>BTCW01000005.1:5015000-10015000 GCA_033239725.1 Echinochloa phyllopogon
GAATGGTTACCGGGATATGCTTGGACTTTGCTTGTCCTGCAGGGACGTGCTTCAATATCTAACTTTTCAAATGGTGGAGGCCCAGCTCCATCATCGCTGTGAGACAACCTCAAGGATGGACGAGATAAGCCGGAGTATTTCTGGTTCATCTGCCATTCTTCATACAATGATTGGACAGTCCCCCCAATGACATTCACATTTTTCGCGCTTAAGCACAATATGCCATTATTGATTGGAATCTTATTCTCGAGGCGAATCTATAAAGCAGCAAGAAAGAAGGAAAATTGCGTGTCAATGCTATTTTTCAACAAACTGCAAAAGCATGTAAACTGCAGGTACCGTATGACAGTTCAACTACTGTAGATTCGAGCAAATGTAAATATTCAGACAGGTACCGCATGACATCTAAATTTCAGAGAACCATAATGTAAAATTCTTAATCAAGATTCAGGCCTTCGTATTCATATTTAAAAAAACATAAGAATATTCAGACAGATCATGGCCAGATGCTATCTCCTGACCCCATGTAATGCAATTATTGCAATATCACCATATATACATCATCTCAAATAAGTTCTGTTACACCATTCTTACATATAAATATTAGCATGCTACTTTATCTTTTTCAAAGTTTGCTTTCATGCTAACAGATGGAAATAGGTCACCCGAAGAGCTAGAATATTACTATTCCCTTGTCCGTTTCAGAGCTTGATGAAGCATTCTTAAGCTATACCCTGGTCTCTGGTTCCAATGGCATTAATATTCTGGATTGAACTAGGAGTCCCAGACAATACCCAGAAAGGCAGATAAGCTTAAACTCTGTACACAGAATGGGCACAAAATGTGCCACTCCACAGCAAGAATTAGTGGCAGAAGCAGAACACATTCAACTGACCTTGGTACCTGGAGCTATCTCTTCAGTGATGAATGGGATAGGAAAAAACTCAATAGCAACTGCTTCACATATCCCGTCAGTAAGACCAAAGCGCAGGAGACGACGCTGCTGCGGGTTCTTAAAGGAGGCATCAATGCTGCTACGATATATATCTCTTACAGAGATTACCTGTATTAACACAAACAGTTCATGGAAGCAGTTAGGCATGACGAGAGGATTAAAACAACCAAAAACATCATAAACATAAGAAAAAACAGTTGTCTCCTACAATAACATGAGAATGCACACTCAATCCAAAGTGTAGAGCGATGTTTCAGAGAAGTTTGGTTCAGAGGACTGGCATTGCCAATGCTCTTTACCCCTCTTATTGGCTACAACCACTGCCCCGTTGCACCAGTAAATCACAAATGCAATGTCCACCCAAATCAAGCCACGGATTTAGTAGCTACGCTAAGTTAGGCATTTTTTCCTCGGTTTCTGACACAATTCTTAGCGGGTGTAGAAGCTTGGTACTCGGTGGTTTTGAGATTTGTGAGAGTACCTGCAGGACGATGGGGCCGTGGAGGTAAGAAAGCCGTTTCGCCGTGGCGGCGGTGGTGGCTCTGTCCGGTAAGGACTTGTCGCCGAATGATCTCAAGTCCATGTCAACGAGCTCTGACTCCACGGCCTCCGGCGACGGCGTGGGGGAGGCCAGGAGCAGGGCCTGAATGGCCTCCTCGGTGGGGTCGCGGAAGCGCCACCCCCGGTCCGCGAGTAACTGCAGGATCCTGTTCGCCGGGGAAGAGGCCGATGCGCTCGGCGCTTCCGCCGCCGCCGCCATCTCAGTGGGGGTTCTCCGGCGGCGAGGTCACAGACTCACAGAGGTCGGGTTTTGCGTTACCGCTTTTCGGAAGTTCTGAGTATTGCGAACGCACACTGAAGGCGGACTTTTAGAAGTCTGTAATAGCCAGCAGAAAACGGAAGTGTTAGTTATTTAATCTTTTTGTTACGTTTTTTCCAACAGCGTCAACTCAGCTATCTATTAAAATTACATGTCAATTTGTGTCTTACATAGAAGAGAAAAAAGACATTCTCTTATTTCTTCACTAGTTTTCACTCAAAAAAGCAAGATTGCAGGAGCTATCTTTTGCTAACTTTTCACCAGGGGCGGACTCAAGGCCCGGCAAGCCTGGGCAACTGCCCGGGCTCCTTGCTGAGTTGCAGTGGACCTCCATATGTCAGCCCGGACAAAGAAATTCCATAGGCCGCTGAAAGCCTGGAAGCCCAACTCAGAACACTCGTAGCCCAGCGCCCAATATGTAGAGAAACGAAGCGACTCAAGTCCCTGACTCCCTGGCTGAGAAAACGAAGCGACTTATTTACTGCACGTAGTTCCCAATTCCAGCGCCATTCCCAATTCCAGTTCGAGCGGGAGAAATCCCATCTCCTTTGTGGCCTGCGCGGCGGCTAGGCGTGCACTCTCAAAGCACTCTGCAGCATCTTGACTCGTCAGCGATCAAATCTCAACTCAAGGGATGGCAGACAGGAAGCGGAAGCTCTGCCAAACTGGTAAGTGGTAACCAAATTGATTTGTTCTCTAGATTTTTACTGAAAAGTCGAAGTTGATTGATAGATCTTAAGTCATTTGATCATCATCTCATCTGTGTGCCGGTGTCCTGTTTACCTATCCTTTTTTCTTTCAGGAATGAGACGTTTCTTGATTGACACAAGAAATCAACATGATGAACCTGGTGGAAGTCATGGAGCTCAAAGGATTTCAATAGAATTATGATGTTTTCAGTAGAATTGGGTGGAGAGATTGGAAGCATGCATATAAATCACTACCTGATCATGTGGACAATGATTTTGGTTCAAAAACTATCGTGTTTATCAACTATGCTTATATTAGTGCTCGATATATTTGTGTGAACTGTGGACTTGTTATGGGTTGCTATATTTCGCCCAGGCTCTAGAAAATTCCTAGGTCCGCCGCTGCTTTTCACCGTCTTCTGTAATTGGAAATTTGCCTTTGGAGAAATTAGTTTTAGTAGATCTCTTAGAAAGCATATATCTATACTATTGGGATTTAGTATAATTAAAAATATTTCACCTAAAATTTTATCCATCTCTCATAAAGAACCCACATATAGCAAGATTCGTAAAGTTATAATTGATAAATGGACGAGAAGCTAGGTCTGAATTTCTTATGATGCTCATATGCCATGCTCAATGGTTTAGAGGGTGACTATAAAGAATATAAAGTTTCATTTATAAAATAAAAGTGCAATTTCAGATTGAGGATTATTTTGACGCAATTGAGTGACATGTGGTGCCAATGACCCTTTATCACTTACTGTTGAGGAAATATAACTTGATTCTAAAATAAAACTTATTTTCAAAAAGAAATTAAAACAAATCCACTATGACTCCTACAAGCATCCACCCGTCACCTCCGCATGACAAAAGATTTTTTAACATCGTCCACTGTTGTTTTTTTGAGATAAAGGTCAAATTTAACATGCAAACTACACCTTGTGCACTAAATTTATTGCATGTCAGTTGATAAAGTTTATTATAGTAGAGTCTATCTATCAGGGTTTGAGTCAGTCATCGACTATAGTAGTCATATTTCTCTGAATTTATTCTAGTACTTAACACACATTTTTTTTTGAGTGGTAGGTGATATGTCTATCAACGGGGAGACGCTATGGTAATTTCATGAATCTCGATGTATGCCGGTCCAATCTTTTTAGATGCTCATAGTGGTAGGAAAAATTAACCGGTAGTAGACGACGTAACCATCTTAACGAGTCGTTTGTAGCTATTTCGCCAATCTTAATATTGTTAATACAGTCTTTTGAAGATGCTTATAGATGTAGAATTATAGGCTACTCCCAGTGCAGTATTTTATAGAGTTTCATGCATATTAAATAGAATGTCATGTCAGCTTTTAGATGATATGACAAAGAGTTAATGAAGAGATAGAGGTGAAATGAATTTCATCTGGATGAAACTCTGTATGCACACAGTTTACAATATAATTTATGTCTTGCATGTATTGCTTATGAAATATTAAAATAAAACAATGCATTGTGTAGACTATTTTATCTATAATTAAATATCCATTTGCTTACGTGGCTTTTTTAAAACACAAAAATAAAATTCCCCATTAAAAATAACATTAGAAAAACTGGATCTTGCAGCACGAACGGCATGTCGACCGCTGCCGATTCCATGGCGTGGCTTTATGCTCGTCAGTCATCATCCATCCACCGTGGTTCACGACGCCTGCGCGGCAACGCAACTCATGCACGCCACGACGGGGGGCCCGACGCGCCAGCAAGAAAAGCTCCGTGTGCCAGCGTTTGCCGGTCGACAAAACCCCCCTCCCTCTTCCCTCCTCATCCTCGGAGACGAAGGGCGGGCGCCGAACGGGAAAGGATCGAGCCGAATCGGCGGCGAGTACGACGAGCGGCACGCGGCGCGTAGTCCGGCCTCGTGCACGTGCCGCCGGCCTGGCCTGGATCGCGTCGCGATCCGAGGGAGAGGGGAAGGGCCAAGCTCCAGCTTTATCCGCCGCATAGGTCCGAGCATTATTTGCCTCTCTGTCCGTCTCAATTGTCTCTCTTCTGTCTCGCTTCTGGATTTGGTGGTTCGTTTTGCTTCTTTCTTTTTGCTTCCGGCTTCCGGGAATGCCTCGATATTTTCTGAACTTTATAACTGAAAAAAAAGGTTTGTTGGAGCCATACTAAGTTTGGGAGAACTGGTGGAGGGGCGTGCAGCGTGCTCAAGTTATCCTATCTTCTGAAATCTGAAACGCTGAGATTTTGAGCAGAGGAGGGGGACGCTCTGGCTCTCTGAGATTCTATCATATTTGTGCTTCTCTCCTATACTGGTGTTTCTGAGCAAAGTTTGTCTTCATCCACCCATTGGATTCTAGCTCTTGCACTGAATTCCGCAACAAAAACAATTTGATAATTGTCTCTCACATGTGTATGTGTACGACTCCTCTCTCCGATCCCAAATCTACTCCTCTCTTAAATATAACTTAATGAAAACTCTAATGCGTCATTTCTTGCTTCATTCTTGATTCTTTTGTACCGATCCCTATTTAAATGTGGAATATTCAATTACTATCCAGTATCATCTCAACTTTAGAGTCCGCAGCGTTTGCTGAATTTCGTGGAATCTTTTCACCATCAATTGGCCGCGACATTTTGGAGATTTCTATGTGGACTGATGACACCACACTGCATTTAAAAAATTTAAATGTAAACTTTTTGTCTCCTTTTATTTATAAAAGCTCCCACCTTCCATGACCCTTCTGCCCATGAAACGCACGCAGCTGAGCTCGGATTCTTATCCACGGCGCCCCCACCACTCCCGTAACGTAAGCCAAAAGATCAGAGAAAGAGACAGACAGGATTAAAAGAGTGAGAGCAGGAAACGAAAAAAAAAACAGTAAGAAAACCCCCCTCGAATCTTTCAGTTTTTTTCTGTCTTCATCTGTCTTTGTTTAGACGTTGCCTTGTTGGGTCAAGAGAGTTGGGGCGGGAGGGGGAGGAGTTGGTGAGCGAGCTCGGGATCAGCGGGTGACCTCAGAGGTTGTTGTCTCGGGGGAATTCTTTAACTCCCATCTTCTTCCACGGGTTCTTGGACTCGCTGCTGTTCCTTGTTTGGTCTCCTTGGATCTCTGATTCCAGACTTTTCCCCACAATCTCCAGTTCTTGGTTCTTCTTCTGCTCGGAAGAGGGCTGCAGGGGAGAGGAGAGGAGGCGGCATGGGTAGCTTCGCGAAGCTGGCGAAGAGGGCGGTGGAGACGGAGGCGCCAGTTATGGTGAAGGTGATGAATTTCTCCTACCTCGTCAAGATCGCATCTTGATTCAAATTTCTTGGTCTTCCTTCCGTGCTGAGTTCTTCCAGACGATGACCTTTTTCAGATACAAGAACTGCTTCGAGGGGCCAAGGACGTGATGTCGCTTGCGCAGGTATCTGATCATAATCCTAGATTCCGCTGTGCAACGAATTCACGCATTGCTTCTGAAATGGAAGTCAAATGGAGGCAGAACGGACTAATGGGATGGACGACATGACATCATCAAATACAATACAATTCGTCCCCCTTTAGTTTCTGTCAGTTGTTCCAGTTGGAATGTAGTTAGATACAGTTCATTCATTTGCTTTGTTTCATGGAACACATAATACAACTTTTACTTGGTATTCCTGAAAATGGTTCTTACACTTAACTTTTGTTAATCCTGAATACAGGGAGTAGTTTACTGGCAACCTCCCGAGACAGCTTTGAATAAGGTCGAAAAGATCATCAGGGAACCAGCAGTCAGTAGATATGGTTCTGATGATGGGCTTCCTGAACTTCGAGAAGCACTTCACGAAAAGGTAATTTTTTCTCATTATGGAATATATTATATATTTTCCTCATACATTAGGTGAAGGAGACCATGCTATTCAGTCTGACCGTGTTGACATCGCCATTCCATACTTGATTTTGCTTCTAGCCCACTACATCATAAGCAAATTTTGATAGAGATATTTGATCTCAATGTTGATTTTGTCAGAGAAAAGCTTCCAAAAAGTCCTTTTGTGTTATGTCCCTCAGAAGCATATAATTTTCTGAATAGGCGTAAAGTTCATGGAAATCTCTATTCATCAACTGAGAAGTGAGAAAAATATTCATTTGCGTGGCTCTGGAAATTTGGAAGGACAATCATGGTGCTAAGAGCTGCAAAGTCTCTGTAATATTTTCTTTCTAACAATTAAGACAAATCATGAGATAATTTCGGTGTTCTCTGTAAGACCATTAGCCTAAATGTTCCACAGCTAACAGTTATCTTTAGAATTTATTCCACTGTTTTGTCGCCTATTATACTAAGATTTTTATAGGTAATAGAAGCACCAATGTACTAAAACTTGTACTGCATTATGGTAACCTGCACCTTGGCTTCTTTGCTTCGTTGGGATTCCAAGCAACTCACATCTTTTCTGATGTTTATTGTGTTTTTTGCAGTTACGCAGAGAGAATAAACTTACCAACTCATCAGTTATGGTCACTGCAGGTGCAAATCAGGTAACTTTTCATCTGGTTTGCTATATTTTTTGCATGCATATTTACTTCCTTTTTTGCCTGGTAAACTTCTCCACCTGCATGTTATGTTCCCCAATTTGCTTCTGTTAGTCAATTCTTTGGGGCTCACTCTTCCTGAGTTCCTCTCCTGTTTTACTGCTAGACCTAAATCTTGTCTTCCAAGTTCCAACTAGGTTGGTCCAATCAGGTCTTTTCTTACATCGATTTTTTTCAGGCTTTTGTGAACTTGGTCCTTGCTCTTTGTGATGCCGGTGATTCCGTTGTCATGTTTACACCGTATTATTTCAACGCCTACATGTCATTCCAGATGACCGGTGTTACTGACATATTAGTTGGTCCTTGCGATCCCAAGACACTTCATCCCGATGTTGGTAAGATCACTCTCCTCTTCTTTTCGTTGGAAAAGTTGGTGAGATGTCCTATATCAATAGTCTATTGTAAGAAATTTGTGCTATTTTGCTGGTTCCAGGAGCAGTTGCTTCATTGACACATGTTAAATTTCTCTATAAGTCTATGATATCTTTTAGCTGAGGAGAGGACTATGCTTTTATAAAATGCAATATATATGCAAGTACAAGAAATTGTGCAACAGATGTAATTCATAATATTTCAGTTTGGAGGCATACGTTACAATTATTTCTAAAAATGCAGATTGGCTGGAGAAGGTCCTGAAAGAAAATAAACCTACCCCTAAACTTGTTACTGTTGTGAATCCGGGGAACCCCTCCGGGGCTTTTATTCCAAGGCCTATGCTTGAGGTCATCTCTCTCCACAAACACTTGTGTCTGGAATCACTATTGAATATCGCCTAATATTGCATTGTCATTTCAGAGAATTTCAGAGCTGTGTAAAAATGCTGGTGCATGGCTTGTCGTTGACAATACCTATGAGTAAGTTAATACTGATAGATTGATAATCTTTCACAAGCAATTCTATAACCTTTTGTGTACTGAAAAGAGCCTTGAATTATGGTTGTAGTCAAAGGGGGTGATCATATAAGACATTGGAACTGTACTCCCTACTCTTGAATTTGTGTTCAGATGATAGAGAGGAGCTGTTGAATACTTGAATACAACTTGTGTGACCCTGAATTAAACCTTTGAGCTGTTTCCATAAAGAGAACAGATTCAACATGCAAAATGCCATTCAAAATGATAAAACACAGAAATTCTGCTTGCTATTGTTATTCAGCTGCAATCTTATAGTCTTTAACCTTTCTATGACTTGATCTTGAGAACAACTTTTAAAAAATCTTGGTTCTTTTGCAGATACTTCATGTATGATGGAATGGAACACTATTGCTTAGAAGATAATCATATTGTCAACGTCTTCTCATTCTCGAAGGCGTATGGGATGATGGGCTGGCGTGTGGGATACGTGAGTGCATCATACCCTTTGTTTGTTATTTTCTTATGCTCACTACTGGTGATGCCTACCCCAACCTACTGGCAACTTAAAGACTTTTCTGCGGCTGCCATACTTAATTGCCATTGTATCAACTAATCATACATGAGTTGTATGCTGCAGATTGCATTTCCAAATGAAGCTGATGGCTTCCATGATCAGCTCCTCAAAGTGCAAGATAACATTCCTATCTGCGCTTCCATCATCGGGCAGCGCCTTGCACTCTACTCACTAGAGGCTGGTCCTGAGTGGATCAAAGAAAGGGTGAAAGACTTGGTTAAAAACCGAGAGCTGCTGATAAAGGCAATGTCTCCGCTTGGCGAGGACAATGTTAAGGGCGGGGAGGGTGCCATTTACCTCTGGGCAAAGCTACCAGACAACTGCTCGGATGATTTTGAAGTTGTTAGATGGCTCGCAAACAAGCACGGGGTCGCTGTGATCCCAGGGAGCGCCAGTGGAGGCCCTGGATACATCCGTGTCTCCTTCGGTGGGCTCAAGGAGGAAGATACCAGGCTTGCTGCGGAGAGGCTTAGGCGTGGCTTGCAGGAGCTGGTGACTGATGGAATGGTACAGTAACCACCCATTGGTGTAAGTAAAGGCTTAACATCAAGATTTACAGAACTCCAATTTTCCCATGGTATAAAAAATTGTGGTGGGATTAATTCGAGAGAAGGAAAGAACCTTATTTTCAAGAATACATTGTTGTTAGAAAGGGCAATTGGTGGAACAAGAACCGGGACAGAATAAAAGGCACTCCGCCTGCAGGGCAATATGTTATAAATAGCATGTCACCAACGAGTACTTGTTGCTGTTTAACTTCCAGTTTCCGTACTACCGATGACCGCAAATGTACACAATCGAAGTATAAGATTAAGTTATGATCTGTTCTTGAATCTTGGCATGCTTTTGTCTGATGAGCTGTTCGTTGGTACTGTAATTTGTTTGGCCTAGCTTGCGGTTTTCTCCATGCTTGAAAACTCGAAGCCGCTGCCTTTTCCTATGTACCTGATGTGATAAAATTGCATCTCTGTCGAGGCAAAGAAAAAGGGAATGTGGATCTATTTGCAGCGATTTGACTAAATATTTTGTTGATCATGTGACGCTGAACCTGAATCTGAATGTTCAAGACACCAATGCTAACGCCATCTTCTTCAGCCTGCGGAATCACCATCAGTCCATCACATACTGTAATTAATGGAAAGGACGGTTCAAGCGCCTCCAAGTAATGCAAACTCCATTCCAAACAAAAACGTAATGCAAGTTGCAGTTCCTGAAACGCAGAGAGATTAAGGTCAGCTTTAGTCCTTGCAGCTCCAGGTTGTCTCTCATGATGGCGACCGTCGAGGTATCACATCAGAGATTTCAGAGGTTTGGAACACTAGTCTCCCTGTTTAGTTCCACCAAAAACTCCAAAAATTCTGTCTCCAAACTTCACTATCCACCTATCATATCAAATCACATAAAATCTCTCTCTTCATGCATGGAACACTAAACGTGGGTAAATAAAAAAACTAAGTACATGGTGTTGATGTACATGGCGAGACGAATCTTTTGAGCCTAGTTAGGTCATGGTAGGACAATGTTTACCACAAACAAACGAAAATTGCTACAGTACGCTATAATGTCCGATGTGACATTTTCATCAAACTTTCCAACTCTCTTTTTGGAACTAAACACTCCCCATATCATCTTGCCGGTGACATCTCTCCCATCGTCCTCCAAACAGGGCCCCTTTCATCGTACACTTGCGGCTTGCCACAGTGATACGCGATCGGCTTCCCTTAAAAACATTTTGTTTTTGTCTCCACTTGTCTTAATTTTCATAAGGAAAAAAAAGAGTGAGAAATTAAAAGCGACAGCCAACAGATGAGAAGATGCTCTGACAGGGACGTGCGAAGCGGCGCATCAATAGCCTTCCAGACGTGGCGGAGTACACGCGAAAACGACTCCTGCTGCATCGACGCACCGAACGAAACGTAATGCAATAACAGAAAACAGTTTTTTTTAAAAAAAAATAACACAGCACTGAAGTGCTCACAACGAACTGTCAGGATGCAGTCGGTAAGGATCATTATTTCTGCAAGCCGTGACTGAAGACAAATCGCAGCCAGTATCAGTGGTCAACCGGGACGAACAGGTCATCAAGAAAAACGGCGTTCATTTCTGGGGCAGGAAGGATAGGAAATTAGGAATGGATGGAGTGGACTGCCCCGTTCCGTTGTGGCACTGTGCCACGTGAGGCAGGTCCAATGCGTTCAGCTGGCTGGGAGTGGACGGAGGAGTGAATGAATGGCTGCAGGAGAAAGCAGGCGAAGTATTAGCGCTGCAATTCAATGCCGAGCATTATCAAGTCCCCGAATCATAGAGCACTGAGCAGTGTGCTACCAAAAGTATATGATCAAGCCTGGGGACTTTCTTGGTTGGGCGTCCTAGTTCCTACTGTCATGGCACCAGGACGTATCATGTTTTGCTCCAATTTCTGGGCAGCGTCTATGAATGATCAGTGCAGAGTACTGCCGCAGTACTACCAAGCTGAAGCAGTGAAGCCCCTTGAGCAGGATTGTGGGCTAATCTGCAATTAATGACTAAGAACAACACCTGACACTCTCACAATTTCATTTTCTCACCACACCTGTTAATAACAACAGTTTCAGTTCCCAGGATGAAAGAAGAGTGAAGTGGCTGAGATGGGAACAATCCACTTAACTCAACTGTCGCCGACCGGCTGGGAGTTGAGTTCCTTTGTTTTGTTTTTTCTGATGAAGCAAAACATGGTGCCAACATCCCTAAGACTCGGATAAATGGACGGACGGATCGGATCAAACATTGGCTCACCGGCACAAATAGTAACATGGGAAAGGAAAGGATAGAGGCCACATCCAGCACGGCATTGATGCTCTTCCGGGCAACGCTTTTACACTCGCTAATTGCCTCAGAGTACACAGTCATGCCCGGCCAATCTCTAGCTTCTTCCTCCATCGATAGAGCTGGCGAGGCCCATGTGAGCATGCAGCGCGCAGCAGCGACCAGTCATCGTCGTCGTCGTTGGTCGATATGGTTGGTCCCGACTCCGAGATCTCTCCACCCTCTCTCATGACGCACGCTACCTTTGGGTCTGGGCGCCATAACTGCCAATCTTGGGCACCCGTGGTAAAGAGGAGACGCGATCAATGCTGCCGTTTTCTCCAGAGGTTGTTGGGAGCGGGCGTGCTGGACGGGGTTGTTGATGCCGGCCGCCGGCCTGACCTGATGCCGTTGCATCTGCCGGCCGGTCCAGCTGTGAGCGTCAGGCCGTGAGCTGATCATTCAGGAAACTTGTTCATGATCTGGCAGAGCTTGCTGCTAGAAGAGAAGTACGGCGACAAAACCAACAAGACACACGGAGAGTATCGATCAGGAACGTAGCTGCCAGTCAGATACTCAGATGCCTGCAGCATATGCTGCCAGTTCTCGGCAGGGGACGGATCATATCGCATTATCGGCTGATCGCAATTCGCGTTCAGAATTCAATAATCAAACTCCAACATTTCCAGGGGGGAAGAAGCCCTTGCAGTGCGTACGTACGTATTCCTGGACTGACTGCGCTGTCAGAAACCAATCCAATCCCACTGCAGTGGAGTATATTCACGCGTAACAGTACTGAAGACTGTGCTCGCATTCGATCCCATTCCCATGCATGTGATGCTGTAGACTGTAGTGTTGTAGTACGTGCACAGGCCGACAGCCAGATCGACTGGGGATCCGAGACGCCGCGACAAACTGCTCCGACGTGCAATGCATCGAACTCCAATCGACTTGCTCAGCTCCTCCCTTTGTTTAGCAACTAAACCCTGACGATTTTTCCTGTTTCTTGCTGGGTTTGGGCTGTTCCGTGCGGAGAGATCCTTGCGGAACTCCATTCCAAACGGGACACAGCTGAACTGAACGGGAACGACGCCGACGAGCCGGCGGCGACGGGGGGATGCGATGCGAGCTTAACTGCAGCACGCAATTGCGGTTGGCGGGGGGCCATAATGAATGCCCCGCTATCCAGCAGACACCGCAGTTATTGCCGCGAGCTGTGTAGGGCCACTGTGCCACGGCCCGGTCCCTCGCCGGGAAGAAGCTGTATCTCGGTGGCCCCCCCGTGGCCCGTCTCCTCGCCTCGCCGTTTCATTTCATCATCGTCTTCCCTGTGCATGCGCGCTGCTGTGCACGCCGCGCCGTGCCCTACTCGACGTCGGTACACTACAGTGAGCACGATGCGATCCGAGCTGTTGTTACTGTCGTCAATTATTTGGGAGCGTATGGCTCTGTCCCATGAATAGCTAGATTTAGGCCATCAATTAACTACAGCTCGCGTTGGTTTGGTTTTTTCCTGCAGTTTTGACGCTCTCCGCTCTCACTCCAGTACACCAGTAGCTTGAAGACCACCGAGGCCAATGACGTGCTGCGACCAAAACCACTAGGACAGTCTGCAGCTAGCTAGGTAGGCGTGCGGTAGCAGGGGCAGCGCTACAGTGCGCACGGGGCTGCTTCACGTGCGACGACGCGCCGTCGGTTCGTGCATGCCAACCTGTTGCCGCTGGCGCCGTGCGAGCAAGCGCCACGCAACCGTCCATGTCCTTGCTCGCTCGCGCGCGTCTTGTGCGGCTGCCATGGCATGCAACGCCAAGGCTTGCAACCACCGCAAACGGCTCCCAGACATCATCATTTCGAACGCCACAATTTCACGTTTTACTTTCTTATTAGAGTCTACCTCTGTTGTTAAATATACAACGTTTAAATAAGTATGTTAGTTTATTTTTAACTATAAATCTACTTGTCATAAAAAGAACACGGAGTAAGAGTAACTCCCGTATGCTCTTGGTCTGAACAGAGTTCAGATGCGGAAGAAGAGTTTACCGTGGGCCGGTAAAAGGTTAAACTGAAGAGGGGGCTTTTGAATGGGCCCTCGAACAGGCCCAGAAGTACCGAAGCGGGGGGGAAATCCGAACCGGAAAGCCGGCGCACGCCCTCCCCTCCCATTTCCCTCCCTTTTCCGGTGGTCGGTCGCCGTCAGCTTCCCAGGTCTCCGCTAAAAACCCCGAGCGAAGGATTAGGAGGCGCAAAGCAGAGAGAGAAACGAAACCCCGCCGAGGCGATCGATCAAGCGAGCGATCAAAGCGAGGAGGAGAGAGAAGGCGGCCATGGCCGCGCGCGCCATAAATGCGGGCGAGTCGGTGGATCCAACCCCTCCCTCCCACCCCGCCATTACCACAGTTGCCACTACTGCCAGTACTACGCCCTCCTTAAATCCCCCGCGCTGCCGCGCCACCCACCCGGCGGAAGGGAGGAAGGAGAGGCAGGCAGTGTGGGGGCGGCGGCCAGCTAGGGTTTGGGCCGGCGCGGCGCGATGTGGGCGGCGGAGGCGACGTTCTCGCGCTCGGGGTCGTGGCGGGAGGCGGAGGACGAGCGGGAGGCGCTCCGGTGGGCCGCGCTCCAGCGGCTCCCCACCGTCGCCCGCGCGCGCCGGGGCCTGCTCCGGTCGCCGGCCCCCGGCGGCGGCGCCGACCCCGTCGAGGGGGACGACGTGCTCTGCGAGGTCGACGTCGCGGGGCTCTCCTCCGGCGACCGCACCGCGCTCGTCGACCGACTGCTCAAGGACTCCGGCGACGCCGAGCACTTCTTCCGCCGCATACGCAGCCGCTTCGACGCGTGAGTACACTACACACTCGCATTAATTTTCGCTCTGACGCTCTCATCAATTCATCACCATCCGTCATTGTTGTCGTCTCCCTCCGTCTCCTCCTCGGTTTACTTGCGCTGCAATCCGCCGCCTCGGCCTCCGCACGCGCCCGCGGCGAGCCGACGCTAGAAGCTTCTAGAAGCTTCGGTTGGTCCAGCGTGGTGCGTCCAAGGGCCGGGGCCCACGCGCGCATTGGCTGACATGCGGGCCCGCACGGCACATCCGCTGGGGTTGGGGGACTTTGGAACCGTTGCTTGTCCACTGGTGGCTGCGGAAAGGCTTCCAGAATTCAGATGCGCGCGCGCTCAGAGTCAGAGAGGCTGGGACGTGGGCCCCGCTGGTTTTCTCACGTGTGGCCGCAGCGCAGCGCGTGCACCTCGAAAAATTTCTTCTGGAACCTTCCAGAATGTGCTGCTCAGAAGCTTCTGTGGCATGGCCCACCGACGCGCTGGCCATGTTTGGGCCCCACGGGTGGGAGGCAGAGCGCCTGCAGTAGCAGCCAGGCACGCAAGCTAACCAGATCGCTACTGCCCACTAGGCAGCAGCGCCAGTGGATGGTTCGTGCGTACTCGTATGACGAGCAGCGTACGTACCCGCTTGTGTCACGTAATTTGTATCTCTCTGAAGCAAACAATTTGTGTGTATTTACCTTTTTGTGGTGGTGATCTTTCCTTAATTCTGAAACTCGTTTCTTCGTGTCCTGTTCCTGTCTCTATTCCTGCAGTGTGAATATTGAGTTCCCCAAGATCGAAGTGAGGTATGAGGATCTGACGGTGGACGCCTACGTGCACGTCGGGAGCAGGGCGCTGCCGACCATCCCAAATTTCATATGCAACATGACTGAGGTTGGCCTGTGATCCTTAGCTGCAAAAATCTCTTTTCGGTTCTTGTTATCTGACAGCTGTTCAGTATACTAAATTCTGCTGGTGAAAGTTTTGATCAAACAATTTCGCTACGACAATTGGCAGAACTGAGCATCAGTTTGTTGATCTTGAAATGCTTGTTTTGTCTCTTTGAAAGGCGTTCCTGAGACATCTGAGGATCTACCGAGGAGGAAGAGTGAAATTGCCCATCTTGGACAACATCAGTGGGATCATTCGGCCATCAAGGTGCGTGCGGAGACTTTATTTCCCTCCTCGATGACACATAGGAAGGCTGCATATCATTCTGTTTTTATGTTGGACAAAATTAAGCTCTATAAACTAAGATGCTTGTATTGGTTCGTGCTGCAGAATGACACTGCTTTTGGGTCCTCCAAGTTCCGGGAAGACCACCTTGCTTCTGGCTCTTGCTGGACGGCTCGGCCCTGAACTAAAGGTTTGTATTATCACGTCGATCGTCTTTCTTTCTATGCATTCTTGCTCCTCGAAGATGATAGTTGAAATCTGTGTTATCTGGTTTCGTCCAGTCAGTTTTTTATCATCACTAGTGTATCTGCATCTTCTGTTGCCTGAACATGAATGCTGATCAGCAAAATTAACCATTCGAGCCCCAATTTCTTGTTACTGACAAGCAGCACCTGAATCTGTTGTAGATGTCTGGGAACATTACTTACAATGGGCACCATTTACATGAGTTCGTGCCTCAGCGAACATCTGCTTATGTCAGTCAGCAAGACTGGCATGCCTCAGAGATGACAGTCAGAGAAACTCTAGAGTTTGCTGGGCGCTGTCAGGGTGTTGGAATAAAGTATGGTAGGTCACTGCACCACGATTTTATCAAGTTCTGTTGTTCCTTGGTTGTTTGTTATTTGACAGAAATTAACCTGCAGACATGCTTGTTGAACTACTGAGGAGAGAAAAGAATGCGGGCATAAAACCTGATGAGGACCTTGATGTATTCATGAAGGTAGATTATATAGATAGATTTGCCAGCTTTGCATACTATTTATTTACTCACTTAATTGTTGTCTCATATATCTTGTTCTCAACCTCTCAGGCGTTGGCTCTTGAGGGTAAGCAAACAAGCCTTGTGGCAGAGTATATAATGAAGGTATGTGATGTATCTCTTTCAGCTGTTTGTTTATTTGCTTTGGACATTCTCAAAAAAGAAAATGTTTCTTTTGTGTCGTCCTGTTTTTTTTTTCTGCTCGCTTCATTGATACATAATTTTTTATCCTGTTTTTGTACCATATGTTAGTTGGCCCACTCCCTTTTTTTAAATGTTCTTTGCTTTCATTTATGGGGAGAGCTATTGTTCTTTTTCTTATTGTTTTTAAATATATTAACACAATTTTGTTTCTTCCTATAACTTCTTAATTACTTTACCGTGCCAAGATTTCTGAATTGCTAATTTTGATCTAGCCAAGATTTTAGGGCTGGACATCTGTGCTGACACCATCGTTGGAGATGAAATGATCAAGGGGATCTCCGGAGGGCAAAAGAAGCGCCTGACAACAGGTTATTACATATCATTGCCATTTATATATATGCTAATGCTGTTAGCTGAAGAAGTTAGGCTACTGCAAGATTTGCATGCTGTTTTCAGTGTGCAAGTTGTGCTAATATTCATTGCTCCTGCAGGTGAATTGCTAGTTGGGTCTGCCCGTGTGCTGTTCATGGATGAGATATCTACAGGCCTTGACAGTGCAACAACATATCAAATTATCAAGTACCTAAGGCATTCCACACATGCTCTTGACGGCACTACAATCATATCCTTGCTTCAGCCGGCTCCAGAAACTTATGAACTATTCGATGATGTCATTCTTATAGCCGAAGGTCAAATTGTATACCAGGGCCCTCGTGAATATGCTGTTGATTTTTTTGCTGCTATGGGATTCAGGTGTCCAGAAAGGAAAAATGTGGCAGATTTTTTGCAAGAAGTAGGCATATCCACACTTTTTAATTTTTTATCGACTGGATTTTCTTGTATTCACGTTTCTTTCATTGCAGGTTTTGTCCAAGAAAGATCAGCAGCAGTATTGGTGCCACTATGATTATCCATACCAGTTTGTTTCTGTATCGAAATTTGCTGAAGCTTTTAAAACATTTATTATTGGTAAGAGATTGCATGAGGAGGTAGCTGTGCCATACAACAGACATCGTAATCATCCGGCAGCTCTTTGTACATCAAGTTACGGTGTCAAGAGGCTTGAGCTTCTCAAGTCCAACTACCAGTGGCAGCGTCTGCTCATGAAAAGGAACTCGTTCATCTACGTTTTTAAATTCATTCAGGTATTATCAATTAGGATATGTATCTTGCAAACTAAATAAATGCACTGCTACACCGTTGAACAGTTGATACAGAAAATAATCGTGCATAACTTAGTAGTTAGAACTTGCTCAGAGACTTGAGTAAAAAAAACATTTCCCTCGCTAACTTATTTGATGGTTTTTCTGCTTCAGAACTTCTCAATGCTGAAATAATAAATGTGGTTGCAAATGCTCATATATCTATTATGCATTTTGTGCAAAAAAAGTTTGGGAAGCTAATAGTTTTAAAATGAAGTAACTACATTGTCCTAAACGTTGTATATTTAAAAACAGAGGGAGTAATTGTAAAATGTTAGCCTCTCTCCCATTTGATAAGACACCCACAAACTCTTACATCATTGTGTTTTAGTAAGATGATGTGAGTTTAGTATGAATAATGTATTTTACTTTCTGTTGTCAATTCCAATCAGTGGAATATACTTTGACGTCCTTTTGTTTTGCAGCTTCTACTTGTTGCTCTTATCACAATGACAGTATTTTTCAGATCAACAATGCATCATGATTCAGTTGATGATGGAATCATTTATCTAGGAGCCCTTTATTTTGCAATAGTGATGATTCTGTTCAATGGCTTCACTGAAGTCTCAATGTTGGTTACAAAGCTTCCTGTTCTTTACAAGCACAGGGACCTGCACTTCTACCCACCATGGGCTTATACACTTCCTTCTTGGCTCTTGAGCATCCCAACCTCAATTTATGAATCAGGAATGTGGGTACTTGTAACATATTATGTGGTTGGCTATGATCCCCAATTTACAAGGTAGTTGATGTTAACTTTGTTCGTTTTTATTTCTTCTAAGAGCATCAGGGATGTCTTGCATTTAAAAGATTGATCTTTTCCCATCCGCAGATTTTTGGGACAATTTTTGTTGCTCTTCTTTCTGCACCAAACATCTCTGGCTCTTTTCCGTGTCATGGCATCTTTGGGTCGTAATATGATAGTTGCTAACACCTTTGGATCATTTGCTTTGTTGGTTGTTATGATTCTTGGAGGATTCATCATAACCAAAGGTCGAACCTCTCTCTGTTAGCTTATTAATAGTAGCTTCAGGATTATATATCTAATGGTTCTTTAATAACCAACAGAAAGCATACCAGTCTGGTGGATTTGGGGTTATTGGATCTCGCCTATGATGTATGCACAAAATGCTATTTCTGTCAATGAATTCCATGGGCATTCTTGGAGCAAGGTAGCACTTAATTTTAATTCAGTCTTATGTCAGGAATGCTACATGGCACCAATTTGTTGTGTTTATAGTTTGGCTGCACACAACACAAAACATACATAACAACAAATGACTTACAATATTAATTTTGTTCTTATGATCCTATAATGGTTTTCTACTGATACATACTTCTTGTATTTCAGCCATTTGCAAACCAGAACATCACAATGGGCGAAACGATACTCACTGGATATGGGTTATTCAAGGAAAAATATTGGTTCTGGATAGGTGTTGGGGCATTGTTTGGTTATGCGATTGTTCTGAACATCTTGTTTACTACGTTCTTGACGATTCTCAACCGTAAGTTTATGCTTACCTTTGAAGGCCAAAACAACTTCAGCTTCTTTGTGATAGTTTTCTCACTCTCACTTATTGGTTCTTCACAGCTATCGGTAATCTGCAAGCTGTTGTGTCCAAAGATGACATTCGGCAGAGGGATTCTAGGAAGAAGAATGACAGGGTGGCCCTGGAGCTGAGATCTTACCTGCACTCGAATTCATTAAGTGGTACCTAGAATAATGAAATGTTTTTTTCATAACTAACATCAGAAGAACATGTTTCTCCTTTGTAAAGGTGTGACTCCTGTTCATGCATGGTGACTGCAATTACCGCGGTTTACTTTCAGGTAATCTCAAGGAACAGAAGGGGATGGTATTACCTTTTCAACCCCTTTCCATGTGCTTTAGGAATATCAACTACTATGTTGATGTACCAGAGGTATGACAAAGATGGATCATCTGTATGACTGATATTACTCAGAAAAAAATATAGTATGTATTTATTCATTCATTCATAATCCAGTTCTGCTAGCAGGAATTGAAAAAACAAGGTATAGCAGAAGACCGTCTACAGCTGCTTGTTGATGTCACTGGAGCATTTAGGCCAGAGATACTAACAGCACTTGTTGGAGTCAGTGGAGCTGGCAAAACCACCCTCATGGATGTTTTAGCTGGCCGGAAGACTGGAGGGCTCATAGAAGGAAGCATTACTATATCTGGGTATCCTAAGAACCAAGAGACCTTCACTAGGATCTCGGGGTATTGTGAACAGAATGATGTCCATTCACCGTGCTTGACTGTGATTGAGTCTTTGTTATACTCAGCATGCCTCCGGTTGCCTTCTCATGTTGATGCAGACACCCAAAGGGTAAGCCTTTTCCAAATAGTTTTTTGTTTGCTATACGCCACATGCCCTTTTTGTCCTCCTCACCGTAGTGTTGCTTTCACAGGCTTTTGTTGAAGAGGTGATGGAACTTGTTGAGTTGAATCCCTTAAGTGGTGCTCTTGTTGGTCTGCCTGGGGTAAATGGTTTGTCTACAGAACAACGTAAAAGGTTGACAATTGCTGTGGAGCTTGTTGCAAATCCTTCTATTGTTTTCATGGACGAACCCACATCAGGATTGGATGCTAGATCTGCAGCCATTGTGATGAGGACAGTTCGGAATATTGTTAATACAGGACGGACAATTGTCTGCACCATCCATCAGCCAAGTATTGACATATTCGAATCATTCGATGAGGTACAAGAAATAACTGAGAAGTAATATATAGGCTATCTATTTCATATACTTGAGTTGATGGATACTGATTTAAACATTCCAAAGCTCTTATTTTATTTCTCTGATGAAATGTCTGTTAATTAGTTACATATCTGGAGTTCCAATTTCACTAGAAAGGAAAATAATATGATGTTATGCATAATTTAGCAATCATAGTTGTGTGAATCTGAACCCTGTTTGTTAGAAGTTTTATTGGTCTCATTTTATTGAACCTTCTGTTTCTCCCCTAATATTACTATCTTTAAAGATTACAGAGCTGTCCTCTCCTAACTTATATGTCAATTGTGCTCAGCTTTTGTTCATGAAGCGAGGAGGGCAACTTATATATGCTGGCCCCTTGGGTGCCAAATCACGCAAGCTGGTTGACTTTTTTGAGGTATATATTCTGCAGTATCTTTTTGCTCACTGATGCAAACTTATACAAAGCCCATGTCCTTACATCCTCATATTTGCAAATAGGCAATTCCAGGAGTGCCTAAAATCAGGGATGGCTATAATCCTGCTGCATGGATGTTGGAAGTCACAAGTACTCAAATGGAGCAGATTCTTGGAGTGGATTTTGCTGAATACTATCGAAGATCAAAATTATTTCAGTAAATACATATACCCTTCTAAATTTTTTCTGTTTTTTTTGGATCCGCCTTTCCGTCACTCATCTGGTAATGCTGCTGTATTTCAGGCAGACCAGAGAAATGGTTGAGGTCCTGAGCAGACCAACTAGCGAAGCAAAAGAACTTAATTTCGCCACCAAGTATGCACAACCATTCTGTGCTCAGTATATTGCTTGCTTATGGAAGCAAAACCTATCATACTGGAGGAATCCTCAATATACTGCAGTTCGATTCTTCTACACTGTAATCATTTCCTTGATGTTTGGAACCATTTGCTGGAAATTCGGCTCTAGAAGGTATCTCCACGGATTGCTCTGCCAGAAATTTTAACATACATATACACAGTTCCCTAACTGGCAACCTGAGCTAAGCATAATTTTGTCGTCGTGTATTTGCCAGGGAAACCCAACATGATATATTCAATGCCATGGGTGCCATGTACGCAGCAGTGCTATTCATAGGAATTACCAATGCAACTTCTGTTCAGCCTGTGATCTCCATTGAAAGATTCGTATCATACAGAGAACGAGCTGCTGGGATGTATTCAGCATTGCCTTTTGCATTTTCTCTGGTAATTTACATCAGAATTATTTTACTTGATTGGGACTAAGTTGTTATTTTTTCCCTCAAAAAGAGTTGTTATTCTTGGTATATGGTGCTCACAGCATTGGATAACGATTGCTCTTTGACAGGTCACTGTGGAGTTCCCTTACATCCTTGTGCAGTCACTTATCTACGGTACAATCTTCTACAGTTTGGGATCATTTGAGTGGACAGCAGCCAAGTACCTGTGGTACCTGTTCTTCATGTACTTCACGTTGCTGTACTTCACCTTCTATGGCATGATGACAACGGCGATCACTCCCAACCATACGGTTGCGCCTATTATTGCTGCTCCATTCTACACGCTGTGGAATCTCTTCAGCGGATTCATGATACCCAGGAAGGTATGGGAGAAACTTGCACCCCCATAATTCTCACCAAACGTCCTCTTGCCGATTTCATCGCCATAGCCTACCAATAATTGTGAATTTTGCATGTGACATCTTGTCCAAAAAGCTGCACCGGACAATGATATGATATAAAAAAACTTAGATAATTCTTTAGATAAAGTTTCTTTTTCTTGTTTTGCATTTCAGAGCTTTTAGTTGTGAGTCATTGCCATGTCCAGGGAAACAATAAGTTATACACTAGTAACTTGAAATGATTGGAAGTTTGGAACTTGTTCTGAACATCAGAGTTAGCTGAATCGGAATAATAGCTATATACACATATATCATCCAATAGAAGAAACCAATTGCTAAACGGATTTCCCTCCACGCTATTATATTTTTCTTTTCGTTATTTTTGGGAGTGGGGAGGATAAGAGGATTGCTTTAAGGCAGGATTGTCCTAGGACCTAGGAGGGCCCATATATTGTCTAGATGGGCTTTAGCAGCAGAATGCATGTATTAGTGTCCTCTTTCATGGGCCCAATAGTTGGTTATGTCCTTGCGACTAGTCAGAGAGTTTTAGAAAACTATTTCTTTTTCTCATCTCAATAAAAAGAAAACAGGTATTTCTGTCCAAGTTTTTTCTTAGTAATAAATCAGCTTGGCAGCATTGACGTATTTATTTTACCGTTTCCGCTTGCAGCGCATCCCGGTGTGGTGGCGGTGGTACTACTGGGCCAACCCGGTGTCGTGGACGCTGTACGGGCTCCTGACCTCGCAGTTCGGCGACCTGGACCAGCCGCTGCTGCTCGCCGACGGCGCCACCTCCACCACCGTGGCGGCGTTCCTCGAGTCGCACTTCGGGTTCCGCCACGACTTCCTCGGCGCCGTCGCCGCCATGGTCGCCGGCTTCTCCGTCCTCTTCGCCGTCGTCTTCGCCCTCGCCATCAAGTACCTCAACTTCCAGCGAAGATGATAAACACAAAAGTATACTTGATGGTTGATGCATCGTGTCATCGCCAGTTTCGCCGCACATTGATTTGCCCGGGGACATCTCCGCCGGTAAATAACCTTTCCGGTCGGTCACGGGAGTGAGTACGTGAGAGCCAGAGAGTGAGAGAAAGTTAAAAAAAAACTGTATAGCCAGCAGCTTTCATGTAATGTAAGGTACTACTACTGCCATTGCCTTGGCCTCCATCCATCGTTATACGGAGTGGTCGCTTCGTGTCGTGCGGCAGGTTGTTTTATTTTTGTTTCTTTTTTTCTCCTGGCGCCCACGCGCGGCCGCCGCGGCGCCAATGGGCGGTCGACACGTGCGGGGCCTTTTTTGACCGCTTTGGCATGGCATGGAGGCGTCGCCCTGCCCGTCGTGGCGTGCCCGATGCTCTCCGGGCGCTGCAAAAAGCCACCGGCGGCAGCGTCTCGGTAGCGTCCCGGCCCGCTCGCCGTGACGCCATCTATCTGTCTATCTATCACCCGTCGGCGTCGCGGGTGAAACGACAGCGACGGCCGATGGATGGGTGCGGGCGATCCCCCTTGTGCAATAGGACGACGAACGAAGCGATCGATCGGCTCTAACCGCAGGTCCCTGTAACAGATCCAGGCCGAGCTTTGTACCTGCAGGCTGCAGTGAACGCAGTTCGGCCGAGAGGTTGGTTAGGATGATACTAATAACTCAGCTAGCTCATAGCCATACAACATCAGTTTTTAATCTATATAGACGAGAGAGAAATATGAGATATCTTTTGTTGAAGAGATAATCTTGTACACACATAAATTGTGTGAGTCTGACACGTGTTGTTTGATAAACATAAGAGATTTGACTCTTAGTTGATGGAGGACATAACTCTTGACACAAACTTCTAGACATAAGCTAGCATCTGACTTAACCATTGAAGAAGTCATTATAATTATTAACACTAAAACCTAGGTAAGTCATATGTGTTTTACGAGGATAAAATTCTATCACGTTACTATACTCTTCTCTTTTTTTAACACATCAACAAATTATATGCGTTTATTATGAAGATAAAATTCTCTCACGTATCTTAAAACTATCTCTTATTTTGTCGCTAGGCAGCAGCACGCAGTGTAGCTAAACAGTTACGGTGCACGCCCACACCCCGCGCATGAGACGCGGTCTCCGTATCTTGTCCGCACTCGCTGCGTGCCCGGCCTGCGCCCATAGTGTCAGTGTGTGCTGCTGCCTCAGTGCCTCGCCTACTACGTACGCAGAGGCCTCAGCTCGCAACAAGCCAAAGGGCCAGGCGCGTTTGTCCCTTTGCTTGCGCGCTCCCGCTGGCGGCAGGTCGATCTCGACACGACGCAGGCAGGCGGCCGGGCGCGCGGCGTATGGCCGCGCGCTGGCGATCCCGGCTCGTGGCTCGCGTCACGGCCGCTAGCTTTCCTGCAAGTTGGGCACGGCGCGCAGACTGGCCGGAGGAGGAGCCGTGAGGGTACTAGGTTTTGTGGGGGCACGGACACCGGGACACGGAGCAGCAGCAGGGTACTACTGCTACTAGGGTAGTAGGGTAGTACGTGCCCATCGTCTTCCTCTCGCTGGATCGATCTTGCCGACAGGCATGTGCACGACCGCTGGCTGGGCCGGCGCTGCTGGCCGGCTTTGGTCGCTAGTTGCCTAGCTTGCAAGGTTGATCGATATGATCTCGGCCGCCGATGTAGGGGTGGTAATGGATCGTGGCCCGTCTGTTTCTTCACAATCCAATTTGGCCCTAGTTAAATTTAGCTAAAAAATTAGTACTTTTTTAGCCCGGTCCTAATAAGGCCCGGCCCTTAAATTTTTCTAGTATAAAATAGAGGGCCCTTTACCACCCCTACGCCGATGTGATCGCCGCCAGCGCCATGCGTGCATGCGCGCGTCCATGCACACGCCGCCGATGTGATCGAAGCACAGCTAAGTAGCTAACTAACTTGCTGATGCCGGCCTGATTGATCGATCGAGGTCGATCTCCGTGTTCGTGTCTCTCTTGCATTCCTCGTCCCGATCAGCTCTGACGCCGGCGGCGGGCGGCGGATCCACGCCGTCCATCGTGTACGTCCATGCCTACCTGCTGGATGCGAATAGTCGGCCACGATCATCGGGCGGCGGCATGGACGGGATTATTCGTGCAACGGCCTGGCCGATCGCCGGTCAGAAGAAATCAGATCCATCCCCAGGCCGGCCCAGTGGCCAGTGCAGCGGCAAGTGATTCGATCGATCTGTGCAGGCGGCGACACGTACGTAGCTGATGACGGCTGACACCGCGAGCAGCTGGAGCTGGGCCGGGCAATAAACTAATGGTAGGGCTAATCATGAGCCCGGTTCTGGTTAGGGTGTAGTAGTTCGAGTAGATTTTGACGCCATGCGATCGCAGGCGAGGCAGCTGTGGGGCATGCAGGTGGTGACAAAGGTTGATATGCATCATGCTGAGCAGTGATCTCGCCCGCGGTGAGACGGACTCTCTTGACAAGACCACCGCGGTCTTTTTTTAAGCCCTTCAAGAATTGCGTCCTGAAATGCTCCTCAGCAATCAAGTACCGTTTCCGCTCCTCGTCCGTGAGCTCTTCCATCGTCGCGGTGATGATGTTGTCTTTGTCAAGGTCACACGTTGATCCAGACATTATTGGAGTAGATTGAATCGGTCTTGAAACTAGATTAATCTTCCCCAGCGGAGTCGCCAAAAAGTATGTTGACACGAAGAGCGCGCCAACACACTCGAGATCGATCGAACGCGCAGCACGGCCGTCACAACGGCCAACTCCTGAGCTCCTTGAGCAAACCGGTCAGACCGGTTCCTGAAACCGGTCAGACCGCTTTCAGGCAGGAACTCGTGAAGACCTAGAAACTTGAGCTCGGGAGGGACTCCGTCGGAGCTCAAGCAAGCTAGGGTTGCTCTAGGGTCGGCAGACCACCTAGAACGCCCTTGAACGCCGTAGAGACGAGCAAAGAACAGAATATGGGGGTTGAAAAAGATTAGGGTTTGAAGGATAAAAAAGTAAATGATAAATGTATTTGATTCGATTGGAATACCTCAATCGGCCTTCTAGCCTTCATATTTATAGGCCGGGGAAGTCTTACCCCTTTCGAATAGGTTACAATATGGGATTAAACTCGGAATCCTAATCCTACTCGAATTACAGAACCAAACCGGTCTGACCGGTTTGACGGTTTGGCCAGGCCAGAGCCAATTTTGACTGTCAACGCCTACCAACCTGGCCACCAATCCAATCGCTCGTCGGGGACGTCGGGAGATGACGACACAGCATGCTCCAAGAGAAACGACCAAAGGACGACGACGCTAGGGCCAAAGCGCGAGTCCTATATATAAACCGCTCTGATCACGTAGCCTCACTCATAAACTAGAAAACAGTTAGGTATAGATGTTAGTATGCGTGTGTTTTGTACTCCCTCCGGTTTCAAATATGTACAACTTTTACGGCTAATTAGATAATTAGTTCAACTAATTGGCGTGTTGGCTTGTTGCACATGTTGTAAGGATGACTATAACTCCAAGAAATAAAATCTCTACCCAACAGTAGTTTGCAGGGAATCAATCTAGTGGAGCCATTCTCCAAAATGAACTAGATGCGAGTTGGAAAAATGAACTAGTTTAATTATCTGGTTTATATATATATATATACTTCTTGTTGTTCCTTTATAAAACTTATTCAACATAATCACTTTTAATCAGAGAACCACATCTCACATATAGAACCATCTTTGGGGAAGCTCTACTAGATAGACCTCCATTTTCGGGAACCGTTTATTATGGAGTTTAATCTATCCAAAAAGTCACGTATTACTTGAGGTGTTTTTTTAATGGTTCTTGTTCTTCTGACCATATGCATACAGCTTATGATATCTTGTCTGCTTATGATACCGTGTTTAATCTAGACATGTTAAGCAGTTGAGTGGTGGTTGGCTAAGAAAAAAAAGTATACATGGTCATTAACAAAACTGTACAGGAAGGAGCGAGAGAGTATACGAAAATTACAGTAGCAAAATGGTTTCTTGCCTGGCCACAATAACAACTCCCTGTTTTTTCGTCTCCGAACTCACATAGAGACACGCACACATGTGGTCGTTCTATGTGCGTAATGCCAAGGCACCAAACGCAAGCAAGTACGTATGTGCCCCGGGCGTCCGGCCATATATACGTGCTGTCAAGGTGAATGACACAGCAGCGCACACACAATCTCTGCGCCGGCCTGCCACGGAAAGCATGACTACTGTATTTGGCTTTCGTTCATATCTTACCAAAGATTCGTTGTTTTTCGAACCATGGGCAGGAGCTCTGCTCTGTGCTCTCTTTTTCAAATGATGAGTGATTCTACAGTACCAGAGTACACTTCATCTTTTCCAGATACTAAAAGGAGAAGATAAGATCCTCGGCAGGGGGATCCAAAGTGAAGACAACGGGGTGTACTTGTATCACAAGTTCTCAACATAGTAGATCCTAGGACTGTAAAAGTGTAAATGCCTCAATGCATATTTCAAAAGAGTGACATTGTTGTGTCCGTTTTTTCTCCAAAGGACGACAAGGGATTTTTTTTTAAAAAACAAGAGAGAGCAAACAAACACAAAAAAACAAAAGAAGCAAACAAATGAGTGGATCAATGATGGCACATTTAGAAGTTAGAAATGACATAGAAAATGTATTATCCCATCCACCGTGAAGTGAAATAAACCGGATATGTGCACGCATATGTGTTAAAGCTAGGCTTCTTGAGCCATCAGCACGAAGGTGCGATGTCCAACAAGGCGACAGGGTTAGGGATAATATGGTAGCGGGCACGTGATGAGCTAGAACCGGCGCGGTGCTACTCATACTCAATCACCGTCAAGCGCGGTGACTTTAGGCTCTGACAGTGAAACATGATGTCTTCTTTTAACTCTGTTTACCAAGACAAAAAAAAACATATGGCATGGAAATGCTATGATTTTACATAAAAGAAAGGAATTTTAATTTGCAACGTCACTGCAAAATTATACATAGCTGCATTAATATTGTGAAATGGACATGTATTATCTACATAGACACCTGTGCATCTGTGATTTTATTTGAGAATATAAAGTATTAGTGATTTATTGAAGTCAAGTGATGTATGTGGCAAACTAATTCATTATTATATATCCTAATTATACATAGCCCCAACAAGATATTATCGAATCCACTTTTATCCCTTATCTGCTTAGTGATTAATTCACACCGTATTTTAGCTAAGATTTGGCCATTGAATCATGTTCCTTTGTCCACTTCATGGGTTAGCACAAAAGGGAGTAAAAGGGACCCAATTTTGTGCTTATGGGTCCCCCTGCTTGACGAAATAGCTACAAGGGGATAAGAGTGATGGAGGCTGTGTATACAACATTAAGCATGGTTTGGCTTATATGGCTGAATCGGTGGACACTAGCTAGCATCAGACATGACAAATGGGGCACTTGGCAAATTGAGCATGTCATTTTGCCTCCTTGGTTCAATGGAATTGATGGTGACAGGGAGAGGATTTATTTCTCGTAATTACTAATTGCATTCAATTTTTATTCTCCCCTCATAAAATTTCTGTCATAGATGCAAGTCATTGAGATAAGTATATGATAATTCTTTTCTGAGCTCTTCTACTATCAATAGCTTTGGACCGATAAAGGCATGTAATAAGTTGATACAAACATGAAAAACAAAATATAATTAAGTTATGTTGTGTAATAACCAAATCATTTCCAGTTAGAGACACTTTTTTTGTGATCACAAGGATGATACACATGCGCGCACATCACCACACATGATCACTACCTGATTATGGGCCACCCGATCCAACCCACCCGAAAAAAACCCAGACTCGACCCCGGTCAATGTGTTGGGTGCACTCGGGCCGAAGTTTGTAGCCTGACCTAAATCACGAGCCGGGCGCGGGGCCAGGTTTATTGCCCGAAACCTGAAAAAACACCGACTCAACCCAAAATTACACATAGAAACACGGGATTGGGCCGACCCGATTTGAACCCGACCTGACCATACGCAGGTCAGGCGCAGGCCAAAAAATTCCAACCCAGTGGTTAGCCTGGGCCGGATGCAGCCAAAGTTTTTCGACCCAAAACCCGAACAAACCCGACCCGAGAAATGATCAGGTCTAACAGCACATCCATTCATATACCACACAAGTGCGCCGCATATCTCATGATTATCAATAAATAGTTGAGAATACCTGAGTGGCAACTAGAACATTTCATATAGAGAGATATCCTAACTGCTTGCTTTCACAAATATCACCAAACATTTTTATTTCAACCAATTGTGCAGTCACAATTTACTGCACTTGAGAAACAATAAAGTCGGTCCCTCATTTTCGCTAAGAAAAGGGATCTATAGCTACGCACGCATATATTCTTTTTCCTATGTGAAATAAACAATTTCTCTTATACCTAATTTTTGTATACCATTGTTCATATGGATGCTTTACCACTGAGCTCTCAGTGCTCCTTGTCCTGTCAGCTAGGTGACACTACACTCCATCCCTTCCCTATTCTCTTTTGCAGCTACCAACCAGCACCCTGGCAACCTCACCAAGGGACATCACATTACCCTCACCACCCACCGCCCTCACAAACTTTGTCCTAATGTGTCCTAGTGTTTACACCCTATCTATATGTGTATGTATGCGAGTGCAACACGTACAAATACTTCCATTGCTTAGAGTTTTCCTCATGGACCATCCATGATTAATATAATGCCATCACATAGGCCACATGCATGTATTTATATACGTCTATCAGTCATGCATTTTGGTCACATGATGGACAATATTTCCGATCGTTGAGCAGCGTGCATCGACCAGACCAACGCATATGTTGAAAGGCAAGCTGTTGGGAGAAAAGACGAGCAATGTCCCTCACACTTCCTCACTGTAATTTTTAGGTAAGGTTTCCCCCACATCATGTGGCATCCACATGGAAGACAGGGCTCCTAATTCCAATTTAGCCTGTCATATTTGGCCGGTCCTGGCCTGACAATGTCCCTAGACAAAATGTGTTGGAGAATTGGAATGCCCACATGGTGAGCCAACATATGTTCGATCGATCTCTTTTACTAGTACTGTTAGCTACTCGATCCATCGGTTTACTGATTGCTCTGACATATGGTTCGCTGTCGGAGCACAAATGTCCTTCGTTAACATGATTGAACCATACATGTTTGAATAATAAACATGAATAAATCATAATAAAGCGATCAAACAAGCTAGGTAATAATCAATGAAACGATACTATCTAAACACGTCCAATAACGTATACCTATACCCTCAGATAATTAACTCTGAACATATCTCCTATCGTGCAGGAGATCATGCATGATTAATTATTGGTCAATGTTCCGATTAAACCAGCTAGCAATAATCGGACTTATATATGGACCCTACGGGTCAACAAAAAATTATCCGATATATATATATATATATATCTAATAACTTTATCCTGGCTCTATATATAATCATCACAAGAAAGTTCTTGCACGTTGAGTGTCTCCATATTGTTTCAAATGAGGTTGTCTCTCCACCAATGGTGATGGGAATTGGTGGCTTCCATGCTTACAACGACTACTACTTCTCTTCTACTGCACGACCAATCAATCTATCAATCTAGACACATATAAGGACATGGAAGTGCCGTGTGCAAAAAGATCTTGCTCGATCTATATATCCGATCCATGCATGAACTTGCATTGTAGCTAAGGATCATATCGGCGAGCTTGTCACGGCGTGGTATGTTTTGGTGTGTGTAGCCAGTGACCTTTCGGTGATTCATCTAGTCACCCCCTATCAGCCAGCGTTGGAGGCTAGCGCGTGCACGGCGATACGGCGAATGACAGCAGGATCCGGCTGAGGACGGGATGAGATCCAAGAGATAAAAGGTAGGCAGCGACCGACCCTATATCCTACTGCTACTACGTGCATGGTGCTCGATGCTGTTGCATATATATGCCTCTCCCTGCAGTGCAGTACGTGTCGCCTAGCCCACATCTACCAAGCTGACGCGAGCTTACCCTAAAAGCATGTAACCGCACCTGCCGGTGTCGTTGTTGTAGTACATGCATGTTGTGTCGTTGTTGCATTGTGTGCTGTCGTCCCACTAGCAGCAGGTCAGCTGGCCAACAGTGGTCAGTGTCTGTGGTTGATCATATATTGCTGTGCTTAATTAACAAGCCATATGATCAAAGACTTTAATTTGTGAGTCCAAATTAATTATAATTTAGTTTAGGTTTGTTCTGAGTCAAATTTATCTAATTTTGACTAAGTTTGTAGAATGAAACATGGTCAAGTTGTTTTTTCTGATTCCACGGACTATTGGAAATGTCTTGGTAGAGGTCAAACTTAGATAAGTTTGATTCATTACGACAAAGGTAAAGAAAACTATGATTTGAAAGTATTACATGCCGTAGAATCTAAAGTACGTGATTGGATATGGGTATGTACGGCAAAGGTGCCTTGCTTGATCGATTTGTCAGGACACGAGAGTGAGTGGCCGACGTGTATTACAATATTTCTCATGGCTTGTGATGTCAGCTCAGTAGCTCGTCGGAACCTCACCCTATAACTATAGGTCTCCAAGCATGTTTAACCAAAAGAAGAAAAAGCTAAATGCATGGTTGACCGCAATAACCAGCATGTAATCCTTAGAAACCGCCCGACAAGGTCAGGTCACATCTGGTTGGAAGAAACATGTAGAGATGGGGCTCATCTATGTGCATTGAGCAAGCAAAGATATATAGATAGGGGGGCATATTAGATTAGATATGCCACGTATCCTTGCTGAAAACCATAACATCAAACTACCAACGACAACCGGATTTTCCCCATGTTCTCCATCAGTCATACTATTCACCGCAACTAGAGCTATCTAGCTATATTATCAGCTCTGCTAACTCATCTAAACACATCAATTGTTGGACCAGTTATATTAACTATTTCTAGCTATCAGCCAGCTTTTAACTATCCTAGCTGATCCAAACAAAGCCTAACACGTCCCCGGCCAGAGCTACTTGCATGAACACAGCTCCTATCAGGTTGTGCAAATTGTCAAATATATAATGAGGCAAAAAAAATGAGTTGTCGGCAGTACTAGAAGATTGTATGTATATCTATTTCATTGATAAAGAAGAGTGTAGCGTTATTGCTACGGGTGCGAGCAGCTAGCTGCAAACATTGGCATTCAATCTCGAAAATGTTCTAATCAATTGTTCGTACGGCGCATCCTAGCTTGGCATCCAGAACGATGCCGATTAATCAACAACCAAGTACGGGGTACTTCCTATATTAATTTTGGTCCTGAATATGACCAATATAATCAAGGAAGATATCTACGTATAGTTGAAAAAAAACTCGGTCGGTGGGGGAAAGACTGCCTCACATTTTTGTATAAACAAATCAGAAAACCTCAGTTTTACCAGCCGAGAAAAACTCAAAACTCTAGCCTCACCTTATAGGACCACACCGTAACTTAGGGCGGCGACCACTGCCACTTTTAATCAGCGAAAGACGATATTGATATATATCAGGCCAGGGCAAGCTCTTCCATTGCCCTTGTTATCATCGAATTACACAATAGTACTATAAATCCCTATCAAAATCGAATTAATGTCCTTAATGTTCCTGAGAAATTAAAAATATTCTTGATTAGTTGGTGGGGTGCATGGTTATTCCCTGATTAGTTGGGATATATTTGAAGCATCAAGAGCAAGCTTTTCCCTAATAAGTCTGATGAGATGTCACTAATATATTCATGTGCTTAGCTGTGAGACTACGTGCTTAAACGACAAACACAAAACAAAAGCCATTAGCTGCGCTAATGTGAGGACGTGTGATGAGACAAAGCGCAAATCTTTTCTTGTCTCCGTGTGTGCGCGTACGCGACAAACATTAATGCTTCTCTCTCAGTGTCGCTTTACAACCTTGGTTCCGTGCCAAAAATAATTATATATTTTCTCTTTTTTTCTCCTTTGCTGCAGTGAGAATATTCGTAAAGATCGACGTCGCTGTATTGTACATAAATGGGCCTCAATAATTAACAGACTTTTGGAGAATAAAATAGGCTATACTGATTAACGAACTTCCCCTTCATCAAAATAAAAAGACGATGTTCTGTAATCATGTAACTGGATGGATACATGAAAATTGGTACTATTATATTGTCATAAAGATTACTCAATTTCACTGTACCAACTTTGCGAACGATATTCTCAATGCTCCACTTTTGTAATCTTAAAACAAGTTGCAATGTCGGTAAAAATCAAGTCAAAGCTTTTATCCGATCTTCAACTAGCAGATTAGCAATGTCGGTATATTTACACTTTAAGATTCATTGACTTTTCTACAAGGGGCCGGGGGTGCGCAATGAAACTCTTTCCACTTTAATGTTCTTTTTGTTTGTGAGTAATGTTAGAATTTCTGTTGAGTCAAAGAGCCATCTTTTCATCTCGAAAGGTCGAAATAAAAATGTCTCCTTTTTGTGGGAAGGAGCAAGAGGAATAGCGAGGGAATTGGTTTATCCTGTTCGTGTCTTTCTTTTTTCAGATTCCAACATGTAAAGATTCCTTCTCTTTTCAGCTGAATGGCTCCAAACCTAGAGGTCGGCCCAAGGCTAGAGAGTCCATAGGATGCCTCTACTACCTCTCTCAACCAGACAAGGGATACCCCAAAAGAACCACACCACACTGTGCATTTTCTATTATTAGCCGGTGTACTGATTTCTGGTGATAGAATTGCGCTGTCGCCATGCTGTTGGTTAGCATTATTGTGTCAGTACAACGGTATGTATAGCATGTATGTGTTCATTGTGAACTTAATTGACTTGTCAACGAGCAGTAGCATCAACGAGCTATTGTCATGAATTGTACGCTGTTGCTTTTGTCTCAAAAGAAGAAGAAATTGTACGGTTTAGATGACCGTCTCTATGTGCTGCCAAGTGACCAAAATCTTACGCCAAGGAGCGAGGACATATTCAATAATTCAAATAATGAAGGTGTAATCCTTGATCTACACAAACCATTTATTTTCTCTCTTAAAATATAAGACCACTAGATTTTGAACCCACAGTCTATACTATCACAACAAAAATACATGCTTTGCATGAGAAGTATGAAGCATCTTCAATGAGGTGCCGTTGTTTTTAGCATACCAAAAAAGAGTTTAGTGGTGACAACAACTACATACATCGTTGAGTCGGAGGCGTTGACTGCTAACCATGTGTTATGTGAGAGCTTGTGGATAAACTTGATGTACGTGGTGTGCTCTGGAAAACCAATATATAACTTCTTTTATCGAAAAAATGTGAGCTTGTGGATATATAGTTTTACATGAAGTTCTTAAGTTCATCTTTTTTTTACATATTCCTCTTGAACTTGACATTAATTATCTTGTGAAAGGAGGGAGTATGTAATACACTATTAATAACTGCAAAAGATCACCCACGCATGTCATGCATGTAAGTAAAATAGAAATGGAGAAACGTACAAGATGGTGACGATCCAATCATTCAAGGTGTATATATTAGTTTGGAGGTGAGATCTCTCACAGTGGGCCCCGGGTTACATGATATTGTTGATCCCATTCATGTTAAGACAAGAGCAGGGACAACCCGTCCACGACAATTTCGATTTGCTCATTGGACACTCATGGTGACTAACTTGTCTTCTCAAGAATTTTAGAAGTCTTTGTACGGTTTCAATTCACCGGGTGTAGATGAAAACAATGCAAACAACAAGCGTCGCACGTAGCTTAGCTGACAATTTGTCTCTCTCCCCAGCTTGGGAAATTGAAGTTGCTAGCTGCTACTAGTTGTCCAGGCAAGGAGCATTTCTCTTCAGTGAAAAGACTGAAGCCAACGTATACAATGTTAAGACAACAGGCAGAGGGGTATATATGTAAATGTGTAGAATTTTTCTTTTCGAAAAAACAAAACAGAAAAACGTTTCTTCAATAAGATGAAAGATCGGCTGCACTCAAACATATTTTTTTACAAAGAAACTACTTATAGTTTACCTAATAACATATGGTATTTCAAGTAAACAAGGATGGTGCACAATCAACCCCATACAAACGTAAGTATCCATTCTAGGATCCACGTACCAACAAACGACCAGCAATGGGTGGGTACTATCAACAGCTATCCTTTTGAGACGACCGAGCTAGAAAAGGAGGTAGAAATCTACCTAACAATTGGCACATTTTAGGAGTGCAATTTTTTTCAAGCTACCTTCTTTGGACGTAGGGGCCGAGCCATGGAAAATTATTGCGGTAGGGCAAAAAGTGACAAATGAAGTATACAGTGATCTATTATCATTTTCTTTATTATTTTGTTTTACTGAACATAAACATACGTAGAATATACTGTTTTGTAATTTGAATGACAACTAGTGCATTTTTATTAAGAAATAAATTTAGAGCCTTTTAACTTAGGTTTTCCGAAGCAGACAAAAGGTGTCGGTTCTTAATTTTGGGGATGTTTCTTTCCGATTTTTAATGCCTTTACTAGTCATACTTGTCATGAGTAGCAAAAGAACCATTGGTTTATATTTAAACACCTAGTCTTTAGCACACCCAATTAATCCATAATTTATGGCTTGAGACAATAGATGTAGCACTCCTTAAACTTTTTGGTCAAAAAAATATTCTCTTTGTATGTTGACACAATTTTTTTGTTCATCTTTCTTCTTCCAAGAACAATGTAAAACAATATTGGCTTATCTTCCAAGAGTGTCTCCGATGTTGGAGTGAACCATTGTCCATAAGAAAATGGAAAGTACATGTTATATAAAAATAGGAGTGAAATGCATCATAGATCACTAAACTATTCTCGCATTCTCATCTGGGTCCATAAACTCTCAAAGTGATCATATAGGTCCATCGACTTTTAAGTTGGTTCATTCTAAGTTCACTCAAGGTCCAATCATGGACCTAGAATCACACTTGAAATGAACCACTTGAAAAGTTAAATGATCCAAACGGTCAGTTTGAAAATTTATAGACCCAGATGAGAATACGGAAATAGTTTAAGGACCTACGGTGTAATTCATAAAAATAGCATAATAGACAACATAGCGCATTCTACAAAGTTGATATGGGCCCTCATACCATAGTAAAAAATTCTTTTGAAACGAAGAGCGCCGTAGATGTGCTAGCATTCCTTTTCGTTTCATTTGGAACTTGCGAGTTTTTGCATTTGTTTTATTTTCGCGGGAACCCTTTTGGTGTACGTCTCCACTTGAAACCCTGAGGCCAGTACGTCAGTGCCGGTGGGCTGCCCCTGCCGGGTCGCGCCGTCCACCGCGGCGGCGGCGCGGCGGCCGGCAGCTAGTGGCTCTCGTCCGGCGTGGTAGAGAAGAGGAAACCGCCGGCGGCGGCCTCGGGATCCTCAACTAATCACTCGCCACACCCTGCGGCCCTTGTCCCGTTCGGTTGTTCCGGCCATCTCGAGCCAACCAGATCCCTACACATGTGTTCATACCATCCCTTGTTTTACTTTGGCTTTTATTTTCAGCCCACTAGCCCTGGTGTCTTACTGTCTTTTGTTATGGCCTCTAGCACTCCGTCAGTACGTTTCATGCCAGTAGCTAGCAGCTGCCTTATTGATTCAGAACCTAGTTCTTCTGGACCTATAAGGAGACATCAAATCAGAGAACAATCCTAGCAAAACTAAAAGAAGAGGCATCAGAGTGGCTAATGACAGGCGCAAAACACCTGACATTTTTTTTGGTGGTGCTCTTCAATTCGTTCGTGACTGTCCATGCCTTTCTGTATTTGTCGGTTAATATAAAAAAATCTAGTCCTTCCAATTGTTTGAGAATATTAAGCATTGCAGAGGAGAACATAATGTTGCTAGAAATGGTGTAACAAGGTTTTCGGCGGTGAAGATTCCGTGGCCCGAAACACGACAACAACCTTAAACTCACTACGGGAAACCCGACGTATGCCGAGTGCTTCCCTCTTTGCCGAGTGCTTTCTGTCGGGCACTCGGCAAAGAAAGACTTTGCCGAGTGCCCTTGGCAAGGCACTCGGCATACAGGGGACACTCGGCAAAGAGGTGTTTTGCCGAGTGTCAGGCCAGCGACACTCGGCAAAGAGGTGTTTTGCCGAGTGTCAGGCCGGAGACACTCGGCAAAGAAGGCGCACGTGCTCGTCAGCCGCCACGAACGCCACCGGCCGTTCGCGGCCGTCCGCAGCCGTTTGAATCGTCACAGTTTTGCCGAGTGTCCTCCAGCCGACACTCGGCAAAGAGGTGGCAAAAAATTTGAAAATTTGAAAAAATTTGAAAATTTGAAAATATTCTTAAAAAACTTGGAATTCAAACATAAAAGTTTGAAAATTTAAAAATATTTTTGTAAAACTTGGTGGGTTTGCCGAGTGTTTACCAAGCAACACTCGGCGAAGCTAGCCTTTGCCGAGTGTTCACCACTCGACACTCGGCGAAGCTATCTTTTGCCGAGTGTTTCTTGATAAACACTCGGCAAACTCAGGACCTTAGTTTTTAAACTTATGTTTTTGGGGTCCAAACTATATTTTTTTTCTAGTGATACTTGTCAAAGGCTCTTTATATCTTATGTGGAGTCTGTGGGAAAAGGTTGAGATGATTTCGAAAAGTTTATATATACGACCCTTTCCAATCGGAGCATATCCCCATAGAAGTTTCGGAGAGTTGAGAAGGAGACAGCTGGATTTCGAAACGAAGTGAAGTTGAATTAGAGTTTGAGTTCATAACTTTTTCTATAGGCAATAGATGACATAGATTGCTTCATTTGAAGTTATCATATTTTTCCGGACCCATTTGATATTTTTTAAATTATTTCTACGCCCTTCTCCGCATGAAATAATGAAAGTTACGAAGAAATTATGAGCTATATAGGAATGAAATAATGAAAACATTTCATTGAAGCATAGAATGTGCATTGTTGAATGTATTTGACAAGATATTTTGATGTGTATTTGATCAAATTTGAAAAATTTGGTACGGTGCAAATGTTCTGGGAAATGTTTGCCGAGTGCTACACTCGGCAAAAAAGACCTTTGCCGAGTGTCAGGGAAGAGACACTCGGCAAATATGCCACGTGGGCTGGCCGGCCCGCGGCCACGCGGGCCACGTCACGCGCCCACGCGCCCCCGGCACACCCCCCTCTTTGCCGAGTGTCGTAGATCTGACACTCGGCAAAGAGATCTTACTCAGATCTATTTGCCGAGTGTCAGATCTACGACACTCGGCAAAGAGGGGGTGCGCCGGGGGACTTAACCGCCCACGCGCCCCCCGGCTCGCGCGCGCACACACACGCACTCCCTTACGCCGCCGCCACCGCCGCACGGCCCGGCCGCCGCCTCCACCCGCGCCCCGGCCGCCGCCGCCGCCCGCGCCCCAGCCGGCCCCGCCTCCGCCCGCGCCCCGGCCGGCCCCGCCCCGACCACGCCCCGGCCGGCCACGCCCGCGCCGCGCCCCGACCGGCCCCGCCCCGGCCGCCGCCTCCGCCCGCGCCCCGGCCGGCCCCGCCCCGGCCACGCCCCGGCCGGCTACGCCCCGGCCGGCCCCGCCCGCGCCGCGCCCCGGCCGGCCTCGCCCCGGCCGCCGCCTCCGCCCGCGCCCCGCCCCGCCCGGCCCCGCCCCGGCCGGCCGTCCCCGCCCACCCCGGCCGCCGCCTACGCCCGGCCCGCCCGCGCCGCGCCCCGGCCGTCCCCCCCCCGGCCCCGCCCCGGCCCTGGCCGCCGGCTCATCCTCCTGTCCCCGCCGCCTCTCCGCCAACGGCCGTCGGTGCCCCTCCACCCGTCCTGCCCCGGCGGTCGCGCAGGCGCGCCTCTCTGCCCCGGCCGTCGGCGCCTCTCCGCCCGTCCTGCCCCGGCCTCCGACGCCTCTCCGGCCCCGACGAGCGACGCCGACGCCGCCCCGTTCATCTTCTATTGGTGAGTGCGCTGCTCCTCTTCCTTGATCTGTCTCCAATGCAAATCGATGATTGTTTCCATACAGACATTTTCAATTTCTTGAATCCAACATAAATAAATGCAAATTGTTATAGGAATGGACGATTTATAGTTGTGAATGTGTATGTGGTACGTGATTGTGAATGCGGATTGTGAACATGGGACCAACAATATTTAATGTTTGAATTATTTGAAATATTGAACAATGTGGATGTATATGTCGGCCTTCGTGCCATGGTTATCTTTGTATATGTCGTTGTCGGCCTTCGTGCCGTGTTTTTTTGCAGGACGTGTGGTTTCAGAAACCTCCCCGTGTAGGGGAGGTGCTGCCGAATATTTTATTTGACAAAAATTTGATTGCTAGATTAGGTTGATGGTAATATGAAATTTATGTCAAATCAAAATGCCAAATTTGATTGATAGGTTGGGTTGATGCTAATATCAAATGCATGTCAATACCAAATTTTACAACAAACATTTCATTTTTTTTAGGGAGAGGCCCTTTGCACCGTCCTCAGCAAGCTTGTATGTAGCCCGTCCTCGGCTTGTAGCCCGTAGCCGTTCCCCGCCGTCTCCTCCGACACGAGCGTCACCGACTCGCCCGACGTCGAGCCCGTAGGTGAGCACATGCAAAACCATACCCCTCAGCATTTAATTCGTAGATTCATATTTAAGTTGTGTACCTTCTTCGTCTCTTGTATTTATCTTTACCGTGTGGCTTCTTTGCCATGTTCTTGCGTTTCCTACAGTAAATAAGACATCTTATTTACTGTAGGATACGCAAAGACATGACAAAGAATTCATACCGTACAGTTAAATACAGCTGGCCAAGATTGTGCACAACTGTGTCACGTAACCTATTTTGTTTTTTCGGGAGAAACGCCCTGCGCTGCTGCGCGGCGTCGACGGGCATCGGAGTCGCCCACACTGTGCACGAGGCATTGGTCCTCGACGACTTCGCCATGGAAGAGCTCCGATTCTACGAGGAAGGGGACTACTACAACCAAGGCATCAAGCTCCATGACGACGAGAGCTACCTGAAGCTACTTTCAGGTAGCTCTCGTCCTCATGGAGCTTGAGGCCTTGGTTGTAGTAGTCCCCTTCCTCGTAGAATCGGAGCTCTTCCATGGCGAAGTCGTCGAGGACCAATGCCTCGTGCACCGTGTGGGCGACTCCGATGCCCGTCGACGCCGGGCAGCAGCGCAGGGCGTTTCTGCTGCCATGGCCTAAATTTTTGCCGAGTGCCAGGACAGACACTCGGCAAACAAGTGTCGGCCCCAACCACCTTTGCCGAGTGCAACACTCGGCAAAACTTGGAGTCTTTGCCGAGTGTGGCACTCGGCAAAGGCCCCGTGAGCACTGACGGACGGCCGCGAACGTCGCCGTGCCGTCCGCGGCCGTCCGTTAGTGCTTTATTTTGCCGAGTGTCGGCTTTTGCACTCGGCAAAACCTTTGCCGAGTGCCCGACAAAAGACACTCGGCAAAGGGCCTGTTTACCGACACGAGCTATGCCGTAACCCCATTGTCGAGTCAAAGGCTTTGCCGAGTGCATAACTGCCTTTGCCGAGTGCCCCCTGGCACTCGGCAAACGTGGGGTTTCCCGTAGTGACTGGTCCTTAATTAAGGTGATGAGTGATGGCAATAATCGTGTTGGCTTTTCTTTCCATGTGTGCGTATTAATTGGGTGCCAGACCCTGTGCCACTAGCCAATCAGCTAGCAGTACGTACGAGCTAGATTTGTCACTTGTGCTGGTGCCGCAGCTGGGTGGCCTTGTGTGCTCCACATCGCTCCAAGCCCCCCCTCCCGTCTCTCTCACCACATTTCCTCCTCCATCCACTCATTTTTCCCAAAAGGCCATCCACTCTTCCATTAATTTCATTTCATTGCATCTTCTCTTCTCTCTCCTGATGATCCACTCACTACGCTCCAAAACCTCTCCTCCTATATATACCACCATGTACTTCTCTAGTTCTTACACTTCTCTCATACCACTAGTGCAAGGTCCTAGATTTACACTTGGTGGTGCCTCCTGCTGCTTTGCTCTGCTTGTTTCTTTCTTTCTTGCATCGATAATTGCTATAGCTACTGATAGTAGTAGTAGTACGTGGCCTATCATATCGTCGGCTCCGATCGGCGATAGATTAGCGAGAGCAGTAGCTAATAAGCGCGCAGCAAACAAGCTAGGCCGGCCGGCCGCCATGCCGACGCCGTCGCACCTCAAGAACCCGCACTACTTCGACTTCCGGGCGGCGCGGCGCGTGCCGGAGTCGCACGCCTGGCCGGGGCTCCACGACCACCCCGTCGTCGGCGGCGGCGGCGCGCCGGGGACGCCCGACGCCGTGCCGGTGGTGGACCTGGCGCGCGACGACCCGGGCGCCGCCGCCGCCGCCGTGGGGCGCGCCGCCGAGCAATGGGGCGCGTTCCTGCTCACCGGCCACGGCGTCCCGCCGGAGCTCCTGGCCCGCGTCGAGGACCGGATCGCCTGCATGTTCGCGCTCCCCGCCGCCGACAAGCTGCGCGCCGTCCGCCGGCCCGGCGACGCCTGCGGCTACGGCTCCCCTCCCATCTCCTCCTTCTTCTCCAAGTGCATGTGGTCCGAGGGCTACACCTTCTCCCCCGCTTCCCTCCGCTCCGACCTCCGCAAGCTCTGGCCCAAGGCCGGCGACGACTACGCCACCTTCTGGTAATGTCTTGCCGCCGCCGCCACACGTGCGGCTGCTCTTGCTTTTCTTTCCCTTCGCCATGCACGCACGCACGTAGCTGCGGATCGCACCGATGGCTGATGGATCGATCGACGTGTGCCGGTCAAGGCCATGCATGCATGCAAGCAGCCTGTTGGTTGTTACTGCTGACACCGTTGGTGGTGTATATGTCTGTGTTGCTACAGTGACGTGATGGAGGAGTTCCACAAGGAGATGCGCGTCCTCGCGGACAAGCTGCTGGAGCTCTTCCTAAGGGCGCTCGGGCTCACCGGCGAGCAGGTCGCCGCCGTCGAGGCCGAGCGGCGGATCGCCGAGACCATGACCGCCACCATGCACCTCAACTGGTGTGTACTCATCCAAGCTTCTTCTTCTTCATTCTATCTATCGTCCATGACGATCTATCCATGAATTCATTATCTAGCAAACAAAACAAAGCTAATAACGATGACGACGATGATGATGATGCAGGTATCCGAGGTGCCCGGACCCGCGGCGGGCGCTGGGCCTGATCGCGCACACGGACTCGGGCTTCTTCACGTTCGTGCTGCAGAGCCTGGTGCCGGGCCTGCAGCTGTTCCGGCACGGGCCGGACCGGTGGGTGGCGGTGCCGGCGGTGCCGGGGGCCTTCGTCGTCAACGTCGGCGACCTCTTCCACATCCTCACCAACGGCCGCTTCCACAGCGTGTACCACCGGGCCGTCGTGAACCGCGACATGGACCGGATCTCGCTGGGCTACTTCCTCGGCCCGCCGCCGCACGCCAAGGTGGCGCCGCTCAGGGAGGCCGTGCCGCCGGGCCGGGCCCCCGCCTACCGCGCCGTCACGTGGCCCGAGTACATGGGCGTCCGCAAGAAGGCCTTCACCACCGGCGCCTCCGCGCTCAAGATGGTCGCCAACACCGCCGCCGCCGCCGAATCCGACGCCGACGCCGCCGCCGCCGCCGCCGCCGCCGTCCACCAGCCGCCGCTCGTCGTCTCGTCGTAGCAGATGGATCGGTCGCCGGAGCTGAGACAGATGATGATGCATAACGTACACCACCACCGTAACAGAGCACACTAATCAAACAAAAGCCTGACGAAATGGCTGGCATCCATTCTTCCGATCCTGCAGCTGCTCGTCCTCCGTCCTGGCAGCTGCTGGGCGCTCTGCTGGCTGTAAAGAAATTGAAAAAAAAATTAAGCTGAGATGAAGACGAAGACGACGACGAAACGAAGAGGAAAAGGACACGCTGTAGCCGTTTCTTCGAGTTGCAGGAGGCTGCTCCCAATCGAGTTTGTCGTTACTGACGATTATTATTACCCTGATCAAAACTAATCTGATCATCAATTAATGCATGTGGTTTGGCATTTGGCGTGAAGGTAGGCACCTAGCCAGGCTGGTCAATGATAGGTCTATAACCTGATCCTGTATTGTTGTTTTCCTTGTCTGAAATTTGAAAATAATTGGTCTAGCCGGCCGGTCTCGCCCGGGTGTACTGTACGTACTGATAGGCGATATGCTGATGCAAGACGTTGCGAGCTGCAGTGGACGTGTAAATATTTATTATATTTATATATATTCCTCTAGTCTAGAGGAATATCTCTTGGATGTGCAGTGCGGCTGCAACTGTATAGGACACGTACACCTGGCTTGTACATTCGTACGCCCACCTCCAGAGCGGTAGCCAAAGAGGAAGAGACAGAGGCTCATATGCCTGCTGCACTGCATGCTTGCCTGCTTCCATGCTTCCAACAAGTTGCTTCGAGAATCTTTTACTACTGGTACGCCAGTAAAATTTGACCGTATTGGAACTCTTTCAAAATGGTACTGTATTATCCAAGCGTTTCAAAGCTAAAAAGAAGCAAATAAATGGTTTTGACAAGCCATGGTGGTTGCAAATTAAATTCAAACGGAGCGTTTGATCATAACGTGTGTAAAAATGCGTCGTCATCTAGGGTATGTAGAGGAGGTACCGGGGCCAGGGTTAGTAGCTGGGGTTTTGCAAGCGGCCAAGGGATTGTCCGGAGTCCTTTTTGTGGTGCCGGGCCTGCTTCCTGAACGAAGGAGAAACCGGGATCCTGAGGAGATCTGCAGTGAGATCGATGGGGATCGTCGGCATTTACCTTTCGAACCATTCGCTGGCCACATCCCATTCTGCTGCGCGATGCAAGCCAAGGGGAAGACGCCATGGCCGGCATGCATGAGAGCCCCAACTAACATTCAGAGGCTGCAACTTGCAAAACAGCTAGTGTCTGAGTCAGTGCTCGATATCAGTACTCAGTACCAACGCAGCAGCGCGCTGCATCGTATTCATATCGATCTCCCCTCTCGTTCATAGGCCATGCCAAATCGGATGCCTTGGTTGGACACATGTACTCGGAAACAATTTCCTCCTGTCACAAGTGTAAGTTTTTCTTAAAATACTAGTGTAAGTCTGTTAAAATTTACTAGATGGACACAGATGTGTCGGGTGGACTAAAGCTATATATCTATGAAGTGATAATGCCTTTTTTGAAATATGAAATTAGAATACTTCACACATGGAAACTTATTCAAGTCTTTGATTAAGCATTTGAATAGGCCATGTGTATTAGAAGTAGATATGGTCTCCAATGTATCACTTTTTTTTTGTACAAAGATCCAATGTATCACTTATCACTTTTGAAGAACCATATCTACAAGATCATATAATTTTAAATTGAAAGAGATATGTGTTATAAATGTGTAAAGTTGCAATAGCTACAGGGTTGAACCAGCCACCACAAGATTCCGAGTTTGAACCAGCCAGTGGTGAAAAACTTTTTTTTTGCCTACGGTTAAAGTTTAGAAGATTGAGAAAAGTCCAATTTTCACCATCAAACTATCGCAGAAGTATGATTTTTAACCCTGAACTACGAAATCGGACGCCGAGGGCCATTCATCAACTATCAAAACCGGACAAATTTGACCCTTTGAGTGGTTTCAAAGGTGGTTTTTCATTTTATAGGCATTTAAAGAAAAGTGGTTTAACCTAAAAAATCCATAGCAAATTCATTTGGAACCAAAAAATATGAAATTGGTACACCAATTTTTTTTCTAAAAATGTAACATATATGTTGGTGCTCTTCTTTGAGTTATTTGCATCTTATTTTTCCTATTCCTAGTATTTTTACAAAAATTAATAAAGCACTAGGAACATAAACAAATAATATCCAAATGACTCAAAGTAGTGCACCAACAGAGGGGGCTATATTTTCAGAAAAACAATGATACCGGTTTCATATTTTTATAATTTAAAATGAATTAGTTATGAATTTTTACAATTAAACCATTTTCCTTTAAATTTTCATAAAACAAACAACCACTTTGAAGCTATCTAAAGGACCAAATTTATCCGGTTTTGATAGTTGGATGGTCTTATAGTGTCCGTTTTTGTAATGAAGGGTTGAAAACTAGACTTTTATGATTGTTGAATATGTAAACCGGACTTTTCCCTAAAAGATTTAGCCAGCAAACGAAGAGGCCGGAGTCATCAGCCAGTATATGTCCAGTGAATAGCTGTCCGAATGAGCCAAAGCTTGTACAGCATGGCACCGATCGAGTAAATGAAGAAGCAATTTAATTCTGCTCCATCATCACCTGAACGGACGCGGTACAGAATTCCCCCTCGCTGTCAGCGCTCCGCGGCAGGCCAGCACCCAGCAAGCAGCAGCACAGCCGATCGAGTAGCCAGCCATTCATCGCAGCACAGGTGGTGGCGTAAAGCCTTTGCAGAGTTGCAGCTGCAGGCCAGACCCAGCCAGGGCGGCCAGCAATAATCAGTTCCCGGCCGGGTCCTGGACCGTCCGTCGTATGCTGATTAATACTAATAAATCCTCCCTCGAGTTCATCATGCCACCCCCTAGTGCTGATTCATTTGAACTTTCGAAGTTCATGAACCCGGCCGTCGTCGATCTTGAAAGGAAAAAAAGAGAACATTTTGAATGAAAGAAAGAACAGAGTTTGAATTCGGAACAACCGGCCATCTATGGAAGAGATATGGAGCGCGGGCGATCGACGGTGTAGGAGCTGCTGATGAGGATGGGTGTTCCCGGCCGGGCGCACGCGGCGGCAGCAGCCAGCAGGGCGCCGGCACGGTGGGGCCGCAGGCGCCGCGACGACGCGATCGGGCCGGCGAGCGGACACACGAACACGACACAGCACAATAATGGGCGCGCGCGCGCCTGCTCCCTCCCCGCGCGCCCGATCGGTCGATCCAGCGGCCGAGCCCCCCATGGTGAAAGACAGATCGACACCATGATGGATGCGTGGCTGGGGAAAAGGACTTGGGGTTCGTTACGCTACGGCCGTAACAGGAGGGAGCCGAGAGCGGCAGCACCCGAGCGGATGGCGGATGCCTCCGGCCTCACTCACCTCAGGTGATAGTGATACGATGCGATTCAGCTCCCGACACCGCACCACATGAAGGACAGCGACGGCGACCGGCCGGCCTGCGCGTCGCGTGCGCAGCCGCTGCCGCTGCCGCTGCCGATATCACATCCGACCTGAGGAAAACGGGACGTATGGATGGGTGGATCAGTGGATGCTTGGCATTGGAGAGGCAGCGTGTCGTCGCGGCCGTGGCCGGCAGGCAAGTCGCCTGGCGATCGAATTCATTTCGTTCCAATATTTTTGACCGCTGCGCCAGCGCTGGTGCCGGGTCGTCGTTCGTTTCAGAGGAAGTTACTACTGCCAGGCGAGCGGAGCAGGGGCAGGCAGCAATGGCGGCACGCACAACCACGGCTAGCTGGCAGCCTCACAGCCTGCTTATTAGCGCTTGCATTGTCTGAGCGGCTGGTCCATCCATTCAGCTGGGGGAGCAATTGGTGTGTCAAGAAGGGTCTCAGTCATTGATGCTGCATGCTCGATCCGGTGTTCCTTTTGAAAAGTCATCAGGATTGACTGCTCGGTACGGCGGTGCAGTGACTCTTGGTTACCGCGCAGAGCCTCCCTCCATTTTGCTCGTGGTTCCCGTTGGGCTCGCTCGATCTGGCGGCATGGCAGCGACCAGCGATGGTGAATGCCGGCCCGCGGCGCACGAGGACCACCGGGATCAGAAATTCAGAAGTTGGCAAATGGCAACCCAATCATTTCCAGATGACACACACAACCACACCAGTCCACCACACCAGACACCACCATGCATGCATGCATGCGATGCATATGGGTTACTACACTCTACTACTACACGCGACATGAGTGGTGATGATTGGCTGATCGTCCAGCCTGGTCCAGCCCTGTGAGATTCTCCAAGATCAGAGAAAAGAGATATGCAGAGAGACAGAGAGAGAAAATAGCAAAAGGAAATTGCAGTGCCATGCCAGTAGATGTGATCAATCAAGCAGAGATTTGATCGCATTCGGCGTAGGGAACAGTGCGTGTGCTACCTCTCGCCACAGTGTTCTTCACTTGATAATGCCGCCGCGGCCGGCCAGCTCGATCTGCCGGAGGGGGGCCACTGCACGGCGAGAGATCACACTGTTCCAGCCATGGTCCGCGGCGGCGCGGCGGGCGGGCGGCGCCCACCACCACCACCACCAGCTAGCTAGCCACAAACGCGAGCTAAACAACGTGGGCGCCTTGCCACTTCTTCTTCTTCCTCGGCTCCTCCACCTGGCTGCAGGACGCTCTCGGGGCCCCGGGGGCTGGGGCCGGCGCGGCGGCGCCTGCCTGCCTGACAGGCATATATGGCGGCTGTCGGCCAGGGATGCAGATCGGATCGGGGCTTTGCAATGCGTGCTAGCTTGCGTCCGGATTCAGGTGTGAACAGCGCTAACAGTGGAGGTGGTTAGGGATCAGCGGGAGCATCACCCCATCGATCGATCTGCTGGCTGGTACGTTGGAACATGCTGCATGGCGGGAAATCAGGGGAGAAATAGAAAAAAAAAAGGTGGCTGTCACACTTGCTCTGCAGCAGGCTGCAGCCTGCTGATCTGGGAAAGCTTTAAGGAAAGGAGCAGGGCCAGGGGGGCAGCTCGATCTGCAGCGAGCAGATGCATGAGTGTTTATCCAGTTGGAGACTGGCTCCGGGTGAATTATTTGCCTTGGCTTTTCCTTATTTTTTTTATTCAATGTTCTTACAAGGCTTAGTAGTCTTCTACAAGGAAAAGGGACCAGCTGATCACTAGGCTTTGTTTTTCCAAGTCCATGTCTATCACACTCACGTGCTACCTCTTCCCCATACCTGAACTTTAGACTGTTCGATCTCCATCAGTGTTTTTATACGATGGCCGTTCCTTCTTCCCTAAAATGTTTGATCGAGCTTTAGCATTGCTGAAAATGGTTGGGAGGGGAAATGCAGAGTTACTGGTCAGCTTGAAGTGAGTAATGAATATGTAGCTGACGAAATTCACAAGAAAGGTTGTGAGCTGCATAATATGGACCAAGTAATGAACCACTACCACTACAATAAAGTCGCAATGCAATGCATAAGACTTCCTTTGCATGATAATTAGTATTCAGAAACCAAAGAGAAAACGAAAGAGAGTGTGGGGCAGCGTCTCAACCATCTATTAATTCTGCTGGGCGTAACCCTTTAATAGATAACGTTGCAGTTATGAGTCTGCTCCTTTCAGACGACCTCGCAGCACACGCAGCAGGTAGCTATAGCTGCCAGCATCCATGACCACGCGCCTCCGTCCTCATTCCTCAACGCTCAACTGCTGATGCAAACCGGAGACCTACACCAAACCAAAGCCATGATCCCAGCACGGTACACGTAGCCCCGTGCCACGATCCCACCAATCCAGCACATGCTGAATTGCTAATGCTGCTGCCCAAACCAAACAATGCACACACCAAACCAGATCGAGGCTTCAGTAGTTATCCAGCGACGTCAACATTAATTCCCATTTCTGTTATCTAATCCTCCACGTAGTCTCATGACCAGGTGAGCTCCATTTGGTATGCGAGAATTTTTCCTGATCCGTGTGGTGATGTACTCCTACCAAATTCCTGCGTTCCGGACAGGCCCCTGCTGCCTTGCATCAATGTCCCTGGTAACAGGCAGATCATGCAACGCCAAAGGAGTGGCGAGGAGCAGAGCAGGTTGCCCGGCTGCTGCTTTGCTAGTGGTGGACTGGTGGTGGTGCCGCTGCCCCCTGGCGTCTGCGTCTCTGTGCGCGCCATGTCAAAAGCCAGCTGCTCGGGCCACTGTGGTCTCGCAGCCGCAGCCGCCGGGACTCGCTTGCCGGAAAAGGGATCGAAGCCCTAACCACCCCGGGGTCACCGTACCCCCGGCCCTCCCGGCCACCAGCACGACGACACCCGGCGATGGCGACGTGAACCAGCCGTGTCCCGGGCACGGCGACTGATGATACCGCAGGCGGCACAGGCAGCCATCGTTCGTCGTCAATGCGTCCATGCCCTATCAGCAGACTGATCCTTGCTACAATATCCATGCATGGTCAGCTTGCAAGAGATCCAAGCGATGGCGTCGTGACCTTTGGCGCCTAGCGTGCATGCCGTTGACTATATCCGGCGAGCATTGAAGCCACCACCGGCGCCGGGCAATCTATCCGCACAGCGCGACTGCGACCTAACGCGCAGCTGGGAAGGCGATCGGCATTGATCGAATCGGGAGCCGATTCCATCACGTGCGGCTGGAAATGGTGCCGCCCTGATGCCGCTTCAATGAATTGAAGACCACGACGGCCGGCGGGGAGGCGGCGAACTACCAACGTGGCCGCACCGACTCCACGCTCTCGATCCCTCGATGCTCGTTAATGGAGCCGGAAAGACCGCAACTGGCCTTTCCTCTCGAGGGGCCGTATGACAGGGCTCCGGGTGCTCCATCCCCTGATAGTGTAGTACCGGACCAGGTTCCGGTGCAGTGGTAGTAGTCACTGCAACTTAAGCAGTGCCCCGGTGAGAGGGAGGTAGCACCCATAAACCGGAACCAATCCTCTGCAGTACTCTCAACCATGTAAGAGGGACATACAACTATTGTATATAGGACCATCCAGCCCATAAACAGACCCATAAATATAGCCCAGTTCGGACATATAATATAGCCCAGTTCGGTCACATAAGGAGAAGACTCACCCTGTTCACCGGTTTAGAAAAACCGGGTGCCAGCCCGCACCAAACCCGGGTGGACCCGTTGTCCCGGTTCCAAGTATGGGTTGAATTGAAACCGGACCAGTCTGAACCCGGATAGAACACAAGGGTCGCCTGGTTTTCGGGTTCAGCCCGTTGCTACCCATCGAGAAAAAAAAGAAAGGAAAGGAGGGCTGCGACGACGGCGGTAGCGGCGGCAACGACGATGCCGCGCGACCGCATCGCTCGAGGCCTGCAGTTGGAGGCGGTTCTAGCGGGGGCGAGGAGGCATGGGCGTTGCGGGAGGCCGTCGCCTCCATGGCTGGTTCTCTGAACATGGATGTGGAGTCGGGTGTGGGTCGATCTCTGCTCCCGGACCGTTGATGCTGAATAGAGTATCTATCATCTCGTGTGTCCCTGTTTTCATTCTATCTCGACATGTTATCTTTAGCCCTGAAACCTAGCTAGATCGAGATTAGGATTTACTTGTTTGGGGTCCAAGATTCAATCGATAGTAATAGTTATTTCACTACGGGAAACAGGGTGTTTGCCGAGTCCCGATATACACTCGGCAAACCCTTTGCCGAGTGTTACACTTGGTAAAGGGGACTCGGCATAGCCAGTATCGGCAAACAGCTCCTTTGCCGAGTGTCTTTTATCGGGCAAACACTCGGCAAAGGCTTGGCTGGGGCAGGCCCCTGGACAGCACTTTGCCGAGTGCTATGGCTTTAACACTCGGCAAAGAGGCAGCCTTTGCCGAGTGTTAGGGCAAAAACACTCGGCAAAGGAAGTTCCAAAAATGACAGAAACAGCCTGTTTGACGAATGTTATGGCTAATACACTCGGCAAACAGGCCCTTTGCCGAGTGTAACACTCGGCAAAGCATCAATTTGACCCCTGTTTTTATTTGTTTATTGCGTTAAAAGGACCCCTCAACAAAAACATCACAGGCAATTTATAATAGGCATCACAGGCAGTTTATAATAGGCATCACAGGCAATTCATATATATATATAGCCACTAAACCATCACACAACCATAAACAAACACTCACGGTCATCCATCCCTTTACATATCACCGAGAAATAAATTTCTTCAATACCAAATTTATAACAATAAATGCATCTACCAGATGCTAGCATATATGTCTAATAGGTAAAGATAGGTCCTAATCCTACCCGAGAATGTGTAGACGGGTAGTTTTCATGCTCTACTCGTATCCAAGACGGAATTTCGGCAGCACCTCCCCGTTGTTCTCCAAATACATGTCCAATTACGGAGATTGTGTATTCGGAGAACAACAGAGAGATGATGCCGAAACTCAGCCTCGGTACGAGTAGAGCATGGAAACTACCCATCTACACATCCTCGAGCTTTCCAAAAACGTGGACAATTCGAAACAGATACGGTTAGACATATGCAAAGATTCACATATTCACAACCGTATCTCTTTCGAACGGGAGACGCCTAACTAGGTTACGTGACACAGTTGTGCACAATCTTGGCCTGTTGTATTTAACTGTATGATATGACATCTTATTTACTATAGGAAACGCAAGAACATGGCAAAGAAACCACACGGTAAAGATAAATACAAGAGACGAAGAAAGTACACAACTAAAATATGGATCTACGAATTAAATACTGAGGGTGTATGGTTTTGCATGTGCTCACCTACGGGCTCGACGGCGGGCGAGTCGGTGACGCTCGTGTCGGTGCAGACAGCGGGGAACGACGTGCGGCGTCGGGGTCCAAGTCGAAGACGGTGCAACGGCCTCACTGAAATAAAAACAATTTTTTATCAAATAAAAAATTCGGCAGCACCTCCCCTACACGGGGAGGTTTCTGAAACCACACATCCTGAAAAAAACACGGCACGAAGGCCGACAACCACATAACAAGGATGCGACACGAAGGCCGACAACCACATAACCGTATCCACGACACGAAGGCCGACAACCACATATATACATCAAAATTCTATCATCCATATCCACATAAATATATATGTTTCTATCCTATGTATGAAAAACAACAACTACCACATCCTACACATAACAACAACTACCACATCCTACCACAAACTAAGTTGACAACTAGTTTTTCACATGTATTGTATTGTTGACAACTAAGTTTTTCACACGTTCTACACATGCATAGCAAATTTTTCATAACAATTTTGCCAAAAATAATTACCTTCAGGACGTCGGGCAGGGGCACGGGCCGCCGGTGTGGGTGCAGCAGCGGGCAGGGGCGGCCGGGAGCAGCGGGCAGGAGGCCGACAGCGGGGAGGAGGCCGGCGAGGAGGCCGGCGGCGGGGAGGAGGCCGGCGGCGATAGGGACGGCGGGGAGGAGGGCCGGCGGCGGGGAGGGGGCCGGCCGGGGTTCGTCGGGGCGGCGTCGGGCCGTCGGCGTCGGGGCCTCGTCGGCGGGGCGGCGGCCCGGGGCGCGGAGGGCAGGCGGCGTCGCGAGCCGGGGACGGCGTCGGGGCGGCGGAGTCGCGGCCGGCGGCCGAGACGTGGTGGCGGTGGCCCGGGCAGCGGAGTCCCGGGGCTGCGGCGGTGTCCTGGTGGCGGCCCGGGGAGGCGGGCGGCCGTGGGGCGGAGGGCGGGTGGCGGGCCACGGGGCGGAGGGTGGCCGGGTCGCGGCGTGCGGCTGCGGCGGCGGGCGGGGAGAGAGGCGAGGCAGCGGGCGGGGAGAGAGGCGAGGCAGCGGGCGGGGAGAGAGGCGAGGTGGCGTAATAGATAGGGTTGGGGGCCGCGTGGGCGGTTAAGTCCCCCCGGGCACCCCCCCTGTTTGCCGAGTGTCCCAGATCGGGCACTCGGCAAACAGATCCACCACGTGGCCGTGCGCTGGCCGCTAACGTGGCCGCGCGTGGCTGAAGGGGACGGCCACGTGGCCTGTTTGCCGAGTGTCTGGGCCAGGGCACTCAGCAAACATGCCCTTTGCCAAGTGCCAACACTCGGCAAACGGGCCACGTCGGCCAATGACGTGGCCCGCGCGGCCGCAGGCCGGCCAGCCCACGTGGCCTCTTTGCCGAGTGCCACCGAGCAGGCACTCGGCAAAGGAGGTCCTCTTTGCCGAGTGTCCCTGAGCTGACACTCGGCAAAGGACGTTTTTGCCGAGTGTAACACTCGGCAAACATTTCCCAGAACATTTGCACCATACATAAATTTTTCAAATTTGATCAAATACACATCAAAATATCTTGTCAAATACATTCAACAATGCACATTTTATGCTTTAATGAAATGTTTTCATTATTTCATGCCTATATAGCTCATAATTCCTTCATATATTTCATTATTTCATGCGGAGAAGGGCATAAAAATAATTTAAAAAATATTAAATGGGTCCGGAAAAATATGATAACTTCAAATGAAGCAATCTACGTCGTCTATTTCCTATAGAAAAAGTTATGAACTCAAACTCTAATTCAACTTCACTTCGTTGCGAAATCCAGTTGTCTCCTTCTCAACTCTCCGAAACTTCTATGGGGATATGCTCCGATTGGAAAGGGCCGTATATATAAAGTTTTTGAAATCGTCCCAACCTTTTGCCACAGGCTCCATATAAGATATAAAAGAGCCTTTGACAAGTATCATTGGAAAAAAAGTTTGGAGCCCAAAAACATAAGTTTAAATAGAAAGGGCCACCCTTTGCCGAGTGTTGCACTCGGCAAAGAGATGCTTTGCCGAATGTTGCAGTTGAAACACTCGGCAAAGAGTACGTTTGCCGAGCGCCAGAATGCAACACTCGGCAAACCTACCATTTGAGCCATCCAAAAAAATTTTGTATTTAAAATTTTCAAACTTTTTGTGTTTGAATTCCAACGATTTTTAGGAATGTTTCCAAATTTTCAAATGTTTTGCCGAGTGTCTCCATTGTACACTCGGCAAATGTCCAACCCTGTTCCTGGCTGGACATGTGCCACCACTTTGCCGAGTGCCTGGCAGTCGGCACTCGGCAAAGAGCTAGCGCGTCAAACGGCATCCAACGGCCGTTGACGGGTGTGGCACGTGTTTGGCACGTGTCACGTCTTTGCCGAGTGCTAGGCTTCAGACTCTCGGCAAAGAGCGAACATGCCAAACGGCCGCCCGCTGCCGTCGGCGGCCGTGGCACGTGTGGGGCACGTGCAAGCGCTTTGCCGAGTGTCTGACATTTGGTACTCGGCAAATATGTGGATGTGCCGAGTGTTTTGTTTTTGTCGAGTGGAGTTTTGTTTGACACTCGACAAACTCAATATTTAGCCGAGTGTCTTTTGTTGCCGAGTGTCTGGCGCCTGGCGCTCGGCAAAGCCTGTCTTTGCCGAGTGCCCGACATTTGGCACTCGGCAAAGAGCTAAGCACTCGGCATATAGGGGATTTCCCGTAGTGTTTCTTGGTTCTTGTCTAGAATTTGGATACGACAGCAGTAGAGGGCCGATATATTTTTCTTTGTTTTAATTCTGGAGTATTATTTTTACAAATTTTGTTTAGAATGTGAACCCTGCACATATTGTTCATGTTGTGATATGATCCAAATTCACAGACAGAGCGAATCGGAGGCCCATCACCAGAGGTTTGGGCCGGAGCAAGGGGTACTGTGTTTTTTCTCTCATGAGCGCACAGTTTAGTCCCACATCGACAACACAACCAAGCTCGGTCACGTGAGCTGCCTATATAATAGAGCTTTGCCCTTGATGAATAAATCATCCTCTTGTAAGCCGCCAATAGGCGTTGTAAACACACACCTGATATAGTGAAGTTTTGCTGGCTGGCGCCCGTGGTTTTTTCCCTTCTACATTGGGAGGGTTTCCACGTTAAAATCTCGTGTCTCTTGCGGTTTGATTCCTTTACTTCTTGTCGTTTATTCGTCATCATTTATAACAAGTGGTACCAGAGCCGGTTTCAGATTCGGTTTCCTTGATGTCGACGACGATGAAGTTTGATCTACCGCTGTTGGATTACAAGACGAGGTTCGCGCTGTGGCAAGTCAAGATGCGGGCTGTTCTGGCGCAAACTCATGATCTCGATGAGGCGTTGGATACGTTTGGTGGCAAGCCGTCCAACGAATGGTCTGATGAGGAGAAGCGCAATGATCGTAAGGCTCTGTCTTTAATTCAGCTTTATCTGTCTAATGATATTCTGCAAGAATGTCTGCAGGAACAGATTGCTGCAGCACTCTGCCTGAAACTGGAATCGATCTGCATGTCGAAGGATCTAACCAGTAAAATGCATATGAAGTTGAAGCCCTTCACGCTCAAGATTAAGGAGGGTGATTCAGTGACGAGCCATATATCTGTGTTCAAGGAGATCGTTTCTGACCTAGCGTCGATGGAGGTTAAGTATGATGATGAGGACTTAGGTCTCCTATTGTTATGTTCTCTGCCAAACTCTTTTGCAAATTTCCGTGACACCTTGTTGATTAGCCATGATGAACTAACCGTTTCGGAAGTTTATGAGGCACTCCAATCAAGGGAAAAGATGAAAGGCATGGTGCAGCCTGACGGATCGTCGTCGTCCAAGGGCGATGCTTTGCAAGTGAGAGGCAGACCGGAGCACAGATCTTCCAATGAAAGTAATGATCGTTACAAGAGCCAAGAAAGTAGAGGTCATTCTAAGTCCAGACCACCCAAGAAGTTCTGTAAGTATTGCAAGAAGAAATCACATTTTATTGAGGAGTGTTGGAAGCTTAAGAACAAAGAGAACAGAAAAAATAATTCGGATGGTAATGCCTGTGTTGTTTCTGGTGCTGGGAATACTTCTGATTCACGAGATTGTCTGATTGTTCTTGCTGGTTGTGTTTCTGGTCATGATGAATGGATACTTGATTCTGCATGTTCGTTTCATATCTCCACTAACAGAAATTGGTTTAGTTCATTTAAGCCTGTGCAGAAAGGAGATGTTGTGCGTATGGGGGACGATAATCCGTGTGACATTGTGGGGATCGGCTCAGTTCAGATCAAGGCTCACGATGGTATGACACGCACGCTACAGAATGTGAGATACATATCAGGGATGACCAGAAATCTGATTTCGCTCAGCACACTTGATGCAGAAGGATTCAAGTACTCCGGTTCAGGTGGAGTTTTAAAGGTATCAAAAGGTTCTCTTGTTTGTTTAGTAGGTGATCTGAATTCTGCAAAGTTATATGTCCTAAGAGGAAGTACTTTACATGGTTCTGTTGCCGCTGCTGCTGTTAGTAATGCTGAATCTAGTAAGACTAACCTTTGGCATATGCGTTTTGGACATATGAGTGAACTTGGTATGGCAGAATTGATGAAGAGAAACCTACTGGATGGTTGTATTTTGAGTCGCAAGGAGTTCTGTGAGCATTGTATTTTCGGGAAGCATAAAAGGGTAAAGTTCAACACTGCTGTTCATACCACTAAAGGTACTCTTGATTATGTACATGTTGTCGGCGTCGGGAATGGCCGGCAGTCCCTGAGCCGCACAGAAAGTGCGCTGTGTCTCGTCCCTAATGGTTGATGTGAGAAGCCAACACAAGGACACGAGTTTATCCTGGTTCTGGCCGCGGGGCCGTATGTCCAGCAAGAGGTGCTCGCGCACTCGTGTTAGGTTTGCACCCTTGTGCTTGCAGTGGGGGGCTACAAGTGAAGGTGGGAGAGGAGAGTCGTTCTCCAAGTCCCGGATCGGAGGAAGAAGATGATTGAGGCGAGTGCCAATATCGTGCGTGTGTTCGTGTCTGGGCCTGGGCCTGGACGTGTGAACTCGTCCCTTTCGGGACCCCCTGACTTTCCCTTTTATATCTCAAGGGATAGAGGGGTTACAATCGTGGCTACAGTAGATGTCGTAGGACGCCTCCTACATGGAGTGCCCTTGATCCTAGGCGAATCCGTGCCTTGAAGGAGAGCTGGGTTGGCTTTCGGCGCTGGTCGGCAGTGTGGCGAGTTCTGTACCTGTTCTGACAGGGCTTCGAGGGGTCGCACGGTCGTCGTGGTGGTCGAGTCGTCATCCGCAGCTTCCTTCGAGGGGTCTCCCGCCCTGCCTTGAGGGGTTGGCTACCCGGAAATGATGGGGGCAGGTGGACAGGAGCTGGCATGACGTACGTAGCTGTCGTGCTGTCGTACGCCTCCGTACAACACAGTGGTCAGAGGCGTAGTGGCCCGGTCTGACGGACCGGTACAACCGGCTTTTGCCCTGTCGGTCGCGTCAGGCTCGATGCGTACGGGGCGGCTGACTCCCTGCTGGCCCGATGGCCCCCGTACGTGCTCCACTCCCCTAGGGGACGGGAGTAGGCAGCACAAGGGCGCTATGGCGCTCACTGTTGCCACAGCGCGGGGCGTGGCTGCCTGTTGGCGTAGCGAGCAAGGGTCAAGAGGGTCGTACCCTGTCCCGTCGGCCGGATGGTGGTGCTTGACCAAGGTTCGCCCCTGGTCGTCGTCCGTACTCCCGTTCGAGGGTCTCCACGCCCATTCGAGGGCGCTCTGACAAAGGGGGCGACGGGAGTAGGCGGAATAGTGCCATGGAATGACCGGGGCCAGACGTGTCGGCGGTGCAGTGCCAGGCACGCCCTGCACAGTTGCTACCTACCCGTGCCATGGGGGTACAGCGCGGTCAGGCTTTGTCAGGGGCGGCGTGCGGCAGAAGATTTACCTTTTGACTTTGGTGCCCGGCGTGGAAGGATGGTAATGAGTGCCCGTACCATGTCGTGGCAGTCTCTCGAGGGGTTGAAGCGTCCCCTGGCGAGGCGGAGATTTGCGTCCCGCCGCTCGAGGGGGCAGTGTTCCCTCAGGCGAGGCGGAGTTTGGGCGCGAGGGCGGCGCAACCCTGCGGGCTATTGTTGGGCCTTGCCGGGCCGTTGGGGCCGCGTGATTTCGTATGCGCAGGCCCAAAGGTCCTTGGAGACAGCCTTTTTTGTGCTTTTTTGGGCGATTACCCCGATGATTAAGGGACCCCTAATTATGGTCCCCGATAGTAGCCCCCGAGCCTTTACGGGAGTGGTTTTGCTCGTGTAAAGGCTCATGATCGGGGTGGTCCTTCGCAAGAGTTTGGTGTCGGGGTCCGTTTTTTATCGTGCGAGATTTTTGCGGGGGCGCGCTAGCGCACCCGCGGGTGTAGCCCCCGAGCCTTTGTGGGAGTGTTTGTACTCGTACAAAGGCTATAACCTTTGCGTGTTAAGTTTAGATCGGGGAGAACACCACACACGAATTCGGGGTTGCGTTTAGGGGGTATCGCGTTGCTGTGCGGGGAACCCCCGAGCCCTTGGCCTAGAAAGGGCGATCGGGGAGAGTTCCTCGTCTTTTCGTGTTACGACCCTCGCTTCCCCTCCGTGGGGCTGAGGGGTGAGACACTCCACGCTACTCTCGAGCGGGTTCGCGAACGCGGTCGTCTCAGTGAGCTGTTAGCGGGTAGTTCAAGTGGGTGTCCGTGCCCCGTTCATTGGGGGTCGGCTCGTGGTCCGGAGACACGTCCATCAACGAGCACTCGTAAAGGTTTGCTAGGCAGGGGCTTGGTCCTGTCCGACAGTGTCACACTCGGATTTACACAGAAACTCGAATGCTACTATATGTGTGCCCAGGAAGTCCACAGAACACATATAGTTAACAAACATGATAAACAGAGTACATATGCTCGAATAAAAATAGTTTTACATCAGAGTTTACCTAATACACAGCGTAAGTCTAACTCTCTCGACAGGTAGAGCCTCAAGTCCACAGGGACACCGACTGGTTGACCACAGCTCAGTAGTACGGAAGATCCTCACGAAACTTCATCTGTTACACATCCGGGATTTTGTTGAATAATAGCAAGTAAGTAAATGTCTTACTTAGCAAGTATAGCACGGGTGTATGAAGGCTCAAAAAGGCTAGACACGGCTTAACTGCATTAGCACTTTTAGTTGGTTCGTTTTAACATTATCCCAGTTACTACAAGTGTATGAATCCCAGTTGCAACCCAATTAATAAGGTATAAGCGACATTAAGTATAAATAAACATCATCTTCTAATCAAAAAGGATCCAGGCCGCTCGTGACCCTGAGCAAGGCTATCATGATAGATTTACACTCTGCAGAGGTTTCGCCCTTTACCCACCAGTCGCGTAAAAGTTCAAATGAACTTTGCACCCAACCACGCGGAGGTGGATCAGACCTCACAAATCACACTTCCGAGGTGTGATCGCATAGGGATGCTACGAGGCTTTCACAAGACACCCTAACAAGACAGTAGCCGCTGTGGTACTGCAAGGCGGTGAGACCCTAGGCACCGAGATTGACTGACTCCCAGGGCGCAGTGATAGGAGGGTCAATGGCGTCCAGAGCGCAGGCTACGCAAGCCATCCAAAGCGCAACGTGCGGAGTTCCAACGCGAGGACTCCCAACACGGGACTGTGCCTAACGAGACATAGCCAACGGAGCGCATCCGTCCTCGGTGGAATCAAGAAACACCCTTTCACCTTGCCTCCCACAACGCCGTTGGCCCCTCGGTAACCACTGCCAAGCTAGAGCCGTACAAGCTACTTGACCAAGACCAGAGCCATTATAGTTCTGGCGGTGACGACAGGCTCCTGGGTTGCCGCTTTAAGAACCGGTCCTTAGGGGGAGACACTAGAGCAAAGCACACAGCACATGCTCTAGCTCACTGATCCATGTTACTAAAAGCAAGTTTTAACATTAAAGTTGAAGTGAACCATTAAGTCAAAATTAACAGTTAAATAGAGGTGGTAGTAGCTGCGCATAGCAAAGATTCTACCCATATGCATAAACCCAGATAAATCAAGGTACAGGATAAACAGGGCTAGGTACAACCTTAATGGGAAACAATTTAGACACATGCAAATGCAGTAAACAATGTATTAAAGGTGTGTAGGTAGCAAGGATTGTCCGTGCTATAACTTGCCTCAGATCCAATTAATAGCTGTTCAAAGTCTTCAGTTCTTCATCTTGAATCTCTCGAACGACCTTCCTCTACTCGCAACAATCATCGAGCACAACATGCTAAACAAACAAACAAACAATATACACTAAGAACAGTGCACCAATCAAAATAAAAGCTTTAAAAGATCGCGCTAAAGGATAGGTCTTGGTTCTATGGTCACATGAGCGCAAGAATCACTCTAATCGAAGCTAAAACAAGGAAGATATAGCTTGATGAATTCTCGTCACCATCTGACCTAGTCGGCTTGTTTATTTTATATCTGGAGTTCTAAACATCCAATTAACGTGATTCCAATTGGTTTAGCTTCATAATTTGATAACCTATCTTCTGGAAAAAAGATTAAGATTTTAGGAGCTACTTTCTTGAAACGACACATGATTTAGTGCACATTTCAGAATCTGTTTTTGAGGGTGAAAATCTGTGCAGGAATCTGTTTAATATTTTCGACTTAGTTATAGACATATTTCGACCTGACTTCTTCAATGAAAGTTGTAGGAAAGTTTCTGTAGATATCCGAAATGTATTTATTTGCTAGATTTGGTTAAGAGGATCAAAAGTTATGGTCAAAACAGTGAGTAGCTCAGGAATCTAGTCGAATTTTCAGAAAACGTTGGAAACTATGGACTAAACAAGATTTTCGGCGCTTAAAACTAGGAGGGGCTTTTCTACGAAAGATTATAGACTAAATGAATATGATAGAAAATTGCAAGATTCACTGAGGGTCTTACTGAAAATCTTGAGGCAAAAAACGACGGAAGACTCGGCGCGACGACGAGATGAAGAATGGGCACTAGTGGAAGATATGGTGGAAGAAGACTACCTTAGGGAATCCCAAACCTAGGGGCCTCCCTGTAATGGAGTCGATGGTGTGCCTTTTCCAGAGGAGAGGTGGTTCGTATATATAGGGAGAGAACCTCTTACCTCCAGGTTCATTAGCAATATGGGACTAAAGGTGGTTTGCCCCATTCCAATGCTAATGTGCTTTAAAACTTGGCCCAATAAAGTGATGGGATGTAATTGAGCTAAAATTGGATCAACTTTGGGCCAAGGCTGGTTTACTAATATTTAGGGTGATTTTAATTTTCGGAATAATTATTTTCATGGTTATAAAATAATTCCAGATAAGTCCAGAATTCATATTTAAACCATGAAAAATACTCCACAAATTCCAAAAATCCCAGGAAAAATCCTAGAGATAGATTTGGACATGAGGAACCCAAATAATGTATTTGGACCTGTTCGCACCCAAAATTGGCAGTTGCCTATCAGGCCGAGGGCAACCGGTCAGACCGGTTCTAGGAAGCGGTCAGACCGGTTTTACTGTAGCCGATCTGGCAACGGCCAAACCGGTCTGACCGGTTTCCCTATCCGGTCTGACCGGTTTCTCCCGTGTTGGAGTAGGTTTAGGACTTTAGAGTTTTATCCCATATTGTAAACCGACCTAAGGGGTACGACTTCCCCACCCTATAAATATAAAGGGTCATGGCCGATTGAGAACCATCATCCAATCGATCAAATACATCTATCTTTCTATGTTTTGCATTACTTTTATCTCCAAACCCTAGCTCTTCCAACCCTCGTATCTGCTGTTCTTCTCTCGTCTCGACGACGTTTGAGGACGTTCTAGGTGGCCTGCCGACCCTAGAACAAACCTAGACTCTCAAGCTCCGACGGGGTCCCTCCCGAGCTAGAGATTTTAGGTTTTTACCGTCGCCCTGTCAAAAGCGGTCTGACCGGTTTCATAAAGCGGTCTGACCGGTTTCATAAAGCGGTCTGACCGGTTTCGCTTCAAGGCAGCGGCGACTTCGTTGGCGCGATCTCATGTCAACATATTTTGGTGACTCCGCTGGGGAAGAAAGCAAAGAGATCCGTTACTATGGTTAGTCTACCAAAGCCTAGTGACGTTGATCCTGCTAACATTACTAGGCCGATTGTTGATGAATTGTCGGCCGAGGATCGTCAAGCTTATGAGGCCTTCATGAAGGACCGTGAGGAGAAGGAAGCCCGACGCAAAGCAGCAGCAGATGAAAAAGCCACTCAGTGGTTTTTATCTCACTTCTCCAAGAATCGGAAGGCGGCATCTCCAAGGACAAGGAGATGGTCATCGTTTCGAGCGAAGACGAGCATGATGAAGAAAAAGACACTGTTTGTACTACAGCACCACCTGTTACTTTGGAGCAAATTAATCAATTATTAGTCAATGGCCAAAAACAAATGATTGCTACTGTCCAAAACATGATTGATAATTCGTTAGGCAAGCAACCTTTGGTCAATGATAGTAATGCTCCTAAGTTTGATGTTGCTAGTACTTCACAAAATAATGTCATGCCTCCTGGATCATCGGCAACACCCACACCTCAATTTGGCATGCCGATGAACTATTTCGAAGGTCAAACGGCTCCAGAACAACACAGTCTGAACAATGCGGTCAGACCGGTTGTACAAACCGGTCAGACCGGTTCTGGTAGACCGGTTCTGGTACTTTAGTTGCTTATCAATCATCTCCTGAACCAATTACTAGTGTACCTCCTGTTCAGGCTGATCCTAGCCGAACAAATGGATTTGCTGGTAATTTTGTTCCTCCATATGCAACTATATATTATCCTATACCTCCCCAGAGTTCAGGTTATTCATACGGTGCAGTGCCAAACAATGTTTATTCGCAACAAGTACCGTATGTATAGCCGAACCAGGTACCACATCATACGCCGAATAATATTACTTCTAGTGTGCAAAGGCCAAATGATCCTTATTATGATCAGATGCTTGAAAAATATAAAAGGGATTTGGCTATTATGTTTAAAGAAACTTTCGGCGTAGAACTTAAAGACAAAACTTTAGTGTGTCAAAAACCATATCGTGAGAGTTTTGATGCTATACCATATCCTCACAATTTCAAGGTACCCAAATTTGTTAAATTCACTGGGGAGGATAGTAGAACTACATGGGAGCATGTTAGCCAATTTAATGCGCAAATGGGTATTCATGGTAATCTTGATCATTTAAAAATCTGAATGTTCCCTTTGTCATTATCTGGTACTGCTTTCTCATGGTTTTCAGCATTATCCCCTAATTCCATTCATACATGGTCTCAATTAGAGAAAAAATTTCATGAACACTTTTACAATAGTGACAATGAATTGAGACTTTCTCACTTAACATCGGTTAGGCAAAAGAGTGATGAGCCTGTTTCTAAATATATTAGAAGATTTAGAGATACAAAAAACCGATGTTATAGTTTGGTTATTTCTGAAAAGGATCTTGCTGAATTATGTCTTAATGGTTTGAGATCTCATATTAAAGAGAAATTAGAAGGCTATGAGTTTCTAACCATTAATCAAGTGTTGCAAAGAGCTTTGGCTCAAGAAAGTCGAAGTAAAGATTCTAAACCGAAACCCGATCGTTTTGGTGTGCATGTTATAAATTATGATTCTTCAGACGATGAGGGTAAAGAGGTTTATGCTGCTGAATTTGTATGGTCATCTAAAGATGAGCCTAGCACTTGTTCTTCTCTCAAGCCGATTCATAAAAATCGGCACAAAGAAGTCAAATTTACTTTTGATGTATCTAAATGTGATAGAATATTTGATGAGCTTGCAAAGGCTGGGAAACTGAAATTTTCTCATACTATACCACCGAATGATGAGTTGAAACGGCGAGCTTATTGCAAGTTCCATAATACTTATTCTCATGCTACCAATGATTGCAATGTTTTCCGTAGGCAAATACAATCGGCCATAAATCAAGGACGATTGTTGATTAATGTAATGCAAATTGATGAAAACCCTTTTCCTGTGCACACACTTGAATTGGTGAATCCGAAAGTGTTGATTAGGCCGCATCAAGCCGAAAAGGCTAAAGGGAAAAATGTGATAATTGGTGAGGAAAGGCCTACGAGTTCAAAGGTGCCATCAGAAAAGACCCCTCGGTTCAAGTTGAAGACTCGAACGCTCGGGGGCAGGATAGGAGCAAAGACGCCGGTTCTACACAAACCGGTCTAACCGGTTATAGAACCGGTCTGACCGGTCAGCATGGGAAAATCAAAGACAAAGTGAGGCCGAGCTTTGAAGAGATCTTGGCCAAATATAAAAAGAAAGGGGCTGCTCAGAAACAAAAGAAGCTTCAGAACAAAGTCAAAGGTGTGAAGCCATGTCAGAAGCAGTCAATGAACAAACAAGAATCAGTGGAGCAACTTGCAAAGGTGGTACCAGCAAGATCAGCAACAATCAAGCAGGTATGGAAGCCAAAACAAGTTATTTCATCATCAAATTGAGTTAAAGCAAGGTATGGCCGATAATATGTTTATCGCCCTTAGAGCTTATATATGGCCGATGTATTGTTCATCATCGTCCTTAGATAATTTTGGGTCCAGAAGGTTATTTTCTGACACGCAAGCTTTGCCAGAAAACAGGGGGGCATATGTTCGCACCCAAAATTGGCAGTTGCCTATCAGGCCGAGGGCAACCGGTCAGACCGGTTCTAGGAAGTGGTCAGACCGGTTTTACTGTAGCCGATCTGGCAACGGCCAAACCGGTCTGACCGGTTTTCCTATCCGGTCTGACCGGTTTCTCCCGTGTTGGAGTAGGTTTAGGACTTTAGAGTTTTATCCCATATTGTAAACTGACCTAAAGGGGTACAACTTCCCCACCCTATAAATATAAAGGGTCATGGCCGATAGAGAACCATCATCCAATCGATCAAATACATTTATCTTTCTATGTTTCGCATTACTTTTATCTCCAAACCCTAGTTCTTCCAACCCTCGTATCTGTTGTTCTTCTCTCGTCTCGACGACGTTTGAGGACGTTCTAGGTGGCCTGCCGACCCTAGAACAAACCTAGACTCTCAAGCTCCGACGGGGTCCCTCCCGAGCTAGAGATTTTAGGTTTTTACCGTCGCCCCGTCAAAAGCGGTCTGACCGGTTTCATAAAGTGGTCTGACCGGTTTCGCTTCAAGGCAGCGGCGACTTCGTTGGCGCGATCTCGTGTCAACAGGACCTCACGAAAAGGATTTTAGCCTACTCCAAAAATTGGAATTTTGCTCTAAGCAAAATGCCAGAAAACTCTGGAAAATTCCCATTAGGCTTCTAAACGTGTTTTTGAAAACTCTACACACATAAAACCACTAAATGCAACCGGCATGAATGCAAATCACTCAATGTTAAACCTACATTGTTTTATTTTGCTTTTGGAAAATAATTATTTCCCTGTAGTAAATTATCTGTTAATTCTATAAAGCTTGGAAAATTTTAGAAATTTGAGAAAATCATTGTATTAATTATGCTAAAAATTCACATCCCAAAATTCGAAAATTTTGGGGTGTGACAGACAGGGACCAAGGGCGCGGAAGCTCTCCCTCGGTGGGATCCCTCTACTAGCTGGCTTTGTCCGGCCTTGAACACAATAGGGGCGTCCCTGAACTTCGCGTTCGGGGTAAAGTCATGATGAGCATGCCCGAATCGTCCCTGACTCTGTTGATCTGAAGCACCTGTCGAACCCATTCGAGGGCCAGGCTCGAGCTTCTGATCAGTAAGGCCACAAAGGAGGTGTGCAAGCCTCTCCGCTCGAGGGTCGGATCAGCCGCCCTACCCCTTGTTTTTCGACGCGGTCGGGGCGCCCGCTCGAACTCGTTCGAGGGCTGGGTTTCGAACGTCCGCTTCGCGAAGCGTCTCGGGGTTGTTTTTAGCTTACTTCGGAAGCAACCGTTGTTCCTCGGTCCTTTGACCGGGCATGAACGTTCGCTGTTGCGTGACCGTGGCCGACGTGGCGCGACGCTCCGCGCGGTGGGAGTAGTGGGTGCGCCTTTTCAGGCGGAGTGGTACGCGTGGGCAGGAGTTGAGGCGACGGGGCGCTCAGTGTGTCAGTCGGCGACGGTTCGTTTTACCGCGCCGCAGTTAATGCGGCCGCCCACGCCGGGGCGGTTCCCGCTTAGTGGGCCCCCTTTGCCGGTGGCTCAGCCACGACTGCCGCGTTTGACGCGTGCGCCCTCCGACCCAGGCGGCCAGGCCGTTTCGATGGTGCGATTTGAATGAGCACGCCTTATCTCATAAAAGGAAATCAAGAGGGGCCGGGGGGATTTACCTTTGCCATTTCGTTTTCGCCTTCCTTGTTCCCGTTCCCTTCCCATCCTCGCGCTCTTCGTCGAATTGAGCGTTCTCTGTTCCCGGCCCTCACCATGCCTCGCCATCCCAGTACGACCGCCGTCGAGATTGAGGAGCCCGTCGCGTGGACGCCGTCGTCTGTTTCCGAGGGCATGCTGCTTGAGTTGGTGCGGGGCGGGCTCTTGTCGCCGAAGGGCGACGAGGCGACTCCGGCGTGGAGGGCGCCGCCCAGTTCGCAAAAGGAGCCCGCTCCGCCACCCGGGTATGTGGTCAGCTTCGTCCATTTCCACGAGCGGGGGTTCAACGTCCCCGCGAGTGAGTTCATGCGCGGGCTCTGCCAGCATTACGGCGTGGAGCTCCACAACTTCGCCCCCAATGGGATTTCTCAGGCGGCGGGGTTCGTTGCTGTGTGTGAAGGGTTGTTGGGGATCCAGGTTCACTGGGACCTGTGGTTCCATCTCTTCTGCGGCGGGCTCTTCCTGGCGGATGGTTCCGCGGCGGGGAAGCGCCGGCCGGTTCGCGCCGGTGGCTTTACGCTATCGGTGCGCTCGGGGCGGAAGAAACTCTACCTCCCCAGCAAGATGACCACCAACAACAGTGGTTGGAGTAGCGCATGGTTCTACCTGCGCAACGACGCTCCCGGGCCTCCGGCTTATACGGGGAAGGTGCTGCGGGCGGAAGACAGGAGATGGGACGACGACTTGTCGGGGGAGAGCAGGCAGGTCAAGCTCAACCCCCTCATCGACGCCCTGAAGTGGTTGGTGGACCGGGGAGTGTCTGTGGCCACCGTCATCGGCCATTTCCACAAGCGGAGGGTGCTTCCCCTCATGGAGCGGAGGCTCCCCCTGTTCTGCATGACGCCGGACGCTCTCTGAGGAGGACGCCTACGCGCGCGCGCGGCGGTGGTGGACCACAAGAAGACGCCGTGCGAGCGCAAGGATATCTGGTCCTTCAAGCTCCTCCCGGAGGAGGGGAGTTTTTCTTTGGTAAGTCTTCGTCCCTTTCTTTGTGTTGACATCTTGGATTTCGGTTTATGTTTCGATCATCCTTCCTTTCTAGATTTAGGATGTTTCCGTGTCTTTCTACCGCTCCAACCCCAAGACCGACGAGTCCAAAGCGGCGAACCGTTTGAGGGACCAACAGGACTGCGATCGGAAGGTCGCTGAGAAGGAGGCGAAGAAGCGGAGGCGGGATCGGCAGGAGGCACATGAGGCGGAGGTACGCCGGTGCAAGTTTGAGGGCCGTCCACTCCCTCCAACTCCCGAGGATACGGAGGAGGAAGAGGGGGACAGCGACGAGGGGCAGGCGCTCCTGGACGGGGTGCCTGCTGTGGATCCGGAGGGGCCCGCCCTGACGGCTGAGAAGGGCAAGGGGCCGGCGGGCGCGTCTGGGTCCTCGCCGTCCCAGTCGCGCGCAGCGCGCGGCTTCATCCCACGCGGCGGGCTCGGCGCCTGGCGGGCCTTCGTTGCTGATGGCCTTGCCCAGCACCGGAGGCTCGAGCTCGAAGCCTGCGGCGACGTTGAGGGGGATGCGACGGCAGCTCGCCGGGCAACGGTAGGCGCCCTTTTTCTCTTCGGTTTTTCATTTCTGTTTGACTTCGTTTTGCGTCCCGGGCTTGGCTTACTTTTTTCCTCTTGGCAGGCAATGGCCGCTTCCTTCTCTCAGCCTTGCCCCCGTGAAGAGGCTGGAAAGGGGGGCAGGCGATACGCCTGGTGCCGTCCGAAGTGGTTCAGTCGCGACCGCGACGTCGGCGCCCGATGCCCGGGCAACGACGGAGGTGGCGGAGATTGCACGGGGGTCGCAGGAGCCCCCGACGAGAGACAAGAAGACCGTCCCCGTGGCTACGGGCGAAACCGCGGACCGAGAGGAGGCGGCTCGTGCTGTTGACGGGCATGAGCTTGCGGGCGGCGAGGGGGCCGTTCGTGATATGGTGGAGGTGTATGCGCCGGGCGATGGCGTTGTCGACGTTCCACCCCGGGCACTCGAGGGCCCCAATGTGTGGGACGCTTGGCCTGAGGAGCGGTGGCCGCCGGCGGTTCAGGCTGTCGAGGCGACGGCTCGGGTCAACCGCGCGTTGGGCCAGCGCGGGGTCCAGGACAGCTTGGTTGCCGCCGTGGAAGAGGAAAGGGCACTGTGGGAGGACCAACGCTTGAACGGCGTCGCCGTTCGGGACGCGCTTAGGACCGCCCTCGACTGCCATAACTAGAGGGGGCTCGAGCTTCACCGGGTAAATGTCGCCGTTCGTTCTTGCCATTCTAGCTCGCTCTGCTTCGTGGGTCCGCCCCATGTTGATCTTTTTTGGCGTTTAGCAGCGGCTTCAGGATATCTCCAACAAGAAGTCGATCGCGCTGGCCGATCTCCACGCCGAGCGTCAAGATCTTTGGGATGCCCAGGAGGCCCTCCAGGCTCAGGTTCGTTGGCTGCAGTCGGATCACCTCGCCCTCCGAGCCGTCGTCGAGCAGAAGACCCGGGAGGTCGATCAGCTGGGGAGTGAAGCGGCTCCGAGGGAGGTTGCGCTTTCCACGACGATGTTTGAGCTCGAGGCTGCGCGGTCAGACCTCGGTGCTCAGAAGGCGGTGGTTGAAAAGCTGACGGCGGAGCTGGAGAAGGTGAATTTCCCCATCTAAAAACAGAACGCGGCTCTGAAGAAAGCCTGGACAGCGGTGCAGGACATCCGCTCACTCAGGGCATCGGTGCAGGTGAGGACGCAGGATGCTCAGGAGGCGAAGGCCGCCCTCGAGCTGAAGGTGCAGGAGCTGGCGTCTCTGCAGGGCCGCATCGACGAGGCCTGCAAGGAGCGTGACGAATAGCGTGCCCTAGCCGAGGCCCAAGCCAGGGATGCCTTGGCCAAGGGTGAGGCTCTTGCAGAGGCCGAGCGCCAACTCCAGAACGAGCGTTTTGCTCTTGTGGGGGCGCAAGCCCTGCTTCGACAGAAGGAGGAAGCGCTCGCGGCGGAGCTGTCTCGCTCCCGCGTGGATCCGGCCGAGCTCGAGGAGGTCAAGTCCCAGCTACGGACGCGGGACCAGGCACTGGAAGCAGAGAAGAGGCTCGTCGAGGGTGAGTCTCGGCTTCTTGATCTTCGAGTCTTCTTTGCTTAGAGGACTTGCTGCTTGACATGTTCGTGCTTGCTTTTTCTAATTTTTTTTAGAGCTCCGTAAGGCAGCTTCCGACTCGTCGACGCAGCTGACGACTCTTTGGACTGCTTACGAGCGGTCGGAAGGCGAGCGTCAGGCCCTGGAGGATGCCGCCGCAGCCGCCTGCGTGGCGGTCGAGGGCGCAGGTGGCGCGGCGGGCGCGTCGGTGCTGGAGCGTCTCGCCTTGGTGGGAAACTTGGTTGTGGAGCGCCTATGAGGTGCTCTCCGCCTCGGGGTTCAGAAGACCCTCGGTGTGATGACCACCCACTACGAGGTCGATCTCGGCCTCGTGGCCGAGGGATACACCGTTCCCGAGGGCCTCAAGGGTGACGAGGAGCTTGTTGTGATTGACGAGGCTGACGCGAAGGCTGCTGACGCCGCCGCCACTCTTGCCGCAAAATTTGTCGACGACCTTTTCCCCGAGCCTGTTGCTGACGATGCCGGAGTCAACCCTGCGGGTCCCTAAAGTGCTTCGGGCACTTTTGTTTTATTTTTCATGTATTCGGTCGTACCTTCTGTAATGAACTTTATGGACATATCGCATGGTTCGTTCGCGACTTTTGACTTCCGCAATCAAGTTCGTGTCCATCCGTAGTTCACCTGTGCTGCGCTTTTCCCCTTGACTCGCGATCGACTTTAGCAAAGGGAATTTCGCTCGCAAGCGTCCTGGGCATGGAGTGGCGAGGGGGATGCCGTAGCCCGCCGAGGGCATGGGCGGTCCCTTGACTCAGCCGACTCTCAGCCGCGGTAGGCTTGCGCCTTACTTACAACTTTCTGAGTTGTAGAGAAAAAGCTTGGCAGCACGTTTTCGAAAGAAGCGGTTTTGCGTTTGTTTGTCGTTCGATGTGTTGTGCTCTTTTCTTAGTTTGAGGTCGATTTCGGCGGAGGAACACAAGTAACCTTGGCGTCGTGTGGTGAGGGGGATGTCGTAGCCTTTCGGGGGCGTAGGCGGTCCCTCGACTCGGCCGACTCCCAGCCGCGGTAAGCTTGCGCGTCGCTTACGTCTTTCTGAACTGTCGAGGAAAGGCTCGGCAACACATTTTCGAAGAAAGCGCATGGAAAAAAGTTAGGACTGTTGGGGGGTTAGTCCCCCAATAGGCCTCGAGGGAGGCTCGGCTTTACCTCGAGTTCGCTTCGAGGGTAGAGGCGAGTCACCCTGTTTCATTGTTGTTAGTAACAATGTTTCCATGTTGTTATGAACCTTTGTTATTATCATCGTGCGATAAAATAGGACTACGGGAAGTACAAGAGGTTCTATGGGCAGAAGCGACATAGCTGTTGGATGTTTCAAGTGTTGGGGAAGACCTCGCCCTTCTCGTTCGCCAGTTTGTAGGTGCCGGGCTTGAGGACCTCGGCGACGATGAACGGTCCTTCCCACGGCGGCGTGAGCTTGTGTCGGCCTCGGTTGTCTTGGCGTAGCCTCAGCACCAGGTCACCCTTGCTCAAGTCTCGACGCCGCACCCTCCGCTCCTGATATCGTCTCAGGGACTGCTGGTACCGTGCCGAGTGTAGGGTGGCCACGTCTCGAGCCTCGTCCACCTGGTCCAGCGCGTCTTCACGTGTTTGTTGGTTCTGTTCCTCCTGATAGGCTTTGAGCCTCGGGGACCCATACTCGAGGTCGGTCGGCAAGATGGCCCTGCTCGGAGTGGTTCTCAGGCTCCAAACCACCGAGAGTAGTTCGGTTACCCACCTTCGACCGTAACTACTCAGCTTGTTGAAGATCCTCGGCTTTAGCCCTTGCAGAATCATGCCGTTGGCACGCTCCACTTGGCCGTTGCATTGGGGGTGAGCCACGGCTGACCAGTCCACATGGATGTGGTGGTCGTCGCGGAATTCCAGGAACTTCTTGCCTGTGAACTGGGTGCCGTTGTCGGTGATGATCGAGTTGGGCACGCCGAACCGGTGTATGATGTCGGTGAAGAATAGCACAGCCTGCTCCGATCTGATGTTGGTGATGGCTCGAACTTCGATCCACTTCGAGAACTTGTCGATGGCCACCAGTAGGTGCGTGAAGCCCCCGGGCGCTGGTCGAAAAGGTCCTACAAGATCCAGTCCCCAGACCGCGAAAGGCCATGTGACGGGGATGGTCTGCAGAGTATGCGCCGGGAGGTGCGTCTTGCGCGCGTATAACTGGCATCCCTCGCAGGTACACACCGTTTCGTTGGCGTCGGCCATCGCGGTGGGCCAGTAGAAGCCCTGCCGAAAGGCGTTGCCCACGAGGGTTCGTGGTGTCGTGTGCTGTCCGCATACACCGGCGTTGTCACACCCGGATTTACACAGAAACCCGAATGCTGCCATATGTGTGCCCAGGATGTCCACAGAACACATACAACTTACAAATATGGAAATCAGAATACATATGCTCGAATAAAATGGTTTTACATCAGAGTTTAACGCAATACCTAAATAAAACACAGCGGAAGTCTATTAATTATCTTGACAGGTAGAGCCTCAAGTCCACAGGGACACCGACCGGTTGACCTCAGCTCAGAAGTACGGAAAATCCTCAGGAAACTCAGTAGCTGTCTCAACCACTGATCCATCTGTTATCCATCCGGGATTTTGTTGAATAATGGCAAGCGTAAGTAAATGTCTTACTTAGCAAGTATAACACGGTGTATGAAGGCTCAAAAGTAAAGCTAGACACGGTTGAACTGCATTAGCAATTTTAATCGATTCATTTTAACAATTAGCCAAGATACTACAATTAAATGAATCCCAGTTGTAAACCCAATTAATATAGTGGAAGTAACATTAATCAACAATAAATATCATCAGCTTCTAATCCAAAAGGATTCAGGCCGCTCGTGACCCTGAGCAAGGCTATCATGATAGATTGTACACTCTGCAGAGGTTTCACCCTTTACCCACCGGTCGCGTAAAAGCTCATGGAGCTTTGCACCCAACCACGCACATAAACACTTTCGAGGTGTGACTGCATAGGGACGCTACGAGGCTTTTCACAAGACACCCTAACAAGTCAGTAGCCGCTACGGTACAATAAGGTGGTGAGACTCTAGGCACCGAGATTGACTGACTCCCAGGGCGCACCGATAGAAGGGTCAATGGCAGTCGAGAGCACGGGCACGCATGCCAAGCAAGGCGCAACGTGTGGAGCTCCTGCCTGGGCCTTCCAACACGGGACTGTGTCTAACGAGACATAGCCAATGGGTCTACCGTCCTCGGTGGATCAAAAACCATGCCTAGTGCCTTGTTCCCATAGCGCCGTCGGCCCCATTGATAACCACTGACAAGCTAGAGAAGTACAAGTTACTATTCCAAGACCAGAGCCATTATAGTTCCAGCGGTGGCGACAGCTTCCTGGGTTGCCTCTTTAAGAACAAGTCCTTACGGAGAGACACTAGGGCCAAGCACGAAGCGTACGCCCTAGCCCCCTGATCCATGTTGCTAAAAAACAAATTTTAATCATTAACATTGAAGTGAACCATTAAGTCAAGATTAACAGTTAAGCAAAGGTGACAGTAGTTGCGCCTAGTAAATATCTACCCATATGCATAAACCCAGGTGATCAAGGTATAGGATAAACAATGCTAGGTACATCCTTAATGGGGAACTAATTAGACACATGCGTATGCAGTAAATAATGTAAAGGTGGTGTTTAGGTAGCAAGGATTGTCCGTGCTATACTTGCCTTTATCCAACAGAGATATCGCTACTATGAGTCTTCAACTCTTTCTCTTCTATCTTCAGATCACTCAAACTGTGATCCTTCTTCTTGAAATCTCTTGACGACGTCTCTACTCGCAGCAATCACGGAGCACAACAAATAGCTAAATAAGTAAACAAACAATGAAAAACTAAGAACAATACATCAATCAAAAGATGGGCTTTAAAAGAACACGCTAGAGGATAGGGCTTGGTTCTATGGTCACGTGAGCGCAAGAAGCACCTAAAACAAAGCTATGGTTGGAAGATACAGCTATCGGAAGATTTGTATTAGAAAGAATAGAACGACTATATGCTTGATTAATTTTAATTAAATAAAATATTATAAAAGATGTTTCACAAAAACACCTTATGCTACCATTAATTCAAATTATATTTGAGTTTGTAAATTCGAGGTAAGACTTAAACTCATTTCATTTGTAATTGTTTATGTATAAATTATACCGATTAAAGAAATAACTTTACAAAAGAATGGCATGTGAATCATCTAATCGAGCAACTTTATTATTCGTGTTCATCTACTCATGTTATTATTATTAGAAATAAATTATAATAATATTAGTCATGTTAATTTGATTTGTAATCACGGAGGTATGAGACTAAATTGCTTTTATTTATAGAAGCTCATTAAAGTAAACATTAATTAAAACCGAGGTACGACTTCTAATTAGATGTTATTCTGAAAACATAATTAGATAGAATTAACCAAATTAATAAGTATTATAGAAAACCAATATGTAAACCTTAATTTGCTTTTATTAGAAAAAGGCATTTGAGTAAATATTAATTAAATTAAGTCCAAATTAAATTATAACGATGCATAGTGATGAACATTAGTACTAATGCATAGTTTAAGTTGATACGAACCCAACGCGACAAGAACGAGGCTAAACGGATCTAAAACGTGAAAGTTATGGGTTTCTAAAGGTTCCAGGGACCTCGTCGTAATTAACCATAGATGACAGGGGTTAGCTCGCAAGATTCGCAGGACACACTGAACAGTGCTTGCGAAATCGGCCAAAGCCAGGGTTAGATCTGAAAAAGGATTCAGGTGGGTTTAAGTTGAAAGGATTTGGGAGTTCAAGGGGTTTTCTGTAAGTTGCGCAAGACACAAGAATAGATCTAAAAGTTACAGGATTCTGCAGGGGGTTTTCTGCAAAAGCTCGATGAGCTCTTCTTCCATGGCCATGGCGGCGGCTCTGCTCAGCCAGCTCGCCGGCGATTGGGTGGAGCTGGGCGGCGGGGAGGTAGCGCACGGGAGAGAGGAGACAGATGGGAACTCGTTGATGTGCTCACCGGCGGTCGGGGGTGGCTAGCGACGCCGGCGCTCGGGGACGGCCAGCGGCGGCTCGGCCTCCGCGGGGGCGAGGAGCTCCAACGCTGGGACAGTGAAGAGGAGCGGAGGAACGGGTGCGGCTTGACGCGGGGGAGCTCGTGGTCGCGTCAGCTTGGGCGGATCGCCGACGGTGGCGCGGATCGACGTGGCGGCGGCGCTCGACTCCGGCGGCGGCGGCGATGGCTTTTCGGCGAGGCGGCGCTGCGCGAGGGAGGGAGGCGGCTAGGGCACGCGCGAGCTCGGGCGGCGACGGCTTTTATAGAGGCGCGGACGCCGAGGGCTGCGTGACACGCACGCCGAGAAATCCGGCGGCTGCGGCGGCGGCGCTGCGGGAGGCCGGCGTGGTGTCTGCTTCGTGGGCCGTGCTTGTGTTGGGCCGACCCTGCGGGGAGAGAGAGGTGGGCCGCGGGATAGGGGGAAGCGAAGTGGGCCGCGACGTGCGCTGGGCTGGAGCTGGGGTAGAGGAGGCGGTGGGGCGAGCTGGGCCGCGGGTGAAGCTGGGCTGCGAGGGAAGAAGAAAAGAGGGAGGGAAGTCGGCCGGGATTTATTTTAAAATAATTTAGGATGTTTCTACACCTTATATTTAATTTTAATTTTCTAAAATAATTTATTTTCCCTATATTAATTATGAGCACTTTAATAAAAAGCATATTAATTACTAAAAATTTTAAATAGGCCTAATTTAGGATGTTACAGGCGTGGATGTCGCAGATCAGCTGTCGCCCCTCGGGAATGGGTATGCATCATTGCAAAATCCCCGAAGCGCTGCGCTTGTACAACTCTCCTTCGATCGAGACGAATGATTTGGCCCTCCTCCAGACACGGCGGGCCTCGGTTCGGTCCGAGGGTAACTCTCCTTGGTCGAGCCATGCGAGGTATGGGGTGCGCTAGTCTCACAGCGGCGGCGGGTCGGCGTCGATCTCCATCGCTTCAGCTTCGTCCATCGAGGATGTCTCGAAGTCAGGGGCCTCGGGATTACCTCCCGAGGGGTCTTTGTCCATTGGGTCGTCAGCTCCGAAGGTTTCGAGGTTTTCCGAGGGGGGTGCCCGGCACCCTCGAGGTCGATAGAGGGTTTGTCGAGGTCGCGGGCGAAAACGTTCGGCGGAACGGTTAGTCGCTCGGACGCGATTTTCGCTAGCTGATCCGCTTCCTCGTTGTATTCGCGCGGGACTCAGTTGAGCTCGAAGCCGTAGAACTTGTCCTCGAGCTTGCGTACTGCGTTGCAGTACGCCTCCATCTTATCGTCGCGACAGTTCGAGGTCTTCATGACCTGGTCTACAACCAGTCGAGAGTCGCCTCGAACGTCGAGACGTTTGACCCCGAGCTCGATGGCGATGCGGAGCCCCGCGAGGAGGGCTTCGTATTCCGCCATGTTGTTGGACGCTGGGAAGTGTAGCCGTACTACATAGCGAATGTGTTCCCCCTGGGGTGAGACGAAGAGGAGGCCCGCGCCTGCCCCGGCTTTCATCACCGACCCGTCGAAGTATAGAGTCCAGCATTCGGCCTGGATCTGTAGTGGGGGAAGCTGTGTGTCCGTCCATTCAGCCACGAAATCCGCCAGGATTTGCGATTTTATTGCCTTTTGAGGGGCGTAGGTGAGGGTCTCGCCCATTAGTTCCATTGACCACTTAGCTATTCTGCCGGCGACATCGGGATTGCGGACTATCTTACCCAAAGGGAAAGATGAGGCCACTATCACCGGATGCGCCTCGAAGTAGTGTCGCAGCTTTCGTCGCGCGAGCACTATAGCATAGAGCAGTTTTTGGATATGGGGGTACCTCATCTTGGTGGCGGACAACACCTCGCTGACGTAGTACACCGGCCTTTGCACCGGCAGGGCGTGGCCCTCCTCCGTCCTCTCGACGACGATGACCGCGCTAACTACTTGAGTAGTCGCAGCCACATAGAGGTAGAGGGGCTCATTGTCCCGCGGTGGCGTCAGGATGGGCGCGCGCGCGAGCGCCGCTTTTAACTCATCGAGGGCTTTCTGTGCCTCGAGGGTCCAGGTGAAACGTTCGTGTTTCTTTAGGAGTCGGTACAGGGCAAACCTTTCTCGCCGAGTCGCGAGATGAAACGGCTCAGCGCCGCGAGGCAGCCCAGCACCCTCTGCACTCCCTTGAGATCTCGGATCGGCCCCATTCGTTCCAGGGCTGTCACCTTCTCGGGGTTGGGCTCGATGCCTCGCTGGGAGATGATGAAACCCAAGAGCATGCCGTGCGGCACCCCGAATATGCACTTCTCCGGGTTCAGTTTTACCCTGTTTGCCCAGAGGCAATCGAAGGTGATTCGAAGATCGTTGACTAGGTCGTCCGCCTTCCTAGATTTCACAACGATATCGTCAATGTATGCCTCAACGGTCCGCCCGATGTGATCTCCGAAAACGTGCTGCATACATCGCTGGTATGTAGCCCTGGCATTTCGGAGACCGAACGACATAGTGACGTAGCAGAACATGCTGAACGAGGTGATGAAAGAAGTCGTGAGCTGGTCGGACTCTTTCACCTTGATTTGGTGGTAACCCAAATAAGCATCAAGAAAGCATAGAAGTTCACACCCAGCAGTGGAATCGACTATTTGATCAATACGCGGCAAAGGGAAATGAACTTTGGGACATGCTTTGTTTAAACCAGTATAGTCTACGCACATGCGCCATTTTCCATCCCTTTTCTTAACTAAAACAGGATTAGCTAGCCATGTGGGGTGAAATACCTCCTTGATGAATGCGGCTTCCAAAAGCTTGCGCAGCTCCTCCCCGATCGCTCGGCGCTTCTCCTCGATGAAGCATCGCAGACGCTGCATCACTGGTCTGGCTTGAGGCCGGATATCTAGGGAGTGCTCGGCAACCTCCCTCGGAATGCCCAGCATGTCCGAGGGGCTCCTCGCAAAAATGTCGGCGTTGGCGCGGAGAAAGTCGACGAGCACTGCCTCCTATTTGGGGTCGAGGGTGGAACTGACCTTGGCCGCCCTACCCTCGAGATCGTTCGGATCGAGGGGTACAACCTTGGTCTGCTCCGCGGGCTCGAAGCTGCCCGCATGTTTGTTGTGGGAGTGGGCGGCCTCGTTGAGCATCTTCTCGAGGTCAGCCACCTGGGCCTCGAGGCAGGCATAGGCCTCGGCGCGCTCAACGCACTCTACGTCACATTCGTAGGCGTGCTCGAATGACGGCCCGACCGTGATGACGCCCTTCGGCCCCGGCATCTTCAGCTTGAGGTAGGTGTAGTTGGGGACCGCCATGAACTTGGCGTAGGTTAGTCGTCCAAGTATGGCGTGGTAGGCCCCTCGAAACCCCACCACCTCGAAGGAGATGACCTCCTTGCGGAAGTAGCCGGGCGTGCTGAAGCAGACGGGCAGGTCGATCTGCCCGAGGGGCTGGACCTTCTTGCCCAGCGCGATGCCGTGGAACGCAGACAAACTGGGCCGCAACTTGTCCGCGCCGATCCCCATCAGCTCCAGGGTGTTGGAGAACACGATGTTGAGGCTGATGCCTCCATCCATCAACACTTTGGAGAATCGGGTATTGCCGATCACGCGATCGACGACGAGTGGATAATGTCCCGGGTTGGGGATGTAATCCGGGTTGTCTTCGCGACCGAAAGATATGGTCTCCGTGGACCAGTCGAGGTACGAGGGCGTAGTGGGGCGCGCGGTGTAGACCTCTTGGCGTTCGCGTCGTCGCCGTCGCGCGGACATGTTCGCCATGGGTCCCCCGGCGATGAAGAAGACGTTCTCCACGACCGGGAACCCACCGCCGCCGGTGGCGCCACCGCCACCGTCAGCGTCTTTCCTCGTGTCCCCCTCCTTCGCGACGAGGCGTCAGTAGTGCTTCTTGATCATCTCGCACTGCTCGACGGTGTGCGAGACGGCGGTGTTGTGGTATGGGCACGGCTTCTTGAGCATGTCGTCGAACCGGCCCCCTAGAGGTGGCGGGGGTCGAGGCCCCCGTCGGGTTTGGTCCATGGCAAGGGCTTCGTCGGAGTCGTCCTCACGCTAATGGCCGCGCACGGCCCTCGGGCCCCGCCTGCCTTGGTTGCCCTGCTTGTGCGGCTTGGGCTTCTTCGCTTGCTCCTTGGGTCGGCCGCCTTCCGCAGGCGCCTCCTCCACGCGCTTCCCCCTCTTGCTGTCGCAGATGGCTCGAACCGCCTCCTCCCCTGACGCGAAGCTGGACGCGATGTCGAACAGCTTGCTGACGCTGGTGGGGTGGTTGCGGCCGAGCTCGTGCACCAGCTCGCGGCACGTCGTGCCCTCGAGGAAGGCGTTGATGACCTCAGCGTCACCGAGGTTGGGGAGCTCGGTGCGGCGCTAGGAAACCTCGGTGCAGCGCTGGGAGAAGCGGCGAATGTAGTCCCTCATGGGCTCGCTCGGCTTTTGACGGCACCCTCGCAGGTCCTAGGAATTACCCGGGTGCACGTAGGTGCCCTGGAAATTCCCCACGAATAGCTTGACTAGGTCGCCCCAGTCGTGGATCTGGTTCGCGGGCAGGTGCTCGAGCCACTGACGAGCCGAGTCCGCGAGGTGAAGCGGCAGGTTGCGAATGATCATGTAGTCGTCCGTGGCGCCGCCCAACTGACAAGCCAAACGGTAATCATTGAGCCAAACCTCGGGATTGGTCTCACCTGAGTACTTGGTGATGGTTGCCGGCTGTCGGAAATGAGGGGGAATGGGCGTCGTGCGGATGGCGGGGCTGAACACCCGAGTCCCCGCGGGCTCAGGCGTCGGGCTCTTGTCCTCCTCCTCATCGAAGCGCCCCCCGCGACGTGGATGGTACCCTCGGCTCGTTGCGGTGTCGTACTTCTTCTTGTTTAGGATGTTGCGGGCATCGCCATCGTCGGCGGTGCCACGCATGTCCTGAAGCCGGTCCATCGCGGGCCTTCGCTCGCCGGGGTAATGGGCTACGAGCGCCTTACCGTCGTCCGTTGGACGGTTCGGCGTCCACTTCACCCGGCGAGGGGTGTGGACGGACTCCTCATTGTCCTGCCCGTTGCCTTCGGCCCTCGAGTTGGCCTGATGTCGAATGCGGGAGGCAGAACTCTCGGCCTGTAGGACGGCCGCCTGCTCGACGAGGCTCCGCGCCTCGCGGTGCAGGAGTCGAGCCGATGGTGTGGATGGCTCGTAGTAGCGTCACTGCGGTAACGAGCTTTTGGCTCGCGCGCGGCAGGTCGGCGTCGTTGTCGTTCTCGATGCGGGCCCAGGCAAGGCGTCTCGCAGCCCTAGCGCGATTGCCGCGCTGAGGCTGCTGCACTTCCAGTGTCGCCCGCAGCTGCTGCACCTAGCGGCGCTCCTCCTGGAGTTTGCTCTCCAGCTCTCTGACTTGTGCCAGCTGGGCCTGCGTCAACGCCTCATCGCCCTAAGGCATCGTGGCGTCAGCATTGGCAGGCACCGCGGCGCCTGCGTCCGCCGAAGGTCGGTCGCGGCTAGTCGCCGATGCCTTCGGAGTCTTATCGCGGCCGGCGTCGTCGCCGAGGCCATCTTCGCTTACGGACTCGACGTCGCCGTCGATGACGAAGCACTCCGGCATGGGGTCGCTTTCTCCCTCGCTGGAGACGTCAAAGCAGTAGTCGACGGAGCTCAGGAACCGCCGGAGCGCTTAAGTATCCTGGAGCCCGACGTAGTCCCATCCCTCGCCGCTCAAGCCAGGGGGGTACCACTCGTCGTCAGGTGAGGCAGTGTGGTGGCGGGCTGCGTCGTCCGACGAGGATGAGTGGCGGGCGCGTTTGCGTCCCCTGCGCGGGCGCACAGGACGCGCGGCCGTCCGTCCTCGTGGCGCGACCGCATTACGCCGGTATGCGGGCAGGTAGCCACCCCGCGGAGGGGTAGGCTGGCGGGTTCCCCCGCTACTGCGCTGGGCAGTGGGGAGAGACGCTCGGGTTGGCTCCGGTCGCGTGCGTCGCGGCCGCCGGCCCCAACGCCCCGGGTGGGTTGGAGGCAGCCCGGCCCGCACCGAGCCGGCGGCGCCGCGGTTCGCGCTCATGCTGGCGCTGACCGATGAAGAGATCGTCGCGGCGGCGTCGCGCAACCCCATCGGGAATTGGGCTGGCGCGATGCCCGTCGCCTAGCGGTTCCCTTCCGCAGGGTTCGCCGAAGACGGTGCGGTTCTACCTGACTCCGCGTCAGGCGTTGGTACCCGCGGATCGTCCCAGTCTGGGAGCCTTATCTGTGGGGGCTGACGCTGCTCCACCTGCACCTGCAGGCCTTGCAGTTGGCGGCGAATCTGCAGTCCGCCCGCCGGAGGCGATGGCGACGCGGTCTCTACCTCGTCGGTGCGGTGAAGCCGCATGAGGTAGTCGGACCCGTCGGACTCGAACGTCAGACTCCCGAACTGGATCATGAATCCAGGCGGGAATCCGTTGGGAACCCCGTCGGAGGGTCCCGGCGTCGGATGGTCGTCGTGAGCAGCCATCAAGGGAACTGGTGAGAAAAGCGAATCGCACAGCGCTCCCCCTACCTGGCGTGCCACTGTCGGCGTCGGGAATGGCCAGCAGTCCCTGAGCCGCATAGAAAGTGCGCTGTGTCTCGTCTCTGATGGTTGATGCGAGAAGCCAACACAAGGACACGGGTTTATCCTGGTTACAGCCGCGGGGCCGTACGTCCAGCAAGAGGTGCTCGCGCACTCGTGTTAGCTTTGCACCCTGGTGTTTCCAGTGGGGGGCTACAAGTGAAGGTGGGAGAGAAGAGTCGTTCTCCAAGTCCCGGATCGGAGGAACAAGATGATTGAGGCGAGTACCAATATCGTGCGTGTGTTCGTGTCTGGGCCTGGGCCTGGACGTGTGAACTCGTCCCTTTCGGGACCCCCTGACTTTCCCTTTTATATCTCAAGGGATAGAGGGGTTACAATTGTGGCTACAGTAGATGTCGTAGGACGCCTCCTACATGGAGTTCCCTTGATCCTAGGCGAATCTGTGCCTTGAAGGCGAGCTGGGTTGGCTTTCGGCGTTGGTCGGCAGTGTGGCGAGTCATGTACCTGTTCTGACAGGGCTTCGAGGGGTCGCACGGTCGTCGTGGTGGTCGAGTCGTCGTCTGCGGCTTCCTTCGAGGTGTCTCCCGCCCTGGCTCGAGGGGTTGGCTACCCGGAAATGATGGGGGCAGGTGGACAGGAGCTGGCATGATGTACGTAGCTGTCGTGCTGTCGTACGCCTCCGTACAGCACAGTGGTCACAGGCGTAGTGGCCCGGTCTGACGGACCGGTACGACCGGCTTTCGCCCTGTCGGTTGCGTCAGGCTCGGTGCGTACTTGGCGGCTGACTCCCTGCTGGCCCGATGGCCCCCGTACGCGTCCCAAGTGCTCCACTCCCCTAGGGGACGGGAGTAGGCAGCACAGGGGCGCTATGGCGCTCACTGTTGCCACAGTGCGGGGCATGGCTGCCCTTGGCGTAGCGAGCAAGGGTCAAGAGGGTCGTACCCTATCCCGTCGGCCGGATGGTGGTGCTTGACCAAGGTTCGCCCCTGGTCGTCGTCCGTACTCCCATTTGAGGGTCTCCACGACCATTCGAGGGTCTCCACGCCCATTCGAGGGCGCTCTAACTAAGGGGGCGACGGGAGTAGGCGGAATAGTGCCACGGAATGAACGGGGCCACACGTGTCGACGGTGCAGTGCCGGGCACGCCCTGCACAGTTGCTACCTACCCGCGCCATGGGGGTACAACGCGGTCAGGCTTTGTCAGGGGCGGCGTGCGGTAGAAGATTTACCTTTTGACTTTGGTGCCCGGCGTGGAAGGATGGTAATGAGTGCCCGTACCATGTCGTGGCAGTCTCTCGAGGGGTCAAAGCGTCCCCTGGCGAGGCGGAGATTTGTGTCCCGCCGCTCGAGGGGGCGGTGTTCCCTCAGGCGAGGCGGAGTTAGGGCGCGAGGGCGGCGCAACCCTGCGGGCTGTTGTTGGGCCTTGCCGGGCCGTAGGGGCCGTGTGATTTCGTATGCGCAGGCCCAAAGGTCCCTGGAGACAGCCTTTTTTGCGCTTTTTTGGGCGATTTCCCTGATGATTAAGGGACCCCTAATTATGGTCCCCGACACATGCTGACTTATGGGGTCCTTCTCGTAAGCCTTCTTATGGTGGTGCTCGTTACATGCTTACTATTATTGATGACTACTCTAGAAAAGTATGGCCTTATTTTCTGAAAAATAAAGATGATACTTTTGATGCTTTTAAAGATTGAAAAGTGATGATAGAAAGGCAAACCGATAGGAAGGTGAAGGTGCTTCGTACTGATAATGGTGGAGAATTTTGTTATGCTGCATTTAATGAATATTGCAGGCGGGAAGGCATTGTTAGGCACCACACCATACCGTATACTCCGCAGCAAAACGGTGTGGCTGAGCGCATGAACAGGACCATCATCTCGAAGGCTCGTTGTATGTTGTCCAATGCACGGATGAGCAAGCGTTTTTGGGCTGAGGCAGCTAACACCGCATGCTACTTGATAAACAAGTCGCGTTCTATTCCACTTAATAAGAAAACACCTATTGAGGTATGGTCTGGCACACCCGCTGATTATTCACAGTTGAAAGTTTTTGGCTGCACTGCTTATGCTCATGTTGATAATGGAAAATTGGAGCCTAGAGCTATTAAATGTCTTTTTCTTGGTTATGGTTCGGGGGTTAAAGGATATAAGTTGTGGAATCCCGAAACTAAAAAGACGTTCATGAGCAGGAGTGTTGTTTTCAATGAATCTGTGATGTTTAATGACAGTTTCTCCTGAGATCATGTTCTAGATAATTTTGATAAAGGGTTGCAGCATATGAGCGTGCAGGTGGAGCATGTAGGTGATGAGAAAGGTGTGCATGAGCAGCAATATGTGCATGATGATACAGGCGAGCAGGTGGAGCCACCTGTGGATGATCAGGAAACTGATGCAAATTACTTTGAGGCTCATGATAGTGTTCAGCAAAACTCACCTCCTCATTTGCAGCTAGAGGAGGATTTACCTATTGCTCAGCGCAAGTCAAAGAGAAATTGTGTACCTCCTAAACGTCTCATTGACGAGTGTAATCTAACCCATTATGCTTTGAGTTGTGCTGAACAGGTGGAGAATTCATATGAGCCGGTCACATATGTTGAGGCCATTGATTGTGCTGATAAAGAGAAGTGGATTTCTGCTATGCATGAGGAGATGCAGTCACTTGAGAGGAATCACACATGGGATGTTGTACCATTGCCAAAGAAGAAGAAGACAATCCGCTGCAAGTGGATCTTTAAAAGAAAGGAGGGCTTATCTCCAAGCGAGCCTCCAAGGTATAAGGCAAGGTTAGTAGCGAAAGGCTACAGTCAAATTCATGGTGTTGATTATAATGATGTTTTCTCTCCTATGGTAAAGCATAGTTCCATTCGAACATTCTTTAGTATTGTTGCTGCACATGATCTTGAGCTTGAGCAGTTAGATCTGAAGACTGCATTTCTGCATGGTGAACTTGAGGAGGATATATACATGGACCAGCCAGAAGGGTTTATAGTGCCAGGCAAGGAGAATTTTGTGTGCAAGTTGAAGAGATCTTTGTATGGTTTGAAACAGCCCCCTCGCCAGTGGAATAAAAGGTTTGATTCATTTATGCTGTCACACGGCTTTAAGAGATCTAAATTTGATCGCTGTGTCTACATCATGCATGTTAATGGATCACCTATTTATTTGCTCATTTATGTTGATGATATGTTGATTGCTGCCAAGAGTAAAGCCGAAATTGCTAAGTTGAAGAAATTATTTAGTAGCGAATTTGACATGAAAGATCTTGGTGCTGCTAAGAAAATTTTTGACATGGAAATTACTAGAGATAGAAAATCTGGTGTGTTATTTCTTAGTCAACAGAATTATATTCAGAAAATTCTTCAGCGTTTCAACATGAATGATGCTAAGCCTGTCAGTACTCCTATTGCACCTCATTTTAAATTGTCAGCTGCTCAGTGTGCTAGTACAGATCAGGATATTGAGTACATGTCCAGAGTTCCTTATTCTAGTACTGTTGGTTCTTTGATGTATGCCATGGTCTGTTCTCGTCTGGATTTATCTTATGCTATGAGTCTGGTTAGTAGATATATGACTAATCCTGGTAAAGAACATTGGAAGGCAGTTCAGTGGATTTTCAGATACCTTAGAGGAACTGCAGATTCTTGTCTGAAGTTTGGCAGAGTATCATTATGTACTAGATGTGGTTGAGGAAGGTAAGCTGAAGGTATGCAAGATGGATACTCATGATAATTCAGCTGATATGATGACTAAACCTGTTCCTGTTGCTAAGTTTGAGTTGTGCTCAAGCTTAGTTGGTTTAGTTAATTAGCCCAAGAGGCTATTTGGTGCCAGTTGTATTTTCTTCGTGATGATTCAAGATGAAGTGAAGATGCTGCACGAGAATTTGTCTCAAGGTGGAGTTTGTTGTGATATGATCCAAATTCACCGACGGAGCGAAGCAGAGGCCCATCACCAGAGGTTTGGGCCGGAGCGAAGGGGTACTGTGTTTTTCTCTCATGAACGCACAGTTTAGTCCCACATCGGCAACGCAACCAAGCACGGTCACGTGAGCTGCCTATATAATAGAGCTTTTCCCTTGATGAATAATCATCCTCTTGTAAGCCGCCAATAGGCGTTGTAAACACACACATGATATAGTGAAGTTTTGCTGGCTGGTTTCCCTTCTACATCGAGAGGGTTTTCCACGTTAAAATCTCGTGTCTCATGCGGTTTGATTCATTTACTTCTTGTCGTTTATTCGTCATTATTTATAACAAATGCTGTCAAAGAATGTTCAATTGAGTTGTAAATTGATGTCAAATGAAATTGTATCTCATTGTCAAATTGAGACTGATTATGGTGTCAATTTCATAATATGATGGATGTAATTGTGTCTATCTATTGGTGTCAATTGTGTATGGCAAAATTGATTGAAACTTCAGTATAGAAAAAATGATGAATGCAGAACACCAACCTTTACTCCAAGAGTTTTTGCTTGCAAAATTACTATGCTCCTAGAACAAAACATGCATATGACTTGCATACTCTTTTAGTGTCGGCTTGCAAAATTGGCAAAAGAAGGCTAAACATATCCACTTCTTTGCACCAAAAGTGAGGTCCCAAGACGGTCAGTTTACAAAAGGCAAAACATAAGTACTCCACCAAACCCAAAAACAGTAATACTTCACCAGAACTGAGTAAAAACATCATCTGTGTGTGGTCCCTGTAATTTAATAAAGAAATTTTCAAAAAAAATATATATCATCTGCAAATTCGTAAAATGCACCATCTATAGATTAAATAAATAAGTTACCATCAACATTTGAGTGAAGCTAAGTTACCTGTTTGTTCATATGCCATCTCTCTTTGGCGTTTGGTCCGCAAATAATTCTTATGATCACGAAGGGTGTAGCTAAGATTGAGTGGCCCACCAACTTGTCGACCTGCCAACTCATGTGCAGCTTTTGGTCCAATTCCCGCATCATCTGCCGTTTCAATTTCAAATGCTTGTAAATCTGAAATTTTTCTCTGCGACACCATCAAGTGCAAGGTTTTTGGTAGGTGTAGAGTGTGATTGTGTTCTAAAACTACTTCAGACACTTTCAGAATTTGTTTCTTTCAGTCTAGTTTGAGACTCATGTGGACTTGACAATCGGTTCTAGTTTCATGTATCAATTTTAGTAACCATTTATACAGAAAGAAAGATTGATTAAGACTTACTTACAGGATTGAACAGCAGAACAACTCGTCCCCTTCGACGGCAAACTGATTTATGTGTTTCACTCGCTTGCTGCCCTTTCTCTCGTCCTCGCGACCTCACGCCTTTTTTCTGGTAGCCTCGCGCGGTTTCTGCTGGCCTCGCGCCCTTTTCCGGCAGCCTCGCGCCCTTTTCCCCCTCTGCTTGCTTCTAACTGGGCCGCATCGCTTCTTGGGCCGATGGCTCCGTGCTTGTTTTCATAACGCAGTTGGGTGTCGAATGCGAGCTGTGGGATGGCTGTCTAACGGCCAAAATAGTTGGACGTCCCTCTCACATGGTTGAAACTAATGCAGAGGATCTCGTTCCCATAAACTAGAGCCAGAAGAATTACCTTTTCTAGCTCGTCTATTCGTACAGTTGATTGTACTAAGTAGTACCTATAGAGCCTGTTTGGTTTGTTGGCTTAGTCTAGCCTGGCTAGGGATTCAAGCCGGGCCATCGTAAGCATGGGTAGCTCAATGCAACATGTACATGTTTGGTTTGTTGTATAAGATAAGCCTGGCTCGTGCTTCTCTTATTTGGTTGCTTGGATGACTAGAATATGGTCACCCCTTCTTTGAAGTGGTGAGTTTAACCCATGTCACCTGTGAAGCAATAAGGAACTCCTAATCAACAAAAAGGGGCAAAAACAGGTGCATCAATCATGAATTACAACTTCAGTTGCTACAGATCTGCAACATTGATTGCTGACCAAATCGATTGATCAAAATCAGAAGTAGCAAAAACAGAAGCGTCTCTTACTCGAAGACGTATTTCATCTGCAATTTATTCCTGATGGATTATGCACGGGTATCCAGCGGCTACTTTGCAGCATGGTATCTCAGGTTACGAATTCAGATGGTCTGCCGGATTTGGAGTTCGTGACCGTTTAGAGTGGGTCAGAGCTGGTCTATATGGAAGCATTGGCCTGGTAAGAAGGGGGAAGCAACTTGGTGTGACTTGGTCGTGGTGGTAATTGCTACTAATTCACCGGTTCCGGGAAGAAATTCCTATGTCTGGCCTTAATTGGTTGAACCTGACAGTGACCTTGTTGAAGGCATTGTTTGGATTATGATGAATTACTCTCTCGTGAAAACATTTGATATTGTCTTAATCGCTTGGGTCATTACAACGTCGGCATGTGCGCGTGCCGTCTCCTCGTTGGAGGCGTTGTCTCGGGAGCCTACTTCTTAGTCCAAGAGTTGCTTTGGTTTGTGAAGCAGATGAAGATGAAGGCGCTTGTGGTAGTTTGCTAGGTCATGGTGCTCTTATTTTTTGTTTTTTTTTCATTGGTTGTGTGCATCTTAATTATGTAGAGGCCAGGTTGGATATTATATAATTGTATCATCTCGATGTAATTGTCTAAGATTAATAAAGCTTCCTTTGAAAAAAAAAGTAAAAACAGAAGCGTATAGATCGATGGAGGACTCACTCGAGCAAAGCGAACCACCAAGATCTATGGCTCAAATAAGAAAATTCTTTGCTCCAAGATTAAATCCAGCATGGAAAAAAAAGCACACTAAGTCCTCGCAGCAATCCGCTCATCTTCACAAAAAAGAACAAAATAATATTGAGAACATCCATGACGAACCTGATTTGACCCCCACCGTCCCACCGCATTGGACCTTGTACGTTCTTCTTGGCCCAGACAGTTTCTTCGTAGTGCTTGCCTTGCCGGCCATGGCGGCATCTTCGTCGATTGCTGCACACGGAGCAGCAGCCGTGTAGCAGGTGAGTGGAGGAGCATCAGGCTCTTCCCAGGTAGAACAGCTCGGCCGTTGGGGATGCGAGTGCCAGATCCCTGCCTGGTGCCGACGGTAGGCGGCGGCGGTAGTCGTTGGCGGTAGGCGGCGGCGGCCTGCGGCGCAGGTCTTCACTCCGGACCCCGGCGGCAAACTCAGTTGACCTCCTGACCCCAACAGTGGTGAGAATAGAGGAGGTGAAGGGGGCTCCTATACGACTTCTATATGCTTAGTTAAGCAATATGGCTTAGAGGTCCAATTAGTCCCAACATACTAATACTACATGTGGACATCCGTGCGTATTTTTCACGAAACTTTTTTCGTTCCGTTGAAAACAAAGTCACACACGTAGCTGTATTCGAATATTTTTTGGCACGAAATTTTATTAGTCTCCAACAGTTTCATATGATACCAGATTCTACATTTTTGCTAACCTAATTCAACATTTTAACAATATTGATTCAACATTTGTAGAAAACTAATTCAACATTTTTCAAAAAATGTTGAAATGGTATATTACAAATGTTGAACTAGTTTTCGACAAATGTTGATTTTAAAAAAGTATTAAAATAATATGAAATATATTCAAATTGGAGCTTGTTTTGTCGTATAAATTCTAACGAATACCATGACTCAAACGGATTTGAAAAATGATTTACGGTTTGTGAGAAAATTGAATTTAAAGATCGAAATCTAAATGGATTTACATCCGACCAGCTCATGCATGAATGCAGCCGAGTACCTCCAGCTGTCCACGTGCGCCTCTCTCACCGCTGTCGACTACTCGTCCACAATAATCTGGTTCGTTCTTATGATGTGCACGGATCTCAAACGGTGAAAGCCATCTGACTAAAAAAACTTGCAGGAGCCGTATAGGATTCCCGGAGGTGAAGGAACGATACGCATGGGCTACATCGGGCCTGGCTTAAGCTAATGCGGCCGAGTTCTGCGTACTAGCGAGACCAGGCCAACGGGCCCTTTTTGCATTGCTAGAGCCTGGCTAAAGGCCTGTGCAGGCATCCAAATAGACTGGGCCTGCATTACTGGAGCCTGGCTCCATGCATAGAGTTTTGGCTCCGGGCTACAGTGTTGCATAGTGCTATCACATTATCGGTTCTGTACAGTATTGTAGAGTACTGCATCACTCAGAAACTAGAGCTAGTAGAGCCATTTTTTTCGGTTCCTCTATCCGTGCAGTTGATTGTAGCATCTTGAGAGACGTTTTGGCTCAATGATAAGGTGCATTGGCTGGAGTCCTTACGAAGGGCCTTGTTCGCATCCAAAATTGGCAGTTGCCTATCAGGCCGAGGGCAACCGGTCAGACCGGTTCTAGGAAGCGGTCAGACCGGTTTTACTGTAGCCGATCTGGCAACGGCCAAACCGGTCTGACCGGTTTCCCTATCCGGTCTGACCGATTTATCCCGTGTTGGAGTAGGTTTAGGACTTTAGAGTTTTATCTCATATTGTAAACCGACCTAAAGGGGTACGACTTCCCCCACCCTATAAATATAAAGGGTCATGGCCGATTAAGAATAATCCAATCCCCAATCGAATCTATCAAATCTACCTTTTATCGTTTTGTCTTTACTTTTATCTCTTTACCCTTCTCTTCCAACCCTACCATGCTGTTCTTCCTTCGTCTCAATATTGATTGAAGGCGTTCTAGGTGGCATGCCGATCCTACAACAACCCAAGGTGCGCCTGTCCTGACGGGGTCCCTACCGGACGGGCGTTCGTTGGTCTCTCGCCGGGCACCGCCGGCGAAACCGGTCTGACCGGTTATCAAGACCGGTCTGACCGCTTTGCGCGGAAGGGCAGCAAGGAGCTACTCCGCGTGCTTATTGTTGGCGCAGTTTCGTGTCAACATATTTTGGCGACTCCGCTGGGGACAAAGTCTCTGGTTATCATGGCTGATTTATCAAGTGATTTGATGTCGCGTAAAGAGCTGATTGAAGAATATCATCAAGAATATGACAGAGCAATTGAAAGGATATTCTTGTCTTGCTTCATTAAGACAGAACAATGTGTCATCAAGATTAAAGAGTTTCAGCCACCATCGAACATCGCCATATTAAAGGAGATACAATCTTCCGGTACTATATCTACCCGTCTATCTACCTATGTTGAATTTTTGATTATTGAAGATGATAAGGTAGATTCAATTCCTGTTGATCAAGAGTTGGCTATTGAAAAGCCGACTAATGCTATTATTGATCCTTGCAACTTGCCAAATTATGATGTTGTTGGTCAAGAAACAAATCGGCCGTCTCTAGCCGAAATTGTTGATCCAAAATCCCCTAGCATGAGCATAAAAAGTGTATCTAGTACTTCAACGCTCGGGGGGCAACAAAACAAAGGCAACGGTGCCGGTTGCATTGTAACCGGTCTGACCGGTTCTCAAACCGGTCTAACCGCTTCACCTAGGGCTTCAAAAAATAAATCAAAACCAAAGATGGTTAAGCCAAAGAAGCCCGAGATTGGTGTTTGGAAAACCATTGAATCCAAAGGCCGTCATAAGCATCAAAGAGAAAAGCCGAAGTGTAACAAGAAACTTCCGGCTAAGTCTCAAAGACAAAAGATTGTCAATGATGCTAGTCGGTCTAAAAATTTCAAACAATCAAAATCTTCTCATAGAGAGAAGTTCCATAATCGGAATCGGCAATGGAATAATTCTCACAAATCAATGTCGTTTCCACCGTATGGATCACCTACATCGATGCCATGGGAGTCTTGTTTTAATGTGCCTTATTTTTATTCTCCTTGGTATTATAATTCATATATGCCGTCTCCTCCTAGATATTTGTGTTCAGATTATATTACATATAGGGAGCCGGTAATTAATGAGCCATCACCTATGCATAATGACCGTTTTGATCAAAAGAATCGGTCCACACAGAAAAATAAGCATAAGGTGATTAAACAAGTCTATCGTGTCAAAAAAGATGGAAGATTAAATAAAAATCCAGATTTGACACTAGACGTAGAAAAGCCGTGTATTGAAAAATCATCGGCTAGTTCTGTTGATCAAATTGTCCCCAATAATAAGCATATCACAAATATTATAGCTGAGCAACAATCATGTTCGGCTGGGGGGCAATATGATCTCAGTATGACTGGTTCTGAAGGAACCGGTCTAACCGGTTCTAAAAACCGGTCTGACCGGTTTGACAAAAAAATTGATAAATCTGCAAGTGTCACTTCAAAGAGCAAGGTGATGAAGAAGAAGCCAAGCTTTGCTGAATTGTTACATAAATACCAGAAGATAGCCGAGCAAAAGCAAAGTAATCGGTTAGAAGATCAAAGTTGGAATTTTTCATCACCAAAAGCAAAGAAGCATCAACGGTCATCTCATTATTCTTCAAAATTTATTCCGTCGATGCATGTGCCATGGAATGCGTATCCAAGTATACCTAATTACAATTCATGGTTTTGGTATAATCCTTGGTCTTCTTTTTACAATTATCAATATTATGCTTCTGATGTACCAAGGAACTACGATTGGTTGTCATGGCCATATCAAGATTTCAATTATTGGATGACCTGATCATTGAAGATTATTTTCTGGCACGCAAGCTTTGCCAGAAAACAGGGGGGCATATGTTCGCACCCAAAATTGGCAGTTGCCTATCAGACCGAGGGCAACCGGTCAGACCGGTTCTAGGAAGCGGTCAGACCGGTTTTACTGTAGCCGATCTGGCAACGGCCAAACCGGTCTGACCGGTTTCCCTATCCGGTCTGACCGGTTTCTCCCGTGTTGGAGTAGGTTTAGGACTTTAGAGTTTTATCCCATATTGTAAACCGACCTAAAGGGGTACGACTTCCCCACCCTATAAATATAAAGGGTCATGGCCGATTGAGAATAATCCAATTCCCAATCGAATCTATCAAATCTACCTTTTATCGTTTTGTCTTTACTTTTATCTCTTTACCCTTCTCTTCCAACCCTACCATGCTGTTCTTCCTTCGTCTCTATGTCGATTGAAGGCGTTCTAGGTGGCCTGCTGATCCTAGAACAACCCAAGGTGCGCCTGTCCTGACGAGGTCCCTCCCGGACGGGCGTTCGTTGGTCTCTCGCCGGGCACCGCCGGCGAAACCGGTCTGACCGTTTATCAAAACCGGTCTGACCGCTTTGCGCGGAAGGGCAGCAAGGAGCTACTCCGCGTGCTTGTTGTTAGCGCGGTTTCGTGTCAACAGGCCTACGTGTTTTTTTTCTTTTGTCTGATGGAATTTCATACTTTTACTCGCCAAGAACTGTATGACAGTATCAGACGACCGGTGCCTAATTGTTGGGCCAACCATGGTGGCCGGCCGGGCTGGCGATAGCGAAGAGGCCGACGGAGATCGGGAGCCTGGCCTGCCGCCGGGGACAGCGCCGTGCGAGCGACACGACACGCACGAGAGAGGCGGCTGCCCCGCGGGGACGGGACAGCCCGACCGAACCATGCCAGTGTGGGCTTCACCGCCGCAGGGGAGAGCCCGCGACGCATGTGCGCGCCACAACAGCGGGACGGCGGCGGCCGTGCACGGCCGCCGTGCCGTGACCAAGGTTAAAAAATTCGACGAAATTTCAGCGAAATTTCGTGAATTTCGTCTTTTTCGAAAGTGAACGAAAGAAACAAAATTCGGTCAAAAATTTCGTTACCACAAAAGTTTTAATTGCTTATATAGCTTCCAGAATGTCCATTAAATGAAACTATATGTGTGGCTCAGTGGTTTGAACGTTTCCTTTTGTGGGAAGCGGCCTGCGTTCGATTCTTATTTGAGGCTTGTTTTTTTTCCAGTGCACGGGCTTCGAGCTTGGGACCTCCTGTAGAGGTTCAAAACAAGCAAACCACTGAGCTACCGACACAATAATGATTCCTAGATGTATAAGAAATTTATAAATGTTATTAGTATTTCAAAAAATTGCAAATTTGACCGACTGTTTGACCGAAATTTTTGAACGAATTTTGCGAATTTCGGTAATTTCGCCGGCGACCGAATTTTTTCGAAAACCGAAATAAAAAACCTTGCCGTGACCCGTCCGTGTCAAATCAAGGCCATGTTTGGAATAGCGAGCGCGAGAATCGTTTCTCAGATAAGCTATATAAATATAGAAATAACGCTTAGTTGAGAAACAGGTTTGAACCAACTTCTGTGTTTTAGTATAAATGAGAGCGGTGGGGATAAGAGTGGCCAAAAAAAGCGGAAAAAAACATACTGTTTGGCTTCTAGTTTCAGCTTATTTTGATTATAAACTGAAGATACGCATTTTCAAACAGAGCTCAAATCCGATAGAGGAGAGCGAGTGAGGGAGGGAGGGAGGGAAGGAGAGGGGTTCGCCTCGCCGGCATCGCGAGCCGGGCGCAGGGCGCGGCCTTTGGTGGGCCTATGCCGTCTTGTTTGTTTTTTCAGCTTTTCTGACCCACTGGCTCCAAACACAAGTGTCGGCATTGCTGGCCGCACAGACCAAAAAGTCTATGTAATTTTTGGAAGTTTATTCTGGTATTTTGAGATTTGTACAAACAATATATATCAATTGGATGTCTTTTATGTTGCACAGCCGTCTTGTTCGCATCCTTTCTGCGTATGCCGTCTCCACCACGCGCACCGTCGCGGCCTTCTTCTTCGTCGTCCACGCCTACGGCTGCCGTACTCCGCCCCTGCTTGCTAGCTCCTCCGGCGTATTCGTGCGCCGCATCCTCCGATGTCCTCCCTGAGCCACCTCTTCCAGTGCGTGCTGCCTCCACCATCTCCGTGCGCATCATCCTCTATCATCCCTAGTGTCGCCCGCCATTGTTTCCTCCCTGGATGTGTCACATCTCAGGGCTTAATAGGATTGATAAGAATACTCATAGCAACAAGTTGCAACTTCTTTTCCGGAAACTCATCTCGAAAAAACTCCGGAGTTAAGCGTGCTTGGCCCGGAGCAATTTCAGGATGGGTGACCGACCGGACAGTCATTTCCGGGTGCGCATGAGTGAGGACAAAGTGCGCAGAAAAGACGGGTGTTGGTCTGTGAGGGAAGTCTTGCGGTCCTATATAGCAGCCAGGCGTAGGCGTGCCCGGCCTCGGGGAGGCGGGACGTCACAAGATGTGCCCCGCGCGTCGCTCCCGATTCTGTCGCCGCCTCTAAGCACCATCTCCATGACTTATGTATGTTGACGCCGTGATTCCTGTGCGTCACTCCAACCACCGCCGTCAATAGAGAAGAAAATTCAAAAACTATTTTTCTCTCTAAATGTTGATTCTTGTTTCAAAAAATATTAAATTCACGTTTGAAGATGTTGAAATAGTATAAAAAAATGTTGAATGCTTTTTTTTTTGTAAAATGTTGATCTATTTTCTAGAAAATGTTGAATCTATTAGTTTTAGATGTTGATTTAACTTTTAAAAATATTAAATTTGTATATTAAAATACTGATGTAGATTTTAAATTTTGACCTAATGTTGATATAGACGTCTAAAAATTTGGGTCTAATAAGCTTCAAAGCCATTATGGTTATCGAGCTCCCGCATACAGCAGCCCGCGTTTTGCGGTAGCTAGCAAGCTTTATGTAGAAGCGAGTGTTCTCGAATTCTAATCGACTGAATTTTTTTTTTGGCCTAACCTTAACTGAACTACTAGTGATGATTCGCGCGGCGCGCGGCTATATTAAAACTAGAAGACTTTTTATGCATAGTTATTTAAATATGCCACACAAGGCCTCATAAGGCCGGTCTCAGTGGGGTTTCATGTTATTTAATGTGCTGATGTGGCATAGGAGAGAAGGTAGAGTTTCATAGTACGTGAGAGGAGTTTCATGGTGATGAAACTCCTTTGGCATAGTTATCTAGTTTATGGTATAGATAACCGTGTAGTGAAACTGTGCACTGAGACTGGCCTAATGCCTCTAAACAGAAAAAAGGAGTAAATGAGCTGCTGAACAGATTGTGCAGCTGTTTATAGCAGGATTTCGCAATCACTACAAAAGGCAAGATACAATGCTAGAGTTATTATTCATATGACAGTAAAGCACAAGGCACAGGAACATATCAATTCTGAACTTCCTAATAGAACATTAGTGCAAGATACCGGAACAACTTAATTTTGAGTTTTGATCTGACACTACTTTTATTTTGAAGCTTTCCCCACTCATAGTCTCATATAATCTGTCCGACATGAAGAAGCTGAAACCATTTCTGCATCTTCTTTACCTGCAGATTGGCAGCATTATTTATTCTTCTTTACTCATCTTTTCTTCCACACCTAATGAGAATTCCACCAAGACAAAAAAAACGTGTAAGTATTTAAACTTTGCTGCTAACAATAATAATAACTAGGTGAATTCCCCGCGTTGCCGCGGGATATTTTACATAAACCTACACGTTGCAACAAAAATCGCATATTACTTGGTACATACATAATGCATACATGATTACCTAAATCAAGCATGGACTGTTATCAATACACTCCAAGACAGTTGCTTGCCTTCCTTCTTTATAGTTCCAAAGCTCAAGGGTTGATGTGCACTTCTCATCTTTTAGGGAGAAAGGAAAAAAAATATAATAACACCTGCACGCGCCCGTGATCATGATCCGTAGCCCCCTCCAATCTCTCTTCTCATTGGTCCCTCTCTCTCATCCACGGATCGTCGAGCCCCATCCAACGGCTCACATCAACTAAGCCCATCACTCCAGCGCTCCAGATCGCAGCACCGCCCTCTCCACAAACACCGAAAAACAAACGAACGCTCCCACACACGGCGCAAGCAAAAAAACAGAAGAAATCGAACGCGAAAAAGGGTGTGAGAGAGAGGAAGAGGAGAGAGAAGAGAGGCGGGGGAGGAGACAACGCGCGCTTCGATCGGCGATGGATGTCAGAGCGAAGGCGACGAAGGGCGCGGCGGCGGTGGCCCCAAGAAGAAGCCGGTCTCCCGCTCCGTGAAGGCCGGCCTCCAGTACTCCCAGCGCATCGGCACCGGCGCCCCCGTCTACCTTGCCGCCGAGGTCAGTGGAGCGGGGTGGCCGGCCAAGCGGAGCGGCGCACGAATGCGGGGCGGCGGCATCCGCGGCGTGGTCCTCCTCCTTCTTCTTCACCCCTTGTTGGCGTCCTCGATGCAGCTGGACGCCGCGACCGCGGCGACGACGCGCACGGCGGCCTCCGTGGCCTCGAAACCCTCCTCATCGTCCTCCTTCTGCGCCCACTGAGGCGTCGGGGCCGTGGCGAGGTGAGGCTGGGGCGGCTCGGTGCATGGGCTCGCGCAGCCGTCGTCGTCGCCGCCGCGAGATCTTCGGCCTGCCGCGCATGGTCGCCTCCTCCGGCCTCGCGCTGCCGCCGGTGGCCGCACCCTGCGTACCAACGCCGCCGCCGCCGCATCTCTTCCTCGCGCATCGGTCGTCGTCGCCGCCGCCACCACTACAGGAAACCTGCCGTATACCGAGGGTTTGAGTTTTTGCCGAGGGTATTTTTTTTTACACTCGGCAAACATGCTCTTCGCTGAGCGCTTTTTTTACACTCGACAAACAACTACTTCACCGAGTGTCGAGTGTCAAAAAAAATACATTCGGCAAAAATTTTGTTTGCCGAGTGTATTATTTTTGACACCCGGTAAAGAGTTAGCATCAAATTTTTTTTGGAGTGAAATAATTTTTTGAATCAAGTCAAATAATAAAATACATCGAGTAGAAAAAATATATTCATGTTATTTGCCGAGTGCCAAAAAATACACTCGGCAAAGAGCTTGTTTGCCGAGTGTTTTTTTAAGACACTCGGCAAACATGCTCTTTGCCGAGTATATTTTCTTTGACACTCAGCAAAGATATGAGTTTGAATATTTTTTATATTCTAAAAAAACAAATTAAGTCCAAAAATCATGAGATTTATCTTGATGTAATGGTACCACACATAGAGGTTGTGATAAAAAGTTGAGAACATTTCACACGTTTTTCATAACGAAATTTACAAAATCGAAACATCTAACAATAAGTATATGTGTGATCGTATATGAGAGTATTAATAGATGTATTTTTTGAATACAATCTTTTTATATGATCTCGTATGAAAAAACTCTTTACACAAAAGTCATACACCTCGATGAAATATAAAACTTTGTAGTTCACAACTTTTGTATTTGAGATTATTTAATATTTTAAAATATTATTATAAGTTATATAATTTGAAATTTGAAATTTTATACTTTTTAAATAACTTGCATGTGAATAAGTTATATATCAAAGTTGTAGGTATCGAAAAGACGTAAAATTTTCTAGTTTACCACTTTTTAATTTGAAATCATTTAATACTTTAAAATGTCTTTATAATGTATCTAATTTGAAATCTTAATTTTTTTTAAATTTTCAAATGATCTCGAATGTAAAAATGTTGTATATCAAAGTTGTAGATCTCGAAAAGATATAAAAGTTTGTAGTTTACAACTTTTTCATTTAATATTATTTAGCCATCCAAAATTGCGTTACAAATAGAATGAGAAAACACAAAGAGCCACGTCATCAATCCACCCCCATCAAATTCGTGCCCTCTCGTTGGTCCAAAGCCTCCCCCGGATCCCTCATCCATCCACTGCCTCTCATCCATATCCATCCAGCGCATACCTCTCCCTCGTCTCTCTCTTTCCCTCAGCTCTATCATCTCTCTCGCGGTGGCACGGGCAGGCGGCCGGCGCAGCTCTGAGACGGCGTGGGCAGGTGGCCGGCGCAGCTCCGGGACGGCGCGGGCAGGCGGCCGGCGCGGCCCCGGCTGGCAAGGCGGGTGGCTCTGGCGCGGCGCGACCACGCGAGCCAGGCGCGGCGCGGCGCAGCCCCAGCCGGCCAGGCGGGCGGCTCCAGGCGCGGCGCGGCCCCGGCGGACCAGGCGGCGGCCGGCTCCGGCGCGGCCAGGCGGGCCAGGCGCGCGGCGGCCGGCACGGCTCCGGCGCAGCCAGGCGCGGCGCCGGCGCGGGATAGCGGCGGTCGGGGCGGCCAGGCGCAGGCGGCAGCCGGGCGGCCAGCGGGGGTGGAGGGAGGCAGGCGGCCGGGCGGCGCGGCCAGTTGGCAGGCGCGGCCGGTCGGGCGGCCCAGCCGGGCGGCCGTCTGTTTTTTTTTCAAAAATGTTTGCCGAGTGCTCTATTTGGCACTCGGCAAATTCTCGGCCATCCAAAAAATGTTTGCCGAGTGCTGTGGTTTGCACTCGGCAAACTCTTCGCCGAGTGCCCGACAAAGGACACTCGGCAAAGTCGGCTTTGCCGTAACCAGATATGCCGAGTGTTACACTCGGCAAAGACTTTGCCGAGTGTATTTGTGGGGGCACCGGGTTTCCCGTAGTGCACCGCCGCGAGATCTACGGCTCTTCGGCCTCGCGCTGCCATGGGCGGCCGCACCCTGCCCGGCGCGCATGCGCGCTAGCCTCGGGGCTCCTCCTCTGCTCTGCGCCCAGCCAGGCGGATGGGATTTATGGGGGTGGCGCGGAGGCGGGTGGGTAGGAGGCGAGGGGGCGGTGGTGGGTAGGCGGGGTGGCGCGAGTGGGAGGCGAAGGGGCGGTGGTGGGCAGATGAGGGGGCGTTGGTAGGAGCCGGGAGGTGCGGCGGCAGCAGGCTTCGAGGCACGGCTGGTGGAGAAGGAAGGGGCGCGCGGGTACTATACGGGATGACGTTACTAGCCGAGAGTCTAGAGAATTGCTAGGTGGGTTGTCAGTGGGGAGCAATTATATAGGTTTTATAGATTTATAGATAATATAGAACATCCTCAATGACATTCATTGACATTTCTAAGCACGTGGAAGAAATCTGATATGCACTCAACACGGAAAAACAAAAACCATTAGCACTGGAACTGCACGGATAGGGAGTATGTCTAATCGATCGGTTCAAAGTGTACCGCTAGGGCAAGTCTCGGTGCAATGTTTCATCACACGATTACTTATATCAGAAACTAGGTAACCGTGTCAGATGAGTTTTATGGTGATGAAACTCCTCTTACATCCCATGAAACTCTTCACTCTCTCTCCTCTGTCACTTCAGCATATTTAATACCATGAAACTCCCATGAAACCTCCACTGAGACTGGCCTAACACTGCCTTCCCTAAAAAAAGGCATCAGAGGTCATACACATTCATATATTACTTACAGTAGCATTAGATGTCATAACAATGGTTTTGGAAAGATGGTCATAGAGATTGATCAACGGAGAATTATAAATGACAATAATTACGGCACGATTGATGTCATGACGGTGAATCAATAATAACATAATGTATTTTTTTCTTCTGGACACAATGCACGTCCTTGTTATTAGGTCAATGAAGAATAAGAGTATCAGTCTAATAAACAAACCTTGGAGAGCAAGACCATCACCCATCATTGCCGTATTTTCCAGCAAGCTCATATTGTTTCACAAGAATGTTTTGTGGGTTTAAGTGATATCATGGCAGCACTGCAAATATGCATATGACAAATAATTAGCTCCAGATCTTATCGGCACAAAGGGCAAAAAATAGCATTCTGTATCTATGGAAATTTGAAGCATTTCAATATATTTCACTACATGTGCTTTAATATACAAAAAAAAGTTCCTTCGGAAGTTGCTTTTATTCGTTAGTGATTTGAAATATCTAATGACCAAATTCATCTACTATTTTATTGTAAATGGAGGATATTTTAATAAAGGATTACATTTGACTATTCCAACTTAAAGTAAAGGGATGCATATGCATCTTAAAAATTTGATGTATGCTCTGCATTAAATTAGCAAGCACATAGCAGAAAATGATATGTAACTGCTTGGAAAGGCAAAAGCAATGAAAGATCAGGGCAACTTACACATACTTCACCATATATAGGGTAAAAAGTACAGAGATACATCCGCTTCACCATGTTTAAGGCAGCATAACTATACTTCAGCTTTTGGGATAACTGAAAGGGCAAATTAAACTATTGCAGTGATAAAATCCAGATGCCATAGTGTTGAAACATTGAGCTGTTACTTCGAACTTATTGGTTCTATCTACTTGTTGACAACCATCAATAGGCAGAGTTGTGAACTGGGACCAAAAAATGGCGCGCGCCGAAAGGTGCGCCCCAGGCTCTAGTAACCTTCATTCATACACCTAGCAATCATTCTAACATGTTTTCTTGGAAGCTAAAATTATGACAAGGAATTGTATAAAAGAAACCGAGTCTTACAAATAATTTGTTTGACATGGGAAATAAATTAATATAACATTGATACTTTTCTCTTTCCCTATTTTTGTTTGCAATCTCGGATTTCCAACCTCCATCTACGCTTTCGATGGATTCGACATTGGAGAAGCCATTTCCGTCGATTTGGCTTGGCTAGGTGATCGGGGGGGGGGGGGGGTGATGAGCCATGGGTCCATGTAGGTGATCGATCGAAAGCTCGCAACTGCTTCGCCACGGTTCTTTACGGGACGGGGATAGTGATTTTGTCACTTAATTTTACACCTTTATTATGGTTGATTAAGAATCTTGTTTCTACCATTAAAATCATATTGTCATACACAGGCCTGGATGAAATGGTGTTATGGCGTTGTATACAGGAAGTAAATTTAGAGATATACTTAATGTTTCTAGGTCATGGCAGGCATGAAAGAAAATATGTTATGGAGTGCATAACAATGAAAACGTTCGCATTTCACAACCTGCAGTCTTCAGGATCGTGATCTGGGTGCTAGACGGAGAAACGATAGAGATAAATCCATAGTAGAAGTCATGAAATAGAGGTTCATTAATACATAGAAATACATACTTGTCCACATTGGTAGAAACTCCCAACATTAACTAAGCTACGACTTCAGTTATTACTTACAAAAGCCTGCATCAAAAGCAGTAGGATGCATTGGTGCCATCAGTCCCATTGGCTTCTTACTGTGTGGAAACCAATTACATCTTACAAAGCACTGCCGTCACCTTACTAACTGTCAACTTCTACCTAAGGACAACATGAAATAAGTGACCAGAAAACAATGACTTCCATTTCGCAGAAGCCCATGTCAATTTGATTGATGCTTTTACCGGCTTTCAATGCACGAAAACTTGTCTTTTTCCCCACAATTTCGATTTCACCTTTGAATGCCTTTACCTGAACTATCAACTCTCCCTCGTCTTCGACAGAAACAACACTCCGGGAAAAAATGATCTTGCCATCATTAGCAATAGTCAATTTCTCACCTCCAGAATCAAGCAAGATGATTCTCTCAGCACCAGTACCAGTGGAGTATTTTTCACCAATACGAATGGAACGTCTGTCAGTTAAACCGGTAGTAGTGGCAGTGAATAGACCACGCAAACCATCTAGCCATGATCCATGAAGATGTGCACAAATATTGTGGCCTCCACAGAAACCAATTTGGCCAAGTGAAAACTCCAGTGTACTAAGCTTGCTAGTGTAAGCACGGTTAAACAGGTGTGAAAACATCGTGTCATAACGTTTTATTGGCACCACGAAGAAGCTCAAGTATACATCCTTGGACTCGGTTGTGCCCTTTACTTTAAGGTCAACCTCGATGACCACAGGATTATAAACGCCAAACATAACAGCACGAGTAGGACCTGACAGTACCAAATATGGATCCTGCATACAACACCATAATTTGAAACTGAAGCGAAAGAAGAAGTGGATATTGAACAGCATAATCAAAACAACAGTGTAACGATCACAAAATGCAAAGCATAAATGATGTGCTTCGTGCATAAAAGATGGGAGAAGCCTAACATAATGCACCAGTGCACAAACAATCAAGTCAGTAAAGATGCCTTGCGTACAATATTCATCTGCCAATCCCTTGCAAATAAAGCTGAAACATTTTTTGGCCTGAATTTATGAAAATGCCAAAAATTACCTAGCAGAATCAAGGTACAAAATGGAGTCAAGATGTCTACCAATGCATTGTAGGGAACATGGACTATGTTCATAAGGGTGCAATCAGAATCAGGTTACGTTGCACTCCTCAGGTCCTACATATAGTTGACAATGTGTGTCTGCTCCCTTATCCATAAATTTGAGGCAATGACTTCAGTACACATGTTGAATAAGTAATCAGTTGAATCTGGCTTGTGCTGTGCTGCAAAATGGTTATTTGACTTATTTCCATAGCATACATGTCTCTGCGATCAAGTCCAGAGACACATGATTGATGCCTTTTTTATTATATACGCATTCCTCTTGCTTGATTACGCATAAGGTTGAGCTGTCTGTCATTCACTCCAGTGTAAGCAAAAGGCACAGTAATTCTACATGCATGTGATGGATGGCAACTTCAAGGAAGCAATTGAAACCACGTAACAGGCTAACTTTTATAAGCTATAGGTCACTGATCATATTCAATGGGCAGTGTAACTACAGGTTAAAGACAACACAAACAAAATTCTATGCATAAATGCACAGTAATGAGATTTCAGAAGAGCAGACAGTTGCGTTAGGCAGCACAGTAAGAAATGCTACAAACCTTCTCGGTGAGGGTTTGGCAGTAATCTCTTTCGCGGTGGAAGCTGATATTGCGATTGTTGTCAATTTGGTCGCGAATGGCAACCATACCAAACACATCAAGCGGCAGATGTAAGGTCCCTCTTGTTGCAGCAAGCTTCACTGAGAAGATCTGTAGAGTATCATCGTGGACAACAGCCTCCGGCGCAGGCTTGTATGTGAAACGCATGGGGGGATCTTGGCTGCAGGTAGTTGTACAATATTTACAAATGGATTAAGATCGAGTACAAATGTACAATAGCAGCAGTAACTATCAGATTTTAAACCATACAATCTAATTAACATAGAACACAGATGCACCTTTACTACGTTCACGTTGACATATATAGATTTTAAAAGTGAATAGAAGAAGTGCAAGTGCTAGAAACCCAGATTAATATGTGCTACAAGCCAGATAATCTAATTATATAGCAAAGCAAATCCAACAACCACAAACGGCACAAAGCAAATAAGATGGCGCATAATTTGACAGCTTTTACCACAAGTTGTCAACAGATATACCGAAAACTGATAACATATAATGTCATATTATTGATAATTACTGGGTAGTAATAAAGAAAGTGACAAAGAATTCTTCTATTATCAAAAGAAGATACGAGGTAGCTTAACAGGAAAGAAAAGCAAAGCAGGCCTGATGTAACTCACTGGTGTCCTCGAATGAACCGTAGTGGCCAGACCATCGTTTGTCCCAGTAACTGCGAAACTGGCTAACAGACATCCAGTATTGCTACATCAGCTCAGGTTCTGGTGTCTCATGCTCCTCCATTATCATCGCACGCTCCTCTTTCTCCACTTCCATCCTCCTGGGCAGCACCTTAGTCTTTGGCGGCCCAGTAGACCATAGCTCACCTGCCAAAAAAACAAATTCTTCCACCTCCGTCTTCATTGGCACCTCAATGATGGAATCTTCTTCCATCTTCCTCGGCACCTCCATAATCGTGCGACCCTCTTTCTCTTTCTCCACTTCCATCCTCCTAGGCAGCACCTCAGAGTCTGGCGCCTCAGTGCGCAATATCCCGCCCGCCAACAAAACAGATTCTGCCTCCCCAATTCGATAGAAGGGATGTATAGAATCCATCATCGAAGGCAAGAAGTTAGAGAAACTCCAAATATCCTCCCGATGCAAAACCAAACTCGCCGCCAAACTCTTATTATCCTCCACCGACGCCTTGGCGAACAACCTCCTTCTACGCTCCCGATGTGAAATCACCTCGGCCGGCATATTCTTTGCTTCCGGAATAGAGTCCTTATTCCGAAGCGGAATAGAGTCCTTATTCCGATGCGAAATCACCTCGGCCGGCAGATTCTTCGCTTCCGGAATAGAGTCCTTATTCCGATGCGGAATAGAGCCCTTATATCGATGCGAAATCACCTCGGCCGGCAGATTCTCCGCTTCCGGAATGGAGTCCTGATTGCTCTTACTACAAATCGCCACATTGCCCTCCCCATAACGGCCAAAAGCCTTCCACAGCTCCACTTGCTTACTCTTAATCGCCACCTTGCCGTGCCCTTTACGGCCCTTCATCTTGCCAAAAGCCCTCCACAGCTCCACTTGCCGCACAGCACGGGGACGACAACCGCCGCCGGTAACGCTCCGAGCCTGGTAGGAAACCCTAGATCTGTTCGTCAAACCTCCACCGTAAGGGGGGAGAGAGATCCGGATGGAGAGAAGGGGGAGAGAGAGCGGAGGAGAGAAGGCTGTCCTTGCCTGTTGAAGGCGACGAGGTTGGTTGCTGGCGGCGTTACGGCGTAGTTTAGTGGCCGGTGGACGGGCGGACGCGGAGAAAGACGAACCCGTGCGGGAAGGAGGAAGAAAGGTAAATAGAAAGCAGCCATGAAGCACAGACTCCGTTACCCTAAAACAAACTCCGGTCAGCCCACGAGCCAGAGCCAGGCCAAACATGCTGGCCCGAAAGGCCGAAATCTGAGAAAACCAGGCCCTACAAATTTGAGACTGGCCCGAACGCGCCTTATTTATTTTATTTTTAATAACTAAAAACATAAAATCTGAGCCCTCTACGGCAAGACACCGGACACGAATTTTATTATGTTCCAAATTTTGTGTGTGTTTTTTTTCGACGAGCTCGGCCACAGACCATGTTTCTGTTTTCAGAAAAAAATGAAGAAAGATGGTAACAGATAAAGCATGTTTGGCATATCTCCAACTTCAAACTCTAGATTGGATTCACATTTTCTATATTAAATTAAAGTACTTCAAATATTGATATTCAATACAAACTATAAACATAATGATTCATATAAATACTCTCTATATACCCCTTAGTTTCAACTCGAGGATTTCTTGAAGCTTAGCATCTCCAAGAGACTCTTTATATCTTTTCTAATTTACAGAAATAGAGATTTTGGTGAAAAAACACCCTCCAACAGTCTTTTCAATTGGATGTCCAAATATAGATATCCCCTATTCCAGATTTCTCGCTAGCTAAAGATAGAGAGCGAGATAACTCTCTAAACTGTGCACGAGATATAGAAAAGTTGTTGAAAAGTATAAAAATATAGAAAGTAATTTTTACTCAAATGACTCTCCAAATGATGATTTAGAGAATATATTTTAGATAGGCTCTTATAGATGCTCAAAAAACTCCGCATATTTTCTGAAGTTGGATTGCGCCAAACAGCCGGATGCCACCGTCAGCCCACTATGCGTAGCACCATCGCGTGACGGTAAAATATCAGTAGATGACATGGACTAAGAAATTAAGGGTACAAAAATATGTGACCCGCTTTGTGTAGGTCTTGACTTTACAACAATGTAGAAACATGCTGGAGTCTTACTAATGCAAGCATAGTTGGATGATATTACGAACTGAAATAATTAATCAGCCGAACTTAAGCAGCAAGGATTATCTAACAGCTTAATTAACCAGTCAAGATAGGCAGACAAATATTCAAAAAGATGCAACCATGTCTAAACTAATTAATATAGTGCAAATTTTGGACAGAACTGTATGCATAACAACTTGTTTTCCTGCACTTATCAACGAGCAAGGAGCATGAAAGGCTGGGCACGTTTGGCTTGCAGCCACACTCTGCCACATCCCGTTGTGGCGTCGCCTAAGCTTCGGCGGTAGAAATCGGCGCCACAGTTGTGGCCGAATTTTTTGATGGGCAGCCACAGCATTCATTCTCCAGCACAAATACAAACGATGACGACCACATGGAACCAGGTTCAATGGAGTAAACAATAAATGAAAGGGAGAGAGAAAGAGAGAGATGAGAGAGGTGTAGGACCCGTTTATAGATTCACCCCCGGTTCTATACATTGGTGGTGATACATCAATAGACATCAAATCGTTGTGGGACCGATCTATAGAACCAGGGTGGTCCTGGTGGTCCTATGCATTGGAGACGCCCTTCCTGTCACCGAGACACCGACTGCGCCCATCCGCCATGCCCGTCGCCGACCACGACGCATCGTTGACCTCTACACCTCGGTACATTACCGTCTGGCGTCTGGTGACAGTAGTCTTGAAATGACTTATGGTCTGGTGATGCAAGCCGTACATTGGAAACGAAATACAGCCCAGCACAATAAATCTCAAGTTAGCAGCCACATCCTGGTGGTGGTGGTATCCTCATGGAGGTCCTGTGCCGTGGATCGCCTTGGGCGGCCGCCGCGTCCATCGTTGAACTACACTGTCGCCGCACGCGGCTGAGGGGCAATGTCGCGGCACTGCCGCGTCGGCGGGGCCTCGGGGGTGCGGCGGGGTGATCAAGAAGGTGTAGGTGCCTTATCAAGAAGGTGTTGGTACCGGGGCGAAACCGCGTGCCGGATGGTCAAAGGTGTGCACCACGCGGCGCTGACTGGGTCGACTGAACGTGCTCGCCGCCGCACGCGCACGAGATCTACCTCGACGCAAAGGCCATCATGGAAGCCGTTCTCTGCACCGGCAGCCAGGTTCGCCCGCTATCCGGTCACCTCTGCCACTCAAGCAATCTTATGCATACCATCTTTTTTTGTTGAAATGCCCTAATCCTTCTCAGGTGAGTTCTTCCGGTGTTACTTGCTGCATTTTTTTTTTGCTTCCCTGTTTCCCATTTTGTAGCTGATGGTTGGTTTTGTCTGTGATGCATGAGCAAACGGCATTTTTCAGCCGAGCGCCAGATCTAGATGGAGAGCTTTGCTGCAGGCCAAGATGAGTATGTTCCATTCTCTTTCCTTTCCGAATTTCTCTTTAATCTGTGATTGAACCGGTTCGTCGGTGTAAGAACAGGGGATTTTTGATCAGAAATTTAGAGTGGTGGCTCTAGAGCACCTGATTTCTCCATGTTAATCGTCCACCTGATATAGGAGGTCTCTCAAGTCTCAACTCAAATTTACAGAAGAAATGCACAGCATTATGACATTTGGGATCAATCTCTTCATGATGCAAATCAAAATAGGTTTGTGGCATTCACAGAGTGACTGCAAGCAAGGGGTCCTATCCTCTGCCTTCTCACCATGTTGTTATTATTGTCGGCGCCCCAATTGTCAGCCATCTGCCTCGTTAGATCACTTTGCTGAGTCACACCCCGCACTCGTGTCAGATTCCAAGTGGTATTTGGCGTGTCCTAAAAAACACTCACAATCACATACTTGCAAGAGTTGGACACTGACACATGCACCCGAGTCAATGTAACACTGGCTGCTGGAGCCAGCTTGCTGGCACTGCCACCTCCCCCAGTTAATTTTCTTTTCTTTTGGCATTTTATTGAGAACAAACAAGCAAAAGCAGGCAGTCAATTTAGGGTATCTGCTGCTCTTATGGGTGGTATTGTTACATTACTGCTGGCTAGAGGCAATGGCTTTAGGATATGCCCTAACCAGGCTACTTGAAAATGCGGTTCTGTATTCTTTCCTCATTTGTACCGCACTGGAAATTTGAAAGTATAATTTGAACCTTCATATATGCTTCTCAGTGCTAGTTCTAACTTACTGTATGGAACACAATTATACCGCCATGGTAAGTCCTGTTCTTCCTGTCTCCACTGGCATTTCCTTTCCTTCAGAGTAGCACAAGCCTCAAATTATTCCGTGATGGCAAAAGTTTGCATCTTATTTCATTGTTCTTGCTGGATCTTGTGGATGTTGGACAGAGATAAAATCTGGGGCTGCTTGACAGATCGAATTCCGAAGAAGTCAATTGCCTCGCTGGATACCAGAGCAGTGCCATGATTTTTATGTGAGTGTGTAATATGCATTAAATGGTGTGATCTTGGATAAAGAACTTATTGGAAATTGGTTTTGCATACCATTTAGATCTTGTATTGTACTAGAATCAGCTACCTGATCTGATTCAGAAACATTTCACTGATATACCCTTACTTCTATCTCAGTGTATTCAGACTGGCTCCAGTTTCTGAATAGTAAAGTTTCTTTTGTGAATATCAAAGAAAAAGCATGGACTCTGTAACAGTGAACTAACTAAAAAAAATATAGTATTTACTGTCCTAACCGTGATAGAATGACTGGGGAATTCTGCATTACTTGCAGGATGCTTTTTATTTAGAAATTATTATTCTTATTGTGAATACCAAATATTTCTGAAAACTAAGGGACAATTTAGATGTTTACACCAGTTTATTGCCATAGAAAATATCATTTCTTCTATACCTACAAGTTGCATATCCTTTTCAAGTAAATATTCCTTTGCACTTCACTTGCCATTGTCTTTGCATTGAGGATTTCTTCAGGTATTTGAGGGCCTTTTGCTGATTATCAGATAAATATACTTTCTTGATGTGGTTCTTCAGAGAGCTTGTGGTACTTTTAGCATTGAGGAAAATATTGGGACACCTTTCAACCTTTCATTAAGCAATAAAACTATTCAAGTTTGTCTTAATTCCTCTATTGTTGTCGGTGTAGTAAAGTTCAGATTGAGATTAGAAATGGCAAATTGTTAAAGTTGTAGCCCAATGTTCGCATGGTGATCAGAAATTTTGATTGACTGTTACAAACATTGTCGATCGCTAAAGCATGTGGTTGATATAGCCAAATCTACCATCTTTTGGTAACAACCTGCAGCAGGTACAGGCATCTCTCAAATCCTAGGTTACCATAACTGTACCCCGAAGTTGTATTTTGAAGTTTATTGTATCTGATCATTGGTTACCATAATTGTTCCCGGAAGTTGTATTAGAATTTTTGTATCCGATCATTGCCGAGCTCCCCGCGGCGAACCGGTCAGAGTATAGTATGTACACAAGGTTGGTCGCTGCGGATAACCCATTCGTTAGCAAATCTGGTCTGAAAGATTGCTTGCACTTCTCACTTTCAGTTTTCTGCTCTATCACAATCAATCATGCATTGTGAAATGAATTAGCTGACTCTGATCAGCTGGCTCTGCTTTACCTTCTTATGACGAGCTCCTCAGGTAGACATGCCGACCACCATGAACCGCCTGAGGCCCACCGATGGCTGTGACTTCAACTGTGGTACTAGAGGAAACTCATCGAATCAATCTTCTCGACCATGTCGCAGAGGGCATCGTGCGGCTATTTGCTTTCAAAATGTGATCCTTGATTGTTCAATGTTCGATTTCAACTTTTCAAGAGTGTTAAGGTTAGTTAATTTATCATTTAACCCTTCTTTATACTGTGCATGTCGCATGAATTGAAATTTTGCTACACAACTGTGTCGTTTGTTCACAGTACATTAAAATGGCTGGCTTTAAACAAGCTGGTTTATATTGATAACAAGGGATTGACGATGATGCAGGGTAGGAAAGTCCAGTGTAGTAATATGTTAGATGCCCCATTGTTCGTGCCTTACATGGATATCAAGATGCTGTTCTAATTTCTAATAGAGCTACAAGCAAATATACTAGGAGACTTTTTTTTCAAAACAAATTTACTGCAGATTTAAACCACTCGGTAGTATATCACTTTTATGTGTATGTTTCCATATTTGAGTTAGCTGTAAATAACAAGGAACCCGTAAATATATTTGTTGATTTGCTTGGTATGAGAGAAATCGTGGTACCTGTCGTGCAGTTAGCTAGAACGTACATACTCCGTACAAAGGAAGGCTAAACTAGTCTAGGCTTTATTTTCTTTGGCTGACCGAATTGGCTTCATAACGAACACCCTTGAGCAAATTTCTTGTCCTGGGCCCTTGGCAACCAACAGGACAAACCCGTGCATGCACAAAGACCATGGAATTATTACTACTGCCGTGAAACCCCCCAAACTTACCTACTGTCAGTATGGTTTGCGCGTCTTTTGCGACAGTAAGTATTTGATGCAGCCCAGGTAAAAAAACAGACTTATAGTCCCACGTTCCCAGCCAAGTTTAATGCCAATGAAACCGCATAAGTCAACAGCTACAGAACTCAACCAACAAGCGTCCACGTCGTTTGTGCACCGGTTTGGGCCCAATTTTCGATTACAAGAAAGTACAAGAAACTGGATAGTTAGGACAGGGTAAAAGGTTCAGTGACTAAATCACTTCATGAGTGAAATCGGCCTCTTTGCGACTTGCCGGTCCACCATAGGGCCTCTGCTTTGCTTGCTTAGTAATCTCATCAATCTCAGATTGGGTATACCCCAGCTTCCCTGCATGGAAATTTATCAACAACAACTCGCCAGTGGGGTTTCGTCCGATTAGATCACCCAATACTTTCAAACCGTGCTTCCGGTCCTTGACACTCCGCTGCATCTTTTCAACGAATATTGGTTCCAGCTTTGCAATGAAATCCATTTTCCCATTCTTACGAGCGTCCAAGACCAACCTTCCCATCTGGGTCCAGTTATCCACATTGTCACTTAATTCCAAACTCAGAACTTGTGGAGACCAGCCCTGGACAATCCTAAGCACCACCTCAACAAATACACTTCGTAGCCGTGAAGCCTCACTTAACATCACCATCACATGGAAGCAGGCTTGCTGCACGCGGTCCTTTGCAACTGTACCTTCATCAAAGGTGCCCAACACAAAGAGGATCTCTTCAAATGACTGGAATCCTCCAGCTGTTGCCCTACAGACATGGAATATATAAATATATATAATGCATAGAGAAAAAAGAAGGAAAGACAGACAACAAAACATTGAAAATTATATAGTTCATTACATAGTATTTGAGTAATTTACATGATCATGGTTCTCCATAACGCTATTGAGTGGAAATTCTTAATAAAGTCAATTTACCATGGTGCTAATGGCAAAAAAGAAGAAACCAAGACAAAGACCATAGACATGCACCACTAGCTTACATTTATACTTGTTAAATAATTTATAAGGACATATGCCATCATTTCAATATGTCGTTTGAGTAGAGTCTTCATAAGGTTTGTTGTCATACATTTGTATTTGATTTGATCATGGGTAGAAGTGATGAGAGAGGAACCAATGAATAGCATATTGACAATCAAACAACAGAGGAAGACAAAGGACCAGTGCTCAACTTGAGGATGAAGAACAATTACAGGCATGGCCACATATTTCGGCAAGGGACCTACTAATTACGTGCTTTCCCTTTCTTTCAGAAATTACATAACTATCTTGTTTAAGAAAACCAGTACTACCTGAGTTATCCCTAGCTAAGTCAACTGTTGGCATGTTTAAGTCCTAGTACTTTTCCCCATAATACTTAAAGTTCTTTAAAATTTAATGTATAAATTGTATAATTATTTCTAAAATTTAGAAATATATGTTACGAGTGGACATTATGTGCCAGCGAGATTGTAATGATGTGACTTACTCAGAACAGTAAGAAGAGCTGATCCCACACTTTGTAGCATTGAAGAAGCTAGGGAGTTTCATGTCATATTCCTTGAATTCATGCCACTGTCCCCACTCTGATTTGATTCGAGCTTTTTCCAGCTTTTCCGACACCTTCTCTGCCTCCTTTGCTGACATCTTCTTCCTCTCCTTGGAGGTTGCATCACCCTCTTTTCCACTCCCCTCAGCTTCATCCTCTGAATCCAGTACCACCCGTCGCCTAAATCCAACAAAGTAGAGGTCCGTATCTCGAAAAAGGAGATCCACCTCATACCTGTTGTGAGAACATGACAATAGACAGTTATTAGAATCTATTTTGGATAGAGTGAACTCCATATTTTCCCTCTAAATTTATCTCATGAACTCAAAAATGAGGAATAATCTGCACCTCATGAAAAAGGCGTACCCCGTGCCATTTTAGGACGGTTTTGACCTAACTTGCCATCCACGTCACCCTACCTCCACGTAAGCACATGGCCTAGCCCAACATTACATTACGTCGCTGCTCTCATTTTCTCCCTTTCTCGCTCTTTCTCCTTCATGCCACCCCGAATAGAACTTTCTGACACTTGCTATCATTTATCGATGTCCATATGGAAAGGATTTAGCTACTGTTGGAAAGTTCTTCACGGGATGGTGGGAAGGAAACAGGGAGAGAAATGAGACGCGATTCCTGGTTTTCAAACTCGGGATTTTTGCAAACTTTGTACCAGCGAGTAATAAAATGGACCTAGGTAACTAACTAAGAAAGAAAAACAGAAGTAAATTGCATAAACTTCCATAATACCTTGGGTTACTCGAATCTATCAAACGGATAATGAAGAAGCTAGGCAGTCCAGACTTCGGGTTTGGCAGTGGTGTAACCGGAATGCCACGAATGACAACCGGAGACCATGTAAGTTGGCGATACTTCATTGCAGACAAGGTTCCAAGGTACCCCCATAGCCCAAACTTCCCATTGGCTATGTCAAAAATGTGTACTTGCAGGTCCTGGAAAATTGAAGAGCCATCCCTTAAGATGGTGCCAAAAATTGAAAGAAACCACGTGTCTATACAATTATACCATGACACGAACAAACCACTTGTCTATAGGATTATACTATGACATGTTGTCGAAAGATTACCTCAGTGCTCTTTTGAATACCACAAAAGAGCTTCTCTGGAGGGGGACGTGGGGGAGATGGAATTTTAGGGATTGCACGCTGAACCTGCTGCACATGGGAAATACATCAATGAATTTAAGCGATTTTACAAGGCCAACGGGAAAGACTAGCACGAACCCCTTTGCTGAATAGAGGATAGCCAAGCCGGGGCAACCTGAACTGGGATGGGCCGGGCTTGTATCAATTTCAAATAAAATGTATGAAATTCCTGGAGAAGAGGGGTTGATATTAACGAAGAACCCAAATCTAGCGTGGCAGCCAGACTCACAGATCCAAATCCAAGACCGTAGCTTTTAGCATTGCTACCAAAATAAAAATATAACTAAACGTGGATCTAGACACACTGAGGCCTTGGTCGGTTAATCCCCAAACGGGAGGGATTGGAACAGGGATCTAATCCCTCCCACATGTGGGATTAACCGAAGGCCTAAGCTGGATATCATATTAAACAAATCGATCCAAACAAAGATCCGAACATACACAAAACGCCAGCTTTTCCCTTACCAACGAGCACGATAGATCCAACACGTCCAACATATTCTCCCGAAGTTTTTTTAAAAAAAACTCCCGGAAAGTGCAAGCTCGCAGACATCCTACCTTGATCGCCGCGGATTCCATAGCCGGGAAGCAGGGAACTGACGCGCTTCCGCCGACCGAACTACCGAAGCATCCCGCAGATCCCGCTTCCGTTGCCACCCTCCTCCTCCTCTGGTAGTTGAGTGTTGACCACACAGTGAAAACCTAAGCGAGTGAGACTGAAGCAGGAATTTTATTTCTACTGAGACTATTTTACGGACAGGCTCCACGACCTGAGCTCAAGCGACGAGAAGCTCGGGTTTGAGCCGGGATGGAGCCGACGTTGCAATCGGCTCAAGCTTGGCTCGACGTATGCTCAAGCTCAGCTCGTTAGTCGTTACTCGTGACGGGGTGGGCCGTCAGCGGCGCGGCGGGTCTGCCTCGTCAGGAAAATAGGAAACTCGTGAGCTCTGAACCAGGCTCGAGCTCGGCTGAATTTCTGCGGAGCCGGTAAGCCTGTTCATGTAAACAAGCCCGTGCTGTGATTCCGGCCTCGACAGTCATTTTAGAGTGTAATGTCGCGCCGTTTGGCGCGCTTTTGATTAGGCCAATAACATTTACTGTCAACACATGTTGCTTTTAGTTTCAGTTTTGTTATACGATAAAAATGTAAATACCGTTGTGCAGTGTCGTTGACGGCGGCTTTGACTAAATCGTAACATGTGGTATTTTTTTTCAAAAAAAGAGTTCAACTCTGCTTTTATAGAAAAAGTAATTCGTAACATGTAGTCTTGTGAAGTAATCCGCTATACAATTTGAAAACACAGCAGAAGGGCAAAACTGAATTTTATATATTGCACATCACGTCCGTCCTAAGAATACATATGAGAGTAAATAACACTTTTTGTTTCGAAGAAAGAATAAATAACACTTAAGATTAGAATTTCCTATAGCACATTTTATCATGATCTGAGATGACGGATTGTAGCTTCAAACATCTATCTATTATTATTTATATTATAACAATAGTGTTAAAAAGAGAAACCGCGTTCGTCGAGAGGGTCAAGAAATTCTCACGTTAATCTGAAAAAGAGAAGAGTATATGCCGTTGGATTTTATGAAGATCTAACAGTACATATTAATTTGTTAATCCAAATAAAAAGGAAAATATAAGCCATTGGATTTTATAAAGATCTAACAGTCCATATTAATTCGTTAATCTAAATAAAAAGAGAAAATATAAGCCATCGGGTTTTACGAAGATTTAACGGTTCATATTATTTCGTTAATCAAAAAAGAGAAAATATGCACCATCGGATTTTATAAAGATCTTATGGTCCACATCACCCCAATCAGCCTGTTTGGTTGGCTGGTTGTTGGTGGCTGGTGCTGATTTGTGCTGAGAGAAAAATACTGCTGGCTGGTTGGCTGGTGCTGATTCGTTGTGAGAGAAAAACACTACTGTCTGGTGGATGATATGCCAAACGAACAGGGCGTGTCTAGACCGAATATGATTAATAAGGCTATCCGCACTAGGTACGCCACCCTCTCCTGCAGTACCCTTGTAGAGTAGTTTTCGCTGCACCGGTCTCCTCTAAAAGACACGGTAAAATAGCATCCATCAGGATCCTCTATTCTCATCCCAGCGTGAGGAACAGGAAATGCTATACAGCACGCCGCAACACTCACGCCCTTTTGCCGCCGCAGCTCCAACCACCCCCGTGCTCCTCCGCAGTGAAGATGTCGCGCCGCGGCTCCTTCGCCGACGCGACACCCGGCCTCGGGGGTGGGCCGCGAGCCACCCCTACTCCTCCACGCAGCGACGTCAGTCGCGAGACCCTGCTCCTCCGCCGTCGTAAGATCTCCGTCACGCTCCTCGTCCATGCACCCTTCCGTTGCCATCACCCTGCCAAGCAAATGAACAATGTGGACGAGGTGGTGCGAGAGCCGCCCGCGGCTGCCGCAAGGAGAAGCCGCCGCAGCACTCAGCCGAGGTGAGCCGCGAGGCCGCCCGCCCGATGCCTCCACCGTTGGTCGCCCCACCATCGCGAGGATTCATGCGCCGCCGGGGAGCCGCGCGCCATGTTGTCCGCCCCGCGCCCCCACCGCTGGTCGCTCTGTCGCTCACGCTGTCCGTCGAAGCCGCCGTCGCGCGGCCACACGCCATAGGCTCCGACCAAGATCTGCGCGGAGCAGGTCGCTCTGAGCTCTACGTATTCGTGGTCTCTAATTTTCCAATTAATTAACATATTAAAAGGTCAAAATTTACATCTTACAGAGTGTTTGTCCAATCTTTAATTCTACAATTTTTGTATCTATTATCTTAGTATCATTGTCAAAAAATTATATAAAATATGTCACCATTTTCGTCAAGAGGTTTAGAAATTACTTAACAAAAAAGAAAAAATATATATAACGTCATTGGATTTTATGATGATCTAACGGTCTAGATTATTAAAGAGTCAATATCTAAAACCAACCACCAAATAATATGACCATAACATAAGAGTTTGTGTTTACATAAGAGTTGGGTTTCTAATTATGCATCCTTTCCTTTTATAAAAATAAAACATAAATAGCATAGCATCAACATGGGTGTGCCATCAAATAATCAAATTTGCATCGGCACTGCGTTACCAAAGAAGGTGCAAAAACTACAAATTATTTCCGCTGTCGATGCTTTGGCTCTAACTATCTTAATGTTGTCCATATTTTGGATTCAAGAAAGAGGGCTGAGAGAAGATAGAGATGTAAGAGAGCAGCTTTGTGCCCGCGGTGAAGTGCATAGCTGCTAAAGTTGCTATGCAATAAAGAAAAACGTCTCACAATTAACAATTCTTGCCAATCGAGGAGCAGTCAACGGCAACAATATAGATGGCCACCGTGCCGTGCTGGCACAACACGCGGCACGGCCGTGCCGTGCCGTGCCGGCACGGCGACGTGCCGCGCTGTGCCGCCATGCCGACCGTGCCGTGCCAGACCGTGCTATGGGCCAGGCCTTCGGCCCATGACACGGCACATGGGTTGTTTACCCGTGCCGTGCCGCCCACCGTGCCGTGTCGACACGGCACCACTCCGTCGCTCGCCTTGCGCCGCGCCACCCTACTGCCGCGCCGCCTTGCGCCGCGCCGCGCCATTGCCGAGCCGCGCCGCCCCACCGCCGCGCCGCGCCACTGCCGAGCCGCGCCGTCGCGGGGCCGCTTGTCGCGCCACCGGCCACCGCAGGGAGAGGGAAAGCCGGAAAGGGCGGCGCGCGAGTGAGGGAGCATGGGTCCAGGGGAGAGGGGGTGGTGGTGGACGGTGGTGGGGGAGGAGAGGAGCCCCGGAGGGGCGGCGGTGGTGGGGGAGGGCAGTGGGCGGTGTGTGCGACAGGGGTGGCGGCGAACGGCGGCGGCGGATCTGGAGCAGTGGAGCGAGAGAGACAGAGAGGACAGAGGAGAGAGCTGCGCGGCGCGGGGGGGGGGGGGGTGGGGGGATGATTTAGGGTTAGGGTATGAGGGAGCGGCCGACTTATATACGCAGGGGTGGGCTATTGGGCTGGGGTTGGGCCGGCCAAAAGAGCCGTTGGCGCGGTGGCGGCCTGGCGGCCGTGCCGGCCACCGTGCCGGCCGTGCGGTCCAAGGCCGTGCCATGGGCCAGGCCGGCGGCCCGTGGCCCGCACGGGCCTTCGGGCCGTGCCGGCACGGGCACGGCGGCAGGCGTGCTGTGCGGCCCATGGGCCGTGCCAAAAGGCCGTGCTGCGTGTCGTGCCGCCGGCCCATGGGCCGCATGTACACATATAGGCAACAACATTATTTCTTCTCCAAATTGTAAGGATGTGTTTTATGCTCATCCATAAGTGGGTGGCAAATTTGTTATGCGTTTTTTCAAAAAGAAAAATAGTGAATGCTGGGAGACATATACATGCCAAAGTCGATTTTAGAAAAATATTGAGCATCAATCAAAATTATATAAAATTTGTACTCAAATTTGGAGTTCAGATTGTACGAGGAGAAGAGAAATTTTCATCGTCCACTATTATTCGGCTCAATTTTACTATTGTGTGGGGAAGCAGGGAACCAAAAGAAAAGGACGAGAAACTTGGGAACAAAACAAATGAGCGGTAGAAGTAGGGGTAGGTATTGTAGTTGTGATTATTGGTACGTTACTATAAGGAAGCTCTACACAAGTGTAAAACATAAAAAATAATTTATCGCCATATATGAAAATCTGTGACGTAAATTTATGTTATAAGACAATACTAAAGGCCTGTTTGGATACTAGGGACTAAAACTAAAGGACTAAAACTAGTCCCTAACGGACTAAAATTGCAGTTTGGATCCCAGGACTAAAAGGAACTAAAGATGCATTAATGGCTTATGCAAAGACGATTTTGTCCCTGTTCTCGTACCCCTCCATTCGCGTCGCCCCCTATTCTCCCTCTCTCCCTCCCTCCCCAACGGCGGCGGCCTGGTCTGCACGGCGCGGCGGCGGGCGGCGTCAACGGCGGCCTGGCGGCGGGCGGAGCGGCCGAGCTCCCCTCCCTTCCCTCCCAGCGGCGGCGGCCTGCACGACGTCAGTGCGTGCGGACGGGCGCGTGGGGGGCGGCGCTAGCGCGGCGGGCGGCGGTTGCCAACGAGGGCGCCGGGCGAGGGGCCCCCGCCGCGCGGCTCCCAGACTTCTTCGACGCCGCCGCGGCTCCGGCGAGGGGTGCGTCCTCGACGCCATGTTGTTCGCCCGCGGCCCAGGTGTGCGTCCTGAACGCCGTGGCGGCAGAGCTGGAGGTCTCCGGCGGCGGAGCGGCCGAGCTCCTTTGGCGCCCGACGACGACTTCACGGCGGCCCTCGGCGCGCCGGCCGCCCGCCCTAGGATCCTCTCGCCCACGGCGGGACAGCGGCGGCGGGGCTCGGGTGAGGAGCGGGCGGCGGCGAAGCTAGAGGGCTGCGGCTGCGGCGGGGCTCGGGGAGGGGAGCGAGCGGCGACGGAGATGGAGGGCTGCGGCGGCGACGGGGCTCGGGGAGGGGAGCGGGTGACGGCGGAGCTGGAGGGCTGCGGCGGCGGCGGGGGCGGAGCGTAGGAGCGGCGGAGGCAGAGAAGAGTGGCGGGGGACAGGATCGAGGAGAGAGAGAGAGAGCAGGCGGGGGTTACGAGGAGGGGCAGTCGGTGGAAACATGGAGTTTTATTCCCAATAAGGTCCTCTTGTGGAGCTAAAGAGTTTTAGTCACTTTTAGGGGTTTTAGTCCCAAGGGTTTGGATCTTTAGTCCGTTTTGGGACTAATTTTAGTCCGTTTTGGTTTTAGTCCGTGGAACCAAACACCCCCTAAAAACTATGTTGTATATATGGTACTTTATTTTATCGTGGATTTATGTTGCGTGCCAAATAGCCTAACGATAAAAAAAGAGTTTAGGTCATATAAAAAAATAATGTCAATGAAAAAATCATTCGATAAATGTATTAGCATGTGAAAACCAACCAAGTTATTAACATAAAAAAAGCTAGCTACCCGCGTTTTTTACACGAGCCATCTTGCTAGTTGTATTAACTGAAAACATCAACAGGCGACGTGGCTCAACCGTAGTGCATTTAAAGCTTTTTGCCCGGTGCTGTGCTGATAAATGGTTCCATATGTGTATTTCCGCGTGCCTTCTAGCTTAAAGTTAAGCCTTTCTTACGGAGACGAGCCTGCTTCATTTAGCCTTTCGTTTCCTCGTCTCTCTAAAGAATCCAATAATAATAACACTGTAGCTAGAACTGAATCACAGCTTGTACATAAACAATTAGCTCACAGATGGTTTCCGAGCGTCCTAAATTGTCTCTTTCTACAACAGAACAAATCTCACGGAAGCTAAGTGATGTCTTCTCTCGTGGATCCAAGAACAGCTGCTATTCTTGCTCCTCCTTTCTTGCTAGTTGACTCCATCAGATTCCATAACTCGTGAAGTTTTTCCACAATCTCTCTCGACTGAAGACATTGACCAAATCGTTAAAAAAACTAACAAAACAAAAAATGAGCCGCAACACCCAATTCTACTACAAGGAATCACCTTCAAAACTCTTCCTTACCTTTTCTGTGTAAAGAACCGCCCAATTTACACTCTATTTAAATGAATCGCCGAATGTTCTAATAAGATAAGAGCTAACACGTACTCGTCTTTCAACGTGCCATGTGTTAATCCACATCTAAAGGCCATGTAATCAAGCCCATTTCACTTAAATCGAGAGGAAACTCAGTAGTCCCAGTGTATGCTCACAACGTGCCTAAGATCAAGCGCGCATAACGTTTACAAAGACACATTACAACAAGAGCCATAGAGAGCAATTTTTAGACACTACAAGAGTTCAACACTTAAGTTTACAAGCTCAATATTAAGGAATTCAAATCTAAAATTTAAATAAAAAGGCTCCAAAATACAAGTCTTTGTCCCTCCAACAACAACAAGAGTACCATGAGTTTAGTGAAAGTTTCCCAACATCGATCTCCCAAAGGAACATAAAAATGCAGCGGAAAAGAAGTAATCAACAGTGTTGTTGCCCAATGACACCATTGACATGAGCATTGACCGTTGTCACTACTCGTCGTCAACAATAGGGTCGGCGGGATAGAAGTGGCCAAACACCACTTCCGGCTCACCTGCAACTTTGGTAACCATAGCACCATGAGTACAAAAGGGTACTCGCAAGACTTACGCAACAGTATATAATCAAGGATCATGCATATGGATGTAGCAAGGAAATAAGGCTTTAAGCTTAAGTAAATTTTGTAAAAGCCTAACTCACCTAGCCTTAATTTTTTGCCATAAGCGAGTGATATAACAACCTATGGATAGTTACTATATTTTATTAATCTTGCCCAAACACACCTCAAGTTTTTGTGGTTTATCATGAACAACAACTTGTAAACATAGAGCATAAACTTATGAACATGTAACATAAACAAACGGTAACATAACGAAGAATCCGATGCTTTGAGCTTGCTCATGACCGAGAGCGTGACAATTCGAATTGATTTAACTTTGCAAGGGTGTACTCTTTTTATCCACTCTACACGAGATTTACTCACATTAACCCTTCCCCAACAAACCCCAAACATTGGGAGTCCATGCCTAGCTTGTGCGGAGACAACACTAGGTCCACCGGGGACATTCCTACGCCCCTCAAAATAGACCATAGCCACACATCTAGGACCGTGCCCCAATGATCAAGACAAAATCGGAATAAGTGGTAGCACAAAAAAGGGGTGCTCAAAACAATGTCATCCACGGACGGGCCTTAATCGACTCAAGTGGTCTATGTCACCGAGACTTCTCTCTCGTGACCCTACAATCCGCTCAAGTACCTCGCAACCAACTTTTAATATTGTGGGATACCTGTACCAGAGGTACCCCATCAATGGGCCTTAAGTCGCTAAGACAAAAGGAAAAAACTCTAAATCCAAAAACAGAGACTCCCTGCTAAAGGGAAGCAACAAACTGCCAGCCTTCCGAGCGGATTGGAAGAACCAGGCAGAAGGGGCACGTGGCACCCCCATAAATTGCCAAACAAACATTACCAACCAGGCTTACAACACAAGCCGCAACCGCTCGGAGCCTTGCAGGACCACAAGACCTGCTAAGGGTGCGTGGCGATGCGCCGAGCCGTCTGTGAAGCGCCAACGACACTTGTCCAGTCACATGGCACCCCTCTGACACACAGGAAGCCAGCTTGGGCCACGATATCCCCTAAAGCACAGGGCCTAGGCGCTGTTAACCAGGAGTTGGGCCTAGTCAACACGGAGGCCCAAGCCTAGTTGAAATGACAAGAGAAGGGGAACCCCTAGGCCTGCCCCTACAGCAGGCCTACCTGGGAACAACTGGCAGAGGCACATGCCTCCAGGAGCACGCAAGCTCAACGACCGAGCCGCATCAAGGGCTCGGAACCGCGGCTCGGAACGACAACAGGTGGCGCTCCCATCACATCAGGGTGATGCGGTGGCAGTAACCCACCCCGTACATGGTAACTCACCGTAATGATGAGCCCCTGACAGGCTCTGATGCACATAGAAGAAGCAAAACCAAGACCAAGCCTCGGTCACTCTGGAACAGCTCAGACTTGCAAGCAGTGGAAGGCGGGACCCACGGAGGGCCATAGTTGGAGGCACGAGGGGCAGCCGGAAGCGCTCGGAAGCCTACAAGAACTCCACCGCCTTCCACAAACTCACAGACTTTCAACTGTAAACCAACCCCATCATATATAAGGGGGAAGGCAATTAGAATAAACCGGATCAGACTCCCTAGGGTGAGATCAGGCTCTCCAGGGTAGATTCTGACTCTCTAGATCTCCATTCTAGCGAGGGACACACACACACACACTAGCTCGCCACCCCCGGCTTGCAGGCCACCCTCTCTGCTTGTAAGCTCCGAGGCACCCAGGCTCAAGGAACACAGATTGCTGCTCACTAGACATAGGGACGTTCTGCCCAAACCAGTATAATCCCTTGTGTCTGCATTGCCTACCATCGCGCCCCACAGGGAGACGCCGCACCAAGCTACGACAAAATAAGACCGACGGTGTGAGAAGCACCGACAAATATCATGTTCCATTCTTAACCAACATTATCAAGGACCCAAACCTAGCATTGACGCGAAAACCTATAACTCCTTCCCTTGATCCACACAACCTTATTCTAACTCTAAGCATGGCTAAGCAATTAGCAAGTTAAATAAGTAATGAAATCAAGGTAGGCAAATAAAGATCATAATCTAAAGATGCATAGTATATAATATAGCCTAATGCAACCCATGGCAATATAGCAAACAAGTTATTTTTAAATAGGGTTTCGAAGATGCTTAGCGGCTTGCATTGGTTGTCTTTGGGATCATGTAACACCCTAAAATTCATCACATTTAAATTGTAGCAACCATTTTAATTTTTCTAGGATTTATTAAGGCTTAAATAAATTTTCTAGGAATTAATTGGAATTTCTAGCCTTTTTATTAATTTAAATATCACATTAAATAATTATTTTAGTCAAAATAAGTTTTTTGTTGCATTCATGCTGTTGCATATATTTTTGGTTGCTAGTAAATCAAGTTGGAATTTAAATTCTGTTTAAATTCGAATTTGATTTGCTTTTGTTTGAGTTTTAGAAATGTTTTAATAGCCGAGTTCGGTTTCACCCCTCGAACTCCTGGCCCAGTCCAAGTTTGCCCCCTGAACTTTTTCTCCCGCTCGCTTTTCCTCCCCGCACTCTTTTCTATTTTTCCGCAGGCCAAATCCTTTCCTTCCCCTCGGCCCGTCTCGCTTTCGTCCCAACACCGGCCCATTCTTCTTCTCCCCCGCCGCTCTCTCTCTCCCTCTCGCCGACAGGTGGACCCCACCTGTCAGCATTGTCGTCCCCGAGCAGGATTCCCCGTCCGAGTCCGACCCGCTGCCGCCGCCTCCGAGTCGAGTCCCGCCGTCGCATGCCTGCCCGAGCCCCTCCCCGACCTATTTAACTCGGCCGCCGCCTCTGCTGTTTCCCCATCAAGCCGGAGCCGCAAACCCTAGCACCCCCGCCGCCGAGTTCGAGCCGCCATCATCGCCGGTCGCCGCCCGCCTCCGTTCGTCTCCGTCGCGGGCCAAATATCGCCGAGTTTGCCTCTGGTAAGCTCGCCGTCGCCTTCCCGTCCTTCCTGTCTGCCTCTAGTCGCGAATTGCAGCCCTAGTACCGCGTTCGCGCTTTCACCCGAGAGCTCCGCCGCCATAGCTCGTCGCCGGCCATATCCGTCGCGCGGCTGTCATCAAGAACCCCCTAGATGGACTCGTCGTGAGCTCGCGAGTCCGTAGGACCAAGTCTCGTCGTCTTTGGTGCACCGTAGCGCCGAATCGCGCTCACTCCGGCGATGTTCCGCCGCGGGAACGAGCGGCGCCGCCGTCCCGGCCGTCGCCGGCGTCTCCCCTCCGCCCGTTTCGCCCGTGGCCGTCCGATCGCGATCCAACGGTCCAGATTAGATCCCGTCCCAAGTCAAACAGATCGATACCGGTCAGCGCAGGCGATTTTGCTAAAGAGCCCCTGAGGTTTTCAAAAATCAACCCGCAGTCCATCCTAGTTCAAAAATAATTCCAAATAGGTCCTTTTTCTTCTGTTTAAGCCCCTGCAAGATTTAAAATTATGCCCGAGGTCCTGTTTTGGTCTTTTTACCCGTAAGCCCTCGAGTTTTTATACAAAATTATGTTTTAGCCCCTGGTTTTTCGCAGTTAAGCCCCTGGAACTTTTAAAACTTTGCCAGCAAGTCCCTGAACCTTAGAAAAGCCATATCTTTTGCGTTTTAACTCCGATTTTAGTGATTCTCGCGCTCACGCGTTCGTTGTAACGTGTAGATTAGTTTTGTGCTGTTGTTTTCTTCTGTTGGAATTGTTTGGTGTACTGTTTCTTATTTGTTGTATTGTTTCCTTGCATGTGAATGTGTGATGCGATTAGGAAACGACGAGTTCGAGGATTTCTCTGAAGAACCAACTGTTGGAGAAGGATCTGAGCAGCAACAGAGTTGGGAAGAAGGCAAGTGTATTATGTCATGCAAATGTCCTAATAATTATTAACTTCACCACCCACGCTTGTGTCTTAATTTGATGGGTACCTATTTAAGGATTTGCCTAGCCACTATATTTTCCTGTCCCTGAAACTGGGTTACTTAATTAATTTTGATGGTAGATGATGCTTAGCTTGCTCAACTGGGATTGGTTAAATGAACCCCTACTCTATGTTCCATTACTACCTTTTTAATCAATTAATGGACAAGATCATATCTTTTTAATTGGAACATGGAGAACCACCCAGGAAAACAGTACAACCATGAGTGCCATATAGCTCTGGCTTTGACCGACTAATTAGGTGCTCTGGTTTATGGTAGCTTTACTCAAAAGGGGCATGGGGGGCGGCGGTTGACGGGGTATAGCTCGGTCCTTTTGAGCTGTGGGCTTTGGTAAGAGACAGACCTCATTAGGGAGGGTTATGCTTTGCTTCTGAACCGGAAACCTTAGCGGGCTATCATTTATTAGAGTGCTTTTGTAAAGGTCTCATAGTGAAACCCAGTATTCGGTCCACGTGGTGTGGGAAGGGTACAATGCTTCGGCAATGGGAATCACGGCTTATGGTGAAAGTGTACAACCTCTATAGAGTGTAAAACTGATATAACAGCCGTGCTCACGGTCAAGAGCGGCCTGGACCCTTACATGATAATCATACTTGAACATGATCTAAATCGTGGTTATATGAATATGTTGGGAATATGACATTCATTAATTTGTGGGTGGTATATACTTTCATTTGCTAGTAAATAGTTGCTTAATAAAACTTGACCAACTAAAAGTGCTTATTGCAGTATGGTCAGCCAACCTTTTTGCCTCAGCCTTGTATGTCATATTACATTTGCTGAGTACGTTATGTGCTCATACTTGTTGCCTTTCTTTCTTTTATTGCATCAACTACACCCGGAATGCTGCTCAGATTGGGAGAATTTTGAGGATTTCACTACTGGTTTTGAGGAGTTCTAGGCGAGTCTCCCCCAGTCAATGCCTGTGGAGATGGAGTCACTTTTTGCTTCGTTAGATAAACGTTTATTTAAGTCTTCCGCTATGACATTTGAGTCAACTCTGAGATTGTAATAAATGCACTATAATACTCTTTCGTTATGCATGGTTATGGATATTCACTTGTGACGTCTACCATATGTGTGTAAACTGATCCTGGCGCACATATGAGATGCACCTGGTTTTGCCTTTAAAACCGGGTGTGACAGAGGTGGTATCAGAGCTATGTTGACTGTAGGACGCAAGCCTAGATAGCAATGGTCATTCTCTAAGGATTATTTTGATTAACTACTCTTGGTCTATCCATTCTTGGTTTAATTTGCTATTAATCCAGGTCATTGATAATTGTCTCCTCCTTGACTTTGTTTTCTGGTCTATCTTTTTCACCATCTCACCTGATTCTGATGTCTTTAGAACTGTTCTCACCCCTTTCTTGCTTAAACCATAGATGGTGTTGACAAGGCAAGGTGCTCGTAGATTGGCAAGCACTCTTTCCTCTTTTTCGTCGCATTCGGTGCAAGAAGAGGAACCGGAACCTGAAGAGATGGAAGTAATGGACGAAGAAGTCAACTCAGTAGGGAATGCTCCAGCTGGATCTGAAGGAAGTGAAGGACCCTCACCGCCGCCTGACATGTGGGTAGTGACTATTCATCACCACGACGGAGGCAACAGTGGGTTTCCGATGATGCTTCGAATGCTCTTCGAGCGTCTGAACTACCCAGTGGAGATAGAATATTGTGGAAGAAGGAGGACACATCCAGATCACCCAGAGGACTGGGAAGTCGCTGTATACATCAGGGAGCCTGATTATGAGTTTGGAGGAACCAAAGAGGCTGCAGTACATCATGCCATTGCCATCAGATCAACTTTCGAAGCTGGAATCCAGGATGCAGCCAGGAGGGCACTTTCTGTGCTTTGTCATGAAGAGGCTGCTGAAGTACGCCACACTGCTTGGGCATATCTTCCTCGAAGGCAGCAAGGCACGCCAACTGGGGTTGTGCCACACCCGCCAGGTGTGAACTCTACACTCAACGTCCAAGTGGCGTTCACCCAGATGCTCGACGTGCACGCCGATGACACCACAAGAGAGCTACAAGAAGTGCGTGAAGAACTCGCTGCTAAATGAATGAAGAACAAAAGGATGATAGCTGAACTCAAGGGAGAAGCACTTCCGCCATTGGATGAAGATGTAGAAGGGTTATTGGGACATTCACCGCCCCGCTAGCCAGTGCTTGGTGGATCGTCTAGTTGCTTCACCCATACCTATTAAGACAGGATACCCTTTATTTTTGTTAGTTTAGTATGTTTAGAATCGTTGAGACTCGTGCGTAACATGTGATTTAGTTTGGTAAAAGTGTGGTAGAGATGTTTTGCTTTTGTGCTAAGTGTGTGATTTGGGTCTTTGTAATGATTGAACTTAATTGTGGAGTGATGACCATAATTGAGTAAATATTAAATAAATAAATTTAGTTAGTTTGGGTTTATCTTGGTCTCTGATCTTAGCCCTTAGCTATCACTATATCTATAAATTTGTACCCCTCATATAAATCATGTTATGCGACAATCTGTTCTCGCTGCTGCATGATATCCGGGTACTGTCAGAATTGTTTCTGGAGCTTCGGAACTCCGTTTGACATAAATCCAGTTGGGTTGGATTAAGGAGTTGATAACCTAGGTTCGGGGAATTTTTCGTGATTTTTGGAGGTTCTGGCAGAGAGATATAATGGTTTTAATGGAGCCACCAGAATCTGTTTCGTGGTCCTGACACACCTGTCTTGTTTATTTTATATCTCGAGCTACAAAATTCCGATTGAGGTGATTCAAGTTGGGTTAGTTTCAAAATTTGATAGTCTACGTTTAGATAAAAGATCATGAATTTTGGATACACAGAATGAGAGTTACGACTGTTTAATTAGGACGAACAGAATCCGTTTCAGGATTTGATTTGCCCGTCATTGGCAACTAGTTCTACACTAACTCTTATCTGTTTATGATTTGAGTTATATCTTTTTACCACCCTCTGAACCTCATGTTCTAACCACCAGATGGTAAACACCAGGTCTGGAAGTGGAGTGGATCAACCACCTGTGAATCGTCAAGGACGTGCCAACCCCAATCCAAATCCTCCGCCGAATCAAGCATCTTCAGCAATGGATCAGATCCTCGCCAACCGGACTCAGATTCTCCAGGGCATGGCTAATACCTTGGCAGCCATGCAAGCACAGAACAACAACAACAACAACCAGCAGAGGGACAAGCACCGGGAGTTCATGAGTCACAAACCTCCTACCTACTCCCACTCTGCAGATCCACTTGATGCTGATGATTGGCTGAAGACTGTTGAGAAGAAGCTGGACATGGCTCAGTGCAATGACAGGGAGAAGGTCCTGTATGCCTCAGGTCACTTGGAAGGATCAGCGTCAGATTGGTGGGATGCGTATCTTGCTGCTCATGCCACCCCTGATGCTATCACCTGGCAGGAGTTCAGAACCAACTTCAGGAGCTACCATATTCCTGCTGGTGTCATGAAGCTGAAGAAGAAGGAGTTCCTCTCACTCAAGCAAGGTGGGATGACCGTCAGTGAGTACCGGGATAAGTTCATTCAGTTGTCTCGTTACGCCCCAGATGAGGTGAAGGATGATGAGCAGAAGCAGGAGCGATTTCTGGAAGGATTGATTCCGCCGCTCCAATATCAACTCATGTCTCATACCTTCCCAACATTTCAGAAGCTGCTGGACAAGGCTATTGGCTTGGAGAGCAAGCGCCGTGAGTTGGGAGAGCAGAAGAGGAAGTTCATGGCCTCAGGACAGTCAAGCAGTAACACCCGCCCTCGTTTCCAGCTACCTCAGCAGAACATGCCCGCTCGTTTTGGTGGGCAAGGGAGTAACTTTGTGCAGAGTCAGGGTCAGCGGTCAGCACCTCCACCGCAGCGTCCAGCATTTCAGCAGAACCGCCAGACCACCCCGACTCAGACTCCAGTGAAGACCCCTGCACCAGGCAGTGCTCCTACTCCCCGTACCTGCTACATCTGTGGAGATCCCAGCCACTATGCCCACAACTGTCCTAAGAAGAATGCTCAGACCCCTCAGCACCAGAGTGGCAGTGCACCTAGGCAGAATACCCCTCAGCATCAGAACAGGAATGTGAACCCGACGCCCCAGGGCAACAAGGGCCAGCAGAATCAGATGCGGGGCAAGGTGAACCATGTTGCTGCAGAGACCGCACAGGAGTCCCAGGATGTGGTACTTGGTATGTTCCTTGTCAACTCAGCCCCTGCATCGGTTTTATTCGACTCTGGACCATCTCATTCTTTTATTACTGCTCAGTACGTAGCTAAGTATAATATATCTATGGTCCCTATGAGAAATTCCATGCTAGTTAGCTCTCCCGGTGGAAACATGAAAGCCAATTTTATCTGCCCCCGAGTTAATCTGAAAATAGTTGGGGTAGACTTTCCTGCTGATTTGATAGTCCTAAACTCTGAGGGAATCGATGTCATACTTGGAATGGGATGGTTAGCTGCTTTTGATGTGGTGATTCAGTGTGCCAAGAGGTCCGTGTTGTTGACTAGCCCTCAGGGAGAGAAGATTGAATTCGGAGCCACACAACCCTCAGCTTCAACTTACTCAGTGAATCAGGCCAGCAGTGTTCCTTTGGAGGATATCAGAGTTGTTTGTGAGTTTCCAGATGTCTTCCCAGATGATTTGTCAGGTATGCCACCCGAACGAGACATTGAGTTTATTGTTGAGCTTTTACCTGGTACTGCTCCTATTTCTAAAAGACCCTATAGAATGGCTGTTAATGAACTAGAAGAACTTAAGAAACAACTTAAGGAATTGTTGGATAAAGGTTACATTCGTCCTAATTCATCACCTTGGGGAGCACCTGTAATTTTTGTGGGTAAAAAGGATGGAACTCTGAGGATGTGTGTGGATTATCGTTCATTGAATGAGGTAACCATCAAGAATAAGTATTCATTGCCCAGAATTGAAGACTTATTTGATCAGCTGAAAGGAGCTAAGGTTTTCTCCAAGATTGACTTGAGATCTGGCTACCATCAGTTGAGGATCAGGCGTTCCGACATTCCTAAAACAGCATTCACCACCAGGTATGGATTATATGAGTATACTGTGATGTCATTTGGATTGACAAATGCACCCGCCTACTTTATGTACCTGATGAATAAGGTGTTCATGGAGTACTTGGACAAATTTGTGGTGCTGTTTATTGATGATATTTTGGTTTACTCTAAGAATGAGGAGGAACATGAGGAGCATTTGAGATTGGTGTTGCAGACTCTTAGAGAGAACCAGTTGTATGCCAAGTTTAGTAAATGTGAATTCTGGTTGAATCAAGTGTCTTTTCTTGGTCATGTGGTCACTGAAGGAGGTATTGCAGTGGATCCAAGTAAAGTCAAGGATGTGTTGGAATGGAAACCTCCTACCACAGTCTCTGAGATCAGAAGTTTTCTGGGATTGGCTGGATATTACAGGAGATTCATTGAAGGCTTTTCTAAAATAGCGAAACCCCTTACTTCTCTATTAGAGAAGGGCAAAGAGTTTGTTTGGTCAGAAACGTGTCAGGCCAGCTTTGAAGAGTTGAGAAGGAAGTTGACTACAGCCCCAGTGCTTGCTATGCCAGATATTCACAAGAACTTTGATATATATTGTGATGCTTCTCGTAGAGGTCTTGGGTGTGTGCTCATGTAGGAAGGCAGAGTTATAGCCTATGCATCCAGGCAGTTGAGGAAACACGAGCTGAACTATCCTACTCATGATCTGGAGCTTGCAGCTGTTGTCCATGCCTTGAAGATCTGGAGGCACTATATTCTAGGAAACAGATGTGAGCTGTATACTGATCACAAAAGCCTAAAGTACATATTTACTCAGAAGGATCTGAATTTGAGGCAGAGAAGATGATTGGAGTTGATCAAGGATTATGATCTAGGGATCAACTATCATCCTGGCAAGGCTAATTTGGTTGCTGATGCGTTGAGTAGGAAATCACAAGTAAATGCAATGTTTGGTCTCCAGTTACCAGCTGAGTTGCTTGTAGAGATGGAAAAGCTGAACTTAGGATTCCTGAATCAGACAGAAGGTGTAACAATGGAAGTTGAGTCTACACTGGAACAGGAAATTCGGAAGGGTCAGCTTACTGATGAGAAGATAAAGGAAATCAAGGAAACCATGTTAGCAGGGAAAGCTCCTGACTTCACCGAAGATGATCAAGGTACAATTTGGTTTAGAAAGAGGATATGTGTACCGGATATCGAGTCTCTCAGAGAGCAGATATTGAGGGAAGCTCATGATTCCGCATATTCTATTCACCCTGGAAGCACCAAGATGTACCAGGATCTGAAGCAAAGGTATTGGTGGTATGGACTAAAAAGGGATGTGGCTGCTCATGTGGCATTGTGCGATGTTTGTCAGAGAGTTAAGGCTGAACACCAGAGACCAGCCGGTTTGCTTCAGCCACTCAAGGTACCTGAATGGAAGTGGGAAGAAATCAGTATGGATTTCATTGTTGGATTACCTCGCACTCGAGGAGGATATGACTCCATATGGGTTATTGTGGACAGATTAACTAAGGTAGCTCACTTTATACCCGTTAATACTACATATACCAGTGCTAAGTTGGCAGAGTTATACATGTCCAGAATTGTTTGTCTCCATGGTGTGCCTAAAAAGATAGTGTCTGATAGAGGTACTCAGTTTACATCCAGATTCTGGCAGAAGTTGCATGAGTCTATGGATACAAAGTTGAATTTCAGTTCTGCATATCATCCTCAGACAGATGGTCAGACAGAAAGGACTAATCAGATTTTGGAGGATATGTTGAGAGCTTGTGCTTTGAAGCATGGAGGTAGTTGGGACAAGAGTCTTCCATATGCAGAGTTCTCGTATAACAACAGTTATCAGGCTAGTCTAAAGATGGCACCCTTCGAAGCGCTTTATGGTAGAAAGTGTAGAACACCGTTGTATTGGAGTGAAACTGGTGAGAGTCAGTTGTTTGGTCCAGAGATATTGCAGGAAGCAGAAAGACAGGTTCAGATTATCAGAGAGAATTTAAGAACGGCTCAGTCCAGGCAGAAGAGCTATGCAGACACAAGGAGACGAGACTTAACTTTCGAAGTAGGTGATTATGTGTATCTGAAGGTATCTCCTATTCGAGGCTTGAGAAGGTTTAAGGTAAAAGGTAAATTATCTCCTCATTTCATTGGACCTTTCAGGATTGTTGATAGAAAAGGTGAGGTTGCTTATCAATTGGAGTTGCCAGCCAGACTATCAGATGTGCATGATGTGTTCCATATCTCTCAGTTGAAAAAGTGTCTTCGAGTTCCTGAGGAAGAATTACCCTTGTATGAGTTGGATGTGCAAGATGATTTGACTTATAAGGAATACCCAGCTAAGATTTTGGAAACCGCTGAAAGAGTTACTCGGAGTAAAGTGATTAAGATGTGTAAAGTTCAGTGGAGTCATCACGCGGAAAGTGAGGCAACTTGGGAAAGAGAGGATGAGTTGATGGCAGAGTTCCCTCAGATTTTCTCTAATTCGTCCGAATCTCGAGGACGAGATTCTCTTTAAGGGGGTAGGTTTGTAACACCCTAAAATTCATCACATTTAAATTGTAGCAACCATTTTAATTTTTTTAGGATTTATTAAGGCTTAAATAAATTTTCTAGGAATTAATTGGAATTTCTAGCCTTTTATTAATTTAAATATCACATGAAATAATTATTTTAGTCAAAATAAGTTTTTTGTTGCATTCATGCTGTTGCATATATTTTTGGTTGCTAGTAAATCAAGTTGGAATTTAAATTCTGTTTAAATTCGAATTTGATTTGCTTTTGTTTGAGTTTTAGAAATGTTTTAATAGCCGAGTTCGGTTTCGCCCCTCGAACTCCTGGCCCAGTCCAAGTTTGCCCCCTGAACTTTTTCTCCCGCTCGCTTTTCCTCCCCGCACTCTTTTCTATTTTTCCGCAGGCCGAATCCTTTCCTTCCCCTTGGCCCGTTTCGCTTTCGGCCCAACACCGGCCCATTCTTCTTCTCCCCCGCCGCTATCTCTCTCCCTCTCGCCGACAGGTGGACCCCACCTGTCAGCATCGTCGTCCCCGAGCAGGATTCCCCGTCCGAGTCCGACCCGCTGCCGCCGCCTCCGAGTCGAGTCCCGCCGCCGCACGCCTGCCCGAGCCCCTCCCCGACCTATTTAACTCGGCCGCCGCCTCTGCTGTTTCCCCATCAAGCCGGAGCCGCAAACCCTAGCACCCGCCGCCGCCGAGTTCGAGCCGCCATCATCGCCGGTCGCCGCCCGCCTCCGTTCGTCTCCGTCGCGGGCCAAATCTCGCCGAGTTTGCCTCTGGTAAGCTCGCCGTCGCCTTCCCGTCCTTCCTGTCTGCCTCTAGTCGCGAATTGCAGCCCTAGTACCGCGTTCGCGCTTTCACCCGAGAGCTCCGCCGCCATAGCTCGTCGCCGGCCATATCCGTCGCGCGGCTGTCATCAAGAACCCCCTAGATGGACTCGTCGTGAGCTCGCGAGTCCGTAGGACCAAGTCTCGTCGTCTTTGGTGCACCGTAGCGCCGAATCGCGCTCACTCCGGCGATGTTCCGCCGCGGGAACGAGCGGCGCCGCCGTCCCGGCCGTCGCCGGCGTCTCCCCTCCGCCCGTTTCGCCCGTGGCCGTCCGATCGCGATCCAACGGTCCAGATTAGATCCCGTCCCAAGTCAAACAGATCGATACCGGTCAGCGCAGGCGATTTTGCTAAAGAGCCCCTGAGGTTTTCAAAAATCAACCCGCAGTCCATCCTAGTTCAAAAATAATTCCAAATAGGTCCTTTTTCTTCTGTTTAAGCCCCTGCAAGATTTAAAATTATGCCCGAGGTCCTGTTTTGGTCTTTTTACCCGTAAGCCCTCGAGTTTTTATACAAAATTATGTTTTAGCCCCTGGTTTTTCGCAGTTAAGCCCCTGGAACTTTTAAAACTTTGCCAGCAAGTCCCTGAACCTTAGAAAAGCCATATCTTTTGCGTTTTAACTCCGATTTTAGTGATTCTCGCGCTCACGCGTTCGTTGTAACGTGTAGATTAGTTTTGTGCTGTTGTTTTCTTCTGTTGGAATTGTTTGGTGTACTGTTTCTTATTTGTTGTATTGTTTCCTTGCATGTGAATGTGTGATGCGATTAGGAAACGACGAGTTCGAGGATTTCTCTGAAGAACCAACTGTTGGAGAAGGATCTGAGCAGCAATAGAGTTGGGAAGAAGGCAAGTGTATTATGTCATGCAAATGTCCTAATAATTATTAACTTCACCACCCATGCTTGTGTCTTAATTTGATGGGTACCTATTTAAGGATTTGCCTAGCCACTATATTTTCCTGTCCCTGAAACTGGGTTACTTAATTAATTTTGATGGTAGATGATGCTTAGCTTGCTCAACTGGGATTGGTTAAATGAACCCCTACTCTATGTTCCATTACTACCTTTTTAATCAATTAATGGACAAGATCATATCTTTTTAATTGGAACATGGAGAACCACCACTCGGGGATCTCTGTGACTCCAACGTGCTCCAGGCTGAGCAGCAGCAACTTGGGGAGGCCAGGTTCTGCGGGGCAGACTCCTTCGCCCCAACCCTCGTCAACCGGCTGGGCCATCTGGAACAAGTCAAAAAGCCGTCGGTGAGTACTTGTGTGGGGGAAAAGGATTAGGCAAGAACACACTAGGGTCAAGATCCTAGGGGTTACGTCCTACGGCCAACCTATCGGCTCTGATACCACCTGAAGCGTCCCCTCGAAAGAGAGAACTTAATGTGATACAAATACCAGTCCCAGGATGCTGGTTCACATTATTACAACAGATAGTTCAGTACAAAAACAACACTACGGGAGACGGTGGCATTGCAGGGCCACAACAAACAGAACTAACACTAAGCTCCAGATGAAAAGGTTGATAACATAGAGGTCTTCATCAGAGTGACAACGCATGCGGCTTCCAGCGGGTGACCCTAACACACAGGCAAAGGTTGGGTGCAGAACGAACCCCACTAGACGATATCCTCAGGCACAAAGTCCGGGTCTGCCTCTGCAGCAGATTAAGCAAGGGTGAGTACATACGTACTCAGCAAGCGCAACCACAACCACGGAGGGAGTAACAGAAGTATGCAAGTGTTGTAACAAGGATGGCTTGTGGTTTATTTAGCAGCAAAGCAAAATTTTATTACGCATGCAAGGGGTTGGTTTTCGCAATGGGTTTTCACAAATAATTACTTTTAAAAGGAACAGTAAATGTAACACCTTTTTCGAACAAGATTTTGTTGCTACCAGATTTCCCATCTGTCATAGCCCATGTCAAAAACATTTCTCAGCTCAATCAAACACCAACACTTTCTTATACCAAAACAGGGGACTAGTGAAGTGACCAAGCCGTAACTCGCCCAATACCGCGGACACGGCTATCCGGATAGGTTTTAACTCTGCAGAGGTGTACACAACCACAAGTAGGCTACCACAACAAGAACACCTTAGTGCCAGTGCAGTTCCTATCAAAGCCATTACCCACCATAGCTAAACTGACAAGTTACCACAGACGCGACCAGGGGTTAGCAACCTACCAACGAGGTTCTAACCAGGGGCATACCTCACATAGACCGTATCCCCGGCTCCATGGCCCTCTGTTGCTCACCAGCACACCACATAACCAGCAGCTTAACTAGTGGGGTTTATGCTAGGCCGTTGCCACATACAACGGTCGAGTGGTGGTACAGAAAAATGGGTTAGGCTAGATGACACACCAACATCATCCCAAAACTTGTGATGGGATAGACAACACCCACCATGCTCAACCACACCGATCGAGCTCACCTCGGTATTTCCCACGGAAATACCGTTTGTCTCATCCCACACGGGTACTCATTTTATTTACACAAATCACCTCTTTTATTTTAAGGCACGCACACGGTTGCTTTTGTAAACACCAAGAATTTGTAATGGGGTGTGTACCAGTAAAACATTCCTAAGCATTTCTAGCAGTTATTAATATTTAAATAGAGCATCGTCATATTCAAGCATTAATCTAGGTTGTCAAGGAATTAGTCATAACAATCAAGGGGTGGCTATCCAACTGGGTTTAGCTGTAAAATCATGCAAGTTTTATAAAACAGGCCATGGGTTGTGTTTATAAAAATTGGGACAACAATATGCATCAAAGGGTGGGATTGCACTTGCCGTTCTCCCAACCCTCGGGGGATTCCTGCCCGGGGTCTTGGTCTCCAAGCTCCTGCTCGAAGCACTGCTCCTCCTCGAGTCCTTCCTCGTTCACAGCGGAGTCTACGACACACACAAACAAACACCCAATAAATAAAGAAAAAGCTTTTATTTAGCTCCAAGAGAAGGAACGGAAAAAGAGAGTGACTGAGGGTGGCATGATTATTTTGAGTATGGACTGGTTGGGTTTGGCGAAAATATGTTGATGAATATTGTGGTGGAGTTTGGGGTCAAACGGGATTAATTGGGCGCATGAAATGACGAGTTTAGTGGGGTTTAGGGGCTGTTTAAAAGGAATAAGGACCTGTCTGTAATTATGGGAAAGCTCAGGGGCCTCGGGTGAAATAAACAGAGAGAGAGAGAGAATAGTGACCGAAGGGCTGCAGGTTAATTTGTTCAAAGTCCAGGGGGTCATGTGTAAACGTGCAAGAGAGAGAGGCTCCTGTTTAAGTGGACGGCGGGTTGAATAGGACAATCTTCAGGGGGTTATGCACAAAAGTGCTGTCTTCCTCGCGAAACAGAGCACATGGGGGGGGGGGGGGCGACGGCGGCGGCGCTGTCCGGCCAAATCGTCGGTGATAGGGGCAGTGGCGGCGGTCGGGAACCGGGGGAAAAGGGAGAGGGGGTCGTGGTAAGTCCACTGGTGGTCCTACCTCGGGCGGAGGTGGAGTGAGGCGGCCGGTTCACAAGAGCGGCGGCGGCGGCACTGGAGGCGATGGCGGCGGCGTTGCGGTGGGGGAGAGGGGGAGCTGGGTGGCTGGTGAGGGAGAGGTGATGGAGGTGGTGCTCGTCGGCCCCTTTTATAGGCGTGGCGGAGCTCGAAGAGGCGGGCCGACGAGAGGAGGGGGAGGAGGCGTTCGGCGAGCGAAATCAATGGCGGCCGGGCCTGGTTGGTGGCACGAGGAGCGAGGTGGGACTGTGGCGGAGCTGTGTGTGTGCGTACGGTGGCGCTGCCGTGCTTGGCGACGAGACCGTGGCGGGTCCGGGCGGTCGCGTGCACGCGCGGGTGCTGCGTACGGCGGTCGGAGCGGCGGTGCGTCGAGCCGAGCGTGGCGTGGTCGAGCGGCGCACGGCAGCGACGGACAGGGTGGTGTAGGGCGCGTGCGACGGAGCCGACTGAGCAATGGTGTGCACGGCAATGCGTTGCGTGGAGGCGGCGGTGGCGCGCGGGTAGCACCGGCGGCGATGGCGGTGATGAGCAGAGCAGAGAGGGCGGGGTGAGGTTTGGCCGGCGGCGTGTTGGCGATTGCGTGCAAGGAGGTGGGGTCGCGGATGAGGGGCGGCACGGCGCCGGTCGGGTGGCGTGGCGGAGGGCGAGGCGTGAGCGGCGGGGTGGACGGGGATGGGGCCGGCGGCGAGCAGGACAGGGAAGCGGCGGTGTTGGCGTGCGCGACGTGCGGCGTGAGTGGTGGCGGGCGGCAGTGCTGGGGGGTGACGTGCACGCGCGCGGTGGATTGGCCGGCGGGCGGAGCGGGGCCGAGCAGAGCGGCAGTGCCGGTGCGAGGCGGTGCGGGGCAGGGCGCTCGGGGCAGGGGAAAGCAGAGGAAGGGAGGAAGGGAAAGAAAGGGAGGAAGGAAAAGAAAGAAAAGAAGAAAAAGGAAGAGGGAAAAAGAAAAAGGAGAAAAGGGGAAAAGGGGAGGGGAAAAAGAGGGGAGAGCCGGCGGGATTCGCGGCGGAAAGTTGATGGGCGGTCGATGACGGATGGCCGGAGGTGGACGGACCCGGCGGTCGACCCGAGGGCGGGTGACGCGGGATGGGCCGGGGGGGCGGTGAAGCGATGCGGACAGGAAGTGCGGGGGGGGGGGGGAACGACAGGCGGAGGGAGTTGGCGGAAACGGGAGCTCGACGGTAAAGATTTTGAAAGATTTTTTTTTACCGGGTGAATTAATTTAGGTGATTTACTCAGAGATTCAAAACGCGGGCGTTACAAACCTACCCCACTTAAAGGAATCTCGTCCTCGAGATTCGGCTGGTTCCTAAAAAGGTGGGGGAACTCTTTCTTCAGGGCATCTTCTCTTTCCCACGTAGCTTCCTTTACACTGTGTCTGCTCCACTGTACTCTACATATTCGCACTTCGGAGTTTCTGGTTTTCTTGGTGACGGTGTCCAAAATTTTGATTGGCACTTCTTGATACCGTAGATCTGTCTGCAGGTCTAATTCTTCTTCTGGTATGTGTTCTTCTTCAGGTACTCTCAGACATTTTCTCAACTGGGATACATGGAATACCGGGTGTATATCTGACATTGCTTCAGGTAACTCCAATCGGTAGGCCACCTTTCCAACTTTCTTTTGCACCGGGTATGGTCCGATATACCGGGGGGCCAATTTTCCATGGACTTGAAATCTACGAGTTCCCCGGATGGGTGAAACTTTGAGATAAACAAAATCTCCTGGATTAAACTCTAGTTCTCGTCTCTTCTTGTCTGCGTAGCTTTTCTGTCTAGACTGAGCTGCTCTCAACTTCTCCCTAATTTCGGCTACTTTCTCTTCGGCTTCTTTTATGAGTGCGGGTCCCACTAGTGTACGCTCTCCTACTTCTGACCACATTAGATGAGTTCTGCATTTTCTCCCGTAGAGGGCTTCAAACGGGGACATACCCAAACTTGCCTGATAACCATTGTTGTAGGAGAACTCTGCATAAGGTAAACTTTGTTCCCAATCTTTTCCATAGGTAAGGATACATGCTCTCAGCATATCCTCCATAATCTGATTTACTCTTTCAGTCTGGCCATCGGTCTGGGGGTGATACGCGGAGCTAAAGTCCAATTTGGTGCCCATAGCTTTATGCAAACTTTTCCAAAATCTCGAGGTGAACTGGGTCCCTCGGTCTGAAACAATCCTACTGGGCACTCCATGCAACTTGACTATGTTTCCCACATAAAGCTTGGCTAGTTTCTCTCCATCATAACTTGTTCGTACAGGTAAAAAGTGTGCGACTTTAGTGAGTCGGTCCACTATTACCCATATAGAATCGTGTCCCTTCTGTGTTCTGGGTAGTCCTACCACAAAGTCCATTCCTATCTCATCCCATTTCCAAACTGGGATAGGCAAGGGTTTTAATAATCCTGCCGGCTTCTGGTGTACCGCCTTAATCCTTTGGCAGGTATCACACTGAGCGACAAACTGGGCTATGTCAGCTTTCATTCCTTTCCACCAATAGTTCTGCTTCAAGTCCAAATACATTTTGGTGGATCCTGGGTGAATGGAATATGGCGAGTTGTGAGCCTCGTCCATGATCATCTGTCTAAAGTCTCCTTCCTTAGGCACACAAATCCTATCTTTATACCACAACGTTTCTTTACTGTCGACTCTAAAGTCTGGTATCTTATTTTCTCCGGTATGCTTGCAGATCTGTACTAAATCCTTGTCTGTTCCCTGGGCTTCTCTGATCCGATCCTCTAGAGTAGGCTGGATCGTCAGTTGGTGACTATTATTTCGAGGGACGATGTGCACGTTTAGTCGCGCCATTTCTTCTTGCAGGTGGGCACTCTTGGGTCTGTAAGATTTTCGGCTTAGGGCATCTGCCACTACATTGGCCTTGCCAGGGTGGTAATGAATTTCCACATTATAATCCTTAACCAATTCTAACCACCTTCTCTGTCTGAGGTTCAGGTCCGGTTGGGTGAAAATATACTTTAAGCTCTTATGATCCGTGTATATTTCACACTTGTTCCCAATCAGGTAGTGTCTCCAGATCTTGAGTGCGTGCACTACAGCTGCAAATTCTAAATCGTGCGTTGGGTAATTCTGCTCATGAGGTCTAAGTTGTCGGGAGGCATAAGCCACAACCTTCCCATCTTGCATAAGAACACACCCTAATCCTTGGCGGGACGCGTCACAGTAAACGACGAAATCCCTGTGAATATCTGGTAGGGTTAAAACGGGGGCTGCAGTCAATCTTTTCTTTAACTCCTGGAAGCTCTTTCCACAAGACTCGGTCCAAGCAAACTTCTTCTCTTTCTTGAGCAGTTCTGTCATGGGTCTAGCTATCTTGGAAAATCCTTCAATAAATCTCCGGTAATACCCAGCTAAACCAAGGAAACTTCTGATCTCACTCACGTTAGTTGGTTGTTGCCAGTTTGAGACTGCCTCTACCTTCTCCGGATCTACAGCTACCCCTTCTGCGGTCAGAATATGGCCAAGGAAGGCTACTTTTTCCAGCCAGAATTCACACTTGCTGAACTTGGCATAAAGCTGATGTGCTCTCAACTTTTCCAACACTACCCATAGGTGCTGTTCATGTTCTTCGGCGCTCTTGGAGTAGATGAGTATGTCGTCAATAAAGACTACGACAAACTTGTCCAGCTCGTCCATAAACACTTTATTCATGAGATTCATGAAGTAAGCCGGTGCATTTGTGAGTCCAAACGGCATCACTGTGAACTCATACTGCCCATATCGGGTGACAAATGCGGTCTTTGAGGTGTCACTCCCCTTAATTTTCAGTTGGTGATAACCAGTTCTTAAGTCAATCTTGGAAAAGTACTTGGCTCCTTTCAGCTGATCAAAGAGATCATCAATTCTGGGGAGTGGATATTTATTCTTGATAGTGACGTCATTTAGTGCACGATAGTCGATGCACAATCTCATACTTCCATCTTTCTTCCTCACAAAAAGCACTGGGGCTCCCCAAGGGGACATACTGGGCCTGATAAATCCCATCTGTTGCAACTCTTCCAGTTGTTTCTTTAACTCTGCTAACTCTGAGGCTGCCATCCTATAGGGTCTCTTGGCTATAGGAGAGGTTCCGGGGACTAGTTCAATAGCAAATTCTATGTCCCTATCTGGTGGCATTCCGGGTAGTACTTCAGGAAAAACATCGGGATATTCTCTGATTACTGGAACTTCTTCTATGGTCGTTGTTTCCATATTAAAGATCATAGGATCTGATCCACTTCCTTTGGTGTGACAGGCTACTTGTATTCCATCTGAGTTGGTTAGGTGTACTACCTTGTCAGCGCAACCTATGAGACCATTGTGTTTGCCTAACCAATCCATTCCAAGGATCACATCTATTCCTTTGGATTCTAGTACCACTAGGTCTGCTAGAAACTCTACCCCACTTAAAAGGATCCGTACCCGTGAACAACCTAATTGGCACTTAATATCACCTCCAGGTGTTCGGGTTAGTAGGGTGTCTTTAGTAGTACTGTAGGTATTTTGTGCTTTTCCACAAAACTTGATGATATGAAAGAATGTGATGCCCCAGAATCAAATAATATTGTTGCCAAAACTGAACTGACTAGGTACTCACCGAGTACTACTCCTTGAGCTTCCTGCGCATCGATGTGGTTGACGCGGGCTCGTCCATATGACTGCTGGGTGTTGCTGTTGTTGTTGTTGCTGCCGGTGTTGGTGCTGCGGACGGGTACACGGTTGGCTCCAGATACTGGTGGCTTGGGTCCATTCACCGAGTTGGAGTAGACTGATATCGCAGGCTTGCTCCTAGGATACGGGCAATCAGCGATGTAGTGTCCGGTCTCACGGCAGTTGAAACAGGCCCTTGCATTGCTGTTGCTGGCTGTGGCCTGACTGACTTTGCTCTGTGGTGGTTTTGAGGCGGTCTGGCTCTTGAACTAGTTGTTGGGAGCCTGGGAGCTTGTGGCCTGAAACTGGGTTCTATACTGCACGGAAGCCTGGGGTCTAGGTGCAGCATAACCTGAGCTCCTGGGTTTCTGCGAGCGGTCCATCTGACGGTTCTTGCTCTCCAAGAACTTGCGCTTGTTCTCTTGCCTTGCCTCCATTCTGGCCTTTTCTGTGACAATGGCCTTGTTCATCAGTGTATTGAAGTCAGGGAAACTGTGGGTGACTATCAGGGCTCGAAGATCTGGGTGCAATCCTCGGATGAACGCGTCCTGTCTCTTTGCATCTGTTTTCACTTCATCAGGTGCATAACGGGCTAGCTCAGTGAACTCGTGGGTGTACTCTTCCACGGTCTTGTTCCCTTGCTTCAGTGCACGGAACTCATCAGCCTTGCGCCTCATGGTGGCGTCGGGAATGTGGTAGCGACGAAATTCTTCTTCAAACTCTTTCCAGGTGATTGCGGACTCATTCGGGGAGGCTGCACAGTAGGCGTCCCACCAAGCTAAAGCAGTTCCGGTGAGCTGGTGGGAGGTCAGAAGAACTTTGTCACGGTCTCCACATCCGAATGGTTCCAGCTTTCTCTTGATAGTTCTCAGCCAGTCATCTGCTTCCAAGGGGTTGCTGGACCCTCCAAAGGTGGGCGGCCTGGTTCTCAGAAAATTGGTCAGCTTGTCACCCGCATTGGGCCTACGGGTTGTCTCCTGACGGCGGCTGACATTCCACACATTTTGCATGAACAGGGTGTGGTGGTACAAAGCTTGTGCCAGGTTGAAATCTGGTGGAAGTGGGGGCATAACAAAAGATCCCTCATTCTGACTTCTGGGATGGCTTGCTTCTGGTCCGCCTCTTACAGGCGCTTGTCCTTCAGGCTGGTTCTCTCCCATAGGGTCCTGCTGATCCACTTCCTGGTTCTCAGGGTTTTCTCTCCTTCCTTCTGGTTGTTCTCCTCCAGCAGGAGGGGCGCGTCTCTGAGAGGCGCTAGCACGAGTGTTCACCATCTGCAGGTTGAGCAAGGCCTTCGTGAGATTGGGTTAACAATGATGTTTAAGTTGATTAGTTCGCATTTTAAAACAAGGCAGAAACAGCACACGAGCTAACAAACAAACACACAAGGTTCCATTCCAACCGCTGAAGGTTACAACACTTGGGGGAGTTACAACAAGGCTCGCACTTCAAGGCGGGGCACAACACAAGGTAGGGAAACTACTGCTAGGGATACAAGAGTTCTCCGGACCAAGCTGGCTTCATTCCCATCTGAGTGCTTGACTGTGTGCCTACTCGCGAGGCGAGCTCTCCTCCGGCGGTGCAAGTCGGGCCTGCTCAGCCTCGGTCAAGGTCCCATTCTCCCGAGGCGGCTCAGATGGTCCTTCTTCAGCGGGCGGCGACCCTGCCGGAGTTCCCGACAGTGCCAGTGGGTTTCCCACAATTTCTCCCCATGCCATGATCGGTGTTCCAAGTAGGACATGGGGTTCTCCAATTGCCGGGACAGGCGTTCCACTCCGGGTCCAGTCCTGTATACGCAGGTCCCGAGCCTGCCTGAGGCTTTCTTGGGTGACTGCCTCATTGCTGATGGCAGCAGCAGCTCTTGCTTCAGCTTGGGCCACCTGGACTTGGTGCATGCGGACCGAGAATTCCGCTTGTTCAGCCCGGGCGGTCTGTTCCCTCAGGAGTTCAGCTTGCTCGTCAAAGAGTTGGTCCAAGGAATTGAGGTAGGTGACCACTTGGTACAGGATGGGTTCCTCTTGACGGCGCTGCTCCAAGTTCCTTACGCGGGCTCGCCAGACTGCACTTCTGACGACCGGCGGGAAGTACCTCATTGGGGTGGGGACCAAGTGCCTTTCAAATATTCCGCACATGAAGCGGAGGGCTTTCCTGAGGGCCAAGGGGTAGGTGTCCTGGTGCCTGAATCCTGTGGCGGTCGTACGCCATGCTTCGACAGGGTAGTGGTCACTCTTGGCGACAACTATGACCACTCTGCAGCGTTGAGTCCCATGGTGCTCATACTCCCTGCTGTAGTACCTTGGGCGTTCAGGTACACCGAGGCGTTCCAGCGCGGGGATCAGTAGGCTAGCGAAGCCCGGTGCGACTGGGCAAACTCCCTGGGTCCATCCTTGTTCTGTCATCTGAAATCAGGGGAAAACAAAAACTGAACAGGTGCAGGATAAAAGATGACCTTTATTGCATAACATGGTGAGGTACAAAGATCATGGATACATCGAGGCTAAGCTGTTAGTGCTACTGGAAACAACAGACTCTACTCTAGGAAAGGCTAGACTAAGTGCTAATCTAAACTAGGACTCTACTCCAGGCAGACTCGACGCTTCTTCAGGGGGAGCTGGTATTCTGGCACTTCTTCCTCCGTCTGAGTGCCCACATCTATATGAGTCATCTCGGGCTCTCCTTCCAACAGCCCGTTCTCCCTCCTGTAGGCTTCAAGCCTATCCATGTACTCAGAGTAAGCCTGGCATCTGGCCTGTTGAGCAGCTAGGGAGCTGACAGCCTGAGTAGCTGTCACCTTCTGTATCTCCAGCTCTCTTTTCACTTCTTCCAACTCCTTCTCTGCCTTCTCGGCTCTGCGGATCTGGTGCCTCAGCTGTCCCGACGTCTCCCGGTACAGCCTGTCCAAGCCAGTGAGGTAAATGGACAAGTGGGATACAGTGTCCTCCATATCCTCATCTCTCCCATGGTTCCTCATCTGGGCAATCCACTCACGTCCTCCACTCACCAGGGGTGGGGTGAAACCTAGTGCTGTCCCCACGAGGTACTGCCTGTAGAGTGTGTGGAGGCACATCAGGGCTCTTCTTGCGGCTTTGCGGTAGGCATTGGGGCGATCGTAGCCGGTGGCGTGGACAAACCAAGGTGCCACTTCCTTGTACAACGAGCTTCTCCCCACAAAGATGAACATCCGGCACCGACGGGTACCATTGGTGGTGAACTCCCGGCAAAAGTACTCGGGGATCTCTGTGACTCCAACGTGCTCCAGGCTGAGCAGCAGCAACTTGGGGAGGCCAGGTTCTGCGGGGCAGACTCCTTCGCCCCAACCCTCGTCAACCGGCTGGGCCATCTGGAACAAGTCAAAAAGCCGTCGGTGAGTACTTGTGTGGGGGAAAAGGATTAGGCAAGAACACACTAGGGTCAAGATCCTAGGGGTTACGTCCTACGGCCAACCTATCGGCTCTGATACCACCTGAAGCGTCCCCTCGAAAGAGAGAACTTAATGTGATACAAATACCAGTCCCAGGATGCTGGTTCACATTATTACAACAGATAGTTCAGTACAAAAACAACACTACGGGAGACGGTGGCATTGCAGGGCCACAACAAACAGAACTAACACTAAGCTCCAGATGAAAAGGTTGATAACATAGAGGTCTTCATCAGAGTGACAACGCATGCGGCTTCCAGCGGGTGACCCTAACACACAGGCAAAGGTTGGGTGCAGAACGAACCCCACTAGACGATATCCTCAGGCACAAAGTCCGGGTCTGCCTCTGCAGCAGATTAAGCAAGGGTGAGTACATACGTACTCAGCAAGCGCAACCACAACCACGGAGGGAGTAACAGAAGTATGCAAGTGTTGTAACAAGGATGGCTTGTGGTTTATTTAGCAGCAAAGCAAAATTTTATTACGCATGCAAGGGGTTGGTTTTCGCAATGGGTTTTCACAAATAATTACTTTTAAAAGGAACAGTAAATGTAACACCTTTTTCGAACAAGATTTTGTTGCTACCAGATTTCCCATCTGTCATAGCCCATGTCAAAAACATTTCTCAGCTCAATCAAACACCAACACTTTCTTATACCAAAACAGGGGACTAGTGAAGTGACCAAGCCGTAACTCGCCCAATACCGCGGACACGGCTATCCGGATAGGTTTTAACTCTGCAGAGGTGTACACAACCACAAGTAGGCTACCACAACAAGAACACCTTAGTGCCAGTGCAGCTCCTATCAAAGCCATTACCCACCATAGCTAAACTGACAAGTTACCACAGACGCGATCAGGGGTTAGCAACCTACCAACGAGGTTCTAACCAGGGGCATACCTCACATAGACCGTATCCCCGGCTCCATGGCCCTCTGTTGCTCACCAGCACACCACATAACCAGCAGCTTAACTAGTGGGGTTTATGCTAGGCCGTTGCCACATACAACGGTCGAGTGGTGGTACAGAAAAATGGGTTAGGCTAGATGACACACCAACATCATCCCAAAACTTGTGATGGGATAGACAACTCCCACCATGCTCAACCACACCGGTTCGAGCTCACCTCGGTATTTCCCACGGAAATACCGTTTGTCTCATCCCACACGGGTACTCATTTTATTTACACAAATCACCTCTTTTATTTTAAGGCACGCACACGGTTGCTTTTGTAAACACCAAGAATTTGTAATGGGGTGTGTACCAGTAAAACATTCCTAAGCATTTCTAGCAGTGATTAATATTTAAATAGAGCATTGTCATATTCAAGCATTAATCTAGGTTGTCAAGGAATTAGTCATAACAATCAAGGGGTGGCTATCCAACTGGGTTTAGCTGTAAAATCATGCAAGTTTTATAAAACAGGCCATGGGTTGTGTTTATAAAAATTGGGACAACAATATGCATCAAAGGGTGGGATTGCACTTGCCGTTCTCCCAACCCTCGGGGGATTCCTGCCCGGGGTCTTGGTCTCTAAGCTCCTGCTCGAAGCACTGCTCCTCCTCGAGTCCTTCCTCGTTCACAGCGGAGTCTACGGCACACACAAACAAACATCCAATAAATAAAGAAAAAGCTTTTATTTAGCTCCAAGAGAAGGAACGGAAAAAGAGAGTGACTGAGGGTGGCATGATTATTTTGAGTATGGACTGGTTGGGTTTGGCGAAAATATGTTGGTGAATATTGTGGTGGAGTTTGGGGTCAAACGGGATTAATTGGGCGCATGAAATGACGAGTTTAGTGGGGTTTAGGGGCTGTTTAAAAGGAATAAGGACCTGTCTGTAATTATGGGAAAGCTCAGGGGCCTCGGGTGAAATAAACAGAGAGAGAGAGAGAGAATAGTGACCGAAGGGCTGCGGGTTAATTTGTTCAAAGTCCAGGGGGTCATGTGTAAACGTGCAAGAGAGAGAGGCTCCTGTTTAAGTGGACAGCGGGTTGAATAGGACAATCTTCAGGGGGTTATGCACAAAAGTGCTGTCTTCCTCGCGAAACAGAGCACAAGGGGGGGGGGGGGCGACGGCGGCGGCGCTGTCCGGCCAAATCGCCGGTGATAGGGGCAGTGGCGGCGGTCGGGAACCGGGGGAAAAGGGAGAGGGGGTCGTGGTAAGTCCACTGGTGGTCCTACCTCGAGCGGAGGTGGAGTGAGGCGGTCGGTTCACAAGAGCGGCGGCGGCGGCACTGGAGGCGATGGCGGCGGCGTTGCGGTGGCGGAGAGGGGGAGCTGGGTGGCTGGTGAGGGAGAGGTGATGGAGGTGGTGCTCGTCGGCCCCTTTTATAGGCGTGGCGGAGCTCGAAGAGGCGGGCCGACGAGAGGAGGGGGAGGAGGCGTTCGGCGAACGAAATCAATGGCGGCCGGGCCTGGTTGGTGGCACGGGGAGCGAGGTGGGACTGTGGCGGAGCTGTGTGTGTGCGTACGGTGGCGCTGCCGTGCTTGGCGACGAGACAGTGGCGGGTCCGGGCGGTCGCGTGCACGCGCGGGTGCTGCATACGGCGGTCGGAGCGGCGGTGCGTCGAGCCAAGCGTGGCGTGGTCGAGCGGCGCACGGCAGCGACGGACAGGGTGGTGTAGGGCGCGTGCGACGGAGCCGACTGAGCAATGGTGTGCACGGCAATGCGTTGCGTGGAGGCGGCGGTGGTGCGCGGGTAGCACCGGCGGCGATGGCGGTGATGAGCAGAGCAGAGAGGGCGGGGTGAGGTTTGGCCGGCGGCGTGTTGGCGATTGCGTGCAAGGAGGTGGGGTCGCGGATGAGGGGCGGCACGGCGCCGGTCGGGTGGCGTGGCGGAGGGCGAGGCGTGAGCGGCGGGGTGGACGGGGATGGGGCCGGCGGCGAGCAGGACAGGGAAGCGGCGTTGTTGGCGTGCGCGACGTGCAGCGTGAGTGGTGGCGGGCGGCAGTGCTGGGGGGTGACGTGCACGCGCGCGGTGGATTGGCCGGCGGGCGGAGCGGGGCCGAGCAGAGCGGCAGCGCCGGTGCGAGGCGGTGCGGGGCAGGGCGCTCGGGGCAGGGGAAAGCAGAGGAAGGGAGGAAGGGAAAGAAAGGGAGGAAGGAAAAGAAAGAAAAGAAGAAAAAGGAAGAGGGAAAAAGAAAAAGGAGAAAAGGGGAAAAGGGGGGGGGAAAGAGGGGAGAGCCGGCGGGATTCGCGGCGGAAAGTTGATGGGCGGTCGATGACGGATGGCCGGAGGTGGACGGACCCGGCGGTCGACCCGAGGGCGGGTGACGCGGGATGGGCCGGGGGGGCGGTGAAGCGACGCGGACAGGAAGTGCGGGGGGGGGGGGAACGACAGGCGGAGGGAGTTGGCGGAAACGGGAGCTCGACGGTAAAGATTTTGAAAGATTTTTTTTTTACCGGGTGAATTAATTTAGGTGATTTACTCAGAGATTCAAAACGCGGGCGTTACAGAGTCACTTTTTGCTTCGTCAGATAAACGTTTATTTAAGTCTTCCGCTATGACATTTGAGTCAACTCTGAGATTGTAATAAATGCACTATAATACTCTTTCGTTATGCATGGTTATGGATATTCACTTGTGACGTCTACCATATGTGTGTAAACTGATCCTGGCGCACATATGAGATGCACCTGGTTTTGCCTTTAAAACCGGGTGTGACAGATCAACAAAAACCTCTTCGATGGCTTCGGGCTCAACGGTAGTGCTCTCCAGCGTCTCGCTCTCTAAAAGGTATGAATGTATGTATGCATTAGGAATGGTCCAATGATGAAATGCTTATGTAAATGCATCAAGTAAGGAACACAACAATGATAAGACAAATAAGCACATTAACAAGCAAGTATTATACATTGCATCGCAATGATTTACACCTAAACACACTAATTTGCAAGCATGATATTGCCATAAAGAAATCAAACATAAAACAATTAATACAAGGAAAAGTTATACTGACAACATATGCTAATACAAGATTCATGGGGTTGAATTCATATTAAAATCTATTTTCATTTATCCACAACAATGTATACAAGTTAAACCTTCTAAAAGCATATAAAGCACAAGAAGCATGTATATAGATAGTAAAAATACCAAGGTCATTTTTTATACTGTCCTAGACATGAAAAAACAGAATATTAGAGTTGGATTTAACCTATTATCTATTTCCATTTAATAGCAGTAATTAAACTAAATCAAACATCCCTAAAGCATATAAATCAGAAAAGACATCTAGACATAGGATAAAAATGGCAAGAAGATTAACAAAGTTGGATTCACCATTTTATCAGTTTTCTAAAATTTATGAAAATACAACAAATTCCATCCCTAGAAAGATAGGTGCAGCTAAAATAGTGGTAAAATGGTACAAAAAGCAAACTTGCTCTGCAAATCTGGACAGAGCACAAGCCATCGAGTCTAAGATCATCTCCAAGAGACTAATTCATTCATATATGTAAAAGTAGAAAAACATTGGAAAAAAAGATCCAACAGCCTCTCTATCTTCCTCTCTTTTCTATCTAGCTCGGTATCCCTTCCCCTCCACTAGGCCTTTTTGCCGAGCCGCTCCCACTCTCCATCTCCCTCCGCGTGCCCTCCCCGGCTCTATGCTCCATCTCCCTCCCCCCCCCCCCCCCCCCCCCCCCCTACCCGCAGGAAGGCATGCGGCTCCTCCCTCATCGGCGTGGCCCGTCTCCGCTCCTCCCCCGCCGGTGTGGCCCGTCTCCGCCGCTCCTCTCTCACCGAAGCCGCACCGCCGTGGGGGATGCCGGCGACATCAGCATGTACAGGCCCAGTCGGGAGGATTCGTGGTCCTCGAGGCCGCTGCCAGCGATGGCAAAGTACCCGTCCTTGTTGGCGGCGCCGGACACCTCGTTCTCGTCGCGGTCGATGAGCCGCTGGTAACAGAGAACGCAGGCAGACTCAATGAGGACGACAACGATGAAGTTGACAGCGCGCTGGACGCACAGGCACGCGACAACGGCATCTTCTTCCCCGCTGGGCGCGGGCGAGGATCCGTGGCCCTAGGGGCCGGGGCACTCGAACATAACGACGCGGAGAACCCGACGATCACCAGAGGTAGGCGGCGGTGTTGAAGTGTATGACATATGGGACCCACTGGCAATTAATATATAAAGAGTCCAGTTTTAGATAGTCTGTTGGTTTACCCTTCCTTTTGGAAAGCTTTTTATTTTTTTAGCTAGCCTCTTAATCTTTAAATTTAGCTAAAATTATTGCTGGTCTTTTAGAGATGCTCTAACAAAAGTTGGATTTGCAATTTTGGAGCAACATATAATTTAATAAACATTTTTCATACCTAGTATGATTAAATTCATAGATCAAAATACATAACATTAGCATGTGCAGCTGTACTTTTATAACAAAAAACATTGTCACACAAACCTAACAAAATAAGAATCACTAATTTTGGAGACCTACATAATTTTATAAAAATTCTACAAGAACCAGCGCACACACAAGCTCAACAACACATGAACAACGCAGCAAACTATTGGGCCCAGGGCCCAGATCCGGCCCAACAGCAGCCCATAGGCCGCGCGGTTCACGCGCGTGGAGGGCGATGGGCGGCGATGGTGAAGCGGCGTTGGCCGCGGAGGGTGATGATAGGCGGCGTCGGGGATAGCACTGCGTGGTCCAAGGCATAAAGAGCTCACAAACGGCGGGTGGCGGCGATAACGGACAGCGGAGACGGCGACCCACAAGCTCCAGCGGCAGCGGACGGCGACGTCCCTACACGAGGCGAGAAGGGAGGGGGTAAGGGCCGGCGGAGGTTTCGGCGGCACGGCAACGCGCGAGGGCGGAAGGAATAGGGGCGGGGGCTCACCGGAGTGGGAGAACGGCGCAACGGCGGTGGCGTGAGGAAGGAAGAGGATGGGGTGGCTAGGGTTTGGGGGAGCCAACGGCTCGGTTATATAGGAGATGGGGAGGCGAGGAGAGAGGCGCGGGACGCCGGGGCGAGAGAGGCGGGGCGCCGGCCGGTCCGCGGCGGCGACGTGGTGATGCTGGCCACGGCGCCCAATCAACGCGCGGGAGATGATCAACATGTTCGGGTGGCTGTGGCTAGTGGCTTGTGCTGATTTGTGCTGAGAGAAAAATACTGTTGGCTGACTGATGACAGGTGGTTGGTGCTGATTCGTTGTGACCTTTTAACAGTCTATACATAATCCATCCCAAGCAAGCAATGCACTTCATCTACATATATGAAGAGCTTTTGAAGGTGGTGAGACCAAAAAAAGGAGAGAGAAAAATAATTTTCTTTGACTAATAATATAGCATATGCCTTGTTTAGTTTCCATAATTTAACCCCAAATTCCACTGCGTAAAAAGAAGATTCTCATCGCATTAAAATGTCGGCACATGCATGAGTACCAATGTAGATAAAATCAATAACTAATTGCACAGTTTTGTTGTACTTTACGAGATGAACATTTTGAGTCTAATTAATAAATACTAGCAAGAACGCACGTGCGGCACGCACGTTTATTGATGACACGTAGGTACTAAAACAATATCACTTGAGTGGACCATGGTAAACAGACCAGTCGTGCGAAGCGCTTTTAAAAATAATTTATATTCGCTCTCTCATGTATAGAGAGCTTTAGTTATTCTCAAATCTAGATGCACATCATTTTTGAGTTAGTTGGTCTTTATTTATATGGAAAAAACTCTCCAATCTATTGTGTATTAGCAATACGGGATAATTATGTATAGAAGAGGTGGGTATAGGTTTTTTCTTGGGTGAAAAAAGTTTTGGGTTTTAGGGGGGAAATCACTTCGTCATGTCCCCCCCCCCCCCACCTATCAAGCTTGTATCAAGCTAACAAATGTTTTCAAATCTAATTCTCTTTATAGTATAGATTTGGACAATTATTCATAAATACAAACGAAATGCTACAATGACGTATTAATATCACTTTGCCAACTTTGGCATTCCAAAGTTTGGAACTAAACAAGAGCATAGCCAAGAAAGAGATCAGCTACAACTGAAGAATTTCAATGTTGAGACCTATATCTATCTGAAAACAGAACTGAAGCATGTTGCACAAATAACGGTTAAGATCATTGTTACCTTCCCGTTTTGATGGTGCAGTTGCATTTGAAGATCAGAAATCCATCTGGTTGACAAGTAATAATCATTCTTCTTCTTTCTTTACCCTAATATATCTTCTAAGAAAGGTGTCACTGCAGCAAGCTGATCTTTTCGTTTTCTTTTCTTTTTAGCGAAAAAGTTTATCTTTCAACAATGTGTGCTTTTCATCCACCTACAACTGAGCACTGCACATGACCCGAAAAGAAAGAAATAAAGCAAATGCTGGTTTACTTCAGACTATACAATGATGTCAGTCATAAGATTTTTCAGGATGAAATTTAGTATCTACGATATACAAAAGCATAATCAGCTTCAGCTTTGTTTGACATACTTTTATAATGTTATTATTATCCTATTGACCCGTTTGATCTGAGCTGCCCTCGGCGGCTTGCAGCCAGGCCACCAGTTCAATGGCTCGAAGTCTCCAGGACAGGATGGTATAAGGCCTTCTCCAAAGTATGTGAATGGTCTAACTCTTTCAATGGTTTAACTCTTATCAAATAGCTCATAATATGAATGATCACATCACACATCATCCTTATATAATCTCGAAGTACGTATATAAGATTAACTTTTAATCAAGAGATAGCTTTTCTCTCTTCTATTAAAATATGAGAAATTATTTTATGAGTTAACTAAAAATTAACCATTCAAGAACGCCTGATAGCACCATAGAAATAGGATAGGAACAAGCTCACTCTCCTGACAAAAAAAAAAGCCTTCATATTAATCGGATTAGATTCACAAGCTCACACGGGCATGGCGTGGTAAAGAGATGCTAGCTTACGCCCACGCTCACTCTCCTGACAAAAGGGTGGCGATGTCGGTGAGCCGCGCCGAGCCCACCCGGCAGAGAACATAATAACAATATTGAGGTATGGCTGATAGCGTGTGCCGCTGCGCTACTGTTCGTGGACCGTGCCTCCCAAATCCCATGTCTCCGGCGGGCGCGTCAAGGTGACACGCGGGCGACGCCGTCCTCGTGTCACCCGAAGGCGCGGCCCACGGGATTTTGACCCCACGAGCGTTCCCTCCTCGCCGCTCGCCCCCCCTCCCCCACCGCGATGCTAATCCAATGGTATATCACTTTCTTCCTCACCGCTCTCCCCCGCCGCCGCACTAACCAAGCTCCGCTCCTCCACCGTCTCCGACACCAACGGCCGGAGCTTGCCGTGCCTCACCCGCCGCCTCCACAATCCACCGGTTGTCATCCCGCCGTCCCCGGCTTGCGGCTCCTGCTGCCGTCTCGCCCGCCACCACCGCCGGGCCTCCAACCACCCCCGATCTTTCTTCTTCTAAGCCCGGCGAGCATCGGAGGAGCCTGCCCTCGGTAACCCCGAACCCTAACCAGCGGCGGCGCGACGGCGAAGCTGCGGCGGCGGCGCGCGGCGATGAAGGAGGAAGACGTGGGTGGGGCTGATTTGTCAGCGTCTGCACGGCGCGCGTGGGCGACAGAAGATTCAAAATCGCGCCTGCGATGGATAGCCGCGGCGGTCTCCGGCGGCCGGTGACAGACTGACAGGCGCACGACCTGTATGGCGGCGACGGCGAATTAGCGGTGAAAGTGGGAAAGGAAGATCAGGCCCATTTCCAAACGTTCTTGGCGATTCGATTCATGGGCTCATGGCGGCGGCCGAGATAAAAATCAGAGTCAATCAGTCGTGGATCTGTATAGGTCATTAGACAGGCCCTCTATATCCACGCAACTAATCTGGATGGGCCCATGAGGCCCAAGAACTCGACCCAGTAACTGATTTTAGCCCAAATTCTCGCTACGGCTGTGTCTTCCCCCATCGTCGCTATCCGCGCCGCATCGCCGTTTTCCCGCCAAAATCACCAAGCCCGCCGCCGCTCATCGCCCGCCCGCCCGCCGCCGACCACCTCCGAGGGCGTTGAAGACGATGGCCGCGCTGCAGCCGGGGGAGTACGCGGTAGACCCCATATTCAAACGATCTTCAACTTCCTTCAAGATAGGGCTGGTAAGATTTCTCTCTCCCATGTTTCTCTCTCGCCGCATCTAGGGTTTCGTGCCGGACTTGTGGGTGGTAGTGTTGGTCTGTGTCGCCGTCCCGGTGTATTTGGGTGGTAGCGTTGGTGTGCCGAAACTGCTGCGATCTGGTTGCGATTGTTATTGAACATGTCCGCCTTGCTAAGTACGGCACGGGTACGGCGTCTTATGTGATCGAGGTTGCGATTTATTATTGAACATTGCCGGCTTGATACGTGCGATATGGGTTGGCTAATAATCATCAAGTATCTTTTGCCTCACAAAGAGGGCCTTTTTCCTGAGGAGGGTCAGTGAAATCAATGAAGCTTTTCACTTGATCCCCACAATGATCATCAAGTATATTTTGCTTCACAAAGAAGGCCTTTTCATAATCATTTTCCCTTCATGCTCTCCACTTATCGCTGAATTCCGTTTGTGCAAGTGACTCCAATGATCCCAGATTGAGAAACAAATGCCATGATTTAATGGAAAAATCCCTTCCTGTTTAGAGTCACATCAATCCTTGTAGACCCTATAGTCTATTGTGTTGGTTCTATCAGGATTTAATGCATCGTTATATGTAGGCTTTCCATGTCAGCTACTTCTCTCATGTTATCTAACATTCCATTATGTTTTTCCAAATACTAGTAGCTTAATTGGATACAAGTATTGTACGCTTAATTGTTTATGCGTGCGTAGCCAATCATTTTTAAAATTATTTGCTCCATGTCTCTGCAGATTGGACTGCCAAATTCTGGCAAATCAACTCTTTTCAATGCTATATCAAAATGGCCAGCCGTGGCTCAATTCTTTCCTTTACCGACAACCGAAACTTATGAAGCATATGTGAAGCTTCATAATCCAGAATTTGATCGGCTCTGTCAAATTTACCATCCACAAGAAAATGTTTGTTTCTTTTCTCTTCAAACAACGATATGCAAATATTCATAGCAGATACTCTTGAAATTTAGTTATAGATATCTACTAACAGTTTAAATCCTATGCGTATGAAGGTGTGCGAATCTCTTAAGATCATAGACACCCCAGGTCTGATTCGAGGCGCTCACATTAGGAATGGACATGGAAATTCATTCTTAAAGCACTTGCGCAAAGTAGATACAATATTCCATGTATTCAGTATGTGCTCATACCCCCTGATCGACACAAAAGGTTATAGACGGTTTGCATTTCACATAAATGCCAAAATAAAAACAACAAATATTCATGTCATTATGTTAATTAATATGTATTCTTTATTAAAATCATAACTGATTGAGTGCGGCACATTATATTTAGGAGCATTTGAAGATGAGACAATTGCTCATGTTGACGGTGCAGTGGATGTTGAAAGAGATTTGGAATGCATTACTTTGGAGATTCAACTCAAGGTTTTATAGGATTTCTGTTAATTGACACATCTAGTATGCAACGTTTGAGGCTTTTTTTTTCTAAACAAGCATATGCTGCTTCTTTCCTGTTGCAGGACGTGGAGTTCCTGGAGTGCAAGATTAATGAGCTCCAGCAATCATTACGAGAGAGAAGAAATGATAAGAGCCTTAAAGGTGAATATGATTTTTGCAGAAAGGTAAGCGCCCACCATATATCTTCAAAACTGCTTCATATCTACAGATCTGTTAGATTCCTTGCACATAATTAACATCTCTCAACAGGCCTTAGTTCATTTGAGGGGAGGGAAGGATATACGTGTAGGCAAATGGAACGGAGACGGAGATTCGCATATTGGAAACCTATGAGCTGCTTACAGAAAAGCCAATTGTCTACCTGGTACAGGTTTATAAAGCTTTTCGTATTTTATAATTTTCTACAAAATTTTACATTTTCTGAACCATTGTGCAGGCGAATATAAGCAAAACAGATTTCCAGAGGAAAAAATGCGAGTTCTTCGATGAGATAGTACCCTGGTATTATTTATTATGAGTTACAACATATTTATGTTGTTGTCCCTTTGTCCAAGTGTATTTTCTTCCATGAGTCTACAACCTTTCTTTCAGTTTATAATATTTTCTATCCATGTATGTTATGTTAAGTGCATATTTATGGTTTTGTCTTTCATATGGTGCTACACATATGGTTACTGGCACAAAAGGACCAGTGCTGAGCCAGTGGCTTGAGCCAATCATCAATTGCTTGCCATTTGCTTAGTGTCAAAGTTAGTATTTGACAGGATTTGGCTGCTTGTTAATTCAGTTGGAAGGTTTAGTTGTTGAGTTAAACTAAGAAATTGTTTAGGAATTTGTTTAATACTGTTGCACTGGCTCTATATAACGCATCAGCATAAGACTAATAAAGGCAAGCGAGAAGAAGTTCTTCTCCTATCTCTACCTCTATTTGTTTCCTTGCATGTTTTCATCCCATCGAGCAGTAAGGCAACCACCCTAGGCTATTTACATATCCATCTATGTGGGGCACACACTTCTTCCCATGCATAATTTTGTATGCTCGGCAATACCCTATTAACTCTCCATACCAGTAGCAATTATGTATGATGATGCTTTGTGTTCACCAATTTCGCTAGTTGATTGGTGCATGCATGCATGAAAGAAGCATGCATCATCTGCGAGTACGAGGTGAGATAAAAGAGGTCAGGTTAAAGAATTCGTTGAGCACAGTATATTGAGTGGGGGACTTTATGGTAACGGGGAATGGACAATATGCAATGGGGAGTTTGTTTTATTTTAATTGCACTAAAATCAATTACTTTCGTTTCATTAACATAAACATGCCATGCAATATTTCTTAATTGAAAGGGTAGTGGAGAAACCTAATCTGTAACTATTTTCTTCAGGGTAAAGGAGCATGGTGGTGGAACTATTATTCCCTTTAGTGGTGCTTTAGAACAGGAGTTAGCTGATGTGCCAGCAGATGTAGAACCGAAATTGAAAAGGCAAGTCAAATCGTACTTTTATACTTGAGTTGTATGCTTGGTCATCTCAAACATTTGAGGATGTTATCTGTATGGTTTTATTTGAAACCGGATAAAAATTTAAAACTTTAGAAGCTGGAATAATCACCAATTCGAGAATTATTAACCTCATTTTTTTATTTGCACTCCCTTTTGCTTCATATCTGTATGGTTTTAATTTTGACCAATCACCCAGTAATAGTAATAGTAATAGTTATTTGGAGAAATTTTGACCCATATGTCACTCAGTATTATCCCAAGCACAAATAAACAAATAATGGCTGCAGTTATGAGTTTTTTTTTTGTAAAACATACACCAGTTATTTAGGAATATAATTTTTTGTCAAAAGTGTTCGTTATTTGATTAATTTATGCATTTTCTCATTAGTTCTGAACTGTAACAAAAACATTATTTACTATGTGACACAGTTACATCTCTAAAATTATGAACACCGGGTTTGCAGTGAGTGGTCTGATACATTTTTTCACCGCTGATCCTTCTAAGGTACTCATAGTTTATTTCCTATCATGTTCCAGTATTATACATAGCTTCAATTCAATCCATCTTATGTTTTATGTTTCTAAATGCTAGTACAGCCAGATCTGTTAAATGCAGTATGCTACCCGTAATTCGCATGCTTATTCTTATCTTTTGAATTTTATAGAACTTTAAAATGGTCATTTCTACGCATGCTTATTTTTAGTAGGAGTATGTGAATCAAATTTAGCTGGTTCAGTGACATTTTGTAAATTCTTTGTTCAGGTCAAGTATTGGCAAGTTAGACGTCAGACACGTGCCTGTGAAGTTGCCCGTACAATTGGGAGAAGTGCTATAGGGGTCGAGGTACCCTACGTGATATTCTAAGCCACTGCTGGTTCTAGTCTAACATGGACCTAACCTGCTTGATAAACCTATGATTACATGTTTTAAAGTTACTTTCCTTGTTTACTTCTTGATGTCATTATGGTAAGCAGGTTGATTGAGTAGAAAGTGCCCCTTCTTTTTTTTATTTGATGTTTATACATTCACACTTACTGGATAATCCATTGCCCATTAAAGTTATCCTTGCTGCTACACTAAATTTTCTTAATGAAAATCGAATGTGCTGGGGAGATTTTTCGCCGCAGTTTTTGTTCCAAAAAAAAATCGCCGCAGTCTAAAATTAGGGCACACCAAATATGATCTGAGTCCTGAAAGGTACTTTAGGAAGATGGAGGTATGTGTCCTTAAATTAAGAACAATGTTAATTTCTCAAACATCAAATTTAAAAAGATAGGTTACGATTATTCTCATACTGTATAGTATAAATTTCAACACTGAGGCTGCAGTATTTGTTTGCTTGGGCATTGTACATGCTTGGATATGATGATTATATGATTGTACCTCCACTTTTAGGATTAGGTGATGAAGTTGCAAGATCTCGAAGAACTTGGCAGTGAATCTGCTGTAAAGGTATGCATACAGCATACTTCCTACAACATGATTCAATTATAAAGGAATTGGCTGAATCAGATGTTAAGAAAATTAATCAATTGTATGTGAATTGTAGGCTGCCAGAAAATGCAGGCAGGAATGGATGACATACACGATCCAAGATGGAGACATTATATTCTTTAGATAGTTATTTGGTGGAATAAAGAATTTAAAGTTTCAGAAGTTATTTTTTGAGCTCACTAGAATAAAAATGTGCATTTAGATAGTACAATATACAGAACATTGAGGGTAGGTACCAAGACTATAGAATGTATCATATTGAGCTCACAAAGTTTATTGTGACAATAAAGTAGCAAGGTCGGCTAATCCCTGGATTATAACTATATCAAATTCTTTCTATTCTTATATATTACCTGAAGTTTCAATAATATTTGGTTATTAGCATTATTCAAAGATTGGGTACATTTTTTTGTACAGCAAGCTTATATGATCTGTTTGATCATGTTATGGATTCCCAGTGCGATTTACTATTTGTAGGTTTGATAACCGTGTATAGAGCATCTTGACTTGATCATTTTTCAATGTTGGGATTTTCTTTGTTCTTGTTATCTCCGTTAACATGATGGAGATTCTATATTGGAATGTTCGATTCTACTCTTGTATAGATGTCTTAAGGGCTATCTATTGACTTTGTCTCCCTTGCTACAGGTCTCCCTTACATAAGGAAGCAGAAATGAGATGCATACAAAAATAACCAACACAGAAATTACATATCCCAAACAAAAGAAGCAGAGCCTTCCTTTTTTTCGTTCAAATGAAGATTTTATTCTTAGCATCTTTATACATTACTTAAGCCAATGTCGGCTCTAGTTCGATCTGGAGGGGGACTTCACCTTAGTAGATCTGCATGTGCCTTTGAGGCCCTCACTAGAAGTGGACTTGCCCAGGTCAAAAGACACGAGAAGCAAGAACGAAAAGGATAGACTGACTCCCAATAGCAATTGAGGCTGCAAGGATGCAAATACGCATAGAAGCAAATACGCATAGAAAGAATCCAGTAAGCCTTTTTGTGACCGCTGCTTTGATCGGTTAGAATCACAATTTGAACATCTTCTCTTTTGAAAAGACACCGTACTGCCAAGGAAATGCTATGCCTACCAAAACCCTAGGTGTGTTGAAGCTGAAAACATAGAATGAAGCTCAGCTCATGAAAAAACCTGCATTACACATTATGATATATTAGGCGATCTCTTTCTAGGTTTGTTTCCTCTATTAATTTTGTAAATTCTTAGATATGCAGTCGGAGAAGACAAACACATGTAGACGGACCACCGTGTTGTGGGTCATACTTAAAAATTTAGGCGCAAGCAGCCCGTGGCACGCAAGGGCATTCCATGCTGGCATAGCATGGCCCAAATACCATCTCTGTTGATTGGTCCTGGTCCGTACGAAGCTGAGCAAATGGGATTTTGGTTGTCCTTAGTGAGCTGTGGTAGGAATCTGTAGACGCTGATACGCTGTGGGCCTGTGTTGAGGAGAAAAAATGATGTAGAGGAATTAAAAAACTAGACAGGTGGGGTAAGACCGCCCCACGGTTTTTCATTAAGAAAAAAAATCTTCTCTCAGTTTAGAAAAAAAACTCCCAAGCCCTGGCAAACCGGCGAGGAATTTTTTTATGGTAATGCTAGGGATCATGCGTCCAACACCCTCCTGATCCATCGGACGCTCAGCGTCATTTTCGTTGTTTCCTATTTATCTCCCCATTCTGCATCGCAGTTTTTTTTTTAAAAAAATATAAACCCTATCGCGGCTGATTCTCGCGGCGCCGTCACCGCCTCCTCCTCGCTCCCTCGCATCCGTCCCTCCGCTCGCCGACGCGGCGTCCACCCCGCCCACTTTCGTCCGAGTGCCGCCCCGCGTCGCCTCCGTCGAGGACGCCGCCGCCTGGCCCTTCGCCGTCCGTGCGCACATGTGCATTTTCTCCTATTTTTTCAGGGTTTGCTGCATGATGTTGCAAGTGTACGTTTCACGTGTTTCAGATGTTTTCGAAAAATATTGCAAATGTTTTATGTGAATGTTGCAAAAGTAGATATGAATGTTTGCAATGTTTGCATATGTTTCACACGCATGTTGTAAGTGTTTTATTCGGATGTTGCATTTTATCGAGAGGTTTTGAGTGTGGCCATGCCTGACTGAGAGTTGGGAGCACACCGTCTTTTGTGTTGCAAACGATGACTATTCATGTTGCGGCTACTATTGTTTGATGTTGCGTATGTTATTTTTTGATGTTGCAAATTTTTTACATGTTGCAGCAACATCGTACCCATATTGCGGCTGAGATTTTTCTGTGCTACAGTACCATCCGTTTTTTTATTCTCATCGGACGTCTGGACGCTAACCTAACCCTTTTTTAAAAAAATAAGCTGAAAAATCGTTTCCACAAGGAGTTAAATCCGCGACTTAAGGGTGCTACTAAAGCATTACAACTACCAAGTTACAGCTCTTTCACTTCACGGTGAAGAGGAATCTTGACTTCCATGGATTTGTCACTGCTCCTGAGAAAGGAAATCAGCATCTTTAGCCCGAGCCTGGTCAAGTTATGTGGTCCTATTGGGCTATTGGGCTAGCAGCTCCCGGAAGGCCGGATCCGAACGGGTGTGACCTATCGTACGTCGTCAGTTTCTGCCGCAGTTTTTCGTGGATTCCCCACGGGCCTGTTCGGCTGTTCCCTCTCGACGACATGCACGAGTTCAGCGGACGACATGCCAGCGAGGTGACGGCGTTCGTGTGGATCGTTCAGGGGAAGAAGAAGGTGGAGCATGACCATTCCACTAAAAAGTGTAGAGATGGGTGAGAGCGAGGGCGAGGGGGCATGCAAGCGAGAGATGAGTGACAGCGAGGGCGCTACGCCGCCCGCCCCACCGCCGCCGGGCCTGCCTCCGACGAAACCTCCTCCACCTCCGCCGCCGGCCGCCGACACCAGATCACCTCCACTCCCACCTCCGCCGCCGGCCACCGGCACCAGTCATCCGCTGCACCAAGACAAGAATTGCGACGGGAAGGGCAAAGCTGTGGTCACGGCTTTGCATGACGAGAAGAAGCGCTCAAGCCCGGACTGTCCTGCTGGTCCTTGCCCGGCGGCCGGTCAGCAGGCCTCCGGTCATCACACATCCTACAAGGAGGTGCTCCTGCGGCCACGGACCTTCAGACCGCGTTTTCCGGCCTCGAACAATCAATCCCCGAAGGTATGGTACACCGAGAGATGCATGGGGGGCCGTGCTTCTACTGTGCGGTCTCATCGTGGCCCTGGCGGCATTCAAGACAGAGTGGGTGGAAGGTTGCCCCTGAGTAATGGCGGGCCAATGCTGGAGATTCTCAAGGCCAAGGCCGGAAGGAGATGTTTCAATTGCTTGTCTGCGGGCCACCACATCGCTTCCTGCAGGGATCCGCCGCGCTGCCTTCATTGCTGGCGTTTTGGGCACAAGGTTCGGTTCTGCCGCCACACTGCTTCGCGAGCTGCTCATCCTGCCCCCGCGCCTCGTGCCGCCGCTTCCATCCCCACTGCCAACCACCTCCAAGACATCGCTACCTCCCACCCTGCCAATCCTGTGTCGCGCGCTTCCACTTCGGTGCTGCGTGACGCCGCTTCACCTGCTCCTCGCGGCGGTGCTTCGCCTCCCTCGGGGACTGAGCTGATGGAGGAGAGCTGGATCCCTGGCGGGCCGGGAAGGCGCTCGGGCCACGTTTGTGCTGGCGTGGTGAGGACGGACGCCATTCGCGACGAGGAGCGTGAGCTCGAGATGTCTGCGCTCCTCGCGGTTCCCCTCGATGCGCGCGTCCGGCTGGAAGCGTCGCAGGTCAAGCAGGAAGCCGTCCGACAGCTGCGGATTCCGTTCGACGAGCTGGGTGTTTCAAGGATGTCCGGATCGACGTTCTTGTTGCAGTTTGAGGGTCAGCAGCAGAGGAACAGAAGCCTACAGCATGGTTTTCTCCAGACCGGACACATCAAGTTTCGCCTTATGCCTTGGAATCGACAGGTCAGTGCCACTTCGGTGACCAAGTTCTTCTTCCGAGCTCGACTGTGTGTTGAGGGCGTGCCTTGCCATCTGAGGCATGCTAGTGCGATGGCGGGTCTGTTTAAACCGCCCGCGTTCATTGATGATCGGGATTGTGATATGGAGAAGCCAGAGGAGGAGGAATGTGTGAGGCTGTGGCTTTGGACGACTGACCCGGATGGGATTCACACAACAGGAACTCTGCAAGCTGAAGAACCTGTTGTCCTGTCGGAGGAGCACTACGCGAAGTCGCTTGACTATGAGGTTATCATCCATGTTGACAGAATCCTGGATTACTCGCCGCTGCATGCGAGTCCTTCACATCTTAGTGTGGCAAGTGACACCAGTGGTCTTTCGGGCGAGCGATTGGTGGAGGAGCGGCCGGTGAGCCATCAGTTCGTCTGGAGATTGGGGGTGCTGGATGGGGATGGGCGTCAGCAATCGGAGATGCGTCGCGTGTCGGTACATGACAGGCTTGGAGACCGTGGGCGGGATAGATCGCCTCCTCGTGGAGGTGGGCACGGTGGTGCCGGACATGGGTTACGGCAGGCACCGCACGATCTCCGTGGTCCCCGTGGAGGTGGTCCTCAAGGAGGCAGCGGCGGCTTCTTCCATGGCAGCAGCAGCTGGCAGGCGGGTCCCTTTCGGTGCCAAGGACTGCAAGAGGCTGCAGGTCTGAAAAGATGGCAGGTCAAAGGGCGCGGTGAGGTGGGGGTGTCTGAAAGTCTGACCATGGGCAGTTTCCCCCTTCGTGAAAGTCCGGTCCCTGAGCACAGAGCAGTGGACCCCATGATAGAGGAAGTTGGCTGGGGGAACTTGGCCGGGTGCCATCCCACGCGGCCGCAACGCTCGGTGGAGCCAACTGCGACCAAGGTGGGGGTGGATGGGTCTGTTTCCCCATGGCGGTCTGATCCAATACTGGAGGCCCCATGGCAGTCTGATTCAATATTGGGGGAAGCAGCACAGGAGCACGCGTTGCTCCAGCAGTCAGAGCCTGTCCGGCAGATGCAGCAGGCAATGGCAGACCAAGCCAAGTCGATTCAGAAGGAGCCAATTGCTCAAGACATGAATCCCATGATAGCCAGGCCGGTGATGGATGAGGACTGGATGATGCCTGTCCCAGAACAGATTAGCAGTCAGCAGCATTTGTTTAAAATGCATCCTGCCATAGTGATTGAGCAAGACAACATAGAGATTGAAGCCAACAACGCTGAAGTACTGCTGGAGAAGCTGAATGCAGACAAGGTTGTGCAGAACGAAGGGGAAAAGGATGGTCAAGGACTGTTTTTTGATGATACAATAATGGGTCGATCTGATTGCCATGATGGGCTGGAAACTCAAGAGCCCGGCAGAGAGATGTTTGATCTGAATGTGGACTATGCTGGGCCGCAGGAACAGGAGCAAGAACACATTAGGGAAGACGATGGTCTGACTGCAGGAGAGGGAGGACTAACATCGAGGCCAGTGCTAGTTGAGGCTCAGGAGCGTTTGAACAAAGAGACAAAACACAGCCAGAGGAACATAGCACGGGGAGCTGCAAGATTCACGGTCCCTCTCAAGAAGGCTTTACTGGGCAATGTTGTACCTAGATACAGAAATGGAAGTCATGGTCAGGAGAAGAAAATTCACAAGAAGGAAAGACCTACAGTTCAACAAGGGGGCCCAGTGGCAGCTTCTAAGGGAGCCACTAGCACAACTTTGGCAGAGCAAGCAACTGCTCTGCTCATGAAGAGCAGTGGATATATTGGAGAGGGACAGCAGCTCACACCTGAGCTGCAAACGGGTTTTGAAGAAGGGTTCGCCAATGCGATGCATGTGGAGACAGCAGCAGCTTATCGGGAGACTTTTGGGTTGATCAGGGAGAATGGCAAGGATCTCCTGAGTGTATTTGCTAATGATGCTGAAGCTTAAGTCTGGGGGAGTGGAGCCGGTCGGTGTGTATGTGTGTTTCCTCTTGTCCTCCTCTATTTGTTTCATTTCCCTCCCTGTGTTTTTCTTTTTCCCTCCCTATGTACCTCAGCCCCCTCCGTGTGTGTTTCTGTTGTTTGGAGGCCATCGCCTGGGTGTTTGGTGGCAGCCACCACGTCTCGGCTGTGTCTGTCTGTCTTTCTTCTCCTATGGTTGGAGCTGTATCAGTGTCTGTTGGTGTTGTGTTTGGGAGGCGGTATGCCTGGTGCCTCGTACCCAGTTTGAGTGTGTGTGGAGTTGTATCTTTTACTTAATGAGTGATCAGCAGTGCTTAGTGTTGAATTGGAATGTCAGAGGTCTAAATAATCCGGCTCGAAGGAAAGTAGTGCGGGAGCTAACTATGGAGACTAGATGTACTATTGCCTGCTTGCAAGAAACAAAGCTGTCAGTCGTGAATGCAGAAGTTGTGAGAGAAGTTTTGGGGGCTAAATTCATGAATAATTTTGTATGTTTGCCTGCTCAAGGTACAAGAGGGGGAGTTCTCCTTGCTGCTGATATAGATTACTATAAAATCAGTAATACCTCTGTGGGAGAATTTAGTGTTTCAGCAAAACTTGAACCAACAACAACAGTGGCAGAGTGGTGGCTGACAGTGGTGTATGGTCCACAAGGGGAAGCTGAGAAACTGAGGTTCCTGCAGGAGGTCAGAGGCATTAGGCAGCATGTTGGAGATAGATGGCTGCTCATTGGCGATTTCAATCTAATTCTACAAGCCCAAGACAAGAGCAATGGCAATCTGAACAGGAGACTAATGGGAGCCTTCAGGAGTGTCGTGGAAGACCTAGAACTAAAAGAATTAAAGCTGAAAGGAAGGAAATTCACATGGTCCAATAATTCGACCCAAACAAGGATTGACAGGGCCTTTTGCACCATGGAGTGGGACCTGATGCTACCAAATTGTCTGTTGCAGGCGACATCTTCTAGTGTGTCAGACCATTCACCATTGATTCTTGTCGGTAATGCTACAGGGAGGAAATATCGGGGACTCCGGTTTGAGGCATTCTTGCCTAAAATGCAAGGATATGAGGACATAGTTAAGGAGGCATGGAACCAGGAATTGCAGACACATAACCCTTTCCTAAGACTGTATATTAAAATGCAAAGAACAGGTGCTGCTCTTAAGAAATGGGCCAGATCCAAAATCGGAAAGAATAAACTACTGCTATGTGCAGCAAAGCAGCTGATTGGTATCCTCGATGTGGTTCAGGAATTCAGAGCCCTCAATACTTTAGAGATACACCTGAGACAGGACCTCAAAGCAAAGGTGTTAGGTCTGACGGCAATAGAAAAGCTGAGGGCTAGGCAACAGTCAAGAATAACATATATTAAGGCAGCAGATGCTCAAAGCAAGCTGTTCTTTCTACAGGCCAATGCAAGGAGGAGAAAAAATTTTATTCAGTATCTGTCCACTCCAAATGGAACTGTGCATTCTCACCATGACAAGGCAACTCACATTCATGAGCATTTCAGTAATCTGTTTGGGCCGAGGCAACAAAGAACTCAAACACTTGACTGGGAGCTACTCCAATTACCACGGTTGCAGCTCGGAATCCTGGAGGAAATCATTACAGAGGAGGAAGTACATGGTGTAATAGCTAAAATAGCCTCCGAAAAAGCGCCGGGGCCAGATGGATACATAGGCATTTTCTTCAAGACATCATGGCCAATTATCAAGAATGACATCATGCATGCCATAACCTATTTTTATCATCAACATGATCAGCATTTCAAGCAATTGAACTCAGCACATATGGTGCTGATCCCAAAAAAGCAGGATGCAATCAAGCTTGGGGATTTCAGACCCATTAGTCTGACGCATAGTATTGCAAAGCTCATATCCAAGACTCTGGCAAACCGTCTAGCACCACACCTGAGTACTTTGGTCTCAAGAACACAGAGTGCTTTCATCAAAAAAAGAAGCATACAGGATAATTTCTTGTTCACCCAAAATCTAGTGAAGGCGCTACATCGAGCTAAACAGCCTGCCTTGTTCCTCAAACTTGACATTGCCAAAGCTTTTGACAGCGTACGGTGGGACTATCTGATGGAAGTTTTACAGCAAATGGGCTTTGGGACAAAATGGTGCAGCTGGATCTCGATCTTGCTGTCCACGGCCTCGACGTCAATACTGCTAAATGGGTCCAGGGGACCATGGTTCCAACACAGGACTGGGCTCAGACAGGGGGACCCTCTAAGCCCAATGTTGTTTATTCTAGCAATGGAGCCATTACAGAGAATGATAGATATTGCAACAGAAGAAGGTGACCTGTCAAGAATTAATAACCGTGCGGCAAAAATCAGAATGAGTATGTATGCAGATGATGTAGCACTGTTTGTGAACCCGGACAAGGAAGAAATTAAAGTGATTAATGACATATTGCAAGCTTTTGGCGATGCCTCGGGTCTGATCACCAATAAAGATAAAAGTGCTGTTTTCCCAGTCCAATGCTCGGGCATTGATCTGCAGGACACTATGGAAAGTTTCCAATGCCAAGTTAAGGAATTCCCATGTAAGTACCTTGGCCTACCGCTACATACAAGAGCTCTACGTAGAGTAGACATTCAACCACTGATAGACAAGGTGACAGCGCGCCTCTCATCATGGAGAGGACGTCTTCTGAACAAGGCAGGGCGGCTTGTGATGGGAAGGGCTCCAAGGGATATAGCACCCTCCTTATAAGAACTTGCATGGAGGAAACACAGGAAGGTTAATGAGGAGTTGCTTCACCACAGCTGGACAAGGGGACTATGGAGAATGTCAACAACATCTGAGATGGTTGAGTTCGTTCATCTGTGGGGTTTAGTGCAAGACATTCAGCTCACGGACAGATCAGACGAAATGGCATGGAAGTGGACAGCTGACGGCGTGTATAGCTCTAAGTCAGCGTATGCAGCTCAATTTAATGGATCATACTGCTCATTTGATAGTTCATCAATTTGGAAGGCGCCAATGGAAGGCAAGCACAAATTCTTTGCATGGTTATTGGTACAGACCAAGATACTCACAGCAGATAACTTGGCTGCAAGGAATTGGCCTTGTAACCCAATATGTTGCCTGTGCACATCACAACAAGAGACGGCGGAGCACATCTGCTTGCACTGCCCATATGCAGGCCAAGTTTGGGGGTAGGTTAGGGGTTGGTCAGACAATCTGGTGCAGTGTCCATCGCCTGCGAGCAACATTGAAGACTGGTGGCGGGTTTCCTTACGCGCTCTTCCGAAGCAGCAACGACGAACCAAGGCGGCGCTGATGATCTATACAACATGGAATCTGTGGAAAGAAAGAAATAGGAGGGTCTTTGATGGTCAGAGTCGTTCGCCTCTCCAGGTATTTGCGCTAATCAAGGAAGAAGTGGGGCTACGCCGGGCAGCGTGTGGTTCACCGTGTATCGATTAGTTAGTAATGTTAAGATCGTTGCTAAGAGTGTTGAGTTTTTTTTAATCCATTTTGTAATACAACTTTTGTAAGCCTGAAACTTCTTCTTCTTCTTAAATGATATGGCAGTGCTCCTGCCCTTCCGTTCAAAAAAAAAAGAAGGTGGAGCACACGTTCAAGAAGATCAAGCGGACCGTGTCGTATGCCAGCGTCTCGCTGGCATACGACACGGTCCGCTTGATCTTCTTGAACGTGTGCTCCACCTTCTTCTTCCCATGGACGATCCACATGAACCCTACCTCGCGCGCGGTTGTAGCCGAACTCCTGCACGTCATCAAGAGGGAAAAGGGAGGCCGATGTCGGCGAGCAGCTCGACGGCGGCCTTCTTGCACGCCGCCGCGGATGACCTCGGCGCCGGCGCGGTAGCTCTCGATGGTCTGTGACGCCATTGCAGCTTTGAATAGCTGGGCAGCTGGGTACTACTGGTAGCTAGATGACGTGTGTGGTGAGAGAAGGCTGTAGTGTGAATTTGTTATGCGAGTATGCAAATGATGAGCTAGACGTAGGCTTATACAGACGCAAAAGTGCCTTATGATAAGAGACTTATCTCTCAGGTAATCAGGTTAGAACTTTTGAGAAATGCAGGCCAGCTTGATTCAGAGACAGAGAGAGTTGACCCATCGGTATTATTCCAGCTTGTACTGTATAGGCTGCCCAGTCCCATATATGATTTCCTCTAATTAGTGATTATACCTTGCAATGAGGCTGATCAACAAAGGGACGATTTTCCAAGAATGCTCCTTGCTATCTCTTTTCCGTTGGTCTTTAGGCAGCAGCAGCGGCCACTCAAGACATGCATGCAACTGCACTGGATGGAAGTAACGCAAGGCGATAGTATTGGATTGCATGCGTTACTCTGCCGTGGTATCATTTCTATCAAGAGTAGTAACCCATTAATGAAATCATCTTAAGTGGTTATTGCAAACTACTTAATGGTCATAATAATGTGGAATTATCCCACGTAATAACACCTATAGGGCAGCAAAAATGGAGAAGCTTGTTACAGGAAACTCTGACTGAGACAAACTGAAATTAGAAGAAGCAGTTCAAAATGAGTGTGACGGTTCAATATTGAATTATAGTACGTATTATAAAAAAATCCACACTAAAATAATGGAGTCAGTTAGAATACTAACATTTCATTCAATGGTAAATGCAACAGGTCAAAAGAGTACCTGCTAATAATCAAAAGAGTACGTACCTGCAAAATGCATGTGGTCATCTAACGTATGAGTTGCTTCCTGCAAATTTCTAATTACTCTAATTTGCAGGCAGCTTCCCCGTCCGGATCTGGTAGATGCCTTCCACGGTTCCACCGCCGCCACCGTCCAGAGAAGACCCAGCACGACCCTGCACGTGCGATTATCATGCATGCATGTGGTAGAGCTTAGCATTTCCGGCAGCTGAGCGAGCAAATAATTGGTGGGTAAAAACGAATGATGATGCCATGCTAGAATGGTAGGTGGTGCAGTCTGTGCAGTTGTGCACATACCACATCGGCCTTGGTTCTTCACCGGCGTCATGGCGCCGCTGGCCAGTCGTACACACGCTCGGCGGCGCGGCGGTGGACAGATTCACGTACGCCGGCAGTCGGTCCGCCGCGTCCACGATGACGGCGCTGGCGTCCACCGTACCGGCCCCGCGCGCATGGTGATCATCTTGGTTCGCCTCCACGTCGTACGTCCACAGGCAGCGGCGGCCGTGTACACGGCCGTGAACTCCTGGTCTCCATGAGGTCGATGTAGGCCGTCTCGCTGAGCTCGTACGTGCGCCGCGCCGCCTCCGCCTCAGCGTTGGTGGCAGGGGCGAAGCCATGTAGGCTTCCGTGGGTGCAGCTGCACCCCCCTCCAAAGAAATTTCCAGTTCTTACCTTTCTATGTTGACCCTATATGCACCCCCCTCGGTCCAATATGTTGCACCCCCCACACGGCCCAGACGACAGCTCAATCTTACTTGAACCCCGTGAGAAAATTATGGCAGAAAGAGAGCAAACAGACCCCCTTTGTTCCAACGCTAGACACACGCGCAGCATCTCGGCATGGTGCTATGGCTACCCATTGCCGCAGCGCATGGTCGAGTCATCAAGGTAAAAATTATATGGATGCATGCTTCCTCTATTCTTTCTCAATCAGTTTGATTAATTAGCTAAAAAAACAAAGCCCTACAATTGTTATTGGTTCTTCTTTTAAATGTAGAGTTACAGATAGGGCCAATAATGCCCAAAATTCATGTTCGGATGATTTGGATAGTGCCAGCTAGTAATGTCCAAAATTTATGGTTACCATCCTAATCTTGCAGTGAGGGTGAGAAGAAAGTATGATCGAGAATAGCCATTCTTTCTCCTTGAAAAATAAAAATTGTTTCATAAATTTTAACCTTTTTAAGCGGTTGAATCGCTAAGGATGTTGAAAACTTCAAGTAAATTGATATATTTTGCCTAAGTTGATGTTTTCTGTTCATGCTACACCAAATCATATTAGTGGCCTTCTTAATTTTGGTGAAAAAGACTTTATCCCCTTTTTATCGTCGCACCCCCCTCCATTTCGCTCTAGCTTCACCACTGGTTGGTGGCATCGATGTAGGCGACGACTTGCGCGTATACATCCGGAACCAACGCCGCTCCTTGGCGACCGTGGCGTTATGGCGTAGGACCTGTTGCACTCCCGCTTCCATTGCTGGAACCACGCTCCATCATCATCGGGCTGCTGCCGGGACGCCTGTGGCTTGTAGGCCGCCACCGACGAGCAACCGAGGAGGAAGACGGCGAGCAGGAGGAGGACGTGAGGAGGAGAACGACGCCTGGTGGAAAGAACGTGGAACAGGGCGTGAGGCGAACGGAACAAGGCGTGAGGCTAACGGAACAGGGCGTGAGGCGAACGGAACACGGGGAGCGAGCGGCGCGGCGCAGAGGCTCGCGTCTTCGCGAAGCGGCACGGAGAGGCAGCGTCCGGAGTCGGGAGGTCTCCCTGGGGAAAACACGAGGAATAGGGCCGCCCAGCGGGGGCTCCTATATACTTCCAAGTGCTTTGAGCAATTTGGCTTAGATGCCCATTTAGGCCCAACACACTAGTATTACCTATGGATACCGTGCGCATTCTCCACTAGACTTTTTTTCATTCTGTTGAAAATAAAGTCACACACGTAGCTGTATTCGAATATTTTTTAGCACGAAATTTTATTAGCCTCCAACAGTTTAATATGATACTAGATTCAACATTTTTATCAACCTAATTCAACATTTCAACAATATTGGTTCAACATTTATATAAAACTAATTCAATATTCTCTAAAAAATGTTGAAATAGTATATTACAAATGTTGAACCAGTTTCTAGCAAATGTTGATTTTAAAAAACTATTTAAAAATATGCTATATATTCAAATTGGAGCTTGTTTTGTCGTATAAATTCTAACGAATACCACGGTTCAAACGGATTTGAAAAATGATTTACGGTTCGAGAGAAAATTGAAATTAAAGATTGAAATCTAAATGGATTCACGTCCGGCCAGCTCATGCATGCAGCACCGCGTACCGCCAGCCATACCGCTAGCTGTCCATGTGCGCGCGCCGTTGTTGGCTTTTCTTGCACAATAATCTGGTTCGTTCATATGATGTGCACGGATCTCAAACATTGGAAGCCACCTAGCTAAAAAAAACTTTCGGAACCAACGCCGCTCCTCGGCGACCATGGCGTACAGTGGCGGACACAAGCCTAGGGCCACCTGGGCCATGGCCCTAGGCGTGGGCCGAAATTCTCCACTGGTATTACTGTAGCAATAAAGAGGCCCAACAGTTATTTATGAATTGGCCCATGGACTGGCCCTGGGCCTTGGGCCAAAATCTATCCGCCCCCGATGGCGTAGGACCTGTTGCACTCCCGCTTCCATTGCTGGAACCATGCTCCATCATCATCGGGCTGCTGCCGGGACGCCTGTGGCTAGGCCGCCGCCGACGAGCAACCGAGGAGGAAGACGGCGAGCAGGAGGAGGACGTGAGGAGGAGAACGACGCCTGGTGGAAAGAACGTGGAACAGGGCGTGAGGCGAACGGAACACGGGGAGCGAGCGGCGCGGCGCAGAGGCTCGCGTCTTCGCGAAGCGGCACGGAGAGGCAGCGTCCGGAGTCAGGATGTCACACCCCAAATTTTCTAAATTTGGGATGTGAATAAATAATATAAATAAACACAATGATTAAAACAACATATATAATATATATATATATATAATTTATAAAGTTTATAAAATTTTATAAAATTTGGAATGATTCTGTTTAAGTTATAAAATTTTCCAAGGTTTAAATAATTAACAGGGAATATAATATATATATATAATATAAATATATGTATTCTAATTTCAAAACAATATATATTTATAACTCCCTAAAATTCATCACAATTAAATTGAAGCAACCCTATGAATTTTCTAGGATTTATTAAAGCTTAAATAAAATTTTCTAGGAATTAATTGAGTTCCTAGCCTTTTATTAATTTAAATGTCACATTAAATAATTATTTTATCCAAAATAAGTTTTTGTTGCATTCATGCTGTTGCATATATTTTTGGTTGCTAGTAAATCAAGTTGGAATTTAAATTCGAATTTGATTTGCATTTGATTGAGTTTTAGAAAAGTTAAAACTGTTAGAGTTCGTTTTCGGCCCTTCATCTCTCGGCCCAGTCCAACTTTGCCCCCTGGACTATTTTCCTCCGCTCTCTTTTCCTCCCCGCGCTTCTTCTCTTTTTCCCGGGCCGTTCCTTTTTCTCTCCCCTCGGCCTGCTTCACTTTAGGCCCAACGTCGGCCCGTCCGTTTTCTTCCCGTCGCCTTTTCTCTCTCTCTTGTGCCGCCGACTGGTGGACCCCACCAGTCAGCATCATCTTCTTCCCCATCCGAGCGGGATTCTCCTCCGAGTCCTAGCCGAGCGCGCCGCCGAATCCTGCTCCCCCACGCCTGCTCGAGCCCAATCCCCGGCCTATTTATAGCCGCGGTCGTCGCCCTGTTGCTTCCCCAACCAAAGCCGTCGATTTCCCGCAACCCGAGCCGCCTGCGCCATCGCCGCCGCCGAGCTCAATCCGCCGACGTCGACCCGCCGCTGCACCGCCTCTCCTTCGGCCCGAGCAAGTCCTAGAGGTTCGCCTCGACAATCCGCTCCTCCTCTTCGTGATCTTGATTCGTTTTCGGTCGCGTATCGTGCTAATTGAACTCGCCGACGATCTTCAGTGCCGCCGGCCGCCGCTCGTCGTCGTCCGACGCTGTCGCCGGCCAATCCTCGTCGGGATCACCTCTGGTGAGTTCGCCTTGCTCCCAGCTTGCTCTCTGTCCAAGTCTCGTCGCGTATTGTACACCGTAGCGTCGTGTTCATCTTTGACCGAAGCTCCGCCGCCGCCCATGGCGCCGCCGACGCGTTCCGTCGTCGTTGAGCGTCCCCAGCCGCCCCGATCACCCTTGGTAAACTCGTTGTGGTCCAGTGGTCTCGTAGAGCTTGTTCTCGTCGAGAGCCGAGTCGTGTAGCGCGTTTCCGACGCTACTCCGGCGGAGCGCCGCCGTTCCGGCCATCTTCGCCGGCGAGCTCCCCGCCTAATCTTATCATGGCCACCGGATCGTGATCCAACGGCCCAGATTAATCCAAGCCGAAGTCAATTAAGTGGATACCGGTCAACCGTGCCAATTTTGCATAAGAGACCCTGAGTTTTTCTAAAATTAACCCGCAGTCCAATTTTAATTCAAAAATAATTACGAATAGATCCTTTTTCTTCTGTTTTAGCCCCTGGAACTTTTAAAACTTTGCCAACAAGTCCCTGAACCTTAGAAAAATCATATCTTTCACGTTTTAACTCCGTTTTAATCCGTTCTTGTTGCTTTAGCTTCATATCAACTTAAACCACGTGTTAGCAATGTTATTTACCATGACAAATATTTCTGAATTTTATTTAACATTAATTTAATTAAAGGCTATTTTAATGCGTCTTTCTAAATTAAAATATAATTAATGTTTAAACTCGGTTTTTCATGTCAACTATGAATTTGATTAATATTTATTCCATGAGTTGTGTAAATAAAAGTTGACTAAGGTTCTATCTCGATTTTCATAAATAATATTAACTTGATTAATACTTATTTCTTGAGCGTTCTGAATAAAATTGAAGTAGATAATATCTTGGTTTCTTTAAATAATATTAACATGATTAATATTAATTTTATAATCTTTCTAACTAAAATTTGATTAGGCTCTATCTTGTTTCTTCATATAATTATGTTAACTTGATTGGTGTTTCTAATCACTAGTTCTCTAATTAAAAGCTAATTAGAGTTAAACTTCGAGTTTTCATAAATAATTGTCAATCTTGATTAATGTTAACATAATTATCATTCATTTCTGAATAAAATATAAATAAGTTCCATCTTGATTTTTGTAAAGTGATATTAATTTGATTAATAATTACTTAAATAGCTCTTTCTAATTGAGATTAAACTCCGGCTTTTCATAAATAAATGTTAACTTTGATTAATATTGACTTAAATGTGTTACAGTTATAATACTGACTAATTCAACACCGTTTATAAAATTATTCGGTTAGATGTTCTCATATAATCTATTTTAAGTTAATACTTTAATTAAAATAATTTGTACTTGAATATTTACAATTAAAAATATGACTAGTTTAACTAGAGATATAAAGTCATTTGATTTGATAAACATGTTCCCTTAATTAAAAGCCAATTAAGAATTATATTTTGGTTTTCTTCTTAATGATTAATATGGTTAATATATTATAAGTTTTAAAAGTGATAGTTGAACAAGTTATAATATTGGAAACCTAGGTATAACCTTGATGTAACTTGGATTAAGGTTATATTTAGATTTCATATGTTTTCATAAATCACTGTTATTTGGTTTAAATGGTTATTAACTAGTGTTTCTAATTAAAGCCAACTTAGAAGTTCCACTTCCAAGTAATTTGATTAATAAACTTTCAATGTGACTTTGTTCTAGTGTTCTCGTTTTTCTTATTAAGTATCTATCTATTAAGTTTTCTCTATAAAATATGATTAAGTTATATTTCGGATTTTAATAAGCTTATGTAAAATTGATTAATGAGTATTAAACTAGATTTCAAACTAAAAGGTGATTAGCGTCAAACTTAATGCTTTCTTAAATGAGTATTAATTTGTGTGAATGTCAACATAAAGGTGTTTTGTCAATAATATTGATTAGTTCAACATGGTCAATGAAAGTTAATCAATTAGATGCTCGCATCTGTTTTTATTACTAAAGTTATGTGTTTAATTACATAATATCTACAAAAAGAAAAAATAGTTATAAATAAAATACATTCTTGGTTTCACATATTTAAATATAATTAAATCAATTTCCAGGAAATAGTCTCTTATATATGATTTTATCAAATTAAAATTTATAACCGTATAGTGTTTCCTTTTATAATCTAAAGTTTTCCGCTAGTTTTAAGTTTTCAATCGTAGTTCTGTTCTCAGCTTTTCCTATGCCTCTAAACCCAATCCTGTTAGTGCACCCTACGTTTCTCACTTAGTCCCTATTCTGTTTTGCCAATCAACTGTCTCCAATATTTATCGCATCCTATAAATTCATCGGCCAGTGTTCCAATGTCCGCAGCACTCTTCTCTGCAATCATGTCGCTAGTCCATCTTTTCTGAGCCATATCACTAAGTTTGAGTATAGATCTTTTCTTATGTTGTGGTTTCTCTGCAAATCAATATTATTTTAATTTTTAACTTTATATTGCTTCAATGATATGGTGTGAGTTACTATGTCATTGTATTGTAATATAAAATTAAATTATTAAAGTAATATGTTATTTGAGATCCTCGTATTCATAAATCCTCTGTACATGTGATATTCCTTGTGCCAATTAAAGCTCTGCCTTGGAACTTTCGTATCTTTCTTTCTCTCTCTGATCTTCGTGGTCCTTAGGTTCTCGTAACCATAGTAACGAGCCCTATCCGTTAGTGCGCTCTTTTAAAGCTTTTCTTTTGATTGGTGTATTGTTCTTAGTTGTACTTGTTTTGTTTGCTTGTATAGTTTTATGCTTGCATGCTTGTGTTCGATGTTTGCTACGAGTAGACGGAACATTGTTCAACTGAAGAAGACTTTTGAAGATGTTTTGAGCAGCTACACTTTGGAGAAAGGCAAGTGTCCCTAACCATCCTTCTACCTATGCTTTATTTATAATATCAAGATGTTTTAATCGGAACATGGAGAACCACCCAGGAAAACAGTGCAACCATAAGTACTATATGGCTCTGGTCTTGGCTAATTAATTAGAGACTTTAGTGGATGGTAACCTTACCCGAAAGGGGCAAGAGGGGCGGCGGTTGACGGGGTATAGCTCGGTCCTCTTGAGCTGTGGGCTTTGGTAAGAGACAGACCTCATTAGGGAGGGTTATACTTTGCTTCGGAACCGGAAACCTTAGCGGGTTACTTTTTACTAAGGAATCTTTGTAAAGGCCTCGTAGCGTCCCTATGCAGTCACACCTCGGTAGTGTGATGAGTGCCTGATCAGCACAGCGTGGTTGGGTTTAAAGTTCTTTTGAACTTTTACGCGGCTTATGGTGAAAGTGTACAACCTCTGCAGAGTGTAAAACTGTTATAACAGCCATGCTCACGGTCAAGAGCGGCCTGGATCCTCACATGAGTAACATTGAAAGGATCAACACTAGGCCTAGAGGGGGGGTGAATAGGCCTGTTTAAAAATTCCTGAAATAATTCTCAGAAAATCTGTCAGACAGTCGGATGATCCGACACAATCTCGGATCTTCCGACAGGAAGATCCGACAGTGTATAGGATCTTCCGAAAATAACAGAAAATCCGGAAGATCCGAAGATAAGCCGGATCTTCCGACAGGCAGTTCAAGTAAACTTCGAGATTTGAAAACTAATGACCTTTTAACAATTCCACTTGAATACAAAGCTCACAAATGATGTAAGGAACCTTCTAAATATGATCAATATCAGAGTATAACCACAAATAAGTAGATCGGGACAAATCAAGATATAGAAACGAAATGAAAAGTATGAAAGTGGAGACAAAGGATTTTCTACCGAAGTTCACTCCACAAAGGAGCTACGTCTCCGTTGAGATGCTCACAAGAGCCGGGCTGTCACACTAACCCCAAGTCTCTCCCAATCAACCACAAAGGAGGATTGAGTTACTTACTATGTGCTCCCACAAAGGGAAAGGGTAATACAAACTTCCGGGACTCAAACCACAAGAGAATGGGAGTTCACCGGCACCTCTAACCGTCTAGGAGCAAGCTCCAAGAGTAACAAACGCAAATCGACGAATCCAAGTGCTTCAAGTGCTTGAGAGATGAACTAGTTGAAGAGGCACACAAGTCTCACACTTTGAAGCTTTTCTCTCACTCAAACCCTAGTTGAATCTTGGAAGAATCAAGCTTGGAGGGGGAGTAAAGAGAGAGAGTGAATGCTCAAGTGGAGTGTTGGCTCGAGTTAGGTCAGTATGAGCAGCAGCAGCGAATGAAAGGGGGTGAGGGGTATAAATACCAACCCCCCAAAATATGACCGTTATGTTCACTGCGAAGGGGTACCGGATCTTCCGACACTTGGTCGGATCTTCCGATGAGCAACAGAAAAGAGTGAGAAAAACTCCAGGTAAGTTCCGGGGGTCGGATCTTCCGACAGAGTGTCGGATCTTCCGACAGACCCCGGAACATCCGACCCAGCGAGAAACCAAGACAGAGCCAGCCGGAACTTCCGGTCGGATCTTCCGGCCTCGGGTCGGAACATGCACACAGGACACTCGTGAGCTCGAAAAACGGCTAAGTCTTGTATCTTCCGAAGCCACGGCCGGATCTTCCGGCCAGGGAAAACCCGAGACCGAACTGCCCGGAACTTCCGGTCGGAACTTCCGGCCAAAGTTCCGGCCGAGCAAAAAAGGTGTTTGTGAAGTGTTTTTGTGGCTCTGAAAAGTTTGTCATCTCAAGCAAAGCACTTTGAGCAACTAGAATTCATCAACTACGTCCCCCTTGATAGTACGGTGGTCCTATACTCAATTTCAAACGGAAAATAGAATTTAAATTCACCAATTGAGTCTTCCACCACATGAATATGAATTGGGATCCTTGCTTGAGTGCTACCTTTCTTTTATTTCATTTTATTCCTGCACAACTCATGCACAACATCATATCCAAATTTCTATTGCCAATAATCACCAAAATAGATTAAATGCCTAGATGCACTTTCAATCTCCCCCTTTTTGGTGATTGATGACAATACAAATTTGGGTTCATAATAGGAATAAAATACATGTAGCTCCCCCTCAATTTGTGCATGGTGTGATAAAATCATCGTGATGCATATGACAAGATATTCACAACAACAAAGTGAGAAATAACATCACATCATCCATAAGCATTTCACTAAGAAGATAACGAGAAATATATCACACTAGCAATAACCATAAATAAGTCTTACAAATAGAAGTTTCACTTGTCACACCATTCATAACACAAATTAAAGTCTTACAAGTTCACAAGCTCACAAGAATAAAAAAAAGATAAACGATAGATAAGGCCCAAATTCACTCCCCCTTTGTCATCAAAGACCAAAAAGGGAGCTACTCGTCCTCGTCGTCGTCGTCGTAGTCGTCACCCTCATCATCGTCGCTCTCATCATCATCGGCTACAACGGTCTTGCCCTTGCGACGATCCTCATCCGTCTCGGGCTCACTGACATATTCTTCTTCCTCTTCCTCAGATTCTTCTTCCTCTGCCACTTCTTCTTCTTCTTCTTCCTCTTCTACTATCTCCTCTTCTCCTTGTCCTTGGTATTGAGAGGCACCAAAGACATACTCCTGAGAATAATCCTCCCAAGGGTTTGCAAAAGGAGGTGGAGGGGTGACTTCCCGGAGTGGGCGAACTGGAGAATGTGGCAAGTTTAACTTCTCAAGAAGTTCTTTGTGGCGCTTATCCGCCAAGTATCTATCATTCTCGGCTCGTTGCTCACGCTCATGAGATTTCTTGACTTGATATTTGCACATATTAAAGCAAGAGAACATGCCTTGGAGTAGAAAATCTATTTTGCTCTTCTTGCCTTTGGGGGCATAGGAAGGACCACTAGAGGAAGCCGGAGCGGTAGATGGAGGAGCTTGGGAAGATGAACCACCTCGAGAGGATGAAGTAGGAGCACCCTGATATGCCTTGGACTTTATCTTCAAGAGCTGGGAAATCTTGCCCTGAGGAGATTTGTATGGAAGATGAAGCTTGTCAGTCAAGATGTTTACCCCAGACACATGCTTGATCATATGGAAGATGTATGGGGCATAGTGACAGCCACTGGAAGCATCATAGGAGCAGTAGATGATTTCATTCCAAATAAAATTGAATACTTTGAACTTGGGCTTCCCGGGGGCCATTTGAAACAGCAAGTTTTTGGCCCTCTTAGAGATATTGTCAGCATCTCCTGCTCTCGGATACAAGGTCCCTCTAAGAAGTTGATTCAGCAACTTATAGTATGGAGAGAGACCCTTGTACTTCCCAAAAACCACCTCACCATAGGCATGATCATACATGAATGCCAGTTTTGTGTCATCTAAAATTCTACCAAGATGAAGGTCAACCTTGCTACGATCATTGCTTGTATGGGCATAGGCAGTCTCCTCAGCAAGCCCAAACAGACCAGCAAAGTCATGCAAAGAAATAGAGAGGCGTTTTCCACATAAGGTCCAATGCATCTCATACCTGTCCTCGTCTACCCACAAAGTGGCATAAAACTGGGCGATGACCTCCTCATTATATGGACACTCAAATGCCATCAGCTGGTCCATGTCCATCTCCACACACCGCTTATAGACATCATCAACCACTGGCTTGAGCGGTGGTGGGAAACTTTTCAAGTATTTCCAATCGACCCAATACATTGGAGTGCAAATGCGGGTCATCTTCAAAATGACTGACTCATACCAGTCTGCCTGATGAGAAACCCAAAAGCGAGGATCACCCTTGAATAGCTTGTACTGTATGCGTCTTGGATCCTCATCTTCACTGAATCTGAGGGGCTTCATGCTGTTCTGAGCTAGTTTGAAGTTAACCAGAGGACTGTCTTGGGAGTGCCGGAAAGGAATAGCAATGCTAATGAAGTTCTGACCAAGAAAAGATATATCAATATCATCATTGTACTGTGTGCCCGGTCCTGCTCCTTGATCGGCTCTCTTAACTCTGGGGCGAGGAGGAATCTTTCGCCCCTGCACATTAGACTGCGCTCTGCCTCGAACAGAGCGAGAAGTTGTTTGCTTCATTGACCTCTTGTCCTTGCCAACTTCTCTAATCTCCCCATCTGAAGCAGTGTCCGGATCAGAGGATGAAGAGAGGAAGAATGGGGATTTTGAATCAATACCGTTGAGATTTCCCGCGAGAACTCCGGAAGATCCGATGGAGATTGAGTCTTGGAGAGTTGGGGAATCAAAATATGTCACTTGAAGAAGAAATCCACGGTCCAAGCTCCAAATCGCCGTAAGGGGTGAAGTTTGGAAGAGAGTAGGCGTCTGTGGATGAAGAGAGGAAGAATGGGGCACGTAACGGTTCAGTCCAGATAATTATATCCGCGCACAGGCCGGAAGATCCGACGACGAGCCGGAAGTTCCGACCGAGACAGAACCAGAGAGACCAGAGCGGAAGTTCCGAGATCTCCCAGGTCCGGAAGATCCATCAACATGTCGGAAGATCCGACCGGGTCGGAAGATCCGAAAATTCTTCGGAGAGAGCGATTTGAGACAGAACTACCCGGAACTTCCAGTGGCAAGTTCCGGGGGTATGTCGGAAGATCCGAGGGTCCAGAAGAGATATGACATAAAGATGATTTTGCAAGATGAGATTTGATTTGATTGAAGATTTTGAGAGAGCTTGCTTATGAACTAGTAAGACACTTGTCCCAAAGTTGATCAGCAACAAACAATCAACAAATTAACCATGATCAACTTGAGACAAGATGTGATCCAACGACCACAAGATCAAATATTTTGAAATACTCACACAAAACTAAGATAAAACAATTTTTCTCCTAGTCTAGGCATCAAACAATTGTGTATGCAACAAGTCAAGCCAAGTTACGAGAATCCAAAATATTTAGCTCACTCCTCAAGGAACAAAACCTTTGCTCATCAAGAGGCTTGGTGAAGATATCGGCTAATTGTTTTTCGGTTCCTACATGGCATATGGCGATATCTCCTTTGGCGTCATGATCTCTAAGGAAATGGTGTCGAATGTCTATGTGCTTGGTTCTTGAGTGTTGAACGGGGTTGTTTGCTAGTTTTATGGCACTCTCATTGTCACACAAGAGTGGAATGTTTTTGAACTCACAACCAAAGTCACTCAAGGTTTGCCTCATCCAAAGTAGTTGAGCACAACAAGCACCGGCTGCAACATACTCGGCCTCGGCGGTGGATAGCGCAACGGAATTTTGTTTCTTAGAGCTCCATGACACCAAAGACCGACCAAGAAATTGGCAAGTCCCCGTTGTACTCTTTCGATCTACCTTGCAACCGGCATAATCCGAATCGGAGTAGCCAAGTAGATCAAAAGTGGAGCCCTTGGGATACCACAAGCCAAGGTTTGGAGTATGCACTAAATATCTAAAAATTCTCTTAACAGCCATTAGATGACATTCCTTAGGATTGGCTTGAAATCTTGCACACATGCACACACTAAGCATAATATCCGGCCTAGATGCACAAAGGTAAAGCAAGGAACCAATCATGGAGCGATATACCTTTTGATCGACGGATTTACCTTCTTCATTTAGATCAAGATGACCATTCACAGGCATAGGGGTCTTGATGGGCTTAGCATTGGCCATGTCAAACTTCTTGAGCATATCACTTGTATATTTGGTTTGACATATGAACGTGCCATGCTTTAGTTGCTTGATTTGAAATCCGAGAAAGAACTTCAATTCCCCCATCATTGACATCTCAAATCTCTTGGTCATTATCCTACTATACTCTTCACAAAAAGTTTCGTTAGTAGAACCAAAGATTATATCATCAACATAAATTTGACAAACAAACAAATCTTTGTCTATTTTTCTAGTGAAGAGGGTAGAATCGGCTTTCCCCATTACAAAGCCATTTTTGAGAAGAAAATCCTTAAGGCATTCATACCATGCTCTAGGTGCTTGCTTAAGCCCATAGAGCGCCTTATGGAGTTTGTAGACGTAGTCGGGATGCTTGAGGTCTTCAAATCCCGGTGGTTGCTCTACATACACTAGCTCACCAAGAGGCCCATTCAAGAATGCACTCTTCACATCCATTTGATACAACTTGAAGTTGTGATGAGATGCATAGGCCAAAAGGATACGAATTGACTCAAGCCTTGCCACCGGAGCATATGTCTCACCAAAATCAAGTCCTTCAATTTGAGTAAAGCCTTGAGCGACCAATCTAGCCTTGTTTCTTGTGACAATACCATTTTCATCTTGTTTGTTCCGGAAAACCCACTTGGTGCCAATCACATTTTGCTTGGGTCTTGGGACCAACTCCCATACTTCATTTCTTGTGAAGTTGTTCAACTCCTCTTGCATTGCAATGACCCAATCGGCATCACCAAGAGCTTCTTCCACCTTGAGAGGTTCCAAAGAAGAAACAAACGAGTAACATCCACAAAAATTTGCTAAACGTGAACGAGTGGTTACCCCTCTTTGGATGCTCCCAAGGATATTGTCAACGGGGTGATCCCGTTGAATACTTTGATGAACTCTTGGGTGTGAGAATGTTGATTGACGTTGGATGGATCCATCATCTTTTTCATGATGTGACTCAACATCTTGAGTATCTTCACCTTGAGCTCCCCCTTGATCATTGTCATGGTCATGATCGTCACCATGATCTTGGACTTGATCTTGTGACGAGCTTGGTGGTTCAACTCTTGTTGATGGTGATGGATCGATGTTGAACATGATTTCCGGATCTTGGTCTTGTTCCCCATCTTCATTTGAAAGCTCTTGAGGCTTTACTTCCCCTAAGCTCAAGTTCTTGATAGCTTGATTTGGCGGGACTTCATCTACAAGGTCATTTATAACTTGCTCTACTTGAGAGCCGTTTGATTCATCAAATTTTACGTCTACCGTGATCTCAACACAACCGGTGGTTTTGTTGAAAACACGGTAGGCGTGTTCGTTAGTACCATATCCAAGTAGAAAGCCTTCATCGACCTTAGGTGCAAACTTTGAGCTTTTCGCTTTCTTGTTAAGAATGTAACATTTGCAACCAAAGACTCGAAAGTAGTGCACCTTTGGTTTGTTATCGGTTAGTATCTCGTATGGAGTCTTGTTCAAATACTTTTGAAGATAGAGACGGTTAATGGCATGGCAAGCCGTGCTAATCGCCTCGGCCCAAAAGTTGTCCGGAGTCTTGTACTCATCAAGCATGGTCCGTGCCATCTCAATCAAAGTCCTATTCTTCCTCTCAACAATGCCATTTTGTTGAGGTGTATATGGTGCGGAGAGTTCATGCTTGATTCCCTCTTCATCAAGAAACTCTTCAATATTTGTATTCTTGAACTCCGTCCCATTGTCACTTCTTATATGCTTGATCTTCAATTCAAACTCGTTTTGAGCTCTTCTAATGAATCTCTTGATGATTGTTTGCACTTCACTCTTGTCATGCAAAAAGAAAACCCACGTGAACCGAGAAAAATCATCTACAATGACAAGTCCATACTTGTTCCCTCCAATGCTAACATATGCAATCGGTCCAAATAAATCCATATGAAGCAACTTGAGTGGTCTTGAGCTAGTCAAAATATTCTTGGGTGGATGTGGAGCACCAACTTGCTTCCCGGCTTGACAAGCACTACACAACCTATCTTTCTCAAACACAACATTTGTTAGTCCTAGGATATGTTCATCCTTTTGAAGTTTGGCCAAGTTCCTCATCCCAACATGAGCTAGCCGGCGATGCCAAAGCCAACCCAAGCTAGATTTTGCCACTAAACAAGTCTTCGGTTCCACTTTACTAGTTGTGAAATCAACTAAGTAAAGTTTTCCCTTGAGTCGACCCGTAAAAGCAATAGAGGAATCCTCCCTTCTTAGGATGCTCACACCCTCATTAGTAAAGAGACAATTGTAGCCCTTCTCACAAAGTTGTGAAACCGACAACAAATTGTATCCCAAAGAATCAACAAGATAAACATTTGAAAGGGATGAGTCTTGTGAGATAGCTATTTCACCTTGGCCTATGACATCACCATGATTGTTGTCACCAAATGTGATCTTCTCAACGGGTGAGTCATACTCTTGTAGCTTCGCAAACATATTCCTTTCTCCGGTCATGTGATTAGAACATCCACTATCCAACAACCATGAAGGTCCACCGGAGGAATATGCCTACAAAACAAGTTTTAAGCCTTGGACTTAGGTACCCAAAAGTGGTTGGGTCCTTGAGCGTTAGCCTTTGACATTTTAGGCACCCACACACTTCTCATCATCTTCCTAGTATGAGCACCTATATACTTTACCACCATCTTCCCATTTTGGTCCCAAGTTACCATATAGTCGATGGAGTAGTTTGGTGATGGCTTGTGCTCAATGACCTTCTCTTCTTTCTTGGTCTTGATCTTGACATTTTGAGTGGATGCCTTTACCTTTGTCAAGGACTCCGTGGGTCTTACCACCCCATGAGCCGCATCCATTAGTTCACCTAGATAGGTCCCCTTGGTGAACAATGTCACATCACGATCATTTACCCTTTTTGTGCCATTTGCCTTTCCTCCTCGAGTGTACCCAAGCCCATCCTTGATAGTACCATATCTACCGGCTTTATATGCCGGGTGGGTCTCGAATACACTCTTGCCCTTACCTTGGTCTTGACCAATGGCATTGTTCAACTTTTGGATTTGAGCATCTTTAGCCTTTACTTTCTCTTCTAGCTTAGAAATGTTAATTGCACAAGCATCTAAATCAATTTTATAACATCTTGAGCAACCTTCACTAGTAGAGACACTTGAGTCAAGAATAGTTTTGGAGTTGCTCTTGGTACTTTCCCAAAGAGAGCTAAAATTGGCTTCTAGATCTTTGTATTTGATCTCTAGGCTTGAATGCCTTTCTTGAAGCTCACTTTTAGCATTCTTTAGGTTAGTTAGAGAGTCATTTGTCAAAGACAAGTTCTTTGACATCATCTCCCGTGAGTCATTTGCTTGAGATAACTCACAAGCCAACTTCTCAACCTTGAGTTTCTCCTCAACTAGAGCCTCTTCTAGGACAAGGTTTCTCTCCTTTTCAAGAATGAGCAATTCTTCTTGTCTTTCAAGAGACTCCTCTCTTTTCTCAATTTTCTCTAGTAGCTTTTTGATAAACTTGTAGCCATCTTTTCCGAACTTCTTTATCATGTTTTTCTCATGTTCGGCTTCTTCACTATCTAGATCATTTTCAATGTTTCTAGATGACAAAGGGGTGGATGATAGAGGTGATGTGGTGTCCAATACCTTAGACCCTTGAGCCATGAGGCACATGGGTGCTTCGTCATCACTCTCATTGATGTAGTTGAAGAGTCGTGGAGTTGAAGTAGGAGCTTGAATGGCACAAGTGGCCATTTCTTCATCGCCGGAGTCATCACTTGATGAGTCCCAACCTTCACCAACGTGGGCGCTTCCAAACTTCTTCTTGTAATCTCGACTCTTCTCTTTGTATTTCTTGTCCTTGTCATCGTTCTTGTTCTTGAGCTTCGTGTTATCCTTGTCATTCTTCTTGTGAGGACAATCGGCAATGAAGTGACCTTTCTCCCCACATTCATAGCATCTTCGTTGAGAGTAGCTCTTCTTTTCACCTCTTGACTTCATGAATCTCTTGAAGTTTCTAACCATCATAGCGGTTTCTTCATCGGTGCTCTCATGATCATTTGAGTCTTCACTTTTCTTGGAAGTTGAGGTCTTCTCATTTGACTCAACCTTCTTGCTTGGTTCGGCCTTGAGAGCGATGGTCTTGACTTCGGTTGGTTGAATTGATCTTGTCACATCCAAGCTATTCATCTCATGATATTGCAACTTGTTGAATAACTCCATGGGCACCATTGTCTTGAACTTGTCACTTTCTCTAATCATTGTGGCAAGCATTGGGTTCTTGGGTGCGTATGCTCTAAGCAATTTCTTTGTGACCTTGCTCTCGCCCCAATCATTGCTTCCAAGCATTCTAATTTCAGTGACAAGGAGCTTCAATCGATCATACATCTCTTGCAAGGACTCATCCTTCTTCATGACGAAGGCTTCTAGTTCTCCTTGTAGAAGATCTACCTTGCCTTCCTTGACTTCTTCCGATCCTTCATGAGCCATTCGAAGAGTGTCCCATAGCTCTTTTGCACTATCGATTCCCCTAATCTTGTTGTACTCATAATCGCTTAGAGCCCTTCTAAGCACGGTCACGGCTTGAGAGTTGCGGAAGATGTCGTATTCTTGTTCACGACTTGGCGTTGCACTCTTGTCAATACCTATATTCACAATAGTCCAAAGAGATGGATGAAGACCATGCAAGTAAATTTTCATATCATCACTCCATCGGGCATAGTCAATCCCATTGAATTTGGGGACTTTGCCCATTGGAATGGATGAGAAATTAAGACTAGAAGGGTCAAAAGATTTGTTAGAAGAAGATGTCTCATATCGATAAGACACCGAGTGAAGTCCGTCGAGAGCGTCTCTTTCTCGTATCTTCTTCTTGAAAAGCTTTTGTGCCTCTCTTTCGGCCTTCTCCTTGATCTTCTTCCTTATCTTCTCCCTTCTTTGCTTTTTCTTCTCTTGTTCATCCAAGCTCTCATCAACATCGCTAATGTTGAATTCATCATCGCTTGAGCTTGACTCAATGGGTGTCGGATGTTTATCTTTGTGGGCGGAAGCCATCTCGGATACTTCTCCCATACCGGCCATAGTGTTTTCCCTTAGCGGTTAAGCCTAAACAAGGGATTAGGCTCTGATACCAATTGAAAGGATCAACACTAGGCCTAGAGGGGGGGTGAATAGGCCTGTTTAAAAATTCCTGAAATAATTCTCAGAAAATCTGTCAGACAGTCGGATGATCCGACACAATCTCGGATCTTCCGACAGGAAGATCCGACAGTGTATAGGATCTTCCGAAAATAACAGAAAATCCGGAAGATCCGAAGATAAGCCGGATCTTCCGACAGGCAGTTCAAGTAAACTTCGAGATTTGAAAACTAATGACCTTTTAACAATTCCACTTGAATACAAAGCTCACAAATGATGTAAGGAACCTTCTAAATATGATCAATATCAGAGTATAACCACAAATAAGTAGATCGGGACAAATCAAGATATAGAAACGAAATGAAAAGTATGAAAGTGGAGACAAAGGATTTTCTACCGAAGTTCACTCCACAAAGGAGCTACGTCTCCGTTGAGATGCTCACAAGAGCCGGGCTGTCACACTAACCCCAAGTCTCTCCCAATCAACCACAAAGGAGGATTGAGTTACTTATTATGTGCTCCCACAAAGGGAAAGGGTAATACAAACTTCCGGGACTCAAACCACAAGAGAATGGGAGTTCACCGGCACCTCTAACCGTCTAGGAGCAAGCTCCAAGAGTAACAAACGCAAATCGACGAATCCAAGTGCTTCAAGTGCTTGAGAGATGAACTAGTTGAAGAGGCACACAAGTCTCACACTTTGAAGCTTTTCTCTCACTCAAACCCTAGTTGAATCTTGGAAGAATCAAGCTTGGAGGGGGAGTAAAGAGAGAGAGTGAATGCTCAAGTGGAGTGTTGGCTCGAGTTAGGTCAGTATGAGCAGCAGCAGCGAATGAAAGGGGGTGAGGGGTATAAATACCAACCCCCCAAAATATGACCGTTATGTTCACTGCGAAGGGGTACCGGATCTTCCGACACTTGGTCGGATCTTCCGATGAGCAACAGAAAAGAGTGAGAAAAACTCCAGGTAAGTTCCGGGGGTCGGATCTTCCGACAGAGTGTCGGATCTTCCGACAGACCCCGGAACATCCGACCCAGCGAGAAACCAAGACAGAGCCAGCCGGAACTTCCGGTCGGATCTTCCGGCCTCGGGTCGGAACATGCACACAGGACACTCGTGAGCTCGAAAAACGGCTAAGTCTTGTATCTTCCGAAGCCACGGCCGGATCTTCCGGCCAGGGAAAACCCGAGACCGAACTGCCCGGAACTTCCGGTCGGAACTTCCGGCCAAAGTTCCGGCCGAGCAAAAAAGGTGTTTGTGAAGTGTTTTTGTGGCTCTGAAAAGTTTGTCATCTCAAGCAAAGCACTTTGAGCAACTAGAATTCATCAACTACGTCCCCCTTGATAGTACGGTGGTCCTATACTCAATTTCAAACGGAAAATAGAATTTAAATTCACCAATTGAGTCTTCCACCACATGAATATGAATTGGGATCCTTGCTTGAGTGCTACCTTTCTTTTATTTCATTTTATTCCTGCACAACTCATGCACAACATCATATCCAAATTTCTATTGCCAATAATCACCAAAATAGATTAAATGCCTAGATGCACTTTCAAACATACTTAAACATGAAATTAAATTGATCTCTGGTTATTTCTTGTGGCCTTGCTGAGTACCAACCATAAGTGTACTCACCCTTGCTAACCGCTGCTCAGAAGAAGAACTTGTATGAAGCTGTTTGAAGATGGTGCTCAGTTCTAGGCGTACGCAACCCCCAGTCGACTGCCTGTGAAGTTTGGAGCCTTCGTTTCCAGGATACGCTGTATACTCTGATAGACTCGTAAGTCATTTATATAGTTTATTATGCGTGATACTGCATCTTTTATTCACTACCGGTTTACTGTATGTATGAAACTTGATCCTGGCATACATACAGTGTACACTCGGTTTGTTTTCTAAAACCGGGTGTGACACAGGAGGTCGGGAGGCGGCGGTGGCGGCTCGGCTAGCGGCGCAGACGAGGCGGCGCGGGAGCGCCGCCGGCCGGCCGGTGGGCCGGTGACCAGCGGCGAGGGCCACTGGGTTAGGAAGGTCGGGTCGGCACTGCGGAGGCGGCGGCGGGGTGGAGGCCGCCGGGGAAGAAGATGAGGGAGCGCTAATGGATCTGGGATGGGCCCTAAGCTAATCCTTCTATTTGACTTCCGCAAGCTAGGTAGGAGCCCCTGGTTATGCTAAAAAAAAGATAGGAGCCCCGAGTGGGGAGGAGGAACCGAAGGTGCGGGATGGAGGGTGGGCAAACATTAGATGGATAAAATCGCTCGATAGCAGGCCGAGGTCTGTCTGATCAAGTGCTCGAGTGTGGTGGTCACCGGGGACTGGCTAGATTCTTATTTTTCTAATAATAGAAAATATATTGACGGCCTTGACCAAAGCGGCTACAGCCAAAAAATTAACATAAAAATTACATCCCATCAGAGGGTTTTAGTAGTCCTACACGATCAACAAGATCGCCATAACACGTTTGTCAGATCTTACAAAGAACTGAAAATATTGGACACCGACCACCATTGATGCCTCTTCCAAGGCAACAGCACGAAGACTTGGCGCAGATAAAGCCTGCCAACCAACATTCGAACTGTTACGCCATCCAATGCCTCCTCCGCCCTAAGCTGAATATTGAACAGTGTCCACATGGTAGAACTGTCTGGCCTTGGCGAACAAGAACTTCGACGACGTGTCTGCACTGCCGTCGCCGGCCTGGACAAACCAGGCTAGGTTTTCACCTAGTTATTGATCACCCACAGGCGCAACAGGGGACGGTCTGACCAACGACTTCAGCGGCGCCTTCAACAAGATATGTGTCACGGACACTTCACCGCCGCCGGCCGGCAAACATGCCAGGCAAGGATTTCACCCAAATCGCCGCCACAACCGTCACCACTGCGCCCGACGAACGAAAAGGTCGCCTTCACCGGAAGGACACCAACATCATCGATCAGGACGTCGCCACCGCAAGACGAGACGCACGCCGGACGTCGTCGACGAAACACCGCCACCTAGAGCAAGGTTCCGCCGGCAGAGGGACGGCACCAACCCGTGGGAAAGCGGCGGCGCGGCTGCTAGCGAAGTCCGTCCAAGTTGCCCGCATGGGAGCGACGCGGAGCGACGGAGGCGTTGGATCTGTTACCACTACGTAGCCTCCATGCCGCCAGGGACGGCACGAGCCACTACCGGAGAGGCCACGCGACCCGAGGCCGCCACCTGCAGGCCCCGCGCCCGGCCATCGCCTGCGCCCCGGCCGCCGGCTCCTCTCGCTCGCGCTTGCCGCTGCCTAGATCCACTCGCCGCCGTCCCGAAACGGGAGACGCCGCATAGATCCACGCGTGCCCAGCCTTCTCGCGCTGCCGACTGACGCCGGTCGCCGGCCTCTCCGCGCGCAGCCGCGGCGCCGCAAGACGCGGGGCACCCTCCAATCCCCCGCACAGATCTGGACGCCCGCGGCCAGTTGGAGTAGAGCCTCGCCGCCGCCGTCCTAGGGAGCCCGCGCAGGCTTCCGACGGACCCCTCCGTCAGCGGCGAGGAGGAAGAGAGGAGAGGAGGGCGGCGGCTCGAGCTCCAAGGGCAAGGAGACAAAACTACTCGTCCCATTGATGTGGTGGTGGGCCGCAGACCAAACTTGAAAACTGGGAAATCTAGCCCAGACCATGTAAAATCTTGGCCCATCTTTTGTTTCGTTGTGGCTGGTCTCATGGGCCGGACCGTCTGCAGCAGGTTCCGAACGACTAATACCATCATCATCCTGGGCCAAACAAGTAATACAGCTCTCCCAAAGGTCAAAGCATAGAAAATTCATTCTCTCGCTTTTCGAGATATGCAGAGGAAAAATTCAACTCGAGTACGCACTAGACTAGCAAAGGAGCAAGGAAATAGTATTACAGTCAATGGCGGTGAAGGAGACCGTCGCTGCTGCTAAGAGCAAGGCTAAATAGATTTAGTCAGCTAAAAATCTTTACATCCCATCTCTAAGCCTATTAGTATAGTGTCTCCGTATTGATAAAGAAAGTCGTTTAGTACAAGATTTGAGTCAAACTTTAAGAATATAAATCATGAACAACTTTTAAGTTGTTGAGTTTGAAATTGTAAAATTTATATGAATAGATTTATTTTGAAAAATACTTTCATAAAAGTATACATGTATCACTTTTCGATAAATATTTTTATAGAAATAAGAAGTCAAAGTTGTGTTTTAAAGATCGTGTCGCTGTCCTAAACAGCTTTCTTTACCAGTATTAAGGGGTAGTGATTTAGTATTCATCATTAATACATGATTTACTTGTCTCTCTTATAAAGTTTATTGGTTCTTGTGACCAAGCTGACTGTAAACTTACATCTTACCTCCTCTCTCTCATCTTGTCTCTCCTCCACCTCACCCCTCTCTCTCATCTTGTCTCTCCTCCACCTCACCATTTAGCCTCTTACAAGTACATAGCACGAAAGCGAGAAGGAGCCGCGGTTCAAAGATGCGACTTTGACAAAAAAAATGGTCAAGGGGAACCAAAACTTCCACGCACATTGTTTGAACAAAAGACGCACAAGCACAAGAGAGGAGGAGGGAAGGCACACTGTGTTCCATCTTCCGTCCATGCGCGGCATCATGTTTGCTTTGCTTCTCGTCCGCGAGGCGCTCAATTCCGATTAGAACGTCACCAAAGAACTAATACTCTGAACTCGCGAGAAGAACGGGACGTCGGGACCCGTTCATGGGGAATTATGCAAAGCAAAAGGGATCAGTCACCTACCTGGTCCGGTTGGACGGGCAGCCACGGAGGGGAAATAAAAATCTTGGAGCACTGAGGTTGTTGTTTGTGAGCTGCAAGTAGCTAGAGCAGAGCGCACAGCTGTGAAGCAGAGCGAGGCCGTGGATTCGCCGTCAGTGAGTCACCACTCACCACCGCCGCCCACGAACTTGTGGGCAGGGGCAGGGCTCTCGGCTCTGGCCTCTGCATAGTGCCGAGACGACGTGACTATGGCCTATGGGCGAGTGCCAATGAAAGGAAAGTAGGGAACAGAGCTGCGACTGCAAATGGGCCTCTCGATCGATCGGCACGTAGAGCGAACTGTTCAGATCGCTTTCGTCGGAGACCGGAGACGTGATGACTGATGAATCCTGAAAGGAAGAAAGGGTCTCGCTTTCTGCTGCGGATGAGGTGGTGTGCTTTTCGCCGACGTCTGAGTCGTTAATGGTTGTTACTACCGGCCATCCGTGCCGCCGCCGGGCTTGCTAGCTTTTGCCACTTTGAGGGTTTGACTTGCAGAGCCGATGGAAGCTGTCGGAACGTAACGGAACTCACCGGGGCATGAAAGCTGTCGGAACGCACTATTTCTTTTTTCGCTACTAGCAGATCGTTCGTGTTCGTGCATCGCCAATGTCCCGACGGTCCGTGAAACCTGTGCAACTAGGAGTGGTACGGGATCCTGGACCTGGTGGCGTCTGTCCCGCACACACACCAACCACATGACGGTGACGGAAATGCGATGCGAGGCAGCCTGCATGCACGGCTGGCTGCTCCCCCCGCCGCACCCGCAGGGCCACGGGCGGACCTGGCCTGATACGCATACGCCGCGTGCGGCACACTGGCTTCTGCTCGACGCGGTAGGAAGCGGAGCGCGTCGCCGTGCAGCGCCCGCTGGAGATGGGCGAGCCGAGCGGCGACCCGGTCGGGGTCGGTCGCGTGGTGCCATGCTGCCAGCGAGGCCAGGCCGCCGAGCTGACGAAAGGAAGATCTCACGGATGTTTAGATGCTAGAATTGAGATGGTGAATTTGGAAGTAAAATGTACTTCGTAATCATTACGTTACTGTAGCATTTTGTATTCGTAAAAAATTATCCAAAAATTGATTAATTAGGCTCAAAATGTTCATCTCGCAGAGTACAACAAAACCGTACAATTAGTTTTTAATTTCATCTATATTTAATACTCCATACATGTTATGACATTTTGATGTGATGAAGAATCTTCTTTTTGGATAGTGTATTTGGGAGTTGAATTTTGGAACTCCTTTTTGGATAGTGCATCTGGGAGTTGAATTTTGGAACTCCTTTTTGGATAGTGCATCTGGGAGTTGAATTTTGGAAGTCATGTCTCTGCGAGTTCGCCCGCCCCTCTCGGGTCTCGGCACGGCAGCGATCGCTGCACTGCACTGCACGTGGGCTGGCGCCGCGGGGACACTGCCCTGACACCCTCCTCCGTCACGTGTGCCGGGCGGTAGGTAGGCCGCTCGACTGGAACTCGAGCCCCGAGTGGCCGAGTCCACGTCCACGTACGCGGCCGTCCTACCTATCACTCCCGGTGTGGTGAAGGACCAGCAGGCAGGGCGCCGCGGCCGTTTTCTATAACGTAAGGAAAAGCAATATCCCAGTTGATCAGTATGACAGTATGTAAACAGCATGGCGGAATGAATTCAGTCGCATTAAAATAAGCATCCTAACAGCTCCCCATTCTTTTCACGATGTGTGTGCTTGAGCTATGAATTCAGTCAATACAGTATGAGCCTGTGATGTGCCTAGCCGCTAATCCTCTGGTAGAAATAAAGGTAGCCCATATCCTTGGGCAGGTCGACAGATGCAGCAACCTTGCTGTCGTTGAAGATTACCCACCTCCCGTCTTTGAGAACGTGAGCGACGTAGTGCCCACAGTGGGTGGAGGTGCCCATATGGCTGACAAATGCCATCAGCTTGTATCCTACAAAACAGAACATTGTTATGGAAAACAAATCTCAGACACCAGGTTGATCGACTAAACTGCAAATACAGAAGAGAAACCTATACTTTTACATTTATAATTGTAAGTTACTAAGTTTGTAGTCATCAAGTATGCCAAACTAGATAGGACCTGATTTTTTTTCTAAGTTCATATATCTTTTCAATGTTTTTCAAGATAACAACAATCTTCTTAAAAATATAGCCAATCCAGTTTCTGCATCTACTTTTCGGATAACATATTGAAGAGGTAAACCTTTCAAAACCAACGTGGCTCAAGACGAGTGTTGCATAATTACAAAGGGCTAAAGGAAAGGAAAGGGATTAGCAAAACTTACTGCCACTTCCATCTGGTATGTAAGTGTCCTCAGCATTTACATTGCTAGTGGAAGAGTCGGCAGCAGATGCTGAACTCGATGCTTCAGGGTGGCTGAAAATCCAGTCGGTAGCTTTCTCGATATTACCACCCTAACACATAACAAAACAAGGGCATCACATCATAACAGGGCCAACAATAATGCAAAACTGACACAGAACAGTGGAAGAGGGAAATACAATATTTTAGAGGATGAGTATAGGAGCAGATTTGCAACCACTAACTTTCTGAAGGTTAAGAATCTCAAGACCACAGCCTATTCAAAACAATAGGTTATAAAAGAAAATCTTACAGAAGCTTTCAGGGCCTTTATGGCAACATCTTCTGTAAATCCAAAGGAAATGAGAGTTTGAACACTTGCTTCATCAACAGATTGTTCAGAGGCATGTGAATCTTTTGATATTGGATCATTTATATCTGCATCGCAAAATAGTGCTTAGATAGAGAACAGATCCTTGTGACAGTTACAACTTCCAAGAACAAGCTGATTACTTTATAATGAGAAGTGGTTATGAACTCAAATAATCATGGTAGCATACTAACCTGGATCATCCATGTGTGAGAGGAGCCAATTCATTGCCTCCTCAACTCCTGTGTTTGATGTGTTAATAGCAGCTTTCTGACAATGAAGGTAATTGAACCCCATGCTTGCAAGCTGGGACACAATATCCTCACTGGCAACAGGTGGAGCAGGCTCGGCTTTGTTGTCACCAGAAGCTGGAGCAATGCAAAGTAAAAAAAGCTGAAGAAAAACACAACAGAGAAGAACTAATAAATGAAATTCTAACCTCCTTCAGGTAGCAGCTCTTCCCCGGGCTGTACACCCTTGCTGCGCATATGCGAGATATCAATTGTATCTGGCACGTCTATATAAACATCTGAGAGAGAGATAAACAGCAATGAGCCATGGTATCTAAAATAGGGAGAGAAAACAGTTGAATCACCCAGGCAGAATTAAAATTAGTGTGGAATTGTGGGGAACATGAACGTACGCAAGTACCCCTAAGGAAACAGCACTGCTTATGCTTACTAAATCTCAGGCACAGAACAGGAAATGATGAATAACATCACATTCCAGCCAAATAATAACTATTGTGTGAACTAGGAAAACAATACACTATCAGACTGTTTTAAAACTTCGATTCCACAGTTGAGATTGCTGAAACATTTACTGATTCTAATCAAATTCAGGACCAGAGATGCTGAGTTGAATCAGGTTAAAGTGGATTACTCTCTCAGAACAGCCTGAAAAATGTCATGTGAATACTGGACATGTGCTATAAGGGGAAGGTCTATGAAATGAGTATCAAATGGATTAAAGCCACTGTATCAATTGGCAACATGTGTGCTCACATAGACAAAATGGAGAGTATTACCGAGTTTCTTTGGCACCCATCCTGCTTCCATTACAAACTTACGCATATGCAGCACCAGGTAATCAGGAAAGGTGTTAAAGCCAGCAGTCCTGCATGAAATATATATATTTTTTGTTTATAACCATTCATGCTACATGAATAGAACATGCAGGGATAAGCAGCTAAAAACATTGTTCTGTCGGTCATTCCACAGAAATAACAGAAAGATCCAGTCATTACAAACAAGCACAATTTGAAGTCAGTACATACCACCAGTGTTCTACAAAATACTCTACGATCAGGAAAACTCAAATGAGCAAAGGAATCAATATTAAGGGGTTTCCACAATTTCTGAGTAATAATCATGAACTCAAACCCTCACAGAACTAACCAGGAAAGTTCAGTAATAGAATGCAGATGAGAGAAACAATTTATGCTAGCTTGTTTGGTTTAAGGTGTTGATATGGAGCTACTAGTACATAACCACACTTCTTGCCCTAGTCAAACTGGATTCCCACTGGACAATTTTCATGTAAATGAGCTCTAATATAGTCACTACTGACTAATGTCGCATAGATTAGCTAACTTGAATACTGAAAGATGGTGATTAGTCTATAAGACAAACAATGAAACAATCCCTTACAAGTTACGCAATCTGCTCAACAGAATCTAAGAGACCATTAATATCTATTAATTATTAAATGAAAAAAAACAAGGCCATTGCTAAAAAAATTAACGAGTATTGTACTCTGATATTAGAATACTGTGTTATATATCCTTCAAAACTTGAGTTCAAAATGCACATACTTGGTGGCCGTCGTCTTCGAATTTAAAGCAGTGCTGTAAAAATCAGGAATTTCCTCTGGGCCTGAAAAACTTGCTAAGCATGCCTCCAATGGGACCCTAGGCCTCACAATTTCCTCATTAGACCTGTTATGAAAACAAAATTATCCATAAGCCGACACTCACTTGGTACTGCATGAACTATGAATGATTGAATGCCTTACACTTCTTTTCCATCCAAATCCATTGCAGCTTTCTTCTCACTAAAAGCTTCTAGCTGCTCTGCATGTCAAACAAATGTCAAGGACTATACATTCATATGTCACAGCAGTAATAAAAATGTTTACAGCTACCTTTATTAGTTGCCTCATGCAGTGGTATGCTTAAAGAAAGAATGTAGTCCGACCGTTTGTTGTAAGAAACTTTCCCAGAAGAGCACTGGACCCTCTCCTCGAGAATGAACTTGAAACCTGAACAAGGATTTAACTCATGGTTCCCAGGGTTTGCCTGCTCAACTCGGTCAATAAGGTGAAGGAAGAAGTCAAGGGCATCCTGGATGAATAGATGGACGTTAATACTTGACACTGCTTTCATAACAAAGACTATGGTTGATAAAAATTGAATACAAGCTAATTAGTCCACTTTTAAGTATATGACATTTCGGACAAGCTAATTAGTCCATTTTAAAAACTAATTAGTTTGTCATAAACCGTTATATATTCAAAAATGTAGGAAGTAGTCATTAAGGATGCAAAGAATATTACCTGCTGCCTCATACTAGAAAATTCAGAATGGTTCGCAGCGATAACCGACTTAAACATGCGAGGACGTATCCCTTCCTGACCCTATTAAAATCACATAATATTGGGGAAAAATATCAGAAACAAAAGTATGTCAGTTTCATTTTAATAATACCAAGGGTATTTCTGTAACACTTGGGGCGTTCCAAATGTAGTAACAGGACCACAGAACCAGTTTGCTTACTAGCACACAAAACTTGTAATCCCATTAAACTAGAGGTGCAGAAAGCAAAGAGTACATTGTGTTTCACTATAATGACATCTACAAGACAGAGAGCTGCATATCATATATTAAGAATAAAATGGGTTTAGAAAATGTAAAATTCCACTCTCACCATACAAACAAAATGGCATAAAAGTTGTGGAAAACCTCCTTTGCTGCACATCTTCTCACAGAGACGAACCCCCTTGACTATTCAAGCATAACACAGAGCAATTGCCAAGGGGTGCTCACTGTAGCACGGCTAAGAAAGCTAGTATTCCTTTCTGTTTCCTTTCTATTGATTGTAGTACCACACAGAACTTTTGATGTTTCTCAACCAAATCAAAGATGTTTAGGGGTGAAGGTTCATCAAATGAAGAAGCAAAACATTATGTTGGTAGAGAATCAAGCAGAATTGTGAACCGATATTGCGCGACACTAAATAAGACTATGAACTGATATTGCATATAACACTAGAAATGTGATAAAAGCAGTCTAAGCCACAAGGAACCACCAACAATCATTATTGACATACTAAGAACACAAGGATAGAAAAGGTACCAACTGACAAATTGGAAGCCATAGCAACAAATCAATATAAAATGAAGTTCATACCTCCTTATTTGGTGCAGAATGTTTACCGGAGAGCATACCATGTCCTAGTTTCGTCCTATAAAAGATGTAAACAAGCATATAAGAGCAAAATGCATATTGATCAGCTCTTACATAGAAAATGTAACTGCTAACTGATAGCTTGAATAGAAAGCGACACAAAATTTTCCTGTCAATTATGCTACATGCTTGGTTTCAGTATTGTCATTTCATTTGTGATGCTGTTGTTCTAGTAATTTTAATGGAATTGATAGCCAAGTTATGATGCTTTACTTTAAGCACAAGGAACAAATGATCAAATATCAAACTAATGTAATCTCTCGAAATACATAGCTAGCAATAAAAGCTAAGAAAAAAATATCAGACCTTAACTAGATAAACAACAACGTTATCGCACGCGTGCATAAACAAAGCCAGATGATCAGCAATTTAAGCTAGTGTAAACTTACATCTGCATGTTTAGGTCCAATGTTGGATCAGCAGGCGCAGTTGCAAATGCAGCTTTCAAACTCTGCTTCTCAAAGTATCTGAAACAAATAAGGGTCATGTAAAAGGGGGACAAAACGAGATAAATGTAACAATGGATGAAAAAAAAAAGAATGTGAGAAGTAAAACCAACCTCGATATGAAAGGATGAGTTGAAAACATGACTTGCATTATTGAAGCCATGTAGCAACTGTAAAGAGAGGGATTTGATTGTTACAAAAATTGTGAGAACATAAGACAATATCATGAAGTCAAACCACCTTACCTATTCCCTAAGTTTGCAAGACCAGTATAGCCAGGTCCAAATAGAAGTTCAGCATCTTTTCCGCTTTCTTGTATTCTATTCCAGTCATAATTTGTGTTGGCATCAAGTTCTCTCTCGGCAGTAGTCATCTCAGTCTGCAAGAACAGAAGTAAACCAGTTCAATTAACATAGCCCTTATTATAAACCATGTAACCAAACATAATTTTGCCGCCATGAATATGGAAACAAGAAAAGAATAGAATCCTGCATCACCATTACTAACATTTTCTTCCCTGCCAAATATCACATCCAATGAGATAGATGTTTACAATAACTCCTATAACAACAGAATCTACTAATAACTTCTTTTTGCTAATATGGGTTCGAGCATTCAAGCAACCTTGGTATCAAGCGGTCAAGAAGTTGACATACAATAAACACAGCTCAAATGTAATCTCAGCTTGGAGGCTAGTCTAAATGAGGAAGTGCTATAACATATATTTGTCACTATGATAATTCCGGATCTGATTCTTCTACAATTTTTATCACAACAAAAGGCTCTACTAAACAGAGCTAGATTATCCAATATAAATGATGCAAAATCAAATATCATTGCTCACCTTTTGAAGTGAAGAAAAATCGATACCAAAATGTGACAAGTGCTGAGCTAATAGTGGATCTTCAACACTATCGTCTTCCGGGTATGAGAAAACGTCTGAGCTGTCGCAGAAAATATGGCATCAACAGGTATTTATTTCAATTAACAATGAAAGAAACCTCTGTGAATTGCATAGATTAATGAAATAGAACAAGATGTTCCATAAAGGAGCAGGTCAATGCATGCTCTTTTTGAGAGATAGTATGTCAGCAGGGTTTGCAGATTTACTTTAATCCAGACAAATTCTTTTAAGTTTTCACATCTCTGAAGGCGACTTTGGACATTGGTTTTCCCACTGCATTCATACTGCTATTCAAGTATATAAGTTAAAAATATTTTTTGTTAAATCTACCCATTCAAGTAAAAAAATATATGATCCAAGAAGATATTTGAAAGTGCATTCATTGCTGAGAAATAAAAATGTTGACTGTTTCCAGAACAAAAGCTCTGTAACTGGAGGTCGTGGTAAATTTTGAACACTAAGCGACCATTTACTGGCATCACATTCAATATATATAGGCCTAATGGGATAAATAGCAGATCCAACTGGTGATTGACAGTAGTATCAGAAATAGGAAGGATAATTAGGCAACAATAACAAGGATCATCACAATGCAGTTCTGCTAGTTATCATTGATACAGAATCCAATTTCTAAAATTTCCATTCAAAAAACAAGATTTTTTTTCAAAAGTTTAAAATGAGAAAGTACAAATGTTTAGGTGTACAATTACCTGCTGCTTCCAAATCAGCAGTAATTGTTCCAAGCTTTACTGCAAGAGGGTATTTAGTATGTTCATAGTGTTCAATTGCATGATTATTCCCACCGCTTCCATCCCAAAGCTTCCTCCCGCAGAGGATCGTACCATCAGTTAAATTCATCCAGAGGTTCTCAGTTTTATCACATTTGCTACACTTCCATCCAGTAGGAGGCACAACAACACCATTGTCTAGCTGCTGCAGCTCCATAGCATATGCACTAATGTTCTTCTTGTCAGCAACCCAAGCAGCCAGTTGTTGTTTTCTATCAGCACTTTCAGCAAGGATAACCTTATCAACTGCAAGCCTAACCTGCAAATTGCAGTATACATATACTAAATTAAAATGCATACAACAGACATAGCCTTCAACTCGTGGCATAAAGGATAAAACCTACCTTCTCTGGCAAGTCAACTGAAGGGAATGGAAGAGAGATAAAATCAGGTAAGATGATTATTTCAAAAGTCTCATCATATTCAGGTTCTTGATCGCCAAAGCCTCCTTCAACACCTATAATTATAGTGGAGAAACATGTTGATTTAGATCATAGTTGTCTTAAGCATATAAAATATAGACCATGTCCTAATATTTGTAAGTCTGAACACAGAACACATGATACAATTCCCAGTATGTACAATTCTAACAAGAATCTTGTAAATTCGGGACGTATAGACAATGCTTGACACAAACTTAGCATTATAGACATACTAACCGTAAATGATATGACAAAACCCAATTAAAACCCACATGAACACTATAAATTCAAATCTATACCGCAGTCTTAATTTTCAGATAATAGCAAATTGCAATACCACAACCTAGCTACACTAGCATTCCTAGAGATTTGACCACTAAAAAGGCTTCAACAACAAACAATAAAGGCAAATATGTTTTAGCATTCCTTGGATATTTTGGTGACAGTGCTGCACAATTGACATATTTCGTGTGAATCCAGATAGCAGGTACAATACACCCTGTTCTGCCCAACCTAGTTCAAGCAATAATCATGGTAAACTGGTCCTAATACGAACAACAACATCACCTAAAACAGAACACAAGATTCACTTAGGCTGCAAACAGTCAACACTGTAACTTGAGCATAAGTATGCAGCTGCGATCAGCATAAGCACAGCATATGGTGTCCCCAATTACATTAAATAAATATTTACTGGCATCAGTCAAGATATGCAGAATGGCTTGTGTCCAAGTAAGAAGAAGTGAAGAACACATACCGATAGCCAGGAGGGTGGGCTTCTTAAGCGGGCGATCCGCCTCGTCAGGCTCCGGTTTCCGGCGCTGCACGATGTGGAGGTACACGGGATTCCCGGTCTTCTCGAAGTTCCACTCCACATGCTCCCTCCCGAACCCCAGGAACGAGTTCATGTCCACGTACAGGCCCCCCTCCGACCTCTGCACACACACGCACACAGCGCCGCGTCGCGTCAAACCCTAACCGTAGCGAATCAAGGCGGAGAGAGAACAGAGAAGGGGGGAACACAAGGGGAGAGGTCTTAGTTACCGGCGTGTCGAAGGAGATGCAGCACTCGTCCTTGTGGATGCGGTTGGTTGGCTCCGGGATGCGGACCTTGTAGAGGTGCGAGCGGAGGAGATCCATGGCCGCGGGTGGCGGCGAGCGGCGCCGGGAGAAGATCGCGTCTAGGGTTTTGGGGCGAGGGGACAGGCGAGACGGTGAGAGATTGGAAGGGAGTTAAGTAGTAAGCTTGGTGGGGTAAGCTAAACCCAAGCGTTCGGCCGGCCTTCCAAGGGTTCAATGCCAAATCAATCTAGGCATTGGAATTGGAATTGAGTCGTTGCCGTCTCCTTCTCTCTACCTTACCTGGGCCGCAACAGAATGTCTTGGGAGAAGAGGGAGCGGGTTCCGCGGAGCCGCGGCGAGGGATCGACGGCGCGGTGGCGGGTGGGGCGCGGGGAGGGATTCAAGAGAAAGAGAATAACTATTCAACTTAATTGCAAGAATTTTGTAAATGCAATGCTACAATCCCCAGAACAACGATGAGATTTAGAAATTTCCTGCAAACCGACCGTACTGTGCACAACTCGTGTAAACTTCTTCAAAATTCGTTTGTTAAGAAAGACCGAAAGACCTGGTGGTGGTGGTGGATGTTACCTCGAACAAATTTGCAGATGAAGAGGATTCGGTGCAAACATCGCAAACAAGACCACCATAAAACTTGCACGATGGTAGCCATTGCTGTTGGGAAACGCAGGAATCCAACCGCCAACCGCTAACGATCACAGCAGGATGAAATTAGGATACCGCCCAAGAGTTGAGATCCATCAACCAAGATTGCATGGCATCCATCCCAAACCGATGACGGCAAATCTTGTCCTAAAACTAAGAAGAATCAGAACTCTATCAATTATACTTTCGGATCCAAGCATGCGAATTGGAATTGGATGCCGGAACCTGAGTACGTTAGGCACCACGAGCAATGATTCCTTTCTTGCAAGTTGACGCCAATCTGTACCTTTTCCTAGCCATGAAGCATCCATTAGTCTGCAGAATTACATCACAACACATGACGCATTTGCATAGATGCAACAGGGAAGCACTGAGGATTCAGAACACGGCATTTCAGAAATCAGGGTGCAAGTATCGACCATATATCTGACAGCCACTGATACTGGATATACATCTAGTTCTAGTTTTCTATACAAAAGCTAGTGCTAAACCACTTCTTCAGGGTTTACTGCATGCTACTTCCAGGTCTATATGTTCTGTCAGGCCGTTCAGTAGCCACCATCCACATCAAGGGTGCAACTGCAACACACCAGCAGCAGATGGTGTGACAAAAGGGGTGTCCATCCATAGTCAACAGCTAGGGAGCGCTGCAAATGGAGGTGAGCTCATCTCCACAGCTTGACATACTTGTCGTGGCCTGTGGAAGCAACCAGGCCGGAGCTCGATGAGGCCACGGCTGAGACAAGGCCCTCGTGCGCTGCAATGGTCATGCTCCGGTTCTCTGCCATGTCCCACAGCTCCAGAGACTGCACCCATTCAGCACAATTCACAGATAAGCGTAAGACATTTCAAAGATAGATCAAGGGAGTGGAAAGGAAAACAGCAGCTGCAATCGTCATGGAATTGTGCTAGAACTATTATATCAGAGATAATGGCAGCAGATGTCCCTATGGATATTTGTGAGACTTCCACACAGTGTCACTTGTATCAGAAGGGGCATTTGTCTATGCTCTGCTAAAACTGAATTGGCAGCAATTGTAATATGTAAAGGAATTGAACAGTTGAAGGTTTTCGTTTAAAAAAAAGAATTATTCATTTCAAAAAGAACAGTTCGAGGTTGATAGATATATGAAGTTGGGAACCCCTCATCTAACCCCAGGCAACCTAGGTCCATGCAATCCAGTTTTGGATGAATCATGAATAAAAACCATGCAAGGTAAAAAGTAACTTGCCTGGTAACAACCAATGACAAGCAAGGATGGATATGTAGGATGGAAAGCACATGAAGTGAATTTTCTCCCGGCGCAGTTAAGTTCGTTCACACAGCTCTCCTCATTCAAAGACCACACCTTCACTATGTCTTCACTGACAGACACAACATATTCTCCATTGGGATCCCAGCACAGGGAACCAACATCCTTAGTATGGCTCTGCAATTTCCAAGAAACAGGACTATCAGAAGCTGCTTTAAGTGATCTCTTCACAATAACAAGGGAACTACAGTTATTAATATAGCTGACTATATTTTAGCAAGAATTTTTTAGATAAAGGAAGCTTTATTCCAATATGAAATACGGTTCCAGCCTCTGGATTGAGCAGGCGCTCAGAGTTAGTGAGGTGTGACTTACAAACATTTTCATGTTAGTCATTTACGAACCTCAATTCTCCTCAAGCAAGCTTGTGTCTCCACATCCAGAATAGAGACTATATTATCTGAAGCTGTTGCAAGATATCCTCCATAAAGTGGTTGGAATCTCAGTTGGGTTGAACCTCCCTGCAAAGCCATAAATACAGAAAAAACTAATTACTAGCTCTCTGAGTGTTACAGGAAAAAAAAAGGAAAACAAAAGCATAAGAGATAGTCCTATCCTATCACACATCAGAGCCAAGTGACATTTTTCATTTTGCCACGTCTTATTCCCAAGGTATGTATTTGATATGGTATGAAATGTCATGTATTTAATGCTACTCAGCATGCAAGTTGGGCATAATTATTTGTGTTCACAGCAGAAGAAAATTACAGGCTGAGGCAATACTAAATATGCAAAGTTGATAAACCTTGAAAATCCGGACGATGTTTCCATGTTTGATGCTCCAGTATCTTATCTCATTGTCTCCATCACAAGAACAAATGAGGTCATCCTTGTTTGGGTGGAAATCAAGTGACATAACAGATGCCGAGTGTCCAGTAAATGTACGAATTGAATAACCCTGCTGCAAAAAACAATTCCAAGGAATAACTATAGTAAGATATACTGATATAGAAAACTGATATGCAGAAAACACCAACACACTGCTGCACTCAGCTCTGAAGAAAACAAAGACAGTCATCTCTCAGGTAGCTAAATTTTCAGAACTATCATGCATGATATATCACCTACTGACTCCATTTCATACTGCTTTCCTTTTGGCTTCACACCATAATTTAAACAAAGTAGTTCCAGTAGAAAAGGACAATGCAAGACAACACACCTCAGATTTCAAAATAAGAATGAGCAATGAAACACCATTCAATTTACTTGGCAGAGTCATTCAGCACACAACATAACTTCATATTACATGACAGAGAATGTGACCATGAAGAGAAAATTCTCACACATGTCAAGCATAAGCTGTACAGAATGGAACAACCTAGAGCTGGAAAATAAAGCTTAGCAATGACATGTATAAGTTTATTGACTGCTGTGCCATGCAGCATGGTGAAACATACATCACTTGACATATGGACACAATCAAAGGAAAAAGGCAGGAATCCATGGGTTGATGATACACACTTACATTATCAGCATCCCAAACCCTCACAGTTTTATCAAATGAAGAGGTGGCAAGGCGTGGAGTGCTTGGGCTGAAGCGCACGTCAGTTATCAGCTGAGAATGTTCCTCCAGTGTCGATTTTTGTTTCAACTTTTCAGCATTCCACAGGAAAACCTGCGCAGTGGGTTACAGATGGTAATTAGTATTTACATATTTCAGTGATAATATCATTTTTTACATAAATTTTCAGACTATATCAACTCCACTAAATAGCTTAGCAAGCACATGGCATGTTGTTACCTTCTTATCATGACCTCCGGTAGCGAGTAATTTTCCGTCTGATGAGAAATGGCAACATAGAACACTGCTCATGCTTGCTTGAGCTGAAGACATCTCTCGAAGGATATATCCTGAATACAACAAAAAGAAATAAAAGCAGTAAGCGAAAGCAAAAGGAAATTTAGACTCTCGTATAAGTATTAATCTGATGCTTGAAACCACATGATATATGCTAAGGGTCCATTTGCCAACAACAAAATCACCCGAATCCCTAGGATGACCTCAAAGGCCATACATCAATTTATGAGAATGGGGTCTTTCTGTGCAGGCCCAGTGTGGACAGTTCTTTATAAACCTTAAAACAACACCTCGACTTTAAGTAGATTTATATAATTAAACAGATAGGATAGACCACAAACCTTTTGCAGAATTGATACAATGGCTGCCAGCAGCTCTTGGATCTGTGTCATCATGTGACAAGAATGGTTCTACATTATCTTCCAAAGAGAGAGAGCCATCTTCCACATAGTGATCCATATCAGCCTACAGTTAAGAAATGACATAAATAATTATAATAATCCAACAAAACAGCAGACTTCCCAAGCTGCCACACAAACCTGTGTGCAACTGCCTCACCAAAGAGTGTACCTAGCATAGAGCAACTTACAAGTGTTGGTGATCCAGCTGGAACCAGGGCCTCAGAACCGTAAACAATCAAAGCCTTAGATAAGCTAGCGTTGTGGGGTGGTGGTGGCAGTGATATGGTTTCTCCTGGAGAATGGGTGGAAGGAGTTGATGGTGTTGAACTGGGGGAAGCACCAGCAGTATTTGTAGTACCAGAGCTATTAGCTGGACCAGATGATGAGATAGGCTGTTTTCGCTTTCGCCCACTTTGATTCTTAGAAACCTATGAGACATAAACCATAGGAAAATATGGATTCTATTATTTTGACAGAAATTTAAATTAAGAAAAAAGCTTATGAATAAGACGGTGATCTTGGATTTGTGCAGAGAGAGAGAGAGAGAGGAGGGAGGGAGGGAGGGAGAGGGAGGAAGAGAGCGGGACAGGGAGAGGGAGAGAGGGAGACCTGTTCGTGTCCATGGAAAGCCACAGTTACAATTCCGGCACCCATTTTTTCCTGCTCGCCTGCATGATAATTTGAGCTTTGTTGTTGATGACTCAGTAATGGATGTTGGAGGAGCTGTTGCTGACAGCTACTCTGCTGCTGCTGCAGAGTTGCTATCCTCTACGCATAACAGAAGATGTAGTTAGGTTTAGCTCATCAAAATATAAAGGGTTTATTTCCCAAATGGTGGTTTTGGGATACATCAGTACATATACAAAAGAAAAACTAGACCCCAAGGGAACGACCACCCCCACGGCGTTGTACTCAAGTTTTTTTTTATAAAATTCTGCGACTGCTGATGATGAGAATTTGGCGCATATTGGACTCTAGGATTAATATTGGACTCTAGGATTAACACTGGATTAGTCCATACTTTGCATCAGAATTCCAAACAACTGTGATCTAAGACCTCAGAATCAGGTAATCAAGCTTAGGATTGCATATGATCTTCTTCAGTTTACTTTAAAAAATATCAAACAAAGTCAATTGCTGATACTGCTCACTAATATTATGCTATGTTGACAATGATACACATAAAAAAGGATGCATCAGGTGAAAACCAACAACTTTTTGGAAACTGAAAATCTTGATAGTTTGAGGAAAGAATCAACATGTAGAAAGAAAATAATTAATAATGTTGGCTTTAACTTAAAAAGATATCTATATTTTTATATTTAGATTCAATCTGTGTCATAAAAATGAGAAAGAGAGGTCCTAGGCATTCATAAGCATTAACAAGGAAAGGAGTTACAACCAGAGTGTATTTCTCTTTCTGTTTCTCCTACCTAATATTGAATTTATCATTGAAAGTTTTTAAATGTGTAACACATTCTAAACAAAATACCCAGTTTTTTTGGAAATTTAATATTGATTAAGGGCTCAAGCTAAAAAGCTTATTGTTTCCAAAAGATGTTAATAAATGCAACATACGGATACCTGAGCCATTCCTGGACTATATGAAAAAACCTACCTTCATCAGCATATCTGTTTCTGTGCGCTGTGTAGGTAAGCACATGTTCTGCAATGACTGACCAATACTGGGAATAATTTCAGTGAATGCATTTGATTGACCATCTCTCCCTGGAACCAAATTCCTGCTGCTAAAAAGCATCCGAAGTCGTCTATTATCCATCTCTACAGGTGAAGATGTCATATTTTGTTGTGCTTGAAGCAGTACTTGCTGCTGCTGAGTAGTGAGAAACTGGAGCTGGTGTTGTAATGGTTGGGGAGAGTGCATATAAGATTTGTGCTGGAGAAACCCAGATCGAAGTTGTTCTAAACCCTGAATAGTTATGATCAAAAGGACACGTGTCATAAGAGCACAATACTGTGAAACAGACAAATTTGGTTCCAATTTATAGCTAGAATGCAATTGACCGGAGAAGGTGGAAAACTAACTGTGAGAGGCCATCCTTTCAAGGTCAAATTGTTCCCCGCCTGATTAGAGCCTGCCAAGCATGGAAGTGAAGATCGAAATGTGTGTTATAAACAGACGCGATGCAGCCTTTAAAATCTCCATTAAAGCTTCAAATTATGACAAGCTCAATAGAATTTTAACTAAGTATGGTGAATTGAAAAATATCATAATATTGTATTTTGAATTCTACACTCAGTAGGGCTTTAGTTGTGAAAAAGCAAGTGAATGTAATAACAGAAGCATCAAATAACAACAGAATTTGAAGTTAACACCCAGTAATCCAAATAGTGACCCATCCGCACCTGCAGCTCTCAGATTTAAAGCTACATTTGTTTCCGCCTTCAAATCCTGATACAAGCTTTACTCATTAGTTTGCAGATATTGACAAATAAAAGGATATAATATCTTAATATAAACTATCAACCTGTGTTGATCCCATAAGTGGTTGGCTCCTGGCTTGAGCTTGCTGCAATGAACCGGAGACGCCACCGGCCGATCTATGGAAGATTTGCCTAATAACAGTTGGAAGAAAGTGGAGCAAATCAATCTTGATAAATGTTTTTGCAATTCCTCACATGCAAATGCAATGCTACAGAATAAGAACGAGTAGACAGTACCCTGAAGCTAGAGGTGATCTTGCAGGTGATTTTAGTATTGAAGTAGGGTTCGATTCCAGCAACGGGCCAATGCTTTCAGTGAGCCTTTGCTGCATTGCAAATTAACCATAGCAATCTACATTGAGTATACCTCAAGTACTGAAGCAACTGCGGATACTTCAATTTAGAAAAAATACCTTCATTGAAACCTCATCTGAAACGTCCCTCTGAACAGTAATTTTCATCCTATCCTCATATACTTTTGCAGATAAAGCACTTGCAGCTGCAGCATTTTGTTGCGCTGGTGTATCAGCAGCAACCGTACCATTCTGGGCATTAGTGGTAAAATCAGTGTTTTCATTAAGCTGTTGTTGCTTCTGCTGGCGCCGTTGCTGTTGCAGGTGCTGCTGCTGCTCCTGCGGATGTTGTTGCTGCTGCTGCGCATGCCTTTGTAGCAAGAGTTGCTGAGTCTCAATATGCTGCTGCGATTGTCGTTGCTGTTCCCGTGCTTTAATCGACTGTGTGGGCATAAATTTATGTTCCGTCATATAAGGGAGCACAAGAGTACAAGACAATGCAACAAGAAATTTAATCATAGATAAAATAGCCAACAGAAAATAAGCTAGTAAGGGCTAGTAGCTACATGGAAGGAACAAGACCAACAGTCACTTTGGACCTTGATTACTATTTTCCAATCAACTGCAAAGTAAATAAGAGCTGGCTTGGACCAATAGCCGGAGATTGATGCAAGTAGCCAAGTACCATGCACGTGCTATAATAACCTCAAGTTATTGTGTCAAGAGAAGAACCTCAAGGTAAGAAGCAGCAGAAACAGAATGCTTCTCATTCGTCCTTGCAATGAAGATGTCCCAGAAAACTGACCACCACTCGAAGAGAAAGCCCCCTGGGGCATCAATCGCTATCACAAAGTAAAAGAACAATGAAATTAAGCACAAGGAATTCAACTGTATTTATTTCAAAATGCAGAAAGAATACTTGCATTTGTTTTCAATCATACACAAAATAACAGCTAAGGTTATTGTTCCCTTCAATATGCTCCCTTAAGGCTAACTAGTAATTTTGTTTTCTGTCTTCAGCTAGTCAAAAGATAAACATGAATCTAAACTTAGTGCTTGGCTTCAAAGTTGTGCTTCAAGGAATCAAATTTCAATTCTTTATGCATAAAGGTAGGAGCATGGAAACTAAAATGGCAGTCATTGGAAAATTTTATAACCGGGACACAATGATATTTGAAGCACTCACCAACTGGAGCTGAAGTCACATTGCTTTCGGCTTGGAATGCCTTCGCCGTGTTCTGCAGGTTCCTCTTCAACAGGTAATCATAAATGTAGGAATCTAACCTGCTTCTCCAACAATGAGCAGTAGTCAAAGATAACAGGAAACTGTTGCTTCGGGTTCGGGGGGGAAAGATAACAGGAAACTGAAGTTGCTAGTATGCACGAGGTCCAGACAAAAAGTGACCTGAAGAAATCGTCTTAAGAAATACTCGCACAGCAGAGAAAATCCCAACGAACGAGAAGGACAATAAAACCAAAACTTTCCACGAGAAACAAGATACATAAATAAAAATAATCACAGTAGCATTGCAAGGCACAACCGAAAGCAAACAAGGCTCACAAAACTAACACTACCTCGTAAAGAAAGGGCGAGAAAGAATCAGAGAAAGAGAGCAAAAGCATAGGGCTTTTGCAAAAGAGGCAAGAAAATGCAGTGTGGAAAAGCAGACATTTCAAAAAAGAGAAATTCAACAAAAAAAACAAGAATCTGCAACCATCACAAATGCTGCAGAGCAATACATGGGGCGCGATCCATACAAAATGGAAATCAGAAAAAAAAATAGTAATTGAGCGATCAAAGAAACCTAGCTGAGAAAAGAAAACCATCAAGAAGAAGTTGAAAGCAGGGAGATTTCAAAGATCATGAAAAGCAACCAAGAACATACCAAAGATTGAAGGTGTGAAGGAAAAAAAACAGCGTGCTCACTGATCAAAGCAGCCCGATCATGGATTAATTAGGAAACAGATTGAGCTCAGAAAGAAAACTCACATCTTGTCGGCCTCCCACACATTCTGCGCCATGGCTGCTGCTATCTGCTCGCAGCCACACTGCACACAAGAACTCAAGAAGGGAACACCTCCTCAGCAACTAGAGCAAAAAGAAGGGCAAAGCACAACGCAAAGATTTGACCGCTCACATTCTGCTCCAAATCCAATAGAGCTGCCGTTTTGCCAAAACGCCGGAAATGAAATCTTCAGTTTGCAGAAGAGAGCAGGTGCTAATTTATTTTTTTTTTACGAAAAAGTAGATGCTGGCCGCATGGTACTGAGAAGAACGAGGAAAAGGAAGGGATGAACAGCTGAGGAGAGGAAGAAGGGTTTTAAAGCTCAGATGAGGCCAGAAAACCCCAAAAGGCCAATGCTGCTGTTCATTTACTGTTTAGTCCTTCGGTTCTCCCGTGCAGTGTTTTTCCCGTTCTTTTCCCTGAACCAGAGTTTACTATTTTACCCCTGCCCCGTTTCCTTTTCTTGATCCGCTGATCGGGGTTGGTTCCCGGCTTCAGCAACCCATACCCATCAATGCCACTAACTTGTATCCATCCATTGGTTGGATGCAGGAGCCACGCCCACGGGTCATCCTTTTGCGCATCAAAATATAATTAACAAAAAGTTTTATGTTATTAAATTTATTGATACAAAAAAAATATTTTATACTAGGTGAAAAGAGTTTAATCTCTATAAAAAACTCGTCGAGTTATTTAGTTTCTAATATTAATAATTGTACAATAAATTGATACTAGCCTAATAACAACTAGCCCTCTAATAATATTCTACGGAGTACATAACAGCCACGGACAGTGAAATATTGAAAAGCTAGGACAGGAGCGCGCGTTCCGGCATCGACGAGCTCATAAAACCTCTCTTAACATGCTGCAATTTTTATTCAGTGTGTTGATGACCATTTGTCTCATTGGTTGAGGAATAGGGTCCAATTTTTGTTCAGTGTGTTGATGACCATAGAATGCATCCATACTTTTTGTAGCAAGCACCACTAAATCCGGCAACTTAATCATCTACCGCTATTAAATAGGAAAAATCAAGGGGCTCAAGAAATCACTTGCCTTTTTCACCGTTGATCCTTCCAAATCACAACTGCACAACAAAAAAAAGAAGGAGAGGATCACGGTTGAATCTTCAACGATGCGCAAAGAGTAGAGGCGAGAGGGGAAGGGGCAGAACGGAGGAGATACCTGGCGGCGGAAGGAGTGGCGGAGGAAGGAGCGAATGGAGAGAGCAGGAGCGAGTGGCGGCGGCGGGAGAGCGAATGGCAAGAGTCGGAGGAAGTGGCGGCGGGGGTGAGATATATGGACGGTGGAATCGGATGGTAACCCTAGGATTTTCCCCCGTGAACGCGGTGCAGGTGAAATGCCTTGCGCGCTCCGCCTCCCCGCACCGCGCGAGCCAGGCTCGCCAGAAACGGCGAAAATATCCGCATTGCAATCGAACACGGGCTACTTGCATCCAGCAATCGTGGCTAGGCTGGACGCAGCCAACCAAACGCACCTTCCGTGGATCCCCCGTGGGCACATTGTGGTTAAAAAAAGGGTTAATCAGATATATGCCATTACAATTGTTAAGTTTCAGAGATATACCATTACTATTCGCGATATTGGAAACATACCATTACAATTTTACTGTTCTTGGAGACATACCATTACTTACACATTCGATGTGTTTATAAAATTTTATGGACCAAAGTACCCCTGTCTTTTTCCCTCTTACTGTACCATCCACCGTTCAGATACGCCATTACTCCCCAATCGACAAGCTCGGCATCGGCAATGGACCGGAAGAACAATGGAGTTCATCCACTGCTCAGAGTCCGTGCAAAACTCCACGTCGTCCCTGCCTCTCCAGCCACAAGCCTCTCTCATCTGCATAGCGCACTGCCGCGTAAGCAACACACAGGGTCGTGGGCATCGCCGTGATCCACATCCACTCCCTCCACCTTCGGTGTACGCTGACACTGCATCGACTGTGCCCGCAGTAAGCGAAGCAAACACGGTTGATTCTACGATGACCCCCGCCTCCTGCTGCTATTGGTGCTTACTGATTGGAGAGGAGGGCCCATGGCTAGCTTGGTCTACTACGTGAGATAAAGGAAGGAGAAGCTAGCAGGGAGCCTCTGATTTGTTTGTCTGCTCGTTGATGCATTCAAATTCAACCGAATTGGAAAAGGGAGGCTGGCAGGTAGCTGCTGCTTGCATATCGTGAGGAAAAACTCAAAGGTGGTGGCTTGGATTGGAGAGTCAGTAGGAGAAATATGTTTTCGGATTGGCAAGCTGCTGCTGTGCTTGTTGTTGAGAGAGATCGAGAAAGAGGAGAAAGGGGAGAGAGGAGGGATGAAGAAGAAGACAAGGATATTTTGGTCCAGAAATTTTTAAAAACATATCGAAGGGGTAAATAATGGTACATCGTCAAGACCTATAAAATTGTAATGACATATTTTCGATATCGTGAATAGTAATGGTATATCTCCGAAACTTGACAATTGCAACGGTATATATCCAACTAACCATAAAAAAAATCCCCGTGGGCACATGAAACCTCCTCGAGTCCTCCATCGATCGCCGCCACGATGCAGCCGCCTCTTCCACCCATTGCACTACGCACCAGGACGGCATTGCCCTCCTGCCAGCGGCCTGGAGCCCCAGACCTTTGCCGGCGAGCTTCCTCGAGTCGAGGTCGAAACCAGCGATGCCGCGCGCCCGCGCCGTCTGGGCATTGGCCATTTGGCCCCGGCCAAGAAGGTCAAGTGCGGTCGAGCTGCCGAGGATGTGCTCTTCGCCTCTTGTGCGGTCCAATCTCTAATCAGAAGCAGGACAGTAAAGGGAAAGGGTAGAATGGGAAGTTCAGTTGGAGTGAAATGAGGGGAGCTGGGACGTTTTTTTTTTGAGAATTGGGAGCTGGGATGTTTGGCGCATGCCGCTTGCATTTATGTTATTCCGTTTTAAGGAAAAAAGGTGCAATCCTTCACATTGCACTGTGCTACAAAATTTCATAAATTAAGTATAAAAAATGGCATAAATTAAACTTTGTTCATTCGATGAGTCGATTCCTGAATGTAACGGGCGTAGATTAGCCCAGTTTTTGTGGGTCCCGTTTAAAAATTGTATTTAGTTACTTAGTATAGTTATCAATATACAGTTTTACTGGAGAGTTAGCTAAACTAAAACACGAGTATCACGAGTACCTGACTCACGAGCAGCAGGAAGGAGTTACTGATCTGCGTACCTGGATACATGGCTGGGGCCAGCAAAAGAGCAATTGCGTGCTCCCTAGTACGAGCTAGCCTGCCTAGACCTGCGCAACTAACTACTCCGCCCTCGCGTCGCGCGCGTCCCGACCCCTCGTCGTCTGCCTCTAGTCCCCGTCCATGTCCATGGCCACTGACCATTGTGGCCTCGGCCTTCTTCTCGGCAGGCGGCGCCTCGCCGGCCCCCGGTCGACGGAGGTTTGCCTGTGAAACGGCCGTCCCGGGCCGCGAGGACGAGGAGCCTGTGTGGTGTAGGCCTTTTTTTTTTGACAAGAACCATATATATTAGAGCAGCAAACTTACAAAGAGACCCCTTGAAAAGGAGCCAATTACATCAAGGTCTCTAAAACACTGAGATCCAAGGACCTCATCGGAGAGCAGATCGGAGAGCAGATCGCCGGCGGAGGCCTCCAGAGGCGTCACGGACGCATGGGGCCGGTGCGGAAGGGCCTCGCCAAGCGAAGGCTTGAGGTGGATGAGGACGGCGCCGTGGAGAGACAACACCGGCGAACCGAAGATGTTGATGAGTTCGTCACCGGCGGCTAGAAGACCGCCGTCCACAGAGCCGGTGGGTGGCTCACTGCCGAACCGATGACGAAGGAACTCGAGCTGGCCTGATGCAGATTGAAGCAGCGCTGCTCGGGGCCGGATGGTAACAGAGGCGAGGGCGATGGCGGAGGAGGGAGGAGACGCTAGATCCGGATCTCGCCGGTGGGAGCATGGGGAAGAGAAGGTGGGGACGAGATCTGGAAAGGAGGAGAGGGGATTTACATTATTACCACGCACCTGAAGGTCGACGGCGAGGAAGACACCGAGGAGGACCTCGGCGACGACGGTATCGGCGACGGAGACAGGCCGGGCGAACGCCATAGAGGCACAAGCACAAAGGCAGACAAGAACAAAGAAAAAGGAAAAAAGAAACTAAACAGTAGATCAGGGGCCTTCCTACCCCTCTCGCCGCCGGCGAAGCCGCCGGAGGGGAGGAAGGGAGGAGCCCAACAGCGCACAGCAGAGGAACCTGGGGCTGAGAGACCGAGGGGACGAGAGCGTGCGGTGTTTCCTTTCCTGTGCGTCGCATCCGTAGCACTCTTCGTTTTCGTTTGTTTGTGGTAATCATTGTCCTACTATGACTTAACTAGCTCAAAAGATTCGTCTCGTTGTGTACATCAAAACCATGTACTTAGTTTTTTTATTTACCTACATTTAATGCTTCATGCATGAGGAGAGAGATTTGACGTGAGAGTGAAGTTTAGAGAGAAGGTCGAGGGAAGTTTTGGATTCGAAGCGAGTGAACACCGCCGCCTCGTGGGAGGGTGCCCGTGGCCGTGGGAACGCGCGGCGCAGGGGGGCCGAATGGTCAACGGAAGTACTGGCCGGGCCTGCCCATGAGCGTATGCGTGTCAGGCTGTGGCGCAGCAGCAACGGTCAGACTGGGCCCCGGTCCCACCAGACCAGGGCGCGTGTCAGTGCCAAGAGTTCAAGACGGACGGGACGCGCGGGGCGCAGCGCAGCAGCCCGGTAACTCTGGTCTTCGCGGTGCGGCGGCCGAGACGAAAGTACCGTCCTGCCCCCGGGGGGTGCGTGCCGGTGCCGCCCCGCTCGCGCCGCGGTGGAGAGCGGGGTGGGTTGGGTTGCCAGTTCGCCTGCCACTGGCAGGGCCGGGGCGGTGGGTGAGGGGTGCGGGAGGCCCGCCCGCGGGGCGCGTACAAAATTTCTTGGCCACTGCGACACGGCGCGCTCTGCTGCTCTGCCGCTGGCACGGCCACGGTCACAGTCACAGTCACAGGTCAAGTCCACGCCGCAGCTGCTGCGGCCTCTCCTGTGCTGTCCGTCCGCGTTGTCTGGCCTACGGAGTACGGACCACGGAGTACACTTGTAGTACTACTGTACTTACTTCACTGCAATGTACGTACTGTACAAACAAGATATTTAGAGGTAGAAGACGAGTAGTACTAGTAGATTCGGTGCTGGGTTACCAAACTTCCTTGCTTCCGTTTAAAAAAAGTACAGGCACTGGTGTTAAGCCACGGGTTCAGATTTCAGAAATACTGGAGTATCAGATGACGGGTAAGGATGCGTGCCATGTTGCCAAGTTGGTAGACTAGTGAAGTAGTGCGTGCGTTTCTTCTTTCTGCCTGCCGGACGTGCTGCGAGCGCTTTCGCCGGGGCTCGGCTCGGCTCGGTCGTCCAGGCGGGCAAGGCAGCCAAGCAAAAAGCTGGTCGCGCTTGGACGTTTGCATTGACTCCTCTGCTGCTCGGCCTCGGCGGGACTCGCGCCAGAAACACACGCATTCCTCGTCAGGGCTTGTTCGGTCACCCAAATTTTAGTTTTAATATTATAATATTTTGTTTGTATTTATAAATAATTATTTAAATATTGATTAATTAGGTTAAAAATGTTCGTTTCACAAAATATAACAAAACTATACAATTAATTTTTAATTTTATCTATATTTAATACTCCATGTATATACCGGTATTTTAATAGTTTGAAAATCTTTCTTTTATAGTAAAATTTGGCAACTAAACAAAGACCTCAGTTAAAAACTTGTCACGACACGGATTTGTCCAGCCCAGAGGGGGAAGAACGTGGATTCATCGCAGAGAAAAATATGCCCATCAGTTTTTTTTTTCAAACAAGCAAAGCCAGCAACAAAACTCATCGGCCAGTCAGGGGTTCTGGGTTGCGTGGCTCTACAGCTACAGTGCCAGAGGGGGTCAGGGTGCTGAGGATTGGCAGGGAAGAAAGCATGTGCGTGTGCCTCTGCCTCTCTGGGCACGGGCAGCATAGCAACCTGATGGATCATTCAGGGGTCGGGTGCGCGGGCAGCGTATGGGACAGGGGTTGTGGTTGTGGTTGGGTTGGTTCGATACAGCACCATGGGCGGTTGGCTGGGCTGGCCCTGGCCGATCGCAATCGCCCATCGGTGTCGCCGTACACCATGCGCATGTGCTCTGCTCGCCAGAGACGAAACGTACACGGCGATGGGGGCCGAGGTGACGGTAGATCAACGAGAGAGTACAGACTACAGAGAGAGTAGGCACGACTCCACCGGACTTCCTGCCGCTCAAGTCGAAACATCTCTCTAGATGCGGGCTGCAATTGCACCAGCCCATGACGAGGACTTTGTGAACAAACCCAAGTGTCAGCCGACGATTCCTAGCCCATCTGTTCCTAAATTTAGCCCAATAGGCCCACGGTTTCTGCACTGGGCTGCCCAAGTTAAGCGGGCCAGGAGGAGAAACAACAAGCGCGTGCACGGGCCGGATTGGACCCAGTAGTCTAGCGGTACCGAACAATTCAACTACTCTGAATCCTTTCCTCGCCTGAATATTAATGGGCCAATTGCATAACTACCCCCATTTTCATCTTCAATTGCACGTTTACCCCTCTTTTTTTTACTTTGCAAGTTTGCCCCTATTTTTTGAATTTGAGTCCTCCAGTTGCCCCTACTCTGTGAATAAGACTTAACAGTGTTAACTAAAAGCTAACAAGACATGTATGCCCTTGGCATATAATCCACGAAAATATGTAAATATGGACATATTTTGGATAATACGTCTAATATATTGTGAGATCATAATGAGTCCATTTTGACAAATGTGACGGCATATACTCAAGTAAGTAATAACAATTTTTTTTGCATGCGTCGTATAGTACATCAGAGCAAGACTTACACATTTGGACTGGCATGCCGTGGATGAGGCAGGGGTGAATTAGTCATTTCCCCTTGTTTTCTCTTTTCTGTTCTATTTTTCTTTTCACATTTAATCGATTCATGTCACGGCGTTAAGAAAGAGGGGCAGACGGAAGACTCAGATTAAAAAGAGAGGGGCAAACATGCAGAGTCAGGAAAGGAGGGGCAAACATACAGTTAGAGCCCAAAATAAGGGCAGATATGCAATTATCCCAATATTAATATTCCCTGTCTTGTTCTTCCTCATTCTCTGCTCCCAGGCGGCCAGGCTTTCCTCCAATTCCTGCTGCTAACAGAGCAGCTATCCTTCCAAGATCAATGCTCCGCGCCTCTACCTGAACTGAGCACCACCACCAATGGATCGATCGATGATGCTCGCGTGCTTAGCTAATACGGAGCACTAGACTACAACTCGATGGCATAAGAACCGCATGCGTCATCGGCGACGACGAAGCTCTCAAGCTCCAATTTTTTACAGCCACGTGCACGCCGCCACCGTCATGAAGCAGAACAAGAACCGAAGGTTTCAAATTGACAATGCAGACGAAGCACGACGCCATCCCCTTTTTCTCCGGTGCAAGACGACGCCGGCGTTGGTGCTTTCCGCGCCATTCCAAGGGAGAGCGGAGGCTGCCGGAAAAAGCCCTGTGCCTTTTGCGCGTCAGTTCTTGAAAGGTGAGACCCTACTGCCACGGAGCACAAACGCCGCGCAATCATCACCACCGGGAAAGATCGGCCTGCGAGGCTGCGACTCCGGCAGGGTGCGGCACCAGCACCAGTCAGGCTGCCTGCGTGCAGAGGATTTCAGTGACTGATGGATAGAGCGTGGATAGAATATAGCAGTAGCAGCAGCAGCTTAATTTCAAAAGAAGAATATATATATAGATTGGGAGAAGGTGCAGAGAGAAGCTGCTCCTTGTCTGTTGTGCTGCCGCTGGCTGTGGTAACAAATTCTATTCGCCTGACATGGCGGAAATGTTCCCGTGTCTGATCCTAGGAATCAGGATCACTTGTGTGTCTCTTACATGTGATGAGTGATGCATGGTGCAGGCCCCTGAGCTCTCTTCTCCTTTGCCTTTTGCTTAGCTTTTCACTTCGCCCATCTTTCTTCGTTGAGTTCTGAACGTTTTTGTCTCCACCTGCTCGTTAGTTACCAACCATCACAAGTGCAATTTGAAACTCTGAAATGAAACACTTCTGCGTTGCATCAGAGACATTGGTTTGGCTTTTGAGCATGTAAAATGTATTTTATTACGAGGCTCTGAGCATCCAGGCATCCGTAATGAGTACAGAGGCTGGAGTTTACTTGCACTGTTTGTTTATGTGTTAGGAGCCTCTGAACAGTTAACTTACTGCCTGTTCGAACAGTAAAACCTTACTAATACGGGAAGCTCTGAAAGTTTTATTCGTCAGTAAAAAATGCAGCTGCATCTCTGAACTCTGGAGTGCGGCACGGTAACTTACTCATTTCCTCTTCGATTTATTCCTTTGTTTTTACTTATCTGTACACATGCGGCTTTCAAATTCCTTGCTCTCCCCTAATGACAGTTCGGTGTTATTCTTGCATGCTGATACACACCGATGTGCATGAACACCAGTCAAAGAAAACCAGTGGCTCGAGCAGCTTGGCACACCTGAACCTTGACCCTAAACGCATGTATGCCTGCACGGGAATTTTGAGATTCCAAGGCAGATATCTCATGACTCATCAAAATCTGATGCTTGTTGCTCCTCTTTTGACCATCCGATTGTACTTAATAGAAGTTAGTAAAAGATATATCAGGAAAACCGAAGCATCAGGAGCGTATGCATGAGCAGAGAACAACGAGGAACATATATAAAATGGAAAACCAACAACAACTAATTCGGTTCTCATCTCATCAGGGGAAAAAACATTCGGTTTTGATCTGCTTGGGTACACCATCCCCAAAAGCTAGAGCTGCTTGCATGCACACTTGGATGCGTTACCATGCATGTAACTTCCACTGACGGCTAGATAGGCTTCTCTCTAAGCACTACTTCCCCGTTCCAAATTATAAGTCGTTTTGGCAAATCTAGATTCATAGTTAGTAGTATGTATCTACGTATACATACTACTAACTATGAATCTAGATTTGCTAAATCGACTAATAATTTGGAACGGATGGAGTACTCAGCAGCAGTCTAGGCATGCAGTACACTAGTGCACAGCCAGTAAAAAGGGCACACGGCATGGCTTGGAACTGAAAAGGCAGGTAGGATAGGATCCTGAGCGGGGCGTGAAACCATTGGTCATTGGATGTACTGCGGCGAAAATATTCCTCCTCTTGTGGCAATAGCCTGCAGCATCTCCTGCTTCCTCTTGTAGAGTACAGCCCAAGTGCTCAACACAGATGTTACATGCTCCCATCCCAACTACATTATTCCTTCTCCCACTCACACTCGCACTCACACATTGAGAATGTGCATCAGTGCATGTAGCCATGTATGAGAGGAGAGATGCCAAGAAACTTACATGCACATAGCAACAAATCCTTCATGAACTAGGAGCACTTGGTTTTTTTCGCAATGTGAAAGAAGCAGCAGCTTTTCAGTCCACACACACAACATACATATGAATATGATCCTCCTCTATAAATACTCGTGTGAGTGAGAGAGGGAGTGGCCGATCAGCCACCAGTTGAGTAGGAAGACTCTGAGAGAGAGAGAAGGAGAGATCAGCTAGTACGTGCAGCGATTGGAGGTGTAGTTGTCAGGTGTGCGACTCGATCAACGGCAATGGAGGTCGGAGCCGGGAGAGAGGAGGGAGAGGTCGGAGCCGGGAGAGAGGAGGGAGAGGCGGCGGCGGCAGAGGCAATGGCGGCGGCGGCGGCGCCTGTGGCCGGGCGGAGGGGGTGCATCCACTCGACGCAGGGCCCGTGGACGGTGCGGCGGCGGGGCCGGGGCGGCGGGCTGACGACGTCGCTGCGGCACCCGACGCCGCGGGAGCGGGAGAACAACCGGCAGCGGGAGCGGCGCCGGCGGCAAGTCGCCGCCAGGATCTACGCCGGCCTGCGCGCCCACGCCGGGTACACGCTGCCCAAGCACGCCGACCAGAACGACGTGCTCCGCGCGCTCTGCGCCGAGGCCGGCTACCACGTCGACGACGACGGCAACGTCACGCGCCTCCAGGTAGAATCACTCACCTGCCCCGGCCGTCTCCGATCCCTCATGGATCGCTCTCGCTTCTTCTTCTTCTTCTCGACCATTTTGGCAAGAGAATGTGAATGTCCTGGTGCGTTCAGGCAATGTGCAATGATGTGTGCTCATCAATCATCATCCATTAGCGCGCCATTAATTTTTTTTCTGCGCTAACAAAAAACACTGCTGGCATTTTATTGGTTATGAGTAGTACAAAGACATAACCCAGGCTTTGTAAGCTGGTACTTCAAAAAACAGAACATTGCAAGTTGTTGAATGCAGGCTTGCAGCCTGCTACAGAGTCGGCAGGGTTGATCAAATTTGACGCTGACGTGTATGCTCTTGTCATCTGCGTTGCAGGGTGGGGTCGACGGCGCGGCGGACCCGAGCTGCAGCTCCGATCATCAGAAGCCTTCCTCTCACAGCGGCACAACGGAGGCAGTGACCCTGCAGCAGCCGGAGCAGCAGCAGCAGCGGGAGGAAGAGGAGGAGGCGAAGCTGTCACTGGAGCTCACCCTCTCCTTCGCCTACATGATGTAGCCGCAATGCTAGATTAATTATCTCTGTCCCGGATTCTAACTAATTACTGGTACTAACTAGTGAGATAGCCAGTGTACTGTACGTGTGTACTGTGAAAGGGCATCAGAAATCACAAATCAACTCGGCATCCTTTACAATCTGTAAACGACGCCATGACGATTTGGCATGGAATTCACATGAGCTTGACTGCATACATATGCAACTGTGAACCAAAGTTACCAATGAAATTTCTTTGAAGAAAAGCATTAAGAATTTTATTGAGCTATTACTCTATCATATCAGTAGTACACATTTTCTTGCGAAGAGGAAGTGCAAAAACAAACAGCATCGCACACCAAAAAGAAAAAGAAACACGGAAACAAACGAGCTAGCTAGCTAGGTGATCGATGGATGCACGGCTGGGCTGATGGATGGCTCAACTCAGGCTGGTGTCGCGGCGCAGGCCGACGCCCTCGTTGACGCCGGAGACGAGCTCGGCCTCGAAGTTCGCCGACGACATGGACGGCAGCCTCTCGTACACCCTGGACCCCAGGTGCTGCAGCTTCTTCTGCTGCGTCTTGACGGTCTTGCTGATGATCTTGTAGTTCCAGCGCTGCTGCACGTAGACGGCGGCGGCGAGCGCCACCGCCACCAGCGGGATCGCCACGTCCCCGAACCTGGAGTAGAAGTCGAGGCTCGTGTTCACGAACTCGTACTCCTCGGCGAAGTAGGGGTTGATCGCCGGCGCCTTGACGTAGTCGTAGAGGTGCGGCAGCAGCCTCACCGCCGTCACGCCGGCGTAGTAGCTCTTCTTCAGCGGCTTGCAGTTGATCCGCCACACCACGTTGCCGATCACCTGCGGCAGCAGGAAGAAGTCTTGCGCCATCCCGATGTACTCCTCCAGCGTCACCGCCCACTCCCGCAGCGCGTGCGTCCTGCCCCGGGCGTCCATGTACGACGAGCCCTCGCCGCCAGCGCCGGCGCCGCCGCCCGGCACCGGGCGGCTGTACACGCTGACGTAGTGCGCCAGCAGGATCACCGTGAAGCCGACGAGGTGCGCGCCGGAGCTGTAGAGGAGGACCTTCCGGTCGCTGGGCACGCGGCCGGGCTCCAGCGGCGACCGCGTCAGCAGCCGGATCCGCGACCGCCACACCTTCTGCGCCAGCCGGAGCGTCAGGAGGAACGCGGCGAGGATGAGGATCTTGACGACGCAGTCGATGGTCCAGTACAGGGTGCTCTTGTCCACCTCGTACGACGGCGGCACGGCGCCGCCGTCGCCGTCGGAGCCGGCGGCGATGCGGGCGAACAGCGCCTCCGCGCCGGTGATGAGCGGAACGCTGTACCCGGCCGCCTGCACGCCCAGCATCACCAGCGACACGTACGGCATCACGTCGGTGTGGGCCTTGATGTACATGAGCTGGCTGAACTCGGCGGCGATCGCCGCCGCCAGCGTCGCGACGCGGAGGATCCCCTCCACGCCGCGCCGGGACAGGATGTCCTGCCGCTGCTCCCGGTACAGGATCGGCAGCGTCTGCAGCGCCGTCGCGTTGAAGCGCAGCGGGTCGCCGGCGGCGCGCGTGCTGGCGATGTGGACCCTCGCCGTCGGGTTGATCAGCCACCGCGCCGTCGTCGGCGGGTACTCCACCCGCATCTCGATCGAGCAGTCCATGCCGTCCTCCACCTCCTTCAGCGCCGGGAACGCCTGCCGCGACGCCTGGATTCTCCGGCAGCCGATCAGGTACATCCGGCCGTTCACCGGGTTGTACACGCCTTCCAAGAACAGGCTCGACACGTTGGCGTAAGGCTCCCCGGACAGCGAGAGCTCCGCCGACACGTTGAGAAGAGCCGACTCCGCCAGCTGCGACCCCGCCGCCGCCGGGGACGAGGACGATGCCAGCTGCGATGAAGACGAGGATGCTTTGCCCATGCCTTGCCCACCTGCCATGTCGGGAAACGGCGTGCTCTGCGCCACCGGCGAGGTTCGGCCGACGAGTGGTCCGAGCGAGAGCACCTCCAGCTGGAAGAACGGCCGCTCGAACCGCTCGCGCGGGAACGGGTCGGGCACGGCGGCGACGTGGAGGGTGAGCTCGTCGGCGAGGCTGGACAGGCTCGTGGCGTCGTCGGCGTGGCCGGCGGCGATCCTCGGGTAGCTCAGGAGGGACTTGGCAAGGGCGGTGCCGAGGCCGAACGGCTCGCTCCGCCGGAGGAACTCGCTGGCCTGGCCGATCTTGGTGTAGTTGTACGCCATGCTCAGCGGCGCGCCGCCGGAGACGCCGAACCGGTTCCAGAGCTCCGTCGGGTGCACCGTGCGCTTGATCGTCAGCGGGAAGTGGGCGGCGCCGTCGACGGCGGTGATCTGCCCCACCGTGATGCTCCGGCGGGTGGCCGTGAAGGTGGTCTGCACGTAGAGGCACACGCGGGAGCGGCACGCCTCGTCGCCGGCGCCGAGGCAGCCGACCATGCAGAGCTGCCCCGTGGAGCCCCGCCACACGCCCTCGGCCGACAGCGTCATGCCGCCGAGCCCGCTCCGCTTGCCCGCCGTGTACCTGTGCTCCCACGGCGGCACGGCGCGGAACACCGCCGACACCCTCGCCGTGCTCTCGCCGCCGGGGGCGTTCCCCGGCTCGCACCGGACGTCCTGCATCACAATGCTGACTCCCGTGAACGTGCCGTCCGTGGCCTCGATCGCCTTGTCCGTCTCGAACGGGCCAAGCCTCCGGCAGGAGGCGGCGGCGCCGCTCGTGGCGTTGCACCGCCAGTTGGGCACGACGGCGAGCACGTCCTCCGACGTGAACCGGTCGAGGATGCCGCAGAAGGAGTTGCCCTTGTACAGGCCCCTGCCACCGCCGGCGCCGGCGAGGATGTCGTCGCGGTAAGGGTGCGGCGTGCACGCCTTGTCCACGAGCTTCTCGGACCCGAACTTGTAGTTGGAGTAGGCGCCCAGCTGCGAGAGCAGGTGCACGGCGTCGAAGTAGGCGGCGTGGGAGGCGCCATTGGTGCTCGTGAGCTCGCCGCGCACGGCGCGTGTCGTCAGCGTCAGCGTCGTCGGGTACCGGAGCACGAGCAGGACGTTGCCGTCCTTGGTGGCCGGCGGCTGGAAGTTGTCGCGGCCGGTGTCCTTGGCCCAGTCCCACGGGTTGCCGGCGTCGCCGCCGCGGCGCGGGAGGAGGGCGTCGCCGACCATGCAGAGCACGGCCTCGCCGTCGTCGTTCTCGGTGTACACGCCCTCGAAGAGGATCTTGAGCTCGGTGCTGCCGGGCCACACCCTGAGCTCCGGCGACACGTAGGGGCCCATCTCCGGGCCGGTGCCGTTGCGGGAGATGGTGACGCCGAGCACGCCGCTGACGTTGAGGGCCGTCCTGCCGCGGCGCACCACGTCGACGTGCGTGAGCGTGAACGAGGCCAGCGGCAGCGGGTCCGGCGGCGCATCGTCCCCGGCGGCGGCGTCGGTGCCGTCGAACGGAAGCAGCGGCGCGTCCTTGCCGTCCTGCGTCCAGTCACCCTTGACGAAGGTGAGCTCCGGCATGAGGGCGTTGGCGCGGTTGGCGTCGAAGGTGAGCTCGGCGGCGGCGGAGAGCACCGATTTGCACTGCCGCTTGACGTCGGCGAAGCGGACGTACTCGTGCGGGATGAAGGGGCCCTGGCCGCCGCCCATCGGACCCCCTCCCATCTGTTGCTCGTTCTGGTGGAAGGGATCAAACGAGGCGGCGATGGCGAAGAATAATGGTAGCAAGAACGCGCCGATGTACTGCAGATTCTTCGACGCCATTGCTGCTAGATATTCGCAACACTGCTAGTACCCTTAACTATCTTCTTCAGATATTTGCTTCGAAAAAAAATCTTCAGATATTTGCAACCCTGCATTTGAAACAACAAGAACAGCAGAATTAAACCACCATTTCTTGCTTTCTTGAAAAAAATAAATCAGGTTGACGTTGCTAACATCCGAAGAACTAGAACAGTAGTACAATGCTAGCATGAGTATCATGGACGCACTGCAACATTTGGCACGAATCAATTGCTACCACGGAGAGTACAAAGGTGACAATAAAACAGTAGCTTGAAAACATTGCAAACCTGCAGCAAAAACAATCTGAAACTACGCTGCTAACAGTATCACAGAGTGATCTGGTTGCTGACCTGATCAACATGGAGATCTCTTCAGCCCCCTTCAGCGTCCAGTGGCTGTTATCCAAGAGCACCAGCACCGGCTCCTCTGCTCTAGACCTCTAGTACAGCGCATGGATTTCTGACCAGAATGTGTGAGATCCAGAACAATTCGTGGACCAGATTGGATCACTCGGAATCCAATCTTATAGTCACCCCATGGATGCTTCGGCCGCATTGTTTATCACCCTGCCAATCCCCTCTCAAACTACGGTTCTTGGAGGCTGGGGCATATAGAATTGGGTTTGACTTGCGAGGGAAGCGACCCCGAAACAGCTAGAGGGCAGCGCGTCGAGTCGACTTCCCCGGAACGCCCCCGCCCCGGGAGAGGCCTCGGCCTCGCCACCGTGCTGCCGCGAGGCGGAGAGGGGCAGTTTGGGTATTGGCCGCGAGCCCGCGAGCGATGCAACATCCGGCTGGGGCTAGCTAGGAAGGGATCGGGAGAGTTGACGAGGCGGCGCAGGTGGCGCCCGCGGCCGCCGCGGCGGGCATCGCGGGGGCGCGGCGCGGCAGTCCACGGCATGGCATGGCACGCCGGCGAGGACGACGGCATGTGTCCTCCCACGTGAACGGAGGAGGAGGAGGAGATTTTTCCCTTCTTCGTGCTCCATCCCCGTGTTGCGGGCCAGGTTTCGTCGTCAACGAAACTTTTTGGGTTAGATTTGGTATATTTGGGTTAGATTTGGTGGCCCATGAGAAAAGGGTATGGGCTGGAAATCATCCACATGGGCCTCAGTTTACAAGGTCCATGGGGCCTAGATAAGCAGGTCCGTCCTTGCAATCGCAAGGACGCAAACAAATACGTGTTGCCTTTTATTTGCCTTTCAATACCTTCACAAGAATTAAACCAACTGGATGATTCCCCGCGCGTTGCCGTGGGATGTGAGAGAACTTTTACAGCTACTTTATTATTAAAATAAAATAATGATAATATCTATACTATATTATCATAAAAAACAACATTATAAAAATGTGCAATGCAAAAACCCACCTTGTACCATGTTTGCTCATTGTACCTAAAAGATTTCTCTCCTTTCTTCATTCCTACCTTGATTGCCTTCTTGATGATTAGAGAACCACTCTCATATGTATATTGTCATTTGCTTTGTTATAATTCTTTTCGAATGAGTCCAATACCTCCGTCGTTCATAGGCACATCTATTTATATACCTACAACCTGGATGCTCAAACGTCATAGCCCACAAGCTGACGCATGGTTTTTCAACTTCGTTTGAGTGGAGAAGTAATTTTTGTCATGTCATAGTTTAAGCAACACATGCATGATCCTTAGTGCCCGTCTCTTAATTTGACCTGCGGAGTAAAGAAGAGGTGAGGGCCGGTGGTAGACTCTTGATCTACCTGTGCTGATGTGGCTAGCTCAGGATTGAGAAAAATCTTGGTAGTGGGGACTGTCTATATAAGTATTATTATAGATTATAGATATGTGTTTCAATACTTCTCCCAGATTAAAAAACAAACTAAAAATATACACACTCCTCAAAGTTTATTCTTGTGAAGGTATTGAATCAATGTGATCAACAGTGTTGTGACAGCAGAAATGGTACATCGGCAATCTTTTTAGCTTGCATTATTCAGAGGTCCTCAGTGTGTTTATCAAAACACTAGGATACAAACTACAAACGCAACAACTAGCTGATCACATATTAAAGTCCAATCCACATTTCCCAACTATCTCTAGATCTCAACCAAGTTCACACAACTGACTAGGTGACTATATTTGCACCACAGATATATTTACTAGTTCAAAACGAAAAGGAAACAAAAGCAAAAACAAAGAGAGACCAGTGCCCCAAGCCCACAAAAGCAAAGAAATGAAGGGCCCCTCGCTCATGTATCACATCACGAATGAGACAATCTCGGACACTCCCCTCCACTTCCTGACTTGCTGAGTGGAGTGAGTTCAGATCGGTCGGCTTCCGTTCTCCGCGCGGGCGCCAACAAAAATCCACTTTCTCGTTGATGCAACAGCGCAAACTTAGCTTTTCGAAAATCCCGGAGCTAACGGTGATTAAGCTAGTAGCTAGTAGTAATCGAGTAGAGCGCGCTAGTTAATTTGTTTGATCAGTACTTGATCACCGCGGCGCCGGCGGATTCCTCGCCGTCGGCGGCCTTGGCGGCCATCTCGTCGTCGTCGTCGTCCTCCTCCCGCTCCTCGCCCTCGTCGTCCTCCTCGATGCTCTCCGACCTCTCCCTCCCCGCGCCGCCGACGCTGCCTCCGCCCGCGCTGCAGCGGCCCTCCGACTCCGGCGGCGAGCCCGCCATGGCCGCCGGCTTGTACGCGGCCTGCGGCGGCGCGGCCGCGCGGTGCACCATGGCGGCCGGGTGGTGCTGCAGGTGGTGCACCGCCGCGGGGGACGGGTAGTACTCCTGCGCCGCCGCCACCGCCGCCGTGTAGTGCGGCTGCGTCGCCGGGTGGTGCGCGCCGTAGATGGCCTGGCCCGCTGCCTGCGTCGCGTACTCCGGCGGCACCCAGATGCCGCCGAGCACCACCAGCTGCGGCGCCGGGGTCGCCTGCGTCGGCGGCGTCGGCATCGGCCTCCGCGTGTGCAGCCTGTACTTCTGCACAAAGGCAAGATCGAGAGGAATTATCAGCTTAGATATTACACTCGCATGATCGCATCTGTACTCTTGAGAATCATAAATCCATCATAGCCAATGATGAATTACATGATTTAATTACTATTACTGCATGGTGCATGGATGGGTGTGATGAGATTATAATTACCTGGAGATGGCTTTTCACCTCATCATTGGTCAATCCATCCACCTTCATCAGCTCGCGGATCTGCTTCGGGGTCGCCACTTTTGCAAAGAAAAAACAAGTTTTATTTGTCTTTAGCTCACACACGCATGCATTTGGCATTTTTGTCTGGGTTTGATTCATCGGTCGAATGGAACAAGCGTGCGAATATTAGATGCATGGGTACCTTGGGCGCCGCCGAGGATCTGGAGGGCATTGACGAAGCGCCGGTGCAGCTCCGGCGACCAGCACCGCCGGGCCTTGCGGTGGGTCTGCGGCGGGGGCGGCGGCGCCTGCCCGTCCGGCGCGTTGTTCGCCACCGGCTTCACCCCGTTCTGGACGACGTCTCTCCGCGAGCCCACCAGGCCACCGTTGGCTCCGGCGGCGTCGAGGTACGGCTTCCGGTCAGCCTCGGCGGCCGCGTCTTTCTCCGCGGTGGCGAGGGCGAGCTCCGGCAGCGCGGCGGCTTCCGCGGCGGCCTTGTCCTTGGTGAACGGGAGGAACGCGCCGCCGCCGCCGTTGCGCTGCTGCGCCGCCGCGGCGTCGCCGAGCGCGCCGAGCGTGTCGATCGGCAGCGGGTGCTCCGAGCTCTCCTTGGGCGTCTGCGGGCCCTTCGCCGCGGTGTCCACCGCCGCCGCCGCCGCGGAGGGCCCGTTCCAGAGCTGCGCCGACTCCATCCAGCTCGCCTTCTCCGACGGCGGGTTCCCCATCTTGTCGGCGGCGGCGGCGTCGATCCCGATGTTCTTGAGCGGTATGAACTCCTCCAGCACCAGCGGCCTCGCCGGCGCGCCCTGCAGGCTCCCCATCTGGTACGCCTCCAGCTGCTGCCTGTACGCCTCCATGGCTGCCCATGCACACAACACCAGGCCGGCTACCACCCATCAACACATTGCCATGGCCATGCATGGATATATGCATGCACAAAGAGAGTGAATGCATGCATCATATCCATGTCGATGGATGTGTACATGATCGAAGGTTGCTCACCGTGGTTGAGAAGATGCATGCACAGGGGGAGCTCGCGCTTGAAGGCGTCGATCTTGAGGCGCTCTTCCTCCAGGCGGGCGAGGAACTCACGGAGCTTCTGCGTCGTTTGCTCCGGCGTCAGGTGGTGGCCGTCGACGAGCGGCTCCTGCTGCTGCTTCGGGATCACCGCGTACGCGCCGCCGCCGTTGCCGTTGCCGTTGGGCTTGTAGTCTAGGGTTAGGTCGGACGGCGAAGACGCCATGCTGCAAAGCTCCTCCTCAGCAGCCGTACTAGGAGATCACTGGTGCAAGTATATGTGTTTGTGCTATTGGCTGTAGCTGCTACGAGCAGCTTCTAGTATGTTACTTCTCGGATATGATCAAGTGTGTGAGTGTTAGAGAGAGAGAGGAGGAGGGTAGAGAGAGAATGTGAATGTGAGAGGAGTGTGTTGATGAGGGATCAGAAGGGGAATCGGCTTCTTTTAAGGGTGAGTTTTGGGAGGGGAGGGAGAATAAAGGTGGATTTAGAGGGGGAGGAAAAAGGAAAAGCCATGTGTGATCTTGCAAGAGGTTCTTGGCTAGCAGCAGCAGGAGCAGGAATGGGAGGAGGGGATAAAGCAAAGGCATGGTAACTTCTTGCAAAGATCAAAGGCATCTGCATGCAAAAGCTTCTGCATATGCAGGAGGTTTCATGCATCATGTACATACAGGGGAATCAAAAACTTATCTCCTCCCAGCACAACACAACGACCATACAGATGGGACCATATGTCCTCCATGTTTCGTACTATCTCTCTCTCTCTCATCTCTAGTGTCCAATCTAGTTGTCATACTTCTGGTAACTCCATTCAAATCAAATACAGCCCTGCCATTCAAAATTCTATACTGTGGATCTCTTGTCATCAACATGCATGCATGAAAAATTGGAACCTTTACAGTAATATATTGCCAGGTCTTCATCTTGCCCCAGTGAGCATAGTATGTATTTATTCTAGGCTGGCAAATGTTCTGCACATGGAGATGCTCATTTTTGTGGCAAGTTAACTTTGCAAAGTTTTTACAACGAGGAATTTGTCCAAACTTAGCTTTTGCATTGTCCACCCATGGGAGAAAGCTTAGCTGGGTGCGTTTGATTCAAAGGAATTAAAGATGAGCTCAAAGTAGTCCAAAGAGAACCTTGCAAGTCTAAGCGAGAACCAGCTAGGTGTCTTGAGAGAATATTTACCTTTTTCCTAATTTTGATCTCAAAACACAGGGATAATCACCAGATATACCTACCTGAGAATCACATCACCTCCTTCTCCAACTCCCAACTTGCATTACAAAAACCAAAAGAATGAAGCGAAACAACTAATTATATATATCTAGCAATAGTTAACTACATATATCTTAGATGCTCACACATTGTCAACTTTTGTTTTTTGGGGTTCTAATGGATGATTCCTGCACAATTAATCAAAGTAGAGGATGGTAAAGCAGTAAAGCAGCATATACCACACATAATTCAAGCCTCCAAAGATATGAAAAAGATTCCTCTCTCTTTGCTTTGAAAAGGGTGGTGCATCCCTTCACACACAAGCTCTTCTTTGCTAGCTCTAGGAATAACACAACACATGTATGCCTGCGTCTCTCCTATCTCTGTGTGCAAGAAGAGGTACCGGCTCACTTTGCATTCACAGGGGAATATATTAGCATGGTTGAAGCAAGGAATATCTTAGGCTTTGGGGGATATCAAGCACGCACAAAGGAGGACACAAAGGAAAACATAGTGTGCTTTGGAGAGAGAGAATTGAAGAGAGTGTGAGCGAGAATGTGAGAATCTCCGCTGCTGCTACTACTCTTGGCTTTTTAGGAAGTGGGAAGGAAGCTAAGAAGATTCTCCCTTTCTCTCTCTCCACGCAGAGAGAGAGAGAGAGCATGTATGATGTTGCTATACTAGGGGTTTAGAGAGAGAAGCAGCCAGAGGATGGAGAAAGGTGTATGTGTATTGGTGCATCGAATTCCCTGTGCAATAATTAGGGTTGGTCGCTTTCTTGGGGCAGTCTTCAGGTACAAGACTCCAATCCCTACCTTTTCTCTGGATTCTCTCCTTCTTTCTCCCCTCTCTCTACGTGAACAATCAGTTTGATACTACGTACGTACTTTGATACCCTACTACCTGCACACCGTACTTGCATTGTCTACATGCATACATGCATGTACCTATGTACATAGGTAGTTTCAAGAATAGGAGTATATATATAGGGATGTTTGTGCACAATCAAATTATTGCATTGCTACCTGAGTACAGCAACATGGTCAGAACACCTTTCTGAACACGCAGCATTTCTCCGTGCATGTAATTAAGAGAAAGTCCAGAATAAAATAAAGAGGCCTCTTAACATGTTGAGCAGAACTAATTAGGTTTAACATGCTATATCTATATGTGCATCCTCACTGTACGTACCACTGAAAGTGCTTGGCCACTCTTTTCGAGCTTCAACTATATTTCAATACCTATTATTGGGGAGTAGAAAGGGTCATTTTTTACATAAAATAATTTGTTAAAAGTTAATTTAATTTTAGATAATCAACCGAATGTGTTCGAAATTAACAATCAAAGGGGTGGCCTGGGTTGACCCTAATAATGAAGCTCCAATGTCACACCCGGATTTACACAAATCCCGAATGTGGCCATATGTGTGCCCAGGAAGTCCACAAACACATATAGCGAACAAATATGGTAAAAATCAGAGTACAATGCTTCATTTATTCATCATAAAGTAGCATTTACATCAGAGTTTTGCATAAATGAAATACATGGATAGCGGAAGACTAATAAACTCTCTCTAAGTGTAGCCGCAATCCCACAGGGACTCTGACTGGGAGAACGCCAACTCCGAAGTACGGCAAATCCTCTGGAAACTCCACAGCATAATCAGCCTGACTCCAATCTGTTACCCGTCCGGGATTTTGCCCAAAAATAGTAATAACAGCAAGTGTAAGTAACAGGATTACTTAGCAAGTATAGCACGGGTTATGAAGGCTCAAAAAGGCTAGACACTGGCTTAACTGCATTAGCACTTTTAGTTGGTTCGTTTTATCATTGTCCAAGTTACTACAAGTGAGTGTTTACCCGGTTGTAACCCAATTAATAAGGTGTAAGTGACATTAAGCAGTGATAAATATCAAGTTCTAATCATAAAAGGATCCAGGCCGCTCGTGACCCTGAGCCGGGCTATCATGATAGATCGTACACTCTGCAGAGGTTTCGCCCTTTTCCCACCAGTCGCGTAAAAGTTCAAAAGAACTTTGCACCCAACCACGCACATCGACACTTCCGAGGTGTGACTGCATAGGGACGCTACGAGGCTTTCACAAGACACCCTAACAAGACAGTAGCCGCTGGAGTACTACAAGGTGGTGAGAACCTAGGCACCGAGATTGACTGACCCTCAGGGCGCAACGTGAGGGGGTCAATGGCATCCACGCACCGGCAAATCATTCCAACAAGAAAGTAAATGGTGCAACGTGCGGAGCTCACCGCACTCACTGTGGCTCCCAACACGGGACTGGGTCTAACGGGACCTAGCCGACGGGGCTACCGTCCTCGGTGGAATCCGAAATCACCTCGCTCCTTGCCTCCTACAACGCCGTAGGCCACTCGGTAACCACTGCCAAGCTAGAGACGTACAAGCTACTCAACCAAGACCAGAGCCATTATAGTTCCGGCGGCGGCGACAGGCTCCCAGGTTGCCGCTTTTACGAACCAGTCCTTAGGGAGAGACACTGGGGCCAGGCAAAACACTCAAGCCCCAACTCCCTGATCCAAGTTGCTAAAAAGCAAGTTTTAACATTAAGGTTGAAGTGGACCATTAATACAAGTTTAACAGTTAAGCAAAGGTGACAGTAGTTGCGCCTAGCAAAATGCTACCCATATGCAAAAACCCGTAGGAATACAAGGACAGGGAAATAAATGCTAGGTACAATCCTTAATGGTAAACAGTATTAGACACATGCGTATGTAATGAACAGTGTATTAAAAGAGTGAGTAGGTAGCAATGATTGTCCGTGCTATAACTTGCCTTCCTCGGAGTACGGCTGCTGCTGCGAGTCCTGCTCCGGCACGTCCTCAACGTACTCGAAGTCCAAAGCTACGGGCTCGCCGACTGGACACGAACATCACGCACGCATTCCAAAGCAATCATTACATGCAAGCAAAAGTAATACTATTAGAACTGTCGGGGACAAACCCAGGGGGTCCCCTAACCATCGGGGTAATCGCCCTCTAAAAACAAAAACAAACACACTAACCACGAAAGGCCGTGTCATCACCCAAACTCCGCCTCGCTCGAGGGTAGCGAGCCCCCTCGAGCGGGCAAAACAAACTCCACCTCGCTCGAGGGTAGCGCACCCCCCCGAGCGGGCGAAACAAACTCCGCCTCGCTCGAGGGTAGCGAACCCCCTCGAGCGGGCAAAACAAACTCCGCCTCGCTCGAGGGTAGCGAACCCCCTCGAGCGGGCAAAGCAGACTCGGCCCGGTGCACTCCGGCGCGCCACCCGACAAAGGCAGTTAATGCCCGCCCCGTCGGCCAAGCACCGAAGTCAAAAGGCAATCTTCCCCCATGCCGCGCCGGACATCAACAGTGCCCACTGTTCCACCTGCTCCGGTCGCCATCCGCCCTCACTGCCACTGTGAAAGCGCACGCGGCGGTACAGAGCACTGTGCGGACTCTCAGAGGTCGATCTGTGCCCCTGTTCCACCAACTCCCGGTCAGGTGATGGCAAGCGACAGGTCAAGTCCGCCAACTCTCGGCCATCCCCTGATGAACAAAGCACGCCGCGCGCTGTGGCCGACGACGACCAAGCCGGGCCCTGTGCTGCCGACTCTCGTCCTTCCTCCACCTACCCTACCCTCGAGGTCAACCAGCGACGGGCAGCTGGACATGGACTACGACGACAACACCCCTCGAAGCCGCTCCAGGACAAGCACAGGGACAGCCACGACGCCCGCAGGGGCCAGGGATCGCCATGAATCTCCTGCTAGGGTCAAGGACGATGGCAGGCCCGACGCCATACTCTCCAGTACCCCCCTGTGGCACACCTCACGCATGTACTTGTAAACGCCTCCCCCTCCTTTCTCTCCTTGGTCTATAAAAGGAGGAGGGGACCGATCAGATAGGAGAGAGACATTCGACTACACCCCAACACTCGCTCTCAGGGACTTGGAGAAATCTCCTCTCCCGCATTGCTTGTAGCCCCCCTTTTGCAAGCACTCCGGTGCAAGATAGTACAGCGCCCTTGAGCGCCCTTGCTGGATGTACGACCCCCACGGTCGGAACCAGGATAAACACCGCCTCATTGTACTAAGCTCTTGCATCAACCGTCAAGGGACGGGACACAGCGCATTTCTGTTTAGGCGCCGGGGATTGACCGACCAATTCCGGCACCGACAGTGGCGCGCCAGGTAGGGGTACGCGCTGTGATCGATCACACCCGACAAGTTCCCTTGACGGCAAGTCGCGACGAGACCATGCCACCTCGATCCGCCACGGGGTCCCCCGGTCCGCTTCCGCGCGGATACCGGATCACGTTTGGGAGCTTGGAGTTCGAAGCGACCGGTGAGGGCCTCCTCATGCGGCTCGCCTCCAGGCCACCCAGCGTGATGCCCGACACCCCGACATCGCCGACGCCAGTCCAGCTCAGGCGACGGTGGAGACTTCACGAGCTTCAGATTAATACGGAGCAGCGCGTCGCTCCGCGCGTCGTCCTCCCCGATTGGGACGCCCACTTGCTGCTTCAGCCCGCGGCCACATTGCAGGGGGGCGGACTCCCACCGGCAGTTCCCGCGGAGGGAACGCACCGGGAAAATGTGGCCAGGCTAGCACGCCTCCCGTTCGGGATGACCAACGCGGCCGCAAGCCACTCCACGGCGATCAGCACCATCCTGGGCGCGCGTGGAAACTCGCCAAGACATCGGCAGGCCCCAATCCGCGACCTCGGCACTTCTTCGCCCGGTGGGCTCCACTCCGAGTCAGCGGACGAAGAAGATGTGCGCGGCCAGGAACACCCGGACCTGGATTACACCGAGTTGCGCAACCACCAAAGCCTCGTCGCCTTCCAGGCCGTCGCGGACTTCTGCCTCACCTGCTCCGACGACTCCAGCGATGGGGGGTACGACCCCTCGCGGGAGTGCTTCGTCCTCGACGGCGAAGTAGAGTCTGTGGGAGAGGACGAAGAGACGCACGACGAAGCCGGACGCGACGAACCGCAACCGGCACCCGGCGAGCCGGCGAACGAGGCCGCTCTCACACAAGCGCAGCTCGCGCAAGTACAAGAGCTGGAAGCCAAGCTCCAACAGGAGCGCCAGCAGGTGCAAGAACTGCGCGCAGCCTTGGAAGCCCAACAGCCCAGGCGGGGCGAACACGCACGAGCCGCCGGGCGCGTTGCTCAAGCGCGCATCCTGGGTGACGGCGACGACGCCGGCCCGCCCAGGCCGCCACGAGCCAGCCAAAAGCTCATCGCCGCGGCGACCCTGATCCGGGCCATGCCCGAACCGTCGACGCCAGAGGCGCGCAGCATGCGGCGCCAAGTGCAGGCCCTTGTCGAAGAAGCGGCCGTTCAACAAGCGGAAAGTTCCGCCTCCCGCATGCGCCACCAGGACAGTCCGAAAGCCGGAGGCGGCAAGTGGGATAAGGAGCAATCCATCCACACCCCACCCAGGGGCGCGTGGACGCCTCGCCGCCCAACGAACGACGGAAGGGCGCTTGTGGCCGGCGATGGCGAAACAAGGAGGTCCGCGAAGGACCGACTTGTGGACACGCGGGGCGCCGTCGACGATGGCGACGCGTGCAACGTCCTGAACAGGAAGAGGCAGGACGCGGCGCCTCCCCGCAGCAGGCACCCCCGACAGGGAGGTCGCTATGACAGCGAGGAGGACAGAAGCCCGACGCCGGAGCCCCCGGTGTTCAGCCGGAAGATCCGTTCGGCCGCCATCCCGCCGCGTTTTCGCCAGCCGACCACCATCACCAAGTATTCGGGTGAGACGAAACCCGAGACGTGGCTCAACGACTATCGCCTGGCCTGCCAGCTGGGCGGGGCCACCGACGATGCCATGATCATCCGCAACCTTCCGCTTCATCTCGCGGACTCGGCGCGGACGTGGCTCGAACACCTACCCGCGAACCAAATCCACGATTGGGACGACCTGGTCAAGATGTTCGTGGGTAACTTCCAGGGCACGTACGTGCGCCCTGGAAACTCCTGGGACCTGCGCGGGTGCCGGCAGGCGGCCGGCGAACCGCTGAGGGACTTCATCCGCCGTTTCTCCAAGCGCTGCATCGAGCTCCCGAGCGTGGGCGACTCCGAAATCATCCACGCCTTCCTCGAAGGCACGACCTGTCGAGAGCTGGTGCGCGAGCTGGGGCGAAACCATCCCACCAGTGTCAATGCTCTGTTCGACATCGCCACTAACTTTGCCTCTGGTGAGGAGGCTGTCGAGGCGATCTTCGACGGCAAGACCAAGGGGAAGCGCGCGGAGGAGCTGCCCGCGGAGGGCAGCAAACCTAAGGCCAAAACGAAGAAGCAGAAACGGGGCAGTAAAGGCAAGGGGCCCCGGCAAGCCGCGCAGCAGCAGCGGCAGGGCGAAGACTCTGACGACGCCCTCGTGGTCGAGCAAGGCCGCAAGGGCCCTCGAGGCCCCCCTCGGGGGGGAGGCCTGTTCGACGAAATGTTGAAGAAGCCGTGTCCTTACCACAAGGGCCCTGTCACCCACACCCTCGAACAATGTGGGATGATTAAGGGTTACTTCAGGCGCACCTCCGCGAAGGAGGATGGCCCGAAGAAGGATGCGGGCGATGGCGGCAACGACGAGTTCCCCCATGTGGAGAACGTCTTCTTCATCATAGGGGGGCCCGCGGCGAACGCAACGCCCCGGGAACAGAAGCGTGAACGCCGAGAGGTCTTCTCCGTTCACCCCGCAACGCCAGCTTACCTCGCCTGGTCGGAAGAGACCATCTCTTTCAGCCGCGAGGATCACCCAGATTACGTCCCGAATCCGGGGCGGTATCCGCTTGTCGTCGACCCCGTCATCGGCAACACGCGGTTCTCCAAGGTACTGATGGACGGAGGCAGCAGCCTCAACATCCTCTACGTCCACACCTTGGAGCTCATGGGTATTGGCGTAAACCAGCTGAGGCCGAGCAAGGCACCTTTCCACGGCATCGCGCCGGGAAAGCGGGTCCAGCCCCTAGGGCAGATCGATTTGCCCGTCTGCTTCGGCACCCGTGACAACTTTCGGAGGGAGATCCTTACTTTTGAGGTAGTGGGATTCCCGGGAGCATACCACACCATTTTCGGGCGACCGTGCTACGCCAAGTTCATGGCGGTCCCCAACTATGCCTACCTCAAGATGAAGATGCCAGGGCCAAAGGGCGTCATCACTGTGGGATCGTCGTACGAGCACGCCTATACGTGCGACGTCGAGTGCGTCGAGGGTGCGGAAGCGCTCGCCTACAGCGAGACCCTGGTGGCGGATTTGGAGAAGATGGCGAACGAGGCCATCGACTCCACCAAAAGGCACACGGGCACCTTCGAGGCTGCGGAACACACCAAAGCGGTGCCCCTCGACCCCGCTGCCCCCGAGGGCAAGGCGTTGAGGGTCAGCACCACCCTCGACCCCAAATAGGAAGCAGTGCTCGTCGACTTTCTCCGCGCCAACGCCGACATTTTCGCGTGGAGACCCTCGGACATGCCGGGGATCCCGAGGGAGGTCGCCGAGCACAGCCTCGACATCAAGCCACACTCCAAGCCGGTGGTACAGCGACTGCGGCGGTTCGACGAGGAAAGGCGCCGCGCCATCGGGGAGGAGGTGCACAAACTCCTGCAAGCCGGATTCATCAAAGAGGTATTTCACCCAACCTGGCTTGCTAATCCTGTTCTAGTTAAGAAGAAAAACGGAAAATGGCGCCTGTGTGTAGATTACACCGGTTTAAATAAAGCATGCCCTAAGGTTCCATTTCCTCTGCCTAGAATAGATCAAATAGTAACTCCACCGCTGGGTGTGAATTGCTATGCTTTCTCGACGCTTATTCCGGTTATCATCAAATCAAGATGAAAGAGTCCGACCAGCTCGCGACTTCTTTCATCACCCCGTTTGGCATGTTTTGCTACGTCACTATGCCGTTCGGCCTCCGAAACGCTGGAGCTACATACCAGCGATGTATGCAACACGTTTTCGGAAGCCACATCGGGCGGACCGTTGAGGCATATGTCGACGATATCGTTGTGAAAACCAGAGAGGCGAACGATCTGGTCAACGATTTGCAAATCGTGTTTGGTTGCCTCCGGGCGAACGGGGTAAAGTTGAATCCGGAAAAATGCGTATTCGGGGTGCCGCGAGGCATGCTGTTGGGCTTCATCGTCTCCCAGCGAGGCATCGAACCCAACCCCGAAAAAGTCTCGGCCCTGGAACGAATGGGGCCGATTCGGGACCTGAAGGGGGTGCAGAGGGTACTGGGCTGCCTTGCAGCGCTCAGCCGTTTCATCTCTCGACTTGGTGAAAAGGGCTTACCTTTGTACCGGCTCCTAAAAAAGCACGAACGCTTTTCATGGACCCCTGAAGCCCAAAAAGCCCTCGACGGGCTAAAAACATCACTCGCACACGCGCCTATACTCACGCCGCCGCAGAGCGGCGAGCCACTCTACCTCTATGTGGCTGCGACAACGCAAGTGGTCAGCTCCGTCATTGTTGTGGAAAGGATGGAGGAGGGCCACGCCCTGCCGGTCCAGAGGCCGGTGTACTATGTCAGCGAAGTGCTGACCGAAACCAAGACACGATACCCACAGATCCAGAAGCTGATTTATGCCGTAGTGCTCGCGCGTCGAAAGCTGCGGCACTACTTCGGGGCTCACCCGGTCACCGTGGTCTCATCCTTCCCCTTGGGGGAGATAGTCCGCAACCCGGACGTCTCGGGCAGAATAGCGAAGTGGTCTATGGAGCTCGTGGGGGAAACTCTCTCCTACGCACCACGAAGGGCGATCAAGTCGCAAACCTTGGCTGACTTCGTTGCCGAGTGGTCCGACGTCCAACTTCCGCCGCTGCAGATTCAAGCCGAATGCTGGACCATGTACTTCGACGGGTCGGTGATGAAAACCGGAGCAGGCGCAGGTCTCCTCTTCGTCTCGCCCCTCGGAGAACATGTCCGGTACGCGGTTCGCTTGCACTTTCCGGCGTCAAACAACATGGCGGAGTACGAAGCCCTTCTCGCTGGGCTCCGCATCACCATCGACCTCGGCGTCAAGCACCTCGATGTCCGGGGAGATTCTCAGTTGGTCGTCGACCAAGTGATGAAGAATGCAAGCTGCCGCGACGAAAAGATGGAGGCCTACTGCAACGAGGTTCGTCGTCTCGAGGACAATTTCCACGGCCTCGAGCTGAACCACGTTGCGCGCAGATACAACGAGGAAGCGGATCAGCTGGCCAAGATCGCGTCGGAGCGAACCGCTGTTCCTCCGAACGTCTTCACCCGCGACATCGATCAACCTTCTGTCCACTTCGAGCGAGGGGCCGAAACCCTCAAAACACCCTCGGGGGCTGCGGGGGTCGAACCCATGGAAGAGGACCCCTCGAGGGAGGAGCTCGAAGCAACCAACGTCGAGACTCCTTCAGCCGAGGCCATGGAAATCGACGAAGTCCCACAACCGCAAGACTGGCGCAATCCATACCTCGCATGGATCGACCGCGGAGAGCTACCCTCGGACCGAACCGAGGGACGCCGTATCGCCAGGAGGGCCAAGACCTTCGTCTCGATCGGCGGCCAGCTGTACAAACGCAGCGCTTCGGGGATCTTGCAGCGGTGCATCCCCATCCCTGAGGGACGGCAGCTGATCCGCGACATCCACGCCGGGACATGCGGACACCATGCGGCGCCTCGTACCCTCGTGGGTAACGCGTTCCGGCAAGGCTTTTACTGGCCCACCGCCGTGTCCGACGCAAACGAGACGGTGCGCACCTGCGAAGGGTGCCAATTTTACGCACGAAAGACGCATCTCCCGGCGCACGCCCTACAGACCATCCCCATAACATGGCCTTTCGCGGTCTGGGGGCTGGATCTCGTAGGGCCCTTCCGCCCAGCGCCCGGGGGATTCACCCACTTATTGGTAGCAATCGACAAGTTCTCGAAGTGGATCGAGGTCCGGACCATCACCAGCCTTAGGTCTGAGCAGGCCGTTTTGTTCTTCACCGACATCATCCACCGGTTCGGGGTACCTAACTCGATCATCACCGACAATGGCACCCAATTCACCGGCAAGAAGTTCTTGGAGTTTTGCGACAACCATCACATTCGCATTGATTGGTCGGCCGTCGCGCACCCGCAAACAAACGGCCAGGTAGAACGTGCCAATGGCATGATACTACAGGGCCTCAAGCCAAGGATCTTCAACAAGCTGAACAAGTTCGGCCGGAGATGGGTTGGGGAGCTACCATCGGTGATCTGGAGTCTCAGGACAACTCCGAGCAGGGCCACAGGCTTCAGCCCGTTCTTCCTCGTCTATGGCGCCGAAGCCATCCTCCCGACTGACTTGGAATACGGGTCCCCGAGGCTCAAGGCCTACCAAGAGGAACAAAACCAGAGGAACCGCGAGGATTCACTGGACCAGGCGGACGAGGCTCGCGACATAGCGCTACTTCACTCTGCGCGCTACCAACAATCGCTCCGGCGACACCAAGCTCGGAAGGTTCGGCGTCGGGACCTCCACGAAGGGGACCTGGTGCTAAGGCTGCGACAGGACAATCGAGGGCGCCACAAGCTCACTCCTCCGTGGGAAGGGCCGTTCATCATCGCCGAGGTCCTCAAGCCGGGCACCTACAAGCTGGCAAACGAGAAGGGCGAGCTCCTCACCAACGCCTGGAACATCCAACAGCTACGTCGCTTCTACCCTTGAAACTTTCAGTATTCCTTGCAAATACTTCATGTTCTTAGTTAACAATAATGAAAAGTCCAGAAAACTCGAAAACATTGTTGCTAAAGACATGATCAGGGGTGTTTTGAGGCCAAACACCCCTCGGGGGACACTCGGGGGCTTATCCCCACCCCCCAATCATCCTGTTTTCGCTTCCGTTGCACTGAAACTCGAGGCATCCGAGAAAAATACCGGGCGCAAAGCCAATTAAAGCTGGAGCTGGTTGAGTCGTGGGACCGCCTACGACCGCGAAGGGATACGGCACCTCCCTCTCCACTCCACGCGTTAGTTGCTCGCGAACTCGAAATACCCGGCCAGAATCTCTCTAAAGCCAAGAGCAGCACAACGGAGTGGAAACAAGGCGCCATGCTTTTCCTCCTTAAATCAAGAAAGGTGAAAGCAGGGCACAAGTCTACTGCGGCCAAGAGGCGGTAGAGTCGTGGGACCGCCTACGCCCGCGAAGGGCTATGGTATCCCCCTCACCACTCGGCGCCAAAGTTACTAGTGTCCATCTGCCGAAACCAATCTCGAGTTAAGGGGAAAGCGCGGCACGCCAAACAAACGAAACCTCCCCTTGGCCCGACCAATTCGTGTTATTGGTCACCCTGCAGCCCAGGTACAGACGCCGCCTGGACCGGACCGGCGCGAAACGTCCGCGCCGCCACGAGAAAGGCCGTTCATCATCGCCAAGGACCCCGAGCACGACGCCTACGAGCGGGCGAGCGAAAGGGGCGAAGCCTTCGATAGCACCCGAAACGGCAAACAGCTACGTTATTCCTATCCCTAAATCCGTTAGCGTTTTTTCTCGTAGATACTTCATGTTCTTAGTTAACAATAACGAGAAGTTTCCAAAATAAAATTCGGAAACATTGTTGCTAACAACATAACTAAGGGGACCTTGGTTTTATTTTTAATAAAGCCAAGCCCCCCTCGGGGGCTGCAGGGGGTTTAACCCCCCTAATCGTCCCGGTTTTTTCGAAAGTTGTGCTAAAACTCGAAACGCTTAGAGAGAGGCGGGGCGTGAGTTAGTCAAAGCTGGAGTCGGTCGAGTCGTGAGACTGCTTATGCCCGCGAAAGGCTACAGCGCCTCCCTCACCACCCCACGCTTTAATTACTCACGAATCCGAAGTACCCGGCCACAATCTTTCGAAAAGCTAAGAGTAGCACATCAGAACAACCAAACAAGTGCGAAACAGGCAATCGGCTTTTAAATTTAGTTTTCATATATATGTACAAGATACATTTGAAGCCTGAATTCTTCAGGCTCCATCCCCCTGCGAGGGCACGGTGGACTCGGCAGCAAGGGTCGAGGGGACAGACGAAAGCGCCCCGGGACCACTCTCCTCGCCGCTCACCGAAGCAATATCGTTCTCAAGAGCCGCCACGGCGTCGGCCTCCGGGTCGGCCTCGACTTCAGCAGCGGTCGCGGTCCCTGGCTCGGCGTCGGCAGGCGCATCTTCCTCCTCCTCGGGGAAAAGGTCGTACCGGAACTTGAGGGTCAAGGCCGTTGCGGCGCTCTCGGCACCGTCATCAGCCTCCTCGAGGGCGGCGAGGGCGGCGTCATCATCCAGGTCGGCGTCGATGAAGTACCCGCGCCCCACCGCCGCGAGGTCGATGTCGTAGTGCGTCGACACCACTCCAAGTGCCTTCTTCACCCCGAGGTGAAGCGCGTTTTCGAGACGCTCCGCCACGCAGCCCTTCAGGGAGCTCAGGCGGCTGGACAGCGACGACCCCGACTGCGTGTCGACGCATTGGACGTCTCGGCACGCCATGTCGGCCGCAGCCTTCAGCGCCTCGAGCTCCCCCTGGGCCGCGGAGTAGGCAGCCTGGAGGGCCGTCACCTCGTCCGCCTTCTGGGCCTCGGCCCTCCGCAGCCCTGACAAGAAGCTCGGGCATATCAGAGAGCAGTTTTCGACACAAGGAGAAGCCGAAGGAAACATGAAGTCTTACCGTCCACCAGGGCTCTCGCCTCGTTGAGCAGGCCGTCCGCGGTCGCCAGCGCGGCCTCCTTCTCGCGGAGCGCGCAGCTCAGCTGCTCGGCCTCCCGGGCCTTCTGCTCCGCCTGAGCTGACGCCTCCGCGAGCTGGGACTGCGCGGCCTCACGAGCCCGGCGCTCGAGCTCAAACCGCTCTAACGCCGCGGACGAGGTCCGGGCCTCCCGCTCCATCGCGGCATCGCGCTCCTTCTCCGCGCGCGCCTTGGCCTCCTCGTGCGCTCGGGCCGCCGCCTCCGCCTCCCTGGCTCGGACGGTGAGCCGGGTCACGTCCGTACCCAAGTCGGCGTTCGCCTGACGGAGCCGGCGGAGGTCGGTGTGCAAGCCCGCAATGCATGCGGTCTTGTCCGCCGCCTCTTGCCGAAGGACCTACCCGAACAGTCACCAAGATCAAGCCATGAAACCGAAAACGTCTCGAAATACTAAAGATGAAAGCGAGAATACCTCGAAAACCTCCAGCGCTTGCCTGGAGTGGAGGTCGGCGGCGGCCGAGATGGCCCGCTCCAGATCCGTCCCGATACGCTCGGCCTGGGCCCATATCTCGTTTTCCTCGGCCGCGCTTCGCCAGACCTGAGCGGGGACGCCGGGCCCCTCCGGCCACTCGCTCGGCGTGCGCCAATCCTGGAGCTGCGCCGCCTCGGCAGCATCCCACTCGGGCGTCCCTCGGACCGCGGGCATCTGCGGCGGCCCCTGAGACAGGAACCGCGCCGCCGGCCCCTCGGCAGCAGAGGCCCCGATGAGGGAAACGCGCCGGCTACCGCCTGGAGTTGGCGGGGCGACCGCCTCCTGCCCTCGACCGGCAGGAACCGAAGCGGTGGCACGGCTCCCACGATCGCCTGCCTCCGCCGCCAGGGTACCATGCCTCGGTCCCGCCTCGACAACCGGGGCACCTTGCTCCGGCTCCGTCGTTGGCGGCGTCCTCTCCCCCCCGCCGGTCCAGAGCCTCGCGCCCCCGGCGCCGGTTCCGCCGGCGTCGCCTCGAGCGCCGCTGCGGGACGCGGAGCCCCGCGCGAACGCGCCTCCCCGGCGTGAGGGGAATCTAACCCCCCAACCTTCAGCGCCTTCTTAGGCGCAAGATTAGGGGGAGCCTTGGTAACGCCCCAAGCGCTGGACCAAGAAAAGGGAAACATAGGTCAAAAGAGAAATCGCATGGAAAAACGAAGTCGAAAGAGATTCGAGGAAAAGCTCACCGGATGCAGTCTCGCAGCTTCCGCTTCGAGCCGCTCGAAGAAGGGGCCCTCGTCGAGCTCGAGGTCCCCCTCGGGTCACTCGGGGGCTGCGAACCCCCCGAACCCTCGACACTCGGGCACGACGCCGCGCGCTGAGCCGGCGCGACCATCGCCCGCATCGCCGCCGACGCAACGTTGCCGGGGACCGCCACGGCCGCATCCGGCAGCGGCGCGGCCACTTCTATTGCCTCGACGGCGGGTCCCCCCCGCCGCCGGCAATCTCCTCCTCGCTCTCCTCCTCGCCCTCCTCCCCGCTCGGAGAGTCCTCGGGGGTCGACGGCGTCTCCCCGCCGTCCCTCCTCCACCGGCGAAGCGCCGCCTGGTGCGCGTCCCGCCGGGCCTGCCTCCTATGACTGCTGGCCCTTTTCGCCTCCTTCGCCTCCCTCTCGCGGTCGCAGCGGGCGCGATTCGCAGCCCGCACCTCCGGAGTTGGCGCTATGGAGCGGTAGAGGCCGCAGTCCACCCCCTGAAATCACGACAAAATCAAAAAGAAGTTCCAAAAAAAGAGACGACAAAGAGGAGAAAAGAGGACTCACCGACAGGATGTGGCCCTCGTCAGGGCGTAACCGGAACGACCGGAGGTCGCTCGGCATGGTATCGGGGTGGACCGCCGTCCGCACCCGCGTGACAACATACTCCTCGAGGAGCGGCTCCGCCAGCATGCGCGACGCTGCCAGCGCCGCCGGGTCCGCTCCCTCCATCATCTTGAACAGAGGGAGTGGCCTCTCCATGAGGGGGACCACGCGGCGGCGGTGGAAGTGCGCAAGCACGTGCGCCACGGTCAATCCTGACCCTTCCAGGGAGCGGAGGACGTCGACGACCGGGCGGAGCCTCTGCCGCTGGGCGTCGCCGGAGACACCGTAGCCCCAGGAATCGGCCTTCTCCGTCAAGACCTTGCCGGTGTACTCCGGCAGCCCCAAGCCGTCGTTGCGCAGGTAGAACCACCCTTTGGCCCACCCGCTGTTGTTGGTTGTCATCTTGCAGCCCGGGTAGATGCGCTTCCTGGACTCCACCGGCGCAAGCGTGAGGCCACCCGCGCACGAAGAACGGCGCACCCCCCTCCCCGCACCGGATGTGCTGAGCTCGGCACGGAAGAGGTGGACCCATAGGTCCCAGTGCGCCTCGACCCCCAGAACAGCCTCGCAGACGCCGACGAACGCCGCCGCTTGCGAGATTGCGTTGGGGGAGAAGTTGTGGAGCTCCACGCCATAGTAATGGCAGAGCCCTCGCATGAACTGACTTGTAGGCGCGTTGAAGCCCCGCTCGTGGAAGCGAATGAAGCTCACCACGTAGCCCGCCGGCGGATTCGGCGCCCTGGCCGCCAGCGCCGGAACAATCCACGCCGGCCGCGCTGAATTGCCCCGGGGCGACAGTTGCCCACCATTCACCAAGCCCTCCAGGAGATGCTCGGTGGCGGTCGATGGAGTCCACTCCGTGGCACCCTCAAGGACAACCATGGCGAGAAGAGGAGCTTAGGCGCGGGGCGAAAGTGGCGAGATGCGAGTGGAGCACGACGCGCAGGCTGGAGGCAAGCACTAGGCACGGGCGAAAACTGGAGCGAGAGATGGCAAAGGTAAAAAATCCCCTTCCACTGCTCCCCTTTTATAGGGAACGGGCTCTCCCCGGCCGCGCCACGCCAGCCCGCGCGTGCCGCCACCGAGCCCGCGCGCTAAGCGCGGCGGCATGTGGAGTCACTGACACCCGGGCCAGGCGCACGATGAGGATCGCCAAACAACCAGCGTGCGTGGGCGGCGGCATTTATTACGGCACGGTAAGCGGAAACGGCGCGCCTGCGATGCTTAACTGCACGTCGCCTTGCCTCCCCCGCGCGCGCGCCAAGCCCGCCTAAAAAGGCGTGCCCACTACGCCCATCTCGCCCACTCCGCGACGCGTCAGCCACGCCCACGCCCGCCAGCGGTTGTGCGCGGGCCCGCGGAGCCGAAACAACCCAACCATTGGGTTCCCCCCAGGTAAAGCTGCAACGCTCCTCCTTCCCTAGGCACGGACGCGACTAATCGGGGATTCGAAGCCCGGACCTCGAAAAGGTTCAAAGGGTGCCCCGGACCGAATAATGCGAAGGCCGTCAATCGCGCTCGGCCAAGCCTCGAGCCCGCCGCTCGGGAGCAACCCGCATCTTACGCAAGGCCCTACTAATCAGGAGTACGAAGCCTGGCCCCCGAAAGGGTTCGACAGGCGCTCCAGATCAACAGAGTCAGGGACGATTCGGGCGTGTCAAACGGACTTTACCCCGAACGCGAAGTTTGGGGACGCTCCTGTCGTGTTCAAGGCCAGACAAAGGCAGCTAGTCGGGGGGATCCCAACGAGGGAGAGCTTTCGCGCCCAAAGGGACCGAGCCCCACCTAGCAAACCTTTGCAAGCGCTACATGGACGTGTCTCCGGACCACGAGCCGACCCCTAGCGAACGGGGCATGGATGTCCACTTGAACTACCCGCTAACAGCTCACCGAGGTATCCGCGTACGTTGCCCAATTCGAGGGTTGCACGGATGACCTCACCCCTCTCCCCCGCGAAAGGGGTAGCGAGGGTCGAAAATCAAAGACAGGAAACCCCTCCAATCGCCTCCACACGGGCCAGGAGCTCGGGGGCTCCCCGCAACATATCCTCCTATGCGCAAAACACTTCGAAACCGTACAGGGTCCGCCCCTCGAATCCGGCGTAGCTCGGTCTCATCCCCGCCGCGTTGGAAGTAGAGCAGCCGACACAAAATAAAGCCCTTGCACGAGTGAATCCACTCCTCCAAGGGCTCGGGGGCTACACCCGCGGGTGCGCTCGCGCGCCCCCACGGAAGAACGTGCGTAATCAGAAAGGAGTAAATCCCCACAGGAGGCCCGGGAACGACCCTGCGAAACCATCAGCCTCTGCCCGACTGAACCTCAGTCCGCCAGAGGCTCGGGGGCTACTGTCGGGGACAAACCCAGGGGGTCCCCTAACCATCGGGGTAATCGCCCTCTAAAAACAAAAACAAACACACTAACCACGAAAGGCCGTGTCATCACCCAAACTCCGCCTCGCTCGAGGGTAGCGAGCCCCCTCGAGCGGGCAAAACAAACTCCACCTCGCTCGAGGGTAGCGCACCCCCCCGAGCGGGCGAAACAAACTCCGCCTCGCTCGAGGGTAGCGAACCCCCTCGAGCGGGCAAAACAAACTCCGCCTCGCTCGAGGGTAGCGAACCCCCTCGAGCGGGCAAAGCAGACTCGGCCCGGTGCACTCCGGCGCGCCACCCGACAAAGGCAGTTAATGCCCGCCCCGTCGGCCAAGCACCGAAGTCAAAAGGCAATCTTCCCCCATGCCGCGCCGGACATCAACAGTGCCCACTGTTCCACCTGCTCCGGTCGCCATCCGCCCTCACTGCCACTGTGAAAGCGCACGCGGCGGTACAGAGCACTGTGCGGACTCTCAGAGGTCGATCCGTGCCCCTGTTCCACCAACTCCCGGTCAGGTGATGGCAAGCGACAGGTCAAGTCCGCCAACTCTCGGCCATCCCCTGATGAACAAAGCACGCCGCGCGCTGTGGCCGACGACGACCAAGCCGGGCCCTGTGCTGCCGACTCTCGTCCTTCCTCCACCTACCCTACCCTCGAGGTCAACCAGCGACGGGCAGCTGGACATGGACTACGACGACAACACCCCTCGAAGCCGCTCCAGGACAAGCACAGGGACAGCCACGACGCCCGCAGGGGCCAGGGATCGCCATGAATCTCCTGCCAAGGTCAAGGACGATGGCAGGCCCGACGCCATACTCTCCAGTACCCCCCTGTGGCACACCTCACGCATGTACTTGTAAACGCCTCCCCCTCCTTTCTCTCCTTGGTCTATAAAAGGAGGAGGGGACCGATCAGACAGGAGAGAGACATTCGACTACACCCCAACACTCGCTCTCAGGGACTTGGAGAAATCTCCTCTCCCGCATTGCTTGTAGCCCCCCTTTTGCAAGCACTCCGGTGCAAGATAGTACAGCGCCCTTGAGCGCCCTTGCTGGACGTACGACCCCCACGGTCGGAACCAAGATAAACACCGCCTCATTGTACTAAGCTCTTGCATCAACCGTCAAGGGACGGGACACAGCGCATTTCTGTTTAGGCGCCGGGGATTGACCGACCAATTCCGGCACCGACAAGAACAGTACACCAAACAGTAAAAACAGTACAAAAACAGGAGCTAGAAATATTCTACGCTTCGCTACGAACACATGAGCGCGAAAATCACGCAAATCGGAGCTAAAACGTGAAAGTTATAGCGTTTCTAAGGTTCGGGGGCTTGCTGGCAAAGTTTTAAAATTTTCAGGGGCTAAAACGAATAAAACAGGACCTAATTGTAATTATTTTTGAATTGGAAAGGACCGCGGGTTAATTTGAGAAAAACAGGGGGGCTCTTAAGCGAAACGGCCAGAGTTGACCGGTATTTGAGGCTCTGACTTGGCGCTCGGGGCGACGTGGACCGTCAGATCAGGATCCGATGGCCAGGGTTCGGTGGGGGAAATACGGTCGCCGGCGACAGACAGGGTGCGGTGGCGCCGAGCGGGCGACGGCGGGTTCGCCGGAGTTGGAGCTAACTCGAGCTAGAGGCCACGAATTGACACACGGTTTGATCCTACAACTTTGGGAGGAGATGGCGAGTTCATCTGGGCGGTTCAATTCGGCCAGAGACCCGCAGGGGTGGCGGCTGACGGGGAGCGGTGGCGGGGTGTGCCGGCCTACGGCGGGGAAGGGGTTTCGGGTGGTTCCGGGGTCGGGTTTTTGGCTCTGGGGCTTCCTGGGGAGGTGGTGAGTGCGACTGGGTAGTTCTAGGGGTGCTACGTGCAGAGGAAGGGGGTGGACGACGGTGACTGGCGGACGATCATCGTCGGCGACCGTGGAGAACCGAACTACGACGCTGGGATGCCCAAATTGGGGGGGGGTGGGAAAGCTTCAGTACCTTGAGGCGAAGCTCCTGGTGGCGCTGGATTGGTACGACAGGGTCCCGACGAGGGTGTTCGTCGAAGCCCGACGCTCGGCGGCGGCGCTGCGCGTGGAAGGAGGCGCTCCGGCAGCGGGTCGGCGAGGGGAAGTGGCGGCGAAGCTTCGTCTTGGCACGGGGAAGCTCAGAGCGGCCTCGGCTTCGCCCGTCGTTGACCGAAACGGCGAATTGGCCGGCAATGGCGTCGGCGGCGGTGCCCTGCTCACGGCTGCGGCGCTGTGCGCAGAGAGGAGGGCGGCGACGGTAGGGTTTCGGGCGAGGGGTGAGAGGGTGAGGGAGGCGGCGCGAGGCGCGTTATGAAGGCGTGGGGGAAGGGCGGCCTTGGCGTGCCGGAGATGCCGCGGCGACCGCGCCATCAACGGGCTCGGGATGGAAAGGCCGGGGAAGAAGGAAGGGAGGTGACGTCGGCCCGGCGTCAGCGGCCTGACGAGCGGGCCCGGTCTGTCAGCGGCACAGAGGGGGGGGGGGTGGAGCGCGGCTGCGAGCTGGGCCGGGGCGAGCTAGCTGGGCCGCGGTGGAGGCGGGGTGGGCTGGGCCGAGGGAAAAGGAGAGGGGAGGGCTGGGCCGAGGGAAAAGGAGAGGGGGCAAGAGTGGACCAGGGAAGAGTCCAGGGAGCAAAAACGAACTATGGGCCTAACAACTTTTCTAGAGCTCAAAACAAAGTGATTCAAATTTGAATTCAAATAAATTTATATTCTTGTTTGAATCACAAGCAATACAAAAATAAATGCAGCAGCATGAATGCAACAATAAATGTTTCTATCACTTATATTTGATTTTAAATTTTTGAAAATTATTATTTAGCCTTTATAAAATAGGTGAAAGCATTAAATAATTAATTAAATGCCAAAAAATTTAAATTGAGCATTTTTTGGTGTTACATCCAATCCTTTACATTATATATACTCCGTAGTCCGTATAAACCTTGAAGATACACCCTACACACAATTTGTTATCCGATAGGATTTTTCACATATACTTCATGTGTCTTCTTTGATTTGTGTTTCTTTGTCGCTCTAGAATATACATGCTGGTTAAATCTTTAAAATTTAACTGACAATAAGTTCAAATGAAATAATTCAAACAGGTCGCTGAACATCAGTCTAGAAATTAAACTAGAAAAGTAATAACTGAGCATCTCCGGTGAAAATGGACAAACGAATTCTGATTGCCAAGATTGTGAAGGGAGAAAGTTAGATACGCTAGCTCTCTCTATATAAAAGAGTGGATGGTACACTGAAAATGAACGGACTAAGCAAGTCGATTAACCCAAAGTTTAACTTCATGCTAATTAAATGGAGTATATAAATATAATAACAAACTAAAGTTGTATCTGTATTTTGGACTGATCCATTGCTGTGTAGGCCGACGACTGACGAGCCGTACGTAGACGTAGCTGGGCGATCAATATTCGTGGTCAAGGAGAAATGTACATGGCCTCTGACCGTTGATGAACTGGGGGCAGAGGCGCAGAGGGCTTTACGCACTTTCTCCTCGTGACACGCGTCAGTGGTGGCCTGCCCAAATCGTCCTGTGAACATTTGTCTGGTGCGACGTGGCGTGCGAATATTCCTTCTCCCCTCTCCTACCCTACCTCTCTGCTACTGTCCTCATCTTGCTTTCAGAGTTTCAGGCTCTGCCTCTGTTTGCGAGTGGTGTTTCAGGTGTTAAATCTGAGAGGGTGAATTTAGGAGTATGATGTCACTTCATAATCATTGTGTCACTGTATCATTTCATTTGTATTTGTAAAAAATTGTCCAAAAATTGATTAATTAGGCTCAAAATGTTCGTCTCGCAGAGTACAACAAAGCTGTGCAATTAGTTTTTTATTTCATCTACATTTAGTACTCCATGTTATGACATTTTGATGTGATGGAGAATCTTTTTTTTGCATAGTAAATTTGGGAGTGGAATTTTGTGTTTTGACTTTCGAGCGAGCCAAACATACAAACAAACAAGTGGTACTTGCTCTGATCTCGATTACTTCTTCTTTTTGCACGTAATAGTCTCCCCCTTTCTTTTCACCTTGAGAATTCAGATGCATCTTCTGTTCATCTCATCCTGTGCTGAAACACATGAACAACTGAAAGAACAATTATTCAAATGCTTAAGAAGCAATGCAGCCGTGGGCCTGTTCAGTGATTCCATCCCACGACTGACGAGGGAATAATCGAGGGTGTTATGGGCTGCCTCGCCAATCGCCATGATGTGCACAGACCACAAAGAAGGGTGAGGTGGGGGATGATTCTCTGAAGCCAAATGCAAGAGCAGAGCAGAGAGAGGGAAAAAAGCAGCGATTAGGAGAGGCGTAAAAAAGAACGGCCAGTGCTCATCAGGAATCTGACGGGATGCTAATTGTCTCCTGCCTGCGTTAAGGTTCTTGGAGTGAAGGACCATCCTCGCATCCCCCAGCCTTTCAGTCAAGTGGCCAGATCCGGGAAGCCAAATTCCTACAGAAAACCATATCTCCTTGCCGCGATCCGGAATTGCGCGGTGAATGTTCCTCATATCCGCCAGCTCGATTGACATTCTTGTGTGCCCAGCCCGCCCACCGGATGGATATGGTTTGTAAAGAATTGGAGCTCAGCCTCATGAAATTAGGTACACAGATTCGGTTGAGCTCTGGAGATCTTGAACCCCCTGTTAGGGCAGAGATTTCATGAAAGTTTTTGTCTGAACAGATAATATGGTCTCTCTTCCCTGAAATAGTCGATCAACCGTCAGAAAAGTTCAGTTTAAGACAGGTCAAGAGCAGTACGTTCTCCAATATCAGACTGGAGAGTATCTGTCTGCCTGTTTCTGAAGCTTTGTCTCTTTCATGTGCCGACAAATATTCTTGGTTTGTTGAATAATAAACCTGTTTCAGCACTTGATGATTTCTTTAAATAAAAATACAAAGACCTGCGCGGCTTTGGAATATTCTCTTTTTTTTACCCATCCCGACAGAATTTGAAAATTTGCGCCGCAGCTTGACGCTTGCAACAAGGCGAAATGGAATGATATCCACCGTACATGCAAGAGTTTCAGGACCTGCCTGCCTTTCAGAAAGATAACACAGTAATCATTCACTAACAGTGGAACATTCCTCGAGTGGTCGTAGCTGGCTTTCCCTTTTCATGCTCTGCAAGAGATAAACCCCTTTTTAAGCCGCTGTAATAACCTCACGGCCGGCCACCTATGTCGAGCTAAAGCTCAAAACAAACACCTATAACTAACAGTTAGTTTAATCAATCTCTGTAAAACTCTACTCCCATGCTCTATTTTTTAAAATGATATGACAGTGCTCCTGTCCCAATTTCAAGAAAAAGGAAAATAAAACTAACAGTTAGTTTTCCTGTTTAATCTTCGATTAGCAGCTCAGTATTCTCACCGACACGAAGATGAGTGATTCTATCTCCTTTCTCTTAATTTCTTTTTTGAAATGATGATTTTTTTTCAAACAACCTATCTCTTTAAATTACTCTAGCCCTAAAATGGCACTGAATTGACACGATTCTCCCTATGCTTCCGAACTGAAAAGTTCACCCATCGTTCTGGATAGATGGAGCCGCTTCTGGTAGCTGCATTGTTTTCTACTGTGCCTGATGCGTTGCCAAGCTCTCAACGCTGACTGGACTGCATGAATGAAACGGACCGATTCCTCCGTACCGCAAGGAGCCGGAACAATAATCCATTCGCTGCACCGAGCCATAATCGTGAAGAACTGAAGAACAGTGACATGACTAGTCACCTCAGATATTCTTCTCAGAAAGAGAAATCTTTTATCTCTAGAAACTTTTCTTTAATCTTCAGTTCATCTTTGCAGCAATATTCCCGAGCAGTTTCCTTCCATAAGCTAATAACAAGTGAGATGTCTGTTTTAGCATGACGTGTAGTGGCCTAGCTTGGCAGGTCCTTTGTTTAGCTCGCTTTACATCTCGCAAGAGTGCAGGACTAGTCTGGTGGTAGGCGAGTCAGAGCCATTGCTAACCTCTGACCGAAAACAACCCTTTCGACCTGAACACCCCGCTGCTGTTCTGCAGTTTTCCTTGACGAGCTGATTGCACTGTATTGACTTGAGCAGCTTTGCTGCAAATTCTTGTCTTCAGATGTAAGAAACATCTGGCAGCCGCCAATTACCTCCGGCATTTTGCCTCCTGGGAAATTGGGATCCAAATGATCAGAGTGCCAGAGGCAACGATCATCTGCAGATACTTCATATTTGCAGAGAAGAATGCAGACAAGAGTGAGAGGCCAAGGGGAAGATGGAGAGATCGAATGGCGATAAGCATCGCACATGGGGGATAAGGTTAGGGCGCGTGGGTGATTTGGAGAGGGGATCAATGCTCTTGGGCTTTAAAGGGGGTTTAGAGGGGCCAAGGGAAGGTGCTTACAGGTATCAAAGACAAGGAAAAGAAGGGAAAAGGGACGGAAAAGAAAAGGGGCATCTTGGAGGGAATCCGTCTGTCCATGAAGACAGAAGCTGCTGCTTTCAAAGGGGCTTTGGGTGGTCAAGTAAAGTGCCCTGCAAAAGGCTTCCCTCCGGCTACTTGTGGGAGACCCAGGGTTTGATCCAAATCTTGGAAAGGGATACTGCCATCGGGAGAGCTTGAAGGAGTACTAGCACTGCTTGGATCAGGCGATCAGAGGATGATATGGTGGCGGGTAGTACACTAGTACTTGGTGGTGCTGCAATAATCTTGCAGAGAAATGGCAATGATAAAGTTGCAAAGGGAAATGGAGGAATGAATTTGTCTCGTTGTCCCGTCTCCTTTGCTGAACGATGCCATGCAAAATAGTCTCAGCTTTTCCGAATCAAGGTCCACAACTGCAAGGATGAACTTGGCGAAATGCAGAAAATCGTGATCCGAGCAAAATGGGATCCATAATGATATGTAGAAGTAAAAGTTGTTAAGAATCGGGTCCCTAATCCGGTTTTCTCATTCCCAATCCCAGAATAAGACGTGAGGAGACGTAGATTAGATCCCGTTTCCCTTCCCATCACAAACACAAAGAACACATGAACACAGATATAGGTGGAGCTTCAGGTCTCTTTCTTATTAGTTATAGATGAATACAATGTTGTTGATTATATAGATGTGGGGGAACCCTTCAGGGGTATATTTGGTATGAGCCCACAATTATCCCTTGATTAGGGATTTCTTAACACTCCCCCTTGGGCGAATACCACGACGAACTCATGCCTCATCAAAACTCCAAAAACCCAGTGGGAAAAAAATGAAGAAAGAGTGCATAGCGTCGGAAGTTGCATTTACACATTGTTGTCTCATTAAAAACCTTACGTGAGAAACTTCAGGAAAACTCACTAAGGAAAAAGAGTACAACAGTTGTAAGACAAATTACAATCTTCTGAATTGTAATGTTCTATACTCAATAGAATACTTGACAATGGCTATCTGTTAGGAGATATACTCCCCCTGAACCAAGCAAGATCATTTCACTATGGCAAGAACACTTTCTTCTGGAAGTACGTGCGCATAAAGATTTAGCAAATAAATTTCATGTCACTGCAATTATCAATTCAGAAATTCCACGTCAAATATCTTCTGGAATACAAGAGGTAAGAATAGGTAAGCCACTTTGATTTGCAATATCATTCTACTAGATCTTAATCTATTGATACATCCTTTAGATCAAATTGATGTCTTCAAGACATACTCTAGGACACTCAGTGTCTCATGAATTAAGCAATACTAAGCATTTGCTCCCCCTGGCGACAACATCCGTTGAAGCCTTTACTATAACATATTCTTCAAGATATGCGTTATTATTCTAGAATAACAAGAAGGAAAATTGGGGTGTCATATTTCCATCTCTATCATAAGCCACAATATATTGAATACAATATTTATCCAAGATTTAATCAATTGCAGCTCTAAAACGGTGTAACAAAAGGGCAAAGGTCCATCCGAGACCATCTATAGTCCATCAATATTCTTAACCGGTCATGTACACATTTTCAGTCTGTCATACTGGCGCAATGGGGATATAATTGCCAGTAACACCATACCTTCTGAGTTTCTACCTTCAGGGTATTAGAGGATACCACTATTTCAAATCTTCTGGTGGAAAATATATCAGTAGATAGAAACATACTAAGTAAAACTCCTAAAATACACATATAAAAATACGACAATATTCTAATCTTTTGGTTCCTCCTTTCATACTTTCTCGGGTTTTATATGGGTGTTTGTACTTCTATAAGAATTATCAAATTTTGGTGTTTAACTCAGACTTGTTTTATTTTTCTTCAAGAAAATTCCTTCAGGTAAATATCCTCTCAACATGGAGGTATTCTCTCTACAGAGAGTAATTTTTATCCAAGAAGATAGACTTCTTTGGAAATGTAATATTTGTATGAGATTTCAATGTTGTTTATTTACCATTCAAGATTCTGAGTCCTACTGGGATCTCATAATGGATTTTCAGAATCCTATTAACTGCATATATCGATTTATGCCTTCGCCAGATATATTACATAACAGAACCGTGTTTATTTAACACACATTGGGATCGGTCCATTCCAAGACCATTTGAACCATCGCTTTCACCACCTATTATATCAATAATGACCCATAAGTGTCTGAACTTCAGGCTCAGAACTTTCACTTTGCGATTTTTGGTTCAACCTCAATTGCATATTTTATTGACCCGATAAGAGAGCTTCAAGCACTCGTGCCTAGGACTTTATTCCAGATCTGGTTTCTCTCGAGGAGAATTATTTGCAATTAGAGAGGCAAGACATGTGTCGACACTTTTGTTTCCCACAATATTGAATTAGCATCTTCGTCATTTCCTAAAACGAAAGATTTATTGTTGTTCCGTATTCCTAACACTATGATATTGCGTGCATCGTTAGGAATTTCATCTTCAGGATGTGCCTCTTCATGAGTTAAATCACCAGCAGGGTGAGTTCATTAGAGGAGAGTTTTCACATACGACGTGACTTTGCATCAAGAGCATATGCTTTGACTAAGGGCGTTGGATCACATTCGCAGGCGTCCCCGCAGAAGTAGATCGTACCAATAAGTCACATGTGGATATGATATTAATCTCGGGTATATCCACATCTACTGTAGATAGAAGCATTTACAATGTATTTAAACCACTATGGTTACTCCTCAATGAATCAAATGATTTTCTGGCAAACTCCATATATAAAGGAGTATACACTAAACAACAGGTTCAGTTTGGCTTTTGTGCATTTTTCTATATAAATATCAAGGCATTATCCAAGATGGGCATTTATCTCCCCCTAATGCCAAGATATTTCTGAAAGCATACTAACAACATCCCCGGCCACAATCTTCTGGTAGTGACCAATGTATGCTACGGTGGTGATTTGTTTAGGAAATCTTATGCACATTAAAAATATGGGGGTTTTAAATTTATATCTTCATATGCAGTGAGCTCAGACTTAAATTAATGCGGTGGCATGAACACTGCATTTCTGTATCTCTGCTGAAAAAGATTAGGCTCAACTTCAAGTGAGACGCATAATTACTGCTAATGATCCATAGAAATTCTTCAGGAAAAAGTGCACGACATCAGGCCGATGCTGCCAAGCATTTGTATGCAGAGTTATATAGTCTGACTCATTTTTTTATTGCCTATGGTTTACCCAATTACTCATACCATTATTAAATTAGGCATCAACCATTATGTGCAACATTTATCGGTATAGTTCTTTTGATATAGAGCTTCGACCACATTTAGCAATAGCCTAAGTACAGGCAAGGGAATGAGCCAGCATGTAGTGCAAGGCAAGGGTTGGACTTTCGATCGACATGTTGGAGTACTACTTGCATCTTCAAGTGTACGGTACAACTAATCAAAAACATGTGGTTGATATGTATTCTGTACAAATTCATAGCACAATCACAACTTTAGGTGGTTGATGCTAACACTTGTCGGTCAAAAGATTCCCAAGCTACTTATTTGTGGTACAAACTGCCTACAAGGCAAATTTTCTCCTCATGTTATATACCATTGTCCTATCAAGCATAATTTCAATCTCTTCATTGTTCAGCAAAAAGAGAAGCTTTTAGAATAGAACAGACAAGGCCAATAATTCATATTATATGAGAAATATAATCATAGTGCAAAGTTTTCGACTAAGCAAAGGATGAAAATTGCTTGGCGAGAGCAAAATGTTGACCAAGATCCTTCTGGGACTAGCTCAAAATAATTCATGCTACTCTCATATGTAGAAATCATAATAAGACTTTTTTATTGCTTTTTCAACGCCAAAAGTAATTTATCAATAATAGGTCAACACCCAATTTAGCTTCAAGCTCTATAGTGAGTGGGATTAATAATCATCTTCCTGCTATTTTTACTTCTGGTATATCAGCAGTAGATCTTGAAAGGGCATTGTCTAAAATAGATTTGATACAAAGCCGCCCAAACAACTTGTCCATCAGGGACTTACCTTTACTATCTGGCTTACGCTTATACTTAATAGTATATTACGTACTTGTTTAGTAATTATCCCCCAAGTCTATTCGGTGACTTTATGTGATTCTGAGAATTATATGCTACATGAGAAAATACGGTCCTAAGTAGGACGGGATATGTAATTCTTCAGGAACGCATTATATTTTTTCACACTAACATGATAGAAAAATTCTCAGAATATTACTAACAACTTGTTAGTGTTCTTGCAACTGTCGCTAGGAGGTGGGGTTGTTTTTACTTTTTATATCATTGTATACCTCATGCTTTTTCAGCAGCAAAGAGAGGAAGATGCCAACATCGGGTTATGCACTTTATAACCGAGATTGTAAGCCTTTATCTGATATCTAGAATATTGGTAAGGTATTACTAGCTCGTCATTCGAGCATATAATTATAATCCACATTTGTGATGTCTTATTATGAAATCAAATTTCATGCATCATGTTATATTACTTCGGGTTACTTCAGGTAAATTTACTTTATGCATGTAGAGAGAGCAAAGAAATAGAGTGTGGTGTCATCATCGATATTTCATTAATTTCCCATGTCTCCAAGCATTATATGATTTTCTGATAATTATTATGGCCTCTTGGCGATATATATAAATATATTATGCCACCAAATATCAAATCATATAAAAACTAATAAATGCAAGGGAACAAATTGACATAAAGCTTCTAGGTGGGTTGGCCTGATTCGCAAGGCAGTGCTTCGACGATCAAGGACCACACAACAATATACCATACAGTATGGCTGACAGGAAGTGGCGAAGTGTGAGGCTCGTCCGCGACCGTCAGGATGACGGCGTCATATGCATGGGAACATGCGCATTAGCATATAGCGGAGATGCTCTGCTTAACTGTAGGGTGGCAGCTACAGGTGCCAGCGATGCATTGTGCTTCAGGCAAATGTACCGCACATGACATACGAGTCAATCCCATGATCAATATACACACGCGCTGACTAGGAAAACTACAAACAGTTCTAGTGAACAGTAGGCTAGCAAAATCAACCAATTGATTATAGAGCTAGCGAAACCAATCTATTAGCAAAACTAATCTACTAGAAAGTAATCTGCAGGATTTTAATCTAGTAGAAAAATTATCGAAAAGGTTAAATTTTCTATTATGAGCATTTGACGTGTTTTGCGGCTTCAGGCGCATGGTATAGAGTATATGGTCACACCCTTTATCTGTTGGTACGTGACCTAGATAAGAAGGTAACGCATTCAAAATATATCTTGGTGTATAGCAACCAGCGGCAGCCGACAGAGCCACAGCAACGGCGCAAGATAGCCAAACAAGGCCATTACTCACATGAGGAAAAAAACAGGTTTAATTAAAGTGTGACTTCGGGCAGCACCGTGCATAACAAGTTTCTGGCTTACACGCTAAACGCGTTGGTGGTAACCAAAATGTAGCGCTTGGGAAGCTTCATGTGCTAGAACTCATCGGCGTACGCACAGATTCCGTTCTGCGCGTTGGGGAAGCCAGCGATGCAAAGGATGCACCGGCATACATGCATAGCATGGTGGGATAGCCGGCGTCTTAGTCCATACCAAAACGACAGCAACCAAAACAGAAAAAACTGTCGGGGAAAAACAATCCAGCATACTCTATCAGGAGTAGTTCGCAAACTAGCCAACAAAGGGGAAAAAATAATCCACTTAATTTATGCTGCTCCACAGCAAGATGATGCACGTAAAGCTGCCAGCTTACACGCAAAAATAGGGTATGCGTGTTGGGGTGACCGGCAATGCAAGGGTTAGTCGTCGCCAGCATACGCGGAGTACGCGATGGGTTAGCAAGCGACTGCCGCTTGAAGCGACACGTTGTTTAATTGATAGTAGAAAATATTTACCACCGGTAAATAAAAGCATCTAATCTACTAGCAAATTATCCGACAGAAATTAATCAATCGGATTAATTTAGTAGACAGTGTATAGAAAAATGGTTCACGACAAACCGTTGCCTGAACATCGAGATGGATTCGGAGGGCATATAGGCTAGGCCAGTGACCTGCCTGCGTGATGAAGAATTGGCGCCGGAGAGCGGCAGCGGCCAGCGCCGTGGCCATGATCATGAAGGTCGCCGGCATCGGCGGTGATGTAGTCGACGATTCCGCGAACATATACACGTATGCGAGCATGTATAAAGATCTCGGTCCTTGCATGCACATACATGAGTCGATCGAACGGGCATACTGGACTCCGGCCGGTGTACATGCTTGGCGGCGTCGATCGAAACGCATGCACGATACAGAGAGAAAAATCAATCTGAGATTAGCGGAATAAACAAATCCCATATTGAATTGATGCGGCAAATCAATAAATATTAAAAGAATTAAGCCCCGTGCGGCGGCTGCCTTCTCGTTTGCTTGCGTGTGGCCAACGGCGAACATGCACAACGGTGGTTCCAGTCGAGCCTGCATGATGAGGACTTGACGTCGGCAGGGTTGGCAGCGCGCGGCCAGCGGTGGCCGTGTTGATGCATAGGGGCACGTAGAAAAACGTCAGTTGATCGACAGGCAGCCGCCTCTCCACCATGCGGCAGACGCCAGTTCCGAGGTGCATCAACGTGGAAAATTCCGGATCGGAAACGAGAATCGATCTATGATTAGCAACTGCAAATACTAGATTGATCTAAAGCCAGAATCTAAGAACTACTCACCCAGTTGGAAGAGCTGCTGATAACGTGTTAAGAATCGGGTCTCTAATCTGGTTTTCCCATTCCCAATCCCAAAATAAGACGTGAGGAGACGTAGATTAGATCCCGTTTCCCTTCCCATCACAAACACAAAGAACACGTGAACACAGATATAGGTGGAGATTCAGGTCTCTTTCTCATTAATTATAGATGAATACAAGGTTGTTGATTATATAGATGTGGGGAACCCTTCAGGGGTATATTTGGTATGAGCCCACAATCATCCCTTGATTAGGGATTTCTTAACAAAAGTAAGTCAAGGTAAATGTAACTTTTTTTTTCAGAATTAAGGTAAATGTAACTGAATCGAAGCTCGCTGTTCGCCGCATCACAGCCCAGCCCAGGCCCGATACAGTTTTGGTCCAACTAGACGAGCTGGAGACTAAGTGGCCGAGAAAGGCCGAGACTTGCAACCCGTTGCACCGTATACATACGTGATTGCGCGGCAAAAGAAGACGAAGAAAGGTTAAACGTACGTACGCGCGTACAATTGGTAGTGTACTGCGTGTCGCTTTAGCTTGTAATTCCAGTCTGATTCCACCCGCAATCGGGCCGGATTCTGCCAAATGTTACTCCCTTGGACTCGAAATTCATGTTCTTTTAAGAAACCAAATAGAGTCTAGAAGGCAAACTTGGTCCAACGATTTCTAGAAAAAATATAACATTTCAAGTAAACATATTTAAATATTTAGAAAATTCTCTTTATGCTTTTTGGAAAAAAGAACATGATTTTTAGTTAAATTTTAGTAATGCATTTTTCTCGAATAAATCTTAGTAGCAATGCCCATCAGTTCAAATTTAAAATATTGTTTACCGCCCGGAGCTCTAATAGAACACGTCTTAACCGGTGGGAGTATTTAACAAACTACTCCCTCCGTTCCAAATTATTAGTCGTTTTGGCAAATCTAGATTCATAGTTAGTAGTATGTATATGTAGATACATACTACTAACTATGAATCTAGATTTGCCAAAAGGACTAATAATTTAGAACGGAGGAAGTAATTAACAACCCGATGGGTCGCCAGTCGCCACCAAAACGCCAAAAGTCTACAACGCACGAACTGATTCTAAGCCGGCGATGGAGAACTGAACCCTCCTCCAGGTATTGAAAAGTGCTCCGTTCAGTTCAATATATAACATGCATGTGGCATCTCTCCGTGTATATAGTACCAAGGGTGATGCTAATACATACTCCGTACTACGTATTTCTCTTGATCAGCAACGTCCAATCCAAATAAAGATGAGAGGGCTCAAGATTTGGAAGAGGTGCAGGTTCTGCCGTTGCGACGAGTACGGGATCAGGCCACAGCGCGGACTTCTTGGTGAGTTCGTCAAGTCCACCCCGTTGGGCCGGGAGCTGACTCTCCGCACGCAGCTACGAGCCATCAGGGAAACGTGCGACCAAATTCCAGGGATATACGAGTGGGGCGACACGTATAAGCAAGGCCTGCCAGCCATCAGTGCGCACCTCGCCGCGGTTCAGGATCCTTAGCCCCTTGCGCGCTCGGCGGGAAGCCCTCCACAAGTGGAGGCGCCAGCGCAAGAAGAGGGCAGCAGCTGCAGCATTGCTCAAGAAGAAGCCAACGGATCAAGCTTGTGCCCTGAAGGCGGGGATTATCATGAGACCCAGCGCAATGATGTTATACTTGGTGTACCTAGTGTCTGTTTCTGTTTTAAGTTGCATGATAGTGTTCTTGTGACGATGAACAGCACAAATGCAACCAAGCATGCAAGGTCATTTTGAGAATTCATTGTTCTGTTCAGAAAAAATATATTAAGCAACCATAATCGGTGTGAAAACCTCATTCATGCCGGTAACGAGAAGCATGGAGCTCACACGGATGTGGGTGTGTCATTCGTGTTAATGTCCAAACTGACACGATATGCTACTATTCTAATCCGTTTGTTAAACGCGGTACGAATGAGAAATGAAGGAATGAATAATCAGTAAACGGTGTCATGCAGCATACTCACAGCTTTTATATGAACCAAAGTCTACAGAAGAGCTAGAATGGACTTGGTGAAATGCAGAAGGTTGTGACCTGAGAAAAATGGTAATGATATGCAAAAGGAGTGTCTACCTATCATGCGGGTGATTTTGTTCTCATTTATCAATCACATTTTAGACCAATAGAGCCCAGGTTTTTCAACCAAATATCAAACATACTTCAACAGAATAAAAATTGAGTGAAAATAACGGTAGACTTCACTCAAAATTCCATCAGTGTGAGAGATAAAGGCGAACTCACATCCCTTTCACGTGACCCTGACCTCCCCCCCAATACAACAGACAAAACAGAGCTACGAAACTGAGAAACAGAGAAACGCAGTCATAGGGGTTGAATCGAGTAGGAATGTTTAGAGGAGAGAAGAAGATAGAGAGATTATTGCTAAAAAAATCTTTACAGACATCTAAAAGTTCAATTCAGATATAGTTGTTCAATCAAGTAGAAAAATTTGGAGGGGAATACAAGAGAGAGCGAGATGTTACGTAAAAGAAAATATATACTGAACTAAACTGAATATAAAAGACAAACTGAACTGAAAATATTATTCCGAAAACTGAATAGTGAATCTGTACGGTATAGATACTAAACTGGAACCTAAATACAACCTATTTTCGACAGGAGTTCGACAAAGAAAAAAAGAAAGAAAACAACAACAAAATCAATCAAATTTCTGTTTGAATCACTACTCTAGCGAAAACAAAATTGTAACAGTTGAAATCCTCGCACTACCCAGGACACTCAACGAACTCATGCATCCTGTAAATCCACCACACTGCAATTAGCTTTTTTTTAATGAAACCTCTACCATCAGATTAAATCCAGCTGGCTATGCGGTGGACGAGCAGGAGTCACTAGAAGCAGAAGGTGCAGACGAGCATGACCTTGTGGACAACGTCATGGGAGTGTTTCAAGAAGCCTCGTGCCCTCGTGGGGGGAATCAGGATGGCGAATTTTCGAAAAAAAAATCAGGATGGCGAAGCACAAATGGAACCCGAACCCAGAGTGCTTGCACGAAGGTGGGCTGACATTAATAATAGAAGCGTCCGATATCCGTGATTCTGCGCCCCTCGCTTCGGCTGTTAAGCCAACACGCACGCATCAACAAATAATCAGCCGTGGGGATCCATGGACGCACAGATTGCGTGCATTGGCAGGCATCCTTCAGAGGATCCGTCGACCTCCTTTTCTATTGGCTGTGTTCACTTCCTGAAAAGAGGGGGTGAAATTTTGGTGGAAATGTCACATCGGACACTGTAGTGCACCGTAACACTTTTCGTTTGTTTGTGGTAAACATTGTCCTACCATGACCTAACTAGGCTCAAAAAATTTGTCTCGTCGTGTGCATCAAAACAATATAATTAGTTTTTTTATTTACTCACGTTTAGTGCTCCATGTACGAGGAGAGAGATTTGACGTGATAGGTGAATAGTGAAGTTTGGAGAGAGAAAGTTTGAAGAAGTTTGGGAACTAAACACAGTCATCCCCTTCAGATTCGAACAACACCCTCTGACATCCCATTACTGCACTCCTACACAACTCCTTTTCCTGAAAAACCATCATACGATCTTTCTAAATTACGACAACAATTTTGATCAGCATCATGGCAAACATGATGCCCTCGTGTGCCCAATCTCTCTCATCAAACCAGCAAGCTAATACTTCCACGAGAATGTAAATGATAGGTCTTGCAGATCAAACATCGGATGCTTGGATCATCAAAAGACCATAGTGTTTGCCAATTAAAATCGATCGCTCGTCGTACAGGAGACCTTACCGTTCTTGAGTCGTCCAGGAAGCCTTCCCGTTCTTGACGCCGGCACTCCCGACTCACTGCCAGCCACACCGCTGACTAGTGCCTACGCACCCCCTCACCCGCGAGCTTGAACGTCCCCGGCGCGGACCACGGCAATACCGCGCCATGCACGGCGGAGTTTTGCCACGGCGCCTCGGCAGTGGTCTTCTCTTGATCAACGCAGATCCATGTACAAAGGCCAATTTTCGGTGTAGCGATAGCGACATACTTATATACTTGTCGCACTACGTTCGTAGCAAAACACAGCAAGGCTTTCGACAATACCAGTAATCTTCACTGGCGATGCATCGCTCGAGACAGATGGCAAACAGAGTGGGAGCATTGCACAAGTCAAAGCTCGCAGGCAGAGCTGGTTGACATATCATCGACTAGTATAGAAGAGTGTCGGTGCTGGGATCGGTCGGTCAATCCCCAGCGCCAAACAGAATGCGCTGTGTCCCGTCCCTTGACGGTTGATGCAAGAGCTAGCACAATGAGACAAGTGTTTATCCTGGTTCCGACCGTGGGGGTCGTACGTCCAGCAGGGTGCGCTCGGGGCGCTGTACTATCTTGCACCGGAGTGCTTGCAGAGGGGGGCTACAAGCGAGGTGGGAGAGGAGGAGGAGTCTCCAAGTCCCTGAAAGCGAGTGTTATCGTTTGTTCTCTTTGGATCTCGTTGGTTCTTTTTTGGTGTGTCTTCTTCTTCTTCTTCTCCCCGGTCGTCCTCTCCTCCTTTTATAGATCAAGGAGAGAAAGGAGGGGGAGGAGCTTACAAGTACGAGCGTGATGCGTGCCACAGGGGTGTGCACTGGAGAGTATGGCGTCGGGTCTGCCATCGTCCTTGGCACTGGCGGGGGATTTATGGCGAACCCCGGCTTCTGCGGGTGTCGTGGCCGTCCCTGTGCTTGTCCTGGAGTGGTTTCGAGGGGTGCCGTCGCGGTAGTCCCTGTCCAGCTGGCCGCTGTTGGTTGACTCGAGGGCGGGGCAGGTGAAGAAGGACGGGAGTTGGCAGCACAGGGGTCGGCGTGGTGGTCGTCGTCGACCACAGTGCGCGGCGTGCCCAGCTCTTCAGGGGATGGCCGAGAGTTGGTGGATTTGACCTAGCGTTCGTCGTCACCAGGCCGAGAGTTGGCGGATTCCACCTGACGTTCGTCGTCATCAGGCTGCTTCTGACCGGAGTCTGTACTCGGTCGCTGTTCAAATATTCGTTCGAGGGTTTCCCACGCCCATTCGAGGGGTGTCCCCGAGGAGAAAAGACGGGGGCAGCTGGAACAGTGGCGTGGAATGACGCCTGCCAGTCCGCACAGGGCTTTGCGCAGTGCCGCGTGCGTCTGCACAGCCACGACAAGGACGTACAGTGACTGGAGCAGGTGTAACAGTGGCGCGGAATGACGCCTGACAGTCCGCACAGGTCTCTGCGCAGTGTCGCGTACGTCTGCGCAGCGACGGCAAGGACGTACAGTGACCGGAGCAGGTGGGACAGTGAGCTCTGCGGTGCCAGCGGTGTGGCGTGGGGGAATATTGCCTTTTTGACTTTGGCGCCCGCTTGATGGGGCGGGCATTAAATGCCGTTGCCAGACGGGGCGCTGGCGTGCGCCGGGCCGAGTAGAGAGGTGCCCTCGAGCGAGGCGGAATCGGTTCGTCCGCTCGAGGGGGCACGCGACCCTCGAGAGAGGCAGAGGCGGAGGTCGTTCCCTGGGCCCCTTTGCCGGGCGAGTTCGGGCGGCCGTCTTGGGCCTGGAGTTGCGTTGGGCTGCGTTGCCCTGGTGGCCTTGCGCTGCCGGTGACTCGGCCTTTCGTGGTTAGCGTTTTTGAAGGGTGGTTACCCCGATGGTTAGGGGACCCCCTAGGTTTGTCCCCGACAGTAGCCCCCGAGCCTCTGGCGGACTGTTGGTCAGTCGGGCAGAGGCTGACGGTTTCGTAGGGTCGTTCCGAGGCCTTCTGCGGGGATTTTTCCTTCCAGATTATGCACGTTCTTCCGTGGGGGCGCGTGAGCGCACCTGCGGGCGTAGCCCCCGAGCCCTTGGAGGAGTGAATTCGTTCGCGCAAGGGCTCTGACTTTCGCGCTCTGCGTCGGTCGCTCCCCTTTCGACGTGATGGGGGCGAGACCGAGCTTAACGGAATTCGGGGGGCGGACCCTGCACGGCTTTGACGTGTTATGTGCATAAGAGGAGGAGGACATGTTGCAAGGAGCCCCCGAGCTCCTGGCCCGAGTGGAGGCGATCGGGAGGACTTCTTGTCTTTGGGTTGCGACCCTCGCTTCCCCTTCGCGGGGGAGAGAGGTGAGGCCATTCGTGCATCCCTCGAGTCGGGCAGCGTACACGGATGCCTCGGTGAGCTGTTAGCGGGTAGTTCAAGTGGACGCCTGTGCCCCGCTCGCTAGGGGTCGGCTCGTGGTCCGGAGACGCGTCCATGTAGCGCTTGCAAAGGTTTGCTAGGTGGGGCTCGGTCCCTTTCGCAGAGACCGAGGGCGCGAAAGCTCTCCCTCGTTGGGATCCCCCCGACTAGCTGTCTTTGTCCGGCCTTGAACACAACAGGGGCGTCCCCAAACTTCGCGTTCGGGGTAAAGTCCGTTGGACACGCCCGAATCGTCCCTGACTCTGTCGATCTGGAGCGCCTGTCGAACCCTTTCGCGGGCCAAGCTTCGTACTCCTGATCAGTAGGGCCTTGCGAAAGGCGCAGGTCGCCCTTGAGCGTCGAACTCGAGGGTCGGTCGGGCGTTCCGGCTGCCTTCGCATCGTTTGATCTGGGGCACCCATCGAATCCTTTCGAGGTTTGGGCTTCGGGCCCCTGATCAGTATCATGTTGTGCTTCGAGGGAGCGGGGCGTCGTTGCCTTACCCTGGAAGGAACCCAACGGTTGGGTTGTTTCAATTTGCAGGCCCGCGCACGACTGCTGGTGGGTACGGTCGTGGCAGTCGTGGCGCGGAGTGGACGAGATGAGCGAAGTGGGTGCGCCTTTTTAGGCAGAGTTGCCGTGCGCCGGGGAGCTGGTTGACATATCATCGACTAGTATAGAAGAGAAACCCGGGCCACAATAAATGGCAAATATCATGCAGCCACTCCTTTCCGTATCCTTGCATAAGTACATAACATTGCTGCTACTTGCGTTACAGTAATGTTACCTGTCAAATACGAGCTAAAAGCCTAAAAAGATTAGTAGCTACTTTCTTGGTTCCAAATCATGTGCACGGATGTTCAAACCACTCCAGTACATCGAGCCGTCTCTGGCTGCGTCAGCGATGCATACACAAAGCAACATCCCACCGTCCCAGACCATCCCACCATCCCAGGTCAACTGTCGTCGAAGCCCAATATCATAGACCGCTCGAGTCGTTCTGTGTTGTGGCTTGTGGATCATTAAGCAAGTAACTGGGCAGGTATGTCTCGCCCAGACTTTTTCCCTTAAAATTTATTTCTTTTGCTAGATTCTTTTCTGTTTATTTTTTATACTCTTTTATATTTTATTTCATTATTAGGTGTATTTCGGAAAAATTATATGACATAGTAGGTTTGATTGTTTCAGTTTTGAAGTTCATTGTTTCCGGTATATTTTAGATTGTTTTAGAAATGAGAAAATATTGTTTGGTTGTAACAAATATATTTCCCGTATATTTGTTTTAGATTACATGGGGCAAAATTCCACCAGAAGCAGCTCAAACTCTTATGGGGACAACAACATATCTGATGTTATATATGGTCTTAGCTGCATATTTTAATTTAAACATAAACCTGATGGAATCATTTCAACCAGTCTTTGTCCCTAATTATGTTTCCAAAATACAGTAGACGATTCAGTTGTTCTGTAATCCGCTCTTTATTATAGTGTTCCAGTAGTTCAGTACCATGATAGCTCAAATTGTGTCTGTAGTATTTGCAACGAGTCATCTTGGATTTCTCTTTCGCAATACTCCTGGGATGCAGATGCACTTCTGATGACTTGTTACAAGTGGCCTACGAGCTGAGGGTTCCTATCTCTAGTATGCAGACGCTTGCAGGCACGAGCCTGAATGGCTGAATTTCAGAACGAACAGAGTATTGTGCTAGCTAATATGTCTTCGACTGTGTTACTAGTGCTAGTATAATACGGATAAGTAAGCTGACGAGCACACATTTGCGCCGTCTCCGTATCCCTAACCGAATCTTACAATATTGGCGGCAAAACTTCATACAATCAGAAGTGCCATCATACTAAATCGTAATTCAAAAGACTAGCAATCTGCCTATAACAACCGGATAGCACTCAGAACATTTTCTTGATGCGAAAGCACAGGCACACTTCACGGGACATACAAGCAAAGGGTGACATCATAACTTCCCAGAACGAACCTTCAACTTATAGCATGGCAGTGATACATGTATAGTGTAATTTAGGAACATGTCACAATACCATAACCGAGAAGATGATATTGTATTGTCTTTTTTAAAAAAATAAATAAAAACAGAACAATAAAACTTGCTCCCTCAGCTAGATTCTTGTATTGTTCCAAGGATCATCTCAAATCATCTAAGAACCTTGTCCATCAGTCTCCTTAACTTGTCCTGGATATAGCACAGATCAATAGAAGTTAACAATTGTACTGATAGAGTGCGACACAACATACATACTTGTTTATTAATGCACAGCAGCCGAAATGAGGATATATACATCTCGTACAAGAGAGATAGCCGCAAGTGGGAGAGACACGAACTTACACCAAAAAGAGAAAGAAAAAACCAAACAAGTAAACTATCAAAATCTTATGCCACCAAACCATTCATTACAGGGCTGCAGTCTGCATATTCATTCTCAAATGGCAAGATCTAACATAGCAAGGTACCTAGCATTCATTTATGTTCAATGATAGTTTCTCTAAACTTTCTTTCAACATGTAAGCCACAGTTTGACTCAATGAGGTCTGCAAAACTTAACTTTGACCGCTAATTTCTCTTGAAGCATATATTTAAGAAAATCAGTCAGGAAAATAGTCACAAAGACAAAAATGTGACCATAAGGGTCACCGATAAGGTTTGAGCGACTCGGATGACTATAAAACATTGCTCCGAAAGAAAACTCTGGACACCCAAACATTTCAAAAGCACTGGTAGGCACAAGCCCAAATAGACTTCCCAATTTTGGCTGATCCAAAATGCTGGCTTAGTCACATATCGTGAAGAATTAAACAGTAGCATCATTTTTTCTAAGATTATGATGTGTGAATATTGAAAGACGGTATACAAAACTGGTACCTGAGGCTTGCATACTTTGGGATTGAGACGAAACGGCCAACACATATTGGGCTTGGCACTCCTCCAATGCTTTGACCAGGATTGATTTCTCCATACGAAGAGCATTGATTTCGTTGATCAATTCTTCAATTCTCGGATTCACCCCAAAATACAGGAAAGCTGCAGTACCATACAGCATAAAGTAAGCCAAGTAGGCTGGAAGTTTTCTGGATGCAGTCTTTGTACTGAAAATCGCAAATGGAAACAACAATCATCAATTATTATAACACATTTATAGCTCCAACAATTGGAAATAATTCATGATGTGACTCTCCATAGTGGGAATTGATGTGGTGAAATGTGGGGCAGGGGCCAGAAGTTAGTGAGATTCTAGTGAATGGTATACGCTGAAATCTCACCATGTTGAACGAGCAGGAGTGCTTACCTGTGCAATTTACTAGCAACATTCTTGTTTTGAGTGAGATCCTGAAGAAGAAAAAGAAAATAACACATCAAGCAACATATAATGAAAGAAATCAACGCACATATGTAATATACTCTAGTCACATAGAAGGTCTCTATTGTACCTTCGGTTTGTTTTTCTATTAGAATATACCTAGTATATCGAGGGATATTGTTCAGCATGATGAGAGACTCAAGATTTTCGAGAGAGAAACTAGTTTGGATGGGATGAGACACACATACATGCGTTTGGATGGGGTGGGAAACACATACATGCGCCTGATGGGCAGGATGAAATACAAGATTGCTAAGAGCAGAGCCGGGCATAGGGATACGTACCTTGTTATTGGTCGGCGGCGGCGTTGATCCGCTAGGGGCAGAGGAAGAAGAGCTATAGCGACGGCAGCTTGCTGGCCCAGGTCGGCAGCCACGAAGACCAGCAAGCAAGGGAGGGCGATGGAGAAGCGACGGTGCGCGGGTGGCGGCAGCCATTCCCATCTTGGTCGCCACAGATCGAAGGAGCGCGGTCCCTGCCGCAGCGGCCATGAATCAATCCCTCCCGACTAACGATGAATCGATTCCGAGACGAATCCGGCGGGGGAAGGCTGCGTGGATCGGGGATTTCACGACTAACCTTCGGCAGGGGAGGGGGAAAGGCCGCCGCCCGCCGCCAGCTTTTGAAGACGAGACGAGAGATCGCTGGAGAACTCCGAGCCGGATCCTGCCGCCGTCCGCCCGTATCCGGATTTGGAATCGCTGGAGATTTGGATTTGGATTTGGATTTGGATTTGTTACAGCCGGCCGTCCGTTTGTCACTGGAACGTGCCGGGCCGGCTCTATCCGCCGCCCGTCTGCGATCCAATGGATGACGCTATCTGCCGCTTCTTTCTTTCTTTTTTGACACGGAAACATAAGCTTCCATTAACCACCCACTCCAGACAAATCGTCGGAGATCAGATTAGTTACAAACGCCGGGGCTTGGCTCCAGAAACACGGGGAACGACGGTACCAGCACCAAAGGAGGCAAAACAATCTGCCACCTTGTTACAGGTTCTAGAGCACACTGAGATAACATGGTGACTAAAATTAGCATTCAAATATGCTCTAATTTGCTTGAACAACGCACCATTGGGACTTTGATCAAAATCACATGTTGTTAGCGCCTTCCCCAAAATGGTTGCATCCGTCTCCAAAATAATGTTGGACATTCCCAGGAAAGCAGCTCGCTCAATGCTTCGAAGCACTGCCACACCTTCAGCTTGCAAATCTTCTGGTGGAAAATATATCAGGAGATAGAAACATACTAAGTAAAACTCCTAAAATGTACATATAAAAATACGGAAATATTCTAATCTTTTGGTTCCTCCTTTCATACTTTCTCGGGTTTTATATGGGTCTTTGTACTTCTATAAGAATTATCAAGTTTTGGTGTTTAACTCAGACTTGTTTTATTTTTCTTCAAGAAAATTCCTTCGGGGAAATATCCTCTCAACAGGGAGGTATTCTCTCTACAGAGAGTAATTTTTATCCAAGAAGATAGACTTCTTTAGAAATGTAATATTTGTATGAGATTTCAATGTTGCTTATTTACCATTCAAGATTCTGAGTCCTACTGGGATCTCATAATGGATTTTCAGAATCCTATTAACCGCATATATCGATTTATGCCTTCACCAGATATATTACATAACGGAACCGTGTTTATTTAACACACATTGGGATCGGTCCATTCAAAGACCATTTGAACCATCGCTTTCACCACCTATTATATCAATAATGACCCATAAGTGTCCTAACTTCAGGCTCAGAACTTTCACTTTGCGATTTTTGGTTCAACCTCAATTGCATATTTTATTGACCCGATAAGAGAGCTTCAAGCACTCGTGCCTAGGACTTTATTCCAGATCTGGTTTCTCTCGAGGAGAATTATTTGCAATTAGAGAGGCAAGACATGTGTCGACACTTTTGTTTCCCACAATATTGAATTAGCATCTTCGTCATTTCCTAAAATGGAAGATTTATTGTTGTTCCGTATTCCTAACACTATGATATTGCGTGCATCGTTAGGAATTTCATCTTCAGGATGTGCCTCTTCATGAGGTAAATCACCAGCAGGGTGAGTTCATTAGAGGAGAGTTTTCACATACGACGTGACTTTGCATCAAGAGCATATGCTTTGACTAAGGGCGTTGGATCACATTCACAGGCGTCCCCGCATAAGTAGATCGTACCGATAAGTCACATGTGGATATGATATTAATCTCGGGTATATCCACATCTACTGTAAATAGAAGCATTTACAATGTATTTAAACCACTATGATTACTTCTCAATGAATCAAATGATTTTCTGGAAAACTCCATATATAAAGGAGTATACACTAAACAACAGGTTCAATTTGTCTTTTGTGCATTTTTCTATATGAATATCAAGGCATTATCCAAGATGGGCATTTATCTCCCCCTAATGCCAAGATATTTCTGAAAGCATACTAACAACATCCCTAGCCACAATCTTCTGGTAGTGACCAATGTATGCTACGGTGGTGATTTGTTTAGGAAATCTTATGCACATTAAAAAGATGGGGGTTTTAAATTTATATTTTCATATGCAGTGAGCTCAGACTTAAATTAATGCGGTGGCATGAACACTGCATTTCTGTATCTCCGCCGAAAAAGATTAGGCTCAGCTTCAAGTGAGACGCATAATTACTGCTAATGATCCATAGAAATTCTTCAGGAAAAAGTGCACGTCATCAGGCCGATGCTGCCAAGCATTTGTATGCAGAGTTATATAGTCTGACTCATATTTTTATTGCCTATGGTTTACCCAATTACTCATACCATTATTAAATTAGGCATCAACCATTATGTGCAACATTTATCGGTATAGTTCTTTTGATATAGAGCTTCGACCACATTTAGCAATAGCCTAAGTACAAGCAAGGGAATGAGCCAGCATGTAGTGCAAGGCAAGGGTTGGACTTTCGATCGACATGTTGGAGTACTACTTGCATGTAGTGCATGGTACAACTAATCAAAAACATGTGGCTGATATGTATTCTGTACAAACTCATAGCACAATCACAACTTTAGGTGGTTGATACTAACACTTGTCGGTCAAAAGATTCTCAAGCTACTTATTTGTGGTACAAACTGCCTACAAGTCAAATTTTCTCCTCATGTTATATACCATTGTCCTATCAAGCATAATTTCAATCTCTTCATTGTTCAGCAAAAAGAGAAGCTTTTAGAATAGAACAGACAAGGCCAATAATTCATATTATATGGGAAATATAATCATAGTGCAAAGTTTTCGACTAAGCAAAGGATGAAAATTGCTTGGCGAGAGCAAAATGTTGACCAAGATCCTTCTGAGACTAGCTCAAAATAATTCATGCTACTCTCATATGTAGAAATCATAATAAGACTTTTTATTGCTTTTTCAACGCCAAAAGTAATTTATCAATAATAGGTCAACACCCAATTTAGCTTCAAGCTCTATAGTGAGTGGGATTAATAATCGTCTTCCTGCTATTTTTACTTCTGGTATATCAGCAGTAGATCTTGAAAGGGCATTGTCTAAAATAGCTTTGATACAAAGCCGCCCAAACAACTTGTCCATCAGAGACTTACCTTTACCATCTGGCTTACGCTTATACTTAATAGTATATTACATACTTGTTTAGTAATTATCCCCCAAGTCTATTCGGTGACTTTATGTGATTCTGAGAATTATATGCTACATGAGCAAATACGGTCCTAAGTAGGACGAGATATGTAATTATTCAGGAACGCATTATATTTTTTCACATTAACATTATAGAAAAATTCTCAGAATATTACTAACAACTTGTTAGTGTTCTTGCAACTGTCGCTAGGAGGCGAGGTTGTTTTTACTTTTTATATCATTGTATACCTCATGCTTTTTCAGCAGCAAAGAGAGGAAGATGCCAACATCGGGTTGTGCACTTTATAACCGAGATTGTAAGCCTTTATCTGATATCTAGAACATTGGTAAGGTATTACTAGCTCATCATTCGAGCATATAATTATAATCCACATTTGTGATGTCTTATTATGAAATCAAATTTCATGCATCATGTTATATTGCTTCGGGTTACTTCAGGTAAATTAACTTTATGCATATAGAGAGAGCAAAGAAATAGAGTGTGGTGTCATCATCGATATTTCATTAATTTCCCATGTCTCCAAGCATTATATGATTTTCTGATAATTATTATGGCCTCTTGGCGATATATATAAATATATTATGCTACCAAATATCAAATCATATAAAAACAAATAAATGCAAGGGAACAAATTGACATAAAGCTTCTAGGTGGGTTGGCCTGATTCGCAAGACAGTGCTTCGACGAGCAAGGACCACACAACAATATACCATACAATATGGCTAACAAGAAGTGGCGAAGTGTGAGGCTCGTCGCGACCGTCAGGATGGCGGCGTCATATGCATGGGAACATGCGCATTAGCATGTAGCGGAGATGCTATGCTCAACTGTAGGGTGGCAGCTACAGGTGCCAGCGATGCATTGTGCTTCATGCAAATGTACCGCACATGACATACGAGTCAATCCCATGATCAATATACACACGCGCTGACTAGGAAAACTACAAACAGTTCTAGTGAACAGTAGGCTAGCAAAATCAACCAATTGATTATAGAGCTAGAGAAACCAATCTATTAGCAAAACTAATCTACTAGAAAGTAATCTGCAGGATTTTAATCTAGTAGAAAAATTATCGAAAAGGTTAAATTTTCTATTATGGGCATTTGACGTATTTTGCGTTTTCAGGCGCATGGTATAGAGTATATGGTCACACCCTTTATCTGTTGGTACGTGACCTAGATAAGAAGGTAATGCATTCAAAATATATCTTGGTGTATAATATATCTTGGTGTATAGCAACCAGCGGCAGCCGACAGAGCCACATCAACGACGCAAAATAGCCGAACAAGGCCATTACTCACATTAGGAAAAAAACAGGTTTAGTTAAAGTGTGCCTCGGGCAGCACCGTGCATAACAAGTTTCTGGCTTACGCACTAAACGCATTGGTGGTAACCAAAATGTAGCGCTTGGGAAGCTTCATGTGCTAGAACTCATCGGCGTACACACAGATTCCATTCTGTGCGTTGGGGAAGCCAGCGATGCAAAGGATGCACCGGCGTACATGCATAGCATGGTGGGATAGCCGACGTCTTAGTCCATACCAAACCGACAGCAACCAAAACTAGCCATGAGGAGTAGTTCGCAAACTAGCCAACAAAGGGGAAAAAATAATCCACTTAATTTATGCTGCTCCAGCAAGATGATGCAGGTAAAGCTGCCAGCTTACACGCAAAAACCCTATGGGTATGCGTGTTGGGGTGACCGGCACTGCGAGGGTTAGTCGTCGCCAGCATACGCGGAGTACGCGATGGGTTAGCCAGCGACTGCCGCTTGAAGTGACACGTTGTTTAATTGATAGTAGAAAATATTTACCACCGATAAATAAAAGCCTCTAATCTACTAGCAAATTATCTGACAGAAATTAATCAATCGGATTAATTTAGTAGACAGTGTATAGAAAAATGGTTCACGACAACCCGTTGCTTGAACGTCGAGGTGGATTCGTGCCACGGAGGGCATATAGGCTTAGGCCAGTGACCTGCCTGCGTGATGAAGAATTGGCGCCGGAGAGCGGCAGCGGCCAGCGCCGTGGCCATGATCATGAAGGTCGCCGGCATCGGCAGTGATGTAGTCGACGATTCTGCGAACATATACACGTATGCGAGCATGGATAAAGATCTCGGTCCTTGCATGTACATACACACTACCAGAATGCTTCACATCCGCCCGCCTCCTCCGCCTCGGCCATTTTTGGACCCGGTGCTGATGGGGCTTCAGCACCGGGTCCAATGGCTAGGAGCGGGGGCGGCGCTGCGGGGTGTTAGGGCGGACACATTAGCACCGGGTCGTGGCGAGACCCGGTGCTAATGTGCACCAATTAGCACCGGTTGCAGCCATCAACCGGTGCTAATGTGCCCGAGCCATTTAGCACCGGTTGCTGGCTGCAACCGGTGCTAATTGGTGCACATTAGCACCGGGTCTTGCCACGACCCGGTGCTAATGTCCTCCCCCGCCCGAGCCAGCTGAACAGTTAGGCGCTGTGTTCATGCTGCTCGGTTGTGGGAGGGGAGATCACTGGATGAACAAGAACAATTTTTCTTTTTAATCTCTGTATAAAAGTTGTAACTAGTCGTTCTCCCTCATACAAACTTCAAAAAAGATCATTTTTCTTCCTACAAATTCCTAAAATCATACTCTATCAAGTTATGAAACTTATTAATGTTATTATTTTGAAAAATCTTCTCGTGTGAGACTGTTTGAACAATCCAAATTTTGAATTAAAAATGACAACTACAACCAAGGTTTTTTTCACACTAGGTGATGTCAAATGAAAAGGTGATGAATACCAAAGTTTCATATTTCATCATGATCTACAATCTTTATTTAGGTCATTTTGTCATTTTCAAAAGTGGTAATAACATGTAGTACAAATTTGACAAGTCAAATGAAAAGGTGATGAATACCAAAGTTTCATATTTCATCATGATCTACAATCTTTATTTTGTCATTTTGTCATTTTCAAAAGTGGTAATAACATGTAGTACAAATTTTTTTCTATTAATTTATAAGATTTTCTATTAATTTATAAGATTTTCTAGTAATTTATAAGATTTTCTTATTTAATATATATTTTTAATATGTATTAATAACTGAATTAAAACAAGTATTAATAACTATATATTTAAAACTATATTTATAAGATTCCCAAATAGTAGCCACCGGTGCTAAAGGCCGGTTTGGAAACTGGCGCCAAACGAAAATTTGGGGCCTTTAGCACCGGGTTGATCTAAAATCCTGTGCTAAAGGCCCCCAATTTTCGTTTGGCGCCAGTTACGGCCTTTTAGCACTGGGTGTGCCAGACCCGGTGCTAAAGGGCCTTTAGCACTGGGTGGTGGGAAGGCCCGGTGCTAAAGGGGGGCCTTTAGCACCGGGTCGTGGCTGCACCCGGTGCTAAATGCCCCGGCTCTATATAGCCTCGCGCCAGCCCCCGCCCCCGCAGCACTTCGTCTTCCCCCAAACCGTCGGCCCTCCTCCTCGCCTCGCCCCCTTCTCTTCTTTTCTTCTCCCTTCCTCTTCTCACTTCGTTTCTTGGTTCCCTCTCCAGCGGCGCGCTCGGGCGGACGGCGAGCGGCGGCGCTGCAGGCAGGTTGGCGGGCGGCGCTGCAGGCGCGCAGGGTAGGCGGCGCTGGCCTGCAGGCACGCAATTCCCCTTCTCCCTCTTGTCCCTCTTGTGGATCCAACGACACAAGGGTAATTAATTTTTGCTGGTGACGCTGCGCAGGCTGCCCATCTCGTGCATCTGCCCCTGCTGCCTCTGCGTGATGGTGCTGTGAAAAGCTCCTAGTTGAAATTAATGAAGGTGCTCGTGGTTGAAATTGAAATGCTGAGTGTTGAATCTTGAGTCTTGTAATTAAATTTCTCTGTTGGATCTCTAATGTTGTAATCCAAATTTCCCTGTTAGATCTTGGATATTGTAATCTAATTTGAGCTATCTACTCATCTCTTTCTTTCTCCTCTTATTTATCGGTCATCATCTTCTTTCCTTTTCTGTTCTTGAAGAACAACAACAAAAACAAAAGTATATTCATGGCGCCTGGAAAAAATAAAAAAAATCTAAGCCCTTTAGCACCGGGTGCAGCCACGACCCGGTGCTAAAGGCCCTGCTAGGGACACTTTAGCACCGGTTATTCAACCCGGTGCTAAAGTGGTACCCCTTTAGCATCGGATTAGTTGCACCGGGTGGGGAACCCGGTGCTAAAGGGCTTTCCCACCCGGTGCAGATGTTGATCATTCTGGTGGTGACATGAGTCGATCGAACTGGCATACTGGACTCCGGCCGGTGTACATGCTTGGCGGCGTCGATCGAAACGCATGCACGATACAGAGAGAAAAATCAATCTGAGATTAGCGGAATAAACAAATCCCATATTGAATTGATGCGGCAAATCAATAAATATTAAAAGAATTAAGCCCCGTGCGGCGGCTGCCTTCTCGTTTGCTTGCGTGTGGCCGACGGCGAACATGCATCCGCTTGCTCAACGGTGGTTCCAGTCGAGCCTGCATGATGAGGACTTGACGTCGGCAGGGTTGGCAGCGCGCGGCCAGCGGTGGCCGTGTTGATGCATAGGGGCACGTAGAAAAACGTCAGTTGATCGACAGGCAGCCGCCTCTCCACCATGCGGCAGACGCCAGTTCCGAGGTGCATCAACGTGGAAAATTCCGGATCGGAAACGAGAATCGATATTAGCAACTGCAAATACTAGATTGATCTAAAGCCAGAATCTAAGAACTACTCACCCAGTTGGAAGAGCTGCTGATAACGTGTTAAGAATCGGGTCTCTAATCTGGTTTTCCCATTCCCAATCCCAGAATAAGACGTGAGGAGACGTAGATTAGATCCGTTTCCCTTCCCATCACAAACACAAAGAACACGTGAACACAGATATATGTGGAGATTCAGGTCTCTTTCTCATTAATTATAGATGAATACAAGGTTGTTGATTATATAGATGTGGGGAACCCTTCAGGGGTATATTTGGTATGAGCCCACAATCATCCCTTGATTAGGGATTTCTTAACAAAAGTAAGTCAAGGTAAATGTAACTTTTTTTTCAGAATTAAGGTAAATGTAACTGAATCGAAGCTCGCTGTTCGCCGCATCACAGCCCAGCCCAGGCCCGATACAGTTTTGGTCCAACTAGACGAGCTGGAGACTAAGTGGCCGAGAAAGGCCGAGACTTGCAACCCGTTGCACCGTATACATACGTGATTGCGCGGCAAAAGAAGACGAAGAAAGGTTAAACGTACGTACGCGCGTACAATTGTTAGCGTACTGCGTGTCGCTTTAGCTTGTAATTCCAGTCTGATTCCACCCGCAATCGGGCTGGATTCTGCCAAATGTTACTCCCTTGGACTCGAAATTCATGTTCTTTTAAGAAACCAAATAGAGTCTACAAGGCAAACTTGGTCCAACGATTTCAAGTAAACATATTTAAATATTTAGAAAATTCTCTTTATGCTTTTTGGAAAAAAGAACATGATTTTTAGTTAAATTTTAGTAATGCATTTTTCTCGAATAAATCTTAGTAGCAATGCCCATCAGTTCAAATTTAAAATATTGTTTACCGCCCGGAGCTCTAATAGAACACGTCTTAACCGGTGGGAGTATTTAACAAACTACTCCCTCCGTTCCAAATTATTAGTCGTTTTGGCAAATCTAGATTCATAGTTAGTAGTATGTATCTACATATATACTATATGTAGATACATACTACTAACTATGAATCTAGATTTGCCAAAACGACTAATAATTTAGAACGGAGGAAGTAATTAACAACCCGATGGGTCGCCAGTCGCCACCAAAACGCCAAAAGTCTACAACGCACGAACTGATTCTAAGCCGGCGATGGAGAACTGAACCCTCCTCCAGGTATTGAAAAGTGCTCCGTTCAGTTCAATATATATGTTCCCACCCAAAATTGGCAAGCCACGCAAACCGGTCAGACCGACCTCAGGAAGCGGTCAGACCGGTTTCCCTGTAGCCGATCTGGCAACAGCCAAACCGGTCTGACCGGTTTGCCAGAGCGGTCTGACCGGTTTGGATCCGAGTTGGAGTAGAATTAGGAGTCCTAGTTGTTTCCAAATTGTAAAAGGATTCCGTGCGGGGCAAGACCTCTCCACCCTATAAATATAAAGGGCCATGGCCGATTGAGTCATCATCCAATCGATCAAACATTATCTTTTACTTTTTATCTCCAAACCCTAGCTTTTTCAACCCCTTTGCTTTCCTTGCTTGTCTCTACGGCGTTCAAGGAGGTTCTGAGTGGCCTGACCGATCTCAGAGCAACCCTAGGCGCACCATCTCCGACGGGGTCCCTCCCGAGGTGGTGATTCTAGATCATCCCGAAGCTCCCGAGGGAAACCGGTCTGACCGGATCCCTAAACCGGTCTGACCGGTTTGGGCGGGGCTGCGGCGAGTTCATCGTTTCTTCGTTTGCGCGATCCGGCGCTCGTGTGTGTTGACCAGAAAAAGCGTCAACACACTTTTGGCGACTCCGCTGGGGAACATAGAAGATCTGGTTGTCAAAGACCGTTCGATCTAAGTCCCGGGCTAGATGGGATCTCGATGTGATCTTGACGCGGATAACATCATCGCGGCTTCAATGGAAGATCTTACTCCGGAGGAGCAGAAGAATTTAGATGCACTGCAAGAGTTCATGAAGTTGCAATTCATGGCTGGCATCAAGAAAGATCGTCATGGCAAGGTGGCAAGAGTGCAAGAATTTGAGCTGCCGGCGATCAAGTTAAACGACAATCGAGTTGAGGTAATACCCGCTGTAAGTAAATCACAAACTACTCCTTCTACTACTGTTCCTAAAAATAGTGTAGAAAGAGATGAATTGCTTGCCTCTTACATTGCTCGTTTAGAAAGATTAGAAGATCTTGAGAAAGATAGGACCACTACTTGCTTTAACAATAATGAAACTAGTAGTAGCGCTCCTAAAATTAATTCCAGTAGTGGAGTTTTTCCTAGCTTGGCACCCATACCTAATGTTAACACTGAAAAATACATGTATGGTATGCCACCTGAGTTTGCCATTGGTCAATCCCCGCCGCTCCAACCGACCGGGCCAAATATGGCCAAACCGGTCAGACCGGATCAGGGAACCGGTCAGACCAGTCTGACCAGTGCGCTTGAATTGGTGCATGAGCAGCCTATACCGCTTTCTGTTTCACCTGATTCGATGGTTTATGCTCACACTAATGCTTTAGGTACTGCTAGACCTCAATATAGTACAACAGTTAATACATCTGCTCAAGGAAACGTTATACCTGATGATGTTTTTGAAAGTTATAGGTTAGCTCAAGCTAAGGTTGCTCCCTACTTAAATAAGATGAATTTGGAGAATGTGCAAACCCAACAGCCGAATAATCCTAACTGGGCTGAATTTAATAAATTTAGAGAAGATTTGGCTAATGTAGTGAAAAGTAAACTTGGTGTTGATATTGGTAATACAAATTTGTATCAAAAACCATATAATGCTGAGTTTGATAATTTTCCTCTTCCACGTGGTTGGCGTATGCCAGATTTGATTAAATTTAGTGGAGATGATGACCGAACCACGTGGGAGCATATTAGCCAATACATAGCTCAATTAGGAGAAGCGGGTGCTTATAATGCTTTAAAAGTCCGCTTGTTTTCTTTGTCATTAACTGGCACCGCTTTTGCTTGGTTTTCTTCGCTTGCTCCCGGTTCTATTATATCTTGGGATATGTTAGAACGTAAGTTTCATGATCACTTTTATAGTGGGAGCTTGCAATTAAAATTGACAGATTTGACATCGGTTAGACAGAGTAGAGACGAAACTGTTTCTGCTTATATTAAGAGGTTTAAAGAAACTAAGAACCGTTGCTTTAATTTGTCAATCACTGATATGGACCTTGCTGATATTTGCTTAAAAGGTTTAAGGTCATCTATAAGAGATAGAATAGAGGGTGCTGACTTTCTTTCGGTTGCTCAAGTTCAAATTAGAGCTTTAATTGTTGAAAACCGAATGAATAAAGAAAAAGAGAGGGATACTTCTAGATCACGTCGTTCTAATGTTCATGTGGTTGACTATGAATCTGATTCGAGTGATAGTGATAAAGAAGTATTTGCTGCTGAATTTGTATGGCCCTCTAAAGAAAAAACTTATTCTTGTACATCGCTTAAGCCGGTTAACAAAAATCGGCAAGAAGAAGTTAAGTTTACTTTTGATGTTTCCAAATGTGATCGTATATTTGATGAATTGCTTAAATCTGGAAATATCAAATTATCTCATAAATAACCTCCACTTGAAGAATTGAAAAGACGTGCATATTGCAAATTTCATAATACGTATTCTCATGCCACTAATGATTGCAATGTGTTTCGTCGACAGGTTCAATCGGCCATAAATGAAGGTCGTTTGACATTTCATGAAATGCAAGTGGATAAAGCTCCTTTTCCTGTCAATACTATGGATTTGCAACAGCCTAAGGTTTTGGTTCGGCCGCATCAAGCCGAAGCAACCAAAGGAAAGAATGTTGTGGTCGGTGATACAAAGCATGACTTGAGAGGAAAGGAGTTGATTCGAGAAGTTGCATGTGAGACAACTCCAGATGGCAGGGAGACATTCAAGGTCACTGTAAGAGCCTCTGAACATGGGGGGCAAGAGTCGACCGTTCATACCGAGCAAAGACCGTTTGAGCCTTTACAGGACAAACCGGTCAGACCGGGTATGGAAAGCGGTCAGACCGGTTTTTCCAGGGGTCGGCCAAAAATGATTAAACCAAGCCGTCCGGAGATTGGAAGTTGGAAAGTCAATGTGGCAAAGAATCAGGGGAGTGCTCTTAGGCCAAAGGTCACTTTTGATATGTTATTTGACAAGTACTCCAAGCAAAAGGCTGTTACAAGTGATCGGCTAGTAAAAAAGAGATTGAGAGTGCCTCCGTATCAAGAAGAATATCCTCAGCCAAAGAGGAATTTTGTTCAGCAATGGGAGGCGCCGAGTTCATGTTCACTCCGTCCAGTTTATGACGATAATGGAGTGATGTGGGTACCATATCAACAATCTTTTCAACATGGATGGGGAGGACCGCGAAGGCCAGCATTAGACAGGATCTCAAGACCTGGACAGGACCGTTTGGCACCTTGCCAATCCGGTCAGGGTCACCAGACCCAACCGGTCAGACCGGTTTCACAAACCGGTCAGACCGGTTTCTTTGGGAAATCGGCAAAACCTCCTATGAAGCAAGTTTACAAGCCAAAACAGCGTGAGGAGGTGCATAGGATGGATATTGACCCAGAGAGGACTACAAATCAAGATGTTATTCAGATTGGGTTGATAAATGTTCCCCTTGGAAACGGTGGCAAAGGACCGATTGTCACGGACAATCAGGTTAAGACACCCATTCAGAAAGATTCTGTTGCTGATGGTGAAGCCAGTGGGGGTGGTTCCAACTCCAAATACTTTTTGCCAAAATGGTGTCCTCCTGGTTTATCTCGTACTCAAAGGAGGAAGCTTCAGCGCTTGAGGTTTCAGGAGATGAAGGAGAAAGAGCTGGAGAAGCAGAGAGACGAAGCATTCAACAAATGCAGGCCCATGATTCCACAAGGAAAAGAATGGAAAGCTAAGATCAGCTCTCAGGCAGAACCGGTCAGACCGGTTCAGGAGTCGGTCAGACCGGTTGACGAAAGCGGTCAGACCGCTTTGCCCGACGCGCCACCCGGTTTTGCTTCTCCTTCTCCTATGATTTGTGATGGCAAGCTATCATCGGTGTCTTCTTCAGAGGACGATGAAGAGCTTGTTGATTATGATTTTTCTCCTGAACATACAAATTTTGAGCTTAACGTAATTCATATGTCTATGGATGGTTATGTATTGTCAGAAGAAAGCGTTGCTCAACTTGATTTTGGTCCAAAGGAGGCTATTTTCCAGAAGCCCAAGGCTGATGAGAGTCATCTGAAGGCTTTATATATGAAGGGTCATATTAATGGGAAGCCTATCTCTCGCATGCTAGTGGATGGAGGAGCGATAGTTAACTTGATGCCGTATTCTCTGTTCAAGAAGCTGGGGGGGTTCAGATGAGGACTTGATCAAGACCAACATGACTATCAGCGGCGTTGGAGGAGGCGAGCCTATGGGCGCTAAGGGAGTTGCTTCTATGGAGCTTACTATTGGAAGCAAGACTTTGGCTACTGCGTTCTTCGTCGCTGAGACACAAGGTAACTACAGTTTAATCCTTGGTCGTGATTGGATTCATGCAAACCAATGTGTGCCTTCTACTTTGCATCAATTTTTAATTCAATGGATAGATGATGAAGTAGAGGTCGTTCATGGAGATACATCGGCTTGTGTTGTAGTGGCCGATAGTTATTCTTTGGATGATCATGAAAATCTTAAATGTTTATCTGGTCTAGATTTATCTGATTGTGAGATCATTGGTTGCACCAAGGATGGCTTTGCTACTGCTGTTATGAGGCCGATTGGAGATCTGGCTATACCATCCCTTATGATTTGATGGATCCAAATCTAGAGTGGTTACAGCAGAGGCGTGAGCACTATCGGGCGCATAAGAACGATATGTGTGAAGCCATTGAAGATTTTGATGATTTGAGCAAGTTAGGACAAGGGTTTACGTCGGTCGATCCTCTAGAGGAGGTAGATATTGGTGATGGTACTGTGCCTAGGCCGACATTTGTAAACAAGAATCTTGATCCTTTGTTTAAATCTGAGTTAGTAAAATTATTAAAGGAGTATGTTGATTGTTTTGCATGGAGTTATAGTGAAATGCCTGGTTTAAGTCGTGATTTAGTTGAACATCGTTTACCTATTAAACCTGGTTTTAGGCCTTTTAAACAATCTCGCAGAAACTTTAATCCTGATATTTATGACCGAGTGAAAGAAGAAATCAATCGGTTGCTAGATGCTAAATTTATTAGGCCTTGTAGATATGCTAATTGGATCTCTAATATTGTGCTTGTTGAAAAGAAAGGAACAAAAAAGCTTCGTGTTTGCATTGATTTTAGAGATCTTAATAAAGCTACTCCTAAAGATGAATATCCCATGCCTATAGCCGATTTTCTTGTTAATGCTGCATCTGGACATAGAATTCTTAGCTTTCTTGATGGTAATGCTGGTTATAATCAAATATTCATGGCCGAAGAGGATATAGCCAAAACGGCCTTTCTATGTCCGGGTTTTGTTGGTTTATTCGAGTGGGTAGTAATGACTTTTGGTTTGAAGAATGCTGGTGCCACATATCAAAGGGCTATGAATTTAATTTTTCATGATTTACTTGGCATCATAGTAGAAGTTTATATCGATGATATTGTTGTCAAATCGGCTGGAGAAGGCTCTCATTTAGCTGATTTAAGACTTATATTTGAAAGAATGCGTCGGTATAGATTGAAAATGAATCCACTCAAATGTGCTTTTGGTGTATCGGCTGGAAAGTTCTTGGGATTTGTTGTACATGAAAAAGGCATAGAGATAGATCCTAAGAAGATTGAAGCTATTAACAATGTGAAGGCTCCTACGTGCAAGAAAGATTTGCAAAGGTTCTTGGGCAAAGTAAATTACTTGAGAAGATTCATTTGTAATTTGTCCGGGAAGGTGAATGCCTTTACTCCTTTACTTCGGTTGAAAGATGACATTGATTTCACTTGGGGGGCAAAGCAACAAGAAGCATTTGATGAGATCAAGCAATATTTGTCTTCGCCACCTGTCCTTCAAGCACCTAAGAGTGGAGTTCCATTCAAATTATATGTGGCGGCGGAAGAAAATGTCATTGGAGGTGTTTTGACTCAAGAAACCGAAGGGAAGGAACATGTGGTTGCATATGAGAGTAGAAGATTATTGGATGCCGAAACAAGGTACACTTTTATTGAGAAGTTATGTTTATCATTATATCATACTTGTACCAAGTTGAGGCATTATCTTTTACCAAGTACTTGTGTAGTAGCATGTCAAACCGACATAATTAAATACATGTTGCACAAACCAATCTTAAGTGGTAGAGTCGGCAAATGGGCTTATGCTTTAATTGAATATGACTTGCATTGTGAACCATTAACTTCAATGAAAGGTCAAATAGTAGCCGACTTTATTGTTGGACATAGAGTAGATAAGCAACTTGATTTAAATGTCGGTTATGTTACCTTCACTCCATGGAAATTGCATTTTGATGGATCGGTTTGCAAAAGTGGTTGTGATATTGGAATTGTAATTACTTTACCACATGGGGCTGTTTTTGAAGCACTTAACCGATTAGATCATAAATGTACTAATAACCAAGTCGAATATGAAGCTCTTTTATTCGGATTGGAAATTTTACATGACATGGGAGTGAAACATGTAGAAGCTTATGGTGATTCTTTACTGGTGGTACAAAAAGTTTCTAAGATTTGTCAATGTTTAGATGGCTTTTTGAATGCTTATCTTGATAAGTGCTTTGATATCATATCTTGTTTAGATGAGTTTATAATTCGTCATGTACCGCGAGAAAGGAATCCAAAGGCAAATGCTCTGGCCCAGCAAGCATCTGGTTATAATGTTCAAAAAAGAAATTTTCGAGAACAAGGACCGGTGTTTTTAAAAGCCGAGTGTTCTGTCCTGGAGGAACCGGTCGCACCGCTTCCTCAAACCGGTCTGACCGATTGTCTGAAGAAAATGCTACTTCGGTCATTGTTTGCAATCAAGACGAAGTAGAAGATTGGAGAAGGCCTCTGATAAATTATTTGCAAAATCCTAGCAGTACAATTGACAGGAAAGTTCGACGATGGGCTCTCAAGTTCGTTTTGGATGGTGATGAGTTGTATCGTCGGACGATTGATGATTTTCTTTTGAAATGTTTGGGTCCTGATCAAGCTAGGTTGGCTATGGCAGAGGTTCATGAAGGAATTTGTGGTACTCATCAATCGGCTCCTAAGATGAAGTGGCTCCTTAGGCGAGCTAGTTTCTATTGGCCTAAGATGATAGCCGATTGTTTTAAGTATTACAGAGGTTGTGAGGAGTGTCAGAAACATGGAGATATTCAGTTGGTACCAGCAGCATTGATGCATCCGATTATTAAACCTTGGCCTTTCCGGGGATGGGGTTTGGACTTTGTTGGCAAGATTCATCCTTCTTCGACAAAAGGCCATTGTTTTGTGATTGTAGCAACTGATTACTTCACCAAATGGACGGAAGCAGTCCCTTTGAAGAATATGACACATAGAGAGGTGATTGAGTTTATCAGAGAGAATATTATACATAGGTTTGGCATTCCACAAACTCTGACTACAGATCAAGGGACTTCATTCATATCCAAAGAGGTACGTGAGTTTGTCAATTCTTATGGTATTAAACTTCTCAATTCATCTCCATATTATGCTCAAGCCAATGGTCAAGCGGAATCTAGCAACAAAACTTTGATAAAGCTCATTAAGAAGAAGGTAGAAGATCATCCTAAAAGATGGCATGAGGTATTATCTGAAGCTTTATGGGCTCATCGTATTTCTAAACATGGTGCTACCAAAGTTACTCCATTTGAGCTTGTGTATGGTCAAGAGGCCGTTTTACCTTTAGAGGTGAATCTTGGCGCATATAGACTTGCAAAGCAAAATAATCTTAATTTTGATACATATTATGCTTTGATGATGGACAATATTGATGAAGTGACTGACAAGCGTTTGGAGGCTTTGGAAGAGATTGAGAAAGATAAGAGGCGAGTGGCGAGAGCATACAACAAAAAAGTAAAACTCAAATCCTTTCAAGTAGGTGATTTGGTTTGGAAGACAGTCTTGCCCATAGGGATGAAGAGTAACAAGTTTGGCAAATGGTCTCCAAGTTGGGAGGGTCCTTTCAAGATTATGAAGGTTTGCTCAGGAAATTCTTATATGGTGGAAACCTTACAAGGTCAACAACTGCCTAGAGCTCTCAATGGGAGATACTTGAAGAAGTTTCATCCAAGTGTTTGGCAAAGTGCTTGATAGGATATAGCCGATTCATGTTGGGAATCGTCCTTAGGATAAAATGGCCGGTGAATTCTGTAAACATCGACCTTAGCATGTTTTCTAGTGCATAAAATTTACTAGAAAACAGGGGGGCATATGTTCGCACCCAAAATTGGCAAGCCACGCAAACCGGTCAGACCGACCTCAGGAAGCGGTCAGACCGGTTTCCCTGTAGCCGATCTGGCAACAGCCAAACCGGTCTGACCGGTTTGCCAGAGCGGTCTGACCGGTTTGGATCCGAGTTGGAGTAGAATTATGAGTCCTAGTTGTTTCCAAATTGTAAAAGGATTCCGTGCGGGGCAAGACCTCCCCACCCTATAAATATAAAGGGCCATGGCCGATTGAGTCATCATCCAATCGATCAAACATTATCTTTTACTTTTTATCTCCAAACCCTAGCTTTTCCAACCCCTTTGCTTTCCTTGCTTGTCTCTACGGCGTTCAAGGAGGTTCTGAGTGGCCTGACCGATCTCAGAGCAACCCTAGGCGCACCATCTCCGACGGGGTCCCTCCTGAGGTGGTGATTCTAGATCATCCCGAAGCTCCCGAGGGAAACCGGTCTGACCGGATCCCTAAACCGGTCTGACCGGTTTGGGCGGGGCTGCGGCGAGTTCATCGTTTCTTCGTTTGCGCGATCCGGCGCTCGTGTGTGTTGACCAGAAAAAGCGTCAACAATATAACATGCATGTGGCATCTCTCCGTGTATATAGTACCAAGGGTGATGCTAATACATACTCCGTACTACGTATTTCTCTTGATCAGCAACGTCCAATCCAAATAAAGATGAGAGGGCTCAAGATTTGGAAGAGGTGCAGGTTCTGCCGTTGCGACGAGTACGGGATCAGGCCACAGCGCGGACTTCTTGGTGAGTTCGTCAAGTCCACCCCGTTGGGCCGGGAGCTGACTCTCCGCACGCAGCTACGAGCCATCAGGGAAACGTGCGACCAAATTCCAGGGATATACGAGTGGGGCGACACGTATAAGCAAGGCCTGCCAGCCATCAGTGCGCACCTCGCCGCGGTTCAGGATCCTTAGCCCCTTGCGCGCTCGGCGGGAAGCCCTCCACAAGTGGAGGCGCCAGCGCAAGAAGAGGGCAGCAGCTGCAGCATTGCTCAAGAAGAAGCCAACGGATCAAGCTTGTGCCCTGAAGGCGGGGATTATCATGAGACCCAGCGCAATGATGTTATACTTGGTGTACCTAGTGTCTGTTTCTGTTTTAAGTTGCATGATAGTGTTCTTGTGACGATGAACAGCACAAATGCAACCAAGCATGCAAGGTCATTTTGAGAATTCATTGTTCTGTTCAGAAAAAATATATTAAGCAACCATAATCGGTGTGAAAACCTCATTCATGCCGGTAACGAGAAGCATGGAGCTCACACGGATGTGGGTGTGTCATTCGTGTTAATGTCCAAACTGACACGATATGCTACTATTCTAATCCGTTTGTTAAACGCGGTACGAATGAGAAATGAAGGAATGAATAATCAGTAAACGGTGTCATGCAGCATACTCACAGCTTTTATATGAACCAAAGTCTACAGAAGAGCTAGAATGGACTTGGTGAAATGCAGAAGGTTGTGACCTGAGAAAAATGGTAATGATATGCAAAAGGAGTGTCTACCTATCATGCGGGTGATTTTGTTCTCATTTATCAATCACATTTTAGACCAATAGAGCCCAGGTTTTTCAACCAAATATCAAACATACTTCAACAGAATAAAAATTGAGTGAAAATAACGGTAGACTTCACTCAAAATTCCATCAGTGTGAGAGATAAAGGCGAACTCACATCCCTTTCACGTGACCCTGACCTCCCCCCCCAATACAACAGACAAAACAGAGCTACGAAACTGAGAAACAGAGAAACGCAGTCATAGGGGTTGAATCGAGTAGGAATGTTTAGAGGAGAGAAGAAGATAGAGAGATTATTGCTAAAAAAATCTTTACAGACATCTAAAAGTTCAATTCAGATATAGTTGTTCAATCAAGTAGAAAAATTTGGAGGGGAATACAAGAGAGAGCGAGATGTTACGTAAAAGAAAATATATACTGAACTAAACTGAATATAAAAGACAAACTGAACTGAAAATATTATTCCGAAAACTGAATAGTGAATCTGTACGGTATAGATACTAAACTGGAACCTAAATACAACCTATTTTCGACAGGAGTTCGACAAAGAAAAAAAGAAAGAAAACAACAACAAAATCAATCAAATTTCTGTTTGAATCACTACTCTAGCGAAAACAAAATTGTAACAGTTGAAATCCTCGCACTACCCAGGACACTCAACGAACTCATGCATCCTGTAAATCCACCACACTGCAATTAGCTTTTTTTTAATGAAACCTCTACCATCAGATTAAATCCAGCTGGCTATGCGGTGGACGAGCAGGAGTCACTAGAAGCAGAAGGTGCAGACGAGCATGACCTTGTGGACAACGTCATGGGAGTGTTTCAAGAAGCCTCGTGCCCTCGTGGGGGGAATCAGGATGGCGAATTTTCGAAAAAAAAATCAGGATGGCGAAGCACAAATGGAACCCGAACCCAGAGTGCTTGCACGAAGGTGGGCTGACATTAATAATAGAAGCGTCCGATATCCGTGATTCTGCGCCCCTCGCTTCGGCTGTTAAGCCAACACGCACGCATCAACAAATAATCAGCCGTGGGGATCCATGGACGCACAGATTGCGTGCATTGGCAGGCATCCTTCAGAGGATCCGTCGACCTCCTTTTCTATTGGCTGTGTTCACTTCCTGAAAAGAGGGGGTGAAATTTTGGTGGAAATGTCACATCGGACACTGTAGTGCACCGTAACACTTTTCGTTTGTTTGTGGTAAACATTGTCCTACCATGACCTAACTAGGCTCAAAAAATTTGTCTCGTCGTGTGCATCAAAACAATATAATTAGTTTTTTTATTTACTCACGTTTAGTGCTCCATGTACGAGGAGAGAGATTTGACGTGATAGGTGAATAGTGAAGTTTGGAGAGAGAAAGTTTGAAGAAGTTTGGGAACTAAACACAGTCATCCCCTTCAGATTCGAACAACACCCTCTGACATCCCATTACTGCACTCCTACACAACTCCTTTTCCTGAAAAACCATCATACGATCTTTCTAAATTACGACAACAATTTTGATCAGCATCATGGCAAACATGATGCCCTCGTGTGCCCAATCTCTCTCATCAAACCAGCAAGCTAATACTTCCACGAGAATGTAAATGATAGGTCTTGCAGATCAAACATCGGATGCTTGGATCATCAAAAGACCATAGTGTTTGCCAATTAAAATCGATCGCTCGTCGTACAGGAGACCTTACCGTTCTTGAGTCGTCCAGGAAGCCTTCCCGTTCTTGACGCCGGCACTCCCGACTCACTGCCAGCCACACCGCTGACTAGTGCCTACGCACCCCCTCACCCGCGAGCTTGAACGTCCCCGGCGCGGACCACGGCAATACCGCGCCATGCACGGCGGAGTTTTGCCACGGCGCCTCGGCAGTGAGTCTTCTCTTGATCAACGCAGATCCATGTACAAAGGCCAATTTTCGGTGTAGCGATAGCGACATACTTATATACTTGTCGCACTACGTTCGTAGCAAAACACAGCAAGGCTTTCGACAATACCAGTAATCTTCACTGGCGATGCATCGCTCGAGACAGATGGCAAACAGAGTGGGAGCATTGCACAAGTCAAAGCTCGCAGGCAGAGCTGGTTGACATATCATCGACTAGTATAGAAGAGTGTCGGTGCTGGGATCGGTCGGTCAATCCCCAGCGCCAAACAGAATGCGCTGTGTCCCGTCCCTTGACGGTTGATGCAAGAGCTAGCACAATGAGACAAGTGTTTATCCTGGTTCCGACCGTGGGGGTCGTACGTCCAGCAGGGTGCGCTCGGGGCGCTGTACTATCTTGCACCGGAGTGCTTGCAGAGGGGGGCTACAAGCGAGGTGGGAGAGGAGGAGGAGTCTCCAAGTCCCTGAAAGCGAGTGTTATCGTTTGTTCTCTTTGGATCTCGTTGGTTCTTTTTTGGTGTGTCTTCTTCTTCTTCTTCTCCCCGGTCGTCCTCTCCTCCTTTTATAGATCAAGGAGAGAAAGGAGGGGGAGGAGCTTACAAGTACGAGCGTGATGCGTGCCACAGGGGTGTGCACTGGAGAGTATGGCGTCGGGTCTGCCATCGTCCTTGGCACTGGCGGGGGATTTATGGCGAACCCCGGCTTCTGCGGGTGTCGTGGCCGTCCCTGTGCTTGTCCTGGAGTGGTTTCGAGGGGTGCCGTCGCGGTAGTCCCTGTCCAGCTGGCCGCTGTTGGTTGACTCGAGGGCGGGGCAGGTGAAGAAGGACGGGAGTTGGCAGCACAGGGGTCGGCGTGGTGGTCGTCGTCGACCACAGTGCGCGGCGTGCCCAGCTCTTCAGGGGATGGCCGAGAGTTGGTGGATTTGACCTAGCGTTCGTCGTCACCAGGCCGAGAGTTGGCGGATTCCACCTGACGTTCGTCGTCATCAGGCTGCTTCTGACCGGAGTCTGTACTCGGTCGCTGTTCAAATATTCGTTCGAGGGTTTCCCACGCCCATTCGAGGGGTGTCCCCGAGGAGAAAAGACGGGGGCAGCTGGAACAGTGGCGTGGAATGACGCCTGCCAGTCCGCACAGGGCTTTGCGCAGTGCCGCGTGCGTCTGCACAGCCACGACAAGGACGTACAGTGACTGGAGCAGGTGTAACAGTGGCGCGGAATGACGCCTGACAGTCCGCACAGGTCTCTGCGCAGTGTCGCGTACGTCTGCGCAGCGACGGCAAGGACGTACAGTGACCGGAGCAGGTGGGACAGTGAGCTCTGCGGTGCCAGCGGTGTGGCGTGGGGGAATATTGCCTTTTTGACTTTGGCGCCCGCTTGATGGGGCGGGCATTAAATGCCGTTGCCAGACGGGGCGCTGGCGTGCGCCGGGCCGAGTAGAGAGGTGCCCTCAAGCGAGGCGGAATCGGTTCGTCCGCTCGAGGGGGCACGCGACCCTCGAGAGAGGCAGAGGCGGAGGTCGTTCCCTGGGCCCCTTTGCCGGGCGAGTTCGGGCGGCCGTCTTGGGCCTGGAGTTGCGTTGGGCTGCGTTGCCCTGGTGGCCTTGCGCTGCCGGTGACTCGGCCTTTCGTGGTTAGCGTTTTTGAAGGGTGGTTACCCCGATGGTTAGGGGACCCCCTGGGTTTGTCCCCGACAGTAGCCCCCGAGCCTCTGGCGGACTGTTGGTCAGTCGGGCAGAGGCTGACGGTTTCGCAGGGTCGTTCCGAGGCCTTCTGCGGGGATTTTTCCTTCCAGATTATGCACGTTCTTCCGTGGGGGCGCGTGAGCGCACCTGCGGGCGTAGCCCCCGAGCCCTTGGAGGAGTGAATTCGTTCGCGCAAGGGCTCTGACTTTCGCGGTCTGCGTCGGTCGCTCCCCTTTCGACGTGATGGGGGCGAGACCGAGCTTAACGGAATTCGGGGGGCGGACCCTGCACGGCTTTGACGTGTTATGTGCATAAGAGGAGGAGGACATGTTGCAAGGAGCCCCCGAGCTCCTGGCCCGAGTGGAGGCGATCGGGAGGACTTCTTGTCTTTGGGTTGCGACCCTCGCTTCCCCTTCGCGGGGGAGAGAGGTGAGGCCATTCGTGCATCCCTCGAGTCGGGCAGCGTACACGGATGCCTCGGTGAGCTGTTAGCGGGTAGTTCAAGTGGACGCCTGTGCCCCGCTCGCTAGGGGTCGGCTCGTGGTCCGGAGACGCGTCCATGTAGCGCTTGCAAAGGTTTGCTAGGTGGGGCTCGGTCCCTTTCGCAGAGACCGAGGGCGCGAAAGCTCTCCCTCGTTGGGATCCCCCCGACTAGCTGTCTTTGTCCGGCCTTGAACACAACAGGGGCGTCCCCAAACTTCGCGTTCGGGGTAAAGTCCGTTGGACACGCCCGAATCGTCCCTGACTCTGTCGATCTGGAGCGCCTGTCGAACCCTTTCGCGGGCCAAGCTTCGTACTCCTGATCAGTAGGGCCTTGCGAAAGGCGCAGGTCGCCCTTGAGCGTCGAACTCGAGGGTCGGTCGGGCGTTCCGGCTGCCTTCGCATCGTTTGATCTGGGGCACCCATCGAATCCTTTCGAGGTTTGGGCTTCGGGCCCCTGATCAGTATCATGTTGTGCTTCGAGGGAGCGGGGCGTCGTTGCCTTACCCTGGAAGGAACCCAACGGTTGGGTTGTTTCAATTTGCAGGCCCGCGCACGACTGCTGGTGGGTACGGTCGTGGCAGTCGTGGCGCGGAGTGGACGAGATGAGCGAAGTGGGTGCGCCTTTTTAGGCAGAGTTGCCGTGCGCCGGGGAGCTGGTTGACATATCATCGACTAGTATAGAAGAGAAACCCGGGCCACAATAAATGGCAAATATCATGCAGCCACTCCTTTCCGTATCCTTGCATAAGTACATAACATTGCTGCTACTTGCGTTACAGTAATGTTACCTGTCAAATACGAGCTAAAAGCCTAAAAAGATTAGTAGCTACTTTCTTGGTTCCAAATCATGTGCACGGATGTTCAAACCACTCCAGTACATCGAGCCGTCTCTGGCTGCGTCAGCGATGCATACACAAAGCAACATCCCACCGTCCCAGACCATCCCACCATCCCAGGTCAACTGTCGTCGAAGCCCAATATCATAGACCGCTCGAGTCGTTCTGTGTTGTGGCTTGTGGATCATTAAGCAAGTAACTGGGCAGGTATGTCTCGCCCAGACTTTTTCCCTTAAAATTTATTTCTTTTGCTAGATTCTTTTCTGTTTATTTTTTATACTCTTTTATATTTTATTTCATTATTAGGTGTATTTCGGAAAAATTATATGACATAGTAGGTTTGATTGTTTCAGTTTTGAAGTTCATTGTTTCCGGTATATTTTAGATTGTTTTAGAAATGAGAAAATATTGTTTGGTTGTAACAAATATATTTCCCGTATATTTGTTTTAGATTACATGGGGCAAAATTCCACCAGAAGCAGCTCAAACTCTTATGGGGACAACAACATATCTGATGTTATATATGGTCTTAGCTGCATATTTTAATTTAAACATAAACCTGATGGAATCATTTCAACCAGTCTTTGTCCCTAATTATGTTTCCAAAATACAGTAGACGATTCAGTTGTTCTGTAATCCGCTCTTTATTATAGTGTTCCAGTAGTTCAGTACCATGATAGCTCAAATTGTGTCTGTAGTATTTGCAACGAGTCATCTTGGATTTCTCTTTCCCAATACTCCTGGGATGCAGATGCACTTCTGATGACTTGTTACAAGTGGCCTACGAGCTGAGGGTTCCTATCTCTAGTATGCAGACGCTTGCAGGCACGAGCCTGAATGGCTGAATTTCAGAACGAACAGAGTATTGTGCTAGCTAATATGTCTTCGACTGTGTTACTAGTGCTAGTATAATACGGATAAGTAAGCTGACGAGCACACATTTGCGCCGTCTCCGTATCCCTAACCGAATCTTACAATATTGGCGGCAAAACTTCATACAATCAGAAGTGCCATCATACTAAATCGTAATTCAAAAGACTAGCAATCTGCCTATAACAACCGGATAGCACTCAGAACATTTTCTTGATGCGAAAGCACAGGCACACTTCACGGGACATACAAGCAAAGGGTGACATCATAACTTCCCAGAACGAACCTTCAACTTATAGCATGGCAGTGATACATGTATAGTGTAATTTAGGAACATGTCACAATACCATAACCGAGAAGATGATATTGTATTGTCTTTTTTAAAAAAATAAATAAAAACAGAACAATAAAACTTGCTCCCTCAGCTAGATTCTTGTATTGTTCCAAGGATCATCTCAAATCATCTAAGAACCTTGTCCATCAGTCTCCTTAACTTGTCCTGGATATAGCACAGATCAATAGAAGTTAACAATTGTACTGATAGAGTGCGACACAACATACATACTTGTTTATTAATGCACAGCAGCCGAAATGAGGATATATACATCTCGTACAAGAGAGATAGCCGCAAGTGGGAGAGACACGAACTTACACCAAAAAGAGAAAGAAAAAACCAAACAAGTAAACTATCAAAATCTTATGCCACCAAACCATTCATTACAGGGCTGCAGTCTGCATATTCATTCTCAAATGGCAAGATCTAACATAGCAAGGTACCTAGCATTCATTTATGTTCAATGATAGTTTCTCTAAACTTTCTTTCAACATGTAAGCCACAGTTTGACTCAATGAGGTCTGCAAAACTTAACTTTGACCGCTAATTTCTCTTGAAGCATATATTTAAGAAAATCAGTCAGGAAAATAGTCACAAAGACAAAAATGTGACCATAAGGGTCACCGATAAGGTTTGAGCGACTCGGATGACTATAAAACATTGCTCCGAAAGAAAACTCTGGACACCCAAACATTTCAAAAGCACTGGTAGGCACAAGCCCAAATAGACTTCCCAATTTTGGCTGATCCAAAATGCTGGCTTAGTCACATATCGTGAAGAATTAAACAGTAGCATCATTTTTTCTAAGATTATGATGTGTGAATATTGAAAGACGGTATACAAAACTGGTACCTGAGGCTTGCATACTTTGGGATTGAGACGAAACGGCCAACACATATTGGGCTTGGCACTCCTCCAATGCTTTGACCAGGATTGATTTCTCCATACGAAGAGCATTGATTTCGTTGATCAATTCTTCAATTCTCGGATTCACCCCAAAATACAGGAAAGCTGCAGTACCATACAGCATAAAGTAAGCCAAGTAGGCTGGAAGTTTTCTGGATGCAGTCTTTGTACTGAAAATCGCAAATGGAAACAACAATCATCAATTATTATAACACATTTATAGCTCCAACAATTGGAAATAATTCATGATGTGACTCTCCATAGTGGGAATTGATGTGGTGAAATGTGGGGCAGGGGCCAGAAGTTAGTGAGATTCTAGTGAATGGTATACGCTGAAATCTCACCATGTTGAACGAGCAGGAGTGCTTACCTGTGCAATTTACTAGCAACATTCTTGTTTTGAGTGAGATCCTGAAGAAGAAAAAGAAAATAACACATCAAGCAACATATAATGAAAGAAATCAACGCACATATGTAATATACTCTAGTCACATAGAAGGTCTCTATTGTACCTTCGGTTTGTTTTTCTATTAGAATATACCTAGTATATCGAGGGATATTGTTCAGCATGATGAGAGACTCAAGATTTTCGAGAGAGAAACTAGTTTGGATGGGATGAGACACACATACATGCGTTTGGATGGGGTGGGAAACACATACATGCGCCTGATGGGCAGGATGAAATACAAGATTGCTAAGAGCAGAGCCGGGCATAGGGATACGTACCTTGTTATTGGTCGGCGGCGGCGTTGATCCGCTAGGGGCAGAGGAAGAAGAGCTATAGCGACGGCAGCTTGCTGGCCCAGGTCGGCAGCCACGAAGACCAGCAAGCAAGGGAGGGCGATGGAGAAGCGACGGTGCGCGGGTGGCGGCAGCCATTCCCATCTTGGTCGCCACAGATCGAAGGAGCGCGGTCCCTGCCGCAGCGGCCATGAATCAATCCCTCCCGACTAACGATGAATCGATTCCGAGACGAATCCGGCGGGGGAAGGCTGCGTGGATCGGGGATTTCACGACTAACCTTCGGCAGGGGAGGGGGAAAGGCCGCCGCCCGCCGCCAGCTTTTGAAGACGAGACGAGAGATCGCTGGAGAACTCCGAGCCGGATCCTGCCGCCGTCCGCCCGTATCCGGATTTGGAATCGCTGGAGATTTGGATTTGGATTTGGATTTGGATTTGTTACAGCCGGCCGTCCGTTTGTCACTGGAACGTGCCGGGCCGGCTCTATCCGCCGCCCGTCTGCGATCCAATGGATGACGCTATCTGCCGCTTCTTTCTTTCTTTTTTGACACGGAAACATAAGCTTCCATTAACCACCCACTCCAGACAAATCGTCGGAGATCAGATTAGTTACAAACGCCGGGGCTTGGCTCCAGAAACACGGGGAACGACGGTACCAGCACCAAAGGAGGCAAAACAATCTGCCACCTTGTTACAGGTTCTAGAGCACACTGAGATAACATGGTGACTAAAATTAGCATTCAAATATGCTCTAATTTGCTTGAACAACGCACCATTGGGACTTTGATCAAAATCACATGTTGTTAGCGCCTTCCCCAAAATGGTTGCATCCGTCTCCAAAATAATGTTGGACATTCCCAGGAAAGCAGCTCGCTCAATGCTTCGAAGCACTGCCACACCTTCAGCTTGCAAATCTTCTGGTGGAAAATATATCAGGAGATAGAAACATACTAAGTAAAACTCCTAAAATGTACATATAAAAATACGGAAATATTCTAATCTTTTGGTTCCTCCTTTCATACTTTCTCGGGTTTTATATGGGTCTTTGTACTTCTATAAGAATTATCAAGTTTTGGTGTTTAACTCAGACTTGTTTTATTTTTCTTCAAGAAAATTCCTTCGGGGAAATATCCTCTCAACAGGGAGGTATTCTCTCTACAGAGAGTAATTTTTATCCAAGAAGATAGACTTCTTTAGAAATGTAATATTTGTATGAGATTTCAATGTTGCTTATTTACCATTCAAGATTCTGAGTCCTACTGGGATCTCATAATGGATTTTCAGAATCCTATTAACCGCATATATCGATTTATGCCTTCACCAGATATATTACATAACGGAACCGTGTTTATTTAACACACATTGGGATCGGTCCATTCAAAGACCATTTGAACCATCGCTTTCACCACCTATTATATCAATAATGACCCATAAGTGTCCTAACTTCAGGCTCAGAACTTTCACTTTGCGATTTTTGGTTCAACCTCAATTGCATATTTTATTGACCCGATAAGAGAGCTTCAAGCACTCGTGCCTAGGACTTTATTCCAGATCTGGTTTCTCTCGAGGAGAATTATTTGCAATTAGAGAGGCAAGACATGTGTCGACACTTTTGTTTCCCACAATATTGAATTAGCATCTTCGTCATTTCCTAAAATGGAAGATTTATTGTTGTTCCGTATTCCTAACACTATGATATTGCGTGCATCGTTAGGAATTTCATCTTCAGGATGTGCCTCTTCATGAGGTAAATCACCAGCAGGGTGAGTTCATTAGAGGAGAGTTTTCACATACGACGTGACTTTGCATCAAGAGCATATGCTTTGACTAAGGGCGTTGGATCACATTCACAGGCGTCCCCGCATAAGTAGATCGTACCGATAAGTCACATGTGGATATGATATTAATCTCGGGTATATCCACATCTACTGTAAATAGAAGCATTTACAATGTATTTAAACCACTATGATTACTTCTCAATGAATCAAATGATTTTCTGGAAAACTCCATATATAAAGGAGTATACACTAAACAACAGGTTCAATTTGTCTTTTGTGCATTTTTCTATATGAATATCAAGGCATTATCCAAGATGGGCATTTATCTCCCCCTAATGCCAAGATATTTCTGAAAGCATACTAACAACATCCCTAGCCACAATCTTCTGGTAGTGACCAATGTATGCTACGGTGGTGATTTGTTTAGGAAATCTTATGCACATTAAAAAGATGGGGGTTTTAAATTTATATTTTCATATGCAGTGAGCTCAGACTTAAATTAATGCGGTGGCATGAACACTGCATTTCTGTATCTCCGCCGAAAAAGATTAGGCTCAGCTTCAAGTGAGACGCATAATTACTGCTAATGATCCATAGAAATTCTTCAGGAAAAAGTGCACGTCATCAGGCCGATGCTGCCAAGCATTTGTATGCAGAGTTATATAGTCTGACTCATATTTTTATTGCCTATGGTTTACCCAATTACTCATACCATTATTAAATTAGGCATCAACCATTATGTGCAACATTTATCGGTATAGTTCTTTTGATATAGAGCTTCGACCACATTTAGCAATAGCCTAAGTACAAGCAAGGGAATGAGCCAGCATGTAGTGCAAGGCAAGGGTTGGACTTTCGATCGACATGTTGGAGTACTACTTGCATGTAGTGCATGGTACAACTAATCAAAAACATGTGGCTGATATGTATTCTGTACAAACTCATAGCACAATCACAACTTTAGGTGGTTGATACTAACACTTGTCGGTCAAAAGATTCTCAAGCTACTTATTTGTGGTACAAACTGCCTACAAGTCAAATTTTCTCCTCATGTTATATACCATTGTCCTATCAAGCATAATTTCAATCTCTTCATTGTTCAGCAAAAAGAGAAGCTTTTAGAATAGAACAGACAAGGCCAATAATTCATATTATATGGGAAATATAATCATAGTGCAAAGTTTTCGACTAAGCAAAGGATGAAAATTGCTTGGCGAGAGCAAAATGTTGACCAAGATCCTTCTGAGACTAGCTCAAAATAATTCATGCTACTCTCATATGTAGAAATCATAATAAGACTTTTTATTGCTTTTTCAACGCCAAAAGTAATTTATCAATAATAGGTCAACACCCAATTTAGCTTCAAGCTCTATAGTGAGTGGGATTAATAATCGTCTTCCTGCTATTTTTACTTCTGGTATATCAGCAGTAGATCTTGAAAGGGCATTGTCTAAAATAGCTTTGATACAAAGCCGCCCAAACAACTTGTCCATCAGAGACTTACCTTTACCATCTGGCTTACGCTTATACTTAATAGTATATTACATACTTGTTTAGTAATTATCCCCCAAGTCTATTCGGTGACTTTATGTGATTCTGAGAATTATATGCTACATGAGCAAATACGGTCCTAAGTAGGACGAGATATGTAATTATTCAGGAACGCATTATATTTTTTCACATTAACATTATAGAAAAATTCTCAGAATATTACTAACAACTTGTTAGTGTTCTTGCAACTGTCGCTAGGAGGCGAGGTTGTTTTTACTTTTTATATCATTGTATACCTCATGCTTTTTCAGCAGCAAAGAGAGGAAGATGCCAACATCGGGTTGTGCACTTTATAACCGAGATTGTAAGCCTTTATCTGATATCTAGAACATTGGTAAGGTATTACTAGCTCATCATTCGAGCATATAATTATAATCCACATTTGTGATGTCTTATTATGAAATCAAATTTCATGCATCATGTTATATTGCTTCGGGTTACTTCAGGTAAATTAACTTTATGCATATAGAGAGAGCAAAGAAATAGAGTGTGGTGTCATCATCGATATTTCATTAATTTCCCATGTCTCCAAGCATTATATGATTTTCTGATAATTATTATGGCCTCTTGGCGATATATATAAATATATTATGCTACCAAATATCAAATCATATAAAAACTAATAAATGCAAGGGAACAAATTGACATAAAGCTTCTAGGTGGGTTGGCCTGATTCGCAAGGCAGTGCTTCGACGAGCAAGGACCACACAACAATATACCATACAATATGGCTAACAAGAAGTGGCGAAGTGTGAGGCTCGTCGCGACCGTCAGGATGGCGGCGTCATATGCATGGGAACATGCGCATTAGCATGTAGCGGAGATGCTATGCTCAACTGTAGGGTGGCAGCTACAGGTGCCAGCGATGCATTGTGCTTCATGCAAATGTACCGCACATGACATACGAGTCAATCCCATGATCAATATACACACGCGCTGACTAGGAAAACTACAAACAGTTCTAGTGAACAGTAGGCTAGCAAAATCAACCAATTGATTATAGAGCTAGAGAAACCAATCTATTAGCAAAACTAATCTACTAGAAAGTAATCTGCAGGATTTTAATCTAGTAGAAAAATTATCGAAAAGGTTAAATTTTCTATTATGGGCATTTGACGTATTTTGCGTTTTCAGGCGCATGGTATAGAGTATATGGTCACACCCTTTATCTGTTGGTACGTGACCTAGATAAGAAGGTAATGCATTCAAAATATATCTTGGTGTATAATATATCTTGGTGTATAGCAACCAGCGGCAGCCGACAGAGCCACATCAACGACGCAAAATAGCCGAACAAGGCCATTACTCACATTAGGAAAAAAACAGGTTTAGTTAAAGTGTGCCTCGGGCAGCACCGTGCATAACAAGTTTCTGGCTTACGCACTAAACGCATTGGTGGTAGCCAAAATGTAGCGCTTGGGAAGCTTCATGTGCTAGAACTCATCGGCGTACACACAGATTCCATTCTGTGCGTTGGGGAAGCCAGCGATGCAAAGGATGCACCGGCGTACATGCATAGCATGGTGGGATAGCCGACGTCTTAGTCCATACCAAACCGACAGCAACCAAAACTAGCCATGAGGAGTAGTTCGCAAACTAGCCAACAAAGGGGAAAAAATAATCCACTTAATTTATGCTGCTCCAGCAAGATGATGCAGGTAAAGCTGCCAGCTTACACGCAAAAACCCTATGGGTATGCGTGTTGGGGTGACCGGCACTGCGAGGGTTAGTCGTCGCCAGCATACGCGGAGTACGCGATGGGTTAGCCAGCGACTGCCGCTTGAAGTGACACGTTGTTTAATTGATAGTAGAAAATATTTACCACCGGTAAATAAAAGCCTCTAATCTACTAGCAAATTATCTGACAGAAATTAATCAATCGGATTAATTTAGTAGACAGTGTATAGAAAAATGGTTCACGACAACCCGTTGCTTGAACGTCGAGGTGGATTCGTGCCACGGAGGGCATATAGGCTTAGGCCAGTGACCTGCCTGCGTGATGAAGAATTGGCGCCGGAGAGCGGCAGCGGCCAGCGCCGTGGCCATGATCATGAAGGTCGCCGGCATCGGCAGTGATGTAGTCGACGATTCTGCGAACATATACACGTATGCGAGCATGGATAAAGATCTCGGTCCTTGCATGTACATACACACTACCAGAATGCTTCACATCCGCCCGCCTCCTCCGCCTCGGCCATTTTTGGACCCGGTGCTGATGGGGCTTCAGCACCGGGTCCAATGGCTAGGAGCGGGGGCGGCGCTGCGGGGTGTTAGGGCGGACACATTAGCACCGGGTCGTGGCGAGACCCGGTGCTAATGTGCACCAATTAGCACCGGTTGCAGCCATCAACCGGTGCTAATGTGCCCGAGCCATTTAGCACCGGTTGCTGGCTGCAACCGGTGCTAATTGGTGCACATTAGCACCGGGTCTTGCCACGACCCGGTGCTAATGTCCTCCCCCGCCCGAGCCAGCTGAACAGTTAGGCGCTGTGTTCATGCTGCTCGGTTGTGGGAGGGGAGATCACTGGATGAACAAGAACAATTTTTCTTTTTAATCTCTGTATAAAAGTTGTAACTAGTCGTTCTCCCTCATACAAACTTCAAAAAAGATCATTTTTCTTCCTACAAATTCCTAAAATCATACTCTATCAAGTTATGAAACTTATTAATGTTATTATTTTGAAAAATCTTCTCGTGTGAGACTGTTTGAACAATCCAAATTTTGAATTAAAAATGACAACTACAACCAAGGTTTTTTTCACACTAGGTGATGTCAAATGAAAAGGTGATGAATACCAAAGTTTCATATTTCATCATGATCTACAATCTTTATTTAGGTCATTTTGTCATTTTCAAAAGTGGTAATAACATGTAGTACAAATTTGACAAGTCAAATGAAAAGGTGATGAATACCAAAGTTTCATATTTCATCATGATCTACAATCTTTATTTTGTCATTTTGTCATTTTCAAAAGTGGTAATAACATGTAGTACAAATTTTTTTCTATTAATTTATAAGATTTTCTATTAATTTATAAGATTTTCTAGTAATTTATAAGATTTTCTTATTTAATATATATTTTTAATATGTATTAATAACTGAATTAAAACAAGTATTAATAACTATATATTTAAAACTATATTTATAAGATTCCCAAATAGTAGCCACCGGTGCTAAAGGCCGGTTTGGAAACTGGCGCCAAACGAAAATTTGGGGCCTTTAGCACCGGGTTGATCTAAAATCCTGTGCTAAAGGCCCCCAATTTTCGTTTGGCGCCAGTTACGGCCTTTTAGCACTGGGTGTGCCAGACCCGGTGCTAAAGGGCCTTTAGCACTGGGTGGTGGGAAGGCCCGGTGCTAAAGGGGGGCCTTTAGCACCGGGTCGTGGCTGCACCCGGTGCTAAATGCCCCGGCTCTATATAGCCTCGCGCCAGCCCCCGCCCCCGCAGCACTTCGTCTTCCCCCAAACCGTCGGCCCTCCTCCTCGCCTCGCCCCCTTCTCTTCTTTTCTTCTCCCTTCCTCTTCTCACTTCGTTTCTTGGTTCCCTCTCCAGCGGCGTGCTCGGGCGGACGGCGAGCGGCGGCGCTGCAGGCAGGTTGGCGGGCGGCGCTGCAGGCGCGCAGGGTAGGCGGCGCTGGCCTGCAGGCACGCAATTCCCCTTCTCCCTCTTGTCCCTCTTGTGGATCCAACGACACAAGGGTAATTAATTTTTGCTGGTGACGCTGCGCAGGCTGCCCATCTCGTGCATCTGCCCCTGCTGCCTCTGCGTGATGGTGCTGTGAAAAGCTCCTAGTTGAAATTAATGAAGGTGCTCGTGGTTGAAATTGAAATGCTGAGTGTTGAATCTTGAGTCTTGTAATTAAATTTCTCTGTTGGATCTCTAATGTTGTAATCCAAATTTCCCTGTTAGATCTTGGATATTGTAATCTAATTTGAGCTATCTACTCATCTCTTTCTTTCTCCTCTTATTTATCGGTCATCATCTTCTTTCCTTTTCTGTTCTTGAAGAACAACAACAAAAACAAAAGTATATTCATGGCGCCTGGAAAAAATAAAAAAAATCTAAGCCCTTTAGCACCGGGTGCAGCCACGACCCGGTGCTAAAGGCCCTGCTAGGGACACTTTAGCACCGGTTATTCAACCCGGTGCTAAAGTGGTACCCCTTTAGCCTCGGATTAGTTGCACCGGGTGGGGAACCCGGTGCTAAAGGGCTTTCCCACCCGGTGCAGATGTTGATCATTCTGGTGGTGACATGAGTCGATCGAACTGGCATACTGGACTCCGGCCGGTGTACATGCTTGGCGGCGTCGATCGAAACGCATGCACGATACAGAGAGAAAAATCCATCTGAGATTAGCGGAATAAACAAATCCCATATTGAATTGATGCGGCAAATCAATAAATATTAAAAGAATTAAGCCCCGTGCGGCGGCTGCCTTCTCGTTTGCTTGCGTGTGGCCGACGGCGAACATGCATCCGCTTGCTCAACGGTGGTTCCAGTCGAGCCTGCATGATGAGGACTTGACGTCGGCAGGGTTGGCAGCGCGCGGCCAGCGGTGGCCGTGTTGATGCATAGGGGCACGTAGAAAAACGTCAGTTGATCGACAGGCAGCCGCCTCTCCACCATGCGGCAGACGCCAGTTCCGAGGTGCATCAACGTGGAAAATTCCGGATCGGAAACGAGAATCGATATTAGCAACTGCAAATACTAGATTGATCTAAAGCCAGAATCTAAGAACTACTCACCCAGTTGGAAGAGCTGCTGATAACGTGTTAAGAATCGGGTCTCTAATCTGGTTTTCCCATTCCCAATCCCAGAATAAGACGTGAGGAGACGTAGATTAGATCCGTTTCCCTTCCCATCACAAACACAAAGAACACGTGAACACAGATATATGTGGAGATTCAGGTCTCTTTCTCATTAATTATAGATGAATACAAGGTTGTTGATTATATAGATGTAGGGAACCCTTCAGGGGTATATTTGGTATGAGCCCACAATCATCCCTTGATTAGGGATTTCTTAACAAAAGTAAGTCAAGGTAAATGTAACTTTTTTTTCAGAATTAAGGTAAATGTAACTGAATCGAAGCTCGCTGTTCGCCGCATCACAGCCCAGCCCAGGCCCGATACAGTTTTGGTCCAACTAGACGAGCTGGAGACTAAGTGGCCGAGAAAGGCCGAGACTTGCAACCCGTTGCACCGTATACATACGTGATTGCGCGGCAAAAGAAGACGAAGAAAGGTTAAACGTACGTACGCGCGTACAATTGGTAGCGTACTGCGTGTCGCTTTAGCTTGTAATTCCAGTCTGATTCCACCCGCAATCGGGCTGGATTCTGCCAAATGTTACTCCCTTGGACTCGAAATTCATGTTCTTTTAAGAAACCAAATAGAGTCTACAAGGCAAACTTGGTCCAACGATTTCAAGTAAACATATTTAAATATTTAGAAAATTCTCTTTATGCTTTTTGGAAAAAAGAACATGATTTTTAGTTAAATTTTAGTAATGCATTTTTCTCGAATAAATCTTAGTAGCAATGCCCATCAGTTCAAATTTAAAATATTGTTTACCGCCCGGAGCTCTAATAGAACACGTCTTAACCGGTGGGAGTATTTAACAAACTACTCCCTCCGTTCCAAATTATTAGTCGTTTTGGCAAATCTAGATTCATAGTTTGTAGTATGTATCTACATATATACTATATGTAGATACATACTACAAACTATGAATCTAGATTTGCCAAAACGACTAATAATTTGGAACGGAGGAAGTAATTAACAACCCGATGGGTCGCCAGTCGCCACCAAAACGCCAAAAGTCTACAACGCACGAACTGATTCTAAGCCGGCGATGGAGAACTGAACCCTCCTCCAGGTATTGAAAAGTGCTCCGTTCAGTTCAATATATATGTTCACACCCAAAATTGGCAAGCCACGCAAACCGGTCAGACCGACCTCAGGAAGCGGTCAGACCGGTTTCCCTGTAGCCGATCTGGCAACAGCCAAACCGGTCTGACCGGTTTGCCAGAGCGGTCTGACCGGTTTGGATCCGAGTTGGAGTAGAATTAGGAGTCCTAGTTGTTTCCAAATTGTAAAAGGATTCCGTGCGGGGCAAGACCTCCCCACCCTATAAATATAAAGGGCCATGGCCGATTGAGTCATCATCCAATCGATCAAACATTATCTTTTACTTTTTATCTCCAAACCCTAGCTTTTTCAACCCCTTTGCTTTCCTTGCTTGTCTCTACGGCGTTCAAGGAGGTTCTGAGTGGCCTGACCGATCTCAGAGCAACCCTAGGCGCACCATCTCCGACGGGGTCCCTCCCGAGGTGGTGATTCTAGATCATCCCGAAGCTCCCGAGGGAAACCGGTCTGACCGGATCCCTAAACCGGTCTGACCGGTTTGGGCGGGGCTGCGGCGAGTTCATCGTTTCTTCGTTTGCGCGATCCGGCGCTCGTGTGTGTTGACCAGAAAAAGCGTCAACACACTTTTGGCGACTCCGCTGGGGAACATAGAAGATCTGGTTGTCAAAGACCGTTCGATCTAAGTCCCGGGCTAGATGGGATCTCGATGTGATCTTGACGCGGATAACATCATCGCGGCTTCAATGGAAGATCTTACTCCGGAGGAGCAGAAGAATTTAGATGCACTGAAAGAGTTCATGAAGTTGCAATTCATGGCTGGCATCAAGAAAGATCGTCATGGCAAGGTGGCAAGAGTGCAAGAATTTGAGCTGCCGGCGATCAAGTTAAACGACAATCGAGTTGAGGTAATACCCGCTGTAAGTAAATCACAAACTACTCCTTCTACTACTGTTCCTAAAAATAGTGTAGAAAGAGATGAATTGCTTGCCTCTTACATTGCTCGTTTAGAAAGATTAGAAGATCTTGAGAAAGATAGGACCACTACTTGCTTTAACAATAATGAAACTAGTAGTAGCGCTCCTAAAATTAATTCCAGTAGTGGAGTTTTTCCTAGCTTGGCACCCATACCTAATGTTAACACTGAAAAATACATGTATGGTATGCCACCTGAGTTTGCCATTGGTCAATCCCCGCCGCTCCAACCGACCGGGCCAAATATGGCCAAACCGGTCAGACCGGATCAGGGAACCGGTCAGACCAGTCTGACCAGTGCGCTTGAATTGGTGCATGAGCAGCCTATACCGCTTTCTGTTTCACCTGATTCGATGGTTTATGCTCACACTAATGCTTTAGGTACTGCTAGACCTCAATATAGTACAACAGTTAATACATCTGCTCAAGGAAACGTTATACCTGATGATGTTTTTGAAAGTTATAGGTTAGCTCAAGCTAAGGTTGCTCCCTACTTAAATAAGATGAATTTGGAGAATGTGCAAACCCAACAGCCGAATAATCCTAACTGGGCTGAATTTAATAAATTTAGAGAAGATTTGGCTAATGTAGTGAAAAGTAAACTTGGTGTTGATATTGGTAATACAAATTTGTATCAAAAACCATATAATGCTGAGTTTGATAATTTTCCTCTTCCACGTGGTTGGCGTATGCCAGATTTGATTAAATTTAGTGGAGATGATGACCGAACCACGTGGGAGCATATTAGCCAATACATAGCTCAATTAGGAGAAGCGGGTGCTTATAATGCTTTAAAAGTCCGCTTGTTTTCTTTGTCATTAACTGGCACCGCTTTTGCTTGGTTTTCTTCGCTTGCTCCCGGTTCTATTATATCTTGGGATATGTTAGAACGTAAGTTTCATGATCACTTTTATAGTGGGAGCTTGCAATTAAAATTGACAGATTTGACATCGGTTAGACAGAGTAGAGACGAAACTGTTTCTGCTTATATTAAGAGGTTTAAAGAAACTAAGAACCGTTGCTTTAATTTGTCAATCACTGATATGGACCTTGCTGATATTTGCTTAAAAGGTTTAAGGTCATCTATAAGAGATAGAATAGAGGGTGCTGACTTTCTTTCGGTTGCTCAAGTTCAAATTAGAGCTTTAATTGTTGAAAACCGAATGAATAAAGAAAAAGAGAGGGATACTTCTAGATCACGTCGTTCTAATGTTCATGTGGTTGACTATGAATCTGATTCGAGTGATAGTGATAAAGAAGTATTTGCTGCTGAATTTGTATGGCCCTCTAAAGAAAAAACTTATTCTTGTACATCGCTTAAGCCGGTTAACAAAAATCGGCAAGAAGAAGTTAAGTTTACTTTTGATGTTTCCAAATGTGATCGTATATTTGATGAATTGCTTAAATCTGGAAATATCAAATTATCTCATAAATAACCTCCACTTGAAGAATTGAAAAGACGTGCATATTGCAAATTTCATAATACGTATTCTCATGCCACTAATGATTGCAATGTGTTTCGTCGACAGGTTCAATCGGCCATAAATGAAGGTCGTTTGACATTTCATGAAATGCAAGTGGATAAAGCTCCTTTTCCTGTCAATACTATGGATTTGCAACAGCCTAAGGTTTTGGTTCGGCCGCATCAAGCCGAAGCAACCAAAGGAAAGAATGTTGTGGTCGGTGATACAAAGCATGACTTGAGAGGAAAGGAGTTGATTCGAGAAGTTGCATGTGAGACAACTCCAGATGGCAGGGAGACATTCAAGGTCACTGTAAGAGCCTCTGAACATGGGGGGCAAGAGTCGACCGTTCATACCGAGCAAAGACCGTTTGAGCCTTTACAGGACAAACCGGTCAGACCGGGTATGGAAAGCGGTCAGACCGGTTTTTCCAGGGGTCGGCCAAAAATGATTAAACCAAGCCGTCCGGAGATTGGAAGTTGGAAAGTCAATGTGGCAAAGAATCAGGGGAGTGCTCTTAGGCCAAAGGTCACTTTTGATATGTTATTTGACAAGTACTCCAAGCAAAAGGCTGTTACAAGTGATCGGCTAGTAAAAAAGAGATTGAGAGTGCCTCCGTATCAAGAAGAATATCCTCAGCCAAAGAGGAATTTTGTTCAGCAATGGGAGGCGCCGAGTTCATGTTCACTCCGTCCAGTTTATGACGATAATGGAGTGATGTGGGTACCATATCAACAATCTTTTCAACATGGATGGGGAGGACCGCGAAGGCCAGCATTAGACAGGATCTCAAGACCTGGACAGGACCGTTTGGCACCTTGCCAATCCGGTCAGGGTCACCAGACCCAACCGGTCAGACCGGTTTCACAAACCGGTCAGACCGGTTTCTTTGGGAAATCGGCAAAACCTCCTATGAAGCAAGTTTACAAGCCAAAACAGCGTGAGGAGGTGCATAGGATGGATATTGACCCAGAGAGGACTACAAATCAAGATGTTATTCAGATTGGGTTGATAAATGTTCCCCTTGGAAACGGTGGCAAAGGACCGATTGTCACGGACAATCAGGTTAAGACACCCATTCAGAAAGATTCTGTTGCTGATGGTGAAGCCAGTGGGGGTGGTTCCAACTCCAAATACTTTTTGCCAAAATGGTGTCCTCCTGGTTTATCTCGTACTCAAAGGAGGAAGCTTCAGCGCTTGAGGTTTCAGGAGATGAAGGAGAAAGAGCTGGAGAAGCAGAGAGACGAAGCATTCAACAAATGCAGGCCCATGATTCCACAGGGAAAAGAATGGAAAGCTAAGATCAGCTCTCAGGCAGAACCGGTCAGACCGGTTCAGGAGTCGGTCAGACCGGTTGACGAAAGCGGTCAGACCGCTTTGCCCGACGCGCCACCCGGTTTTGCTTCTCCTTCTCCTATGATTTGTGATGGCAAGCTATCATCGGTGTCTTCTTCAGAGGACGATGAAGAGCTTGTTGATTATGATTTTTCTCCTGAACATACAAATTTTGAGCTTAACGTAATTCATATGTCTATGGATGGTTATGTATTGTCAGAAGAAAGCGTTGCTCAACTTGATTTTGGTCCAAAGGAGGCTATTTTCCAGAAGCCCAAGGCTGATGAGAGTCATCTGAAGGCTTTATATATGAAGGGTCATATTAATGGGAAGCCTATCTCTCGCATGCTAGTGGATGGAGGAGCGATAGTTAACTTGATGCCGTATTCTCTGTTCAAGAAGCTGGGGGGGTTCAGATGAGGACTTGATCAAGACCAACATGACTATCAGCGGCGTTGGAGGAGGCGAGCCTATGGGCGCTAAGGGAGTTGCTTCTATGGAGCTTACTATTGGAAGCAAGACTTTGGCTACTGCGTTCTTCGTCGCTGAGACACAAGGTAACTACAGTTTAATCCTTGGTCGTGATTGGATTCATGCAAACCAATGTGTGCCTTCTACTTTGCATCAATTTTTAATTCAATGGATAGATGATGAAGTAGAGGTCGTTCATGGAGATACATCGGCTTGTGTTGTAGTGGCCGATAGTTATTCTTTGGATGATCATGAAAATCTTAAATGTTTATCTGGTCTAGATTTATCTGATTGTGAGATCATTGGTTGCACCAAGGATGGCTTTGCTACTGCTGTTATGAGGCCGATTGGAGATCTGGCTATACCATCCCTTATGATTTGATGGATCCAAATCTAGAGTGGTTACAGCAGAGGCGTGAGCACTATCGGGCGCATAAGAACGATATGTGTGAAGCCATTGAAGATTTTGATGATTTGAGCAAGTTAGGACAAGGGTTTACGTCGGTCGATCCTCTAGAGGAGGTAGATATTGGTGATGGTACTGTGCCTAGGCCGACATTTGTAAACAAGAATCTTGATCCTTTGTTTAAATCTGAGTTAGTAAAATTATTAAAGGAGTATGTTGATTGTTTTGCATGGAGTTATAGTGAAATGCCTGGTTTAAGTCGTGATTTAGTTGAACATCGTTTACCTATTAAACCTGGTTTTAGGCCTTTTAAACAATCTCGCAGAAACTTTAATCCTGATATTTATGACCGAGTGAAAGAAGAAATCAATCGGTTGCTAGATGCTAAATTTATTAGGCCTTGTAGATATGCTAATTGGATCTCTAATATTGTGCTTGTTGAAAAGAAAGGAACAAAAAAGCTTCGTGTTTGCATTGATTTTAGAGATCTTAATAAAGCTACTCCTAAAGATGAATATCCCATGCCTATAGCCGATTTTCTTGTTAATGCTGCATCTGGACATAGAATTCTTAGCTTTCTTGATGGTAATGCTGGTTATAATCAAATATTCATGGCCGAAGAGGATATAGCCAAAACGGCCTTTCTATGTCCGGGTTTTGTTGGTTTATTCGAGTGGGTAGTAATGACTTTTGGTTTGAAGAATGCTGGTGCCACATATCAAAGGGCTATGAATTTAATTTTTCATGATTTACTTGGCATCATAGTAGAAGTTTATATCGATGATATTGTTGTCAAATCGGCTGGAGAAGGCTCTCATTTAGCTGATTTAAGACTTACATTTGAAAGAATGCGTCGGTATAGATTGAAAATGAATCCACTCAAATGTGCTTTTGGTGTATCGGCTGGAAAGTTCTTGGGATTTGTTGTACATGAAAAAGGCATAGAGATAGATCCTAAGAAGATTGAAGCTATTAACAATGTGAAGGCTCCTACGTGCAAGAAAGATTTGCAAAGGTTCTTGGGCAAAGTAAATTACTTGAGAAGATTCATTTGTAATTTGTCCGGGAAGGTGAATGCCTTTACTCCTTTACTTCGGTTGAAAGATGACATTGATTTCACTTGGGGGGCAAAGCAACAAGAAGCATTTGATGAGATCAAGCAATATTTGTCTTCGCCACCTGTCCTTCAAGCACCTAAGAGTGGAGTTCCATTCAAATTATATGTGGCGGCGGAAGAAAATGTCATTGGAGGTGTTTTGACTCAAGAAACCGAAGGGAAGGAACATGTGGTTGCATATGAGAGTAGAAGATTATTGGATGCCGAAACAAGGTACACTTTTATTGAGAAGTTATGTTTATCATTATATCATACTTGTACCAAGTTGAGGCATTATCTTTTACCAAGTACTTGTGTAGTAGCATGTCAAACCGACATAATTAAATACATGTTGCACAAACCAATCTTAAGTGGTAGAGTCGGCAAACGGGCTTATGCTTTAATTGAATATGACTTGCATTGTGAACCATTAACTTCAATGAAAGGTCAAATAGTAGCCGACTTTATTGTTGGACATAGAGTAGATAAGCAACTTGATTTAAATGTCGGTTATGTTACCTTCACTCCATGGAAATTGCATTTTGATGGATCGGTTTGCAAAAGTGGTTGTGATATTGGAATTGTAATTACTTTACCACATGGGGCTGTTTTTGAAGCACTTAACCGATTAGATCATAAATGTACTAATAACCAAGTCGAATATGAAGCTCTTTTATTCGGATTGGAAATTTTACATGACATGGGAGTGAAACATGTAGAAGCTTATGGTGATTCTTTACTGGTGGTACAAAAAGTTTCTAAGATTTGTCAATGTTTAGATGGCTTTTTGAATGCTTATCTTGATAAGTGCTTTGATATCATATCTTGTTTAGATGAGTTTATAATTCGTCATGTACCGCGAGAAAGGAATCCAAAGGCAAATGCTCTGGCCCAGCAAGCATCTGGTTATAATGTTCAAAAAAGAAATTTTCGAGAACAAGGACCGGTGTTTTTAAAAGCCGAGTGTTCTGTCCTGGAGGAACCGGTCGCACCGCTTCCTCAAACCGGTCTGACCGATTGTCTGAAGAAAATGCTACTTCGGTCATTGTTTGCAATCAAGACGAAGTAGAAGATTGGAGAAGGCCTCTGATAAATTATTTGCAAAATCCTAGCAGTACAATTGACAGGAAAGTTCGACGATGGGCTCTCAAGTTCGTTTTGGATGGTGATGAGTTGTATCGTCGGACGATTGATGATTTTCTTTTGAAATGTTTGGGTCCTGATCAAGCTAGGTTGGCTATGGCAGAGGTTCATGAAGGAATTTGTGGTACTCATCAATCGGCTCCTAAGATGAAGTGGCTCCTTAGGCGAGCTAGTTTCTATTGGCCTAAGATGATAGCCGATTGTTTTAAGTATTACAGAGGTTGTGAGGAGTGTCAGAAACATGGAGATATTCAGTTGGTACCAGCAGCATTGATGCATCCGATTATTAAACCTTGGCCTTTCCGGGGATGGGGTTTGGACTTTGTTGGCAAGATTCATCCTTCTTCGACAAAAGGCCATTGTTTTGTGATTGTAGCAACTGATTACTTCACCAAATGGACGGAAGCAGTCCCTTTGAAGAATATGACACATAGAGAGGTGATTGAGTTTATCAGAGAGAATATTATACATAGGTTTGGCATTCCACAAACTCTGACTACAGATCAAGGGACTTCATTCATATCCAAAGAGGTACGTGAGTTTGTCAATTCTTATGGTATTAAACTTCTCAATTCATCTCCATATTATGCTCAAGCCAATGGTCAAGCGGAATCTAGCAACAAAACTTTGATAAAGCTCATTAAGAAGAAGGTAGAAGATCATCCTAAAAGATGGCATGAGGTATTATCTGAAGCTTTATGGGCTCATCGTATTTCTAAACATGGTGCTACCAAAGTTACTCCATTTGAGCTTGTGTATGGTCAAGAGGCCGTTTTACCTTTAGAGGTGAATCTTGGCGCATATAGACTTGCAAAGCAAAATAATCTTAATTTTGATACATATTATGCTTTGATGATGGACAATATTGATGAAGTGACTGACAAGCGTTTGGAGGCTTTGGAAGAGATTGAGAAAGATAAGAGGCGAGTGGCGAGAGCATACAACAAAAAAGTAAAACTCAAATCCTTTCAAGTAGGTGATTTGGTTTGGAAGACAGTCTTGCCCATAGGGATGAAGAGTAACAAGTTTGGCAAATGGTCTCCAAGTTGGGAGGGTCCTTTCAAGATTATGAAGGTTTGCTCAGGAAATTCTTATATGGTGGAAACCTTACAAGGTCAACAACTGCCTAGAGCTCTCAATGGGAGATACTTGAAGAAGTTTCATCCAAGTGTTTGGCAAAGTGCTTGATAGGATATAGCCGATTCATGTTGGGAATCGTCCTTAGGATAAAATGGCCGGTGAATTCTGTAAACATCGACCTTAGCATGTTTTCTAGTGCATAAAATTTACTAGAAAACAGGGGGGCATATGTTCGCACCCAAAATTGGCAAGCCACGCAAACCGGTCAGACCGACCTCAGGAAGCGGTCAGACCGGTTTCCCTGTAGCCGATCTGGCAACAGCCAAACCGGTCTGACCGGTTTGCCAGAGCGGTCTGACCGGTTTGGATCCGAGTTGGAGTAGAATTATGAGTCCTAGTTGTTTCCAAATTGTAAAAGGATTCCGTGCGGGGCAAGACCTCCCCACCCTATAAATATAAAGGGCCATGGCCGATTGAGTCATCATCCAATCGATCAAACATTATCTTTTACTTTTTATCTCCAAACCCTAGCTTTTCCAACCCCTTTGCTTTCCTTGCTTGTCTCTACGGCGTTCAAGGAGGTTCTGAGTGGCCTGACCGATCTCAGAGCAACCCTAGGCGCACCATCTCCGACGGGGTCCCTCCTAAGGTGGTGATTCTAGATCATCCCGAAGCTCCCGAGGGAAACCGGTCTGACCGGATCCCTAAACCGGTCTGACCGGTTTGGGCGGGGCTGCGGCGAGTTCATCGTTTCTTCGTTTGCGCGATCCGGCGCTCGTGTGTGTTGACCAGAAAAAGCGTCAACAATATAACATGCATGTGGCATCTCTCCGTGTATATAGTACCAAGGGTGATGCTAATACATACTCCGTACTACGTATTTCTCTTGATCAGCAACGTCCAATCCAAATAAAGATGAGAGGGCTCAAGATTTGGAAGAGGTGCAGGTTCTGCCGTTGCGACGAGTACGGGATCAGGCCACAGCGCGGACTTCTTGGTGAGTTCGTCAAGTCCACCCCGTTGGGCCGGGAGCTGACTCTCCGCACGCAGCTACGAGCCATCAGGGAAACGTGCGACCAAATTCCAGGGATATACGAGTGGGGCGACACGTATAAGCAAGGCCTGCCAGCCATCAGTGCGCACCTCGCCGCGGTTCAGGATCCTTAGCCCCTTGCGCGCTCGGCGGGAAGCCCTCCACAAGTGGAGGCGCCAGCGCAAGAAGAGGGCAGCAGCTGCAGCATTGCTCAAGAAGAAGCCAACGGATCAAGCTTGTGCCCTGAAGGCGGGGATTATCATGAGACCCAGCGCAATGATGTTATACTTGGTGTACCTAGTGTCTGTTTCTGTTTTAAGTTGCATGATAGTGTTCTTGTGACGATGAACAGCACAAATGCAACCAAGCATGCAAGGTCATTTTGAGAATTCATTGTTCTGTTCAGAAAAAATATATTAAGCAACCATAATCGGTGTGAAAACCTCATTCATGCCGGTAACGAGAAGCATGGAGCTCACACGGATGTGGGTGTGTCATTCGTGTTAATGTCCAAACTGACACGATATGCTACTATTCTAATCCGTTTGTTAAACGCGGTACGAATGAGAAATGAAGGAATGAATAATCAGTAAACGGTGTCATGCAGCATACTCACAGCTTTTATATGAACCAAAGTCTACAGAAGAGCTAGAATGGACTTGGTGAAATGCAGAAGGTTGTGACCTGAGAAAAATGGTAATGATATGCAAAAGGAGTGTCTACCTATCATGCGGGTGATTTTGTTCTCATTTATCAATCACATTTTAGACCAATAGAGCCCAGGTTTTTCAACCAAATATCAAACATACTTCAACAGAATAAAAATTGAGTGAAAATAACGGTAGACTTCACTCAAAATTCCATCAGTGTGAGAGATAAAGGCGAACTCACATCCCTTTCACGTGACCCTGACCTCCCCCCCAATACAACAGACAAAACAGAGCTACGAAACTGAGAAACAGAGAAACGCAGTCATAGGGGTTGAATCGAGTAGGAATGTTTAGAGGAGAGAAGAAGATAGAGAGATTATTGCTAAAAAAATCTTTACAGACATCTAAAAGTTCAATTCAGATATAGTTGTTCAATCAAGTAGAAAAATTTGGAGGGGAATACAAGAGAGAGCGAGATGTTACGTAAAAGAAAATATATACTGAACTAAACTGAATATAAAAGACAAACTGAACTGAAAATATTATTCCGAAAACTGAATAGTGAATCTGTACGGTATAGATACTAAACTGGAACCTAAATACAACCTATTTTCGACAGGAGTTCGACAAAGAAAAAAAGAAAGAAAACAACAACAAAATCAATCAAATTTCTGTTTGAATCACTACTCTAGCGAAAACAAAATTGTAACAGTTGAAATCCTCGCACTACCCAGGACACTCAACGAACTCATGCATCCTGTAAATCCACCACACTGCAATTAGCTTTTTTTTAATGAAACCTCTACCATCAGATTAAATCCAGCTGGCTATGCGGTGGACGAGCAGGAGTCACTAGAAGCAGAAGGTGCAGACGAGCATGACCTTGTGGACAACGTCATGGGAGTGTTTCAAGAAGCCTCGTGCCCTCGTGGGGGGAATCAGGATGGCGAATTTTCGAAAAAAAAATCAGGATGGCGAAGCACAAATGGAACCCGAACCCAGAGTGCTTGCACGAAGGTGGGCTGACATTAATAATAGAAGCGTCCGATATCCGTGATTCTGCGCCCCTTGCTTCGGCTGTTAAGCCAACACGCACGCATCAACAAATAATCAGCCGTGGGGATCCATGGACGCACAGATTGCGTGCATTGGCAGGCATCCTTCAGAGGATCCGTCGACCTCCTTTTCTATTGGCTGTGTTCACTTCCTGAAAAGAGGGGGTGAAATTTTGGTGGAAATGTCACATCGGACACTGTAGTGCACCGTAACACTTTTCGTTTGTTTGTGGTAAACATTGTCCTACCATGACCTAACTAGGCTCAAAAAATTTGTCTCGTCGTGTGCATCAAAACAATATAATTAGTTTTTTTATTTACTCACGTTTAGTGCTCCATGTACGAGGAGAGAGATTTGACGTGATAGGTGAATAGTGAAGTTTGGAGAGAGAAAGTTTGAAGAAGTTTGGGAACTAAACACAGTCATCCCCTTCAGATTCGAACAACACCCTCTGACATCCCATTACTGCACTCCTACACAACTCCTTTTCCTGAAAAACCATCATACGATCTTTCTAAATTACGACAACAATTTTGATCAGCATCATGGCAAACATGATGCCCTCGTGTGCCCAATCTCTCTCATCAAACCAGCAAGCTAATACTTCCACGAGAATGTAAATGATAGGTCTTGCAGATCAAACATCGGATGCTTGGATCATCAAAAGACCATAGTGTTTGCCAATTAAAATCGATCGCTCGTCGTACAGGAGACCTTACCGTTCTTGAGTCGTCCAGGAAGCCTTCCCGTTCTTGACGCCGGCACTCCCGACTCACTGCCAGCCACACCGCTGACTAGTGCCTACGCACCCTCTCACCCGCGAGCTTGAACGTCCCCGGCGCGGACCACGGCAATACCGCGCCATGCACGGCGGAGTTTTGCCACGGCGCCTCGGCAGTGAGTCTTCTCTTGATCAACGCAGATCCATGTACAAAGGCCAATTTTCGGTGTAGCGATAGCGACATACTTATATACTTGTCGCACTACGTTCGTAGCAAAACACAGCAAGGCTTTCGACAATACCAGTAATCTTCACTGGCGATGCATCGCTCGAGACAGATGGCAAACAGAGTGGGAGCATTGCACAAGTCAAAGCTCGCAGGCAGAGCTGGTTGACATATCATCGACTAGTATAGAAGAGTGTCGGTGCTGGGATCGGTCGGTCAATCCCCAGCGCCAAACAGAATGCGCTGTGTCCCGTCCCTTGACGGTTGATGCAAGAGCTAGCATAATGAGACAAGTGTTTATCCTGGTTCCGACCGTGGGGGTCGTACGTCCAGCAGGGTGCGCTCGGGGCGCTGTACTATCTTGCACCGGAGTGCTTGCAGAGGGGGGCTACAAGCGAGGTGGGAGAGGAGGAGGAGTCTCCAAGTCCCTGAAAGCGAGTGTTATCGTTTGTTCTCTTTGGATCTCGTTGGTTCTTTTTTGGTGTGTCTTCTTCTTCTTCTTCTCCCCGGTCGTCCTCTCCTCCTTTTATAGATCAAGGAGAGAAAGGAGGGGGAGGAGCTTACAAGTACGAGCGTGATGCGTGCCACAGGGGTGTGCACTGGAGAGTATGGCGTTGGGTCTGCCATCGTCCTTGGCACTGGCGGGGGATTTATGGCGAACCCCGGCTTCTGCGGGTGTCGTGGCCGTCCCTGTGCTTGTCCTGGAGTGGTTTCGAGGGGTGCCGTCGCGGTAGTCCCTGTCCAGCTGGCCGCTGTTGGTTGACTCGAGGGCGGGGCAGGTGAAGAAGGACGGGAGTTGGCAGCACAGGGGTCGGCGTGGTGGTCGTCGTCGACCACAGTGCGCGGCGTGCCCAGCTCTTCAGGGGATGGCCGAGAGTTGGTGGATTTGACCTAGCGTTCGTCGTCACCAGGCCGAGAGTTGGCGGATTCCACCTGACGTTCGTCGTCATCAGGCTGCTTCTGACCGGAGTCTGTACTCGGTCGCTGTTCAAATATTCGTTCGAGGGTTTCCCACGCCCATTCGAGGGGTGTCCCCGAGGAGAAAAGACGGGGGCAGCTGGAACAGTGGCGTGGAATGACGCCTGCCAGTCCGCACAGGGCTTTGCGCAGTGCCGCGTGCGTCTGCACAGCCACGACAAGGACGTACAGTGACTGGAGCAGGTGTAACAGTGGCGCGGAATGACGCCTGACAGTCCGCACAGGTCTCTGCGCAGTGTCGCGTACGTCTGCGCAGCGACGGCAAGGACGTACAGTGACCGAAGCAGGTGGGACAGTGAGCTCTGCGGTGCCAGCGGTGTGGCGTGGGGGAATATTGCCTTTTTGACTTTGGCGCCCGCTTGATGGGGCGGGCATTAAATGCCGTTGCCAGACGGGGCGCTGGCGTGCGCCGGGCCGAGTAGAGGGGTGCCCTCGAGCGAGGCGGAATCGGTTCGTCCGCTCGAGGGGGCACGCGACCCTCGAGAGAGGCAGAGGCGGAGGTCGTTCCCTGGGCCACAATAAATGGCAAATATCATGCAGCCACTCCTTTCCGTATCCTTGCATAAGTACATAACATTGCTGCTACTTGCGTTACAGTAATGTTACCTGTCAAATACGAGCTAAAAGCCTAAAAAGATTAGTAGCTACTTTCTTCGTTCCAAATCATGTGCACGGATGTTCAAACCACTCCAGTACATCGAGCCGTCTCTGGCTGCGTCAGCGATGCATACACAGAGCAACATCCCACCATCCCAGGTCAACTGTCGTCGAAGCCCAATATCATAGACCGCTCGAGTCGTTCTGTGTTGTGGCTTGTGGATCATTAAGCAAGTAACTGGGCAGGTATGTCTCGCCCAGACTTTTTCCCTTAAATTTTATTTCTTTAGCTAGATTCTTTTCTGTTTATTTTTTATACTCTTTTATATTTTATTTCATTATTAGGTGTATTTCGGAAAAATTATATGACATAGTAGGTTTGATTGTTTCAGTTTTGAAGTTCATTGTTTCCGGTATATTTTAGATTGTTTTAGAAATGAGAAAATATTGTTTGGTTGTAACAAATATATTTCCCGTATATTTGTTTTAGATTACATGGGGCAAAATTCCACCAGAAGCAGCTCAAACTCTTATGGGGACAACAACATATCTGATGTTATATATGGTCTTAGCTGCATATTTTAATTTAAACATAAACCTGATGGAATCATTTCAACCAGTCTTTGTCCCTAATTATGTTTCCAAAATACAGTAGACGATTCAGTTGTTCTGTAATCCGCTCTTTATTATAGTGTTCCAGTAGTTCAGTACCATGATAGCTCAAATTGTGTCTGTAGTATTTGCAACGAGTCATCTTGGATTTCTCTTTCGCAATACACCTGGGATGCAGATGCACTTCTGATGACTTGTTACAAGTGGCCTACGAGCTGAGGGTTCCTATCTCTAGTATGCAGACGCTTGCAGGCACGAGCCTGAATGGCTGAATTTCAGAACGAACAGAGTATTGTGCTAGCTAATATGTCTTGGACTGTGTTACTAGTGCTAGTATAATGCGGATAAGTAAGCTGACGAGCACACATTTGCGCCGTCTCCGTATCCCTAACCGAATCTTACAATATTGGCGGCAAAACTTCATACAATCAGAAGTGCCATCATACTAAATCGTAATTCAAAAGACTAGCAATCTGCCTATAACAACCGGATAGCACTCAGAACATTTTCTTGATGCGAAAGCACAGGCACACTTCACGGGACATACAAGCAAAGGGTGACATCATAACTTCCCAGAACGAACCTTCAACTTATAGCATGGCAGTGATACATGTATAGTGTAATTTAGGAACATGTCACAATACCATAACCGAGAAGATGATATTGTATTGTCTTTTTTTAAAAAAAAAACAGAACAATAAAACTTGCTCCCTCAGCTAGATTCTTGTATTGTTCCAAGGATCATCTCAAATCATCTAAGAACCTTGTCCATCAGTCTCCTTAACTTGTCCTGGATATAGCACAGATCAATAGAAGTTAACAATTGTACTGATAGAGTGCGACACAACATACATACTTGTTTATTAATGCACAGCAGCCGAAATGAGGATATATACATCTCGTACAAGAGAGATAGCCGCAAGTGGGAGAGACACGAACTTACACCAAAAAGAGAAAGAAAAAACCAAACAAGTAAACTATCAAAATCTTATGCCACCAAACCATTCATTACAGGGCTGCAGTCTGCATATTCATTCTCAAATGGCAAGATCTAACATAGCAAGGTACCTAGCATTCATTTATGTTCAATGATAGTTTCTCTAAACTTTCTTTCAACATGTAAGCCACAGTTTGACTCAATGAGGTCTGCAAAACTTAACTTTGACCGCTAATTTCTCTTGAAGCATATATTTAAGAAAATCAGTCAGGAAAATAGTCACAAAGACAAAAATGTGACCATAAGGGTCACCGATAAGGTTTGAGCGACTCGGATGACTATAAAACATTGCTCCGAAAGAAAACTCTGGACACCCAAACATTTCAAAAGCACTGGTAGGCACAAGCCCAAATAGACTTCCCAATTTTGGCTGATCCAAAATGCTGGCTTAGTCACATATCGTGAAGAATTAAACAGTAGCATCATTTTTTCTAAGATTATGATGTGTGAATATTGAAAGACGGTATACAAAACTGGTACCTGAGGCTTGCATACTTTGGGATTGAGACGAAACGGCCAACACATATCGGGCTTGGCACTCCTCCAATGCTTTGACCAGGATTGATTTCTCCATACGAAGAGCATTGATTTCGTTGTTCAATTCTTCAATTCTCGGATTCACCCCAAAATACAGGAAAGCTGCAGTACTACCATTCAGCATAAAGTAAGCCAAGTAGGCTGGAAGTTTTCTGGATGCAGTCTTTGTACTGAAAATCGCAAATGGAAACAACAATCATCAATTATTATAACACATTTATAGCTCCAACAATTGGAAATAATTCATGATGTGACTCTCCATAATGGGAATTGATGTGGTGAAATGTGGGGCAGGGGCCAGAAGTTAGTGAGATTCCAGTGAATGGTATATGCTGAAATCTCACCATGTTGAACGAGCAGGAGTGCTTACCTGTGCAATTTACTAGCAACATTCTTGTTTTGAGTGAGATCCTGAAGAAGAAAAAGAAAATAACACATCAAGCAACATATAATGAAAGAAATCAACGCACATATGTAATATACTCTAGTCACATAGAAGGTCTCTATTGTACCTTCGGTTTGTTTTTCTATTAGAATATACCTAGTATATCGAGGGATATTGTTCAGCATGATGAGAGACTCAAGATTTTCGAGAGAGAAACTAGTTTGGATGGGATGAGACACACATACATGCGTTTGGATGGGGGTGGGAAACACATACATGCGCCTGATGGGCAGGATGAAATACAAGATTGCTAAGAGCAGAGCCGGGCATAGGGATACGTACCTTGTTATTGGTCGGCGGCGGCGTTGATCCGCTAGGGGCAGAGGAAGAAGAGCTATAGCGACGGGAGCTTGCTGGCCCAGGTCGGCAGCCACGAAGACCAGCAAGCAAGGGAGGGCGATGGAGAAGCGACGGTGCGCGGGTGGCGGCAGCCATTCCCATCTTGGTCGCCACAGATCGAAGGAGCGCGGTCCCTGCCGCAGCGGCCATGAATCAATCCCTCCCGACTAACGATGAATCGATTCCGAGACGAATCCGGCGGGGGAAGGCTGCGTGGATCGGGGATTTCACGACTAACCTTCGGCAGGGGAGGGGGAAAGGCCGCCGCCCGCCGCCAGCTTTTGAAGACGAGACGAGAGATCGCTGGAGAACTCCGAGCCGGATCCTGCCGCCGTCCGCCCGTATCCGGATTTGGAATCGCTGGAGATTTGGATTTGGATTTGGATTTGTTACAGCCGGCCGTCCGTTTGTCACTGGAACGTGCCGGGCCGGCTCTATCCGCCGCCCGTCTGCGATCCAATGGATGACGCTATCTGCCGCTTCTTTCATTCTTTTTTGACACGGAAACATAAGCTTCCATTAACCACCCTCTCCAGACAAATCGTCGGAGATCAGATTAGTTACAAACGCCGGGGCTTGGCTCCAGAAACACGGGGAACGAGAGGCCACGGTACCAGCACCAAAGGAGGCAAAACAATCTGCCACCTTGTTACCGGCTCTAGAGCACACTGAGATAACATAGTGACTAAAATTAGCATTCAAATATGCTCTAATTTGCTTGAACAACGCACCATTGGGACTTTGATCAAAATCACATGTTGTTAGCGCCTTCCCCAAAATGGTTGCATCCGTCTCCAAAATAATGTTGGACATTCCCAGGAAAGCAGCTCGCTCAATACTTCGAAGCACTACCACACCTTCAGCTTGCAAATCTTCCGGTGGAAAATATAGCAGGAGATAGAAACATACTAAGTAAAACTCCTAAAATATACATATAAAAATACGGAAATATTCTAATCTTTTGGTTCCTCCTTTTATACTTTCTCGGGTTTTATATGGGTCTTTGTACTTCTATAAGAATTATCAAGTTTTGGTGTTTAACTCAGACTTGTTTTATTTTTCTTCAAGAAAATTCCTTCAGGGAAATATCCTCTCAACAGGGAGGTATTCTCTCTACAGAGAGTAATTTTTATCCAAGAAGATAGACTTCTTTAGAAATGTAATATTTGTATGAGATTTCAATGTTGCTTATTTACCATTCAAGATTCTGAGTCCTACTGGGATCTCATAATGGATTTTCAGAATCCTATTAACTGCATATATCGATTTATGCCTTCGCCAGATATATTACATAACGGAACCGTGTTTATTTAACACACATTGGGATCAGTCCATTCAAAGACCATTTGAACCATCGCTTTCACCATCTATTATATCAATAATGACCCATAAGTATCCTAACTTCAGGCTCAGAACTTTCACTTTGCGATTTTTGGTTCAACCTCAATTGCATATTTTATTGACCCGATAAGAGAGCTTGAAGCACTCGTGCCTAGAACTTTATTCCAGATCTGGTTTCTCTCGAGGAGAATTATTTGCAATTAGAGAGGCAAGACATGTGTCGACACTTTTGTTTCCCACAATATTGAATTAGCATCTTCGTCATTTCCTAAAATGAAAGATTTATTGTTGTTCCGTATTCCTAACACTATGATATTGCGTGCATCGTTAGGAATTTCATCTTCAGGATGTGCCTCTTCATGAGGTAAATCACCAGCAGGGTGAGTTCATTAGAGGAGAGTTTTCACATACGACGTGACTTTGCATCAAGAGCATATGCTTTGACTAAGGGCGTTGGATCACATTCGCAGGCGTCCCCGCAGAAGTAGATCGTACCAATAAGTCACATGTGGATATGATATTAATCTCGGGTATATCCACATCTACTGTAGATAGAAGCATTTACAATGTATTTAAACCACTATGATTACTCCTCAATGAATCAAATGATTTTCTGGAAAACTCCATATATAAAGGAGTATACACTAAACAACAGGTTTAATTTGGCTTTTGTGCATTTTTCTATATGAATATCAAGGCATTATCCAAGATGGGCATTTATCTCCCCCTAATGCCAAGATATTTTTGAAATCATACTAACAACATCCCTAGCCACAATCTTCTGATAGTGACCAATGTATGCTACGGTGGTGATTTGTTTAGGAAATCTTATGCACATTAAAAAGATGGGGGTTTTAAATTTATATTTTCATATGCAGTGAGCTCAGACTTAAATTAATGCGGTGGCATGAACACTGCATTTCTGTATCTCTGCTGAAAAAGATTAGGCTCAGCTTCAAGTGAGATGCATAATTACTGCTAATGATCCATAGAAATTCTTCAGGAAAAAGTGCACGTCATCAGGCCGATGCTGCCAAGCATTTGTATGCAGAGTTATATAGTCTGACTCATTTTTTTATTGCCTATGGTTTACCCAATTACTCATATCATTATTAAATTAGGCATCAACCATTATGTGCAACATTTATCGGTATAGTTCTTTTGATATAGAGCTTCGACCGCATTTAGCAATAGCCTAAGTACAAGCAAGGGAATGAGCCAGCATGTAGTGCAAGGCAAGGGTTGGACTTCCGATCGACATGTTGGAGTACTACTTGCATGTAGTGCATGGTACAACTAATCAAAAACATGTGGCTGATATGTATTCTGTACAAACTCATAGCACAATCACAACTTTAGGTGGTTGATGCTAACACTTGTCGGTCAAAAGATTCCCAAGCTACTTATTTGTGGTACAAACTGCCTACAAGGCAAATTTTCTCCTCATGTTATATACCATTGTCCTATCAAGCATAATTTCAATCTCTTCATTGTTCAGCAAAAAGAGAAGCTTTTAGAATAGAACAGACAAGGCCAATAATTCATATTATATGGGAAATATAATCATAGTGCAAAGTTTTCGACTAAGCAAAGGATGAAAATTGCTTGGCGAGAGCAAAATGTTGACCAAGATCCTTCTGAGACTAGCTCAAAATAATTCATGCTACTCTCATATGTAGAAATCATAATAAGACTTTTTTATTGCTTTTTCAATGCCAAAAGTAATTTATCAATAATAGGTCAACACCCAATTTAGCTTCAAGCTCTATAGTGAGTGGGATTAATAATCGTCTTCCTGCTATTTTTACTTCTGGTATATCAGCAGTAGATCTTGAAAAGGCATTGTCTAAAATAGCTTTGATACAAAGCCGCCCAAACAACTTGTCCATCAGAGACTTACCTTTACCATCTGGCTTACGCTTATTGTCGGTGCCGGAATTGGTCGGTTAATCCCCGGTGCCTAAACAGAATGCGCTGTGTCCCGTCCCTTGACGGTTGGTGCAAGAGCTTAGCACAATGAGGCGAGTGTTTATCCTGGGCCGTGCCGCCTTGGTAGCTTTTTTGGGCCATCGGTGATTCGGCCTTTCGTGGTTAGTGTTTTTTAAGGGTGATTACCCCGATGGTTAGGGGACCCCTGGTTTGTCCCCGACACTTATACTTAATAGTATATTACATACTTGTTTAGTAATTATCCCCCAAGTCTATTCGGTGACTTTATGTGATTCTGAGAATTATATGCTACATGAGCAAATACGGTCCTAAGTAGGACGAGATATGTAATTATTCAGGAACGCGTTATATTTTTTCACATTAACATGATAGAAAAATTCTCAGAATATTACTAACAACTTGTTAGTGTTCTTGCAACTGTCGCTAGGAGGCGGGGTTGTTTTTACTTTTTATATCATTGTATACCTCATGCTTTTTCAGCAGCAAAGAGAGGAAGATGCCAACATCGGGTTGTGCACTTTATAACCGAGATTGTAAGCCTTTATCTGATATCTAGAACATTGGTAAGGTATTACTAGCTCGTCATTCGAGCATATAATTATAATCCACATTTGTGATGTCTTATTATGAAATCAAATTTCATGCATCATGTTATATTGCTTCGGGTTACTTCAGGTAAATTAACTTTATGCATATAGAGAGAGCAAAGAAATAGAGTGTGGTGTCATCATCAATATTTCATTAATTTCCCATGTCTCCAAGCATTATATGATTTTCTGATAATTATTATGGCCTCTTGGCGATATATATAAATATATTATGCCACCAAATATCAAATCATATAAAAACTAATAAATGCAAGGGAACAAATTGACATAAAGCTTCTAGGTGGGTTGGCCTGATTCGCAAGGCAGTGCTTCGACGAGCAAGGACCACACGACAATATACCATACAATATGGCTAACAGGAAGTGGCGAAGTGTCAGGATGGCGGCGTCATATGCATGGAAACATGCGCATTAGCATGTAGCGGAGATGCTATGCTCAACTGTAACATGACATACGAGTCAATCCCATGATCAATATACACACGCGCTGACTAGGAAAACTACAAACAGTTCTAGTGAACAGTAGGCTAGCAAAATCAACCAATTGATTATAGAGCTAGAGAAACCAATCTATTAGCAAAACTAATCTACTAGAAAGTAATCTGCAGGATTTTAATCTAGTAGAAAAATTATCGAAAAGGTTAAATTTTCTATTATGGGCATTTGACGTATTTTGCGGCTTCAGGCGCATGGTATAGAGTATATGGTCACACCCTTTATCTGTTGGTACGTGACCTAGATAAGAAGGTAATGCATTCAAAATATATCTTGGTGTATAATATATCTTGGTGTATAGCAACCAGCGGCAGCCGACAGAGCCACAGCAACGGCGCAAAATAGCCGAACAAGGCCATTACTCACATGAGGAAAAAACAGGTTTAGTTAAAGTGTGCCTCGGGCAGCACCGTGCATAACAAGTTTCTAGCTTACGCACTAAACGCATTGGTGGTAACCAAAATGTAGCGCTTGGGAAGCTTCATGTGCTAGAACTCATCGGCGTACGCACAGATTCCGTTCTGTGCGTTGGGGAAGCCAGCGATGCAAAGGATGCACCGGCGTACATGCATAGCATGGTGGGATAGCCGGTGTCTTAGTCCATACCAAACCGACAGCAACCAAAACTAGCCATGAGGAGTAGTTCGCAAACTAGCCAACAAAGGGGAAAAAATAATCCACTTAATTTATGCTGCTCCACAGCAAGATGATGCAGGTAAAGCTGCCAGCTTACACGCAAAAACCCTATGGGTATGCGTGTTGGGGTGACCGGCACTGCGAGGGTTAGTCGTCGCCAGCATACGCGGAGTACGCGATGGGTTAGCCAACGACTGCCGCTTGAAGCGACACGTTGTTTAATTGATAGTAGAAAATAAATAAAAGCCTCTGATCTACTAGCAAATTATCTGACAGAAATTAATCAATCGGATTAATTTAGTAGACAGTGTATAGAAAAATGGTTCACGACAACCCGTTGCTTGAACGTCGAGGTGGATTCGTGCCACGGAGGGCATATAGGCTTAGGCCAGTGACCTGCCTGCGTGATGAAGAATTGGCGCCGGAGAGCGGCAGCGGCCAGCGCCGTGGCCATGATCATGAAGGTCGCCGGCATCGGCAGTGATGTAGTCGACGATTCCGCGAACATATACACGTATGCGAGCATGTATAAAGATCTCGGTCCTTGCATGCACATACATGAGTCGATCGAACGGGCATACTGGACTCCGGCAGGTGTACATGCTTGGCGGCGTCGATCGAAACGCATGCACGATACAGAGAGAAAAATCAATCTGAGATTAGCGGAATAAACAAATCCCATATTGAATTGATGCGGCAAATCAATAAATATTAAAAGAATTAAGCCCCGTGCGGCGGCTGCCTTCTCGTTTGCTTGCGTGTGGCCGACGGCGAACATGCATCCGCTTGCTCAACGGTGGTTCCAGTCGAGCCTGCATGATGAGGACTTGACGTCGGCAGGGTTGGCAGCGCGCGGCCAGCGGTGGCCGTGTTGATGCATAGGGGCACGTAGAAAAACGTCAGTTGATCGACAGGCAGCCGCCTCTCCACCATGCGGCAGACGCCAGTTCCGAGGTGCATCAACGTGGAAAATTCCGGATCGGAAACGAGAATCGATCTATGATTAGCAACTGCAAATAATAGATTGATCTAAAGCCAAAATCAAGAACTACTCACCCAGTTGCAAGAGCTGCCGATAACGTGTTAAGAATCGGGTCCCTAATCCGGTTTTCTCATTCCCAATCCCAGAATAAGACGTGAGGAGACGTAGATTAGATCACGTTTCCCTTCTCATCACAAACACAAAGAACACATGAACACAGATATAGGTGGAGCTTCAGGTCTCTTTCTCAATAGTTATAGATGAATACAAGGTTGTTGATTATATAGATGTGGGGAACCCTTCAGGGGTATATTTGGTACGAGCCCACAATTATCCCTTGATTAGGGATTTCTTAACAAAAGTAAGTCAAGGTAAATGTAACTTTTTTTTTGAGAATTAAGGTAAATGTAACTAAATCGAAGCTCGGTGTTCGCCGCATCACAGCCCAGCCCAGGCCTGATGCAGTTTTGGTCCAACTAGACGAGCTGGAGACTAAGTGGCCGAGACTTGCAGCCCGTTGCACCGTATACATACGTGATTGCGCGGCAAAAGAAGACGAAGAAAGGTTAAACGTACGTACGCGCGTACAATTGGTAGCGTACTGCGTGTCGCTTTAGCTTGTAATTCCAGTCTGATTCCACCCGCAATCGGGCTGGATTCTGCCAAATGTTACTCCCTTGGACTCGAAATTCATGTTCTTTTAAGAAACCAAATAGAGTCTACAAGGCAAACTTGGTCCAACGATTTCTAGAAAAAAATATAACATTTCAAGTAAACATATTTAAATATTTAGAAAATTCTCTTTATGCTTTTTGGAAAAAAGAACATGATTTTTAGTTAAATTTTAGTAATGCATTTTTCTCGAATAAATCACACTCGCTTTCAGGGACTTGGAGACTCCTCCTCTCCCACCTCGCTTGTAGCCCCCCTCTGCAAGCACTCCGGTGCAAGATAGTACAGCGCCCCGAGCGCACCCTGCTGGACGTACGACCCCCACGGTCGGAACCAGGATAAATGCTTGTCTCATTGTGCTTGCTCTTGCATCAACCGTCAAGGGACGGGACACAGCGCATTCTGTTTGGCGCTGGACATTGACCGACCGATCCCAGCACCGACAGTGGCGCGCCAGGTAGGGGAACGCGCTGTGGTCGACCACACCCGATCAGTTCCCTTGACGGCAGGCCAAGCCATGGCCATGCCACCACGATCCGCCACGGGGTCCCCCGGCCTGCTTCCACGCGGATACCGGATCATGTTTGGGAGCCTGGAGTTCGAAGCGACCGGTGAGGGCCTCCTCATGGGGCTCGCCTCCAGGCCGCCCAGCGTGATGCCCGTTACCCCGACACCGCCAACGCCGGCCCAGCTCAGGCGACGACAAAGACTGCGCGAGCTGCAGATTCGCGAGGAGCGGCGCGTTGCTCCGCGCATCGTCCTCCCCGACTGGGACGCACATCTGCTGCTTCAACCCGCTGCCACATTTCAGGGGGGCGGACCCCCGCCCGCGGCTCCCGCGGAGGGAGCGCGCGGGGAAAATGTGGCCGGGCCGGCGCAGTTTCCATACGGAATGAGCAACACGGCCGCAATATATTCTGCGGCAATCAGCGCCAACCCGAGCGCGCACGAGGATTCGCCGGGTCGCCAGCTGGGTTCTATCCGCGGCCTCAGTATTTCCTCGCCCGGCGGGCCCCAGCCCGAGTCGGGTGACGGGGAAAGTGTGCGCGGGCAGGAGCACCCCGACCTTGATTACTCCGGGTTACGCGACCGCGAAGGCTTTATCTCCTTCCAAGCCATCGCGGATTTCTGCCTCACCTGCTCCGACGACTCCAGCGAAGGGGAATACGACCCCACGCGGGAATGCTTCGCCCTCGACGGCGAAGTAGAGTCCGTGGGAGAGGATGAAGAAACGCGCAACGGAGCCGGACACGACGAACCACCACCGACGCCCACCGAGCCAGCAAGCGAAGCCGCACTCGCGCAGGCACAGCTTGCGCAGGTGCAAGAGCTGGAAGTCAAGCTCCAACAGGAGCGCTAGCAGGTACAGGACCTGCGCGCAGCCCTGGAAGCTCGACAGCCCAAGCGCGGCGAACGCGCGCGAGCTGCCGGGCGTATTGCTCAAGCGCGCATCATGGCTGACGACGACGACGCCGGCCCTGCCATGCCGCCACGAGCAAGCCAGAAGCTCGTCGCCGCAGCAACCCTGATTCGGGCCATGCCCGAACCATCGACACCAGAGGCGCGCAGCATGCGGCGTCAGGTGCAGGCCCTTGTCGAAGAAGCGGCCGTTCAAAAAGCGGAAAGTTCCGCCTCCCGCATGCGCCACCTGGCCAGTTCGAGAGCCGGAGGCAGCAAGTGGGATAAGGAATAATCCATCCATACCCCACCCGGGGGCGCGTGCACGCCTCACCGTCCAACGAACGACGGAAGGGCGCTCGTGACCGGCGACCGCGAAACGAGGAGGTCCGCGAAGGACCGACTCTTGGACACGCGGGGCGCCGTCGACGATGGCGATGCGCGCAACATCCTCAACAAGAAGAGGCAGGACGCGGCGCCTCCTCGCAGCAGGCACCCTCGACGGGGGGGTCGCTATGACAGCGAGGAGGACAGAAGCCCGACGCCGGAACCCCCGGGAACCCCTGTGTTCAGCCGGAAGATCTGTTCGGCCGCTATCCCGTCGCGCTTTCGCCAGCCGACCATCATCACCAAGTATTCGGGTGAGACGAAACCCGAGACGTGGCTCAACGACTATCGCCTGGCTTGCCAGCTGGGCGGGGCCACCGACGATGCCATGATCATCCGCAACCTTCCGCTTCATCTCGCGGACTCGGCGCGGACATGGCTCGAACACCTACCCGCGAACCAAATCCACGACTGGGACGACCTGGTCAAGATGTTCGTGGTAGCTTCCAGGGCACATACGTGCGCCCCGGAAACTCCTGGGACCTACGCGGGTGCCGACAGGCGGCCGGCGAACCGCTGAGGGACTTCATCCGCCGCTTCTCCAAGCGCTGCACCGAGCTCCCGAGCGTGGGTGATTCCGAAATCATCCACGCCTTCCTCGAAGGCACGACCTGTCGGGAGCTGGTGCACGAGCTAGGGCGAAACCACCCCACCAGCGTCAACGCTCTGTTCGACATCGCCACCAACTTCGCCTCTGAGGAGGAGGTTGTCGGGGCGATCTTCGACGGCAAGACCAAGGGGAAACGCGCGGAGGAGCTGCCCGCGGAGGGCAGCAAACCCAAGGCAAAGGCAAAGAAGCAGAAACGAGGCGGTAAAGGCAAGAAGCCTCGGCAAGCCGCGCAGCAGCAGCAGCAGCAGAGCGAGGACTCTGACGACGCACTCGTGGTCGAGCGAGGCCACAAAGGCCCTTGAGGCCCCCCTCAGGGGGGAGGCCTGTTCGACGAGATGCTAAAGAAACCATGCCCGTACCATAAGGGCCCTGTCACCCACACTCTCGAACAGTGTGGGATGATCAAGTGCTACTTCAGGCGCATCTCCGCGAAGGAGGATGGCCCGAAGAAGGCTACGGGCGAGGGCAGCAACGATGAGTTCCCCTATGTGGAGAATGTATTCTTCATCATAGGAAGGCCCACAGCGAACGCGACGCCCCGGGAACAAAAACGTAAACGACGAGAGGTCTTCTCCGTTCACCCCGCGACGCCAACTTACCTCGCCTGGTCGGACGAGACCATCTCCTTCGGCCACGAAGACCATCCGGACTATGTCCCAAATCCGGGGCGCTATCCGCTTGTCGTCGACCCCGTCATCGGCAACACGCGGTTCTCCAAGGTGCTGATGGACGGGGGCAGCAGCCTCAACATCCTCTACGTCCACACCTTGGAGCTCATGGGCATCGGCACAAACCAGCTGAGGCCAAGCAAGGCGCCGTTCCACGGCATCGCGCCGGGAAAACGGGTCCAACCCCTCGGGCAGATCGACCTGCCCGTCTGCTTCGGTACTCCCGATAACTTTCGGAGGGAGACCCTCACCTTCGAGGTGGTGGGATTCCCAGGAGCGTACCACGCTATTTTCGGGCGACCGTGTTATGTCAAGTTCATGGCGGTCCCCAACTACGCCTACCTCAAGATGAAGATGCCAGGGCCGAAGGGCGTCATCACCGTGGGATCGTCGTACGAGCACGCTTACGCATGCGACGTCGAGTGCGTCGAGGGCGCGGAAGCGCTCGCCTACAGCGAGACCCTGGTGGCGGACTTGGAGAAGATGGCAAACGAAGCCGTCGACTCTACCAAAAGGCACGCAGGCACCTTCGAGGCTGCCGAGCACTCCAAGGCGGTGCCCCTCGACCCCAATGCCCTCGAAGGCAAGGCGTTGAGGGTCAGCACCACCCTCAACCCCAAATAGGAAGCAGTGCTCGTCGGCTTCCTACGCGCCAACGCCGACATCTTCGCGTGGAAGCCCTCGGACATGCCGGGGATCCCAAGGGAGGTCGCCGAGCACAGCCTCGACATCAAGCCTCACTCCAAGCCGGTGGTACAGCGACTGCGGCGGTTCGACGAGGAAAAGTGCCGCGCCATCGGGGAGGAGGTGCATAAGATCCTGCAAGCCGGATTCATCAAAGAGGTATTTCACCCAACCTGGCTTGCTAATCCTGTTCTAGTTAAGAAGAAAAATGGAAAATGGTGCATGTGCATAGATTATACCGGTTTAAACAAAGCATGCCCTAAGGTTCCATTTCCTCTGCCTAGAATAGATCAGATAGTAGACTCCACCGCTGGGTGTGAATTGCTATGCTTTCTAGATGCTTATTCTGGATTTCATCAAATCAAGATGAAAGAGTCCGACCAGCTCGCGACTTCTTTCATCACCCCGTTTGGCATGTTTTGCTACGTCACTATGCCATTCGGCCTCCGAAACGCTGGAGCTACATACCAGTGATGTATGCAACACGTTTTCGGAAGCCACATCGGGCGGACCGTTGAGGCATATGTTGACGATATCGTTGTAAAAACCAGAAAGGCGAACGATCTGGTCAACGATTTGCAAATCACATTCGGTTGCCTCCGGGCAAACGGGGTAAAATTGAATCCGGAAAAATGCGTATTCGGGGTGCCGCGAGGCATGCTATTGGGTTTCATCGTCTCCCAACGAGGCATCGAACCCAACCCCGAAAAAGTCTCGGTCCTGGAACGAATGGGGCCAATTCGGGACCTCAAGGGGGGTGCAAAGGGTGCTGGGCTGCCTCGCAGCTCTTAGCCGCTTCATCTCTCGACTTGGTGAAAAGGGCTTACCTTTGTACCGGCTCCTAAAAAAGCACGAACGCTTTTCGTGGACCCCCGAAGCCCAAAAAGCCCTCGACGGGCAAAAAGCGTCGCTCGCACGCGCACCCATCCTCACGCCGCCGCGGAACGGCGAACCCCTCTACCTATATGTGGCTGCGACAACGCAAGTTGTCAGCGCTGTCATCGTTGTGGAAAGGGTAGAGGAAGGCCACGCTCTGTCGGTCCAGAGGCCGGTGTACTATGTCAGCGAGGTGCTGACCGAAACCAAGATGCGGTATCCACAAATCCAGAAGCTAATCTACGCTGTAGTGCTCGCGCGTCGAAAGCTGCGACACTACTTCGAGGCCCACCCGGTCACCGTGGTCTCATCCTTCCCTTTGGGGGAGATAGTCCGCAACCCGGACGTCTCGGGTAGAATAGCGAAGTTGTCTATGGAGCTCGTAGGGGAAACTCTCTCCTATGCACCGCGAAAGGCGATAAAATCGCAAACCTTAGCGGATTTCGTCGCTGAGTGGACCGACGTCCAACTTCCGCTGCCGCAGATCCAAGCCGAATGCTGGACCATGTACTTCAACGGGTCGGTGATGAAAGCCGGGGCAGGCGCGGGCCTCCTCTTCGTCTCACCCCTCGGAGAACATATCCGGTACGTGGTTCGCTTGCACTTCCCGGTGTCGAACAACATGGCGGAGTACGAAGCCCTCCTCGCTGGGCTCCGCATCGCAATCGACCTCGGCGTCAAACGCCTCGATGTCCGGGGGGATTCTCAGTTGGTCATCGACCAAGTGATGAAGAATGCGAGCTGCCGCGATGAAAAGATGGAGGCGTATTGCAACGAGGTTCGCCGTCTCGAGGACAAATTCTATGGCCTCGAGCTGAACCACATCGTACGCAAATACAACGAGGAAGCGGATCAGCTGGCCAAGATCGCGTCGGAGCGAATCACCGTTCCTCCGAACGTCTTCGCCCACGACCTCGATCAACCCTCCGTCAACTTCGAGCGAAGGGCCGGGACCACCAAGACGCCCTCGGGGGCTGCGGGGGTCGAGCCCATGGAAGAGGGCCCCTCGAGGGAGGCCCTCGACGCCGAAACTTCTTCGGCCGAGGCCATGGAAATCGACGCAGATAAACGACCGCAAGACTGGCGTGATCCGTACCTCGCGTGGATCGACCGCGGGGAACTGCCCTCGCACCGAACCGAGGGGCGCTGCATCGCCAGAAGGGCCAAGACTTTTGTCTCGGTCGGCGGCGAGCTGTACAAACGCAGCGCCTCGGGGATCTTGCAGCGATGCATCCCCATCCCCGAGGGAAGGCAGTTGATCCGCGACATCCACGCCGAGGCATGCAGACACCACGCGGCGCCGCGTACCCTCGTGGGTAACGCATTCCGGCAAGGCTTTTACTGGCCCACCGCCATATCCGACGCGAACGAGGTCGTGCGCACCTGCGAAGGGTGCCAATTCTACGCACGAAAGACGCATCTCCCGGCACACGCCCTACAGACCATCCCTGTAACATGGCCTTTCGCGGTCTGGGGGTTGGATCTCGTGGGGCCCTTCCGCCCAGCGCCCGGAGGATTCACCCACTTGTTGGTAGCCATCGACAAGTTCTCAAAGTGGATCGAAGTCCGGGCCATCACCAGCATCAGATCTGAGCAGGCCGTGTTGTTCTTCACCGACATCATCCACCGATTCGGGGTACCCAACTCGATCATCACCGACAACGGCACCCAATTCACCGGCAAGAAGTTCTTGGACATCTGCGACGACCATCACATTCGCGTTGATTGGTCGGCCGTGGCACACCCACAAACGAACGGCCAAGTAGAACGTGCCAACGACATGATACTACAAAGCCTGAAGCCAAGAATCTTCAACAAACTGAACAAGTTTGGCCGGAAGTGGGTTGCTGAGCTGCCATCGGTGATCTGGAGCCTCAAGACAACCCCAAGTAGGGCCACAGGCTTCAGCCCGTTCTTCCTCGTCTATGGCGCCGAAGCCGTCCTCCCAACAGACTTGGAGTACGGGTCCCCGAGGCTCAAGGCCTACCAGGAAGACCAAAACCAGCGGAACCGCGAAAGTTCGCTGGACCAGGTGGACGAGGCTCGCGACGTAGCGTTGCTTCACTCAGCACGCTACCAACAATCGCTCCGGCGATATCAAGCTCAGAAGGTGCGGCGTCGAGACCTCCGCGAAGGGGACCTGGTGCTGAGGCTGCGCCAGGACAATCGGGAGCGCCACAAGCTCACTCCGCCATGGGAAGGACCGTTCATCATCGCCAAGGTCCTCAAACCTGGCACGTACAAGCTGGCGAACGAGAAGGGCGAGGTCTTCACCAACGCCTGGAACATCCAACAGCTATGTCGCTTCTATCCTTAAAACTCTCAGTATTTCTTATAAATACTTCATGTTCTTAGTTAAACAACGATGAAAAGTTTGTGAAAAACATAAAAATATTGTTGCTAACTACATGAACAAGGGGGACTTGGTTTTATTCTCAATAAAGCCAAGCCCCCCTCGGGGGCTGCAGGGGGGTTTACCCCCCTAATCGTCCCATTTTTTTCAAAAATTGTGCTAAAACTCGAGGCGCTTAGAGAGACACGGGACGCGAGCTAACTAAGGCTGGAATCTGCTGTGTCGTGAGACCGCCCATGCCCGCGAAGGGATACGGCATCTCCCTCTCCACTCCACGCCTTGATTGCTCGCGAATTCGAATACCCGGTCGAAACCTCTCCAAGCCAAGAGTAGCACAATAGAACAATCGAACAAGTTTGAAACACACAATCGACTTTTAATCTTAGTTTATATACAGAGCTAGTCTCCTAGAAACTAAGATACATCTAGATACTAAGTCGGAACCCTTCAGGCCCCATCTTCCTGCGGGGGCGCGATGGCCTCGGCGGCAACGGTTGATGGAACCGACGCAAGTGCCCCAGGACCATCGTCATCACGGCACACCGAGGCGATGTCCTCCTCAAGGGACGCCACGGCGTCGGCCTCAGGATCAACCTCAGCTTCGGTGGCGGTCGCAGCCTCAGGACCAACATCAGCGCACGCATCTTCATCCTCCCCGAGGAAAAGGTCGCACCCGAACTTGGCGGCAAGTGCCGTGGCGGCATCCTCGGCGCCATCATCGGCCTCGTCGAGGGCAGCAAGGGCGGCGTCGTCGTCCAGGTCTGCGTCGATGAAGTAGCCGCACGACACCGCCGCGAGGTCGATGTCGTAATGCGTAGACACGACGCCGAGTGCCTTCTTCACCCCAAGGTGAAGCGCGCTCTCGAGGCGCTCCGCCACGCAGCCCTTCAGAGACCTCAGGCGGCTGGGCAACGACGACCCCGACTGCACGTCGACGCACTGGACGTCCCGGCACGCCGCATCGGCGGCGACCTTCAGCTCCTCGAGCTCCCTCTGGGCCTCGGAGTAGGCGGTCTGAACAGCCGTCACTTCATCCGCCTTCTCCGCCTCGGCCCTCCGCAGCCCTGACAAAACTCAAGCACGTCAAGACGAACTCCAACACAGAAAGCCAGGAGAGCGTAAAGCCATACCGTCCACCAGGGCCCTGGCCTCGGTAAGCGCTGTACGTTCTTGCTGGAGCAGGCCCTCCGCGGTCGCCAGCGCAGCCTCCTTCTCTCGAAGCGCGCGGCCCAGCTGTTCGGCCTCCTGGGCCTTTTGCCCTGCCCGGGCCGCCTCCTCCGCGAGCAGGGACCGCGCAGCGGCCTCGCGCGCCTTGCGCTCGAGCTCGAGCCGCTCCAACGCCGCGCCCAAGGCTCGGGCCTCCCGCTTCGCGCGTGCCTTGGCTTCTTCGTGTGCGCGGGCGGCCATCTCCGCCTCCCTCACCCGGACGGTGAGCTAGGTCACTTCCGTGCCCAGGTCCGCGTTCGCCTGGCGGAACCGGCGAAGATCGGCGTACAAGCCCGCGATGCACGCGGTCTTGTCTACCACCTCTTGCCGCAGAAGCCGCATGAAGAGCCACCAAGGATAAGACATAAACTAGAAACAATCTCGAAAGTACTGGGATGAGCGCGGGGATACCTCGAAGAGTTCCAGCGCCTGCCTCCTCCGGCCACGCACTCGGGCCACGACGATCTTGAAGCAGCACCACCTCGGCCGCATCCCACTCAGCCGCTCCCCCGGCCACGGGCACCTGTGGCGGCCCCTGAGACAAGAAGCGCGCTGCCGACACCTCGGCCACGGACACCCCAGCAGGGGGAACGCGCCCGCCATCACCACCCTGGGCCACACCTTGCGCGTGACCCAAGGCCGGCAGGACGACCGTGCCGCCGACCGGCACGACCGCCTCCTGCCTCCCTCCAGTAGGGGCCGCGGCAGTGGCGTGGCCTCCCTGCTCGCCCGCTTCCGTCGCCGGGGCGCCGTGCCCCGACTCCGCCACCAGGGGCGTCCTCTCCCGCTCCTCCTCCGCCGACCCGGAATCTCGCGCCTCTGGCGCCAACTCCACCGGCGTCGCTGCGGACATCGCTGCGGAACGGGGAGTCCCGCGCGAACGCGATCCCCCGGCGTGAGGGGAATCTGACCCCCTAACCTTCAACGCCTTCTTGGGCGCGAGGTTAGGGGCGGCCTTGGCGGCACCCCGCCTGCTAAATCAAAGAGAAAGAGCGGAAATCACGAAACGAGAAACCATACAAAGATGGAAAGCTACGAAAAAGTTCGAGGCAGAACTTACCGGATGCAGGCCCGTAGCTCCTGCAGCTTCCGCTTTGAGCCGCCCGTTGAAGGAGCCCTCCTCGAATTCGAGGACCCTCTCAAATCGCTCGGGGGCTGCGAACCCCCCGAGCCCTCGACACTCGACCCGCTGCGGCGCGGCGCGGCAGGAGAGAAAGTCGCTCGCACCCGTAGCGCCACGGGTCGAGCCGGCGCAACCGCCGTCCGCGCCACCACCGGCGCAACATCACCCGGGGCCACTACGCCCGCCTCGGGCAGCTGCACGGCCGTTTCTTCCTCACCGGCAGGCGGAACCTCGCCGGCATCGATCTCCTCCTCGTCCTCTCCCTCGCTGGGAGGGTCCGGGGAGTCCTCGGGGGACGACGGCGGGGCCCCGCCGTCCCTCCTCCACCGACGAAGCGCCGCCTGGTGCGCGTCCCGCCGGGCCTGCCTCCTCCGGCTGCTGGCTCTCTTCGCCTCCTTCGCGTCCCTCTCGCGGTCACGGCGAGCGCAGTTCGAAGCGCGCACCTCCGGAGTCGGCACGAGGGAGCGGTAGAGGCCGCAGTTCACCTCCTGAAATCACGATGAATAAAAGAGGAGAACTCTAAACTAATCAATCCGACAGCCCGGAGAGGAGAAATGATGACTCACCGACAAGATATGGCCTTCGTCGGGGCGCAGCCGGAACGACCGGAGGTCGCTCGGCATGGTGTCAGGATGCACCGCCGTTCGCACCCTCGTAACAATGTACTCTTCAAGCAGTTGCTCCGACAACATGCGCGAAGCCGCCAGTGCCGCCGGGTCGGCGCCCTCCGTCATCCGGAACAGGGGGAGCTGCCTCTCCATGAGGGGAACCACCCGGCGGCGATGACAGTGCGCAAGCACGTGCGCCACGGTCAGGCCCAACCCCTCAAAGGAACGAAGGACATCGACCACGGGGCGGAGCCTCTTCCGCTGATTTTCGCCGGAAACGCCGTAGCTCCAGGAGTCGGCCTTCTCCGTCAAGACCTTGCCGGTGTACTCCGGCAACCCCAGGCCATCGTTGCGTAGGTAAAACCATCCCTTGGCCCAGCCACTGTTGTTTGTGGTCATCCTGCAGGCCGGGTACAAATGCTTCCTGGACTCGACCGGCGCAAGCGTGAGACCGCCGGCACACGAAGAATGGCGTACCCCCCTCCCCGCACCGGACGTGCTGAGCTCGGCGCGAAAAAGGTGGACCCACAGGTCCCAGTGCACCTCAATCCCCAGCACAGCCTCGCAGACGCCAACAAAGGTCGCCGCCTGCGATATGGCGTTGGGGGAGAAGTTGTGGAGCTCCACGCCGTAGTAGTGGCAGAGGCCCCGCATGAACTGGCTGGCGGGCGCGTTGAAGCCCCGCTCGTGGAAGCGGATGAAGCTCACCACGTACCCCGCCGGCGGGTTCGGCACCCTGGCCGCCAGCGCCGGGACGATCCACGCCGGTCGCGCCGAATCGCCCCGGGGCGAAAGCTGCCCGCCGTTTACCAAGCCCTCCAGGAGGTGCTCGGTAGCAGTGGACGAAAAGCCAAAAAAATAGTAGATTAGTTTTACCGCAATCCTATAAACCCTTTGAGCCTTTGCTAGTACTGCTTAGTTAGGGCTTGTTGAGTTTTCGGTTGCATCGGTCGCGTCGAGTTGCTGGCCTTAGTTTAATCCTTTAGAGTTTCGAGTTCTTGTCACTTTCTGATTCGGAGTCCCTGTCCAACACGAGAAGAAAACCGACGCAGTTTCCACGTCCGATATCCAAATCAGGTGTTTGATTACAATCTGGAAAGCTTAACTCGTGCTCTTTCGAACGGATCTGACCGTGCTCAAAAATTCCTTCTGAGCACGCCGCAATCTCCTTTGAGATTTGCGTGTCTGGTTAGCTGAAATAAGAATTGTAAATCTGTTTTGTTAGGGGTTGTATGCTGCCATTTGTTTTGGTTGTCATAGCATCAATCATAAGATTTTAGTCCCCAAAAAGAAGAGGAACAGAAAAAAAAAGAAAAGAAAAAAAAGAAAGAAAGAAAGAAAGAAAGCGGGCTGATCTGTTCATCGTGAGTATCTATTGTTTTCGGTGGTGCATTGTAACTTCCCTTGTGTCGAGGCTCACGTCTCTAGCATGGTCTAGGCTAGGACCAGCACAGTACCGCCGTTGAACGATTATTCAGCTTGCTTTGTTTAACTAACGTGGTGCTAGTTATTCCTTGTTTCAGCCCACCTATAGCTCCACATATTCGACTACAGTTTGACAGGTCTTGTTGCTGCAGCACCGATACACAATCTTTGAGGTTGTTGTCTTGTTGGTTGCTGTCACCACCTGTTTGGCTTGGTAAGAATTTGTAAGAGCTTGTTTGAACAAGGATAGGTTGAGAGAATTAAAACCAACACATCTAGTAGTTGACAGGAGGATACATCTTATTTTTGCGTTTCTTGTTGTCAACTAATCATGGCAGGTGATACAGAGATTTTTGAGCGGTTGCAACTAGACCCTCATCTTCAGGATGTCATTCAAAATTTGCCATTATATGCTGGTATGTTTGATCCTGAAGCTTATATTGATTGGGAGCTTAAGGTAGATGCAGAATTTGATAATTATGACTTGTCTGAACATGAAATGATTTTTGCTGCATCTAGTGCTTTAATAAAAATATGCTTTGATTACATGGAAACACATTTGTAGGCACAACAAAGTTCCACAAACTTGGAATGAATTTAAAATGCTTTTTCGAGATGAATATGTTCCAGAATATTATGCTGACTGTTTACTTGAAAAATTGGACAAATTGAAGCAAGGCAGTAGGACTGTCAAAGAATACTATCATAGGTTTAAGATTTGTGTCATGTTTGGTGGATTAGATGAATGCAAGAAAGATGTTATGTGTAGGTTCATGAAAGGGCTTAATTCTGAAATTCGAACCATGCTAATTAGCAAATCATACAACAATATTGCTTCATTGTTTTGGCTTGCTATGAGTGCTGAAAAGGAAATTCTTTCATCTAATAGTACTTGCAAGAATGATGTGTCCCATAGTGTTGGAAATTTGTCCACTCTGCATGCTAATCAAAATGTGGAACCTACAACTGATTTGATTTTGTCACAAGAAGAACTATTTGTTGTTCCTTATGATAAAGAGAACTTGTGCGATGATGCTTCTTGTACTTCTATGCCACAAGTAGTGAATAAGAGTGATATTTTTAATTTGAAACCATACACATGTGCTGAAACAAAGCTTTTCCATCCTATTACTTGTGCACATGATGAATTGAAATTGATGTCTTCTTTAAATACTTTGGGTTATATTGAATTTGATATTCTTTGTGATCTAAAATGTTTAGAGGAGAAACTTTTTGCATATTCTGAATTTTCATACTTGTATAATCATACATATCACTTTGTTGGCAAGTATAATTGCAAAGGAGAGTATTTGGTGCATAAAGTTTATATCTGCTCTAATCTGGAATATCCTTTTGGGCTACAATATCATAATCAAATAGAGGGCTGCACTAAGACTAACGATGTTTTGCAAAGTTTCGCTAGTTTTTCTCTTAAGCAACATGGTCAGCCCAAAGAAGGGGAGCATTGCTGGTTGTGGTCATGCAACATGGATGTCCTTCCGTGCTTAAACAACAAAGCAATCGCCGTAGAATGCCACCAGAGCAAGTCGAGGACGACTTGCAGCCAAGAAGGGGAGAATGATGAGGACATCACCGGCTTAGATACGACCATATTAATGGCTTGCAAACCAAAGGTGAATCAATCCTATATCACAATTATTGTTGTGACGAACCGGATTCTCACCGACGAGAACCCGACTCCCTGTACCCTTGAGATAGTCCCAGGAATAGCAGCTATCTCGTACAGAACTCATCTCAGTCGAATATCACATCCACACAACGATAAAAGATTCATTGCATGACATATATGAAAACAAAGCGTCTGATACAAGCCCTCTGGGCTAAATCGACAATAAGAAACATCTGCGCAGCGGTAGCTAGATCAACAGGGTCCACTCCTCCACAGGCATCCTTGAGCGTAGCGCGCTCCCTTCAGTCGTACCACCCGTCCTGGTTGAACTCGTGGTCGGGGTCTTCACCTGAGAACCCAAAGTCTGTCCCCAAGGAAATGGGACAGGTCCACGTCACCAACCATAATATGATGCAAGCTTTAAAGTGGTCTATCCTAGGGTATAGAAATAATCAAGGTTTGAGCCGGAGTTTTTCTTATGCAAGCAGCAACAATAGCCCAAATTCATCTCATCACCAACTCCTCCTCACACTCACATCCACTCCCCAAATCCAACCATCAGCCTCACAATTTCCCATCGGGCTCGTCCTGCCACGGCAGGTTCCTGCAGAAACATCATCTACCAATCTCCTTTCACTCACTAGTCGACTCGGTGAGCTGCCTCCCCACCTCGTCTCAACAGCCTCAGCTGGACCAAACTCTCATAACCCAAATCAAGGATGAGGTAAGAAAGCAGATTCCCATGCTAGCCGGGGCTTCTCAGAAATGGGTCGTCCGTAACCGAGGACACGGCTATACGTATAGTCTACACTCTGCAGAGGTGGCACTCCAGGAATCCATCCGGGCTGCAAGGCTGGTCCGCAACCAACCTGAGACACAGCCCATAGCAAAGACCCTAAACAGTAACGGCGCCAATCCTGTCTCCCTGGGCTCGAGAAACATCCGATCTAACATCTGCCCCAGGGTCGTGAAACCTTCCCACCGGGGCTAGTCGGGGGCCGTGGTAATCAGGGAGATACGCCGCAACGAATCCCCCCTACACATATCAAGCTCGATTCTCCTACAGTCTCGGCGTCGCACTAGAGTAGGCTTGCTGGAACCCTCCCCATACTGGGTAGATGGTGAACACGGTATTTCCCAAGTCCAAAGTGGGGGCACGACTCGGTCCTTAATTATCGGTAAAGCGAGTATCTGCATCTCAAGCGATCCGCCGCAACGGTCCGCAATCGGCACCCATAACAGGTATTGCCGCCCAAACTCCTCAGGTACTCTCAAGTACCAATCCCCAAGTAACCATGTACCCGCAATAGGTACCCCATAGGGACTGCCCGAGTGCAGCCCCTCAGCACCTCGATCGACGATCGAGTTGTTATTACTCGCTTACACCGCCTAGCTGCACTACTCCACCCAAACCACCCACAACTCACGCCAAGAGGATCAATCACAACCATCCCAACACATGCATAGCATAGCATAATTCATAAAGTGAGTAGTAGGTAGCAAGGTAACAGGATAATAACAATGGCAGTGCAGGTTTATCATGCGAGTAAAGTAAAGCGCTAGCATACTAGTTGCATGTCTAATAGGTATTTCAAAGAATGGTCGGGCGTGAACCTGGGCAAAGGTCTTCGTCCTCATTGAAGCAGTTGTTGTAGTGGTCCGGCTCCTCCTGACTCTCCGGAGCTCCTAAGGTCGCGGAAAATAAAATAAGACGCGACTACTAGCAAAGAAATACTAAAACAGCGACGAAAGAAGACTCAAATAACACCAAACTCTATACTAACGCGTAGATCATGTTTTTAGAAAAATATAGAAACTGGTTTCATATTTTTCTGAGCTACGGTTGATTTATTATTAATTTTTGAAGTTTAAATCATTTTCCGAAAATATTAAATAATTTCCGAACAAGAAAACAGACAAATAATTAGCCTGCTGACGTCAGCATGACGTCATGATGACGTCAGCAGTGGGGTCCGCCTAGGATGACGTCAGCAGTGGGCCCTGCTGACGTCAGCGTTGACCGGTCAACAGTCAACGGGGTCAACGGTCAACGGTCAGCGGTCAACAGGTCAGCTCTGGTTAGTGGGCCCCATGTGTCAGTGACTCGCAGAGTATGACAGGTGGGTCCCATACGTCAGCGCAGTTAAAAGAAAGAAAAAGAATAAACGATGGCTGGGCTGGAATTGGGCCGAAAGGTGTATGGGCCGGAAAAGTTCAAGGGGGTTAAACAGACTTAATCGCGGAATTCGGCCCACGAAGGGGCGCTGCTGGATCTGGCTCCGGTGGACTAAGTCCACCGAGAACCGAGAGAGGGGTTCACATGAGCCGGGTGCATGGGATCATTCTGCGGCCGATCGGGATTTTCTGCGGTGCACGTGTGGCTGGCTTGGTGTGGTCTTGCGTGTGGCGTGGCCACGGCGCGACGCGACGCGCACGCGGCGCGCACCAAAATGCGCCGGCGGCGACGGGCGACGGCGGTTCTCGCCGGAAAAAGCTCGGTTGGGCTCAAGAGCGGTCGGGTTAGCTCGGCTAGGGCTCGGCGAACACGAACTAGGTGAACAAGGGCTCGGATTGGGTTCGGCTTGGCCCTCCCGACGCAAACAGCGGCGGCTTGGCCATGAACGCCGGCGAGCTATGACGGCGACATGGGATTTGGGTGCAACGGTGCACGATTCGGGTTAGGCGCGTGCGCGTGCGGCTCCAGCGGCTGCTGGGACGCATCTGGGTGCGCATGCGCGGGCTCGTGGTCGCCCACGGCCGCGCATGGCCTCGGCGTTCGCGCGCGCGAGCAGAGCTCGGCCGCGGCGGCCTCGGCTGCGGAAACAAGGCAACGGCGGGTTGCAGCGGGGTCAGCGGCGACGGGATCCTGCAGAAGAAGTCGGCCACGACTCGAAGGTCGGGTCCCAGAGGCTGGTAGCGGCGGCGGCGGCGGAAATCGCCGGAGACAGAGAAGAAAGGGGGAACTCGGCGGCGCTCACCTAGGGTCAAGTAGACGATCGCTGCAGCTCGGGGAAGGGCTCGTCGCGGTCTGGCGGTCCTCACGCTCCTCCTCCCGTCCCTGGTCCGGCTCCTCGTCGGCGAGTCCACGGACGGCGGCGACGGCTTCGGCGGCGGCGACGCGGAGACGGCGCTCCGGCTCCCCTCCTTGCTCCTGCTCCCGCTCAACCTCTTCCCCACCTCTCCTTGCACCTCCCACCCACGCGAATTGGATCAGGAGTACCCCCCCCAGGGCGGCGCGGCTTGGGGAAGAAGACGGCCGGTTGCGGGTTAAATAGGTGAAGGTGCTAGGGTTTCCTGGGGCTCGACGGACGGATGGGAAGCTCGAGTGCCCGCGGACACGCGGCGCAATCGCGACGGGCCGCACGGGGCTCGGGTGGTTGGGTTCACGGGCGGCGCGCTCGGGAGAGAGAGCAGAGCGGCGTCGCGAGGAAGGAGATGACGCGGGGAGAAAGGTAAAGCTGACAGGCGGAGCCCGCCTGTCAGTGGAAGAGGAGAGCGACGCGGAGCCGACGCGGCGGGGGAGAAAGGGGCTGGGCCGTGCTGGGCCGAAAGGCCGAGCGGGCTACTTGGGTTGCTGGCTCGGGGAAGAAGTTGAAGGGTGAAAGATGGACTTGGCTGCGGGATTTGGGCCCACGAACAGTTAAAGGGTTTGGAAATTAGTTTAGCCAATTAGAGTTTGAATTCAAATCTAGAATTTGAATTCAAACCAACCAAAAATCCAAATAAAACCAAATAAATCCAAATCACACTATTTCATCCTTAGCACTTCAAATTGATTTTAAATTTCAAATTTAAATTGCCTAGGAATTTAGGGAGCAAATAGAAGACACTCTTATATGTTTGTTTGCATGCACACAATTCCACCAAAAATTTTTAAATTCACATTTTTGCACTCAACAAATCCTATAGAGAATTTTAGGGTTGTTACAATTGTTGGTACATTCGATGAATTGATGCTGCGCCATGATGTGTGTTCATTCTCATTTTCAGAAATACATACGTGGATTAAAAAGAGTGCTAGGCACATATGGAAGACATGGAGGACCAAAGAAGTTGATTGGGGACCAATTCTAAGTATTCCCACGTCCCCCATCAGGTTACCACGTCACATTGGTCTAAGGAAGGAAAGAGACCAAATCCAACACGTTTTGGAAAGTCTGGATTCGGACTGCAGGAAAGTGCTGACTTACGACGGCCACCACGGTTTCATCCGGACTCCGTTTTGAGCGTTTAAGTACTTGATGGAAAGCTTATGAAGTCTACTTTCAGATGAATCCAGACTCACCCTCGTATATGTTCAGATGCGGCCGCAATAATCGATTTACTACAGAGACCTTTTCTGCCCACGGTGCTGCATCACCTTATTTTGGGCCAATGGGCCGTGTATCAAGTTGGGTCCATTAGGGGCTCGTCCTAGGGTTGTAGGACGACCCAACCTCATCCTGGTCGTCCTCCACCCTCTTTTATACCTCCATAGCCGCCACAAACAGATTGGGTTTTGTTTAGATGAAAGTTTAGCCATTGCTACTTGCTTGTAAGCGCGCGTGCTGGTCCAGCCGCCCGTCTTCGAGTCGACGGAACCCCACTTCGTTGGTGATTGAGTTTGAGATTGAGATACTTAAATTCTCATCTAGTAAATTCAGTACTTGTATCATACTTGTTCTTGCTAGTTCTTCGATTGCTTGCAGGACAGGTCAGGTGACGCGCTCCCACAAGATCGCGGCATCCATAGGAGGTGGTGTATCGGTCGCTAAGGCGCAGTCTTTGAAAGGTTGTAGTCGGGCCGTGAACGTCGTCTCCTCCAATCGAGTTATCCCCCACGCCTCTCATCGAAAGATCGGGCGCAAACCCCAGCGGGTTCTCATCACAAGGGCTCGGGGGCTACGCCCGCAGGTGCGCTCGCGTGCCCCCACGGAAGAACGTGCATAATCTGGAAGGAAAAATCCCCGCAGAAGCCTGGGAACGACCCTGCGAAACCATCAGCCTCTGCCCGACTGACCATCAGTCCGCAAGAGGCTCGGGGGCTACTGTCGGGGACAAACCCAGGGGGTCCCCTAACCATCGGGGTAATCACCCTTCAAAAACGCTAACCACGAAAGGCCGAATCACCGGCAGCGAAAGGCCACCAGGGCAACGCAGCCCAACGCAACTCCAGGCCCAGGACGGCCGCCTGAGCTCGCCCGGCAAGGGGACCCAGGGGACGACCTCCGCCTCTGCCTCTCTCGAGGGTCGCGTGCCCCCTCGAGCGGGCGAACCGACTCCGCCTCGCTCGAGGGCACCCCTCTACTCGGCACGGCGCACGACAGCGCCCCGCCTGGCAACAACATTTAATGCCCGCCCCATCAAGCGGGCGCCAAAGTCAAAAAGGCAATCCCCCCCCCACGCCACACCGCTGGCACCGCAGAGCTCACTGTCCCACCTGCTCCGGTCACTGTACGTCCTTGTCGTCGCTGCGCAGACGTACGCGACACTGCGCAGAGACCTGTGCAGACTGGCAGACGTCATTCCGTGCCACTGTTCCACCTGCTCCGGTCACTGTACGTCCTTGCTGTCGCAGTGTAGACGTTCGCGACACTGCGCAAAGCCCTGTGCGGACTGGCAGGCGTCATTCCGCGCCACTGTTCCAGCTGCCCCCGTCCTTTCTCCTCAGGAACACCCCTCGAATGGGCTGGGAAACCCTCGAACGAATATTTGAACAGCGACCGAGTACAGACCCCGGTCAGAAGTGGCCTGATGACGACGAACGTCAGGTCGAATCCGCCAATTCTCGGCCTGGTGACGACGAATGCCAGGTCAAATCCACCAACTCTCGGCCATCCCCTGAAGAGCTGGGCACGCCGAGCACTGTGGTCGACGACGACCACCACGCCGACCCCTGTGCTGCCAACTCCCGTCCTTCTTCACCTACCTCGCCCTCGAGTCAACCAACAGCGGCCAGCTGGACAGGAACTACAGCGACGACACCCCTCGAAACCGCTCCAGGACAAGCACAAGGACGGCCACGACACCCGCAGAAGCCTGGGTTCGCCATAAATCCCCCGACAGGGCCAAGGACGATGGCAGGCCCGACGCCATACTCTCCAGTGCACACCCCTGTGGCACACATCACACTCGTACTTGTAAACTCCTCCCCCTCCTTTCTCTCATTGATCTATAAAAGGAGGAGAGGACGACAGAAAAAAAACAAGAGACCGACGACCGAAGAACCAACGGGATCCAAAGAGAACAAACAATCACACTCGCTTTCAGGGACTTGGAGACTCCTCCTCCTCTCCCACCTCGCTTGTAGCCCCCCTCTGCAAGCACTCCGGTGCAAGATAGTACAGCGCCCCGAGCGCACCCTGCTGGACGTACGACCCCCACGGTCGGAACCAGGATAAACGCTTGTCTCATTGTGCTAGCTCTTGCATCAACCGTCAAGGGACGGGACACAGCGCATTCTGTTTGGCGCTGGGGATTGACCGACCGATCCCAACACCGACAAAAATATATACTGAACTAAACTGAATATAAAAGACAAACTGAACTGAAAATATTATTCCGAAAACTGAATAGTGAATCTGTACTGTATAGATACTAAACTGGAACCTAAATACAACCTATTTTCGACAGGAGTTCGACAAAGAAAAAAGAAAGAAAACAACAACAAAATCAATCAAATTTCTGTTTGAATCGCTACTCTAGCGAAAACAAAATCGTAACAGTTGAAATCCTCGCACTACCCAGGACACTCAACGAACTCATGCATCCTGTAAATCCACCACACTGCAATTAGCTTTTTTTTAATGAAACCTCTACCATCAGATTAAATCCAGCTGGTTATGCAGTGGACGAGCAGGAGTCACTAGAAGCAGAAGGTGCAGACGAGCATGACCTTGTGGACAACGTCATGGGAGTGTTTCAAGAAGCCTCGTGCCCTCGTGGGGGGAATCAGGATGGCGAATTTTCGGAAAAAAAATCAGGATGGCGAAGCACAAATGGAACCCGAACCCAGAGTGCTTGCACGAAGGTGGGCTGACATTAATAATAGAAGCGTCCGATATCCGTGATTCTGCACTCCTACACAACTCCTTTTCCTGAAAAACCATCATACGATCTTTCTAAATTACGACAACAATTTTGATCAGCATCATGGCAAACATGATGCCCTCGTGTGCCCAATCTCTCTCATCAAACCAGCAAGCTAATACTTCCACGAGAATGTAAATGATAGGTCTTGCAGATCAAACATCGGATGCTTGGATCATCAAAACACCATAGTGTTTGCCAATTAAAATCGATCGCTCGTCGTACAGGAGACCTTACCGTTCTTGAGTCGTCCAGGAAGCCTTCCCGTTCTTGACGCCGGCACTCCCGACTCACTGCCAGCCACACCGCTGACTAGTGCCTACGCACCCCCTCACCCGCGAGCTTGAACGTCCCCGGCGCGGACCACGGCAATACCGCGCCATGCACGGCGGAGTTTTGCCACGGCGCCTCGGCAGTGAGTCTTCTCTTGATCAACGCAGATCCATGTACAAAGGCCAATTTTCGGTGTAGCGATAGCGACATACTTATATACTTGTCGCACTACGTTCGTAGCAAAACACAGCAAGGCTTTCGACAATACCAGTAATCTTCACTGACGATGCATCGCTCGAGACACATGACAAACAGAGTGGGAGCATTGCACAAGTCAAAGCTCGCAGGCAGAGCTGGTTGACATATCATCGACTAGTATAGAAGAGAAACCCGGGCCACAATAAATGGCAAATATCATGCAGCCACTCCTTTCCGTATCCTTGCATAAGCACGTAACATTGCTGCTACTTGCGTTACAGTAATGTTACGTGTCAAATACGAGCTAAAAGCCTAAAAAGATTAGTAGCTACTTTCTTCGTTCCAAATCATGTGCACGGATGTTCAAACCACTCCAGTACATCGAGCCGTCTCTGGCTGCGTCAGCGATGCATACACAGAGCAACATCCCACCATCCCAGGTCAACTGTCGTCGAAGCCCAATATCATAGACCGCTCGAGTCGTTCTGTGTTGTGGCTTGTGGATCATTAAGCAAGTAACTGGGCAGGTATGTCTCGCCCAGACTTTTTCCCTTAAATTTTATTTCTTTAGCTAGATTCTTTTCTGTTTATTTTTTATACTCTTTTATATTTTATTTCATTATTAGGTGTATTTCGGAAAAATTATATGACATAGTAGGTTTGATTGTTTCAGTTTTGAAGTTCATTGTTTCCGGTATATTTTAGATTGTTTTAGAAATGAGAAAATATTGTTTGGTTGTAACAAATATATTTCCCGTATATTTGTTTTAGATTACATGGGGCAAAATTCCACCAGAAGCAGCTCAAACTCTTATGGGGACAACAACATATCTGATGTTATATATGGTCTTAGCTGCATATTTTAATTTAAACATAAACCTGATGGAATCATTTCAACCAGTCTTTGTCCCTAATTATGTTTCCAAAATACAGTAGACGATTCAGTTGTTCTGTAATCCGCTCTTTATTATAGTGTTCCAGTAGTTCAGTACCATGATAGCTCAAATTGTGTCTGTAGTATTTGCAACGAGTCATCTTGGATTTCTCTTTCGCAATACTCCTGGGATGCAGATGCACTTCTGATGACTTGTTACAAGTGGCCTACGAGCTGAGGGTTCCTATCTCTAGTATGCAGACGCTTGCAGGCACGAGCCTGAATGGCTGAATTTCAGAACGAACAGAGTATTGTGCTAGCTAATATGTCTTCGACTGTGTTACTAGTGCTAGTATAATACGGATAAGTAAGCTGACGAGCACACATTTGCGCCGTCTCCGTATCCCTAACCGAATCTTACAATATTGGCGGCAAAACTTCATACAATCAGAAGTGCCATCATACTAAATCGTAATTCAAAAGACTAGCAATCTGTCTATAACAACCGGATAGCACTCAGAACATTTTCTTGATGCGAAAGCACAGGCACACTTCACGGGACATACAAGCAAAGGGTGACATCATAACTTCCCAGAACGAACCTTCAACTTATAGCATGGCAGTGATACATGTATAGTGTAATTTAGGAACATGTCACAATACCATAACCGAGAAGATGATATTGTATTGTCTTTTTTAAAAAAATAAATAAAAACAGAACAATAAAACTTGCTCCCTCAGCTAGATTCTTGTATTGTTCCAAGGATCATCTCAAATCATCTAAGAACCTTGTCCATCAGTCTCCTTAACTTGTCCTGGATATAGCACAGATCAATAGAAGTTAACAATTGTACTGATAGAGTGCGACACAACATACATACTTGTTTATTAATGCACAGCAGCCGAAATGAGGATATATACATCTCGTACAAGAGAGATAGCCGCAAGTGGGAGAGACACGAACTTACACCAAAAAGAGAAAGAAAAAACCAAACAAGTAAACTATCAAAATCTTATGCCACCAAACCATTCATTACAGGGCTGCAGTCTGCATATTCATTCTCAAATGGCAAGATCTAACATAGCAAGGTACCTAGCATTCATTTATGTTCAATGATAGTTTCTCTAAACTTTCTTTCAACATGTAAGCCACAGTTTGACTCAATGAGGTCTGCAAAACTTAACTTTGACCGCTAATTTCTCTTGAAGCATATATTTAAGAAAATCAGTCAGGAAAATAGTCACAAAGACAAAAATGTGACCATAAGGGTCACCGATAAGGTTTGAGCGACTCGGATGACTATAAAACAATGCTCCGAAAGAAAACTCTGGACACCCAAACATTTCAAAAGCACTGGTAGGCACAAGCCCAAATAGACTTCCCAATTTTGGCTGATCCAAAATGCTGGCTTAGTCACATATCGTGAAGAATTAAACAGTAGCATCATTTTTTCTAAGATTATGATGTGTGAATATTGAAAGACGGTATACAAAACTGGTACCTGAGGCTTGCATACTTTGGGATTGAGACGAAACGGCCAACACATATTGGGCTTGGCACTCCTCCAATGCTTTGACCAGGATTGATTTCTCCATACGAAGAGCATTGATTTCGTTGTTCAATTCTTCAATTCTCGGATTCACCCCAAAATACAGGAAAGCTGCAGTACTACCATACAGCATAAAGTAAGCCAAGTAGGCTGGAAGTTTTCTGGATGCAGTCTTTGTACTGAAAATCGCAAATGGAAACAACAATCATCAATTATTATAACACATTTATAGCTCCAACAATTGGAAATAATTCATGATGTGACTCTCCATAATGGGAATTGATGTGGTGAAATGTGGGGCAGGGGCCAGAAGTTAGTGAGATTCTAGTGAATGGTATATGCTGAAATCTCACCATGTTGAACGAGCAGGAGTGCTTACCTGTGCAATTTACTAGCAACATTCTTGTTTTGAGTGAGATCCTGAAGAAGAAAAAGAAAATAACACATCAAGCAACATATAATGAAAGAAATCAACGCACATATGTAATATACTCTAGTCACATAGAAGGTCTCTATTGTACCTTCGGTTTGTTTTTCTATTAGAATATACCTAGTATATCGAGGGATATTGTTCAGCATGATGAGAGACTCAAGATTTTCGAGAGAGAAACTAGTTTGGATGGGATGAGACACACATACATGCGTTTGGATGGGGTGGGAAACACATACATGCGCCTGATGGGCAGGATGAAATACAAGATTGCTAAGAGCAGAGCCGGGCATAGGGATACGTACCTTGTTATTGGTCGGCGGCGACGTTGATCCGCTAGGGGCAGAGGAAGAAGAGCTATAGCGACGGGAGCTTGCTGGCCCAGGTCGGCAGCCACGAAGACCAGCAAGCAAGGGAGGGCGATGGAGAAGCGACGGTGCGCGGGTGGCGGCAGCCATTCCCATCTTGGTCGCCACAGATCGAAGGAGCGCGGTCCCTGCCGCAGCGGCCATGAATCAATCCCTCCCGACTAACGATGAATCGATTCCGAGACGAATCCGGTGGGGGAAGGCTGCGTGGATCGGGGATTTCACGACTAACCTTCGGCAGGGGAGGGGGAAAGGCCGCCGCCCGCCGCCAGCTTTTGAAGACGAGACGAGACATCGCTGGCGAACTCCGAGCCGGATCCTGCCGCCGTCCGCCCGTATCCGGATTTGGAATCGCTGGAGATTTGGATTTGGATTTGGATTTGTTACAGCCGGCCGTCCGTTTGTCACCTGGAACGTGCCGGGCCGGCTCTATCCGCCGCCCGTCTGCGATCCAATGATGACGCTATCTGCCGCTTCTTTCTTTCTTTTGTGACACGGAAACATAAGCTTCCATTAACCTTCAGCATGCAGCTCGCTCAATGCTTCGAAGCACTGCCACACCTTCAGCTTGCAGCACACTGGCGACGTCGCGCAAAACTCCACCACCTCCCTCCAAAAATTGCCCCATACTATCACGGGCAACAAAACCCCATCCACCACTCCCTGTTGCTGACGAAAAAGATGCATCGGTGTTGATCTTGTAAACATCAACAGGTGGTGGCTGCCAGTAGCTTTGATTTCGAGCTTGAGGGGCGGCTTCTTTCTTTCTTATTCTCTCTTGCTCAGTAACATGGAAGATCACAGACCTGCAGACTTCAGCAGCAGAGGGCATTTTCTCTCCCTTGGTTGCTTTATTCCTTGCTGACCACCATCGCCACAACAAAGTAAAAATGGTCAGCTGAGATTCCTCCTTCATAGCCCAAATTTTCTCAATTGTTTCTCGCCCCGATCCAGCTAGCAGCAACAATTCTCTCTCTTTCTCCATGATTAGTAATCGCCAACACTCTCGAACGCCCTTGCATTTGAAAAACAGATGGCCACAATCCTCATCCAGGCGTCTGCATACCGGGCACACGGCATCAAGTTCCACTCCACGACGGGCCAGGTTTCGTTTGACCGCCAAGCTGTTGTGAGCCAGCCGCCAAATAAATATTTTAACTTTGTTTGCCACCTTGGTCTTCCATAATTTGTCCCAGTTAAAACTTTGATTACCACTGCCTACTTCACCAGACGCTGAAGCATCCATGTTGCTTTCTCTGTTCCGCTTGTGCACAGCAAGTTTATACGCCGACTTGACTGAGAAAAAAACCCTTGGAGTCAAAATGCCATGCCGGCCAATCAGGCAGTTCAACATTTACCGGTATAGCGAGGATAGCTTTGGCATCCTCTGGCCAGAAAATATCAGTAACTAGCTGTTCATCCCAAGCACCTGTATATGGATCAATCAACTCACTAACACAGGTGAGGATGGAAGCTCCCCTCGGGGTAAGCCGGTCGTCGGGTAAAGTCTCGTGGGATCCAGGGATCAGACCATATGTTTAGAGACGACCCATCCCCCACCCGCCAGATGACTCCTTCCCTGATTAAATCAACCCCCTTCAAGATACTTCTCCATGTATATGACATTCCGTCCTTTGGTTGGCTTTGTAAGACCCCACAAGAAGGAAAGTACTTTGCTTTTAGCACCTTAGCACATATGGAGTCCGGACATGTGAACAGCCTCCAAGCCTGTCTTGCTAACATTGCCATATTGAACAAATATAATGTTGTGAAACACGTCGTCAACGGTTGGATCTTTCCCTCTCACGCCTCTCACGACAAGCACAAGAACACAAGTACAAAGTAGACAAGACACGATACAGGTGGAGCTTCTCTTTATTCCTCAAATCGATATGTTACAATAGGGGTTCTCCTCCGTATATATACTCCAAAATAAGGGTAGAGTTTGGTAAGAGCCCACAACATAACCGGACTAGGACTAGGAGGCATTTATCTCCATTGCCTTCTATGGTTGGTAGGTCCGGTTAGAACTCTCCAAGAGTCCTTATTTTATAACACTCCCCCTTGGGCGATTACCACGGATACATATGCCTCTGTTGACGCTTTTTCTGGCCAACACACGCGAGCGCCGAATCGCGCAAACGAAGAAACGATGAACTCGCCGCAGCTCCACCCAAACCGGTCAGACCGGTTTAGGGATCCGGTCAGACCGGTTTCCCTCGGGAACTTCGGGATGAACCTAAGATCACCACCTCGGGAGGGACCCCGTCGGAGATGGCGCGCCTAGGGTTGCTCTGAGATCGGTCAGGCCACTCAGAACCTCCTTGAACGCCGTAGAGACAAGCAAGGAAAGCAAAGGGGTTGGAAAAATCTAGGGTTTGGATATAAAAAGTAGAAAATATATTGATTGATCGATTGGATGATCACTCAATCGGCCATGGCCCTTTATATTTATAGGGTGGGGAGGTCTTGCCCCGCACGGAATCCTTTTACAATTTGTAAACAACTAGGACTCCTAATTCTACTCCAACTCGGATCCAAACCGGTCAGACCGCTCTGGCAAACCGGTCAGACCGGTTTGGCTGTTGCCAGATCGGCTACAGGGAAACCGGTCTGACCGCTTCCTGAGGTCGGTCTGACCGGTTTGCGTGGCTTGCCAATTTTGGGTGCGAACATATGCCCCCCTGTTTTCTAGTAAATTTTATGCACTAGAAAACATGCTAAGGTCGATGTTTACAGAATTCACCGGCCATTTTATCCTAAGGGCGATTTTTTAACTACAAATCGGCCATGTCCTATCAAGCACTTTGCCAAACACTTGGATAAAATTTCTTCAAGTATCTCCCATTGAGAGCTCTAGGTAGCTGCTGTCCTTGCAAAGTTTCCACCATGTAAGAATTTCCTGAGCAAACTTTCATAATCTTGAAAGGACCCTCCCAACTTGGAGACCACTTACCAAACTTGTTGCTTTTCAATCCAATGGGCAAAATTGTTTTCCAAACCAAATCACCTACTTGAAAGGACTTGAATTTCACTTTCTTGTTGTATGCTCTCGCCATTCGTCTCTTATCCTTTTCAATCTCTTCTAAAGCTTCCAAACGCTTGTCGGTCACTTCATCAATATTATCCATCATCAAAGCATAGTATGTATCAACATTAAGATTATTTTGCTTTGCAAGTCTATAAGCGCCAAGATTCACCTCTACAGGTAAAACGGCTTCTTGACCATACACAAGCTCAAACGGAGTAACTTTAGTAGCACCATGTTTAGAAATACGATGAGCCCATAAAGCTTCAGATAATACCTCATGCCACCTTTTAGGATGATCTTCTATCTTCTTCTTGATGAGCTTTATCAAAGTCTTATTGCTAGATTCTGCTTGACCATTGGCTTGAGCATAATATGGAGATGAATTGAGAAGCTTAATACCATAGGAATTGACAAATTCACGCACCTCTTTGGATATGAATGAAGTCCCTTGATCCGTAGTTAAAGTTTGTGGAATGCCAAACCTATGTATAATATTTTCTCTGATAAACTCAATCACCTCTCTATGTGTCATATTCTTCAAAGGAACTGCTTCCGTCCATTTGGTAAAGTAATCAGTTGCTACAATCACAAAACAATGGCCTTTTGTCGAAGAAGGATGAATTTTTCCAACAAAGTCTAACCCCCATCCCCGGAAAGGCCAAGGTTTGATAATTGGATGCATCATCGCTGCTGGTACCAACTGAATATCTCCATGTTTCTGACACTCCTCACATCCTTTGTAGTATTTAAAACAATCGGCTATCATTTTGGGCCAATAGAAACAAGCTCTCCTAAGGAGCCACTTCATCTTGGGAGCCGATTGGTGAGTACCACAAATTCCTTCATGAACCTCTGCCATAGCCAACCTAGCTTGATCAGGACCCAAACATTTCAAAAGCAAATCATCAATCGTCCGACGATACAACTCATCACCATCCAAAACGAACTTGAGAGCCCACCGTCGAATTTTTCTGTCAACTGTACCGCTAGGATTTTGTAAATAACTAATCAGAGGCCTTCTCCAATCATCTACTTCATCTTGATTGCAAAGAACATCCGAAGTAGCATCTTCACCAGACAACCGGTCAGACCGGTTCTCTAAAGCGGTCAGACCGGTTGAACCGGTCAGACCGGTTTGAGGAAGCGGTGCGACCGGTTCCTCCAGAACAGAACACTCGGCTTCTAAAAACACCGGTCTTTGTTCTTGAAAATTTCTTTTCTGAACGTTATAACCAGATGCTTGCTGAGCCAGAGCATTTGCCTTTGGATTCCTTTCTCGTGGTACATGACGAATCACAAATTCATCGAAGCAAGATATAATATCAAAGCATCTATCGAGATATGCATTTAAAAATCCATCTAAGCATTGACATACCTTAGAAACTTGTTGTACCACCAGCAAAGAATCACCATAAACTTCCACATGCTTTACTCTCATGTCATGCAAAATTCCCAATCCGAATAGAAGAGCTTCATACTCGACTTGGTTATTAGTACATTTATAATCTAATCGGTTAAGTGCTTCAAAAATAGCCCCATGAGGAGAAGTAATAATAATCCCAATACCACAACCACTTTTACAAACCGATCCATCAAAATGTAACTTCCATGGAGTAAAAGTAGCATAACCGACATATAAATCAAGTTGCTTATCTATTCTATGTCCAACAATAAAGTCGGCTACTATTTGACCTTTCATTGAAGTTAATGGCTCACAATGTAAATCATATTCAACTAAAGCATAAGCCCATTTGCCGACTCTACCACTTAGAATTGGTTTATGCAACATGTACTTAATTATGTCGGTTTAACATGCGACTATACAAGTACTTGGTAAAAGATAATGCCTCAACTTGGTACAAGTATGATATAATGATAAACATAACTTCTCAATAAAAGTGTACCTTGTTTCGGCATCCAACAATCTTCTACTCTCATATGCAACCACATGTTCCTTTCCTTCGGTTTCTTGAGTCAAAACACCTCCAATGACATTTTCCTCCGCCGCCACATACAACTTGAATGGAACTCCACTCCTAGGCGCTTGAAGGACGGGTGGCGAAGATAAATATTGCTTGATCTCATCAAATGCTTCTTGTTGTTTTGCCCCCCAAGTGAAATCAATGTCATTCTTCAACCGAAGTAAAGGAGTAAAAGCGCTCACCTTCCCGGACAAATTACAAATAAATCTCCTTAAGTAATTTACTTTGCCCAAGAACCTTTGCAAATCTTTCTTGCAAGTAGGAGCCTTCACATTGTTAATAGCTTCAATTTTTTTAGGATCTATCTCTATGCCTTTTTCATGTACAACAAATCCTAAAAACTTCCCAGCCGATACACCAAAAGCACATTTGAGTGGATTCATTTTCAACTTATATCGACGCATTATTTCAAATGCAAGTCTTAAATCAGCTAAATGAGAGTTTATTCCAGCCGATTTGACAACAATATCGTCGATATAAACTTCTACTATAATGCCAAGCAAATCATGAAAAATCAAATTCATAGCCCTCTGATATGTAGCACCGGCATTCTTTAAACCAAAAGTCATTACTACCCACTCAAATAGACCAACGAAACCCGGACATAAAAAGGCCGTTTTGGCTATATCTTCTTCGGCCATAAATATTTGATTATAACCAGCATTACCATCAAGAAAACTAAGAATTCTATGTCCAGATGCAGCATTAACAAGAAAATCGGCTATAGGCATAGGATATTCATCTTTAGGAGTAGCTCTATTAAGATCTCTAAAATCAATGCAAACACGAAGCTTCTTTGTTCCTTTCTTTTCAACAGGCACAATATTAGAGATCCAATTAGCATATCGACAAGGCCTAATAAATTTAGCATCTAGCAACCGATTGATTTCTTCTTTCACTCGGTCATAAATATCCGGATTAAAGTTTCTACGAGATTGTTTAAAAGGCCTAAAACCAGGTTTAATGGGTAAACGATGTTCAACTAAATCACGACTTAAACCAGGCATTTCATTGTAACTCCATGCAAAACAATCAACATACTCCTTTAATAACTTTATTAACTCAAATTTAAACAAAGGATCAAGATTCTTGTTTACAAATGTCGGCCTAGGCATAGTACCATCACCAATATCTACCTCCTCTAGAGGATCAGCCGACGTAAACCCTTGTCCCAATTTGCTTAAATCATCAAAATCTTCAATGGCCTCACACATATCGTTCTTATGCGCCCAATAGTGCTCACGTCTCTGCTGTAACCACTCTAGATTTGGATCCATCAAATCATAAGAGATGGTATGGCCAGATCTCCAATCGGCCTCATAACAGCAGTAGCAAAACCATCCTTGGTGCAGCCAATGATCTCACAATCAGATAAATCTAAACCAGATAAGCATTTAAGATTCTCATGATCATTCATGGTAGAACTATCGGCCACTGCAACACAAGCCGACGTATCTCCATGAACGACTTCTACTTCATCATCTATCCATTGAATTAAAAATTGATGCAAAGTAGAAGGCACACATTGGTTTGCATGAATCCAATCACGACCAAGGATTAAACTGTAGTTACCTTGTGTCTCAGCGACGAAGAACGCAGTGGCCAAAGTCTTGCTCCCAATAGTAAGCTCCATAGAAGCAACTCCCTTGGCGCCCATAGGTTCACCTCCTCCAACGCCGCTGATGGTCATGTTGGTCTTGATCAACTCTTCATCTGAACCTCCCAGCTTCTTGAATAGAGAGTATGGCATCAAGTTAACTATTGCCCCTCCATCCACTAGCATGCGAGAGATAGGCTTCCCATTAATATGACCCTTCATGTATAAAGCCTTCAGATGACTCTCCTCAGCTTTGGGCTTCTGAAAAATAGCCTCCTTCGGACCAAAATCAAGTTGAGCAATGCTTTCTTCTGACAATACATAACCATCCATAGACATATGAATTACGTTAAGCTCAAAATTTGCATGTTCAGGAGAAAAACCATAATCAACAAGTTCATCATCGTCCTCTGAAGTAGATACCGATGATAGCTTGCCATCACAAATCATAGGAGAAGGAGAAGAAAAACCGGGTGGCGCGTCGGGCAAAGCGGTCTGATCGCTTTCGTCAACCGGTCTGACCGGTTCAACCGGTCTGACCGACTCCTGAACCGGTCTGACCGGTTCTGTCTGAGAGCTGGTCTTAGCTTTCCATTCTTTTCCTTGTGGAATCATGGGCCTGTACTTGTTGAAAGCTTCGTCCCTCTGCTTCTCTAGCTCTTTCTCCTTCATCTCCTGAAACCTCAATCGCTGAAGCTTCCTCCTTTGAGTACGAGATAAACCAGGAGGACACCATCTTGGCAAAAAGTATTTGGAGTTGGAACCACTCCCACTGGCTTCACCATCAGCAACAGAATCCTTCTGAATCGGTGCCTTAACCTGATTGTCCGTGACAATCGGTCCTTTGCCACCGTTTCTAAGGGGAACATTTATCAACCCAATCTGAATAACATCTTGATTTGTAGTCCTCTCTGGGTCAATATCCATCTTATGCACCTCCTCACGCTGTTTTGGCTTGTAAACTTGCTTCATAGGAGGTGTTGCCGATTTCCCAGGGAAACCGGTCTGACCGGTTTGTGGAACCGGTCTGACCGGTTGGGTCTGGTGACCCTGACCAGATTGGCAAGGTGCCAAACGGTCCTGTCTAGGTCTTGAGATCCTGTCTAATGCTGGCCTTCGCGGTCCTCCCCATCCATGTTGAAAAGATTGTTGATATGGCACCCACATCACTCCATTATCATCATAAACTGGACGGGGTGGACATGAACTCGGTGTCTCCCATTGCTGAACAAAATTCCTCTTTGGCTGAGGATATTCTTCTTGGTATGGAGGCACTCTCAATCTCTTTTTTACCGGCCGATCACTTGTAACGGCCTTTTGTTTGGAGTACTTGTCAAATAACATATCAAAGGTGACCTTTGGCCTGATAGTACTCCCCTGATTCTTTGCAATATTGATCTTCCAGTTTCCAATCTCCGGACGGCTTGGTTTAATCATTTTTGGGCGACTTGGGGGAAAACCGGTCTGACCGCTTTCCCCAACCGGTCTGACCGGTTTGGCCTGTACGGGCTCAAACGGTCTCTGCTCGGTGGGAACGGTCGACCCTTGCCCCCCATGTTCAGAGGCCCTCACAGTGACCTTGAATGTCTCCCTGCCATCTGGAGTTGTCTCACATGCAACTTCTCGAACCAACTCTTTTCCCCTCAAATCAGACTTTGCTTCACCAATCACAACATTCTTTCCTTTGGTTGCTTCGGCTTGATGCGGCCGAACCAAGACCTTAGGCTGCTGTAAATCCATGGTATTGACAGGGAAAGGAGTTTTGTCCACTTGCATCTCATGAAATGTCAAACGACCTTCATTTATGGCCGATTGAACCTGTCGACGAAACACATTGCAATCATTAGTGGCATGAGAATAAGTATTATGAAACTTGCAATATGCACGCCTTTTCAATTCTTCAAGTGGAGGCAATTTATGAGATAATTTGATATTTCCAGATTTAAGCAATTCATCAAAAATACGATCACACTTGGAAACATCAAATGTAAATTTAACTTCTTCTTGCCGACCTTTGTTAACCGGCTTAAGTGATGTACAAGAGTAAGTTTTTTCTTTAGAGGGCCATACAAATTCAGCAGCAAGCACTTCTCTATCACTATCACTCGAATCATCAGACTCATAATCAATTATATGAACATTGGAATGACGTGATCTAGAAGTATCTCTTTCTTTTTCTTTATTCATTCGGTTTTCAACAATTAAAGCTCTAATTTGAACTTGTGCAACCGAAAGAAAATCAGAACCCTCTATTCTATCTCTTATGGATGATCTCAAACCTTTTAAGCAAATATCAGTGAGGTCCATATCAGTGATTGACAAATTGAAACAACGGTTTTTAGTTTCTTTAAATCTCTTAATGTAAGCAGAAACAGTTTCATCTCTACTTTGTCTAACCGATGTCAAATCTGTCAATTTCAATTGCAAGCTCCCACTATAAAAGTGATCATGAAACTTACGTTCTAACATATCCCAAGATATAATAAAACCGGGAGCAAGTGAAGAAAACCAAGCAAAAGCGGTGCCAGTCAATGATAAAGAAAATAAACGCACTTTAAGAGCATTATAAGCACCCGCTTCTCCTAGTTGAGCTATGTATTGACTAATATGTTCCCACGTGGTTCGGTCATCATCTCCACTAAATTTAATCAAATCGGGCATACGCCAACCACGTGGAAGAGGAAAATTATCAAACTCAGCATTATATGGTTTTTGATACAAATTTGTATTACCGATATCAACACCAAGTTTACTTTTTACTACATTAGCCAAATCTTCTCTAAATTTATTAAATTCAGCCCAGTTAGGATTATTTGGCTGTTGGGTTTGCACATTCTCCAAATTCATCTTATTTAAGTAGGGAGCAACCTTAGCTTGAGCTAGCCTATAACTTTCAAAAACATCATTAGGTATAACGTTTCCTTGAGCAGATGTATTAACTGTTGTACTATATTGAGGTCTAGCAGTACCTAAAGTATTAGTGTGAGCATAAACCATCGAATCAGGTGAAACAGAAAGCGGTATAGGCTGCTCATGCACCAATTCAAGCACACTGGTCAGACCGGTCTGACCGGTTCCCTGATCCGGTCTGACCGGTTTGGCCGTGTTCGGCCCGGTCGGTTGGAACGGAAGGGATTGACCAATGGCAAACTCAGGTGGCATACCATACATGTGTTTTTCAGTATTAACATTGGGTATGGGTGTCAAGCTAGGAAAAACTCCACTACTGGAATTAATTTTAGGAGCGCTACTACTAGTTTCATTATTGTTAAAGCAAGTAGTGGTCCTATCTTTTTCAAGATCTTCTAATCTTTCTAAACGAGCAATGTAAGAGGCAAGCAATTCATCTCTTTCTACACTATTTTTAGGAACAGTAGTAGAAGGAGAATTCTGTGATTTACTTACAGTGGGTATTACCTCAACTCGATTGTCGTTCAACTTGATCGCCGGTAGCTCAAATTCTTGCACTCTTGCCACCTTGCCATGACGATCTTTCTTGATGCCAGCCATGAATTGCATCTTCATGAATTCTTGCAGTGCATCTAAATTCTTCTGCTCCTCCGGAGTGAGATCTTCCATTGAAGCCGCAATGATGTTATCCGCATCAAGATCACATCGAGATCCCATCTTGTCTGGAGCTTAGATCGAACGGTCTTTGACAACCAGATCTTCTTTTGTCCCCAGCGGAGTCGCCAAAAGTGTGTTGACACTTTTTCTGGCCAACACACGCGAGCGCCGAATCGCGCAAACGAAGAAACGATGAACTCGCCGCAGCTCCACCCAAACCGGTCAGACCGGTTTAGGGATCCGGTCAGACCGGTTTCCCTCGGGAACTTCGGGATGAACCTAAGATCACCACCTCGGGAGGGACCCCGTCGGAGATGGTGCGCCTAGGGTTGCTCTGAGATCGGTCAGGCCACTCAGAACCTCCTTGAACGCCGTAGAGACAAGCAAGGAAAGCAAAGGGGTTGGAAAAAGCTAGGGTTTGGAGATAAAAAGTAGAAAATATATTGATTGATCGATTGGATGATCACTCAATCGGCCATGGCCCTTTATATTTATAGGGTGGGGAGGTCTTGCCCCGCACGGAATCCTTTTACAATTTGTAAACAACTAGGACTCCTAATTCTACTCCAACTCGGATCCAAACCGGTCAGACCGCTCTGGCAAACCGGTCAGACCGGTTTGGCTGTTGCCAGATCGGCTACAGGGAAACCGGTCTGACCGCTTCCTGAGGTCGGTCTGACCGGTTTGCGTGGCTTGCCAATTTTGGGTGCGAACAGCCTCATCAAAAACTCCATCCAAAAACCCAGTGGGGAAAATGGTACTAGGAGAAAAGAGTACATATTATCCGTTATTGTATTGCACATATTGCCTCATTAAAAACCTTATGTGAGAAACCTTCAAGTAAAAAACTCACAAAGGAAAAGAGTACAACATTAAACCCTCTAGGTCATATAAATTATATATTTGTTATTCTTCATGAATAGCTATCAATCTTCAAGATTTAGACATGAACTTTCAGATTCTTACAATAATGATCTTCTTGATCTCAAATAGTCTAAGTGGTAAACCTTCTAGGTTCATTTAATAATTAATCATCAAGTTGATTCATTCTAGGTACAACATAAAGATTTCAAATCTATACATGCCCCCCCCCTCACAATGACATCACTTGAACTTCAATGTTTAAAATATTTTAGTCATATTTTTCAGAAATATGAGTGAGGCGATGATATTCAATTATCATAATACTTAGTCTTTCATAGACTTAATCTTCTAGATTATAATTGAGTAATTAGGAGCAATGTGCTTCATGCACTAGTTAACACTTTTGTTTGTGCAACACATAAAGTTTAATTCTTTCGTAGGACTGTGGGGAATAATCAATATTCTTTTAGCATTAAAAGGGGATAATTTAATATGCTAATCATCAATACACCTTCTGTGGTATTTTGAGGATAGTGCTAGCTAGCTTCATATGCACTTACAAATTCTTGTATGGCACATTCAGGGCCGTATGGTTCCTCACTTCTTTTCAATAACTCGGGTCTATATGAGTCATCATTCATATCTTCAGGATTATTGGAGTTCATTCATGAATTGATTGATAAGTCATTCAATCAATTGATTAGCATATGATTTTCAGGTATATAATATTCAGGAATATTATATACCTTAGACATTTAATATTTTGTATGAGATTTTATTTCTATTTGTTATAATTTTATTCCTTCAAGGAAATTATGAATCCTTCCAGGATCTCTTCTTATGAATTTTCAGAACCCACTAATTAACTGCATAATATTTATTTTATTCATTCATGCCATTTGCCAGATATGTAGCAGGATATTCATTCATATATAATGGGAGTTTACTAGCCTTTTCTTTAAAGACTTATGAACCATTATATTTCACCATATCATATGACTCATCTAATTTGAACTTCAAGATTCAAAAATTTGCTTCATGGTTCAACCTCAATTGCATTCTTTCATTGACCCGATATGAGTGCTTCATGGGACTCCACCATGGACTTTATTAATGGATCCATTTTCTCATTAGAGAAACATTTGCAATAATAGAGGTAATGTTGTCGACATTCATTCTTCTCTCCCATATCTTCATGATAAGACTATTATATAGTCAACTAGTATCTGCTATGCCAACACAAAATATTGTGCGCGCTTTATAGTGTTAGGCATTCATCTTCATGATGATTATTTCTTAGTATGTGAGGTAACAATATTCTTTCCGGAGTTTATGGAAATTCCATTCAGATTGTTTGACATGTTCATTTGGTCCAAAACCAACAGGCGTCCCCGTAGATTTGAAATCAATGATCAAGTCATTTGCCATGGGGAGCATACTATTAGATACCCGGGGTATACTTCCACACATAGCATTATGTTTACTGCAAGTAAATTTAACTTCTAGTTTAATAACTTCATGTTATTTCTCCTGATTCCGGATTCCCATTTGTGACTATTCATTGTGTACACATTCTCACTGGGTCAAGTCCTTCAACGAGTTATCACTTCTAGTGTGTTTCCACTTCAGGTGATGTCCTACTCTAGGACTTCCTCACATTTAGATTTTCTGGCATCATACTCTGCTTCATGCTGAGATTTTGTTTCTTCTAGAAATCTAGTGCGTGATTATATTCCCACTTCAAGCTTTCTGGGAATACGTGAATTCTAATATAAGGCATTTGATAGGTATGGGCTTTCTCTCCCCCTAATGCCGATATTAGATATTCTTAATAGCATACTTTTATAAGATATCCCCATATCATTAGCTTATTTTAATGAAAATTCATATCCAAATTTCTCCAACTTCAAGTGGATGCCCATTTATGTATGCTAAACTGGTGAAATTATTTCATAAATGTTTCACACACATTTTCAAATAGTGACATTCATATATGCAGTGATGTAGACGTATTGTTGTAGTGGCATGAAAACTACATATACTTCATAAGGTTAGTGTGCAATTTAGTATGTTCTACATACCTACTATTATTTAGGATGTTCTTCCCCTATTTCATGCACATCTTTTAAGTCTTCATAACTTATTTTATTGCCTAGATTATTTAATTCTTTAGCCCAATTTTTTAAATACTCATACCATATACTTCAAGTAATTTGAATAATTAAACTTCAAGTTATAATTATGCAAATATAATTTACATGGAATTTCTACTAGAAAATTTAATTGCTCGCTCATTCAAGAATTCCCCATATATATTAAAATTCTGAACCCATTAATACCAAATTATTTTCCACACAATGGACTTATATATCCATTTTCTTTTCACTATCCGCAAACCCATTCTAATCGGGTCATCCAATTTCTAATTGAATAAATTCACTATTGAGCCGATTTCAAATCGGTTTTCTCCCCCTGATCTCAACCTTCTTGATTAGAGATGAACTGACGACTTCTAGCCATATACAACATGCAAGCTGATAATTAATTATCTGTTGTAATGGCTTCCTGGCCATCTCAACTATATGGGAGGTGAGAAACTTGAGTGCACATAGCATGCAAGCTAATACAATGATAGAAATATATTATAGCTACAAGCCAACGTGAAGCGGAATTCTGATGTAACACCGTTGCAAGGGTTACAAATTAATGTAATGACATGTAGGTTCTTACATTACTATGGAATTTCTTCTACCTAGCCATTCTTATTGACATAATGTATATGGATCACAAATGCTATGCGCAGAACTACATGCTTAATCATTATAATGATCATGGCTACATGCCAACTTGCACGTTGGTTTGTCCATCAATCTAATAGGATGTGGATCTAGACCAACAATCTTGTAGGATTAGGGATATGCCTATTAGAATTTTCAAATTTATCCACATTCTTCATCTATGCCTCTATATCCCCAGTTTCTCCCCTTTTCATACCATAATTACACTTCATGTGATGCTATGCTTCAAGCATAATCTATGAATCATTTCAATGTTTCATAGACTTCAGTTATACTTCTAGTATATTCATAAAAAAATATGAAATTCACATATAGATTATACTATTTGGTGTACAATAATATGATTTGGGTAGAATAAACTTCAAGTTATAGGGCTATGTATTCGATACATAATTAAGTAATATACAATTTCATGACTAAAGTGAATCTTCTGAGATCAATTAAAAGTCTGTATATTATTAGTTCATATGCTTAATGGAAATTCAGTTTCCATTCTACCTTCATGGTAGGAATGCACAATACAAATATAACCTCCAAGGTTACTTGAGGCCTTCTTTCGTGGAAATATCACTTCAAATGATTATCAAACAGGCATTTAAAAGCAATTATTTACAATATTCAGTATGTAATTCTTTATTTGTTCCATGATACTAAAATAAATTACTGCAGGTAAAAAAACTGTTATGAGCAAACAGGCACAAAATAAGGTGATAAAACCAATACAGAGGTAAGAAACACCAATTTACTAAATTTGCCCTTCTATTCTGTGAAAGATTCATAAACTAATGCGAAACTTCTAGTTAAAAGCAAAAATTACTTGCTCTTCATGAGTATAACCATATTCTTCATGAATATAACTAATAGTGCAGCTTATGTAGGAATTCTATTTACTTTTGGATAAGGGGTGAGTATGAAACTTCTTTGTCTCAATGCATCTCCCCCTAAGCCTACCATTACTTCTAGAATGTAACTTATTTTCCTTCCACTTCTATGATTTATGCATATTCTATCTGCATAAATGTTTTCTATATGAGTTTATTCATATTCTTCTTGAATTGCAAAAATTCCTAGGTGGCAAACAATATAATTCTTCAAGAAATCAAATAAAGTTTGCATAACTTCATGTTATATATGAACTCAAATATTCGGCATGCTTCGTACGAATTTACTGCTATTGTAAAAACATGATGCCATTTTGGGAGGAAAATGTTATGTGTATAAAATAACTTACAGAGTTATACAATATTTCTTCTAGAAATTATGTTGTGCAAGGCTTAAAACGAACAATATTTCTTCGGGAAATAATGGACTTCATAACACTCCAACATTATACATGCATTTGCTGCAGGCTCACTTCATGTGTTTAAAATGCATGAAATAAGTGCAAAATTAATTTACATTGGTTAAATCTATTCAATAGACAATTCAATTAATTTCCCAGAATTTTCCTAGAAAAACATTTACCCCATTCTCAATTTGCTAGAGAAACAAATAAAATATGACACTCTCATGGGGGGTTATGTCTAAGGTTCTTCAAGGTTGAGAGAGATCATAAACCTAAAACCATGTTTCTTGTATTAAAGGTAATTTTCTAGCAACTTCAGGGAGTAATGGTTCAATTTTCAAAATTATCCATTAAACATGCTAGAAAAAGTTAAAATATGAGCCTCAAAGGGGTTTTTAAAAAATTAGAGAGCTCACATACCTACAACCATGTTGCTATGATTAAAGGCAATATTAACTGTATTTATGTGTAATTATAACAATATACCGTAAAAACAGTAAATGGACATCTTAATTAACAATAACAATTTACACGAACTTGTTGCTACTTCCGGTGAGCATGCCGACGGTGAATGATGACTTCGATCTGCATTCACATAAGGTACGCGCGGAGCACGTGCGGGCAGGACCAGCTCGCATTCAGGCGGAGCTGTGCCTGGCGAGGCGTGTAGCTTCTGGCAGAGCTGGGTAGGCTCGCTTGACTTCAGACAATTGAGCGGAGGCATGATGGTCGTGAGCTTAACTTCAGGCTGCGAACGACACAGGTCTCTCAACATGCGAATCGAGATCGAGTAGCTATCAGATGCGCCGAGTAACAATTCGTTCCTGCACACGTATGGATGGTAGCGTGCAAGCCTTTGTGCGTCAGCTAGTTCGGCAACAGCCAACAGGCAACGTCGTATGACTACGGATCGGCTACAAGCATGACATCCTATATGGCTACTAGCCATAAGGTCATCTACGGAAATAATTAGACTTAGGGGTTAGATGTACGACTGCATGATGTTTTTCTCGATGTAAAATCAATCTGCTTGTTGATTTTGCATGATCTGAACGCTGGTCTTCGTGCCAGCGGCGTGTCCCTGCTAAACACCAGACCGCTGTTCCAGCCTTTTTTCACGTAGATTCAATGGTTTGTCATCCAGTACCAGCATACAGGCCGAGGTGTATTTTCCATGTAATGGTTACAGACCAATTTGTGATACGTTAACGTGTATACTTCATGTATACTAGGATGCAAATTGCTTGCTTGCTCATGTACAAATTGTCATGGTTGTCTATAGTGATTCAACAATAACAAATACAATGTCGTGAGTTCGGCTCACGTACATGTTCTTTGTTAACCTTCGTGGTTATAGAAGATTAGAAAAATTGATTAGAAAAATTGAATAAAAAAATATATACCATTCGATTGCGTAGAGGAATCGAAGCCTGTTGCGTAGGACAGTTCGGCAGGGCCGTGAGACCTGCCGGCGTGATGGCGAGTCGATGCAGATCCGCTCGCTGGCGACGTTGATGTAGTCGACGTCATCGAAGTAGTCGTTCGCGAGGACGACGGCGAGGATCGCCGACGTCGAGCTTGATGACGACTCCTCCGGTGCGTAATCGACGAAGAGCGGTCGTGCTGATAACGTGTTGTGAAACACGTCGTCAACGGTTGGATCTTTCCCTCTCACGCCTCTCACGACAATCTCACGCCTCTCACGACAAGCACAAGAACACAAGTACAAAGTAGACAAGACACGATATAGGTGGAGCTTCTCTTTATTCCTCAAATCAATATGTTACAATAGGGGTGCTCCTCCGTATATATACTTCGAAATAAGGGTAGAGTTTGGTAAGAGCCCACAACGTAACCGGACTAGGACTAGAGTCCTTTATCTCCCTTGCCTTCTATGGTTGGTAGGTCCGGTTAACACTTTTTTATTTAATCTGATGAACATATGTGCCTCCGATGAATCCATTTTGTATGTTCTTTTCATGTGTGCGTATATATATATATAGAACTAAAGGTCCTATGATTTGTGTGTTCACGTATGTAGACAAATTTTAATACCCGCAACCTTCGGTCTGACATCGCCTACAACTACTTCAAAACGTTAGAACTATAAGACTTTTTAATCTTTAAATGGCCAATCTCTAAAAGACGAAATGCGGGTCATTCCACGGGCGGGCGCGATATCCACGTCGCCCGTCAACCCGCTAGCCGTCGGATCAGCCTCGCACGCAGTGTGGTCCGTCAGATTGCGTATTGGTTCGGGCTGCCACCCGTTAAGTCATACGGAGTACATCCGGGCGTTCGGCAATCGTCCAGAACCGCAACTGGAAAGCCGCAGCACCATCCCTCTCTCGTCTCCTTGATTGCAGCCAGTGCCGGACATTAAGCCATACATCCTTGCCGGACAGCGTCTCGGCCCACCACTCTCGCCGGCATCCTCGTAGACCCTCCGATCCGTGCCACCGAACTCCACTGTCCGCCGCGCTCCAGCCCCCGAGCGACCCACAAGCGTCCCTCGTGTAGCTCTAGAACCAAATCTCCATGGCTAACGACGGGGCCAGCACAACAATCCACGGATTTGGATTATGGACTTCAATAAGAAACGGGAAGCCCTTACCCTCCATGCGAGCCTAGGCCACCGCCTTGCGCATTGCCCTGGGCATGGCCCAGGCCGCCGCCGTCTCCCTATCAGTCCATACAGACAACGTTGTGGGCACGGTTGTGAACGGTGGCTCTCTTTGGCATCGCCGGCTGCGGCGCGGCCTCCTCTGATTTGGATCGCTTGCTCGCTGGTGGGGAAGCTCGAAAGGAGGTTGGCTTGGGCAGCCCCGAAGATGGCGTCGTACGTGGCGTGTAGGAGGTGCTTCCTTTGTTCTTGCCCGGCTATTCACGCCCCTAAATCTCCCTTTCTGCAAGCATAGCATATCGAAACAACTGGTCGACAGTGTTAAAGTCCTTATAATCAACTATGTCCTGAATATCACGCCGCAAGTCTAAATAAAAGCGACAAATAGAACCCTCAGGCCCTTCTACAATACCACAACACATTATACCCTTTTGCAAAGCACCATAGTAATCTTGCATAGAAGTCTCTCCTTATTCTAAGCGCTGCAATTTTTTACACAAATCTCTATAATACGAAGGAGGAAGAAAATGATCACGCATAGCCACCTTAAGCTCAGGCCAAGTCGTAGGTGTTGTACCATCCCCCACTAGACCAGTCCACCAAATAATAGCAAATTCCTTAAACTCACTAGTGGCATGTCTAACTTGATGTTGTTCTGAAACAAGGCGAGCAGAAAATTTATGTTCTACTATCATCTCCCAGTCAAGGTAACCCTCACCATCATAATGACTCGAAAAAGAGGGAATAGTAAACTTAAACTTAGCATAAGGATCATCACGATTGTTATTACCTTGCAGGGCGGCACCCATACCTACCCTGTTATGTTGAAGACGGCGTTGCAAGCGTGCGTTTCTAGTAGTTGCTTCATCATAATTACCATTGTCATCAAACACCGTGTCATCTGGAAAATGTGGAGGTGCTGGTTGTGGCTGTGGCTGTGGACGCGTCTCCAGTACAACAACCCTGTTGGTAAGCTCGGATACCTGTCGGTCCACCCTCTTTAACATGGTGCCAAGCTTCATAGCGATGAGCGCTTCAGTGACAACCTTGTTGATTGTTTCTTCCATCTTGTCATGAGCAGCTTCTAACTCTTCTCGACTAACACATTCACTAAAATCTATGGGAGCCTTCGGGGCCGCATCATCTTCTGTCATTGAAAAATACCAAAACAAAAACAAACACAGTGAAGCTTATCCTTAATAATCCGACTACGTGCTCTCAACACAACAAAAGGAAGCGTCTTACCAAACTCTTGCAAGGTTCTTACGAACAAGCAAGGCAAAGGATACATATAAGACGTAGTCCGCGATTGCAAGGGTCACAAACTTGTGCTGTCCAGAAATAGTATGTGGAGCTCGGAAGGCCAAATATGTAGCAATAAGTAGCAAATAACGAATGCAGAATAACCAAGTTTAATAAGTATCCAATGTACAAGTCACAATTATTGGCTCAGACGTGTCATAGACGTAGCACAACAAGTTGGAACAAGAAACGATGGATAAACTCACAGAGCTAGCAAATCTTTTAGCAACTTCAAGCAATTTCCTCCGGTACTAGTAGGAATCACAATTTTTTTTTCTTTTAACTATTTTTTATATTTTTCTCTAAACAAGAATATCAAAAAGTTCCAACCACACAAATTTTCAACTTTTTTCGAGCTAGGATGCGGTCTACAGAAAATCAAGAACGTTTCATGAAAGTTAGAAAACAATTTGATAATTTTTTCTTTATCTTCCTGATTTTTTTGAATTTTTTGACTTGACCAAACAGGCTGTAAAAAATTGAGTCATGGATCTGCTGTAAAATATTGAGCTCAAACGACGCACCGAGCGAAAAGTTATGCCCGTTTTACTAAGGGTACCTCAAATTATGGTTTTCGCGAAGCGAACAATGCAGCCGAATGCTAGGATAAAGCGTTCTCGGCACCAAGAGAGCAATAGGTATTCATCAGATGAAACAAGGAGCCACTATGCAATGCAAAAGCGATCAGCGCGGCTTGCAACCTATCTAGGGCTTGCGCGGCGAGAGTTCACACAAGGCGGCTAGCGAGGCTGTTGACACTAAACCGCGCCAACGAAGTCGCCGATGCCTTGGAGAGAAACCGGTCAGACCGCTTGGTGAAACCGGTCAGACCGCTTTCCTGGAACGAAACCGGTCAGACCGCTTTGTGAAGCCGGTCAGACCGCTTTTGATGGGGCGACGGTAAAACCTAGAATCTCGAGCTCGGGAGGGACCCCATCGGAGCTTGAGAGTCTAGGGTTGTTCTAGGATCGGCAGGCCACCTAGAACGCCCTCAAACGTCGTCGAGACGAGAGAAGAACAGAAGATACAGGGGTTGGAAGAGCTAGGAGTTGGAAAGAAAAGTAAGGTAAAGAAAGCGATAAATAAGATAAAAAAGATAAATAAGATAAATTCGATTGGATTGTATGATGGATTGATCTCAATCGGCCATGACCCTTTATATTTATAGGGTGGGATGGTCTTCCCCGTCGAGTTGGTTTACAATATGGGATAAAAACTCTTAAAGTTCTAAACATACTCCAACACGACAGAAAACCAGTCAGACCGCTTCTAGGAACCGGTCAGACCGGTTTGGCTGTTGCCAGATCAGCTACAGTAAAACCGGTCTGACCGCTTCCTAGAACCGGTCTGACCGGTTGCCCTGATCTGATAGGCAACTGCCAATTTTGGTCGTCAACACATGCCCCCCTGTTTTTTAGCAAAGCTTGCGTGCTAGAAAATAATCTTATGGACCAAAATTAACTAAGGACGATGATGAATAACACATCGGCCATATATAAGTTCTAAGGGCGATAAACAAATTATCGGCCATACCTTGCTTCAGCTAAGTTGATGATGAAAAAACTTGTTTTGGCTTCCATACTTGCTTGATTGTCGCTGATCTTGTTGGCACCACCTTTGCAAGTTGCTTCAATGATTCTTGTTTGTTCATCGACTGCTTCTGACATGGCTTGACTTTGTTCTGAAGCTTCTTTTGTTCCTGAGCAGCCCCTATCTCTTTATATTTGGCCAAAAGCTCTTCAAAGCTTGGCCTTGCTTTGTTTCTATTTTTCTCATGTAAACCGGTCAGACCGGTTCTGGAACCGGTTAGACCGGTTTGTGCAGGACCGGCGTTTTTGCTCTTGTTTTGCCCCCCGAGTGTTTGAGTCTTCGACTTGAACCGAGGGGTCTTTCCTGATGATATCTTTGAATTTGTAGGTCTTTCTTCACCAATGATCACATTTTTTCCTTTAGCTTTTTCGGCTTGATGCGGCCGAATCAACACTTTCGGATTCACCAATTCAAGTGTGTGTATAGGAAAAGGGTTCTCATCAACCTTCATTACATTAATCATCAATCGTCCTTGATTTATGGCCGATTGTATTTGTCTACGGAAAACATTGCAATCATTGGTAGCATGAGAATAAGTATTATGAAACTTGCAATAAGCTCGCCGCTTCAACTCATCATTCGGCGGTATAGTATGAGAGAATTTCAGTTTTCCAGCTTTTGCAAGCTCATCAAAGATCCTATCACACTTGGTTACATCAAAGGTAAATTTTACTTCTTCGTGCCGATTTTTCTGAATCGGCTTGAGAGAAGAACAAGTGCTAGGATTATCTTTAGATGACCATACAAATTCAGCAGCATAAACCTCTTTACCCTCATCGTCTGAAGAATCATAATTAATGGTATGCACACCAAGACGATCGGGTTTAGGTTTAGAATCCTTACTTCGGCTTTCCTGAGCCAAAGCTCGTTGCATCACTTGATTAATGGTTAGAAACTCATAGCCTTCTAATCTTTCTTTGATATGAGATCTCAAACCATTAAGACATAATTCAGCAAGATCCTTTTCAGAAATAACCAAACTATAACATCGGTTTTTTGTATCTCTAAATCTTCTAATATATTCAGAAACAGGCTCATCACTCTTTTGCCTAACCAATGTTAAGTGGGAAAGTCTCAATTCATTATCACTATTGTAAAAGTGTTCATGAAATTTCTTTTCTAATTGAGACCATGTATGAATAGAATTAGGAGATAATGCTGAAAACCATGAGAAAGCAGTACCAGATAATGACAAAGGGAACATTCGGATTTTTAAATGATCAAGATTTCCATGAATACCCATTTGTGCATTAAATTGGCTAACATGCTCCCATGTAGTTCTACTATCCTCTCCAGTGAATTTAACAAATTCGGGTACCTTGAAATTGTGAGGATATGGTATAGAATCAAAACTCTCAGGATATGGTTTTTGACATACTAGAGTTTTATCTTTAAGTTCCACGCCGAAAGTTTCTTTAAACATAATGGCCAAATCCTTTTTATATTTTTCAAGAAGTTGATCATGATAAGGATCATTTGGCCTTTGAACACTAGAAGTAGTACTATTCGGCATATGATGTGGTACCTGGTTCGGTTGTATATACGGTACTTGTTGTGAATAAACATTGTTTGGCACTGTACCGTATGAATAACCTGAACTCTGGGGAGGTATAGGATAATATGTAGTTGCATAAGGAGGAACAAAATTACCAGAAAATCCATTTGTTCGGCTAGGATCAGCCTGAACAGGATATATACTAGAAATTGGTTCAGGAGATGATTGATACGCAACTACAGGACCAGAACCGGTCTGACCGGTTTGAACCGGTCTACCAGAACCGGTCTGACCGGTTTGTAAAACCGGTCTGACCGCATTGTGAGGTTCTGGAGTCGTTTGACCTTCGAAATAGTTCATCGGCATGCCAAATTGAGGCGTGGGTGTTGCCGATGATCTAGGAGGCATGACATGATTTTGTGAAGTACTAGCAATATCAAACTTAGGAGTATTACTATCATTGATCAAAGATTGCTTGCCTAACGAACTATCAATCATGTTTTGGACAGTAGCAAACATCTATTTTTGACCATTGACTAATAATTGATTAATTTTCTCCAAAGTAACAGGTGGTGCTGTAGTACTCACAGTGTTTGTTTCTCCATCATGCTCGTCTTCGCTCGACACGAAGACTATCTCCTTGTCTTTGGAGATGTCACCCTTCCGATTCTTGGAGAAGTGAGATAAAAACCACTGAGTGGCCTTTTCATCTTCTGCTGCTTTGCGTCGGGCTTCCTTCTCCTCACGGTCCTTCATGAAGGCCTCATAAGCTTGACGATCCTCAGCCGATAATTCATCAACAATCGGCTTAATAACATTAGAAGGATCAACGTCACTAGGTTTTGATAGATTAACCATAGTAACAGATCTCTTTGCTTTCTTCCCCAACGGAGTCGCCAAAAAGTATGTTGACACTAAACCGCGCCAACGAAGTCGCCGATGCCTTGGAGAGAAACCGGTCAGACCGCTTGGTGAAACCGGTCAGACCGCTTTCCTGGAACGAAACCGGTCAGACCGCTTTGTGAAGCCGGTCAGACCGCTTTTGATGGGGCGACGGTAAAACCTAGGATCTCGAGCTCGGGAGGGACCCCGTCGGAGCTTGAGAGTCTAGGGTTGTTCTAGGATCGGCAGGCCACCTAGAACGCCCTCAAACGTCGTCGAGACGAGAGAAGAACAGAAGATACAGGGGTTGGAAGAGCTAGGAGTTGGAAAGAAAAGTAATGCAGAACATAAAGGTAAAGAAAGCGATAAATAAGATAAATAAGATAAATTCGATTGGATTGTATGATGGATTGATCTCAATCGGCCATGACCCTTTATATTTATAGGGTGGGATGGTCTTCCCCGTCGAGTTGGTTTACAATATGGGATAAAAACTCTTAAAGTTCTAAACCTACTCCAACACGACAGAAAACCGGTCAGACCGCTTCTAGGAACCGGTCAGACCGGTTTGGCTGTTGCCAGATCAGCTACAGTAAAACCGGTCTGACCGCTTCCTAGAACCGGTCTGACCGGTTGCCCTGATCTGATAGGCAACTGCCAATTTTGGTCGTCAACAGAGGCAAATCGAGTAATGTGGTGGCTCGACTTTTTGCATGGCTAATCGTGGATGGGATAACGGCGGAAACAAATGTAGGACGGTTGAACTACGACACGAACACAACTGAACTCAGGAACAAGACTTGACCACAGACACAAACTCAACAAAGCGAATCTGAAACGAAATTGCAAAGGCTAAACAAGGTTCTAGGACAGCGGAATTCTTTTTGTAAGGCAATTATCTGGATTATAGGACGAAGACAAAAGCATGAATGTCACGATAAACTTGTCTCTGAATATCACTTGATGTAGATTAGGGTTCCCGATCTTCCGAAAGGTCCTGATAACTATCGATTTGGCGGAGACGAAACACAAATCGATCCGGCTTCCGAACAACATGTTCCGAACCCCGCAATCGCAGCACCACGTCTCTTCAGATTATCAACCCGCGTTACACGGTTGACCTCGCCAAGAAAGCTAATCCTTGCCTATGAATCGAAGAACACAAGCAATAACAAGAAAGAAGGCAACACAATTACAGATGAATGATTAAACACACGAGTTGGGGTCTCACAAACCGACGAAGCGGCGAAACTGTTCTTGACAGAATAATCTAAGCAAAACTCAAACCATAATGGTTGGCGGCGGCTAGCTAATATAGACACAGGGGTCGTGGAAAGACCCCTGGTCGTGTTCCTAATGGGCTTCCACACGATACATGGCCTAAAGGCCAAAAGACGGTGACGCAACACCGAAACAGATTTTGGACATCAACTTGTTTCGTTGATTCCTGATGAGTCCGGATGAATTTTGACATGAGACCAGTGACATTGTAAAGGTTATCTTCTTAGCTTTCTAAGCATATAAAAAACGTCCAAATCCGAGCCCGTATGCGACCTGGGCGTCCGATTTAGCATTGACCGCTTCTGGACTTCGAGGTGGACTCGAAGTCGACTTGATTTTGGCCTCCATCTTGCCTTGCACCGTTGCACGCCCTTGCTGGTCCTTTCCCCCTTGAAGAATTTCTCCAACTATCATCTGATCCTCTTCATGGTTACTAATTACAATATATCCATTAGGTAGCAATCTATTCTCCAACTTAGGAACGAGCTCACCTCTAAATTCAATTGTCGTGCGTGAGCTCGCGTGAGCTCTTGTGATTGAATATTGAATGATCAATGGATAATTATTGTGTATATCCACAGGAGTGATGTCCTTGGTCCTCATCATCCTCCGCGTGTCCTGACCCTCCTCAAAGCTGAGCGCCGTCAACGACAGCGAGCTGGACAGGCTCAAGTTAAACTCACGAGCATCCGCGCCACGCTCCAGGCCGCTGAGGACCAGGGTGGTGGCCGACAACTTCGTCACGCTGTGGCTGCGGGAACTCCGGTACCTGGAAGCGCACGGCAAAGAACGTGCTGGAGGAGCTCGAGCTTGAGGCTCTCCGCCCTGCGCTCCTCAAGGGGTTCAAAGGCTCAGGTCCTCCGGTCCTGTGCCGACAAGCAGAAGCGCGAGATCAGCTCGATGTACATGTACTCATCCTCTCCTGACTGCCTCAGCCGCGGGATCGCCAAGATCACGGATCAGTGCAACAAGATCGTGTGGTACAGCGTACAGGGACGCACTCCTGCTGAGGAGCGGCGATGGGGAGAAGTGGCACCAGGCCATCTCCATGACGCCCACCAGCTGCTTGATAAAATGCCGGCAATATGGTAGGGCGCGGGACATAAGACGGGTCACTAAGCTGCTAGTCTCTGACGAGGCCGTGATGCCTATTAAGTTGTTCCTATAGTTTGGACAGCCCGGTGTTGGGAAAACCAGTTTCGTTCCGCACATCTACAATGGCGAGGCCATCAGCTCAAAGTTTGACATTAAGATATAGGTATGGGTGTGCCAAGAATTAGCTTACATGGAAACTCATCAAAGAGGCCAGAGTCCACTTGTGACTTTGCCGATATGGGGTGTATTTAGTTCCACGTCAAATCACCAAACTTTTCAAAATTCTCTCTCCAAACTTCACTATTCACCTGTCACGGCAAATCTCTCTCCTCGTGTATAGAACACTAAACGTGGGTAAACAAAAAAACTAATTACATGGTTTTGATGTACACGACGAGACGAATCTTTTGTACCTAGTTAGGTCATGATAGGACAATATTTACCACAAACAAACGAAAAGTGCTAAAGCGTGTCACAGTGTTGGATGTGACATTTTCACCAAACTTTTCCTTCCTCTTTTTAGAACTAAACACACTCATCGTGATGATGTATGGGATGAGAGCTAAGATCGTTGGGCGAACCTGCAGATACCTCTGAAGTGTGCTGCACAAGAGGAGCAAAATTTTGGTGCCCACCAGAATAAAGTTGCCATCATGGTGGCTTTGTAAGATACACCAATTGGGGTATTTATCTGATACCGTACCAGGATGCTGCCTTGCAAGGCCATGATCCTAGTATTATGAATGACAACCTTATTTATATTTCTTTTGACACGGTACCTTATTTATATTGGTAAACCGGTTGCAGCAAGATGCAAAGGCTCGCAGTTGGCTGAAAAATACAGTTGGCCATGTTTTATCAAGTGCAGTCAACAGGAATCACTTGGAGGCTGTTGAAAAGAGCGATTTGTTGAACAGTGGAGTGGTTGAGCAGACTCTTCCTGCTCTTCTGGTGAGCTACAACAACTTGCTTCTCTTGTTGTGTATAAAAGACAAGCTTCCCGGCTATGGTTGGCACAAGGCTTTGTTCAAGCACATCTCTCAACTGTAAAGTCTAAATAACTCAGGTAAAGGACGGGAAGAGCAGAAGAGGCGCACACGGCATGTTCTCATGGGCCTATACTCTTCGAGCACGACGCAGCCTCTCTTCCCTGGATGCTACATCGCCCTAGCGACGACAGGAAGCTATATTGCGTAATCAGCTTGACATCAAGGTGAACAGTGACCATAGTGAGGTGCTTCTTTATTTTCTCTTACGCATTGAAGAAATATATGAAAGGTAAGCATCTTGATTAGGTTCTGAGGACCTAATTTACATAAATTCAATTCTCTTAAATGTAGGGTAATAAAAAACAGAAGTTCAATAGCTACTGCTATGAACATACATGGTACAAAATTATCCCTCATATATGTACAGAAATATCGACATCAATATGCTTGGAGGCGCTGAAATAACTTTCTTTATGAAAATAAGAATATTAGCAATAAACAAGAGAACAGAACTAAGGCATCCCTATCACATGAATTGAAGGGAACATTATACCTGATTAAGTTATAATGTTATAAATCGCCTCATATTGCTCCTGCACTACCATCCAACATGAGCAAATTATGCTTTGACTAAGTAATAAGTTTATACAATTATGCAACTCAGATATCGTGTACATAGACGGGGGTCATGATTCCAATGTTGAAAGGCTAATCTTCCGGTTCCATGACTACTCGCTATTGAAAAACGGTTATTTGGATCGGTACCATTATAATTCTAAGAAGTTGAAGATATTACACTACAATTCACCTATTTGGAAACATGTCATTGCAATTCTTTGTTTCCCACAAAATAACCACATAATATGTATGGAGACTCCTTCAACCCAGTTGTAGGTGTATACAAATACTAACACACGAGTGTGGGCCCCACTCGTCATCCCCTTCCTCACCTTCCCTCCTCCTCCGTCGTGCCCCATCACTACTAGAGATCCCTATGTTCCCTGCGGTATACTCACTCCGTCCCTTTTTATCTATTGTTTACGGTTCCCAAGAAACAACTTTGACTGAATATAAAAAAATATATATTAATATTTATAGTACATAATAAATATCATTAGATAGATATTTGAATCTAGTTTTTTAACAAATTTTTTAGAGATTAAAATATTGCACATATTTTCTACAAATCAAATCTAAATTGTGGCACGGAAACCGACAACGACAAATATTAAGGGACAGAGGGAGTAGAATTGTAGGGAAACAAACGTTCCCTACGAATCTTCCTGGGCACCGTAGGGCACTCCACCTTTCCCGACAAACCTTCCCCTAGAACGATTTCCCTAGTAAATTTTGTAGGGGAAGTTGTTCCCTATGGTTTTTTCTCTTTCCCTAGAAATTTTATCGGCAAGGAACACTTCGGCGGTCAGGCCGCCGCCGTCGGCTGCTCCCCCTCACTCCCTCCTTCCTCCCACTTCGATCCCAGCGCGCGGGCCATCCCATCCCCCGTCGTGTGTTCCCCCTCACTCACTCCCTCCCTCCTGCTGCCCCGGCGACGAGCACGCCCTCCGCCGCCGTCTTGAAGGCGACCTCCGCACCAGCAAGGCCGAGGTGGCGGCGCTGCTGCTGCGGGAGGTACTCCGGGAGGTGGCGTGTGGCCCGGGGACGGGGGAGCTCCACCTCGTCACAGAGGCCGAGATGCGACGTTGATGGCACAGCTGCTCGCCGGGACCATGCACGCACGTCGAGCTCGGAGCGGGAGGAGGGAGTGAATGAAGGGGAGCGGCCGGCGGGGGATGGGATGGCGGCGGGGTGAGCTCGGCCTCGCGTGTATGCCGTGGCGGCGAGCTTCGGCTCGCGCTTGTGCCGACGGGGGCGAGCTCCGCCTCGCGCGTGCTCGTCCTCGCCGGCAGCCACCGCAGTGGCACCGAACTCTCTGGACGGTGGGAGGAGGAAGATAACGATGACGTTCGGGTCCCACATGTCAGCGAGTGGGGGAGAGGAGAGATAGCAGGGGTATTTTGGTCCATACAAAAATACGGAGGTCTACGGTGGGTCCAAAGGAATCAAAGACAGGTCCAGTGGAATCAAAGACGTATATAATGGTACGGTTCAAAGTATGTAAGAGTTGCAATGGTATGTTTACAAATAGGTGAATTGTAATGGTATATCTCTGACTTTTGAAAATAGCAATGGTACCAATCTAAATAACCCGTTGAAAAATGGCCTGACCGAATCTAGTGTAAATTAAAAGCGGAATAGCCATTATCATCCTCGAACTATTGACCGAGGCTCAATTTAGTCCTTTAACTATTAAAATAGTCGTTAGGCTGCCTGAACCGGGCTCCTATAAAGCTCCCTATAGGAGCGTTTAGGGGATCAAACCGCCGCACCGGGCTCCTCTATTGCCTCCCCTACGGAAGCGGAAGCCCTCGCCTCCCCCAAATCTAGGGGAGTTGCGGGATGTCCGCTATCGCGCCACAGTGGCGGCGGAGCCACACGGCCCAAACGCCGCGCGCGCGGGGGAGGCCGGGGAGGCGGGGGAGGGCGCGAGTGGGGAGGCCAGCAACGATGACTTGCACGGTTGCCGCGTCTTCTTCCCGACGACGACGGTGGCGGCTGTTGTCTCAGGCGGCATCATCACCGTCTTCGCTCCGGCGTGGGGTCCGCCTTCGTCGGCGACTAGGGGCTGGCGGCCGTGGCGAGGATGGAGTTGGACGCTGGCGGCGGGCTCGGGTCGAAGAAGAAGTGGTCGGTGGATGTCCGACCCAGGCTGCGGATCACGGCCTCCGACCACTCCTCGGACACGGTGGTGGTCGAGAAGCTCTCCACGTCGTCCAGAAGCTCGCAATCCTCCTCGGCGTCGGCGAGGGAGAGAAGTCAGTGTCTGCAGCGGAGTCGTCGAAGTAGGCTGAGTGCCCATAGCGTGGCTGCCCATGGGGCACCGCGCGTCGACCGATCTGCGGGCGGGGGCTCGGCCCCCGCGTCGCCATCGCCGCACCGCCGGCCCCGGCCGAGCCCCTGCGTAGCTGCCGGTCGGGGAGTGCGCGCACCGCTCGGTTGTCGTGCCATGGCCCCGGAGCCGCGGCCACTGTGGCTCTAGCCCACCGCGCTGCCGTCGGGTCGGGAGAAATTGACCCTCAAACTTTTTCACGTGGCTCAATTTCGTCCTATGTCCTTACGTGTCATGTCATGTTGGCGCACCTCGTCAGCATCTAGTCAATTAGTGTTTGAAAAATACACTTTCAACTGCATATGTCCATATATCTGGCATCTGCGTGCGCATGATGTTTGCAAGACACCATTTTTTTCTTATCTTGACTGAAAAATAGTATGAAATGACTTCGCTATAATTTACTTGTCTTTTGTGATTATGTAGAATAGCGGGACTATGGGAGGGAGAAATGAGGTGTTGTTACTTAAAGCTCACTTAAAACTCTAGTCGACTAAATGATGACATGGCATGCCAACATGGCATGACATGGAGAACGAAGGATGAAATTGAGCCATGTATCAAATTTTGATGACTGAAACTGTCGTTTTGGTAGTTCATGATAATTCCCGAGGACGAAATAGGCTATTCCGCCTAAATTAAAGTGTAATTCTAATATTAAAGATTTAGTAGGATGGTTACTAAATATTATTAAATTAGAATTAAGGGTTTTAATTCCCTTCTCTCTTTCTTAATTGAGTTATATGTGTATGTGTGTATTCAGAACGGAAGTAGCAATTCTAATATTAAAGATTTAGTATGAGCCAGAACGGAAGGTATTCGGGCCCATCATTCAGCGATTCACCGCGATGAATTTGCATGGTGGAACACTCAGCCCTCACAAGCACAGACGCGTACTATCACACCGGCCCTTACGGCGCGGAACTACTAGAAACTCAGGGCGCGGCGTTGCCGCGCCATTTGGTTTTGGGCCAGTGCTGTACACAGATGCGACCAGTATAATTTGGTACTACGTTGAATGCCATTTTATTGTTCGCTGAAATAAGCTACACACCTGCTTCTAAGTCTTGTTTCATCCTTGCATTTCAACTCTAATTCACGGGATTCCTTTTTGTACAGTATAATTGCTGCCGCACCATCCATCCAAATCTGGCATTAGTACATTTTCTATAATCTATACAGAATAGAGCCAAGTTGAACCTGGACTTTTTATTTAAGAAAGACATGCGTCTCCCTGAGGGAACATAATTAACAACATATGACAAAGCAGACTCCTCACAGGTACTATTAAAGGTTAACTTCAGCCTAATGATTGCCGATGATGATCAATTGTAAGCAGCAGCAGCAACATTGTTGGGAAATCGAGGACTACCCTAATAGAAATTTACATATGCATGATATCGTTCTCCTTTTAACACTAGGTGATACCCCGCGCGTTGCTGCGGGAATTTGTTAAACAAAATTTTAAAGTGAAATATGAAAGTATAAACACCAAAGTGATTGCATTGCAACGTTCTTTAGTAAACATTATACATGAAAGTATGACTGATCATACATGTAATTTCTACTCCTGTAATTTGTAATTGCTACACACAAAAATGTGGTCACAGAAAATCGGTTGAAGAATAAATATATGGTCTAGTGGATGATGACATGGCTTATAGTGGATAGTGATATGTCAATCCAACCATGCTTGTTAGTGGGTACCAATTATAGGTTATATAGATTTCTCCCGAAAAAAGAGAGTCCCTCCTTTTATGCAGGCATGGATCCTGTCATATTCCATTTGTGCCCCTGTAACAGCTAGCATGCCTATTCTAGAGGAGGGCATGAGGGTAATTTACAAATGGAGGAGTTCCACTCTCCCACTTCGCCGCACCTTTTCCCCAACAAGCATCATGAGGCAGACCAGCATTATTGAACTGCCTTGGTTTTAGCTCAATCTCCGAACATTCTTGTGCTTGCATCTTGTTAGCTATGACTGCCAGACACACTGAATCGTGCCCTAGCAGAGGCCTAAAATTAGACATGCTACCTTCAGGAAGATCATTTGAATATTCTTCTTTCTGCAAGATTACCATTACCAAGCATTGAGATATTTAATCAAACGGGTTGCAGAGTATTGATACATTTAATCGAATAGGAATCAAATATCTGGGATAGAATGAAATATGGTACTGTTTACTCCTAGATCAACATAATGAGAGGTCATTGTATCCATGAATGTACGACATGCTCCCTGATTTGCAAGCACCATATGCCCTCAAAGTTTGTCGATAATGTGGAATCATATCGTTTTCAATTCACGTGTTATTATCCCTATCTAATATCCATTTTGCTATATTCAGTAGTACCTTGTAGTTAATCTGACAGCATTCTGATGAACTTAAGCACTTAAGCCTCGCCGCTTTCTTATCTGCACAGATTAGAATCAGAAAGTGTGCTGCTTAAGTGAAATTATAATTTTATATCATACATTAAGTACATTCATGGTCAAAATTAGGGCAAACTTATAGGTGTATCATAGTATATTAGTATTACCAAATTTTAGACATGCTACTTGAGATGACACAAATGTGCTTAGTTCTACAAATGGAAGTTCTAGAATTCATACCATGTTAAACCATAGGGACACAAGCAAAAAAAATTAGATTATGTTAGAATGAAAGTTTAGAAAAAGAAATTCGAATTGCAATATAAAATATTTAGCTCATTTTTTTCCCAAACACAGGAGCTATATATCAGAGATAGAACTGAAATTCCACAACAGAATATTATAAAATGCTAAGTTTTAGAAGCAGAAGCTTACAGTTTCAGACTAAGTTTATCCATAATTATAAGTGTCTTTGATTGCTTAATTTACATCCTAAATTAATATTACAGTAAGCTTAAATTCTGGAGCAGCTATAGTTAGAAACCAAGTTGTAAAAATGTGCGTCGACATTTCAATTCGATATTGTGCCTAAGTGCCTAACTTTGTGTTGAAAATTCTTCATGAGCAATAATGTCAGCATCACAGATATGAACCGATGCAACATTGCACTGACAGAGTTTACCAGTATGATGTTAAGTGTGAGAAATTTGGTTACATCAGAACATACCATGGCACAAACACATATGCTTGGCTTAATCACATCTGTGATCTGCTGAGAACTTTCTCGATGTGTGACCACGTAGCCGAGGAAAAATTATTGGTTCAAAAATTAAATTCATGCTTGAGAATCATTGTTACCTAAGAACATAAACTTCATTTTTGAAAAGTTGTAGCCTGAATTTGTCTGCTTGCTGTTTATTTCTATCCTCAGGTAACGACTTTCATTTTTCTGTATGCATAAACATGAGTATAGTTATTTGGTTAGAAAGAGCTGCACAGGCAAATTATCGAGCACATGGTCTGCATGGTCCATGAATGAAAGCAGAGCACACGCAGAGCAGTGACGAGTTGGGTACTGCCGCATGCCGCGTCAAACTCGTCAGTTGTCACTACCACCACTGGGAGGTGCCATGCGCGACGAGGCTTCTGAGATCAGATGTCACCCGGTTGCCTGCGCGACGGCTCCAGCGGAGAACTCGACGAGCAACTACTCGACCGCCGCCGCCTTAGGTGTCGGTGCGAATGTGAGTCAGCGGCACATACCTGGCATCGGCGGCATCGCGAGTGGAGGAGACAACGCTAGTGAGGTCGCGGCCTATGCAGGGCGTGGAATCCGGTTGGTCGCTCGGCGTCCGCGCCATCCATGGCAGCAGCAGCGCCCCCTAATGGAGCTTCTCCTCAGACCATGAAGGCAGCGCGCGGTGGAGCAGCACGGCCTCGGCGGCGCGGGCGACCTTTGGGCCCTAGCAGCGTTGTTGTGTCGTTGGCGGCGGCGTGGTCGAGCGCAGCGCCGGAGTGCCGGCGCCCGACGGGGGACGAGGCTCGCGTGGGATCTGGACGACGGGTTGATTACGGCAAAATATGAGGGTTTTTCTGCAAAATTACCCAAGGTTTTGAATGATCCCAGCCCTTGGTGCACGATCCGACGCTCGAGGAGAATGGAAGCGACGTGGCCCTATCAGAGCCCGCGGAATGACCGAGATTTCGTGTTTTAGAGACAGAGATCACACCGGTCAAAGGGTCCACGAAACGGGGCAGGCTCATAATGGGATTTGGGTATGCTGCCGTCCACGTGAGCATCCTTCTCATCCATGTCCAAGTCAGCTCAACTATCCGCGCCAGATGCTTCGGCGTCGAGCTGGCTTAGTTCAGCGCCTTAGATTTGGAATTAGTTTGCGCAACGATCCACTCTTAGAAATGGTTTACAAAATGGGTCATAACGGCAAAAAAAAAGAAAAGACGATCATCGTTGCAAGCGTTAAGATAGACATCACAGGGATGGACATAGTAACGGAACCATGAACATTCAGAAATCCCACGGAAAGATCATTTCAATCGCAGCAAGGAGTTCTGAGAAATTCAGAAACAGTGTTAAGATCCACTTCGTTGGACATATCGGACCTTTTCTCATGTCATTGGGCACCTACTGATGGGAACTATCTTTGGCATATGCGGTCAGGGCAGCCCTCAAGTATTCATTCTCCTTACGAAGACCATTATTGATCTCAAGTAATGTTCTCACCCTCTCTGATTGGATCTCGCAAGCTTTTTCCAGAAAACTTGCACGGCCATCTTTTTTCTGCAGCAGATCTTCTATCGACTTTAGCATAGCTGAATTTTCCGCATCCGCAGGATTATCATCATTTTTCTTGGGCAGGTTGATGCCAAATAGTCTGAAAATGGCAATCCCAAGTACACTGGCCAAAAGCACGAGGCTAGAACTAATGCAAAATAGGAGCCACTCGATCAGCTCGTTCTCAATTTTGATCCAGATGCTCTGCCTCAGTTTTGACAAAAAATCAGCCAGATATTTCTTCACCTTCTTTCGCCTAAAAATATGTTAAAATGTGTCAAAAACACAATTAATACTTTTAACATGCTGCGGGCAAACCATTATTGAAGAATGTATTATCAAAAAATAATGGCATTCATCACAAGCATGTGATGAATGGTTAAACAAAGATGAGTTTTTGTTTAGAACACAGGTGTGATTAACTGAAAGTCTAGGGGTACTCGAGAACGTACAAATTTTATCCTACCAGTTCCTGATAAATGTTATCAGATGCTGTTTACAACAACAGGTATAAACCTACGAATTCTATTCGAAATCATAGATGGATTTGTCCTTGCAAATCTTAAATATAGCTTGCTTTACCAAGGCCTGTTCTGTCCTAACCAGTTCCTAAATGTTTGTTTCATAGAAAAGATTTCAAAAGAACATCGACACCAAAAGAAATCTTCGAAAATTAAAGTTGAATGGAACAGTAATCTTCATACCAAGCAATAGCTTCAGGGGTTGGGCCTTGGGGTGCTGTGGAAATCTTTAGATTCTGCAGCCTTTGAGAAAGTGCATCCGGCTTCAACTCAGCCCTAGGGGTCTACAGCCAAATTTGACAAAAATCAACAGGAGGTGCTTACAGAAGGAATGGGTTACAAATTAATTGGTAGCCAAAGGTTATTTCCTCTGTTAACAATGTTTGTCTGTGCTGCCAACTGGCATGAGATAGCATGCACAACCAAATTTCCACCCAAAGCAAAGAAAGCATGGCAAAGAACATTTAACCGTGCCTCCAAAATATTTATTTACAGTATCAAATCCAGAATGTCCTTACAGTGAAGCCCACTGAAATTTTTTTTTTATAGGCAGGCTCGACTATGCAAGTGTTAACACTATAAACCATAGATGCATGCTTCGAATTCATGATAAACTATTGCAGGCTTGTAGAAAGACAGAATGATCCAAAATAAAGTGCTAATAACAGTTTTTAGAAGAAACAAAATGCTAGGAAAGCACATCATAGAATAAAGAACAGTTATAAACCATGCAGTTAACATTATAAACCAGAAACACGACTACATAGCACCATCCTCAGACCAGAATTTGGTACAGGCTACTTCACGACATCAATTTCACTATGCAAGCAGCAAGCTTATAGAAAGGCATCTTGATGCATGCCTAAAGTCTATAGAGTACCAACATTGTGCTAGAATTCAGTACCTGCCGCACAAAATTAGAATTTTATACACAAACAACCAGCTTACAAAAAGACATTCTGATGCATGAGTTCAGTACAGACTACTGCACAATATTAAAATTTCACTACATAAACAGGAACCTTACAGAAATACAAATTGATCAAAAATATCGTGTGCCTAAAGTATGATACAATAACAAAAGTTGGATAAAAGGCCATTACTTCAGACCATGGCTAATTACAAAACAGTTAACATCCAAAATAAGCTACAGGTACACAATTTTAAACACCAGAACAAAGCAATACCTTGTAACGCGAAGAAAAAGAAAGACCATCTGTTAAAGGACAGCTTGTTGTGTTACCATATCTGAAAGGGGCCTTGAATAGTCCTTGACACTGATATTTGTATAATCCAGTCTGCGGGAAGTATGAAATTTCCATTATAGTGAAGTTAGTATCTACCTACTACCAAGTTATTTGAGGCAGCATAACTATTCTTCTTATGGATACATATTAAATCAACATATCAGACATTTTTATCTACCAATTTTTTATATATCAATCAAACTATAATATACAAAAATGACACAGTGAGACAGGGAAGAACAACGTTGAGATTGGCACCACATGGACAAGGATCAAAGTGAATTACACGAAACTTACTTAGAAAAACACGATGCTCGGTGATATGTGTAGCATGTGCTGAGGTGGGAGCGACAATTTGAGGTAACATATATTTCTAGTTTGTAATTTTTAATAAGTTCTAACTTCTGATTCTTAATAAAACCAGTTGGTTAGCAAGGTGAAACTGTAAAACACACGACAGATCACAAACATCAACCAACCTGCAGTTATATCATTGATAGTTGGCTACAGCATCCCTATTCTTCTGATGGACAAATTAACTTACTGTGGGAATGGCAATTTGAGGTAATCTATAGTTCTAATTTGTAATGAAGTTCTGATTTCTGATTATTAATAAAACCAGTTGGTTAGCTAGGTGAAACTGTAAAAGACACAGCAAACCACAAACTATACAGAAATCGGTTTTAAACCAGCATATCAGACATTTTTATCAAACTATACAGAAATTACAAAATCGGTTTGGGGAACCACACATTATGTTACCTTACTAGATAGGCCTGACACACGGGTGGCCATGAATGATGCCGGTGCCACCTGGGGAAGGATCTGGGTACATTGAACATAACTCATCAAGCATAGAAACACAATAAACTTCTGTAGGAACGTGATGCTCGGTGAGATGGAGTAACCTGTATGGGGGGTAACTGGGGCAGTAGGGGCGATCTGACTGAAAATACTGTTTCCTGAAAATTTACGCCCTGAATTGCACAACAGAGAAGTCATTAAGCGGAGAAACCGAGACAGAGTCTCTAGATAACCGCAAAACGGGGATCTGGAAATCGCTAAAGAGAACGTTAACGGGAGCGAAATACATCGGATCGAATTCGAAGCAAGCCACGCAAAGGGAGTCAATCCGCTCGGCGGCGCCGATCGAAATCGGCGTCGGCGGCGAAGAGAACACATCGGAAAATGGTCGAAGAGAACACATAGGAACATTCGGTGTAGAAGGGGGCAAAGAGAACGCATCCAGAAAACGGAATAGAATTCGATCGAGCACCACGAAACGAGAGGAACGAGGGAGCCACTCCGATCAAGATCTTTCCGAGAACAGGGGAACATACGCAAAAAAACTTACCGATACTGGCTTCCGCAGAAGCCGACACCCTAAGCTGCGAAAAGGCGCCGCCATCGCCGGCGCTGCTTTCGCCACCGAGGGGGAGGAGGCTAGAACGGAGGGTAACCTGGTTTGGGCAAAAACCTTCCGAAACAAAACCTCTCTCGAGGTTTCCCGTGCCGTTCTGCCATATCTATAGCAGCGGAAGGATGAGACTCATTGGGCCGGGCCGCTCAGGCTCATACGATGGGCCGGGCCGCTAATCGTAACGCGGCTTGACTGCCAGGTGCCAGCTGCTTCAGCATGGTAAAGGAATTCTAAGATTTGCAACTTGACTGCCAGCTGTTGCATGCAAATTAAGCTCAGATAGGATCCGAAGAAAAAGTAAAGGCCCTCGTTATTAGATTTAAATTGCTCAAACGATTTAATGCATGCGTCAACTCCTAGTTGCTTGTACGGGAAGATTGCAATTTGAATAAACACAGAAATAATTCAGAGAGCATAGATTGTTGACTATGTATGGTTTCTGCAGCACTTGAAACATAAGCACCTGATGATGTGTCATATGTAATACTGTGAGCCAAATATTATGATTATTAGGCAAGGAATTTTTCAATTTTCTTGTTTCCGGTGCAGAGACTGATCCATTTCCAGACAAGACATCCCAGTTAATTTTCAGCATAACAAATTGCTCTATTGCTCCAGCAAAAATACCCCACTCGTTCACCTCTGAAATTTTCAGAATAAATTAAAGCAAGGACGACATTTCACCCATTTTAGAGGACAATCCCATGATAATATAACAGCAAATACCCGGATCCCATGATAATATAACCATAGCATTTCGCCGTTTCCAGCAAGCACGATTCACCACGCGCTAGTTGCTGCAATGCAACAACCCAATAAGCAGCTGGTATGTCCTCATCTCAAGACAACCCTGCAACGCAGTTCATCGAGCACCCTATAGGCATCATCCTCAGACACAACTCGTGCCTTTGACATGACCTGCCTGCACTGCATCGGTTCGTCCATGATCTAGCTGCTGCAATAGGTCATGCGAATTGAAACCATGATGCACTTCCACATCCCAAACTACATCTGGCCGGGCAGATCCTCTGTAACCGTGATGGCATGAAAAACAAGTGCTCATGTCGTACGTGGGCCTCTTCCAGGGGCTTGGTGTTCCACTGATTCCTGACATCCTGGAAGGTGCTTGCGCGAGCACCTCCTTGGTGTGTCTAGCTGGCAACCCTGCTCCCTCTGATTCGCGGCTCACTGGCGCCATCATGAACTAGTTGATTGCTTGAGCAGTATCTTCCACTTGTTTTGTCATCACTTGCTGGTTAAGCGCAACCTGCTCAAGTGCTCATCCAACGCAGTTGTGTTTCCCTCAAATGAGTTGACATACTACTCCATGTTTCCTTCGCCCCAATTCCGATAGCTCAATCATGGAGTTGGAAATGGTCATGTGTATGCCAAATTTCTCCTTCACGGCATCCAGGAACCCGAGTCGTGTTGCATCTCGTAGACCTGCAACTAGTGCTTTGCTTTGCCCTCCATGCATAGCTGCCTCAATCACCCACATGCATCTGTTGATATTGTAAACATGGAAATAATCAAGGCAGTTATGGTGCACATTATCGAATTTAGGGAAAGGAAGCTTCAGAATGATACTGCAGTTTGCACTTCCGTTCTTCTCGCAACCACGGTTCAGCTCCCCCATGGCCCCATCGAATAGTTGGAGAAAACAGCATGCCTGATGTGCCCAGCTCCAACTTCAGTGATGGAATGCAGATGACCTCGATAACTCAAGGAGGAGGATGATCGGTCTCCCGTTTTTTTTTTGAAAATTAAAGCAGGAGCACTGCTATTGCATTTAAGAAGTGAAGTTCAAGGTTACAATTGTAGTAACCTCATCTCACTGATCGGTCTCCCGTTCCTCTTTGGTTTTCCTGTTTCGTTTCTTTCGTGTCCTCGCCTTCCCTTTCCGTTTCCCCTTCCAGTGCCCAACGCTGCTCATTTTTAACATGTTTCCATCGCCACGTGACACGAGGGCAGCGGCGACGCAATGACGTCGCCAGTCCGACGCCTGCCGCGGCCGTTACTCCGATCGTCATAAAAGTCATGAAAACCAACAAAATCTTTAAAAAAATAAAGGCTGTGTTTAGTTCAAAAAACTTCCCAAAATTCTCTATTCAAACTTCATTATTCACCTATCACATCAAATCTCTCTCCTCATGCATGAAACACTAAACGTGGATAAATGAAAAAACTAAGCACATAGTTTTGATGTACACGACGAGACGAATCTTTTGAGCCTAGTTAGGTCATGGTAGGACAATGTTTACCACAAACAAACAAAAAGTGCTACAGTACGCTACAGTGTCCGGTGTGACATTTTCACTAAACTTTCTCTTCTTCTTCTTGAAATACAGTGTCCGATGTGACATTTTCACCAAACTTTCTCTTCCTCTTCTTGAAAAACTAAGAAGTAGCACTTTTCGTTTGTTTGTGGTAAACATTGTCCTACCATGACCTAACTAGACTCAAAAGATTCGTCTCGTCGTGTAAATCAAAACTATGTAATTAGTTTTTTATTTACTTACATTTAATATTCCACGTACGAGAGAGATTTGATGTGACTGTGATAGGTGAATAATGAAGTTTGGAAAGAGAATTTTTTGGAAAATTTTGGAAGTGAACACAGCCCACTTCAGTTTACTGTGCACTTGATCACTCCAACGGTCTTCCAAATCATTCCTCGGCCCGAACGCATGGCCCCACAAGCAAGCCTCCCAAGCGCCCCACGGCCACGCCGTCCAGCTCCCTCCCAGTGCCCCTCACCTGCCGAATTTGAACCCCAACGGCTCTCTCCCCACCGCGCCGTCCGTCCCCATCAACCCCTCCGCCTCGGACCGTTGCGCGAGACGAAACGCTCCCTCCCCCTCGTCCTCGCCCCCCTCGCCCGCCTCCAAATCCACAGCTCAGCTAAATTGCCCCGCACTCCCACGCCAATCCCCTCTCGCTCCCACCGATCCCGATACGCACCCGTACGCCGTACGTACGCGCACCGGCAGCGGCGGAGATGGCGGCCGCGTTCACCGAGGAGGAGAAGGCGGTGGACGACGCGATGGGGTACCCCAAGGCCTACGCCAGGCTCTGCCGCGGAGCGGCCGTCGGCCTGCCCTACGCCCACGGCCCGCCGCACGCCTTCCTCCCCTACGTCCTCCAGCCGCACGAGGTACGTGCAGATCCCGATGGCCGCCGCCGCCGCTTGTGTGATCCGAGTGCGTCTGAGCGAGCTGACCGAGTGGTTCCGATGGGCGCAGGCGCTCAGGGCCAAGGACCTGAACGAGATGTTCCCGGTGACCGATGCGGAGGCGCCGCCCACCGCCAACCCCCGCGGCTTCGCCAACCTCCTCTGGAAGCAGCTCGACCACCTCGGGTGCGTTACTAATCCAACGATCCCGCCGCCGACCGATTCGATTTGAACTCGCCCTTCCGGTTTCGCTGAATGATTTCTGTGGCGCTTTGAATGCAGGAACGCTGGGTTCGATCCGGCGCTGTTCCGGGTGGACGCGTACGGGAACGTGCTCTACCTCCACGCCGACTCCGCCTCGCCCCTCGCCTGGGACATCGACCACTGGTTCCCCTGCGCAAGTAAGAGAAACGCTGCGATCTGATGGGATTTTCGCCCGCTTTTTGTCAATTTCTTCTACTCCTGAGGTTAATGACCGGTGCCTGTGGATTTTTGCAGGGGGAGGGAAGACGGTGCCGAGCAACCTGCGGATCGTGCAGTGGCAGGTGTGCAGGAAGAAGCAGAACAAGCTGGAATTCCTCATGCCGTGGTGGGATCTGCAGCTCGGCATCTCCGTCAACCAGTTCCTCTCCATCTTTGCCTCAAAGAACTCCGACTTCAGGTACGCGGATTGAAGACGCCAACAATTTTTTTGGTCGGTGTTGTAGAATGGTTTGCCTTAGTGTACTGATGGGTCTTCTGGCATGTGCAGAAACAGGGCATTCGCGTTCTTGTTCGCTGATGGCTCCAGCGAGGAGCTGAGCTCGCTGCAGGTGGTGGAGGCGCACGCGTTCCCCCAGCACTTCTCTGAGATGACAAGGAAAGTGGGGCTTGCGCCTGCTGCAATTGTTTCCACGAGGGCTTCTGACAACTCCGTGCTCAAATCTCTTGATGCAAACCGACCGCACAGGCCTAATTACCCTTTGATAGGTAATTTTCTTATCCATTTCTTTCTGATTGGTATGCCTGTTCTGATATGAGCTGTGGAGTGATAAGTGATCCTTCTTTGTATAGTTTCTAAGAAATTCACGGGCGAAAAGGATGAGAATGTCAACTTGGCAATCTCGGGCCATGGGCCTAATTCAACAAAGGAGAACAATAACCCGGATGCTGATAGCTACATCAGCAATCCTTACTTGTCCATAGCTATGGCTAGGGACTCACTGAGGCAGCGAGAAGAGGCCAAGAAGAAGCAAGCTGAGCTCACTGAATTGGAGAACGAGGCCAATGAGCTGAGGCAGAAGAATGAAGAGGAGCGGGTGGCTATCCAGGGCTTGGAGGCGCTCCTGATAAAGAGGAAGCGACGAGTTGAGAAATGCCGTCGCTTGGCGGAGGCTCAGTCCAACTACAAGGCAGTGCTGGAGAAGATGATCAGAGATGCCATGCACCAGTAAGCATGATTGCTTAAATAAAAGAATATTAGCATGTCTTCCATCTGAAGTTTAACGATGTTAAATATTATCTGTTGTTACACAAAATGTAGGTCAGTTGTGTACAAGGAACAACTTAGGCTGAACCAAGCGGCAACCAGCACTCTCATGGCTAGATTGGAGGCCCAGAGAGCAATGTGTGACTCATCTGAAACCGAGCTCCGTAAGAAGTACCAACAGAGAGATGATTTGGAAAGGCAGATAAAGCCAGAAAGGAAGAGGTATCGTGTTGATGATGGATTGCTTGAGGAAAAGCACAGTGAGAGTGTAAAGTATCTTTCAGCAAGAAGATTGAGGAGTAGCCCTCTCAAGCAGGAGCTGAGGGTTTTCCTGGAGGAAGATCAGAGGAATTCAGATGCTTACATTTCCCTAGGCGATGAAGAAATTGCAGAAGGTACTTCAACTCGTGCTTCAACATTCGGCCATGCCAGAAATGAACCATTAAAGGTGATAAACTTTCCAAGGAGGTCTCACTCCATTGAACAGAACACTGTTGATTCTGAAAGAGGCAGAACATTGGTGCGGGAGAAGCTAGAAGAATTGGCGATCAAAGAGCGGCAGCGTAGCAGGAGAAGAGAAAGAAATGAGACTATGGCATCAAGGGGAACTGGTACACCTATGAGGTCAAGAGATGACAAGGGTAAAGCAACCATGCAGCAGTGCTACGAGTCTGAGACTGAAAAGTGCCATGCCAGCGAGACAGTTTCGGTACCGAGGACTTCATCACTTCCCCCAAGTCCACCCTACAGAGCAGTTGGAATGTATGGAACTCCTAGGTATCCAGCAGATCATTCAACTCTGCTGCAAAAGAGCGAAGCATTTCATCACCCGCGTGTTCTCAGATCTGAAGATGATGAAAACATGGGCCATGTTGGCAAAGGAAATGTCGATAAGTGGCTTCATATGCTCATGGAGAACCAACAAGAAGGTCCTGGTGTATACCATTCTTCAGATGAGCATGACAACGACGAAGAGAATCCTGCAGACGAGCAGCAACTGCAAAGCCGAATTGACGATGAGAGCTGCAGAAATGAAATCACTGAATGTTCAGATGAGATTGTCGAGGTTGAGGGCGATATTGCTTCTGATCAGGGAACAGCAGCATGCAGGAACAGCTTTGGTATTAAGGAGAGGGAGGAAAAGAAGATTTGGTTCCCAAGGTCCGACAGCAGTAGGGGTTTCCGGTCACTGCCCTCATCACCTTCCAAGATCCTGGGAATGAGAAGAGGAGTAGAATGCATTGGCAGGAAACCTAAGGTTGCTGGCGATGATGACTGCAGATATGGCTATGAGGATTCAGTGTCCACAAGCAGCAGCAAGTTCCTCAACAGATGCAAGCAGGCCATCAAGAAAGCAGTAAACAAATAAGCCACTGCACCATACGTCTGGACCTGTCCGTTCTTCTTTCAGTGTGTTCAAAGTTGTCTCTCCATTTATTGTTTGTTTCTTTAGCTGAATAAGTGAGTTTACGGTTTAGTAGCATTGCTTGCAGACTTCTGTGTGAAGCTCTGCCTGTTACTTGTGAGATATTTCTTAATTCTTATGGTCACCCTAATGTGATCAGAATAGTGTGTGTACAACTATTTGTTGATTTGTGAAAGAAATGAATTATTCTTGTTCCTGATCTGTGAAATTATGATAATTTTTTCTGCATTCTCAGCACATATCACAAAGTTGGTCTTGGCCTGTTTGTGGTTTCAGGCTGTCAGTAGTTGATACTTTTAGGCTACTTCATACAGTACAGTTCAGTATTTGTACTTCAGTGAGATATTTCCATCATCAACAGAAACTCAAGATGACAGTAACACAACAGATCATTCAAACACAGGAATTACTGTGACCAAACCAAAACAAAAACAAAACATAACAGCCCATCCCTTCCCTTCATCAGCCTGGTTCCCAACTTCCAACCCCATCTCATGAAGTTGACTTGCGCCATTTCGCGTTCGGTGTCGCCGAGGCGGCGCTGTCCTTCTTCCCTTTCGCCGGCGTCCGGCGTTCCATGCCGCTCTCCGAGTCGTCCACCCTCGCAACATCGGCGCCCATGCCGCCGCCGAACCAGAACGCGCTCCACTTGAAGAAGCCGCCGCCGCCGCCGCGCCGCCTCCTGTCCGAGCTCAGCCTGTCCACCTGAGCCTGCAGCGCGTTGCACTGCACCTGCAAATGGAGATTTATTTCAGTGTCAGACTGCCAGTCCATTGGATCGGAGCATCCAAGGGATTGGGAGCTCGAGACGGTGAAGGGAGGACCTGGAGCCTGGCGACGTCGTCGCGGAGGCGGCGCACCTCCTGGTGCTGCGCGAGGACCTCGCGCTTGGAGGGGCAGCGGCCGGGGAGCTCCAGCGCCGGGTTGGGGCTCCTCGGGCCGCTGAAGGAGGCGCTCAGCTCGGCGAGGCGGTTGAGCTTGCCGTGCTCGGAGAAGAGCACCTGCATCACGGAGCGCACCGGCATGCGCTCGTTCTGGACGGCGTGCGCCGCCGCCTCCGCCGTGAGCTTGCGCGCGTCGATCAGCCGGCACAGCGACTTGCGCTCCTCCTTGCCCGTGTTCGGATGCGCCTGATTGAAATCAATCAAGAAATGGAACCGCAACAAGGGTTAGTAACCATTCCTTTTGATCATGATTATCACAGAAATTGATATCATCGATTTGCATCGGACAAACTAGCGACTCTGAATCTGACATGACTTTCCATGACTAGTACACCATGGATTTGACATGAGCATATCAGAACATGTACTCTCGGACAGCGCTGTCACCATTTCTGATGACAGTGTTTCAGCTCCAAAACATGCAGGGAGCAATGGAATAGGCTTCCCCAAGGTTTCTTTGGCTGCATTTCGATCGTCAACTGTTAATAAGGTTCATACTCAGGCCCATGAGATCAAAGGACAGATCCTGCCACTGTTGTGGCCTGCACTCTGCAGCGTCTTGATTTCTGTTCATGTCTGCAAGATCCCTGAGCAGGTTGCAGCCTTGCAGAGCTGCAGGCACTGCTTGCTTGGGAATTCCATCCACACGTATTTAAGATGGAATGGAATATTTTGCATCAAGCACATTAGTTTCCTGCGACTGATGCAGGTGCACAGTAACACTGCTGGTGGTTGGCCATAGCAGGACAAGAAGAAATTTGGCTGCATGGTTTGAGTGCACAGGGCACCAAGCACCAAGGGACAAGAAGGATTTTGATATCCAGAAGCACCTATTCCCATGTGTAACAACAGGTACTACTAGCTCTTTATGTTGGTTAGCGGGTGGAGCTCACGTGACATCTCTCCCCTAAGGTCTGTTCTTCACTAAACAGATGGTAACAACATGAGCTGGTTTAAACAAATACAGAGTCACAGTCACAGGCACATAAAAACAGTATCAGGCGTCAAGTGACTGAACCTTCAACAGGTAACGTTGGACTCTACAGTGACACCAATAGATAAGACATTTCAGACTTTTGACATGGCCTCTTGAAGCAACGGATAGATGCAAGGAAGGTTCATGACGACAAAACTGATTTGGATTTTATTTTTGCTTTAGCAAGATATGGAAGCAACTAATCCATCATTCAGTTCACAGGCCAGGCACAAACAAATCCATGGATAAAATAAAATAACAAGTGTACAATTGTTCCCTTCCCTATAGATTCATAGATTATGCATAGTTGTATGTTTCAGGCTAGTGATGATTTATCTTTGATTGTACAGACATGACCAAACTTATGATTGCATAATAATTGGATTTACGGCCAGAAGAAGATTCCCTAAGCAATAAAAATGAACACTGGTAGTACTACACCGACACTATTGTATTTCAGATATATGCAATGCATGGTCCAATGCAAATCACAGTACAGTCAAACACAGAACCACATGAACATGCCTCGCAAGTTTTCAGGCGGACAAAGACCAAAGTCGTCCAGTCCAGTACTCCAGTATATGCATGCCTGATTCCTCTCTCTTTTGCAGTACTAAATTTTCCAGTAATTTAGTATCTCCAGCACGGATTCGAACAACTCGCAGTGCCTCGGACGGGATGGGTCTGTGTGCAACCCAAGGCATGGCCAAGGCAGTAGGCACCTCGCTCCACTGCCCACTACGCACTACCCATCCGCTCAAGTGCTCAACTACTCGAGTCAAGAACAAAGATTTCACCACACCCTGACTTTTCGACGTGCACAAAAAGGCGTTCGCCATGCCCAGTTAAATCATCACCATCAGTCTCTGCAGCTACGGCGCTGTTTAGTTTCAAAAATCAACTTCCAAATTTACTATGTAAAAAGAAGATTCTCCATCACATCAAAATGTCATAACATGCATGGAGTACTAAATGTAGATGAAATCAAAAACTAATTACACAGTTTTATTGTACTCTGCGAGACGAACATTTTGAACCTAATTAATCAATTTTTTGACAATTTTCACACATACGAACGAAATGGCGCAATGATTACGAAGTGACACATCACTCCCAAATTTAGCCTCTCAATTTGGGATCTAGACAAGGCCTAAGATTTCCTCCATCGACCGATCTCACTGCAAGATACCGCGACTGCAGATTTGCACTAACACTGACACCGTGACACGTTGGCAATGCTATGAGCATGTGTAAACGATTTCCCGTTATGTAAAAAGTTAGCACTGACAGGGTTGGGTTCTTTGTAGCCGTGGCCTTTTGCCCTTTTCGGCGAGCAGGAATGGGCACGTACGCGCCTACGCGGCACGCGCGCCTGTGCTTTGTCACCGAGTCATGGAGTGCAATCAAGCAGGAAGAAGAAATGGAAATGGATGTGGGCGAGCGCAGGCGCTCACCTTGAGGTAGGTGTCGACGGCGCGGTAGAGCGCGTCGTCGGCGGGGCGGGCGTGGGCGGGGACGGCGCGGGCGAGCTCCTCGAACTCGGCGGGGCGCAGGCCGGCCTCGAGCGCGGCCTCGGCGAGGTACGCGTCCACCAGCCTCGCCACCCTGGCTGCCGCCGCGCCGCCGCCGCCGACGGCGGCGGCGCCGGCAGCCTTGCTGGCGGAGGCGGTGGCGCCCTCCTTGAGGAACCCGCGCACGAGCCGCAGCACGAGGGGCACGTCTAGCAGCAGCACGGCGTGCTCGCCGGCGTGCCCGAACGCCGGTATCATCACGGCGCCCAGCGTCGCCTGGTCCAGCCGCCGCGCCGCGCGCGCCTCCAGGTCCCGCAGCAGCGCCGCGTCCGCGCCCACCATGCTCCCCGCCCGGAGCAGCTTCAGCAGGAAGTCGCACGTGATGCCGTCGTCGCCGGCGCCGCCGGGCGCCGGCGGGTCGGGCGGGAGCGCGGCGACGAGGGACTCCAGGAGGAGCCGCTTCTTGAGCCACGTGGCCGTGGGGCTCTCCGGCGGCAGGAACCGCCCGGATGCGGACGACGAGGCCGGGGACGACGCGGACGGCAACGGCGGCGCCACGTCGGGGAGCCACTTGGCGGCGTAGTGCGACAGCACGGTGGCGAGCATGTCCGGCCGCGCGCAGGACGCCGCCGACTTGGACTTGACGGCGGCCACGGTGCGCGCGAAGGTGTCCACGTCGTTGACGCACGACGAGTCGTCGCTGACGCTCGCCGACAGCCACGGCTCCGACGCCGACCGCGCGTGCTCGGCGCCGGCGCCGCCGCCGCGGGGCGACGGAGTCTTCGGGCTCTGACTCTGAGACGACGACCTCATGGCTGCTGCTGCTGCTCACGGCCGGTGGCGGGGCGCGCGCGCAAGCAATGCAAGCTCTCGGCTGGCGTGTGTGGGCGTGGGTGAGTGTGTAGTAATTGTAGTTGGTGAGCGTGGCAGTTAGCTCAGGAGACGATGTGTGACTGTGAGCTGCTGCAGCTGCATGCTCGCTCACTTGAGTGTGTCTGTGTCTGTGCTGGGCGTATGGACCAAAGAAAGAACAAGATGATGTGCTGCAAGGCAAGAGAAGCCGACGTGCTTGGATCGGAGTGGGTACACGGTATACGGCTGCGGATGCCATCATCATCATAGCATTCTAATACGTACAAAAACGTTGGTATAAATTGACAACATGCCTGTGTTTCTATATATCATTTGGCAGATGCTGATTCAAGTATTTTTTGCTGGGGGTGAAATCCATTGGCACTGCAAAATGTTTTTTGTGGAGTGACCAGCCATTATGTTAGTATGATGGATAGCATTCCGAACAGTTTTAGTTTGGCAAAAATGCAACAATACAATGCCTCACAAATTCATTACGCACCGTTCTATAGCTACTCCATCCGGTTCCATATTAAAGTCGTTTTGGACAAGGTTCGAGTTAAACATTGAGAATATAAATCATGAATAACATTTAAGTCGTTGAGTTTGAAAATGTAAAAATCATATAAATAGATTGGTCTTGAAAATACTATCATAAAAATATACATATATAACTTTTCAATAAATATTTTTATAGAAAAAAGAAGTCAAAGTTGTGCTTTGGTGACCGTGTCGCTGTCCTAAACGACTTCTGATATGGAACCAGAGCGAGCGAGTACTAGTTACAAAATGTACGGGAAATTATTGGCCACTTTACATACATGCTGGTGTACTGTGACAGATGCTTCCTGTTCTCTAGGGCAACTTACACAAACGGAATCGGATAAGACGGAGTGAATTTGAAGAGACAAGAACAGCAGCATGTGCATCAGTGCATCTGTGTGTTGTGTAGTTGTGTGTGGACCACGGCCCTGTTCGCTCCGAAAGACAAAATTTCTCTCTCCAAACTTTACTATTCACTTATCACATCAAATCTCTCTCCTCATGTATGGAACACTAAATGTGGGTAAATAAAAAAACTAAATACATGGTTTTGATGTACACGACGAGACGAATCTTTTGAGCCTAGTTAGGTCATGGTAGGACAACAATTACCACAAACAAACGAAAAGTGCTACAGTGTGTTACAATGTCCGATGTGACATTTTCACCCAACTTCATTTTCTCTTTACCGGAACTAAACACCGCCCTCGTACACAGAGGAGTACGTCCAGAGCAATGCAGGCGAATATACTGTGCGCCATGCTAGCTTTAATTACTGTTTCATCTGCATAGCACGCTTGGCCAAAGCCCGAGAGGACCACGTAGTCGTCCGTTTGTACATGTTCGTGAACTATGTGCACATCTGTATTCTGAATAAGGGTACATGCTTAGTTGGATCGAATTCACTATAGGCCAAAGAGCTTCAGGGGTTCAACCCATGATATGCGCTCTGGCCTAATGAAGAGAGTAGTAAATCTATGCCACAAGGTCCTAGAAGAGTAGAAGCCACATCCTTTCGAATACATGAAAAGGTACGGTGGCAGATAGTCCACCATGTATATACTTGATTTGCATCCTCATCAAACCTCCGTCTTAACGTTTATCAATGCCCAAGTCTCTTTTATCATATAATTGCATTGGGTAATTAAGTTGGCGACACTTCGAGGAAGCGATGATCATAATAAATTGCACATTCTGTGGAGGGTATGTGAGGACCTTTTATAATTATTTTTTAAGAAAACGAATACAAATGCAGTAAAACTTGTGTACTAAGTAGCAGTTTTTCTTTTTACATTTGACTATGTATAGAAAAAAACCATAAAGATTGACAGCTAATATGATGGTAGTAGATTCATTGTGAAACCAACAACCATAACATGTAGTTTTTGGATTCGAGATAAATTACCATTGTCTATACTATTAGTTAAAAGTTTAAAAGATTTGACTCAGAACAAACCTAAATATAGCTATATTCTATAGTATAGGATAAAGAGAGTACATCATTTGCTTATGAAAATGAAGGACTAAGTGTATTTACCATTTCGCTAGGAAATTGTCTATGTAATGTAGTGCATACGTACATTGATGGGAGTGATGACTCACGTGAAGGGGTTACAAAACCGGCTATCACCTCATGCCCGAACACGGAGCCAAAGGCGCCACTTGTCCTCGTGCTCCACCTACCAGCTTGCTCACTTGCACACTCTCCTCCGTTCGAAGGCGATCTGCATCTCTGTGCTGAACTGAATACTTGAACCGTGTATTCCACCATATTTTATTTACTAAAAAAAAAGCTGAGTCGTGGATGCATCATGCATGCAGGGTCTTGACTTTGTTCTCGCTCCCATGCCCCAACCCCCAACTAACCAAGAAGAGGGGACAAACCAGATGCATGCAAGGACGCGACTGTCAGTGCCATGCGCGCGAAGACGACGCGAACGCGAGAGAGCGAGACAAGCCGCACCACCTTTAATATGCACGTACGTTCCTCTACGTACAGCGGCTGTAGCTGCCCTCTCGCCATCGCATATCCTGTACACAGCCAAGCCCGGGTGTACGGTATGGATGCCCGGTGTGTACGTCGGTATGGTGTATGGCGCCGCGCATACCTGCACACTATTGGCACGACGCAATGCATGAGTTTGCCCCTCCCCGCCTCCCGTGTCCGAGTCCGATCTTCGCTTGGTGCTTTGTAGAGTACACTTTACCTAATGGCTAGCTAGATCCAATGCAGTGCAGTGCAGAATGCAGAACACCGATGAGTTTATTGACCTGGACAGTCATTGCGAGATCGGACGGCCGGGCAGCCTCCTCCTCTCCTGCTGTCCTCCCAATGTCATTCACAAGTCACAAGCTCTGAAGTCTGAAGACTCTGAAATCTGACGAGCAGTGAGCACTGAGCAGACGAGGAAGAAGCGCCTGAAAACCGTGCGCAACATAGAGGGGGACGGGCCGCTGCCCCGCCCCGCCCGCGCGCGCCGGGGCCGCGCCCAATCCGCGGCCCGCGATCTATACCTGTGTTCGTGGGCCGCGTCCGTATGTGCACAGTTGGGCGCACACCCTTCCATTCCTCGCACCTCTTCTTCGGCCGTCGTGTGGTCCATGCGGCCTTGCCGTGCGCCTTCTCCCACCCTTACAGGCCCACGTCCACCAACCCATTCGCCCTCTTCTCCTTGTCCCCGTACTCCTCCCTCCTTCCCGCCCGCCTGCTGTTCTGTTCCTCGCAGGCCCGCGCCACCGCGGCGCCTGCCCCGAGGTCCCCCCGCCGCGCGCGGGGTAATCCGGCGGCGGTTACTACGCGGCGCGCGCGTGTATGCCGCTGAGGCCGTCGCGTGCCCGCGGCCTGCTCGACGGAATCCCGCACCGGGCACCAACCGCCGCTGGCTATGGCACGGCGCGCGCGCGCGCCACCGCGGGGGATGGGAACGCCGTCGCGGCCTACGCGGGCATGCTGGCGCGCGGGGCCCGGCCCGACGAGTACACGTTCCCGGCCCTGCTCAAGGCGGTGGCGCGGCGGGGCGGCTCCGCGGCGCCCGCCGCCGCCGTCCACGCGCACGTGGTCAAGTTTGGGATGGGACGCGGCAGCGCCCACGTGGCGAGCGCGCTGGTTGCCGCGTACGCGGCCGGGGGCGACGGCGCGGCTGCGCGCGCGGCGCTGCTGGACGCGACGCGCGGGCGCGGCAGCGGCAGCGGCACGCCCGTCGTGTGGAACGCGCTGATCTCGGGCCATTGCAGGGGCAGGCGGTTCGGGGAGTCGTGCCGCTCGTTCGTGGACATGGTGCAGGCCGGCGCCACGCCCACGCCGGTCACGTATGTATCGGTGCTGTCGGCTTGCGGGAAGGGTGGGGACTTGCTGCTCGGGGTGCAGGTGCACAAGCGCGTGGTGGAGAGCGGGGTGTTGCCGGACCTGAAGGTGGAGAACGCGCTGGTTGACATGTACGCCGAGTGCGCTGACATGGACTCGGCATGGAAGTTGTTTGAGGACATGCAAGTGAGGGATGTGGTGTCCTGGACGTCTTTGATTTCTGGGCTCGCGAGATTGGGCCACGTTGATCGAGCCAGATACCTGTTTGATGGTATGCCTGAGAGAGATGTCGTCTCATGGACAGCAATCATTGATGGCTATGTACAGGCTGCACGGTTCAGGGAGGCATTGGAGATGTTCCGTGAGATGCAGTATAGCAATGCGAGGGCGGATGAGTTTACCATGGTTAGTGTGATCACTGCTTGCGCGCAGCTGGGTACTCTGGAGATGGGAGAATGGGTCAGGGTTTACATGAACAGGCAAGGGATTAAGATGGATGTTTTCGTTGGCAATGCACTCATAGACATGTATTCCAAGTGTGGAAGTGTCGAGCGAGCATTGGATGTTTTCAAAGGGATGCACAACAGAGATAAGTTTACTTGGACAGCTATCATACTTGGCCTCGCGGTGAATGGTTATGGGCAAGAGGCTATTGACATGTTCCAGAGAATGATCAGGGTTCCGTTAGCTCCAGATGAGGTGACCTTCATTGGTGTTCTCACTGCCTGCACCCATGCTGGCTTGGTTGACAAAGGACGAGAATTCTTCCTCAGCATGATTCATACATATAAGATTTCCCCAAAGTTGGTGCATTATGGATGCATAGTTGATCTCCTTGGCCGAGCTGGGAAAATTACAGAAGCTTTGGAGACAATAGATCAAATGCCTATGACACCCAACTCCACTATTTTGGGAACTCTGCTGGCTGCTTGTAGGGTTCATGGCAATTTGGATATAGGTGAATTGGTAGCACAGCGCCTCCTTGAGCTGGATCCCAAGAACAGCATGGTGTACATCCTTTTGTCAAACATGTATGCGAAGTCTAACAGATGGGAAGATGTCCGACGCCTTAGGCAGGCAATAATGGAGAAAGGACTAAAGAAAGAACCTGGTTGCAGTCTGATTGAAATGAACGGCATGATTCATGAATTTGTAGCTGGTGATTGGTCTCATCCTATGAGCAATGAAATCTACTCTAAGTTGGAGAATATGATCACTGATTTAAGGAATGCTGGATATTTTCCTGATATAACTGAGGTCTTTGTTGAAGTTGCAGAAGAGGAAAAGCAGAAGGTTATTTATTGGCACAGCGAGAAGTTAGCAATTGCTTTTGCATTGATCAGTTCAGAACCTGGTACTGTGATAAGAATTGTGAAAAACTTGAGGATGTGTTTGGATTGCCATAATGCAATTAAATTGATATCAAGGTTGTATGGAAGGGAGGTTGTTGTGAGGGACAGGACACGCTTCCATCATTTTAGACATGGATTCTGTTCTTGTAAAGACTATTGGTAATTCCTTATGCATCAGTCACATAAGACGGCCGACTACCTGTGGCCTCAGCTTTGATTGGTCCCACTTGATGGCGAGCACAAGTTTTCACTTGAAATGTAGCATTGATTGGAGTTCAGGAAGCGAAATTAGAAGAATGATAGTACTATTAATCCAGTGTAGCCTTCATGTTATATTCCGTTTGAGCTCATCTTCTTGCACCTTGATTAAACCTTGACATACCAGATGGTTCTGCTGGCACAACTTCAAAGAAAGGTATTATTACATGTTCTACATGTCATAAGAAATGTGTTCTATCTTTGTCTATTAGGAATTGATGTTGCTTTTCTCCCTCTTTCCATCTGAACAATTTGTTGTCTTCTTATTCAAAATATATATTTCTTATTCAGATTCTTGCATGTTGAAAACTCAAACAATGGTACATACTAATTTATGAGGTATTTTAAACGACATCAATATCTAACTCTTGGATTTAACTTCGCAGAGTTTTGCATTGAAGAAATGTGTGCTCTGATATTGGCTTGTCTCTGGTATGAAACAATGTTTTTGGCACAACTGCATGACATCAGACATTTGTATGATTGATTATGTCTTGTGGAGTTTTACAGTTTGGGCCTTCATAAAACAAGGTTTCATCAACATTTCTCAGACCTGTGGCTTTCATATGTTTGATTCTGTCGACTTGGTTTATAGTTGAAACTGTAATAAACTTGAAATATTAAGCTGCTTTGCACGAATGACATTTTAGTTCCAGGCTCACAATTGCTGCATAAATATTGGCAAATCTTAAGAGCTAAGAAACAGACAATTTTTCTTTACCACCTTTGATGTCACGAGGATTCTTTTTTTTTTGACACGCACGAGGATTCTTCAAATAGTGTCAGAGTGCCCATGTTTGCTTGATAACTATTCTTATTTGTTAAGAGTTATTTTAGTATAGTAAACTTCACTATTTCCATGTTGTGATCTTTCGAAGAGAACAAATAATAGGTTCAATCATTCGAGCAATGGAGTCATTCAGATTAGTCTTGTAGTATTATCCTTGAACCCTTGTATTTTTCATGGTTTCAAGGAGAGGAGAGGTTAGCAACTTAGCATGTTTTCAAGGATAATGAAATCATCACGATATGTTGAATGCTATGAAGCTAAGCAACAATGTGCAGAACAGATTGTGCAGTAACTTAGAGTAGATCTTATCTCTAGATTGTCTGAGATCACACTGGTTAATTTGAAATATCCCTTTATAATAATCAAACTTTTGTATTGTCTTACACTTTATGTTTGCATCCTGAAAGAAGGAAAACAATTTATCCCTTCTGTATCAGCCAGATGCATTTGCCTGGTTTCCCATTTCTTTAATCAATAGTTTTATATTGTTATAAGAAGAACCACCCTCTTCCAAAGCCTTCCTTGCCTTAACACCAAATTCTTTCGCTCTCGTCCTCATCTCCTTTGCAGCCTCCCCGTCATCCATCAACATGGACACTGCTGTCTCCACAGCATCCCTTGTCACTGTAACTTCCTTTTGTACATGCCCCCATTGTGTCACTGCTTTCACTCCAACCTCCACCCCAGTTTTCAGCACATCCACCACCAACCTCTCGTTCACAAACTGCTCTGCAAAGTGTGGCCATGTTATCATGGGTACGCCTGCACAGATGCCCTCTATTGTTGAGTTCCACCCACAGTGTGTCATGAAACCTCCAATGGCTTTGTGCCACAGGATCAATACCTGTGGCGCCCAGCCCCTTATGATCAAGCCTCTGTCCTTCACTCGTTCTTCAAACCCCTCTGCGAGCCATTCCTCAACTTGTGGTAACTTATCTCCTGCTTTAATCACCCAGGCAAATGGCTTTTTGGAAGCTTCCAGTCCTAGTCCCAGCTCAACAAGCTGCTGAGGTGCAGTGCAGGCAAGGCTTCCAAAGCTAACAAAGGTCACTGAACCTGGCTCCATCGAATCAAGCCATCGTAGGCACTGTGCCTCATCCATCGAGGCCTTGTTTCCCCTTGCAGCCATTGTGTTTATGTCCTGGTTGCATAGACACATTGGCCCCACTGTCCAGACCTTCTTCCCTGTTATCTGCTGAAAGGATTCAGTGTACAAAGCCTCCAGCTCGTGGAAGCTGTTCATGACTACACCAGTGGAATTTATTTCCTCCTGATTGATGTTCTTACGGATTTGGTCCAGACCATAAACAGATAGGCTTCCAGGGCATCTTGCCTTTGTCAACTGAAGTGGCGTAGGGAATCCTGGGAAGTTAATGAGCTCATTCTCATCTTCAACGTGTTCCAATAAGTTGTCGCGGACCATGATGTACCTGCAAGATATAATTCTCTTGTAGTTAATCATATTAAGTTGCGAACTTGTTTCCTGTTACTGTCAGTTTTATGCAACATGTTCTTATTGAATTTCTACCATTATGGGCTTGGAGTGTAAACTAAAATACTGCTGCTATGTAGTAGTACTCAGATTGTTATTTTTTCCTTTTTTTTTACACATAAAAAACTGTTCTTAACTGCATATGTGTTTCTTTTCTGAAAGGAATCTCTATGCTTCTTTTTGCTCCTATTTATGGGTTGAAGATATTTATGTGATAAAATATGCCTTATATTGACATATAATACCTTGCAAGGGATGCGAAGCCGCAGAAGCCATTAAACGTGAGCCTTGGGATAGCAAACTCCCTTGCGATATTGGCGGTCCACCAGTGTGCTGCGTCGGATATGATGCAGCTTCGAGATGGGTGTTGCTGATGGAGGTATTCTGTAAGTGGCTCCCGAAGTGCTGCGCATGCCTCCATGAAATTCTTGAACAGATCTCTGGACTGGAGCATGTCGGCGTTCTCGCATCCGTCAGGCAGGCCAAACTCAACAGCGGGAAAGTGGAGCTTGACGAACTGTATCTCGAGGCCTGTTGCCACTGCATGGTCGATGAACCCTGCCATCCTGGAGGCGTTCACCGGCGTGGTTATAAAGCTGACTTGCGCGCCATGCTCTGCTAGCAGGCGTGCCATGTCAGTCATGGGGATGGTGTGGCCCTGTGCCATCAGTGGAACCAGCACGAAGTGCGTCCTTTCTGAGGCGTTCAGGTTATTGGGAAGTGCTTGGCCAGCAGAGGCCATGGCCATGGTTGTGGCTGTGAGATGTTTGAAGTGAAGCTAGAACTGACAAGATCTGCAGAAAGTATGCACAAATTTCTCTGGAGGACGTATGCTATTTGAACTGAAGGAGATAACAGGCAGCAGCAGAGATATATGTATGTGTGTGTGTGTGTGTGTGTGTGTGTGTGTGTGTGTGTGTGTGTGTGTGTGTGTATACACCTGTGACTCATGTTATGAGGGCGACATGCCCATGTGTTAAGCGTTGGGGCTCAATTGGTGTGGTGGCAGGCCGGCAGCATGTCAACTTACCGTCTTGCCCACAGCTTTGGTGACGCATGTTCACACGTCAATCATAGAGTCGTGGTTACTTAAACTATATGGATAAAGCTTCTTTAGTTCAGAACCATGATAACGATGCTCAGGCTGTCTGGCTGGACAACAGGAGCTCGGATTAGCAGTGTTAATGCCTAACATGTCACATGGCCCATAATGTATAGGTATAGCGGCACACTTCTGAAAACTCCTGTGGACAAAACGGGTAAGCAAATACTGTATCCATAAGTGTAGTCTGTTGGCTCAGATATGTCACATTCAAATCGTTACATGGTGGGGCTAGACTGCTGCAGTGCTACCCTATGCCTATGGTATCCTTGTCTGGTTGCTCTAATGATTTTTGCATGTTTCATCTTAGGCATTCCATGCTTCAGCCTGAAAAGGCAGCAAAACTTTTAATCTTGTTGGTGTTCAGCTTGACTTGCCTGCATTATGGTCTGGATAACGGAAGTCTCTGACTCTAGCAATGACAGGTAATCTATTTGGAAAACTGGGTCATTGGGCCAGTCATTTTGGAAAGATGCACCTGCAATCTTGCATGAGCTCACAGTACGTCAGTACTGCCTACCAAGAAATACTTGTTCTGGTTAGTCAAGGGAATTGGTCATATCACTAGCAGGTATGTATAAAGTTTCCTGGATGCTCAGTTGCTCTTCCCTACTGTAAAAAATTGATAATCTTTGAAGACGAAATATTACCACTGAGGTTCATGTTTATCACAATCCAGTTATGCTGCATCACGTTTTGTAGTCCCTTCTCTAGGGATGCAAGTTCCATTTGTTTTGGGCCAGTGGGTGTTGGAATTAGGGGCATTTTAAGGTTCAGATGAGCCCAATTAATCTAACAGTGGGCCGACCCAAAACATGTTAAAATGTACTAAAATTAATGTTTTAAATAGCAGGATAAGCCATTTAGCGACCGGGCTCCGAATTCAGCAAATAGCCGGCTGATTCTAAAAAAAAAAGCAAATAGCCGGCTTAATCTAAAAAAAAAGCAAATAGCCGGCTAAATTACATATGAGATCAAATAGCGGCGTCGTTCCAAATCCGCTATAGCTGGATAGCGGAGGCTATAGCCGGATCTTTAAAACCTCGACTAAAATGGCATTGCCACATGATTAATTTAGGGAAAGAAATGAACTAAACTAGCTAATCTAGAAAGCATTATTGGGACCCACTTGTATCCTTACCCTGTCTGATATTGATGCTGCGGGGTGTGATGGTTGAAAATTTCTCCTCTTTGCTGTTTGGTCTATTGTTTTGCTCGCTGTCCTATGGCACTTCTTTAATCATCGTCATTCATGACGATATACCATGCATCTTATTTTATTTCATTATCTACTATCTCCAGATCCTTTTTCCGAGAAGATACTCTCTCTAGATCTCATCTATCAACTGTGCTGGGATCAATTTCTGTTCTTTTACGTCTCTGATGTCGACTAGTGGACAGTGATTATGCTGCTAGGCGTAGCGTATCCGAGGCAAAAATGCACAATTTGTACCATGCACTACCCCGGAGCCAGATATCTTTGAAAGCAGCCAAGAAGTAGAGGATCGGAAAACAGTTGGACCACAAGCAAACAACGTACTCCTGTAGCCTATTTGTATTTTTTGTTCTGGAAAGAGTTGTATCGGATCCCCAGTTCATCTGCGTGGTCTTAATTAAGGTAATTATGTTAACCAATTCCATATGCTGGCAGTAGTGTTTGGATGTTTTTGGCAACTCTTTGATGCCTACTCAAACTCAAGTGTACTCCTATATGCCACTTAACATGTCAAGGCGTCAGCGGCGACCAACGGATCGGAGCCAGTGATCACTGATCATCAGCTGCCTGCACGGATTTGTCTGTTTGAAGCATTTGGTCGTTGAGTAACCATTCTGCGTCTCGCGCGGCGTGGGGACCCATTCGCGGTGCTGCAAAAGAGTGCCATGGCACAGTAATCTGAAATTCTGGTCTTGTAAGCCTCTTTTCTTCGCTATTTGCAACTCACGTAATCCGTGATGTCACCATCTTTCGTTGTCTAGGCTATATGCAATGGACGAGGCTGTCAGATCCTCTCCCCACGTTGAACCTAAGGAACACTCCTAAGTTTCACGTTCACATACTGACATACAGACAAATTAGGAACATTGACGATTGGGATTTGTACACGAGATGTGCACCGTATCCGTCCAGTGGTCACTGCCACTGAATATGCTTATATGCAAGTGTGCAACCCACGTGGTTCCACGAAGTTGCTTGCCGGAGCAGCCGCCAGGCCAGAGTCCCAGGCCACGGCCTCACCGGACTCCCAAGACGGCGACAGCGGAGCTTCGTTCGGCGCCGACGTAAGCTTTTCCCCCTTCTACACTGTCTACAGTGATCTGTGCATTTCTCCCGGCCTCACGATCCTTATCGCGTCGGCCCTTCTCGGCCAGTAGGCGGTTTCTTGAACCCTCTTCTCTCTAGATCTCCCCCCGCGTTGCACGCGTCACGTCGTCAACCTCGAGCTTCCCGAGCTCGCTGCCTCGGCATCGGGCGTGCCGCGGTGAACTATCCGAAACTATTTATAAAGTTCAACTAAGTACGCGCGCCCGCCATTGCTGCTAGCTTGAGAGGAATCGACGGGCGAGGAGATCGATCGAGCGGCAATGGCGGCGGGGCTTCACTTCGTGCTCGTCCCGCTGGTGGCGCAGGGCCACATCATCCCGATGGTTGACCTGGCGCGCCTCCTCGCCGGCCGCGGCGCGCGCGTCACGGTCGCCACCACCCCCGTCAACGCGGCGCGCAACCGCGCCGCCGTCGAGAGCGCCCGCCGCGCCGGGCTCGACGTCGAGCTCGCCGAGATCGCGTTCCCGGGCCCGGCGCTCGGGCTCCCGAAGGGGGTCGAGAACATCGACCTGGTGGTGGAGAAGGAGCACGTCCTGCCCTTCTTCCAGTCCGTCTGGAACATGGGCGCGCCGCTGGAGGAGCTCCTCCGGTCGCTGCCCCGCCGCCCGGACTGCCTTGTCGCCGACGCGTGCAACCCCTGGACGGCGGCGGTGTGCGCCCGCCACGGCATCCCGCGCCTCGTCCTCCACTGCCCCTCCGCCTTTTTCCTCCTCGCCACGCGCAACCTGGCCAAGCACGGCGTCTACGACCGCGCCGCCGCCGGCGACGAGCTGGAGGAGTTCGAGGTGCCGGAGTTCCCCGTGCGCGCCGCCGGGTGCAGGGCCACGTTCCGGGGGTTCTTCCAGTGGCCCGGCGGCGAGGGCTTCCAGCGCGACATCGACGACGCCGAGGCCTCCGCCGACGGCCTCCTCCTCAACACGTTCCGCGACGTCGAGGGCGCCTTCGTCGACGCCTACGCGGCGGCGGTCGGCCGGAGGGCGTGGGCCGTCGGGCCGATGTGCGCCGCCGCCGCCGCCGACGCGGACGGCAAGGCGCGCCGCGGCAACCGCGCCGACATCGACGCCGGCCGCGTCGCGTCGTGGCTGGACGCGCGGCCGCCGGCGTCCGTGCTCTACGTCAGCTTCGGCAGCATCGCGCAGCTGCCGGCGAAGCAGCTGATCGAGCTGGCCCGCGGGCTCGAGGCCACGAGGCGGCCGTTCGTGTGGGCCATGAAGGAGGCCCGGTCCAACGCCGGCGTGCGGGCGTGGCTCGACGACGGCGAGGAGGGGTTCGAAGCCCGCGTCGAGGACAGGGGCCTACTCGTCAGGGGGTGGGCCCCGCAGGTGGCGATCCTGTCGCACCCGGCGGTGGGCGGGTTCCTGACGCACTGCGGCTGGAACGCGGCGCTGGAGGCCGTCGCCCACGGCGTGCCGGCGCTGACGTGGCCCTGCTTCTCCGACCAGTTCTCCGGCGAGCGGCTGCTCGTGGACGTGCTCGGCGTCGGCGTCAGGTCCGGCGTGGAGGTGCCCGCCATGAGCCTGCCGCCGGAGGCCGAGGGGGTGCAGGTGACGAGCGCCGAGGTGGAGAAGGCGGTGGCGGAGCTCATGGACGAGGGCGCCGAGGGGAGCGCGAGGAGGGCGAGGGCCAGGGAGGTCGCGGCGAAGGCGAAGGCGGCCGTGGAGGAAGGCGGGTCGTCGTACGCCGACCTGACCGACATGATCCGCCATGTCGAGGAGCTCAGCGGGAAGAGGAGCCATGAGGAGAGGGAGACGGGTGGCGCGAGGGCTCTGGCTTCTTCTGCGCCGGAGCTTGGGGGCAAGAGCAGCGAGAAGGTAGAAGCCGGCGCTGCCTTGTCGGTGCAGTCCTAGGTTGCATCGAATAGGAGATGATTTAGCAGCATGTAGGTGATGAATTATTTGCAGCCAATGCAGTAGTTTGTATCAGGTGTAGTGAAGGGCAGTAGAGTTCATGGGTGCAAGACCAAGTAGAGAACTCGTACTTGCATTTGGAACCCTGCCTTCCTGCCCTCGTTTGAAAAATTTGGCTTCTGGCCTTTCCAATTGAGTCTCCAATGGTTTGTACGAGGACTGCAATTCGAAAGTGGAGTACACTCGCCAAAGAGAAAATGAGAAAAAAGGGGAACTAAAAAATGAAATGATGAGCAGAAAATGGAAGTGAATAGGCCTAGCTGTTGACGAGATGATAAGCCCAACGGCCCAATAAACGGTAACAACTAATGGACCAGACTAACGTAAATGGGCTAGCCCGTGAATCCCTGGACTCCTCATCGCATAATTCCCAGAATCCTTTCTAAAAAAAAGCATAATTCCCAGAATCAGTTAGGCGGACCCAAAACAAAGCCTCCCACGGCAACCAAACCAAACTGACCTTCCCCTTCCCACCAGACGAAATTACACATTTATTAGATTCAAAGACTAACTTAAAACCGTCTCTACATAGAAGAGACCCGCTGACTAAGTTCTTCTTGATGGTGGGGACATGCTGCACGTTCTTCAGTCAAACGGTCTTTCCCGAAGTAAGCTTCAGATCGACCGAACCAGCACCAAGAACACGCGCATGCGATCCGTTCCCCATCAACAAGGAGGAAGTCCCGCCTGCCTGGTAAGAAGAAAACAAGGAAATATCAGCACAAACATGAATATTAGCACCAGTGTCAATCCACCAATCAAGTGAATGACATACTAAAAGAACTGTAGGTAAAAGATTACCGTAACCTGACGTTCCACTAGTCTCACTAACAACCATGTTGGCACTGTTGCCATCTTTCTTATCCTTGCGATCCGGACACTTTGCAGCAAAGTGTTCAGTGCTACCACAGCAGTAGCACTTCCCAGTTTGCGTCCTCTTTGGTTTGAACTGAGCCGTCTGCTTAGCCTTTGTTTCGTTCTGATGCGGCTTGTTCATCTTTTTGTTGGACGCATTGTGGTTCTTCTTATGCACCATATTGGCACTAGAAAATCCAACAATCCCTTTACCACGTTGGTCCTTTGCCCTTGCCTTTTCTTCAACATCAAGAGTGCCGATAAGATCGACAACAACAAACTCTTGCCTCTTATGTTTCAGAGAGGTTGCAAAGTCCTTCCAAGAAGGTGGTAACTTGGAGATAATACCTCCAGCCACAAACTTGTCAGGCAACTTACATGGTGCATCCTCGCTATAGTTCTCAAGGTCCCTAGCCAGCGCCTGAATCTCATGGGCCTTCTCTACCACAGAACGGTCTTCAACCATTTTGTAGTCATAGAGCTGTTCCATGACATACAACTCACCACCAGCATCAGAGACCCCAAACTTAGCCTCAAGCGCATCCCAAATTTCTTTGCCAGTTGGCAGCAAAAGGTACGTGTCCACAAGTCTTTCAGCGAGAACACTCAAGATGGCACCACGAAACAGGTTATCGGCTGCCTCAAAAGCCCTCTCCTCCTCTGGAGAGAACTGTTCGGGCTTCCCCTGCGTGACATACATGATGTTCATCACTGTTAACCACAACGTAACCCTCTGCTTCCAACGCTTGTAATTTGTGCCATCGAAAATATTTGGTTTGATTGATGCAGCAAAACTAGTTACCGAAAGCCTATCAACAATATAAGGTTTTTGGATTGTTAGAAATCTAGGCAAATTTTGGTATATTTTAATTCCAGAAATTATCAACAAATTCATGACAAATATGAGTGATCCAGTGGGAGCAAAACATGTGCTTGTGTTCAAGTTAAATCTCAAATAAAACAAGAACAGTAAGCAAAACCAGAGATGATTTAGTTTATACCCAGGGATGAAACCGGAATCGGAGGAACCGGAATCGCCGTTATTGGTCATTGTGACTAGCTTGCTTGAAGTAGTCGATCTGATTCGGTGCAGTGACGAGTTGGTGCAGTGTAGTCCCTCGAACGACAAGGCCACCAGGAAGTAGTCGTTCGCTCGAGGGAGATGGACGCCGGGACGTAGTCGTTCGTGCTGACGAAGATGCCACCGGGAAGTAGACGAGGTAGTCGTTCACAGCAGCGAGTAGGCGCGTACGAGTATGCTCCCCAAAAACCTTATCGTCTGCCTATCCCGAGCAGGATCGCTAGGCAGACGAGGTTCGGAGGCAACTGCTCACGCAAGCAGAGTGCGTGCAAAGCTTGCGTTGGGGATGCGAGAGAGCAGCGGAGGATGAACCTGGACGCTATTGTCCAGCCATAATGCCATTTAAGCGTCAGTTACAGGATTCATGACAGTAACGGTCGTCAATTACTCTCCCCATGAAGACTGCAACGTCTCTGGCTTCAATGTCATTAACAGCAAAAACGTTCACCGTCTCTGGCTTCAATGTCATTAACAGCAAAAACGTTCACCCCCGCACACGCCGAGCGGCTCGGCCACGGCTCCGCGAGCCAAGCGAGCGCGCGCGCGTGTGACATGTCCTTCTCCTTTTACCAGCTTCACAAACGGTCCATATTTGATCCACCTTTTAAGTTAGTTAGGATTCTCGTTGACTCTCAATCCGAGATATAGACCCCTAGCATTTATCAGTGGACTTTTAATTTTTTTTGATTAATTGAGACAAAATGGGCCAATGACCCAGGTAATCCAACACCTTCTCTGAAGCAACTGTCCTCCATGGCTGGCACTGGCGCTGGCAGAGAGTTGAGGGCAAAGATATGTACGTGCTCGCGTTGCGTCCTTGCCATTTAATTTCGAGATGGGCAAATGGCTGCCTGAGTGCCTGTGCCTGCTGGCGTAGTGGCGTGACCTGACAATGAGCACGGCTTGGTTCATGTGACCTGATCCCCAGCCCCTGTCACCAATGCCTTGCGTGACTTGTCGATCAGGTCCAGTACCCACGTCGTTCTCCATCCTTCTGCTTCCACACCTTGAGAAAAATAGGCGTGCTTACCTAGTACTCCATCCGTTTCAAATTATTGATCGTTTTGACAAATCTAGATTCATAGTTAATAGTAGTATCTAGACATAAGTATATATGTAGATACATATTACTAACTATGAATCTAGATTTGCTAAAACGACTTATAATTTAGAACGGAGGTAGTACTTTTCTAGCAACCAACCACCAGAGAGAGCATGCAAGAGACCAAACGAGGAAGAAGAAAGCTTTGGAAGTTTCATGGCCTAGTCCATGCGCGCACCTAGACTAAGTTTAGACGGCTGAAATAGCAGCTCGATCTGTCTGCTAAACTGGGCAACATACCTGCAAATTGCAACAGCCTCTCCAAGGCAAACTGGGCAACCTGCCCGAGGACACAACACAATACATATCTCTAGCCGTACGTAGCTTGTATGCTTCACGTGGTCGCCGAGAGGGTTCGTCACGTCACAGAACAAGTACCACGTACTAACCAGCCTCTACCGGGCTCAGAATGCAGCTCGACAGAAATATCGTCAGTAGGAAAAAGCTAGATATTTGTACTTCACCTGGGATATCTTCTCGATCACTTTGTGACTTTTCACCGGCCCGACCTCTCTCCGATACTCCGATTGGCTACATACGCGCTAGCTCTCGTGTACACTACGTACAGCGATATACGGCCTGTCAAAAAGTAGCTCTCGTACACTACGTACAGCGATACGGCCTGTCGAAAAGGTTCTCTTGACCCTGTAGCAATCACCTAATCTTCTGAAATACTGATCCGTATCCATGTAGTTCCAGTTCAAAAGAGAGAAAGATCTGTCATTCTGTCACACCCGGTTCTAAAGCCAAAACCAGATGCATCTCATATACGCGCAAGGATCAGTTTACACAAATATGGTAGACGTCACAAGTGAATATCCATAACCATGCATAACGAAAGAGTATTAAAGTGTATTTATTACAATCTCAGAGTTGACACAAATGTCATAGCGGAAGACTTAAATAAACATTCATCTAACGAAGCAAAAGTGACTCCAACTCCACAGGCGTTGACTGGGGAAGACTCGCCTATAACTCTTCAAAATCAGCAGTGAAATCCTCAAAATTCTCCAAATCTGAGCAGCATTCCGGGTGTGGTCGATGCAATATAAATAAACAACAAGCGTGAGTACATGCCGTACTCAGCAAAGTTTGGAAATAAATGACATGCAAAGCTTTATAAAGTGGGTAGCTGAAAGGCTAGCTGCATTAAGCACTTTTAGTTGGTCAAATTTTATTAAGCATCTATTTACTAGCAAATATAAGTATATACCAAACCACAGTTAAATAAATAATATAAACCCAACAAATTCAGGTAACCACAGTTTAGATCGTATTCAAGTATAATTATCATGTAAGGGTCCAGGCCGCTCTTGACCGTGAGCACGGCTGTTATAACAGTTTTACACTCTGTAGAGGTTGTACACTTTCACCATAAGCCGTGATTCCCATTGCCGAAGCATGCACCCGTCCCACACCACGTGGACCGAATACTGAGTTTCACAATGAGACCTTTACAAAAGCACTCTAATAAATGATAGCCCGCTAAGGTTTCCGGTTCATAAGCAAAGCATAACCCTCCCTAATGAGGTCTGTCTCTTACCAAAGCCCACAGCTCAAGAGGACCAAGCTATACCCCGTCAACCACCGCCCCCATGCCCCTTCCGAGTAAAGCTACCATAAACTAGAACACCTAATTAGTCAGTCAAAGCCAGAGCCACATGGCACTCATGGTTGTACTGTTTTCCTGGGTGGTTCTCCATGTTCCAATTAAAAGATGTGATCTTATCCATTAATTGATTAAAAGATAGTAATGGAACATAGAGTAGTGGTTTCATTTAACCAATCCCAGTTGAGCAAGCTAAGCATCATCTACCATCAAAATTAATTAAGTACCCCAAGCTGCAAGGTATGTAAAGGAGACTAGGAAATCCTTAATGGGACCCAACAATATTATTGCAAGCGATAAATAACAGTGTAATTAAAATGCATGTCATTCACGTACAAACGGGTATGATCAAGGAATACTTGCCTTCTTCCCAACCCTGCTGCTGCTCAAAGTCTTCAACGACCGGATCTTCAAAGCTCTCCTCGAACGGTATGTTTCCTATACGCATCACACATTCACATGCAAAGAAACAATACACCAAACAATTCCAACAGAAGAAAACAACAGCACAAAACTAATCTACGCGTCACCATGAACGCGTGAGCGCGAGAAACACTAAAATCGGAGTTAAAACGAAGAAGATATGATTTTTCTAAGGTTTAGGGACTTGCTGGCAAAGTTTTAAAAGTTTCAGGGTCCTATCTATGAAAAGCCAGGGACCTAAACATAATTTTATAAAAACACGAGGGCTTACGGGTAAAACTTCCAAAACAGGACCTCAGGCGCAATTTTAAAACTTACAGGGGCTAAAACGAAAGAAACATGACCTAAATCGAAATACTTTTGAACTGAGCTGGACCTCGGGTTGATTTCAAAAACTTCAGGGGCTCTTTTGCAGACTTTCCACGGTTGACCGGTATCCTCCGGTTTGACTTAAACGCGATCTAATCTGAGATGTTGGATCACGATCGGACGGGCGAGAGAGATCGGGATCTCGGGTCGACGACGGCGACGGCCGAGACGGCGGCGCCGCTCTCCTCCGCGGCGGAGCTTCGCCGGAGAAACTTCGATCTAAGGCTACATTGCACGGTTTGCGATGAGAACAAGTCCTAAGGGCGCGACTCAACGAGGGGAACTCGTCTAGGGGGTTCTTGACGACTGGCGAGCAACGACGAAGACCGGCGACGAGCGATGGCGGCGGTGGCGCTACTGCGACGGCGACGCAGCGACGACAGCGCTCTACGGGCACAAGAAACATGAAAGAGAAGGTGCAGAAGTACCTTCACCTCGACGCGAACCTCCTGGTGCAGCAAGAACAACTGGAGGAGCGTCGGGCGGCGAGATCGACGGCGCGGCCGAAAGCTTGGCGGCGGCGACGATGATGGCTCGAGCACAGGCGGCTAGGGCTAGAGTTGATGGCGCGATTGATGGGGATTGAGGCGGCGGAAGTCGTCTGATTATATAGGACCGAAAACCGGGTCTCGGCGTGCGTGAAAGAATAGGACTCAGCGAAGGGTATCGGCGGGGAAACGAACTCGGCCGGAGAGTCCTGCTCGGCGACGAAAGGGAGAAGAAAGATTTGACATGCGGGGTCCACCGGGCAGCGACACAAGAGAAAAGAACATCGGTGCGGCGAGATTGGGCCGCCATGGGCCGAAAGCAAGGTGAAGCGGGCCGAGCGGGGAGAAAACACGAACGACAAAGGAAAGTCTACGGAGCAAAAACGGACCTTGCTAAGAGTTCAGGGGCCAAAACCGAACCCAGCCTTGACAACTTTTCTAAAACTCAAACAAAGCAAATCAAATTCGAATTTAAACGGAATTTAAATGCCAACTTGATTTACTAGCAACCAAAAATAGATGCATCAGCATGAATGCAACAAAAACTTATTTTGACTAAAATAATTATTTAATGATGTTTAATTTGATTAAGGAGATAGAAATTCCAATTAAATGCTAGAAAATTTATATAAGCTTCAAAAATTCCTAGAAAAATTCCAGAGGGTTTCTAAAATTTAATTATGATGAATTTAGGGTGTTACAAATTCTGTACGTTGTACATACGTACCGTATAGCAAAGGAAGATTGGGCAGGCCGCAGGTGTTGTTTTCGGTCGCGCCGACCCGGCCGAGACGAAGAAATCTGCTGCGAGTGCGAGAGGCGCCCGACCCGTCCGTCCCCCTCATGTGCGGCTGTTTCTGAAACACTACTGTTTATGCGTAGGAGAAAATGTATCTGCAGGCGTAGTTTTCGACGGCGATCGCGCGAAGAAAGGAAGCTGTCAGGGCAACTGTTGGAAACGTGGACGCGACGGGAGCATCCGTCCGTTTCGATCGATAATATATCGCCATGGATCGATGCGATGGGTGTAGTTGGGTACATACGGACACAGAAGCGCGGGGCGTACGGCCGTCCCGCACGCTGCTTCGCCTCTCTTGCGGTCTTCTCGTGTACCGCACCGGCCTCGGCTCGATCTGAAAGGCTGTCATCACGCACCGTCAAATCTTTCGCTACACATACGTGCGTATGTTTCGGTAACGATTTGTGCGTACATACGTTGTACAGCTATATATACATGTACAAAACCTAACCCCACCACGTTATTCTTCTTTTTTTTAGAAAAAAAAACAATACAGAAGCAGATATTCATATACACGCACATTTACCCCTCCAGCTGTACGTGCATGCACGTCGCACGTGCAGGCACGGGTCGGCCTCGATCACACACGGCCCTGGGCCTGGGGCCTCTTCCTCCGCGCGCACCACCGGCCATTTCCACGGCATCAACGCGCGCGCAACCTCCCAGGGGGGATCAGACGACGGCGCCTCTCCATCCGACAACTGACGAGACGCGAGAGAGCCCGACAAAGAAATTAAACCGCAGCCAGCAGCCTCCAAGCTCCCCCGGCCCCGCGCCGCGCTCCCAGCCACCGATCGAGAACAAACCTGCTCGCGGCCGGGCGCCACCACGGCCAGGCCAGGCCAGGCGAGCCGAGACCAAGAGGCCGGCAGTAAGGCGAGGCCGGACGCGAGCGATCACGCATTTTCCCGTTAAATTTCCCTGCTGGGCACCATCCAGATGGGGCTACGACATCAGCGTGACGCCGACCCAGTCGGCCCTGCGCGCCTGCCTGCCGCCCCGCCACGCGATAACGAATCCTCGAACGCTTGGTCCCGGGCCGCCAGGCGCCAGCCAACCTGGGGTCCTATCACCACCACCACCCGCCGGCGTGTGCAGCCAGGCACCCCCGTCTCGCTGTCGACCAAACGGTCGAATCGGGCTTGCCTCCATTTCCTCGTCGTCGTTCGTTCTCCATCGTTTTCCTCTGAAAACGCCGTGACCTTCAGCGGTCTCCATCCTGCCGCGGGCTGGCTTGAAAGGCGACGCCGACTTTTCCCGCGCGGAAGAATGGAAGAAGCCGAATGGGGAAGGGGAAGAAGAGAGCTGACAGCACTCGACAGTGGCTCGAGAGTTACTCGGTATGCCTGTTCGCTGCTAGCGGCTGGCAACTAGCTAGAATAACATCATGGTGTATTGGTGTTAGGCTCGGCGAGGTTACATGCATGCATGAGTGGCGCCTAACCTCTGAAGGAAGGGTGCCATCAGTGTCGTCGGCTGCCTGTATGTACGTGGCCATTTGTGCACGTTATCGTTCTTGCATGCTGATGTCTCTACGTGCTTTGCGCGGAATCTGTTATGCAGCCAATTAGGCATGGTGGTCATGGGGATACATGCATAAATCTTTTCGCAACTAAATACACAAGAGCGAGTACTTAATGAGTTGCCATATGCATGTGTACCACTCATGTAAATTGAAACGGCGTCTGAATAGAAGCCTGCCACCTGATGCAGATTTGTTCGGTTGTTCGGAGTACGTGATCAGTCTGTTTGTCAGTAGTCGCACGTCCGTTTACTCTCTTGTCACTGATGAGTAGTTGACGCCTCAAGATAAGTGATTGTATATGCAAATCATGCTGGTAGTATTATATATACTTAACGCTGATGGAATGGCCAGTCCTTTAGTATAGTAAACAGTGGCAGCTGCAGATTAGACGGCTAGCTAGCTATTGGGCACACGGCCACACAAATAATCGAGAAATCAACACTACGTGAAAACCTCAAATAGGTAACGCGGGATTGGTAACGGACTCACGAAGCCCGTTACAAGGTGCGACATCAGTAACGGGCGGAAACAACAACCGTTACCAATAAGCGTGTCAGGACCGGGCCCAGCCCCTGCACAACAACGCCCGTTACTAATAATGATTTCTGGTAACGGTCGTTGTTCGCGACCGTTACTAGTATTCCTTGTAACGGACATTACACACAACCGTTACCAATAATATTACCATCCGTAACGGTCGCTTAATGTCCGTTACAGGCTGGGACTAGTAGTAACGGTAGTTGTATTAGGCACTTAAAGCCCGTTACGTATCTTTGACTAGTGGTAACGATGTTAGGTTTGGCCAGTTAACGCCCGTTACTAGTGTCGGAGCTCAATTATTATTTGCATAAGCTATAGTAGCTACAGTGTGTCGTCTTCCACCCCGCTGCTGCTGTCGGCGCAGAGCAGTAGCCGGCGGGCGACGTAGATTCACAAAGAATTACACGTGTTGGAACAAGCATGGTGAGGAACAGAGTCTGAAAGAGAATCTGAAACAAGATTTATGCATTTCATCTGAAAAAAAACAGAGAGCATACACAACACATGCATGTTCAAATATATAACAGGACACACATTACATATATAACAGGCATGTTCACAGACATTACATCCTAGTTAATTAGTTATTAAGTACTGCATACATAGTGCCAGAAGGGACAAAAGAACAGAACATGTTCATCTCTTTTTATCTAACTCCAACCGCGCATCTCGATAAGTGCATTTTTAAGAACTCTTTTCTTCTCTTCTGCTTCTTTGAGTTTTGCTTTGAGTTCTTTCTTCTTTGATTTCTTGCGCTCGAGTTCGGAGGTCAGATAATCCACTTCTGCTTTGATATTTGCTGCCTTTTCCTTTTCTTCCTAGAGAGAAAATTCCAACTATTCTTGCTTCTTTCCTGCCTCACTCAGCCACATTTCCAATTCCTTGTTTGCCTCCCTAGCTTCATCGAGGTCTTGCAAGGCCTTGTTGTATTTCTGTGCTGCCTCCTTCTTCAACTGACAAAGAAGACAAGGATGGATGGATCGTATCTGAAAATAAAACAGATAGTCAAATGAGGCAGTGCCTTAACATGTGGCTAGATTCACACAGTCAATTATTTCACACACAAACAGCAATGATCTGCCAAACAACAAGATATGTTGTTCACACAGCCGTCTTGATACTATATGAACTGCATAGCACAATTTTTAAATTTTATAGACATAAACACACAACCTATTATTTCACACACATGAACTGTATAGCATAATTGTTTCACCTAGCCTGATAGTCTAACAAGGATGTTACAGAATCTATATGAATCACACTGCCTATTATTTCACACACATGAATTTGCATTTCCAGGTCACAATCAAAGGCATTCCCCGATCATAATCAAAGGCATGTCTAGTTTATCAAACATTAAACCCTAAATAGAGCAGATTCTTCACCATTTAGATACACAATTCAGCCTCCAGACGAGGAACGCCGGAGTCATTGTTTGATAAACTCATTGCTCACCTCGTCGCCGGAGTCATGGTTGGAGGAAGAAACTAGGTCGATTTCCATCCGAGGGGGAGACGGAGCCGGAACGACCGATGAAGAAGGAGCACCCTCTCCCAAAGGGACGATTCCTCGCCCCTGCAGCCTCCAGACGCCCCACGCTCTCGCGTGGGGAGGACTCCTCCTCGCCGGAGCCAGAGCCGGAGCCTCCTCTTCGCTGCTCGCGGCCGCAGCGGCTTCCCTTGCAGCAGCGGTGGCGGCCTTCGGAGGGCGAGGGTGCTCCCTCCCCCTGGCGCGAATGAAGCGGCGGCAGTGGCCCTCCTCCCCGCTCTCGTGAGCCCCGGCGGCGGCCTTCGCAGCAGCGGCGCGCGTGTAGGGATGCCGGCCCACCGCGGCGGCGGCGGTCTTCGTCGTGCAAGAAACCCTCTCCTTGTGAGGGGAGGGCTTCTTGGCGCTTCCACTTGCCCGCATCCACCGGCCGGTGCGGGGATCCCGTAGCTGGGCGACATTGAAGCCGGACATCTCCGCCGCTCGCCGCTTGCGCTTCTTGGATGGGGAGAGAGAGTGAGAGCGAGTGAGAGAGAGGGGGTTTCTTGCTCTTCTTGGATTGACCAAAGTGAGAGAGAGAGAGAGACCCGCCGCTCGTCGCTTGCGCTTCTTATCCCAGCGAAGGAAAAAACTGTAAAAACTTATCAGTAACGGTCTTTATCAAAGGGCCCGTTATGAAAAAACTGATGCCGCCTTCAACTTTTCAGTCGCTTCATGTAACGGGCTTGACCAAAGTGCCCGTTACGAAAAAGTGGATGCCGCCTTCAACTCCCCAGTCGCTTCATTTAGAGGGTTTTCCAACCAAATTAAATCTAATCTTCAACAAGACTTTGCAAAGATCGAACGAAAAAAGATGTAAAATATTAATGAAACAGTCACATTTATTCAAGCAGTCAATCCAATCACAGGCATTCAAGCAGTTAATCAGACCACGTACTATAAACAAAAAAACACACATAATGCAGTCATAATATTCAGAACGAAGAAGAAGATGCAAAATATTTACAAACCACACATAACAATAATTAAAATAGTTCAGGCGAAACCACGTACACTAGAACGAAAATACTATCATCTACTCCTCCGCCTCCTCGTCCTCCTCCTCCTCGTCCTTCGCCGCCGCCGCCGGGGGATACGCTGCCGCGATCGCCGGATGATGAATCCTTATCACCTCGGCGACCTGCCACAGACCGAAGACGTAGTGCTGGACGGTCTGGTCCACTGGGTCGTTGACACTCGGCAGACCAAGAAGAGGCAGATATGCGTTCATCCTGGTCCAGGTGTCACGCAGGACATTGAGCGTCCACTGGGGGTCGATGCCTGGGAGCACCGGCGCCGGCGGCGTCGGCGGTGGAGGCTGCGGCACCGGGTTGGCGGCGGAGGAGGACTCACCTTCGGTCCTGCGACGCTTGGAAGAACTTCCCTCGCCGGCGGAGGCCATGGCGGTTGCTAAATGGCAGCGAACGAGAATGGAGATTGGGGAGAGGAGAGCAAATGGCAGCGAATGGAGATTGGGGAACGAGAATGGACATTGGGGAGAGGAGATTGGGGCGGTTGATATACTGGGCGAACGGGGAATGGGGAACGGTTGCTATGCGCGCGGTTGCGAATTCGAGGCATTAACAGAGTCCGTCTGCAAATGCCGTGTCGTCTTCATCCCTATCCGTAACGGGCTTTTTCGAAGTGACCGTTACAAATGTGAGGCGTTCCTCCGTCACCCATCCCCATCGGTAACGGGCGTTGTGTCAATGACCATTACAAATTGATATAAGTAACGGACATTGGGAAAGTGTCCGTTACATATGTGAGAGCAGAGTCCGTCAAATGCCGTTACAAATTCTATTTCAGTAACGGGCTTTAGAAATGTGTCCGTTACGAATATGTGTGAAGCAGAGTCAGTCAAAACTAACTGACCTTCCCTTTGGTTGTTACCTCGTTTCCCGTGCTCATTTACTTCTTCCTCCACTATCTCGATCTGTCTCCACTCCTTCCATTCTCATCACTCATTTTTCTCTCGTCGGAGGACTCGAGGTAACAAACCCCTGTTCTCATCTGACGCCGGCGAGGACTCCTCATTTGATTTTTCTTCTTCTTTTGTTAAGGAGAAGGTTCCCATCTGCCGTGATCAGAAGATCTATCTTGGAATAGAAGATGGTCCACAGGAACGTCTTGTGTTAGCTTGGTCTTCGCACAATACGGCCAACGATAGGTTCATGGCGACCGTTCGGGCTTTGGAGCTTATCGTCACTGATACGAAGAGTGTTTCTGGGTACCGCATTGCTCCTGATGCTGCACGGAACCATGCATTTGTTCTTTGTCCGGATGCTGCTATGGCTCAGGAGCTTCGTGGTCGGTTTGTGAAGGTTGGCAAGGAGACGATATTCTTCGACTTTCGTGGCAAGTGTTGTGCCGTTGTATGAAGATGTCAACCAGCACAAGCGAGTCCGTAGGTGCAACTGATCCGTGACGACTGATGATGGAGTTATGAAGCTTGCATTGGTCTTCTGTTATCATCATCTGCACTTTTATCATCTTTGTGTCAAGCTTTGTGTCAAGCTTCGACTTTGTGATATATATATGAACTTCATGTGTGTTTGTGTTATGAGGTGGCTGAACATTTATGTGTTTGTATTATTATGCAAGAAGTTTAATTGCACTTTCATCAGTGTGCAATGTCTAATGAATGGTTGCATCTCAATAATTTGGATGAAACTTATTCATATATAAGATGTAGGGAGTTTGACTTTTTTGACCCCAACGTTGACCGCTCGTCTTATTCAAAAAATTTGTGAAAATATAGTCAAATTTAAGTCATTTCTGTAGACTTTGTATTAATAAAGCAAGTGGCCACAAAAAATATGATAACTTGCGCAAAACGGCCTACACTTTAGAACGGAGGGAGTATGAACTTTATTAATTGTATGAAACTTTATGAGTAAAGTGCACCCACCATACATGAGTTGCATTACTATGTCACTTCGGCCCAACAAGTTGCAAATGTAGCAATACGATACATTAAGTTACATAATACGGTGCCTATGGTCTAAAATTACGCAACAATTGTATTTTGTGTCATGATATGTACTAAGATGGAGTTCCCCGTTCTGCGATGTGTGGATCTCAAAAGGTTGGATGAAAATTTTCAATAATTATATGAACTTTATGAAAGTTCATACTCCCTCCGTTTTAAAATGTAGGGAGTTTGACTTTTTTGACCCCAACGTTGACCGGTCGTCTTATTCAAAAAAATTGTGAAAATATAGTCAAATTTAAGTCATTTCTGTAGACTTTGTATTAATAAAGCAAGTGGCCACAAAAAATATGATAACTTGCATAAAACTTTGATTAGTACGAGCGGTCATCTTTGGGGTAAAATAAAGTCAAACGGCCTAAATAGTTGCCTTGATTTGCATCACTTTCAGTAACGGGCTTTACAAAGTGCCCGTTACGAATGAAGTTTTATTTCGTTAGATGCAGATCTAATGGTCAAAATTTCATCCGCGCCTCATTCCCACGCCCAAAATTTGCATATTTCCCCCGACCCCGCGGCATTCCCCCCCCCGACCCCACGTCATTCCCCCCGACCCCGCGTCATTTCCACCAAACCCTAGCGGCGGCGCGGCGACATCCACCCTGGTGCGTGCGGCTTCCCCAACCACCAAACCCTAGCGGCGGCGCGGCGCGGCTGCATCCACCCCGGTGGCGCGGAATCCCCGCCCAAGAACCCGGGACACGGCCCTGCGACGACGACGCGGACCCGGCCACCTCAAGCAACGCGGCGACACGGATCCACCCCTCCGGCAACGATGACGGCAAGCAGGACTGCTTCATCTGCGGCGCAGGTCAGTGCTCCTCCAACCCCATACTGTTGTGCACTGTTGCATCTGATGCTAAGCCTACTACGCTGGTTGCACCAATCTTCCTGTTACTTTGCTGTTGTTTAGGCTCCGTTCACCTTGACCAGATTTGGCTCGATCTATATGTCATGGATACAGATCCTGCTCTGGCTGCTGTTCCTTTCCTATTTTTATTTGTTCAAAGGAAACTCGATCTGAATGTCATGGACACAGATCCTGCTGTGGCTGCTGCCAAGTTATCTTTTTCCTTCTGCATTTTTCCATTAGTTCTTGTTAGTATGTTAATCTTGTGTAGAATCATATAATCCTAGTGCTTGCTCTTAGTGCTTGTTCATCAACCAATCAGGCATTTAATCTGCCTTGTGAATCTGCCTTTATCATATATATGTTCTTACTGTATCTGCCTTGTTTATGTTTAAATTGCAAATTATCTATCAATTGTTCTGGACTATGTACTGCTACAATTGTTAGTTCTTCTTAGTATGTTAATCTTGTGTAGAATCATATAATCCTAGTGCATTTTACTAACTATTGCTTTGTCCTCTTCTTTCATGTACCTGCCTAATGTAATGTACACTTCAATGATGCTTTGGTATATAAGCATTGGTATATAAGCATCGCACAAGGAAGCAGTTGAAGGAACACCAGAGCTGCTTTGATATAGGATCTCATTTCTTCGGCCTGTCTAAACATGGTTAGTACCTATCCCCAACCAGTATGCTAAGTAAACTATCCATTCTATGTGTATATGTTATACATGCTGATTTTATTTAGGACCTGTATTGATTTCTAGTCTAATAGTAGCTAATAATAATTTTATTCACATTTCCATCCCTGCTTATATTTCTGTACTGACAAACTGATATATCATCTATGCAGGCTAACTCATCAGGAAGCTCCTCTGGTGACAACGGTGCAGATAATGTACATGAGGAGTATGCACCTGCTTCACAGGGTAATTCGGCACACACTGCTGGGAGTACTAAACGAGGACGGCGGTCACGGACACAGACCAAATGGCCAGAAGACAAGGTGATTGCAACTGGACTTGACGACCAATGGATCCCTACCCCAAAGGTGGCGAGGGACCGATTCATATTGCTCTGTGGCCTCATTGCTCGGGAGAGGGTGTCAATCAACGTAAAGCTTGAGGATCTCACACTGGAGCAGAAGCAAGCCCTGTTCCCTGCTCTAGAGGAAAAGCTAGAGTACCCACCCATGTCCGCAGCTGACCGCGATAAGGCAATCAAGGCAGCTGTGAGCAAGATTGGGGAGTTACACCGGCGATTCAAGAGCCATTTAAGAAAAGAATTTGTGAACCAAGACGAGCTTCCCTTTGAGAAGCATCAGTTTTTGAAGCCAGAAGACTGGCAGCAGTTTGTGGAGACATCCAAATCTCCATTTTTTGAAAAGGTGAGCCAGGAGATGAAAGAAAAGAGAGCAAAGCACGATAAGCCGCACATGACGGGTAGAAAAGGTTATGCTGGTAAACAGCTAGAGTGGCAGGAGGAGGATGAAAAGCTAGCTGCAGAAGGAAAAGAGAACCCTTGGGACCAATTTCCCGGCCGTACGAGGGCATATCTGCGGGCAAGGGCATCAAGGCAGGCCACTAGTGAAAGCGGGGAGGTGGGGAATAACATTCAGCTCCCCTCTGGTGTCGGATGTAGCAGAAAAGGTGAAAAGAATTGCAGCTGAAGCTAGCAAAGGTTCTTTCCCTGGGGTTAGGGAGGATGATATTCTGACCAAGGCACTTGAGAATCCAGAGCATCGAGGTCGGGTCCGAGCCGTGTCTAGCTCAATAGGCTGGGGTAAAGGGTTTGGCCCAAAGTTTGCTGGGATGTACCAGAAGAAGAAGAGGAAGAGGTCTGCTGCCGTCGACAAGGAAGAACTATTTGGTGAAACACTCGCTAGAGTTGTGAAGGTGCTAAGAGTTGCAGGCGTGCAGATACCGAATGATATTCCTCTGGGGTTACACAAGGGTAGTATCTGCGACAAAGAAGCGCTTGTCAATGAGGATGACAACAGGCAAACACCTATCAATGCGGATTACAAACTGTGTCCATCACCTGAACCAGACACAATAGATCTGCTGACAGAGCCAACCAAGTGTAGTCTTGTGATGGATGCCACCGATATGCTCATGGAGCTTGCATTGGCAACTATCCAACCAAATCAAGAGGTTTGCCATACAGTACCGGTAGAGTCTGGGTATGCTGTGGTGAAAGTTACTTATGTGTGGCCCAATGCGAAGCACATTTGTCTGCCTATTCCAGTAAAGGATGAGTACACAACCCTAGGTGGTGCTCAATTTCAATGGGTACAGTGGCCAAGGAACCGGATCCGTATACCACCCTTGTCGGAACCTCCCGCCTCTGCAGCCACATCTTAGGGGGCAGTCAGCCAGACAGACAACAGCCAACTGCCGAGACCTCCGCCTCAGGATCAGCCACACCAGCAGTAGAACAGCCAAACACCTCCGCTTCAGGAGCAGCAGAACAGCCAAACACCTCCGCTTCAGGAGCAGCCACAGCAGCAGCAGAACACACAACAGACAGATCAGCAGGAACTGAAGAACAAGCCGCTCCCCAAAGCACAAGTCCTTGCTGCTGTTTCTCAATTTTGGACCATGGCTGATCCAAAATACAAGCCTGGTGACCCTATGTTGTCAGAACAGGCTTTAAACGCTGCTGGACCAAGCTGTAAAGCCTTGCATGATCACTTCATGACACACAGTGTCAAAGGTGTTACTGGCATTCTGGCAAAGTTAGTTGCATCCTACTTCCATAGTGATGGTGATACAGACTTCACAGTTCAATTCCATGACTTGTATGACCTTTTCAACTTCGGAAGTCTGGACGTGAGTTTGTTGAGGTGCTGGATATTATAAGTCCCTTCACAGTTCAATTCAACGACCTGTAGTATGACCTTACCACAAATTTCATGCTAACAAATGTAGGCTAATGAGGAAACGAGTACAGGAGATGGGATTGAGTGTTGGGTTTGTGGACCCACAGGTATTCTGTGTCTCAATGGTTGGTTCCCAACCCACAGTAATAATAAAAACACTAAAAAATGTTATGCATCACGACTTTGTGGTGGCTCCCTACAACACCGGTGGCCACTAGGTACTGGTGATCATTTCTATGAAGTGGAGTTGGGTTTGGATTTTAGATTCTGCGAAATTTTTTCCAAAGCGGACGTTCACCGATGTCCTAGCTCTTGTCAACTGGTAAGTATATATATTGTAGGTTTTGTTCAGAAAAATTCAATCTCATAATGTTTCTAATCGATATTGCTGATCATGCAGGGCCTATGCAGACCACATGAATCAGAAACAAACAGAGAAAAAATTCAAAGGCCAAACCACCTACACTCACGCACAAGGCAGATTTTCAGGTAAGATGGAAAATCAAGTTTGTTTTTTCTTGTTCATTTCATACATATTTGGTACTGGTCATAACTTGTGTCATTTTGGTACATTCATTCAGTGCCCTCAACAGCCATCGGGGTCCCTTCTCTGTGGATTCTATGTTGCGGTGTATGTTTTGGATGTAATCTCTGAAATGACCCCATTGAAAAGGGCTTCTGTAAGTATACTGCTCAGCCTTCTCCATTTGTTTTTAGAAACTGATCGATTTTTATCCTGTATTCTCCTAAAAATTATATTATGCAGGATTTCAAGCTTACCAAAGCACCGATGATGTGCGATTTCATTCTTAACGAGATCATCGACCCAGAGGGTGAATTCCATAATGATAATCCACAACTAGTAGGTGATCAAGGTCCAGAAGGTGATCAAGTTCCAGCAGGTAGTACTACTTGAAACTTGTAGACCTGAATGAAACTTGATGATGTTTATGGTCTTTCCTCTCATAAACTTGTAGTTTACATGATCAGTCTGCCTATCCCAGTAGGGGATAAGATTCATCCAACTTGAAACTTGTTGCATGTGTATGATAAGATACAAACTTGATGTGTACTTGTGTATATATGTGATGTGTATCTCAATCTGTATGTGATGTGTATCTCAATCTGTATGTGATGTGTATCTCAATCTGTATGTGATGTGAATAACCTGGGGCTGCCAAATCCTGGTTGGTTCCAGGATGCAGCCAGAACCAGGCCAGATTCTGTGGTGGTGGAACAACAAAAGGTAACGGGGACATTTATGGAACGTTACAATTGAACACAAAGGTAACGGCCATCGAGTAAGAACCGTTACCTACACAAAGTATCAGTAACGGTTGTTACGTAACGCCCGTTACAGGGTCTGACCGGTGGGTCCAGAGAGGAGACTGGTCAATGCACCGCCGTAACGGTTGTTAAGGAATGCCCGTTACAAGCACTGACCTGTGGGTCCAGAAATGAGACCGGCCAATGCGAGACCTTAACGGTTGTTAAGTAAAGCCCGTTACAAGTACTGACCGGTGGGACCGGAGAGAAGACTGGTCAATGCGCCGCCGTAACGGTTCTTAAGTCAAGCCTGTTACAAGGTTTGCGTTTTAGTAACGGTTGTTACGTAAAGAACGTTACAAGTGTTGTGGTTTCGTTACAGTTCTTAAATAAAGCCCGTTACAAATGTATTGTTTTGGTAACGGTCGTTTGTTTGTGCGCGTTACGAAATTGATCTGTGGGCCCACAAAAATCGCAAGTTTGGGTTACTGGTTGCTTATATTGGTAACGGTCGTTGTGAAGTGCGGGTTACAGGTTTTGGTCGTTCGTAACGGGCAAATTGCCCGTTACCTTTGACCGACTATTAGTAACGGAGTAAGGGTAACGGGCGCATTGTCCGTTACCTATGGCCATCTACGCCCGTTACAAATCTCGGTTTTTCACGCAGTGCAAGTGCGATGAGACGACCACGGGTGTGTTTAGTTTCAAAAGGAGAAAGAAAAAGCTTGGTGAAAATGTCACATCGGACACTGTAGCGCACTGTAGCACTTTTCGTTTGTTTGTGGTAAACATTGTCCTACCATGACCTAACTAGGCTCAAAAGATTCGTCTCGTCGTGTACATCAAAACCATGTAATTAGTTTTTTTTATTTACCCACGTTTAGTGTTCCATGCACGAGGAGAGAGATTTGATGTGATAGGTGGATGGTGAAGTTTGGAGAGAGAATTTTAGGAAGTTTGGTGATGTGACGGGGAACTAAACACACCCCACGTCACACGGGCGGACCGGGATCTGTGTACGTGTCAGTTGACTCCATTCCCTGTCCCAGTTGTTAATAACGTTCTGGTTGCTAGACCTGGGCTACGACGATTCGGAATCTATATCCGTTGTTTCATCTGCCGTCCTGACCCTGCCTGCGTTGCTTGTGCAGTACTCCGTAGTCTGCTAGATATATTTGATATATTCGCATGGCCGGGAAGTCGCCTGTCAACTTGATTTGCTGCAACAAAATCATTTGTCCGTTTGCTTTTTGGCCATTGTGCTAATACAATATTCAGAGACCTGGCCAGCTCCCAAGGAGAACGAAATTAGGAACAGCTGAAATTATTTTAGGTGAGACGACGGCTTTGAGCCATGAATTATTCTAGTTTAGCCGTTGCTCCAACTAATCCGCTGGAGCACGGTACGCGAATAATAAACGAGATCCAGGTATGAGTACTCCGCTCCTGAGAATATACAATATATTATTGTCTACAGTACGTGTCCTTTTCATGGTTGATGTCATGTGTTATTATCATCACAGAAAAATAATGTGTACGTCATCTCATCTGGCACCTCTCGCACCCAAGTCACAGGAGGAATTGAACGTATTTACTCTGCGGGCTGTTTTCAGTTTACTGGTGCCACGCACTCAACTTGCCCTAATTGAGCACATAGCTGATGGTCAGAAACTCAACAAACCACGTATTGTTTTTTCGGGAGGAAAAGCCGCACACATAAAACAGAACTCACACAATCTACTGCTGTTAGTCAGAAACACAACCATGAACATGTTACATGTAACTAGTACTCGCTTGCTTCACCGAGCGAATCTTGGATGTCGTCATCACTTAGATCACGCACCATTTCTTTATTTTTCTCGGTACAAAATCCCAAACATATCCACGTCTACAAACATTCTTCACATCTTACTCCAATAGTCCAGCCTCAACCTTGGATCATATCACACCAAACGCACAGACGACGGGGCATGTGCCCATGTGGCTTCTGCACGTACTCAGAGAAATTTACACTGAGCCACGGGCACTACCAGAATGCTTCACGTCCGCCCGCCTCCTCCGCCTCGGCCATTGGGGCTTCAGCACCGGGTCCAACGGCTAGGAGCGGGGGCGGCGCGGAGGTGTGTCAGGGCGGACACATTAGCACCGGGTCGTGGCAAGACCCGGTGCTAATGTTCGCCCTTTAGAACCGGGTGCAGCCACGACCCGGTGCTAATGTGCCGTCGTGGTGCTAATGTGCCCGAGGCCTTTAGCACCGGGTCTTGCCACGACCCGGTGCTAATGTGTTTGAATATAGGGGCCTCCTCCTCCCCCGCCCGAGCCAGCTGAACACTTAGGCGCTGTGTTCATGCTGCTCGGCCGTGAGAGGGGAGGTGCTGCCCAAATTTTTTTCAAAATTTGTGAAGAATCTACTCATCTAAGGAGCACTACAAGGTACACTCTTTCATTCTCTAATGTTTTATTTAGCTTGTAATCCTTCTATGATTTAGAAATAGAGGGATTTGTGAATCAAAGTAAAGCTAGCTAGAGAGAGCTTGTGTTCTTGGAGGAGAGAGAGGAGAGAGCTTGAGTTCATGGTGGAGAGAGTGTTCATGTTGTGTTTTAAATGGAGAGAGAAGGCAAGCTAGTTAGTATTTTGTTTTGTATGACTTGTGAATAGTTATAAGCTTATAGTAATGTGGTTTTAGAAATTACTAGAAAATCAATATAAAATGCTAGAAAATCTTATAAATTAATAGAAAATCTTATAAATCTTATAAGGCTTATAGTAATGTTATATTTAATGAATATAGTAATGTAGTTTTAGAAATTTATTTATATAATGGAATATATATTATAATTTGTATTTATTTATATATTAAATTTTTTTATCTTTAAATTGTATTGTATATTTGTTATTGGTTAATAATGCAGATGAATAGACAATGGATGTACGGGGACCCCCACGCTCAGGCGTTCCGTGATGGCCTTAGGACGTTTCTCGATGCCGCCGAGGCTAACAGGACGCCGTCCGGTTTCATGTTCTGCCCATGCACCCATTGTAAAAATATACAATCGTACAAACAAAGAGGTTGTCTTCAAGTGCATTTGATGAGGCACGGTTTCATGAGGAATTATTCTGTTTGGACGAAGCACGGTGAAAGAGGAATTCTAATGGATGAAGATAAAGAAGACGAGGCCGATGACGACATTCCGTTATTGGCTCAATACTACGGTTCCTTTGCATATGCTGCAATGGGTGATGCCGATGAGGAAGATGTTGCTCGGGAAGGCGATTCTCAGGAAGATGTTGCTCAGGAAAATGAACCTACTGATGGGCTCGGGCAAATGTTGCGTGATGCCGAGAAAGACTGCGGCAATGATAAGGAACTGAAAAAGATACAGCGCATGTTGCAGGACCACAAGACTGACCTGTACCCAGATTGCAAAGAGGGGCTAAAGAAGTTGGGTAGCACACTTGAACTTCTGCAGTGGAAGGCAGCAAATGGTGTTACTGATAAGGGTTTCGAGGAGCTACTGAAACTCGTAAAGAAGATTCTTCCAGAGGGTAACACATTGCCATCGACGACGTATCAAGCAAAACGTGTTGTTTGCCCTCTCGGTTTGGAGGTGCAGAAGATACATGCGTGTCCTAATGACTGTATCCTCTATCGCGGATAGTACGAACACTTGGATCGTTGTCCGGTTTGCACCTGCGCGCGATACAAGATCAGGCGGGACGACCCTGGTGATGTTGGGGGAGAGCGTTCTAAGAAAAAAATCCCTGCAAAGGTGATGTGGTATTTCCCTCAGATACCCCGTCTGAAGCGTTTGTTCAGGAACAAAGACCATGCCAAACTAATGCGCTGGCACAAAGAAGAACGTAAGCAGGATGGCATGTTGAGACACCCCGCCGATGGATCCCAGTGGAGGAACATCGACAGAGCATTCCCAGAGTTTGATGCTGATGCGAGGAATGTTAGACTTGGTTTAAGTACCGATGGCATGAACCCTTTTGGTGAAATGAGCAGTAGTCATAGCACTTGGCCCGTGACTGTTTGTATCTACAACCTACCCCCCTGGCTCTGCATGAAGCGGAAGTTCATTATGATGCCAGTGCTCATCGAAGGCCCAAAGCAACATGGCAACGACATTGATATGTACCTAAGACCATTGGTTGACGAACTTTTGCAGCTGTGGAAGAATGAAGGTGTTAGCGTGTGGGATGAGGACAAGCAGGAGCAGTTTGACCTTCGAGCACTGCTTTTCATAAGCATCAACGACTGGCCTGCACTAAGTAACCTATCAGGACAATCAAACAAAGGATATAAAGCATGCACTCACTGTTTAGAGGAAACCGAAAGCATGTATTTGAAACATTGTCGTAAAGTTGTGTACATGGGTCACCGTCGATTCCTTCCGGCGAAGCATGAGCTACGAAAGAAATGTGCGCATTTTGGCGGGAATGCTGACCGCCGTACAAAGCCGAGACACCGGAGTGGAGAAGAGCTATTTGATATGGTGAAGGACCTACACGTGGTGTTTGGCAAGGGAGACGGAAGCCAGGCTGCTCCGACGGGCGAGGATGGTCGTGCCGCGATGTGGAAGAAGAAGTCTATCTTTTGGGAGCTACCTTATTGGCAACGTTTAGAGGTCCGTAACGCGATTGATGTGATGCATCTGACGAAGAATCTTTTCGTGAACTTGATAAGCTTCCAGGGTACTTATGGGAAGCCAAAAGATACACTGGAAGCACGTCAGGATCTGAAACGATTGAAGCAACGGACTGATCTACATCCAGAAAAGAGAGACAAAGGACGCCAGTACTTGCGTCCTGCCAGCTTCACTCTCAGCAAAGAAGAGAAGGCAAGCATGTTTGAATGCTTGAACAGTATCAAGGTTCCGTCTGGCTACTGCTCCAATATTAAGGGAATAATAAATATGAAAGAGAAGAAGTTCACAAACCTGAAGTCTCACGACTGCCATGTGTTGATGACACAGCTGCTTCCCGTCATACTCAGGGGTGTGCTACCAGTTAACGTGCGGAAAGCCATTGTGAAGCTATGTGCATTCCTCAATGCAATTTCTCAGAAGGTGATCAATCCAGACCACTTAGATCAGCTACAGAACGACGTGGTGCAATGTCTTGTCAGCTTTGAGATGATATTTCCACCATCCTTCTTCAATATCATGACACATCTATTGGTTCACCTCGTCAAAGAGATTCGTATATTGGGCCCAGTATTTCTACACAACATGTTCCCATTTGAGAGGTTCTTCGCTGTCCTAAAGAAGTATGTCCGTAATCGTTCTCGTCCAGAAGGATGCATTGCTAAGGGATACGAAACGGAGGAGGTCATTGAATTCTGTGTTGACTTTGTCGACGATCTTATGTCGATTGGTGTGCCCGAATCCCATCACGAGGGGAGACTTGGTGGAAAGGGCACACTAGGGAGAAGATCGATGGTGATCAAGGACGTTGAGACATTTCGTAAAGCGCACCTCACAGTTTTGCAACAATCAACCTTAGTTGCTCCGTACATCGAGGAGCACATGCAGATTCTCAGGGACGAAAACTCAACAAAGTCTGCGGCCTTCATTCAGCGTCTGCACAATAGTACTTTCGCCGATTGGTTGCGAAGACGTCTTATGGGTGTCGAGGGCATTGATGCGCAGCTAGCTTTTGTAGCTAGAGGTCCATCGAGCACGATCTTGACATTCCAAGGATACGACATCAATGGGTATACATTTTACACAAGAGCCCAGGACAAGAAAAGCACCAACCAAAACAGTGGTGTCCGGATCGACGCGACAGACACCAATGGCAATACAAACTCATACTATGGAATCATAGAGGAGATATGGGAACTAGAGTACGGACCTTTGAAGATCTCACTGTTCAAGTGCCAATGGGTGAAGCTGACTGGAGGAGGTGTTAAAGTTGAAGCGGACTATGGAATGACGTTAGTGGACCTAAGCAAGATTGGCTTTCTAGACGAACCGTTCGTCCTGGCCAAAGCTGTCACACAAGTTTTTTATGTGAAGGACATGGCTAGCAGACCGAAGAAAGGGGCGGATAAGAAAGGTGGGGGTAAGCAATTGGACCCATCACAAGACGAGCCAAAGCGTCATATAGTTCTTCCTGGAAAGAGAAAAATCGTAGGAGTTGAGGACAAGACGGATGAAGATTATGATATGCTCGATGGCCGGCCTCTATTCTCAGTGGCTGATGACCCAAGCATCCTGTTAGCGGCGGAGGAGACACCGTATCTACGGCGTGATCACAATCAAGGAACATTTGTAAAGAGGAAGTTTATTAGTGTCCGAGTAAACGATGATGCCATGTAATTTCTATTGATTTATAGGATTGTTTTTATTAATTCTAGCATTTTATATTGATTTTCTAGTAATTTATAAGATTTTCTAGTAATTTATAAGATTTTCTATTAATTTATAAGATTTTCTATCATTTTATATTGATTTTCTAGTAATTTATAAGATTTTCTAGTAATTTATAAGATTTTCTATTAATTTATAAGATTTTCTAGCATTTTATATTGATTTTCTAGTAATTTATAAGATTTTCTAGTAATTTATAAGATTTTCTAGCATTTTATATTGATTTTCTAGCATTTTATATTGATTTTCTATTAATTTATAAGAGTTTCTATTAATTTATAAGATTTTCTAGCATTTTATATTGATTTTCTAGTAATTTATAAGATTTTCTAGTAATTTATAAGATTTTCTATTAATTTATAAGATTTTCTATTAATTTATAAGATTTTCTAACATTTTATATTGATTTTCTAGTAATTTATAAGATTTTCTAGTAATTTATAAGATTTTCTATTAATTTATAAGATTTTCTAGCATTTTATATTGATTTTCTAGTAATTTATAAGATTTTCTAGTAATTTATAAGATTTTCTAGCATTTTATATTGATTTTCTAGCATTTTATATTGATTTTCTATTAATTTATAAGAGTTTCTATTAATTTATAAGATTTTCTAGCACTAACTGGGCCTAAGGGCTTTTAGCACCGGGTCGTGGCTGCACCCGGTGCTAAAGGCCACGACCGCGGCTGGCCACGTCACCGGGCGCACACGAGCCACGTCACTGGCCCAGTCGTGGCCTTTAGCACCGGGTCGTGGCTGCACCCGGTGCTAAAGGCCACGACCGGGCCGCGGGGGCCGTGCGGCGGCCGGCCACGTCACCGGGTGCACGCGAGCCACGGCACTGGCCCGGTCGTGGCCTTTAGCACCGGGTCGTGGCTGCACCCGGTGCTAAAGGCCACGCTGCGGCGGGGCCAAAGACCGGCCTGGCCACGGAGGCCGTGCGAGAGCTGGCCACGTCACCGGGCCACGTCACTGGATGAACAAGAACAATTTTTCTTTTTAATCTCTGTATAAAAGTTGTAACTAGTCGTTCTCCCTCGTACAAACTTCAAAAAAGATCATTTTTCTTCCTTAAAATTCCTAAAATCATACTCTATCAAGTTATGAAACTTATTAATGTTATTATTTTGAAAAATCTTCTCGTGTTTGAACAATCCAAATTTTGAATTAAAAATGACAACTACAACCAAGGGTTTTTTCACACTAGGTGATGTCAAATGAAAAAGTGATGAATACCAAAGTTTCATATTTCATCATGATCTACAATCTTTATTTAGGTCATTTTGTCATTTTCAAAATGGGTAATAACATATAGTAGAAATTTGACAAGTCTCTAACAAAGTTTTGGAAACTATGCGAGTGAATCTAGGATTAATGAACAATGTATACTACCACTTTCTCAAATGCAAAAATGACTTAAATAAAGATTGTAGATCTTGATGAGATATGAAATTTTGGTATTCATGACTTTTTCATCTGAGACTGTTTTATGTTCCAAAATCTTTCATTTAGTTATCAATTTTTGTAATTTATAAGATTTTCTAGTAATTTATAAGATTTTCTAATAATTTATAAGATTTTCTAGTAAGTTATAAGATTTTCTAGTAATTTATAAGATTTTCTATTAATTTATAAGATTTTCTATTAATTTACAGGATTTTCTAGTAATTTACAAGATTTTCTATTAATTTATAAGATTTTCTAGTAATTTATAAGATTTTCTAGCATTTTATATTGATTTTCTAGTAATTTATAAGATTTTCTTATTTAATATATATTTTTAACAGGTATTAATAACTGAATTAAAACAAGTATTAATAACTATACATTAAAAACTATATTTATAAGATTCCCAAATAGTAGCCCCCGGTGCTAAAGGCCCGTTTGGAAACTGGGCGTCAAACGAAAAGTTGGGGCCTTTAGCACCGGGTTGATCTAAAATCCGGTGCTAAAGGCCCCCAATTTTCGTTTGGCGCCAGTTACGGGGCCTTTAGCACCGGGTGTAGAAGACCCGGTGCGAAAGGGGGGCCTTTAGCACCGGGTCGTGGCTGCACCCGGTGCTAAAGGCCTTCGTCTGGCGCACAGTTACGGCCTTTAGCACCGGGTGTAGAAGACCCGGTGCTAAAGGGCCTTTCGCACCGGGTGGTGGGAAGACCCGGTGCTAAAGGGGGGGCCTTTAGCACCGGGTGCAGCAACGACCCGGTGCGAAAGGGCCTTTAGCACCGGGTCGTGGCTGCACCCGGTGCTAAATGCCCCGGACCTATATAGGCCGGGCACTTCTCTCCCCTCCCTCACTTCGCCCTCGTCTCCTCAGATCGAAACCGCCGCCTCGTCTCCTCAGCCGCCAGCGCCCGTCGTCCCCGCTGCCGTCGTCGTCCCCGCACCCGTCGTCCCCGCCGCCGTCGTCGTCCCCGCGCCCGTCGTCCCCGCGCCCACGCCGCCGCCACCCGTGGTCCCCGCGCCCACACGCCGCTGCCGCCCGGTCGTCGTCCCCGCCGCCGTCGTCGTCCCCGCGCCCGTCGTCCCCGCGCAGGTAAATGAGGAATGGTGGCGATGGGCAATGGTGACGATTAAATCCTTGGGTTAAATGGTAGAACGTACTAGCGATACCCTGAACTTGATGAAGGAAACAAAGTGGGTCTTTATCCGTGGAGTTTGTTGTAGCTTGATCCCATTTCATCGATGATGTATATTGTTTTGTGCAGCAATTTATTAGGAAATGTCAAAAGATTGGAGCTTTTAGTCTGCTATATGGCATGTGGGCCTTGACTCATATGCTCTTCTCTGCTGTAAATCTGAATGTTCTATCTTTGCTAAATGGGAGCTTTTAGTCTGCTATGTATCTTTGTTGTAAATCTCTACCACGTTGACAAAGCTCCCACCTGGCCGCCTGTGCCCTGTGCTCAGGAAGATGAATTAACAATAATTCTAAGAATCCTTGGAGAACTAGGAGCAAAAGGAAGATGTGTGTTTTGATCTTTGCCAAGATTTAACTGAAAAGTTAGTACTGCTGATGAGTTTTTATGCTGGCCACTCTTTTTATGGGCCTAGTCATATGAAATGTAAGTTCCAAATTATAGTTTGTTTGACTCTTTTTACCACAAGTTTGACCGCTCGTCTTATTTAAAATAATTGTGTAAATATAGTCAAATTTAAGGCATTTTTGAAGATTTTTTATTAATAAAGCAAGCCACCACAAAAAATATGATAATTTGCACAAAATTTTGAATAAGAGAGGTCAAACTTAGAGTTAATTTGCCAATTTGAAGACTTGAAGAGGCTCCCTGATATTCCTCATGTATATTGGAAATGCTTCATTTAAATGTATATTGGAAATTCTATGTATATTAGAAATATATGTGCTTCATTTAAATGTATATATTTCTTATCAATTATTTTTAATTCTATGTATATTAGAAATATATGTGCTTCATTTAAATGTATATTGGAAATGTTATATGTTTGAAATGTATATTGGAAAATGCTTCATTTAAATGTATTGGAGATATTTACATTCAAATGTATATTGGAAATGTTATATGTTTGAAATGTATATTGGAAAATGCTTCATTTAAATGTATATTGGAAATTCTATGTATATTAGAAATATATGTGCTTCATTTAAATGTATATATTTCTTATCAATTATTTTTAAAATTATGTATATTAGAAATATATGTGCTTCATTTAAATGTATATTGGAAATGTTATATGTTTGAAATGTATATTGGAAAATGCTTCATTTAAATGTATATTGGAAATTCTATGTATATTAGAAATATATGTGCTTCATTTAAATGTATATTGGAAATGTTATATGTTTGTATAATGTATACTATCGAAAATGTTTATTATCGGTAATTCTATGGCGTACCCGAACCCATCGCGCACCCGAACCCCTTAGCGAATCCGTTTTTCGCGCACCGACCCCCTTAGCGAACCCTTAGCGAATCAATTCACACCGCGCACCCGAACCCCTTGGCGAATCCGTTTTTCACGCACCGACCCCCTTAGCGAAAATGTTAGAAATATTGGGAATATGTATGCTTTGTATATATTTCTTATCAATTATTTTTAATTCTATAGATGGCGGACAACAACAACAACGTCCCACCCATGCAAGAGGACAACAACACCCCTGTCCCACCCATGCAAGAGGACAACAACACCCCTGTCCCACCCATGCAAGAGGACAACGACACGTTCTTTGCGAATCAACTTTTCAATATTGTAACCCAACCAATGTCCATGGATGATGTGTTGGGGATCATTAGAAGGGACGACAATGTCCAGGGCGACAATGTTGCAAGGGCCGAAGATGTTGAAGGGGCCGCAAATGTCCAGGGCGACAATGTTGCAAGGGCCGAAACTATTGAAGGAGCCGGTAACGCGCCCTCGTCTAGTCAGGTGTGTATATAGATAACATAAATTTGTACTGTACATGTCAATTATGTATACCATCTCTATATCATCTCGTATATATGTAATTTGTGTAGGCCGCCTCTGCTAAGAAATCAAAACGATCGACCACGAAGAAGCTGAAGAATGTCAAGTTACACATCACCCGAGTGGAGGATGACGGGGAGCCAGTTGAGCCCCCAAAAGTGGCCAAGAAATTTGTATCTCAGTGCGGGGTAATTGTACGGGACAATGTGTCCATTAGTATCAGAAAATGGAAGTCCACGGACCCCACTGAGGAGTACGTGCTCCCCGATACAGAGAAGGAGATGCTATGGAGGGAATTAAAGGCAATATTCGACTGGCCTAGCACTCATGAAGCAGAACTGAGGGATTGGACAATGAAGAAGATGGCAGTTCTGTTTCAGGATTTCAAGAAGAAGTTGTACTCGCAATTTCTCAAAACCGGAGAGGCCCCGGATCCTGAGAAGTATAAGAAGATCACCAATGACGAGTGGGAAGCATTCATTGAGTACAAAACCTCCGAAGAGGGTGCAACGGCTAGCGCTAGAAACGCTGGAAACGCCGCAAATAAGAAGTACTCTCATAAGATGGGTTCGGGAGGTTACAAGGCAAGCATCGCTAAATGGGAGAAGATGGAAGAAGATCTATATGCTAGAGGCATCACTCCAGCGACACATGACTGGCCCACAAGGACCAAGCATTGGTACTATGGTCATGGAGGCACCCTAAGCCCAATCGACGGCTCCTTAGTTTTTCCCGAGGACTTGCGAGAACTAGCTCAGCGTCTCCTCGATATCCTCAGGGCATCTGATAGGGGAGAATTTGTTGCCGATAGAGACAGAGATGAGCTAACCTATGCCTTAGGGAACAAGGAGCATCCTGGACGGACGCGCGGCGTAGGCACAAGCGTCTCATGGAAGAAAGGTTTCCAAGAGCACGCCGCCACCTATAGGAGCCGTTCGAGGAAGAAGGCCGAATATGAGCAGAGGGTGAGGGACCTAGAGCAAACGGTTGCCGCCCAGGGCTCAAAGCTCCAAGAAATGGAGTCAGAGATGGAGCGACGGATGAAGGAAGCATGGCTGCAGATACAACAAGCCACAGGCGGGACCGGTTCCACAGAGCCTGCACCTCTCCAACAAGCCACAGGCGGGACCGGTTCCACAGAGCATGCACCTCTCCAAGATGCGGCCCTTATTAGCCCTCCACAGCAATATCAAAGCACTCACGCTTCCACACAGGCCGCCGAAGCGGTCCGTTACACCGTGGATGAAATAACTCAACGGACCGCGTGTGAGCTTATCGTCAGGCAGAAGAACTTAGCTGTGGTGGTACGTATGCGACCTTAGTTCATACTGCATACATTTCACCGTAAATACCATTCATTTACTAACTTTCTTTGTGACTACTAACTTATCAGGTCGCATACAGTATGACCAAACGTGTGGAAGAAGGGCAAAAATGGCACTGCAATGACATTCCACATGGTTACGTACCTGTTGAGGTGGAGCAAGTCGTCACCAGCTGGGAAGACTTGGAACTTGACATCCCCGGAGGTGACGGAGAAACAAAACTCGGTCAGTGTTCTCACTGCATCATTCTATGGAGCAAGGCAGACGTCGTCATACCCGGTACACCTGCGGCTACCAACAAGCCCCCGTCACCTCCAAGAGATCCACAGGATCATGACGATTCTCCGGGAGCTCCTGATGCAAGCCCGTCTCCTCCGCCAAAGAGGTCTCCGTCTCCTCCACCGAAGAGGTCTCCGTCTCCTCCGCCGAAGAGGTCTCTGCCCCCTCCGCCAAAGAGGGGACGCCGCACTAAAGCCTCTGCCCCCACTCCACCAGCGAAGAAGGCGCGGAAAACCAAAGAGAAGCCCGCACCAGAGAAAAGAGCGGGTGAGAAGACTCTAGAGGAGCTCGAAGCCTCGGTCAAAGCAGACACAAAGAGGCAAATGGCCGAGTGGAGGAAAAAACCTGAGCCGGAGCCGAAGCTTGATCCCACCGTCGTCAAGTCATTCCTCGGTAATTTGGGCAAGGGTCAACAGAAGGAAGTAATAGTAACAGACTATGACCGCTCATTACTGAAATCTCGCCGGAAGCGGAAGGCTGCAGATAAGGAGGCGGGCCCATCCAAAAAGGTTCCTCAGCTCGGCCAGCAACCTCAGCGGCCCTTGGGTCCATTGGCATCTCTGGACGAGCTTAACGTGCAACGAGTAATGGCCGAGACTGGACTAACCAGAGCGCAAGTCCTGGGGGAAGAAGCGGTGCCTGTAAACACAACGTTGAGGTGGCCGTTTAATCTTGGCGAGCCTATGGTCCCTCCTGAAATGGAGAGGAAGCTACAGACGAAGATGCGCCGATTCCATGAGTGGTACTTGGAAGAATCAAGAAGGAATAAACGGCGCATGATCAAAGTAGGCGTGAAGGACCATGATTTCTACAATGGCGACGAGGATTGGGTGTGGCTGAGGTTTAAGGATATATATGAGCTGTACCACCGCGACGCCATGGACGTGGATTTGATCACCTGTTGGACACTGTAAGTACTTTGTTGTTGCTTATAATTCACAGTTTGAAAACAATAATTCCAATCTATGCTGACGCGGGCTTTATTTATTGCTTAACATATGCAGAATGGAGATTCAAAAATGTCGCAGATCCGGGATATATGACGTTGGTTTCGTGGATCCTCGAAGGATAAGTGAAGAAATGATATTGATGAATCCTGAGGAAACATATGGAAACCTATACAAATATATTAAGAAACAAAATTACTGCGACTCCATACTAATCCCGTACAACATCGAGTGAGTACATACACAGGCTTCTTCTTCTTATACTGTCTGTGTACTAATTCATTTCTGATTATAATGTATACATGTGCACAGATTCCACTGGTTCCTAATAATATTGTGTCCTGACCGGGGTGTCGTGAACGTCTTTGATTCGTTGCACACTCCAAAAGAAAAACTACAGAACATCATGGACATGATGACAAGGTGATGTATATTTTCCCCTACTTAATTCACCCCTTACACTCGTAATGACTTAACTCAATTTTTTTGTTCGCAGGGCCTGGATTCAATTTCGTCAAGAACACCCGGGAATTCAACATGAAACACTAAAATGGAACATTGGCTTTCCGGTAAGCAAGTAATTTGTACATGTAGGCCTCGGCTAATATATTATATGAATTTTACTTAATTTCTTTTTGGTCGACAGTGTGCCAAACAGGGGCCGGGAAATAATTTATGTGCATACTATGTTTGCGATTTCATGTGGAATTGGGGACATAAAAAGCTTACACAACACGATATTATGGTACGTAATAATAAACAACATTTCCATTATTATTAAGTGCACAATTATTGTCTCCAACTCGGCGGATTAAATATCTTTCAATTATTTGTAAATTATAGATGTTCAGGCTGAAGGAAGAGTCCCTGGAGCTAGAAAGAATTGACGCAATTGCAGAACAGCTCGTCGGATGGATCTGGGACGAGGTCGTCAATCCCCGAGGAGAATACTTCTCGCCAGTACTGGAGGACGTGCCGGACAGTCCAACAAGATAGTCGTCAATCTTAATTAAGTAGAAAATACAGTTTAAATATATATAACTCGAGTTTAGATGCATGAATATCTACTTTTGTAATATATATGTCTTCTATTTTGATGAAATGTCAGCTAGTATGAATATAGAGTCGGCCGAATACGCATTAGAATACACGTATTAGAATATATACGTATATAGACGTGCACGCATGGCTACTGAAAAAAGCAAAAAAAAAAAAGAAATCCGGGGTCTTTAGCACCGGTTTCAGGCAGCAACCGGTGCTAAAGGCAGGCCCTTTAGCACCGGGTGCAGCCACGACCCGGTGCTAAAGGCCCTGCTAACGGCGCGTGGCTGCACCCGGTGCTAAAGGGGTACCCCTTTAGCCTCGGATTAGTTGCACCGGGTGGGAAACCCGGTGCTAAAGACATTTCCCACCCGGTGCAGATGTCTATCATTCTGGTAGTGGGGATGCAAGAACCAGGAATGAAGGATTATCCTGTGGAGTATGTGTGTGGCGGCGGTGAGTTACTTCTCCTTTCCTATATATACCATATCGCTTCGCCGAGGTGTTTTTTGCTGCAGCAGTGAGCCCGCCGTCGCCGTCGCCGTCGACGCGATGCGATCGCCGGCGGGATATGGGATGATAGCTAGGCAGCGGTTGCAATTAAGGTTACGGATGGGGATGCATGGTACGGCACATAGCAAAGCATTCAGATTTGAAAGGCTTTATGCAGGCCTGCAGCTAGCTCGCCGTCTCCGGCCACATGAAAAAGAACGGAGAAGAAAAAATGTTTCAGCAGTACGCGCGAAAACTCTCGTGTTTCTCGGTCCGAACGTTTGGTGCGAGTGCAGTATTGCCCCTTGGATTCTGGGTTTGGTGCACGCTGTCCCCTCCAGCACCATGCGTTTCACGCTTCGTTTCGTCGAGGGCGAGGCGAAACAGCGATCGCATACGCATGGTCAGTGCTCACGACACAAGTCACATGCAACAGAAGACCCTTTGCCTTGCCTTTTTTTTTTTTTTTGAAGGTAAGCCTTGCCATGTTTTTTTGGCAAGAAAAAAAAACCCACAAAAACCACGGTCGCCTCGGAAAAAGCGATGCCGTTGGGAAGCCAGTCAGGCAGGCGCAGGCGGCGCAGCGCGCTCCTCGGCCACGTGCTGGGTGGACCCACTAGCGGGCCCGGCACAAGTGTCACCGGATGACCCCACCTGTCAGTAGCGACAGCGGACGGGCGTCACCCTCTGCCCCAGCTGTCAGTGAGCGAGACGAAGGCACCGCGGACGAGTAGAGACGACAGAATCATAGAGAGCGCTGCCGCTTCCTCCTCCCTTCATGCCTGCGCCTGGCTTCTCCTCCTCCATTCGCATGTCCCGTCCCCTCCCACCCCAATTTGACGCGTTCGCTTATAAATACCGGCATTCACGGAACTCGAGCAGCCCACCACTCCCCGGCCCGGACCGCCTCCGCCTCCGTCCGCCGCCTAGGGTTCCGCGCCGAGGAGGACTCGGCATTACCGATCCAAACCCCGCGGACTCCCGCCCGTCAACTCGACCGCCGTCGCCGCCCGCCCGTCAACTCGACCGCCGCCGCCTCCCGCCCGTCAACTCGACCGCCGCCGCCGCCCTGCGACCGGTACGGCCTCTCCTCCCCGATCGCGTCGCTTCGGCTCGATCGGTCGACGTGCGCGTCGCTCGTCGTCGGATCGGATGATGGGTTTTGGCCGGTTGGGTAGGCGGCGTCTGTAACTGTGGATTCGGAGTTTTTCGTGATACTTTTGGCGTTATGGGAGGATTCTCGTGTCGCGGAAAAGCTTTTTTGTGCGCAATGCCTGCATGCACGAGTCCTGCGTGCACTGTTCGTGCGTTCGTGTGTGTGTGTTTAGAACCCGGCGATTTGTGTGTGGTTTCTCTCGGGCTTTCGGAGATTTTTCGGGGGAATTAGTTGAGGTTTTCATGGCTGGTTCCGATCAGTGTAGAGCGCAGTGGTGGAGTACCTCAGCTGTTCGTAACTAAACAGAAACGCTGCGCTTGTTGTTCGTAACTTTGGTTTTGGCTCATGTGGGCGTGGACCGTGGAGTGGCTCCATCTGGAATTCTGGATCTCGTGCTGGTGTTTTTCCACTCGCTCGTGTTTCCTTGCAGCTGCGCTTGCCGTACGTTGCTTTTTCTTCCTTGGTCTATTTTTTACTGCTCTGTTCGATCGATTCCTGAGGAGAGGAGTTGGTGCGTTTTCTCCTTTGAAGTCGTCGAAAATTGATGCGTGCGTGGTTCGTTTGTACTCCGTACCTTGGTAACTCTGGCTTAGGACCACAAGTTGTAAGGACGTCTTCGATCGAACCGTGAGCTGCAATTACTTACCGTAACAATTTTAAGTGCTCTCGAAGACTTCTGCATAAATTTTGGCCTGGTTTGATATACCATATGAATTGATTCTTACAGTGGTTGTTTGGAAGTTGCTGTATGAAGAAATATAGAACTGTACTGGACTACAACTTTATTATGTATTAATAAGTTATCACAACATGAAAATGATATCTAAAACTCCTGGTATCAAAGTTTGTCCAAATTGACCAGCTAGGCCCTTGTTTGTACTTGTACATAAACTTTCTCTATTTAGTGATTGGTTGTGCTCTGCCCATTCACTAAAAAAAGAGACCGAGTTTGTGGTTGATGTGGGCAATCTGATTACCTGATGTAGCATGATTAAATATTTTCTACCTGTGCCTCTATTATACAGTATTAATTTCAATATATTTCCTCTCCGACAGATTATGGATTTACTACTGAATCCTTTTAAGGGAGTCGTCACTGATGTCAAGGGAAGGGCAGTTTGGTACAGGCATGATTGGATTGCAGGACTCCGTTCTGGCTTTAGGTCAGTTTTGCACAAACTATTGTGCTGGGTCATTAGGCATGTCTCGCCTGTTCACTTTTCCCATTAATTTCATAGCTGATCTGTATTGCTTGCAAATGGATCATCAGGATATTGGCACCTACCATGTATATCTTCTTTGCCTCTGCACTTCCTGTCATTGCCTTTGGAGAACAACTGAGCACAGCAACAGGTGAGACCTTACTCTCATGCTACTATGCTACTTCGGCTTGTCTTTCACATAAAAAGTTTCAAAACCAAGTCTGGGTGTTTCAGATGGTATACTCACAACAGTTGAAACATTGGCATCTACGGCGATATGTGGAATCATACATTCAATTCTTGGAGGGCAGCCTTTGTTGATTGTTGGAGTTGCTGAACCAACTATTATCATGTACACTTATCTCTACAACTTTGCCAAGAAGCAGCAAGGTCTGGGAGAACAGCTATATTTGGCGTGGGCAGGATGGTAATGACTGAAATAGAATACATTTGAACCTGTGTTAGCTTTCAGATAAACTGGCCTCACTGACTGAATAGAATACATTAGGACCTGTATTAGCTTTCAGATAAACTGAACTCCGTATTCTGAACTTCGTATTTCCTCTCTGTTTGTAGGGTCTGCATCTGGACTGCCCTCATGTTGTTTCTTCTGGCAATGTTCAATGCTTCCAACGTTATTAGCAGATTTACAAGGGTTGCAGGAGAACTTTTTGGGATGTTAATCACAGTTCTCTTCTTGCAACAAGCTATCAAGGTAACATGATACTAGTAAATACCAGTTATTTCTTCCATGGCAGAAACATTTAAAATGGGACTTATCTACTGCAGGGGGTCATAAGTGAATTTAGTGTGCCTGAAGATGTAGACAGCAGCTTACCAATACACCAATTCCAGTGGTTGTATGTCAATGGCCTACTTGGTGTCATATTCTCCATTGGCTTGATGTACACTGCATTAAGGACCAGGCGAGCAAGGTCATGGCTGTATGGCGTAGGTTGGTCACTCATTGTCTACTCTCTTACAGCTATCTAATCAACAGCAATCATTCAATTGGCTTAGCGACAGTCCAGCCCACAAGCACTGAAATTGTACTAACACAATAGTTCTTAAAGTGGACTGAGGAACCCACATGTCTTTTTTTGACTGGACTTGTGGATCGGGCATTCGGGTGTCGATGTCAGACCTGGGTTTGGACTACAACCTGCTTAAGGTTGTTTGTGCTTGGGCTAGTCTGGGGCTCTGGGCCACACTTGAGTGCTGTTCGGGCTGGGCCATATCAGGTTGGGATTGGGTTGAGAACTTGACGTTTTCTTATCAGTTTTCAACTCCAGTCCTCCCCCAGCCCCCAACCCACCCCGGTTTATTTATACGGACAATTCTAATTTTGTACGACATATTGGTCTTTGGACCCTTCAAATCTTAGAATAAACTAGTATTTATGCTAAATGAGCCTAAAAATGTGTCACAAGTTTATTTCTGGCGTATTGCAATATCCATGCACTGACCATACAACTTGATTCGCCATTTACAGGGTGGCTTAGAAGCTTCATAGCTGATTATGGTGTCCCACTTATGGTAATTGTGTGGACAGCATTGTCATATACACTTCCAAGCAAGGTGCCGTCAGGAGTCCCCAGGAGGCTTTTATCTCCACTTCCATGGCAGTCAAGTTCACTAGGACACTGGACCATAGTTATTAAGGTAATAAGTCAAGTGTTTACGATTCCAAGATGCAAATATTGATGGTGTCTGAATTCCAAACTTCATAGAGATTCTTGTGCATGACATATTTCTGAATCCTTTCTCTGCTGTTTACTCTTAGGATTTGTTTTATGTCCCTCCGGCATATATCTTCGCAGCCATTCTGCCTGCTTTGATGGTTGCAGGACTTTATTTCTTTGATCATAGTGTAGCTTCACAATTGGCACAGCAAAAGGAGTATAATTTGAAGAAGCCTTCTGCCTACCACTACGACATTTTGGTACTTGGATTCATGGTATGGGGGATTTATGTCTTTCTATGTACAATTTGTTTATTTAGAGTGTCCGTTTGGTTTTAAGTTTTTCATCAGTTTGTTGGAAACTCAATCTCATTGGTCAGACCAAAGTTTCACAATCTATTTCTTTCCCAGTAGTATATAGATATTATACATTCCCTCAGTATATTGTAATCGCATTTTTAGTTCAAATGTTATGGCAGTTTATTTCCGTTTCTCATGGTATATGACTGTCATAGGTCCTGCTCTGCGGTTTGCTTGGCATTCCTCCATCTAATGGTGTCCTTCCTCAGTCTCCCATGCACACAAGAAGTCTAGCTGTCCTTAAGAGGCAGGTTGGTGTACTTCAAACTGATTTATGGTGGCATGCCAAGGTAGTCAGCTTTGCTCACATCTCCTTCTCTTTAAATTCAGTTGCTGAGCAAAAAGATGGTTCATACTGCCAAGAAGAGCATACGGAAAAGTGCTACCAGTTTGGAAATATATGGCAAGATGCAAGAAGTTTTCATCGAAATGGACAGCGAAGAGGATGTGAGTCTTTTGACTCTTTGTTACTTGACATATTTATCACCATCAACAATAAAGCCTTTGAATCTTACATCAATTTGTTTGCAATTACATAAATTCCTCTTAATCTTATGAATTGCACTTTATTCTGAATGATGTTGCATGCCAAAGCTCATATTACTTCTGCTGCATCTTTGCTTTCTGAATTACTTTCATCCGGTGCCTAATGACCTACCTAAATGCAAACCTTGTACTTTATGGAAACTTTACTATAAAATAACAATAATGCTAAAAATACGGTCCTTCAGGCTGATGCTGTTCACATGGAGCTGAAGAACTTTAAGGATGCTGTTCTGCAAGAAGGTGATGAAGAAGGGAAATTGACTAGAGAATTTGACCCTCGTAAACATATAGAAGCCCACTTGCCTGTTCGAGTGAATGAACAGAGACTGAGTAATCTGCTGCAATCCATATTGGTTGGTGGTTGTGTTGGAGCTATGCCAGTCATCAGGATGGTACCAACATCGGTTCTCTGGGGTTACTTTGCCTACATGGCCATTGACAGTCTACCAGGGAATCAGTTCTGGGAGAGGATACAGCTTTTATTCATTGCAGAAAGCCGACGCTACAAGTAATATCCCTGTTCTGCATCTATCTATTCGTTTCATCTGAACAATTGGACGAACATGGGCATGATGTAGAGCCTGTGTCTCCTTTTCAATTAATCATCAATTTCAAGACTGGTGTCTGTGCTCTAACCTGTGGCTGTAACACTTACAGGGTTCTTGAAGGTCCTCATGCCTCTTTTGTGGAGTCGGTGCTTCCCAAAACAATAACCATCTTCACGATCTTTCAGTTGGTTTACCTCCTGATATGCTTTGGCATAACATGGATACCAATAGCGGGTGTCATGTTCCCAGTGCCTTTCTTCCTTATAATCCTCATCAGGCAGTTTCTTCTCCCAAAATTTTTTGATCCAATGGTATTGCGGGAATTGGACGCAGCTGAGTACGAAGAACTTGACGGGGTCCCCCAAGAACACACACTGGTATAAAATATAAATTCATCATGCCTTCACTTGTAGTCCTTGTATGCTTGACTTGTTTGGTTATAGTCTGAAATTTGGCTCCTTGCACAGGAGGATGACATATCTGAGGCAGGAAGCTGCCTTAGCCGTCCAGATGCTGAGATCTTGGACGAACTCACAACCAATCGCGGAGAGCTAAAGCACAGAACGTCAAGCCTACGTGAAGAAAGACCTGTTCAAGTAATAATGGGCATGCATTTGGTACCACAATAGGTGTAAGAGATTAGAGATGATTTAGTGATGGCTCAATTGATTTACTCTGACCTTTTTTTGCGCTTCAAATAGGAGCCAACCAGTTGAATTTTGCGCTCTTTTCTTTTCTTTGGAAGAACAAGTAGTCAAGTACGCACCACGCATGTCAGTGGTTGCTAACATAGGCAGAAATTCACAGGAGCAGAATTGGAAATTCTCCTGTACTTCGAGTTAAGCACGTTTCACACCTTTCGCTTCTTCTTCTTCTTCTTTTTTTTGAGAGAGAGAGAGGTGGGGTTCTATGCCGTCAATTTGTGCTTAACAGCTTCAGCTCCACCGGTGCAGGTTGCTTCAAATGCCGTTCAACCAAGCCTGTGAAGATAGGGAGGCGGTTTATGTGTAGAGTGATGATCCTCCAAGCTGCAGTCCGCTGAGGTGAATATTGATGCTACGTAGTGTACTACTACTAGTGTTGTACTTGGGTTTTTAACCCAAACGCATCTGTATGGAAGGTGTAATTTGTAAGATAATGTGGTTAGCGTAAACTAAGAGTGATTGAAAATACTAAAAGGAGAGAACAGATGCAAGGTATAGTCTTGGATATGAAAGGGAAATGGTTGAACGGGAACGAATCACATCGTTAGTTAAATAGACTGCACCGTAAGCCCTTGCTTTGTTGTGTAGCTCACAGATTATCATTTATAAATGCAGCGAGTCATGGTTGTCAAGTTACATACTTACATTTAGCTTGTTGTCTTCGGCTGTGCAATCGCGTCAGAAAAAGCTTCCCGTATATGGCAATCCGGCTTCCATTGTAGGCCACGTAATCTTTTACCCTTCCAGCACTGCCGTTGAGCATGTATTTGCGAACAATGTATTCAAAGAGCAGCCGGTAGCACTCCAAGTACAGGAGCCCGGCCTCAATGCTCGGCAAGCAAACTGGGCAACTCGAATCCTGTCAAAAAAAAGAAAAGAGGCAACTATACGGAGAGCCCTCTCCTTTTAGCGTTAACGGGAGAGCCCTCCATAGTTACCATATTTAGCCAGTGTACTACGTATAGATCGACTCGAAAATGGAAAGTGTACCGCGCGGGAACCTGGCGTCCGTGCACACGCAAAATGTGCCAACTACACGCGGGAACCTGTTGGACAAAAAGTAAATCACGGCCCATAAAAATAACAACACAGGTCCATAAATGAAAGTGCCCCACAAAAGCTAGCACAAAACGTTCCCTTCCACTGCTACAGCACCGATGGCAAAGGCCACTATGAATCAATCCCAAAAAACTTGAACAAAGAAGATAACACATAGAATCGAAACATTAACCCCTGGACAAGCATGTCCACATGCATATTGCTTTTCACCCAACACAAAAGGCTTCTTACAAAATCAAAGATGTGTTGCAAATGCAAGGAACCAACTAGTGTATTCATCAATATGAATATTGCATACCTAGCAGACAGACATATGAACCACTATATATGATCTACATTAGTCTTTCCTGAAACCAGATGATTATCACTCTGCATGAGATGTTTGCATTTGCAACAAGGAAACGAAAAAAGTACTGCCGACATGGAACATGTGTCTTCCAAAAAAAATACTTTTCTTCAACTTGGGTCCCAGCACGAATCTTCACCTGATAATAAATTAAAAAAATAAGATTTTGTGAAGGGATACAGAAAAGTAACTTGCATCAATATAAAGTAACACTTATGGATAAGTTACTTCTTGTATCATGTAACTTATTAATAACTTACTTTGTGTCATACAAAGTAGTGAAAAGTTACAGTATTGTCATGTGAAATGTGAAATAGTCACTAGTTACACTTTATTGGTAAAAATGGGCCTAAAAAAGAAGATTTGAGCACTTTCATTTGCACTTTCCTATGGTGGCAGCAGGTTGTTCACAATGCATATCTACTATTTGTACTCTAGCTAGAAAATCATTGGCGAGATATGACAAAGTAATTTGTACACTAAAATCACTTTTCGAGAACAAGTGAGATAACCTTATCTCAGAGTGATGAAACATCAGTATCATATGATAGAAAACATGATGATTTAGAAGGGAAGGAGAGTAGTACCTGAGTGTTGATATACTTCATTGATATTGTTATCTGATTTCTTTTTGCCTTTCGAATGCAGCACCTTCATATGTCAAAAATTCAATATAGTTACACCATAGAAACTAATCCGTGTGATATGAAAAGGTTGGGAAAAAGTGTGAACATGATACGCCACATAGTATGAATATGAATTTTAGTGTTTCGACAAGAAGATAAAGAAAGAATGTTACCTCTAAATGTGCTTATTTGCAACATGATAGTTACTTTCGGATATGAAAATTTACTTATTTGCTACCATGGATAAAAATTATAGTTACTTCCTAATATGAAAATGTTACTTATTGGATAAAAAAAGCAGTCACATCAGTTACATCTTCCGAAAGCAAACAATGGCAAGTTACTTTTTATATGATGTAAATTAATGATAAGTTAGATGGTATGTCATGTAAATTGGTGAAAAACTATTTATCATGTCATGTCACCATTTACTTTGTTTGCCATGTCAAATTTGCATATGTACTACCATATGGTCACTAAAGTACAAATCTGTTGCAAAATAGGGGCAAGAGATCATGTAAATCATTGATAAGTTACTTCCTCTATATTTTAGATCAGGGATATGTTACTTTCTATATCATGTTAATCAATGATAGTTACTTCCTAAAATTAACTAAATAACGATAAAGTTACTTCCTAGTTTTACAAACACTATTTATCCAGCTTTTGTCATTTTGAAGCATATATAGTCAGATATTGATAAAGTAGAAATGGTAAAAAGACCGTGTGCATTTGCCTTTTCAAGTAAACACAATGCCCCATTAGCATCAAAACTGGTAAGCAAAAGTTGCATTACTCAAAAAACTGAATTGATGAATAGCTAGAAGTTTTAACATAGCAGAATTGCAGCAAGCATGGTCAGAAGGTATATGTTTTGGACATACCTGATGAATATGTGTCAATCACTGGCTGTCAACAGACACGGCCACCCAATATGCATCAATCCTGCCACAGCTGCACCTACAAAGACCACAATTATGGTTACATGCTTCTATTAGTGCTGCTAGATTATGTACAGAAGTCCTTGCAGATATGATAGAATTAGTACAGACCATTTGAAAGATGCGGTTGCACTAGAAGACTAGTAGATGACTAGGATTTAAATTTTATAGTTTTTTTCAAAATAGGTACCTTGTAGAAGAAAGCATTAGTGAAAAGTTTGTGTCATTTAAAATAGTTACAAGCTACTATCTGTAGTATTAATAAGTTACTTCCTCTGTTATAAATTAGTGAAAAGTTACTTCATTTCATATTCAAATTATTGACAAGTTACTTATTGTTTATACGAATACCAACAAGTTACTTTTTCAAAGAAACCTAGTTCATTTCACAGTAAACATCAACTGCTCTGTTAATATGATATAAATGGAAAAAGGGGTGACGAAAGGAAACACATTAGAAGGTCATTGACCCATGAAACTTGGTAAGCTTCCCACAATATGGTATTAAAGACAGAGACTAGGTTAATTTCATAGCGCCCAAATTCTAAATAAAAAGACAACTAGCTAGTTGTCTGTCTGCCAATTAAAAAGTTACTCCACTAGCACAAACTTGTATTTGGGTGAAACTTGAATGCTCAAAGACAATGAGAATAACTCAGAATATCATAATGAAAAGTATAAATGATGATCTGTACTGGACATATTATCAAAAAATTTATCGCTCTATGTGCAAAACAAGGACATATGATCAACATCATGAGTGTTTATATAAAAAAAGAAAATCCAGAGCATGCCACAACTAATATCTATGGTTTACTGAATGTTTCATTATATATGGAAGAAGGGTTTAATAGTAGTGACCATCGCACAGACAAAATATGTTCTAGGCATTCAAAAAGTATTGTAGCTTCAAGCTGCTACTTCATGTTTTATTCAGCAAATTCGTACATAGATCATGAAGCAAAAAAAAATATAGATCCACATGTCCGCAACAATAATGTGAGATCAAATTGATGGAAACAATATATTATAAAAGTAAAAGTAAAAGTAAAAAATAAAAAGACTTTGGGGGAGGGGCAGTCTATGCCTTGACCACGAATGAAGCTGTCCATATGTGTCTCTCAACAGTAAAAAATACTTTCACAATTGTCCCAATACTATCTACAGTTCATCGCTTGTTCATGTTGGTTTACCACCGGTAGCACTATTAGATCTTCTGTGCTAAGTAAGCCATGTTGAGTGGATCTTATGAGAGTGCTTGCAAAAATAAAAGTGTTAATCTACAATTGCACATCTATGCAATTGCAATACTGTAAGTAGCTAGAATGTGCTTACACGATGTACCTTAATTAACAAATCACTATCAGCATCATCACAGAAAATTGAGCCGAATAAAACAATATTTGGCTAAGTGAAGCTAAGTTTGATCGATCCTAGCGCCAAGCAGAGATATAGGTCAGGGATCTACTGTCATTTGGACAGATGTACTGTCATTTGGGCAGATCTACTGTCATTTAGGCAAATCTGATGTGACAAAACCGCATTAATAGAAAAAACCTAGACTACTTGGCAAACCAGATCAACACAATCCGATGGCAGACTAGATTAAAATGATTCATGACCTTGATCCTGTTGAAGGATCTGATGCCAAACCAAAGCAAATCGAAAAAAATGCACCTAGTTTGATTTGATAAGCTTCAGGAACACAGGCATAAAGGGGAACTTTGAACCTCGATTGATTTGTGATCTCGCGTCGCCCCTCTCAGAATTTGATGGCCCCCCATTGAAGTTGCTTACTACCGTGTTGGCTCATCGATGGCGCCGCCTCCTGCGTCGGCTCGCTGAAGCCACCATCTCCGGCGACGGCTCTCTGAAGGAGACGCCTCTCCTTGCTTCTGGGCAAGGCCTCGAGTCGAGATCGAGGCCACAACTTGCCAAGCAGCGTTGCCTCCCCTCGATGCAGCGGATCGCCTCCCCTCGCCGCGCCATTCGAGAAGCGTCGAGACTCTGGGAAGAAGAGGAAAAGGGGACGAGAGAAATATCAGTTGCTTCGTACTGGTATGTGGCCTCGGGAGAAATAAAATACAGGATAGTGCACGTTGGATTAGATATGGATGGCGATTAGAAGGGCTCTCGCGATAGGCTTAAATGGAGAGCCCTCTCCAAATAGATTACAGGAAAAAGAAAAGCCTCAGTTCCATCTCCACGGTCTCGCGTGAACCAGCTTCCTGCTTGCATATCCCACGGCCCAGCAACAGCAGTATGTACTATGTAGACCACGAGCGCATGCCAAATATCTAGGCCTTTTTTTTAGATCATTCTGGCCTTTGGTGTCTCACGTCGTATGGGATGGATCGGCCACGTTGTTGTTGGGGGCCTTTGGGGAAACAAGTTGTCAACCGCGACGAAGAGGCCTGCTCGCTGTGGGCCTTTGCAGTGGGAAACAAGTCTCAGGTCACCTTTTTAATTTTGACATCCCTAAAAAAACCTTTTTAATTTTGACAAATTTACAGAAAAATATATCAACACTTACAATACAAAATAAATGTAACGTCAAAGTATATTTTATGGTGAGTTAAATTATTCTAATTTGATGTTGTAAATGTTGGTGTTAAAATTGGAGAAATTTGACTTGGCACAGAGTTAAAGTGATAAATACTTTGGAACAAACCGAGACTTGTGATGCGATTTTGCATAACCAGAGTCTGTAATAGTAGAATAATTTTGGTTATTGGATGGTGCAGTGCGATTTTGCATCACAAGTCTCGGTTGAATCTCACTGCACCATCCACATCGATTTTGCATAACCAAATCTACTATTACACTTAATCATCCTCCTGATGATACATACCCAGGGTTCTTGGCCTTATCTTTTATCTCCACGTCACTCTGTCACACTACACGAATAAAGAAACTCCCTCTGATGAGGTTCCGATTGACTAGGCAGCCTGCCTAAATTATTGCTGACCCGGCCCGGATGTCCCTTTCCCCTGGATCAGCACTCCAGGTCATCTCCATGTCTGAAAGAGTGAAAGCGTCGTCGCTGCTCGCTGCATTCCAGACAGCTCGTTCGGTAGTTACCCTGGAAAGACACGCAACTGTTGCAGCGGAGCTATGCCACTCATGTCCACCCTTTTTAGCGAATATCCCCGCGGTATATGAGCCCGGATCCTCCCTCAGTATATTCCGCGGCTCAGATATTCAGACATTGCACTTGCACGTACTGATTCCTGGCTCACAATCACAAACCTGCAGTCAAACAATCTTCTCCGCATTAGAACATTTCTAGATGTCACATGAGGCGCGTGGATTCAATGAACTTGGGACACTGTCCGGAGTTCGTTGAGGGCTTAACGAAGCTAACAGGCTGCCTCGATCATTCTCAAGTCTCAACGAGGTCCAGATCCACCGTACCAACGATTCGATTCGATCAATACCTCTGTCCCCGTCTACTTGCAAATTGCAAGCAAACTTAAAACTTTTCTTATGCGAACGATTAAGCCACGAATCCAATAGAGAGCCATTGCCACTTGTACAGAAGCTAGAGCTTTCTTGTACGGACAAGGCCCGTTAGATGGACGGCTAGCTACTTAGCAACTGCACACAAGCGTACACATAGTAGAAGACGAATGCAGAGCATTTGGGCAACGACGACACGGCACGTCGGCACGGGGAGGTGTTCATATGAACACATGCCCCGGCGCGCCCGGCCTCGCCCGTACGTGTTCGCCCCGCGAAATGTTCACGTGGACGCGGCCGTCGCCGTCGCCACCCCGCCAAGACGCGCGCCGATCATCCGCGCAGGCACAGCCCCGCCGGTGCGGTTGCGTCCCCCACCGCGCGGGAGCAATCAGTGTATGTATTCTCCGGGCGCGGGCGCGCATGTGCGTCACGCCTCCATCCGGGGCTCGCCGGCGGCGAGGCCGACGCGCGCGGCTAGCGGACGCGGAGGTCCCTCTCGCCGCGAAGGAAGGCGGGGGCGTGCACCAACCAGCCAGCACACGCGGTTGGACCAGTTGCCGCTCGCGGACGAGCGACAGCCGTACGTCTCGCCGGGCGCCGGGTCACCGTCGGGCGCGTCGCAACAAAACCGGAAAGATGTATTCGCAGCTTTCGGATGAGCTGGGAGAGAGGAATGTTTACCGCGCCCATGGTTTGGGAGGAAAAGCGTAAAAAAAGTGGAAAGGACCGTTTTACTTTTACGCGGCCCGCCTCTCCCTTTCATTCAAGAACTCTGGAAGGTCCCATGGACTTTTCCTTTTGTTTTGAGCTACTAGAAATAATTCCACCCGGATCACTTTTTTCCCCACGTTCTCAATGCCTTGCCAAAATATGTGACGGTGTGCAGGTTATTGGGCTCTTGCGCGATATTTTGTTTTCTGTCCATCGCGTCACTTAAAGATATAGCAAACACTCAAAAATGATGTGGTATCATTATGGGAAAAAAATAAAGGAAACATTAGGATGATTTTAGAATGACGTTAGAATAAACAAGTATGTGAACGACGCAATATCATGGTTGTTGTTGCTGTCTTCCTTATTACATACTGGTTCCGTTCTAAAATAAAGGTTATTTTGATTTCATCCTGGATCGATTCCGGCTAACTTGGATTAGGTTTATAGAAAAATTTAGCAACATAGAAATCGCACAAAGATGATAAATATATCGTATTATATTATGAACATTTGCCTACTAGCCTACTTAGTATTGACGTCACTCTTGATTATATTTGTTAACAAGATGCAGCATTCACTTAAGAAAAAGATGAGCGTCAGGGTTGGGTGGTCAACGTGATCTCAATCTTGGTTAGAAAAATAATAATATCAACAAAATATGAAAGCGTTGTAGCAAAACCTCTAAGGAAAGACAGTAACTCTAGTTTCTACCTTTGTTCGCAGGAGCGAATCTACAACAAAAAATTTTAGAGGGTACATATGAAGAGAAAGAGAGAAATTATAATGTATTTATTGACCACAAATGGCATATAAATCATTTGACCGAAGATGTATACGACATACATACTATATGGTAATTGATAATAAAATCATATAAAAGACCTTTGTTTTAACAGTTCCGTGACAAAGAGAGTGATCAGACACCAACAAAAATCTTAATTATGTGAGTGAAAGTGCATCTAGGCTCTCCCTTGTGGGTTTTGGTTGAATGATGACAAATGTAATCAAAGAGCTAATGGTTTGATTGAGTTTGTGGACAGGTCACAATGTAATAAAATTCATATTTGAAGTGTGATGATGTATCCCTATGGATCATGATGGACGGCATGGAGAATGAACGATTTAAATTATTTTCCATTTTGAATTTGAGTTAGGAACGCCGTACTATCAAGGGGGATGCGTATTGATTGTGCCATGGATGTTAAAGTGCTCAAAAGAAATAACAAGTGCACAAGAGAGACACAAAAATGCACTCACGGGCACCAGTTTTTCTGGAGCCAGATACTCCGGCAAGGGGTCGGAGTATTCTAGTCCAGAATCAGGGTCAAAGCTTCGTGTTCATTTCTGGAGCCAGATATTCCGGGAAGGAGCCGGAGTATCCAACCCAGATCTCGCAGACAGCATAACGGTTAGATTTTGGGGGCCGAGTATTTATACTCCCACGCCCCCTCTTCACTTGGCTGCCGACTCCACTTGCAAGAAACACTCTCTTGAGCCTCCCTTTCACTTCCTCATCCTCCTAGAGCTAATCTTTGTGAGATTTGAGAAGGGGATTTAGTTAGCTTGTGGATTTGAGTGTGGGTGAGCATCAACTCCAACTTTGAGCACTTGAAGCATCCTTCGGCCATCGATTCGCATTTGTTACTCTTGGAGCTTTTGCTCCTAGACGGCTAGGCGTCTCCGGCGAGCGCTCAACTCGTGTGAGCTTGCCCCGGAAAGTTTGTAAAGCCATCCTCTCGGGGAAATCATAGTAAGTAACCCTAGTTTGGCTTTTGGGCCCTAGGGGGAGGGTAGGGTTGTGGCTCAACCCGGTCTCTTTGGAGGCACCTCAACGGAGACGTAGCTTCCTTTGGGAAGTGAACTTCGGGAATCAAATCTCTTGTCTCGTGTTGTTGTGCTTGTTTATCTAGTTCATACTTGTTCTTCACGTTCATCACGTTCTTCCTAGTTCATAGTTGACTTTCTTACATTTGCTTCGATCTACTCGTGTGTGAAGTTTGTAGTGCAGCCCTTGGTTGGAAAGTATCTTGAGACAATTCCCCACCTTTCTATTCAAAGGAAATCAGCTAAGTTGCAAAGGATTTTGAATCACGAGCTCATAAATTTCTGTTACAGGAAAATCTGGGAACCTGCCAGATACTCCACGACTGTCAGAGTCGGAGTATCCGGTAGGGTGCCGGAAGTTCCGGGTACTAACCCGAGATTGAGCTGAATTGTGTGCAGATTTTTAAGAAGATCCTATTCACCCCCCCTCTAGGCATCTTGTGAGCCTTTCAATTGGTATCAGAGCTTTGGTCTCCGGATTAAAAGCTTAACCGCTTGGAGAATCAAGATGTCGGGAGAAGAAGGATCGAAGAAAGAGGTGAAGCCCAAGAACAATGATGATCGTGAGCTTGAGACCCTCTCATCCGATGATGACTCGGATTATGAAGAACAAGAGAAAAAGAAGCGGGAGAATAAGGCTAATCCTCAAATTCCCTTTGATTATTCTCGCTTAAGTTATTCAACTACATATACCTCTATCTCCATGGGCAAACCTCCTCGTTTTAAGGATACTACTTATGCCTCATGGAGAGATGAGATGATTGCACATTTGATCGGGGTCCACCCGGCCCTTTGGAAGATTGTGTGTGTAGGTGTCAACTTTCCGAAGGACAACTCTCCTCTTTCGACGGATCAAGAACATGAAATCCATCGCAACATGCAAGCCAAAGCAATTATTCTTAGTGCCTTGGAACCGGAAGAGAAAGAAAAGGTGGATGGGATACAATCCGCCAAGAAGATTTGGGAGACACTCCAAATCAATCACGAAGGCACAAGAAAAGTTAGAGAGGGAAGAATTCGATGCTTGGAAGGAGAGCTCAATAGATTTGTGATACTTCCAAGTGAGTCACCATAAGAAATGTTCTCTAGATTGAACAAGATTATTAACAAGATAAGAGCACTCGGAAGCACCAAGTGGGGTGACCGTGAAGTAGTTGACAAGATATTGAGCGCATATATGGCAAGAGATGTGAACCTTCCCACATTGATTAGAGAGAAGAGAGGTTTCAAGAGGTTCACTCCCGCCGATGTCATTGGAAGATTTGAAGAGCATCTCATGACCGTCAAAGAAGCTCAAGTATCTCAACAAATGTCACAAATCTATGAGCAAATTGAGAAGGGAAGTGGTGTAGCACTTCAAGCAAGCACCAAGAGCAAAGGCAAGGAAGTGGTCAAGGTTCAAGAAAAACTCAAGAAAGAAGAGAAGGAAGAAAGTGATAGTGATAGTGATAGTGATGATGAAGAAGAACTTGCCCTCTTCATGAAAAACCTTAAGAAGACGTTTAAGAAGACCGGTTTCTTCAAGAAAGGGAACTTCAAACGAAAGACAAGACGAAGGTCCAACAAGCCATGCTTTGGTTGTGGGGAAATTGGTCATTTTGTGGCCGATTGTCCAACACCCAAAAAGAGAGATGAAGAAGGCCACAAGAAGAAGAAGAAGCACACCGGTGAAGCTCACCTTGGTCAAGAGTGGGATTCAACCGAAGAGACCTCCGATGATGAGGAGGTTGCAACAATTGCGGTGCAAGCTACTACCACAAGCACATCACTCTTCGGAGAGCTCACCGATGATGAAGATGATACTACTCCCACTTGTCTTATGGCAAAAGGGGTGAAGGTAGTTCCTCAATCACTCTCTCTTCCTCATGATGATGATGATGATGATGATGATGATGATAAAGAAATTATGTATGAAAAACTAGCTAAGCAATTTGGTAAAAAGGCCGCTTGTAGAATTAGAATGCTAGCGGAGGAATTAGAGGTTAGGGAAGAGACTCTTGAGGCTCAAGAAGAGTTGATGAGGCGTGATCAAGAGAAATCCATAGCCCTTGAGAAATCCCTATCCCAAGAAAGAAAGGGTTTCAAGGAGCGAGAGGACTTGCTCAATGCCAAAATTGACAAATTTCTTGTGCTTGAAAAGTCTCTAGCTAAAGAAAAGGAAAATGTTGAGAAGTTGACTAAGGAACTTTTCTTAGCCAATGAATCAAATGCTAACCTAAAAGGTGAAAAAGGAACACTTCAAGAAAACTTATCATGTTTGAATGCCAAACACGTGGCTCTTGAAGTACAATTCAACACTCTTTGGGATAGTACTTCCTTATGTTCTAATGATGCAACCAAATCCTCTATTCCCTCCACTAGCAATGGTTGCGCTAGATGTTATAATGTTGATATAAAATCTTGTGGTACTAACCTTGCCGAAGCACAAGCTATGAAGAAGGAAATAGCAAGGCTCACCGATCTTCTCAAGAAAGAGAAGCCACATCTCAAAATAGGTGAGTTTGAAAGGCACTCGAAGGCTTTTGGTACAAACTACATGAAGAAATATGGCTACAAGAATGACAAGGGGCTAAGTAAGGATGAGCAAGGTGATAGAAATCTTATCTCCGTCATCAAGAACAACAAGACCTCCGGCCTTGGTGTGAAAGGTGGCTTGTTGAAGCACTTTCAACACACAAGGTATCATTGGAGCAAGGGGGAGGAACACAAGGCCAACTACACCAAGCCTATGAGTTTTAAGTCCTCTCATATTGTGTCTTATGAGTATGAGAGACCACAAACTCAAACTCAACCCAAGAAGGAGAAACTCACCAAGACCAACTTGAAGCAAGACAACAAAGTGAAGGCACATGCTCCACAAAGTACCTTCTATGCCGATTATGTGTTGGCTTGGGACCATCGTGGTAGGGTGGTTGCCAAGTATGTTGGGTATCGCACTAGAGATACATTGATCAAGAGAAATGTGTGGGTGCCCAAAGTTCTTGTGACTAACGCCAAAGGACCCAAATCTATTTGGGTACCTAAAACAAAAGCTTGATTTGTTCTTGTAGGCATACTCCTCCGGTGGAACCAAGTGGGTGCTTGATAGTGGATGCACAAATCATATGACCGGAGAGAAGAGTATGTTCACTTCATTTGAGGCAAATGAAAATTCAAGTGACAACATTGTGTTTGCCGATAATAGCCAAGGAAAGGTAAAAGGTCTAGGTAAAATTGCAATCTCTACCGACCATTCAATTTCCAATGTTTTCTTGGTGGAATCGTTGGACTACAACTTGCTATCCGTCTCACAACTTTGTGAGATGGGTTACAATTGTTTGTTCACCGATAAGGATGTGACCGTCTTTAGAAGAAGTGATGACTCCGTTGCTTTCAAGGGTGTGCTCAAGGGAAAGCTTTATCTTGTGGATTTTACATCGGAGAAAGCTCAACTTGATGCATGCTTGTTAGCAAAGTCTAGCTTGGGTTGGCTTTGGCATCGCCGACTAGCTCATGTTGGGATGAGAAATCTTGACAAACTTCTTAAGGGCGATCACATTCTTGGACTAACAAATGTTTCCTTTGAGAAAGATCGTCTTTGTAGTGCATGTCAAGCGGGAAAGCAAGTTGGTGCACCACATCCACCCAAAAGCATCGTCACCACCAAGACTCCGCTTGAGCTTCTACACATGGATATATTTGGGCCCGTGGCCTACATTAGTATTGGTGGTAACAAATATGGTTTTGTTATTGTTGATGATTATTCTCGTTTCACTTGGGTGTTCTTTTTGCATGATAAGGGTCAAGTGCATGAGATATTCAAGAATTTTGCAAGAAAGGCCCAAAATGAGTTTAATTGGAAGATCAAGAAAGTGAGAAGTGACAATGGCACCGAGTTCAAGAACACCAACATTGAACAATTTCTTGGAGAGGAAGGAATTGGGCATCAATTCTCCGTGCCATACACTCCGCAACAAAATGGTATTGTGGAGAGGAAGAATAGGACACTCATTGAGATGGCAAGGGCAATGCTAGATGAGTACAAGACTTCGGACCAATTTTGGGCCGAAGCCATCAACACCGCATGCCACGCCATCAACCGTCTCTACCTCCACAAGCTCTTGAGGAAAACGGCATATGAGCTTCTCACAGGTAAAAAGCCCAATGTGTCTTACTTTAGAGTTTTTGGAAGTAAGTGCTTCATTCTAAACAAGAAGCCCAAAAGCTCTAAGTTTGCACCTAAATGTGATGAAGGTTTTCTTCTTGGTTATGCATCAAATGCCCATGGCTACCGTGTTTTCAACAAGACCTCCGGTTGTGTTGAGATAGCGTGTGACGTGGACTTTGACGAAACTAACGGCTCTCAAGTAGAGCAAGTTGATCCAAATGATGTAGATGAAGAACCTCCACAACAAGCAATTGAGAAGCTAGCCATTGGAGAAGTAAGGCCTCAAGATCCAAGTGAGCAAAACAAGCCAAATGAAGACAAATCATCACCAACACAAGTTGAACCATCCGCACCAACAATCGATCAAGACCAAGCACAAAATGGTGTCAACTCAAGTCAAGATGATGATGATGATGATGGTCCAATCCAAGCTCAATCAAGTGTACCACATCCAAGAGTCCACCACACTATCCAAAGAGATAATCCCGTGGACAACATTCTTGGAAGCATCCAAAGAGGGGTAACTACTCGTTCTAGATTAGCAAGTTTTTGTGAACATTACTCGTTTGTTTCCTCTTTGGAACCTCTCAAGGTAGAAGAAGCACTTGATGATCCGGATTGGGTAATGGCCATGCAAGAGGAGCTCAACAATTTCAAGAGAAATGAAGTTTGGTCATTGGTAGAAAGGCCCAAGCAAAATGTAATTGGAACCAAGTGGGTCTTTAGGAACAAGCAAGATGAACATGGTGTGGTTACAAGAAACAAGGCAAGGTTGGTTGCTCAAGGCTTCACTCAAATAGAAGGTTTGGATTTTGGTGAGACATATGCTCCCGTAGCTAGGCTTGAGTCAATTCGTATTTTACTTGCCTATGCTACTCACCATGATTTCAAGCTACATCAAATGGATGTGAAGAGTGCATTTCTAAATGGGCCAATTTCCGAATTGGTATATGTGGAGCAACCACCGGGCTTTGAAGATCCCAAATATCCTCACCATGTGTACAAGCTCCATAAGGCGCTCTATGGGCTCAAGCAAGCCCCTAGAGCATGGTATGAATGCCTTAAGGACTTTCTCTTAAAGAAAGGTTTTGAAATAGGCAAGGCCGATCCTACTCTCTTTACACGCAAGCAAGATAAAGATATTTTTGTGTGCCAAATATATGTCGATGACATTATATTTGGCTCTACTAACAATGTTTGGTGTGAAGAATTTAGTAGGATTATGACAAAGAGATTTGAGATGTCCATGATGGGTGAGTTGAAGTTCTTCCTTGGATTTCAAATCAAGCAACTCAAGGATGGCACCTTCATTAGTCAAACCAAGTACACCATCGATATGCTCAAGAAGTTTGACATGGAGAATGCCAAGCCCATCAAGACTCCTATGCCAACCAATGGACATCTCGATCTAAATGAAGATGGGAAGGCCGTGGATCAAAAGGTATATCGCTCCATGATTGGTTCTCTACTTTACCTTTGTGCATCTAGGCCCGATATCATGCTTAGTGTGTGCATGTGTGCAAGATTTCAAGCTAACCCGAAAGAGTGCCATTTGATGGCCGTTAAGAGAATTTTTAGATATTTAGTGCACACTCCTAATCTTGGCTTATGGTATCCCAAAGGCTCAACTTTTAGTCTACTTGGCTATTCGGACTCCGATTATGCCGGTTGTAAAGTAGACCGAAAAAGTACAATGGGGACTTGCCAATTTCTTGGTCGGTCCTTGGTGTCTTGGAGCTCAAAGAAGCAAAATTCGGTTGCTTTGTCAACCGCCGAGGCCGAGTATGTGGCGGCCGGCGCTTGTTGTGCCCAACTACTTTGGATGAGTCTAACTTTGAGTGACTTCGGTTGTGAGTTTAGTAAGATTCCACTCTTGTGTGACAACGAGAGCGCTATCAAGCTAGCTAACAATCCGGTGCAACACTCCCGAACAAAGCACATAGATATTCGTCATCACTTCTTACGGGATCATGAGGCAAAGGGAGATATTGCTTTACGTCATGTGAGCACCGAAAGGCAACTTGCCGATATCTTCACTAAGCCACTAGATGAGTCAAGATTTTGTGCTTTGAGGAGTGAACTAAATATTTTGGATTCTCGTAACGTTGCTTGAACTCTTGCACACAAAATTGGTTGATAACTAGATAGGAAAAATATTTCCCTTGTGTGAGTTCTTGAAAATATTTGGCTCTTGTGATCGTTGGATCATGTTTTGGCTCATGTGATCATAGTTATGTATTGTTGTTTGTTGGCTGATCACATGTGTCAAAATTGTTTCTTTTATGTCCATCTCTCTCTCTATCAAATCTTGGTCAAAATCTCTCTATCCTTCTATGCTTCCTGTCTGCTGGAATTTCTGGAGTCGGATACTCCGGGACAGTGCCAGAACAAAAATATTCCGAGAAGGCTCTCGGGAATCCATGTTCTCGGAGTATCCGGCCTTTCAAGGAATATCCGGCTCCAGGTTGACCAGTTCCCTTGCGCTGACCGTTTTTCTCCGTCTTGACCTTATCCACTCGTGTTGACTTTTCTTCCACGCCCAACCGGTCCCACATATGGTCCCCACTTGTCAGTACTCCATCTAAACAAAAAAAAACACTTCCTCCTACCGCTTCGTCCCGAGTCGTTCCGCTCGGTTCGCATCTCGCTCCCCCGTTCAAACAGCGCCGCCGCCGCTGCTCTTTCTCCGTCGCGAAGGGGATTCGGAGCTCCGGTGTCAGCAAGTCCGGGCAAGCCGCTCGTGCTACCTCTCTCCACCAGGCCGGGCGCTTCTTCACCGCCGCATCCCTCTCGCACGAGCAGTCGCTGCTTCTCTCAATGGTAACCCTAACCGCCATGTCCTTTTCTCGATCTCTATTTCTAGGCGGTTCTAGTGGAATCCCTTGGGTAGGAATGATCTAAAGATGCTGTTGAGTCTATCCTAAGAGTCTTGTTGCAATCCATTGGCTACTTTTAGAGATCGATGGTTATCATGTTCATCCCTAAATCGGTTTCTGTCAGTTCCTATCCAGTCTGTTCATGCTCCTCTCTCCGAGTGAACTTGTATCTTTATCTGCTACTGAAGTCTTGGCCTAGCACATTGGATGATCCAACCCCCCCTCTTTCAATCTGTTCAGGCACATTCTCGTGAATCGGAGGGGGCTAGCAGTGAAGATGATGTTCCCATTGCTGCTCGCGCCAGGAACCTGCGTGCCAATCCTCCACGTGCTGCACGTGATGGGGGTACTGGAGGCATGGGCAGAGGAGGGGCTGGCAGGGGTGCTGTGGCTGGTACTGGTTCTATCAAAGCAGCGGCAGCAAAGAAGAAGACTTCCAAGAATGCTCCAGCCGGCACTAGTGACAAGAGAAAAGCTCCTGGTGCTATTAATGAATCTGAGTTGAGAGGGCAGGGCAGAGGCAGAGGTGCTGAGGGCATACACATCAGAGAAGGAAGGTCTGGCAGTGGCTCTGTTCCAGCAGCTAGACAAGGGAAGAGAGCAGCAGGGAGGCCTGCTAGGCACCCTTTGGATATGGGAAGCACAATGCTCAAACCACATCAAGCAAAGCGCAAGATAACAGATGACTTTGATGGAACAAGAGAGGATTACAGGAAAGGGACACAAGCTTTGTGGGATATCAGATACACCAATCCTGACAATGTGCCAAAGGACAACTCAGTTGATGATGTTCGGTTTTGGAATCGCTTCCAAGCCGACTACTATGATTGTGCCGTGATGACGAAGGATAAGAAGACTGTTCCAATGCAGTGGATTGACTGGAAACACTTGAGGAATCATGGTGACAGATACATTGATCTTGTTATTCAACTTTGTGAAAAGAAGAATGTTTACAACATCTTGCAGTTCAAGCATGACTGGAATGAGGAGATCATTGGACAATTCTTTGCCACTCTTTGGGTTGATGTTGATGCCGAACCTTATACCATGCATTGGATGACACAAGGTCAAAGGCTCTCGGTGACCTATACTAGATTTGCTGAAATTTTGGGGTTTGATGAGAGTGACCGTACAAAGTATTGGATCCATGATGATGTTGTGCTCAGTGATGGTCAGATTGCTTTCATGTATGATGCGAGGTATGGGCCAATAGAGTATGGGAAGACACATGGGATGAAGCCCTACTACCGGTACATTCACAACCTTTTTCGCAAGACACTTATTCCTAAGATTGGTGATGCTACCGGAGTTCTCAACACAAACAGAAATTTGCTGGCTTGGATGGCACCAAAGAAAAATGATTTCAGCGTGTTTGATTTCATTTGGAATGAAATAATAGTGTGCTCCACCACACCTTCCAAAAGCTGTGTTTATGGCCCTTATGTCATGGCTATGATAGAAGCGGTGACCGAGAGAGAGTTCCCATGTGACATGAAACACAAGCCTTATCGCCCTCGTGTTAGTGATTGGACAGCCGAGGCAAAACCAAAGAGTACTACAGCTGGACAGCCATCCACCTCTTCTGCTCAGCCTTCTTCTTCTCGAGGACCAGCCAGCTCACCACACAAAGAAAAGTGCAAAGGCAAAAAGAACACGAGTTCCTCATCTTTTCTTAGCCGGGCAGTTCAAAGCTTGTTCAAAGTATGCACATTTCAGGCTGTGGCAGTTCAGAAACAGCAAGAACTTCTTGTTGACCACATTCAGAAATCTGAGGAAAGGCAGAAGAAAATCATGGCAAGCTTGAACATTCCACACTCCCCTCCTCGTGTCTTTGCTCCTCTTCCTCCTATGCCTCATATTGATAACCCTTGGGATGAAAATGATGATGATGAGGCTGCTGCTGAAACTATGGATGAAGATGATCTCCTCAACGAGCTTGGTGATCCAGATGCGGTTGCTGCTGAGGGAGAGTCTGAGCTGGGGAGGATGGAGGTGATGACAGCGACTCTTTATAGTGCTTTAGCTGCTGCTGCCCCTTTTTGGTGCTTGATGCCAAAGGGGGAGTAATATGTAGAGGTGTTGCTGTTGCTGGGTGTTGCTGTTGCTGCTGTCTTATGGTGCTGCTATCATTTTGGGGCTGATTTGGGGCTGTTGATGATTCTTTTGTGCTGCTACCGCTGCTGTCATGGTGCTGTTGCCGCTGAGGGGCTGCTGAGCTGCTGCTGAGTTGTTGCTGAAGTGCTGCTACTGCTGAAGTGTTGCTGCTGTGTAGCTGCTGCTGCTGACAGATGTATTCTTTTGGGTTCCAGGCCGGAGTATCCGGGGCTGTGTTGGATACTCCGGGCCTGATGATTGGTGGATGAAACTTCTCTTAGCTTAACGTAGGTTTCTCATGTGATGGACATGTTAAAAACTTTTATGTGGTGGTGTGATGTAATGTGTGCCAGGTGACACATTTGATCTTTTAGGGCTTAATTGCTAGTGTGATGCGAACTTTATGCTATTTATTCGATGTCATGCTTAGTATTGTCTTATGTTGGTGTATTGTTTATTTTCACTTTGATGGTTGTTTAAGCATGTCATGAGCATCACGTATTTTTATTTCACACTTTGCACCCCACGAATGCATGGATATAGGGGGAGCCCTTGTAAATATGTGTCATATGTTGAGAATGACATATATGTTGGAGAAGCACATATTTAGGGGGAGCCACCTATATAGATGAATTCAAAATGATTATAAATTTTATTGTGAGCTTTGGTTATGTTGTCATCAATCACCAAAAAGGGGGAGATTGAAAGTGCATCTAGGCTCTCCCTTGTGGGTTTTGGTTGAATGATGACAAATGTAATCAAAGAGCTAATGGTTTGATTGAGTTTGTGGACAGGTCACAATGTAATAAAATTCATATTTGAAGTGTGATGATGTATCCCTATGGATCATGATGGACGGCATGGAGAATGAACGATTTAAATTATTTTCCATTTTGAATTTGAGTTAGGAACGCCGTACTATCAAGGGGGATGCGTATTGATTGTGCCATGGATGTTAAAGTGCTCAAAAGAAATAACAAGTGCACAAGAGAGACACAAAAATGCACTCACGGGCACCAGTTTTTCTGGAGCCAGATACTCCGGCAAGGGGTCGGAGTATTCTAGTCCAGAATCAGGGTCAAAGCTTCGTGTTCATTTCTGGAGCCAGATATTCCGGGAAGGAGCCGGAGTATCCAACCCAGATCTCGCAGACAGCATAACGGTTAGATTTTGGGGGCCGAGTATTTATACTCCCACGCCCCCTCTTCACTTGGCTGCCGACTCCACTTGCAAGAAACACTCTCTTGAGCCTCCCTTTCACTTCCTCATCCTCCTAGAGCTAATCTTTGTGAGATTTGAGAAGGGGATTTAGTTAGCTTGTGGATTTGAGTGTGGGTGAGCATCAACTCCAACTTTGAGCACTTGAAGCATCCTTCGGCCATCGATTCGCATTTGTTACTCTTGGAGCTTTTGCTCCTAGACGGCTAGGCGTCTCCGGCGAGCGCTCAACTCGTGTGAGCTTGCCCCGGAAAGTTTGTAAAGCCATCCTCTCGGGGAAATCATAGTAAGTAACCCTAGTTTGGCTTTTGGGCCCTAGGGGGAGGGTAGGGTTGTGGCTCAACCCGGTCTCTTTGGAGGCACCTCAACGGAGACGTAGCTTCCTTTGGGAAGTGAACTTCGGGAATCAAATCTCTTGTCTCGTGTTGTTGTGCTTGTTTATCTAGTTCATACTTGTTCTTCACGTTCATCACGTTCTTCCTAGTTCATAGTTGACTTTCTTACATTTGCTTCGATCTACTCGTGTGTGAAGTTTGTAGTGCAGCCCTTGGTTGGAAAGTATCTTGAGACAATTCCCCACCTTTCTATTCAAAGGAAATCAGCTAAGTTGCAAAGGATTTTGAATCACGAGCTCATAAATTTCTGTTACAGGAAAATCTGGGAACCTGCCAGATACTCCACGACTGTCAGAGTCGGAGTATCCGGTAGGGTGCCGGAAGTTCCGGGTACTAACCCGAGATTGAGCTGAATTGTGTGCAGATTTTTAAGAAGATCCTATTCACCCCCCCTCTAGGCATCTTGTGATCCTTTCAGTGAGTAGGATCAGGGGCGGAGCCAGGATTCAAGCATAGAGGGGCGATCCACCGTTGAATATAATACGACAATAATATTTTTTTAGAGTCTCAGACGAGAACAATATGACATTGTAACACCCAAAAATACTCAATTTAAAATTTTTGGCATTTAAATAATTATTTAGAGCTTGCTCCTATTTATTATAGGCTAAATAATAATTTTCTAAAAATTTAAAATCAAATATAAGTGATAGAAACATTTATTGTTGCATTCATGCTGCTGCATTTATTTGTGTATTGCTTGTGATTCAAACAAGAATTTAAATTTATTTAAATTCAAATTTGAATCACTTTGATTGGAACTCTAGAAAAGTTGCTAGGCCCAAAGTTCACTTCTGCTCCCTGGACTCTTCCCCGGTCCACTTTTACCCCCTCAACTCCTTCTCCAGTCCGGACCAGCCCCCTCTCCTTTTTCTTTTCTCGCGGCCCAGCTACTCCTCGCGGCCCATCGACCCAGCCAACCGCGGCCCAGCCTTCTCCCGCACTCCCTCCCACTCTTCCCACTGCCGCGCGGGCCCCGCCTGTCAAGCCGCTGACGCCATCCTGGCGTCACCTTCCTTCTTCCTCCCTCCTCCCCCTTTCCTTCCCCGGCGCCCGCTGATGGCGCTGCCTGCCGCGGCCGGCCCGCACGCCGAGGGCGCCTCCCCCTCCGCGCTTACTTAATCCAGCCCGCGACGCCGTTCCGCTCCCCTCACCCCTTCGCCCCAACCCTAGCCGCCGCTAATTCCTCTCAACGCAGCCTCCCCCGAGCCAGACCGCCGCCGTCGTTGATCCTCGCCGTCGGCGCCTATTCCCCGACAAGGATCCATCCAGGAGCTCCGCCCGGAGGTAATGCAGCTATCCACGCCATCCAAGCTCCCATGTTCCCCCTGTTTCGAAGCTAATTGCTCGTCGTCGCTGCTCAGACCCGCCGGAGTCCGCCGGCCGCCGTCGTCACCTCGCTCCGGCGCACCTCCGTCTCGGCCAACCCCCGGAGCTGCTTCCCCGCTCCACGAGGAACGCGCCGAGCTACTCCAAGTCCTCCAGCAGCTGCAGCAGCTCCCCTTCCCCGAGCAGTGCCGCCGCCGAGCATCGGGCCCCGACGAACACCACCGCCGGGATCCTTTCGCTCCAATTAAACACCCCCAGGAGCATCCCCAGGAGGTAAAACAGCTCCTCCTCCCTTCAATTTTGCCGTAGCCGCACCGTAGAGCCTCTCCCCTCGGCCGCCGATGGTGGAACACCGCCGGACACCGCCGTCCGGCCAACACACCACGACACGCTGCGCTTTTTCACCACGGTTGCACTTGTGTCACTCCCCAGCAGCTCCAGAGCCAGAAAACCGACCCAAAACCCCTACCCCGCGGTTCACCGGAGTTCGCCTCCGCCGCGCGCCGTCGTCCGGCCGCCTCGCCGACCAATCCACGACTAGAACCCCCTAGATGCACTCGCCATCTTCCCCTGAAGCCGTAGGACCAAACCCCGTCGAAAACCGAGCACCCTAGCCCGAGTTACGCCCAACTCCGGCGAGCCTCGCCGTCGCGCGAGCGGCGCCGCCGCGGCTTCTTCGTCCCCGGCGAGCCGGGCGATCAGAGCCGTCCGATCTCAGATCAACGGCCCAGATTAGAACCTAGGATACCCCTTCGCCTTTTAAATCTCAGCCGTCCAGATCAGATCCAACGGCTGCCACGCGTTCTGACCGAGTCAGTACAGGTCAACCGGGGTGGTTTTGCTAAAGAGCCCCTGAACTTTTTCCAAAATCAACCCGCGGTCCATTCCAGTTCAAAAGTAATTACAGATAGGTCCTGTTTTATTCATTTAAGCCCCTGACCTTTTGAAAAATTGAACCCGCGGTCCCGCCCGCGTAGTTTTGCGCGTTAGCCCCTGGTGGCTACTGTTATTTACGTATAGGTCCTCGGTTTTTCGCAGTTTAGCCCCTGAAAGTTTCAGAAACTTGCCAGCAAGTCCCTGAACCTTAGAAACGCCATAACTTTCACGTTTTAGCTCCGATTAGTGTGATTCTTGCGCTCATGTGTTCGTAGTGAAGCGTAGATTATTTCTAGCTCCTGTTTTTGTACTGTTTTCACTGTTTGGTGCACTGTTCTAATAGAATTAATTTTGTTTGCATGTAATGATTGCTTTGGATGCTTGCGTGATGATCGTGTCCAGTCGGCGAGCCCGTAGCTTTGGACTTCGAGTACGTTGAGGACGTGCCGAAGCAGGACTCGCAGCAGCAGCCGTACTCCGAGGAAGGCAAGTTATAGCACGGACAATCCTTGCTACCTACTCACTCTTTTAATACACTGTTCATTACATACGCATGTGTCTAATACTGTTTACCCTTAAGGTTGTACCTAGCATTTTTTCCCTGTCCTTGTATTCCTATGGGTTTTTGCATATGGGTAGTATTTTGCTAGGCGCAATTACTGTCACCTTTACTTAACTGTTAAACTTGTATTAATGGTCCACTTCAACCTTAATGTTAAAACTTGCTTTTTAGCAACTTGGATCAGGGAGCTGGGGCTTGTGTGTTTTGCCTGGCCCCAGTGTCTCTCCCTAAGGACTGGTTCGTAAAAGCGGCAACCTGGGAGCCTGTCGCCGCCGCCAGAACTATAATGGCTCTGGTCTTGGTTGAGCAGCCTGTACGTCTCTAGCTTGGCAGTGGTTACCGAGTGGCCTACGACGTTGTAGGAGGCAAGGCGCGAGGTGTTTTCGGATTCCACCGAGGACGGTAGCCCCGTCGGCTAGGTCCCGTTAGACCCAGTCCCGTGTTGGGAGCCCCCGTGAGTGCGGGAGCTCCGCACGTTGCGCCATTTACTTGTTGGCATGAATTGCCGGCGCGTGGACGCCATTGACCCCCTCACGTTGCGCCCTGAGGGTCAGTCAATCTCGGTGCCTAGGTTCTCACCACCTTGTAGTACTCCAGCGGCTACTGACTTGCTAGGGTGTCTTGTGAAAGCCTCGTAGCGTCCCTATGCAGTCACACCTCGGAAGTGTCGATGTGCGTGGTTGGGTGCAAAGTTCTTCTGAACTTTTACACGACTGGTGGGAAAAGGGCGAAACCTCTGCAGAGTGTACGATCTATCATGATAGCCCGGCTCAGGGTCACGAGCGGCCTGGATCCTTTTATGATTAGAAGATGATATTTATTACTGCTTAATGTTGACTTACATTAATTAATTTGGGATACAACTGGGATTCATCTAATGTAGTAGTTATGATTAAAATGAACCAACTAAAAGTGCTAATGCAGTTAAGCCAGTGTCAAGCCTTTTTTGCCTCATCACCCGTGCTATACTTGCTAAGTAATTCTGTTGCTTACACTTGTTGTTATTATTATTTTTGGGCAAAATCCCGGACGGGTAACAGATTGGAGACAGGCTGATTATGCTGTGGAGTTTCCAGAGGACTTGCCTTACTTCTGAGCTCGCGTTCTCCCAGTCAGAGTCCCTGTGGGGATTGCGGCTACGCTAGAGAGATGTATTAGTCTTCCGCTGTCCATGATTTTATTTCTGAAGCACTCTGATGTAAACGCTACGATATGATGAGAATTAAGCATTGTACTCTGATTTTTACCATATTTGTTCGCTATATGTGTCTGTGGACTTTCTGGGCACACATATGGCCACATTCGGGTTTTGTGTAAATCCGGGTGTGACAGGCATGATATTCATACGCAAATGCATGTATGTTAACTTGATTAGAGCATGGATAATAAGCAAATTAACACAGCATGCATGATAATAAGCAAAACATGGATATCAAAACACTATAATTCTTATGCTTCTTTTATTTTGTTGAATATTTTACGTGTGTCGTAGCAACGCACGGGCATAATATCTAGTTGTCTGCTAATTGGATGCAACGAATAGCAAAATAAGATAATATAAGATAATATAGATATGTTTTTAGCACGGAAATTGAAAAGAGTATACTGTAATTTAAGAGAAGAAATTGAAGGCGCCACTGTAGGATATAACTACATGGTAGAGCAGATACGGGTAGTTTGCTAAAATTTCAACAACCATTCCAACAAATGCCAAAATCACCATCTTTCTTTCACACCACACCAAATATGTCACGTGAAACCATTGACGATGGCCGAGGAGCAACGCCAGTTCACACTTGCGCGGTTGCGCCCTTCGTTCCGTTGCAGATAAACAGCCGCGTACTATTTCCAACTTTCCAGAAGAAAAAGAAAACGGAAGGGCCGGAAAAAAACCGCCGTGCTCCACACTCCACCGTCCACCCTCCTCGCCCACGGGATTAACCGCCCATGGAACGGTCGAATCGAATCGGAGGCCCCGAACCCGACGGCAGGGGAACCGCCGAGCCGTCCCGTCCCAGTTGCCCCGAAAGCAAAAAGGCCTCACAAACCCATCACATCCCACCCATTTCACCCCACCGTAAAAGCGACGGCCCGCGCGAAAAAGCGCGCCGCGCGATGCCCGCCGCGTGCTCCCACCTTATCCACTCCACTCGTTTGTTTTGCTTCCGCTCTCCCTCCAGCTTCCCCGATCTTCTTTCTCGCCCCCGCTTTCTTTATAATCCCCCACCACCGGGCCACCCTTGCCGAGAGCACAGCACATCCAGTTCTAAAGACTTCCAATCCGCCCGCAAATCACATCGAGCACGGACCTGCTGAGAGCAAGCAAGGGAGGATCCTTCCTTCGAGGTTGTCTGTCTGTTTGTTTCCAGTGCGAAAATGGCTGTGTCATCGGGGATGGCCGCCTTCTCCGTCCGCCCGCCGGCGCCGGCGCCCGCGGCGCGGCCGTGCGCGGCATCGGCTGCGGCGGCGGCCGGCGGCGCCAGGATGCGCGCCGACGGCGGGGGCGCCAAGTGGTGGGCGCCGCTGCTGGGCTGGTCCGGCCAGCCGGACTACATCGACGCGCAGCCGGCGGCGGCGGAGCCGGAGGAGCCGCCGCGGCAGCAGACCCGCTCCGGGGCGGCGGCGCGGCGCGGCGTTCTGACGGAGGACAAGGCGCGGTGGCTGCGGATGCAGATGATGGAGACGGAGAGCTTCCACGACGCCATGTACCACTCCGCCATCGCCTCCCGCCTCGCCTCCGCCGCGCCCGGCAAGCACTAGCTAGCAACCCGCCGACACGAAGCAATCGCTAATCGCTGTGTATATATATGCTTCTTTTTCTTTGATTTGTTTAGGATAAAATAAGCCCCGCGCGCCCGCGCGCGTGTGTGAGGGTGATGGTGGTGTTGTTGTTAGGGAGGTTGGATTCAGAGGAGGGGACTAGTATTAGCATGGTGCCCCTCCCGAGATAGATTGACAACCGCGACGAAGCCTCCCGGTCCCGGTGCTGATTATAGCCTGCTAGCTAGTTCTTGCACCGAAATGGTGGTATGGTTACGGAGAGAAACCTCCTTGCTGTATGATGCTTCGGTTTGTTAATTCTGATAAGATGCTTTCTGATGTTTCCTTTTAATTGCAAAGGCCTGATTTCAACCGGTTCATTTCAAGAATACTTGTGATTGTGAAGTTGCAGATTTGCAGTAACCGGGTCACTAATTCTGTGTGCTTGAGTTAGGACGGAGCTTGTGAACTTTGAACTAGTAGTAGGCTCCATTCATGGCTTCAGATTTCAGGTCTCTGAATGTCTCCCATCAGAAATTCAGAGAAGCACACAACGGATTGCTTGCTTGATCAGGAGGAGCAGGTCACCGGAGTGCTTTTGATTTTCTTGCACCGGTTCATTTCAAGGCCTGATTTGAACCGTTCATTTAGCGCATGTAGTAACTGTGTGAAGTTGCAGATCTGGGGTTTTCTTGCACTAAATGTTCTCATCCCTTATCATCACATCAGTTATCGACTGATAGCTTGGAGGTGAAGTTCCTTCACGATCTGCGCCATCACCAATCGTCAATCAAAAGCTTCAAGAACCCTCCTAGATGGGATGGCAGTCCCTTTCATCTTCCAACTCAGGCTCGCTGAACCCTGTCCCCGTCGAGCAGCACAAGATAATTGCCCGAGCGTGATTGTCATCCTAGTCACGTCGCACATCAGCACCAATCAGGCACGGCAACGCACACACGTCCCTGCAGTCAAACAAGCCTCACTAAACTAATCACTGAAACTGACCCAGTGACCCCGTGTTAAACTAATCTGAATCCGTTTAATGTAAGGATGGATTGCACCGTAAGGCGTCCGAAGGAAATAAACTACTCATCTCCCTAATCAGCAGCAGGGTTTCGATCAGACCTTTTCACCATACCGTCTCAATCTCATCTCCAACCTCCAAACTGAAGAAAAGCTTTTAGTGCTGGCAAGAGCATGACGTGCTTGTCCGATCCGGAGCATAAGGCGGCGCCCCACGTCGGCTGGCTTATCCACAAGGGAAGGAAGAAGCGTCAGCCACGGGGCGATCGGTTGTGACCTTCTTGTCCGGTTTGCTTATCCGTGCCACTGCCAGGCAAGGCACCTTATCTCCAGACCAAGCCTCCGTCGTCTTCTCGAAGGAGCGGTGGCGATGGTGCGCTGAGCTCACCCGGAGGAATTGTTTCGTTTGCTGGAACTGAAAGCGCCGGTGCACCGTTACAGCAGCAACGGCCTTTCGGGTAGAGACCGAACTCGAGAGACAGAGACTTCACAAGGCGCTAGAAGAACGCGGTTCTAGAAGACAAGGGGACCCCGACCGGGCCAATTTACGCGTGGGCCAGAAAGCCCTTGACGCTGCCACAACCGTTGGGTAAGGCTTTGACGGGCTAGACTTGTCGCGGGGATGCGAGGTGCTTCAGAAAGCTGGGCCCAAACTATAGCCCAGGCTTCGCTAGCAAGGCTGCAACCAACTAAGTAGCACAGGACAACAGACAGGTAACGCTCCACACCGACCTGGCCCATCATGCCCATATAAGAGCCCACACTCGGCCGCGGCCCGGAGGATTGATGGGCCATGGGCCGGCCAAACCGAAGCGACCAGGCCGGTCTCCCTAGGCATCGGTCGTTGTCACGGCCGGCGACGCAATGCGGGCGCGGCCGTCCACCGCCGAGGGCGTCACGTCACGAGTCTTTCTTTCTCTCTTCATCATAGATAACGTAATCGTTGTGCTAAAAAAAAAAGATAACGTAATCGTCACCGAGCACCGACCGAGCGATAGAACAAGCACGAAAAGACTAAGCACCCGACCGGGTTTTCGGGGGCGGCCGCTCCGGCCGGCCGGCTTGGCACTTTGACCCGGCATTTCATCATCTAAAATGGCTTAGGCTCTTGCATCTCATGCTTGTGATTGGCTCTTGGCCATGTCATTAGCTGCCTGCCTGCTGAATGCTGATGCACACCAGCCACCCCTAGAATTACCTAGTTGCTTGTTTTTGCAAATGCTAATATGCAATGTACTCCATCCGTCGTAAAAAAAAACAAGTCACCTTAGTTTTATTGTCACACCCGGATTTACACAAAACCCGAATGTGGCCATATGTGTGCCCAGGAAGTCCACAGACACATATAACGAACAAATATGGTAAAAATCAGAGTACAATGCTTTATTAACCAACATAAAGTAGCGATTACATCAGAGTGCTTCATAAATGAAAACATGGACAGCGGAAGACTAATACATCTCTCTAAGCGTAGCCGCAATCCCACAGGGACTCTGACTGGGAGAACGCCAACTCAGAAGTACGGCAAATCCTCCGGAAACTCCACCTCATAGTTAGCCTGACTCCAATCTGTTACCCATTCGGGATTTTGCCCAAAAATAATAAATACAGCAAGTGTAAGTAACAGAATTACTTAGCAAGTATAGCACGGGGGATGAGGCAGAAAAGGCTTGACACTGGCTTAACTGCATTAGCACTTTTAGTCGGTTCGTTTTACACATAATTACTACTTTAGATGAATCCCAGTTGTATCCCAAATTAATTAATGTAAGTCAACAATAAGTAGTAATAAATATCATCTTCTAATCATAAAAGGATCCAGGCCGCTCGTGACCCTGAGCCGGGCTATCATGATAGATCGTACACTCTGCAGAGGTTTCACCCTTTACCCACCAGTCGCGTAAAAGTTCAAAGAACTTTGCACCCAACCACGCACATCAACACTTCCGAGGTGTGACTGCATAGGGACGCTACGAGGCTTTCACAAGACACCCTAACAAGACAGTAGCCGTTGGAGTACTACAAAGTGGTGAGAACCTAGGCACCGAGATTGACTGACCCTCAGGGCGCAACGTGAGGGGGTCAATGGCATCCACGCACCGGCAAATCATGCCAACAACAAGGTAAATGGTGCAACGTGCGGAGCTCACCGCACTCACGGTGGCTCCCAACACGGGACTGGGTCTAACGGGACCTAGCCGACGGGGCTACCGTCCTCGGTGGAATCCGAAATCACCCCGTGCTTTGCCTCCTACAACGCCGTAGGCCACTCGGTAACCACTGCCAAGCTAGAGACGTACAAGCTACTCAACCAAGACCAGAGCCATTATAGTTCCGGCGGCGGCGACATGCTCCCAGGTTGCCGCTTTTACGAACCAGTCCTTAGGGAGAGACACTGGGGCCAGGCAAAACACACAAGCCCCAGCTCCCTGATCCAAGTTGCTAAAAAGCAAGTTTTAATATTAAAGTTGAAGTGGACCATTAATACAAGTTTAACAGTTAAGCAAAGGTGACAGTAGTTGCGCCTAGCAAAATACTACCCATATGCAAAAACCCAGAGGAGTACAAGGACAGGGAAAGTAAATGCTAAGTACAACCTTAATGGTAAACAATATTAGACACATGCGTATGTAAAGAACAGTGTATTAAATGAGTGAGTAGGTAGCAAGGATTGTCCGTGCTATAACTTGCCTTCCTCGGAGTAAGGCTGCTGCTGTAAATCCTGCTCCGGCACGTCCTCAACGTACTCGAAGTCCAAAGCTATGGGCTCACCGACTGGACACGATCATCACGCACGCATTCCAAGGCAATCATTACATGCAATCAAATTAAATCTATTAGAAACAGTACACCACAGTAAAAACAGTACAAAAACAGGATCTAGAAATATTCTACGCTTCGCTACAAACACGTGAGCGCGAGAATCACTAAAATCGGAGCTAAAACGAGAAAGTTATAGCGTTTCTAAGATTCGGGGGCTTGCTGGCAAAGTTTTAAAATTTCCAGGGGCTAAAACGAATAAAACAGGACCTAATTGTAATTATTTTTAAATTAAAAAGGACCGCGGGTTAATTTCCAGAAAGCCCAGGGGCTCTTTAGCAATTTAACCCGCGCTGACCGGTATCCCGGGGGTTGACCCGCATCTCGGCCGTTGATTTTAGATCAGACGGTCCACAGCGGGGGGGCTCGCCGGGGAAGAAAGGTGCGTGGCGGCGCCGCTCGGGCCGCCGGCGAAGTTCGCCGGAATCGGGCCTAGCACGCGCTAGGGTGCTTGGTTTTCATCGGGGTTTGACCCTATGGACTCAGGGGGACACGACGAGTCGATCTAGGAGGGTCTTGTCGTGGGTTGGCCGGCGAGATGGCCGGACGGCGGTGCGCGGCGGAGATGAACTCCGGTGAGCCGCGAGGAGGGTGTTTCGGGTGGCTTTGGGGTCTGGTTTTCGGTGCTGGAGCTGCTGGGGAGTGTCGTGAGTGCAACCGTGGTGAACAGGACGTGCATTGAGTGGTGTAGCGTCCGGACGACGACGGCCGGCGGTCGGCCGACGACGGCGATCGCGGGGATGCTAGCTACGGCACGCTAAGGCTCAAATTGAAGGGGCGTGTGGACTTGTTACCTCCTGCTGAAGGTCCTGGTGCAGAGAATTGACCGGGGATGGCTCTGTCGACGGGGAACGCCGGCGATCTCTCCGCGGCGGTGCTGCGGACGTCGAGGGATAATTAGCCGGGGCCGAGGCAGGAAAAAGGACAGGGAGTGCATGGAAAGCGTCAATACCTCCTGGCGAATAGTTTGGCGGTGGTGGGCGGCCGGGAGATCCGCCGGAGCAGCCTGGCGGCGTGCGGCGGCGCTGCGCGAGCTCGGCGGCGCTTGGACAGAGCGGTGGAGTGGTTCGGGCGAGCTTGGAGTGCGATGGCGAGGTCAGGTGGGGCTCGGTGATGCTCAAGCGCCTTAAGAAGGAGCTCGGGAAGGTTCAGGACGACGGGAATGCGCTCGCCGGCGTTTAAGGAAGGTCCGCGGCGGCGGCGGTTACTTTCCAAATCGAGGGAGCTCGGTTTCCTTACTGGGGATGGGTGAAATAGGAAAGGGAGGAGCGCGAAGCTTCGTGGAAGCTGCCCGGGGGTCCTGGGGTGTTGAGCATGGAAGGCAGGTGCGGGAATGGCGCGGCGAGCACGGGCGGTGAATGCGGGGTGCGCGGCTGCGGTGTTTGGCGCGATTGGCGCGAGGGAAGAAGGGCCCGGCTGAGCCGGTGCGGCTCGGTGAGGCCGTGCTGGCACGACGGCGGGGTCATCGACGGCGCTCGGCGGCGGGGGTGGCCGGCGCTGCCGCTAGGCGTCGGGAGGGGAAAGGAGACGGGAGGTAGAAGAGAGAGCTGACGGGTGGGGCCGTGGTGGCAGTGACAGGGAGAGGGGGAAAGGAGTGGGCCGGTGTTGGGCCGAAAAGGGAAGACGGGCCGGTCGCTAGAGAAAGAAGGGGGGGGGGGAAAGGTGGACTCGGGGAAAAGTCCAAGGGGCGAGAGCGGACTTCTGCTCGCGGGCCGCGCGGTTAGGTGGGCCGGGCTGGAAAGAGAAAGAGAGGAGGGGCTGAATTGGACCAGGGAAAAGGAGAGGGGCAAAGTTGGACTTGAGAAAAAGTTCAGGGAGCGAAATTGAACTATGGGCCTAACAACTTTTCTAGAGATCTGTCACACCCGGATTTACACAAAACCCGAATGTGGCCATATGTGTGCCCAGGACGTCCACAGACACATATAGCGAACAAATATGGTAAAAATCAGAGTACAATGCTTCATTTATTCATCATAAAGTGGCGTTTACATCAGAGTGCTTCAGAAAATGAAATCATGGATAGCGGAAGACTAATACATCTCTCTAAGCGTAGCCGCAATCCCACAGGGACTCTGACTGGGAGAACGCCAACTCAGAAGTACGGCAGATCCTCCGGAAACTCCACCTCATAGTCAGCCTGACTCCAATCTGTTACCCGTCCGGGATTTTGCCCAAAAATGATGATAATAGCAAGTGTAAGTAACATAATTACTTAGCAAGTATAGCACGGGTTATGGGGGCTCAAAAAGGTTAGACACTGGCTTAACTGCATTAGCACTTTTAGTTGGTTCGTTTTAACTTTATCCAAGATACTACAAGTGAATGAGAACCCAGTTGTAACCCAATTAAATAGTGTAAGTGACATTAAGCAGTAATAAATACCATATTCTAATCAAAAAGGATCTAGGCCGCTCGTGACCCTGAGCAAGGCTATCATGATAGATCGTACACTCTGCAGAGGTTTCGCCCTTTACCCACCAGTCGCGTAAAAGTTCAAAGGAACTTTGCACCCAACCACGCACATCAACACTTCCGAGGTGTGACTGCATAGGGACGCTACGAGGCTTTCACAAGACACCCTAACAAGTCAGTAGCCGCTGGAGTACTATACGGTGGTGAGAACTTAGGCACCGAGATCGACGTACGCCCACGGAGTCACACCGTGAGGGGGTCGATGGCGTCCGGAGCGCGGGTATCGCACCCATTCTGCGCAACGTGCAGAGTTCTCAATCACTGAGACTCCTACACGGGACTGGGTCTAACGTGACCTAGCCGACGGGGCTACTGTCCTCGGTGGAATCGGAGATCACCCAGCGCCGTACCTCCCACAACGCCGTTGGCCCCTCGGTAACTACTGCCAAGCTAGAGACGTACAAGCTACTAGACCAAGACCAGAGCCCATATAGTTCCGGCGGTGGCGACAGGCTCCTGGGTTCCCGCTTTAAGAACCGGTCCTTATAGGGAGACACTAGAGCAAAGCACACAGCACATGCTCTAGCCCCCTAGTCCAAGTTGCTAAAAAGTAAGTTTTATCATTAATGTTGAAGTGGACCATTAAGTTAATATTAACAATTAAATAATGGTGACAGTAGCTGCGGCTAGCAAAAATACTACCCATATGCAATTACCCATAGGAATACAAGGACAAGGAAATAAATGCTAGGAATAACCTTAATGGTAAACAAATTTAGACACATACGTATGTAATGAACAGTGTATTAAAAGTGAGATAGGTAGCAAGGATTGTCCGTGCTATAACTTGCCTTCCTCGGAGTAAGGCTGCTGCTGAAACTCCTGCTCCGGCACGTCCTCAACGTACTCGAAGTCCAACGCTACGGGCTCACCGACTGGACACGATCATCACGCACGCATTCCAAAACAATCATCACATACAAGCAAAAGTAATTCTATTATAACAGTACACCAAACAGTAAAAACAGTACAAAAACAGGAGCTAAAAATATTCTACGCGTCGCTACGAACACATGAGCGCGAAAATCACGCAAAATGGAGCTAAAATGAGAAAGTTATAGCGTTTCTAAGATTCGGGGGCTTGCTGGCGAAGTTTTAAAATTTCCAGGGGCCTAAATGAATAAAACAGGACCTATTTGTAATTATTTTTGAATTAAAAAGGACCGCGGGTTAATTTCCCGAAAGTCCAGGGACTCTTTAGCAAAAAGGCCGCGCTGACCGGGCGTTGACCGGTACTGACTTTGGTTGACTCGCACGCGGGCCGTCGGATTAGATCTGGACGGTCCACAGCGGGGAGCTCGCCGGGGAAGACGGGGATGCGGCGGCGCCGCTCACCCGAGGCGATTTCTCGCCGGAGTTGGCCATAACTCGGGCTAGGATGCTCGGTTCTCGACGGGACCTAGCCCTATGGCTTCAGGAGTGCATGGCGAGTCGACCTAGGGTGATCACGGCGAACTTTGGCCGACGAGGGGGTCGGACGGCGTCGGGCGGCGGAATTGATCTCCGGTGTGCAATGGGGAGCGGGTTCTAGGGGGTTGGAGGTTCTAATTTCTGGCGCTGGAGCTTCCCGGTGATGTGGCGAGTATTTCCAGAGTGCTCACGTGAAGGTTCAGGCAGTGATTCGACCGGACGACGATGATCGGCGGTCGGCCGACGGCGAGTGTCGTGGGGGGGTGCCGCTACGGTGCCCTAACGCGCGAATTGAGGAGCTGGGAAGCTGGATTACCTCCCAAGGGTGCTCCTGGTGCGAGGAATCGGTCGGAGAGGGGGTGGAGCGACGAGTCGACGGCGAGCAGCGGTCGATGGCGTTCGGTGCTCGTCGGCGATGGGGCTCCGGTGCGCAGGGACGGGCGTGGGGAGGCTTGGTGTGCTCCACGTGGCTCGGTGTAGGCAGTCCCAAGCTCTGGTGGCGCGAAGCGACACCAGAACGAGATGACGACGGCGAGCGGCGGAGCTCTATGCTCGGCGGCTCGGGAAGCGGCAGCGACGAGTGGCGGCGCTGCTGGGGTTGTGGGCGGTGGGTGAGGGGCAGGGGCTGTGGCGTTGCGGGCTGGTTTAAGAAAGCACGGAGGGGAAAAGGAATCCTCGGCGCGCGGTGAATCCGGCGAGCGCCATCTCCGGCGACCGGGAAAAGGAAGGGGAGGGGAGGAAGAAAGGAAAGACGGGGGTGGGGGGGTGTTGCTGACGGGTGGGCCCGGCAGGGCAGCGAGAGGGGAGAGGGGAGTGCGGCGGTTCGGGCTGGGCCGTGCTGGGCCAGAAGCGGGGCGACTGCGCGCGCGGGGGAGAGGGGAGGGAGTTGGGCCGCAGCTGCTGGGCCGAGGTGCGGGCCGGACTGGGGAAGAAAGAGGAGGGAGCAAATGCGGACTAGGGAAGAGTTTAGGGAGCAGAAATGAACTCGGGCCTAACAACTTTTCTAGAGCTCCAAACAAAGTGATTCAAATTTGAATTTAAATATATTTAAATTCTTGTTTGAATCACAAGCAATACAAAAATAAATGCAGCAGCATGAATGCAACAATAAATGTTTCTATCACCTATATTTGATTTTAAATTTGTGAAAATTATTATTTAGCCTTTTTAAAATAGGTGAAAGCATTAAATAATTAATTAAATGCCAAAAATTTTAAATTTGAGTATTTTGGATGTTACAAACCTACCCCCCTTAAGGTGAATCTCGTCCTCGAGATTCGGATGTAGAAGCGAAGAGCTGTGGGTACTCGGACTTGAGATCTTCTTCCCGTTCCCAAGTCGCTTCATCTGCTGAGTGCCGGCTCCACTGCACCTTGCACATCCGAATGGTCTTGTTCCTCAACACTCTCTCTGACACCTCCAGGATCCTGATCGGATACTCCTCGTATGTGAGGTCATCCTGAACATTCAATTAATCAATCGGGATCTGCTCTTCTGGCACCCGCAAGCACTTCTTCAACTGGGACACATGGAACACATCGTGTACTCCAGCTAGTCTCTCAGGCAGGTCTAGCCGATATGCCACTTCACCCATCCGTTCTTGTATCCTGAATGGTCCGATGTAACGAGGCGCCAACTTGCCCTTGACATTGAACCGCTTTACACCTCTCATGGGTGACACCTTCAGGTACACAAAATCGTCAACTCTGAAGCTGAGGTCCCTCCGTCTGACATCGGCATAACTCTTCTGTCTGGACTGGGCCACCTTCAGGTTCTCTCTGATCACCTGCACCTGCCGCTCTGCATCTCTGAGTATCTCCGGACCAAAGACCTGACTCTCTCCGGTCTGATTCCAGAACAATGGGGTCCGGCACTTCCTGCCATACAATGCCTCGAACGGTGCCATCTGCAAACTCTTCTGATAGCTGTTATTGTAGGAGAACTCTGCATACGGCAAACTCTTATCCCAGCTGACACCATACTGCAATGCACAAGCTCTCAACATATCCTCCAGTATCTGGTTTGTCCGCTCCGTATGACCATCTGTCTGTGGGTGATAAGCTGAGCTGAAATGCAGCTTCGTGTCCATGGACTCATGCAACTTCCGCCAGAAGTGTGAAGTGAACTGAGTACCACGATCTGACACAATCTTCTTCGGCACCCCGTGTAAGCATACTATCCGCTCCATGTACAACTCTGCTAATCTGGCGCCTGTGTAGGTGGTCTTCACTGGCAGAAAGTGGGCCACCTTGGTCAGACGATCTACAATCACCCAAATGGAGTCGAATCCTCTCTGAGTGCGGGGCAGACCAGTGATGAAGTCCATGCCAACTTCTTCCCATTTCCACTCCGGGATCTTCAACGGCTGTAGCAATCCAGCTGGCCTTTGATGCTCTGCTTTGACTCTCTGGCATGTGTCGCACAATGCCACATGAGTCGCCACATCACGCTTCAGTCCATACCACCAGAATCTCTCCTTGATGTCCTGATACATCTTAGTGCTGCCTGGGTGGATCGAATAAGCTGAGTCATGTGCCTCTCTCAGAATCATCTCCCTGATCTGCGCTATGTCTGGCACACATATCCTCTTTCCATGCCATAGAGTTCCCTGATCATCAACTCGGAATCCAGGGGCCTTTCCCAGTGCAACATTCCCCACAATCTCTCTGATCTTCTCATCCTGCAGCTGACCTCTCCGGATCTCCTGCTCGAGTGTGGGCTCCACTGCCATCTCGGTGATGCTGGTGACGAATCCCAGACTCATCCTCTCAAACTCTCAGTTGAGCTCCTCAGGTAAACAGTGTCCAGTGATCCTGTTCACGTAACTCCTCCTGCTCAAAGCATCTGCCACCAAGTTGGCCTTCCCAGGGTGATAATGAATCTCCAGATCATAATCCTTGATCAGCTCTAACCATCTGCGCTGTCTCATGTTCAGATCTGACTGAGTGAAGACATACTTGAGGCTCTTATGATCAGTGTAGATGTCACACCTGTGCCCAATCAAGTAATGTCTCCAGATCTTCAGGGCATGTACAACAGCTGCCAACTCCAAGTCGTGCGTCGGATAGTTCTGCTCATGCTTCCTCAGCTGCCTGGACGCATACGACACGACTCTGCCCTCCTGCATAAGGACGCAACCCAGTCCTAGACGGGATGCATCACAGTAGATGGAGAAACTCTTAGCCAAATCTGGCAATACCAGCACTGGGGCTGTAGTCAACCTCTTCTTCAACTCTTCGAAGCTGACCTGGCATGCCTCTGTCCACACAAACGGGGCATTCTTCTCTAGCAAAGCAGTCAGCGGCTTAGCGATCTTGGAGAATCCTTCAATGTACCGTCTGTAGTAACCGGCCATCCCAAGGAAACTCCTGATCTCGCTCACATCCCGTGGCGGATTCGAGCTCAACACATCGCTGACTTTCTTCGGATCAACTGCCACTCCTCCATTGGACAACACGTGTCCCAGAAATGCCACTTCCTTCAGCCAGAACTCACACTTGCTCAGCTTGGCATACAACTGATGCTCCCGGAGTCTCTGCAGCACCAATCTCAAGTGTTCTTCATGCTCTTCCTCATTCTTGGAGAAGACCAGAATGTCATCAATAAATACCACCACGAACTTGTCTAGATAGTCCATGAACACGCTGTTCATTAAGTACATGAAGTATGCAGGAGCGTTGGTCAATCCAAAAGACATGACCAAGAACTCGTACAACCCGTACCGAGTGGTGAAAGCGGTCTTAGGCACATCTGACGGGCGGATCCTCATCTGATAGTAGCCCGAACGAAGATCAATCTTGGAGAACACGCAAGCTCCCCTCAACTGATCGAACAGGTCATCAATCCTCGGCAGCGGGTACTTGTTCTTGATGGTCACTTCGTTGAGGGCTCGATAGTCCACACACAACCTCTGAGTACCATCCTTCTTGTCGACGAAGAATACCGGTGCTCCCCATGGCGAAGCACTCGGACGAATGTACCCCTTGGCCAATAACTCGTCCAACTCCTTCTTGAGCTGCTCCAGCTCCTTCGCTCCCATCCTATACGGCCTCTTGGCTATAGGTGCAGTGCCAGGTTTTAGTTCAATAACGAATTCAACATCTCGTTCTGGAGGCATACCTGGCAACTCGTCTGGGAACACATCCGGGAACTGGCTCACCTCCTTGATATCTTCAATCAATGTCCCTTCAGCTTGATTTGCTTGGCCTTGCTCTGAGGAACTGGCTGCCTGGTACTCCACCTTGTCTCCGGACTCTGCTGTGAGCTAGATGGTCCTCGTAGCACACCTGATCACCGCATCATAACTGGTCATCCAGCTCATACCCAGGATCATATCAAATCCAAGGGTCTCTAGAACTATCGGACCTGCCTTGAACTCTACCCCCCTTATTATGATGGGGACATGGGGGCATCGTAGAGTTGCCCGCTGTTCACCTCCTGGTGAGCTTACTAGCATAGTGTTCTTCATGGGTTTCAGGGCTAGTAAATTCTTCTTCACAAAAGCAGCAGAAATGAAAGCATGCGAAGCTCCAGAATCAAATAAAACAGTGGCGGGGGTCGAATTGACGAGGAACGTACCCACGATGACATCAGTAGCTGTCTCTGCACTGGTGTGGTTGACCTTGCCCCGAACGAGAGCCTGCGGAGCACGACCACCCTGCTGCTGACTCTGCGGCTGCCCAACTCTCTGAGCGCTGCCCTGCTGGTTCTGCCCGGCGGTGTTCTGGATCTTCTTGGGGCAGACATTGGCGAAGTGTCCCTGCTCGCCACAGTGGTAGCACACCCTCGGACCCACCGGTGTAGTGTTGGCGGGGCTGATGCGCTGAACTGGACTGGGCTGCACCTGACTGCGCTGAGCTGGACCCATCTGTGGCTGACCCTGAGGACGCTGCTGCTGTGGCGCCCGAGGAAACTGGGGACGCTGCTGCTAGAACTGGCCACGACTGAGCAACCCAGACTGGCCCTGGAAGCGCTGCTGGCCTCCCACTTGCTGACTCTGGGGGGGTGTGAAACGTGGACGACTGCTGCTGCCCACCTGCTGTCCCTGGAGCTTCCTCTTCTTGTCCTCCATCTCACGGCGCTTGTGCTCCAACATCAGCGCGCCGTCCACCAGCTCGTGAAAAGTCGGGAACTTGGTGCACATGAGCTGGTACTGGAGAGCATCCTGCAGACCGTCACGGAACCTGGCCTGCTTCTTCTGATCGGTGGCCACGTCCTCCGGAGCGTAACGGGCCAACGAGACGAACTTGTCACGATAAGCCGTGACACTCATCCCTTCCTGCTTCAGAGCCAGGAACTCCTTCTTCTTCAGGACCATCAAGGCCTCCGGCACGTGGTGTGCACGAAAGCTGCTGCAGAACTGCTGCCAAGTGATCTGAGTACCGGCCGGGCGTGAGGACTGGTATGAATCCCACCAATCCAACGCCGGCCCCTGAAGCTGTCCTCCGGCGTACAGCACCTTCTCTCTGTCATCGCACTGGGCGATGTCCAACTGTCTCTCCACTGCCTTGAGCCAGTCATCTGCCTCAAGGGGGTCACTGGCCTTGCTGAAGGTCGGCGGGCGTCCCTTCAGAAACTCGCCCCTCTTGTCTCTGGGCGGTGCAGCTGCCTGGGGATGATGCTGGTTCTGCTGGATCAACCTCATGGTCTCTGCCATCTGCTGCATCATCTGAACCTGAGCATACATCAGCTGCTCAATGGTGGGGATCTGACGGTTCGGATCGATGTTCGGGGGCGGATTCTGGTGCGGAGGCTGTCCGCCCGCATTGCCCCCGGGGTGAGCCATCTATAATCACAAAGGCCAGATGTCAGATGGTTAGTACGAGAAAATATATATAACCCCCCTGCTATCTAAACAAATAAAGTCCTTAAGCCTTATACCTATCTCTAGATGGTCGCAGACAGGTGTCTACGCTCATCACAATCATTACAAAGAACCAAATCAGACATAAGCATAATAACAATAAATACAAGCAGGTGAAGGCATAAACTCACACAAGACTCGACTGTTAGATTTTTAAAACTTTTAAAACATGGGGGTCTCCTAGTAATTTGTCAACCGTACTATCTAGGCTGCGTTCCTACAGTCAGCACGGCTCTGATACCAAACTGTCACACCCGGATTTACACAAAACCCGAATGTGGCCATATGTGTGCCCAGGACGTCCACAGACACATATAGCGAACAAATATGGTAAAAATCAGAGTACAATGCTTCATTTATTCATCATAAAGTGGCGTTTACATCAGAGTGCTTCAGAAAATGAAATCATGGACAGCGGAAGACTAATACATCTCTCTAAGCGTAGCCGCAATCCCACAGGGACTCTGACTGGGAGAACGCCAACTCAGAAGTACGGCAGATCCTCCGGAAAGTCCACCTCATAGTCAGCCTGACTCCAATCTGTTACCCGTCCGGGATTTTGCCCAAAAATGATGATAATAGCAAGTGTAAGTAACAGAATTACTTAGCAAGTATAGCACGGGTTATGGGGGCTCAAAAAGGCTAGACACTGGCTTAACTGCATTAGCACTTTTAGTTGGTTCGTTTTAACTTTATCCAAGTTACTACAAGTGAATGAGAACCCAGTTGTAACCCAATTAAATAGTGTAAGTGACATTAAGCAGTAATAAATACCATATTCTAATAAAAAAGGATCCAGGCCGCTCGTGACCCTGAGCAAGGCTATCATGATAGATCGTACACTCTGCAGAGGTTTCGCCCTTTACCCACCAGTCGCGTAAAAGTTCAAAGGAACTTTGCACCCAACCACGCACATCAACACTTCCGAGGTGTGACTGCATAGGGACGCTACGAGGCTTTCACAAGACACCCTAACAAGTCAGTAGCCGCTGGAGTACTATACGGTGGTGAGAACTTAGGCACCGAGATCGACGTACGCCCACGGAGTCACACCGTGAGGGGGTCGATGGCGTCCGGAGCGCGGGTATCGCACCCATTCTGCGCAACGTGCAGAGTTCTCAATCGCTGAGACTCCTACACGGGACTGGGTCTAACGTGACCTAGCCGACGGGGCTATCGTCCTCGGTGGAATCGGAGATCACCCAGCGTCGTACCTCCCACAACGCCGTTGGCCCCTCGGTAACTACTGCCAAGCTAGAGACGTACAAGCTACTAGACCAAGACCAGAGCCCATATAGTTCCGGCGGTGGCGACAGGCTCCTGGGTTGCCGCTTTAAGAACCGGTCCTTATAGGGAGACACTAGAGCAAAGCACACAGCACATGCTCTAGCCCCCTAGTCCAAGTTGCTAAAAAGCAAGTTTTATCATTAATGTTGAAGTGGACCATTAAGTCAATATTAACAATTAAATAATGGTGACAGTAGCTGCGCCTAGCAAAAATACTACCCATATGCAATTACCCATAGGAATACAAGGACAGGGAAATAAATGCTAGGAATAACCTTAATGGTAAACAAATTTAGACACATGCGTATGTAATGAACAGTGTATTAAAAGTGAGATAGGTAGCAAGGATTGTCTGTGCTATAACTTGCCTTCCTCGGAGTAAGGCTGCTGCTGAAACTCCTGCTCCGGCACGTCCTCAACGTACTCGAAGTCCAACGCTACGGGCTCACCGACTGGACACGATCATCACGCAGGCATTCCAAAACAATCATCACATGCAAGCAAAAGTAATTCTATTAGAACAGTACACCAAACAGTAAAAACAGTACAAAAACAGGAGCTAAAAATATTCTACGCGTCGCTACGAACACATGAGCGCGAAAATCACGCAAAACGGAGCTAAAATGAGAAAGTTATAGCGTTTCTAAGATTCGGGGGCTTGCTGGCGAAGTTTTAAAATTTCCAGGGGCCTAAACGAATAAAACAGGACCTATTTGTAATTATTTTTGAATTAAAAAGGACCGCGGGTTAATTTCCCGAAAGTCCAGGGACTCTTTAGCAAAAAGGCCGTGCTGACCGGGGGTTGACCGGTACTGACTTTGGTTGACTCGCACGCGGGCCGTCGGATCAGATCTGGACGGTCCACAGCGGGGAGCTCGCCGGGGAAGACGGGGATGCGGCGGCGCCGCTCACCCGAGGCGATTTCTCGCCGGAGTTGGCCATAACTCGGGCTAGGATGCTCGGTTCTCGACGGGACCTAGCCCTATGGCTTCAGGAGTGCATGGCGAGTCGACCTAGGGTGATCACGGCGAACTTTGGCCGACGAGGGGGTCGGACGGCGTCGGGCGGCGGAATTGATCTCCAGTGTGCAATGGGGAGCGGGTTCTAGGGGGTTGGAGGTTCTAATTTCTGGCGCTGGAGCTTCTTGGTGATGTGGCGAGTATTTCCAGAGTGCTCACGTGAAGGTTCAGGCAGTGATTCGACCGGACGGCGATGATCGGCGGTCGGCCGACGGCGAGTGTCGTGGGGGGTGCCGCTACGGTGCCCTAACGCGCGAATTGAGGAGCTGGGAAGCTGGATTACCTCCCAAGGGTGCTCCTGGTGCGAGGAATCGGTCGGAGAGGGGGTGGAGCGACGAGTCGACGGCGAGCAGCGGTCGATGTCGTTCGGTGCTCGTCGGCGATGGGGCTCCGATGCACAGGGACGGGCGTGGGGAGGCTTGGTGTGCTCCACGTGGCTCGGTGTAGGCAGTCCCAAGCTCTGGTGGCGCGAAGCGACACCAGAACGAGATGACGACGGCGAGCGGCGGAGCTCTATGCTCGGCGGCTCGGGAAGCGGCAGCGACGAGCGGCGGCGCTGCTGGGGTTGTGGGCGGTGGGTGAGGGGCAGGGGCTGTGGCGTTGCGGGCTGGTTTAAGAAAGCACGGAGGGGAAAAGGAATCCTCGGCGCGCGGCGAATCCGGCGAGTGCCATCTCCGGCGACCGGGAAAAGGAAGGGGAGGGGGAGGAAGAAAGGAAAGGCGGGGGGGGGGGGGGGGGGGTGTTGCTGACGGGTGGGCCCGGCAGGGCAGCGAGAGGGGAGAGGGGAGTGCGGCGGTTCGGGCTGGGCCGTGCTGGGCCAGAAGCGGGACGACTGCGCGCGCGGGGGAGAGGGGAGGGAGTTGGGCCGCAGCTGCTGGGCCGAGGTGCGGGCCGGACTGGGGAAGAAAGAGGAGGGAGCAAATGCGGACTAGGGAAGAGTTTAGGGAGCAGAAATGAACTCGGGCCTAACAACTTTTCTAGAGCTCCAAACAAAGTGATTCAAATTTGAATTTAAATATATTTAAATTCTTGTTTGAATCACAAGCAATACAAAAATAAATGCAGCAGCATGAATGCAACAATAAATGTTTCTATCACCTATATTTGATTTTAAATTTGTGAAAATTATTATTTAGCCTTTTTAAAATAGGTGAAAGCATTAAATAATTAATTAAATGCCAAAATTTTTAAATTTGAGTATTTTGGGTGTTACAAGCTCCAAACAGAGTGATTCAAATTTGAATTTAAATAAATTTAAATTCTTGTTTGAATCACAAGCAATACAAAAATAAATGCAGCAGCATGAATGCAACAATAATTGTTTCTATCACTTATATTTGATTTTAAATTTTAGAAAATTATTATTTAGCCTTTATAAAATAGGTGAGAGCATTAAATAATTCATTAAATGCCAAAAATTTTAAATTTGAGTATTTTTGGGTGTTACATTTATTCTATATCAAACTTTTTCAATTTTGACTCAGTTTATTTGTAGATAGTGTCAAATAAATACATGCAGATTTAGTATCATGCAATGTTTTCATAACATACCTACTTAATGTCATAAATATATAAATTTTATTATAAACTTGTTTGATGGAGGGAGTAGATATATAGCTTGATGGATGCATGCATGATGAGTTAGGTGCTGTCGGTCGAGTAGCTAATTGGCCTACTCTGTGGCTGTGTTGTTACATCACGCACTTCGCTTAATCCCTCTGGATGACCGAGAGGAGACCGGGAGAGAGGGACACGGCCTACGCTCTTGATCGCGACGTGCGTGCAGCAGGCACTTAACGTGACAGCAGAACATCCAGTGTTTACTCGGTCGTCCTTGTTGTGTAAAGTGTATATATATGTTTGTCACCCTAGATGTATGATGATTCGATGAACGTGTACGGTGACCTGAATTTGCATTATATTGGTGAACGATGCATGCTGAATGCATCTGTATAGTATGTATACGTGGCAAGTTTTGGGACACGTGAAGAAGGCAGAATTAACAAGCAAAGCATGATCCATTCCCAAACAGTGGAATCATATAGAATATTGGTTACAACACTGCCAATCGATCGACCAGCAGCAGCTTAGCTACATGCATACATGTCTACGTGGACATGGATCAGACCAGGCCGCGGCCGTTGCGAGCGGCTTGTCCGTGAGCAGTAGTCTCTGGGTCCCTTCCTGCACTGTTCGTCCGGGAAATGTCTGTGGCCCCGGCCTGTGCAGGAGTTGCACGACAGTGTAGTGTCCTGCTGGTGCCTTGTTCATGGCCGAAAAGGATGCCATGGCGAACCCAACCCAAAGCTAAGCCTACCTCAACATAGACTATCATATTTGCATGCCAACTGGCGACTTGGGTGCAGGCCTATTACTATTAGCTGAGCTAGACCCTCGATCACCGTAGGACTGACTGCTCGATCGGACACACACACAACCCATGATGGCAACAACCAAACTAACCATCGACAAGAGATATATATAAATATATAAATAAATATACTATATATTCATTTGTTTGTCCACAACCAACTGAGGAGTGTGTTGACGACCAAAATTGGCAGTTGCCTATCAGATCAGGGCAACCGGTCAGACCGGTTCTAGGAAGCGGTCAGACCGGTTTTACTGTAGCTGATCTGGCAACAGCCAAACCGGTCTGACCGGTTCCTAAAAGCGGTCTGACCGGTTTCTGTTGTGATGGAGTAGGTTTAGAACTTTAGAGTTTTATCCCATATTTTAAACCAACTCGACGGGGAAGACCATCCCACCCTATAAATATAAAGGGTCATGGCCGATTGAGATCGATCCAACATCCAATCGAATCTATCTTATTTATCTTATTTATCTTTTATCGTTTTCTTTACTTTATTGTTCTGCATTACTTTTATCTCCAACTCCTAGCTTTTCCAACCCCATATCTTCTGTTTTTCTCTCGTCTCGACGACGTTTGAGGGCGTTCTAGGTGGCCTGCCGATCCTAGAACAACCCTAGACTCTCAAGCTCCGACGGGGTCCCTCCCGAGCTCGAGGTTCTAGGTTTTATCGTCGCCCCATCAAAAAGCGGTCTGACCGGTCTCATAAAGCGGTCTGACCGGTTTAGCTCCAGGAAAGCGGTCTGACCGGTTTCATCAAGCGGTCTGACCGGTTTCGTTCCAAGGCATCGGCGACTTCGTTGGCGCGGTTTCGTGTCAACATATTTTTGGCGACTCCGCTGGGGACGAAAGCAAAGGGATCTGTTACTATGGTTAATCTACCAAAACCTAGTGACGTTGATCCTGCTAATATTGTTAAGCCGATTGTTGATGAATTATCGGCCGAGGATCGTCAAGCTTATGAGACCTTCATGAAGGACCGTGAGGAGAAGGAAGCCCGACGCAAAGCAGCAGAAGATGAAAAAGCCACTCAGTGGTTTTTATCTCACTTCTCCAAGAATCGGAAGGGTGGCATCTCCAAGGACAAGGAGATAGTCTTCGTTTCGAGCGAAGACGAACATGACGAAGAAAAAGACACTGTGAGTACTACAGCACCACCTGTTACTTTGGAGCAAATTAATCAATTATTAGTCAATGGTCAAAAACAGATGTTTGCTACTGTCCAAAACATGATTGATAGCTCGTTAGGCAAGCAATCTATGATCAATGATAGTAATACTCCTAAGTTTGATGTTGCTAGTACTTCACAAAATCATGTCATGCCTCCCGGATCATCGGCAACACCCACGCCTCAATTTGGCATGCCGATGAATTATTTTGAAGGTCAAACGACTCCAGAACCACACAATGCGGTCAGACCGGTTTTACAAACCGGTCAGACCGGTTCTGGTAGACCGGTTCAAACCGGTCAGACCGGTTCAAACCGGTCAGACCGGTTCTGGTCCTGTAGTTGCTTATCAATCATCTCCTGAACCAATTACTAGTATGCATCCTGTTCAGGTTGATCTTAACCGAACAAATGTATTTGCTGGTAATTTTGTTCCTCCATATGCAACTACATATTATCCTATACCTCCCCAGAGTTCAGGTTATTCATATGGTACAGTGCCAAACAATGTTTATTCGCAACAAGTACCGTATGTACAGCCGAACCAGGTACCATATCATACACCGAATAATCTTACTTCTAGTGTGCAAAGGCCAAATGATCCTTATCATGATCAATTGCTTGAAAAATATAAAAAGGATTTGGCCATTATGTTTAAAGAGACTTTCGGTGTAGAACTTAAAGACAAAACTCTAGTGTGTCAAAAACCATATCCTGAGAGTTTTGATGCTATACCATATCCTCACAATTTTAAGGTACCCGAATTTGTTAAATTCACCGGGGAGGATAGTAGAACTACGTGGGAGCATGTTAGCCAATTTAATGCACAAATGCGTATTCATGGTAATCTTGATCATTTAAAAATCCGAATGTTCCCTTTGTCATTATCTGGTACTGCTTTCTCATGGTTTTCAGCATTATCCCCTAATTCCATTCATACATGGTCTCAATTAGAGAAGAAATTTCACGAACACTTTTACAATAGTGATAATGAATTGAGACTTTCTCACTTAACATCGGTTAGGCAAAAGAGTGATGAGCCTGTTTCTGAATATATTAGAAGATTTAGAGATACAAAAAACCGATGTTATAGTTTGGTTATTTCTGAAAAAGATCTTGCTGAATTATGTCTTAATGGTTTGAGATCTCATATCAAAGAAATATTAGAAGGCTATGAGTTTCTAACCATTAATCAAGTGATGCAACGAGCTTTGGCTCAGGAAAGCCGAAGTAAGGATTTTAAGCCTAAACCCGATCGTCTTGGTGTGCATACCGTCAATTATGATTCTTCAGACGATGAGGGTAAAGAGGTTTATGCTGCTGAATTTGTATGGTCATCTAAAGATAATCCTAGCACTTGTTCTACTCTCAAGCCGATTCAGAAAAATCGGCACGAAGAAGTAAAATTTACCTTTGATGTAACCAAGTGTGATAGGATCTTTGATGAGCTTGCAAAAGCTGGGAAACTGAAATTTTCTCATACTATACCGCCGAATGATGAGTTGAAACGGCGAGCTTATTGCAAGTTTCATAATACTTATTCTCATGCTACCAATGATTGTAATGTTTTCCGTAGACAAATACAATCTGCCATCAATCAAGGACGATTGTCCATTAATGTAATGAAGATTGATGAGAACCCTTTTCCTATACACACACTTGAATTGGTGAATCCGAAAGTGTTGATTCGGCCGCATCAAGCCGAAAAAGCTAAAGGGAAAAATGTGATCATTGGTGAAGAAAGACCTACAAAGATGCCATCAGAAAAGACCCCTCGGTTCAAGTCGAAGACTCAAACACTCGGGGGGCAAAACAAGAGCAAAGACGCCGGTGCTGCACAAACCGGTCTAACCGGTTCCAGAAACGGTTTGACCGGTTTACGTGGAAAAGACAGAAACAAAGCAAGGCCGAGCTTTGAAGAGCTTTTGGCCAAATATAAGAAGGTAGGGGCTGCTCAGGAACAAAAGAAGCTTCAGAACAAAGTCAGAAGTGTGAAGCCATGTCAGAAGCAGTCAATGAACAAACAAGAATCATTGAAGCAACTTGCAAAGGTGGTGCCAACAAGATCAGCGACAATCAAGTAAGTATGGAAGCCAAAACAAGTTGTTTCATCATTAACTTGAGATAAAGCAAGGTATGGCCGATAATTTATTTATCGCCCTTAGAACTTATATATGGCCGATGTATTATTCATCATCGTCCTTAGATAATTTTGGTCCAGAAGATTGTTTTCTAGCACGCAAGCTTTGCTAAAAAACAGGGGGGCATGTGTTGACGACCAAAATTGGCAGTTGTCTATCAGATCAGGGCAACCGGTCAGACCGGTTCTAGGAAGCGGTCAGACCGGTTTTACTGTAGCTGATCTGGCAACAGCCAAACCGGTCTGACCGGTTCCTAGAAGCGGTCTGACCGGTTTCTGTTGTGATGGAGTAGGTTTAGAACTTTAGAGTTTTATCCCATATTGTAAACCAACTCGACGGGGAAGACCATCCCACCCTATAAATATAAAGGGTCATGGCCGATTGAGATCGATCCAACATCCAATCGAATCTATCTTTTTTATCTTATTTATCTTTTATCGTTTTCTTTACTTTATTGTTCTGCGTTACTTTTATCTCCAACTCCTAGCTTTTCCAACCCCATATCTTCTGTTCTTCTCTCGTCCCGACGACGTTTGAGGGCGTTCTAGGTGGCCTGCCGATCCTAGAACAACCCTAGACTCTCAAGCTCCGACGGGGTCCCTCCCGAGCTCGAGGTTCTAGGTTTTATCGTCGCCCCATCAAAAAGCGGTTTGACCGGTCTCATAAAGCGGTCTGACCGGTTTAGCTCCAGGAAAGCGGTCTGACCGGTTTCAACAAGCGGTCTGACCGGTTTCGCTCCAAGGCATCGGCGACTTCGTTGGCGCGGTTTCGTGTCAACAGAGTGGATCACCGAGAGAATGAAACGACATATCATGCATGTCCCATGCCCTTGTTCCGTCACATACCGTTGCATGCACTTCAGCGAAGAATAATTAAATGATATTTGAAATGGAAATGTAATTTTAAAAAGTACTACACGTACGCAAGCACCAGAAATACCGGGAAAGGCCTCGGGAATGCGTTATATACTATTGTGTAGTACGTGACGAGTGACGACAAGTCGATGGTGACATGCATGCAGGCCAATGATGCATGCATGGCACTAGTGCATCTTCTTTGAGCACTGAAAGCATGCATTGCATTGGACACAAGATTAGACTGATAAGACATGCAGCTTAGAGTCATATAATTGTTCTGTGATTAGAGTAGCTTGTTAACGCTAGCTGGCTACTCGATTTAGGACTAGCCACAAGTGGTAGTAGCTTGCCGCATAGCGGCTAGCTGGGGTAGCAACGTGTGCTGTTTTACGGGAGCTGATTGTTTTCTCCTGTGTGCATGCATGTCCATCGATTTGCCAATATGCCATCACGTTAGTTTTTCTTGATCGGTCAGATTATCAGCAACTTGGTCCTAATTAACCGACCTGTTAATCATTTTGACCGTTCATTAATTAGTTTTTTTGTTCTATAGCATGGAAAATGTATATATATAGTAGGCCCGGTCCCTTTTGTCTTGAATACGACATTCATGCATGGCATGGAAGTACTTGTATACAGTATATTTATATATTTATGCAAGCAACACTAGCTTGCAATTTGCAATGATGTGTTGACGAGACGACGTGGAGCAGAAGCTGCCATGGTTTTACAGAAACACCGGATCCCTGCTTCATGTGTATTCAAAAGGGTTCAAAGAGCAAATCATATTATTCAAACGAAACAATTCGCCGCCGGCCGTCTCTTGATAAAGGCGTTCAACTACCGCTTGTGCATATGCATCATCAGGAATAAGCCTGATTTTGACAAAATTTTGACGCGCCGTTTATTAAGAAAACATAAAGTTAACATAATAACTCCAATGCATGCATACGTCAGATCTCAAAGGTCTTCTAGTAGATGCATGCAGCCAAGCACCGAAAGTGTGGAATTGACAAGCAGATTAACTAATAAATCTACTATATGTGCAGCCTTGAGGATTATTAATTAATACTCGTATTTACTGTCACACCCGGATTTACACAAAACCCGAATGTGGCCATATGTGTGCCTGTAACACCCCGCCCTCCAAAGCCGCACCGCACAGCCCTTCCGAGGGGCGCGCACGCGTACACATAGCACCATGCTTACACTTTCGTCCTCGCTTCGTGTAAAAGGGTTAACCCGAAGGTGCTATGGCTGGAAGACAAAGGCTTATAAGTTGCCTCCACCCTTGCTCAACTAGCAATGTGGCACTAAACTGGGCCGGGTGTGACATACACCCCGCCTCAAAGAACCCGACGTCCTCGTCGGCGCACGACCGTACGTCCAGTGCCGGCGCCATAGTCCATGTCGTATGCCCTACCCGGGCCATACGCGCCATGCGCCCTATGCCCGCACACTGCGCCCGTACGCGCAACCGCGAGGGTCCTCATCGGCGCAACTCACCCACACGGGCAAATGTCCAGGAACGTTCCCCCTTGGCGCACGACCGTACGTCCAGTGCCGGCGCCATAGTCCATGTCGTATGCCCTACCCGGGCCATACGCGCCATGCGCCCTATGCCCGCACACTGCGCCCGTACGCGCAACCGCGAGGGTCGGCTCTGATACCAATCTGTCACACCCGGATTTACTCAAAACCCGAATGTGGCCATATGTGTGCCCAAGAAGTCCACAGACACATATAGCGAACAAATATGGTAAAAATTCAGAGTAGAATGCTTTATTCTCAACATAAAGTAGCGTTTACATCAGAGTTTTGCATAAATAAAATACATGGACAGCGGAAAACTAATACATCTCTCTAAGCGTAGCCGCAATCCCACAGGGACTCTGACTGGGGGAACGCCAACTCAGAAGTACGGCAAATCCTCCGGAAACTCCACAACATAGTCAGCCTGACTCCAATCTGTTACCCGTCCGGGATTTTGCCCAAAAGTAATAATAACAGCAAGTGTAAGTAATGGAAATTACTTAGCAAGTATAGCACGGGTTATGAAGGCTCAAAAAGGCTAGACACTGGCTTAACTGCATTAGCACTTTTAGTTGGTTCGTTTTAACTTTATCCAAGTTACTACAGGTGAATGAGATCCTAGTTGTAACCCAATTAATGGTGTAAGTGACATTAAACAGGAATAAATACCATATTCTAATAAAAAAGGATCCAGGCCGCTCGTGACCCTGAGCAAGGCTATCATGATAGATCGTACACTCTGCAGAGGTTTCGCCCTTTACCCACCAGTCGCGTAAAAGTTCAAAAGAACTTTGCACCCAACCACGCACATCAACACTTCCGAGGTGTGACTGCATAGGGACGCTACGGGGCTTTCACAAGACACCCTAACAAGATAGTAGCCGCTGGAGTACTACAAGGTGGTGAGTCCTTAGGCACCGAGATCGACGTACGCCCACGGAGTCACACCATGAGGGGGTCGATGGTGTCCAGAGCGCGGGTATCCACCCCAACAATGCGCAACGTGCGGAGTCCTCAATCGCTGAGACTCCCAACACGGGACTGGGTCTAACGAGACCTAGCCGACGGGGCTACCGTCCTCGGTGGAATCGGGAAAACACCCCGTGCCTTGCCTCCCACAACGCCGCTGGCCCCTCGGTAACCACTATCAAGCTAGAGCCGTACAAACTACTTGACCAAGACCAGAGCCCATATAGTTCCGGCGGTGGCGACAGGCTCCTGGGTTGCCGCTTTAAGAACCGGTCCTTATAGGGAGACACTAGAGCAAAGCACACAGCACATGCTCTAGCCCCCTAATCCAAGTTGCTAAAAAGCAAGTTTTATCATTAATGTTGAAGTGGCACCATCGCCGAGGCGGCACAAACGCCGAGGCGGCACAAACGCCGAGATCAGCGGCGGCGGCGGCGCTGCTTGCCGCGGGCGGGAGCGGGGCGCGACGCGTTCGGCTGGGCTGGAGCGGCCGAAAGCTGGGTTGGGCCTGGGGGAAATGGCGCGCTGGGCCCTCGCCGGGCCGAGACTGGGCTGCGCAGCGAAAGCGAGAGGGTGGGCCGCGACGGGGAGCTGGCGGTCGGCGGCGTCGGTGCTTGCCGGCGATGGTGCTCCGGTGCGCGGGAAGGGCTCGGAGTAGCTTGGCGGGGTCCTCGTGGAGCGGCGAAGCGGCTCCAAGAACGGGCCGGGGCGAAGGTGCTCGGAGCAACGATGACGACGATGGTCAGTGGCGGAGCGCGTGCTCGGCGGCGCAGGCGAAGCTGGTGGAGGGGCGGCGGCGCTAGGGTTGGGGGTGAGAGGAACGGGACGAGGGTGCGGACCGGGTTATGTAAGCGTGGGAAAGGGCTGCCTCGGCGTGCGGGCCCGGCCGCTACAGACGCGCTCGGCCGCGCCATCACCGGCCGGGGAAAGGAAGGGAAGGGGAGGAAGAAAGGAAAGGCGAGGGGTGTCGCTGACGGGTGGGCCCGACGAGGCAGCGAGAGGAGAGAGGGAGAGAGGGCGCGGGGGTGCTGGCGGGCCAAGTTGGGCCGAAAGCGGGGCGGCGGGGCTGCTGGGCCGAGGGAAAAGGAAAGAGAGGGGGAGATGGGCCGGAGGTGGCGGGCCGGACCGGGGAAAAGAAGAGGGGGCAGAAATGGACTTGAGAAAAAGTTCAGGGAGTGAAATCGAACTATGAGCCTAACAACTTTTCTAGAGCTCCAAACAAAGTGATTCAAATTTGAATTTAAATATATTTAAATTCTTGTTTGAATCACAGGCAATACAAAAATAAATGCAGCAGCATGAATGCAACAATAAATGTTTCTATCACTTATATTTGATTTTAATTGTTAGAAAATTATTATTTTAGCCTTTATAAAATAGGTGAGAGCATTAAATAATTACTTAAATGCCAAAAATTTTAAAATTGAGTATTTTGGGTGTTACAGTGCCCAGAAAGTCCACAGACACATATAGCGAACAAATATGGTAAAAATCAGAGTACAATGCTTAATTCTCATCATATCGTAGCGTTTACATCAGAGTGCTTCAGAAATAAAATCATGGACAGCGGAAGACTAATACATCTCTCTAGCGTAGCCGCAATCCCCACAGGGACTCTGACTGGGAGAACGCGAGCTCAGAAGTAAGGCAAGTCCTCTGGAAACTCCACAGCATAATCAGCCTGACTCCAATCTGTTACCCGTCCGGGATTTTGCCCAAAAATAATAATAACAACAAGTGTAAGTAACAGAATTACTTAGCAAGTACAGCACGGGTGATGAGGCAAAAGAGGCTTGACATTGGCTTAACTGCATTAGCACTTTTAGTTGGTTCATTTTAATCATAACTACTACATTAGATGAATCCCAGTTGTATCCCAAATTAATTAATGTAAGTCAACATTAAGCAGTAATAAATATCATCTTCTAATCATAAAAGGATCCAGGCCGCTCGTGACCCTGAGCCGGGCTATCATGATAGATCGTACACTCTGCAGAGGTTTCGCCCTTTTCCCACCAGTCGCGTAAAAGTTCAGAAGAACTTTGCACCCAACCACGCACATCGACACTTCCGAGGTGTGACTGCATAGGGACGCTACGAGGCTTTCTGTCACACCCGGATTTACCCAAAACCCGAATGTGGCCATATGTGTGCCCAGGAAGTCCACCGTCACATATAGCGAACAAATATGGTAAAAATCAGAGTACAATGCTTTATTCTCATCATATAGTAGCGTTTACATCAGAGTGCTTCAGAAATAACAACATGGACAGCGGAAGACTAATACATCTCTCTAGCGTAGCCGCAATCCCACAGGGACTCTGACTGGGAGAACGCGAACTCAGAAGTACGGCAAATCCTCTGGAAACTCCACAGCATAATTAGCTTGACTCCAATCTGTTACCTGTCCGGGATTTTGCCCAAAAATAGTAATAACAACAAGTGTAAGTAATGGAAATTACTTAGCAAGTATAGCACGGATTATGAAGGCTCAAAAAGGCTAGACTCGGCTTAACTGCATTAGCACTTTTAGTTGGTTCGTTTTATCATTGTCCAAGTTACTACATGTGAATGAATACCCGGTTGCAACCCAATTAATAAAGTGTAAGTGACATTAAGCATAAATAAACATCAAGTTCTAATCATAAAGGATCCAGGCCGCTCGTGACCCTGAGCAAGGCTATCATGATAGATCGTACACTCTGCAGAGGTTTCGCCCTTTACCCACCAGTCGCGTAAAAGTTCAAAGGAACTTTGCACCCAACCACGCACATCAACACTTCCGAGGTGTGACTGCATAGGGACGCTACGAGGCTTTCACAAGACACCCTAACAAGATAGTAGCCGCTGGAGTACTACAAGGTGGTGAGTCCTTAGGCACCGAGATCGACGTACGCCCATGGAGTCACACCATGAGGGGGTCGATGGCGTCCAGAGCGCGGGTATCCACCCCAACAATGCGCAACGCGCGGAGTTCTCAATCGCTGAGACTCCCAACACGGGACTGGGTCTAACGAGACCTAGCCGACGGGGCTACCGTCCTCGGTGAAATCGGGAAAACATGTAACACCCTAAAATTCCATCACAAATAAATCATAGCAACTTGGTTTAATTTCTTTTAAGGACTTAATTAAATTTTAATTTAATTTGAGACTAAAAATATTTAAACATCATTTAAATAATTTTGGAGCAATAAGTGCATGTGCATCATATTTGGTTTGCATGTCTTTTGTTTGTTTTGTGTGTGAATTTCAAAATCATGAAAAAGTCCGAAAGCGCTCCCTAAACTTTCTCTCCCTGGCCCAGCCCGTCTCTCTCCCTCTCTTTCCGGCCCATCAGCCCTCGCGGCCCACTCCTCTCTCCCCCTCTTTTTCCCCCGCTCCGCCGGCCTGCTCGCCACTTTCGGCCCAGCAGCGGCCCGAGCGCCTCCTCCCTCCCTCGCGTCACTGGCAGGCGGGCCCCGGCCGTCAGCCCCTCCCCTGCCTCGCCGCCGACAGTGCCGCTCGAGCTCCCCAGTGCCGCTCCCTCTACCTCGACCCTTGCTCTCCCCTCCCACCGCACGCCTGCAACTGCCGCTCCACTACCGCACCCCTTCCCCTCTCCGAAACGCTCTCCCCCACCGAGACTTTCCCCCTCCACGGCCGACCGCCGTTAATGGCCGGCCCACCCTTTCCCCTCGGCACCGAGCCCTCCCCCTCTCCTCTTCGCCCTTTAAAGAGCACGACCGAGCCCCCGAGAACCCTCTTCGACCCCTCTCGCCACCCAATTCCCCCGGAGCCGCTCCAATTTCCGCCACCGCTGCCGCCCGAGAGCCGCCGCGTCGTCGATCCGTCGCTCCGGCACTGCTTCACCCCGTCCGACTGCACCGAACGCATCGCATCAAGGTAACGATGCTCCCCATCCCCTTCTTGCTCTCTGTTTTGCACCCTAGCACACCGCCGGCCCTCACCGGCGCTCCGCCGCCGCCATTCATCGTCGAGCACCGCCACCACGGCCAATTGGACAACTAGGACTCTCTGAACACGCTCGCAAACTCTCCAGCGACCCCAGAACCAATTCGCGGTCGAAATCGTGGCCGGAACCCCGAGTTCGGGTGAACTCCGGCGAGTTCCCCGCCGCCCGCCTCTGTCCGACGACGAACCGCCGCCCTAGCCGCGCAACTCTCGTCTTGAACCCCCTAGCCTTGTTCGCCATTCCTTCCTGAAGCCATAGCACCAATCCGCGCCCCAAACCGAGGCTCGTAGCTCGAGATCGAGCATCGCCGGCGTGTTCCCGGCCCGGCGCCGCCGCTCGCCGGCGTTCCCGCCGCCGCCCGAGTCACCCCCTTTCTGTCAGCCGTCCGATGCTCATCCAACGGCCCACGATCAATCTGACCGAAGTCAACCGGTTGAATAACGGTCAACCGAGGCCATTTTGCAAAAGAGACCCTGCCTTTCTCTGAAATTAACCCGCCGTCCTGTTTAGTTCAAAAATAATTAGATTTAGGTCCTGAATTTTACAGAAAACACCCCAAGCTTTTTTGTTTTTATTTCCCGAAGTCCAGCCCTGTTCTTTTGCGCGTTAGCCCTCGGGTTTAATGCGTATTTATGTTTTAGCCCCTGGTTTTCTTCAGTTTAGCCCCTGTAAATTTAGTTTTCTTGCCAGCAAGTCCCTAAAACTTGTTTTGGCCATATCTTTTCCGTCCTAGCTCCGTTTTTAGCGTTCTTGGTGCCCAAGCGTTCGTCTTTCCGAGCTTGTCAGTTTTAGATGCTTGTTTTAGTCTGTTAAGAATGTTTGATGTACTGTTTTCTTATTGTTTTAATTGTGTTGATCGTAGACCTCGTGCCAGTTGCAACCGAGTCACCCGTCGACGCGGATCAAGAACAGTTCTACGAAGAAGAAGATCTTTTTGTAGACCAAGGCAAGTGGCCCTCCCCGCATATTCTTTTTGTCCTATATAACTGCATGTCAAACTAAAATTTACTTTTATTACATTAATATGATGGGAATACCTTTTTAAGGATTTATCTAGTCTCATACCCACGATTCCTTGTACCAACCCCTGTTTTAAATAATATTTTTGGGTTAGTTCATGCATAGTGTTGCAATACCTTGGGAATGGTTAAAATGAATCTTTATAAAATTGTTGATCACGATATCTTTAATAATAAATGTCGGTTAATGCAAGAGAACTTTTATTTAATCGGAACATGGAGAACCACCCAAGAAAACAGTGCAACCATGGTGTCAAAATGGGCTCTGACCTTAGCCAAGTAATTAGGTGTGTGATTGTACTGATGGCCTTATCCGAAAGGAGCAGAGGGGGTCTGGGGTTGCAGGGGTACAACTCGGTCCTCTTGGGGTAGCAGCCTTTGCTAAGGTGCTGACCATTAGGGAGGGTTGTGGACCGCCCTAGCTGTAACTCTTGCGGGTTGTTGGACTTTTGCATACCTTTGTAAAGGCTTCGAAGTGGACCCCTAGCCACTCACCTCGGAAGTGTTTAAGGGCCTTGCAAACCCGGGCAATATGGGGAACACGAGCTATGGTGAAAGTGTACAACCTCTGCAGAGTGTAAAACTGATATATCAGCCGTGCTCACGGTCAAGAGCGGCTTGGACCCTCACATGATAATTAAACTTAAAGATGGAATATAAATCGTGGTTTTACTCGTGGGTTTTTGGAAAAAGGATGTTCTTTTAAATGCTTAAGTGGGATGGTATAAACTTACATCTAGTAAATAGGAAATTGCTAATAAAACTTGATCAACTTTAAAAAGCTCACTGCTGTGAACCTTAGCCTTTCCTTGTGACCTTGCATTTTCACCCCGCTTGCTGAGTACCTAGTTAGGTGTACTCACACTTGCCATTGCTGAATCAGAAGAAGGAAATGGAGAAGAATACTACAGCGACTACGATGAGTTCTGAGGCTTGCGTTTCCCCCAGTCAAGATGCCTGTGGAAGATGGAAGCTGAAGACGCTTCGTTTAGCTATCGCTTGTTCTGCGATAAAGACCTTCGTGTCTCCCGAGAGTGTAATATGAATATTATAATAAATCTCTTGTAATTTAGAACATTGTGTTTCGATATTACACTCTTTTGTCTATCATATGTGTGTAAACATGATCCTGGCGCACATATGAAACGCACTTGGTTTTCCTCCGAAAACCGGGTGTGACAAAACACCCCGTGCCTTGCCTCCCACAACGCCGTTGGCCCCTCGGTAACCACTATCAAGCTAGAACCGTACAAGCTACTTGACCAAGACCAGAGCCATTATAGTTCCGGCGGTGGCGACAGGCTCCTGGGTTACCGCTTTAAGAACCGGTCCTTAGAGGGAGACATTAGAGCAAAGCTCACAGCACATGCTCTAACTCCCTAATCCATGTTGCTAAAAGCAAGTTTTAACATTAAAGATTGAAGTGGACATTAATACAAGTTTAACAGTTAAATAATGGTGACAATAGCTGCGCCTAGCAAAATACTACCCATATGCAAAAACCCATAGGAATACAAGGACAGGGATATAAATGCTAGGTACAACCTTAAAGGTAAACAGTATTAAACACATGCGTATGTAATGAACAGTGTATTAAAAGAGTGAGTAGGTAGCAAGGATTGTCCGTGCTATAACTTGCCTTCGTCGGAGTATGGCTGCTGTTGCGAGTCCTGCTCCGGCACGTCCTCAACGTACTCGAAGTCCAAAGCTACGGGCTCGCCGACTGGACACGATCATCACGCACGCATCCAAAGCAATCATTACATGCAAACACAATTAATTCTATTAGAACAGTACACCAAACAGTAAAAACAGTAAAAAAACAGGAGCTAAAAATAATCTACGCTTCGCTACGAACACGTGAGCGCAAAAATCACACTAATCGGAGCTAAAACGTGAAAGTTATAACGTTTCTAAGGTTCAGGGACTTGCTGGCAAGTTTCTGAAACTTCCAGGGGCTAAACTGCGAAAAACCGAGGACCTATACATAATTTCATATTAAAACAGGAGGGCTAACGTGCAAAAACGCAAAGGCTGGCCCGCAGGTTCAATTTTTCAAAAGCGCAGGGGCTAAAACGAATAAAACAGGACCTATCTGTAATTATTTTTGAACTGGCCTGGACCGCGGGTTGATTACCAGAAAGCCGAGGGGCTCTTTAGCAAAACAGCCCGCACTGACCGGTATTGACTCGGTCAGGACGCGTGGCAGCCGTTGGATCTGATCTGGACGACTGAGATTTAAAATGCGAAGGGGTATCGACCGATCTAATCTGGGCGGTCGATCTCGGATCGGACGGCTCTGATCGCCCGGCTCGCTGGGGACGAAGAAGATGCGGCGGCGCCGCTCGGCCGAGGGTGGGGCTCGCCGGAGTTGGCCTTATCTCGGGCTAGGGTGCTCGGTTCTCGACGGGATCTGGTCCTACAGCTTCAGGGGAAGATGGCGAGTCGACCTAGGGGGTTCTAGTCGAGCTTCGGCCGGCGAATCAGGCCAACGACGACGGGCGGCGGAGCTGCACTCCGGTGTACCGCGGGGTAGGGGTTTCGGGCGGTTCCTGGGTCGGGTTTTTGGCTCTGGAGCTTCCTGGTGAGGTGGTGAGTGTGACTGGGTAGTTCTAGGGGAGCTTCGTGCAGTGGACAGGGGTGGACGACGACGACCGGCGGACGAAGTTCGTCGGCGACCGCGGGAAACCTAGCTTCGGTGCTCGGGAGCCTAAATTGAGAGGGGGAGAAGCTTCGTTACCACCTGGCGACGCTCCTGGGGGTGTCGAATTGGAGCGAGAAGATCCCGACGACGGTGCTCGTCGGAGCCCGAGGCTCGGCGGCGGCGTTGCTCGGAGAGGAGAGGCTGCTGCTGCTGCTGTTGGACTTGGGGTAGCTCGACGCACTCCGCGTGGCTCGGTGAAGCTTCTCCGAGGCTCGGGCAGGGCGGAGCTGCACCAGGGCGAGGTGACGACGGCGGCCGGCGAACTCCGGGGCGCGGCAGCTCGGGAGCGGCGCGACTGGAGGCGGCGGCGGCGCTAGGGTTGGGGTGATGGGGGTGAGAGAGGCAGCGGCGACGGGGATTAAGTAAGGCGAGGGCGGCTGTCTCGGCGAGCGGGCCACCCGCGGCAAGCCGCGCCATTAGCGGGCGCCCGGGAAGGAAAGGGGAGGAGAAGGAAGAAGGGAAGGTGGCGTCACGCTAGCGTCATCGACTGACGTGCGGGGCCCACGCGGCAGTGGGAGAAGAGGGAGGGGGGCGCGGCTGCGAGCTGGGCCGGGGCGCGGGAGTTGGGCCGCGGCTGCTGGGCCGGCTCGGGGAGGAGGGGGAGGGGCTGGGCCGCGGGGTTGTTGGGCCGAACCAGAGAAGAAGAAATGGGGGAAAAAGTGAACCAGAAGAAAAGTTCAGGGGGCAGAAACGAACCAGGGGCCTAACAACTTTTCTAGAGCTCCAAACAAGGTGATTCAAATTTGAATTTAAATAAATTTAAATTCTTGTTTGAACCACAAGCAATACAAAAATAAATGCAGCAGCATGAATGCAACAATAAATGTTTCTACAACTTACATTTGATTTTAATTTCCAGAAATTTTATATTTAGCCTATATTAATTATGAGAAAATAAGTTAAATAAGCAATTAGTTACCAGAAATTTTAAATAAGCTATTTTAGGGTGTTACACTTTCACAAGACACCCTAGCAAGACAGTAGCCGCTAGAGTACTACAAGGTGGTGAGAACCTAGGCACCGAGATTGACTGACCCTCAGGGCGCAACGTGAGGGGGTCAATGGCGTCCACGCGCCGGCAAATCATGCCATAAGTAAATGGGGCAACGTGCGGAGCTCCCGCACTCACGGGGGCTCCCAACACGGGACTGGGTCTAACGGGACCTAGCCAACGGGGCTACCGTCCTCGGTGGAATCCGAAAACACCTCGCGCCTTGCCTCCTACAACGCCGTAGGCCACTCGGTAGCCACTGCCAAGCTAGAGACGTACAAGCTACTCAACCAAGACCAGAGCCATTATAGTTCCGGCGGCGGCGACAGGCTCCCAGGTTGCCGCTTTTACGAACCAGTCCTTAGGGAGAGACACTGGGGCCAGGCAAAACACACAAGCCCCAGCTCCCTGATCCAAGTTGCTAAAAACAAGTTTTAACGTTAAGGTTGAAGTGGACCATTAATACAAGTTTAACAGTTAAGCAAAGGTGACAGTAGTTGCGCCTAGCAAAATACTACCCATATGCAAAAACCCATAGGAATACAAGGACAGGGAAATAAATGCTAGGTACGACCTTAAAGGTAAACAGTATTAGACACATGCGTATGTAATGAACAGTGTATTAAAAGAGTGAGTAGGTAGCAAGGATTGTCCGTGCTATAACTTGCCTTCCTCGGAGTACGGCTGCTGCTGCGAGTCCTGCTCTGGCACGTCCTCAACGTACTCGAAGTCCAAAGCTACGGGCTCAACGACTGGACACGATCATCACGCAAGCATCCAAAGCAATCATTACATGCAAACAAATTAATTCTATTAGAACAGTACACCAAATAGTGAAAACAGTACAAAAACAGGAGCTAGAAATATTCTACGCTTCGCTACGAACACATGAGCGCGAAAGTCACACTAAACGGAGCTAAAACGAGAAAGTTATAGCGTTTCTAAGGTTCAGGGACTTGGTGGCAAGTTTCTGAAACTTCCAGGGGCTCAATTGTGAAAAACCGAGGACCTATACGTAATTTCGTATTAAAACAGGAGGGCTAACGTGCAAAAACGCAAAGGCTGGACCGCGGGTTCAATTTTTAAAAAGACCAGGGGCCTAAACGAATAAAACAGGACCTATCTGTAATTACTTCTGAACTGGGATGGACCGCGGGTTGATTTTGGAAAAAGTCAGGGGCTCTTTAGCAAAACCGGCTCGGCTGACCGCTGCTGACTCGGTCAGAACGCGTGGCAGCCGTTGGATCCGATCTGGACGGCTGAGATTTAAAACGCGAAGGGGTATCGGCCGATCTAATCGTGACCGTCGATCTGAGATCGGACGTCCTGGATTTAAAACGCGAAGGGGTATCCTGGGTTCTAATCTGGGCCGTTGATCTGAGATCGGACGGCGCTGGCGCTGGTGCTCGCCGGAGACGAAGGGAACGCGGCGGCGCCGCTCGGGCCGACGGCGAACTTCACCGGAATCGAGGATATCTCGCGCTACAGGGGTCCAAACTCGATGCTACTTGGCCCTACGGGTTCAGGGGAGGATGGCGAGTCGCCCTAGGGGGTTCAAGTCGACCATCGGCCGGCGAGATGGCCGGACGGCGGGGCGCGGCGGAGCAGAGCTCCGGTGAGCCGCGGGGAGTGAGTTTTGGGTGCAATTAGGGGCGTGTTTTTGGCTCTGGAGCATCAGAGAACGATGGTGAGTGAATTGATGGTGTTCTAGTGGTGCATCACGCGGAGCAGCGATCGAACGGTGACGGCGAGCAAACTACGGTGCACAAGAGCTGAGATTGAGGGGAGGGGGAGCTCCAGTACCTCGTGGCGGTGCTCCTGACGCGAGGAATTGGCCGGAGGAGTGGCGGTGCGGCGAGTCGACGGCGAGCGGCGGACGGCGGCGTCGGTGCGTGCCGGCGAGGGGGTTCCGGTGCGCGGGAAGGGGCTCGGAGCAGCTTGGCGGGGTCCTCGTGCAGCGGCGAAGCGGCTCCAAGGATGGGCCGGGGCGAAGATGCACCGGAGCGGCGACGACGACGAGCGGCGGAGCGCGTTCTCGGCGGCTCGGGAGGCTCTGGTGGCGTGCGGCGGCGCTGCTAGGGTTGTGGGCGGTGGGTGAGGGGCAGGGGTTGTGGCGTCGCTTGATTAAGTAAGCGCGGGGCGCTGGTCTCGGCGTGCGGGCCCTGCAGCGGCAGACGCGCGGCCGGCCGCGCCATTTCCGGCGAGGAAGAAAGGAAGGTGTCACACCCGGATTTACACAAAACCCGAATGTGGCCATATGTGTACCCAGGAAGTCCATAGACACATATAGCGAACAAATATGGTAAAAATCAGAGTGCAATGCTTTATTCTCAACGTAAAGTAGCTATTACATCAGAGTTTTGCATAAATGAAATAAATGGACAGCGGAAGACTAATAAACTCTCTCTAAGTGTAGCCGCAATCCCACAGGGACTCTGACTGGGAGAACGCGAGCTTAGAAGTAAGGCAAGTCCTCTAGAAACTCCACAGCATAATCAGCCTGACTCCAATCTGTTACCCGTCCGGGATTTTGCCCAAAAATAATAATAACAATAAGTGTAAGTAACAGAATTATTTAGCAAGTATAGCACGGGTGATGAGGCAAAAAAGGCTTGACACTGGCTTAACTGCATTAGCACTTTTAGTTGGTTCATTTTAATCATAACTACTACATTAGATGAATCCCAGTTGTATCCCAAATTAATTAATGTAAGTCAACATTAAGCAGTAATAAATATCATCTTCTAATCATAAAAGGATCCAGGCCGCTCGTGACCCTGAGCCGGGCTATCATGATAGATCGTACACTCTGCAGAGGTTTCGCCCTTTTCCCACCAGTCGCGTAAAAGTTCAGAAGAACTTTCCACCCAACCACGCACATCGACACTTCCGAGGTGTGACTGCAAAGGGACGCTACGAGGCTTTCACAAGACACCCTAGCAAGACAGTAGCCGCTGGAGTACTACAAGGTGGTGAGAACCTAGGCACCGAGATTGACTGACCCTCAGGGCGCAATGTGAGGGGGTCAATGGCGTCCACGCGCCGGCAAATCATGCCAACAAGTAAATGGCGCAACGTGCGGAGCTCCCGCACTCACGGGGGCTCCCAACACGGGACTGGGTCTAACGGGACCTAGCCGACGGGGCTACCGTCCTCGGTGAAATCCGAAAACACCTCGCGTCTTGCCTCCTACAACGCCGTAGGCCACTCGGTAACCACTGTCAAGCTAGAGACGTACTAGCTACTCAACCAAGACCAGAGCCATTATAGTTCCGGCGGCGGCGACAGGCTCCCAGGTTGCCGCTTTTACGAACCAGTCCTTGGGGAGAGACACTGGGGCCAGGCAAAACACGCAAGCCCCAGCTCCCTGATCCAAGTTGCTAAAAGCAAGTTTTAATATTAAGGTTGAAGTGGATCATAAATACAAGTTAAACAGTTAAGTAATAGTGACAGTAGTTGCGCCTAGCAAAAATACTACCCATATGCAAAAACCCATAGGAATACAAGGACATGGAAATAAATGCTAGGAGTAACCTTAATGGTAAACAATATTAGACACATGCGTATGTAAAGAACAATGAATTAAAAGTGAGATAGGTAGCAAGGATTGTCCGTGCTATAACTTGCCTTCCTCGGAGTACGGCTGCTGCTGCAAATCCTGCTCCGGCACGTCCTCAACGTACTCGAAGTCCAAAGCTACGGGCTCGCCGACTGGACACGATCATCACGCACGCATTCCAAAGCAATCATTACATGCAAGCAATTAATTCTATTAAAAACAGTACACCACACAGTAAAAACAGTACAAAAACAAGAGTTAAAAATATTCTACGCTTCGCTACGAACACATAAGCGTGAAAATCACGCAAATCGGAGCTAAAACGTGAAAGTTATAGCGTTTCTAAGGTTCGGGGGCTTGCTGGCAAAGTTTTAAAATTTCCAGGGGCCTAAACGAATAAAACAGGACCTATTTGTAATTATTTTTGAATTGAAAAGGACCGCGGGTTAATTTCAAGAAAACCCAGGGGCTCTTTAGAAAGACTGCCCCTGTTGACCGGTGCGCGGGGTTTGACTCGCGACGTGGCGCGATGTGAGCCGTTGGATCTGGATCGGGCGGCTGGGATTTAAAACGCGAAGGGGTACGCTGGGTTCTAATCTAGGCCGTTGATCTCGGATCGGACGGCGCTGGGCGACAGCTCGCAGGGGAAGACGATCCCGCGGCGGCGCCGCTCGGTCCGACGGCGAAGTTCGCCGAAGTTGGCCCTAACTCGCGCTACGAGGCTTGGATTACGACGTGATCTAGTCCTACAGCTTCAGGACGTTAAGGCGAGTCGACCTAGGGGGTTCGTGACGTGGGTTGGCCGGCGAGCTGGCCGGACGGCGGTGCGCGGCGGAGTTGAACTCCGGTGAGCCACGAGGGGGTGAGTTTCGGGTGGTTTGGGGTTCTGATTTTTGGCTCTGGAGCTTCAGTGAACAGCGGCGAGTTCTCCTGTGGGGTTCTAGAGGTGCATGGTGTGGTGTAGCGGCCTGTCGGCGATGACCGGCGGTCGGCCGACGGCGAGGGTCGCGGGGAGCGATCTACGGTGCATAAAGGCTGAAATTGAGGGGAGGAGGAGCTTCGTTACCCCCTTGCGATGCTCCTGACGCGAGGAATCGGCCAGAGGGGTGGCGGAGCGACGGGTCGAAGGCGAGCGGCAGTCGATGGCGTCGGTGCTCGCCGGCGATGGTGCTCCGGTGCGCGGGAAAGGGCTCGGAGTAGCTCGGCGTGCTCCACGCGGCTTGGTGAAGATCTTCCGAGGCTCGGGCGGGGCGATGGCGTGCCGGTGCGCGACGACGACGGCGGCCGGCGAAGTTCGAAGCTCGGCGGCTCGGGAGCGGCGTGACTGGAGGCGGCGGTGACGCTAGGGCTGGGGTGATGGGGTTGGTGGGAGCAGGCAATGTCGCGGGCTGGATTAAGAAGGCACGGGGTCAGGCGGCATCGGCGTGAGGGCCCGGCCGCGGTGAGCACGTCATCACCGGCGCTCGGGAAGGAAAGGGGGCGAGGGGGAAGAAGGAAGGTGACGCCAGCGCTGGCGTCAGCGCCTGACAGGTGGGGCCCGGCTGGCAGCGAGAGAGGGAGGCGGGGGCGAGCGGCTGCGGCTGGGCCGGCTTGGCTGGGCCGGGTGGGCCGAGGGGAGTGGCTGGGCCGCCAGAAAAGAAAAGGAGAGGGGGATGGGCCGGACCGGGGAGAAAGAAGAGGGAGCAAAAGTGAACCAGGGAAAAGTTTAGGGAGCAAAACCGAACTATGGGCCTAACAACTTTTCTAGAGCTCCAAACAAAGTGATTCAAATTTGAATTTAAATATATTTAAATTCTTGTTTCAATCACAAGCAATACAAAAATAAATGCAGCAGCATGAATGCAACAATAAATGTTTCTATCACTTATATTTGATTTTAAATTTTCGAAAATTATTATTTAGCCTTTATAAAATAGGTGAAAGCATTAAATAATTAATTAAATGCCAAAAATTTTAAATTGAGCATTTTTGGGTGTTACAAACCTACCCCCCTTAAGGTGAATCTCGTCCTCGAGATTCGGATGTAGAAGCGAAGAGATGTGGGTACTCGGACTTGAGGTCTTCTTCCCGCTCCCAAGTCGCTTCATCTTCTGAATGCCGGCTCCACTGCACCTTGCACATCCGAATGGTCTTGTTCCTCAGCACTCTCTCTGACACCTCCAGGATCTTGATCGGATACTCCTCGTATGTGAGGTCCTCCTGAACATTCAACTCCTCAATCGGGATCTGCTCTTCTGGCACCCGCAAGCACTTCTTCAACTGGGACACATGGAACACATCGTGTACTCCGGCTAGCCTCTCAGGCAGATCTAGCCGATATGCCACTTCGCCCATCCGTTCCTGTATCCTGAACGGTCCGATGTAACGAGGCGCCAACTTGCCTTTGACATTGAACCGCTTTACACCTCTCATGGGTGAGACCTTGAGGTACACAAAGTCATCAACTCTGAAGCTGAGGTTCCTCCGTCTGACATCGGCGTAACTCTTCTGTCTAGACTGGGCCACCTTCAGGTTCTCCCTGATCACCTGCACCTGCCGCTCTGCATCTCCGAGTATCTCCGGACCAAAGACCTGACTCTCTCCAGCCTGATTCCAGAACAATGGGGTCCGGCACTTCCTGCCATACAATGCCTCGAACGGTGCCATCTGCAGACTCTTCTGGTAGCTGTTATTGTAGGAGAACTCTGCATACGGCAAACTCTTATCCCAGCTGACACCATACTGTAATGCACAAGCTCTCAACATATCCTCCAGTATCTGGTTGGTCCGCTCTGTCTGACCATCTGTCTGCGGGTGATAAGCTGAGCTGAAGTGCAGCTTCGTGTCCATGGACTCATGTAACTTCCGCCAGAAGTGTGAGGTGAACTGAGTACCACGATCTGACACAATCTTCTTCGGCACCCCGTGTAAGCACACAATCCGCTCCATGTACAACTCTGCTAGTCTGGCGCCTGTATAGGTGGTCTTCACTGGCAGAAAGTGGGCCACCTTGGTCAGACGATCAACAATCACCCAAATGGAGTCGAATCCTCTCTGTGTGCGGGGCAGTCCAGTGATGAAGTCCATGCCAACTTCTTCCCATTTCCACTCCGGGATCTTCAATGGCTGAAGCAATCCAGCTGGCCTCTGATGTTCTGCCTTGACTCGCTGACACGTGTCGCACAATGCCACGTGAGTCGCCACATCAAGTTTCAATCCATACCACCAGAATCTCTCCTTGATGTCTTGGTACATCTTAGTACTGCCTGGGTGGATCGAATAAGCTGAGTCATGTGCCTCTCTCAGAATCATCTCTCTGATCTGCTCTATGTCTGGCACACATATCCTCTTTCCAAGCCATAGAGTTCCCTGATCATCAACTCGGAATCCAGGGGCCTTTCCCAATGCAACATTCCCCACAATCTCTTTGATCTTCTCATCCTGCAGCTGACCTCTCCGGATCTTCTGCTCGAGTGTGGGCTCTACTGCCATCTCGGTGATGCTGGTGACGAATCCCAGACTCATCTTCTCAAACTCTCGGCTGAGTTCTTCAGGCAGACAATGACCAGTGATCCTGTTCACATAGCTTCTCCTGCTCAGAGCATCTGCCACCAAGTTGGCCTTCCCTGGGTGATAGTGAATCTCCAGATCATAATCCTTGATCAGCTCTAACCATCTGCGCTGTCTCATGTTCAGATCTGACTGAGTGAAGACATACTTGAGGCTCTTATGATCAGTGTAGATGTCACACCTGTGCCCAATCAAGTAATGTCTCCAGATCTTCAGAGCATGTACCACAGCTGCCAACTCCAAGTCGTGTCTCGGATAGTTCTGCTCATGCATGCACGCCCCTCGGAAGGGCTGTGCGGTGCGGCTTTGGAGGGCGGGGTGTTACAGAAGGGGAGGGAGAGGGACTGACGAGTGGGCCCGGCGTGGCAGTGAGAGATAGAGAGGAGGCGCGGCGCGGCTGCAGGCTGGGCCGAGTTGGGCCGGAAAGAGCAGCTGCTGGGCCGGCGGGGAAGGAAAGAAAGGGAAATAGGGCGCTAGGCCGGGGGTGTTGGGCTGCTCGAGAGGGAAGAGATGAGGGAGCAGAAGTGGACTGGGGAAAGAGTTCGGGGAGCAAAAACGATCTACGGGCCTAACAATTTTTCTAGAGCTCCAAACAAAGTGATTCAAATTTGAATTTAAATAAATTTAAATTCTTGTTTGAATCACGAGCAATACAAAAATAAATGCAGCAGCATGAATGCAACAATAAATGTTTCTATCACTTATATTTGATTTTAAATTTTTGAAATTTATTATTTAGCCTATAATAAATAGGAGCAAGCTCTAATTAATTAATTAAATGCCAAAAATTTTAAATTGAGCATTTTTGGGTGTTACATTTACAAAAGCTGAAAATATTTCACATGCAGCCACTTAAACTATCTAGTATCATCACTCTTCTTATAAAATTTATAAATTTGCATCACTACATACTCATTAGGCAAGTGGTTACCACTACATTCCAATTTGTAACACCCAAAAATGCTCAATTTAAAATTTTTGGCATTTAATTAATTAATTAGAGCTTGCTCCTATTTATTATAGGCTAAATAATAAATTTCTAAACTTTAAAATCAAATATAAGTGATAGAAATATTTATTGTTGCATTCATGCTGCTGCATTTATTTTTGTATTGCTTGTGATTCAAACAAGATTTTTAAATTCATTTAAATTCAAATTTGAATCACTTTGTTTGGAGCTCTAGAAAAGTTGTTAGGCCCATAGTTCGCTTTAGCTCCCTGAACTTTTTTTCAGTTCAATTCTGCCCCCTCTTCTCTTTCTCCAGTCCGGCCCAACACTCTCCCTCACAACAATCGGCCCAGTCCGCTTTTGCACCTCCAACTCTTTCCCCGGCCCGACTTCACCCCCCTCATCTCTTCTCTTTTTCCTCCCCCGCGGCCCAACTCGGCCCAGCCAGCCAGCCGCGCCTCCTCTCTTCTCTCCACTCGCTGACAGCCCGGCCCCGCCCGTCAGACGCCGACGCCAGCGTGACGTCACCTTCCTTCTTCCTCCCGCTCACCTTCCTTTCCCGAACGCCGGTGATGGCGCCCGCCGAATCCTCCCGCACGCCGAGGCCTTCCTTTCCCCCACGCGCCTACTTAACTTGGCCTGATCCCCGCCCGAGTCCTCTCAGCCCCTCACCAGCAACCCTAGCCGCGCCGCCGCACCTCCACCGGGTTCTCCCGAGCCGCCGAGCCGTGCTCCGCCGCTCGCCGTCGACCCGACGCCCCGGTGCAGCCCCGCCCCGCCCGAGCCTTGGAGAAGCTTCACCGAGCCCCGTGGAGCACGCCGAGCTACTCCAAGCCCAGCAGTAGCAGCAGCAGCTCCTCTTCCCCGAGCAGCGCCGCCGCCGAGCATCGGGCTCCGACGAACACCATCGCCGGGACCTTCTCGCTCCAATTCAACACCCCCAGGAGCCTCGCCAGGAGGTAACGAAGCTCCTCCCCCCTTCAATTTTAGCTCCTGAGCACCGTAGCACGCTTCCCCTCGGTCGCCGACGAGCTTCGTCCGCCGGTCGCCGTCGAACACCCACCACACGGCACACACCTCGACTTGAACACCCTGGCAATGCTTGCCACACACCCCTGGCACTTTAGCACCTTTGTTTTGGCACAAATGAACCCCCTAGCACCCTCCCCGTCGCTCGCCGGCGTCCAACGCCGCCTGTTTGCGGGGGCAGCCGTCCACAGCCCCAAATCCCCGACTTGAACCCCCTGGGTGAACTCGCATGTCTCCCTGAGTCTGTAGGACCAAACCTCGTCGCAAACCGAGCCTTGTAGCGATAGTTATGGCCAACTCCGGCGAGCTTTCACCGCGGTCGAGCGGCGCCGCCGCGCGTGGTCGTCGTCTCCGGCGAGACCCGGCCTCGGGCCGTCCGATCTCAGATCGATGGCCCAGATTAGAACCCAAGAATACCCATTCGCGTTTTAAATCTCAGCCGTCCAGATCAGATCCAACGGCTGCCACGCGTCCGAGCTGGGTCAATACCGGTCAGCTCTGCACCTTTTGCTAAAGAGCCCCTGCACTTTCTGATAATCAACCCGCGGTCCATTCCAGTTCAAAAGTATTTGCGGATAGGTCCTGTTTTATTCGTTTTAGCCCCTGCGCTTTTGAAAAATTAAACCTGCGGTCCAGCACGCGTAGTTTTGCGCGCTAGCCCCTGGTGGCTCCTGTTAATTACATATAGGTCCTCGGTTTTTCGCAGTTTAGCCCCTGGAAGTTTCAGAAACTTGCCAGCAAGTCCCTGAACCTTAGAAACGCTATAACTTTCACGTTTTAGCTCTGATTAGTGTGATTCTTGCGCTCATGTGTTCGTAGCAAAGCGTAGATTATTTCTAGCTCCTGGTTTTGTACTGTTTTCACTATTTGGTGTACTGTTCTAATAGAATTAATTCTGTTTGCATGTAATGATTGCTTTGGATGCTTGCGTGATGATCGTGTCCAGTCGGCGAGCCCGTAGCTTTGGACTTCGAGTACGTTGAGGACGTGCCGGAGCAGGACTCGTAGCAGCAGCCGTACTCCGAGGAAGGCAAGTTATAGCACGGACAATCCTTGCTACCTACTCACTCTTTTAATACACTGTTCATTACATACGCATGTGTCTAATATTGTTTACCTTTAAGGTTGTACCTAGCATTTCTTCCCCTGTCCTTGTATTCCTATGGGTTTTTTTTTGCATACGGGTAGTATTTTGCTAGGTGCAATTACTGTCACCTTTACTTAACTGTTAAACTTGTATTAATGGTCCACTTCAACCTTAATGTTAAAACTTGCTTTTTAGCAACTTGGATCAGGGAGCTGGGGCTTGTGTGTTTTGCCTGGCCCCAGTGTCTCTCACTAAGGACTGGTTCGTAAAAGCGGCAACCTGGGAGCCTGTCGCCGCCGCCAGAACTATAATGGCTCTGGTCTTGGTTGAGTAGCTTGTACGTCTCTAGCTTGGCAGTGGTTACCGAGTGGCCTACGGCGTTGTAGGAGGCAAGGCGCGAGGTGTTTTCGGATTCCACCGAGGACGGTAGCCCCGTCGGCTAGGTCCCGTTAGACCCAATCCCGTGTTGGGAGCCCCTGTGAGTGCGGGAGCTCCGCACGTTGCGCCATTTACTTGTTGGCATGAATTGCCGGCGCGTGGACGCCATTGACCCCCTCACGTTGCGCCCTGAGGGTCAGTCAATCTCGGTGCCTAGGTTCTCACCACCTTGTAGTACTCCAGCGGCTACTGTCTTGCTAGGGTGTCTTGTGAAAGCCTCGTAGCGTCCCTATGCAGTCACACCTCGGAAGTGTCGATGTGCGTGGTTGGGTGCAAAGTTCTTCTGAACTTTTACGTGACTGGTGTGAAAAGGGCGAAACCTCTGCAGAGTGTACGATCTATCATGATAGCCCGGCTCAGGGTCACGAGCGGCCTGGATCCTTTTATGATTAGAAGATGATATTTATTACTGCTTAATGTTGACTTACATTAATTAATTTGGGATACAACTGGGATTCATCTAATGTAGTAGTTATGATTAAAATGAACCAACTAAAAGTGCTAATGCAGTTAAGCCAGTGTCAAGCCTCTTTTGCCTCATCACCCGTGCTATACTTGCTAAGTAATTCTGTTACTTACACTTGTTGTTATTATTATTTTTGGGCAAAATCCCGGACGGGTAACAGATTGGAGTCAGGTTGATTATGCTGTGGAGTTTCCATATGACTTGCCTTACTTCTGAGCTCGCGTTCTCCCAGTCAGAGTCCCTGTGGGATTGCGGCTACGCTAGAGAGATGTATTAGTCTTCCGCTGTCCATGATTTTATTTCTGAAGCACTCTGATATAAATGCTACGCTATCATGAGATTAATAAAGCATTGTACTCTGATTTTTACCATATTTGCTCGCTATACGTGTCTGTGGACTTCCTGGGCACACTGTAACACCCAAAAATACTCAAGTTAAAATTTTTTTTGGCATTTAATTAATTATTTAGAGCTTGCTCATATATATTATAGGCTAAATAATAATTTTCTAAAATTTAAAATCAAATATAAGTGATAGAAACAATTATTGTTGCATTCATGCTGCTGCATTTATTTTTGTATTGCTTGTGATTCAAACAAGAATTTAAATATATTTAAATTCAAATTTGAATCACTTTGTTTGGAGCTCTAGAAAAGTTGTTAGGCCCATAGTTCGGTTTTGCTCCCTGAACTTATTCCCGGTTCACTTTTGCCCCCTCCTCTTTCACTCCGGTCCGGCCCAGCTCCCCCTCTCCTTTCCTTTTTCCCGCGGCCCACACCAACCGCTCGGCCCAACCCAGCCAGCTCGCCCCGGCCCAGCTCGCCCGCGCGCCACGCCTCCCTCTCTCGCTGCCTCGCGGGCCCCGCATGTCAGGCGATGACGCCAGCACGACGTCACTTCCTTCTTCCTCCCTCCTCCCCTTTCCTTCCCCGGCGCCCGTGAATGGCGCGCTCGCCGCGGATCACACACGCCGAGATCCCTCCCTCAACCCTGCGCCTACTTAATTAGGCCGCAACGCACCCGAGTTCCCTTCTAACCCCGCCCGAGCCCCAATTCCTTCCCACCCGAGCTCCCCGCATCTCGCCGCCGTCTTCTCCGAGCTCGCCCGCCGGCCGACGACGTCCCGCCGCTCCGGTGCCCCGCTGCCCCGGCCGACCCACGGAGCACCACCGACGAGCTGCCAGGAGCACGCCAGGCTACTCCAAGCTCGCCCACGTGCCGTGCTGCTACCTCGCCGACGAACACCGACGGCCGACGTCCGCCGCTCGTCGACGATCCGCCGCTCCGGTGCCCCTCTGCCCCGTTCGACCGCCCCAGGAGCATCGCCTGGAGGTATCAAAGCTCCCCACCCCTTCAATTTTGTCGCCGAGCACCGTAGCTAGCTCCCCTTCGATCGACGCCGTTAGTCGTCCGCTGGTCGCTGTCGTCCACCCCTGTCCACTGCACGGAACTCACCTAGAACTACCCAGACGCACTCACCACCTCACCAGGAAGCTCCAGCACCAAAAACCCGAACCTTAAACCCACCCGAACCGAGCCCCCGCTGCACACCGGAGCTCCGCTCCGCCGCCCGACGCCGTCCGACCCCCTCGTCGGCCAAAGCTCATCATGATCACCCTAGGTCGACTCGCCATCCTCCCCTGAAACCGTAGGACCAAGTAGCATCGAGTTTGGACCCCGGTAGCGCGAGTTACCCTCGATTCCGGCGAAGTTCGCCGCCGGCCCGAGCGGCGCCGCCGCGTCTCCTTCGTCCTCGGCGAGCCCTCGCCCCCGGTCGTCCGATCCTAAATCAACGCGAAGGATTAGATCCAGCCATACCCCTTCGCGTTTTAAATCCAGGGCGTCCGATCTCAGATCAACGGTCACGATTAGATCGGCCGATACCCCTTCGCGTTTTAAATCTCAGCCGTCCAGATCAGATCCAACGGCTGCCACGCGTTCTGACCGAGTCAGCAGCAGTCAGCCGAGTCGGTTTTGCTAAAGAGTCCCTGACGTTTTCCAAAATCAACCCGCGGTCCATTCCAGTTCAAAAGTAATTGCAGATAGGTCCTGTTTTATTCGTTTTGGCCCCTGGTCTTTTTAAAAATTGAACCCGCGGTCCAGAGCTGCTGTTTTTACGCGCTAGCCCTCGTAGTTATACGCATATTTACGTATAGGTCCTCGGTTTTTCACAGATTAGTCCCTGGATCTTAAAAACCTTATAACTTTCACGTTTTAGCTCCGATTAGTGTGATTCTCGCGCTCATGTGTTCGTAGCGAAGCGTATAAAATTTCTAGCTCTTGTTTTTGTACTGTTTTCACTGTTTGGTGTACTGTTCTAATAGAATTAATTGTGTTTGTATGTAATGATTGCTTTGGATGCGTGCGTGATGATCGTGTCCAGTCGGCGAGCCCGTAGCTTTGGACTTCGAGTACGTTGAGGACGTGCCGGAGCAGGACTTGCAGCAGCAGCCGTACTCCGAGGAAGGCAAGTTATAGCACGGACAATCCTTGCTACCTACTCACTCTTTTAATACACTGTTCATTACATACGCATGTGTCTAATAATGTTTACCTTTAAGGTTGTACCTAGCCTTTATTTTCCCTGTCCTTGTATTCCTATGGGTTTATGCATATGGGTAGTATTTTGCTAGGCGCAGCTACTGTCACCATTATTTAACTGTTAAACTTGTATTAATGGTCCACTTCAACTTAATGTTAAAACTTGCTTTTTAGCAACATGGATTAGGGAGTTAGAGCATGTGCTGTGTGCTTTGCTCTAATGTCTCCCTCTAAGGACCGGTTCTTAAAGCGGCAACCCAGGAGCCTGTCGCCACCGCCGGAACTATAATGGCTCTGGTCTTGGACAAGTAGCTTGTACGGCTCTAGCTTGGCAGTGGTTACCGACGGGCCGACGGCGTTTATGAGAAACATGGGTGAGAGTATGTCTTGATCCACCGAGGACGGTGTGTGTACCCGTCGGCTATGCCCCCGTGAGGCACAGTCCCGTGTTGGGAGTCTCAGCGATTGAGAACTCCGCACGTTGCACATTGTTGGGTGCGATACCCGCGCGTTGGACGCCATTGACCCCCCTTTGGTGCGACTCCTTAGGCGTACGTCATTCTCGGTGCCTGGGCCATGCTGCCTGGGCCATGCTGTACCATAAGCGGCTACTGTCTTGTTAGGGTGTCTTGTGAAAAGCCTCGTAGCGTCCCTATGTAGTCACACCTCGGAAGTGTGGACGTGCGTGGTTGGGTGCAAAGTTCCTTTGAACTTTTACGCGACTGGTGGGTAAAGGGAGAAACCTCTGCAGAGTGTACAATCTATCATGATAGCCTTGCTCAGGGTCATGAGCGGCCTGGATCCTTTTTTATTAGAACTTGATGTTTATTTATGCTTAATGTCACTTACACTATTAATTGGGTTACAACCGGGTATTCATTCACATGTAGTAACTTGGACAATGATAAAACGAACCAACTAAAAGTGCTAATGCAGTTAAGCCGAGTCTAGCCTTTTTGAGCCTTCATAACCCGTGCTATACTTGCTAAGTAATTTCCATTACTTACACTTGATGTTATTACTATTTTTGGGCAAAATCCCGGACGGGTAACAGATTGGAGTCAGGCTGACTATGCTGTGGAGTTTCCAGAGGACTTGCCGTACTTCTGAGCTTGCGTTCTCCCAATCAGAGTCCCTGTGGGATTGCGGCTACGCTAGAGAAATGTATTAGTCTTCCGCTGTCCATGTTTTTATTTCTGAAGCACTCTGATGTAAACGCTACTATATGATGAGAATAAAGCATTGTACTTTGATTTTCACCATATTTGTTCGCTATATGTGTCTGTGGACTTCCTGGGCACACATATGGCCACAGTCGGGTTTTGTGTAAATCCGGGTGTGACACACACATATGGCCACATTCGGGTTTTGTGTAAATCCGGGCGTGACACAATTATTCGTCAGCCACTCCATATAGTCCCATTATATTTATTCCGTATTTTAGAAATGGAAATACAATTAAGGGATGGATCGGAGAAGGTGACAAACAAAATGTCCCCTCCTTCTCGAAACAAAAGCGACAAACTTAATAAACAGATATAATATATTAATGCTCGCTCGCCCGGTCAGGCTCAGGCCAGCCCTTGTCTGTGCATGTAAAGCCCTGGATGCAGTGGGGATTAGGTGTAGGGCCAGCCGGCAGGCACAGCAGGCCCTGCATGTCTTGGTTGCATTACGACATGAGATTAAGGGAAGCTAGCTAAGCCCGATCGCCTTCCATCCATAAATCCATCGTCCATGAATCATGCATGATCCATGCATCCACCATCTCTGTGCTCCTGGCCTGCATGCTGCTGCCTGCTCCCGATGGATCGATCGATCTCCATGATTGGTGCTCGATCGGTAGCCATGGCCAGCTTTGGCAGCAGCGGCAACAACAACAGCGGCAGGTACAGAGAACGGGATGGCCGGCCGGCGTCTGCAACGGCTGCATGCACAGCACAGGCTAGCTGACAGGGCATTGTTGGACGGATTACATACGTTGGCGCCATCATTAGCCGCAAATTAAACGAGGCATCTGCCAGTGCAATCAGTGATCGATCGATGATCAGTTGCTGTCGACGCCGCTTAATTGGTTTTGGTAGAAGATGCAACGCACTGCGTTTGCGTTGTGTGTGTGTGTGTGGACACACACGCCGGCCTGTAACGCCGGCCCCGTTTCTTGGCCGTCGGGGGCTAGCTTGCTTAATTTGCATGCGCGCGCAACGGGCCAAAACTCCGGCACAGTGATCTACGTGTGCATGGGTCCGAACAGGATCATCGCTGTCCAGGTCCCAGCTCATATATATCCATGGACGTACGTACATATATATATGTACGTGTGATTTAAATCTATCCGATCCGATGCAAATGTTGAATTGCAATTAACAAGATGCATCTCTAGCTATCATCAACTTTTTCTGTGTGTCGGGACGGAAGAAAACAATTCAGCAGAAACAGTTCCATTTAGTTATGTTCCCCATTTATTTATTTATTTTATGCAAAAAAAATCAATGCATTCATTCTTTAATTATTAGGAAAATCAAACTCCATGGAACATGCCCTAGCTAGCTACTGTAGCTATCTCTTCCGAGTAAGGCAAGTCCAGCAGAGCTACTCCACGAAAGCTGTCCGGGCAACGGACACGGCTCGCGCCCATGCCGCTCGACCTGTCTCGCTCCGCCTGCCGCCGCGGGGCCCGCCGCTAATCGAGACAAACGAAGCTTCACCTCGTGTCCCCGTGCTGCCCGCGCGCGCCCCGCCACCACCCCGGCCGCCGGCGCACCCCCGCTGGGAGATCCGCCGAGGGCCCTCGGCGGCGGCGCGCGATGCCCCGGCGATCGGCGTCGCACCCGGAGGCCGGAGCGTTGAATTCGGCGGCAGATAAAAAGGCAGAGAGAAAAGGCTTCGTGATCTGATGGCTCGATGCCATCACGTGCTTCAACGGACGAGCACGAGAGAGAAGGAGAGAGGAGAGGAAGAAGACAGAGGTAGGAGGAGGCCGTCAGATCGATGGATCGCATGGTGGCCGGCGCCATTGCCCATTGGACCGGGCCGGAGGGTCCGTGGGCCCTAGCTGACACGTCCCGTCGCGCGCGAACCCGTGGCGGGGTACGGTCCTACGTGGCGCGCCATGCCGCGCACAGTTGCTCCGTGGAGGCAGACAGGTCGGAGGAGGAGATGATTGGGACTGATTTAATTGGTTTGCGTCTCCGGATATCATCATTTACAATGATTTGCCCCCAAGTTTTTTTTTAAAAAAAACAATGATTTGCCCCGGGCTAATGCTGCCTAATGCGCGTCCTAATCGTTGATGACACCTCTCTTAGCGTTCGCATGTCATCCGATGCTGGCTTATGTTAGCCTGATAGATCGATCGAGCCATCAGGCCCGTCTTTTTTCTTTTTGGAACATAGCCATCAGGCCCGTCTGATTTGACTCCTCGAGCTCACTGGATCACTGCCCTGTAGTTTAGCTGGTCGCTGGTGGCTGGCGCTGGTTTTTGCTGAGAGAAAAACACTGCTGGTTGGTGGCTGGTGGCTGGCGCTTGTTTTTGATAAGAGAAAAATACTGCTGGCTCGCTGGAAACAATCCAAACGAACAGGGCGCACGTATGTATCCATCGTGCGCCTCGCACTGATCTGAGTTGAGTTGAGATCAGACGAAGACGACCACCAACTAGCAGTGTTCAGTTATCTATCTGCGTCGATCGACTACCATATATATCATGGATGCGCATTAGCTAGCTAGTGACGCCATTGCCGATAAATTTAGCTACCTATATATGTCAATAACTCAACGGCATCAAAGGATTTATGACCGAAGAGAGTATGTAATAACTTGCATAAGAAAATTTTGTCATATTTACCGTGAGATACACGCACCAAAAGGCACTAAGAGCTCTGCGTGTAACATATGCATTGTCGTCTAGCTGATCGATATGTGCAATTGTCTGCAAAGCATTGCATGCGTTTATTATTGTCTCGATGAAAACTTTCTGCATGATTGCCATGTTGGCGCGTTGAGACAAAAGGTGCTTGCCGGCGAATCAACACTAGAGTCTGCTTCGAAATCTAGAGAAAGACGAATGAGCTGGGCATACGGAAAAGAAAGAAAAGAGAAGAGGCACGTGACAAAAAGAAGGCGACGCGACGACCTCACCTCACCTGATCATCTCTCTGATCTCGTGGCTGCGATGCATCTTCGTAGCACGGATCCGTTAACTCCAAAAAAAAAGAATCAGGCAGGCAGGGCTTCAGTGCTCAGTCTGCAGGTGCAGAGACAGAGATGCTCTCGATCCGTTAGCAATTTTTTTTCTAGTAAAAAATGGTGTGCTGTTGTCTCGATTCGTGGGGAAGTGTGAAGGGGAGAGTGAGGTGACCAAAGGGCGCGGTGGTGGCAGGAATATGCGTACGAATGGTCGATCCGCTGCCGTCCAATCCGGGGCCGTCACATCCCATCCGTCAGATCGGATCATGTGAGAAGCTTCTTCCTTTTCCAGCTTGCATTTTGGGGGCCTCATCTGTGTGTGTGCTGCACCGCATTGCATTGCATTGCATTGCATCGCACCGTCAAGTTCAAGCAGGCTCGATCGACGACAGCCACTAGCCTAGTTGGCTAGATATTGGAATTTTGAAATGGTGGTGGTCTTTTTCTCTCTTGCACACACACATTTTTTCTTCGATTATAATTGGTTGTCCTTTGCTTGCTCCCTTTTCTTTCGATCGACAATTATTGCCGACTGATTTTTGGAAGGAATGTGGGAAAAGAGGCGCATGATTGTAGTTGTGCACAATACTTTATTTGTTGCACATTGTCTACCACTGGAACGTCGCCCGTGCTAGTCGCTTGATGTGTTAATGACATCTAATGAGTCTAGCATGCATCCCATAAAGTTTCAGAACTAAGGAAAAGCATTCTATCACAGGTGCAAATCTCAAAGCAGATCACACGCGGGCTTTAGGCCACCTATAACAAGCTTTCCAAATCGTTGTCTGACCGGTAGATGAGAGAAAAGGCAAAATGTAACACCCCGCCATCCAAAGCCGCACCGCACAGCCCTTCCGAGGGGCGTGCACGCGTACACATAGCACCCTGCTTACACTTTCGTCCTCGCTTCGTGTAAAAGGGTTAACCCGAAGGTGCTATGGCGGGAAGACAAAGGCTTATAAGTTGCCTCCACCCTTGCTCAACTAGCAATGTGGCACTAAACATGTGCATCTCGCACTAATGGGCCACTACCGGGCCATACAAACTGGGCCGGGTGTGACATACACCCCCCCTCAAAGAACCCGACGTCCTCGTCGGCGCACGACCGTACGTCCAGTGCCGGCGCCATAGTCCATGCCGTATGCCCTACCCGGGCCATACGCGCCATGCGCCCTATGCCCGCACACTGCGCCCGTACGCGCAACCGCGAGGGTCGGCTCTGATACCACCTGTAACACCCCGCCATCCAAAGCCGCACCGCACAGCCCTTTCGAGGGGCGTGCACGCGTACACATAGCACCCTGCTTACACTTTCGTCCTCGCTTCGTGTAAAAGGGTTAACCCGAAGGTGCTATGGCTGGAAGACAAAGGCTTATAAGTTGCCTCCACCCTTGCTCAACTAGCAATGTGGCACTAAACATGTGCATCTCGCACTAATGGGCCACTACCGGGCCATACAAACTGGGCCGGGTGTGACATAAGAGTTATGCCGATGTCAGACGGAGGGACCTCAGTTTCAGAGTTGATGATTTTGTGTACCTGAAGGTGTCACCCATGAGAGGTGTAAAGCGGTTCAATGTCAAAGGCAAGTTGGCGCCTCGTTACATCGGACCGTTCAGGATACAGGAACGGATGGGCGAAGTGGCGTATCGGCTAGACCTGCCTGAGAGACTAGCCGGAGTACACGATGTGTTCCATGTGTCCCAGCTGAAAAAGTGTTTGCGGGTGCCAGAAGAGCAGATCCCGATTGATGAATTGAATGTTCAGGAGGACCTCACATACGAGGAGTATCCGATCAGGATCCTGGAGGTGTCAGAGAGAGTGCTGAGGAACAAGACCATTCGGATGTGCAAGGTGCAGTGGAGCCGGCATTCAGAAGATGAAGCGACTTGGGAGCGGGAAGAAGACCTCAAGTCCGAGTACCCACAGCTCTTCGCTTCTACATCCGAATCTCGAGGACGAGATTCATCTTAAGGGGGGTAGGTTTGTAACACCCAAAATACTCAAATTTAAAATTTTTGGCGTATAATTAATTATTTAATGCACTCACGTATTTTATAAAGGCTAAATAATAATTTTCTAAAATTTAAAATCGATATAAGTGATAGAAACATTTATTGTTGCATTCATGCTGCTGCATTTATTTTTGTACTGCTTGAGATTCAAACAAGAATTTAAATTTATTTAAATTCAAATTTGAATCACTTTGTTTGGAGCTCTAGAAAAGTTGTTAGGCCCTAGTTCGTTTTGGCTCCCTGAACTTAATTCACAAGTCCACTATAGCCCCCTCATCTTTTCCTTCGGACCAGCCCAGCTCCTCCTTTTCTCTTTCCCCTCCCCGGCCCAATTCCTCCCCGCGGCCCAGCTTGGCCCACCAGCCACTCCCGCGCCCTCTCTCTCCCTCTCTCTGGCGAGTCGGGCCCGCGCGTCAGCGCCCCCCCTCCCCTTTCCTTTCTTCCCCGCCCGCTAATGGCGCGGCCGACGCGCGCAATCGCCTGCGCCGCGGATCACGCACGCCGAGGCCCACCAGAACCTCCCTCGCCTTCTTAACTCGGCCTAGCGCCGCACCCCGCACCCATCCCCCTCTCACCAGCAACCCTAGCGCCGCCACTGCCCCACCCCGCCACAATCCGAGCGCCGCCGAGCTCCAAGCTCTGCTGCCGCTCGTCGCTCCACCGCCTCTGCCCTTCTCCGGCCGATTACAACCCACCAGGGGCTCCGCCCGGAGGTAACGGAGCTAGTCACGCCATCCAAACTTCCCCGGTCCCTCGGTTTTGTGGCTAATCGCTCGCCGCCATTTGCACAGTACCGCCGGAGCCGCCGCGCATCGTCGGCCGCGCAACACGTCGCCCCTCCGCACCGGCCGATCCACGGAGCAGCACCGTCGGGCCGCCAGGAGCACGCCAAGCCCCCGCACGACCACTCTCGCGCCCCGGAGCACCGTCGCCGACACACCGAGCCGCCGCTCCGCCGCTCGTCGTCGGCCGCCGTCCCCGCTACTCCTCCGTCGACTTGGACCACTCAGGTAGACTCGCCGCCCCTTCCCGACGCTCCTACGCCAAGCCGCGCACCGATTGTTGCCCCGTAGCGCCCCCGTCCGCCTCGCCGGAGCTCCGCCTCCGCCGGCCGCCGCCGCGCACCGCACACACCATCTCCCCGCCCCCGAGACCCACCTGGGTGAACTCGCCGCACCCCCAGCTCTCTCCCCGACCGATTCCCGTGGCCAACCGAGCCTCCTAGCCCTGGATTGGCTCCACTCCGGCGAAGCGCCGCCGCGGAGCACACAGCGCCGCCGCAAGTCCTGCCGCCGGCGACCACCCCCTCCCCTGGAACCTTTCCTAGCCGTCCGATTGAGAACCAGTAGCCCAGATTGAATCCAGCCCGAGTCAAAGTTGACTCGTACCGGTCAACAGGGGCATTCTTTCTAAAGAGCCCCTGAGTTTCCCTGAAATTAACCCGCGGTCCTTTTTTAATTCAAAAATAATTACAAATAGGTCCTGTTTTATTTGTTTAGGCCCCTGGAAATTTTAAAACTTTGTCAGCAAGCCCCCGAATCTTAGAAACGCTATAACTTTCACGTTTTAGCTCCGTTTTGCGTGATTTTCGCGCTCATGTGTTCGTAGCGACGCGTAGAATATTTCTAGCTCCTGTTTTTGTACTGTTTTTACTGTTGGTGTACTGTTTCTAATAGATTTAATTTGTTTGCATGTGATGATTACTTTGGAATGCGTGCGTGTTGATCATGTCCAGTCGGTGAGCCCGTAGCTTTGGACTACGAGTACGTTGAGGACGTGCCGGAGCAGGAGTTTCAGCAGCAGCCTTACTCCGAGGAAGGCAAGTTATAGCACGGACAATCCTTGCTACCTATCACATCTTTAATTCACTGTACTTTACATACGCATGCCTTTAATACTGTTATCCATTAAGGTTGTACCTAGTATTTATTTCCCTGCCCTTGTTTATCCTATGGGTTTATGCATATGGGTAGAATTTTGCTAGGCGCAACTACTGTCACCTTTACTTAATTGTTAATATTGATTTAATGGTCCACTTCCACTTTAATGTTAAAACTTGCTTTTTAGCAACATGGATTAGGGAGCTAGAGCATGTGTTGTGTGCTTTGCTCTAGTGTCTCCCTCTAAGGACCGGTTCTTAAAGCGGCAACCCAGGAGCCTGTCGCCACCGCCGGAACTATATGGGCTCTGGTCTTGGTTGAGTAGCTCGTACGTCTCTAGCTTGGCAGTAGTTACCGAGTGGCCTACGGCGTTGTGGGAGGTACGGCGCTGGGTGATCTCCGATTCCACCGAGGACGGTAGCCCCGTCGGCTAGGTCACGTTAGACCCAGTCCCGTGTTGGGAGCCCCCGTGAGTGCGGGAGCTCCGCACGTTGCGCCTTTTACTTTTGTTGGCATGATTTGTCGGCGCGTGGACGCCATTGACCCCCTCACGTTGCGCCCTGAGGGTCAGTCAATCTCGGTGCCTAAGTTTTCACCACCGTATAGTACTCCAGCGGCTACTGTCTTGTTAGGGTGTCTTGTGAAAGCCTCGTAGCGTCCCTATGCAGTCACACCTCGGAAGTGTTGATGTGCATGGTTGGGTGCAAAGTTCCTTTGAACTTTTACGCGACTGGTGGGTAAAGGGCGAAACCTCTGCAGAGTGTACGATCTATCATGATAGCCTTGCTCAGGGTCACGAGCGGCCTGGATCCTTTTTGATTAGAATATGGCATTTATTCCTGTTTAATGTCACTTACACCATTAATTGGGTTACAACTGGGATTCTCATTCACTTGTAGTAACTTGGATAAAGTTAAAACGAACCAACTAAAAGTGCTAATGCAGTTAAGCCAGTGTCTAGCCTTTTTGAGCCTTCATAACCCGTGCTATACTTGCTAAGTAATTTCCATTACTTACACTTGCTATTATCATCATTTTGGGCAAAATCCCGGACGGGTAACAGATTGGAGTCAGGCTGGTTACGAGGTGGAGTTCCCGGAGGATTTGCCGTACTTCTGAGTTGGCGTTCTCCCAGTCAGAGTCCCTGTGGGATTGCGGCTACGCTTAGAGAGATGTATTAGTCTTCCGCTGTCCATGTATTTCATTTATGCAAACTCTGATGTACCCGCTACTTTATGTTGAGAAATAAGCATTGTACTCTGATTTTTACCATATTTGTTCGCTATATGTGTCTGTGGACTTCCTGGGCACACATATGGCCACATTCGGGTTTTGTGTAAATCCGGGTGTGACACAAAATCAAGAAATAGAGGCCGGAAATATGAGGCAGCTAGAACAATGAGAACATGCAAAAATATTGTGCTAGAAAGAGAGGCCGAAATGGTGGGTCCTATGACTAGCAAACACATAACTTGGTTTCCCTCGTCTCAATGTTGATAGAAATTTGACGTGAGCGCTTGCTCTAAACTAGACCACTACAGATGTCTTTAGTGGGAGGCAACCCATTTGAAGAAACTATATATATTCCATCGCGAGATAGTTTTGACAAATAGTGGGAGTCATGCATGAGTTAGTCAGTGATGTTTATCTCACCCTATTATTAAAAAGACACTTTTGTTCCTCGTGCATACTATATGCGTTAGATGCTGCTTGTTACTAGGATGCATGTTTTAGTGGATCGATCCAAATTTAAACTCTATATGCAATTCGTGGATATATGGATCCTGCACTACGAATTGGCCGGTGTCAACCACTTGCATCCCTCACCTACGGAGTACAAGGCTAGTACAAGAGTAACCGGAGAGATGCCCATTCCTCCGCTGATTACTCCTTCCTACTAACACTTTGGTTATTAATATTCATCAACAAAAGCGCTGAAAATCGAATGATTGCGAGTACTGATAGGACGTGACCATGATCGATCAAAGCGGAATCGATCCATTATGTGGTTGAAGCTGTCTTCACTCTTCAGCCCTGCCCACTCCAACATGCATGCTGTCACGAACCGCGATCGCATCGACCATCTCCATTCAATTTTCACGCGCTCGATCATGCATGCATGCGCCGCGCCAAACAGGCTAAATCCACGTACTACAGTATGTGTACAGGCGCACACAAGAGAGCTAGAGTTGAGAATTGAAATGGCAACGTGTACCACAGGCATGATGATGTCACATTGTCACGTGTCACGTCATACTGTGCTCAACAGTAGACGATGCCGTGGCTGCTCTCACGTTTTACCTGATCTGGCTGCGGTGTACTGTATAGTAGTGCGTGACATGCATATAGCTCAGCGAGGAGAAAGAAAGCGTCAGGTAAACTAGGCACCACGGATAGGTATAACCCGGACCTTGGCCAGCTAGCGCTGGCCAGGGCCCTGCTGCTCCAATGGCATGGCACGTCAAGTCTTTTCCTCCCGGCCGGGCCGGCCCCCAGCTAGCTGCGGCCTGCCTGCCTAGCTCATCAGCTCCTGGGCGTGGCCACACGCAGCAACAGCATGGAAGCAGTGCCCCTAAGCCATTAGCTCCCTCACATCGATCACACAGCACCCAGAAGGAAACTTTGGCACTTTCCTCACCGGCCGGCACAGCGTTTCATGGCGCAACAGTGGCCGATCCATCAAGCCTGGATCTTGTTCAATCCATCGGTGCAGTGCTAGCTTAGCTTGCTACCACAACATCTGATCCATCAGAAATACATATATATATATATATATATATATACACATATATATCTTTGGAACAGAGATATATACATATATGCAAAATTCCTACACATGCTTCGGCTGAGCCTGCCGCCCCAGCTGTAGCAGGGAAACAGAAATGGGCCAAGCATGCGGGCAACACGCCAGGTGAGCAGTGTGGGGAGGCTCTGCTGGCTCCGGCCGACGCCGATCCGTCCGCTCCGGTGGCGTACAACCCAGCGATGATATATGCCTGCCAGTTGTGCCTGCTTGTGTTGTGCAACGTCGTGTCGCTGGAGCATGAGCAAAAGCTACTTAGCTAGCATGCACCACACCACACACCACCGCTAGGGGGATTCGAGATCGAGTGGACTCTACAAGGGCTTTAGGCAACATGTACATGTTGTGACATACTGGTACACTGCTCCTTTTTTCCCTTCAATCATGCCGAGTCGTCATCAATGGACAATTGGGCACCCTGCTCGTATATGGAATGAACAGCCTGGTGTACCAGCACCCAAGGGCACAGAAATGTTGCAAATAAAAGCAGCTGATCGATCTCTCCAATCCCGCACCTCGCAGCTTTTATTTGTTACCTTCTTTGGTTCCATGAATGTGTCGACTTTGGCATGGGTCACACTCACATTCATGTCCAACAGTATGTGGTAAAATGTTGCGTGGTGCTGTAATAATAACTTCTCCAGAACGAGACTTCGGGAAGTGATTCAAAGTGTAGAGTTCATTCCAGACAAACCAAGAAAGGCTAGCTAGCTCCTAGTTTTTGCACTGGAGTTTCACACAGAAATGGAGCGCATGATATTCTGGGAGGACCGGAGTTAAGAGCACTGAACTGTTCCGTTGGCGTGTTAGAACAGAACAAGATACAATCAATGTAGTGAACGTCACTTTTGCAGAAAAGAAAGGCAGCAGCAGATAAGGCCCCCTCCAATTCCGGAAGGCATGATGTGTAACAAACAAAACTGACCGGAACGGATTGCAAGAGTACGTCTACTGGGAAGGGGCGCGGAAATGGAGTCCGTTGCAACAGTCCAGTCCACATGGGAAAGTAAAGTACGTAGCAGGAAGGAAACGCGCAAGTGGAGTTTGTTACATGCAATCAGAAGATGATGCAGCCGCAGGCGGTTTATCAGTTCCCTTCGGCTCTGCCCGGTCATGCGATCCTAAGAAACCGAGATCGGGAAAAAGAAACACGTTAAGCTAGTTCTTGTATGAAATGAAGCCTACCAGGCTAACATTGGCATGGTGCAGGAGTATATAGCCGTAGCTCCAATTTCCCCTGCAGCCACCTTTTCTTTTCCCCCTACTAAAAAACCAAATGATCCTACACCAAAAGCAAAGATTTTAGGCGGCCTTGTCTCTTCTGCGCCCAGGCTCCGGGGGGTGCCCCCACACAACATTTTTCTCCCTCCACCCCCGAAAGGTAGAACAGCCAGCCATAGCCGATACAACAACAACAACAAGGCGCATCCATTCATGTCACCCAAGTCATCTCATCAATCTCGTCAGTCGCCAAAGCACGCCCCGCCAAACAAAAGGCGCCGTAAAAAAGGTCACTCACGTAGCAAACTCCCCAAACAACCAGAGTAGAGAGAGAGAGAGCCTAGAGGAGTTTTTTTTTTCCTTTGTGAAAAGAAGGATAGGGAAGAGGAGTTACTACTTGCTCCTCCTGCTGCATCACAGCATTCTCAGCTATTGAGCTGGCGCACAGGCGCAAAAAAGGCCCGTATATAACTGTCAAAGCAGAGGAGTAGGAGAGGATAAAGCCTGCGCGCCTCTACACATGCATACGCTGCATGTCTGCATGATACTGCTGCCACATCACAGCGTAGCGTAGCATACCAGAGCAGGGTATATGCAGACGACGCAGCAGCCAGCAGGCGCCCGGGATGGCGGCTCACTCACTGGTCACTGGCTCTCCGCAGACCCTGGCGCCGCGCCGCGAGTAGCAGCAGAATGGCACAGTGCGCTGGTGTAACACCCAAAAATGCTCAATTTAAAATTTTTGGCATTTAATTAATTAATTAGAGCTTGCTCCTATTTAATATAGGCTAAATAATAAAATTTCTAGAATTTAAAATCAAATATAAGCGATAGAAACATTTATTGTTGCATTCATGCTGCTGCATTTATTTTTGTATTGCTTGTGGTTCAAACAAGAATTTAAATTTATTTAAATTCAAATTTGAATCACCTTGTTTGGAGCTCTAGAAAAGTTGTTAGGCCCATAGTTCGCTTTTGCTCCCTGAACTTTTTCTCGGTTCATTTCTGCCCCCTCTTCTTTTTCTCTGGTTCGGCCCAGTACCCAGCGCAGCTGAAGTCTGTTTTCGCTCCCCCAACTTTTCTCCCCGGCTCGACTTCGCCCCTCCAACTCTTTCTCCCCGGCCTAGTCCGCCAGCCCAACAAACCCCGCCGGCCCACTCCCGCGCCTCCCCTCTCTCCCCCCGACAGCCCGGCCCCACCTGTCATCCCCTCCCCTTACCTTCCTTTCCCCGGCGCCGGTAATGGCGCGGCTCGCCGCGGCCGGGCCCGCACGCCGAGGCTGGCGCCCTCGCCTTACTTAATCCCCGACGCCGCTGCCTCTCTCACCCCATCGCCCAACCCTAGCAGCGCCGCCACATCTCCACCCGAGCCACTCCACCGCCCTGTCCACGCGCCGCCGAACTTGCGCAGCGCCGCCGCACGCCGCCAGGCTGCTCCAGCGTGTCTCCCGGCCGGCCATCACCACCCAGCTGATCGCCAGAAGGTACTGAAGCTCCCCATGCGCTCCCCATCCATTTCTCCTGCCTCGATAGCGGCTAACTTCTCCCCGACGTCCACAGCGCCGCCGCGGAGGGATCGCCGCCGTTCCTGTCGACCGAGCCATCTCCGGTCGATTCCTTGCGCCAGGATCTTCCTCAGAAGGTAACAAGTCCACCTGCACCTTCAATTCGAGCATTAGAACGCCGTAGTAGGACTCCCCGCGGTCACCGTCGTCGGCCGACCGCCGGCCGTCGTCGTCCGGTCGCTACACCGCACGAAGCACCACTTGAACCTCATGGTAGCACTAGCCATCTCTCTCTGATGCTCCAGAGCCAAAAACCCGGCCCCTAACCGACCCAAAACCCCCTCCCCGCGGTTCACCGGAGTCCGCCTCCGCCGCGCGCCGTCATCCGGCCGCCTCGCCGGCCAACCCACGACTAGAACACCCCTAGTGGACTTGCCGTGTTCCCCTGAGCCTATAGGACCAAGCCTCGTGCCATTTGGCGCTCCCTAGCTCGAGTTATGGCCGATTCCGGCGAAGTTCGCCGTCGGCCCGAGCGGCGCCGCCGCGTCTCCTTCGTCCCCGGCGAGCACCAGCGCCAGAGCCGTCCGATCTCAGATCGATGGCCGAGATTAGATCAAGCCATACCCCTTCGCGTTTTTAATCTCAGCCGTCCGGATCCGATCCAACGGGCGCGTACCGGTTCGCCGAGGCGCTTTTGTTAAAGAGCCCCTCAACTTTTCAGAAATCAACCCGCGGTCCATTCCAGTTCAAAAGTAATTGCAGATAGGTCCTGTTTTATTCGTTTTAGCCCCTGCGCTTTTGAAAAATAGAACCCGCGGTCCAGCTCACGTAGTTTTATGCGCTAGCCCCTGGTGGCTACTGTTATTTACGTTTAGGTCCTCGGTTTTTCACAGATTAGCCCCTGGAAGTTTCAGAAACTTGCCAGTAAGCCCCTGAAACTTAGAAATGCCATAACTTTCACGTTTTAGCTCCGATTAGTGTGATTCTCGCGCTCATGTGTTCGTAACGAAGCATAGATTATTTATAGCTCCTGTTTTTGTACTGTTTTCACTGTTTGGTGTACTGTTCTAATAGAATTAATTTGTTTGCACGTAATGATTGTTTTGGATGCTTGCGTGATGATCGTGTCCAGTCGGCGAGCCCGTAGCTTTGGACTTCGAGTACGTTGAGAACGTGCCGGAGCAGGACTCGCAGCAGCAGCCGTACTCCGAGGAAGGCAAGTTATAGCACGGACAATCCTTGCTACCTACTCACTCTTTTAATACACTGTTCATTACATACGCATGTGTCTAATACTGTTTACCTTTAAGGACGTACCTAGCATTTATTTTCCCTGTCCTTGTATTCCTATGGGTTTTTTGTCACACCCGGATTTACACAAAACCCGAATGTGGCCATATGTGTGCCCAGGAAGTCCACAGACTCATATAGCGAACAAATATGGTAAAAATTAGAGTACAATGCTTTATTCTCATCATATCGTAGCATTTACATCAGAGTGCTTCAGAAATAAAAACATGGACAGCGGAAGTGAAGCGTCCCCTCGAAAGAGAGAACTCAATGTGATACAAATACCAGTCCCAGGATGCTGGTTCACATTATTACAACAGATAGTTCAGTACAAGTACAACATTACGGGAGACGGTGGCATTGCAGGGCCACGACAAACAGAACTAACGCTAAGCTCCAGATAAAAAGATTGATAACATAGAGGTCTTCATCAGAGTGGCAGCGCATGCGGCTTCCAGCGGGTGACCCTAACACACAGGCAAAGGTTGGGTGCAGAACGAACCCCACTAGACGATATCTTCAGGCACAAAGTCCGGGTCTGCCTCTGCAACAGATTAAGCAAGGGTGAGTACATACGTACTCAGCAAGCGCAACCACAACCACGGAGGGGGGGTAACAGAAGTATGCAAGTATTGTAACAAGGAAGGCTCATGGTTCATTTAGCAGCAAAGCAAATTTTATTACACATGCAAGGGGTTGGTTTTCACAATGTGTTTTCACAAATATTACTTTTAAAAGGAACAGTAAATGTAATACTTTTATACACACTATTTTAAATGCTACCAGACTTCCCATCTGTCGTAGCCATAGTCAAAACGTTTCTCAGCCCAGTCAAATACCAACACTTTCTTACACCAAAACAGGGGACTAGTGAAGTGACCAAGCCGTAACTCGCCCAATGCCATGGACACGGCTATCCGGATAGGTTTTAACTCTGCAGAGGTGTACACAACCACAAGTAGGCTACCACAACAAGAACACCTTAGTGCCAGTGCAGCTCCTATCAAAGCCATTACCCACCATAGCTAGACTGACAAGTTATCACAGACGCGACCAGGGGGTAAGCAACCCACCTACGAGGTTCTACCCAGGGGCATACCTCACATAGACCGTATCCCCGGCTCCATGGCCCTCTGTTGCTCACCAGCACACCACATAACCAGCAGCTCAACTAGTGGGTGTTGACACCAAAAATTGGCACCAGGAAGAGGCTGACATGTGGACCGGATTCGTCGAAAAGGTATCATTCGGCAAAGGAGTTTTTCCCCAGAGCATTCGGTAAAGACGTTCTGCGGTCGGGAACGCATCGTCATTCGGCAAGAGAGCTGTTCTGCGGAAGGCATTCGGGAAGTGCGTGATGACGTGGATCAAGCATAAGGAAAAGGCTGGTTTAACTTGGAATGCAAGACGGATACGGTGCCCCGACGATTATCTTTTTAGGAAATAAATAAATGTAATCGTAATCGATTAGGAGTCATGTCGAAACCTGGGTATAAATATGAACCCATGGTAATTGTGAATCATACAATCAATCAATCATACAACAAACCGGCCCCGTGCCAACTTCGAGTCCCTTAGTCGAGTCGTCGAGTTCTTCGAGAGGAATCATCGATCCGTCGACCTCCGTAAGTACCGGCAACCCTGCACCATGCCTAGTATCATGCGGTGGATTTAGGCTCTGGTTCAGGAAGGTTCCATTGTTAGAGCATGAGCCATGCGGTGGGCTAAGTTTTAGCTTGGAACAAGTTATCGGCTCTATTGGATTTTGGCAAGATCTGATAGATTCATTAAGTTATCATGTGTTGCTCTGGATTTTTACCTTTGTGTTTAGTTCATTACAACACTCTTTTGCCCAGTCTAGGTTGATTAGATTCGGTTCTAGCTCACAATGCACTGCGTTTCCATAGCCGAATTCGAAGTCAATCTAGATTGCCACGTGTTGCGGGTCCAAGCTCGTTGGTCTTGTGTGGATCTTGACAGAACCGGGTATCATGCGGTGGATGCAGGTTTTTGGGTCGTCTTAGAGCTAGTCATCCGGTGGATTAGAATTCGATTCGATCTGATAGATCTATCATCATCAGCGAAGCATGTTCCTTCTTCACGGAACCCGATTCGGCTATATAGCCGTATTCGGCAGTATTGTCACGAGCGAAACGTGCTCACGGTTTTGTTTTAAATAAAGAATGCTTTTAGCCTTCCACGTTTAGAGTGTATCATGCGGTGGATTGCTCTATTCTTGGTTGGTGGCGTGATCCCAATCAAGTCGTATCATGCGGTGGATTAACTTGTTTTGTTTCATGCCCGACGGGTTGAAAAGTACCTAGACATGCGGTAGACTAGTGCTTTTGATCTATGCATTCTTGTTTATTATGAAATTATGGTCATGTTTTCGCCCTTTTATTTATCTATCATGTTATGTTCCTCGTTAATCGGTTATGAGCATGCGTTACAACGTTTATTCAGTCAAATACCGATCTTTCGTCATGCTTACGTCACGCATTCGGCAGTGTGCTTCCTGCGCGCCTTGCCGATTGCCGAATGATGCTTTAACTGCCGACAGATAGCTTCCCTGTAGCTATATGTCGTTCGAAGCTGGCTCCGTAGCCGCAAATATGGAACTAACTGGTATTGCCCGGTACGTTCCAGGTGTTATCTAAACATTTTTTTCCCTTTGTCAGTTTCAGGAAAATTGACTGGCACGCTTCCGGATTCAAAAGCCCGGGTCACCTGTGAAGCCAGCTAATTCGGCTTGCTGTGTGCTTGGCGTGAGGTGCGGATTTTACGTCAACACACTTTTTGGCACGCCCAGTGGGACACAAGCTTCGAAGATGCCTGAATTAAAAGACATTCTGGATGTCACATTTGAAGAATTGTCTGATGAACATCAACAAATGGTGAAGATTGCTGCAGATCAGTTCATCAAAAAATGCTTGCTGTCTTTTGCTAAGAATAGGAGTGGTGCACCGTTTCTCAAGTCAGATCTGCCAAGAGTTCTTCTGCCAGGACAATCTGATCTTACTGAAGAAGAAGAAAGGGAGAAGTTATCTAGCTTGTTGTACAAGGCTTTAGGAGAAACAATGACCAATCATAATGCTGCATTCCTGAACAGTTTTCGGCTCATATTGGTTAACATCTTTGGTCAACACGTGGATAAACCTTTTGAGCAAGCGCACGGACAACTTGGTGGACCAACATATTTCAATATTCAACAATCGGTCCCAAAACGTCATGGTAAAGGTATTGAAGAAACTGAAGTTTCTGGAACCAAAGACACGAATGGACAGCCGATTCAGCAGGAGCTTCAGCATGCATTGCCGAAACCTCGTACATATGGTGATATGGCATTCGGCACCACGGGAAATCCACCTGCCTCTGCTTATAAGATATCCCCTCTGAACAACAGGCTGCAAAGAGATGTATATGGAAACGGGTATTCAGAGTTCATGGATTACAATGCTATCGACGCTCTCCCGAATCCCGGGTATGTTGGTACTGCAGGAATGCCTGCTGGAAGACCAGGGAATCAAGATACCAATATTGACCTCATGGTGCAAAAAATGACCGATGTATTGCAAAATCAATTCGGTCTGAAGCCTAAAAATCAGGGGTATATGTACTCGTCTCCTTTCCCAGAATGGTACCAGAGGGTATCATTGCCGAATAGAGTCAAGGTGCCTACAGAGTTTACTAAGTTCTCAGGACAAGATGACACTAGCACTGTGGAACATATAGCTCGGTATCTGATGCAGCTTGGAGAAGCTTCAGCGGACGAGGCTTTTAGAATCAGATACTTTCCTTTATCACTAACAGGTCCAGCTTTTACGTGGTTTGCTTCTTTGCCTGCTCAGTCGATCTGTACTTGGAAAGACCTGGAGCAAAAATTCCATGCTCATTACTACATTGGCAGTGCCGAGAAAAAGTTGGTTGATTTGACCAGCTTAAGGCAGAGGAATAATGAGACACCTACGGAGTTCCTCAGAAGATTTAGGGAAACAAAGAGCATGTGCTTTTCTCTGAACATACCTGATGACCAGCTAGCTGGTATGGCTGTAGCTGGCATGCTGCCTGTCATTCGGGAAAAGCTATTCGGGATGGAGTTTGATGATCTGGGCCAGTTGTCACACAGATTGGCCTTAATGAGTAACCAGGCATATGGTTTCAAGAAAGATGCCAGATTTACTAAAAATAATGATGTAGCTGACATATATAACCAATTCCTTGAAAGAGCAGATCAAGGGGATGAGTATGAAGATAGTGAGGAGATAGCTGCAGCAGAGATAGTGTGGGGCAAAGAACCAGTCATGGTGAATCAGAGGTGGATTAAACAGAACAGGGGCACCTATGATTTTGATGTAACTAAGGCAGATAAATTGTTTGACTATCTTGTAAAAGAAGGCCGGATCAAGCTACCAGAAGGGCATTCTATGCTTCGGCCTGATGGAGTAAAAGATAAAAGGTACTGTGGATTCCATGATAGAAATTCTCATTCCATCAATGAATGCAGGGTTTTTAGAGTGAGGATTCAGAAAGCTATCCAAGAAGGGCATCTGAAATTCGACAATAAGATGAAGTTGGACAATAACCCGTTTCCTCAGAACATGATTGGGTTCTCAATCAATATGGTGAATATTGCCGAATCTGGAGAGAAGGGAAAAATGAGAGTCCTGACGTCGAAAGAAGCGAAGCAGAACGGCTCAGTCGATCCTAATCGGCAAATCACGATCGAACAGATTCGGCAGGAAAAGCCTCGCTTCCCGAATAGCCGATTTGAAATTGGGAAACCTTCTAAACCCAGAGTCACATCGCGCATTCTCCTCAATAAATGGCAGCGTCAGCAAGAAAAAGAATGCTATCAGAGTCGTGAGTATGAGGAGGAGAAGAGGAGGCGCGAAGAAAGAAGGTATGAGGAAGAACAAGAGGAGTATGTCCGAGAACAAGAACGTGCACATTGGGATTGTGCCTTCTTCAGACATTGTTGGAACGAGGGTTTAAAGCTGCCTACATGGAACAACTGTCCTGAATGCAATAGTGGATTTATTGAATATAGGCAAAATGGTGCCAGTCGCCGATCCGTCCACGAAAGAATTAGAAGGATACATCCTAGTGATGATCGGCGTCTAAAAATATATGGGAATGATGATCAACCCAGGAAAAGACATGCTGAAGAAGAAGATCGTGAGTATGTCTGGCAAAAAGGACAGTGGTGTCCACCTGGTTTAAGAAGGAGCCAGAAGAGGAGAATCCAGCGCCTGAGGAATCAAGAGTTGAAACGAGCAGGAACCAGGTTGAGATCGATATGGCGTCCAAAAGACAAACCTGATGAGTCGGATCATTCGGCCCCTACATGCATGGTATGTTTCTTGCCGAATGAATTCATGGCTCCAGCTAATCAGATTGTACAGGAGGAGATATTGTCGGAAGTGGATGAAGCCGAGCAATGTGGGTTGATGGCACAATTGGTATTGAATAAGCAAGCTATTTTCGAGAAGCCAATCCAGAATCGGCACATGAAGCCACTGTACTTAAGAGGATATGTCAATGGAAAGCCACTGACGAAGATGTTTGTTGATGGTGGAGCGGCTGTTAATGTGATGCCATACAACACATTCAGGAAACTTGGCATGAGCCCTGGAGATTTAACGCCAACAAGCATCGTTTTGAATGATTTTGCTGGAAATCCTTCGGACACCAAAGGGTGTGTACATGTAGATCTGATGATTGGGTCTAAGATTCTGCTTACAACCTTTTTTGTTATTGAAGGCAAAGGGGCATACAGCTTGCTACTTGGAAGGGATTGGATCCATGCAAATTGTTGTATTCCATCTACTATGCATCAGCAGCTTATTCAGTGGATAGATGATGAAGTGGAAATTGTCCCTGCAGATGATTCAATTAGCGTGGCTAATGTGGAACCAGCCTTCTGGGAATATCAAGGCATAGATTGTTTCTCAGGCAAGGACTGGGGAGAAGGTCCTGTTGAGCCAGTCAGCAGTGATCAACAGCCGATCGAAGCAGTCGGCTCTTTTAGTAATTTTTAATGGATAACCCAATCGATGGGACTGACGGGAAGCTAGGACATGGATTTGTGTCGGCTGACAAATTAGAAGAACTAGACATTGGAGATGGTGACAAACCAAGGCCGATATTCATCAGTGCTAGCTTAGATTCGGTTTTCAGAGAAAAGTTGATTGAGTTGTTAAAAGAATACAAAGATTGCTTTGCTTGGGATTATTCGGAGATGCCTGGTTTGGATCGTTCCATTGTTGAGCATCGGTTGCCGATCAAGCCTGGTTATAAACCTTACAAGCAACCACCCCGGAAAATCTACAAAGATGAAGTGTTGGCCGATGTAAAGAAAGAAGTGGAAAGATTAATAGCAGCAAATTTTATTCGGCCATGCAGATATGCAGAATGGATCTCTAATATTGTTCCTATGTACAAGAAAAATGGGAAGATGAGAGTTTGCATAGACTTTAGAGATCTGAACAGAGCTACACCCATGGATGGATATCCGATGCCTATTGCTGACTCGTTGGTTGATGCTGCTGCTGGATATAAAGTGATTAGTTTCATGGATGGTAATGCAGGGTACAATCAAATTTTTATGGCATTGGAAGATATAGCGAAAACAGCTTTCAGATGTCCAGGACATATAGGGTTGTTTGAATGGGTTGTCATGACATTTGGTTTGAAGAATGCTGGTGCAACTTATCAAAGAGCCATGAATTATATTTTTCATGAGTTGATCGGCAAGATTGTGGAAATATATATTGATGATGTTGTGATTAAGTCATTGGATCATGAAGCACATTTGGCCGACATAAGGAAAACTCTAGAGTGCACTAGGAAACATGGGCTCAAGATGAACCCGAATAAGTGTGCTTTTGGAGTTTCGGCTGGAGAGTTTTTGGGATTTTTGGTGCATGAAGGAGGAATAGGAGTTGGCAAGAAAAGTATGAAAACCATTGATGAAGTTGTTCCTCCAACTAATCTTAAGGAATTGCAGTCATTACTTGGTAAGATTAATTTCGTGAGAAGATTCATATCAAATTTATCGCAGAAGGTGTTACCTTTCTCTTCACTGCTAAAAGCCAAGAAGGATCAGAAATTTGTATGGGGTGACGAACAACAAAAGGCTTTCGATGAGATCAAAGAATACATGAAAGAACCACCAGTATTGGTACCTCCACAGCTGAACAAGCCTTTTAAGTTGTACGTGGCGGCCGATACCCAAACTATTGGATCGGCCCTCATACAAGAGTTTGAGGGAAAGGAAAGGGTAGTTGCATACCTTAGCCGAAAATTGCTTGATCCCGAAACGAGGTATTCGGCTACCGAGAAGCTTTGTTTATGTGTTTACTACTCCTGTGCAAAATTTCGGCACTATTTGTTACATGCCGAATGCATTGTGTATTCAAAATTTGATGTGATAAAGCACATGTTGTCTATGCCAATTTTGAACGGAAGGATTGGCAAATGGATTTTAGCCTTGTCTGAGTTTGAATTAAAGTTTGAATCGGCAAAAGCTGTTAAAGGACAGGTTATTGCTGACTTCATTACTGAACATCGCGATTCATCGACTAATCTGCTTGAAATTACTCCTTGGGTATTATTCTTCGATGGATCTTCATGTGACAAGGGTGGTGGAGTAGGTATTTTGTTAATTTCGCCAAAAGGAGAGGTATTTGAATTTGCTATTCCTATTCAACCTACTGTCACTAATAATCAAGCCGAATATGAAGCGTTGCTCAAAGGACTTCAATACTTGAGAGAAGCAAAGGCCATTGCAGTTGAAATTTTTGGAGATTCAGAATTAGTCATAAGGCAACTGAATGGCGAATATGAGTGCAGAAACGATGTCTTAAGGAATTACTATGAAGAATGCAAGCAAATCTTAGAGGAGTTTCAGTCGGTGATTCTGCGGCATATTCCTAGGAAAGACAATGAAGGGGCGAACAGATTAGCTCAGAGTGCTTCGGGTTATAGAGAGCTTCAAGAAGTTTTTGCTAATGATGTATATGCTTTCGGGGGTAATCTAGCAGAAAATGATTGGAGAAAAGAGATTGTTGATTATCTAGAGGATCCATCCCGAAAGGTTTCTAGAAAGCTCAGGTATAAAGCTTTAAAGTTTGTTCTTCTTGATAATAATTTATATTATAAATCCTTGGATGGGGTGCTGTTGCATTGCTTAAATCAAGAAGAAGCAAAAAGGCTGATGAGTGAAGTACATGATGGGCTGTGTGGAGCACATCAGTCGGCCTGCCGAATGAAATGGGTGATTAGGAGAACTGGGTATTATTGGCCCACAATGCTAGAAGACTGCTTTGAATATTACAAGGGATGCCAGGATTGCCAGAGATTTGGAAACATTCAGAGAGTTCCAGCATCAGTTCTGAATCCCATTATCAAGCCGTGGCCATTCAGAGGATGGGGAATAGATTTGATTGGCCAAATAAATCCTCCATCTAGCAAGGGGCATAGGTTTGTGCTTTTGGCAACCGATTATTTTACCAAGTGGGTTGAGGCAATTCCATTAAAGAAGGTGACATCGGAGAATATGGTTGAATTTGTTAAAGAACATATCATTTACAGATTTGGAATTCCTCAAACAATCACCACAGATCAAGGAACTCAGTTTACATCTTCAGAGTTCAGAAGTTTTGCTGAGAGTATGAGCATCAAGTTGTTGAATTCTTCTCCTTATTATGCCCAAGCTAATGGTCAAGCAGAGGCTTCTAACAAGATTATGATTAGAATTATACAGAAAAAGATTGATCAGAAGCCGAGGAAGTGGCATTCGGTACTCAATGAGGCTTTATGGGCTTACCGAATGGCTCCACATGGGGCTACACAGACGTCTCCTTATGAATTGGTATATGGACATCATGCTATCTTGCCGTGGGAGATGCAGTCAGACTCAAGGAGAATTAAGTTGCAAAAGGATTTAAGTTCTAAAGATTATAATGATTTAATTCTGGATGAATTAGAAGATTTGCATATGGTTCGTCTCAGGGCCTTGGAAAATGTTGAGAAAAATAAAATGCGAGTTGCTAAATACTATAACAAGAGGGTGAAAATCAAGCAATTTGCAGAAGGAGATTTGGTTTGGAAAGCAATATTGCCGATTGGAACTAAATATAGTGCATTCGGCAAGTGGTCTCCAAACTGGGAAGGTCCTTTCAGGGTGGCCAGATGCGTGCCTGGAAATGCATATGTCCTGAAAACTTTACTAGGAGAAGAGTTTACTGCTGCTATCAATGGGAGATACTTGAAGAAATATTATCCTAGTATTGAGATTGATCGCTGATTGAAATATTTAATGTCAGGACGACTGAAAAAGCCGGTATTCGGGAAGGAGCCGTCTTCAGAACAAAATATTGACAGAAGAAGAAATGGCCAATACTAGAACGTATTGCCCTTAGTGCAAATATATTAAAAAAAATGAGTTTGACAGAGTCATCACATGAAGATCAAAAAGATAAGTTTTATTGCCGAAATTCCATAATCCCTAGTACAAACTAATGGAACAACCTGTTCAGAACAGATTGGGGATGGATGGAATCGGCAATGGCGGCGCCATGAGCATCAAGGCGATCTATGGAGGCCTCAATGTCGTCGATCTCCTCCGGATTGCCATTGGCAAAGCCGGGTGGTAACCTGGAGTAGTCAGCACCGGTGCGCGTCGACATGGCGACTAGGCCTACGGCAGTACCCAGACGGATGCCGTGTGAGGCCACCTCATCGATGCGGCCTGCCACTGCACCGAGGCGAGCTTCTGGCGTGTCCCCAGGAGCATTCACCTTGTTTGCCAGAGACTCGACTAATGTCTTCAGCTGATCGAGTTCGGCGTCGCGAGCTGTAGAGTTACGAAGCAATGGCGGTTTAGTCCAAAAATCAGGTTGAAATTAAAGCAAACCGCAGAAATTACCGTCGATGGTCTCGAGCAGCTGCTTGCGCTGGTGTTGCCACTCCAGATCTGCGATCCCGACTTGTTTAGAGATGACCTCCAGCTCACGCCGAGTGTCGTCACGTTCCTGCTTGAATCGGCGAGCGTCGCTATCCGAATAGGGCAGATCCCAGTTAGGCCTTGGGGATCGGCTAGATGACTCCGAAGAGTCACCCGCTGCAGCCGGAGCCGCAGTCAAGGCAGTGGCGGGGTTCCATTGGATGAGCCTGAAAATACAAAGGAAGTTGAGAATAAGGCAAAATCTAGAGGAAAGGATAAGGAGAGGCAGACGGTCATCACCTCCGACGAGCGTCGGCGCGGCTCCTTTCGGCTTCATCGACGGCCGGGCGTCTTCTGTTGTTGGACATCAGGATTTATTGGAAGTTACTGTGCTGGAAGAGGACGAGACTCAGGCTAGCAAGGAGCTCGAGTTGAAGGATTTGGTGGGAGATTAGGAGTGCTCAAGGTTCTTATTTATAGAACTAACGAAGAGATTGAGGCCGAAGATTGTGGCGCATATCCCAAAGAGTTCGGAAGGTGGAAAGGATTTTCCAACCGATCGGTTTCCATGTCGTTTGGGATTCTTGCCGAGTCATATTCGGTTTTGACTGAATGAGATTCGGCTATGTCGTGTTCGAAGCGTTTTCGGGTATGACACTGTTATAGCCAGCTTTGCCGAATGAGTTGTCCACAATAAAACAAAGGGAGATAAGAAATGGCAAGATTGCAGGATTGATAAAGCATTCGGTTACAGACTGTTTGTTACAGTTACAAGCCCAAGTATTTTGAAATTACATTTTTAGCATCTGATATCATATTGCTAATGCTCTCTAGTAAGTTTTTGTCAGATTCTTGGGTCTTAGCCAGAGCAGCAAGCTTTGCCTTGAGTTGTTTGTCTTCATTTAGAGCTGCTGAAGCTTCCTTTCGCATCTTCTCTGTTAACTTGGGAAGCTCGACTATCTTCTTCTTATCAGCTTCAATTTCAGCCGATAGATCTCTCAATTCGGCTTCAAGTGCAGCTTTTCTGACCTCCTTCATTTCAAGTTCAGATTCCAATTTGATCAGTAATTCCTTGCTATTCTGAGCTTGAGTATGCAGGTCTTTCACAGATTGTTTGGCTGTGGACCTCCTCTGTTCCAGGGCTGGTCGAGAAGATTGATTTTTCAGAGCCTGCTTTACTGCAGCATATTGTTGATCCAAATGAGAGACTGGTTCCAAAGAGATTTTGATATCATCAGGAAGTTCTTGGTCAATGGATTCCAATACATCCCTTAAGAGATCAGCATCTTTGACTTGATCTTGGATACTCTTATGCAGCAAAGCAAGGATATCTTTTAGCTTTGTTTGATTTTCTTCTGACAGAGCTTGGCCAGAAGATGTTTCTTCCCCTTGTTCGGCAACCAAGTCGTCCACAGCAAAAGAATAGCTGGATGATGAAATGGTTTTCTCCTGAAAGATGGTTCTTGCCGAATTAGTAATAATCTGCTGAATAAAAGAGTAGAGAAAATTAAATGGTTGTGTTTACCTCGTTCCTGACTTCCTGAATGGGAGAAGGAAGCCTTTCAGGCTCAATTGGAGGATTTTGTGTATCTTGCTGAGGAGAAACTAGAAGACTTCTTGGTGGAGATAATGCCTCTGGTTGGGGAAGAAGTTGCAAAGCTAGAGATGAATCATGATGAGAAGGAGAGCTTTCCAAGATTGGATCTATTGAGGATTGTTCTGCAGTTAACAAGAAATGAGTGACGATGAAAAGGAAGTTAAGAAGATAAAGTGGTAGAATTTTACCAATCAATGAAGCATCGGCAGGATCTGCACTGATTGCTGGTTGCTGTGCTTTGGCCTGAAACCAAGGAGAAATAAAGCTGAGTAAAATACCAATGGCATTATGGTCAAAGAAAGAAGGCTCTGGCCCTGATAACCTTTTTGCTGCCTGTTCTTTTCTTCTTTACAACTGAGGGGGCAGTTAAAGAAAGGGTTCTCCTCTTGACAGAAGATGGTCTAGTGAGTATTGGATCTGAAGAAGCCTGTCTAGCCATCAGCTGAGCCAAGGTAGGAGATTGATGCCCCAAAGCAGATATTGGGCCTGCAGTTTTGTATAAAATTGCCCTGGCAAGAGGGGCAGGTGTTATGTCCTGCAAAATAACAGAGTCAGAATCAATTGGGGTTAATGTTATTGAGACAGATGAAGAAATAAGCATATTACCTCTAAAGCTGGCTGATAATCAGGCATTAACTCGAGGCAGAAGGGATAGATTGGCATGTTGAAGATATGATCATGGAATTCTTGCCACCAGAGAATAAAAGAAGGATGGGCAGATATTATTGGCACAAAAGGATCAGGTGCATAAATAGTTCCACAGCATTTATAAGTGAAAATCCTTCTTGTCTCTGTGGAATCTTTGATAATTTCCCTAGGCTTGAGAAATTCATGAAGAAATAGCCTTGGGGGCACTTGGCCACATCCCAACTGTCTGGCCATCATGTTTGGCTGATAATATTCATAGGTACTTTGAACTAATCTTCCTCCACAGAATTCGGCTGGCAGGATGCAGGGCTGGATGAAGGCATTGAAAATTGCTACAGATTGTACATCAATGCATCCAGTTTCAAAGCTGAATTCACAAGGGAGGGTAAGATTGTCATTGTCCAAATATGGGAACCAAAGAGGATGAGCAAAGCCTCTGAAGAAGAGCTCAAACAGTTCACCAATGTTCTTGTTAATAGGTACAGTGGAGGCAGCTTCTCCATAGGTTTGACAACCTTTGGTTCTCCGGGTTTCTCCTTCTTTATAATTGATTGAAGGGAAGTCTCGGCTGTTGAGGTCAATAGCGACGATTTGATGCATGTATAATTGCAGCCACATTTGGACAAACCACCAAGGTCCATTGACACAGGGGATTTTCTTGCTAGTATGCATCAGGTGGGTGGTTTGGTTGAGCATATGGTAGACACTTCCCAGGAAGTATTTCCCAAGTGGGATGATTTTTCCAGCAGCCAGCTCTTCAGCCATCACGATGTGATTCAGAGTTGGCTCATTGGCTTTGCCACAAAAGACTGATCTGCATAGCCACATATTCAGGAAGGCTCTGTATTCGACATCGGTCAGAGGACCATCAGACATGTGATTCTGGATGTATCTCTTGTATCCAACCCCTGTTTTTACTCCTGTCTGCTTGGAGGAACCTTTGTGGTCATATGGATATATAGTTCCTGTAACACTCAGGCCGGTCATCATGTAGACATCGGCCAAAGTGGGAGACATTGGGCCATGACCAAAGAGAAAAGCATTTGCGCCATTGGACCAAAAGTGGCAAGCTGCAATCAGGAGGTTCTCATTCTTTGGTGTTTCGGCTAGTGACAGCTCCAGGCAATGAGAAATACACAGTTGGTCCAAGTTCTGTGTTTGGGGGCTTTTATCATCAGACATCCTTTTGTACCAATTTCTCCAACCGGCAATTGGGGGCAAAGGCCAGTTCTTGAAGGCGTCTTGCCACTCATGAGGTTTTGTCAATGAAATCTTGAAAGGAATCCTCTGAGATTCGGCCGCAATGATTTTGGAAGGATCTGAATCTCCTACAGGGCCGAGGAAGTAGGATGGAGCTTTTTCCTCAACAGGGATGAGGATTTCGGCAGCTAGGGCCTATCAAAAGTGGAAGGGGATGAGAAGAAATTTAAAGATGCAAATCGAAAGAAGAATACCGAATGTACTTGAGGGAATTGAAGTTTACCTGGAGAACAAGATCTTGGTCTGCCATTTGAAGATTGGATCTTGGAAGTCGATGACCTAGGGTTCGGATCCGGATGAGAGCTCTGAGGATTCAAAAGGAGAAGCGGGTGCCGAGCAGAACTGACTTGGGAATGTTGAGTGCTTCTGGTCAATTCCGAGATAAAATTACCTCTTATCCCGAAATTGAAGGGGCATGTGTTGACACCAAAAATTGGCACCAGGAAGAGGCTGACATGTGGACCGGATTCGTCGAAAAGGTATCATTCGGCAAAGGAGTTTTTCCCCAGAGCATTCGGTAAAGACGTTCTGCGGTCGGGAACGCATCGTCATTCGGCAAGAGAGCTGTTCCGCGGAAGGCATTCGGGAAGTGCGTGATGACGTGGATCAAGCATAAGGAAAAGGCTGGTTTAACTTGGAATGCAAGACGGATACGGTGCCCCGACGATTATCTTTTTAGGAAATAAATAAATGTAATCGTAATCGATTAGGAGTCATGTCGAAACCTGGGTATAAATATGAACCCATGGTAATTGTGAATCATACAATCAATCAATCATACAACAAACCGGCCCCATGCCAACTTCGAGTCCCTTAGTCGAGTCGTCGAGTTCTTCGAGAGGAATCATCGATCCGTCGACCTCCGTAAGTACCGGCAACCCTGCACCATGCCTAGTATCATGCGGTGGATTTAGGCTCTGGTTCAGGAAGGTTCCATTGTTAGAGCATGAGCCATGCGGTGGGCTAAGTTTTAGCTTGGAACAAGTTATCGGCTCTATTGGATTTTGGCAAGATCTGATAGATTCATTAAGTTATCATGTGTTGCTCTGGATTTTTACCTTTGTGTTTAGTTCATTACAACACTCTTTTGCCCAGTCTAGGTTGATTAGATTCGGTTCTAGCTCACAATGCACTGCGTTTCCATAGCTGAATTCGAAGTCAATCTAGATTGCCACGTGTTGCGGGTCCAAGCTCGTTGGTCTTGTGTGGATCTTGACAGAACCGGGTATCATGCGGTGGATGCAGGTTTTTGGGTCGTCTTAGAGCTAGTCATCCGGTGGATTAGAATTCGATTCGATCTGATAGATCTATCATCATCAGCGAAGCATGTTCCTTCTTCACGGAACCCGATTCGGCTATATAGCCGTATTCGGCAGTATTGTCACGAGCGAAACGTGCTCACGGTTTTGTTTTAAATAAAGAATGCTTTTAGCCTTCCACGTTTAGAGTGTATCATGCGGTGGATTGCTCTATTCTTGGTTGGTGGTGTGATCCCAATCAAGTCGTATCATGCGGTGGATTAACTTGTTTTGTTTCATGCCCGACGGGTTGAAAAGTACCTAGACATGCGGTAGACTAGTGCTTTTGATCTATGCATTCTTGTTTATTATGAAATTATGGTCATGTTTTCGCCCTTTTATTTATCTATCATGTTATGTTCCTCGTTAATCGGTTATGAGCATGCGTTACAACGTTTATTAAGTCAAATACCGATCTTTCGTCATGCTTACGTCACGCATTCGGCAGTGTGTTTCCTGCGCGCCTTGCAGATTGCCGAATGATGCTTTAACTGTCGACAGATAGCTTCCCTGTAGCTATATGTCGTTCGAAGCTGGCTCCGTAGCCGCAAATATGGAACTAACTGGTATTGCCCGGTACGTTCCAGGTGTTATCTAAACATTTTTTTTCCCTTTGTCAGTTTCAGGAAAATTGACTAGCACGCTTCCGGATTCAAAAGCCCGGGTCACCTGTGAAGCCAGCTAATTCGGCTTGTTGTGTGCTTGGCGTGAGGTGCGGATTTTACGTCAACAGTGGGGTTTAAGCTAGGCCGTTGCCACATACAACGGTCGAGTGGTGGTACGGAAAAATGGGTTAGGCTAGATGACACATCAACATCATCCCAAAACTTGTGATAGGATAGACAACTCCCACCATGCTCAACCACACCGGTTCGAGCTCACCTCGGTATTTCACACGGAAGTACCGTCTGTCTCATCCCACACGGGTACTCATTTTATTTACACAAATCAACTCTTTTATTTCAAAGTACGCACACGGTTGTTTTTGTAAACACCAAGTATTTGTCATGTGGGTATAATGGTAAAAAGTTCCTAAGCATTTCTAGCAGTGACCAATATTCAAACAGAGCATTGTCATATCTAAACATTAATCTGGGTTGGCAAGGAAATAGTCATAGTAATCAAGGAATGGCTATCCAACTGGGTTTAGCAGTAAAATCATGCAAGTTTTATAAACCAGGCCATGGGTTGTGTTTATAAAATCTAGGACAAGAGTATGCATCAAAGGGTGGGATTGCACTTGCCGTTCTCCCAACCCTCGGGGGATTCCTGCCCGGGGTCTTGGTCTCCAAGCTCCTGCTCGTAGCACTGTTCCTCTTCGAGTCCTTCCTCGTTCACAGCGGAGTCTACGGCACACACAAACAAACACCCAATAAATAAAAGAAAAAGCTTTTATTGAGCTCAGAAAGAAAGGACGGAAAACGAGAGCGAATGATGATGTCATGATTATTTTTGGGTATGGACTGGTTGGATTTGGCGAAAATATATTGGTGAATATTGTGGTGGAGTTTGGGGTCAAACGGGATTAATTTGGCGCATGAAATGACGAGTTTGGTGGAGTTTAGGGGCTGTTTATAAAGGATAAGGACCTTTCTGTAATTATGGGAAAGCTCAGGGGCCTCAGGTGTAAAAGACAGAGAGAGGGGGAATAGTGCTGGTGGACTGCGGGCTGATTTGGTAAAAGTTCAGGGGGTTTTGTGCAAAGCGCCAGAGAGAGAGGGGTCCTGTAACTTGGACCGCGGGTTCGAATAGGGGAAACTTCAGGGGGTTATGGGCAAAACTGCCCTTCTTCTTTCGCTCGACAGAACAGAGAGAGAGAGAGGGGGGGATCGGCGGCGACGGCGGCCGAATCGCCGGCGACTGGAGCGGCGGTGGTGGACGGGAACAGGGGAAAGGAGGGAGGGGAGTATGGCAAGTCCACCAGTGGGCTTACCACGGCCGGAGGTGGAGGGTGGAGGGCTACCCACGAGAGCGGCGGCGGCGGCGGCAATGCAATGGGCGGCGGCGCTGCGGTGGCGGAGGGGGCGAATTGGGCGGCGCGAGAGCTGGTGGAGGTGGAGGTGGTGCCCAAGGGCCCTTTTATAGGCGCGGAGGAGCGGTGAGGGGGCGGGCCGACGAGAGGGGGGGTAGGCGGCGGTCTTGGCGTCCGGCGGGTGGAGCTCTTAATGGCGGCCGGGATTGGCGTGGCGATTGGTACGGCGGCGTGTGCGGAGCAGCGTGGCGGTGTGCAGCGTTGTTGCGGAGCTGCGTGTGCGCGTACTGGAGGTGCTGTCATACTAGGCGACGGGACGGCGGTGGGGCCGGGCGGTCGGAGCGGTGGTGGCTGGGGTGGCGTGCGCGATGCGCAGCGTGCTTGGGCGGACGTCGTGGCTCGGCGGTGGTGGTGGCGGGGCCACGGTGGAGAGAGGCACGGCTGCCTGTACGGTGGTCGGGTGGCGGGGCAGCGCTGCGGCGGGGCCGGCCCGGGAGCGCGTGCGCGGCGAGCACGTGGGGCGGTGGCGGCGAAGGCGCGCGCGAGAGTGGATGCCGTGGCGGAGCGATGGCGTGTGCGTGCGGCCGGCACGGCGGGGTAGCGGAATGGCGACGACGAGATGAGCAGCGGGTGGGGTTCGGCCGGCAGCGTGTTGGCGCGGCGGCGTTGGCGTGCACGACGCGCAGAGTGGGAGGTGGCGTGCGGCAGCGCCGGCGGTGATGGCGAAGCGGTGGCGAGCAGAGCGGAGGGGTGAATGGAAGGTGGGGTCGGCCAGGGAAGAGGGCGATCGGCGGCGGGTGGAGCGGGGCAGAGCAGAGCGGCAGCGCCGGTGTCGGGGAGGAGAAGCAGAGGAAACAGAGGAGGGAGGGAAAGAAAGGAGAGAAGGGAAAAAGGAGGAAAGAAGAAAAGGGAAAAAGAAAAGAAGGGAAAAAGGAAGAGGGAGAGGGGAAAGAAAGGGGAGAGCCGGCGGGATTCGCGGCGGAAGGACAGGCGCCGACGGCGGTCGGCCAGAGACGGTCGGCCAAAGTCGATAGGGTCCGGCGGTCGACCCAAGGGCGGACGACACAGGATGGGACGGAAAGTAGGCGGTGATAACAAGGCGGACAGGTTAAAGAGGGGGGGAACGAGGCGTACAGGGATTTGGCGGGAACGGGAGCTCGGTGGTGAAAAGGTTTGAAAAGATTTTTACCGGGTGTGTTATTTAGTGATTTTCCAGGGATTAGAAACGCGGGCGTTACAAACCTACCCCACTTAAAGGAATCTCGTCCTCGAGATTCGGCTGGCTCCTAAAAAGGTGGGGGAACTCTTTCTTCAGGGCATCTTCTCTTTCCCACGTAGCTTCCTTTACACTGTGTCTGCTCCACTGTACTCTGCATATCCGTACTTCGGAGTTTCTGGTTCTCTTGGTGACGGTGTCCAAAATTTTGACCGGTACTTCCTGATATTGCAGATCTGTCTGTAGGTCTATCTCTTCTTCTGGTATGTGTTCTTCTTCAGGTATTCTCAGGCATTTTCTCAATTGTGAAACATGGAATACTGGGTGTATATCTGACATTGCTTCGGGTAACTCCAATCAGTAGGCCACTTTTCCAACTTTCTTTTGCACCGGGTATGGTCCGATATACCGAGGGGCTAACTTTCCATGGATTTGAAATCTACGGGTTCCTCGGATGGGTGAAACCTTGAGATAAACAAAGTCTCCTGGATTAAATTCCAGTTCTCGCCTCTTCTTGTCTGCGTAGCTTTTCTGTCTGGACTGAGCTGCTTTCAACTTCTCCCTAATTTCAGCTACTTTCTCCTCGGCTTCTTTTATGAGCGCGGGTCCCACTAGTGTACGCTCTCCTACTTCTGACCACATCAAAGGAGTCATGCACTTTCTTCCGTAGAGGGCTTCAAACGGGGACATACCTAAACTTGCCTGATAACCATTGTTGTAAGAGAATTCTGCATAGGGTAAACTATGTTCCCAATCTTTACCATAGGTAAGGACACATGCTCTCAACAAATCTTCCATAATCTGATTTACTCTTTCTGTCTGGCCATCGGTCTGTGGGTGGTACGCGGAGCTAAAATCCAACTTGGTGCCCATAGCTTTATGCAAACTTTTCCAAAATCTCGAGGTGAACTGGGTCCCTCGGTCTGAAACAATTCTACTGGGCACTCCATGCAACTTCACTATGTTTTCCACATACAGTTTGGCTAGTTTCTCTCCACCATAATTCGTCCGTACAGGTAAAAAGTGAGCGACTTTAGTGAGTCGGTCCACTATTACCCATATAGAGTCATGTCCCTTCTGTGTTCTGGGTAGGCCTACGACAAAGTCCATTCCTATCTCATCCCATTTCCAAACTGGGATAGGCAAGGGTTGTAATAATCCTGCCGGCTTCTGGTGTTCTGCTTTAACCCTTTGGCAGGTATCACACTGAGCGACAAACTGGGCTATGTCAGCTTTCATTCCTTTCCACCAATAGTTCTGCTTTAAATCCAAATACATTTTGGTGGATCCCGGGTGAATGGAATATGGCGAGTTGTGAGCCTCGTTCATGATTATCTGCCTAAAGTCTCCTTCCTTAGGCACACAAATCCTATCTTTATACCACAACGTTCCTTTCCTGTCGACTCTAAAGTCTGGTGCCTTATTTTCTCCGGTATGCTTGCAGATCTGTACTAAATCCTTGTTTGTTCCCTGGGCTTCTCTGATCCGATCCTCTAGAGTGGGCTGGATCGTCAGTTGGTGACTATTATTCCGAGGGACGATGTGCACATTTAGTCGTGCCATTTCTTCTTGCAGGTGAACACTCTTGGGTTTGTAGGACTTTCGGCTCAGGGCATCTGCCACTACATTAGCCTTGCCAGGGTGGTAATGAATTTCCACATTATAATCTTTAACCAGTTCTAACCACCTTGTCTGTCTGAGGTTCAGGTCTGGTTGGGTGAAGATATACTTTAAACTCTTATGGTCCGTGTATATTTCACACTTGTTCCCAATCAAGTAATGTCTCCAGATTTTGAGTGCGTGCACTACGGCTGCAAACTCCAAGTCATGCGTTGGGTAATTCTGCTCATGAGGTCTAAGTTGTCGGGAGGCATAAGCCACAACCTTCCCATCTTGCATAACGACACACCCTAATCCTTGGCGGGACGCGTCACAGTAAACGACGAAATCCCTGTGAATATCCGGTAGGGTTAAAACTGGGGTAGCGGTCAGCCTTTTCTTCAGCTCTTGGCAACTCTTTTCGCACGACTTAGTCCAAACAAATTTCTTTTCTTTCTTAAGCAATTCTGTCATGGGTCTAGCTATCTTGGAAAATCCTTCAATAAACCTCCGGTAATACCCAGCTAAACCCAAAAAACTTCTGATCTCACTCACATTGGTTGGTTGCTGCCAGTTCGAGACTGCTTCTACCTTCTCGGGGTCTACTGCTACCCCTTCTGCGGTCAAAATGTGACCAAGGAAAGCTACTTTTTCCAGCCAGAATTCACACTTGCTAAATTTGGCATAGAGCTGGTGTACTCTCAACTTTTCCAATACTACCCGCAAGTGTTGCTCATGTTCTTCGGCGCTCGTGGAGTAGATAAGTATATCATCAATGAAGACTACGACAAACTTGTCTAACTCCTCCATAAACACTCTATTCATGAGATTCATGAAGTAAGCTGGTGCATTGGTGAGTCCAAAGGGCATCACTGTGAAATCATACTGCCCATATCGGGTGACAAATACGGTTTTTGAGGTGTCACTCCCCTTAATTTTCAGTTGGTGATACCCAGTCCTTAAGTCAATCTTGGAGAAGTATTTGGCTCCTTTCAACTGATCAAAGAGATCATCAATTCTAGGGAGTGGGTATTTATTCTTGATAGTGACATCATTTAGTGCACGATAGTCGATGCACAACCTCATGCTCCCATCTTTCTTTCTTACAAAGAGTACCGGGGCTCCCCAAGGGGATGTGCTGGGTCTGATAAATCCCGTCTGTTGCAACTCTTCTAGTTGTGTCTTTAACTCTACCAACTCTGAGGCTGTCATCCTATAGGGTCTCTTGGCTATAGGGGAGGTTCCAGGGACAAGTTCAATAGCAAATTCTATGTCCCTATCTGGTGGCATCCCAGGTAATACTTCAGGAAAAACATCAGGGTATTCTCTAATGACCGGGACTTCTTCTATGGTTTTTGTTTCCATACTAAAGATCATAGGATCTGGTCCACTTCCTTTGGTGTGACAGGTTACTTGCATTCCATCTGGGTTGGTTAGGTGCACTATCTTATCAGCACAACCTATGAGACCATTGTGTTTGCCTAACCAATCCATTCCAAGGATCACATCTATTCCTTTGGATTCCAGTACCACTAGGTCTGCTAGAAACTCTACCCCACTTAAAAGAATCCGTACCCGCGAACAACCTAATTGGCACTTAATATCACCTCCAGGTGTTCGGGTTAGTAGGGGTGTCTTTAGTAGTACTGTAGGTATTTTGTGCTTTTCCACAAAACTTGATGATATGAAAGAATGCAATGCCCCAGAATCAAATAGTATTGTTGCCAAAACTGAACTGACTAGGTACTCACCGAGTACTACTCCTTGTGCTCCTTGAGCTTCCTGCGCGTCGATGTGGTTGACGCGGGCTCGTCCATATGACTGCTGGGTGTTGTTGTTGTTGTTGCTGCCGGTGTTGGTGCTGCGGACGGGTACATGGTTGGCTCCAGACACTGGTGGCTTGGGTCCATTCACCGAGTTGGAGTAGACTGATATCGCAGGATTGCTCCTAGGATATGGGCAATCAGCGATGTAGTGTCCGGTCTCACGGCAGTTGAAACAGGCTCTTGCATTGCTGTTGCTGGCTGTGGCCTGACTGACTTTGCTCTGTGGTGGCTTCGAAGCGGTCTGGCTCTTGAACTGGTTGTTGGGAGCCTGGGAGCTTGTGGCCTGAAACTGGGTCCTATACTGCACGGGAGCCTGGGGTCTAGGTGCAGCATAATCGGAGCTCCTGGGTTTCTGCGAGCGATCCAGCTGACGGTTCTTGCTTTCCAAGAACTTGCGCTTGTTCTCTTGCCTTGCCTCCATTCTGGCCTTTTCTGTGACAATGGCCTTGTTCATCAGTGTATTGAAGTCAGGGAAACTGTGGGTGACTATCAGGGATCGAAGATCTGGGTGTAGACCTCTAATGAAAGCATCCTACCTCTTTGCATCTGTCTTCACTTCATCTGGTGCATAACGGGCCAGTTCAGTGAACTCATGGGTGTACTCTTCCACAGTCTTGTTTCCTTGCTTCAGTGCACGAAACTCATCTGCCTTGCGTCTCATGGTGGCGTCAGGAATGTGGTAGCGACGAAATTCTTCTTCAAACTCTTTCCAGGTGATCGGGGACTCATTCGGGGAAGCTACACAATAAGCATCCCACCAAGCTAAGGCAGTTCCAGTGAGCTGGTGGGAGGTCAGAAGAACTTTGTCATGGTCTCCACATCCAAATGGTTCCAGCTTTCTTTTGATAGTTCTCAGCCAGTCATCTGCTTCCAAGGGGTTGCTAGACCCTCCAAAGGTGGGTGGTCTGGTTCTCAGAAAGTTGGTCAACTTATCACCCGCATTGGGTCTACGGGCTGTCTCCTGACGGCGGCTGGCATTCCACACATTTTGCATGAACAGGGTGTGGTGGTACAAAGCTTGTGCCAAGTTGAAATCTGGTGGGAGTGGGGGCATAACAATAGATCCCTCATTCTGACTTCTGGGATGGCTTGCTTCTGGTCCGCCTCTTGCAGGCGCTTGTCCTTCGGGCTGGTTCTCTCCCATAGGATCCTGCTGATCCACTTCCTGGTTCTCAGGATTCTCCCTTCTTCCTTCTGGTTGCTCTCCCCCAGCAGGAGGGACGCGTCTCTGAGAGGCGCTAGCACGAGTGTTCACCATCTGCAGGTTGAGCAAGGCCTTCGTGAGATTGGGTTAAGATGATGTTTAGGTTGATTAGTTCGCATATTAAAAAGGCAGAAAACAGCGCACAAGCTAACAAACAAACACACAAGGTTTCATTCCAACAGCTGAGGGCTACAACACATGGGGGGTTACAACAAGGCTCGCACTTCAAGGCGGGGTACAGGACAAGGTAGGGAAACTACTGCTAGGGATACAAGAGTTCTTCGGACCAAGCTGGCTTCATTCCCATCTGAGTGCTTATCTCTGGGCTTACTCGCGGGCGAGCTATCCTCTGGCGGCGCAAGTCGTGCCTGCTCAGCCTCGGTCAAGGTCCCATTCTCCCGAGGCGGCTCGAACGGTCCTTCTTCAGCGGGCGGTGATCCTGCCGGAGTTCCTGACAGCGCTTGTGGGTTTCCCACAATTTCTCCCCAAGCCATGATCGGTGTCCCAAGTAGGACATGGGGTTCTCCAATTGCCGGAACAGGCGTTCCACTTCTGGTCCAATCCTGGATACGTAGGTCCCGAGCCTATCTGAGGCTTTCTTGGGCGACTGCCTCATTGCTGATGGCAGCAGCAGCTCTTGCTTCAGCTTGGGCCACCTGGACTTGGTGCATGCGGACCGAGAATTCTGCTTGTTCAGCCCGGGCGGTCTGTTCTCTCAGGCGTTCGGCCTGCTCGTCAAAGAGTTGGTCCAAGGAATTGAGGTAGGTGACCACTTGGTACAGGATGGGTTCCTCTTGACGGCGCTGCTCCAAGTTCCTTATGCGGGCTCGCCAGACTGCACTTCTGACGACTGGCGGGAAGTACCTCATTGGAGTGGGGACCATATGCCTTTCAAAGATTCCGCACATGAAGCGGAGGGCTTTCCTGAGAGCCAAGGGGTAGGTGTCCTGGTGCCTGAATCCTGTGGCGGTTGTACGCCATGCCTCGACAGGGTGGAGGTCACTCTTGGCGACAACTATGACCACTCTGCAGCGTTGGGTCCCATGGTGCTCATACTCCCGGCTGTAGTACCTTGGGCGTTCAGGTACACCGAGGCGTTCCAGCGCGGGAATCAACAAGCTAGCGAAGCCCGGTGTGACTGGGCAAACTTCCTGGGTCCATCCTTGTTCCGCCATCTGAAACCAGGGGAAAACAAAAATTGAACAGATGCTGGATAACAGATGACTTTTATTGCATAACATGGTGGGGTACAAAGATCATGGATACACCGAGGCTAAGCTGGTAGTGCTACTGGAATCAACAGACCCTATTCTAGGAGAGGCTAGACTAAGTGCTAATCTACTCTAGACAAACTCGGCGCTTCTTCAGGGGGAGCTGATACTCTGGCACTTCATCTTCGGTCTGTGTGCCTGCATCCATGTGGGTCATCTCGGGCTCTCCCTCCAACAGCCCATTCTCTCTTCTGTAGGCTTCAAGCCTATCCATGTACTGAGAGTAAGCCTGGCATCTGGCCTGTTGAGCAGCTAGGGAGCTGACAGCCTGGGTAGCTGTCACCTTCTGAATCTCCAACTCTCTCTTCACTTCTTCCAACTCCTTCTCCGCCTTCTCGGCTCTGCGGATCTGGTGCCTCAGCTGTCCCGATGTCTCTCGGTACAGCCTGCCCAAGCCAGTGAGGTAAATGGACAAGTGGGATACAGTGTCCTCCATGTCCTCATCTCTCCCAAGGTTCCTCATCTGGGCAATCCACTCACGTCCTCCACTCACCAGGGGTGGGGTAAATCCTAACGCGGTCCCCACAAGGTACTGCTTGTAGAGTGTGCGGAGGCACATCAAGGCTCTTCTTGCGGCTTTGCGGTAGGCATTGGGGCGGTCGTAGCCGGTGGCGTGAACAAACCAAGGTGCCACTTCCTTGTACAGCGAGCTTCTCCCCACAAAGATGAACATCCGGCACCGACGGGTACCATCTGTGGTGAACTCCTGGCAAAAGTACTCGGGGATCTCTGTGACTCCAACGTGCTCCAGGCTGAGCAGCAGCAACTTGGGGAGGCCAGGTTCTGCGGGGCAGACTCCTTCGCCCCAACCCTCGTCAACCGGCTGGGCCATCTGGAACAAGTCAAAAAGCCGTCGGTGAGTACTTGTGTGGGGGAAGAGGATTAGGCAAGAACAAACTAGGGTCAAGATCCTAGGGGTACGTCCTACGGCCAACCTATCGGCTCTGATACCACCTGAAGCGTCCCCTCGAAAGAGAGAACTCAATGTGATACAAATACCAGTCCCAGGATGCTGGTTCACATTATTACAACAGATAGTTCAGTACAAGTACAACATTACGGGAGACGGTGGCATTGCAGGGCCACGACAAACAGAACTAACGCTAAGCTCCAGATAAAAAGATTGATAACATAGAGGTCTTCATCAGAGTGGCAACGCATGCGGCTTCCAGCGGGTGACCCTAACACACAGGCAAAGGTTGGGTGCAGAACGAACCCCACTAGACGATATCTTCAGGCACAAAGTCCGGGTCTGCCTCTGCAACAGATTAAGCAAGGGTGAGTACATACGTACTCAGCAAGCGCAACCACAACCACGGAGGGGGGGTAACAGAAGTATGCAAGTATTGTAACAAGGAAGGCTCATGGTTCATTTAGCAGCAAAGCAAATTTTATTACACATGCAAGGGGTTGGTTTTCACAATGTGTTTTCACAAATATTACTTTTAAAAGGAACAGTAAATGTAATACTTTTATACACACTATTTTAAATGCTACCAGACTTCCCATCTGTCGTAGCCATAGTCAAAACGTTTCTCAGCCCAGTCAAATACCAACACTTTCTTACACCAAAACAGGGGACTAGTGAAGTGACCAAGCCGTAACTCGCCCAATGCCGTGGACACGGCTATCCGGATAGGTTTTAACTCTGCAGAGGTGTACACAACCACAAGTAGGCTACCACAACAAGAACACCTTAGTGCCAGTGCAGCTCCTATCAAAGCCATTACCCACCATAGCTAGACTGACAAGTTATCACAGACGCGACCAGGGGGTAAGCAACCCACCTACGAGGTTCTACCCAGGGGCATACCTCACATAGACCGTATCCCCGGCTCCATGGCCCTCTGTTGCTCACCAGCACATCACATAACCAGCAGCTCAACTAGTGGGGTTTAAGCTAGGCCGTTGCCACATACAACGGTCGAGTCGTGGTACGGAAAAATGGGTTAGGCTAGATGACACATCAACATCATCCCAAAACTTGTGATAGGATAGACAACTCCCACCATGCTCAACCACACCGGTTCGAGCAAACCTCGGTATTTCACACGGAAGTACCGTCTGTCTCATCCCACACGGGTACTCATTTTATTTACACAAATCAACTCTTTTATTTCAAAGTACGCACACGGTTGTTTTTGTAAACACCAAGTATTTGTCATGTGGGTATAATGGTAAAAAGTTCCTAAGCATTTCTAGCAGTGACCAATATTCAAACAGAGCATTGTCATATCTAAACATTAATCTGGGTTGGCAAGGAAATAGTCATAGTAATCAAGGAATGGCTATCCAACTGGGTTTAGCAGTAAAATCATGCAAGTTTTATAAACCAGGCCATGGGTTGTGTTTATAAAATCTAGGACAAGAGTATGCATCAAAGGGTGGGATTGCACTTGCCGTTCTCCCAAACCTCGGGGGATTCCTGCCCGGGGTCTTGGTCTCCAAGCTCCTGCTCGTAGCACTGTTCCTCTTCGAGTCCTTCCTCGTTCACAGCGGAGTCTACGGCACACACAAACAAACACCCAATAAATAAAAGAAAAAGCTTTTATTGAGCTCAGAAAGAAAGGACGGAAAACGAGAGCGAATGATGATGTCATGATTATTTTTGGGTATGGACTGGTTGGATTTGGCGAAAATATATTGGTGAATATTGTGGTGGAGTTTGGGGTCAAACGGGATTAATTTGGCGCATGAAATGACGAGTTTGGTGGAGTTTAGGGGCTGTTTATAAAGGATAAGGACCTTTCTGTAATTATGGGAAAGCTCAGGGGCCTCAGGTGTAAAAGACAGAGAGAGGGGGAATAGTGCTGGTGGACTGCGGGCTGATTTGGTAAAAGTTCAGGGGGTTTTGTGCAAAGCGCCAGAGAGAGGGGTCCTGTAACTTGGACCGCGGGTTCGAATAGGGGAAACTTCAGGGGGTTATGGGCAAAACTGCCCTTCTTCTTTCGCTCGACAGAACAGAGAGAGAGGGGGGGATCGGCGGCGACGGCGGCCGAATCGCCGGCGACTGGAGCGGCGGTGGTGGACGGGAACAGGGGGAAAGGAGGGAGGGGAGTATGGCAAGTCCACCAGTGGGCTTACCACGGCCGGAGGTGGAGGGTGGAGGGCTGCCCACGAGAGCGGCGGCGGCGGCAATGCAATGGGCGGCGGCGCTGCGGTGGCGGAGGGGGCGAATTGGGCGGCGCGAGAGCTGGTGGAGGTGGAGGTGGTGCCCAAGGGCCCTTTTATAGGCGCGGAGGAGCGGTGAGGGGGCGGGCCGACGAGAGGGGGGGGTAGGCGGCGGTCTTGGCGTCCGGCGGGTGGAGCTCTTAATGGCGGCCGGGATTGGCGTGGCGATTGGTACGGCGGCGTGTGCGGAGCAGTGTGGCGGTGTGCGGCGTTGTTGCGGAGCTGCGTGTGCGCGTACTGGAGGTGCTGTCGTACTAGGCGACGGGACGGCGGCGGGGCCGGGCGGTCGGAGCGGTGGTGGCTGGGGTGGCGTGCGCGATGCGCAGTGTGCTTGGGCGGACGTCGTGGCTCGGCGGTGGTGGTGGCGGGGCCACGGTGGAGGGCGGCACGGCTGCCTGTACGGTGGTCGGGTAGCGGGGCAGCGCTGCGGCGGGGCCGGCCCGGGAGCGCGTGCGCGGCGAGCACGTGGGGCGGTGGCGGCGAAGGCGCGCGCGAGAGTGGATGCCGTGGCGGAGCGATGGCGTGTGCGTGCGGCCGGCACGGCGGGGTAGCGGAATGGCGACGACGAGATGAGCAGCGGGTGGGGTTCGGCCGGCGGCGTGTTGGCGTGGCGGCGTTGGCGTGCACGACGCGCAGAGCGGGAGGTGGCGTGCGGCAGCGCCGGCGGTGATGGCGAAGCGGTGGCGAGCAGAGCGGAGAGGTGAATGGAAGGTGGGGTCGGCCAGGGAAGAGGGCGATCGGCGGCGGGTGGAGCGGGGCAGAGCAGAGCGGCAGCGCCAGTGTCGGGGAGGAGAAGCAGAGGAAACAGAGGAGGGAGGGAAAGAAAGGAGAGAAGGGAAAAAGGAGGAAAGAAGAAAAGGGAAAAAGAAAAGAAGGGAAAAAGGAAGAGGGAGAGGGGAAAGAAAGGGGAGAGCCGGCGGGATTCGCGGCGGAAGGACAGGCGCCGACGGCGATCGGCCAGAGACGGTCGGCCAAAGTCGATAGGGTCCGGCGGTCGACCCAAGGGCGGACGACACGGGATGGGACGGAAAGGAGGCGGTGATAACAAGGCGGACAGGTTAAAGAGGCGGGGGGAACGAGGCGGACAGGGATTTGGCGGGAACGGGAGCTCGGCGGTGAAAAGGTTTGAAAAGATTTTTACCGGGTGTGTTATTTAGTGATTTTCCAGGGATTAGAAACGCGGGCGTTACAGGAAGACTAATACATCTCTCTAGCGTAGCAGCAATCCCACAGGGACTCTGACTGGGAGAACGCCAACTCAGAAGTACGGCAAATCCTCTGGAAACTCCACAGCATAATCAGCCTGACTCCAATCTGTTACCCGTCCGGGATTTTGCCCAAAAATAGTAATAACAGCAAGTGTAAGTAATGGAAATTACTTAGCAAGTATAGCACGGGTTATGAAGGCTCAAAAAGGCTAGACACTGGCTTAACTGCATTAGCACTTTTAGTTGGTTCGTTTTAACTTTATCCAAGTTACTACAGGTGAATGAGAACCCGGTTGTAACCCAATTAATAGTGTAAGTGACATTAAGCATGAATAAATACCATATTCTAATCAAAAAGGATCCAGGCCGCTCGTGACCCTGAGCAAGGCTATCATGATAGATCGTACACTCTGCAGAGGTTTCGCCCTTTACCCACCAGTCGCGTAAAAGTTCGAAGGAACTTTGCACCCAACCACGCACATCAACACTTCCGAGGTGTGACTGCATAGGGACGCTACGAGGCTTTCACAAGACACCCTAGCAAGACAGTAGCCGCTGGAGTACTACAAGGTGGTGAGAACCTAGGCACCGAGATTGACTGACCCTCAGGGCGCAACGTAAGGGGGTCAATGGCATCCACGCACCGGCAAATCATGCCAACAACAAAGTAAATGGTGCAACGTGCGGAGCTCCCCGCACTCACGGAGGCTCCCAACACGGGACTGGGTCTAACGGGACCTAGCCGACGGGGCTACCGTCCTCGGTGGAATCCGAAATCACCCCGTGCCTTGCCTCCTACAACGCCGTAGGCCACTCGGTAACCACTGCCAAGCTAGAGACGTACAAGCTACTCAACCAAGACCAGAGCCATTATAGTTCCGGTGGCGGCGACAGGCTCCCAGGTTGCCGCTTTTACGAACCAGTCCTTAGGGAGAGACACTGGGCCAGGCAAAACACGCAAGCCCCAGCTCCCTGATCCAAGTTGCTAAAAAGCAAGTTTTAATATTAAGGTTGAAGTGGACCATTAATACAAGTTTAACAGTTAAGTAAAAGTGACAGTAGTTGCGCCTAGCAAAATACTACCCATATGCAAAAACCCATAGGAATACAAGGACAGGGAAATAAATGCTAGGTACGACCTTAATGGTAAACAGTATTAGACACATGCGTATGTAAAGAACAGTGTATTAAAAGTGAGATAGGTAGCAAGGATTGTCCGTGCTATAACTTGCCTCAAATCCAATTAATAGCTGCTCAAAGTCTTCAGTTCTTCATCTTGAATCTCTCGAACGACCTTCCTCTACTCGCAACAATCATCGAGCGCAAACATGTAGCTAGACAAGCAAACAAACAAGAACAACTAAGAACAATACACCAATCAATAGAGAAGGCTTTTAAAGAGCGCGCTAAAGGATAGGCCTTGGTTCTATGGTCACGTGAGCGCAAGAATCGCTGAAAACGGAGCAACGGTTGAAAAGATACGACTATCGGAAGATTTGTATTTAATGAAAGTCTATAAGCTTCATTTATTTTAATTTAAATAAAATCATGTATAAATAAGGAATACAAATTATATTTTGTCCTTTAGAAAAGACGAAGTAATCCTAGTCATATTTTAATTATAAATATTCAAGTATAATTTATTCAAATTAATACATTAACTTGAAATGAAGCATGTGAGAGCATCTAATCGAATATCTTTATGAACCGTTGTCACACCCGGTTTTGAAGGCAAAACCAGATGCATCTCATATGTGCGCCAGGATCAGTTTACACACATATGGTAGACGTCACAAGTGAATATCCATAACCATGCATAACGAATGAGTATTAAAGAGTACTTATTACAATCTCAGAGTTGACTCAAAGGTCATAGCGGAAGACTTAAATAAACGTTTAACTAACGAAGCCAAAGTGACTCCAACTCCACAGGCATTGACTGGGGGAGACTCGCCTAGAACTCCTCAAAATCCTCAAAATTCTCCCAATCTGAGCAGCATTCCGGTAGTAGTTGATGCAGTAAAAGAAAGAAAGAAAAGCAACAAGTATGAGTACATACGTACTCAGCAAATGTAATATGACATACAAGGCTGAGGCAAAAAGGTTGGCTGACCATACTGCAATAAGCACTTTTAGTTGGTCAAGTTTTATTAAGCAACTATTTACTAGCAAATGTAAGTATATACCACCCACAAATTAATGAATGTCAATTTCCCAACATATTCACGTAACCACGATTTAGATCTTGTTCAAGTATGATTATCATGTAAGGGTCCAGGCCGCTCTTGACCGTGAGCACGGCTGTTATAACAGTTTTACACTCTGCAGAGGTTGTACACTTTCACCATAAGCCGTGATTCCCATTGCCCGAGAGCATTGTACCCTTCCCACACCACGTGGACCGAATACTGGGTTTCACTATGAGACCTTTACAAAAGCACTCTAATAAATGATAGCCCGCTAAGGTTTCAGGTTCAGCAAAGCATAACCCTCCCTAATGAGGTCTGTCTCTTACCAAAGCCCACAGCTCAAAAGGACCGAGCTATACCTCGTCATTCGCCACCCCCCATGCCCCTTTCGGGTAAAGCTACCAAAAACTAGAGCACCTAATTAGTCAGTCAAAGCCAGAGCCATATAGCACTCATGGTTGTACTGTTTTCCAGGGTGGTTCTCCATGTTCCGATTAAAAAGATATGATCTTGCCATTAATTGATTAAAAAGGTAGTAATGGAACATAGAGTGTGGGTTCAATTAACCAATCCCAGTTGAGCAAGCTAAGCATCATCTACCATCAAAATTAATTAAGTAACCCAGTTTCAGGGACAGGAAAAATATAGTGGCTAGGTAAATCCTTAAATAGGAACCCATCAAAATTAAGACATATGCATGGGTGGTGAAATTAATAATTATTAGGACATTTGCATGACATAATACACTTGCCTTCTCCCCAACTCGGTTGCTGCTCAAATCCTTCTCCAAAACTTGGATCTTCAGAGAAATCCTCGAATTGCTCGTTTCCTAATCGCATCACACATTCACATGCAAGGAAACAATACAACAAATAAGAAACAGTACACCAAACAATTCCAACAGGAGAAAACAACAGCACAAAACTAATCTACACGTTACAACGAACGCGTGAGCGCGAGAATCACTAAAATCGGAGTTAAAACGCAAAAGATATGGCTTTTCTAAGTTTCAGGGGCTTTCTGGCAAAGTTTTAATAATTTCAGGGACTAAAATAAAAGAAAAAGGACCTATTTGTAATTATTTTCAATTAAAATTGGACCGCGGGTTAATTTGGAAAAACTTCAGGGCTCTTGTGCAAAAGTCGCACGGTTGACCGTTAACTTAGGGTTGACTTCGGGGCTGGATCTAATCTAAGCCGTTCGATCTTGATCCAACGATCTAAAACAGATCGACCGAGAGAGAACTCGTCGGCGGCGGCCGGAACGGCGGCGCTGCGCGTTCCGCGGCGGAGCATCACCGGAGAGCGATCAAATCGGCGCTACGGCTCACCAAACTCGACTAGAACTGGTCGGGTAGCAAGAGGGGACGAAGGCGGACTCACCCCGGGTGACCTTGACGAGAGGAGAGCAACGAAGATGGCCGGCGACGAGCAACGGCGGCGGCAGACCTCGGCCACACGCGGAACAGGAACACCAGCGGCCGGAGCTCGACAAGAAACAGCGGGATCGAAGCGCAAGGTTGATTAGAAGCTCCTGGCGGTCTCAGACCTCCACAACGAGCAACAACGGCGACCAATCGATGACAATGGCGGGCGGCTCAAACTCGGCGGCTCGGCGGCGCTAGGGTTGCACGGCTCTCAATTGATCTGGTGGAAAAGAACGGCGGAGGTCGGGATTAAATAGTCCGCGGAAAAAGGGAAGGTCGGCAGGCGTTGGGCACCAGGATTCTACTCGGAGGCGAACGGCGGCGTCGGGAGGAACTCGGACCGTGGAGTCCTGCTCGGGAACGAAGGATCCGACAAGCGGGTCCCACTCGTCGGTGAGAGAGAGAGCGGGGGAAGGAAAACGGGGGAGAGACAGACGGGCCGACGTGGGCCGAAAGCAGGGAGATGGGCCGGCCGAGGAAAAAAAAAAAAGCGGCCCGGGAAGAAAGGAAAAAAGGGCCGGGGAGGAAAAGAGAGCGGGAAGGAAATCCAGGGGTGAAAAGTGGACTTTTCAAAAGAGTTCAAGGCCCAAACTAACACAGCCTAAATAATTTCTTTTTCTTTTTCTAAAACTCAAACAAATGCAAATCAAATTTGAATTTAAACAGAATTTAAATTCCAATTTGATTTACTAGCAACCAAAAATATATGCAACAGCATGAATGCAACAAAAACTTATTTTAACTAAAATAATTATTTAATGTGATATTTAAATTAATAAAAAGGCTAGAAATTCCAATTAATCCCTAGAAAATTTATTTAAGCCTTAATAAATCCTAGAAAAATTCAAGGGTTGCTATAATTTGATCGTGATGAATTTTAGGGTGTTACAACCGTGTTGAACTAATCAACATTATAATCAAAAACACATTTATGTTAATATTAATTAATGTTAGCATTTATTTATTAAAAGCCGGAGTTTAACTCTAAATTACTTTTAATTGGAAAGAGCTAGTTAAGTAATCATTAATTAAATTAATAATACTTCACAAGAACCGAGATGGAATTAATTATATTTTACTCAGAAAACAAATTAAATAAATATTAATCTTGCTTGACATTGATATGAAAAACCGGAGTATAACCCTACTTAGATTTTAATTAAGAAAACACATTTAGATTACATTTAATCAACTTATTATTAAATAAAAATCAGAAATAAGTCACACGGTAATTAATAGTACTAGATCGTAGTTTGAGTTGTTATGAAGCTAACGCAACAAGAACGGGTTGAATCGGATCTAAAACGTGGATTTTATGCTTAAAACAAGATTTTAGGGACCTATTCGCGATTAACCATATACTTCAGGGGCTAGTTAGTAAGAGTCGCGAGACACAGAGAACAGTGCCCGCAAAATCAGCAAAGGCTGGGGTTAGATCTGTTAAATGGCTTCGGCTTGGGTTTAAGTGTGACAGGGGAAAACTTGCAGGGGGTTATCCGGAAAATGACCAAGACACAGAAATGGATCTAAAGGTTTCTCGTTTCCTTAGGGTCCTAACTGCAAAACAGTCGTCTTCTTCCTTTGAATATACAGGGGAGTTCGCCGGCGCTTCCATGGCGGCGCTGCTCGCCGGCGCTAGGGAGATCTAGGGCGGTCGGGATCTGACGCATCAGAGAGAGGAGGGAGAGGGGATCACAGGGGTGAGCTCACCGACGGCGGGGACGCAAGGTGGCGGCCGGAATCGCGTCTGCGGCGGAGACCGAATGCCGGCGACGGGGCTCTCGCGGGGAAGGAGGTTCCGGCGGAGGAACGGCGACGACCAGTGGCGTGGTAGACGCGGCTCGACGCGGGGAAGCTCGAGGTGGGGACAGGCGCTTGAACCGGCAACGGAGGCGGCGAGTCGACGACGATGGCCGGTGGCGGCTCGGTCTTCCCGTGGACGGCGTGCTTCGGTGACGGGGTGGCGACGGCGACCGGCGGAGGAGCATCAGCTCGGTCTGGCGGACCTCTTGGCGTTCACAGTTTCCCCGGCGGATGACTGAGGCGGCGGATCGACCGGCAATGGCGTCGGCGGCGCTTCTTGCTCCGACGAGCTCGTGGCGGCGGCAATGCGAGGAGGGGGAAGTAATGGAAGAGGTCAGGGCGATGCGGCTTCTGGGCACGGCGTCCGCGCTCTTTATAGGGGCGCGGGGCGCACCCTGGCGCTTGCTCGCCGAGGCGGCACAAACGCCGAGATCAGCGGCGGCGGCGGCGCTGCTTGCCGCGGGGGCGAGTGGGAGCCAGCGAGGGGTCGTGGGCCGCGAGCTGGGCCGACTCGGCCGGGGAGGGGGAGCTGGGCCGAGCGGAGAGATGGGCCGTCGCGGCTGAAGTGGCGGCCCAGGTGGGGGGGGAGCGCGGGGCGCGCTGGGCTGGGCCTGCGGAAGCGGGGGCGCGGCTGGGCTGCCTGAGGAGAAAGGAAGGGGGCGAAAACGAGCCGGAGCACAAGTTCAGGGAGCAAAACCAAACTATCTCCCAAACAACTTTTCTAAGGCTCGAACGGATGCGGTTCAAACTTGAATTTAAATTGGATTTAAATTCTAGTTCAAACCACACGCAAACAAAACTCAATGCGGCCAGCATGAATGCAGCACACACAACTTTTAGAACCGTGTCGTTTTATAAAACAAATTTTCCTATACTAGATTCCCTGTAAATTATATAAACCTTAGAAGATTTTAGAAAATTGAGAAAATTATTGTATTAATTACGTTGAAAAATTCGCATCCCAAAATTCGAAAATTTTGGGGTGTGACATTTTTGCATATGGGTAGTATTTTGCTAGGCGCAACTACTGTCACCTTTGCTTAACTGTTAAACTTGTATTATTGGTCCACTTCAACCTTAACGTTAAAACTTGCTTTTTAGCAACTTGGATCAGGGAGCTGGGGCTTGTGTGTTTTGCCTGGCCCCAGTGTCTCTCCCTAAGGACTGGTTCGTAAAAGCGGCAACCTGGGAGCCTGTCGCCGCCGCCGGAACTATAATGGCTCTGGTCTTGGTTGAGTAGCTTGTACGTCTCTAGCATGGCAGTGGTTACCGAGTGGCCTACGGCGTTGTAGGAGGCAAGGCACGGGGTGATTTCGGATTCCACCGAGGACGGTAGCCCCGTCGGCTAGGTCCCGTTAGACCCAGTCCCGTGTTGGGAGCCCCCGTGAGTGCGGTGAGCTCCACACGTTGCACCATTTACTTTGTTGTTGGCATGGATTGCCGGTGCGTGGATGCCATTGACCCCCCTCACGTTGCGCCCTGAGGGTCAGTCAATCTCGGTGCCTAGGTTCTCACCACCTTGTAGTACTCCAGCGGCTACTGTCATGTTAGGGTGTCTTGTGAAAGCCTCGTAGCGTCCCTATGCGATCACACCTCGGTAGTGTGGTTTGTGAGGTCTGATCCACCTCCGCGTGGTTGGGTGCAAAGTTCTTTTGAACTTTTACGCGACTGGTGGGTAAAGGGCGAAATCTCTGCATAGTGTATGATCTATCATGGTAGCCCGGCTCAGGGTCACGAGCGGCCTGGATCCTTTTATGATTAGAAGATGATATTTATTACTGTTTTATGATGACTTACATTAATTAATTTGGGATACATCTGGGATTCATCTAAAGTAGTATTTATGCTTAAAATGAACCAACTAAAAGTGCTAATGCAGTTAAGCCAGTGTCAAGCCTCCCTTGCCTCATTCCCCGTGCTATACTTGCTAAGTAATTCTGTTACTTACACTCGTTGTTGTTATTATTTTGGGCAAAATCCCGGATGGGTAACAGATTGGAGTCAGGCTGATTATGCTGTGGAGTTTCCAGAGGATTTGCCGTACTTCTGAGCTCGCGTTCTCCCAGTCAGAGTCCCTGTGGGGTTGCGGCTACGCTAGAGAGATGTATTAGTCTTCCGCTGTCCATGAATTTATTTTTGAAGCACTCTGATGTAAACGCTGAATAAATAAAGTATTGCACTCTAAATTTTACCATATTTGTTCGCTATATGTGTATGTGGACTTCCTGGACACACATATAGCCACATTCGTGTTTTGTGTAAATCCGGTGTGACAGCTGGCTGGCACGTTACAGGGCCCGCGCCGCAGCGGCGAGAGCGAGAGGGAAGCAAGCAAGGCGCCGGAACGAAAGGAAACAAAGTTGCCAATTCGGGTTGACCCCGCCCGCCATTAATCCCCGCGACGGCGGCCCCTGCGGCTGCTCCCTCCGCGCATCCCTCGCCGAGTCGCCTCCCTTCATTAATCATTATTATTTATTTACCATGCTGCCCCTCTCATCGCCTCGGCCAAATCCCGCCACGCTACGACCAACTAATCCTACACATGACACACCACCCCTCCTGTCCAGTGTCCACTGCGATGAGCGCTGGTCCGTCCGGCCCGGTGGCCAGACCAAGCGCCCAAGCAAGCACCCCGCCCGCGCTCCTATATAAATCCGCCCCGCTTCCTTTTCCTCTCCAGGCTCCAGCTCTCCTCTCACCTCCCCACCACCACGTCTCCTCTCCACCCCCGCTCTCGCCTCGCCTCTCTCACCCTGCCACTCACGCGACGCGCGCTCTCGTCTCGCCCCGCTGCTCCTTGGCTTCGCCGAGCTAGCGAGCACACAAACAGACACGCACGCACCTCTCGCTTGCCGCAGCGGTTACCTTCTCTTCTCCTCCCGTGCCCGGCTCGGCCTCCTCATGGGGTGGGCGGCGGTGGCGGTGTTGCTGGCGGCGGTGGCGTACGTGGCGGCGAAGCTGATGGAGGTGCTGTGGTGGCGGCCGCGGCGGGTGGAGGAGCACTTCGCGGCGCAGGGGATCAGGGGCCCCCGCTACCGCTTCTTCGTGGGGTGCGTCCGCGAGATGGTGGCGCTCATGGTGGCCGCCTCCGCCGCCCCAATGCCGCGCCCCTACCGCTCCCACAACGTCCTCCCCAGGGTCCTCGCCTTCTACCACCACTGGAGGAAAATCTACGGTACGCACGCATATACACATGCTTTCATCCATCCATCGCAACCACCTTGCTTGCACTCGTCGTCCTCCTCCTCTGCTCTGCTCTGTCGTCTCTCCAAACCAGACAGAGAGAAACACATGGAGTCCAGTCCAGGCTCTGTTTCTCCAGAGTTTCTGCAGTCTCTGCTCTGGGTCGCGGCACGTCTTCTCCTTCCTCTTTTCTCCGTTACGGCGTTGTACCTGCAACGGAAGGGCAAAGAAAGGGGGAGGAGACGGGATCAGGAGGGAAAAGCAAGTTGAACGAATTGACACGAGCATGACCAAGACCCCGGCCAGCGCCAACATGAGCATTGAGCAATCGGCATCGGCGGCAAACAAGTTGCGGTTGCGCGGCCATGCGTCGTGCTCCCAGGATGCTGCCGCCTTTGGGTGACAGACATGCATTTAGGGGCGTGTCGTCGAGGTGCGCCTGCGCCTGTCGGAGCGGTTTGCCGTAGTTGTCTCTCGTTTTCGCTGTCCCCCGGCTGCAGCCCGGTTAGGTGGCCAGGGTCTATTTCCCTACTTGCCACACCGCACCCCCGCGACATGAGCCTACACCACATCTCCCTTTCTGCTCCCGCCACCGTCTCCATCGCATTCACTCCCCCCTCCGGCTCTCGCCACCGCCCGCCGCCCGCCCGCGACCTGTCTGTCTCCACCGTGTCCTCCGGCCCACCGCCGCCACCGCCGCCGCTCTCCCGGTGTCGTGTTGCGATCCGGTATGTAGGGCTGCAAGCGGCGGGCGTAGAAGTAGTAGAAGTAGTAGTAGCGTGTAGTACTACATACAGTGTAATGCGGCGGGGGTAGTGGTACAGGGTGTTGTGTTTTGTACCTGCTCGATCCGCGTACGCCATGTCCGTCGTGCGTCGGCATCGCCGGCATCACGCCCTGCCATGTCCCGTCCCTGCCTCCTTTGGCAGCTGGTGGGATGCTGCCGATGCTGACGTGGCGTAACATGGCCTCCCTGGCCAATCATTGGCTGCCTCGTCGTCGATCGATCGGCTTGTCCGTCACGCTCACGCCCCGTGCCTCCTCCTCTTGCTGCAGGCTCCACGTTCCTGATATGGTTCGGCCCGACGCCGAGGCTCGCCGTCGCCGACCCGGACCTCATCCGGGAGATCATGCTGTCCCGCGCCGACCACTTCGACCGCTACGAGTCCCACCCCATGGTGCGCCAGCTCGAGGGCGAGGGCCTCGTCAGCCTGCGCGGCGACAAGTGGGCGCACCGCCGCAGGGTGCTCACGCCGGCGTTCCACATGGAGAACCTCAAGCTGCTGCTACCGTTCGTGGGGAGGACGGTGGTGGACATGGTGGACAAGTGGCGCGGCATGGCCGCCGCCGCCGGGTCCGGCGAGGTCGAGATCGACGTGTCCGAGTGGTTCCAGGTGGTGACGGAGGACGCCATCACGCGCACGGCCTTCGGACGGAGCTACGAGGACGGCAAGGCCGTCTTCAAGCTCCAGACCCAGCTCATGGCCTTCGCCTCCGAGGCGTTCCGCAAGGTCTTCATCCCTGGATACAGGTAATTTTAATTTAATCAGCTAATGCGACTTCATTCATAATTCGATGCTTTTGCAGTCTAATTATGTAGAGAAATGACATGGGTTTCATGTGTGTGTGACTGTGTCAATCAACAGGTTCCTGCCAACCAAGAAGAACACGAGCTCGTGGAAGCTGGACAAGGAGATCAGGAAGAACCTGGCGACGCTCATCGGCCGGCGACAGGAAGCCGCGGACGACGAGAAGCTCGGCGGGTGCGCCAAGGACCTCCTCGGGCTCATGATCAACGCGAGCAGCAACGGCGGCAGGGTGAGCCCCATCACCGTCAACGACATAGTGGAGGAGTGCAAGACCTTCTTCTTCGCCGGCAAGCAGACCACGTCGAACCTCCTGACGTGGACCACCGTCCTGCTCGCCATGCACCCCGAGTGGCAGGAGCTCGCCCGGCGGGAGGTCCTCGACGTCTGCGGCGCGCACGGCATCCCCTCCCGCGAGCAGCTCGCCAAGCTCAAGACAGTAAGCTCTCCTGCTCCCCCCATCTGACAGAAAGAAATATTCTCCGATCACTTTCCAAATCAACAATGTCCTGTACGGTGAGCTGACGGACGTCGTTCTGGTTCCACTGGCAGCTGGGGATGATCCTGAACGAGACGCTGCGGCTGTACCCGCCGGCGGTGGCGACGGTACGGCGGGCCAAGGCGGACGTGAAGCTGGGCGGGTGCCTGATCCCGCGCGACACGGAGCTGCTGATCCCGATCATGGCCGTGCACCACGACGCGCGGCTGTGGGGCGCCGACGCCACGCAGTTCAACCCGGCGCGGTTCGCCAAGGGCGTGGCGCAGGCCGCCCGGCACCCAACGGCGTTCATCCCCTTCGGGCTGGGCGCGCGGATGTGCATCGGCCAGAACCTGGCGCTCCTCGAGGCCAAGCTCACGGTGGCCATCATACTCCAGCGGTTCGAGTTCCGGCTGTCGCCCAGCTACCTCCACGCGCCGACGGTCCTGATGCTGCTCCACCCGCAGTACGGGGCGCCGGTGATCTTCCGGCCGCGATCGTCTGAACCGTTGGATCGCGACCGGGATGTATGAGAAGATGACGAAGCTACAACTAACCTTTGTCAGTGTCAATTGTGCCTGGCAGAATGACCAATAACCTTCATCAGGCTCGGGATGTGCTGCTCTCTGTCCTCAAGAGCAGAGATCATACGAGCAAAGCTACGACCACCAGAGAGAATGACTAGAAGAAGCACCCCCACTGTACTGTACTAACATATATCCTGCTGAAGATGCCAGCAGCAGCAGCAGCTTAGTAGATTATTAGCAGAGAAGAAGCGAGTAGCAGCGTAGAAGGCTTGACCTGTGCCTCCCCAATTTTTCAGTCTTTTGGGTTGATGATTTCGTTCCAATCTCGGATGAGGTTTTGCCGGGTGTGGTGTGGTTGGTGTATCAAGGATTGCAAACTGTACACATGTCGTGTCCCGTCCGTTCTTGATGATACAAACATGAATGAAGGAAAAGAAAAAGGTGGGCGGGGAAAAGAGGGCGCCAAAAGGGGGAATGCGGGCGTATGGGAGATGCATGCATGATGCTAGGGATCGTGGCGCCACAGTGCGCCTGTGTTACTTCCCCTGTCATTGTTCTCTCCTCCTCCTTCCTCCTCCTCTGCTTTGTGGTCCTCTTGTTGCGATGGATGCAGACCAGAAGCCATTAAAGGAAGAGGGATGGGTGCACTGCACTGCTGGGTGCTGGCCATTTAAGAGTGCCTTGCAAAGGGAACAAGCGGGTGCGCCACCGGCCGGCCGGCGGGGGAGTAGTCGAGTGGACGAAACGCGGCAGCCAAGAAAGCGGCAGCAGGTGGGGTGGAGTGGGATAGCCAGGCCAGGCTCTGATCGCAGCGGCGGCGTACGACGCGGGAATCGAATCATCAGCACCTGCCTGCTCCCATCTGCCAGCGCCACCACCGCGTCCGTCCATCCATCATCAGCCCTGCCCGGCTTCATCAATTCATTGCCACCTCTCCTCCTCCTCTCTGCTGCTGCGAGAGGCATCAATGTGTTGGATGGATGGCGCCCAAGGCAAGGCAAGGCATTGTACTAGTACGGTGCCCCGCCGGCCAGCCGAGCTGTCACCGGCCGCGGGCCGACCAGAGGACCAGAACTGTAGCGGCCGATGAGCCTCGCCTCCTCTCCCCATAAAGGCGCTGCATGCCGCTGCCGCATCGGAGGAGTGGTGGTGGTGGTGGGGGTGGGGGCCCTGTCGCGGTGGTGGCGCTCGGCCCTGCAACTGTTCATCTCCGCCTGTCAGACTGCGCTGGCCGGCACAGGCACAGCATCGAGAGCGTGAAATGGAAATGGGGTGATATGAGATATAGATAGGCCACCTGCAAATGCCGCTGGATTGGCCTGACCTGACGCCACTGCTTGTGGGGGGAGCAGTTGATCGAGTGAGGGAGGGAGTACTTGCGACAGGCAGGCGGGCGGCTTGCTCTTGGGATCTGCAAAAATGATTCAAATTTAGTTTTGGATCTGGATCATGCAAAGTACAGCTCAGATTCGTTTCATGGAGCACAAACAAAGAACTTGGCGCGGCTCACCCGCTGCTTACCGGTTTTTACGGGATTAAACAACTGCAGGCTTCCATACGGGCACAGTTGTCTTGCACAGCACAGTAGAATGTCTTGCACCTCCGGAATTAGATATACAGATGACTGATGTGTTGCTACAAGTAGGGTGATGCGGCTGTGATTTGCTGGACTCTCTCATCCTGTGTTAAAGAATCAGGGGCACAACACAAGCTGCAGAAACCATCTAGTATAGCACAAACAAGCCACCGTCTAGGGGTAATGAAAACCTAAAGTACCTACCATATGCCTACAACTCCAATCATTGATCCCCAGGAAAACAAAAGGTACAGCCCAGTGTGCTGTATTTGTACAGCAGCATTTACAAATACCCCCAACGGACTGTTCCCGCAACAAACAGGTTTCACAGGGTGCAAGTGGTAGCATGATGCCGGTACTCGTATAGCTGCCAGCATCAAAGTTTCAAGTGCAGAGCTCCTTTTTACCTCATTCGTGAAAAAAGCCAAAGGCATTGACAGAGCAGCCACTGCACTGGCCAGGTGGAGCGCAGGCTCTTCTCCCCACCTGAGGGAGTTGCCTCCATCAAATGCCTTTCTCTTCTTCCCAAGGTCCGGTTCAATTGGGGCAAGCAGAGAACTCATGGCTGCACGACGTCCAACACCTCATTGCGCATTGTTCCCCACAAGACATTGCCAAACTCCATTAGGATTGTTCCTGCATTTCCACCAGCCTTTTTCCTTTAAGAAATGCTGAAATATCAGATAATGAAATATATCAGAATTCAGAAATGTAGTGTTTTTAAATCTTTACTAGTATCACTTTTGTATTGTATAACAAGCCAGAAATGCAGCCACCAGACTCTGAAAAACACAACTGATAGTTAACATGCTACAACTTTGAACAATCACTTTGATCTGTATACCACCAGTTAATGTGATCGAATTCGGAATTCGGGCCAGGGGAGGGGAATGATGAAGTTATGGGGAAGAAAGCTCTCATCTTAGAGATCTCCAAAGGGCCCCACACCCTTGTTCCTCTCCAGGGAAGCTCTAGATTTGTAGCTCCCATGTGTTTCTGGTCCCCATAACGGAAGGCATGTGCCAGAGGGCATCCTTCCTTGCCCTCCGTAGTCCATACTAGTGATATGACATTCTTCTTCCCTATCCTAGCAACGTGCCATAAAGAAATGAGGCAATTGGCATGCTAAAGAGCATGTGACCCCAACACACCGCATGATCACCTTTGCCATTAGAATAAACATGCATTGGGTTAACCCTCTTGATTGTTTTCATGAATAGGGTTAGGACTTAGGACTACTACACGCCACACAACTGGGCATACTGGGTCCTCCACTACAACGAGCCGACATGCGAAGCATGCTTTATTATCAAAATCCGGGGGCCTAGAAACACCTTTATCATCACGATGGCGGCATGAAAAGGTGTGAAACGTAAACAAATGTGCAACTTATGGACAGGTTTCCAGGAGGAAGTTATGTTTAGCCTCACTAGGAGGGTTAGGACCGTTGCACAGCATGGTGAAAAACATCAGACCATGATCCTAATGCGTGATGAAAATTCACAACATGCTGCAAAAGCATACACTAGTGTGCAACGCTAGATTTCTGCATGCAATGATCATAGCAGGCTAGCTTTCTTTTCTGAGCTCATCATTCATGTGATTGAAGCAAAGAGAAGTACTTTGCAGTAGCAAATGATAAGAACAATGGATTCAGACTTTAGGATGGTTGGATGCATGGTGCAGGATGATATGAATTCAAAATGGATACTGCGAGCAGAAAAAGGGAGGGAAAGTAGGAGGGATGGGACAGGTGGATCTCTTAATACCCGGGGATCATCTCTTGTCCTTTCTCTACTGTAGTCCCTTTTGTTTGTTAATTTGTGCAATCCGGTTCCCCTCCTAGGGGCAACCGTAGCTGCTTGTACATCTCACCAATAATCTCCAGATCTCTGCTGCTAGTCAACTATGTCAATCTTCAGGAACCTCCTTTCTTTGCACCAATCTGAGAAACAAATAGTTCTTCACTCTTGGGGAGCTTTCCAAAAAAGGTCTTTAGTCACAATGTCATATTATCCATACAACAAAAAAAAGATTGCAGGATCATAAAAATTGAATAAAGTTAGCTGAGATTATAGTAATAGAATCGCCAGCTAAAACATAGTATCTGAATCAAAGCACACTCCATGTGATTAAAATAGATAGCATAGCATTTCTATACTGCCATTTATGCTGTACTATATAAGGTAACGAGATAATCAGGATACATGCGTACTAATGCTATATTGATATTGCATTTCTAAAAAGACTAGAAGTTGCACAATGAAAAGTATGCAGCTGTACTCATACAGAACTTCCAAGAGTTGAAACATAACGTTGTCATTACAAAAAGTGGCTACTAGTACTAAAATGGAACCATGTCGCCTTTTTAAGTCAGACCAACTAAAAAACAAATGGACACAGTACGTTTTCGTACAATGATGGAAGGGTCACTTGTTAATCCATCCAGTGCAGCCACTCATCTACTATAAAGACCACTATGTACTTGTGTAATTTGTAATATTATTCAAAATAATATGAGCTAGCAATAAATCAGATATGCCAATTCACTGATTAAGCAATACAAGAAGGACCAGAGTCACTGCAAAACCCTAAAAACTTTCAAGCCAAACTCTCAAAATGAAGGTTTAACAAGGTCAACACTAAAACTGCATTAGCTTTGGGGGTTTCATATTGTTGGTAAACTATGCTTTGCTGTTTATCTTGTTCCAGAAACAAATACCACTGTTGTTTATAAGAAGCCAAGGCTGCAATCAAAGAAAATAATAAGATGCCAAGGCAATGCATCACGTTTGATTCTTTAGGAGATTGGAGCAGACCACACAAATATCTTGTCAGCTAGTAGCAAGGCTAACTTAAGTTCTTTTGTCATTTCTCTGCAGTACCTACAGGATGTAGCTATCCTGGAACTGATTGCACAAAGGAAAAATTAAAGGCCTAAACCAATAATAACCAACAAGAAGCAGCAAAGGTTCGAATCAAAATGAGCCGCTGGTACGGAAACATAACAGAGCACATGCTGGGCAACGGAATGAATTAATGTAATGGTCCACCATTGTGTATTGCAGCACTGGTTCTAGCACCAAACACAGGCCTGATTTTGAAGCAAAAAAACACTGAACAAGTGACAGAGAATACATATAAAAGTTCCCCTCTCCCGTACCTTCCCGCACAGACCAAATGACAGGATCCAGAGGGTCTACCGTCACATGGCACAGCAGATCCTCCAGAAAGCTTCCCGTCTGTTAACAAACTGTAGCTCCGACAGCCGTCCGACCAACGTCTGCACAGCTGTGATCGGGGTGTGGAACGCCGTATTTTTAACAAAGACAAACAGCCCCCAAGCTCTCCCCTAATTCCAATACCGCCACAGAAATCAAATCACAGGGACACGCCAACCAAACCTTCTCCCAACTCTAAAGATATGATGAGCATGGCAAGCTTGGAGTGCACAACCCCATGGATTCCAGCTCATATACTTACCAACTGAGACCTCAAAGACCCCAAATCTACTTAGTTAACTACCATTACAGGTCCCCAGCACATTCCTTAAGATCCATGACCATTGTGCTACTCTAATCCCTCATCAAGTAGAATGTTTGTTTTCTGTTTAGTTTGATTAACTTGGAACAGTAAGTCTATGCAAAATTGCTGTCCCATGGTGCCCTCAAATTATGCCAATTTGTCGGGGAGTAGTAGACAGCAGCTGCGCGCTAAGCTGCTTCCTGATGATTGAAGTCCGTTCAGCTTTCACTGCCCTCAAAGCAAGCCAGTTGCTTGGCTACCTTTATGTTAATTGATAAATGAATTCAATGCTCATGTTATCATGTTAGCTGCATCCACTGGCATGCACAGTGCAGGGAGCAAAGCAAGATTGTAGAAGTTTTTCATTACCATAACTTCCAGTGGGGCTTGACCCAACGGCATGGTCCAATCTGGATTGAGAACACATCACAACACATATATTTGGATGTCCCAGATTCGAAGAAAAATAAATAAACAACTGCTGATATTACATATTTCACACATTACACTGTTCTAACCGTGCATTCACACCTGTCTTTATGATCTGTTAAGTAGCAAATACAGCCTAGCAGTCATATTTATTTAGCGCTCATTCCCCATGTGGAAATTTTCACCCTCTCCCACCAATCCACAAAGGGAATGGTTTATGCAAACTAGCCCTTTTATAGCAGGTAATCATGCATTAATATTCTCCAAAGCTATCGAAGAACTTCTTGTTTCATATCCTAGAATTTTCAATGCTCAAAGAGATATGCACGGTTAACACAAGCTAAGCTCATAAATAACGAGGCTGATGGTCACTGGATAGGGATAGGATGAAAAAAGAAATGGTCTATTGTATACGATTGACAGTTTGGTGGATTGTTATTTATACTTGCTAAAAGATGCTATCAGTATGTCAGTATGTGGCAGAGGCACAATTTAATGATTTTATACAAAATATTATATGCTATTAGTACAACGTCATGCATTAACCTCTGAGCTAAGTGGACATACATAAAAGAAATAGGTATCTCAGTGCTAAATCATACAGGTCAGATTAATGCTGCATCAATATTCAAATGCAAAGAAAAGAAAAAAATTGTGCAGATACCACGAGACAATGGACTAACAGAACTCCTGTTTAACAATCAAGATAGCACCCTTTTGCATGCTGTGGGGCGAAATGTTTAGCAAAGTTTTATGTAACCAGTTTTACGAATATTAGAACATAAAATTCAGTTACATCTCACATAATCCTGTAGGCTCATTTTGTAGTCCCCTTAAAACAAACATGATTATCACTGTATTTCTCCAGTCATGACTCAAGTTCATATTTCTCTGGATCTCTTATTTATGTGCAATATAAGTATATCAAAGATGATAATCGACAGATTTTATTATGAATTTATGCTGACATATATTTCTCCTCAAGATATTATTTGAAATATCTAATGGATTGAACATATTCGTTCTTAAACCATTCAGACTTAAATGTTTTCTCTGTTTTATTAGATTACATCAGCATGAGAAGCATGCATGCACATTTCTTTACATGAAACCACAATGATTTAGTTGTTCAGTCCAAGTCACAACAATGACATATATGTCTTAAAAAATTCTGTTGATTAAACTCACTTAAGAACTCCAGCTAAGAAGATTTCTACACCAGAGCATCAGGATACTGACCGTTATAAAATTCTAATGTGTATTAATTTGTTAATGCTGATACCGTCACATATTCAGTCAATGTGCACAATTAATTACAACTTATAAAAAACAGTGCTTATAATTTACATATTGCAATTTAGTTGTAAATCACATAAATCTTTTTTTTTCTAGAACCAAAAAGTTGACTAACCCATAGCTTACAAATTGATTGTAGAACTTGCCACAGGCCACAAAGAAACATACCAACATGGGAATATGTGATCCATACCTGCCGTGTCAGATGCAAGAGCAGGCACGATGATCATGCCATTCATCTAAGAATACAAGCCATCACATGTCCTTCACGTGATTCTGCTCCTCTCTCCTTAAAGTGTAACACCACATGTATAACAGGGAATGGTGACTCGTAGTCTGGCACAGTAGGCCAGTTCAAGATGATGAGCAACTTAATTACCACACAGCTCATTTCTCCAATCCTCATTGTGGCAGGTGCCACCAGCATAAGGGAATTATCACGTTGAAATTATCTAGCATGAATAGGATGAGAAAAGATAGGTCAGAAGTAAACTCTACTCCCTGTAGTCTGACATGAACAGGAAAATGGTACGAAGAAGCCATTTAAGAGGAAGAACAATCCAGATACATAGAGTACGCAGAAGGTAAATGAAGCAGATATATCTGTGAAATCTGATACCCAGTCATCAATATGCCCTGCTTGCCTCAGGAAAATAATTGTTAAACTAGTGCAATTATCATGTAAGAACAGGTAAATGCAAGACTGGGAATCAATGCCTCTTACACAATGACTGCGCAAGATGTGGGGCGGAAGGTAGGACCGTAGGACCGTATTATCACTGTAAGAATAGCCGATGGCAGAGCAAATTCAGGCCCAGGCTAGCCCAGCAGTATGCATTCATTTCAGTAATGAGCATATTTACAGTGTCTGAACCTGAGTTGATTGATCTGCATTCATCTTTGCTTACATTAGTCATTAGATGTACTGTATCTGTATGCAAATGAAATTGTGATTTAGGGTGGTATAGCTCTGTCTGCAGGATAGCCGATACACTAGTTTGAACTTTGAACAGCCCTCGGTAAATTAAACTAGCTTCCTCCAACTAGAAAAGGATTGAATGACCCTTGCAGCCAAAGGTTCAAATTCGGTGAGTCAAGAACTGGGTTAGTGTTATCCAGGTAACATAAAAGAGTAAAAGTGTGATCGAATACAGGCAAGTAACACAGCAACCTCAATAACTGTCAAGTTTGAAACTTCTCTGATGGGAAATAACAGCTCCCAGCTGCTCAATGCAGTGCAAGTTTGTATTTGTCAGACTGTAGATGTGCTATTATTCATGTTGCCAAATTCAGAATGCAGTATTATTAGCATTTTCAATTTCCATAAAGGCAGTGGACAAGATATGGACAGCCTACGCATATAGTGCCAGAAGTAGAAAGATACATCTCACTGGTAACAAATAGAAACAATTAGTTCATCTACAGGCAGTGGTTCAATCTTCAGGCACATCACTGACATATTTTTTTTCATTTTTCACCCCCTACCACCTTTGGCACCCAATCCTATCTTCTAGCTACATACCATACTCTTGAATCCACAGGTACCAGCCAAATATTATTTTCCAATTCCCTTCCATCCTATAATCTACAACCATTGATTCTCAGTCCTGCTGGATCAGAGAACCTAGGCCTCCTTACACATAATCTGTTCTGCCATTCAAATATCACCAGCCATAATTATTTGGCTTAAGCTTCTCTGCATGCCATTACCTTGTTTTTTTAGACTTTTGTGTCCTTACTAAAAATTAAATTGAACAACGCTTATTAGCATAAGCTAATGGTACACAAAAGAAGCTAATTAAATATAATTACTTCGAATGTTTTGCAACCATGTGTAAATATAATAACTACAGAACTAAAGTCATTTGCATAAGCTCAGATGTAACAAGTGGTAACCGTAGGGGCAACAGGCAAGCAGTATACAACAATTCTGCAAGAAAACCGGGGACTATGATAAATAAGATATACTGAATACATACAAAGTTTAAAAACATGCATTCAATGATCGAGGGTTTTAGCAGATTGAATAAATTTGAAATTTGAACCAGATCAACTAAATGGATTTTGTATACCATTGCATGTATCACCCCCAATGTTTCAGTTTATAATCTTCTTAAGAAAGTTTACGGAGTAGGCAACAAACAAGCCCCACTCAAATTTCTTAGTCGATTCATTTCGTCAGTGCATGTGTTTGCTAACAACTGGAGCCTACAGTTATGCATATAAAGGCAGGACTTGGATACCTAGTCCAAGAGAAACCAGAACGAGGTTACAGTTACACGATGTTGAACAAAGCATGAAGGCAACATAGTGATAACAGAGTTCTGGAAATGATTTTTTATTTAAAAAAATTCTGGAAATGGATTAATGTTACTACAGTGTTGGTTACAACATATCAGGTCATTCTTAACTACAGTGTTGGTTACAACATCAACATATCAGGTCATTCTTAACTAGTCCCAAAATCTAGTAATGCTACAAGCACATGCACAGCAAAGTCAAATAAAATGTAGTGTTACCATACGTCTACAGCTTGACCAGGTTTATAAAATGGGGGGCGGGAAACACGGCGATGAGCAGGATAACGTGATGGGCGAACCACAATCTGTTTCTCCGCGTGATCAGGAAAATCCGGTCAGCAATGCACAATGGCGGACTGCGTACGCGTGAGGCCGAACCGCCGAATCAAACCCGTAATCGCACTGTGCATTCTTCGACCGGTGCACTATCGGCTCAATTCGGCGCAATTTTGGCCCTAACTTTCGCAGAAATCTGTAACCCCACAACCCCTCCCCCTTTATCTCGGAACAGTCAAGGATGCAGCCGCCCTAGAGCGAGCAGCAGGGGCGGAGCCCGCCATGATTGGGTAGGAATCCGGCAAGATCCAAGCGGGTAGAGACAAAGCGCGGGGGCGGGGAAGCGAACAAAAATCCAGGCAGGGAAGGGGGGGACGATCACGTACCGGCGCCTCCTAGGATCGTGGATCTTGTCGCGGCCCGCTTCCGCTTGTCATCATCTTCTACTACCCCTGCGCCCTGCCCTGCCACGCCACGCATTGCCTCGCCTCGCCTCCCCCCGTACGCGCCGCTCACGCGCTCCCTTCCACCCCTCCCAATCATTCGCGGCGGCGTCGCGTTCCGCGGTGTCGCAATCGCCGGCCCGGGCTTTTTTGCGATTGGTGTGGGGATTCGATTTTGAATGGAGGATGATGGCTTGGGAGGAGAGGCGGGCAGGAGGACACCTGGGTGCCGCGGGGGCCGGTCGGTGCTGCTGCTTCTGCCGTGCACTGCACAAGGGGAGTTTGCCGGGCGTCTTTCTATTGTTGCGGCAAGTGAAACCAGAAATGGGCTGTACCGGCCGGAATTGCAGCAGCCGTAAAACAAAGGCATATTAGTTCCAAAAAGCAACTCCCAAATATATTATGAAAAAAAAATCTTCATCACATCAAAATGCCATAATATGCATGGAGTATTAAATATAGATGAAATCAAAAACTAATTGCACAGTTTTGTTGTACTCTGCGGGACGAACATTTTGAGCCGAATTAATCAATTTTTGGATAATTTTTCATAAATACAAACGAAATGCTACAATAGCGCAATGATTATGAAGTGACATCTTACTCCCAAATTCAACCTCCCAATTCTAAGGCCTTGTTTAGATCCAGAATTCTTCCCAAAAAGCAACTCCCAAATACACTATGCAAAAAGAAGATTCTCCGTCACATCGAAATGTCATAACATGCATGGAGTACTAAATGTAGATAAAATCAAAAACTAATTATACAGTTTTATTGTACTCTGCGAAACGAACATTATGAACCTAATTGATAAATTTTTGGACAATTTTTCGCACAAACAAACGAAACGCTACGATTCCCGGGGGTGTCAGATCCCCCAGGCGCAGGCCGGCCGCAGGCCCGAATTCGGGCGGGCCTTTCTGGATCTAAACAAGCTCTAACATCTAAACACCACCAAAATCTTGTGCTGAACGATGTGTCTTGTCTACACGAGAGAGATTGATTGCGGCAAAGATGGTAACATCGTGAGTCTTTGTCTGATGGCCCTCATCAATTTATCATGCGTTTTATTTATCTTTTATATATGGAGGATTGGAGGGGCAGAAATACAATTGCTCTCTCAACTGCGATAGAGAAGGAAGATGGCATATAAAACGCAGCAAGCGCAGCTACTCGGAGGAGAGGAATGCATGCAAGAAATTGCCACCACGCAAACCTTACCACGACTGTTTGTTTGCGTTGATATCTGTCTTGCACGGATAATAGAAAAGAAACGCAGCGTAGGTGAGAAGAAATAATGACAATAAAAGCCACGAATTTTTTGCCCTATAGATGGGAAAGAGAACGCGTTGCATTGTGCGCCGAATAAGTTTAGCGGGAAATTTCGATGTATGGGAAAGATTTAGAGACGCATTTTGCGTTTGATGATATCAAGAAAGGAGATGGACATTAAAAATGAAAGGGACACATAGCTCAGATTGAAACAACCTCTCCCCAGGAATTATCATAGAAAATTTATTTGACTTTAAAAATATCTCTTAGATTCGTTTTCAATTAAACTTTATTATTACACCATAATGTGGCAAATTAACATTTTGAATATTAAGTCAATGTTTTAAACATTTTGAGCTACTTCAACATTTTTATAAATGTGCTGAGAACGTTTTAGAAAACGTTGAACATATAATTGAATTTTTTTAGGTTAATGTTTTATTCAATTACTATTTTTTAAGGCAAGTAAATAAATTAATCACAGAGGGTTGCAAAGACCAAAAAAAGGGCCAACAGTTTCTGTGCCAGGGCCGGAAAAGGCCCCCAAGAAGGGCCGATTGTTTCCTCTTGGGCTTATATTTTTCCTATATACGATGAGGTCCAATCGAACGGGCCTTATCTTTCCTAAATGTGACCAATTACTGGCCATAAAATCATCCCATGTATGTTGGCCCATTTTACCCGGCCCATAATTCCCACGTAAAGACTGCCCGTCCACTGACTTCTCGAGCAGTCAAGCTGACTGACTCCACTGATAATAAAGGAATAAGTCCATTCCACAACTCTCATCTATAGACGTTGTCTGGGTTTCAACCCCCAACCACAAAACTAGGTATTGAACACCCACGAACTATCAAAACCGTCCGATTTACCCCCCTCGGTGGATTCTGGAGTGGTTTTCGCATACGTGGCGCCACGTGAGGGTGGTTTTCGCATACGTGGCGTCGTGTCAACGATCCTTGTTGTTACCTCAGCGGGGCCCACATGCCATCTTTCCCTTCCACCTCCTCGCCACCACTCCTCAAGTCCATCATATTCTTCCGATATAAAACATTTTTTCTTTGAAATATATAAGAATAAACTAGACTTTAGCATTTTTAATAATAATTCTTAAAAAAAATATTTGCATAACTTTTTTTCAAAAAAAACATTTTACGCCTTCAAACTTTCAACTGGAGCTCAATTTACCCCCTCTAAAACCACTCTCAAAACCGCTGACAATGAAAAACAGCTTGTTTTCAGAGTTGAGGGACCACAAACATCCGATTTTAGAGATGAGGGATGAAAGTTGGACTTAGACAATAGTTGAGAGACCGCAAAAAGACTTTCCTTTTTGTTACGTGGTACCTAAAGTTGGCAGGTGAGGGTCTCGCTCTGACAGAAAGGCAAGTGAGGGTTCCACAGAGAAATTCTGCCAGGAGGACAAAACTCAAAAGCCTAGTCTAGGCAGCGATAATTCTTCTGGGAAGGATGACATGACCGGGATGAGCCCGGCAACGGCGACTGCGTTCCACGCCATATTCACATGGATGCTGCGACGGACGGGCCAACGGTGGCAGCAACCGCCGGACCATGGCGCCATATTTTCCCGTCTGAGCGGCGCGGCGTGCGCCACTGCGATCCGTGAAGGATCCGAGCAGTGCCGGCTCAGCCCGGCCACTTGCCCCTGCCGCCCTCGCTTTGACATGCCACGCCACCCGCGCTCTGGCCCTGTCCCCGGCGCCTTGCGACCATCAGTCATCACTAGCCTTTGTCCTCGGCCAGCTTTGCTCCCATGATGCCTCTTTGTACGCATCCGTGTTTCACCGTCAGCGATGAGCTGGTGATCTGCGACCATACACGAAAGGGGGAAATGGGGGTCGGGTCTAGGCGTCTAGCAATTGCAACACCGATGCTGACGTGCTGCTTTCATAAAAAAAATGTTGAAGTGCTCCCTACTGACTACTAGAAAAAAGGAGGCTGCCCTACTGACTACTGGAACTGTAGAACATTCAAGCTTAGGCCTTGTTTAGACGTTAGAATTGGGATGTTGAATTTAATAGTAAAATATCACTTCGTAATCATTGCGCTACTATAGCATTTCGTTTGTATTTATGAAAAATTATCCAAAAATTGATTAATTAGGCTCAAAATGTTCGCCTCGCAGAGTACAACAAAATTGTGTAATTAGTTTTTGATTTCATCTACATTTAGTACTCCATGTATGTTATGACATTTTAATACGATGAAGAATCTTCTTTTTACATAGTGTATTTAGGAGTTGCGTTTTGAACTAAACAAGGCCTCGGCTTCCTGCGTGCAAAGAAGGTTAGTAGTTGGCAGCTGGAAATGGCAGCCAATTTTATCGTGCGTTGCACTGTTCGTCGCTGCTTGCACACGATGAGCAGAGCAAAGTGGTCCAATTTTGAGTACACGGAAAAAAAACATGTGTGGTGATGGAGTTGTGAGTTACGGCCTGCGTGCATGATCTCATCTGACGGGGTTAAAACAATACTGATGCCTAGATTTTGAAAGACAAAACGGCTATGAATTTCTAACCGGCGCGGTGCAGACGCCTAAGATTGCCTGCATTACAAAGATATATGCGTGTATATGTGCTATACATAGGCCATTCGTTATTTTGAGGTTGTCATAATGCGCAGTTGTCGACATAACAACCGAGTGTACTATTTTTCAGAGTGAGCCATTTCACAGATTGTTAACTTAGACAATGGTGAAACTTGTATCTTCTGATGATTTTTTTTCTATAAACAGAAGATGTAGATGTGTGTTCAAGCTACGAGTAAAAGAATTTCGAAGAATGTTTGAACACACATGTGGCCCAAGGGCATCCTCTGTTTGTTTCAGCAGGGGCAGAGATGGGTCCAGAGTCCAGGCCCATTCCGAACTCCCTCGAACGGAACGGAACGGAACAACCCACCGGCCCCCGCACAAACAAAACGGACCAACCCCCACGCGCAGAAGGATCCGGAGTTCCGCACGACCAGCGAGAGCGAGAGCACGGGAACGAGCTCGCCCCTCTGCCGGCGGCCCGCGACGACGACCTCTTCCTCCTCGGCTCCGCCGCCAGACCACCTCGCCGCCGGCAGGTACGCGAATCCCACCCGCCCTCTCTCTCTCTCTCCTCCCCCGGTAGGTAGGGGCGACCGCCTTTTCCGAATCCGTGCCGCCAGTTACTGTTCCATCTGTGGTGCGTGCCTGCCACCGCCACCACGCGCTCATGTGGCGTGGCGCAGTGGTGGAGGGCGTGCTGCTGCTGCAGGGGTGGTGGCGCCCTCCTGCGCTGCGCCGCGGTCTCCGGTAGATTCCCCGCCCCCGCGCCCACCACGACCAGGCGACCACCACCGCCACCGAAAAGGCGCCCCGCTTTCCGCCGCCCAAATCCGCCTTTTCCCGATCCCCAAGCACCCGGCCGCTGCTCCCTCGTACGCACGCGCGCGCACCGCGGCGTCGCCTTTATCTGCCCCGCTGGTGCTGGGTCGGCTGCTGTAACCGTTGTCGTCGTTGCTGGGATTGCGCAGCGTTGGCGAGCCTTGCAGCTGCAGCGAGGAGGGGGCGTGGAGGCGCGGCGATTGTTCGCGGGATGAGCTTCGGCGGCAGCAGCTCCGTCGCGACCGGTACGTTCGGTTTGGTTGATGATGCGGTTTCGTTGGTGATTTGTGCGCGGTTTTTGTTTGTTAGTATTGGAGATTAATGAGATCAAGTGCCATGGAATGCAATGCAATGCATTGGATGCAGGTGCCAAGAGGCCATTCGAGTACGGGAGGACGCATGTGGTGAGGCCAAAGGGCACGCACAAGGCCACCATCGTCTGGCTTCACGGCCTCGGGGACAATGGAGCCAGGTATGAAAAGCACCTGTTCAACTAACCTGTAGCTGTGAATGACGTGCTTGCAGAGTTTTTGTATGCTCAGATTTGATGAAGTAATGAACCATGGCCATAAGCTCTGCACCTTCTTCAGTTGCCATGATCTAACTCTAGATAATGCTACTGGCGAATGTTGTGTTACTATCCATACCATATTGTTTGTAATAGCACTTATCCGCATCAATTTCCTGTCTTATACCCGTGTGCTTGGAAACGGAAATGCTCTAATCATGTGGTTGAATAAATATCAATAGGATAGCTCCGCATTCTCGAATTGGAAGTTATGTCATGAGTGATGGATTTTATGTTATGCTTGCAGCTGGTCTCAACTATTGGAAACTCTTCCTCTTCCTAATGTAAGTTAGGGTATACGGAGTAGTTTCTAATATGCAATGTTTTAGTGGATTGACCTTGTACCTCTTTTGCTAATGATTTTCTGTCTGTATCTTTGCTCTACTCAGATAAAATGGATATGCCCAACTGCTCCTACGAGACCTGTGTCAGTGTTTGGAGGGTTCCCTTCCACAGCATGTAAGTTTTGTGCTATCAGTTATCATCTACATGTTTCTCCTTGCTCAAGAACGTTATCAGATCCTTTTATGATCACTATCTGTCTTATGCATATGCACTGCTGTGCTCTTTCTGGATTTGCAGGGTTTGATGTTGCTGATCTTTCAGAGGATGCTCCTGATGACGTTGAGGGCATGGATGCCTCAGCAGCACATGTTGCAAATTTGTTGTCAACCGAACCTGCTGACAGTATGGTTCCCGACTTTTATTCCCTTTTCTTATTTGCTGATGGGATATCTTGGTTATTCATTCATTTAGTTCAACCCATGTTATCTAGCGTATACCAGACATGAAATTTTTCATATTCCCTTCACTGCTTTTTTTATGCCCCTCTGCTCCATTATAGGCATGCTTCTTAAATATTCTCTATACACCTTTGTGAAACTCTTGAACTTCTGTAAAAGAACACACGTCTCGCAGAAACAGGCAGCCTAACCTGTTAAATTGGTGGTCCAACAAAAAACAACTACTGGATCTTTACAAGGAATTTTGTATTTATCTTGGTAACGTTTGGTCCCGCTCCATCAATAATTGCAGTCAAACTTGGTGTTGGTGGCTTTAGTATGGGTGCTGCTGCTGCTCTGTACTCTGCAACTTGCTTTGCTCATGGAAAATATGGAAATGGCAATCCATACCCTGTTAACCTAAGTATGGCTGTTGGTCTTAGTGGCTGGCTTCCATGTGCCAGGTTTGTCCCATGATATCGATTTGGTATATGTTTTAGAAAAACTACTTGGTTTTTGCCGATGTACTTAATACTTTGTGGTCAACCCAGGACCTTGAAGAACAGAATTGAATCCTCACCAGAGGCTGCACAAAAGGCTTCGTCCATACCTCTTTTGCTCTGTCATGGAAAAGGTGCATATCTGTTCTTTATTTCAATGTGCCAGAATTTCTGTCATAGTTGTATGCTTTGGGTTGGTTTAAGCATCTTGGTGGGGACGGTTCTAAGTTCTTAAATGCAGCTCGGAGGCAATATAGGTTAATACATGATATGAGATGGAGTTGCATATCATATACTGAGTAAAATATGAGTTTATAGTGTTATCCACTAGGAAAGATGGGGGCTAGCTAATGAGTCATCTTACTCGTAAGCCACTAAGACTCCATATCAACAATAGCCATATACATTTCGAATTGCAAATTACTATATCTTGCTGCTGGCTAGCCTAAACTACCATCCATTAGAAAGCAAAGCTGTAGTACTTCTCCTAGCAGTAGTGACCTCTCTAGGGCAAAACAGGAACGGTCATACATGTTTCTAAAAAAGTTAAGATGTTAAAATTGACGTTAGGAAATTTGTTTTCTGTAGCAGATTGAATGGCCCTATCAAATGCTTGGCCTATTTATATTTTATGTACCCCACTTGAAATTCAAAAGAAGTTTGTACTTGCAGTTGCACTCCTTAAAAAACTGCCTCTTCATTCTGACAGGACCAAACTAGTTTGCATAGGCATAAACCAAATGGCCCTTGTATGTTAGAGCTGACAGGACCACAATATTTAGTTCATTTCTTCAAAATGATATAACTTTGATTTAATGATGCACAATGAACCCACTACTTGTAAAATAGTTGGTTTGATGATTCATAAACAAGAATTTGCCAGTCAGTGATTTATTTTCCATTTCTAATTTTGTGCAGCTGATGATGTAGTTCTCTACAAGCACGGGGAGAGATCTGCTGATGCCTTGAAGGCAAATGGATTTTCCAATGTGCTCTTTAAGTCATACAATAGGTTTGATACCTCCCGTATTCAGCTACACCTCACGTACAAAGCAATTTCCTATTTTTCTTTACTCATGACGTTTATTTTCTCCTTGAAGTCTTGGGCACTACACTGTTCCAGAGGAGATGGACGAAGTCTGCAAATGGCTCAAAGCAAATTTGGAGCTCGGCACTTCATCTTGATTGGAAATGTTGCGAGAGTCTGGGTAGTGGTGTCCAAATAATACCTGTGTTTGTTCCAGGGAGTTAAATTGTTTAATAGCGGGCTTGGGTATACGGCCATGTTGTAGCTTTTCTTTCACGCAGACGGGTCTACGGGAATCCTGTACGGTTATAATTTCTACCTTTTGGTCTATGTCTATCTGGTGTGGCAGGAATGATTTTGTTCCAAATATTCTGTTTTCCAATTTGATTTCTTATTATTAACAGTGTTTCAACCAACCGCCAAAAGCACTATAGCCTGTCATTTCTACTGTGGCTCCCTTGAGCCCCGCTACCTCAAGCCGCTTGTACCGCTAATTTGAAGTGGTCATCGTACTGTCACGGTAGTAGCCTTGAGATGATTTCCCAGAGCGCTTCTAGCCTCTAGCCTCCTGCAACCAGTGAACCAGGCTTATACTTACTGTTTGTCTATTACAACCAGTACATGACTATGACTACGAGTGCGTATGCAATTACTTAAGTGGAAAGTGTTCAACATCTCGCAAGAAGTTTGGTAGAATAAAGTAGCAGACCAGTTCGTGTGGGACAAAGCAAACAGAGTTAACTGGCAGAAAAGAATGCAACCGTAGGGTGTATATCACAGATCAATTATACGTTCAAACAGCATCCGTTCAGTTTAAGAGAGAAGACATAAAGCTTAGCATCCAGTGCATCATGAACCTCAAGCTAAGGCAGGCAGCACGATGCAGAAAAAAACAGCGTTATGTGATGGCATTTATTTATCAAGCACGAGAACTTTGGTTACTCCTGTAGCTGAGTCTTGGGGGGATCTTCATCATAATTGGCACGATCAGAACAAAAAGAGAACATGCATTCATATCCGAATCCAGACAACACGAGGTCACCAAAAATCGTCTGAGAAAGAACATCCAGTTCGAGAAGTCTGCACTGAAAATGGTTTCATGAAGAACCATTTTGTTCGCCTTTTTGTGCAATATCACCAAGCAGGTCCTTCAGTTCACCCTTCTGAAGAAAAATGTGAAGAAAAACGCAGTATTAGTTGAAGCTATACGGATCATCCAGTAACTAATTTAAACCAGCCATAATGAGCTCACTTGCCTGGTGCATGGTGAGTATGATATCAGATCCGCCAACAAACTCTCCTTTGATAAATATTTGTGGAAACGTAGGCCAGTTACTACACAAATAAAAGAAGTAAATACTCAAATTTACAGTGTAAGCATTAACTGGTTCTGATATAAACAAGCTCCATGATGCATTACTATTCATCTCATTTCATACATCACAGGACACACTCAGTTCAACTGAACAAAAACAGCGCCTCTGAAACATGACTACAACAAGTAGATAACGTCGTAATACAGTACAGATTGTGATGACTACTGACTCTGCTGGTTTATTTTAACATAGGATATTCTGACCAAGACATCGATGCTAACTTAATAATTGAACTCATTTTGTTCATTCTGGAGTTCCATTTTTTTAGATTATCAATTCCAACAAATGATCAGTCCAGCTCTCTTTTCCCTTATTTTTTCATAAATCACTAACTTGCATGTCCCTTTCATGACACAAGCTGTTGCCGCATAACATCTAAAAACACATGATATTATAAGAAGCTACTTACCTGTATGCTTTAACACTTTCTTTGAGCTTGAGATCTGACAGAATATCTCTAGCACTGATGGGGACACCTGGAATATTAAGACCTGGCTTATAAGAATTTAAAGAGCACACTGATTATCAATGTCATTTTTTTTAAAAAAAATCAGCACCCAGAGGCAGCTTACCATATTGCTGGAGGACCTTCACTGCCAACGCACTGAATCCACACCTAGGAGCATCAGGATAACCCTTCATATAGATCACAACAGGGTGCTCCTTGACATCCTGCCAAGGTGTTTATTGTGTGAACCACAAGCTTCAGAGTATGACTACTTGTCTCAAAAGGTAAATGCTTCAATCCAAATTGTTCTGAAGGCTCATTTGTAAAGCAGAATGTATACCTGAGCAACAATGTCATCAAAAGACATTTCTGAACTTTTGCTTGTTGGCTGAAAATCTTGATGTGTATCAGGATCAGCAGCTACTCGTGTCGTCGTTGAGTCCCCATTTGCATTAGGAGCGCCGCCAAGACCTGATGAGTAGTTCATAAACTGCCGGATAGCTGGTCGTGACACAGCCTGAGTTATCATGCAAAAAAGAAAAATGATGCAACACAAAAATCAGAAGGTAAACACTAATAGAGAACATTATCGCAGGGGGCTCGCACTGCAACACTAATAGAACACTAATAGAAAAAGTGATAAATCTTGTACAATACATGTCCCATATTCTGACGGGGTGTGTTTAGTTCCAAAAAAGTGGTGGACAAGTTTGGTGAAAATGTCACATCGGACGTTGTAGCGCACTGTAGCACTTTTCGTTTGTTTGTGGTAATCGTTGTCCTACCATGACCTAACTAGGCTCAAAAGATTCGTATCGTCGTGTACATAAAAAATATGCGATTAGTTTTTTTATTTACCCACGTTTAGTACTCCATGTATGAGGAGAGAGATTTGATGTGATAGGTGAATAGTGAAGTTTAGAGAGAGAATTTTTGGAAATTTGAGGGAACTAAACAGGGCCAAAAGGTAAAAATGTACTCCTTGCTGAACTCTAGCACTGCAAGGCTGGGTGGTTCGCTATCAAGTAAAGGGCATAAGGAAGCTTAACACTTACACTATATCTCAGGGATATGAGTTCAGTGCACAGGTTGGATAACTTCTACTTTAGGAATCACATGTGTAGAAACTAGAAGGTCGCTACCAGAGAATGAACATAACCAACTTAAAAGTTAAGGTACTGAAACAAATTATATGTAACACCAAACCCAAAAAGGTTGTGGCCACATCCCACTAATGCATTTACAAAAGGTACTTTTCATTAGATGGAACATAAGACACATTTGCCTCATGAAGACTGTGAGGCAATACAAATGGAAGTAGATTCCAGCTTATCCACAGAGGCAAAACAAAGATTAAACAGCACATTATATTGTCTAAATATATGATTACTATTGGTAACTAGGTCGAAGTAGCAGGTACACTAAAATTACAAAAACTATGGATATACAGCTATCTCAGTTGCCCATTAGAATAAAACTAATGCATCAGAAGTCCATAGAATATTTCTTGACCGCACATTAGAAACTTGATATAGTGATGATTGTGCAAAAGTCATGTGAATCCAATTACAAACCCCACATACACTACTGCACCAGAAGGAAATAAGTGGGAAACTAAGATCACTACAACTCCACCAAACAAGTAGCATTTGGTGACAGACAACAATTACATAAAACTGTCAACGTCAAGGAATGGGTACAATAGCCTTACAGCTGCGCTCGATGCGCGGGACGATCTCATGAGTCCCCTCACGATGGCGGTTGACACTAATCTCGCCATGCTCCCCTGCAGCGGCAAAATACAGCAACAAACACCGGGATTAAGCACCGGATCCACCAATCTAACCGAAAAATCAACAGCTAAACCCCGCCCAATAGCAACGAACTCGCGGAACAGCTTGTGCAACAGAGCGAAATAGGCCCCAAACCCTAGAGAATGTCTACCGGTATAGAGAGAATTATCTATAGATAATTTTGGTTCGGATGGTAAGGAACCCCACCCCGTCCGCACTGGTGATGGCGCGGATTCTCCCGCCGTCACACGACTCGACGACGCAAGTTGAGGAGAAGGAGGCCGCGCCGGGGTCGGGTGCGAGAAGGAGACACGGGTGGATTTGCGAAGGAGGAGAGGGGTTAGGAGGAGACTAACCGAGACGAAATCGACGGCGAGCCGCAGCCGGAGGGGAGGAGGCGCCGCCGGTGTCGGGAGACGGCGGCGACGGAGAAGGGAAGTCGATGAGAGAACAAGCAGCGGAGCAGGCCAATCAAAGAACTTCTACCATTCTCCTTTGTAGCGGGCCGAGCACGGATACGGCCCAGTGTGTATAGCCTTTCGCATTTTGTAAGAGGGGGAAGTCCAGCAGGAGGGTCGTTGAAGCCCAAGTTGAATCCGCAGGCGGCCCAACTCATAGAGAAACCAAGGACCGGCAGGCGGCCCAACTCGTAGAGAAACCAAGGACCGGCAGGCGGCACTGCGGCAGCGACGAGGCTTCTCCGCTGGTTTTTAATGCCGCCGCCGCCGGCGGCGGCGGCTGCGGCTGCGGCTGCGCGGACCGGTGATCAGATCTTGCAGCGGGCGTTTCCTGTGAGCTTTCTACCGCCTAGATCCTTGGGAGGTGCGTGCTCTTTGCTTGTTCAACCCCTTTGGTACTGGTTGGAGTAGGGTAATGCGGTGTCGCTGAAGGCATCGCCTTCGTGGGTAATCTGGGGAATGTGAAGCGAAGCTGCTCTAGAGGATTAGTATTATGGTGCAGCTGGGGGCGGCGGGGAGGTGACCTGATTGTGTAGGGAAGCTGTTCCCCTGCTCTTGAGTTGTTATGTGGACTGCGCGAACTTGTGAGCTCGATTGTTTGCAGCGCTACCACTGGTCGAGTACAGTAGTTCTTGTTAACAACATGTCACAATGGCATCGTTGGTTTGCTAATAGCCAAAGATTGTGCATCGGGCGCTGATAGTTATTCTTAGATAGTCATTTGCCAAACAGAAAAGGTAAAAGTTGCAGAATGCGGCTAATGATTCATATGTGCTCTGTATGCTGCTAGGTAATGAAGTGAAGATTTACAGTACGAATTAATATCTAACCATGATTTGATGAGAAACTTTCTCAGGAGTAGCAAAAGCTTTGAACCTGCCACCACAAAACCATGAATGAGTTGGCGAGCAAAATCACGTTTAACTTTAAGTCGTTCCTTATACATTGTAAAGGCACATAGCCTGCAGTTATATTTGGTACTGTAACAGAGGGTGTTGAGAGAGAGAAAAAAAAGAATCTGAAAACAAGCCATTGTGATAAGTGTTGGAATTTCTTGGGGCAACCTCATAGAATTATCCTAATGTAGCTATGAATGGGCAAGTACAAACATCAACATTCAGATTTCCTGGTAGCTATACAGACGATCTGAAACCCTTGCTGTAAGCAATAGAGAATGCAGAGAAATAATGGATTTATTGATAGTGTGCACAATGGGTGTACATATATATGGGCAGGGAACCCTAGATGGTTTATAGAAACAATACCATCAGGAGATCCCTGCCCTCCATCTAGCCTATCAGGGGGGCGGCGCACAAGACCAGGGTGGTCTGTGCGCCGGCCACACAAGGGGGCCCAACGGGCCTCCTAACCATTACCCAAACCACCTCGCTAACACTTGTGTCCAGCCTATTCTTTTCAATTGGTTCAGCATTTATTTATCTACACATGTTTCATACATAAAGAAGAATTATAAACATGTTTGCGACTTGCGAGTATTAAGCCCCTGCATTGTTTTTTGCTTATGCAACTTACTAGTTTAATCTTAACACCACCTTAATAACTATTAGCCGATTTCAAATGTATCAGTTATTCGCAATTCTACATTTATAATATTGTTTATCATTGTGTATGTTAGTAATCTGCTCCATGTGGTAGCCACATATTTATTTTGGAGACCAAGCAAGTGTCTATACCTGCTTGTATCTACAGTATACTTTCTACTTCTTTCTGTGAACCATTGACTCAGACAAAGTCAGGAAACGTGCCGATAAGTTGTTTATGGATTGCAGTTTTGGCCCATGACAGAATGATTCTAACTGTTAAGTCTTTTTCTGCAGACATATTGTTGCCTCACTAAAAACAAATTCTAGACACTGTTGACCTGGGACCATTTGTTCAAGTTGTCCACATTAATTTATTATACTTTTTTCAGTTAATCTATTTTAAGTAAACACAATTGCCGTCAGTATGGGGACCAGGTCCAACCGTACATTGACTCATGGATTACTGATACAGTTGAGCAGCAGTACACAAGCCACGATTAAAAATCATCCTCAGTGAGAGGTTTAATAAGCTATATCACGATCCTGTTGATTAGACAGCTCCTCCGATGAATATTCCCTTCTTCCTTCTATTATTGTCTTGTTACCTTTTGCTTGTGGAGTGTGGACCTGCCTTGTGGCCATGCATTACTGGAGCTCTTCTGCAATACAGTTTTGGTATGATTGCGGGAAACAAAACTTTTTCACCCTGATGAGGACGCTTTTTGAATTGGACTTGTTTGGCAATGATTCCAATGTGTTGTGCTTTACAGTAGGAGACCTTTTCTCTTGTGTTTCCCAATGGTTTTCGTCCTCTAAAGTTAAAAAGTGGCTGTAGCTCTAGAGAGTGCCACTGGCACACAATGCTCTAAAATCTGATTACTCCTCTGCATCCATGCTAAGTTGAATAGTAACTAACAAGTTAATTTTTAGTTGTATGATGTAATTGCATTATTTGCTTTCTCTCATACTTACATGCTGGTGCACGCCCTTTCTTTGTGGTTGGAGCTCATGTTTCCACATATAGTTTTCTTGATGATTTTAATTTTGTCCCTTATTTGGTCAGTTTTGCTCTTGCTCAGTTTTTTTATTACTTATACATTGTAAGTTGTAAACATGGTGGTTTTTCTTATGCATATTATCTTTATTTACTGCAGGTTGTTCTGGTATGTATTTGTGTTTTGGAACAGTAACAATCCATCTTATATCCCAAGAATCCACAAAAGGGAATCTACAATTTGTAAATGCAGCAGAGGATGATGCAGCCCTTTAAGCTTTAACGTCCGATGCATATACATACACGATTACTCAGCTGCTAGTTGTGAGTATCTATTTTTGGGTGAAAGACAATTGCAACTATTGACAGATAGCATCCACAAACTGCAAAGGGGTCTGTCCAAACCGACCAGACATTGTGTTGGCAGGCAGATCTGCCATCAAGATACGATGTTCTCAGTGTTCCCACAATCCCAGTTGGAGCTGCCCCAGCAACTTCTTCATGCTGCATTGTTTCTGCAATGTTGGTTGTGAGAGAACAGGCAGGATCGTACAATACATTGACCTGATACTGGGCATATATATGACGTATGGCTGCTGTGCTGGTACTGGCAGAAGCAAAAAGGTTCTAAAAAGCATAGAAAATCTGAGGCAATTCGGAGTTAATGCTTGGTCCATGATATGCTTGTGGGAACTGGGACACTATTTCTCACTGCTTGTTTGAGATGACAATTGGGCGGCCTTTTCCTAGTACTATGATTCCTCTATTCTTTTTTTCATCTAATTGTTGTTTTGTCTTCTGGTTCCTGCAGCTGTATAGCCAATTACAATGCCCTGTGAATTTTGGGAATGGTATCCAAATGTTTCACTTGTTCAATATCACCTTGCAAAGATGACCTTCTGCAACAATCAACACTAGTCATGGTTCAACATGGACAGTTGTTGGCACAAACAAGACTTGGCCTAATGCTATTGTATTCTTCATGCTTCACGCGCCAGAAGTGACCAGCCTGGGCATGGGAACAAGAAGGCATGGCAGAGATAGATGGAAAGCTTGGGTGGTTGACGTGGCCACTAAATGGACTCACATGAACCCTTAAAGATATGTACCAAAAGAGGATGGAGTGAGAGGATAGCAGAGGAAGGAAAGGGTAAGCATCTTTTATATAATTTCAGCCGCTGTGAGGTGGCTGTGTTATTGCTTCTGCACGGGCCATACATGTGTAACTTTCAACTGCAAAGCTTTAGCAGTTATCTTCTCTTCTTTAATCCCAAAGCAGCCTACTTGGCGTTGGTTCTTCATGTGACCCCATCCAGGCATAAAGCAATGTCACCATGCTTGCACCTGCACTGCTACAAAGTTCATTGCACGATTCCAGTTTTCTTCTTCTTTTTTTCTTCAAAATATGCCTTTTACCCATCTATACTTACTGCTTGGGTTTACTTTGGTGCAGTGCAGCTAGCTGCTTGATGACACTGAGCCAGGTAGTTTCCAACTAGCCTTGGGGGTCCAATGACGCAATGATTCTTGCCTATATAATCATCCATGCAAGTGGAGAAAAAGGTGAATCAACTCTGCTAGATCCTGGGGAATAGTTATATATACTTAACAATAGATACTCTACAGTATAAAGCTGTGGCTTACATGACTTTAAACTTTTTAAACTTGCCATCCACACGACCACACATTAGCTCATGGTTGCCACAGTCCACAGCTGCTTATATAGTAACACAGGGAGCTGGGAGGTAGAGAGGAGGGCCTAGCTTCTCTTTGGTTTCTCATTCCATTGCCTTCCTGTCTTAGAGCCTCAATGGCTACCATCAGAGAGGAGTCCGACTATGACAGCAGTCGGTCCTCCCTCACGGCGCCGGGCTCCCGCCGGAGCTGGATCAGTGACATTGGCAGCTCCAGCTCGGTCTCGGTGCGCTCCTTCGGCGGAAGCTGGGACACACCGGCTTCGTCCTGCCGCCACAAGCCCCACAAGGCGAACCAGGCCGAGTGGGAGGCCATCAGGCGCGTCCGCGCTGCCACCACCGGCTGCATCGGGCTGGAGCACTTCCGCCTGGTGCGGCGCCTGGGCAGCGGCGACCTTGGGAACGTTTACCTCTGCCAGCTTCGTGAGCCATGGTCGACCGGGTGCCTCTACGCCATGAAGGTGGTGGACAAGGACGCCCTGGCGTTCCGCAAGAAGCTGCGGCGTGCGGAGGTGGAGCGTGAGATCCTTCGCACGCTTGATCACCCCTTCCTGCCGACATTGTATGCCGACTTCGAGGCGTCGCACTACGCCTGCCTTGTCATGGAGTTCTGCCCCGGCGGGGACTTGCATGTTGCCCGGCAGCGGCAGCCGGGCAGGCGGTTCAGCATCGCCTCGGCGAGGTATTGTCTGTTTCCAAACTCGCATGAGTGCATGACTGCATGAGCATCTCTCTTTTTTCTTCTTGGCATCTGGAGCTGAGGCACGGTAAGCAAAGTTCTGTTTCAGGGTCAAGCTAGCTTTGTTTCAGCGTCACTTTTGTAAAAGCATGGCTCTTTAAGCTAGTGATCCTCTTTTCATGTGCATTCGTGCTAGCTTTCAGCAGGCTCTTTTTGTCTTGCCGTGTCAATCTTTCCAAGCAGATCTGTTGGAACCACTAGCTAGGCCGGGCTTCATGTAAGCTAATGATGATTATATTTGAGCTGCATGTATGGCGACATGTATGCTGATCCACTGCAGTAGGCACAAGCAGGAGAGATATTTATCCTCTCCAAATCATTTTTAATGCAACTTAAAGACATGATTATCTTTGTGCAAAAAGAAGAGATGTTAGCTTTGTTAATAGACATGGTCACATGGACCGTTTGGTTTTGCATGCGTGCAAGGACGACGGCAGATTATACATCTTTGTCTGACAGTGATCTGATACCGTTTGAAATGGCACAGGTTCTATGTGGCGGAGACGGTGCTGGCGCTGGAGTACCTGCACATGATGGGGGTGGTGTACAGGGACCTCAAGCCGGAGAACGTCCTGGTGCGCGGCGACGGCCACATCATGCTCTCCGACTTCGACCTCTCCCTCAAGTGCGACGTCGTCCCGCGGCTGCTCCGACACAACAGCCTCCCCCACAGCGCCGCCAACAACGCCGCCGCCGCCGCCAAGCCGCAGTCGTGCGTCCCGCCGATCCAGCCGGTGCTCTCGTGCCTCTTCAAGGGCGTGCACAAGTGCCAGGCCAAGGACGAGGAGGAGGCCGCGCCGAACCAGCCCGGCGACGCCGACGGCGCGTCGTCGGAGGCCCCCGCCGCTGCCGCCAACCCGGAGCTGGTGGCGGAGCCGGTGTCGGCGCGGTCGAGGTCGTTCGTGGGCACGCACGAGTACCTGGCGCCGGAGGTGATCTCCGGGCAGGGCCACGGCAGCGCCGTCGACTGGTGGACGCTGGGGGTGTTCATGTACGAGATGATCTACGGGCGCACGCCGTTCAAGGGCGAGAGCAACGACAAGACCCTCGCCAACATCATCAAGCAGCCGCTGGCGTTCCCGCGGGCGGCGGCGGCGGCGAGCAGGCGGGAGTGGGAGGAGCACGCCCGCGCGCAGGACCTGATGAGCCAGCTCCTGGCCAAGAACCCCAAGAAGCGGCTCGGCGGCCGCACCGGGTCGGCCGAGGTGAAGCGGCACGACTTCTTCAAAGGCGTGAACTGGGCGCTCGTCAGGTCCGTCCGGCCGCCCGAGGTGCCCAAGCCGGCGGTGGTGGCGCCGGCGCAGAAGAAAAAGGTGGTGATGATGAGCAGGAAGGAGCGGCAGGAGCCATACAACCCCGTCGTCCGGCCCGACGAACGGTTCGAGTACTTCTGAGCTGGAATGGCCATCATCGGCTGATCGGCAGATTAGTGTGGAAGTGTACATAGAGTAGTGAGCAGAGCACGACGTACGCGTACGTTCGGTCTTGGAGACCGGAGCAGGAGCATCACCGATCGAGCTGTAGAAACCGTGGCTGGCTGGCCAATAAATCGCTCCTCGGTGCGGCTAGTTTGCCTTTGCAGGGGAAATTCTAGCATTTCTTTTCCAGCTTTTTTTTCCCTGCTAGTTTCGTTCGCTACCAGCCAACATGATCGATCGATCGATCGACGATCTTGTTCCTGACCGTACCATGGATGGATGGCTATTACAGTGGCCGTGGTAGTGGTTGCAGTACAGGCATGCCGGGCCTGGGGCAGATGGAATCGAAGCGATCGAGCTGAATGCTGAAATCACGGGGCGCGGCAGCTGGGGGCGCCGGGCACGGGCACGGGCAGCCGGCAGGCAGACATGAGACGGACATGGTAGCGTGGTGGCGTTTGCGGCGGGGGCGCGCGCCGCGGACGGGAGCGGGTGGACGGAGCGACCGAGCGGGCGGGCACGGGCGGAGGAGGGGGCCCCTGGGCGCCGCGCCGGTCGGCTCTCATGGCGCCCCCGCGCACGCGCGTTTTGTCCCGTTTCCCCGTGCCCCCACCACCTGGTCGCGCGCGCGCACTCGCACTCGCCAGCCAAGCCGCCACCACCACTACCATGATCCCCCGATCGATGCAGCTCTGCCGGCCGGCCGGACGAGTCGTCGTGCTTCTCTCTCTGGACGCCCAATTTCCTGCGCCGCCATTGGACGACAAGCTAGCTTCCCCCTCGTGTCTGTATGTATCTGCTGGTCTGGTTGGTAGCTAGCGCCTTCCTTGCTTGATCCACCAACCAAAGCATGCAGCCGTGTCCCGTGTCTCTTTCCGGTTGCCATATATTGACATGTGGGGCCACCGGGTGACGTGGCCGGCGCCCCCACATGTCGGTTGGAACTTGCGTGAAAGCCGGCCTTCGGCTGTTCGGCACCTGCGTGTAGCAGCAGCTCCAGAGCGGTGCCTGATTCGCTCGCCCGTCGTTCTCCCTGCCGTAGCAAACGGGTACGTGGCTACAGTGCGGTGATGCCAGCAAGCGAGCTACCTGCATGGCGCCATAGCTGCATTGCCGCTGCCCGCCTCGGGGTGGTGTGCAGGCACGTTCGGCTCCCTCGTCGTGTATCTCGCCGTATCAGCCCCCGTGATCGCAGGCCGCCCCGGTCATACGGCTGACCAGGCTGGGTGGCCCTGGCCTGGCCGCCAGGGGGGCTGGACAGTAGGGGAGAGCTGTCGCGGCCGGCCGGAGAAGAGACGCCGCCGCCGTCGCTCTCGCGCCGCACGTACAGGGCGCGGCGCGGCCGGGTGCTGCGTGTGCTCGGCGGCTCGGCCGGCGCCCGGTCCATGACATATATTTCACATCACCCGTCATCCATCCGATGGAGCCCCCGGCCGCCGGACATCGCATCCGCATCGCATGCATCTTTTGTCTTTTCGGCCGTCGCGGACGTACGGCCAACGGCGGGACACGTTCACTTGGCTTGCGTTGCATGCACCGGTCACTACCGGCCTGATGTGATCTAGCTGCCATCTGAGCTAATGTAATGGATGAACACCATGGGCGAAAAATAAGATGCATATAACTTTTTTTTGCTCCGGCGTCATTTGAGTAAATCTGACCTGCTTCTGCCTGCTCCTTTTGAGATCATCATCCGGATGGCTCTTCGCAACGGAGTATATGTGTATCAAAGTTTGCCAGGGGGAGAAACGGGAGGAGTGTGAAAGCTAGCGTAATCATGGAGTATGTATGCTGGTGTCGGAGCTATCATCTTTCTTCTTTAAAAAAAAAGATACTGTGCATAGTACGTATATACAATCATTCGGCCCCAAAGCAAGAGCTATACATTGCGTTGCGCCCATGATACGGCGTAGATTGATAGAGAGATCTCCAATGGATTGTGATATCCTTTCCTATATCTCTTCTTATTTCCTTCAGTCAGTCAGGAAGAAAGTATTGAAAACGAACGATCGGTATACGTGCAGGTATATATGAAGGGCCCATATATGTATAGGTGTGTACTCGATCGGTTCGTTGGACACGACGAGAATCCGAGAACGGATAATGAACGCGTATCGGGCGACAATGATGCTTATCTTCGACGATGGCCATCGTGCGCAGCTCTTTTCAGTTCTTGTTTTCTACTCTCTCTCTCTCTCTCTCTCTCTCTCTCTCTCTCTCACACACACACACACACACACACACACCGCTGCATCATATCGCTGGTAACAACAGTGCTGCGATGATGTGCAGGCAGAGCGTTCACTCACTCTCCCTCTCACGAAACAGAGAGAGGCAGAGGCTCGGTGAGGGGCGAATGATGAGGATGGCCATGGGATCATGATGAGGCGCGCTTTGCCGCTTGGCCGAAAAATAAAAAAACTTCCATGCAGACATGCTGCAAACACCGCATAGTGCAGCCCTGCCCTGAATAAATGCCGTGTGGACATCTTAGGGATCGGACGCTCACCTACAGCTCTAGCCGCTTCCTTGGTCGGCCTGCATGATAACTAACCGGATGTGGAAGCCACTGTTCTGTCCACTGGAGTACATTGCATTGCATTGAATGCTCATGTCAGTCTCAATCACGCACGCGCGCTCACACACACACACTGCTCGCTCTCCGTTATTTTACTCCGTTTCCTCTGTCTCGCTGACATACATGTCATGATCGCAGCCCGTGATCGATCGATAGCCAGAGCCGGCCTTGCTGCAGATTGCAGACGTGAAAACCCCATCGATCGCCAGCTCTGCGGCAGAGAACGACGCCACACAGGACGTCTGGAATAATGGAACCATGTTCATGTTTTGGATGATCAGGTTATTCAGATATGGACAGTGAAATTAAAGCAAATTGCATGCATGGTTTACCATCTCAGCTACGCGTATATTGAAACGCACCGCAGTGCAAACATCCATTCGAAATCCTTTCCATATATATGTTTTTTTTTAAAAAAGACATCGTCCAAATGCATGGTTTGGAAAAATTAGAACCGCGACTTTGCTAGAAACCTAAATAAACAAAAGAATCACGAGACTGCAAACCCTGCTTGGAATCGAACAGATGGTAGGAAAACAGAGAGCTGGTGAATTGGGATTCCGATCAATCGGGTGTATAGAAAACAACCTTGAAACAACAAGATACCTAGCTGTCACTTCTTACAAGCATCTCATTTGTTCAGGTCTATTTTGGACTTCCTCCTCTCTGTTTTTGTACTTCCAAGGGCCCATAACCGGACCGGACCAGCCCAGCTGCCTCTCATTCAGGGTGAGTTTGGATGGCCCTCGGTTCTTGCGATGCCTAAGGGTGAGTTTGGATGGTTGCATCCAGCCAAGACAGGCTTGCTAGATGCAAGGAGCCCGTGTTCGGTTGCCTGCACCAAGGGTTGGGCCAGGCCCATGAGATGCAAATAAGGCCAACCAGCCAGGCTCCCGCGGTGCGGGCATTTTTCGCAGTTCCTGGAGAGCCTAGCTCGCGTGGTGCGGGGAGGCGGAGCGCACGAGGCTTTTAACCCGCGCCGCGCGTTCACGCGGGAAAACTCTAGGGTTACCTCCCGATTCGCGCCATTCACCGCCCATATATCTCACCCCCGCCGCCACTTCGTCCGGCTCTCTCCTTTTGCTCTCCCGCCGCCGCCACTTGCTCCCACTCTCGCCATTCGGTCCTTCCTCCGCCGCTCCTTCCGCCGCCAGGTATCTCCTCCACACTGCCCCTCCCCCTATCGCCTCTATTCTTTGCGCATGGTCGAAGATTGGACTGTAATCCTCTCTTCCTTTGATTTTTGTTGTTGCGCAGTTGCGATTTGGAAGGACCACCGGTGAAAAAGGCAAGTGCTTTCTTGAGCCCCTCGATTTTACCTGTTTTTTGCCGATTTAATAGTGGATCTCTCACTAACTCGTGGTGTTTGTACAACGACCGAGTGGATCTGGGATTCTGAGTACTGCTACGGTGCGGATCTCTCACTAACTTGTGTTGTTAGTTCTTCGTTATGGATGTAGTAACATTTCATTTGTTTCTTGTGTAGGGGGCACATATCTACTTGTGCTCTGTCCATTTGTGTTGTTTCCTGCTCAGTCTGTCGCCTATTTGGTGTTGGTGCGGTAAAACTATGGAACTTCCTTCTCCTGCACTCTTTCTATGTGTTTACTCATTTCGATCTGTAAATCTTGCGGTTGTTACTTGCTGCATGTGTTGTCGATGTGAAACATATGGCGATTCTTTGATTGCTTGGCCAAATCTATAATGTTAACAATTAGTTTTTGGTAGTTCTAGTAAATCTGAGCATTAAGGTCCATGCCAATGATTACTTTCTATTTTATCTGAACATTTGTCTATGCCAATGATTACTTTCTAATTTATCTGAGCACTTGTCCATGCCAATGATGAGTATCTATTTTATCGGAGCACTTGTCCATGCCAGTGATTTTATTTGGAAAGTCTGAGAACTTGTCCATGCCAATGCTGTTTATTTTCTATCTTTTTTGCACTTGTCCATGCCTGTGATGCTTGTTTATGTATAGATCAGAACTTTGTTCATGCCAATTTTGTATGTTGGTACTAGTCTAGTGTATGCGCATGCCAATAATGTTCTTTATTATTTTCACTTGCTTAGATGGCCTTGGAAGACACGAGACACATGCTTAACGTAAGAGAAGCTGCTCTAGTTGCTTCTATGTATGCATTCATGTTGAGTAGGATTAGGTTGGGTCAAACCTCGCAGCCTCAAATTAGTTATGCTCCTTTGAGTGCTATGGATGAAGAAAGGCAGAAGAATTTGGATAAAATTTACAATTGTAATGACACTGAGTGTGTAGACATGGTACGCATGAGGAGAGCCCCTTTTTTCGGCTATGTAATGTGCTTAAGGAGAGAAATATGTTGATAGACAGTGTGCATAGTTACGTAGAAGAGCGAGTTGCAATGTTTCTTCATATTGTTGGCCACAATCAACGCTATAGGGTTGTACACAGCACCTGGAGGAGGTCTAAAGAGACGGTTCATAGATATTTTCATGAGTTGTTGTATGCTATTGGAGAGCTTAGGCATGACATGATCAAACCTCCATCACATGAGACACCATTTAAGATACAAAACAACCCAAAATGGTACCCATATTTTAAGGTAAAGACTTGGTCATTGAGTAAACATTAATTTGCCAAAGTTTGCCGCATGATGTCATTTAACTATAATTGTTGGGTGCATGTAGGATTGTATTGGGGCAATAGATGGAACTCATGTATATGCTCAAGTCCCAACCAAGATTCAATCAGCATTTAGGGGCTGAAAGCACTACCCAACCCAGAATGTGCTAGTTGCAGTTGATTTTGACTTGAAATTCACATATGTATTGTCTGGTTGGGAGGGATCTGCACATGATGCAACAGTCCTAGCTGATGCACTAGAGAGAGTGGATGGGTTAAGGGTTCCACAAGGTAATTATCTTTATTGGGGCATACATTAATTCACATAGTAAACAACAATTAGACGGATGCTTGTTTACAAACTTGTTTTAGGTAAATTCTATCTAGTAGCCGTTGGATATCCATGTCGCCCTGGATTCCTTCCATCTTTTAGAGGGACTAGATACCATCTTAAAGAGAATGGTGGTAGAAATTATCCAACCAATGCAAGAGAGTTGTTAAATTTGAGGCATTCAAGTTTACACATAACAAAAATTGGATCATGTTCCTCAATCAATGAGACAAATGGGTGGTGCAAAATGGAAAGATGTAGTTATATTAGTAGAGGCTGCAGTAATTTTTGTTCAAGCGTTAGTTATTCTAAATCTAGTGTCTAAATTGATGTAATGTGTTACAAACTTGTTATATGTACTCATTGGACATTGTGGTTGGTAATCTCACCAAGGCATGCAAGAGGTAACTCCACCATCATGCATGCAGCCAACCAAACACTTGCATCGGCCATTTCCATTTTCTGCACATGAATGTAGCCAAACGCCATCTCTGCAGAGCCTGGCTCAAACCATGCAGGTAACCAAACTAATGGCCTTACATGGCCACGACCATCCTGGTTGAGATGATGCTAGCCAGGCTCACCGGCGCAGCCATCCAAACGCGCCCTAAGTTGTTCTAGTTGTCGTTAAGGAAAATTCATGTTTCTGGCTTATGAGGGTTGGCTTCTTTTTTGGCATAGCATGGGTTGTTAGCTATCACTATGGGCAGATTATGATCTAAAAAATCGTAAGCAAGCAACTCATCATGTACAAACTCACATTTCTAAGAGAGAACAACGAACTCCAGTATGCTTGACAACCCATCTATCAGCTACTCATGCACACATACTTGCCAACCCATCTACTTTAGCTAATATGAAGTCAATTCCTTAACTTAAACCATCCATTTTGCTTCATGCACGCATAAACTCTAACGCCATTCTACAACACAAATTAGGATCCATACTACAACATAAACTGACGATATCAACTAAATAAACGATCGAGATTCGTTATTATCCATTTTGCACCCATTTCAAGGAGTAAGAATTGACGCTTCACAAGCAACGACTTGTAGGGACCGCATGTTTCGTCAATCAACTTCTCATTAGGCAAGCTGTAGATGCACTGGCATCAATGAGGACCGACATTTTTCTATATAAGTGTTGAAACTCTTATAGCACAAATCGACAGTATTGACCAAATATACCATTGAGATCTACAAGAATACTACCCCCTCCCACACACACACACCCAAAAAGAAATAAAATAAAAATCCATCCGGATTGAACAAGAGATGCACAAAGACTTACCTTTTAAGGTCCCATCTCAAACTCATTGTCTTCAAGGATGAATTGATGCTTCACAAGTGATGGCTTGTGGATAACGCCATCTTCCACTGATAAGCTTCTCATCAGGAGGTGGTAGTTGTGACCTGTTGCTTGTTTCTTGTGGCGTGATAGGATGACGTTCGACAACCATTGCTTTAGAGGTTCATGGGTGTTTTGTATATTTTCAAAAAAGAAAGGATAAATGTAGCCAATGTGTGTTCTTTTTCTCCCTAATCATCTTGTGGGTCATGTGTGTGAAACATAAGTGTCTATGAAACACAAGTTTGTGTCTTTGAGAGTGAGGAATGCACAAGCAGCAAATTAAATGATTGAACTTCCGATAATGCTACAACCATGACAACTGATCAAGAGGCCACATCTTAGTGTTTTCTCAGGAAGCAAGTTAAAAGTCATAGCGATAAAACTTACAATAACTTCAATTGATTAAAGATACTAGATAGGTGACATGATCCTGAGCGGATTGTCACATAAGCATATCACATGAAGAGTTCAAAGCTTCGATCACTTATGTCCTCTCGAAGTGCTTGCTTCGTCCCCCAAGGGAAGAGGGCCTTGTAGCAATGCCTCCGACGAGGAGTGTGCCATCATATTAGGAACATGCCTTGGGAGTTTAGTTGCCAAACCTTGATTTTTTTATTTGGTGTTTGGTGGCATGTATGAATGTCGTTGCTCCTTTTGAAGCCTTGGCCATAGAAGATATCTTTCTCTTCGCCAACTCATAATGCTTGTTTCTTGTGGCGTGATAGGATGGCGTTCCACAACCATTGATTTAGTGGTTTATGGGTGTTTTTTTGCTAGTTGATTTTCAAAAAAGAAAGAATAAATATAGTCCATGTGTGTTCTTTTTCTCTCTAATCATCTCATGGGTTGTGTGTGTGAAACATAAGTGTCCATAAAACACAAGTTTGCATCTCTGAGAGAGAGGGGAAAACACAAGTGACGAATTAAGTGATTGAACTTCAGAGAACGCTGCCATGTTTCAATTAACCGATTAAAAGTCACAGTGATAAAACTTACATTAATTTTAGTTGATTAAAAATGCTAGATAGGTGTGACATGATCCTGAACGCACTGTCACCTAAGCATAGCACATGAAGAGTTCAAAGCTTCGATCACTTATGTCCTCTCGAAGTGCTTGATTCGTCCCCCAAGAGAAGAGGGCCTTGTGGCAATGGCTCCGATGAGGAGTGTGCCATCATAGTAGGAACATGCCTTGGGAGTTTAGTTGACAAACCTTAATTTTTTTTATTTGGAATTTGGTGGCATCTATGGCTGTCGTCTCCTTTTGAAGGCAACATCTTTCTCTTAATTCATGAGGCTCATTTTTCGTGGCGTGATAGGATGGTATTTGACAACCGTTGCTTTCAGTGGCGAAGCCAGCATCGCAGCCAAGGGGGGGCTGCTGCATCCTTCCTCCTCCTCCAGCCCCCCTTCCCTCTTCATCTTCAAGCCAAGGGGGGCTTGGGGGGGCTTCCATGGTGGCGCCGGCAATAGGGGGGCTGGAGCCCCCCAGCCCACCCCCCCGTTGCCTCCGCCGCTGGTTGCTTTAGAGATTCATTGGTGTTTTCCTCCCGGTTGATTTTTTTAAAAAAAGAATAAATGTAGTCAATTTGTGTGTATTTTCTCTCTCTAATCATCTCGTGGGTTGTGTGTGTGAAACATAAGTGTCCATAAAACACAAATTTGTATCTCCGAGAGAGGGAGAAACACAAGTGACAAATTAAGTGATTGAATTTCAGAGAACGCTACCTTGTTTCAATTAACCGATACCTTATTACGCATCCCAATATAACAAAGCAGGCAAAACCATATTAAAACAAAAAAGGTTAGATAAGCGTGATGTGCTTGCAATACAGGTCGCGTATATAAGAGGAGGCGGTCGCAGGCAGGAGGTGACTGTGGTTACCGCTTGAGTGGTTGCCAAATTAGTGGATGCACAATATATTCGGATTAAGGAGTAGATCAATGGTGGCATGTGGTTGCCATGAGAGCCGAAGCAAAGCCATGTGTGTGCGCGAAACACAAACCCGTGCTTTTTTGAGGGAAACAAACCCGTGCATTTGAGATAAGCAGGAGAAAGGCCCGATAGATCTGGCGGCGTTGCAGTGCTAGATATGGCCTGCTAAGTAGACCAGGCGGCCCGCATGCGGCGTCCACGGACAAGCCCTAGTCCACGGCTGGGCCGAAAGCCCACCCATCATCAGCCCGCGGACGGACGCCGACGCAACGCAGTCACGCAGACACACAGGGCAACACGCCAGCAGCGCAGTACACCACCTTCCCCACCCACCCACGCACGCCGCCACATGGAATTCGACGAAGGCGCTTGCGCTTCCGTTACCGGCGCGGCGTGCCTCGGGCGTCGCACCTGACCGTCCGCGTCTGATCGAGCCCGAGCCGAGCAAATCGACCCCCCTCTCCCGATCGATCCGGCCGCGTCCAATCTGGAGCCAGCCGCGGCGGATTGTCCCCATTCTGACCCGATCCCGACTGCCACGGGCGCGGCGCCGGCCCGGCCCCCCAAATCGTCACTGCCCTGCCACGGCTTCGGCGCACGCACCCGGGCCGTCGCCTCCGCGTCGCTCGCCATAAATCTACGGCCTCCGGCGGCTGGTCGGATCACGCTACCAGCCTACCAGCGCTAGGGGGTAGGGTTTGGTCTGGTGCGGCGCGGCGCGGGGGTGAGGGAGTGAGGCCATGGAGAGGGATCATCAGGATAACGCCGCCGCCGCCGCGGGGGGTGCGGGGGGTAGCCGCCGCTGGGAGGCGTCGCCGGACGGGGTGATCGTGTTGCCCGTGGGGTCGGCGGCGCCGCGCCACGCCCACGGCCGCCCGCAGCGGGAGCAGGCGGAGCGGGAGCAGAAGAAGAGCGCGGGGGCGGCGGCGGCGGGGGTTTTCGGGGAGCAGCAGCAGCAGCACCACCACTACCCGGAGCCGCCGGAGAAGGTGTTCTACAAGACGCGGCTTTGCGAGAAGTTCGAGGCGGGCAAGTGCGCGTACGAGGACGGGTGCACCTTCGCGCACGGCGAGGGCGAGCTGCGCCCGCCGCTGCCCGTGCCGGTCGAGCGCAACCTCATCAGGCGCTGGACTCCTCCTCCTCCCCCGCCGCCGCTTCCACTGCCGCTCCCGATCCCGCCGCCCTGCGCCGAGGGCCCCTACGGCGGCGGCGGCTACTTCGGCAAGGTCTGCTTCTTGTACAGGGACAGGGGGAGCTGCCACTTCGGGGACCGGTGCTCCTACGCCCACGCCTCGGCGGCGGAAGTGGCAGGTACGTGCGCGCTCTCGCTCTAGCTCGCCCCGTACGTGTGCATGGCCGATCGTGCCCGGATCTCGCGGATCGTGCTCTGATCTACCTCGGATTTGTGTTCCGCCGCAGAGAAGCGCTACCCCGGGGGGCCGAGGTCGGTGGAGCACGCGCTGAGGCACGTGCCGACGCTCGCGAGGGCGGCGTACCCGCCGGGGGCCCGTAGCGGCGGCACCAGCTATGCACCGGCGGCCGCGAGGGCGTTCCCGCCTGCTCCTCCCGCCGCCGCGGTCGGGGAGGACGGCCGCAAGCTCAGCCGACTGGAGATTCTCAGCCGCAAGAAGACGAAGAGCATCTACGGCGACTGGCCGGAGGTGGATTGAGCCGAGCGCTCACCACGCGTCACCTACCCGCCGCCGCCGCCATGTCTACCTGCTGCCATCGATCGATCACCGTGACAACAACAGCAACAGAATAAAGAACTGGGCAATCTGCCATGTCGAATCGAACAATGCTGCCATGCTTGTGCTTGTAATTCGTTTGCTGATGAATCCGTGCATGTAATCCGACTGATCGAACCTGCATTTCTGCATCATTTCTGTTTTATTTATAGGACTCGAATATTTTATCCGTGCTGTTGCTTTCAGTCCTCGCTGTTCTCCGTCCTCTGTTGCCGATGGGCCAAATCTTTCCATCGCTTCAGCGCGGCCCATTGGGCTGTGGCACCGTGACACCATTTATTGCTCTGTGATTCTACCTACCAGTCACTCAGTCATGCAGTCACAGGGGGAGGGGGAGGAGAGACGAACAAGAAAGGGAGAGGCGCGGATCTGTGATCTGTCAGTTTGCAGGGGATTGGAATTGGATCCCTAGGCAGAGGGAGATCTCAGGCAGAGGGTAGCAGAGGCGAGCTGCAGCCTCCAGGGGAAGGGAAGAGAAGGAGACCATGGGACCTGGGATTGGGGCCTTGCTGGTGATTGTTGTAGCATGTCTAGCGTCTGCGCCGCCCTGCGCTTCGGCTTCTTCCCGCAAGTAAAGTTCCTCCTGCTCTTGTTCTGACGGATTTGATCTCCAGAGCTGTTGTTTCAGAAAGCAGTTGTGGTGCGCTAGATTGATTTATTTTCTAGGAACTATCTGCGTTGGGTTCATTTGTGTTGCAGTTGTTGATATGGCCATTGCTACGTTAACCTTGTTGCAACAACTTATGGTGTTTTTTTTATACTGGCACCAACATGGTCATCATAATATTGCCTCTCTGATATGCCGATGTTCATCAATTTTTAGCTGACTTCATAATATTACCTGAGATATGCCGATGTTCATCAATTGTTAGTTAACTAGGGAGATGAATGAGGTGATCAAATGATTCACATAATCAATTTGGTTTAAGGAATACCCACAGGAGCATAAAAGGCAGTTCAAATCAACTGCAGAAAGCCAAGTAATGCAACTAACAATGCAAGAAAAGTGAAGAGAGGAGGGGGAAGGAATTGGGGGCAGAAAGCTTATAGCTGTGAGAGAAGAGGATAGCATGGAAATCACAAACTGGGGTATTAGAACTGAAATTGCAGAGGAGAAAACGATTTAAGGATACGATAGACAGGAACCTGAAATTGCATAGTTCTTTGGATTTTTTATTTTATTTTCCCTCATAGAAGATCTTTTGGTGTAATCCATTAATTTCTACTTGCAGATTTGATTTGACTGCCATGCAACCAAATTTAGCAAACTCCACAGGTGGCTCCTTCTCTGCAAGCTCGCAGTTTGCTTTTAACCCTTCAAAGTCGAAGCAACTCTCATGGCATCCAAGGTTTGATTAACGAAAAACTTATTAGTTCTCCTGTTTAATACGATGCGTCTGTTATCCTAATTGCAAACTTATTAGTTTTGTGCCCGGCATTTTCTCTGCCTTGAAATCATGTCTCAGAATTTTCTTTTTAATTCTTCTTCATTTACTTGGACACAAGTACCTAGTTTCTTACCTTAATTTAGGGTCTTCTTGTATAAAGGTTTTCTTTCTGACATGGAGTGCGACCACTTGATATCTATGGTAATATATCCCATTGCACTTGTCACTTATAAATTGTATATTTTCACTATCTTTGCGATTTAACCTTAAATTTTCATTGTCGCAGGCACGTGGTAAGGAGTCATCTTTAGTTGTTGCTGATGGTGCTAAAAATAGTTCCCAGAACAACACTGGTGCAAGCATTAAAGTGTACATGACTGATAGCAAAGTGAGCATACACAATTTTCATGATATTCTGATGAGTATTTCTCTTGGAATAAAGCAGGAAAGTTCATACATTTGAGACATTAGGTTTCTTTCTTCATCAACAGTCTCTTCAACTTGAGCACCCACCTAGTAACTCTTAGGTTTGTCAAGGTTTTTTTTTTTGGGGGGTGGGGGGGGGGGGGTGACAGGGGTGTGAGATGTAAGAATTAACCAAGGTGCAACTAAGTAAAAATTGAGATTCTGCTTTTTCTGTATGACAAACGATGAAGAAAATGTTTATTTCCTCAACGTCTTTTTTATGAACTGATACTAGCACTGGACTGTTCAGCTTTTGGACATTCAATTTACTTTAAAACTCATATCTTCTCTATCTTATTGAAGGACACAATTGTTTCAAAGATTGAGGATAGGATATCAGTATGGAGCTTTCTTCCAAAAGGTATCACTCAGTCCATGTGATTTACACGTTTGTAATTCTGGGTAACCTCCGTGCTGTGTACTGGGTGTTGAAATTTGTAGTGTCCTTCAGATTTTGGAGAGAGTATGCAAATTTTGAAGTATGAGGTGAGCAGAAGTGGTTATAACAACTATGAACCTCAACCAAGCAGTGGCCGTGATAGGCTTGTGACAGTTCTGATGTATCTATCTGATGTCAAGCGAGGCGGGGAAACTGTCTTCCCCAGATTTGAGGTAATATGTTTTGTCATTGGACCTACTGCGATGACCTTTTTCGAGAATATTTATATGCTTTTAGACTCTGCTTGAATTGTTCTTTCTTTAAATATTTCAACTGATGTATAAATGAAAATATCTGAAGGGCACCAAAGTTGAGCAAGGGGCAACATCTGAATGTGCTGGTTATGCAGTACAACCTGTCAAGGGAAATGCTTTTCTGCTGTTCAATTTGAAGCCTGATGGGGAAATAGACAAGGATAGCCAATATGAAGTGTGTTCTGTCCTTCAAGGTGAGGAATGGCTTGCCATAAAACATATACACTTGAGAAAGACTGATACCCTAAAATCTTCATTGGCGTCCGAGGATGAGTGCACAGATGAAGATGATAGATGTGTCAGTTGGGCTGCCGGTGGGGAATGTAACAGGAATCCGATATTTATGATAGGAAGCCCGGACTACTATGGCACTTGTCGAAAGAGTTGCCGTGTGTGCTGAGTGTTTCAATGTTTTCCTAAGTACAAACCTGAATGTTGTAGGCAGGGGATGACCCAACAGAGTGTACATGGTTCCAGATTATTTTACATTTATCAGAAAATACAGTTTGGAGCTCTCTCTTTCTGTTTGGAACTTATCTGAATGTCTAAATTCTAGTTGGGTTCTTTGATAGTTTGGAGTTCTTTTGAACTGATCATTCTTCCCTAAATATATGTAATAATAATGTGTCCCTAACTTCATTCTATCAGACTTTGTTGAACCTTGTTCTTGATTCAGACTTCCAGAGTTAAATGTGAGCACTGTTCTCAGTTCATGGATAATTTGGAAATTTTCTGATATGAGCTTATGGGTACACCATTTCTTATGCAGATGCTTTATACTAAACGCCCTTTGGAGTTGCTCTAGCTGGCACAAAATACGATTATTGCGTTGCAGAAAAGATGTTTCTGGCTTATGAGGGTTTTTTGAGGGTTGGCTTCTTGTTTAGCACAGCATGGGGTGTTAGCTGTCACTATGGGCAGATTATGAGCTGAAAAATCAGAAGCAAGCAACTCATCATGCACAACTCATATTTCTAAGAGAGAACAATAAACTCCAGTATGCTTGACAACCCAGCTATCAGCTACTCATGCACACATACTTGCCAACCCATCTACATCAGCTAATCTGGAGTCAATTCCTTAGCTTAAACCATCCATTTTGCTCCATGCATGCAGACGGCATGTTCGCTTGACTGGTGGCTGGTACGAAGATCTACCCATTTTGCACCCATTTCAAGGAGTAAGAATTGACGCTTCACAAGCAACGACTTGTAGGGACGGCATGTTTTGTCAATCAGCTTCTCAATAGGCAGGCGATGGCTGTAGACGCACTAAAAAAAACCACGGATTTGTTTTAAGAAGAAGTAACCTTCTCCCACTATAGGAAAACCCCTGAACCCCGACCATGATGGTGAGGGGATTTTCTTTAAAACCAGCCCATAAATTCGCTCCCACGAAGATTCGAACCCGGATCTACTGGGTGCTACTCAAGCTCTCTAACCACTAGGCTAGAGGCCCTTTCACGGCTGTAGACGCACTGGCATCGATGGGAACAAGACATTTTTTCTATATATATGCCGAAACTCTTAGCGCACAAATCGACAATATCGACCAATATACCACCGAGATCTATCGTATATTAACCCCCTCCCCCCTAAATCCATCGGGATCGAACAAGAGAGGCGCAAAGACTTACCTTTTTAGGCCCCATCTCAAACTAATTGTCTTCAAGGATAAATTGATGCTTGGCAAGTGATGACTTGTGGAGAACGCCATCTTCCGCCGATAAGCTTCTCATCAGGAGGTGGTAGTTGTGAATTGTGGATGTGCCGGCATCGGCAAGGTTGCGAGGAGTGAGCCTTTTGCTCCACATACGCAGGAACCCATATCGTCACTTCGAACACGAACCGAGATCCTTTAACACAAATGGGTAGTATCAACGAAATATACCATCAAGATCTACAAGAATACTATGAGATCTATCGCATATTACTACCAGCCCATGGGAATCAAACAAGAAAGGTGCAAAGACTTACCTTTTTGGTATGCATTTCAAACCCACTGCTTTTGAGGACGAATTAACTCTACGCAATTGACAACTTATGGAACACCATCTTCCACCGATCAACCTGTCACAGACAGATAACAACGATGGCTATGGATGCATGTTAGGGTGGCAACAGGGCAGGGCGGGGCCAGGGAGGGGACCGCCGTCCCCTCCCCGTTCCCCGAACCTAAGCCTCATCCCCGTCCCTGGTAGGCTTAACGGGGAAAAAACGTCCCCCGTCCCCGTCCCCGGCGGATCCCCGATCCCCGGTGGAGCCCCGCGGGGGACAGAGGCGGCGAGCCGGCGATGAGCAGGGTTGGGGCTGTGGACGGCGAACTCGTAGCGGAGCGTCGGCGACAGGCGAAGCTAGGGAAGGCGAGTCGCGGGGTCGGCGACGAACTCCGGGAGCGACGGCTTGCGGGGCGCCGGGGCTCCGTCGTCGGCGTCGCTGGGGAAGTGGCGGCGCCGGAGCTACGACGGGCCAGCGACCAACGAAGCAAGCGACGGCCGACATTGAGGACTGAGGAAACGAGTAGGTGCGGGCGTGCGTGCGGTGCAGCGGCCGTGGGGGACTCGAGTAGGTGCGGGAGGCGGGCGTGCGTACGTCACTGCGTGCGGCGGCGGCGGCCGTGCCCCGTGGGATGGTGGAATGAGAATAGGGTTTCCTGTGAAGGCCGCGATATATATATTAAGGTTCGCTTATTGGGCTATATTGGGCCAAATCTTCTATGGGCCAGATTGACTTCGAGGCTTCGCGGCCCCGACGAGGCAAATTCTCGCCCCGTCCCCACCCCAGAACAGTATCGGGGCCCGCCCTAGTTCCCCCGTGGCAGTGGGGAAAAGTCCCCCGTCCCCGCCGTTAACGGGGCGGATCTCCGCGGATCCCCGCTACCATGGGGGAAATTGCCAAGTTGAGATGCATGGTGTCGAGGGGCGGCCGTGTCCTAGGGAGTAGATAAGGCAACAACTCTACATAATCTGACTTCACTGCTTCGTGGAGGAAGAAGAGAGATGTGCGACACTAGGGATGAAAACGATTACGGAAATTCCCGATCGACCGAGCTTCGTTTCCGAGATTTTTCCGTTCCAATGAAACGGAAACAATACACGCTGAAAAACGATACGGAAACGATACTGGATTTATACCGCCGAATAGCTCTATCGACTGAATTAATCGGAAATTTTCTGATGAAATTTCGAATTCGGTCCAGTTAAATCATTGAGGTCCAAAATGCACAGCTATCCCTTCAACTTCGCCTAAAATTTTCTTTGTCGCAAATGAAAATGAATCCCCACCCTACATAGCTCCATTGTTTTTGTCTTTTGATGTACATGCATAAATGATATATAAATATCTAGTAATGTTGGTTGTTGAAATTGGCCTATAATGTTTTCGATTTGAGGTTTTCGACGTTTTCGTTTTCGATATACCGATTTTTCCGTTATCGCTGTCATTCCGAACGTATCGTTTCTGTTTTCGTTTCTGAGTAAAAAAATATGGTTAGAAAATGATAATGAAAATTTTTGATCGTTTCCGACCGATTTTATCCCTAGGCGACACTGATTATGGTTGGAGGGCCTAACTTAAGCAAGACAAGAAAGGGAAGAAACGATGACGGCTGTGTTGGGAAGATGGGGGAGAAGAAGACGTGAAAGGACCTTGATGTCACCTAGAGGGGGGGGTGAATAGGTGAATCTGTAAATTACAAACTTTTTCACACAATTAGTGGCTAAACCGGTCAGACCGGTTCTCAAAACCGGTCAGACCGCTTTTCCCAGAGGAAAGCGGTCAGACCGCTTTGACAAAGCGGTCAGACCGGTTTTCAACAGAGAAAACCGACTATGTGAAATTAACCCCCTCTACGAGCTCTAGCACAAACCAAACTTGATGATGGGCTCTTGTAGATGATTTCAAGCAGGTCCACTAAGTCCCTGCACACAATTAGAGCACACCCAAGTAGATTGAAGCGGAAGCAAATGTATATGCTAGAAATGAACTTGTGAAGGTAAACAAGAGACAAAGATATGTTTTCCCGAAGTTCGGACTTCACCGCTGCCACTAAGGCAGTCACAAAGACACGATGAGTCCTAGTCTCCGTTGAGGGCCTACGAAAGGCGGGCTTATCCACTCCAAGCCACTTTCCTCGGTTCCACTAGCTTTTGACCCTTTTCCACGAAGGAGGCAAGGCCAGCCTTTACAACAATCCGTGGCTTACCACAACGAAGGTAGCTCACCGGCGACGCCTAGCCGTCTAGGAGGATCACCTCCAAGAGTAACAAATGCTCCAATTGATGCTTGGCTTCACCGGAAGTGCTCAACACTAAGGATATGCTCACTATAGCTGATATGATCAATCACTTTCTATCTATTGCTCACAACACATACATCCCTCAACCCAAGTCAATGAATATCAACAAATTCACTCAACTCTCACAAAGAGAGGCTTGGGGAGAGCATGCTGGTGCTTGGGATAAGCTTGGACGAGCCACAAAGGCACTACCACCAGCACCCCTCAAAGGAGAGGGGTATGGGGTATAAATACCCCACACAACCAAAACTAGCCGTTATAGCCGTTGGAAACCGGTCAGACCGGATTCCCAAACCGGTCAGACCGGTTTACGAACTATACTAGCCGTTACACATGTCAGAGCCCAAACCGGTCAGACCGGTTTCCCAAACCGGTCAGACCGGTTTGGGTGGGCTGAGCACAACTATACCAAAAGCGGTCAGACCGCTTTCCCAAACCGGTCAGACCGGTTTGGGGTCCATTCAGCACCACAAGCCCAAAAGCGGTCAGACCGCTTTCCCAAACCGGTCAGACCGGTTTGGGGTCTTTCAGCACACTAAATTCCCAAGGCTATCTCACATGGGTTGATCTAATGAGCACTTTTTGGTGTATGCCAAGACAACTAATGTTGCATCCCTCTTGATAGTACGACATTCCTAAACTCAAGACTAAAACAACAAATAGAGTCTACCACTTGAGCTTGTAGATCTTCCTTGATGCCATACTTGATCATTCTTCAACTTGAGGGCTTCAACATTTCATGTCTTGTTTGAGCTAATCCAATGTTGAGCTTCATGACTTAGAATTTTCATTGCATGCACAATTCATAAGCCATTCCATCATATGATCAATAAAATATTAGATGCTTCGCATTGCTTCACTTGATATGACTTGATTGACGTATAGAAACCCAAACTAAGATGCTAGACCTTTCCACTAGCAAAGTACCTCGGCTACAAAACCAATTTGCCCTTCACCTTGCAAGGAACGTCACTCGCATCTAGCTTGATCTCTTCCGTCCTCTCTTGCCAAATTAAGCTTTGCTTTGCATTGCATCATCATGAAATCCACATTGAAATCCATGTCTTCACTTGATTTGAAATATATTCTTTGGTAGATAACTTGTCCATAAGCATCAATGCACTTGAGACCATATACTATCCATAGAATCATGTCTCATTTTGAATGTATCCATTGCCATGGAACAACCCCAAAGAACTTCCCAATTTCTTCAAGTAATTTATCCCAAAACCTTTGACAAGTATCTTATCTATGAGACCAACCAATTTACTTATGTCCATGTCTCATTTGTCATTATCACACACTTGTCATTTGCATTGCTTGCATGGGATGATTACCACTTGTTTGTATTCTTGTTATTTCCTGCTCATATACTTAGACAAACAAGTTAAATGACTAATCATGTTGTCATGCACAATCACCAAAACATATAAGTGCCTAGATGCACTTTCAATCTCCCCCTTTTTGGTGATTGATGACAACATGATTAAAGCTTACAAAAAGATATTGAAATTAAGCTCTAGATGACTAAGATATATGATGAGCTCCCTCTCAATATGTGCATTGAATAGAATTTCAAAAATTCGGCCTTAAATGCCAAATTCACATATAATCAATAAATATGAGAGCTCCCCCTATATCTTAGCATCCAACATGTGCAACAAGTGTGTGTGTCATAATAAAACAATGTGTGATGCATATGTCATGTATAGCACTCAGTAAATCAAGAGAATTACATGCTTGCTGTCACGGGCCAAACCGGTCAGACCGGTTTGGGAAACCGGTCAGACCGGTTTCACCCCGCTGCCATGGGCCAAACCGGTCAGACCGGTTTGGGAAACCGGTCAGACCGGTTTCACCCCAGACAGCAACCATGAAAAACAATCATTTCATCAACCAATACATGCAACACACTATCAAATGGTCACTTAGAATACATAAATAAGTTCAACACACAGAGTAGCACACATTACAAGTTCCCAAGTCCACAAAGAGATAAAGATCGAATTTATTACAATCCAATGACTACAAGATCTACTAGATAAGCTTTAATCCATTCTTCTCCCCCTTTGTCATCAATCATCCATAAAAGGGCCTGGAGAAGCTTGTAGTCACGCTCCCATCATGCATCCAATCTCCTTCGCCGCTAGAAGGTCGGGCTGTGATCATCTGACGAAGAAGATGTGGTCCAATGAAAACCTTCACTCAAGTGAATGTGTATGTGTGATAAAGATGGAGTGACTCGGATGTGCTAGTCATGGTCTAAGATAAAGATGTGCTAGACTTACCATGACTAGGAGCAGAAGTAGGTCCAAAAAGAGAAGCTGCTGCCTGTGATGCAAAATCTCCAGGAGATGGAGATGGTGCACTAGAAAACTGTACTCCCGCCATAGACGAACCGGTGCCACCATATGCATATGACGAAGATGGAAAAGTAGCTGCTGCATACGATGGACCAGGCGGTGCAAATCCAAAGGAAGAACCAAATAAATCACCCTCTGAAGTGGGCATGTAAGGCATGGTTCCTGGAGCACCAACTGACTGTGAAGGGGGTGGCGGAGGCTGCGAGCTCGATCCAACATGTCCATATCCAAAAATATCACCGTACTCCTCAAAGTATCCCGCACTCATGTGATCTCTCATGATGTCTCGAAGTGGGGGAATCTCAGGCAACTCAAGTGGTGGTGAAATAGGAGATGGAGGATCATTCGGACTCAAAGCGGCACGCAGTTTCTTGAACTCATCACGAGTCTTCTTGTTTTCAATCCTCTGCTGCCTTATACTCACTTGGACATCTCTTTGGCCTTTGCAAATGCCAGTAAACATGGATATGAACTTCTTGATAGGCGATGTCCTTCCTTCTGGCTGTGTACCGCTGCCAGGCCCAAACCGGTCAGACCGGTTTGCAGAACCGGTCAGACCGGTCCTGGCCTGCAGTGGGGAACTCTGCTGCTGTGGCTGCTGTTGATGCTGCTCTTGGTCTTCATGTGATGGAGATGGCATCCTAAACTTGTGGGGCACTGGAGGATGAATTGGCTTGTGTTGGGTGTCCTTTTGAATCTTCAAACTTGTAACTCTCTCAATGATAAACATGACAAAAGGACTATAGACACAAATTTTCTGAGGACTCTCAGAAATCGACTTGATCTCATGCCAAATGAAGTCAGCAACACTAAATGGAGGAGTCTCCTCTCCAATCCTCAGATAGAACATCAAATTTCTCATATAAAGCGAAATATCCGAGGTGTTGCCATCTCTAGGTGTGAGGGTCTTTCTTAGCAATCGATAGAGAGTCCCATAATATGTGTAAAGACCACTCACCTTTCCCCAACTGCCATTTTGATCTCTTGGATACATGAATTTGATTTCAGACGGTTCCATAACTCCTCGGTCATGTATCCGGACAGTGTCATCACTCTCATGTCCAACTCTCAAAATAGAAGCAAAATCAGAAAATGTGACATGATAGCGCTGTCCCTCAGTCATCCAATGCATGGCTCTTTCTTGTGTGCCATCCTCTTGCTCATAGTAGCCGAAAAACACAGTAGCATAGAACTGAGCAATGACTTCCCTGTTCCAACTATGCTTGAAGCCCATGAGATGCTTAATCCTTTTGTTAGAGCAAACTCTAATGATCTCATTGAACACTGGATTGTCATGCTTTCTCATATAATCCCAATCCACAAACTGTGCGTCTGATGTGATTTTGGTCTTCTTCATGATAGCTGTGGCATAGAAATCCTGCTGAAAAAGAGTCCAAAACCGATAGTCGGTCGCTGTCCTATCCACACCAAGTGGACTAGTCCTCCTCAACTTCCTGACTACATCAGTCATCCCACTGGCAAGATAATCAGTGACTCTCCTGCTAGCTGGGCCAGTGGGTCGGCAAATCTCTAGCACAAGAGGGGCATTCTCATCAACATCATCATCAGCCACCTCATCCTCATAATCATCAGCTGCCATCTCCTCATCAACATCAACATCCGCCGGCTGACCATGGCGGTACTCAACCCTGAAACTCTCATCCTCAACTTCATCATCAGTTGAGTTTCCCACAACATCCACCTCTTCAATCTCATCATCTGCTGCTGCTGCCCTCTTTGGCCTCCTAGGCCTCAAAGCTCTCTCAGTAGCTGCACCCGAGCTGCTTCCACCTGCCGCATCAAATTTGCTCTTTTTAACTCTTTCGGCATGTGATCCCTTCGGCATCTTGCACTGTCCTTCCTAGGTCCACAAAGGTGACTCACAAAGTATCATTACCCAGGAAATAATTGATCAAAAGATTTGGAATGATAGAGAACAATCAACAAGATTTGAATCAACTCAGCACAAAACCGGTCAGACCGGTTCTAGGAACCGGTCAGACCGCTTTTGGTCTGAGCAGACCCAACTCGAGTTGAAGATCAATTTGGACAGATAAAAGATATATAATTGCCCAGAAACAGATTAGATAAAGTATGGAATTGATAGGAGCACCAAACAAGTTTTGGGACAGCCCTGGGCCAAACCGGTCATACCGGTTCTAGGAACCGGTCAGACCGCTTTGCCTGGGCTGACTCAAAACAAGTTTGGGGAACGATCTGAACAACTAAAGATCTGGAATTTGAACAAATATTGCAATTTAAGCAATCCCTAGTCCATATGTGACCAACACGGTGCAAAACAGGGACTTGGGCCCTCACTGCCCAAACCGGTCAGACCGGTTTGCCAAACCGGTCAGACCGCTTTGCGCAGTGAGGGTGCAAATCCTTGTTGCGCAAAATGTAGCCAACCAAATCAATCCATCTCTTAGGGATATGTTCCTAGACATGCTAGAAGATGTTTCACCGAAGGGTTTTGATAGATATGCATTGAGCTCATAGATCGGGCGATGGGAAGATTTGAATACCTTGATAACCAAGAACTCGAGAGAGAAGATGATTTGAGTGCACAACTTGATGGGGAATCCAATCAACAGCCTTGGGGCACTCCAAATCCGAAGAGAGATCAACTTTTCCTTGGTTGAAACTCCAAATCGCCAAAGAGGGGCCTTCTCACGGTGAAGAACAGGAGAGAGAGAGGATAGATGGTGAATGAGTATGGTAGGAGAGAGAGGAAATCACGGGCTGCCATAAAACGCATGGTCCCACCTTCCTGGGCCAAACCGGTCAGACCGGTTTGGCAAACCGGTCAGACCGGTTTGCCCCCAGGTGCAGGGTCAGCCAGAAACTTCGGATCTTCTGATGAATTTTCTCGGATCTTCTGATGATTCTCGGATCTTCCGGAAATATTGTCGGATCTTCCGATGAACTTCGGATCTTCCGGGCCAGAACCAACTCAAGACAGAGCCACTCGGAACTTCCTGTCGGATCATCCGTCACAAAGTCGGATCTTGCCTTAAAACTGTTCCAAGACAAGCTCCTTTGAACTTATAAACCATTATGGTAAAATTTTGCCTTCAAAACTCTAAAAATTTCCACAGAAATGCTTACTCAACTGCTTGGGCCCAAACCGGTCAGACCGGTTTGGGAAACCGGTCAGACCGGTTTGTCCCATGCAGCCAAGATTTTTCCAAAATGGTGGAAATGAGATTCAAAACTTGTTTTCTTGATCTGAGAGTGTTTGTGATAAGAATGTTCTTCAACTTCTCAAGATTGTCCATGAAGATAAGATTTCCAATAAAACACATTCTTTCGTTTCTTCCGAAAGACATGGGAGACAAAAGATAGATAAAGGATTTTATGGACTTGAGAAAGTTTCACTATTTGTGACTAGCCATCAATCAAGCAAGTTTAACAATAGTCACAAATAGATCAACAACGGTCAAAAGACCAAAACACAAAGATTTTCAAAAACACACACAACCTAGCATGCTAGTAGGATTTTTCAAAAACTATCCTATATCACACAAGCACATGCACGTATATTGAGCACACAATGACATTAACATATTTAGCTTACACAATCACCAAGAAGATGTTAACTAAATATATAATGAACGCATGAGAGCTTAATACATTTGCATGTACATGCACACACTAGCATGACAAGGGCCTAGATGCACAAGGTAAAAACTAGTTCATAGAAAACATACCTTGGCCTCTAGTGGAATGTGTTGTGCAATATTTGTCAATTTTGAATTCTCTCAAGATATAAACCAGTTGATCAACATAGAGAAAACGTTAATGTGCACAACACATGATTTCATAATCAATGACTTTAGATAAAACATTAAAGCATAGGTCATTAATCATGTGGTTACACAATATAGATCAAAATTCCTTATTTTAGTGCATTTGTAGATAGAAAAAGTTCAAGTGCACTAATATCGAAAAATTAAACCATTTTAAGGAATTCAATGCTATGTTATGTTGAGTTGACAAAACATGAATTGAGATCAAGATTCATGAAGAGAATGACTATCGTGTTACCGTCATGAATCACAAGATGATTTGACAACTCCAATTGAGAGAAGTATTTTCTCACCATTGAGACTACAAGTTCACTAAAAGAAAATGTTAGTCCCAAGGACACAAGTATTGAAATAATCTCCCCCTAGATATGTGCATCATATGTAGACGATATGAGACATGCACTTTGCCTTGTGAATGACATGGAGGGGATCAATTCAATAAATGGTCAAGTCACACAAAAATCACTTAAAATCAATTATGCCAAGCAATTTAGCAAATGAAGTATTAATATGGATAGCATATGCCAAGAATGAGAAATTTATGAAATGTAGTACTTGAATCTTTATTTCTCACTCAAATGGGTAAGTTCCAAAACCCAGAGCCAAACCGGTCAGACCGGTTTGGGAAACCGGTCAGACCGGTTTCACTCAGGCAGAGGCGGCCAAACCGGTCAGACCGGTTTGGCAAAGCGGTCAGACCGCTTTTGCCTCGGATCTTCCGATGGATCATCCGGCCTGTTGGAGTGCAGCACAGAGCTGCCCGGATCATCTGGTCGGATCTTCCGGCCTTAGTGTCGGATCTTGTGTGGTATGCCCTGAAAATGATACAAATCTGCTCCACAGAGAAGCAATTAAACATACCACATTTCATATGCTTAAAACATTAATTAAACACTTCATTTAACACGATTGTGCTGAATTTGCAACTGCCTGGGCCAAACCGGTCAGACCGGTTTGGCAAACCGGTCAGACCGGTTTTGCCAGGCTTCAAGTGGCGTGGATTTCCGATGCTTGATTCGAATTTCGTCGGAACTTGATCCACTGCAATTTCAACACAATATTGCTCTACTAGAGAGCCATTAAAAGCATCACATGGCATATATGAGTGGAATTTGAGAATTTTAAGAATTTTAGTCTAAGTCACTATCAAGTGTCACAAGTTCAACACTTGGAAACACTTGATCCTACAAAAGGCACTAGTGACTTAAACTTGATCCATTAAGCACAAAGTTACCGAGATGACATTGGGTATAGAGTACGTAGCGGAAGCAACTTTTCTTGGCTTGTGGATTGATCATTGAAGATTATTGTTCAAGCCAAGCCACCAATGCATCTCATTGTCCCTACAATTTCATCAAGCATGTTTTGGTCCCCAACTCATGTTGGGTCCATTGTTGTTAGTCCCAATATCCTTAGGAACCCAAAACGTTCTTGTGCCACTCCTAGGAGAACAAATCAACTTGGAGGTACAAGGGACATTTGGAGGATTCCCAAGCTTCACATTTAATGAATGGACAATGTCGGGTTTAGCATTTTTACCATTGGGACATTCATTACCAAAATGTCCCTTTTCCCGACATGTGTAGCATGTCTTGTGCTTGATGTTGGAGGATTTCTTCTTTTGTTGCTCTTGGGCCAATTCTTCCTTGAATTTTGCTTGGGCTTTGAGAAATCCCTTGTTGAGCTTTACTTGAAGCTTCTCTTGATCTAGTTGCTCCTTGTTTGGACAAGAAGAAACTTGGTGCCCTTTCTCAAAGCAACCAAAGCATCTTCTCTTCTCCAAATTTCTTTGCCTTTTGGAGAGAATTGGCTTGCTCTCTTGGCTTGTGTTGAACTTGACTTGAGTTATGCAAGAGCCTTGCACGGTTGATCCCTTCTCAAGCTTCTTCACCATGAATTCACGGTTATCTTGAGAAGGTTGTGCATTTCTCTTCTCTTGGAGAATTGTCAAGTACTTGGAGAGTCTTTCCACCTCTTGCTTGAGTTTTTCATTTTCTTGAGCAATGAGGTTTTCATATGACTCTACACATACTTTATCAAACCAAGATTGTTTTCCTTGCGAGCAACAAGGATTAGCACATGATAGATTATATTGAATTGAAGTACATGTGCAAATGTGGGTTTGAGATTCAATAGATTTCAAAGAATTAATCATAATCTCATGAGCAATTTCTAATGAAGCATAAGATTCTACAAGTTCTTCATGGGAACACACAAGTTCATCATATTTCACTTGTAGCGTCTCATGTTCACTAGTGAGCAATCCTAGTTGTTTCTTGAGCATTTTATTTTCCTTTTCAATGGAAGCCAATTTAAGAGTGTCACAAGCATAATCATCAACAATAACTTCATACTTACAAACCAAAGCGGCGTTTGAGAATTTAACTTCTTCAAGCTCTTTGATAAGAGCTCGAATAGTCTCATCCTTTGAATTTTCCGCCTTCTCTTCTACTTTGGACTTGTTGAGCATGAATACATCATCTTTGGGAGATGATATAGCTTGTGAGCTTGAAGCTTTGCTTGCGCGGCGTCGGCCTCCCTTCTTGTGGCCAATTGTGTCCTTCCTGCCCAAACCGGTCAGACCGGTTTGGGAAACCGGTCGGACCGGTTTCTGCAGGGAGGCGCCAATTGAGCCTTCTTGCTCTTGTGGCTCCACGGTGGTTGTCACATGAGGCTTGGTGCATGTATTTGTTGTTGTAGTGCACTCCTCATGTGTTTTGGCTCTTGATTGGTCTTGAGTGTCGCTTTTGATGTTGGCGTAAAGCTTCTCAATTCTAGCCCAAATGAGATGAGCATCGAATAGAGTTGCTTCATCTTCTTGGACTGATTTTCTAACTTCATCACTCACAACATCAAATAAGAAGTTAGCGACATGAGCATTGAGTTGAAAGCAATTCATTTCGTTCTCGGTTGGATTGGAATTGCTCCAATCAACATTCGGACGATCGGTGCCTTCAACTACAATCCTCTCTAAAGTAGGACTCATAGTCCTAAGATCATTAAGCACATTACAAGACCATATTGAATAATTAGAGCCGTCACTAGCTAGTGGCTCATATGTTACCTCACAAGTGGTCGACATCTTTCCTCACGGCGGTTAAGCTTGGATGTGAGGCCAAGCTCTGATACCAATTGAAAGGACCTTGATGTCACCTAGAGGGGGGGGTGAATAGGTGAATCTGTAAATTACAAACTTTTTCACACAATTAGTGGCTAAACCGGTCAGACCGGTTCTCAAAACCGGTCAGACCGCTTTTCCCAGAGGAAAGCGGTCAGACCGCTTTGACAAAGCGGTCAGACCGGTTTTCAACAGAGAAAACCGACTATGTGAAATTAACCCCCTCTACGAGCTCTAGCACAAACCAAACTTGATGATGGGCTCTTGTAGATGATTTCAAGCAGGTCCACTAAGTCCCTGCACACAATTAGAGCACACCCAAGTAGATTGAAGCGGAAGCAAATGTATATGCTAGAAATGAACTTGTGAAGGTAAACAAGAGACAAAGATATGTTTTCCCGAAGTTCGGACTTCACCGCTGCCACTAAGGCAGTCACAAAGACACGATGAGTCCTAGTCTCCGTTGAGGGCCTACGAAAGGCGGGCTTATCCACTCCAAGCCACTTTCCTCGGTTCCACTAGCTTTTGACCCTTTTCCACGAAGGAGGCAAGGCCAGCCTTTACAACAATCCGTGGCTTACCACAACGAAGGTAGCTCACCGGCGACGCCTAGCCGTCTAGGAGGATCACCTCCAAGAGTAACAAATGCTCCAATTGATGCTTGGCTTCACCGGAAGTGCTCAACACTAAGGATATGCTCACTATAGCTGATATGATCAATCACTTTCTATCTATTGCTCACAACACATACATCCCTCAACCCAAGTCAATGAATATCAACAAATTCACTCAACTCTCACAAAGAGAGGCTTGGGGAGAGCATGCTGGTGCTTGGGATAAGCTTGGACGAGCCACAAAGGCACTACCACCAGCACCCCTCAAAGGAGAGGGGTATGGGGTATAAATACCCCACACAACCAAAACTAGCCGTTATAGCCGTTGGAAACCGGTCAGACCGGATTCCCAAACCGGTCAGACCGGTTTACGAACTATACTAGCCGTTACACATGTCAGAGCCCAAACCGGTCAGACCGGTTTCCCAAACCGGTCAGACCGGTTTGGGTGGGCTGAGCACAACTATACCAAAAGCGGTCAGACCGCTTTCCCAAACCGGTCAGACCGGTTTGGGGTCCATTCAGCACCACAAGCCCAAAAGCGGTCAGACCGCTTTCCCAAACCGGTCAGACCGGTTTGGGGTCTTTCAGCACACTAAATTCCCAAGGCTATCTCACATGGGTTGATCTAATGAGCACTTTTTGGTGTATGCCAAGACAACTAATGTTGCATCCCTCTTGATAGTACGACATTCCTAAACTCAAGACTAAAACAACAAATAGAGTCTACCACTTGAGCTTGTAGATCTTCCTTGATGCCATACTTGATCATTCTTCAACTTGAGGGCTTCAACATTTCATGTCTTGTTTGAGCTAATCCAATGTTGAGCTTCATGACTTAGAATTTTCATTGCATGCACAATTCATAAGCCATTCCATCATATGATCAATAAAATATTAGATGCTTCGCATTGCTTCACTTGATATGACTTGATTGACGTATAGAAACCCAAACTAAGATGCTAGACCTTTCCACTAGCAAAGTACCTCGGCTACAAAACCAATTTGCCCTTCACCTTGCAAGGAACGTCACTCGCATCTAGCTTGATCTCTTCCGTCCTCTCTTGCCAAATTAAGCTTTGCTTTGCATTGCATCATCATGAAATCCACATTGAAATCCATGTCTTCACTTGATTTGAAATATATTCTTTGGTAGATAACTTGTCCATAAGCATCAATGCACTTGAGACCATATACTATCCATAGAATCATGTCTCATTTTGAATGTATCCATTGCCATGGAACAACCCCAAAGAACTTCCCAATTTCTTCAAGTAATTTATCCCAAAACCTTTGACAAGTATCTTATCTATGAGACCAACCAATTTACTTATGTCCATGTCTCATTTGTCATTATCACACACTTGTCATTTGCATTGCTTGCATGGGATGATTACCACTTGTTTGTATTCTTGTTATTTCCTGCTCATATACTTAGACAAACAAGTTAAATGACTAATCATGTTGTCATGCACAATCACCAAAACATATAAGTGCCTAGATGCACTTTCAAGACGGCACAATTGTATTAAGAGAAAGACAGGTAAGGACGTTGAGGATGGTCATGTTAGGGTTTACATGAGCACGAATCTCAAGCACTTCGACGTTTCAAAATAATTCTTTACATTTTTTCTCTCCAATTCTTTGATATTTATTGTTCCTTCGAAACTTTAGGAGCTATTTTATCGTTTCAGACCGTATTCATTTCCTAAATTACACCGTGGTCTCCAGTGTAAAATAGACTGAAACCGAAGCAGCTATCAGTATGGTCCAGGTCCTGACCTTCTGTTGCATCACTAGTCTCACCCTCTAAATTCCGCCATCTGTAAAATCACCACCAAAGCAACGCCGGTGTGTGTGGAAAACCCCCCGCTGGTCCGCTTCCGCTCCCACCAGATCGGATCACTCGACGAGACCTCTCGCCTCCTTCGCCAATCGCCATGGCGGCGCTGCTGCTGCGTAGGCTGGCCGCGACCCACCGCGGCCGCGTCCCGCTGGGGGCCGCTGCCGCCGCCTGCGGCGGAGCCGCGCTCTTTTACGCCTCTTCTTCCCTCACCGTTGTAAGAGCCTGAACTGCCTGCTCTTCCCCATTTCGTATTCCGTTTCCCCCCGTCCGTAGCCACTGCTGAATGAGAGGTGATGCTTTTTTTTTTGGCCTGGCTCACGGCACCGGATGATTGCAGGTGCACCTGGAGGAGAAGGGCGAGGAATCCGCTGAGAAAGTTGGTGAGATGTCGCCTTTCTTTCCGAATTTACTCCGATCTAGGTTTCGTGGCTGTGTGGTTTGATCAAAGTTACATGTATCTGCCTATGGAATTAGTTTAATTTGGTGCATGGCTGTGTGAGCTGAAGATGATGTTTGCACCTGGATTCCACATTGTTTGGAATACGGGGCATAACAATTTCAGATGAATCTCTTGCGATTGGAACTTACAACCAGTAGATGATCGGTACTTTTGTTCGTCTGAACGATGGCTCATTGTGCCGCTAGAGCCTAGAGGCTCACCATTGTCGAAAAGGAGTAGAGGTGACATCTGTTTAAGCATCCTGTTATTTATACTTGTCATGAATGTCCTGAACTCCCTGGTGGAATATGCTGTTAGAGAGCAATTACTGCAACCTCTTGCAGTGCCTCATGCTAGACATCGAGTCTCGTTTTATGCTGATGATGCGGTGATCTTCTTGCGGCCGTGCCGGATGGACCTTCTTGCCATCAAAATCATCCTAGACCTGTTTGGGCATGTGTCAGGTCTGCATACAAACCTCACTAAAAGTTCTGTCGCCCCCATTCACTGTTCAGAAGATGAGTTGCTCCTCACTGCGGAAATTTTGGCTTGTGCAATTAAAAACTTCCCATGCACCTACTTTGGTCTGCCTCTTTCAATTCATAAACCCACGAAAGAGGTGTTGTTACCCCTAATTGATAAAGTGGCAGATCATCTTCCAGGGTGGAAGGCCTCATTGACGAATAGGGCTGGTCGTCTGGTAATGGTACGGGTAGTTTTGACAGCAACTCCTATTTATGCAATGGTAGCTTTTGATCTCCCAAAATGGGTTATCAAGGCTATTGACAAAAGAAGACGAGGATTCCTGTGGAAGGGACAAGAACAGGCAAATGGTGGAAACTGTTTGGTGTCTTGGGAAAGGGTTCAGAGGCCACTAGAGTATGGAGGGTTGGGGATTCATAATCTGGAGAGCTCTCCGAATCCGTTGGCTATGGGCTGAAAAAACCGACCCCTTTAGGCCATGGAATGGTTTTCAGATCCAACTGCCCCAACCTGCTCAAGCTCTTTTCAATATGGCTGTGGAGTCAATTGTAGGGAATGGTGAGACAATACTGTTCTGGAAAGATAGGTGGCTGAATGGCAAAACCATGAATGAGATTGCACCTAATCTTATGCAAGCAATCCCCAAAAGAACAATCAGAAGACGAACAGTGGCGGAGGCTCTCAATAATCGGCGTTGGGTGGCTGACATCAAAGGTGCTTTATGTGTACAGGTCCTAATTGAATATCTTCAGGTTTGGGACCTTGTGGATGGCATGACCCTGCAACAGGACGTACCAGATCAGTATAGATGGAAGTTGACCCAATCTGGAATCTACACCAGTAAATCAGCATATAATGCTTTCTTTGTCGGGACAATTAAATTTGCACCATGGAAGAAGATTTGGAGGAGTTGGGCACCCCTTCGCTGCAAGTTTTTTATTTGGCTGGCAGTCAATAACAGGTGTTGGACTGCTGACCGTCTTGCAAAACGAGGCCTGCCCCATCCAGATGTCTGTCCTTTTTGTGATCAGGAAGAGGAGACTATGCAGCATCTATTGGTGGGCTGTGTCTTCTCTAGGCAAGTTTGGTTTTCAATTCTCCAACCCTTACATCTTTCAGCCTTGGCGCCCACATCGACAACCACCAGATTTTCAAGATGGTGGACAAAGGCTACTCAAGGGGTCCCTAAGGAGAGACGCAAGGGTCTGAATTCTCTAGTAATTTTGGTCGCCTGGGAACTTTGGAAACACAGGAACTCTTGTGTGTTTGAGCAGGCACGGCCTTACATTCCAGACTTACTCAGGGCAGTGGCCAATGAATGTAGTATGTGGGTCATGGCTGGTGCTACTAACCTTCAGAGTTTCCTTGCCAGGTCGTTGGCTGTAGCTGATTAGCCTATGTCTTGTTAGGTCGTTCGGTGTTTTTTCGGTGGCGCGTTTGTTAGCTACTGTTGAGAGGTGTTCTGGGGTGTGGTGTGAGTTTTTGTTCCTCGGGGCTGGCTGTGGCTAAGCCCCCTTGTTCTGTTTTTTTCCTACCTTAATGAAATGACACGCAGTTCTCCTGCGTCGTTCGAGAAAAAAAAATGTACTTCTATGGATGTTTCACCCTACTCTGATTATCTATCTTGCTGCATAGTGAAATTTTGTGTCCTATGTATTTTTATGAGGGGTGTGGTTGCTTCATATTATATATTACCATGAAAAAGTTGGTTGTGGATTTTAATGATTCAGCATATCCTGTACGAACTTTGCTTTTTACTCATTCTTACATGATCGTTGTGTTGTTTACTTGTTTTTTTTTAATGTAAAATCGTCTTGTTTTTCAGCACTTAACCCTGATAAGTGGTTAGAGTTCAAGCTCCAAGAGAAGGCAAAAGTTAGTCACAACTCACAGTTATTCAGGTAACGATTGCAGAACTTCTTCTTGGACTACTGCAGAAATACTTCTTTATCTTGGTGTTCGACCGGATAGATGGTGTTGCACTCACCCGTGAATTATCTTGTAATCCTGTATAGTACATGGCAATGCTATATTTCTGAGTGTAAATGATTGCATTCAACATCGTTAGTGGATTCTCCTTTATTTATATTTGATCAAGTTTGTTTGCCTTAATGCTAGGCTTATGCAAGTAATCTGATTTTGCAGATTTTCATTTGACCCAACTACTAAGCTGGGCCTTGATGTTGCCTCGTGTCTAATCACAAGGTATCTTCTCCAATTGCCAAGGGTTTAATTTCTTAGCTAGGAGATCACTTTGTACAATTTTGAATGAAATCGTGCTTATCTTGCCTTTTTCACTTTCAATTTCTATATATGCGACGATGATTTATTATCTTAATTTCAGTCAGTGTTCTAGCTAATGATTGCTGTTGTGCAAAGCAAAATGTTATTTGTGTTACTCAAATAAGGTTGATGTTCTCTGCTGTCTGTTCATGTTTACTGAATTTTTCAGTAGTCTAGAGATTAGAGAGGGTTGGATTGCCTTGTAGAGATTATTTGTACACACTTTAGAAGCTGTCTCTTGAGCCTTCCTCTCCTTTGTTTCCCTTAAAGCATTGTTTATTTGTTTATGCTTATAGCTATGAGCTAGTTTCTATCCTGTGTGTTAACTACCTAGAAATGAACTCATTGCAGGGCTCCTATTGGTGAGGAAGTGGAGGGGAGAAAAAAATATGTTATTCGCCCGTAAGTTCTGTACCTACTGAATCAAATGCATGGTGTAGTCCAGCATACGATTTGCCTGTCTTAAGTCTTCGATCAGATTTAAATGAGTATTTTATCCTGTTCTCTACAGGTACACGCCTATCTCTGATCCAGATTCTAAAGGATATTTTGACCTATTGATCAAGGTATCCACAAAATCCAGAGCCTTTTATTGTCCTGTAGATCACTGGGGTTCCAATTTAAGTTGGTCTTGAAAATGGAATCAAGAATCACAGGATAAGGGTTTCCGACATTTGATTTCTGTTAATAGGCAATAACTTGCAATATTATGCTTTTCTTTTTTTTTGCTAATTGTACCATGTACAGGTTTATCCTGACGGGAAAATGAGCCAGTATTTTGCAAATTTGAAGCCAGGAGATGTTGTTGAAGTCAAAGGGTAAAGAAACATGTTTTTTTTTTTTAAATTTTACTTAGCTTCCTCTATATGCTACTGCCTCTTGTCACTGAAGTGTTTTTATGCTTTTGTTAGGCCCATTGAAAAGCTAAGATATAGCCCGAACATGAAAAAACAGATTGGCATGGTAAGATAGCCTAAACTTGATCCAGTAGTCTACCTTTTGATTCATCCCCACAAGGACAATGATAGATGAATTATTTATGTTAATAATAATTCATCTATTTTTCAGTACAGGGTGTACCTTTTTTATTTCGTACAGCAGCTACTAAATAATGTGTATATCTTTGCTTCCAGATTGCTGGTGGTACTGGTATAACACCAATGCTGCAGGTTGTCAGGGCTATTCTTAAAAATCCAGATGACAAAACTCAGGTAAGTTGTCATCACAAAATTCTGAAGATTGGCTTCTTTTCTTGCATTTTAAGCAGTTTGAAATTCTGAGGATTCTTCAAAATTGGCTCTTTGTCATGCATTTAAGCAGAGATTTGGCATCTCTCTGAGAAAGTTTTGTTTTAGCTCTCAAAACAAAATATTTCCCCTCAACAGTATTCACATAATGCCTCAGATAGACATTCTGCCAGAGGCCGGAACCGGTTCATCATGGCTTATGTTTTTCCCTTATGGATTCTAATTTTATGTTTGTTTGGTTTCTTTGTTATTCTTATCTAGGTCTCCTTAATTTATGCCAACGTGTCGCCAGATGATATCTTGCTCAAAAGGGAATTGGATAGACTTGCGACTAGCTATCCTAACTTCAAGGTTTGTAGTGCTGGGATTAGTCAATCAGAACCTGGATTATTTCTGCAAAATCACTGCAATACGAAGCTAATATTATCCTTGCAAAATCTCAGGTGTTCTATACAGTTGATAAGCCATCAGCTGACTGGAGGTGTGGTGTTGGTTTCGTATCGAATGACATGGTTTTGAAAGGTTTGCCAGGCCCAGGGGAGGATTCTCTGATCCTTGTGAGTAGTTATGACATATTTGCTCAGAGTTTCTTATGAATATTTGTCTTTGTAACAAAGTTATGTTCCATCATTTTTGTTCCTGTAAGCTTGGTCATGATGATTGCCAATGTTATCATCATTTATTGGTGTCATTAATTTCTTTATTACTGTTGGATAATTAAGAAACTGTATGTTTCATGTTTTTGTTTGGCCAGGTTTGTGGTCCACCAGGAATGATGAATCACATCTCTGGAGACAAGGCAAAGGATAGATCACAGGGCGAGGTATCACGGATTCATTTTGTTACTTATATTGTTATTACTTCTGATAGTAGGTTGCGAACCTTATAATTCAATGTTTCTTAATTGAAGAAAGACTGGAAGTAGGATAACTGCTGTGCATACTGATATCCCCTTATCCTTCCCAAGACTAGATCTAGGGGAATGTTTGCCCACTGGAACATGCCTTTCGTGTATCCTTCTAATGTCCATTCATTTCATCAACATGTTATTCTTTTTCCTTAATTCAGTTTCTGTCCATCCATGTTGTGCAGCTCTCTGGCCTTCTGAAAGATTTAGGATACACTGCGGAGATGGTATACAAGTTCTGAGAGGACAGTAGGTTCTGCTGACATACTTGCTGCGCTGGCAGTGAATAAAACACACCTGAGCCTTTTGTTTTGCCGCGACATTTGGTTCTGAACTGGATACAGTTTTGACTTGCTTCCTTCGAATAATGGTTGTTTAAGAATTCTAGGTTGTAGCTGGTCGATTGAGCTGAAGATGGCATTGAATCTGCGGCTGTGGATGGTATATGTACATCCCTGCTTGCTCAGCTTGCGCGCGTGCGCGTGATGTTTACGGAAAAAAAACCTGCACTTTGTTTTGCACTTCAGATGAAGCCATCGAATTCTGTTACTAGTCAGTTGTTTTCTCTTGCATTTGGATCCAAGAATTTTGTTATTTGGCCGCAAAGCGTGAGCACCCCAGCCAGTCCCTCGGACTGGTTCCCCACCAGCCGTGTGCTACGTGCCTTGGCATCTGTGAACTCATTGTTTGTGGGCGTCGTGATCGTGGGATGCTGTTCGCCTCTGCAGGGAACTGCTTGCCACACGGCTCTTTTAGCCTCTTGTCAGGTCAGGCCACTATTTCCAGTGTCCTGGCCTTGCGTTCGACGTCGAGTCCCCAACTGCTGCGTCACGCTGATGTTGATTGAGCCTGTTTCTGAAGAACAAGAGAAAGGGTTCAGAAAAGCATAGACTGAGGTTTTACCTTGTTATTGTCATGGACCGGTCATAGAGGGAGGTTTGCTCTTTGCTGCATGCGTCAATGTGCAGAGCTGGTAGCGTGGATTGCAGCTGCAGTGATGTCGACGGCCATGGCCCGATGAGTAAAGAATTCTGAATGAGTAGCATTATTGGCTGCTTACTAAGCTGCCGTGGTTGATTCATTGGGCTGATCTTTCGTCGGCGCCTATAAATAGACTAGAGCCTTATAAGCGTGGGGTGGTACAACCATAGATTAGAGTAAGTCGATGGTTTTTGTCATAGTTTAACTCACTGCGTGATGTCAATTCAGAGTGCAGACAAACCTCCCCACCTTCCTCTAACCCCTAGTCATATTTGCCCGTCGCCATCATCAGACCCCCTATCTCTGCAATTTGCCTAATTCTCACCTGTGTTTGGATATGTTTCTTATTTAGCCACGGACATAGCTGCATACCACTCTCTTCCTCTCCTCCATTGCTCACCATACACACAAACACCTTCAGTCACAAACCAAACCACAGAGGTGAGGATCCATGGCAGGGCTGCAGCGATCTTCGCAGACATTCAGGAGGTCCGGCTCATCAGGCTTGGTCTGGGATGAGAGGCTCATGTCTTCACAGGACGGCAGCAGCCAGGGGGAGCCAGAGGCTGGGGCCATGGAGTTCAAGGAGCTGAGGCACTCACGCAGCGTTGGCTCCGTTGGGCTGCAGCGCAGGCGCAACGATGGCGCTGAGCACAGGCGGCGCAACGACGACGGCAACCAGGGGTTCAATACCCGGCGTGTAGCACCAGCTCTGGACCCGCCTTCACCAAAGGTTCCTGGATGTATCTTCTGTGGGATTTTCAGGAAGGCTCCAGCTTCACAGCCATCTAAGCCCAGAAGGCACTAAGGTGTTGTAAATCTTTCATGTCTGCTATCAGCTTTTCTTGAGCCAGCAGAAGTTCAAGCCCGTCATATGTGGATGCTGGAATATGAGATGTATATAGTTGCAGTTGGTGCAAGTTTGTGACTATCTTCTTCCTCTGTTGCTGTGTTTTTCCTCTTGTAGTTCTGCCAGGAAACTGTGTTCTTGAATGACTGTTTTCTTCCAACATGTACATGCTGGAGCAGGTGCATCTCTTTGTAGCATAGTACCGCATATATGCAGACGCCCCCATGTACATGAACATGATGCACTTGTTTTTGACCTTGTTTCTACTACGCCCTGTACATGAACATGGTGTTTGTTCTCAAGATCGTTATGAATGGGAATGGTACACATCCATGCCTTTTGGAACCAACAGACCAAAACAGAGTACTATTGGTTACTCAACAAGTGTAAGAAAAAGCCAGCTATCTCGCCTGGTATGGTGAAGCATCGTATCTTTTTCTGTTATAACAAATCCGTTCATGATCTTGATCGATCTTTATTAGGTCATCTTAAATCTTCTCCAGGTCAGTCGATGAATTTGCACCTTTTGGACAGTGGCCTAGTTCCCTTTGTTAGTTGAGACATGAAGCTTCTATCTAAGTTCGCTGAAACATGTCATATCCGACCATTATGAGAAATGCGAGCTAATCAGTAGATTAGGGCATCCACTGGTTGATTGTCAAGGAGGCAGGCGTCGGATGTGCTGCTTGGTAGCTAGCTGTTGCAATTATTGTTTAAACAATGATTGAAAGAATTTGTACGCAAAACCAAACTGAAGGCTATCGCCCCATAGCATAATTTGATCTCATCATCTTCGCTTCTGCTGTTCAAATGCTTGTAAGTAGCACGAGTACCTGATACTGCACTATTTGCACATTGAACATGTGTTGGTTACAGTCACGTCTTCTTTTGTATGTCTCGCTATTGTTCAGTATCTCCCTTTTCGGTTGCCGTAACTCGACATGAACTACTGTGGTAGAGCCGTAGAGGAGTAAAGGCCACACGACTGAAGCGTATGAATGGAATTTCCGCTAGTAAAGCTATCCATTAGTGGTTTCCAGGTGGACAGGTTGGCCTGATGCACTTTGCCTTGCCCTCTGGTTGCCTGAGCGATGGGCTACCCAATATGAATTTTTGAGGCGTTTGTTTTCTGATGATAACCAAATAATGCATGTCTTGTTTCTAGTCTCTTTTTGGGAAACTCTGAAATCGCTAATCAGACAAATGAACTAATCACTTATGGTAGAGGATTTTTTTTCCCTTTGTAGCAGTAATAATTTGATGAGATTTTCCATAGTGAGCACAATTAGATGGTAATTTTAAACATTCGTGAGAGTAATAAAACCAGAAATATTTGCATGTTGACCAAATAGGAATGGGATTATCAAGTTACATACAATTAGCAGTAGTCTTTTCTAAGGTCCCTGTCAACATCCTCTTCGCTCTTCCGGTCCATGCAACCAGCTTGTTGACCTTCCTGCATATTCTCGAGCTTTCTGCTATTTAATGTGGTCTCTCTCAGTGAGCTAATTGCTTGAAAGGCCAAGTAGGATCTCCACATATCCATCTTGTTTTCCTTGCATGTACTTTTATTGTCTTTTTCATTTTTTTTGGCCAATTGCTTTTCATTGTGCATGATTGTTGCAATATTGCAACTTCTCATTCAGTTAGAAACCTTGAACTGTTGGCTGTTGCCATGGGTATCTTCGTGGACCACTTTTAACAGCTATCATGCTACAATTCCTGAAGCAGATTTGCTTTCAGAGCTGGATCTCCTACAGTCCTAGTGCCATTGCCCTGTTCCTGAAAAGTGCTGCTGGACAACATGATACTGACTTCAATGGGCCGTATTTTGGATTTTACATACTGCCCTTAACCAGCAAACAAAGTTAGTACATGAATGAATCGACAAGGTGTAAGCATCTCTATAATCCTGTTTCTATGCTAAAATGGTTGGGGCCTTTTTGGATGGAATACTGAAATGGCATTCTGAAATGGCATTCAGAATTTGGGCATAAATGGATCCATTATGGCTAAGATGGCATTGTACTCAGACTATGATTGTCATCTGCCAAAACAATTAAAAGGGAAAAGTAAGCAGGGTCCAAACTTCAGGAATAAGTTGCTTTCACATGATTAAGACAAAGATCTTCCAGCGAACTCGATGAAGGCTGCCACACTAGTAGACTCATGAGCATAACCTAATTGTTGTTTGGGTGTAAAGGAACATGTGTTAAGTAATGCATGGGTGGCACTCTTAAATCTGATTTTCATACACGATTATGATCCGTGTGGCTGATGCTGGGAGCCGGTGTTCGACATGTTTCACACTTCCTTCCAGGAAGGAACAGTGTCATCAGTAGATTATTCCATTTCTTGTTCTTTTCGAGAGGAATATATGGAGTACACTACACAGTCCATTGTCACGCTCATCAACGGTGTAAAGAATTTCCCTCTTTTTCCGTGCAAAATGTGAAATACAGCTCCCTCTACCGTAGTTCATGATTCTTTTAGTAAAATTCACTGGCCGTCCCTAAACTTGCACGGCAAAGTCATCTAGGTCCCAAACTTAGAATTTTTGATATTTTGGTCCATAAACTTACACGGCGGTATCATATAGGTCCTAAATTTACGATTTTTGATATTTAGGCGCTTAAACTTCCACAACGGTGTCATCTAGGTCCCAAACATATTCGACCGCGGATTTTGGAGATTAAAAAGAAGTTGGTACTTAAATCAAACAACAAGGGTTAGGGATTGACACCACGAACAAGGGTTAGCTACACACTTTCTTTTAATTAGCGGGATAAATTATTGGATCTAAATATTAAAAATTATGATTCTGGATCTAGATAACACCATCATGTAAGTTTAGGGATCTAAATATCAAAAGAGTGAAATGCATCATAGGTCGTTAAACTATTCTCGCATTCTCATCTGGGTCCATGAACTCTCAAAGTGATCATCTATGTTCATTAACTTTTAAGTTGGTTCATTCTAAGTTCACTCGAGGTCCAATCATGGACCTAGATTCACACTTGGAATGAATCACTTAAAAAGTTAAAGAACCCAGACAGTCACTTTGAAAGTTTATGGACACAAATGAGAATATGGGAATAGTTTAAGGACGTGTGGTGTAATTCATTCTATCAAAAATCCTAAGTTTGAAACCTAGACGACACCGATGTACAAGTTTAGGGACTCAAATATAAAAAATCCTGACACCACCGTGCACGTTTATGTCCCCGGTAAATTTTACTCCTTTCCTTACACTTGTCTACATAAATAATTGTTTTTACGTGATGGTGTGTGTATATGTATATTACTTTTACATGAAGGTGTGTGTCATGGATCAGGGGGTGTTTTATTTTGAAGCCTAAAGTTGCTATGCTAAACTAATTCTCTGCGTTGACTAGTACCACACAAATTGGCTCCACATCTTTCCACCCTCAACCATTTTCTCCCCTCACCTTATTGAGAGAACACCTCCGTGGCTAATCTCCACACTTGGTAGATAGATCTTAGGAATTCAAACCAAGTGGCCAAGCATAATTCTCCTAACTAATTGTATGTGTAGGAATTCGAATGATTCTGAAGATGAAATTCACACAGTATCATTTAGTTATTTTTATAATTGTTAATATGCAGGTTTTGGCTAGCACGATTATAGCAAAAATTAGGTGCCACCCAACCAGCCGAGCAAAAGAGAGAAAAAAAAGGGAAAAAGGTGTGCGTGATTGCTGGAGGTGCCAAGTGGGCTTGATCGGAGGGATGGGCACGCAGCTACGCGTTCCCCAATCGCCGTCAGATGCGGTGGATGCGTGTATGGTGCCTCGACGCGCCACGCTTCCCCCGCCGCGGCCGTAGGATGCCGGTGCCGTACACGGCGGGGATGGCGTCTCATCCAAAAAAAACCCCCAACCCCCACCACCGACCTCAATTCCTCTCCCCGCCCGCCCCCCTCTTCCCGCACACAGACTCCCCCTTCTCTCTCCTCCCCTCTCTCTCTCGTCTGATCTGCATCTGCTTTTTCGTCCCCCCTTGTCTCAGTCCCTTCCGGCGTGCGCAAAGATTTGATTTTTTTTTCTCGAGGAGGCGGAGTCTGGGGAGGAGTGGTGGTGCCGTGTTGGGAGACGGGAGATCTTGATCTGTTTGTTCTTGGAGGGGAGAGAGGAGGGGGAGGAGGAAGATGGCGGCGCAGGAGCAGGAGCAGGAGAAGCAGCAGCAGGCGAAGAGCACCACGAGCTCGCTCCCCTCCAGCTCCGAGCGCTCCTCCAGCTCCGCACCCAACAACCTCAGGGAAGGAGGTAGGTGACACGCCCATGCATCAGCCTTCACAGATTTCCTGCTCTCTCTCCTTGTTTCTCCCCGCCCCTGCTGCTGAATTAGGCGAGTGGAGCTGATGCCTGCATGTCGCTGCAGGAGCGGAGAGCGACGAGGAGATACGGCGGGTGCCGGAGATGGGCGGCGCCTCGGCGTCGGCGTCGTCGGGCGCCGGCGCGGACGAGCGCGGCCCCAAGGAGGACGGCGGCAAGCCGGGGCAGCTGGTGGCGGCCGCGGGGGCGCAGGGGCAGCCGCCGGCGGCGGGGAAGAAGCGCGGGCGCACCGCCGGGGACAAGGAGCAGAACCGGCTGAAGCGGCTGCTGCGCAACCGCGTCTCGGCGCAGCAGGCGCGGGAGCGGAAGAAGGCGTACCTGACGGAGCTGGAGGCCAAGGCCAAGGACCTCGAGCTCCGCAATGCCGAGCTCGAGCAGCGGGTCTCCACGCTCCAGAACGAGAACAACACGCTCCGCCAGGTGCCTCCCCCCATTCCATTCTCTGATCCCTTCGCCTCCCATGGATGGCGATCCGATTGGAAACATTCATTCATTCCTCTTGTCCTGATTCCTGATGCTGCCGCGCCCCCGTGCAGATACTGAAGAACACGACGGCGCACGCGAGCAAGAGGACCAGCGGCGGCGGCGGCGCGAAGGGCGGAGCGGACGGCGGCGGCGGTGGCGGCAAGAAGCACCACTTCACCAAGAGCTGATGTGATGAGAGCTTGCTGGTTCGTGCTAGGAGCTGAACACTGCTCGCCTGATCTGACCACTGTTATGCTAGGACAGACATTGCTTGGCTTTGTTGCTGTTGCTGATGACGTTCTTCCCTTTTTCATCCTCCTTTTTTCCACTGTCCTTCTGGTCGTCTGCTTCACCGATGTACTATTTTTACCTGCCCGTCCCATCCGCCCGTTGTAGAACTACCCGTAGCAGTAGCGGTCTGTCTTGTAGGGTGTCAGAACGCCGTGTAATTCTTCTTCTTGTACTGTCGTGTAATTCTGATTCAGCCCTGTAGTTTGGCAATTCAATCCAGGAGTTACCGTGCCGGAGTTGATGGTTGTCACTTTTTGGAGGGAAAAAGATCGCCGAAAGAGCGCCACCGTGCGCAGAAAAAACGTGAGAACAATAACACACGCCAAGTAGCAAAAGGTGAAGGATTTGATACAGGAGTATGGAACCAGTGTTGTGCCGATTTGGTGCTAGAATCTGCTGCACTTGGAATCCAGGATGCTCTGCTCTTTCTTCACACGTTGATGCAAACGGCAATGCGTATTGGTATGAGTTTTAGGTAGCCCATTTCATGGATTGTTGCTCAACTTTGGTTGATCACTTCGTGATGGCCGGAGCATGGATTTGTGAACTTGTGAATTGTGATCCCAACTCGGACACGGTATCGCGTGTCTGGCAACGTGTGAGGTGCGTCGTAGCGCATGAATGCACATGGCATACGGTGGTTGTGCTGGTCTGACGAACAAGGTGAACGCGACAGCCCTCTCTGAATTCAAAAAGATTGGAACTTGTTGAAAACAACCCCAAGAGGTACATTCCCCGAATTCCGGCACTCATGCTCACACACCCCACAGGCTTCCAGAAAGAACACTAGCCAGCATGAGGACAACAGCCTTCCTGTTGAATGCTGATGTGTTCCCTTCCCTCCTCTAACCTGCAAAATCTTCGCTATTTTATTCACCAATCGGATATCGTATTACAATAATCTCTGAAACATTCCCGGCCTGCGTCGTCCGTGGACAAACCACATGATACCCTGGACTCGGTTCTTTCACTAATGTTCAGAGAACTATACTAGACTGCTCAGACATGAACACTTGACCTCACCCTTTCTGAAGTCCTCAACGTCACAACAATTAGGTTAGCGCTAGCTCCGCATTAGCACTAACAACGCGACCGGAATTAAAATTTTCGGCATCATCGACGAGTCAGCCTACCTCGCCGGCGACCAATAATAATCCGCCGGCATGGTGGTAGACGAGTCAGCCCCGCCACCCCTCAACGGCGTGGCGGCACGAAGCCATTTCCGCTTTGCTGCTGCAGCTGCTGGCTACGTGTGCGTCGATCTCATCGTGTACTCCGCGACGAGCTTTGAGAACAGCGACGACTTGTCCTCCAGCAACCTCGCCGGCGTGTCGCGCTCCACGGCCACACCTGCGAGCGGCGGCGGCGTCAGGCCACACGTACGCCTCGCGGCGACAGAAACGCAAGGGGAAATTAGAGAGGTTTGTGTGGCCCTAACCGTTGTCGAGGAGCAGGACCATGTCGCTGTCGAGGACGGACGTGATCCTGTGCGCGATGGTGATGACCGTGGCCTCCGAGAACTGCTGCCGGAGCGTCTTCTGGATCAGGTTGTCCGTTGCGGTGTCCACCGAGGCAGTGGCTTCGTCCAGGACGAGGATCTTGCTCCGTTTTAGGATTACCCTACCAAGGCACACGAGCTGACGCTGACCCACGCTCCAGTTCTCACCGTTCTCTACCACTGCAATCCAAGCTCAGATGAGTTCAGAATAGGGAAAACAAGTGCACATTCTGTTTTTTTCTTTTTGGAAAACTTGGCGGCAATAAGGGAAAAAAGGTGAATGATATATGGAAGAAATGAACAGGTAGAATCAGACCTGGTGAGTCAAGCTTCAGTTCCTTCTTCCTGACCTCATCAACTAGCTGGCAGCGATCCAAGGCCTGGAATGAAGAGTAACAAATGGATGTTGCAACTTAGCTAAAAGTTGTTGTGTGAGAGTGTAAACAAACTGACAAGCGATGGAGCATTCCAAAGGTGAAATTACCTCCCAGATTTGATTGTCAGTGTACTCCCCGAGAGGGTCAAGGTTACTTCTCACAGTACCCTCGAACATGGTTGGTTCTTGTGGAATGATGCTCAGCCTAGACCTCAGATCGTGCAGACCAATTGTGCAAATGTCGACACCGTCTATTAGTATGTGGCCAATAGTTGGGTCCACGATACGGAAAAGAGCCTGTATTAGGGTTGATTTGCCACTTCCTGTTCTTCCAACAATGCCGGTCTTCAGTCCTCCAGGGAAAGTGACTGTAAGTCCCTTCAGAACAAACGGCAGCTGTGGAGCATATTTCACCTGCGTCAAAACTAGACGTTAACAGTGTGTTCCACCTGAAATGTGACTATCCTTTTATCTTTTTTATTTAATATTTATGCTCATTTGACTTGTGTAGCTTTACTGATGAGAGCATTTTTATGTTCTTTCAAGACTAGATAGTTAGCTAATAAACAATAATGAAAAATCATGCAGATTCTTCAGAGCAACATTGTAATTTAGAAAACGGGGATTTACATGGAGATCTTGAAGCTGAATTTCCCCTTGAGATGGCCAGTTGTGAGCCGACTTATCTTCTGACATGGAAAGAGGGGGCTCTGCAGGAATGCTCATATATTGCAAAATTCTCTCGACTGATATTATCTTGTTCTCCAAATTGCACATGCACCAGACAACCCATGCTTGGAGCATATTCAGGTTAAGCCCATATGTGACAGCAAGACCAGCAATCCCTGAAAGTAGGATGTAACGTTAGTTACAAAGTCACTTCAACTCAGACCATTTTTATCAACCATTGAGTGAAACAACAGACTGTTCAGAATTAATGTCATACCTGGATCGATGATACCGGGCGGCAGATTGATCAAAAATATCAAAGAGAAGGCAAATGTAAGAGATGACAGCACATCCAGGCGAAAGCAAAGCCACTCCATCGCTCCAGCATTGTAGAATTTCGGTCGAGAGTAGGCATCCGTTAGATGGCTATTTGCTGATTCAAACAGTTTTTCCTTGCCAAAACTTCTGATGGTAGTCGATCCTGTTATGGATTCTGCAAAATGCTGTATTATAGGAGCCTTGCAAACACCTACTAGCCTTTGAAGCTCCCTGGCTGTATCAATGTAGTATCGCTGCAAAAAGACAGGACCAGTTAGATACATATAATCATGCAGTTCTACAAGGAGGATAAAGATGGACGAAAGTACCTGATACCAGAAACACGCTGCAGCTACAGGAATGAAAACAACAAAGACCTGCCATGCAACCTGAGACATCACAGCAATAATTCCAACTAGTTGTATGATAGCAAATGCAACAGAGCCAATCTGGTAAGCGATGCTGGTGTCCACTTCACTTTGATCAGTTGAAGCCTGAAAAGTTTTAAATCCATGCCCATGAGTTAGCATGGTCTGAAAAAAGAAAAGGTTGAACTTGAGAAATTTGTCCACATGAAGTGCATATGACTTACTCTATTCAAGATGCGCCCACTCGGAGTGGAATCAAAGAACGACATAGGAGCTCTAAATATGGACATGTGCATCTTGTTGAATAACAGAGTTGCTGTCTTGTATGAAGCTGTTACAAGAAACAGCGCTCTTAAGAGGACGCAGAACGAGCTTCCAACAGCCAATGCGATATAGACATATAGCAGTGTTGACATGCTCACTGGAGGCTCAACGTCCTTCGAAACTGGAGCAGCCCAAGCCATCCAGTAATTGCTCCCAATTTGAAGTACTTGGAATAGTATCTGCGCAAGCAACACTAGGGGCACAAGAGCTCCCTTATAAGCTAAGGTGAGGTACTTCCAGTAGACCCAGAATCCAACCTTGCCTTTCTCCCTTTCTTCTTCCTGTACCAGCTGTCCACTCTGATTGTTTCCTTCATCCTGTTTGTCTTTCTTCTCAGCTGATGATAGTGACCTGGTAAGCTTTGCTGTGCCTCTGGAAGGGGAGCTCTCATTGCTTCCACCTGCAGCATCAATCACGTCCAATGCTGTGAGAGCATCCTTGTGAGCACCAACCAGCTCCATGAACTCTTCCCCTGAATCAAGTATATCATTGTATTTGCCTGCTTGTGCTATTCTCCCATCTTTCATGACCTACATTACAATTCTAGTAAGGAGACACATTTTCATTGCAATCAATATACATGAAAAAATTACCAATAAAATTCTCACCAGAATGAGATCAGCTGCTGGTAGAAATTCAATCTGATGGGTAACATAAACTACTGTTTTTGAAGCCAAAGCCCCAAGCAAGCATTCCTGCAATACAAGCAGGTAACAGACTCAGTAGTGTGTTCTGAAACTTCTACCGGACGTAAAAGATAAAGCTTAAGTATAATGGTCAACGTACCTTGAAAAGGTGCGATCCTGTATGAGCATCCACTGCGCTGAACGGGTCATCGAACAAATAGATGTCTGCTTCCTGATACAAAGCACGGGCTATCTGAATCCTTTGCTTCTGCCCACCACTAAGGTTGATTCCTCGCTCTCCAATGACAGTCTGGTCACCGAATGGCAAAATTTCCAAGTCTTTCTTTAGTGAACATGACTCAAGGACCCTTTCATACTTCTCACCATCCATCTCCTTGCCAAACAGTATATTGTCCTGAATTTTGCCGCTCTGTATCCATGCTGACTGGCTGACATATGCTGTCGACCCACAAACCTGAACCTCTCCTGATAACTTTGGAATCTCGCCAAGAATGCAAGATAGCAGGCTCGATTTGCCGGAGCCAACTGTCCCACAAACTGCAATACGCATGCCTCGCCGAGCTTGGAAGTTCAGGTCCTTCAGCGTTGGCAAGTCTTGTGAGGCCTCCCAGGAGAAGCACCCATCGCTGACCTCAATTGCAACATCTGAGCTACCACTTGGCAGCCTCTGCACAGCATCAGTCGGCAGCTCCTCCAGACATAGGAAGGATGCTATCCTGTCAAGAGACACCTTGGTCTGAATCACCATTGAAATCGTGTCAGGAAGGTTGTATATTGGTTCCTGCAGCACGCGGAATGTGGCCAGTGCGGACAGCACTTTCCCAGACTCCAATGGGATCCCCATGAGCATGCAAGCCCCAAAAGTTACCACAGCAACAAAGGTTGGTGCCCCCCAGAACACGAAAGTGACCAAAGTCGATGTGTAGAGGTATTTCTTCAGCCAATTTATCTCTGTCTTCCTCAGCTCAATGATCTTGGACAGGAACTTCATCTCCCACCCTTGCAGCTTCAGAATCCGCATGTTGCGCAGGATCTCGGACGTTGCCTTCATCCTGACATCCTTGCAGTCCATCAGCTTCTGCTGGAACTTCTCCTGCATTTGCCCCGGAGGCACATTGGCAAGCATGACGACCACGGTGGCGCCGAGAGCGGCAAGCGAGGCAAGCCCGAGGGTGGAGTACAGGATGAACAGCGCCATGCCGACTTGCAACGGTACCAGCCAGAGGTCGTGCATGTACCATGAGAAGTTGCCGACGCGGTCGGCGTCGACGCTGATGATGTTGATCATCTCGCCGCTGGTGCGGCTCTGCCTCGACTGGCTTGACAGCGCGAGCCCCTTCTGGTACACGACGGCGACAAGCGCGGACCGCGCGCGTATCCCGGCCTGCTGCAGCCGGAAGAACCAGTGGCGCTGCGACACGCACTCGAACACCTTGGCTACGATGAAGGCGAGGACAAGGAGCTGGCCCTTGCTCGCGTACCTCTCGTCGCCGTTGAGGTACTGCACCAGGGAGTCGATGAGGTACGGGCCGACGTAGGTGGCGACGTTGTAGACCAGCGCGTAGAACGCGGTCACCGCGACGTGCCACCACACGGTGCGCACCAGGGCCTTGGTGAGCTTGAACGCCGTGACGGCCTTCCGGCCGTCGCCGGCGACCGCATCGAGGTTGGACTCGAAGGTCGGGAGCAGGCCGGAGACGCTGTCGCCGGGGTCGAGGTCTGGGACGTCGTCAAGGCCGAGGGTCTTCTTGTGGCCGACGGCGAGAAGGGGCCCCATCCACGAGAAGGTGAGCACGCTGAGGAAGCCGGCGCCGGTGAACTTGGACGCCTCCGCAGCGCTGCGGGCGTTCTCGTTGGGCGTCCCGTGCGCACCGTTCAGCAGAGGCTCCTCGGCCGGAGAGCCGCCTCCCTCCCGCCGGCCTAATAACCCGGCGCAGAGCAGAACGGCGGCGGCGACAACCGAGACGGCGTCGAGCGCCCACGAGTGCGCGGGCACGGGGAGCCCGTCGAGGCGTGCCGCCACGTGCGCGGCGGCGGCGAGCACGGAGAGCAGCAGGAAGAGCGCCCACCAGAGCCTGAGCGGCGCCGGGAACCGCTCCTCGCGCCGCCGCCCGAATTCGAACTGGAGGTACGCGGCCAGAAGCAGCCACGACACCGCGCGCGCGGCGGCGTCCGCGAGCTCGACCGCCGCGTCGCGCGACCACCCGGCGCCGCCACCGCCACCGCCACCGCCCAGGTAGTAGTAGTAGTAGTAGCACGAGTACGCGGCGAGGACGACGTCGAACGCCGCCAGGGCCCACGTGGCGCCGGCCGCGACGCCGTGGCACCGGAACGCGCCGCGGCGGCGGGAGGAGGCGCCGCCGCGCGCGTCCCCGCCGTCCTTGGCGGCGCCCGGGACGACGCCGAGGAGCAGCCGCCCCGCGACGGCGAGCGCGAGGAGGACGTGGGCCGCGGCGCCCACGCCGTGGAGGAAGAGCGGCTGCAGGAAGAAGAAGGAGGAGGAGGACGCGGCGAGGAGGGCCCCCTCGCCCGCCGCCATCGCGGCCGCCGCGGCGGCCGTGGACGCGGGCATCTGCTGTGTGGGGGCAACGAGTGGCTCAGCTGAGTGAGGAAGGCTGGATACCCCCAATGGCTTTATATAGGCGACACGTCGCCGCGCCAGCGACGCCGCCGCCCGCCGCGCGGTGGCGGTCAAAGGCAGCTGCGGCGCGCGGCCATCGGCTCCTTGTGGTGCAAGACACCGTCCGCCCCCCGCCCCGCCCACGGGGAAGACTGAATCGGACGGCGTGGGGACGGAGGCCGGAGGGGGATTAAAATTTCCTGGGCGCGGGGGAGGAGAAAAGAATGCGGATTACGGCGGGATCTCTCTGGTAATGATGCGGTGTGTGTGATGCGTTTTGTTTAGGCGATGATTACAGGGGGAGGTGGTTAATCTCGAGGGCTTTGTTGGGTTGGGGTTGGAATTTGTCGCTGTTGGTCACGTCCTTCCCGGCCGGGCCGAAGAGATCTTTTGCGCGCTTCTCCAGAAATATGGCCGAGTTGGCCGAGATACTGAGAGAGAGAGCAGTTGAGATTAGAGAATCTCTGTCTATAGAAACCAGAGCTTATAAAACTGTAATGACGAATAAAAGGGAGGTTTTATCAAACTCTGTATACCAAAATTGACAATGCGCACGTTTAATTGTTTAAACGATAGACCAATGGTTGTTGAAACCAGTTTGAATTGAGAAAAAAAAATCTCCAGAAATATGGCAGCGCGTTGGCCGAAAGAGGACAATTGAGATTATAGAATCTCGGTGCATAAAAATAAGAGTTTAAACTGCAATGGCGAATCAAAAGTATAAAGAGAAGAGAGGTCTCAACAAACACTCTATACTAAAACTGGACAATGCACACCTTTAAAAGACATGCCAGTGGCCGATGAAACCAGCTTGAATTGAGGAAAAATATCTCCAGAAATATGGCAGCGCGTTGGCCGAGAGGGCAGTTGAGATTAGAAAATCTCGGTGTATATAAACAGGAGTTTAATCTGCAATGACGAACAAAAAGCATAGAAAGGTCTCATCAAATTTTGGATACCAAAAATGGATAATGCACACATTTAAACAACAGGCTAGTGGCTGGTGAAACCAGCTGGAATTGAGGAAAGAAAAGCTAGGCAATGGCAATGCTCCATTCAATAGAATTGAGTACAATGGATGCATGATGAGCTGATGATGATATAGTGGCACACAGTACACCATTACCCCGCATTCTATTTCTGGCTAATTTTGAGTGTAGTGGTGGAGGGGCCCCAAAGCAACTACCCCAATAGGCATTAGGCAACATTACCTCAACTGGCCAGTTTACCCTTTTCTGCTGATCTGCTTTTGGGATTCTGCATAGGCGTGCCATGCATTATTCCTATATCTCCCTCAACATCCCTCCCTGGGAAATCTTCTCCTAGATCTCGGCTAGCTGCCGAAAGCCGGTGATGAGAGGACCCGTCGTGTCAGGAAAATCTAGCACCGCTAAATGTTCATCAGCTAGTGAGGAATCAGAGATAGATGCCTCCCTTTCCAGGTGCATCTCTGCATTGCACCATCGGTCGTAGTAGCGTCACCCATACTGATTCTACTGACAGGCTAGCTCTCGGACACTTTGTCATTGAGAATTTTAATTTGGGTGGACAGATTCGTAAGGAACTTGATCAACCGATCTACAATCATTTTGCTGAAAAAAATATTTGATTGATATCGGTAACCTTGTAAGATGGCCGGTTTTATATTATTTCTTTGAAATTTGAAAGTCTACACTAGTCACCCCACTTCCTTGTTCATTTACTGCCTATGAGTATACTAGCTAGTACTCCCTCCTGTTGACGACCAAAATTGGCACGGACCGAGGGAAACCGGTCAAATCGGTTTGCCCAACCGGTCAGACCGGTTTGGATCTGTAATTCGAGTAGGTTTAGGATTCTGAGTTTTGTCCCATATTGTAACCGACTCATGAGGGGTAAGACTTCCCCGGCCTATAAATATAAAGGCTAAAAGACCGATTGAGATATCCCCAATCGAATCTATCAAATCTACCTTTTATCGTTTTGTCTTTACTTTTATCTCTTTACCCTTCTCTTCCAACCCTACAATGATGTTCTTCTTTCATCGCCACGATGTCTGAGGACGCCCTAGCTGGCCTGCCGAGCCTAGGGCAAACCAAGGTGCGCCTGCCCCGACGGGGTCCCTCTCGGGCGGGCGTTCGTTGGTCTCTCGCCGGGCGCCGCCGACGAGACCGGTCTGACCGGTTACCAATACCGGTCTGACCGACCTGCTTGGAGGAGCAGCAAGGAGCCCCTCCGTGCGCCGCACGTTCAAGTGCGATTCGTGTGTTGGCCCGAAATTGACGTCAACACATTTTGGCGACTCCGCTGGGGAACGAAAATCAGGTTATCATGGCCGATTTGTCAAACCCTAGTGATACGACATCGTTTGAAGAACTACTTAAGGAATATCAGCAAGAATATGACAGAGCAGTTCAAAGTCTATTCTTGTCTTGCTACCGTAAGACAGGACAAGGAGTCATCAAGATTAAAGAGTGGCAGCCACCATCGACCATCGCCATATTAAAGGAGATACAATCTTCCGGTACTATATCTACCTATCTATCTGCCTATGTTAAATTTTTGATTACTCAAGAGGATAAGGTAGATTCAATTCCTGTCGATCAAGAGTTGGTTGTTGAAAAGCCGACTAATGCTATTATTGATCCTTATAACTTGCCAAATTATGATGTTGTTGGTCAAGAAACAAATCGGCCGTCTCTAGCCGAAATTGTTGATCCAAAATCCCCTAGCACGAGCATAGAAAGTGTATCTAGTACTTCAACGCTTGGGGGCAACAAAACAAAGGCAACGGTGCCGGTTGCATTGTAACCGGTCTGACCGGTTCTCAAACCGGTCTAACCGCTTCATCTAGGGTTTCGTAAAATAAATTAAAACCAAAGATGATTAAACCTAAAAAACCCGAGATTGGTGTTTGGAAAACTATTGAATCCAAAGGCCGTCATAAGCATCAAAGAGAAAAGCCGAAGTATAACAAGAAACTTCCGGCTAAGTCTCAAAGACAAAAGATTGTCAATGATGCTAGTCGGTCTAAAAATTCCAAACAATCAAAATCTTCTCCTAGGGAGAAGTTCCATAATCGGAATCGGCAAAGGAATAATTCTCACAAATCAATGTCGTTTCCACCGTATGGATCACCTACACCGATGCCATGAGAGTTTTGTTTTAATATGCCTTATTCTTATTCTCTTTGGTATTATAATTCATATATGTCGTCTCTTCCTAGACATTTGTGTTCAGATTATATTACTTATAGGGAGCCGGTAATTAATAAGCCATCACCTATCCATAATGACCGTTTTGATCAAAAGAATCGGTCTACAAAGAAAAATAAGTTTAAGGCGATCAAACAAGTCTATCGTGTCAAAAAGGATGGTAGATTAAATAAAAATTCAGATTTGACACTAGACATAGAAAAGCCGACGATTGAAAAATCATCGGCTAGTTATGTTGATCAAATTGTCTCCAATGATAAGCATGTCGCAAACAATATAGCTGAGCAACGATCATGTTCGGCTGGGGGGCAACATGATCTCAAATTGGTGGGTTCTCAAGGAACCGCTCTAACCGGTGTTCCGACCGGTCATACCAAAAATTTTGGTACAACTGCAAGTGTTACTCCAAAGAGTAAGGTAATGAAGAAAAAACCAAGCTTTGCTGAATTGTTACATAAATATCAGAAGATAGCCGAGCAAAAGCAAAGCAATCGGTTAGGAGATCAAAGTTGGTATTCATCATCACCAAGAGCAAAGAAGCATCAACGGTCATCTCATTATTCTTCAACATTTATTCCGTCGATGCATGTGCCATGGAATGCGTATCCAAGTATACCTAATTACAATTCATGGTTTTGGTATAATCCTTAGTCTTCTTTTTACAATTATCAATATTATGCTTCTGATGTACCAAGAAACTATGGTTGGTCGTCATGGCCATATCAAGATTTCAATTATTAGATGACCTGACCATTGAAGATTATTTTCTGGCACGCAAGCTTTGCCAAAAACCATGGGGGCATATGTTGACGACCAAAATTGGCACGGACCGAGGGAAACCGGTCAAACCGGTTTGCCCAACCGGTCAGACCGGTTTGGATCTGTAATTCGAGTAGGTTTATGATTCTGAGTTTTGTCCCATATTGTAACCGACTCATGAGGGGTAGGACTTCCCCGGCCTATAAATATAAAGGCTAAAAGGCCGATTGAGATATCCCCAATCGAATCTATCAAATCTACCTTTTATCATTTTGTCTTTACTTTTATCTCTTTACCCTTCTCTTCCAACCCTACAATGATGTTCTTCTTTCATCGCCGCGATGTCCGGGGACGCCCTAGCTGGCCTGCCGAGCCTTTTAACCAAGGTGCGCCTGCCCCGACGGGGTCCTTCTCGGGCGGGCGTTCGTTGGTCTCTCGTCGGGCGCCGCCGACGAAACCGGTCTGACCGGTTACCAATACCGGTCTGACCGACCTGCTTGGAGGAGTAGCAAGGAGCCCCTCCGTGCGCCGCACGTTCAAGTGCGATTCGTGTGTTGGCCCGAAATTGACGTCAACACCTCCGTTTTGAAATATTTGTCGCCGTTGACTTTTTTCTACAACTTTGACCATTCGTCTTATTCAAAATAATATGCAAATACCATCCATTTTATTTGTCACATGCTTTACTATTGTAGGTATTTTAAGCTTAATTTACCCTTTTGCATATTTATGATAATTTTTTGAATAAGACGAATGGTCAAAGTTGTAAGAAAAAGTTAACGGCGACAAATATTTCGATACGGAGGGAGTACTTCAGTAATCGGCACCATGCTTTATGAGTAGGCGAGGTTTATATAGACTACGTAATCCGCGAGATTATTGGTGCGTCAGCGTGAGATCGGAATCCGATTCCCCTTGGCGAGGTGATTCAAAGTGAAAAAGGGTAGCAACATTTGTTAAACAACAGGCTAAGCGGTCAGTGCATCAAATCCACCTTTTGTGCTGCCGTTATTAGTACCTTTGCATGCTCTTAAATTGTGCGGTGCGCATGAGTGTGCATCTTAGACACGGTCGCTAGCTTGATCGCGTAGTGATAGGCGCAGTCGGTTAGGTCCTTAATTTGGCGTAGAATTTTCCACCGGGTTTGTGCCCCGGCCGGTTTGGCGCACTCAAGATTTTTTTTCTTAATTAATAATATGTTTATTATATGTATGAGTGTGTGAGCGTGTGTGCATGCAATGCAAATTTTAAATGTCTACTCGTACTATGCATGCATATGTATGCATGCCCGTGCTGTCTCAAGCGAGAAAAACTATCAGTTGTTGTAATACATACGACGATGTTGGCTGAGGCGATCCACAGCAGCGGCAAGATCCTTTGTCGGTGAATGCTGACGGTTGAAGGATGATGAGCCGATTCAAGCCTGTGTCGGGGGTATTTGGAGTCATGGGCAAATGGCAAATGTCATCTATTTTGTTATTTTTTTTGTCATTTGCCTCCAAGCACCTCCATGACAAAAGAGCAAATCAAAAATGAGATGGCAAAAATCTTTTGGCTCAACATTGTGGTAAAATTGGACAAAAGGGCAAAACTTTTGCCATTTGCCTCCAAACACCCCATGGCAAAAGAAAGAAGAATGGGGTTTAAATGAGTTTTTGCTAAAAGTTTTGCTATTGGATCCAAACACCCCTAATGACAAAAAGTTTTCCATCTTTTTTTGAGGGCAAATGTTTTGCTCTTTTTTCTCTTGCTACGTGATCCAAACATGCCCTATCTGTTCTGCGCGATCTCGTTTGCTCCGTCGTCTATATTGTCTGCTAGGCCTCCCCAGCTAGGTACGATGAATCTACTAGCAGCTAGTCTACTACGTACACATCACATCTAATTCGCGGAGACTCTGTTAAAAAAAAATCACGGAGACGCAAGCGCACGGTCATCACTGACGGTTTTTCCCGCACACCCACTGAAAAGCGTATACCAGCGAGTGACATCCATCATCCAGAGCTTAAGGTTTAGAGTGATTATCTTCTTATTTTCCTTTTTCTTCTTTTTCTCTCCTTCTTCCCTCTTTCCTTTCTCCTCCTCCTTATTCATAGGTGAAACTAGTGATTGGCGCGCGACACGTGTCGATGTATACTTATAAAGACGTATTTTAGAGCATAACGGAAATAAAATGGATATTATATATGAAGTAATAGATATGAACAGATAATTTGCAATAGTAAACATGGATACATAGTTCACAACACCATTAACTAAGAGGTAGGCTACAGGCTAATTATTGAAACATTAGTATTGACAACGGGGAGGAGATTGCCAGAATGGTATTGGCAGGAGAGCTGCTATTATCTTAGGCTAGGAATACAAGCGCTGCATAAGAAGTTAGAAAATGGATGTAAGCTGGTTTCCTCCACTCGAAAATGGCTTTCTGTAAAGAGGACAAGCATCAGTACGTGGTGAGTGGCCACAATATGGTATATCACTTCTGAACATTAATTAAAAAGAATTGCAGAAAAATAAAGAACCACAAAATCTATAAGGAGCATACCTCAGGATGCCACTGCGTGCAAGTGATTGGATATTTATTTGCTTGTACAGTTCAGACATAGACCTGATTTGACAAATGGAAGAATGTTAATTTATGCAATGTAAGAATTGATGAGCTTTGATCAACATCATATACCTGAGCTATATTTGCAGAGTTCATCAAAGTTGTTCTATTTAGGCCATTTGAACATTCAAGAGAGATTAGCATGTAGGAGGAGGAGGCAGAAGTGTGATATTTATACCTTGCCATTTTCATCAGGTGATATAGACAAGATTCTGAAGAAACTTGACAATTCATCATTCTCTCGCAAATGCTTTGGTGATATACCATACTATGACCAAAGCAAGAAATTAAACTGTGTTAGAACTAACTCCAGTTGTTCAGTATAAAGATACTATCATAATCACCAGCCTGCTGCATGAAAGTTGACGGTGCTGAAGTAGAAAAAAAAGGAAAAAAATTAAGCAGAACCAGTGTGGCACTTACTCTGTGATTTTGCATGACAAGACAGCTGGTGCTGACTTTCTTGATGAGGTCAGGGGAAATCTGTGAACAATTACCTCTCAGTAGTTAGCACAGGAAGAATTCACAAAGTGCACATGTAGAAAATAGAAGACCATGAACACTGAATCTTGGAATGTACAAGCCATGGCATTTCATATGCAATTTATTTTCCAATTTCCACTACAGTCTTCAAATTAGTCTCGCTCTGTCGGAGTGCATATGGTTAGGTTATGTACAATTCAACCTAGATATAATTATGTCTGTCTCTGAAGGAATCTGAATAGTAAAATACTCCCTCCATATCACATTTAGAAGTCGTTTTAGACAAGATTTTAGTCAAACATTGAGAATATAAATCATGAATAACTTTTAAATCGTTGAGTTTGGAAATGTGAAAACTATATGAATAGATTTGTCTTAAAAAATATTTTCATAAAAGTATACATATATTATTTTTCAATAAATATTTTTGTAAATATAAGAAGTCAAAGTTACATTTTGGAGACCGTGTCGTTGTCCAAAACGACTTCTAAATGTGATACGGAGGGAGTACATTAGTTTAAGCCATCTGCAAATCCTACAGTTTCAGTATTTGGCCACGGCAACAGTTCTATGGCATTTATGCTGAGCCACAATTTCTCTACACTCATCACCTTGCAATATAAGATAGCACCGAAAAGAACCTTTTGTCTTTCTAAGAGTCCCCAGCAAGCAGTAACATATAAAAGACTTGCTTGAGCATGATTGCATGAAGCAGATACCTTTGAAACACTGTACCCTCCAAAGAATAGCCGGGAAACTGAAGAGTAGATGCTTGATTCAGGGCATCAAAGGTCTCCAGGATATTATTGTCCTACCACCACAGAAAAAGAACAATTAGTGCCACTGCCCAGTTTTGGCGAACTGAACCGGAACCTTGGTGTCTTCATGGAACAGAAGACTGGACCACTATACTCCAGTGCCTTACACCAGACAAGCAAATGTAATATTCTAACTTCAAATTAAGCATTACTGTTACTGCTCAGGCTATGAGTTTACCGATTTCGCAACAGAAATAATTAATAAGGTAGTAGATTATCTTTAATATTTTAATTATTAGACTTGTAAGTTGAAAATTTTGTGAAAAGTTAAATTACCTTGCTGACAATCATGCTTACAAGCTCAAAGCCTAGACATTGAGCAAACAAAGGAAATGGTTCACCTGCATTGTTCCTGTTCAAAACATACTGACAGGGGAAACGGGAATTGTTAGAGTAAATTGTGAGAAATACTGACAGGGGAAACGTGAATTGTTAGAGTAAATTGTGAGAAATTGGTTGAATATTGTTCAGGCCAATGAGCAGTGCCTCAAGTTTGCACATACTTGATCAAATTTCACCCAATCATCACAATTTACTCTAACAATATTGTAGCACGACCTCAAATTTCACCCAATGAGTAGTGACCAGATGACCGACAAAAAAAAGTGATTAATGGACCTTCAGTTTTTTTGCCAATAGTACATGAAGATCACCGGACCAATGCATATATATACTTAATGCATGGTTCGTATGTAAGCATGCTTTAATGGTAATCTAGGTGCAATAATAGCCAGCATTGTTTAAGCAGATCATTAATATCTCAGTAGGAAGATAAAAAAAAAGGAAACATGTAATGTCTTCTAAGCACAACAATGCACCTACTGATAGTCAAGTTAGTGAATACAAAAAAGGGTAGGAGGTGGAAAACAGGATACCGGGTTTGTATAGCAGGATCACTCACAGTGGACAGTGGCTCCGAAAACCACCTGATTAGTGTAGGACTGCAAGAAACGTTAGAAAAGGTAAATTGCTTATAAAGAAGAGGTGGCATACAATAACAAGCAAGATGGATGATGGTTGTTGTTTTTACACTGACTGGCTGATGATGATTGAAATCTTCTTCCAGGTGTCTTATGCCTGAGTACCACCTATGGATAAAATTGGATGTAATTAGAATCTAACAATGCACAAAGTGAGGTTAAACAAAGCATTGGGCAACCATGGTAGCAACATAATTAGAACAAAAGAAAACAACCATTCATTCTACTTGCAAACTTTTTAGAATTTCAGATACCAGCAATCTTGGTTTAGCATAACTGCTCAGGAGCTCGTGGTCGGCATTCAGCAAAGAATAAATTTGTTGTCTTACTATAGAATAGAAAAAGGAATAGTTTTTAGAACATGTTTTAGCCCATCCACTCTCTGGTCCAATATAGCAGGTTTTGCTATGTACACCTGAACGATATATGGAAAGATCTATCTTGAGAAATCTCACATAGTAACATCCACGAAGAGTTCATCCTTCACTATGATGTATTGATGTGTGTTTAATAGAGCATGACAGAGGTGATCTAGGGCTATAACATATAAAGAGATATATCCTTGTTACATTTCAATGCAATGCTCATTAGTAAAGTTGACATTTTTATTTTTTCTAAAATAACATGTAAGTCCACAGATGATTCAGAATGCCAGATCATTGTGTCTAACTAAACAGCAATGATGGCGTGGGGTGGTTCACATGCATCAAAATGTGTCAATTGGCACCAAACATTATTGCAACTAAAATATAATCTCAAAGGTGGCTTGTGTTGGATTCACATTTCATCAAACACATGAGCTGCATGAAGACAAATGGAAGAGTCCACCGCACCTTGGCAATTTAGTCGTTGGAGCTTTCTTGTATTGTCATCTACTCATCCTGATCACTACATGCTATGAACTAATTAGTGCCTCAAGAATCACAGCGCTGGAAAGGCCAATCTAATAGGCACATCATTTCACAACCACGGTAAGTAGATAACCAGACGCAAGGCAATCACCTGGAGAGAAGAGAGAACAGGAAAACAAGGAGGGAAGAACGGATTTAAGCCTGACAAAATTGATCCCAAGACGCATAGGACATAAAAATTGTGTAAGCAAACCAAAGGTCAGCAGAGGCATAAAAATACCTGCACAAACATGAGCAAAACATCATAATTAGTTGGTCACATGAAGGATGTCGATCTAATGTCAGAAGGTACAAATAAGATTCCAAATCAAGAGTTATCCTATTTCTAATAAAAAACAAAAAACACAGAGAAATCTCCCCTTCCTCAACATCCACCCGAAAGCAACAGTAGGGAGGAGCTGAAGGGTGTCGTGCGAAGGGCACCCTGTATGCACTTTTTTTTTCTTTCAGATGGATATGCAGTAAATTAAACTGAGAAAAGGAGAAGCATACATGTGATGTTGCAATGTAATTTCATCCCCAAACGGAAATCCCTGCACATAAATAAAAGGGAATCAACCAAGATAGGATCTCCAAATCAAAAGTGGGCAACCCGAAGATTCATCTTTGACATTGGGTTGTAGACCAAAATCGATAGGGAGCAAAGAGAGCCCCATCGTGGTGGCTGTTCGTGTGCACCTGGGGTTTGCGGATCTTTTCGCCATGATTCTTCAATGAGGTCGCCGGAGATGGAGCTCGCCTCGTGGTGGGGAAGACGAGGAGATGTGAACCTCGGAGCCCTGGGCCGCGATGGTCGTCCGCCCGTGAGGGACGCGCCCGCGGGGGCCGTGCCATCGCCACTCACGCGCCTACGACCGTCCATGCGACAGGAGGAGCAGCGGCGCTGCGAACAGAGAGAAGGAGAGGGTTGATAAATAATAGGAACAAGAAAGAGAAAGAAGGTCAGGACCAACAACATCTCTCTGGCTCCATGCTCTCCCGTACAGCCACCATTCGCATCCCGCCGGCGCCTCACCCCGCACGGCCGTACGCGCGCCGCCGTCACCGCGCGGGCACAACCGCTGCCGCCGCCGCTGCGACCGCGACCGCCGTCGTCGCCTACTCACGTCCCGACGCGGCCGCGCGTCCTCTGCCGCCTACGGCTGCCCGCGGGGCACCCGGGGCCCGCCGTCACCGCTCGCAGTCGTCCTCCCCCGCCCTCGCTGCCGCAGCTCCTTGAAGACGGAGCCACCGCCGCCACTGACGCCGCCCCGCCGCCCAGAGGCCGGACCACTGCGCCGCCGCCCCGCCCCGAGGCCGCCACGCCGCGCCTCCGGGCTAGCACCGCCGCCGCGGGAAGCCGATATGGGCCGGCGCAGGCTCGCGCACGAGGACGGCGAGGAGGCCGCGAAGGACATGGCGGCGATGTGGTGCTCATCTCCTCGGCTCCATGCGGAGGAGAGAAGCGTGGAGGGGGCGCCGGGGAAGGGGCCGCCCGGCGCGCCGTTAGCCACCGCCACCGCGGCCGCCCGCCCCAGCCGCCGCGCCGCCGCCGATGAGAGATACGGAGGGGAGGGGCGCGGCGCTGGGGGAGAGGGGCGGCGTGGGACAGAGGAGAGGGGCGGCGGGTGGAGGCGGCGAGGTGGCAGCAGGGGGAGGCGAGTCGGAGCGGCGGCATTTTTTTTGGTATCGGGGGGCGCTGGTGGAGGCCTGGAGGGTGAAGGGAGATTTTTTACACGATGGTGTGTTTCGCGAGGCTTCCAACGTACCCAGCAGCGATACGTAGGTACAGCGAAGACGAGGGGCCGCGGTGAAAACCAAACCGTAGGATAAAAATCGAAGCGCTGTAAATTTTCTGGCTGACGTGTCACACCTGGTAATCCGTCGGAGCCGCCCACTTTCATAAGGTTTATATGCAATGGGACTTAGGAGAGAGGCTTTTATGTGGATAGGGGGCTTATGTCCCTATACTGGATCCGTCCCTGATGCCAGCATACATCGTTGGTTGTCGATCGATCATACCAAAGCTAGTGGCGGTTGATAATACAAATAACTGAACAAATGAGCACTTTATCTATGAACACTATCACATATGACTAGTGATTAAATCCATGGCGTGTATCATACACACACAGATGAGGCGATAATTAACGCTGAATAATCCTTCACATCGATGTTAATGCAAATTTAGCTAGGGACATTGCATGGTACTGATGCAAAATAAAACGAGCTCTGGTTATCTACGCAATGCAGAACAATGACGAGCTCTCATAATTTACCCTCCGTCCAAGGGCGCATAGAAGGCTGGGGCCACTAGGGCCATGGTTCTAGGCGTGGACCGATTTTTTTCATACTATTGCTACTGTAGCACTAAAGGTCCAAGTTCAACAGCTAGAATCGACCCTTTACTAACTCTAGGCGTCGGCCTGACTCTTGTTTTTTTTTGAAGGAACAGGAGGGTTGCCCCTACTGATTATATATTTAAATTAAGGGTCCAACAACATCCAAGATATATCACGAAACAAAAAAGGAAACAAAAAAAATGAGAAAAATTACAGCTTCGCTTCTACCCATACAGAAATTGCTTGAGCTGTTTGAGGCCTTGCACAATGGACAACCATGGCAAGTTCTTTTCTTAACTGGTGCTTGCAGTTCTGAAATCCGGCCGGGACACCTATGAAGATTTGATCGTTTCTAACCATCCAGATAGACCAACAAATGCAAATTAACAGTTCCATTGAGCAGATACCTGGGAGTTGATCTTTCATAACTGATAACTGCTCCCACCAGTCCACTTGCTGAGCAGGATTCATTCCCAGATAGTGCCAAAAGTTCTGGGAAAAACTACAAGATATGAACAGATGTCCAATGGATTCTACCATGCCAAGTGTGCAAAGAACACAATTGTATGACTGAAGGGTCATATGTTTTCTTTGAAGTAGAGCACGCGTGCTTAGCTTATCCCATAAAAGGAGCCAGAAAAAGACTTTGTGTTTAGGTTGGCAACTAGATTTCCACAATCTTTTGAATATAGGGTGAGTCTGAGCATGACCTGTCAAATGTCTATAAGCTTGAGCAGCAGTGTAAACAAAATTTCCCCAAATGTAGCCCCAATTATCATGCTCTGAGTTCAAAGTTATGTCATCCAAGCATTGTAAGAATTCCATCAGCAGATCAGTAGCTTGCGCAGAAATTGGGAGGTGGAAAAGTTGATCCAGGTCTGAAGTTTGCAAAGTACTAGCTACTGAAATGCGCGGTTGCAGCGAAAAAGAGAAAAGATGAGGCCATTGGAGGCTGGGAAAATGACCATTCCACAAATCATACCATAGCAGATATGTTGTTCCATCCTGAATTGTTACTGAGGCCATTCCTTTGAAAATATCCAGAAGACTGACAATGTCACGCCACCAGAAGGATCCCTTTTTGTTATGTCCTGGCAATGTTCCATCTCCATAATATTTCTCCCAAATCAAGTGCACCCATGGCAAATCTTGTTTATTAAAGAACTTATGCAGGTGCTTTAATAACAATGCTTCATTCTGAGTTTTGAGATTGATCACACCTAAGCCTCCTTCCTCTTTAGGCTTACAAACTAGCTCCCAGACAGCTTTTGATGGCCTTTTAAAATTAGCCTCAGCACCTCGCCAAAGACAGTGCTTGCGAAATTTGTCCACCTGCTTTATCACCATTTTATGAATTTTGAATGTGCACATGAAGAAGGTTGGTAGGGCAGAGAATACTGAATTTGTGAGCTCTTATCTTCCTGCTTGGGATAAGAATGGAGAAACCAGACCCAGCCTCTTCTCACACCTTGAAACCATGGGCCAAAAGTCAACAACATTTGGTTTAGATAATCCTAAGGGCAATCCTAAATAAGTGAAAGGGAATGCCCCTAACTGACAACCAAAAGCTTGTGCTAAGATTGTTGCTCTTTCTTCATGAACATTGATAGGCACCATCATTGATTTGGAGAAATTAACTTTAAGCCCAGTGATAGCTGCAAAAGTACCTAAGATATCCTTGAGATGTTGCAGCTGATTCAAACATCCTTCAACAATGATTAATGTATCATCTGCATACTGAAGAATTGGGAAATCCTGGGTATATGAAAGAGGAATGGGCAAGCAGAGCAGTCCTTGACTTGTAGCCTGATTCACCATTGTTTGCAGGAGGTCAGCAGCCAAAACAAAAAGGAGTGGAGAGAGTGGATCACCCTGCCTCACCCCTCTTCGACAGTGGAATGTCTTTCCTGGGACATTATTTAAAAGAACTGCCGAGGTGCCTGAAGCAAAAATTGACTTCATCCACTGTATCCAAATTTCCCCAAAACCTTTTGCCTGCATTACATTAATCATAGCTGCATGTTCCACTTTATCAAAGGCTTTGTCAAAATCCAACTTGAGGATAACAATTTCTTTTTTTGATTTGTTGCACAAATGTAAATATTCGAAAGACCATGCTAAACAATCTTGTATGGATCTATTTTTGATGAAACCATACTGATTTTGATGAACTAGAGATGTTATGACCTGCTGCAGTCTATTGGCCAACAACTTGGTGATTATTTTGATGGAGATATTGAGTAAAGAGATTGGCCTGAACTCTGATGGCTTCCTGGGCCCCTCCACCTTTGGTAGAAGGACAATGTATGATCCATTAATACTTTGGAGGCAAATGTTCCCATCTTGAAAAGCCCAGCACAATTCATAAAAATCTGTTTTGATTATTGGCCAACATCTCTTCACAAAATCAGTATTGAATCCATCCGGGCCTGGGGATTTATCTGATGGAAGTTGTTGAACCACACTATCAATTTCCTCTATAGTAAAAGGCTGTTCCAGTAAGTGTAGCCCATCCACAGCCTCAAGCAGTTGTTGCAAATCTACTTGAGGATCTTGAAATTCACTGATGCCCAATCTTTCCTTATATGCTTCCCATAGAATGTCAGCCTTTGCTAGATGTGATGAGTGAGCAACTCCATTTTGATCTTCTAATACAGAGATGTGATTAGATCTGTTTCTCATAGTTGCAGTAGCATGAAAGAGTTTTGTGCCAGCATCTCCAAATTTAGCCCACTTGATTGTTCCTCTCTGCTTCCAGTAAATCATCTGCTGTTTTAGCAAATTTCTAAGCTTAGTTTCTAGGATAGTCTTAAAGTTCCACTCTTGCAGGGTCAAATCCCTGGATTCTTCTAGAATTTCCAAGAAGTACAACACAAGCTTGACATTGGATATATTTTTGTGTAAACCTGATAACTGTGTTTTCCATGCTTTCAATACTCTTCTTAGATTTTTGAATTTTTGTGTTAAGATCTTGGCTTTGTCTGTCACTAGAACTGGCACATGCCAACCATGTTGGACTACATTCATAAAATCTGGGTGCTCCATCCAGAAATTTTCAAATCGAAAAATGGAGGCTTTTGGGATATCAGTGGCAATGGAGATGACACATGGCACATGATCAGAAGTTTCTCTCACCAAAGGAAAGGCTTTTGTTTCCGGGTATCTCAATGTCCAAGATGCTGAAGTGAAGAACCAATCCAGCCTTTCTAGCAACGGTTGAAATTGTTTATTTGTCCAAGTATATGCTCTTCCATTCAGAGGAATCTCTGTCAGGCCAAGAAAATTGATGGCCTCATTAAACATATACATTTCAGATAGGTCACCACCAGGCCTACTTCTATTTTCAGGGCCTCTTAACAAATTAAAGTCACCCAGGATAAGCCAATCAAAGTCTTCTGGCATTTGAATATTCCTCAGCCATTCAACAAATTCCCTTTTACCATTTGCATTACATGGCCCATATACATTGGTCAAAATAAATTCAGCCCCATTAAACTTGGATTCCAATCTTACTGACAAAGCAAACTCATTATTGAAGACAACTTCTCCCTCAAAAGCAGTTGATTTCCAGAGAGGCACCCACGGAGGGGAGATAGGCAAATTTATCAAAACCTACTGGACAAATTTTTTTGATAAGCTGAAGGTCAAAAGCCGCCCTTTTTGTCCGCTCCTGCCTCCGTCGGTCAGTCGGTGTAGGTGCACAATTGGATCGATCTCCCCCAATACGTGGGCGCTCATGCCGCGGCGTCTAGCTGTATGACGTGAGATAGGCGGTGCGTGTCAGCTTCGCTATTGGACGACAAATCGACCATCCATTTATCATCGTTGACCATTGACCGGCAAGTCTTCATGATACAATGATACTATGATGCTACTGCTAGTAATAATAATTGATCCGCGTGGTGCTTGGCCGTCAAGGCATCGGCGCCCGGCGAGAAGAGACAAAGCTTGCGGCACGCCATGCAAAATAAAGTTGATGGATGGATCGCGGTTGCGATTGCGAGATGGCGATCGGAGCGAGAGCTTCACACAACCTGCCTCGTTCGGCTCTAGCGTTGACTGTTCGCGACTCAGGTGGCTGCCTCGCCTCGCACTCTCCGTGCCACGTATGCCGTTTCTTTTAAACTATTAATTGCTCGTCGATCGGTGTCCGTTCCGCGCGGCTGGATTTTCAGCTCGACAGCGACGGCCGGCGAAGAGATGACAGTTGATTATATTGGGGGCCAAGGAACCGGTGGAGAAATGACAATGCTCCATGTTTGAGTCCCTTTCGTTCCTGCACGTACAGCACGGCTCCATGTTTGCATAAATTAATAAGGACGATGCAGAAAACCCTATCCTGCTCCCAAGTGGGTTTACTACTAGCTTGTCGCTCGTATCGGTATCTGTTGGCTTCTTTTTCAACTTTTTTACTACGCTATAATTATCAGGATCATAAAATTCGCTTTGACAGCAACATGCATCGATGGAAACAATTGTAAAGGCCCAAATCTTTTCAGTCTCACATTTTTTTCCTAAAAAATAAATCAAAGACGACATTGCTGGAAATGAATGTAGCACCGGTGGTATATTGGGAAAAACATAAACGAAACTATAATCATCGAAAGCCGAAAGCCAAAAAGCCTTTGATTTAACTGGACATATATCCTTCTCTTGGATCGGCCAGGGGCTAGCTAATAGCCGAAAGCCGTTGCTACGAAGACTTGTCAAATCAGGGAAATAATCTAGCACCGGATTGATCAGCTGGCGACGAATCAGAGAACCTTTCTCTGCTACTAGTTAATTACACGCACACATTCGCGATGACGCAGCATGCAAACGCATGGTCGTATTGCTAAAAAAAAAGGGCATGGTCTTGCTGACAGTTTGCTGGCGCAGAGAAAGGTCATCTGATATTTCGCCTCAGCGTTGAATAATGTGCCTATGCGTCCTTTAATTCGGATTATGATTTCAGTTTCAGACGACGGGTGGTCGAGCGCAGCACCATGGTAGCGGCTGGAGCAAACAAATGCTGCTTTCTTTTTTTTTTGAATCTTCGAAGTGGCAGTCTTTGTGGAACGGACGAAGTATTTCTTTCTTTTTTATTCTTGATCATAATTGTGACTTAGTATAGCTTCAACCCACCTATCATGGATTAGTTGTTTTGCCAAAAACAGCCACATCTTAGACAAACTTTGCCTAAGAGTTGCAAGAATATTTGAGTCATGAATTAAACACATCCAATATATATCTTTTCAAAAAAAGAGAAATCATACACGCCAAACTGCCAAATTATATATGCTGGCGCACTCTGCTGCGGCCATTTCTCCACGACGGGCGATTTATATAGTACTGTACTATAGTACTACCGTTAACTACAACTTCTCGATTCGTTGATCTACATAGGTCAACAACGTTGACCAGCGACTAGCAAGACTTGGTACATACTTCACATGCAGAGAAGCTCTGCCTCGCTTAGCTTTAGCGCTGAGTGTTACGTGGTTTTGCTGTTGCCACTTTTTGGCGGCACATCTATGGCACGTATGTGTCTCTTTTAAATAACTGTTACATACTCGCCTAGTGCTCGACGCTGACGTACTCGATGTCCCATGGCGTCTGGTCGGGTCGACTGCGACGGCGAAGAGAATTGGCGGCCAAGTAACCGGTGGCAAAATGGCATGCTCCATGCACGCATGTGTGGCTCGCCTTGGTTTCCATCCATCCCTACGGGAAACCCAGTATATGCTGAGTGTCCGGAACTTTGCCGAGTGCATTCTGTCGGGCACTCGGCAACTTTGCCGAGTGTCCGAAGCAAGGCACTCGGCATAGAGGCGAAACTCGGCAAAGAGGTGCTTTGCCGAGTGTCACGCCAGCGACACTCGGTAAATTAGAGCTTTGCCGAGTGTCAGGCCAGAGGTACTCGGCAAAGAAGGCGCACGTGCTCATCACGCGACACGCCCGCCAACGGCCGCCCGCGGCCGTCCGCAGCCGTTTGGGAGGCCCCTGGTTTGCCGAGTGCCTCTGGGCTGACACTCGGCAAAGCACCTCTTTGCCGAGTGTCAGCTCAGCGACACTCGGCAAAGCTGCGGCACGTGTCCAGCACGTGCCGCACGCGCCCACGACCGTTGGCGGCCGTTTGAATTGTTACAGCTTTGCCGAGTGTCCTCCAGCCGACACTCGGCAAAGAGGTGGCACGTGCACTGCACATGTCCAGCCAGGCCCGGGGTTGGACTTTTGCCGAGTGCACACTTTAGACACTCGGCAAAAATTTTAAAAATTTGAAAATATTCTTAAAAAACTTGGAATTCAAACATAAAAGTTTGAAAATTTGAAAATATTTTTAAAAAACTTGGTGGGTTTGCCGAGAGTTTCAGGCCGGCACTCGGCAAACAGGAGGTTTGCCGAGTGCTCACCGGCCAACACTCGGCGAAGCTAGCTTTTGCCGAGTGTTTCTTTGTAAACACTCGGCAAAGTCATGACCTTAGTTTTTAAACTTATGTTTTTGGGCTCCAAACTTTATTTTTTTCCAGTGATACTTGTCAAAGGCTCTTTATATCTTATGTGGAGCCTGTGGGAAAAAGTTGAGATGATTTTGAAAAGTTTATATATACGGCCCTTTCCAATCGGAGCATATTCCCGTAGAAGTTTCAGAGAGTTGAGAAGGAGACAGCTGGATTTCTAAATGAAGTGAAGTTGAATTAGAGTTTGAGTTCATAACTTTTTCTATAGGCAATAGACGACGTAGATTGCTTCATTTGAAGTTATCATATTTTTCCGGACCCATTTGAAATTTTTTAAATTATTTCTACGCCCTTCTCCGCATGAAATAATGAAAGTTATGAAGGAATTATGAGCTATATAGGCATGAAATAATGAAAACATTTCATTGAAGCATATAATGTGCATTGTTGAATGTATTTGATAAGATATTTTGATGTGTATTTGTTCAAATTTGAAAAATTTGGTATGGTGCAAATATTCTGGTAAATGTTTGCCGAGTGCTACACTCGACAAACAACACCTTTGCCGAGTGTCAGATCAGAGACACTCGGCAAAGATGCCACGTGGGGTGGCCGGCCCGCGGCCGCGCGGGCCACGTCATTGGCCCACATGGCACCTTTGCCGAGTGCCCACACTCGGCAAAGGGAGTGTTTGTCGAGTGCCCTGGGCCAGACACTCGGCAAACAGGCCACGTGGCCGTCCCCTTCGGCCGCGCGCGGCCACGTCAGCGGCCAGCACGCGGCCACGTGGTAGATCTGTTTGCCGAGTGCCCGATCTGGGACACTCGGCAAATAAGGGCTCGGGCCGAGGGACTTAACCGCCCAAGCATTCCCAACCCTACACACGCCGCCGCCACACACACGCACACACGCCGCGCCGCCGCCACAGTCGCCCTGCCCGCCGCCGCATCCCCTGCCCCCTCCGCCGCCGTTGCCCGCCGCCCGCCGCACCGCCCTCTGCCCCCGCCTGTAGTCCGCCCCGCGGCCGCCCGCCGCCCAGGCCGACCGGAAGCGGCCGCCGCTGCCGGTCCCTGGCCCGCCCGCCGCCCGCCGCACCGCCCTCCGCCCCGCGGCCGCCCGCCGCCCGGGTCGACCGGAAGCCGCCACCGCCGCCGGTCCCCGGCCCGTCCGCCGTCGTCGCCTCTCCGCCCGCCGCCGGTCCCCGGCCCGCCCGCCGCCGTCGCCGCTCCTCCCCGACGCCGCTGGCCTCCTCCTCGCCGCGGGACGCCGACGCCGCCGGTCTCCTCCCGGCCTCTCCACCCGGACGCCGCGGCTTGGCTGTGCGCGGCCAGGACCCGCCGCTGCTGCTCCCGTCGTCGACCACCCGGCGGCCTCGGCCGGCTTCTCCTTCCCCACGCCGGTCCTGCCCCTCCCCACGCCGCCGACAAGCCCGCATCGGTACGTGACCCCTTTCTTGCCTTGATGCATGCCTGCCTCGTGAGCTATCAAGGAATGGATGATAGAATGCTAGTTTGTAGGAATGGATGATAGTGAACATCAAGGAATGGATGCTAATTTTGAACAATAATATGCTTATTTTCTAGGAATGAACGATAAAATTGGACAATGCATGTGTAGAACTTGTATGTGTGACCTATGTTTAGTTGCTAGTTAGTAGTTAACAAAACTAGGATGGCTTGTACCATAACAAGTAACAAGTACCTTTGTTATTTTTGTCATTGCTGCTGCTGTGGTATAGTGTTGTTGTAGTACATATTGGAATCATTGTAGATCATCCTATCCTTGTGTATGTGCTTGTCGGCCTTCGTGCCATGGTGGTTTGCCGGCCTTCGTGCCGTGGTGGTTTGCCGGCCTTCGTTCCGTGTTTTTTTTTGCAGGATGTGTGGTTTCAGAAACATTCCCGTGTAGGGGAGGTGCTGCCGAATTTTTTATTTGACAAAAAATTGTTTTTATTTCAGTGAGGCTGTTGCACCGTCTTCGACTTGGACCCCGACGCCGCACGTCGTTCCCCGCCGTCTGCACCGACACGAGTGTCACCGACTCGCCCGCCGTCGAGCCTGTAGGTGAGCACATGCAAAACTATACGCCCTCAGTATTTAATTCGTAGATCCATATTTAAGTTGTGTACCTTCTTCGTCTCTTGTATTTATCTTTACCGTGTGGCTTCTTTGCCATGTTCTTGCGTTTCCTACAGTAAATAAGATGATATGACATCTTATTTACTGTAGGATACGCAAAAACATGACAAAGAATTCATACCGTACAGTTAAATACAACAGGCCAAGATTGTGCACAACTGTGTCACGTAACCTAGTTAGGCGTCTCCCGTTCGAAAGAGATACGGTTGTGAATATGTGAATCTTTGCATATGTCTAACCGTATCTGTTTCGAATTGTCCACGTTTTTGGACAGCTCGAGGATGTGTAGATGGGTAGTTTCCATGCTCTCCTCGTACCGAGGCTGAGTTTCGGCATCATCTCCCTGTTGTTCTCCGAATACACAATCTCTGTAATTGGACGTGTATTTGGAGAACAGCGGGGAGGTGCTGCCGAAATTCCGTCTTGGATACGAGTAGAGCATGGAAACTACCCGTCTACACATTCTCGGGTGGGATTAGGACCTATCTTTACCTATTAGACATAAAGCTAGCATCCGGTAGATGCATTTATTATTATAAATTTGGTATGGAAGAAATTTATTTCTCGGTGATATGTAAAGGGATGGATGACTGTGAGTGGATGTACACTGGCCGCTCAATTAAAGGTGAATGTACAGATGAATGGATTGCCAAGACTCAGGCGTTCTTGAAGCAAGCTTTTGCCAATGCGAAAGGGGTGCCAACTATTTTCTGTCCATGCGCGGTTTCGGACAACTGTAAACACCAAACAGAAGGAGTGATGGGTAAACATCTCGTTAACTATGGATTTACGGAGAACTACACTCGGTGGACACGCCATGGTGAAGCCGTTGATCGTGTGAGAGACGAGGCCGTGAGGCAGCAGATCGAGGAGTTTGATGATGAGGCAGGGGTAGGGGACATGTTGCATGACTATGGCGAAGCACACTTCAATGATGGACCTAGGGAGGAGGAGCCGGAGGCCACTGCAAAGGCTTATATGACATGTTGGCAACGGCACAACAACCCCTTCACTCACACACTAAGGTTTCTCAATTGGATGCCGTTGCACGTCTGTTGGCCGTAAAGTCCCAGTTTAGCTTGGGTCGAGATGCCTTTTACCACATCCTGACAGTTTTTGGCGGCCTCCTTCCGGAAGGTCACATTCTGCCAAAGAACATGTACGCAGCACAGAAACTTCTAAATGCACTTAAGATGCCGTATCAGAAGATACATGCTTGTCCGAATGGATGCATCTTATTTAGGAAAGAATATGCGGACGCAAAGCAATGTCCGAAGTGCCAGGCTTCTAGATTCGTGGAGATAGTTGGTGCTGATGGTAAGAAGAAGCAAAGCAAAATACCCATGAATATCCTACGATACTTTCCACCTATACCGAGGATCCAACGGCTTTACATGACCGAGGACTCCGCGAAACAGATGACATGGCACAAAAGTGGAGTGCGATACAATCCTGATAAGCTCGTACATCCATCCGATGGTGAAGCATGGAAGCACTTTGATGGGATTCATCGTGACAAGGCTAGAGATGCTCGGAATGTGCGTGTTGCGTTGGCAACATATGGGTTCAACCCGTATGGAATGACGGCTGCCCCATACTCTTGTTGGCCAATGTTCGTCATCCCACTCAATCTCCCCCCCCGGCGTCCTCTTTCAACGACAGAACATATTTTTGTCGTTAATTATTCCTAATTACCCGGGGAAAAATATGAGTGTGTATATGGAGCCTCTTGTTGATGATTTGGACAGTGCTTGGGAGGAAGGTGTATGGACATACGATCGAGCTACAAAAACAAACTTTAAAATGCATGTCTTCTACCAGTACTCCCTGCATGACCATCCGGCGTATGGGATATTCTGCGGCTGGTGTGTCCACGGGAAGTTCCCATGTCCAATATGCAAGGCATCTCTGAAGTTCATCTGGCTGACCAAGGGTGGAAAATATTCATGCTTCGACAAACATCGTCAATTTCTCCCTCTTGAACACGAATTTAGACAAGATATCAAGAACTTCACGAAAGGTGTCAGGGTTCAAGACCCTGCATGATGAGGACATCACCACGTTGGACATACAAGAGACGGACTCTTCCCCAGGGTATAAGTCATCACCACGTCGGACAACAACTTCGGTTCGGATTCAGCCGACACGTCTGCGCTTCAACTGCGATATCTCCCTCATACGACGTCCAATCAAGGTGTTCTTGGATGCGTTGGAACCGTGACGACGAGACGCTTCTTTTGGTTCTAGTTTTAGCTCCAGAAGATTCGTGGATCATTCTGTGTGACCATGAAAGGTGCTGCGTCACCTGTTTTGGGCCTTTTCAGGCTTTGTATCATGTCGGGCCTTCGGCCCATGTCATGGGCGCGGTGCCCCAACCCTAGCTCGCCCCATGACATTAAATTCAGTAGCCGCCGTCGTTGAGACTCGGGTTTTGCTTAGATTATTCTGTCAAGAACAGTTTCGCCATCTATCGGTTTCTAGAACCCCAACTTTCGATCTTAATCATACATCTGCAGAGTCACTTCAGATTGAGCTGCGTTCTTTCGAGTTCTTGCTTGTGTTCTTCGTTTCACAGGCAGGGATTAGCCTTCTCGGCGAGGTCAACCGGGTTGTGACACGGTTGGTAACCAGAGGAGTCGTGGTGCTAAGATTGCAGGGTTCGAGTCGCTGACTTGAAGCCGGATCGGTGTGTTACGCTCCGCCCGAAACGAATTATCCTTCACCTGACGGAAGATCGGGCCATCCCATCCCCATCAAGTGGTAATCAGAGACTCAGGTATTACCGTCAGGATTTACCCTAGTCTTAGATTCGTGTTTTTTTCTTTCATCCTATAGTCCAGAAAATTGCCTACAAAAAAAATCCGCTGTCCTAGAACCCCTTTTCGCCTTACAATTTCGTTTCAGATTGGCTTTGTTGAGTTCGTGTCCGTGGTCGAGTCTTGTTGCTGGTTAGGTCGTGTTCGTGTCATAGTTCAATCGCTCGTTGCGTGATTTGTTTGTTTCCGCCGCTATCCCATCCACCACCATCACCAGATTGCAAGTCGTTCCACTCCATAACTCGACTTGCCCTCGCTAGCCGCCTTGTGTGAACTCCTGCTGTGCATGCCCTAGATAGGTTGCGAGCCGCCCTGTGTTCATCGCCTTGCATCGCAGCCCTTCTTGGTTCATTGTGCAAACCCTAGCCGTTGCTACGCATCCTGCCGATTTGAGCCTCCAAAGAACCATATCGTGTGCCTCTCGAAAACCATAACTTGAGGTACCTTCAGTAAAACGGGCATAACTTTTCGCTCGGTGCTCCGTTTTGGCTCAATTTTTTACAGCAGCTTCGTGAATCCATTGTGAGGGGAACCAAACTCGGCTTTGCCCTGTTTGCCCCAGCCAAAAAATTCAAAAAAAATCGGGAAGATAAAGAAAAAAATTGATCAAGTCGTTTTCAGTTTTTCAGGAAACGTTCCTGATTTTCTGTAGACCGCATCCTTGCTCCAAAAAACTTGCAAATTTGTGTGGTTGGAGATTTTGATATCCGTGTTCGGATAAAAATATAAAAAAATAGTTGAAAAAATAAAAAATTCGTGATTCCTACTAGTCCTGAGGTTTCGGAGGGCTTTTGCTGAAAAGATTAAAAACAATTGCATAAGGGTGTTGTTTTGCTCGTTCTGTGAGTCCATCGTTTCTTGCTCTCACTTGTTGTGCTACGTCTAGGATACATCTACGCCAGCAATTGTGACTTGTACTTTGGATACTTATTGAACTTTGCTAATCTGTATTCGTGCATTGCTACTCCTTGCTACATACTTTGCCTTCCCAGAGCTCCACAAATTATACTTCAGGTTAGTGCAGCGAAGGACCCTTGCAATCTTGGTACTACCTCCTCACAGGTATCACGAACCAGCCACCGGTTGTACCATCCACTGCCTGCTTTGGTAAGAACATGGTAAGAACTTGGTAAGACGTGTGTGGGGGTGTAGGTCCAGCAAAGCCGACTGCATAGTTCATAGGGATTTTGTTGTTCACTAACCATGTCAGACGACGTCCCTGTTTTGTCTAGTCAGTTGGTGCAGGCAACGACCGACCTGAAGGATGTCTTCATGAAGGAGTTGAGCTAGTTAACGACGGAGGTCAAGGCTACCTGCCATACCATTGAGGGTGTGGACAAGCGAGTCTCCACGTTGACAACAAGGGTTCAGAACCTCGAGTCCAACCCCCCCAAGCCCAAGGACGAGGATGCCTTTGATGAAGACTACCTCGACGACGATGATGATGTTATTTTTGGATCCGATGGCGAGCCTGATCTCATCAAGACTAGAGCTGAGAGGCTACGTCGTCGCCGCTTTCGCAAGAATACCACAGGTATGGGAGGTAACAGACACCGCCGAAGCCAAGGTAATGGTAATGATGATCCTTACGCCAAAGTTAAATTTACTATACCATCGTTTTATGGGCGTTATGATGCGGAAGAATATCTAGATTGGGAGATGACGGTAGAACAAAAATTTGCTTCCCACCTTGTTCCTGATAAACATAAGGTTAGACAAGCAACTAGTGAATTTAAGGATTTTGCTATAATATGGTGGCAAGAATGTGCTTCATTAAACATACAACCAACTTCCTGGAATGAACTTAAAGTTGCTATGCGTGATTGTTTTGTTCCTGCCTCTTATAAGCGTGATTTGCGTAAGAAATTGCAACGTTTAGAGCAGGGAAATATGTCTGTTCAGGAATATTATGCCGAGCTATAGAAGGGTATGGTTTGTTGTGGGGTAGTAGAGGATCCTGAGGATAAAATATGTCATTTTTATGGTGGTTTGAGACGCGATATTCAGGACATTGTTGACTACAAAGAGTTTACTACCACCAACCAGTTGTTCCAGCTTGCTATGCTTGCAGAAAAAGAATTGCAGGGACGATCCAAGACCTTCACACCGTCACCGGTCGCAAGTGCACGTCCGACGCCACCAGCGAGTGCACGTTCGACAACGCCGGCGCCATCTAATGTGCCGGTTCCACAACACAAGAAGCCACTTTCTACCTCTACTGACAAGGGGTCGTCAAGTAAATCTGCTAGTATCGTGTGCCACCGCTGCAAGGGCATGGGTCATGTCATGAAGGATTGTCCAAGTACTCGTGCTTTCATCGCTTCGCCGGATGGTAATGGATATGTAAGTGCTAGTGATGTTGAAGATGAATTAGTTGTTGCGACTAACTTTGTTGCAGATTCGGAGGACGACAATGAGGCTATAGCAATTGACTCCGAGGCTGCATCAGCGGGGTTCCAAAATTTGGCTCTTGTTCAGCGCGCATTGAGTTCATAGGTGGAACGTGAGGAGGAGAAGATTCAGCGCAAAAATTTATTCCATATGTTCCTCATAGTCAAAGATTATCGTGTGCTCACCATAATTGATAGTGGGAGTTGCAACAACTTGGTGAGTTCAGATTTGGTAAAGAAGCTTCACTTGCCGACACGTTGCCTTGAACATCCTTACCATTTAGAGTGGTTGAACAGTAGTGGTCAAGCTAAGGTAACACAATCAGCAATCAGCACGTATACATTTTTCTGTTGGTTCTTATCATGATTCCGCTGATTTTGATGTTGTCCCGATGCAAGCATCTTCTCTTTTGTTGGGTAGACCATGGGAATTTGATAATGATGTTGCACACCATGGTAGAACTAATACATATACTTTCATGCATAAGAACAAGAAAATTACTTTGCTTCCTTTATCGCCTGCTGATATTAGGAAACATTTTCAAGAGCTTGCTGCACGAGATAAAGCTAAAATTGATAGTGTTGGGTCTACTGATGATAAACCACCAGGGATTAAATTAAAAGGAGGTGCTTTTATTGCTACTACATCCGCTGTTGCTGCATTATGTGATAATTCTGATGCTCCTTGTTATACTATGCTTAGTCGAGCTATGTGCTTTATTATAGATGATCTTTTGTCTCGCTCTTTGCACGTTCCTGTTACTAACCTTTTGCGGGAGCTTGATAATGATGGGATGGCGTCGAGGACGACTCCAATTCAAGAAGGGGAGGATGATGAGGACATCACCACGTTGGACATACAAGAGACGGACTCTTCCCCGGGGTATAAGTCATCACCACGTCGGACAACAACTTCGGTTCGGATTCAGCCGACACGTCTGCGCTTCAACTGCGATATCTCCCTCATACGACGTCCAATCAAGGTGTTCTTGGATGCGTTGGAACCGTGACGATGAGACGCTTCTTTTGGTTCTAGTTTCAGCTCCAGAAGATTCATGGATCATTCTGTGTGACCATGAAAGGTGCTGCGTCACCTGTTTTGGGCCTTTTCAGGCTTTGTATCGTGTCGGGCCTTCAACCCATGTCATGGGCGCGGCGCCCCAACCCTAGCTCGCCCCACGACATTAAATTCAGTAGCCGCCGTCGTTTAGACTCGGGTTTTGCTTAGATTATTCTGTCAAGAACAGTTTCGCCGTCTATCGGTTTGTAGAACTCCAACTTTCGATCTTAATCATACATCTGCAGAGTCACTTCAGATTGAGCTGCGTTCTTTCGAGTTCTTGCTTGTGTTCTTCATTTCGCAGGCAGGGGTTAGCCTTCTCGGTGAGGTCAACTGGGTTGTGACACGGTTGATAACCAGAGGAGTCGTGGTGCTAAGATTGCGGGGTTCGAGTCGCTGACTTGAAGCCGGATCAGTGTGTTACGCTCCACCCGAAACGAATTATCCTTCACCTGACGGAAGATCGGGCCATCCCGTCCCCATCACTGCACCACAGATGATGACAGGTGCGGATGTTCGTGCAGAGTTAGACGCTCTCGTGGTCGGGGAGGATGGCCGTTTTGTGGGTTATGGCGAGCAACATGCCTGGACTCATAAGTTGGGCCTGTGGAAGCTCCCGTACATGCAAGACCTTCTGCTTCCACATAATATTGATATGATGCACACTGAAAAGAATCTTGTTGAGGCACTTTGGGGTACAATCATTAACATTCCTGATAAAACCAAAGACAATACCAAGGCAAGAGTGGATCAGCAGTGGTCATGCAATAGACCGAAGCTAAATATACCACCTCCCAGGTACGGCAAAACATGGAAAAAACCTAAGGCCGATTTCGTTCTCGATAATGACCAAAAGAAGGAAGTGCTAAATTGGTTCCAAACATTAAAATTTCCTGATGGGTACGCAGCGAATTTGAAGAGGGGAGTGAACTTAACTACTTTACGAATCAACGGGATCAAGAGTCATGACTACCACATATGGCTTGAGCGGCTTCTTCCGGTGATGGTTCGAGGCTATGTCCCCGAGCATGTCTGGCTAGTGCTGGCAGAGTTGAGCAATTTCTTCCGCCAACTATGTGCTAAGGAAGTATCGAAGACCATGCTTGTAGAAATGGAAAAGCTTGCTCCCGTGTTGCTATGCAAGTTGGAGAAGATATTTCCACCGGGTTTTTTCAACCCGATGCAGCATATGATTCCGCACCTTCCGTATGAGGCACGAATGGGAGGGCCTGTGCAGAACCGCTGGTGCTATCCAATTGAGAGATGCCAAAAGGTTCTTCGAACTAAATGCAAAAATAAATGCAAGATTGAAGCTTCTATTGCAGAGGCTTACATTCTGGAGGAAGTGTCAAACTTCACAACGAAGTATTATGCTGACAACCTCCCTAGCGTGCACAATCCACCGCCTCGTTACAATGTTGGCGAAGTTGAATCGAACCTCATCCTTTTCCGAGGGCAACTGGGAAGTGCAAGTGAAGGCACCAACAAAAACTTGACAAATGCAGAGTGGCGCGCTATCATGATTTATGTGCTCACCAATCTATCCGAAGTTGAGCCATACATGCGGTAAGTTCAGAATAATCTTGTTTTCGAGTACCTAGCCACTATTCTGCATCCAACATTCTTGTTTCTTGTTCATACAGGGAATTTCTTGATCAATTCTGGCGTAATAGGAGGGCTCCTACCGCGCACGAAGTTGATGACCTTCTTAAACATGGAAACCCAGATTTTATTTCTTGGTTCAAACAGAAGGTACACTTAATTTCAGTCTTGTCCTAAATTTGACGTTACTGAAGTCATGTCATTAATATAACAAACTATCCTGGTCGAACTCGCAGGGCCAATCCGATGGGTCTATGAGTCCCGAGTTGAGACAGATCGCCGATGGTTGTGCGTATAAGGTCAAGTCATTTACCGGATATGACGTGAATGGTTATCGTTTTCGCACAACAAGTCATGAGGCGAGGATGCCCAATCGAAGGACTACAAATACCGGAGTTTATACTCCAGGCTCTGATAGGTTCGATTACTATGGGAGACTTGAAGAAATATACGAGCTTAATTTCGGTGGAAGCAAACCTCTTTCTCCTGTTATCTTCAAATGTCATTGGTTTGATCCTTCAGCGGTGAGACAGACCCCTAGTCTTGGGCTAGTCGAAATTCGACAGTCATCTGTCTTACCTGGAGACGATGTCTATATAGTGGCTCAACAGGCCACCCAGGTGTATTATTTGTCATACCCATGCAAAAAGGACAAAAGGCTTGAGGGTTGGGACGTTGTATACAAAGTGTCGCCACACGGTAAACTACCAGTCCCAAACAATGAAGATTATAACATAGATCCAAACACCTATGATGGAGAGTTCTTCAAAGAAAATGGGCTAGAAGGGTCTTTTGAGATAGACTTAACCCAAGCGGTCGGAATGGATTTAGACTCAGAAATGTTGGTTGACGAGGACACTGGAGATGTGGTTCATAATGCTAAGGAGGTAGAGTTACTAGAGCGATTACAATTAGGCAATGATGAAGCCGACGACATTCCTCCGCCTTTGGAGGACGACCATGAACATCTCGAAATGTACGATAGTGATGATGCGACCGTTGATCCAGATAATCCTGATCCGGATGATTATTTCTAATAAAAGTACGTTTATATATTGCATCATCTCTTTCTAATAGTTTATGTCGGTTCATATTTCTTATATATTACATGTCTTTCTAATAATTTATGTTTATATGTGAAATCTAATAAATGCATGTTTTTGTTGATTGCAGGTGATTGAACCAAGATGGTTGGTCGGGGCGGTGCAATGAGGAACGTCATGTCGTTGTACCGGAAGTTCAAAGATGGAGGGACCGATGCAGCTGGGTCGTCTAGTGCCAAGGGCAAGGGGCGAACGGAGAAGGCCAAAGGCGGGGGGCGAGGCAAGGGCAAGAGGCGAGAGCGGACCCCCGTACCTTCGTCGTCTTCGTCCGACGAGGACTTCGTTCCTTCAGCGGCAGACACTCAGGCCGCGGAGCACGAGGACCGCGAGGACGAGGAGCACGAGGCAGCGGAGCACGTGGCCGAGGAGCATGGGGCCGAGGACCACGGGGCCGAGGACCCCAAGGGCGAGGACGTAGAGGGGTCCACCTCCTCTGAGAACTCGGCCCTTTGGCAGCGAGGCCCCTCGCAACTCCCGAAGCGCCCTATACCCATGGAGCGTCGCCCCGTGATCGCACCCAACCCTCCAAGGTAAGTAATTTTAGATGTTACAAGTACCTTTTCGTTTCATATTCATATGTTGGAAATCACAATATGGACTAACAATTTATCTTAATCACTTGGGCAGGAATTGGGTGAGTGTCACCCCGGGCGCTGCTCACGACCGCAAAGTCAACGGCATCTTGGGTCTTCTTTGCAGGGAGTTGTTTCCGGGTCTGGTGACCATTGGCGGCAGGGAGGAGCCGGCCAACACCTTTGACCACTACGTCGCCACTCGCGATCAGGAGGACCGGGACCGCAGGATCTTCAACAACAAGGCCGAGCGGGTAAAGGGCGAGTTGTGGGTAAGTATTTGTTGCACTACATTGCTCAACACAACACATTCATTAACAATCTACAAATAATGCAACATCCATCGTGTATATATGCGCAGGACTTTTACAGATGCGTCCCGGGACAGGAGGCTTTGGCAGATGTTGTGGCACATGCAGCCTGTAGGAAGCTTGTCAAGGACGTGCACTATGAGGCGCGCGTGCAGGCCGTAATTGATTATTACGCTGCACTCAAGATCTCCGTGAAGAAACCCGAGGCAAGAAAGATAAAGTTGACCAAGGAGCAATACATGGCGGTATGAAAATCGATAATGTTTTATTCTAAGATTAAGTACTTTAAATTCGATCTTGTTATATGTCGTACACTTGATGCCTTGTAGGCGATTCCTTGGTGGTGCGCCCCGCATCCCAGATGCTGAGAGGTGATAGTCGACAAGTGGTGAAGCGACGAGTGGGCGGCTCAGCACGACCTTTGCCGGGAGCGGCGTTTGCTTATGCCCGGTATAGCATACCATCAGGGTAGCCTTAGCCTCGAGGAGTACAGGGCCAAATGGGTACGCCGAGTCATTTCTATCTTCGCTCACTCAATTCTGTATAATTGCTAATTCTTATTGTTTATTTTTTCAGTCGGCGTCACATGGTGGTGCGTCTTGCTCACAGCTCGAGGCATTTGCTATGGCCCACAAGGGCAAGGCGACCTCCGACGTCCAGTACAACCCGGAGGACGGGCCCGCGGCATACAGCAACGCCAGCGTCCACAGTCGCCTCGCGGCATATACAGAGGTGGCGAGGGAGGTCCACGGGCCAGACTGGGATCCGACCGCCCACGACATTGATGGAGAAGTGGTCATGAGGGTGGGAGGAGGCAAGAAGCACGGGCGGTACTTGATCGCCAACAGCACCATCGACACGGCCGCTACCCCCACACTCTCCCAGATTCGAGCCAGGAGCACGAGCTCTTCAGCGGCTATCCGCCAGCCTCTTCCCGGTTCACACTTCGGGATGCAAGCACTCCAGGTTATTTCTGTTTTGTTCTTCGTATGTGAAGTTTACTTACGTTTGCAATGTATTGTAACTTTGTGATTGAATATTGCAGACCCGGTTGGAGGAAGAGACGCAGAGGCGGGAGTTCCTGGAGGCGGAGGTGCAGCGGATGAAGGACGCGGAGGCCGAGAAAGAGAGGCAGAAGGAGGAGGCCGAGCGGACGAACCGAGCGTGGCAGGAGCAGGTAATGGCCTACCTGACGAGCATTGGCCAGCGGGTGGTTGAAGGTCCGTCGCCGGCGGCGGTGATGCCACCACTGCCTCCACTGCCTCCACCACGTGTTCCGATTTCTCCTGTGAGTCACTTGAGAACCTTATAATTTCATTTCACAACTCATTTCTGTCATAAATCTTGTAACACACACCACTAATCTCTTTTGGGCAGGCTCCTGGCTCGGCGGCGTCGAATGCCGGCCCTCAAGACGAAGACCTTGCGGCACGGGAGGCTAGATCGTTGTTCGGACCCCCTCCTCCGTGAGTGATGGATGTTGGACTTTGTAAACTAGTGAATGATGGATGTTGGATGTTTGGATGTTGAATTTGTGACATTTCTGTGATGTTGGATGGTTTAGTGACTTATATTTGTTTGTTTATGGTTGTGTGATGGTTTAGTGGCTATATATATATATATATATCAATTGCCTGTGATGCCTATTATAAACTGCCTGTGATGTTTTTGTTGAGGGGTCCTTTTAACGCAATAAATAAATAAAACACAGGGGTCAAATTGATGCTTTGCCGAGTGTTACACTCGGCAAAGGGCCTGTTTGCCGAGTGTATTGGCCATAACACTCGGCAAACAGGTTGTTTCTGTTGACGTAAAATCCGCACCTTACGCCAAGCACACAGCAAGCCGAATTAGCTGGCTTCACACGTGGCCCGGGCTTTTGAATCCGGAAGCGTGCCAGTCAGTTTGCCTGAAAACTAACAAAGGGACAAAAACGTTTAGATCAAAACCTGGAACGTGCCGGGTGGGACCAGACAGTTCCATATTTGCGGCTACGGAGCCAGTTTCGAACGACACATAGCTACAGAGAAGCTATCTGTCGGCAGTTAAAGCCTCATTCGGCAATCGGCAAGGCACGTAAGGAGCGCACTGCCGAATGCGTGACGTAAGCATGACGAAAGATCGGCTTTCAACCGAATGAACATTGTAACGCATACTCATAGCCGATTAACGAGAAACAGAACATGATAGATAAATAAAAGGGTGAAACATGATCATAAATTCGTAGTAAACAAGGAATGCATAGGCCGAAAGCAGCACCCGTCAAGCATGATAACAAAACAAGTTAATCCACCGCATGATACGACTTGTTTGAGACCACACCACTAATCAGATTAGACCAATCCACCGCATGATACAATCTAACCATGAAAAGCTAAAAGCATTCAATGTTTAATTACGAACCCACAACACAGTCACGAATTTACATTGAAACAAGAATGCATAGGCCGAAAGCAGCACCCGTCAAGCGCGGCAACAAACGAATTAATCCACCGCATGATACAACTCGTTTGAGGTCACACCACCAATCAGATTAGATCAATCCACCGCATGATACAATCTAATCGTGAAAGGCTAAAAGCATTCATTGTCCAATGCAAACCCACGAACACACGTTCACTCGTGAGAGCACTGCCGAATACGGCTACTTAGCCGAATCGGGGTCCGCGGCGAAGGAACAAACTTAATCGGTAAAGATAAATCTATCAGATCGAATCGAATTCTAATCCACCGGATGATTAGCTCTAAGACGACCCAAAAACCTGCATCTACCGCATGATACCCGGTTCTGTCAAGACCGACACGATACCGACAAGTTCGAACCCGCGACACGTGGCAACCTAGATCGGTTTCGGATTCGGCTATGAGGGAATAAGTCGTCACACCGTAAAGCAAAGCCGATTCTAGCCGATCTAGATTGGGCAAAGGTGTGTTGCATGAATTAAGCACAGAGTAAAAACGAAGCAACACGGGGTAACTTAATGAATCTGTTAGATCTTGCCGAAATCTAACAGAGCCGATAACTTGGTCCATACTAGATCTTAGCCCACCGCATGGCTCATGACCTAACAGAGGAACCTTCTTGAGACCACAACTTAAATCCACCGGATGATACTAAGCATGGTAACAAGACTACTTGCATCAAAGCTTAAATCCACCGCATGATACTAAGCATGATACAAGGTTGCCGGTACTTACGGAGGTCGACGGATCGATGACTCCTCTCGAAGAACTCGACGACTCGACTAAAGGACTCGATGTTGGCACGGGGCCGGTTTGTTGTATGATTGATTGGATTGGATCCCTTTTTACAGCTGCCATGGGTTTATATTTATACCCAGGTCTTGATACAACTCCTAGTCGGACACGACTACAACACTTGTTTCTAAAAATAAATGACGGATCTTCGTGCCCATATTGCGTTCCTTGTTCGAACCGGCCTTTTCCTTATATTGATCCACGTCATCATACCTTCCCGAATGCTACCGCTTTTACCTGCGGAACCATGCCTCTGCCGAATGACGACGCATTCCCGACCGCAGAACGTCTTTGCCGAATGCCTCTGGGGAAAAACTCCTTTGCCGAATGATATCTCTTCGATGACTCCGGCCCACATGTCAGCCTCTTCCTGGTGCCAATTTTTGGTGTCAACACATGCCCCTTCAATTTCGGGATAAGAGGTAACTTTTATCTCGGAATTGACCAGAAGCACTTAACATTTTCAAGTTAGTTCTGCTCGGCATCCGCTTCTCCTTTTGAATCTTCAGAGCTCTCATCCGGATCCGAACCCTAAGTCATCAACTTCCAAGATCCAACCTTCAAATGGCGGACCAAGATCTTGCTCTCCAGGTAAACTTCAATCCCCTCAAGCATGTTCGGCATTCTTCTTTCGATTTGCATTTTAAATTTCTTCTTATCCCCTTTCATTCTTGATAGGCCCTAGCTACCGAAATCCTCATCCCTGTTGAGGAAAAATCTCCATCCTACTTCCTCGGTCCCGTAGGAGATTCAGATCCTTCTGAAATCATTGCGGCCGAATCTCAGCGGATTCCTTTTAAGATTTCACTGACAAAACCTCATGAGTGGCAAGACGCCTTCAAGAACTGGCCTTTGCCCCCAATTGCCGGATGGAGAAATTGGTACAAAAGGATTTCTGACGATAAAAGTCCCCAGACGCAGAATTGGGACAGTCTTCGTATTTCTCATTGCTTGGAGCTATCTTTAGCTGAAACACCAAAGAATGAGAACCTTCTGATCGCAGCTTGCCACTTCTGGTCCAATGGTGTAAATGCTTTTCTTTTCGGCCATGGCCCAATGTCCCCTACCTTAGCCGATGTCTACATGATGACCGGCCTGAATGTTACAGGAACTGTGTACCCATATGACCATAAAGGTTCCTCCAAGCAGACAGGAGTAAGAACAGGGGTTGGATACAAGAGATATATCCAGAATCATATGTCTGATGGTCCTCTGACTGATGTCGAATACAGAGCTTTCCTGAACATGTGGCTATGCAGATCAGTCTTTTGTGGCAAAGCCAATGAGCCAACCTTGAATCATATCGTGATGGCCGAAGAGCTGGCTACTGGAAAAGTCATCCCACTTGGGAAATACCTCCTGGGAAGTGTTTACCATATGCTCAACCAAACCACCCACCTGATGCACACTAGCAAGAAGATCCCCTGTGTCAATGGTCCCTGGTGGTTTGTCCAAATGTGGCTGCAATTATACATGCACCAAATCGTTGCTATTGATCTCAACAGCCGAGACTTCCCTTCAATCAATTATAAAGAAGGAGAAACCCGGAGAACCAAAGGTTGTCAAACCTATGGAGAAGCTGCCTCCACTGTACCTATCAACAAGAACATTGGTGAACTGTTTGAGCTCTTCTTCAGAGGTTTTGCCAATCCTCTTTGGTTCCCATATTCGGACAATGACAATCTTACTCTCCCTTGTGAATTCAGCTTTGAGACTGGATGCACTGATGTACAATCTGTAGCAATTTTTAATGCTTTCATCCAGCCCTGCATCCTGCCAGCCGAATTCTGTGGAGGGAGGCTAGTCCAAAGCACTTATGAATATTATCAGCCAAACATGATGGCTAGACAGTTGGGATGTAGCCAAGTGCCCCCTAGGCTATTTCTCCATGAATTCCTCAGGCCTAGAGAAATAGTCAAGGATTCCACAGAAACAAGAAGGATTTTCACCTATAAATGCTGTGGAACTATTTATGCACATGATCCTTTTGTGCCAATAATATCTGCCCATCCTTCCTTCACTCTCTGGTGGCAAGAATTCCATGATCATATCTTCAATATGCCAATCTATCCCTTCTGCCTTGAGTTAATGCCTGATTATCAGCCAACTGCAGAGGTAATATGCTTATTCCTTTATCTGTCTTCATAACATTGACTCCAATCGATTCTGACTCCATTATTTTGCAGGACATAACACCTGCCCCCCTTGCCAGAGTAATCTTATACAAAACCGCAGGCCCAATATCTGCTTTGGGGCATCAATCTCCTACCTTGGCCCGGCTGATGGCTAGACAAGCTTCTTCAGATCCAATACTCACTAGACCATCATCTGTCAAGAGGAAAACCCTCCTTATAGCTGCTCCCTCAGTTGTAAAGAAGAAAAGAACAAGTGGCAAAATCAAGGTCAGAGTCCTTTTTCTTTGACTATAATGCTTTTGGTGTTTTGCTCAGCTTTATTTCTTTTTGATTTCAGGCCAGAGAACAACAGCCAGCAATCAGTACAGGTCCTGCCGATGCTTCAATGATTGGTAAAATTTCTCACTATTTTGTCTTTAAAGTTCCTCTCCATCGGCATTGATTCCTTTTCAGTTTCAGAGCAAATCTCAATAGACCCAATCTTGGAGAGTCCTCCTTCTCATCAAGAACTAGCTTCAGCTTCACCTGATGTTCCTCAACCAGAAGCCTCTTCTCCACCAAAAGATCTTCCAAGCTCTCCTCAGCATGACATACAAGAATCTTTGCCTGAGCTCGAGCTGCCCTCTCTTTCCATCCAAGAGATCAGGAATGAGGTAGAGATAATTACCCAGTCTTCCAGTTCTTTATTCAATGGATCATCAATAATTCGGCAGAATCTTCTTTCAGGAGAAAACCACTTCTTCACCCAGCTATTCATTTGCTGTGGATGATCTAGTTACCGAACAAGGAGAAGAAACCTCTTCTGGTCAAACTTTATCAGAGGAGAACCAAGCAAAACTGAAGGAAATCCTCTCTTTTCTGCATAAGGACACTCGGGAACAAGTTACCAATGCTGATCTTTTAAGAGACTTGCTTGAATCATTTGACCAAGATCTTCCTGCCGATATCAAGACTTCTTTAGATCCAATTTCCAGATTGGATGATCATTTTATCGCAGTGAAGCAAGCTCTGAAGAATCAATCTGCTCAACCAGCCTTGGAGCAAAGGAGAACTTTGGTTAAGCAATCTGTAAAAAACCTGCATACTCAAGTCCAGAATGACAAGGAATTATTGACCAAACTGGAATCTGAACTTGAAATGAAGGAGATCAGAAAAGCTGCACTTGAGGCCGAATTGAGAGATCTATCGGCCGAAATTGAAGCTGACAAGAAGAAAATAGTCGAGCTTCCCAAGCTAACAGAGAGGAGGCGAAAGGAAGCCTTAGCAGCTCTAAACGAAGACAAACAACTCAAGGCGAAGCTTGCTGCCCTGACTAGAACCCAAGAAGCTGATAAAAACTTATTAGAGAACATTAGCAACATGATATCAAATGCCAAAAATGTAATCTCAAAGTTCTTGGGTGTGTGAATTGTGTCAAATAGTTTGATAGCCGAATGTTTTATCAACCCTGTAATCTTGTCATTTCTTAACTCTGCTTTTCTCCATTGTGGATGACTCATTCGGCAAAGTTGGCCATAATAGCACTTAGACCCGAAAACACTTCAACCACGACATAGCCGAATCTCATCCAGTCAAAGCCGAATACGACTCGATAAGAATCCCAAACGACATGGGAACTGATCGGCTGGAAAATCCTTTCCACCTTCCGAACTCTTCGGAATACGCGCCACGATCTTTGGCCACGATTTCCTCTGCGGGTTCTATAAATAAACATACCGAGTATCCCACAGTTTTTCACCAAGTTCTTCGTCTTCCAAGTTCTTGCCGGCCCAGATCATTCTTTTCCCCATCCACAGTAACTCCGAGGAACTTCCAATGGCCGACAACAACAGGAGGCGCCCGGCCGCCGATGAGGCCGAAGGAAGTCGTGCCGGCGCTCGCCCCAGGTGATTGGCTGCTTACTTCTCTCTGTTCTTCTCGAGATTTCTTTCCTCTTTCTTGACGAATCTCTTTGTTCTTTCAGGGTAATCCAATGGATTGCCGGCGCTGGTGCGCCAATCGCAGCTCCAGCCGCTGCTCCTGCGGCATCTTCGAGTTCATCCAATCGATCTCTCGAATCGGACGACTACCGCTACACGGACGGCGATGCCCGCCGATTCAAAGCGGAGCGTGACGATACCCGCCGCGAGTTGGAGGCTATCTCCAAGCAAGCCGGGATTGCTGACCTTGAATGGCAGCACGAGCGCAAGCAGCTGCTCGAAGTCATTGATGGTGAGTCCCGCAATCTGCTCAATCTCAATCTTGTCCTCTAAATGATATTAATCTGTTATCCCCTTGTGACTTTGCAGCGCGTGATGCTGAACTTGATCGACTGAAGGCGCTGGTGGAGGAGCTGGCGGACAAGGTGAACGCCCAAGGGGACACACCCGAGGTACGCTTTGGTGCGGTGGCAGGTCGTGTCGACGAAGTGGCTTCCCATGGCGTTCGCCTGGGCGTCGCTACGGGTCTCGTCGCTATGTCGACGCACACCGGCACGGACTATTCCAGAATGCCGGTTGGTTTTGCCAACAACAACCCAGAAGATATCGACGACATTGACGCTTCCATTGATCGTCTTGATGGCCATGGCACTGCCATTGCCGATTCCATTCATCCCCAGTCTGTTTTGAACAGGCTCTTTCAGTAGTTTGTACTAGGGATTTATGGAATTTCGGCAATAAAACTTATCTTTTGCATGAACTCTTGATGTAACATATTTTGTGCTAAGGGCAATACATTCAGTATTGGCCATTTTTCTTTTTCTCCAATGTCTCTGTCAATTTCCTTCTAAAGACGATTTCTTCCCAAATATCGGCTGTTCGGCAATTTAATATATCAATCACCGATCGATTTCAACACTGGGATAATACCTCTTTAAATATCTTCCATTTATAGCAGAAGCAAATTCCTCTCCCAATAATGTCTTCAAAATATATGCATTTCCAGGCACGCATCTAACTACTCTGAAAGGGCCTTCCCAATTTGGAGACCATTTGCCGAATGCTGCATATTTGGTTCCAATCGGCAATATCGCTTTCCAAACTAGATCACCTTCTGTAAATTGCTTAACTTGCACCTTCTTGTTGTAATATTTAGCAACTCGCATTTTATTTTTCTCGATATTTTCCAAGGCCCTGAGACGAATCATATGCAAATCTTCTAATTCGTCCATCATTAAATCATTATAATCTTTAGAACTTAAATCCTTCTGCAACTTTATTCTCCTTGAGTCTAATTGTATTTCCCAGGGCAAGATAGCATGATGCCCATACACCAACTCATAAGGAGACGTCTGTGTAGCCCCATGTGGAGCCATTCGGTAAGCCCATAAAGCCTCATTGAGTGCCGAATGCCACTTTCTTGGCTTCTGATCAATCTTCTTCTGTATAATCTTAATCATAATCTTGTTAGAAGCTTCTGCTTGACCATTAGCTTGGGCATAATAAGGAGACGAATTTAACAATTTGATGCCCATACTTTCAGCAAAATCTCTGAACTCTGAAGATGTAAATTGAGCCCCTTGATCTGTGGTGATTGTTTGAGGAATCCCAAATCTGTAAATGATATGTTCTTTAACAAATTCAACCATATTCTCCGACGTCACCTTCTTTAATGGAATTGCCTCAACCCACTTGGTAAAATAATCGGTTGCCAAAAGCACAAACTTATGTCCCTTGCTAGATGGAGGATTTATTTGGCCAATCAAATCTATTCCCCATCCTCTGAATGGCCATGGCTTGATAATGGGATTCAAAGCCGATGCCGGAACTCTCTGAATGTTTCCAAATCTCTGACAGTCTTGACATCTCTTATAATATTCAAAGCAATCTTCCAACATTGTCGGCCAGTAATATCCAGTTCTTCTAATAACCCACTTCATTCGGTAGGCCGATTGATGTGCTCCACATAACCCATCATGTACTTCACTCATCAGCCTTTTTGCTTCTTCATGATTTAAGCAATGTAACAGCACCCCATCCAAGGATTTATAATACAAATTATCATCAAGAAGAACAAACTTTAAAGCTTTGTACCTGAGCTTTCTAGAAACCTTTCGGGATGGATTCTCCAGATAATCGGCAATCTCTTTTCTCCAATCATCTTCTGCCAGATTATTTCCGAAAGCATGTACATCATTAGCAAAAACTTCTCGAAGCTCTTTATAACCTGATGCACTTTGGGCCAATCTATTTGCCTCTCCATTATCCCCTCTAGGAATGTGTTGTAGAATTACTGACCGAAAGCTCTTCAATATTTCTTTGCATTCTTCATAGTAATTCCTCAAGGTATCACTTTTGCACTCATATTCACCATTCAATTGTTTTATGACCAATTCTGAATCTCCAAAAATTTCAACCACAATGGCCTTTGCTTCTTTCAAATATTGGAGCCCTTTGAGCAATGCCTCATACTCAGCCTGATTGTTAGTAACAGCAGATTGAATGGGAACAGCAAACTCAAATGTTTCTCCTTTGGGTGAAATTAATAAGATACCTGCTCCACCACCTTTGTTGCATGAAGATCCATCAAAGAATAACACCCAAGGAACAATGTTAAGCAAATTTATCGATGTATCATGATGTTCAGTAATGAAGTCGGCAATAATCTGTCCCTTAACAGCCTTTGCCGATTCAAACCTTAACTCAAATTCAGACAAAGCTAAAATCCATTTGCCAATCCTTCCGTTCAAAATTGGCATAGACAACATGTGTTTTATCACATCAAACTTTGAATACACAATGCATTCGGCATGTAGTAAGTAGTGCCGAAATTTTGTACAGGAGTAGTAAACACATAAGCAAAGCTTCTCTATAGCCGAATACCTTGTCTCTGGATCTAGTAACTTTCGGCTAAGGTATGCAACTACTCTTTCCTTCCCTTCAAATTCTTGAATGAGGGCCGATCCAATAGTTTGGGCATCGGCCGCCACGTACAACTTGAAAGGCTTGTTCAATTGTGGAGGCACCAATACTGGTGGCTTCTTCATATACTCCTTTATTTCATCAAAAGCCTTCTGTTGTTCGTCACCCCATACAAACTTTTGATCCTTTTTTATTTTCAACAGTGAGGAAAAGGGCAACACCTTTTGTGACAAGTTTGATATGAATCTTCTCACAAAATTTATCTTGCCAAGCAGCGATTGTAGCTCTTTAAGATTAGTTGGAGGAACAATTTCATCAATTGTCTTCATGCTTTTCTTACCAACTCCTATTCCTCCTTCATGTATCAAAAATCCCAGAAACTCTCCAGCCGAAACTCCAAAAGCACACTTATTCGGGTTCATCTTAAGCCCATGTTTCCTGGTGCATTCTAGAGTTTTCCTTATGTCGGCCAAATGAGACTCATGATCCAATGACTTGATCACCACATCATCAATATATATTTCCACAATCTTGCCGATCAACTCATGAAAAATATAATTCATAGCCCTTTGATAAGTTGCACCGGCATTTTTCAATCCAAAGGTCATGACAACCCACTCAAACAACCCTATGTGTTCAGGACACCTGAAAGCTGTCTTTACTATATCCTCCAATGCCATATAAATCTGATTGTATCCTGCGTTACCATCCATGAAACTGAGCACTTTGTATCCAGCAGCAGCATCAACCAATGAATCAGCAATAGGCATTGGATATCCATCCATGGGTGTAGCCTTGTTCAGATCTCTAAAATCTATGCAAACCCTCATTTTTCCATTTTTCTTATAGACAGGAACGATATTAGAGATCCAATCCGCGTATTTACATGGCCGAATGAAATTTGCATCTAGTAATCTTTCAATCTCCTTTTTCACATCGGCCAACACTTCTTCCTTGTAGATTTTTCGGGGTGGTTGCTTGTAAGGCCTGTATCCAGGTTTGATTGGCAACCGATGCTCAACAATAGAACGGTCTAGACCGGGCATCTCCGAATAATCCCAAGCAAAGCAGTCCTTGTATTCTTTTAACAATATCACCAACTTTTCTTTGAAAACCGAATCCAAGTTAGCACTGATAAATGTCGGCCTTGGCTTGTCACCATCTCCAATGTCCACTTCTTCTAATTTATCGGCCGACACAAATCCACGTCCTAATTTTCCATCAGTTCCATCAATTGGATTTTCCATCAAAAATTACTATGAGAGCCGACTGCTTTGATCGGCTGCTGATCACTGCTGGCTGGTGTCACAGGACCTTCTCCCCAGTCTTTGCCTGAGAAACAATCTATGCCTTGATATTCCCAAAAAGCTGGTTCCATATTTGCCACGCTTATTGAATCATCTGCTTGGACAATCTCCACCTCATCATCTATCCACTGAATAAGCTGTTGATGCATAGTAGATGGAATACAACAATTTGCATGAATCCAATCTCTTCCAAGCAGCAAGCTATATGCCCCTTTGCCCTCAATGACAAAGAAAGTCGTAAGCAGAGTCTTGGACCCAATCATCAGATCAACGTGCACGCATCCCTTGGTGTCCGAAGGATTTCCAGCAAAATCATTTAGAATTATGCTCGTTGGTGTCAAATCTCTAGGGCCCATACCAAGCTTCCTGAATGTGGTATATGGCATTACATTGACAGCAGCTCCTCCATCGACAAATATCTTGGTCAATGGTTTGCCATTAACATATCCCTTCAAGTACAGTGGCTTCATGTGCCGATTCTGGGCTGGCTTCTCAAAAACAGCTTGTTTGTTCAACATCAATTGTGCCATTAACCCAAATCGTTCGGCATCATCTATATCAGGCAATATCTCTTCCTGTACAATTTGGTTAGCTGGAGCCATGAATTCATTCGGCAGAAAACATACCATGCATGTAGGAGCCGAATGACCATGTTCGTCAGGCCTGTCTTTTGGGAGCCATATTGATTTTACCTTGACCTTTGCTTGCTTCAATTCCCGATTCCTCAAGCGCTGTACTCTTCTCTTCTGACTCCTTCTTAAACCAGGTGGACACCACCGTCCTTTCTGCCAAACATACTCACGATCTTCTTCCTCATGATCAACCCATCTGTAATCAGCATGTCTCTTTCTTGGTTGATCATCAAAACGCCGATCATCACTAGGATGCATCCTACCAATTCTTTCATGGACAGATCGGCGATTGGCAACATTTTGCCTATGTTCGACATACCCATTATTGCACTCAGGACAGTTATTCCTCGTAGGCAGCTTTAAACCCTCGTTCCAACAGTGTCTGAAGAATGCACACCCCCAATGCGCACGTTCCTGTTCTCGGATATATTCTTCTTGTTCTTCCTCAAACCTTTCTTCTTCGCGCCTTCTTTTCTCCTCCTCGTATTCACGTCTCTGGTAATGCTCTTTTTCTTGCTGACGCTGCCACTTATTGAGGAGAATACGCGATGTGACTCTGGGTTTAGAAGAATTCCCAATTTCAAATTGGCCATTCGGGAAGCGAGGTCTCTCTTTGCGAATCTGTTCGATCGTAATCTGCCGATTAGGATCTACTGAGCCATTCTGCTTCGCTTTTTTTGACGTCAGGACTCTCATTTTTTCCTTTTCTCCAGATTCGGCAGTACTCACCATATTAACCGAGAACCCGATCATATTCTGAGGGAAAGGGTTACTGTCCAGTTTCATCTTGTTGTCGAATTTCAGATGTCCTTCCTGGATAGCTTTTTGAATCTTCATCCTAAAGACTCTGCATTCATTAATGGAATGAGAATTTCTATCATGAAACCCACAGTACCTCTTATCTTTCACTCCATCAGGCCGAAGCATAGAATGCCCCTCCGGCAATTTGATTCGGCCTTCTTTCACCAGGAACTCAAACAATTTGTCCGCCTTAGTCACATCAAAATCATACGTTCCCTTCACCTGTTTGATCCATCTTTGAGTCATTGTAACTGGTTCTTTGCTCCACACTATCTCTGCTGCGGCTATCTCCTCGCTATCTTCATACTCATCTTCTTGATCTGCTCTTTCAAGGAATTGGTTATAGATGTCAGCTACATCATTATTTTTAGCAAATCTGACATCTTTCTTGAAACCATATGCCTGGTTACTCATCAAGGCCAATCTGTGCGACAATTGGCCCAGATCATCAAACTCCATCCCGAACAGCTTCTCCCGAATGACAGGCAGCATTCCAGCTACAGCCATACCAGCCAGTTGATCATCAGGTATATTCAGAGAAAAGCACATACTCTTTGTTTCCCTAAATCTCCTGAGGAACTCTGTAGGTGTTTCATTATTCCTCTGCCTTAAGCTGGTCAAATCAACCAACTTTTTCTCGGTACTGCCAATGTAGTAATGAGCATGGAATTTCTGTTCCAGGTCTTTCCAAGTACAAATCGACTGAGCAGGCAAAGAAGCAAACCATGTAAAAGCTGGACCCGTCAGTGACAAAGGAAAGTATCTGATTCTGAAAGCCTCATCTGCCGAAGCTTCTCCAAGCTGCATCAGATATCGAGCTATATGTTCCACAGTGCTAGTATCATCTTGTCCTGAGAATTTAGTAAACTCTGTAGGCACCTTGACTCTATTCGGCAATGATACCCTTTGGTACCATTCTGGGAAAGGAGACGAGTACATGTACCCCTGATTTTTAGGCTTCAGACCGAATTGGTTTTGCAATACATCGGTCATTTTTTGCACCATGAGGTCGATACTGGTATCTTGATTCCCTGATCTTCCAGCAAGCATGCCTGTAGTACCAGCATATCCAGGATTCGGGAGAGCGTCGATAGCGTTGTAATCCATAAACTCTGAATATCCGTTTCCATACATGTCCCTTTGCAGCCTGTTGTTCAGAGGGGATATCTTATAAGCAGAAGCAGGTGGATTCCCTGTGGTGCCGAATGCCATATCACCGTATGTGCGAGTTTTCGGCAGTGCAGGTTGAGGATCTTGCCGAATCGGTTGACCATTTGTATCTTTAGTACCAGAACCTCCAGTTTCATCAGCATTTCCTTTACCATGTAGTTTCTGAACTGGTGCTTGAACATTGAAGTACGTCGGACCACCCAATTGCCCATGTATTTGCTCGAAGGGTTTATCCACATGCTGACCAAAAATGCTTACCATTATATGCCGAAAACTATTCAAGAACGCAGCATTGTGATTGGTCATTGCTTCTCCCAAAGCTTTGTATAACAAGCCCGAGAATCTCTCCCTCTCTTCTTCTTCAGTAAAATCAGACTGCCCAGGAAGGAGAACTCTTGGCAAGTCGGATTTGAGAAACGGTGTACCACTCCTGTTCTTGGCGAAAGACAGTAAACATTTGTTAATGAATTGACCAGCAGCAGCCTTTACCATCTGTTGATGTTCTTCAGACAATTCTTCCAAAGTGACATCCATGATGTCGCTCAACTCAGGCATCTTGAAAACTTGTGTGTGTCCCACCGGGCGTGCCAAAAAGTGTGTTGACGTAAAATCCGCACCTTACGCCAAGCACACAGCAAGCCGAATTAGCTGGCTTCACACGTGGCCCGGGCTTTTGAATCCGGAAGCGTGCCAGTCAGTTTGCCTGAAAACTAACAAAGGGACAAAAACGTTTAGATCAAAACCTGGAACGTGCCGGGTGGGACCAGACAGTTCCATATTTGCGGCTACGGAGCCAGTTTCGAACGACACATAGCTACAGAGAAGCTATCTGTCGGCAGTTAAAGCCTCATTCGGCAATCGGCAAGGCACGTAAGGAGCGCACTGCCGAATGCGTGACGTAAGCATGACGAAAGATCGGCTTTCAACCGAATGAACATTGTAACGCATACTCATAGCCGATTAACGAGAAACAGAACATGATAGATAAATAAAAGGGTGAAACATGATCATAAATTCGTAGTAAACAAGGAATGCATAGGCCGAAAGCAGCACCCGTCAAGCATGATAACAAAACAAGTTAATCCACCGCATGATACGACTTGTTTGAGACCACACCACTAATCAGATTAGACCAATCCACCGCATGATACAATCTAACCATGAAAAGCTAAAAGCATTCAATGTTTAATTACGAACCCACAACACAGTCACGAATTTACATTGAAACAAGAATGCATAGGCCGAAAGCAGCACCCGTCAAGCGCGGCAACAAACGAATTAATCCACCGCATGATACAACTCGTTTGAGGTCACACCACCAATCAGATTAGATCAATCCACCGCATGATACAATCTAATCGTGAAAGGCTAAAAGCATTCATTGTCCAATGCAAACCCACGAACACACGTTCACTCGTGAGAGCACTGCCGAATACGGCTACTTAGCCGAATCGGGGTCCGCGGCGAAGGAACAAACTTAATCGGTAAAGATAAATCTATCAGATCGAATCGAATTCTAATCCACCGGATGATTAGCTCTAAGACGACCCAAAAACCTGCATCTACCGCATGATACCCGGTTCTGTCAAGACCGACACGATACCGACAAGTTCGAACCCGCGACACGTGGCAACCTAGATCGGTTTCGGATTCGGCTATGAGGGAATAAGTCGTCACACCGTAAAGCAAAGCCGATTCTAGCCGATCTAGATTGGGCAAAGGTGTGTTGCATGAATTAAGCACAGAGTAAAAACGAAGCAACACGGGGTAACTTAATGAATCTGTTAGATCTTGCCGAAATCTAACAGAGCCGATAACTTGGTCCATACTAGATCTTAGCCCACCGCATGGCTCATGACCTAACAGAGGAACCTTCTTGAGACCACAACTTAAATCCACCGGATGATACTAAGCATGGTAACAAGACTACTTGCATCAAAGCTTAAATCCACCGCATGATACTAAGCATGATACAAGGTTGCCGGTACTTACGGAGGTCGACGGATCGATGACTCCTCTCGAAGAACTCGACGACTCGACTAAAGGACTCGATGTTGGCACGGGGCCGGTTTGTTGTATGATTGATTGGATTGGATCCCTTTTTACAGCTGCCATGGGTTTATATTTATACCCAGGTCTTGATACAACTCCTAGTCGGACACGACTACAACACTTGTTTCTAAAAATAAATGACGGATCTTCGTGCCCATATTGCGTTCCTTGTTCGAACCGGCCTTTTCCTTATATTGATCCACGTCATCATACCTTCCCGAATGCTACCGCTTTTACCTGCGGAACCATGCCTCTGCCGAATGACGACGCATTCCCGACAGCAGAACGTCTTTGCCGAATGCCTCTGGGGAAAAACTCCTTTGCCGAATGATATCTCTTCGATGACTCCGGCCCACATGTCAGCCTCTTCCTGGTGCCAATTTTTGGTGTCAACAGTTTCTGTCATTTTTGGAACTTCCTTTGCCGAGTGTGCGGGCTTTGCCGAGTGTTTGTGCCCTAACACTCGGCAAAGAGGCAGCCTTTGCCGAGTGTCGGTGTCTCACACTCGGCAAAGTGCTGTCCAGGGGCTTGCCCCAGCCAAGCCTTTGCTGAGTGTGACACTCGGCAAAGACACCAGCCTTTGCCGAGTGTCGGTGTCTCACACTCGGCAAAGGCTGTTGGCTTTGCCGAGTGTGACACTCGGCAAAGGCTTGGCTGGGGTAGGCCCCTGGACAGCACTTTGCCGAGTGCTACACTCGAGTCTTTGCCGAGTGCGACACTCGGCAAAGACCCCGTTAGCACTAACAGCCGGCCGCGAACGGCGTCGTGCCGTTTGCGGCCGTCTGTTAGTGCTTTATTTTGCCGAGTGTCGGCTTCTGCCCTCGGCAAAGCCTTTGCCGAGTGCCCGATAAAAGACACTCGGCAAAGGGGCTGTTTGCCGACATGGGCTATGCCGAGTCCCCTTACCGAGTGTAACACTCGGCAAATGGTTTGCCGAGTGTATATCGGAGCAGGCACTCGGCAAACACCCGGTTTCCCGTAGTGCATGAGTTCGACCTGTGTTGAAGTCCAACACGTACAGTACAGCAAGTATTTTCTCTACATTGTCGCTTTATCAATCTCTTCAAATGGTCTTCTCAAAAAAAAAATCTCTTCAAATGGAAACAGCTACGAGTGATTTCCATTTTACTGTGCATACCCTATTTTTTTTATCAATTTCTTCAAGGAAAAACAATCCTAGCTGCCCTTATACACAGCGTTTTGCGTATACAGGAATCTTGACTATGTGGAGATAAATGGCCGGTTCATGATCATCGTCCAAGGTGGATCATAGTTATCTATTAAGGGCAAGTACATTGGTACTTTCTAATATACAACCTCATGCAGTGACACGTAATTTTGAGACAATTTATCAGATAACCTATATAATAAATTGTTGTTTTAGCAAAACTAGCAAGAACGCACGTGCGTGCCGCACGTTTATTGATGACATGTAGATACTAAAATAATATCTCTTCACTTTAGTGCAAAGCGCTTTTAAAAATACTTTATATTCGCTCTCTCATGCATGGAGAGTTTTAGGTATTCTCAAAACTCATGATAGTTTGCATTTATTTATATGGAGAAAACTCTCTAATTTATTGTCTTTTTAGCAATACGGGATAATTGTGTATAGACGTGGGTACAAATGTGGGTATATTTAGGTGGGTCCTTTTTTGGGTGAAAAAAGTTTTGGGTTTAGAGGGGGAAATCAACATAGGAATGTCCCTCCTCCCCTCTGTTTTGGTCATTCATCAACTAATTTTCCCGACAGGTGGGTCCTATGTGAGGTGGGTGTGGGTTTTTTGTTGGTGAGAAGTGTTTTCAAATCTAATTCTCTTTATAGTATAGACTTGTACAATGGTGGGATAGTTGTCTCATAATCCTAATTTTTAGCTCATGAGACGGTTGTTTTGCGAAGCAACGACCTCATTCTCTCACCTCGCTCTCTCTCATCCACATCAGTAAAAATCCTACGTGACGCTGCATGAGACGACATATGAGACCGCTTACGTGTAGCAATGTAACTGTCCTAACCCATTGCGATCTTGCACCGCCGGTGCCCACACGCGCAGGGGCCTGGCCAACGGAGATAATTTGTATAATCTTTTAAATAAAATAAACGGTTAAATTTAGAATAAAAATAAAATAATTTATATTTTAGAACGAAAGGAGTACATAAATATATTTATGGTCTTTGTCTCGCGTAATTCCTCGCTAAGTCACTGGGCACACGTACGCGTGCAGTGCGTACTCTCGATCGATCGCTCCGTCCCACTCCCACCTGCCGCGCGTAGCTAGCTAGCGTCCGACGTTGCCGTTTCTTTCTCTCCTCGCAAGTCGACAAGGCCGTGCATGTGCAAAGACAGGGAGGGTTGCAGCGTCGGCTAACGGCGGCCGTGGCTCCAGGCGGCCCGGTGCGGTCGCCCTGCCGCGCCTGTCGCGCGCGTCGGGCCACTCGCTCGTCCGTCCCGGCGTGAGTTTTTTTTGTCCCGTCCCACGCTTTCGCTCTCGCTCGAGGAGAATTCGTCCACCGCGGGGCCCGGGGATGGGGGCATTTTGACATTTGCGCAGCACCCGAAACTCTCGCTCGCTCGCGTGACTGACGACCGTGACAGAGCTGCTTGTGCCGCTGTTCCACTTTGGCGGTGTTTAGATGCAAAAAGGAACCCCCGATTCGGGCCTGGCCGGCCCGCCGGCCACTGTTTCGTTTGTATGGACGAAAATTTATCTAAAAATTTATTAATTAGGCTTAAAATGTTCGTCTCACAGATTACAATAAAACTGTGTAATTAATTTTTGATTTCATCTACATTTAGTACTCCATACATGTTATGACATTTTGATGTGACGGAGAATTTTTTTTCATAGTAAATTTGAGAGTAATGTGGGCCGCAATGCGTACGCCAGAGGAAGACAGACGCATCGAGGCTAGTATGGGATGGGTTCGTCGATAGGTCCCTTTTGCTACTGGGCCTGCTCGGTAAAGTCTTTGGGCTATACAATCCACGTGTTGTTTGGGTTACAATCCACGTGCTAGCTATGCTGTTCCCGCAATAGGTAGTTCGCCAGAGGAAGAAGACGCATTCGCTCCACAACGTGCTGATGCTTTGCCCTATCTGATGGCTGTTCCAGCCTTTTATAGCAGGTAATTAAAGGTCAACGTGAGGGCTGATGGTTCTTGGCTCGAAGAAATGAATGCGCACTGCGCGGTGATGATTCGTTGGAGGGCCTGTGGGCTGTGGCGTATGCTTCAACCGTCAAGAGCGTGCTGCAGCATGAGAGAAAATTTTACATGAACAAGAGGGAGGAACAAGAGAAGATGACGATCAGTCGTGAACTCACAGCTAACTTGGTTGAAATTGAGATTTCAGGTCGAGCCAGCCACCTGACACCCATTTTTACGGGCCTTGACGCCTGAGCGGCCCGACATTGCATTTTTTCAATCATTTCGTGCAAATAGTATTATGTTGAATTAATGAGTACACGCATCAAAATTGAAGAACTAAATCTTTTTCTTAGATGGACTAGTACTTGGACTTGGATGATGAGTTATACTATCTCGGTCCAAATTACTATTTGCTTTTGACTATTTTAAAAATTAGTTTAAACATGATTTATTTTGTTTTACAAAATTGCTAGCTTCCTCCCATTCAAAAATTATGCAACTATCATTTTTAAATTTAATTTATCGTATAGATATTTTAATATGATTTATTTTTAGTTAGATTAATTTTAAAATAAGATGAATGATTGGACATTGTAAGAACAAATAACAGTGAATAATGATTTAAAGCGAAGAGGGTGAGAGACTTCTTATTTCAGTTCCTAACAAAATATAATCATACCGACTCGGGTAATGAAAGCAACTCATCTTTTTCGGCTCATGAAAACTTGGATTTATTCCCATGCGAATCTAGCAGTAACAACAATCTTGTGGTTGAACATTTCTATTTGTAGTGGTCATTGGTCAGTGACATCAACACTAAGGGTCCATTTGGTTCCAGGGACTAAATTTAGTCCTAATAGGGACTAAAGATCCAAACCCTTGGGACCAAAAGTGACTAAAACTCTTTAGTTCTATAAGCTCCACAAGAGGAGCTAATAGGGACTAAAACTGATACTTTTCCACTAGATGCCCTTTACCCCTCTCCCCCTCTCTCTCCATTGCTGCTGCAGGGGTAAAATCGTCTTTGCGTAAGCCATTAAAACAACTTTAGTCCCTTTTAGTCCTGGGATCCAAACAGCAATTTTAGTCTCTTAGGGACTAGTTTTAGTCCCTAGTATCCAAACAGGCCCTAAGATAGGTGACTTCCTCAATTTTAGGGTCTTTGTAAAAAAAATATTAAGTGGTACTTCATCCGTTCCAAATTATAAATCATTTTGGTAAATTTAGATTCATAGTTAGTAGTATGTATCTATACATAAATCAGGAATGACAAAAACGACTGAGACGGAGGACTACGCAGTACCAGGTGCATGCGTAGACGGTGACGGCTACAGACCGTGGCACACGGCGAAGAAGCACAAGAGTCCGCGGGACGGTGACGGCGGCCACGCGGCGACGTTGACGGTCGCCTGCCCTCCTCCCGATCCGACGGCGGACACCCACCCCACCTCCCATCCGACGGCGCCGAACGCCTCACAGCTCACCGCCCTAGCCCCCGCGACGCGGCAGAAGGCGACGCGTGTGGGGGGACGACACGACAGAGACAAGAGCACTAGCAGCCGGGTGGGACACTCTCAGCACCAACTAATGCGCACTCGCACCGCCACCGGGATGCGTGCTGGGTAAGGAGCGAGCAGGAAGGGCGGCGCGGCGCGGCAAGGCATTGGCGGCCCGCGGCGATGGCGGGGAACAGGGGGATGGTGGCCGGCTCCCGCGACGGGGTCGTCACCATCCGGCACGACGGCGACGGCGCCACGGTGCGTTCCGTTCCTCCCCCTGCGCTTATCTGCTCGGCGGCGCCCGCCCGCCCGCTCTTACCCCGTTTCGTTCCGTCTCGTTTCGATTTGCGCGGGGGGACCCGTCGATCTGCGGCGTGGCCGTGCGCCGCCGGGCGGATTGGGATTGGGTCGGCTCCGGGTCGGATTGGCTGGCTATGCGGTCGTTGTTTAGGATGGCTAGGTTTACGCGTTCGCGTGGGGGGATTTCGTGCGGCGTGCTGGTCGATTGGTTGTAGCCTTAGCCTTGCCACCAGCGCGCGGTGACGTTGTTAAGAAATGCAGAGGGGATTAAGCTGAAAAATCTGAAATGGACTTGTCAGATGGTGGTGAAATTTGAGGTTCAGCGCGTTAAGCCTCGCATTTTATTGGGGGTTTATCATCTGAACCTCGTAGGGCAATTCGAATCCTCCAATTTGGCGATGTTTTTTTTGCGAGGAACAATTTGGCGATATTAAGCTATTAATCTGCTGATGTGCTGAGCCTTTGGTCTTCACTAGTGTATCCTACTTCTCATAACTCCATTGATACCATCTACTTCCGGCTATGCACAGGGCAATTCACAGCGTCTTGTGGGGGTTTAGGGATTTTTTAATAATACTTCTGATTCAGTTTGTTGTTGTCACAATCTCACCTACATCAACGTTGGTCATGCAGGCTAAGCAATTGAAGAATGTGAACGAACAGATATGTCAAATCTGCGGTGATACTGTCGGGCTCTCAGCTACGGGCGATTTCTTTGTTGCCTGCAACGAGTGTGCCTTTCCGGTTTGTCGCCCGTGCTATGAATATGAGCGTAAGGAGGGGAATCAGTGCTGTCCTCAGTGCAAGACTAGATACAAGAGGCACAAAGGTCTGTTCCTTATGGAACTTAGGTCACTGTGCTTCAAAAGTTCAAACTGCTGGATGACTTTTGTTGCTTTATCTTGCAAATATCTGTTTATAAAGGAAAATGAATCGGTGTATATCATCATCATCTTGTGCTCTTCAAATTTAGGGAGCCCCCGAGTTCCGGGAGATGAGGAGGAGGATGGAGTTGATGACTTGGATAATGAATTCAACTATACACAAAGCAATGGCAAAGGTCCTCAGTGGCAACTGCAGGGACAAGGGGAAGATGTCGATCTCTCTTCATCTTCTCGACATGAACCAGATCATAGGATTCCGCGTCTGACAAGTGGGCATCAGGTATAACATATATGATATATATGGCCACTGTACAATGCCACATGCCAGTCAGATCCTTGTAGAGCTTTTGATCCTGCAACCTTAGCAATAAATCCTCTGCCAGAGTCATTGTACAAGGGACATGGCTTACTGTAGTGAAATGCATAACCTTCTATCAAACATTGTTCTTCTGCTTCAGCCTTGTTGAAGCTGGAATAGAGCCAACTGAGTCACTGCATCACTGGTAGAGTGGTAGTTCAGTGTTATTGGTTACTTCCTGATTTTAGATGATTATAAGTGTTCAAAAACTGCATCCTAGGCTGTTCATGATGAGACCATATAGAAGCAATTGGTGACTGGTTGCCGTTACCTGTTACTGGATAACAATAGTTAGGCTGGGCAAATACTGGCTATCAGTTTGAGACCTACATCTCATTTCGGAAAGACAGAAAATATACACTCCAACTAGCCATACATTTTTTTCTAACATGATTCTAATTCATTAGATAATCATTTTGTTGAACTTGAATGCTGCCACAAGAATATTTTACTTTATAGTGCACTGAAACTTTGGCACTTATCTCCAGATTTCTGGAGATATCCCTGATGCTTCACCCGATCGCCATTCTATTCGCAGCCCAACGCCAAGCTATGTTGATCCAAGCATTCCAGGTATGCTGTGCTATGTATAGTATTAATAACCACGTTACCCAGTTCCTCTGCATATTTAATAGAATGCATTCATTTGCTGTCATGATGTCAGTACCTGTGAGGATTGTGGACCCTTCGAAGGACTTGAATTCTTATGGTGTTGGAAGTGTTGACTGGAAAGAAAGAGTTGAGAGCTGGAGAGTTAAACAGGAGAAAAATATGATACAGGTGACTCATAAATATGCAGCGGAAGGGAGAGGGGATCTTGAAGGAACTGGCTCAAATGGTGAAGATCTGCAAATGTATGATCCTTACCATTTCACTTACATCTGCTCTTGCTTTTCTTCTGTAAATTAATATGTTATCTTTTGCACAGAAAGCATTCATGTTGCACCCGGGGTCTTATGCTTTTATTGACAATTTGAGTTATGCATTTCACTACAGCAAGCCAGAGGAGTTTTTGGCCACAATATCATAAAATCTGCTCTTTTTACAATAAATCCTCCATTTATTTTAATTTGGGGGCAATTTTTGGTACATGCTTAGCTTTTCTGTGTATTAACAATTACTTATGCCTGTTTAGCTTCTCTGTCAGAGCTGATTGGATGTCATGATATTCTTTCCACTATTCTTTTTGCAAGAATCGTGCTGCAAATCTGTGCTTACTGTGTGTTAATAACTACTAATGTCTGTTTAGCTTGGATATCTAGCTGACTTGAATGTATGACATTCTTGCCACTATTGTGTTGCAATAATGGAACTGCTTACTGTTTGTCTTTTTTCATCTAATGTTGCTAGGTTACTTACTTTAATTTCTCTTCTGCAGGCCCGATGATGCACGACTACCTCTAAGTCGCATAGTGCCTATATCTCCTAATGAGCTTAACCTTTACCGAATAGTGATTGTTCTCCGGCTTATCATCCTCTGCTTCTTCTTCCAGTATCGTATAACTCATCCAGTATGGGATGCTTATGGATTGTGGCTTGTATCTGTTATTTGCGAAGTTTGGTTTGCTTTATCTTGGCTTCTAGATCAGTTCCCAAAGTGGTACCCTATCAACCGTGAAACTTACCTGGATAGACTTGCACTGAGGCAAGTTGCACTTCTCGATGTTTTTCTACATGATGTTTCTACATGATGTTGGCGATGCATCACTTTGTTATCTTTAGATGTCCTTATGTTTCACACTGGGATTTCTGATTCAACTTTGCAGATATGATAGAGAGGGTGAGCCATCACAGTTGGCTCCAGTTGATGTCTTTGTCAGTACAGTGGACCCGCTTAAGGAACCCCCTCTAATTACTGCCAACACTGTCCTGTCCATTCTTGCTGTGGATTACCCTGTTGACAAAGTATCATGCTATGTTTCTGATGACGGTTCAGCTATGTTGACATTTGAAGCGCTGTCAGAAACTGCAGAGTTCGCCAGGAAATGGGTCCCGTTTTGCAAGAAACACAACATTGAACCCAGGGCCCCAGAGTTTTACTTTGCTCAAAAGATAGATTACCTGAAGGACAAGATACAACCTTCTTTTGTGAAAGAAAGGCGGGCTATGAAGGTGAGATAAGGCAGCAAATAGTTAGATTACTTATTCTACAGAACTTTCATTGGGAGATTTTGATCCCTTGAGTTGTTTTCTGACAGAGGGAGTATGAAGAATTCAAAGTACGGATCAATGCTCTTGTAGCGAAAGCACAAAAAATACCTGAAGAGGGCTGGACCATGGCTGATGGCACTCCTTGGCCTGGGAATAACCCAAGAGATCATCCAGGAATGATCCAGGTACATTTCTTTAATGACTTCTAAATTGGACATTCTATCATAGGTTCAGTTTGCTGTTGATCTTATCCTTGTGTATTCAACTCTTCTTTTTTATCTCAGGTATTCTTGGGGCACAGTGGTGGGCTCGACACTGATGGAAATGAACTGCCACGCCTTGTTTATGTTTCTCGTGAAAAGAGGCCAGGCTTCCAGCATCACAAGAAGGCTGGTGCCATGAACGCTTTGGTATATGTTCACATGATTATTCAGCTCTACAAATGCCAATTTAGTTTGTTCATGTCTTTATGATCTAACTCTTTAATAATAAACAGATTCGCGTATCAGCTGTCCTGACAAATGGTGCTTATCTTCTTAATGTGGATTGTGATCACTACTTCAATAGCAGCAAAGGTCTTAGAGAAGCTATGTGCTTCATGATGGATCCAGCACTAGGAAAGAAAACTTGTTATGTCCAGTTTCCGCAAAGATTTGATGGTATAGACTTGCATGATCGATATGCAAATCGAAACATTGTCTTCTTTGATGTAAGTATTGGTAGTTCCTTTATTGACCAAATTTGCAAGTATTTCATGTTTCTTACATGGTTCCCCCTCTGCAGATTAATATGAAGGGTTTAGATGGCATTCAAGGACCAGTTTATGTGGGGACAGGATGCTGTTTCAATAGGCAGGCCTTGTACGGCTATGATCCTGTATTGACAGAAGCTGATTTGGAACCTAACATCATCATTAAAAGTTGCTGTGGTGGCAGAAATAAGAAGGACAAGAGCTACATTGATTCCAAAAACCGTGCTATGAAGAGAACAGAATCTTCAGCTCCTATCTTCAACATGGAAGATATAGAAGAAGGTTTTGAAGGTCTGTTGCTGCTATACATTTAACGTTGCTCATTGAAATGCAAATAGTTGATACTAAAGTTCTTGTCACGCTAAAGTATGCTAGCCTGTACTAATGTGAATTGTGAACCCTCATCAGGTTATGAGGATGAGAGATCACTACTTATGTCCCAGAAGAGCTTGGAGAAACGCTTTGGCCAGTCCCCAATTTTTATTGCATCCACCTTTATGACTCAAGGTGGCATACCACCTTCAACAAACCCAGCTTCCTTGCTAAAGGAAGCTATTCATGTCATTAGTTGTGGATATGAGGATAAGACGGAATGGGGGAAAGAGGTGAGGAAGGCTATTGCCCTTCAGATGTTAGTTTGTTTTTCCATTTATTTATTACATACACTAGAGTTCACCTGTCAATGAAATTTCATTCAGATTGGATGGATATATGGCTCTGTTACTGAGGATATTCTAACTGGGTTCAAGATGCATGCAAGAGGTTGGATGTCCATCTACTGCATGCCACTTCGACCTTGCTTCAAGGGTTCTGCTCCAATTAACCTTTCTGATCGTCTCAACCAAGTTTTACGTTGGGCCCTTGGTTCAGTCGAAATTCTACTCAGCAGACACTGTCCTATCTGGTATGGTTACAATGGAAGGCTAAAGCTTCTGGAGAGACTGGCGTATATCAACACCATTGTTTATCCAATTACATCCATACCACTAATAGCCTACTGTGTCCTTCCTGCTATCTGTCTACTCACCAACAAATTCATTATTCCTGAGGTAAGCTCAAAAAATCCTTTAAGCCCTATTTATATCAATGGGGTTCCAATGCCTTGCAGCTACCTACTCTTGTGCTCTTGAATTTAATGGTTCCAGTCATACTTTGGCTTGTAGTGAAGGTATCATGAAACTAGTCTTCTCGGTTATATTTTCTTGTGGGTGTTTCTTTTTTACCTTTCAAAATTAGCCACTTACCTTATTTAGAAATGCATACTGCTTGTCCCTATTTACTTTTGTTTATTACAATTTTATTTCATGGTTGAGGACTTGTCGGCAATCATTTGTAGCTCACTATGTGTTTATGGGCTAAAGCTTTTGTTTTGTTGCATCTCTTGCATAATTATCTCGCGTGTTATTTTGTGATAGTCGTGTTCGGGCTACCATTTTCAAAGTCAATCAATAATCAATAGATATCAGTGGAAGTTAACATAACAAGGCAATTTGTATATTCCAAATTTCTGGTCTAGGCCTCTAGGTATAGTATTCACTGTATTGGTAAACAGTGAAACTTCCTGCATCAAGTATTCAAGTTTGTTCTCTGACTAGCCTTTCCTAATAGATTACATCCAATTCTCCTGTACTTTGCAGATTAGCAATTATGCTGGGGTGTTCTTCATTCTGCTTTTTGCCTCCATCTTTGCTACCGGTATTCTGGAGCTTCGCTGGAGTGGTGTCGGTATTGAAGACTGGTGGAGAAATGAGCAGTTTTGGGTCATTGGTGGCACCTCTGCACATCTCTTTGCAGTATTCCAAGGTCTACTAAAAGTGTTGGCAGGGATTGACACAAACTTCACGGTTACGTCAAAGGCGACCGATGATGAGGGTGATTTCGCTGAGCTATATATATTCAAGTGGACAACTCTTCTAATCCCCCCAACCACCGTGCTTGTGATCAACCTGGTTGGCATAGTGGCAGGAGTATCATATGCTATCAACAGTGGTTACCAGTCCTGGGGTCCGCTTTTTGGGAAGCTTTTCTTCTCAATCTGGGTGATCCTCCATCTCTACCCTTTCCTGAAGGGTCTCATGGGGAAACAGAACCGCACACCAACCATCGTCATTGTCTGGTCCATCCTCCTCGCTTCCATCTTCTCGTTGCTGTGGGTGAAGATCGATCCTTTCATCTCGCCTACCCAGAGAGCTCTTTCCTCAGGTCAATGCGGTGTAAACTGCTGAACTGATCTAAGCTGCTTGCTGGATTGTAACATGGCACAGCCCCAATCAAAGTCTAACCCACTTCGTGTAAATACCTGAGGAGGCTAGGTAAGACTTTGTCCGTAGATGGAGAAGAAGATGTGTTCTCTTGAGCTATGTCTAGCTTCTTCGGTGACTCTACTTCGGTTGTGTGGTGGGCATCATAAAAAGTGTCAACTTATGTCGTATTACTTGTTTGTTGCAACGTAGTGGTACAAACATTTGTCAGATGAGAACTCCGTAACTATGTGTGGACTCCCGTGGTGTTATTTATGTAGGTACTTCGACTACAAATTGACCAGTTGAGAACTCTGTAACTGCTAGTGTATGTAACTTCGTGCTATATGCGTCCTGCTTGCTGAAGTTTCTCCAGGTTATCTGTTGCTTGCTGCTGGATTGAAAATTTGAAAGTATGATATGAACGCCTCGGCTGAGAATATGTGGACAAGCAATGTACGTATGACAGTGGCTTAGAGATCAGCACATCTGTTCACAGGGGATTATGATGGTCCGATTGTTGCTCCGGTGAAGGGTGATGTGACGTCAACTCTTGAGGTACACTAGTATGCTCCACCTTGTTCTGAACCATAGGCCTAGCTGCAGCAAGCATGAAAGACTCAGCCTCGCTGCACCAACCAGCAAGCATGAAAGACAAAGGGATACATGATGTCGGATAAAGGAGCAGTTCAGCTCAACTTCAGTACCGTGTTCTGAAGGCAACAGTCGATTGATCTTCAGCGGTGCTGCGCTCCGGGGCTTTTTTAAGTAGCCTTGCCAAAAGAATTGATTCTCTGAAATGAAGAACATGAAGTTGGTTTGCTTCCCGTATAGAATCACGCCTTCTTTAGTTTAATGTAGAAGAATTATTTTCAGTCTCTGAATGCTTCACCTAAAAAATCACTTTTCTTGGCTTGTGCTTGTCTGTTCTGTTAATAATCCATGTAGATACTGCTAGAGCTCTGAAATCCATTTATGGCCTGGAACAGGGCTCCTGTCACATTACATTTTGGATGCTATTTTGTGTGGCAATTTCGTGGGCCCATGTACTTGGCGCTGACGGCATATATCTGGAACTATGATAGCTCTATCTCACCCATGTTACATGGCAGTGACCTCAAAACAAAAAAAACATGACAGTGACCAGAGTTGAGAGTACCAGACTAAACTGCCTGAGTAGTGAGCACTATTGTTATACAGGTAGGCATGCAAGTCCACATGTTTCTGGGTCATTGGGTCGACCCAAAACTTAGAAAAATGAACTAGAATGGCATGCCATGTAAATAATTTAGAAGATAAAATGAAATAGAGTGGCTGACCCAAAAAACACCATTGGGTACCCACTTGCATCCCTATATACAGGTGGTGCAAACCATGTGCAATATGCAGGCAAACACTCAAGAAATTGGCACAATTGGTTAGCGTAGCATATGGATGGATCATGGATATATCATATATAATAAATAGATTACAACATGCATATAGCATATGTGCAGTGTTACAAGGTGAATGCAGCTAGCTGCAGGGGATCGATCTCCTCACTCAGCAGCGTGTGAAGCGATGACCACTAGAGAGTCACTATAGAGCTGCAGCTAGCTGCAGTCGTTCGTCAGAGCACACTCAACATCGAACCAAAAAGATAGAAAAAAATAATCAACCTGAATATGGATCGAAGAAGACACTCGTAGATACAGACTCTTCACTTGAATGGTCGACGGATTGAAGTAAACAAGGCAACATAAATCCTCCACTGTGGATCCGGTGTACCGATCGAGCTTGGTCATCTCGGCGAGTTAATCGGACACCTGCATGAACGCGTGCTCCGGGCAAGACCTCGCCGGCGCAGCTGCTAGCCTTCGCCGCTGTGCAGGCGGCACCGTGGCCGCCGCCGCCGCCGCCGGCACGGCCACGGGAACAGGAAGCGGCTGCTGCTGCCGCGGCGGCGCAGCTGGCCTCTTGCATGCCGGCGGCGGCGGCGGCGGCAGGCCGCGGATGGCGTTGCCGTCGACGGGGACGAGGGGCACGATGGGGAGGTTGTCGCAGGTGCAGACCTCGACCATGAAGCCGTCGGGGTCGTGGAAGAAGAGCTGGTCCACGTAGATGCCGCCCTCCTCCACGCGCCGCTGCACGTACCGGACGCCCAGCTCCTTGAGCCGCCGCTGCACCGCCTCCATGCTCTCGCACTGCACCCATCCACGTCAATGTGCCCATTAGAATTACTGAAGATTCTTTTTTTTGCGAGTAATTACTGAAGATTCTGTTCACGCAAATTATGCACAAATTATGCACAACTGTTTCCAAGTTATTTATGCATGTACGTTGTTCTACTACAGTACTGCTGCTTTTACTGTGATGTTATATAATCAGACAACGCATTTGGCGTGGCCCAGAAAAGGCATCAATCCCTATCAAAACGGCTGAGCGCGTCAAAGCTAGGTGTCTTTGACAACTTGCGCAAGCTGCCAAGCTATGGCCGGGACGAAGCACAATCAAGTACTTGATAAGTCCATATAATCCCTACAGAATCAACATATATACATTAATAATGTGTCCCGGTCCTATATATATGATCTCCTGTCACTGGAAGCTATAATCAAGGGTATGGGATTGGGGTTGGTGGTGATGACTGCTTATTTAAATTTGAGAAGGATTTGATATATATGCACGTGCTCAGATCGTACCAACTACATGCCCCAGAGAGCATAGGGATTTCTAGTATTGCCCTTTGTTTAGATAATGGTATAAGCATATCACAATTCTACTAGTCCTATTTTTATTGTCAATCACTGATCCTGAACCCTGTCGGGTGCCATTTTTCTTATGCTAAAACTGCACATCAGATCCAGCCAAGTAGTTAAGCATTTGTCAGGTCAAAAGGGGGGAAAGGATCGGACATGCTACTACCAAAAAGAAAAAAAAATCCAACTGGGCATAGCAACCATCTTGGCATCTCAAGCATCATATGCAGCAGTACAGGGACTGCTGCTTCTCAAGATGCCAAATCCACATCCGGATTTCAGGAAATGCTTATGACAATATAATCAGCCGTACATGGTGCTCTATGTGCAGTAGTTAATTCGATCATAGTATATATCGATTCCCAAATAAATCCCAATGTCAACTCTACACCAAGGCGCGCGTATCTCTGTTTTGATTTTTTTCTTCTCCAATTAAGTTGTCTGTGCGTATGAAGAATTAAGTTGCATCATCCTACATGCGCTGGTCAGACGTGCATAGTACGCAGCAGCAGTATATCGCTACAGCTAGCGATCCGGAGATCTCAGTTGTTATGATGCTTAGTGTGGTGGCATGATGCACAATCATATGCATTATACCTGGAAGGAGATGTGGTTATCCTTGGGATTGATCTCTGTCTTCTTCGGCGGTATACTCTCCGGATCCTCCGCCTGCAGGAGATGGATGCCGACGCCATAGTTGAACAGCCTGCAATAATGTCAATTGTCAGCTTGACATCGATCAGGAGCACGAAGCCAATGGCGCGTGCGTATACAGAACTAGAGATCATATCGATCCAATTCAAGGTGACGCACGCACCATGCGCCGCGGAAGTCGAAGGAGCCCGGGCGCCGGATGGGGACGAAGCCGAGGACGTCGCGGTAGAAGTGCACCGAGCTCTCCAGCGACCGGCACACCACGGAGATGTGGCTCAGCGCCGCCAGCGGGAGCCCGCCACCCTGCACCGGCTCGACGCACTTCGTGTTCACCATCGTCAATGATCTTCCGATGAACTAACGACGCAGGACGTTAATTTAATTTCCTCCACAAATCACAAGAAAGCAAGGCGGACTCCCTCGCGCTTTCTCAGGCGCCTTGCTCGTCGGAGAGAGTGAGAGATCGCCGGCACTGACGTGATCGGCGCACGGCGGTCGGAGATGGAGGGGAGGAATGGAGGATGCAAGTAGCTAGTAGCTTTAAGCTCTGGGTGTTTGGCTCTGGCGCTGCCGCGGCCACGCTTATATAGAGGTAGCGTCGGGCAGGGGCACCGACGACAGGGACAGCTCAATCGAGGTAGTGTGGGAGTGAGTGAGGCTGACTCCAACAGCAGCAGGCAAAAGCATTTTTGCCTCCCACTGGCAACTGTGCCTGCTTGATCTCCCCTCCAACAGCAAATGCAAAAGGGGAGGCAAACTTCCTTCCGAAGAGAGAGGAGATGCAAAGATACACTTCCTCTCTCCTCGAAGGCAAACGGCGAGCGCGGGTGCGGGAGCAACGCGTGGCGTGGGGCTGGAGCGGCGAGGGCGGAGCGGTGTGGGCGGAGCAGCAGGCAGAGGAGCAGGGGAGGGGCCGCGGTGGCGTCGGGGACGGAGCGGCGGGGGCGGCACGGTGTGGGGCGGGCCATGCGCAGCAGCCGGATGAAGCAGGGTGCGGCAGAAGGCGGGGCACGCCACGCCGTCGCCGTCCTGGAAGCTGGAGCCGTGCCACCTTGAGCAGCAGCAGCAGCTCGCCGCCGCGGCACGACGCTCGAGCAGCAGCCCACCGACGTCCGCGAGCTGTCCGTCACCGCCGTCCGCGAGCTGCCCGCCCCCGCTCGCCGCCGATGGAGGAGGGGGCAGGGAGCCGCTGCCAGCCTCGCCGCCTGGCCTCCCGCCGTTGTGCCGGTCGGAGACGAAGAAGGAGGAGCCCGATGCGCCGCCGGGAGGGGAGCTGGAGGAGGAAGCGAGCCCGCCGCCGCCCACGCGCTGGAGGAGAAAGCGGGCCTGCGCCGCCGCCGTCGCCGCGCTGGAGGAGCAAGCGAGCCCGCCGCCGCGGGGTCTGTGGCCACCGGAGCAGGGGAGGCCGCCGGAGCAGGGGAGGCCCCCACCGCCGCAGCACGCCTCCTCGCCGACCCGGCCCCCAACTTCTCCGCCTCCGCGTCGGACGGGAAGGGGTGGCGGCGGCCGGGAGGGAGGGAGCCACCGGAATCGCCGCCATGAGGGAGGGAGCCATCGGAATCGGGCGCCGAATCGAGCTTCGCAGCCGCGAGGTGAGGACGAGGCGAGGATGGGCTGCCGCCGAATCGGCCCTCTCGCTTCGCCTCCCTCCTTCCCCGCGCGGCGCGCGGTGCTGCTCTTCTCCCCCGCGGCCGAGCTCCTCCGGCGGCGCGGGGCCGCGTTGCTGCGGCAGCTCGACGGCACGGGGCCACGTTGCTGCGGCAGGTCGTCGGCGCGGGGGTCGCGGCAGCTCGACGGCGCGGCGCGGGGTGCTGCGGAGGTCGCGAGGAGAAGGAGACGCGGGGTGCTCGTCAACGCGGGGTCGCAGGGTGCTACGGAGGAAGAAATGCGAATCCAGTTCGTCTGTTGGAGACGTCGCTAGGAGATGGAGACGCAAAACACTGTGTTTGCGAGGCAAACGTGGATTTGCCTATGGAAAATGCAACTCTTTGTTGGAGTCAGCCTGAGATCGAGAACGCTAGCTGCATGCTGCCAATGTCAATGGAGTTCCTGCACCCTGCAGCTTGCTTCGACGCGGTGCGATGCGCAACCCGTGCAGGGCAGGCCACCAGGTTCCTACTGGTCCACGTCAACATCTCTCTCTCTCTCTCTCTCTCTCTCTCTCTCTCTCTCCACGCCGGCCTCGCTCGCCTGTCCTGTTCGCACCTGCTTCTCGCGGCGCTACGCAAATACTGCACGTTTCTCTCGAGGTAGCCGATGGAAGAAGACGCGTAGTACGCGGCCAAAGGTCTCAGATTCCGGCAGCAGCGCCACGCGTGCGTACGTATACGCCGGATAATTAAAGATCCTGCAGCTCGACCGGCGCCGGCGGCCATCAATCACGGCGCTCACCGCCGGTCGGCCGGCGGCGCAGCGCTTCTTCCCAAGGCACCTGAGCGAATGGGAGAGGCGGCCGGCGGGCGATATGTGTGGCAGGCCGTATGTGCGCGCTGAGATTATTTTTGCCAAGTTAGCGTCGGTCGTACGTACGATTAGTACCTTTTGGTCGCGCGAGTGTTACCTGCAGGTTCTTGGACTCTGGTTACTTCAGATGATACCTTAATCAGCTGCCACGCTAATTTAAATTTAAGGTAGCTACTCCAGTTAAAACCCAAGGATGCATATATGCTGGAAGCTTGGGCGGGTGGTCGGTCGAGGTAAATTAACTGTATTGCTTCCGTTCTTTTTAGATCATGGATGGAAATCCGGCCCCTATATCCACAAGGTGGACATATACAACCAAAGTTTATAAAGAGTACTTATTCTCAAATCCTCAACAAAGAGGAGCCAACACAAGAAGGAAAACTCTAAGACAAACAAGAAAAAACCCGAAGACTAAACTTCATGCTTCTTCACCATTCCCGCTTCGTTCTTGCATTGTCTTCATGCTTCGCCAAGTCACATCTTTCATTTACTTAGAAACTTGACGACGGATTTGAAGACTTGTCTTCTATGCTTGCACAACATACTCCATTGTAGGTAAAGAAGATCGGATTTAAGTTGCATTTCACCGATTGATTGTGGTGGAATTTGTCCATCAAGTTAGATTATTTAAGTTCTCGACTCAGCATCAGTGTTGTATTTTTTCAGATTTATTTTAGAATTTAAACAACGCTATTCTTTCAGTGATAGATGATGTTTTCGTCAACAGCGAGGCGGCTATGGTGATTTCATCAATCTCGAGATTTGTCGGCTCAATCTCTCGGAGGTGCTTATAGGGTAGGGTCGTGTGCGTGTATTCGTAGGGATGAGTGTGTGCGCGTGTTTGTGAGCATCTGCGTCGTCTATATTGCGTTTCTCAAAAATAAAGTTGCATTTCCAGCTTTATCTTAAAGTAGAATCATTATTTCAAATTTGGCCAATTTATGCATAAAATAAAAAATATCTACGGTACCAAATAAGTCATTGTATTGACCATGAAATACATTTTCATAGCTAGTGTATGCATATTTGGTGTCATAAAAATATTTATTTTATTTGTTATAAACTCGTTTAAACTTAAGATAAATTGACTTAGTACATTGTTTTGGGAACAGAGCATGTATGATATGTGTATTGACATCCAAACAACCCTTTGGAGAACAAATACAGTCACATGCATGCACTGGCTAACTAGTAATTCAAGCACTATCTCTAGTTTAATTTAATCTTCCGGCATATGCGCGCTTCTGAAGCCTGATCGATCTAACTATGTATTCAGGACAAGATCCGACAATAGTGATGAGATCGATCTAGCTATGCTAGCAATTCATATGTTTGAGTGAAAAGCAAAGCTGTTCTGCTAGAGGACAAGTATGAAACCTGGCCGGTCGATCACATGCATCCATCCTATTGGCGCTAAGAACAAGCCACGGGAGAAAGAAGTGACTGCAAGATTTGTTTGCATACATCCGTTCCTCATGTGGATTGGAGCTAGGGCCGGCCTAGGGGACTGCAGGGGATTGAAATCCACTAGGGGAATGGTTATATATCCATACTAACAAGTAAGACCAGTCTCAGTGGGCGTTTCATATTATTAAATTTGCTTACGTGGCAGATGAGAGAGAAGAAAGAGTTTCATGGCATGAGAGATAAGTTTCATCACCATGAAACTATACTGGCATGATTATCAGTTTTTAGTCTAAATAATTGTATGGTGAAACTGTACACTGAGATTGGTTTAAGAGATTTATTTATGTATGTGTGCTAATAAGGCGTGGCACCGATGTACTTAAAATTTGCACACGATCCTGGTGCTAACAACTTTATGATTAGGAGTGGATTGGCATGACCAAAATGCACGAAACTGGGAATAACCATCCCTTATGTACTTATATGATCCGTGTCTAGAAATTAAAGTGGTGCGGTTGAACGCGCTTGACACTCCATGCATCCATCTCGATCGATCGACCCTTCTACTCAACGAAAATGCATTCATCATGCATGCATGTAGGTGCACATGCATGGACTGGGAAAACCTCAAGACTACCCGGAAAAAAAAGTCTTGTGCCGCCACTGCCAAGTAAGAGCTACGTAAGCAGATCGCAAGCAGGCTAGCTGACCGGGTGAAGCTCGCGCGGTGGCCCGCCTGATGAGCAGATAAGAGCTTCGCGTTCTTTTCGATCCGTCCCAGATCCACGTCAGTCTGACCCTGCTCAAGCTCTCGCTGGTCAATCCAATCCCAATGCGTCGTCGGCACATATGCATGCTGAATCGTCGTGGCCGTCCACAGGCCAGAACCAGAGATATATATGTGTTGGTGTGGTGTCTATTCGAGCCTGTTTCAGCGGGATGCTCTAGCTACTCTGAATTTCAAGTTGACGATAGCCAAATCGTAACAAGAGACCACAACCGGTCATGACCACAAAGTGACACAGATATATATGCCAAGTGGTGAACATACCGTGGACGCGCGTGAGATATTTCGGACAGACGTGCGACAGTTTCTCTTTTCGATAATCACTACTACCTCTGTTTAACGACCTACATTTTAGAATGAAGGAAGTAGTAGAAAACTCACAATTAGTCCCGGTCCCCAACCCCCTTTAGTCCCGAGCATGATGTCTATTCGAGTCTGTTTCAGCGGGATGCTCTAGCTGCTATGGATTTCAAGTTGACGATATATATAGCCAAAACGTAACAGGAGACCACGACCAGTCATGACCACAAAGTGATGCAGATATGTATGCCAAGTGGTGAACATACTGTGGGCGCTCGTGAGATATTTCGAACAGACGTGCGACCGTTTCTTTTCTGATAATCACTACTATCGTTTGACTTTTTTATCATAAGTTTGACCGCTCGTCTTATTTTAATGATCTACATTTTAGAAGGGAGGGAGTAGTAGAAAACTCGCAATTAGTCCTGTGCGTGGTAACAAGGGTCCCCAAAAAAATTCCAATTTTTTTTTTAAAAAAGCGTTGTACGTAGGGGAGGCCACATGATTTTTCACGCGTAAATAAGCATGTATGGTGCATGAAATTCGAACCCGCGACCTCTGCCTCACGTGTAACCTCTCCTACCATCTCACCCATAGAGCACTTGTGATACATAGGATGATGCTTTCCAATTATACCGTGGAGCACCTTTTAGTCCTGGGCGGTAACACCGACCGGGACTAAAGGCCACTGCTCCGGGATCTAGAAAACTACGAACCGCCACTAAAGGGTATTTATCTCGGTCCAAAACGTAACCGGGACTAAAAGCAGTGGATGGAAAGTCATTTTTCCACTAGTGAATGATAATCTAGGTTGTGCCATTGTGAGGTTTCACGTATGGTAATTCGGCTCATATTTATAATTTTAAAGAAAAAATTGGCTACAAGCCTACAACACACCGTAATGTCAAGAAATTAGCTATTTCACAATGAAAAGAGAAAAATTAATGTTCTAAAACTAGTTTTGCCGTTTTCAGTTTGAAATTAGAGTGTCATGTATCAAAATATACCTATAATTAATTATTCTTTCCAGTGTGGTAGGTGATAATTAAGTCCAGCCAATGTACAACGTTTCACAATTCAAATAGCATGATCAAGAATCCAGATGATATGAACTACTTAGGGGTTGTCTAGCAGAGTAACCAAAGCTTTCTCTGGTTCACTTCCCACACATAATCACTTTATTTCTGCACAGAGTTTATCCTAGTGTCACTACTTTTGGCCTCATAGTTACAGACTTGCCAAAGATCATAGGAGAATCAGAGAAGTAGTAGGAACTCTACAAAATAATATTTTGTATATTCGGCTGGTCCATGTACAACTACTAATAGTTTCCTACCAGTGTATTGTCTCTTCTTCCAACAGTACATGCATAGACGGTTCCATTGGAAAAATAGTACTACCTCTGTTTCTTATATGATGTTGAGTAGCACATTTTGTAGCTAACCAGCGTTCATATATGCCAACGGAATACACAACAAGAACACGCTATTGATAAGCACATGCATGCTGATGCATATGCATCATGATGAACCACGAGGCTAGCGGCAAAGGATGATCAATTTGGACGGCGTGCGCGCGGGGTATTACTACAACTGTACAAGACAACATGGGAGTTGTGGTTTTATGGTGTATGTTCAGTTTGATTCGTCTAAACTTTGGAATAAATATGAGCATGCATTTTTTTAGACGAAGAAAGTATATATAGCTTTCTGCATCAACTAATAATAACAATGTATGTAGTCATTACACTCACAAACATCTGAATAGGCGCGCATCAGGAGTTGAGCACTTGTGGGTGAAGTCATGCGCATCCATGTGAAGTACTCACATCTACATTGCCCAGATGAATTGCACTTTTAATTTTAATTTGATGCATATTGATGTATGATAATATGCATGTCATCATATTTACCGACCAGCTGTAAGGTAGTGTGCGTTGGTGTGAGAACCAGATCGAGCTAGCTAGGAGTGACATGTATGGTTGGATTTATCACGTGTGTCCGTGTCGACATCGAAATAAAATACACTGCAGGGTGTCAACGTCTCAATGAGCCGACAGGATATTTGTCGTCATTTTTATTTGCAACGTGCGAAGAACTGATATGATGTAAGGCATAATGTCCTGTAGTGGTGGGATCCCGATCATGACTCCAACTGGACCTATTTTAAAGCATACATACGGAGTATATGTCTATATCAACTTGAATCTCCGGCCAGGACACCACTGCGTTTCAACTCGATCGTATATCCAAGTTGGTGCATCTCAATTAACTATCAAATAAAGCGCACGTGCTACCTATAGCCAGCTAGAGATTCGGAGAAGAATATGCACAAGCTGGGATAGGCCTATTTTGATTTTGAACATCATATATCTCTACCTCTCTACCTAATTATAAAGTAAGGATTGATTCCACGGTACGTGATTCTGCGGTACGTCGTAATTTTATAATAAAGATCCTAAAAATTTTATTAATTAAATCCTTCTATAACAAGAGTTTGAGAGTCCCATGGTAGTGCCAGGCAAGGATCGGTTCGTTCCTGTCCCTTCCAAATTCTCGTAGCCGAGTCCTACTCCAACTAACCACCGGCTACTCCGACATGATCTCCTGTAACGTTTCTCTTCTCATCAGAAGTCCGTACAAGCTTCATAAAAATAAAAAGCCAGAAAACTAATCCATTGATTCATCAGTAGCGGCCAAACCTATCTACCTTGCCAGCCAGCAACATGAAGACCGACGGAAGGACTAAAGCACGGCGATCCTTGAGCAGAAAAGCTGGAAAGCAAATCGATTTATCTATTGGCCACCTTACCGAGCTGAAGCTAGAGCATGTTGTCGCCATGCCGATGCTGTCTGCAATCCGATTGGGCGGAGGGGCTCGCAGCCTGCAGGCGAGGTTGTTGTAACACCCTAATTTTCATCATAATAAATTTCTAGCAACTTTCTGAATTTCTCTAGGATTTATTAAGGCCTAAATGAATTTCTAGGATTTAATTAGAATCTCTAGCCTTTTGTCAATTTAAACAACATGATAATTAATTTTTAGTTAAAATAAGTTTTTGTTGCATTCATGCTGTCGCATTGAGTTTTATTACATCATCAATTTATCTTATTTTGTGCCACAATATTATTAATCAAAACATCATTGTTTTCCGTTGCAACGCACATGCATCTTTGCTAGTATAGTTATAAAGTAAGGATTGCTTCCACGGTACCTAGGAAACGATCGGTACGTCATAATTTTATAGAACCCCTGATATTTTTAGTTTTCCGTCCATCTATGAGCAATTACAAACGCGTGGGACACAACCAAACCGGATTCTAACTTCGCAACTGCGCCGACTTCTCTCGGCATGCCCGCATGGCTATATATAAGCCGAGTACGTGGCCTCAATACAAATCGAAGTAGACTTCGCGTGTAGGCCCCGTATCCCGTTCGGGCACGTCGCCCTCCCACGCACCGTCGTGGCACTGGTGAGAAAAGTCCTCACAGCCAAGCCATTCCGTCCTGCATGTTGTCAAAAAGGTAGGTGCGTGGCTGCTATCTATTGCCCGGAGCCTGCCCAGCAGGTCTCACGGCTTGCTCTATGTTTCTTTGTGCTGCTAGGCTAGGCTACTAGCTATGTGTTGATCTCATGATTTGCATGTTCGCCTCTATTGCTGCGGCTCGATGGTTAGTGCTGCTCCTGCATGCACTTTAGTTGCAATTGGGCTGGGATATGCTAGCTCCAACGTGGTGTGAAATTAGATGACGTGGCCTTCTTAAAACAAACGAGTTATGTAATTTATTTTGTTGTGCGGACTAAGTGTAACATGATTTGAATATATATAGTATAGATTACAGAAATAATATATATATTAGAATTGAAAAAACATAGTTGGTCTGATTTAATGAGTTGCTTGAGTGCGTAGAAGTACAGAGAGGAAATCTTATGCTCGACCTGGATATATAGCAAATAGAAATATTGGGAATCTAATTTGGCGAGCTCGGTGGGCTTTGATCTGGTTCTGGAGCCCCTCTTGCTCCCTTAAATGGATTATCTCAATGACGTTGATATTCTATTTAATCCTATTTTGTTACTAATAACATTGATCCAATCACTAGCTATATTAGTTACAGATAACTCACCAAGCATTAAAGCCTACTTGGACGAGAGACTGGCAAAGCTGCCTGGACCAGGCAGCACACCCATACATATGATTTCGGTGTCCTGGTGTTAAGATTGCTGGCTAGCCGCTGCCTGACAGATCCCAATCCACACGAGTCCAAAGACTTAATCAAGGGGTGCAGAACGATCTACTTATAAAATCAACCCAGTCCTAGAATCAGCATATAGTTTGAAGCGGATCGATCCAAAATGCACGAGGGGCAAGGATTATAACCTGTTTGATCATAAGCAACTCTCGAATCGATCGATGTGGCTTCCACTCCTCTTGCCACCACCTGGCACGGTCGCTCTCCTCCCGGCCTTGGCGCCTCGCCCCTATCAATCAAGCTTGTCTTATGTCGAAGCAACATCCCGACCAACCATAAACGGCATCAGAGATCGTTATCGCCCGATCTCCAAAAGCTTCCTCAACAACTGAACAACTGCCTTGCCTACAGAGGGATGAGCGATTCATTGGTAGAGGAATGACAGCTTGTATAGAATGTACAAGAGGTGGGTGGAGCTCAAAGCTCATTTAATTTGCAGGACGACTGGTCAGCTCTACAAAGACATCACACCATGGTGACTGTAGAGTGATCAACCCTTGGCTACTCATGGATATGCCGTGGTAGCCATACCAACAAAGTAGTTCAACCCACTACCCTAAGTCTGTGTCGGAGAAGTACCGAGTCAAATTTAATTCTCTACTAATAATATCATTAATAGTTTATAATCTATTACACTTTTAAAACCATGTTTAACACTAGGATGTTATAATCTATATGTATAGCTTCCACCCGTAGCAACGCACGGACACGTTTGCTAGTAACTATGTAAGTTGAAAACAGTTGCTATGAAAATAAAGTTAAAAAGATAGTAATAATATATGTAGGGTTAGCTAGCTGTGCACGAATATGTTCTACCGGCTTATGCGTTTGACAATTCTAAATCAGGACTGAACCAACAGTAATTTTGACGACGACATCTTCACATGGTCATTGATCGTTCCAGAGAAGACATCAACATCCAACAACCTTCTTATCTTTTTTTAATGATGAAGCTTTGTTCTTAATTTGTGGGTTCAGAAATATAATTATGTCCACTCATTCGTAGCATGGAGCCTACTTTCTATCATCGTGGTTGGGCGAGAGAGCGAACTAGGTTATTTTTGTTCTTACTTTTAGTAGTGTGGAGTGAAGTAGTATATACTAAATTAAAGCAAATTTTAGCTCAGTTGATAAGAGTTGTATATGTGTATTTATAAAGGTGAGTACGCTTACATGTGAGTATCTATATGTATGTACCGGCCTCGACATATGCAAACTGATCGTACAATAGTTGGTAAGATATCTTATGGTGCAATCTATCCATTCGGTTTTGAGTTATTGATTTAACACGGATGATCACATTTTTCTAGATTTATTTCAAAAAGTATTTGATACTATTCTTTCAGTGGTAGACAATTTCTCTATCGATGGTGAGACATTTGTGGTGACTTTGTGAATATCAAGACCGGATCTATGGGTCCAATCTCTCAGAGGTTGATTGAGCCACTAGAACAAGATAATGGAATTACGAAGAAATCTCACCGTGCATTTAGATCCATCATCATTTAGGAGTTTGCTTGCACAGATGTCCAGTCATTTATGAGTACCATTGTGATTACCTATATAATAGTATCAGAAAGAGCCCTTACTTCACATGCTCTAACTGATGCCACCTACACCAGCAGCTCACAAGCAAAGAACACTGCAATTGTCCCGGGTTTAAAGGGGCTTTAGTCCCAGATTCGCAACCAGAACTAAGGATTCGGGGTGAAAAGCGCCGGCCGGGACTAAACAGGGTGTGCCGTGTGCGTGCTCAGCCAGCCAAAGCAGATCCCCTTTAATCCCGGTTCGTATTGGTCCTATTTTTTTTCTTTTTCTGCTCCTTTTCATTATTGTTATTCGTCAAAAAAGAATAATTTGAGCGGACACAAGACACCCTGTACATATACAAATCTTCTTTCATGGTCGACGAATTGAAGGAAACAAGTAAGGCAACAAAATCCTTCGCTGGATCGATCTTCAAATTGCCGGTGTTCCGATCTCGGTCATCGCGGCGAATATCATCAAACCTGCATGCACGCGTGCTCCGGGCCGCAAGACCTCATCGTTCCGCAAGTGGGAATGCTCGCCTCGACCTCGCCGGCGCAGGCTCCGCTGCTGGCCTTCGCCGGCACAAACTGAGGCGCCGCCGCTGGCGAAGACGAAGGCACAGCCGCTGGAGAAGGAAGTGGCTGCGGCTTGGGCAGCTTCTTGAAGGCTGAAACTGGCCTCTTGCACGCCGGCGCCGGCGCCGCCGGCGACAGGCCGAGGATGGCGTTGCCGTCGACGGGGACGAGGGGCACGATGGGGAGGTTGTCGCATGTGCAGACCTCGACCATGAAGCCGTCGGGGTCGTGGAAGAAGAGCTGGTCCACGTAGATGCCGCCCTCCTCCACCCGCCGCTGCACGTACAGGACGCCCAGCTCCTTGAGCCGCCGCTGCACCGCCTCCATGCTCTCGCACTGCATGCGCGCGACACAAGCATATTAGTTCACGATTCCGACCCCATCTGAAATTTTGCTTCATGCTAGTAATTAAGAAGCACGTACAGCTGCATTTTCTTGAACAAAACAAGAAGAAGAAGCACAGCTGCATGCAGATAATTTCTACTAAGCTAGCTGACTGCCTAAAATATTTCTACCAAGCTAGCGTACCTGGAAGGAGATGTGGTTGTCCTTGGGGTTGATCTCTGTCTTCTTCGGGGGCATGCTCTCCGGATCCTCCGCCTGCAGGAGATGGATGCCGACGCCATAGTTGAACAGCCTGCAATAATGTCAATTGTTAGCTTGACTTCTCGATCAGGCCGGAGAGATCATATCGATCCAAGGTGACGCACGCACCATGCGCCATGGAAGTCGAAGGAGCCCGGGCGTCGGATGGGGACGAAGCCGAGGATGTCGCGGTAGAAGTGCACCGAGCTCTCCAGCGACCGGCACACCACGGAGATGTGGTTCAGCGCCGCCAGCGGGAGCCCGCCGCCCTGCACCACCGCCGGCTCCACGCGCCCCGTGTTTACCATCGTCGTCGATGATCTTCCGATGAAGTTAATGAGAGAGCGAGAGCGAGAGATAGAGATCGCCGGCGAGCTAGGCTGCTGCTGGAGTTAGATATGATGGAGGTGTGTAGCTTATTATCTAGCTAGGCGATGATCGAAGGGAGTGGCACTTGGGGGAGGGCGAGGAATGGAGGATGCAAGTAGTAGGTGAGAAGCTCGATCTGGGTGTTGAGGTCTGGGCTTGCCGCGCCCGCTCTTATATAGAGCTCTAGCACCGGGCCGGGGCCACCGACAGGGACAGCTCAACTGAGGTAGTGAGATCGAGCACACTCTGCTCCCAGTGTCAATGAGTGTGCGCCCCCCTGTAGCCAATAGCTTCGACGCGGTGACATGCATTGTACAACCCGTGAAGGTACGTGCAGGCCGGGTCCAAGCATGATGCCACATCTGCTAGGCCCCGCCCGGCCCATGCATCACGCCGGCGCCGCACGCGCGCGACGCGTAGCTCCACGCCGGACGACGACGACGACGCGCGCGCGGCGGCCTAGCTCTAGCTCGTGCCCCGCACCGCCTGCTAGCTTCTCGCGGGAGCCACGCAAATGCTAGCTCCACGTTTCTCTCGTGGCGCGCGTGCACGGCGCAGTATGTACACTGGCCGATCTATGTTGGGGCAAGCTCGCCCCTATAATAAATCCCCTTCTTCTCCGGTGTTTTTTAAAGATTTGACAGCGATTTTACTATGTATTAGTGAAAGAATCATCAATTTTTTCTTCAAATTTGAGATAATATCTCAACTTCGCATTAAAATTGTGTGATTGCAATGTATGAATGCATTAATGCGATGTGAATTGTAACGATTTCGGTTTAGTCGATTATCAAAAGTTTCCCCCAGCTGATTTTTTTCCTGGCTACGCCACTGAGTATGTATAGCCGAAGAATTGAATGAAGAAGACGCGTACAGTACGCGCCAAGGCCCCGGCTAGATTCCGGCAGCAGCGCCACGCGTACGGCGGCATCAGTACGACGCTAGCTGCAACTGCAACTCGGCCGGCCGCCGGAGCATCACCCGAGGGCGAGGCACCTGAGCGCGCGCGAGCGGCGAACCGAACATGCGATTACCTTTATTTTCCAAAAAAAATTATTACATACTAATTAGCGTCGTTTGTACGTATGTACGCGTCGCACCTTTTGGGGTACGGTGCTTGATGATGATAAATAAACATGTGTTGTGTCGCGTGGCAAGGGTTTTACCAGGTTCGGGAACTCCGGCCAGGGGCGCGGCGCAGCTAGCTGCCCTACATGGCTACATCATACTACGTATCTCCGTACGTCGGGGGCAAAATTTGGAGGAGATCGAGGATGCTTGTTGTTGGGTTCTCTTTTTACATAAAACTAGCAAATTTGTCCGTGCGTTACTACGGAACTACGCAACCAAAACCGTGGTATAATTAGTAAGCTTAATCTGGGAGGGGGTAGATTCCACCGGCATATTTAGCAATGTGATACAAAATTTCAACTGAGGCAACATTTGCCAATGCTTTTCCAGTTGCCCCAACCTGCACTACAAGCAGTTCTAGTGATCAACCTTAATGTTTATGCCAGATTTCATGAGTCCAAGAAATGTCTGAAAGTTCACCCAGATCCAATTCTAAAATCTCTAAAAACTGCTCGATTTTATACTTCAGGGACCTCATTCAACCCATCACAGCTGTACCGCATCTCTTGTAGCCTTTAGAATACTGACCATCTGATGGAACCAATTGGCTTATGTTAGAAATTCATTATGGCAGATTAACTGGACAACTAAAACATGTAACATTAGTATAGTATTATGCATTGGAGAAAAATTGCAAGATATAAAGTAATTACATTCACGCTAAAAGTAATAAAAAAATACTATGTTTAGGGCTGTCACAATGAAACATATAGTGAATACACGTTTGTGGTGGAACAGTTAAAATTTCTTCTTCTTTTTGTTTGGCAAAAGAACAACTAATTCTTCTGATTATCACACATACATTGTCACCTTTAAACATCCTCTCAATGTTTTCTCTAAGCTTTGCAGCCTAGGACAAACCAAACAGATACCAAATTACCACACAAGAATGCAATTCCTACCTCTTTAATGATGTAAAAGAAAGTGTCACCTCTACCAATTTGAGCAGCATCTAATAAATGGTTTCACCGGCTGCCTGTTGGCTTAGTAATCTAGAAAAATGTTTTCATCCTTACTGCAACCAAACACCATTCAGTTCAACTAAGAAATACGGGATCCACACATGCAAGGGATGAAAGTATCACGAGCCTTTTAGCATAAGCAGAGCGTGGAGACCAGAGGTCAACAAAACCTGAAGGGCCTTCAACCGTTCTGTTTAGCAGATTGGCACCAGCGATGCCATAGCTTGCGCTTCAAGACTGAAGCCTGCAACAAAGAAATCGCTAATCACAGTCAACTCCTTCGGAAACGCGAACTGGTGGACTGCAGATCGATACCACCAGGTGGATACCAGAACAGAAATTAAGGGGCAGAGGAGCGGATTTGGGACCGATGGATCGGTGAATAAGCTAGTTCCGATGCGGCGGGGAGAGGAGAGGTTGCGCGAGATAGGCACTGCGACTTGGCCGCCTGCGGGGAATCACCCGCGACTTCCTATTCCTACTCAGGTACGATGGGAATCAAGTGGAGGAGTCGGACTCGAACTTGGATTGAAGGATTGCAGGTTAATTAATTAATAAAACGTTAGGGTCTTTATTGTAAAATTATGACGTATCGCTGAATCAATTCTTACTTTATAATTAGGTAGAGAAGTGGGTGCATTGGAGTCTAAACTTGCTCCACGAAACCTGGGATACTTCACATGTAGCAACGCAAAACAAATCGATCCGTGTCTAGCAATCAAAGTGCCACCTGCTGCTTCCTGCTTGACTCTCCGTGCATCTCTCGACTTTTCACTCAACAAAAATGCATTCATCACGCATGAATATGTAGGCTCACATGCATGGACCGCGTGTGAACCTCAACGACTACGAGCCAAACCATATATTGCGCTCTCTAGCTGTGTCCCGGTCACGATCGCCGTGAGTGCTGCACATCAACGTACTACTAGAGCAAGTACAAGAAGAAGGCTAGTATCTGATCTCTGTTCCAACTATAATGAACGGCGGAGCTCGCGCCTGAGAAGATAAGAGTTTGTCCGTCCCAGGTCCACGCGTCGGTCGTCTCAACTCTCGCTCGTCTGCCAATCATCCTCTCTCGGCACACGCGGGCTAGCTAGCTAGACTCCATGTCAGCTCTCGCCGTCTCGCGTTGACGATAATAACTACATACCAAACGTGCCAAGATCGGGACCTTGACAGATGCACCACGACCGGTCGTGGCCACACACGTATATGTACGTACGTGATGATACTATGTTGGGGCTACTTGCTTGTGAGATATTCTGGATCGACACAGTAAGTCAGTAACACTGGGCGGTATCTCCGAGCAGATATCTTTTTTTTTGTCTCAATAATGATGATATATATTCCCTACGTTCTAAAGTGTAGATCATTTGACTTTTTTACCACAAGTTTGACCGCTCGTCTTATTCAAAAAATTATGCAAATATAGTTAAATTAAAGATATTTTTGAAGATTTTATATTAATAAAGCAAACCACTAAAAAATATGATAATTTGCACAAAATTTTGAATAAGACGAGCGGTCAAACTTACGGTGAAAAAAGTCAAATGACCTACATTTTGGAACGGATGGAGTAGTTCCAACTATCCTTTTGTGGATCACTACATGTACTAATAAGCTAAGTCTACTCCTGGTGATTGTTTTCATACTCATTAAATTGGTATCATATACCACCTATGTTGTATAATATATATAGCTATGTTTAGTTTTGTCATATGTCAAAGTTTTAAAATTTTGACCAACAAGATCTTTAAAATATTTATTTTAAACAAAAAATTACATTGGTTTCAGAGTGAATCTATTATAATAGTTGGTTTCATAATGAATCCATCATCCTTATGATATTTTTGCTACTCAAAGTCAAAGTTGTAAAGATTTGACTTAGATCAATAAATCTAAACATAGCTATATTCTGAACTAACTAAGGTAGTAGGATTTTTTGCCGATGGTTAAGCATCCAAGAGGGGAGAGATATGGAAGTTGTGACCCTGTTCGCTTGACTTATGCTGATGGCTTATGCTGATTCATTATGATAGAAAAATACTATTGGCTGATGGCTCGCTTATGTTGATTCGTTGTGAGAGAAAAATATTGTTGACTGATAAGCATAAGTCAAACGAACAGGGCCACATGTATCTTGCGTGTGATATTATGTGAGTGTGATGCACTGCTGCACTACTTGCTCATGGGATATTTTGGATAGACAGTGACACTGAGCAATTATATGTGATATGTGCTAATCTGATATGTTAATTAGCCATTATATAAACTTGCAAGTTGGGTACTAGGCTTAGATGGATGATGATGCAAGTCTCACGCGTCGATTGTATCCTCTTTTCAGTACTCTGCACACAGGGGTGGACCTACATAGACACTAGTGATTTCAACTTTCATTTTCATGTTCAAAATCAAAATAGACCAACCCCAGCTTGCGGATATTATTCTTCCCCAAATCTCTAGCTGGCTATAGCTATAGCATTTGTACTTTAATTTATATGCCCATTAGTTAAATAAAATCTAAACCTAATATCTTTACATGAAAATAAACAAGCAAACCATGCCGAAATTACTCCATCACTAATAATTCGTATATCCAAGTTTGAGTATCTCAATTAACTAATGAGCATATAAATAATAAAGTGCAAATGCAGCTATAGCCAGCTAGAGATTTGGGGAAGAATATATATCCGCAAGCTGGGCTCGGTCTATATCTTGATTTTGAACATCATAACAAGTTATGATTTTTTTTTGAATTAAAGGTAGGAGCACTGTCATATCATATAAGAAGAAGAAGCATTCGTACATAACGCGCCGAAGCGAACACCACCACCACACAAACAACGCACGCAACCAACACATACAACAAACACTACACCACCACAAACTGGGAGAGGAGCTAGAATAAGCCACCGCGACTGCGCCGTTGTCACCAACGTTGTGCCACGCCGAATGCCGCGGCCCGTTGCAAGCCAGGTCGGCAAACTCAAACTCCTCCACCATGGGATTGTCCCCCTCAAGCCACACATGCGGTCGTCGATCCCCCCGTCCCGGCGATACATCAGCAGAAAACTTCCGTCGCAGCGCCGATGAAAAACACTGATCCCGGCCACTCTGCGTGGGGGCCTCGCCTCTCCCACCGCCTCGCACTCCTCTGTCAAGGATTCAGATATCTGAAACCGCTATGGAAGCGACACCTCCGCCCAGCCGTCGCTGGGGTCACGACAACACCAAGAGCGCAAACTCAAGACCTCCAATGCCCATGGACCCTCTGCACCTTCCCGCCAACACGAACTATGCGCTTCACACAAGCAACTCCGCTGACCGGCCACCTCCACTGTCACGAGCCAAGACAGGTCTCCAAATGCGGCGCCTCCAAGGAGGGCACGACGCCAAGGCGCCGCCGTCGCACGTCCAAAGATGGACAGAGTTTTCACCCGAAAGAGCCCCGGTGCGGTAGGATCATGGTGCCACTCAATAGTGCCCCCAGCGGGGAGAACGACGCCACAGGGGCGACGCCACCATTGCCAACGACAACGTCGGTGAGGCTTTCGCCTATCAGCTCCATGCCTGCCACACGCACTCGGTCATGCCAGCAGCCCGCTCCCCCTCGCCTCAACCGGAAGAGACCCGGCACAGCCCAGAACACTACCACAGTGCCCCTGGTAAGCACCTGCAGCCCCCAGCCCCACCACCAGAGTGACGCCGGACCAGTATCACCTTCATGGGAGAGAAGGGGAGCACCACCTCGCCGGCCGGCAGCCGCGGCCACGGCCACGCCCGGCCATAGCACTCCCCAGCCCCGCGCCGGTCAGGGCCTCCGCGCCTTCCACCAGTTGTCGCTGCTGCCGGCGCACCGGCCGCTGCCACCGCCGGCGCCGCCCGCGTTGACCGCCGCCGCCACCAATCCAAGCGCCGGCTGCGGCCCCCCCACACACACCTCCACGCGTCCCCCGTCGCGCCACCGTCAGATCCGGCCGGGACGGCTCTGGATCTGACGGCCCCTGCCGCCGCCGCCACGTAGAAGCTTGCCGCCGGCGAAGAGCTCCATCCGGGCCATGGCGGCCGCACCCGCCCAGACCGCCGGGAGAGGGGAAGAAGGCCACGCCGCCGCCTTCACCGCATACCGCGCGAGCTTTCCGCGGGCTGCTCGGGCGGCGGCGCAGCGGGAGGAGCCGAGGGTGGGTTGCGGCGGCGCGAGGTTTGGCCGTCCGCTCGGTATGATGAAAATGGAAGTTGAAATCACAAGTGTGCCTGCGTAGGTCCGCCCATGTGTGCAGAGTACTGAAAAGAGGATACGATCGACGCGTGAGACTTGCATCATCATCATCTGACCCTAGCTAGTACCCAACTTGTAAGTTTATATAATGGCCAACAGATCAGATTAGCACATGACATATAAGTGGATGGGCAGTCTTAGTTTATCCTAGTTATCCCCAGCTGTTTGCAGGAGGCCCTACCAACGAATTAACAAGCTTGAGTTTGGACTACTTTGAATGATGATCGATGAAGGATTGACGGTTCTGAGCTATACAAATAAATAATTAAGTATTTTTTTTGGAAAAGGGAAGCTTTATTGATCTTAGACAATTACATCGAGATGATACAATTATATAAGATCCAACCCGGCCTCTGCATAACTAAGATGCACACAGCCAATAGAAAAGAAACAAAAAATGAGAGCACCATGACCTAGCAAACTACCACAAGCGCCTTCATCTTCATCCGCTACACAAACCAAAGCAACTCTTACACTATGAAGTAGGCTCCCGATACAACGCCTCCAACGAGGAAACGGCACGCGCACGTACCGACGTTGTAATGACCCAACCAATTAAGACCAGATCAAATGTTTTCACGAGGGAGTAATTCATCTTAATCCAAGCAATGCATTCAACAAGGTCACTGTCAGGTTCAACCAATTAAGGTCAGACCTAGGAATTTCTTTCCGGAACCGATGAATTAGTAGCAATTACCAGCACGACCAAGTCACACCGTGTTGCTTCCCCCTTCTTACCAGGCCAATGATTCCATATAGACCAGACCTAACCCACTTTAAACGGCCACGAACTACAAATCCGGCAGACCATCTGAATTAAGTATTCATCTGAATTAAGTATTGAGAGTAATCATCGGAGAAGTTGCTTTTTTTTTGCGAAACGATGGGAGAAGTTGCTTCTGTTTGGACGCATGATCTGTTTGTGTAAGCACGGTAGTTTCACTCCCTCTCGGAATTCCAAGTATCCAAATTCAGTACAATATAAAATACATTGCGGTGTTGGTGTAGTCGTGTCGTGTAGAGTTTTTTTATATATATAACCACATGCGTGTACTACTCGAGGTAGAGCAGGCAGCAGGAAGGTGGCGAGCTATAATTATCAACATAAACCTCACATGCGACATGCTCTACTGATGGCATCAGTCTGATGCAGTGATGCGCGTCCAGCTACACCAGCAGCTGAAAACGCAATTAGCTACGGCCGGCGGGTGGAAAATCTCTTGGAACCAGCAGGGCCGCGCGCGTGGGCCGCTTCACGCGCACACGTGGCTCCCGCCCACGAAATCCAGTTGGGCCAGAACGAGGGAACCCACGGGCCCAAACGTGTGATGGGCTGATGGCGCCTGCCCCCCCCCCCCCCCCCCCCCTCGCGCACCCCGGCCCGCCAGAATGGCGTTGGGCCGCACCACGCCGCTTCCGCTCTCTCTCTCTAGTTTTACCCCCTTCCTTCTCCAACCGCCGCAACGCCGAGAAGACGCGAGAGGAGGTGCTCCACCGCAGGAAGCAAACCCCAACCCAATCCATCGATCCGGTTGCGGCGCGGCTCAAGGCGCTAGCTAGCGACTATGGTGGTGGAGGAGATCACCGAGGGCGTGAAGAGCCTCAGCGTCGCCGGGGAGGCGGCGGCCTCAGGCGCCGGCGGAGAGGGGCAGAAGAGGGGCGGCGGCGGCAGCAGCAACCGCATCCAGGTGTCCAACACCAAGAAGCCCCTCTTCTTCTACGTCAACCTCGCCAAGGTACGGCACCGGCGTCCTTTCCCCTGGATGGCTCCTTCCGTGATCTTCCTGCCCTCGGTGCCCGAGTCTTGGCTGATTTGGTTGGTTCTTTGCGCAGAGGTATATGCAGCAGCACGGCGATGTTGAGCTCTCCGCGCTCGGAATGGGTGCGTCTCTATGCCAATCCTTCGCCCTTCTTTCTGATTTTTGATTTTAGTGGAGTAATTTCGGCATGGTCGCTTGTTTATTCATGCAAAGATGTTAGGTTTAGATTTTATTTACTGTGAGATGAATACCGCCTCTTCCACGCGAATACTATATGCTGAAATAATATGATGTGCAAGATGCAAGAATCCGCATGTGTAATAGTTTTGTCTGTGCGTCTGAATGTTGGATCTGTGTTGGTTATTGCTAAACCCTAACCTCTCTTTTATGGAGGACAGCTTGAATCCCTTGCTGCGATTTAGCCTGATTTATCGTTCAAGTGATATGTGCTATCGTTGTCACATGGCTCACGGGTCACATCTTCTGGGGTAATCACAGATTCACAGACAGAGCAATAAAACTTGCATATCTGATTTGTACTTGGCGTTTGGGCAAGAAGTACTTTGGGGATTTTAGAATTTGGTTGTAAGAGAAGTGGCAACTAGAGATGTAGATAAAGAAAACGTAATCATCCATTACAAAAACCCTTGTGGTGTTCCTATGGTACATTTTCTTGAACTTTACATAGACGAGCAGAGCTAACTACATGCACTTGGGTAAATTTCTGGTTGTGCCGGGTACTAACTGTCCATGTTGCTAGTCAGTGTATTCTGATGTTTTTGTTCTTATCTATTTGCATCAGTCTACTGTTTCAGGCAGAACTAACCAAAGTTTTTGTTATGTTTCCAGCCATAGCGACAGTTGTGACCGTGGCAGAGATTCTGAAGAACAACGGGTTTGCTGTTGAAAAGAGTAAGAATTTTGCTCTCCTTTTCCTGTCGATTAGATCATCAATCAACCTGCTTGCGTGGACATTCACATGATTCATTGTTTTGTGCTCTGAATTTTCCCTTTGTGTTTGGTTCTCCATAGAGATTAGAACATCTACTGTGGAAATAAATGACGAATCTAGAGGGCGCCCATTCCAAAAGGCCAAGGTCAGTGCTACTGCGAAATATTTGTTGCATTTGCCAATCTGTTCGTTCCATGTTTAACTGTATGTGATTCTTCCTGTTCTGAGAATTGAACTGACATTGGCCTTAATTCCCTCAGATTGAGATAGTCATGGGAAAGAGCGAGAAATTTGACGAGTTGATGGCTGCTGCCGCGGAAGAGAGGGGAGAAGTGGAAGATGGTGAAGAGCAGGCTTAATAAGAGTTCTAGCGACAAGCTTTTGTTGTTGTGCTCTGTTAGTGTTGTTTAATACCGCGTGCCTGACAGATGGCACGCGTTCTTGTTCGACTGCATTCCCATGGCAATGCCTGCGAGCTCATCGACTGATCGATGTTGACAATTTCCTCATATTTTGGACAGCCAGTCATTTGTTTCTCTGGCTTTGTTTGTGTTGCTAGTTGAATGTTCTTGAAAGAGTATGGAGGTGCTTTGTTGCCTGACGTCGTTCGTGTGTGGAACTGTGGATACAAACTTTATGTCTTGATTTGAAGTCTTAAGCATAGACATTATCCTTCTAACTGTTGGCTAAATGCCTAAATCCATCTGGCGCTGCCAAATTCCCCCCATTTTAAACGCCAGAACCTCACACAAAATAGTTCAGTTCTCAGTTATCGAATTATCCCTTAAACGCGTGGATTCAATTACAAATTATCAAATTTCCCCCAATTTTGAACGCGTGGATTCAATTACCGGTTATCAAATTTCCCCCAATTTTAAACGCGAGAATCTCACATAAAATAGTTAAATTATCAGTTATCTCATTCCTGAAATAGTTTACGGTGCTCTTTTTCTTTGGCCCTGTTTAGTTCCCTTCAAAACGCAAAATTTCTCTCTCCAAACTTCACTATGGTTTTGATGTACACGACGAGACGAATCTTTTGAGCCTAGTTCGGTCATGATAGGACAACGATTACCACAAACAAACGAAAAGTGCTACAGCGAAAAGTGCCGCGGTGCGCTACAGTGTGGTGTCTGATATGACATTTTTATCAAACTTGACAATGGCTTTGTTTAGTTCCCCATCAAATCACCAAACTTTCCAAAATTCTCTCTCCAAACTTCACTATTCACCTATCACATCAAATATCTCTCCTCGTGCATGGAACGCTAAATGTGGGTAAATAAAAAAACTAATTACATGATTTTGACGTACACGACAAGACGAATCTTTTGAGCCTAGTTAGGTCATGGTAGGACAATGTTTACCATAAACAAACGAAAAGTGCTACAGTACGCTACAGTATCGAATGTGACATTTTCACCAAACTTTCCCTACCTCTTTTTTAACTAAACACACCCAATGCCTTTTCGGGAAGTAAACACAGCCTTTCTTTCTTTTCCCACTCGGATCAATTTATGAGCTGCTTGGACGCGCCACGTCGAAGCACAAGGCGCCCCAGGCTCATGTGGTGGAGACTGCCAGGCTGAAGAAGAGCTCACCAGCTCACCGCCTCTGAGCTCTGACATCTCTCCGGCGAGTAGGCAGCAGTAGCGCATCGTTCGCCTCCGCGCCGAGGAGGACGATGGCAACCGCCGCCCAGTGCTCCTCCTGGTACTACGCGTCGCCCGCCCTGCCGGCCAACCGACGGCACGGCCTCCCGCCGCAGCCGAAAACCTTGCGAAGAGCGCGGCGACCGAGGCTGCAGGTGGCCGCGGCGGCCGGCGCCGCTCGGGCGGAGGATCCCATCACGGCGGCCACGGACGCCGAGTTCTTCCAGCCCTCCGACACCAGGCCCATCATGCTCTTCGACGGTGCGCACCCTGCTCCCCTTCCCCTCTCGTCGCCTTTGGAAATCTCCAACCTGCTACCTCACCATGCTCTGTGTCGCTGTGTGCAGGTGTCTGCAACCTCTGCAACGGGGGCGTCCGGTTCGTGCAGGAGCACGACCCCGACAGGTACAGCCGCCCTGCTTGATTCTCACTCACAATTGCTGCGCTGCTCATCACTCGATCAGCATTTGGGTTCAGCAAATCAGCAACAGCGATTTGAGTTGCTGACAAGTTCAGTTCAGCTGATTGCCTGATGGGTCTGCGATTGCAACGAACAGGAGCATCAGGTACGTGCCGCTGCAGAGCGAGTCGGGGAGGAAGCTCCTGCAGAGGTCGGGGAGATCCCCCGACGACATCTCCAGCGTTGTTCTCGTCGAGAAGGACAGGTGGCCAACCATAAGCTTTCTTCAAGAGTTGTTGGTTATTTTACTGCTTGGTTGTTTATGTATGTATGAAGTGGTGATCTTATTTCGGTTTTTGCAGGTCCTACATCAAATCTGAAGCTGTGCTGAGGATAATGGAGTACCTCAACCGGCCCTTCCCGCAGCTCGCCATCTTCCTCAACTTTGTCCCACTGTAAGCTCCCTCCTCATCCTGCTCGGCTTAATTTGTGTGCATCTGTTTTTTGTTTTAAAATAATCAATTTTACAACATAGATGAAATTCATTCATATTGATTCTGTTGTGTGCGATGATTAGGTTCCTGAGGGACTTCGCATACGACAATGTTGCAAACAACAGGTACATTGTGTTTGGCAGATCTGAAACAGAAGCATGTGAGATACTGTGAATCGCATGCCCCCAAGCCAATACCTTGATACCTAGCTTATATAGTTATATGATTAGATACGAATAATCTGCATACATCATGTAGCATGAACCATCGAGAGGATCGCATCGTAGTTTAGTACTACTTGTGTACAAAGCACTCCTCTGAGCAAAAATTTAGCTCCGTGCTCCATGTAAGTGATAGCAATGAAGAGTATTAGCTACAAAGATTTTGAAAACTGTATTCTTGGTACCACCATGCCCTCAGTGGTTCCATGGGCATTCAAAATAGCGGCATTTGTTGGGGCAGTGTGGTTCACCCAGGAGAGGTTAATGTTACTGAGATAGATGTCTTCACAATGAACACTTTGGCTGCACAGTAATCTGATGGCTTCTTGCTCGGAGGACGTCCCTTGGATGCCGATAAATTTTGCGTCACTTATTGCCACACCACCATTCTACAAACACAATTAAGTGCAGATAACATTTCAACCTTTGTTTTAGAGGATGAATCTACTGAGTGATAAGCATGATAATATGTTTAGTATGATCGACTCACCTTTTTAGGACAATTTCCCTGCGGACAGTAGAATTGGTTGATGACAATAGGATACTGAACATCAGTCATGTTGAGGCTCTCAAAACGGAATCCTTTTGCATAGCCCTTCCCACCCTGCATTCATAATTTCATACACGAGAGGGCATAGCTCAGATGTGACCTATGGTTTAGAGAGAGCATATATACATAGCATGCAACTCAGTATTCGTTACCTGCCAGGATTTGATCCTCACACCATTCATAGTCCCAACAAAGCTGCAATTAGATACTGTGATTTGTTCCACCATCGCAATCTCAGATTTTCCCAGACTTCCCACACTACATAAGATCAAAAGTTGAGCACGGTACACATTACTACACAAGAAGCTGATCAGTACTTAGTAGGCAGATGCCTGTACAAGTACATTCTTACCTGATGCCATGGCCAGGCCCACACATGCTCTGAGTGACAGTAACATTTTTGGTGTATGATAGAACTGATACACAGTCATCTCCTGCGGTTTGCCCAATGTCAGTATTCATACGCATTTGAAGTTAACATTCACTCATTTGTGTGACTTATTGTCGATTTAGCTGCGTATACTATATTGCAATGTTCTGCTTATACACAGTGAAAGTGTTTTTACCTGTTTGGATAGAGCAGTTGGAGATGTAGGTATTGTTAGAGAATGCTACAGTTATGCCGTCTGTGTTGGGGCTATCAGCTGGTGCAGTTATGGAGACACTGTCCACCTGCACCTGGCTGCACTGGTACAAGGTCATGTGCTTGTTGGCACTGTCCTTCAGATGTATCCTTCTCACCGTTAGATTGTTGCACCGTGCGAAACCCAGTAACTGATTTACATAAACACACCATTAGTAGCACAGTTACATGTTTTCCTGATTAGTTTTTTTTTCGAACAATTCCTGATTAGTTTTTGGAACTAAATTGAAGGGTATATGCGTCTACTTACAATAGGCCGGGCGTCGCATTTCTGTCAAAGCAAGAAACATATATATCAGGGTTTTTTTTTTCAAGAATCAGGTGAAGAATGCAACTGCTGTCTGATGAAGCCTGAAGCATACCTTTCGGTTATAGCAATCCCACCAGATGGCACCTTGGCCGTCGATCTCGCCCTTCCCATCCAGTGTCAAGTGGTCGACGCCGAAGAAGGTCAGGAGGTTGGCTGGTTTCTTTGTCCAGATGTGCTTTGGTGCCACAATATTGCCATCCAGCTGCAGATTACAAATTCAGATGCTGCTGTTCTTCTTGCGTGCTACCACGAGATGAATAAAAAATTTCGAGGTCGTTACCTTTATGGTTATCGGTGACTCACAGGGGCCCTGAAAAGAGACCTGGCTCAAAAAGAAAGCCCTTCCTCCGGGGATAGCCATGACCGGCCGGCTCCTGTCGCTGCAAGCCGCTTGCCATGTCGCCAAGAAAGCCTTTTTGGCAGTGAAGACAGAGAGGGGAATCGTCAGGTATCAAAGAAGCAGTGCAATTCAGCTACCTGAATTCAGAACGCGTAGGGTTGTGCTGCTGTTACCTTTGCATCGTCTGTCTTGCCGTCCCCAGCCGCATGGAACTTCAAGACATTGTAGATGCGTTGTTCGCCTTCTGCTGATCGGATTGCCAGTACAAACAACACCAGGAGGGCAGGTTTTACCGCAGTCATCTTCTACATGAAAATTCAACAGGAAGAAACACGTCAATAGACTAACATGAATAGGACCTTGATATTATGAACAGCAGACTCTGACTTACCAGACCTAATCTGCCGCCAAACTTGTGTTGACCCAGAGGGTTTTTTTTTTCTCACGGGATAACAAGCGAGGATAAGTTTCCGGTGGAGGGAGAAATCAACACTAAGCTTATATAGAGTGCGTAATGAGATACTAAATCCATTTCAATTAATATCTATTGTAGTATATGCTAACATAAAAGGCACAATACTCTTCCTTAATCACCAGATACTCTTCCTTATGGCAGAAACACATCGTTCCCTGAATCACTCGATACTCTTCCTTAAGGGCTTCCTTCAGTTCCTTCTTTCCCTACTCGCTGCGGCCAGAGCGAGGAGGGCTGTTGGCCTGGCCCTGTTGTATATTGCAGCTTACCATGACACTGTCATTTTCAGTCTATGGATTCTGCCCTTTCGCAATGATACCTGCCTGACACTGCGACCCACAAGAACATGTAGTCTGTTTTTTTTCCTACTTTCGGTAATGAATTATTGAATTTAGGCCAAAAATAGCTCATCCCAAATGGTTGCCACGGTTCAGCCATCCAGGCCCTTGATCCATAGCTTTTATCAGTGTCACCTCAAATGTTTGCCAAAAAAAAAAGATCGTGTAATGTTTGAGCATATCAAGGATCCAAGGATGTCATGCCGCCTTTTGACAGACTGCTCCTATATAGGAGTATATTTAAGCATTTATCACACAAATCAAATCTTGCATGAGCATTAATATATTACCAAAACAGTGGCGTGTATGCCTATGCCGTGATTACATATTTCCAGAAGTGTGCTCCTTTTAGAATCGAATGGAGTGTAGTATGCTGCTTTGGAGAGAGCGGATCTCACCGTGGTCGACATGATGCCGTACGTCCGACCGTAAAATTAGCGGTCCAGATGGAAGGTTGGGTAGCCTCAATGTTTGCCCAAAATAACGTGTCGCCAAGTAAGTTCAATTCGATCATGCAGATTATGTGGCCACCGAGCTTCCAAACCTCCTTCGAGCACCTCAGCTATCGGTAGAGTCGGTAGAGTTAGGGTTACTGTCAACTCTCTAAAACTTAACTCGTGAATTAGATCTAAAAAGAGTCAATGAGAAAACATAGAGAACCAAAAGGACGTCCTCCTCTTATATAGTGCTGTAGGTTTGGGACCGGATCCAAAACGTGGGCTAAGTTTTACCTCCCGACCAAGACAACTAATTAGGGATTGAGTTGGGTTCGGAACGGGCCCTATGGACCATTGACCGAGGTCAATAATTTCAACAGTGACCACTTCCCCAATAAAAACATGGCTCATCAGACGCTCTTATTTCTGCGGAAATATACAGTCAAGATTATTGCACGACGCCACTGTATCTTATACGTACGGAGTACTAGTACATTACATACGTGTCCACTCGTACCAAAAAAATACTTGTAGCAAACGAAGTGATTTCTCCCAGACACCTCGCGCTCCACAAATCTTCACAGTACACTACAGACAATGGCGTCGTTTTCCTCTTGCTCGCTCGCTGCTCCGACCTTTCATTCACAGTACCTGGGCGGCGGCATCAGGAGCGGCGCCGGCGCCGGCGCCGGCGCGGCGGAGGCAGCGGTTGAGGCCGTACCAGACGCCGTTGGCGAGCGGATCGCCGAAGTAGAAGGTGGAGGGGGTGTCGGAGGCGGGCTCGTACACCCTGACCCACTCGGGCGTCCACCCGACGCTTCCCGTGCGGCGGAGGTAGAGGTAACAGACGCCGTAGCCGCAGGGCCCGGAGACCCTGAACGTGTCCCTGGCGCACCGCTCGAACCCGTACGCCGGCGACACCCGCGCCGCGTACACCTCGTTCCTGTACGCGTCGCCGAACGCCAGGCTCACCGCGTCCGGGGAGCTCCGCGGGGACGAGCAGCTCGTCTTGATCTGCACCGTGTACGTGCACGCCCGCCGCTCCACGCCGGCGCCGGCGCCGCCGACCTCCCCCTGATCTGTCGCCGTGGCGGCGGCGCGCGCGAGAGGGCGGGTCGACGACGGCAGCACGGCGGACGCGGCGGCGGGGAGGGTGATGAGCAGCTGCAGGCAGGAGAGGACGGCGAGCGCGAGCGGGAGCAGGGCGGGGCGCCGGCGGCGGGCCATGGCTGTTGACTACTGGTGGGGAGGATTGGCGAGGCCGGAGTGGACAAGTGGAGAGGGCGAGGTGGTTGGTTGGTTTGGTTGGTTGCTCTTGATCGCGCGTGTTTTGTTTAATACTAGTTGGCAGCAGCTGATGGTGAACTGCGTGGAGACGCCATGTTAATCACCTGATCTGATGCTGGTTTCTCTTCTTTTTTTTTTCGTTTGGAAAACATCTCGTCTGATCTGCCAATATTGAAAATTGGCCCACCCGTCTGTGTCAACGCTACCAGCTGCATTATAGGCTGGCCATGTCAGACGCAGAAGTGGCTCTCCAATGTCCACGAGTTTGAAGCGTCGTTTTCGTCATCAAAACATCAGTGCCAGCACGACACCATTACAGGACGATGACACTGCCATTCGGGGACCTGCCGTTTCCACGAGTGTCTCGTGGAAGTGGAAGAACGAAATTGATTGATATGGGAAAAACCGGGGATAGGTAGGTTAAAGTGGGAAATAAAAGAAAAACAAAAAAAATAAAAAGACCTAAAAATATGGGGGCATTCCGAGAATTGAACTCGGGACCTCTCGCACCCTAAGCGAGAATCATACCACTAGACCAAATGCCCTTTGTTGGTTTACTTTCTTCTGCTGCGTTCTTAAACGCATATTTTCTATACAAGATTTGCTTGAGGCCTTGGGGGTCACACGCTTCTTCGTCTGGTATCTCGAGTCAGATGCTATCCTTTCCAACCATCCATTGCTGTCGAACACGGTACACCCATATGCGCCTGAATGATCAATTATTGATCTGATCCGAGTCATCATATACACACACGTCCAAAACATACGTACGTGCTCATTTTTCAAGCAAATTCAAAGCACTGACAGTACACAATCAACCCCCATGGCCAATTGCTTAGACGAAACAGTAGCATGGAAAAAGCCTTCACACCCAGAAAAAAGAAAGCGACAAGCAACAAACCACATTTTTTTTGCCCAAATGACGCGAGCACCACCATTATTATCACGGTCGTTGTGCCATCTGCCATGCCATGCATTTGTCGTGCCCCACCCAGAGCAGTTCATCTTCCAAGCGGAGCCGAGGCGCCGCCGGCAGCCTCAGTTGATCCTGGAGCACCTCCTCCTGATCTCGCCATGCCCGGCGCCGGTCTTCACCCCGACGCTGCTCATCCGCACCATGGCCTTGGGGAACTCGTACGCGAACCGGGCGCCGAGCAGGCCCCGGACGTTGCCGGCGTAGTTCCGCACGGCGCCCTGCGTCGCGGCGTCGCTCCACAGCCGCTGGTCCGACTCCAGCGCGGCGTTCCCGTCCCGGACGTTCTTGAAGAAGCTCACGTCGAACGCCCCCGGGGTGTCCCTGTCCAGCGCCACCCGCCGCGCCGGGTCGCCGCCGGGCAGGCACAGCGCCCGCAGCTGCGGCAGGAATGCCTGGCTGATGGTCGGGTCCGCGTTGCCCGTCGCCGTGAAGTTGAACAGCCGGTAGCTGAAGAACTGGCAGTCCGTCTGACCGATGGTATGGGCACCTACAGTGATCCGTAGATCGCACAGCGTCAGTTATGCAAGAAGTACTAAACTGCAAGATGTGTGTACACATGAACATTATTGAACAGAGGAAGATTGTACCAACTAATGTGACGAGATCATGGTCTGAGAGGCCTTGATCTGCAAACTTTTGTCTCTGAACAGATACGGGATCGGCAGGAGATGGCAAGGCCTTAGCACCAGAAGCTAATGAAACTCTGCCGTCTCTTCTCCCCAGCGGCACTGACCAGCTTGGCCCACCAGTCTTTGACCCCCGAAAAATGACAGGAGAACAATTCAATCATCAGGCTCTCAGTAGAACGGTAAAAATTTTAACCTTAAGATAGAAGATAAAACAGAAGACTTGTCTAGGTAATCTGGACTCACCAGATCAACAGCATCACGTGCGGCGAGAGCCAGTATATCGGCACAAGAGACTACCCCGGGGCACACGGCTTCCAGCTGGGATTTAGCATCATCTATCACCTCAAACCCCCTCAGACCAATATTCTGCGGCGCGCTCCTTTCAGCGGATGCTCCAGAAATCAAGATTGAAGCATCACAACCCTGCCAAGTAAGCATTAAAAACCGTCAGGCTGAAAATATTCAATCTCAAAAATTGACTATTATTTGAGTCTTCAGAAACGGTTAGTGCAGCTTGTCAAATACGGGTGACAAAAACATGGAATTCAGAATCATCGCAGTAACTCCAGGTAGTAGCCTTAAGAGGGAATATAATTTTATTTTGCTCAGAAAAAAACGAGTACAACTAACTTGAACGAAGCAGTCATGAAAGTGTAGCCTGAGCAAGCCTGGGGCGATGGTGGCATCTTTATCGTAGTACTGTTCGACAGTAGACCTCACGATATCCTCGGCATCAGGACAGTAAGAGTCGTAGAATCCGATCTGCAAACCTTGACTATGAACAAAGGAACCTCTCAGAAGCAGAGTAGTGAGTGAAAAGAGAAGAGCTGCCATTTCTGATGCTACCATGGTCTGAAACTGAATGTGTGATCAGTTGGGCTATCGAGATCGAATTCTAACTGTGGTATTCATGTAATCCGATTGCTCGTTATATAGTGTCACTGAGCTTGTGCCACTCTCCATCATCCAATTGCTATAGCCATTTGCTGATCGTAGTGGAGCAGCTAGTGGATCATGCACTACTGACAGATGTGGTTTACAGGTAGTAGTGCAGAACGACCTGCATGCATATATTTTATGGCTTCCCTCTTATCGTCGAATCGTGCGAGAACTAACTACATTGTCAGCCTGTCAGGAGGGCAAGTTCATTTGCTGAAGCATGTGTGTGTCTAAATTTTCAATCCAATTCTGCTGTGTAGGATAGCAGTAGAAATTCATCGCTAGATTTCGATTTTAGACTTCAAATAGGTACTAATACAATTATACAAGCAACACGACAGCGTGGCAGAAGAGGACCTGGGAACAGTCGCATAGATCTGAGAAAGAAAAGGGCCTGCTAGTACAACCCGTGAAGAACATGGCGGTGGTGGAAAGTTTCTCACGGTCTCACCAGTGGGCTTGGCATGCGTGGGCTTCCACCACGGTGGTCGCTTCGCATCTTCGGCGCATTGAAGTTTTAGCACGTGGTTTTTGCAGTTGCGGACAAACTATATATACTCCTTCAACTTCTAAAATATGTAAATAACCTAATAAATAAATAAAACAAATAATTTTGAGCGTCAAATCTAATCTTTATATATTGACGGAGCCCATATTAACCATCAACCGGTGTATGAAAAAATCAACCAACAATATAAAGGGGTAGATGATGCGAAGATGTGTCATCATGCATAACTTGGGGATGAACAAAATCATATATGTGCAATGAGAAATAAAAATATTGATAAACTCATCATGTTTATTTGGTCGGGTGCACTATTTATGTAGATCCACAACCCGCACTTATTAACATGCTATTTTTGTGTTTTTTAATTTCTCCTTGCATGAATTATTTTTCATCACCAAATTTTGCATGAGCGTGCATCTTTGCATCATCTATCAGTTCATATTTTTGGTTGATTTTGTCTTGCACGTTTTGATGCCTTTTTTTCAAGCGGGGGGCATGTGAAGGAGTGGAAGCACAAGACATGTTCTCCTGCGGTATACTTAGATATTAGGACACGGTTTTATTTCCATGGACAGTGTAGCTTATGGTAATTTAGTTTGTGTTCCTTTTGTATGATTGGATATAGATTCGAAGTGTAGTATGGTTGCATAATAAGATAGGGGTATTGTATAATGAAAGCTCACATGACAATGTTGAATTAGATGATTATGGACACATTTAAGTTAGTGTAGGAACCAAATCTATACTATAAAGAGAATTAGATTTGAAAACAATTCTCACCAAGATTAGGCCCACCTCCCACCTCACATAGGACCCACCTGTCAGACTGAAAGTTACATGAATGGTGGAAAGGGGAGGGACATTTCTGTGTTGATTTTCTCCTCGAAACCCAAAACTTTTTCACCCAAAAAAGGACCCACATAAATATACCCACATTTGTACCCATGTCTATACACAATTATCCCGTATTGCTAATAGACAATAAATTGGAGAGTTTTTCTCCATATAAATAAATACCAACTATCATGAGTTTTAAGAATATATAAAGATCTCTGTACATGAGAGAGCGAATATAAAGTATTTTTAAAAGTGCTTTGCACTAAAAGTATCATTGTTTTATTACCTATATATGTCATAAATAAACGTGCGACACACGCACGTGCATTCTTTCTAGTACTAAGATACTATGCACTAAAAAATCTTATCAATCATACCGTCCTTGATAGAAAAAATCGGACGATGAGAGGGCTATGGGCCCTATGTGTCCTCTCTTTTTTTAGAATTCTCCGTGTCCTCTTGTTAGCAATCAAGCATTGAACTCACATATGTTTCCACCATTTTGGCAGTAGTATGAAGTACTGCTACAACGGCAGTGCGAGTAACAACACCATCGAGCCCGCCCCTGTGCTGGCTTTTGATCCGCCTTTCATCTACTAGCATGAACGCACGTGCGACACACACGTTTATTAATGACACATATGTACTAAAACAATATCACTTGAGTGGACCATGGTAAACAGACCAGTCGTGCAAAGCGCTTTTAAAAATACTTTATATTCGCTCTCTCATATATAGAGAGTTTTAGATATTCTCAAATGTAGATGCACATCATTTTTGAGATAGTTGGTCTTTATTTATATAGAAAAAACTCTCCAATCTATTGTTTATTAGCAATACGGGATAATTGTGTATATACGTGGTTACAAATGTGGTATATCATGAGCAGGTGGGTCCGCGTGGGTATGGGTAGAGTCTTAGGTGAAAAAAGTTTCGCATTTTGCACTGTTTTCCCACATTTTCCCACGTCTTCCCACGTCCTACAACCCGACAGGTGGGCCCTTTGTGAGAGGTGGGGTGGATTTTTTGGGTGAGAAGTGTTTTCAATTCTATAAGATCCTTTTAGTATAGATAAGATGCCCAACGCGGCGTCGGCACCAAACAACAAATAAGGAAAATCTGCTTGATTTTTTTGTTGAGAAAAGTTATATTTACCTCCTTAAAGTGTATGTCTTGAATCCATATTTTCACCTAAAATTCAAAAAATAGTCTTTGAGATCCTTTAACTTGCTCACGAATTAAGTCCAATGGAGCCTATGCCCCCTTGCATGCTCCATGTATCCACTCGTACACAGGCATTTGCTACTTTAATTTAGTTATATATATATGTGATAAGTAGTTGGTTTCTCTATTATAACATAATGACCAATATGTTTTCATTTTGTTTGATCGCATATGAATAGATTCTGGACACGGTAGCAGTATCCTAGTGATATGTGTGCTATATTAGATTTTAGGACACAGTTTTACTTCCGCGAACGGTGTGTAACTTATGATAGTTGGTGTTCTTTTTGTATGATTGGGTACAGATTTGAAGCGCAGTCCGGATGTATAATAAAATAGAGGAGTATTGTATAATGAAAACCTCACGTGATGGTACTGAATTAGGTGAAAGCCAGATACTAGATACTAAGACATCTTATCCTCCCGTCTTGGCTCTATTGCCATACGTAGCAATTGAAGCATTGAACATTTGAACTCGCACACGTTTCCACCCTCTGGCTGGCCATGTGGCACCGGAACAGGGATAGGCGAGAGAGACAGAAGGTGAGGTGGCCTGGGCGGCCCGGGAACGTCGTCTGAGTGTCTGACCCGGCCTGGATGCATGATTGGAGCAGTGTCCGATAGAAGCACAGAGCGAGCTCCACCGGGCGAGAGCCGTTTCGCCGAGTTATTTTTTTTAATACTAATTAATACAGTATTTACAAAAATATACCCCGAAACTATGAAATTACAAAATAATATCATCGTCGTCCAATGGGTGAGCGAAAACCTAAATTTCGTCTAACCGTGCGACGAAAATTGCTAATTTCGTCGTTCTAACAGACGAAGGAAATCTTCGTCGGCCCGGTGGATGAAATCTTACGGGAAGCAGATAAATCGTCTAGTTAGTAGACGAAAATTATTTTCGTCAGCCTGGTCGACGAAATCTTCAGCATGCAGTGCCGTGCATACGAAAAGGATTCAAATCGTCAGGGCAGCCACACTAAATGCATGAATATGTTGGCGGGGGAAAGAAAGGTGCGCTAGCAGGTTTCATCATTTTCTTAATAATGTTGCTCAAGTTGCGATGCATTCGTCGATGTTCTGAATCATCAGAGCGGGCAGCGCGGGGGATTGATTATTCCGGGCTGGGGGCAATCGAGGCAGGGTGCCGGTCGGGGTGGTGCTAGTCTTGCCGCCGCCGCCGCCGCTGTCTGCGCGCGTTTGCATCCACCCGCCGCCTGCCTCCACCGATCGATTTTCCTTCAGTCTCATTGCTGCAGCAGCTCGCGCACTAGATGCACCGAGACCGAGCGCGCTGGCAGCAGCTCACGTGGAAGAGGTGCCTGCACGCCGGCCGCTGCTGCACCATATATCTCCCCCGCCCGCCCGTCTCCTGCACCGGGGGCGACGCCGCACCTCGTCCCTGCGGTCGGCCGGCCCGTATGAGAACGCCCGGCAGCGAACCCCGCCAGCCGAGGACGACGTAGGTTTTGGTGGCAGCGAGGAACTGAGGCTGGAAGGCGGTGATGAGGATTTCGTCTATCAAACCGACGAAAATCCCTCTGTCTGGTAAGATTTCGTCCAGCGAGCCGACTTAAATATATTTTCGTCCACTGATCCGACGAAATTGGAATTTTCGTCCGCTCATGAGACGATAAAAGCTATTTTCGTCTATCGGTTCAACGAAATTTCAATTTCGTCTATCCATCGGACGATGACGGTATATTTTTGTAATTTGGTAGTTTCAAGTAATGTTGTTGTAAATTCTATATTAATTCGTATTAAGAAAAATAAAAATTCCCGAGCAGCTTGGCGCGGCGGGCCCGGCACGTGGTGGTCACCCAGGCCGAGAGGCGAAGGCGATCGAGATGTCTTCGTCAGGTGGGCGTCGGCACGGTGCGAACCGAGGAATCCATCCACCGTCCACGTCCACGGGCAACCGGCTTCGCGTTCTCGAAGCCGGGACCGAAGCCTGTGTGTTCAATTCTTCATTTCTTCTACAGCGACCGAGGAAGTCAGGCGCAGGTAGCGTACTTGGGCGGCGTCGGAGTCGAGGCTGCCAGCTCGGAGGTTCTCGTTCTCGAGTGCTGTTTTTTTTTTACAAGTTCGGAAACAAAAGTTTTTCAGGAGAAATACATGCAAGAGGATAGAAGAAGATGTAGAAAAAGTAAAAAACCGAGGATTTAGGAGCAAGCAGCGGGGACTCAAAATTGATTAATCCCACAGGTGGCCCTCTTCGCACGTCGCATCCGGCGGGTGTAACTGGACGGTGGGGCAACTGGAGTACTGGACCGAGCGAGCGGTAGTTGATTGGTCCAGGGAGTATATCCCGTCCCGTACGTACCAATCAACAGCCAGTTCTACCGTTCTACTTTACTCGAGATCCGTGGCGCAGCGGAGACGACGCGTGGGAAGCCCCGTTGGCCGCCGGGTTCGTCTCCGGTCTCCCCTCCCCTCCCCCTCTGCGGCGACGTGCCCAGTTTCTCCGCACACGCCTTTTCCACCCGGGCCCACACCCCATCCGCATCTCCATCCATCCCCTCCCGGCCTCTCCCCGTTGCCGCGTTCGTTTCGTTGCCGCGGTGCCGCACCACTCTCCCCTCCTCCCTTGATCCAGCGGGGATTCGGCACCCCGCTTGCCATTTTTTAATAACCTCGCTTGATCGGATCGGATCGGCTTCCCTTTGCTGGCTCCCCTCGCCCCGCTTCCTTTTCTACCCCGCGTCCGTCCGCGTCTCTCCCCCTCCCCGAGCCCTCTCGCCATCGCCATCATCATCACGACGGCCGCGCTGCCCCGCTGGAACGGAACCGGCCGGTAAGCCCTCCCTTAACCCTCTCGCTATCCTCTGAACCAGTGGTGCTGCTTAGGCAAAAGCTCCTCTGCAGCTTCGCGCCAGATCCGCCTGCCATCGCCCCCCATTTGCCATCGGTGCGTCTCCTCCGCGTGCTTCTGCTGCTGCTTCTCTGCTTGTTGCTGCTCTGGTCTCGGCCGGGCGAGCCGGGGTGCCGTCTTTGTCTCCGCTTTCTGCGCTCGCCGCCGGGGCTCGACCGATCTGCGTGTTGGCCGCTGCGGGATTTTGCGCCTAGTCCGCTTGCTTACGCTCTTGCTTGGGTGTGCGTTGCTGCGCAGGCGACTGGTGATAGGCTGACCGCGAGGAGGAGAGGAGGAGGGAGCCATGGCTCAGATCTTGCTCCACGGCACGCTCCACGCCACCGTCTTTGAGGCGCAGTCGCTCTCCAACCCGCACCGCGCCACCGGCGGCGCCCCCAAGTTCATCCGCAAGGTACTACTACTCCCCCACCTTCACTCTTCCCGTCTTCCGTCTCCAACGATCTCTACCACGCCCCCAAATTGACATGCTAGCGCACACTGACACATGGCAAGTTATGCGGAAAGAGACAAACGAACAATTCGTGATCCTTTTTCTTTCAGAATTGGCCTGTACTGTCGATCACTTCTAGATTGACTGATAATACTACTGTGGAGTATACTAGTTTTGCTGAAAAAATAAACTACCGCACTAGTTTCAAGTTGAAGATCGCTTTGATGTATCGTACTGCTCTTGTGCCACCTGATTTATCTGCCGATCTAACACGCCAAGCTTGTTTGAACAGTTTGTGGAGGGGATCGAGGACACCGTGGGTATCGGCAAAGGCACCACCAAGATATATGCCACCATTGATCTGGAGAAAGCCCGGGTTGGGCGTACCCGGATGATCTCCGGCGAGCCCGTCAATCCTCGCTGGTACGAGTCATTCCACATCTACTGCGCCCATCTCGCCGCCGATGTCATCTTCACCGTCAAGATCGACAACCCCATTGGGGCCTCCCTCATTGGGAGGGCTTATCTGCCTGTCCAGGACCTCCTGGATGGTGAGGAGATTGACAAGTGGCTTGATGTTTGCGATGAACATCGTGAGCCTATTGGTGACGGTAAGATCCATGTGAAGCTTCAGTACTTTGATGTTTCCAAGGACCGCAACTGGGCGAGAGGTGTCCGGAGCACCAAATACCCTGGTGTTCCTTACACCTTTTTCTCACAGAGACAGGGATGCAAGGTCACTCTGTACCAAGATGCTCATGTCCCGGACAACTTTATTCCCAGGATCCCGCTTGCTGATGGCAAGAACTATGAGCCACACAGATGCTGGGAGGATATCTTTGATGCCATAAGCAATGCTCAACATTTGATTTATATCACTGGCTGGTCTGTGTACACTGAGATCACCTTGGTTAGGGACACCAACAGGCCGAAACCTGGAGGTGATGTTACTCTTGGGGAGCTGCTCAAGAAGAAGGCCAGTGAAGGTGTCCGGGTCCTCATGCTAGTGTGGGATGATAGGACTTCAGTTGGCTTGCTGAAGAGAGATGGTTTGATGGCCACCCATGATGAGGAGACTGCAAATTACTTCCATGGCACGGAGGTCAACTGTGTTCTGTGCCCTCGCAACCCTGATGATTCTGGCAGCTTTGTTCAGGATCTGCAGATATCAACTATGTTCACGCACCATCAGAAGATAGTTGTTGTCGACCATGAGATGCCAAACCAAGGCTCCCAGCAAAGGAGGATAGTCAGCTTCGTTGGTGGTATTGACCTTTGTGATGGAAGATATGATACCCAGTATCATTCCTTATTTAGGACACTTGACAACGTCCATCATGATGACTTCCACCAGCCAAACTTTGAGGGTGGATCAATCAAGAAAGGTGGTCCAAGAGAGCCATGGCATGATATTCATTCACGGCTGGAAGGGCCCATTGCTTGGGATGTCCTTTACAACTTTGAGCAGAGATGGAGGAAGCAGGGTGGTAAGGACCTCCTTGTACGTCTCAGGGATCTTTCTGACATTATTATTCCCCCTTCTCCTGTGATGTTTCCGGAGGACAGAGAGACATGGAATGTTCAGCTCTTCAGATCCATTGATGGTGGTGCTGCTTTTGGCTTCCCTGAGACTCCTGAGGAAGCTGCTAGGGCCGGGCTTGTGAGTGGAAAGGATCAAATCATCGACAGGAGTATCCAGGATGCATACATAAATGCCATCCGGAGGGCTAAGAACTTCATCTACATTGAGAACCAGTATTTCCTTGGAAGTTCATATTGCTGGAAGCCTGAAGGCATCAAGCCTGAAGACATTGGTGCTCTTCACTTGATTCCAAAGGAGCTTTCGTTGAAGATTGTCAGCAAGATTGAAGCTGGGGAACGATTTACTGTTTATGTTGTGGTGCCAATGTGGCCTGAGGGTGTTCCAGAGAGTGGTTCTGTTCAGGCGATCCTTGACTGGCAAAGGCGAACAATGGAGATGATGTACACTGACATCACACAGGCTCTCCAGGCCAAGGGAATCGAAGCAAATCCGAAGGATTACCTCACTTTCTTCTGCCTAGGTAACCGTGAGGTGAAGCAGGATGGGGAGTACCAACCTGAGGAACAACCAGAACCTGACACTGATTACAGCCGGGCTCAGGAGGCTAGGAGATTCATGATCTATGTTCACACCAAAATGATGATAGGTAATGAGTTGATTCTACTTTATCTCTGCATGTCACTATTGTCAGTATCAAGATTGTTAAGAACTTCTGTTTATCAAGATTCAAGAGCATGTTTGTGTTGTTATGAATCATACATTTCTGTCTACATATGCTTGGAAATTGGAGCGGTATAGTTTTTTGGTTAAAGTATATATACTGGATATCAGTTCAAACCAATAAATATAATAACGAAATGCCCTATGCACTGATTTCTGTTTGCTTCAATGATTGCACACTTTTTTCTTTAATGTTCAAAGAAATTCGAGGTATGTAACCAGCTACTCTTTATAGCAAAGTAGTGAACAGTTGAATTACTGCTTAAACCACGCTCTTACTTGGCTGGATAGTGTCAAGCAATTGATCAAGCTAATAAATCTCCCCTTTGATTCCAGTTGATGATGAGTACATCATTATCGGTTCTGCCAATATCAACCAGAGGTCCATGGACGGCGCCAGGGACTCTGAGATTGCCATGGGTGCATACCAGCCATACCACCTGGCGACCAGGCAGCCTGCTCGTGGCCAGATACATGGCTTCCGGCTGGCACTGTGGTATGAGCACCTAGGCTTGCTGGACGACGTGTTCCAGCACCCTGAGAGCGTGGAGTGTGTGCAGAAGGTGAACAGGATTGCTGAGAAGTACTGGGACCTGTATTCGAGTGACGACCTGGAGCAGGACCTTCCGGGCCACCTCCTCAGCTACCCCATCGGTGTTGACTCTGAGGGCATTGTCACCGAGCTACCAGGGATGGAGTTCTTCCCTGACACCCGTGCCCGCATCCTTGGTGGCAAGTCTGATTACCTCCCACCCATCCTCACCACATAGAGGGCCAGGCAGCCCCATGACTTCTCCTGAGTCTTTTCTGGCCTCTGGTTGGTGTCTTTGTATTTGCGTTTCAGACACTGCAGGTTCAGATAGTAGTGTTGTTATAGTTACAAGTGAAAATAAGTGCACTGTGCATGGCTGGTACGATAGGAGGAAGTGTATTGCTGTTTATTACTAGCACTGCATACAGATTGTGTTGTGTCCTTGTCTGGTTTAGATTGTGCGGCTTGCTGCATTGCGGTGCCGTTTGTAAGATGGAACTCCAGCACTTGAATGATTGTTTGTTCAGTTGTTTGTGCTGCTCATCGTTGAATCGTGGTGTGACGCTTACTACCATCTGGAGTATTGATCATTTGGAGTGATCTATGTTCTTGTTGATACAGTGCACGTCTAGCACTCTTCGCAGCATCGAGGATCCACATAGCTGAATGCGGAATGCCTTCTGTTAGTATTCAAGCGTTCACTCCTGTTGTCATTTGAAGCAGAAGAGCTGATGTCATTTGGAGAAGAAGAGCTGACCTACTTGTTAGTGCTGGACTTGGCCATCTCTAGTAGCTAATGTGAGAGGGTCATGTAATCTCAAGGAAATTCCAAGCTGTGTTAATTTGCTAACCGTGATCTACTCCGATGTTCTTTAAGTCGAAGTCTTGCACATCAACGGGAGCTAGTACTTCATTTGCTTAACTAGTTTGTTGCTAGCCACTCACATTCTTTCAACATGTGTGCAAATGGTATGGCTGCTGCCTTCACAAGCTCAAACGTGCTCCGCACACATTACACATACGCTCTAAGGCCGGTCAAAAGAGCACAATTTTATTATACAGTTATCTAAAAAAACTAGATAACCGAGTCAAAAGAGTTTTATATTTTTAAAACTCCTCTCATATATCATAAAACTCTCTATTCTTTCTCATTTATCTTATCAGCAAATCTAATATCATGAAACTCCGTAAAATCTTCACTGAGACTTACCTAAGCAACTCTAGCTATAGTCCCTATTTGAGGTCACTATTTTACAAATAACTTCAACAATAGCCCATACTATCGACCTTTATTTTGTTCATGACACGTAGGACCTATTAATCAGTGGGTCACTCAAGCGCCTTGTTAGCTTGTTAGTGACTTTGATTGCTTGCTCAACTGTTTGTGCTGCCCATTATTGCATTGTTGATGTGATATACTCCCTCCGTCCCACATTAAGTGCATTTCTAGGATTTAAATTTTTTCCCAAAATAAGCGCAGCATATGGAGGATTTCTAGGTGCTCGTACATCCAAGTGCTCAGCGAGTCAGCGTACGGAGTACACGGTGTACTCGCCGTGTTTCTTTGGCCTGACAAAGAATTGCCAGTCCCTTTGACCAACAATTAAAGGTATTAAATAAAGTCAGTTTACAAAACTATCTTCATAACATTGTACTATTTCGCGAGACCTATCTAATGAGGCATTTGACCGCACGATTCGAAGATGGTTACTGTAGCACTACTGTAGCAAAACATAGACTAATTAGGCTCATTAGATTCATCGCGCAAAGTTGCACTCATCCGTAGAAGGGTTTTACAAATGGATTTCATTTAGTGCTCTATGCAGAGAAGATTCCTTTTGGAAATAAATTTCCAAACCTAAAGAAACACGGCCACTGATCCAGCCCATGCACTATTATATGTGGGCCCATTGGATAAAAAAAATCAGAAAAGCCCACCCTCTCCCGTGGAGTCTGGTTTCTTCCACGCCGCTCGTTTTGTTCCGACCCTATCCTCTCCCACACGACCGCACGCCCATCTCCTCCGCTTCTGCTGCATGACTGCATCTGTGCTCCGCCCGCCGGGAAGTTCAGCGCCTCCCTCCCCTCTCTCTTTCTACGCGCTTTCCCTCGACTTCCCATCCATCCGCACACGTTCCTTGTGCCACAATTCTTATTTTGCACGGTCCTGTATGGTTCCTCCTCTCCTGGAAGCAAATAGTAGGTCCTGTCCTGTATGGTCTCTTTTTTGTTTGCTTCCTTTAACAGAGGCTTTAGAGTGTTGGAGTGGCGTCGTAGTTGTCCTTCCTTAAACCACCTGTGTAATGTGCTCTTTGTTACACCAATTGCTTCAGCTAGAGATCGTATAGTAGTCCTCCTATGCAAGGGAACATTAAGAACCTTAGATAGATCTGCTTGTATTTTTTGCGGCCGCAGTTCTTGGGCCTCCTCGATCTAACATCCACAGGTATTCCTTGTGCACGACACTCCTTCACTCTTCGCCAAACACGCTGCACTTGATACCTACTAACTTGAAACATTTCAGCAACTCTAGTTGTAGTTCTCTTCTTTAATCTTCCACGCACACTTCTCTCAACTAATGCTGCATAAATTGCATGCCTTTCAACTTCTGTCAAGTTTCTGGACTGATGTGCAATGTTTTCATTTCCATGGTCATGTTCGAAATCTAAATCCTCGAATTCATTTTCATGAAAGTCTATGTCCATAGCATCAGTGTACTCCATCATGTCTACAAAAGAAAAAGATTACAATTAATACATTAGTATTTTGTGATTGTTAGTCTATGTTATGAATATGAACAAGACCTGATGGACTGATATAATTAAGAGAACACATAATTACCTTCATTTGGTGGTTGCAGCTCAGAAGCATCAACATTCAGATCAGGTAAGGGATGTTGCAGCTCAGAAGCATCAACATTCAGATCAGGTAAGGGATGTTGCAGCTGAGAAGCATCCGCATTGAGATCAGGTAAGGGATGTACATACACAATAATATGTTCATCTTGCTGGAGAAGATGGGACTGAGCTCCTTGAGGCCGATGGACTTTATCATCTACCATAATATGGACTTCATGTTTTGTGAGATTATGGATTTCATCTCCCTCATCTGGTGGTGGTTCATTCAGATCAGGTATGGGATGTCCATCTCCTCCATCTGGTACCATGTTTAGATCAATGGCCATGGTTATGATCAAGTGGACTGCACTACAGGGCTGAAGTGGATCAGGTTGGAGTGAATGTCTCCCATTTGGACCAAAGTGGAATGGACTGCAGGTTGGAGTGGAATTCTCTCTTTTGGGTGATCTGGAGCTTCTGATTTGTTTATATAGAGGGGTGGCAATAGAGGTGATTCTAGATGCAATTCAAATTTTGAATCAGTGTCCTAGCGCCACTTCCCTCTCCCTGGTGGTTCTACGTGTGATTTTTCTTCTCCGGTACATTCTAGTTTTCCAGATGTAAACGTGGCACTCAGTTGCCACTCTATGTTTTTCTTCTTTTTTATCAAACAGTGTATGTGCAATGATTACTTCCTGTTCCACTTCTGTTCCTGCACGTTACTTCATAGGGGTATAATCGTCATTTCTCATCGATACTAATTTGCAGTTCATATCCTATAAATGCACTTAACGTGGGACGGAGGGAGTATGCTGGATAATCTTGCTCAGTTGCTCATATTCTTGCTGCTACAGTGCACATCTACCTTTCTTCTCCCCTCACCGTGGTTCAGGTTTACAGATAAGCATGCCGCATGCCAGAGTTTGGACAATTGTCACAAGAAACTCGTGTCGTTGGCACGTGAAAATTAGGTAGCGCCGTAGCGAGCTAGCGGCAGCAGACTGCTGCTGTGTCCTGTGTGCAAGCCACCCAGCCGGCCCGCCCAGCTGGCCAGCTGTGTTCTCAAGAGGGGTGGGCCATGTGTGAAATGGCTAGACAACGCTAGGAACGCGAGAGGCCGGCCGCCGTGGACGTCGAAGAGCCACACCACGTCACGGCGCGCTGTCAAGATCAATCATATCACGCCCGTCCATCCTCGTCAACCCCACCGGCCACCACCACCACCACTTCGCCTCTCCCTCCTCTTATCCGAATCGCGTGCGATCGTGACGCGACCCGCTCGCCCCCGCGCCCGCCCCCAATCCGATCGGGTCGGTGCCTACCCCGCCCGTTGCGCCACCGAGGCGAGGCGCGTCGCCAACCAGACCGCGCGAACCAATCAACCAACCGGCGAGTGGAGTGGGTGCGGTGCGGGGGCGCGGGCATGGCGACCACGCGCGGCGGCGGCGGCGGCGGATCGGCATCGAGGGTGGGCGACGGGGACGTGGACCTGGGCGAGGGCTGGGACTGGTGCGCCATCCCGCGGCTCCTCTCCTCCGCCTGCCTCTTCATCTGCTCCGGGTGGGTCCCCGCTTCGCTCCTGTTCCTTTTTCAATCCCCTTTTCATTTGGGTGCGATCTGCGCCGCCTAGGACCGAGGCGTCCGGGGAGTTGCGCCGCTGCGAGTGAATCAGCTGCCGCGGGCCGGTGCGCGGCTGTGGATTGTCGCGGATTGACGTGGTTGGTAGAGCGTGATGCAGAAGGGGATCGAATTGGTAGCGACGTGCTATACGTGGTATCGTTCGGTCGTGAGACGACATGGCGTTCCAGTGGGCATACGCACCATGGTTAGTCGAGGCTGGTGACTAATTCCCCTGGGCTTCGTATATGAGCTCTTCATTTCCTGCAAATTAGGTGACTGGGGAAAGGAAGCGAGATGGGTATTGGGTATGCTATGGCACAGGTTATAGTGGTGTGTTCTCAGGTCTCACTGATTAGCCAGTACTCGATTACCTGTTTGCGTGTTTTGACCTTGCAATTGTCCCGTCAAACGTGGACATGCCGCTACTCGTTTGCGACCTAGCTAGTATGTGCCTAGGTGGGAATTGATTTACAATGTTCTCGTGGTCTTGATGTTTCACCCACCCACTAGTGGTAACGGAACGCTACCTTGTCTGCCTCTGAAGTCTGGATTGTGTCGTTCTTGCAGTCTGTTTTCGTTCCATATTTTAGCACCTTTGGTTGGGTCTTTTCTGTTGCTAATTGTCTACATGACCAAACTCCTTCCAAACAGAGCAGAGGCTGTTTTGGATGCTGTGATAAGGCTGTAAAGCAACTGGGTGAGCTGTCCAGGAATTTAATCACCCAGGACCAAATTCCCATAGGAGAGACATTTTGGAGTACAACAACCATCGAGGTTGAACCAGCAGATCTCAGGGGCATTTCTCCAATCAATACATCCAACTGGGCCTTTGATCAGTATGGAACTGGAAGCAGTCATAACCTTCCTGAACTCGGTAATAGTGGTAAGTCTTTATGAATCATGTTGCCTGTTTTGCTAAACATTTGTTTTCACTGGATCAACATATTGCCCGGGCAATGCTACGGTACACCTGTTACCTCTTAAGAGGTAAGACCTCAAAGTAATCACAACCGTTGATTTTTAAATAGATAAAACATTTAAATAATTAAAGTAATAAAAAAATACGCTAATCACGTCGTCTCTCACGCAGCGTCGGCAACTGCCCTTTGTTAATTAACCGCTCAATCGTGTCCAGCGCAAAGGCACCCGGTGCTCCTGGACGTGTTACACTTCAATGTCACGTCATGGAAAGAATGTTACACATCACATCCATGAAATGTTTGGCCAACTATCTTGCAACGTCAAAAATAATCATAGGCATGACTCATACAATCCAAAAGAAATAGCTTATATATTAGGCATGACAAAACAATTTTACCTTGTAACACTCTATTTGAACAGAGATCAATTTTTTTAACAGATCCATGTCCATATCACATTCTTCTCTCTATTTTTTTTTGTGAAATGCAACTGCTGGTCATACCACGTGAGAGGGGAAAACATGTTCTTTTTCTAGCGTACCCAGGTCTATGTCAGGTTTTCTGCAAAAAGAAAAGGTCCATCATGTTCTAATGGACTGGCTATAATCACGTGAGGGAAAACAAAATTACATTTGATTGGAGAATGCAATTTAGATCCATAATTGCGTGAGCGAGGAACAAAGAAATAAAATCGTACAACTGCTTGCATGCAAGTTGGATCTAATAGAAGACTTTCCCACTATTTTTGGATTTAAAATGTAGAAAATAAATATTAATCTATTACCTTCTAGGAGGTAATATGTTTACTTAGGAGTACCTTAGCAAAGCCCATATTGCCCAGCCACATTTACCCATGATTTTGGCCTAGCTTCTTTGAGCGGCGAAAAAGATTGTTGGTCTTAGCTTGATAAAGTGTTTTCTAAAAGTAGCATGGCTTGGCATAGTCTCAACATTCATGTTTTCATGGTTTCACATACCGTTGGCAACTGGTTTGTCACAAGATCCCATTCTACCATGCCTTAGTTTTGTGTGATTCTAAGCAAGCGTTGAATCCACTGTTTCGTACTGTCATCTTTCGTAAGATCTGGTACATTTTGCTACTGGATTGGCCTTTTAGAAACCTCAGCAGGCAGGAAAGGCAGTGGTCTCGTGGTGGGGAGGCTGCTTGACCTCTCAACCCTACCGAGTTTAACACCTAGGACCAGCCAAGGTGCTCATCTCCTTTAGTGAATGACAAATCTTCGGATCATTTTATTTTAAGAAAGGGTTGAGTAGCCAAAGTATTGCCAAATTGTCATTCTGATAACAAGTAAATTGGATAACAGGAGATGTATTGAATCTTGTTCGCATATGACTAATTGCTATTCTTATGTTCGTGCTGGATAACAAGTGAAATTGGAGCACTTATTGTGAAGGACCTTAGTATAATGATCTGAAGTTCAAAATATTAAATAATATTGCAGGACCCGTTCTTTGGGAGCAGACTAGGCAGGAGTGGACTGAAATTAGAAGTCTACGACCAAAGGTGAAGCAGGTTCGCGAACCAGTATTGAGGTATGAGAGGATAAGATGACCTATACGTATGCAGACACAACCCAGGAAACTTTGCAATATCACATTTTCCGAAAGAGAAGTATTATCTATAAAATTCTTGTTTCAGCTTTTCAGAAACCATTTGTCTGCAATCTTACATAAACAGAACTAGTTTCATTTTATCATTTAGTTTATTTTTTATTTGCACTATTCCTTCCAAGTGTGCTCTGTTAGTACAATTTATTTCATTCACATTGCACACTAAAAAGTCACTCTTTTCTAAACAAACCTAATGTATTTCTTTGTGGACTATCCATTTTTCGTTACTTGCTCATCATCCTTAGAGGCACTGTTGCAATATTTCCACTTTCTATTCTACTGCTACTTTAATGATGAGGAAGAGGTTAAGTGATTGTAGAATCATATTTGGTAAGGTTATCTTGGTTTTGGACATATACTGAAGCTGAACTTATACTGCATGTCTCATTGATGTCTGATTTTTTATACAATTTGAAAAGTAATAATATTAGTTTAAATCGCCAGGAAACTGTCATAAACAATAAGTAGAGTACCTATGAATCAAAGTTGATGGCAGCTGCTCATCTTACAAGAATACTGAGAACCAGCTAAGATGTAATTTTGAATCAAAAATAGGATATTCCATCTTGTTCATGTTCAATTTGTTTTGCTCAAATATAGTTCTGATTCCATCCCCCATAACATGCTGAAACCAATAGTATCTTCATTTGTTTCTGATGGTGTATTTCTTGTGTGCCATCTCATGAAGCTTCAAGGAATGCTATCTCGGTACCATGAAAGTTTATGTAATTCTGCTCACCAACAGTATATTTATTATGCAGTTGGAATGCAGCATATGAGAGTCTGCTTGGATCAAATAAGCCGTTTGCTCAACCCATTCCTCTACACGTAAGATCTAATGCACTTCAGTTTACCATATGCATGGTGTGTTGCTTCAACCTGCGTCATGAAATTGCAGGAGATGGTCGATTTCCTTGTGGACATCTGGGAGCAGGAGGGGCTGTATGACTAACACAAATGCTTTCATAGGGATAACACGTAGTTGTTCCTCAAGAAAGGAGAAAGAATGACATAGGTTTAGGCTTGAGATGAGGTAACAATATGGTTTGGCCTGTCATACATGTTTTTGTTCATGGAGGCCTGTTGTACTTGCTGAACACTGAGCCGTGGTGGTAAACTTGTAGTCTTAGAGAAGTCATGAGAGTCAACTTTGTCGAATTTGTCAAAGAAAGCGAGAAAGAAAGGTGTGTGAATGTGTGATATTGAGTTGTGGACAAAAATGTGATTTGTATTGATTAAGAAAGCATTAACACCGTAGATGGTTGGATTATTCAAAGGGGTTGGTTCTGTAAATTGACAAATCATGTCAGTGTCCATTTCATGGTGATGCAGACATGCAGCCACCTCGACCGATCCGGTTATAATAAACTGACAAATTTCGGTCGGTTCTGTAATATGAAGTGGTTGTAACTTGTGAGGAACGGTCTCGACCGACCCAATTCTGCACTGACAAATTTCGTCCTGTTTGTAATATAAAGTGGCTGTAACTTGTGTGGATTGTGGAATGCTCTCTCTTGTGATCATGTTTTATGCTAGCACAATCTTGATCGAATGACGAGGATATATCTGGAAAACTAGAAGGAAATGAATCATGAAGACGATACCGAATCAAGTATGCAAGAACCAAATCCATATCTTGTTTAAGCACAGGGATGTTCAATTTAGATGAGATGCCTTGTCTTGGCCGGAACTTGACACTTGATGCCGTTCTCAATATTTGAAATAGAGTTTTCTCGTGCTTTTAAGTTTGTTTGATTACTCAAACGAAACACGGCGATTAGGATTGCAGTAACTCTCCTCAAACGAAACCAGCTACCAGCCCCAGTGCGGCATCCATTCCTCGAATCTAATCAACTACAGGGACTGAAATGCCAAGCCAACCGACGACTACTGCCAACGTGCAAAATCACCCAGAAGCCGATGACGCCGAGCAAGCCACCACCCACCACTTCACCAGTCACTAGTATGCCAAGAAAGGAAAGCACGGTGAAAAGTTATTTGGGCCGAAACTAGCAAAAGGTCATCTGCGTCGGGCCCCCAGCGGCGCGCAGAGAGGGCTCGGCCTTCTGCACCACCTCTGGGGCCCACCACCAGCTGTCGTCCCCCACTTCACACATTCTCACACGGTGCCACGGTGGTGAGTGGTCACTGGCGACTTGTCCTCGGCGCCTCCGCTTCCCTTTTCTGATTTTTCCCCATTTTTTATTTTTCCCGGTGAGAGAGAGGGTTCGGTGACGAAAACCCCAATCGCCTCCTCCCCCTCCGCTCCTCCGGCCGCCGAATCCGCCGCCGCCGCCTCCCGCATTCCGCCGCGCCGATCGGTAGGGTTCGTCCCCTCCCCCCCTCCGCGACCCGATCCCGCTCGCTCCCCGCGCGCGCATTGCATCTTGTCCTCGTCTCGTCGCGCGGCGCGTGGTTTTTTTTTATCTGATCGATTCGTGGGTGGTCTGCGTGGCAGGGTTGGTGAGAGAGAGAGGGTGCGGGGATGGCTTCGTCGGCACCGGCGCCGGCGTCCAAGGGCCCGCGCTACGCGCCGCCGGATCCGACGCTGCCCAAGCCGTGGAGGGCCCTCATCGATGGCAACACCGGGTACCTCTACTTCTGGAACCCGGAGACCAAGGTCACCCAGTACGAGCGCCCCGTCGCGGCCCTGCTCGCCTCCCCGCCGCAGCCGCCTGGCTACTCCAGGCCCGAGGAGAGCGGAAGGATTTCCGGGCCTTCCGAGGTAACACTACCCCCTTCCTCTTCGTTCTTCCTGCATTTTAGGAATGTGGCCTCGTATGGAAGTTTAGAGAATAAACGTTTGCGGGATTTCATAGTAGTCCGTCTTTGGTGTTGTGTTTCAGTCACGCTCGGAAGCTGCGGTGAGCCGTGCGCAGTATGCGCCTCCCTCTGATAACAGGACAAGGAATGATTACACAGAGGTGCATGATTTTCTCTTTATTTCACATTCAATTGTGCGTTACATGTCCCACTTTGCAGCCGTGTGCATTCCATGGTTTAGGGCGAGAATGCCAGTGAAAATAAAGCGGAAACCCCTAGGCGTTTCCCCTGCCTGCTTGTTGGTTTTGTAGGTGGAAGTAGATAATTAGTTAATGAAGTTCATGGTGATGACCTTTTCATGATTCACCACTATTTATCAAGAGGTGTCCTATTTTTCAGCAGCCACTGAAGCTGCATACACAATGTGCCTAGTTATCTGTACACGTGAACACATTTTGTATTTACACTAGATTGCTGCTACAAAATTGCAAGAAGATACAATAATACTGTAGTAGTAATGGTGCAGTGATGAAATATGGTCTTAAAAGAGCGTGGTCATAAGTGATGTACATTCCTTGCTCCACTCATAACATGATATCCTGTCTCCAGCCACGTGTTTCACAGAGTGCTCAGTTAACCGATCAAGTTTCTCAGGCTGCCAATGGAAGCCAAATGTCAACTGAAGCATATCGTGCTAAGCATGAGATTACTATCATTGTATGCCCTCAACTAATACTATACCCTCTATCACTCTTGTTTGTACTTTTAATCTTACTTAGTTTTTTCACTCCTTTGTTACCAGGGCAACGAGGCACCAGCACCATTCATGACATTTCAATCCACAGGCTTCCCTTCAGAGATTTTAAGGGAGGTAGGTTCACAAAATGCACACTGATATTAATGTGCTTTGTCGCATCCCTTTCTGATGTCTAGGTGGTCAGCATGCCTTCATTGTACTTAGCCATGATTAAGCCGGATTTTCTTTGCACCAGGCTCTTCAAGTCAACAATCCAAGTCGGGGTTCGACCTGTTTGTTGTCTTGTCCAGCCTCCTGTGGTTTGGATCAGCTCCTTATTTTGTTTTCAGTTCCCAGCTGCACGATATTTGGCTTGGCTTCTATACACATCATGCGAAGCCTATTTCTCCTTGCTATAGACTTGTATCCTTACATGGTTATAGTATTCGCATATTACTCAACTCTGAAAGGGGTCTATTTTTTTTACAGGTTCTGCAAGCAGGATTTTCTGCCCCAACTCCTATCCAAGCTCAATCATGGCCAATTGCTCTAAAAGGTCGTGATATTGTAGCTGTGGCGAAGACAGGTTCTGGAAAAACACTGGGTTATCTCATTCCAGGGTTTATTCTTCTGAAGCGCCTACAGCATAATTCAAGGGAAGGTCCAACTGTATTAGTTTTATCTCCAACCAGGGAATTGGCAACACAAATTCAAGACGAAGCAATCAAGTTTGGCAGATCTTCAAGAATATCTTCTACTGTATGTTGCTTTTATCTTTTCCTAAATATGTTATCCTCACTTTGCGTGTATCAACCTAGATCTAGAACCTGTGTCGTATTCTTAAATGATCTACTATGCTAGCATCTTTAACCATGCAGGTAAATTATGTTCTATCATGGGATGTTCTTTAATCTTTTTTTTTCTGTTTGAAGTGCTTGTATGGAGGTGCTCCAAAAGGCCCTCAGCTAAGAGAGTTGGACCGTGGTGCTGATGTTGTTGTTGCAACTCCTGGGAGATTGAATGACATTTTGGAAATGAATAGAGTGAGCCTGCGCCAAGTATCATATCTTGTCCTTGATGAAGCTGACCGTATGCTTGATATGGGATTTGAGCCACAAATAAGAAAAATTGTGAAACAAATACCATCTAGACGGCAAACTCTTATGTACACTGCCACTTGGCCAAAAGAGGTGAGGAAAATAGCGTCGGATTTGCTGGTTAACCCAATTCAAGTTAACATTGGTAACACCGATCAACTAGTTGCAAATAAGTCAATTACTCAGGTAAGAAAATGTTGTTTTCCTTTTGTCAAACAAGACACTTTGTTTCAGTGCTGATAAGTGGTTTGTTGCACACTGCAGCATGTGGAAGTTATCTCACATTCGGAGAAATCAAGACGACTTGATCAGATCTTGCGTTCACAAGCGCCTGGGTCCAAAGTCATAATATTTTGCTCCACCAAGAGGATGTGTGATCAGCTGGCTAGGAACCTATCACGGCAGTATGGTGCTTCTGCTATTCATGGTGATAAATCACAGGCTGAGAGGGATTCTGTGTTGAGTGACTTTCGAAATGGAAGGTGTCCAGTTCTTGTAGCCACTGATGTGGCTGCTCGAGGGTTAGACATAAAGGATATCAGGTTGGAATGTTATCTTTGTTGCTTCCAAATTTTTTGAGAGCTTAACTTTTTAATCATTTGGACAAATGTGGCAAAGTCATGGTAATATTGATTGTAAATGATGAATGAACACACTTTAATTATCCATTAATCCATAACTTTTTTGAATGTAGCCCACTGACACTCCTTCCAAAATCTCTTGTCACAGAGTTGTAGTTAACTATGATTTCCCAACTGGTGTGGAGGACTATGTCCATAGAATTGGGAGGACAGGTAGGGCTGGTGCAACAGGATCTGCCTTCACATTCTTCGGTGACCAGGATTCGAAGTATGCTTCAGACCTTGTGAAGATTTTGGAGGGTGCAGACCAATCTGTGCCACCACAATTAAAAGAAATGGCTCTTCGTGGAGGTTATGGTGGAAGATCACGTCGATGGGCATCTTCTGGTGACTCTTATGGTGGTCAGGGATATGGTGCTAAAAGATCAGCTGACAGCTTCAATAACAACAGCTTCGGCAATCAGGCTGGGGGTGGTTCAAGCTTTCACTCAAGGTGTGTATCAGTTTCTGTTTGAATGCTGCCTTTTAGCCTAGTACAAACCTAACAAGTCATCAATTACAGCTTCCATAACAACACGAGTGGCAGTCAGTTTGGTGACACCCCAACCTTTCATGACAGGTATGTTAATAATTTCTATTCTGCATTGTCTTTGGACCATCTGTACATTATAATGAGCCATCACTTTACAGCTTGTTTGTAGCTTATGTATCCCTATTAAATAATTTATTGCCATCTTCCCATACAGCTCCAGCAACAATCAATCTGGGGATGGTCTCAGCTTTCATGAAAGGTACTTTATTAGTCTCTGATGGAACATAGCTTTATCATTTGGCTGAACAACACTTGAGTGACATAGGCACATCTTTACCACCTTTTGAATTGCCCAATTTGTCATTTGAAATTCTTAAGTTCATAAATAAAATCTGTGGATTTATTATGTTGTCATTTAGTGCTGCTCTGTGAACCTGTTGTGCTAACAGCGTCTTGTTCAAGTACTTAGCTAATGCGATTTGTTTAGCGTGAAAACAAAATTAAATTGTTGATGCTTTTATCATGTGCCTTCTTTTTTTCCCAGCAGCTGTTATCACTTCCTAAGTTTATTATCATTTATAGAGTGTGATTGCATAAATGAAGAGTGTCTTAATTAATCTTCTGTATCCTCCTTTTGATTGGCAGGTTTTATAGATCAAGTGGAGGGGATCAAAGCAGAACAAGCAATGATGGATTCCGTGCTAGGAGCAGGAGTCCTCCGAGCAAGGCTGTGGGAGTTTCCAACTGGTAATTGCATCTTCTAGGTGCAACCCAGTTTTTGCGATGGTGACGAAACCAATTAGATGAAAACGGTGCCCTAACTAAATCATATTATTTCCTTTGTTGTCCCGTTTAAACCAAAGGATGTCATGGACATCATTAACTTAGGATATGGGTGTTGGTCTAATCTCTAATGGTTTCCTGGTATGCTGATTTGACACCTGGGAGATGGCCTGATACCTTACCAAATGTGGTAGTAGTTTGTAAAGCTTTGAAGCTCGACTTCTTTGCTAGTATACCTTCAAATGCTAGAACCAAATCCTGTGGAAACAAACCGCTTGGTGTCATGGTGATGAATTTTGGACTAAACCACAAACCATGGGCAAGTGATGTTTCTGTTTAATGTTATGTACAATCTCTGTCGATGACTGTTGTAAATGCTCTCGCTATGGTTTTATTTGTTGAACTGAGTGCCCGCTATTTACATGTGGTGAAGAATAATCCTCTTGCCTCAACTCAGGCGAGTTGTCTAGCCTCAGCAAAGGCTGCTTGGTTGGGAATTTTAGCAAGTCGCACTTGTATATCATACATACTGCTTCTGCTTAAGCCCTTGCCTCTGCCTGCTATGGCGCATGAACCACAAGTCCACGGTGGCATCTATCAGTTGTTTGCTGTGGTTTGGACTATCTGTTGGAGCTTGAGATATATTCATTCATGAATGTTGCAGCTGTGCAAATGAGCTGCATGTACCTTTGGTACGAGTGTACAAGTACAACTGGGATGGAAACCCTACTTGATTATCTCCTCATCAATATATCTCGCCCTAATGTGTATAGCTCAAAATCGTGTATACAAGAAGGATTTTCACGAACTACTGTAATCTATTTCATCCATCGTCAAGCATCCTTTGGCTTCTTCGTTCTCGTCAACCTCGAGTACAGGAAAACGCCTCCTAGTGCAGCACCAGTCCCTGCAGGAAGGAAAGCAAAATTTCCAAACACGAATGAGTTGGTTGGACGAACAATCAGAGCTTGAAGCAGCTGCTGCTACGAATTACTTTCTGGGGAAACTGATCAAAGTTACCTAGCGCATTGACAGGCGAAATGGGGGTGCTGAAGAAGATAACCGAAGAGACGATGACAACCACGCGCTTGACGCAGTTGGCGACAGAGTGGGTGACCGGTGACACCCTCGACAAGATCAAGTACGAGAGCTGCCATTGCAAGGGAAGATCATGCATCAAACACAAGATTTCTTCTAGAACCAAAGAGAGTGAAGATCCATGGGAATCAAGAATATGAGTTTATCTCCTCACCTTCTGATAGCCATGGAAGCAAAACCCTGCAAGTGCTGCCCTTACACAGAGTTCTTGGAGATTGAGGCCCTACATGACGCCAACAATAAAATTCTGGTAAGTTCATAATTCGGGAGTGACCACAGAGCTGATTCGAGATTTTTTTTAAAAAAAAAATCTGATTTTGAACACTTACAGTGCTCTGGAGGTATCCTGGGGTGAACTTGACGCCTTCTGCGAAGAACATCAGAGGGCAAGACAGCAGAAACGACAGCACAGTGATTACGGAGAAGAGGTTTATGTCATCCATGGCATCCTGCATCACAAGACACCTTTTTTACTGCTACAGTTCACCGATTGATTTACAGTGCCACAGCGGTAATCTGATGAAGAAAAATTCACCTTGTCTCCGGCAATGATTTTCTTGCTGAGGACATTCCTTGATTGGTATGTCAGATTGGACGCCATGGCGCTCCAAAACCCAGTCCTGACCCCAAGACAAAATTACAAGTGTCAACTGTCAAGATTCCCCCAATCATTGGGTTCCAACAGCGAAAAGGAAAAGGATCCTTCGGTACCATCCAAAGATTCCCCAATCACTCAATCAGTAGCGTACAGCACTCACCAGTTGAAAGAAACTTCAGTGAACGACGCCAGGGCGACGCCGCCAACGATCGGCACCAGCGAGACCAGCACCGGCAGTGAAGGCACCTGCACGCACACGAGACGGTGAGCTTAATTAACCGAGCAAAAATTCTCCTGATTTCCATGGTGGAAATCGACTGAATCGGCAAGAATTTGTTGAACCTTGCCGAGGAAGAGGGCGGAGAGGATGACGGTGAAGAAGGGCTCGGAGGCCTTGATGGTGTGGGTGAAGGAGACGGCCACCATGCCCAGGCTCATGTTGGTGAACACCGTGCCCAGCATGTGCCCCAGAGCCAGCGGCAAGATCTTGCCCAACTGCGGTGGCAAAAGTTGCAGAACAAGTTACGGTTCAGCAAGCAGGCGGAAAAAGTTGCAGGTTTCCGGCCGCCGGCCGATCGCGAGGATGAATGGATGGCCTCCTCACCTGCGCGGCGGAGATTCTTGGCGCCGGGTGGAGCCTGGTCGCCCACATGAGGAAGATGAGCAGGGAGCCGAAGGCCAGCTGGAAGGCCGTGATGGTGTACGGCAGCGGCAGCGGCAGCGCGCCGAGAACCTGCAATGGCGAAGGCGAAGTGCTGATTATATTGATCTTGATCGATCAGGGAGATCTTGATTCTTGAGATGAAGTGGATGGCAGACCTGCTTGTTGTAGATGTTGAAGTAGATGTTGAGCAGGTACCACGCCACGATCATGGCCCCCAGCTCCACCGTGGCCGCAATGCCGCCGGCGCCCTCTCTCGTCATCGCAGCACCCGCGTCGTCCGCCGGCACCGATGCCGCCGCCGCCGCCGCCGCCACAACTACCTCCCCGTTCCTGCCGCTATCGGGCAGCAGCGACAGAGGCCTGAGCCGGCCGCCGCCGCGAACGCGGAGGAGCGGCAACGGCGGCGTGGCGGCGGCGAGCGCGCCCCGCGGCCCGAAGGAGTCAGAGGCGGCGGCGAAGGCGAGGCCGACATGGCGCGAGGCGAGGGCGGAGGCGCGGCCGCGCGTGGCCCGAGACCAGGACGCTCCGGAGACAGAGGTCGCCGCCGCGGCCTGCATCTTGTTGCGCGGCGCTTCTCGCGGGGGTTGGCCGCCGCCCGCGCTGCCCCCGCTCTTAAAATAGTGGACCAGTGCCCGCGCCACGGGGAAAGGTGGCGCCGCGTGAATCTTCCCGGGATCCCGTACTGGTTCGTCCCCGTGGTATTTCTCTTCGATGTACTGAGGCCCAGTGAGACAAAGGACACCGGAATGGCAGGTTGGCACTTGGCAAGTGCACAAATGGGACTTGGATGGCGGCCTTCTGGGTTCTGGCCTTCTTCTTCCTCCAACTTTCCTCCGTGTCAGCGTCGCCGGAAGCTTGACCTGTTGGATTCAGCATCTAACGGCCGGACATCGGCGGCACAAGTTTATGTTTTCCAACAAGCAAAAAAAAAAAAAAACGCACGATTGATGCGCGGAGATAAACAGTCGAGATCAGGCACGTTGTAGACTTGTAGTGCTGGAGAATTCAATTCCAAACGCCATTTTCATCAATTATGCAACGTACAAGTTCTCTATGCGATGTTTGGTACGAACGATGGACGCAGAAGTTATTAGAGGGAGCACTTGTGGCTGTAGTAGACTGATGCTGCAACCACCAACATTGTTAAAAATAATAATAAAAAAGAAGTTGTAAAGACGGGGAATAAGGTTAGGGACAAAAATTTAGGGCGCATCCCTTTCGTTTATAAGAATGGTGTTAGTAACCACTAACCAAGGAGGAGGAGAAGAGAATGACACGCATATCCGGATTGGTGTGAGAAGACGACACGTACGAGGCACACTGACGAGCTGCTTACTGGCATGATATGATTCTTCTGCTCGTGCTCGTCTATTTCCAGGGAATGCAGCGTGTGATCAGAACTTGAGATCAGGCCGGAGCGGTAAGAAGCTCGATCCAGACGGATTCGTCCCCGGCCCGCCCTCTGGTTGCGATCGTGAAATGAATCTTTGCCTTTGGTGATAAAGAACAGGGAGCGCCGCCCAGCCATGGGTTTAGAATAAGAATACGGTGGTGGGCTGCCAGCCAAAGCGAGTGCAGGTGGAGGTGGAGGTGGAGGTGGAATGGAAATGCCCGTCGGAATCGACCCAGACGCAGACGCTGTCGTGGAGGGTGACGCGCGCTCGACGGCGACCGCCCGCCGACGGAGACGATGACTCGAGAAACCGCCAAATGGGCCCCCAAGGTATCTGACCGCCGCGGCCTCTCCGTAGTAGCCCAAATAATTCGCGGGCCGAAGCGGCTCATGGGCCCTGGATGCTCGCTCCTCGGGCTCAGTAGCTACGGTCCATCAGGAGCCCAAGATAGGCATTGGTGGCGGTGGAGGCCCATCTTGTCCGGCCCACCTAACGTGGGCCGCGCTTCGGCAGTTGGCTGAGTCCGAGAGAGTTGGGTGGGTGGGGTTATTTAACTATTTGCCATCCTTACGGATGACCATCCTTCAAATGCCAGTTTTAGAATGGCAACAACACTATCGCCATCGTCTCCCGCAATAGCTTACAGAATTGCCACTTTTGCTGACGTGTCGTGCCATGTCGGCGAGTAACTGTGCCTCCGACGTGGCCGAGCGGCGTGAAATGACCCTGATGCCCCTCCCCTTATCCACCAAAACCAACACCAACTCGTACACGAGCCATCCACTCCTCTTTCTTCTACCGCCGACGCGTGGGACCCGTATGTTAGAGCCATCTTCAACCTGATGGCCACCTCTCGAGCCCGGGCTCGCCATCGCCGCCGGCGTCGGCGCCGAGCTCCTCGGCCTCCCCCGCGGCACCGACTCCCGCCGCGTCACCATCCGCCTCGCGCGAGGGCGGACCCGCCTCCTAGTCCAGCCTCCCGCCGCCAAAGCCCGATTCCCCAAGCCGCCGCTCCCTCCTACGCCTGTGCCCATCTCCGCCTGTGCACCGCGGGCGAGGACGGCGCAGAGGAGAGGCTCGCTCCACACGGCGTTGGCGGCTGCGGGCTCGGACGACGACGTGTAGGCGCAGGCGAAGGTCCCCTCGGCGTCTGTGCCCACGAGCACGAGGCGGAAGCTGTCGTCGTCGTCGCAGAGCAACGCGACATTCCAGCTGCGCGGGGGCCGCGACAGCATCGGGGCGGGGAGGTCCAGGTGGTTCTGGTGATGGTCGCCGTCGCCAGGAGGTGTCATCGTCGCCGGCGACGTGTAGGCCCAAGCCAGCAGCGCGGAGGTGAGCATGGTGAGCACCGGCGCTGTGTACTTCTTGAGCTTGCGGATCCTCTCCATGCCCTGCATGATGACGGCGATCTGCGCGGCGGAGAAAGCAAGATGCACGCAAGCTCGAGCGGCGCCGCGCCGAGGCTCGGCACCGGCGCGGCCAGCGCGGGCACAACTTGAGCCGGGAGGGGAGGAGGAGGAAGATGGCGCGGCCGTCGATCCAGGACTCGATGTCGAACAAGCCGCAGCTGACGAGCGCGCTGATGGCGGCCGGGACGTGCGTGGACCAAACGTAGCGGGTCGTGGAACTGCAAGAGGCAGCGGCGGCTCGTGCTTGTGACGGCAACGGGTCAGAAATGTGGTGATGCGGCGCTAGCTTGCTAGCTCTGCTCAAGCGAGGAAAGAGCAGGTGGTCATCGTCTATGGAGAAGATGGCTCTGACGTACGGGTCCCACGCGTCAGCGGTAGAAGAAAGATGAGTGGATGGGGCTGGTTTTGTCGGATAACGGGAGGGGCAGCAGGGTCATTTCGTGCCCGTCGTCCACGTCGGAGTCACGGTCACTCGCCGACGTGCGCGTGACACGTCAGCAAAAGTGGCAAATCCATAAGCATCTTCGGGGGGACGATGGCGATAGTGTCGTTGCCATTCTAAAACTGAAATTCGAAGGATGGCTATCCGAATTCGAAGGATGGCTATCCGAATGACAAATAGTTAAATAACCCGGGTGGGTGGGTCGTCGTCGTCGTCTTCCTCCTGGATCTGCCGCCCGGTGGTGCCTCGCCGCCGGTGGCAAGCATGGCGCGGGCGGAGAAGAAGCGCGCTGCGAGCACGGCGTCGGCGGCGGCGGTGGAGAAGCCAGCCAGGTCGGCTGACCGGAGGCCGCTCTACTTCGCCGCCTTCCTGGTGCTCGCCGACGCCGCGCTCGTCGCCCTCGTTATCGCCTTCGTCCCGTGTCTGTAACTTCATACTCAGAGCATCCCTGCTCTGTTCTGTTTATCCCTCAATTGCAGCTAAGAAGTTGTGTCGCTTCAACGTGCAGATACCAAGATCGACTGGGACGCCTACATGTCTCAGGTACTACCGCAGATTGCCGATTTCCATCCTTTTGAGGTGAAGCATTTGGAATTTGCGGGTGAAGTTGTGATCTTGGCTGCTGCTGCTGGTGGTGTGTGTTTGGTCTGCTAGGTGGATGCTTTTCTGGAAGGGCAGAGGGACTACATCAAGATCGAGGGAGACACAGGGCCATTGGTGTACCCGGCCGGATTTCTCTATGTCTATTCCGCCATTAAGTTCCTTACCGGCGGCCAAGTCTTCCCTGCTCAGGTCACTGCACAGCCAAATCTGTTTACCAACACAAACTCATTTACTCTGCTGCGTCTGAGGTCGTGCTGTGTTTTCGTCCCTCGTTGGTCAGATGCTTGGCTGCGTTTAAGTGTGATGAATTTTTGGGTACTTGCCTGCAGATTTTGTTCGGCGTTTTGTACATTGTCAACCTGAGCCTCGTTCTTCTGCTTTACGTCAAGACTGAAGTGGTATGGAATCCTACCGATACAAAACAGATCACTTTTTTCTTCCCCCTCGGTCCTGATTTTGTTGAGCAAGGATAATTTGACGATATTCTGTCATGAGGACTCATCTAGAAATGATCTTTTAGTCCAGCTAAGGATTATTTACTCTAGTATCAGCAGTTCTCGTCTATAACAATCTTTCCTTTAGTTCTGCAAGGATAATTCAATAATTGGTACGCTGTCATGAGGGTCGCGAAGTTTCTTTATGGTTGCACTGTACCTAATGTTGTTTCTAATTCCTCCCTATCTCTCGATATTGGATGGCAGCTTCCATGGTGGGCTTTAGGTCTGCTTTGTTTGTCCAAGAGGGTTCACTCCATCTTTGTGCTCCGCCTTTTCAACGACTGTTTCGCCATGACATTGCTCCATGGTGCTATGGTTTTAATTATGTATCACAAGTGGTACCTTGGTCTTATAGTTTTCAGGTGATCTCAACATTATGTCGGTAAATTGCATTTATCCACTTCTTATTTGTTATAAACTGCCAAACTGAAATGCCATTGCTAGAAAATAGCTGCTTGTATTTAGTTGTTATCAATCTTTTTTGCAGTGGCGCTGTCTCAGTTAAGATGAATGTCCTCCTTTTCGCTCCTTCTTTACTTCTACTGATGGTGAAGGTTTGACAACTACACCAGGCTTTATTCCTTACATCTTTCTATGCTGCCAACTATTACCCTTACTAAATTGTTTGTACAGGCCATGAGCATCAAAGGAGTCTTCTTCGCCTTGTTAGGAGCTGCTGCTGTACAGGTGCATTGTTCTTTCCTTCTTCTTTTTTTTAAAAAAAAAATACTATTCCATGGCTTCGAGTTTGTCAAACTTTCTTCTTACCACCGTCCACCATATATTAATAACGGTTTGGCCACGCTTGGCACTTTCTTCTGGCTTGCTAATACAATTTACTCCTGGTTCACAAATATATAATGCCAAACCGAATGCTGCTAGGTCTTTTACATTGTTTGTCTTTAAACTTTAAATCACAGTGATGTTTTCCAAAGGAATGAAATTCACAGCTAACTATACCTTTTTATTATGATAGTTCTGTTAATTTCACTTTAGTTATGGAGCATCTCTACCACATCAGATTTCATACGCGATTTTATTGATATTGACATGTTAAAGTTACTGATTGCTGATCATAGACTACTAGACTGAACCTGGTTACATGGATACAAGGATCACATTTTTTATCTTTTTGCATTTCCCGTCTTTAGGTTTCGTTGGGTATGCCATTCTTGCTGTCACATCCAGTTGAGTACATCTCAAGAGCATTCAATCTTGGTCGTGTCTTCATCCATTTCTGGTGTGTATATAATATTTTATGAATTTTGAACCATTTCACCAGCACCATCATGCCTTGTGTATCACAGCCCTACATGTGACTTCCTATTTATGCACAGTGTTCATCGTTTAATGTTTTTCAGGTCTGTGAACTTCAAATTCGTCCCAGAGAAGTTGTTTGTATCAAAAGAGCTTGCTATTGCGCTGTTGATTCTTCACCTTACTACCCTTATACTATTTGCACACTACAAGTGGTTAAAGTGAGTACTTACCACCATGTTGGGTGTAATCAGTTCGCAAAGATCTACACTCATCTCAATAATCCAATCTTCACTTAATTTTTTTTTCTCTAGTATATCCTATTCTTTATAAGAATATTTGCATGTTTCTAGCTTATAGTATCTACATTACATTCAGAGAAAAAAATGGTTGTTTTCACTTTGGCGCATAACATTCTTTTACTTTTTCTGACAGGCATGAAGGAGGCCTATTCGGTTTCTCACACTCCAGATTTAAACACGCCAAATCACTTCAACAGTTTGTTTTCAGCCAGCCCAGACCATCCAATCTCAGCAAAGAACGTGAGTTGGACTGCAATTCTCAAACTAATCATAGCATTCAGATATACTTGACTAACTGGATAGCTACAATTTTAATCCAGATATTGTAAGTGTTATGTTTATCGGCAACTTCATTGGCATTGTGTGTGCCCGATCATTACACTACCAATTCTATTCCTGGTAAGCACAGTCTCCCCTCAACATAGTGTTAATGATCAGTCCTCAATAAATCTGCCTGTTGCTTGTGAATGCTAGAATCCAAGTTGGCTGCTTTCTGCTGTGCAGGTACTTCTATTCATTGCCTTTTCTGTTGTGGAAAACTCATTTTCCAACGCCTTTGAGGTACGGTCCCACAGTTCATGTCTATCTGCTTCTGCCTCAGTTTATAATAGTCTTGCAATTTTATGAACGAACCAAACATTATCATATTGATAGAAATGGTTCCTTTTTTTTCTTTTGAAAGTAAGGTGTAAACAGTGCATTTGTTCAAGTATTTATTCACTTGGTCTGCACTCATATTTCACTTCCCTCATTCTCTCAGGATCATTCTATTTCTTGGGGTGGAGTTCTGCTGGAATATTTACCCTTCTACTGTGTATTCATCACTGCTTTTACTATTTTTGCACACCTCCATTTTGTTGGGTATATGGTTTTCACCTACTGAGTACCCTTATATCAATAAAAGGACATGATAAGACATGGTAAACATATCAAGAAGTTGCAAGTCAGCGTGTGGCTTCCCTGTAAAACATATCAAGAAGTTGCAAGTTAGCAGTAGTCAAATCATTTTTGTACGGATCCAGGCATGTCAAAGGATTCTGGAAATTGCGAGATGTATTTTGGTATGTCAATACTCTTAGTTTTAGTTGCCCAAAGATTTCTAGAGTAGCATCTAGACATACCAAATATGTACCATGTCCATGTGTAACTTCGTAACATAGTTGAAAAATAGCTTCTCTAACTATTACGGAGCAACTATTATAACTGAATTGGTCCAATATCTTACTCTATCATCTTACCAGTCTCCTTTAGGATGAATACAACTGCGCAAAATGTAACCACGTATCATCTATAAGAAAAACAAAATGGGTTTGTAAAAGAGTACTGGAAAGTGACTCGTTTCTCACTGTTGTAATTTGAAATATCACTCTTCTTGAGCAAAAGGTTTTGCTTGCAACCGAAAAGTTGTTGGACGCAGAGTTTCGGAATGTTAGTAAATCTATTGTGAGGCTTCCCTACATAATTGTTTAATCTTTTGATGTAACAGTAGCGAAATCCTTTGGTAGTGTGGATGACTTGCAACAAAGAACATATCGAGCAACAAGTGTGTTCTTGGTATGGATGACACACAACAAAGACCAAATCAAATTTGTTCCATTAATCCAACATTCTTCATAAGGGAGAAAGCAACACATGAAACAGTCATGACGACTGAGATGTTTGAAGAAGCAATGAAAGATAATTGAAGTTTCTCGTCCCCTGGGCTGTTGGGAATATGCCCAAGAGGCAACTAGATTCGATCCACTAGTCTTAATGGGCCACAAATGTTGTGAAGCCCATTACCAGGGGAAGGGGTACATTATTTATTAATCCCATATTGCTAATGGAATATGGTGTGGAGAATTTCATCCAAATAAATAGAGACCAAACCCCTCCTGAGAAAGACAAGACTTCCGAGCAATAGTTGCTTTTCTCCCCATCGTGCTCGCGGACCTAGCAGTCCGGTGCGCGACGTTTCAATCCTCTACGTGTGGATACCTCGGAGGTGCTGCGCTTGGAGCACAAGGACGAACCGCACGTGCAGGACCAGACGGACGTAAGCAACTGCACTGCACTGCCACTTCGACGCGTTCGTCTACATCAAGACGGCTTCCGCTGCAACTGCGCGTCTAGTGGTAACAATCTTTGATCTATAACTGCTGTTGTTCCTATTTTGGGTGAACGAGTTTTTGTGTGTGCTAGCGTAGCCTCCTCGTTTCCCTTCAGTGGTATCAGAGCCATAGCTGTTTCGTTATAGATTCGGATGTATGCATATGGAGATATGCTTGGATGTAGATTAGTCTCTGATCGGTTCGTGATCTCCACTATGATGGTAGTGTAACGAATTACTCCTACCGGTCGGAATTCCACCATCGGAGTTAAGTGATACACGTAAACCCAGGCATGGTGAGATATAGATCAATTGGATTGGTCGAATCGAACTTAGATCAATGACCGCGTCGCATGTCGATACACGACGGTGTTGATTGGATCCACTATGATGGTAGTGTAACGAATTACTCCTACCGGTCGGAATTCCGCCATCGGAGTTAAGTGATACACGTAAACCCAGGCATGGTGAGATATAGATCAATGTGATTGGTCGGATCAAATTTAGGTAAATTGCCGGGAGCAAGAATGGCGGACGGTTCGCGAAAGAACGGCGGACGGTCTGCGCAAGAACGGCGGACGGTCCGCGAGAGAACGGCGGACGGTCCGTAAATTCGGTCAAGAATCTTACAGAGACGTTATCTAGCGTTCCAGAGGGTCGGACGGTCCGTAAGAGCCGGTCGGACAGTCCGCGGAGCGGATCGGACAGTCCGTGGGAAACGGCGGACGGTCCGCGCAAGAACGGCGGACGGTCCGCGAGAGAGCGGCGGACGGTCCGTAAATTCGGTCGGAATTTTGACAGAAGCATTTTCCAGCGTTCCAGAGGGTCGGACGGTCCGCCAGAGCAGGTCGGACAGTCCGCAAGGAAACGGCGGACGGTTCTCAGGGAACGTCGGACGGTCCGGCGAAATTAAAATTTTGAAAACGATCCCTCAGAAATGTTTAAGTTTTGAATGTCCTCCCAACTAAATCTTGCACCATCACATGTCTTGTACAATTAGTGGTGGGTCTATGAAATTAGGGTGCCACTAGTTTTCCTTGACTAGATGGGTTTGTATCGGATACTTACTCGCATAAAGGGTTGGTTAACTTAAATAAGGTCATCTTAACGGTTAAGGACCTTGGGACATAAAGGTTGGACGCCGAGACATAGAGATGTCAACCAACAACATGAGTCATATATGATATGATTAGCAAAAGTTGCTTACCGATCTACCATGTCTTCTAGCGGTGATGCTAAAGCTCACTAGTCGACTTGTTAGTTGTGGATCTTGAATCACTAAGTATCAATGGAGGGATATTGATTTTAGTGGGAGTAAATTCCGTTAAATTGTTTAATGTATTTTACTCTGTCATAGATATGTTGTTTTAGTATTTTGCATTATTTTCTGTTGTAGATCAATGGCACCTAGCACACCGTTTTCTTTGCGTTCGATCCTTGAGAAGGATAAGTTGAATGGAACAAATTATGCTGATTGGATCCGAAACCTTAGAATTGTTCTCAGGGCTGAAAAAAAGGAAGATATTCTAGACATCCCATTACCAGATGAGCCTGGTGATAACGCAACTGTTGCTGAGAAACTTGCTTACAAGAAGGCATGTGATGGTAATCTTGAAGTGAGTTGTCTTATGCTTGCTTGCATGAAACCCGAGCTGCAGATGCAGTTTGAGACAAACCATGAGGCGCATGATATGATCGAGGCGCTCAAGGATATGTTCCAAACTCAGGCCAGGACTGAAAGGTTCAATGTCTCAAAGGCCTTTGTGGAAACAAAGCTAGCAAAAGGTGCAGCTGTAGGGCCGCATGTGATCAAGATGGTTGGTTACTCCTAGAGGTTGGAGAAGCTAGGCTTCCCACTTGGCCCAGAGTTAGCCACCGATTTTATTTTAGCATCACTTCCGCCTAGCTTTGGGAACTTCATTTCGAACTACCATATGCATGGGGCGGAGAAGGGATTGAATGAGTTGTGTGGCATGCTCAAGACAGCAGAGGCTGACATTAAGAAAAGCGCTAGCAGCAGCCATGTGATGGCCATCCAAAACAGGCCTAACTTTAAGAAGAAGGGCAAATCTTGGAAGAAGAAGGGCAAGGCTAAAGATATGATCTCTCAGCCAAGCCCAACGCCCCAGACTAAGTTTGGACCAGCTGCAGAAAAAGAGGAGTGCTTTTATTGTAAGAAACTTGGTCACTGGAAGAGGAATTGCAAGCAGTACCTGGCTTCTCTGAAGAAAGGCGGTAGTAAGAGTACTTCCGCATCAGGTACACTTGACATTAATATTACAGACATTTTTCTCGCTGAATCTTCTATTAAATCCTGGGTATTTGATACCGGATCGGTTGCTCATATTTGCAATTTGATGCAGGGATTAGTAAGAAGTAGAAGCGTGGGAAGAGGCGAAGTTGATTTCCGCGTGGGCAATAATGCAAGAGTTGCTGCTTTGACTGTCAGGGTTTATCATGGAATTGAATAATTGTTATTTTGTTCCTAGTTTGAGTCGAAACATTGTATCTCCCTCATGTTTGATGAAGGATGGTTATATATTCGCAAGTAAAGACAATGATTGTGTGATCTCAAAGAATGGCATGTTTGTGGCTCTTGCATCCATTGTGAATGGGTTGTTCATTTTAAATCTTGATGATTCACCTATATGTAATATAATTGCTAAAAGGCATCGACTAGATGATTTGAATCCTACCTATATGTGGCATTGTCGTTTGGGTCATATAAGTGAGAAGCGCATGAAGAAGCTCCATTCTGATGGACTTTTAACTTCGTTTGATTTTGAATCATACGAGACGTGCGAAGCTTGTTTGCTAGGCAAGATGACCAAGGCACCTTTCACAGGTTTTCCTGAGAGGGCGCAAGACTTGTTGGAACTCATACATACTGATGTATGTGGACCAATGAGCACGACAACTCGAGGTGGATTTCAGTACTTCATAACTTTCACTGATGATTTTAGTAGATATGGCTATGTCTACTTAATGAAGCACAAGTCAGAGACTTTTGAAAAGTTCAAAGAGTTTCAGAATGAAGTTGAAAATCAGCGTGGTAAGAAAATTAAAGCCTTGCGATCGGATCGTGGAGGCGAGTATTTGAGCCACGAGTTTAGCACTCATCTAAAGAGTTGCGGAATTGTTCCACAGCTAACGCCACCTGGAACACCTCAGAGGAACGGTGTGTCCGAGCGACGTAATCGAACCTTGTTAGACATGGTGCGATCAATGATGAGCCAGTCAGACCTACCGTTATCATTTTGGGGTTACGCTCTAGAAACAGCAGCTTTCACACTAAATAGGGTAACATCTAAGTCCGTGGAGAAGACACCATATGAGATATGGACTGGCAAGACTCCCAGTTTGTCTTTTCTGAAAATTTGGGGTTGTGAGGTATATGTCAAGCGACTTCAGTCGGACAAGCTTACACCAAAATCGGACAAGTGCATATTCGTGGGATATCCAAAGGAAACAATTGGATATTATTTCTACAACCGATCAGAGGGCAAAGTGTTTGTCGCTAGGAACGGTGTTTTCTTGGAGAAAGAGTTTCTCAAAAGCGAGAAAAGTAGACAGAAGGTGTATCTTGAAGAAATTCGAGATGAGCCTATGAGGCAAGACTTTACGAGTGATGCTAATGTAGCAGAACGAGTTGAGACACCTGTGGTAAGAGAAGAACCGCCACAACCACGAAGGTCGGAAAGGCCACGTCGCGCAACACAGAAAATGAATCTCCTAGTTGCGGGAGAGCGCGACATATTGTTGATGGACAACGATGAGCCTAGGACCTATGCGGAAGCTATGATGGACCCAGATTCCGAGAAATGGCAAAATGCCATGAGATCCGAGATAGATTCCATGGGGCAAAATCATGTTTGGAACTTAGTTGACCCGCCTGATGGTGTGAGACCCATCGAGTGCAAATGGATCTTTAAGAGAAAGAGAGATGTAGACGGAAATGTTAACGTCTACAAAGCACGACTTGTTGCAAAAGGTTTTCGACAAGTTCAAGGAGTTGACTACGACGAGACATTCTCTCCAGTAGCGATGCTTAAATCTATCCGGATCATTCTAGCAATAGCTGCGTATTTCGATTATGAGATATGGCAGATGGATGTCAAAACAGCTTTCCTCAATGGGAACCTAGAGGAGGATGTATACATGATACAACCCGAAGGTTTTGTCGATCCAACTAATGCTGGAAAAATATGCAAGCTTCAGAAATCAATCTATGGATTAAAGCAAGCATCTCGGAGTTGGAACCTTCGTTTTGATGAGGTAGTCAAAGGGTTTGACTTCCGGCAGAATGAAGAAGAGGCTTGTGTTTACAAGAAGGAAAGTGAGAGCTCTGTTGTATTTCTAATCTTGTATGTGGATGACATATTGTTGATTGAGAATGATATTCCTATGCTAGAATCCGTTAAGACTTCGCTGAAAAATAGTTTTTCTATGAAGGACTTAGGGGAAGCTGCATACATTCTGGGCATAAGGATCTATCGGGATAGATCAAGGAGGCTTATAGGATTAAGTCAAGATACTTATATTGACAAGGTGCTGAATCGGTTCAGCATGGAACAGTCCAAGAAAGGGTTCTTGCCTATGTCACATGGCATACACCTTAGCAAGACTCGCTGTCCTACGACGACTGATGAGCGGGAGCGCATGAGTAAGGTCCCTTATGCTTCAGCAATTGGATCCATCATGTACGCCATGATAAGTACTCGTCCAGATGTCTCATATGCTCTAAGTGTTACGAGCAGACACCAGTCTAATCCAGGTGAAAGTCACTGGACAGCGGTGAAAAACATTCTTAAGTACTTTAGAAGGACTAAAGATGTGTTCCTAGTCTTTGGAGGTGAGGAAGAGCTCATTGTAAAGGGTTACACTGATGCTAGTTTCCAAACTGATCCAGACGATTCAAAGTCGCAATCAGGATTCGTGTTCACGATAAACGGTGGTGCTGTAAGCTGGAAAAGTTCTAAGCAAGATACTGTGGCTGATTCTACAACGGAAGCAGAGTACATCGCAGCTTCGGAAGCGGCGAAGGAAGGTGTTTGGATGAGGAAGTTTCTCATTGTAACGCCCGCATTTTAATCTCTGGAAAATCACCTAAGTAATGCACCCGGTGAAAACTTTTCAAAACGTTTTACCGCCGAGCTCCCTTTCCGCCGAACCCTCTCCGCCTGTCGTTTCCCCCTCTCTTCCTGTCTGCATCGCATCACCCTCTTTCCGTCCCATCCCGCGTCGCCCGCTCTCGGGTCGACCGCCGGGTCCGTCTCTCGCTGGCCGACCAACTCCGACGCCCGTCGTCCTTCCGCCGCGAATCCCGCCGCTTTCCTCCCCTTTTCCCCTCTTTTCCTCTTTTTCCCTTTTCTTTCTTTCTTCCCCCTTTTTCTTTTCCCTTTTCTTTTTTTTCCTTTCTCTTCTTTCTTCTCCCTTCCCTCCTCTGCTTCCTCTGCTTTCACCCGACGCCGAGCGCCACTCCCCTGTCCTGCTCGCCGCCGGCCCACCTCCCGCTCACCCCTCTCACCGCAGCCACCCTCGCTCGCGACATCGCCGCCGTGTCCGCCACCACATCGACCCACCACTCCTCGGCCCCGCTCACCGCCGACCACCGGTTCCCCGGCCGGCATCACCCCTCTGCCGCACCACCTCCGCTCCACCGCACGCCACCGCCGGCTCTGTCACGCGTGCTCTTCCCGACCGACCGCTGGCCGCCTGCGCGCACGTCACCACGGAGCACCGACCTCACCGAGCCACACCAGCGGCACCGACCACCACTGCGCCGCCGTACCCCCCCTGCGCAGTCCCGCCGGCACGCTGCCGTGCCACCGTGGGCCCGCCACCACCATCGCCGAGCCACGACGTCCGCCCAAGCACGCTGCGCATCGTGCACGCCGACCACGGCCGCCGCCGCTCCGATCGCCGTACGCAGCGCTCACGCGTGCACGCCACCGCCCGGCCCGCTGCCTCTCTAGCTCAGTCGCACCCCGTACACCCAAGCACGCACGCCACCACGCGACACCAGACCACCCTCGCCGCCGTACCAATCACGGCCGCAATTTCCGGCCGCCATAACTTCGTCCGCCGAGCAGCCTCTCGTCGACCCACCTCCTCGAGCCCCGCCACGCCTATAAAAGGGGCCAACGAGCACCACCTCCATCACCTCTCCCTCACCCGCCACCCAGCTCGCCCTCTCCACCATCGCAGCGCCGCCACCACACTCGCCATTGCCGCCGCCGCCACTGCTCTTGTGGGCAGCCCTCCACTCCCCACCTCCGGCCGTGGTAAGGGCACGGGTGAACTCGCCATGAGCCCCTCTCCGTTTTCCCCCGGTCAATTCGACCCTGCACCGCCACCATCACCGGCGATTGGATCGCCGCCGGCCGCCGGACCCCCTCCCCTGTCGTCCTCTCTCTGTTAAAACGAAGGGGATGACCACTTTATGGAAAACCCCCTGCCTTCTTCGCTATTATAACCCGCGGTCCAAATGAACATGAACCCTCTCTCTCTGACGCATTTACGCAAAACCCCCTGGGCTTTCACCAAATTAACCCGCAGCCCTTCAGTCACTATTCTCTCTCTCTCTCTATTTATTTCGCCAGAGGCCCTTGAACTTCTCCATAATTACAGAAAGGTCCTTTTCTTTTTAAACAGCCCCTAAACCTCCACCAAATTCGTCATTTCATGCGCCAATTTAATCCCGTTTGACCCCAAACTCCACCACAATTTTCACCAATATATTTTCGCCAAATCCAACCAGTCCATACTCAAAAATAATCGTGTCATCATCATCCGCTCTCTTTTTCCGTCCTTTCTTTCAGAGCTCAATAAAAGCTTTTCTTTTTATTTATTGGATGTTTGTTTGTGTGTGCCGTAGACTCCGCTGTGAACGAGGAAAGACTCGAGGAGGAGCAGGTCTACGAGCAGGAGTTTGGAGACCAAGACCCCGGGCAGGAATCCCCCGAGGGTTGGGAAAATGGCAAGTGCAATCCCACCCTTTGATGCATACTTTTGTCCCAGTTTTTATAAACACAACCCATGGCCTGATTTATAAAACTTGCATAATTTTTCCGCTAAACCCGGTTGGATAGCCATGCCTTGATTGCTATGACTGTTTCCTTGACAACCTAGATTAATATTTAAATATGACAATGCTCTATTTGAATATTAGTCACTGCTAGAAATGCTTAGGAACATTTTACCATTATACCCCTTGACGATCACTTGGTGTTTACAAAAGCAACGGTGTGCGTGCTTTAAAATAAAAGAGATGATTTGTGTAAATAAAATGAATACCCGTGTGGGATGAGACAGACGGTATTTCTGTGTGAAATACCGAGGTGAGCTCGAACCTGTGTGGTTGAGCATGGTTGGAGTTGTCTATCCTATCACAAGTTTTGGGATGATGTTGATGTGTCATCTAGCCTAACCCATTTTATTGTACCACCACTCGACCGTTGTATGTGGCAACGGCCTAGCATATATCCCACTAGTTAAGCTGTTGGTTATGTGGTGTGCTGGTGAGCAACAGAAGGCCGTGGAGCCGGGGATACGATCTATGTGAGGTATGCCCCTGGTTAGGACCTCGTCGGTGGGTGGCTAACCCCTGGTCACATCTGTGATAACCTGTCAGTCTAGCTATGGTGGGTAATGGCTTTGATAGGAGCTGCACTGGCACTAAGGTGTCCATGTTGTGGTAGCCTACTTGTGGTCGTGTACACCTCTGCAGAGTTAAAACCTATCCGGATAGCCGTGTCCACGGAATTGGGCGAGTTACGGCTTGGTCACTTCACTAGTCCCCTGTTTTGGTGTAAGAAAGTGTTGGAGTTTGATTGAGCTGAGAAATGTTTTGACCTGGGCTACGACAGATGGGAAATCTGGTAGCAACAAAATCTCGTATGAAAAAGTGTTACACTTACTGTTCCTTTTAAAAGTAATATATGTGACAACCCATTGCGAAAACCAACCCTTTGCATGTGTAATAAAATTGGCTTTGCTGCTAAATAAACCATAAGCCTTCCTTGTCGCTATCCTGTGCATACTTCTGTTATACCCCTCCGTGGTTGTGGTTGCGCTTGCTGAGTACGTATGTACTCACCCTTGCTTAATCTGTTGCAGAGGCAGACCCGGACCTTGTGCCTGAGAATATCGTCTAGTGGGGTTCGTTCTGCACCCAACCTTTGCCTGTGTGTTAGGGTCACCCGCTGGAGGCCGCATGCGTTGCCACTCTGATGAAGACCTCTATGTTATCAACCTTTTTATCTGGAGCTTAGTGTTAGTTCTGTTTGTCGTGGCCGTGCAATGCCACCATTTCCCGTAATGTTGTTCTTGTACTGAACCAACTGTTGTAATAATGTGAACCAGCATCCTGGGACTGGTATTTGTATCACATTAAGTTCTCTCTTTCGAGGGTATGCTTCAGGTGGTATCAGAGCCGATAGGTTGGCCGTAGGACGTACCCTAGGATCTTGACCCAACCTAGTCTCCTCTCACCAGTTGTTCTTGCCGAATCCTTTTCTCCACACAAGTACTCACCGACGACTTTTTGACTTGTTCCAGATGGCCCAGCCGGCTGACGAGGGTTGGGGCGAAGGAGTCTGCCCCGCAGAACCTGGCCTCCCCAAGTTGCTGCTGCTCAGCCTGGAGCACGTTGGAGTCACAGAGACTCCCGAGTACTTTTGCCGGGAGTTCACCACCAATGGTACCCGTCGGTGCCGGATGTTCATCTTTGTGGGGAAGAGCTCACTCTACAAGGAAGTGACACCTTGGTTTGTCCACGCCACCGGCTACGACCGCCCCAACGCCTACCGCAAAGCCGCAAGAAGAGCCCTGATGTGCCTTCGCACACTCTACAGACGGTACCTCGTGGGAACAGCACTAGGTTTTACCCCACCCCTGGTGAGTGGAGGACGTGAGTGGATTGCTCAGATGAGAAACCTTGGGAGAGATGAAGACATAGAGGACACCGTGTCACACTTGTCCATTTACCTCACTGGCTTGGACAGGCTGTACCGAGAGACATCGGGACAGCTGAGGCACCAGATCCGCAGAGCCGAGAAGGCAGAAAAGGAGTTTGAAGAAGTGAAGAGGGAGCTGGAAATACAGAAGGTAACAGCTACCCAGGCTGCCAGCTCCCTAGCTGCTCAACACGCCAGGTGCAAGGCTTACTCTGAGTACATGGATAGGTTTGAAGCCTACAGAAGGGAGAATGGGTTATTGGAAGGAGAGCCCGAGATGACCCACATGGATGCAGGCACACAGACCGAAGACGAAGTGCCAGAGTATCAGCTTCCTCTGAAGAAACGCCGAGTCTGTCTGGAGTAGAGTCCTAGTTTAAACTAGCAGTTAGTCTAGCCTCTCCTAGAGTAGAGTCTGTTGTTTCCAGTAGCACTACCAGCTTAGCATCGATGTATCCATGATCCTTGTACCCCACCATGTTATGCAATAAAGGTCACCTTTTATCCTGCATCTGTTCAATTTTTGTTTTCCCCTGGTTTCAGATGGCGGAACAAGGATGGACCCAGGGAGTTTGCCCAGTCACACCGGGCTTCGCTAGCCTGTTGATCCCCGCGCTGGAACGCCTCGGTGTACCTGAACGCCCGAGGTACTACAGCAGGGAGTATGAGCACCATGGGACACAACGCTGCAGGGTTATCATAGTGGTCGCCAAGAGTGACCTCCACTCCGTTGAGGCATGGCGTACGACCGCTACAGGATTCAGGCATCAGGACACCTACCCCTTGGCTCTCAGGAAAGCCCTCCGCTTCATGTGCGGAATCTTTGAAAGACACCTGGTCCCCACTCCAATGAGGTACTTCCCGCCGGTCGTCAGAAGTGCAGTCTGGCAAGCCCGCATAAGGAACTTGGAGCAGCGCCGTCAAGAGGAACCCATCCTGTACCAAGTGGTCACCTACCTCAATTCCTTGGACCAACTCTTTGACGAGCAGGCTGAGCGCCTGAGGGAACAAACCTCCCGGGCTGAACAAGCAGAATTCTCGGTCCGCATGCACCAAGTCCAGGTGACCCAAGCTGAAGCAAGAGCTGCTGCCGCCATTAGCAATGAGGCAGTCGCCCAAGAAAGCCTCAGGCAAGCTCGGGACCGGCGTATTCAAGACTGGACCAGAAGTGGAACGCCGGTCCCGGCAATTGGAGAACCCCATGTCCTACTTGGAACACCTATCATGGCATGGGGAGAAATTGTGGGAAACCTACAGGCACTGTCAGGAACTCCGGCAGGATCACCGCCCGCTGAAGAAGGACCGTCTGAGCCGCCTCGAGAGAATGGAACCATGACCGAGGCTGAACGGGCACGACTTGCACCGCCAGAAGAGCGCGCCAACCCAGGAGAAGGCTCGCCCCGCGAGTAGATCCAGAGTCAAGCGCTCTGATGGGAGTGAAGCCAGCTTGGTCCGAAGAACCCTTGTATCCCTAGCAGTAGTTTCTCTACCTTGTCCTGTACCCTGCCTTGTAGTGAGACTTGTTGAACCCCAAGTGTTGTAGCCCCTTAGCTGTTGGAATGAAGCCTTGTGTGCTTGTTTGTTAGCTTGTGTGCTGAGTGTGCCCCGGCAGAAGTGTTTCTGCCTTTTCAAAAATGCGAATTAATCAACTTAAATATCATCTTAACCCAATCTCACGAAGGCCTTGATCAACCTGCAGATGGTGAACACGCGTGCTAGCGCCTCTCAGAGACGCACCGCCCCGGTTGGAGGAGAGCCACCGGAAGGAAGGAGAGAGAACCCTGAGAACCAGGAAGTGGATCAGCAGGACCCTATGGGAGAGAACCAGCCCGAAGGGCAAGCGCCTGTAGGGGGCGGACCAGAAGCAAGTCATCCAAGAAGTCAGAATGAGGGATCTTTTGTTGTGCCCCCACTCCCACCAGATTTCAACCTGGCACAAGCTTTGTACCACCACACCCTGTTCATGCAAAATGTGTGGAATGCCAGCCGCCGTCAGGAGACAGCCCGTAGACCCAATGCGGGTGACAAGTTGACCAACTTCTTGAGAACCAGACCACCCACCTTTGGAGGGTCCAGCAACCCCTTGGAAGCAGATGACTGGCTGAGAACTATCAAGAGAAAGCTGGAACCATTTGGATGCGGAGACCGTGACAAAGTTCTTCTGACCTCCCACCAGCTCACTGGAACTGCCTTAGCTTGGTGGGATGCATATTGTGCAGCTTCCCCGAATGAGTCCGCAATCACCTGGAAAGAGTTTGAAGAGGAGTTTCGTCGCTACCACATCCCCGATGCCACCATGAGGCGTAAAGCAGATGAATTCCGTGCACTGAAGCAAGGAAACAAGACTGTGGAGGAGTACACCCACGAGTTCACTGAACTGGCCCGTTATGCACCAGATGAAGTAAAGACAGATGCAAAGAGGCAGGACGCTTTCATCAAAGGTCTACACCCAGATCTCCGAGCCCTGCTAGTCTCCCACTGTTTCCCTGACTTCAATACACTGATGAACAAAGCCATTGTCACAGAGAGGGCTAGAATGGACGCTAGGCAAGAGAACAAGCGCAAGTTCCTGGAGAGCAAGAACCGTCAGCTGGACCGCTCGCAGAAGCCCAGGAGCTCCGGATACATTGCACCTAGGCCCCAGGTCCCCATGCAGTATAGGACCCAGTTTCAGGCTACAAGCTCCCAGGCTCCCAACAACCAGGACAAGAACCAGAACACCTCAAAGCCGCCACAGAGCAAAGTCAGTCAAGCCACAGCCGGCAACAGCAATGCGAGAGCCTGCTTCAACTGCCGTGAGACCGGACATTATATCGCGGATTGCCCATACCCTAGGAGCAAGCCTGCGATATCAGTCTACTCCAACTCGGTGATTGGACCCAAGCCACCAGTGTCTGGAGCCAACCGTGTACCCGTCCGCAGCACCAACACCGGCAGCAACAACAACAACACCCAGCAGTCGTATGGACGAGCCCGCGTCAACCACATCGACGCGCAGGAAGCTCAAGGAGCACAAGGAGTAGTACTCGGTGGGTACCTAGTCAGTTCAGTTTTGGCAACAATATTATTTGATTCTGGAGCATCACATTCTTTCATATCATCAAGTTTTGTGGAAAAGCACAAAATACCTACAGTACTACTAAAGACACCCCTACTAACCCGAACACCTGGAGGTGATATTAAGTGCCAATTAGGTTGTTCGCGGGTACGGATTCTTTTAAGTGGGGTAGAGTTTCTAGCAGACCTAGTGGTACTAGAATCCAAAGGAATAGATGTGATCCTTGGAATGGATTGGTTAGGCAAACACGATGGTCTCATAGGTTGTGCTGACAAGATAGTGCACCTAACCAACACAGATGGAATGCAAGTAACCTGTCACACCAAGGGAAGTGAACCAGACCCTATGATCTTTAGTATGGAAACAAAAACCATAGAAGAAGTCCCGGTAATCAGAGAATATCCTGATGTTTTCCCTGAAGTTCTACCTGGGATGCCACCGGATAGGGACATAGAGTTTGCTATTGAACTTGTCCCTGGAACCTCTCCTATAGCCAAGAGACCCTATAGGATGGCAGCCTCAGAATTAGCGGAGTTAAAGAAACAACTAGAAGAGTTGCAACAGATGGGATTTATCAGGCCCAGTACGTCCCCTTGGGGAGCCCCAGTACTCTTTGTAAGAAAGAAAGATGGGAGCATGAGGTTGTGCATCGACTATCGCGCACTGAATGACGTCACTATCAAGAACAAATACCCACTCCCTAGAATTGATGATCTCTTTGATCAGTTGAAAGGAGCCAAGTACTTTTCCAAGATTGACTTAAGGACCGGGTATCACCAACTGAAGATTAAGGGGAGTGACACCTCAAAGACCGCATTTGTCACCTGATATGGGCAGTATGAGTTCACAGTGATGCCATTTGGACTCACCAATGCACCGGCTTACTTCATGAACTTTATGAACAAAGTATTTATGGATGAGTTAGACAAGTTTGTCGTAGTCTTCATTGATGATATACTTATCTACTCCAAGACTGCCGAAGAGCATGAGCAACACTTGCGGGTAGTGTTGGAAAAGTTGAGAGCACGCTAGCTCTATGCCAAATTCAGCAAGTGTGAATTTTGGCTAGAAAAGGTAGCTTTCCTTGGTCACATTTTGACCGCAGAAGGAGTAGCAGTAGACCCTGAGAAGGTAGAGGCAGTCTCAAACTGGCAACAACCAACCAATGTGAGTGAGATCAGAAGTTTCCTTGGTTTAGCTGGATACTACCGGAGGTTTATTGAGGGATTTTCCAAGATAGCTAGACCCATGACAGAGTTACTCAAGAAAGAGAAGAAATTTAATTGGACTGAGTCGTGCGAAAAGAGTTTCCAAGAGTTGAAGAAAAGGCTGACCGCTGCCCCAGTTTTAACCCTACCAGACATTCACAGGGATTTCGTCGTTTACTGCGACGCATCCCGCCAAGGATTAGGGTGTGTTCTCATGCAAGATGGGAAGGTTGTGGCATATGCCTCCCGACAACTTAGACCTCATGAGCAGAATTACCCAACGCATGACTTAGAGTTTGCAGCCGTGGTGCACGCACTCAAAATCTGGAGACATTACCTAATCGGGAACAAGTGTGAAATATACACGGATCATAAGAGCTTAAAGTATATTTTCACCCAACCAGCTCTGAACCTCAGATAGAGAAGGTGGTTAGAATTGGTTAAAGATTATAACGTGGAAATTCATTACCACCCTGGCAAGGCTAATGTAGTGGCAGATGCCCTGAGCCGGAAATCTTACAAACCCAGGAGTGCCCACCTGCAAGAAGAAATGGCACGATTAAATGTGCACATCGTCCCTCAGAATAATAGCCACCAACTGACGATCCAGCCCACTCTGGAGGATCGGATCAGAAATGCCCAAGGATCGGACAAGGATTTAGTGCAGATCTGCAAGCATACCGGGGAAAGTAAGGCACCAGACTTTAGAGTCGACAGTAAAGGAACGCTGTGGTATAAAGATAGGATTTGTGTGCCTAAGGAAGGAGATTTCAGACAGATAATCATGGACGAGGCTCACAACTCGCCATACTCTATTCATCCGGGATCCACCAAAATGTATTTGGACTTGAAGCAAAACTATTGGTGGAAAGGAATGAAAGCTGACATAGCCCAATTTGTCGCTCAGTGTGACAACTGCCACAGGATTAAGGCCGAACACCAGAAACCAGCGGGTTTATTGCAACCTTTGCCTATCCCAGTTTGGAAATGGGATGAGATAGGAATGGACTTCGTGGTAGGTCTACCCAGAACACAGAAGGGACATGATTCTATATGGGTAATAGTTGACCGACTCACCAAAGTCGCTCACTTTCTACCTGTACGAACAAATTATGGTGGAGAGAAACTAGCCAAGCTCTACGTGGAAAACATAGTAAAGTTGCATGGAGTGCCTAGTAGGATTGTCTCGGACCGAGGGACCCAGTTCACCTCGAGATTTTGGAAAAGTTTGCATAAAGCTATGGGCACCAAGTTGGATTTTAGCTCCGCATATCACCCACAGACCAATGGCCAGACAGAAAGAGTAAATCAGATTATGGAAGATATGTTGAGAGCATGTGACCTATGGTAAAGATTGGGAACAGAGTTTACCCTATGCAGAATTCTCTTACAATAATGGTTATCAGGCAAGTTTAGGTATGTCCCCGTTTGAAGCCCTCTACGGAAGAAAATGCAGAACTCCTCTGATGTGGTCAGAAGTAGGAGAGCGTACACTAGTGGGACCCGCGCTCATAAAGGAAGCCGAAGAGAAAGTAGCTGAAATCAGAGAGAAGTTGAAAGCAGCTCAATCCAGACAGAAGAGTTATGCAGACAAAAAGAGACGCGAATTGGAATTTAACCCAGGGGATTTCGTCTATCTTAAAGTTTCACCCATCTGGGGAACCCGCAGATTTCAAGTTCATGGAAAGTTGGCCCCTCGGTACATCGGACCATATCCGGTGCAAAAGAAAGTTGGAAAGGTAGCCTACCGATTGGAGTTACCCGAAGCAATGTCAGATATACACCCAGTATTCCATGTCTCACAGTTAAGAAAATGCCTGAGGGTACCTGAGGAAGAGCATATACCGGAAGAAGAAATAGACCTACAGACGGACTTGCGGTATCAGGAAGTACCAGTCAAAATTTTGGACACCGTCACCAAGAGAACCAGAAACTCCGAAGTGCGAATATGCAGAGTACAGTGGAGCAGACACAGTGTAAAAGAAGCTACGTGGGAGAGGGAAGATGCCTTGAAGAAAGAGTTCCCCCACCTTTTTAGGAGCCAGCCGAATGTCGAGGACGAGATTCCTTTTAAGTGGGGTAGGTTTGTAACGCCCGCGTTTTAATCTCTAGAAAATCACCTAAGTAATGCACCCGGTGAAAACTTTTCAAAACGTTTTACCGCCGAGCTCCCTTTCCGCCGAACCCTCTCCGCCTGTCGTTTCCCCCTCTCTTCCTGTCCGCATCGCATCACCCTCTTTATGTCCCATCCCGCGTCGCCCGCTCTCGGGTCGACCGCCGGGTCCGTCTCTCGCTGGCCGACCAACTCCGACGCCCGTCGTCCTTCCGCCGCGAATCCCGCCGCTTTCCTCCCCTTTTCCCCTATTTTCCTCATTTTCCCTTTTCTTTCTTTCTTCCCCCTTTTTCTTTTCCCTTTTCTTTTTTTTCCTTTCTCTTCTTTCTTCTCCCTTCCCTCCTCTGCTTCCTCTGCTTTCACCCGACGCCGAGCGCCACTCCCCTGTCCTGCTCGCCGCCGGCCCACCTCCCGCTCACCTCTCTCACCGCAGCCACCCTCGCTCGCGACATCGCCGCCGTGTCCGCCACCACATCGGCCCCACCACTCCTCGGCCCCGCTCACCGCCGACCGCCGGTTCCCCGGCCGGCATCACCCCTCTGCCGCACCACCTCCGCTCCACCGCACGCCACCGCCGGCTCTGTCACGCGTGCTCTTCCCGACCGACCGCTGGCCGCCTGCGCGCACGTCACCACGGAGCACCGACCTCACCGAGCCACACCAGCGTTACCGACCACCACTGCGCCGCCGTACCCCCCCTGCGCAGTCCCGCCGGCACGCTGCCGTGCCACCGTGGGCCCGCCACCACCATCGCCGAGCCACGACGTCCGCCCAAGCACGCTGCGCATCGTGCACGCCGACCACGGCCGCCGCCGCTCCGACCGCCGTACGCAGCGCTCACGCGTGCACGCCACCGCCTGGCCCGCTGCCTCTCTAGCTCAGTCGCACCCCGTACACCCAAGCACGCACGCCACCATGCGACACCAGACCACCCTCGCCGCCGTACCAATCACGGCCGCAATTTCCGGCCGCCATAACTTCGCCCGCCGAGCAGCCTCTCGTCGACCCACCTCCTCGAGCCCCGCCACGCCTATAAAAGGGGCCAACGAGCACCACCTCCATCACCTCTCCCTTACCCGCCACCCAGCTCGCCCTCTCCACCATCGCAGCGCCGCCACCACACTCGCCATTGCCGCCGCTGCCACTGCTCTCGTGGGCAGCCCTCCACTCCCCACCTCCGGCCGTGGTAAGGGCACGAGTGAACTCGCCATGAGCCCCTCTCCGTTTTCCCCCGGTCAATTCGACCCTGCACCGCCACCATCACCGGCGATTGGATCGCCGCCGGCCGCCGGACCCCTCCCCTGTCGTCCTCTCTCTGTTAAAACGAAGGGGATGACCACTTTATGGAAAACCCCCTGCCTTCTTCGCTATTAGAACCCGCGGTCCAAATGAACATGAACCCCCTCTCTCTCTGACGCATTTACGCAAAACCCCCTGGGCTTTCACCAAATTAACCCGCAGCCCTTCAGTCACTATTCTCTCTCTCTCTATTTATTTCGCCAGAGGCCCTTGAACTTCTCCATAATTACAGAAAGGTCCTTTTCTTTTTAAACAGCCCCTAAACCTCCACCAAATTCGTCATTTCATGCGCCAATTTAATCCCGTTTGACCCCAAACTCCACCACAATTTTCACCAATATATTTTCGCCAAATCCAACCAGTTCATACTCAAAAATAATCGTGTCATCATCATCCGCTCTCTTTTTCCGTCCTTTCTTTCAGAGCTCAATAAAAGCTTTTCTTTTTATTTATTGGATGTTTGTTTGTGTGTGCCGTAGACTCCGCTGTGAACGAGGAAAGACTCGAGGAGGAGCAGGTCTACGAGCAGGAGTTTGGAGACCAAGACCCCGGGCAGGAATCCCCTGAGGGTTGGGAAAACGGCAAGTGCAATCCCACCCTTTGATGCATACTTTTGTCCCAGTTTTTATAAACACAACCCATGGCCTGATTTATAAAACTTGCATAATTTTTCCGCTAAACCCGGTTGGATAGCCATGCCTTGATTGCTATGACTGTTTCCTTGACAACCTAGATTAATATTTAAATATGACAATGCTCTATTTGAATATTAGTCACTGCTAGAAATGCTTAGGAACATTTTACCATTATACCCCATGACGATCACTTGGTGTTTACAAAAGCAACGGTGTGCGTGCTTTAAAATAAAAGAGATGATTTGTGTAAATAAAATGAATACCCGTGTGGGATGAGACAGACGGTATTTCTGTGTGAAATACCGAGGTGAGCTCGAACCTGTGTGGTTGAGCATGGTGGGAGTTGTCTATCCTATCACAAGTTTTGGGATGATGTTGATGTGTCATCTAGCCTAACCCATTTTATTGTACCACCACTCGACCGTTGTATGTGGCAACGGCCTAGCATAAATCCCACTGGTTAAGTTGTTGGTTATGTGGTGTGCTGGTGAGCAACAGAAGGCCGTGGAGCCGGGGATACGATCTATGTGAGGTATGCCCCTGGTTAGGACCTCGTCGGTGGGTGGCTAACCCCTAGTCACATCTGTGATAACCTGTCAGTCTAGCTATGGTGGGTAATGGCTTTGATAGGAGCTGCACTGGCACTAAGGTGTCCATGTTGTGGTAGCCTACTTGTGGTCGTGTACACCTCTGCAGAGTTAAAACCTATCCGGATAGCCGTGTTCACGGAATTGGGCGAGTTACGGCTTGGTCACTTCACTAGTCCCCTGTTTTGGTGTAAGAAAGTGTTGGAGTTTGATTGAGTTGAGAAATGTTTTGACCTGGGCTACAACAGATGGGAAATCTGGTAGCAACAAAATCTCGTATGAAAAAGTGTTACACTTACTGTTCCTTTTAAAAGTAATATATGTGACAACCCATTGCGAAAACCAACCCTTTGCATGTGTAATAAAATTGGCTTTGCTGCTAAATAAACCATAAGCCTTCCTTGTCGCTATCCTGTGCATACTTCTGTTATACCCCTCCGTGGTTGTGGTTGCGCTTGCTGAGTACGTATGTACTTACCCTTGCTTAATCTGTTGCAGAGGCAGACCCGGACCTTGTGCCTAAGGATATCGTCTAGTGGGGTTCGTTCTGCACCCAACCTTTGCCTGTGTGTTAGGGTCACCCGCTGGAGGCCGCATGCGTTGCCACTCTGATGAAGACCTCTATGTTATCAACCTTTTTATCTGGAGCTTAGTGTTAGTTCTGTTTGTCGTGGCCGTGCAATGCCACCGTTTCCCGTAATGTTGTTCTTGTACTGAACCAACTGTTGTAATAATGTGAACCAGCATCCTGGGACTGGTATTTGTATCACATTAAGTTCTCTCTTTCGAGGGGATGCTTCACTCATTGAGCTTGGTGTGTTTCCCAATGCATCTAGCCCATTGGAACTTTACCGTGAGAACAATGGGGCAATTGCACAGGCTAAGGAGCCGAGGAATCACCGGAAAAACAAACATGTACCGCGGAAGTTTCACCTCATTCGAGAGTTCGTTAAACGTGGTGAGATAAAGATATGCAAAATACATACGGATTTGAATATTGCTGGTCCTTTGACAAAGGCTCTTCCACAGCCTAAACATGAATCACACACGAGAGCTATGGGTATTAGATATCATTTAGATTAGCTCTAGTGTGAGTGGACAATGTTTTGTATCTATGACATATTGTTTATTTATTGAATATCCATGAAAGACAACTTGTATATGATTAGCAATTATGTGAATTGTTTGTGAAACTCTATACTTGTATGGTTATTCAAAAAGTTGTCCCTAATTTGATTAGCACATGTATTAGTTGATGACTATGTTTCACAAGTCATGGACATGGAGATGTCAAACTAATAATGTGGGCACATGTATGACATGGGGCTGGACTGACCCAGTTTGAGACTTGTTTATCTCTTCTTCACAACGCGTATGCTTTGTCCTTAGACCTGAGATTGTCGTATGTACTCAAGATGTGAATTGACCTACTTAGGGACTACCAAACGCTGCTCCGTAACTGGGTAGTTATAAAGGTGGTTTTCGGGTTTGTCAGGAAGCATGCTGTGAGGCATGGTCAATCAAGATGGGATTTGCCCCTCTCTATACGAGAGAGATATCTCTGGGCCCCTCGAGTGATCGGATCAAGAAATGCATGGCCGTGCTAGGTTAAGTGTTAACCTCTTGAAGGATCCGACTCACAGATTCGAGAAAGGGAGGTCTTACTTGGAGTTAGACCAAATATCGTGAGGCAAAGGGAATAGCTTGTACGTGATGTTGTGGTGGTTCGTCTGATATGATCTTTACGTATTCATGGGAGTTGACACGTCTTGCTAGAGGCCGCTATCAACTATTGGAATGAGTAGGAGTACTCGAACCATGTCTATGTGTACGTGAACCCATAGGGTCACACACTTAAGAGGTTTGGAACACTGAAAACTTGCTTATGAGATTGTCTCTAGTGCAGGTGGGAGACTGTTGGGAATATGCCCAAGAGCCAACTGAATTCGATCCACTAGTCTTAATGGGCCACAAATGTTGTGAAGCCCATTACCAGGGGAAGGGGTACATTATTTATTAATCCCATATTGCTAATGGAATATGGTGTGGAGAATTTCATCCAAATAAATAGAGACCAAACCCCTCCTGAGAAAGACAAGACTTCCGAGCAATAGTTGCTTTTCTCCCCATCGTGCTCGCGGACCTAGCAGTCCGGTGCGCGACGTTTCAATCCTCTACGTGTGGATACCTCGGAGGTGCTGCGCTTGGAGCACAAGGACGAACCGCACGTGCAGGACCAGACGGACGTAAGCAACTGCACTGCACTGCCACTTCGACGCGTTCGTCTACATCAAGACGGCTTCCGCTGCAACTGCGCGTCTAGTGGTAACAATCTGTGATCTATAACTGCTGCTGTTCCTATTTTGGGTGAACGAGTTTTTGTGTGTGCTAGCGTAACCTTTTTTGTTGTGGAAAACTCATTTTCCAACGCCTTTGAGGTACGGTCCCACACTTCATGTCTATCTGCTTCTGCCTCAGTTTATAATAGTCTTGCAATTTTATGAACGAACCAATCATTATCATATTGATAGAAATGGTTCCTTCCTTTTTTTTCTTTTGAAAGTAAGGTGTAAACAGTGCATTTGTTCAAGTATTTATTCACTTGGTCTGCACTCATATTTCACTTCCCTCATTCTCTCAGGATCATTCTATTTCTTGGGGTGGAGTTCTGCTGGAATATTTACCCTTCTACTGTGTATTCATCACTGCTTTTACTATTTTTGCACACCTCCATTTTGTTGGGTATATGGTTTTCACCTACTGAGTACCCTTATATCAATAAAAGGACATGATAAGACATGGTAAACATATCAAAAAGTTGCAAGTCAGCGTGTGGCTTCCTTGTAAAACATATCAAGAAGTTGCAAGTTAGCAGTAGTCAAATCATTTTTGTACGGATCCAGGCATGTCAAAGGATTCTGGAAATTGCGAGATGTATTTTGGTATGTCAATACTCTTAGTTTTAGTTGCCCAAAGATTTCTAGAGTAGCATCTAGACATACCAAATATGTACCATGTCCATGTGTAACTTCGTAACATAGTTGAAAAATAGCTTCTCTAACTATTACGGAGCAACTATTATAACTGAATTGGTCCAATATCTTACTCTATCATCTTACCAATCTCCTTTAGGATGAATACAACTGCGCAAAATGTAACCACGTATCATCTATAAGAAAAACAAAATGGGTTTGTAAAAGAGTACTGGAAAGTGACTCGTTTCTCACTGTTGTAATTTGAAATATCACTCTTCTTGAGCAAAAGGTTTTGCTTGCAACCGAAAAGTTGTTGGACGCAGAGTTTCGGAATGTTAGTAAATCTATTGTGAGGCTTCCCTACATAATTGTTTAATCTTTTGATGTAACAGTAGCGAAATCCTTTGGTAGTGTGGATGACTTGCAACAAAGAACATATCGAGCAACAAGTGTGTTCTTGGTATGGATGACACACAACAAAGACCAAATCAAATTTGTTCCATTAATCCAACATTCTTCATAAGGGAGAAAGCAACACATGAAACAGTCATGACGACTGAGATGTTTGAAGAAGCAATGAAAGATAATTGAAGTTTCTCGTCCCCTGGGCTGCTGTTGCTTATCTATTCCAGTTCCAACAGACGATTACTGTATTAGTTTCTCTTGTTCTTCGAGCTACATGGGACATTAAAGTCCAGTGCACTGGACCATGTAAAATCAGGCCCTAGCTGACCCGTCACCTTCCTCTTCCTCTTCACAGACTCCATCTCGACCATGTCATCCAACTATCCAAGTCCCAATACGAGCTCACCCCTTTGCCCTTCCCCTTGTCCATGCCGCTGCCATTACCCAATCCAAGGAGCAAGTCTGGCGCAGACGCAGCTCTGGTGCCACCTACTGTGATGTGATCTAAGCCGGCACGGGGAGGATCATGTATTGAGCTTCCTGATCTCAACACCTTCTTCGACATGGCAAGGAACTCCGGCGTCCCCATCAACAGAACCAAGCTGAGCAGCTCATCAGTCTCGAGCTTGCACCATGGCTCCATACCATTGGCATTGGAAGGTGGTGGAGGCGGTGGCTGGAAGAAGCTCCGGACAGGGTTGCTCGTGGTCGGGCGCTTGCCGAGGATCGACGGCGGCAATGGCGGTGGCTGGAAGAGGCTCTGAGCAAGGTTTCTCACGGCAGGGCACTTGCCTAGAACCGCCGACGAGGTTGCCCTGGTTCTTGATGAAGTGTGATGGATGTTGCTGTTTGTCACACCCGGTTTTAAAGGCAAAACCAGATGCATCTCATATGTGCGCCAAGATCACTTTACACACATATGGTAGACGTTACAAGTGAATATCCATAACCATGCATAACGAAAGAGTATTAAAGTGCATTTATTACAATCTCAGAGTTGACACAAATGTCATAGCGGAAGACTTAAATAAACGTTCATCTAACGAAGCAAAAGTGACTCCAACTCCACAGGTGTTGACTGGGGGAGACTCGCCTAGAACTCCTCAAAATCAGCAGTGAAATCCTCAAAATTCTCCCAATCTGAGCAGCATTCCGGGTGTGGTCGATGCAGTATAAATAAACAACAAGCGTGAGTACATGCCGTACTCAGCAAAGTTTGGAAATAAATGACATGCAAGGCTTTATAAAGTGGGTAGCTGAAAGGCTAGCTGCACTAAGCACTTTTAGTTGGTCAAGTTTTATTAAGCAACTATTTACTAGCAAATATAAGTATATACCAACCACAATTAAATAAATAACATAACCCAACAAATTCTGGTAACCACAGTTTAGGTCATATTCAAGTAAAATTATCATGTAAGGGTCCAGGCCGCTCTTGACCGTGAGCACGGCTGTTATAACAGTTTTACACTCTGCAGAGGTTGTACACTTTCACCATAAGCCGTGATTCCCATTGCCGAAGCATGCACCCGTCCCACACCACGTGGACCGAATACTGAGTTTCACTATGAGACCTTTACAAAAGCACTCTAATAAATGATAGCCCGCTAAGGTTTCCGGTTCAGAAGCAAAGCATAACCCTCCCTAATGAGGTCTGTCTCTTACCAAAGCCCACAGCTCAAGAGGACCGAGCTATACCCCGTCAACCGCCGCCCCCCAAGCCCCTTCCGAGTAAAGCTACCATAAACTAGAGCACCTAATTAGTCAGTCAAAGTCAGAGCCACATGTCACTCATGGTTGTACTGTTTTCCTGGGTGGTTCTCCATGTTCCAATTAAAAGATATGATCTTATCCATTAATTGATTAAAAGGTAGTAATGGAACATAGAGTAGGGGTTTCATTTAACCAATCCCAGTTGAGCAAGCTAAGCATCATCTACCATCAAAATTAATTAAGTACCCCAAGCTGCAAGGTATGGTAAAGGAGACTAGGAAATCCTTAATGGGACCCAACAATATTATTGCAAGCGATAAATAACAGTGTAATTAAAATGCATGTCATTCAGGTACAAACGGGTATGATCAAGGAATACTTGCCTTCTTCCCAACCCTGCTGCTGCTCAAAGTCTTCAACGACCGGATCTTCAAAGCTCTCCTCGAACGGTACGTTTCCTATACGCATCACACATTCACATGCAAAGAAACAATATAATAAATAAGAAACAGTACACCAAACAATTCCAACAGAAGAAAACAACAGCACAAAACTAATCTACGCGTCACCACAAACGCGTGAGCGCAAGAATGACTAAAATCGGAGTTAAAACGAGAGAGATATGGCTTTTCTAAGGTTCAAGCGCTTAACTGCGAGAAAACAGGGACTAAAACGTAATTTTGACTAAAAACACGAGGGCTAAACCATAAAATAACAGGGGCTGGACTGCGAGCGCTATTTCAAATCTTGCAGGGGCTAAAACGAAAGAAAACAGGACCTAAACATAATTATATTTGAACTAAGATGAACCGCGGGTTGATTTCTGAAAACGTTAAGGGCTCTTTTGAAAAACGACCACGGCTGACCGGTACGCGGTCGGTTTGACTCGGGACGAGGCGCGATAGGGGCTGTTGGATCTCGATCCAACGATCCAAGATGGATCTGACCTAGGGGTGACGCCGGCGACGACGGACGCGGCGGCGCCGCCCGTTCCCGCGGCGGAGGCTCGCTGGAGAGAACTCGGGAGTGAGCTACGAACCACCAAAAGCGACGAGACTTGGACGGGAAGAAAGCTGGGGCAACGGAGAGCTCACCACGAGAGTTAGCGACGAGCAAGAGGCTGCGACGCGGCCGGCGGCGATGAATGTCGGACGGCGGCCCTGGAGAACGGCAGCGAGCGAAATTAGCGCGGAGCGCGGCCAAAATCGGAGCAAAAGAATACGGAGGGTAGCTTCAGTACCTCCTTGCGAACCTCCAGACGTGAACCTTGGCGAGAAAGAGACAGTGACGAGCGAGATCAGCGGCGGCGGCTCGAGCTCGGCAATGGTGGCGGCTATGGCGCAGGCGGCTAGGGTTGCGGTCGATTAATTTGGAGGAGAGAGGTTAGGAGCGGCGGCGGCCTTTATAGGACATAGGGCAGCTCGGGTCCATGCCTTGGCGTGCGTGCCACGGAGACGGCTGCGGCGGCGCGGCCAAGCCCGGGTCGGACTCGAGCTCGAGTCCGGCTCGGGGAGGATGGAGCTGACGCGTGGGCCCCACGCGTTAGTGAGAGATGGTGAGGGAAGAAAGGGAGCGGGCCGGCGCGGACGACCTGGGCCGAAAGAAGGATTGGGCCGGAGAAAGGGACAGGCCGGCTGACCGAGGAGAAAAAGAAAATGGGGTAAAGATAGACCGGGCCAAAAGTTGGAGGGGCAAAAACGAACTCGACAGAAAACAACTATTCTAAACCTCAAACAAATTCAAATTAAATTCGAATTTAAACAGAATTTAAATTCCAACTTAATTGAACAGCAAGCAAAAGACAAATGCAACAACATGGATGCATCAACAACTTATTTTTGACTAAAATCATTTAATATGATATTTAAATTGAAAAAAGGCTAGAAATTCCAATTAAATCATAGAAAATTTATTTAAGCCTTAATAAATCCTAGAAAAATTCAGAGAGTTGCTACAATTTAATTGTGATGAATTTTAGGGTGTTACAAACCTACCCCCCTTAAAGAGAATCTCGTCCTCGAGATTCTGATGGATTAGAGAAAATCTGAGAGAATTCTGCCATCAACTCATCTTCCCTTTCCCAAGTTGCCTCACTTTCCGCATGATGACTCCACTGAACTTTACACATCTTAATCACTTTACTCCTAGTAACTCTTTCAGCAGTTTCCAAAATCTTAGCTGGATATTCCATATAAGTCAGATCATCTTGCACATTCAACTCATCTAAAGACAATTCTTCCTCAGGCACTCTAAGACACTTCTTCAACTGAGAGATATGAAACACGTCATGCACATCAGACAATCTGGCTGGCAACTCCAATTGATAAGCATCCTCACCTTTTCTATCAACAATCTTGAAAGGTCCAATGAAACGAGGAGATAATTTACCTTTCACCTTAAACCTTCTCAAGCCTCGAATAGGAGATACTTTCAGATACACATAATCACCCACCTCAAAGGTTGGCTCTCTCCTTCTTGTATCTGCATAGCTCTTCTGCCTGGACTGAGCCGTTCTCAAATTCTCTCTGATAATCTGAACCTGTCTCTCAGCTTCCTGCAAAATCTCTGGCCCAAACAGCTGACTTTCACCTGTTTCACTCCAATACAAAGGTGTTCTGCACTTTCTACCATAAAGCGCTTCGAAGGGGGCCATCTTTAGACTTGCCTGATAATTGTTGTTATACGAGAACTCTGCATATGGAAGACCCTTGTCCCAACTGCCTCCATGCTTCAAAGCACAAGCTCTCAACATATCCTCCAAAATCTGGTTACTCCTCTCTATCTGACCATCTGTCTGAGGATGATATGCAGAACTGAAATTCAACTTTGTATCCATAGACTCATGCAACTTCTGCCAGAATCTAGATGTAAACTGAGTACCTCTATCAGACACTATCTTTTTAGGTACACCATGGAGACAAACAATTCTGGACATGTATAACTCTGCTAACTTAGCGCTGGTATAAGTAGTGTGAACGGGTATAAAGTGGGCTACCTTAGTTTATCTGTCCACAATAACCCATATGGAGTCATATCCTCCTCGAGTGCGAGGTAACCCAACAATGAAATCCATACTGATTTCTTCCCACTTCCATTCAGGTACCTTGAGTGGCTGAAGCAAACCGGCTGGTCTCTGATGTTCAGCCTTAACTTTCTGACAAACATCGCACAACGCCACATGGGCAACCACATCGCTTTTTAGTCCATACCACCAATACCTTTGCTTCAGATCCGGGTACATCTTGGTGCTTCCAGGATGAATAGAATATGCGGAATCATGAGCTTCCCTCAATATCTGCTCCCTGAGAGACTCGATATCCGGTACACATATCCTCTTTCTAAACCAAACTGTACCTTGATCATCTTCGGTGAAGTCGGGAGCTTTCCCTGCTAACATTGTTTCCTTGATTTTCTTTATCTTCTCATCAGTAAGCTGACCCTTCCGAATTTCCTCCTCCAGTGTAGACTCAACCTCCATTGTCACGCCTTCGGTCTGACTCAGAAATCCCAGGTTCAGCTTCTCCATCTCTGCACACAACTCAGCTGGCAACTGGCGACCAAACATTGCATTTACTTGTGACTTCCTACTCAACGCATCAGCAACCAAATTAGCCTTACCAGGATGATAGTTGATCCCAGATCATAATCCTTGATCAACTCCAACCATCTTCTCTGCCTCAAATTCAGATCCTTCTGAGTAAATATGTACTTCAGGCTTTTGTGATCAGTATACAGTTCACATCTGTTACCTAGAATATAGTGCCTCCAGATCTTCAAGGCATGGACAACAGCTGCAAGTTCCAGATCATGAGTAGGATAGTTCAGCTCGTGCTTCCTCAACTGCCTGGATGCATAGGCTATAACTCTGCCTTCCTGCATGAGCACACACCCAAGACCTCTACGAGAAGCATCACAATATATATCAAAGTTCTTGTGAATATCTGGCATAGCAAGCACTGGGGCTGTAGTCAACTTCCTTCTCAACTCTTCAAAGCTGGCCTGACACGCTTCTGACCAAACAAACTCCTTGCCCTTCTCTAATAGCGAAGTAAGAGGTTTCGCTATTTTAGAAAAGCCTTCAATGAATCTCCTGTAATATCCAGCCAATCCCAGAAAGCTTCTGATCTCAGAGACTGTGGTAGGAGGTTCCCAATCCAACACATCCTTGACTTTACTTGGATCCACTGCAATACCTCCATCAGTAACAACATGACCAAGAAAAGACACTTGATTCAACCAAAACTCACATTTACTAAACTTGGCATACAATTGATTCTCTCTAAGAGTCTGCAACACCAACCTCAAATGCTCCTCATGCTCCTCCTCATTCTTAGAGTAAACCAGAATATCATCAATAAACACCACCACAAATTTATCCAAGTACTCCATGAACACCTTATTCATCAGGTACATAAAGTAGGCAGGTGCATTTGTCAATCCAAACGACATCACAGTATACTCATACAACCCATACCTGGTAGTGAATGTTGTTTTAGGAATGTCGGAGCGCCTGATCCTCAACTGATGATAGCCAGATCTCAAGTCAATCTTGGAGAAAACCTTAGCTCCTCTCAACTGATCAAATAAGTCTTCAATTCTGGGAAATGGATACTTATTCTTGATGGTTACCTCATTCAATGAACGATAATCCACACACATCCTCAGAGTACCATCCTTTTTTCCCACAAAAATTACAGGTGCTCCCCAAGGTGAAGAACTAGGACGAATGTAACCCTTATCCAACAATTCCTTAAGTTGTTTCTTAAGTTCTTCTAGTTCATTAACAGCCATTCTATAGGGTCTTTTAGAAATAGGAGCAGTACCAGGTAAAAGCTCAATAATAAACTCAATGTCTCGGTCGGGTGGCATACCTGGCAAATCATCTGGGAAGACATCCGGAAACTCACAAACAACTCTGATATCCTCCAAAGGAACACCGCTGGCCTGATTCACTGAGTAAGTTAAAGCTGAGGGTTGAGTGGCCCCGAATTCAATCTTCTCTCCCTGAGGACTAGTCAACAACACGGACCTCTTGGCACACTGAATCACCGCATCAAAAGCAGTCAACCATCCCATTCCAAGTATGACATCAATTCCCTCAGAGTTCAGAACTATCAGATCAGCAGGAAAGTCTACCCCAACTATTTTTAGATTAACTCGGGGACAGATAAAATTGGCTTTCATGTTTCCACCGGGAGAGCTAACTAGCATGGAATTCTTCATAGGGAGCATGAGTATATTATACTTAGCAACGTACTGAGCAGTAATAAAAGAATGGGATGCTCCAGAGTCGAATAAAACTGATGCAGGGGCTGAGTTGACAAGGAACATACCAAGTACCACATCCTGGGCCTCCTGTGCGGACTCTGCAGCAACATGGTTCACCTTGCCCCGCATCTGATTCTGCTGGCCCTTGTTGCTCTGGGGCGTCGGGTTCACATTCCTGTTCTGCTGCTGAGGGGTATTCTGCCTAGGTGCACTGCCACTCTGGCGCTGTGGGGTCTGAGCATTCCTCTTAGGACAGTTGTGGGCAAAGTGGCTGGGATCTCCACAAATGTAACAGGTACGAGGAGTAGGAGCACTGCCTGGTGCAGTGGTCTTCACTGGAGTCTGAGCCGGGGTGGTCTGGCGGTTCTGCTGAAATGCTGGACGCTGAGGTGGAGGTGCTGACCACTGATCCTGACTCTGCACAAAGTTACCCCCTTGCCCACCAAAGCGAACGGGCATGTTCTGCTGAGGCTGTTGGAGACGAGGGCGGGTGTTACTGCTTGACTGTCCTGAGGCCATGAACTTCCTCTTCTGCTCTCCCAACTCACGGTGCTTGCTCTCCAAGCCAATAGCCTTGTCTAGCAGCTTCTGAAATGTTGGGAAGGTGTGAGACATGAGTTGATAATGGAGCGGCGGAATCAATCCTTCCAGAAATCGCTCCTGCTTCTGCTCATCCTCTTTCACCTCATCTGGGGCGTAACGGGACAACTGAATGAACTTATCCCGGTACTCGCTGACGGTCATCCCACCTTGCTTGAGTGAGAGGAACTCCTTCTTCAGCTTCATGACACCAGCAGGAATATGGTGGCTCCTGAAGTTGGTCCTGAACTCCTGCCAGGTGATAGCATCAGGGGTGGCATGAGCAGCATGGTAAGCATCCCACCAATCTGAAGGTGATCCCTCCAAGCGACCTGAGGCATACAGGACTTTCTCCCTGTCATTGCACTGAGCCATATCCAGCTTCTTCTCAACAGTATTCAGTCAATCATCAGCATCAAGAGGATCTGCAGAGTGGGAGTAGGTAGGAGGTTTGTGACTCATGAACTCCCGGTGCTTGTCTCTCGGCTGGTTGTTGTTGTTGTTGTTCTTGTTCTATGCTTGCATGGCTGCCAAGGTATTAGTCATGCCCTGAAGGATCTGAGTCTGGTTGGCGAGGATCTGATCCATTGCTATAGGTGCTTGATTCGGCGGAGGATTTGGATTGGGGTTGGCACGTCCCTGACGATTCACAGGTGGTTGATCCACTCCACTTCCAGACCTGGTGTTCACCATCTGATGGTTAGAAACATGAGGTTCAGAGGGTGGTAAAAAAGATGTAACTCAAATCATGAACAGATAAAAGTTGATGTAGAACGAGTTGCCAATGACTGGAAAAACGAATTCTGAAACATATTCTGTTCGTCACAATTAAACAGTTGTAACTCTCATTCTAAGTATCCAAAAATCATGATCTTTTGTCTGAACGTAGACTATGAAATTCTAAAACTAACCCAACTTGAATCACCTCAATCGGAATTTGGTGGCTCGAGGTATAAAATAAACAAGACAGTTATGTCAGGACCACGGGACAGATTCTGGTTACTCCAATAAAACCATTATATCTCTCTGCCAGAACCTCCAAAAATCACGAAAAATTCCCAGAACCTAGGTTATCAAGTCCTTAATCCGACCCAACTGGATTTATGTCAAACGGAGTTCTGAAGCTCCAGAAACAATTCGGACAGTACCAGGATATCATGCAGCAGCGAGAACAGATTGTCGCATAACATGATTTATATGAGGGGTACAATTATATGGATAAAGTGATAGTTAAGTGCTAAGATCAGAGACCAAGATAAACCCAAACTAACTAAATTTATTTATTTAATAATTACTCAATTGCGGTAATCACTTCATAATTAAGTTCAATCATTACAAAGATCCAAATCACACACTTAGCACGAAAGCAAACATCTCTACCACACTTTTAAACCGAACTAAATCACACGCTACGCACGAGTCTCAACGATTCTAAACGTATTGAACTATCAAAAGAGAGGGTATCCTATCTTAATAGGTATGGGTGAAGCAACTAAACGATCCACCAAGCACCCTCTAGTGGGGCGGTGAATGACCCATCAACCCTTCTACATCTTCATCCAAGGGCGGAAGTGCTTCTCCCTTGAGTTTAGCTATCAGCCTCTTGTTCTTCCTTCGTTCAGCAGCGAGTTCTTCACGCACTTCCTGTAGCTCCCTTGTGGTGTCATCGGCGTGCACGTTGAGCATCTTGGTGAACGCCACCTGGACGTTGAGTGTAGAGTTTAGCACGCCTGGCGGTTGTGGCACAACCCCAGTTGGAGTGCCTTGCTGCCTTCGGGGAAGATATGCCCAAGTAGTGTGACGTACTTCAGCAGCCTCCTCATGACAAAGCACAGAAAGTGCCCGTCTTGCTGCATCCTGGATTCCAGCTTCGAAGGTTGATCTCATGGCGATAGCATGGTGCACCGCAGCCTCTTTGGTTCCTCCATGCTCATAATTAGGCTCCCGGATGTATACAGCGACATCCCAGTCCTCTGGGTGATTTGGATGTGCCCTCCTTCTTCCACGATATTCTATCTCCACTGGGTAGTTCAGACGCTCGAAGAGCATTCGAAGCAACATCGGGAACCCACTGTTGCCTCCGTCGTGGTGGTGAAAAGTCACTACCCACATGTCAGGCAGCGGAGGGAGTCCTTCACTTCCTTCAGATCCAGCTGGAGCATTCCCTCCTGAGTTAACTTCTTCGTCCATCACTTCCATCTCTTCAGGTTCTGGTTCCTCTTCTTGCACCGAATGTGACGAAGAAGGGGAAAGAGTGCTAACCAATCTACGAGCACCTTGCCTTGTCAACACCATCTATGGTTTAAGCAAGAAGGGGGTTAGAACAGTTCTAAAGACATCGAAACCAGGTGAGATGGTGAAAAAGATAGAACAGAAAACAAAAATCAAGGAGGAGACAATTATCAATGACCAGGAATAACATCAAAATAAACCAAGAATAGATAGAACAAGAGTAGTTAAGCAAAATAATCCTTAGAGAATGACCATTGCTATCTAGGCTTGCGTCCTACAGTCAACACGACTCTGATACCACTTCTGTAACACCCGGTTTTAAAGGCAAAACCAGATGCATCTCATATGTGCGCCAGGATCAGTTTACACACATATGGTAGACGTCACAAGTGAATATCCATAACCATGCATAACGAAAGAGTATTAAAGTGCATTTATTACAATCTCAGAGTTGAAACAAATGTCATAGCGGAAGACTTAAATAAACGTTCATCTAACGAAGCAAAAGTGACTCCAACTCCACAGGTGTTGACTGGGGGAGACTCGCCTAGAACTCCTCAAAATCAGCAGTGAAATCCTCAAAATTCTTCCAATCTGAGCAGCATTCCGGGTGTGGTCGATGCAGTATAAATAAACAACAAGCGTGAGTACATGCCGTACTCAGCAAAGTTTGGAAATAAATGACATGCAAGGCTTTATAAAGTGGGTAGCTGAAAGGCTAGCTGCATTAAGCACTTTTAGTTGGTCAAGTTTTATTAAGCAACTATTTACTAGCAAATATAAGTATATACCAACCACAATTAAATAAATGACATAACCCAACAAATTCTGGTAACCACAGTTTAGGTCATATTCAAGTAAAATTATCATGTAAGGGTCCAGGCCGCTCTTGACCGTGAGCACGGCTGTTATAACAGTTTTACACTGTGCAGAGGTTGTACACTTTCACCATAAGCCGTGATTCCCATTGCCAAAGCATGCACCCGTCCCACACCACGTGGACCGAATACTGAGTTTCACTATGAGACCTTTACAAAAGCACTCTAATAAATGATAGTCCGCTAAGGTTTCCGATTCAGAAGCAAAGCATAACCCTCCCTAATGAGGTCTGTCTCTTACCAAAGCCCACAGCTCAAGAGGACCGAGCTATACCCCGTCAACCGCCGCCCCCCATGCCCCTTCCGAGTAAAGCTACCATAAACTAGAGCACCTAATTAGTCAGTCAAAGCCAGAGCCACATGACACTCATGGTTGTACTGTTTTCCTAGGTGGTTCTCCATGTTCCAATTAAAAGATGTGATCTTATCCATTAATTGATTAAAAGGTAGTAATGGAACATAGAGTAGGGGTTTTATTTAACCAATCCCAGTTGAGCAAGCTAAGCATCATCTACCATCAAAATTAATTAAGTACCCCAAGCTGCAAGGTATGGTAAAGAAGACTAGGAAATCCTTAATGGGACCCAACAATATTATTGCAAGCGATAAATAACAGTGTAATTAAAATGCATGTCATTCAGGTACAAACGGGTATGATCAAGGAATACTTGCCTTCTTTCCAACCCTGCTGCTGCTCAAAGTCTTCAACGACCAGATCTTCAAAGCTCTCCTCGAACGGTACGTTTCCTATACGCATCACACATTCACATGCAAAGAAACAATACAATAAATAAGAAACAGTACACCAAACAATTCCAACAGAAGAAAACAACAGCACAAAACTAATCTACGCGTCACCACGAATGCGTGAGCGCGAGAATCACTAAAATCGGAGTTAAAACGAGAGAGATATGGCTTTTCTAAGGTTCAGGGGCTTAACTGCGAGAAAACAGGGACTAAAACGTAATTTTGACTAAAAACACGAGGGCTAAACCATAAAATAACAGGGGCTGGACTGCGGGCGCTATTTCAAATCTTGCAGGGGCTAAAACGAAAGAAAACAGGACCTAAACATAATTATATTTGAACTAAGATGAACCGCGGGTTGATTTCTGAAAACGTTAAGGGCTCTTTTGAAAAACGACCACGGCTGACCGGTACGCGGTCGGTTTGACTCGGGACGAGGCGCGATAGGGGCCGTTGGATCTCGATCCAACGATCCAAGATGGATCTGACCTAGGGGTGACGCCGGCGACGACGGACGCGGCGGCGCCGCCCGTTCCCGCGGTGGAGGCTCGCCGGAGAGAACTCGGGAGTGAGCTACGAACCACCAAAAGCGACGAGACTTGGACGGGAAGAAAGCTGGGGCAACGGAGAGCTCACCACGAGAGTTAGCGACGAGCAAGAGGCTGCAACGGCGGCCGGCGGCGATGAATGGCGGACGGCGGCCCTGGAGAACGGCGGCGAGCGAAATTAGCGCGGAGCGCGGCCAAAATCGGAGCAAAAGAATACGGAGGGTAGCTTCAGTACCTCCTTGCGAACCTCCAGACATGAACCTTGGCGAGAAAGAGACAGTCACGAGCGAGATCAGCGGCGGCGGCTCGAGCTCGGCAATGGCGGCGACTATGGCGCAGGCGGCTAGGGTTGCAGTCGATTAATTTGGAGGAGAGAGGTTAGGAGCGGCGGCGGCCTTTATAGGACACAGGGCAGCTCGGGTCCACGCCTTGGCGTGCGTGCCACGGAGACGGCTGCGGCGGCGCGGCCAAGCCCGGGTCGGACTCAAGCTCGAGTCCGGCTCGGGGAGGATGGAGCTAACGCGTGGGCCCCACGCGTCAGTGAGAGATGGTGGGGGAAGAAAGGGAGCGGGCCGGCGCGGACGACCTGGGCCGAAAGAAGGATTGGGCCGAAGAAAGGGACAGGCCGGCTGACCGAGGAGAAAAAGAAAAGGGGGCAAAGATAGACCGGGCCAAAAGTTAGAGGGGCAAAAACGAACTCGACAGAAAACAACTATTCTAAACCTCAAATAAATTCAAATTAAATTCGAATTTAAACAGAATTTAAATTCCAACTTAATTGAACAGCAAGCAAAAGACAAATGCAACAGCATGGATGCATCAACAACTTATTTTTGACTAAAATCATTTAATATGATATTTAAATTGAAAAAAGGCTAGAAATTCCAATTAAATCATAGAAAATTTATTTAAGCCTCAGTAAATCCTAGAAAAATTCAGAGAGTTGCTACAATTTAATTGTGATGAATTTTAGGGTGTTACACTGTTGATGGTGTGCTGTGAGCTCCGGTAGGATGGCAATGGCGGCAGCTGCTCATTTCTTCCTGATTGGTTGCAGTGGTGCTGAGCCAGTTGCCGGTGCTGGGAGTGGTTCCAGTCGCTGTTGCCATTTGTGTCAGGAACACCATTATGAAACTGAAACAATCATAAGAAAAATGTGAAGATAAAGATTTTGTATGAAACGATTAAAGAGATTGTCAGGTGTTTCTCAGGTATTTTACACTGGGTAAACTGATGAGGTAGCTGGTATTCTATTAGTGTTCTTGAATTTGATCCACCTGGCTTCCTTCCTCCAAGCAACAGCCTCATGTGCTCCGAGGGGTTGTGATTGGTGGTGGCCCTTGGAGTCCCTATCCAAATGAAACCAGCATAAATACTTTTTTCACATTAATCAGGAGAAGTAATTTACTTGCAAACACAGAAAACGTGATAGCCTCCAACCATAATATTGAACAATGTGCATATGTCACTTTGGTTTTGGTAGACTACTCATCCCTTTTTTTTCCCTCGAACACAAATATAATTGGTCAATGAAGTGAAATATTACCTTCTTTATAAGGTGAACCTGAAGTTGCTGAAGTCTTTGGGGTAGTGGATAACAGCTTTGGTACTTGAGGCACAACTCCAGTATATGCGGTCTTACTTTGAAGCAGAGAACTTAAGTCACCAGTGGATGTAGGCAGGAGGCCAAGTTGATTGTACTTTTCACTGATTGCATGTGTGGGATTCATACTAGAACCGCCAATTTTTTGGAAAATGGGTGTTGAGTCATTCATGTTGGGATGCTTTCTGTTTTGTTGGTTCAACAGGTGTGGTGGTGTCCTCCTGATCACATCTTCAATATTTCTTGTCTGCAAAAATTAAAGTTATAAACTTGTTTGGAATAAAACCACATGTGTTATGAAAGAATGTGGAAAAACAAGGCAAACTGGGATTCACATAAATCTAAATTATTACACTCTACAGAATCAGATATCCAATCATATGAACAACAAACAAACACAAAAAATGCAGACTTATTCATCCGTATGATGCACAGAAGGGGAATATGACAAATTCACCCATGAAAAATAGTAAGCACAGATCATGTATGGCCGGGGAAAACCAAGAGACTCTTCAAAGCATACCAGCAAGCCATGCCTGAGTGATTCCTCCCTCACCATCCTGCAGAAATTCACTCCTTCTGGGGCTGAAAAATTATATTGTCAACCTTGGTGCCAATAGGTGGTTTTAGACGCAACTGGATAGCTAATGCCCACCCTGCTATATACTAGGTTTCCTAGCCCTACCTCGGTGTCGATTCCATTGTAAAGGATTGGAAGTGTTTCCATTGGTGTTCTAACATTGATCGATTCACGAGTTTTTACCTGTATAGTTTTATCGAATAATATAGTAACAATTTACTTGTGAACAACCATGTGACACTTCAATTTTCATAGCCCAAGGACAAACTTAAATGTAGTTTGTGATGGGAACTAACATATGTGTAAAAACTTTCAATTGTTTTGTGCCGTGTGAATTTGGCGCACGTTCTTTTATATATGAATTTGACTTCTACTTTCAATTTGAGGAAAGAATACATGGAAATGCAACAACTCTTTCATGTAAAAGCTTTGACGATGAGATTACCATCTAAACATTGACAGATCCCAATGTGAATTGGGTTGACTGAGGTGGACGTCTATTTTGATTCAGCTAGCATTCAAAACTATCAATTTTTATTCTATATTGATGGTAAGATCTGAATATTTCATTTATGATGAGTGGACACGATGAAGTTACCTAATTCATTCTTTATCTGGCTAAATGCGTGAGTCTAAATTGTTCTCTCCGATTTAAAATAGATATCATTTTAGAGTAAGATACAGAAACTAAGAAGGTAAGTGACAGTCGACCATTCCTTAAGTGTGCGTATGAGAGGTGAAATGCACGCAGAAAAAAAAAGTTGGTTAATGATGAGCTTAGGAGAGGTAAGGTTAAAAATGAGCTTCCTTTTTTTTGGAATAAAAATGAGCGATAGTAAGACGAAGATATGATAACATGCTTAAACTGAAAGGTAAATTTTTTTTGGAACAATGACATGCTTAAACTGAAAGGTAAATTTTTTTTGGAACAAAACCGGCAAGAGAGCTACTTGTTATATTGAAAAGAAAAGGAGTCCGACAATCTAAGTTCACACTCTATAAGTTATAAGAAGCCCAAGCAATTGATCATTGCTTATACTCTATAAGTCAAGCTATATGCTTTGCACCCGTTAAAATCTACTTGACACATCATCCTTGACTCTTGTTGCGATATAAAAGGATGACATCTCCAAACAATCAAAGAGCGAGCATTACGCTCTTTTCAGACTTCCTAGCAAACCAGCAGGATGATAGAACATAGGGAGAACATAGTCCCCTTGCGTGCCGCCAAACATGAGATTCAGGGATGTCATTTTTTTTTATACTTATTCAGGGATGTCATTGGAAAGGGTGATTGTCGAGGGTGTCTGTGGCGTGTCGTTCATCCCACGTGCCAGAACGTTCGGATGTATCCCAGGACACCCGTAGTAACAGCAGCGCGAGAAAGTCATTTGTTTTTTCTTTTCTCTTTGATTCAGGTTGCAAAGGCAAATCGATACAAGCAAATGATTAGATCATCCATCCATCCAATTCCAAGCAAGCGGTCCAAGTCGGAGAACAATTTGGCTGCATCTCACTCGCCCCGCATCTCCTGAAGATCTCCATATCATCTGCCGCGTGGGGCGCCTCCAATCAAGCACGGGAAACATGTGGCTCCCCCTCGCCGTGGTTGGTTTCTGGGTTTGCCTTCTTCTCTAGTGCCCCGTCGACTCCGTCTCCCCCACTCCTGTGGGGCTGTGGCTCTGCTGCGAGTGAGAGAGTGTGACAGGGAGAGAGAGAGGGGGCGGCAGACGCGAGGCTTCTTGAGGCCTCCGGATAAGCAGGCAGGCAGGCAGGAGTCGTCCCTTCCGGCGCGAGATTCTTGCGAGGAACTGGCAGAGATCTGCCCATCCATCCATATATCGTAATCCACGGTCTCTACGCATATAGATTCTGCCCAACATTTCTGATTTCTGAATCCGCGGTCTTGTTTACTGCGAATATACTGATGCAGCACATGTCTGATGTCTCCTCTCCTGATCTCAATCTCGAGGCTGTAACAGTATTATAATCGGCGGAGGAAGACGCATCAGCATCACATAAACTAGGTGGAAGGAACTGGAAGGGAGCTTGGAGAAGGCAAGCGGACAAGGGGAGTGGAGGCTGTTAGCTTCTTCGTCATCCGCTCCGTTCTTCTTCGTGTCGGGGAAGCGCCTCCGCCGGCGAGTCTGAATTGATCCTCCCGTGCGATCCTCTCGACAAATCAATCGCTGGTAAATCCAGCTTTCTTTCCCACTTCATCTGCTTAGACGATAGGTTTCTTGATGCCCTCTGTTCCGTGGTTCGCTTGCTTCGTTTCGTGGGAGCGCGTCGGATGGAGTAGCAAAGGTTGCATCTTTACCTTTTGCGTGGGGTACTCAGGTTGCAGGCCACAGGATAGATTCTGAAACTCTGAATAGTGTATTGGTTTCTCTCGCTTTCTTTCTCGTGTTCTTTTGCCTTTTCTTTCTCTGATTGGTAATTACGATATTCTGTATTGATGTCTCTCTTTGCCGGCAAGGAAAGTAGAAAATTGCTCCTTTGTTTATTCTACAGAAGAATGGACACGAGCAAGTATGGTATCGAATTTGCATGAGAGGGACAAGGGGTGTGAACTTATATAGTTTGTTGTTCATATGGTGGCAGCGGTCGACCAGTTCAGCATTCCAATCCTCAGTCATGGCCGTGGACACCACTGAACCAGAGTACTGGCTCAACTGGAAGTTTTCCCTGTGCGCGCTCTGGGTGTACTCCTGCATGGTTTTGGCGTGCTTCTTGATTTGGAAGTACGAGGGGGCCAGTTCACGGGACAGCAATGATGATGACATTGGAGGCAGAGAGGAGGCGACGCTCCGGGCTGGACCTGGAGTTGTGTATCTTGAAGATTGCTGGAAACCTTGCATTGTGGAGATCCACCCTGGCTGGCTGCTGGCACTTCGCCTTGTGGCCTTCTTCATTCTGTCTTCAATTCTTGTGGTCGACATCCTCACTGATGGATGGAGTATCTTCCTATACTACACACAGTAAGCCAGTCTTCATCCTCATTGATAGTAATTCCTGGAAGTAGCTTCACTAGTCACAACTAAAGAGTGCTCATCATTCTAGCACATCACACTCTCTATACTGAATAAATATACAGAACATTGTTTGACGTTTTGTTGTTCTGTACATTTGACAGGTGGACGTTCTTCCTTGTCACCTTGTATTTTGGGGTATGTAGTTTGTGACTGGAGAACCAATAATTTCTTTTACTGTTGGTCACTTTATCATTTATGGTTAGCTGCCCCTGTGCCAAATTTCACGTTTTACTGAATGCCTGTCGACATTGAAACACAGACTTGAATTTTCTCTTGTAGGATTGATATGAAGCATTCTGTAGTTTATATATGCTTTCTCACCCCTATTTCGCAAATACTTTCTAGTTGATTTTGCTGACACCTTCTTCATCTTTAGCTTGGCTCGGTGCTTTCAATTTATGGATGCTATCAGTATGCTTACAAGACCGGTGGAGATGGATCTGATCCAATAGGATCTGGTGCAGATCATGGCACATATATCATTGCTCCAACCGGGGAAAGTGCGTATGGTCATGCAATCAAAAGTTCTTGTTACAGTAAAATACATGGAGGACAAGAAATTGCAGGATTTTGGGGTTACCTCTTCCAAATTATGTTTCAGGTAACCCATCATAAGCATGTCTCGTCGCTTCGACATAAACTAGGCATGCTTTAAATGGATCAAAATCATAGGGAAATAGGAAAACTGACCACAGCATGGCTCTACTTGCTACTCTACTCAAATCCTGTATTCTTATTCCAGACAAATGCTGGTGCTGTGATGATTACGGATCTGGTGTTCTGGCTTATTTTGTACCCTTTCCTTGCCCACAATGAATATGATATGAATTTTGTGAGTATTCTCTTCTGATATTTCGAGACACTTTATTTCCATCTGAAATCTAGAGATACCATATTTAATCAGAAGAAAAATTAGGAAAACAGCAAGGGAGCATTTTCCTGATCAGAACATGTAAGGGAGAGAAAACTACTTTGTGACTTCAGAAATAAAATTAAAACGATGCGTCCATGCGTCTTATTTGGTGATCCATATTAGAAAATGTCGTTAATTCTTATAATACTTGACATATTTTTGTACAAAAGTTACTCGCAAGATCACGATTCACAATCCAAGGGGATTTTGGCTAGTCTCTATAGTATAGCACTTCAGGGCATGCAATTTTTTTTTGTGGACCGGAGCCTTACTTGTCTTATAATAGTTCATATATGCTTGCTGGATCAGTTTCTTTGTATAAGATCACCTTTTGAATCGTTTTTCATTTTCTATTATGATGACTTGAACACCTTTTTGTGTGAGGTTAATACAGATGCAGAATTGGTAGTAGTGTACAAGTAGTTCAGTGTTGCTTTTCAGTAGTTACGTGATTACATCTTGCAGTCTGGTTCTTAACAAGAATGACAGATATACTTGATTACATTCTACATGTACCATCATCATGATACACCCAACAAGAAACATTTCTTTGCTGAGGCTTGTTATTTGTATTCTTGGCAATTTGAAATTTTGTTCTTATAGACATTGCGCATTACAGATTCTGATTGGGACACATTCAATCAATGTTGTCTTCCTAGTTGGTGATGCTGTTCTAAACAAATTGGTAAGTATTTCATACCAGAATAGCGATCCATATCCATATCATGATCAACCAATCTCTCTATTGACCATTTAATCTGCAATGCAGCATTTCCCGTGGTTTAGGATAGCATATTTCCTGCTGTGGACAGGCCTTTTTGTTAATGTTCAGTGGATCATCCATGCTAATGTATCAATTTGGTAATGGATGCTAACTTTTTTTCCCTTGCTAATGAGGTGAAAACACTTGATGTGTAACGTGGTCCGTGTTTGTTCAGGTGGCCTTACCCGTTTCTAGACTTGGCATTCCCTGGAGCACCTGTATGGTAAGCCCTACTTGATAAAAAGAAGTACTACTTCCGGTTTGCTAAGTGGTGTCCTCTAATGTGCAGCTAAGCATAAGTAGTCAGCATCAGAAATGGGAAATGTAGGAATTAGACGAAATTAGAAGTGCAAGGTAGACATAAACATGAAATTTTGTTGCTGCATTCTTTTCATGCCATCTGATTCAGATACGATGAGAAAAAGAACTAATTAAAAGACACTTGATAAAGTTTCCATACTACATTAAAGTGGGTATTATTTCTGCCACATAGTGCGTCTCCAAGGCTAGCTGTTAGAGTTGTCTATTCGCATCTAGAATGACCAAATTTTAAGTCAGATAGTACTAGATTAAGAATAGTGGTATGACAGCAATTTTGCCTTTTATTTTTTGGTTGGGTATAATGTTCAAGTTTTAGTGGGCTACTTTCAAGGGTTGTAAAGTACAAGATGAACCAATATACAAATTAAAGAACAATTAATGCCGAAATAGTTTGGGTTATTGCACTCACTTGGCACTCAGCTCAGAAAAAGGAATTTGTTGTCATGCTCTTTCATATGCCAGTGTTGTTTTGAAGTTGCTAGGTTTTGTGCTGTCAACTGCGATTTCAATCAATTAAAGAAAAAAACTATAACTCCTGGCAGGTACCTGGTGGTGGCATTGCTGCACTTCCCGTGCTATGCTCTATTCGCCCTGGTCCTGAGGCTGAAGCACTCTGTGTTGGAAAGTTGGTTCCCTCAGACTTATGTCAAGTGACCATGGAGGCTGTCCTATACCACCGATACTCTGCTCACCCTCTACACCCTGAAATCACATTGTTCAGAAATAGATTACACACCTGTCCATCGACGGGTTTCCCCAAAGTGGACATGTAAATTGCAGAGCATGTTCCAAAATTTTTGAGATCAACAGCTTATTTAAACCAGCTGTTGTCTCTAGCATCATACCCTTTTCCCCAAGTGGAGATGTGTACTGTTTGGGCTGGGAAGCATGAGGACAGAATGGGCTCTTTGTATTAGATCTTGGGCCTACTCACTCTTTGGGCTGGAGGCGGCACTGAAGCCGCCGGCCCGCCCAGTAAGCCTGGCGATGGGCCGTGGTCCAACCTGAAGTGGGCCCACAAAAACGTGTTGTTGCTGGACCCACTGTCTGTCTGTTGAAATATTATTGAAAGGAACTGGTATTAAAAAACCGGGGAAGGAGAGAAAAAAGCTGCGTACTTTGTACTGCAGCGTGGGCGTGGCAGGCCGCAGAGTCACGTGCGCACAGCCCGCAGGCAGTAGCCACAGCCCTCCGTGCCGTTCCGTTCCGTTCGCTCCTCTCCGTCTCCGGCGACGTTAGCGTGACCGAGCAGGTACCCGTGAATCCGTGACGCTGCTGGCCCCTTACACGCCGTGTGTTCCAATCCTACTCCTACCATGGGCCATGGTCACGTGTGCTTCAGGTGCGCCGCGTGCCTCAGCATATACAGTATATTTCGATGGCGAAAGCCGATGGAAGGAACCGATGGGAAAACAGCTGCTCACCAAACAAAGATGGGTGGTCGCCGTCGCAGGAAGGGTACGGCAGACGACGAACCAGCACCAGCAGGCCTTGGTGGCTTGGCCCCGCCGCGCGCCCCTGTACATGTACCGTGCACGGAGAAAGAAAGCTCACCAGTACAGACAGTGCTGACTGAATGTCGTCGACACGCAGGTCACCTAAACGGTTTCATTGGTGGTTTCATGCAGAGCCACGTAGGATTTTTGATGATGTAGAGGAAAGAGAGCGAGGTGAGAGAACGAGGTCGTTGCTTCACGAAACAACCGTCTCATGGGCTAAATTTTAGGACTATGAGACAACTCCCTCACCATTGTACGAGTTTTGTTACCATGCAACCAATCATATTTCTTTATTTTTTCATAAATTAAAGAATTTTGTATTGCTACGAGACAACTAAAATAACAACCTATTGTACAAGTTATCTGATAAACCGTCTCAAGATTAGATGTCGCTGCATGAGACCGTCTATTAGACGACACCAATATACCTGTGCTAAAATGCTCACTAGTCCCCGGACTCGTCATCTCTAAATCTCGAATCCCGGACCCAAACCGCGGGCGGGTAGCGGGTCCACGTCGCCCGTTAGCCCGCCAGCCGTTGGATCCGGCGAGAACGACAGGTGGGCCGTCCGATCGTGGTGATTGCGGGTCTCGCGCCCGTTAGTCTGTGAACCCGAGCGCTCGCGAATGCTCTCGAATCCGGTTATTCACCTCCGGCTGCCCCACCCGGGCTCCAGTCTCCGCCCGCAGCACAGCTCGTTGTTCCCTCCTCCGACCTCCTGCCGCACCGGGCGGCGGACGCCGCCGGTCCGGCGGTTCGGCTCTCCGTTCCATACCGCGTCGCCCACCAGCGCCTACTCCGGGTGTCGGTGTGCATTCGACGCCGCCGTGCGCAAAGACCCGGTGCGGCTCGTCGCCACGGGGTACTGTCTCTCCCCGCTCGATCTCCTTCTAATGCTCGACGAGGCGCCGCGCGGTGGTCCATCCACGCTTTGAGCAGAGCGGGAGGCGGATACCCGTGCGGCGAGACCGCAGCGCCGGAACTCAAATGAGAAGCGGCGGCGCCATCTGTGCGGAGAACTGGGAGAGAAGATGTCGATTGTTCAGCTACATCCCCATGGAGCGGGGATATACAGTACACCACCTGCGTGCAGTTGCACGGCAACAACGCGGCGAAGTGGAGCAGGCGTGGCGCAGGCAAGGCCACCCTCCAACGCGAGACCACCGGTGAGCCCGAGTTCCAACAAATCGGATACGATGTTGTCTGCTCTCACTTCAATTCCGGTACGCACACCATATGCTCGATCATTTGCCTCCATGGAATGATGTGGTTATTCGAGTTACTGAGCATTTAATAACCAAACCCAAGTCGAGATAAGAACACGTTGAATCCAAATCTAAGGACAGGAATAGGCAGGCGTGTGGTAATGAATAGAATGAAACATAGCTGGAGCACTGCAGCAATAACAAGCTGAAGAGCAGGAGACATGCCAATCCTGTATGCTCTGCTATACTCCGAATGTAAAAAAATTCATGGCTTCCGATAATTTTGTTGTCTTGGGGTCATGCAAGCTAGGTGTAAATCAATTAAATATGTAGACTTTGATATATGCCTTGCATCTGGACTTCATTCTGCTTGTAGGATAATAAACTGAATTGCATCTGGACTTCATTCTGCTTGTACAATAATAAACTGAATTTTCTTTCTACAAAGGCACAAGGAAAGGAATTTTATGCAATCAATCATAAAGACTTCATAAATAATGCCCAATTAAAAGACTTGGTGATAGCAGTCCTGAACCATTTGTATTGCCAAATCCATCATAAATTGACAAAAAAAGGAGCCAGTTAAACAACTATAAAATCGATTATATTGCTATATCTCTTAACATCATTATTATTAAGAAAAATTATCAAACCTGAGCGAACAAAAATAGAACATGACTAAAAACGGATGACAAAATGGGATGTATTCAATACAAGATAAGAAAAATAAAGAGGAATAATGGAAATAATAACAATGCAAATAAAACATATAAATGTGATAATATAGTTTTATATCTGTCTCATTCATATCTACATGTTAAATGAGGCATCGTTTCATTTATGCCGGAATGTATCCAATATTTGAGAGAATCATATGGACAGAGATCGTATCTAGGAAAACCAGAGCATACTGCGCATGCATAGTACAGCGGAGATCAGTAGCTTTTCACATTGTACTGATTTAGTTACAAAATAATTATTCTATTCGCTGCATTAATTTTGTGCGTATTATTACAAGTGTCAGGCCTGAAATGGAAATCTGAGAGTTATATCAGATTCTAACAAAAAAAATAGTGTTGCATGCATGATCAAGTGTTGGATGATCCCTGTTATAAAAGGCATTGCAAACGTGGAGAGGGAACCATTCTGCCTGCCAATTTAAGAAATGGATTACGAGTTTAAACAGGAAATGTGAAAACATATACTCTGTAGTATTCGTAAGAACGCACTCTACCCAGTTTTGTTGAATGCTCCTTTCTTCAAAAGTTAACAACTGCCGGTTCAATCATGTGAATTTTGTGCTCTTTTTTTACCAGCTTGTGATCATCATCACATTATATCAGTTGTGTTTATTGGCTACCAGTAACAGGTGATTGCGGTATGTGCTTTCACTTAGTTGTCCATTCAATTTTTATATGAAACAGTGATATTCAGTATTAATGGATTATTTACTGTAATCATATAATACATTTTAACTCTAAATCATGTCACAAAATTTTCCTCAAACCTGTTGCTACCTGGATTGGCTGCTTGCAGGGCTACAGCCATCCACTCCATTCCTACTCCGGCAAAGCAAAGCCTGGTCAACTATTTCCTTTTACTATTTGTGGCTACACAGCCGTCTGTTTTTCGGTCACTCCTGACTTCCAGTTTTTCTGACTTGCTATTTGGGAAAAAATAGAAGCACCCAACTTCTGCAAGTTATAACGTTCAAAGAAGAACTATTCCTAGAAGAGCAACGGTACCTGCTGGCTGAAAAGCTCTCGGCTAAAGACATAATTGCACATATCCTACAGATGGAGGAGGGCATGCAAATGAAGGTAGTGCTGCTGCTATGGTTATGGTGGAACGAAAGAAATGCAGTTAGAGAAGGAGAACCTAGAAGATCAATGAGCGACCTGGCTTATTGCAACAGAGTTTTTAGAGCTGCACAAGAAAGCAGAAGCTGCATATCTGAAAGCCTGCAACGTTGGTGCAAACCTCCAATCGAATGGATAAAAGTTAATTCAGATGGTGCTTTTTCAGCAACCACCGGAGATGGAGGATGGGGATATGTGATTAGGGATGAAGCTGGAGCTGTTGTGCTGGCTGGTGCAGGGAGGTTGCGACACATTCGCGACGCGCTACATGCGGAGGTGCTGGCCTGTATTCGTGGAGCAATGGCAGCAATTGAGCTGGGGGTCACAAAGCTCGTTCTGGAGACTGACTCGTTGATTCTGAAGCAAGCCCTTGCAAATGATTCCTACAGGCTCACCGAGGTGGGAGGCCTGATCCTTGAGCTGAAGAACATGAATGTTGGTAATTTCAGTAGCTTCAGATGCAGCTATGTTCCTAGAAATTGTAACAAAGTAGCTCATGCCCTAGCGGCAGAAGGTAGCATGTTCCCTGAAGGTGGCGATTTCCGCTGGGAACCACTCCTCTCTTTGTATATGACCTTGTGGCCAGCGACGCTGCTGCGCCTATGTGTTAATGGAAGCTCCTTTCCATGCAAAAAAAGAAGAAGAAAATGAGCATTTGAAGAAAATGATGCTAGCCATAAACATTTTTTTGTCTATTGTCTTTGAGAAGCATAGTTTTATGTTCATTCAAAATCTTCATACGGCTTTTGTTTCTGGTTGCTATCCTCTAGATAAGTATTTTGCAGAACCTAACGTCCTTTCGTTTTGCTGAACCCGGCATTAATTTACTTGAATTCGCAAGCAAAGCAATTATTTTTTGTCCTCCTGCTATCTTGCATCTTCTTTATAAGTGGTTTGTATGAGTTGTTACCGTGCCTAACATAACAACTGTTTCTCCATCCAATTGAAACATTCATGGACCCAATCAAATCACTGGTCAGCTCACAAGATGGCGCGGCATCCGGTTTCTAGTCATATCGAATTCCGCGGCAGAATTATTCTCAGTTGACTATGCGTGCTCCATGAAGCCTCGAACATGCATGAGATCTAAAGTCGATTGGAACAATACCATTTGGTTATGCTGCTAGTCCAACCTAAAAGCCTCCGAATTAAATACCATAATCACCTGACATGTTCAATTCAAACCCAAAAGACGCACGCCGGCGATCGATGAAGATGAATTGAATGCCCAGAGTGGGGCAGAACGGGAGGGAATCATGTGGATGATTAGCCATGATTGGGGGCGGGCGCCCCTCTCGCTCCAGTTCCACAGTGTCCCGGATCTCATATATGCTACGCGCCTACTCGTATGCTTGTACTCCGTAGCAGACTAGCAGCCGGCATTCCGGCAACGTGAACCAATTCACCAACTACCATGCCGACGACCACGGACAGACACCTCCAATTCTCCATGCCGTCCATGTGCAACTCCTCTTAGCTGCGGCGGTACGGTGCCCCACAGCCTCTACTACCTGTCTGTCTACGACTACAAGCACAAGCATCTGGAATTCACCTTATCTATACATCTGGAATTCGCCTCGCCGGGGCGTTGACACTGGAGTAGAAAGCGAGCTTGTCCTCGTGCACCTTGGAATGTAATGTACCCAGAGCCCAGTGTGGTGGTGCAGTGCACCCCTACCGGAATCGTGTAGCCCACCTCGGCCAGGCGCAGACTGCGCCGCATAAATCGACTGCGCCGCCGCGGTCTGGGTCCGGCGATCGGCCAGCGGCAGCGGCAGCTAGCTGGCTGGCGCCTTTCTCCCTGCGCCGGCGGTACGGCCGCCACCAGGGTGCGGTGGCGCCATGGCCACGCACCGGCAGGAACAGACAGAGCAGGGAGACGCAGGCCGCGCCGCGGTGTTCATGAATGGGCGCGGCTGCTGCTCTCGCCTGCGCGCAGGCAGGCAGCCTGCAGCCATGCGCCGCTCCCTCCTCCCACGTCCGCTGTTACGCTGCGCGGCTACTGTTACGCTGCAGAAAGTCACTGTCATCGACGTATCTCCGATCTGCCGTCATAATTGTTTTGTACCAGTAGTATTTTGCATCTTGGAACCCTGGACTGATACGGTACATTGTCATGGATCCCGTTTGGATCTTGATCTTTTAGAGCTAATGACTGTATTAGCCCCTAAAAATCAGCTAAATCTCTCTTTAGATCTTCGGCCAATAGATCTGGCAAAACTATTGTGGATCACCATCAGTTCCGGGGGTCTGAATGGGACCTGAGTGTTATCTTCTTTTACGAGCAATTGCATGTTCATCAGATAATTAAAACCGATCCAGAAACAAGCTGAATCTTCTAACATCATCCATTCAAAACACACACTAGCAAGCTGAAGATCAACCGGACCGGCAGGGGACCGGATGTCGCTGGATATAAACATAAAAGATTAAAAAATAAACAAACTAGATTCTACCACTACTACCACCGTGACACTGAAGGACACGAGAGAGGGAGAGGCGATGCTGACGAGCAGCGCGACAAGAAAGGACGGGACAAAATAAAAGGCGAGCATGTGAGTCGCCAGTGCCCCCCGCAAGCTTTTAACCTCATCTCCCTTTTTCTATATTCCCCATCATTCTGTTCTTTTATATTATTACTGTAGCGGCAGCACAGTAGCGTTACGATTCAGTTCCAGCCGCGTAGATAGCCGTGCGTACAGTACGCCTCGGCATTGTAGACTACTGGTTTATGACAAACATGCGCCCTGTCATTACCGCTGTCGTTAGGTTGATGATGACAACAAGAGAGAACACTGGTGAAAGATTGATGAAAGCCCTATTGGTAACAGGCAGGCAGATGAGTTGTTTATCTTTGCTAAACGCGCACAACTGCCGGTAGCATGTACTCCTGGTACTGGTATATTGTATAGATAAATTTGTGACACTGTTAGCAGCAGGAATAGATTATGCTTTCCGATGAGAGAACATTTAGCATTCACTGTTTGTTCGCCTCTCGAATTGGATGCATTGGAGCTTCTGCCGTCTTTTCTGAACAAAGCTATCCACGCAGCCCCTTGCCAAGTTGATTTCTTTTCCCGTAAAAATATCAGATTGGATGTGTGTTCATCCACACGAAAGACTCTAGCGAGATGGCAAATCCAACAAGAACATTTAGAAAATGTTCACGCCTTTTCCAGAAAATGCAGGGGGACGGCCCTGTTCGGTTGGATGGTTTCCAGCCCGCCAGCAGTATTTTTCTCTTATCAGAAACCAACACCAGCCACCAACCAACAGTGTTTTTCTGTCAGCAAAAACCAGTATCAACCAACAGCCATAAGCCAAACGAACAACGTAAAAGGGCCGGCGAAAACAGTGAAAAGGACGGTTAATATTAGGGCCTTGTTTAGTTCCAAAAAGTTACTCTCAAATTTTTACCATGCAAAAAGAAGATTCTCCATCACATTAAAATGTCATAACACGTATGGAGTACTAAATGTAGATGAAATTAAAAACTAATTGTACAATTTTGTTGTACTCTGCGAGACGAATATTTTGAGCCTAATTAATCAATTTTTAGACAATTTTTCACACATATATATGAAATGCTACAGTTGCGGATTTATTGCCACCATATCATTTCAGAGCAGAGCAGGCCCGATTCGGGCATGCAAAATCTGGATCTAAACACGGCCTAGGTGTGTGTTCATCCACACAAAAATGTAGGCGCCTTTTCCAGAAAACCTAGGGGGATAACTAAAAGCCTGGCGATTTCTTTTTTTGAAAAGGATGGTTTCTTTTAAAAAGAAGAATGAAAAGGATGGGGGTCTGGGGGCATGCGCGCCCGTGGCAGGTCAGGCCGGGTCGGGGAAAAGCGTTTGGCGGTTTGCAGCGGCGCGGAGCGGGTGGGCATCAGCGGCGTCAGCAGCGGCATGGTGGATTGATAGGTGGGGAAGGGGGGCTGCCTGCCAGTGCCAGCCACAGGCGGAGGAGGGCACGGCCTGCTGCTGCTGCTGCCGCTGCTCGTTGGCGTTGGCGTTTCCCCCCTGCCCCCAATACCCCACCCCCACCATCTTGCTCTCGGACGCTCGCGTGAACCCCCTCCTCCGCCTCTCGCTTTCGGGCTGCGTTCGCGGTGGCATCATTGGATATCTGGATTGGCCTTGGGTTTGGTAGAAAGAGAGAAAGAGAAAGAGAGAGAGGTGCTTCTTCGCGGCTGCTGATTTCGCGTGCTCTGCTGCTTCGTCTTCTTCTTCCCTGCTGCCGGCGGCGGCGGCGGAGCGGAATTGTGGTTTGGAGCTGCGGGGGACTGGCGTGCTCTTGCTCTTGTTCAGGTTGTTCGCGGAATTGAATCTGCGGGGCTGTGCCGGCGATGTGGGTGCCGGTGGCGCCGATGTGGATGCGGTGGTGGTGGTGGGTGGTGGTGGTTGCTGGCCTGCTCGCCGTGATCCTGCCGCCGACCACCGCCACGCTCTCCCCGGCCGGCATCAACTACGAAGGTACCTAACATTCTCTCTTCCTCATCTTCTTCTCGGAAATCTTTAACAAAAGGCCATGGCAACATTTTCTTATTTTGGAAAAAATAAAGGACGAAAGGCCAACCTTTTCAGTCAGTCAACAGGGGATTTTCAGAAATTCGTTGAAAGCATTTCCCCCTGCAATCAATCGCTGGTTTGAAGTTGGTGTAAAAGATCTCATTTTTGGTGAAGGGCATTAAAGGAAATGCAGCTGGCGTGCTTGTGCAGTTGTGCTTCCTGACTAATATTACTTGAGTTTTTATCTGTTTCTTGGCATTACAAATGTGCTTAACCTGAACCTGCCTGTGGCTATACCGCAGTGGTGGCTCTGATGGCTATCAAGACGGAGCTGGAGGACCCCTACAACGCGCTCGACAACTGGGATATCAACTCCGTAGATCCCTGCAGCTGGAGGATGGTCACCTGCTCCTCCGACGGCTACGTCTCCGCCTTGTATGTTCTCTCCCTTGTTCATGCCCATTCCCCAGAGCACCAACGGTCTCTGCTTTGGGCTGATCTCCTTACATGTGCTTCTTCTTTGCAGAGGATTGCCCAGCCAGAGCTTGTCCGGGAAATTGTCACCCGGCATCGGCAACCTCACCAGGCTGCAGTCTGTGTGAGTTTACTACCCCTTATCATTTACCTCTGGCACTTCGAAATTCAAATTTGTGGTTTGTTGAGTGGACAATCTGAAAGTGCCCGGCTTTACCGATCAACAGGTTGTTACAGAACAATGCTATTTCTGGCCCCATTCCCAGTACCATAGGAAGGTTGGGGATGCTGAAGACTCTTGATATTTCAGATAACCAGCTCACGGGGAGCATCCCAAGTTCACTTGGGAATCTCAAGAACCTCAACTATCTGTAAGATTTTTCTTACTTCATTCCTGACTTTCAACAGCGCTCTCATTGTACACAGTGATTCCATTTTTGGTCATTGCCTGATTCGCTGTTGTTGTCACCAGGAAATTGAACAATAATAGCTTGTCTGGAGTTCTGCCGGATTCACTTGCCACCATTGATGGCCTTGCTCTCGTGTATGCTCTGCAATGCCTTTTTATTGTTGTTTTTTATCTTCCCATATTATATTACTAATTTTCTTGATTCTGCTTTTTTTACAGTGATCTTTCATTTAACAATCTCAGTGGCCCATTACCCAAGATTTCTGCAAGAACTTTCATGTAAGTAGTATCAACTTATTCCTTTTTCATGGACATTTTTATTTCAACCTGAACACTACCGTCACTACATGTTATGCCATAGAACAATGTTCACCTAATCACATTTTCATTTTACTGTTTGTTCATACAGCGTTGCTGGAAATCCAATGATTTGCGGTGCTAAGTCAGGAGATAACTGCTCTTCTGTGTCCCTTGATCCACTCTCTTACCCACCAGATGATCTGAAGAGTGAGTTGTTTTCCTCATCATTCAATGCCGGGAAAATATGCATCTTTACAGAAGAAATTGTCTGTCCCTTTTCTTCTGCGTGACACTCACATCACATATGTCTCATTTTCCTCAGCTCAGCCACAGCAAGGCATTGGAAAAGGCCGCCGTATTGCTACAATATGTGGAGCCACTGTAGGATCGGTAGCTTTTGTCACAACTGTACTTGGTATACTTCTTTGGTGGCGCCATAGGCGAAATCAGCAGATCTTTTTTGATGTAAATGGTAATATTCTCTTCGAGCCTATTCTTATATGATCATGATAACAGCCACCAAGATTTGAATTGCAATATATTAACGCATTAATTGTAGCAACGGCTAGCAGTTTGTGATATTATGACCTTAGAGCTTTCTTCTTCTGATCTGTTCCACTGTAAATTTACATGATAAAAAGATACACATGCTGTCTAGTATTTTATGTCAATTTGAGCTACTGAGGTTTGAATAATCTGGCTAATTAGGCTTTGACATGTTTCCACAATAGCAACTCTACATTGATCTAATATTCTGCCATGTGACCTCTGTATATAAATCACTCAAAATTTTGAAGATACAATAGATGCACCACACAACATTGGTTCTGTGCGGTTACCATCAATATTGGGGGTATACAACATAGACTTTATGTTGCTTTTTAGTGTTTTTTCTTTTACCATTATGATCTTCCAGTTACTTTTGGTATGTGGGCTATTTCGCAATCATGATGTCCTCGTTACTTCTGTTCTTTTTTTATCCTTTCAACAATCATAAGCTTTTCCCTTACCAGTCTAGGACTTTCTTTGATCTTTTTAGCATGCTATGTTTTGGTCTTGTCTATGCATGCTACGCTGTTTGTCTTTATAGCAACATGGTAATCGACCCTGATACATTCTTCAATGCACAGACCAATATGATCCAGAAGTTTGTTTGGGTCATCTGAAGCGGTATGCCTTCAAGGAGCTCCGTGCGGCTACTAACAACTTTAACTCAAAGAACATCTTAGGTGAAGGTGGATATGGCATAGTATACAAGGGTTATTTGCGTGATGGCTCTGTTGTTGCTGTTAAAAGGCTGAAGGACTATAATGCTGTTGGCGGGGAAGTTCAATTCCAAACTGAAGTTGAAGTCATAAGCTTGGCTGTTCATCGGAATCTCCTCCGTCTTATTGGATTCTGCACTACAGAGAGCGAGAGATTACTTGTTTATCCGTATATGCCAAATGGAAGTGTTGCCTCTCAATTACGGGGTTAGTCTATCTCTTCTTGCTTGTGACTTCCATGTGCATAAATTGTTGTTGGCTGGCCCAATTTCTTTGAAGTACACAAGTCCAGGATTTTTTCTGGAAAAAAAATCGTTATAAGAGGGCAAAATGGCTACTGCACATACAAAATTCTTTACACTTTTGCATTTCCACAATCCAATACAAAATAATCACCCCCTATTTCTGGGTGTATCATAGTTGATGTCAAATGTTTGCTTTCCAACATTTGCTTGGTGTTACTGCATAAAATTACAAACTGTAGCTTTGTGCTGTCTAGGCCATACCTTAGTGATTGTACAAATGGGCAAGCTAGCATGATCTCTATTGGTGTATTGCAGCTGATCTTGTTAGTTGTTACTCAGCATAGAAGGTCACCACAGGCTTGATTTACTGGTGAAATCATAACAAGTGCATGTGGTTTTGGGCGTGGTCTAATCTGTAAAATCATATGTGCCATCTGGATATTACAGTCTAAAATGTATCAGCTTAATTTATACAATGATTTGAGTATCTGGACACTTTCGGTCTTATTATTATGCTGGACAAGCACCTTGGCTTCGCCATGCTGGTGTCCTTTAGGGTTTAGAGTATAATGGTGGTGTTGACTGTTGAGCTATGTTGATCAAATTAAATTCTACTCCTATTCCTGTTGTGAATTCTGAAATAATCTGATTATGTGATATATTGCATTCAAGTCCAGTTTTGGAATATTAACTGAACCCATTCAGACATAACATCTCTAGCCATCTTCAACTCATATAGAATGGGGGTATTGTGCTTAACCAATAATAGCAAACACCGTACGAGCATAATCCACTTATATTATCCACTATGCATGCAGATTAACTTACTTTCGTTTTCTTTCTTCAGAACATGTAAATGGGAAGCCAGCTCTAGATTGGTCAAGGAGAAAGAGGATAGCGCTAGGCACAGCACGAGGTCTGCTGTATCTGCATGAGCAGTGCGATCCAAAAATAATCCATCGTGATGTAAAAGCCTCCAACGTTCTTCTTGATGAATATTTTGAAGCAATTGTGGGAGATTTTGGATTGGCAAAACTTTTGGATCACAGGGAATCCCATGTTACCACTGCAGTGCGTGGGACTGTTGGACATATAGCACCAGAGTATCTGTCAACTGGCCAGTCATCAGAGAAGACTGATGTGTTTGGATTTGGGGTTCTTTTAGTTGAGTTAATCACTGGTCAGAAGGCGTTGGATTTTGGAAGAGTAGCAAATCAGAAGGGTGGAGTGCTTGATTGGGTAAGCATGCATCTTGTGGTTTGTCATTTCGTTTTGCATATTTGCTTTAAAGTTTAAACCGAAAAAAAGCCTACCTTTACTTTTATACCTTCTTTGCCCTTCAGTAGTTCAGTTTAGTCTTCCAGAGTTTGTCATTAAAAGTTCATTTGTTTGTATCTCCATGAACATGTTTCCTCATACTATTGCCTGGCTCCAGGTTAAGAAGCTTCATCAAGAAAAGCAGCTAAGCATGATGGTGGATAAAGATCTGGGTACCAACTACGACAGGGTTGAGTTGGAGGAAATGGTTCAGGTGGCTTTGCTATGCTCACAATACTACCCATCTCACCGCCCTCGGATGTCCGAGGTAATCAGGATGCTGGAAGGGGACGGTCTCGCGGAGAAATGGGAAGCATCACAGAACGTGGACACACCGAAATCCGTCTCATCGGAGATCCTACCTCCAAAATACATGGATTTTGCTGCAGACGAATCCTCGCTTGGTCTAGAAGCCATGGAGCTCTCCGGACCAAGGTGACAGACCCGTATGAAGCCTATTGCTGTATCACATTCGATTTGGCTAGGTGTAGAGCCCCGACACAAGGCGAAAAATTTTCCGGTTGATGTAGGGTATGGTCTGTCTGTCTATAGCTGTGGTGGCATTCATTTGTACATACAGCAGCGTTGTGCGAGGTGAGCCCATCCTTGTTGCGCATCTACTTGGTGGCAAAGAGATGAGACGAATGAGTATATATAGAAATGAAAAATTTTCCAGTGCAGTGCAGTTTGTGCATGTCTGTGGTTGGTTTTGCCTGCTGGTGGCCCGCGCAGTTGACATGCTTGATACTTTCTGATTCTCGCATGAGTTCATCAGCTTGTAGCCTTGCCTGGCAAGGACATCCGTTTGGTAGCAGGCAAAAATCTTGCTTTGTCCAGCAATCTCGCTTGTCCCGGCAAGATTTTCCTTGCCCGACGGAGCGAGCCGAATCCTCTCTCCCGCACTGGCAAGCTTCGTTACTCGCGCCATGTTTGCTCTGCAATGGACCCTAAAGCCACGTGAGCTCTGCAATGGACCAAATCTATACTTTGCTCTGCCAAATATTGTTTTCTCTACGGTACTAATTGAAGCTTGGAGCTGCTAGCGTGAGCATGCTATTTTACTGAGCAAGCAAACCAAACGATAGCGATGTTTCTTGCCTTGCTTTACTGGGCTAGATTAGCCTATCCTTGCCAGGCAAGGTGAGTCGGCAAGGGTTCCAAACATGCCCGACAGGGATGTGTTTTTGAAAAACTAACAGGGATGTGTTACACCAGAAAGAATATGTTACAGACATTCTGGCTGCTGCCTCCTGATGGCATGTGGTAGCACAGTGTGTCCTTGTATGTCTGTAGATGAGAGGAAACGGTGTGCCAAGCTAGACAGCTGCAGCTACAAAGTAGTGTATACTGTAGTACTGTACTGTAATGTGCATGGCGAGCGTAAAAAGCGTGATGGCGATGGAACCGGTCGTTGGAGTGGTCACTGGTGCTTGCTACTGCTGGACACTAGCTGGTAGCCGGACGCAGCCTGCCGATCAGCACCATCGCATCGCACCAACTGTTGGATGCATCCCCTCGCATGCGTGCAAAGGCTCCCGCCGCTTGTCTCCTCCCCTGTTCTGATTTCTGAACTTCTGATGGCAGCCGGCCCGGCCACAGCCACACCGTGCCTTGGAACCATCGAAGCCGATGATGCAGTTTTGCTCTCGCCAGATCGGGCGAGGGTTTGTTAGTTAGTCAGTCAGTAGTAGTAGTAGAAGATCGAACAATCACCAGCGATCCCGATGACTGTACAGTCACGCAGACGAAAAGGCTCATCGAGGTTCAGAAAGGGAGCGTTTGAGGCGTTGTCTTGCCTTTGGCATGTCGCAAGTGCCCAGCCGATGACGACAGAGTCGCTGGCTGGCCGCGTCGCTTCGGCCGAAACCGAAACGCCCAGTCCGACGTCAGATATGACAAGGCCCCTGCGCGTCCTGCGTGCGCCTGCCTCACATGCCTGCCCGTGGGACATGCGCCCCGGCCGGCGTCATCAGCCGCTGGATCGGAGCCGGCCGGTCAAGCGGCACCATCATGCCGTGCCGTGGGGCACCTGCTGCCTCGCCCGATCAGGTTGGAGCCGAGCGCAGAAGAGCATGGCCACGGCAACGCCCCAAGAGCGGACAGGGACGCCGGCAGGCAGGCGTGGCGAGGCACCAAGCGATAGAGAGTGAGTGAGTAGCCGAAGCCGATCACTCGCTCGCTCACTCACTCACTAATTGCTTCTTTTGTCCGCCGCGGCGCCCACGTCAAATCGAGTCGCCCTTCCTTTCTCGTCTTCCCCTCCTCTTCCTCCGCTCGTCGCCTTCCGTCCCGTCGTGTCTTGTCACCGGCCGGCGGTGTCGAGCCGAGTGCCCGAGTCCTCGTGGCGTGGGCGAGGTGCCTTGAGATATGAGCGCCGCCAGCAGGTGCCTCAAGCTCCTGCTGCTGGTGACGCTGCTCCCGCTGGCGCTCAGGGCGGCCTCCCTGCTCATCGGCGGCGGCCACGCAGCACCGGCGTCGTCGTCGTCGTCTCGCCGTCCCTGGCACGGGGGTCGAAGCGGCGGCGCTTCTACTGCTACTGCCGCCGCCACCACCGCCACCGGCCGTGCGGGCGTCTCGGCTGCTGCTGGCTCGGTGCGCGGCCGGGCGTATCATCTGACGAGGCGCCACCGGCGGGGGAGGAGCGAGAGCGCCGCCCTCGCCGCCTCCGACGGTGCGCGGCGGCTCCGGCAGGCCGGCGTCGGCGGCGGCTGGTTCGAGGACGACAAGAGGCTGGCGCCCACGGGGTCCAACCCGCTGCACAACCTGCGGTGACGCCGACGGTGGCCGGGGATGTGATCGATGTCGCCCCCGCCATGCTGCACAATCTTGCAGGTCAGCAGGAACGGCGATGGGATTTTTGCGTAATTATTCTTGATACCATCACCAGCGTGCATACCTATTCTTGAGCATCTATGTACATACGATTTCAATACTTGAATGAATTGGTGTGAAGAAATACTTATGCATTACATGCATACTTGAATTGAATTGGTGTGAAGAAGACTGAAGAAATACTTGTGCGCGCACATGGACATCTGCATTTCCTTCAGATACTTCGTGTATACTTCAACCATTGTGTATCTAGGTAAATTGTAAAATTTGTTATCGAATCCTCATGAACAAAAATGTTCATAGTAGCTTCTGCACCTGCTGAATTTCCAGTTCCCTCGTTTAACTGCGCTTAGGCTATGATTTCAGTAGGTATAATTTAGCATAAAAACTAACATTGAAGCTCTGTACCTTTTGCACATAACTTCTGTGAAAAAAAAAGAACATACGCTCATTTCAGGCGTTGTTCTGAGTGCGTACACGCCATGATCACAGGCTTGGAACGAAGCCAGTAGGCGACTGTTCAGTTTTACTCCGGCACAGAGACGGACGATCTCACCGGACACGGACAGACTCCCTTGCTCCTCACGCATTCCACTTCCTCACCTCTCTTTTCTCCAAAAAAATAAAATGGAACAAAAGAAACACAGGAAAAATACTATACCAGTGAAGAAATTAAACGAGGAAGAGCAGATCCGTGGCTGGTGCAGCAGAGATCCTCCAAATTTAGCAGCCTCCCCTGCAATCATGGTGTCCCCGCATCATGCCGGCACGGCACGCCGAGAAGGAATCGATGTGATTTCTGAAGAGAGGGAACCTAATCGCTGCAACAAGAGACAAGCGCCGCAGTACAACACTAATCACAGTGCTAATCGATCCAACCTGGAATTCTGGAAACTATTTTCTTCTCTTAAATCTCCCTCCCGAATGTCGTTGGAGAAAAAGAGCTAGCAGACAGATCACAGTTCACAGATCACGCATGACACTGTCGTCTCCACCTGATACTAACATGAAACGTAAAAGTAGCAAGTCGAGTGTAACACCGTCAACCAGTGACATCACCAGAGAGGCGACAAAGCAAACTACCGATGAGAGAGTACACTAAACTAAAGCGACATATGCCATTATGCCAAACAACATGCAGGGTGCGATGAGCTAGCACCTCCGATGGTGAGCTACTGAAGTGTGCACCGTCAGTCAGTCGCCCGCGGCGGCTCGGCGGCGACGACGGTGATCTTGCCCTGGTCGAGCAGGCTGTAGAACTCGCGGGTGCGGCGCTGGTTGCTCCAGTGGTGCAGCTTCCACAGGTACCCCGCCAGGAGCCCCAGGCTCATGCCGTACACGATCTCCCTCACCACGCTCGGCGGCCGCCTCTTCATCCTCGCCGCCGCGTGCGCCGCCACCTTGTGCGCCGTCGTCGACATGGCTGGTGGTTCCCCTAGCTTCTTGTCGGTAGCCTGCGCGCACCTACTACAGAGGCTACAGGTGTCAAGGTTGCTGCAAGCTGTGCATCGATCGAGACCAACTGACCAAGACGTACACGCAGATGCAGACCATTTGTCACGCCATGCCCATGCATGCGGTGAAGAGGATTAGTTACATATATACCTGTCCGAGGTTGAAGATGGAACGGGAGAACGGATATGAACGTCAGATGACGGTGAGATGTGAGCTAGAGAACTGCGGTTACACACTCGCCGTGGCCCGTGTGGTGAAGAAGCTTTGCACTAGGGTAGGTAATTAAACAAGGAACGGGAGGCGGCGGCATGCGGTGGAACACCGCGGCCGGTGTCAGCTTCGACGACGGGCGCGTGGCTGATCGCGCCACGCGTGCCGGCTGGCCCCGGTCGCCGCGCCCAGGTCACGTACGGCGGTGTCGTCGCGGCAGTCACGCACGTGACAAACGGTCTGCGTCTGCGTGCACGTCTTGGTGGCATCATCAAGTGTTGTGTGTAGGAGGCTGTCACTGGGGGTGGATATCGAGCTCGGCTCGTTTTGGCTCGGCTCGTTTAGCTAACGAGCAAAAATCCTAATTCGGCTCGGCTCATTAAACTCGTGAGCTAGGGTTAAATTTAAAATTGCCACAATAATATATATAATATAAAGAATTATAGTATTTATATGGTCTTAATATTTTCAAAATCTACTCTATCATACTATAATAATAAAATATAATCATAACATCATCTAGAATTACGCATATAGTATACATATATTATTATTAATTAATAATTTACTCATTAGTCTATTAAATCTTCTAGCTCGTTTGGCTCGCGAGCCGGCTCGAACTCGCTCGTTATACTAACGAGCAAAAACTCTTGCTCGGCTCGTTAGGAATATGCAACGAGCCGAGCCGGCTGCGATCCGAGCGAGCTAACGAGCTTCAAGCATTTTGTCCAGCCCTAGCTGTCACTATGAACTCTGTGTGTGTAACGTCCGTGATCGAGCCATGACCCAGCTCAGGCACAGATGATGATCAAACCAGTCATTAATTACCTGCAATGCTAGCTACCCAGGATATCATGTACGCCGCCCGGCTACTGTTGCGCTTCCATGTCCTTTGTCAAGAATCCTTTACAGCTAGCAGTTTATTTGGTGGGCAATCGGAGACCGTTCAGCAAACTGAGGGGGACAAAATTGGACAACCAACGACACGAGTTTGCCGTTGAGAGTTCCGCTTCGCACCACTTCTAGGCCGCAATTCAATAGTTATGGACGAAATGAGTCCTAGGCATATTGTTTGACAAACGAAAGCCTCAATAGTTCTTTCTTCGTCCCATTCATTATTCCTACACTCTTATAAATTATGGGTATGTTTAATGTACATAAATAAGTAGAAATAAATTTGTAAATCACATATATTTTACTATGATATTGGTTTTATAGAAATTTGATAACGTATAAAACTAATGGTTAAAGTGTTCATTGACTAGTTTTTTCCTTAAATTCTAGTACATTATGAAAAAATAAAGACGTATGTGAAATACAAAATACTTAAGGTTTGATATTGTATTTCAAAAAATGACAGGACTCGAAATAACATGGTGCAATTACTTCACTCTTGACTATGCTCTATGGGTCTCTTTGGTTCTATGTTGTGATATGATCCAAATTCACAGACGGAGCGAAGCGGAGGCCCATCACCAGAGGTTTGGGCCGGAGCAAGGGGTACTGTGTTTTTCTCTCATGAGCGCACAGTTTAGTCCCACATCGGCAACGCAACCAAGCTCGGTCACGTGAGCTGCCTATATAATAGAGCTTTGCCCTTGATGAATATATCATCCTCTTGTAAGCCGCCAATAGGCGTTGTAAACACACACCTCATATAGTAAAGTTTTGCTGGTTGGCGCCCGTGGTTTTTTCCCTTCTACATTGGGAGGGTTTCCACGTTAAAATCTCGTGTCTCCTGCGGTTTGATTCCTTTACTTCTTGTCGTTTATTCGTCATCATTTACAACAAGTGGTATCAAAGCCGGTTTCAGATTCGGTTTCCTTGATGTCGACGACGATGAAGTTTGATCTACCGTTGTTGGATTACAAGACGAGGTTCGCGCTATGGCAAGTCAAGATGCGGGCTGTTCTGGCGCAGACTCATGATCTCAATGAGGCGTTGGATAAGTTTGGTGGCAAGACGTCTAACGAATGGTCTGATGAGGAGAAGCGCAAGGATCGTAAGGCTCTGTCTTTAATTCAGCTTTATCTGTCTAATGATATTCTGCAAAAATGTCTGCAGGAACAGACTGCTGCAGCACTCTGGCTGAAACTGGAATCGATCTGCATGTCGAAGGATCTAACCAGTAAAATGCACATGAAGTTGAAGCAGTTCACGCTCAAGATGAAGGAGGGTGATTCAGTGATGAGCCATATATCTGTGTTCAAGGAGATCATTTCTGACCTAGCGTCGATGCAGGTTAAGTATGATGATGAGGACTTAGGTCTCCTATTGTTATGTTCTCTGCCAAACTCTTTTACAAATTTCCGGGACACCTTGTTGATTAGTCGTGATGAACTAACCGTTTTGGAAGTTTATGAGGCACTCCAATCAAGGGAAAAGATGAAAGGCACGGTGCAGCCTGACGGATTGTCGTCGTCCAAGGGCGATGCTTTGCAAGTGAGAGGCAGACCGGAGCACAGATCTTCCAATGAAAGTAATGGTCGTTACAAGAGCCAAGAAAGTAGAGGGCGTTCTAAGTCCAAACCACCCAAGAAGTTCTGTAAGTATTGCAAGAAGAAATCATATTTTATTGAGGAGTGTTGGAAGCTTAAGAACAAAGAGAACAGAAAAAATAACTCGGATGGTAATGTCTCTGTTGTTTCTGGTGCTGGGAATACTTCTGATTCAGGAGATTGTCTGATTGTTCTTGCTGGTTGTGTTTCTGGTCATGATGAATGGATACTTGATTCTGCATGTTCGTTTCGTATCTGCACTAACAGAAATTGGTTTAGTTCGTTTAAGCTTGTGCAGAAAGGAGATGATGTGCGTATGGGAGACGATAATCCGTGTGACATTGTGGGGATCGGCTCAGTTCAGATCAAGACTCATGATGGCATGACACGCACGCTACAGAATGTGAGATACATATCAGGGATGACCAGAAATCTTATTTCGCTCAGCACACTTGATGCAGAAGGATTCAAGTACTCCGGTTCAGGCGGAGTTTTAAAGGTATCAAAAGGTTCTCTTGTTTGTTTAGTAGGTGATCTGAATTCTGTAAAGTTATATGTCCTAAGAGGAAGTACTTTACATGGTTCTGTTTCTGCTGCTGTTGTTACTAATGCTGAACCTAGTAAGACTAACCTTTGGCATATGCGTCTTGGACATATGAGTGAACTTGGTATGGCAGAATTGATGAAGAGAAACCTACTGGATGGTTGTATTTTGAGTAGCAAGAAGTTCGGTGAGCATTGTATTTTCGGGAAGCATAAAAGGGTAAAGTTCAACACTGCTGTTCATACCACCAAAGGTCCTCTTGATTATGTACATGCTGACTTATGGGGTCCTTCTCGTAAGCCTTCTTATGGTGGTGCTCGTTACATGCTTACTATTATTGATGACTACTCTAGAAAAGTATGGCCTTATTTTCTGAAAAATAAAGATGATACTTTTGCTGCTTTTAAAGATTGGAAAGTGATGATAGAAAGGCAAACTGATAGAAAGGTGAAGGTGCTTCATACTGATAATGGTGGAGAATTTTGTTCTGGTGCATTTAATAATTATTGCAGGCAGGAAGGCATTGTCAGGCACCACACCATACCGTATACTCCGCAGCAAAACGGTGTGGCTGAGCGCATGAACAGGACTATCATCTCGAAGGCTCGTTGCATGTTGTCCAATGCACGGATGAGCAAGCGCTTTTGGGCTGAAGCAGCTAACACCGCATGCTACTTGATAAACAGGTCGCCTTCTATTCCACTTAATAAGAAAACACCTATTGAGGTATGGTCTGGCACACCCGCTGATTATTCACAGTTGAAAGTTTTTGGCTGCACTGCTTATGCTCATGTTGATAATGGAAAATTGGAGCCTAGAGCTAATAAATGTCTTTTTCTTGGTTATGGTTCGGGAGTTAAAGGATATAAGTTGTGGAATCCCGAAACTGAAAAGACTTTCATGAGCAGGAGTGTTGTTTTCAATGAATCTGTGATGTTTAATGACAGTTTGTCCTCAGATCATGTTCCAGATAATTTTAAAAGGGCTGCAGCATATGAGCGTGCAGGTGGAGCATTTGGATGATGATACAGACGAGCAGGTGGAGCCGCATGTGGATGATCAGGAAAATCAAGCTATTGATGATGAGGCTCATGATGATGTTAAGCACTTACCACCTGATTTGCAGCTAGAGGAGGATTTACCTATTGCTCAGCGCAAGTCAAAGAGAAATTGTGGACCTCCTAAACGTCTCATTGATGAGTGTAATCTGACCCATTATGCTTTGAGTTATGCTGAACATGTGGAGAATTCACACGAGCCGACCACATATGTTGAGGCCATTGATTGTGCTGATAAAGAGAAGTGGATTTCTGCTATGCATGAGGAGATGCAGTCACTTGAGAAGAATCACACATGGGATGTTGTACCATTGCCAAAGAAGAAGAAGACAGACCGCTGCAAGTGGATCTTTAAGAGAAAGGAGGGTTTATCTCCAAGCGAGCCTCCAAGGTATAAGGCAAGGTTAGTAGCGAAAGGCTACAGTCAAATTCCTGGTGTTGATTATAATGATGTTTTCTCTCCTGTGGTAAAGCATAGTTCCATTCGAACATTCTTTAGTATTGTTGCTGCACATGATCTTGAGCTCGAGCAGTTAGATGTGAAGACTGCATTTCTGCATGGTGAACTTGAGGAGGATATATACATGGACCAGCCAGAAGGGTTCATAGTGCCAGGCAAGGAGAATTTTGTGTGCAAGTTGAAGAGATCCTTGTATGGTTTGAAACAGTCCCCTCGTCAGTGGAATAAAAGGTTTGATTCATTTATGCTGTCGCACGGCTTTAAGAGGTCTAAATTTGATAGCTGTGTCTACATCATGCATGTTAATGGATCACCTATTTATTTGCTCATTTATGTTGATGATATGTTGATTGCTGCCAAGAGTAAAGTCGAAATTGCTAAGTTGAAGAAATTATTGAGTAGCGAATTTGACATGAAAGATCTTGGTGTTGCTAATAAAATTTTGGGCATGGAAATTACTAGAGATAGAAAATCTGGTGTGCTATTTCTTAGTCAGCAGAATTATATTCAGAAAATTCTTCAGCGTTTCAACATGAATGATGCTAAGCCTGTCAGTACTCCTATTGCAGCTCATTTCAAATTGTCGGCTGCTCAGTGTGCTAGTACAGATCAGGATATTGAGTACATGTCTAGAGTTCCTTATTCTAGTGCTGTTGGTTCTTTGATGTATGCCATGGTCTGTTCTCGTCCAGATTTATCTTATGCTATGAGTCTGGTTAGTAGATATATGACTAATCCTGGTAAAGAACATTGGAAGGCAGTTCAGTGGATTTTCAGGTACCTCAGAGGCACTGCAGATTCTTGTTTGAAGTTTGGCAGAACTGAGAAGGGACTTATTGGCTATGTTGATTCAGATTTTGCTGCTGATGTTGATAGTCGAAGGTCGCTCACAGGTTATGTGTTCACTGTTGGCAGTTGTGCTGTGAGCTGGAAGGCCACTTTGCAGTCTGTTGTGGCTTTGTCTACTACTGAGTCACAATATATGGCTGTTTCTTGCATTGTTTTATATTGTGACAGTCAAAGTGCTATTTACCTTACCAAAGATCAGATGTTCCATGAGAGGACAAAGCATATTGACATCAAGTATCATTATGTACGAGATGTGGTTGAGGAAGGTAAGCTGAAAGTATGCAAGATCAACACTCATGATAATCCAGTTGATATGATGACTAAACCTGTTCCTGTTGCTAAGTGTGAGCTATGCTCAAGCTTAGTTGGTTTAGTTAATTAGCCCAAGAGGCTATTTGGCGCCAGTCGTATTTTTTCTTTGTGATGATTCAAGATGAAGTGACTTGTTATGAAATAATGCGAAAACAAGATCGAACACGAGGCACGATTTAACGTGGAAAAACCCTTGCGGGAAAAAACCACGGAAGACAATCACTATTGAGGAGAGTTTACAAGTAGGGATGATACATGGCTTATCTGTCTTGCCTTGTCTTGTCTTACCCTACCGTCTACATAGGCTTACATATATATAGGCAGATCACGCGCCCGTACTTGGTTGCGTTACCAAGGTGGGACTAAACTGTGCACTTTCTGAGAGAAACCACTGCACAATGGGCCTCTGCTTCGCTCTGGCCCAAGCCTGGCCTATATCGTGGATGTGAATTTGGAACATATCCAACAAACTCTACCTTGAGACAAATTCCATCATGTAGACGAATAATAAACCTCCATATTCAAATCTTAAATATCAATGTCCATCGGATAAATAAGATCACTTGAGTATTCTCCCAACACTTGAGCAAATAACCAATAGGTTCAAACACACACAGCTATCAACAAAGCAGACGAACAATCTGGGCCTTCAACAAATTCATAATCTCAGCAAAAGTCTGAGTCTGTGCAACTGGCCTCGGAAAAATAAATGGCAATAATGCTCAATCATTAAACAACATAAAGTCGCAATATCACCTGTGGTATTACATAAATATCCAGTGAAGAACTCAATTACTGCTCCATTCAAACACGGTTCAGATGTGGGCATAAATGTGCAACCAACGGTATAAACTTCTGCAATAGACCTGAGCGGACGTCTCCACCTTGAACAATAAATGTACTGAATGCTGGCCAGTACAAAACATTGTAGTATCTATGCAGCAACTCTGAACTAGATCCCTCAACACGAGCAAAGACAGCAATAAACGTGCTGCTCCCGCAATACAAAACATTGTAGTATCTAGTCAAACAAAACTTCCTCTGTTGCGCTTAGAATCCTCCACCTCGAACTCAATTCGGAGCAAAACCTTCACTTTTAATTAACCAACTTCATAGGAGTAAAGGAAACCACTAGGCTGACATGAACGATGTTGTCAAAACATCAAGAAGAATAAACTCAAAAGTGATCAAATAATAATCCCAATATCTCCTCAAATCTCAATATATCTCGGCAGCGGAAATCATATATCATAGAAACTATGTGAAAGAAATAACAAGAAGAAAATAATCTGCAGTAAATAATCTAGAAACGTTACTGTATAACTCTAGTAATAACTTGCAACCTCGTGTACAACTCCGTGTACGATCAGCAAAAAACTGAAGAAATCTTCTAGTAGCTTTTCACGTGTGCGTCTAGCAAAATTCGACAAAATCTTTTTTCACCGAAGAAACTGGCGCTCTGCCCTCTTTGATCCGCGTGCAATAGCAAACGGCAGCAATCTTCGACAGCAATCTTTTTTCTTCCGGACGCATACCCCTGCTCACGGCCGCAACACCTGCCACTGCAAGCTTTCGTAGATCGGTAGCTTCGGAATTGAGTCGACGGTAACATCAGGAACGACAGATTAGGGCTGCCACGATGAACTTGAATCGGAGTCGAGTACCTGCTGCAATACGGAATCAGATTCCGTCCTGAACTCCATGCCAACAAATTTGATCCGACTGACGGCGCAACGAAGAAAACTGAAACCCTAATTTTTTTTTCTCACGATCTCGTGCCAAGCTCTGATACCACTTGTTATGAAATAATGCGACACGTTAAAATCTCGTGTCTCCTGCGGTTTGATTCCTTTACTTCTTGTCGTTTATTCGTCATCATTTACAACATTCTAGACTATGCTACTGCTGGGGAAAGAGTATTGTCACTTGACATTTGAAGAATATAGGGTCGTATGTGTCTCTTGCAAACACAAATGCTTATTGTAGCCATTTGTAAACCATAATTTTTGTCATAGACAATTGTGTGAAACAACATGTGCCTAGTGGATACAGGGGGCTCATGCCCCTCTATAAGGGAAAAGAGAGATAACCGGTCCTCTCCCCCACTAAGAAGTGGCATGGCAATGTGGCATTTCTGGATGTTTAGCAATGCAAAAGTTCAAGTAGACTTTCCTCCCAACTAGTGAGTAGAGTTGATAGGTATAGTTATTGACACTTAGATATATATAATTTAGAGAGAGGGAGAGAGGGAGGGAGAGGAGAGAGAGATCATGATCATTAAGTTGTTGGCCTTCATACTAGATCTTTGCAACTATAACTATATCGGTAATCGAGTTAGACACGAGCAATGAGGGAGTCAGGGTTGAATATGAGTAATGACAACTTGTTGGTCGAGCGTAATTGGTGGGAGGGAATGAGAGTTTATATGCTAGAGCTTAAAAATCTCTTGTTTGATTGGTGGGAAGGACCAACTCCCATTGAGTACTTACTTATCAGGTAGAGTAGTAACCAGATGGAAATTGTACTTTAAGAATAGATTGATGCATCACAACCATTCATTCTAACTTATGATACCATGTTCTACTCCTAAACTCATGAACCAAATAGAAGATAAAAAATCTCTCAAACTTCTCATCTTAATCCCAATAACAAGCAAACAAGGGATTGGGATTAAAAGTCCAACTCATGTGAATTCCCGTGCCTTTTCTCATCGCTTGCCAAATACACTCTGAGTTGCTGTTGCTCAGCTCACGTTGTGGTAGAGCCTGGCCAACGCCCAACTTGCAGGTTACCGTGCATGGCATATGCTAAATGATCTTGAATTTTCCCAACTATATAGCGGTGTGATGAAATTAGGATAGGCCAAAGAAAAGATTTACATGGAGGCTTGGCCGCTTGGGCTGGTGCTCGCCTCCACCGAAAGCCCGGCTCAACTTACTACTGGTCGTCGGGTAGCTCGGTGCTCAAGCAAAGCACGGGAGGCCTCTGAGGAGAGCTCGTCTGAACTCTGAAGCCAGTCGAGTGGGGGACGGCACGAACATCCTCCAGCTCCACGTCATCTGAACTGACGCAGGAGTAGGACAAACCTGACAGATAATCATAACCGAATGCATAAAACCAATTGCAGCTTGACAGGCGAGACTTTCACCATCAGTGCCTCCGGTCGTCCAGTTTGGGCTTTTCGAGTATAGCACTGTGACAAATGTTACACAATTAGAAATATATCGTGACTACAACTATACCAATGCTACCGGAATTCAGAGACTTGTAGCAAACACCCTCATATCTTACTGGCAAGGGGCGCACTGAATGTGGATCATAAAACTTGGCCTGAAATTATTTATACAGCAGACCATGTCATACTGTTACTTCTTGTTATGTGTGAACAAAACTGCACAACAGAGAACAAGCCAAAATACAAAAGCCCTCTACGAAGAGAACAGAAACTCTAGCGTCCATTGCCACCCGAAACATGAATTTCTCTAACATGGTATTAGTATGAGAGCTATGCTTTCACCTCTACACTCCTATGTGGCCTTTAATGAGAAACCATGGACCTATGCAAGTTCAGCTTAATAAAGGAAGCCTAAAGCCGTAACTTCACAAAGTAAGATCCAAGTGAAGTGTTCTCCTTTTTTGTCTAAACCAATCAAACGAATGCAATGATAAGGGCATGTGCTACCTGACTTTACCTCCAAATTCATTCCATATCGGAAGAAAAAGTGAGAAATCATATTGAATAATTACCTTTTTCTTATATCCCTTTAGCTTTCCCGCCGGTCAACTCTCGTCCACCATTGTTCTCTAGTGACATGGTTAGCTATTAGGGGAACAAGAATTCTTTGCTTTGATAACTCTCCTCACCAACATCATGAAAGTGTCAGCAGAGGGGACAAGCTTCTCAGTCTCTGCCATCATCCTATCATACAACCAAAGTGCCCTCTTAGTGTTACCTTTCTCGCAGTAGCTGCTGATCAACGAATCGTATAGGTCACTAGTTGGAGCCACTGCTTTCTTCTTCATCACCGCCAAAAACTTCTCAGCTTCCTTCAGATTTCCACACTGGCAAAGGCCCCTGATCAAGGTGGTAAAAACATCAAAACCAGGATTAAGCCCTCTGTGCTCCATCTCGTGGTAGATCTTGACAATGCCTTCTGAATCACCAGCCTTGCCATATCCATCAACAAGCCTCTGGTATGTGTCCTTGTCAGGAATAACTCCTTTGTCCATCACTGCTGTCAGCAGGCGGTTCGCCTTGCGAACGTCTCCTGCATTGCTGAGAGCCTCTAACATATCGTTGCAATTGATGATATCCGGAACAAAACTTTCTTGGAGCATGGTGTCGAAGTAGGCAAAGCCTTCATCTACCAGGCCCTGTCTGAAACACCCGACAATAAGATGGCTATATGTAGCATCATACGGCTTCAATCCCATGGATAGCATTTCTTGGAGCAACTGGATAGCCTTGTCGACACCTTCTTGACAGCAATGAGCTGTGATGAGGCAAGTATACACGAACGCGTTCAGGCGACAACCTCGGCGTACCATGTCATCGCGTTGCTCGAAAGCCGCCTTCGTATCACCAATACGGCAATAGGCATCCACGATAAGTGAATAAGCGATGTGGTCGAGCAGAATGTTCCTCTGCAGCATCCTCTTCAGCAGCAAGATCACCTGCTCCACCCTCTCTTCCTCGATCATCCTCAACGCCAGTGCCACGTGCGCCACGATGCCGGGCGTACACTTCTTGCCGTGGATCCTCTCCACGAGCACCGCGGTCCTGGCGAGCTTGCCTTCCCGGCTCAGAACGCCGATGACGAGCTCAACGGTGCTCTGGTTCGCATACACCCGCTTCTGCGTCATAAGCTCGAACACCTCCCATGCGACACCGAACGCCCCAGCGCGCTGCGCCGCCTGCAGCGCGGCGTTGAAGGCGGAGAGGGAAGGGAGGACGCCGCGCTGCGCGAGGTAGCGGCAGGCCTCGAGGGCCTCCCCCGGTAGGCGCAGCCGCGCGTAGGCGTGCACCAAGAGGTGGAGGCCGCGGGTCGTGGCCGCCGTGCCGCTGTCCTCGTAGGCGGCGAAGAAGGCGTCGAGGAAGGACGAAGCGGGGGGCGAAGACGGGGAGTACCTGGCGATGGCGGACTCGAGGAGCACGGACGCGTCGCGGAAGAGCGCGGCGCGGGAGAGGAGGTGGACGAGGAGGCAGTAGGAGCGGAGGGAATGGGAGGAGAACGACGAGGAGGAGGCGGCGGCGGCGGCGGTGGCTGCGGACCAGTGGAAGAAGGTGAGGGCGTTCTTGGCGACGGGCTCGGGGGAGGCGTGAGGGTGCCTGGCCAGAGATAGCAGCACGGCGTCGACGTGGCCGGACGGCACCGCGCCGCCGCCGCCGGCAGAGAAAGTGGCGGAGAGCGCCTCCCAGGTCGCCCGCGGCTGGTGCGCGAGGTAGTGAGAGATGTGCTGCGGCGTCGTGGCGGCCGTGCACAGCAGCGCGGAAGCAAGAGCGCGGCCGAGGAAACGGCCGCCACCGCGCCGCCAGACCACGCGGCCGCCGGCGTTCATGGCCATGGAAAGACCCCGCCATCTCCCAACAGCCATCTATTTGATCCCAAAGTTCGTTTCCAGCCGTCCGATCAGGGAACGGACGACTGAGGAACGGCAGCATATCTGCATATATTACAGTCTCCCCACTGCAAATTCAGCATCTCAGAGACTGGACTTTTGACTTGGAGCCGTAGATTTTTTTTAACTGATTTTACACGCAATTATTGTATTATTACATCAGGCTTAAAATATATCTTCAGATATACTACAAGCCAGCAGCAAGATCCACCGGATCAGTGCATGGCAAGCACACTTATTTATTCTGACTACCACACATAGACGTGTTGTTCTTGCAGTGACTGAGATTGTAAACAGCAGTGTTCACCGGCCTGACTGCAGCCAACATGCCTAGTGCTCCTTCACAACCGTCACGGGGCAGGCCGCGTGGTTGACAATATAGGTGCTCACGCTGCCCATCAGAGCCCTGAGTGAAGCATCAACAATGGTGGAAGTAAAGATTCAGTTAGTAATTCACTTATCCAGAAATCTCCAGTGCGGGTTTAGATCATCAGATTCTAAAAAACAGAAAGCCTGTTGTGATATGATCCAAATTCACCTACGGAGCGAAGCGGAGGTCCATCACCAGAGGTTTGGGCCGGAGCGAAGGGGTACTGTGTTTTTCTCTCACGAGCGCACAATTTAGTCCCACATCGGCAACACAACCAAGCACGGTCACGTGAGCTGGCTATATAATCGCCCTTGATGAATAATCATCCTCTTGTAAGCCGCCAATAGGCGTTGTAAACACACATCTGATATAGTAAAGTTTTGCTGGCTGGCGCCCGTGGTTTTTTCCCTTCTACATTGGGAGGGTTTTCCACGTTAAAAATCTCGTGCCGCCTGCGGTTTGATTCCTTTACTTCTTGTCGTTTATTCGTCATCATTTATAACAAGTGGTACCAGAGCCGGTTTCAGATTCGGTTTCCTTGATGTCGACGATGATGAAGTTTGATCTACCGCTGTTGGATTACAAGACGAGGTTCACGTTGTGGCAAGTTAAGATGCGGGTTGTTCTGGCGCAAACTCATGATCTTGATGAGGCGCTGAATAAGTTTGGTGGCAAGTCGTCCAACGAATGGTCTGATAAGGAGAAGCGCAAGGATCGTAAGGCTCTATCTTTAATTCAGCTTTATCTGTCTAATGATATTCTGCAAGAATGTCTGCAGGAACAGACTGCTGCAGCACTCTGGTTGAAACTGGAATTGATCTGTATGTCTAAGGATCTAACCAGTAAGATGCACATGAAGTTGAAGCTGTTCACGCTCAAGATGAAGGAGGGTGATTCAGTGATGAGCCATATATCTGTGTTCAAGGAGATCGTTTCTGACCTAGTGTCGATGGAGGTTAAGTATGATGATGAGGACTTAGGTCTTCTATTGTTATGTTCTCTGCCAAACTCTTTTGCAAATTTCCATGACACCTTGTTGATTAGCCGTGATGAACTAACCGTTTTGGAAGTTTACGAGGCACTCCAATCTAGGGAAAAGATGAAAGGCATGGTGCAGCCTGACGGATCGTCGTCGTCCAAGGGCGATGCTTTGCAAGTGAGAGGCAGACCGGAGCAGAGATCTTCAAATGAAAGTACCATCGTTACAAGAGCCAAGAAAGTAGAGGTCGTTCTAAGTCCAAACCACCCAAGAAGTTCTGTAAGTATTGCAAGAAGAAATCACATTTTATTGAGAAGTATTGGAAGCTTAAGAACAAAGAGAACAGAAAAAATAATTCGGATGGTAATGCCTCTGTTGTTTCTGGTGCTGGGAATACTTCTGATTCAGGAGATTGTCTGATTGTTCTTGCTGGTTGTGTTTCTGGTCATGATGAATGGATACTTGATTCTGCATGTTCGTTTCATATCTGCACTAACAGAAATTGGTTTAGTTCGTTTAAGCTTGTGCAGAAAGGAGATGTTGTGCGTATGGGAGACGATAATCCGTGTGACATTGTGGGGATCGGCTCAGTTCAGATCAAGGCTCATGATGGCATGACACGCACGCTACAGAATGTGAGATACATATCAGGGATGACCAGAAATCTTATTTCGCTCAGCACACTTGATGCAGAAGGATTCAAGTACTCCGGTTCAGGCGGAGTTTTAAAGGTATCAAAAGGTTCTCTTGTTTGTTTAGTAGGTGATCTGAATTCTGCAAAGTTATATGTCCTAAAAGGAAGTACTTTACATGGTTCTGTTTCCGCTGCTACTGTTAGTAATGATGAACCTAGTAAGACTAACCTTTGGCATATGCGTCTTGGATATATGAGTGAACTTGGTATGGCAGAATTGATGAAGAGAAACCTACTGGATGGTTGTATTTTGAGTAGCAAGGAGTTCTGTAAGCATTGTATTTTCAGGAAGCATAAAAGGGTAAAGTTCAACACTGTTGTTCATACCACCAAAGGTACTCTTGATTATGTACATGCTGACTTATGGGGTCCTTCTCGTAAGCCTTCTTATGGTGGTGCTTGTTACATGCTTACTATTATTGATGACTACTCTAGAAAAGTATGGCCTCATTTTCTTAAAAATAAAGATGATACTTTTCCTGCTTTTAAAGATTGGAAAGTGATAATAGAAAGGCAAACCGATAGGAAGGTGAAGGTGCTTCGTATTGATAATGGTGGAGAATTTTATTCTGCTGCATTTAATGATTATTGCAGGCAGGAAGGCATTGTCAGGCACCACGTCATACCGTATACTCCGCAGCAAAACGGTGTGGCTGAACGCATGAACATGACCATCATCTCGAAGGCTCGTTGCATGTTGTCCAATGCACGGATGAGCAAGCGTTTTTGGGCTGAAGCAGCTAACACCGCATGCTACTTGATAAATAGGTCGCCTTCTATTCCACTTAATAAGAAAACACCTATTGAGGTATGGTCTGGCACACCCGCTGATTATTTACAGTTGAAAGTTTTTGGCTGCACTGCTTATGCTCATGTTGATAATGGAAAATTGGAGCCTAGAGCTATTAAATGTCTTTTTTTGTTATGGTTCGGGAGTTAAAGGATATAAGTTGTGGAATCCCGAAACTAAAAAGACTTTCTTGAGCAGGAGTGTTGTTTTCAATGAATCTGTGATGTTTAATGATAGTTTGTCCTTAGATTATGTTCCAGATAATTTTGATAAAGGGCTGCAGCATATGAGCGTGCAGGTGGAGCATGTGGGTGATGAGAAAAGTGTGCATGTGCAGCAACATGTGCATGATGATACAGACGAGCAGGAGGAGCCGCCTGTGGATGATCAGGAAAATCAGGTTGTTGATGATGAGGCTCATGATGATGTTCAGCACTTACCACCTGATTTGCGGCTAGATGAGGATTTACCTATTGCTCAGCGCAAGTCAAAGAGAAATTGTGGACCTCCTAACGTCTCACTGATGAGTGTAATCTAACCCATTATGCTTTGAGTTGTGCTGAACAGGCGGAGAATTCACATGAATCGGCCACATATGTTGAGGCCATTGATTGTGCTGATAAAGAGAAGTGGATTTCTGCTATGCATGAGGAGATGCAGTCACTTGAGAAGAATCACACATGGGATGTTGTACCATTGCCAAAGAAGAAGAAGACAGTCCGCTGCAAGTGGATCTTTAAGAGAAAGGAGGGTTTATCTCCAAGCGAGCCTCCAAGGTATAAGGCAAGGTTAGTAGAGAAAGGCTATAGTCAAATTCCTGGTGTTGATTATAATGATGTTTTCTCTCCTGTGGTAAAGCATAGTTCCATTCGCACATTCTTTAGTATTGTTGCTACACATGATCTTGAGCTCGAGCAGTTAGATGTGAAGACTGCATTTCTGCACGGTGAACTTGAGGAGGATATATACATGGACCATCCAGAAGGGTTCATAGTGCCAGGCAAGGAGAATTTTGTGTGCAAGTTGAAGAGATCCTTGTATAGTTTGAAACAGTCCCCTCGTCAGTGGAATAAAAGGTTTGATTCATTTATGTTGTCGCACAGCTTTAAGAGGTCTAAATTTGATAGCTGTATCTACATCATGCATGTTAATGGATCACCTATTTATTTGCTCATTTATGTTGATGATATGTTGATTGCTGCCAAGAGTAAAGTCAAAATTGCTAAGTTGAAGAAATTATTGAGTAGTGAATTTGACATGAAAGATCTTGGTGCTGCTAAGAAAATTTTGGGCATGGAAATTACTAGAGATAGAAAATCTGGTGTGCTATTTCTTAGTCAGCAAAATTATATTCAGAAAATTCTTCAGCGTTTCAACATGGATGATGCTAAGCCTGTCAGTACTCCTATTGCACCTCATTTTAAATTGTCAGCTGCTCAGTGTGCTAGTACAGATCAGGATATTGAGTACATGTCCAGAGTTCCTTATTCTAGTGTTGTTGGTTCTTTGATGTATGACATGGTCTGTTCTCGTCCGGATTTATCTTATGCTATGAGTCTGGTTAGTAGATATATGACTAATCCTGGTAAAGAACATTGGAAGACAGTTCAGTGGATTTTCAGGTACCTCAGAGGCACTGCAGATTCTTGTCTGAAGTTTGGCAGAACTGAGAAGGGACTTATTGGCTATGTTGATTCAGATTTTGCTGCTGATGTTGATAGGCGAAGGTCGCTCACAGGTTATGTGTTCACTGTTGGTAGTTGTGCTGTGAGCTGGAAAGCTACTTTGCAGTCTGTTGTGGCTTTGTCTACTACTGAGGCAGAATATATGGCTATTGCTGAGGCGTGCAAGGAATTAATTTGGCTGAGCGGATTATACTCTGAGCTGGTTGGGGCCGATTCTTGCATTGATTTATATTGTGACTGTCAAAGTGCTATTTATCTTACCAAAGATCAGATGTTCCATGAGAGGACAAAGCATATTGACATCAAGTATCATTATGTACGAGATGTGATTGAAGAAGGTAAGCTGAAGGTATGCAAGATCAACACTCATGATAATCCAGCTGATATGATGACTAAACTTGTTCCTGTTGCTAAGTTTGAGCTGTGCTCAAGCTTAGTTGGTTTAGTTAATTAGCCCAAGAGGCTATTTGGCGCCAGTTGTATTTTTCTTCATGATGATTCAGGATGAAGTGAAGATGCTGCAAGAGAATTTGTCTCAAGATGGAGTTTGTTGTGATATGATCCAAATTCACCTACGGACCGAAGCGGAGGCCCATCACTAGAGGTTTGGGCCGGAGCGAAGGGGTACTATGTTTTTCTCTCATGAGCGCACAATTTAGTCCCACATCGGCAACGCAACCAAGCACGGTCACGTGAGCTGGCTATATAATAGAGCTTCGCCCTTGATGAATAATCATCCTCTTGTAAGCCGCCAATAGGCGTTGTAAACACACATCTGATATAGTAAAGTTTTGCTGGCTGGCGCCCGTGGTTTTTTCCCTTCTACATTGGGAGGGTTTTCCACGTTAAAAATCTCGTGTCTCCTGCGGTTTGATTCCTTTACTTCTTGTCGTTTATTCGTCATCATTTATAACAAAGCCTGCAAGTTTACCTCTTGAGCGTGCTCAACCCTCTGCTCCCAATAACCATGCAGCTGAGGGGAACCAGGCCAACTGCTTCATACAGCTTCTTTGCAGGGTCACCGTAGAATACTTTTGCAAAGACTTCAATCTGTGGCCATGCAGTTCCAACAGTTCAGCAATCAGCTCAGGAATAAAAGCTTTCACGAAAAAAAAAAAGAGGAACAAGAACTGAGTACTGAATATGTGCAAATGAAACAGGAATGTCTTGTACCCCTTTCTGATTTGCCACTTGAGAGAGGATCTCAATTGTCTCCTTGTCTGGAGACACACCATACGTCTTGCTGACATCTGAGAACTCAGCCAGAGGGATGAGTGCTGAAATACACCAGAGTACACAAGGATGATAAATCGGCATGACTTCATCGAGCTTAGAACGAAACAAGGATAGAGAAAAAAAGACGAGATCACTCACGTGAACCACTCTGTTCCCAGAGATGAACGGCGCCTTGTTCATTCTGAAAGGAGCTGTTCACATGGATAAGTATGAGTTTATCACCGCTCCTGGTAAGATTCGTCGATGCCCATCTCAGGGCTGCTTTGCTGCATGATGAGAAGTCCACTGCAACGCCAATGTTCCTCCCAGCCATGTCCCTCCCAAGTTGATCAGAAACAGGTTACAGTTTTCCAAACCACTATGTTTATCAAAAAGGAAATGAAGTTTCACCTATGGTATTTCCTGCTGCTGGGCAGATCATTAAATAGAGGTTCGCAAGTTGGAAATACCAGACAAGAGGGGGAGAGAAGAATATCGGTGCTACCTTTCCTGTTTTTCCAGAATTCCTTTCCCATGTCAAGCAAATGATCTTTATACCTCAGTTTCATTTACCCGATTCCTTATCATCACTTTAGCTTCCTGGAAAACATGTTACAGTGGTTGCTTCAGTGAATGAAGGATGCTGATAAGGGGGCCTGCAAAGTAAAGATTCATGATGCAAAGCAAAAGGTGGCCAAGAGAACAATATTCCAATTTTTTCATCCAACTGTCGCTGAAATCCCACATTCCAGTATTATCAGGTCATTGAAGAAATATCACCTTCAAGGGGGAAGTAGTGAAAGAGCACCTAATTCTGATTCATAGCATCTCAAAAGCCAGTTTAATCAGGAATAAACTAAAATGAGATGCTGCCTATTTGGATGAAAAGAGAAGTAAGAACTTCAATTGATTCTTCTTTGCAATAATTCTGTTTCAGTCGGATAACTGTAAGATGCCTGTTCATAGCAACAAAAGATACTTAAAATGAACTCATAACCGCATCTTTTTTTTTGTACAGATATTTTGAACTTATAGAAAGGAAAATACGGGGCAAAAAAGAGAATGTGGACGGTATGATTCACTTGGCCATTGTCAATTGTATTGCAAACACACGCAGGTCAACAATACGCTACATGACAAGAAACAGATCTTTCAAGTAGACTTGCATTGTACTAAGTACAGCCTATTACAAATAGCACTTGCATTATGCAGTTACTTTTTTTTACATCATTGGACATCAGCGCTACAAAAAATTTGCACTATAGCTCTCCTATGAAAATGTCAAATTCTAAATAGCTACCGTCAGTTAGAGATTATTCAAAATGTCCGCTGTTCAGAAGCAGCTGGTTAACTTGCTGTTTAGAACATAATAAAACTTTACACCCGCTCTTTTCACTTGACATATGACACACGGTAGATCCACCAGCTGCCCAGGGCTCCGATGAGATGCAGCACCCTTCCATCTACTAATTCAACGGTCCCAATAGAAAAGAACCTGTAATCTTGAGTATCAACATTTCTTGTTCGCACAGACTGCAAATAAATACACAAGGTTTAATTCAAAAAACAGGCACGTAAAGGAGCATAATGAAAGAGTAGAGAGAACAGAAAGTTAAATGCATGTGTCATTATTGAGAATAGATTAATAGGCATTAATTACTTCACCAATTAAATCCATTTCCGAAACTCATGTCTGCAATTAGTAAGCCACAATTGAAACATACATTACAGAAAGAGACTACCAAAATGTAGAAGTACAGCTTAACTGAACCGAATTTCTACAGAAAACTTAGTAAAAGCTCATATTTGAAATGCACCAATGCAAGTGTTCTGCACTGAAGCATGGAAAAGAACTGCAAGCATACAGCTCAAAGGAAAACAAGGAACACATCACACAAGCCTTAGTCTGATGGTTTAGTCTATTGGGTCTGTGCTCATTCATATGTCATTTATGATGGTGTACAGGGGCGTCCAGGATCAGCGCAAAGGGGGTGCTGAGACTCTTGAACTTAAGCTAACTTGAAGTTGTGCACCTAATTTTACACAATCATACATGGGCTGATGGGGTGCTGCAGCACCTCCAGCACCCCTTGCAGATCTGCCCCTGATGGTGTAGTTGCACTAGAACAGCATGTCAGCTTATCAAATCATTCATGGTATTCCAAATACAGGAAAAATTGTCTCAACAATAAAAAAACACCCAAAAGAATGGGAAATATCATTCACCATCTCTAATCCTGAAGCAAAGGAAACAGTTAATGTTTCAAGTATTCAACATAAATATAAACTATACAGAGGTAACATTAAGCATAACCCAGAAATAAGAACTTTGTGAGTAGTGACCCTCCATCAGGGACAGCTCGACAGAGTAAGGATCTTGAAGCTTTTCATACTTCTGCAGTTCTGCCTAAATTACAGTGAGGACACCACCTCAAAGACACACAGAAGTGGTCCCAAAGGATCCAAAAACTCAAAACTGATGTGAATGAATCACTGAACCCCTGAACTGCCTTTATGCAAGGTCAGCATACTATTAGTTGGGGTTCCGGTTATGTTTAAAACTTTAAATCACTACTGAGGGAAATAATCTAAATCAAGCATGGTGCTGTCAGGATTGTGATCCTTTATAGGATTTTTCTTTATGGAATCTTAGGGGCTAGGGCCACGGTAGGATCACCCCTCAAAATCTTTATTCCAAAGATCATAGAATCTGGAAAATTTTATAGCCATGATCCTAACAGGAAGTAGTGCAGAAAGATCGTAGGACACATTGATACTGAATGTGATATTGTTTGACAAATTTGTTGCGTGATCTGACTAAGTTGGTTTGAGAAGGTGTGTCTCAAAATAAAATGTGTGTGGTAACTTTCCTAATCCTGAGGGCTCATGGGAAATTTCAGGGTCATGTAAACAGCACATATATGCATGTGAAGTTACCATACGGAAGCATGTTAGAATCTAAATGAGATAAGACCCATGTAGAACTACTGTGAATCCAATATAACTTTGCAGGCATCTACTAGATCACTACATTCCACTAAGTCCTAAGAGGAAAAAAAGAAATAAGCATAAAACTCACCTCCTCCTTCCACGCAGAATGATTTTGGCCCATCTCCCTATGACGAAGCTGAAGTAATTAATTGTACATTAGTTCGACAGAAAAACATAGAGTAACCTCCCGTGAGTCAATTGAAACGTAATTTCATGTTGAGCAACACAGATATGCAGTTGCTAACCTATTCAGTTATAGAGCAGCATAAACATTTGACTAACCTCCTGAAGAAACAGGTATATTGAATAACGGCTTGGTCTCGAGCAGTAGATGAGAAGCAAAATATTGGTGACAAGACCTAACGGGAACTGGAAACCAGACACAATCAGAAACATCAATCCAACTGGCAGCTGAAGTCTTCTGACCAAAGGCCAGAAGTAACCAATCTCGTTTTTCAAAGATCCCGGGGGTGGCCTAGTAACAACTTGTGACGGTTGCTCTGTGAAGCCAAAATTAGAAAAATAAGTGTCATTCATTAGGGAATATATTAAGGTCATCTATAAATGCTTAACAGCAAAAAGCTTTACAGATCTGAATGAAAAGCTAGTTATCAACATCTAGCTAGAAATAAGTTTGTACAACAGAAATAAACCAGCCTACAGTGCCAGCCAAAACAAACAAAATGATCCCTAAGTTTGCCGTTGATCCAGGTTTTATATATGGCAGCTGGTGCCCTTTAACTATGTTTAAAGAAAACCGGTTGTTTTGCCCAAACGTTGCAATATGAATTTTGCACAACATTTGGGCACTAGCCCTTCGACCATGTGCTTCAGAAAAATGCTGTTGTTCTGAGTCCATGAGCCCTTGTATGCCATTAACCTCTCATCGAGCTATATTTAGTGTATTTTCTTGTGGGGCTCTAAAAATTAGTTTGATTTTTTTTCCAATGCAAGTGGGGGCAGAATTCTCACCTCTTGTGGCAGCATTAACCTTGCCTTGATGAAGTGACATCGCTAATACAGTGCTAGTCCCAAATCCTTTGAGCAGGTTGAGGCCTGAAAGTGAACACACAAAATCGGTAAAAGTGAGCCCATGTGACTGTTACTTACTCTATGCTAAGGTAAGTTCAAATCGAGCTGATTTACTCAATGGACAAGTAACTCGCATAATCTCCGCCCTAATTCCTGATCGGTAGCAAACGGAAGACGAGATAGGCATAGCGCGGGGTCGTAGGGTTACCAACCTGACAGCTTCGGCCGGAGTCCAAGGGCCAGTCTCGCGGCGAGCGAGGGCCCGAACTCGGCAGCGCGAGGTTGGAAAACGGGGCTCGAATAGCGCGCGAGGAACTGACGAATAGGGCTGGCGGCGAGTGGAGGGCGGGAGGAGCAGGAGGCAGCGGCGGCGGAGAAGGCCCGAGCGGGGGCTGTGGGCGCGGTGGCGGCGCCCCGCCGGAGCGAGGCCGCGACGGCCTCCCTCGCCAGCCGCCGGCACGCCATCATCGTCGCCTCTGTCGCCTAGTCTTGCCGGGGTTTCGTCCTCTGGTGCCGTGGTGCACTGGTGCGGAAGAAGAAGGGGGGAACTGGGGAAGTAGAGCGGCCTGAAAAGGGAGTAGGACACGGAGACGAAGGCGAAGCGGAGGTTGGGTCGTGTTGGGCTCGGCCGACAACGTTCCCATCGGGATTTGCTGGGCCGAGTTGGTTGGGCTGGCCTTACATAGATGTGGCAGGTGGATTGGGCCGTATAGTAGTAGATTGGGCCCGTTTGCGTGTCAAAAAAAAAGATCGGGCCCGTTTGCAAGTTCAACTCGCAGACAAAAAAAAACAGGCGAACCAAATCGTTAGTGCGGTTCGCGTCATGATCTGCCGCAAGTTTTGATCTCCGACTAACTGTCGTTACAATATTTACAACAGAGGCCGTGGTTTCATGATGCCCAGGAGAGAAGAAAAGCAAAAAGGAAAGATGATTAGTGATCTGGCCCCACGTCACTCGCTGCAGGGTGAAAATAAAAGTTCAGATTTGACCGTCGGTCGCTTTTTACCGGCGCGAGCGACACGGGTGTGTTTAGTTTCAAACTAAATCACCAAACTTCCTAAAATTCTCTCTAAACTTCACTATTCACATATCACATCAAATCTCTCTCTTTATGCATGGAACACTAAACATGGATAAATAAAAAAAATAATTACATAGTTTTGATGTACACGACGAGACGAATCTTTTGAGCCTAGTTAGGTTATGATAGGACAATATTTACCACAAACAAACGAAAAATGCTACAGTACGCTACAGTGTCGGATGTGACATTTTCATCAAACTTTCTCTTTTTTTTTTAACTGAACACACCCACGGCGGGCGGAGGCGCAGCGACCAATGATGACGCAGGATGCGGCCCGACGAATGTTACCGCCGACGGCGATGATGATGTCCCCCTCTATTGATCCACTGCTCTGCACATCCTAGTCCTGATATGTACGGCCCCGTATACGGCCCGACTCCATCATAACGTGTATACCATGTACGTACAGTACTGTCCCTTTCTTTCAAAGAAAATACCGTACTGTACATCTATACGAGGGGGGAGGGTATTAGGTATGTCACCTGTATTGTACCAGGTCCAACCGTACAGTGAGCACTGAGCAGTTGAGCTTGAGCACAACGGCGGTCGGTACACGAAGCCACGTAGACGTACATGCTGGCATCGGATGGTTGCCACAGTGGCTGCCACCGACCAGACCAGCTCCGCTGACGTGGGCACGCGTGCCACGTCATCTCTCTCCGCCGTGCAAGGTCGTTTCGGTTCAGCTGGGCTGTGCATGCTGTATCTGCCTGAAAGCGAAATGCGCCATTCCCGTACGGTGCCCAACACGGCCGGATGCCATGGCGTTGTCTGTCTGGTCGTCGTCCTCGCCGGAGCAGCTTCGCCTTCGCCTGACCTGCCGGCTACTCGTCTAGCTTCTCTTGGCTTCCATTGACATGCATGCAGATGCAGGCAGGCATGCTCGCTGACTCCGACTTGCCTCGCACGGTCGGCTCCAACCAGCGTCGTCAGGACAACGGGGGTGACGACATGGATGGCCGATGGTCGTGGTCTGCGAGCTGTTGATCTGAGCTCCTGATGCTGATGGTTTCTAGCTAGTCCTTTCTGCTGGGTTGACGTCGGGACGCCGTCGCTGTTCACCGCTGTGGTCGGGCCCGGCGGCGTCTCTCTCGGTCATCTGCCACGGTGAAGCTGATCGAGACGGGATGATCCATGTCGAGGTAATATTTATCTTCTTTCTTTTTAGCGACGAGATTACTGTGATCTTTTTCCTTTTTTACATTGTTCAGAGTTTTTTTCTTTTATAAAAAATTCATTGTTCAGAGTTGGGAGGCAAGAACAGAGCGGGTTGCCACCGACAGGCGACAGCCCCCATTTCCAGCGGCTGGGAGTCTGAATTTTAATGCCAGGTGCTTGGGGCACCATGTGTGGCTGCCTGGCTCGACCAGAAGAAGGCCCATGCCTATTCAAGTGGCTACACGGATGCGAAGGGGTGAGTAGTATGCAAAGATAGAGACTGGTCAGTACTAGGATCCCAACTTTGCAGAAGGGAAACGGGCGCGCACGCGTAGGGGAGACCATTGCTCGGTTTCAAGCCTCTGCGCGCGCACTGTTCATCTTGTTTGTTTTTTGAAACAGCACATCTGGTGCAGGCAGCTAGCCTAAGCCTACTGTGTTCTTAACTGTGCAGCTCACTAAAAATGTAAACATACATCTGTTTCCTCATGTCTACGGCAGGCCATGAAGGAAGAGCAGAACCTGCTGGATGGAGTTAGGGAAGAGTGATCTCATTCACCCTGAGATATTTCGTGGTAAAAATCGGCGTCAGATTAACAGTGATGTACTGAGCCGATTAGATACTCGGGTTTAACTCCCAGAGATCTTGCGCAGGCCGGCCGTCGAACAACTGCCAATCAGTGTACAGTACTACTGCGCTCTAGTCACCACGTTAAGTGTCATCGCCTGACAACGTACCGGGTCCTTCCTTAACTTCTCCATGATCCGGATTTGAACTTTACCATTACCGCCATCAAAGGTGCCCGGTAAATTCAGAGCATGGCTGCATCTGCGTCGGCATCGCAGAGCTGAGAGCTCTAAACCCTAAAGCTGTTTTCAGAAGATTATCCAGTCAACATTCAGACAATTCAGAGCGAGACGGTCACTGCTCCCATGCATGGACCAGAGAATGTGATTGCATGTGCTGCCGATTTGCTTCTCCACACCTTTTTGCAGATAAATTGCTTCTCCGCTCCTTTTTGCAGATAAATTGCTTCTCCACTTTGGTACGCTACACTGCTACAGCAAGCCGTGTGATATGCTTTGTTTGCACTCTCAGTCAACAAACGACACAAGGGAGGGAAAGAAAAGGTGAAGCTAGAAAGATGAACAAAATGATCAGCTCGCAGTCCTAGTCACCACTCTCCAGCGATTACCACTAGTAATCACTGATCAGACAGGCTAATCTTGGTTAGTGGCGTCATGGTGTGCGTGGAATGGTAGGCAAGGGGACACGCATGCCATCCTCCATGAGCAAAAAGGTGAGAGAGCAAGAGCAAGCTCCAAGCAGGCATGCCGATACGCCATGAAAGTGCTCTGGCACACCCATTTGAGAGGCCATGGAAAGGAGTGTAGCCATTCCAAAAGAACATGGATTAGACAGTAGGATGGCACTGGAATCGAAACCATCAATCATCTTAGGTCCTGTTTAGTTCCCAATCACATCACCAAACTTTCAAAAATTATCTCTCCAAACTTTACTATTCACATATCACATCAAATCTCTCTCATCGTGCATGGAGTATTAAATATAGATAAATAAAAAAACTAATTACATAGTTTTGATGTACACGACGAGACGAATCTTTCGAGCCTAGTTAGTTCATGGTAGGACAATGTTTACCACAAACAAACGAAAAGTGCTACAGTGCGCTGCAGTGTCCGATGTGATAATTTCACCAAACTTTCTCTTCTTCTTTTTAGAACTAAACACACCATGGGCAGCAATGCAATCCACGCATCCACAGCTGTCAGCCGGGAGCCACCATTGCTTTGCTCCTCTCCCACTGACTGAAGCCACCATATCTTACTCTTTTCCCCGCACCCTCTGGGTGCAGTGCAAAAGGCAGCCTGTGGGCCTCATCGCTCTTGTGGGCTGCAGTGGGCTGCGTGGGCCCACCCAGCAGCAAGCAACCTTTATGAACGAACGCAATGGACTCCACTGTTAGGTGCAAGAGAGATGCCAAAAGCTGGCCGCGTTTAGATGCCCCGATTCGGGCACCGATTCGGGCCTGGCCGGTGTGACGCGCGTCAGGCCGGCCACTGTAGCGTTTCGTTTGTATGTGCGAAAAATTGTCCAAAAATTTATTAATTAGGCTCAAAATGTTCGTCTCGCAGAGTACAACAAAACTGTGTAATTAGTTTTTGATTTCATCTACATTTAATACTCCATACATGTTATGATATTTTGATGTGATGAGGAATCTTCTTTTTGCATAGTAAATTTGGGAGGTGAATTTGGGATCTAAACAAGGCCTTAGATGCAGCTTGGTGGCGTTGGTAGCGACTGGCCATGAATGAGGAGAGTACTGAAGAATTGAAGGCAAGCTCGGCAGCTGTTCATGGCGCTCGCTCTCTAGCTCTACTTGAGTTGGGTTGCACTGGACCGTGGACCTGACCTGCCTGTTTGGCTCATAAACACATCAACACCTGCCCCCTTCTGCTGCAGTGAGATCCATTCAGGATCATCATAAGATGTAGGCCATGGTACTGCAGGTACGCATGGCAACGATGATCGGTGATCTCTTGGTAGTGATAGTGAGACATGGGAGTAATGATCCTTGTGGTGGTACAGTGCAGGGACTTTGCATTGAGCAGGCCAGACCGTCAGACAGATCAACAGACGAGCCAATGAAGCAGCGTATTTCCCAGGGGAGGCTGCTATGATGGCTTTGGATCGGCATAATGGCTTTGTTGGCTTTGTTTCTGCCTTTTGTTAAGGAAAAGGAGGGGAAAGTGAGATCGAAGAGCGCCAAAAGAGGAGTTGGGCTGCATGTGCAGGCTTGTACTGGGTTTGTGGCTTACAGGGTATGCCTACAGGGTACTAGAGCCCGGTAGTGTACACCAGATCATCAGCACATTGCTACGAATAGACATCGAGTAACAACCAACCAGTGGTGGACAGCTGAAACACTCGAGCTCGATGTATGGACATATAATGTAACAACACCCTATGATTGTAAGCAATAAGAATGAGAAGGCCAGAGTAATGCGGAGTTAGTTTTTGTTTGACAAATATTCAGAGTTAATTAACTCGTCTGATCCCTGTGCTTGGCATTGTTGATTTGATCAGAATCAAAACTCCGAGAAAAGCTGAATCGGCAACCGAAAGAAAGGAACAAACCGCTTTGATCTGGGCAAGAAAGCAAGTGATGTATGACGTATGCAACGTATGCATCTCATTCTCGTCTGAGAGCTCGATCAGGATTATGTGATCTGGACTATAGTGTTACTGGAAAGAAGCGGCCCAAAACACAGGCGGAAGGGAAGCTACAACTAGGAGGAAGCGATTTTGAGCATGATTGCACGCACCAGCTGATCGGACGAACCCACTGTCGTGGCTTTAAAAATCCTTCTCCCTGGCACATGCCGCGCACCGCGCCCTGCCTCCTCTCCTATTCTCTGCAGCAAAAGCAAAGCAACGCAAAAGAAAGCCATCCACAGCCCCTCCCTCCCTCTCTCTATCCTGTCTCCTCTCTCTCTCTCTCACCTTGGTTCCTTTCTTTATTCATTCGCTCGTGCCCGATGAGGCAAAGTTGTGCCACTGGAACCTATATTCATATGTTTAAAAAAAAACTCTATTCAGCATTTCAGCCCCACTATCTCCCCGGCAGGCCCAGCACGGACCCCTTGATGACGATGATGATGCACAGAGATAGAGAGAGAGAAAGAGATGACGCGCACGGCGCACAATAGGAGAAGACTAGAGAGGAGGGGGGATGTGGAGAGGGAGACAGCGGCAGCATATAAAAACGAAACAAAAATGATCCATCCATCCATGGACCATGGAGCTGCAAGCCTGCAATTGCAAAGCAAAGGGGGTGGGGGCGCCCTCGGGAAAAGCGAGCTCAACGCCTCAAACAAACAGAAACACAGGCAACTCAGGGCCTGTTTAGTTCGAAAAAAAACTCCCAAATACACTGCGTAAAAAGAAGATTTGCTATCACATCAAAATATCATAACATGTATGGAGTATTAAATGTAGATGGAATCAAAAACTAATTGCACAGTTTTGTTGTACTCTGTAAAACAAACATTTTGAGCCTAATTAATCAATTTTTAGATAATTTTTTACAAATACAAACGAAATGCTACCGTAGCGCAATAATTACGAAGTGACGTCTTGCTCCCAAATTCAATAATTCTGAATGAATGAATGAATTCCGCGTTCGAATTCGCCGTCATCAATTCCGCATTGCTTCCTCTGCTCCCCAAGCCTACCAACCAACTCGCACGGCCACGCCTCCGAGAGCTTTGACCTCCGAGAGTGAGAGAGCTCACTAGCTCAGCAGCTAGCTCGCCTCCTCCTCCACGCCACGCGGCTGTATTTATAGCGCTCCTCCTCCAACACCTCTCTAGGGAGCAGAGGAGAGGGCGAGAGGGGAAGAGGACAAACAAGCAGGTCAATGCGCGAGCATACATACCGACAACTCCAGAGGAGGAAGAAGAGGTTGTGAGTTGGATACAGACAACGAGCTAGGAGAGCTAGCGACGACGACGACACCTTCGATCTCCTCGTGCTACAAAGGAATATAATCCGATCGAGGTCGGTCGGAATCGTCCATGGCGTCGTCTAGCTGCGGCAGGAAGGATCCCTCTCCAATCATTGCCTCCCTTGTCCCCTTCCTGCTGATGCTGTTGCTCCTCGTCTCGTGCTCGGCCGGCTCGGCCGCCGCGAAGAAGGCCGGCGCGCGGGCGCAGCAGCAGGCGGCGGTCTTCCGCGCCGGGGAGGAGCGGGAGGCGTACAGGAAGATCATGGCTCGGATGGCCAGGATGGAGAAGGATTGCAACAAGACAATCCAGGTGAACCAATCAATCTTTCGATTTGTTCCTTTCTTCCCCACACTAGTATACCTGCTCCCTCTCTTTGTCCTCGTGCTGTCTGTCTGTCCCTGGTGTGTTACATGTGGTGTTACCTGCATCTCACGCAAGCAAGCAAATCTAGCTATCTCACTGGTGTCGTCTTGTTCTTCCGGCCTTTTGGGATAATCTTGGCTCGTTGTGCATGCAGAGCCCTGACGGTGACATCATCCACTGCGTGCCGTCGCACCGGCAGCCGGCCTTCGACCACCCCAAGCTCAGAGGGCACAAGCCCGAGGTGACTCCTCGTCACATTGCCATTTCGATTTCTGCCGTTCGCAAGATGCTGCTAATCAGGATAAGTGCAGCTATAACGTGTACGCCTTCATCTTTGGGTTTGCAGGATGAGCCGGCGGAGAGGCCAGTGCCCAAGGGCGGCGCTGCCGAGGAGGAGGAGGACGTGTCGTTCCCGCAGGCGTGGAGCGACGGAGGCGAGCGGTGCCCGGAGGGGACGGTGCCGATCCGGCGGACGACGGCGCAGGACGTGCTCCGCTCCGGCTCCGCCCGGCGGTTCGGGATGAAGCCCCGCGCCAGCAACCTCCGCCGCGACTCCACCAGCAGCGGCCACGAGGTCAGTTCAGCTCCACCTCACCTCGCCATGGCTTCGACTATTCCTGTTAGCATCGCAAGAGCTGTCTGTCTCTGTCCCATCAGTACTGCTGCTGCGTTAAGGCTGATTAGTTGGCGGCGGAAACACAAGTGTTAGTGTCAGTAATTGCACGGTTTATATTTATTACGCAACCAGAATCGTGTCTCATGATTTGTCGTCCATGTTCCTACTCCTCTCCTAGTACACGCACACCTCGCAGCTCAGCTAGCTGGTGCAGTAGCCGCACACAGTACATTGATTGTGCTGGGCGCAGCGACAACGATAGCAATTGCCATCGCAGTGTGGATCATCAATCTCTACTCCACCAGCTCGATCAGCTCTGATGATAGATGTCTACTGCTTCTTGTATGGGGCGACATGGCGATGGCGACGACGCAGCACGCGGTGGGCTACGTGACCGGGGACCAGTTCTACGGCGCCAAGGCGAGCCTGAACGTGTGGTCGGCCAGGGTGGCGTCGGCGGCGGAGTTCAGCCTCTCCCAGATCTGGGTCATCTCCGGCTCCTTCGGCAACGACCTCAACACCATCGAGGCCGGATGGCAGGTAACCACTAGCTACTCTTCAGTCTTCAGTAGAGTACCCACCGTCTATCACCAACATCTTCAAGTACAAATGCACCCTACCAACACATCTCTGTACTCCTCGCATACTTGCATAAATAGTGATCATGCCGTGTTTGTTCATTCCTAGCATATGCATGGACATTGACGCATCAGGGTTCAGTTTCTTCAGAGTTTGTTTTCTTCTCTGAAAATGTATAAAAGACATGCATGTCGACTCTTAACTCATCAGGCAGGCAGTAGATAGAGGTGTGGTTGAGGAAATTGAAGAGGAAAATTAAGGAGCTAGCTGCCGCTTGTGCTGCTGCTACAGAAATTGTTTCCTTCAGACTGGTCATTGGCGCGTCCGGATTGTCTTTTCCAGGGAGGGGACTATAAAGGCCTTGCTTGTTCCTGCAGCGCTTTCGCGTCAGTCCTGAAACTGAAAAATGCCAGCCAGCCATCCTTGCCTCCAGCTAGTAATGGGAACCTGACTCGCAGTGGTTCTTCAGGCTGCCCGGTTGGTGACACCAGTAAATGTTGCTGGCTACCTTCAGCCAGGCAGATGTGAATGAACTTTGCAGGTCTCTTTGCTTTTTTTTTGAACATACAGGTCTCTTTGCTTGCATGCTTGATTCTGCTTCACCATAGTTCTGGCATTCGTATAGTATCGCTGAGCAAAAGCATTTGCATTTATACTGAACGACAGTGTACTGCAACTTTTTTGCGTATCCTGAAACTTGAAGCCACTTACTCCTAACTAGCAGTATGGTACATAGGTGAGAACTCATATCAAGTACTAGAGCCTAAGATCAACGTAATGGCAGTGCTGTTTTTGTAGGGTAAATTTTGATGCTTTGTGGAACAAACTATTTGTCAAAGTTTTCAGAATCAGACCGCATGTTGCAAGCATACTGGATGATGGCTCCTGTACATCTAAGCCCTTGAGACTATCTATTCACAAGCTCTATCTTATGAATTTGAGCATGCTTCATAACTAGTAGCGCCGGTGCTGGGTTTCTTGTCTGAAAGCTCAAACACACAGTAGGGCCTTAGATCCTTTCTCTGCAGCATATGCATGCATGTGGTTGTATGTTGACTTGGTAGTATATTAAGGAGGGATGAACTGGTGCTCATTAATTAGATTCCATCACTGTGATCTAGATTGGAAATGTGTGCCCATTGACTTGTAACTCCGATGGCTGCATTGCATTAGTCAGTCAAATTGATCCGGCTGGTGCTAACTTCCTGCTTGCATTGTTTACTCAGGTCAGCCCTGAACTGTATGGAGACAGCAACCCAAGGTTCTTCACGTACTGGACGGTAAGTTCCTGAAATCTACTCTGAAGTCTAAACCAACATTGTATTACCATTCACTAAAACTATATCAAAGTATCATAATGGTTGCTAACTTTTTTTGAATAATTTAATGGTTGCTAACTGTAACACCAAAATTAAACTGCAATTGAACATCTCTGGTGCCTTCCGTACTTGTAAGTTGTAGCAATGGTGCATATAATAAAACAACTAATGTGCAGACAAGTGCAGTGCAATTTAACATTTTCAGCAGAACAAATGCTAGCAGCAAAAGCTTGTAATCTTTCTATTACTGAACTGATGTCCAGCGGCGTCAGAATCAATCGATCACACTAGTAAACGATAGTTTCACTACTGACCGTTGCCATTGCAACATTGCCTGTCTGGCAGACCGACGCATACCAGGAGACTGGGTGCTACAACCTGCACTGCTCCGGCTTCATCCAGACCAACAACCGCATCGCCATCGGCGCCGCCATCTCCCCCACCTCCGTCTACAACGGCCGCCAGTTCGACATCAGCCTCCTCATATGGAAGGTACATTACATATCTAAATATGCTTCAATTTCAGGTTCCAAATCTCAACAACACAATGTGCTCAGCTCACATGGGCCCACCCACACGCGTGCAGGACCCACACCGGGGGAACTGGTGGCTGCAGCTGGGGTCGGGCCCTCTGGTGGGGTACTGGCCGTCGTTCCTGTTCACGCACCTGGGCGGGCACGCCAACATGGTGCAGTTCGGCGGCGAGGTGGTGAACTCGCGGCCCTCGGGGTCGCACACGCCCACGCAGATGGGGAGCGGCCACTTCCCGCGGGAAGGGTTCAACCGCGCCGCCTACTTCCGCAACGTGCAGGTGGTGGACGGCGACAACAGCCTCGTCCCCGCCGCCGCGCTCCGGCTCGTCGCCGACCACCCCGGATGCTACGACATCCGGGGAGGGTACAACCGCGCCTGGGGGAACTACTTCTACTACGGCGGGCCCGGCAGGAACGTGCACTGCCCCTGATGATCATATAGCCACATATTTAAGCTGCAGATACCACTACTACACAGATACAGAGGAGGGTTCGCCGTGGATGCCGCCGGAGTTGTTCAGCCGCGAATCAACCAGATACATATTGATCGTAGCATCGGGGGCGATTAGTGGAGGCACTAGCAAGCTGATTACTACTGTTAGTTTGAGCCCTGCTATGTGGGGGCGATTAGTAGAGCCAGAGAGCTAAGGTTTCGTTTGATGTATTCGAGGCTTCCTTCGTTCGTTTGATCTGATTTTTTTTTTGGTTTTCTTGAGTAATGTATACATGAGGGAATCCACAAAGAGTGTTTTGATATCCATATATGTATAGCACATGCACGGCCCATATGTCCTATTTACAGTGTGTTTCGGTCGTGTCATGTCGTGACCCATAGGTCTCAAGGAATCAATTCGACCTATATTCTTATTCTTAGTGAAACATCCCAGTTTTGTGAACCTGGTGGTCGTGTTGAATAGCTGACGAATTACCGGTAAAATAACCTTGAAGAATCTTTTCCGAAGAGCAGATCATGGGCAGGCAAAATCACCATACTTCCGTAATGTCGTATGTTTATTTTGCACTATGATAATTGGCTAGAGTACGGTTCCATGTCCATTGGCACGCCTGCGCGGTACATGGACAAGATGAAAGAAACCCGCGAGATAATCCTGCACCTTGGCCGGAGCATTTTTGCTAGGCCAGACATTTGGGCCACAAACGAGGCCTCCCGGCCCATATAAGGTTTGGTTTTAACGCCCACGGAGCAACGCAGAACCTCTCCTCCTGCCTGTCAACTTGCCAAGGACTTCCTCCCAGGTTAGTACCATACCGCTTACCAAGCCGCACAACAGCCAGCTCAAAACTTCGCTCCTCAGCGCCCGCGTCAGCCAGGAACGGTCGCGCGTGCCTGTGACTCCAGCTTCAGGAGGGCTAAAGAGTTGGTAGGAGGGGATGTGTGCTTGAGCCCATGTCAAAGCCTGCCGAAAGGCTAGTGTGCTGGCCCCAGCCCTCTGGGACGCCTAAAGAAAGGAAGCGCGGCGCAGAGAAAGACCAGCTGGTCGTGAGAGAAGCTCTAGCCCGGCCCTTGGGCCGCGGGGAGGCCGGCAGAAAGGTCTGCTGGCGGGTAATTTAGGTAGGTTGGGGTTCGCCCCGGCCGGAGGGTCTGCTGGCGGGTAATTTAGGTAGGTTGGGGTTCGCCCCGGCCGGAGGGTCTGCTGGCGGGTAATTTAGGTAGGTTGGGGTTCGCCCCGGCCGTCTGCTGGCGGGTAATTTAGGTAGGTTGGGGTTCGCCCCGGCCGGAGGGTCTGCTGGCGGGTAATTTAGGTAGGTTGGGGTTCGCCCCGGCCGGAGGGTCTGCTGGCGGGTAATTTAGGTAGGTTGGGGTTCGCCCCGGCCGGAGGGTCTGCTGGCGGGTAATTTAGGTAGGTTGGGGTTCGCCCCGGCCGGAGCCCGCTTACGCCGTCAGGGCTTCACGGGGGCCGCTGGGCTGTGCGGGCCGCACGCGCAGCCCGCTTTCGTGGTGCATGGGCTCGCATATATACGCCCTCCTACCTACTCTTTTGTTCCTCGTTATGCAGTTTTACATGGAAACGATGAATACCAGACAATGTAATAGCTTGCAATGGAAAATTCTTGTTTGTGTAGAGTGCAAAATTAGATCGAAATACTCCCTCCGTTCGTTACTATTTGATGCTTCCGACAGCACAACATAGCTAATCACAAGTCATGTTTGCCGTCCGAAACGTCATTGTAATAAATGACAGGTAGTATAGGACATGGTAATGGAAATATAAATTTCCTCCAAAGTGTAGTTTCTATAAGGTTGTCCATAAAAATGTACTACTGGCTTTCAAAAGTATAGTTCATTTTTGCATTTAATCAGAGTAGACTAGCTCTAGGGTTCCTGCTTAGCAGATTTTGCATGGCAGTAGTAGACTAGTAGTCTCTTTCAAAAAAAAAAAGTAGTAGACTAGTAAGTTCACGTACAGCGCATCATCTGCCTGGCTTTTATCATGTCGTGCCATCGTTCATTCATTCGCCAATAAACACTCAATCCAGATCGATCGTCCAGCTTAGCTAAGCTCGGCTGCTAGCCCGTGTCGCCATTCTGCTAGACTTGTGCTAGCTGCCTCTTCGTTCCTCCACTCCACTGTTCGCAACCACGGCGTGTGTGCGGTACGTGCATCTGTATGATACATCCACGAACGAATCATTGTCATCATATGCACGCACGCCCGGGCCGGGGTCCGGTGATGAGCCTCAACGGCAGACAATCCCTGGCCCAGACAACTAATTAATCCCGGCCCACCGGACCACAGTGCCCTGGCATTCCGCCGACTTGTTGCTTGCATTGGACAGTAGACTAGTAGAGGAGATAGATGCCGGCTTCGCCCTGTGCACTGTACGAGGGTCAGGACACGATGCCGCTCTGGCCGCTGGGACCGGGGGCTTCACTGTACACCGGAGGGGGACTCGTTTTTTGTTGTGCACGTACGGGTGATCAATCGAGGCGAGCGATCAGCTCCGATCATTGCTCTGAATCTCTGATATTCTGATGAGAGAGACGCCGGAGGCGATCGGGGACGGCTTTGCTTGCATCTGTCCTGCTGAGCTAGCTATGTATGAGGCTAAATGTAAAATGCCGGGAACAAACCGCCGCAATGTTCCCGTCACTTGCATGTCCCCATTTCGATGTGTCCGGCTGGCGGGCCAGACGCAGGCCTCCTTTTTCCCCAGCCTGATGAATGAAACAGTGAATAGAAAGAAAGAATTTGCAGGCCTATCATTCCTCGCGCGCATCATGGACGCAAACACAAGGCACGCAGACGCAGCTATCTGCAGTCGGCAGAGCTATGATTGTACGACACTGCTGCTGTGGTCGGTGAACTGAACATTCTCTTTCTTTTCCTCACGCTCTGCAATCAGCGCGGCATTCAGGCTGGTTAGTTCCAAAAAGAACTCCCAAATACACTATGCAAAAAGAAGATTCTTCATCACATCAAAATGTCATAACATGTATGGAGCATTAAATGTAGATGAAATCAAAAACTAATTACACAGTTTTGTTGTACTCTGCGAGACGAACATTTTGAGCCTAATTAATCAATTTTTGGATAATTTTTCACAAATACAAACGAAATGTCACATTAGCGCAATGATTACGAAGTGACGTCTTACTCCCAAATTCAACCTTCCAATTCTAACATCTAAACACCACCTCGGTGGCCTGGCCAAAAGGCAGCGGGTTTTCAGGCGGCTGCGTTGAAAAGATAGGCCGGGCAGACACAGAGGCGCTTCGCTATATATCCAGATCAGCAGGCAGGCAGGCAGTCGTTGGCGCGTCCCTTTCCGTCCAGGCTACCCCGCCTCCGGGAACACACTACACCCACGAGGCCACGACCCACCGCCGGTCACCGTGCACGAGCAACATCACCTGCAATCTGCCTGGTCTACGATTTCAACTGCACGCTGCAGATTAGCTACGTACCATGTGTGGGTGTGGGCAGCAAGCAGCAAAGAAAGATCTCACTGCCCAACTGCCCAAGATAGATGCGGAATGATTCAGATAGATGTGGATGTGGTTACTGTTAGGATCATCGCCGTCAGTTCCTCCGATCTCCCTGCAGTTCGACAAGGCCGGCGAAGCACGTACTGCACGTACGGCCGACAGATAGGGCGTGTTTGGATGTTTTGCCGGTCCTTGCTTTGCCGGGCTGGGCAAACATAAACGCGTTTGCTTTCCTTGCTCAGTTACCTCGTGGTCTGCGCAAGCAAGCTTTTCCTTGCTGCAGCAGGCGAGCCGGATCGGCTCTCCGCCGCAGGCAAGGCGAGGCTCGCTCGTCAAAGCGAGGTGAGGCAAGCCTTGCTCAACAACCGAACGTGCCCATAGATGCGGAACGATTCAGGACACATCATGCCATGCACGCCTCATCATCAGACATCAGATTACCAATGAAATTCACTGGGTAGCTTCACTTCAGTACAAGATCGATGCATCGGCATCGCGCTAGAGCTACTACATGCAGTGTATGCAGTGGGGGCATGCAAGGAATTATTGCTTGCTCGATTCATGCATGGTGGGGCGCCTGCTAGCTCCTTCCCCACCCTGGCACCCTGCCTGGCTCCACCACCCAATCTACACGACAGGGGCGGATCTAGGGCCTTTCATCGGGGTCAGCTGACCCCGATAAAATTCTTAAATTCCTTAGCAAAATAGTGTTTATCTATGGTTTGATCCCATCATTCTAATGGAGCTGACCCCGATGCCATTCTTGGCTGGCTTCGCCCCTGCTACACGATGATCATAAGCCATGGCGGCAGCCGGTGACGGTGAGCATTCGCCGCCACTCCTCCTCGCCGGTGAGCGGCGGCTCAATGGCTCGACGGCGGCCCAGTCAACGTTACCGTGTCCGTCGCCATCGCATCGGTAACTCTTTGAGAGGCTTTGGGGCTTTGGGCTGGGCTACGATCCCTTACATTGAGTAGGCCAACGAGCTGGACTGGGACTGGGACTGGGACTGCGACTGGGCTTGGGCCCGGCGTGGGAGGGCCGTGGGCTTGGTCGGCGAGACAGAGGCCCACTTCCCCGAGTCCAGCCCCGGCCCGGACCCGCCGCCGCCGCTGACCTTGCGCGAGTCGGCGCCGTCGTCGCTGCGGAGGCCGCGCAGCAGCGCCGCCACGTCCTTCATGGTGGGCCGGTCGTCGGGCCGCGCGCTGGCGCAGAGCAGCGCGATCCCGAGCGCCTGCAGCATCTCCTGGACCTGCGCGTCGGGCCGGCCCTGCAGCCGCGGGTCCACCACCCCCGCCGGGTCCCGCTTCTGGTGCAGGTGCTCCCGCACCCACTCCACCACGCTCCTCCCCTCCCCGTACGCCGCCGCCTCCACCGGCCGCCGCCCCGTGATCGCCTCCAGCAGCACCACCCCGTAGCTGTACACGTCGCTCTTCGTCGTGATCTTCGTCATGCACCCGTACTCTGCACGAATCCATCAGGATCGATTCATCACAGCCGTCAGTTTCTGGTAAGGATTAATTAACGAGCAGGCGCCGGCGGCGGTGGCGGCGGAGGAGGAGGAGGAGGAGGAAGCTTACCGGGGGCGATGTAGCCGTAGGAGCCGGCGAAGGGCGGGGGAGAGGAGTTGGCGCCGTCGTCGGCGGGCCTGGCGAGGCCGAAGTCGGCGAGGCAGGCCTCGTAGCGCTCGCCGAGGAGGATGTTGTCGGCCTTGACGTCGCGGTGGAGGATGGCGGGGACGCAGTCGTGGTGGAGGTAGGCGAGGCCCTCGGCGACGCCGACGGCGATCGCGAGCCGCACCTCCCACTCCACCACGGCGCCGCCGGCGCCGCCGCCGCCGTGGAGCAGGCCGCCGAGGGTGCCGTTGGGGAGGTAGTCGTAGAAGAGGAGGCGCGTCCGGCGGTTGGCCGCCCAGCCCAGCAGCCGCACGACGTTGCGGTGGCGCACCCGCGGCAGCACGCCGACCTCGCACGCGAACGCCGCCGACGAGGCCTCGTCGCACGACCGGAACCTCTTCACGGCGATGGTCACGCCCCCCGCCGCCGCGCGGTACACGGACCCCGACCACCCCTGCCCGATCACGTTCGCCGGCGTCAGGCTGCGCGCCACGTCGCCCACGCTGATCTCCAGCTTCTGGTACAGCGTCACGTCCCACGGCGGCAGCAGCATGTCGGCGTCGTCCTTGTCGCCGCCGTCGCCGCCGGGGCCGAGCGCGGAGCCCCCGCGCCGGCGGCGGACGAGGAGGAACGCGGCGGCGGCGAGGAGCGCCGCCAGGGCGGAGAGCAGCACGGCGGTGGCGACTCTGGCGGCGCGCCGCGCCGCGCGCTCGCGGTCGGCGGCGTCGCCGGGGCACCGCGAGAGGCACAGCCCCGGGTTGCCCTCGACGTCGCTGGCGGGGAGCTTCGCGAAGAAGGCCGTGTCCGGCGCGCGGCCGGCGAAGTCGTTGAAGGAGATGTTGAGCGCCACCAGGTTCTGGAGCGCGGACAGCGGCTGGAGATCGCCGGAGAGGCGGTTGCGCGACACGTCGAGCACGCCGAGCCGGACCAGCCCGGCGAACTCCTTGGGTATCGCGCCGGAGAGGCCGTTGCAGCTGAGGTTGAGGGTGATCTCCAGCCCCGGGATCCTGCCGATGCTCGCCGGAATCGCGCCGGAGAGCGCGTTGCCGCCGAGGTCCAGGAGCTGGAGCCGCGAGCACGATCCGATCTCCGGAGGTATCTGGCCGGTGAGCCTGTTCCCGCCGAGGACGAGCTTGGTGAGCGAGCCGAGTCTGCCGATGTCCGACGGGATCGCGCCGGCGATGGAGTTGTACGAGAGGTCCAGGTACTGCAGCGAGGGCATGTCGTGGAAGAGCCCCGGCGGCAGGACGCCGGCGATGGCGTTGCCGTGGAGGTCGACGAAGGTGAGGTTCCGGCAGCCGACGATCTCAGCCGGGATGGCGCCGGACATCCTGTTCGAGCTGAGGTCCAGGAAGCTGAGGCTGCCGAGCTTGCCGACCTCCGGCGGGATCGCGCCGGCGAGGTGGTTGCCGCTGGCCCGGAACCGGACCAGCGACGTGCAGTTGCCGATCTCCGGCGGTATCTCGCCGGACAAGGCGTTGTCGATGAGCAGCAGCTTGGACAGCCGCGGCAGCCGGAACAGAGACCTTGGGATGGGCCCGGTGAGCACGTTCTGCGAGAGGTCGAGGGACTCCAGGCTGGCGCAGCCACCGATCTCCGGCGGGATGCTCCCGGCGAGCTGGTTGGCCCAGAGGTAGAGCATGCGCAGCGCGGTGAGCTTGCCGATCTCGGCGGGGATGGCGCCGGAGATCTGGTTGTTGTCGAGCTCGAGGTCGGTGAGGTTGGCGCAGCGCGCGAGCTCGGCGGGGATGGGGCCGGAGACCTTGTTGCCGCTGAGCTGGAGCTCTTGCAGCGACGTGAGGTTCCCGAGCGCCGCCGGGATGTGGCCGGTGAGGCCGTTCATGGAGAGGTCCAGCACGGCGAGCGCCGAGCACGCGCCGAGCTCCGGCGGGATGACGCCGACGAGGTTGTTCTGCCACAGCAGCAGGTTCCTGAGGCTCCCGAGCTTGCCGAGCTCCGGCGGGATGGAGCCGGAGAGCGCGTTCTCGTAGAGGTAGATGTTGGTGAGGCTGGTGCACCGGCCGAGCTCCGGCGGGATCGGGCCGGAGAGCAGCGCGGTGTAGATGGCGATGGTGTCGAGGCTCTTGAGGTTGCCGAGGGTCGCCGGGAGCGGGCCGGAGATGCTGGTCTCGGCGAGGCCGAGCATGGTGAGGTTGCCGCAGCCGCCGATCTCCGGCGGGAGCGGGCCCTGGAGGTTCTTGTTGCCGCCGCCGCGGATCACCTCGAGGCTGGCCATCCGCCCGATGGACGCCGGGATGGCACCCTCGAGCTGGTTGTCGTAGAAGATGAGCTCCCGGAGCGCCGTGAGGTTGCCGATGGCGTCGGGGATGGCGCCCTCGAGGCGGTTGGAGTTGACGTAGAGGCTCTCGAGCTTGCTCCCCGGCCGGCACAGGCTCGCCGGGATGGGGCCCGTGAGGGCATTGTTGCTGAGGTCGAGGTGGGTGAGCGCCGGCAGCTGGTCGCCGAGCTGCGGTGGGATGGGGCCCGTCAGGTTGGTGCCCGTGAGCACGAGGCGCGACAGGGTGGGGCCCACCGCGGACAGGTCCGACGGGACGCCGCCGTGCAGGTCGACGAACTGGAGGCTGAGCTCCGTGACGCGGCCGGCGGCGTCGCACGACACACCCGTCCACCGGCACGGCGACGCGTCGGAGTCGCGCCAGTCGCCGAGCGCCGCGCCGCCGCCGCCGCGCAGCGTGCGCTTCCACGCCAGGAGCGCCGCGCCCTGCGCGTCCGCGGCGAGCGCGCAGCCGACGAACGCCATGGCGAGCGCGCACCGCAGCAGCAGCGCCGCCGCCCTCCACCTGCTCCGGCTCCTGCCGCTCGCCATCAAGCCAGGGCTGCACTTTTGACACTGTACCTGAGACTGAGAGCTACGCTTCGTCTAGAGCATGTCCAAATTACGATGATAGCAACGAGGAGAGGTCGAGAGGAGATGACTGAGGTGAGGTGATGCTGTAGGATCAGCTGCAGCAGGTGTCACTTGCAAATCCGTGTTCTTGCTTGTGCCGGAAGCACCACAGAAAGCAGCCTGCAACTTTGCAAAGCCAGGCAGAGTAGGTGGACTGGTGCCGAGGTTTAAGCTAAGCCTCACTCCCTGACAGGTTTTTAGTACCAGGAGGGAGAAGAAGAGAGGCACGCCATGGCCAAAGCGGCGATTTTTATATATGCCAATGGAGAAAAAAATAAAAGAGGTCAGCAGCTGTGAGAAAGAGATGAAGCAGGAAACCAGCGAGAAATGGCGGATTAGGTGGCAGCAAGCAGAGCTGGGGTTCAGGCTTAAGTGAGCTGCTGGGATTGTGAAGTGCAGGAGGGAGGGAGTGAGAGGGTGTGGCAGACACTCATGTGTGTCTGCAGAATCTCCGGATCCGAGGCCACCGGTTGGGTCAGGCCGTCACCCCTGTCCCTCCCTGTACTTGTTTATGCAGGCCCTCCTCAAGCAGACATCATCCAAGACCCTAACCGCAAGCCCACCGTCAAATTAAACTATATGTTGATCACGGGATTAGGGGCTTTGTTTTGGTTTCAAATTTCGGAGAGGAGTCATCAACGACTAATTAGTTGTGTTGTGTGTGCCTTACTGCCTTATGCTTTGGCCAATTTGAGTTCAACACTTTCAATAGATTGATACTGAAAAAAGAGGTGAGAGGTGAGCACTTGGGCTTACTGCTTCTCTATTTTAACAGACGCAACAGCTCTGCTCCTCCCAGGGAAAGATGGTGAATCGCGGTCACTCGATCGAGCTGTTGCATCGCATCAGTCAGGTTTTCAGGTCAGGTAACTTGGTCAGTCTTCATGGAAAGGCTGTGAACCTGCGACATGGCTGATACGGTTAGAGATAGCATCAGCGGAGAACTGGTTTTCACCAATTATGCGTGGCATTGCCAGCCAAACAAGTTTGTCACCCTTTCTGCCAAAGAAAGAAAACAAGTGCTTGAGATTGGCATTTGGCAATGCAAAGCCTTTCATTCACATCATGCACGCCGGAGCGTCCCCGCTGCAACAGCTAAAGCGGTGGCTGTGGGCAAAGAATATCTGGGGAACGTAACAGCTCGCCTAGAATAACATGGGCATCGACACATGGCGAGTAGCTACTCCCTCACATAGTCCCATTGCCTGCAATTTTAAAGCTCTATCAGCTCCTCTCTTCAATTTCTAGACCAATTTGCTGCTCTTCTTCTCTTGGCGCTCTTGTGATCACTCAAGAATAAATAGGCCATTTTCTCATGCCAACTTATTCTTCTAAAAAAATCCTTATCAAGAGAATAGTGAAGCAAACAGGTCAATCTATCTGCCTCCTTAATTGTAATGCACAATTCTCAGACGACTAACCTTTTCTACAGTCTTTTGCCGTTGTGTAAACTGTAAAGACATGGTCAGAGGCCTACCTAGTGATTACTGGCACTGGAGGATGGCAGGCAGCTGAAGCAAGAATCTCTCAAGAGTTGAAACACGAAAGGTGAAAAGGGGTAAAAGAAAACAGAGTAAAAGGAGGCACCACAGCTGGCCTGTTAGTGGGTGAAGCAGTAGTAACACACGACACGCATAACAGCTCCTCCATGCAGTAACAAATAAACAAACAACAACTCTTTCTTACAGCGGCTTCCTGCTCTGCACGTCAGTCTGCAGGTTAAACAAAAGGTTAGATCTACACTAGTGCACCCCTTGATGGAGGGCAGCACATGTCCTTGGTTGGATGAGATCTACTGCTGTTAGACTGTTACCACCACCACCTAGCAGTAATAAACTAATGGTGTCACCCTGTCTTTCTCGTAATTCGCGTTAATCGCGAGGAAGCCGCCATCAGACCGCGGTTAAAAAACTCTCTGCCAACGTACTGAAAGTTTTGCAGGCTCAGCGATCCAGATCTACCCTCCACTCCAAATTCCCATTGGTAAAAGAGCAGTCCTAATTAACCGGGACACAGGGCCTCTAATCCCGTGGAAGATAGTAATTCCAATGAGTAGAACTTGCAGAGTATTTACATCGGAACTAGGGCTTCTATTTGGGACAGGCAACAATGGCATTGCATTGTAAGTTGTTTCACCCCCATAAAAAACAGCACGCTTTCCTGTTCTTCTCTTACAGGGAACAACAGATGGAGTTACCATTGCTGTGGAGTACATGCAGGTTCAGATAACTTTACTGGTAAAGTTGTAAAAACATCTGGTTACCACAGTTAATCTAAGTTATCTAGCAGCACAAAAATATATTACCATGGGTAAGCTTAGTTCACAAGTATGTTGGTTGATCAAATACAATGGGTTGAGCAATGATACACCAGCATGCAGGGAGGCTCAAAGCTGGCAATCTGGTGTGAAAAGCTGGTCAGTTTTTACATGGATGATGAAAGGTCATGGAGAAAGAAAGCAAAGGTAGCAGTAGAGTAGCATGGTTATGTGCTGTCTCAACAAATTAGTTGAGGGACTAATGATTTACCCATGCACAGTACTAGCTGTCAAAGTTTTCACCGCATTATGATCTAGATCTAGCATCAGACTATCAGACTCTGCCCTCTGCCTACCATCCACCAAGTCTATTTCTGCTTTTCTGTAATAGTATACATGCATATTTTTAACCAAATGACAGGATTTGAAGTTTTGGCATGCAACTGGCAGCTGTAATTAAGACCTGTAATTAATAACGGTTAAAAACAAGTTGATCTGCAGGCCCTGATATTATCTTTGATGAAAGGAATCGTAATATGATCCTTGTTAATAGAAAAATGGATAGCAGAGGAGAGCAAAAGTGATCGATGGATCACGTGAGGCAGTCGACGCTTGACTTGAGAGGCGCTTGCCGCGTGACAGCATCCAACTCGATCAACAGCTCTCCATTCCAGTATGGTATGGCCAATCCATATGTTTGCAAAAACTTGTGGGGTAGGTATGATACTTGGGATCCTTTTCAGTTTTCTGGATTAGTCCAACCGGAGCAGAAGAAAGTGAAGATAAGGATTGACACGTACTTGTATTAAAAGGGACAATCACATGAAGCCCTACAAAATCTGAACTACGAATAAGACGTGCATTATAAAGTTATAGTACTATGATGAAGTACCTTTAACAAATTAAGATATTCCCAGGAAATTGTGCGCTAATGATATTCTCAAAGGTACCAATGTGATTTTAAACAGAAAGTGTGATATATTTACATGTAAAAAACCAGTAGCTTTTAGAAGATGGTTAGTAGTCCTAAAATAAACAAAACCATTCACATACTCTAAACAACAGTGATGTGCAAGCATTTCACGTATATAATAAGGTGCAAGTTAATTAGTAGAATATGAGAGATTGACAAGAGATATACAAGCTACACGAGTATCAATATATGAATTTAAAATAACGGAGATGTTGGATGAAACTAGCAAAACATCAATTATATATAGGTAGCAAAGATTGCTTTGTTAAATTAGTGTCGGCAAGAGATTGAAATTAAAACTGAAGCAACGAGAGTGAGGGAGACGGGGAGCAAGGAGAGAATTTAGGCATGAGGGGTGGAGGTGGTAGGGGCACATGCATGAGCTAAAGACAAGAAGAATACAAGTCTCACAAGGACAGGGAAAGGCCCCATGTGAGTGTGGGGGGGTTCATGAGATGGTGCTGCTAATCCTATCACTACCTCACTATTCTTAGGTATCGATTTGTTTTAGCCCCCAGGCCATTAAGAGCAGGGATGATCATGCATTAGCCGTGAACAAGCATGATCAGTGCCTAATCCATTATGAGCAAGCAACAAAAGGAGCTTAGAGTAGGGCGCGCAGCTACTACCTGGTGTCGTGTGCACTGCGCATCCTTGGTTGCTCACTGTTGATGGTGGTGAGGTCAAGGCATCCATGGACCATGGAGACCAAAAAACACACATCAAAAGGAGAGAGCCACCACAATTCCAGAGGCTCACAAAGAGTTTCACTCTCACACAGCAGCAACGGCCAATGGCTTGCATCAAGATGAGGGTTCCGATTGGGAGTTCCGGCCATCGATCACAGGTTCTTTACTAGTTTCTCCCTTGCAGGGCACAGACAACTCCACGTCCATTAATTTCTGTTCGATTGGTACTTGCGCCACCTCGACCGCAGCGGTCGGGAAGCCTTTTTTCTTCTTTCTTCCGTGGAAGGACACGAACAAGCTGTTGTCGATTCACCAGTGAGAAGGATTGTTCAAAAAAGAAAAATAGTGACGCGTCCTTTCCTGTCCAAACAGTGCCAGGGGTTTGACACAGCTGCATGGCGAGCTCCAACACAGGTGGTCTGGGCCGTGCTGCAGTGCTCGTCCGATTCCAACTGGAGCTCAGAGAGTCAAACTCATGGCATCTAATGATACTGGGCATCTAATGATACTGGTTGTTAGTTAACAGTCTAATCATGTACTCCGTACTTACTACTTGGAAGCTGAAACCAATCCAGGCATAAGCCTGGATATAGACTTTTTCAGGTAGGTGCTCCAGGCATATGTGTTTTGCAAGTCACAAAACCATATTCACTCTCTGGAAGTCTTGGGGATGTTGCACAAATGCTCAACAAAAACGATATGTTTCTCAAACCACCAGCAGATCTTCTTCAAGTACATAATACCATATTAACTGTAGTTTGCAAAACGTTTGACTCGCTCCCATCCTTTCCTTTGCATGACATCCCAAAAGTTTTCTCATTATTAAACTTAGAGAAATCTAAGCTCTTGGTTAAGCAGTTATTTAGTTCTCCTAGATTGTATGACATTTTTCTTCTTCATGTCTTATTATTACTTTCTAAGTCTACAGGGCCATAAGCCCATAACGGTGCTTTGGAGGCAAAATTGACAAGTCAATATTAACACTTAACAGACTGTGGATTGAGAAACAATGATCGATTTTGGATGGCAATGGAGGCCTTAGAATTGAAACAATGGCACCAGAAAATTTAGCCTATATGAAGTAACATGATGACTTGAGGTAGTGAGGTACATTTGGTTTCAAATCCACAACACCAACTGGCTTCTATGGTTATCCAATTTGCGGTTTTACGAGGGTCCCAGTAAAAACAACAAAATCTAGCCAATCCTCGGAGCAAAGTCAGAGCAAAATGGCACTGGGTTGCAGCTAATCAAATTAGCAGAATATGACAATTCAAGAACTATTTTACACAAAAGCAGCATCGTTATAATATAAACTGTGGAATCTAGGGTCAATTTTGTCAATCTAGAGAAGCACATTGGGATCTGAGAGCAGTTCCGGGTTTTGAGGGTGGTGGAATTTAGCCCTTTGATTTCTTTCCGCCCTAAAAAGCAATTAGACCAATTAACCACGTCCTTCCCTCCCTCTTGTTGTGACCTCATCACCTTTTATCATATCAAGCAGTACATATACCTTACTTGCTCACAGTATGCAGTTCCATCATACTCCCCCATCTTTTTTTCATTGTTGATCACTCCCGAGAAATACTAGCTTTACTTTTCATTATACTAGTTCAGTTGCGCTGAAATAATGTGCTTGGCAAAGATACTAATTCACACAGCAGAAAGTGCACATAAAAGAAGTTCCACTCCAGCGTTATTATGAAGCTCGATTAATTGATTTTAAGACAGTCATCATGCTTATACATAATTTTCTCAAAAAGTAACGATGGTGGTACAAATCTACTTCTAAGGCCACTATGTCAGTAATATCATCTCAATAGGACCAGAAACTGATTGCACCACAACAAACTACACCTACTGAATTCATATTTTGATCAGCAGGCCTAAAAGCGTTCCCTCGAGAGTGCCGTGAACCTTATGTTGGCAAAAGAAAATAGACACAAAAGGCTGCAGACATTTCCTACATGTGTCAGTATTTAGTACAATTTAGGTGCAAGGAAGGCAAGAGTGCAGTCTCAGACGTCAATTTAACAATTGCACAGCTAAGGAGCAAAGGAAACCTCAAACTATGGTAGAGCGCATTACAACTGCTGAAACTACAGAAGCATGCTAGGGTCCGAAAAGCAGAAAAAATTAAGATGAAGTTATCTTTTCTCCAAGCTTGTTGTTTAAGTGGCCTTACGGAGTAATGTTTCATAGGATGGGCCTCAAATTACCCAATACTCCTGCACGGATTTTAACTCAGACAACTTCAGCCACACAACAAACTTCCTAGATGCAGGATGGCAGAAACCAATAAATGAGGAAAACCTTGCTTTAAATACATTGTCATCCAGTTACATCAATTATTTCGTTGAGGTAGATGCCCGTGGATCAAGGACACCAAAATTCGTACTCATTTATAATGATGCAGGTTAGATGATAGTTCAGCACTTCAGCACATTTCTGTATCCCAGGAAACAGATCACAAAATCTTTTATATACAAAGTGGGATTTTTAAACTTTATAAGAGAATTCATGTGCATGATTCTGAAAGACCAACATTTTCACAATTCTTTGCTGTTGCGGTCACTGCAGGATGGCAGGCAACTGAATCAAGGCCGTGTTTAGATCCAGAAACCGGCGTCCCGATTCGGGTCTGCCGCGTTCTGACGCGCGCCAGACGTCATAAATGCTGCACTGTAGTATTTCGTTTGTATGTGTGAAAAATTTTCTAAAAATTGATTAATTAGGCTCAAAATGTTCGTCTCGCAGAGTACAATAAAACGGTGTAATTAGTTTTTAATTTCATCTACATTTCGTACTCCATGCATGTTATGACATTTTGATGTAATGTGAATCTTTTTTTTGCATAGTAAATTTAGGAGTGTAAATTTGGAATTTAAACAGGGCCCAAGAATCTCAAGAGTTGAAACAAAGGGTGAAAAGGGGTAAAGAAAAGGTGTTCACTTCCTCGAAAAGACTTCCTCGAAAAGAGAGGGAAAAGTTTGGTGAAAATGTCACATCGGACACGGTAGCACACTGTAGCACTTTTCGTTTGTTTGTGGTAAACATTGTCCTACCATGACCTAACTAGACTAAAAAGATTCGTCTCGTCGTGTACATCAAAACTATGCAATTAGTTTTTTTATTTACCTACGTTTAGTGCTCCATGCATGAAGAGAGAGATTTGATGTGATGGTGAATAGTGAAGTTTGGAGAGAGAAGGTTTGAGGGAAGTGAACACCGGCAAAGTAAAAGTTGAAAAGTGCTCCCTCGCCGGCCGGTGACAAGGCCATGCTGCCACAACCCCCGTGAAGCCGGCAAACCCACACTGTGGGGATGCAGAGTTGGGGCGGCAGCCAGCCTGAATGGCAGGGGAGCCATTTAGAGCACAACCCCTGCAGCAGTGGCGAGCCCACGGGGCAAGGAGGTCCCATAGGGCCATAGGGGCAAGGGTGGCCAGCGGCAGTGACGATTGACGAGCCGGGACGGTGGCGTGGCATATCAAGGCAGAAGCAAGTGCAGCCAGCGACCCTGAGCTGCAAGCCCGCATCTGGCCTGCATGCCCATGGCGACGTGGAACTTGCATTGGCAGCTGCTGCGAGCTTCTGCCATCTTCCTTCCCCATTTTTTTCTCCATTGTTTGGTTTTTCCCCTTTGCGGCTCAGTGCTGAGAAATGAAAGCATATGTAATTTATACAAATAACTTATTTACAAGAACAAATAGTTTCCTTGTGAACTAGAAAATACGTCTGTAAACAATTTACAAGTGTAAATGACAACCGGGGCCTAAAGTTGTAAAACATCTGGTTACTGCAGTTAATTTAAGTTATCTAGCAGCATGAAAAACACTAGCATGAGTAAGCACAGCTCACAAGTATGCTGGCAGAGAAAATGTTGAGCTAAGGGAGGAACCAAGCTGGCCTCTGATGTAAAAAGCTAGTCAGTTTTTATATGGATGAAAACTGGGAATGGAGAAAAAAATCACAGCAAATTAGTCAAGGGACCAATGATTTGCTCATGCGCAGATGTCAAAGTTCTCACTGACTCATGATCTAGATGAGTTAGCTTGTTCCTCCAATGTTGTTGTCAAAAGTTATCGGTTTCTGTTCATATAAGAGGGGCCTTTCATCAACCCAATAACAAGTAATTGTCTCCGCGGATTTTAATTCAGGTAACTTCAGCCACACAGATGCAGTATATCACATATCAAACATAGATCTAAAGGAAAACCTTGCTGTAAATACACTGCCGTCCAAGAAACACCAGATTTAGAGCAGTGAACACATGTCAGTTACGTCAATTCTTTCGTTGAAGTAGTTGCACCTGGATCAAGGACACCAGATTTGGCAAGTTATTACACATAAATTTAAAACTGTGCATGTTAGTTGATAGTTCAGCACATTTTTGTATACCAGGATGTGTTCAGGAAATTTTGTAAGTACAAAGAGCAACTTTTTAAAACTGTGCGAGAGGAGTAGCATAAATTGGATTCAACTTTGATGCAGTTCCCACACCATATTATCTGGTGCAATTAAAACTTACCTCAGGACACAGGAATCTCCAATTCTCCATAGGCCATAGCAGTACAGAATATGAACATATTAGCGGGTTTGATTCCATCCCAAACCAGCACCATGTTTGTTGATGGTAGGCTGTATAGGTTCTAGGATACCCTTTCTGCTTTTTCCAAGGGCCTCTCCCTAAGAAAATTGAGAAAACAAAATAAATCAATGGGAACTCATGCACTATTTTGTGATGAAACCTGATAAAAGATCAAGTATTTCTAAAAAAAGGTGATCAACTAGAAACATTATTCATCAAAAATTTAGTACTTAATTTCTTATTATTGCTGGTCCAGTAACAAATATATTAGCAGCCCGACAATACCTAGTTACAAAGTTACAAAAACCAACTGCAGGTACTACTCAATATATCTACCTAGTGCATAGAATATAAAATTAATAAAAGATATATTCATTTTCTTCCTTATTGTCCTAAAAATATGCCTTGCACATCATTCCCCAGCATTCTAGAATGCAAAAACTATCAGCAAATACATACAAAAGCATAAACAATAGACAAACGGAGTGGTAAACACATGCCTCCTTCCAGCCCATGTTCTCCATTATTCTCTTGGCGGAATGCAAACCACTAGAACGGAAATTTGTATCTACTGACGCAGTTCCCATTGAATCAATGTCATCAATTGATTCCTCGTGATCATCAAAAATGGCGATATTTTGCTTCTGTCCAGGCCCTATCCCTAAGCCACGGTGTAGGTTCCTTCTCTCAGCGGCTCTGTCCCTGTAAGCTTTTGTCTTTTGTTCCTGAAAATATTTCATAAATCACAAAATTGCAGCTGACATATAGAGCACTAACACTGATGTTTATGTTTTACCATTTACAGGTGAGAAAAAGGCATACAGGAGAACAATTCAGCAAATGCTACATTACTTTCCTCTGAAAAGGATATGTCATAATCTATCATTGGTCATGTGCATTTCACACAATGCTAAGAAGTATTGTGACTTTCTGAACTTCTGATAAGAAATAGTGCAGCAGTCAAAGCACTTTTCAGATAACTTATAACCCGACTGTGTTCATATGTACAACAACAAAAAAAGGCAGCTTGGGTTTTATAGAATCATAGCCATAAGCATCCATAAGGCACAAATACAGCCCTCAAGGGAGTGCCTTAAGATGTTAGCTTTGTGTATCATTTCAAACTAATACTACCTACACATTGATTGCAAAACTGAATCAGGCTGCATGCTGTACGTAGCATACAACGTATCAACAATTCAATCCATAGGGAAATTTCTCGTGAAGAAACAATTCACTGTCTATTCAACCCACCTTGAGATCTTCCACTGTCGATTTTTAGATCATATCCAGTTCATCATGGGTACCGCAGATAATAGATTGCATAATTGGATTACAATTTTCAAACTGAGATGCGGCAAAGTCTACAAATGGGTTTATTGTCAGGAAAGTAAACATCTGCTAATAGTTTAAAAAATTACAATGCAAAATTATTTAAGCTTAACTTGCCTCGACATTAGCAGTTGAGACACCTTCCTCGATTGAAGACTCATCAGCGACTTCAGAATGGTACTGTGCAGTTGACTGCTTATTCAAATTAATATCTGGATTTGCATATATATCAGGGAACCCCCAATCTTTTGTCGGATTAGAGGAGTCATATGCGGACAAAGAGGCCAAGTGTTTTCTGCTAGGGTTCCTTAGCCTGTACAACTTCCCTGATAATAAGAGAAGTGAGTACTTGTGAGCAATCTATTGCATCATCAAGCCCAGAATTGTCAAAAAAGAGTACTCCTCTTAAAAATAATGTATTTTCAATATTCACGGGAACGGGGGAATTTCCACTGGTTTGTTCTAAGTGATGATCTATGACAGCAAAAGTTCAATTGATATTATATTGAAAAAAGCCTTACGTGTTAGGAACTAATTAACTAAAGTTTACTACTTCTTCCTACATGTATAATGGCACATGCATTGTCACTGTGGAACCTATGCGGTCTTACCTGTTGAAACACGCACAAGGTCAAGATGAACTTCACTCACAGAAGCAGTCCTTAGACGGCCACCACGAGCAGGCAGAGAAGGATGAAGCTTACTAGAACCCCTAGATAAGCATCCCACAAGCCTAACCACAAGCTGACCATTGCTAATATGATCTTGGACTACATGCCAATCCCATATATCAATGGCTGGCAGTAATGGTGTATCATCATTTACTCTCTCAACCTGACCATACTGAGCCAGCCATTTCTCTTCCTCTAGAAAAACATTAAATATAACCAAATATTAGTCAGACCTGACACAACTAACAAATGGAATAATAAATAGCCATAAAATCAATATACCGATATAGTGTTATTTCTTTGCATTTTCTGTGGGTTTCATGGTATTGAATTTTCAAATGATAGACCAAGAAAAAATTAAAACATACCCCAACTTTGTTTGGGACTAAAAGGCTTCGTTGTTGTTGCTAACTGAGAAAATGAAGCTGTAAGAGAATGGCTCCTCACCTTCCGCCAAAGATTCATCCAAAGCAGTAGAATTCTTAGTTTCCGTTTCATCTTCAACTTGCTGTGATGTAGCATCATTTAGAGAAGCTGATGCACTGTCTAAAGTCAAGGTACTCAGCTTGTTTTCAGTTGTATCATCTCTGTCTTCCTCTGGTGATCGTAAAATCATTAGGACTGACTGTATAAACTTTAGCACCTCAAAATAAGAAAGCAAAGCGAAAGTCCGTACTAACCATTTGTATGAGTGTTTCCTAGTGAACTTTCAGCATCGACTTCCCTATTTGAGTAGCCTGACAGATACAAGTTTATAAGTGTTTCCTCCATCCTGTTGGAAAAGAGAAGGGTTAAACACAAAAAAAGGTGAGAAGAATACTAAACATTATTTATCAAATAAAAGCGAGGTAATCGATTATGCAAGAACCATTCTGATGGCGGTCCCAGTGTTTCATTCTCGTTGTCAGGTATAGCTGGTTCCGGACCTGCTATTAAACATGAAAATCAATCAATTTATTGTTACAAGGACGAGTCTTTTTTCAACATAGGGTCCCGATCTCAAACAGTGCCCCTTATAGCGAATATCAGTATTGTTAGTCTCTGTGGTCTGAATTTAAAGATAAAATGTTCCTATTCCAAGAAACAGGCACTAAAACACAATCTGAAACAAGTTATACTATACTGCTTGAATATGGCCTCTAAATTTGCAGTTAATTTGAATCAATACACATACAAGAGCTTTTCAAGAAATCTTGGTTGGCTTCATCGTATGGATAATTTGTTTCGGGTCCATTGCCCTGTTTCAATATGGATGAAATATTGCAAAAGTCAAATAAGACAAAAGCAAGATGAGGAATTTCGAGGAGCTAGCTGAAGTCCTAATTACCAGATCTGTCGTCAATGGCATGTAATTTCCGTTCTCGTAGATGTAGTACTAGCCATCTCTGCTGCTGTAGTACCATCCAGCGACAGGGTCATGGTAAAAACCAGTACTGAAAAAGATATGTTCAAGAAAATATCAAAACCATATATAAATCATAGCAATGCTACTGGCCCAAACTGAAATTGAAAGAAAACAACCACTTAATATGCTGCACCAAGGAGGATGCATAAGAGTCCTAGAAAGAGAATGCCTAGTATCCTTAATTCAATATCAGAATATGTATGGTTGACACTAGCAAAAGAGAAAACAAAGGCTAGCTTAATGACAAGCTGGTCGCAAACAGTACCCTGCATGAACTCAACTGCCACACAAGTAAGAACGAAGTGAGTATTACATTACATCAATTATCACCAAAACTCTGTGTACCATAGTGAACACATAGAAGGATGGTTGCATTTTCGCAGTCAGAGAGGCATCCATGAGGTTACTGATGATATCTGAAAGCATGTTCAATTTGATTAACAAACTGCTCGATACACGGAACCAACAGCTCTAAAACACAAGACTTCGCCAGAAAGCATGTTCTTCACAGACAAAGTCTTCTGAGTTCTGACATATGAGCCCTATTTTCTTCCAGGCGACAGCATATGCTGATAGCCTGATATCCATTTGTAGAAGAGATTCCCCCAAACCGCATAGTAGAGAGACATATGTTCAATTGGAAATCGCAACCGCGCGAGAGACTCATCCATCAATTGCACAAAAAACACAGCAGCTAGATCCGCAGCTTCCTTTCATGCGTTCATCAAGAGTTTCTACCTGTCTTGTACCATGAAAACACACCGCGAGGACAATCAACAACGCCCACAACCTCCCGGTCGCTTGAACTCCCAGATAACACGGCCCCCAAGCACCGACCGTTCCCCACCCCAACCTACGATGCGAAACACAGGAGCATGTGGCGAGAAACGAAACGGGTAGGCGCACGGCGTGAACCTGGCGTGGTAGTAGAGCTGAGAGTCGGCGTCCCACTCGAACCCGGCTCCCGCGCCGTCCGCCGCGTCACCGCCACCGCCGCTCCCTTCCATCGCCGCCGTTCGCCAGACACGACACCACCGTGCTGGCGTTTCTGCGTCTCCGTCGTCGGAGCGGTTATGATGGGCCGGAAATTGTTCGGACTTCGCGGGGGTTCCACCGCCGTGGACCCAATCCGTAGTTGAGTGGCTTTTGGGCTGTAAAACGTAAAAGTGGGCTCGTGTTATGGGCCTTGCTTCAGCTACACATGCGGATGCCGTGTGAATTTGAATTTTTTTTCGTTTTGGGGGATAAAATTGGCACCGGTGGAAAGATCATTATAACCGCAACGATGAAGGGTAGTATCTCTTTATTTTTTTTCTTTTTGCGGAATGACGGGTATTTCTTTCTGTGTACTCCGAGACACGAGCAGCTCTCGGAATTTGCCATCCTTCTTTTCTGTGCAGGGATGCTTGAGTTCTGGAGTAAATAAAGGGTACGTAGCATTTTCCTTCAGGCGCCTTTTAAACATGCTTTTTTTTTACAATTTTACAGTTTTACCTTAGGAAACTCCTCTTCCTGTTCCATTTTGAAGGCCGAATACGACGATATTGAAGGAACGCGAAGACACTAACCCAGGGCGGTACCTGAATAATCCAGATGCTTCTTTCCAGGCGTGGAAAACGAACGACGCTCGACGGGAAGGGAAATATGACGCGGACTGCGGATGGATGGGAGTGGAAGCTGCTAGTGGAGGCCGTTTATTCGGTTGCCTCCGAGACAGGGCACGGCGACAGCACACCAGATGCCGTCTTGCTTTCTTGCTGCGTACGTACGCACGAAACACACAAAAGTAAAAAAGAAAAAAAAATCCATCGACGACCTGACCTCTCACGTACGCATAGAGCGCGTACGTGTATTGTATCTGTACGCGTCAATCACATGGCACGGTGCGTTGATCGACGGATACATGCACGCACTACCAGAATGATCGACATCTGCACCGGGTGGGAAAGCCCTTTAGCACCGGGTTTCCCACCCGGTGCAACTAATCCGAGGCTAAAGGGGTACCCCTTTAGCACCGGGTTGAATAACCGGTGCTAAAGGGTCCCTTTAGCACCGGGTGCAACCACGACCCGGTGCTAAAGGGCCTGCCCCGCAGCGCCTTTAGCAGGGCCTTTAGCACCGGGTCGTGGCTGCACCCGGTGCTAAAGGGCCTGCCTTTAGCACCGGTTGCTGTCTGCAACCGGTGCTAAAGGCCCCAGATTTCTTTTTTTTTTGCTTTTTCAGTAGCCATGCGTGCACGTCTATATACGTATATATTCTAATACGTGTATTCTAATGCGTATTCGGCCGACTCTATATTCATACTAGCTGACATTTCATCAAAATAGAAGACATATATATTACAAAAGTAGATATTCATGCATGTCAACTCGAGTTATATATATTTAAACTGTATTTTCTACTTAATTAAGATTGACGACTAGCTTGTTGGACTGTCCGGCACGTCCTCCAGTACTGGCGAGTAGTATTCTCCTCGGGGATTGACGACCTCGTCACAGATCCATCCGACGAGCTGTTCTGCAATTGCGTCAATTCTTTCTAGCTCTAGGGACTCTTCCTTTAGGTTGAACATCTGTAATTTACAAATAATTGAAAGATATTTAATCCGCCGAGTTGGAGACAATAATTATGCACTTAATAATAATAGAAATGTTGTTTATTATTACGTACCATAATATCCTGTTGTGTAAGCTTTTTATGTCCCCAATTCCACATGAAATCGCAAACATAGTATGCACATAAATTATTTCCCGGCCCCTGTTTGGCACACTGTCGACCAAAAGAAATTAAGTAAAATTCATATAATATATTAGCCGAGGCCTACATGTACAAATTACTTGCTTACCGGAAAGACAATGTTCCATTTTAGTGTTTCATGTTGAATTCCCGGGTGTTCTTGACGAAATTGAATCCAGGCCCTGCGAAAAAAAAATTGAGTTAAGTCATTGCGAGTGTAAGGGGTGAATTAAGTAGGGGAAAATATACATCACCTTGTCATCATGTCCATGATGTTCTGTAGTTTTTCTTTTGGAGTGTGCAACGAATCAAAGACGTTCACGACACCCCGGTCAGGACACAATATTATTAGGAACCAGTGGAATCTGTGCACATGTATACATTATAATCAGAAATGAATTAGTACGCAGACAGTATAAGAAGAAGCCTGTGTATGTACTCACTCGATGTTGTACGGGATTAGTATGGAGTCGCAGTAATTTTGTTTCTTAATATACTTGTATAGGTTTTCATATGTTTCCTTAGGATTCATCAATATCATTTCTTCACTTATCCTTCGAGGATCCACGAAACCAACGTCATATATCCCGGATCTCCGACATTTTTGAATCTCCATTCTGCATATGTTAAGCAATAAATAAAGCCCGCGTCAGCATAGATTGGAATTATTGTTTTCAAACTGTGAATTATAAGCAACAACAAAGTACTTACAGTGTCCAACAGGTGATCAAATCCACGTCCATGGCGTCGCGGTGGTACAGCTCATATATATCCTTAAACCTCAGCCACACCCAATCCTCGTCACCATTGTAGAAATCATGGTTCTTCACGCCTACTTTGATCATGCGCCGTTTATTCCTTCTTGATTCTTCCAAGTACCACTCATGGAATCGGCGCATCTTCGTCTGTAGCTTCCTCTCCATTTCAGGAGGGACCATAGGCTCGCCAAGATTAAACGGCCACCTCAGCGTTATGTTTACAGGCACCTCTTCTTCCCCCAGGACTTGCGCTCTGGTTAGTCCAGTCTCGGCCATTACTCGTTGCACGTTAAGCTCGTCCAGAGATGGCAATGGACCCAAGGGCCGCTGAGGTTGCTGGCCGAGCTAAGGAACCTTTTTGGATGGGCCCGCCTCCTTATCTGCAGCCTTCCGCTTCCGGCGAGATTTCAGTAATGAGCGGTCATAGTCTGTTACTATTACTTCCTTCTGTTGACCCTTGCCCAAATTACCGAGGAATGACTTGACGACGGTGGGATCAAGCTTCGGCTCCGGCTCAGGTTTTTTCCTCCACTCGGCCATTTGCCTCTTTGTGTCTGCTTTGACCGAGGCTTCGAGCTCCTCTAGAGTCTTCTCACCCGCTCTTTTCTCTGGTGCGGGCTTCTCTTTGGTTTTCCGCGCCTTCTTCGCTGGTGGAGTGGGGGCAGAGGCTTTAGTGCGGCGTCCCCTCTTTGGCGGAGGGGGCGGAGACCTCCGCGGCGGAGGAGACGGAGACCTCTTCGGCGGAGGAGACGGAGACCTCTTCGGCGGAGGAGACGGAGACCTCTTCGGTGGAGGAGACGGAGACCTCTTTGGCGGAGGAGACGGGCTTGCATCAGGAGCTCCCAGAGAATCGTCATGATCCTGTGGATCTCTTGGAGGTGACGGGGGCTTGTTGGTAGCCGCAGGTGTACCGGGTATGACGACGTCTGCCTTGCTCCATAGAATGATGCAGTGAGAACACTGACCGAGTTTTGTTTCTCCGTCACCTCCGGGGATGTCAAGTTCCAAGTCTTCCCAGCTGGTGACGACTTGCTCCACCTCAACAGGTACGTAATCATGTGGAATGTCATTGCAGTGCCATTTTTGCCCTTCTTCCACACGTTTGGTCATACCGTATGCGACCTGATAAGTTAGTAGTCACAAAGAAAGTTAGTAAATGAATGGTATTTACGGTGAAATGTATGCAGTATGAACTAAGGTCGCATACGTACCACCACAGCTAAGTTCTTCTGCCTGACGACAAGCTCGCACGCGGTCCGTTGAGTTATTTCATCCACGGTGTAACGGACCGCTTCGGCGGCCTGTGTGGAAGCGTGACTGCTTTGATATTGTTGTGGAGGGCTAATAAGGGCCGCATCTTGGAGAGATGCATGCTCTGTGGAACCGGTCCGGCCTGCGGCTTGTTGGAGAGGTGCAGGCTCTGTGGAACCGGTCCCGCCTGTGGCTTGTTGTATCTGCAGCCATGCTACCTTCATCCGTCGCTCCATCTCTGCCTCCATTTCTTGGAGCTTTGAGCCCTGGGCGGCAACCGTTTGCTCTAGGTCCCTCACCCTCTGCTCATATTCGGCCTTCTTCCTCGAACGGCTCCTATAGGTGGCGGCGTGCTCTTGTAAACCTTTCTTCCATGAGATGCTTGTGCCTACGCCGCGCGTCCGTCCAGGATGCTCCTTGTTCCCTAAGGCATAGGTTAGCTCATCTCTGTCTCTATCGGCAACAAATTCTCCCCTATCAGATGCCCTGAGGATATCGAGGAGACGCTGAGCTAGTTCTCGCAAGTCCTCGGGAAAAACTAAGGAGCCGTCGATTGGGCTTAGGGTGCCTCCATGACCATAGTACCAATGCTTGGTCCTTGTGGGCCAGTCATGTGTCGCTGGAGTGATGCCTCTAGCATATAGATCTTCTTCCATCTTCTCCCATTTAGCGATGCTTGCCTTGTAACCTCCCGAACCCATCTTATGAGAGTACTTCTTATTTGCGGCGTTTCCAGCGTTTCTAGCGCTAGCCGTTGCACCCTCTTCGGAGGTTTTGTACTCAATGAATGCTTCCCACTCGTCATTGGTGATCTTCTTATACTTCTCAGGATCCGGGGCCTCTCCGGTTTTGAGAAATTGCGAGTACAACTTCTTCTTGAAATCCTGAAACAGAACTGCCATCTTCTTCATTGTCCAATCCCTCAATTCTGCTTCATGAGTGCTAGGCCAGTCGAATATTGCCTTTAATTCCCTCCATAGCATCTCCTTCTCTGTATCGGGGAGCACGTACTCCTCAGTGGGGTCCGTGGACTTCCATTTTCTGATACTAATGGGCACATTGTCCCGTACAATTACCCCGCACTGAGATACAAATTTCTTGGCCACTTTTGGGGGCTCAACTGGCTCCCCGTCATCCTCCACTCGGGTGATGTGTAACTTGACATCCTTCAGCTTATTCGTGGTCGATCGTTTTGATTTCTTAGCAGAGGCGGCCTACACAAATTACATATATACGAGATGATATAGAGATGGTATACATAATTGACATGTACAGTACAAATTTATGTTATCTATATACACACCTGACTAGACGAGGGCGCGTTACCGGCTACTTCAATAGTTTCGGCCCTTGCAACATTGTCGCCCTGGACATTTGCGGCCCCTTCAACATCTTCGGCCCTTGCAACATTGTCGCCCTGGACATTGTCGTCCCTTCCAATGATGCCCAACACATCATCCATGGACATTGATTGGGTTACAATATTGAAAAGTTGATTCGCAAAGAACGTGTCGTTGTCCTCTTGCATGGGTGGGACAGGGGTGTTGTTGTCCTCTTGCATGGGTGGGACAGGGGTGTTGTTGTCCTCTTGCATGGGTGGGACGTTGTTGTTGTTGTCCGCCATCTATAGAATTAAAAATAATTGATAAGAAATATATACAAAGCATACATATTCCCAATATTTCTAACATTTTCGCTAAGGGGGTCGGTGCGTGAAAAACGTATTCGCCAAGGGGTTCGGGTGCGCGGTGTGAATTGATTCGCTAAGGGTTCGCTAAGGGGGTCGGTGCGCGAAAAACGGATTCGCTAAGGGGTTCGGGTGCGCGATGGGTTCGGGTACGCCATAGAATTTCCGATAATAAACATTTTCGATAGTATACATTATACAAACATATAACATTTCCAATATACATTTAAATGAAGCACATATATTTCTAATATACATAGAATTTCCAATATACATTTAAATGAAGCATTTTCCAATATACATTTCAAACATATAACATTTCCAATATACATTTCAATGTAAATATCTCCAATACATTTAAATGAAGCATTTTCCAATATACATTTCAAACATATAACATTTCCAATATACATTTCAATGTAAATATCTCCAATACATTTAAATGAAGCATTTTCCAATATACATTTCAAACATATAACATTTCCAATATACATTTCAATGTAAATATCTCCAATACATTTAAATGAAGCATTTTCCAATATACATTTCAAACATATAACATTTCTAATATACATTTCAATGTAAATATCTCCAATACATTTAAATGAAGCATTTTCCAATATACATTTCAAACATATAACATTTCCAATATACATTTCAATGTAAATATCTCCAATACATTTAAATGAAGCATTTTCCAATATACATTTCAAACATATAACATTTCCAATCCTACAGATAAATTTCATACTAGTATTAGGTATAAAACCCAAAGCAATCCCAATCCTACAGATTAAAGTTTCCCTGTTCCATGCAAAACAACATTTCCCAACCCATGCACTCACTTCAACTAGCGTAGCGCGGGGACGACGGGCGCGGGGACGACGACGGCGGCGGGGACGACGGGCGGCGGCGGCGTGGGCGCGAGGACCACGGGTGGCGGCGGCGTGGGCGCGGGGACGACGACGGCGGCGGGGACCACGGGTGACCACGGCCGGGCGGCGGGGACGACGGGCGCGGGGACGACGGCGGCGGCGGGGACGACGGGCGGCAGCGGCTGAGGAGACGAGGCGGCGGTTTCTGTGGCGTCGATCTGGGAGGAATGAGGGCGAATTGAGGGAGGGGAGAGAAGTCCCCGGCCTATATAGGTCCGGGGCATTTAGCACCGGGTGCAGCCACGACCCGGTGCTAAAGGCCGTAACTGTGCGCCACACGAAGGCCTTTAGCACCGGGTGCAGCCACGACCCGGTGCTAAAGGCCCCCCTTTCGCACCGGGTCTTCTACACCCGGTGCTAAAGGCCCCGTAACTGGCGCCAAACGAAAATTGGGGGCCTTTAGCACCGGATTTTAGATCAACCCGGTGCTAAAGGCCCAAACTTTTCGTTTGGCGCCCAGTTTCCAAACCGGCCTTTAGCACCGGGGGCTACTATTTGGGAATCTTATAAATATAGTTTTTAATGTATAGTTATTAATACTTGTTTTAATTCAGTTATTAATACCTGTTAAAAATAAATATTAAATAAGAAAATCTTATAAATTACTAGAAAATCAATATAAAATGCAAGAAAATCTTATAAATTACTAGAAAATCAATATAAAATGCAAAAAAATCTTATAAATTACTGGAAAATCTTATAAATTAATAGAAAATCTTATAAATTACTAGAAAATCTTATAACTTACTAGAAAATCTTATAAATTACTAGAAAATCTTATAAATTACTAGAAAATCTTATAAATTACAAAAATTGATAACTAAATGAAAGATTTTGGAACATTAAACGGTCTCAGATGAAAAAGTTATGAATACCAAAATTTCATATCTCATCAAGATCTACAATCTTTATTTAAGTCATTTTTGCATTTAAGAAAGTGGTAGTATACATTGTTCATTAATTCTAGATTCACTCGCATAGTTTCCAAAACTTTGTTAGAGACTTGTCAAATTTCTACTACATGTTATTACCCATTTTGAAAATGACAAAATGACCTAAATAAAGATTGTAGATCATGATGAAATATGAAACTTTGGTATTCATCACTTTTTCATTTGACATCACCTAGTGTGAAAAAAACCTTGGTTGTAGTTGTCATTTTTAATTCAAAATTTGGATTGTTCAAACACGAGAAGATTTTTCAAAATAATAACATTAATAAGTTTCATAACTTGATAGAGTATGATTTTAGGAATTTTTAGGAAGAAAAATGATCTTTTTTGAAGTTTGTACGAGGGAGAACGACTAGTTACAACTTTTATACAGAGATTAAAAAGAAAAATTGTTCTTGTTCATCCAGTGACGTGGCCTGTGTGCGGCCGGTGACGTGGCCAGCTGCCGGTCGGCCCGGTCGTGGCCTTTAGCACCGGGTGCAGCCACGACCCGGTGCTAAAGGCCACGACCGGGCCAGTGACATGGGTCGTGTGCGCCCGGTGACGTGGCCAGCTACCGCACGGCCTCCGTGGCCAGGCCGGTCTTTGGCTCCGCCGCACCCTTAGCACCGGGTGCAGCCACGACCCGGTGCTAAAGGCCAAAATCTTATAAATTAATAGAAAATCTTATAAATTAATAGAAAATCAATATAAAATGCTAGAAAATCAATATAAAATGCTAGAAAATCTTATAAATTAATAGAAAATCTTATAAATTAATAGAAAATCTTATAAATTACTAGAAAATCAATATAAAATGCTAGAAAATCTTATAAATTAATATAAAATCTTATAAATTAATAGAAAATCTTATAAATTACTAGAAAATCAATATAAAATGCTAGTAAATCTTATAAATTACTAGAAAATCTTATAAATTAATAGAAAATCTTATAAATTACTAGAAAATCAATATAAAATGCTAGAATTAATAAAAACAATCTTATAAATCAATAGAAATTACATGGCATCATCGTTTACTCGGACACTAATAAACTTCCTATTTACAAATGTTCCTTGATTGTGATCACGCCGTAGATACGGTGTCTCCTCCGCCGCTAACAGGATGCTTGGGTCATCAGCCACTGAGAATGGAGGCCGGCCATCGAGCATATCATAATCTTCATCCGTCTTGTCCTCAACTCATACGATTTTTCTCTTTCCAGGAAGAACTATATGACGCTTTGGCTCGTCTTGTGATGGGTCCAATTGCTTACCCCCACCTTTCTTATCCGCCCCTTTCTTCGGTCTGCTAGCCATGTCCTTCACATAAAAAACTTGTGTGACAGCTTTGGCCAGGACGAACGGTTCGTCTAGAAAGCCAATCTTGTTTAGGTCCACTAACGTCATTACATAGTCCGCTTCAACTTTAACACCTCCTCCAGTCAGCTTCACCCATTGGCACTTGAACAGTGGGATCTTCAAAGGTCCGTACTCTAGTTCCCATATCTCCTCTATGATTCCATAGTATGAGTTTGTATTGCCATTGGTGTCTGTCGCGTCGATCCGGACACCACTGTTTTGGTTGGTGCTTTTCTTGTCCCGGGCTCTTGTGTAAAATGTATACCCATTGATGTCGTATCCTTGGAATGTCAAGATCGTGCTCGATGGACCTCTAGCTACAAAAGCTAGCTGCGCATCAATGCCCTCGACACCCATAAGACGTCTTCGCAACCAATCGGCGAAAGTACTATTGTGCAGACGCTGAATGAAGGCCGCAGACTTTGTTGAGTTTTCGTCCCTGAGAATCTGCATGTGCTCCTCGATGTACGGAGCAACTAATGTTGATTGTTGCAAAACTGTGAGGTGCGCTTTATGAAATGTCTCAACGTCCTTTTTCACCATCGATCTTCTCCCTAGTGTGCCCTTTCCACCAAGTCTCCCCTCGTGATGGGATTCGGGGACACCAATCGGCATAAGATCGTCGACAAAGTCAACACAGAATTCAATGACCTCCTCCGTTTCGTATCCCTTAGCAATGCATCCTTCTGGACGAGAACGATTACGAACATACTTCTTTAGGACAGCGAAGAACCTCTCAAATGGGAACATGTTGTGTAGAAATACTGGGCCCAATATACGAATCTCTTTGACGAGGTGAACCAATAGATGTGTCATGATATTGAAGAAGGATGGTGGAAATATCATCTCAAAGCTGACAAGACATTGCACCACGTCGTTCTGTAGCTGATCTAAGTGGTCTGGATTGATCACCTTCTGAGAAATTGCATTGAGGAATGCACATAGCTTCACAATGGCTTTCCGCACGTTAACTGGTAGCACACCCCTGAGTATGACGAGAAGCAGCTGTGTCATCAACACATGGCAGTCGTGAGACTTAAGGTTTGTGAACTTCTTCTCTTTCATATTTATTATTCCCTTAATATTGGAGGAGTAGCCAGACGGAACCTTGATACTGTTCAAGCATTCAAACATGCTTGCCTTCTCTTCTTTGCTGAGAGTGAAGCTGGCAGGACGCAAGTACTGGCGTCCTTTGTCTCTCTTTTCTGGATGTAGATCAGTCCGTTGCTTCAATCGTTTCAGATCCTGACGTGCTTCCAGTGTATCTTTTGGCTTCCCATAAGTACCCAGGAAGCTTATCAAGTTCACGCAAAGATTCTTCGTCAGATGCATCACATCAATCGCGTTACGGACCTCTAAACGTTGCCAATAAGGTAGCTCCCAAAAGATAGACTTCTTCTTCCACATCGCGGCACGACCATCCTCACCCGTCGGAGCAGCCTGGCTTCCGTCTCCCTTGCCAAACACCACGTGTAGGTCCTTCACCATATCAAATAGCTCTTCTCCACTCCGGTGTCTCGGCTTTGTACGGCGGTCAGCATTCCCGCCAAAATGCACGCATTTCTTTCGTAGCTCATGCTTCGCCGGAAGGAATCGACGGTGACCCATGTACACAACTTTACGACAATGTTTCAAATATATGCTTTCGGTTTCCTCTAAACAGTGAGTGCATGCTTTATATCCTTTGTTTGATTGTCCTGATAGGTTACTTAGTGCAGGCCAGTCGTTGATGCTTATGAAAAGCAGTGCTCGAAGGTCAAACTGCTCATGTTTGTCCTCATCCCACATGCTAACACCTTCATTCTTCCACAGCTGCAAAAGTTCGTCAACCAATGGTCTTAGGTACACATCAATGTCGTTGCCAGGTTGCTTTCGGCCTTCGATGAGCACTGGCATCATAATGAACTTCCGCTTCATGCAGAGCCAGGGGGGTAGGTTGTAGATACAAACAGTCACGGGCCAAGTGCTATGACTACTGCTCATTTCACCGAAAGGGTTCATGCCATCGGTACTTAAACCAAGCCTAACATTCCTCGCATCAGCATCAAACTCTGGGAATGCTCTGTCGATGTTCCTCCACTGGGATCCATCGGCGGGGTGTCTCAACATGCCATCCCGCTTACGTTCTTCTTTGTGCCAGCGCATCAGTTTGACATGGTCTTTGTTCCTGAACAAACGCTTCAGACGGGGTATCAGAGGCAAATATCACATCACCTTCGCAGGGATTTTTTTCTTAGAACGCTCTCCCCCAACATCACCAGGGTCGTCCCGCCTGATCTTGTATCGTGCGTAGGTGCAAACCGGACAACGATCCAAGTGTTCGTACTGTCCGCGATAGAGGATACAGTCATTAGGACACGCATGTATCTTCTGCACCTCCAAACCGAGAGGGCAAACAACACGTTTTGCTTGATACGTCGTCGATGGCAATGTGTTACCCTCTGTAAGAATCTTCTTTACGAGTTTCAGTAGCTCCTCGAAACCCTTATCAGTAACACCATTTGCTGCCTTCCACTGCAGAAGTTCAAGTGTGCTACCCAACTTCTTTAGCCCCTCTTTGCAATCTGGGTACAGGTCAGTCTTGTGGTCCTGCAACATGCGCTGTATCTTTTTCAGTTCCTTATCATTGCCGCAGTCTTTCTCGGCATCACGCAACATTTGCCCGAGCCCATTAGTAGGTTCATTTTCCTGAGCAACATCTTCCTGAGCATCGCCTTCCCGAGCAACATCTTCCTCATCGGCATCACCCATTACAGCATATGCAAATGAACCGTAGTATTGAGCCAATAACGGAATGTCGTCATCGGCCTCGTCTTCTTCATCTTCATCCATTAGAATTCCTCATGAAACCGTGCCTCATCAAATGCACTTGAAAACAACCTCTTTGTTTGTACGATTGTATATTTTTACAATGGGTGCATGGGCAGAACATGAAACCGGACGGCGTCCTGTTAGCCTCGGCGGCATCGAGAAACGTCCTAAGGCCATCACGGAACGCCTGAGCGTGGGGGTCCCCGTACATCCATTGTCTATTCATCTGCATTATTAACCAATAACAAATATACAATACAATTTAAAGATAAAAAAAATATAAAAATAAATACAAATTATAATATATATTCCATTATATAAATAAATTTCTAAAACTACATTACTATATTCATTAAATATAACATTACTATAAGCCTTATAAGATTTATAAGATTTTCTATTAATTTATAAGATTTTCTAGCATTTTATATTGATTTTCTAGTAATTTATAAGATTTTCTATTACTTTATAAGATTTTCTAGCATTTTATATTGATTTTCTAGTAATTTATAAGATTTTCTAGTAATTTATAAGATTTTCTAGCATTTTATATTGATTTTCTAGTAATTTCTAAAACTACATTACTATAAGCCTTATAACTATTAACAAGTCATACAAAACAAAATACTAACTAGCTTGCCTTCTCTCTCCATTTAAAACACAACATGAACACTCTCTCCACCATGAACTCAAGCTCTCTCCTCTCTCTCCTCCAAGAACACAAGCTCTCTCTAGCTAGCTTTACTTTGATTTACAAATCACTCTATTTCTAAATCATAGAAGGATTACAAGCTAAATAAAACATTAGATAATGAAAGAGTGTACCTTGTAGTGCTCCTTAGATGAGTAGATTCTTCACAAATTTTGAAAAAAATTTGGGCAGCACCTCCCCTCCCACGGCCGAGCAGCATGAACACAGCGCCTAAGTGTTCAGCTGGCTCGGGCGGGGGAGGAGGAAGCCCCTATATTCAAACACATTAGCACCGGGTCGTGGCAAGACCCGGTGCTAATGTTTACCCTTTAGCACCGGGTGCAGTCACGACCCGGTGCTAATGTGCCCGAGGCCTTTAGCACCGGGTCGTGGCTGCACCCGGTGCTAAAGGGAGAACATTAGCACCGGGTCTTGCCACGACCCGGTGCTAATGTGTCCGTCCTGACACACCTCCGCGTCGCCCCCGCTCCTAGCCGTTGGACCCGATGCTGAAGCCCCGACGGATCAGGGTCGCTGAACAGCAAGCTACTCTCAAAGCCGGTGACGGACGATCGCGCAGGATGCAGCGGGGCACCCTGCACGGGGAGGACGCAGTGCATCGCATGGCCACGCCGAATCGGCCCCTTCAGCAACAGGCGCACGACAGGGTCAGTGGCATACAACTTGCAGCTAGCGAGTATTTCGCAGGTACTTATATTAGAGATTTTAATATTTAAAAGGAGCAGAGCTGCCTGGGAAGTTCTGGATGGTTGACGACGGAGCCCGTGGCCGGGTCATGAGTCTGCGTCTGACTTCCTTTCTCTGGCCCTCCCGAGTCGCGAGTGTTCTAGACTTGGCAGAGGAGACCTGGCCTGTGGCATTGCCGGCGCTCGCAGCTCGCTGGCCCAGCAACTCCGGTCCCGGCGGAGGATCTAGTGGCCCTGTCGTCGCCGGTTGATGCGTGGCCCGTTCGAGATATCTCGATTCTCAGCTGCTGGCCGGGGATCGGAGTACATGATGCCATGATGGCCAGGGCAAGGCCGACCTTCCGGATACAAGGATACTCATGCTTCACGTATTTGCGCTCTAGAAACAGAATACGTATTCCGAATGGATAAAGAGAATCACGCCCCCTACTTGTACGACCCTTTGAGCAAAGTATACGGCCAAGGTCCAAGGGAATACGATGGGGGTGGCTCAAAGTGAAACGTGAAGAGACAACTTAATTAGCCACAAGCATATATGACAAACTAGGTGGTACCCCGCGCGTTGCTGCGAAAATTTATACAAAATTTGAAAGTAGAAAGACTAAAATGATTGCATTGCAATATTTTTTGTAAACAACAATGTAGAGGAAAACACATTCATTTTATCGAGAGAGAACTACTTATAAATTTATAGCATGGTATTTGCAAAGACTAACACAATGCATAGCCGCAGAAAATCAGTAAAAGACATAAATTCATAATTCTAGTGGATGGTGATGTGGACAGCTTGCATGTTGAAAGAAGATCTAGTGAATGGTGACGTGGAAATCAGCCATGACATGTTAGTGGGTACCAATTATATAGGTTTTATAGATATATTAACACGGTATCATAAAGATGATACTCCGTAGTTTTCTTAGGACAACATATCAGGTAACCTCTACAATACGTTGTTGTTTTGGTTGTCTCACAGTAATATAATACGGAGTGTTTCTTAATTTACGATAAAATAAAAAATATTATTAGTTATATGACAAACAAAACTTGTATAATGTTGATGAAGTTGTCTCGTAATTCTAAAATTTAGCTCATGATGTATTTTCTATCGCATCGTCTTACGTCAGCAAAAATTCTAGGTACCACCTAAACGATCTAATCTATCCGTAAAGCTAACTAGCGGCGGTACGCTTCAACACACAATATTTTTGGGCCGTTTACGAGCTTGGTAGCCGTTCGTAATTTGCGAGCAGGTAACATGTTGATAAAATTGAAACTCTTTCTATTCTAGGGAGGTATTCGATCGAAACTTTTGTATCGGCCCGGCCCAAGTCGAGATCCGCGTAGGAAACATTGCTGGGCAAACGAACGATGGCGTACCGTAACGAGCCGAAACCGACCTGATACAGCGGTGCATCATCTGCATCGTTTTCACGAACGAAAGGGACGTATACAACGGTGACACGCTCGATGCAACACCTGGACGAGTCCTCGCCGGTGAACCCCGCCGACCAGAAGCTGTAGATGTACTCGGCGCCCACCGCCCAAGCGACCGGGTCGTTTTCGCCGTGGCGTTCCCGGCCCGCAAGCCGCGACGGTCAATTCCTCGCCCGGGTCAAGCGGCCGGGCCAGGTACGCCTAGCACCGCGCTGCCTGCCTATAGCCACCACGATGTGGCAAGTGGCTGCCTGCCCAGCGCCGCATGCTGCCTTCGTCCACAAGAAGACATGCAGAGGTCAGGCATGCGAAGCTTCGGGCCGGCGGCCGGACGGACGCGCACGCCGGCGCCGCCCCTGTACAGAGCCCGCGTCGCGACGGCGGCGTGCGCTCCGCGGGCCCGGCCGAGGGCCCAGTTATCCTCTCCTCTTGCATCGGTGGCACGTTTCTCAGTTTCTGGATAAGGTATTGACCCTAGATGATCGAAGTAGTCCGTGGACTCGTCTCCGACGTCGATGTCGTTCGGTGCAGAGGCCGGTGCGCGGGACACGGTCTCCATCGGTGGCGCTCGTGCATGGGGATCGCGGTGGTCAGAGCGATCCGGGGTCTCAGCATGTACCGTCGCACGTATGGTCTGCTGATTGGCCGGTCGACTCGATGCAGATTTCGTCGACCAAACTTTTTTTTTTCGATTTGAACCACTCCTCGAGTCTCAGGACCCTGGAGTCACTGTGAGCTGAAGCTGAGCCGAGACGGTCGCGCGCGTACGTGCTGCGTTGTCCGCGACGGGTCACCTACCGGCCTCTGGGCAGGCGGCGCATCCATCGATTCGCCGACCACCGTTGTTGTTCGTTGGAAAGCTCCAGCGCGTGCGGTGGCTGCATCGGCCTGCAGCGACGAAACAGTTCTCAACTGCCAACTACCGGCTCCCACCGGAGGTCCCAGCAGAGCAGCGGTACGTGGCTGCCGACTGGCCGAGCCATCGAGCCAGGGTACAGGGGTGGGGAGCCATGGCCCATGGCATGGCACACGGACAGAGGGCCACGCCATAGCTATCAGCATGTCCATATCAACATGTCCACCGGCCATTTCACCACGATGTGGCTACTGGTCTTAGCCATTGTGGCCCTGCAGACAGTACCAACTATGCCTGTCTGAACTACTATTTGTTACCTGATCCGCGAGCGTATCAAGAAACAATAAACACATAAACAGTTGAAACCGGCATCCCGTTCTGTCTTGATCTTTCTTTTTCTTCTTCTCCTTCCTGTTACGCATGCCTGTACGTATAATTTAATTCCGACGGCATGTGCATGGCACATGCATGCGATCGTGCCATGCGCTGGAGTCGCCACCTACGCGCGGCCGGGCACCAACCAGGCTAACCCAGAGCTGCCAGTTCGCCACCTGCGTCCATTTACCAACTACGGAGTACTTGGGAGTATGAGTACTCGGCGTGTCTAGTGGCCTCACTGGAACGTACGCCCAGGCGTCCTGCACGAGACGCCACATGCCTTCATCCACGGCATGCAGCACACGCCATGTCGTCTCGCGTCGAGAGACACAGGATCGGAGAGGACACACGGACACGCGTGCCACCGCCCACGAAACCCAGTAGCGGCGACGTGCCACGGCGTACTGCCGTGTGGGCCCACCTGATCCCACTTATCCGGTCTTTTTGCACCCGTGGCACGTTTCTGGAATCTGGATAGGGCGTTGACCGTGTGTGTATAACTGTTGATATACTACAGTACTATACTAACTGCACTACGACTCTGCGTGTGTGATCGATCGACACGCACGTGAGGTCGCTGTCGATCGATCCAGTCCAGGGGGTCGGCGAGACACGGTTTTGATCGGCGAGACTCTGCGTCCTCCTGATTTTCTAATTCTGTTTCCTCCAATTCATTACGCGACCAGAGGGGAAGCCACGTCGACGCGATTAGCGCTACGAAGCGGACACGTGGCCCGCGGTATCACACGTCGCGCAGGGGGTGCAGGCCAGTGCGGCTGCTGCTGGACCCCATGGACCCGGTGCCTCCACTACAGGACACCCGCCAAGATCCTGATGGAGCCTAAAATAAAATTCTTAAAGTCTGCAACTGTCATTATTCAGCGTTTCTTGATCATGGGACGCAACGCAACGTCCTGTGTAGCCCCCCTGCATAAGACGCGGGACAAGAATCGAAATTCCATGAAGACAAATATTTTTCTTTTGAAAAAAAAGATCCGGAAGGAGACAAATATCATTGATCTGACACATTACCCATTAGCGAAACTTAGGGGATTCTGTCAGTTTTGCCTTATCCACATCCACGTAACAAAATCTTAGTAGATTTTAGGCGGATAACTGCCATTTCCCGAGGAAGATACTATTCTACCACCACCACAATCAAACATGTGGAAACAATATCACCGACATGCAAAAATCCCGGGCATCACAAGGCAACGCTATCGGCTCTTGATTGCACGAGATCCCAAGAGGAATAGTACGAGTACATACAGAGAGCTGCTCCGGGTTACAAAATCAATATTCAATGCGTGATTGGAACTTATCCGAAAATAACAGCGTGATGGACTCTCCGAAAATAACCCATGAATGGGGCGGATTAATTAGCGGGCGAAGCTTCGCCATACTCAAATTAGGTCGGTGCAAGTCACTGCTATTTCCTTCCGGGGAAAAAAGGCGCTACTGTTTCCATGTAGAAAAAAAATCCATTCCCCTGCAGGAAGCTTTCCTTGTGGGACCCGCAGGGGGGCTCTATAAATCCAGTGCCAATTGGCCCCCGATGCTTCAGCAAAGTACCAAGCTTTAGCAATCTCCAGGCAACCAAAAGCCTAACCCAATCCTCAACACCTCTCTCGAATACTCGAGCAGCCCAAGCAGAGCAAGCCAGCCAGCTCGCCGATCGCCATGGCTCCCAACCTGAGCAAGGCCTCGCCGGACCTCATCGGCGACGCGGCCGCCCCGGTCGACGGCCTCAAGGCGCCGTCGCGGTTCACGCTCAAGGGCAAGGACCTCGCCGTCGACGGCCACCCGTTCCTGCTCGACGTGCCGGCCAACATCCGCCTCACCCCGGCTTCGACGCTGGTGCCCGCCGCCGCCGCCGATGGCGCCGCCGGCGGCGGCAGCTTCCTCGGCTTCGACACGCCGGCGGCCAAGAGCCGCCACGTGGTGCCCGTCGGACGGCTCCGCGACACCCGCTTCATGAGCATCTTCCGCTTCAAGGTGTGGTGGACCACCCACTGGGTGGGCGACAGCGGCAAGGACGTCGAGAACGAGACCCAGATGATGCTGCTCGACCGCTCCGGCTCCGGCGCCGGCGCCGGCGGCGCCGCCGCCGCCCGGCCGTACGTGCTCCTCCTCCCCATCATCGAGGGCTCCTTCCGCGCCTGCCTCGAGTCCGGCAAGGTGGACGACTACGTGGACATGGTGGTGGAGAGCGGGTCCTCGTCGGTGCGCGCCGCCGCGTTCCGGAGCTCCCTGTACCTCCACGCCGGCGACGACCCCTTCGAGCTCGTCCGCGCCGCCGTGCGGGTGGTCCAGGCCCACCTGGTCACGTTCCGGACGATGGACGAGAAGTCCCCGCCGCCGATCGTGGACAAGTTCGGGTGGTGCACGTGGGACGCCTTCTACCTCAGGGTGCACCCGGAGGGGGTGTGGGAGGGCGTCCGGCGGCTCGCCGACGGCGGGTGCCCGCCGGGTCTGGTGCTCATCGACGACGGCTGGCAGTCCATCTGCCACGACGACGACGACCCGGCCGCCGGCGAGGAGGGCATGAACCGGACCTCCGCCGGCGAGCAGATGCCGTGCCGGCTCATCAAGTTCCAGGAGAACCGCAAGTTCAGGGAGTACAGGAAGGGGGGCGGGATGGGCGCGTTCGTGAGGGAGATGAAGGCGGCGTTCCCGACCGTGGAGCAGGTGTACGTGTGGCACGCGCTCTGCGGGTACTGGGGCGGGCTCCGGCCCGGCGCGCCGGGGCTGCCGCCGGCGAAGGTGGTGGAGCCCAGGCTCTCGCCGGGGCTGCAGCGCACCATGGAGGACCTCGCCGTCGACAAGATCGTCAACAACGGCGTCGGGCTGGTGGACCCCGAGCGCGCGCACGAGCTCTACGAGGGCCTGCACTCGCACCTCCAGGCGTCCGGCATCGACGGCGTCAAGGTCGACGTCATCCACGTAAGTGCTCTTTCTACTGATTTAAGTATTTTTTTTCTGCGACATGTTTTTTTTGTATTAACCAGTCTTAATTCTGATTGCGTGTTTATTATCGTCCTAATTTCGGTTAGCGCGGTGCTAGGACTAGATTAATGAATTCTTAATCTTCGTATATGTGTTGAGATATAATCGGTAGAGTCGGTGCACGTGACGGGGTTAGTGCGTACTCGAGGATTCTGGATGCGCCCCGGAAGCCGGGGAACCTCCGAGCCAACGACAACGAGTGGGACAGAACTCCAATAATTTTTCTAACTTATTTTGGGATAATCCTAGGAACAACTTTTGTGGACCGATGCGTAGTCCACATGGGAAATAGTCAAAATAACAAAATGGTGAAGTCCTAGAATATGCATGCATATCAGCAGTGCTAATGAAATAAAATAAAATAAAATACATCTATCTATGGTGATGAATGGTGTGTGCTAGGTTCGGTGAACCATTTCTTTCTGGGAAGCCACATGCGAAATGAGCTTTCTGCCAATTAGATGCTTCTCAACCGCTAAATATTTCAGAAATGTTTGTAATTTTCTTTTCGGGCTGCCGCGGCGTGGTCGTTAATTTCGAAGGAGACGTGATTGGCGTAGGGATGCTTATTTCGTTTTCATGCAGTCTTTTTATCAACTTTATCACACAAAAATTTGAAATTGCACCCGGAGTTATCACCATAGTAATCCAATTGACGGTGGTCAATTTCGGCCATTAAGTAGTATCCTTTTCAGCTGGGAACCACTGTCCTGTGCTGTAGGGTGTAGATTTTGACATTTGACATGACAGTTCCTGTTACTATTTTTACCTTTCAGGGAATGAATAATGCGAATTTTAACAGTTTTAATCTGTTTAGTTCCAATCACATCACCGAACTTTCAAAAATTCTCTCTCCAAACTTCACTATTCACCTATCACATCAAATCACTCTCTTCATGCATGGAGTACTAAATATGGGTAAATAAAAAAACTAGTTGCATGGTTTGGATGTACACGACGGGACGAATCTTTTGAGTCTAGTTAGGTTATGGTAGGATAATGTTTACCATAAATTAACGAAAAGTGCTACAGCGCGCTACAGTGTCTAGATGTGACTTTCCCCCTACCTTTTCACCCTCTTTTCAGGAACTAGGCCGTGTTTCTTTGGGGCTGGGGCTGGAGAAATTTCTCCAGCCCCTTTGACCAATAATTGCGGGTATTAAATCAAGTCAGTTTACAAAACTACCTTCACAGCATTGCACTATTTCACGAGACCTATCTAATTAGGCCTTTGACCGCACGATTAGAGGATGGTAATGTAGCATTACTGTAGTAAATCATGGACTAATTAGGCTCATTAGATTCTTCGCGCAAAGTTGCACTCATCCTTAAAAAGATTTTAGAAATAGACTTCATTTAATACTCCATGCATACAAGATTCCACTGGGAGAAAATTCTCCCGGAGAAAAGAAACGCGGCCTAAACACCCCCAAGTTAATACAGTACGTACTAACAAAAATTGACTTGACTAACAGGATCATATGTGCTTGTTTCCTTCAGCTGCTGGAGATGCTGTGCGAGGAGTACGGCGGTCGCGTGGAGCTCGCCAAGGCCTACTTCTCCGGTCTGACGGCGTCGGTGCGGCGCCACTTCGGCGGCAACGGCGTGATCGCGAGCATGGAGCACTGCAACGACTTCATGCTCCTGGGCACGGAGGCCGTGGCCCTGGGCCGCGTCGGCGACGACTTCTGGTGCACCGACCCCTCCGGCGACCCCAACGGCACCTTCTGGCTGCAGGGCTGCCACATGGTGCATTGCGCCTACAACTCGCTGTGGATGGGCAACTTTATCCACCCCGACTGGGACATGTTCCAGTCCACGCACCCCTGCGCCGCCTTCCACGCCGCCTCCCGCGCCGTCTCCGGCGGGCCCGTCTACGTCAGCGACGCCGTGGGCCAGCACGACTTCGCCCTCCTCCGCCGCCTCGCGCTCCCCGACGGCACCGTGCTCCGCTGCGAGGGCCACGCGCTCCCGTCCCGCGACTGCCTCTTCGCCGACCCGCTCCACGACGGCAAGACGGTGCTCAAGATCTGGAACGCCTGCCGCTTCGCCGGCGTCGTGGGGGCGTTCAACTGCCAGGGCGGCGGGTGGAGCCCCGAGGCGCGCCGGAACAGGTGCTTCTCCGAGTGCTCGGTGCCCCTAGCCGTGCGCGCCTCGCCGGCCGACGTCGAGTGGCGGAGCTGCTCCGGCGTCGGCGTCGGCGTCAAGGGGGTGGCCCAGTTCGCCGTGTACATGGTCGAGGCCAGGGAGCTGCGGCTGCTGCGCCCCGACGAGGGCGTCGACCTCACGCTCGCGCCCTTCACCTACGAGCTCCTCGTCGTCGCCCCTGTGCGCGTCGTCTCGCCGGAGCGCGCCGTCAAGTTCGCGCCCATCGGGCTCGCCAACATGCTCAACACCGCCGGCGCCGTGCAGGCGTTCGAGACCAGCAAGGGCGACGACGGCGGCGTGGCCGTCGAGGTGGACGTGAAGGGCGCCGGGGAGATGGTGGCGTACTCGTCGGAGAGGCCCAGGCTGTGCAGGGTGAACGGCGAGGAGGTCAAGTTCGAGTACAAGGACGGCGGCATGGTCACCGTCGACGTGCCGTGGTTGGGGTCGTCCTCCAAGCTCTGTCGCGTCGAGTATGTCTACTGAGCCGGGTGAACAACGAACTCTGCCCCGGCACATTGGCTTGTCATCAGGCTGCAATAATCAAGTGTCGAGAGACTGAAAGAGCTTAGCAAGTTTTATACAGCTCTACCGGTTTCATTTTTTGGTTTGAGTTTTATTTTGTAATAAGGATTCTATAACGTGTGAATTAATGGAGTGCTTTAGTTTCTTCTGAAATTTCTGGTTCGTTCTGCAAATATGTTTGCTCAATTTCTTTTTTTTAGAGCACATGTTTGCTCAATTTCGGTAAACAAAAACCTAATTCAAGTCTTTTGGTGTGCCACTGCGAGAGAGGGATGTCTCTGCTCCCAATTCGACGAGGGTCCATGGGGAATGAGGATCCTGTAAGTTTGGTTGGTGAAATAGGGTAGAATGGAGCCACTCCATTCCATTTTTAACAGTGTTTGGTTCCTGAACAATAGGAACGGAGCCACTCTCGGACGGGCATATTCATGGAGATTCGGCACCGGTCCGTTCCGTTTTTTCGAGCGAACGCGGCCGCTCCCACCGCGTCCTACTCTTTCCCCTCCCATCCGGTCACCGCTCCCCTCCCTCATTCTATCTCACCGCTCCCGCCCCCTCGCAGTCGGGCGCCGCCACCTCCATCCTCCTCTTCCGCGCGCGGGGGAGCGCCTGCTCGCGGCCGGCCACGTCGTCAATGGGAAAAGCCGGCCTGGGCTAGAGCGGTGTCGTACACAGCGCAGACACGCGCATGGAGTTGGGGACAGCTTGCGCGCATAGAAACTGAAGAGATATGTATGGATCCAGCTGCAAGCAGAGGACACGGCCAAGCGAGTATGAGCGTATGTATACGCATGAGCTAGCCTGCATATGATGACAATGCTGTGGGTTAATTAATTATATAGTTAATTAATTATATATGTATGGGTTAGTTAGTTATATTACATATTAAATTATTGTACGTACTCTTAATTATATAAATTATATATGTGTTGTGGTTTTATTGTTTATGTGTGTTATGGTTATGGTCTCGTGGTATACTCACCAAAAGAGAGAAGTGAGTGATCATAAACACGTTCTCGTTCTACAACCAAACAAGGAACAGAACGACTCCATCCCACGAACCAAACGTAAAATGGAATCGCTTCATCCCTCCAACCAAACAACTAGTTGGAGTCATTCCACTCTAAAAATATAGAATGGAGCCACTCTATTCCACCCCGTTCTCCAACCAAACGTATCCTAAGTGTACGTCCATCTGTGGAGTTAAAATTTCATTCTGCAATCGTTCACCTCCAGCAATGCAGGGCCAGCAAAAATGTCCCCCGACTGTAGTCACAGTTTCAAGGGATGCTGTGACAAACTGACTAATGTTGGGGCATGTAGGCCGTTTTATTTAGAACAGCAGTTAATCATGTCTTTGCAAAGGAGGTGTGGCTAAAGATGAGTACTTGATCAGGGAGGTTTGTACTAGTTACCGGCAGAAGGGGTGGGAATTCAAGAATGGTGGCATACATCGCTGCAGTACAATCCACGAGCTCAACGTCGTAATGTGGACGTATTGCTCATGTACACAGTTTGGGATATCTGGAAGGTCGGAAGGACTAAGGAGAGGATAAAGAAGACGATCGAAGCCAAGGCGTTTATTAAAAAAAAAGCCAAGGCGTAATCTGCACCGCAACTTCAAGTGTTCTGCTTGATCAGGGAGGAAATTGCCTTGAGGCAGGAAATAGTGGGAGTGCCTCAAGTTCTATAGTTTTCCTATGATTAGCGCTTCAGTTTACGAGGTTGCGTTTTATTTCTCTATATAATATCAACTTTGTAAGAACCTACTTGCTCTTCTATCATTGATGCGGCAGTGTTCCCGCCATGGTTTTCAGAAAAAAAAAAGAACAGAAGTTTTCCGTATTCATCTTAGAAGGCTGAAGCCAGTTCTTCTTGGCCTCTGTTTTTAGTCTTGGTCTCCTGTGTTGATCTTTCCTTCTCGCAGATGAAAGACGCCACATATTTCACATCTCATCAAAAAGGATAAAAAAGAGAGGAAAAGACGCCACATATTTCACATTCTCTAACATCAACGTATGGTGTGCACGATGGATGAAGGATGAATGGACCAGAAACAAATAAGCCCATTAGCAGCATCGCCGTCCTGACGGAGGAATGGATGAATTCACAGCCCATTAACAATAAGCCAATTAACGGATGAATGGATCAGACTCCACAAGCCAGAATCTCAGCCCACAAGGTCCAAATAAGGCCCACCTAAGCAACAAGCGGAGCTGGCTGGAGCAGCAAGCAAGCCGACCGACTCGCCGTCCCGTCCCGTGTCTCGTACTCTCGTCTCGCCTCCCTGTCCCATCCGGATTCCTCCTCCCCTTCCTCTCCTCTCCTCCCACCTCACCTCCCACCATCTCCAGCTCGCTTCCCACCCAGCAGCTCTCCACCAACCGACGCGGCGGGGGCGATGAACACGTCGCAGTTCATGGACAAGCAGATCCTCGGCCTCGCCGCCTCCGCCGCCCCCTCCGGCGGCGGCGCGGGGGGCGGCGGGGGTGTGGATCTCAGCGATCTGATGATCCCGACCCCGCAGGAGGACGGCGAGGACCGCCTGCGCCGCCGCCGTAGCATCAGCAGCGCCAACGGGATCGCCGACGACGTGCTGCCCAGCTACGACTTCCAGCCCATCCGCACCGCCGCAGCCGCAGCCGCAGCCGCCCCCGCGCCCCAGGCCTCGTGGGGGTCGCTTGACTCCAAGGCACCCTCCGCCTCATACAACCTCAAGGTATGACCGCTTGTTGTCGTGTCTGGTGAAACTCGCTGGATCTCCCGATCTCGTAGTACTCCATGACCTTAATTTTCCGAATTGGGCACGGGTCTAGAACTTGGTAGTAGCCTTGTAGGTTATCACTTCATCAGGCGAGTAGTTTTGTTAGAGAAAACCCTTAACCACTGTCGAGATTTACAGTTACTGGTTGTGCACATCATATGTTGATGCTTTCCTACTAGAAATGGGCTGAGAAATGAGAAGGCAGACCATTTTATGTGGTCAGTTTCATTGAGCGAGCATAGCGGACTGATAAGGGTAATTGCATGGACTCGATACCAAGGGGCAAGGGCTATTGGGAAAAGTAGTTTGCTGAGCTTCTAATATGCACTATTTTGTTAGATTTCGGTTTATGTCACTCTACTCATGGAAATTTTAATCTTATTTTCTCATACGCTGCTAGTTGCTAGTATGTCGGTGCTGTGAACTTAAGTTGTGAACTTATTTGCCCAATGAGTATGCTGAGTTTCTGTTGCTGGGTTGTGTTTTGAGATATACTACCTCCGTTCATAAATATATGACGCTTAGGACAAGCTAGTTAGTTCATTTTTAAGCTAATTTACTTGTCCTAAACGACATATATTTGAGAACGGAGGGAGTATTGTATAGGATCAGTTGGATAGTTACTCCACCAGCGCTTGCTTTGAATCATACACACCTGAGTTATGTATGTTTCCCCATACCCCCATCTAAGAAATTGAGTAATTGACTATAAGTAATCTGTTGGTGTGATTTAACTGTGGGTATTATCTATCTGTTGAAATAGACATTTCCTTTCCAAGGCATGTGTATTTGTAAAGTACAGCCACATTGAATTAGTTAATTGAGTATGTGACTGAACATTTCTTTTGGAGGATTCACACCGAGTAAACTGTTCATGATTTCTGGTTTTAATTGATGGTATCCGCATCCTCTCCTTTCTCATAAAAATAAATTGCTCACATTTTCTCTTATGGTGGCTAGAGTGCTGGTATATTGGAGCCACATGTGCTGAAGAAAGTTAGTCATGAGGAGGACAGGAGTAACTTTGCTGCAGTTACAATGGCAGATATTGATCGAACCATGAAGAAGTATTCTGATAATCTTTTGCATGCACTGGAAGGTGTAAGCTCAAGGCTTTCGCAGATGGAGAGCAGAACACATCAGCTTGAAAACTCTGTTGATGATTTGAAGTTAACAATTGGTAACTCTAATGGCAGCACTGATGGTAAACTCAGGCACCTTGAGAACATGCTCAGGGAGGTAGGCTTCCTTCCGGCTCTCTGTCTCCCTTCCTGTCTTATATTAGCTTGCTAAGCAGAGCCGCAAATGTCATACTGGAAAAAAGATTCCATAATGTCATATTTATGTTCTTTTGATGGGTATAACTTTCAGTAGCTTGTTACATACTGCTGCTTTTATTTAGCACCTTATTGCATAGACAACTTTTGTCATGACAATGGAGGAATTATTATGTTCCTCCATGTTTATTGCTGTGCAACAAAGTCATTTAGGATTAAGCACGCCCGTCTATGTATGCTCTTTTAGCTACCTTGACCTGCTTTCACATGCTACTACTCCTGGCCCTGCGCCTTGTTTCCATGTGATCTGTTCTGTTAAACTGTGTAATTGCTTGCAGTATGTAGGGATTGTAGGCTCTGGTGCTTCTCACTCATTGTTAGTCATTGCTGTACTACATATTCTTCATGTATTGCTTGTATTGTTAAGCTGAAACTTTCTTAACTCAACTTGTTTGATGCACAAACTTCATAGTTACTGGTGCCCCTCTTTCAGCCTCATGCTGCATCTTTACTGGTTTGGACCTTTAGGGGCTTAGGGGACCAATCCAATGATACATAATAAGAATATAAAATGCGCAAGTGGTCCTTAAACTTGTCCCTTGGTGTCATCTAGGTCCCTAAATTCTTAAATTGCACACCTGGGGTCCCTAAACTTGTTACGTATGCCACTGAAGGTGCAAATTTACCCTAATCAGAATAAAATTGCCTATATGGCTCAAACATGCACCTGACATGCACCATATGCTCTAGCTTCAATGTCCATGAGCATGGGGACATATCAAGCTCCAAACTGAAGTGCTGCATATGTAATTACTAGAGCGATTTGGATCTCCACTCTCCAGTGATACACTTTACAAGTTTGAGGACTTAAAATGTGTATTTTAAGAGTATAGGGGCCTATATGACACGACGGGATAAGTTTAAGGATCGCCAGCATATTCTTTTTCATAATAAATAATATGCTTAGGTTTCTTCTCTTGTTATAAGTTTAAGGATTCGTGGTATATTTTACTTCATAATAAATAATATGCTTAGGTTGCTTCTCTTGTTAGATGCTCACCAACTTATGTGTAGCTTTAATTTCTTCTGATCTGTTTTATTATGACAATATATGATTATCATAGAAAGGCAATAGCCTAAGTGACCTAATAATGTGCAGGTACAAGCAGGTGTGCAGATTCTGCGAGACAAGCAGGACATTGTAGAGACACAGCTCCACCTCGCAAAGCTCCAGACACCCAAAACTGATGCACAATCGTCAGAAAATAGTGGGTCTGGGCAGGCTGGCTCACAGCAGCAGCTGGTGGCTCCCCCGCAAGTATCTATTCAGCCACAGCATCAAGTCCTGGCCCCTTCACAACAGCTGGCACTTCCCGCCCTTCCTGCTCCAAATGCACCGCCTCCACCTCCAGCACTTCAAAGCCAACCTCCATCACAGTATCCAAGCCATTTACAGCATTCACAGGTACCATCAGTCCCGTCTGTTACCCCAGCTCCCTCGGTCCCGGCTTTACCAAGGGATGCTTACTACGCTCCATCTGCTCAGCCGGCTGAAACCATGCATCAGCAGTATCAAGCGCCGCCAGTTCCGCAGCCACAGGCACCTCCAGCACCACCTCAGCAGTACCAATCCCCATCCCAGTTTCCTCAGTATTCACAGCCACCTCAGGCTTCAAATGTTAACCCTTCAACTCCTCTTGCACCCCCTGCACCCCAGCAACCTGAGGAAACCATGCCTTACGCGCCCCCTCAAAACTATCCACCAAATGCACGCCCTCCTTCACCTTACATGCAGCCACCCAGTGGACCTGCTCCTCCTTACTATGGACAACAAAACCCTAGCATGTACGAACCTCCTGCAGGCCGGCCTAACCCTGGGCCGCCATCATCCTATGGTTCTGGTGGGTACGGGCCACATGGTGGAAGTGGTTTCTCTGAATCATATGGCTATAGTGGGTCTCCTTCCCACCGCGGGAATGCTGGAATGAAGCCGTCCTCACCTTTTGCTCCATCCTCGGGTGGAAGTGGCAACTATGGCAGCGGCAGGCTCCCCACGGCTCAGATACTCCCACAAGCAGTGCCAATCAGCTCCTCCAGTACCAGCGGTTCTTCAGGCAATAGGGTGCCAGTTGACGACGTAGTGGAGAAGGTGGCTACAATGGGATTCTCAAGAGAGCAGGTGAGGGCAACCGTGCGGAGGTTGACGGAGAACGGCCAGAATGTGGACCTGAATGTGGTGCTTGACAAGCTGATGAACGGGCGATAAAGTGGAGATGTGCGGCCGCATATTCACATTCCCTGCAGTATGTGTATAATACCGAAAGTCAAGTATCATCTGAACCGGTTTTCTGTCAGCGACCCCTGTAATTCTGATTGTTGATCATCGCTCTTGCTGAAGGAGTCTGCGTCCTCGCCTCAGCCCTCGGTTTGTTCTATCTGAAATGGAAACAGATACAGGTGTGCCTGCCTGCCTGCCAGGCAATGAATGATAGTTTTATAATCTGAATACGGTGTTCATTTTCTGTATATGAGCTAGTGGTATTTTAAAAACATATACCGTGGTTTCTTGCGACCTGTTAATAAACAGTTTTCATTGTGCTCTTGACCTCTGTTGTTTAATACCCATCCATCAGTTTCCTTGCTGCCACTGTCTCGATAGGATCCTTTCCCCTCCACCGGCGCATCACGTTTGTATGTTCCATAGTTCCATTTGACAATCTGTACAGTCGACAGCGCCCCCGGTGGCCTGTGCTGTCGGTCACAGGCGCATTTACTAGTGGTAGCTCTCAGCCCCGCTGACTCCGCCGGCGAGTGGCGCGCCGATGCGGCGGAGGCGGAGCACGGCACGAGCGGCGGCAGCAGCAGCAGGGACGGTCCCTATCCATCGCTGCGTGGCGTTGTCAGCCACGCGCGCCCGGCGCATCGGCTGAGCTCGCTGGAGCGGCACGTGACGGCAGGCGCCAGCTCACGTGTGGTCATGTGTCCGCCATGCGCGGAAGTGGACGGACGGGATGGTCCCCGTCGCCGTCGATGTGATGAGCGTGAGCGCCGAAGACGGCGTGTGGACCACGTCACGTCGGCCCACGATCGGAGTCCTCTCCCCGTACGACTGCCCATAAAAAGAAGCAAGTTGGGTCGGAGTCGGACCGGTGTCACCGGCCCATGCTCCCCGACGTCCTCCTATATCATCTACGGAGTATCTTTTTCTTTAATCTAAAAAAAATCTATTTTTTTCTTTTTTATAAAACACGGCAGAAACGCAAGTCCATATCATCGTACGAAACTTAGTTTTGGCTCCCCACTACAGATTTCTCTCAACATGCAAGCTTGCCACGTCATCCATCCATTAGAACTATCCATTTATGTCATCCACGATCTTCTATGACCAATATCATCCATGATCTTTGCGAGTGCAATGCTACAATTCGCACAGTAGATGTCATCCACCGGTCTTCTATTACCAATAGTATCCATGGTCTTTACAAATACAATGCTACAAATTTCGTACGGTAGAAATACATAGATGATCAATCATTTAAGAGTCGTTCTTTCACAACAAAATGAACATGTTTTTTTGTATAATATTGTTTGCAAAAGAATATCGCTATGCAATTACCTTAGTGTTTCTATTTTCAAATTTAATCTTAAATCATGTATAATGTCGTTTAAAAAAAATATTGCTATGCAATCAATTTAGTGTTTTCAAATACTATTTAAGAAATTTCGCGGCATCGCGTGGGGTACCACCTAGTATACACATATAAATACAGGCGCACAATTCTACTTTAATAAACATTTCTAAGAAACTAGGCCGTATAGTTTTTTATTAAGATGGAAAGAGTAGATTATTTTTTGCCGAATTCAAAGTATTTGGTTTAGTGTTGTTGTTTTCGTTTTTTATTGAGCTTATTTAAGATTAAATCACGTTATTTTATGGGCCAAGGCCCAAAATTTTTCCTAACTAGTTTAACAACCAACCATTTATATTGAAGCTCCATCTCTGCCTAGGTGTCTGTCTGGTTAGTGTTTAACTTTGACACCACTAATGCTAGGTAATCAGTGGCCATACAAATAAGCCGGACGCCATACTTGTCCAAAAAATTGGCAAGAAAACAACTCTAACACGTGAGACATAAGTCATAACGTTGAGTTTGGCGTGCTTTAACAGTCATCTCGCAGACTAGTACTGTACAATACGTCTAGCTTGTATGTAGACATCAACCAATCATCGTGATCGTGTGCTAGTGAATCGTACGTGTGGCCTCTCAACCGCTGACACAACCAAAACGCCCACTGTCCGGATCGAGAGGCAAATAAAAAGGACTGGACGGTATCGGGTTGATCCACTGATCGACCCACTGTGCCCTGAGCACACGTCGTGATGCAACGTTGATCGCTTGATGGCGACTACTCGGCTCCAGCCTCGGCGTGCCCGGTGTGGTCTTGGGCGCACCGCCCGCTCGCTGGTGCTGGTCCGGACTCTGGTCCATGTGGGGCGCGCCGCGCGTGGCGACCATTGCCTTGCACGCTTCGTACTTTTGAGCAGCGCCAACAAAATCTTTTTTTTTGTTTCGAAACACTTTATGGAAAATGTGTATATATATATATATATATTTTAGATAAAGGATATCAATCCGGCCTCTATATCCACAATGGATATATGCAGCCAAAAATACAAGAGTGCTTACACTTCAACTCTCAACACCATCCTTAAAGAAAAAGAAAGCTAAAGACTAAACGAGAAAAACAAGACTAAGCTTAATCTTCCTCCGTGTCTTCGCTTGAACCTAAGAGCCAACTCCACCAGGGGCCTCTATATGGGCCTCTACTCTAAAATTTAGAGGTTTGGAGAAAAATGCAACTCCAGCAGGGCCTTCGAATGGGCCTGTATTTTGCTTAGGCCTCCAAATCTCCCCACCAAGCCTCCATTCCTAGAGGCCCTCCAATTCCCCCTCCAAAAGTGGGTTGATTCACTGACATATGGGGCCCACAATCAAATAGAGGGCTGAATTGATTTGTTGCTGGAGTTGGGCTCTAATTTGAAGGGCCTCTATTTTTGAGTTGAGCCTACAAATTAGTTTTGAAGGCCTCAATTTGCATAGTTTTGCTGGAGTTGCTCTAAGTTGTTTGTACGCAGCAATAATCCTTCACAGCTTTCACTTTCGTTTACATAAATGTATATATATTTATGTATGTTCAATCTGTACTACTAGTGTACTTGCACTTCTATATATTTCTTCGTCTCCTCTCGGTTCTATGCACTCGCTGTGCACACCTCGCATGCCGCTCTGCCACCTCTTGCTAAAAGGGGAACGATGCAAGCCTGCGTTAATTTGCTCCTCGCTGGACCTATGCGTCGGTAAGACAGTGACAATGATCAACAACATTTAATTTCATCTCGAAATAAAGATTTTGCTTCCTCTAAAAGAAACTTTTTATGTACTACACGATATACTGTATATTCATGAGATGGATGTTTCAATGCCACTAGCGATGAGCAAGTTAATGGAGACGATGACCCCGGCAGCTGGAATATACCTCCCCTCCGGTCCACCCTTCCATCATTTGCATCTGATAACAACAGAGACAGATAGGATGTTATGTGGAAAGGTCACGTCGGCTACATATGGAGGCAGCATGTGCACGACGACGTTGGGTGGCACGTTGCATGGCGTCGCACACGGCAAGGCATCGCTGGTACGACGGCTGGCTCTGAAGTGCGTTCGCCGCTGCTTATGTTGACTAAATAAAGAGCACAGTCCACACGGATGACGTGTCAAGTGTTTATTGCCGGATAAGTCACTACCGGACCACTCGATTTTAGCACCGGTTGGGAAAACAACACCGGGCGTTCCAAACCGATGCTAAAGGGTATAAATTTCTTTTTTTTTACTCTTCATCCCTTTTCCCTCCCCCATGTTCTTCAAGAACAAGAACGGAGAAAGAAGATGAAGAACAAATAAAGCAAAAGCTTGATCTGATCCGAATACCAAACTACCGATTACTTTAACAGGACCAAGTACAAAATAAGAAAATGAATTAAATATCTAGAAAGATTCTCGAATGCTTTCTACTATTGTCCTTAGAAACAAAAGAAATCAGAAACAAAAGAAGAAAAGAAAGAAAACTGCTAAGTGCCGGGCGAGCACGCACGGTCGTGATTAATTAGGAATTGTTGAGATTACAACAATGGTCAACAAATGGATTACGACCTGGAGACTCTGGAGTACGCGCGCCACCATCTAGCTGCGTCCGCCAGTGCGCCTGCGCGCGCCGCCCTCCAGCGCGCCTGTGTGTGCCGCCCTCCAGCTGCCTCCGTCAGCGCGCCTCTCGCACAGCCCGCGCGCCTCGCCCCGCGCGTCGCGCCTCGCGCGCCGCCCGCTCGCGCCGCCACGCCGGCCGGCCCGGCCACCGTGCCCGCCCACCTCGTCGAGCCTGCGCCGCCAGGCTGCGGCGCGGCGGCCCCGCCAGGCCGTCCGGGCTCTCAAGACTGCGCTCCTGCAGAACAAGAACAAGAGAGAAGAAATAGATAAGGATAGAGAAGAAAAAGAGAAGAAGAAGAGAATGAACGGTTGCGGTCATGGGACAAAAGATAAAGGAGAGAGAGATCGAGAGGGAGTGAATGCTGTGGGTGGAGACCTTTTGCACCGGTTGCAGCCAGCAACCGGTGCTAAAAGGTTTCGACAGCATTGGCACCGGATGCTGGCTACAACCGGTGCTAAAGGTCCCTTTAGTATCGGATCTTACCACGATACGGTGCTAAAGTGCTCCTCTTGGATCCGGTGCTGATGCTCCATCAGTATCGGGTCTAAATATGACCGAGGTGAAGGAGGAGGGCGGATGTCGAGTTTTCTGGTAGCGAGGCAAGCCACAGTTCCATCGATCCTTTCGCGGCGGCCCTTGGGAACGCCTTAAAATGGCGCAAGACTCGACTTGGCTGCTAAACTTTGACCGGCAAAGATAGCATCATTGACCGTATCGCAGAAAGTGGTTATTAGTATTGTATTGTAGCAGTATTGCACATTTCATATGGGATACACGTACTCCTCCACTGGCTAAAATCATGAGACACAACACGGTTTAAGACCTGTTTGGATCATAGTGATATAGAAATATGCTAAAATCAAGCATAACGAGAGTGTAAGCTCACGGGCACGTAGATGTCTTGGATTATGTGGGGATTAACTTAACGCGAGGATGTTTCGAGACAGTCGTCAAGTGCAACCTATTTTATGTCGGTATGGTCACTCATACCGCTGATGATACTAGGGGATTTAGTTCCCCTATTTTAAGCCGTTGGGTGTATAAACTTTTGCTCGTGGACATTTCACCTGCGAATGCGTGTGAGGATACTGGAAAAAAATATAACTGATGGGGGGACCTTTGTTAATCTGTGTTCCTGCTGAAAATGCTATGCCGTTGCTTTTATAAGCTGGGAAAAATTGCTAGAGAACATGTAAAATGGTGTCCATGTGCTGCAGAACACCGTCAATCACGTAATATGTTGAGACATACTCTAATTTTACGCCAATTTACTGGTTATTTTGGAGAATTTCGAGTTGTGTGTCAGTTGTTCTTGTTTCCATTCCTTTTCGCTGAGCATAAACGAATCAAAGTTCAAAAGGAACATCCTTTTTGTACTAGCGTGGTGCACGATACTGTGTACTACGACGACTTCAATACAGTGGTGGTAGTGGTGTTTGTCGTGTACGTGTTGCTACCTTCGGATACATTTTTTGCCTTGATGTCCATGTATTGGAAAGGATTTTACAGGTAACGACAAAGTCCATGTGATAGTTCTATACTGTTTCCAATAATTGTTTTGACTGAAGTAAGATGCTCCTCGGAAGATTATGAACGCACGTCAGATCATATCAAGGGCCGTAGGTTTGATGAGCTTTGGAGGAAAAAAAACATACAAGCTATATCTCATTTGACATTCTTCCCCATCGATCAGAAAAGAAAACCTAGCTAGAGAAGGTTGTAGGCTTGCAGCTCAAGTACTGAGAGAAATCCTAGTCCTATAGCCACGCTATATTATGGACCGTCCATTCCAAGGGACCTCAAGATTGTTTCAAGGTGGTTGTGCTTTCAACTCCTATATATACTCCCAACAACATGGAGTCATGGAGCATCATGCATACACACTTTAGATTTTATTTTATTTCATGTTTTTGTTACATATAAACCATGTTTGCAACAAAAGGCCACTTTCCACTTGATGATCATATGGATCAATGGCAGATGAGACCATAAAGGCTCACCCGAGAATGAACAATTTCATATTTTGATTGAAGTGGGTGCAGTGTGCATATGTGAAGTTCTGCATTTATACCATGTCTCTTTAGAAAGTATCAATGTAATGAAACTTATTATATGTTAATTACGATCTAATGCGGTTAGCTAGCTTAGCATCTCTCACGATGTTTCATGATATGTTTTTCTGATCATATGGGGCAAATCATTGTCGGATTAATGCTTTTCATGATTGAATGGTCCTTTTTCTAAACTGATTCGCCATCTTTTCCCCACATATCATCATAAACAAATGATGGCATGCAGTTCCATAATCTCTTAAACCATAAACTAAGGAAAGCTAACGCAAACTTTTAAAAAGGCGAGGAATAAAAAAATAAGAAAAGCAAAGCACTAGAACCTTGATATACAAAACATGGATTTGCCCTTGTGGCTCTCTACCTTACACGGTTTCGAATAGAAAACAGAAAAGGATAGCAAATGATGGGTGCACTTGCAAAGCAGAAGATCCGTTTTGGTTCCATAACAAATGTTCTGTGCTTTATTTCGGTATTCGGTAGAGATGCAAAGTGCCATACTCGGTTTCTTCGTTTATTTATTTACCTTTGACTTGCTGAATTATTTTTTACCCCTAGTAGGAAAATTGTACCCACCACAAATTAAGGTCATATGGGAAATGGCCGGTTTCTGTTACTGTGTATAGATAAAGGGAATACTAGAAAGTACGTGGATCTCACCTAAAAAAGGCAATCAATTGTTTATTAGGGAAATTTGATCAGCATGAAGCAAACTTGCGTAATTGGTTTGTTTGTCGTCATGCGTGCATATAATTAAGTCGTTATGTTGCAAGAATGAAAGTTCTTTAGTCTTTCTCTTTTTTTTTAAGACCAGTCTTCGTTTTTCAGCTTTGTCAATGCGATGAGAAACAAACACAGCTCAATGACAATCAGAAGGTTGAAGACTTCCACAAAAGTGAAGGGCACAAACTCAAATTATCTTAGTTGGTTAGATTTCTTACGACAGAACATGTTCACTCGAGTTTATCTCACTTCAGAAAGATGTTTATAATTTCGAGTAATTATTCTTTCGGTAGCAAGAGACGTGTTCATGACCTGCTAAGAAACTTTGAGCACCTCTAACGGTGGAATCAACTACTCTTTACTCCCTCGGGACGCGTCACCACGTGTCTATCCCTGACAGAACATCGCCAGTCACCACGGGCATGTCACTAAAAGAATAGTGTTAATTCAGAAGAATATAACACCGGTGCGTAAGAATATATGGTCCGTTTTACTCGTCGAAGCGTTCCGTTCCGTAGCAAGGCATTTACAACATCCCGTGATTGATCGTAGAGACCTACACCCTGGCTTACCACGAAAGCAACCAGCCAATCTTAACGTATTGTACGATGAGCAACCCAAACCCTGCTCACATACACAGGGCGTGTCACACCCGGCCCAGTTTGTATGGCCCGGTAGTAGCCCATTAGTGCGAGATGCACATGTTTAGTGCCACATTGCTAGTTGAGCAAGGGTGGAGGCAACTTATAAGCCTTTGTCTTCCAGCCATAGCACCTTCGGGTTAACCCTTTTACACGAAGCGAGGACGAAAGTGTAAGCAGGGTGCTATGTGTACGCGTGCACGCCCCTCGGAAGGGCTGTGCGGTGCGGCTTTGGAGGACGGGGTGTTAGAGGTGGTATCAGAGCCGACCCTCGCGGTTGCGCGTACGGGCGCAGTGTGCGGGCATAGGGCGCATGGCGCGTATGGCCCGGGTAGGGCATACGGCATGGACTATGGCGCCGGCACTGGACGTACGGTCGTGCGCCAAGGGGGAACGTTCCTGGACATTTGCCCGTGTGGGTGAGTTGCGCCGACGAGGACCCTCGCGGTTGCGCGTACGGGCGCAGTGTGCGGGCATAGGGCGCATGGCGCGTATGGCCCGGGTAGGGCATACGGCATGGACTATGGCGCCGGCACTGGACGTACGGTCGTGCGCCGACGAGGACGTCGGGTTCTTTGAGGGGGGGTGTATGTCACACCCGGCCCAGTTTGTATGGCCCGGTAGTGGCCCATTAGTGCGAGATGCACATGTTTAGTGCCACATTGCTAGTTGAGCAAGGGTGGAGGCAACTTATAAGCCTTTGTCTTCCAGCCATAGCACCTTCGGGTTAACCCTTTTACACGAAGCGAGGACGAAAGTGTAAGCAGGGTGCTATGTGTACGCGTGCACGCCCCTCGGAAGGGCTGTGCGGTGCGGCTTTGGAGGACGGGGTGTTAGAGGGCGGCACTGTGGCCAACGGCCGAGGTAATCCCCGAGCTGCATATCTGCGCAGTCATGTGCTCGGCCGGTTTCCGTTGGGCCATCCATAGTACTAGCAGTCGTGCTTTGGGGTGACCTGTGCCGAAGCCCCGAAGGCAAGAAGAATAACACAATTGTATCCGGTCCGGGATCGCTAGTGGGCCGACCTGCCGGGCGGCCCTATAAAACGCTGCACCACCCTCCTCCACGCTGGTCCCATGCACCACTCTCTCTCACACACTCCGCTTTGAGAGCTTCTCCCCTCCATGTTGAGCTGCCAACACTTTTCTCTCCCCTCATAAGCTTCTCTCCTTTCCGTGGCCATTTGCTGCTGCTCAGCTGTTCTTGCCCGTTACCGCTTTTTCGAACGAGGGAGCTAGGCATAGTACACCGTTAACCTCAGTTATTGCAGCTATCTATCAGCTCGCAGCAAAAGCCTAGTAGTGCTTGTAGCTCGAGAGTTCAGAGAGAGCAGGGAGTCAAAGCCTCCAAGGAAAGGAGGCGTACAGAGTGGCTTGTGGCCTTGTGGCTGTAGCCAAGCTTTGCTGATAGCAAGGAGCAAGCAGGGCGCCTTCGATCCGGTTGCAGCGGCCTTCCGCCGCCCCAAGCTTCCAATCGCCGGCCAGCCTCCATCCAAGAAGCGCGCGCGCTCCACTTTTTTTTTGTTCAAGGAAAAAAAAAGCTCACCTTTTTCCCCTCCCTCGCCCGGGGCGCCCCTAATTTGTTTCCTTCCCCCAAGAAGCTTGGAGCTAGAGCCGTCGAGGCCCGCCACCACTCGCGGAGGTCGGCGGAGCACGCGCGCCGCTCGGGCACATGACGGCGTCGGCATTACGGCGGCTCGGCACGGCGGTGGACGGAACCTTCCAGGGGCCGGCCGCCGGCGGGATGGTGCCGCCGTCCCCGCGCCTCCTCGCCCCGAACGGCGGCAGGCCCTCCGCGGCGGCCCGCCGGGAGGAAGCGGCGCCGGCGGCGGTGGCCAACGGCGGGCCGGGCCGTGGCACCAAGCAGCCGCGCGGGAATAAGCTGCTTGTACTTGCAGCTCAAGCCGTCGGCGGCGGCAAGCCCAGCAAGGCGGCGCCGCTCTGGCAGGTGGCTCTCTTCGTCTCCGTCGCCCTCAACGTCGGGCTCCTCCTCCACCCCCACGCCTACAGCACAGCTCCTCCACACCACCACCATCAGGAGCTCGAGGCTAGCTGCCTGTCGCATCCAGACGGAGGCGCCGCCAGCGGCAGGGGAAGGGCGAGGCAGGCGGAGTCGTCGGTGCCCAAGGCCTCGGCCGCCGGGGCGCCGTCGACCGGAAAGCCGGCGGTGACTGCAACCTCCGTGATCAACCTTGATCAGTGAGTTTTCAAATCTTTCCCCCCTTTTCTCTCTCTCTCGCCGCCGCGTTCGCCAGCTCGTTTGCTGGTGTTCATTCCTTGCTAGCGCTTCGCTTTTCGTTTGGCGCAAACGGAAATGTTAATTTACTACTGTAGCCGCTTTTCGCTTAGCGGGAACGGAGATGTTAATTTACTGGCACAACCCTCCACCCCTAGTATATTTGCAATTTGCGGCTACGGCCTACGGGGGGAGGGAGGTGTTCTTCCCCACGGGGCATGTCCCTGTCCCTGTGCAATGTCGATGCGGACTTGCCAATGGAGAATGAACTCCGATGCGCGGATCAAATCTGCCTATCCCAAGATTTACAGATTAATTTTTGCTCGCGGTTCATGCACCTAGCTATTTCGTTCGTTCATGCTTGAATGCTTGATTATTTTCCTTCATTTTCTATCTACTGCTCATGATGGGGATGATTGAGTGTGTGTGTGTGTGTGGCTCTGGCCGTGGGCTAATAACAATGGGTTTGACATTCGGGTTGTCGGGTGCAGCGGTGACCCGACCATGTTCGAGGAGTTCTGGCGCGGGACAGGGGACGCGGCGGAGATCGTCATCCCGGGGCACCAGACCATGAGCTACTTCTCCGACATCGGCAACGTCTGCTGGTTCCTCGAGCCCGGCTTCGACCACGAGGTGCGCCGCCTCCACCGCCTCGTCGGCAACGCCGCCGCCGACGACGGCTACCACGTCCTCGTCGGCACCGGATCCACCCAGCTCTTCATGGCCGCGCTCTACGCCCTGTCGCCGCCCTCCGCCGCCGGCGCCGCGCCCATGAGCGTCGTCTCCACCGCGCCTTACTACTCGGTAAGTAATTAGCGCCAGCCAGTCAGCGGTATTTTTCAATGGATTTTATTGGAGGACCGGGGCGATCGATCAGCGACACCGACCGAGGCCTCGCTGTCGAGGCCGGCCTCCGTCGCTGTGGCTTGCTTCGGCAGCCTAAAAATAAATTCGAGAGGAATTCGGGTAATGCGCCGTGCCGATGAATTGTTGGGTGACAAGGATGGCAAGACCCGTCGTTATCTTATCATTCCCCCACATAATGATGGGGAGATAGAGCAGAATTCAAAGCCGTGGAGGGGGACACCGATGGCGCCACGCACTTTTGTTCCCTCCCCAACACACGGCGGGTCAGCTCATGTGATGGTTGGTCACCAAGCATATGCTGTTGCTGCTGCTGCTCATGGCGGCTGGCTGCTCACTGATCAGTGTGTGATCGATCGATCCCTCCCTGATGGGATTTGAGATCCATCGATCTAGATTGTCGTAGGCCCGGCCGGCCCGGCATTACTGCGATCTGCGGGTAGCCGACATGTCTCTTTAAACAATGATCCATCATTAGCAGCAGGCCATTAGCTTAGCAGCTCCCCGGCCTTCTTCTGGAATCATGATGGCCGAATTTTAGTGGTTCTGGTACGGTTAGCAGTTTAGCACTGCGTGGGTTAGGCGGGAGGCTTGCCGTTCAAAAATCGAGCTCCATGTGCCGGCCGGCCGGCAGGAATATTTCTCACACATGGCGCCACCGGTGTGCACCCGCGAGTTCTGGTTATGTTCATGTGACATGATTCATCTCTGCTAACCTGGGAGGAGAACAGCCGGACAGGGAACCGCCGGCGTTTCATTTTTATGGGTTTCTGCCTCGTGTCCCCGCTGCATATCTAGCGCTAAATCATGTGTTGAGCAGTGGGCGTCGGCGCGCCGAATTGATTGTTTATTTTGCTATTATTCCCCATACTCTGCATTCTGAACTATACTAATGATTGATGAGAAAGTAAAACTAGTCCCATGCTCTGAACTTCTGAAGTCTGAACTATACCAATGATTGATTCATATACCAAAAATAAAACTGATGATGATTGGGAGTCAATCAATGCAATGCACTGACTTGATCTGATCTGTGTGCAGTCCTACCCTGCCGTCACTGATTTCCTCCAGTCGGGGCTCTTCCGCTGGGCCGGCGACGCCAACTCGTTCAAGGGCGACACCTACATCGAGCTGGTGTGCTCACCGAACAACCCCGACGGCACCATCCGCGAAGCCGTTCTGTCATCCAAATCCGGCATCGCAGTTCATGACCTGGCCTACTACTGGCCCCAGTACACCCCCATCACCAAGCGCGCCGACCATGACATCATGCTCTTCACCGTGTCCAAGAGCACAGGCCACGCCGGCACGAGGATCGGGTAATGCATGCGTCTGTGTTGATGCTGAGAATTAAACGTCGTGCCGATATGGTGACGAATTGCAATGGCTGATGGATGTTTCTGATGTATTATGGAACGTTGGCACTGCAGGTGGGCGTTGGTGAAGGACAGGGAGGTGGCGAAGAAGATGACCAAGTTCATCGAGCTGAACACCATCGGCGTGTCCAAGGACTCGCAGCTGCGCGCCGCCAAGGTCCTCAGCGCGGTCTCCGACGCCTACGAGCTCCCGGAGGCGAAGGAGGAGCACCGCCTGTTCGACTACGGGCGGCGCAAGATGGCGGAGCGCTGGAGCATGCTGCGTGAGGCCGCCGCCGCGTCGGGCATCTTCAGCCTGCCCGACGAGACCTCCGGCTACTGCAACTTCGCCAACGAGACGGCGTCGACTAACCCTGGTAAGCAAAGCACGCGCCGCCATGTCTGAACTCTGAACTGAACTGCTACGACCATGAGGTCCAAACTGATCGAGCTCTTCCATGGCTTGCTTGCAGCGTTCGCGTGGCTGCGCTGCGACAGGGAGGACGTGGAGGACTGCGCGGGCTTCCTCCGGGAGCACAAGATCCTGACCCGGAGCGGGAGCCAGTTCGGAGCGGATCCCAGGTACGTCCGGGTGAGCATGCTCGACAGGGACGACGCCTACGAAATCTTCGTGAAGCGCCTCGCCTCCCTCAAGTGAGGTGAGGTGAAGAGGACGAAGCAGGGATCGATGGAATGGAATGGAATGGAATGCCACTCGGCCGGCGCCGGCATGGATGCCCGTGGGAGCATGAGTAGAGCAGAAGTATCAGTAGAGTGTAGGAAGAAGCAGAAGAGGAGCGTTTTGTTTTGCTTTTCTGCTGTGTGTGCTGTGTTGTTGGGGATGCATGCTTGTCGCATCGTCTCAAAAATTTCTTATAAAGGTTTCATTTTTTTTCCTTGCTAATTGCTACCTACTGTATGTGAGACTGAACTGACATAACGAAGATCGATCTGGGAATACACTTGTGAATGGACTGGATAATAAAGGACAAAAATTTGCTGGAACCTCAGTTCGAAAAGTGGTACTCCGTAGAACATAGTAGGAAACAGAGAGCTAAACACTTGGCCACGCACAAACGGGCTGCGGCCCATGCGCTAATGAGCTAGGGGTATGGGCCGACTGCCCCCCTTCAACAATAATAGGCCAGAGGTGTTGTGCCGTGATCCTTTGCAAAGGGGAATCAAGACATGGGCTACCAAACAACGCTACTAAAACCAAACCAAACCCCAAGTAATTCTCTTCCAGTGGCCACTTCCGTCTCCGGCCACCGGCACCGCCATGGCCTCCGACGCGGCGGCGCTCTCCCGCCTCGTCGACCGCACCCGGGTCCCCGACCCAGCGCTGCAGCGCCACGCGGTCGCGGCCTTCTTCCGCCACCTCCTCTCCCTCCCCGCGCCGCTCCCTGACGCCGCCCATGACGCCGCCTCCGCCCTGCTCGCCTCGCCCCACCCCGCCGTCGCCGCGCACGCCGCGGCCTCCGTCGCCCGCCTCGCCGCCTCCCGCCCCGACCTCCTGCCCCAGGGCCTCGCGCTCCCGCTCCTCCTCGCGCCCCTCGCGGCCTCCCCCTCGCCCCGGCTCGCCTCCTGCCTCGTCAAGGCCGTCTCCGCGCTCGCGGCTTGCGCCCTACGCTCCGGCTCCCGCTTCCCGCCCCACGACCACCCATTCGTCCAGGCGCTCGCGTCGGGGGCGGACGGCGCGCGCGCGGAGCTGGTGCGGCAGGCGGCCGGGATGGTTGCGGAGGGGCAGGGCGGGATTGTAGGGTTCCTGCGGCCGTTCGTGATGTTCTCCGTGGTGAGGAAGGGGGACGCCGCATTCGCGAGGGATTTGATAGGCGCACTGGCCGCAGCGGCATCGGCAACGGGGAAAGCTGGTGTCGCCATCCCGGTGTTGAAGTTATTCGAGGAGAGTATGCTGCATTTCGGGCGTGGGGATGATCGGGTAGGTGTTGCGGTCTATACTCATAAGTCATAAGGATGATATCAGTTCTCTGACCCCGAGATGCTCAATAGTTGGCAATGCTGTGAGCGATCATGCAAACGGGAACTTGGCCATGTGCAGTGTGTGTGTTTTCGAGCAGTTCTGATGCATTTCATCACAGAAGTGATGGCGTTGCCAATATTTCCATATTATTTGTCTAGTCCAGATTAGTTGCAGCAAAAGAAAAAAAAGTGTACGAGAATCATTGGAGGTCTGGCGAGCTTATATGTCATATCTGGAAGTGTGTTATTGTGTCATGTGTTCTCAATAGAAGTAGCTACATTTGGTGATTCATCATTAGTATGCCTTTTCTTCAGGAAATACGGCTATGGCTTAGTTCTGTGGAGTGCTTGGTTGATGCTTATGTGGTGTTGCTGAAGAAGTTGGCTCATGCCCAAATGGTACTGCTCTCTGCCTTTTGCTTAATTTGTACAATGAAATGTTGGAGTGACCAATATCTGTGTATCAGCCAGTGTGCTTCTTGGGTTTATTTCTGCTCTTAATAGACATGTTATCTGCTGGCACCTAGAGCTGTTTAAATGGAATGATGATGATCGTTAGTGAAATGTTTACCATTTGATGAAAATTTAATGCTGTCGCGGAATCCGGTTACCGGACTTATCCATTTTGGTAGGGTTTGTATGTACTTGATGATGCTGTATCAGTATACTGCTCCACTTGACATATTGTATACTGATGTATGAATCAAAATGTGTCACAAAAAATACATCTCTGTGTGAAATATTTTTCCGAAATTTTGTGAATTTCGGTTTATATACTCCTGGATGGTGCTATTACACCATTTCTTTGCACTTTGGACTGCTCTGTATTTTTTTAAAGTGCAGATTCCATGCTGTAGGAGTATCCAGCATAAGTTTGTCCACTCAAAACCCGTGAGGCATTAACTGTCCGCAACAGTTTTTCTTCTGAATGTCTCTTTGCTTTAAAACACTAAGATTTATTTGACACACAAACTTCTATGATTTAATAGTCAGTGATGAGGTTGACTTGACATGCGGACCTCTTTCATGTTTGATTACTCATTGATGAGGTGATAATCGTTGCTTGCTTTCTTGCAATTACTTGAATTCACATTCGTATATGGTTGCTGTGCATGGGTAATGCAGATATAATATACTGATGCCTTTCTTCCTTTAACAGCCAATACATGATGCTCAGGCAAGTAGTGCGATGTTGATGGAAGCACTACTGTCACAATGTTCATTTCATCAAAAGTTTCTGGGAGTCACTTCTGCTGTTCTTGAATTATCGAAACATTTATTCTCAGTGCAAAAGGACCTTGGATTATGCTATCTACCTGAGATTTCTATTGTTCTTAGTTCTCTTTCTTATTCTCTCAGTGGGCTGGAGTTTGAACACGAACAGCTAGCTGGCTTGAAACTTCTGGCCTTTTTGATTGAATGGAAACATGAAAACGGTAAATTCCCAAATGTTTTATACCCCCCCCTCCCCCCCTCTAAATTTCCAATTCCTGTTGTTCGAGGCACTAGGAACTTGGTTCTTATTGTTTTCCAGCCTGCTCAAGCTTCTGTTTTTTAATTCGTATTACTAACCTTATTTAGAACCAAAAGTGAATTTGGAATGGGTATCGTCTTCCTCTTCTCCAATTTTGATGATATTTCTTTTGCATTTAATAGTCCTCATGGAGAGGGTTTGCAGCAATTAATGTGTAAAATACACTGGTGCTATTCTCATATGGCCTGAATAGAGAATCATAATTTTAGGGGGTTGGGGGGTGTAGGGGATAATTTTAGGGGGTTGTCTATCTATATTTCGAGTAAAAAACCAAACTGTATTTTTCAAATATTTTGTCATCTCGTGTTTTTGTGTATGTGTTGCATTGGTCCCAACAAAATCAATAAAACTCGCTGGACAGGAAGATGATAAGCAAAACAAAAATCACTTAAAGATGAAATAGCATGATAATTATTTAAAATGTTGCAGTAAATTTTCAGATATATGATGGCAAACATACCCTGGCTATTAACATATGGAAATATGCATGTTTGAAAACAGAGGGAGTGATGCTATATATTTTTTAGCTCAATCCATTTTTTGGGGGCGGCTTAGAGTCAATCTAATGTTCATTTTGTTATCATTAACATGAGATGCAATGTGTGTTATCATCGGAAAGTTTCATATATGTGTATGACTGCAGTGCTTGAACGGAAAGAACAAAAGCACCACCTCAGCGATGAGCTTCTCTGTGTTATGGCAGTTATCAACCTTGCAATTTCTCCATCTAAATCTGTGAAAGCTGTGGCATATCATGTTCTGTCAAGGTTCAGCTTGCTCGTTTTAGACTTGCCTGCCTCTCATTCATCAGAGCAACAAGATATTTCAACGGATTACCACATAAGCAAACCTGCACTTATTCTTCCTAAACTTCTGCATCATCTATGGTCCCAGGTTATCCTTTTGTCCATGGTGTTTTTTTTTCTTTGTCCTGTTATAGTTCTGCCTTATTCTCACAAGTTGTTAAAGAAACTTCACAATCTGGGTATGAAGCATCATATTGTGGTGTTTGACGGCACAAATATGCCTGGCATCACCCAATGCAAATACTTTCAAAATTCATATGTAATGAGTAATATTCTATATTATTTTAGGTTTCATAAATACCGGAGTATTTGTTATCTTCCTAGCTGCAATACTTTCATAATTTGAGTATAAAAGGTTCAGGTTATGTTAGCTGAATAGCGGGTACTTAACCAGTCAGCCACCTAGTAGTGATGATAGGATATAATTGAGTCAATCTTGTGTTCTAACTGCCAATTATATGGTAACACATAGGGGCAATGCATATGAGCATGTGCAGTGGTGCCATTTTATATGCCGGCTCATGCATTGCCATGTAATCATGAGATATTTAACAGAAATCCTCTACAACGGGTTGTCTTTTTAGTTATCTCTTAGGGATTCCACTAAATGAATGTTACGAGTCCCATGGCAACCACAACTCGTACAACAGTGCGGCAGCTGTCTCATTGTGCTAAATTTATCTTATGAGACCATTATTTCGCAAGACAGCAACTTCTTCCTCTCACTCCTTCTGCTACAGTATGTGTTACTGTTATCAGTACACTATCACCGCCCATAGCAATCACATTAATTATGTCAAACTCTCTTTTGTGTGACTCAACTCAGTGCAAGGTGGCGAATGTTCATATAGGAAAATATATTCTTGTGCATATGTACATATTGCAGCATCACCGGGAAAGGGTCATGTTTTTTTCAATGTTAGTATTGATTTATTCATCTCTTGGAGTCTTGGTTCTATTTTGAGTCTGTGTTCACATATATTCTAGGCATGTCTCTGTCTCTGGAAGAGAAAGAAACATGTTCATATGATAGGAGTTTCTCATGCTATTTGCCCCCTTAAAAAGGCATGCAGGTTCAGCTGTTGCTTGCTCCAAATCCTCTCCACTACCATCCCCAGAAAACCATCCTTTATATTTCTTGTGTACTATGTGCTCATATAAGTTTGTTCAATTTCTGCATCCCATGATCCCATCCGCAGCCATCTTCAGCAGCCTTCATTTTTATGAAGCACACAGCCACCAATGTTTCACCTGATCCTAGTTGGAAATATTCAGAAGCAAGATGTTGGACTCATCAACTAAATGAATATCTGACAGTCCTTCGCAGAGAAAAGCTTACGTTGGATGGCATGTCTTCGAAAAAGACATCTTCAGGTCGATGAGTTTACTTGTGCCTTCTATATGCTTACTATATTTTTATCTTTATTTAATCCTCTAACCTGTTGCTCTATATAATTACTTGCAGTAGCAATATCATCTCTGATAGGCTCTGTAGCATCTGTTTTGGTAATGCATCCAAAACTTGGTACTTCTGCTATAGAGTCTTTGGCTGTGCTTGGTGCATCAGACCCAAGATTGGGTATGCCATTGTTTGTAGTTATCCTCTTCTATAGCAAGATTCTATGCAGCAACAGTAATTTTTCAACAGAGATCTCGGTGAGTACTGCAAGTCTATGTTTCTTCCATATTTGAATGCATATGATGACGAATTAAAGTTCACTTGATGGGATTCTAATCAAATGTGAAATCCTCACTAGTTTAAAATAATTTTTCACTGTCCAAACCGAGGCCTTTTGAATTGAGAATCCACGTTTGTAATGTCAATAAACAGTAGTTTGCAGAAGGGATCATGGTCACTTTTTTTTTTGAAAGAAATACCCCAAGGGAGACCCCTGAAGTTTAATGTGCCTCACCCAAGATTTGAACCCTGGGTGGGAGCCTTCTAGCTAGTGGCCTTTGCCACTACACCATGAGCTCCTTGGCATGGTCACTTATTTTTAGGAATGGGAGGTACGGAACTCCAAAACTACTTGGACGCATGCACATGTGATACCTAAGCCGAAGTATTTCAAAATTATTGGAAAGTTATCGCAACGAATAGAAGATGGGCTGGTGATTTAAATTTTAGTACTTCGCATCAACACGGAGGTACATTGAATGTACCTGAATGTTCAAGTGCCAACGCAATTTTGATCTTGGACGATATTACATTTCTTTTCTTGCCTTAACTGCAAATACAGATACAGCACAGACAGGATTCGAATTGCAAAAACAGTTGAATATTTGATATATGTACTTTTCACATATGATTTGCAGCTAAGTTTGCTAGAGTCATTGCCATCACTTGCTATACATGGTTTTGTCCTTCCACTCGCTCTGCAATGGATATCGCCAATGCTTAAAAGGGACACAAATCCGTAAGTTAAATGCACTAATCACAAGTGAGCCCCAACTTCAGTTTCTTTTTTATTTTCTTGTTTGCTTGTCCTAATGAGCTTAATCGCATTGTACTGACACATATGGACCGCCTGGTCTTGGTTTCATTTTTTATTTATTTTTATCTCTGAACACAAATGAACGCAATCTCCTTTGTTATTTGGAGAAAAAAAAGTCAATTTTACTACCCTCATCTATCCTCTTTGTCCATTTAACCCCCTGAACAAAATTTAGGCTCATTTTACTCCCCCGAACTATTTTAGTTGGTCCAATCTACCCCCAAATCGGATCTGTCCTTTTTTGTTTCTCCATATATAAGTTGAATTTTAAGTTCAAATTTTGAGAGATAACTTATGACATGATCCCCTATATTACAAAAATACATTATGAAATTTTCACAATTATTTTCTGTGCAATTTTGCATCCTTACGATCAATTTTGTATCAAAATTTTCTAATCTATAAGAATAAGCATGGGAAATTCTTAATATATTTTTTCTAGCATGAGGCATCATATTCTGTACGCCCTCATAAAATTTGAATTTAAAACTCATTTTCTAGGTGGAGAAACAAAAAAGATAAATTCCATTAGGGGGTAGATTGGACCAAATGAAACAGTCAGGGGGAGAAAGTCGAGCCTTAATTTTGTTGAGGGGGTTAAGTGGACAGGTAAGGGTAGTTAAATGTACTTTTTCCAAGCAAAATAGAGTTCAGCATTCAGGTATTAGCAGCCAAACACATTAAATAGACATTTTTCAGGAAATTTAAGAACCAGCACAAGCCAGCATACATTGGTGCAGGTTACATTACTATATATTTTATAGAAAAAAGATTATCTGTGTTTCTAGCACATAGTAGATAAAAAGAAATATCGTGCAATGCTTGAATTCAGAATCTAAGGTTATTCAGTATTCAAATTTCAGAACCGTCTATATAAGATACAAAACTTGGTTTTATGAGTCTTGAACTCAACGTCGCTAGAAGATCACGAACTTGTATTCCTTCTGTGCCTGCTTAGTTTCTGCCTTTAGGATGTCTAAATATTCTGGCACCTTCTCCAAATATCTCCATATTCTGGCACCTTGTCCAAATTACCAGAAAATCACACATCTTATGCTCAATCTTATTAGTCTGTTAACTTACTGGTGATCAAAGCAATGGAAGCATATCATTTCTGATCTTAGCAATTACTTTTATATTTAACATAAATAAGCCCCATTTTGAAATGTTGGTTTGTTTTGAACATCTACCTTGGAGGTCTGTCCTAATTGCTGTGAGTTTATTGTGTATAAATATCTGTATTTGGTTGAATAGTGTTTAGCTTATGGATGTTGCAGTAATGGACTGATTGAGTTCTGATTATCACGTTTAGGCATATTTATCAGTTTATAATAATTTCGGACCCTTTCCTTTCTTCAAACATAAGGAAAAAAATGTGGAATTAGTTGCTTGTGCTGTTCTTATAATGATTTTTCTGCAGGGTTCTATATGCTGTAGCTGTTCGATTACTCTGCAAAATATGGATTGTCACTGATTGGGCATTTCCAAACTTACAAGTAAGAATGCTATTTCAACTGGATATTGTAATCTTATTTTGTCATGGTGAGCTTTCATACATTGTATGTGATGTAAAACTAAGGTGATGCAAAAACATGACTAGCGAGATTGATAAATTTGTGCCTTTCTGGTTCGATTTTGAAACATGATGTACCCTTACCTGCCATTTCAAAATTTTGCAGTCCCTGACAGGGGGGCCACAGACCCACATGCCATTGGCATTTTCAAAAGATTAGCTGGCAGTTTGTGTTTTTTATAGATTGATTCAGTAAAATTGTTACTAATTTTGGCTTCTAATTTAGGTAATTCTGGATCCTGAAAAAATTTCCAATTTCATCTCTGACAGAGAGATTTCCATGAGTATTGCCTCATCAATCCGTGATGTTTGCAAGCACAACCCAGATAGAGGTGTTGATTTAATATTATCTGTCTCGGTCAGTATTTTCTAGATATATTTTTCCAACTATCATTTATTGTTACTTGGTATGGTTTCTAACATGTAGTCAAGTACCTTGTAGTTTTGTATCGAGAGTCGTGATTCTGTGGTTCAAGCTCTTGGTCTGGAGAGCCTCTCCTATCTGTGTGAAGCTGATGTGGTCGGTAAGTCTAAATTTCTTACTTTCCATTAGCTTGAGCTCATTACTTAGTTTCTGGTCAATGTTCCAACACTCAATAAGTTATTGCCAGTATAAATTACAATGTTGTCACAAAACCATGTGTTCCGAAAAGTGAAAATTACGAAGGGAGGTATTTTTATAAGAATTCATATTTGCAGCACCTCACATCTGAAATTAGCTCCTCATTTGTATGCCAGATTTCTATACAGCCTGGAAAGTTATATTGAAGGAGCTGCTTGATTATTCTGTTGAGCCTGCTATTGCTCACAGGTATGACTGCTGACAAATATTTGACTGAATGCTAATATGTGTCTGGTCTGGTAGACTGGTATCACCAAACACCAATGTACATGTCTGTGCTGACATGTGCTTCTTACTCTCAATTTGTTTTCTTGTTTTTCTTTTTTTGCAGTTTGTGTGTTCTGTTGAGATGCGGAGCGATGGATGCTGAGGTGTATTCTGGAATATCTAATAACCTGATAGGAATATTGTGGAGCATTGGAACATCTAAGAAAAATGATTCCGAATCTCTCTGGGCTAAAGCAAGAGGAACTGCTTTTCACTCCTTGTCTCACTACAAGGTTATTCTACAATTTTTTGTTCCATGTGCACTTACCTGCTACTTTCCGGTTAGAAATCCTGTTTCAAAGGTTTGTAATTTTTTTTTAACAATGAGTGCTTTACAGGTCTCACTTATTCAAGATGCTATTCCTGATTTCTGGAAACAAAATTATGGATTCTTTACTAGTGAATATAATGTGGCAGTTCTCAATGCCATGGAGAACCTTCAAGATGAGATTGTCAAATTTGAACACACGTTAGTATTTCTATTGTCTTCTGAATTCAGATGCTTACAGACACCCATAACTAATGTCTCCCTGTTCACACAGAAACCGTCGTAGAGTGACCACTGATAAAAGAGTTGCTGTGCATAAATTTGAGAAGCTACTGGATGTTTTCCCTCAGGTCGTGTTTAAAGGTATACGAATGATGGAGTTCAACTCAAATTACATGGTTTTGTTATTTGAAGATCTAAAATGCCGAATGCCTGATATTCTGTCCAGTTCATATGTTTCTAGTTCTAAGCAAATACTTAGCTTGTTATATCCTGCGTTTTATGAGAAATTCATAGTTTGTTCTGCTCAATGTTTATTACAATCTGTTTTCAGTTTCATCTTTAAGCTCCCCATTTGACTATTGCATTCAAATTGTAGGGAAGTCAAATCATCATCAGTTGCCTGGTGCTGCTCTTCTAACTCTGAATTTTACCCCAAAGGATATAATTAATGAAGGGAAATCTAAGGTTAGTAATATGTAATGCTGGGTTTCTTATTCACCGCACATCACCACTAAAAAAAACCTGAATCCTTCTCATGTCATGTTATTCGTGTTTGCTGATCTCATTTGCAGGGTTTGCCTAGAGTTCATGCTGCTTTTGAGCAAGCATTTACAGAAATTGCTGAATCTATGTACATATCAAGAAACATAGAGGTAGCTCTTCTTGCGTTGCATTCATGGAAATCATTTGTTTCCAACTGGATGCAAGCAGTTGTTGCTTTGCTTGACATTAAAGAGTCATCAAAGCTGAACAAAACTTTAAAAGCTGCTAATGATATATTTAAGGTATATGTTTATATCTTGAAGATATCCCTTGTTTTTTTGCATATGTTATTCTACTTCAGTAGATAGTGCTTTGATTTAACAAAAAATGCAAGTTTATTATTTATCAGCGTCTTTATAGGAGCAAACTTTCAAGGTGCATAATGTCCCTCATATAGTTACCGAAAGAACTGATAGTTTGGAGACAGCGATTATTTTTTATTCATGTTGATGGTGATGCAGGACAAATATTTTATTATGCATGATGATTTTGGTACTTGATTATGCATCTTCTACATATACTATATGGATTTTACTAATGTTTGCATCTTCCTTTCTATCGTCCTCCTTTTTTTATATTTGTCCCCTGCATTCACTTCCTTAATGCTAATGTTTGCATTTCCTTGTGTTTTCCTAATTGTGGTTGCAGATTTTGTGCAATCATGTTCCAGTATGTACTCCTCGAGTTGCTGTTAACATTGCTCTTGTCATTGGAGCACTATGCTCGGTAAGATGTCTTTATTCTTATTTTAGCCATTTCCAAATATGTGTGATTGCAAATTATATGGTATTGATGTATTTGATCCTTTTGCCATCTGTTTTACCAATCCTGTCCTTATACTGGTGAAGACAGTTCAAGTATTGTTTTCTGTCTCACCTCTAGGCCTCGAGCATCAGTGCATTCCTATGGTTGTTCCAATGATTTATTGCTAATTTTGATTTAATTGGCATCATCTTATCTTATTGCCAGATTGTTCCACCAACTGCCCATTTGGTAATATCTTCTGCATCAGATTTTCTTTTAAAATGGCTGCATCAATGCGAGCATGAGCACCAGCAGTGGTCAGCAGCTCTCTCTCTCGGACTAATATTCAATTGTTTTCATCCCACGGATAAAAAGAGTAGGTTTCAGGTTATTAACGGACTTCTTGAGGTATGAAATCTCACTCTCCGCTCATAGTTGAATATGTTTAGACCCTACACATTTCTTCCTTTTAGATAGCAATGTATTAGCAAGTAGTTGCAAATTCACTACTGCCTTAATGCACATGCAAGCCCCTTCTTTTGCATAGTTTAACAGCATTCGCTTACATGATGCCATATCATAATTGCATAACATGGGAGATCATGGGGATACAGCCATCTATGTTGTAGGCACGTAGTATTAGACTGCTTTCCTAATGTCCTGTGTCTGATGACTGTTATACAATACTGACCTGATGTCACTTGATCAATAGGAGCTTATTTATGTATTGCTTCGTGCTTCATCCCAGTGAAATGCTTGTTCATGATGCTGGATGCTGAAGCAGGACAAGTCCATGTCTGTCTACATGTTGCAACTTGCTTTGGCTGGCAGTTTATTTTCAAATACAATTTCTGCATATTTAGTGAATGCTGCGTAGCCACTCCAGATTATGAAAGTCTTCTTTTACATTTCGTTCCTGTTGGGTATAATATTCAAGGCATATTATTCTTTTCCATATTTAGGTTCACAAAAACTGAAAGCAGTCTTACTTTCTCATTATGTCTTATGCTTTTCCACAAGGTCATCTCAAAAACTGAAAGCTGTCTTGCAAAAGGAGCTTGTGGACTGGCACTAGGCTATGCTTGCCAAGGTCTTTTAACGAGGGTACATAATGCTACTGATTCAGAAGTAGAGGCTACTGCAGAACTCAACGAGCGTGCATCAGTTGAAGATATTCTTCATGCTTTGGTTTCTTCATTGATTCAGCTATGTCCGTCCTCATGTTATTCTCTCAAAAAGCTTAGTATATATGGAATAGACTCCGTGGAAGGGATGGAAGAAAATAATAATAGCTTCAATGATGACCCTTGGGCTATTGCTGGACTTGTTCTTGGTCTGGGGAACTCTGTTGTTGCTCTGTATAGACTTGGAGCCTATGACGCTGTTACTGAAGTCAAGGATATATTGATATCATGGATACCTGATGTTGATTCAAGTTCTGCCTTATTTGATGAAATCAATTCAGCATCACTTTGTATCGGTTCATGTCTTGCTCTCCCTTCTGTCGTGGCTTTTTGCCAAAGAGTGGAGGTGTTGAATGAGGACTTGGATGCACTATTCAATCGCTACACTTCTTTAGCTTCTGAGCTCCTAAACCTTAAAAAATCTGGAATTGTCTTTCAGAATTTATTGATGGCAGTCTGTATTGGTGCTGGATCTCTCCTTTCTTTTATATTAGATGACGGGGTGCATGCTATGGAATTCAGTGCTGTTAGAAAACTTCTAGACACTCTCAGGCATATATATACACATCCTTTTCCTCCCCTTGTTCATTTGGGAGGCATGTTTGGTGTAGTCAACGCTTGTGGTGCAGGTGCAGGGGATCTTACTGGGATGTGTTCAGAACTTATGACCTCACAAATCAAACATGAGGTTTCTCTCTATGCATTCTAATCTTTTGTGTTCTATAATTGTTTGAATAATCAATTATGTTATCGTTATGTTTGTGTAAAAAAAAACTTATTTGTTATGTGCACAGGAGTCATCTTTGGTGAGAGGTCCTTTATTGGCAAGCCCTGTTGGTGAGACTCTTTCAACATCTATGGTCCAGGAAATATATCTTCTTGCTAAGGATGCTGAGGATAAGAACATACAAGATTATGCTGCATGGGCCATTTCGTTTCTTAGAAGCAGGTGGTTGTCAAAGAATCTGATTCTTTACAATGACAATGGTTCTAATAGAAGTTCTGGCGATTCCAGTCAAGCTTCAAGTTTTTATGAACAAAGCTTAGTTTGGAACTTAAGTCGCTGGCTGAGTGATCTTAAGCTTGAAAAGGTTTGATTTGAATCCTCATTTTGAATAATGACTACCATGCTCTCATTTATTAACAATAGGTTTGTGCAGTTAATCTGTTACAGTAGTGTATAGTGTAGCCTATGTCTGTCAAATGCGGTTTGCATCTTCATTTCTGATGAAACATTCAAATCAAGCATTCCTATTTAAGAACAAAAGATGATTTTGAACGTGCATCATATTTTTCTGACATAGGCATAAATTTAAAACTTGAAATATTGAAGCTTATTAGGATATGTGATTTAAAGCACGTAACAATCTTCTAATTGAGTGCTATCTCCAAGCCCACCGAATGAAGGAAGTTTTGAAAACCCCTTTTCTTACTTGGGCCAATAGCCACCTTTAGTCTTCTACTATTCCTAGCTTGTACAGCCCCTGCCCAACCCCCTTCTTTCATGTACTTTGTAAGTTTTAATATGCCTCACTTCTTCTTTTTTCTATTAATAAAATTTCACAGCGGAGGCCTCCCTTGCTGTTTTCGGTTTTAAAAAAAACAATCTTCTAATTCACTTCCCGACACTCGATTATGGTTGCATGCCTTTGCTACTGCAATGGATGATGTTTTTGCTCACGCAAAGAATCTAGTAATGCATAATCATTTGTCTATATGTTATTCCAGTGGATTTAATGCAAAGATCTATATATGTGCATCAATTTAGAGTACCTTGTGTTTTTGTGTTATGGTCACACCATTTTACTCATCATTTTGTTGAGTTAGAGTAGTAATTCTTGCACCATTAATCTGTTTCTGCTGACTTATGTTATTTTATCATCTACAGCCTTTTGATATGGTCCCAGTAAGTACAGTTGGAACAGTTTTAAAATGTCTTTCCAAAGCTCCTCGATTGCCAACTACAGACTGGGGTGTTATTGTACGGCGGTGCATGAAAGTTGAAGTGCAGATTCCTTATAAGCCAACCGATCAGCAAAATCTTAAGTTACTAAGGGAAGCATGCTTACATTTTACTCTAGCTCATGCTACTCACATAAGTCCCCTTCTGCAGTTTTTGGATGATCTGACTGACATACTCAGATTCCAGAGATTAGATATAAACTCGCAGTCTATTTTGCTTCAACATTTGCCACACCTAATGAAGCTCTTTTCTGATTCAAGATTGGATAAACTGTATGAGGATTTAACTGAATACTTGTATTCCTCCACCTCTTCATACTTGAATCACTCATGCGAAAAGAAAAGCATGATAAGAATGTCGTTCTGGGAAGGCATTTGCAAGTGCCTGGTGGAGGTTGTTTCTGAAGAATCTGGTGGTTTTTCATTCATTAAAAAATGCATTGAATGTTTGTTGCCTCTCTTGACTCTCCACAATGATGGTCAACCTGAATTCATGGATGAATGGTCTGCTGCTATAATGTGTCTTACCAATGCCCAGAGAAGTTGGCTGGGTGATATGCTGCAGGTTGGCAATGACACAAATCTGTATTTATTAATGTCAGTTTTTATCCTTTTTCTTGAAGTTGTTTCATAGTGCTGCGTTCACCTTTCATTTCAGGTTCGGAATACTGCTTTAGTCACCGAAGAAGAACATGTTGATGTGGCAAAAAAGATTATCATCAGAGCAAGATTGTGTACTACTGGTTGTGGTTCGGTACATGAGCTGGGTAATATAAAGACTATGATATTGTGTACAAAAGCTGATGGTAATTGCATTTATAGGCTGTTTAGTACTAGTCTTCAATCTTCCATTCAATTATGTTTGTTTCGCACCCATCCTACAGCATTCTGTACATTATTTTGAAAAACTAATGAATATGCTATTTCAGGTGTCTGGTGGAGTGTCCTTGTTGAGATCGTTGCAGCTATTAACTCTGCGGAAAACAGTATCAAAAGGCAGTGGCTTCTGGATGCATTAGAAATTGGCTGTGTTACAGCTCATCCCTCAACGGTAATTATTCAAGATGCTATGCGGAATTTGTGGATGGGTACTTACTCCCACATGTTTCTTCCCTGTTGCAGACATGATTAGGTTTTCTCGTTCTAATATTTCAGGTGCTGCGCTTTGTTGGCTTGCTATGTGATAGCTGCTGCATCTATATGCCACTTCTCATTGTTAATTCGAGAAATGTACTGAGTGACCTACCTGTCACCCTGCCTTCCTTTCTCTCCAGCAACATTTGGGATGATCTCAGGGATTCCGTTGCAGACAAGCTATGGTTGTTGACCACTCACATCTACACTTGGGCAGAACGATTGGGGCACGGAAATGACCTCACTGGGCATGATCATATTCACAGAAGTGAAACTGAGATGGCTACTTTTCTGGCCAATATTCTGCGTTCTACATGCATTGCAGTCGGAGACTACTTGACTGTTGATAAGCAGCTAAAGCTTGCAAACCTTGAGGCACTATGATTGTTTGTAGGGAGATGTGTTTTCAATTTTATATTGGAAATATGTGTGTATTTGTGTACAGTATCTGTCTAAAATTCATGTTTCAGCACTTGATGTTCCCACTGATGATTCAACAATGCCTTGTCCTGTGCATAATTTAGTTTAACTATCTCACTTTATCCAATAAAAAAAGGGAAAATTTGCTACGGGACATGCAAAGTGATGGCGGTTTGCTGAAACACACCGTTGACCACGTTATATGCTAGTGGACACTCGCATTTTGTGTCAATTTGCTGAAACACACTGACTCGATTACAATAATATTTTTTGGCTGAAGAGGAGAGAGAAATGTAAGGAAATGTCTTATTTGCCCTTGGCTCCATTCCCTCTTCCTCCTTCGCCGTGAGAATGTCAGCCGCTCCCGAGCTCGAGCTCCATGCCAGCCGCCCCCGCCCCCGCCCCCGCATCCTCTACCGATGAGCCTGGACACGCGCATGGGCTGCCGCATCCTGCACCCCACTCTATCTCCCTCATCGCCGCCGAGCGTTGCCGCTTGCTGGATTTCGCGTCGCCGCCGCTCTACTCGCTCTCCTACCCGGCCATCAGCTCCAGCACCTCCACCGCCATCTACAAAACCACCCAAGGCCCTTGCTCAGGGCATGCGCTGCCATACCGCCGCCCACCACCGTCGCCATGGGCTTTGCTTGAATCCTTGCCGTCAACCGCACCCACCAAGACCTCTCCACCCAAACCGACTACCCAGGTAGTTTCCTCGTGTCCTAGGGGTGCTATGGCGCCCGCGTATGCCAAACATTCGCCGTCGTGCTCCCCGGTGGTCGAGCTCGTCGGAGCTCCGGGCTGTCGTCGTGTGGAGAGTGAAGGCAGAGGCGAGGAAAGAAAGGATGGGGTAGAGCCGGGTGTGTTCTGGCTTGAGGCGAAGAGGTTGAGCTAGAAGCAAGTCGAGGGGGAGAAGGAGGTGACCGGCTATTTGACCGCGACGCCATGAACGCCGGCCGAGCCGCCATTCCAGGGGGAAAGTGTGAAGGAGGGTGAGAGGAAGGGGAAGAGAGTGCCGGCCTTGTGTTCCGACACGAGGCAGAGCTCAAGGGCCAACAACAAGTCGAGGGGAAGGTCGGGAGTGGCCAGCGCAGCTGCGCCGGCGCGGCCGATGCGCGTTCTGCGGGAGGAGGAAGAAGGTCCGCCGTTCTCCTTGCGCTCGCGGTGCAGCGGGGCTTGGTGGTGCAGCACGGAGGCTTGGTGGGGCGGCGAGGCTTGGTGGTGCAGCGGCGGGGCTTGGTGGTGCGGCACGGAGGCTTGGTGGGGCGGCGAGGCTTGGTGGTGCAGTGGCGGGGCTTGGTGGTGCGGCGTCAAGCTCGGCACGGCGGGCGGAGGTGCCCGCGCCGTGGGTTGCCGGGACGCGGTGGCCGGGCGGAGGCGGGCGGGCTGCGCGCGGCGGGCTAGCGGCGAGCGGCGGGGCTCGGTGGTGCGGCGTCGAGCTCGGCACGGCCCGGCGTCGCCCTTCTCGGCGGGGAACAGCTCCTCGACGGGCAGCCACGGGATAGAGAAGTGAAGGAAGAAAGAAATGACAAGTGGGATCAACGGCAAAAATGACATTTCCTCACCGTTATCTCTCCTTCCCAATCAAAAAATGTTATTTTAATCGAAGCGGTGTGTTCTAGGAAATTGACATAAAACTGCAGTGTGTCTCAGCTTATTAGGCGGTCAACGGTGTGTCTCAGCAAATGAACGTCATTTCGCGTGTCCTGTAGCAAATTTTCCCATAAAAAAATGTATAATGTTCATAGATCATAGCATGACTTTTGAGATAATGCTGCATTAGTTGGTGAGCACTATGGCATACTGCCACCAAACAATATGTGAGCAGTTTCCTAGTGCCTAACAATTGAAGAGCGAAATTATGAAGAAAAATCAGAGTTATCTTAGACTACAGCTGAGACATAAAGGCTCTAATGCAAGTTTATCCGGATCACACTAATGGTAAGTCTTACTGCAATATTCCATTTGTCTTGAGCTTAGAGATCCTGTTTTCTACATCTTTCAGGACTATGTTTCTCTAATTGTGTTGCATTCAATATGATACAGTGAGTCTTGGCATTTTGGGGTCAGAACTATATTTCAACCTGCTATTTCATTCGAAGAAACTTGTTGTGAAGTGCAATGTACATTGCCAATTGTTGGTGCTCCAGCTTGTAAGTAATCGAGTTGCTCTAGTGTCTGGTTGGAGTCCAAATGTAACTGCTCCATTTTTAGGGTTGGTGTGGATTAAATTTGATGCAGCATTTTACATCAGTAATCTTCTTAAATGGTGAATGGTCTTTAGGTGCATAAATGAACCAATTCCTGCTTGAATCACAATCCGTAATCAGTATGATAAAGCTCAGGATATTATAGAAATGTTCCACACACACAAAAAAGCAATCACTAATAATGATTCTCATTCTTTCAGAAAGAAGTCCATAAGCATAGCATTTGATGCTTCAATTCCCAATGTTTCCTTTTCGAGTTTCTTTCATTGACTTTTTTCTGGGTGGGTCATTTTCCTGAGAGCTTATCAGTATTTCTAAAATAGAAAAGAAGCTAAATGCAGAATGTCTACCGAGTTCTTTAAATATATATCCATTAACTTTTCCTTCTGGTGTCTCATTTAAAAGTTGCATGGGGAAGCTAGCCCTGTTCTGCCTACAACTAAAGAAAAACTGTATAAAGAAAGGTACTCTGTCGTGCGTTACTTCGTTAGATAATTAAAATGATAATAGAAACATTTCAAACTAGACCTGGAAAGTAAAAATAAATTGAATAGACAACGTCAAATCTAAGGTATAGGTGGCTGGATGTCACTTTTGGACATAAGTAGCTTCCATCTTAGCCCACAGCCCATGTACGGACGAATGAAATATGATGGAAAGCTAACGGAATCAATATCTAGTATTCTAGTTCCATGGCTGTTGATATTGTAGTGTGCCCTTCCAGTCACCCAAGGGACTTTAGAAAATTAGCAGTGCTAAACCCCATATGCTTTCTTCTGGATTCTCCTATCGTGATCAATCTTCCTTAATATATTGCGATAAGATATGCTGGCAACTGCAGCGGCGCGGCTACCTGCAACCATCTTTCTCTGGGACGTTTCCATGAGAGAATCAACTGGATGTTGCCAGAAAACCTTGCTTGGTTACACTTTTGGAGTATGATATCTATGTGGATGTACGTACTGGTTAACGGATTCTGCCAAACATTCTAATTATCAAAGCCATGTCCTTTCACTTTCACTTTATTTTATCCTCCAAGGCTCCAAGGATTACATGGGCCAATCATAGCACCTGGCCCCAAAGTGCAACCAATCACATGGCTGCGAGTCTGCTTGCTAGATCGCGGAAAGGTCAATAATTTATCCTTGTGTGGCTGTCAAAGGTTTTGGGGTATTTATGCACTGTGCTAGTGGTGATCATGAGCTTCAGAAACTTTGTGTAATTCATCTTCACTGGCGTACCATCCAATTTGGTTTGCTGAAATGAAGTATAGGGATGACAGTTGGGCATGATTTAAGATCCTCATATGATGGTAATGTATGGTCAACATAAGCAAGGATAATGACAGGTCTTACACCATCACATGAACCACTTTTGCTTAGGCACATGAAGATGCGTTGGGCTCCAGATAAGCAGAAAAACAGCATTCTTAATTATTATCTTTTCCTGGTGCCGTTTTACTGGACCCTTGAACTGACTTCTGAATTCTGGTAGGTCACTTAAACTCGACTGACGTAAAGAGCTCCGGCTCCACACAATAAGCGGGGATGCAGCCAAAGCTGTTTGTCAAGATGGCATCAGATGATCATGTCATGGGGAGGATCAGCGGCCTGCTCCAATCAAAGCATCCCCACCATGCTTCGACAATCAACGTGCAGCTCTGCAGGCGAAGGTCAGTGATGCTATATTTGGTAACTATTATCTGCATAATGCACCACACAAACAAAACAAAACCACCTGCAGCATGTCTTGTGATCGAGGATGGTTTTGAAAGCATGCGTGTATGGCCCTGAACAAGAGCCAGGTAGCCCCATGCATGGCCTGGCCAGACAGACAGGATTCTCTAGTGAAAGGTACGGTTCCATGCACGCCCGTGCACAACCACTCCACCCCCACCCCCACCCCACCCTGCACGCCCCTTGTGACCAGAATTCAAAGGGACTGTTCCCTTCCACAGTGTAAGTGCAACCTTGAATCTGTACAAGGACCCATCAGCTCAGCTAGCTCCATATATTTCCCACACAGCCATAGCCCATAGGTAGATATGCATCATCTTTCACTTGTGCACACACGCTAGTTGGTACTTTCCCCATGAATGCATCACACACCTGACACCTCTCTCTTTTTTTTCCTTTTTTTTTAAAAAAAAGCTACTTGTAGATTGAACAGAGTATCTGTTCCAACTTCAGCTTCATTCAGGCTTAAGGTTCAAAACTGCCAGAAGTCTGGGTATCGATAATAATAAATTATGAAGTATATCAATGTTTTTTCAAAAAAATATTTTTTCTGTACTAAAAAAAGAAAGCTGGAATATCCCTTGCCCTAATTCTTTGCAAATTAAAGGAACTGACTCGTGAGAAAGCCGAACCACCCCAATTCAAACATTCTTTGCAAATTAAAGGAACTGACTTGCATGGGCTACGGTCTGTGGTAACTGGCAAGCTACAGACAACTACTAGCTGCTGTTTCCACTGAAAGATTTGCGATTTTGTTGGCGATGCCTGACGAGCGTGAGTTTTAGCACTTGGATGCAAGTTGCAAGGGGATGCAGCTCAAAAGGACAGGCATGCTGCTAGGTCGTGAACCTGGGAAAGGCTGCCGCCATGCATGCATCCAGACACAAAGGGTAGGGACTAGCTTGCCCTAGCTTAGCTCAGTACCTCCTGTTCTCGGCCTCCTCCCTTAGGTCCAACGATTTGATGTATCTGGATTTCAGGATCGAATTAATGTTGGTGTACTAGGATAGTGGCTTGCACACACGAGATCTTGTGTTCTTATGGGGGATCTTATGAAGATCTTATGTCCTTTTGTAAGTTGTATTTTCTTAATAATCATCTTTATGGCTACAATAAAGATTCAGTTGGTGGCGATGGGTGTAGCTCTGTCACCCTTTCCAAACCCCCCCTAAAAACTTCGTAGCAACAAAACCATGACAAGAAATCACTTCCCCCAACAAAATGATTGTGCATGCGAGATCTTAGCCATGCTTACTTACGCTCATTTTTAGTTTCGACTTGATAACATGACTAGTTGGTTATATTTTCTTAGCACCCTGCCGAGTATATATATGCCATCATATATTCTCTATTTTTCTTGCATTACGTTTGTTATGGTTATGATGTAAGCATGCACTTCAACTTCTTTGCAAGTCACAATGTTATTCCAACGACGACCTCTTCTTCCTCCTGAGATTCCTTTATGGGAATCCTATATATTTTCGTCCTCTCCCGAAAATTCTGTTGGTCTTACATACTACAGTTATTTTCAACTTTAAACCAGGCTGCCTTAAGGTCCTGATGCCATTACGGCTCATCTTATTTGTCGCCGTCAAGTGATGCCCCCTGATTATGGTGCAAGCCTGGCGTGCCGGCAGGACCAAGGGTCCGGGGCAAGCCAGGTGCAGCAGTAGCCAACCCACGATGTAGGATAGGCCGCATAGTAGTGGAGGTATAGTAGTGCAGGTATGGCCTGGGCTGAGCTTGTCAGGCTGATGTGGCAAGCTGAAGGCTTAACACAACCGAGCTGCAGTTCTAGAGTATAATGTTCTCTTCATTTCAAATTATGGATCGTTATTTTGTTATGCATGTAGATATACACTAGATTTACCGTAAAACCTGTAATTCAATAGAAGTCAAAATAGACCATAATTTGGGATGGAGAACATATAATCTTTTTTTACTCTAGCAAAGCACAAGCATCATATAATAATACCACATGACTGCCTTTTGCATGGCTTCCTGAGAGGAGATGATGGCAAATCTTTGTTTGGTTACACGCCATAGCTCAGTCCTTTTTTCATTCCATGCATATGTATGCCATGCGGCATCATTGGACACGTTGATTTCAATAAAACTAATGGCGGCTGGCCTAGCTAGCTAATGGTGGGGCCTGCCTCCTCTTAGGGCTCTTCTGTTACTACGTACTGTAAAAGAGAGCTTAACCTATACTTGTCTGTTCTTGCCTTCTTGGAGACCGTGAGCCCGCTCTCTTTCTTGAGGAGCTTTTACATGTTTGCTCTGTTGACTACTCGAATTGACTTGGCTTTTCCTTTAAGAAAGCTAAATTGACCCATAGGGACGTAGTTCTGGGTCAGACACTATTGTTACAGTGGTTGTTGTAGTAGCTGTACGGTTTTTCAAATAGGAAGGTTAAGTTAACCATCGATTGTACACCATAATAATTCATTTTTGTTTCTTTTCAACCCGAAAGACGATGGCACACCTTTTTTTCTTTGTTTTCTGTTTTGAAATAAAGAGCTGCCTGGGGTGTGAACACTGTACTGTCACTTGGTTGGTCTCAGTGATCTGCATGATTGTTGGCCAGACTGGACTGTGGATGCTTTTTGCAACTTTTTTAGTTTTTGGAAACTTTGCGGCAACAAGTAATTACGCTGTGTTGAGATGCATGGTATGCAGATCATGATGATACTAATTATATATAAGCTTCAGCTACGTACCTATAAATGACAAAGATGACAAAATCTAACCCAAAGTTATCATGCTGTAACAGTGGCCATCATTGAGGGCCACGTGTACTTTGAATTATTATATGGGTCCTGTTCGTCTGCCTGCAAAGTATCAGATCGACAGTATTCTATCGCGAGTTGTTACCAATGAGCGTCAAAGTGTCAAACCTCCCACTATAGTATATCTTCATCAGCTAACTGTATGAAGGGCCGTCTCTGTCTGGATCAGTTGATTCTTTAGGACATCCATCTGAGTACAAAATTCTGTATTTTCAGCATTTTTTTGAGATTTTTTTCCTTCGTGCTGTATGGATCAGAAATGGATGCAATTTTTTAGATTTTTCCTCCATATGGAAACTTTGACGTAGCATGTGGATGAACTATTTTAAAATATTCTTCTGAAAGGTAGCTAGTACGGAGTAGGTTACTTCGTGAATCACCTTTTTTAAGTTTGATGCAGTACATACAATTGAATGCATGCATTCACAGTATTCAGAACCAGTGAACCCGATGTTGGAAACTCAAACGTTGTTTATACTGGTTAGACACATAAAGTCTATCGTGTCGTTGCATGTTGTCACTAATATGAATGGTCTGAATATTCAAATTGTTGCCATCATGTTATTGTGGAAGTAACTAAAAATCTAATAAGGCCATTTTCACATGAGCAGGTAAATAGTTAAATGTTTTAATGGTGAAGGTTTGAAAATATTGTTTGCACACATTCTAATAGTGTCATGCATTTGTTTAAAGTGGAGCATGTTATCATGCATTCTCTCCGTTTCTTTTTTATAAGACGTGCATAGATTTTGAGATACAAACCTTGTAAATTTTGAATAAATAATTAGCATGTAAAATTTGTATATGAAAGTGGTACAACTAGATTCTTATTTAAAAGTACTATGTTATGGTTGCGATTTTACTGTAGAAATTCAACTTTTAGAAACTGTGCTAAGTCAAACCAATATATTTTTTTAACGGAGATGAAGTATAAAACAATTTCATTTGTTGATGTTGCACGCTAATGTGTCACTAGTCCAAAAAAATAATCATATAAGCAGAGAACATCTGTAGGCTAACCCTAATAAGAATCTACTTAATCCCCTAGCTAGGGTGTTTATAAACAATGGGTCGTGACAGTGCATGCCGATAACTTGCACTGATATCAGCCCGTCACTAATGATTGCCAATTATACCACGGCGCTTTTAATTATGAGATGGAAGCCGTGGACAAGCAAGGATTAATTAGTTGCTAAACCACATTGCACAAGCAACCCCTGTGCCGTGCGCGCCATTGATCGCCACACGGTGTGCCAGTCTACATCGTCGGCCTCTTTATGATTGTGCTGCGGCTTAGGCAAAGCTCAATTAAGCTAAGCCAGTTCATGCATGGAAGGGCATGATTACTCCTCAACCGGACGCACTGAGGAAGGATGTGGCTTTCTAAGAATGCCATGAAATTTGTACGCATGGATGTAGTATTTCAGTATATATTATGTATAATCATCGAACACTTAGTATATTTCAGTAGTTTATATGTAATTAACCGTCTCTAGACACAAATACTACATGGCCCTTTGGAAGAGTTTCTAGTCGGAGCTTTTAGTACTCATCATATACCAACCGGACAGTTGTGTCTTATATACTTCTATACAATATGTACTAACGCTAGGCGTGATTGAATAGTTTTTATACGTAGTACATGTATACCCTCTTCATCAGCTACCCCCATGGGCAGCAGGGACTGTTTGTGAAAGGTGATGAGATAAGGGGCCACTGTGGTAGATATTCTTGCGAGTAGTGGCAATGTCACCCTCACACTTTTTCTTGTACTGCCATTAATCTCGGTTTGTCCTTATTTATCTGTTTACTCTCTCTCTCTCTCTCTCTCTCTCTCTCTCTCTCTGACCCGGGCCTAGCTTTTTTTTTCCTTTGCAACACCTCCATAATATTCTTCAACTCTCGCTTCCTCATTCAATACTGGCCTGCCTTTTCATAGTGTGTGGTCGATCTATACACCTCACCTTTCCCTTGCTGCTGTTGGAGGAGAGAAGCTGATATCTCTCTATATCTCCCTCAGAGCTCTCTCCTCCATAGATCACAGCCTGCAGAGAGACAAGAGTTAGGCTGTTCTACCTGATCATATGCCCCTCCTGCAATTCCTCCATCCACATACAAATTGAAACAAGAATTGCTTATAAATATCTTTGCTTATCCTTTCCTCTATTTTTCTCCACTTTTATTTCCATTCTGCAACTTGTTAGATAGATAGCAGCAGTGGCTATATCATGGAGGAAACAAGCTAGCAGCAGCAGCGCCTGAGAGGAGAAAGAAAAAAAAAACCTTCAACATATAGTCTCTGCTCTTCTCTTCACCAGATCATCAGATCTGTCCCCTGTGTGGCCTTAAAGAGGTTAGAAGGATGGCTCCCTGCCTTTTTGTGAGAAATTTTAGAAAACAAAAGCTTTAGTTTGCAGTTTTCTGGTCTTCTCTTGGTACTAGTTTATCATTCGATCATACTTCATGAGATTTGAGCAAAGATCATCCCTTTTTCTTGGAAATTTGTGCTTCTTATATGCCATATCATCATACATGCACACCCGCACATATATACAGCGGATCACGCCCTCCATTTGTGTTCATGATCATGCTGTTGATTTTTACTGGTCCATATGCCAAATGATTTCCGAAGATAAGAATTCGTTCTACAGTTTCATATTGTCCCTCTTTCTAAGTCCCAAGGAAAAGGGGAGAGAACATGAACATATATAATTTCCTCATTCTTTTTTTTCCCCGAAAGATTGCATATCACACAGTTTGATCAGAGTTCCTTCAGCTTCAAAACCCTAGCTAATCTTCCCCTTCTGCCTTACCAGAACAATCAATCCTTAGCCAAGAAAACCCTAACCCTAAAACTAATACCAAAAGATGCATATTCACAGTTTATTTATTTGGAAAAAAATTGGCAATCCAATAACCATCCTTTCTTCCCAATTTCCAGGCAATTAAACAGCTTGGTAGCCCGCCGGCCCGGATATGGCATCCCCGTCGAGCACCAGCAACAACTCCGCCCTCTCCCCGGTGTCGGCGTCGGGGACGACGACGCCCGGCGCCGGCGCGCCGTGCGCGGCGTGCAAGTTCCTGCGGCGCAAGTGCCTGCCGGGGTGCGTGTTCGCCCCCTACTTCCCGCCGGAGGAGCCCCAGAAGTTCGCCAACGTGCACAAGGTGTTCGGCGCCAGCAACGTGACCAAGCTCCTCAACGAGCTGCTGCCGCACCAGCGCGAGGACGCCGTGAGCTCGCTGGCGTACGAGGCCGAGGCGCGCGTCAAGGACCCCGTCTACGGCTGCGTCGGCGCCATCTCCGTGCTCCAGCGCCAGGTCCACCGCCTCCAGAAGGAGCTCGACGCCGCGCACGCCGAGCTCCTCCGCTACGCCTGCGGCGACGTCGGCATCCCCACCGCGCTGCCCGTCAGCGGCGGCGCCGCGCCGAGGCTCTCCGCGGCAATGCCGAGCCACGGCCATTTCGCGGCGTCCGCCGCCGCCGGCATGTACAGCGGCCGGAGGCTGGGGCTCGCCGACGGCATAGCGCCGCCGCCGCCGCCGCCGCCAGCTGGATGCTACTTCATGCGGAACAGCAGCGGCGTCATCGGTAGCAGCCCGGTCGTCGCTGACGTGGCGCCCGTGCTGCCTTACGCTTCCATGGCTAATTGGGCCGTGAATGCCATGAGCGCCACCACGACCACCACCTCCGGATCAGAGAGCATTGGGTTGGATCACAAGGAAGGGGGAGACAGCAGCATGTGAAGCGCCATGAATAGTAAGCGGTCTCAGTAATTTTCTGCGCCTGCAATCATGCATGTAACTATGTAATAAGTATGCATATATGCTTTGTGTTTTATGTTCTCTATATGCTTGTCTTTTGCAGTGATTTAATTTACCCTTGGTAAGGAAGATGTGGAGACATGTGCTTCAGCAGTTCAGCCCTTTGCGCTTGATGAGCTGGGAGTGCTTACTGAAGGAAGCTTCGGGGACATAGCAGGCCGGGAGCTAGCCCAATGCAATCTCAGGTTGATTAAGAGCTAAGGAGCAATCTATCTATCTATCTATCTATCTATCTATCTATCTTTCGCCGACATGAGTTATATATATCTGCATCCCTTTTTGCATGTTGTGCAAACCATACTTTGGAGTACTAAATGTAATCGAATCGAGATCTTGATCTCTCTTCTTTCCATGATTAATTCTTCGTTTTCGCAGGATCCATCGATCGATCAGTCATTAGTACGTAGAGCATGCTTTGCGATCACAAAACAACTAACAACCTTTAGCCCAATGCATGCATGAGTAGTAGTACTAAGCTGATGGCTGGGGCCAATTAAAGGTCTACATGATCTGCATCTTATATCATATGTCATAGGCATCAGTGGCCTATGCTTGCATATATGCTCCAGATATATGATCGTGAGATGCTTAATAGTTTGGGACGGAGATTAAAACAATTGTTTATGGTGAGCATCACATCATTTCTTTCGCAGACATTCTTCCCGTCCATGTTAGTAAACTGTAAAGGCATGGGAAAAGCAGTATTCCGGGAACTATTCTTATAGGTCCCAGATCTTTTTATGGATCTCACTGTTGGTGCATTGTACATGTATTTATTCGATCATCTAGAATTTTCCTCCATTGGCATTAAGTCTTTTTTCTAAATCCTGCTGTTCTGACTTCTGACCAATGGCCACTACTTTGCATAGTAATGTGTGTTCGATCTCTGCCGCGAGATCTTTGTTCATTGTGATCGACTATTCCTTCTGATCGAATTTATTGGGCCTGATCGCGAGTTGCACGCTTGCAGTTCCTTAGTTTTTCCCAGATTGAAGTATTTCCCGTTCTTGATGATACTGTTGGTCCCTTCAACAATACTGAATTAATGCATGCTCCATCTATCCAGTTCTTGGGGTTTAATTTGTTGGTTCAGCACCATTTCTGAGTACGTGTCCCGGCAGTTGACATTAGGCAACTTTGACTAAATTTTGCTATTGTATAGTCTTTTTCATCACAAATGATGCATGATATGTATATAGTTTCTTTACTTGTCCCAAGGTCGCCGGTCATACATCCTTTTCCCGGCCAAAGTTAGCCAGAATTGGGGCAAAGAATTCCTTCACCACAACTAGTGTCGGTCAATCACACATAAACATTTTCAACCAAATTAACAGCCCCAAAGGCAATGTTTTTCAAACATTTCTAGATACATTTTCGTGTGAGATCGATCTAAGATCGTTGTGTATTTCAGCTATATATAGAGTTGAATTTATAAGTTCTATATAGACATATAGTTAAATTGTTGTTAGTTCTAATTATTTCGCTACAACATTGTAATATTGATTTTTTTAAATAAATTGTGACCAGGGAATAAGATGTGAAACAGAACTACAATTAAATACGGTGGTGATTATTTTTTCATCAAAATGAATTCAGAATTTCCATGCATGAATTCAACTTGAGCCAATAAAAATGGTGTGAATGAAATCGATAGAAACTTCAGTTTAGAATCTGCTTATTTCTTTCCATTAATTTCTTTAAATCATACCAAAGAATTGCTTGGATATATTAACTAAATTAAAGCACTTTATAATACTATGGTTTATGTATATACTACGGTAAGTAAATATTGTATTTTGCAGATACTAACTCGTGTGACCTAGTGAAATAATAATTAAGTAGCTGAAACGAGTCTATTTTATTTTGTGATTATTGGATTATCATGAGATGCGTGCGAGAGCTTCTTCAGTGTTCAGGCATGCACAAGCTTAAAGCTAACTTTTGACCTTGTACCTAGAAAAGTGCCGCGTCAATAATTCGGCCATAGACGATCTCTGATCGAATTTGAAGTAGCTCCAGGTTACGTGTCGTACAAGTACCTGGCACAATAATATCTTCACGTATTTGTTCTCTGCATGATTTGGACTCTACTCAGTTCGTGCGTAATTCCTAACTTTTACAAAAATAAAATCAAAGCAATTACATGCGCGTGCATCCCTATTTATCACGTTCTCTGCACTGTTCTTACTTTGTAGTCTGATTGGACAGTTAATACAATACAAATTTAAGCCATTATATTCGAAACAGCAGCTAGGATGGTCCGTGCAGTGTGACCAAACGGTCCTAGCTTCAAGTTGGTCCCGAGTAAGAGCTATCCTTAACGCATCCCTTTTCTTGCCACTATACTTGCATGAAGTGACAAATTGATCAGATTTGTGAATATTCACTTAGAAGAAATAAAAACACAATGCATTAGTAATAATTAACTGGCAACTAAAATGGAATATTTTGCTGACAAGACAGCATATCTTTATGCCATATTTATCCTAATTAATGGAAGAATAGCTAGCACAAGTCATTGGTTGGGCACGAAGATAATGATAGGTTGGGTTACACCACCCGTTGGTGTCTAATCAGTTGTCATTTTCTACCGATGCATTTAGATATGTCAAATGTGCATTCATCCATAGTATATACATAGTACTACAATAGAGCAGTTTTTCTTAATATTAAGACTACAATATATAAACAAAGAGAAAATGGTCTGCAAATTAAGTATCGCCAAGACCTTAAACATATACTATTCCACATTTTGAAATTTTAATAAAACCCCCACATTTATCTTATTTTTCTGTAGTTCTATGTAAGTGCAGGTTTTGATAATGAGACATTTTCCTGTAATTCAAGTTTGCTGCAAAACAGCTTGTATCTAGCTAATAGATATTCAACTCCAATAAATTACATACACACAAGTATATCCTTCCATTTTAATGTTGGTTAGTTATTATGTGCTAATCTCTTGGAAAGAATTTGCAATTACAATAAAAGGGCATTCGTTGTATGTGTCTGAAACTATAAGTGCAAGTGCAAAATATATAGAAAAATAGTATTAGGAGACAGATTACCAGCAAGGTAACATAAATAACTTGGAAACCATGCTCAATAGCATGCATATTCAACATTGTTTGCGTGTTTCTATCAAATGGTCCAGGGTTATTATTCTTCTTTATATTTTTTTCTCAAGCGGGATGGTTTTATTGTAGAATTTGGATAAGGCTCGAGAGGGGATCCCAACCAATATTTTCTAAAAAGAACTATTGAAACTTAATAAATACTCCGTATAACACTAGGGACATGTCTCAACTAATAGACAAAAACCCTTTCTAAAGAAGACCAAAACCATGGTCTAAAAAATACTTCGAAAACATTATAAATCTAGTATTGGCTACTTCAACATTTTCCTACCATTTATTTTTCACAAACATTTAGCTACATTATATGGTGCACAGAACCTTTTTTTTTAAAAAAAATGTACGTTGTAAGTGAAAATTGTGTTTTGGAGACGTGTTAATGTCATAAATGTTACATTTTGCAAGGACCACAGAGATTTTGATATGTTTAATAAGCAGAAGAGAAAGAACTACTAGCTCCAATTTTAAATATATGATGCTACAATTGAACTTTATTTTTAGTCTGACTATTCGTTATTTCTACAAATATTTAAGCAAGTAGATAAATATACAAGTTAAACCTAATGTGTACTTTTGATGCATCCAGTGGTACTCAAATGTGAATTTGGAAGTTGCCGAATAATAATTTGATGAAGCGACTAATAAGTACGGAGTACTACCTAAGCTTCATCTATATGCATTACACAAAAAAATCATCTAAATTTTCATATGCTGAAATCATAATCCAAAAGAGGAACAAGAAGCACAAACATTTATAGCACATAATAAAGACTGACTACCTCGGCAAAAAAAAAAGACTGACAAAAAATTACGCAGGTAGTGCACATGCTTGCCTGACATGCATCTAGGACAGCAACATCCATAACTTGCATATTATACGCATACAGCTAGCTTAGCTAGGCATATCTCAATATACATCAGGTTAAATTAATTCGCATAGCAATTTTAGTGGACATCGTGCATACACGCCGGCGGCCGGATTATTATAACATGCCATATGTTTCCTCGTATTGGAGCTGCCCTGTAGAAAAACATGTACACACTGCATATGTACATGCATGTGTCCCTCCTATTAAGCAAAAAGCAAGTAGCTAGATCCAGCATCCATGCATGTATGTGTACATGCTGAACTATGCACGCATTTGCATGCTGCAGTACACCGGCCAGCCGGCCTGTACGCACGGAACAGTTCTTCGAGAAGGTACATGAAGAACAGTTGATGCTACAAGATGGAGTAGGTACCTTGTCTTTAAAAACGTAGCTCTGTTGCTCCGATTTGACGCGTCAATTTCAAGGCCAATCACACGCACGATCGGTATGTGTGTGCGTGTACGTGCCAAGTCATGGATAGGGGTCGGGGGGAAACACTTGCATTTTGTCCTTCTGTCTCGGCCTCACAATGGATTCAACGGCTGGAATTCAGCCGTCTCCTTCTTGTCAAGTCTGAAACCAACATCGATATCTGACATGCATGTTAAGCTATATTCGAAAAAAATCTTGTTGGTTGTTACTTTTTGTTTATGGCTGAAATCTGTTATGTTCTTCTGTGAAAGAAAATTAAAACATGTCACTCGATCGGTTTTCTTTTTGCTATGAATCTCGATCTATATAAGTCGATCTCCCACTGGCCTGTAGTTAACAAACTGAACAGCTTTGTAGCTGTTTTATTGATTTCAACATCTACAAAATTTACATCATTAGATTTCTTTATTGATTTGACTACACAATTTTCTTGGTCATGCATTTAATTATATTTTCTATAAGCTTGATCAAAGTTAAATTTGACTTAAGATAAAATTAAAGAGAGCTAATAATTTGAAAATGTAGGGAGTATATAGCTATGTAGGATTACATGCATGCAAATGATTAATGATATCATGGACCGGCCGACCGAAAGGTACATGGAGTGGTTACTGGTTTATAGTAGTACAGTACAAACCGACTGATCAACGGGAATAGGTGCTAGCTAGGTCTCTGCAACTGTAATCCCACATGCTATTTTCTACACCCCGTTTAGTCATGTGTCCGTGTAGTAACCCCTGCCACAGCATTCAAGATTCAAGAACACTCCCACACAATGTCGTCTTTGCTCAGAAGAAAATATCATAAAAATGTCCTTTGCATACGTACACAATTGTTGCTTTATTCGGAGGGTATCATATATGATTCGTTCTCTTTGTTGGAATGGAAAATAGAGGACTATGTAGGGCATGTGTTAATACCGTAGCACACATGACATGACTACATGAGCAATGGAAGTGTGGTATTGTAGCTTGTACGTAGACTTGTATATTACTGAGACACAGCTGCAGAAAAAGGGGTAGAAGTAGCAGATGAGTCGTTTTGCCTACGAAAAAGGGGAGAGAAGAGAAAAAAAGCTATAGAATACCAGCAGTACGAGTGCATGGCAGGGCACTGTAGGGCGGAGAGGCAGCAGGAGGGTGAGAGGATGGGGGTGGTGGTGGGAGGGATAGGCGAGGCGTCCCATCACCCACCCTATTCCTCGTCGAGGGCCCGTGGGGCCCAGCCCACACTGCGACGTTGGCCCGGCCCAATAACTCTGTCGTCGTCGTCGGTCCGCCGTGTGGATGCGGACGTCAAATCCAGTTCCCGTCCGCAGACGTGCGTGCGCCAAATAATCAGTCCCATTCGCTCGGCTAATATTGTTTATTCGAGATTTTTTTATTAATTATTATTAACGCATGCTCACCCACCGTCGCATCCCCATGTATGCTAGCTATGCACTTGAGTTGAGCGTGCTCTGCTGATCATCGAATCCTCCTTTAAATTACTAGCACTGTAAGCTTTTAAGAGAGTGTGTTAAATTAAACTACCAGGGGTAGATTTATTTATAAGAAAACTACAGGATACTCGAAATTTATCGATAGTTAACCAGTGTAGTTATTGTGTACAAGGACGGGTTACTTTTTTATTTTAAGAAAAAACAAACAAATGAGCTTGAAAATGGACTAGACGATTTATCGCTCATCTTTATTTGGGTTGATGCACCTTTGGTGCAGTAGACGCGCGTGTAGCTAGTTGGCGACGTATGCTACCGTCAGGTAACAATGCAACTATGCAAGTAGCTACAGAGGAGCGCGCAGCAACCCGATCCTTGGATCCGATCTCGATCGACCACCCAATCATATACTCCCTTCGTTCTTAAATATAAGCCTTCGTTGATTTTTTTCGTTCACGTTTGATCATTATCGTATTTTCAAAATTTTATAAAAATATAGATTCATTATGATATATTTAAAATATATACGATGATAAAACATGTCATAACAAAATAAATAATATTTTTATATTTTTTTGAATAAAACGAACGGTTAAGCGTAATGAACAGAAATCGAGAAATACTTATATATCAAGAAATACTTATATTTAGAGACGGGGAGTATATTTATACAATACATACAACTATATACGCATTGCCGTGGATGCATGTATCATCGCATATATGGATGGGACAGGTCCAGGTACATGGCCTTTTTGACACCAAGCAGTCAAGCAGCAAAACATACAACTATTGCAAATATCACGCTGTAGCAGTCGCCACCATAGGCCGTGTAGTAGCCATAGGCTTACATGCTGCACATGGCACACTATGGCGGCAGCAGCAGCAGCAGCGTGCGTGCTAGCCGCCCCTTTCAGTGTCGCGGCCGGAGCCGATCGATCTGGTCGTGGCCGGCGACAGCGACATGTACATACACACGCGCCGATAGTTGCGAGAGCAGGGGTGTGTTTAGTTTCGAAAAAAAAAGAGAGTTGGAAAGTTTGATGAAAATGTCACATCGGACACTATAGCGTACTGTAGCACTTTTCGTTTGTTTGTGGTAAACATTGTCCTACCATGACCTAACTAGGCTCAAAAGATTCGTCTCGCCGTGTACATCAACACCATGTACCTAGTTTTTTTATTTACCCACGTTTATTGTTCCATGCATGAAGAGAGAGATTTGATGTGATTTGATATGATAGGTGGATAGTGAAGTTTGGAAAGAGAATTTTTGGGTTTTGGTGGAAGAATTCATTCAGTAGAGGTCACATCATCCATATCGGCCGGATGATGGGGTCGCCGGCCGGCGGCCTCGCCTTGCCCTGCACGTACTGTTGCCCCCTCCAGTTCGACGCCACTGTTGCTGTGTTCTTCGACTGTTGCTCCGGTGCTACTTGCTAGCTCGGTCTTGCAGGGCGCACAGCACAGGCGGCTCTAGTTGTAGGTAGATTCACAGACGACCCCGGTTGTTGTAGCTGTGTAAGCAGCGGTGGTAATAGATCATGTCATTCATGATAATTGATACTTCATAATATTAGTTAGCCCAAAAACTAACTAATATTTTGACTTAATCTTTATTGAGCTCGACCCTTAAAATTGTTAGACTAAATTTAAGAATCCTTTACGGCCTCTACGTGTACACCATGTGTGTTTGTTTGTGGTTGATCGTCCTCACCCTGAGATGATAAGAGGTTTTTAAAAAAAATGCAGGTCTGCCTAATTTATTTTTTTAACCAAAAATCCGGTCCGCCTAGTTTTCGTTTCACATAACAGCTTTCTTAATGGGATTGCTGGATCGAAACGAATTAGCTTGGTTATAGCTCAGCATGAATTTTTGTAGCAAGATCGATAGCAACGCTTTGCTCGTTTCGTTAACGAGCTGGCTCCGAGCCAAACGAGCGAGCAGGCCCAATAAAAAAAAGTTGAGTCCAGCGGGGTCAATCCACTCAGCCTATTCGCTCTCCTAATTAATTCCAATATGCCCTATTTTCTATAGAAGGACACAATACATAGTGGATTTTGAAAGGTTGAAGTTTATATAATTAGCAATTTTTGTACTTTATATGTACGGAAGTTATTCTAATTTTATATCTAAACCATCAACCTAACACGTTGGTTGACCTATTTAACAGGTTGAGAAGAGCTAGGCTTTTTGCTCCGTTTATTTATGAACCAAAAAAAGCTAGCTCGTTAGACATACCAAGGCGAGCCGAGAGCTAGCTCAGCATCCAACCCTAGATAGCTCTAACTGATCTAAACTAAATATAATTAATCTCAGATAATAACTCTTAGGTAGCACTATCTCGCGGCTAGTTTTCACCTACCTAGAGATAGACAAATTAAAATTAGATGTATACTTCTAATTAGACGGGATGGGTCCAACCAAGGAAGCCCTGAGAATAGTAGAGATTTACCTGAGTTGGTACCTGGTAGTACTATCAAGTACGCACGCACAGACTGATCGAGGTAATACCCAAATGATCACAGCAAGCAGGCCTGCTTTTACAGCTAACAAGGGCGACAGATCTGATAAATCTGAAGGCCGGTCGAGATCACTTTCAGCTTGTCGTCTAGCGGTGCCGCAACAACAACGACGACGACGCCGAGCATATGCAGAAAGCCGGCGACGCCGCGGCTAACAGTTTCTTCCTTTGACTGGGGGCCGGCCGTGATGTTCATCAGCAGCACGCAGCAATCTTTGTCAGATCTTTCTAGTCACTTCCGGAAGTGCGTGGGAGCTCACACTACTCCTACTAAAGCTAGCTACATAAGCCTATATATATAGCTAGCTCTCTCGATCAGATAGCTATATGCTACACACTAGCTGTGCCTGCTAAAGCGCTAATATAAACATTTCTAAAGAACCTACGGCCCTGTACCCTTCAAAAGAGAAAAATTCTCTCTACAGACTTCACTATTCACCTATCCCATCAAGTCATATCAAACCCCTCTCCTCATGCATGGAGCACTAAACGTGGGTAAATAAAAAAACTAGTTGCATGGTTTTGATGTACACGACGAGACGAATCTTTTAAGCCTAGTTAGGTTATGATAGGACAATGTTTACCACAAACAAACGAAAAATGCTACAGTGCGCTATAGTGTTCGATGTGACATTTTCACCATCCCTTTTCACCCGTTTTCAGGGAACTAAACACCCCCTACGTTTCATGCTTATCACTGGAACGTTTCTTTGTCATCTAGCTGCTAGGATGTCGTAATACTAGACGCGTGAGATATGCATCCACAAGGAAGAAGCAATGCAAGCTAGGAGATCTTTGGATTTTTTTTTTTTTGAAAATTAGGAGATCTTTGGATTGACTGCCATGGTTTTCCCTGCACGCGTATCAGCAGACATATGCATCGCCTGGCGCCCGGCAAATGCATGCTGCCTCACGATTGCCTCGATCAATACTAACGCTACACTACACATCTACTGCCTAGTACTACCTACTTGGTTGTTGCGATAGGTTTAGCACACGCAATCGATCGTGGCCACGGCATTCACTTTTTAGTGCAGTGTGATGATTATAAACGACAGTTGCATTTTTTTCGATGAAATGAACGTCCTCGACACTAGACAGTGTGCTTATAGTCTTATACACAGCAGTGAGCCGTGTAATACTAGAGCCTTGCTTTTTTCTTTAGGAAGAGGAGAAAAGACGAATGTGAAAAGGAGGAGTTGGGGTATGAGAACTGGGCCGAAAAGTTTAAAGCATTTTATTCCTTTGGAATCGTTTAGCAGGCTTCTCCACCAAAAAGATGGTGGTGACTGGTGAGGAGATTCGATGCACTGGGCCGTGCGCGCCGACTCAGCGGGCCAACATCAGCCCAGTTGTTGAGTCCGAGCATGGAGATCGGCCCACCCAGCAACTCTGCGTGCTCTCGCGCGTTTGGCCCGAACCACTTAAACTTTGCGGCTACACCCGGCCTGCATCGCTCGCCGAAATGTCAAGCCATCGTCGGCGATGTCGGCGGCGGCGGCGGCGCGACCATGACGGCTGGGAGAGTGCCGAGTGGAGGTGATCCCGCGGGAGCCGGAGGCGCCGGCGTGTTCCTCAAGCCGGCCAGTAATCTCCGGCCGCCGCCGTACGGCAGCTGGTCTCGGCCGCCGACCGGGTTTCCATAGGCACCACCACTTCCAGCTGCTGCTCCGGCCTCTGTAATCAAGCGATCGATCGAGATCCAGACAGAGTTAATAATAATAAATACTAATCGCAGCATGGCAGCAAAGCCACAGCAGTCCGCCACCGGCAGTACGAATACGTACCTTGTGGGCGGCCGTGAGCTTCCAGAGAATACGTATACGGCGATGAGGCCACGAGGAGAAGCAGCGCTACCAGGAGAAGCGCGTGCGGAGATGACATCTCCGTTAGCAGTCAGTGGCGATCACTAGCACGCTACCAGTACGCGCTGCAACACTACAGACTGTGTATAAGGACACAGGCAGGCCGGATGGTAGCACCGTACTTATACTGTGTACTCCATCCGTTCTGAAAAAACTAACGTTTATGATAAGGTTTGAGTCAAACATTAGGAATATAAGTCATCAGTAACTTTTAAATTGTTGAGGTTAAAAATGTGAAAACTATATGAATAGATTTGTCTTCAAAAAATACTTTCATAAAAGTATACATATATCATTTTTTGATAAATATTTTTATAATAACAAGATGTCAAAGTTGTGTTTTGGAGACCGTGTCGCTGTCCTGAACGTCAGTTTTTTCAGAACGGAGGGAGTATATTCGAAAGGACCAATATTTTTCTCTCCAAATAAATCAGCACCAGACATCAGCCAGCAGAAAAAAAAAAATAGACCGAAGGTTTTATGCTATGTCAGTATGTACGTGCAACTAATTAATACGAGTAACATGAATCGAAGCTTGGATCGATCGTTAATTGAATAAAGAAATTTTCGTTCTGGCCGAGGTTTCGCCGCCGTGTGCATTGAGAGCCTGGGCGCCATCGAGATTCGCGCTACGTACACAGCGTGTGATTGGATGAGGTGGATTCGACCTGTCGCCACACGCAGCACAGCAGGCTTGCTTGCCAGCCGGGCAGCCGTGCGATTAAAGTCAACCACTGGGATCGATCGATCGCCGTAAACAACATGAAAGACAGTGACAGTGACAGGCTGGATTTTGTGTTCGACATCGTACCACTATTTTTCCTTGAAAGATTATACATCGTATCACTTGACAAATTATTCATTTTCTACAGTAGCAGTTGCTTTTTCTTGGGTCAACGGAAGGAAAGCACTTTATCAGACATCAGTAGTATTCTGTTTACCATCCAAACCTGGTGTCTATGAATGGGCCTGCCTGCATCTGTCATTCGGCCTCACAAAATACTATGGGCCGGTTGACGACCTGAAATGAACAGCTAGCTAGCTAATGTTTTGGGTCATATTTGTGTGGAGGCCCATATGTACAAATCTTCTCCCTGACAAGAGAGACTAAAAAATGGCCATTTGACTCGTGGGCTCGTGGCTGTGGCAGGCAATAGACTGGTAGCGCCGTAGATACAGTACAACGCTGAGCACCAGTACGTCCTCTCTTTTGTGATGCTAAAGGAATTTTTCAAGCTGCAAAATTGTAGATCTAGCGTTATGATTTTTACACTATTCATTGAGCAAGATATTACTCATATGCATGCCTTCCAAGTGACTGCCTGTGTGGGTTCTATTCTGTTGGAAGGGGAGCATCCTCCATATGAACTTTTAGGGTGAGGGTTTTGGTAGTCTGTTCGAGATGCTGTGTATAGGTTTCACTTGGTTGAATGGCTTTAGTATATTTATTTAGCTTAAACGAATCGAGGGTTGCAACCAGTCCAACATGGGAATTGACGAGTCAACTGATCATCAGTCCAAAGAGCCACATATATAGTCTCAACGAAAGAAAAATGAAAAAAAATATCAGGATAATAGTTCTGCCTACGCCCAACTCGATGCATTATGATGCCAGTTTTCCATCCACATCAAAGCTAAGGACGCCAATAATGCACTGCATGATATATTGATACGTACTCCCTCTGTCCCATAATAACACTCTGTTTAGGAGTAGTATATAGTGCATCTACTCGATCAAGCGTGTGTGACGACGTGCGCATAGTCGATCTGCCAATCATTTTGGTGGCGGCGGGGACACGACGATGGCGGCAGCGGTGTGGGTGCCGATTGTGGTGTCTGATGTCGGAGCTGGAGGAGAAGGCGATACTTGGTTAGGCTGCCGTGCACCTCGCGGAATGCCGGTAAGCCCTGCACATGCATTACACAGCTCTCTAGCATTTAGAGACACAGAGTGTACACAGCTAACAAAAACGGTGGTAAATGTACTGCAGTTGATTGAAAAGTGATGAGCTGAATAAGAAACCTAAACCTTGCTAAAAAACACACGATTTAAACTAAAAAACGGAGAAGTTGACGGACCTGGCGGTGATGCAAGAGCCTCGGAGGAACGGGGCTGTAACAACCCAAAATTCCATAGGAATTGTTGAATGCAAAAAAAATGAGGATTTAAAAATTTTTTTGGTGAAATTGTGTGCATGCAAACAAACATATAAGATTGTTCTCTATTTGCTCCCTTTGCTCTTAGGCAAATTTAAATTAAATTAAAAATAATTTGAAGTGCCAAGGACCAAATAGCGTGATTTGAATTTTATTTGACTTTATTGGATTTTGGTTGGTTTGAATTCAAATCTTAAATTTGAATTCAAACACTAATTTAAACCTAAACTAATTCAAACCCTAGCTAACCCTGTTGGGCCGAAACCCCTAACCCAAGTCCGAGAAACCCCCCTCCAACTTTTCCCGAGCCAACCAGCCAACCCAGCCCAGCCGGCCTCGCGGCCCAGTAGCGGCCCAGCTCTTCGCCGCATCGCCCCCGCGTCCCGCCTCTCCCACTGACCGGCCGACCCCGCCTGTCAGCGACACTCGTCGCACAGTGTCGTCTTCCCCAAACCGACTCCCCTCTCTGCTTTTCGCCGCCGCGCGCGCTGCTCTCTCTGCTCCCGCGCCCGTGTGCGCCGAGCCAATCCCGTCGCTGCGTTCGCGGCCCGTCGCGATGCCGCCACGTGGAAAGGGCATGGGCGCCCAAATCACGAGCCGTCCGCCCCCGCGGAGCCCTAGCAGCCGCCGCCCTACTTAAACCCCTACCGAGCCTCTCCTAGCCCTAGCCGCCGCAGCCCTTCGGGGTTTTCTTCGTCTCCAAGTAGAAGCCGAGGGTGAGAGGAGTAGGGAGGAGTCGGAGGAGGGAGAAGGGAAGCCGAGGAAGGAAGCCGACGCCAAGCGCTGCGCCGCCGCGGCGCCGCTGATCGTGGGGACGCCGGAGAGGAGCCGGACCCGAGCTGATCGTGGGAGCGCGAGGATCACCGACGTACCGCGAGCCATCCCCGAGCTGCTGCGTACGCCGACTTGCCCCTAGGTGAGCCGCCGTCGTTGACCCCCCTGTTCTTCCCCCGTTCCGGCCGAGCGCCGCCGCACCGCCTTGCTAGCCATCTTCTGGGACCCGACCTTCGAGTCGTGGCCGAGATCGTCTGCAGGAACCCGTCGCGCCGCTCTCTGCACTGCAACCCGCCGTCGAACGCTCGCTAACCCAGGCCGTCGTGGCGTTGCCGCGCACCGGGGCTGCCCGGCCGGCGTGCACGCCATGGCAGCGGCGCGGTCAAGCTCAAGGCTTGAACTGCGCCTGCGAGAGCCAAACGCGCACAGCACAGCACGAAGCCGAGCCCTTCCTCTGTGCGTTTGGGTGCGTCGCTGTCGCGGAGCCTGCCTTCGCCGGAGCACCCGTGCCCGCGTCGCCACGCCGAGCGCCATCGCCGCACCGCCGCCGCTCGCGTCGGGAGGGCAAAACCCCAGCCAAGTCGTGGCCCTTCCCTTGCCATTTGTGCTCGCGAGCACCAAGCCGAGCCGTAGCACCACTTCTAGGACCTCGCCGACCTTTCCCCGGCGATCGCCGCCGTCGACCGAAGCCGCTGGCCGCGCGCCAGTGCGCGCCGCGCGCGTCGCGTCGTGCCGTGGCCATGCCGCACGGAGGACCACACCAACACGACACACAGCACGGCACAGAAAATCCAAGCGCGGCCACACCTGATCCTGTGAGCCCGGTGCACCGTGCACCTGTGAACCCGGTCCACCGTGGACCCTCCTCTCGGTGTAAAAAGACCCAGTCCACCGAGCCAGCGCCCAGCCAATTCCACCCCGTGGGCCTAAAGTCCGCATCCAAGTCTGGTTTCCATCCCTGAACTTTTCCGGCCCAGTCACTTCGGCCCAGTTCCAGCCCAGCCATCATTTTTTTTCCTTTTTCTTTTTCTTGTTCTTTCTGCGCTGACCGGCCGACCCCACCTGTCAGCGACCCTAGGTGACTGACATGTGGGCCCCACTGACCGCTGACCCTGACTGGTCAACGTTGACCGAGTCAACGCTGACGTCATCCGGGCCCACGATGACGTCAGCAAAAGCTGACCCCGCTGCTGACGTCAGCATGACGTCATGATGACGTCAGCAGGCTAATTTTTTCTGTTTTTCTTTTTCGGAAATTATTTAATATTTTCAGAAAATGATTTAAACTCCGAAAATTAATAATAAATCAACCGTAGCTCAGAATAATATGAAACCAGTTTCTATATTTTTCTAAAATCATGATCTACGCGTTAGTGTAGAGTTTGGTGTTCTTTGGGACTCCTTTCATCGCTGTCTTGGTGTTTCTTTGCTAGTAGTCGCGTCTTATTTTATTTTCCGCGACCCTAGGAGTTCCGGAGAGCCAGGAGGAGCCGGACCACTACGACAACTGCTCTGACGAAGACGAAGACTTTTGCCTAGGTTCACGCCCGACCAATCTCTAAAATACCTAATAGACATGCAACTAGTATGCTAGCGCTTTACTTTACTCGCATGATACACCTGCACTGCCTTTGATAATATCCTGTTACCTTGCTACCTACTACTCACTTTATGAAATATGCTATGCTATGCATGTGTTGGGTTGGTTGTGATTTGAACCTCTTGGCGTGAGTTGTGGGTGGTATGGGAGGTGTAGTGCAGCTAGGCGGTGTAAGCGAGTAATAACAACTCGATCGTTTGATCGGGGTACTTGGGGACTGCACTCGGGCAGCCCTACGGAGTACCTGTTGCGGGTACATGGTTCTTGGATATTGGTTACTTGAGGAGTTTGGGCGGCTATACCTGTTATGGGTGCCGATTGCGGACCGTTGCGGCGGATCGCTTATGACGCTGATACTCGCTTTACCGACAATTAAGGACCGAGTCGAGTTCCACCTTTGGACGTGGGAAAACCGTGCTCACCATCTACCCAGTATGGGGAGGGTTCCAGCAAGCCTACTCTAGTGCGGCGCCGAGACTGTAGGAGATTCGAGCTTGATATGTGTAAGGGGGACTCGTTGCGGCGTACTCTCCCTGATTTACCACGGCCCCCGACTGGCCCCGGTGGGAAGGTTTCACATCCCTGGGGCAGATGTTAGATCAGATGTTTCCCGAGCCCAGGGAGACAGGATTGGCGCCGTATCAGAGCCATACTTGACCGTAGCGCGTAACCCTTAGATCGGAAACTTAGGACAGAAGCTCTAACTGAGTCCTCTACTGTATATGAAGCCCCTTGGACTATTTGAAAACTATATATATGTACATCTCAACTATTACAAAACTTTTACCCTTACCTTACCTTACCTTACTAACTTGCTAACTTACTAACAACCCACTAACTATCTGGCAGATGGAAGGAAGAAGACCAGCAGATGAACGACGGGAGATCAGGACCACTAGAGCGGACTGTGGAGGTTTGGCAGTGCTACTGAGGGAGGTGCTGCGTACAGTGGGGATAGACGTGGACAACGTCTTCTATGAGGGCTGGACCTACGGCCCTGGTGAGGGAGTGCACACCCGGTTGCAGATGGAAGTACCCAATATCCCTGGACGGCCAAGGTCACCTTCAGTCGGGCAGTGCAGACTATTGCCATGAGGATACTCCGACTTGCCACACTTGTGTACCAGAACCAGCTCAGCCACACCCGCTTCCGGTACCTACCGCGGGCTCTTGAAGATCCAGCTGACAGAGACGCAGTCAGCTTGCAGGCCCACGCAGCTGACCGAGAGCGGAACGTGACCCTGCGGACCTCAGTTCAGTGCATGATCGAGCAGGAGTACTTAAACATTGGCCTAGAAGAGAAAGTTGCCAAGCTAAGAGAGAAGGTATGGAAGAAAGACATCCAGCTGCTGGAGAAGGACAACATGATCGCCTTACTTGAGGAGTGCCTCGAAGCTAAGGCAAGGGAAGTCAGAGCCCTGGAGTACGAAGCTTGCAACAACATGCAGTTGGCAGGGCTGATCCAAGCAACTCACCATGCTCGAGATCTCTGTCTAGAAGATCAACTCACAGAAAAAGACAAAGCACTGGCAGCCAAGGAAGAAGAGATAGAAGAACTGAAGGAAGAAGTGTATTGGTTGGACAGCCGCAACTCAGAACTTCAAGAAGAGGTGGATAGCTACAAGGAGAAGAGTGGGCGAAACTACCAGCTGATGAAGCACTTGAGTCTTCAATAGATTATGGCAAAGGATGAAGCTCGAAGGACCCTTAGTAGTTGGGTGAGGTCAGACAGGAAGAGGGTGGCAGAGGTGATCACAGTGAACCAAGGACTTCCAGAAGAACACAGAGTTGAACCCAGAACAGAGCACTACAGGGTCTCACCAAGCCGGGTTGAGCCGATACCACTACCTGAGGCTCGAACCCTTACCCCCGAGATGACAAGACTGAGACAAGAACTGGCACCCCTAGAGAAGCAGTTGGCAAGACCTGAGGTGGACACAGTGAGGTTGGCAGCGCGCCTCACGGGCACTCTCCACGACGACAGGCAGTGATCAAGCAGCAGACAGAGACTGAGGCTGTGAGGATGGCAGCGCGCCTCACAGGCACTTCCAGCAGCATGAGATGGATGCAGTAGGCAGTATCAGCAGATGTCAGCAGTAGTGATGAGACTTGTATCTATCTTCATGAGTAGATGTTTAGACTTGGTAGATCATGACCACCTTTTGGTTCAGCCACGATGTAGCATCCGCTTAGGTGTACTAATCCTCAAGGTTCCAGGAGCTGGCCTCGGGATAGTACTCTTGTCTAGGGTGTAATGTTGTTATGAATGATCGGTCTTTGTGGCTGTTCTTGCAGTTTTATTGATGTTCATCTTGAGTGTACTCTAGTGTTGAGTCTATTTCATGTGTGCAGCTCCTACTCTAGTTTACGCTAACCTAACCATTACCGACCGCCACTATACCTGCTCTATGAAAAATACAGCAAGATGTCGATCTGAAGATCCAACCGACTGCTTGCACGTTTTGAGGAAGCTGAGCAAGAAGAGGCAGCAGTGGCAGCTAGGGGCAGAGGACATGGCAGAGGTCATGGTCGCGGAAGAGCAACAACTGCAGTTGGAGGCAGGGGCCGTGGACGCGCAGCAGGCGTGCCCCAGCCCGAGGACAACGCACCAGGTGGAGGACAGGAAGTGGAGATGGAAGAGCCAGCAGTGGAGCCTCAGCAGAACCAGCAGAACGACTAGCAACCACCGCCACCGCCTAACTTGGTAGAGGTAATGACTACTCAAACACAGCTGATGCAACAGATGGCACAGGTCAACACTCAGATGATGCAAGCTATGCAACAGATCCAGGGAAACCAGAACCAGAACCGACAGGGACACCGTGAGGAAGACCTACAAAGGAAGATTGAAAGGTTCATCAGGCTGAAAGCACCCACCTTCGACTACTCGGACGAGCCACTCGACGCGCACGACTGGCTGCGTACCATCGAGACGAAGCTGGACCTGACAGACTACACTGAAGAGGAATGTGTGGCCCTTGCGGCGCACCAGCTTGAAGGTGCAGCGAAGGCGTGGTGGGAGAGCTACTGTGACTCTCACGCGAACCCTGCTCAGATCACCTGGCTAGAGTTTTGTGAAGCTTTCAAAGAGTACCACATCCCAGAACAAGTCATGGTGCACAAGGCAATGGAGTTCAGGACAATGACCCAAGGTGGTTTGTCTGTAGCTGAGTACGCTCGACACTTTGCTAAGATGTCGAGGTACGCTCCTGAAGACGTTAACACTGAAAAGAAGAAGCAGTTTTGGTTCCAGCGTGGCTTGCACAGAGGTCTGAGGACAGCACTCGCAGCGAGTTCACACAGGTCACTCAGAGAGTTGATCGACAGGGCTATCGCAGTTGAGAAGGAAAGAGTGAGTCTTGAAGATACTTGGCGAGAGAAGAAAAGAAAGGCTGAACAGTTGCACAACCACAGACTGGGTCAGAGGCCGAGGAGTGGCCAGAGCAACATGCTCAGGAGAGGCTTTCAGTAGAGCAACAGCCAAGGAAGCTCAGGGTTCAACAGAAACAGCTACCAGGGTAACCGAGGCAGTAACGGCAACAGCTTTGGCAGTAGAGGCAACAACTACAGCAGTTTTGGCAACAGAAACAACAGCTACTCAGGTCAGGGAAACCCCAACTGGAAGCCAAACAACACGCCCAGAGTTGGCGGAGGGACCTCAGTAGTCTGTTTTGCTTGTGGGAAGCCCGGTCACAAGTCCTTTGACTGTCCGGAGAAGAAGAACAAACAAACCTCAGCCAAGGCACCGGCACCTGGAGGACAAGACAGGCAGCCAGCTACAATACAGAGGGGACGCCTCAACCACCTGACAGAGCAAGAAGCCGAGGACGCTCCCGACGTTGTGCTCGGTGAGTTTTTAGTAAATGGCATTCCAGCTTTGATATTGTTTGACTCTGGAGCAACTGGATCTTATATCTCGACAAAGTTTGTGAAAGAGCAGTCACCCCCGACAATACCTAAGGCTAGACCTATAGTCACTACTTCTCCCCTAGGAGAGCTTAGGTGCACCTTAGAGTGCCCAGCAGTTAGTCTGATGATAGGTGGGCAGGAGTTCGCAGGAGACCTGACAGTCCTGAAGTCAGACGGAATTGACGTGATACTGGGAATGGATTGGCTTACATAGCACAAAGGGGTAATCAGTTGCTCGCCCAGAACAGTTGAGTTGACACACCCTAGCGGAGTCAGAGTAACAGTAGAGCCACAAAGAAGAAGAACAGGGAAGGAGTCCAGAACATGTATTCTGAGACAGTTGGTATACTCTATCGAGAAAAAGACGATCGAAGAAGTGCCTTTTATGTGTGAGTACCGTGACGTGTTTCCCGAAGAGCTACCAGGATTACCACCTGACCGAGACGTAGAGTTCATAATCGAGCTGCAACCAGGCACAGGGCCCATTGCCAAGAGACCGTACAGAATGTCAGTGGAAGAGCTGGAGGAACTCAAGAAGCAGCTGAAAGAGATGCTTGAAAGCGGGGTGATTCGACCAAGTGCATCCCTATAGGGATCGTCCGTGTTGTTTGTGAAGAAGAAAGATGGGTCAATGCGCATGTGCGTAGACTATCGATCCCTGAACGTAGTGACGATCAAGAACAAGTACCCATTACCTCGGATTGATGACTTGCTAGATCAGTTGAAGAAAGCCAAGTACTTCAGTAAGATTGATCTGAGATCGGGATACCACCAGATGAAGATTAGAGAAGGAGACATTCCCAAGACAGCCTTTGTGACTCGGTACGGGCAGTACGAGTTCACCGTTGTGTCCTTCGGTTTGACCAACGCACCCGCTTACTTCATGAACATGATGAACAAGGTATTCATGGAGGAACTAGACAAGTTCGTGGTGGTATTCATTGACGACATACTGATCTACTCAGAAACAACCGAAGAACATGAGGAGCACTTAAGGGTTGTACTAGAGAAGCTGAGACAGCACCAACTCTACGGGAAGTTCAGCAAGTGTGAATTTTGGCCGGAGAAAGTAACCTTTTTGGGTCACGTGCTGACAGCTGAGGGCGTAGCAGTAGACCCAGGAAAGATTGAGGCAGTAGTGGAATGGAAGCAGCCGAAGAGTGTCACGGAAATCCGAAGCTTTCTGGGTTTGGCAGGTTACTACAGAAGGTTCATTGAGAACTTCTCCAAGATTGCCAAGCCAATGACCGAACTACTCAAGAACAATGTCCCGTTCGAGTGGACAGACAAGTGTGAAAGAAGTTTCCAAGAGCTCAAGCACAAACTCACTACAACGCCAGTATTGACCCTGCCAGATATTCGCAAGGATTTCGTAGTCTATTGCGATGCTTCGAGACAAGGTTTGGGATGTGTTCTAATGCAAGAGGGCAAGGTTGTTGCTTATGCATCAAGGCAGCTGAGGAAACATGAGGAAAACTACCCCACACATGATTTAGAACTGGCAGTAGTGGTACATGCATTGAAGATCTGGAGGCACTACCTGATTGGCAACAAGTGCCATATCTACACGGATCACAAAAGCTTGAAGTATTTCTTCACCCAATCCGAACTGAACATGAGGCAGAGAAGGTGGTTAGAACTGATCAAAGATTACGACTTGGAGATACACTACCATCCTGGCAAAGCCAACGTAGTGGCAAATGCCTTGAGCCGAAAGAGTTATTGCAACAACTTGATGATAGAAGAAAGTCAGCCAGAACTAGCAAAGGAATTGTACACGCTGAAACTCGAGCTAGTAGAAGAAGGAAAACCCAAGGAAATGAGGGTGAAGTACAACCTAGAAGACCGAATCAAAGAAGCTCAAGGAAAGTGTCCAGAAATCCAGGAAGTAAAAGATGATATCCAGCGAGGAGTGGCACCTGACTTCCGAGTAGATGAAGCAGGGACAGTATGGCTGAAAGACCGTATTTGTGTACCGCAGGACAAGGGAATCAGGAGAACAATTCTCTCAGAGGCTCACGAGTCCAAGTACTCGATACACCCAGGATGCACCAAGATGTATCAAGATCTGAAGGATAAGTTCTGGTGGAAGAAAATGAGAGAGGACATAGCAGAGTATGTAGCCAAGTGCGACTCTTGTCGAAGAATCAAGGCAGAACATCAAAGGCCAGCAGGACTGCTGAAACCACTGGAAATTCCAATGTGGAAGTGGGAAGATATCAGCATGGACTTCGTGGTTGGCCTACCTCGCACTCAGAAAGGGAATAATGTCGTTTGGGTCATAGTTGATCGGCTGACAAAGGTAGCCCACTTCATACCAGTCAAAGGCACATACCCAGTGAGCAAACTAGCATAGCTATATATAGACAACATTCTCAAGCTGCATGGGGCGCCAAAAGTATTGTGTCAGACAGAGGACCACAATTCACAGCTCAGTTTTGGAAAAGCCTACATCAAGCCATCGGGACAACCTTGGAGTATAGCACAGCTTACCACCCTCAGACAGATGGGCAGACCGAAAGAGTGAACCAGATTCTTGAAGACTTGTTGAGGGCATGTGTTCTAGCTTACAACATAGACTGGGAGAAGAGTCTATCTTATGCAGAATTTTCCTACAACAACAGCTACCAGGCCAGCCTGCAGATGTCCCCCTTTGAGGCACTATATGGCAGAAAATGCAGAACGCCTCTAATGTGGTCAGAGGTGGGAGAACGAACATTCTTTGGACTTGACATGATTGTAGAGGCAGAAGAAAATGTGGCCAAGATCCGAGAGCACCTGAAGGTAGCTCAGAGCCGACAAAAGAGCTATGCGGATAAAAGGAGACGAGATCTAGAGTTCGAAGTAGGGGACTTCGTTTACCTAAAAGTGTCACCCCTCAGAGGGCATAAGAGATTCCAAGTGAAAGGGAAGCTAGCACCCCGTTTGTAGGACTGTATCAGATACTGAAGAGAATAGGGAAGCTAGCCTACAAGCTAGACCTACCAGAGGGCTTAGCTGGAGTACACCCAGTGTTCCATGTATCCCAGCTGAGAAAGTGTCTAAGAGTACCAGAACATGAGGTCAAGACAGAGGCATTAGACCTACAAGACACCTTGGAGTACCTGGAGTACCCAGAGAAGATACTAGGCAGAGCAGTCAAAGAGACCAGAAGCACAGCTATCCCATTTTACAAAGTGCAGTGGAGCAATCATTCAGAAAGGGAGGCTACTTGGGAGAAGGAGTCAGTACTAAAAGAGAGATACCCCCACTTGTTTAAACCATAGGTAACCACAAATCTCGAGGACGAGATTCTTGTGAGGGGGGAGACTGTAACAACCCAAAATTCCATAGGAATTGTTGAATGCAAAAAAATGAGGATTTAAAAATTTTTTTGGTGAAATTATGTGCATGCAAACAAACATATAAGATTGTTCTCTATTTGCTCCCTTTGCTCTTAGGCAAATTTAAATTAAATTAAAAATAATTTGAAGTGCCAAGGACCAAATAGCGTGATTTGAATTTTATTTGGCTTTATTGGATTTTGGTTGGTTTGAATTCAAATCTTAAATTTGAATTCAAACACTAATTTAAACCTAAACTAATTCAAACCCTAGCTAACCCTGTTGGGCCGAAACCCCTAACCCAAGTCCGAGAAACCCCCCTCCAACTTTTCCCGAGCCAACCAGCCAACCCAGCCCAGCCGGCCTCGCGGCCCAGCAGCGGCCCAGCTCTTCGCCGCGTCGCCCCCGCGTCCCGCCTCTCCCACTGACCGGCCGACCCCGCCTGTCAGCGACACTCGTCGCACAGTGTCGTCTTCCCCAAACCGACTCCCCTCTCTGCTTTTCGCCGCCGCGCGCGCTGCTCTCTCTGCTCCCGCGCCCGTGTGCGCCGAGCCAATCCCGTCGCTGCGTTTGCGGCCCGTCGCGATGCCGCCACGTGGAAAGGGCATGGGCGCCCAAATCGCGAGCCGTCCGCCCCCGCGGAGCCCTAGCAGCCGCTGCCCTACTTAAACCCCTGCCGAGCCTCTCCTAGCCCTAGCCGCCGCAGCCCTTCGGGGTTTTCTTTGTCTCCAAGTAGAAGCCGAGGGTGAGAGGAGTAGGGAGGAGTCGGAGGAGGGAGAAGGGAAGCCGAGGAAGGAAGCCGACGCCAAGCGCTGCGCCGCCGCGGCGCCGCTGATCGTGGGGACGCCGGAGAGGAGCCGGACCCGAGCTGATCGTGGGAGCGCGAGGATCACCGACGTACTGCGAGCCATCCCCGAGCTGTTGCGTACGCCGACTTGCCCCTAGGTGAGCCGCCGTTGTTGACCCCCCTGTTCTTCCCCCGTTCCGGCCGAGCGCCGCCGCACCGCCTTGCTAGCCATCTTTTGGGACCCGACCTTCGAGTCGTGGCCGAGATCGTCTGCAGGAACCCGTCGCGCCGCTCTCTGCACTGCAACCCACCGTCGAACGCTCGCTAACCCAGGCCGTCGTGGCGTTGCCGCGCACCGGGGCTGCCCGGCCGGCGCACACGCCATGGCCGCGGCGCGGTCAAGTTCAAGGCTTGAACTGCGCCTGCGAGAGCCAAACGCGCACAACACAGCACGAAGCCGTGCCCTTCCTCTGTGTATTTGGGTGCGTCGCTGTCGCGGAGCCGGCCTTCGCCGGAGTACCCGTGCCTGCATCGCCACGCCGAGCGCCATCGCCGCACCGCCGCCGCTCGCGTCGGGAGGGCAAAACCCCAGCCAAGTCGTGGCCCTTCCCTTGCCATTTGTGCTCGCGAGCACCAAGCCGAGCCGTAGCACCACTTCTAGGACCTCGCCGACCTTTCCCCGGCGATCGCCGCCGTCGACCGAAGCCGCTGGCCGCGCGCCAGTGCGCGCCGCGCGCGTCGCGTCGTGCCGTGGCCATGCCGCACGGAGGACCACACCAACACGACACACAGCACGGCACAGAAAATCCAAGCGCGGCCACACCTGATCCTGTGAGCCCGGTGCACCGTGCACCTGTGAACCCGGTCCACCGTGGACCCTCCTCTCGGTGTAAAAAGACCCAGTCCACCGAGCCAGCGCCCAGCCAATTCCACCCCGTGGGCCTAAAGTCCGCATCCAAGTCTGGTTTCCATCCCTGAACTTTTCCGGCCCAGTCACTTCGGCCCAGTTCCAGCCCAGCCATCATTTTTTTTCCTTTTTCTTTTTCTTGTTCTTTCTGCGCTGACCGGCCGACCCCACCTGTCAGCGACCCTAGGTGACTGACATGTGGGCCCCACTGACCGCTGACCCTGACTGGTCAACGTTGACCGAGTCAACGCTGACGTCATCCGGGCCCACGATGACGTCAGCAAAAGCTGACCCCGCTGCTGACGTCAGCATGACGTCATGATGACGTCAGCAGGCTAATTTTTTCTGTTTTTCTTTTTCGGAAATTATTTAATATTTTCAGAAAATGATTTAAACTCCGAAAATTAATAATAAATCAACCGTAGCTCAGAATAATATGAAACCAGTTTCTATATTTTTCTAAAATCATGATCTACGCGTTAGTGTAGAGTTTGGTGTTCTTTGGGACTCCTTTCATCGCTGTCTTGGTGTTTCTTTGCTAGTAGTCGCGTCTTATTTTATTTTCCGCGACCCTAGGAGTTCCGGAGAGCCAGGAGGAGCCGGACCACTACGACAACTGCTCTGACGAAGACGAAGACTTTTGCCTAGGTTCACGCCCGACCAATCTCTAAAATACCTAATAGACATGCAACTAGTATGCTAGCGCTTTACTTTACTCGCATGATACACCTGCACTGCCTTTGATAATATCCTGTTACCTTGCTACCTACTACTCACTTTATGAAATATGCTATGCTATGCATGTGTTGGGTTGGTTGTGATTTGAACCTCTTGGCGTGAGTTGTGGGTGGTATGGGAGGTGTAGTGCAGCTAGGCGGTGTAAGCGAGTAATAACAACTCGATCGTTTGATCGGGGTACTTGGGGACTGCACTCGGGCAGCCCTACGGAGTACCTGTTGCGGGTACATGGTTCTTGGATATTGGTTACTTGAGGAGTTTGGGCGGCTATACCTGTTATGGGTGCCGATTGCGGACCGTTGCGGCGGATCGCTTATGACGCTGATACTCGCTTTACCGACAATTAAGGACCGAGTCGAGTTCCACCTTTGGACGTGGGAAAACCGTGCTCACCATCTACCCAGTATGGGGAGGGTTCCAGCAAGCCTACTCTAGTGCGGCGCCGAGACTGTAGGAGATTCGAGCTTGATATGTGTAAGGGGGACTCGTTGCGGCGTACTCTCCCTGATTTACCACGGCCCCCGACTGGCCCCGGTGGGAAGGTTTCACATCCCTGGGGCAGATGTTAGATCAGATGTTTCCCGAGCCCAGGGAGACAGGATTGGCGCCGTTACTGTTTAGGGTCTTTGCTGTGGGCTGTGTCTCAGGTTGGTTGCGGACTAGCCTTGCAGCCCGGATGGATTCCTGGAGTGCCACCTCTGCAGAGTGTAAACTATACGTATAGCCGTGTCCACGGTTACGGACGACCCGCTTCTGATAAGTTCCGACTAGAATGGGAATCTGCTTTCTTACCTCATCCTTTGATTTGGGTTATGAGAGATTGGTCTAGCGTTGCTGATGAGACAAGGTGGGGAGGGAGCTCACCGAGTCGACTAGTGAGCGAAAGGTGTTGGTGGAAGATGTTTGCGGAAACCTGCTGTGGCAGGACGAGCCCGATGTGAATGTGAGGCTGATGGGTGGATCTGGGGAGTGGATGTGCTGTGAGGGAGGGAGTTGGTGATGAGATGAATTTGGGTTATTGCTGCTGCTCGCATAAGAAAACCCTGGCTCAAACCTTGATTATTTCTATACCTTAGAATATGCCACTTTAAAGCTTGCTTCATATTATGGTTGGTGACGTGAACCTGTCCCATTTCCTTGGGGACAGACTTTGGGTTCTCAGGTGAAGACCCCGACCACGAGTTCAACCAGGACGGGTGGTACGATTGAAGGGTGCGCGCTATGCTCAAGGATGCCTGCGGGAAGTGGACCCAGAAGATTTAGCTACCGCTTCGTAGCTGTTTCTTATTGTCGATTTAGCCCCGAGGGCTTGTACCAGACCGCTATGTTTTATATATGCCATGTATTGGATCTTCTATCGTTGTATGGATGTGATATTCGACTGAGATGAGTTCTGTACGAGATAGCTGCTATTTCTGGGACTATCTCGAGGGTACAGGGAGTCGGATTCTCGTTGTTGAGAATTCGGTTCGTTTCAGGGGCGATGAGACCAGGGCGAGCAGCAGGACGGTAGTGACGATTAGGACCTGAGACTGAGATGGCTTTGCAACAAAGGCGCGGGCGCCCCACATTATTGTCCTGACACCTCACTATATTGATTCAGATTATTGGTAGGAATTAGCAACAATCCTACGGCCAGATGAAGTAGTACGATCGAAGTAATACGGATTATTAGGGGCGTGAAGAAGCTACCTAGAGATTCGTAAGCTTGTGTAGCTAGAGTGAGGTGTAGAACTGTAGATTGAGCTTGAAGCTTGTAGTGTAGAGTGTCGTGAAGCTCGATCTATATATTTATGGGGCATGACGAAGCTAGAGATTTGAAAATGCGGGTGAAGTGGGATATGAACAAAGTGAACTTCAAGGAAACTACGTTTTGGTAACTTTTGTCTGCATGGTAAGCCTGCTGGTCAAATAGTAGAAAATGGGGCTCTAACCCCAAACTAACCGACAAGATCAACATCTGCTGACTGCCTGATTTTGTATGCTCGAGACATGGCCCAGAACGATGGAGTTTAATTATATATACGGAGATTCAACTTGCCGCCATCGATGGAATTCATGGGAAACATTGCACCGTATGGAATCCGTGTGCACAATTAGTTATGCGGAGTGAGTTCCCGGTTCAAAGAAAAAAAAGATGTGCCGAGTGAGTTTGAGCAGGACTGGTAGGTGTACTTGGTTCAGACATTGAAATTTGCTTTACTATCAGCGTGTGGAAAGCTTCCCTTTTGGAAAAAAGGGTTGTGGTTCAAGAAACTCTAAAAGTGTTACTGAAAAGAACCAAAACTATCTATAGAATATCTGACCGATCCAAACCGAAGTTGTAAGCTCAGACGACAACAAGCAACTGAAAAAATCATGAAAATTTGCCAACCTTTAGTTTTTGCCGAGCATTTTCAAGTGACTGCACAACATAAAAGTACAGTTCTTGTAAAAAAAAACATAAAAGTACAGTAACAATAAAAAAAGATATTTTCAAGTGCTTGAAAATTATTCTTCATGCAAAAGCACTATTGGTGTAGACCATAGAAGTCGAGTCAGGACTTCACCACACCAGGATTCCTATCCTGATGTGTACCTATTTAGACTATTTTTGTTTACTTCAATGGTTTTATATATTTCTAGTAGAATCACTACAAAACTTGCCTATTTCCCCAACAGTTTCTTTGTATAAGTGGCCAACAGTTATAATATATTTAGTTTGTTGGGCAGTGAGTTTTTGGGATTATTTTGTTGGCAATTCTCAAAACTGTCGAAAAAAGATAGAAAATTATACTACACACTGTGGGATATGTAGAAATAACTACTAATGGTGCTAAGACTGCCGGCCACTTACTAATTTAAAACTGTTGAGAAAGATGTAAATTATTGTAGTGAATGCTACACAGAGATAATAAGAAGTTGACTTCCTTCGTCTAAATGCCACCATCATGTGCATGTAGGCTCCACCAACACCCACCATTTACCAATCAAGTAAACATATAGATTTGATCCAATGGCCTGGTGTTTGAGTTAATAACAGGATGGTTCCCACACTAAAAAATGACAGCAATAACTAGTATAATAAATATTACTGGCTCAATCTCTCAAAGGTGTTCATATGGGTAGCATTATGTGCGTGTATTCATGAGCCTATTTGGTAGAGCTCCATCTGATTCTGATTCTATGTGGGAGCTGATTCTCTGAGACACAGTGGCGGAGGGAGGGGGGGCTGGGGGGGGGGGGCTGGCACCCCCCCAATGGGCTGCTAATCTCACAGTATAGTATATAAATAATAGCTCATTAAGCCCATTAAACCTTTGGCCGTGGCCCTTTGCGGTGGATGAAAAAAGAATGCGAATCGATCCTGCTCGGTTTTTGCGTATCGGTATCTGTCGTATCTATCTGTTCCGCTTCCGCCTGCTCGGTTTTTGCGCCCGCGGCCTCGCAACACAATCGCAGGAGATAGAGACACGAACACGACGCCGCCAGCCCGCCACGCCACGCCGCGCCGGCCGCCGGGGCACGCCGTCTTGCCGCAGACTGCCCGCCGCCGTGGCTGTCTGCCGGCGCTGCCGATTGCCGATTGCCCGCCCAGCGCCGCGGCCATCTGCGGCCTAACGATTGCATTGCCACCTGCTGCGTTTCGTAAATCAGGTAAATTTGTTTATACTCTTATCCAATCAAATCAGTAATCGTCATCTAAAATTCTCCTTTTTTATTTTAGATAATATGAAGAAGAGAAAGACTATTGATAGTTTTTTTAAGCCGGTTGGTTCAGCTGCTAATTGCATTGAACAAATTAGAAACCGAGTAGAAAATATGGAACAAGAAGTGGAAGCTTCTAATATGGAAAGAGAAACTCCAAATGATCACGTAGAAAATAATATTAATCAGAGCGGTGCTACTGCTGAACCATTTGTTGCCGAGGTTGCCGAGCAGCCCGAGCCTGAGCATCAACCAATTATAGCCAGTAGATTTGAGAGAGATCCTGGTAAATGTGTTCAAATCATGGATTTGCCGGTTGATCAGCAAGACGAAGCTCGGAGATTTTATATTTTAGAGGGTCCATATCAACCATTATTAGCAGAGTACCCACTTAGTGACTTAGCTCATCGTCGCCGATTTCAGAGCAGTTGGTTCAAGCAATTTCCTTGGCTAGAATATTCACCTCACACAAATCGTGCTTACTGTATGCCATGTTTTTTATTTTCCAAGAAGCCAGTTGGAAAATCGGGATCAGATGCATTCACGGTAAAGGGATTTCAGAATTGGAAGAAAGTTAATGATGGAAATGAATGTTCTCTTTTAAAACACATGGGGGATGCAAGCTCAGCCCACAATTATTCAGTTCAGTGTTTTAGTGGCCTTAAAAACACAATGGCTCAAATTGACAATCAAGTTCTTAAAACAAAAGAGACAATGATTGCATCGGGAAGACTAGGGCTTGCAACTACGATTGATTGCATGAGGTAATAAGAAGAATTTCTCATGTCTCTTTTTAATATGTGTTGCAGACCTGCATTACTTAATTTTAACTAGCTTTATTTGTATTCTTTGGTGGTTAACATTCCAAGGTTGTTCCTTTAGAGGCCATGATGAATCTCCAGGTTCCTCAAACAGGGGTAATTTTCTTGAAATAGTCCAGCTTTTGGCTTCGTATAACAAGGATGTTAATGAGGTTGTGTTAGAAAATGCTCCCAAAAATGCAAAATATACTTCACCGGATGTCCAAAAAGAAATTCTAAGCATACTTGCTCGACAAGTGCAGAAATCAGTTAGAGAAGAAATTGGTAGTAGCAAGTTTTGCATAATGGTTGATGAAGCTCGCGATGAGTCTAAAAAAGAGCAAATGGCGATAGTCCTTCGCTTTGTCGACAAGGAAGGACTTATAAAGGAGCGTTTCCTTGATCTAATCCATGTCCAGGATACTACTGCTGCGACACTAAAGGAGTCAATTTGTGCTGTTCTCTCGGCTAATGGTCTAAGTATACAAGACATAAGAGGTCAAGGTTATGATGGGGCTAGTAACATGCGGGGAGAGTGGAATGGATTGAAAGCTCTAATTCTCAATGAGTGTCCTTCTGCATATTATATTCATTGCATGGCTCATCAGCTTCAGTTGGCCCTTGTAGCAGCATCAAGGGAGGTACACGAGGTACACAATTTTTTTCAGCATGCAAATTTTATCATAAATGTTGTTAGTGCTTCCCCTAAGCGCAATGATGAGTTGATAGCACATCAAGCAGAGGAAATTGCTCGTGAAATTGAATTGGGAGAGCTTGACACCGGACGAGGGGCAAATCAAGTATCCTCTCTACAAAGGCCAGGTGACACGAGATGGAGTTCCCACTACAAGTCAATACTGAGCTTAAAGAAGATGTTTGGTGCCACAATTTCAGTATTACGCAACATTGCTAATGATCGTTCAGTTTCAAAGTATTCTCGGGGAGATGCTAGTGGTGCCTTGCGAATTATTGTCACATTTGATTTTGTGTTTATTCTTCTCCTAATGGAAAAGATTATGAAGATAACTGATGTGTTGTGTCAAACACTTCAAAAGAAGAACATTGATATCTTAAATGCAGTGGATTCAGTTTCTACTACAAAAGTGTTGCTTGCTGAGTTGCGAAATAATGGATGGGAACCTCTTCTTGACGAGGTGAAATTGTTCTGTGCAAAGCACGATATTGATATTCCAGATTTGAGTAAGAAGTAAGTGTTTTGTTCAAATTATTTGGATACGAATACATCATATTTATTCTTATGTATAAATTATGCTGATTTATCAATCAATTCATGTCTTCCCATCTGCTAATCTAGGTATGTTGATGTGACTAAATCTCGAAACAAGCATGACAATACTACAGCCTTCCACCATTACAAAGTAGATGTGTTTACTGTTGCAATTGATCAACAACTAGCTGACTTAGAAGATCGATTCAGTTCTCAAGCGACGGAACTTTTGTCCCTTTGTGGTTCTTTGGATCCTCGACGGAGCACATTTGACATAGCCAATATATGCACTTTGGTGGAAAAATATTATCCTGCTGATTTCTCAAGTCAAGAAAGGGCTCAATTGGAGTCTCAATTGCCACATTTTAAGATTGATGTATGCAATCATCCAGAACTAAAGGAATTGCAAAAGCTTGCTGATCTAACAAGAGGACTATTTAAAACAGGTAAATGGTCATCTTATCCTATGGTGGACAGGTTGTTAAGATTAGTCTTAACTCTTCCGGTATCAACTGCAACCACCGAGAGATGCTTCTCGGCTATGAAACTTATGAAGACACGCCTTCGATGTACAATGGGAGATGGATTTCTGCGAGATTGTTTGGTAATTTATATTGAGAAGGAATTGGCTGCATCAATTAGTACCGATAATATTATTACAGCCTACGATCTTGCTGGTGGCCGTAGAGCTAAATTTAAAATGATAGACATGTAATTTTCTCTTTAGTTGAGTCATGTGAAACATGCTACTGTTATTTATGTGACTAAAAACAAGGTCATGTGGCTATCGGTTCTACTTTTATTTGTCCATTGCCCCTCCTATGCTCAATTCCTGGCTCCGCCCCTGCTGAGAGAAGTGATTCTGTGGCTGAAAGTGATTCTCTAGCATAAACTCTCAAAATCAGGAGGGAGAATCAGGAGAAGCTACTTTTTTCAGCTCCCAGCCTCTTAGTTCATTTTAAAGAATCACTTGGTAGAATTAATCTTGATGTTTTATTTGTTGATCATATTTTTGTGGTGTCGTGTTTAGTCGAGTGCATGCATGTAGTGTTGTGTGAGTCCACAAATGCTAGAGTATCGCTGCATGGTGTGAGATCGAGTCGACCAGGTGTAGCGGATCGGCGCGGCTGCAGGAGTGTGCGTTCATGCAGTGATTGGAGTCACGAGTAAATTGTATCCACCATACAACAACTTGTATGCTTGTATCACTTTGATCGAACAAGTTGTAAAATGTGCAAAAAGATACACAAACTTGCCGCTTGTGTCCACATACGGTTATATGTACACCACCCAACGTATTTTACCATGCCGAGCGGACACGTCTACTGTAGGTTAAGTCTGTAGGAGGTGGAGGGCTAAAATGAAAATATGTGCTCCTTTCACCCGTGGTTGGTCCTATTAGCCTAGTGATCCATATTTTGTATTTACCTCATAATAGACACCTATGACAATGGTTCATTAAAGGAACAATTGTGTCTATTTTTTCCTACTTTTGATAGGTTCGGGTTGGTTTCAGTCCATGCTTTGCAAAGGGTGGACACAATGCACGATGGTGGTGGTACCGTGCACTTGTGGAGGGTGAAAATGGTGATAGAAATTCACAACCGATTGACCTACTAAGTTTCGTTTGTAGAAAAATGATTTCATCTCCGTTCATTTCAGATTCCAGCCAAACATAAAACTTCTTTTTAATTCATTTCATCGATAAATTATCATGTAATAATTGAACCAACAAATATGGAAATTCCCGACCAACTATGGTTTTAGCTTATGTGCAGCTTTTTCAGCCTACAAAGTTAGAAGTTCAAACAAACAACAAACTTCTCCCATAGCTTCAAAAAGTCAAAATGTTAGAAAAGCTGAGTTTATATGGAAAACTGAAAAGCTCAATTTTGTGAGTTTTTCGTAGGTTTCTGAGCTCAGAAAGCTAAAAACATATTGTAAAATCTAATATTAGCTTTTTAGAACTAAAAGTCCGCATCAACTTTTCAGGAAAGCTCCAAAGGCTACAGCTCAACCAAAGAGACCCTTAATATGGTGTCCAATAAAATGATTTTATTTCTAATCATTTTTATTCCATCATAAGGCGCAACTTTCCATCTTAGCAGAACATGGCATATTTGATGCATATGACTAATGCAATGATGCAAAATCCCAACGTCTGAGAGAGATGCATCTAGGCAACACGGAGCAAGGCAAAATAACTTTGGCCATATAAATATAATATCTAGCATATATGGTTGATAGCTTAGGCTATGACCTTATGTATCTCCTGAAGCAATATTTTTTACTGGAAATTCTAACATCGTCTACACACCCATGATGTGTGTTGTTGCAGGGGACATGGCATGGATGTCTCGAACACCAGCACACCGTAGGCTGCCCAATTTGCCATCCAGCTGCATCGAATGAATAGCAGAGCTAGGGATTCGATGGTGGGAACAGATTAGAAACATCAGTTTTTCATTTTGGCTTTATGTTTCTTTAAATTGAATACATATGACCTAAGTTACAATCCACGTAGCGTGCCATCATGGCAAAATACGTACATGTGACCGTATATGCTCACATTTGACAAGTTATTAATGCATACATTTGCACAGTTTTCAACTTCTCGTACCAAAGTGATACAAGCATACAAGTTGTTGTATGGTGGATGCAATTTACTCCACACACGTGCATGGGTCAGTGAGCAGGTTTGCTTGAGTGTTTTGGCCGGGTCGTGCGGCCAAGTATGGAGTCCATCGTGTGTACATGCGTGCTAATAGGAGCCAAGGGTGTTAATTAGCTGCATGTAGATTTGGTCAGTACGTGCATGTAGGGAGAGTGGAGCCGTTGCATGCACGTCTGGTTAGTTGAGTCAGTGGCGTGAGTTTCGGATCAGCAGGGTGTGCTGGCCGGCTATTTGAGTTGTGGAGTCTGTACTCTTCCGTTGTGTGCGTGTGTGGAGAATACAGAGAAGTGCTTGTGTGTGCGCTGGTGTGCAGTGCTGAAATTCTCTTGTGTGCTGTTTGTACTCTTCCTTCATCTGTGCCTCTTCTTTCTGTGTGTGTTCCATCGAATTGAAAGAGAGAGAGAGCTGTGTGTGTGAGCGAGCTGTGTCCCAACATCACTTATCTCTGAAAAACTGTTTGGCAGAGCTCTTCCTTGATTCACTAAAGAATCAGCTCTGGGAGCTCCGCCAAACAGGGCCATAGAGTGAGTCTACGTGCATATATGTGAGCATCAACCACTACGGGAAACCCGACGTATGCCGAGTGTCCAGCCCTTTGCCGAGTGTATTCTGTCGGGCACTCGGCAAAGAAAGCCTTTGCCGAGTGCCCTTGGCAAGGCACTCGGCATACACGGGACACTCGGCAAAGAGGTGTTTTGCCGAGTGTCAGGCCTGCGACACTCGGCAAAGAGGTGTTTTGCCGAGTGTCAGGCCGGAGACACTCGGCAAAGAAGGCGCACGTGCTCGTCAGCCCCCCACGCACGCCACCGGCCGTTCGCGGCCGGCCGCAGCCGTTTGGGCGGCCACCGGTTTGCCGAGTGTCGGGTCAAAGACACTCGGCAAAGAGCACCTTTGCCGAGTGTCAGGTCAGAGACACTCGGCAAAGGTGCGGCACGTGTCCAGCACGTACCACGCGCGCCCACGTCCGACGACGGCCGTTTGAATCGTCACAGTTTTGCCGAGTGTCCTCCAGCCGACACTCGGCAAAGAGGTGGCAAAAAATTTGAAAATTTGAAAAATTTTGAAAATTTGAAAATATTCTTAAAAAACTTGGAATTCAAACATAAAAGTTTGAAAATTTAAAAATATTTTTGTAAAACTTGGTGGGTTTGCCGAGTGTTTACCAAGCAACACTCGGCAAAGCTATCCTTTGCCGAGTGTTCACCACTCGACACTCGGCGAAGCTATCCTTTGCCGAGTGTTTCTTGGTAAACACTCGGCAAAGTCAGGACCTTAGTTTTTAAACTTATGTTTTTGGGGTCCAAACTTTATTTTTTTTTCTAGTGATACTTGTCAAAGGCTCTTTATATATTATGTGAAGTCTGTGGGAAAAAGTTGAGATGATTTCGAAAAGTTTATATATACGACCCTTTCCAATCGGAGCATATCCCCATAGAAGTTTCGGAGAGTTGAGAAGGAGACAGCCGGATTTCGAAACGAAGTGAAGTTGAATTAGAGTTTGAGTTCATAACTTTTTCTATAGGCAATAGACGACGTAGATTGGTTCATTTGAAGTTATCATATTTTTTCGGACCCATTTGATATTTTTTAAATTATTTTTACGCCCTTCTCCGCATGAAATAATGAAATATATGAAGGAATTATTAGATATATATGCTTCAAATAATGAAAACATTTCATCTAAGCATAAAATGTGCATTGTTGAATGTATTTGACAAGATATTTTGATGTGTATTTGACCGAATTTGAAAAATTTGGTATGTAAGAATTGGTCTGGGAAATGTTTGCCGAGTGCCTGCACTCGGCAAAGGGCAGATTTGCCGAGTGCCCTGGGCAGACACTCGGCAAACAGGCCACGTGGCCGTCCCCTTCGGCCGCGCGCGGCCACGTCAGCGGCCAGTGTGCGGCCAGATCCGGATGATTATTTCTAATAAAAGTACGTTTATATATTGCATCATCTTTGTCTAATAGTTTATGTTGGGTCATATTTCTTATATATTACACGTTTTTCTAATTATTTATGTTTATATGTGAAATCTAATAATTGTATGTTTTTGTTGATCGCAGGTGATTGGACCAATATGGTGGGTCGTGGCGGTGCGATGAGGAACGTCATGTCGTTGTACCGGAAGTTTAAAGATGGGGGGTCCGAGGCAGCTGGGTCGTCTGGTGCCAAGGGGCGAAAGAAGAAGGCCGCAGGCGGGGGGCGAGGCAGGGGCAAGAGGCGAGAGCGGACCCCCGTACCTTCGTCGTCTTCGTCCGACGAGGACTTTGTTCCTTCGGCGGCGGACACTCGGGCCGCGGAGCACGAGGACCGCGAGGACGAGGAGCACGAGGCAGCGGAGCACGTGGCCGAGGAGCACGGGGCCGAGGACCCCGAGGGCGAGGACGTAGAGGGGTCCACCTGCTCTGAGAACTCGGCCCTTTGGCAGCGAGGCCCCTCGCAACTCCCGAAGCGCCCGATACCCATGGAGCGTCGCCCCGTGATCGCACCCAGCCCTCCAAGGTAAGTAATTTTAGATGTTACACAGACCTTCTCGTTTCATATTAATATGTTGGAAATCACAAGATGGACTAACAATTTATCTTAATCACTTGGGCAGGAATTGGGTGATGGTCACCCCAGGCGCTGGTCACGCCCGCAAAGTCAACGGCATCCTGGGTCTTCTTTGCAGGGAGCTGTTTCCGGGTCTGGTGACCATTGGCGGCAGGGAGGAGCCGGCCTACACCTTTGACCACTACGTCGCCGCTGGCGATCAGGAGGACCGGGAGCGCAGGATCTTCAACAACAAGGCCGAGCGGGTAAAGGGAGAGCTTTGGGTAAGTATTCGTTGCACTACACTGCTCAACACAACACTTTCATTGAACAATCTACAAATAATGCAACATTCATCATGTATATGTGCGCAGGACTTTTACAGATGCGCCCCGGGAGAGGAGGCTTCGGCGGATGCTGTGGCACACGCAGCCTGCTGGAAGCTTGTCAAGGACCTGCACTACGAGGCGCGCGTGCAGGCCGTAATTGATTATTTCGCGGCACTCAAGATCTCCATGAAGAAAACGGAGGCAAGAAACATGAAGTTGACCAAGGAGCAGTATCTGGCGGTATGTAAATCGATACTGTTTTATTCTAAGATTAAGTACTCTAAATTCGATCTTGTTATATGTCGTACACTTGATGTCTTGTAGGCGATTCCGTGGTGGTGCGCCCCGCATCCCACGTGCTGGGAGGTGATAGTCGACAAGTGGTGCAGCGCCGAGTGGGCCGCTCAGCACGACCTTTGCCGGGAGCGGCGTTTGCTGATGCCCGGTGTCTCACACCATCAGGGCAGCCTTAGCCTCGAGGAGTACAGGGCCAAATGGGTACGACGAGTCATTTCTATATTCGCTCACTCTATTCTGTGTAATTACTAATTCATATTGTTTGTTTTTTCAGTCGGCGTCACATGGTGGTGCGCCTTGCTCACAGCTCGAGGCTTTTGCTATGGCCCACAAGGGCAAGGCGACCTCCGACGTCCGGTACAACCCGGAGGACGGGCCCGCGGCATACAGTAACGCCAGCGTCCACAGTCGCCTCACAGCATATCAAGAGGTCGCGAAGGAGGTCCACGGGCCAGACTGGGATCCGACCGCCCACGACATTGATGGAGAAGTGGTCATGAGGGCGGGAGGAGGCAAGAAGCACGGGCGGTACTTGATCGCCAACAACACCATCGACACGGCCTCTACCCCCACACTCTCCCAGATTCGAGCCAGGAGCACGAGCTCTTCAGCGGCTATCCGCCAGCCTCTTCCCGGTTCACACTTCGGGATGCAGGCACTCCAGGTTATTTCTATTTCTATCTTTGTACGTGAAGTTTGCTTACGTTTATAATGTATTATAACAATGTGATTGAATATTGCAGGCCCGGTTGGATGAAGAGACGGAGAGACGGAGGCAGCTGGAGTTGGAGGTGCAGCAGATACGGGAGGCGGAGGCCGAGAAAGACAGGCAGCAGGAGGAGGCCGAGCGGGCGAACCGAGTGTGGCAGGAGCAGGTATTTGCCTACCTGCAGAGCATTGGCCAGCGCGTGGGTGAAGGTCCGCCGCCGCCGATGCCACCACCGCCTCCACCACCACGTGTTCCTATTTCTCCCGTGAGTCACTTGAGAACCCTATGATTTCATTTCACAACTCATTTCTGTCCAAAATCTTGTAACACACACCACTAATCTCTTTTGGGCAGGCTCCTGGCTCGGCCGCGTCGAATGACGGCCCTCAAGACGAAGACCTTGCGGCGCGGGCGGTTAGATCGTTGTTCGGACCCCCTCTTCCGTGAGTGATGGATGTTGGACTTTGTAACATATGAATGATGGATGTTGGATGTTTGGATATTGAATTTGTGACATTTCTGTGATGTTGGATGGTTTAGTGACTTATATGTGTTTGTTTATGGTTGTTTGATGGTTTAGTGGCTATATATATATATGAATTGCCTGTGATGCCTATTATAAACTGCCTGTGATGTTTTTGTTGAGGGGTCCTTTTAACGCAAAAAATTAATAAAAACAGGAAAAAATTTGAGCCTTTGGCGAGTGTTACACTCGGCAAAGAGGTGCTTTGCCGAGTGTATTGGCTTTAACACTCGGCAAAGAGGCTGTTTCTGTCATTTCTGGAACAGCCTTTGCCGAGTGTTCCTGCTTTGCCGAGTGTCCTGGCTTTTACACTCGGCAAATATGCAACCTTTGCCGAGTGTTAAAGCCCTTACACTCGGCAAAGGGTTGTCCAGGGCCTGCCCCCTAACCAGGCTTTGCCGAGTGTCGGGGTCCAACACTCGGCAAAGGCTGGTGTCTTTGCCGAGTGTGACACTCGGCAAAGGTTCCGTTAGCCCTAACAGCCGTCCACGGACGGCGGCGGGCCGTCTGTTAGTGCTTTATTTTGCCGAGTGCTGGCTTTGCACTCGGCAAAGCCTTTGCCGAGTGCCCGACAGAAGACACTCGGCAAAGGGCCTGTTTGCCGACACGAGCTATGCCGTAACCCCTTTGCCGAGTGTTACACTCGGCAAAGCCTTTGCCGAGTGTATTTCGGGGTTTGCCGAGTGCCCCAGGCACTCGGCAAACTCCGGGTTTCCCGTAGTGAACATCTTTATTGTGTAATTCTAAAAAAAATTACTTGGATATGCCTGAGCCTATCTTGTTTGATTAAATTACTGAGAAATAGGAATTAAACAATAGCTAAATTCGCCTTTTAGAGACCATCACAGTAACCGAAATATCACATATCACCATGCCATTAAACAACTTTAATTTCAAGGAATCACCAATTGAGCAGTTAGTGATGGACTTGCACTACTTGAAAGCTTTATATTCGTCGATGGCAATATACTAGAATTAGTACCCGATTCAAATTTGGGAGCCCCCAGAGGGACTCAGGTCATTTAGTACCGGGTCAAAACACCACCAGTACTAAAGGGTGACATTTAATATCCGGTGGTGTTTTAAACCGGTACTGAATAGCCTTTCACAGGTTACTTGAGAAGGAAAGTATCTCTCTCCCAATCACACGTGGTCGTGGATGGGATGGTGGGATAGTAAGGGATCGAGGTTCGTATGAGTCTTAAGGTCGTGGGTTTAAATCCCATGCACCGTGCATGTGACCAACGCGTGTGTATGTGGGCCTCCCATGGGTTTAATTTTTTCTTTACTTTTTAGGTGCAAAACCATTTAGTACCCATAAATGTTATAGACCTGTACTAATTTTACCATTTAATGGTCTTGCATTTTGCATTTAGTGCCGCCTGCGTACCAATTGCAAAACCAGTAATAAAGTGCATGTGGTTTACATCACCTAATACTAAAGATCATTTTTCCAGTAGTGTTCCCATACCCACACCATGGATCAATTGATGCCTATATATTTTTTATGTAAAATATTTATCCAGTGGTATAGGTACGGTACCTCTCTCAATAAGAAACTCTTGTGGTAACTTTGTCAATCTCAGATATACTCGTGGTCTTATACATCCAGTGGCGTAGCCACATTGGGGCGAGCCGGGGCGGCCGCCCCAGCTAAATTTGTGCTAGTTCGAGTACATTCTTTCTTATCCGACGATATTTCTAAGCTTCATCAGCACTTCTAGATGGCGTCATGGCTAGCAAGTTCTTATTACTTGCTAATTTGTGTCTTTATTCTTCAAATTTGAGGATACATCTTTAAACTTCACATAAAATTTATGGAATTGAAGTATATAGATGTGTGAACTGGTGTATGTTTTATTTTGGTTTGGTACGTCGTTAGAGTCGCCCCAGCTAAATTTTTTTCCTGGCTCCGCCACTGTATACATCGATCCTCGGATGAAAGCCGTACTACTGGAAAACCGAACATTATATTACAACCAGCGGATCATAACCGGTTACTAAAGAACTAATAGTGATGGCAGCATCACGTACAACTAGTTCATTTGCTGCAACACCAAATCAATCGTTGAGCGGGGATGTAAACCGGTCGTGATGCTATGGGTCACTCTACCATTTGGTTGTTAACTAGTTTACACCGGGTGTAATTTCGGCAGCATATGCATGTCGATATAATCAGCATCTATCTTTCCATGCTCGTGATGCGGCACTATTTTAAGGAAGATATACAAATATTGAGTTGATCTATGCCAATGCTTCGTGGATCAATACAAGACACTTGTATGCGGAACTAGTGACTACCACACCGCTCGATCGAGATTGCAAGCAATACAAGACACATACACTGAACAACTTTATTCGAATAAGAGAGCCAGGCGACCGTACAGACTTAAATCTGCTAGATATATAGCATCCATTCGAAGCGTGCACTGCGTGAGAGTGGCCGTCGTCGGTCGTCGTCGTCAAGCCCGGGGCGGCGGTGGCGTGGGGAGCATGGGGAGGGGGCCAATCGGAGGTCCGCCTGCTGGAGCTGGTGGCGGCGGTGCTTCCCGTAAGGCACCTAGGAACCTCCGGCCGCCGTACTTCTCACCACCAAAGTTTACTGCGAGTATGTGATAATATAATTCACGGCCATCACGCAATCAGAACGAGTTAAAACACTAGACGTGATCCGACGTAATTTTAGTTAATTTGATCGAGCAAAGGAAGAAGATCATAAATCAAATTCAATTCAACACACGTCAATCGATCACTATTACCTTGTGGGGCGCCATAGACTTCCAGAGGATACGGTGATGAGGCGAGCAGCATGAGCAGTGCCACGACGACGAGCGCGAGCAGAGACATCGATGACCTAGGAGCAAACATCTCTCTACTAGATCTCGATTTCCTAGCTACGTCTACGTATACGGCTTGCTATAGCTAGGGGTGTTTACTAGTCAAGAGTGAGAACCTGCTGGCCGATCGATGGAGGACGGAAGAAGGTACAGTACCGTACTTTATAGGAAAGCTAATAAGGAATTGAGATCAAGGAGTTCTCAAGTCAACTTGGTTGCTTTTCTAATATTTTGGCCGAGGTTTACAACAAGTTGCAAATGGAAGTTCGTTCTGGCCGAGGTTTAGCCGCCATGTGCGCGCGTGCATGCATATGCTTTACTACAAGCTCGATCGATCGAGCTAGCTGCTCCATCCTACCCTAGTACTTTGCTATTTATGGCGCGGTCTTTGAGATTCGAGCTACATGATTTATGAGCTAGATTCCACTTGTCGCAGCGCACGTATGTTGTTTAAGCTTTCTCTTAATTTGTTCTACCATGTTTGTCCACATAACACATTTGTATTTGTTGGAAAAGAAAACAACGTTAATGGCTCTAAATGAAACTAATTCCTGTCTATTAAATAATGAGTTTAGCTCTCCTAAAAAAATGAGTTTTGCTATTTATTTGTCGACAAATGTTTATGAGAAAAATCTGTCAAATTTTTTTATGTTGCATATGTTGTTCTATAATGTTTCAAACATTGTTATGAGATGTTGTAAAATGTTTCAGAGGGAGAAAATATATATGACCGATTCATTGACGTTGCATATGCTATTTTACGATGTTTCAAATGTTCACTCTAGCATGTTGCACAATACTATACATCCCTCTCATATGAAATTTGACAGATTTTCACCTTTAAAATCTGTAAACGATAAACAGATAGTCCCTTAAATAATATAATAATACAGTCACTTTTCTTCTCTTAAAACATCAAATACTGTGAAATGTTTTCTTCTCTTAAAACATGAAATATATAGGGAGTGCTTTTAATAAATGAAATTTAATTATTGTCTCGGCACCAGCTAAGATGCCATATACTCCCTCTGGTTCACAATAGAAATCGTTTAGAACAGCGACACGGTCACCAAAGCACAACTTTGACTTCTCTTTTCTATAAAAATATTTCTTGAAAAATTATATATGTATATTTTTATGAAAGTAATTTTCAAGACTAATCTATTTATATGATTTTTACATTTCCAAACTCAACGACTTAAATGTTATTCATGATTTATATCCCTAATGTTTGACTCAAATGCTTGTCCAAAACAACTTGTATTATGAACCGGAGGGAGTATATGGTCATTGAACCGATAAGCACGCGCGAGGCACGACTCTACCACCGCTACACTCCAATGGAAGATCAAGTAATTCTATAAGCCTATCGAGATCAGGGTTAAGATCTTAAGTATTCTATCGGAGATACACCTGTCGGCAAAGTTTATACTGTAGACTGTAGTGTACAATCCGGAGAATCCCTTCCGTTTTTTTAAAAAAAGAACGCGGCGGCGGCGGCCTAAGCAAAACCATATAGCCAAACAGAAGAATTTGGTGCCGTTCCCTCGTCTACCGTTAAGCTTCTTCTATTTCTTTTAATGCACTCTATTTATAACCTCGTAAAAGTCTATAGTAACACTAAATTTTTTCGCTCCAGAGTTTGTCTACCTGATTGAATAACTTTCTTAAGAAAACATAGCTTTTCTATAACTGTATAGAAATATAAGAGTTCAATCTTGAGCATGATGCATGCTCATCATAATCTCAATTTCGAGTTATTCTCCAATTCTAAGATATTTTAGCCAAAATGTTCATGTTTTATTATTGAAAAAGTCTATTTTAGTATCCTCATGCACGTGAACAAAAATTAGTCAAATTAAATGCATACCTGTAAAGAAGTTATATGAATATATTCATATTTCAATATATTTCTTTTAATATGAAGACATTGATTTTATTTGTGGCAATTGATGACATATACTGTAAGAGAACTGGTCAAAAGCACTACTCAGCTCTAAAGAGTTTTCAGATCCTAATGCACCTACTAAGAACGGACAGAGGGAGTACATGTGTGGATTTTGTTTTCCTTTTTTCTTGATATAATTTTTCCAAGTGCATGGTACTATTACACACATTGCCGAATTTGGAGTCACTAGTATTTGTGCTATGCATAGATATGCTCTTGCAGCATTGCCACATTGATCGCGCTTACACATGCTTGAGCATATAAGGATCCATATGCAACTTTCCACTGAAAATTTGAGAATGATAATCCAAGGTTTCTGACCACTCTTGCACGCATTTTTCTTGAATGCAAAGTAATTAATTAATCTCGATTATTTCCGAATCCGAATACTGGCAGCATATATAGTACAGCAGCAAATCACTTGCAACCCTACTACATGCATGGTTTCAATCATGCTATTAAAATAAAAATTAAACTCCGTAAGAGCAACTCCAGCAGGGGCCTCTATATGGGCCTCTACTCCAAAATTTAGAGGCTTGGAGCAAAAATGCAACTCCAGCAGGCCTTCAAATGGGCCTGCATTTTGCATAGGCCTCCAAATCTCCCCACCAAGCCTCCATTCCTAGAGGCCCTCCAATTCCCCCTCCAAAAGTGGGTTGATTCACTGACATATGGGGCCCACAACCAAATAGAGGGCTGGGTTGATTTGTTGCTGGAGTTGGGCTCTAATTTGAAGGGCCTCTATTTTTGAGTTGGGCCTGCAAATTAGTTTTGAAGGCCTCAATTTGCATAGCCTTGCTGGAGTTGCTCTAACAGCCGAAGCAAGATGCCCATGCGCGCTCCCATGAAAGCACATGAACATGACTTGCCACTACTTGCGGAATAGTAAATTTATTCGAATTGGAACGTCACTAAGGGATCGATCGAGACGATGCACCAGCACTCCAGCAGTTACGTTCAGCACGCAGACAACTAGAGCAGTGACAGATGCGTGCACGGGCGTGGTCATCACACAGCCGGTGGCGGCGGCGGCGGCGGCAGTATGGTAGGGTTTGGGCCGATGGGAGGAGCCGACACCGGCGCCGGCGGAGGAGGCGTCACCTGGTTATTGGTGCTGAGAAGCTTCCGTGCGCCGTGATGCACGCCGGCGAAGCCTACATATATGCATATATATTATATATAGACATATGTGCAGTATATATATAGAACACTATGCCAGCTTGTTATATTAACATTAGATATATGGAGACCTGCAGTAAATTAACGTCCGTACCTGCACAATATGTTGTACTGGTAGCCTCCGAGGATTGTGGAGATGATGTGACGAGGACTAGCAGCACTAGGGTAGGACGATCATGAACAGAGATGATCTTGGAGCTGCAGATGAGGCGCTCAACGACATTGCCGTTGCTTCTGATAACTAAACGAGATCAGCGGGTTATTAATGGCCGGCTGGCGATATGATGATCGATCGAGCTGAGACTAAGAATGAGAGACGCGTGCACTACTGTTTTGCAGTGGTATTTATAGGGCGTTCGTGGAGAAGGTTCACCGGAGAGAAGGGGGCGAGCCGCGAGATAAATTAACCTCACGGAAATTACCGATCGAGCTGGAGTAAAACCATGCACTCTCTGAAGTCTGAACTCGTATTCGGCATTTGCTACGTGTCGATAATCACATGGGCGCTCGAAGGCTAGGCTTCGTTTCCTTGGCTTTCACAACTTCCAGCTGGAGTAAATTGATCATGATCGGAGCATCGATCGTCACCCTTTAGGCTCCGTTTGGAACGAAGGATACTCAAAGGAATTTTACAGGAACGAGATTCCTATGTTTTGATGACGTCATGCACCGTTTGGATCAAAGGAATGAGGTTTGCCGTTCCGCAGGAATGGATAGCGTTCCTTCACAAAACACAGGAATCAAAACATCCACTCCTACTCAATTTTTTCACTGGAACCCGACGAACGCCGGCGCGAGTGATAATCTGGAGATGAGCCTGAGGCACGAGAAACTGGAAGAAGCCATTACATCCGACTTGGTGAAAGCCATGCCCGGTTGACCTGCACAGATGCTGGTACGCCACACCGTCGAGCCCATGGCTCTTGTTACCTTGTGGCCGAAGATGGCGCCGTGGGGGAGAGCTAGAGGATGCACCGCACCATGATAGTTGATAGAGTAGATAACCTGAAACTAATGCCGTGCATGGAGAAGCTGCCGGCCTCGACAAAGAGAGAACCAACAAATGGATAAAGATAGAAAGAGGATAAGAATGAACGGTTAAAGAGCTAGCGTGGTGCCTTGCTGGTGGGGTCCATGTTCCTCATGGTCCACCTGTCAACGACTTTAATCGATTTTGGTTCTAATGATTTGTTTTGAGAAATTCATTTGGTTTGGATGTTTTCACTACGGGAAACCGGGTGTATGCCGAGTGTCGCCGTCTTTGCCGAGTGTATTATATCGGGCACTCGGCAAAGACTCTATTTGCCGAGTGTCCACAGGGAGGCCCTCGGCAAAGAGTGAACACTCGGCAACCAAACTCTTTGCCGAGTGTCAGGACGCCGACACTCGGCAAAGATGAGCTTTGCCGAGTGTCAGGAAAGGGACACTCGGCAAAGACGCCGCACGTGCTCGGCGCGTGACACGGCCGCCAACGGCCGTCGTCGGCCGTTTGGGCTGCATCCTCTTTGCCGAGTGTCAGCCTCCTGACACTCGGCAAAGCTGTGGCACGTGCTCAGCGCGTGACACGGCCGGCAACGGTCGTGGGCGGCCGTTTGGGCTGCATCCTCTTTGCCGAGTGTTAGCTTCCCGACACTCGGCAAAGCTGTGGCACGTGTCCAGCACGTGCGGCGCGCGCCAACGGGCGGATGCGGACGGCTGGACTGGCACAGCTTTGCCGAGTGTACAAAATAGACACTCGGCAAACATTTTGAAAATTTGAAAATATTTTTGAAAAAACTTGGAATTCAAACAAGAAAGTTTGAAAATTTTCAATACAAGTGTTTTTTGCGCGGATGGAATAGTGGCTTTGCCGAGTGTTGCCAGCTCAGCACTCGGCAAACTTCCTATTTGCCGAGTGCTCAGCTGGTAACACTCGGCAAAGCATTCCTTTGCCGAGTGTTCTACAAGAAACACTCGGCAAAGGCTGGCCTTTTTTATTTAAACTTATGTTTTTGGGCTCCAAACTTTATTTTTTTCCCGTGATACTTGTCAAAGGCTATTTATATCTTATGTGGAGCTTGTGGCAAAAAGTTGAGACGATTTCGAAAAGTTTATATATACGGCCATGTCCAATCGGAGCATATCCCCATAGAAGTTTCGGAGTGTTGAGATGGAGACAACCGGATTTCGAAACGAAGTGAAGTTGAATTAGAGTTTGAGTTCATAACTTTTTCTATAGGCAATAGACGACGTAGATTGGTTCATTTGAAGTTATCATATTTTTTCGGACCCATTTGATATTTTTTAAATTATTTTTACGCCCTTCTCCGCATGAAATAATGAAATATATGAAGGAATTATTAGATATATATGCTTCAAATAATGAAAACATTTCATCTAAGTATAAAATGTGCATTGTTGAATGTATTTGACAAGATATTTTGATGTGTATTTGAACGAATTTGAAAAATTTGGTATGTAAGAATTGGTCTGGGAAATGTTTGCCGAGTGCTACACTCGGGAAAGAGCACCTTTGCCGAGTGCTCTCCTTGGGGCACTCGGCAAAGAGGCCATGTGGGCTGACCGGACCGCGACCGCGCGGGCCACGTCATTGGCCGACGTGGCACCTTTGCCGAGTGTAGGCACTCGGCAAAGGCCTGTTTGCCGAGTGCCCTGGGCCAGACACTCGGCAAACATGCCACGTGGCCCACCTCTTCGGCCGCGCACGGCCACGTCAGCGGCCAGATCTGTTTGCCGAGTGTCCTAGATCGGGCACTCGGCAAACAGGTCACGTATCAGATCTGTTTGCCGAGTGCCCGATCCAGTGCACTCGGCAAACAGGGGGTTGGGCCGGGGGACTTAACCGCCCACACGGCCGCCCCAACCCATATGCTCTCCCCGCCCGCCGCCTCTCTCCCCGCGCCGCCGCCTCTCTCCCCGCCCGCCGCCGCCGCACGCCGCCACCGCCGCCGCCGCACGCTCTGCCGCCACCGCTTCCCGCCGCCGCCACCGCTCCCCGCACGCGACGCCGGCCGCCGCCTCCGCCCGGCCCGGCCGCCGCACCGGCCGCCGCCTCCGCCCGTGCCCACGCCGGCCCCGGCCGTCCCCGCCCCGGCCCCGGCCCCCGCCCCCGCCCCGGCCCCGGCCTCGGCCGGCCGTCCCCGCTCCGGCCCCGGCCGGCCGTCCCCGGCCCCGGCCCCCGCCCCCGCCCCGGCCGGCCGTCCCCGGCCGGCCGTCCCCGGCCCCGGCCGTTCCCGCCCCGGCCCCGGCCGTCCCCGCCCCGTCCGCGTCAGCCCGGCCCGGCTGCCGCGCAGGCCGGCCCGTCCCCGCTCCTTCCCCGCCCGCCGGCTCGTCCTCCTGTCCCCGCGCCCGCCCATCTCGTGTAGGTACCCCGCCCGTCCTCTTGTTACCTTTGTTAATTTGTTCATTTTGCTGCAAAACTAGGATGTGGTAGTTGCTATTTTTGTGGTAGGAAGTAGTAATATGAATTTCTTTGTGAAATTATGAAATTGATGTGAAATTGTAGTTGTTAGATTTAGAATTGGTATACTTTGAATTGGTTGATTTTTGGTAGAATTGAGTAATGAATGTGGTTGTCGGCCTTTGTTTTGCTATCAAATGGATTAGGCCATGTCAAACAAGTGCCATGAATATTGTGTATGTGGTTGTCGGCCTTCGTGCCGTGTTTTTTTCAGGATGTGTGGTTTCAGAAACCTCCCCGTGTAGGGGAGGTGCTGCCGAAATTTTTATTTGACAAAAATTTGTTTTTATTTCAGTGAGGCTGTTGCACCATCTTCTACTTGGACCCCGACGCCGCACGTTGTTCCCCGCCGTCTGCACCGACACGAGCGTCACCGACTCGCCCGCCGTCGAGCCCGTAGGTGAGCACATGCAAAACCATACGCGCTCAGTTTTTTAGTTGTGTACCTTCTTCGTCTCTTGTATTTATCTTTACCGTGTGGCTTCTTTGCCATGTTCTTGCGTTTCCTACAGTAAATAAGATGAAGGGTCATCTTCCTCTTGCGTCTTGAGAAAGATGATATGACATCTTATTTACTGTATGATACGCAAAAACATGACAAAGAATTCATACCGTACAGTTAAATACAACAGGCCAAGATTGTGCACAACTGTGTCACGTAACCTAGTTAGGCGTCTCCCGTTCGAAAGAGATACAGTTGTGAATATGTGAATCATTGCATATGTCTAACCGTATCTGTTTCGAATTGTCCACGTTTTTGGACAGCTCGAGGATGTGTAGATGGGTAGTTTCCATGCTCTACTCGTACCGAGGCTGAGTTTCGGCATCATCTCCCTGTTGTTCTCCGAATACACAATCTCCGTAATTGGACGTGTATTTGGAGAACAGCGGGGAGGTGCTGCCGAAATTCCGTCTTGGATACGAGTAGAGCATGGAAACTACCCGTCTACACATCCTCGGGTGGGATTAGGACCTATCTTTACCTATTAGACATAAAGCTAGCATCCGGTAGATGCATTTATTATTATAAATTTGGTATGGAAGAAATTTATTGCTCGGTGATATGTAAAGGGATGGATGACCGTGAGTGGATGTACACTGGCCGCTCAAGTAAAGGTGAATGTACAGATAAATAGATTGCCAAGACTGATGCGTTCTTGAAGCAAGCTTTTGCCAATGCGAAAGGGGTGTCAACTACTTTCTGTCCATGCGCGGTTTGCGACAATCGTAAACGCCAAACAGAAGTTGTCATGGGTAAACATCTCGTCAGGAATGGATTTACGGAGAACTATACTCGGTGGACACGCCATGATGAAGCCGTTGATCGTGTGAGAGACGAGGCCGTGAGGCAGCGCATCGAGGAGTTTGATGATGAGGCAGGGGTAGGGGACATGTTGCATGACTACGACGAAGCACACTTCAATGATGGACCTAGGGAGGAGGAGCCGGAGGCCACTGCAAAGGCTTATTATGACATGTTGTCAGCGGCACAACAACCACTTCACTCGCACACTAAGGTTTCTCAATTGGATGCCGTTGCACGTCTGTTGGCCGTCAAGTCCCAGTTTAGCTTGGGTCGAGACGCCTTTGACCACATCCTGACAATTTTGGGTGGCCTCCTTCCGGAAGGTCACGGCTTGCCAAAGAACATGTACGCGGCACAGAAACTTCTAAATGCACTTAAGATGCCGTATCAGAAGATACATGCTTGTCCGAATGGATGCATCTTATTTAGGAAAGAATTTGCGGACGCAAAGCAATGTCCGAAGTGCAAGGCTTCTAGATTCGTGGAGATAGTCGGTGCTGATGGTAAGAAGAAGCAAAGCAAAATACCCGTGAATATCCTACGGTACCTTCCACCTATACCGAGGATCCAACGGCTTTACATGACCGAGGACTCCGCGAAACAGATGACATGGCACAAAAGTGGAGTGCGATACAATCCTGATAAGCTCGTACATCCATCCGATGGTGAAGCATGGAAGCACTTTGATGGGATTCATCATGACAAGGCTAGAGAGGCTCGGAATGTGCGTGTTGCGTTGGCAACAGATGGGTTCAACCCGTATGGAATGACGGCCGCCCCATACTCTTGTTGGCCAATGTTTGTGATCCCACTCAATCTCCCCCCCGGTGTCCTATTTCAACGGCAGAACATCTTTTTGTCGTTAATTATTCCTAATTACCCGGGGAAAAATATGAGCGTGTATATGGAGCCTCTTGTTGATGATTTGGACCGTGCTTGGGAGGAAGGTGTATGGACATATGATCGAGCTACAAAAACAAACTTTAAAGTGCATGTCTTCTACCAGTACTCCCTGCATGACCATCCGGCGTATGGGATATTCTGCGGCTGGTGTGTCCACTGGAAGTTCCCATGTCCAATATGCAAGGCATCTCTGAAGTTCATCTGGTTGACCAAGGGTGGAAAATATTCATGCTTCGACAAACATCGTCAATTTCTCCCTCTTGAACACGAATTCAGACAAGATATCAAGAACTTCACGAAAGGTGTAAGGGTTCTAGACCCTGCACCACACATGATGACAGGTGCGGATGTTCGTGCAGAGTTAGACGCTCTCGAGGTCGGGGAGGATGGCCGTTTTGTGGGATATGGCGAGCAACATGCCTGGACTCATAAGTTGGGCCTATGGAAGCTCCCGTACATGGCAGACCTTCTGCTTCCACATAATGTTGATATGATGCACACTGAAAAGAATCTTGCCGAGGCACTTTGGGGTACAATCATGAACATTCCTGATAAAACCAAAGACAATACCAAGGCTAGAGTGGATCAGTAGCGGTTATGCAATAGACCGAAGCTAAATATACCACCTCCCAGGGACGGCAAAACATGGAAAAAACCTAAGGCCGATTTCGTTCTCGATAATGACCAAAAGAGGGAAGTGCTAAGTTGGTTCCAAACATTGAAATTTCCTGATGGGTATGCAGCGAATTTGAAGAGGGGAGTGAACTTAACTACTCTAAGGATCAACGGGCTCAAGAGTCATGACTACCACATATGGCTTGAGCGGCTTCTTCCGGTGATGGTTCGAGGCTATGTCCCCGAGCATGTCTGGCAAGTGCTGGTGGAGTTGAGCAATTTCTTCCGTCAGCTGTGCGCTAAGGAAGTATCGAAGCCCATGCTTGCAGAAATGGAAAAGCTTGCTCCCGTGTTGCTATGCAAGTTGGAGAAGATATTTCCACCGGGCTTTTTCAACCCGATGCAGCATATGATTCTGCACCTTCCGTATGAGGCACGAATGGGAGGGCCTGTGCAGAACCGGTGGTGCTATCCAATTGAAAGATGTCAGAAGGTTCTTCGAACTAAATGCAAAAATAAATGCAAGATTGAAGCATCTATTGCAGAGGCATACATTCTCGAGGAGGTGTCAAACTTCACGACGAAGTATTATGCTGACAACCTCCCTAACGTGCACAATCCACCGCCTCGTTATAATGTTGACGAAGTTGAATCGAACCTCAGTCTTTTCCGAGGGCAACTAGGAAGTGCAAGTGAAGGCACCAACAAAAATTTGACAAATGCAGAGTGGCGCGCTATCATGCTCTATGTGCTCACCAATCTATCCGAAGTTGAGCCATACATGCGGTAAGTTCAGAACGATCTTGTTTTCAAGTACCTAGCCACTATTCTGCATCCAACACTCTTGTTTCTCGTTCATACAGGGAATTTCTTGATCAATTCTGGCGTAACAGGAGGGCTCCTACCCCACACGAAGTTGATGACCTTCTTAAACATGGAAACCCAAATTTTATTTCTTGGTTCAAACGGAAGGTACACTTAATTTCAGTCTTGTCCTAAATTCGACGTTACTGAAGTCGTGTCATTAATATAACAAACATGCCTGGTCGAACTCGCAGGGCCAATCCGATGGGACTATGAGTGTCGAGTTGAGACAGATCGCCGATGGTTGTGCGTATAAGGTCAAGTCATTTACCGGATATGACGTGAATGGTTATCGTTTTCGCACAACAAGTCATGAGCAGAGGATGCCCAATCGAAGGACTACAAGTACCGAAGTCTATACTCCAGGCTCTGATGGGGTCGATTACTATGGGAGACTTGAAGAAATATACGAGCTTAATTTTGGTGGAAGCAAACCTCTTTCTCCTGTTATCTTCAAATGTCATTGGTTTGATCCTTCAGTGGTGAGACGAACCCCTAGTCTTGGGCTAGTCGAAATTCGACAATCATCTGTCTTACCTGGAGATGATGTCTATATAGTGTCTCAACAAGCCACCCAGGTGTATTATTTGTCATACCCGTGCAAAAAGGACAAAAGGCTTGAGGGTTGGGACGTTGTATACAAAGTGTCGCCACGCGGTAAACTACCAGTCCCAAACAATGAAGATTATAACATAGATCCAAACACCTATGATGGAGAGTTCTTCCAAGAAAATGGGCTAGAAGGGTCTTTTGAGATAGACTTAACCCAAGCGGTCGGAATGGATTTAGACTCAGAAATGTTTGTTGACGAGGACACTGGAGATGTGGTTCATAATGCTAAGGAGGTAGAGTTACTAGAGCGATTACAATTAGGCAATGATGAAGACGACGACATATCTCCGCCTTTGGAGGACGACCATGAACATCTCAAAATGTACGATAATGATGATGCGACCGTTGATCCAGATAATCCTGATCCGGATGATTATTTCTAATAAAAGTACGTTTATATATTGCATCATCTCTGTCTAATAGTTTATGTTGGGTCATATTTCTTATATATTACACGTTTTTCTAATTATTTATGTTTATATGTGAAATCTAATAATTGTATGTTTTTGTTGATCGCAGGTGATTGGACCAATATGGTGGGTCGTGGCGGTGCGATGAGGAACGTCATGTCGTTGTACCGGAAGTTTAAAGATGGGGGGTCCGAGGCAGCTGGGTCGTCTGGTGCCAAGGGGCGAAAGAAGAAGGCCACAGGCGGGGGGCGAGGCAGGGGCAAGAGGCGAGAGCGGACCCCCGTACCTTCGTCGTCTTCGTCCGACGAGGACTTTGTTCCTTCGGCGGTGGACACTCGGGCCGGGGAGCACGAGTACCGCGAGGACGAGGAGCACGAGGCAGCGGAGCACGTGGCCGAGGAGCACGAGGCCGAGGACCCCGAGGGCGAGGACGTAGAGGGGTCCACCTCCTCTGAGAACTCGGCACTTTGGCAGCGAGGCCCCTCGCAACTCCCGAAGCGCCCGATACCCATGGAGCGTCGCCCCGTGATCGCACCCAGCCCTCCAAGGTAAGTAATTTTAGATGTTACACAGACCTTCTCGTTTCATATTCATATGTTGGAAATCACAATATGGACTAACAATTTATCTTAATCACTTGGGCAGGAATTGGGTGATGGTCACCCCAGGCGCTGGTCACGCCCACAAAGTCAACGGCATCCTGGGTCTTCTTTGCAGGGAGCTGTTTCCGGGTCTGGTGACCATTGGCGGCAGGGAAGAGCCGGCCTACACCTTTGACCACTACGTCGCCGCTGGCGATCAGGAGGACCGGGAGCGCAGGATCTTCAACAACAAGGCCGAGCGGGTAAAGGGAGAGCTTTGGGTAAGTATTCGTTGCACTACACTGCTCAACTACACTGCTCAACACAACACTTTCATTGAACAATCTACAAATAATGCAACATTCATCGTGTATATGTGCGCAGGACTTTTACAGATGCGCCCCGGGACAGGAGGCTTCGGCGGATGCTGTGGCACATGCAGCCTGCTGGAAGCTTATCAAGGACCTGCACTACGAGGCGCGCGTGCAGGCCGTAATTGATTATTTCGCGGCACTCAAGATCTCCGTGAAGAAAACGGAGGCAAGAAACATGAAGTTGACCAAGGAGCAGTATCTGGCGGTATGTAAATCGATACTGTTTTATTCTAAGATTAAGTACTCTAAATTCGATCTTGTTATATGTCGTACACTTGATGTCTTGTAGGCGATTCCGTGGTGGTGCGCCCCGCATCCCACGTGCTGGGAGGTGATAGTCGACAAGTGGTGCAGCGTCGAGTGGGCCGCTCAGCACGACCTTTGCCGAGAGCGGCGTTTGCTGATGCCCGGTGTCTCACACCATCAGGGCAGCCTTAGCCTCGAGGAGTACAGGGCCAAATGGGTACGCCGAGTCATTTCTATATTCGCTCACTCTATTCTGTGTAATTACTAATTCATATTGTTTGTTTTTTCAGTCGGCGTCACATGGTGGTGCGCCTTGCTCACAGCTCGAGGCTTTTGCTATGGCCCACAAGGGCAAGGCGACCTCCGACGTCCGGTACAACCCGGAGGACGGGCCCGCGGCATACAGCAACGCCAGCGTCCACAGTCGCCTCACAGCATATCAAGAGGTCGCGAAGGAGGTCCACGGGCCAGACTGGGATCCGACCGCCCACGACATTGATGGAGAAGTGGTCATGAGGGCGGGAGGAGGCAAGAAGCACGGGCGGTACTTGATCGCCAACAACACCATCGACACGGCCTCTACCCCCACACTCTCCCAGATTCGAGCCAGGAGCACGAGCTCTTCAGCGGCTATCCGCCAGCCTCTTCCCGGTTCACACTTCGGGATGCAGGCACTTCAGGTTATTTCTATTTCTATCTTTGTACGTGAAGTTTGCTTACGTTTATAATGTATTATAACAATGTGATTGAATATTGCAGGCCCGGTTGGATGAAGAGACGGAGAGACGGAGGCAGCTGGAGTTGGAGGTGCAGCAGATACGGGAGGCGGAGGCCGAGAAAGACAGGCAGAAGGAGGAGGCCGAGCGGGCGAACCGAGTGTGGCAGGAGCAGGTATTTGCCTACCTGCAGAGCATTGGCCAGCGCGTGGGTGAAGGTCCGCCGCCGCCGATGCCACCACCGCCTCCACCACCACGTGTTCCTATTTCTCCCGTGAGTCACTTGAGAACCCTATGATTTCATTTCACAACTCATTTCTGTCCAAAATCTTGTAACACACACCACTAATCTCTTTTGGGCAGGCTCTTGGCTCGGCCGCGTCGAATGACGGCCCTCAAGACGAAGACCTTGCGGTGCGGGCGGTTAGATCGTTGTTCGGACCCCCTCTTCCGTGAGTGATGGATGTTGGACTTTGTAACATATGAATGATGGATGTTGGATGTTTGGATATTGAATTTGTGACATTTCTGTGATGTTGGATGGTTTAGTGACTTATATGTGTTTGTTTATGGTTGTTTGATGGTTTAGTGGCTATATATATATATGAATTGCCTGTGATGCCTATTATAAACTGCCTGTGATGTTTTTGTTGAGGGGTCCTTTTAACGCAAAAAATTAATAAAAACAGGAAAAAATTTGAGCCTTTGCCGAGTGTTACACTCGGCAAAGAGGTGCTTTGCCGAGTGTATTGGCTTTAACACTCGGCAAAGAGGCTGTTTCTGTCATTTCTGGAACAGCCTTTGCCGAGTGTTCCTGCTTTGCCGAGTGTCTTGGCTTTTACACTCAGCAAATATGCAACCTTTGCCGAGTGTTAAAGCCCTTACACTCGGCAAAGGGTTGTCCAGGGCCTGCCCCCTAACCAGGCTTTGCCGAGTGTCGGGGTCCAACACTCGGCAAAGGCTGGTGTCTTTGCCGAGTGTGACACTCGGCAAAGGCTCCGTTAGCCCTAACAGCCGTCCGCAGACGGCGCCGGGCCGTCTGTTAGTGCTTTATTTTGCCGAGTGCTGGCTTTGCACTCGGCAAAGCCTTTGCCGAGTGCCCGACAGAAGACACTCGGCAAAGGGCCTGTTTGCCGACACGAGCTATGCCGTAACCCCTTTGCCGAGTGTTACACTCGGCAAAGCCTTTGCCGAGTGTATTTCGGGGTTTGCCGAGTGCCCCAGGCACTCGGCAAACTCCGGGTTTCCCGTAGTGTTTGTTATATATCAAAACTTTCTAATCTTTTGGTTTTGATTCCTACGTTCCAAACACTACCTCATGCAACTCTCCTATGTTTTTCATTCCTCTGTTTTCTCACTTCATTCATAGTCATTTCCTGTGGTTCCTACCATTTCTGTGATTTCAATTCCTTCGTTCCTAACAGGCGTGGTTACTCTTACCCCACTACGTTAATCTCGATATGGATGGATGGTACTCCCAGGTTTATGGAATCACTCTTGCTTCAGATGGATGCTTGCACAGTGGCCGAGCTCAGTTTGTCCATGTGACAGAGAGACATTGCACGCAAGTAATCCTCGAGATCCAGGCCCAGATCTAATTGGATGGAGAAAAATAAATGCCTCTCAGATTCGATTTGTCGCCGTTGGCCGAGAGTTCGTGGGCAACTCCAAACGTGCAAGAGGGCACGGTTCTCCAAGTCGTATGTACATGCTCGGTGTACTCCTCGCAAAGAAAAGAAAAATCCTGTAGTACTCATCGTAATCGTATCCAGCAAGAAACTAGTAAGAAGCGTAGTACGAAAGTGGATACAGGTCGGCCCATCTTGCCCACCACAACATCCTATATACTGTATGGCGAGGCCCATATAGTTTTTTTTTGAACGAACCGCACGAGATAGCGCGTGTTTCATTGATATAGCAGAAGAAAATACAAGTCTACGACCCTGGAAGGCCATAGACAGGAAAACCGAAAAGAAAGAAAAACTAAATCTCGCCCGGTTGGATTGAGACATCAACCCGGGGAGCCGCTCACAACCACACACCGGCCGCCACCCACACACCGGCAGCGGAGAGAGACCAAAGCCACAGCTCCCACCCACATGCCAAACCCCTATAGGCATCCAAACTCCGACGCGATCCGATATTGGAAGAGAAAACAAAGGAGGTAGACGCCTTCGTGCACGTTGCAACCATGCAGGACCTATCCGACGGGATGAAAGACGCCGAGTCCGAGCAAAACAACGCGCGGGGGCCTCGCCTCATCCGCCGTTGGACGCCTCCTCTCATGCGCGGGGGCCGGCGAGGCCCATATAGATTGTCTTCAAATATTAATCAAGACCCCGCCAAAACTAATTGTTTCGTTTCCTCTGCGTGGAATCCTCTATTTGAAGCTAAAGATCTTACTCACATAAGCTGCTTACAAGTTTTGTTTGATGTGGTCGACCATATTCATTTTCCTGTGAAAGATATAGTAAAGAGATCTTATTATTCACGTTTGCGGCTTAAAATTTAATGGAAAGATGTGCTCAACCCATTCAAAGATCTTCAATTGAAAGATAGAGACACTACCACAAAACGTGGGAGCTTCTTGGCTGGCGGCGGTGAGTGGGGGATCCCCTCCGCTCACCGGATTCCGTGCAACGAAAGTGTTGCGTCCGTCGCGCAGGGGGTGTTTCTTCACCTCGCACGGATTGACGGGCAACGATAGCAGTGGCGACTTCTCTGCATACTTTCTTAGGTGTAAAGCCTTGGTCTTGGGGTTAGGCGACGGCGGCGCAATCGGCGTCGCTTCCCTCCTTGCAGGCGTCGTTGTGGAATTTCATGCTATGTTAAGCTGCGACGACCGCAAGAACTTTGGCGAGGAAATGGATGGCGAGTCCACTGGGTCCATTCTTGGTCAAGATTACACATCGATTAGCATACTGGACACGGCGGTGTTCGTTTTAGCAACACACCAGACTTGATCTTATTCATCTATGATCCAGTTCTTTACCGATTGATTGTGCCAGCGATACTTAAAGCTGGTTAATTGGAGCCGGATGAAGACGACGGGCTTATTGGTGGCAGCTCTGAGTGGATTCAGGGCTAGGTGCATGAAACACCACCGTGGGCTATGTGCTTCTGGTCGCACAAGATGTGTCAGGACGTTTGGTTTGGACATGTCTTTTTGGTGTTGGTGGTTTGGAGCTAATGATGGTGGTACCTTTTTTTCTTTCTGCTCCTTTTTCCTAGGCCTGTGTGCTATTAGGAATGGAGATTTTTCCTTTGTGTAATAATGATAGCTGTATGCATCTTTTGGATGCAGAGGCTGGAATATCAATATATTCCCTTTTCTAAAAAACGTGTAGATTTCATGAAGGTGTACATAAACACTCATGAAAAACTATTTTGGTGAAGGTATTTGTGAACCGTTATGTGAAATGATTATATTTTGTGGAGGTCAACTCTCACAAAATCTGTATACATTTCATGAGGGTGTCCCATAAACTCTCACAAAATATTATTATCACCCTACGGGTAGAAAAACACAAATGGATATTACAAAGAAACAAGTGTGTGAGATTATGTTATCTCTCTCCACTCTAACAAGATTCAATATGATTAATAGCTAAATATAAAATTGCAATAATATATATATTTGAAAAATTAAATGTGTTTCTTCTAGTTTATTGAAATTACTCTATGTTTGAACTACATGTATTGTTTTAAAGTGTAAACAAACATATATGCAAGTATAGTTATATATTTCAATAGCACGTGGAAATTTAGAAAGAAAAATTCAAATGTTTGTATACTTTACACTCCAGTTTTCATAGTATAACTTTACTGTTTCAGAAACTTAATGGTATCTAGATTTTTCTATTTTTTTAAATATGATTGCAGATTTAAATACATCCTTACAATTTTCTCAAAAAAGTTTCACCAAGAAAATCAAATTGAGGCACCGATTTTGTTCATCTGGTGTTCATTTGAGATCTTATGTTATAGTGAGCTTTCTTCTATTTAGTAGGATTCAAGGTGGTTAATAGTATATCTATCTTTTTTTTGTATGAACAATTAATATAACCCTTATTTAGTATGCTTGTTCATTAAAGTGACTTAATTACAATATTTGTGCAATAATATGCCTTTTTTAGAATTTAAATGTATTTTTACCTACTTATTGAAATTAATTACTTCATAGTTGAATTACATGTGCAGTAAAAATGATCTTTATATTAAAAAAACATAAAGGCCAATTTGGAAGGAAAATTTCAGATGGTTGCATACTTTACATTATAGTTTTCATAGTCACTTTGTAGTTTCTAAAATTGAAGAAATCTCATATTTTCTCAAAACAAATCTGCAATTCGGACTCGGACCAAAATACATTTAGGATGAGGTCAACCCGTATTCATCTTCTATCCAAAAGCTAAACATTTTATTAAAATAAATAACGTGCACGAGCACATACAGTATATGCTTCATTCCACCATTGATCCCATTTCCCAGATTCGTATATTGATATGTGAGGAAATTAAAGCGTCTAGTGTATATATGTTGGAACTTGGAACTGGGTATCTCCATTTCATGCAAAGCATGGATATATATCATATATTGTCCATGAAGCGCATGATACGTGCATGGAGGTGCGCGCGGTCGTCGCATCATATTGCTGGAGGTGGAGGTGGAGGCGGCAAGGTCGCGGAGGCGCCGACTGGAGTGCCTGATGCCGGTGGCGGCGGCGAAGGCGTGGAGCGGTTCAGAGGCTTCCGCGCACCGCCGGCGAGGTCTACATGTAGATAGAATGCCATATATATTTCAGACCATCAGAATTAAACTCCTTGAGCTAGCTAATACCTAAAAGAGCAGACAATAAAATCCATGTTGCACTTGAACCCTACAGAGAAATCAATCGACAAATAAATCTAGTACAGACCTGATGGTGTTCGAGCCTCTGAAGAATTTGGAGATGAGACAAGTAATACTACGACGACCACTAGCAGTAGCCGAGAAGATGCACTTGTTGCATAGGAGCCCCACATTATCATCATCTCTAGCTGGACAGGGTTTCCAATCGATCAGGTTATTAGGGAAGGGCAGGCCGCCGAGCCGAGAGATTAAAGGAACAAGGATACATGCATTCGGTTGCTCGATCAGTGTCTTTATATAGAGCAGAGGAGATTGGCAGATTGCGTAGCAAGCAATACCAATAGCAGCAACTCCCTACACTACACGCCGCCGGCTAGGCACTGTTTCGACTTTCGATATCGCCGACGATATATGATATAGAGAGTCAGCGCAGGGCACGGATCCAGTGGGCGCAGAATCGATCGAAATGGAACCGTGGAGATGTGAAAAGGCAAAGATTCGACCTGTCGCCATTGGCTATTATACCGGCCTGTCACTGGAGTAAAAGACTGAAAAATTCAGATCGGCCGATCCGATGTTCTTCTCCCGATGCTGATGGCAACATGCATGATTCAGCAACGGCCTCTACACGCGTGCAAGCATTGCAAGGCATCGAGCTGCATGCATGCACCACGCACAGCTAGCTCTCTGTCGACCAAGTGCATGCACTGCTCGTCCCACGCTTAAGAAAACAGCTCCCGTGTGTCAGAAGAAAACTGCTTCGATCTGAACCAGGTCTTGGAAGGGTTTATTTGTCCAGTTCAGTAGAGCATGTACTGGAGCCACACACACATGGCGGCATGGCGCAATCGTCCTAGGCCCGTCAGAAGTTTGGTTGGGGCCCAATATGACCCGCCCCTCCAAAGAGTGTTGTACAGGCGCCACCTGATATTTTTTTTAAAAAATAATTATGTTAGAATTGCTAAATGATTATAGTACGTGACCTTAGAGGTTTGGACTCATCATGTCCTGTACTCCCTCCATATTGGTAAAGAAAGCCGTTTAAGACAAGGTTTGAGTCAAACTTTGGGAATATAAATCATGAATAACTTTTAAGTTGTTGAATTTGAAATTGTAAAAGTAATATGAATAGATTTATTTTTAAAAATAATTTCATAAAAGCATACATGCATCACTTTTCGATAAATATTTTTATAAAAATATGAAGTCAAAGTTGTGTTTTGAAGACCGTGTCACTGTCCTAAACGGCTTTCTTTTCATATACGGAGGGAGTACTTGTGTAACTAATTCCTTAAATTTTCAATATCACCCCCTTGATCTTTTGGTATTGTTTATGGATCTTTGATCTCTGCATTATTTAGTCTCATATCTGAGAAGTGAGTTGATAAAGATCGATTCTGTCACTGGGTGTTAATAAATACTCATGTTGATACAAAGGTCAAATGTTTTTCAAAATAAATATTTTGTACGGTAATAAGCACTTTCAAAATAAATAAACAACACAAAATATGTGTTAGAAATTTATGTACATATACCTTATTTATACACAAGATCAGTCATCGCTGCAAAACTTTTTGATTGATGTATTTTGGTCAAAGAGGAATGCATATTGAAACAGACTTTATTTAAGCATACAACACTATCTTATCCTATGAAGCATGATAGGCAAACCCATCTGAAAGAAAGCTGTTATTGATTTCTATAGCATGATTTATCATTTTCTGAATGATCTAAAACTGTGAACTTCAACAATAGATTTTCCATGTGGTCTGTTTATCATCCTTTGTGTATAGCACCCGTAGCAATGCTATCTTACCCACATCATATATAAACATATTTGAAAGAAAGTTATTGTGGACTTTGCTATTTGTACAAGTTTAAAACTATGAGCTTCCTGTAGAGATTTCCAATGTGCTTTGTTTATCGATTCTCCTATGTATTTTGTTTATCGTTCATTGTGTATTATACCGGTAGTAACGCACTAGCATTTAGCTAGTCAAAAAAGTAGAGAAGGTTGGCGAAGATACTATAACCACTGCAAGATCCCTACCGTCTCCCAATAGTGATTTGATGAATGGCCGACATTTTTTTATTATATTTAGGTAAGTACATACCATAACTACGAGGGATGATTTTATCTGGGATTATGTTGTAAATAATTGATAAAACTGTTGCGAAATATACAAATTATACTGGAGAAATTATCATCACTCAAGAAAAATAATAGAGGCATAAAAATTGTCGGACACTTATATAAACTATCTAGAAAAATAATATATCTTGTAGCTAACTAATTGTAGGTCAGTTGGTAAAGTTGCTTGTGGTGTAACCTATCTATCTGAGTTCAAGTTCTCGACTCGGCATGTGTTCTTTTTTTCCTGAACTTATTGCAGGATTAATAGGTGTTTTTCTTTTAATGGTACACGGTTTTGCCTATCATAATTCTAATGCACATTATTTTTTCCTTATTTTTTCATGTCTACGTACACCTACCTAATTGCACCCTAATAATCAATTTAGTAAACTCTAGCGATGATTGATAGACGGTTGGTTTACTTATCTTTGATCCATTTTTTTATATACTAATATATTTTATTAGAAAGAATGCCAAACGAAGTGACTGATTTTTCTAAGCTAGAGTTTTATCTCCTTTTTTTGTTTGGCAGAGCTTACAGAGCTTATTCTTGGGTGAATTTAGGAAGAGCTATGCTAAACAGTTTTCCAGAGAGAAGTAATTCTCGACTGATTCTGCGAAGTGATTCTCCTCATTTTGATAATTTATGCTAGAGAATCAAAGAGAATCACTTTCAGCCACAGAATCATTTCTCTCAGAGAATCAATTTTCATGGAGAATCAGAAGCTCTACCAAACAAGTCCTAAGATAAAGCTAATTCCTTTTTGGGATTTAGTTTGATATATTCTGGCCCATCTCCACGGAACTTAGCCCATCTCTATGGAACTTAGCCCCTCCAAACAAGACCTTACGCTATTAATTTAAAGCCCATGTTGTCGGCCCACTTACTAGTAAACCGTCCGGTTTTTTTTCGACAAAAAGAATGGAACATACCCGATTTTCCAAAGAAAACTGTTGCCTAGACACAATTCGAAATTAGACGCAAACAGCTTGATATGGATGCGACGAACTTGACCACATACAGACACAATATCTTAGCAAAACTGACAGATTGTTACGAACAAGAAAAAAAGCTGAAGCTATGTCTACCAGTTCATCATCTGCATCTCTTCCTCAGTGAGCCTGCCTGAACTCTAAATATTGATTCAGATTCATGAGTGTGACTGAATCTCAGTAGGCTTGCGCGCACGTTCTGTGTGCAGCTATGGTTGTCACATGTTCTGTGTGCAGCTATGGTTGTCACATCATATCGCTGGGGGCGGCGGCGGCAAGACGGTAGAGGCGCTGTACGGAGGGCGTGACGCCGGCGCCGGCGGCGGAGGCGCGGCGCGGCCAAGAAGCTTCCGCGCACCGTGCAGCGCGCCGGTGAGATCTACATTACCTACATATAGATAGAGTGCCATGGATGTCAATTAAACTCATGGAGGGCACAAATAAGCATCTTATTACAATTAGGCTATCTTAAAAATGAAAGGCCAACGCGATGTCGCCGGCAGGAAGGCATCATTGGCATATCCATGTCGCCGTCGCCAGCTGCTGCTGCTGCAGGAGGCTCTCCGTGTGCTCTCCCTGGCCGGCCGGGCACCATGAGAGAGCGCGAGAATCTCAGTGCTAATCATTCGGGGCCTCGAAGTTCAGTGGTGTGCTAACTCCCACGAGATTGGAAAAGGGATGAGCGAGAGCGACGACGAAGGAGCGGCTGCTGGGAGGTGCCGGAGATTGACGCTGGCCCCGCGGCCATGGAAGACGGCGACGTCAGGTAACCAGGAGGTAGGTTTGTCGTTGCATGCAGATTCCGACGGGAGCGCAGGCGAGTCAATGGAGGCAGAAGGGGAGGGGGAGGATGTGCCGGAGTCAAGGGTGAGTTGGAGTGGAGCGAGCTCGAGCGTGGGCTCGTCGTCGGACCCGCTGTGGGGGTTGCGGAGAATGGGAGCTGGCTCTCGTTTCTGGCATCTGGCGGATGAGATGAGCTCCGATGAAGAGGACAATGGCGCAGCTACCTCGCAGTCGGAGTCTTCCGTGCCGAATGTCTGTTTGCTGAACAAATCACTAGAGGATTTGCAAGCAGAGGGGGCTGGGGATTCGGGAGGTTTGCGGTACCGTGTTTGTCCGGGCATGGCGACGAAGCCGAGGGATGCGCCATATCAGAAGGTGCGTCGGCGCTCGTATGTGGGCAGACCTTGGAAGGGGCCATTGCCGCCGACGAGGGTTACGCCCACGAGGTCACTAGGGGACTTCCGGGTGATAGACCGTCGGACTGGGAAGGATGGTGCCGTTTCACGTCTTACCGAGCTGGCCGTGATGGACCAAGCAGCGCCAACAGGAGGGCTGCCGGAGGCGGGGACGAAGGGTGGACGGTCGACAGATCCAGATGGGGATTTTGAATTTCGAAACCGGTCTGTAGCTCAGTCTAATGGGCCGGCTTCCGGGGCCGTGTTGGGCCAGAGGGGGTTCTGCTCGTCGTTTCGTTTCTCTGGTTGTTTAGGGGCCCTCTTCCAAAGGGGAGGTAAGCCAATCGGTCTGTCTACCCAAAAGTCGCGAGCGTCGCCTGGGTTCCTGTGCTCTCGTGCGGCGGCGGCGTCGACGGCCATGGCAGGAAGACAGTGGGAAGCGAGGCGCGCCCAGGGGGAAGGTGCCAGAGTGGAGAGGGGCTTCGTCCAGGAGAGAGGGGCGTGGCCAGTAAGGGCGCCTAGTAGGCAGCGGGCCGGCGTTGGTGCGGCGGCGATGCCTAGGGATTTTGGAGGTCGAGGTGCTGGAAGGGGTGACGGAGGTTTCTTCTCCCATGGTCGTGGGTACTACAATGGCTATGGAGGGAGAGGTATTGGCAATGGCGGTGGAGGCAGGGGCCGGTTTGGTGCAGGGATGGATCACCGGAGGTTTGGGCAGGCTGGGAAAGATGTACAACGAGTTGCGCACAAGGTGCAGACGAGCGCTGAAGTGCATGTGCCAGGGAAGCCTGAGGAGGTGGTGATGAATCAACAGCAGGGTGTGGATGGAGGTGACGTGGTGATGGGAGAGCTTGGTGATAGTGAGGAGCTTGTAGGTGGGGAGGCGAGGCCAGGGATCAAATGTTTGCGCTGTTCAAAGAAGGGACATGTGGCGGCGAAGTGTACAGCAGAGCTTTATTGTGTTATTTGTGATGGTCACGATCACGTGAATCACAAATGCCCGGTCCTGAAGATGCCAAGGCCGGTGGCTCATGCCGTGGGGTATGCTGTCCACGGTCTGGGATTTTACCATATACCCCGGCCTCCACTCCAGAGGGCGAAGAAAGACTCACGAATGGCGATGGTTTCAGTGGAGGGTGCGCAGCTCACCAAGGAGGAAGTGCAGAAGCAATTAGAGAGGTTGTTCCCTGGTAAATGGGAATGAGAGCTTAAGGATTTTGAGGAGAATTCTTTTCTAACCAAGTTTCCGTCTAAGGTTGAGTTGCAGCGAGCTTTGGCTTTTGGAGGGGCAGATATTAGTAGTGCAGGGGCCCCGGTGGGATCTAGGATCAGCTTTAAGGTTTGGCATGAGAAAGAGAAGGGCTTCCTATTACCGAAAGTCTGGGTTAGGGTTTTTGGCATAAGGAAAGAGCTTCGAGAATTTCTGGACCTATGGGCGGTTGGGTCTATGCTTGGATCGACCAAGTCGGTGGACATGAAAACAACAAGAAAGAATGATTTTGGTCGTGTTTTTGTTGCTGTCCTTGATCCAAACTTGATCCCTGCACGTCTTGATGTGGTGATTGGGGACCATTATTTTGAGCTTGATTTTGAAGTTGAGAAGGTGGGGGTTGATGAGAATGGGGAGGAAGCAGTCTTTGATTGGAAGGGTGGTTGCAAGGAGACAAAAGAAGTAGAAGATGATGGAGGGGAGACGCGTGGTACGGAGGATGGGCATGGTCGGGAGGCAAAGAGATAGAGGAAAGGTGCTGATCTTGAGGTGGGTCTGATGGAGGCCGCTTGTAGTGCTGATATACCAGTGGGAGGTTCTCTGAAGGAGCAGGTTCAGCACATGTCAGAGGAGGAATTTGAATCATTTCTGAGAGAAAAGGCAGAAGCTATAATAAATATAGCGGCTGATCGTGTGCTGGATGAAGTTGCGGACAGGGTGATGGAAGAAAAGGAGGAGGGGCAGCAGGCTGAACAGATGGATGGGGTGATGAGTGAGTCGGGCAAAGACAACAAATTAGAGGAGACAACTATGATTCCGGAGGCCAGCAAGGTGCAGGTCCGTTCCAGCCCAAGATTGCAGCGATCTAAGGACGAGCATGTCTTGGCTAAAGCCGAGGAGCGAGCTGCTAGGAAAAATCCTTGCCTTTCATCTCTTTTTTCTGTTGATAAGAGTATAGCAATTAATTGTTTACAGCAGCTAGGTATTAATTTGGGGGGCTCCGAGTTAATAAGAAACAATAACATTGTGAGTGTTTGTAATTCGGAACTAGAAAGGGATGGGGATTTTCAGGGGGAGGAAGAACAGCATAGTGTGTTTAGTGAAAGTGAGGAGGAGTATTTTGAAGAGTTTGAGTTAGAGGCGGTAAAAAGTCTTTGTGGTGAAATGATGGAAGAGGTTTTTGACGAATCAAGTTTCCCTTTAAATAGTGAACTTGAGGGTTTTACTAGAAAAGGCAAGTCCCACGCTAAGTCGTGTTTGAAAAAGACTTGCAAGATTAGGAGAGCCAAAATTTATAAGAACAATTACAAATGAGAGGTTTATTTTGGAACAGCAGAGGTCTTGGTGACTTGGCTAAGTTTAGATTTTTAGGGGATACGTCCAGGGAGCAAAAGCTAGATTTTATTGCTCTTTTGGAAACGAGCAAGAATGATTTCTCTCAAAGCACACTGGATAATTTCAGCGGAGGGAGGAATTTTGTTTGGCACTGGACTGAACCTCAGGGGAGGTCGGGGGGCATTTTATTAGGAGTTAATTTGGATGAGGTGGATGTGGGCAGCATAGATGAGGGAGACTTCTTTGTGAAGTTTAGATTGAGGAATAAAAAGGATGACTTTAAATGGGTACTGGTGGCTGTTTATGGGGCAGCACAACCAGAATACAAGGAATCATTTTTAACAGAGCTTGTTCAGGCATGTAGCAAGGATAGGCTACCCCTATGTGTTGGTGGTGATTTTAATATAATACGAAATAGCAAGGAAAAGAATAATGACAGATTTGAAGAGAAATGGCCTTTTCTCTTTAATGCAATCATTGATAGGCTGGATTTGAGGGAGATTGAAATGTCGGGTCGCAAGTTTACTTGGGCGAATTCTCGTCATGTACCAACATATGAAAAATTGGATAGGGTACTAGTTAGTACGGAATGGGAACAAAAATTCCCTTTAGCTACCATTGATGCATTTAATAGGCAAATTTCTGATCACACTCCTCTCTTACTAACTACGGGAGAGGTGATCAAAGGAAATAGCCATCAACCTTTTAAATTCGAACTAGGCTGGCTTCTGAAAGATGGTTTTTTTGAACTAGTCTCTGAAGTTTGGCTTAAGGAGAAGAGAGGTGTTACACCAATGCAGAGGTGGCAAAATAAGATTAGAAGGCTAAGACAGTTCTTGAGGGGGTGGGCAAAGAACATGTCGGGTGCTTATAAAAAAGAAAAACAAGAGTTAATAAGGATAGCAGAGAAGCTTGACAAAAAAGCTGAGGCCCAGCTGCTAAGCCAGCAAGAGTGGGACCTAAAGCAAAGTGTTAAAGAAAGACTTGCCCATCTCTTGAGGGAAGATGAACTTAAGTGGTTTCAAAGAGCGAAGACTACTAAGATCTTAAAAGGGGACAATAACACAAAATACTTCCAGATGATAGCGAATGGAAGGAGGAGGAAAACTAAAATTTTCTGGCTGGAGCAAGAGGAGGGTATAATTGAGGGGGATGAGCAGCTGAAAAAATATATCACGGATTATTATAAGGGTCTTTTCGGAAGACCGGAGAGACATAATATCTCATTGGTGGAGTCTTGTACAGAGGATATTCCTCAGATCTCCTCTGGTGAAAATGAGGTTCTAGAGACGGAGTTTACTAAAAAGGAGGTGAGGGATGCCATCTTTCAAATGAAACACAATAAAGCCCCGGGGCCAGATGGGTTCCCGGCTGAGTTTTATCAGGTATTTTGGAGCCTTATTAAAGATGACCTGATGGCTATGTTCCGGGACTTCCATAGGGGGGACCTTCCTCTTTTCAGTATCAATTTTGGAATTGTGACTTTGTTACCTAAAGAACAGGAGGTGAAGAAAATCCAACAATATCGTCATATTTGTATGCTCAATGTTAGTTTTAAGATCTTTACAAAAGTGATTGCTAACAGACTGTCCTCAGTAGCTACCAAGGTTATTAGACCATCCCAATCGGCTTTCTTGTCTGGAAGGTATATTTTGGAGGGAGTGATTATTTTACACGAAACAATTCATGAGTTACAAAAAATAAAACAAAAGGGCATTATTCTCAAGCTAGATTTTGAGAAAGCCTATGACAAGGTTGATTGGAATTTCTTACAACAAGTATTAAGAATGAAATGTTTTTCCAGTAAATGGTGCAGTTGGATAGAACATATTTGTCGGTGCTGGGATTGGGCGGCCAATCCTCAGCACCACACAGAATGTGCTATGTCCCGTCCCCTGACGGTTGATGCAAGAGCTAGCATGGTGAGACAAGGGTTTATCCTGGTTCCGACCGTGAGGTCGTACGTCCAGCAGAGTGCGCTCGGGGCGCTGTACTATCTTGCACCGGAGTGCTTGCAGTGGGGGGCTACAAGCGAGGCGGGAGAGGAGAAGGAGTCTCCAAGTCCCTGAAGATGAGTGTGAAAGTGATTGAGGCGAGTGCCAATATCGTGTGAGGCGGTGATCATGCGCGTGTCTCTCTTGTCCATGTCTCTCATCCCTTCCTCCTTTTATAGGTCAAGGAGAGAGGGGAGGAGGGGCCTACAAGTACAAGTACAGTGTGCGCTACAGGGGCGCGCACTGGCGAGCATGGCGCCGGGCGTGCGGTCGTCCTTGACCCTGGTAGGGGATTTATGGCGAGCTCCGGCTTCTGCGGGCGTCATGGCCATCCCTGTGCTTGTCCTGGAGTGGTTTCGAGGGGTGTCGTTGCCATAATCCGTGCCCAGCTGCCCGCCGCTGGTTGATTCGAGGGCGTGGCAGGTGGGAAGGACGGGAGTTGGCGGCACAGGGGTCGGCATGGTGGTTGCTGTCGACCACAGTGCGCGGCGTGCCCGGTTTACCGGGGAATGGCCAAGAGTTGGTGGATTTGACCCGGCGTTCGTCATCACCGGGCCGCGCCTGATCGGAGTCCGTACTCGGTCGCTGCTCATATATTCGTTCGAGGGTTCTTCATGCCCATTCGAGGGCTGCACCGGGGGGGGGGGGGAGGGGGGAGGACGGGAGTGGGTGGAATAGTGGTGCGGAATGACGCCTGCATGTCCGCACAGGGCCTTGCGCAGCACCGCATGCGTCCGCACAGCGGCGGTGAGGACGCATAGTGACCGGAGTAGGTGGAACAGCGAACTCTGTGGTGTCAGCGGCGCGGCGTGGGGAGAGATCGCCTTTTGACTTTGGCGCCCGCCTGATGGGGCGGTCATTAAATGCCGTTGTCGGGCGGGCGCCGGGGCGCGCCGCGTTGAGTAGAGGGGTGGCCTCGAGCGAGGCGGAGTTGGCTTGCCTGCTCGAAGGGGTACGCGGCCCTCGAGTGAGGCGGAGACGGGAGTCGCCACTTGGGTCCCTTCGACAGGCGGGCTTGGACGGCTGTTTTGGGCCGTGATAGGCTATAACGGGCCGCGCTGCCTTGGTGGCCCTTCCGGGCTGCTGGTGATTCGGCCTTTCGTGGTTGATCATTTTTTTGGAGGGTGATTACCCCGATGGTTAGGGGACCCCCTGGGTCTGTCCCCGACAGTAGCCCCTGAGTCTATGCCGGACTAAGGGTTAGTTGGGCAGAGGCTGATGGTTCGCGGGATCGTTCCCGGGCATTCTGCGGAGATTACTCCTTCTTGATTATGCACGTTCTTCCGTGGGGGCGCGCGAGCGCACCCGCGGGTGTAGCCCCCGAGCCCTTGGAGGAGTGAGTTCACTCGTTCAAGGGCTTTGATTCCCGAAGGTTGTGTTAGTCGCTCCCCTTTCGACGCGGTGGTTTGCGGGGATGATACTGATTTATACGGAATTCGGGGGCGGACCGTGCACGGCTTCGACGCGTTTCGCGCATAGGAGGACAAGGATATGCTGCAAGGAGCCCCCGAGCCTCTAGCCCGAGCGGAGGCGGTCGGAGGGGCTTCTTGTCTTTGAGTTGCGACCCTCGCTTCCCCTTCGCGGGGGAGAGGGGTGAGGTCATTCGTGTAACCCTCGAATTGGGCAGCGTACACGGATGCCTCGGTGAGCTGCTAGCGGGTAGTTCAAGTGGACGCCCGTGCCCCGTTCGCTAGGGGTCGGCTCGTGGTCCGGAGACTCGTCCATTAGAGCGCTTGCAGGGGTTTGCTAGGTAGGGCTCGGCCTCTTTCAATGGAGGCCGAGGGCGCGGAAGCTCTCCCTCGATGGGATCCCTCGTCTAGCTGCCCATGTCTGGCCTTGAACACAACAGGGGCATCCCCAAACTTCGCGTTCGGGGTAAAGTCCGTTGAGCACACCCGAATCGTCCCTGACTCTGTTGATCCGGAGCGCCTGTCGAACCCTTTTGCGGGCCAGGCTTCGTACTCCTGATCAGTGGGGCCTTGCGAAAGGTTCAGGTCGCCCTCGAGCAGCGGGCTCGAGGGTTGGTCGAGCGTGACCGGTAGCCTTCGCATCGCTTAATCTGGGGCGCCCGTCGAAACCTTTCGAGGCCTGGGCTTCGAGCGCCTGATTAGTATCACCCTGCGCCTCGGGGGGGGAGGGGGGTCGTTGTCTTACCTTGGAAGGAACCCAACGGTAGGGTGGTTTGACGTTTCAGTTTACGGGTCTGCGCACGACCGCTGGCGGGCGTGGTCGTGGCTGACGTGGCACGGAGTGGGTGAGGTGGGCGTAGTGGGCGCACCTTTTTAGGCGGAGTTGGCATGTGCCGGGGAGAGGAGAGGCGATGGGCGGTCAGGCACCGCTGCCGCGTCGTTTCGTTTTACTGTGCCGCAGTAAATGCCGTGGCTCACGCATGTCGTTCCCCGGGAAAAGGGGAGGGGCCCCCGGTTGTCATCGACGCGCCACGCGCGCCTGGCCCGTGTGTTTGCAGTTTTGTGTGCTGCGGCGGGGATGAACCCGCTCGCTCCCTTATAAAAGGAAAGCCTGGGGGAAGGGGATTACTTACCTTCGCCATTCCCCGCAGCAGCTCGCGCCTCCGCCTCTCTCGCTTCTGAGTCTGCTCGCTGCTCTCTGCTCATTCCGCCCGCCTTCGTTGCCTTTCGCTCCCCGCTCCGCCGCCTGCCATGGTGGTCATTGAGGGCGTCACTGAGTGGACTCCGTCCACCGCCACCGATCACCTCCTGGAGGGCCTGGCGTCCGGCGGGCAGCTCTTGCCCCGGGGCGATCCGGCGCGGCCGGCATGGATTGTCCCGCCGCTGGTGGCCAGGGTGCCGAACCCGCCGGCGGGGTACGTGGTGAGCTTCATCCGCTTCCACGAGCGGGGCTTCAACGCGCCCGCCAGCCAGTTCATGCGGGGCCTCTACCACTACTATGGCGTGGAGCTCCACAACTTCGCCCCCAACGCCATCTCTCAAGCGGCGGCCTTCGTCGGCGTCTGTGAGGGCGTGCTGGGGATCGAGGCGCACTGGGACCTGTGGGTCCACCTCTTCCGCGCCGAGCTCAGCACATCCGGCGCGGGGAGGGGGGTGCGCCGTTCCTCGTGCGCCGGCGGTCTTACGCTCGCGCCGGTCGAGTCCCGGAAGCACCTGTACCCGGCCTGCAGGATGACCACCAACAACAGCGGCTGGGCCAAGGGGTGGTTCTATCTTCGCAACGATGGCTTGGGGTTGCCGGAGTACACCGGCAAGATCCTGACGGAGAAGGCCGTCTCCTGGAGCTACGGTGTTTCCGGCTACGGTCAGCGGAAGAGGCTCCGCTCCGCCATCGACGCCCTTCGTACTGTGGCGGGGTCGGGTTTGTCCGTGGCGCATGTGCTTGCGCACTGCCACCGTCGCCGGGTGGTTCCTCTCATGGAGAGGCAGCTCCCTCTGTTCCAGATGACAGAGGGCGCCGACCCGGCGGCACTGGCGGCTTCGCGTATGTTGCCGGAGCCGCTCCTTGAGGAGTACGTCGTTACGAGGGTGCGAACGGTGGTGCATCCCGACACCATGCCGGGTGACCTCTGGTCATTCCGGCTGCGTCCTGATGAGGGTCACGTTTTGTCGGTAAGTCGTCGTCTTCCCTCCCGAGCTGTCGGATTAATTACTTAGGATTTCCTTTCTCGATTCATTGTGGTTTCAGGAGGTGAACTGCGGCCTCTACCGCTCCCTTGCGCCGACTCCGGAGGTGCGCGCTTCGAACCGCGCCCGCCGCGACCGCGAGAGGGATGTGAAGGCGGCGAGGAAGGCCAGCAGCCAGAGGAGGCAGGCCCAGCGCGAAGCGCACTCGGCGGCGCTCCGCCGGTGGAGGAGGGACGGCGGGACGCCGCCGTCGTCCCCAGAGGACTCCCCGGACCCTCCTAGCGAGGAGGAGGAGGAGGAGATTGACGCCGGCGGGGCTCCGCTCGCCGGTGAGGAGGAGGAGATGACCGTGCCGCCGCCTGGGGCGGGCGCGGCGAGCCTTGGCGATGTTGCACCGGTGGCGGCGCGGACGGCGGTCGCGCTTGCCCGACCCGCGGCGTCGCGGGCGCAAGTGACTTCTACCCCTGCTGCTGGCGCTTCGCGCCGCAGCAGATCAGATGCCGAGGGCTCGAGGGGTTCGCAGCCCCCGAGCGGGTTGAGGGGGTCCTCGAGTTCGAGGAGGGCTCCCTCGACGGGCGGCTCGAAGCAGAAATTGCAGGCCTTGCAGGACTGCGTCCGGTAAGTCTCGCTTTGAGCCTTTCTCGTGATTTTCCGTCCCCATTTGGTTTTTACTTCGTAATTTCCGTTTTTTTTCTTTCTGATTCAGCGCTCAGGGCGCTGCCAAGGCCAACCCTAACCTCGCGCCTAAGAAGGCGTTGAAGGTCGGAGCGTTGGATTCCCCTCTCGCCGGGGGGTCGCGTTCGCGCGGGACTACGCGTTCAGCAGCGACGCCCGCAGTGATGCCGGTGGAGCCGGCGCCGGGGGCGCGAGATCCCCGGCCGACGGAGGCGGAGCGGGAGGGGACGCCCCTGATGGTGGTTATGGAGCCGGGGCGGGACGCCCCGGTGGTGGATGTGGAGCCGGGGCACGGCGCCCAGGTGGTGGGCGTGGAGCCGGGGCACGGCACCCCGGTGGTGGGCGAGCAGGGGGGCCGTGCCACCGCCGTGGCCCAAGATGACGATGGCGGGCGCGCTCCCCCTTCGGGGGTGGCTTCGTCCGAGGTGCCGGCGACGTTTTCCTTGGCCTGGGGGCTGGCGCCGGCGCCAGTGGCTGGGGAAACGGCTGAGTGGGATACGGCCGAGGCGGCACTGCGTCAGGGTCGGCGTGGCCCGAGCGCATGGCCGGAGGAGCCCGGCATCTCCGCTCGAGTCTGGCGAGGCATGGCGGAGGAGAACGAGCTGTGGGCTCGAGCGGAGCGGGTCGGGATGGACCTGGAGCGGGTCATCACTGCCGCCGCCGATCTCCATTCCAGGCAGGCGCTGGGGCTTTTCGAGGTAACCCCGTGCTTATCCACACCGCTTGGTAATTCGTCACCATTTTTAGTTCGTGGCTTATCCTTGACGGTCCTTCGTGTAGCTTCTGCGGCAGGAGGCGGCAGACAAGACCGCGTGCATCGTGGACTTGTACGCGACCTTAGTCGGTACCGTTAGGCAAACCTGGACCTGGATACGGAGGTGACCCAGCTCACCGCCCGGGTGAGGGAGACGGAGGCGGCCGCCCGCGCACACGAGGGCGCCAAGGCTCGCGCGGAGCAGGAACGCGACGCCGAGAGAGGCGCGGCGGAGCGGGGGGCCCGGGAATTGGCCGCGGCGTTGGAGCGGCTCGAGCTCGAGCGCAAGGCGCGCAAAGATGCACAAGGCCGGCTCCAGCGGGAGCGCGAGGCGCTCGCGGCGGAGCGGACGCAGCTCGAGCAGGAGCGCAAGGCGCGCGAGGCCGCGCAGTCTCAGCTCACGGAGGCGACGGCCCGGGCAGAGCAGAAGGCCCAGGAGGCCGAACAGCTGGGCCGCTCGCTTCGGGAGAAGGAGGGTGCGCTGGCCACCGCGGAGAACCTGCTCCAACAGGAGCGCACGGCGCTTACCGAGGCTACGGCCTTGGTAGATGGTATGGTCTCATGCTTTCTTAGCTTCCTTGGCTGTTTTTGTGTTGGAGTTCATTTTGACGTGCTCGATCCTTGTCAGGGCTGCGGAAGGCCGAGGCCGAGAAGGCAGACGAGGTGGTGGCTGTTCAAGCCACCTACTCCGAGGCTCAGGGGGAGCTCGAAGCTCTGAGGGCTGCCGCCGACGCCGCGTGCCGGGACATCCAGTGCGTCAACATCCCGTCGGGGTTGCAGTTGGGGTCGTCACTGCCCAGCCGCCTGAGGTCCTTGAGAGGCTGCGTGGCGGAGCGCCTCGAGAACGCTCTTCACCTTGGCGTGAAGAAGGCACTCAGCGTGGTGTCGACCCACTATGACATCGGTTCCTTCGACTGTCGCCGCCGAGGCCGCCGCCGCGCCCCCGCAGGAAGGTGAAGCTTAAAAGGTTCAGGCTTAGAGGTTTAAATGTATCTTAGTTTTTAGGAGACTGGCACTGTACATAAACTAAGTTTGAATTTCGATTGTGTGTTTCGAACTTGCTTGATTGTTCTATTGTGCTATTCTTTGCTCGGAGATATTTTGGCCGGGTATTTCGAATCCGCGAGTAATTAAGGCGTGGAGTGGAGAGGGAGATGCCGTATCCCTTCGAGGGCGTAGGCGGTCTCACGGCTCAGCCGGCTCCGGCTTTAGTTACCTCGCGCCCTGCATCTTTCTAAGCGTCTTGAGTTTTAGCACAATTTTTGAAAATTGGGACGATTAGGGGGGGTAAACCCCCCTGCAGCCCCCGAGGGGGGGCTTGGCTCTATTGAGAATAGAACCAAGTCCCCCTTGTTCATGTTGTTAGTAGCAATGTTTCCATGTTTTTCGCAAACTTTTTATCGTTGTTGACTAAGAACATGAAGTATTTACAAGAAATACTGAGAGTTTTAAGGATAGAAGCGACGTAGCTGTTCGATGTTCCAGGAATTGGTGAAGACCTCGCCCTTCTCGTTCGCCAGCTTGTAAGTGCCAGGCTTGAGTACCTTGGCGATGATGAATGGTCCTTCCCATGGCGGAGTGAGCTTGTGGCACTCTCGATTGTCCTGGCGCAACCTCAGCACCAGGTCCCCTTCGTGGAGGTCTCGACGCCGCACCTTCTGAGCTTGATACCGCCGGAGTGATTGTTGGTAGCGTGTCGAGTGAAGCAACGCCACGTCTCGGGCCTCATCCACCTGGTCCAGCGAATTCTCGCAGTTCCGCTGGTTTTGTTCTTCTTGGTAGGCCCTGAGCCTCAGAGACCCGTACTCCAAGTCTGTTGGGAGGACGGCCTCGGCGCCGTAGACGAGGAAGAACGGGCTGAAGCCTGTGGCCCTACTTGGGGTTGTCCTGAGACTCCAAATTACCAATGGCAGCTCAGCTACCCACTTCCGGCCAAACTTGTTTAGCTTGTTGAAGATTCTTGGCTTCAGGCCTTGTAGTATCATGCCGTTGGCACGTTCTACTTGGCCGTTCGTTTGTGGATGTGCTACGGCCGACCAATCCACGCGAATGTGATGGTCGTCGCAGAACTCCAAGAATTTCTTGTCGGTGAACTGGGTGCCGTTGTCGGTGATGATCGAGTTGGGTACCCCGAATCGGTGGATGATGTTGGTGAAAAACAACACGGCCTGCTCAGATCTAATGCTGGTGATGGCCCGGACCTCGATCCACTTTGAGAACTTGTCGATGGCCACTGTTGGCACTTCTTACGATCCAATATCAGAATTGAGAATCCTGGAACAGGGGTAAGGAGTGTTTCAGTGGTTTTCCTTATGGCTTAGTAAAATATAGAAATATTCTGCAAGCGCACAGAATCACCGCTGTAGCACTTCACCTGGGAGTATTCCGAGGTATCGTAATTTATATTTCCGCAGGGAAGCTTTGGCAAGACTACTAGTGAACAGATATTCGAGACTATCAGAGAAGGGTACACGACTAGACAAGAAAGGGGATAACGGTATTGGATAGGATTGGATATACCGGACACACAGCTCAAGGGATACTCAGGTAAGAGAGAGAAGAGATAGATAGCTGGGAGAACAACGAGAAGAGATAGAGGACTCCTGGATTCTTTATCTACCTATGTCACTCTAGCTTAGAGATACAGCGGCTACAGAGCCAGCACTAGGAGATCTGGGATAACTCTAATGTCTTAGCTTCGGGACAAGGGAACCGGTGAACACACAGAAAGGGATGAGAAGGGGTGCCACTATTTCCCAACTGGGGAATCCTACAGAACGGAACTAACGTGATGGGCTACGAAGAAAGAAAGGGCTGTCACCACCTCCCGGCTACCACCTCCGTTGCGACGGGAATAAACTAAGGCCACCGACTAGTCTAGGAACCACTCCTACACTAGGCAACGACTACTTACTCTGCTAGCAAGAGCAAGCAACCTTGTCAATACTCTTGGTGACAATTCACCTTCAGTATCAAGCAAGATCGAAGAACCAGCCAAGACAAAGACTTAAACAAGACTACAAGCACTAGAACTATAACTGACTATAGTATAAGCAAGATATATTTGCAACTAGGATAAAGTAGAAGCAAGATATTAATGACAAAGGCAAAGTGATAAAGATAACTATATTGATACTCAATGTCTTACAAAAGGAAAAGTAAAAGATACAAGAGCTATTACCAGAGCTTCTGAAGACGACTCCGGAACCTCCGAGGCAAAGCCCGACTCAACTCTAACTCCCAACTAAACTATCCTAACTCTACTAGAATGAAAGTGGAAATGAGCTCCTTGGCTTGGTGTGTGTTTACAAGTGAAGTGCGACCCTCTATTTATAGCTCCATAGGTCGGTTGTAGGCAGGGTAGCCGCCAAGGCAACCAGAGGCGGCAGAGAGGCGGTTCGGCCGAATTCCTCGGTTCCGCCGAACTACCCAGTTCGCCCGAACAGAGTGATGCACCGCCTCGGCCACCAAGGGCCAGGATGCAACCCCAGGGTCGGTTTAGCAGCTGGGGGCGGTTCGGCCGAACCCTCCAGTTCGCCCGAACTGGGCCAGAGGCCCAGGCCCGCCCCCCTGCACCGCCTCTGCTCTGTGGACTCCCTGCGCCGGCCTCTGGTGGTGTACTTCGTGCTGTGTGGGCCCAGGTTGATGTGGCGGTGCTCCGGGATGAGTTGGTGTCGTCCATGTATCGTTTGTCGTGTTCATTTGGTGCTCGTTGATGTGGACGACTCCCGGTGGCATGCACGGCTAAGGGGGATAATCGGCCGAACGGAGTCGTTCGGCCGATTCGGTCATTTTCGGCCCCAATAGCGCGTATTTGTCGTAGTTGTACCTGCACAAGTGTCACTCACCAAAACTCGTGGAACTTTATTAGAAATAAAACCTAAGTACATGGAATGTTGCATATAACCTCGTTTATTCCCGAGTATTGGTGGTCGGATTTGGGCTGTAACGACCGCCAACAAGCTCCCCCAAGCTTAGCTCTTTGCTCGTCCTCGAGCAAAGATATAAACTTAGGCTCGGTGGATCAGGAGTTGCTACAATGTCATTTCTTTTTCAGGTAACTTATAAACAACTAGTCTTCAAAAATACTTGAATCATAGGCAAAGTTTCAAATCACCTTTTTACCTATGGGGCTTACAGCAATCTCCTTATCTTGGGCGGTTGAAAGGATGAACAGTTTAAATTCAGTTTTATTCCACTCTACTCTGTTCAGGATCCCATCTCGGAATTTTTTTTCACAAGTTTTGAAAACTACAAATTGTTCCTCATTGGCACACTCAATCACTCAAGTGTATTTGAATCCTCACCAAAGGCTTGTGCCTTCTTTTTCATCCTAACATCTAATATGGCTTTTTGTGTAGCTCAGGGACAAAGGATGAAGGCATGCATGCATCTTATATTTTGCTAAGTCAAAGACCGGATCTCAGAGGAGACAAATCACATCTTAAGATCGAGACGTGCAAGTGTGTGGATATGAATGGAGTGGAATATGGTGGAGTGGTGGAATGGAATATGGTGGAATGGTGGAGTGGAATATGGTAGAACTCCTTGGATGAAACTCCCTCTCCTTGATTTATTTTTGAGAACATGGGCTATCTTTTATTCTCATATTTTTGCCATGCCACTTGGCATGCTTTTCTTTTTCTCTTTCTTTTTGCCATGCTCTTTGGCATGCTTTTCTTTTTCTCTTATTTTTGCCATGCTTCTTTGGCATGCTTTTCTTTTTGCATAGCCCATGTCTCTATCAAGAATATTTGGAGAGGGAGATCATAGAACATGGAGCATTTATTTTTGTGGATGGATGATGGAAAATGTCTGCTAACTCCCAGTGTAGGAATTGCAAGTGAGAGGTGGTGAGTGTACGTGGGTCTCGATCTTTAAGAGTATGAAAGCTTCACTCAAAGGTCACAACAATTTGACACAGCTCACTAAGATAACAAGCAGCATATGAGTAGAAATTTTCAACTAAGCTTATCATATGGCTCTGGTAGGTATTTTGACCAATGAGGAACTTGTTTTATTTTGAAAGCATAAATTTCCGAGATTTTCCCGTACTAAAAGCAGAATAGAATTTAACCAAATTCTCACTATATCAATCCCCACAACAACTTAGACTTGGAATAAAGCATGTGCTCCCACAAGGTTTTCAGGATCATTTTTACTCATGCCAAATAACTCAAGCACAATCTAGCAACTAGTTGAAACAAAGCACTTGCAAAATTAATGACAGAGCAACTATTCATCATTTCCAAGGTGAGAGGCATATGATTCATTCCATGCATAGTTGAGAGTTATTTTATTCAAGGGAAATATTGTTTAAGGGAAATATTTTTGGTATTTTCATTTTTTTAGATGCAAGTTAACATGAAGGGAAATAAAAAGGGAAATTAAATGATCAAAGTGCTGGATAAATCGGGACATACCTGGTGGGGGTCCTCCCCCAAGCTTGGACTCTTCACTGGTAGGGGTTGAGCCTTGAGAGGTACTGGCTCAGCTGTTTCGCTTGTTCGTGGACGTCGTGCTGGATAGATGCCAAAATCTCGCTATTCTCTTGATGGTACTGAGAATGGCGGGCTAGCGTGTCTTGAATCTCTCGGGTACGGTCGTCGATGAGCTCGACTCGGTCGGAGATGTAGGACATCTCCCGACCGTAGTCGAAGCGTGCAGACTGTGAGTATCCGGGGTAGTATGGCTGGGAGGCACTGTCGTATCCCCCTCCATACCGGCTCCCGGACCACTCAGAGTCTGTGTCCTGGCCGTGGTCCCAGCGTCCTGAGGTGAAGTAGTTCGGCTCCTGGTGTTGCCCGGAGCCTCCTGCTCCGGACGTCCCAGCGCCGGTGTACATGTCGTAGGTGGCCTCAAAAGCGGAAGTGTGTCGGTGCGGCATTTGTGGTGCATCTTCCGGCTCCTGTGAGGTGGCGAGCCCAGCATCATGCCTAGCTCGTCCCCTCGTGACGGGTCTGTCACCTGCAACGCTGAGCCGAGCGGGCTCTCTCCAAGGTGGAGAATCGTCCGACTCGGTCCTCAACTGAAGAGTTAGTTTTGGCGTGGTTTACAACCTTAGTGCTGCACAGGGCAAAGGCACTTCAGTTGTATATCCACGGTAAATCATTGCCAGTGTTGCGTCGGGCGTCCGCCGTATCATGTGGGCTTGCACGAAGTGCTCGGCATCCACGACGGAACGCGCTGTCTCGATGTACGTGAGCCGAGTGCCTTGAAGGACGCCCAGGTGGTTAGCGAGGCGAGTGACTAGAGAAGTCATCGCCATGCTACCCGCACGAGAAATATGAGACAGCCAGTGACCAACCATGTCTTTCACAGGTGAATAGGGAATCTGCTTGACCATGGCAAAAAGAACCCGCAACTCGATGGTGTTGACAGGGCGCAAATCTGCCCGGGGGAATACCGTCATAGACACCCAACGATGCATGAAACGCAAAGTGGGGTTGTGTTTGTTGTTCGTGCGTGGCGCATGACAGTTGGTATCCCCCGAAATCTTTTTCCAAAATGCCACCCGGTCAAATCTTTTAAGCGCTTTGCTCGGGTCTAATGAACAATGGCTTGAAAATCCGAGACCCGAACTAAAATCCCTCCAAGAGCAGAAGAACTCTTGGTTGAAGAACAGAAAACGAATCCCCCCCCCAGTTTCAGAAACCAAAGTCGAGAGGAATTCAAGGGTGAGCAGGTACGAACCTTCTTCGTTGATGTGCCAGAAATTCTCCCAGCCAATGGCCTGGAAGATTTCTGTAAACTCTACATCCATCCCCGTGTCCCTGAGCAAATCTTGCTCAAACACACTGGTGTGCTCGAACTCCTTCAGCCGAAGCTCATTGAAGGTGTTCTGCTCCCTTTCTGTTCTAAGGTTGATGTCACTCTCGCTCAGGAGCTGCCTGGCCGGGGGTGTGGCATGGCCCCATCCCGAGCCGGCTGCTCCGTGCTCGTCCGTGTCCATCCGGCTCGAGCCTCGAGACGGAGCTGGGGAACTCCCAACATCGTCCGATCGTCGGCCTAGCTGGGCAGAATGACGGAGTGATGTGAAGAACTTTGACATGATTCCTGCAAAAGGTTAGTACACAACAACTACCCGAAGGACTGAATATATATGGTTAGCACAAGAAAATCAAGTCAGTCGTTCAAGATAGTTAGTCGTTCTTGCGGGGATGAAAACCACCACAAAAGGTTAGTCGTTCTTGTGGGTGTCGGTGACCACCACAAAATCGTCCAGAAATTCAGCACAAAGATCACAACAAAAGCAAAATATTTTTGGGATTTTCTAGTGATGCAAGTGAACCAAAACTTGAGCAAGAACTTGGGGAGAACTTGAGCAAGCACTAGAGCAAAGAATCTTGAGAGGGAGAGAGAGCTTCCTAGCAGAATTTTCAGAATGTATGAGTGTGTGAATGGTGCAAGGAAGCAAGGAAGCTTGGCCAGCAATTTATAGGCCGAGGGGAGGGCCTTGGCCAGTTCGCCCGAAGGCTCTGGTTCGCCCGAACCAGGCCTGGTGGCCGGGGCACTCCCATATGAGTGCAGCACTCACATGCCTGTATTTCCACTCCAAGTTTGTGTGGCCACCAATTCCCAAGGACATTTGAGTGGTTTTTAGTGGTAGGTAAGATGCAAACTTGACATGACCAAAGTGGACTTTAGTGGAGTCATCCCCATGCTGCCATGTTTGTGATAATTGGAGAGTGTGCAGCCATTTTTAGTGGGGTAGACATGTTTGGTGCTGGTTGGTGGTGATGGTAAATAATTGCAGATGTTCTAGAAGGGATGAAAATGATAAAAGTTACCAATTACATCCACCCTAGGTAAAAATTTCAGCATGTGTCCAATTATTTCTAACCAAGCTTGCAAAATTTTCTACTCTCTCTCAGATTAATTACTCAAGTGGTTCGTTTATTTTGAAAAGGGAAACATGCAAATGCAATTGAGAATTTAAAAATTGGAAGGGAAATATGGGATACATACCGGTTTTCCTCACGGCGAGAGCTCAGCTTTTAAGTCCGCGAGCGGGACTTCTCCTGTCTTCAGTTGCTCTTGTCATCGTCTGGTCCCGGAGTGGATGACTCAGACGATGCAACCTTCTTCTGCCACATTTTCTTGTTCTTCTTCTTTGGTGTTGGTGGCGGTGGGATCGGCGTCTCTGGAGAATTCCAGAGGGCCTGTTCTTCCTCGTATTTCTTTACGAGGAAATCCATTTCTTCTGCACTTGTCAGTTTTGTCGGCTCGTTCCACTTGAGCTGCTCCCCACCGAGTATTTCTAGCTCTCCATTAATGAGAGCCTTAAGGAAACACTCGGCGCTCCTCTGCTCCGGTGTGAGTGGCTCTGTCTTCTTCTCTTCCCGGGGTTGAAACTTGAAGTAAGTCAACCTTCCGTCGATACGGAACGAGATTTCTCTCGCATCCATATCGATCCTAGCCCGGGTGGTGTTCAAGAATGGTCGGCCCAACACAAGGGGAAACGAATGCTCGTTCCCCGTGTCGAGGACAACAAAGTCCACAGGGACATATCGTCCCCAGATCCGGACCGGTACATTCTCGATCACCCCCTCGGGGTAGCGGATGGTTGAGTCCGCAAGCTGTACCTGGGCAGTAGTAGGTGACAAAGTAGGGTAGCGTAATTTCTTAAATAATACCTTAGACATGATGTTGACGCTTGCCCCCAAATCACAGAGTGCATCATCAATGCGACGATTCTAGATCGTGCACTGAATGATGGGCATTTCGGGATCTTCCTTCCTATCCGGAGAGGTCTTGATGATCGCCCTTTTTGCAGCTCTCGGCAGGTAGGTCCATCTTGGTGTCAGCACTTGGATACGTGCGACCTTCCCTGCGTGGTTAGTACGGAAGACACTACGAGACATCTTACCATGCCTGGTAGTGATGGAATTCACTGTCTCGATGGAAGGCTCAGGTTGTCCCGGAATCTTCCCCGATTCAGTGATAAGAACAACAGCAGCTAACTGAGCGACTTGAGTTTCTATCATTTTATTAAAGCTCAGTTGACTTTTCATAGCAGAAGAAAATGATTCCATCCTAGAGTCTATGCTTTCCAGTGTTTTATCATTAGCAGCAAGCTTTTTATTGATGTTTTCAGTTATTTTCATCTGGCCAAACACAAGATCTCTAAGAGATGGCTGATTATTGAAATTGCTGGAATTGAAATTGTTACCTTGTTGAGGCCTCTCAAAAGGGAGGTTTGGGCGCGGATTCCAGCCTTGGTTGCCGTAGTTGTTCGGTCGGTACCCATTATTGTTGGAGTTGTTGACGTAGTGGGCATCTTCTCGCGTTTCGGGGCAGTCATTCCCCGAATGGCCAGTGTTGCCACAGACTTCGCAGGTCATGCGAGCGTCCATGGCTTGCACCGTTTCTTGAGCAGGGGCCTCCAGTTTCTTCATCAGGAGGTCCATCTTGGCAGCGAGCATGTCCAGAGCTTCAACTTGGTGAACTCCTCGGGTCTTTGGTTGAGTCCGGTCATCGGACCAACCTTGGTTATCGACCATCTTCTCTATGAGGGCCTTCGCACGACTCTCTTCAAGAGAGAAGAACGAGCCTCCAGCAGCAGCATCCAGGTACTCACGGGCAGAATTTCTCAGCCCGTGATAGAAAGTTTGGATTATGAACCAACTCTGCATACCATGGTGAGGACAAGCAGAAATATAGTCATGGAGGCGATCCCATGCCTCCGGGACTATTTCATCTTTTAGCTGCTGGAAACTAGCTATTTTGTTCCGGAGGGCATTGGTTTTCCCAACCGGAAAGAATTTTAGCAAGAAAGCGCTAGTGCATTTATCCCAGGTATCTATTGCTTCGCGGTTAGCATAAAACCATTGTTTCGCCTTGCCTAATAATGAGAATGGAAATAAACGAAGGCGAATGGCATCGATACTTACTCCGCGGATGGTGAAGGTGTTGCAAATCTCCAGGAAATGCTGGAGATGAGCATTGGCATCTTCGTGTGGCTTGCCGCAGAATGGGCTAGCCTGTACCATATTGATGAGGGCTGGCTTCAGCTCGAAGTTACCATCTCCGACTGGCGGAGCTGGTCCGACACGTACGTTCTCGCTTGATGGAGCGGAGAACTCACAGATCGTCTTGGTTGCCATCCTCAATGTAGCCTGGTCAACGACGGGAAGGACTGGGTTCGTCGGAAGGAGTTGCTTCTGAGGAGGTACAACACGGGGTCGTACTTTCCTCACAAATGACTCCGGATTTTCTTGGAAGTTTGACGGTAGTTGGAAACCAGTCATGCACTGCTCTGTTCCACAAAGACCAATGAACAGAGCAAGGATAAACCCACTTGAGTAGCGGTACTCAACTAAGATAGCTCAAGATAAAAATTCAAAAGTAATCTAGCCAAAAACTTCCCCGGCAACGACGCCACAAATGCTTGTTGGCACTTCTTACGATCCAATATCAGAATTGAGAATCCTGGTACTGGGGTAAGGAGTGTTTCAGTGGTTTTCCTTATGGCTTATTAAAATATAGAAATATTCTGCAAGCACACAGAATCACCGTTGTAGCACTTCACCTGGGAGTATTCCGAGGTATCGTAATTTATATTTCCGCAGGGAAGCTTTGGCAAGACTACTAGTGAACAGATATTCGAGACTATCAGAGAAGGGTACACTACTAGACAAGACAGGGGATAACGGTATTGGATAGGAGTGGATATACCGAACACACAGCTCAAGGGATACTCAGGTAAGGGAGAGAAGAGATAGATAGCTGGGAGAACAACGAGAAGAGATAGAGGACTCCTGGATTCTTTATCTACCTATGTCACTCTAGCTTAGAGATACAGCGGCTACAGAGCCAGCACTAGGAGATCTGGGATAACTCTAATGTCTTAGCTTCGGGACAAGGGAACCGGTGAACACACAGAAAGGGATGAGAAGGGGTGCCACTATTTCCCAACTGGGGAATCCTACGGAACGGAACTAACGTGATGGGCTACGAAGACCGAAAGGGCTGTCACCACCTCCCGGCTACCACCTCCGTTGCGACGGGAATAAACTAAGGCCACCGACTAGTCTAGGAACCACTCCTACACTAGGCAACGACTACTTACTCTGCTAGCAAGAGCAAGCAACCTTGTCAATACTCTTGGTGACAATTCACCTCCAGTATCAAGCAAGATCGAAGAACCAGCCAAGACAAAGACTTAAACAAGACTACAAGCACTAGAACTATAACTGACTATAGTCTAAGCAAGATATATTTGCAACTAGGATAAAGTAGAAGCGAGATATTAATGACAAAGGCAAAGTGATAAAGATAACTATATTGATACTCAATGTCTTACAAAAGGAAAAGTAAAAGATACAAGAGCTATTACCAGAGCTTCTGAAGACGACTCCGGAACCTCCGAGGCAAAGCTCGACTCAACTCTAACTCCCAACTAAACTATCCTAACTCGACTAGAATGGAAGTGGAAATGAGCTCCTTGGCTTGGTGTGTGTTTACAAGTGAAGTGCGACCCTCTATTTATAGCTCCAAAGGTCGGTTGTAGGCAGGGTAGCCGCCAAGGCAACCAGAAGCGGCAGAGAGGCGGTTCGGCCGAATTCCTCGGTTCGGCCGAACTACCCAGTTCGCCCGAACCGAGGGATGCACTGCCTCGGCCACCAAGGGCCAGGATGCAACCCCAGGGTCGGTTTGGTAGCTGGGGGCGGTTCGGCCGAACCCTCCAGTTCGCCCGAACTGGGCCGGAGGCCCAGGCCCGCCCCCCTGCACCGCCTCTGTTCTGTGGACACCCTGGGCCGGCCTCTTGTTGTGTACTTCGTGCTGTGTGGGCCCAGGTTGATGTGGCGGTGCTCCGGGATGAGTTGGTGTCGTCCATGTATCGTTTGTCATGTTCATTTGGTGCTCGTTGATGTGGATGACTCCTGGTGGCATGCACGACTAAGGGGGATAACCGGCCGAACAGAGTCGTTCGGCCGATTCGGTCATTTTCGGCCCAATAGCGCGTATTTGTCGTAGTTGTACCTGCACAAGTGTCACTCACCAAAACTCGTGGAACTTTATTAGAAATAAAACCTAAGTACATGGAATGTTGCATATAACCTCGTTTATTCCCGAGTATTGGTGGTCAGATTTAGGCTGTAACGACCGCCAACAGCCACTAACAAGTGGGTGAAGCCCCCGGGCGCTGGGCGGAAAGGCCCCACGAGATCCAACCCCCATACCGCGAAAGGCCATGTTACAGGGATAGTCTGCAGGGCGTGCGCCGGGGGATGCGTCTTTCGTGCGTAAAATTGGCACCCTTCGCAGGTGCGCACGACTTCGTCCGCGTCGGATACGACGGTAGGCCAGTAAAAGCCTTGCCGGAACGCGTTACCCACGAGGGTACGCGGAGCCGCGTGGTGTCCACACACCCCGGCGTGGATGTCGCGGATCAACTGCTTTCCCTCGGGGATGGGGATGCATCGCTGCAGAATCCCTGAGGCGCTGCGTTTGTACAGCTCGCCGCCGACCGAGACAAAGGTATTGGCCCTTCTGGCGATGCGGCGCCCCTCGGTCCGGTCCGAGGGCAGCTCCCCGCGGTCGATCCACGCGAGGTATGGGCCGCGCCAGTCTTGCGGTCGTGTGTCCACGTCGATTTCCATGGCCTCGGCCGAAGAATTTCCAACGTCGAGGGGTCCTCTTCCATGGGCTCGACTCCCTCAGCCCCCGAGGGTGTCTTGAGGGCTCCGGCCCTTTGCTCGAAGTTGACGGAGGGTTGGTCGAGGTCGCGGGCGAAGACGTTCGGAGGAACGGTGATTCGCTCTGACGCGATCTTGGCCAGCTGATCCACTTCCTCATTGTATTTGCGCACGATATGGTTCAGCTCGAGGACATAGAATTTGTCCTCGAGGCGGCGAACCTCGTTGCAATACGCCTCCATCTTTTCGTCGCGGCAGCTTGCGTTCTTCATCACTTGGTCGATGACCAACTGAGAATCTCCCCGGACGTCGAGGCGTTTGACGCCGAGGTCAATGGCGATGCGGAGCCCGGCGAGGAGGACTTCATACTCCGCCATGTTGTTCGACGCCGGGAAGTGCAAGCGAACCACATACCGGATGTGCTCCCCGAGGGGTGAAACGAAGAGGAGGCCCGCGCCTGGCCCAGTTTTCATCACCGACCCGTCGAAGTACATGGTCCAGCATTCGGGTTTGATCTGTGGTGGTGGAAGTTGGACGTCGGTCCACTCAGCGATGAAATCCGCTAAGGTTTGCGACTTTATTGCTTTTCGCGGCGCGTAGGAGAGAGTTTCTCCCACAAGCTCCATCGACCACTTCGCTATTCTACCCGAGACGTCCGGGTCGCGGACTATCTCCCCCAAAGGGAAAGATGAGACCACGGTGACCTGGTGGGCCTCAAAGTAGTGTCGCAGCTTTCGTCGCGCGAGCACTACAGCGTAGATTAGCTTCTGGATCTGTGGGTACCGTGCCTTGGTTTCGGTCAGCACCTCACTGACGTAGTACACCGGCCTCTGGACCGGCAGAGCGTGACCCTCCTCTGTCCTTTCCACGACGATGACGGCGCTGACAACTTGCGTTGTCGCAGCCACGTATAGGTAGAGGGGCTCGCCGTTCTGCAGCGGCGTGAGGATCGGTGCGCGTACGAGCGACGCTTTTAGCCCGTCGAGGGCTTTTTGAGCTTCGGGGGTCCATGAAAAGCGTTCGTGCTTTTTTAGGAGCCGGTACAAAGGTAAGCCTTTTTCACCAAGCCGAGAGATGAAACGGTTGAGAGCCGTGAGGCAGTCCAGTACCCTTTGCACCCCCTTGAGGTCCCGAACTGGCCCCATCCGTTCCAGGGCCGAGACCTTTTCGGGGTTGGGTTCGATGCCTCGTTGGGAGACGACGAAACCCAATAGCATGCCCCACGGCACCCCGAATACGCATTTCTTCAGATTTAATTTTACCCCGTTTGCCCGGAGGCAACCGAATGCGATTTGCAAATCGTTTACCAGATCGTCCGCCTTTCTGGTTTTTATAACGATATCGTCAACATATGCCTCAACGGTCCGCCCGATGTGGCTTCCGAAAACGTGTTGCATACATCGCTGGTATGTAGCTCCAGCGTTTCGGAGGCCGAACGGCATAATGACGTAGCAAAACATGCCAAACGGGGTGATGAAAGAAGTCGCGAGCTGGTCAGACTCTTTCATCTTAATCTGATGATAACCGGAATAAGCATCAAGAAAGCATAGCAATTCGCACCCAGTGGTGGAGTCTACTATCTGATCTATTCGAGGTAAAGGGAACGGAACCTTAGGGCATGCTTTGTTTAAACCGGTATAATCTACGCACATACGTCATTTTCCGTTTTTCTTCTTAACTAGAACAGGATTAGCAAGCCAGGTCGGGTGAAATACCTCTTTGATGAATCCGGCCTGCAGGAGCTTGTGCACCTCCGCCCCGATGGCGCGGCGCTTTTCCTCGTCGAACCGCCGCAGTCGCTGTACCACCGGCTTGAAGTGAGGCTGGATGTCGAGGTTGTGCTCGGCGACCTCCCTCGGAATACCCGGCATGTCCGAGGGTCTCCACGCGAAGATGTCGGCGTTGGCGCGGAGGAAGTCGACGAGCACTGCTTCCTATTTGGGGTCGAGGGTGGTGCTGACCCTCAATGCCTTGCCCTCGGGGGCAATTGGGGTCGAGGGGCACCGCCTTGGTGTGCTCTGCAGCCTCGAAGGTGCCTGCGTGCCTTTTGGCGGAGTCGACGGCCTCGTTTGCCATCTTCTCCAGGTCCGCCACCAGGGTCTCGCTGTAGGCGAGCGCTTCCGCGCCCTCGACGCACTCGACGTCACACGCGTAAGCATGCTCGTACGACGATCCCACGGTGATGACGCCCTTTGGCCCCGACATCTTCATCTTGAGGTAGGCGTAGTTGGGGACCGCCATGAACTTGGCGTAGCACGGACGCCCGAGGATGGCGTGGTATGCTCCTGGGAATCCCACCACCTCGAAGGTGAGGGTCTCCCTCCGAAAGTTGTCGGGAGTGCCGAAGCAAACGGGTAGGTCGATCTGCCCGAGGGGTTGGACCCGTTTTCCCGGCGCGATGCCTTGGAACGGCGCCTTGCTTGGCCTCAGCTGGTTCGTGCCAATGCCCATGAGCTCTAAGGTGCGGACGTAGAGGATGTTGAGGTTGCTGCCCCCGTCCATCAGCACCTTGGAGAATCGCGTGTTGCCGATGACGGGGTCGACGACAAGCGGATATCGCCCCGGATTCGGGACATAGTCCGAATGGTCCTCGCGGCCGAAGGAGATGGTCTCGTCCGACCAGGCGAGGTAAGTTGGCGTCGCGGGGTGAACGGAGAAGACCTCTCGGCGTTCACGTCTTTGCTCCCGGGACGTCGCGTTCACTGTGGGCCCCCCTACGATGAAGAAGACATTCTCCACATGGGGGAACTCGTCGTTGCCGCCATCACCCGCACCCTTCTTCGGGCCATCCTCCTTCGCGGAGGTGCGCCTGAAGTAACCCTTGATCATCCCACACTGTTCGAGGGTGTGGGTGACAGGGCCCTTATGGTACGGGCATGGCTTCTTCAGCATCTCGTCGAAGAGGCCTCCCCCCTGAGGGGGGCCTCGAGGGCCTTTGCGGCCTCGCTCGACCACGAGGGCCTCGTCAGAGTCCTCGCCCTGCTGCTGCTGCTGCGCGGCTTGCCGAGGCTTCCTGCCCTTGCCGCCTCGTTTCTGCTTTTTGGCCTTTCCCTTGGACTTGCTGCCCTCCGCGGGCAGCTCCTCCGCGCGCTTCCCCTTGGTCTTGCCGTCGAAAATCGCCCCAACAGCCTCCTCCCCGGAGGCGAAGTTGGTAGTGATGTCGAACAGCGCGCTGACGCTGGTGGGATGGTTTCTCCCCAGCTCGCGCACCAGCTCCCGACAAGTCGTGCCTTCGAGGAAGGCGTGGATGATTTTGGAGTCACCCACGCTCGGTAGCTCGGTGCAGCGCTTGGAGAAGCGGCGGATGAAGTCTCTCAGCGGTTCGTCGGCCGCCTGCCGGCACCCGCGCAGGTCCCAGGAGTTTCCGGGGCACACGTACATGCCCTGGAAGTTACCCACGAACATCCTGACCAGGTCGTCCCAGTCATGGATCTGGTTCGCGGGTAGGTGTTCGAGCCATGTCCGCGCCGAGCCCGCGAGATGAAGCGGAAGGTTGCGGATGATCATAGCGTCGTTGGTGGCCCCGCCCAACTGGCAAGCCAGGCGGTAGTCGTTGAGCCACATCTCAGGTTTTGTTTCGCCCGAATACTTGGTAATGGTGGTCGGCTGACGAAAGCGCGGCGGGATGGCGACCGAACGGATTTTCCGGCTGAACACAGGGGTTCCCGGGGGTTCCGGCGTCGGGCTTTTGTCCTCCTCGCTGTCGTAGCGACCCCCTCGTCGGGGGTGCCTACTGCAGGGAGGCGCCGCGTCCTGCCTCTTCTTGTTAAAGACGTTGCGCGCGTCACCGTCGTCGATGGCGCCTCGTGTGTCCACGAGTCGGTCCTTCGCGGACCTCATCGTTTCGCGGTCGCCGGTCATGAGCGCCTTCCCGTCGTTCATTGGTCGGTGAGGCGTCCATGCGCCCCTAGGCGGGGTATGGATGGATTGTTCCTTATCCCGCTTGCTTCCTCCGGCTCTCGAACTGTCCTGGTGGCGCATGCGGGAGGCGGAACTTTCCGCTTGTTGAACGGCCGCTTCTTCGACAAGGGCCTGCACCTGGCGCCGCATGTTGCGCGCCTCTGGTGTTGATGGTTTGGGCATGGCCCGAATCAGGGTTACTGCGGCGACAAGCTTCTGGCTTGCCCGCGGCGGCATGGCAGGGCTGGCGTCGTTGCCATCACCCATGATGCGCGCTTGAGCGATGCGTCCGGCAGCTCGCGCACGTTCGCCGCGCTCGGGCAGCCGGGCTTCCAGAGCTGCACGCAGCTCCTGTACCTGCTGGCGCTCCTGTCGGAGCCTGGCTTCCAGCTCCTGCACCTGCACGAGCTGTGCCTGCGCGAGTGCGGCTTCGCCCGATGGATCGGCGGGCGCTGGCGGCGGTTCGTCGTGTCCGGCTCTGTCGCGCGTTTCTTCATCCTCTCCTACGGACTCTACTTCGCCGTCGAGGACGAAGCATTCTTGTCTGGGGTCGTATTCCCCTTCGCTGGAATCGTCAGAACAGGTGAGGCAGAAGTCCGCAATGGCCTGGAAGGTGGTAAGGCCTTCGCGGTCGCGTAGCCCGGAGTAGTCCAGGCCTGGGTGCTCCTGGCCGCGCACACTTTCCCCGTCGTCCGACTCGGGCTGGGACCCGCCGGGCGAGGAAATGTTGAGGCTGCGGATCGAACCCAGCTGGTGACCCGGCGAATCCTCTTGCTCGTTCAGGTTGGCGCTGATTGCCGCGGAGTAGCTCGCGGCCGTGTTGCTCATTCCGTGCGGGAGCGGCGCCGACCCGGCCACATATTCCCAGCGTGCTCCCTCCGCGGGAGCCGCTGGTGGGGGTACGCCCCCCTGCAGTGCGGCAGCGGGCCGGAGCCACAGGTGTGCGTCCCAATCAGGGGGGACGACGCGTGGGGAAACGCGCCGTTCCACGCGAATCTGCAGCTCGTGCAGTCTTCGACATCTACTGAGGTTGGGTGGCGTTGGCGGCGCCGGGGTAATAGCTATCATGCCGGGCGTCCTAGAAGCGAGCCGCATGAGGAGGCCCTCAGCGGTCGCTTCGAACTCCAGGCTCCCAAACATGATCCGGTATCTGCACGGAAGCGGGCCGGGGGACCCCGGGGCGGATCGTGGCGACATGGCCTTGGCGTGGCTTGCCGTCAAGGGAACTGATCGGGTGAAGTGGGTTGATCACAGCGCAACCCCCCTACCTGGCGCGCCACTGTCGGTGCTGGGATTGGGCGGCCAATCCTCAGCGCCACACAGAATGCGCTGTGTCCCGTCCCCTGACGGTTGATGCAAGAGCTAGCACGGTGAGACAAGGGTTTATCCTGGTTCCGACCGTGAGGTCGTACGTCCAGCAGAGTGCGCTCGGGGCGCTGTACTATCTTGCACCGGAGTGCTTGCAGTGGGGGGCTACAAGCGAGGCGGGAGAGGAGAAGGAGTCTCCAAGTCCCTGAAGATGAATGTGAAAGTGATTGAGGCGAGTGCCAATATCGTGTGAGGCGGTGATCGTGCGTGTGTCTCTCTTGTCCCTGTCTCTCGTCCCTTCCTCCTTTTATAGGTCAAGGAGAGAGGGGAGGAGGGGCTTACAAGTACAAGTACAGTGTGCGCTACAGGGGTGCGCACTAGCGAGCATGGCGCCGGGCGTGCGGTCGTCCTTGACCCTGGCAGGGGATTTATGGCAAGCTCCGGCTTCTACGGGCGTCATGGCCATCCCTGTGCTTGTCCTGGAGTGGTTTCGAGGGGTGTCATTGCCGTAATCCGTGCCCAGCTGCCCGCCGCTGGTTGATTCGAGGGCGTGGCAGGTGGGAAGGACGGGAGTTGGCGGCACAGGGGTCGGCATGGTGGTTGCTGTCGACCACAGTGCGCGGCGTGCCAGGTTTACCGGGGAATGGCCGAGAGTTGGTGGATTTGACCCGGCGTTCGTCATCACCGGGCCGCGCCTGATCGGAGTCCGTACTCGGTCGCTGCTCATATATTCGTTCGAGGGTTCTTCATGCCCATTCGAGGGCTACACCGGGGGGAAGGACGGGAGTGGGTGGAATAGTGGTGCGGAATGACACCTGCAGGTCCGCACAGGGCTTTGCGCAGCGCCGCATGCGTCCGCAAAGCGGCGGTGAGGACGCATAGTGACCGGAGCAGGTGGAACAGCGAGCTCTGTGGTGTCAGCGGCGCGGCGTGGGGAGAGATCGCCTTTTGACTTTGGCGCCCGCCTGATGGGGCGGTCATTAAATGCCGTTATCGGGCGGGCGCCGGGGCGCGCCGCGTTGAGTAGAGGGGTGGCCTCGAGCGAGGCGGAGTTGGCTTGCCTGCTCGAGGGGGTACGCGGCCCTCGAGCGAGGCGGAGACGGGAGTCGCCACTTGGGTCCCTTCGACAGGAGGGCTTGGACGGTTGTTTTGGGCCGTGATAGGCTGTAACGGGCCGCGCTGCCTTGGTGGCCCTTCCGGGCTGCCGGTGATTCGGCCTTTCGTGGTTGATCGTTTTTTTGGAGGGTGATTACCCCGATGGTTAGGGGACCCCCTGGGTCTGTCCCCGACAATATTGTTTCGGGGGGGAGTGTGGGTGTGAAAGTGAATGATGACATGGGCCATTTTTTCCCGACTAAGAAAGGGCTTCGTCAGGGTGATCCTCTATCCCCGGTCTTGTTCAATATTGTGGCAGATATGCTGGCCATACTGATTGAGAGATCCAAAAATCTAAACCATTTTAATGGTTTGATCCCGCACTTAGTTGAGGGAGGTCTCTCAATACTACAATATGCAGATGACACCATACTTTTTTTGGAAGATGATATTGAGAAGGCCAAAAATTTAAAGTTAGTACTATGTGCTTTCGAAAGATTATTAGGCCTTAAAATTAATTTCCATAAAAGTGAGTTGTTCTGCTTTGGGGAAACTAATGAGAGGACAGCAGAGTATGTGGAACTTTTTGGATGCAAGGAAGGGTCCATGCCTTTTAAGTATTTGGGAATTCCGATGTGTCATCGTAAGCTCTCAAATAAGGATTGGAGAATAGTGGAGGAGAGATTTCAGAAGAAGCTTAGCAGTTGGAAGGGCAAGCTTCTCTCGTCAGGAGGGAGGTTGGTTCTGATTAATTCAGTGCTCTCAAGCCTGCCAATGTACATGATGTCTTTTTTTAGAATTCCTAAAGGTGTTCTCAAAAAGTTGGACTATTATAGATCAAGGTTTTATTGGCAGTGTGATGAGCATAAAAAAGAAATACAGATTGGCAAGGTGGAACATATTATGCATACCAAAAAGTGTGGGGGTTTGGGTATTTTAGATCTGGACATCCAAAATAAATGTTTACTAAGTAAGTGGCTTTTCAAACTTATAAATGAAGAGGGTGTGTGGCAGGAGATCATTAAGAAAAAATATCTCAAGAACATAACTGTGTTCCAAGCTGTCAAAAGGAAAGGAGTGTCCCAATTTCTAATGGAGGTTAAAGATCTTCTTGTAGCCAGGGGCCGAATGAAGGTTCAAGATGGCTCCCAAACTAGGTTTTGGGAGGATTTGTGGCTTGGGGATCAGCCTTTGATGAATAAATTTCCTTCCTTGTACAACATTGTGAGGAGAAGAAATGTTTCAGTGGCGCAAGTTTTAGGGACTACTCCACTTAACATTTCCTTTCGACGCGCTTTGGTTGGGGATAAGTGGGATAAATGGCTTAGTCTAGTGGGGAGTGTTCTTGATGTAAGGCTTAATGAAGGCAAAGATTCTTTCATTTGGGCTAGAGGCAAAATGTTTTCGGTACAGGCTATGTATAATGATATATTGTTGGAGGGTAGAGTTCCTGTTGGGGATTTGGCTTGGAAGGTTAAAATTCCCCTTAAGATAAAAAAAATTTTATGGTATCTTAAGCAGGGAGTAGTGCTGACCAAAGACAACCTTGCTAAGGGGCAGTGGAAAGGGTGCACTTCTTGCTGTTTTTGTAGTGAACAGGAGACGATTCAACATCTTTTCTTTGAGTGCCCTTTGGCTAGGTTGGTTTGGAATACAGTAAGTTTAACTTTTGGTCTTAGGAGACCAGTTAACACGTCTGATATGTTTGGCTCATGGTTAATGAGTATTACTTCTAAGCACAGGAAACTTGTGTTGCTGGGTGCTGCAGCAATTTGTTGGGCGCTTTGGCTTAGTAGAAATGAGGTGGTCTTTAACAGATCGAAATCTAAATCATGTTTGCAGGTGATATTTAAAGGAACTTATTGGATCAGGAGTTGGTCCATTTTGTCAAAAGAGGAAGAAAGGGGAAGATTGAATGAAGGAAGCCGAAGTTTGGTGGTCACAGCACTAGAGGTTTTTAACAAGACCGGGTGGAACATTTTGAAGAGGATCAGGAATTAGTTCAGCTCTTCTATCAGCAGTAGGAGTTCTTGTTTCTTGTTTCTGTAATCCTGGAATATGACTCTTGGTGATGGTGGCGATTTAATTTCGCTAGTTGTAATGTTACTCATGGCTGTGGGCATCCATTTTTGGATGCTGAGGCCGGGTTTATCCTAGTTCTAAAAAAAACAGATAAATAAAATTCATGCTGCAGCCTGCAGTTGGATAATTAACCTGAAAAAAATAGATGACAAATAAGACTAGTACAGACCTGATGATATGCGAGCCTCTGCTGAGCCATTCTGTGTAGTTGAGACGAGGACAAGTAGTAAGGCGATCACTAGCATAGATGACGTTCTCGTCGCAGAGGCCATGATCATCTCACTATATGACTGGCTAATGTTCATGCATGGAGGGTGAAGGATTTGCCGTTGCTCTGAAGGTATTTATAGGCGCGAACGAACAAAGATTGCGTTTGCAAATCAAGTACACTGCACCTGCAGCAACCATTAGCTGCGCGCGGGTTTCTTAATCTTCCTGAGACCTCCACTTGCCATGATCCACAGACCATAAGCTAGGGTTCGTTCTCTTCACTTGGAGCCGCACAGCGTATCGTACTTCGTACACAGGCAGCAACTGCCGGCGGCTTGTCGGCGCTGTTTCGATCGATGCTCCCGACGACAGTGGACAGTCTAGAGATTATGCGGCAGCGTTGATGCCGAGGTCAGTTTCTTTACCACGTAAGTGGATGGCTGCCCGTACCCCGCGGTGGCAGTGACATTCGAGATGCGCGAGCAGGATGCAGAGAAGATACAGTGAACATCATCATGATCTAGTGGCTAATGATGGCGCCACGAGATATGTATATGTAAAATAAAAAAAAGGGGGGAGATTCGTCTTGTCGCCGTTGGTAAGCTCGTCGTGGTATAGAGATGCATCCACGATGATTCGGCACCTCGAACTGCACCACGCGCGTGCAAAGCATCGGAGGCCGGAGCTGGTGACGACGGCGGCGCGGCTCCCGTCGTTGCATCGAGGGGCCGTGGATCGGAAGGCCTATTTGACCAGCAAGGCCCGGTCCGTTCTCGCTTGCAGCCAGCCCACGCAGCGTCGTCACTCGGTTACCGAGGGCCCATTTCTGTTTTTTTTTCGAGGGGTTTAGAAGGGCCTGGGGCCGACCTGAACTTTTTCATAGGATAAGGTTTTACATCCTAGGGCCCATTTCGAAGGAGTCGGCCCAAATGGTAGTATTGCTTCTACTGTTGCTGGGCCCACTTAGTTAGTTATTTTCTTTTAAGGGCCCACTAAATTGTTCCATCTTACACCGTCAAAAGAAAATGACCCGCTTGATTCTGCAGACAGGAGGTCAAGTACCATACATCGATTGCAAGAACTTGGTCGTCTGGTCTCGGACTCTCTAGAACTAGAACAGAGAAGAGTCAGCGATCGCCTTCTCGTGATTTAAAATTAGGCGCCAACTACCCCTGATTATATCAAAGCAATTTATCTAAACAACACTCCGTCGGCAGCAACCCTCGACAATTGGCAACTGTAATAGATAAAATTTCATTAGCATGCCATATGCAATGAAAGTTATCTGAAATTCCAAGTCACATTGTCATGTTACTGTTGTTCAGGCTGAAACCGGTTCACACTGATTGTATTGCTCAAACAGAAATAACAAGCACATGCTCTTCTCTTATCTGACAAAAAAAACAAGCACAGACTCGATCGGATCCTCTTTTTATTTCATTTGGTTTTTGCACATTTAATTTGACACACACTACATGAAGAAACTTTGTATTTTTGTTACCGGAACGAATGGAGCCGGAAACTGAAAAAGGAAAACAAGAATCAAATAAACAAAGAAATCAACTGAAGACATGGCCTTCCCAGAAGCTGTTGGTGGATCCGTCGTCATGGCTGCCGTCGAGGTAGAAATCCCCAAACAGGAAGCTGGCGTCATCGACCATCGCCTTCAGGAACCCGTCGTCGCAGCCCCGCGCCTCCGTGCACGTGCTCGTCGGCGACGGCGTCACCGACTCCGCCGCCACCGCGTTCCGGTCATCGGCGTCCGGAGCCGCAAGAGCAGCGCCACCCGCCGCCGCGGCGGCTGCGTCGAAGAAGACGGAGCTGCCGGCGGCGGGGGAGGAGGAGGCGTTGTCGCAGCTGGTTCCGGCGGCGACATATCCGGCAGGGCGCGGCTGGTCCTCGCGAGCCTGCTGGAAGGGGTGGCTGAACACGGCCGCCGCCGGCGGTGTCCGGTCGCCATCGCCGCCACGGCGGCGGTGGCTGGCGGCCGGGTCTTTGTTGGCTCCGGCCGTGGACGACGCCTCCTTCTGCCGGAGCTTCTTGCGCAGCCGCGCGTTCCAGAAGTTCTTGATCTCGTTGTCCGATCTCCCCGGCAGCCTCGCCGCGATCTGGGACCAGCTGCGGCAGACAATGACCAAGATTAGCACATAATTTATCAAAAAGATCGAGAGGTGATAACTTTTTTTATATACTTAAGTTACTGAGTTAGAGAGGTGATAAGTTGAGGCTCCTTGATCGAGTTCAGTTACCTGTTGCCAAGTGCTTTGTGGAGAGCAATGATGAGGTCTTCTTCCTGCTGGGAGAAGCGGCCGCGCTTGAGGTCCGGCCGCAGGTAATTCATCCACCGCAGCCGGCAGCTCTTGCCGCACCTCTGCAAACCTGCAAAGATCAGAGCAGAACACTCCATATGAGCAATCAAGAACTATGGTGGATAATAATCCTGGCCAGTTCACCTAAAAGCTGAAAGCTGATAGTGAAAGCTGAGGCGACAACAATGCAGCATCATGGTACCTGCAAGTTCAGGGATGGAGCTCCAGCAGCTGACGCCGAAGCGGGCGATGTGGGAGTCGAGCCTCTCGTCCTCCTCCGGCGACCAGAGCCCTTTCCTCACCTTCTTCTCCTCCGAGCAGCAAGGGTGCACCCTCCCCATCTTGATGAGTCCGAGAGCAAAGAGCAAGGCTAACTGCTAGCTCTCACAATCACAACGGCATGTGCACACTAGATAAAAGTCTAGCTCACACTGAATTAAGTACTTGCTCGATGCTCTGGTGACAATCTGTCTTTTTGATAGAAACGTGCATAGGAAAATGAGGCAGCTTCTGCATCTTGCATCATTGTTTACATATCCCCAATGGGCAATGGCCCATGCATAGTGTACTATATGGAGGAGTCTTCTGTAATTGGGTGATAATTGCTGTAAAGCACCTACATGGGTGTGTTTAGTTCTAAAAAAAGGAAGGAAAAGTTTGGTAAAAATGGCACATCCGATACTGTAGCGCACTGTAGCATTTTTCGTTTGTTTGTGGTATACATTGTCCAACCATGACCTAATTAGGCTCAAAATATTTGTCTCATCGTGTACATCAAAACCATGTAATTAGTTTTTTATTTACCCACGTTTAGTGTTTCATGCACGAGGAGAGAGATTTGATGTGATAGGTGAATAGGAAAGTTTGGAGAGAGAATTTTATAAAGTTTGGTGATTTGATGTGGAACTAAACACACCCGATGTTCAATATAATCAGAAATCAGGAGGCAGCATGCAGCCGGACAATTAGCTAGTTTAACGTGCAGCTGCACTTGTCGCCATCTCAAAAGCAGCCACACTCATGTCTCTAGCTGCGTCCTTCATGATGATGCTTGATGGGCTTCAGACATGCTGCATGATCCTTTATACAGGCGTTGCGACATAAAGTGTACTCCCTCCGTATCACATTTAGAAGCCGTTTTGGACAACGACACGGTCTCCAAAATGTAACATTAACTTATTATATTTACAAAAATATTTATTAAAAAATAATATATGTATACTTTTCTAAAAATATTTTTTAAGACAAATCTATTCGTATAGTTTTCATATTTCCAAACTCAACGACTTAAAAGTTATTCATGATTTATATTTCCAATGTTTGACTAAAACCTTGTTCAAAACGACTTCTAAATGTGATACGGAGGGAGTACTCTTTTGTTTAGTTTTTCTTGAAATGCCGCCGCCATGAGTTGATTGGTTATCATCTCTGTTCTGACATATTAGTATCGATCAATTATTGATAAACAGTCTAATGGCGATATTCATTGGAAAATGTTATACGAAAAATCTAAAGCTAGAGACATCTATTTGCTTAGTAAAAACATTTAATTCATAATGGATGTACTCCCTCTGGTCTCAAGTGAGTGGCATTTTGGACATTGGCACATATTATATATAAATATAGATTGGATTAGAACTTTTCATTATAAAAAATAAAACATGTCACAATTATAATTACACTTTATTTAATTGTTGCAAAACACCATGTATACTCTTGTTAAATTAAGTCTCAAGACAAATCTGATCATATTATTTTCAAATATCCAAAACTGACACATAGAAACAACCGTTGATTTTAGAGTTACAACAACTTCAAAACATCACTTATTTGTTAATGCAGTACTGGTATATAGCACGTTTATGTCCGTCTGATGGTCAAGAAAGCATTAAGAGTAGACTGCAGTTTTAGTCATTTTATTTTTGGAAAAGCGACAAGATCATGAGTTATGCCATTCATTTGAAGTAGAAGATAACTACACCAGCATATGCCCCCTAAGAGGACAGATACACATATAGGCACATAGCAAATACGGATTACGGAGTACATATGCCCCGGTACGTCCCTATGAGCACGCACCCTAAGAGGACAGATACACATATAGGCACATAGCAAATACGGATTACGGAGTACATATGCCCCGGTGCTCATCTGAGGTAGGAATTACCTGAAAGTCTTGACTCTTGTCTCTTTGACTCTTTATTCTTTGTGCAGGACGTACGGGTTAAGCCTTGGAAGTACGTGTAGTGTTTATATATATGTATAATATAAGTGTAGGGCCGTTATTACCTAACCTCTCCATTGTTGGAATTTATGTGTGGCTTTCAACATTTATTTATATAATATATATTATGGTTATTATCTATGCACCTCAATGTGGAAATAAATATTGATGCAAGTGATGGGGAATTACTGTTGCAGAATCTAACTCGAGGAATTTATACTCGAGGTGCCGATGACGTTTGTGCTGGAATACAGTAGAGGAATTTATTGAGATCAACTCTACTGGAATACTTATTATGTACGTACGTGTTTGACCCGGGTACAGCACAACGGAAGAGCTGGGTTTGTTTTGTAGGATCGGCTCTATAGGCTGTTAACCCACATGATCATATTGGAATTAATCTCATATAAACAATTGATCATGACACATGACTCACACATGTGTGCTAGAGACTAATATATTTTAGACTCATAAAACTGACATGTCTGATCGTGGTTGGTGACATGATTCAGGAGTCACACGGATTTTCCGGAACACAGGTGGAATAAATTTAGCACATGGAAGTGGAGTCTATAAATAGGTCCCTACCCTCTAGCCTCATTATGCATTGTGAGCGGCACCACGGAAAAGGCAGAGGAATAGAGGGTAGACCGTATAGCCCACAAATTCCTTCATCCATCACATCATGACATGAAGCCTTTTGGGTGCATGCATATGCATATAGAGTATAGTAGATCGATAAGAAACATCGCTGGCCTACACATCTTTGGCCTGTGACGATATTATCCACTGAAATTCGGGGAAAGCTGTGGCATTCTTATTAGATAGCAAGGCCTCTCCATTATTATTAGTCGTTGTTCATGTTCTTATTAGATGGCTTGATGCAGGGACACATGCATGAAAATGGTCTCCTGTCTTTGACCACCATTTCGGGATCGAAGTAAATATAGAGGAAAATATAATTGATCACGTGTGTCTTGACTGAAATATGGTTAGAAACACTAGCACCTGCAATTGGAAATAATTTGATTCAACTAACAAAGCAGTAAGAGAGTATAAGACCTCAGAATGCAACAACATGGTGGCGGCGGCCGGTGCTTCCGATCCATGGTGACGATATCAGGCAGCCGACCGGGGAATTTTCCATATGCATGCATGCATGGGCGGCCATCAACTACGAGAGCAAGTATATAAAACACCGCGCCTTTGATAGGTACGCTCTACCACATTTTCACGTGCTAATGTGCCATGTGGGAGTTTAAAAACAAGGGATATAGATGCTTAACTTGTTCCAATAATCCAATCATATCACAACAAGACACGCACGCTACGCATACACGGGGATTTTAATTTCTGCGTGAGATTTAGTTATTAATTACTTCGTTATTAAGCAATAATTGAGCACGAAACACGTATACACAATAACATACATGAACATTATTTGTAGATGGTTGCTTTGAGCTCAAAGTTACATATCATATGTGTATAATGATGAATTACAATGCAAGTGATGGACGATCGGTGGCTAGAAAGTTAGCTCTAATTGCTTGATCTAGGAATCGCCTAATACTATATATAGCTCATGACGTGACCTATCTCTGCATGTACATAGTACGTAGCTAGTGATTTCATAGTACACGTTCCTTGGTTCGCATGATCAGTTCGGCACGTATAATAATCAAAGCAGAGAGCAGGTGAAGAGCAGATCGAAGAGGCTTGTGTGATCTCAATCTCGCCAATATAGCTGTTAGTAGTAGTTTTATTTCCCAATGAGAATCGAGAACAAGTGTTTTTTTTGAGAATATCGAGAACAAGTGTTATGATCCGTTATTACCTACTACCATGCATTATTAGATCCAGTCAATTATTTCACATTATTACAAAACCTGCAACTTGTTATTTAAAATTTCCAATCAGTACGTACTCCTCCCCTAAAAAGCGATGAGACAACAAGATCCAGAGAGGAAAAGGCTGTGATCATTGCAAGGAATCTGACGCATCTCTTGGTTTGTTTTGAATAAGCTTTCCATGGGACAAATATTGATGGTACTCACATGTACTAATTTAATAAATACACCCCAATAGCTGGAGCCCTGTATACATGCCAACAGTGCACGAGTACTGCTGCGAGTATCTCGAGTTGAAAATATATGTATGACCAACGAAAATATTATTTTTAGTAAAGTTCATTCTACCTATAAAAAACAAACTTGAAAAAAAACAGAATTCCAGGTTTTGAAAGTTAAGGTGCTGATTTTTTTAGTTCGGAGGCGGGAGGGTTTAAACTTCGAGATAATTTAGTCGATCTCTTTCTTTTCCTCAAAAAGATCCAAACATCAATGATTTTAGAGGGATGGAGCTAGGGTGCTCGTTAAACCCATTTTTTAGATAATGGAAAAAATATCTAAAAGAATGGACACCATGATCTCAAATGGCTAACCGAAGACTAAAAGACCATCCATGTAGGGAAAACAATCGGAGAGCCATCATCTCTAGTGAACGGCATGTCGCAATGACGAGTTCCTGGTTTGTCTCACTTCGCTCGTTACACCCATTATCTTGTCAAGCAACCGGACTACAAAATTGCAGTGCGAGCAACCTATAAAGCCCTAACATGAAAACAACACAGACAAACTTGAATCCATACGGATAGTCGTGCAACTCCAACAGTATTTTCCCACTAGGTAGCGAGTAGCTTGCAAGCTACCAAGCTGTGTCTAAACAATGTTAGGTTGCTGTTGTTGCAGACTTGCAGTGTACTCACGTTCTTATTGTGGTTTCATGAATGGAGATGGACACAATATTTTGTACACTACTAGTGTTCAACACCATCACTTTTGATTCTAAATTAAATATCAAAACCACAAAAAAGGATTATTATGAAAGCTTCATTCAGCCATAGTTTCCAATGTATCATGTTATCTAGATGAGATTTAATTGACTAGATTATGGTGATCTGTGGAGAGATTGATCGAGCATTGAGCAGATAATAATGTCCTTGCCTTGACTAGCAATCAATGGTGAGAAATCCCAACCAACTAATATATATGTGTTTGATCTGCCTATCAACTTGACACTGATTATCAAATTAGGACATCACAATCTAACACGATGTTGGCGGCTCGGTCCATATGCATGAAGCTAAAGCCAACCGGGCGATTTTTTACATGCATGAGAATCCTTTGGTAATTTTACCTATCATTTAAAAACATCCTTTGATAGGTACTTACACTCTACCATATTTCAATTTCATGTGCCAATGGTGTCGTCTTGGAGTTACTATACTACACTTAGTGTAAACTTCTTCCCACACACCTGATTATTTTTTGCACCTCTTTTCCCTTCTTCTTTACCTCTGGTGAGCTTCGGTGAACTTTTTAGGGTTCAGGATTTTGGGATCTAGGGGTACATGATGTGTGTGTCCGGTGGACCTACAGAGAGCTCTACGAGGACATACATATTGTGTGTTCAACTGTTCATAATTCTTGCTTCATGAGGGTTTACACCATTACTTAATAATGAATTTAGCATGAAACAAAATAGTACCCATGAACTTTTGGAGTTTGTTACAGATATAGGTCCGAAATTATATAGATGAAGTCAAAAGCGATGACCAGCTGGTGAGTGGACAACCACCGCCCGATATCATTGCATGAGTGACAGCGTGTTAATTGTGTTGCTAAAATGACAGTTTGATTCCCACTAACAATTCTATCCAAAGCTATAGATTTTTCAAGTGTTACCTTTGAGCTGATCATGCATGCTCAGATCCTTGTTTATAATTAACCAGGAACCAGCTGAACAGGAGTCAAAGGACCAGTACCAACAATACCAGTTTAATCTATTGAAAATCTAGCTAATGCTTTGCTGCTTCAAGGAGATAAATTTGCGTACATATATATGGCGATCAAGGCTCATAGTACACGCTCCTGCTGGTGTTATCTAACCACACACCCAGCCCAGTCACACACCAACCACGTAATATGGTATTCCACGCGTTGTTTCTTCCCCACAGAGAAAATTTTCTAACCCAGGTAGCTTGGCTATATATATATTATTGACAATTGATAACAAGTAGATCCGTGTTTACCTACTACCATGCATCGTCAGATTCAACTAATTATCCTGTATATCTCTTCGCCAAAATAATTGAATTAACTATCCTACTCCTCGATCCCACCGGCAACTTGCTCCTTTTTATCCAATAATCAATTCATCCTAAAAAGGTGATGGGAAGGGAATAAGATCGATGGAAGAAAAACAATGTGATCATTGCTTTGAATATGTTGTCGTTGAGGCACATAATGTTGATACATATGTAGAACCTAGCTTGGGATAATTCGTGGTGCTCCTGCTCACATGTACACCCAAGTTAAGTAGCTATATAAGGAGTGGAGAATGTAACTATGTTCATGGAAAGCGGTGTCGAGCGGCTTCATTCGTATTGGTTAGTTGTTTCTAGAGCCGAAACGTTATAAATTTCCGATGCCTTCTAGAATACTTATGAAGGGAGAGCTTGACAACAAGCAAGCTCAGTTGCAAGTTACAACGATAACCTTCCAGGGAAACCAACCTAAGAAAAAGTTATGGATAACACCCTAAATGATATGAGTGACAACCCTTGGACAACAAGCAAACAAAACAAGAACAACTTTTAGAATTAAAATCCAGCAAATGGCTCAACTTTGCAGCCCCAACAAATACGAGATATGATATTGACAACTTGCATTGAGCAGCGTCCAAAAAAAAAAGGTGATAGGCTAATTCATGCAGAAAACAACCAACAATTATCGGCATTTTTTTGCGGGAACAATTATCGGCATTTGAAGACGAATGTGTATGCAGATATATTATTCAACAATCTAACAAACCCACGCGCACCCAAGGTAGCTAAGCGCCTAAGCTTTAGTGATGTCGTCTATAGTATGGGCAACAGTAGCATGCAGCAGCATGAGACAAAAAGACGCAGATGTCAGCCATTCGCTGTCGAGCTAGTAGTGGCCATGTTGAGCATCTAATGCACTTACTAATCTCTGCCAGCTGATGATTAAGTATTACTCCTGTCAGTTAATCACAGGCTAATAATTATGGCTGTGTTTAGTTCCAAAAAGTGGATGGAAGAGTTTGGTGAAAATGTCACATCCGACACTATAGCGCACTGTAACACTTTTCGTTTGTTTGTGGTAAATATTATCCTATCATGACCTAAGTAGGCTCAAAAAATTCGTCTCGTCGTGTACATCAAAACCATGTAATTAGTTTTTTTATTTACCCATGTTTAGTGTTCCATGCATGAGGAGAGAGATTTGATGTGATAGGTGAATAGTGAAGTTTGGAAAGAGAATTTTACGAAGTTTGATGATGTGATGGGGAACTAAACACAGCCTATGTATATAGCACCAGATCCAGCACTGCAACCCACCAGGCTGCAGAACTGCAGATCCATCATATGCATACGTCAGGTGCTGCATATAATTTGTTGAGGCAAATGCAAGTTGCATTTGCATTACATAATAGGAAATTTCTTTTCATCATGGCTACCTATGGTTGGGTCTTGTGCACTGGAGAATTTTATCTCATGCATGCACCTAAACCTTGACTGGCACTGTTTTAATAATTTAGCATATGTTAAATTAGTCGAGTACAAACAGAGGCCGCCACAAGTTTGTCGCATATGCAACCCTATCACCACACATGCATAATGCAGGCTTAAATTATTTAACTAACTGAGCACACACACACCCCTTAATAATTGAGGAACATAGGTCAAGGGAATATAACTAGCTAGCAACCGTGTGATTGGAGTTCCTAATATTGGTAATTCTGGGCATATTTAATTTAACCTTCTGGAATGGAACGGGGCTAACATAGAATATATACAACTTACAACTGTGTCTTTGCTTGTCTCTACCTCTTACCCAAGAGCCAGAGGATCAATTTTCCCTTGCTCAATAACATTTACCTGCCTGATTGATCACTTGTACGTCAGTACGTGCTCGATAGAGTATCACTTGCGCACAGTTAAAATTTGCAAATGCCAAGTAATAATACGGCTTATAGTCCAGATGTGCTTTGAATGTTTAGTGGTCGTCGTCATTAACCTTAGCTTGTAGTGGCGGCAATACTGTCTATATACCTTGTAGTGGTATTGACAAAATTAGTTAGGTCGTGTTAAATGTGGTCTACTACGGCACTAGTTTTGTGGCAATGAAAGTATGTGCCATACGGTGTATGATAACAAAAAAGTAGAAATATCTTAGTACCACAAGTCCACGACACTTCTTGTTTGCTATACGGGGTCGCAGAGGCCGGAAACTACTATTCCTTTTTCAAAAAAAATGACACTTCTTGCATCTACAAATAAAATTGTGGTGACTGGCATATATCTATTATTGGCCGCAGTTTAGGACCTAATGCAAGCTTATCAATTTAGTACTTATGTTATGTGTTCACCAAGGTTTTTGTATATATAGTTTTCATACTAGCTAGTAGCAACTAGCAAGCAATAACTTGTAGCAAATTATCTAGTGCTGCAAATTAAAAGTTGTGAGATGCATGCATGATGCGTGTTTACCTGATGATTGTGTTGTAAGTACATACTCCCTCCGGTTCATATTAGAAGTCGTTTTGGATAAGATTTGAGTCAAACATTGAGAATATAAATCATGAATAACATTTCATTGAGTTTGAAAATGTGAAAATCATATATATAGATTGGTCTTGAAAATTACTTTCATAAAAATATACATATATAACTTTTCAAGAAATATTTTTATAGAAACAGAAGTCAAAGTTGTGTTTTGGTGACCGTGTCGCTGTCCTAAATGACTTTAATATGAATAGGAGGGAGTATGCATGTAGATATGGCGGCCTAGCTTTTGGCCTTTTATGAACTTGCCAAGCAACTTGGCTCTCTCAGGGTGTATGCTTTTTTGTCTCTTCCTCGAGCTGGGTAGCGGGAATAATAGGATGGAATGGTTGACATCCTAGGTAGCTGACATAATTAAGGCCAATGGCTCAGTTTTTTGTGAACATAAGCGTGGCAAAAATATCACCACCACACTAAAGGCAAAGGGTGGTTGACAACAGGTCACAGTCTTAGGTTTGTGACTATGATCATCCATTGGATAACTTTCTAGTGTAGGGGTCATAATTTTATCTTGGTGCACTTTCAACGAAACAAACACATTTGATTCATGCATGTTACTGTTGTAGTTTTGACCAGTAGCTATTAGATTTTTCCTCCGGGAAAAAGATTGACGATCACCAGTACGTGCTAGATCACCTGCATATATATTATCGATTGATTCGATGCTCAAAAAAAATATTATCCGTTGATTCATGATTGGTTATAGTCTTTGCTGGATAAAATAAACTACCAGCTCCCTTCTCTGCTGTACATACATAAGGGGTAGTACGCAGATGCAGTCTATTTGACACACCTAGATGTACGATAAATTACGACTTGGCTATCTACAAGATATTTAATTCATCATTTGACGTACTAGTAAATATGTCTACGTGGCACGTGCGTTTTACCTTTATTGTGGGGTTATTTTAGATTATTTGGGGGTACGTGGGGTTGGTAAAAAAACCATGGTGAGAAAAGTAATAAAAAATGGCAGAAACTCTTAAGAAACATCATTTTTCTTTGTGAAAACTTTTTGCATCTTTTTCACCGTTAGACCTGACATGTGGGTACTCTGTGAGGGGTGAGTAGGAATTATATAGGTGAGAAGTGTTTTCTGAAGAATTGAATTCTTATAGATAGATAAATTATGGTGACCTAGTACTTCGGACGATTTAGCTAGTTAATGTGGACTCAAATCGATGGATGTCGGCTCATCGTAGTACTTACCCTAAGTTAACTCGGTCTCCTCACCACCTTCCCCTCAATGTACATTTCCTGCAGAGGTATTCAATCGCAGAGCAACAAAGGACATAACATTGGCAGCTGATGCTGATACCATTAATATCGTCTATCTTTTTAAATTAAAAAGCACACATGCCAAAAAACTGGAAAAAAATGTCAAAATTTCCAGGTTTATCGGTTATGACTGACTGTATTTAGTTGCTCTATTAGCCAATGGTTGTTATACTAATAATTTCCATCGTCGTTTCTATAACTAATAATCATGTATCATGTGTACGTATCATGTGCATGATATATATAGAGCCAGCGTCGTCATGTGTGTAATGTAGCACCAGCTAGCTTACTAGCTATGACATTCACGCATGGTAATGTGGCTTTGCCACATCAACTAACATTTATGTGTGGACGCTAGCTGTAATAATGAACCTTGTCATATCACAAGTACGTATATTCCTCATCAGTCATCACTTACAGCACCTAATAAGTTCTTGCTTTGTATATGGTGAGTAGCCAAAGTGACATAAACATGCATACATAAGCACACATGCTCTCACAGTACACAGTAACAATGGATGGTGACCTCCACTGAAACTACACACATTATATCAGAGTAGTATAAGACTGACTCATGGAGAGCACACAGCGAATGGAATCGATGATTTGGTACTTGCTGCACGCATGCTCTTTGGTCGCATGCACTCTACTAGCTCTTTCTGCAGGATGGGACATTAATGTACAGAAGCATATACCTACCCTGTCTGTGCAGAAATGTTTGTATATATAACTGCAGGCAGCGCAGTGCAGACAGTCACACACACACGCGGGTAGCTAAGCTAGCAGCATCAGCCATCCAAGCTGAACTTGCCAATTCAGCAGCAGTAGCTACAGGCCTACAGCCAGCAGGGGCAGAGCTAAACCACCAGCTAGCAATGGTGCGGAAGCCGAGCCATGGCGATGCCGGCGCCGGCAACGGGAGCACGGAGGCCAATAAGGAGAGGAAAGGGCTCTGGTCGCCGGAGGAAGACGAGCGGCTCTTCTCCCAGATCACCTACCACGGCGTCTCCACCTGGAGCTCCGTCGCGCAGCTTGCAGGCAAGACTAACAAAGCTTTCAAATTACTTACTTACTTAGCGCTAAATTTTGCATCAATTAATTAATATGTATATCTATCTATGTGATAATCTGTTCTTACACTGCATCGTCGTCATTGGTGAATGGCGCAGGGCTGAGGAGGAGCGGCAAGAGCTGCCGGCTGCGGTGGATGAACTACCTGCGCCCGGACCTGAAGAAGGAGCCCATCTCCAAGCGCGAGGAGGAGATCATCGTCTCCCTGCAGCAATCGCTGGGCAATCGGTGGTCGACGATCGCGGCGAGGATGCCGGGCAGGACGGACAACGAGATCAAGAACTACTGGAACTCCCGCATCAGGAAGCGCCTGAACGCTGCCGCCGCCGCCAAGGCTGGCGCTGGCCGCGACGGCGGCGCCGGCGCGGCCGAGCCAGCGCCGGCCGCCGAAGAGAAGGTGGAAGTGGAGCCAGCAAATGCGGTCGCCGCGGCGGCGGCGGCGCCTATGCCCATCCCGCCGGCGAGGTTCCCGGTGTTCGGGTGCCAGCTGCTCGGCGGAGGAGTCGGCGGCGGCGGCGGCGGCGGCGGCGGTGGCGTTTCTTCTGCCGGCAGCGGCGGCGGCAGTGGCGAGAGCACCCCGTCGACTACTACTAGCACACAGCAGAACTCCGGCGACGAGAGCGAGGCGAGCGTCGGCAACAGCGACATGATCCGTTTCCTCTCGTTCGATGATCTGGATTACCCTGCTGAATTGCTCATGGATGTGCCGGCGGCCATGGACGCATGGGAGAGTGAACTGTACGCTGCGAATTCGATGAGCTCGCTGAATTGATTCATTGGCAACAAGCATTGCATAGCACAGCCGTAGTTTTTGGTTCCCGAAAATCATAGGTCGTATCAGTTATGTATGTGAAAAGTTTTTTAAGAGAACAAATGCTTCATGATGCTTAAAGCGTGATCTGAATTATGATTTATGATGAGTAGAGTAGCCAATTGTTGGTGTGGTAAAAAAAATTGAATCAGTCCCCTGTGGCCCTGTGCAAGGGAAATGTACACTTATTGTCATTTTTATTCTTTATAGATGTTTTTAAAAAGCAATTGTAAGAGTATCTACCTAGCTACTTTGTGTCTAGTGTACGTCAACCAACTGTTTGTTCAGTTAATCGAAAGAGACTCTTCTCCTTGTGTCACGTGAAGGTTATTTCTCTTTTCAGTTGAACTACACACAATCCGCAATCACAGGTTGGAAGAGGTATCGGAAATTCGGGACAGCTAGTTTGCGCGGGTAAGAAAAAAAAGTTACAGAGCAAGTCAAAGCTGATATGCGATTCAGCAGAGAGTTGAATCATGTTTCCATATATGCTTGCTGATTGAATTGCATTCTCTGCATATTTTACTCGAATGCTTTGAGTAATTCTCCCTAACCAAGTGGCCAACACACAGTTTTTCACCTTCTCCAAGCTACTTTCTAGAAGCAGCAGCTTCGATCGGTCATTCCTGCGTGGAAGCGTATAACTGCCGGCTGCCTAATACTAATACTCCTCCAAATTCCACCCTGAACTCTTTCCCCTTGTCTATAGATGCAGCTTGACATACAATTAACCAACGGCTGTCAGCATATACGCTGGCATTCCTGACAGCGATCGATCGACAGCAACGCACGCGCTAGTAGCCTCCGGGAGCTTGCTTGAGCTGGTCTTTGCCGTCGGCGCGACCATGGATGATGGAATGGTGCATGGCTGATGATGGCAACGCCTGCAGAAAAAAGAATTTGCTAAAGTCGCGCACATGCAGCACGAGACAGTACGACAGTATTAGCGGGCGACAGCAAAGTTAATGTTTTCTGTTTATCTGCATACGACCCCCGTGACTTTGCTTCCCTTTACAGCAGATGTGCAAGATCTGTCCAGCCTAGACAAGTAGCTATTTTCCTGCAGGTGCAGATATATCTGAATGGGTTAGTTTAGTTCAGTGGTGGTAGCAGCCCAGGTGGTCATTAGCAATAGAAAATTTTGGAAAGCAAACCTAGCTAGGTCTGAATGCATGAATGCCCAGGTCCATGCCAAGCATGTGGTTACCTGCTACATCCCCTGCTGGACTTGACTGTTGATTTGGAGCAGCACTTTGTCCAATTACACTGCATAGTTGCATACGCGTATGGCTACTAACAATGACCGATGACCAAGACTAATGATGATGACAAGCTAGGTGCTAGCTATAGGAACCTATAGATAGTACTAACAAAGACTAGTACACTGGTACTCCCTTCATTTCACTAATTGCTACTAGTATTTTGTCCATAACTCACCGTACCAGCTAGCTAATTAAGGAACCATTAGGGATCCAAAGAAAAGTGTTGGTATGAAACGGCCATCATATCTCTGTAAAATGACATGATACATCTATTTTTCATCTTTCAAAACATTTAATTGTAGATAGAGAGTAAAAACATTGCAATAACCATATGAAACACGGTAATTTGGAATGTATAGTAATATAGATGCAAATATTCACATGCACACAAAACTCACCCGTCGGTGTTAAGAAACACGTTGTCTACTATAAAAAATAGCACCGATTAAATTCTATATTAAAACTTAGAAAAATACAAACACACGTATTACGTTATTCTCGACTCTGAATGGATAGATTTCACCATAAATAACTTTATTAGCTGACCATCAGTTTGTGGACAATTGGTTGATGATACCAGCAGTTAACTGTCAAATCGCATTCTTATTCGATCGACACGTCGATCACGTAAATTTTTATAGCCCTAGTCTGGCCGCACAGGTTGTCAATTAACCCTTCGATCGTAGCAGGGATCAAATCACAATTCACATGGGTATATATGTCGTGGTCACCGGGTGACGCATGATGACTAGCTACGTAGCTAGGTGCATGCCTCGAGCACTAACAATGACTAACCCTAGTACTACTTACTAGGCTGATATACAGTAACTGTCAGCTCAGCTCACTCTCGTGCTGTCATGCTCAACGACGTTGACAATTTCTGCCCCTACTATTCTAACATCTATCTGGTTCTTGACAACTTCGCGGTTAAGTAACAGTTAATTAGGATCGTAGAAGAGATCAAATCACGTGGATATATAGGTCGTTGTCTGCCTGTGCCAATAAAAATATTTGTTTGTGTGAGAGATCCGTTCTCTTTTCGAATGTGTCTGTTTTTTTAACCTCAAACTGTAATGGAAGAAGAAAGCCGTCGTTAACTGGGCTTCCTTTTCCGCTGCCCAACTTCTTCCGCTGCGGAGGCCTATTAGGGTCGGAATCGGGCTATTGGGCTCCATTGTTGGGCTATAAGAGAAAATTGAACTGGCACGGGCAGACAATCGGGCCGGATTCCCAGAGGAGAAGCAGATGGGCCGAAATTGAACTGACACAGGAGGGCAGACTTGCATTATGACAAGCTGGTCGTCAGATATTATTAGCGAGGAATCGATGCAGGTGCAGCACATTCTGCTGGCGCAGGATAGCTTGCTCTCGCCAACCGCGCGGTAGGTGGCGACCAATAGGATTAGGAGTGGATGACACTTCACTTCCACTTTCGTCTCGCCATGTAATCGACGTCGCAACGAACTGACAGGCACAACACAAACCTTCTAGAAACCCACCCATGGCACTAGAGCTAGAGCACCCACTAAATCGGGAGCAGCATAACAAGACCTTCTAGAAGCTTTACCGCACTTTCCCATGATTCTTGGTGCCGAAAGTTGAAGCCATTGCATGCGCAGATGTAGGCTCCATGACAGGTGGGACACACGCGCCAGGTATATATATATAGTCAATCTTGGATCAAATATTAATGTGCTCGCCAGTTCCTTTATTCTATCATCACCAGAAAAAAAATTAATAAGACCACCAAATTAAAGTTGATGTGACCCAACAGAATGCACCACCTGCCATAGCTAGTGCTCAAGAGAACAACTGATAGAGTGCTCTGGCGTAGTGCAGAGAGAAGAGCAGGGCACTCTGCACCAACCACCAACAGAGCTGAGCTGATCTCTAGGCCGGGGAGCAATGGGGTTCGGCGTGGTGTCATTGCTCAACGCGGTGTTCCGGCGCATGTTCACGTCGGCGGGCCTCCGGCAAGCCTCCGCCACCGTCGACGCCGACGACACCACCATCCACTTCTGGGCCCACCCCTCCCTCCTCCAGCCATCATCGTCGTCCTCGGAGCAGCCGCAGCTGCCGCCGCGGCCGGTGGTGGTGCTGATCCACGGGTTCGGCCCGGACCCCACGTGGCAGTGGGCGGCGCAGGCGGGCCCGCTCTCCCGGCACTTCGACCTGGTGGTCCCCACGCTCCTCTTCTTCGGCGCCTCCGCCACGCGCGCCCCGGCCCGCTCCGACGCCTTCCAGGCCGCCGCCCTCGCCGCGCTCCTCACCGGCGGCGCCGGCCACCTCCCGGGCCTCGCCGCCGGCCGCGCCGTGCACGTGGTGGGCACCAGCTACGGCGGGCTCGTGGCGTACCACCTGGCGCGGGAGCTGCACGCGCACGGCGGCGCGTCGCCGGCGGCGGGGAAGGTGGCGCTGTGCGACTCGGACGCGTGCAAGGGCGCGGAGGACGACCGGGCGCTGGCGGCGAGGACCGGCGTGGCGGAGGTGACGGAGCTGCTGGCGCCGGCGGACACCCGGGCGCTCCGGCGGCTGATGGCCGTCTGCGCCCACCGCCCCGTCAAGTACATCCCCGAGTGCCTCCTCCGCGACATGCTCCGGGTACGTATACGTATATGTACATCAATGCCTGCATAGTGCATACGTTATACCGTATACGATACCTACGTACATCGTATATATACCGTAGCGAAGTGCCGAAGTGGGCCTGGCGCAAGATCAAAGGACATTCCCATTCGCATGGCGATGGCATTTAGGCTTTAGCCCATCCAAAGTGGAGGTCATCGATGATCCATCATGATGATGCTTGATGCATTGATGCCAGTTTGGTGATGAGCTTTAGTTGTTGCAAAAGAGCAAAGATTTGGCGGCGAATCACATCCATGACCAACCCAATAATCATCTCACCGGGTGTAAAGCATCCCAGGACTAAAGTGGCTCGCCACCGTGGCGCTGGCGCAAGCATGGCGTCATGCACACATGATGCTTGGACTCCATTCGCCTCCTGATTTGCAGTCTAGCAGAGAAAAGAGCATATCGTTTCAGAGAGAGAACTGTTTTGTTCGATTGTGAAATAAAATCGCGTGCTATATGCAGAAATACTTCGCGGACAAGAGGGAGGATAAGATAGCGCTCATCAGAGGGATCACCACCGGAGAAGGATTCCAGCTAACACCTCTGCCTCAGGTACTGTCTGATGACCAAACTACTGACAGCACTGAAGATGCGCGCCGATCAGACAATGAATCGATTGATCTTAATCGCAGGAGGTTCTGATCATCTGGGGCGAGTTCGACCAGATCTTCCCCGTCGAGAAAGCGCACAAGATGAAAGAGTAAGTTTCTGTTGCTCCTGTTTGATAGATTTCAGTCCATTTTTTCTTCAGTAATCAGTCAGTCAGTACTGAACATTTGGTTCTTGAACACAACTTAACGTTGATTAGCCTAGTAAAACATGCTAGTTAACGCGTGGCCAATGAGATGAAATAATAGGTATGTGAATTCTGCACGCATATGCAGGAAGCTCGGGGAGAAGGTGACGGTGAAGGTGATCCCGAACACGGGGCACCTGCCACAGCAGGAGGACTCCAAGCTCTTCAACCAAATCCTCCTCGACTTCCTGCTGCACCCTTCCACCTCCAACGGCAGCGCCGCCAAGAAATAGCCCAGGCTCTGGTTTTCCTGTTGCGCACAACTTGTGCGGCACAAGTTATCTTCCCGCGAGCTTGCTGTTGCCTGCACCCGGAGTTGCGTTCAGAGGCAATGCAGATTTCTGTATGTAGCAAGGTTCAAGAATACAGGCGTAACAAGCCGGATGGAACCCGGCTTGCTTTTTTTGTTTCATTCAATCTCTTTTTTCAAGCAGTGTAATAAATTTTGGATCCATATACCACTTGCTGGTGACGGGGCATTTGGGCAATTTTATTCAAGAAGAGTGAAGGAAAAGGTCGAGTGATTTCTCAGGAGATTTGAAGGATGAGGATCCGACCTCATTTATTTATCTTTTTTTGTTTCAGATTGAACCTTGTGTTACTTTTTTTTTGCAAAAGCCGAGTATAAACACAAATGCTCACACGCAAGCATACGCATCCTTATATAAAACCATACATACAAACCATCCCTATGAGTAGTCACGGACCTACGAATTGGGCTGCAGCCCTGATTTCGAAGTTGATGAAGTTCATAGAAACCTTGTACAAAACTGAAGAAATATTAGAAAGAAAATGAGTCATGGGTCCGCCCTGCCTATGAGAACATACTAGACCAACAAATTTCGAAGTTAATGAAGTCACGATAGGTGTCTCATTGTCAATGGACGCGTCACCTATCATTTAAAGAATATCACTGACTAAATTTTAAAATAATTCAGAAAAATACAAACATTCGTATAGAGTCGAGCACTCAAACTCGATTCGATAGGAAACTTTACCAAACTAATTTACGATCCATTTGTATTACACCTTTTATGATCATAAGACCAAACAAACATGTATTTTCTCGTTTCGCGGTATATAATAATTTGTTTTTTCCGACTCATAGTCCATCCGTAAAAAAGTGCAATTTTCGTGAAAGGGTCTCTAGTCTAATGGTTAGAGCACCTGAGTAGCATACAGCAGACCCAGGTTCGACTCCCTGTGGGAGCGAATTAACTGGGGTTGAAATAAAAAAATATAAAAAAATAGGTAGGGGCTTCCCCTCCCGACTTCAGTCAAAAAAAGTGCAATTTTCAGAATAAAAAACCTAAAAAAATACAATCCTAATGACGTTAAATTGTGAAAATTTAACAGCCTTTATGATTAAATCAATCGGATTGAGATAACTATTGAGAGTAGCATAGTCATTTGGCTGTGGCACTAGTCTGTCAAGTGGAATTATATTTTTCATGGGAACATGGAAATAGATTATTATTACAATCCGCAAGCTGTTTTTTCACAATCTTTTTTTTCTGAAATAAAGCCAGGAGCGCTGGCATATCATTTAAGTAAGGAAAAGCATGTAAAGTTTTACATAAACAATATTACATAAAAATATTAAATTATTTTTCACAAGCTGTTTTTTTTTCAGAATCTAAACATCCTAGGAAGACCATGGGCAACCTAAGAGCAACTTCAGCGGACCCTCTAAACAAGCCCCTAAGCTAAATTTAAAGGGCCAAATCAAAAAGTTGAACTCCAGTGAGACCCCTACTTAACCCCGTATTTTAGAGAGGCCTCTAAATTTATCCCCCCACCCTCCATTCCTAGAGGTCTTTAGAGAGCCTCCGTTCTTAGAAATTATTGTTGGAGTTCAAATAAGTTTTGAGACTAAAAAATAATAGAGGAATCCCTCGTTTAATATTTGCGGGGAGCTATTGTTGGAGTTGCTCCAGTTTGTCCATGCGGACGTGGTAGGTATTGATCTCGAAAGAAGATTCAACCGTAAAAGCAAAAGGACGTGCGGTTGATTAAACTCCTTGCAACTCTTCAGGCTTCGCACTTTGTATTACTGAAACTGCCACGTCGCATTATTGCGCCTGTTCAAGGTTCGTAGCGCTCTAGCTCTTCTTGTGCTAGCCTGGCGTATGACATGTGGGGTATGTCCACCATAGCCAAAGCGCTGTCAGACGTACCAAACCATGCATATATACATATATGCTACTCCATTTGTTCTTTCTCCTACGGAGTTTGGCCTTTTTGTGGAATCAGCTAAAGAATTGGTCAGAAAAGCGCATATCTAACACTCAGGAGCGGAGCCAGGAATTTTGTTTAGGGGAGGCCGGTCCAACATATCGTTCTAATTGGTTGTTAAAGAAATCATAATCCAATAACATATATGTTAGAAATAATTGCTACTCATAGCTCATGTATGCACAAAGGATTGGTAACACACACAAAATTATCATTGCACTACAAAATAAAATATTTTATAAAAATTATCATTGCATTACACAAAAACAAGTTATACCGAAATCGGAACTAATATTTTTCATTCTAGTCATGTCTTTCTTGTCTTTATAGCAGGTGTTAGAGGAGGGATGGTATACAATATCTTGATCACATAATAGCCATCAATACGTTAAAAAATAATAGTCATCGAATTTCCCAATGTCACAATATTGCTAGTCGCTGCCTCGCTGGCCTGTTTCGCTGCAGCGGACCTGCAGCTGCCATGGAGAAATGGAGATGGAGACCACACGCAAAGTGAAGCCTTTTGTGTGTGTCGAGCCGTCGAGGCGCCATGCAATCGGGGGTGGTGATTTGTGGAGATTAAGAGGGCTGCATCGCCGGCGAGCATACAGTGCCCGGAGGCCCCATGGATTAGGAATCCTGCCGTGGGTAAACAAAAAGTGCAGACCCTATGCCATGGGGAGTAAGCAAAGACCAACAGCACTGAAGCTTCAACGTACAACACACAGGAGTTTTTTTTTTTTTTTTGAGCAATTACAACACATAGGAGTAAAAATATTTTTGCTGCTTCCTTTTGCTTGGGAGGGGCCATGGCCCCCCCTGGCTCCGCCCCTGCTAACACTGGGTATCGTTCTCACATGTACACATCTCGCCATTCCTACCTTCCATCATCTCACATATAAAAATTTGGTTGGTCTCAATAAAAGATAGATAGTATAGTTTATGTACAGCATAAATTTCTTTAAAAAGTAAACAGAACGACATGAAGACCATTTCATAAACAGAGCAGGTACTAGAGCCCTATAGCCAGGAGCTGGAAGAGTCGTTGATGGGTGATGGGTTTCGCTGTGTCTTCTCGACCAAAAGACAAAATATAATACTATAAGCAAGCACCTGCCGTAAAAACGAAACTGATGAAGCACCAAAACACAACAAAATGGTATTTTGGTTTGAACGTTGCGACCGTTAGGTCAACAACCATCTTTAGAATTTAGAAATGCGTACATGATGCATGATCGAGAGGTCCAAAGCTGATTGGACAAAAGGGAACTCGAGGAAATATAACGCAGCTGCTTAATGCTGGGATCAAACGTTTTCACACACCCTACGACATTTCGCTAACATGCAGTAGCATAGTACTAGCTACAGCATATTCAAATTCTCAAACCACTGTCATGATAATAAGAAACCATAAACACCTACTACTCTACTCAGTTACCTGCTCCCTTCAAAAACTAACACCAAAACAAAGGAAGAAATCCTTCTATATATCCCGGCCGTTTCACGATATGATCAGCAGCTGATTGATGCAAAAGCTCTGATAGATTAAGCGAGCCTGCAGAGAGAGAGAGAGAGGCAAACCAAGCTAATAGCATTGGCAACAATGGGGTTCGGCGTGGTGTCCCTGCTCGAGGCGTTGTGCCGGCGCGCCTTCACCTCCGCCGGCCTCCGCGCCGGCTCCGCCGCCGTCGACGCCGACACCACCGTCCACTTCTGGGCCAACCGCTCCCTCCTGATGGCGCCTTCGACTGCGGCGACCACGGACACGGAGCAGCGGCGGCGGCCGGTGCTGGTGCTCATCCACGGCTTCGGCCCGGGCCCCACGTGGCAGTGGGCGGCGCAGGTGGGCCCGCTCTCCCGCCACTTCGACCTGGTGGTCCCCACGCTCCTCTTCTTCGGCGCCTCCACCACGCGCGCCCCGGCCCGCTCCGAGGCCTCCCAGGCCGCCGCCATCGCCGCGCTCCTCACCGGCGGCCACCTCCCCGGCCTCCTTCTCGGCCCCGCCGGCGGCCGCACGGCGGCGGTGCACGTGGTGGGCGCCAGCTACGGCGGCGTCGTGGCGTACCACCTGGCCCGCGCGCTGCTGCAGCAGCAGCGACGCGGCGGCGGCGTGGCGGTGGGGAAGGTGGTGCTCTGCGACTCCGACGTGACCAAGGGGCCGGAGGACGACCGCGCCCTGGCGGCGAGGGGCGGCGTGGAGGAGGTGACGGAGCTGATGGTGCCGGCGGACACCAGGATGATGCGGCGGGTGACGGCGCTCTCCTTCCACCGCCCGCCCAAGTACATGCCCGAGTGCATCGCCCGAGACCTCCTCCGGGTACGCACGTTCACCATATACACATGCACGCGCATATATATGACAGTGTTCTCTCACAGTCTCATGCGTTATTATGCATATACGGTACAGAAGTTTGGAGGCCTAATAAATAATTATGTTTCTTGGATAATTAGCTTAGGATTAGTTATCTCGGCTCTGGATGCAAATAACAGTGTACTGCTGCATGCAGAATTACTTGGGGGGACGAAGGGAGGAGAAGATCGAGCTCATCAAAGGGATGACTACAGCGAAAGGCTCGCAGTTTATTACTCCTCTGCCTCTGGTATGAACTGCAGGAGCAATCATTAACCCACACACGACAAGAGTTTCACACGGTTACAAACAGGGATTCAAGTGGGGCACCTAGTAATATACTAGGTCCAGATTAAAAAGAAGGAATGCAATTCTCGCTTCTCAAAAGTAAACCAATTTCAAATTTAACTAAATTTATACAAAACAATACTAACGTTATTTATGATACAAAATAAGTATCATAGATTTATTATGGTATATGTTTTTATACCAGATCTATTTAGAGACATAATTGTTGGTTGTTTTTTATATAAATTTGAACAAATTTAAATTACTTGACTTTCTTGGAAAACGGTAATTGCATTTTTTTTGGACAGAGGAAGTAGTTGTGAGTCGCTAGGTAAGGTTAACAAAGTTATGTGTGGACTCCATGACTTAAAAAATTGCAAAACTTCATCCTAACTACTCCCCTTCTTTTCTCACTAATCTTATAAAAAGTACATAATCTATTATACAAAATAAATGCACTATCAAGATGCATTTCATAGTGTATTCAATGAAACTAAATTGTTCTTGCTGATGTTAATGTATTTTTCTATACACTCAACCAAAATCAGGGGAAATGAACCTAGAACAAAAGTAAAATAATCTTTAATTAGAAAGGAGAGTACAGGTGAAAATTAAACATTACATTCATACAACTAATCCATCATAACTACGTGCAGGAGATGTTGGTTATATGGGGAGAGTTCGACCAGATATTCCCACTGGAGAAATCATACAAAGTGAAAGAGTAAGTTCCGTTCTACTTGCAATTAGTTTCTTTCGGTAATTGTCCAGTACTCCTCTCCCCTTGACAACTTCTTTTCGTTTAGCATTTTGACATTTTATGGTTGATTGAGTGAAACGAACAGTAAAGAGTAAATCCGAATGCATATATTCATGCAGGAAACTGGGGGCAAAGGCTAAGGTGAAGGTGATACCGAACTCGGGGCACCTACCAGCACAGGAGGAGCCCAAGGTCTTCAACCACGTCCTCCTCGAGTTCCTGCTGCAGCCTTCCACCTCAAATGAGAGCACCACCGTCGCCACCGCTGCAGCTAGGCTTTGATTCTACGTCATGTCTTACATGAAAATCAATCGCAATGCGCCATGCATTTCTTGGTCTCTCGTCCACGTGTGTTACCATCTAATGGGCGGCTAAAGTTTAGACCTAAACTTTAGTCCTAGGATCCAGATATAGAGTCTTTAGCTCCATCCTGGAGAACTCCATTCGGTACCAGTTAGCACATTTCCATCCGGTTACTAAAAGATGGAAAGTTGATGTACTAAGTTTAGTAACGTGGATAATTGTTTTTATCAACTTCTTTGATTGCTAATTCCTTCATGGGTCCATAGCTCAGTGGTAGAGCATTTGACTGCAGATCAAGAGGTCACCGGTTCGAACCCGGTTGGGCCCTACTCTATATTTTTGAATACAAGAGATCACCGTGCTATTTTGTTTTTTATTTCGTGAAAAAAATTGGCGCGTGCCGTGTGGAGAGAATTGCTCCTGGAGGCCGGAGATGCAAATGATGATCATCACGACCTCTGGACGGAGAGAAGACGTGAATGCAGGTAACAACATCAATCAAGCAACCCATGTCTGTTGGCGCATCAGGAGGTTTACGGAAGAATTCAAAACGACCGCCCAATGGTTGTCAAAACTTAAGCGACGAAGTGGAAACCGTTATCGCTCATCGTAAAGACTCTTGATTTTATTTCGGAAATACGCCATTTTCACCGCATCCACCAAAAACTTGAACGGACAAAGTGAAAACTGTTATCGCTCATGTTAAGATACGTGAAGTTTATTCAAGAAAATAATTGCCTTGCACTCTCATGCTCACATCCAATGACAGCAGTACAAGATTGCAGATTTGCAAAGCATATTCTTTCCTGGTGCTTTCTACGTACCGAACTGCCAAATGATCAATGCCGGTTGGTTGAGACGGGGCGTGCAAGCCAAGTAGGAATCAGCCGATCCGTCCCCAGTTGGACGTCCATGTATGAGGGCGACAGCCACACCGACATTTTCCATGCACCATCTTGTTCGATAAAAAAATAGCACAATTACTCCTCAAATCTATGGATCTTTTTTGAAAGATCAAATCCATGGATCAAATGCTGCAAAAAAATTGCTCGATTGCCAATAATTCATCAATCCAGAGTAATTTGTCAGAAAATGTCCGTATCAGTTGAGAATCTTCAACGGTTTCGGTGACTGGCTAGTACAGGAAACTGAGCTTCTACCAAGGCATGATCGGGGATGCTGCCCCTGAAAAAAATGAAAATAGGGGGCAGCAAAAGGGAGTGGAAAACAACATATGAAAAAAACTGACAGGTTAACAAAAAGATTACAAACAACTATAACAGATGGTGGAAAAGGAGAAGACTGGATGCGCGAGCAGCATCTCTTCTTTCTGAAACCTTATGTTTTCAGCTTCTTTTTCTGCTTTATTCTGTGCCGAAATCTTGCTGTAAGCATTTGATTCGTGAAACTGCATGTACCTGAAGTAAAATGCTTAGTAAGCAGAGAGGGCCTTTGGTCAGCTGTACAAAAGAGATGGTGTCGACGAACAAGCACGGTGTGCTATCAGGTTGAGGCGCCATTATTCATTGGCAATGAGTTTCCAGGAAGCATTGTCAGGAAACGTCTCTTAATCCTCCATTGGAACCAAGGCATTCTTGAGGATTAGCATAGAAATAGTCCTCTTCCTTGGGCTGGCCAGGGATGACCTTCCTTTCTGTAGGTTGGCCCATGCGGCTCTTGTGTGCCTCCTTCACTGCCTCTGAGAATTCATCCCAAGATAGTGCACCTCCTTGGAAAAGGTCCAAGAGTTCAACAAGCTTCTTTCTGTCCAATACAATGGTCTTGCGAAAACCCATGTACCTGAAATGGATCAGCAGAGATGTTTACAACCATAGTGGCGGTAGATTCAAAATTGTTAAGGTGGAGATGGGTTCTTTTCCACAAAGAATTCAAAATCGACATAAGCTTTACTTTATTGCCTAGTAATAAATATGATAAAAAAAAGAAAGTGAAATTCCCATCAGAATCAAAGATGCAGACCTGCGGTGACCTTCAACAACCCTTGCCATATTTCCATCATAGCTGGGAATGAAAATATCGCTTGCTAGAGAAACCATGTAATCCAGTGCTGCCATTTGGGTTGAATGGTTCTGGAATGGCCACAATTCATCAGGAGATAAAATTTTCTCCTTCCTTACCTAATATAAGATAAAACTGAAACTTAGCATCCAAGTTAAAGATCTCTGGAACATTTAAAGGCTAAAAAAGTACTCACTAGCTTAGGGTATGCAGCCTTGAGCGCAGCCAAGCGCCTTTCACCACCATAAATTTCACCAGAAGCAATGTATATCAGTGTATCCTTTGTGAATCCTAGAGCTTTAAGAACTAGAGTAATTTCCTCTGGTGTGAGGGGGCAAAGTCCCTGAAGCCTCTTCACTTCAGAATCGATCTCCTTCTCTTTCCACCAAGGATAAGCGTATCTGCAGTACAAACATGATTAGTTTATATCTCATGAAGGATCAAAATAGCACAAATATTCAAACAATATATGCTTAGTAATAAAGCAAAACACAAACCTCATTCTAGTGAGATCCTCAGTTTCTTTACTAGAACAGCCATGTGTACAACCTGAAAAGGACAGCATGTCCATTTCATAGCGCAAGTGAAGCACAATAAATTGCCCACTTTTCTGTAGGGTGGAGATAAGTTTTTTGCCAAGGGCCTCAATCTGTGGGGTGAATCTCAAAGCCTCAAAGTTTACACGGCAACGCAGCATCTGAAGCTGAATTGGAAGGCCATTGTTTGCAAGGCGGGCATCTGATTTATCAAAATGAATCACTTTGTGCTTCCTTGCAAGAGGTAATATCTGCAAAAGAAGTGCTTTCAGTTCACTTGATCACTCTTCAATTGTGTTAATTGCGGCCTACAACCTGCAGCATGAAAGATCAAAGATTACCCTCTTTAGGTAGTATGTTTCATTTGACCAGCTGACAGGAGGCATCGAGTATAGTCTCTTCTTAGTTCTTAACTGGAGTTTCAAAGGCAGTTCTTTAACAATCATCAGCTCATCTCTCAGGGAATTAATGAAGTGATCCACGTCAAAAATATCTCCAAAATCACTGCAAAATAAAAATAACACAGTAATTTTAAAGGAGCAGGAAAAAAAAGAATTGCAACCAATTCAGTAACATTTCTACACACAAAACCTATGGCATGTTTAAGTAGTTTCCGGAAGCAAAAGAAAAACAGCTCGTCATACATGTAAAACATTGATCTCATCAAAACAACGTTATATGGAAATCATACCTTGGATCAGCCCAAAAAGATCTTTTGTCCAGTTCAGGGACTACTAGGGTTAGATTTAAATGGCGTGCTATAGTCACCATATCACATATCTGCAACATATCATTTCATATGAACTTCAGAAGGACTGACAAATAAACAGCAGTATCGGCTCGCACCATGAAACCAAATGATAAACTGCATGAAGCTAAACTAATTGAGGTACCAACCCCGGCTCGCATTTGATTGAGGCCACCATTGCATGTCACTCGTAGATAACCATTGCTTTTATAAATTCCTGTAGAAAATAACATGAATAGATAAGTTGAGGGCTGAGACAGCAAGAAAAGCCAATTGGCATCTTAGTGTTGAATGGCTAGAATGAGGTTGCCTGATCACTGCATGTCCTAACAGAACTATACTCAGGGTCTATAGCAATCTTCAATGTACCGAAGAAGCCTCCTGATCATCGCATGGTATGAAATTACAGAGCTCCTTCTAAGTGTCAGGTAAGCGCTAAATATAGCATATGCAAGATAGGGATCAAGCAAGCCCTGAAGCCACATTTTGCCAAGTTCACTTTGACTTGACATCCCCTTTTGACTTGACAAAAGAGGAAACGTACTATCAACTATGCTTTGTCATATGAACCAAGCAATCGCGAGTTCAGAACGTTGGCACCGCAAGGCCAAGGCCCGAGATCCCAAAAGGCACCAAATTCGCCTATAAAACCGCCAATTCGAGCTCACGATCGAGCCGAATCGGCCCGGAAATGCGCCTCCTCTGACCATAAAAACTGCCGCATTTGACTCCTCGGCCGCCCAAATCGGAGCTCCCCCACTAGATCACCGGTACGAAGAGAAAGGAGAAGAGACACTCACTCTTGGGCACGAGCGCCGGCGGCGAGAGCCTCGCCGCGGCGCTGTCCTCGCCGGCGAGCGCGGCGAGCCCCGCGGCGGCGCCCCCTCCGCCCCCCGCGCCGCCGCCGCCGCCGCCGCCGCCGCAGTCCGCGAGGACCCGCGGCCGGAACAGCCCGGCGATGGAGGCGAGCTGCACGACCGCGGTCCACAGCACGGCGCTGGCCGCCGCCCGCATGGCCCACCGCCACGCCCGCCTCCGCCGCCCCCCTCCGCCGACGGCCACCATCCCGCGGCCGCGGCCTTCCACCTGCCTCCTCCCTCCCTCCACCTCCACCCCAGTACCACCACCACCCCTGCTAGCGCTATACCACCAGCCGGGAGCAGCACCACCACCAGGAGCCGGCGGCGGCGAACGGAAAGGGGAGGGCGGCCGAGGGCCGATTAGTGAGGGAAGCAACGGCGCTTATGCGAAGGGGGAGATTAGGGGAAGCTTTTGGGCGATGATTAATTAGTTTAATGCGGAATCGGTATCGGGCGTCGCGGTGGGAGGAGGAAGAAGAAATCGAGGAGTGAGACGAAACGAAACGAGGCGGGCGCGTGTGACTGAGCGGCGGTAGGCACGACGTGAGCATTTGGCGCACGCTTCGGTGGGTGGTAAGTCGTAGCCTCTGCCCTCAAACACGGCGATTAATAATGTAATCAACAACTGATTGATCGGTTGGATCGTATGGAACGGCCATTAGTGAGGAGTGACAAGTCGTTCTGGTGTCCATACGCTGAGTGAGCGTATTCGACAGAGTTTTCTAACGTAGCACCACTTTTGATATAATAATCGATATGGAACGGCGTTCATTTCGCTTATCTGCCACCAGCCAGCAGTATTTATCTCTCAGCAGAAATCAGCACCAGACACCAGCCATCCAACAGTATTTTTTCAGCATAAATCAACACCAGACACCAGCCAAGCGAACATGCGGTTATTTTCCATAGAAAGTATTGTGTTCTATGTAGAAGATGTTTTCCATTTATAATATAGGATATGTATGTCATCAACTTTTAGCTTATTAGGTAGATGGTCAAAGCTAAAACATTTGACTTAAAGGCAATTGTAAAGGGACATCTTGACCATTTAGGATTGAATGGAATGTTCGATCGAACACGTCGGTTTGGATTATATATACCCCTTTTATATATGTTCAGATATTGGCTATATTCACTGTAATAGCAGTAACTTCATAACTGCTTATTTTCCAAACCTTTTTATAAATATGATGAGGTAGAAATCCACTGTCAACATCCGCAAAAGAAAAAAGAAATTTATGGTCAAGGTTCTAGATAATGTATGGTATCCAATACCATAGCCCATTTTTTGGAACAAAACAAGAGATGAAGTCCTCAACTACCACATGATAGAGTTGAATTATGTTAAAATAGAATAATTGTTGCCGCGAAGACAGGTTGCGTATGTGTAGGTTCGAGTTCTATACCACGGCTGTAGCTTCATGTGGCCATGCCCTGGAGCTGAACAAACAGTACCTAAACAAAAGTGCCAAGTGTGCCTCGCTCGTGATGGGGAGTTGGCATCCCCAGGCGCAGATGTGTACTGTGCTTGCTTGTTCCTTAATCCTCACGTTGATTTTGCCCCATCTTCCAGGGGTGCGAGGTTGCATCTACAAGTCACTGTCTTAGTCAGTTTCGTAACCATAACTGGTGACTCGCCATCCTAAAAATTATGATAAAAAAACGTTGCTCTTCGACCATGCCGGCGAGTTTTTGGCCTCTCATCCCGCAGACAAATGATATGATCATCAGCACATCGGAAGAGAGTGGTGCCGAGCCGACTGGATATTAACATTTAACAACCGCAGGAAGTGGACGTGGCTGGAATGGGTTGCCCGTGTACATGCATCAAAAGGATAAGAAAGGCCGGCGGAAAGCAACTGGTCAAATGTTGTTTTCATGAAAATTTGTAGTAACAATTACGTATCCGGGATCGCGGTATCTTGTACGAACGTGGGGTTTTCACTTTTTTTTTCCTTTTGGTTATTCAGCCGCCTTTCGTGCATTAATAAGCCAAGGACTTGCACACTGAAAAGATGCCATTCCCATCCATTCCCAAATCGTTGAAAATGTAGCTAGCAACGTCAAGCAGCGAAGAAAATCTTATCGAATCACTATTGCTGACAACACAAAAAATACTCTCGAGCCATCAGGAAATCAGATCTAAATCATGGTCAGCTCTTGAGCAACGGACTACTAAACAATCCGCCAAACAGCACAGACCGACTAGCAAAACAATGCCACGGCATGCAGGTTGCAGTCGCAGAATCCAAAGTTCGTACGAAGGTAACAGCCAAATTGATAACCCACAAGGCAAGAACAAATCCAAGATTTGTTACAGCCTTGCGGATGCACAAGGTCACATATGGTCAAATTCGTTCTTGAACATTTATGTCATTATCAATGGGAGCTCTTGTTTGCAGAAAGAAGAGAAATGGCCAATAATGCTGGCAATTTGGATGGGAGGCCAACTGCTTCAGAAATCAGAACGTTGAGAGGAAGTAGGATGCGATCCAATAGCCAGCTCTCCTTATTCCGGCTGCCTATAACTTTGCCGGCGAGAAGATGATATGTACAATTGACCGAGCATCTTCAATATATACAGGGGTGATGTGTTCATCATCCAGGTCAACTGGCTGAGGTCCTGAAAGGTGGGCTGTCAGACTTCAGAAACCGGAAATATTCCTTCTGCAGCATCTGCCCTCCATTCACTTGGTCAAAGCAGCACCTGTAGAAGCTGATGATGGCAAAATTGACACGATTAATGAAACAAGCGACAATTCGTACACTACAAATGGAGGTGGAAGATGCTGGCACTTGATAGATAAAAATCTGCACAAACAACCATACTGCCAACTCAAACTTTTATATGAATTGATCTCCCAAATCAACTATATTGCCACCTGACAAAATATGCCTAACCGCTGTTTCCATCAGCCGATGTTTCATAGCTAAATAAACGGCAACTGCTGTGACATTTTGAAGTATAAAAATACCACATGACAAGTATGCCTGTTCAATGACTATTGGTAGCAAGGGTTACTGAATAGCATGAGCTCCAGTGCCACCTCAGTGGCTCTGTTTATAACATGCACAATTCACAAACAGGGCATGCAATAATGCAGTTGGCAAGGCCAATAATGTCTTCACCCAAAACAGAGAAGGCACCGCGATTTACATTTTAGAGTTAAATGCACAGGAGGTCCTTAAACTTGTTGTAGAGTGTCATCTAGGCTCAAGAACTTTGAAAATGCAGTGCGGGGTCCATAAACTTATTAAAATGTGTCATCTAGGTCCAAAGAGCCAAAAATACCACTATGGTTTTACTTGTGGATATGAAATCTTCATACTGACATGCCACAACAGCATGGCAAGGTTAATTTGGGAACTTTGTACCTACATGACACATTTGGCAAGTTTAAGGACTTCAAGCTACATTTTCAAAGTTCATGGACCTAGATGGCATTCCATGACAGGTTTAAGGACAACCCATGCATTTCACTCTTCCATTTATGTGTTCCTTTTGCAAGAACAAACTAAGGCAATATAATTGTTGATATTGGCAATAATGAGCAGTGAAAATGTTGATATTTGTTGAAACAACAATCTTGAAAATAAAATATAATTCGATGAGGTGAGTACCTGCCATCCAGGCCAACCATCATTACAGTGTTCTGTGCACCAAAGGCTACTATGTAGCGTGTTACTTCTGGTAAATGGAACTGAGCAAATGACCACTCTGAGCTGAAATACTTCGGCAGGATCCCTGAAGAAAATTCAGAAGAATAAGTTAATGACTTGCGCGGTATGAGAAGCCAACCCCAATTCTGTCTCAAGATTATAAAATGATGAGATAAAAGGATTTGGCCAGGATGTAAATAGTTCACTAGAGTTAAGACTTAAGAAGTATGATTATACATGCTTTAGCTGCTAGAAAGAACTCCATCTTTTTTTAAATATACGAGATTTAATGCACTAATTAACTTGTCCTAAACATATATTTAAAAATGGAGGAAGTAGCTTGTTTAATATTTTGAGATAATTGTGTGGCTGCCCCTACTTTGAGACCTAACTACAAGAATCTCCTCCTTTTCTTCACTTTTCACCACTTCCCCTACTATTTCTGAAATGTTTGCACCATTGCCCCTGGTTTGTAAGCAAAGTAGGGGCAATGGTGCAAACTGCAAAGTGAAAAAGAGGGCAAACTCATAATTAGGCCACAATTTGAGGGTAACCATGCAGATGTCCCTATTTTCGTCATGTTAATAACAGAATAGGAGCTCCATGATTTTATGTTTTGAATCGATCCTCAGTACTTCCACACTTCAGAGCAAACTCAGAGCTAGTACACTTCCAGGAGACATTAAAATTTACAGCTAGCGGAAGTGGTCTGTTAGCTAACTTGGGAGTAGAATGGCTCTTTTAAAATGAATGCTGGATGAGTGGATCATCGCAAGCCATATGCTAGCAAACAAACTTTAATGTTTCATTACTTGTGAGGGCCTAGAGCATATGCTCAATGAGTGCAAGCATGTCACTGTAATGATATGACAAACAATCAGCATAAGAATAATAACTGTAAAATGGCCCCCAATTCCAGAAAGAGCACAATTGCCTCCAATCAGGTCAGAAGTTTACAAAATCATTAGAATACATGCCTCCAATTGTCATTCAAATAAAAACAGATAATCTAAGATCACTGAGATTGAAGGCGAAGATAATAGTTATCAATAAGTTCAAACTTATTTACGGATTAACAATTTCAGAGGTATGGCACTGATTTTTTTTCTAACTTCACAATATTAAGTTTTTATAACAGCACAACTAGTGATATCCAGAACAGACTCAACAAAGAATGGGTGCAGACCAGAGTAGCATTTGTACCTCTCATGAAAGACAGTGATGAACTTGCATTGGACCCAGTGTTCGTCTGAATAAGAGCATCAATAGAACTGGAAGAGTTCTGGTGGTCCATACGTGGACCTTCAAGAGTGTGTTGCTCATTGCTTGCATCCTCCCCAGCAACTCTGACCCTCAGAGAGAAAATATGAACAGTTCCTTTGTCGCTGGACACTGCCAACCACTGCACATTGGGTGATAGTGCAATGCTATATATTTCTGCTTTGTCAAGCCCTCTGCGTACCTACATGTCATTTATAATTTAAACAAAATAGATCATTATGAGCTCATCCTAACCATTTATTGATTATGATATTGCAACTGAAGAGACAACAGAATAAAGAAGACCATGCTTTCTATTCACAAAGAATGCCATGCAATAAAAAAAAGATCTGCAAAGATATAATGCTAGAGAGTAAAAGAAAATATGCTCACCTCTTGTAGGCGAGTGCCATCCATTGTGTTGAATATTCTGATCAAAGTGCCCTTCGTGCTAGCCGTTGCCAGTAGAAGACCATCCATTGTCAGTGCCATGCAAGAGATGTGTGAATCATGAGCCGGGATTGTCTTTGTCATCTTGAGCCCAAAATGCTCCACCCGAACATGCCCCTGGTGCACCCCAGGGCATGCCAAAACTGAAGTATTGGAATGATGGGAGAGGCAGCAAAGTCCTTTAGGATTTGACAGGGTGTCAATCTGGTAGAGTAGCTTCAAATCGGTGAAGTTGTAGACATATATCTTCCGCTCGAGGACAATCACAATGTAGTCCTTTGCCAATTTTACAGACCGGACATCAGAGCGGAAGGCGAACTCTCCAATGCAACGGCTCTGATGATCATCCCAGATCATCACCTTGTTCGGCGGATACTGCACATTGGAGCCGCCACCTACAAGAGCAAGGATGTTGCAACGAAACAGCATCTCAACAATCCCAAACCCGCCGCTTTTAAGGTCCCTCCTGAAAGTTTCCTTGAAAGGCTCGCAGTTGAAGATCCTGAATCCATTGCTGGTACCAGCAGCGAAGCATCCACAATCCTGATTCCAAGCAACTGACAACAGTCTGACATCCTGGTCGTCACCACGACCTGCATCGGGCTGGCCCATAGGTGCCGACAGTGGCCAGGCCTGAGGGGACCCAAATGTCCCAAGCTTGCCTGGGGGAAGTAAACCCCGTGATGTGGAGACTTGTGAGCTCATGAGGGGGGAAGTGAAGCCAAATCAGTCGTCTCTGAATGTAAAGCTCAGTTAAACCAAATGTGAAAGGTTGTTGCCAGACAGTTTTGGAGATCCTGCAGGAAGCAGAAAACATCAGTAGCAAGCTAACAAAAACATACGTAGGTGCCACCAGTTAATAAATACTGTAGCTAATAATCCAATCAGACATACAGGGAAAAAATATATAATGCTAATCATTGCAATGTCAAGCCTAGTAGGCATAGCTTGGGCACTCATTTTCATTTTCAGTTTTTTTTTTTTTTGCTTGGACAGCACCCCTGCTTAGTTAGTGATTGTAATCAGGGGTGGCATCAAGGTGGTGCATAGGGGTTCAGATTATCCATCAATTTGGAAAATAAAAGCTGACTGCTAATCGTACTCAGCTACACAGCATACATACATAAATCCACAAGCCGGTGGCGATTGTGGAGAGAGGATGTAGAATTGAGGGAACATCCGTCCGCCAGACCTAGGGCTTGGAGAAACCAGTCCCGGTCCTGGCGGATCTCCAATCCCCACTACCCGCTCCCTCCGGTGAGAGGGACGAGGAGGCCTACGCGGGGAGGAATCGGATCTGGGCGGAGGCGCCGTCCGCAGCGAGGAGGGCGGCGGAGCTCCTCGGCGAACGGGATCGGCGATCGACCGCCGCGGGAGGGTTCGAGAAGGCGCGAATCCCAAAGAGGGGGAATTGCGTTGCGGGGAAGCAGGGGGGAGGAGGGAGCGTGTGGGGGATCGAGGGGCGAAGCGAGGGAGCGTTCCCTACCTCTCTTGCACGGCGACGCCGGCCGATGCGTGGAGGCGGACAGAGACCACGACCACCAGGCGAGGGCGAGGACGCGTGCGCGGCGGCAGAGAAGCGCGAGGGGAAGGGGAGTGGGGCAAGCGACGAGGGGAGGGCGGAAGGAGGAGGAGGAGTCGGGGCTCGGGAAGCGTTCCTCCGACGGATGCGTGCGCCGCAATTAACCTTTTCCCCTCCACCCATCGTCCGTGCTAATCCCATCGCTAAATCGTCATTAGGGAGACTTTTTAGCTTTCTTTATTTCTCTGACGCTGTAAGTAGGGAGACATGTTCGTTGTTCTCGTCACGGGTGTTTTTCACAGCGTCAGCGCCTTGGCCTAGCTGGTGTGCGACGGTGCGAGTAGGTCCCGTCTGCAATGGCCGGACGCGCCGGCACCGCACGCGGCGCGATCTGAATTGCAGGAAGGTTACGGTCCAGGTTCATGTCCCCCGGGATATTCAGATTCTGTCAGGATAACCCATCGGTCACGGTCGAGATTCTCCAGAACATTCGTCGCTAGTTGGCTGCACAATTTTGGTACGGGTTCTCTGCGAGTTCCTTTCAGTTTCAGGTCAGACTGTTAAAATATAGCTCACCGGAGCAGCCACGCTACGCAAAGCTAACGGCGGCGTACTGGCATGGAGAACGTGGCTGGGTCATAAGGATTATCGACGCGTTCCAATTAGGGACGGTAAAGGATTCTAAATTTTGTAATACAAATTTTGAGGAGAACCGAACCAAAATACTACTTTTTTAGTTAAAATTTACTAAGGTCAAGTTAGACTGTAAAAGAGATAAAAGGAATATGATCCATTCCCACCCCTGGTTCCAAATAGAGAATTAGCCAATTTTATGAATTTTCCAGATGGAGGAGCACAGCATAACGTTGTATATACTCACCATTTCTATTTATATATATAGTAGTAACCTGTACGTATACGGTCAGGTTATCCTCAGGTGCTCAAGCATCCCGCGAGAGCCTATACAGGGGATGGCAATATGCACAGTCAAAATACACACTCATGTACGCCTTCAGCTTCAGCTGCAAGGGACTTGTGTACACTCTTTCAGCACCGCATCAGGGCCGCTCTGCTCGCAGGCGCTGCGAGCAGCAACACACGAACGCACACACCCCCTATCATCAGCATGGAGTAGAGCACTGAAACTTGCCGCTCTTTAAGCCGTCTTAGAACAACTGGAAGAAGAGGCTTGTTGAACCGTCACCGAACGACCGGAGGTCTGCTGGCTTCACCAGGGCCCTGCACATCGGGCATGTCCGCTCCCTCTCAAACCTGTTACCGTCCAAAGAAGTTAGCGAGGAATTGGTACCAGACATTCTAGGTTTTAAGACAATGGAATCACTGAAAGATGTGTAAAAAATAGCAAGGAAAGGTTACATGTCGGGTAGAGGGGAAGAGGACAAGAAGCAAGATGCATGTGGCTTACCATTCAGATACGCAGTCTTCACAAAAGATATGTTTGCAGCGCAAAAGAATGGGGACATGCATCTTCTCTTGGCATATCGCGCACATATCTCCAGCAGCAATGACCTGAACAAACACAAGATAGTATAGTAAACATGTGTTAAAACATCCAGTGTGGAGTGCATATCTCAAGACAGAATTAGGCGTTTCGTGACAAACGAAGAGCATATTAGCTACCTGCTCACTCGTTGCATATGAACCATAGTGGAAGTCTTTATGAGATAACGCTCTCAATGCCGTCAAAAACGACTGAACCTGACAGATACAATTAAATGTTAGAAGGCATCCACTCAGTATGTATAACTTATTAACTTCTGAAGTTTAGATAAGGGGAGGTATGAGCACCTTTTCCACAACAGATGTCAACTTGAAAGTGAGATACAAGCCAGTGGTTAGAGAGGAAAATAGGCTTCCATACTCCTTGTTCAGGAAAAAACGGTACCACACAGGTGTAGGCAATAATGCACGGTACAAAAGTAGAAAATATTCCACAATTGTCAACATTTGGCCCTGAACAGGAGGAATTTTTGGTTATATCTTCTCTCATCTATTATTATGCATAAATTACTGCCATACACTAGAGCTATACAGGAAAATCACCAAGATATATCACAGAAAATGTCGGATAAGAACTGTTAGAGTGGTTTACCTGCCTACGATAGCTTCGCCCTCTGCTGTTCTTGTAGTACATCAGCAGTAAACACTTGACAACCATAGCAGTTTGGCGCACCATTGTATCTGTAGGAGATCAAGGACAGTGTCACTATACAGGAAAGTATCACCTTGAAGACAGAAGTACAGTATTGATGGTTGCGCAAATATAAAATGACAGCGATGTTGAAGTACAGGGAACACGGACAGGTTACCCACTTCCAACCTAGTAACAGCCTAACTATTTGTAGAAGGCAAGTACTTATGCACGTCAAGTAAAGTCAAAGCAAACATCTAAGCCCAGTTGACAAAATGGAGTGACTCCAGCTCCAAATACTAAATTTTGTTCAGGTGGTATGACATCAAATGGTGCCAGCAGTATCACTTTGCAACCATAACAGACAATTTGAATATGTTCAAGCACCATACCGTTCACCAAGATGATGAATATTGCATGCCAAAATGGCGGTATTTCTTTCGGAGGAAGCATCACGAGAGGTCTTATAAGGTCTCCATTCTTGTAACACCAATAAAACCCAAATACGTGAACAGCAAATAATATTGTAATGCCGGCAAGTACTGGAATTTTCCTCTCCCTCTGTATTACATGGACAAAAAGAATCAAAATTAGTCAATATGCTATTATGGTAGATGGATCGTCAGTAAGCAACATATTGTCAATAACTTGTATAAAAGGATTGAAAGCAAGTAGGTTTGCAGGGTTTTGTAACTTAACGGTGTGCCTTAGCAGCTTGAAGGTATCACAAATTCCCTATGGAAACAGAACTCTCAAGTCTCGATTAATATCAGATATTAATCAATTGGTGCAGTAAAGTTGAAACCAATGTTGGACAGACTAAGCCTTCTATTGCATACAAAGAAATAGCGCAAGTACAAAGCAGTTCAAGGACAGCATAGCATAGCCCTGGTGATTGCTTATACGCATGCATCAAATTATAATGCCTTCATGTGCAGGAAATCCATAAAAAACTGTCTGCACAATGGTGATGTGACCAAATAGCAAAAAGTTCACTATGTTTGCTGCACTGAAATATTTCCATGTTTAGAGCACTTGAAAACATTAATTGGATTAACAGAAACAACTACAAGCAGAGGAGTGGCATTCAGCAAAACGAGAATTATTTAATGACATGAACTCCCTGGGGAAATAATGGCATACAACAAAACAATATTTGCTTCTCAATGCTCCTGTGAATTATGACGCAGACCTTAGTCAAACTAAACTACACCAAAAGTTCAACAAAACAATCACTAACCTTCAGAGCAGTCTGCTTACGCAGGATATCGTTGGACTTGAACATCACAGCAGCAATCCAAATTGTCACGAAGAAACCTGTGCAAAACAACAAGCAAATGCCAAAACAAATTTAGCCAACATTCCCCATACATCACATCACTATAAATTCGCAAACAGCATGACGCTATCTTCTAAGCATCAAATTGGCCATGTGCATATCATTTTGCGCTCTATTGATAAGGGGAATAAGTGAGCACGACCTTGCAAATGTTGTCTGATGAAGACGACGAGCAGCAGCAGGGAGAAGGGCAGTATCTGCTCCACCCACCTCGCCACCTGCTGTATGTCATACCTCTGGTATGACGACGAGGATTCCCTGCCGCTCTCCGCGCCGCCAGCCGCGGGCGCCGGCTCCGCGGTGCGCGCCCTCGCTGCGTGTCCCTCCTCTTCCTCCTCGACGATCACCTCCTCGGACCTCTCGGACGACGTCCCCGCCTCACCAGGCGCCACAATCCGGATCGACACCTCGCCTGGTCCAGCCCCAGCCCCCGCCTGGTGCGTCCCGCCGCCGGGATCGGGGCGGAGGATGCCGGAGTACTCGAGCAGCGCGGTGAGCGGCGCCTGGATGAAGCTGGAGGCCGAGAAGTGCACGCCGTACCTCCTCGACGGGGCGGGCGGCTGGGGCGGGGGCGGCGGGGACGGGGCGCGCGGCGGCTGGGCCTGCTGCGCGTCCATCGGGCGGGACGGCGCGCGGGAGGAGGGGTGGAGCTTCCAGAGGAGGATTCCGCCGCGGCGGCGGCGGCGGAGGCCGGGCGGCGCCGCGTCGGGGGCGGAGGGGGATGGCGGAGGGGACGACGTCGGGGCCGCGCGCAGGCCGCACGCGGCGAGGCGGAGGCGGAGGCGGTGGAGGGTCCCCGTGCTCGTCGCCGTCGTCGTCGCGGTCGTGGTTGGAGGAATTTCCTGGGAGGCTTAGGATATTTTTGTGGTCTGCCCTTTTGATCTCTCTTCTTCCTTTTTCCGGGCATGGGTTTTGTTTATCTCGTTTCCTTCGCTTTGCTTGCGTGGTTGGCTTGCTCGTGTGTTGCTTCGTTCGTTAATCCTCTATTTGGTGCGGTTTCTTTTCTGATAATGGGCAGTTAATTTAGATTTGTCGGCGTCCCCACCGGATAGGATCATAGGATGATAGCAAGGACAAAGGCATTTAGTATTTGCACGATTGCGCCAAAATATTGGTCTCTATCTTGTTATATACTATGTTCTATAAAATTTATAAAAGGACATGATAAGCTATTGTATATAGCTTTGATTAATGTGGTGTTTATTACTCCTCTACTCGTTCGTGTCTTCTAAAGGTAGTTCTAACATTTTGACTTTTTTTTCATGACCCATGAACCATATACCCGATATCCCAATGTAAAAGGCTCAGAAAATCAATGAAAATCTCAAATAAGATTATTGGATTCGATTTGTGTAGAAAATTAGAAAAATCTCTAGATGCCACTTATGTAAATTTGTGACGCATAGCAAAACCAATGTTAGCATGGTGACACTGTAGTACTTTCGAATTAAGTAAATATATATCATGTTCTCGCCCGGCGGAATAATTAATGTCTAAATGGTATATATGGGTTATTCGCTACACACCAAACGAATTGTTATGTCCATTTATGCAAACTCGTGCAAATTTTTGTTGCCTACTCGTCCAAGTTAAAAAGTAAACGAATTGGTGTAAACTTGGCCAAATTAACGAGCGGTCAACATTTGGGCAGATAAGCCTATCAATGGTAGGTCGGTCGCGCTGTCAAGTGGAAACAACTGAACCATCCAACCAATTGTAAACGAAAACGAACCAGACTTGCCACGCCAAAAACACTCGTTAACAAACCTGATTTGACAGCCGAATGCTAAGACACGGTCTGTTTGTTTGTATATACATATGGTTACGTTACATACTCGTACTAGAAGTAGTCTATAACCACTGGCCTATATATTGACCTAATCAATCTACTAGCCTAGCTATCTTAACTCAATCTAGTCTATCTTTCCCTTAACGGCCATGCCGATGCCGTATCATCAAACAGGTACGTACTTGTGACAACTCTGACAACAAAGGATCGCTAGCCTGTTGCGTCATCTATGCTAAACTTTGCTTAGAGGCAATTATTATCTCCATTTTCTTTTACTCGACGTTTTGCGTGTTGGAAATTACTTAAAAATAATCATTTAAGAATATTTTTCATGACAATTCCGCTTATACTGATTTCATGTGACAAAGTTTATTTAAGAACGACAGTGATATCATTTAAGTGTTTACTGACAACACCTATTTAAGAACAAGGCCGGAGAGTATCTTACTTTCTCATTTGAGATTTGAGATATTATATGACAAACAGTAGTATCATTTAAGTGTTTTGAATCCGTAGTGTTTTCCTTTTTAGCTCAACGGAAAATCTCACTATCATTTCAAAAACAAGGTAGCTAGTTATGAAGAAACATATATATGACCTTCATGATGATGTATATAAATAGTTTTAAAATAAAATAGCTAGCTCGTTCTAAAACGCCGGTTAACGTCAGAGCAATAGTACAATATAGGAAGGTCGACGTCAGTACGATTCCTATTGGTTGGTATGGTAACATCCTGTCGTGTTACAAGTTTTTTTTCGATGGAACTGTCGTGTTACAAGTTTTTTTTTCGATGGAACTGTCGTGTTACAAGTTAGTACAACTTACAAAGGGGACAGACCACCTCGCAAGATCTCACTATCTCAGCTACCCCTCGCGCGGGTATTGATGACGCGACGCCGTCGGCGCGCGCTGCCCTGCCTGCCTGCCTGCTCGCTCGATCGCTTCCCCGCCCACGCCAACTACCGGTTGCCTGTCACGTCGGCGTCGAAGCCAGCAACAAGAAGATCAGATCCCTCCCCGAACAAGCTAGCCCATGCTTGCAATCAAACCCTATGATCGATACGATCCTGAAGGCCGTGCCTTTCGTGTTGGTCCTTCACGGCTTCGAATGAAGGCGTTGGCTCGGCTTCGGCAGCTTCATCATCGTTCAGGTAGGGCGTGATTGGTACGAGAGAGGAGGCCATCCAACTACCCATCCGGTATCGTTTCGTGCACTTTCGGTTTGATTGGTTTCCCTCCCGGTATGTTTTGCCTGTATCGGTCCGTTCACTTGAGCCCCTTCGTCCTAGTTCCTCTCGTACGCAAAGTTTGAGCTGCTCTCATGAGCCAGGATGGCTTGATGCACCCACGATGGAAGGGCCCATGTGTCAGTCACCTAAACTTTCTATCATGCATGCATCCAAACAACTGCTCCTTCCGTACAATACCAACAGCAAAAACAACCAAACACGACTGCCTGCATGAGCTTAACCTGGATAGTTTGAGCCTGTACTGTCCGGCCATCCCATACCGGGGTGTGCACCACAACCAATCACACCCGTAGGGTACAGTTCGCGGAGGGCCGGCCACACGGGGATCGCGTCAAGCAGCTGGCCGCGCCGCCAAAAGAATGTGCCTATGTACTCTACAGGCTGGTTGAGAGGATGAGCTCTTGCCAACAACCCAACCAGGAGCATTCATTCAGTAATTGATAATGAAGCAATAATCAGAAGAGTAGAAGCGTTGAGCTGACAGGTACAGATACAGATACACCATTACACGTACTAGGCGAAGTACGATTTCACATGGAGAGTACGTACCGTCTAGGATTGGCAATTGATGCGCTAGCTCGTATCGTATCTTGGTGAATTTGGTGGAGTTGGCGAGGCCCCTGATGGTAGGCTGCTGGAACTGGAACCTGAAAGGAGCACCTCGTACGCCTGCACCAGCAATTTGCAGAGGAAGCCAGCGTTCCAGACCCCGACGCTAGTCTGTTACGCTACGCGTCACACCTCTAGCTGCTGCTGACGACGAACTCGATCTCGCGGCCTGGCTCGTGCAGTCGTGCTTGAACAACTCGGCACGGCGGCGAGCCTCATCCAAAGCACCGCACCGCGCACGCCGGCGTGGAACCTGCGCGTGCAAATCGCGGCTAGCCGGTTAATTTCGCGCTCGCGGAGCATGGAACGAAGGATCGACATCGCTGCGGATCAGACCAAGGACACTGGCGCCGGGAGCGAGGGAGAAGCGTTTGGCGGGAGATGGGTATACTTGGGCTTCAACTGCCGCTCGCCAAGTTTCTGGCGCCGGGCCGAGCCCATCAGTTCCCCCATCAGTGCCGGGCAACAACTACTCATGAGAAACGTAGGCCCATGGTTTTTCTCTTCTTGATTAACAAACGGATTTTTCTCTTCCTAAAAAACAAAGTGAATTTTCTCTGTCGACCTAAGCCATTTTCTTTTATAAATTCAATTAAATTTATAGAAAAATATGTTAAGATATAAAATAGTAACAAAATGTACTTTCATGATATATGTGTGGTAGATTTAATAATACTAGTTGATAGTATTATAGGTATTAATGCATTTTTCAATAAACCTTAGTCAAAGTTTAAAGACATTTGTCTTGACACAACTAAAAAAATATTATATTTTGGATTTTTGGGAGAACCAATTGATCACAATTCATTTAAACAATTGCTATGTACCTCTTTCAAACATTTCTCTTTTTTATATCTTCGCACAAACTAGATCAAGACCTCATAACCAACGCCGTACCGATCGAAGCGCGACCAAAAAAGCGAGGAAAATTCGCCACAAGTCTCTTCCTGGTCCAAGCCGCCGCCCATTCAATCCCTCTTCTGACTTCGCTGCCCCACCTCTGTCCGCGGCGGCGAACCCGATCTCGATTCGATCCCCCCCCCAGCTTCCATGGCGGCCGCCCTCTCCTCCTCGCGGCGCGCCCTCCACACCCTCCACCGCCGCCTCCTCCTTCTCCACCCCACCCCCTCGCCCGCCGCCGCGCGGCTCTCACCCCACACTCCCGCTCCCTTTCCCATCCCCCGCCACTCCCCGACTCCCTCCTCCCGCTTCTTCACCACCGCGCGCGCAGATGCGAGGCTGGGGCACCGGCTGCTGCCTCCGCCGCCGCAGCGGGCGCAGCGGCTCGTGGGCGGGGTCAGGTCGGCGTCGACCGGCGGCAGGTCGAAGCTGGCGCCGCTGGGGCAGGGGGTGAAGGGGCTGGGGCGGCCCGTGGAGGTGGCGAGGAACGCAGCGGCGCGGTACCGGGAGGCCGTCGGGCTGCAGGTGGAGGCCTTCTGGAGGCGCAACTACATGATCCTCGTCGGCGCCGGGGGCGTCATCGTCTGCGTCGCGCTGTGGAGGATCATGTTCGGCATCGCCAGCACCTTCGTGGGCCTCTCCGAAGGCATGGCCAAGTACGGCTTCCTCGCCCTAGCCACCGCCATTGTCGCATTCGCCGTGAGTAGCATGCATTCCCTTCTTCTCACCCTTACCTAACTATGGGTCTATGATACACTAGTGTGTATGTGATGAACTGGGAATGTTGCTCTATTCTGTTGATGGTCTCTTGTTGTTTACAGTTGGGATGTCGCACTGTTGTTTGTGTTTCACTACTGCGGTTCAGAAGATGGTTCAGCTTGCTGCACATGCCCACATCATGAATTCATGACTACTAAAACTGTAATTGACCCACAGGGATATATTCACAGTAAAAACTTAGTGAACTGATGTAGGCAACCATTCTGTTGATCATATGGATGGCATCTTTGAACTTTGATAAAACAATACATTGGATCATATGACCAAGCATCGTGCCCAATTGCCCAAATGTTACATTTATTCTAAACATTCTGATATTGTCTTAAGGGATTTGCAGTTTGAAACTTCTTCTGGCAACTGCTTTCTTTTTGAACTTGATCTTATTTGATAACCACTAATTACCCAAGCTAACTATATCCAATATCACAACTGTTTGATTCAAATTTCAGGCTGCCAACAAGGTCTGTAATTCTTACTTGCTATGGGTACTAGATGGCAAATCATCATGTGGATATTAATAGAACTATTATGCAGGTAGCAGCTTAGCATGTTGGGAAACAAACAGAGAGCATGCGCCCTGCAGGATGATCATATTACTAGCAGATGATCATGCATTAGGTGTTCTCATATTACCATCCCTGCCATAGTGCCATCATTTTATGCCATTTTTGGTGTGTGTGGCCTAGGTCCTATTAGTTTGTGGAAAAATTGCAAAGCCTGCTCGACCTTTAGCAAGCAGAACATGAAATGTCTGGGAAGTGTGAACTTTGCTGCAGAGGGCGGAATTCATTTTAACTGGAGATTATCAATGGAATAGTCTTGTTCCGCACAATATGGCTTGTTGCTACTTTTTTCTGACTAGTATTTGGGTTCACTCTCAGATGTTTTACCATGTTCAGCACTCATTAAATGATGTCGTTGATAATCGAAGCATCTAAGCAACTTTGCTTGACAGATGACGTCTCAGTTTTTTTGAGGGAGCAAGTGATTTCAATTATCTATTTTTGTCTTATAGGCTATGTATGCCCGAGCAAGGTTGACCATAAACCCTGACAAGGTTTACCGGATAGCTATGACAAAGCTCAACACATCTGCTGCAGTCCTTGAGGTCATGGGTGCACCCTTAACTGGTACTGATGTCAGAGCATTTGTTATGTCTGGAGGGGGACCTAAATTAAAGGACTTCAAGTTTAAGCTAGGTGGTAAACGGTGCTTCCTCATCTTCCCCATTAAAGGATCAGAAAGAAAGGGTCTCGTAAGTGTTGAGGTCAAGAAGAAAAAGGGACAGGTATTTGAATTTCTTTATCTATTTATAGTAAACACGATGTCAGTACGCTAGATTAAACATCTGGTGCTTGTTCATATTCATAGTATGATTGAAATCTCAGTGAATAAACAAAAGTTTGAATAACATTGCAAAAGCAGAGTTAAATGAAGCATCCTCTCCTGATTGTTGCTTATTCATATAAGTAGAGCACATAGCTTTTTCTTCAAGTGTTTTGGTTCCAGAGAATTGCTGAGAGCTCTTTTGCTGAAATGAATAGCAGCAATGGAGTTATGAACAAATTTTATTATTATTATTTGGAATCATAATAATTATTTGAAGAAACCTAACATGTGGATATGTGATATAACCTTTGCTTAAAACATCCGTGATAACCTTGAAGTTTGCCCTTTTCTCTATGACAGCTTGTTTTCTATTTTCTTACCTTTTTCTTGATCCCTTTGCAGTATGACATGAAGCTACTAGCTGTTGACATACCAATGGCATCAGGGCCTGACCAACGGATATTCCTCATCGGCGATGAGCAAGAGTACAAGGTGGGCGGGGGTTTGATATCTGAACTGCGAGACCCAATCGTAAAAGCCATGGCTGCAGAGAAGGAGTTTGATTACCTTGACGAAAGGGAGGATGAAGAGGATGAACAGAGGGAGCGCGAGGAAGCTGAGCGAGAGGAAGCTGAAGCATTGAGGCGCGAAGAGGAAAGATTGCGCCAGGAGGCTGAAGAGCGGAGGCGGCGGGAGGAGGCTGAGAATCTGGAGAAAGCTACTTGACGCCGATTAACTGTACCAATTTTCCACCTTGTGCATTGTTTTCTACCTTTTCTATCCCTTCACTCCAGAACGTAGTAATCAGCGTTTCCACAGCAAAGAGAAGATCGGATCAGAGTTAGTTCCTGGTAGGCGATTCACCGCCACCATTCACAGCGTGTTAAAAAAGTAATAATTTTGGCTGCTCCTCAGCGGATTACCTCGGGCCTGCACTGTAAATTTAGTCTTTGCTTGAACGTTAACCCTTTTTGCTGCACATCCGGTGATGTGTGAATTGAGATGGCCTGAGCCAGTTTACCTGCTTTTTGGCCTGTTGGCATTCTGCAATTTTGCATAACTAAATAAGCTCTAAAATTGTCGCTGGTGAATGCCTACAAAAGATTTTACTTCCTAATGTAGGTAAATAATATAAACTTTTCCCCTCATGGCGTGGCAACAATGTATTGTCCTGAAGTAGACTTGAGGCGATGGGTTTACCTAAAATAGATTTTACTTTGAAGACTGAAAGGGAATTATTGATGCTACGCTGCTCGTTGCAAAATCACGGTCAAAGGTCACGATCGACTCGAGTCACTGCAAAGATGAACCGTGAAAGTGAACCTACTGCTACGAGCCTACGAGACCCTACGAGCACGAGCACAATTGTTGCTCACGCGCGGTCTTTATATCCAGCGGTCGCGGCCGTGTGGTGTGGTGTGCTTTATATCCAGCACCAATTGCCGTTGCTTTGCCGATTGAGCAGCAGATTATTACTTCGGGAGCGCACTGTAATTTAGTCGTTGCTTGATGGTTAACCATCTTTTCTTTGCTGCACATCTGGCGCGCTCTGAGTTACCTGCTTCTTGGCATGTTGCCGTTCTGCTTAAGCGATTACCCTTCATCCAAGAATTGTCGCTGCTGATCTTCCCTGCAAGAGGCATGGCGACAACGTCGTCTTGCTCTCCTGCATCCGCTCGTCGCGTGTCGCGACGTATGGAAATTCTCGACAGATTGTTGTCGTGCAGTGCAATACGTATACTGTACATCGTTTTGTTTTTCTGTTTCAGTTTCAATCCAAGAAATCCAAGCATACTGATGGAAAAGATCAAAAGAACTCACGGAGCAATGCCAGTGACTTTTCCTTCCTTTTTTTTTCCTACTCACGGAGCATACTGACAGCCATATTGAAACGGACAGCACTCATTTCGTTTTCTCCCAGCACGATTTTTACAGCACGTCGTAATCGTCCATTGATGGCTGGATGCCTGGATTACTGCCCGCTAATGCATCCACGTCAGCACATCACGTGGAACGCCAAGCACGGGGAGAAAGAGAAACCTTTGCTGTGCCTGTACTACTACTACTTGACATCACCCACCAAAGTATCATCAGTTCAACCAGCCCTCCCTTCTCCCCCAACTCCGGCGGCTCGGAAGGCTTCCCGTCTCCGCCTCTCCCCTGGCGCCAAACCACCCGCGGGACCCTCCGATTCCAGCCCTCCAGGTAAGGGATTCGATCCTCTCCGGACTCCACTCCGATCAGATCCACACCAATCCGGTATTCCACGCCCAGTTTGTTAGGCCTTCGTGGATTCGTGGTGTTTTCCGTGCCTAGACTCGTCGGCGATTCCGTGGATTAGTGGCTCCAGTTCGGCTGGGTTCCGCTATCATGAAGAGTGGGCGGGCTAAACTAGATGCCGCATATGTCAGATTGCACTCCTGTATCAGTGTACGGTAGTGGCATAAAAGAAAGGGGAAAATATTGAGGTTGTTGCCGTCAGGGAAACAAATCCTCTGCAGTTCAGCCGGCGGCTTATGTTTTAAAATAAATCCTCTGCACCCACAATTCCATGTGCACTACTGCAACTGCCAAGAGATGAGATGAGATGATGATGAGAACTCAAGTGTCCGGTTCTTGTGGTCTTGGAGGATATTACAATTTTTGGGCCTACCACTACTCAAATGTCAGAGGATCCGGTTCTGTTTTGCACTGTGGCACCAGACTCCGGATCCTACCACTGCACCAACTAGGACTGAAACTCTTTCTGTGGTTGATATATCGAGTAGTTGGTCAGAAATTCGGTCCTATGATCTTCGCACCAGCAGATAGTTGGAGGTCGGATCGTGGGTGTAAGGATGGTATCTCCAACTAGGACTGGCTTGAACATGCTGTAATATATGTTCTTGATCCTGAGCAGCCTTCTGCCGCTGGTAGCTGGCACCCTTATATTGTGTGCATTTCATTGTTTTTTCTGTCACTGTTCCTGTTTGAAAGAGTCTGATGGAGTTTGCGAGTTTGCGGTTTTGGCAGGTGCCAACAGTTGAGAATGGTACTGAAGTGCCTGATGAGATGCTTCTGCTGCACTGCAAAGGTCAGCTTTCTTGCAAAAAACACTCAACCCTGCTTAATCGAGCACTATGCCATTTTTCCGTCTATAGTATGTATTATATCTGTTTTCAAATCCATTATATGTTTTTGCTGCTTGCTTCTCATGTTTCTCTTCCCGGACTGCAGCACACTGATGATGATGACAAGATTGATTTCGGAGGTGGCAATGTTCATGTTGTTACAAGCAAAGAGGACTGGGACCAAAAAATTGCAGAGGCAATCAAAGATGGGAAAATTGTAAGTAAAACCTACTCCAGGTCATAATAGAAAACATATGTTCATAATGGCATATAATGCACACCTGACATTTCTCCTGGTGCTTAATTACCTATAATCTGAACCGTGGGTTCCACCCATCTCGATCTGATTTTACTTGATTATAAGCTGCTTTCTTATTTATTTGGAAAATAGGACTCGGAGTCTCGGACACTGCTTTTCTTTCTTTCATAAACCTTTTTATGATAAGTACACATTGAGCCCCAATGGGTGCACGCATGGAGTCTCTATTATGTTCAAGATCTGTATCTCAATGGGAAACCTGAATTGTTTCAGCTTGTTGTCTTGTTTTGTGGTGATTGATGTTGGGGTTGAATTTCACTGCAGTATGTTGGTAGGAAAATTGAATTGCATTGTAACATTGAGACCATTTCTTGTTTGGCCTTGATTCGCCTATTTTGTGTAAACTGGAACGGGTAAGTTTGTATTGAGTCCTTTTCTAGACACATATAATCCAGATAGTTCAGTTATGAACAGGTCCCATATTAATTATAACATACAAAACCAGGCGTAAAACTTCCCCCATTAATGTTAGCGATGTCCTTGGTTACGTTTTAAAAAAATGTTAGCGATGTCCATTCTTTGCCTATGTTACTTTCTGATGATTAGGTCTTACCACCTAAACCAATATATCCTTCTACTTTTCTATGCACCTTTCAAAACCTTGACACTGTGGTCCGCCTAGTCACCATCTTGGTTTTTGTGTTGAGGGGGGAAGCGGTTTGTAGATACATTAACCTATAGACACTGTTTAATTTTTTTAGATAATGAGCAGAACTTATGCTTTATAAACTGAATTGTGATATCACGGCCATAGATAAATGCTGTTTTTTACGAATGTTGATCTTCTGCAGGTCGTTGCGAATTTCAGTGCTTCCTGGTGTGGACCGTGCCGTGTCATTTCAACTGTTTATGCTGAGATGTCGCAGACCTACCCGCAGCTCATGTTCTTGACAATTGATGTCGACGACTTAATGGTAACTGATGTTTCATTTCATCAAACCTTATTCTTCGTTCTCATCTGCAAGTGGTGTCAGCTTATGTGGTCTGTTGTAATGACTTAAGAATGCACTAATGTCTTCTCAGACCAACAATTTCCTCATCTAGAATGCCGATCCTGAAGTAAACTAAAAGTCAAAATTGTTTCTGCATAACTACCCACTGGTGTTCTGTTCAGAGATTGTATACTCGTACTGACAGATCATTGGGCTGCTCAGTCTTACCTTTATGGCATATGAACAATTGATAGGCTCTGAAATTCTATAATGCCTTTCGTATCTGAACTGTGTTATGCTACTGCCTGTGAGTGGCGAAATCATTAATCGATTTCCCTGTCTTTCTTTTCACCTCCACAGGATTTCAGCTCGTCGTGGGACATCCGGGCGACCCCGACGTTCTTCTTCCTCAAGAATGGCCAGCAGGTGGACAAGCTGGTTGGCGCCAACAAGCCTGAGCTCGAGAAGAAAGTGGCCGCGGTCGCCGGCGACGGTGGCGTGGTGGCGCCTGAAAAGCCCTGACGCGCCAGTGACAGAAGGACAGCGTCGGCGGATATCACAGTTCATCAATCATCGGCCTGCGCTGTTCGTTCTATCCGTGCGCTTCTTTCTGCCCGTTGTGTAGCTGACATTGGTCTGTCCGTGTGTTCTATTCTCCGATTGTGCAGACTGTACATACAGCTCCTTGGTAAACGATGTCGTCGTGTAAGTATTGGTTTCTGTGGTAACTAATGGCATGGGTTCATGGGTTTTATTGTGCTGGTGGTCGAAACACGAGTCCAAGCTGCACGAGCATCATGATGCGTGCGTAGTATTTTGGCTATAGAGTGGGGAAAGGGCGAAAGGCGAAACAGCAAAAGGATTTAGTGGGCTGGTGTAGAGATAATGGGCCGGATTACTAGAAAGAGGCCGCCACGCCTTGGCCCAAAGGCCTCCCACATGAACTTTGCCGCCAACGCCGCGCAGGCCGCTCGTAGCCTACAAGAAGTGACGGACGTGGTGACCGGACGAGAGTTGCCAACTGCTCCGCCGAGCGTACTTTCTGGGTCAGAAAAAAAAAATTAACCACGTGCGCTTATCTTCACCGTGCTTGCAGGAGAAGGCGAGCAGCGAACACGACGGCGGCGCTTTCAGAGTCGCCGTGGAGCGCCGCGCGACGGGGGATGGGGGATTGGGAAATCTGCTGCCGTCGCGGTGGCAAAAGCCAAGCGCATCCGGCACCCCCAACTCCAAGGAACAGTGGTGGTCGAGAGGAGCAGCAGCATGCGCATGGGCGAGGAGGCTGGGGGCCCACACCCACCCGCGCGTGTTTCCGAAACTGCCCCTGCCGCGTTCCGTAGGCGCGTGCCCGTAGCCTACTGTAGCAGTCACGAAATCAAAAGCATCTGGCTGTTGCGCTCTACGCTTTGTCATGTAGCGCTAGCGCCCCCTCCTTTCTGGTACGTACGCGGCTTTTGCCTGTCGTCGTCCATCGGCATCGTATGACAACGTGCTTCGTGTGCTCGCATTATATTATTCCATTCCTCCTCTATTTTCTTTTTCAATAAGAGGTAGTACTATATAAAAATTTTTATCGTGTGCTTGGTTCTAAAGTAAAGAATTACAGTGAGTGATAGCCATGTTGTACTCAAAAGCATGTTGGAGAGCTGCACGTCTAATACAACAGTTAGAAATGGCATGCGCGACGCTTCATTCACCTGATGCTAAATAAAAGATGTTTTTAACATTGACATGGCCTACAAAATACAATTAATAGATATTTTTTATTATAAAAATATTTATACATCATGTGGCAACAATATATTCCAGAGTACGTTTCTCCATTTGGACACAAATCTACCTAAGTGTATCGAGCGGCGGAGCCACCAGTCTGGCAAGGACTAGCGGCCGCCACACCTGCTGCCAGCAAAGTCCTCTTTGAATATGTAATGATGGTGCATGGAGAGCAGGATTAGCAAGGTCTCCAGCTCCACTATGAATTCGCCATAGGTTGAATCTAATCCTAGCTACTGAGTGTATCATTTCAGATTCTAAAGTCAAGACATAAATTGTATGATTCTCAACTATAAACTTGAGGAAGACAATATGACAATTGTTTTTTTGACACGATGGCAATTGTTTTTAATATAATATAAGATGGTAGTATTCCAATTAATTTGGTCAACACCTACATCTCTACCAACCTTATAAAAAAGAATACACTCAAGATAAAGCTAGATAATTCGGCTCCGGTAGGAACAGAAAATAGAAAAAGATATCGTACAACATTGTTTGTTTACGAAACAAATAAACAACATACTATGTATATGGCTGAGGGGGCTGTATTATTCAACCTCACTCATATTTAATTTGCAGATTATGAAAGCGATCTCTTGATCCATATGCATTCATACTTTTGGATCTTGAGCACCAGATTACACTCTATGAGATGAGCTGTTGGCCCCTTGGTCCACGTGGGTATGCTTGCGTTGGGTCAATGACTCAATGCGATCGTTGATATACTCCGTAATAAGCTACCATACCATCCATTGGTGTATCATTTGACTTGATCGAGAAATAAAATAAGCATGCAAAATCATCCTTCGAAATTAATCCATGCAGATTTCTTCTTCAGAGTCTCCAGAGTCCTGAGCCTTACCTTGTTGGAGTTTTCCTCAACTATCGGGTATTTATGAAAAAACAAAATGCTAACGGAGAATGCAATGCATTATTGGTTATTGCGACCCGCGTCTACGGGATGGCAAAAGACGCGGCAGCAAAATTCAAACCTCGCGGCCGCGCCGCGTGGGTCCCGCTGCCCTCCCCAGGTGTCTTCCACACGGATTAAATTAACCATAACCCGCTAACCTGCAACCACCCTGGTAACCCACCTGCCCCGGGGGGCCTAAACGCGTCCAGCTCATCACCACGTCGCGTTTCTGGAAACCGATGGCCCACCGGTCAGTCACCGTCCCCACCCCACGCCATGCATCTACCCGGTGCCCGAGGGCAGCGCCGTCATTTCGCCATCCGCGCTCCATCTTCCCCGCAGTTTAAAGAGGCCAGAGCGCTCTTCACAGCGCCAGGTTTAAGGCCTAATCACTCTCGCTCGCAGTCGCAGACTCGCAGGCCTCTCCTTCCTCTCGAGGCGGGGGGAAGAGACGACGACTTGGAGTGGTTGACCTATCGATCTCCTTCCTCCTCCTCGGTATGCTCTCCAAGTCATTCCCCTGTTCATTTTTTCTTCCTGTGATTGCGTTGTGGTCAGGGCGCGGTGTTATCGTTTCATTGTTCTTGGCAAGGAACAGTGTGCTTCTGTCCTTGTTTTCCTTTTCGTTTCGGGAATTCTGTGCTGATGAGTGTTTCGCATGTGTCCCTAGGAGGCTGGGATTGTATTCCATCTGCGAATTTTACCTTTTTTTTTGAAAATTTTCAAACTTTCACATATGCCATGCCATGTAGTACTCAAGTACTGTCCCTTGTTCACTCCACTCTGATGGTGGCTAGGAGGGAAAAAAGCATGATGATTTCAGGCTTCTGATGGTGGCCAGGAGAAAAAAAAAGGCATGATGATTTCAGGCTTTTGTGCGAAAGTGTGATTTCTAGATTCATCTTGCTGATTCTACCTGAAGCCATTTTTTTTAAAAAAGAATCACTCCTAGATTTAATTTAGATTGACATTTTAAATCCCCATCGCTTTCAGCTGAACATAAAAGTAGTTGGTTCATTGATTACACCGAGCTTTCGTAATCCGTTCACGAGGAAAATTGCTTTGACTAACTCACATGCCACCATTACAATTCCTCTCTAGTCTTTCCCTGAAGCTGCTAGGCTCTGTATGATCTATGATGGGTAGATGGGGACTACCCATGGGGCATCAGTGAGATGAGGGGCAATACAATTTTTTTAAAAGACCCTTCATGATATTTTTGCCAGGTTGGTTCTAGAGCATACATGGTAGCCAGCTTAGCTGGTGCATGTGCCGATTCATAGTTGTTAGGATTAGGAGACCTGCAAATATTTTTAGCTGTTTATTTGACTGATTAAATCTATTATGACCGCTAATTTTGGAAGTTGGTTGCATAAAAGAATTTTCCTACAAAAATATGTAACTCGTACTGATAATTGGGCTTCTCGAATCCGTTGTGTTTCCTTGCAAGTTTTCTCTACTTCTTTTATTGTTACATGTTTAGCGCTGAGTTCTTTAAATATTGCTAATTTCACATGCACGGCAAAATTATCTTCAAAATAATACAATCCCAGAGAACCATTATAGGTGTATCATTATTGGCCTTTCTTGTAAAGTACAGTTGACATCTAAATGTACTAGATTATTCCTCCTGTGATCCTCCCTTGCCCCTCCTCACCTGATGCCTGCATGTGTCCATCTAGATGTAAGCTGGCGGCCATGTTACGTGGATCACAGACATTTATTTTTTCTATACTAAATTGACTAGTCTAATTTATCACTCAATTATTGGATGGATATAGGTTGACAATAACTGAAGAGCTTCTGATAATGCAAGTTTCAGCTGGAGGCCCGAACTTCTGATCCCTGTGGGGACAGAACAAATTTTCTGTCAATTATCTTGGCCGTGCTAGTTTATTGCATTAGGTTGTCGCTCTTACCTAACAAGTGAGAGGTAGCTGCCACATCTTTTGCGCCGTGACATATGATAACCAAGTCATAGCCATGCCTGTTCCATGAAGGAATTTCCCAACTAATATTCGAACCTGAAAGATTTGATGAACTTCATCTTCATCAGTCTATCCCAAACCTGTGGGATATGCAGTCTATGTCAAACTACATGTTTGTCTAACTGATTTTTGCAGGGCAGCTAAATGTGCACAATAAGCACCAAATAGTCAAAATTCATTAGTCTATAGCTGTCACATCAGCCATAAAAGAATGTACTTGTGTTTTTTCACACATCAAAGACTTCAATGAGTTACTGTAGATCCCCCCCCCCCCCCCCCCCCCCTTGCTCCTCAGTTCTGCATTAGGTTGCTGATATTAATCAGTTTTGTGGTCCTGGGTGTTCTGGAAAATCATCGATTAGCTGATAAAATAATAATTGATGAAGGATATGATCGTTCCCAACCTTTTGCTAACCAATCAATGTTCTGGTCCCTGCATTTTGGAGGCGGAGATGCTGAGCCCTTTTCATGACTCTGTAATATATGCAAACGGTACTTCTCTATAGGTAGGCAGGGAAAGACCTGCTTCCTACCGATATGATTCTCAGCTTATCCAAAACAGATTAACCTCATAACATGCATGGCTTCTCTGCATTCTGTGTTTTTCTTCTTCTTTTGAGATCCCTGCAAATGTTACTTCCTGTTGATTCTTGTTTACTGTCTCCAATGTTCTTAACAGTTCTCTAGTCGTGACAATGAGAGATTATTACCTGTTTCCTAAATTTTATTACCCTATCAAATAAGACTAAAACTAGTCCACTTGTTTTATATTCTCATTTATGCTCTCTGTCAATCATGACCAGTTCTACTTACAGGGCTATTATAAAAAATTGGTGAGAATGAAGCGCATGCACAGAATGCCAACAAGGAAGTCCCATTCATGGTGGTGGGACAGCCATATTAGCCCCAAGAACTCCAAATGGCTAGCTGAGAATTTGGAAGGTAACAACTCTGTTGTTTATTAAATGGCAGTATGTACTGAGACACTGTTATTTTCCAGGCAGAGCAATCTGCACTAAATTGTCCAGTGCTCATATGTCCTGTATATGTTTTATTTATTGCTTTATCCTGAAAAATAATAATTATACAAAGGACAACTTTCCTGATTTTTTTTTCTGAACAAATAGAGATGGATAAGCAAGTTAAGGAGATGCTGAAGCTCATAGAGGATGAAGGTGATTCTTTTGCAAAGAAGGCTGAGATGTATTTCCAAAGACGGCCTTTGCTTGTCACCCATGTCGAGAACTTCTATCGCATGTACCGTTCTCTTGCTGAGCGTTATGACAACGTGACTGGGGAATTGCGCAAGAATCTTCCTTCATCACTTCAGTCTCAAGGCTCTGGTATATCTGAAACTGATTCTGAGACACAATCAACTTCCCCATCTTCAGAGCCTAACATGGAAGAGAAGACACCAAAACAGAAGCGCAAAAATAGAGCAGTTGGCTTTGATGTGTTCCTTGGTTCTGGTGGAAGCTCAGACATTTCCAAGAAGGGGAGTGATGGATCATCATCATCTTCTTCTTCAGATTCTGATTCAGAGGTTGATGAGGCAAGTGAAGAAAACGGCAATGGGATTCCTTATATGATAAATGGACGGATTACTGAGCTAGAAGAGGAGCTTCAGGAAGCAAGGCAACAAATTGAGGCACTTGAGGAAAAGAACAGGCACTGCCAATGTGAAAAACTTGAGGAGAGTCTCAAAAAGGTTAGCAATGAGAAGGAAGATTTGGTAGCTGCAGTTCTGGCAAACAAGAATGAAATTGATGGTCTAAAAGAAGACATGGCCTCAGCAAATGAAAACTATCTCCATGAGAAATCTGCTCTTGAGTCCGAAATTGAAAAGCTCAAGGAAGCTGTCAAGAATTTTGAAGGAGACCTAGCAACTGTTACAGGAGAGAAATTGCAGCTTGAGGTCAGGGTAAAGGAGCTCGAACAAGCTTCTCACAGCTTAGATGATTCTTCTGCAGAGATTATGAAGTTACAAGAAATAATCAAGGATCTGCAAGCAAGATTGGAAAATGATTCAAATGAAAAGAGTGTACTTGAGGAACGTGCTATGGAGTCTGAGCAAGTTCTTAGGCAGTTGGAGGATTCAAGGACTGAAGTCAGGGGGCTACAGGCTACAGTCAAGAACCTGAAAGATGAGTTTGAAAAAACTCTGCAAGAGAAAGCACTGCTTCAGGACCGTGTGAAGGATCTGGAACAGGCAAATGCCTTGGTTGCTTCTCTCGAGGGCACCTTGACAGCTACAAAGGCACAGCTCGAACAACTTCATGCTGAGAAGGCAGAATCTTCCCTTGAGAGTGATAAACAAATATCTGAACTGAATGAAACTATTGCCGATCTTAAGAAGAAGCTTGAGCTGCTGTCCTCCGAGAAATCTGCAGTTGATAACAAGGTCTCCATTCTGCTGATTGATCTCACTACTCGTGATGAAAAGCTGAAGGAGATGGACAGCCACTTGCATCTGCTACACCTGGAGCATGTCAAGCTGCTCGAAGAGACAGAAGTCGCACGGAAGGTTGTTTCAGACTTGCGTGCACGGGTGTGCGAGCTTGAGGAAGAGGTTGAGAAGCAGAAGCTTATGGTATCCGACAGCGCAGAGGGGAAGCGGGAGGCAATCAGGCAGCTGTGCTTCTCGCTTGATCACTACCGCCATGGGTATGAGCAGCTCCGGCAGCTGCTGCAGGGCCACAAGAGGCCCATGGTGATGGCAACCTGACTGAGTACCTTGTGCCTTGCGGGATCCTTGTCCCAGATGTCGAAAATCGATCTCTCGGTGTAATGTGATTTGTCTTAATTTGCGAGTCACCTTTCCCCCTTCCCCTTCTTCCTATATAATTTGAGCGAAACTTGGCTCTGCAGCTACTTGAGCTATTGAGGTACAAGTACTTTGGCATGTGATGTAATGTAATGAGCTATGCATAGTCCTGCTATTACCTACTTTGGACGTTTTGTTCATTGCTCTTTGCTGATGGCTGATGTGAGCTTGGTATGATGAATGCCCTAGCCCATTTAGTTTCGATTAATCTAATTACAATTAAAAGGGTTCATTACTTAATGCTAGGAAGTTATTGACATTAAATCCTGGATGGAGGTCAATAAGAATCCTAACCAACGGCCAGAGGCTAGATTAGCCCCGTGCGTCAAGACGCCAAGCACCTGGCCAGACCGCCTTTCACTCTAGCGAAGGCGCGTCCGACGAGATTCAAACCCGGAACACAACACCCACGAAGCTGCTAGCCACCCGGACCTCCTCCTGTTCCTAAACGTAATTCATGGTTATTTACCATATGTAAATACTTACTTTAAAGCTTGGCATTATAAATTATGGTACATACAATATTGTGATAATACCTATGCTGCATTCACCTGTTTCATACACGCCCACACGGGTATGGTTGCTAGTAAGGATCTAAACCACTAAGGCTCCGTTTGGAAGTCGATATTGGAAGCCTTGGTATTGAATTGACTTCAATGCCAAATCAGCCTAGTATTGGTATTATGTTACAATACCAAAACCATTGTTTGAATGTAGATGAAATTGCTTGATGGAATCAAAAACGCTGGTGAATACTAATTCATGTTTGGATGTCCATACTGTGGCATCTGATTTTGGCAATCTTCAGCCACGCTGGCGGCGGCGCTCGCCCGAGCCATCGACACCTTGCCAGAGAAAGCCGCTCTCTTCGTCCGGGACGCAGCTCACCGACGGAGGGGCGCGCAGCTCGCCGCAGAGGAGGCAGGGGAGGGGCGTCGCGGGGCTCGCCGCAGAAGATGGCAGCGGAGGGCGCGGATCTTCGCTCGCCCCGCGTCCTTCGCCTCCTCCGGCTCTGGCACATCGGAGGGGTGTCGTGCAGGATTGCAGGAAGACGGAGGAAGCCCGTGGGGGAAAGGTTTTGGGGGCGGGGAGGATGGCCGGAGATGCGAGAGAACATGGAGGAGGGCGAGGGGGAGGTACCGGCGCCGCCGTGTCCCACGAGGTCGCCTCCAGTCCACTCCCCTTCGAGCGCCGGCGGCGCGGCTTCTATTTTTTTTTCGCGAGCAGAACAGGGACGCGGGGGAGAAAGAGCGGACGGAGAAGAAGCGTCGCGATTCAGCTCAATACGGAGCCGGGGGCCTCCAAATTGTGGGTGGGCTCGTGCGGGCTGGCCAAATACTTCATGGCATTAGAGCCCAATTCCATTAGCCAATGCCAAGGTCTGCCAAACAGCTGAATTTAAGCCCACCCAAATCCAATTCCTAATTCTAAGTCTCAATACCAACATCCAAACGCTACCTATGACATTTACCATTCAGTAGTGGACAAACTCGCTACTGAGCTACTGGACTAACGCTGAAAGAGTGTAATTTTGCGGGAGGACGGGGACTAGCCAAAAGGGTTTGAGCGACAGAGTGGGAATATCCTGGTTTGGCCCAGCGACTTCACGAGTGCCTTCTTTGAGATCAAAGATGTGGTAATCATTGCTGTCCCCGAGAAAGTCCAAGGCAAAGTACACGCACCCCTTCTTCAGCCCATGCTCCACAGCATTGCACGAGGCCGCAAATCCCCCATGACCAAGAAGAAACGCCGCGTCGCCAATGTCCGTCACCTTGACCCACTCCTTCTTGGTGAAATCCATGGCATAGGCGCCGACCTCCTCGACGCGCTCCATGCCGCAGCCGAGGTAGAAGAGGCAGACGAGGAAGAGCTCCCCGGCGGATTCCAGGAGGTACGCCTTGGTCACCGTCGTCGTTAGCTCCTCCCCCGTGTCGAGGGTGGGCAGCGTGGCGCCGAAGGTGGCGAGCTCCAGGCGGCATGGCTCCGGGTCGCCGCCGCCGGCGGCGACGGCGGCGAGAGCCCCGACCACGTCTCGCGACTCGAGGTAGTAGAAGACCCCCTTCACGGCGGCCATCTCGCCGATCGTCCTCTCGGTGGTGGGCCGGCCCGGGACCTCTTCGAGGCCCATGTCGTAGGACTGTGTGGCCCACGCGGCGCCGCCCCTGGCCCGGCAGAACAGCAGCCGCGGACGCTCGAGGTCGTAGACGAGGACGAGGGGATATGGAGATGAGCTGGCGGCGGCGCCGGAGACCAGGCACCGGCAGTGGAGGGGAAGCTCCTCGTCCATGGCGGGCAGCGCCGTCTTCTCCCCAGTCTGCGGGTTCCATAGCCAGCAGTGGAAGGAGGCCGTGTCCACCATGAGCACCAGCCCTTGCGGGGTCTCCAGGCACGTGTACCTGCACATCTCGGGGACTTGGAAGGTGCGGATGGACTCGTCGGCGACGGAGAGGACGGTCTGGCGGATCTCCGGCGGCTCGCCGTGGTCGTACACCAGCAGCGGGAACGATGATGCCACCGCCGCCAGCGGGCTGGGATCATCGCCGGCCGGCTTCGATTCCATGTCGCTGCCGGGAAACTGACGACGTCGAAGGTTCTGACTTTTTTTTTCGGTAATGCTAGCATCCGTGCGTCCGGACGCATTGGACGCGCGTCCGTGTGGGTCCTACCTCCATCATCCTTATCCTCTCCCGGGATGAAAAAATCAACCGCTGCCTCTCCCTCCCACTCATTTCATCTCTACTGCCTCCTTTCCCAATCTAGTGCTGTCGTGCAAACCCCACCACTAGGCATGGGGAGCTGCTGCCTGCGTCCATGGTCGCGCCGCTCGCGAGCTCTGCTGCTTGCCGTGGGGAGCGGCAGCCCGCGCCCAGGGCCATGCCGCCGACGAGCTCCGCCCTGGTCGTAGGGAGCGATGGCCCGCGTCCCTGGCCACACCGCCGGCGACCTCCACTGCTTGCCGTGGGGAGCAGCAGCCCCGCGCCCATGGCCGCGCCGCCGACGAGCTCCACCCTGGCCGTGGGGAGCGGTGGCCCGCGTCCATAGCCACGCCAGCGGCGAGCTCAATCGCTTGCCGTGGGGAGCAGCGGCACGTGCCCATGGCTGCGCCGCCGGCGAGCTCCACCGCTTGCCGTGGGGAGCGGAGGCCCGCGCCTATGGCCGCGCCGCCGGCGAACTCCGCCGCTTGCCGTGGGGAGCGGCAGCCCGCGCCCAGGGCTGCACCGCCGGCAAGCTCCACTGCTGGCCATGCTGCGTGTGTGCGATGGTGGCTCGAGGTAGAAGAAGACATGTGTGTTTTATGCTTCTCAACCTTATGTTACAGTATGCTTTTTATGGTGTTGCAATGGTCTTCTTTTAATGTTTCACGAATTTTGATGTTGAGACCAGGGAGCAATGTTGCAGCTGCATGATTTTGTCGCCGCCGCCGGCGGCCATCTCCTCCGCGGGCGCCGGCGCTCCCTCCTCGCCATCCTCCTGCTGCTCCTCCTCCTCCACTTCTCATTTTTTATAGGGTTTAGCTTCATGTTGCAAGTGTATGTCTCACATGTTTCGGATGTTCCAGAAAAATATTGCATTTGTTTGGTGTGAATGTTGTAAAAGTAGATCTGGGATGTTGCGATGTTGCATATGTTTCGCATGCATGTTGCAAGTGTTTTATCCAGATGTTGCATTTTTATTGGAATTTTTTTGACTGTTGCCGTGTGTGGCTGAGTTGTGAGCGCGTGTTTGTTGTGTTGCAAACGATGACTATTTATGTTGCAGATACTAATATTTGATGTTGCATACGCTATTATTGGATGTTGCAAAAATTTTACATGTTGCATGCAACATTATACCCATGTTGCGGTGGGATTTTTTCTGTACTACAGTACCTTCGAGAAGAAATACTTGGCTCTGGTTGTGCCACGTCACTGTCCGATTTTTTTATTCCAGTCGGACGTCCGAGCGCTAGCATGACCGTTTTTTTTATGGAGAAGGTTCTGACTTCAGCGTAGAGAGGAGAGATTGCTGCTCTTTGGTTGTTTGGGCTGCGGATCTCTCGTTAAATTGGAAAAAGAAAAGGCCGTCCTGATTCGATCCAGAGTCGGGGAGTCGAACGAATCGCACAAGGAAGCCCACACAGCGAGGACTTCTTTGTACTGGGCCTCATAAGGGCTTGCGGGGAGAGAGGGAGGCAGCTGAGGCTTGGATTTTGGCTGGGCTGCGGTCCATCCCGGTCAATAGTTTTGGGTCCATTAAAACCGCCTCATGTCATGTCTCTGCAAAAAGAGGAGGAGAAAAGAAGAAAAAAAAACGAACCTGAAGAAATGTTTCAATCTCTTTCAGAGGTTGTCCCAAAAAAGGAAAAAAAAACTCTTTCAGAGATTACGGCAGAATTGATGGGAGGGGCAGCAGCAGCTGTCTCGGTCAGTCTCTGACCCGTCCATGGCTCCATGCCGTGCGCCGCCCATGCTTTCCTCCATGATTTGCTCTCCGACCTGGTCAGTGTTTTTGCGTCTCAAGGAAGAGATTTGTGACCTGATCACAACTAAGCACGAGCTAATGCTCACCCCGGCCATCCCGTTCAGCGCAAGCAGGCACGCCAGACAGCACATCTGCTAAATTACAAGGAGATGTGTGCCGGGTCTGGAGTACTATATTTGTAATCTCACCGGGATCCATGAGCCGTATCAGATGACCGATCGGATTTTATAATGCCGTGGGGATCAGTAGATCTGAAGGCGTCACATGTCGACCGTGTGTCCCTGTGTTCCCCCTGCAACTTTTACTCGGCTGCACGTTTTCAGGCTTCAGTTTCTTGCCCATTCAATTAGCAAACTCGCATCCTTCAAAAAAGATTTCTAACCATGGCTAAACTCCTCCTCATTCATGTGTAACGTTTCCTTATTAATCTCCGGTCCCTCCCTGAAGCTTATCCTTCAGTTTGGACGAGTGCTGTTGCTCCTATATATAAGGGTCACACATGCTGGCATGCGTTGCCGGTTTCCATTGATCTTCTGAGTTATCGTAGAGATTGTGGGAGGTTTGCAAAGCTTTGATTCTGTTTTCGGTCAATTCCATGCCCAAACGCTTTGAGAAAAGGCAGCTTCTTCACAAGGTACCGTTTCTAGAAGTAAAATTTATATATCGTTTTACCTATTCATTAATTCGTACAATTCCACGGCAACAATTCAATGCCGGCTGTTCACACACACCTCATCTCCTGTAGCCCTGCCAGCTCGCAACATCTTCTTATCCTTTTTTTTTCCTTAACGAAAATAAAAAAATGCAATATTGACCTCAAACCACACCACATGGCTGGAGACACCATGTGGCATTATATTATGCCCTGTCCATTTCTCTCCATCCCTCTCCCAATTTCTTCTCTTGCCTACCACGTACCATCCAATCCAAGAACACTGCGGCTGCGGTTACACTACTCAAGTGTGAACAAAAAGGTCCATGCTTCTCCCCCATCTCGTTCACCCTTTTTTGCTCCGTAAAAGCAACGGTAGCAGATCTTGAATTCTGCAGGTGGTAGTAGCAGTAGCAGGAGTAGGTGGGCAGCACCGCCTTCGTGGTGCACTGCATGTTTCACAGCTCTCCACGCGTTTGCTTCAAGCATTGACCGGGGAACGAATCCAGCTGCCGGTTCTTGACCCCTTCTCCTCATCTCCCATGGCCTGTCTCTCTCTCTGCAGGAGCTAGCGCTTTGAGCGCGCGGGTGCGGCGGCGGAGATCTTGGGCGCGCAGGGGATCCTGGATTCCTGGGCTCTGGCTCTGAACGCGCCGCCTTCCTGTTTTTCTATCCCTCAGGTGAGATTATTGGGCCGATTCTATTGCTTGCATATGCAGAATCTGCTTCATTTCTTTTCAGTTTGTATGTGTCGGTTTCTTGACGTATCCAGTTATGTTTGGAGATGCTCTTTCTTTCGTAGCTAGATCTTGGTGCATTTCTGGAGCGATGGTTGATTGGTTATCCTTTGATCTGATCTTGCTTGGTTTAGTGGCCACCTCTGTATCTTTCTGAATGCTGCTGTTAGTGTTACCAGCGTAATATGACTGTTCTTTCGTGAAACAGTAGGATGGTCAAAGAATAGGATGTTTGGCCATTGAGTTTTTACTGCTCAATTTACTGAATCATTCATTACGCTGATGAACTCACATGATGTATCACTCATTCCTTCTTGATGCCTGACGTTTGAGATTGAGCCATCTGTTTCTCTGAGTCATACCATTGGTTCCTTTGTTTTATCAAGAATAGACTGAGGCTAATTACATGTAGCTATGTTTTGGATTGGAACACATTCTGTTATCCATCCGGCAAGGACTCGGTACCTTCTAAGGAGTAGATACACTAATATCTTGATATGGACTACCTCGAAAAACAGGCTGCTGACACTGTTGTTGATTGCATGCTGATGCCACACGATTCTAGTGATGTCTAGGTTATTTCAGGTTGAGCTTATCTTAAATGTTTCCATTGCGGGGAAACCATGATCCTGTATACTGTATTCATTTTGCGGCATTAAACATTCAGCTCTGATATTTTGGCTGCTATAGTTATCGTCCTGAATCCTGATGATGCACATTTTTTCAGTTCTCAGATAGTGCTTCAAACCAATACCACTTCTAGCTTCCCTGAAAGAATTGTGAACTATGAAGCCACCTTTGGAAAGGAACCCTACCAAGAAGCGCCATTCGTGGTGGTGGGACAGTCACATCAGCCCCAAGAACTCGAAATGGCTTGCAGAAAATCTCGAAGGTGAGTAGACCATACATGCAAACTTCATCACAGGCTCTTCTCAGTACTTGAGTACCATTTATAGTTTCAATGTATGTGTAGGTACAGTACCATTTTCTAACAGTCTATGCACTCAGATAACCATAAATGAGTAATAAAGCAAAGGAAATGCAATATCTAACCTTTCCATAGTACTCTGATTCTCTGTATGTAGATACTGTATCGTCAGTACAGTAGCATCGTCTGATTATTCAACTGAACCGATGACCAGGAATGGTAGTCATCTACATGATGTACTACCAAATACTTTTTCTTCCTACTAGTTGCTTGTCAGTTCATATTTGTATAAGTGTAACATCTTTTTGTGAATGTTCCTGATGACATGGTAAAAAAGATGTACAAGTTTCATTTTAACCCCCAAAAAAAATCACGTACATAGTGCTGCTCTAGTGTTCTTATATTTGAGTATTTGCATACAAGAAATCTCTTTTGCTTCCCACTGTATAGTAATGAGCAAAGAATTCAACCTAGGGTGTTAGAGGTTATGTCTAGGCTTCTATCTAATGTTATACTGCATGTTGCCTCTGTTGTTTATGTTTTTATCAATCTTTCCATGAACTGGAACATGCAGAAATGGATAAACAAGTGAAGGAAATGCTCCAGCTGATTGAGGAGGATGGTGACTCCTTTGCAAAGAAAGCACAGATGTACTACCAGAGGCGTCCAATGCTCATTACTCATGTTGAGAATTTCTACCGGATGTACCGCGCTCTTGCTGAGCGCTATGACAATGTCACCGGTGAATTGCGTAGGAATATCCCAACAAGGCTGCAGACAACGGGATCTTTAACCAATTCAGAATGCGGTTCTGAGCTCCAGAGGTCACCCTCACCATCTCCTGAGCCACTACAGAGGTCATGGACAAGGGAGCAGAGTCCTAGAGCTGCTGGCTTTGATTTCTTCCTGAGCAACAAGAACAATGACTCGCCAGCATCAAGGAAGGAGACCGAGGACCTGACTTCGCAGTCTGAATCTGATGCAAAATCCGAAGATGGCGAGGATGATGGCATTGCCTACACATTGCATCAGAGAGTTCTTGAACTTGAGGATGAGCTCAATATGACAAACCAGAAACTGCATGATGCAAACGAGAAACTTGAGGTTTTGGAGGAGAAGAGCTTGAGGTGCCATTGTGATTATAAAGAAAATGGCAATGCTGCTAATCAGACAAAGAAAATTTCAGACATAGAGGGGGACCTTCAGAAGAACCTTGAAAGCAGTGCAATTTTGTCCAAAGAGCACTCTAGTCTGTTGGAACAAAACAAGAAGCTGGAAGCTGAAATTATCGACCTCAAGGAAGAAGTGGGTTCAGCAAGACGGCAATTTGAAGAGGAATTATCTGTAAGAGATGGAGAAATCAGCAAGTTAAAGCAAGACATTGCTGATGCTTCCGAGCAATTGCTGCAAGAGAAGTCCACTAATGGTGTGCGGATATCTGAGCTGCAAAAATTGGTTGAAGACATAAGGTCCAAATTGGAGAGAGTTTCTGAAGAGAAATTGCTAGTTGAGAAACAGGTTAAGGAGCTGGAGGAAGCAAATGCTGAAGCTGACAAGTACTGTCGAGAACTGACTGAAGACGCTGAAAGGCTTTCTGAGGAGAAGTTCAGGCATGAAGCTGAGATCCTCACAATGCAGCAGAGCATTGAAGTTCTGAGATCCAGAATTGAGAGCCTTGCTCAAGAGAAACTGTCGATGGCATCATGGTTCGCAGACTTGGAGCAAGTTGTGGGGCGGGGAAGGAGCATTTTCGCCGAGTAACCAAGTTTTGTCAGAAATGTCACTACCTAGAATTTAGCAGTTAGAAACATTTTAGTTTTTTCCATACATATACCATCATGCGAAATTAAGAAGTCCTACGATACGTCAGTGTACTTCCATTGTCCTTACTGAATTTTTACTTTCAGCGTGATGGATGGTGGTAATGTACTGAGAGTGATGCATGAGATATTGCACTGAACATACTCCTCGGCAATAAAATGCCCATGGTGCATTCAAGTTCAGTCCCAATTCATTTGGTGTATATTGCCATTTACGCAGTCCCCAGTCCTAATACTGCTTTATTCGTATCTTTTTTCTTAAAGAATATTGTTCATACCTGGCCTTTTTGTTTTGACGCCTGTCACGTCTGTGTTTTTTCCCTACCTTTTTCGGATCATGTCATGTCTGAGTTGTCTGCAAATAGAGGATGTGCAACGTTTCGAACACTCCTAAAATCAATCAATCAATTCAATTTAGAGTTCGTGCTCCTGACCGTTCATCCAATTGCTACAATTCATAGTTTGTCACTACCTTTTCACCTTCTGGATACCACTAATACCTCCTATAGACTAAGAGAGGATTCAGTCCAATCTCTCTGTTTTAGCATGAAGCATTAAAAATTCACATGGATTTGTGTCGCCTAAAGTCCCCAAAATATTACCTCGTCGTCCTTTCTGAACCATCCTATTCGGGGGGAATGAACATCCCCTTCCCTCACTCGAATTTCTTGGCCATCGGATCAAGATCTGACGGCCTACGTTCTTCTTTTCCACCTCTTCTTCTTCCTCCTCCTCCAGACAAGTCACGATTCCACCGGCGGCGAGCTTCTGAGCCGCCCCCCGGCCCCCGCCCCCATCTCCAGCAGCTTCCGCTGCTGCAGTTTGCCGCCACGCTAACCACTCTCGCTTTGGTGCCCCCTCCTCTACCTGGCCCAACCGCCATCCTCCACTGCCCCGGCCGGCGGCGCCACCGCCGCCGTGCCTCGCCGCCCCTGCGCCCACCACCACCGACTGGACGATCTGCTGCCGCGGGCCCTCCCTCTTAAGCCCCGCAGCTCCCTGGCATCCGAACCCAAACCCACCCCAAACCCCGGAACCCTAACCCAGAGCCCTAACCACGCCTGAGACTCGCTGGAGAAGCTTGCCGACGCTGAAGGAGGAGGCGCTGGCGCTCAATTGCTGCCCATAAAAATTCCGGTGTGGGGAGCCAAGAAAATTCTCGGGCATAGTTTAGCTTTTCCCGAAACTAAAATCCGGTGTCTGACCTCAATTTCTGGTGCATTCATGTCTGGCAGGAGCAATGGACAAATTTGTGCGCGTTTACAGTGGCGGGGAGCTCGTGAAGGGGCCGAATGGAGTGGAGTTTGGGAACCTTCCTGAAGAGGGGATATGGTATGAGACGGCGCCCACATTTGATGATCTGATTGATGCTGTGTACAAGAAGCTTGGTTGGCGACCTGAGACGCACAGCATCCGTGCGCAGGGAAGGATGAATGTTGGAGGAGGTGCTCACCGGTACTTTATCATAGTTCCTATCAACGACGAGATGTCCTGGAGTAGCTATGTCAAGGCAGTTTTCAACGGGACCGAGTGGAATTGTCTGGAGATTTATGTTCAAGCAGAAACAGGTTCCCCTGCAGAGGCAATTTCCACAGAGCCGGCACTAATGGCTATTGAACCAGCTGATGTGCAATACCAAAATGGCCAACCTCAACATTCAGAACGGGGTTCTTTTGCTATTTCTTCGATGTCGACCGCCAGTCCACCAAATCAGCATTCTCGACATGGTCGACTACAAAAGCCTAGAAAGAGCACCACCAGGACCTGTGCAAACAATGGTGGACGAGTTGTAGGCGCAGAGGTTCAGTCCGGTCAGGATCAGAATGGAGCTTCAGAGACAGCTGATACAACTTCATATCCTTTAATTGGGGTTTATGATGCTGATCATCGTGCTCGTGCTCTAGCATCAGGGCAGGTATATCTAAGAGAACCCACAGCATTTATGTTGTAATTTTTTCATCTAATAACAAACCACTGATGTTTATCATCCATTGTTTGGTACAGCATTTAACTGAGCTCAACCCACGTACCCGTGAGCCTCTTCGGTTTGACAAGCGGTATGAAAGATACCTTAGGCCAGCTGGGCTAATGGGGCTGGTCAACATTTGTAAGGCTGGGCTACCCTCCACTGACCGTGCGCTTGTCTCTGCACTAGTTGATAGGTGGAGACCCGAGACCCACACATTTCACATGCCCTGTGGTGAGGTCACAATCACACTACAAGATGTTGCAATGATTCTTGGGCTTCCTATTGCTGGTCATGCTGTTGCTGTAAACCCAACAGAGTCCCAGAATGAATTGGTTGAGCGATACCTTGGGAGGTCACCACCTCCATTGGATAGGCCCCGTCCTGGGTTGAGGGTTTCATGGGTCAGGGCTGAGTTTAATAACTGTCCAGAAGATGCTGATGAAGAGACCATCAAACAGTATGCCAGGGCATACATCCTTAGTCTGATTAGTGGAGTATTGTTTCCTGATGCATCTGGTGATTTGTACACCTTCTATCCATTTCCACTTATTGCTGATCTTGAGAATATTGGTTCATACAGTTGGGGTTCTGCTACTCTGGCATACCTCTACAGGTCAATGTGTGCTGCTTGCAGGAGGCAATCGGATCAAAGTAATCTGACTGGTTGTCTTCTGCTCTTGCAACTTTGGTCATGGGAGCGTTTTCCAATTGGCAGGCCTGATATGGCAAAGCTGAAATACCCAAATGTAGAGGAGCTAGAGGATGAAAGGGATAGACCCACAGTTGGTCTCCGATGGGTTGTGGGCATGTGTACGCGTCGAGCAGCTCCAGCTCGTTGCTATGAGCACTTCACAAATGAATTTGACTTGTTAACAGATGACCAGGTTGTGTGGTGCCCATATAGGGAGGAACGGGTGAAGGAACTGCAGCTTGCCCCTATATGTACCCAGGATTCTCATTTATGGTTAACCCAAGCACCTCTAATTTATTTCTATATGGTGGAGGTTTACACACCTGAGAGAGTGATGCGCCAATTTGGTCTCAATCAGGTGTGCCCACCGCAACTAAGGGACACTAGCGTGGAACTTCACTGGTATGTTCAAAAATGTATTTTCTCTAAAAAATTGTATTGTTTCCTACAAAGTTATATATCACTTACCAGTAAGCAACGGTGGATCATACAGTTAATAAGATTGTTGTGCAGGTGTCGTCGCGGAAGAGTTCACAATGATTGGGCACAGAAGCACAAGTCTTTTGTAGATATGTGGGAAGCGAAGGAACAGCATGTTATCTTGGAAGAACAACCATATAATCATGCTAACTACATGGATTATTTGAAGTGGTACAGACGATCAACACGCATCCGCCTCTGCACACCAAGGAGAATTAGTAATGGGCACAAGGGTGGGACAGCTCGGGGAAGTGCGATTGCTGATTCTGAAGATCCTTTTCATGCTTCTCAGATTCGGTACACTCCCAGGGCCCATTTGATCCATTCAGTGGTAATATATCCTACTTGTAAGATATGATATTGTTCAATATTTGTTTTTTTGAACATTGTAGTGGAGCTTCATGTATGTTGCTGATGCATCCATCTTTTGTCCTAGACCGACAAACTCACTGTCCTGGCGAAGGATGCGGCTGCTCAAAAAGGATGCCCCATAAGTGAATGTCATGCTTTTGTTGAGAGGGTCACTAGAACATGTGTAGAAGTTATTGGGGAACTTGGTGGATCATCACTTTGCGACATTGCTGATGTGATTCCACATTCATCAACGACAGCAACAGTTGAAGATGAACCGGAGGTGGACAACCGGAGGGATAAGGAGGAAGAAATAAATCATTCCATGGTGCTTGATCACGACACTGAGGCGGGGCCCCAATTGGAGAATCAGACTGAAAGCCAGGATGGACACAAACAAACCAAAAGAATAGCCCCCTCAAGGCTTTCAGGCAAGAGGAAGAGGGGTATATCTGTCCCAAGATAACTCCTGCTTGGTAAGTTCTTTATAAATTGTAATTTATTTGTGCTAAGATTTTTAGAAAAAGAAACTATTATGTTTTGCTGCTCATGTTGGATAGTCATAGAATTGTAATGCATTCCATTGAATGTTGTGTTGTGATCTGGTGGATAAACGACGCAGGAAAGAAACACTATCAGTTTCTGTACACAGTATGTTTGACCTACAATTTTCTTGGATGAGATGTAATATTGTAATCCAAAACTTAACATCAACTCAGCTGAGCTGACAGGCCTCAATAGGTCTATGTTAATTTATTTTGCTATGGCTAAAAAAATTAGTGTGGACAGGTACTGTGGACACTTGGAACTTGCTATCAATTCTCTGTTACATATATGATGTGGACATGAACAGGTGCAGACTGTAGATAAATGTATTGTTTGAATCTCCTGGCACATGAACTCTATTGTATTAAATTAAATCATTCTGCATCCTATTACACAAAAAAAGGACCATGCAAATGAAGTTGTAACAAGTGTCTAGCTTATCTTTTGTATCCTAGAACACAAGTGTCTAGCATATCTGTGATATGGGTCTACGCCTATTAGGTTAGGCAACGTATTAGGTGAAAACCAACCCCTCCGTGCAAACTTTGGAAACCACAATCTGGTCCACACGATGTTGATCCAATGAGTCTCCCACCTCCCATGCATGTCCCCATGCATGTTGGTTTTGCCAATCCCCCCTCCCACCTTTCCTGTGATTTTGCAAATTCCCCCTCTCACCTCCCATGCATGTCCCCATGCATGTTGGTTTCCAAAGTTTGCACGGAGGGGTTGGTTTGCACTGGATATGTCCCCAGTAGGTTATGCTCAATCAAAGTCTAGAAACTACAAACTACACTTTCAAGTGCAGGATAAGTCCACATCATGTTTTTCTTTTCATTCCTCGTCTCCTTTGCTTTTTCGTCAAGGAACCGAATTTAGGTTTACTGCTGCTATAAATACATGTTCTTATGAGCAAGAGTTGTCAGCAAGCGGGTGTAAAAGCTGTATCCAATTGTGCAATCCAAAGAGATATGTCTATGTCTATCGAGTTTGAAGCTGCCGATGGCAGCCGAGCTACCCAAACATTGTTTGAAGCAAGTGAGATTAAGGTTTATCATCTCTATACTGCTGCATCTACTGCATTTGGTTACTTACCAAACATACTTAGTAACAAGGAAAACTGTTGTCTCCACACTGCAGGTTGTAAATTTGGTGCTTGGAAGAACCAATGTCCTTCTCACCACACCGGAACATGAAGAAGGGTCCAAAACACTTAACATTTGCCACTGCCATGGTCTTGAACAGCAGGGTAGCGCACAGCAACTGGGGCCTGCAGGTGTTGCCGCTGCAGACTCATTGCCTTCTGATGGACCGCAGGAACCTGCGGTGATGGAAAAGATGACTAAAGAGGAATTTGTGGAGAAGCTGCGTGGCTGGATAATGGTGCTTGCATCGCTCTTCGCATCCATGACATTCCAAGCAGGGATCAATCCCCCAAAGCAATTCCAGCCGGACACAGTAAGCTTCCCATTCCTCTGGATTTAACAAGTAACGTATGGCCAGCATTCCAGAAAAAAAAACATGCATTCCTCTGTTGCCTAGCTCCATCGATCTTTTCATACCTGTATATGATGATTATTTTAAACACTCATGATTTTTTTTCCTTTTGAGCAAAACCGCTCATGATTTGGGCGTACGCAATTCAAAGTACCCAACTCATGCGGTGACTTTTCGTCCAAAACTAATAAGCTGGTGTCTCACTGGCCTTCATCTATGTGGGAGGGAGCCTAATCTTAGTGGCATTGCCTTGCAGATCATGGAGCATGGTGCTGGTGCGCAAAGCCCAACTCATGTCGTGACTTTTAGAACACAGCTTTTTTATGTGTCGAACACGTTTGTGTTTGCCTACTCCCTCGGGCTCGTGACGATGATGCTCTTCCAGCCGTCTCTTTACGTGGAAAGGCTCATTAGCAAAAGAGGGCTCCTGTGCGGCAACATCATTTTTCTACTAGTTGTCTACGCCCTTGGGAGTTCCGATTTCGCCTGGAATATGATTCTCTCTCTGTTCTTTTACTTTTTCCTTGTTGGTTGTGTGTGCTACAAATTCATCTGGAAACTGCAAGGAATGCTGGAAGAAACTGAGAGCGAGACTCTGATGCCGGCGCCTGGCGGTGTGGTATCCTGTGGAGAGGTATTCTCTACGCAAGAGCAATACAGCATACTGCATACAGCAGTAGTGCTCTACCTGTGTGTCTCTGCTAGTGAACTTCAGTGTTCAGCATTCGTGTTTTGTTTCTCTATGGCTGTGCTACAGTGCTAGTGTGCTTTATTGTATCGCCTCGCCTTTCATCCGTGTATACGGTAGTTGATACAATTGTACTACTTGTGCAGTCTGTTATCAGCGGTTGTGAATAAAATGAAACATTTCTCCTTCGTTCCTTTGTTTTATCGATGTACTACTGTTATTACAGATACAGATGCCGTTCATGATGTCGTCCGCCCGTGTTCAGTTTCCGTAGAGAATTTTTCTGCGCATTGAACTTTGACTCCATGGGCAATGTTAAGCAGTTAAATACCATTGCTTTGTGCTAGGAATAAACTTCAACCAAGTGATGAAGTACTTGGAGAAATGAGCATGTTGAGATCCCAAGTGAGGATTATGCTCACGGAAGATTCACATCTCGTGCGCCCATGCAATACGAGGCCCCCGATTACCAACCGTCCATTGGATCGGACGGTCAAACGGGCCTCAACGGTGCAGACCCATGAGTCCATGGCCCATCTCGCTAATGTTAAGCAAGCATCCCAATGCACTACAGTTTTTGCTCGTCTCGGCCGCCGCCGCGATGCCGCCGCCGGCCGCGCCCACCACCCGTGTCGCCCTCTACCTCCGCCGCGCCCGCCTCATCGACTCCCTCCGCCTCCGCCTCCGCCTCCGCTCTTCCCCTTCCTCTCCTCCTCCTCCCCCGCCCGACGACCCCGTGGTGGCGCTCCACGCCATCCGCGCCGCGCCCACGCCGTCCTCCGCGCTCTCCCTCTTCCGCGCGCTCCCCTCGGCGCCGCCGCCGCCTCTCCCGCTCTACCACGCCCTCGCCTCCCGCCTCGCCTCCTTCGGCGCGCTCCCGGACCTCCGCGCCCACATCGCCTCCTTCCCGCTCCCCGCGCCGCCGCTCGCGCGCCTCCGCCTCCTCGCCGCCGCGGGGGACCGCGCCTCCGCGCTCGAAGCCTTCGGCTCCCTCCCGGCCGCCCCGCGGCGCCCTGCGGAGGCGCACAACGTCGTCATCGAGCTCCACGCGCGGGACGGCGACCATGACGCCGCCGTCGGGGCGTTCCGCGCCATGGTCCGCGAGGGCGCGCTCCCGAACGCCCGCACATACACCGTCGTCATCGCCCACCTCGCCTCCGCGGGATTCGTCGACCAGGCGCTCGAGGTGTTCCGCATCCTGCCGTCGCTGCGCGTGCGGCGGACCACCCGGCAGTACAACGTGCTCGCCGAGGCGCTCGCGGCGGCGGAGAGGTTCGACGAGCTCCGGTGGCTGGTCCGCGAGATGGCGGTCATCGATGGCGTCATGCCTGGGCCGCAGATGCGCGCCGCCATCGCCGCCATGCGGGAAACTGGTCATACCGACGGCACGGAGGACTTCGTCGAGGAGCTTTCACCCAACGCGAGGATCGGGTACGCCGTGGACGACGTCGAGGGAGAGGGAGACAGCGAGGACGAGGACGACGACAACGGCGATGCCAATCATTGCGACAGGGACAGAGGCAACCGTGAGAAGCAGACCCTGAAGCCATGGCTGGACCCGCGCGAGCTCGCCAGGGCTTTGGACGGCTGGGACCCGCGAGAGGTGTCCGAGCTGGAGGCCGCCGGGCTCGTCTGGACGCCGCGGCTGGTGTGCAAGCTCCTGCGCGCGTTCAAGAAGGCCGAGACGGCGTGGGAGTTCTTCTGCTGGGTGGCGTGCCGCCCCGGCGGGTTCGCGCACGACCGCCACACGGTGGCGCGGATGGTTGCCATCCTCGCCCGCGCCGGGCACGTCGAGCTGGTGGAGCGCCTGCTCGCCAAGGTGCGGGCCGACGGCATCCTCCTCCCGTTCGCCACCGCGCGGCTCGTCATCGACTTCTACGGCCTCTCCAAGAAGGCCGACGCGGCCGCCAGGGTGTTCCGGGAGGCCGAGTCCATCTGCGGCCCCGTGTCGCGTCCCAACCTCGCGCTGCTCTGCTCGTCGCTGCTGCGGACGATGGCGAAATGCCGCAGGGCGCTCGACGCCATGGACCTCCTCGAGGAGATGATGGCGCGGGGCATCCTCCCGGACCTGCAGACCTTCTCCGGCCTGATGGAGCACCTGGCCGGCGCCGGGGACCTCAAGGGCGTGCACCGGCTGCTGGGGCTGGTGCGGCAGTGCGAGCTCCAGCCCGACGGGTACATGTACAGCGTGCTGGTGAGGGCCTACTGCAAGCGGGAGCGCGCCGCGCTCGCGCTGAGGGTGTTCGACGAAATGCGCGCGGCGGGCGTGGCGCCCGACGCGCCCACCAAGGCGCTGCTGGTGAAGAGCCTGTGGCGGGAGGGGAAGCTCCGGGAGGCGGCGCAAGTGGAGGAGAGGTGCGAGGACGTGGCCGGCGGCCTCCCGGAGGCGTCGCCGGGGCACGTGTGGACGGCCAGCGCCGCAGACTTGAAGAAGGTGCTCGACATCTACTCCGGCTGCTTCTCGCATACTGATGCTCTGGCTGGAACGGGTTGATGCTTCAAGCCGTCGATGCCACTGAGGCTTCACCTCAGAGGTCAGATTGCTGGAAGATGAGGAACTCCTCGTGGTGGCATTTCGATGGCTTGCTCATTTCAGCGCAGCTGCAGAAGAACTGAAGAAGTGAGGATGATGAATCTGCAGAGTGCAGTTGCTCAAGTGTCCTATCTTGAGTTCTGGGTCTGGAGCTCGGCATTGCGGCTACCTTCTGCAATGCTGCTGTAGCATGTTTTCAGTGTCGTCTGAAAGGAAAGACACAGAGAATGTTAAGTTCGGTGCCATTTTCTTGATAAATGGTGATCTCAACTGCAAGTGGCCTGTGTTTATGGTAGCATCATTTAGCACCGAATATGTAACGCGGAGTCGCCCTATTCGCTTGGCTTATCAGCTACCAGTCAGCAGTGTTTTTTTCTCAGCAACACGTGTTTTTCTCTCAGAAAAATCAGCACCAACCACCAGCCAACCGAACAGTGTTAAAAACTATCTGTTGAGATCAACGGCACACAATCCCATTTTTTCAGAATGCGCAATACGAATTGGCGTTCATGCCTTCATGGGACTGAATGTTATGTGCTTCTGAAATTGATCCTCATGAGTATCTCACAAACTTCGTTTGGAAAGTCCAACTGCAAAATGTACGGAAACACATGGCTATTCAACTAGTAAAATGTTGAAATCCATTTTGGCCAAAAAAAACACCCATAATCGTTGTGAATTAATCCTACTCAAGAATTCACTGTCAGACAGACTGTTTCTGTCTCAAGAGATATTTTCCCACATTCGCTTTTGTAATTTCAAACGTTCAAATTGACTAGTACTAACATATTGGAGAAATATTAATAGAGCATTTTCCTCAGTCCTCACAGAGTCACAGCATCGCCGCCCGCGCCCGTGCCCGCCCCCTTCCACCGACGCGCCGCAGCAACTCCGACGGAGCGCTTCCCTCATCGCCGCCCCTCAGCCTCCGCTTCCATCCACCCCGTCCTCCTCCGTCTCCGCCTACCCCGTTCTCCGCCGCCGCTCCTGTGGCCGCTCCCCCTACCGGTGTTGGGTTTGCGTGAAGCGGAGACCCACCAATACTGGGGATCGATCAACTCCGTGTGTGTGTGTGCCGATTTCGCGGTTGGTGGATTGCTCATCGCTTCCTCGCAATGCTGCAATGGATGGGCGGTTCGAGGAGGAAGGTGTACGCCGTGAGTATCCGCATCTCTACCCTAAATCCCCTCTGCGTTGTACTTCACGGCATTTAATCTAGGCAACGGGCATCCCGAATTTCGACTGTTTTGTGCATCACTGTTGCAACGGTGGTTGAGGGTTGACATTCTAAATTCTAGAATGGTAATTGCGTGTAGCGGTGTTTTAGCAAATTGTGACATGCTGCTAACATCTGGTTATGTTTGGGTGGCTTCGGATTCTGCTTTTTTGGCCCTGAAATGAGCAGTCCAGGAAGTCAACACAGAGCAGGTAACTTTGGCGCTTTCACTGAATTTTCAGTTAGTACAAGTTTCTGCTGTGGTGCTAGTCATATTTTTGTTTTATGTTGATGAAACTGAGTGCGACGTCCTTGATCAAACAATGCTTGGCAGACAAAGACAGTACTTCGAACAAAAGAGACGGCAACAGCAGAGGTCAGAGCTACAGAACCAGGATAATGTAGCAGGTGGTCAAGCTTCACGTGATCAGGAGCCGCGATCACTTGATGTTCTAAACATGAACAATCTGGCAACTCCAAATAGTCATCATGGATCCGCAAGTGAGTTTCTTATATGTTTTGACTTTTGAGGTCTCAGTGGTTCGTCATTTTACCCTTCTAGCATATCAATCTGTAATTTCTGGCCAAGTAAAACAAGTAAAGTCACTCCTGGCAGATTTTTCTTGTTATGATTGTTTTACATCATATCAGATGCAGATGGTGCTATACCCCAAGTGGATTGCACTCTTTCAGATGGTTTCCCTACAGAGGCAATAAAGAAGATCAATTCTTCATGCAATGGCAACATGAGGGAAGCAGGTGATGTATTCCAATTTTTCAACATAGGCATATTGACTAGATAATTTTGTTCTTACTTTTCCCTAATCACATGATAGCAGAAGGTACTACAAATGTTGGATGACAAAAAAAAAGAATTCAATGCCCAACCTTAAAAAGGCTGGCTGCACAAACTATACAATGATATCAAATTTGGACTGAAGGTAGTTGTAGATATATGTCTTCCTTTGTTGAATATGTAGCGGCTGAAAGAAGGATGATCTTTTGTGCTAGTATTGATTTGTGAAGTGTGTAATAAGCCCTTTTGTTACAGAACACTTGCAATAACATATTTTTTTCTTCTATTCTGCAGGCTCTCAGCCAAGGTCAGTATCTACACACAGTGTGGTAAGACTCAACCTGCATTTGTCTTGTTTTATGAGATGTCAATCTTGTACATTGGCAGATTGTCATCACCCTTTGGTCATCAAGATGCTGCAGCAGCTGTTAACTCTCATGAAGAACCTCTTGGTTGTAAAATATCCCCATCCATAAACTATAGCACCAGGCAGCAAAAACAAAGTCTGGAAAACCAAAGTGGTGATGTTTCCTTCGCTATTACCAATCATTTATTTTATCCCTACTGATTGAGTTACTGCTCAAGTCTGTGCAACTACTTGAAAAAGGAAAAATTGTTAAAATAATAACCCCTTCAATCACAAATGTATGACATTTAGGACATTGACATGGTCTACAACTGCAAGACAACACTTTCATTAGTAACCTCTGTTAGAGTATGACATTTCAAATAAAGATGATAGATATTATAAAATCACTTTCCATGATGAATCTAGCAAAGTATATCTTACATTATGAATCTATGTAATTCTTTATGTATTAAAAGGTTTCACTGGTAGAAATCCTCAAACGACATACATTTGTGATGGGAGGGAGTATGCCTAATAGAAATGCTTATTTTTGTAAGCCATTATTGCTTGGAACTAGAGGAGGAGCACTTGATGTTTGCAGCTTTGTAATTGAATAATTTTGTAAAAATAAATTGTGTCAATTCATAAGTTGTATGGCTGATATTGATGTACTTGTTATATATCATTGAATCTTGGGTTCAACTGTGGTCTTACTTGCAGAAATTTCACTTCTTGATTTGGTCAATTACGAGGGACCAAATAAGTCTACCACGCAACCTGCCCGTGAGCCTCACGTTTCATTTTCTGTTAAAGGTGCATGTTTCTATCACATTTTTTTTGTCTCGAACGCTCAGGAGAGTTGTGTGTCATTACATGAAAGGAGAAAACAAAAAATTTACAGCCCCAACACAACCCCAGACCCCACAGATCATAATCATTTTATTGTCCAGATTCCAGCGCAATCATTATCTGTTTAACTGCTTTGTTTTTATGTTATATGTTTAGTTGCTTGTTGTTAGAACTAGTTTTACAGCAGTTGTGAGAATAGGCAGTTTGCCTGTTAGTTGTGAGATTAGGCGATTTGCCTGTTCTGACTAGGAGAAATACTGTGCAGACTTGCATATCACTTATCAAAAACACTTCAAATTCTGGCTTGTATATATTTTGATATTACTGATTTATTGTTATATGTATTTTCTGGAAGGATTTGCACCTAAACTGCATCCTTATGTTAACATTTGTTTCATTCAGGTTTTAGCGATCATAGTAGATTTTGATGGCAAATGTGTTTGGTTGTGAAGTTTGTGTGAGCTCTGTGGTCCACCTGTTGTTATTATTATCCCTGATCACCTTAGTTACTGCCTCCAATCTCTTCTAACAGCATGCTATAATTTTTTATTAGACATTCATCTGCTTCTGTTTCAGGCCTTGGTCATATCAAGATGGAAACACCTCCCCATTCACCAAGACCAACCAAGAGGTTGAGTTTTAAAGCTTAAACTACTGTTTTAGCCTTAGAAGCTTGTTTGTGTGCGGCAATCAATTTTCATAATCTTACTTTTGTCTAAATGGTCTAGTTTGTCCAGTTAATGTCTGTAGCTAATGTAAAGCAGAATAGTCTGAGAACAATAAACTTTCATGCCATGTGAATATGTGATACAAATCATGCCTTTAGCTTTCACACGAGTTCAGTTCTACATCCAAATCTAAACTATATTGCATTTAATGTGGCCATGCAGGGTTTTACCTTTGCCTCCAAAGGCTATGCGGTTCACACATAAAGGAAAACGATCTATCCCCTTCGATGTCACAAAGTCATTGGTGAGAATTTCAGATGCATTCCTCCTTGAAACCAGATCCCAAATTTAGCAGAGAGCGTTTTTCATTACACTAGATGAGAAATTTATAACCAATTTTCTTATCATAGCTAGATGTGTTAATTGAATTATACCATTTTATGTAAGAATTCAAATGTTTTTCTACCACTTTTAACAGGATTCTATGAACAGTATCGATATGCTGAAGGAGCAAAGGCTATCAGCCAAAATGGGCAGAATACTGGATGAATCAGGTTATGAAAGGAGGAAACAGTTTAACTGCTGTTTCCAGGATTCATCCGAGAAACTTAATGCTGACCTGTATCTTGAGGATGAAGATATGTTTTATGAACCTCAAGCTGAAAAAGATTGGCAATGTAAGTTCTTCTGTGCGTCTGTGCGATTTTATTACCGAGTTTCATGAGTAACAAATCAAGTCTTGTGACCTAAGAAAGATTACACTAATATATTCGTGATTCTACTTTTTTTTGTTTTGTTTTGGACAGCAAAGCATAGGAGATCAGATGGCAATCTCACTGGTGAGAATTGTGATAGATTCTGGAGGATGGATCAATTTAAAGAGGATCATTTTCCTACTCGAAGAGAGGAACATTTTGATACAAGTGGCTATGGATTTAAAGATAGACACTCTCCAGACCGAAGGTTACTTCTCCATTTATATATAGGTTTGATTAAAAGGCCTAACATGCTCTACAATTCACAAATAATATAGTCTTTACCTGCAGAAACTCAGCAAGATTTAATGAAGGATTTGAGAATACAGGTTTGAATTTGGTCTATCTTTTTTGTTTCACATACCTCACAGACCAGTGACACTCGAGTAACAAAACAAAAGGCAGTGGACATTCCATGTTATTTTTTACTCAACTTTCAATTGATTTCTAGCTAGGGTGCACTTATTCTATGATCCTGAGGTGATCATGATTTATATGTACCAGACTCCCAATACTAGTAGAACATTAGTCATCAGCAACAGGCCCACTTAGCATGTTCAAAGTAGGCTTGTAAACAGTGTTCTACAATCATGCAGTTCTGCTTTTCTCATGATATCTCTGAAATGCTTGGATTTGTGCACAAGGTCCCAAACTTGGGTTGGAAACTTGCTTCTCCTGCTCCTAGTTCATCAGCCACCAGTCCATCTAGCAGACTTGTAAAACAGTGCTCTTCATTCATGTAGTTCTGCTTTTCTTCAGACACCTATTAAACTTGGAATTTCTTGTGTATTCTCTTTGTTTTTTCTGTAATGTTGTAGGTCAGCCTAGCATTATGCTTGGATTGCATACTTGTCTTACTGTTATTAAATCATGACTGCCTGTTTTCTGCTCTGAGATATTTGTGCTTCTTGATTGCAATTTTCATTGAAGGAATTCCATCATCACACGACCTCTTTTCTGATCATTCACTGATGAATGATGGTGAGGGTACTGAACTTTTTGAGTGGGAAAGGTAAGCATTAATAAAGCCTCATGCAGATTATATTTATGCAATAGCTCTGATCTTTCTGTCATTCTTGTCAGGCGCCCAACAAGTAAGAAAATATCCAACTCAAATAACGATTTTGGTCCTTCTGCTTGGTCTTTTGACATGATAGATGATTCAGAGAAAAGAAGGAGCCCAATAAGGTATTGGATGATCTACTTGTATCTGTGTTTGAATGGATTCTAGGCTCCCGATTCCTTAATATTCTTATGCCATACAAATTATTAGGGATCTTCTTGCTGATCCCTTGAAAATTGTTCTTTTGCAGTGAAGAATCATGCACATCTGCTGCAGGTCAGTAATTTTTACTCTATCTTCATCAAAGACTCCCTTCGGGGTGCATTCCCTAGTGGACTAGGGGTTACATATGCAAAACGTATATATTGATGTATCCCTCTTTTTTTGGGGCTCAAAGCAATGAAGGATAGAATGTACAAGAAACCATCACCATCAGTAAAGAATGAGATGAAGGAGAAGGATGAATTTCAAATAAGCTTGGATAAGCTAGATATTCCAGATATGGATGCAGATCTTCATAAGGGGTCATTATTTGACAATCCAGAAAAGGTGGATAGAAAAGGAACAACAGATCAGAAGAAGCTTGAAACAAGTTATTGGCCAGAAAGTGTCACTGAGCAGCCAAGAACTCGAGAACCGAGCTGCCGTTTATCACTTAAGGAGAAATTTTCCAATTGGGGTTCTCCTACTTCCCATCTGAAGGGTAGCACTGGACTAACTAACCAATCAAGTTGCACCATAATGCATAAAGATAAACCTTCTTTCAACGCTGCTGCAAATTTGACTGTGGAGTCAACTGATAAGAGACCTGCTTCAAAAGCCCATTCTGTTTTCCACGCACCTGACAATGCCATTTTTGCTGATGACATTCACATGCAGCAGCCTGTTTCTAATATGTTTGACGATAAAATTGAATTATCAAACCCATTTCGGATCAATGATCTTCAGAGTGACATTGATATGAGCAGTTTCTTTGGGCAGAAGGTGGACAAGAAGCAAGAAGATTATTTTCCAACTTTCAGAAATCGTGGTGCAGACATCTTCCCTGCAGAGATGGCAGTGAGTCCGGTAAGACAAACAGTTGGTCGACACAGTACGTGCTCCCAGCCTTCTGGCAAGGATTCTTTCAGGCATGGGTTCAGTCCTGGTTTCAATTTTCAGGAGTCAGAATCAAGCACATTTTGGGGGGATAACCATGTTAGTAATGGCACTTTTCTGGACGATCTTAAGTTTAGTGGTCTGCTTGCAAGAAAAAACAGAGATCAGAACGAAGTCAAGATTAAAGCGTCTGAGAAACCAGATACTAAGATAGTGACAGAAACATGTCGGCTCTCTGCAGATCACAGAAATGAGGTGAATGGAACTGAATTATGTTCTGATGGTTCAGAAGTATCTAATTGTTCTGAAGCACAGAAGGGAAATTCAGCAGCAGCAACACAAATTCCTGCAAACTTTCAGGAGACCTCAGCAGAATTGTTCCAAGTCCGTACTCATGTTAGACCTGTAACGAGGGAAAAGCTGTAAGTAGTGTGCCCCCTCAATTGTCTTTCTTCAAAATTGTTGTATGTTTCATAGATTGACTGAAGGTTCTCTCATTGTCCATTACTAGAGATAATCCTAGTATTGGCTTCGAAGCACCAATGCATTCGAGAAGCAAGATTCAAGATGTTGGAGATCATTCTAAACTAAATGCTATGTTCCAGTCTCCTTTCATTGGAGGTTCGTTGCTCAAGTCCCTGTAGCATGCTCTCTCTCTCTCTCTCTCTCTCTCTCTCAAAAAGAAAAAAAAATCATTTATGTCACTATGTCAATACTTTTTGCTGCTATCTAGAGGAGATGGGGATTGAGAAGAAGATCATAGCAAGCGTGTCACCAGACAACAGTGATGTTCAGTATCAGTTCATGCTTGAACAGCGTGTTCTCCGGCGACTTTGTGTTCAGAAGGTAGTGGTGCCAACACCAATGAAGGAGAAGTTAGATAAGGTAATGTAGACCAGAAAGGCCTTAACAATTCTCTGTTGCTCTTTTTTCCACTACTTTTTCAGTATTCTGAATTACACATATCCTATGGATGCCGTTCTATTGTGTCATTTTGAAGATGGTAGGAAGTGTTCCAAAAGATACTTTGGTGATGAGTAATTTTATTTGATGCATAATCCTTGTGGCAAACTTCTCTAATGTTATCAGAATAACCTTTTATGAATACCATATTCTGTTCGCGCTCTTTCTCCACATAACTTAGTTTCAATATGCTTTTTATACAGGATACACGCCTTAGGATAGTGGAGGATGGATCTCACCTCCTTCCAAAAAGTGTCTGACAGGTAAACAGCAGTAGCCTTTCCGTTTTCAGTTTTCTCGTGTTTCAATTGATTTGCGTGAGTCATGAAATCAGAGTTAAAAGTATCCAACATTTATCCATGTTACTGATTCAACCTGTGATAATCAGGGGGCAGGAATGACAATGTAGGGGAGGAAGGAACTCATTTGGCGCCTGTGAAATGCAGGAGCAAGCACCTACCTGCGCCTAATGAGCTCCTCCATGTCCATCAGTTTCGTAGTGTTGGTTTTCGCTGTAAGCTCGACAAGTTGTAACTCTGGGAGGGTTGTCTGATGTTATACAGTGTTAATCTATTACAGATTTCTGAACGTTAAGTAAAGTTACTGAAAAGCCACAGCAATGTAGCCTACATGATTGATTGCGCAAACAAAATGGCCCAGGCCTTTTCTACTCTGAACTACTCTCACACTATGCGCACTGTGGAAACCCTTTTTGTTTTAATGTGGGATACCATTGGATTCTGTTGATCAAACTGCTGTGTCTATGACCAGTTTGTTCCTCAAATGTTTGTCATGCTCGTCAGAAAGGCATACAAACCCCAACCATCATCTATAACACAAGCACTAAATTACGCTGCAAGCCAGCAGTCAGCACGAACTCTTCCTACCTCCCAGTTTGGCTTCCATCTGATCTGACCTGTGTGAATCAAATCTCTCCTAACTGAAGATCCACTCCAATCCTCCTAGCTGAAGATCCACTCCATTCCTCGCTTCGGAACGCCAAGAAGCCACTTGTACTTGCGGCAGGGAGGAGGATTCTCCATCAACTCCAAGAGCTTCGCCCAGCGTGCAATCCGGTCGCCGTCGCAGACTCCTCTCCGGCTACCGAGGCCACCCTGCAAGAAGCATCCCGTGCTCAGCTGAGTTCAGAGTTCATCCATGCTCAAAATCTTGGGTTAATTGAACATATACCATTACAATTTTCACGGTTTTGAGAAATACCATTACAATTCACCTATTTAGATTTATGTCATTATAATTTTACATTTGCATAATATATGCCACTACTTACCTCTTCAACGTGTTTCTCACAAAATTTGGACCTAAATACCCCTATCTTCTCCCTCATCCCCATCTTCTATCTCCTGTCCCGCGAGCACTAAGCTCCCTGGCCAAGCAAACGCCGAGCTCCTTGCCGCGGCCGGCGGATCCCGCGGGTACCGCTGGTGACGGCTCAGCACGTCCCGTGCTTGCTCCCTGCCGCGGCCGGCACCTACAGCGGCCCTGCTGCTCGCGGGGACCTCGCCGATGGCAGGAGCACGCCTCCCGTCGCCCCTCGTGCGTGCTCCCTACCCTCCGCCCATCCGCTCCTTGCCACTGCGCCGCGCCGCGCCGCTGAGCGTCCGCCGTTGAAGACCGTGCCGGTACCACACGTCGGGTGAATGAGCCATGCTGTAACTCGATCCGCTTAGCCGGTGGACACGGGAAGGAGCTGCTTCTGATGCAAGCTGATTGGAGAGGAGGGTCCATGGCCGGCTTGCTCTGTTGCATGAGATTGAGTGGGACGAGAAGCAAGGAGGAGCATCTGCTTGTGCTTGATAGGGAAGGCCGGTGCTTGGCTGCTTGGGACGAGAAGCAAGGAGGAGCATCTCCTTCGACTCAGTTGGAGAAGGGAAGCCCGGTGTCACCGCTGTTTGCATCTCACAAGGAAATTTTGGGAGACGGCGGCTTGAATTGGGCGTGGCTATGACTTGTGTGGGCGTGGCTACGACTTGTGGCGGCGTGGAGCAATGGAAGAAGACAGGGGTATTTTGGTCTCAAAATTTTTATAAACACGTCGAAGGGATAAGTAATGGCATATCTGCAAGATCCGTGAAATTATAATGGCAAATTTATGATATCGTGAATAGTAATGACATATCTCCGAAACGTGACAATTACAGTGGCATATATTCAATTAACCCCAAAATCTTTGCAGTTGCAGATAGCAGATAGCATGCACAGCTTAATCTGATCATACGCAGGAAGAGAACGCCGTCGTGCGCGAGAAGGCGGCTTACCGTGATGCGGAACACCGCGACGGAAACCACTACCACGGCGAGGGCGGCGACGGCGAACCGCAGCGTCGCCGCCGACGCCGGCGTCCATGCCGTTGCCAAGAAGCCAGGCCGCGTCAGCGTTCGGCTCTGCTGCTGCACCCACTGACCCACACACACAAGGCAAGAAGCCAAGAAGTCTCAGACCAGGCATGAATCGGATCGGACGGGAGATTAACCGATCAAGAATTCGGGGGAGGGGATCACCTGAGCCCGGCGGCCCCGCGGCGCCGCGGCGGCGCGCGCCGGGGGATGCTTCTTGCGCCGCCAAATGGAGGCGACCCGCGGCAGCCGCGCCCACCTGCTCCGCAGGAAGCGGAGGATCTTGCAGCCGCGCGGCGGTGACCCGGGCTGCGTGCCGCATTGGGAGGTGACGGCGAGGATGAGGCGGCGGCGGAAGCGGAAGAGCAGGGACAGGCGCTCCCCGCCGCGGCCCCACCCGGGGAGCACGTTCTCCGCCGCGGCGCGCATCTCCAGCCCGCAGCGGTGCTTCAGGCGCACGGCCACCGACCACGCCGGAGGCCCGGGCGGCGGCGGCGGCGACGCCATGAGGACGGGGGGAATGGGGTCGTTCGGCCGCGCCGCGGCTCTGCTTCCCTCCTGTGGCAACGGTCGAAGAGGCGAAAAGCGGAAGGCGACAGGGACGTGTCTGGTCATCTGGACCGTCCGATGTAAAGCAAGGCATCAAAAGGACGGAGGAGCACAGCACTTACGTGGGCCCGTGTGTGAAATAAAACAAAAAAAAAGCCAACGAACCACACGATTCTGATTCACAGTTCCTCTGAACCCAAATGCTTCTAGGAGCGAGTTCAAAACCCTACCAAAGAGGCATGTAATTTGGATGGAGAAACGTTCAATCATGCTATATACCGTATCGCATATTGGAAATTAGAGTTACTTGGCAATAGATACACCAAGCGAAATCCTTGAATGTTTTATCCAACAAAATTGACAAAGCTAATCATTAAAGATCAATGTACAAAGACAGTCCTAAGCCAGACACTAATTGATAGTTTCTTTAGTTGCCATATCATATAGAGACACTACCTTTAAAAACTACCTTCTCAAAGAAAGTTTCTTTAAAGTAAAATATCAGTCAATTCTCTTCTTTCTCTCAACTTTCCTCGCCTAATCATCTTCCTTTCTTTCTTGGTTCTTGCATAACATAGTTTCCTGCATCAGAAACTATTTCTTTCTCTCACATCATTAATTCTACCGCCACCTCATCAAACCGCTTACATGGCAGGCTACTAAATACTATAGAAACTATCCTAGCCATCGGGTTAGGAATGCCCTAAGCACAAATCTTGTATCCACTTAGGTCTTTGTGCATCAATGCATGTGTCTACGTGGATGTCCATGTCTATATTGTGTTCCCAAGAAAATAATTCTAATTGTCACTCTCAAGTATTTTTTTAAAAAAAATGTCTTTCATTTTAATGTGGTTAATTGTAATAGTCTCAACTTAGATTTATGAATGTAGAATGTGGTAACCCGACCGAGGGTGGTAGTGTATTACACCAAAGTAAGAAAGACAATATTGAAGCCATGGCCGATTGGTTCATTGCAAGTTGCAAGGGAAATAAGTTATATCTCCTTCATCACATTGGTGCATTAGTAGAGAAAATGATCTTTACATTTATTCCGATGCATTTTGGCCCAAAACAAATGTAAGATTTAGTCCCGACTTCTGTGTTACCATCCGAGACATCTTGGAGCGGCGTCCACATGAGCGGGAGCGGCTGGGAATACGCCAAACTGACTACCGAAACCAGAAAAACGCCGCACACGGCCGTATCACGCGCACACCCCTGACTGAATGCTGACCCCGTCGAGCTTGACCAGAAAGCACGGCACCAGTCCTAATGGCGATGCGCGCTGAACTGAATAATTCCATCGCATCGCAACGACGGTCAGAAACCGTCGAGCTAGCACGCGGCGACATTATTGCTGCATCCTGACGCCTGAATGCCTGATATATGACGGTGCAGAGCTGAACTGAATAATTCCATCGCAACGACGCCCTAATGATCTCTCATGCTATCATGCACGAGGGGTCGCGAAGCTTTATCTCTACTCCCAGTAAGACTGCAGCGGGGAATCGCGACCGCACCTCTCTTCCCGTCTGCCATCTACTCCCGAGATGCGATCCCTGCTACGTCTATTATGATATTGACCGTAGGATCAGCACCGCCTCCCGACGCCCCTCCCCCTGCGATCCGGACGCCCGATCCCCCCTCCCCCGCAAAAGCGGCAAAACCCTCGACGCCCGTCGAACCCCCACCCCACCCCACGCCAATCCCCTCCCCCCACCCTCGAACCAGCGCCGCGCCGCCGCAACACCGCGACTCCCACGCGCCGGTCCCCTTCCCCCACGCCGATCCCCTCCCCCCACCTCGAACCAGCGCCGCGCCACCGCAGCTGCAGCGAGGACGAGGAGCCCGCCGCGTCGTCACCCAACAGCAAGCTGTCCAGCCTCAGCGGGAAGCGGGCCGCGGCAACGAGGAGGGGCGAGTTGTATGGCGACCCCACCCCGAGGGCCGGCGGCGGTGGCGCCGGCAGGGATGACGAGGACAGCGTCGGCGGCTGCTCGCGCAAGAAGCTCCGGCTCTGTAAGGACCAGGCCACCGTCCTCGAGGACAGCTTCAAGGAGCACGACACCCTCAACCCGATACGTGTATAATCTCTCTCGACCTCTTAATCATTTCAGGATTCCAAACATCAATCAGTCTTCAACTCGAGTGCCACCGCAAAAATCTCATAAAATCTGGGCCTTTTCCTGTATGGTCTCGTTATCAGAAGCAGAAGGGAGCGCTGGCGAAGCAGCTGAACCTGAAGGCACGCTCTACCTGCACGGGGATTCCGCGTCGCCCGTCGCCGGGGAGTCGTGGACATTGAGCATTGATTTCCTATGCAGTAAGAAATCGCATCGATCTAATTTTCTGACTGAATTTTTGTTAACCTCCGACAGACTAACAGTCCTACTGACCGTTTGATATATGCCTATGGACTTTTGCAGGGGGAGGGAAGATGGTGCCCAGCAACTGGCAGATCGTAGAATGGCAGGTGTGCAGGAAGAAGCAGAACAAGCTGGAGTTCCTCATTCCTGGCCTGGTGGAATCTGCAGCTCGGCGAATCAGTTCCTCACTTCATGTACATTGACCACCACCGCAGAAACATCCTGGCTGGTGTTGGGAATTGGCTTGCCCTACTTACTTATTGTACTGATGTATCTTATGGGATGTGCAGGAACAGAGCATCTGCGTTCTTGTTCGCTGTAGGACACCGGTGAGAAGAGATTACTGCAGAGAGTCGCTCAGCTGGCACCCGATTTGCAAGCCAGCAAACGTCAGGTGGAGCAGTATCACATGCATATGGGGATTGCTCGCCGAGAAATTTTCTTATCATACCTTGAGATTCCCTGCCAGCACTTCCAGGACGTAGAGAGAGAGGTATGGTTTAATATCTGAAGTAATGTAATCACACACCCACGTATTTGTCAAGTTTGAAAAGGAAAGTTCTACCTTATAACATGACGAGATATATGTTTCTTTTCTTTAGATTATCTTCTTGGGTATCACATGGAGTCTGGTTTTATTTATAGCATGTTATTTGTATGAATATCATTAGATTCTTGAAATAAAACTCGATTCCCTATCCTAGCTCATTGTGTTGGACTTCTGTTCTCTAAATGATGTTTTTACCTCTAATTGATGCCATATTGGCCTGCAAAAAATGTACTTTTGAACATATACTAGCAGTATGTTTAAAAAGGCATATACTATCTCAAATCCTCCATTCATTGTCCATTTTAATTGATGTAGGGAACTGATTTTTTTCATATGAATTCTTCACAGGAGCAGGTTGCATGAACTGGTTTCATTGAAGTATTCAGAGCCACTTAGTTTCAGAACAATGCAGATCACCCTTATATCTGCTATGCTCCTCTAGACTTGTTGACAACTAGCTGCTGCAATGGAGGAGTTTTGTTCACAATGACATAGGTTACATGCATGTCTTTTTTCTTGCTGCTGTTATGGAGAAGTTTTACCATTAGATCATAATTTAGAACGTCTTGGCTCAACTGCTGTTATGTTCGATCGGATACACACGCGTGCACACACGTATATCAAATAACTAAGTGTAAAGAAAATTCTCTGATCAGACTCAATCTGTTTTGTAGCAGGATCTAGCGGTGTTAGGGTCGGCGCTGCATCTGTTTTTTTATTGGCAGGCAGCATAAGACACTGGCGTCCAGATGTTATGATATGGTGAGTATGATTGTGGATTGTAATCACAGGCGTCCACATACAACTGATGTAAATAGCTCACAAGCTTCCATCTTCCTTGTGTATATGATATACTTGTCAATGTTGTTATGAATCTCCACTCTGTATAACCATGGAAATTTTTGTTCGATTCAGATCCTTAAAATGCTTGTCTAAACATGGTTTGTGCCATTGTACTGAAATCGTGCCCGTGCGTTAATGTCAGCTATGGTATTTTCTACTATGCATGTTATAGTTTCATTTTTTAGCAGTAAAAGTTTTTCAGAGTTAGATCACCACCACAAGTTTACTGAATCTCAATAAGCTGACCTATTTTCTAGGTGGTGCTTGAAAAGGCCAGAGGCTCTTGTTTATAAAGAAAATCAGAAAAAGCATTTGACCCTCTGCAAAATTTCAGTAAGCTTCCCTATTTTCTGGGTGGTGCTTAATGCTTATTTTTGAGGTAGTCTGTGCGAGCAGTTGAATTATAATCAAAGTTTGATCTATCTCTTCTAAGTAGGCAGGCGGTGCTCTTTGTTCAATCAAAAGGGTTTTACAATTTTTTATTAGCTACTTCCTTTTCTTTTCAGAGATTATTTTGGTCTCATATCGAACTGTAATTGTTAAGATTTCCAATAATGATGAAAAGATTTGGCCAGTTTTCAATCCAAACTACGTGTCTTCTCAACAGAGGTAGTTCTTTACCCTTCTACCTGTCCACTTTTTGTTGTGCCTGAAGGTGATCATCGATTATGAACTAAGCTTTGAGATTCTGCTGATTTCGAAGAGGTAAATTTAAGACTTACAAATATCTGGTAATGGCAATAGGAATTATTGAGAATTGAAATGCAATCAAATATTTAGTTGTTTTGCACTGTCACTGATATTTAATTCTTTTCTGGAATATCGAGCAGCAACAAGAATTATGTAGAGCAAACTCAATATCCTTTTAGTGAGAATTTGAATTTATTATGTCACTGGAAGACAATTGGGTGCTCAAGTCCTCCGAGAGCGACAGGGTGGCATTTCGGCGCGCTGTAATATTAGAAATGCAATCAAATATTCAGTTGTTTTGTGAATTACATAGACATCGATGTATCAGTTATATATATATACTCTTCTGTCACATTTGGTTTTGTTTGAGTATAGTGTCATTGCACGTGCTTCACCAATTATACCTATACCATCTCGCTCTAGCTTTCAGATCCGGAAACTCTGCAAGTCAGGCTGGTGTCTCATTATGTTAACACCATTTCTTTGTGAGATCTGGCGCAAGATGGTGGAGATAATGGCAAACCAATCCGCTAAATATGACCTGAAGGAGCTTGTATCAAAGTTTATCCCTGAAGTCATTAATTAGTAATGAGACCGATAAGGCAATATCAGGCATCTATCTGTTCCAGAACGTCTTCATTTGCAAGGTCATCCTGAAGGCACCCAAGTTCGACTTTGCAAAACTCATGGAGGTAACTATACTTAAAGCAAAGTAATTGTGTGTTCATGTAGTTTAGTAGCTATAGCTTGTTGGTCTAATGTCCCACCCTGCGTGAATCCCAGGTTCAAATCAATGCAAGAGATTATCAGTTTTTCAGCATCATTGTTTGGCCAGCTTTTTCTTGAGACGGGTAGTACATCGTTCCATAGCTTCTGTGTCAATACATTTCAGCACTGTGACTGTTTTTTCCCCACATCAGTCCACAAATTTTGGGTGCAGAAATATAGTGAGCAGTTGGATTTTTTACCCGGCCAGTATAATGTGACATTTGAGAAGCCAAAATTAAATGCTAAACCCAAATTGTTGATTTCTCCCCAAATTTATGCAGACGGATCTGTTGATTTGAAAAATTATTGGTTATTGTATATATATAAATTAATAGTATATGCAGCAGAATAGTATATGCAGCAGAATCAACCACGGTTTTATAGCCCACCATCCATGACTTTACGAAAAACAAAAGTACTAACTTTTATGAATTTTGGTGCGACCCCTACAACCATCAAAATTGAATTTTCGTGTGGTCTATTTATCTTTGCCTCATGTATCGTACCCGTAGCAACGCACGGGCACTTACCTAGTTAAGTTAATAATTAGTGCGACCATTAGCGAGACAAGTTGTCGGCACCGGGGGCGAGGAGTTGAAATCGGAGGGGACCCCTACCCCATGCGTTCATTCTACCAGTCGCTTCGGATCCGTGTCTGAACTCTGAAGCGCTGTAGTAATATTGATTCTTTCTTGGGTCGCTTGGTTCGGCAGGTGTGCAGACTGAAGAGTCAAGCAGTCCACATGAACGTAGAAAAATGAAGCCGAATCAGGCCGACGAGAGAATTTCAAGTGCCAAATCTCCCTTCACAACAACCATGGTAATAACATTAATAAGTAACCAACGTAACAATAACCCACATGAAGAGAAATTCAAGCTCTTCATGTATTTACAAAATGCGTGGAATGATGCATTAATTAAGTAGTTTTTTCATCCTCACCCTAAACTATGTATACGAATGATCCGAAGAGCTGCAAAAGGCGAAAATGTGGATTGCAAATGAAAAAGAAACGACAATGGACAAAGCTAAAATAAGAGGAAAACTTTTGGTACAGTACGTACGTGTTTGGAAAGGACGATGCCACGATGGTGGCCATCCATGACATAAAGGTCACCAACCAGCAAATGGGCATCCATTTCTAGTCTAAACCCTAGCTAGGGGCCGGCCGGCTAGCTAGCTTAGGGCTGCTGCTGCATGCTGAATATTGCTGATGGCACCACCACACGCATGCAGAGCTTGATAGCCCCATCATCCATGTCAGCAGCGAGCTAGCTAGCAATGCCTGTATGTGTAGTCTGTAAACGATCACTGGACCGACGGGAGACGAGATGGGATTGGATCGTGAGCTGACGGGCGTACGCGTGTGACGCCATGCTGCGTGCATTGATCTGCCCATGGACCTGCTTTCACTCTCATCGATCAGCAGCAGAGCTGAGCGGTAGCTCAGCATTATTTAGTGAAGACCATCAGCACTTAAAAAGAAAGATAATGCTCGGAGGAAGGAAAGGAAGCAAGCTTAATTATTTGCGTGTTCTGAGACAATGCATCAAGCCACATCCTCCCCCAAAGAACGAAGCCAGCTTTATATATAAATATAAAAAAATACAGGGATTACCAGTTTTATAATAAAGCACACGCCGCAAGACGAGCAGCATCCAACAGATCCTAAAAATGACCCTCTAGGCCTCTCGCCGGAGAAAGCCGAGACTACTATTAACATGATCGATAGCTATTGACATTTGAGAACTCCAGATCGACCAGCTGCCCAACCAGAACCAGGAACCAGGGGTTGTACTTGTACGTACATACGTAGCATTGTAGAGAGTATGTAGCATGGAGATCATATATATTATATATATATTATCTATTATGTAGCGCGAGATCGAGTGCCTCATGCTGAATTGCTGACGATCAATATATCTCCCGATCACTAGCTCGGATTAGATTGGATTTTGCTCGATCACTAGCTCGGATTGGATTGGAATTGGATGGTGTCAGTGTCAGCACCCGGCCAGTGCCCCCACACTATGAACAGTGAATGGGCATATGGAGTGAGAGACTTTTTTTTTTGAAAACAAAAGTGAGAGACTTTTGAGAGGCCAGGACGGGGAGTGTCGGTGGGTTCGGCGCCCCCGAAAGCGACCTGCGTCTGCTAGCTAGTTGGTGTTGGCTGTTGCTGTGGCAGATGAGATCGTGCATGCAGGAGAGGAATGGGAATGGGAAGGTGGAGGCCATCCCAACCCAACCAGCAGCGACTTGGCTCCATCCCCATGCCCGCGCCCTTTAATTAGATAACTAATCCCAAAGTAATCTTCCCGTTCGCAGCGACAATGCCTTGCCACCTAACCCACACATCCCCAGCTGCTTTCTCCTTATCCACACGGCCAAAACTAACACAGAGACGCAAGGAGAGAGAGAGAGAGAGAGAGAGAGAGAGAGAGAGACATCAGGTTTGTCTACTTTCAGGGAAAAAAACATCAGCTTTGTTTCGAAGCAACGCGACGAGAGGGGGAGGGAGCAAGACGATCATCATGCCAGCGTGGCACCGCGTCCTTTTTTGTTTCTTTCTTTCTTATTATGATTTTGTGTCGTGTTTGCTCATCCAGCGTAGTACTACTGTTTTGTCTCTGACATAGGGAAATGCAGCCAGTGTGGCGGACGTGATATATTTACATGCGCATTTTTATTGGAAATTATATATTGCATGACAAAGGTGGAAATAAAGCGGGAATTTATTTTTAGAGGTAAATAAAAGTTTATGCATAACATATAAGTACAAATGCACCGTGGTGGATTCCACAGTATTTATTCACGCACTTCATTCCTAGTCCCCATCATCATAACTATAAGTTGTTTAAGATATCAGTAAGTCTATAAAAATATCTTTGATTAGAAATTTCCATGAGAATATAATATGATATCTGGAACAAGAATTTTTTTTATAATTCTAATCAAACTTGACCAGTACAAATCCTAAGATGACTTATAGTCTAGAATTTATTGTTCAGGAACCTGACCTGATATCTAAAATAAGAAAATTCTTCGTGACTAGTGCACTGGTATGTACAAATCCTATGATAACTTGTATTCACGATAAATTACTATTCATGAACCTGAGGAAGGTCAAGAACTAAAATTTGGTAGGACGAGCGCTTTCAACTTTCATAGCCCAATACAGTGCACTGGTATGTACTCTCGTACGGAGCACTACTGCTTTGAGATTCCCGCAAACACGCAAGATCCCGGTGCAATAAGCTGTCAGAGCCTTGACTGCTGAATTTCACGCATACTGTTCCTGTCACTGATCGACTGTGCTACGGCGAAAAGAGAGGAGGCAGCAAGGACGCACTCCTATCTGTGCTCCATAAACCACGCACCTATAATCTGTACTCTATCAAAAGAAAAAAAAAACATTGCAAGCTTTTCGCGAAAGCGACAAAAGGCTTTGACAAGACACGGTACTACTGCCCGGGATTATTGAGCTGCTGGTAAATTTCAGCAGCAATGGAAGTTAGAGATAGTAGACCGGGACGGCGGGACTGTAATTTTGTCTAATGTTTTAACCCTGGTCGTCTCAAACCATGATCTTTGCCACATCTTCAAGTTTCTGAAAGACCAATATCTTCTCATAAATTAGTGAATTAGGAAGATTTCTTTTCATCTTTTGTGCAAGGAAAAAAAAGAGAGGAGTGAATCCATTTTCTTGGTCGCTAGTATTTATGGATGTGGGCTCTTCCAACTGTTTTCACTTGATATGCTCTTATTAACGACAACTTGATTGGGATACCCGTGGGGCTGGCTGCAAATTATTGAATTGTAGGGACTTAATTAAAATATAGACCAAGGATGGCCACTAGTGTTAACCACTAACACAACAAGCAGATAGCCTCACTAGTCACTACGATACTCGACAAATGGGAGATCACATCCATTGCATATAGAAACACGCTCCAGTATTCGCCTACAGGCTACAGCAAGATGTTATTTTTTTTAGGGAAAAGAACAGGAGAGCACCAATCAAATTGTATGAGGCACAAATATAAAGTACTAAGTATTTGGACCTTATTTGGAACACATTGAATCTTGTCAATTTATATTCGAGTCCACCAAACAGTGTCGCCAAACTCCCCACCAAACAACATACCAAACGCAAAAATTAAAACTCTTAAGAAACACGTTGACATAATCACATACATTATTTTTTTTGAAAAGGATAATCACATACATTAATACATTACAATCTAATGGATGCTAATAATATCCCGTGATCACCCCTGAAGAAATAATATTTTCACATCTGCCCCTCAGCCACCACCAACCCGAAACGACCATACAACAATATCTTTGGTATAAAACTCCCGTCTCCGTCTCCGTCTCCGGTGAGCAGGAGAGGGGAGGGAGAAGAGGGAAGAACGCTGCAGGGCAGGCAGCCGCGAAGCCAAAGCCCACCTGATCCGGGCCCTGCTGCCCCCGCTTGCTTCTCAGATCCCCGCGCCATTGCCAGTTCTGCTCAGATTCACGAGCTCGGCTCCCAGATCCAGCTTCGCTTGGCCGAATTCTGTTCTTCGGCGTAAAGAGGTAGTTTTGACCGGGGAAGGCCGGCTCTTGGCTGCTTGTCGGTGTTCTTACTGCGCTTGCTCGATCGAAATGTAATCTTTGTGCTGCGCAGGTGCTGGTCGGCGGCGTGGTTCAGTGAGTTGGGCCGGGGAGTTTTCGGTTTTCCTTCCTCTGCTCGTTTTCCTGGTGCGGCGGTGGAGATGGGGGTAGCGGGGGAGAAGTTCCAGCTGGGGACGGTGGGGGCGCTCAGCCTATCGGTGGTGTCCTCGGTCTCCATCGTCATCTGCAACAAGGCCCTCATGAGCTCCCTCGGCTTCAACTTTGGTATGAGATCCAATCTTGTCTGAGATGCTTGGCTCCTTGCTTGTCAGCAACTGTTTGGTTCTGTTTCATGTTTTTTTTGTTCGTGTACTGTTTGCTGAGACTCGAGGTCAAAATTTAGTCCAGGCGTGTTTAGGACTTTAGGGAGCAGTAGGAATTGGTGCTGCTCAGCGTTTATGTGCTACGAGGGGAGATTGGTGCTGCGATTTGCTAGAGATTTCAGTGAGAATTGAAAAATAGGCTCCGTGTTCAGGGGAGCTGCTGTGGGTTTAATATTTTGTGTCGAGTTGCCCAGTTGGAACACTGTTAATGGAAACTGGATGAACCGTGAGCTTAAATGGTACATCTAAGCCGACTTGTTCGGAATTGGTAATGCTGCGAGAAAGGAGCTAAAGTCAGCAGCTGTTTGATTCTTGGATTCTTCTGTTTCATGTTTTTTGTTTGTGTATGCACTGTTTGCGAGACTCGTGGTCAAAAATTTAGTCCAGGCATGTTCCGGGTGGGAATTAGTGCTGCTCAGTGTTTATGTGCTATGAGGGAAGATTGGTGTTGCGACTTGCGAGAGATTTCAGTGAGAATTGAAAAATAGTCTGTGTTCAGGAGAACTGCTGTGGATTTAATATTTTGTGTTGAGTTGGAACACTGTTAATGGAAACTGGATGAACCGTGAGCTTAAATGGTACATCTAAGCTGACTTGTTTGGAATTGGTAATGCTGCGAAAAAGGAGCTAAAGTCAGCAACTGTTTGATTCTTGGATTCTTATGTTTATGTTTTTTGTTTGTGTATGTACTGTTTGTTGAGACTCGAGGTCAAAAATTTAGTCCAGCCATGTTCAGATGTGCTATGAGGGAAGATTGGTGTTGTGACTTGCGATTGCGAGAGATTTCAGTGAGAATTGAAAAATAGTCTGTGTTCAGGAGAACTGCTGTGGATTTAATATTTTGTGTTGAGTTGGAACACTGTTAATGGAAACTAGATGAACCGTGAGCTTAAATGGTACAGCTAAGCCAACTTATTTGGAATTGGTAATGCTGCGGAAAAGGAACTAAAGTCACCTTATGTGATTCCAAAACGGTCTCTTTACTCTGTAGTTAAACACATCATGCTTTTGCAATTGATTACACATAGAAGTGTTTCGTTTAATTTTTGTATTGGAATTCAATCGCATTAATGTACATAGATATCTTGTATCATCATGTGTTGTGAAGTTATAGTTCATCTAAACAGGTAATAATGCCGAATAAGGAAGGTTTTTCATCAAGTGCTAATCAATTGTGGACTTGTGGTATTCGTTTTGCAGCCACTACCTTGACAAGCTGGCATCTCCTAGTTACATTCTGCTCTCTCCATGTGGCATTATGTATGAAGCTCTTTGAGCACAAACCTTTTGATGCAAGGACTGTCATGGGATTCGGAGTGCTCAATGGCATCTCAATTGGACTTTTGAACTTGAGCCTAGGTTTCAATTCTGTTGGTTTCTATCAGGTATGCATTACTGTTGCTTTTGTTCTGTTTTTATCAATACAAATTTAAAAGGTAATTCAGTGGTTACACACTTGTTCCTTATCTGGGAAGCCAATGGTTGTGCGTATAAACTATAGAACTGTTAATCATGTATTTTACCTGTGGTACTGTTATATGTACTGGCACATGCGAAAGGGCCTCTAGCTGAGTTGGTTAGATAGCCTCAGTAGCACTCCACAAGTCCTGGGTTCGACTCCTCGTGGGAGCGAATTTCAGGCTGGGGTTAAAAAAATCCCCTCGTTTGTCACCACATCAAAGCATAGGTCAAGGCCCGGCCCAGGTCGTAGCCGTGGTTGGTTTGGGCACTCCTACCGGGGGTAGTTGCAGCAGCCATCAGCCCGGTGGGTCGTCTCACAAGGGTTACGGGCCCCTATGTAAGGGTGGGGCAAAGGTTCGGGGGTTTTCCCGACCTGCGTGAGAAGGTCTTCTTCTTAAATGCAATGCCCGGGGGGTGGCTTGCCCCTTGCAGGTCGAGTTTTTTTTTATATGTACTGGCACATCATGGCGGGCAAAATGGACATCTTAGGAGCATGCTTATGCTTTCAGTTTCATACCATTAGTGTCGCTCCATCTTGCATACTAATCACTCCACTGAGCTAATTATGAAATACTCTTCATGTTCAGATGACAAAGCTGGCTATTATTCCCTGTACTGTTATATTGGAGACCCTCTTCTTCAGGAAGAAATTTAGGTTTGTATGTAACATGTCATGCGCTTTATCCAGCTCGACAACATATCTTCTAATATTTTCTGACTTTACTGTGCAGTCGGAATATCAAGCTCTCCCTTAGCGTTCTCCTTCTTGGTGTTGGTGTTGCAACTGTGACTGATCTGCAACTCAACGCTGTTGGATCTGTACTGTCCCTGCTGGCAATCATCACAACCTGTATTGCCCAAATTGTATCCTTGATTCCTTTCATTCTGTCATCAAATCATTTGCAAACAGCAAACTTCGCAAAAAATAATGCACCATGCTTTGGGGTTGTTAGTACAAGAGAAGCTACTTCTTCCTCTACTGTGTTATCTAGTATACCCATTGAACATAAAATTTGAAACGTGTGATACGTTGTGTCTTGTTTAGCATTATCATTTCGATGATTGTAAGATCAGCTTTCTGCCATACTTTGCTGGTTGTCAATTAATCATCTACTCATTGCTCATTGGTACATTAACTTTAATGTGGCGATATGCTATATTTTCAGCACTTCTTAAGAAAAAAAGGGGCCATCAGCACTAAAGCACCCTTTAATTTTAGTATTGAAGTGTTCTATGATGTATAGCTTGAGTACTTAACAAGGTATCAGATGACAAATACAATACAGAAGAAGTTCAAGGTATCTTCAACTCAGCTGCTGTATCAATCATGCCCATACCAAGCGTTGACCTTGTTCCTTGTCGGACCATTCCTTGATGGATTTTTGACTAACCAAAATGTCTTTGCTTTTGATTACACAACTCAAGTTCTGGTAAGCATAAGCATTAAAGTTGGCTTAGACAGTTTAAGTTAATTCTTGTTACTTCATCTGATTCCAGATTTACTTTTTTTCGTGTTTGCAGTTTTTCATTGTGTTATCATGCCTGATTTCAGTCTCAGTAAACTTCAGTACCTTCCTTGTGATTGGGAAGACATCTCCTGTAACTTACCAAGTCCTTGGGCATCTGAAAACATGCTTGGTTCTCACCTTTGGCTACGTTCTGCTTCATGATCCGTTTAGCTGGAGAAATATACTTGGAATCTTAATTGCTGTGATTGGAATGGTTTTGTATTCATACTTCTGCACTCGAGAGCCTCAGCAAAAACCTGCAGAATCCTCTCCGCAAGTCATTCAGGTACATTCTGCAATGTTAGCTAAATTCCATGGATAGTATCATGTTTTGAGCAGGAATCTTTTAATCTGATGAACCAAGGATAGTAGGTGTGAGTAGTCCAATGAAGCTTCGTGAATCTTTAGTTGCCGTCTGATTAATCTTTTGTTAGATTACTTTATACGCAGAATTTTGAACTGCTTCTCTATTCTTGTGGCTGCCGATTACTTTTTCTAGTAATTTTCTTGACAAGAAGCCGCTTGTCATCAACATTGCAGGTGAAGGAGAGCGAGTCAAACCCGTTGATCTCAGACTCTTTAAGCGCTGCTGAAAACGGGGGCAGTACTGCAGACGATGAACCCCTGAAGGTACCAATGTGGAGCTCGAAGTACTCCAGGGCGTGAAGATTGCTCTGTCGTTAGTGTATGGTATTATACAAAATTCAGCTTAGTAGGCAGATACTAGGGTTGGAAGGCAACCCTGTTCCTGTTCCATTTTTGGCCTTCTTTTACTCAGGCTTATATCATATGTGCTGTTAGTAAATGGATCTCACTTTCCAGACAATCGATCGATCTGCCTGAAAGCTAGACATGAGAGCTAGCTGCACAGGGTATTTCTGCTGTATTTTCGTATGTTCCGAATGCGCTACATGATGTAACTTTGCAGCTGCACATGATACAACAAGTAGTTTACATTCTTTTGTACTACCAGAGTTGTGGTTTTGCTGAGAGTATTTTAGATGTTTTTTTGCTGAGACTCGCAGTTGCTCTTGGGAACACCTTGTTTCCTCCTGTGGAAGTTTATCTTGGCGTTGATAAGCCACATTGCCACATTGGGGTCACACGGTTTGCACTTGTCCAGTGTTCCACTGCTCACTGCTGCCGGGATGGCCAGGTAGTGCCCGGCCATGCACTCATTGCTGCTGCCAAGCTTACCGATTGCCAATTTGAGCACCAGTGAACCTGACAACCCCCAAGAAGCCTCTCGCCGCAGTTAGCTGCTTGATAAGCACCGTCCCTCCCTAAGAAGTACATCCTATATATGTACCGGACTATCCTAATACTTGTCCTTGCAGACAACATACATACATCATCACGAGTGAGCGCGTCCTGATCCGCACGGCGGTCGGCGAGCTACGGACGTCGGAAAGCAGGTGCCAGGGCAGGCCTTCCAAATCGGAGAAGTTAGGAGGTTTCAGTCTGATTTATAAAACCACTGACATACATGCTAAAGAGAATCAGTCCTGCAATATATATTCACCACATATGTAATATGCAGAGTTAACTAGGAGGATCGTTCATAACACAAAAGATGTTGCATAATTGTAAAACTAAACTATGGCAGTTCAATATCCTATAAGAAAATGGAAGATTAGATTAAGTCATTATAAGATCAGCAGCAGGCATCTCTAAACACAAAATAAGTAAAATATAAAAAGAAAATACCGTATTAAATTAATGATACCAAGTTCATTCACTTGGTCAATTGACAAACTTGGATTACTTGCTACAAATTTCTTGCCATCACAACCACGCGAAAGACTACCTTTAGGTTAAGATTAAGTCTATGTCTATTATCTCTACAGTTTTGCACCAATGCTGCCTTTTTGCAACTCAAGTCGCTAGTATGCTATAGGAACAGCAGTTGCTCATGTTCATCAAATTTTCTATCAACTAATTATATGCTCGTGCGTTGCTACGGCCTACGGAGCAAATTTTTTAACACAATAAGTGGAGCACTGAAAACATATGTTTTTATATCACCACACATTTTAGTAATATTTTGGTTTTGTTTCAAGCCACATTGAAATGCACAAGTATGTCAATTTACATGTGTCGAATCAAACGCTACACTTATCTTTATCAGTTGAGTGCCACCTTCGGTCTTCTTCACGCCACAACCTTCCTGTTCTCATACAGAATTGTGCTCACCTTCACCTAACATGCCATTGGTATTGCCACCACCATATTTATGACATTGAGCAGCTGTTTCGCTAACCAGGTAGTATCACTAACCCGCTGTGGTGCTGCCTCGCTAACATTGCGAAACAATGAATGGATCTCAGAGAGATCAGGGAGAACCTTCTTTTACAAAACTATAGTCCCAGATAGATGTATTGGAACCTCAGCAATCATTATTGTTGAGGCAGTATGCTGCAAGCATCACACAACATGAGAGTGGCCGTCGGTGTTTACTAAAAATCTAAGGGTGCGGTAATAAAAAATTAAGCAAGCTGTGGTTATTACTTAGGAGTAAAACGATCAAACTGCTATTAGAAATTCTCAAGTTTTAAGCATCGAATCGAGCTTACCTGAAAGCTCTGAAGTTCACAAGCGATTCTGAAACGTTATGTTGTGAATCTGAAATGTCAGACACAAGCGATCAAATGACAATGATAGCTGTATAAGTTCTAACTTGTAAACTACTTTATCGCACTTGAAGAAAATGGAAAAAAACAATCACACTCATCATTCCTGTACATCACGTGGAAGGAATTCTGCAGAAAGAAAGAAGCCCATGTATAAAAGTAAAAAACAATTGGGCATAAATATATAAGCCCCTTGGTCTTAAGTCAACACTGAAAAACATTCTAAGATGGTCTATGAATACCTTTTCCAAACAGCCCAAATGCTTCATATACCTTTTCCGAATTTCCTAGAGCCTGGTTTTTAACAACTCGCAGGAAAAGGGGGTGGGAATTAAGGAACATGAACTCACTTTTGAAGGCAGTTTGTTCTATGTATAAATGAATTTCTCATGAAGACCTGCAGATTTGAAACGCACTGATCAGATAAGCCTCCCTCCTCGTATGTATAATGGCTAATAATTCTCTCCTTGCTACTGCATATTAGCGAACACCCCTATTCATTCTATGTCTCAATTAAGGATACTACTATATTACAGTCTATCTAGAGGCATGATTGTGTTTTCTGTCACCAAAGTATGATTACATGAAGCCTTCTTGAGATATTTGGATATCCCACTGTGCAGATAAGCGAAACTGACGCATGCAGACCTCGTTGCATCAAACCCAACGACACCTTGCAGTCTGTTATTTGACATGTCTACATCAATGACCCAGGCCTCGTCATCCTCAATATCTATCTTTACCATGAAGCAGACGGTAGCATCACCAGCTTTCAGGCTGAGTGTGGGCTGGCATATGCAGAGCTCTTTGAAGGGTGGCAGAGGCCTGCTTGCGTAGTCATGCAACTTTGGGAGGAGCTCAAACTGTGGGTTGCTGATGTCCATCTCGGATGACTTGATAGTGTGCTGTCTCTCCCAAGGATACTCCACAGCACTAGCAATCAGCCTGCTGCCCTGCTCCATGTAGCAGCCATCCAACCATCTACGATGTATTGACCCACATAGAGTGGACAAGGCTTCCAGAAAATCTGCTGCTGGACGAACCTGATGCGATCTTCCACGACAGCAATGTCCCGACAGAGGCGTCCATCGCCCTGGATCCGTGCGCGTGGATGGAGAGGCGGCGGCACCTCGATGTAGCCAAGCCCAGGGCTCTCTTTCACCAAAAGCAAATCGCAGAGGAGAATGCCCCGCCAGAGATCTACAAAGCCCATGGTACCTTCTTTTCCTCCTATGGCGATCACCTTGTCGGTGTCGTGCAGAAAGTAGCCATCTTCTTGATGTTTCTGGAACTGTTGATCCTCGAGTGAGACAGTATGTGTCGTCCATGATCCGGGCTTGGAGTCGTAGAGATAGAGAAGGTACTGCCCGCTTTCTAGCAACTCGTCATGGCAGAGCCACATCTCTTCATGATCATCACAGAGAGCAGCGACCATGTAGTACGGCTTATCTGACAGGGAGAGGCCGCTGCTCTCGTCGTCGTCGTCGCTGCCTGCAGGTTCCTGTAGTGAAAGGTTATGAACTCTGTGTTAGATTTATGAGCTCCGAAGATACGTTTGATCTCTATTCTTGTATGATTTTACAGCACTGCATTTTGATAACTTATTAACCAAAATCAGTTTTTCTTTGTTTCTAATCATCCCAAACACATCTATCCTCTATGTAAAAAAGATGATCCGGGTCTTAGTCTAATGTATACATTTTCTTGTGCTATGCATCTATTGGTCAATCTGCTACCAAAGGATACCACTACACCGCCAAAAGTTACCTAATTCACAAATCTGAGATAACTTCTGAAAGAAAACATGTCTGAATACATGAAGATTTACTGAATACAAAATATTTCGATGTAGTAGAAATGTCCAGTAAAGTCATAGTCACGGTAGGAGTTCGGAGATTCTGATCATTTTCCTATTACACTTCTGCCGTATACTTGGTCGAACAAAAGGTGACACGAAAACAAAAAGGTCTACTTAACTTCCACACGATGGATAGGAGGAATTTAGGCCCATTTCCTTTCTTAGAATAATGGATTAATTGGGCCTTCTTTGGCCCATATATTCGGCCCAATAGTAATGGCGGGGAGTGTGTTCCACACGGACAAGGGATCACGGCCCTTAGGATGTAATATGGGCCTGATTTGGCCCAAGAGAAGTACCCAGCCTCACAGCGATGGCGGGAAGAGGGCGAGAAACGGCGGGAAGCGCCGCCACCAATGGCGGGAAACCCCCAGCCATTATAACACCCAGCCCCTGAGTCCTCTCTTCCCCTACCTTGTCCACCTCCTCGCCATTGCTCCCGACTCCTAAACCGCAGCGCGCGAGAGAAGAAGAGATTAGTAATGGTGGGGCCGCAGTACGACCTCGTCGGAAACCCACTGGGCGCGGTGCGCGCCACCTTCGAGCGGACGGCCGCCGCCGCCGCGGCGGAATCCGGAGGAGTCGATCCGGTGGCGGCGTTCCGGGGGAAGGACTGGGGTGCCTGCGAGCTCTTCCGCTCCTTCCTGTTCGAGGAAGACGGACTCAACAAGGTGAAGATCAATCCTTATTCTGTTCTTCATTTATGTGTTGTTTTTGTTATTTTACACTAGTTTTCTTAGTTTGGATCTGCTTGTTGATTCAAGATACAGACCGACTTTTTCACATAGACTGCATCATTTTTAATGCATTGCGTTGATCATCTACATAAGGAAAAATGATTCGACGAGTCTCTGAAAGAATATTACAGGAAATGCTTTGCAATTTTTTTACTGTTGTTAGTGTGAGTAAATGTATTATGAACCTATGTTCTCATGTCCTAGGTGGAGAAGGGGCTCCAATTTGCTGCACACATCTTCGTGTAATTGAGGCTTCTATTGACTAATGTCAAGGAAAACTATTTGCAGGTTCCGGTGTTGAATGCTTCAAATCTTGGATTGATCAAACCAAACACCCTTGTCCGATACCGGGGGATGGTTCAGGATATGCTAGGGAATGAGTACTATATCGGTGCATTCAAGGTACTGGATTAAGGCTGATAATGTCTTGTTAAACCTGCCATTGTTGCCTCTGATGCTTATTTTAATGTCTCACACTTTCTTCTCTGTAGGATGGTTCAACTTGGAGGACAAACAAGTTCACTGATTTCTCACCCTTCTCAATGCCGCACCCCTGTGATTCACACCTTTGGGAGCGTCATCTCTTTCACTGTGTGCCTGTATGTCACTTCTTCCAGGGCATTTGTTTTTCATTCTGTAGCCCTAAAAATTCTTTGTCCAAAAGACCAGAAGATGGAAATGAAATTCACCTGGATTGGTTTATTTCAGGCGCCTGGACAAAATTCTTGGACACTGGAGTCTTCACCAGGACCTGATGTGCGCAGGATGTCAAGCTGCTTGTCAACTGAATTAAGAGAGAAAAGGAAGAGAGACGGAAATAACGATGACATGGATGTATGTTCTGTACATGGTTCCTGCAAATAAAAGTGGTTGTTATTTCTAATATGTTGACACGTAATGTCTTTCTTTCATCAGGTTTCAGAAAATGGGCATGAAGAGTCTTCTTCATTCTGCAAGAAGCCGGTAAGAGTTGTCAGTAATTTGCTTTCAGTTTCACTATTAAGGGCAAGTACCAAATATCGTTTTTTTTTTGTCTCAGGAAGTATTTCATAATTGCTTCTTATATGTCCATGTGCATACACCAGAATCTCATAAATGTTCCATGAACTAGTTATCTTGCTTAATTTTGCGTTTATGAGCATCATATAACAGTTCATGTATGTAGCTGGGTATCCTAATAAGATAGGATGGATGATAACCTGATTTATTCATGAATATGCATTTGCCTACTTGGAGTGTAATTTCCTTTAACCTCATGAAAAAACTAATTAACCGGCTAGCAGTCTGATTTGATCTCCTTCTCTTCTTCACAGAAGGAAGATGATGCCCATGTCTCATCCAGTTCTACTGAAGTGGCGCAAAGTGCTCCAGAGGTGAATGGGGGTGATCATCACATACCTGGAAGCTCATTTTCATGTCTAGTGAAGGTGAAGACCTAGAATTTTTGCTAGTTAAATAGATAGGAAGATTTATTTGTTTTTGTTTCAAGTTTTGTGTTATTTATGGTCCATACCTTTATTTCATTGTTCCAGGTCTATGACATGCTTGATAGTCAAGTGAAGCTAAATGATGTTATTGAGTTCATTGGTGTATATACATTTGACCCAGAACTTGCTGCTCCTAGTGACAACCCAGACGACATAATGTTAGATCTCATAGAAGATGTAACAGTTCAATTGCCTCCGAGCAAGGTATGCGTATTGCGTAGTGTCTCATTTCATGTCTAACAGGGCAAATGATTTTTTTTTGCTCCAGTTTTTTCCTTACCTTTAATTCCTTCACATGATTGTATAGGTGCCCCGTCTTCATTGTTTGGTATGGAGAAAATTAGCATCTCATGATTTTATTTCAAGGCCTGTGGTTGAGGTAGATATCACCAAATTTGTAGTCTTGAACTCTGAAGCGGGTTTGCTAGTTACACCTGCATTTATCCACTGACTAATGGTGTTAATTCTGTTCTTCCTTTTGGTCATGCAGCCTTCACCTAGCATATTAAAAGGCATTCGACAGTCTTTGCTCTCACACCTCACTCTGGTGTTAGGAAATGATGAGCTTGCAGCCCAGTGCTTGCTCTTGCATCTTCTATCCAAAGTATGTTGTTTTACTAATAAACTGTTCCAATCATAAGAATCTTTAGAAAAGATAGGTTTGAATCTAAGACTTAAACCACTGTGCTTTGCTTTTTATACATGATTCTTGCAAAGGCAATTCATATTCAATTAATAAATTACTGCTCCTTAATCTTCATGCAGCTTCGCGATAGGGTGGATATGGTTACTGTTGGCAGACTCTCCTTGAATTTCACTGGCTTTAACAGGGAAAGCGCTTCCATATTTGGGAATCAACTGTATTCTTTGATCCAGAAATTGGTGCCATATTCACAAGCCATCCCTATGTCAATTGAGTACCTGAACACAGCCACACTTCAACCTAGAAAGGACAACAAGTCAGGAAGGTACACTTTACACCACGTCTAGCTTTCCCTATCAATAGTGTATAACTACCGAGATTTTATAAATGAATTTTTTAAAAAATACAGCTATTGATATCCAATGAAATTTCATTTAAAGCTAAAGTGTAACCTATACTTGCCCTAATATTTGCTGTAGGTTGGTCACAGGAGTTCTGCAGCTACCTCAAGGCTCTCATCTGACCTTTGATGAGACTCATTTACAGACTGGATCATTGACATCCAAAGGTGTGGAAAATACCATGCTGCTCAAGAATTTGATGGAATCACAAAAGGTAATATAATTCTTACAATATTGAGCCTAATTTCTACTTTTCTAGTTACAGGACAACTGCCATTGCTGATTGTTAAATTGAATTGATTGTCAACAACATCTAAGTTCCTTTGTATTTAATTGCAGGTCGACTACGATTTTGAGTACTACAAGTTGGATATGGCTACTGATGTGCAGCTACTTACTCTCTCTGAGGGAAAATCAAATATCCTTCCTTCAGACTTGGTAGTACCTTTTCGTCCATCCTCTGTTCCCATGGTTAATGCAGAACCTGAGGAACTTGAGAGTTGGAGGTGGTATTTGGCCACAGTTAGGTCTCTTCCTCAGTCCACTGAACCTGAGACTTGCCAGGTAAACACCCTTATTCCTAGCAATGCACAAATTTTAAAACCTTGAACATGATTGCAAAAGATCCATATTCTGAACATTAAAATTATATCATTTGCATGACAATGTCTGCACATCTTATTACAGACGATTCAAGATGAAATGGTCAGTGCCATGCGTGATGATAGGAGCTTGGGTTGTTCTGAACTTAGCAGGTCTGTATTCATGCCACAGTCAGAAAACACTAATACTACATTTTGGCTGGGAAGCATATGAATCATAACTGAGCTGACTTCACTTCCTCTGATATGCAGATGGCTAACAATGGCACAAATAATGGCCTCGAGCTTTGGCGAGAAGAGTCTTTCTTTGGAGCACTGGCAGATGGTGAAGGAGCTTGAGAGGCTTAGAAAGCAGAGGTTGCAATGAGATGCATTAGCATGTGCTTTTACACCACTTGATATAGTGGTTGCTGTTATATGTATAGTAAGTACTAGGTTGTGTGAATCGAGACTTGGATTAAGGGATTTCTATAACAATTATGATCCTATGCAAGCTAGGTGATGAGTTATTCTCAAGTTTGTGCGGCACATATTCTCTTGCCCAAATTTGTAAGTCTACTCATGGAACTAATGGCATGTCCTAAAGTTTGCTTTTGGCACTACTGACTTGTCACTCCGGTACTGCAATTTTAGCTTTCAGAACTGGAATGCTAAATTGTACTGAATGGGCTACATAACATAACGGAGACTGGAGTAAATCGAATCCATCTTTGACTATGCACGAATCTAAATGTATTCTAGTTTGGTTGCATAAGGTGAAGAATGCAAAAGCTAATCATTTCCAATGACTACGCTAGTCACGGTCAATGAAATGAAAATTTTCTGAATTTTAATTTCCTGTTTTAATATCTCAACCGAACTAAAAGTTTTTGTTGTAATTGTAACTCGTGGAGTAATATTTTCCCATAAAGTACAGAAGGTCGCCTAGTATGGCCTACCTGGGGCCTCTGAAATCCTCTCATTGGTGTTGGCCTAAAAAAACTCTTTGGTGCCTTTTCTTTTCATGCGTTTCTTCTGTGTTTGTTAAGGCTCTGCTGGCCCTGTCTTGTATTTCTTTCATTATTCTTAATATAATTATGGCATGCACTTTCCCTGCTGGTGATACAGACCAGCACCGAATCAAGTCTCGGCAAAAAAAAAAGGAAGACCTCTTTGGTGTTTTGTTTCTTTTGGTGTATTTTTCTCGTTCTTCTTGATGTAATAATGACAGGCTGTTCTCCTTCTCGGAGGGGGAAAAAGACAGAACAAGTGACAGAGCAACACTAATTAGATCTCAGAAGTTACAAACAATAGGTGATACAATACAGTGTAATATTTTGTTTCGAAAAGTATACAATGTAATAGTCCCTTGCAACTTCTCAATCCAATGCTGGAAATGGTTGCAGGCGCAGTATAGTTTACAGAACAGTGGATAGGGCTCCAAATTTACACCAAAGATGTTGACACGCCGAATTTTCACCAATCAATAGTGTTTCTGCAGTAGAGAAAAGGAGTTCCAATAGTCATCTGACCTTCATCTTCTCTCCCCAATTTGATTTCCTAGGTAGATAAGCCTTATTCTAATTCACATCATCTTCACAGAGTCGCAGATAGAGGCATGCTCTCCGTTGATGCTTGCGTGCCTGTTCTGCATGCATGTATGGTAGAGCAGACATCGGTCGTCTCAAGGAACTTCTGGCCCTTAACCAAAATTAGCGGGATATACTTGGTGACCAACCTCTTGCACTGTGAGGATGAAAGGAAGATTGTTATGAACAGAAGAGAACAGAGCTAAATCTAGTGTCTGCAAACTGTCACAAATGTCAAAATTCAAAGGAGACCCTTGTTTTGTAGTACCATTTAATTCATATCAATTAAAACAGGCTGGTGCACTCATATTTCAATATACCTGTTGTTCGTAGTTCTGTGCCTTGCTGCATGTTTTGAGGAGTAGGTCGAATACCTCCAGCTGCAAAATTACAGCAAATGTAGAATGGCATTACATTATGTACATAGTATAAAGAAGTACAATACAGAAAACATTGCCACATAGAGTGAGAACACCCTACTACCTGCGTGTTGGGGTCTTTAAGCATGACAAGAACTTCAACAAGAACGTGATGGCATAAACCGCAAACACCCTCCTGAGTGGGTAGGTTAATCTTCATTCCCTTCTTGCAGAGATGAACTGATTCACAGAACTTTTCAGGGTTAACCATGGAAACCTCCAAGAAGAAAAGGGGTACGTAGTAATCGACCAACGTGATGCACTGCAACAGAGTTAATAGTCAACACACTGATAGATATTAACACAACAAAAAAAACGTGATATCTAAGGCAGGAAACACAAGTTTATCCATACCTGCTGTTTCAGAGGGGCAAGGCTTGCACATTCATGGTGTAGAATGCTAAGAATCTCGGTCTGGGTTTCATTTTGTTTGAGGTAGAGCAATGCCTCAGTTGAGTATTGCTCACATAGTTGACACAGCTTCCCACTGGCTACAGTTAGCCCTGGTCCCTTGGCTGCATCGGGCAAGCCATCCTGACCTGTATTGAACACAAGAAGAGATTTTGTCAAAAGGGCAACACTTCTGAAGCTTGAATTTCTGTAAGAAAATAACAGCGAAGTTGAATCTATGGCGAATAGAATTGATGGCTTAGGCATAATAGTTTTCTTCAGGAATCACTGAATTACTACAAATGCAAATACAAACTCATCAAATGAAGAGGGAAATCTGATAAACTAGTTGTGACTACCACTAGCTCATGATATCTAAACACAGAGGTGTAGAACACTTCAGGCTCCACACCATTGCTTTGCTTGATCTATTTAACATTAACGTACAAAACACCATTGCTACGGAAAAAGTCAACAAAAAAATAGATTGAAAACTTACCCAAGATACTAAAATCTCTGCTCTCTGCAACCTCGATTGATAAAGCTATAGCCAGTACAATCAGGAACGCTAGCCTCGTTATTGAGCACATGGTACCTGCTTACCACTTCGTCAGTTTACGGAAACAGAACTAAACGAATGCTATCCTAGTAAAATGAGTTAATATAGTTGATAGATGCTGAAAAGCTGGGTAACTCAAGCTTCTCTCAAAAGGCAAAATACTGAAAAAAAAAACTAGGCTTCTCCCACTATGTCACATAAATCATTAAAAGTTTCAGATTCAATCAACCCAACAAAACGGCAGAACTCCGCTCACTTCAAGCTGTAGCTATTTCGCACGGAGAGCAATAACATGGGCTATCCTATCCCTCTGCATCCACACTCCGAGTCCGAGCTCCAAATTCACCAGATTCAGCTCGCTCCCCGCCAGCAAAGCTACTACCCCTCGGCTAAACTATGCTTAAAGGGAGCTCAAGCTACTAGTTTGGCATCACTCCAGGTACGCTTTGCAGCAGATTCAGAAAGCATTACACTCCTTTTGTTTCCTATTTTTCTTCTTATTTTTCCCAGTTGCTTTCGGTTCCAAAGAATTGAAGGTCTATGGATTCAAGAACAGGGGTCGAACTGGGCAGAGCAAATCAAGAACCGACGAGCGGTAGCAAAGAAGACTAGCATGGTTGAGGGATTCGAGATCAGCTCACCTGGTTGACTTGGGGCTCTCGTCTGCTCCGCTGCCCTGTTCTTGGAATTGGAATGAGAAAGGGAATGAGAGGAGCAGCCTGGGTGTTCCTGTAATTATTACTAATAATTTTGTTTTGTTTTTAAAGGCTCAAGAGATTAAATTAGGAGGATGCATCAGCATGTGCGATTAGAGTAGTGGGTGCGGGTGGGAACTGGAAAGACTTCTTTGCTTCTGATGTGGCTACGAGGAGCCAGCAAGGAGGGATCTTTTCTTTGCGTCGTCGAAAGAGAGGAAGAGAAAGTTTGGTAAAAATATCACATCGGACGTTGTAGCGCACTGTAACACTTTTCGTTTGTTTATGGTAAATATTGTCCTATCATGACCTAACTAGGCTCAAAAAATTCGTCTCGTCGTGTACATCAAAACCATGTAATTAGTTTTTTTATTTATCCACGTTTATTGCTCCATGCATGAGAAGAGAGATTTGATGTGATTTGATGTGATAGGTGAATAGTGAAGTTTTGAGATAGAATTTTTGGGAAGTTTGTGGAACTAAACACAGCCCTGGTAAGATTGAACTAGTTGCAGGAAAAAAAAGAAGAAGAGGTGAAAAAAGACAGGAGTGCAGGAAAAGTAATGGTTTAAATTGGCTTTAAAATTCAGTAAATTTACTAATTTTCTTTTGGATGGATTCCTCTATTTGTTGGTACCCTTGTTCGTTTGGCTTATCAGCCACCAGCCAGCAGTGTTTTTCTCTCAGCAAAAACCAACACCAGTCATCAATCAGCCAGCAGTGTTTTTCTCTCAGCAAAACCAGCACCAGCCACCAGCCAGCCGAACAGGCCCCATCCCTCTTTCCTGTTTTCTTTATAGTATAGATGAGGAGATGGAACATGTTAAACTTTCCTCCAAAAAACAAGAGAGGCTATGTTTAGTTCCCACAAACTTTCTAAAATTCTCTCTCCAAACTTCACTATTCACCTATCACATCAAATCTCTCTTCTCATACATGGAGCATTAAATGTAGGTAAATAAAAAAAACTAAGTACATGGTTTTGATGTATACGACGAGACGAATCTTTTGAGTCTAGTTAGGTCATGACGGGACAACGATTACCACAAACAAACGAAAAATGCTACAATGCGCTATAGTGTCCGATGTGACTTTAAATTTTACCCACCCATTTTTACAACCACACAGAGAAAATTTTCAGACAAAAAGAACGCGAAGACCATTATTCTCTTTTTTTATATATCATCATTATTTGTCTGCTGGGTGGTTGCAGAACAGAGTCTAACGCCAGTCTTTGCAGTGTTTTGTTCAATTGTTTAGACTGACAACAAGGAATATTCCGCTGTTGGATGATGGAGATTAGTATCCTCTGCACATTGGCAGGCCCAGCAGACCAATACTGACATACTACCAAATTAATAAAAGAGATGATGATGTATGTAGGGTAAAAACGAATAAAGAAGTTGTGGATAATAAAAAAATGATGAATAGCTGGATATCTGACGCAAGAGAAAAGGATTAGAAATTGTAAATGAAAGAGATGATGATGTATGAAGGGTAAAAAGTAAAAACGAATAAAGAAGTTGTGGATAATAAAAAAAATAAATGATGAATAGAGATGATGATGTATGTAGGTAAAAACGAATAAATAAGTTGTGGATAGCTGGATATCTGACGCAAGAGAAAAATATTAGAAATTGTAAATGAAAGAGATGATGATGTATGAAGGGCAAAAAGTAAAAACGAATAAAGAAGTTGTGGATAATAAAAAAATAAATGATGAATAGAGATGATGATGTATGTAGGTAAAAACGAATAAATAAGTTGTGGATAATAAAAAAATAAATGATGAATAGCTGGGTAAAAACGAATAAAGAAGTTGTGGATAATAAAAAAACTAAATGATGGATAGCAGAGAAAAGGGTTAGAATAAAATTGTAAAAAACTGAAAGGAGGCAGCAAAAAATAAATAAGTTGTGGATAGCTGGATATCTGACGCAAGAGAAAAATATTAGAAATTGTAAATGAAAGAGATGATGATGTATGAAGGGCAAAAAGTAAAAACGAATAAAGAAGTTGTGGATAATAAAAAATAAATGATGAATAGAGATGATGATGTATGTAGGTAAAAACGAATAAATAAGTTGTGGATAATAAAAAAATAAATGATGAATAGCTGGGTAAAAACGAATAAAGAAGTTGTGGATAATAAAAAAACTAAATGATGGATAGCAGAGAAAAGGGTTAGAATAAAATTGTAAAAAACTGAAAGGAGGCAGCAAAAAATAAATAAGTTGTGGATAGCTGGATATCTGACGCAAGAGAAAAATATTAGAAATTGTAAATGAAAGAGATGATGATGTATGAAGGGCAAAAAGTAAAAACGAATAAAGAAGTTGTGGATAATAAAAAAATAAATGATGAATAGAGATGATGATGTATGTAGGTAAAAACGAATAAATAAGTTGTGGATAATAAAAAAATAAATGATGAATAGCTGGGTAAAAACGAATAAAGAAGTTGTGGATAATAAAAAAACTAAATGATGGATAGCAGAGAAAAGGGTTAGAATAAAATTGTAAAAAACTGAAAGGAGGCAGCAAAAAATAAATAAGTTGTGGATAGCTGGATATCTGACGCAAGAGAAAAATATTAGAAATTGTAAATGAAAGAGATGATGATGTATGAAGGGCAAAAAGTAAAAACGAATAAAGAAGTTGTGGATAATAAAAAAATAAATGATGAATAGAGATGATGATGTATGTAGGTAAAAACGAATAAATAAGTTGTGGATAATAAAAAAATAAATGATGAATAGCTGGGTAAAAACGAATAAAGAAGTTGTGGATAATAAAAAAACTAAATGATGGATAGCAGAGAAAAGGGTTAGAATAAAATTGTAAAAAACTGAAAGGAGGCAGCAAAAAATATTTACGTCGACAGCAGGGTTCGAACCTGCGCGGGCGTAGCCCAACAGATTTCAAGTCTGTCTCCTTAACCACTCGGACATATCGACTGCTGGTGATAATCTATTAAATTAATTATTTAATCAATACAATTGGCAAAGAGTTTTGGGCCTTCGCAAGCACAAGAGATGTTCTGCGGAGGTCCATGGGCCACTCGATAGAGCGAGGGCCAGGCAGTCGACACCACGACGGCCCACAGGACCTATCCACTTCGGCCCTTCGCCTATCTCAGGCCCTGCGGTTGCGGGTCCTGTCTACGTACTACTTCTGTTCTGTGCGTAGCTTGCCGGCGAGTGACGACTGACGAGGTGGCTCACGGCTCGGAGTACGAGGTGACAGCAGAGTTAATGCACTGGTGGTAGCCGTATCCTCTCAGCGAAAAAACCGGTCCGGCCGGCCGGATCGGATGCTACGCCGGCCTGGTATGCTGGTACGGCCGCCGGCCGGGCAGCTACGGTATCCATCATGTCACCCATTGAATCCGTAGCAGCTACTCCCTCCTAGCTAGGCAACCGCCCTCCCCGTCCAACCGCCGCGCCGGCCCCGCCTTGCTCTTCCCGAGACGATAACTGAGGTCGGTTTCGCCATTCATGGCGCCGGCCGGCCGGCATGCCCCCGGCCGCACGATGGATGGATGGCAACAACACGCCACCGCCGGCCGCCGCAGCCGCCGCCTCTCTTACCACACGGCACGCCACCGCCATATCCATTCCGCGCGAGCTCTCGATCCATCCATCGGCACTGCATCTTCGTCAGTCAGAGTCAGACGATGAACGCCGAGCGAACTCACCAACAACCCCCTTTCCGGCGACTGGAAACTTATTAATGCATGGTGGTAGTGTGCACTCCAACGCGCGCGAGGCATGTGCCACGGCTCTTGGATTTGCGGCTGGATCAGGCCGATTAGCGTGTGGGCGACCTCGATCGCCAATCAGCTAATAGTGTAGTATTCCCAACTCTCGAAGGCCATCGAGGGTGGCGAAGCAAAAGGCCTGCGTCACGACTCGCTCGCGGTGGTCTGTATGCGCGCGCACCAACGCGAAGACAACAAGCTTGCGCTAACCTAGGATACGGTGTCATCGGTAGTTTTTTTTTCCACTCAATCTTAACTAATCACGATCTGCCTGTCATCTCTGGTCAGCCTGCAAATTCATACTCCCTCCCTCAGCTCTAATCAAGTAATCAGTCTGCAAATTTAAGAGCGACGGCTGATGAACACTGGGAGGGCAAGTAAACCGCTCAGCAATCTGAGCTATGCTATCAGATTCCCAATTCTGAAGAAGCAACAGCAATCATATCATTCCTGAATCAATCGATCCTTCTAACGGTCGTTTTCTACTCCTCGTACAGAAAGCCCTCCCTAGCTGGCCATCTCTATGCGGCCAGGCCCTAGGCAAAGCGACCACTGACCTCTGACCAGCCATGACTGAACCCAACGTCCGAAAGCTGCAGAGCGCTTTGACCGCCTCTAAATTACTGTACCCCATGGGCCATGGTGCGTTAAACTCTTAACGGCCGTTCCTAAACTTTCTCTTTTCAAACTTCACTGTTCACCTATTACATCAAATCTCTCTCCTCATGCATGAAACAGTAAACGTGAATAAATAAAAAAACTAAGTGCATAGTTTTGATGTACACGACGAGACGAATCTTTTGAGTCTATTTAGATTATGGTAGGACAACGATTATCACAAACAAACGAAAAATGCTATAGTGCACTACAGTGTACGATGTAACATTTTCACCAAATTTTACCACCTATTTTTAAAACTAAAACACAGCCAACAAAACTTTTACGGTCCTCGCCGGCGTCCTCGACCGATCGATCCGGGCATCCGGCCCCTGCCCAGCGACGGCATTCAAAGCCTGCTGGCCGTTTGGTGACGAGGCCAGCTACCTGCATTCGTACGGCCCCAAAAGAGCTCATCAGCAGGGCTTTGCACTCCCGCGCTGGCATGATTAACGACTTAGGCCGTGTTTAGATCCTGGAAGGGAACCCCTGGCCAGCCTGATGCGGGTAAGGTCGGTCACGGTAGCATTTCATTTATATGTGTGAAAAATTATCCAAAAATTTATTAATTAGACTCAAAATATTCGTCTCGTAGAGTACAACAAAACTGTATAATTAGTTTTTGATTTCATCTACATTGAGTACTCCATACATGTTATGACATTTTGATGCGATGGAAAATCTTCTTTTTACATAGTAAATTTGAGAGTACTTTTTGGAACTAAACAGGGCCTTAACACTTCACAGTGCCCGTCACAGTGCCATGCATGTACTGCCCAAACCCCACTTCATTAACGGCTAACCGCACCATTAGGCTCCATAATGATCCCGAGTTCGATCACTTCGTGTGGGTCCCACGGATGATTTTGGGTTATTGGAGCATCTCCCTCCCCTGTAGTGGCGATGGTGAACTGATGCAGAGCGCACACATGCACGGGCGGCGAAGTATTGAATGTGGGCACTGCCGATGGACGGGAGCTTGAAAACAAAGTTCAAACTTCCGGTGTTATGCCTTTGGTTTTGACCGAGATCCGCGTGAGCTTGAAAATAAAGGGGATGAGAGCAACCTAGCATCAGGGACGTGCGTCTGCGCCATGCAAATGATGTTTATGGGTTGAGGTGACCACACATCATGCCCTAGACAGGAAAATTAAAAACGTGCCGATTGTTTCATGCCCACCCAAAGGCGAAGAAAGATGCATATGCAATAATAGTGAAGGATCATTTTCTTGTTTTTTCCTTTTTAATTTTGTTTATATATGTTTGCGGGTATTTCGATCTATTACTAAGACGGAGTCCAAAATATCTACAACTCATGTTCAGTAAAAAAATCTACACTATCATCTAGTCATAAACAAGTGATGTTTATTTGTACATTTAGCATGGTCTCAGTATGATGGGGTTGATTTTCTTTTTGAATTTTCCTTATATGTTTACGGTATTTATTGTTAGACGAAGTCACAAAGGCTCGAAAGATATGATAATAATGTACTTTTGTCAAATGTTATATATATAACATAAACATATTTTACTAATGTCCAAATCGATAAGCTTATGCGTGGGATGCATGGCTCAGACAGAAAAGATATGCCGCGCTTAGAAAAGAAAAATCAACCCAACAGATTTACTAAAGTCCAAATCAAGTTTCTGTGGGCCAAAAAATTGTGGGATTTATGGTGCCAGATGGGAGCTGCTGGTGCATTGCATGGACTGATTTGATTGGTTTTTTCTCGTCTTCACGTAGACGCGTAGATGATGCAGATGTGTAATCAATGCGCAACTGATGAGGATGGTGATCCATGATGCATATATGTCACTGCAGCAGCATGCAATAATGTAGGGAAGCAGCTAACCAAGTGATGGCAAATAAAAATCTCAAATAAACAACCAAAAACTCAGATAAAACTTGGATCAATCACGTTATATAGCCCTGTTCGTTTGGATTGTTTCTAGCGAGCCAGCAGTGTTTTTCTTTCAGCGAAAACCAGCGCCAGCCACCAGCCACCAACCAGCCAGCGGTGTTTTTCTCTCAGCAAAAATCAGCGCCAGCCAACGAACAGGGCCATATAACCCATGATCAATCAGAAGCCGGTAGTAAAAAAGAGTTCTAGGATGTAAATGGTTCTAATGCATACTAGCTTATACGTGGAGTGCTTTCACTATTTTAACACTGGTAAAAATGGATTCTTCTTCACATGGGTATCTATATGCAAGTACTAATTCTCAGATAAACCTTAGTAGGAATATTAAAAGGGGGATTAAAGAGAAGGATGAAAGGAGCACAGAGGATTGTCTGTCTGCATATAAACACTGCAATGACATAGTTTCTGTCACTCCTGTCAGTATTTTTTGTTTTTTTGGAAGGAATGGTTGTTGCAGCTGTGATTTGTACCAGCAGGCACAGCAGAGTTGTATGTTTGCCATGTTGGTACCGTTGCATGGTGGTAGTTCTTCTTCTCTCCAGTAAATTCCAGCTGGTTTATCCCAATACTCAAGTCAAAAGTCAACTCTTGTTTCCTGGGATCTGATCAGCGATTAGCAGATAATGAGCCGTTATAATTAACATCCCTGTGGCCTCTGGAGGTGCATAAAAGCACTTGCAGACTTGCTGCACTCCCTGACCTGACCTGACACCTCAGTGTTTTCTTTTCTTCTCCTCCCTGCTCTCTCTCTCTCTCTCTCTCTCGATCTGTACTCTGCAACTGCATCCGCATCCATGGCGGCCATCACCAGCAAGGACAAGGAGGAGCCTCTCGAGCTGAAGCAGGGAGGGAGCAAGGTCTTCTCCAGGCTGTTCACCAGGGAGAGCTCTGCCGCCGCGCCGTCGTTCCGGGTCTACTACGGCGTCGCGTCGGCGGGGTCCGTGCCCTTCATGTGGGAGTCGCAGCCGGGCACGCCCAAGAACGACGCCGTCTCCACGGCCGCCCTGCCGCCGCTCACGCCGCCGCCGTCCTACTACACCGCCAGGCAGCAGACCACCGGCCGCAGGCACCACAAGTCCTCCGCCGCCGCCGCCGGCGGCGGCGGCGCCGGCAAGAAGCACTCCAGGCAGTACGCCGTCAGGATCTTCAGCGCCATCCTTCCCAAGATCATCCTGCGCAGGCGATCCGCCAGGTCGGCGTCCGGCTCGCCCTCCGCGTCCTCGTGCTCCTCGTCGTCCTCCTCGTCGGCGTTCTCCTCCTCCACCGCCTCCTCGGCGTCGTCGCTGTCGTTCCGCAGCGCGCAGTCGCCGGCCGCCTGCTCGTCGATGCGGAGCCGGGTGTACGCGTTCTCGGCCGGCGGCGACAGCGAGGACGACCGGCCGGCGGCGGCGCCGACGTGCTTCAGCGTGCGGCACGAGAGCTTCAGGGCCTTCAAGGGCTGCCGCGTCGCCATGACGGTGAAGAGCGCGCTGGCCTCCGTCGGCGGCCATGGCCATGGTCCTGCTGCTGCTTCAACCGCATCATCGGCAGCACAGAAGGTGTAATGCTTTTCGTTAACCCTCGATCATGGTCACGCCGCGTGTCATCCATGTTGTCGCTGTGACGCTGTTTGCTTGGAGAGCTGCTGCTGGAGCTTCGATTATACACTCTGCATGTTTTAACGGTATGCCTTGTATGTCTCTTTCACGGAGTAATGGTGAAAAAAAGAATCTGAAGAAGAGGAGGTTATCAAAAGTATTATATATGGTGAATCAAGTTTGTAACAGTGTGTAAATTAAACAATAATGGAATGAGCATAGCATGGCTATGTGATTTTAGATCCTCTTGCAAATCATGGTGGTGTTTAGATGTTAGAATTAGGAGGTTGAATTTGGGAGTAAGATGTCTGTAACACCCTAAAATTCCATCACAAATAAATCATAGCAACATGGTTAGATTCAATTTTCTAAATTAATAATTAAAAATTTCAATTAATTTGAGCCTAAAAATATTTAAACATCATTTAAATAATTTTATAGCATGACAAGTGAATTGTTGCATTCATGCTGCGTTGCATTGTTTTTTTGTCCGGAAAACGAATTTAATTTTAAAAACACGATTAGATTTTAGATCAGTCCAATCTATATGTAAATCTCAGAAAGAAAACCTTTGAGCCTTTGTTTAATCCATGTTCTAAATAACATCTCTTAGCCCTTATTAATCTACATTGATTAATTTCCTTTTATCTTTTCAATCTCCGCACTAGCCGAGCTTACTAGCTACATCCTCTGATTCCTTTTTCCTAACATATATATTTCCCTCTTATCCAATTGCTCTTCCCTTTTATTTCTCCACCAAGATAATCTGATAGGACTACTGCTATTTGGCCAATCATCTCGCGTGAAGCCAGTCCAGTCCAAGACAAGCAAACTGACTCCCACTGTTACTTTATTTATCCATGCAAATAAACCATCGAGTTAATCTCCCTCTCTCTCTCTCTCTCTTAGCGTGAAGCAGTCCAATTGCATGCACTAGAAATATATATCAGCTTGTTCGCCTCCCATGCATGAACGGCTGCTCGTGCTTCATGCTAGTACATATTCGATGAGCACCCATGTCACTAAACAGAAAACGGAAGGCACCCTCTTACCACTATCCCATAATCAATTAGCAGTTTCTCCTTCAAAGTACTAATGATTCAGTGCTAGTCATTGAAACCGACAAGCTTTCTCCTGTTCTTTCTTTCTCTCTCCTTGAGCCTCTAACCATGCACCACGTCAAAGAACAGCAAGTAACAAAACCACATCTCCTTGCTAACAGGCCATTCGTCTATTCTTTTTCCTTCTGAACATCGCCTCACCTGCCTCTCAACCGTCTTCTTCTGTCGACCATGACCAACGAAGGGAGCGCATGCAACTGCGCCATAAAACCCAATCAACATCCAACCATGACAAAAACTGATCGCGCACTCTAATCTCCATCAATTTCCACCACCAGGGGAAGAACAGCTACTGCATTTCGTGGCAATTAAATTATCCAGTGCTCCACCGACAGCAAGCCATGGCCTTTCATTCCTCCACTGTTTGGCCTCTCAGTTTCCTTGCTGCACCTATAAAAAGCACCGCAGTCTTCTCATTAGCCTGTTACAACTCTTCTGAACTCTCTCTCTCGTTCTATCCCTGCCCAAGAGAATTAGTACGTGGTTGTCTTCATCCAGGCTACGGCAAGAAAGCTGCGACCGCCGATGATACTCCGGCCTTGTTTCCATGGCGCTTGGTACGAAGCTTTAACATGCCACCGCTCGTCGTCGAGAAGACAGCAGCCTGATCCCTCTCTAGCACCAGAGGTCGTCGTCCCTGCCTACGTCGGCCATCGTCGTCTTCTCAAGTCTGCCATCGTCGTTCTTGTTGTCATGGAGACAACACAGTTTTTTGTTACGTGCACCTCTGCTGCTGCTGGCCGGCCATCTTGCGTCAACGACTACTACAGGTCAGTGAGAAAAATCATCTTCTCATGCTGTCCTCTGTCCGGTCCGTGCATGTTCCTATATTCATTCAGTGCAAAATTTCTAAACCAAAGCCCGGTCATCAGTAGACTTGACCCTCCTTTTCTATTTTCTTTAATCCTTGTTGAAGTCGTCACTTACATGCAGAGGCTAACTGTTGCACATTTCCTACACACGCTAATTACATACTAAGTTCCATGGTCGGATGTATGTGCTTACCGTAGCATGCTAGTAAACACTCATCTTTTTCATCCGAAACTATTGTCCAGTACATTCTATAAATAACTATCCTCCAAATCTAATTAAGTCACTTATCTTCCATTTAATCTCTCCAATCTTTGTGCCTCATAACCCTTGTGATCCATCTATATTCAAGTTTAGATCCTCAAATGCGTAGTTCCTTGCTTTATAAAATGTCTTTTGTTTGATGTGTGTGAAGTTTTCAAAATCATAAAAGTCCGGAAACGCCCCCTCAACTTTCTCTCAATCTCCCTTTCTCTCCCTGGCCCAGCCCGTCTCTCTCTCTCTCCCTTTCTCTCTTTTTCGGCCCAGCAGCCGCTCGCGGCCCACTCCCTCTTTTTCTTTTTCCCCCGCCCCGCGCGGCCTGCTCCCTCTTCCGGCCCAACAACGGCCCAAACTCCCTCTCCTTTTCTCTCTCACCGCCGCCGACAGGTGGGGCCCACCTGTCGGGCCCGTCTTCTTCCCCCCCGACGCCCCCTCCTCTGCCCCGAGCCCGACCGAGCCGCTCCCTCTCCTCGCGCCGCTCCCTCTCCCGCGCCCTTTCCTCTCCCCTTCCACCGAGCTGCGGTCAATGCCCAGTGGAGAACCCACCCACAACCCCTCGCTCTCCCCTCGAAACGCCACCCCACCAAGCTTTCCACTCCCGGCCGCCATTAATGGCAGCCACTGCGCCCCTCCCGCCGCGACGGCTCTGCTCTACCCTCTCCGCCCTATATAAACCCCTCCAGAGCCTCTGCGCGCCACCCTCGTCCGTCTCACCGCCCAAGAACCCGAGCCGCAGTCCCAATCCACGCCGCCGCCGCCGCCCGAGCGCCGCCGCCTCGTCGGACCGCCGCTCCAGGACTGCTCCGCCCTCTTCTTCCACTCCAGGACCTTCGCACAGAGGTAACGATGCTCTCCCTCCCCTTCTTGCTCTCTGTCTCGCACCCTAGCGCACCGACGACACTCACCGGCGCTCCGCCGCCGCCATTCACCGTCGAACACCGCCACCACGGCCAATTGAAGGACTAGAACCCCTGGAACGCGTTCGCCAACTCCCCAGCAACTTCCCGAGCCTCTTCTCGCCCTCTCTCTCGCGCGGAAACCCCTCCCCGCACCTCACCGGCGTCCCGCCGTCTCTGTTCACCGCCGTCCGCCGGCCTCGCCGCGCAAACCACGTCATGATCACCTCCATCGTGTTCGCCTCGCCGTCCTGAAGCCGTAGGGCCAATCCGCACCCAAAGCCGAGCCTCGTAGCTCGAGTTCGAGCTCGCCGGAGTTTTCCCCGGCCCGGCGCCGCCGCACGCCGGCGTCCCGCCGCCGCCCGACCTGCCCCATCCTCTGTCTGCCGTCCGATCTTAATCCAACGGCCCGTGATCTTTCTGACCGAAGTCAATCGGCCAAATAACGGTCAACCCGAGGCACTTTTGCAAAAGAGACCCTGCCTTTTCTGGAAATTAACCCGCCGTCCTGTTTAGTTCAAAAATAATTAGATTCAGGTCCTGAATTTTGCAGAAAACCCCCTGAGCTTATCTGTTTTTGCACCCGCAGTCCAGCCCCTGTGTTTTTGCGTGTTAGCCCTCGGGTTTTAACGCGTAATTATGTTTTAGCCCCTGGTTTCTTTCAGTTAAGTCCCTGGAAACTTAGTTTCTTTGCCAGCAAGTCCCTAAAACTTGTTTTGGCCATATCTTTTCCGTCCTAGCTCCGTTTTTAGCGTTCTTGGTGTCCAAGCGTTCGTCTTTTCGAGCTTGATAGTTTTAGATGCTTGTTTTAGTCTGTTAAGAATGTTTGATGTACTGTTTTCTTATTGTTTTTTTTTTGTGTTGATCGTAGACCTCGTGCCAGTTGCAACCGAGTCGCCCGTCGACGCGGATCAAGAACAATTCTACGAAGAAGAAGAAGATCATTTTGTAGACCAAGGCAAGTGGCCCTCCCCGCATATTCTTTTTGTCCTATATAACTGCATGTCAAACTAAAATTTACTTTTATTGCATTAATATGACGGGAATACCTATGTTAAGGATTTACCTAGTTCTTCACCATAAACCCTTGAATCAACCCAGTTTAAATAATGTTTTGGGATAGTTATGCTTAGCCTTGCTACACTATGGGAAATGCTTTTAAAACTGCAACTTTACAAAATGCTGAACATAATGATTATTGGTGAAATGTTGGTTAATACAAGAGAACAATATTCTAATCGGAACATGGAGTGACCACCCAGGAAAACAGCGCAACCATGGTGTTAATGGGCTCTGACCTTAGCCAATTAATTAGGTGTGTGATCGCACTGATGACCTTATCCGCCTGCGAGGAGCATAGGGGGATTGGGGTTGCAGGGGTCACAGCCCGGTCCTCTTGGGGTAGCAGCCTTTGCTAAGGTGCTGACCATTAGGGAGGTTTGTGGACCGCCCTAGTCTGTAACTATGCGGGTCGTTGGTCTTTTGCATACCTTTGTAAAGGCTTCGTAGTGGATCCCTAGCCACTCACCTCGGAAGTGTTTAAGGGCCTTGCAAACCCGGGCGACATGGGAAACACGAGCCATGGTGAAAGTGTGCAACCTCTGCAGAGTGTAAAACTGATATATCAGCCGTGCTCACGGTCAAGAGCGGCTTGGACCCTCACATGATAATTGAACTTGAAGATGGACTATAAATCGTGGTTTTATTTATTTTTACTCGTGGGATATTTTGAATAAGATGTTTTCTAAATGCTAAGTGGGATGGTATAAACTTATACCTAGCGAATAGGGAGTTGCTAATAAAACTTGACCAACATTAAAAAGCTCATTGCTGTGAAACATAGCCTATCCTTGTGGCCTTGCATTCTCCCCCCGCTTGCTGAGTACCTAGTTAGGTGTACTCACGCTTGCTATTGCTGATTCAGAAGAAGGAAATGGAGAAGAATACTACAGTGACTACGATGAGTTCTGAGGCTTGCGCTCTCCCCCAGTCAAGATGCCTGTGGAAGTCGAAGACGAAGATGCTTCGTGTAGCTATCGTTTGTTCTTCGATAAAGACCTGCGTGTCTTTCGAGAGTGTAATAAGAATACTATAATAAATCTCTTGTAATTTAGAACATTGTGTTTCGATATTACACTCTTTTGTCTATCATATGTGTGTAAACATGATCCTGGCGCACATATGAAACGCACTTGATTTTCCTCTGAAAATCGGGTGTGACAGGAGTGGTATCAGAGCAGTGTTGACTGTAGGACGCAGCCTTAAGTTAGAACTGGTCGGAGATTAAGGACCCAACATCTAGAAGGCCATGTCATCTTTCAAAATCACTCTATTTTCGCATAAAAATCTAATTTTATTTCTTTTATTAAAATATCTCATCATTTTGATTTATTCTATACTGAGTTCTGTTCTATCTTATCAAATGGTCCGGACATATCTCAAGCCCATCGGAGGACGTTTCCCAGTTGGACTGTTCGTTTCCCAACACCAAGCAAAGGTACCAGCAAAAGAAGCTCCAGTGGAGGCATAGCCTGAAGCTCAGGCAGAGGCACATGCTGAGTTGAAGGCACAGCTTGCAGGATAGGAGCCCCCAAAGGATATGATGCCGCACTGCGCCACTGCATCTCCACCACGCAAGAAGCTTCGCTACAACACCCAGGAGCTGTTACCCGTCTTGGCTAGGAGATTAGATGCCTACCCTTCTTTTTCAGTTTATTCGATAAATCCGTTCCTGTGAGGACGATGTAATAATGGTTGGTTGGTTGAACTCATGCTTGATTTGGTTCTTTGTGATGAATGAATGTTTTTGTGGAGTGATGGCCACAACTACATCAATAAAAATAATTAGTTTAAATAATTAATCTTAGCTCCTTATGCTTCCTGAATCTCGGGACGAGATTCTCTTTAAGGGGGTAGGATTTGTAACACCCTAAAATTCCATCACAAATAAATCATAGCAACATGGTTAGATTCAATTTTCTAAATTAATAATTAAAAATTTCAATTAATTTGAGCCTAAAAATATTTAAACATCATTTAAATAATTTTATAGCATGACAAGTGAATTGTTGCATTCATGCTGCGTTGCATTGTTTTTTTGTCCGGAAAACGAATTTAATTTTAAAAACACGATTAGATTTTAGATCAGTCCAATCTATATGTAAATCTCAGAAAGAAAACCTTTGAGCCTTTGTTTAATCCATGTTCTAAATAACATCTCTTAGCCCTTATTAATCTACATTGATTAATTTCCTTTTATCTTTTCAATCTCCGCACTAGCCGAGCTTACTAGCTACATCCTCTGATTCCTTTTTCCTAACATATATATTTCCCTCTTATCCAATTGCTCTTCCCTTTTATTTCTCCACCAAGATAATCTGATAGGACTACTGCTATTTGGCCAATCATCTCGCGTGAAGCCAGTCCAGTCCAAGACAAGCAAACTGACTCCCACTGTTACTTTATTTATCCATGCAAATAAACCATCGAGTTAATCTCCCTCTCTCTCTCTCTCTCTCTTAGCGTGAAGCAGTCCAATTGCATGCACTAGAAATATATATCAGCTTGTTCGCCTCCCATGCATGAACGGCTGCTCGTGCTTCATGCTAGTACATATTCGATGAGCACCCATGTCACTAAACAGAAAACGGAAGGCACCCTCTTACCACTATCCCATAATCAATTAGCAGTTTCTCCTTCAAAGTACTAATGATTCAGTGCTAGTCATTGAAACCGACAAGCTTTCTCCTGTTCTTTCTTTCTCTCTCCTTGAGCCTCTAACCATGCACCACGTCAAAGAACAGCAAGTAACAAAACCACATCTCCTTGCTAACAGGCCATTCGTCTATTCTTTTTCCTTCTGAACATCGCCTCACCTGCCTCTCAACCGTCTTCTTCTGTCGACCATGACCAACGAAGGGAGCGCATGCAACTGCGCCATAAAACCCAATCAACATCCAACCATGACAAAAACTGATCGCGCACTCTAATCTCCATCAATTTCCACCACCAGGGGAAGAACAGCTACTGCATTTCGTGGCAATTAAATTATCCAGTGCTCCACCGACAGCAAGCCATGGCCTTTCATTCCTCCACTGTTTGGCCTCTCAGTTTCCTTGCTGCACCTATAAAAAGCACCGCAGTCTTCTCATTAGCCTGTTACAACTCTTCTGAACTCTCTCTCTCGTTCTATCCCTGCCCAAGAGAATTAGTACGTGGTTGTCTTCATCCAGGCTACGGCAAGAAAGCTGCGACCGCCGATGATACTCCGGCCTTGTTTCCATGGCGCTTGGTACGAAGCTTTAACATGCCACCGCTCGTCGTCGAGAAGACAGCAGCCTGATCCCTCTCTAGCACCAGAGGTCGTCGTCCCTGCCTACGTCGGCCATCGTCGTCTTCTCAAGTCTGCCATCGTCGTTCTTGTTGTCATGGAGACAACACAGTTTTTTGTTACGTGCACCTCTGCTGCTGCTGGCCGGCCATCTTGCGTCAACGACTACTACAGGTCAGTGAGAAAAATCATCTTCTCATGCTGTCCTCTGTCCGGTCCGTGCATGTTCCTATATTCATTCAGTGCAAAATTTCTAAACCAAAGCCCGGTCATCAGTAGACTTGACCCTCCTTTTCTATTTTCTTTAATCCTTGTTGAAGTCGTCACTTACATGCAGAGGCTAACTGTTGCACATTTCCTACACACGCTAATTACATACTAAGTTCCATGGTCGGATGTATGTGCTTACCGTAGCATGCTAGTAAACACTCATCTTTTTCATCCGAAACTATTGTCCAGTACATTCTATAAATAACTATCCTCCAAATCTAATTAAGTCACTTATCTTCCATTTAATCTCTCCAATCTTTGTGCCTCATAACCCTTGTGATCCATCTATATTCAAGTTTAGATCCTCAAATGCGTAGTTCCTTGCTTTATAAAATGTCTTTTGTTTGATGTGTGTGAAGTTTTCAAAATCATAAAAGTCCGGAAACGCCCCCTCAACTTTCTCTCAATCTCCCTTTCTCTCCCTGGCCCAGCCCGTCTCTCTCTCTCTCCCTTTCTCTCTTTTTCGGCCCAGCAGCCGCTCGCGGCCCACTCCCTCTTTTTCTTTTTCCCCCGCCCCGCGCGGCCTGCTCCCTCTTCCGGCCCAACAACGGCCCAAACTCCCTCTCCTTTTCTCTCTCACCGCCGCCGACAGGTGGGGCCCACCTGTCGGGCCCGTCTTCTTCCCCCCCGACGCCCCCTCCTCTGCCCCGAGCCCGACCGAGCCGCTCCCTCTCCTCGCGCCGCTCCCTCTCCCGCGCCCTTTCCTCTCCCCTTCCACCGAGCTGCGGTCAATGCCCAGTGGAGAACCCACCCACAACCCCTCGCTCTCCCCTCGAAACGCCACCCCACCAAGCTTTCCACTCCCGGCCGCCATTAATGGCAGCCACTGCGCCCCTCCCGCCGCGACGGCTCTGCTCTACCCTCTCCGCCCTATATAAACCCCTCCAGAGCCTCTGCGCGCCACCCTCGTCCGTCTCACCGCCCAAGAACCCGAGCCGCAGTCCCAATCCACGCCGCCGCCGCCGCCCGAGCGCCGCCGCCTCGTCGGACCGCCGCTCCAGGACTGCTCCGCCCTCTTCTTCCACTCCAGGACCTTCGCACAGAGGTAACGATGCTCTCCCTCCCCTTCTTGCTCTCTGTCTCGCACCCTAGCGCACCGACGACACTCACCGGCGCTCCGCCGCCGCCATTCACCGTCGAACACCGCCACCACGGCCAATTGAAGGACTAGAACCCCTGGAACGCGTTCGCCAACTCCCCAGCAACTTCCCGAGCCTCTTCTCGCCCTCTCTCTCGCGCGGAAACCCCTCCCCGCACCTCACCGGCGTCCCGCCGTCTCTGTTCACCGCCGTCCGCCGGCCTCGCCGCGCAAACCACGTCATGATCACCTCCATCGTGTTCGCCTCGCCGTCCTGAAGCCGTAGGGCCAATCCGCACCCAAAGCCGAGCCTCGTAGCTCGAGTTCGAGCTCGCCGGAGTTTTCCCCGGCCCGGCGCCGCCGCACGCCGGCGTCCCGCCGCCGCCCGACCTGCCCCATCCTCTGTCTGCCGTCCGATCTTAATCCAACGGCCCGTGATCTTTCTGACCGAAGTCAATCGGCCAAATAACGGTCAACCCGAGGCACTTTTGCAAAAGAGACCCTGCCTTTTCTGGAAATTAACCCGCCGTCCTGTTTAGTTCAAAAATAATTAGATTCAGGTCCTGAATTTTGCAGAAAACCCCCTGAGCTTATCTGTTTTTGCACCCGCAGTCCAGCCCCTGTGTTTTTGCGTGTTAGCCCTCGGGTTTTAACGCGTAATTATGTTTTAGCCCCTGGTTTCTTTCAGTTAAGTCCCTGGAAACTTAGTTTCTTTGCCAGCAAGTCCCTAAAACTTGTTTTGGCCATATCTTTTCCGTCCTAGCTCCGTTTTTAGCGTTCTTGGTGTCCAAGCGTTCGTCTTTTCGAGCTTGATAGTTTTAGATGCTTGTTTTAGTCTGTTAAGAATGTTTGATGTACTGTTTTCTTATTGTTTTTTTTTTGTGTTGATCGTAGACCTCGTGCCAGTTGCAACCGAGTCGCCCGTCGACGCGGATCAAGAACAATTCTACGAAGAAGAAGAAGATCATTTTGTAGACCAAGGCAAGTGGCCCTCCCCGCATATTCTTTTTGTCCTATATAACTGCATGTCAAACTAAAATTTACTTTTATTGCATTAATATGACGGGAATACCTATGTTAAGGATTTACCTAGTTCTTCACCATAAACCCTTGAATCAACCCAGTTTAAATAATGTTTTGGGATAGTTATGCTTAGCCTTGCTACACTATGGGAAATGCTTTTAAAACTGCAACTTTACAAAATGCTGAACATAATGATTATTGGTGAAATGTTGGTTAATACAAGAGAACAATATTCTAATCGGAACATGGAGTGACCACCCAGGAAAACAGCGCAACCATGGTGTTAATGGGCTCTGACCTTAGCCAATTAATTAGGTGTGTGATCGCACTGATGACCTTATCCGCCTGCGAGGAGCATAGGGGGATTGGGGTTGCAGGGGTCACAGCCCGGTCCTCTTGGGGTAGCAGCCTTTGCTAAGGTGCTGACCATTAGGGAGGTTTGTGGACCGCCCTAGTCTGTAACTATGCGGGTCGTTGGTCTTTTGCATACCTTTGTAAAGGCTTCGTAGTGGATCCCTAGCCACTCACCTCGGAAGTGTTTAAGGGCCTTGCAAACCCGGGCGACATGGGAAACACGAGCCATGGTGAAAGTGTGCAACCTCTGCAGAGTGTAAAACTGATATATCAGCCGTGCTCACGGTCAAGAGCGGCTTGGACCCTCACATGATAATTGAACTTGAAGATGGACTATAAATCGTGGTTTTATTTATTTTTACTCGTGGGATATTTTGAATAAGATGTTTTCTAAATGCTAAGTGGGATGGTATAAACTTATACCTAGCGAATAGGGAGTTGCTAATAAAACTTGACCAACATTAAAAAGCTCATTGCTGTGAAACATAGCCTATCCTTGTGGCCTTGCATTCTCCCCCCGCTTGCTGAGTACCTAGTTAGGTGTACTCACGCTTGCTATTGCTGATTCAGAAGAAGGAAATGGAGAAGAATACTACAGTGACTACGATGAGTTCTGAGGCTTGCGCTCTCCCCCAGTCAAGATGCCTGTGGAAGTCGAAGACGAAGATGCTTCGTGTAGCTATCGTTTGTTCTTCGATAAAGACCTGCGTGTCTTTCGAGAGTGTAATAAGAATACTATAATAAATCTCTTGTAATTTAGAACATTGTGTTTCGATATTACACTCTTTTGTCTATCATATGTGTGTAAACATGATCCTGGCGCACATATGAAACGCACTTGATTTTCCTCTGAAAATCGGGTGTGACAATGTCACTTCGTAATCATTGCGCTACTGTAGCATTTCGTTTGTATTTGTGAAAAATTATCCAAAAATTGATTAATTAGGCTCAAAATGTTCGTCTCGCGGAGTACAATAAAACTGTGCAATTAGTTTTTGATTTCATCTAAATTTAATACTCCATGCATGTTATGACATTTTGATGTGATGGAGAATCTTCTTTTTGCATAGTGTATTTGGGAGTTGCTTTTTGAAACTAAACAGGGCCCATGTGTGGTATGCATGGAGTCATGGAATGCTTTTGCTTCCCCAAACTGATTGATTGCGTGCCTGGTCGGTCAGTTCAGTTCAGACAAGATCCCATGCTCTTCGCAATCCTCATGTTGTGGAGAAAAGCAATTTTTTGTATTGAGTATTGACCACCTTTTTTCTAGAAATTCATAGAAATTTATGAGTCGCTGTGATGAAAAAGGACACTCAGATATCTTGGAATTAAGAGTCACTGAAAGAAAATCAATGTATGTGTTGTGCATAGCCCATGCCCATGCATGGCACTCTTTGATGCTATGCCTGTTTTTCTAGAAGTCCCGGCCCTGGCTGCCTGTCTCGTGAGTTGACAAGAGAGTGTTTGTTTACCAGTTCCAAGAACAAGACAGCAGAGTTTAAGCTGTGCTGATTCAGTATTCACAGAGACACACCCACAAGTGTTACTACGAGCAGTAGGTATTTTTGGGATCATGTTGGAAACAGTATGTGTATGTCAGCGCCGTTTACTGTCTTCCTAGCAACAGCATTCAGTTTCCCCGTAGCAAAAGGAAAAATAAAGATTTTTTTCTTGATGATCTGAAGATGCATTTCTCAATCAACACAACAGTTTTGGCAAGCATAGTGCAAGGAATCTGTGCCTGATGGCCTGATGATGAACACACATACTTAACACAAAAGGCCACTAGATAGCTAGGTTTAGCCAGCAGTACTTGGGAGGCCTGCAGGGAGCTACAGTGCCTGCATCTCTTTAGAAAGGAAACAAAAAGGGCTACAGAAACTAGGCGTATTTTCATACTGTTTGGCCATAGATTGCCCCATGTGAGAGGCATCAAGGACACGGATGGAGGAGACACCCCCAAGGACCCTTGAAGAAGACACTAATCAATGCGCTTTGCCCCCAACCAGCTCACTTGACAAAAACTTATTCCCCCCATTAAATTCCATGCTGGAGCTAGTTTAACCCTAAACGAACCTTCCGTCAATCTGCTGACAAGTCCACCCCACTACAATTACTGAACTCATCTTTGTTTTACCTACTGATTTGATTAGACAGAGAGCATTGTTGTCTCTTTGTGTGAAGATCTAGCTACCATGTTCACGGTCCTCCCTCAGTCCCTCCTATACAAAATATGAGTCGCTTTAAGATTCCACTTAGCCAAACTTCTACAAATTTTGCCATCAAATAGATTTAGCAAACACATTGATCGAAAATGTAAGGTCGATGTTGTTAGATCCACACCATAAAAACTACTATGACACTTAATCCTTTTAAGATAGCATATTTCCGTATAATAGTAGTCCTCCCAGATTTTTTTTTAATCAGACGGAGTATTTCATCCTGTCCTAGCATTGCATGATACAGAGGGCATCGCAAGGACAGCCTCGAATGCACTCTAATCAGTACTAACAACATTGGCGCCGAGTAATCACCCAACCAATCGGGCACTGCATTATTCTGTAGCTGTCATTTGTTGCAAAAAGCAACACTACTGTGCTTGCCACTGTGCCGCATTACAACCGTCGCTTCAGACGACGCGTGTATGCATGTGTGAGCTAGGTAGATGAATCCCCACGCGCAGTTGCTGGTTGATCTGATACAATGCCTTAAACAAATTTGCTAAGATTTTTCTTTTTTGAATCTTAAACAAGGACCAACAACCTGAATTTTGCCGGGACTCGTTTTTGTTTATTTTTTTGTTGAATACGCAGAAGATCTGCGTATCTTTGAATTAAAGGAGAGAAGAACGTTACAAGTAGCTGCACGAGGCAGCAAACTTAAAAGGCGCACATTGCGCAGAAAGGAAAACAACCATCCCGGGTCGTTTTTGTTTATGTCTGAAAATGCTAATTGTTAAAAATACCACGTATGTGATATAAGTTAGGCGAAAAAATGGGATGCCGATAATTAATTTATATTGTGTCAGTAGTTCCATCATACAGCACGTGAACTAAATCCATGTTAACTTATGATTAAACTTTTTCCTGAACACTATATTTGGCTGATATTTGCACAGATATTGTGCCGAAAAGCATTCAGGCAAGTCCTTGCTACATGATGCTGACCTTTTTCTGAATTATGAGTGAAGACGTACGTGCAGAATGCAAGAATGTCCCAAACACATGTCCACAACTGCGCTACAGATAATATGCAGCAGCTCGATCGGCATCCAAGCTGCACTAGTTTGTTTCACTGATATAACATTTTCACAAATCTAATCAAGTCAAATCTTACTTAATTTCTTCACTTGTTTAAGAAGATAAACACGCTGCCAGATACCACATGTTTGATGTTTCAGTTCAGTTACCATTCTCTAATTTATCATCAAGAAAACGGGAACTGCTCCGGTGCACCTTCTTTAAAAAGTAGCACAAATCTCAAAGCACATATAATTTGATTAAACACAATTTTATTAACTATACTTGGGCCACTCAGGGCTCTCTGTCCAGCCCGGCCCATGTCCAGCCTAATTCCTCGGAGGATGCAGATTGGATCGAACACACTTCTGGCGGCGCAATCCTTCACGGTGGTGAACAACCACCGTCGTTTCGTAACAAGCCGCCGTCGGCGGCATGGAGCTACGCTAGCGACTGCATCTATTCTTCGCATGGAAAGCAGCACACGGTCGTCGGCTGGGCACTCATCCCTGCTCCGTGGTGCAGGAAAACTCCTCGAGATCAAGAACATAACCTGGGCGATACTTTCCATTACTCTGTTGAACAAATCCATCACCATGTAGAGCGGACCATTCATGATTTTCCAGTTCTTTGTTTCCCGTCAAGAAAGCTTTACTGTTCTATTGAGTTTTATTTAAATCGTGCATGCATCCGCGTGTTGGAAGATGAGGCAGGCAGCCAGGGGTCCGAGGAAGAGAACGTCGATGCGCCACCCATGCGGAGATCCTTGTCCCGATTGCAATGGTGGTCGGCTACGGCGGCCGGCCGCGGTTCCCAGCGAATGAATGTTTCGATTCAAGTTGGGTATGGGCTAGAGACAAAGCAGGGCGGGGCCTTCTCAGATCCAATATTAAATTAAAACAATTATCAAAATGGTTTTTTAATAACCTTAAGATTCGTGCTATTTTTTAAAGAAGGTGTACCGGAGCAGTTCCCCCAAGAAAACAGGCAGCGACGTGAGCAGTTGCCGCACAACCACACACCCATGCCGTCATGCCGATGCAGACAGCCACCCAAAGCCTCCTCTGAATTCCGGTCCCTGCCATCGAGTGCAGCGACAGTACCTGTTCTTTTCAGGCTTCGCCACCTTCTTCTTCGTCAGAGTAATGGCGACTCAGTCCGCAGGCAAAGGTTTTCAAAGCCCGACAGCAGCGACTCAGCCGCAGCACGGTCCACGGAATTATGGAAATCATCACCCCGCGCCTGCAATTTTCTCGCGAATTCTACGCTGATGCTTCAACGTCCTCGCTCCTGGTTAATCGGCCGGCGGCGTCCACGGCTGTACTAACCGAATGCAATCGGCCTAGCAGCCTACGCTGCTGTTGCCGATTGACACGGGGGGCAGTGTACTGAAATGGAGGCCCCGTTGCATCGATGTCTGATGATGTTGCATTCGTGGAAAGGTAAAAGAAGCTTGCCGATCAAGCTCTCGACATCTTCTCTTCGATCTCTTTCGTGATGCACGCATCATCGATCGAGGACGAAACACGACGGCGAATGAAAGTGCAGCTGGAATTGCCTGTGACTTTGTGATGACTTTCGTGATGCATTGCAGGTCGGGAGGTGCAGAGCAGCAAGCAGTTGTTCAGTGACAGGATGAACTGTGTCCTTGTATCAAATAACAGTCGAAAGCTATTAAAATTTTCAGATTCTTGGCAGCATCATGGCAGCACGGGGAACAGTTCTAGACTGTTGCGATTTCTATGTTCTATGGTCGCCGATGCCGCTCCCACTCTCCAATTTTTATTGCTGCCTCATGTTGAGACGATGCTGCTGCCTCTGGCGTTGACGCCCGGCGCCACTCAGCTCCCACCGCTCTAGCTCGGCATGGGATCAGATCGCAACGAGGAAGGAGACGGCAAGACTGAGCACTAAGACACAGTGGCGCAATTGGGAGGGGTTATTGAAAGAGCAGCATTTTTGCTGAACCCACCAGGTTGAGGAAAGAAATTAATGGGCGAAAGCAAAATGGAGGAGAAAGCGAGTGATGAAGAAACAGAATATTCAGAACATGCCATTGACAGGCCCCAGTTTCCATGGATCATACTGCAGAGATATGCACATCTGCAAATCTTTGTTGCAACTTTTACTCACAAGTCACTGTACCGACACTGTAACCTGTAAACCACGGCGAGCACTAAGAACAGTGAGGAGAAAATGGGGAATTGACCTACCCTAGCGATATGGAAAACAAGCCTGATCCTTATCGAAATTCCTTTTTGACTAGGAGCAACAATGCAGACACAACCATATGATTGCCATTTTGTTCTCGTGTTATTCCTCGCTTGTCCTCCATGTTGTCACACTCATTGTCACTCATGCACTCCCCGTGCCGGGCCCACATGGACAGTGAAACGGAGCTGTGTGTCGGATTCGCTCTCGGTGTCGGTGACCCAAACACAAACAGTTTGCCGCTGATAGTCGTAGTAGCATGTCACTGAGCAACGGATGTTCAGGGCATTGTCTGTCGGTGACACGAGAAACTCGAAAGGAATTTTGAGGAGAATTAAAAAAAACAGTCGAACTCATGTAAGATTCAGCGAAATTCCTGCGTTACAAATGGGCATGAGCTGTAGCTGTTTATATCATGACATTTTTTTTAGATAAAGGTTTATCTCATGACATGGGGATGGAATGGAGATAGTTACTTCAGATTTTAATCTAGCGATTTGTCTGGTTCAGGCAGCTGAGCTGAATTGGAATGTTTAATGATGATGATGGCATGGTTGGCATGACGACGACTGGACCAGCTCTTTGGAACACTGGCAAGTACAGATCCCCATCTTTACAGATCTTGAGATCCACTGCATTTATTGGTTTGATAAACTGATGGTTATGGAGAATAGTTAAACAGATATATGTTAAGACTTCAGAGTTGTGCTGAAGTAGTTGCCCCCTGATACCAAAAGGAAACACTAAGGCTAAGCGAGGGCCAAAACGACAATAGCTTTACAGCTCCCTGTTCGTTTGGCTGGTGGCTGGCGCTGGTTTTCGCTGAGAAAAACACTTTTGGCTCGCTGGAAACAATCCAAACGAACAGGGCTGTGTGGATTTGCAGGGCAGGTGTGGCCGTGTGGCCGTGTGGTATGTCAACTTCTGTGCAGGATGATGATTAGTGGGTTAATTTCACATCTAGGTCAATGAAAAAGATAATCAGCAGAACAGATCTGATGCGTGCAAGTGACTAAGTTTTTAATGCCAGCATTGAGTGCCAGGCTGCCAGCCAATGATTTTGCCACTTTACAGTGTAAACAACTGTCAGAACATGAATCCGTGAGCAGAAGAAATATGCACAGTGGTTTTCAAAAGAAACGCGTACAGTACATTATACTCTCAATATACACGATAGCCATAGTTACAAGTGGGTTACTAAGTACCTGGGGCTAAAGTAAGAGTCCCCATGTAGTAGTATTCTGTAACTTCAACCTTTTGTGCAGAAACATGAACATTCTGTTGTCAGTCAGCAAAGTCATCAGCGATCATATGCTAGATGTGCCATCAGGATTGCACACCACCTCCATCTTGTGCAGCGTGTTTATGTGGATCATGTGGTTGAGGTAATCCACAGGCGCTCAAGTTTTCGAGTCCACGAATGTACATAATGCTTTCCAGATTGGGACCAACATCTTCGCTGGTGGATTCATATTCTGCAGAGTAAGCTCTTTCAGACCATCGACGCCTTACAGTGCACTTGAGAACTTACTGAAAGCAGGCAACATTTACCTTGAAAACAAGCATGAGGCCATATTCATCACGTAGAAGCAGTGCCAAGCTCCAATAGCAAGTGACAGGGGTCACACACTCATTCAGCACCGGCTTTAGAATCTTGTCGATGGGCACAAATTTGCGATGAACTCTTCCACTATGAAATTTGAATTTCATGTTAAGAAGAAAATATGGAAGCTCGAATTTTTTTGTAGCTTATAATCCAACTAAAATATATAATTACTGTAAGTCTATGTTGATCAATCCAGCTAAAGCAAAAATGAATAAATCCATTTTAGGGTTCAGTCCTATCAAAGACAAATACAAACAAGATGTTCATAATTATTCATAAATGTTCCAGCAAGAAAAGGAAGCACTTATTTCCTTTATCTTTAGCAAGCCTTTGCTTCGCTCCACTTTTCATAATTGTTCAGGTTCTCTTAATAGGAATAGCATTCGAAGAGCAATAAATCTGAAAGCATGGATATAATTTGAAAGCACACATGTTGAATTCCAGAGTGGTTCTTCCATACCTCCAAAAGTGTTGCTCTATTTGAACTCCAAAAGTCGGCATGATCACCAATGACTCTGCACAAAAAAACTATATATATAACAAGGAGTGCACAGTTTCACTTTTCTATATTCAACATGGATGCTGAGAAACAAGAATCTTTCTTCCTTTTTAGTTTTACAACCTTAAGCTGGCATTAACTACATGGCATTCATTAAGGCACAGAGAAACAGAGATAGTATGGAACAGACACTCAGTACCCACCTTTCTTCACAGGATCACATCGCAACCATTTTGCAATTACACCAGCACAGGAAATACTCCAAAGGGAACCAAGACCTAAACTCTCCTGCAACAATGAAACACCATGACTCAATTGAACCAGAAGCATACCTGATGTTTTTATTCACCAATTGAATCTTAATAAGCAAGCAACAACAACAAAGCATCACTAACGAGTAACATGGCAAGTGTAACAAGGTTGTTCTTCAGGCCTAAATTGCTTCAGTGGTTCAAACCTGAACCTATATTGCTAAGAAGCACATGAAAATGATGGAATTAGGCAATTAGCATATCCGTACAACTGAAATATTTCGATTGAATTTGTTCCTGGAGCAGAGCAAACTGAAAACTAACAGTCAGCCTGGAGTAATATTTCAAGAAAAATTACCTTTGACAACAGGGTGCGGCAAACAGTCATGAGAAGGCAGATCGTGCCGACATAATACATCAGAATTCTGAATGTGCTCTTCTTGACCACGATGTCATGGATATCAGCTCCTCCCTCCCAGCGATGCTTGTAAGTGTACATGCCAAGAGATATCTCTTGTGCTGGCTGCTCCATGGTTAAATACTCCAAGCTCCTTGCACAGCTCAAATCTTTAGTCTTTTCATACTTAAACAAATAGTCGGCTTTGTGCATCCTTGGTTGATCCTGCAGCAGCTGGGATAATTTTTATTCCTTTATTAAAAAAGAGCTTAATCAAACATATCCACCTAAAATTCTTGTGAGTTTTATATTCCCCCCCATGCAAAAACAAATCAGCACTAAAGAAGCAAGAGGGAGAGAGAGAGAGAAAAATCATTGCTCATGCAAATGCGGTTGCCAAACTGGAAAGCCATGAAAATCTCTATCTACTTTTAACAATTAACTAGCAAATATGCTGCAACCGGAATATGAACGGTAACCTCAATCAAAACTAGGCCTGCTAAAACTGCATAGGTTTAGGCCTGGAAGATCCTTAACCAGATTATGCTATGCTCCTTACCATAACCTCAGCAACAGATTCATATCTATGTATCTTCTAGTGAGGGCGTGAGGCAGTAGATGAGTCATTGATTTGCCACCTTTTCGTCTAGTTGTTTTTGATGAATGTTGCAAGATGATAGTCCGTCTTATATGTTCAGACCGCACCAAATTGGGCCTCGATTGGAAAGGTCTGCCATCAGAGCCCTCTACTCCTCAATCTCCTTATTGTTTTCTCGTGAACAGAGGAGTGCCACTGAAGACCACAATGTGCCTGTTAAGAACTAAATCTCCAACAAAGGGATGCAAAAACTGACAAGCCAAAATCACTGCATGCTGAAATGAGCCTGCTTCTCCCAAGATATCTATATAACAGTAATCAGTCACTGGTAAACACGTTCGCATCAACAAAGCAATGTGGATCAACAAATTCTTCATCGTCCACAAGCTGCGAGGCCAGGACATCCAACACAGCGGCAAGGTCTCCTAGCTCAGGACCCAGGTCCTCCCCAGCGACGAACTCCCGCACCACGTTGTCCACCTCGATCATGCTGCATCCAGGTGTCTTCCGCGTGCTCCGGCTCCGTATCTCCTTCCTTGTGCTCGCCACGTCACCCCACCGCCCCGCCGCAGCGTACACGTTGGCCAGCATGACGAGGTTGCCCACTTCGCCAGGCTCCAGCTCGACCAGCCGCTCGGCCGCCACAACGGCCGTCTCGACATCTCCGTGGCTGCGGCACGAGCTCAGCAGCGACCCCCATATCTTGGCGTCGGCAGGGACCGGCATGCCCTGTATGGTGTCGAGCGCACGCTGGATCTGCCCTGACCGGCCGAGGAGGTCCACGAGGCAGCCGTAGTGCTCGACACTGGGTTCGACGCCATAGGCGTCCTTCATGCGGTCGAAGTAGCGGAGACCTTCGCCAACGAGTCCCGCGTGGGAGCAGGCGGACAAGAGCCCCACGAACGTGACACCGTTTGGCCGCACCCTTCCTTCTCTATCCATGGCCTCGAACAGCCCGACCGCCTCGCGCGCCCTCCCATGCGCTGCGAGGCCGCCGATCGCCGTGCTCCACGAGATGACGTCCTTCTCCGGCATGCCATGGAACAGCTGCAGCGCCTGGTCGATGCACCCGCACTTGGCGTACATCTCCATCAGCGCGTTGCAGACGTACGCCTTGCGCAGCATGCCGTGCTTGTTGCAGTAAGCGTATATCCACCGGCCTAGTTCCAGGGCTCCCAGTTGGGCGACGGCCGGCAGCACGGCGACGATGCTGACATCGTCTGGCTCCAGGCCTTCCATCTGCATCAGCCGGAACACCTCGACTGCACCGGAGAAGTCGCCGGCTGCCGTGTACCCGGACACCAGCGCGGTCCAGGAAACCACCGTCTTGGCAGGCATCGAGTCGAACAGCGCCCGTGCCCTCCTCATCTGCCCCAGCCTCGCGTGCGCCGAGATGAGCGTGTTCCAGGACACCACGTCCTTGCCCCTCATTCCATCGAACACCTTGCGCGCGAGCGACAGGTCGCCGCAGCGCGTGTACATCTCGATCAGAGAGTTCTGCACGATGGCGTGCGCCTCGCACCCGGACCTCACCACGTGCGCGTGCACCTGCCTGCCCAGCTCGACCGCCGCCAGGCCGCCGCAGGCCTTGAGCAGGAACGGGTACGTGAACCGGTCGCCGCCGCCGCCGCCGCCGCTCGAAGGGAGCGGGGGGCACCTGAGCATGCGGGCGTAGACCTCGACCGCGTCGCGGTGGAGATGGTTCTGCGCGTAGGCCTTGATCATGGCGTTGTGGAGGTGGAGGTTCGGGTCGGGGACCTGGTCGAACACCCGCGCCGCGTGGGCGGGGCGGCCGTGGGCGTTGCAGAGGTGGACGATCTGGGTGGCGACGTAGCTGCTCTGGGAGAGGCACCGCCGCACGGCGTGGCCGTGCGCGCGGAGGAGGTCCCGGAACGTGGCGCAGGCGCGGAGCCTCGCGATGGCCGCGTCCTCGAGCTGCCGCGCCGCGGTGCCTATTTCTGGGGAGAAGAATGGAGGCTCGGGGGAAGCTCGTGTTCGCGGCGGGTTTGGCCCGCGGGTGATGGAAGGAAGCCCGTGGTAGCAATGGTGCCGTGCCAACGCCGCCAGCCGCATGGCGTGGCCGTGCCCGAGGAGGAAGGAGGTGCCGGAAAAAGAAGGCGAGATCGGATCGCTATGGCGCAGCTGAGCTGAACTTCTCTAAATCTCTCCAAATAAATCACCTCCCGGCCAAAGAAACTTACAAAAATTAGAACAGATACGCGAGCTGTGCTAGTACCTGAGATTGTGAAATCCAAGAGGAGTTTGGATGAGCAATGGCGCCACGGGAAGATGAGAGCAAGGAGAATGGTGGCAACTGGGACTGGCCGACTGGGACAAACAAGGGAGCTGGGTTGGTTTGGAGGAACAGGGAGAACGGGAGAACCGCGGGTTTGATGTCACCAAGGCCATGGTTCGGTTCATCCGGACCGTCAGTCAATTGGATGTTTTGTCCATTTTTACAACTGTTTTGGTAAGATAGAGAGGAAAAGAACGCGTAAGGTTAAGTTATCTTCCCACCTGTTTTACCTACATGTTATTTCCGGTGCATACTGTAGTTCTTCTAAAACTTATGAATTCAGTAAAGCCTTTTTCAGTTCATTCAACACAAACTACGAACCAACATGAGAGTACGCATATCAATCGATTTTGTCTGGGGAAAAACCCTACAACAATTACATCAGGTTCTGCTACACAAATTACAGTAGTCTCAATCTCCATTTGTAGCTTACGTCAATCAAATAAACGTGCTCTACTTTACAACGACTAAACAATTTGCAACAAATAGCACTCTACAGCGATGGAACTAATGTTCCAGGCTACAACAACTCCAAACAGGTAAAATCTAAGTATAAGAAAAACAGGTAAAATCAATCAGCGATTCCTGGTCACAGCGTGCAACAGAAACCCACAGCTGCTTCACGCTGTCCCAATGCGCTTCTTCTTCCTCCATTCCCATGGTTTCTCAGGATCTGGCGCTGCCCACAATCCTGTTCTGCTCACCCGTGCCTGATTCTCCAACTGAAAAAGTACATTCATCAGGAACTTCGTGCACATGGTTGCAGAGATGTTCAGGGCATGCTCTTCTCAGTCAAGTGGAATGGACCTGCCCTTTGCGTCATATTGGATAGTACAAGAGTAATAGTTACCTTGCTGAGCTCCATCCGATGATCATAAGCGATATAGTGCCATGCAAGCCCTTTCTTCAGCATGTGTTCCTATTGGAAAAAAGAAATGATAAAATGAATTCATTTCAGTGTCTGAATGTTGCTGAACATTAACTCATTAAGCTTAGAATGCAAGAGAACTTGCTGAGGCGATGCAACATTTTATCACAGATTTGCATCAAAAGTTTATAAACAATTTGGTTCTGGTGCTTGCACATTCCATTCTTGAACTTCAATATGTTTCATTTCTTCTAGTATATGACAACCAATCGAGGTAAGTGGGGTGTTGTAAGCTATGTAGTATAAAAATACATGAGTAGAGTAGGTAACCTTCAAGAAAAGCCAAAGAGCCCAGGGGCAACAGCTGATTCACTACTTTGCTAGCTTACCACTAGTAGGTTTCTAGAAGGAACTCTAAAGGCACATCAGTGCAGTGTCTTACCTGCACGGAAACCCCATTGCAGTCAACATCTCCAACTAATCGACCATACCGGTCACTGTCATATATGGAAATCTTTAAGCTTCTTCCCTGCACCAGCCTCACCAGCTCCTCTTTTGCCTCTTTGCCATAAGGCATTAAGCTCTCTGGTGCATCGATCCCCCTGCATTGCATTTTCTTATATTGTAACTGCCGTCAAAACTCTAAATTAGAATCAAACTCTTGAGAATTGATCAAGAGCAAGAAGTAGGGGCAAACCTTAGCCTAATCCGGAACTTCTTAGCGAGAACTTGTTCACCTCTTGTGTTAGGAACCTGCCTACACCCAGAACTCAAAAGTGTCAGAACCCACATCATAAAAGGATGCCTACTAGATTGTTGTGAATTTATTTTTTGCAATGACCTATATGCTGTGTCCTGTATAATCTTCTTCAAAGCATCAGCTCTCTGGTAGCTCTTGTCTGCCTGTTCCTTAGTCTGCTCAGTGGGCGCTTTGCGCACTTCCTTGGGCACGTTACCAGATTCTGGATGATTGACCATGTTAACATACACGGTAATTGTATCACCATCAGCTACAGCCTTAGCATCCACCTAAGAAACTAGCATATGCATTTGTCAGCAAATTGCCTTTATAACCTTTATTGATATGCCAAAGGATATACAAAGAGAGGGACATCTTACAGGGAGAGTGTGCAGCTCATACTTAACCCCTTGATGTTTGCAAGCAACAGGTGTAAAGGAAAAGCACCATAAAGAGCCAAGACAGAACTCCTGCAATACCACTTAACAATATAAGGATAGCACCAGTTGAAACAACAAACAGAAGCATAACACATTGACAGCATTTCTACAGATAATGGATCTACCCTGATAGCAACCTTGCAGAAAAATGAGCAGTGGAGGCATCTAAAGCAAAAATGGGAAGTCACATACGAGTTTATTACACATCCCTTCAAGTTTACTAAATTTATGCCAAGTTTGTGTAGAAATGACTAGGAACATCAAGTTCAGGAGGCAAGGCATAACGAATTTCCGAAGAAACTCTGCTCCACTCAGCAACAGAACTCAGCAATATGCTACACAAATACTACAAGTGATCGGGATTCATTTTACAGTATATGTTGGAACTCTTACAACGCTAACCGTCACCTTAAATATGTTTGCCAGTTAAGAATCAATACCTCTGGGCCCAGCGTGCGGCCAGCGCTCGCAAGAAGGGCGATGGCGCCGATGCAGTACACAAGCACCAGCGAAGGCGGCGCGCGCTTCCCGGCGACGCCGGTACGGACGTGGAGCCACCCACTTCTCTCTCGGCGATGACCGGGAGCGGCGCTCATGACCCTGCGCATCTGCGGCACCTAGCGATGGCTGGCAGCTGCCACCGCGCGCGCAAGCGGCAAGGCCAGCGACGTGCGGGAGCTCGGCGGCGGCGGCGGCGGCGGCCGGAACTCGCGGGCTTGCGGCGGGCTAGCCAGCCGGCAGCGAGTCCTTTGGCTCTTGTGAGGCAGGCCGGAGCCTCTCGGGGGCTCTCCTATCTGGCTCCTATGTACCAGATAAGCGAGCCAGTTTAGGGCCCAACAGCGGCCCATCACCGCGGCGCCGGCTTCCTCTTCCTCTCGACTCCTCGTGCCGCACCACCGCCGCCGCCGCCCCGGCCGGCGGCTGCCGCCCCGCCGCGCCGCCCCGCCCTTCCTAACCCGACGGCCTCGTCGTCCCCGCGCCGCCGGTCCCCGCCCACCGCCCGTCCGTCCCCGCCCGGCCGGCGGCGCTCCCGCACCGCCTCGCCTCCGCCGCCGGACCTTCCCTCACCCCCACCTCCTCCTTTTCTATGGTCGGAGTCCATTGCAGCCCCCCGAGCTCCCATCGCCGGCAACCCCCGAACCCTAATGCCGCCTCGCCGCCGCCGGCGGCCTCAGCCACCGCCCACGTCCGGCGGTGCCTCCCGACCCTCTGCCCGCCGGCTCCGGCCCCTCCGTCCGTCGACGGCGCGGCGGCGGCCCTCCCACGAAGAAGAAGGGGATCGAACAGTTCTTAAGAGCCGCACGAATCTTAATATTGGAAGCCAATAGATAAAAAAAAACTTTCGGAAGTCAAATCCCGCTCCCTCTCCCGATCACTTTGGTGGCCCACGTATCGTGCACGTCGGGCCTCCGGCCTGCAAGACAGGAGCCTCCTTCTGGGCCTGTCACAGCGAATTTGAATCCCTCAGGCCCAGTAGAGTGTCTCCTCTGCTTAGGTTCGGGAAACCTATATGTCTTCCCAAAGTTCTTTTTAATGTAGCTTCCACTATTTGAGATTCGTGCAATGGTCGGGTTGCATATTTATTCGGATCCAAAGCGGTTTGGACGGGATCCGGTAGGCGCCTGCACGCAGGACTGCCTCTTTTTTTACGAGAAATGGCGTGACGGCATCTAGGGATTACGAGGGGATTTTAGACAAATTAAGGTTAGAAAAGCTAATGGTGGGAGGGTTTAAGTGCTAAAATTTTTCACCTCTCTATGTGACCATCGGATGGGGATCCACACGAAACTGGTTTGCATAGGATATGTCGCCTTGAAACTAGCGTGCAGTGGAAAAACTATGATATAGAGAAGCTAAAACGAAAAGTAATTTGGAAGAAATTTGGTGAGGAATTATCTTCTCTAACGATATATTTTAATTATTTATTTGGTTCATTATTAACAATCAATATTAAAATTTTAACTACAATGTATAATATATATAAAAAAGTTTAAATTTTTTCCCTCATCACATCATAATTAAAAATCTGCATCAAAATAATTTCTCCTCTGCTTTCATAAAAATTCCAGTTTCCAATGTTCAAAATGGTTTTTCACGATTTTCATCTTTTCAATGTTCAATATTGTATATTCAAATTTTATTATCATCTTAATCTTTTTATCTTGCACAAAACTTCTACAATGATGCTAGATCTCATATAAACATATGCTTATTTTACAAAACTCTAATATTCCAAGAAAATATAGAAGATCAATTTAATTTATTTTCAAAATGATGATATATGGGCACACACATGAGAACATACATATCAAATCCACACGATTGCAAGTGTAACTCCTATTCTCCTATAAGTCTATAACTTACATATAATCCACTAAAAATTCTTAGATGCGTGTACATTGTTGGCAACTTGATTTGTATCCTCGTATATTGATTCATCAATATATGTAGTACACTCAGAGATGATTACTAGTGTACAAAATCATCTCAATATTAATACTTTTGAGATGTTTCTAGACAAAAGATATTTATCTAGAACATAGACCGATATGGTTCTATAGCAATAATTATGCAATGACTAATATAGGCTATAAGTGTGAGACTTTCCATATAAAGGCATGGTTATTCTGAAACAAATCTATTACATTGCTAGAATCTTTGTTTTTGTATTAGAACCAGCCATCTCTCTGTTTCTCTCGTCCTACACTCATTTTCATATTAATTAAGACCACTTCTTCGTAATAAAATAATAGGAAAAAGAGTTTAGGATAACATAGTTTTCACCATTGTTTGGAAAGAAATGACACATGAGGTTGAATATCACTTTTCAGAAGGAGTTCCTGACAAATTAGTTTCTTCCATTTTCTTTAGATAAGAGTTCGAAACGACTTGTTCATTGGCTCGTTGCTGGGACTCTTGGCCATTTATTTATTTTTTACCAAATTACATAGCAGATAGAATGAAAAGTTTTTCTTTAAGTAATATTTTGTTGAATGCTATGTATTAGAATGATATATATTTATCAACAAAACATAAATTATTGAACTTCCATACACCCATATGAAAAACCATGTGTCATTCACTGAACTATATTGTTTTCAATATAAGTAGAGACAATCTCTTTTTTTAAAAAAATATAGAGTCTCATATAATTGCATAAAGTAATAGACCATGTGCCTAGGCATCAACTTGGGGTTGTAAATGATGGACATCATACAGTAATAAATGCAGCCAAGATATCAAGTCATTGGTTGTTGAGAGCTAGGGGTAGGGGATAGTGAACAACAGAGGGGTCCATGCCAGTTCGAGACTTTGTAGTTTTATATAGAGTATTTGATCGGCTGGATCCAACCAGATCCGCAACCACTTCACGAAGATTCTATATTGTCTATACCACCATTACAAACTATATCGCGTGTGCTAATCGGGTACACATCAAAACCTGTCAGTTGATGGCGCTGGGGTGACGTGTTGTATAGAGGTCATTGAACAGTGATGACGTCGACTAGGCTGATGAACGAGCGGACACGGTGGAGCTGGAGGAATCCGATGCGGACGCGGTCGAGCATGAGGTAGACGACGCAGCTGATGCAGTTGCTCTCTACTCCTACATCTCTACTATAGCATCTGGTATCATCATCCTGGCCTGCTCTGCTGCCACTATCTTCAGCCTTCGCGACGCTCAGCAACGCCCACTCTCCTACCCGAAGAAGTGCCTCCTCAGCCGCCCGGCGCGCCTGCTCCACCTCTGCCGCCCACGCAACCTGCTCCTGCTACGCTGTGGCGGCTTGCACGGCCGTGGCCGCCTCCGCCTCCGTGGCCTCCAGCGGTCGCGTCGGGCACCACCCCAGATGGCGGAGGATATCGCCGACGTCGTAACGGCATGAATCCTCGCATAGGTCGCACTTGAGAGATCATCATCCTCCGGTGGCTTAGGGGCCGGGAGGTAGCGCCAATACATCGGAGCCGGTGGAAGACGAGACCGCGCGAGAGAGTAGGGCTGTGGCGGTGGGGTGGCGTTTGTGCTTGGTTTGGAATCACGACGGGGTTTCGTCGGGTTTGTTCGTCGAAGACTTGGGGCGTCGCAGCTAGGCGAGCGCCCATGATATAGTTGCTTCACCGACAGTTGGCAAGTGGACCCCACGGGGTAAAGTGTTTGTTTTTTCATGCGGTTTGTAGAGTCGTAGAGAAGGCAATTGGCTAGTCAGACCCGTTAATTTCAGAACAGGAAATCTCATTCACGAAAGGAAAACACTGAGTCAGTGCGTCTGAGGAAACAATTCACAATGAGAAGCGAACGATTGAATCCATTTCCTGAACCCCCAGTGGACCCTAAGCCGAACGCTGCCTGTCACGCACCGTTACCGTCTCCGACTCTCCGAGAGGGTTGTATGATAGAGGCACGCTGTAAAACACACACCACCACCAATGTAACGATTCTCACTGAGTTCGTCAGAGAATTTGAGACTAGGAGGAAGAACACAGAAGGAAGCCATGGGAGAGACAGAGTTGTGCATGGGCTTGGATGCACCCGGCCCAAAATCATTCTGCAAGGAAAAGGTCCATCTAACCTCCTTATCTATTGACATTGTCTAATTTTCATCCTTAAAATACAAAACCGGATATTCTACACCCTAAAACTAACAAATACCGTACAAGTCACACACCTAACTGGTTTTGATGGTGGTTTGAGTGAATTGAGTCTATGTGGTTCCACATCATGCCCGAGAGTTGATAGTTTATGGTCAAATACACTTTATTAAAAATATTATACAAATAATTTATCAAAAAGCTGTCCAAATATTTTTCTATCCTGAAATATATATGATTTTATCTTTTAAATATTCATACAACTTTATTTAGCTCAAAAACATGCTAAACCAGTTTTAGATTTTTATTAAATCACACTCTATTTTTTTATGTCTAGACAAAAAAAAAATATGAGACCATAGAAATTTCAAATAACTCCAAGCTAGATACCATAAGATAGAGACATAATTTCATAAAAAATCTAAAACTGGCCACATATTTTTTCAAGCTAAAACAAAATTTGTATTCTAAGATTAAACCAGATTTTATTTTACGATTTTTATTGCATAATTGTTCCAAAAAATATTGAATAATTTTTAAAATATTTTGTATTTTTTAGTAAATACTATTTGATCCCTGAACTTCAGCATCTTTAAAACCAGTTAGGGATGTGATTTATCCAGTATTAGATAGTTTAGGGTGTAGGATATTAGGTTTTATACTTTGAGGAAGAAAATCAGACTATGTCGATAGATGAGAGAGGTTGGATGGACGTTTTCCTTTCCGCAATTACCAGCCCATGACCAACTGAACGGAGCAGTGTGCTACACAATCACTAGTGGTGAGGATCCGAAAGCAGCATAGGCCAGAAAAGGAGAGCTTCTCTGTCGTGACATGGCCCGATGGCCGTATGGGCTGTGGGCCTCTCGATCGGAAGGCCCATATATACACACACGGTCCACGCGTCTCCGATTAAAAACTCAGGGGAGTCCGTGTCCGCCACGGGAACAGAAGTTCGATCCGATTTCATACTGCTTCTCAGAGTCCGCTCGAATCCGAAACAACAGACTCCTCTCCCAATTTATACTCCAAGAATCGAGGCGTGCCGCGTGTGTTTACAGACAGTCCAAAACGAGTTTTGTGCCAAGAAGATGGGGGAGTCGTCGAAGCCCACCGACGATCTCGGCTCCCTTCCCGTTGCCGCATCGTCGTTCCCGCTGCTGGTGTACGACCACGGCGAGCCGCCGGAGGAGATCTACCAGACCGTGCTCTCCGTCGCCGACGGGTCCACCCGCACCCTCCAAGTCCCCGAGCTGACAAACTTCAGATGCCTGGAGACTCCGCAGGGCCTGGTGCTCATGATGGACATGACCTCCTTCGAGTGCTGGCTGTGGAACCCGGAGACCGGGGAGAAGACGGCGCTGCCGGCGATGGGCGAGGCGCCGCCAGTGTACTGCCGGTGCTTGGTCTCCGACACCCTAACCTCCCCTCCAGATTGGGTCTCGGCCCTCCCGGACGGCGTCGCCCCTCCGGACTCCCTCGTCGTCGTCTACGACCTCAAGCGCCCAGAGCTGCTGCTCTGCCGGGTCAGGGGCGGCACCGCGTGGGTCCGGCAGTCCTACGACATGGGCCTATGTGAGGTTCCCGGAAAAGCCCCCATAGAGTACACAATCTACGCGATAGCCGCCATGCAGGGGATTTTCTACTTCCTCAAGTCGAGGGACGTGGTCGGAGTCTTCGTCAGCTTCGCCGACGATCCAGAGCCACGTCTAGAGCTCACTACCTTCAACGCCGTGGAGCCCAGCACCGTCAGCGAGGCGTCGCAGGTGTGTACCTTGCCTTACCTCCTGGAATCGGGCAAGGAGTTTGTACCCGCGTTTTTACTCTCTGGAAAATCACCTGAGTAATGCACCCGGTGAAAACTGTTCAAAACCCTTTTACCGTCGAGCTCCCGTTTCCGCCAAACCATTCTGCCTCCTTATCACCGCCCTTCTTTTCCATCCCATCTCGCGTCACCCGCTCTCGGGTCGACCGCCGGGCCTGTCCATCGCTGGCCGACCGCCGTCGACCACATGTCGGCTTTCCGTCGCGAATCCCGCCGTCTCTCCCCTCTCTCGTTTCCTTTTTTTTACCCCCCTCATTCCCTCTTTTTTTTCTTTCTTTTCTCTTTCTTTTCTCTCTTTTCTTTTTCTTTTTCCCTTCCTTTCTCCCCCTCCTCTGCTTCCTCTGTCCGACGCCGTGCATGCCGCCGGCCACCCTCTGCTCACCGCCGACCCCTCACTCCCTCACCTTGCACCACCGGCCGGCCCCATCCCCTGCTTGCTGCGCCGGCCACTGCCGCACTGACCGCCGCTGCACCGTCCAAGTACGCCTCGCCACCGGCCCGCCGCAGCGCTGCCCCCGCCACCGTCCACCCGCTCCCCTCGTCGCTGCATCGCTGCCGCCGTTGCGTTGCCGCCTACGCCACTGCTGCCGTGCCGCCCACCGCCGCTGCGCTGTTGCAGCGGTGCTGCTCGCACGCCACCACTGTACCCGTTGCCGCCACGCTGCTCTGCGCTGCTGTCGCCGTGCCGCCCACCCCGGCACCTCCGCACCGTCCACGCGAACACCGTCGCTGCGCCAGCCGACCACCGTACGCAGCAACCGCGCCGACCACGCCACCGCTGGCCCCGCCGTAGTCCCGTCACCACGCCGCCCGACGAGACAACAGCTACGCGAGCACGCACGCCACGCCACGCCAAACACAGCACCGCACAGCGCCGCCACAGGGCCGCCCGTACCTCCAACCCCGCCGACCGCCTTCAATTCGTGTCGCCGGCCACCATTGTCGCCGCCCGACCGACCCCTCTCGGCGGCCCACCCCTCCAACCCCTCTCCGCTCCTATAAAAAGGCCCATCCGCATCCCCTTCACCATCACCCACTCGCCCACCACCCCGGTCGCCTCCTCCACCGCTGCAGCACCGCCGCCCACACACCATCGCCGCCGTCGCCCGCTGGCCCTCGTGGGCAGCCCACCACCGGTCATCTCCGCCCAAGGTAGGACCCTGGGTGGACTCGCCATGTTCCCCTCTCCCCTTTCCCCCTAAGCCCGGCCGCGATTGCTGCCCCGGTCGCCGGCGATTTCGCCGCGGTCGCCGCCGATCCCCCCCTTTCCTCTGTCTCTCTCTCTGTGTGTTTCGCGAGGAAGAAAGGCAATTTTGCCCATAACCCCCTGAACTCTGTCCTATTCTAACCCGCCGTCCAAAGAACATAAGCCCCTCTCTCTGGTACCTTTGCACTTAACCCCCTGCCCTTTCTTCTATTCCAACTCGTAGTCCAAAACACTATTCCCTCTCTCTCTGTCTGTTTCCCCAGAAGTCCCTGCCCTTTATAATATTTACAGAAAGGTCCTTAGCCTTAAAAACAGCCCCTAAAACCCTCTTAAACCCATCATTTCATGCGCTAATTTAATCCCGTTTGACCCCAAACTCCACCACAAATATCACTTGTATATTTTCGCCAATCCATTCAATCCATATCCAGCAACAATCATATCACCACCATCACTCTCTCATTCTCTGTTCTTTCTTTCGGAGCTCAGCAAAAACTTTATTTCTTTTCTTTATTGTGTGTTTGTTTGTGCGTGCCGTAGACGCTGCTGTGATCGAGGAAGGACTCGAGGAGGAGCAGGGTTACGAGCAGGAGCTTGGAGACCAAGACCCCGGGCAGGAATCCCCCGAGGGTTGGGAGAACGGCAAGTGCAATCCCATCCTTTGATGCATATTGTTGTCCTAGTTTTTATAAACACAACCCATGGTCTGTTTTACAACACTTGCATGTTTTACTACTAAACCCGGTTGGATAGTCATTCCTTGATTGTTATGACTATTTCCTTGACAACCTAGATTAATGTTTGGATATGACAATGCTCTGTTTGAATGTTGGTCACTGCTAGAAATGCTTAGGAATGTTTTACTATTATGCACCCCACTACAATCACTTGGTGTTTACAAAAGCAACCGTGTGCGTGCTTTAAAATAAAAGAGATGGATTTTGTGAATAAAATGAGTATCCGGGTGGGAAGAGACAGACGGTATTTCTTGTGTGAAATGCCGAGGTGAGCTCGAACCTGTGTGGTTGAGCATGGTGGGAGTTGTCTATCCTGTCACAGTTTTTTTTTGGATGATGTTGAGGTGTCATCTAGCCTAACCCATTTTATTGTACCACCACTCGACCGTTGTATGTGGCAACGGCCTAGCATAAACCCCACTAGTTAAGCTGCTGGTTACGTGGTGTGCCGGTGAGCAACAGAGGGCCATGGAGACGGGGATACGGTCTATGTGAGGTATACCCGTGGGTAGAACCTCATTGGTAGGTTGCCGACCCCCTGGTCGTTTCTGTGGTGACTGGTCAGTTTAGCTATGGTGGGTAATGGCTTTGAAGGAGCTGCACTGGCACTAAGGTGTTCATGTTGTGGTAGCCTACTTGTGGTTTTGTACACCTCTGCAGAGTTAAAACCTATCCGGATAGCCGTGTCCACGGCATTGGGCGAGTTACGGCTTGGTCACTCCACTAGTCCCCTGTTTTGGTGTAAGAATGTGTTTGGTGAATGTTGAGTTGAGAAAAAACGTTGGCATGGGCTATGACAGATGGGGAATCTGGTAGCGTCAAAACCTTGTGAGTAAAATAATCATGTTTATTGATGCAACTAAAAGAAATGCTTGTGAAAACCCGTTGCAAAACTCAGCCCTTGTATGTGTAAAATTTAGCTTTGCTGCAAAATAAACCATGAGTCCATCCTTGTTTATTATCCTTTGCATGCTTCTGTTGTACCCTTTCCGTGGTTGTGGTTGTGCTTGCTGAGTACGTATGTACTCACCCTTGCTTAATTTGTTACAGAGGCAGACCCGGACTTTGTGCCTGAGGACGTTGTCTAGAGGGGGTTCGTTCTGCACCCAACCTTTGCCTGTGTGTTAGGGTCACCCGCTTGAAGCCGCATGGATATCCACTCTGATGAAGACCTCTATGTTATCAACCTGTTTATCTGGAGTCTAGCTTTAGTTATGTTTGTAGTGGCCCTGCAGTGCCATCGTCTCTCGTAATGTTGTTTATGTACTGAACCATCTGTTGTAATAATGTGAGCCAGCATCCTGGGACTGGTATTTGTATCACATTCAGTTCTCTCTTTTGAGGGGACGCTTCAGGTGGTATTAAAGCCGATAGGTTGGCCGTAGGACGTAACCCCTAGGATCATGACCCTTCTCTAGTCTCCTCTCACTAGTTTGCTCCTGTCTAAATCTTTTCTCCACACAAGTACTCACCGACGGCTTTTTGACTTGTTCCAGATGGCCCAGCTGGCTGACGAGGGTTGGAGCGAAGGAGTCTGCCCCGCAGAACCTGGCCTTCCTAAGTTACTGCTGCTCAGCCTGGATCATGTTGGAGTCACAGAGACCCCCGAGTATCTCTGCCGGGAGTTCACCACCAATGGTACCCGTCGGTGCCGGATGTTCATCTTTGTGGGGGAGAGCTCACTTTACAAGGAGGTGGCACCTTGGTTTGTCCACGCCACCGGCTACGACCGCCCCAATGCCTACCACAAAGCCGCAAGAAGAGCCCTGATGTGCCTCCGCGTACTCTACAAGCAGTACCTCGTGGGAACAACAATGAGATTTGCCCCACCCCTGGAAAGTGGAGGACACGAGTGGATTGCTCAGATGAGGAACCTTGGGAGAGATGAAGATATGGAAGACACTGTGTCACACTTGTCTATTTACCTCACTGGCTTAGACAGGCTGTACCGAGAGACATCGGGACAGCTGAGGCACTAGATCCGTAGAGCAGAGAAGGCAGAAAAAGAACTGAGGCTGGAGAGGAAGAAAGCAACCCAGGCTATGAGCACCCTAGTTGCTCAACGAGTCCAATGGCAGGCCCACTCTGAGGAACTAGAAAGGATTGAAGCCTACAGGAGGGAGAATGGGTTGATGGAAGGAGAACCAGAGATGACCCACATGGACGCGAGCACACAGACCGAAGATGAAGTGCCAGAGTATCAGCTCCCTCTGAAGAAGCGTCGTCGTTTGGTGTGGAGTGAGAGTCCTTAGATTAGCGTAGCTCTTAGACTAGCACCTAGTCTAGCCTCTCCTTGAGTGGAGTCTATTGTATCCAGTTAGCACTACCAGCTTAGCATCGATGTATCCATGATCTTTGTACCCCACCATGTTATGCAATAAAGATCACCTTTTATCCTACATTTGTTCAATCTTTGTTTCCCCCTGGTTTCAGATGGCGGAAGAAGGATGGACCCAGGGAGTCTGCCCAGTCACACCTGGTTTCGCTAGCCTGTTGATCCCCGCGCTGGAACGCCTCGGTGTACCTGAACGCCCGAGGTACTACAGCAGGGAGTATGAGCACCATGGGACCCAACGCCGCAGAGTGGTCATCGTTGTCGCCAAGAGTGACCTCCACCCCATCGAAGCATGGCGTGCGACCGCCACGGGATTCAGGCACCAGGACACCTACCCCTTGGCTCTCAGGAAAGCCCTCCGCTACATGTGCGGAATCTTTGAAAGACACTTGGTCCCCACCCCAATGAGGTACTTTCCTCCGGTCGTCAGAAGTATAGTCTGGCGGGCCCGCATGAGAAACTTGGAGCAGCGCCGTCAAGAGGAACCCACTTTGTACCAAGTGGTCACCTATCTCAACTCCTTGGACCAACTCTTTGATGAGCAGGCTGAACTCCTGAGGGAACAAACCTCCCGGGCCGAACAAGCAGAGTTCTCGGTTCGCATGCACCAAGTCCAGGTGGCCCAAGCTGAAGCAAGAGCTGCTACTGCTGTCAGCAGTGAGGCAGTCGCCCAGGAAAGCCTTAGGCAAGCTCGGGACCTGCGTATTCAGGACTGGACTAGAAGTGGAACGCCTGTCCCGGCAATTGGAGAACCCCATGTCCTACTTGGAACGCCTGTCATGGCATGGGGAGAAGTTGTGGGGAACCCTCAAGCACTGCCTGGAACCCCCGCAGGATCACCGCCCGCTGAAGGAGGACCATCTGTGCCGCCGCGAGAGAATGGAACCTTGACCGAGGCTGAACATGCACGACTTGCACCGCCAGAAGAGCGCCCCAACCCGGAAGAAAACTCGCCCCGCGAGTAGACCCAGAGTCAAGCGCTCATATGGGAATGGAGCCAGTCTGGTCCGAAGAACCCTTGTATCCCTAGCAGTAGTTTCCTTACCATGTCCTGTACCCCGCCTTGTAGTGCGAGTCTTGTTGGACCCCAAGTGTTGTAGCCCCCGTTGTTTGGTGAAACCTCGTGGGCTTGTTTGTTAGCTTGTGTGCTGTGTGCGCCTCGGCAGAAGTGTTTCTGCCTTTTAAAAATGCGAACTAAACAACTTAAACATCATCTTAACCCAAGCTCACGAAGGCCTTGCTCAACCTGCAGATGGCGAACACGCGTGCTAGCGCCTCTCAGAGACGCGCCCCCCCTGCGGGAGGAGAGCCACCAGAAGGGAGAAGAGAGAACCCTGAGAACCAGGAAGTGGATCAGCAGGACCCTATGGGAGAAAACCAGCCCGAAGGACAAGCACCTGTAGGAGGCGGACTAGAAGCGAATCATCCAAGAAGTCAGAATGAAGGATCGTTTGTTGTACCCCCACTCCCGCCGGACTTCAACCTGGCACAAGCTTTGTACCACCACACCATGTTCATGCAGAATGTGTGGAATGCCAGCCGCCGTCAGGAGACAGCCCGTAGGCCCAATGCGGGAGACAAGTTGACCAACTTTCTGAGAACCAAACCACCCACCTTTGGAGGATCCAACAACCCCTTGGAAGCAGATGACTGGCTGAGAGCTATCAAGAGGAAGCTGGAGCCGTTTGGATGTGGAGACCGTGACAAAGTCCTCCTGACCTCCCACCAACTCACTGGAACTGCCTTAGCATGGTGGGACACTTACTGTGCACCTTCCCCAAACGAGTCTGCAATCACCTGGAGAGTTTGAAGAAGAGTTTCGTCGCTACCACATCCCCGACGCCACCATGAAGCGCAAGGCAGATGAGTTCCGTGCACTAAAGCAAGGAAACAAGACCGTGGAGGAGTACACCCACGAGTTCACTAAATTAGCCCGTTATGCACCAGATGAAGTGAAGACCGATGCAAAGAGACAGGACGCATTTATCAAAGGGCTGCACCCAGACCTACGAGCCCTACTAGTCTCCCACAATTTCCCTGACTTCAATATGCTGATGAACAAGGCCATTGTCACAGAAAAGGCCAGGATGGATGCAAGGCAAGAGAACAAACGCAAGTTCCTGGAGAGCAAGAACCGTCAGCTGGACCGCCCGCAGAAGCCCAGCAGCTCCGGTTATGCGGCACCTAGGTCCCAGGCCCCCATGCAGTATAGAATCCAGTCTCAGGCTGCCGGCTCCCAGGCTATCAACAACCAGTACAAGGGCCAGAATACCACGAAGCCCTCACAGAGCAAGGTCAGTCAAGTCACGACCAGCAACAACAATGCAAGGGCCTGCTTCAACTGCCGTGAGACCGGACATTACATCGCTGATTGCCCATACCCTAGGAGCAAGCCTGCGGTATCGGTCTACTCCAACTCGGTGAATGGACCCAAGCCACCAGTGTCTGGAGCCAACCGTGTACCCGTCCGCGGCACCAACACCGGCAGCAACAACAACAACAACACCCAGCAGTCGTATGGACGAGCCCGCGTCAACCACATCGACGCGCAGGAGGCTCAAGGAGCACAAGGAGTAGTACTCGGTGAGTTCCTAGTCAGTTCAGTTTTGGCAACAGTATTATTTGATTCTGGAGCATCGCATTCTTTCATATCATCAAGTTTTGTGGAGAAACACCAAATACCTACAGTACTACTAAAGACACCCCTATTAACCCGAACGCCTTGAGGTGATATTAAGTGCCAACTAGGTTGTTCACGGGTACGGATTCTTTTAAGTGGGGTAGAGTTTCTAGCAGACCTAGTAGTACTAGAGTCCAAAGGGATAGATGTGATCCTTGGAATGGACTGGTTATGCAAACACAATGGTCTCATAGGATGTGCTAATAAGATAGTACACCTAACCAACCCAGACGGAATGCAAGTGACCTGTCACACCAAAGGAAGTGGACCGAACCCTATGATCTTTAGTATGGGGACAAAAACCATGGAAGAAGTCCCGGTAATCAGCGAATATCCTGATGTTTTCCCTGAAGTTCTACCTGGAATGCCACCAGATAGAGACATAGAGTTTGCTATTGAACTTGTCCCTGAAACCTCTCCTATAGCCAAGAGACCCTATAGGATGGCAGCCTCAGAGTTAGCAGAGTTAAAGAAACAACTAGAGGAGTTGCAACAGATGGGATTTATCAGACCCAGCACATCCTCTTGGGGAGCCCCAGTACTCTTTGTGAGGAAGAAATATGGGAGCATGAGGTTGTGCATCGACTATCGTGCACTAAATGATGTCACTATCAAGAATAAATACCCACTCCCTAGAATTGATGATCTCTTTGATCAGTTGAAAGGAGCCAAGTACTTTTCCAAGATTGACTTAAGGACTGGGTATCACCAACTGAGGATTAAGGGGAGTGACACCTCAAAGACCGCATTTGTCACCCGTTACGGGCAGTATGAGTTCACGGTGATGCCATTTGGGCTCACCAACGCACTAGCTTACTTCATGAATCTCATGAACAAGGTGTTTATGGAAGAGTTAGACAAGTTTGTCGTAGTCTTTATTGACGACATACTCATCTACTCCAAGAGTGCCGAAGAGCATGAACAACACTTGCGGGTAGTGTTGGAAAAGTTGAGAGCGCACCAGCTCTATGCCAAATTTAGCAAGTGTGAATTTTGGCTGGAAAAAGTAGCCTTTCTTGGTCACGTTTTGACCGCAGAAGGGGTAGCAGTAGACCCTGAGAAGGTAGAAGCAGTCTCAAACTGGCAACAACCAACCAATGTGAGTGAGATCAGAAGCTTCCTTGGTTTAGCTGGATACTACCGGAGGTTTATCGAAGGATTCTCCAAGATAGCTAAACCCATGACAGAACTGCTCAAGAAAGAGAAGAAGTTTGGTTGGACAGAGCCCTGTGAAAGAAGCTTTCAAGAATTGAAGAAAAGACTGACCGCTGCCCCAGTTTTAACCCTACCGGATATTCACAGGGATTTTGTCGTTTACTGCGACGCGTCCCGCCAAGGATTAGGGTGTGTTCTCATGCAAGATGGGAAGGTTGTAGCATATGCCTCCCGACAACTTAGACCTCACGAGCAGAATTACCCAACGCATGACTTAGAGTTTGCAGCCGTAGTGCACGCACTCAAAATCTGGAGACACTACCTGATTGGGAACAAGTGTGAAATATACACGGATCATAAGAGCTTAAAGTATATTTTCACCCAACCAGATCTGAACCTTAGACAGAGAAGGTGGTTAGAGTTGGTTAAGGATTATAATGTGGAAATTCATTACCACCCTGGCAAGGCTAATGTAGTGGCAGATGCCCTGAGCCGAAAGTCCTACAGACCCAAGAGTGCCCACCTGCAAGAAGAGATGGCGCAATTAAATGTGCACATCGTCCCTCGAAATACTAGCCACCAGCTGACGATCCAGTCCACCCTGGAGGATCGGATCAGAGAAGCCCAAGGAACGGACAAGGATTTAGTGAAGATCTGCAAGCATACCGGAGAAAATAAGGCACCAGACTTCAGAGTCGACAGTAAAGGAACGCTGTGGCATAAAGATAGGATTTGTGTGCCTAAGGAAGGAGACTTTAGACAGATAGTCATGGACGAGACTCACAACTCGCCATATTCCATTCACCCGGGATCCACCAAGATGTATTTGGACTTGAAGCAGAACTATTGGTGGAAAGGAATGAAAACTGACATAGCTCAATTCGTCGCTCACTGTGATACCTGCCAAAGGGTTAAGGCCGAACATCAGAAACCGGCAGGTTTATTACAACCTCTACCTATCCCGGTATGGAAATGGGATGAGATAGGAATGGATTTTGTAGTAGGTTTACCCATAACGCAGAAGAGACACAACTCGATATGGGTAATAGTGGACCGACTCACCAAAGTCGCTCAATTTTTACCTGTGCGGACGAATTATGGCGGAGAGAAACTAGCCAAGCTTTATGTGGAGAATATAGTAAAGTTACATGGAGTGCCCAGCAGAATTGTTTCGGACCGAGAGACCCAGTTCACCTCGAGATTTTGGAAAAGTTTACATAAAGCTATGGGCACCAAGTTGGACTTTAGCTCCGCATATCACCCACAGACCGATGGCCAGACAGAAAGGATAAACCAGATTATGGAAGATATGCTGAGAGCATGTGTCCTTACCTACAGTAAAGATTGGGAACAGAGTTTACCCTATGCAGAGTTCTCCTACAACAATGGTTATCAGACAAGTTTAGGTATGTCACCATTTGAAGCCCTCAACGGGAGGAAATGCAGAAATCCTCTGATGTGGTCAGAAGTGGGAGAGCGTACCCTAGTGGGACCTGCGCTCATAAAAGAAGCTGAAGAGAAGGTAGCCGAAATTAGGGAGAAGTTGAAAGCAGCTCAGTCCAGACAGAAAAGCTACGCAGACAAGAAGAGACGAGAACTAGAGTTTAATCCAGGAGATTTTGTTTATCTCAAGGTTTCACCCATTCAGGGGACCCGCAGATTTCAAGTCCATGGAAAGTTGGCCCCTCGGTACGTAGGACCGTACCCAGTACTGAAGAAAGTTGGGAAAGTAGCCTACCAGTTGGAGCTACCCGATGCAATGTCGGATATACACCCAGTTTTCCATGTCTCACAGTTAAGAAAATGCCTGAGAGTACCTGAGAAAGAACATGTACCGGAAGAAGAGATAGACCTACAGACAGATCTACGGTATCAAGAGGTACCGGTCAAAATTTTGGACACCGTCACCAAGAGGACCAGAAACTCTGAAGTACGGATATGCAGAGTACAGTGGAGCAGACACGGTGTAAAGGAAGCCACATGGGAACGAGAAGATGCCTTGAAGAAAGAGTTCCCCCACCTTTTCAGGAGCCAGTCGAATCTCGAGGACGAGATTCCTTTTAAGTGGGGTAGGTTTGTAACGCCCGCGTTTTTACTCTCTGGAAAATCACCTGAGTAATGCACCCGGTGAAAACTGTTCAAAACCCTTTTACCGCCGAGCTCCTGTTTCCGCCAAACCCTTCTGTCTCGTTATCACCGCCCTTCTTTTCCATCCCATCCCGCGTCACCCGCTCTCGGGTTGACCGCCGGGCCTGTCCATCGCTGGCCGACCGCCGTCGACCACCTGTCGGCTTTCCGTCGCGAATCCCGCAGTCTCTCCCCTCTCTCGTTTCCTTTTTTTTACCCCCCCTCCTTCCCTCTTTTTTTTTCTTTCTTTTCTCTTTCTTTTCTCTCTTTTCTTTTTCTTTTTCCCTTCCTTTCTCCCCCTCCTCTGCTTCCTCTGTCCGACGCCGTGCATGCCGCCGGCCACCCTCTGCTCACCGCCGACCCCTCACTCCCTCACCTTGCACCACCGGCCGGCCCCATCCCCTGCTTGCTGCGCCGGCCACTGCCGCACTGACCGCCGCTGCACCGTCCAAGTACGCCTCGCCACCGGCCCGCCGCAGCACTGCCCCCGCCACCGTCCACCCGCTCCCCTCGTCGCTGCATTGCTGCCGCCGTTGCGTTGCCGCCTACGCCACTGCTGCCGTGCCGCCCACCGCCGCTGCGCTGTTGCAGCGGTGCTGCTCGCACGCCACCACTGTTCCCGTTGCCGCCACGCTGCTCTGCGCTGCTGTCGCCGTGCCGCCCACCCCGGCACCTCCGCACCGTCCACGCGAACACCGTCGCTGCGCCAGCCGACCACCGTACGCAGCAACCGCGCCGACCACGCCACCGCCGGCCCCGCCGTAGTCCCGTCACCACGCCGCCCGACGAGACAACAGCTACGCGAGCACGCACGCCACGCCACGCCAAACACAGCACCGCACAGCGCCGCCACAGGGCCGCCCGTACCTCCAGCCCCGCCGACCGCCTTCAATTCGGGTTGCCGGCCACCATTGTCGCCGCCCGACCGACCCCTCTCGGCGGCCCGCCCCTCCAACCCCTCTCCGCTCCTATAAAAAGGCCCATCCGCATCCCCTTCACCATCACCCACTCGCCCACCACCCTGGTCGCCTCCTCCACCGCTGCAGCACCGCCGCCCACACACCATCGCCGCCGCCGCCCGCTGGCCCTCGTGGGCAGCCCACCACCGGTCATCTCCGCCCAAGGTAGGACCCTGGGTGGACTCGCCATGTTCCCCTCTCCCCTTTCCCCCTAAGCCCGGCCGCGATTGCTGCCCCGGTCGCCGGCGATTTCGCCGCGGTCGCCGCCGATCCCCCCCTTTCCTATGTCTCTCTCTCTCTCTCTCTTTGTTTCGCGAGGAAGAAAGGCAATTTTGCCCATAACCCCCTAAACTCTGTCCTATTCTAACCCGCCGTCGAAAGAACATAAGCCCCTCTCTCTGTTACCTTTGCACTTAACCCCCTGCCCTTTCTTCTATTCCAACCCGTAGTCCAAAACACTATTCCCTCTCTCTGTCTGTTTCCCCAGAAGTCCCTGCCCTTTATAATATTTACAGAAAGGTCCTTAGCCTTAAAAACAGCCCCTAAAACCCTCTTAAACCCATCATTTCATGCGCTAATTTAATCCCGTTTGACCCCAAACTCCACCACAAATATCACCTGTATATTTTCGCCAATCCATTCAATCCATATCCAGCAACAATCATATCACCACCATCACTCTCTCATTCTCTGTTCTTTCTTTCGGAGCTCAGCAAAAACTTTATTTCTTTTATTTATTGTGTGTTTGTTTGTGCGTGCCGTAGACGCTGCTGTGATCGAGGAAGGACTCGAGGAGGAGCAGGGTTACGAGCAGGAGCTTGGAGACCAAGACCCCGGGCAGGAATCCCCCGAGGGTTGGGAGAACGGCAAGTGCAATCCCATCCTTTGATGCATATTGTTGTCCTAGTTTTTATAAACACAACCCATGGTCTGTTTTACAACACTTGCATGTTTTACTGCTAAACCCGGTTGGATAGCCATTCCTTGATTGTTATGATTGTTTCCTTGACAACCTAGATTAATGTTTGGATATGACAATGCTCTGTTTGAATGTTGGTCACTGCTAGAAATGCTTAGGAATGTTTTACTATTATGCACCCCACTACAATCACTTGGTGTTTACAAAAGCAACCGTGTGCGTACTTTAAAATAAAAGAGATGGATTTTGTGAATAAAATGAGTATCCGGGTTGGGAAGAGACAGACGGTATTTCTTGTGTGAAATGCCGAGGTGAGCTCGAACCTGTGTGGTTGAGCATGGTGGGAGTTGTCTATCCTGTCACAGTTTTTTTTTGGGATGATGTTGAGGTGTCATCTAGCCTAACCCATTTTATTGTACCACCACTCGACCATTGTATGTGGCAACGGCCTAGGATAAACCCCACTAGTTAAGCTGCTGGTTACGTGGTGTGCTGGTGAGCAACAGAGGGCCATGGAGACGGGGATACGATCTATGTGAGGTATACCCCTGGGTAGAACCTCATTGGTAGGTTGCGGACCCCTGGTCGTTTCTGTGGTGACTGGTCAGTTTAGCTATGGTGGGTAATGGCTTTGAAGGAGCTGCACTGGCACTGAGGTGTTCATGTTGTGGTAGCCTACTTGTGGTTTTGTACACCTCTGCAGAGTTAAAACCTATCCGGATAGCCGTGTCCACGGCATTGGGCGAGTTACGGCTTGGTCACTCTACTAGTCCCCTGTTTTGGTGTAAGAATGTGTTTGGTGAATGTTGAGTTGAGAAAAAGCGTTGGCATGGGCTATGACAGATGGGGAATCTGGTAGCGTCAAAACCTTGTGAGTAAAATAATCATGTTCATTGATGCAACTAAAAGAAATGCTTGTGAAAACCCGTTGCAAAACTCAGCCCTTGTATGTGTAAAATTTAGCTTTGCTGCAAAATAAACCATGAGTCCATCCTTGTTTATTATCCTTTGCATGCTTCTGTTGTACCCTTTTCGTGGTTGTGGTTGTGCTTGCTGAGTACGTATGTACTCACCCTTGCTTAATTTGTTACAGAGGCAGACCCGGACTCTGTGCCTGAGGACGTTGTCTAGAGGGGGTTCGTTCTGCACCCAACCTTTGCCTGTGTGTTAGGGTCACCCGCTTGAAGCCGCATGGATATCCACTCTGATGAAGACCTCTATGTTATCAACCTGTTTATCTGGAGTCTAGCTTTAGTTATGTTTGTAGTGGCCCTGCAGTGCCATCGTCTCCTGTAATGTTGTTTATGTACTGAACCATCTATTATAATAACGTGAGCCAGCATCCTGGAACTGTTATTTGTATGTTCTCTTTTGAGGGACGCTTCAGAGCTCTTCCTCGTATGCCTTTTCTACCTCGGCTGCAGCATGGAGCGCATCGAGGACGTTGGCGTCTACGTCATGGATTTCACCAGTGAAAAATGGTGCAAGGTGTCTGACATTGGTGATAGAGCGTTTATTCTTGGACCAGCACACTTTGCAACCTCGTGCTCTGCCGTCGAACATGGTCTCAAGGAGGGGTGTGTGTACTTTGCCAACGATTTGCTCGGGGGACAGCAATGACTTCCACATATTTGATATCAAGGAAGGCACTCGTGAGGTTGCTGGACCAGCCCAAGATATCCCTGTTCTCTGGCGCAAACCATTTTGGCTAGTTCCTGTTCATCCAGGTGTAAAATAGATCGCTAGGATGTTCTATTTTCCTCCAAGTTTATCTGTACAATTTATTGTTTTAAGTACCTAGTAGGGAGGCATTATGACACGTTTAGAAGAACCGTTGACAAAATTTGAGATATATAAACAATAATTTGGCATCACACATTAAATTTATTCCTTTTTCTTCTTTTGCTTGCAATCACAAAATTAAGACCCGAATAAAATAGAACATTCTAAATTTTGATTTAGATAGGACCTTCTCAAAAAATAGGTGTACTTGCGTTGCCGCATGTGATTTCAAAAATTCTAGTAAACGTGAATCATAGAAAACATCATAAAAATTCCTGCATTACTTTGTCACAACACTTTGAATGGAACTTATAAGCACGTGGAAATCACAAATGTATTTTGGTTGACATTTGAGGCATATATCTGAACAATATATGAACAAAACAAACTTCAGCGTTGATGTGCATAAAAGGTTCAAATAAATATCACACGTCCTCCCACTTGCTACTGCTACTCAGTATAGTATAAGATATACGGATTCAAATCTTCCGGAAAATGAGATAGGAATTCCGTGTTCTACCGACACCAAAGGCCAATGCATTTTCGGCCACTTTCTCCCTCTGATAAGGGCCAGCCAAACTAGCTAGGCAAACCCGCAAAGCAGCCCAGCCCACCAAGATACAGATGCTGATCAGCAGCATGACCGTTGTGCAGGGAATCTGGATTGAATTTATGTTCATGGTTTGTCTTAGCATAAGAACAACGATCAAGTTCTAAAACGAAGTATCTCGTTTTAGAACATATATGCATCCATCTTCAGTAAACTTTCAATACACACAATCTTGAATAGTTGATCTGCTTTTACACTTGTGTGCTACAATGCATCTTTTTACAACAAATATGCATATAAAATTACCAATCTAATCCATGGGACCCTGTAAGGAACCGTTTAGTTTACACGATCTATACTGCATCCAGCTATCCAAGACATACCAAGTACGGTGATGCCCAATTCAGGTACTAACCTGAAAAGTCCGCAGGTGAATAAATTAGTAATTTGGCCATGGCTAAAACACAGGACATATACTCAAATCCGGGATTTGTTCATGCTGTCCCGTTGCGCTTGTCCTTCCGCCACTCCCATGGTTTCTGTGGTTTCGACGACGCCCACAGGCCCTTCCGGCCAGTCTGTGCTTGTTTCTCCCACTGGTAAGTGAAAAAAAGAAGACATTTCGTTTTCAGTTATATTGCGTAGATGGTTGCAGATAAATTCAGACTGTGCAATCTCATTTTGTCTCAACCGATCAACGGGCGTAGCTGTATGTATGAAGTCATTTAGTACTGCTAACTGCTTGTTACCTTGGCCAGCTCCGGGCGTTGATCATAGGCAGTGTAGTGCCATGCAAACCCCTTCTTCAGCATTTGCTCCTACGCATGAAGCAAGACGAAAACTTAATTATATCTTGATTAAATAAATTACCGAATTATAAGAGCATGACTGATTCAGACTTTTAGTACATCATCATGCCCAGTGCAGTCAGCTGATACATTCCCAACTTTCAACTGTTCATTTCATAGCGCAGAAACAAACAAAAAAAATGCAGAGATAACACTCGCGGCTATATACTGTATCACAAGACTAGCTCGGCCCACAGCTGCTAGCGAGCTGCCGTAAATTGCAAGAACCAATTGAAGTTGCCCGTGCAAGCCAACTGCACATGGTGCAAAGCTCTGCAGTACTTTGCAGGCTTCCAATGCAATTGCTCTAGTCTCAACCAAGCCTCAAGATATGCCTGTAAGTGCAAACTGTGCAATCTTACCTGCACGAATACACCGTCGCAATAGATGTCTCCAACGCATCTACCATATCGGTCCTCGTCGTACACGTAGACCTTCAAGCTCTTTCCCTGGACAAGCTTCAGCAGCGCCTCTTTGGCCTCCTTGCCGTACGGCATCGCGCTCTCCGGCGCATCGATACCTCTGCACACATGGATATTCAATTCTCACTGCATCAGGATTAACTGTAGGAATCAAGGAACATGTTCCTGATCATTAGTCAACTAGTACGCATAGTGCAGACCTTAATCTGATCCTGTACTTCTTCGCGAGCACCTCTTCGCCTCTCGCGTTAGGGACCGGCCTGCATCGCAGAAGTTTCAGACTTAGTTGCCAAAACATAGGAAGATGATCGATGTGAAGTTCAAGAAACCTGTATCCTGCGTCCACTATGGTCTTCTGCAGCGCGTCAGCCTTCTGGTAGTTCTTGACGGCCCGCGCCTTGGCCCGCTCCGCCGCTGCCTTCTGCACCTCACGGGGCACGCTGCCGGACTCCCGGGGGTCAGCCGTGTCGACGTACACGTTGATCGTGTCGCCGTCGGCTACAGACTTGGGGTCAATCTGATGAACCAGCAAGAACACTCGTTAGCCTCGCACGTGCGACTATGGTAAAATTCAGGAACTGATGGGAAAAGGGAGCCGGCCGGAAGTCTTACGGGGAGCGTGTGCAGCTCAAACTTGGCGCCCTGAGGTTTCGGCGGCGGCCGGGGAGCAGCAGGGGCGCTTGCTGCTGCGTTTGGATGTGGCAAGCCGTAGAAAGCCAAGAAGCCCTGGGTGAACACACAAGAAGAAGCCAATGTTGGTTATTGACCATACATCAGTGTTGTAGTTTGGGGCTATGCATACGGTTGGGAAGCTGAGCTGCTGAGGTACCTCAACATCTGCTTTCTGATGGTTCTTGAGCGTCTGCACAACGAAGTGCGCCGCTTCCTCTGGCGTCTTGGGAGGCGGCCGGGCTTTCTTCCATGCCACCAGCAGCTTCTTGTACCTTAAGAGCACAAGGAATCATAGCATGAACATTTTACAATCTGAACGAGATTCTAGTGCTCGTTACGCTGCGTGCTAGCTCATCATTGCGAACGCCGAACTCGTGTCCAGTTGCTCGTTACTGCAAGCATTAATTTACTGTACAGTTAACTAGTTACTATTACGCATGCCTAAGACAAGTAGAAATACTAGGACAAATACTTCAGTCTGTGTCACTCTCTTTTTGGAGGAAAACCGAATTAATTAGTCGTTTAAGGCTTCATCATGCTCTAAAACGAAGGTTGCAGTAGACGATGCACTGAATAACACACTCTCCGGTCACCAAATTCAGAGGAAGGCTACTTCTACACTACCACTAAACTTTCCGTTATTTTTCAAGAAAACGTCATTTTCGTAGCTCCACGCGTTGAATCCCTCACTGCCACGACAGCGATGTACACACATCGAAGCAATCAAGCAAGAAGGAAACCGAATAGAAAGATCAAGCATAGTTCAATTACCAATTCGCCTGCGCCTTCTTGGAGGAGACGACGTGCCTGCTCAGCTCGTCAGGAACCTGAAAATTCACATCCACAGAGCCCCAAAATTAGCGAAATTGTCAAGGTGATACACAGTAATTAACGGCAAAACCGAAACCAGGCGCGCATGCACGACAGCAAGCAGCAAGCAATCGAAATTCTGAGCTGGCTGCTCTCGGCTCACCTGCGAGGTGTTGCCGAAGCTGAGGATGTCCCGGCCGAGCGCGGCGACGGCGGGGTGCGCGCCGTGGAGCCCGTGCTCCGACGACGGCGGCGCGCACAGGCCGCACAGGAACCGGTATATGCTGTTCCCCATGGCCGCCGCCGCCGCCGCCTCTCGCTACTCCTTCCTAGCTGGCTCGCTCGCTCGCTCACCGGCGCGGCGGGGCGACGAATCCGAAGACGAGATCTCTGCTCTGCGGGGAAATCCGCCCCGGGATTTGAAAACCTCTGCGGCGGTTTTGCCTGTCCGTATGCGTGTGTGTGGATCTGCGCCGCGGCCGTTGTGAGTGAGGCCGTTCTGGAGAGGGAATGGAAATGGAATCGCGGCGCTCGCTTCACGAGGAGGAGAAAGTGAACGGCAAGGAAAGGGCAGGAGCGGGGTGAATGGGTGATGGGATGGAAAGCTGTTGCAGCTGACCTGTCGAGCAGGAGGTCCAGGAGGGAGATTTGCGGACGTGGAGGCGCGGGATTGGCCGGTGGGGACGACCGGGCGCGCCGGATCTGTCGCGGGTTTGGATGGGATGGATGGGTGCGGTGCTCTGCTCACGTGTGCGCGTTGACGCTGATTGAGGAGTACGTCTGCGTGTCAGGGCGTCGGCAGTTGCATCTTCCCTACGATTTCCGAATGCGTAGCAGTTGGCATTTCGTAGCTACTCGTTTGGGTAGGTACTTGTACTTGCGCTGTTGTGCCACCTCCAACGGAGTAGTAGTACACCAATCATTGGATTTTGATGGTGGCAGCATGATAGGCAATTTTCGACTTCTGTTGTGTAGCGTGTGTTTATTCAAAAGGGTCCGTCTCAAATTCTCAATATGAGACAAGAATCGTTTCTAGGAAAATTATGATATGTGAAGCCTCACTGGCTATGCATTGGTTCATATAATAAATATATAGTGGTTGACTGGTTGGATTTGGCTTCCAACTCCTGATATATCACCCTCAAACTACATTACCTTTTGGTTTAAAAACCTTAGTAAGTTGTTTCCTCCGTTTTTTTTTTTTGCTTGTTCAATATATCTCGTACGAGTAACTAATAACCCACGTTGAATTAATCCATATCGAATATTGCCGTATCCCTGTAGTACGATTCTGGAAGGCCTTTCCTTTTACATCTCTCATTCATTCAGCGAGGCATTACCAAATTACCATACCTGACTACAACTTACGTAGTTACGTGGCGGAGTTCGTCTTTATAAAAAAATGCAACTACGTCACGGAGGTCCTTCTTCATCTATCAACACAACAGAGACAGTGCGTCAGTGCCCGAGGCGAACGCACCTCCTGGAGCCATGCACGAAGCCTCTTTGTTTCCCAGTTGCTTTGATGATTTGATCACTGAGCTTCAGCCTCAACAACTGTTTTGCTCCGCGGTGCGGAGAAACAACAAGACGAGCGCGGGGATGAATATCCTGGAATCACCGCAGATGACGGCCAAGCCACTCCCGCGCCGACCAGAGCCAACGCCACCTCCGCCATCTGGTCGCGATGGTGCGCGCGGTGGCCGAGAACCGCCGCGCCGGGGCCTCCGTGGGGGACGAGTCGCTTTCCGACGGAGGCGCACGGGCCACCGACATGGACGTCGACGGCCCTCCCGCCGCCGGGATCCCCGTGGCTGGCGCCAAGAGGAAGCGCGCGTGCGGCTCGTGCGTCGGCGAGGTCGACACGGCCGGCAACAGAGGATCGAGCGAGGCACGCATGTGATCGGACAGGATTTCTTCCTGCATTTTGCTCGAAATTTTTTTTGGGATTCCTTGCCCCGGTAATTTGAGGGGTTTAGTGAATGTTTCAGGGTTCTACACCTCTTTGAATTTAGAATCGATGAAATGAAACCCAGAAGAGCACGTCGATTACCTTGAGATTTTTCTGGCTGGGGCCTGCCTGCATTTCACATGCGAATTTCAGAACTGTCGCGACTCGAAACCAGAATCAAATTCAAATACAGTCAGATATGCGTGTTCTCCAGAGTCAAGCAAAATGAACGAAGCCAACTGATACTGATACGATCAGCGTGTGAACTTGTGAGTTCATGACTTGTCGACTTGTAACGCACTGTTTCCAGCATCCACGGATCCACAACGATCTTATTCTTATCCATCGTCAGAGTTGGCCTTGTGCTCCGACGACCATAGAGCAGGCCGTGGACCATGTTTCCCCATGGCTTCTTGCTACGCCGCCGCTCAGTGAGTGGTGGTGGGCCTGCAAAATTATGCCACCACTTGGGCCTCTTCGCCTCAGTGAGCTAGCATTACTCCATGGGCCTATGGGCTTGCACAAATAACTCGGCCCCGAGAGAGAGCTAGCATTATGCATGCATGGGCCATATAGCCCATAGTATGTAGGCTTTCACGGCCCTGATCCTGAGATTCGGCCTGGCCCAGGAAAAGCTTCTCATGCAAGCGAGCCGAAGCTGTATCACACAGACTCCACAGTTTACTTTCAAAAAAAAAAAACAGACTCCACAGTCCCTGTACGGCTACGGTCCGTCGCACGCCGTGAACTCCAGCACTGTTGCGTCACTGCCGTGGACTCCAGCCGTTGAGCTTGCTGCCTGCTGGGCAGAGTGGAGGTGGGGTCATGCGTGCCCTTGCGCCATTGCTGTGCCTTTTACTCTGCGCTCCCCCTCACAGTCACCAAGGCGAAGAGACGGAGACAACGCAGTTACCCAAAAGCCCCTCCTCGAGCAAAGCTTTTGAGCTCGCTCGCTTCTCTTCTCCTCCTTCCGCTGCTGCGATGCTCATCACGAGCGCGGGGATGCAGGAGCTCCTGGACTCCCAGCTGCTCTGGGAGTTCGTCGCCTTCCTCAAGGCCCGGTGGCCCGCGCGCTCCCGCGTCGACCAGCGCCGGCGCCGCCTCCGCCAGCTCGTCGCCATGGTCCGCGCCGTCGCCGACGCCGCCGAGTGCCGCGGCGGGGCCGCCGTCCGCGACGGCTCCCTCTCGGCGTGGCTCCACGTGCTCCGCGCCGAGGCGCTGCGCGGGCAGGAGGTGCTCGAGGCCCCCGGCTGCGACGCCGCCGCCGTCGCCGGCTCCGCCAGGCACTTCCTCGCAGGCCTCAGGGCGCTGCTCGTCCGCAGCGCCGAGGTCGACCGCCTCACCGACGCCGTCGAGGAGCTCGAGCGCCTCGCGGGGCCCGGCGGGGACCTCGACATGTTCGTCAAGGTGCTCCGCCTCGACGGCCCCGCCCGCGCCGCCGCAATGGAGGTCGACGGCGACGCATTCGAAGAAGGGAGCAGCGGCAGCAGGGCCGGCTCCGTCGCCGCCTGCGTTTCCGGGCTCCAGAGCCCCGGCGGCAAGAGGAAGCGCGCCGCCTCCAGCTCCAGCTCCGGCGCCGACGGGGGCTCGGCGTCGCGCGGCCAGGTCGACACCGCGGTGCAGCTGCCGAAGCGCCGGGTGCTCGCGTGGATGCGGCCTCAGCAATGGCTCCCCGTCAGCTTCGGCGGCCTCTTCGCCGCGCCCCGCGAGCCGCCGCCACCGCCGCTGCTGCCGGTGTCCCGCTCCCACCGCGCCCGGGTGGTGGCGAAGGCAATGGCGAGGGTTCGAGGTCGCATCGGCAAGCCGAGGAGGCGCCGGCAGCAGCAGCAGCATCAGGAGCAGAGCCTCGGCCAGCGCCTGTCGCGGATTTCCCTGTGATGGGCGAGGAATTGCTCCAGCATTTGGGTAACAGTGAGGATTCCTCCGACAATCTGAGGGTTAAGGGTTGCAGTAATGCGAATTAATAGTAGCTACTAGTTCGTCCAACTTAGAATCTGTGAACCACCCAGAGTTCCTCGATGATATTTCAGGGTTTTCGAGGAAAAAGGGTTTTCAGCTAGGGTTTTCGAGAAAAAAAAAGATTTCAGCTTAGGATTAATCCTAGTATTGACTGAGGTGGAGCCATGGAGGGCTAATGTTGAGATGCTTGTGGTGGTTTGCAGCTGGGGCTGTTAAGTTGCTTCTTTTGTCAAAAGAAGAAGGAAAGTAGGAGCAGTGGATATCTCCATTAGAGTATAAATTCATTGCAGATTTGCGGTCTAAATGGCGTGCCCCGTCGATGAACTGGTCCCGCGAGAACCACTGTTTCGGTGCAAACGAACAAAGTGATGTGCACGCCTGCCTGCCTGCTTTGCCAATTGCAATGGCTGACAGGAGACAACCCATCGTCCTCCTCGCGCCGCCTGCTTTTGCCTATACCGAGAGAGTGTGAACAAGTGTGAGCCAAGTACCAACCCTTCCACGTCCGCCATTACTGCTGCGACCGCGCCTTGAGTTGGTGATGCAACTCCCAAGTGGCAACGAAGAAGAACCCGTGCGCGCGCCATGACCGGTGCTCGGCCGCGGCGAGAAGAGAGAAGCAGCGGCGCCCGAGTCCTGTCGAGTGTCGACAGAGTGGAAGTTGGATGGCGGGACACGTGGATGCGCGTGCGGTCCCACACACCAAGGTCACCCGCCCCGGCTTCGGATGTCGTTCCATCGAGCAAAATGGAGTGGTCGAGTGGATCAACTATCAAGAAGCGAGCTATGCGATCGGCCGGGATTTCCTCCTGCATTTTTGCTATACAAAGATTGGGATCCATGCTGGCTGTGTTTAGTTCCATCAAAAACTCAAAAATTTTCTCTCCAAACTTCACTATCCACCTATCACATCAAATCTCTCTCTTCATGTATGAAACACTAAACGTGTATAAATAAAAAAAACTAAGTACATGGTTTTGATGTACACAACGAGACGAATCTTTTGAGCCTAGTTAGGTCATGATAAGACAATGTTTACCACAAACAAACGAAAAGTGCTACAGTGCGCTACGATGTCCGATGTGACATTTTCACCCAACTTTCTCTCCCACTTTTTGGAACTAAACACACCCGCTGCGGTCTCGGATTCCTCTTTGAATTTTAGATGTAGAATACCAGTACTTCGACTGACTGACGGGTGGATAAGGTCAGCCAACATCTTTCTTCGATTTTGTCCAGCATCTGTTACTTTCTCGTTGCCATTTGCCTTAAAAAATTGGAGGGCAGTACGCAATGCAGTTACATTCAAGTATAGTATAGTTGTTGCCGTGCATCCTGCCACGACCCACTGTGCATGAACAACTTTGACTCTAGTCAAAACGGCGGCACATGGAGAGAAAAAAGGCAGTAGAAAACTCGCTTGGCAAACGAACAAATTGCTCGTGGGGGAAAGAAAAGGTTGCGTGCCTGGCACTAGCACTAGCAGCAGCTCGTCGTGCTCTCGCTCCATCGCTCTGCTTGCCTTTGCAGTGTGTCTGCCCATATCGATCGGCTCGCCATGTGTGAACGCGGGAAGGATTCCCTTCGCCGGGGAGACGGTGAAGTGGATGGGGCCACCAATCCGCTACCAGCTCTTGCCTCCATTAACTGAGTCTGCAAAGCGTCATGCGTTCGAGGTGCAATTTCCAAGCGTCTTGCAGTTCTCCCAGAGAAACCCGGCCCTGGTAAAATCGGACGCGGATTCAGTGACTTGCCACCGTGAGCCTTGCGGGTTCAATCCAGCGTCCATGCATCATCAAACGGTTCATTATTCTTTCTACTGGTCAATCATCGAGATAGTTCAGCCGAGGGAAAAAAAAGCGTGGGCAGCAGAATAATCTCCCGCGCGTTGCGGCGTCGCTCCCCACGCGGCCGCGCCGGCGCCGCTCGCCGGTACGATTCACTCCCTCGCGCCGGCGTTGAGCCACTCCCCCGCGCCGGCGCCTCGCTCGCCGCTGCGAATCGTCCCCCCGCGCCGGCGTTGAGCCGCTCCTCTGATTCCCCGCGCCTGGAGCCAGGTTGCGGCCGTCATTGCAACGCCGCGGAGGAGAAGCCGGAGGTGAGAGAGTCGGCAGCCTCCGGGCGCAGCAGCGGCGAGGCAGGCAGGCCGCCATCGCAACGCCATCACGACCATCGCTGCTGCAAGTAATGTGAGTGTCCTCATCGTTATTCCTACTGGTTGTTTGGAAAGATATCTGGATATGGCAAATACTGGTTGTGATTGATCCGATAGAGTGACATTGATACATAGAATAACCTAAAGAATGATATTTCTAGTTTTTCCACTGATTATATTATGTATTTGTTTGAATTTTTGCCAGAATTGATATGCTGGGTAATTGAGAGTGTTGTGGAAAGAAATGGCAGAATTGGACAAAAGCACTCCTCATATTGGATTGAGGTTCAGAAATTCAGAAGAGGTTTGGTTGTTTTGGGTGACATATGGTGGTCGTGCTGGATTTGATGTGAGGAAAAGATACTCAAATTTAAGCAAATTTGATGGTAAAGTGACTTCATGCATATTTGTTTGTGCCAACGAGGATCATCGAAGAAAAGGGCTAAAAGATCATGTAACAAAGTGCTTTAGAGCTGAAACAAGGACTGATTGTAAAGCTTGAATGACTCTTACATTGGATAAAGGGGAACAAAATTATGAAGTTACTGATGTTGTGCTTGAACATAACCACTTACTTCAGTTACCTGAAACTTGTCATTTGATGGCATCACAGAGGAAAATTTCTGAAATACAAGCTTTCGAAATTGAAACAGCTGATGATTCTGGAATTAGGCCAAAAGCTGCACATGAATTGGCTAGTCGTCAAGTTGGTGGACCACTTAACCTTGGCTACACTTGTCGTGATCGCAAAAATTATTTGCAAAGCAAGAGGCAGAGAGAGTTGGCTTTTGGACAAGCTGGAAGTATGTTGAAGTATTTTCATGAAAAAATTGCAGAGAACCCATCATTCCAATATACTTTGCAGCTGGATTGTGATGAGCATATTACTAACATATTTTGGGCTGATGCTAAAATGATTCTTGATTATGCACACTTTGGTGATGTTGTCACATTTGACACTACATTTGGCACAAATAAAGAATATAGGCCATTTGGTGTTTTTCTTGGGCTGAATCAGTTTAGAGAAACTACTATTTTTGGTGCTACACTTCTATTTGATGAAACTGAAGCATCATTTACATGGTTGTTTGAGACTTTTCTAGCTGCACATAATGAAAAGCAACCTAGAACTATTTACACAGATCAAGATGCAGCAATGGGAAAAGTTGTTCGGATATTATTCACTGAATCATATCATGGATTGTGTACATTCCACGTAATGCAGAATGCTGTCAAGCATTTATCTCAAGTGAAGGACAAAAAGAAAGACGAAGTTGAAGTTGAAGATGAAGAGGAAGAGGAAGAGGAAGATGAAGAATCAGATGAAGAATCTCGTATTCTCTCGGATTTTAGTGCTTGTATGTATGGCTATGAGGATGAGGCAACATTTCAAGAAGCTTTTGATATTTTGAGATCTAAAGTGAATAAGCAAACTTGGTTAGATAGTATCTACAAGGTGAAAGAAAAATGGGCTGAATGTTATATGAAAGATGTCTACAGTTTAGGAATGAGAAGTACACAACTAAGTGAGAGCTTCAATAATGCAATAAAAAACCATTTGAAATCAGATTTTGATATTGTTCGATTTTTGAAGCATTTTGAAAGGACGGTGCAAGAAAAAAGACGTAAAGAAGTGGACTCTGAATATGAATTAAGGAAAAAGCGGCCAAGAAGACAAATGTATACACCTATGTTAGTTCAAACAAGTCAATTGTATACCCCTGTAATTTTTGAAGCTTTCCAAAGTGAATATGAAAGATCAATGGGTGCATGTGCTAGAGTTATGGAAGGAGATAATAAATATGCTGTTGCACTTTGGAGTTTGCATGGTGAATTAAGTTTTGAAGACGAACGCATAGTGATTGATGATCCTTTAAACCAAAAAGCTTCATGCAATTGTGGAATGTTCAATAGGGCAGGAATATTGTGTGCCCATGCTCTCAAAGTTCTTGATTTGATGAATATAAAGATATTACCTTCACATTATATTCTAAAGAGATGGACTAGAGATGCACGCAATGGAAGTATACAAGATAGAGAAGGAAGAAATGTGGTAGAATATCCAAAACGAGAAGCTCAACTTCGATACAAGTTTCTGTCTCATAAGTTTCATAATTTGGCAGATAAAGTAGCCAACTCTTAAGAATGTTGTGTGCTGTTAGAAAATGCACTTGATTGCCTTAGTCTACAGCTAGAGGTGAAACTCAATGTATCTACAAATGGGGGTTCTAGTGCTACAACTGAACCATGCAAGGATCAAGAAAATGTTGACCCAAATGTCCAACAAACAGATGGCTTGCTTAGTGCTGCAAAGTTGAAGAAAAAAGAGGTTCAGTCAAAGAATTCGAGGCGACATAAAACTTGGGTTGATAAGTTTCACAAGAGGGGGAAGCGCAAGGCAACTAAATCTATTGCAGCATCACAAAAAGGTGCAAAGGTATGTCCAATGCAATCTGAAAATCTGCATATGCTGCTGTCATTCTTTTCTTAATGAATTAGTTGAATTTGCTGCAGCAACAAAAGAAAAGTGATGATATACAACCCCTAGTCCAAGTGGAGAATAGTGACAGAAACAAAGGAGCAAATATGGAGCTTCAAGAGTACAATGTTATTGCCAATTTCACACAGATTTTGACAGCTTCAGGTTGTGATGTTGATAATCTTCTTAACCAAGATTTGTTCTAACATCTGCAAGTTGGTTAGATGGTTGAAATAGTATTTTGTGGCCTAATTATAGTATTTTGGATAGGCTAACTACAATATTTTGTATTTTGTGGGCTAATTGTATAAGTGAAATGCCCTTCAGGAGCATGTACAACTTGTTGCTCCAGATTCAGTGACTCTAGTATCATGTATGGATGGTTTAGAATTAAAATATATTAATGTGTGACTTGAGAAAAATTATCATCACTCTAATTTTATGAATTTTGTATCAATTTGGTTCCTACCATATTCTATATTTCTGTTTCTTTCAATGTAATGTTGGATTAAAGTAAAAGCTCTTGGAGAAACAAGGAGGTAAGGCTCACTGTGACTTGCTCAAGGCAAGTCACTGAATCCTGGTCCGGTAAAATCAACCCTGTTCTTCATGTTTTTCTGCATGATTTTTTTTAAAATTAATTCTGCATGATTTAGAGCAGGTGATTCATGGGATTGGTAGGATACGTCAAGAGAGGAGTGAAGCTGTATGTGCATCTGTTTGGTCTGCACTGGCAATGGCAGATTGAGCAGTGCGGGTATTTTGGGGGTTTGGGCATAAATTGTCGACATGAAAGTTGGAACTAATGTTGAGATCTAGCTACTGGCCCTGATTAGTTCCCTTCAAAACACAAAAATTCTCTCTCCAAACTTCACTATTCACCTATCACATCAAATCACATCAAATCTCTCTCCTCATGCATGGAACACTAAACGTGGGTAAATAAAAAAACTAAGTATATGGTTTTGATGTACACGACGAGATGAATCTTTTGAGCCTAGTTAGGTCATGATAGGACAACGATTACCACAAACAAACGAAAAGTGCTACAGTGCGCTACAGTGTCCGATGTGACATTTTCACCAAACTTCATTTTCACATTTCGGGAAGTGAACACCGCCCGTACCGTCACGTTTGTGGCATAGTAGATTGTGTGCTATGGGAAGTCTGCTGTGTTGCACCTATAGAGTCAGTTTCAATTAGTTTCTGTTCATGGGCATATTCAGAAATCTTACTAGATTTTATGAATTTCGACATTATTACAAAATTGTAGCGGCTAGTGATTATAGCTATTTGTGTTTGGCTGTCTAAAACTTTCAGACAGGTTCCTATGTATATGTATTCATATATACATTTTTGCTCTATTTACTGTTAGACATAAAACCATGCCACCAAGGTCCATAACCTAGAAGATACCTTGTTGCCACCCTGTTGCTATCATCTGTATGTGTCAATGCAAGTGCTAAAAATCGATACCTTGTTTGCGTTGTCTTCTGTCAATAGAGGAGACGGAGCACAATTGATAAGAAGCTAATACTGATGTTTTTAAGTTCAGGTAAGCAAGTTGTACATTTATGTATGATGCGATTACATCTATCCGATTAAAACGATCAGATTAGTCATGCCACTTGCCACCTACTGTGTGGCTCACATATCTACCTTAACCAATGGCGAAACACGATGCAGAAACGAAGACATCACACGCGTAACAATCAACAAGAGAAGCTTTGATCTGAGGAGAGAGGTTTACTGAGGAAATCGGTGTCCTCAAGGCCCTTGGCACTTGGCAGAGACGAGAAGAACATACAACTTCCCTTGCACCATGTTTGCTGGCTCCGATCTTCCTCGATGGCAGAGATGCAGAGAGATTCAGAGGCTCAAAGACGATGTCACTTTGACACTTTCCCTTTGACAACCAGAGAAAGCCATGACACACAATGAGGCATATAAACGCAACAGGCACAATAGAGGTTTGGGCTTCACCAACCACCGGCACGGGCCAGGCCCATACGGGCAAAAGTACCGGTGGGCCAAATAAGATTTTTTTTGTTCTGTTGCTTTTCTTCCTCTCTAAGAAGTCGGATTACGCCAAGAACATGGCAAACGGAACGCCAAGGTACACGCAGGAGGAGAGGATTGCGTCGCCGCCTCCTCCTCATTTCCATCTCTCGCTTGCTTGTGCGTGGAAGCCACGGCTCGGACCAGTGCCGTGCAATCAGCTAGCTACTCAACGAACCATTTGAATACTGCCAGTTCATCTAAAAAAAAAGCTAAAAAGCCATTTGAAATGCATCAGTGACAGGAATCTTGAACTCAAGATTCTTCTGACAGGGATTTCCCACGTTTTTATAAGCCGTCCTTGCAAGCTACTCGTACCCAACGCTGACGTCCTTCATTCATCTCGTGTCGCCGTCCTTGCTTGCGTTGACGTGCCCGTGCAAATCCCGGCTTCACGTCCAACCAATTCCAGGACGTTGTTCGTGTCAAAAAAATATTTTTTTAGGAACGTCAAAAAAATAAATAAATTCTAGGGCGTTGTTGGACTCCGATGAGGCCTTGACACGTGGGCCCGCCAAAGGGCCCATAGAGTCCCACGCCATACGCCAAGCGCCAAGCCCACCAAACCCAGACCAAGCGAGAGGAGAGCCCAGCTCGAACCGGCCGTACGTCTCCATCCATCCCCCCTCTGTTCTTCCTCTTCCTCTTCCCCTTCGCCTCCGCCACGCCACCTCTTCCCCTCCCATCTCCATCGCCGCCTCCGCCGTGCGCCCCGATCCCTCTCCGGCTGCGCTCCCCGCGCGCCGTCAGCCTCGGCGCCTTCCTCTCGCCGGTGGACCGGATCGCCTGCGGGTAAGCCAACCTTACTCTCTCTTCCCATGGGCTTCTGCTTATCCGTCTCCAGTCTCCTCTACTGGAATTGCCCACCTCGACTCCATGCTGCATGACTGCAGAGTCCTCGTAGAATCTAGATTGCTTCGGTTTTCGTCTGTCCGCTAATCCAGTCGCGGCGCTTACCGCGAGGTTGCTTGTAATCGATGTTGCCCCAAATGTTAAGTTACGCCGCTGATAACGTCTAGACCAATTGTGCCTTGTCTTGCCAGATTGCTAATGTCCCCAACTTCTCAGCATGGTCTGTGCTACTGCCAATATGCGCGCTTTGTAGAGGTTTCTACAAAAGAGCAAATTCTGTGTGAACTCTGAAATACTATAATTTTTAGAGCTGATTCGTTGCTTTGGTAGGTTATTGCTGGTGCCCTCCCTATGCACACATGCGGCCTTAGGTGATGACGAGCTTGCCTGAGAGGGGGGAAGCAACGCCATCCAATTCTTCGCCAGAGGAAGACGCTGCAGCTACTGTTGCATCCTTTTCTTCTAGTTCTGAGCAGAAGGAAGATAGCGGATCCAAGCAATCAAAGGCCTCCATCCTATCCGGTGTCTTCGCGCCTCCTTTCACCATCTTTGAGGGCCAGCAGGATTTAACGCCCACCTCTGAGAAGAAGTCGCCAAAGTCCTCTTCAGGGTCCTATGCTTGGTCGAGGATTTTAAGGAGATTCGTGGGCAGCGCCTCGATGTGGCGTCTTCTAGGATGCACCAGGGTTCTGACCTCCAGTGATGTGTGGTTCCTTGGAAAATGCTACAAGGTGTCACCTGAGGAATCGTCCAGCGACTCAGATACCGAAAGTGGGCATGCTGCGTTTTTAGATGATTTCTCTTCCAGGATATGGATCACTTACCGAAAAGGTTGGGCTTTGCAGGGCTATATTTGTGGTGAAAACTTATTCCATGTACACAGGTCGCTAGATATTGACTTGTTTCTTGTCTCAGGATTTGATGCGATATCTGATTCCAAGCTAACTAGTGATGTGAACTGGGGCTGCATGGTCAGAAGCAGTCAAATGCTGGTTGCTCAGGTAAATTTAAATTATTTGAAAGTGTCCCTTTATTGACCAGGAAGACCACTGCAGTTGTAAGTTGTAACAGACAAGCTATATTGGCCTTTGGGAAAAATTTTGCAGGCATTGATTTTTCACCATCTTGGAAGGTCTTGGAGAAAACCCTCAGAGAAGGTGAGATATATGAGTGGACTATTCTGATATGTTAGATGTTTACCTATGCAAAGAAAAATGAAGAATTTCTGCTTAGTTATAGTAGGTGATGGAGCTCTTTTAATTCTGAATGTAGGGTTGCTTATAATGACCAAATGTTCATATGCAGCCATACGACCCAGAATATATAGGGATCTTATACCTATTTGGTGATTCTGAAGCTTCTGCTTTCTCTATTCACAATTTACTTCAAGCTGGAAAGAGTTATGGTCTGGCTGCTGGATCATGGGTGGGGCCATATGCTATGTGCCGGGCATGGCAGACCCTTATCCGCACAAATAGAGAGCAAGCTGATGCTATCGATGGGAAGGAAAATTTCCCTATGGCTCTTTATGTGGTTTCGGGTGATGAAGATGGTGAAAGAGGTGGAGCTCCAGTTGTGTGCATTGATGTTGCTGCTCAGCTTTGCTCTGATTTCAACAAAGGACAATCAACATGGTCACCTATTCTTTTGTTAGTTCCTCTGGTTCTTGGCCTTGACAAAATTAATCCAAGGTAACCAGCAAGCTACTAATTTTCATGCTTTTGGGGCTGCATATGGGTCCATGCTAGGCTCCTGTGCATGGAGTTGAGTGTGTACATGTTTTAAGCTACTAAGTTAAGCATGTACACACTTAACTCCTGTGCTATAAACATACAAGGACAGTGAAAAATGATAAATATTGTGATATCGTTATCCAACATGGTGGATTGCTGTATAGATGATTATTCTAAAGAGAGAAACCAATCTTAAATCATGCAGCCATCAATTAGACTTGGCGATGGATAAAGATGCCCTTGAAATTTTTCTGGTGATACATGTTATGGCCACTGGCCATGACAGGGATAAACACCAGCAGGAGGATAGCCGGATGGAGACCGCTGTTAAGGATGAGAGGCTAGATCATAGATGAGAGGGACGAACACGAGATGAGAACTAGATTGTTTGTTTCTTTCTTGCTTTGATTGATACAACTCCTCTCATTATATAGAGAGGTTTACTTGACCCCTAACAATAGACTCTCAATCCGGTACTATTATCTAACTAATCCCGTGGTACTGTTCACGGGTACTGTTCACGGGTACTGTTCACGCCACCCGCCAAATGCCCACCTGACCCAAAGCCTAGCCCATAACATACATGTAATCTACTGCTATTCTAACTGTTTCTTGGCATTGAACTTTCTGTCAGGTACATCCCATTGCTGAAGGAGACATTTAAGTTCCCGCAAAGCTTGGGCATTTTAGGTGGTAGACCTGGAACATCAACTTACATTGCTGGGGTACAGGATGATAGGGCACTCTACCTAGATCCCCATGAAGCTCAGATGGTAAAACTACGTAATTGTATATGTTCCTTTTTTAGAAGCATCTGTACTGGAGTAAGTAATATACTCCATAACAAATATGAAACACAAGGATCTTTCAAATGTGGATGCTATTAGATATTTATCTAAAAATCACAATGGCACCTTTCAAGATTCAACTGAGTTTCATGCTTGCATTGAAAGACAATAGCGACCTATCAAAAAAGAGAGAAACAATAGTGACATGTCTATTATGCAGACATTCATACTTCATAGGCCAGCATCATTTGGTTATTTCTATTGAAACCAAGTGCACTTTAGGTCCCTGAATTTGTAAGTTTGTGCAGTGGGGTCCCTGAACTTGAGAACTGCATGTTCAAGTCAAAGGCATGCCCCTAAATTTGTAATTAGCCATGGCATGACATTTTAGTGCACCGTAAATCATTATTTAACTCTGCAATTGTCACACGAAATCAGCAAACCCCTCTCAGTTGGTAGAGAAGTATCAAATGCTAACACGGCATGTTTTTTCATCATCGCGGGTATAATTGGCATCTTTCAAGTTTCAGCCGAGTTCCATTCTCCCATTCAAAGACAATAGTGGCATGTCTATTATGCAACCATTCATATTTCATAGACCACTAGAATCTGGTAACTTCTATTGGAAGGAAGTGTGTTGTGAGCCTTAAATTTGTGAGGTTGTACCATTTGATGGACCCCTGAACTTGACAACCTCACATTCAGGTCAAGGCATGCCAAAGTAATTACCAATGACATGGCATTTGAGTGCATTGTAGATTGCTGTTCACTTTGCACTTTGCAATTATCATGTGAAATCAGCAAACATACCTTTTTTAGATTGTAGAAGAAATGTTCATTTGCAAACTTACGACTAATCTTCTTAGTATGAGCTAGTGGTACACCTATGAGCTATTTGTATCCCTTACAATCCCAAAGCAACCAGTTTCGTTAGATACAAGTATTTAGCTGTGCTTGTGTATATCTATTATTATACTCCTATTTCTGCACTGCCATGTTTGGAGTGCCATTTTTTGTCACTGCACTGCTCAAAGAAAAATGCATGCATAATGGACCAATGTATTGTCCTGGAAGGATTTTTTTTAAGGGAGAAAGCATTTTTGTTACCTCATAGCATAGCAGTTTTAGTAATAGTGGAATGCTTCTACTTGTCAGGCAGTTGACATTTCACCAGATAACTTGGAGGCAGACACTTCCTCATACCACTGCAGGTATGTGCACTTTGCGAATGAAGTCTGATGAATGAAACTGCATACTCCTCTGTATGCCCAAATGAAGTCTGATTCATGTGTCTGCACTTGTACAGTGTTGTCCGAGACCTGTCTCTAGACCAAATAGACCCATCCCTGGCTATTGGTTTTTACTGCCGTGACAAAGGTGAACTGTTGTTTCTCAGACGCTTGTTTGGCCATGTTTGAGTTTCTGTAATCTGATGTTCTCAATACATCTTTATGTAGATGACTTTGATGACTTCTGTTCTCGGGCCTCTGAGTTGGTAGAGAAGTCCAATGGAGCACCACTCTTTACTGTTGTGCAGTCAATCGAGCCATTGAAACAAATGTATAAACATGATGATGGGCTGGGTTGTTCCAGCAGTAACATGGCCAATGATGACGACCTTGATGGCTCCGGCGAAGGAGGAGAAGAGGAGTGGCAGATCCTGTAAATGAAGGGAAAACTGATGACATGGTGGGTCAAAAACCTTTGTTGGATCACGTTGTCTGAGTGCCCTCGTTTGCGTGTGAATACAGGAGATGATTTGTGATCTCAGGTTGTTGTGGGACGCCAACGTCCCATAGAAAAATGTTGAAAACGTGACTGGTGGAAATCCCCTTGTACCATACATACGCAACGTTGGTTTATATCATATCTATAAATGTATTTATTCTTCTATTTCCTAATACCATTTCGCCACGCCTTGCTCGCATGACTTTTGCAATGCCATCTGATTTCTGAACTGTTTGCTGGGTCAGTATGGTATAGTTGTCGCCGTGCATTCTTCCACGACTCACCGATCATCAGCGGCCCACATGAAGCAGAACTTGAAGTAGTAGGCCCAGCTAGGTCATGTTAACCAGAGACTATTCCAGCGTAAACGCGTGAGAGGATTTTACCAAAGAAATAGAGGATTTGTATTTGCCCAACCAACAGCTATGTTTATTGGTTCTCAAAAACAAAAACAGCTATGTTTATTCTGTGTTTCTTAATTCCCCGAAGAAAACGCTTGATTGCTGTCGAAATTTGGTCAAGATCGTTAACAATTCTTAAGATTTAAGAAAGCAACAACCCGTTTGTGCTTGCGCTAATGATGCATGTCTTCACTATCAGCGCCCAAATCATTGCGCGGAATCTCAAAGGGTGATGGAACTAACATTATTCGCTGCACCTGCAGTGCGGTGCTATGATCGGGATCGGTGGTGCATCCTCCTTTTGTTTACACAAAATGAAAGTTGCAGACGAAAATGACACGTCGGCCTTTATATATATATATATATATATATATATATATATATATATATATATATATATATACAAGTTTTTGCTTTGAATTGATACAAGTTTGGCCACTTTTTGTCAATGTTTCTAGTATTTCGTCAAGAGAAAAAACGCCGGAACACTCTTCACGTGCTCATCCGAAACGAGGGGGGAAGGAGAAATTACAAAAGATGTTCAAAACTCGACACAGGAAGATCGATCGACTCGCAACGCTTGAATTTATTTACACTTTGAAACGACGAAACAAGCAACAGGAAAGACACGGACGAAATTTACATGATCACTTGGCAAGGAAAAAAAATGGGAAGCACAGCATGCATCCATCGCTCGCGATCACCTCCTCCTCGATCAGAGAGAGAGAGAGATTTCAGAGGTCCTCGGAGATGCAGGCGAGGTGCGGCTGCCACGGCGCGGCGTGGCTGCCGGTGCTCATGCGCCTCCGGTGCTGCTGCGCGGCCGTCCTCTTCTTCGCCGGCGCCTTCGCCAGCTCCGGCGACGCGCCGCCGGCGCCGAGCCCCAGCTGCCTGCCGCCCACGGCGACGCTGCCCTCCGACTTGCTCCGCACGTGCCGCCCCGGCGTTCCGCCGCCGCCGGCGCCCTTCGTCTTGGCGTCGGGCACGGACGCCGCCGGGATGAGGAAGTAGATCTCCCCGCGCTCGAGCTCCGAGTCCGGCGACACGATGAGGATCCTCCGCACCACCCCCTGCTCCGACGAGCAGGGCCTGCTGAGCACGTGGTTGGGGTGCGCCGCCAGCACCTCCCCCGCCGACACGCCGCGGCCGTACTCGTCGACGCGGCCGCTGAGGTGCACCACCCGCACCAGGTCCAGCGCGCCGCAGGGCAGCACGCACGCCAGCCAGCACCGCAGGCTGTTGCCCATGCTGGCAGGCCGAGCTGGGCGCCTGCTGCTTCCTCCTCTCTTCTCCACCTCCATCTCCAAGCCGATATATATATATATATATATATATATATATATATATATATATATATATATATATATATATATATATATATATATATATATATATATATATATATATATATATATACACTGGAGGACAAAGAAAGGACCAGGAAGCAATTAACAATGGTGATTGGCTTGGGATTTAACAGTTTGGTGAAGGGGACATGACATGAGAGATGGGAGGGAACTCTTCACCCATCAGGGCTAGTTCAAATTGCACACAGTTTTTTTTTTGTTTTTGGCGAGGAGTAATTATTAATTAATTATAACTTAATTAGTGTCCATGTTCTGGTGATGATTTTAATTTGTTTTCGCTTTTGGAGCTAGCGGATGCGCCAATGATTCGCACACGGCACACTCATGCTCACAGCCATGCTGCCCTGCTGGAGCTTGGTTGTACTGTATCCTTCCCTTCCTCCTCACTGATGATGCGTGGGTTGGATTGCATGAGTAGGAGTAGTGCTGCCTGCAAGCGATGCAACGAGAGCGCTACAAGTGTGAATGCGACGCACGATTGGATATGAGAGCTTAGCTTAGGTCTGAATTATTTAGGGGGTTTTCAATGAGCAGAACTAATTATTTTTGGAGGGGAATTATGTGCTGCTTCTGATTGATGTTTGGTACGTACGTACATATGCTCCAAAACGAACCCGGCCGTGCAACGTCTTTTTCGCGAGGAGATGGTGAATGAATGAATGGTACTCTGTGAGCAGCTACCTGCTGGCATGGCCTTATACTTGTGCTGGATCATTGAGTAGCTAGGTAGCTCCGAAGCTGAATAATTGTGCTGGGCCTAATTAATCGTGTGATTAGTCTCTCGGTTGATACAGGTCGAGCCAAGCTGGACAAAAATTATTGTGCAGGTTTGGATGATGGGTAAGCAGCTAGCTAGCTTAATTAGGTTGCTTGCTCTTTGGTCAACCCGGCGGGCCTTCGGTGCGTGGTCGTTGGGGCGTGCCACCGTGTCCCTTGGCTAGATTGCGTGACCAGACAAATTAATTATGTCGTTCGTTTTGGTTATGGATCGACACGACTCTTAAGTCTTAACGCTTTCAGGAGGCTAGCTAGAGCCGAAGAAAAATGCCTGTCAATGTTTAGAGACTGGCAGAAAAGGCCGCACACGAGCGATGTTCGATCACCAACTTGATTGGTTCAATTCTTCGAGAGGCATATATGCTTTAGCCGAGTACGTTTATTCTTCTTTGCCTGAACCAACAGTCAGTCAGAAGCACGTAAACATAATTAACAACATATGGTTGTACGAAGTAACAAGTGTTGTAGTGTTGGCGTACGTGTGTACTCCTAGGTACGCGAAGTGAAGTCACTACTGCTCACCGTACGTGGGGTACATACATTTGCACGTGGGGGCCGCACGTGGGTGGAGACGGTGAGCAAGGAGGGGCGATCCGATCCGTCGCGGTCGCGTGGCCCCCCGTCCACGCGGGTGGGCGCTGTCCATCGATCGATCCCGATGGGCCGGTACACCAAACACGTTGCCAAGTTCCCCCCTCCCCTTGGCGAATCACGATCTAGCTCCCCCCACGCGGCGATCGCGACCGACGAGGACAACGACACGTGTGAGCGCGGCGCGTCGACCACTTGCCCCGGTCGGCCCGTCGGCCAGAAGGTGGTGGGCTGACGAGTGCGTGTGCAATAGCCTGGCCCACGCTCACCTGGGCGGCTGGGCCTCAACCCACCAACGGCACCGGGCTGTTATTTGGGCCGCACCACGGCACCAGACCCTCCCGATCGGCCCAAAGGATGGAACTCTCACTCTCACCAACCGCGGTGGCCCGGTCGCCGTGGTGCTCCCGGGTCCCGACACGGCGACGCCGACGCCGAGGCTCCGGCCTCCGCCGCGTTTCACCGGATCGCCGAAAGGTGGCACCCAGTTGGCTTCCATTTGCCATTCTTGGCTGCTCGCGTCTTAAGGAGGGCAACAAACCATCCATTTTCGAGCGGTTCCTCGCTCCAGAAGGTACCCGATCTATCTCTGCGTCTGTGCATTTTACCTTGTAGCTTGCCGCCTTTTGCAAGGGCTCCGTCATCTCATCTTCTCTTTCGGCCGCTTGACGCGTCGGCACTCTCTCTCTCTCTCTCTCTCTCTCTCTCTCTCCCTCCGCGGGTGCTCACCTATTTATTAGGCGTCCATTGTTGCCATGGAAAGATCGAGAGAGAAGCAGCAGCTCGATCGGAAGCTGGGAGGTCTCGGTAGCCACTAGCCACCCACAAGAACATAGTGCAAGAAGTACGTGCAAAAAAGAAGAAAGAACATACTCTAGTCATCTAGGTGCAAGTGAGGTGATTTGATACGTAGTTGATATCTAGGTAGGAGGTATGTAGCTACCTACTACTGTACTAGCACTATCAAGCGTGTTCTCGGCGGGGATCGGCCATGGCGGCCGACGACGACGACCTCCTCGGCTGCTGCCGCGACTACTGCCTGTGCTTCTGCATCTGCTGCGTGAAGGCCGTCTTCAACTTCTACACCTTCCTCGTCGGGCTGGCGCTCGCCGCCGTCCTCGTCGCCGCCTTCGCCATCGCGCTCCCCGTCCGCGCCACCGTCACCGACGCCTCCCTTGCCCGCCTCGACCTCGTTACCACCAACAACGGCACCGGCACCGCCGGCGCCACTTCCCTCGCGTACAACCTCTCCCTCACCGTCGTCCTCAAGAACCCCAACTGGGCGATGCGCGCCGAGCTCACGGCCCCGCTCGACGCCGAGCTCCGCGTCGCGGGGCGGCGCTTCGGCGGCGCCCGCCTCGCCGCCGCGGGGAGGAGGCTCCCGCCGCGGAGGGCGGAGGAGTTCCGCGTGTTGGCCGCGTCGTCGCCCCGCGGCGGCGGCGTGGCGATCGGGAGGGCCGCCGCGGCGGAGCTCGCGAGGGAGAAGGCCGGCGGGGTGTTCGAGCTCGAGCTGAAGCTCTCCGGCGAGGTCAGGTACCGCCCGGTGCACGTCGGCCGGAGCAGGAGGCTGGAGGCGACGTGCCCGGTGAAGATGCTGGTGGCGAACGCGCCGCGGGGGACGCACCTGATGGTGTTCGACAAGGTCATCACGTGCGATTAGCTAGTAGCAGCTACTAGCAGAAGCCACCAAATCAAAATCACTAGTAACGTGTAGTCTTGCCTTGTTGCATTGCATCGGACGCAGTTTAGGAAGTGCGTGATCGGATCCTGCATGAACAGAAAGATCTATATGCCTGCATGATGATCAAACAAACCTCTAGCTAGCATGGATGATTCATACGCATTCATAATTGGGATCTGGGAATCGCTCCATGTTATCTATCATTCCCGTCCCATGATGAGGTACAGTTAGTATGCGCACCGTTTCATTTACGTGTGAGTTCGTAGGTGTTGCAGTGTCGTTCTGAGATTCTCGAGAGCTTCTAAGTATTCAAATTGTATTATCGATCACGTGATACACAAAGTGTTCCCATCGTTCATGTGTTTGTGTACACAAAAAGTGCACCGATGATCTTGCATTCACCACCTGATCGACTCGATTGTGAGCCTCTAGGCATGGGCGTGTAGCACCACATTTCCGATCGATCACCGACCGACTTCATCAGAGATCCATTCCAGTAAGGCACCAAATTAAAGCTTACACGGCTCATCAGGTCGAATGGTCGATCTTGCCATTTCCGTCTTCTCATAGAGTCATATGTGATGCGTTTTCGTTCACACATCCTCATATATATATACATTAGGACACTAGATCGATCTGTCCACACTTTGTTGTCTTTTTGTGTGCATCTGATACGTATCAGCAGCACCAACTCAGTGCCGGTCATCAATCGCTCGTGGTATTTGTATCCAGGATATCGTGAGCCGCCCATTGGTAGCAACAAAAAGGCAAATCGGTATTGAAGTTGGAGACTTGGAGGAGAGTGAAACGAGGCTGAACCGTTGATGTAATACGTGTGGGATGGGGCTAGCCAGTTTGTGTGTACACCGAATATTATATCCAGGATGGGGCTAGCTGAGTATTCGTGCTATTAATCATCGTACAAAACTACGTTTTAGCTCCTCACTATAGATTTCTCTCAACATACAAGCTTGCCACGTCATCCATCCACTAGGACTATTCATTTATGTCATCCATCGATCTTCTATGACCAATATCATCCATGGTCTTTGCGAGTGCAATGCTACAAAATTCGCACAGTATATGTCATTCACCGGTCTTCTATTACCAATAGTATCCATGCAATTACCTTAGTGTTTCTATTTTCAAATTTAATCTTAAATTATGTATAATGTCGTTTGTAAAAAAATATTGCTATGCAATTAATTTAGTGTTTTTAAATATTATTTAAGAAATTCTCGCGGCATCGCACGGGTACCACCTAGTTTAATTTATTCAGGCTGTAAGCCGTCCATTGAGCATTGTTAGCGTTAGCAACAAAGAGACAAATGAGCTAAAGCTAGCTTACCAGGCAAAAACCTGGCCATATACCGAGCACAATATAAGCAACTCGCTAATAACTTGCTAATCCATCCACAAAATACGAAATTCATATATAAGCAGGACTATCTACCAATTTCTTCATGCATTACAATTTACCTAAAAACTATGGTTATTCGGTGTATTTTGCATATTTATCTCGTTTGCATTTTGCTCACGAGCTGAACCAGACTTTCAGCTCGCTTGCACATCGAGCCGAGCCGAATCCAAGCCGAGTTGGCTCGGTCGGCTAGTCCCACGAAAGCGCAGTTCCCCACTTCGCCACCAGTAGTGACCAGTCCCTCATTCGCGGAACGGGCCCACTGCCAGTCCCCGTCGCCTCCAACGAGCACTCGCCCGCCCCCTGCGCAGCCCTGGCACGTGCTCCGCGCACGCAATAGCTACAGTTGTTTTACCCACTAGCCCCCCACAACACAGGCGCACAGCAGACAGCACCCACCAGTCCACCACCTCAGGCGGCCGATGGTTGCTGGCTCCCGCCGCGGCCGCGCGCAGGCGAGGCGATCGAACTAGCGGCAGCTCTAGCAGGCATCCGGCGACCAACCCCGCTTCCCGGCGCTCGGGCATGTAAGCGATCCCTCCCCTCTTCTTCTCGCCTCGATTTTGGGGGCGAATTGGTGGGTGGTTCCCCCCGTTTCGGTGGGGTTTTAGGAGGGTTTTGTGGCCGGGGAGGACGGGGGCACGGATCGGAGCTCGCTTTGGGCGTGGGTGGTGCTGCGGGCGATCCGGCGCCGTTTTGAGTTGGTAGGGGCTAGGGTTTGTGGAGACGGGGCGGAATGTGCGAGCCTCGGATGCGACGGGTTGATGTGGTTCTGAATTTTTGCGGGGTTGGGGTTGGAGTTTGCGAGGTTTGTAAGTGCGGAACTGGGATTAGATGTCCTCCTACGATCGTACGAGGTGTTTGTTGGTTCTGCGCGTATTTTCACTTGTCGTTATGCATTTGGCGAGGGGGGCGTTGCCGCGGAAATTTGTGGATTATTTTTTTGATCTTTTTCAGACCTTCATTTGCTGTAACAGTTAATTGCTTAGTAAGTCGTAAGATATTTAATAGTTTGACCACCCCGAATTGCTGCGATTTTGGTATTTTCGGAGCTTGGGTTTGTGGAGGCGAAATATTTTAACTGTTGGATTTGATGTTTTTTCTTTAAAAAAATGATTATAGCAAAGTACGGGAGTGTGGTTCACTGAATCTCAGAAATTATTCCAATGTTCTGTGTGGTTCTTCTGTAGCGAATGATGCGGGACAGTTGAGTAGCCTTTTGAGCCTTTTCTTTTACTGGAGGTCTTGTTGCTACGATCCTTTTGTGACTGTCCTGGGCCCTAAAGTCAACACGATGGATTGCATACAATGGGCCCTAAAGTCAACACGATGGATTGCATACAGCTTACTTGATGTTGAGATGTGTATCAGAATAACTTACGAGATCAGCATGATATGAACTTTGGTGGTGATATTTATTCGTGCTATGAGTTTTTTTTTGTTATTCCAGGTGCTGATCCAATTGCACTTGAACATCTCATGGAATCTTTGAATTAGTTTGGTTGTTTAAATCGTTCTATTATTAGGGAGCATGGAATTTTTTCCCTTCTAGCTCCTGCATGTATAACATTGATGCCTTGTTTAAGTTACAAATTTTATCGAAGAATGGGTGTTTGAAGCAAAATGAATACAAGGAAGAACTTATAACTGGGAGTCCAAGTTTTTTTGGAGGACAAGTTTCTAATTTGTAGATTATTTTCTTTTTTAGTAGATGATGATGTTCTGTATATCACTTCCTTTTTATCTGTACTTTATATCTCCTTGGTGGCTCTAGTAGTGTTACTGTTTCCAAATCCGTATTTAGCTGATTACTCTGTGTTGCAATCTGTGATAAGTTATCTCTGTACCTGAGTTGTTGCTCCAGCGAAGCTGCATGTATGCATATTACTAACGTTTGCATTTTGTGTGTTTTTCATGATTTTTCAAAGAATGGGTGCTGGAAGGAAGACCGAGACTTTCTATGCTGCAACATCAAGTACACCGACACAAACTCGAACCAATGCATGGGATGGTACCTATTCTGTTGCTGCTCGTAATCTCCGTGAAGATGACCTAGGAGGAGTGATTTTTGGCTGCAAAAACAACACTATGAATGAATGCCTCTCTAAACAGTTGTTTGGTTAGTAAATTCCTTTCCACTTTATTTTTTTGAACTTACGATTCTTTTCCACTTTATAATGCAGAGCCATTGCTGCAAATAAATTATCATCCTGTAAAACTAAATTGTCATCATGACATTAGTTCTTGTTTGTTTGGAATATTGACTTTGCATCATCAGCATTTCATTCTACCCCTTGCCTGACTGGAATGGATTGGTTTGCTGTTGTTCAATAGGGTTGCCTTCAGGCCATTTCTCATACGTGAAGAATGTTAAACCTGGCATGCCTCTATTTCTGTTCAATTATAGTGACCGAAAAATGCATGGAATTTTTGAGGCTGCATGTGCTGGCCAGCTTAACATCGATCAATTTGCTTGGAGTGATGGTGGTAGAATAAAGACACAGTTTCCTGCACAGGTATCATCAAATAATAGACCGTCCATATATTTGGCACCTTAAATTCACCCAGTATGTATAACTGACTGACTCGTGAGTGATAAATGTATTCTTAAGGTCCTCATCTCTACGAAGACTCAGTGCTACCCAGTTCCAGAGTCTCAATTCAAAAGTGTGATCAGTGACAATTATCATAAACCTCGGCACTTTTACTTTGAGCTAGACCATGCACAAACAAGAGCTTTGATATCTTTGTTTAAGCCTGCCCCTGTTCATGATGTTACAAACAAATGGGATCCTTCCAGATCTCTGCAATCTCCCACAACCAATGCATATCAAAATCCTGGCCCAACAAAGTCTGAGTCCTATAGAAAGGATTTTGATCCATTTGGTATTTCTTCTGAATCACATTGTACTACACCTTACAAGTTGGTTGATCCAGATGGTGAATATGCTAGTGCCAGTAGAACATCAACGAGCCACCTTGATGAGGAATCTTCTAACTGGGATGATTTGGATGATGCTACGATCAAGGAAGGAATGGAATCTGCCAATGATGACCATCAGCATATCAATCCACCAGATGAAGAACAGCATGATACAGTGGCTATTAGGCAGAAATTACAAGAGCTGTTTGTTTTGCGACAGCAGGAGGCCCAATCCTCCAAGCACATTGTTGATTCTGCTTCAGATAAATCAATGCCTCAAGAAGCACAGTTTGGTGCTGCTCTCCCAACAGACCCACCTAATTCCACTTCAAAGGCTGATGCGCCTACTGAAGACCTGACATCACTGGGGAGATGTTACGGGAATTCTGAGGTGCTTTTAAGCTAATGCTATTCCTTGCTCTTAGACTGCAATATGTCTTATGGTTTTAACTGTATGATTTGTAACTGTTTGTTTGGCGATGATTTCCTGCTATCTGACATGTCTCATTGTCTGTAGCTGCTCCACATCATCAATGAGTTATCCAAGAGGACCGAAGCAATGGAGAAAAAGCTGGTACTGCTCTTCATATCCGTTTATGCGTAAAAATCAATAGCATCATTATCCGTTACGAGCTTCGACTCTGCATTGGCATGTCAATGGTTATGGATACTCGGGTTTTGAATCTAGCTCAAATGTTCAACAGAATTATGGAACTGTATATGATATGTGTACCATGTAGACGTGCTTGATTTTAAGTTAATTCTGATACTAATGCATGATTTATGTGCAATCTCCCTCCTAATTGTGGTTCTTCGATGTACCAGGTTGAGTCAGATAAAGAAAAACTGTGTCTGAGGGAATCAGTAAAGGACGCAGAAAGAAGAGTTCAGCAACTGGAATACCAGTTTGAGAAACTACAATTAAACTATAACTCTGTAGTGCCACTCCTTGGTATACCGCACGATAACGTGGAAGGGCCATCAATATTTCTACTAGGTGGCTACAGGGGGAGTGTTTGCTTATCATCACTTGATGCCTTTTGCCCCAGAACAGACAGATTAGTGCCTTTATGTCCAATGAGCTCAGCCCGTGCATATGCAGCTGTTGCTGCACTGAAGGATCATGTCTATATTTTTGGTGGTGGGAATGGCAATTCATGGTATCACTCAGGTAAACATGCTAATATGATGACTTTCGTGTTTTATATAAGTTCCAAGCTGTTGACAAATCCATATTTCTTTTATTGAAGTGGAATGCTACAGCAGGGGGGGAAACAAGTGGGTGGCATGCCCACGCTTGAGACATAGAAAAGGAAGCCTTGCTGGAACTACGTTGAATGATAAAATATTTGCAATTGGTGGGGGAGATGGATCTACAGTTTTTTCAGAAGTTGAGATGTTTGATCCAGCACTTGGGAGATGGATAGACAGTCTGTCTATGCGGCAAAATGTAGTGTCACAGTCTCACTCTCCATCACATTTGTTGTTTGATATTGAGTAGATTATTTCCAAACTTATCTCCAGTGCAATACGGTTACGGGGCTTTACTACCTGCCCATTCTGTCTTCTTGGTGATGTTTAACAAGGTTAAGGATCATTAAGATAGAGCAGAAATGAAAAGGAAATTTCCTTCGTAATATATAGATACGCAGTTCTCCTGCGTGTTCGAGAAAAAAAAGAGATGAAAAGGAAATTTTACATAGAAGGTGTTTTAACTCTGTACCTTATAATTCCAAATTACTATCTTGTGAGTTCATCATCTTTTACCAGTAGAATTGTAGGATGCTTTTGTGATAGTTAAACTACTGTTTTATTATTGCTTACTCATCATCAAAATGTAAGATTGATCGTTATTATAGTAAGACCTGTAGCAATCCAATACATTACAATACATATAGCTATTTGAGCATTAGAATGGTGAGTATTGTACTCTAGGGCACCTGTATTATTTGAATACATCTAGTTTAATATATTCTTTTAGATCTAGCATAGATCCTAGATACTTTGTATCCAGGATGTATCAAACAATGCATCCCAAAAACTGTAGTGCGTGTCAGCATATTTTCTGGAGAGAATTGGATGCCAAATCATGGGATTTTGCACTTTGTAGGATAAGGATACCCTGGATCTGTCCACATCTTTATTGTTCTGTGCAACATGAATCGATTCCTTTGTCTAGTTTATCCTCAATGGTTTGATGTTGGAACTAACATCTATGCTTTTGCGTGCTACATTGTTTCAGCGATTTGCTCCTGCTGCAGCTGTATATAATAGCGCTCTCTATGTAAGTGGTGGTTATGATGGCAACATGTATTTACAGTAAGACACCTCATCAATATCTCCATGCTATGGTTATGGTTTTAAATATCTTCTTTCCTATTGAATTTTTGTTTTTGTAACACAGGTCAGCAGAAAGGTATGATCCAAGGGAAGGTTTCTGGGCCCTGCTGCCAAGTATGAGCACAAGAAGAGGATCCCACTCGATAGCTGTCTTGGGGGAAGCCCTGTGAGACTCTCTTGACCGGATGCAATCTGTTTTATCATATACCTCACTGCTGCAACATAAAAGTTACGTGCTCGCCTCATTTGCAGATACACTGTGGGAGGGTATGATGGAAGCAACAGGATCTCTACTGTAGAGATTTTCGACCCACGCGCCAATTCATGGAGGGTGGGCAGCCCATCCAGCATCGCGAGAGGATATGGATGCGCTGTTACAATGGATAATAATTTGTTCTACATTGGTGGGGTCAACGATGCTGGAGAAACGCTGGATGCTGTAAGTCTGTCAGCTGTTATTATTCCATTGTTCATCTTTCTCAAACTTGGTAGATATGTCTGGTGTTACTTTTCCATTGTTCATCTTTCCCGAATTCGGTAAATGATCCAAATCCCTTCTGTTGCTGTTTCGCAGGTGGAAGTTTACAATGAGAGGCAAGGCTGGTCGATCTCTGGCTGCCAATCCGTAGGGGGCAGGGCCTTCGCCTGTGCTGTTGCCGTTTGACAGGGTTGTGGGCTTCATATCCTGCCAGTCTTCGCTGGAGTTGTGTGGATCTGCCCTCTGCCGGTTCTGTACATTGCGATACCTCTATCAGAGTATACCTTCTCCCCAAAAGTCACTGGGTTGAGAAGAATTTTGCTCCCTCATACAGGCAAAGCTACTTCTTATTTTGCGCACGTTTCAGAACCCACAGGTTTGAAGACCGCCGTACAACACCGTAGCATGTTCTGCTATGCGTTCAGGTTGTTTGCTGATGTTCCGGCAATTTTGGGGACTATATACATGGTATGAGATAACATGGTACTCCGTAGATGGTTCGGGAACAAATTAATCTTTTCATCATGATGCGTGGGTGTTTCAGATGTTCGAAACGTACACGCCGAGATCTTTTTGCAGCGTTAGAACGACACTGAACTTTGGAGCTTTATTTCTTGTTCTGTGATTGCTGATGGTAGAAGTCTAGCTAGCCCAGGCTGCACCAATTGGCGGCCGGTGGATGTGATTGTTGTAACAGAATCGTTGGAATAGCTTTTCAGTTTTTCGGTAAACTGATAGCATTTCTATTCTTCTCCGAGCGGTTGGTGGAATCTGTGGACTCTTGGGGGGCAGTGCAGTTTTTGTTTGTGAATGAAATGCAACGCTGCTAAGCAAGGAATATGGTCCTAACTTTCGGGGTTTGGCCTGCCAAACTGCCTATCGTTGGAGCAAAGATGCGGTGGGACTGCGAAACATGTTGCTTGTTGGAGATTTCAAAACGCCAGTTAAACCCTAATGCGTTCGGATTCTTTCCGGGGATGCCATCAGTAGGGTGATCGAAGGTGAACCCTAATTGCACATTACTGGGTTTATTTTTGCGTCTGATGACGCTTATTCGCACACGCACAGCCGCACAGATAGGATCTCAGCAACAAATGTTAGCTACGATAGAATAAAAACTTAGATTAGACGAGGGCAAATGATAAGCGACTGGGGCTGATAATCCTGAAGCGTCACGAAAGCAGAAATGTGAGATTATTCCGGTTCCGATTGCCAATCGACAGCACAAGTTTCCCGTACAAGACTAGCATCCATTCCTCGTCCAGAAAGGCAGAATCTACTCATGGTTCCGCCCATAATTTTGCAGTGCAACACCATTACACCAACAGTGGATCCGACAGGCGTACACGCCAACCAAATCAACAATGGTCCTCATTGCAATCTTATCTAGGATCTGCACAAATTTGTCTGCTTAGCATCACGCTTTTCCCAGCTGCTTTAAAACAACTACATGTTCTCTTTGTTACAGAACAACTCGAGTTTGAAATTCGCTGCAGCAATTCACCTTTTGCTCAGCGCGGAAGCATAAAGGGGTGATTCCTCAAGGTCCAATTGACAACAGGAATTCTTCAAACCAGACACCAGTTATCAAACAGAGAATCTGCTTTGCTCCAAACTTTGCCGGACCTTACTGACTCAATCATCGATGGCCAAAATTTTATCCAGAAAACACTGCCTTCATCCTCTATAAAGCCTGCCTATTCCCCCCATTGATCAAAACACCAGCTTAAGTTTCCAACACCAAAGCAATGGCCTCCAACTTTGCTCCTGATGCATGGGCTTGGATCACCAGCCTGCCCCAGTTCTCCCAGTGGCGCACCAATGCAATGTCCCTTTGTATTTGCACCACACCATCAGCATCGGCATCATTGCAGCCAACGATGAACCTCTCAGTTGTTAAAGCCCCTCCGACCCCCCAGCCATCCTATGTTACCTTCTCCATCTTTGCAAACTACAGTGTATCAATTTCCCTGTGGACATCAAAACCAGTCCACCTGAAAACAAAGACACAGCAAACTCTAGATGAACAAGATATGATACAGGTGTTTGTCGACATTGTCAACTCAGTGCTGAGGTATGGTCCAGAAAAGAAATCGTCGTTTCGGTTCCCTGGGGCACAGCCTCATGGCAACTTCAAGGGCGTGTTCAACATGGTTTTCCTGTCCCTGGCCTTCCTCGTTTGCATCTATGAGGCTCCTCGTGATCTCCATCCTGGATGCTTGGATTCACTGAGAACCCAGCTTACCGGTTCGAAGTGCAGAGATGCTGCAAAGAACCTTGTTAAAATGCTTGGGGCAAACCTTGAGGACCAGTGGATGCAGACAATGAATCTTGCAGTAACTAACTGGATCGTTGAGCTGAGATCCTCAAACCACTCATTTGGGGTGCCATCGCCACTGTTCTCATATGGCCTCTCAGCAAGTGGGCTCTGGAAGGTGCAACTGTACTGCCCAGTCATAGCCATGGGCATGGAAGAACCTGCAGAAGCAACACAGGATGAGCGCCTTCTCTTCTCACTTATTTATCAGCAAGTTGAATGTGTGATTCAGCTAGCTTACAGGACAGTCAGAAGGGACAACTGGATAGATGTTGAGGTTAAGGTGGATAACATAAGGTCAGTGATTGAATATTTTGCTCACATTAATCAATTAAATCGCTATTGATTTAGGAACCAATTTTCCATTCCTTTCATAAAGTAGCAAGAACAACTTGATTTTCAGTACAGAGGTAAAAAATTAATTAAATATTAACAGAGGTAAGTCACAGTTTGGTTTATCCCTAGAGTACGGTAAAATTGACCTGGAGAAAGCGATCATGTATACTTTTGCAACATGTTCTCACCTATGAACAATACAGATCTTAGTAAAAGTCTTGTTTGACTAGTCTAAATCAGAACTATCTTAAAATACATTAACATACTGTAATCTAAAAGCTTGATTGTTTCACATATTATGGTTAACTGTAGAAAGCATATTTAACAGAAAAATACAAATAAAAACACCATATGTCCACATGCTTGAACCATCTAAAAAAGGGAAACAAAAGTAAAGAATAACACTTACTTTTGGCTTCCATTACAGGTTGGATGTAGACTCTTTGGTTTCTGAGACCCTCATGGCAGAACGTGGATATGGCTCCGAGGAGAAGCACTTCCCATCACGTGTCATGCTGCAAATCACACCTATGCAACAATCTGATGTACTGTCTGTTTCAGTTGGCAAGTCCAATGATAACCCCACACATGAGTTCGGTATTGAGAAGGGCTTTGAGGGTTCATTTGATCCCCCAAACTCATTTGGTCTTAAGGCATCAGTCACTGAAAGCCTTACACTGGCCATACGGCCCTGGAAATTTGAACAGTCTGTGCATGGCAACACTGCAACCTTGAATTGGTTTCTTCATGATGGTGTAAATGGAAGGGAGGTTTATTCTTCAAAGCCTTCAAAGCTTTCGCTGCTTCAGCCAAGGGCCTGGTTCCGCGACAGATACTCAAATGCGTACCGCCCCTTCACAAAGCAGGGGGGCGTCATTTTTGCACGTGATGAGTATGGAGACAGTGTCTGGTGGAAGATCTGTGGTGCAACATTAGGAAAGACTATGAACTGGGAGATCAGGGGCTGGATTTGGCTAACCTACTGGCCTAACAAACAGAGGACCTTTCACAGCGAAACAAGGTGGCTTGAATTTAGAGAATGCCTGCAACTTCCCCTTACAAATTTTTCATAAATGACTTGTACTGTGAACAATTGTGTAGCCATGTGGATCTAGTGAGTATTGAAAATTTCATGCATGTATCAGGCACAAAAAGTAAGATTACTCTATTGTAACTGAATGTGCCGTTACAGAGAAATAACTTCCTCATATGACTGTTTGGGCAATTGAATGCAATTCTAAATTCTTGTTCACACAACCCCTTTTCTTGAGCTCACTTGAGTTCTCCCGAGCAAATGTGCAGTATTAACAACCAAGAGAACCCATTAAACATGGACTCATTTCCTACTATGGTACAGGAACTCAACACACAGGACAACTTCTTGTACTGGTTGGCTCATAGTATAACGCTACGTCTCAGTAAGATGAAAACCACAAATGACTACAAAGCTTCAGGTTGAAGCGTTTCCTAACAGCTAGAACGAAGTTATTCCTACTGCTCCGCATGGCCACACTTCTAATATGCAAAAAGACTAAACCCATCATCTCCATCAAGAAATTCTTCATGTACTTCAATTTTTTTATCTGCATTCAATTCTGTAATTATCATCTCAACAACTTCTTCGACGTTGAAGTAAGCATAACTTATGTTCCCTTGTTTCTGTGACACACTCTCCTCAGATTGAACCTCCACGGACTTGCACTCCACGTGGATACTTCCCAAGTCATTGTTCACTTCCGTCTTCACCTCATGCACCTCAGTATCCACAGATATCACCTCATCCTTCTCATTAGAACCATGCAATGCAGCAGCTGGCACGCTAGATGCCAGCAGGGAAAGTGCTGAGGTGCAACCAGAGTTGCCATCAGCAGAGTTTTCGGAAAAGTTGACACGTGCCCTGGGACCATACATTGCCTTTGCCGCCTCATCATATTTATGAGCAGCCTCCACAGCAGTAGGGAACGAGCCCAGCCATAGCCGCTTGCCACGGTTGGGCTCGCGGATCTCAGCCACCCACTTGCCCCAAGTCCGCTGCCTCACGCCGCGGTATGGACAACTCCCGTTATCAGGGCCTCCTTTCCCTGCCATGCATCCTTTCTTGGAACCCTTGGCGGGCGCTTTCCTGGAGCCACTGCCACTCTCATCCTGGAGCTTCTCGTTCTGCTCCTTCCACCACTTGATTGTCTCAGCAATGGAGTCAGGACCAGTGCTTTTCCTCCTCGTTCTCTTCTTCCTGACCCAACAAGGCAAATCATTTCATAAAGCCCAAAGCCAAAACATTAAAATGAAAAATCAGAAGATAGCGAAGGCATATATAGTGTGTCTAATAAGCTTGAGCGGAACAAAAGGAGTAGTCATCTTTCATTTCTACAAGGACAAGCAGTAAGTTAGTAACCAAACCCAACCAAAGAAGACACATACGCAAGCTTGTATAAACCGATGTTTTTTTTCCTGGATAGCAGCATTCCAGATAGCAATCAGCGAGCACCACCAAAAAAACAAAAGATTTTCACATCTGCTACAAAGGACAGCCCAATTGGATAATCAAACACTGCCCCCCAGATCCTTCGAACTCTAATTCCTCACCAAGAAGCTTGATGAAGCGATAACACAAACAGATACGAGAATAAACATACTTGGCAAAAACAATTGCAGGAAGGCAGGGAAGACCAGAGCTATTTGGGCCCGACAAATCCACCGCCGCGGGACACACAGCGAGATGGACAAGCTCCAGGTCAGCACGAACAGTCGTCAACACCAGCTACCAAGCACAGGCGCCGCCGACAGCCGGAAGAACACCCACCGACTTCACTCGGTACCCAGCCGCGACAGCGCCGCCCCAGGGCCCAGCAATGCTCACCGACTAACTCGGCGCGAGAGGGAGAAGAGCGGCGGGGTAGAGAGAGAGACGAGAGAAGGGCGCTGCTCACCTGAGTTCCCCGGAGCCGGAGGACTCCCCCCCTTGCCCACCCTGGCCGCCATCGCCCAGGTCCATGGAAGAGCGAGAAGGGAGATCTCCCCCTCCTCCTCCTCCCTAGATTTCCTCCGGCTGCTGGCTCCCTCCCTCTCCTACCCGCCCGCCTGCTCTCGATGGCGGTGGTATCCTAGTTGTTTCTTCTCTGGGCACCAACCAGATCTTCTACGGCCGGAGCGCCCGCTGGATCTCTCCCACCTCTCCACCTCACACCACCGCCTCGCAACGCGGCAGGTGTCGGTGTCCCGCACCCGCAGCCGCCTCCTCTTCCTCTCTCTCTGACGCTGCCGCTGCCGCTGCCGCCGCTTCGGTTTTGACGTGGACGCCAGCTCGCGGTGCGGCTAACCTGGCGGTGGGCGGGACGTGGTCAACACGAGGCACCCACCAGCGTCACGCATCCGCCCGGCCAAGCCTACGCATTCTCGTGTCAAGTGTGGTGGTAGCGTCTCTTCTTTGGATGGCAGTTTTTCATCTAAACGCGGGTGAGTTTTTTTTTGATGGTTTGGGTTGCTTTACCACTATGAAAATTGTTGGGAAATTTTTTCATCTAAAGATAGCTTATTTTGAAAATTGTTGTCCAAGCTTAGGAGTTGAAGCAATATGAATCATTATCATAGTTATCTATGGGTCAGAAATGGAAATTAATGCAATGGTAGTGAATATCGAAGCACCAATAAGAATTTTAAGCAACGGATAAGATATACCCTGAATTTGTCGTGCATGGTCTTTGTAACGGTTGTCGGACAACAAAAGATTGAAACGCTTCAGTAAAATATAGACGTACGTGTGAATGTGCTCTAATTTTTGTCGCGACTTCGATTAACATTGACGGATATATAGCTATTTGAAGAGGATTTTCTTAGATTCGACAAACAACATCATTTTTTAGAAAACGACAAATATCATACTATTTATTATCTTTATTTCTACTTGTTGACGTAAAATCCGCACCTCACGCCAAGCACACAGCAAGCCGAACAAGCTGGCTTCAAATGCGGCCCGGGCTTTCGAATCCGGAAGCGTGCCAGTCAGTTTGCCTGAAAACTAACAAAGGGATAAAAACGTTTAGATCAAAACCTGGAACGTGCCGGGTAAGACCAGACAGTTCCATATTTGCGGCGTTGAAGCCAATCTCGAGAGACAAATAGCTACAGAGAAGCTATCTGTCGGCAGTTAAAATCTCATTCGGCAATCGGTAAGGTACGCAAGGAACGCACTGCCGAATGCATGACGTAAGCATGACGAAAGATCGGCTTTCAACAGAATGAACATTACAACATATACTCATAGCCGATTAACGAGGATCAGAGCATGATAAATAAATTGAAGGGGTGAAACATGATCATAAATTCGTAATAAACAAAGAATGCATAGGCCGAAAGCAGCACCCGTCAAGCATGACAACAAACGAGTTAGGCCGAAAGCAGCACCTGACTCGTTTGAGGCCACACCACTAATCAGACTAGATCAATCCACCGCATGATACAATCTAACCATGAAAAGCTAAAAGCATTCAATGTTTAATTACGAACCCACAACAAAGTCACGAATTTACATCGAAACAAGAATGCATAGGCCGAAAGCAGCACCCGTCAGGTATGGCAACAAACGATGTTAGGCCGAAAGCAGCACCTGACTCGTTTGAGGCCACACCACCAATCAGACTAGATCAATCCACCGCATGATACAATCTAATCGTGAAAGGCTAAAAGCATTCATGCCCAAGGCAAACCCGCGAACACACGTTCACTCGTGAGAGCACTGCCGAATACGGCTATTTAGCCGAATCGGGGTCCATGGCGAAGGAACAAGCCTAATCGGTAAAGATAAATCTATCAGATCGAATCGAATTCTAATCCACCGGATGATTAGCTCTAAGACGACCCAAAAACCTGCATCTACCGCATGATACCCGGTTCTGTCAAGATCTACACAATGCCGACAAGCTTGAACCCGCGACACGTAGCAACCTAGATCGGTTTCGGATTCGGCTATAAGGGGATGAATCGTCGTACCATAAAGCAAAGCCGATCCTAGCCGATCTAGATTGGGCAAAGGTGTGCTGCACGAATTAAGCACATAGTGGAAACAGAGCAACACGGGGTAACTTAATGAATCTGTTAGATCTTGCCTAAATCTAACAGAGCCGATAACTTGGTCCATACTAGATCTTAGCCCACCGCATGGCTCATGACCTAACAGAGGAACCTTCTTGAAACCACAACTTAAATCCACCGGATGATACTAAGCATGGTAACAAGACTACTTGTATCAAAGCTTAAATCCACCGCATGATACTAAGCATGATACAAGGTTGCCGGTACTTACGGAGGTCGACGGATCGATGACTCCTCTCGAAGAACTCGACGACTCGACTAAAGGACTCGATGTTGGCACGGGGCCGGTTTGTTGTATGATTGATTCGTGATTATTTCTACAATTGCTATGGGTTTATATTTATACCCAGGTCTTGATACAACTCCTAGTCGGACACGACTTCAACACTTGTTTCTAAAAATAAATGACGAATCTTCGTGCCCATATTGCTTTCCATGTTCGAATCGGCCTTTTCCTTATGTTGATCCACGTCATCATGTCTTCCCGAATGCTACCACTCTTCGCTTGCGGAACAATGCTTCTGCCGAATGATGACGTATTCCCGACCGCAGAGCGTCTCCTGCCGAATGCTTCACCTTTGCCGAATGATAACGCGCTCCCGACCGCAGAGCGTCTCCTGCCGAATGCTCCAGCAAAGCCTCCTAGCCGAATGGTATCTTTCCACCAAATCTGGCCCACATGTCAGCTTCTTCCCGGTGCCAATTTTTGGTGTCAACACATGCCCCTTCGATTTCGGGATAAAGGTGATCTTTATTTCGGAATCGACCACAAGCACCAAACATTCTCAAGCCAACTCTACTCGACATCCGCCATTCTCCTTTGAATCCACGAGGCTTCCACTTAGATCCGCACTCTAGGTCATCAGCGTTTCAAGACTCAACCTCTTCATGGCGAATCAAGATTTCGCACTTCAGGTAAACTTTAATCTCTCCAAGCTTATTCGATAATCTTTTCTTGATTCCTGTCTCAAATCTCTTTATCCTTTTCCATGCTTGACAGGCCCTAGCTGCCGAAATCCTCATCCCTGTTGAAGAGAAATCTCCATCGTATTTTCTCGGCCCTGTAGGGAACTCAGATCCTTCTGAATTCATCGCAGCCGAATCCCAAAGGATCCCGTTCAAGATCTCTCTGGCCAATCCTCACGAGTGGCAAGACACTTTCAAGAACTGGCCTCTGCCCCCGATTGCAGGCTGGAGGAATTGGTACAAGAGAATATTAGATGATAAAAGCCCCCAAACACAGAACTGGGATCGTCTGCGCATATCTCACTGCTTGGAGTTGTCATTGGCTGAAACACCCAAGAATGAGAACCTTCTGATTGCAGCTTGCCACTTCTGGTCCAATGGTGCCAACGCCTTTTTATTCGGTCATGGTCCAATGTCTCCCACCTTGGCCGATGTATATATGATGACTGGTCTGAACATAACAGAAACTGTTCGACCATATGACCACAAGGGTTCCTCCAAGCAGACAGGAGTCAAAACAGGGGTTGGATATAAAAGATACATCCAAAATTATATGTCTGATGGCCCCTTGACCGATGTAGAGTACAGGGCTTTCCTGAATATGTGGCTGTGCAGGTATGTCTTCTGTGGCAAAGCCAATGAGCCAACTCTGAACCACATCGTGATGGCTGAAGAACTGGCTGCTGGTAAACTCATCCCATTGGGAAAATACCTCCTGGGCAGCGTCTATCACATGCTTAATCAAACTACCCAATTGATGCACACCAACAAGAAAATACCTTGTGTGAATGGTCCCTGGTGGTTTGTCCAGATGTGGCTACAACTGTACATGCATCAGATTATTGCCATTGATCTCAACAGCAGAGAATTCCCTTCCATCAACTATGCAGAGGGAGAGATCAAGAAAACCAAAGGTTGTCAAACTTATGGAGAAGCTGCTTCTACTGTATCCATCAACAAAAATATCTGTGAATTATTTGAGCTCTTCTTCAAAGGCTTTGATCATCCTCTCTGGTTTCCATATCTGGACAATGACAACCTCATCTTCCCCTGTGAATTCGGCTTTGAATCTGGATGCACTGACGTACATTCTATAGCAATTTTCAATGCTTTTATCCATCCTTGTATCCTGCCAGCCGAATTTCATGGGGGAAGACTAGTTCAGAGCACATATGAATACTATCAGCCGAACATAGCAGCCAGGCAATTGGGATGTGGCCAGGTGCCCCCAAGGCTATTCCTTCATGAATTTCTCAAGCCTAGGGAAATCATCAAAGATGCCACAGAAACAAGAAGAATCTTCCCTTATAGATGCTGTGACACAATCTACGCACCTGAGCCCTTTGTGCCAATAATATTTGCACACCCTAGCTTCATAATCTGGTGGCAAGAACTTCATGATCATATCTTCAATGTGCCAATTCATCCTCTCTGTCTCGAGTTGATGCCAGACTACCAACCAAGCTCAGAGGTAATATGTTCAGCTTTTATTCACTTTCAATCAAATAAAGATCCAATTTGACCTTGACTTTACCATCTTTGCAGGACATTATACCTGCCCCTCTTGCCAGGGCAATTGTATACAAGGCAGCAGGCCCAATCTCAGCTCTGGGATATCAATCCCCAACTTTAGCTCAAATAATGGCCAGACAAGCTATCCTGGATCCAAAAATCACCAGGCCATCATCTGTCAAAAGGAAGACCCTTGCCCTGGCAGCCTCCTCAGGCACAAAGAAAAGAAAAGTGGTTCCCAAGAAAATCATCCAGGTCAGATCTCTCTTTCTTTGGCCATGATGTCAATAATATTCTGCTCAACTTCATCTTTCCTTGTTTTTTCAGGCCAAAGCCCAGCAATGGTTGGCTAGCATAGAAATTGCCGATGCCTCATTGAACGGTAAAAAATATATCACTTCATTTTTCTTAATTTCTTGTCATCGGCATTTACTCTCTTGTCAACTGCAGAACAAGCTTCAACAGATCCTGCCTTGGAAAGCTCTTCCCTTTCTCATGATTCGTCTTCAGCTTTGCTGCCCCTTCCAGAAACAGGAATAGAATCCTCTTCAATTGACACTCCGGTTTCTCCTCAGCCAGATACACAAACTCCCATCATGGAACTCAAAACACTTCCATCTCCCACTCGGGAAGCCAGGGCCGAGGTAAACATAATCATTCAATTCTCTTGACTCTCTCTCATTCGGCAATTCTTTTACTAATTCGGCAAGAATCCTTTTCAGGAGAAATCCACTTCATCACCCAGCTATTCCTTTGCTGTGGATGATTGGGTTACCGAACAAGGAGAAGAGATTACTTCTAGCCAAGATTTATCAGAAGAAACCAAAGCAAAGCTGAAAGACATCTTATCCTTACTGAATAAGAGCATCCAAGACCAGGCTACACATGCTGTTTCATTAAGAGACGTACTGGACTCCATTGATCAAGAACTCCCAGCTGACATCAAGACCGCATTGGAGCCAGTCTCTCAATTGGATCAGCAATTCGCAGCAGTGATGCAAGCCTTGAGCAATCAATCTTCTCTGCCAGCCTTAGAGCAAAAAAGATCTCTGATCAAGCAGTCAGTAAAAGCCCTGCACTCTCAAGATCAAGAGAATAATGAGCTGTTGACCAAGCTGGTATCTGATCTTGAGAGCAAAAAGGCCAGGAAAGCTGCACTTGAAGCCGAATTGCAACGCTTATCGGCCGAAATTGAAGCTGACGAGAAGAATATTGCTGAGCTTCCCAAGTTATCAGAAAGAATACGAAAAGAAGCTTCAGCCACTCTGAACAAGGATAAACAACTCAAGGCAAAGCTCAAGGCTCTGGCTAAAACCCAAGAAGCTGACAAAAACTTGTTAGACAACATTAGCAACATGATTTCCAATGCCACAAATGTAATTTCAAAATACTTGGGTTTGTAACTTGTAACCAATAACCTGTAGCCGAATAATTGCCTCATCTTGTGAATTCGTAGCTGTTAACTTTTCTTCTCCATCATTGCGAACAACTCATTCGGCAAGATCATCTACAAATAATATTAAGCTAAAAAATGCTTTTAACTTAACGCAGCCGAATCTTACCCAGTCAAAGCCGAATACGATTCGGCAAGGATCCCAAGCGACATGGGAGCCATTCGGCTAGGAAAATCCTTTCCACCTTCCGAACTCTTCGGAATACGTGCCACGATCTTTGGCCACGATTTCCTCTGCGGGTTTTATAAATAAACACCCAGGCAGCCCACGGTTTCTTCATCAAGTTCTTCGCCTTCCAAGTTCTTGCCGGTCCAAGCCATTCTCTTCTCCATCCACAGTAATTCCGAGGAACCCCAATGGCCGACAACAACAGGAGGCGCCCGGCCGCTGATGAGGCCGAAGGAAGTCGTGCCGGTGCTCGCCGCAGGTGAGTAGCTACTCGCTTCTCTCTGTTCTTCTCGAGATTTCCTCCCTCTTTCTTGACGAATCTCTTTGTTCTTTCAGGGCAATTCAATGGATTGCCGGCGCTGGCGCGCCAGTCGCAGCTCCGGCCGCCGCTCCTGCGGCATCTTCGAGTTCGTCCAATCGATCTCTCGAATCGGACGACTACCGCTACACGGATGGTGATGCTCGCCGATTCAAGGCGGAGCGCGACGACTCTCGTCGCGAACTGGAGGCTATCTCCAAGCAAGCCGGGATTGCTGACCTCGAATGGCAGCACGAGCGCAAGCAACTGCTCGAAGTCATTGATGGTGAGTCCTGCAATTCGCTCAATCTCAATCTTGTCCCCCAAATGATACTAATCTGTTGCCCCTTTTGTAAACTTGCAGCGCGTGATGCCGAACTCGATCGGCTGAAGGTGCTGGTGAACGAGCTGGCGAACAAAGTGAATGCTTCTGGGGACACACCAGAAGCTCGTCTCGGCGCGGTGGCGGGCCGTATCGATGAGGTGGCCTCGCACGGCATCCGTCTGGGCACTGCCGCAGGCCTAGTCGCCATGTCGACGCACACCAACACCGACTACTCCAGGCTACCAACCGGCTTCACTAACGGTAACCCGGAGGAGATCGACGACATCGAGGTCTCCATAGATCGCCTTGATGCTCATGGCGCCGCCATTGCCGATTCCATTCATCCCCAATCCGTCTTGAACAAGCTATTCCATTAGTTTGTACTAGGGATTTATGGAATTTCGGCAATAAAACTTATCTTTTGTGATCTTGCATGAATCATCTGATGTAGTATATTTTGTGTTAAGGGCAATACATTCAGTACCGGCCATTTTCCTTTTCTGTTAACATTTGTTCTGAAGGCGATTTCTTCCCGAATATCGGCTGTTTGGCAAATTAATATATCAATCACCGATCGATTTCAACACTGGGATAATACCTCTTCAAATATCTTCCATTTATAGCAGAAGCAAATTCTTCTCCCAACAATGTCTTCAAAATATATGCATTTCCAGGCATGCATCTAACCACTCTAAAAGGACCTTCCCAATTTGGAGACCACTTGCCGAATGCTGCATATTTGGTTCCAATCGGCAATATTGCTTTCCAAACTAGATCACCTTCCGTGAATTGCTTAACTTTCACCTTCTTGTTGTAGTACTTAGCAACTCGCACTTTATTCTTCTCAATATTCTCCAAAGCCCTGAGACGAATCATATGCAAATCTTCTAATTCGTCCATCATTAAATCTTTATAATCTTTAGAACTTAAATCCTTTTGTAACTCTATTCTCCTTGAGTCTAATTGTATCTCCCATGGCAAAATAGCATGATGTCCATACACCAACTCATAGGGAGACGTCTGTGTAGCCCCATGTGGAGCCATTCGGTAAGCCCATAAAGCCTCATTGAGTACCGAATGCCACTTTCTCGGCTTCTGATCAATCTTTTTCTGTATAATTTTAATCATAATCTTGTTAGAAGCCTCTGCCTGACCATTAGCTTGGGCATAATAAGGAGAAGAATTTAACAATTTGATGCCCATACTTTCAGCAAAATCTCTGAATTCTGAAGATGTAAATTGAGTCCCTTGATCAGTGGTGATTGTCTGAGGAATCCCGAATCTGTAAATGATGTGTTCTTTAACAAATTCAACCATATTCTCCGACGTCACCTTCTTTAATGGAATTGCCTCAATCCACTTGGTAAAATAATCGGTTGCCAAAAGCACAAACTTATGCCCCTTGCTAGATGGAGGATTTATTTGGCCAATCAAATCTATTCCCCATCCTCTGAATGGCCATGGCTTGACAATGGGATTCAAAACCGATGCCGGAACTCTCTGAATGTTTCCAAATTTCTGACAGTCTTGACATCCTTTATAATATTCAAAACAATCTTCCAACATTGTCGGCCAGTAATATCCAGTTCTTCTAATAACCCACTTCATTCGGTAGGCCGATTGATGTGCTCCACACAATCCATCATGTACTTCACTCATCAGCCTTTTTGCTTCTTCATGACTTAAGCAATGTAACAACACTCCATCCAGGGATTTATAATACAAATTATCATCAAGAAGAACAAACTTTAAAGCTTTATACCTGAGCTTTCTAGAAACCTTTCGGGATGGATTTTCCAGATAATCGGCAATCTCTTTTCTCCAATCATCTTCTGCCAGATTACTCCCGAATGCGTATACATCATTAGCAAAAACTTCTCGAAGCTCTTTATAACCTGATGCACTTTGGGCCAATCTATTTGCCTCTCCATTATCCCCTCTAGGAATGTGTTGTAGAATTACTGACCGAAAGCTCTTCAATATTTCTTTGCATTCTTCATAGTAATTCCTCAAGGTATCACTTTTGCACTCATATTCACCATTCAATTGCTTTATGACCAATTCTGAATCTCCAAAAATTTCAACTGCAATGGCCTCTGCTTCTTTCAAATATTGGAGCCCTTTGAGCAATGCCTCATACTCAGCTTGATTGTTAGTAACAACAGATTGAATGGGAACAGCAAATTCAAATGTTTCTCCTTTGGGTGAAATTAATAAGATACCTGCTCCACCACCTTTGTTGCATGAAGATCCATCGAAGAATAACACCCAAGGAACAATATTAAGCAAATCTATCGATGCATCATGATGTTCAGTAATGAAGTCGGCAATAATCTGTCCCTTAACAGCCTTTGCCGATTCAAATCTTAATTCAAATTCAGACAAAGCTAAAATCCATTTGCCAATCCGTCCGTTCAAAATTGGCATAGACAACATGTGTTTTATCACATCAAACTTTGAATACACAATGCATTCGGCATGTAGTAAGTAGTGCCGAAATTTCGTACAGGAGTAGTAAACACATAAGCAAAGTTTCTCTATAGCCGAATACCTTGTCTCTGGATCCAGTAACTTTCGGCTAAGGTATGCAACCACTCTTTCCTTCCCTTCAAATTCTTGAATGAGGGCCGATCCAATAGTTAGGGCATCGGCCGCCACGTACAACTTGAAAGGCTTATTCAATTGTGGAGGCACCAATACTGGTGGCTTCTTCATGTACTCTTTTATTTCATTGAAAGCCTTCTGTTGTTCGTCACCCCATACAAACTTTTGATCTTTTTTTATTTTTAACAGTGAGGAAAAGGGCAACACCTTTTGTGACAAGTTCGATATGAACCTTCTCACAAAATTTATCTTGCCAAGCAGTGATTGTAGCTCTTTAAGATTAGTTGGAGGAACAATTTCATCAATCGCCTTCATGCTTTTCTTACCAACTCCTATTCCTCCTTCATGTATCAAAAATCCCAGAAACTCTCCAGCCGAAACTCCAAAAGCACACTTGTTCGGGTTCATCTTAAGTCCATATTTCCTGGTACATTCTAGAGTTTTCCTTATGTCGGCCAAATGAGACTCATGATCCAATGACTTGATCACCACATCATCAATATATATTTCCACAATCTTGCCGATCAACTCATGAAAAATATAATTCATAGCCCTTTGATAAGTTGCACCGGCATTTTTTAATCCAAAGGTCATAACAACCCACTCAAACAACCCTATGTGTCCAGGACACCTGAAAGCTGTCTTTACCATATCTTCCAATGCCATATAAATCTGATTGTATCCTGCGTTACCATCCATGAAACTGAGCACTTTGTATCCAGCAGCAACATCAACCAACGAATCAGCAATAGGCATTGGATATCCATCCATGGGTGTAGCCTTGTTTAGGTCTCTAAAATCTATGCAAACCCTCATCTTTCCATTTTTCTTATAGACAGGAACAATATTAGAGATCCAATCTGCATATTTACATGGCCGAATGAAATTTGCATCTAGCAATCTTTCAATCTCCTTTTTCACATCGGCCAACACTTCTTCCTTGTAGATTTTCCGGGGTGGTTGCTTATAAGGTCTGTATCCAGGTTTGATTGGCAACCGATGCTCAACAATAGAACGGTCTAGACCGGGCATCTCCGAATAATCCCAAGCAAAGCAGTCCTTGTATTCCTTTAACAATGTCACCAATTTTTCTTTGAAAACCGAATCCAAGTTAGCACTGATAAATGTCGGCTTTGGCTTGTCACCATCTCCAATGTCCACTTCTTCTAATTTATCGGCCGACACAAATCCACGTCCTAATTTTCCATCAGTTCCATCAATTGGATTTTCCATCAAAAATTACTATGAGAGCCGACTGCTTCGATCGGCTTTTGATCACTGCTGGCTGGTGCCACAGGACCTTCTCCCCAGTCTTTACCTGAGAAACAATCTATGCCTTGATACTCCCAGAAAGCTGGTTCCATGTTTGCCACGCTTATTGAATCATCTGCTTGGATAATCTCCACCTCATCATCTATCCACTGAATAAGCTGTTGATGCATAGTAGATGGAATACAACAATTCGCATGAATCCAATCCCTTCCAAGCAGCAAGCTATATGCCCCTTTGCCTTCAATGACAAAGAAAGTCGTAAGCAGAGTCTTGGACCCAATCATCAGATCAACATGCACGCACCCCTTGGTGTCCGAAGGATTTCCAGCAAAGTCATTTAGAATTATGCTTGTTGGTGTCAAATCTCTAGGGCCCATACCAAGTTTCCTGAATGTGGTATATGGCATTACATTGACAGCAGCTCCTCCATCGACAAACATCTTGGTCAATGGTTTGCCATTAACATATCCCTTCAAGTACAGTGGCTTCATGTGCCGATTCTGGGCTGGCTTCTCAAAAACAGCTTGTTTGTTCAACATCAATTGTGCCATTAACCCAAATTGTTCGGCATCATCTATATCGGGCAATATTTCTTCCTGTACAATTTGATTAGCTGGAGCCATGAATTCATTCGGCAGAAAACATACCATACATGTAGGAGCCGAATGACCATGTTCGTCAGGCCTGTCTTTTGGGAGCCATATCGATCTCATCCTAGGCCTTGCTTGCTTTAATTCTTGATTCCTCAGGCGTTGAACTCTTCTCTTCTGACTCCTTCTTAAACCAGGTGGGCACCACTGCCCTTTTTGCCAAACGTACTCACGATCTTCTTCCTCATGATCAACCCATCTGTGATCAGCATGTCTCTTTCTTGGTTGATCATTAAAACGCCGATCATCACTAGGATGCACCCTGCCAATTCTTTCATGGACAGATCGGCGATTGATAGTTCCCTGCCTATATTCATCATATCTACTATTGCATTCAGGACAATTATTCCATGTAGGAAGCTTCAAACCTTCGTTCCAACAGTGTCTGAAGAATGCACACCCCCAATGCGCACGTTCCTGCTCTCGAGCATACTCTTCTTGTTCTTCCTCAAACCTTTCTTCTTCGTGTCTTCTTTTCTCCTCCTCGTATTCACGCCTTTGAAAACGCTCTTTTTCTTGCTGACGCTGCCATTTGTTGAGGAGAATACGTGTAGTAACTCTAGGTTTAAAGGATTCTCCCACTTCTAATCGGCTATTCGGGAACCGAAGATTTTTCTGGCGAACCTGCTCAATTGTGATCTGCCGAGTGGGATCAACTGAACCATTCTGCCTTGCCTTCTTTGAGGTTAAAACTTTCAATCTTCCCTTTTCTCCAGATGGAACAGCATTCACCATATTAACCGAGAACCCGATCATGTTCTGAGGGAAAGGGTTACTGTCCAGTTTCATCTTGTTGTCGAATTTCAGATGTCCTTCTTGGATAGCTTTCTGAATCTTCATCCTAAAGACTCTGCATTCATTAATGGAATGAGAATTTCTATCATGAAATCCACAGTACCTCTTATCTTTCACTCCATCAGGCCGAAGCATAGAATGCCCCTCCGGCAATTTGATTCGGCCTTCTTTCACCAGGAACTCAAACAACTTGTCTGCTTTTGTCACATCAAAATCATATGTTCCCTTCATCTGTTTGATCCATTTCTGAGTCATTGTAACTGGTTCTTTGCTCCACACTATCTCTGCTGCAGCTATCTCCTCGCTATCTTCATATTCATCTTCTTGATCTGCTCTTTCAAGGAATTGGTTATAAATGTCAGCCACATCATTATTTTTAGCAAATCTGACATCCTTCTTGAAGCCATACGCCTGGTTACTCATCAAGGCCAATCTGTGCGACAACTGGCCCAGATCATCAAACTCCATCCCGAATAGCTTCTCCCGAATAGCAGGCAGCATTCCAGCTACAGCCATACCAGCTAGTTGATCATCAGGTATGTTCAGAGAAAAGCACATACTTTTAGTTTCCCTAAATCTCCTGAGGAACTCTGTAGGTGTTTCATTATTCCTCTGCCTTAAGCTGGTCAAATCAACCAACTTTTTCTCGGTACTGCCAATGTAGTAATGAGCATGGAATTTCTGTTCCAGGTCTTTCCAAGTACAAATCGACTGAGCAGGCAAAGAAGCAAACCATGTAAAAGCTGGACCCGTTAGTGACAAAGGAAAGTATCTGATTCTGAAAGCCTCATCTGCCGAAGCCTCTCCAAGCTGCATCAGATATCGAGCTATATGTTCTACAGTGCTAGTATCATCTTGTCCTGAGAATTTAGTAAACTCTGTAGGCACTTTGACTCTATTCGGCAATGATACCCTTTGGTACCATTCTGGGAAAGGAGATGAGTACATGTATCCCTGATTTTTAGGCTTCAGACCGAATTGGTTTTGCAATACATCGGTCATTTTTTGCACCATGAGGTCAATACTGGTATCTTGATTCCCTGGTCTTCCCGCAAGCATGCCTGCAGTACCAACATACCCAGGATTCGGGAGAGCATCGATAGCATTGTAATCCATAAACTCTGAATATCCGTTTCCATATAAATCCCTCTGCAATCTGTTGTTCAAGGGAGATATCTTGTAAGCAGAAGCAGGCGGATTCCCTGTGGTGCCGAATGCCATATCACCGTATGTGCGAGTTTTCGGCAATGCAAGCTGAGGATCTTGCCGAATCGGTTGTCCATTTATATCTTTAGCACCAGAACCTCCAGTTTCATCAGCATTTCCTTTACCATGTGGTTTCTGAACTGGTGCTTGAACATTGAAGTATGTCGGACCACCCAATTGCCCATGTATCTGCTCAAAGGGTTTATCCACATGCTGACCAAAAATGCTTATCATTATATGCCGAAAACTGTTTAAGAACGCAGCATTGTGATTGGTCATTGTCTCTCCCAAAGCTTTGTATAACAAGCCCGAGAATCTCTCCCTCTCTTCTTCTTCAGTAAGATCAGATTGCCCAGGAAGGAGAACTCTTGGCAGATCGGACTTGAGAAAAGGTGCACCGCTCCTGTTCTTGGTGAAAGACAGTAAACATTTGTTAATGAATTGACTAGCAGCAGTCTTTACCATCTGTTGATGTTCTTCAGACAACTCTTCCAAAGTGACATCCATGATGTCGCTCAACTCAGGCATCTTGAAAACTTGCGTGTGTCCCACCGGGCGTGCCAAAAAGTGTGTTGACGTAAAATCCGCACCTCACGCCAAGCACACAGCAAGCCGAACAAGCTGGCTTCAAATGCGGCCCGGGCTTTCGAATCCGGAAGCGTGCCAGTCAGTTTGCCTGAAAACTAACAAAGGGATAAAAACGTTTAGATCAAAACCTGGAACGTGCCGGGTAAGACCAGACAGTTCCATATTTGCGGCGTTGAAGCCAATCTCGAGAGACAAATAGCTACAGAGAAGCTATCTGTCGGCAGTTAAAATCTCATTCGGCAATCGGTAAGGTACGCAAGGAACGCACTGCCGAATGCATGACGTAAGCATGACGAAAGATCGGCTTTCAACAGAATGAACATTACAACATATACTCATAGCCGATTAACGAGGATCAGAGCATGATAAATAAATTGAAGGGGTGAAACATGATCATAAATTCGTAATAAACAAAGAATGCATAGGCCGAAAGCAGCACCCGTCAAGCATGACAACAAACGAGTTAGGCCGAAAGCAGCACCTGACTCGTTTGAGGCCACACCACTAATCAGACTAGATCAATCCACCGCATGATACAATCTAACCATGAAAAGCTAAAAGCATTCAATGTTTAATTACGAACCCACAACAAAGTCACGAATTTACATCGAAACAAGAATGCATAGGCCGAAAGCAGCACCCGTCAGGTATGGCAACAAACGATGTTAGGCCGAAAGCAGCACCTGACTCGTTTGAGGCCACACCACCAATCAGACTAGATCAATCCACCGCATGATACAATCTAATCGTGAAAGGCTAAAAGCATTCATGCCCAAGGCAAACCCGCGAACACACGTTCACTCGTGAGAGCACTGCCGAATACGGCTATTTAGCCGAATCGGGGTCCATGGCGAAGGAACAAGCCTAATCGGTAAAGATAAATCTATCAGATCGAATCGAATTCTAATCCACCGGATGATTAGCTCTAAGACGACCCAAAAACCTGCATCTACCGCATGATACCCGGTTCTGTCAAGATCTACACAATGCCGACAAGCTTGAACCCGCGACACGTAGCAACCTAGATCGGTTTCGGATTCGGCTATAAGGGGATGAATCGTCGTACCATAAAGCAAAGCCGATCCTAGCCGATCTAGATTGGGCAAAGGTGTGCTGCACGAATTAAGCACATAGTGGAAACAGAGCAACACGGGGTAACTTAATGAATCTGTTAGATCTTGCCTAAATCTAACAGAGCCGATAACTTGGTCCATACTAGATCTTAGCCCACCGCATGGCTCATGACCTAACAGAGGAACCTTCTTGAAACCACAACTTAAATCCACCGGATGATACTAAGCATGGTAACAAGACTACTTGTATCAAAGCTTAAATCCACCGCATGATACTAAGCATGATACAAGGTTGCCGGTACTTACGGAGGTCGACGGATCGATGACTCCTCTCGAAGAACTCGACGACTCGACTAAAGGACTCGATGTTGGCACGGGGCCGGTTTGTTGTATGATTGATTCGTGATTATTTCTACAATTGCTATGGGTTTATATTTATACCCAGGTCTTGATACAACTCCTAGTCGGACACGACTTCAACACTTGTTTCTAAAAATAAATGACGAATCTTCGTGCCCATATTGCTTTCCATGTTCGAATCGGCCTTTTCCTTATGTTGATCCACGTCATCATGTCTTCCCGAATGCTACCACTCTTCGCTTGCGGAACAATGCTTCTGCCGAATGATGACGTATTCCCGACCGCAGAGCGTCTCCTGCCGAATGCTTCACCTTTGCCGAATGATAACGCGCTCCCGACCGCAGAGCGTCTCCTGCCGAATGCTCCAGCAAAGCCTCCTAGCCGAATGGTATCTTTCCACCAAATCTGGCCCACATGTCAGCTTCTTCCCGGTGCCAATTTTTGGTGTCAACACTACTCTACACAGCTCTCTTCTCCTCTAATTTTTAGATGTCTTTCTCAAATTTATGTCTACTGATAATCTTTACTTTGCACAAATAGCATTGATCTACTCTTCAATCGAACCAAGTGAGTGGTTGATTGTAATTAGCCAGGTACATATAAATTCCATTTTTCTTATTATTGTAATCAATCAAAGCTTAATATCCCACTACAACTCCAATCACGTAGAGATAGGTCCAAAATACGATAGACTTCGCGATGGTTAACGTGCCTAGTCTATATTTCACCCAAAACGAGTGGCCAGATATAAGAGACCGCACTAAGATACACATACTTTCAATTTATCTATCCTCAAATCAAGCCGTACTCGTGGTATATTTTTTTACGAAACTAAATACAATTTTAATTAGAATTATCATAATACATTTTCACATAAATATTAACACTCCTGCTTATAGCTTTACTCGGTTGTTGGACTTAAACAAAGCCGAAATATCAATTTTTACGACAGAGAGAATATGCTGGTCGATCAAAATCTTTATATTGGTACGATACACTAATGATTTCGTGCGCTTGCGTCGGTCCTTCACTATGATCATCATTCATCATCGCCGTTCAGGCGTAGCTTGTACAGCCAGAACGGTGCCGCACCGGTCGTCTCGGCTAGGCGGGCGCAGTACAGTAACAGCCAACAGGTGGGAAGAGGAGTCATCACGCCTCGCCGTCAAGCGGGACAGGTGTGGGAGAACAAACAAGGAGCTGTTTAGTTCAAAAAGGAACTCTCAAATACACTATGAAAAAAAAAGATTCCCATCATATCAAAATGTTATAACATGCATGGAATATTAAATATAGATGAAATCAAAAACTAATTGCACGGTTTTGTTGTACTCTGCGAGACGGATATTTTGAGCCTAATTAATCAATTTTTTGATATTTTTTCACAAATACAAACGAAATGCTATAATAGCGCAATGATTACGAAGTGACATCTTACTCCCAAATTCAACCTCCCAATTCTAAGGCTTTGTTTAGATTTCAAATTCACCTCCCAAATTTACTATGCAAAAAAAAGATTCCCCATCACATCAAAATGTCATAACATGCATGGAGTACTAAATGTAGATGAAATCAAAAACTAATTGCACAGTTTTGTTGTGCTTTGCGAGACGAACATTTTGAGCATAATTAATCAATTTTTCACAAATACAAACGAAATGCTATAGTGACACAATGATTACAAAGTGATATCAAACTTTCAAATTCAACCACCCAATTTCAACATCTAAACAACGACTAACATCTAAACACCACCAAGAGCAGCCGGCTGGGCTGACCACGACGTCAGACGCGGACGCAGGGCGCGCCCGCCGCCGCCGCCGCCATACCTAACTTTTCTCTCAGCGGCGCCGGCGTCGGCTGCTGGGCCGTGCGGCCCGTATACGCATCGCAAGGGTTCTTTCCTCATACTTTTCCTGGCCCGGCCCGTCCGCTCCACTCCCTTCGGCCCACAAGAAAGGACGAAAAAAAAAAGCGCCACGCAGGAAATCCAGCTCCCGCGCCGCTCCATCATTTCCCTCCCCTTCCTTCTCCCCATTTTCGAATTTCTTTTCCTTCTCCGTTTTTACGTCCTCCCCCCGTCGTCTCCGTCGCCGCCGCTCCGCCTCCTCGCCGCGGTCCGGGGATCATGCCGAGCAAGTGGCAGGTCTGGGGCCAGCCCGACGGCAGCCTCATCTGGGTCCCCGCTTCCGACTCGCCTCCCGACCCGCCCCCGGCGGCGGCGGTGGCGGCGGGTCCGCCTGACTTTGCCCCTCCTCATCCGCCGCCGCCCGACCACGCACCAACCGAAGGTTCGATATCCTCATCCGTATGTACCCCTGCATTGGTGTCGACCTCAATCATGGATGGGTTGCTAACCCCTGACCCCCTTCTCCTCTGCCGTCAGAAAACCTAGGCTCCGACGGACCTCGCCTGCCCTCCATGGCCGACCTACTCCTCGGAGGTACCCGCATCCTCTCCATGCACGCACTTTGTTCTTCCGGCGTTTGCGTGAGTGGCACGGTGTCTGACTGGGAGGTGACCGCCTGTTTTCGTTGATGGGATCCGCAGCGATGGACAAGCTGATAGAAGGCGATGGGACAGATGTAGTGACTGAGGGTGTCAATTGGGCTGGACTGTTCTCCACCGGATCAGGGAGGTCGGTGGATGTCAGTAAGAGGGCCATAAGGAGGGCCAGGGCGTTGGTCGGGGAGGAGGTGGAGGAGGCTGCTAACAATAACAAGAAGAGAAGTAAGAGCTTTTGCTCCTGATTGTTGTTTTGTTTGGTTGAATTGTTGTGTAGTGTTGGATATCTGGTAGATTGGAATTGGCATTGCTTACGTTCATTTCTCTATGTCTTCAACATTGGGTTGATGAGTTTGTCTGTTGCAGAGCAACCATTTGGCGATGATGACGGCCAGGAGGGTGAACATAAAAACTTAGATGTTCCATTGGGAGGTAAGACTTGTTTCTCCCTTTTCTGTTCTGGAGATTACATTGGACTCCGTATCTCACAACTAGCAATAAAAGGTGCAAGTTCTGATAATTTTGATAAAATTATGTGGTGCCATATTGAGATGGTATAATGCGAAATTTAGGTGGTGCACATAAGGATAACTCCTTCCCAATGTTCCAAACTGGATCGGGCAAAGTAGTCTCGCTCAGTGAGGACTCGATTCAGAAGGCAAGAACTGTTTTAGAAGGTAGGAAGTGCTTTCTCATTTCATGTGATGACATTTAATTGTCTCTCTGTAGTTTAGGTTTGTTTCATACTAGGAAAACATGTCATTAATTAAGAAATGCCATTCTCTTGTTTTTAGAAAATATTGAGAATGCTGTTGGTGCCAGACAACCAATGTTCCATACCGGTATGGGTAAATCAGTCCTAATCAGCAAGAGCTCCATTGATAAGGCAAGATCTGTTTTAGAGGGTCAAACGGTCACAAATGAAGGTTAGTTTTATTCTAATAAGAATTCTATATTAAGAAGTGTAGGAGGCCTTATCTCGTGATTAACAACACTATTGCTGGAGATGTAGGAGGCATGAATGGCATGGAACAATTTCCAATGTTCCAAACTGGTTCAGGTAGAGCTGTATCAATCAGTATGGCATCTGTACAGAAAGCTAAGGCGGTGCTGGCGGAAAATAATATAAATACAGGTAACATTGATTATTTTACTGTTTACATTTACTATATTTTCCTAATTACTTCCGAATTGGCGCCTTCTTAGTGTCATGATGCAATTCCTCTATTGTTAGTAAACGTGGAGGGTCCTGGTAGGCCTGATCAGTCTCCAATATTTCAAACCGGTTCCGGAAGACCAGTCTTGATCAGTGAAAGATCCATTGAGAGATCTAGGGCTGTGCTGATGGATGAAGGTGCTGAAAATATTGGTAAGATATTAGAACTGGACTATGTCTTTGCACTTTTATAAATTCAACCATGATAATAAGTGTTCACTTCTTTTTTATGAAGGACAACGGGATACTGGCTGCCAGCTCCCAATATTCCAAACAGGACTAGGAAGGCCTGTTGCTGTGAAACAGAGCTCAATTAAAAAAGCAAGGACAGTTTTGGAGGATGGAGATGTTAAAATAAGTGGTAAAAACACTCATAGAAACTTAATTTCTTTCTTTACTATGTAATGCACAGGATTCACTAATCTCTACTTCCCTTTGTGAGATTCAGTAATTGGAGATACCAATGTTTGCGCTACATCTTTCCAATTTGAAACTCCAACCTCTGTTTTGGTGAGTAGCAGTTTGATTATGAACGACAGAACTGTTACCCCAAAGGAAAAAACTCCAGCGCAAGGTATAAACACCTTTCCTCAGTTCACTGTGAAAACTTGTCTCTTTGAGCCATTCTGTGTACTATCTCTTCAATTTATCAACAATACAAAAATGCCAATATTAATACATCTTCAATGTTTCTCACTTGACAATCTTTGTTTCACTGCAGAGAAATGTTACAAGGATGATGGTCACTTGCCGTTGTTTCAGACTGGGTCAGGGAGGTCAGTTACAGTAAGTAAGAGCTCAATTAAAAGGGCAAGTGCAATTCTGGAGCCAAGGAACATTGCAAAGGAATTGGAAGGTACATCATGCTGAAAACATCACGTATCACCACTTTGTAATCGCTGTGCACATGTATGTTTTTTCCCTGACAAGCATGTTTTCTACCATGATTTCCTCAGATGAAGCTCATCTAAATGATGTTTGTGCTACCTCAATAATTAAAACTGGGCTTGGAAGGTCTATCTTAAGCAACAACTCAAGACATGCACACGTTATCTCAGAGGCTAAAGGTGCTGTAAAAAGAGGTACATTTATGTTCTAAATTAAGAGTTCTTTCACTTGGATTTCAAAGTTGCTACAGGTTGCTTTTGTGTAGCCTCCTAAATACTGTTGTCTCTTGTGCAAACCAGCAAATAGTGACATTGGAGATGGTTTTGCTGAAAACCCAGTGTTCCAGGCTGGAATACAACTGTTTTCACCTGACAATGAAAGTTCAAGACATAGGGGCACCCTCTTGGAGCAAGGAAAATTTGCAACAAAAGGTATCTCTTGGAATACTCAGCTATACCCTAGGGCTTTTTATGCAGCTGATTTTTAGCATAGATTCACAAAACAAACCTCACATGATACACATTCAATTCCTTTGTTGACCTTTAAAATATTATATACAATGTTATTTTTGAAAGGATATGAAGAATGCGGAAGTTCATTGCCAATGTTTCAAACTGGATCCGGAAAGTCTGTCTTGGTCAGTGAAAGCTCAGTGCAAAAGGCCAAAGCTGTTTTGGAGGAAGAAGGTGATGTGAACAGAGGTATCTACTATTTAGCATGCATATCAAGCTTTATAGGCTATTTTGCTGTGTGTCAACTGATACTAAATATTCAGTAACCTCCATTCTGATGTTTTCTTCTGTAAAGTCAACATTAGTACTCCCTCTATTAAAAAACACAAGACATGTTTTCAGGTCTCGGTGTTCAAAGTTATATTTTGACCAAGGTTTTCTCACAAAATATATAATTATAATTATAAACCGATATATTGTGAAAGCATTTTGAAATGTGAATCTAGTTGTATAATTTTTTTCTGTTAATTATAATGTTACTAGTTATTGGTGAAAGTATCCAAAGTTTGACTTTTTCCAAAACAAAATGTCTTGTATTTTTTAATCGAGGGATTGCAATTTAACAAAATTGTAGTTTATAATGGCAATTTCAATGACAACCCTGGCTATGTAGTTACAGTTTAAATGCACACATTCTGAAATATCAAATTTATAAATAACCGATAGAATATAGATCTAGAGTATATTGAAAAGTTATTTTCAAAATGCACACTGCCATTATTTTAAGATATCGTTTTGATTAAATCTGAGGTCCTATCATTCCTTTTTAGTTGTAAAAATTAAGCTACCAAACATTGTTTACACTATTTCTAGGAATGAACCACCAGTTCTTTTTAGTTTGCCATAAAAAGATAAAAGAAGAGAGAATATTGCATCCTTGTCATAATCTATTTCTTCGGTTATTCAAACCATTCATTCTGCCATGCTCATTTAGAGTAGTGAACTTCACTGTTCAGGCTGTTGCATAAGCCTTATGAGTTATGACAAGGGTCCAAGTTGAAATGTATGATGTGCGATCAAATTTTAAGGGTATGAAATATGATCAGTTTGCAGTTATCAAGCTGATACAGTGATATGGCATGATGATGATGGTGCGTTGATTAATAGAAAAACTTGTTCCAAAAGGATTAAAGGAGCATGTTTGCAGTTTTAAACCTACATGCATTTTACCTTTATTTATTGCTGTTCTGAGTTGTTCTTTGACAGATAACTGCAAGTTGGTTAAAATGGACAAAAGATTTCCAGTCTTTGCTTCACCTCTCAAGACAAGCTATACAAGAACAGTAAATGTATCTTCAACTGGTGTTTCTCGAGCTGCTACCTTATTGGGCTTGCAGGAGAATACCCTTTCAACACAATTTTTTGGACATGTGGGTGATAAGTTAGGTACGAAGATAACTGTTAAGCGGGACAATCCAGAACAAAGGCTTGATTTTGCATCTCCACATGCAATATCTGGTGGTCCTTATAAGGGTTTTTGTCCAACAGAAAACTCCATACTTATAGATAGACACCAGCAGTTCGGATTTTCTAAAACTACCTCTGATGCCGGTGAGCATTCTATCAGGTTCAGCACTGCTGGTGGCCGATCAATGGCTATTTCTACTGGTGCACTACAACGTGCAAAAAGCCTTTTGGGCGATTCAGATTTAGCAGTTTCACCAAATGATTCAGGAGGCCGCTCTCTGGCATCAGCTGCAGATTCAATTATTTCTCCAAAAGGAGATGAATCTAACTTATTGCACAGAACTAAAGCAATCGGATATGCTGTACCTGATACCCCTGTGACTAAAGGAAATGCTAATAAGTTTCATATGGGTAGGGAATATCGTCCAATCAACGAAATTCCAAAGGTCCCAAAGCCTCCCTCCAGATGTTTATCCGAAGGTAACAATGCAGTTGACAGCAAAGACAAGACCCAGAGGCACCATATGCCAGCTGGACCATTGGTTGACATCACTAACTACATGGCTACATGTTCCGGAAATACGGACCAATTAGCTAATGGAAAGAGAATAATTGGGGGAAGAAGCTCCATATCTCCATTCAAACGGCCCCGTTCTTCCAGGTCCTTTGATTCACATCCTGTCTAGCAAGTTGTAACTCCTTGATGTTATGCTTCTGATACATCCTTGATAAAATTGGATAGGTTCACCACGCCAATAAAAACCAACAAACTGTCCTCTGCTGGTAAGCCGATGGTTATACATAGTTAAGCACATTCTCCAGATTCATTCCCACTTGATTGGTTGTACTATTGTTCACAGGAGAATCCAAAGTAGCGTCAACTCAGATCAGTCCCTGTAGGACAAAGCTATCTGCACGTTATCCTTTCCAACATCAAAGGAAAACTTGCAAAGAATATTTTGGTGGTCCTCCTTGCTTCAAATATTTGGTACATACAGTGTTTCATCCTTGCATTTCATTTCTGCAGATGTGTTGTTTCCTCAGTTTGTTTACTATGAATCTTTCTTGTGACCAGACTGAACATGTAAGTGATGACGTGAAGCTCATGGATGCAAAAAGAGCTGAGAAGTTTAAGTTTCAGAATATGGGAACTGGAGCAGAAGATTTTCAGAAGATGCTGCTTACATGTGGCGCTTCATTATCATATGCAACTAAAGAGTAATGAGTGTTCTTGGATGTCATGTTCCAGTATTTCACGCGGATGATACAAGATTGACCTTTATGGTGTGTTTGAATTGTGGGATAGATAGGTGGGATTTAGATAGGGATATGGGGTATATATGGATAATCCTTAATAGAAAAGAATGAAGGGTTCTACTCAACAATCCAGCAGAAAAGGAAATTTCATGAATCCCAACAAATGCTATGTTAGGTTAACTGATATGGTGCTTTTGCTCAGTAAGTGATAAAAAATGGTTTGATCATTACCTTTCCAGTTTAATTTGTTTCTGGTGAGCTGCTTAATTAATGAACTTTTGTGGACCCATTCATTAAACTCTTTTTTTTGCTTCATTTCCCTCATGCTATGATCAATATATATTGACTTAGATATGTTCTGTATGCTGTGTGCCAATAAAATTACAAGAATGTTTAGACATCCTGGATATCAAGTCACTTTGGTTTTCCTGTTTTAGGTGGGTAAATAACCACTACAAATGGATTGTGTGGAAACTTGCTTCACTCGAGAGATGCTACCCCACTAGAGCTGCTGGTAAATTCTTGACGGTTGACAATGTTTTTGAGGAGCTTAAGTACCGGTGAGATGATATGCATGCTTTCTATTTTTCCATTTCAGCTGTATGGATGCATTTCATTTATCTATGAAATTTCGTGGATTGTAGGTATGACAGAGAAGTGAACCATGGCCATCGGTCAGCAATAAAAAAAGTTCTAGAAGGGAATGCTTCACCATCTTTGATGATGGTCCTGTGCATCTCAGCTATTTACTCTTATCCTGACCAAATTAACAATAAGTTGGAGGTTGACAAGGTAGATAATAATGAAGACAGCAATGCCAATAAAATCTTGTCAGCAGCTAATAGACACATGTCTGCAAAAATTGAATTAACTGATGGATGGTATGCGGTTGCTTTCACCTTATTGCATTGCATTGAAACTGAAAGACATCAACAATTTCCAGTATCTGCCTCTTCGCAGGTATTCACTTGATGCATCATTAGATGTGGCACTTTCAGAACAACTAGAGAAAAGGAAGCTTTTCTTAGGACAGAAGCTTCGGGTACTTCATTTCTCATGGGGACAAAAATGTAGTTAATCGCTAACTTGTAACGTGTTTGACCTAATATGAGTTCCATCTTGGCAGATATGGGGAGCTTCTTTATGTGGTTGGTCTGGGCCTGTGTCATTTCATGAGGTTTGCCTGAACCCATGATCCATTAAGTAGCTGTAAATAAGGACTAACATATTATTAAATGTCTTTGTTGACGACATTATATTTTCAGGCATCTGGTACTGTCAAGTTAATGGTCCACATAAATGGCACCTACCGTGCAAGATGGGATGAGGCCTTGGGATTCTGTATGTGCCTGTTGTACTCAATTTTTTTTAAAAGAACAATACCATTATGAGTACCTGTAACTGAGTATTTGCACTCCACATTCTGCGTATCCTTATCAAACTGTTGCATTCTTTTTTTATAACTATTCATATGCATCAGGCAAGCATGTTGGACAACCACTGGCATTCAAGTGCATAAAAGCTTCTGGTGGTAGAGTTCCTAGGACATTGGTAGGAATCACAAGGATATATCCTGTTCTCTACCGGGAAAGGTATACAACTGGATGCAAACTAAACGCATCACAATTGTCAAAAAGAAAAAAAAAAGAAAAAGAACTAGGATCGGATACCTGCATGTTAACTCTTGATTGTGTACTTCAGGTTGCCTGATGGTTGTTCTATTGTGAGATCTGAAAGGATGGAAAGAAAGGCGCTGCAACTGTACGAGCAGAGGTACTTAATTATGCGACTAGTAAACAATACAATTGAATGCACTGAACGCCACAACTCCTCTAATAGAAGTAGATTAACTATTAAGCTATCAAAGTACCCTTACAATCACTAATACATGTGCAGCATGTGAAGCAATATGTCTGGTGTGACTATTTTTGTTCAGTTTAGAACATTCTCAGCATGTTTGGTCATTTGGTGTATGGGGACTATGAAGTTATATTCTCTAAATGTATTTGTGCTTATCAATTACCTTTGATCCTCATCCTGGTAGCTCAAGACAGGGTTCTCCTCCTACCATTGCCTTATTGTGCAATTAAAATTGCAGTTGTCCTCTTAAATATCTAATTAATTGTCTGTTAGATATCTGCACAGAGGTTTTCCCTAGTAACCAGCAGGCAAGTCTGTTGGAGAAACCATGTTGCAAAATACGCTTCCAAACATATTTGTTTCCCAACAAGTAGCACCATATAAATGTACACGTGCACCGGTGAATGGTGATAGGCTGCTCACTGCTGCAGGTTGCCTGTTGGCACCATTACATATTCAAAAAAGCATTCCCTAGTGTAAAGAAATTTGCTTTATGAAATCTAGATTGCTGCATAGAATTAGTTTAAGAACATTCAGACTAGCGACCTGAAGTTCTTGGATCAAAGTTGGGTTTAGTTTTATGGTTCTTTTTTTTTCTATTATTATCCCCCATTCAGTGCCATCGCAGTAACATTTCATGTTACTTGTAGGGTATCTAAGATTGCAGAAGATATTCTGTTTGAACAAGAAAACTGCGACAGTACAGATGATAATGAGGAAGGGGCTAAAATTTGCAAAATGCTAGAGCGTGCAGCTGAACCTGAAGTTATAATGGCAGGCATGACCTCAGAACAGTTGATGCATTTCTCATCTTATAAAGAAAAACAGAAGGTAAGTAGACCTGGCTTCTGTTAGTTCATATTCATATGGAAAGTTGCACATGATGTACCTATATGCTGCAGGAGGTTATGCAAAATGAAGTAGCTAAGAAGGTCCAAAAGGCCCTTGACGCTGCTGACCTTAGTTCAAGAGATGTTACTCCATTTTTGAAAGTGAGGGTGATGGGCCTTGTCAGTAAACTTTCTGCTTCAACATCTAGCAACAAGGAAGGGCTAATAACAATTTGGAACCCTACTGAGATGCAGGTATGGCACAATCATCTGCAGTTTATAAGTGTTGCAAACATCTTATTCTGTGTTGAAAAGGGAAGAAATGATTTTTGGTGTAAAGCATTAAAGCTTCATTATTGCTATTGACAGAAATCTGATCTTGTGGAGGGACAAATTTATTCTGTTACGGGATTGATGCCTTTGAACCATTGTTCTGAAATCCTCTACTTGCACGGCAGAGGATCATCTACATCTTGGAAGCCCTTAGCATCTGCTCAGACTACATATTTTAAGTAAGATACATGACTGCACTCCAGTTACATTGCATTGTGCAACTTTAACCATGTTTCTTGTTCCAGACCATTCTTCACCCCTCGTAAGGCAATTGAACTTTCAAATTTTGGTGAGGTGCCACTTTCAAGGTCAGTCTAATCCCAAATTTAACTTCCTGAATCTTCTACATTGTAGTAATGAACCTTTTGAATAATCCCTGTTTGCTTCAGTGAATTTGACATTGCAGGTGTTATTTTATATGTTGGCAACAGTTATTTATGTAGCAACCAAAAAAGGCAGTGGCTCTTTTTAACAGATGGATCTAAATTCATCTGTGAACAAAAGTATGAAGAGCAAGATTGTCTTCTAGCAGTTAGCTTTTCTTCCCAACCACAGGAGAAGGCTCTGCATTATTTAGTCACACCCTCTCTGGAAACACAGTATGTGATATTTTGATTTTGTTGTCTATAGCTCAAGTTTCTGTATCTTATTTTGAACCTCTAAATTGAACACCACTTTGTGGAAAACTGGAAATTGTTGCTTAGACACTTGAAGGTCATCTGCAGCATTTTTTTGTTATTACATTTTTTCATCTTTAACCCTTTCAAAGCAAGTGCATAGTTTAGCTTTTCTACATTTGTTGCTCAGGTTGGTTTTAGTAATCTGGTCAAGCGACAGAAAGACCAGGTGAGGCAAATATGGGTAGCTGAGGCAACAGAGAGCTCTACCTACACTCTTTCCCATGAGATTCCTAGAAAATCTCACCTAAAAGAAGCTGCAGCTTCTGCTAAGGGATGGGCTTCAAGATCTTATGATGTAAGTTTCTACTCCCTACAAAGACCACAGTTATGTGCTACATTTTCTGATGATCCCAGTGCTACTCATTGTTTCACCGCAATATGAATGGCCCTTGCAGAAAATTGAAGAGCTGAAAGAAAGGGTTTTACATATAGTTGGCGACAGTGGTGGCTGAGTTATAATGAACTCTGCTGCCTGCAGTTTTTGGAAATGATGCAAGAATTTGTTTGGGAGTTGTTATTGCTATATCAATATTTCTCACTGGCGTTTGTCGCTGCTGGTTGGAGGCAATGTGATGAAGCTTATGCCAGTGGAATATTCATGGTCAGTGTGAACAGGATAGGGACGGAACATTGGAATGGCCAAAGTGGGCCCTGGTCCCCCTGCCCCTGCAGTTTGAAATTCTTAAGACCAGTCCTTATGAAATGGCAAGATTTCGGCATATTTGTTACTTGGCCTATCAAATGGCCACCCCTCATCTTCCTGTGCACACTGAGGTAGGCCCCATGTAACAATTGGCTCAAGCTCCACCACTGCTGATGGACAAGAGAACGAACAACTACGATACATGCTGCCCCAGACGCAGGTCACAATGAGAGATTTCTTCACAAGGTAAGTTGTGATATGCATTGCGATGTACCACTACAAGATCAGCAACTACCGCACATGGCATGCACAAATTTCCTAAGTAACCTCATGGAGTTTGACCGTAGTTGTTGCCCCTTTCTTGCTTACAGTATGGTAATTGTTGTACTTTTGCACTTACAGGGCTTGCTATTTGAGGTTGGAGAGATCAGAGAATTAGCCGAACAGAGGGGAGAGCTCTCTACTCAAATGGGCTGCTCAACAGCGAAATCACCTCATGGAGTTTGACCGTAGTTGGTGCCCCTTTCTTGCTTACAACAGGAATAGCTCTGCCCGGTTCAACACTGCAGTCCGTGCTGGGATCAGCATCTCGGGGCTGCCAAGTATTTATGCTGCCAAGGCTGACAAGAACAACACATTGTAAGCAAGTTGCCTAACCAGGCTCGCTTATTATTATGATGGTGTACGAATTACTATTTATTTTAGTAAAAATTGTAAAGCTGCAGTATCAACTGGATTCTATTGGACTCCATTAGATTCCCTCTGCATAACTGCAGTTGTGGGTATGGTTGCCTTGCCGGCTTGTTCAAAAATATTCTCTTCGTTTCGAATGTGTCATTTTAGCTTCTCAAACAATCTCTTTTATTTCTATATATAATCCCGCTCTTGCTAAAATAATGTTAATCAGTCAGTCACTCAAATAAACTGCACCATTTTGTCATGTACCATCAATTAAAGGTACGTTCATTTGATTCACACTCATAATCTTGTTTTCTAATGGTATGCGCTTTAAACGCTTTAAATTGTATTTTCTCGTGATTGTGATTGAAAAGAAAACATTTTCTATGCTTACCTAGCTCATTGCCTGGTTCAGCGCTAGATAACATTGCTTCGTTTGGAGAAAATAAATTCAGCTCTGAGTTCACCTTTTTTGTGCGAGTTTTTTTTGACCGAAGTTGGGAAGGGAAGCCCCTACCTATTTTTTTATATATATTTTATTCCAAACTCAATTATTCGCTCCCACAGGGAGTCGAACTTGGGTCTACTGGGTGCTACTAAGTCTCTCTAACCACTTGGCTAGAGGCCCTTTCACTTTTTTTTGTGCGAGTTCGAGATCACTTGATTTGTTTAACCTGACTAGAGATTGCAAAAATAAATTAATGTCGCCATTGGGTTTCGCTTGAGGACTATAAATACTATCTTAATCGCAAAATCCCGTGCTTCCGTTAAGACATTAGCTCCACCGCGAGCCACCTGAGCGGCTGAGCAACAGCACGGCAATAATGAAGGATTCAAGGATACATATTCATAACATCATAAACTAAAATCAATGAAAATAAATCAGCTATCATTTTGATCAAATTTGGGCTACACAAGATACATTTCCAGAAGTGAGCAGGGTAAGGGCAACAAAAAAGAAAAACAAGTAATAGAAAACAAAATTCAGGAACAATCAAGACTAATTGACGATTTTACAGGAGAGCGAGGAGTATATATCTTCATGCAGTAAGATGCTAAATGCACGGCCTTGAATATTCATGATTGAGGAAGCACCTTCAGAGAACAAGAGCTGCCATGGCAGCAATTGTATTATTTCAGCCAATAGTTTAGATGAAGGCATCAATATAAAACTCTTTCCTCATGAATTATATCTGCAAAGCGTAGATAATAACATCAGCGAATCTTGGAGTATAGGACCTCAAGTTAGGTAGGTTATCAAGTGGTCCCCATCGACCAAGGACTAAAAACAGCTGGTACCTTATATTCACAAATTGATTCAATATAGCAAGCAGATACATTATGGCAAAACAAGATACGGCTTACCTTGAACATTTCGCCGAAAAGTCCTTCTAGAGGGTTCTGGCGCTGTATATTGTAAAATCTTGCAGCTATTTCGTCCAGTAACTGAAAGATGCAACCATGCCATCTCATGAGCTGCCAATATTTGCAATTTTTCTAGTTTTGACATGATACTATGATAACAGGTTAATTCCAGCAATACAACTAGTTTCTTATAGGCGTATCAGGATATGAAAAGGTTAAACTTCATAAACTTTGACTTGCAGTCAAATTATATATAAAGTACGAAAGTTGTACCAGTAGAATTATATTTCACAAATATTTTAATACAACGCTGATTCTGTAGCATCTGTGATATATTGTAAGTGAAATTGATAGTCAAAGTAATGGAGGGATACTAAAACTCAATAATAAGAAAGCATACTCCTAGAATTTCAACTGGTTCCTACAGGATCTAAAATCATCTTTCACGCAAACACATTATTGCCAATATTTGTTTCCACTACTTTTGAAGCAGTTATCCTATTTCCTATCAACTTATGGTTACAATTGTAAAAGTTGCCATGTGACGCTAAACAGCTGTTCTTTATGAGCTAGTACAAAACAATAGAGAAACAACACTACCTCCTGAAACACAGGGTCACGATCTGTACTTGTCTTATACTTCTGTCGAAGTGTCCTAAAAAGAGGGTAAGCATCTCTTTCAAGCCTGTAAAAGTGAGAAATGTAACAAATGCCAGAGGGCTGGACACAAATAATATGTTTCAGGACATAAGTGTATACAGTAACAATATGAAACTACCCTGAAGTATTCAATGAACATTATTTCAAACATATTCTGCAGAACCAGTATGATTTAAAAATAAAGCTACCTAGTAAATCTCTTTATATGGGACAACATACCACATAAGTGACTGAAAAAATAAAAATACAAAAAATAATTTTTTCTAGAACACACAGGAGATCTCCATATCTTTGTATTAAAGAGTTAGAGAAGACAACCAACACAGTCTAAAAACATCAACCAAACCTAAAAGTTTGAACTAATGCAATAAAAACATTAACCCAAGGTCACCATGAAGTTGTCAAGAGTGAACTAAAACTATTCCAAGAGGAAAAAACAAAGAGTGAAGCTACACCTGTCAGATTGCCATATTAACTTAGTTTAAGGCCTTGCATACATCAACATAAAAGAAAAACTTGCTCGAACTTAACAATCGATACATATCCACGTCCCTTTCTATTTTTTTCCTTGAAGAGACCAGGACATCAACTTCTGTTAAATTGTAACTAATTATCAATAGAAGAAATAGTCTTAGGTGGGAAGATCACACAAGATAAGGCAATCTGCAAATTTTGCAATTGATTGACAATTTAAAAAGTACATGCAAAACTGCAACATTTGTCCTGCAATAAACTTTCCTGTCTGAAAGAGAGGATATTTGTACGTTGATAAAAGATGCAGAAAGAAGAGGACAAACTTACGTTGGTAACAAATACTTGATGAACTGAATCAAATCTGTTTTCGGAAATTCTGAGTTAGCGGATTTTAGTAGTTCCTTCATCTCATCCATAAGTAAATTTGCATCTCTCAGGTTCCCTTGAGATAGGTACCTTAAAGGAATGAATATCATGTCAGAAAACTGGGTATAGACCCAAAGCTGAGATACTGTTCCACCAATGAAACAGTCTATTTTACATTAAAGCATGCTACTCTCAGCATTCAGATACAACCTGAAGGCAATTTGCGGATCACATCTCAGGGTATTTATAACTGTTATATTTAATAAAGACAATCGATCCTAGGCAGTGTATGTAGCAGTTATTTGAAAAAAACTCGATCAACCTAGGAGAAACTAGATAGCATTGTAAATATAAAAAATAGGCACCCAAATTCAAGTTGGAGAGCACTCAAACCTGGGTGGGAGGTGGGAGTGTACACCCACACCTCCCACTAACTGAGCTAGGTTCCCTAACTATGGTCTAGCTAACTGCTAACCTCTACCTAACACTGTTAAGATAACAAAACTCAGAAACTTCTTGCATTGCAAATACACTGAAGGTCTCCCTCATACATGAAAGAATGCCCCCCTCCCCCTAAACATTTATGAAAGGATATCTTACATTAGGACCCCGCGTGCAATTGCAGTATCATCTTCACCAGGATAACACTGCACAGCACACCAAAAAGGATTAGAGTATCATACTACATAAAACTTATTTGTTAAGAACAAAATCACTACCTTGCTCATAAAGTTCACCAGCATAGAAGCAAACTTTTTTGGATCATTTCCACGCACAAAATGACTCGAGACTCTAGTCATGTCCTGCAGTCAAGGTACTAAAAAGTAAACCTCGGAGCACAATCACAAAAATACTAAAACTGGTAACGACAGTAGTGATCCAATTGCAGCTCTAACATAGAAGACATCCACATTCTTGTCAGCCAATAAATTATAGCAAGTTACCGTTTCTGGAGACTCAGAATATATGTACTCTGCTAACATAACATGCATCTCAGGAGAACCATTTCTTGATGTCCCAAACTCAGCAGACCACCTTAATAGTATATAAATGACACATTATTAGTGTCGCATGAAGGCAGCGCCTTGATAATGGAGAGAACAAACGCAATGCCCAGTAAAAGAGTAAGTGTGAAAATAGTTATCGTATTGCAGTTTCAAAACCACAAAATATTTTAGCATAAGCAAAATTTCATCTTGAAACAACAGCATGGCCAACTCTAGAAACAATAGCATCAACTCTTGAAAGTATTCACTAAAACATGTGAATGAGATCACTATTATGGAAAAATATATTTATAGTTTGACTTAACCAATTGGATAATTCTTAATTTTCATATGGGATGAGAACAAATGAGTCAGAACCATCCATTATCCTATCACTATCTCAATAACTCACTCATCTTATCTGCTAGGTCAAATAAGGTTATGCACAAAACACTACTTTGGGTGAAATAATTTGACGCTTTAATGGCACAAGTTTGTTTAGTTTTACTTGCATTTAATAAAATTCGTGTAACACTACCTGATAGCAGCTTTCAGGAATGATGAACAACTCTCTGCACGCGCTTTTGCAGCAGAAATAGCTTCTGATAATTGATGCCCCTCATCATCATAGTCATCTCCAAGGAAATGCGGAACAGATATCCTGGGGAATGCCTCATACATCTTTCTGATACGATCTAATGTTACACAATATAGTTACTATCACAAAATATGATATCTATTTACCAAATACATGCTTTTCATTTGCTAAAAAAGAAGTGTTTTATTCAGCTGATTCAGAACCATAAGAGGACCAACAAGATTTTCTGTATGCAAAGAAAAAACAAGAAGAGGTACACTAAATTGCTAATCTTTTTGCACAATGGACTAGCTGGGAGCAGCTAAAAGTGATATATTGTACAAATGTATTAGCTAGTTAATTAAAGGAAAGACAAGCTGATTAACTATAGGATATATTCTGATGATCAATTAAAGGAATTTATGTCCTGTGCTGCCTTAAAAGAAAAAACCTGACCAAAAGTTTCTTCACTGTATGGAAACTCTCCCGTGACAAGGGTGTCAACAAAGAGGACTGCAAGTTCACCACCACAGGTAACCTGAAATTGTTTATAACAATATAAATACGTTGAGATCTTTTACCAATAAGTAAAAAATGGAAGGATTTCAAAGTTCATGATGCTTCTACAATGGATTGGGTCAAATACCAGTTCAGGTTGCCACAAGTAAGTAAACAGATAACAGCAAAATTAGTGTACTACCATGTTTGCAGAAATTCTAAAGCACCTCACTATACTATAGCATGGGCTGCCTGCTACCATCACATCTGTTTCCAGTTAAAGAGTAAAATGGAATGCAAATTTGTAAATTATTCCTGAAGTGCAAAAAGGAAAGAAAAAATAAACACAAGATATTAACAGCTTGCCGCAGAGGAAGCAAATGCATGAATAAAATAAACTAGCTTAAGCTGCTTTTTTACTTTTTGGTTGTGCAGCCCCTCCATGGGGGGCGGGGGAGTTGAAGAAAATGTGTACTTGGGTATATGAAATAAGGAAAAGTCACATAACGTGCTGAAATTAATGAATAATTTTGGTATAAATTGGTATATGAAATTAGCTGCTAAAAATATCTGTGAACTTGAACTTTGCATCACAAAGAGAAAAGTAACCTGCCCATGCTTCAATTGTACCAAAGCACCCGACTGAAGGATGTCCAAGGCTTCTGAATACTTTTGGGCAGCAATATACCTACACGAGATGCGCCAAAACAAGTTAAGATGGCTTACTGGTGTATTTTGATACTTGAAACTACTTTCTCCCCTATCTGATTCCAGTAAAATTTATGCATAATATTCAGCTATTTATTGTTTCTAATTATCTAGCACATTTTCATCCTTGAAACCACATTGTTTCTCATCTCACCCAGTAAAATTTTGTTAGAAACTTACATATACAGCCTCAAATAAAATTATTTTCTAAATTACTCAGCAGAATATGCGCTATACTTGGCTTAAGAAAGGCAAGTCCAATGCATGCACGAATAACACTTGTCAAAAATGCAAAAAAAAAGTTCCTTATTTTACTTGAAATGCGCTATATGTACGTCCTGACATGAGCACTTTAAATTGCTATATGAGCCAAATCAAACGAATTCAGCTCTTAGGGAGTCAAATTGAAGTAATGTAATGATGCAAAATGTTGATCTCCATCATGTAATAAGAAATTTTAAATATAGACTGAAGCATAGATTGTTGAAGTGGTGCAAAAGGGGAGAAAAGGGAGCCAACTACTTATGAAGTTAAACCATATACGTAATACCTTGCACTAGTTGACTTGTACATTTGTTGAGCTTCATAGAAATTTCCTCCATCCACCATAGACTCAAGCTTTTCAATTGTCTGGGACATATGATTCACCATTATTAATTGAGTAAAAATCTACAGGACCTGTGCGTAAAATACAACTTAATGCTGCCAGGGAAGAACAATCCCGCATAACAGCTAATGCTAAAAGGGTGCAGGGAAATACTTAAGAGTAGATAGGAGAACCTTTTATTGCTAATCCACTCTCTTCTCAACCTAAGGCTTGAAAGTCGAAACACAGAACCCACAAGGTGGTAGGGCAAGCAGTCATGGATCTTTACATCGTTGAGTTACTTTTCGAAATGTTGCTACCCTCTCAACTGATAATTATTGCTTTCTACAGCTACCAAAATTTCATGAGGGAAAACCGGAACAGCTATCTATGGAACTTTTGGAGTTTCAATAGGAAATCACATAAAAGCATTTTTGGTTCTGACTTCTGAGGAGAAATATATGCTTGGTTTTGTTCCAGTAAATCGTGCCAAGCTAACGGAAGAGAAAACACAAATTTTGGTTGCTAGGTCACTATGATATGGCAATCTGGTGATAAAAGTATGAACGATGGAATCCTATGCAGGATTGCTCCTTGCTTCCATTTGTAACTGAAATGAAAAAAGGTACACAGTGTCGCAGTATCCCTTTTATAGACAGCTAGCCTCAACCAAGTGAAACTCAACATCATCGTTATCGAATTTTTATCTTCTCCCACGCGAGCCCACGCCGCAGAGCACTGCAGGCCCTCAGCACGAACCAGTACTTGAACCCTAGCATCAACAAATTGGCAATGAGAGGCAACGCCCCGGAGGCGCAGGCGTCGGTACCCCGAGATCCAACTCGCTCATTGCGCACACGCCCGAAACACGAGCACTCGCACTAATGCGGACGGGTTCACCCACGCACGAGCTCACCTGACGCGCGGGGCTCGAGCGGAGGCCCTAGGGAGGGGAGGGGATAAACGGGGGGAGGGATCCCTCACCTTCTCGGGAGGAGGCAGGTCGCGGCGCGACCTCATGCTCCCCCTCATGCTCAAGGACCGCGACATGGCTCCCCGGCGAGCTGGCCCCGGCGCCGGCGGCAGCGGAGGAGGACGGCGGGCAGCGGTGGTGATCGGGGTCGCCGCGTCGCTCAGGGAACTCGCTCGCCTTTGGGACAAGACACGGCGTGGCCTGGCCTTTTTTGGATGGGCGGGCGCTGATCGTGGTAGCGCGAATCCTAAAGCTACTCGCTCTTCGTTGTACCTCCCTCTGTTTCGGTTTTGGATTTTGGTCTCCAAACCCTTGAATTCAATTATTATGTGGACTAGTGTTGTTTATGGGAACAGAATTGAACAATCCTTCATCAAATCTAAGGAGAACTGATGAATTTCGTGCCAACAAGAGTTATGCATGCTTAGGGTTAGCGTTCATTCCAAAAAAGGACCACAATTTTGGATACATAATTTTTTAAAGTTGCATTCACAACTCTAGCTAATATTCCAAATGCTATGTTGAAGATGTATCATGGACAACGTGCAAAAAATGATTCACCAGAGAAAAAACAGCATGCAAAAAATAACCTGGATTGCTGTAAATTGTAACTCTATTTCTCTCATTTTCTCAAAAAAAAACTTTATTTCTCTCACTTTTTTATAACTTATTTGTCCCACTTAGGATTCACTATGCCAACGGCATGAATTTTTACATTCCATGCTGATGGTTACCGACGTAAAAACGAAGATACATTTTTGCTTGATCCAAAAATATAATATACATATTCCTTACTTAAATACGTCTTTATTAAAACATAAGTCTACTAAGAGCATCTCCAAGAGACTCTGTATTATGTTAGCTAAATATAAAGATTATAGCTCATTTATAAAAATAGAAAGCCATTTAATTCAATGGGGTAATCCAACAGATTCTGTAAAGATGACCAGTGATGTAGGCTAGCTAAAAATAGCTAGCGAATGAAGTGGGATTGAGAGCCACTAAATTTAGAGAGCCATTTAAAGTTTGTTGGAAACATTTTTTCTTTAACAATAGTTAAATTTAACTTTAGAAAATGATTTGACTAATCTCTTGAATATGCTCTAAGGCGATACTTTGTACTTTGACTAGTACTAGTGTTTTAAAAAAATTAATAAAAAAAGATTATCTTTACTGTGATTCTAAAATCAATTAATACCCTTTTCAGGCAAATAAAAAAGTCTAACTTTAATACATATACATATCAAAACCATTTTAACCTTGTTTCTTACGTCTATTCCATTTTGCGTTATGTGTGAAAGCTAAGTTAAATACGATATGACGGTTTTTCGTACACAAGCGAATCTCTCCACGTACAATTTTATTTACCACCTAATGTTTTCGGATAAGATAATTTCCCTAGGCGGTAGTAGCAAACTAAGGGTGTGTTTAGTTGTAAAATGGGGTGGGTAAAATTTGGGGCCCGTTTAGTTCCAAAAAGGAACTCACAAATACACTATGCAAAAAGAAGATTCTCCATCACATCAAAATGTCATAACATGTATGGAGTATCAAATATAGATGAAATCAAAAACTAATTACACGGTTTTGTTGTACTCTGCGAGACGAACATTTTGAGCCTAATTAATCAATTTTTGGATAATTTTTCACAAATACAAACGAAATGCTACAGTAGCGCAATGATTATAAAGTGACATCTTACTCTCAAATTTAACCTCTCAATTCTAACATCTAAACACCACCTTGGTCGAAAAGTTACATCGGACACTGTAGCGTACTGTAGCACTTTTAGTTTGTTTGTGGTAATCGTTGTCCTAACATGATCTAACTAGGCTCAAAAGATTCGTCTCGTCGTGTACATCAAAACATGTATTTACTTTTTTTACCTATATTTAATGCTTCATGCACGAGGAGAGATTTGATGTGATAGATGAATAGTGAAGTTTGGAGAGAGAATTTTAGAAAGTTTGTGAGAACTAAACCGGGCCTACGTAGAAGATAGAAGTTTTACACTTCTTTTTGGAAATAAGGAGAAGTTACAAGTTACACCGGGACCTCAGATCAGGGACCTGTCAAAAACGGTGCCACTAGCAAACAAGAGCCCCTCAGCCCCGCTGATGTGGCCTGTCTGCCTCCACCCCTCCATTACCACCGCCTCGCATTTGCCGCGAGCTAGACCGAGCGAGGAGATTGCAATGGCGGCCTCCACTGCTTCCCGCCTCTCGCCCCCTCGCTTCCATGTCCCTCCCCGGTCTCCTCATCCTCCACTTCGGCGCTCGCGCTTCTTCCCTGTTCGCGCTGCCAAGTACGCCCCTTTCTTGGACCCCTTCTTTTCTTTGCCTTTGTTGCAACTGCAAGAAACCATGATAATTCACATATATTTGATTCCGACCGGTTCAATGGAAAGCTTGGTTATATTTTGATCTCCGTCAATATGTTGGCAATTAAGTAATGGCTTGTGAATTGTGATTATATTCCTTACTGAGGTTAACCTTTTTGTAGCATAGATTTTGTAATTCGTTGAATGAAATGGTAAAGCTCAAGTCATTAGCTTAAACCAAATTATAAGGGTAGAAAAGTCGCTGCGCCTGTGCCAACTTCAGTTTTTATTCCCATGTAGTTTATGCACCTTTCCTGCAGGCTCTTCCATGATGTGCATATTTAACAGTATTTCTCTTCATATGTGTGCCCGTTGATGGTTTATCTATGTGAACTTGCTCTGATACTGATAGCCTCTAGTTCTAGTCACTATCAACTCACATTGCCATAAAGGTGCAAAACTAAGTTGTCCACTCCAGCTTACTAATAGGGCAACTGTTGGTGGACCTACGCATGAGCATGACTCTCAGTTATTTGTAGTGTATTCATCTGTCAGAAACTCAAGTATTCAGTCATATAAACCTGTGATTGTAGGCTGGAAGCTGTGTTATCTATTGGTACTCATCTAATCCCACACCCAAGAAAGGTTAGTTGTTTATTTTAACAAGATGCTCGCTGATCATATTTTTGTCTGCTGTTTCTTAATCCTTAATACAATTGAGCTTGCCAAACTTTGATCATTTTTTCCATACTTGTCAGGCTGCGAGTGGTGGAGAAGATGCTTTCTTTGCCAACAGTGATGCTGGTGGAGTATTTGCCATTGCAGATGGTGTTTCAGGGTAGGCCATCTTTGCTGCAATGAACTGTTTCTCCGCCAAAAGAAGTGCTGCAGTGAACTGCGTTCCGTGCTTTTTTTTTCACCTTCTAGTTCTGAGTGCCCGCAGCATTTTCAATAAATGTATGCCACTATCAGCAATATGCATTAACACGGTTTTTATCCTGCTAGTCATTCTCTTATCTACTGACAGATGGGCAGAAAAGGATGTAAACCCAGCTCTGTTTTCTCGTGAGCTCATCAGAAACAGCTCTAATTTTCTCAATGATGAGGAGGTATATCTTGCTAGACATCGCTACCACAATATAAAATTATGGAAATACCATCTCCTTCATGCTCTGTGCCTGTAACAAATTTACATAACATGGAAATTGCAGGTAAATCATGATCCTCAGAGTCTTCTAATGAAAGCTCATGCTGCAACTTCTTCTATTGGGTCTGCAACAGTGTAAGTATAATTTGTACAGTATTATATGTTACAGTCTTACAGTTGCCTCCTTGTTCTGGATGATATTTAAAACGCTGTATAATTCGTTGCAATGGTGATAATAGAATCATCGCAATGCTTGAGAAGACTGGGACTCTAAAAATTGCAAGTGTGGGAGATTGTGGTTTGAAAATTATTCGGAAAGGTGAACTTTAGTAATCAATATCTAAATCTACCTATCTTGCATCGATTTTAACCCCTCATTTGTTTCTCTTCTTCAATGACATACTAGGCCAAGTAATGTTCTCTATATACCCTCAAGAACATTACTTCGACTGTCCATATCAGATAAGCTCTGAGGCAGTTGGTCAAACATACCAGGACGCTCTGGTATGTTACATTCTCAATATTGTTTTTTGTTGAACCTTGATGATATAGATGAAAATAATTGTCGGTGTGCCTAACGAGTGTTATATGCAGACATCTTATTGTTTCTTTCAGTTACAGTAAGCTTCATGATGATAATCAACATGAGCATGCATGATTTGATATTCTATAAAGATTGCCTCTTTTCTGATTTTGTATGCTTTTTTATCTATCAGGTTTGCAGTGTAAATCTTATGGAGGGTGATACAATTGTGAGCGGTTCAGATGGACTTTTTGACAATATCTTTGATCAAGAGATTATTTCCATCATTTCTGAATCTAAAGGGGTAGATGAAGCTGGTAAATCTCTCACTTCTGCAACAGGTGTCGTCACACCACATTTCCTGCCTTTCTGAAAACCTTATGAAATTTTTCCACAGCAAAAGCACTGGCTCAGCTTGCAAGAAAACATTCTGTGGATGTCACATTTGATTCACCCTACTCAGTGGAAGCCCGCAGTAGGGTGAGATAGAAGCACTTCTTGCAAAAATCTCGTTTACATGATCTTCTTTGCATCCTCAATGATGGAACATGTTCCATCCTGGATACGTACATGCAGGGTTTCGATGTCCCCTGGTGGAAGAAACTACTTGGAGCCAAACTAATAGGCATGGGATAACCTTTTTACAAGATGCTATGCTCAATGTTCTACATAGCGAGATCAGTAAGCTCATTGGTGCCCGAATTTTGTTTTTGTAGGTGGTAAGATGGATGACATTACAGTTGTTGTCGCACAAGTGAAGACAATAGAGGTCCCAGATGATGAGGTAGACCTACCAATTCACTCAATTTCGGTACAACAATGCCATTGCATCTTTTTATCTTTGTCCGGTAATGTGAATATGTGCTATTTCAGGGTGGTGACATAGAAGAACAGCAAGGGAATGAGCAAAGCGTTGCTGTTGCAGTTGCGTCCGCTGGACAAAACGAAGAATGATCAAGAGCTAGCTCTGAGTTCTTGACCCGCCGACATTTTCTCACTTCATTTTCTTTTTTCTCTGATGGTGTATATTACACTGCAAGTAAAGAATTTGAAGTGCAATACAGTTCCTGGGATTGTGTGTAGCTATTCATACACATACTCCTCCCAGATTGGGTTTAATACAAATGAAAATATGCAGTCAAGTCAATTACACATACGGAGTATACCATTATCAGCTTAGGGTCGGGTTTACGCCTTTACTGTTAACAGAAATACGCCTTCGAAGCAGGGATACGTATTCGCAGCCAACGCTTATGACCCTTCGTTTAGCGCGAGCAAGAAGCGCCTAAACCCCACCAAGGCCCGAACCCTAAGCACAGCGCTCCGTCCCCATGGCCCCATCCACGCCGGCGGCGGCGCCGGCCGCGCGGAATAGGGCGCTGACGGACCAGAGGTTCTCGGAGATGACCCCCGCGCTGTCCGCGGAGGTGGTGGAGGCCCTAGACCGCGGCGGCTTCCGGTATTGCACGCCCGTGCAGGCCGCGACCATCCCGCACCTGCTGTCGCACAAGGACGTCGCCGTCGACGCCGCCACCGGCTCCGGGAAGACCCTTGCCTTCATCGTCCCCGTCGTCGAGATCCTCCGCCGCCGCTCCTCCCCGCCCAAGTCCCACGAGGTCGCCTCACAGCTCCTGGCCTCCCTGCCTCCTTTCCCTGCTCTGTTCTTAGGCAGTTATGCTACTCATTCCAAAAAATTGGATACTTCAATTACTTCGGAAGGTCTGAATAATAAACCAATTGATTTCTTATCGCAGGTCCTTGCTGTTATCGTCTCTCCAACGAGAGAATTATCCTCGCAGATATACAATGTGGCACAGCCTTTCATTGCGACACTGAAGGGTGTGTCGTCCATGCTCCTGCTTGGTGGTCTGGACATCAAGGCAGAGCTCAAGAGAGTGGAGGAGGAGGGCGCAAACATATTGGTGGGCACTCCCGGGAAGCTGAACGATGTTATGTTGCGCTCTGGCACTCTAGACTTCAAGAATTTTGAGGTGGTTTCGAAGACAATGGAAGCTTGCGTGTGATTCTTTTCTGCTGAAATTGGTGAAAATGCTGTGCCATGCTTATGGTGTCTACTTTCGTTTTTTGTCTATTGCTTGGGAAGCAGATTTTGATCCTTGATGAGGCTGATAGGCTATTGGATATGGGATTTGAGAACCAGATTAACTCCATACTTTCAAAGTTGCCAAAGCTGAGAAGGACTGGGCTTTTCTCGGCTACCCAGACGAAAGCTGTCACGGATCTTTCCAAAGCAGGGTTGAGGAATCCTATGAGGGTTGAGGTTAAGACAGAGGCCAAGCGGACAAGCAAAGATGCCGGTCATCAAGAACTTGGTCCATCTAAAACACCATTGGGGCTTCGGTTGCAGGTATCATGAGACACTTTATTAAAAATAGCTGGATGGTTGTCAATTGTTGCCACTGTCTGTATTGCTATTCATAATGAAACTTTGGTTTTGTTAATTGATATGATGGCACCTGTTGGTTTTCTTGAATTTGCAACTGCTGCCTACAATATCATAAGCTTGTTTTGGTGCAGTATATGATATGTGAAGCATCAAAGAAGTCTTCTCAGCTTGTTGATTTCCTTGTGCAGAATAGTGGGAAGAAAATAATGGTGTAAGTATATAACGAACTGAAATTTATGTTTACTTCTTTTTTCTGTGTGTAGTGTGCTAACTTTTGAACTCTTCTATCCTACTTGATCTTAGGTATTTTGCAACATGTGCTTGTGTAGATTACTGGGCTGTTGTTCTTCCACTGCTTAACTCACTTAAAGGTTCTCCTATAATTCCTTACCACGGGAAGATGAAACAGGTTATAGCAAAACACTTTGTTTTCATTTTTTTACTATTTATATTAATATGGAGGCTTTCTAATATACATTCCAATGGTTTTCTTCATACTGACTGCCTCCATCTTTTTTATTTTCTAATCTGTAGGGCCCTCGAGAGAAAGCTTTGGCATCATTTTCTGCTCTTTCAAGTGGTATTCTAGTCTGCACTGATGTTGCAGCAAGGGGTCTTGACATACCAAGTGTTGATCTGATTGTGCAGGTTATATTATATTCTTTCCTCCCTAAACTGAATCTTCATGTTCAGGCATAAGCTGATTAAAAACATATGTATTTGTTCATCCAGTATGATCCACCTCAAGATCCCAACGTTTTCATACATAGAGCTGGCCGCACAGCACGGTATGATCAAGAAGGAGACGCTATTGTATTTCTCTTACCAAAGGTATTTTGTTCTGCATTGAATTTTTTCTTTATTGTTCATTTGGTAGGTGAAAGCCAGTAGTTCAATTGATTTTTCTGAGTTTATGTCCATAGCAATTCTCATTTAGGAAAAAAGAAGTAAATGTTTTTTGCATTGCAGGAGGATACTTATGTTGAGTTCTTGAAGCTTCGAGGTGTTCCTCTCACAGAAAGGGAGTGTCCCACAAGCACTGAAGATGTCGTAGCACAGGTGGGTTTTTCATGTACAAATATCATTTAGGCGTCTTAGGTTTGATCTGATACCACAATATAGAAAGGCTACCCTGCTTAGGACGGAAATTACTATACTAATAACTAATATACTACTTTGGCTGCAGATTAGAAGTGCTGCACTTGAAGATCGTAATGTCATGGAGAAAGGACTTAGAGCATTTGTTTCATTCGTTCGAGCATACAAGGAGCATCACTGCTCTTACATTTTCAGATGGAAAGACCTCGAGATTGGGAAGTTAGCTATGGAGTATTGTTTACTCCAGATCCCATCCATGCCTGAAGTGAAGCATCATTCTCTTTCCCTAGAGGGATTTGTTCCTGTTGATGTTGATGTTCATCAAATCAAGTACAAGTAAGAACTAGGAACATAACATAATTTGCAAATTTTTTTGCTGGCCTGTTTTTCAAGTAATTGCTAATACGTGGACAATGTGGTGAAGGAGTCATGTTAGTGTCCATGTTCTAGTGAATGAAATATCCATGTGTAAAAATAGGACTTATTCCTGCCAAAATGAAGGTATCAAATATCATGGACTGGTATCTAGTGATTTCAATTGTGAATATGGAGGTTGTTTTTCTTTTTTTTCAAAAACAGGCTGTTTTTCTTTCAATTGCGTCACCTCAGATAATCAGCAATTTTTAGTTGAAAGATGGCATTGTTCGTTCTATCTGCATGGTAATATCACATTGGGTTTGACATGATTTTTTGTCTTGCTTCACTGCAGGGATAAAGTTCGAGAGAAACAACGGAAGAAGGCACTGAAAAAGAAAGCAGAAGAGGAAGCTCAGAATCCAAAGCCAGAGAAGAGGAAAGCCCCAGAGAAGCCCGAGAAACCCAAGCGGAAGAAGACAGGCAAGCAGCGGCAAGCAGTCCAAACCAAGGAGGACCTGGATGAGCTGGAGCATGAGTACCGGCTCTTGAAGAAGCTGAAGCGTGGAGACATTGATGAAGAAGAGTACGAGAAGCTCACTGGGTTCGGAGACACTGACGGCGAAGCCTCTGACGGGGATGCGAGCGACTTGGATGAGAAGAAGGAGAGGGGCATCAAGCCGCAGAAGAAACTCAAGCAGAGAGGGAAAGGTAGAGGAGGGTCTAGGAAGTTTGAAGGGAAGAGTAAAATCAGGACCAAAAGGAGATAGGAATACATACAATGTTGTTGGGAAGACTACATTTTTTGGGCAATCTTGATTCGGTTTTTCACTTTTGAAAGGATTTTGAGCAGAGGGTCTGCATGTTCCAGGTCGAACAGATCGTGCTGACAGATGAGTAGGGAACGGCTGAGCCGACTGGAAGGGCTCTGTTGGCAAATTGTAGTCAGGCTTCTCGGCATCTTTCAGTTCAGCTGAAGGCCGAGGGAAAATGCTGAAATATAAGCTGTTCTTTTTTTTTTCGAGCGAATGAAATATTAAGCTGCTTACATGTGAACGTTACTCCAGAAATAGTATTATTCTGCTAGCAAGCAGAGAACACTATCATATAGGGGCCTGTTTGGCACAGTTCCAACTCCAAAAAATCTATCAAGTTCTTGAAGCTGGGTATGAGGAGCTCTAAGAAATTCTGGAGTTAGAGCTGAATTACATAAAGACTATTTAGATGAATTATTTTGTTTATAGCTTGTACTATATTAATTTAGCGTATAAAGTGTAAATCTGGACTGGAGTTTGGAGCTGGAGCTGTGCAAATCAGGCGGAATCCATGTGACCAGGACTCTCCACCCTACACTGAAGACGTCTTGTATGGTTGGATAATATCTCAATAGAAGACGCCTAATATATCTCTAAGTTCATAGCTTCAAGTCTGCAATGTTGATTTATAGACTCAACTCAATGATAAATCCAATTCCGACAGCTTATGGCTAATCAACATACAAATGGTAATCATAGAACTTCATTTTTTTTGGGTGCTCCATCTAAGACGTCCTAAATTAAGAAAGCCAGTCAAAAGATTGTATGACTGATCATGTTGGCAACATCGCATATGGAATGGCTAGCTTTTAAGAAAAACAATAATAATTGTCATATATTATTGTGCATTTGCAACAAAAAAGATGAAACTTGTCACAAAGCAATTGGCCGACCCTGCCCAGTCTATTGTTTGTTACACACCCGTAAAAATTGTCACGTGTTTCGTTATATATGACATTTTACCTTCTCGTCATGGTGGGTTTCATCATAGAAGGCTAGATTTGTTGTAGTGACCCCTCTAAGTTTGCTTTTCTTTTGGGCAACCCCCCGTCTAAGTTAGCTTTATGATCACGATCTTTAACCCAGGAGTATATCTCAATCTATCACCTCCATCTTTTAAAGCGAAAATTGCATGTGTCATTTCCAACAAGAGGTGGCTTTTGAGTTATCATCACGTGATTCATTGTAGAAAGTACTCCGTATATGCCATAGATAGAAAAGGAAACTTAAATTGGGTTATTAAATCTAGACTTTTTTGACGAACCGTTTTTGTGAGTCTCTTAAATGTGGCCTTAAAAACATAGCCAGACTCAAGGATGACCTTTGCACTGGGATTAAGAAAAGATTGCGGGTACGAAAAGGCATACGAATGTTGAGCATGACTTGTGTGTACGAGCGATGATTTTCAGGTCGCGGGTGATAAGATTTTCCAACCATGTGATTATGATGGTTTCTTTTGTAATTTATAGCTCGCAACTGCAGAATCCTGTAACCTCTCTCGTCGATCAACCATGTTTTCGTCTCATCGAACTACCACATCTTTCATAGGAACGTCTTACATTTCATATACACTTGTGATTTATCAAAGATTATTACTGCAAAGAAGCAACACCGCAAATATAGCTAGAAACAAACAGTATATTGATCTAATTAACCAAAAGAGGGATACAAGGATGCATGCTAAAGACATCCATATTGTTGATCAATGCAAAAAACTGTCAAACAACACTATGAAGCAAACTTAAGCTACTCTACTCAAATGGAGCACCAGACACGATAGCAATTCTAAGACATGACACGGCAACGATACATGACCCTTACCATCTAGCAAGAGACCAAAACCGAAACAAAAACCAAATAACATGACCCTGGCACATCTCCATGCACAAATACCCATATGCATGAATGGTTGGGGCTGAAGCCTCAAGCCTGAACTGAAGCACCTTCCTCATTCCATGGTAGGAAAAACATCATGTTCCCATGTGAAACCCGAGCTGCAACCCGGATTATTGTAAGTCTGGGTCATGTCATCTCCATATCTGCTAGGCCCGGCACAGCTGTTGCTGCTACTACCGAAGGCACTGCCAACCACGTCGCCAAGCCCTCCTCCATTTGCGACCGGGGCCAAGTCGGTTGGCCAGCTCTGCTGCAGCGGCAGGATTTCCTCTGATCCTGCTGCCAAGGTATGCATCTGGGTGTAGGTGTGGGAAGCTTGTGCAGGCTGGGATGAGGATGACTCTGGATGGTTTGGGAGCACTTCCTGCCTAACGAAATGCTGCTGGAGCAGTTCTTTGACTTTGGCTATCTTCATATCTACCATCTGGTTGAGGCTGGTAATCTTGTCGATGGTGGTGTTGGTGAGGCCAGGACGGAGCCCATCCATGCTCTCATGGAGAAGGCGTGAGGTCTCATGCTCGCAGTTGACAAGATCCAACTTGCTCACCTGGCTACGGAGCTTGCAGATGCGGCCCTGGTTGAACTCATCTTGGCTCTGGATCTTCTTGAACCTGCCAATATCTGGCATGTCCTTGAATTTTTTCGAGAAATTCTTGGCCTCCGGTATAGACACTACCAGAATGATCAATATCTACACCGGTTGGGAACCGGCTTTAGCACTGGGTATCCCAACCGGTGCAGATCTTCCGAGGCTAAAGGGGTACCCCTTTAGCACCGGGTTGAATAACCGGTGCTAAAGGGTCCCTTTAGCACCGGTTCCAGACACAACCCGGTGCTAAAGGGCCTGCCCCGCAGCGTCTTTAGCAGGGCCTTTAGCACCGGTTCCAGACACAACCCGGTGCTAAAGGGCCTGCCTTTAGCACCGGTTGCTGTCTGCAACCGGTGCTAAAGGCCCCGGATTTTTTTTTTTTGCTTTTTTCAGTAGCCATGCATGCACGTCTATATACGTGTATATACATATATATTCTAATACGTGTATTCTAATGCGTATTCGGCCGACTCCATATTCATATTAGCTGACATTTCATCAAAATAGAAGACATATATATTACAAAAGTAGATATTCATGCATGTCAACTCGAGTTATATATATTTAAACTGTATTTTCTACTTAATTAAGATTGACGACTTGTTGAACTGTCCTGCACGTCCTCCAGTACTGGCATGTGGAATTCTCCTCGGGGATTGACGACCTCGTCCCAGATCCATCCGACGAGTTGTTCTGCAATTGTGTCAATTCTTTCTAGCTCTAGAGACTCTTCCTTCAGGCTCAACATCTATAATTTACAAATAATTAAAAGATATTTAATCCGCCGAGTTGGAGACAATAATTATGCACTTAATAATAATGGAAATGTGTTTATTATTACGTACCATAATATCGTGTTGTGTAAGCTTTTTATGTCCCCAATTCCACATGTAATCGCAAACATAGTATGCACATAAATTATTTCCCTTCCCCTGTTTGGCACACTGTCGACCAAAAGAAATTAAGTAAAATTCATATAATATATTAGCCGAGGCCTACATGTACAAATTACTTGCTTACCGAAAAGCCAATGTTCCATTTTAGTGTTTCATGTTGAATAACCGGGTGTTCTTGACGAAATTGATTCCAGGCCCTGCGAACAAAAACATTGAGTTAAGTCATTGCGAGTGTAAGGGGTGAATTAAGTAGGGGAAAATATACATCACCTTGTCATCATGTCCATGATGTTCTGTAGTTTTTCTATTGGAGTGTGCAATGAATCAAAGACGTTCACGACACCCCGGTCAGGACACAATATTATTAGGAACCAGTGGAATCTGTATACATGTATACATTATAATCAGAAATGAAATAGTACACAGACAGTATAAGAAGAAGCCTGTGTATGTACTCACTCGATGTTGTACGGGATTAGTATGGAGTCGCAGTAATTTTGTTTCTTAATATACTTGTATAGGTTTCCATATGTTTCCTCAGGATTCATCAATATCATTTGTTCACTTGTCATTCGAGGATCCACGAAACCAACATCATATATTGAGGATCTCCGACATTTTTGAATCTCCATTCTGCATATGTTAAGCAATAAATAAAGCCCTCGTCAGCATAGATTGGAATTATTGTTTTCAAACTGTGAATTATAAGCAACAACAAAGTACTTACAGTATCCAACAGGTGATCAAATCCACGTCCATGACGTCGCAGTGGTACAGCTCATATATATCCTGAAACCTCAGCCATACCCAATCCTCGTCACCATTGTAGAAATCATGGTCCTTCACGCCTACTTTGATCATGCGCCGTTTATTCCTTCTTGATTCTTCCAAGTACCACTCATGGAATCAACGCATCTTCGTCTGTAGCTTGCTCTCCATTTCAGGAGGGACCATAGGCTCGCCAAGCCTAAATGGCCACTTTAACGTTGTGTTTACAGGCACCTCTTCTTCCCCCAGGACTTGCGCTCTGGATAGTCCAGTCTCGGCCATTACTCGTTGCACGTTAATCTCGTCCAGAGATGGCAATGGACCCAAGAGCCGCTGAGGTTGCTCGCCGAGCTGAGGAACCTTTTTGGATGGGCCCGCCTCCTTATCTGCAGTCTTTCGCTTCCGGCGAGATTTCAGTAATGAGCGGTCATAGTCTGTTACTATTACTTCCTTCTGTTGACCCTTGCTCAAATTACTGAGGAATGACTTGACAACAGTGGGATCAAGCTTCGGCTCCGGCTTCGGTTTTTTGAGCAAGGGTGCGCTTTACGAAATGACTTGATTGTTGCAAAACTGTGAGGTGCGCTTTACGAAATGTCTCAACGTCCTTGATCACCATCGATCTTCTCCCTAGTGTGCCATTTCCACCAAGTCTCCCCTCATGATGTGATTCGGGCACACCAATCGACATAAGATCGTCGACAAAGTCAACACAGAATTCAATGACCTCTTCTGTTTCGTATCCATTAGCAATGCATCCTTCTGGACGAGAACGATTACGGACATACTTCTTTAGGACAGCGAAGAACCTCACAAATGGGAACATGTTGTGTAGAAATACTGTGCCCAATATACGAATCTCTTTGACGAGGTGAACCAATAGATGTGTCATGATATTGAAGAAGGATGGTGGAAATTGTTGACACCAAAAATTAACACCAGGAAGAGGCTGACATGTGGGCCGGATTTGGTGGAAGGATGCCATTCGGCTAAAGGGCTTTCTCTGAAGAATTTGGCAAAGATGCTCTGCGGTCGGGAACGCGTCGCCATTCGGCTAAGGGGTTTTCTCTGAAACATTCGACAGAGATACTCTGCGGTCGAGAATGCGTCATCATTCGGCAGAAGCATTGTTCCGCAGGCGAAGAGTGGTAGCGTTCGGGAAGACATGATGACGTGGATCAATATAAGGAAAAGGCCGGTTCGAACAAGGAACGCAATATGGGCACGAAGATTCGTCATTTATTTTTAGAAACAATTATTATAGTCGTGTCTGACTAGGAGTTGTATCAAGACCTGGGTATAAATATAAACCCATGGCAATTGTAAGAAGGGACAATCAATCATACAACAAACCGGCCCCGTGCCAACATCGAGTCCTTTAGTCGAGTCGTCGAGTTCTTCGAGAGGAGTCATCGATCCGTCGACCTCCGTAAGTACCGACAACCTTGTATCATGCTTAGTATCATGCGGTTGATTTAAGCTTTGATGCAAGTAGTCTTGTTACCATGCTTAGTATCATCCGGTGGATTTAAGTTGTGGTCTCAAGAAGGTTCCTCTGTTAGGTCATGAGCCATGCGGTGGGCTAAGATCTAGTATGGACCAAGTTATCGGCTCTGTTGGATTTCGGCAAGATCTGACAGATTCATTAAGTTACCCCGTGTTGCTTCGTTTTTACTATGTGCTTAATTCATGCAACACACCTTTGCCCAATCTAGATCGGCTAGAATCGGCTCTACTTCACGATGTGACGACTTATCCCCTCACAGCCGAGTTCGAAACCGATCTAGGTTGCCACGTGTCGCGGGTTCGAGCTTATCGGCATCGTGTAGATCTTGACAGAACCGGGTATCATGCGGTAGATGTAGGTTTTTGGGTCGTCTTAGAGCTAATCATCTGGTGGATTAGAATTCAATTCGATCTGATAGATTTATCTTTACCGGTTAAGCTTGTTCCTTCGCCATGGACCCCGATTCGGCTAAATAGCCGTATTCGGTAATGCTCTCACGAGTGAACGTGTGTTCATGGGTTTGCATTGGACAAAGAATGCTTTTAGCCTTTCATGATTAGATTGTATCATGCGGTGGATTGACCTAATCTGATTGGTGGTGTGGCTTCAAACGAGTTGTATCATGCGGTGGATTAACTTGTTCGTTGCCATGCTTGACGGGTGCTGCTTTCGGCCTATGCATTCTTGTTTCAATGTAGATTCGTGACTGTGTTGTGGGTTCGTAATTAAACATTGAATGCTTTTAGCTTTTCACGGTGAGATTGTATCATGCGGTGGATTGGTCTAATCTGATTAGTGGTGTGGTCACAAACAAGTCGTATCATGCGGTGGATTAACTTGTTTGTTATCATACTTGACGGGTGCTGCTTTCGGCCTATGCATTCCTTGTTTACTGCGAATTTATAATCATGTTTCACCCCTCTTTATTTATCTATCATGCTCTGTTTCCCGTTAATCGGCTATGAGTATGTGCTACAATGTTCATTCGGTTGAAAGCCGATCTTTCGTCATGCTTACGTCACGCATTCGGCAGAGCGCTCCTTGTGTGCCTTGCCGATTGCCGAATGAGATTTTAACTGCCGACAGATAGCTTGTCCGTAGCTATATGTCTCTCGGGATTGGCTTCAATGCCGCAAATATGGAACTGTCTGGTCTCACCCGACACGTTCCAGGTTTTGATCTAAACTTTTTGTTCCTTTGTTAGTTTTCAGGCAAACTGACTGGCACGCTTCCGGATTCAAAAGCCCGGGCCACGTGTGAAGCCAGCTAATTCGGCTTGCTGTGTGCTTGGCGTGAGGTGCGGATTTTACGTCAACAGAAATATCATCTCAAAGCTGACAAGACGTTGCACCACGTCGTTCTGTAGCTGATCTAAATGGTCTGGATTGATCACCTTCTGAGAAATTGCATTGAGGAATGCACATAGCTTCACAATGGCTTTCCGCATGTTAACTGGTAGCACACCCCTGAGTATGACGGGAAGCAGCTGTGTCATCAACACATGGCAGTCGTGAGACTTCAGGTTTGTGAACTTCTTCTCTATCATATTTATTATTCCCTTAATATTGGAGGAGTAGCCAGACGGAACCTTGATACTGTTCAAGTATTCAAACATGCTTGCCTTCTCTTCTTTGCTGAGAGTGAAGCTGGCAGGACGCAAGTACTGGCGTCCTTTGTCTCTCTTTTCTGGATGTAGATCAGTCCGTTGCTTCAATCGTTTCAGCTCCTGACGTGCTTCCAGTGTATCTTTTGGCTTCCCATAAGTACCCAGGAAGCTTATCAAGTTCACGCAAAGATTCTTCGTCAGATGCATCACATCAATCGCGTTACGGACCTCTAAACGTTGCCAATAAGGTAGCTCCCAAAAGATAGACTTCTTCTTCCACATCGCGGCACGACCATCCTCGCCCGTCGGAGCAGCCTGGCTTCCGTCTCCCTTGCCAAACACCACGTGTAGGTCCTTCACCATATCAAATAGCTCTTCTCCACTCCGGTGTCTCGGCTTTGTACGGCGGTTAGCATTCCCGCCAAAATGCGCACATTTCTTTCGTAGCTCGTGCTTCGCCGGAAGGAATCGACGGTGACCTATGTACACAACTTTACGACAATGTTTCAAATACATGCTTTCGGTTTCCTCTAAACAGTGAGTGCATGCTTTATATCCTTTGTTTGATTGTTCTGATAGGTTACTTAGTGCAGGTCAGTCGTTGATTCTTATGAAAAGCAGTGCTCGAAGGTCAAACTGCTCCTGCTTGTCCTCATCCCACATGTTAACACCTTCATTCTTCCACAGCTGCAAAACTTCGTCAACCAATGGTATTAGGTACACATCAATGTCGTTGCCAGGTTGCTTTGGGCCTTCGATGAGCACTTGCATCATAATGAACTTCCGCTTCATGCAGATCTAGGGGGGTAGGTTGTAGATACAAACAGTCACGGGCCAAGTGCTATGACTACTGCTCATTTCACCAAAAGTGTTCATGCCATCGGTACTTAAACCAAGCCTAACATTCCTCGCATCAGCATCAAACTCTGGGAATGCTCTATCGATGTTCCTCCGCTGGGATCCATCGACGGGGTGTCTCAACATGTCATCCTGCTTACGTTCTTCTTTGTGCCAGCGCATCAGTTTGGCATGATCCTTGTTCCTGAACAAACGCTTCAGATGGGGTATCAGAGGGAAATACCACATCACCTTCGCAGGGATTTTTTTCTTAGAACGCTCTCCCCCAACATCACCAGGGTCATCCCGCCTGATCTTGTATCGTGCGCAGGTGCAAACCGGACAACGATCCAAGTGTTCGTACTGTCCGCGATAGAGGATACAGTCATTAGGACACGCATGTATCTTCTGCACCTCCAAACCGAGAGGGCAAACAACACGTTTTGCTTGATACGTCGTCGATGGCAATTTGTTACCCTCTGGAAGAATCTTCTTTACGAGTTTCAGTAGCTCCTCGAAACCCTTATCAGTAACACCATTTGCTGCCTTCCACTGCAGAAGTTCAAGTGTGCTACCCAACTTCTTTAGCCCCTCTTTGCAATCTGGGTACAGGTCAGTCTTGTGGTCCTGCAACATGCGTTGTATCTTTTTCAGTTCCTTATCATTGTCGCAGTCTTTCTCAGCATCACGCAACATTTGCCCGAGTCCATCAGTAGGTTCATTTTCCTGAGCAACATCTTCCTGAGCATCGCCTTCCCGAGCAACATCTTCCTCATCGGCATCACCCATTGCAGCATATGCAAAGGAACCGTAGTATTGAGCCAATAACGGAATGTCGTCATCGGCCTCGTCTTCTTCATCTTCATCCATTAGAATTCCTCTTTCACCGTGCTTCATCCAAACAGAATAATTCCTCATGAAACCGTGCCTCATCAAATGCACCTGAAGACAACCTCTTTGTTTGTATGATTGTATATTTTTACAATGGGTGCATGGGCAGAACATGAAACCGGACGGCGTCCTGTTAGCCTCGGCGGCATCGAGAAACGTCCTAAGGCCATCACGGAACGCCTGAGCGTGGGGGTCCCCGTACATCCATTGTCTATTCATCTGCATTATTAACCAATAACAAATATACAATACAATTTAAAGATAAAAAAAAATTAATATATAAATAAATACAAATTATAATATATATTCCATTATATAAATAAATTTCTAAAACTACATTACTATATTCATTAAATAAATAAATATACCTTCCGTTAAATAAATAAATAACTATTCTACCTTTTAATAAATAACTAATAATATATATTTCATTAAATTAATAAATAACTATTCCAACTTTTAATAAATAAACCTCTCTAATAAATAAAATACATAAGCCTTATAACTATTCACAAGTCATACAAAACAAAATACTAACTAGCTTGCCTTCTCTCTCTATTTAAAACACAACATGAACACTCTCTCCACCATGAACTCAAGCTCTCTACTTTCTCTCTCTCCTCCAAGAACACAAGCTCTCTCTAGCTAGTTTTACTTTGATTCACAAATCTCTCTATTTCTAAATCATAGAAGGATTACAAGCTAAATAAAACATTGGAGAATGAAAGAGTGTACCTTGTAGTGCTCCTTAGATGAGTAGAATCTTCACAAATTTAAAAAAAAATTTGGGCAGCACCTCCCCTCCCACGGCCGAGCAGCATGAACACAGCGCCTAAGTGTCCAGCTGGCTCGGCCGGGGGAGGAAGAAGGTGCTATATACAAAAGACATTAGCACCAGGTCGTGGCAAGACCCGGTGCTAATGTGCACCAATTAGCACCGGTTGCAGCCAGCAACCGGTGCTAAATGGCCTCGGGCACATTAGCACCGGTTGCTGGCTGCAACCGGTGCTAAAGGGGGAGCATTAGCACCGGGTCTCGCCATGACCCGGTGCTAATGTGTCCGCCCTGACACCCCGCAGCGCCGCCCCCGCTCCTAGCCGTTGGACCCGATGCTGAAGCCCCATCAGCACCGGGTCCAAAAATGACCGAGGCGGAGGAGGTGGGCGGATGTGAAGCATTCTGGTAGTGAGAGGGCCACACCTCTGGCTGGGTCTCGCCCTCCCCGTACACCACCACACATGCCTTGATGCCGCAGAGTGTGGTGAGCTCGCTATTCTTCTTCATCAGGCTCTTGCAACGCTTCTTGTACGTCACACGCCGGCTCGAGTCATTGGAGATCCACTGGAGGTTCACCTTCTTGCGTGCCATTGGCTTAGCGTGCTAGCTTAAGAAGAAAGAATACTAGCAACCTAGCTTCAAGTTTGTGGAATTCTACAAATGAAAGGGAAACAATTGCTTTGGTGCTGAGGTGATGAATGGAGAGGAATGGTGTTGCTTATATATAGACACGAGTAGTAGGAGCCTAAACGAATATTTTGTGACGATAAATCACAAATAAAAGTGATAGTATGGAAAGCATTTACTTCCATACAAATATAAGAAGGTATCCTTTTATAAATACATTCCTTACATACCCATGCATGAGCATTGCGTGATGGCTGAGCGCAGGTCAACTATTCCTTAGGTGGGCTGTCAAATAAAACATGTGAACTAGTGAGGTGGCACTTAAATACATATATTAAATTTGGATCCCTTAAGATTATTATAATGGTTTCAATTGTTATTCTAGTATTATGTTTTTTGTTTTGGTTGGTAAGAAAAAAGAGATAAGCCAAAGCATTATAATTGGCTTATCTCTTTTTTATTATACTAGCCATTTTTGTTTTGGATTATCTCTTTACATCTAACTATAATTTTATCTTCTTGTATTTTATATACCTGTAGCTATATAATTTTCTACTTCTAATTCAATCCAACATCCATATACATTAACTTATTCAAAAACTTTCCAAGGTCCGCCTCACGGTATCAAGTTGAAGGGGATAAGTTGAACAAGTATGGTCATCCTTTATTGGGATGTACTATTAAACCAAAACTGGGGTTATCCGCAAAAAAATTACAGTGGAGCGTGTTATGAGTGTCTACACGGTGGACTTGATTTTACCAAAGATGATGAAAACGTAAACTCGCAACCATTTATGCGATGGAGAGACCATTTTCTCTTTTGTGCTGAAGCAATTTATAAATCACAAGCCGAAACCGGCGAAATCAAGGGGCATTAGTTAAATGCGACTACAGGTACATATGAAGAAATGATTAAGAGAGCTATATTTGTAGGGAATTAGGGGTTCCTATTGTAATGCATGACTACTTGACTAGAGGATTCACTGCAAATACTAGTTTGACTCATTATTGCCGTTACAACTGTCTATTTCTTCACATTCACCGAGCAATGCGTGCAGTTATTGATAGACAGAAGAATCATGGTATGCATTTCCGTGTATTAGCTAAAGCATTGTGTATGTCGGGGGAGATCAAATCCATGCCGGTACAATAGTAGGTATACTAAGTACATGGTACATTATAATTCGATCCAACATCCATATACATTGCAATGGGTTTGGTGCATTCGGTGTGCTTTAGTTGATTTGTTTAATAAATGCATGGAATGATTTGTTTAATGTGCATGGAACCTAATAAACTTATCACATGACAAAACCAGCCTTCATGTTTATCTTGTTTGTGTGTTAAGGATGGGAGTTTTAGTTTGGAATCAGACCCGAGAATTTTGTGCGTCAACTCCTACCTCGTCACACGCCCCTGTTTCACAAACATCTTTAGTATTCTCAAGGGTGTTTCTCTTGTTTATGTGGTAGTGGAGTGGAATTAGGCCAGAAGAGTTTTGCGCAACAACTGCCCCTCGTCCTCTCATGTCCATGCCTTTTGGATTGCTTGTTTCACCGTTGAAGGAAGGTACTACGTGGAGAGTGGGTGATAGCGCTACCGTTCTAAAGCGTATTGATCTAGTGAGGAAAATGACAGGTAAGTAAAACATCCACAAACTCTGTGAACAGTCAATCAAGAAGAAAAGTCATACAAATAAGATAGTACAGGTTCAAACAACGGTAACGCAAACGAAAAATGAAATCAAGTTACAGCATGATCACTAGCGGGATCAGTGATTACAGATTTTGTTTGTCTTTCAATATGTAATGGTTTCAGTCAACTCATCGCATCCATAGCGAGAGGCCAAGAGCGGCAGACAGCAGTGTTACCGCAAAGCGATCAGAGGTGGACAGGAGGTATCCTATTGCATGGTACCCGATTACTTGCTGCAGCAAACCAAACGTGTCCAATGGGACTACTTTACCCTCCGCAATCAGGTTACGTTACAGCGAACCAAACACAATCATGTTACCTGTATCGTCAAAACAAACGAGGCTTGAGGTTAGCCGCTTCGTAGGACCCAGTGACTTGCAGCGAGGAACAGCAGAACACCTCCCAAAGACTAGCGACAACAAACATTGCAGAGGGCAATTTTTTTTTACGGCACGGACGAGGAGATAGCCGCCAGAACTATTTTACAAAGATAAGGACTTCCACAGACGGGGGCAACACAGAGCAGATAGGCGCCAATTCAACAATCCTCCCCGTTGTTTCGGATAACGCAGAAGTTCCATTGCTGCCAATTTGTTGAGATTTCGCGTACACTGCTTCGCACCAAACACCAAAAAGAAAAGAAAAGGATGCCACATTTTTGTGTGCCCTGCTGAGATTTTCTTTCCTGGGGCAGAAACACCAAAAAGAAAAGGATCTTTCCGACCAAAAGTTTTAATAAGAGGCATACAAGTCACACTATCTATACGAAATTAGAAGTGGTAACCTAAACTAACACCATGCTAGATTCTATTTCCATCCTACAGCCATGTTAATTTGCATCGGAGTTGGTGCATTTCGTGTTTGTTAGTTGACACGTTTAACATACACGGAACCTGATAAACCTATCCCATAACAAAACCGCCCATGCCTGTTCTTCGCAGCAAAATCCAAAGCTTACAGGAGTGATCCACCGGCTGAGGTACCATGTGGAATGTAAGCATTAGATAAACAAAAAGAAAACACAGAAATATATAGGTAAGCAATCATAACAGTTCGGCACTCACCTGAAATAACATCTCAAACCTACCAGCATTTGGAGCTTATATCCATCTGCCTCTATGCAAAAATTCATAATAACAGATCAATCACTTTTGGACAAACAAACATTCGACCAAGACTGGTGTATGACAATTTAACATAAGTCTAATAAGGAAAGCTGACAACCTACCTTATGCGCCTGTATGAGAGTACAAGTCCGTTGGACAGGAATAGAAATTGTTTCTCACAGAAGACAATCATAGTAATAACATCGGCTGTTTTCAGTATGGTCGTGAACGCGAACCACCACCCTGATTTCTATTGGGTCCATGCCCACCGCCATCTCTGTAGTCCCTGCGACCGCCACCATAGCCGCCGCCGCCACCACGGCCACCACTGCACACCACATGACACAATACGAAAATCAAATATAAGCATCATCCACATGATTTGTGATTTGGTACGGAAATACAAACCAATTTCTTTTCCCCTTGCGCATTATCATACACATTAATGAAATAGTGATCATGGTTCACAGATTAAAAAAAACACAGCTTTCAATGAAGAAACATTAGTGCAAAAAATAACTATTTCCCCTGTCATTCCCCATATTCAACCATCAGTAAAACTAATTATGTGTCACTCAAATGAATCAAGACATCACTCTGTTCAACAAAATCTACTTCAGCCTTTACCAACATATAACTGATACTGTTGTACATCATAAATGAGCCTCAAGTATTAACACAAAGTCAAGATCTTTGGTCTTTATATTACGTTTCTGACCAGAGTTAGCGTCTTATGTTCGGTATCCAATTTACAAACTTATTAATCTGATTTCAAATATCCAGTACTTTACAATAAAGTTAATTCAGATGACAGATCAAATGGAAGTGTTAAACAGTGTGCAGCATATAATGTTGATCACATGAATGTTTTTGTTTCTGGACGGAATTATCATCTGTTGCTAAAAGTGTGTTGCAAATGACAAACTCCAGACCATGTAACTACAATAAAATGTACTACTTGATTCAAAAAAATGTGCACAAGTTCATTTGAAGGCATTCCACAATTCAAATCTAGCAAATAAAATATGAGAAATACTTACCCGTGACCATAAGAGGGTGCTCTGGGTGCTGATTTCTCAGCCATCACGACACTGATTTTATAGCCTCTCATGTCATAATCTGGAACATGAACAAAATAGGTGCATTAGAAACTGAACTGGATTAATGCATTGGAAAATTATATCATTAAACAGTGAAACTCAACAGCAATCTTACTGTTGTAGAATCCACCAGCTGAATGAGCAGCAGAAGGATCTTCATAAGCAAGGCAAGCATCTCCTTTGGCTTTTCCAGAGTCATCGGTATAGATTTTTATGTTCCAGGGCCACTGATCCTTATAGCCACGTTTTTGCTTGATCTTTCCAACCTTTTTTTTAAATAGTTCCAAGCATTAAACAAAGCAGAACAATGAATTGCAATAATAAACCAAAGATAAATGGCAAAGAAAAATAAAGAAATGAAGGTATTGGTTTCACAACACTGATGTAAAAACAAGATGAAACTCTAATCATGAAGACTCGGCATAATGTTAAATCAATTGTATATTCGATATTGGAAGTCGGAAGAGAGAACTGGTTCCATAACATAGAAGTCATATATCAGCAAAATGAAATTCTGAAAAATATAATAGATACCAAGGATGCAGTGAAACATTAAAACCACCTAACCACCTTTAATCTACTAAATGATTTTCAATCATCAAGAATTACAGTAAAAGAATTACAGAACTAATGAATTCAGATTATAAAACATATATACCATTCTAGAGAATAATAATCTTGTAATATATAAAATTACTACCAACAAATGTCAAGACAAACTAAATTATACCTGTCCGATTCCTCCAAATAGCTCCTGTAATTCTTCAACAGTGACATCAGGAGGCAAGTTTGAGATGTAAATCCTTGCATTGTCACATGTCTCATCACAGTTTGCATCACACTGCTTAACCTTTTCAGTTGGCTCAGGAGCAGCACTACCAGTATAGCCACCGCCGCCGCCGCCTCGGCCTCCACCGCCACCATGATAAGGTGGCGGTGCGCCCCCAGAACCTCCACCCCCAGGCATGGACCGACCACCATAGCCACCATCATAAGTAGGAGGCAGACCCCCTTGCCCCCCTGGGGCACCACCACCATATTGGTTTGGAGGAGGGGCACCATAGCTTGGTGGGTATGAACCTGGGCCACCACTATAGCTATTAGGAGGTGGCACTGCAGAGTCTGAACCATAGGCATTGTTGCCTCCATAGGAGCTTGGAGGCGCTGCGAAGTCACCCGCAGGCCCACCATAGGAAGGAGGCCCTTGCGGAGGGGTTTGTCCATAGCCACCAGCATTGTAGCCGCCTTCACTACCCCTTTGGTTTTCCTGGTCTCTTCCCCCATAACTGCCACCTCTGCCACCACGGTCATCAAAACCACGGTCAATATTACCACTTCGGTTGTACCCTCCCCTTCCCCCACCTCCACCACCATGGCCACCAGAATTGTAGTCTCCTCCATCTCTGTCAAAACCACCACCACCTCCACCAGATCTATTGTACCCACCACCACCGCCACCTCCACCTCCACTCGGGCAAGGTGTTCCACACTTGTTGCACTCTGTCCTCCTCGCAAAGTTCACATTGCCACAGCTGCATCAATAATTCACAAATCTCTTAGAAACAGTGACACTGAAACCAGTTATACTAAAACATTTAAGTTTTCTGAATCATGGAACAAGTAAAGCTGAATATAGCCCATGTTCCAAAAAGGAAAACTAGAAGTACATACATAAAGAAAAGAGCACCTAAACTATGGCCATAAAAGAAATCCTAAACCCTTATTATAACCATACATGAGCTAATACGTTTTGGTCATTACAATTACAACTGCCAGAACGGCATCCGATTCAAAAAAATTTAGAAAGCCGTTAGAATCTACAACTGAAATAGACATCAACGGTATGCAAGTCCCAACTAGCATTTGAAATTATAATCACATAAACCTTACGAAAGTCCCACTATCCAGACAAAGCAAACAGCAGAATATAAGATATACAACACAGATACATGAGTGCAAACCAAGCTAGAGGAACATGGAGTTAGTGACTATACACCATGTCGCATATAAATCGTTATTCAACAGCCCAATAATTAAAACACCAAAACACCTCACAACAAACAACCCGAAACAATTTAACTTGTCTCGAGCCTACACACGAGAATTCACAGGACAGTCCAGAACAATATGAGTAAATCAGCTTACAGTCCAAAGAGAATGCCGAACAAGCAATCCTAAACGCACCTCGCATCAGGGCAAACCCAATCACCTTCGCGTCCTCCCCCGCGGCCGCCACCGCCTCGGCCACCTCCACCCCGGCCACCGCCACCGAAGCCGCCTCCTCCGCCTCCACCTCTACCACCCCCGCCGCCGTAGCCTCCACCGCCACCTCCATATCCTCCTCCTCCTCCTCCACTACCTCCATACCCTCCCCCTCCGCCACCTCCATACCCTCCTCCACCGCCTCCGCGCCCACGGCCGCCTCCTCCGCCACCTGCACAAGCACGAATCACTCAGAAGCAGATCCAGAGGGACAGAGACACGCACGCATCTCGCAGGATCCAAACGCGACCTCGGCCGCCGTATCCGCCGCCGCCGCCGCCGCGGTAGTCGTCGGATCCGTAAGACCCCGACATGAGCTCAGGTCGCGCCTAGGGTTTGGGACCGTTCGAGAAGACAGGGCGGAACCAGAGCGTTCGCGATGCGGACGGGTGGTATGTAGATTAGGGCAAAAGGAAGCCTCAATTGCAGCGGGATAAAATCGCAAACAGTAGTGGGCTGCTGCTACGAGGCGGTTCCCGTTGGATTCGGTTTGGGCAACTGAGGTGGGCCGAATCCTTGGTGAGATTGAGATGGAAAAAGTCCCATTTACCTCCCTGGATAGTGAACCGAGTTCGCGAAACCACCCTGGACTCCAAAACCATCCGTTCAGACTCCCTCAGTTCTCGAAACCGGACACGTGACCTCCCCGAGTGGTTTTGACCCGGTTTTGTCCAACGTGGCGCCATGTCAGCGATCTTACGTGTCGCGAACCCACATGTCAGTTAGCACAAAGGGGATAAAACACATGGATGCCTCCAGTCGTCGTCCTCTTCAGTCGCCGCATTTCGGGCACAACGCACTTGGACGGAGCCGGCGACGTCGCCCTGGGCGTGCCCTTGACCGCGGGCGAGGAGGCTCAAGTTGCGGCTTTCACAACCAAGGGAGACGACGCCCGAGGGGCGCCTTTCACAGAGGGCGACGGATCTCGCTGCTTGGACGACGTCGGGGATGAGAACTGCCGCTAGAGGGCCGAACCGGCCGGCGGCGGCGCGGGCTTGGACACCGGCGAGCGGATCGGGAGAAGAAGGCCGAGCAAGAAACGCGGCGCCCTTGCCATCATATCTGGCAGACGCAACAGCAGAAGAAGCAAGAGAGCGCGAGGCCGAGCACTGCGGCCTCCACCACGTACATGGCGCGTAACACGGTGGCGTCGAGCAGCTCCGATGCCCAGCTGCCGCCGACGGATAGACCCGGCGCCCGCTTCCCCCACCGGAGCCCGGCCGCCAGCCTCGATGACGCGCCTCTGAGCATCTTTCACCGCCGCTGCAGCGCGTGCCGCAGCCACCCGCCTCGCTGCAGGGGAACGACCGGATGACGTACCCGCGGGCGCAGGCAGCGATCCGGGCGACGAGGGGCTCGGGGGTGTCGACGCAGCGGATGGATTGGGACGATGAGACGGCGCGGGGCACTGGGCGCGCGAATCGGAGGTGGTCGAGGTGCGACAGGGGTCCAATCGCTGGAGGTCGGAGCCGTGGACGAACACGACGCTGCGCGCGGCCGTCAGCGATGCGTGCCCGACTGCCCGGGCGGTGAAGCCGAGTCGTGGAGAAGGGAGCAGAGGCTTCTGGCGCCGGCGAGGACGAGGAGGTGCAGCGCCAGGTGGTCTCCGGCAAGACCTGGGGCCTCTTCTAGCCGCAGTTCCTCCGACGCCATCGAGGAGGTGTTCCGCCACGACGACCTCCATCCTCATCACCCCGGACTTCGCGGCCCTCGCGCCGGCATCCGTGTCGGTGCACGCGGCGGAGTTCCGCTGCCTGGGCGGGCACGAGGACTTCTCCCTGCTCCCGGCTGAGTCCTCCTCCGCGTCGGCCTTCTTCGCCGCCGCGGAGGCCGCGCTGGCGCCAGCGCGCGCCGACGTCCTCCGCACCGCCGCCTCTCCCCGTGCTGTCACCGGCGGCACGACAGAGCGGGCCCCCATCCTGCAGTGGATCGACGGCCGCGCGACGGGCTCAGGAGGAGCACGCGTCCAGCCACGGCATGGTGGCAGTCGGGCGGTGGGCGCCGCAGGCGGAGATCCTGGCGGCCGCGAGGAGGAAGATCGGGGGGAGGTCCGTGGCCACGGTGAGAGTGTGTTTTATCCCTTTGTGCTCCCTGACATGTGGGCCCGTGACACATAAGACGGCTGACGTGGCGCCACGTCGGACAAAACCGGGGTCAAAAACAGCTCGAGGAGGTCATGTGTCCGGTTTCAGAAACTGAGGGAGTCTGAACGGATGGTTTTGGAGTCCAGGGTGGTTTCACGAACTCGGTTCACTATCCAGGGAGGTAAATGAGACTTTTTCCGATTGAGATCCAGTGTGTCACTCTCGTCGGCCCAACTCAGTGTGTCCAAAGACTCGGCCCAACTTATTGGGCCACATGCTTTTTGGGCTTTATTATATTGCTTCTGTTTGACCCAGCAAATATGATGGTCGTTTGTGCTAAAAAAAATATATGATGGTCGTTAGATTTTTTTTAATTCTTTTTTGTACCTGGGGAAGGTCGTTAGACGTGCGTGCCCAAACACACGGGTAGCACAACCTTGGAAAGTCGCGTATCTCGTTATTGGATGCCGGCAAGCATGTTTGTGTTTTCTTGTTCGATCGACGGCACGACTTAACAATGGATCGAGTTCATTATGAATTTATATGATGAGCACACAGACACAGGCCCTGTTTAGTTTCCAAATTCACACTCCCAAATTCACTATGCAAAAAGAAGATTTCCATCGGATCAAAATGTCATAACATGCATGGAGTACTAAATGTAGATAAAGTCAAAAACTAATTGCACAGTTTTGTTGTACTCTGCGAGACGAATATTTTGAGCCTAATTAAGTAATTTTTGGATAATTTTTCGCACATACAAACGAAATGCTACAGTGCGTATTTAATGCGCACAGTGCACGTACAGACCCGAATCGGGCGAGTCCATTCTGGATCTAAACGCGGCCACAATCTTTTTGTTAGATCAATCATTACCATCTGCAGGCTGCAGTGCAACGTGACATAGTCTCCTGGGGTCCAATCCAAACAAACTGGCCTTCACGTAGAGTACCGCCGACAAGGCGAGCACGACTGATCACCCACCACGCCTAGCTACATGGGCGCACGTCTGCAACAATAATTTTTTAAATTCTGACCCTCACCCTGTCACGTATATAAACCCTACGGCTCCCGCCATCTCCACACAACCAGCAGAGCTCCCGCCACCAATCTCCTCCGATCGAGCGACCGCCGCTCACCAAGCAGCAACGATGGCGGCCTTCCTCCCCATCGCCGTCCTCGTCTCCCTCCTCGCTGCCGGCGCCGTGGCTAACGGCTACGGCAGCACCCCCAGCCCGTCCTCGACGCCGGCGCCCTACACCCCGCCGCCCGCCACGCCGTCGCCGCCGCCTCCCGCCCACGGCGGCGAGGACAAGAAGAAGCTGGTGGCGGTGCGGGTGGAGGGCGTGGTGCTCTGCCAGAGCTGCGCGCGGCGGGGGTCGCAGAGCCTGGACGGCGCGGCGCCGCTGCCGCGGGCCAAGGTGACGGTGACCTGCCGCGACCGGAAGAACCGCGTGATGGCGTACAGGGAGCCCGTCGCCGACTACGGCGGCTACTTCCAGGCCGAGTTCGGCGTCGAGCGCGTCGGCGACTTCTTCGCCGGCGACCCCCGGAGGGCGTGCTTCGTGCGGCTGCAGTCGTCGCCGGACGCCAAGTGCAACGGCATCACCAACATCAACGGCGGCATGGCCGGCGGGCGGCTCCGCGACGAGGGCAAGCGGTGGACCGACGGGCGCGGCGTCGAGAACGTCGTGTACGCCGCCGGCCCGCTCGCGTTCAAGCCGGGGATGTGCGTTCCCACGCGCCATTGGTGAGGACGTACGGACGTACACGTTGCTGTACGTGTTGTTGATCCCGGCACAAATGTGATTGCCATGTATGTCGTCCGGGGCGGGGTTTATGTTCTTATTCTTGTTGTTGTTTTCGTGCATTGGTGTTGTTCGTCAGTTCGTGTGCAGCGTGACGACATTCTATGTAAACTATTTTTGCTCTCCGATATGTGAGAAATCCTTGTTCTTTAAGCTGTTGTTTGGACTGAGAAATCCTTTTTCTTTAAGCTGTTGTTTGGACTGCACTTCGCACAGAGGCACACAGTTGGATTTATTGATCTGTCGATTGCTGTCCAGCATTTGTACGGTGGAACGCGCGCAGAAGGTCAACAAATACACATGCGGCTTCAAACAAATCATGCTCCCCACATCTAACGTGTGTCGATAATCTTTTAGTTTCAAAACGCAGATATAACTCAGAATATTGTGTACAGTTTTGAACATGATAGTCATATATGACAGAAGCCAGAGGCCCAGAGTTTACTCTTTACCTTTGCGCACAACCGATGCAGTTCACACAAGCCGGTGAACGACTGATCCAAAGCCAAAGCGAGCTGCAGCTCTGGAAGGCTTGGCTGGGTCATGCCTCCTCCTCTCGTGTATGATGTAGGGTCTGAACTTTTTTTACTTGGACAGAAGAAACGCTCCCGGCGCGCGCAGCCTAGAGAGCCACGAGCATACGGAGTATACTCTTCGGGGGCAGTCCACGTTCTGACAGACTTTGCCACTAGAGCTCACTCCTTTTGTTGGAATTTTATTCTGATTTCTTATTGTTGGAAGAGTAAACTGGATTTAGAGCATTATTGTTCCAGGAATTCAAGTTTTGTGCTTATAATATTAGTTGTGGCTTGTATGTTTGGGAGAATTGAAGCCAGTGAAACAGTATTTTCACTTTGAGATATAATCTGCAAAAACTGCAACCTTATGGGAACAAAATAGATTTACTCTGTCTCATGGATCTCATGTCAACTGTCAAGAGTCAAAGACCATGGTCGGCACCTCCCTGCCGGGTGCCGGCTGCTCGTGGCACCGAGCCACCGACCTTCTGGTTCCTCCGTAACGCCAGCAGTGCGAATCACAATAACCCCCCTACCAATTGTTTTTTTATAACACCCCCATACCAATTGGAGTCCGTCGGAGAGTTGAGCCTGGCGACATGCCTCGCTCCCTAGTCCCTGGCCATGACCTTCACAGTGTCGAGCGCGAGGAAGTTGAGTACATGAGGTGGGAGCAGAGGGCGAGTATCCAGGACCCAGGAGCAAGCAGATGATATGGCGTAGGTACAGGGAACCATGCCCATGCGGCTTCTCGTCATTGCGATCGCCGTCCACCAGGTGTTCGAGGAAATGTGCCTCCGCGGCTGCATACTGTGTTGAGGTCAGATGCCTAATAATATAAAATGACTTTTTAGCAAAATTTTCACTAATATTCTGGTTCATGTGGCGTAAAGGTTTTTCTTCTCAACTAGCAGGAGAGTTGCTTATCTCAGAAATAGAATCACACCGCTCAAATTCACACTATTATTTTTAGTAAGGAGTACATAGTGAAGCAGTTAGGGTAAACTGCATTATCTTCAGAAATCAAACGAAATAAAATCAATGACGCGGACACCATATATCTTAGTAGAAGAACAAAAAAATGCGGCGGTTGATGTCGTTGATTCAAGCACTGATTCTCTTCTTGAATAAAATGCTCAGGTCCTCGTGTGTATTTTAAAGAAATTTGATCTAGTGGCACCACCTACCGAGTACAATGGGTACTCCTTTCACCTGACAAACCCTTTGTAGTATGATGGCCAATGCAAAGCCCACTCCAAACCCCAGGCCAGAACAAACAAACAACAGGACAACCCCAACTTTGTCTCCCCACCAATTGTCGTCTTCTGAAGAAGCTGGTGGCCTTGGAATGTCACATTGTTTGGATAGTGGCCTTCCACAGAGGCCCATATTACCCTCAAATGAGCTATTGGAAAAGGAGAAAAATTGGTTGCTCTGTGGTACTCTTCCGGTCAAATTGTTGTATGAAAGATTGAGCCAAGCAAGGAAAGTTAGAGAAGTTAACTCTTGTGGGATTTCCCCTGAGAGCTGATTCCAAGAGAGATCCAATGATTCGAGCTGAGCCAAGTCACCAATTTGTTGTGGGATTTCTCCACTGAAAGCATTGTGGGACATGTTAAGACCATGAAGTGAGACAAGCTTCCCTATTGATCCAGGAATGACTCCATCGAATGAGTTATTTGAGAAATCAATTGCATCGAAGGTAGTTAGCATTTTCTTGAATGTTATATCCAATCCTTTGTATGTAATTGTGATGATGTCATGGTAGACAAAACCTGCAGAGAAGTTTGTTTCATGCCCTAGAACCTGTCCATTGTTGACACTTGCCATCATTGATTTTAGTTTACCAAACCATTCTACTGCATGCAAGTTGCCAGAGAAAGTGTTGCATGCTAAATCAAGTATTTGCAAATTCGAGAAGAAACCCCTTGTTTGATCACCGGTTTGAAAGCCCCTTATTGTGCCATAGAATTGGTTAGATCTTAGTACAAGAACTCGAAGCTTAGGAAGACTACCCAACCAATAAGGGAATGAGCCAAGGATTTGGTTATTGCTAACATCAAGGAGCACTAGGCTTTTGCAGTTTGATATCGATCTCGGGAGTCTCCCTTCAATTTGGTTGCTACTCAAATCTATTGTTTCCAATATACAACCTTCCTTAATGTTTTCAGGCAACATCCCATGGAGCTTATTCTCCCTCAATTTCAGTATACTCAAGCTTCCACCTTGGAGTAGACAATACGGGACCACACCACTAAAGTTGTTATAAGATAAGTCAAGGATTTGGAGTTCTCTCACGTTACAAATGGAAGTTGGTACATGGCCATTTAGTCTATTTTTGGACAAGTTAAATATAGACGACATTGTTAAGATACCTACCAAAGTTATGAAGAATGGAAGTGAATCCATTATTGAAGTAATCTAAGGCAACCCCACCATAAGGCAAGGATATGACTGGTATGGGTATGTCTCCTTTCAGCCTATTGAAACTAAGATTGAGAAAGTTTAAATGTGTCATTGGAATTAGAGAGGACTTCTCCAGACTAGTAAATGCATTGTTTGAGAGGTCCAATCGCCCAAGAGTATCCTTCCAAATCACCCATATCCATGCCGGTATAATTCCACCAATCTGATTATTTGAAAGGTCTAACTCAAGAATGGTATCTAGATATCTTAAAACTCTTGGGAGTTCTGTAAGATTGGAAGATGATAGGCCCAGGTGCTGAATCTTAGGGAGGAAAGGAGGTAGAGCACCATCTTCTGCATCAATTACTGACAGCATATTGTTGGAGAAACCGAGAAAATAAAGGTTGCTTAGTTTCCAGAAAGGGTTAAGTTCTACTGTGCCTAACAATTGATTTGATTCAAGGTTAAGATATTCGAGACTTGGAAGTTGGGAAAATGATGTTGGAATTGGACCACCACGAAGATGATTATTACTTGCATCAATTTCAGATATATAGATGAGGACAAAGGATCAGAAATGTCTTCTAGATTACCAGAAAGTTGATTTGAGTCTAGGTATACTGTTTGCAGTGTTGGAAGAGCGAAGATAGATCTTGGAATTTTGCCTGCACTCACACAGAGAATACATAAAGTCAATTGGCAGTTGATTCATACCGCATCTTCAAAATATATGTAGTAGTATGAAGTAGTGGACATGAATAGTAGTAGAGCCCATTGTTAGATCACTCGAAACATTTTTTTGTCTATATGTAATCACTAAATCATAAATTATTTAAACAAAATTGCGGAGAAGATTCTATTTAGTATTTAGCATATATACTGTACTATTAGAAACTACATAGTTTCAAACTCATGCAAGAATCTTACCAGTCAGACTATTGTTTCTCAAGTTCAAATTGCTGAGTTTGGTTAAATTCCCAATCCATAAGGGTATTGGCCCATATATGTTGCACGTGCAGAGCGTTAAACTATTCAAATTTGTAAGATTACTAATCCAAGATGGTATAGGCCCAGATAAATCATAATTGTCAAGCTCCAGGTATGTCAAATTCTTAAGGCCACCTATCCAAGAGAACACCGGCTTCGCTGGTCCTGATCCTCCATAGAGCAGCAGAAATTCCAGCGATTTGAGTTTTCCAATAATTGAGATATCTGACACCCTTGTGATCCCTGTTGTGCTAAGACCCAAATGCTTCAGAGACTTGAGATTGACTAATGACGCTGGTATGGCTTTGGCACAGTTGATCTTTGTCATTACTAGATCCAGCACTTCCAAATGATTTCCAGATAGAAATTCTGGCAAGCCCACACAAAGATTATCGTTCCAATATAGATTAAGAAACCTCAACCTTTTTAGCTGGAAGATCTTCATAGGGAACTGGCCTTCAAAATCATTGCCTGATAAGTCCAGAACTGTCAAGAAAGAGAAGTTTGCAAAGAACTCTGGAACCATGCCAGTGATTTTGTAGTTGTGCCCGAGGTTAATCATAGGCAGTGAACTGAGTTGCGAGAATGAGGGATCGATGGAACCAGATAAGCCACATGACATTAAGCTGAGTATTTGAATATGCGGAATAGAGGTTCCTATAGTGCTTGACCAAGTTGGCCCGCTGCTAGAAAGGTCCATGCCATCGAGGTAGAGTTCTTTCAAATTGCTTAGATTTGCTATGAATCTTTGAAAATCGGGCTGACTGAGGTACAAATTTGGGTTACCAGACAAGTCAAGATTAAGCAGCTTGTTTAGACTTGCAATGCCAACAGGGATCTGACCAGCAAAATTCGTAAGAGACAGATCAAGGCTGACGAGCTCAGAGAGCTCCTCAAACCCAGAAGCTGGGAGTTGGGCTCCCATGAAGTCATTGCCACTAAGGCTAAGGTTTCTGAGCATGGTGAGGTTGAAGATTACAGGGTTCAGGCCCTTGCTATGAAGATAATACTCGTCACTGAGGTCCAGAGCGATGACATGCCCTGAAGCCATGTCGCAAGTGACACCCTCCCAGAGGCAGCAGTCAGTGTCAGATTGCCATGAGGGGAGGCTGCCTTTGTTGAAGGAACGCTTTAGCTGAAGGAGGGAAGACGATTGAGAGGCGAGGCATCTGATAGCAATGGCACCATTGGCAGTGGAATGGGTGGAGTATATGTAGAGTAATAGAAGCATGATGCGGAGGTGTCTGCGTATGGAAATCATTGTGCTTGCCTTCCTCTGGTAGTTTGTGAAGAAGGCGTAAGTATATATCGTGAATTTGGTTCCTCTGTTTCCGAGTCCAAGTCCAATGCATCATCCATCTGGTCTCCAATACTGTAGCTATCTTTCCCAACACGCCTAGTGTGATCACTGGTCGATGCAGCACAGCCAAGGAGAACTGGAGAAGGTACAATAGATGTAGCGTAGACGTCACTCCATGGAAAAAAATCTTCATGCTGGCTGGGATCAAGACTCAACAACCAATAGTCAAAAAACATGATTTGGCATACAGAGTCATTGGTTCCTTGCTTGCATTTTCCAATGTTAAGGTACCACCTTTGTTAGTGATGTCACTATCAGTGACTGGCTCTTGACGTGGGGAATGGAGAGGCTGGTCTCTGAAAGTTGAAACATAGACAGGAGCCACTTGTTGTCCACATATCTGAATTCGGCGTTTGTTTTTGAAACTAAATCTGAATTCGGCGTAAGCTTTGAGTTGAACTAGCAACCTTGGTGGGTGAATCCGGTCATGCATTTGTAACACCCTAAAATTCATCACAATTAAATTGTAGCAACCCTTTGAATTTTTTCTAGGATTTATTAAGGCTTAAATAAATTTTCTAGGAATTAATTGGAATTTCTAGCCTTTTATTAATTTAAATATCACAGTAAATAATTATTTTAGTCAAAATAAGTTTTTGTTGCATTCATGCTGTTGCATATATTTTTGGTTGCTAGTAAATCAAATTGGAATTTAAATTCTGTTTAAATTCGAATTTGATTTGCATTTGTTGGAGTTTTAGAAAAGTTTAAATCGTTAGAGTTCGTTTTCAGCCCTTCAAGTCCCGGCCAAGTCCACCTTTGCCCCTCAGCTATTTCAGCTCGGCCTGTTTCTTCACCCGAGCCGGCCCATTCCTTTTTCTCCTCGGCCTGCTCCACTTTTGGCCCAGCACGGCCCGTCCGGCCTCTTCCCCGCCGTCTCTCTCTCTCTCGCTCTCACTGGCGTGTGGATCCCTCCGGTCAGCTCGTTCTTCCCCATCCGAACAGGACTCCCCGCCGAGTTCCGATCGCCCCCGCCTCCGACTCCGCCGCCGAATCCTGCTCTCCCACGCCTGCTCGAGCCCAATCCCCGGCCTATTTATAGCCGCGACCGTCGCCCTGTTGTTTCCCCAACCGAAGCTTTCGATTTCCCGCAACCCGAGCCGCCTGCGCCATCGCCGCCGCCGAGCTCAATCCGCCGTCGATTCGCGCTGTCGTCGCCGCTTCTTCGACCAGATCAACACCAGGAGGTGCGCCTTGAAGCTCCGAACCCCTTCTTCGTATTCTTGCTCGAACTTTGGCCGTGCTCCGCGCTCAAAATTGCTCGTCGGCGTTTCAACAGCACCGCCGGCCGCCATTCTTCGTCGTCGGCCGCCGTCGCTGCATCTCCCTCGTCAAGGATCCCCGGGGTGAGTTCGTCGTTTTCCCCTCTTTCTCCCTGTCCAAGTCGCGTTTGATTTGGTGCAGCGTAGCTCGATTTCGCTCTTCTCCGGCGAGAAACCACCGCGGGCAGGGGCGGCGCCGCCGTCTCGGCCGTTTCTGCCGACGAGCTGATCGCCCGGATCTGTTTTGACCGTCCGATCTAAATCTTACGGCTAAGATTAGATCTTATCCCGAGTCAACCATAGGCGTACCGGTCAACCCTGGTAAAATTGCTAAAGAGACCCTGAGTTTTTCCAGAATTAACCCGCAGTCCAATTTTAATTGAAAATAATTTCAAATAGGTCCTTTTTCTTTTATTTTAGCCCCTGGAAGTTTTAAAACTTTGCCAGCAAGCCCCTGAACCTTAGAAAAGCCATATCTTTTGTGTTTTAACTCCGATTTTAGTGATTCTCGCGCTCACGCGTTCGTTGTAACGTGTAGATTAGTTTTGTGCTGTTGTTTTCTCCTGTTGGAATTGTTTGGTGTACTGTTTCTTAATTGTTGTATTGTTTCCATGCATGTGAATGTGTGATGCGATTAGGAAACGAGCAATTTGAGGATTTCTCTGAAGATCCATCCTTTGGAGAAGGATTTGAGCAGCAACAGAGTTGGGAAGAAGGCAAGTGTATTATGTCATGCAAATGTCCTAATAATTATTAATTTCACCACCCATGCATGTGTCTTAATTTGATGGGTTCCTATTTAAGGATTTGCCTAGCCACTATATTTTTCCTGTCCCTGAAACTGGGTTATTTAATTAACTTTGATGGTAGATGATGCTTAGTTGCTCAACTGGGATTGGTTTAATGAACCCCTACTCTATGTTCCATATATTTTTTTTAATCAATTAATGGACAAGATCATATCTTTTTAATTGGAACATGGAGAACCACCCAGGAAAACAGTACAACCATGAGTGCTACATGGCTCTGGCTTTGACTGACTAATTAGGTGCTCTGGTTTATGGTAGCTTTACCCGAAAGGGGCATGGGGGGCGGCGGTTGACGGGGTATAGCTCGGTCCTTTTGAGCTGTGGGCTTTGGTAAGAGACAGACCTCATTAGGGAGGGTTATGCTTTGCTAAACCGGAAACCTTAGCGGGCTATCATTTATTAGAGTGCTTTTGTAAAGGTCTCATAGTGAAACCCAGTATTCGGTCCACGTGGTGTGGGAAGGGTACAATACTTCGGCAATGGGAATCACGGCTTATGGTGAAAGTGTACAACCTCTGCAGAGTGTAAAACTGTTATAACAGCCGTACTCACGGTCAAGAGCGGCCTGGACCCTTACATGATAATCATACTTGAACATGATCTAAATCGTGGTTACTTGAATATGTTGGGAAATTGACATTCATTAATTTGTGGGTGGTATATACTTTCATTTGCTAGTAAATAGCTGCTTAATAAAACTTGACCAACTAAAATTGCTTACTGCAGTATGGTCAGCCAACCTTTTTGCCTCAGCCTTGTATGTCATATTACATTTGCTGAGTACGTATGTGCTCATACTTGTTGCTTTTCTTTCTTTCTTTTATTGCATCTACTACACCGGAATGCTGCTCAGATTGGGAGAATTTTGAGGATTTTGAGGAGTTCTAGGCGGGTCTCCCCCGGTCAATGCCTGTGGAGTTGGAGTCACTTTGGCTTCGTTAGTTAAACGTTTATTTAAGTCTTCCGCTATGACTTTTGAGTCAACTCTGAGATTGTAATAATTGCATTATAATACTCTTTCGTTATGCATGGTTATGGATATTCACTTGTGACGTCTACCATATGTGTGTAAACTGATCCTGGCGCACATATGAGATGCATCTGGTTTTGCCTTTAAAACCGGGTGTGACAGAGGTGGTATCAGAGCTATGTTGACTGTAGGACGCAAGCCTAGATAGCAATGGTCATTCTCTAAGGATTAGTTTGCTTAACTATTCTTGGTCTATCTATTCTTGGTTTAATTTGCTATTATTCCAGGCCATTGATAATTGTCTCCTCCTTGATTTTGCTTTTCTTTTCTCTCTTTTCTCCATCTCACCTGATTCTGGTATCTTTAGAACTGTTTCTAACCCTTTCTTGCTTAAACCATAGATGGTGCTGACAAGGCAAGGTGCTCGTAGATTGGCAAGCACTCTTTCCTCGTTTGCGTCGCATTCAGTGAAAGAAGAGGAACCGGAACCTGAAGAGATGGAAGTAATGGACGAAAAAGTTAACTCAGAAGGGAATGCTCCAGCTGGATCTGAAGGAAGTGAAGGACCCTCTCCGCCGTCTGATATGTGGGTAGTGACTGTTCATCACCATGACGGAGGCAACAGTGAGTTTCCTATGATGCTTCGAATGCTCTTCGAGCGTCTGAACTACCCAGTGGAGATAGAATATTGTGGAAGGAGGAGGACACATCCAGATTACCCAGAGGACTGGGAAGTCGCTGTATACATCAGGGAGCCTGATTATGAGTTTGGTGGAACCAAAGAGGCTGCAGTGCATCACGCCATTGCCATAAGGTCAACTTTTGAAGCTGGAATTCAGGATGCAGCCAGGAGGGCATTTTCTGTGCTTTGTCATGAAGAGGCTGCTGAAGTAAGCCACACTGCTTGGGCATATCTTCCTCGAAGGCAGCAAGGCACTCCAACTGGGGTTGTGCCACAACCGCCTGGCTTAGACTCTACACTCAACGTCCAGGTGGCATTCACCCAGATGCTCAACATGCACGCTGATGACACTACAAGGGAACTACAAGAAGTGCGTGAAGAGCTCGCTGCTGAACGAAGGAAGAACAAGAGGCTGATAGCTGAACTCAAGGGAGAAGCACTTCCGCCCTTGGATGAAGATATAGAAGGATTGTTGGGACATTCACCGCCTCACTAGACAGTGTTTGGTGGATTGTCTAGTTGCTTCACCCATACCTATTAAGATAGGATGCCCTCTCTTTTGTTAGTTCAGTACGTTTAGACTCGTGCGTAACATGTGTTTTAGTTTGTTTAGGAGTGTATGCTTCGTGTTTGTTTTTGTGCAAAGTGTGTGATTTGGATCTTTGTAATGATTGAAACTTAATTGTGGAGTGATGACCACAATTGAGTAATTATTAAATCAATAAATTCAGTTAGTATTGGGTTATCTTGGTCTCTGATCTTAGCCCTCGACTATCACTTTATCCATAGAATCGCGCCCTTCCTATAAATCATGTTATGCGACAATCTGTTCTCGCCGCTGCATGATATCCTGGTACTGTCAGAATTGTTTCTGGAGCTTCAGAACTCCGTTTGACGTAAATCCAGTTGGGTTGGATTAAGGAATTGATAACCTAGGTTCTGGGAATTTTTCGTGATTTTTGGAGATTCTGGCAGATAGATATAATGGTTTTATTGGAGTAACCAGAATCTGTCCCGTGGTCCTGACACAGCTGTCTTGTTTATTTTATAACTCGAGCTACAAAACTCCGATGGAGGTGATTTAAGTTGGGTTAGTTTCAGAATTTTATAGTCTACGTTCTGACAAAAGATCATGATTTTTGGATAAACAGAATGAGAGTTACAACTGTTTAATTAGGACGAACAGAATCGGTTTCAGAATTTGGATTGGCTGACGTTGGGAACTCATCCACATTAACTCTTATCTGTTTATGATTTGAGTTATATCTTTTTACCACTCTCTGAATCTCATGTTCTAACCACCAGATGGTAAACACCAGGTCTGGAAGTGGAGTGGATCGACCACCTGTGATTCGTCAAGGACGTGCCAACCCCAATCCAAATCCTCCGCCGAATCAAGCATCCGCAGCAATGGATCAGATCCTCACCAACCAGACTCAGATTCTCCAGGGCATGGCTAACACCTTGGCAGCCATGCAAGCACAGAACAACAACAACAACAACAACAACAACAACCAGCAGAGGGACAAGCACCGGGAGTTCATGAGTCACAAACCCCCTACCTACTCCCACTCAGCAGATCCACTTGATGCTGATGATTGGCTGAAGACCGTTGAGAAGAAGCTGGATATGGCTCAGTGCAATGACAGGGAGAAGGTCCTGTATGCCTCAGGACGCTTGGAAGGATCAGCTTCAGATTGGTGGGATGCTTATCTTGCCGCTCATGCCACCCCTGATGCTATCACCTGGCAGGAGTTCAGAACCAACTTCAGGAGCCACCATATTCCTGCTGGTGTCATGAAGCTGAAGAAGAAGGAGTTCCTCTCACTTAAGCAAGGTGGGATGACCGTCAGCGAGTACCGGGATAAGTTTATCCAGTTGTCCCGTTACGCCCCAGATGAGGTGAAGGATGATGAGCAGAAGCAGGAGCGATTTCTGGAAGGATTGATTCCGCCGCTCCAATATCAACTCATGTCTCACACCTTCCCGACATTTCAGAAGCTGTTGGATAAGGCTATTGGCTTGGAGAGCAAGCGCCGTGAGTTGGGAGAGCAAAAGAGGAAGTTCATGTCCTCAGGACAGTCAAGCAGTAACACCCGCCCTCGTTTCCAGCAATCTCAGCAGAACATGCCCGTTCGTTTTGGTGGGCAAGGGAGTAACTTTGTGCAGAGTCAGGGGCAGCGGTCAGCACCTCCACCGCAGCGACCAGCATTTCAGCAGAATCGCCAGGCCACCCCTACTCAAACTCCAGTGAAGACACCTGCACCAGGCAGTGCTCCTACTCCTCGTTCCTGCTACATTTGTGGAGATCCCAGCCACTATGCTCACAACTGTCCTAAAAGGAATGCTCAGACCCCACAGCGCCAGAGTGGCAGTGCACCTACTCAGAATACCCCTCAGCAGCAGAATAGGAATGTGAACCAGACGCCCCAGGGCAACAAGGGCCAGCAGAATCAGATGCGGGGCAAGGTGAACCATGTTGCTGCAGAGACCGCACAGGAGTCCCAGGATGTGGTACTTGGTATGTTCCTTGTCAACTCAGCCCCTGCATCGGTTTTATTCGACTCTGGAGCATCTCATTCTTTTATTACTGCTCAGTACGTAGCTAAGTATAATATATCTATGGTCCCTATGAGAAATTCCATGCTAGTTAGCTCACCCGGTGGAAACATGAAAGCTAATTTTATCTGTCCCCGAGTTAACCTAAAAATAGTTGGGGTAGATTTTCCTGCTGATTTGATAGTCCTGAACTCTGAGGGAATCGATGTCATACTTGGAATGAGATGGTTAGCTGCCTTTGATGCGGTGATTCAGTGTGCCAAGAGGTCCGTGTTGTTGACTAGCCCTCAGGGAGAGAAGATTGAATTCGGAGCCACACAACCCTCAGCTTCAACTTACTCAGTGAATCAGGCCAGTGGTGTTCCTTTGGAGGATATCAGAGTTGTTTGTGAATTTCCAGATGTCTTTCCAGATGATTTGCCAGGTATGCCACCCGAACGAGACATTGAGTTTATTATTGAGCTTTTACCTGGTACTGCTCCTATTTCTAAAAGACCATATAGAATGGCTGTTAGTGAACTAGAAGAACTTAAGAAACAACTTAAGGAATTGTTGGATAAAGGTTACATTCGTCCTAGTTCATCACCTTGGGGAGCACCTGTAATTTTTGTGGGTAAAAAGGATGGTACTCTGAGGATGTGTGTGGATTATCGTTCCTTGAATGAGGTAACCATCAAGAATAAGTATCCATTGCCCAGAATTGAAGACTTATTTGATCAGCTGAAAGGAGCTAAGGTTTTCTCCAAGATTGACTTGAGATCTGGCTACCATCAGTTGAGGATCAGACGTTCCGACATTCCTAAAACCGCATTCACCACCAGGTATGGATTGTATGAGTATACGGTGATGTCGTTTGGATTGACGAATGCACCCGCCTACTTTATGTACCTGATGAATAAAGTGTTCATGGAGTACTTGGACAAATTTGTGGTGGTGTTTATTGATGATATTCTGGTTTACTCGAAGAATGAGGAAGAGCACGAAGAACATTTAAGGTTGGTGTTGCAGACTCTTAGAGAGAACCAGTTGTATGCCAAGTTTAGTAAATGTGAATTCTGGTTGAATCAAGTGTCTTTTCTTGGTCATGTGGTTACGGATGGAGGTATTGCAGTGGATCCAAGTAAAGTCAAGGATGTGTTGGAATGGGAACCTCCTACCACAGTCTCTGAGATCAGAAGTTTTCTGGGATTGGCTGGATATTACAGGAGATTCATTGAAGGCTTTTCTAAAATAGCGAAACCTCTTACTTCGCTATTAGAGAAGGGCAAGGAGTTTGTTTGGTCAGAAGAGTGTCAGGCCAGTTTTGAAGAGTTGAGAAACAAGTTGACTACAGCCCCAGTGCTTGCTATGCCAGATATTCACAAGAACTTCGATATCTATTGTGATGCTTCTCGTAGAGGTCTTGGGTGTGTGCTCATGCAGGAAGGCAGAGTTATAGCCTATGCATCCAGACAGTTGAGGAAACACGAGCTGAACTATCCTACTCATGATCTGGAGCTTGCAGCTGTTGTTCATGCCTTGAAGATCTGGAGGCACTATATTCTAGGTAACAGATGTGAGTTGTATACTGATCACAAAAGCCTGAAGTACATATTTACTCAGAAGGATCTGAATTTGAGGCAGAGAAGATGGTTGGAGTTGATCAAGGATTACGATCTAGGAATCAACTATCATCCTGGCAAGGCTAATTTGGTTGCTGATGCGTTGAGTAGGAAGTCGCAAGTAAATGCAATGTTTGGACGCCAACTACCAGCTGAGTTGCTTGCAGAGATGGAAAAGCTGAACTTAGGATTCCTGAATCAGACAGAAGGTGTGACAATGGAAGTTGAGTCTACACTGGAACAGGAAATTCGGAAGGGTCAGCTTACTGATGAGAAGATAAAGGAAATCAAGGAAACCATGTTAGCAGGGAAAGCTCCTGACTTCACCGAAGATGATCAAGGTACAATTTGGTTTAGAAAGAGGATATGTGTACCGGATATCGAGTCTCTCAGAGAGCAGATATTGAGAGAAGCTCATGACTCCGCATATTCTATTCATCCTGGAAGCACCAAGATGTACCAGGATCTGAAGCAAAGGTATTGGTGGTATGGACTAAAAAGGGATGTGGCTGCCCATGTGGCATTGTGCGATGTTTGTCAGAGAGTCAAAGCTGAACACCAGAGACCAGCCGGTTTGCTTCAACCACTCAAGGTACCTGAATGGAAGTGGGAAGAAATCAGTATGGATTTCATTGTTGGATTACCTCGCACTCGAGGAGGATATGACTCTATATGGGTTATTGTGGACAGATTAACTAAGGTAGCTCACTTTATACCCGTTAACACTACTTATACCAGTGCTAAGTTAGCAGAGTTATACATGTCCAGAATTGTTTGTCTCCATGGTGTGCCTAAAAAGATAGTGTCTGATAGAGGTACTCAGTTTACATCTAGATTCTGGCAGAAGTTGCATGAGTCTATGGATACAAAGTTGAATTTCAGTTTTGCATATCATCCTCAGACAGATGGTCAGACAGAAAGGACTAACCAGATTTTGGAGGATATGTTGAGAGCTTGTGCTTTGAAGCATGGAGGCAGTTGGGACAAGAGTCTTCCATATGCAGAGTTCTCATACAACAACAGTTATCAGGCTAGTTTGAAGATGGCACCGTTCGAAGCGCTTTATGGTAGAAAGTGCAGAACGCCGTTGTATTGGAGTGAAACTGGAGAGAGTCAGTTGTTTGGTCCAGAGATACTGCAGGAAGCAGAAAGACAGGTTCAGATTATCAGAGAGAATTTAAGAACGGCTCAGTCCAGGCAGAAGAGTTATGCAGACACAAGAAGACGAGAATTAACTTTCGAAGTAGGTGATTATGTGTATCTGAAAGTATCTCCTATTCGAGGTTTGAGAAGGTTTAAGGTGAAAGGTAAATTATCTCCTCGTTTCATTGGACCTTTCAAGATTGTTGATAGAAAAGGTGAGGTTGCTTATCAATTGGAGTTACCAGCCAGACTGTTAGATGTGCATGATGTGTTCCATATCTCTCAGTTGAAAAAGTGTCTTAGAGTGCCTGAGGAAGAATTACCTTTGGACGAGTTGGATGTGCAAGATGATTTGACTTATAAGGAATACCCAGCTAAGATTTTGGAAACCGCTGAAAGAATTACTCGGAGTAAAGTGATTAAGATGTGTAAAGTTCAGTGGAGTCACCATGCGGAAAGTGAGGCAACTTGGGAAAGAGAGGATGAGTTGATGGCAGAGTTCCCTCAGATGTTTCTCTAATCCGTCCGAATCTCGAGGACGGGATTCTCTTTAAGGGGGGTAGGTTTGTAACACCCTAAAATTCATCACAATTAAATTGTAGCAACCCTTAGAATTTTTTCTAGGATTTATTAAGGCTTAAATAAATTTTCTAGGAATTAATTGGAATTTCTAGCCTTTTATTAATTTAAATATCACAGTAAATAATTATTTTAGTCAAAATAAGTTTTTGTTGCATTCATGCTGTTGCATATATTTTTGGTTGCTAGTAAATCAAATATTTAAATTCGAATTTGATTTGCATTTGTTGGAGTTTTAGAAAAGTTTAAATCGTTAGAGTTCGTTTTCAGCCCTTCAAGTCCCGACCAAGTCCACCTTTGCCCCTCAGCTATTTCAGCTCGGCCTGTTTCTTCACCCGAGCCGGCCCATTCCTTTTCTCCTCGGCCTGCTCCACTTTTGGCCCAGCACGGCCCGTCCGGCCTCTTCCCCGCCGTCTCTCTCTCTCTCTCGCTCTCACTGGCGTGTGGGTCCCTCCGGTCAGCTCGTTCTTCCCCATCCGAACAGGACTCCTCGCCGAGTTCCGATCGCCCCCGCCTCCGACTCCGCCGCCGAATCCTGCTCTCCCACGCCTGCTCGAGCCCAATCCCAGGCCTATTTATAGCCGCGACCGTCGCCCTGTTGTTTCCCCAACCGAAGCTTTCGATTTCCCGCAACCCGAGCCGCCTGCGCCATCGCCGCCGCCGAGCTGAATCCGCCGTCGATTCTCGCTGTCGTCGCCGCTTCTTCGACCAGATCAACACCAGGAGGTGCGCCTTGAAGCTCCGAACCCCTTCTTCGTATTCTTGCTCGAACTTTGGCCGTGCTCCGCGCTCAAAATTGCTCGTCGGCGTTTCAACAGCACCGCCGGCCGCCATTCTTCGTCGTCGGCCGCCGTCGCTGCATCTCCCTCGTCAAGGATCCCCGGGGTGAGTTCGTCGTTTTCCCCTCTTTCTCCCTGTCCAAGTCGCGTTCGATTTGGTGCAGCGTAGCTCGATTTCGCTCTTCTCCGGCGAGAAACAACCGCGGGCACGGGCGGCGCCGCCGTCTCGGCCGTTTCTGCCGACGAGCTGATCGCCCGGATCTGTTTTGACCGTCCGATCTAAATCTTACGGCTAAGATTAGATCTTATCCCGAGTCAACCATAGGCGTACCGGTCAACCCTGGTAAAATTGCTAAAGAGACCCTGAGTTTTTCCAGAATTAACCCGCAGTCCAATTTTAATTGAAAATAATTTCAAATAGGTCCTTTTTCTTTTATTTTAGCCCCTGGAAGTTTTAAAACTTTGCCAGCAAGCCCCTGAACCTTAGAAAAGCCATATCTTTTGCGTTTTAACTCCGATTTTAGTGATTCTCGCGCTCACGCGTTCGTTGTAACGTGTAGATTAGTTTTGTGCTGTTGTTTTCTCCTGTTGGAATTGTTTGGTGTACTGTTTCTTAATTGTTGTATTGTTTCCATGCATGTGAATGTGTGATGCGATTAGGAAACGAGCAATTTGAGGATTTCTCTGAAGATCCATCCTTTGGAGAAGGATTTGAGCAGCAACAGAGTTGGGAAGAAGGCAAGTGTATTATGTCATGCAAATGTCCTAATAATTATTAATTTCACCACCCATGCATGTGTCTTAATTTGATGGGTTCCTATTTAAGGATTTGCCTAGCCACTATATTTTTCCTGTCCCTGAAACTGGGTTATTTAATTAACTTTGATGGTAGATGATGCTTAGTTGCTCAACTGGGATTGGTTTAATGAACCCCTACTCTATGTTCCATATATTTTTTTTAATCAATTAATGGACAAGATCATATCTTTTTAATTGGAACATGGAGAACCACCCAGGAAAACAGTACAACCATGAGTGCTACATGGCTCTGGCTTTGACTGACTAATTAGGTGCTCTGGTTTATGGTAGCTTTACCCGAAAGGGGCATGGGGGGCGGCGGTTGACGGGGTATAGCTCGGTCCTTTTGAGCTGTGGGCTTTGGTAAGAGACAGACCTCATTAGGGAGGGTTATGCTTTGCTAAACCGGAAACCTTAGCGGGCTATCATTTATTAGAGTGCTTTTGTAAAGGTCTCATAGTGAAACCCAGTATTCGGTCCACGTGGTGTGGGAAGGGTACAATGCTTCGGCAATGGGAATCACGGCTTATGGTGAAAGTGTACAACCTCTGCAGAGTGTAAAACTGTTATAACAGCCGTGCTCACGGTCAAGAGCGGCCTGGACCCTTACATGATAATCATACTTGAACATGATCTAAATCGTGGTTACTTGAATATGTTGGGAAATTGACATTCATTAATTTGTGGGTGGTATATACTTTCATTTGCTAGTAAATAGCTGCTTAATAAAACTTGACCAACTAAAATTGCTTACTGCAGTATGGTCAGCCAACCTTTTTGCCTCAGCCTTGTATGTCATATTACATTTGCTGAGTACGTATGTGCTCATACTTGTTGTTTTTCTTTCTTTCTTTTATTGCATCTACTACACCGGAATGCTGCTCAGATTGGGAGAATTTTGAGGATTTTGAGGAGTTCTAGGCGGGTCTCCCCCGGTCAATGCCTGTGGAGTTGGAGTCACTTTGGCTTCGTTAGTTAAACGTTTATTTAAGTCTTCCGCTATGACTTTTGAGTCAACTCTGAGATTGTAATAATTGCATTATAATACTCTTTCGTTATGCATGGTTATGGATATTCACTTGTGACGTCTACCATATATGTGTAAACTGATCCTGGCGCACATATGAGATGCATCTGGTTTTGCCTTTAAAACCGGGTGTGACAGCATTCAAACTAGATATCTTCATGGTACCAGCCTGGTAAACTAGATAACAATTAAAAAGGTCAAGATTTTTGAAAAATGAGCATATCATGTTCGTATGTGTTGACATTAATGATGCACAGTCATAGAAAAAGAAATATTCATAACTGTACTTGTTTTTACAGAAAGACTTAGAAGAATTTCCGTCATCCCAGAACCATAGCAACAGTATGGCTGAGGAAAGAAATGGCATGAAACGATACAATAACTCACGGTCAGTGAGGCAAAGCTGAAAACTATAGAGCAAATATGACCCTGGAATTAGGGTCATATTAGCAATATATAGTGCCCCAAATATGTGCTCTGATATCTGCATCTTGCTAAAACAAAGTTCACCTAATTAGAAACAGTGGTTTTCATTACTTCAATTTGGAATCAATGCTTGATAAAGAAAACAAAGAAAGCACAGTGGTTTTCACTACTTTAGTTTCGAAGCACTGCTACTAAAGAAAATCAGTTTGCCTATCTGTTCGATGCTCTGTCACTCTATGTGTGTCCAAGATGATAGCTATGCACCTGTTTACCATATCCAGCCTCTGGATGGATCAACCTCCATTTCATTCAGATTCAGGAGCAGTATAGGTAATTGCATCGATCAGTGAGAGTAAGGAGAGAGAGTAAGGAGATCTCCCTCGGCACTGGTAGATTTCTATTTGCTTCAACACTGAGTAGATTACACACAAATTTACATCGTTGATGGGATCTTGACGAGACTGTAACACTGTCAGGATAGTATGTGGTGCTTCGCTGCCTAGCCCTGCTTGGCTGTGCAAAGTTCTCTGGTCCGGCTGCTTCGTTGTCCATCGCATTAGAACAGAAAGTGTAAAGAACCGCTCAATTTGCACTCGATTTAAATGAATCGCCGAACGTTCCGGAAAGATGAGAGCTAACACGTGCTCGTCTTTCAACGTGCCATGTGTTAGCCCACATCTAGAGGACACGTAGTCAAGCCCAATTCATTTAAAGCGAGAGCAAACCCGGTAGTCCCGGTATGTGTTCACAACATGCCCAAGATCAAGCACACATACCATTTACAAATTTCTCATCCTCACATGAACCATAGAGGGTAAATTTTAACATTACAAGTCTTCAACAATTAAGCTGACAAGTTCAACATAAAAGAAGTTTAACCAAATGACTCCAAATAACAATGTTTTGAGCCCTCCAACATAAACAAGAGTACCATGAGTTTAGTGATTGATTCCCTAACTTCGAACTCTCAAAAGAAACATTAACTCGCAGCGGAAAGAAGGGATAAACAATGGTGTTGTTGCCCAAGAACACCATTGGTGCAAGCATTGGCCGCACGAACTATTCATCACCGACATTGGGGTAACACCACTTCCGGATTTCCTGCAACTTAGGTAACCGCAGCACCATGAGTACAAAAAGGTACTCGCAAGACTTACGCAATATATATAAGCAAAGATTATGCATATGGATGTAGCAAAGAATGAGGCTTTAAGGTTAAGTAAAGTTTGCAAAAGCCTAACTCATCCTAGCCTTAGTTTTTGACCATTAGCAAGTGAAATAACACCCTATGGATAGCTAGCAAGTTTTATTGATCTTGCCCAAACCCACCACAAGTTTTAGTAATTGAACATGTACAATATCATGTAAACATAGAGCATGAACATTGGAACATATAACATAACCAAACGATAACTTAGCGAAGAATCCGATGTTTTTGAGCTTGCTCATAACCGAGAGCACGACAATTCGAATTGATTTAAACATTGCAAGGGTGTACTCTTTTTATCCACACGACACGAGGACCATGCGGCTCGCCCACCCGGCCAAAGGCGGACGAGGGGGTACTCATGACAACCCTTCCCAAAGAGCCCCGAACTTTTGAGACACGCCTAGCTTGTGCGGAGGCAACACTAGGTCCACCGGGGACACCCCTAGGCCCCTCTACATAGCCCACGGCCACACATCTCGGACCGTGCCCCAAACGAACAAGACAACTAAGTTAATGGGCTCATCCGTACCATTATGTTGGATATGTGGTAGCACGAAAAAGTGCTCAAAACAATGTCATCCACGGACGGGCCTTAATCGACTCAAGCGGCCTATGTCACCGAGACTCCTTTCTCGTGACCCTACAATCCGCCCAAGTCTCGCAAACAACTTTTATCATCATGTTCCATTTCTTCAACATTATTGACCAACAATATGAAAGGATCCCATTCTAGTAGTGACGTTAACACCTATAACTCCATTCTCTTGACCCAAGTGATATTTCTCCAACTCTAAGCATAGCTAAGCCATTAACCAATTAATTAACATTAACCCAACTATACAAACGACAAGGTATTGGTAGGAAATTCAAGGAAGGTAAATGCATTAAAGACATATGTGCTACCCAATAATACATAAATAGATAGATACCCAATGCAACCCATAGTATAGCATAATAATCAAATTATTGTAAAGGAGGGTCGAGAAATATGCTTAGCGGCTTGCCTTCGTTATCCTCGGGTTCGATAACCACTTCAACTTCGGGCTCAAACGAGGGCTCAACGGCTTTACTCTCCGACGTTTCGCTCTCTAAAATGTATGAATGTATGCCTGCATTAGGAGTGATGCAAATGAGAATGCTTATGAAATGCATCAAGCAAATAAACATAACCATGACAATGCAAGGAAATACATTTAACAAGCAAGCACTAGGAAAACCAATTAAGTAAGCATAGATCACTAGCTATCAAGATATTGCTCAATTAAAATCATACATAGAACAAATGTTCCAAGGTGAATTTATTATAACAAAAGATACTCAGAAATAATTGATGGATCCATATTTAACTTAATATCTAATTCCATTTAATAGCAGCAATTTAATTAAAGTAAGAAACCCTAAAGCACATAAATCATGAAACACATCTAAACAGAGCAGAAAAATGCCAAACCCATTTTTATCATAAACTATACAGTGAGAACAGATTGACAGAGTTGGATTCACTATTTTATCATGTTTCTGCAATTTACGAAAAATACAACAAGTTCCAGACCTAGAAAGGTAGATTAAACTAAACCAGTAGGGAAAAGGTGCAAACAGTGAACTTGATCCACATATATGGACAGAGAATAAGACAAGGAATCTAACAAAGTTGGACTTGCAATTTTAGGAGAAACACATAATTTATTAAGCATTTTTCATCCCTAGAGAAAATAAATCTATAACTTGAAAAGTACAACATAAGCATAGCAGTTTCATATTTTTAGATCATAGAGAAACATCACAGGAATCTAACAAAACAAGAATTACAATTTTTGGAGCTCTACACGATTTACTAAAAATCACACAAGGAAACTCATACACATATATACATATACACATGCACAGCACAGCACAGCAGAACATTGGGCCCAGGGACCAGATCCGGCCCAGCAGCAGCCCATGGCGTGGGGGAAAAGGCCCAGCCAGGCCACGCCCACGGGAGCGCGCATGGGGCGCCGGCGGCGGAGCTGCGCCGGCGCAAGGCGGGGCCGAGGCAGTGGCGTATGGCGAGCTTGGGGCGTTCCCGATGTCGGCGAGTTCACCGGAGGTCGTTGATGGCGAGGAGGAGCGGTGACGGTGGCGCTCCACGAGCTCCGGCGGTTGCGGACGGTGGCGAACGGCGGCGGCCCTACACGGTGGAGGAGAGGACGGGGTTGTAAAGAACCGCCCAATTTGTACTCGACTTAAATGAATCGCCGAACGTTCCAATAAGATGAGAGCTAACACGTGCTCGTCTTCCAACGTGCCGTGTGTTAACCCACATCTAGTGGACACGTAGTCAAGCCCAATTCACTTAAAGCGAGAGCAAACCCGGTAGTCCCGGTATGTGTTCACAACATGCCCAAGATCAAGCACACATACCGTTTACAAATTCCTCATCACCACATGAACCATAGAGGGCAAATTTTAGATATTACAAGAGTTCAACAAATAAGCTTACAAGTTCAACATAAAAGGGGTCAAATCTGAAATTTAAATAGGGTATCATGAGTTTAGGTGTAAACTTCCTAACAACAACCTCTAACAAAGACATTGAATCACAGCGGAAAGAAGAGATAACGAATGGTGTTGTTGCCCAAGAACACCATCGATGCAAGCATTGGCCGCACGAACTATTCGTCACCGATATTGGGGTAACACCACTCCGGACTTCCTGCAACTTGGGTAACCGCAGCACCATGAGTACAAAAAGGTACTCGCAAGACTTACGCAATATATATAAGTAGGGATTATGCATATGGATGTAGCAAGGAATGAGGCTTTAAGGTTAAGTAAAGTTTGCAAAAGCATAACTCACCCTAGCCTTAGTTTTTTTTACCATTAGCAAGTGAAATAACACCCTATGGACAGCTAGCATATTTTATTAATCTTGCCCAAACCCACCACAAGTTTTAGTGAATTATCATGGACATCATCATATAAACATAGAGCATGAACATTGGAACATATAACATAACCAAACGATAACTTAGCGAAGAATCCGATGTTTTTGAGCTTGCTCATAACCGAGAGTGCGGCAATTCGAATTGATTTAAACCTTGCAAGGGTGTACTTACTTTACCCACACGACACGAGGACCATGCGGCTCGCCCACCCGGCCAAAGGTGGACAAGGGGGTACTCATGACAACCCTTCACAAAGAGCCCCGAACTTTTGAGACACGCCTAGCTTGTGCGGAGGCAACACTAGGTCCACCGGGGACATCCCTAGGCCCCTCTACATAGCCCGCGGCCACACATCTCGGACCGTGCCCCAAACGAACAAGACAACTAAGATAATGGGCTCATCCTTACCATTATATTGGATATGTGGTAGCACGGAAGGGTGCTCAAAACAATGGTCATCCACGGACGGGCCTTAATCGACTCGAGCGGCTCTATGTCACCAACTACGTTCTCGTGACCCTACAATCCGCCCAAGTCTCGTATCCAACTTTTATCATCATGTTCCATTATTAACCAACAATATGAAAGGATCCCATTCTAGTAGTGATGTTAAACCTATGACTCCATTCCCTTGACCCAAGTGACATTTTTCTAACTCTAAGCATAGCTAAGCCATTAACAAATTAAATAAACATTAACCTAACTATACAAGCGACAAGGTATTGGAGGGAAATTCAAGAAAGGTAAATGCATTAAAGTCATAGGTGTTACCCAATAATACATAAATAGATAGATACCCAAATGCAACCCATATTATAGCATAATAACCAAATTATTGTAAAAGAGGGTCGAGAAATATGCTTAGCGGCTTGCCTTGGTTGTCCTCGAGTTCAACGACCACTTCAACACCGGGCTCAAACACAGGCTCAACGGCTTCGCTCTCCGGCGTTTCGCTCTCTAAAATGTATGAATGTATGCATGCATTAGGAGTGATGCAAATGAGAATGCTTATGAAATGCATCAAGCAAATAAACATAACCATGACAAGGCAAGGAATTACATTTAGCAAGCAAGCACTAGGAAAAATAATTACTTGAGCATACATAACTTAGCCATCAAGATATTGCTCAATTAAAATCATACATAGAACAAATGTTCCAAGGTGAATTTATTATAACATAAGATACTCAGAAATAATTGATGGATCCATATTTAACTTAATATCTAATTCCATTTAATAGCAGCAATTTAATTAAAGTAAGCAACCCTAACAGAGCATAAAAATGCCAAACCCATTTTTCTCATAAACTAGACAGTGAGAACAGATTGACAGAGTTGGATTCACTATTTTATCATATTTCTGCAATTTACGAAAAATACAGCAAGTTTCAGACCTAGAAAGGTAGATTAAACTAAACCAGTAGGGAAAAGGTGCAAACAGTGAACTTGATCCACAGATCTGGACAGAGCATAAGTCAAGGAATCTAACAAAGTTGGATTTGCTATTTTAGGAGCAATACACAATTTAACATGCATTTTTAAGCCCTAGAGAAAATAAATCTATAACTTGAAAAGTAACACAGTAGCATGGCAGTTTAGTATTTTTATATCAAGGAGCATCACATAAGGAATCCAACAAAACAAGTCTGGGGACATTTGGATCTGTATTTATTTTTGAATGAATTTTGCAAACTTATGAATACACAAGTATAACAACTAACAAGCAACCTCTCCTCTTAGCATGTACTGTTCATCTTCTCCCCTCCTACGTAGAACACGCAGAGAGCCACACATTGCAGATCTCGTAGCACTTGAAGAGGAGCAACAGGAGCACTAGCACAGACGCAAGGAAGAAGGGGTTAGCATGCTCAGGCTACCTCACTGATAGCAGCTTGGAAGGAACGAACAACAGCAATGGCACGGGGGGGACAGCAGCTATAGGAGGAGGGGAGCTCGCCACCGGGTGACCTGCACAGCTAATGAAGGAGGGAGCCAAGCGGTAACGGGTGGAGGAGTTCAAGAGGTGGGAGACTCACCAAGTACGGCAAAGTTCATCGACGAACTTCGGCGGGCTGCTGCAAGGAGCAAAGGAGGCGGCGGCGGGCCGGGATTTGGGAGATGAGGGCTAGGGTTTCACAGCGCCGGTGGCCGGATTATATAGAGGAGAGGGAAGCGAGCGAGGGACACACCCGGGGCGAGATGCCGGAGGCACGGCCGGTCGGCGGCGGCGACGTGGCGCGCGGCCGTCCGAGGCGCCCAATCGCGAGCGTGCGGGAGCAGGAGAAGGGGAGGGGTGAGGATGACGAGCGGGGCCCACTCGCGGGATTTTCTTTTCATTTTCTTCTTTTTTTCTGGGTCGTTACAGGGGTGAAGGCCGGCGGGGATGGAGGTGGTGCGGGAACACGCGAGGGCGCGAAGAATGGCGTCGGGGGCTCACCGGAGAGGGAGAACGACGGTGGAGGCAGAGCTTCGGGCGGCGGCGGCAATGGTGGACGAGGAGCGGCACTAGGGTTTTTAGAAGGCCGGTGGCTTCGTTTTATAGGAGAGGAGGGGGAGGCTCGGCTGGGAGAGAGAGACGCGGGCGCCGGCCGGTGAACGGCGACGACGTGGCGCGGCCGCCCACGGAGCCCAATCCCCGCGCGAGGGGATGACGCGGCCGGGCATTGGAGAAGGAGAAGGGGAAGGAGAGGATGACAGGTGGGGCCCACTCGCGGGATTTCTTTTCCTTTTTTTCAAACGAACGGCCGCAAGACTTGCGCCATTTCTATTAATAAAGAAGAGTTTTACAAGTAAAGATCCAGCGGATCGTTACAGGAGTATGAAGCTGTACAAAGGAACACAACGAAGTATACTATGAAGCCGCGATTAAACGGCCGAGGTGGCGTGCACCGGCCATGCTCCACGTTCTTGCCTCTTCTTTGTCAGGAGTGCGGTGGACGACGTTTCCTTGTGCTCGAAGATACGCGCGTTACGCTCACGCCAAATTTCCCATACCACCAGTAGTATTGTGGAGCGCAGTCCTTTCCGCGGCACCCCCTCAGTATTCCCCAAAGTTGCCCACCATGCTCGTACTGAGCCTCCATCCGGCCATGATGTGGGTGCGATCTGGTCATAGGCTAGCCAAGTAGCAATCGAGGCCCAAACACGTGTGGTGTATCTACACTCGGCCACCCCCTGGCCTCCAGCCTGTCCGCTGTCCATACTTGGTTGCGTATGACGAGCCACGCAAAATGTTTGCACTTGGCCGGTGCCCAAGGTTTCCAGATAAGTTGGCAGTAGTTGTGACCCGTGCCTCCAATGTATTGAGCTCTGTATGCCGATGCTGCGGAATAAGCTCCTTGGCCACTGAATTCCCATGTGATTCGGTCCTCCTGATCAACGGTGAGGGCGAAGGACTGGGTGATGCTCCACAAGCGAACAAACTGCTGCAGATGTGCGATCGTGAGGTTGGCCTGCAGATTAATGTCACGAACCCAGGTATTGTGTTGGACAGCTTCCTGAACTGTACGGCTCTTTTTCTTGGAAATGGCAAAAATGTCTGGTGCTATGTGTTTAAGCCGTCTGCCTTGAGCCCAAGCCGCGTGCCAGAAGGCTGTGTTTGCCCCGTTCCCTAGTTGTATGGAGGTGCAGGCCGCGAATAGGAGCTTGTCGTTGTCATCGCATGGGGTGCCCAGCCCCACCCATTGTTTGTCTGTTTCAGTCTGTTCTTGCCAAAGCCATCTTAGTCGCGGCGCCCTTGCGAATTTATCGAGGTCAAGCACTCCGAGGCCGCCCAGGTCTTTTGGTCTGTTTACTGTTGGCCAATTGACTTTACACTTGTCGCCTGTTAGGGCCTGGTCGCCAGCCCATAAGAATCGTTTCCTGATTTTATCAATCTCTTCCAAGACCTCCTTTGGCGTCTTGATTACAGTAAGGAGGTAAACTGGCATGGAGGACAGTACTGATTTAACAAGTGTGGTTCTGCCAGCTTGAGTTAGGTTGCGGCCCCACCAGCCCCTCATTGTGCTCGTTGCCTTGTCTATTAACGGCTGGAAGTCGACCTTCCTAAGACGGTGGACTGATAACGGCAACCCGAGATATTTGACAGGAAAATTTGCTTGTTGGGCGGGGAAGGTCATCATAATATCGTCTAGGTTTAACTCGTCGCAAGCAATGTGAATGATGGAGGATTTCTGCAAGTTGGCGCGGAGACCAGTGACCAATCCGAAGGAATCTAGTAACGCTGTTAGGTTCGTGACTTCCCTGATGTCCGGCTTGATAAAGAGGACCGCATCGTCAGCGTATAGCGAGGTGCGCAGCCTTTTCCTTCCCCGCGAAATCTTTGTGAGCATGCCAGCCTCGGTGGCAAGCTGAAGAAGACGCTGCAGCGGATCAATGGCCAGAATAAATAGTAGGGGCGATAATGGGTCACCCTGTCACAGCCCCCTGCCATGGTTGATCGGTTCTCCCGGAATGCCGTTAAGTAGCACTTGCGAAGACGAGGTCGCCAGCAGAGCCGTGATCCATCCCCTCCATCTTTGCGGGAACCCCAGGCGCTGTAGAAGGGCAAGGAGGTAGTCCCAACGTACCGAGTCAAATGCCTTGGAAATGTCAAGTTTGATGAGTAACATCGCCTTTTTGTTCCGGTGGAAACGGCGTGCCATGCTCCTGACGTATACAAAGTTATCATGGATGCTTCGTCCCTTGATGAAGGCACTTGACTCTTGGAGATGATGTCCCGCATAGCTGGCGCCAATCTGAGTGCAAGTAGCTTAGCTAAGAGCTTGGCCACACAATGGATGAGACTAATGGGTCGATAGTCTGAGACATTGTTTTCCTAAACGGTTCTAAACGGCCGTTTAGACGGATTTAAACGCTAGACGGTCGGCGGCCGTTTAGGCCGTTTAGGCCGTTTAAACCCGTTTAAACCCGTTTAATCCGTTTAATCCCCGTTTAAACAGCCGTTTAAACCCGTTTAAACACTAAACGATGGGTCACCGACTAGCCTCCGTTTACCGTTTACGTTTACACTGGTCTGAGATTGTCTCGGCATTGTCTTTTTTAGGCAGAAGGATGATGTTTGCCATGTTGAGTAGGTCAAAATTTATGCAGCGCAGACTGTGTATCGAATGCAAGGTAGCCATGAGCTCCCCTTTGATGATAGGCCAACAGCTGCGGAGGAAGAGACTGGTGTACCCATCCGGCCCTGGTGCCTTGTCAGTGGGGGTTTGCGCGATCGCTTTCTGAACCTCGTCCTCGGTGAAGGGGGCGTCAAGATGCGAGAGATCGTAGGTGTTGAGCTTTAAAGCCTCCCAATCGAAGTCGAGCCCCCGCAGCCCGGGTCGACCCATGACCGACTCAAAATGGTCCTGTGCGACTACTGCCTTATCTTCATGCGAGGTTGCAAGACCAGTCTCGAAGCGTAGCCTGTGGATGTGATTGCGTCTTCGTCGGTGGTTTGCCTTGATGTGAAAGAACCGGGTGTTGGCGTCCCCTTCTTGAAGATTGGTGATTCAGGAAGCCTGTCTCTTCCTTGCCCTCTCAATGACAGAATAACCTAGCACTCTTCGCTTAAGCGCTTTCCGAAGGACGAACTCGGCATTGGACAACTCTCGATTTTCTTGGGCGATGTCGAGCCGTTTGATCACTTCAATGGCCATTTGAAGTTTCAGCCTATTCTCTGAAATTATGGACTGACTCCATTTTCTTAGGTGTCTAGCAGTTGCGGCCATTTTGTGGTGGAGGATGCGCACTGGCTGTGTGTGTGTGGTTGGCTGGGACGAGACACTTTTCACCTCCTCTTGGAAGCCTGGTATGCGTGTCCAGAAATTCTCGAAGCGGAAGGGGCGCGGGATTCTCGGCGTGTCGAGCTTTGATAGGAGGAGCGGGCAATGGTCAGAGATAGAAGTTGAGAGGGCTTGCAGGCCATGATGTTCGAAGTGAAGATCCCAACTGTCATTGCAGAAGAAACGGTCCAGACGGCTCATGGTTGGGCGGCGCCGCTCGTTTGTCCATGTGTATTTCCGGTTCTGGAGGTGAATCTCCTGTAGCTGACAGGATTGTAGCACTCGTCGGAATTGTCGCATGCGGGAGAGGTTGATGTTCCTGTTGTTCTTGTCCTGAGCCCGATAGATGAGGTTGAAGTCTCCCAGGAGCAGCCACATATCACCCTGTTCCTTTTCTTTTCTTTTTTTGGGGTCGTTAAAGAAAGTACATTGATCGAGCCACCTTCAAACTCGAGTGCTGTATGGCTGATCTGTACCATGTTTATTATTATAGCTGCTCAGAAGAAGATTTCGAGCATATGTATATAATCATCTCCCATTCTCCTCCAATTCTTTATCGTGTATTTCATTTTTGTTTCTAGCATTACTCCCAGAGGCAGATCGAAGACGACGCTTGGGGGCCTGTCGTCGCCACTCGCCAGTCGTTCGGCGAGCCCAAGCCGTCATTGACGCAGATAGCGGCTCTGGGCACATCCGCCGGCGCCTGGACAGTGGCGGAGCCACCAGTATGGCGAGCCATGGCGGCCGCCATACCTACCCGCCGACGAACCCTCCCTACCTTTCAAGTTAGATCCAACTATTCGAACGGCTGGACGATGGAGCCGTACTGCCATCGGATTTTGGACGAAGAAGAACGACTCAGGAAGGAAGAAGATGAGTCGTCATCACCTAGGCGGCTGGGCCTTTGGGCTTTGGGAATTTGGGCTATGCCACTTTGCCGGGCATTAGCCCACTGCAAGCCTAAAAGACTTGGATTGATTTCTAGCGAGCAAGACAAACCAACGGAAGCCGTCGTTGCCCTATCTGCCTCAGTGCCTCCCTTGCGAGTAAATTATCAAATCACGTGATGGTGCCGGCGCCCGGCGGCAGACAGGGAGCAGGCCAGGAAAACAGAGCCATCCGGTTGATCTTCGCCTAATCTTTCTCAAATCCACCGGTATAGAAAAAAATTAAAAGGTGGGAAAATTGGATTGTAGAATCGATTAATTCATCTGTAATTGTACTTGTTGCTAGTTTTGATATATATTCATCTAATGTCTTTCAGTTGTAATAATAGATTCGCCATAGGTAAAATTTTGTCCTGGCTCCGCCACTGCGCCTGGAACACCTCCATCACGCACTCCTCGGCACCCTGCATCCTGTAGCGGACAGCTGCGACAGTCACTCCGGAGGCCTCGTCGAAGAGCTCCGTCGCCGCCGCAGAACTCGAGCGTCCTTCTCCACGACGCGCGTGCGCCGTGGCGCGCCACGCCGGGCGGCATGGACCCGTCGAGCGGGCAAGGGGCTCCCCGGCCGGCGACGCCACCGGCACGCCGCTCTCCCTCCAGCTCATCAATGTCACGCTCCGCCTCACGGTGGCCCTGCACAACCCCAAACCTGCCTCCTTCGCCTACGACGCCGGGGGCCACACCGACCCGACCTACCGCGGCGCGCGCGTACGTCGGCGAGGCGGCGATCGAGCCGGGGTGGCGGGGCGGATCCCGAGCCGGGGCGACGGGGAGGTGCGGCTGGCGCTGACCGTGCAGGCGGACCGGCTGGCGGCGGACGTCGAGACCGGGTCAGTGCCTCAGACCTCAGTGGCCAGGCCATGGAGTTCGGTACCAGGATCCCAGGTCCGGGGGTGGACGGTAAATGAAATACCGACCACCCCTTGGGCTCTCCTGGTCGTTGGATCGGCCTCGTGCGGCTACGATCAAGCTGACTACTTGCAGGAAGCGACTAAGTCTCCGTTGTCCTCGCGCGCTGGGCAGCCGTTGACCCGGCATATCCAGTGAGCCCTCGCCGTCGGCGGCGTCCGCCTCGCCGTCCAGTGCCCATGCCCGCCGTGCATGCCTGAAACATCAGCTGCTTCAGCCGCTCCTCCGGCCGGCAGCGGGAACGCCGTCCGAACCGGCCGCCGCCCATATCATGGGGCAGCACGCGCCGACGTGCGCAAGCTCGCCAAGGGCTCATGGAGTCCGCAGCCGGAAGTGCCGACGTTGTAGCAGCCGCGGTGGAGGTCACATTGGTTTGTTCTCTTCGACGAGATGGCCCTTGGCAATTCCCATCAGCCTCTACCACTGCTGCTGCAGTCGCACGCCGTCGCCATCGGAGCGGCAAAGCAGCAGGTGAGGGATGAGTAGTTCGTGACCATGTTTGAGGTGCAGCCGTGCAGTGCAGCAGGGGAAGGATGATGGCTAGCTACCACAGTGTTGGACAATGCTTGATTGGTGAATGGTGAACACTTCTGGATTGTGGGCTTGTGGCAGTAAACCTGCTTCTCCTATTTTATTTCGTGCACTGTATTATTTCAAATGAATCCTTCTGCAAGTATTTCTCACAAAATTAACACGTACTACAAATTGCAGCAATAGCACTTGACAATTCTATTGAGATACACAATACAATAGCAATACAGGTCTTACAAGACTGAATTGACTGCGTATACCCTAACATGAAGTTAATTTCGTCTCGATACATCATGGAGAATGCTTTCTCAAGATCGTAATGTCCTAACAGGGATTCCCCATGCCACTACAATTGCAACTGCAAATCCAACACCAAATCCCAGTCCAACAAAGATGAACAACATAAAGTCTATAGATTTCTTCTTGGAAGGCACCACGTTTGACTTTGCTTCGCTGTCGCAGACTTTTGATAACGGAGGCCCGCACAAACCGTCATTTCCAAGAAATGAACTGTTGGAGAATGTCGAGAAATGAGGTGATTCCGGTATGCTTCCCGCCAGCTTGTTGTTGGACAGGTTCAAGGTTGTAAGTGAGTCCAATGATGCTAGCTCCAATGGAATCTCCCCAGAAAGCTCATTAGAGGACAGGTCCAAAGACTCCAATTGTGACAAATCACCAAGTTGAGATGGAATTGGCCCTGTGAAGGAGTTGTGTGACATGTTGAGCACGTCCAGCAAAACAAGCTGCCCGAGAGCTGCGGGGATGCTTCCCTGGAAAGCATTATTTGAGACATCAAGGAATCCAAGGGTCCTCAATATCTTATCAAATTGGAGCTCCGATCCTTTGTATGTGAGTTCAGTGGTAACCTGGTATACTTGGCTTTGATAACTTTCGTATTCCATCACCAATGTCTCGTTACTAACTTTGACCATGCCCATTAATTTCGAAATCCATGCTTTGTTCAGTGTGCCTGAGAAGTTGTTGGAAGATATATCCAAAATCCGTAGGCTTGGGAATCCGCAAGTGATTTTGTCTTTAGAGCTAGATGGTGTCACTGATCCAAACAAGTTATTGTGTTTTAGGATGAGAACTTGAAGTCTAGGGAGTGTACTCATCCAGCATGGAAAAGAGTCTGTTATCTCATTGTTTGCGATAGCAACGACCTCCAAGCTTTTGCAAGCGACTAGAGATCTGGGCAACTGCCCTTCGATCCTATTGCCACTTATATCTAGCAACTCCAGAGAGCAGCTTTGGTTCATATTATTATCATGAAGAAGCTCTCCATCAAGTTGATTTTCTTTGAGATTTAAAACTATCAGTGAATTGGCATCCTCCATCAGGCAAGAGGGTATTGGACCAGTAAAGTTATTGTAAGAGAGGTCAAGAAATTCGAGCTTTTCCGTACAAAAAGACGTTGAGATACTCCCTGAAAGGTTGTTTCTAGAGGCCTTGAAAACGTAAGTACGATCAAGTTGAGTAGAGAAATTATGTGGCATGGATGAGAACTTGTTCCTAGAGTAATCAAGCACTTCTGCAGAATATTTGGGTAGGGGTATTGGCCCCTCAAACATGTTAAAACTGAGATCAAGAATTATTGAAAAAATAGGAAGAAAGGTGTCGTCATAGCCAACACTAGTAAACTTATTGTGTGACAAATTCAGAAAGAAAAGGCCATCATCATTTGGATCATAATCTGGGTCATTCATCCATTTTTCCCATGCCCATCGGGGTATGGCCCCATGCATTTGGTTATTTGAAAGGTCCAGTCCAATGCAATCATTTAGATGCTTTAAAATGCTAGGGAACTTAGTGATGCTACATGACGCCAATTTTAAGAATTGTATGTTAGGGAAGGATACCGTTGAAGAATTATCATGTCCCTCTAGTACAACTATATTGTTGTTTGATAGGTCTAAGGAGATTAGGTTTGGTAGTCTCCATAACGAGTCGAGTTCCACCGTGCCAGTGAAATTGTTGGAAGGAAGGACTAGTTCCTCTAATCGTGTCATATTTAAGATATGCGGAGGTATTCCCCCTGAAGCTTTGCACTGCATGACTGCAAATGTTTTTAGTTTGATCAAATGATCTATGGAAGAAGGTATTTGTCCATATAATCCACATCGAGAAAATTGAAGAAGCTCTAAAGAAGTTAAGTTTGTGATCCATGATGGTATAGGTCCTACTAGATTTAAACCAGATACCTTCAGTGTGCTCAAGGATTTTAGCTCGCCAATTGACGACGGCAGATTTCCATAAAATCCGGGTGCATCAAGGCCTAGCCTCTTCAAAGATTTGACTTTGCCAATGGAACTTGGTATTGTACCAGAGAAGTTGGTATCACCAACAAGAAAATTCTGTAGGCAGCTATCGGCGGAGAAATTTGGGAGGTTACCGGAGATTTTATTATTATAGTGAAGATCGATAGTCACTAATTTCTTGTGTTCAAGGATTTCGGGAGAAACCCATCCTTCGAGGTGATTGTAGCTAAGCTGGAGATCAGTTAAGAAGGAAAAGTTGGCAAAGAAATTGGGAAATGGACTGACCATAAGATTGTGTTCTAGGTCAATCACTGATAGTGAGCGCAAAGCAGAGAGTGTTGTACATATTGGGCCGGAGACCCCGCAAAATGGCAGCCTAAGGACACGGAGATTTGGAATGTACGTGGATAGAGCATCACACCAGTCTACGGACTGGGACAGGTGGACGGAACCAAGATGGAGGTCCCTCAAACTACCGAGGTTTGCAACTAAGGCCGTAAAGTTTGGCACTTGTAGCTGATGATCAATGTCACCCAACTCAGTGCTAACTGTATAACCGAAATTGGGTATCTCATCAAGTTCAACAGGAGTTGAGAGGTCCAGAGAGACTAAGTTTACGAGAGAGCCTACGCCGTCCGGCACTTGCCCTATGAAGTTGGTGCTGGAGAGATTGAGGTTGGTGAGCTTAGTTAATCGCTCGAACCCGATGGCCGGGAGTTCGGACTTATTGAAATTGTTCCTGGCAAGGTCGAGATACCTGAGGGAGGTTAGATCGAAGAGCGCAGCGTCGAGACCTGCTGCGCTCTCGAGACCCCAGTTCCCCAGGTCGAGGGAGGTCACACGGCCGTCGGCGTCACCGCAGTGCACGCCGGCCCAGCCGCCGCAGCAATCCGTGCCCACCTTCCACGACCGGAACGCCGTGATGGAGTCGGTGGTGGCGGTAAACGATCTTCTGAGCCGGAGCAGCGACGTCTCCTGGTCTTGCAGGCACGGGGCTCGGGCCACGACAGCAGTGTTGTTGCTGGTGAACGCACCGGCGGCGGCGGCTGACCAAAGGAGAAGCGAGCACACCATTGGCATTACCGCGAGGTGGATTTGGAGCAGCAGATGTAGAGCTACTGCTTGTAGCCCGTGATGGGCTACGGCGGTGGACATATCGTCAGCAGGCCTTATTTCTGTGGCTAAAACCTGTTGAGCATATGGTGCTCGACGAGCATCTGCTTCTTACCGTGCCTCGGTTTTTATACACACAGACACACCGTGGCATTTGGTTCCATATGGCAGTAGTACGCGCGTAATATCCCTGCCGAGTAACCATCGGGCGCGTCTTGGTCAAGACCACGCTGAATGCCTGTATGGAAGTTTTCATTGGCCCATTGACGTAGCTAGCACTTCTTATCCTCGAACGTGGCATGTAGGCTATGCTCAGTCTCCTTCAATCGGGGCTTCAGACCGGGTGTGTTTGGTCGGAAGTCAAGAAGGGATGGAAAAGAGTCATCTCTGTTTGTTTCTAAGGCTAGTCTCAGTGAGTGTTTTATGGAAAGTTTAATGACATTAAATGTGATGATGTGGTATAAAAAAGAGAAGCCAGAGTTTCATGAGATGTGAGGAGAGTTTCATCACCATGAAACTCTTTTAGCACAGTTAACTAGTCTAATATAGTTAATTGTGCCTAAGGACGGCATGATTCCACTAAATGTTTGGTTAAAGGGATAGAATAGTCCCAGTTCGATGTTTGGTTGAAGAGATGGAGCTGCAGAATTTGTGCACACCGTTTGTAGGCTATGCTCAGAATGTAGCACTCCCTTATCCTCAGAATGTAGGCTATGCTCCATCTCCTTTCCATCCACGCTTGAGACTAGGCCCTGTTTGTTTTCCAAGCACTAAACTTTAGCGTCGTCCCATAATATGTTAATTAGAAATATATAGATTGATTTAAAAACTCATTACATAAACGAGGAGTAATTTACGAGATAAATCCATTAAGTCTAATTACATCATGATTAGACAATGTAATGCTACAGTAAACGTATGATAATTATGCATTAATTATAGCGAAATTAGGCTTAGTAGGTTCGTCTCGTAAAATAGACATGACCTATGTAATTAGTTTTATTATTAATTTATATTTAATACATCTAATTATCACTTATTTAAAACGCTAAACTTTATCACCGGATCCGAACACCACCTAAGCATTTTTTTCCGACAAGTTGATTACATTGAAGTTGCAGCACGTGAAACTAAATCTTCTGCATAAGTGAGTCTCACTGCACAGAAGACTCACCCCAGCACGTCGGGCAGGCAGACAGAAGAAAGGCACGCACTAGTCTACCGACATGGTACCCATTACTGTTCTCTACCGTCACCATCACCGTCATCTGATATCCTGAAATCTGAATCCCTGGTAACCCAGCACCGAATCTACTCGTCTACTTCTAAACATCTTGTTGTACAGTACATTGCAGTGAAGTATACAGTAGTACTACAGTGTAGGCTAGCCCCTACAAGTGCAAGCTTGGAATCAGACAAAGACGCAACGGCAACGCGTGGCGGTGCAGAGTCTTGGGTGTAGCAGGAGTGCAGGACGGGGCAGCACAGGAGATCTAACAGGGACGACGGGGCAGCACAGCAGCTGCGGCGTGGACTTGACCTGGGCGGTGTCAGATCCAAAACTTCCCCCAAACTTTCTCTCTCTAAACTTCACTGTTCACTGTCACATCAAATCTCTCTCCTCATGCATGGAGCATTAAATGTATGTAAATAAAAAGGTAAGTACATGGTTTTGATGTACACGACGAGACGAATCTTTTGAGCCTAGTTAGGTCATGGTAGAACAATGATTACCACAAACAAACGAAAAGTGCTACAGTGCGCTACAATGTTTGATGTGACATTTTCATCCAAATTCACGTTTGGAAAGGAAGTGAACACCGCCCTGTGACAAATCGTGGGACTTCCACTGCACCCGTCCCTGGCAGGACGGTACTTTCGTTTCGGCTGCCGCACCGCACCGCGCGTCCCGTCCGCCTTGGAGGACCCGCCACCCGCACCCCGACGCGATCCGTATTAGGCTTACCGTAAATACGGCGACACGCTAAAGAAAAGGAAGCCTCTGATTCCGCTATATTGGGCGGACTCCGCGGGACGCTATCCCGTCCCCACGGCCACCCGACCCAACCACCGGCCCGTGCTCCCCCGCGTCCGGCTCGCCCGTCGTGACAAGCCGCCGCAACGAACAGGCCCATCGCCACCACCGTCCGGCCTCCTGTGCTCGCTCGGAAGGAACCTCCGGAGCCGCCGCCGCCCGGACTGATTCGCACCATGAGGGCTCGCTGCCACCGCCGCCCGTCACGGGACACAGCTGGCCGCCCGCCGTCAATATGTTTTGTATTTCAAAACAGAGGGAGTAGATACCAATCGTTGACACAAAGTTAAGTCTCACAATTTTCGTTCAGCTAATCAGTCAAGCTCACACAAGCACAAAGACCGTGGAGTCGTAAACTCATACTAGTACTTGGCAGTCTGGGCTTACCAGGAAGTGCTGGATGCGCGTACAAATGTATCGCCATTCCCGTACGTAGAGTGGACCAACAGCGGTCTTCTTACTCCATATTGTACCCTTACCCAGTCAGAAATCACGCTCATTTTGTATCCATCGCAAGCTACGACGCATATCATTATCAGCGGCACATTAGCTGCTGTCACAGCCATCTGCCGGTATTCTTCTTGTGATACCTCGTAGTACAACAGGCTCCATGTCGAAAAAATAGTCCGGCCATCTTATCTCCGGCGGTCATGTGGGACACATTCATGCAAATCCTCAGCGAAAACATTTGGCAATCTGGCATTCGCAGAGAGTTCAACACGCCGGTGAGTTCTGAACGAAATGGCTACCTTCGTTGGTGTGTTGGGGCTCACATGGGTCCAACGACACGATTTGGTACAACTAGGGGGACGGCTGTGTTTGCCTGAAAAACAGTAAACATGAACTACATACATAGGTGGCCTGCGCCTAAGGCAACGCTGGACCAGAACAGCTCCGAGTAGCTTCAACCCTGGGCCATCTGCACATGAACATCAAGAGTCAGGATTTTTGCTGAAGCAGCAAATCACATTGGCTGTATCATACTTGTGGAAAACATGTTATGATCCTTTGTTCTCTTGACTTTATTATAGAGTAGTGCGTGCAGTATAGTGCAAGAACATTAACAATTAAGTTTCAATGATTTTTGTTCTGATGCCTTGGCATAAACACCTATGGAAATCATTATCTTCACTGAATAACCTGATTAATTTATGTAAACTCACTCGTTATGGGGTTTCTTAGTAAGCAAAAGTTACCGATAAGTTGCAGGAGGTACTATGAAACCTGGTACTATATGTGAAAGGACAAAACATATAGCTAAAGGATGCATGAACTAGAGCTATACCAATTTCGCAGCATTTCTGTTCTTCAGTGTCAAGAGTGCTGCTTCAGCAAAGGCCTGTGCAGCTTGGGCCTCTGCTTCCGCAACCTCTGCCTCTCTCGCAGCTGCTTCAGCTTCTGCCATGATTGCCTCTGCCTCTGCAACTGCACGAGCAGCAGCAGCTGCTGCTGCCTCCGGGGTCATAGATGCCATACGAGCCAATTCAGCATCGACTTGATATCTTGTAAGGCTTTTACTAGCATCACTCCCTACTTTCAAGGACTCTTTTTGCACATCTTCTAACAGCAGCATCTTGGGGCTTCGGCCCTCTAAGCGTGGTGAACTAGGTGCTATCCTGTACTTCCGATTCACCTGCAAGCTCCCATCAGGTCACATGCTGAAATACTTAAGGTTCTTCAATTTGAGAACATGCAACTCCTGATTGGATTAAATAAGAACTTCAGCATTAAAATGTAGGTCATGGACACCATAGTGCCAACAAACCAAATAGTGCAGCAAATAGCATATTTTGTATTAAAGCCAAACAAAATAAAAAAACGCAGTTTCACAAAGATTCTACAGGAAATTGAACAAGCAATCAGTATGTCATAAACTAATAGTAAAGTATGGTCTAAAGTTGAACAAAAATCAGTGATTACTAATATGATAAATATGTATGGTGCATGACTGAACACGTGTATGAACCTTTTAGAACTGATGCATATGCCCAATAATACATATCAGGTAAACCTTCATATCCTGTTTTCACAAACATGGCGTGTGAATTTTTCCAGCTGGTCTGAGGGTTTCGTGCAAAGGCTATACTTATCGACTTCATTAGATGATGCCATTAATTGAATTACCCACATAATAGGACCTAATAGTTTCACCTTAGAATTGCTTATATTTCTCGCATTGGCATAGCATAAGAATGATGTGGGGAGCTAAAAAAAGATAATTACCTTTATCAATTTCCCACTGGTGGCCAAGTCCTTCAGTTTTGCAGATAATAAGTGATCAAAATCACTAGGTGGCCAATATTGCTCCTACATAAAACCAGGGTAAGAAACTGACTGTGCATACAACAAATAAGACAAGCATGCCTCTGAAAAACTGTTAACAAAGCAAGTGAAAACATGAAGATAATTTCAAAATGGCATCACGGTTCTGCAACAAGACAATGCAATAGTTTGCTATTGAGCAAGCTGGAAGAGAGGATGAATCAAGGTCGATTGCGGTTCTTGCACAGACGAGGAAATTTTGTGTAACCAGACATGTTTTAGTTATTGGATTGTACTATTTGATGTGTGATAGCTCATTTTCATACAAGATCCTTGCAACAGACATGGGTGTCACCATCCATCCTTGACTAGGCAGCTGCGTGGTGCCACCCAGCCTGATTTTTTATTATATTATAACTATAAAACATTGATCTTATAATAAAAAACCGTTTGGTATGTGAAATCTTTGGCTGACCAGGCAGAAATAGAAAGAGTAAATAGTGTTTGACATTATGATGAAAATAAAAGGCAATGGTCATTTGTACTCAGAGCATAAGATACTATAACTCCCTAAAAAGAAACAAAAACAAAAGAAGGATGCACACCTCTATGTAATTAGCAATAGTAGTTCTGTGTGACCCAGTAGGCTCATTCAAGTTCTTTATAGCCTCCATTATAATATTGTCTAGCCTGCATGAAAGCCGTTAAACTAAAGTGGAGCATTCAAACTGTCTAGTTTTCTATTGATAACACAAAGAGAAAAAAATAGCTAAATGCCAGAATTATGAATTATACCTCCACAGATATAATTACCTTGAGTGAGATTTCTTTGAACTTGAAGTATTCCATGCTTCACTAGACACTGATGCTATAGGCTTTACATCAACAATCTCGTCATCAGCATCAGAAGTAACTGTGCTGATTGCTGCTGAGTGATCATTATTCTTAGGAGCAGCTCGGGTTTTCTTCATGGCAGTCCTCGCCTTGTCACGAGAACTCGATGCAGTGACAGTTACATTCATGTTACGCCACTTGTCCTAAGTAGTAATTAGTAGAAAAGAATGGATAAGAATTAAGAGTTAAGATGAATTGTGGAAACTTAACAGGAAAACAAAATTGGCAGTCCCTTAAATTAAAGAAAGCTTAAGTGAAATCAAATGAACAGTTTCAACCTTTAGGTCAACATTTGAGCGGTAGCACAATATGGAACTAAGTTCTGGATCATTCAATATTGTGCGCCAATTTCCAACTCCGTGTTTTGCTACTCCAGTTCTAAGAGCAGCCTCCTCCTCAGAAGTCCACCTCTGCTTTGGAGCCCCCATGTGTAGGCCTAATCTCCTCAGTCAAGTAGAGTACAGACAAGAATGTGCAATTTCTGACCTGATTAGTCCACAAACAGCTGAAAGGAATATAATCAGTGCTGAACACATTTGATCTTACTTGCAGGAAATAGTAAGCAGGAATAAATTATTCATATAATATGTACAACATCCTGCCATTCTTGACTAAAGCAGGAAATCAGGTTTGTACTGTAAATAGCATATACCAAATAACAAGTGCCTAGAAATTATTATAGAAAATATTTGCCGTATTCACTCTCAGAGTCGATGTTATCATTCATGGAGAATACAGCCTATCACATCCACTCACAACTAAGTGGCGTTTTCGGACATCGACAACATCCTCAACGCACAACTTTCTCTACTAAATATTGCTGTGATATACTTATGAAACTTGTATCATTATGAATCTATTATTTTCAAATATTCAAATAGTGATTTAAGTTTAGACACATTGTCTGCAAACAACCCAAAACACATCACTTATCTGTGACTAGAGTACATATGAAACATAAGATGACATGGGATGATTTCAAGATGGAAATTTCTTCACTGTCCCCGTTTACTGAAACTCCACGGATGCCATTTTCAAACAAGTCCTAACATCTTGGAAACATGCATATATTGCTTCCTCATAGCCTATGCTTTTGTTAGTGTAACAAACTCAGCAAATTCTCAAAGCAGAAGATGATTATTAGCAAAGCCTATCTGACCCCATTCCATCATCCTTATATGAAAGATATCATTCTGGCATCTAAATGACTTGTCTGAGTAGTGAGTATAACTGCACACATGGTGAGTGCCTACATGACTGGTCCTGCCAAGCACACCAGCATCACCAAACCATATTAAACCACGTGCCAGGTTCGGTCTCAGATTCGATCAAGCCAAAATGGGAAAGAGAATGCTGAACTATAAAGAGAAATGGACAGTGGCTAGAACTTGGCACTAGAAGGTGTTGCAGTATTTTTGCCTATTCGGAAACTAATCAGATATGGCTTCAGAGAACTTAACTAAAAACAAGGAAGACGGTATATTGCAACACAACAATGGGGCAACCAATAAATCCAGGGGCTAAACATCATTCAGCAAAACCATGTTCCCAATCAGAGCACAGCATGCACAGACCACAGTCACATCCTATACAGTGGAAATGGAATTACAGGAGAAAAATCATCCAAGGTGCCTGCTCGCAACTTCATCAGGGGTGGACGGCCGTCCAATTTTTTGGGAAAACATACTGCGCTGGCACCTTAGCCTACATTATCCTACGCGCTGACGAAGCGCAAGGGGGGACTTCCCGACTTTTAGCTGGGTCAAGGGGGTTCAGTTGAAACCCCAAAAATTCTGGAAAATAAACTGCAAGCGCGCCATCCCAATCGAACCACGGAAGGATAGAATACAAAATATATAACTAATAAATCCGAATGGAGAGGAAGGAAGGTTTGGGTTTGATTGAGGACGAGACCAAACCATCCATTCCGACCATGGAGATTCCATCCAAGCAAGCACAGAACGGGTTACTGACCAACGCGAGCAGAGCAGGCCCTCTCCTGCACGGATCTCCACCCCCGCCGGACTGAGAGAGGAACGGCGGGGAGAGGGAGTCACCGGCGGCGATGAGTCACAGGAGCGGGTGTCCCCTGGTGGTGGTGGTGGCGATAGGTGACGTAGGTAGCTGGCCGTGGCCCGTCAGGACTCAGGAGGAGGCATGGAGCCGGCCCAAGTGACGAACGAGTGGCCCAAGGACAAGAGGACGGGCCCTGAGAGTCTCTGTGGTCAACCTCAGCCCAGTCTTCCAACGCCCATCCGTCTCTTTCATCGAGAGGCCTCCTCGATCCACTCACCACCCACCAGGTTCGGGGGCACTGGACGGGCTGGAGCCCATTAGGGAGACCCTGGGCCGACTGCGATCCGTTAAAACTTAAAAGGCTTGTTTATAGAACTGGGGGAAAATTATTAATACACTATTGAGTTGAATTTCTTTTTCAAATTTTGCGGTTCGCACAAAGTATAAAATTAATGCTCTCTAAATTTATTTGAACATAAAGACATGGCCCAAAAGAGGTAATTTTCGAGACGATATTAAAGTCTATATAGGATTGATTGATTGTTTGTTATTTTCTTTATATTTCTAGCATGTCCCTACAAAACAAGTACAAACATCAAAACTTGTAAAATTGTACTCCCTCTGTCCCTAAATGTAAGTCGTTTTCGCTTCCCGAGAAACAACTTTGACCGAATATATAAAAATATATTAATATTTATGATACATAATAAATATCATTAGATAGATATTTGAATCTAGTTTTTTAATAAATTTATTTGGAGATTAAAATATTTCATGTATTTTTTATAAATCGAATCTAAGTTGTGGTACGGAAACCAACGACGACTATATTTAGGGACGGAGGGAGTATGCGTTAGTGCCATACTCACTAAACGGATCATATGTGTGGACATAATAATTACCCAAGTAAAAGATTCGAGTGATGATGTGTATGTCAGCTCAGCATGACATCATCAACTCTCTTGAATATCCACATGGTCATTCTATTACCTGCTCTTTCCGAGAATCAACATGCAAACCTCATCGTTACATGTATCTTCACCCGTAGCCCGTAAGATTTAGTTTTCATTTATCTTTAAGCCTCAACGACCTTTTCATTCTCATAATTTTTAATATTTTTTTAGTTTCATTTTTAGAGCGCAAAAACAGGATAATACAATTATTATTCCTTAATAATAGCATAAAATTGGCGGATATTTTATTGTTTTCAATTTCGGTACATATTGATAGCTGCGGACCGGAGGAAGACTACTGTTTCCTGGAAGAACGCATCACGCATATGGCCGAGGGCCGGGACACGTGAGTAGGCTTGTCACTTTGGAGGCAAATCATCAGGAATCACTATAGTTTTGAAGTGCCAGCTTATTCCACACACGCGCCAAAACCGAACAGAAATGGTCACAATCGAGACGTGCAGCTGTTACTCTCCTGTTTGCCATTTGTAGTAAATTAAATAAGTATACTGAACTCGATCGAGATTTGCTTATTGGTAGTGGTGGTAAAGGTTACTCACTTTTGTCCTACAAATTTTAAGGATCAGACCGGATTAGGACCGGACCAAAATAATACTAATTTTTGAGCTAAATTTTGTTAGAGCCAAATTGAATTGTGAAGAAATAAATGGACCATGACCCGTTACCACCCCTGCTTATTTGTCACCTCTTGATGATCGGGGTGATCAGAACATGTTGGTTGTCGCCACTGGCATTTTCCAGGCACGCGCAGGTGAGCCTGACCAAAATTGTGCCTGCGGTGGCGTAATTGGAATGTAGACGCATGTCCTGAGTAAAACACAAGTGTTCTACGAGACTACGACACACTGTCTGGACTCTGGAGTCAAGCACGACCCGGTCCTAAAGTCCTGATACCAATCGTTATCGAGGCCGGCCGGCTGCATCAGGACTCGGTCACCATGAATGTGCAATAATTTCACCGTCAGGTTAGTTGCACGGCGTGCAAGGCAAGTTAGCTAGATTCGTGAACGTGTAGGTGTGCATGTCCAATCGTTTTATTTTGAAACGTCATCAGACAAGTGTGTGCATGACGATATATATGCAGGAACATGTAGCCAAAAAAACAAAGAGAAACGACACTACTAGCATAGCAACGACAAGCCTGTGCGTGACAAACTGTCAATATATACCAGACCAGAGCGCGCATTGGGAGCGGCAAGACTTCTCAAGTCCTCGACAATGATCACCCACAGCAGCCAGCTCCTGCTGTTCTTCCTCGTTCACCTGCTCCAAGCGATCCAACACTCCTGCTACTCCATCGTCACCTCCAGCAACCAAACTGCCATACCAGCTAGCAGCGGCGCCGCCGTGCCGGCCAGACCAGGCCTCGGCGCTGCTCGGGCTGGGGCGTTCCTTCTCCTCCACCAACGACTCCGCATGCACCCTCGCGTCATGGCGAGCCCACACCGACTGCTGCGGCTGGGAGGGTATAGGCTGCACCGACGGCCGCGTGACCACCCTTGACCTTGGCGGATGCGGGCTGGAGATTGCCGGCCTTCACCCTGCGCTCTTCAACCTGACCTCCCTAAGGTACCTGGACCTCGCCGAGAACGACCTCAACGAGTCACAGCTCCCGGCTGTTGGGTTTGAGCGGCTCACCGAGCTCACCCATCTCAACCTCTCCTACTCGGACTTTGCAGGCAAGATTTCTTTGTTTCCCATGAAGAAAATCTTTGTTAATATTTTAGGAGTAATTGCATCGAGGTGATGCAAAGTCTTGAGAGGCACGATTTTGCAGGCAAGATACCATATGGAATACGGCGGCTTCGCAAATTGGTGTCCTTGGACTTCTCTAACTGGATCTATCTAGTTGAAGGAGACAATGACTATTTCCTGCCACTTGGCTCGGGACGATGGCCCGTCGTAGAGCCAGACATTGGATCACTGGTCGCTAACCTTAGTGTTGACACGAAAACGCCCCAACACACTCGAGATCGATCGAACGCACAGCACGGCCGTCACAACGGCCAACTCCTGACTTCCCTGGGCAAACCGGTCTGACCGGTTTGGAGAACCGGTCTGACCGCTTCTGGTCGGGAGGTCGTGAAGACCTAGAAACTCAAGCTCGGGAGGGACCCCGTCGGAGCTCGAGCTAATCTAGGGTTGCTCTAGGGTCGGCAGGCCACCTAGAACGTCCTTGAACGCCGTAAAGACGAGCAAAGAACAGAATATGGGGGTTGGAAAAGATTAGGGTTTGAGAGATACACAAATAGAAGATAAAAGTGTTTGATTCGATTGGGAATACCTCAATCGGCCGTCTAGCCTTTATATTTATAGGCCGGGGAAGTCTTACCCCTTTCGAATAGGTTACAATATGGAATTAAACTCGGAATCCTAATCCTACTCGAATTACAGAACGAAACCGGTCTGACCGGTTTGGCAAACCGGTCAGACCGGTTTGGCCTTTGGCCCAATTTGAGTGTCAACACATGCCCCCCTGCGTTTTTAGTGAACTTGAGAACTAAAAAGCAAGTAAATATAACTCAGGAGCTAAAAATTCATACTAAGGGCGATATTTAACAATATATCGGCCGTCGATCTTCACGCATCTTGCCAAACACTTGGATAGAATTTCTTCAGATATCTCCCGTTGATAGCTTTAGGCAAAGGATCTCCTTTCAGTGTCTCCAACATGTAAGAATTCCCAAAGATGACTTTGACAACTCTATAAGGTCCTTCCCAACTCGGTGACCATTTACCAAACTTGTTGCTTTTTGATCCAATAGGCAAGATCGTCTTCCAAACAAGCTCATCAACTTGAAAATATTTTCCTCGCACTTTCTTGTTGTAAGCTTTAGCAACTCGAAGCTTATCCTTCTCAATCTCCTTCAAAGCTTTCAATCTTTTGTCGGTTACCTCATCAATATTGTCCAACATCAAATTGTGGTAATCAACAGCATCAAGGTCATTTTGCTTAGCCAATCTATAAGCGCCCAAATTTACCTCAACAGGTAAAACGGCTTCTTGACCATATACAAGCTCAAAAGGAGTAACCTTAGTAGCACCATGTCTAGATATACGATGAGCCCATAATGCTTCGGATAAAACTCCATGCCATCTCTTAGGATTTTCTGCTATCTTTTTCTTGATCAATTTAATCAAAGTTTTATTACTTGACTCGGCTTGTCCATTAGCCTGAGCGTAATATGGAGATGAATTGAGCAACTTAATTCTATAGGATTCGGCGAATTCACGTACCTCCTTAGACATAAATGAAGTACCTTGATCCATTGTCAATGTTTGGGGAATACCGAATCTATGAATAATATTTTGAGTAACAAACTCAATCACCTCCCGATGCGTCATATTCTTCAAAGGAATTGCTTCAGTCCACTTAGTAAAATAATCCGTAGCAACTAATATGAAACGATGTCCTTTTGATGATGGAGGATTAATTTGTCCAATAAAATCCAATCCCCAACCTCGGAACGGCCATGGCTTAATAATAGGATGCATCAATGCAGCAGGAACAAGTTGTAAATTTCCAAACTTCTGACATTCTTCACATCCTTTGTAATATTTAAAACAATCCGCCGTCATAGTAGGCCAATAGAAACCGGCTCGCCTAAGTAACCACTTCATCTTCGGAGCCGATTGATGTGTACCACAAATTCCTTCATGGACCTCAGCCATGGCAACCTTGGCCTGATCCGAGTCAAGACATTTTAACAACAAATCTTCGGCGTTTCGACGATAGAGTTCATCACCAAGTAAAATATACTTAAATGATACTCGCCGAATATTTTTCTCTGCACCACGACCAGGATCTCTCAAATAAGCAATAATGGGTACCCTCCAATCCTGATCTTCGACTTTGGATTGATTAGCATTATCCAAAGGATTTTTGCTTTTGTCAGGGGATAAAGCGGTCTGACCGCTTTCAGAACCGGTCAGACCGGTTCTGGCAGTACAACCGGTCTGACCGGTTTCTGAAACCGGTGTGACCGGTTCGTCCAGAACCAGAACCTCGGCTTTTGTTCGCATCGGTTTTTGGAGATAGAAATATTTCTTTGCACCATATAACCAGATGCTTTCTGAGCCAGAGTATTTGCTTTATCATTATCTTCTCTCGGAATATGTCTTATAGTAAATTCATCAAAAGAAGCAATGATATCGAGACATCTATCAAGATATGCATTTAATGAACCGTTATAACATTGGCATACCTTTGATACTTGATGTACCACCAGGAGCGAATCACCAATAGCCTCAACATTTTTTACTCCCATGTCTTGCAAAAATTCCAAGCCAAATAGAAGAGCTTCATATTCAACTTGATTATTGGTTCGCTTTTCTTCCAATCGGTTTGAGAACTCAAAAACGGCACCACTTGGAGAAACAAAAACAGCACCAATTCCTTGCCCATCATTGCAAACCGATCCATCAAAGTATAGCTTCCATGGTGTACAAATAACATAGCCGACGTCGAACTCACAAGTATCATTTATCCGATGTTCAACAATAAAATCAGCCACACTTTGTCCTCTTATTGATTTCAAAGGTTCACAAGTCAAATTATACTCAACCAAAGCATAAGCCCACTTGCCGACTCTTCCACTAGATATCGGCTTTTGCAACATATGTTTAATCACATCGGTTTGGCACAACACGATGCAAGTACTAGATAGTAGATAATGCCGCAATTGAGTACAAGCATGATACAAGGATAAACATAGCTTTTCAATGAAAGTATACCTTGTTTCTGCATCAATGAGCCGCCGGCTTACATAAGCAATCACATACTCCTTATCGCCGATTTCTTGAGTCAAAACAGCTCCAATAGTTCTATCTTCAGCCGCCACATAAAGTCTAAATGGAACTCCCCGCTTAGGCGCCCGAAGCACCGGTGGTGAAGACAAGTACTCTTTGATCTTCTCAAAAGCTTCTTGCTGTTTTGCCCCCCAAGTAAAATCGGCTTCATTCTTTAACCGAAGTAAAGGAGTAAAAGCATCAACCTTTCCAGACAAGTTAATTATAAATCTTCTCAAGAAATTTACCTTGCCTAGAAATTTTTGTAAATCCTTCTTGCAAGTAGGAGCTTCGACTTTCTTCATAGCTTCAATTCTCTTGGGATCAATTTCTATGCCGTTCTCATGAATAACAAACCCAAGAAACTTCCCAGCCGAAACACCAAAAGCACATTTGAGTGGATTCATCTTTAAACCATACCGCCGCATTCTTTCAAGAGCAAGTCTTAAATCGGCTAAATGAGAATCTAAGCCATCCGATTTAACTACAATATCATCAATATATACTTCCACAATAACACCAAGTAAATCATGAAAGATTAAATTCATAGCTCTTTGATAAGTTGCACCGGCATTCTTTAATCCAAAGGTCATAACCACCCACTCAAATAAACCAATAAATCCCGGACATTGAAAGGCCGTTTTGTGCATATCTTCTTCGGCCATGAAGATTTGATTATATCCGGCATTACCATCAAGAAAACTAACAACACGATGTCCAGAAGCTTCATTAATTAAGACATCGGCTATAGGCATGGGATATGAATCTTTTGGAGTGGCTTTATTAAGATCTCTAAAATCAATGCAAACTCTAAGCTTTCCCGAATCTTTCTTCTCAACGGGAACAATATTAGAAATCCACTCCGCATAACGACAAGTCCGAATAAAACCAGCATCTAATAAACGATTAATCTCTTCTTTTATTCGGTCATAAATAGCGGGATTAAAACGCCTAGCCGATTGTTTAAAAGGTCTAAAACCGGCTTTTATTGGTAAACGATGCTCAACTAAGTCACGACTTAAACCAGACATCTCACGGTACTCCCAAGCAAAACAATCGACATACTCTTTCAACAAATTTATTAATTCGGCTTTAAACTCAGCCGATAAATTCTTGTTTACAAAAGTAGGCCTAGGAATAGTACCATCACCAATATCTATTTTTTCTAAAGGATCAGCTGATGTAAAACCCTGACCCAATTTGTCCATATCACCAAGATCTTCAATGGCTTCGAACATGCCGGCCGAATGAGCTCGATGATGATCAATTCGGTCTTGAAGCCACTGTCCAGACGCAAACCGGTCTGACCGGTTCCCAGAAGCGGTCTGACCGGTTTGGCTCGATCGGCGTTGTTCAGACCCAAACCGGTCTGACCGGTTTCCAGAAGCGGTCTGACCGGTTTGTCTCTGTTGATTTTGTTGCTCCATTAATTACAGTAAGTAATTCAACCGATTTTCCATCGGCTTTAATGTAGCAGGAACAAAACCATCCTTGGTGCAATTGATCAATTCGTAATCGGTCAAATCCATACCCGACAAACATTGGACCTTCTCATTTGCACTAAGAGAGTCGGAATCGGCCGTTGCAACAAAGGAAGAATTGTCACCATGGACAATCTCAACTTCGTCGCCGATCCACTGAATGAGATATTGATGCAAGGTAGATGGAATACATTTATTTGCATGAATCCAATCTCGACCAAGGATTAAGCTGAAGTTACCTTGCACCTCGGAGACGAAGAAAGCTGTAGCAATAGTTTTGCTCCCGACGGTCAACTCCATAGAAGCTACCCCCTTAGCACCAATGGGATCACCTCCACCAACTCCACTGACCGTCATGTTCGTCTTGATCAGTTCTTCGTCTTTCCCGCCAATCTTTTTGTAGAGAGAGTATGGCATGAGATTCACAATGGCTCCACCATCAACCAACATACGAGAAATTGGCTTCCCATTGATGTGTCCTCTCATATACAAAGCCTTGAGATGATTTTCTGATTCACTAGGCTTCTGAAACACAGCATCTCGAGGCCCAAATTGAAGATGAGAAATTTCCTCCTCCGGCACGACATAATAATCAGAAGATAAATAGACAACATTAATTTCCATGTTGTCACGTTCTGGAGAAGGCTCAAAATCAACTAACTCTTCATCTTCAACCACTGGAGGAATTGGCGGAATAGCACCAATGGTTGAAGTAGTTTTGGCCCCTGCCTCTGTCGACAAACCGGTCTGACCGGTTCCAGAAACCGGTCTGACCGCTTCTGCAGCGGTGGGCTGATCAGAACCGGTCTGACCGGTTTCTGAAACCGGTCTGACCGGTTGTGCTGCTGGCTGCACAACTCGCCAGGTCCTGGTCTGAGGAATCATGGGTCTATACTTGTTGAAATGTTCATCCCTCAGCTTCTCGGCTTCCTGTTCCCTCTTCTCTTTGTTCCGTAGGCGCTGTAGCTTCCGCTTTTGCGTGTGAGTCAAGCCGGAAGGACACCACCTTGGCTGGAAGATCTTCTTCACGCCCTTGCTACTGCTAGCCTCATGATCATTAACCATGATCGGCTTCTTGACTGGAACAGGAGCCGAATCTCCAATGACTATCGGCTTTTGTCCCAAGTCTTGCATAGCCACTGGAATATCACCAATTTTTATGAACTCATTGGCTTGGGCTTGCACATCCTCCTTCTTCTCCTTGACGCGGTATTCTTGCTTAGGAGGAGCTTGAAAATGTGGCTCAGACCGAAACCGGTCTGACCGGTTCATAAAACCGGTCTGACCGCTTTGGAAAGCGGTCAAGCGACCTGATTGGTATGAGCTTAATCTGTTACACACCGAATTTTCAGTAATACCACCACGACGTTTATAATTTGTAGGACTATTCCATCGCTGTGGTGACCTTTGTTTCTTTTTTGTTGGCCGATCAACTTGAACGGCCTTTGTGTACTTGTTCATGAGCTGAAAAAAAGTAGGTCCTTGCTTCAGAACCCTCCCTTGAATCTTTGGCTCATTGAATTTCCAAGTACCCACTTCCGGGCGCTTGGGCTTGAAGGTCCTCGATCGGTCTGGAGACAAACCGGTCTGACCGGTTTGAGAAACCGGTCTGACCGGTTTCGCCTAGCTAGCGAACCGATTTTCTTCCAAGGAACTTCCTTGCCCCCCGGGCCTTGATGTATTAATTGTAATTTTCAGAGACTCTTTTCCATCAAGAGTCCTTCCAATCATCACTGTTCTGACCGGAACTTTGTCATCAACTTTTTCCGGTCTTGGATCTCCGATCACCACGTTCTTCCCTTTAGCTCCATCGGCTTGTTCTGGCCGAATCAGCATCTTGGTGTTCACATCCAAGGTATGAACAGGGAAAGGAGCCTTGTCAACTTGCATTTCAGCGAGCACCAATCGACCTTCATTAAGGGCCGATTGTACCTGTCGTCGAAAAACATTGCAATCATTCGTTGCGTGAGAAAAAGAATTATGCCACTTACAATATGCACGATTTTTTAATTGATCGGCTGGTGGAATTGCATGAGAAAGTTTAACAAAGCCATTCTTAAGCAATTCATCAAAAACACGATCACATTTGGCTACATCAAAAGTAAATTTCTCTTCTTGCCGATTTTTCTGAATCGGCTTCAATGAAGGACAAGAACCAGGTTTACTTTTTGATGACCAAACAAATTCAGCAGCATAAATTTCTTTATCATCGTCCGAACTATCAGAATCATTATCAATAATATGCACATTCGAACGATGAGGTTTAGCAGATTCTTTTGCATTTTTAAATTTCAATTCTAGACTCATGGCCTTCATTTGCAAGTGATTAATAGTGAGAAAATCAGAGCCTTCTAATTTTTCTTTGTAATGAGACCGTAAGCCTACAAAAGTCAAATCTGCTAAATCCTTTTCAGAAACAGTTATATTAAAGCATCGGTTCTTAACATCTTTAAATCTTTTAAAATAATCAAGAACCGATTCCTCTCGGCTTTGCCTAACCGATGTTAAATCAGATAATTTAGCTTCGTTTTCTCCGCTAAAGAAATGATCATGAAATTTACGCTCCAATTGAGTCCAATTTTGAATAGAATTAGGAGCAAGCGAAGAAAACCATGAAAATGCAGTTCCAGTCAAAGATAATGAGAATAACCGTATACGCAATGCCTCATAGAATGATGCCTCTCCTAATTGCAAAACATATTGACTAATGTGTTCCCAAGGAGTTCTATTATCTTCACCACTGAATTTAATAAAATCCGGAACACGCCAACCATTAGGATAAGGAACCAAATCAAATTCAGGCGGATATGGTTTCTGATATAAGCGTGAACTACCCAATTCAAGCCCGAGCCTTGTTCTAAGTGTATTTGCTATGTCTTCTTTGAACTTAGCTAACTCGGCTTGATAGTTCCCATCACCTCTGTTTTGTGGAATACGGGGAACATGGTACATTGCATTTTGGGAAGTACTCGGAATCGGCCCGTGAGACGCGCCAGATCCGTGGTGTATACTTCCTGCAACCGTAGTGCGTGGAATAGCGTAAACAGGACCAGAAACAACCGTATTAGATGAAACTATCGCACCCGGTGTCCCTGCACCCACGGAACCGGTCTGACCACCAGAGGAGGCCAAACCGGTCTGACCGGTTGTACAAACCGGTCTGACCGGTTGTACAAACCGGTCTGACCGGTTCGTGGACCGAACCAGGGTGAAGTGATTGTCCCGCATAGAAATTCATCGACATGCCCAAATTAGGATCTAAAACATGTTCTGGCATGCCTCATGAGCTAGGAGTTGAGTTAGGTAATTCATTAAATTCTACATTATTTTTTCCTTTATCAGAATTACCCGACATATTAGCAATCAACTCACTAGTAACGGTTTGTGCAGCAAGTAAATTATCATCCATCATGCGAGTAATTTGCTGCATCAAATCAGAGGATTCGCCAGTTACCTTAGGAAGTTCTTCAACTTGATCGTTCGCCAACTTGAAAGCCGGCATGACGAATTCCTCTACCCTCTTGACAAGGCCACCGCGATCTTTCTTGAAGCCCTTCAGGAATTGCGTCCTGAAGTGCTCCTCAGCGATCAGGTACCGCTTCCGCTCCTCGTCCGTGAGCTCTTCCATCGTCGCGGCGATGATGTTGTCCTTGTCGAGGTCGCACGTTGATCCAGACATGATTGGAGTAGATTTAATCGGTTGTGGCACCAGATTAATCTTCCCCAGCGGAGTCGCCAAAAAGTATGTTGACACGAAAACGCGCCAACACACTCGAGATCGATCGAACGCACAGCACGGCCGTCACAACGGCCAACTCCTGACTTCCCCGGGCAAACCGGTCTGACCGGTTTGGAGAACCGGTCTGACCGCTTCTGGTCGGGAGGTCGTGAAGACCTAGAAACTCAAGCTCGGGAGGGACCCCGTCGGAGCTCGAGCTAATCTAGGGTTGCTCTAGGGTCGGCAGGCCACCTAGAACGTCCTTGAACGCCGTAGAGACGAGAAAAGAACAGAATATGGGGGTTGGAAAAGATTAGGGTTTGAGAGATACACAAATAGAAGATAAAAGTGTTTGATTCGATTGGGAATACCTCAATCGGCCGTCTAGCCTTTATATTTATAGGCCGGAGAAGTCTTACCCCTTTCGAATAGGTTACAATATGGAATTAAACTCGGAATCCTAATCCTACTCGAATTACAGAACGAAACCGGTCTGACCGGTTTGGCAAACCGGTCAGACCGGTTTGGCCTTTGGCCCAATTTGAGTGTCAACACTTAGCAACCTCAAAGTGCTGAATCTAGGAAATGTTGACTTGTCAGGCAACGGGGTAGCGTGGTGCAATGCCTTTGCTAATTCCACTCCAAAACTTCAGGTTCTCAGCCTACCAAATACCCAACTTGATGCTCCGATTTGTGAATCGTTGTCCACCATTCACTCATTGACCAAGGTCAACTAAAGTATAACAAAGTCCATGGCCGAATTCCAGAGTCTTTTGCTGATTTACCTTCCCTCAGTGTCCTTAGACTTGCCTATAATCTCCTTGAAGGACCATTCCCGATGAGGATATTTCAAAAGAAAAACTTATCAGCTGTTGATATAAGTTATAATTTAAAAGTATCTGGTTTGCTGCCCAATTTCTCATCTGATAGTATTATGACGAAACTGCTTTGCAGCACCACTAACTTCTCTGGTCCAATTCCAAGTTCTATAAGCAATCTCAAATCCTTGAAGAGATTAGGTATTGCAGCAGCAGCTGACTTTCACCAAGAGCTTCCCTCTTCAATTGGTGAGCTTAGAACCTTGACATCATTACAGGTTTCCGGGGCTGGTATAGTAGGAGAAATGACACCTTGGGTTGCAAATTTAACTTCTTTGGAAATTCTGCAATTCTCGAACCGTGGCTTATCTGGTCAAATACCTGCCTTCATAGGTAACCTCAAGAACCTAAGTACATTAAAATTGTATGCATGCAAGTTTTCTGGTCAAGTACCTCCACATCTTTTTAATCTTACTAATTTAGAAACTATAAACTTTCATTCCAACAGTTTCACTGGTACCATGCAACTCAAGTCATTCTTCAAATTGCCCAATCTACAAATATTGAATCTTTCAAACAATAAACTTTCCATAGTGGACGGGGAATATAATTCCTCATGGGAGTAAATCAATAATTTTGGTACTCTGTGTCTAGCATCTTGTAACATATCCAAGCTCCCCGATGCCTTAAGGAACATGCATTCGATTCAAGTTCTTGACCTTTCAAACAATCACATCCACGACACAGTACCTCAGTGGGCATGGGATAATTGGATTGACTCTCTCATCCTCTTGAACTTATCACACAATCAATTTGGTAGCAGTATAGGATATGGCTCTGTCATTTCAGATAATATGTTTGTTATTGATATCAGTCATAACCTATTTGAAGGGAATATACCTATACCAGGACCGCAGACTCAACTGTTTGATTGCTCAAACAATAGATTCTCATCCATGCCATTCAATTTTGGTTCTCATTTAAGTAGTATTTCCCTTCTCATGGCTTCCGGAAACAATCTGTTTGGAGAAATTCCACCGTCGATTTGTGAAGCAACAAACCTTATTCTCCTTGATCTCTCTAATAATAAATTTTTTGGTTCCATCCCGTTTTGTTTGATGGAGGATATGAGTCATCTGAATGTATTAAGCTTGAAAGGAAATCAACTTCATGGAAGCTTGCCAAATAGCCCAAAGCAAGATTGTGCACTTGGGTCATTAGATTTTAGTGACATTCAGATTGAAGGTCAATAATTGCCCAGATATCTAGTTGCTTGCAAAGAATTGGAGGTTTTTGATATCGGGAATAATCGTATTGATGATACATTTCCATGTTGGATGAGTATGCTTCATAAACTTCAAGTCCTTGTTCTAAAATCCAACAAGTTTGCTGGAAACATGAGGTCTTCTATTTCTGGAGATGATAGAAATTGTGAGTTTACAAAACTTCGAATTCTGGACTTGGCTTCAAACAATTTCTCTGGATTATTACAAAATGGATGGTTTACAACATTGAAATCCATGATGACAAAAGCTATTAATGAGACGTTAGTCATGGAAAATCAATATGATCTACTAGGGCAAACATATCAGTTCACAACTGCAATCACATACAAAGGATCTGATATCACTTTTTCTAAAATAGTGAGGACAATTGTAGTCATTGATGTTTCTAATAATGCATTCTATGGTGCCATTCCCCAATCAATTGGCGTGCTTGTTTTACTTAGTGGGTTAAACATGTCACATAATGCCCTGACTGGATTGATCCCATCTCAGCTTGGCATGTTACATCAACTTGAGTCACTCGACCTCTCCTCAAATGTTCTTTCAGGAGAGATTCCACAAGAGTTGGCCTCACTAGACTTCCTTTCAATACTGAATCTATCCTACAATAAGCTGGAGGGAAGAATACCCGAGTCTCCCCACTTCATGACATTCTCTCATTCCTAGGAAACATTGGTCTCTGTGGGCTTCAATTGTCCAAAACATGAAAGAACAGCTCATCATACATGGTGCCACATCAGTCAGAGAAGGTATCAATAGACCTTGTATTGTTCCTTTTTGCTGGACTGGGATTTGGTGTCGGATTCGCAATTGCAATTGTCTTGGCATGGGGAACCTCAAAGAGATTGCCCTTAGCTTTCCAGGCTACAACAATGAGATACCGGGTTAATGCTTTTACTTCGACTCGTCCAGCTACTTCACCTAATCAACTGCAATATCTCAAAAGGGTCCGGGTAGGAAGTGAGAGCAAGCCTAGCCCAGCTGGTTGGGATAGGAGGTGCCCTCGTGCATCCAACCCACTTAGTTTTGAGTCCTCTTCAACTCAAATTTGTGTGCCTACTTCTTCTTCTTCATAACAAGCACCTATCACTTGCTAGGTTGGATCTTTTTTTTCAGGAGGGGCTAGATTCATTTTTTATTATCTCATAGTTTGCTTTGGGGTTCAAATTTTGGGCAAAATTCCATCCGGAATCTACAATTTTTGGTATTTTCGTCCGCAATTGATATATGACATTTTTTGGTATTATATATCATTTATATGGATGTTTAGACTCCATGAGGACAAAAGTTCACTCCTAACATGGTGGTAGATGCCTTCTCAATGGCATAGGAGGTCTTGGTTTTGAGTCCCTGTCATAAAACTTATATCAATTTAATTATATTTGATCATAATACCAAAACAAATATCCTAGATTTTCACAAATTTCAGTGATTTCACCCATAAACGATAAAAATGCAAAACATCTTTTCTTTAGATAGGGGTGTGCTCATTCTAGTCCTCATTTCAAATAGGCGCTAAGGTCGGCTTCACATCGCTCAGCATGAACAAGAGCACCTATTGTGTCTCTAGATTGCGATTATCAAAATGGAAGATAAAAAAACTCGACCTGCGGAGGGTAAGACCACCCCCACGGTATTGTATTAAGAAGAAGACCTTCTCACACAGGTCGAGAAAATCCCCGAACCCCTACCCCACTCATACACAGCGGCACCGCAACCCACGTGAGATTTAGGCTGGCCTTAGACCTGTGCTTTGGCGTGGGATAGGCGAGGGAATTTTTTTACAACAAAATTCGCACCCAGCAGGGTTCGAACTCCTGACCTCCCCGAAGGGAGGCAAACGACGCGGCGGGCGGCACTGACCAACTGGTCGTGCTGAAAAGAATCATCGGTGCTCCTGCATTCTCCAGCGGTGTCTAAGACCATCTCCAGCAGTGTTCCAATAAATTTTTTCTAGAAACATGTTAATGGGATGTCCCAATATTTATTTCATAGTTATTAAAAGAGTCATTTTTGCATATCCCTAATAATCTTACCACAATCCAACGAACTTATTAGTAGAATTGGATGGATTGTTGATTTGTCCCAATAAATATTGGAAAAAGAAAATATTTTGGGCACTATTTTTCCACCAACTTTTTCAATATGGTGGTTGGATTGAAAATTAGGGATCTACTAGCTAGAGATGCTAGTCTCAGTACGGCCTTAGCTAGCATGGACGCGAACCAGTAAACGTGGACACCTTCATACCGAGCTGCGCATTACCGCGCCTAATAAAGAGCAAACATAAAGGCCACCATCGAGACAGGTGCAATGTTCTATGTTACGGGGATTCAATTCTTTTGAAAACACTTCTCACATAAATAATTCCTACCTATCTCTCACAGATGATCCACATGTCAGGTCTAACGATGAAAAAAACGTGGCAAGTTTTCACAAATAAGAAAAGTTTCTGTCATTTTGGCATTACATTTCTCAACATGGAATTTCTTTACCCACCCTATGGACCCACCGACCAAATAGTCTAAAATAATCTCTATAATAAATATATATTTGCTAGTTTTTCTAGATAAAAGGAAATTTTATTTCATCAAGCAAATGAAAAACATCCCGGTATCCATATTTTTCAACGAGTACGACCGGTAAATTATTGCATGGTTTCATTATGAGGTATAATACTTCTCATAAGAAAAGAAAGTTTCACTATGGCATAGACTCCATCTACCATATAGAAAGCACAGGAGCGAACCAATTAAAATGGCCGAGAAAAGTTCTAAACGTTCAATCTTGGCAAAAATATCCATAGTTGATGTATTCAAAAGTTGTCATGTCTTTTTTAGAAGTGTGTGATCCATTTTTTTTTTGCAAAGACCATATTCTTGTACAATGTGTACTTCTGTAAATATGTGCACTCCTGTAAATATATCATCTGCATAGGAGAAAAGTTTGTGCTCTATTAACAATTATATCATTGCAGCTTAACCATATTGCCCAGCGCATATGGCGCCGACCCCAATCATAATAAGTTTTCTGGCTTTATGATCAAAATCATCCAGTCATGAGTTAAACAAATGAGAAACATTATCGGGAGGGATTAAACCAAAGGCATTATGTACTGTTCAAACAAATGAGACGGGTGCTATAGTTCTATTGTTCTATTTTCAACCTGCAGCACTAGTAATCATGATCGAAGACTGCTTACAAAATAATTGAGCTCTTAACCGAGACAACACGGGCCAATGGCCGTGTCATCTAGACACGCGCACACTGATGTGAGCTCCATGGCAATGCGGCCACGTCCTGATTCAGTTCTCTTTCCTATCTCCTCACTCCGTGGCGCAGATAGTTTCTGGGAACAGCGTGTGTGTTAAGATTAATGATGAGTTGGGGCATTTCTTCCAAACAAAGAAGAGATTGAGATAAGGTGATCCTCTCTCACCCATCCTGTTCAATTTGGTGGGGGACATGTTAGCGGTCTTAATTGACAGATCAAAGGAACAACAACATTTCAATGGACTTGTGCCTCATCTTGTAGATGGTGGTATATCGATACTCCAATATGCGGATGACACAATTCTTTTTTTGGAAGACGATTTGGACATGGCCAAAAATCTGAAATTAGTACTTTGCGCTTTTGAGAAGCTTTCGGGTCTGAAGATAAACTTCCACAAAAGTAAGTTGTTCTGTTTTGGGGAAACAAAGGATAGGGGGTCAGAGTATGTTGAGCTTTTTGGGTGTAAGGAAGGGGTTTTGCCTTTCAGATACTTAGGAATTCCGATGAGCCCGCGCAGGCTTTCAAATAAAGATTGGAGCACCATAGAAGAGAGATTTCAAAAAAAGCTGAGTAGTTGGAAGGGTAAGATGTTTTCGTCAGGAGGAAGGCTTGTCTTAATTAACTCAATACTCTCAAGCTTACCAATGTTTATGCTGTCTTTCTTCAGAATACCTAAAGGTGTTTTGAAGAAACTAGATTACTACAGAAAAAATATAGGCTAGCAAGATGGAGTATTCTCCGTAAGCCTAAGAGTGTGGGAGGGTTGGGAATTTTAGATCTTGACATTCAAAACAAATGTTTGTTAAGCAAATGGCTTCTCAAACTTGTGAATGAGGAGGGCATGTGGCAGAGCATCATAAAGAGAAAATACCTGCAAAATAAGACCCTTTCCCAAGTAGAAAAGAAAAAAAGGAGATTCACACTTTTGGTCAGGTTTGATGGAAGTAAAGGATCTTTTCTGAGAATGGGGAGATTCAAAATAAAAGATGGTACTCAGACCAGATTTTGGGAAGATCTGTGGCTTGGTGATGAACCTCTGATGTTATCATATCCCTCTTTATACAGAATCGTAAGGAAAAAGAATGTTACGGTGGCTCAGGTGCTAAGCACTTGCCCGCTTGATGTGTCCTTTAGACGTGCGGTTGTGGGGGAAAATTGGAGCAAATGGTTGAAATTGGTGGGAAATTTGTTGGAGGTACAACTGATTGGGGGGAGTGATGCGTTTGTGTGGATGAAAAGTAGAACTTTCTCTATAAATGCAATGTATAACAGCATCATGATAGAGGAGGGTGTGCCGAGAGATATTTCTTTGTGAAAAATCAAAGTACCCTTGAAGATTAAAATTTTTCTATGGTATTTGAGACAAGGGGTAACCCTCACTAAGGATAATTTAGCTAAAATGCAATGTAAGGGTTGTACTGATTGCTGCTTCTGTGGGGTGCAGGAGTCAATTCAGCACCTCTTCTTTGAATGCCCGATGTCTAGTTTGATTTGGAATGCTATAAGTATAACTTTTGGTATAACAAAACCTAGGAATTCTAATGATCTTTTTGGGGGCTGGATTAGGCGCTTTCCGCTTGAACAAATGAATAGAGTGCTGTTGGGAATAGCAGCAATTTGTTGGGCCATTTGGCTTTGTCGAAATGATGTGGTGTTCCAACGATCAAAACCTAACTCGAGCTTGCAGGTCATCTTTAGAGCGGCGCACTGGATCCGGAGCTGGTCGATCTTATCTAAAGAGGAAGAGAGGGACAGCTTGAAGGAGGGGTGCCGAGCTTTGGAGGTGGCAGCTCTATAGATGTTCAACAATTTTGGTTGGAATGCTTCGCGAAGGATTATGTCTTAGTGTCGTGTGCTGAGAACAGCAGTGGATGTTTTATGTCTTGGTCTTTGGTGTCATCGTCATGTGCATGCGCACTTCGTTGCAGCATGTAGGCGTAGTGGTTCAGTCTTTGGAGTCATCCTCCTGTACATGCGCACTTAGTTGCAGCATGTAGGCGTAGTGGTTCAAGTTGTAAGCTGTCAAACACTTGATTGCTGAGATCGGGTTTATCCTTTTTCTATAAAAAAAACCCCGTGGCGCAAACTACCGTCTGCTCCTGGACGGCTGCAAACGATTATGTCCCGTGGATACTCGTTGGACGGTGGATGTTGGACCCAGAGTCATGCGGTGACTTGAAGAAGCAACGCTACTGAGTCCGGCTCCGCCTTTCAGCTGCGCGCCTTTCTTGAACTCCTGTTTTCATTCAAAAGCTACAAAGTTACAAACGACATGTTCCATATAGTACACGAAAGGGAGCATCTGACTGGAAGGCACAATGGCATCAAAGACCCACACTGACTTCAGTTATACAAAGTATTTGATCTGTCCCCTAAGCAAACTTTATTGGCGTCAACTGCAAAAAAGGGCATTCATGTGTTCAAATTGGACACAAACCAGGACAGAGTTCAGTGCTGCCATATTGTACTGTTGGTAGTTGCTACTGGAGAGCAATTACAAGAAAGATATGATCACAAGATCAAACTAATAGATATCTATTTCTCGAATGACCATACAGCAATCAATCACTAATGAAGTTTACATGCATGAAACATAACAATATCTAATTGCCAGCTTCCATGCACCCTAACTTCTGAGGTGAGGTTACAATCAGTGTCCCATGGAAAGGTACCCAGAAGAATGTACTAGTATGTTCAAACTAGAGATACTACAGGGAATAACATCATTACTTAGTGACGAGTATTTATGGTTCTTATTAGGAGACGAGATACCATAAAAACTATACCAACCACAGCTCCAATTTGAAATCCAACAAATCAGGGCAAAGTCATCATTGAAGCTAGCACGCAATTGTTAAGTGGGTGCATATATTTCAGGAGAAGACTAAAAACAAATTGCAGAGAAGAGCAACAGGTGACGATGCAGACCTTACTCATAGATGGAAAAGTCCTGGCCATCTCGCGGGCCTCCTCCACAGAGATGCCGTTGGGACATGCCAGTAGCCTCCGGCGCTCTTCCTTGGTCCAGTCTGCCAAACAGTTCGTCCCTAGAGGGAATCTCTTTTGGTCAGATGGGGATCGTGCGTCGATAAACTCTGCAGTGGCCTTGAACACTTGAAACCGCATGGCCCTCTCCTCCTCATCTCTGTACTTTTTGCCGTACTTCTTCGCCCACGTACTCCTCGAACCTTTCCTTCATGTCCTGTTTCTTCACGTCTGACCGCTCACTGTCAGTAATAGGAGTAGCCTCCTGTTTGGACTTGTCATCATCACACGCCTCATCGATGACATTCTGATCAACAACATCGTCTGCACGCACGTCGTTAACAACGGGCTTCTTGTCAGTCACCTCGTTCATGATCTCCTCACCAGTCACCATGCCGCACTACGGGAAACCCGACGTATGCCGAGTGTCCAGCCCTTTGCCGAGTGTATTCTGTCGGGCACTCGGCAAAGAAAGCCTTTGCCGAGTGCCCTTGGCAAGGCACTCGGCATACACGGGACACTCGGCAAAGAGGTGTTTTGCCGAGTGTCAGGCCTGCGACACTCGGCAAAGAGGTGTTTTGCCGAGTGTCAGGCCGGAGACACTCGGCAAAGAAGGCGCACGTGCTCGTCAGCCCCCCACGCACGCCACCGGCCGTTCGCGGCCGTCCGTAGCCGTTTGGGCGGCCACCGGTTTGCCGAGTGTCGGGTCAAAGACACTCGGCAAAGAGCACCTTTGCCGAGTGTCAGGTCAGAGACACTCGGCAAAGGTGCGGCACGTGTCCAGCACGTGCCACGCGCGCCCACGTCCGACGACGGCCGTTTGAATCGTCACAGTTTTGCCGAGTGTCCTCCAGCCGACACTCGGCAAAGAGGTGGCAAAAAATTTGAAAATTTGAAAAATTTTGAAAATTTGAAAATATTCTTAAAAAACTTGGAATTCAAACATAAAAGTTTGAAAATTTAAAAATATTTTTGTAAAACTTGGTGGGTTTGCCGAGTGTTTACCAAGCAACACTCGGCAAAGCTATCCTTTGCCGAGTGTTCACCACTCGACACTCGGCGAAGCTATCCTTTGCCGAGTGTTTCTTGGTAAACACTCGGCAAAGTCAGGACCTTAGTTTTTAAACTTATGTTTTTGGGGTCCAAACTCTATTTTTTTTTCTAGTGATACTTGTCAAAGGCTCTTTATATATTATGTGAAGTCTGTGGGAAAAAGTTGAGATGATTTCGAAAAGTTTATATATACGACCCTTTCCAATCGGAGCATATCCCCATAGAAGTTTCGGAGAGTTGAGAAGGAGACAGCCGGATTTCAAAACGAAGTGAAGTTGAATTAGAGTTTGAGTTCATAACTTTTTCTATAGGCAATAGACGACGTAGATTGGTTCATTTGAAGTTATCATATTTTTTCGGACCCATTTGATATTTTTTAAATTATTTTTACGCCCTTCTCCGCATGAAATAATGAAATATATGAAGGAATTATTAGATATATATGCTTCAAATAATGAAAACATTTCATCTAAGCATAAAATGTGCATTGTTGAATGTATTTGACAAGATATTTTGATGTGTATTTGACCGAATTTGAAAAATTTGGTATGTAAGAATTGGTCTGGGAAATGTTTGCCGAGTGCCTGCACTCGGCAAAGGGCAGATTTGCCGAGTGCCCTGGGCAGACACTCGGCAAACAGGCCACGTGGCCGTCCCCTTCGGCCGCGCGCGGCCACGTCAGCGGCCAGTGTGCGGCCAGATCTGTTTGCCGAGTGCCTGGATCTGGGACACTCGGCAAACAGGGGGTTTGCCGAGTGCCGGATCTGGGACACTCGGCAAACAGGGGGTGCCGGGGGGACTTAGCCGCCCACGCGGCCCCCAACCCTACACACGCACACACGCACACGCGCCGCCGCTCCCCTCCCCACCCCGCCCGCCGCCTCTCTCCCCGCGCCGCCGCCTCTCTCCCCGCCCGCCGCCGCCTCACGCCGCCACCGCCGCCGCTCCCCGCACGCGACGCCGGCCGCCGCCTCCGCCCCGGCCGGCCGGCCGCGCACGCGCCCCGGCCGCCGCCTCCGCCCCGGCCGGCCGCCCGCGCACGCGCCCCGGCCGCCGCCTCCGCCCCGGCCGGCCGCCCGCGCACGCGCCCCGGCCGGCCGTCCCCGCGCCGGCCCCCGCCCCCGCCCCGGCCCCGGCCCCGGCCGGCCGTCCCCGCTCCGGCCCCGGCCGGCCGTCCCCGGCCCCGGCCGGCCGTCCCCGGCCCCGGCCCCGGCCGGCCATCCCCGGCCCGGCCCCGGCCGGCCGTCCCTGGCCCCGGCCCCCGCCCCCGCCCCGGCCCCGGCCGGCCGTCCCCGTCCCCGCCCCGGCCCCGTCCGCGTCAGCCCCGGCCCGGCCGCCGCGCAGGCCGGCCCGTCCCCGCTCCTTCCCCGGCCGCCGGCTCGTCCTCCTGTCCCCGCGCCCGCCCATCTCGTGTAGGTACCCCGCCCGTCCTCTTGTTACCTTTGTTAATTTGTTCATTTTGCTGCAAAACTAGGATGTGGTGGTTTGCCGGCCTTCGTGCCGTTGTGGTTTGCCGGCCTTCGTGCCGTGGTTTTTTGCAGGATGGGGTTTCAGAAACCTCCCCGTGCAGGGGAGGTGCTGCCGAATTGTCCATTTGACAATATTTTGTTTTTTTCAGGGAGAGGCCCTTTGCACCGTCCTCGGCTTGTAGCCCATAGTCGTGCCCGAAGCTCCGCCGCACGTCGTGGACGGCCGTCTGCACCGACACGAGCGTCACCCACTCGCCCGCCTTCGAGCCCGTAGGTGAGCACATGCAAAACCATACGCCCTCGGTATTTAATTCGTAGATTCATATTTAAGTTGTGTACCTTCTTCGTCTCTTGTATTTATCTGTACCGTGTGGCTTCTTTGCCATGTTCTTGCGTTCCTACAGTAAATAAGATTATATGACATCTTATTTACTGTAGGATACGCAAAAACATGACAAAGAATTCATACCGTACAGTTAAATACAACAGGCCAACATTGTGCACAACTGTGTCACGTAACCTAGTTAGGCGTCTCCCGTTCGAAAGAGATACAGTTGTGAATATGTGAATCATTGCATATGTCTAACCGTATCTGTTTCGAATTGTCCACGTTTTTGGACAGCTCGAGGATGTGTAGATGGGTAGTTTCCATGCTCTACTCGTACCGAGGCTGAGTTTCGGCATCATCTCCCTGTTGTTCTCCGAATACACAATCTCCGTAATTGGACGTGTATTTGGAGAACAGCGGGGAGGTGCTGCCGAAATTCCATCTTGGATACGAGTAGAGCATGGAAACTACCCGTCTACACATCCTCGGGTGGGATTAGGACCTATCTTTACCTATTAGACATAAAGCTAGCATCCGGTAGATGCATTTATTATTATAAATTTGGTATGGAAGAAATTTATTGCTCGGTGACATGTAAAGGGATGGATGACCGTGAGTGGATGTACACTGGCCGCTCAAATAAAGGTGAATGTACAGATGAATGGATTGCCAAGACTGATGCGTTCTTGAAGCAAGCTTTTGCCAATGCGAAAGGGGTGCCAACTACTTTCTGTCCATGCGCGGTTTGCGACAATCGTAAACGCCAAACAGAAGTTGTCATGGGTAAACATCTCGTCAGGAATGGATTTACGGAGAACTATACTCGGTGGACACGCCATGGTGAAGCCGTTGATCGTGTGAGAGACGAGGCCGTGAGGCAGCGCATCGAGGAGTTTGATGATGAGGCAGGGGTAGGGGACATGTTGCATGACTACGACGAAGCACACTTCAATGATGGACCTAGGGAGGAGGAGCCGGAGGCCACTGCAAAGGCTTATTATGACATGTTGTCAGCGGCACAACAACCACTTCACTCGCACACTAAGGTTTCTCAATTGGATGCCGTTGCACGTCTGTTGGCCGTCAAGTCCCAGTTTAGCTTGGGTCGAGACGCCTTTGACCACATCCTGACAATTTTGGGTGGCCTCCTTCCGGAAGGTCACGGCTTGCCAAAGAACATGTACGCGGCACAGAAACTTCTAAATGCACTTAAGATGCCGTATCAGAAGATACATGCTTGTCCGAATGGATGCATCTTATTTAGGAAAGAATTTGCGGACGCAAAGCAATGTCCGAAGTGCAAGGCTTCTAGATTCGTGGAGATAGTCGGTGCTGATGGTAAGAAGAAGCAAAGCAAAATACCCGTGAATATCCTACGGTACCTTCCACCTATACCGAGGATCCAACGGCTTTACATGACCGAGGACTCCGCGAAACAGATGACATGGCACAAAAGTGGAGTGCGATACAATCCTGATAAGCTCGTACATCCATCCGATGGTGAAGCATGGAAGCACTTTGATGGGATTCATCATGACAAGGCTAGAGAGGCTCGGAATGTGCGTGTTGCGTTGGCAACAGATGGGTTCAACCCGTATGGAATGACGGCTGCCCCATACTCTTGTTGGCCAAACTTTAAAATGCATGTCTTCTACCAGTACTCCCTGCATGACCATCCGGCGTATGGGATATTCTGCGGCTGGTGTGTCCACGGGAAGTTCCCATGTCCAATATGCAAGGCATCTCTGAAGTTCATCTGGTTGACCAAGGGTGGAAAATATTCATGCTTCGACAAACATCGTCAATTTCTCCCTCTTGAACACGAATTCAGACAAGATATTAAGAACTTCACAAAAGGTGTAAGGGTTCTAGACCCTGCACCACACATGATGACAGGTGCGGATGTTCGTGCAGAGTTAGACGCTCTCGAGGTCGGGGAGGATGGCCGTTTTGTGGGATATGGCGAGCAACATGCCTGGACTCATAAGTTGGGCCTATGGAAGCTCCCGTACATGGCAGACCTTCTGCTTCCACATAATAAAAGTACGTTTATATATTGCCGAGTGTTACACTCGGCAAAGAGGTGCTTTGCCGAGTGTATTGGCTTTAACACTCGGCAAAGAGGCTGTTTCTGTCATTTCTGGAACAGCCTTTGCCGAGTGTCTTGGCTTTTACACTCGGCAAATATGCAACCTTTGCCGAGTGTTAAATCCCTTACACTCGGCAAAGGGTTGTCCAGGGCCTGCCCCCTAACCAAGCTTTGCCGAGTGTCGGGGTCCAACACTCGGCAAAGGCTGGTGTCTTTGCCGAGAGTGACACTCGGCAAAGGGTCCGTTAGCCCTAACGGCCGTCTGCAGACGGCAGCGGGCGGGCTGTTAGTGCTTTATTTTGCCGAGTGCTGGCTTTGCACTCGGCAAAGCCTTTGCCGAGTGCCCGACAGAAGACACTCGGCAAAGGGCCTGTTTGCCGACACGAGCTATGCCGTAACCCCTTTGCCGAGTGTAACACTCGGCAAAGCCTTTGCCGAGTGTATTTCGGGGTTTGCCGAGTGCCCCAGGCACTCGGCAAACTCCGGGTTTCCCGTAGTGCCGGCTACAGGTATGAACAGAGGTCACATGAGATGATGGGAGCCCGCGGATCTAATTAATAACAACGAGGAATCTAAAGGTAAGGCAATTTCAATTTCTTATACCTGACCCTGTGTCATCATCCTTGAAGTACAGAATTGCGAGCGTCGTTCCTGCTAACGTGGCCGCGGCTACAGCAGCACCACGAGGAGCCAACAACGTGCGGAGAGAAAGCGCTGACCTCCCCGCAGCCGATCCTCGGCGCCGCCGGCGGTCCCCGGCGAGGACTCCGCCGCTTGCGGCTGCGCGCGGGGGATCCCGCGTGGCGAGAGCCTCCGTGTGAGAAGGGAACCGAGAGCCCGGAGGGACATGGCTGCCGCCGGCCGCTTCCTCTTCGGCTCTTCCTTCACCTCCTCGATTTACTTGTCGGCTTGTCGCTCGTCTCCGCCTCTGCCGCAACTGCCGCCTCGCCTGGGATTCTAGCTAGGGCTTGATGGAGGTCGCCACCAAAGAGCACGGAGATCGAGGAGGTCCGGGGGTATATGTGTCTGACAGCGAACGGCGAACGGAGGTCCTTCGTCGTGGCACGGCCCAGCTCGCGCGCTATGCAGGCCCATGTCGGCCCATATCGGAAACGACACGCGACTCCGTCCGTCGTTCCGGTCTGCTACAGAGAAATTGGCCTGTGGGCTGTAATTTTGGGCCTAGTTGGTTTCGTCAAGGTCGGTGAGCTTTCTTATACGAAAAGTCTTAAAGTCATCACGGCCACTCTATTTTTGCTTATAAAAAACAGCTAATCAGACCATGACAAGCCGTAATCCGTGACGCTTTTTTTCTAGAAGAAAGCACGGCGAGGGTTGGGACACGTACTTCAGCTTTTCGTTTATTTGTGGTAATCATTGTCCTACCATGATCTAACTAGGCTCAAAAGATTCGTCTCGTCGTGTATATCAAAACCATGTACTTAGTTTTTTTATTTACCTATATTTAATGCTTCATGTATGAGGAAAGAGATTGGATGTGACAGTGAACAATGAAGTTTAGAGAGAGAAAGTTTTGGAAAAGTTTTGGATACGAAGGGAAGTGAACACCACCAAAAAACCATAAGTCCATAACCATCATTGGCACACGTACTTGACACTTGCAAATTGCGATCCGTCTCCCGATTAGCCTCGAACCCGACACCACTTCTCTCTAATTAATCACCCTGCACGCTGCTTCAACACGTAACCCACTCCTGCTGCTGCCCTGTACAGGACTCCAGGGCTACAGGCTGTACCCCATACGAGACCTTTCCCACAGTTCATATATCCATCTTGTTCTGCTCCTGCCGTGGTTTGCAGCACAAGAAACGAAAAAGTTCTTTTCTTTTTCTTTTTCCCTGTTTAGTTCCCAATCCCATCACCAAACTTTCAAAAATTCTCTCTTTAAACTTCACTTTTCACCTATCACATCAAATCTCTCTCCTCATGTATGAAATACTAAACGTGGGTAAATAAAAAACTAATTATACGGTTCTGATGTACACGACGAGACGAATCTTTTGAGCCTATTTAGGTCATGGTAGGATAATGTTTACCACAAACAAACGAAAAGTGCTACAATACATTACAGTGTTCGATGTGACTTTTTCACTCCACTTTCCCCTCTTCCCATGAAACTAAACACCCCTTGGAACATAAACCTTCGAACCGCGACGAAAGCGCCCCCGGATTGCTCCTCTTCACTGCCCCTTGCCCCAAGCAAAAGGTCAACGGCCACGAGTCCAGTCGAGACGTGACCCCACTTGTCACGCGCCTTCGAGCGCCATCTGTTCTACTGTAGACCTTTTTTATAGCCTCGCTGACACCCCGGGCCCACGCACCACCACCATAAATGCCGCCGTGGCTTCCCTCCGCCGCACGGACCCCCAAGGCCCAACTCGACCATTCCACGCTCGCCTCCAAACAGCCCGACACCCCCCCCAACTCCCCGTCTCACCCGATCCTTCCGCTCCCTCGCCGCCGGCGCGCCGCCGTCACGCGGCCCGCCGCCATGGACACGACCATAGGCTCGATCCCCGCGGCGTCCGACACGGCCTCGTCCCCGGCGCCGTCGGCCTCGGCGCCAAAGGAGGCGACGCTGGGGCGGCACCTGGCGCGGCGCCTGGCCGAGGTGGGCGCCCGCGACGTGTTCGCGGTGCCGGGGGACTTCAACCTGACGCTGCTCGACGAGCTGGAGGCGGAGTCGCCGGCGACGGGGGTGCGGCTCGTCGGGTGCTGCAACGAGCTCAACGCGGCGTACGCCGCCGACGGGTACGCCCGCGCCCGCGGCGGCGGGGTGGGCGCCTGCGCCGTCACCTTCACCGTCGGCGGGCTCAGCGCCATCAACGCCGTCGCGGGGGCCTTCAGCGAGAACCTCCCCGTGGTGTGCATCGCCGGCGGGCCCAACAGCAACGACTACGGGAGCAACAGGATCCTGCACCATACCATCGGGCTGCCGGATTTCACGCAGGAGCTCAGGTGCTTCCAGACCGTCACGTGCTACCAGGTACTGAAATCCCTCCTGCTCTTCTTCTTTTCTTTTCTTTTCTTTTTTTTTTGTGCGCGCGACTACGACTAATGATGGAGGGTGGAGTTCTAGACTTGTGCTGACTAGCACTTACTGTATTACGTGTCCACTGTTGGACCCTACAACCGATGTATATTTTGAGTCTGTTGGAAAAGCTCAAAATTACCATGTCTCTAGCTGTTGGAAATTATGATGCAGTAATCGGTTCCCTGCATATTTTGATACTGTGGTAACTTCAAGGAACTAGATCGTTGCACAGTGTTAGTGCTGGACTTGCTTCCTGAGTCAGGGGGTTGGGTTATGAAGCTCAGGTCGAAATGTTTATGTTCATTAAGAATTCATGTGTGGTAGGATTTGACATGTATTCCTTTTAACGAATCAGTCGAATTCACAGATTTCCCAAGGTAATGTTTTTCTGTTCAATATCACAGGCTGTGGTGAACAACTTGGAAGATGCACATGAACAAATTGACAATGCCATCTCCACCGCAATAAAGGAGAGCAAGCCTGTTTATATCAGCATCAGCTGCAACCTCGCGTCGATCCCGCACCCCACATTTAGCCGCCATCCTGTCCCTTTCTTCCTCTCACCAAGGTATATATTCCGGAAACTTTGAAAGCTCTTATATGCACATAAGGCAAGGTGGCATCAGTTTTTCATTGCTCATGTGGATAAATTGTTCACTTTGCAGGCTATCGAACCAGATGAACCTGGAGGCAGCAGTGGAAGCAGCTGCAGCATTCTTAAACAAAGCTGTCAAGCCAGTGCTTGTTGGTGGACCAAAGATGAGGGTGTCCAAAGCAAGCAAAGCCTTTGTAGAGCTGGCAGATGCCTGCGGTTATCCCATTGCGGTGATGCCTTCCGCAAAGGGGCTTGTGCCAGAGCACCACTCTAGGTTCATTGGCACATACTGGGGTGCTGTGAGCACCCCATTCTGTGCTGAAATTGTCGAGTCTGCTGATGCCTACCTATTTGCTGGTCCCATATTCAATGACTACAGCTCGGTTGGATACTCGCTGCTCCTGAAGAAGGAGAAGGCCATCATTGTCCAACCAGAGAGGGTGGTGATCGGACATGGCCCTGCATTTGGGTGTGTTCTGATGAAGGATTTTCTGCATGCACTTGCAACCCGTCTGAAGAAGAATACTGCTGCACACGAGAATTATTGTCGAATCTATGTGCCTCCAGGCGAGCCACATCCATCTGAACCAGGAGAGCCGTTAAGAGTGAACATACTCTTTAAGCATATTCAGGCAATGCTGTCTGGCAACTCGGCTATCATTGCAGAGACTGGGGACTCGTGGTTTAACTGCCAGAAGCTGAAGCTACCGGAGGGCTGTGGGTAAGCTCCTGTTCAAATCGCAATTTGGCTGTCAATTTTTTTTAGTAATACAAAACTCATCTGTCAGTTTCCTCTAGATCATTGGTTGTTTGGTAAGTGGTAAAATCATTGTCTCTCTTGGTACTTCAATTTAGGCTTAGTTGGATAAAAACCTGAGGGATGTTGTTCTGATTCTTTTAAAAACACTACAAATTCAATGTTGGCAGATTCTTCACTGTAAAAAAAGTACTGCATATTAGATAGTACGGACACCAAACTCTGCACCAGTATGTTGAAATGTCTTCTGACAGTATGTAACTAACATTATTTGCTTTCACCAGGTATGAATTTCAGATGCAGTATGGATCCATTGGCTGGTCAGTCGGTGCAACTCTAGGATATGCACAGGCTGCTAAGGATAAGCGTGTCATTGCATGCATTGGTGATGGCAGCTTTCAGGTACGAAATGATCAAAGTTCTTATGTTTTTTATATCAATTGCTATTATGACATGCAGTAAGAGTTTAATTCGACTGGAATTCAGGTGACGGCCCAAGAGGTGTCAACGATGCTCCGATGGGGGCAGAACACCATCATCTTTCTGATAAACAATGGAGGGTACACAATTGAGGTGGAGATCCACGACGGTCCTTATAACGTTATCAAGAATTGGAATTACACTGGTTTGGTGGAAGCATTCCACAATGGCGAGGGCAAGTGCTACACAGCAAAGGTTGGCAATTGTATGATGTATTGCTGTAAGTCTGTGCCCACAAATGCCACATTGCAATTGACATTCCGTATTCTGTGCTCGCAGGTTCGAACTGAGGAGGACCTGAAGGAGGCATTGGAGGCAGCTCTGGGACCTAAGAAGGACTGCTTGTGCTTCATAGAAGTCATTGTGCACAAGGATGACACCAGCAAAGAGCTTCTCGAGTGGGGATCTAGGGTTTCTGCGGCAAATAGCCGTCCACCGAATCCTCAGTGAGTACATCAAGTCTCCTGAGTTATGCGGGAAACCGGTGCTCATTCTGTTTGATGTCCATATCAAGAAGTCTCAGGGAGCAGATGCTGCTGATCTCTGAATAAACTGTCCCTGTAATTCACTGATGTTGTAACTTGTAAGTCCTGGTGGTTACTTCACAGAGATGATTTCAGAAAGCGATCTTGTATAGTCGTGTTGGTGTCAATAAATCTGAAATCAATTTTGTTGTTAACTAGCAGTTTGCGTTGGCCTCTCTTGAAACTCAGCAAAATCTCTTCGGTTAGTTCAAAATGTGTCATCCTCAATTTTTAATTTTTCATATTTAGCTACAGCCTTGTAGTCATGCATAAGTTTCAGTCTAGTCTCTCAAGTCTGATCATTAGAGGTTTATCTTTCACTGTAATATAAACCTTTTTTCCAATGTAAAAAGGAAGAACGTTGTTTTCAGTAAACGAGGATTTTTTTTTCTCTGAAGAAGAATACTCCTCATTTCAAATTGTGACTTCTCCAAGCTCATTGAGTCAGTCCAACACGTGTACTTTGTATATCAAGTAGTTTCAGTTCAGCAGCTAGTGCATTTGTTCGCTGTGAACGACAAAAGGCTACACGTATAAAGGTTCCACGGATCAACTTTGGAACTGTGGGCGCAAATGGCAAGAGCTGAAAGAGCAGTAACCCTTACCAATTGGACATATAAACAAGTTTTCTCATGAAAAGCAGAAGGCACAACGTTAAGAAAGCAAACTCTGCTTCTTCTTTTTTTTTGGTGAAAGAAAGCAAAATTTTCTTAACCTATGGGTAGCTGCCTGTAGTTTCACATACTATTGTACACCAGCTAATGAGAAAAAAGATATGCATAAAAATAGAAATGCATCAACTTGAAAAAAAGAAATACAAGTGACTAACCTGTTTTTTTCAATATGTTTATATAATTTTTCTGAAGAACACATTTCTGCTTCATATACTTACCGTAGAAAAAAGTCTGAAAGCTCTGGAAAACCCAAATGTTCAGACAACAGACGAGGCAGAGTATCACTCTAACAGAGAGCCAATCAAAACTCAAAAGGTGTCGCTGTCTTTTCACCCAAACCCAGAAACCGTCAAGCCAATCATCTTTTTTTTTTAAAGTAAAGACAGGAGCACTGCCATATCATTTAAGAAGAAGAAGCAATTGTATATCACGCGCCGAAACGAACACCATCACACTCAAACAACGCTCGCGAACAAACACACACAAGACACTACACCACCACACAACCTGGGAGACGAGCCACAAATAAGCCACCGCCACCCGCGCCGTCGTCACCAACGTTGTGCCACGTCCCAAGCCGTAACCCGCTGCAAGCTCAAGTGGTCATCTGAACTCCTCCACCATGGGCTATCACTATCAAGCCGCACGTACTCGATCGTCGATCCTCCTGCTCCGATGATGCTGCAGCAGAATACTCTCGTCGCAGCATCAATAAAACCACCGATCCTGGCCACTCTGCGTGGGGGCCTCGCCTCACCCGCCGCCTCACACTCATCTGCCAAGGACTCGGATATCTGAACCTGCTCGACGAGCAACACCTCCGCCCTGTCGTCGCCGAGATCACCACTGCACCAAGTATGCCAGCCCAAGGTTACACCCCCATGGATCCTTTGCACCTTCCTGCCAGCATGGGCAGCTGCGCACGGGCAACACCACCATCCAAACCTCCACCGCCAAGCCAAGTCGGGTATCCAAATGCGACGCTTCCAAGGAGGTCACGACGCCAAAGGCGCCGCCGTCGCGAGATTTTCACCCTTGAGATCCCCATGTAGAAGGAACTTGGTGTGTCGTAATGATGTCCCCAACGGGAAGAGCGGTACCGCAAGGGCGCCGCCACCGGCAACGCCAGTGAAGGCTTTCGCCCGACTCGACACCATGCCTCTACATGCACTTGACCCGCCCAAGACCACAGCCATAGGCGCCGAAGCAAGACGACTGAAGACCCATGTCGTCGCTCGTTGCCGAACGACCAACCGTCGTAGTCTCTTCCCCGCGCCGCGCCGCAGGCAGACCGCCGGCCGCCCCAGCGCGGCCCAGCCTCTGGTTGTCCCGCTGCCCGGCGCACTTCCCGGCCGTCGCAGGCCCAAGCGCCCCGGACCAGGCCGCCGGCTGGCCGCCGCCCGCGTCCAGGCGACGCAGGCCTGCGCGGCCCTGCGTTGGCCACGACCGTCGCCTGCCCCGGCCGCCACCGCTACGGCCCGCCCGTGCCCAACCAAGCCGGCAACCGCCGCCGCCGCCGCTTCACGACGCCGACCGCCCCCCCCCCCCCCCCCCACACACCATGGCGCTCCGTCGTCGCGCCGCCACCAGATCCGGCCGCCGCCGCCGCCGCGCAGACGCCCACCACCGGCGAAGAGCACCGGAGAGGCCTCGGCGGCCGCGCCCGCCACACGCCACCGGGGAGAGGGAGAAACAGCCCCGCCGTCGTCTTCACTGCGGGCCGCGCGGGCCTCCGGCGACCTGCTTGGGCGGCGGCGCGACGGGAGGATGGGCCTGGGGAGTGCGGCGGCTAGGGTTGGAGGGGAGCCGCTCGGCCGCTGCGCGGGGCGACGCGAGCGGGCGAGCCAAGCGTTTTTCCTCCCCGTCAAGCCAATCATCTGACGACTACAATTAGCAGAACAGTATTTCTGCATCCATACAGTCCTCGCACTACAGGCCTACAGCACACCCCATCTAAACCCTGGGCCATGACCATGTGAACTTGCAAAATTATTACAGCAAGTCAGCACTAGCCACAGTTCAGGACTTCAGGGTTCAAATCACACACAGTAAAAAAAGGCATTTCTGATACGCAACAAACACAATTAGCATTAGCCCACTCTTATAATCTGAAGAATTCCCTTCCATTTCTTACAGACTTTGGCAGTTCCTAAATCCCCAGAAATCAAAAAAAAAATATCTATATGGACATAATCGAGTAATGTGACTCAAGAATCCTCTGCCTCTTGCTCTGAAAGGGACTACTCCCATATGCCACTTCAGGTTCAAATCACACACAGTAAAAAAAAGGCATTTCTGATACGCAACAAACACAATTAGCATTAGCCCACTCTTATAATCTGAAGAATTCCCTTCCATTTCTTACAGACTTTGGCAGTTCCTAAATCCCCAGAAATCAAAAAAAAAATATCTATATGGACATAATCGAGTAATGTGACTCAAGAATCCTCTGCCTCTTGCTCTGAAAGGGACTACTCCCATATGCCACTTCAGGCGAAGCAACCCTGGCCAAAGCCTGCCTGACAGCCTCCTTCAGAGACCTGAGGCTTCCACTCCCACCTGCGCTGCCCCAGCCCTCCTCCCTGCACAGCACGAACACATGCTGCACCCTTCCTCCCAACGAGGTCAGGTCGGCCCTCACTGTCCTCAGCCTCAGGCCATGGAACGCCTGGATGAGCCCGGCGATGAGGTCCGGCCGGTCGTCGCAGCTGATGGAAGCTTTCATGTAGATCATCCTGTCAGCGCCGGCGACAACGACGCCGCTGTCGCCGGCATGGAGCTCGATGGAGACCTCGTTGGTCTCCGGTGGGAGGGACATGGTTTCGGTGGCCTCGCTTGCTCTCCTCTTGAGCAGCTTCACTTGGTCCACCACTCTGGCCAGCAAGGTGGCCTTGTCCATCTGCAGTGCAGGGAAAATGAAAAGCCTTTGCTTGGAAGCCATAGCATTGTACTTTGTCGCATTAGAGAATTCCAAAGTGAAAGAATGATGAAATGTGAACAAATGTGGGTGCAGAGGTTCCGTTCACATGGCTTTCTTGCAAGAAGAGAAACCTCGAACTGCTCCATAAACTATGCCCGAGGAGAGAGATGTCTGATTGAGCAATAATTTAGTTCCAACTTTACTTAGTAATTTTCCGGTTTTTACTGTAATTACTACTCATTTAAACATGCCTAGTTACTACTTGCCAGACGGATCTGGAGTGCAAAAACCATGAAGAATCAACTCTGGTGAAATGTAAAAAAATTCTGAAATGGCTCAGAAATCTTGCTAGATGTTTTCACACAGACCTGCCTAGTATCAGGGACCATCCTCCTAAGCGTTGTTAGATGAGCATTGATCCTCTCCCGGCGCCGGCGCTCGGCCTCGCTGTGGATCTTCAGAGCCCTCGCCTCCGTCGCGCTCCTCCCCGACCCCGACGACGACGACATCTCCGGCGGTGGCGCTACCAGCACGGCCGGTGGTGCCGAGCTGGCCTGCCGGGGCAGAAGAACTGGTCCTCTGAACACTGCAGGATCGCAGCCATCATACGGCTGCAGGCCCTGCAGCTCGTTGCCTTCTTGCAGAGGTTGGCAAGCAGCCATTCAGCCAAGCATCACCTCACCTACAGGTTTCTTGTCGCTGCAACAAGAAAGGCGAATGTTCTCAATGAATCAAACAATAAAGCAGCTACCCAAACTTGAACAGCATGAACAGATACCGACAATTGCAAGAAATGAGACAGGCAGCAACAAGGATCAGAATAAGAGGAGGTGAGAGACGAAGCAAGCAGAGAGAAAGCATTTCAAGCTGTAAGAGTGGGCAAGGCTGCTTACAATAAGTGGTGCAACAACGTCTTGGCGTCTCATCTCTTTTTCTCTAGGATGGGTGATATGCTTGTGTGTGAGATGTGATCATCTTATAGTATGGATGATGATATAGGCGTGCTGCAGTGTCCTCTCTTTTTACTGGCTAACCAACCACTCTATATATATCTTCAGAGTTCTCTCTCCACATGTGTTCCCACTAGCAGGATGGGTGAGGTGGCATGCATGAATGTGCCATGAGTAGGATATGTGGCGGTGTTCAGTTCCCTTCAAATCCAAAACTTCCCCCAAACTTTCTCTCTCTAAACTTCACTATTCACTATCACATCAAATCTCCCTCCTTATGCATGGAGCATTAAATGTAGGTAAATAAAAAAACTAAGTACATGGTTTTGATGTACACGACGAGACGAATCTTTTGAGCCTAGTTAGGTCATGGTAGGACAATGATTACCACAAACAAACGAAAAGTGCTACAGTGCGCTACAGTGTTCGATGTGACATTTTCACCCAAATTCACATTCCCTTTTCAGGGAAGTGAACACCGCCATGAAGAAAAAGCCTGCCAAATGAAGGAATTTCAAGAGCTGCCAAACAAGCTTAGCTTATGTTCTGATGACAAGGATTCATATGACTTCAGAATGTAATCATGTGTTTGGTAACTCAAGAAGAGATTCTTTTTACTGCTTTTAGGTGAACTGAAATGTTCCTCATGTAAATTACACGAACAAACCTTGGACATCTAATCAGCCAAGAACTTCTGAAAGTATGGTGGACAGACCACAAAGATTCCTCTTCAGGAATAGGATGGCCATGGAAGAAAGTCTTCGCAATTCATTGACTAATGCTCCTTGCGTTGCCCCATGGGTGAGACAGATGGATAGCGACCCAATTAATGAATTCCCATGAACTGTAAGCTCCGACAGTTTCAGTCTTGGCATTTAGCTGCAGGCACACTTCGTTTCCGCACTTCTTAACAAGCAACATCCCAGGAGAGGCCTTAGGATCCTTTCAGACGGACTGGCAGGTCTAGCTCGCTTTTCTGCATATGATTCAGTTTCAAGTTTCAGAAATCAACGCTCTAACTCAAAACGCATCAATTTTGCTATCTCAATCAGACAGGCGGTGTTCACTTCCCTTCAAATCCAAAACTTCCTCCAAACTTTCTCTCTCTAAATTTCACTATTCAATATCACATCAAATCTCTCTCCTCATGCATGGAGCATTAAATGTAGATAAATAAAAAAACTAAGTACATGATTTTGATGTACACGACGAGATGAATCTTTTGAGCCTAGTTAGGTCATGGTAGGACAATGATTACCACAAATAAACGAAAAGTGCTACAGTACGCTACAGTGTTCGATGTGACATTTTCACCCGAATTCAGAGCACCGCCACAGTGAAAACGTACTGTTTACCCGAACTTATCCCCTGATAAACACAGATCTTTGTCGTCTTGCACTCCCTCATCTAAAAGAACATGTGAAGCCAGAACTTCAGAACCAGTACAGCTTTGTGGCTACTTGCAGGACATTTTATTCAGACTATTGGAGGATCTGACACAGCACAACTGCAAATGGTTTATCGTTTGACCAGTGAACAAGGATAGGGACGATACCAAAACTATGCAGGATTTAATAGAGAGACGGTTCTCTCGGGCTCTTTCCTTCCCTTGGTACGCCAGTGCACTGCATGTGAACCTGCGAGCGCTGCCGGTCGACAAACGGCCCAAGAAACCGCGGAGAAGACTGTTCCAGAGACACAAATGACAAATGTCCTGTATGATTTGTTTGTCCTTGTGTCTCAACCTGCGTTCTGGCATCTGAAATTCATGTGTCCTTTGCTGTGCCAACCATATAATTTACTTGGAACTGTGTGGACATTTAGTGACTCGAGAAGAATTTTGATTACTTTAGTGCTCACTGCAATCACAAATATTTTACTGTTTTTACTTTGTCCAGTAAAATTTCGAGACTTTGACTGCCATTCCTTTCAAAATCTCTAGTCGGCAAACATAAAAATCACATGTAATCTAGAAAGGTACTTTGGTAGTCTCGTATATTTTATAAACATATTCTAATAGAAGAGCGGTCCCATACTCCCAGCCACAACTCAAAAACCGCAAAAATTTCAAAACAACAAGTGTAACAATATATCTGGACATCTATTATCTTATTACAGTAGAAGCAAAAGGAGCCACCAGATTCACCGAGAGGGTCAAGAAATTCTCACGTTAATCTAAAAAAGAGAAGGATATACACCGTCGGATTTTATGAAGATCTAACGGTGTATATTTCTCACATTAATCTAAAAAAAGAGAAAAATATAAACCGTTAGATTTTTTGAAGATCGAACGGTCCAGACTAGTCTAAGAAGTCCACCATTAATATGACTAAAAACTATATATAAATTCTGAATTTTCAAAACAAGAAATTATATAGTACCATATTTGTATACAAATTGAAAAAGATTGTGAATTATATACGTACATGGCAGCAATGATAAAGTATACATCCATAATTTAAAAAGTCCGTACCAATTACGGTTATGAAAAGTTCAATATTATTGATAAAAAAATAGATGGAAATATATTCCATATATTAACTTCTCAGAAGTCCATATTGAACATGCTGTATTTTGGATTCACCTACTCCTTATATATTTGTGCCCTCGCCCCCCATAGAGCGGAGATGTTGCACGCTGTCCACTACTGAACCACAATGATCACATTAGACGGCGCATATCACACAATGACTAGCAGATTTTCCCCTAAACGCCTTGATGACGCAAGATCCTGGTGGAGGGCTCTGCATCATCGAGAATGCCAAGCACCACCAGCACTAGAAAACGCCAAGAAAGAATCAGAGGCAAGCGACCGGCAAAAAAGAAACAGATGCAATATCATGATCAAGGGCGCGATCGACACATAGCGGTGTGGCGACTGCGCCCGAGGCTATATTATTCCGTTAATCCAAAAAAAGAGAAGAATATATGCCGTTAGATTTTATGAAGATCTAACGGTACATATTATTTCGTCCGTCGCCACCCCTCCACACTAGTCGCGGGGCCGTCCGCGGCCGCCACGTGATCCATCCAATGCCGCCGTCGTGCCGCCGTCCGTGGCCGCCATACACCGTCGCCATGTGGCCGTTCGCAGCCACCGCGGGAGCCCTCCACCGACAACTCGACGCCGCGCAGCCGTCCATGGCTGTCGCGGGAGTCCTTCGTTGTCGCCACGTGATCGTCCGACGGCTGTCTGCGGCCGCTGCGTGAGCCATCCAATGCCGCCGCCGTGCCGTCGTCCGCGGCCGCCATAGGAGGCCTCTACCGTCGCCACGTGGCCGTTCGCGGCCGCCGCGGGAGCCCTCCACCGACGGCCCGACGCCGCGCAGCCGTCCGTGGCCGCCGCGGGAGTCCTTCGTCGTCGCCACGTGATCGTACGCCGTCGTCGCCGCTGCACGAGTTCTTCGTCGTCTCCGCGTGATCGTCCGTCGTCGCCGCCGCCGCGGGAGCCGCCCGCGCGTCTTCGGTGTTCGACCGCTCCGCGCATCGCCGGAGGCCGGCAGGGCTGGAGGGTGCCAGCCGGGGAAACCAGCACCCCTTGCTATCGCTGCTGCCACTAGAGAGAGGGGGGAGATAAAGGGAGAGAGATAGAGTGGGGAGGGGCGAGTGGTGGCGTCCGTGAAAGAAAAGGAGAAAAAGATATGGGTGGGTTCACGTGTTGATAGTGATATAGAATATGAAATATAGAGGATAACGGGTGCATAAGAAATTAAAATAGAGGGGAGAAACTTAATGATTAGGCAGGAATATTTCTTTTAAAGGATGCGAATAGAGTACAACGAGTGCGAACAGCCTGAAGCCCTATGTGTCCTACCACATTCCTCTATATAGGAGGCAACATTGAACAATGAGCAGAGGTCGATGTGCACGTGTGCCTGATGAGAGGTGCTCGGATTTAGGGCGTTCAACAAGGTTGTGAGCATAGCGGGAGAGAACAATTCTTCCTGTTCGAAGGGAGCGAATCGCTGGCGGGATTGAACACCATGGTCGTGATCAGCACTCAGTGTTTTTGCCAACGCAAGTGGAAGATCATCAAACGGCGGGTTATCCGCGCTCAAACCCATTTGATGGTCTTTGTTAACGAGTTGGTGCAAAAAGGAGTAGAGAGATGAAAAACAAAGTGGAGAAACTCATGTGCTAACTTGAAAAAACTGTATTGACAATGGAACAACGGATATTTAAATAAAATTATACTTAAGTTAAAGTAAATATAAGTATAAAAACCTAGCTACCCGCGCAAATTTGCGCGGGCTACCTTGCTAGTTATGCTACTTTTGGTTCTATTTTATTAGATGTGTTTGGAGTGGAAGGTTTCCTTTCTTACAGTATTTGCAGTATTAGAGAGAAGATCGAGGACTGAGAGTTCAGAAAGAAGATGTAGTTGCATCTTTTCCAAAACCGCTGCCTACCTATGTCCCCGAATTTCCTCTGTACTGCAATTCTGCAAACCTCAGTCCACCAATTTGACTTCCACCCCACCACAACGTACCTGCTTTCAAAAGGCCACAAGTACTCACATATTTTTCTACAATACTTACTGGTTTCGGTATGAGGCAACACGTACTGTGCCAAACTGAAGCTGATAGAGACATTAGCAGGTGATATTAACTCAGATTTGCATCTAGCCGTTCCTGTTTGGCATCTTGTAGCCTTTGGCTTTGTTGCTCGAGTTCAAAGAGGGGGCCCATCCAAATCTCTGATCCATCATCATCCATGATCTTTCCGGATCCGTTGTATCTTTTTGACGGGAAAACTGCTTTAATTTGGCCTTCTGGACGTTCTAGGTAGACTCGCTTTTCTTTTTTGACATTCTTAACATGATGCCAATGGGACACCTTAATACGCACAACGACACAAAACTTCACTGCGCCTTTCGCTGTTCTTTGAGACTACCTTTTACCATATTTGTGTGACTGTAGATTGGTCTCTTGCATAGCAATTTCGTGCAAGCGAAAACTACACGTGGAAAGGATGGGGAGAAGGGAAATCATTTCGTTGACTTGGGTGGCCAATAAAATGGGCCGGCCCACGAAAAACTACAGGTGAGAGATGATGCTTGCAGGCTAGCCCATCCAGTGGTTGGATAACGCCGGAGTAGTTACGGCCCACCCCAGCAGCGTAGCCCATCGCTCCAATCCTGCTACCAACGGAGTCCACGTGGCGCAGGGGAAAGTCCAGTGAGAGCTGACCGGTGCCCTCCACGTCAGATTCATGCATGCATGCGCGGTAACACACTTTTACCGCGACACGCAGGCAGCTACGTGCTCTCTGCCCGGTAAATCCTTATCCTCCCAACACACGCGTCCGTCGGCCGGCGGGAACACGGCGACGCGGCGGCGGGCATGTCCGCCACGCTAGCTCTCCCGTGGTAACTGATAAGATCACCGTGGCTGCCGGCCGGGGGTAAACCACCGGAGGCCTCGAGCTGTGCTGTGTATAAATAGAGGTGCCGAGTCCACCCGGAACTGCAACAACCTAGGGCGCGGGTTGACAGTGAGAGAGGGGACATCGTACAGCAATAGCCAGTTGGAGTTGGAGTCCCTTGGCTTGGTGGGATGGCGTCGCAGCAGGCGGAGAAGGCGGCGGAACTGCAGGACCCTAGGATCCGGGCGGAGCTGGACCGCCGCGTCCGGGAGGAGGGCGAGACCGTCATCAAGAGCGGCGCCGGCGGCACCACCCTCGACGCCCAGGAGCGCCTCGCCGAAGGTGACGTATGCCGGCCGGCATGCCAAGCTCCGTGCGCTGGCCGGCGTTCCATGCATATGCGTATCATACATATGCAGGATTGCAGGTTTCTAACTTCGTGTTCGTGGTGTGTTTGTTGTTGCAGGCGGAAGAAGGGAGGGCTGAGCCGCACGACGGAGTCCGGCCGGCAACGACCGCGTCGAGAGCGAGGGCGCGGTGCGCATCGAGCCCGAGGAGAAGCCGCTCCAGCAGGCCAAGAAGGACATCGGCCGCGGCTGAGAGAAGGCCCGTATGCATCAGTCGTCGTGGACCACCGTATATACAGTAGTACTTATGTACCAAGCATACTCTGGTGCGTGCGTACGTGGTGGCTGTCTCGATCGACGCATGGTGGTATCTTCGTTGTCAAGTAGTTATGTAGTATCCTAAATATATTATAGTTGCTACAAGCATGGATATGCCGTATGTAAGTCAAAAACGGTCGATGGCTACAAAATTTTGGTCTCTGCATTGTAGCCATCTCCCTTCCCTGGTGCACTAGCTGGCTAGCAGGATATATGAAGCTAGCACCTCTGGCTGCAACATTTTGGTGCCAGCGCGTCTCGATGTTAAAAGATATGGTTGTAGCCTTGAGCCCCAATAATAATCCAATATATGAAGATCGAGGTTGTCTCTTGTGTCTGAAATTAAACTATATAGTTGGCTGTCTCTGAAACTTGGTTGTTTCTGTACACCACCAGCATCATTATTCTATCTCAGGTTCTGTGTGGCCCTGAAGTTCAATTTGGGCGTGGAAATGAACAGTCGGTCTCGCATAACAGATCATGTTAAGACTTTGTATCATCAGAGTACATACGCGGTGTTACATATGAATGTACATTTTAATCTGAGATTCGAGACACGATTCCGCATGCATATGGACACCAATCTTACATTTTGATGCAAGGTCGACCTGCTTCCTGCAACGCCCATCCACACGCACGGACTCGCCGCTCAGCCGCGGCACTTGTTGATGGCGCTACAGCCGCGGGTGTAGGTGTTGGCCGGCGCCCCGGGGCGGGTGGCGTCGGGGCCCTTGTCGCAGTTGCCCAGCGCCTTGCAGCTGATGCCGTTGTACGACAGGTACTCCGTGGCGTCGGCGGCCTCAGGCCCCGCCGCCGCCAGCAGCACCAGGCACAGCGCCACCACGGCCAGCCTCGCCTTCATCACCTTCTCCATGTTGCTCTTGCTCTTACTTCAATTTAGTGCTTGCAACAAAGGAAATGGTGCGTGTACGTGTGCGGAGAGGTGCTTTATTGCTTTCTTCGTTTCCAGTAATAAGGTGGCCTTTATTGAGGTAGAGGAAATCGAGATTTTGTAGAGGCTGGGTTGTCTAAAATGTTTGTGGATGAGAGCGGATTTAGGGCCGAGAAACGCCTTTCCTCAAAAAAGAAAAAAAATTACAAAACGCCTAGGGTAGCTGCTCTATTTTGGGAGGAGGTTCCTCGTTTCCAATGGGGATTGGGGAAGCTCGTGTGGTTACAATCTGGGGTGTGGATCGGAGCTTCCTATTTTTTTACAGTACACTTCTAGGTGTGATCCTAAAAAGTGGTCGAAAAGTCACATCGAACACTGTAGCGCATTGTTCAGGCCGAAAAGTCACATCGGATACTGTAGCGCATTGTAGCACTTTTAGTTTGTTTGTGGTAATTATTTTCGTTTATTTGTGGTAATTATTGACTTATGGTCCTACCATGATCTAACTATCTAACTAGATTTAAAAGATTCGTCTCGTACTGTAAATTAAAACTATGCAATTAGTTTTTTTATTTACCTACATTTAATGGCATGCGTTTTTTGTTATATTTAATGTTTTCGATATGATGGAAAGTTTGAAAAGTTTAATGTTTTCGATATGATGGAAAATTTGAAAAATTTAAGAAGGTTGGTGGAACTAAACACACCCTTAAAAGAAAGCTACACACCAGTAGGAAGCTCACTTGTACTGTACTTTTGGAAGGAAACTCACTTATCTATACAAATATTTACAAAAGTAACGTGACGTATTGTCATTATTATATAAAATATATTAACATCATCTACCGTACCAAATAAATGCCTAGAGAAGCTAAATATATTAGCATCTGTTGAAGATACTACGGAGTATAACATCTACTTTATATTACTATAACATCTACTTTATATCGTATAACACAAAGCATGTAAGGCTAATTCTAGTGGGAATTTATATTGATGTTTTTAAGATGACTACATTAACAAGGAAAAAATGAAATAATGTTTAAAACCACATTTTTAATGCAATAGTTCAATGTTATTATTTTATAAGCACCCTATAGCACTTAACTTCAAGACTCATCTAGAGTTGGTAACTATCAAGTAAGTTTCATTCTGATGAAACTCTTTTCGCCTCTCTTTACAATTACCATGCCATAGCATCATAATTGTTGAGTGTCATATCATTTAATATGTATGAAACTCTCACTGGGAGTAGCCTAACGGTTCAAAATTTATAACATTCTACTTGTATTTAAATCATTGTTCATTTAGGCCATTCTCAATGAGAATTTCATATTTACTCCCTCCATTTCTAAAAACCTGACGTTTAGGACAGCGACATGGTCTCCAAAACACAACTTTGATCTCTTATTATTATAAAAATATTTATCGAAGAGTGATATATGTATACTTTTATGAAATAATTTTTCAAGACAACTTAAAAGTTATTGCTGATTTATATTCCCAATATTTGACCCAAACCTTGTCCTAAACGTCAGATTTTTAGAAATGGAGGGAGTATGTTTCTAAGGATACCATATAAGCAAAATGTCATTTAGCTCTTTCTCAATACACAGTTTCATTATTTGTTGTTTTGCATACAAGACACATACTTTTTTGGAAACAATGTACTTAGGATTTCACCACCACAATCTATCTATCTCTTCGTTGATTATTTGTCATATCACCAGAAACACTGATATGACACTATATTTAATAAAACTTCTACTAAGAATGGTCTTAGTTACTTTTGAAGTTAATATAGTTAGTTTGGCTGATTGTTGAATAAACATAAGTTGACTCTTTGTTATCCGCAATTACTATTAAAACAACCAGGCAACATATTTTTTTATGTAATAACTCAGAAATACATACCATGTCGTAAAAATTCTAGAATTTATATTGTTATATTATAGGATGGAGGAAGAATAACCGATGGTTTGAAAACGGGAAATGAATACTATTCCCTCAAGCTTCTTTATAGTCTATATTCGTTAAATATCACGGTTACTTCCAACTAAATAAGTAACTCGCAGTCATTGGTTATATTCACAACTTAACATATACATATACATTTAATACACGGTGTTTATTTAGTATGGTACGCATTACGGTATTTGACTTGTAATAATTAATGATTAAGTGCATGGGTAATAGGCCAAATAAAGATCGTTTTGTCCAAAAATTAATACAATGGACACGAGAAAGATAATGAGCAACAAACTTAACAATGGCAATGTATCCTATGCAAACTATGCAAACTTTCACCCCATCCGCTGGATCCTCATCCGATGACCACATAAAGAGGTGAAAAAATTTAGCACTTAAACCCTCCCACCGTTAGTTTTACTAACTAAAAACCCCTCCTCCTAATCCCCACCCTGACGCCGTTTCCCCCGAAAAGAACGTCGTCGTTGCCTCAAAAAAAACGTCGTAGCGCCGCCGCGGACGTCCGACCCTGGCGTCGTAACCCCCGCCGCCGCCCTCGACTCGCGACGCGCCGTATCGGCCACCGCGACCCTGGCGTTGTAACCCCGCCGCCCTCGAGTCGCCGCAGCTTGGGACAGCCGCCGCCGCCGCCCGGAATTCAAAATCGTCGCCGCCATGTATCGTGATGCTGCCGGCGCCATGGATCGCTTGAGCCATGGCGAGCCACCACGCCATGATTGGCTCCTATCGAAATTTTCCGACCCCGCGTCTAGGCGGAGGAGGAGGGGAGGGAGACGACAGCCGAAGCGGAGGACGTTGGAGGGCCGGGAGAAGAGAGGCTGGGGCGATACAGCGTTTTTTTTTCTCCGGGGAAACCGACGGTGTTTTTTTTCGGACGGCGTTTGGGTGGGGGTTAGGAGGGGACTTTAGTTAGGAAAGTTAATGGTGGAGGATTTACGTGTTAAAATGTTCCACCTCTCTACGTGGTCATCGGATGGAGATCCAGCAACTGTGATGGTAGTTTGCATAGTTTGCACACGAAGCTAGTTTGCATAGGATACGTTGCCCTTAACAATAATGCCAAAGGATCTATTTTAATGGTTAGTCTGAATGTAAATTACTTTTGTCGCGCAAGCATCCAATCATCCGTGTAAGGAAACAGATTCAATCCAATGGAGTCACTACATAGGAAATTCCATTTGTGCTTTGCATCACTAAAATCCAATCCCACCTCGCATGAAAAAGATCTCAACCGTTCAACCATTACAGTGCCGACACATCAATTATTGCTATATAAACCAAGAAAAAAGTTGTACAAGAGCATTCCGATCATATAGTACATCCATAGCACAATCTAGTAATACATCAACATACAAATATAGACTAGTAAGGGAGGTGTTTGTATGGACCAGTTTCATTCTTTTTTCTATAATACAAAGATACGTAGCTTTTTAGCGTGTTTGAGAAAAAAAGATACAAATCAAGATACAGAAAATAACCACAGGATGGCTTCGCATACATGGACAATGGACGGTGGTGTCTCCACGAAAGCGACGCCCAATAATGAGGCCAGCTTTGTGTACGCCCATGCATGTACGATCAGTCGCGGCAATGCTCGATCGAACTGCAGCCACGACTGTACTTATTGGCCGGTTCCCCCGGGCGGGTGGGGTCGGCAGCGCCGAGGAGCTTCATGTCGCATGTGCCGGTGGCCTTGCAGTCGGCCTCGCTAGAGCTCGTCGACGCCGGTGACGGTTCCTCAGCGTTAGCCTTCTGTCCTGCCAGTAGCATGATGCCCAGTAATAGCACCACAACGTACCAACACGGATAGCCGTGTATTCCCCTTCGCCATGTATGGATATGATCACTTTTGGACACAAGAAAAAATATTATAGAGAGATGAGTGTTCTGTTTGCTTGGCATGGTAGGTGACATACATGTACATTTTATAGGAGGTTATTGTCTAAGATATGAGTGGATGAGAGTGGACTTAGGGTGCGGGTGGGCACTATGTTTAGGGGAAACACTCATTCTCTTTAGGAGGTTTTCTTATTCTAAAATAGCAGAGCTTGTGTAATTTTTTTAACCTAAAAATGCCAACTAGCCACTACCTTCCTCCTCCATTTTCTTAGCATTTTAGCAATATGATACCCTTAAGCCATCATATACATATTAAAATTGCTATAAACATTCATATTTCACCGTAGTTATAAATTATCAATGATTACTTGATGCCACTAACGAAAATGGTGCATGTCGTCAATGACAACGGCTGGTGTTAGGACGAACAACGTTCTTCTAAGAAAAGCACGACTAGAGACTCGCAACAATGAGCTTAAGGTTCACTAAGGATACTTAAGGTTGGAGAATAGGTGCAATTATTGGATATTGTAATGAACTGTTATGCAGATCTCGGCTGAGCTTGAACATAAATATGGTACGTAGGACATGTATTTAAGTGACCGAATTTGCATATGCATCTATCAAGAAAAATAGAAGGGCTATCACCCTATCATAAAATAGAAGGGAAAACAAATGAAGTGGCAAGAGAGAGCATAAATTCAAAATATTGATATACTTGGATGGACGGAGCAAAGTGATAACGTGATGATTTCAATTTTCTATTAATGTTAACGGAACGGAATTGAACGAAGGGATAGACTTGACACGGGAGACGAGAGAATTATCTCTTAATGTACAGCATAATACAATATAATACTAGGGTTCTGGAGACTTGAGAGAATACCTTTGTAAACTCGTGCCACTTGTTAGTATACAAAATGTTTGAGGTACGTGTCAGACTCGAGACCGTGATCCAGTTGTTGTGCCGTGTGCCATATCGGCACCGCATGACTCATCAAGCCTCCCACTGACATGTGGGCCGAGCTAGCTCCAACCGCCGTGCCGTACTCTCCTACTTCTGTCGCAGGACGGAGAGAGGAGAGCTCCAAAAGCCGAGGGCGCAGTGGTGCCATCACTCTTCTTCCTCACCCCGCGCGCTCCCTCTCCGGGCTCTTCTCCCGCCGCTCTCGCTTCCCCCCGGCGAAACACCAAAACCCTCACGCGGAGCACCGCTTATCCTTCGCCCGTGCCGGTGGGATGGCGGGGAAGCGAGGTGGGCCCGCCTCTCTGATGTGGGACGGCTCGATTTGGTGCGGACTCGAGTGATCTCTCGAGCCCCGGCATTCAGTTGCATCATTGGTTGGTTTATCTGTTGCAGTTGCTGGCGGCGATGGGCGAGAGGAGGACGGCGCCAAGGTCGGGCTCCCGGCGATGAACCTAGCCCTCGCGTTCCCGCAGGCGACGCCGGCCTCCATTTTCCCGCCCTCCGGTGAGAATTAGTACTTTTTCACTATTTTTTTTAGGATAGGGAACGAAGGGATCGTGGTCTTTGCGCTGTGATTGAGAGACGTGATTGGTATGCATAGTGTGGTGACTATTGTTTCTGCTAGGACTGCCGAGGTGATTGCCTGCTGAGTTTAGGATCCATGCATTGCAGGAACTCCTGTGGTTTTCTCCAACCATGTTTGTTTGGTATAGTTGTGAGATAGGAAAACATATCCTCTTTTTTAGTACCAATTTACATTATACTAGGAGTAAGATCTTACTTGTATAATTGGCTCATTATTCCTAGTTGCATGGCCATTCTATTGACTGGTACAGTTGTCTATTTTTAGTACTGTTTGGTGGTTTTATACTTTTATTGCAGTCCCAGCTGCTTTCTTTAATTATTGCATAGGCCCCATTGGAACCAGCGCACTATGCATGTTGCTTTCAAGTTAAATGGCACTGCTGCTGAAATTTTTGTCAACGGTTTTAAGCTTCTAGAATTTGTGTTTAGTCCAGCTCAACTGGAAATGCAGTTGCAGTCCTAGTGAACTCCTGAATCCTGCATATTTCTACAATTAGTGGGAGCCGACAGTGGTCACTAAATTTTCCCGCCTTCCGGTGAGAACTGTATTTTTGTTTTCACTAAATTTTGTTGGGATAAGAAGGAATGAGGGGATCATGATCTTTGGGCTGTGATTGAGAGTGGTATAAAGAGTGGGATCGAAATTATTTTTGCTAGGATCGCCGAGGCGCCTGCTAAGTTTGGATCCATGTATTGCAGGAACTCTATAAGTTTTTTTTCCAACTGTTTGAGTTCAAAATTAGTAGAGTTGTGAGAAGGGAAAACATAACCTCCTTTTTAGTAACGATTTCGATGATAAGATCATACTAGCATAATTGGCTAACTATTCAATTGCCCGGCCATTCTATCGACTGGTACTGCTGTCTCGTTTTAGTACCATTTGCCTGTTTGGTGGTTTCATTGCAGTTCCAGCTGCTTTCTTAATCATCGCATAGGCTCCACTGCAACCAGCATACTATGAAGTTTATTTTCAAAATTAATGGCATTGCTGCTGAACTTTTACTCAATGATTTTAAGCTTCTAGAGTTTGTTTTAGTCCATCTCCTGGAATCCTGCAGATTTCTACAATTAGTGGGAACCGAATGCCTAATTTGCAGAAGCATCGAGTTGCCACGGTGCAAATAGCTATGTGGGTATGCTCATTCTTGATGGGTTGCTTTCATAGCTCTGATGCGCAGCCACAACTGTATAACCATGCACTCCTCTTTCCCAACCAGTTTTGCTATAATTCGTAGTAGCAGCACTGTGGCCATTTCAGGGGTTGTGTACCTAGATATATGTTCCTAATTCCTAAAGTTCAGTGTTTTATGCTAATTTTGATGGTATTCCAATTACAAAGAGTTTGAGTATACTACATTATTGTCTTATAAGTATGGACACCCTCATTTGCAGTATCGGACTACTACCAGCTTGATGATTTGCTGACCAGTGAAGAGCGCTCTATCAGGAAGAAGGTCAGAGGTATTATGGAGAAAGAAATTGCGCCCATTATGGCAGCGGTATGTTAAATTATTAACTAGTCAATCTGTCTGTGTACCTGTACCCCATCTCAGATTAAACAACTGTCAGGAACTGTTTGTTTATCACATAAATCATTGCCAAACATGCATTCATTTCTATAATACCTTGTTAGATAGCATTGCAGTCTACTTATCCATAAGCACACTTTCTTATTATAGTTTGGATTGACTATATAATGTCCGTAAAGTTGTTCTTGCAACCTTTTCTATTTGATAACATAATTTTAATTATATGGTACTCCAGTACTGGGAAAAGGCAGAGTTTCCATTTAATGCCATTCCTAAACTTGCAAGTCTTGGTGTTGCTGGAGGTACAATAAAGGTAATAATCCCTCTACACCGCAGTTACCTTTTTATTTGTCAATTTAGTTCCCTATATCGATAATCTTTATTTGTATCTATATGAACCATGTATTTTTGCTGTTAAGTTGAATGGAACGATTATATTGAGGGATTGCTTCAGTACTTCACTTTAAGAGAAGTTGGCTAATTTTAAAAGAGTCCCTTCTCTTGAGCTTAATGCTGTAAATTGCCAAGCTGATTTTACCATTTATGATCACTTAATATAAACCATTTTGCTTTGATATTAGTGTACTTTTCTCCCTCTGTGGTGGAATATCAAATCGTTTGCAGTTATATGATTGTGTATGTTTCTTGTTTTAACAATGTTTTAATGCTTCAGTATTTATTAAGGCGAGTTTGTGGCTTACTGCAGGGTTATGGGTGCCCAGGACTTTCAATTACAGCTAGTGCTGTTACTATGGCAGAAATTGCACGGGTAGATGCAAGCTGTTCAACATTTATACTGGTGCACTCCTCTCTCGCGATGGTGACAATAGGTTCGAGATCTGCATTTCTTTTTAATTGATACTGTCCTGTGTTAAGTTTTACCAAATACCACATGCAACAAAGGTAAGGAGTGCAGGGCTGCAGGCCAACTTCAACCACGTTCTCAAGTCTAATGCTAATTAGTTCAGATGTCCAATTTTTGTGGCACAAGTGTTCAATTATCCATATAAGAAATAGATTCGGTCCAATGGAGTCTAGTGGGAAAAAAAATCCAGGTGGGCTTTAGATAACTACTAACTAAATGGCCCAACCGTTGTAACAGAATATAAGGAATGCATAAATGACATCGGTTTCGTGTGCTTAGAATTGGCTATTGGAGAGAATGAATCAGTTTTGTTTTCAGTAGCAGTGGTGCGTAAATTTTAGTAGTTTAAGGTACAGTTGCCACCATCACCACCAATTCTGAATTTTTAAGTGGTAGAGAAAATTCCAATGCATCAACCAGACGCTTCTTGTCCTCTGCCCCACCATTCAAGCTTATAGTGCAGCCACATCAACACAATGTATATAAATCAAGATAAAAGTTGGACAGACACATCATAGTATGTTGAGATAATTTCTTGTGTGCCATTGAAAAAACCCCCTCGAGTTGCCATAAAAAATTCACAGTTCTTCACTAACTTTATTCTCCTTTTCTCTATAGAGAGAATTCCCTCATTGCCAATAAAAAAAGTTCTCCATATCGGCCATCAGAAAACTTGCCTTCCCTTATGTATGAATACGTTCAGGATCTGTGGTTCTTTTTAATTGATACTGTCTCGTACTCTCGTGTTAAGTTCTACCAACTACCAATATCAATTTTGCTAGCGCTGAGTCATTCCCTCTCTGCTATGTCTGAAGAACAGCTCTTTGCGGATCTGAGGCTCAGAAGCAGAAGTACTTGTCATCCCTTGCTCAACTTACCTCTGTTGGCTGTTGGGTAAGTTGTGTTGTTCTTTAAGTATAAAAATGTCTAAATAATGTAGTCTCCTTATGAAAAGATTTTCTTTTCTGTAGGCATTGACAGAGCCAAACTACGGAAGTGATGCAAGCTCCTTGAGAACTACAGCCACCAAGGTTAAGCTTTTGAAGAATTGGAACTTTTCTTAATACTCTACAGAGAAGCATTTCGAATTTGAATACAGCTTTGTTTCTGCTTACATCTGTTTTATCCCAAGGGGAGCATAACAAAGCAGCTCACGTGATGATACTATGATATTTGACCTATAAACATCCCTGATATAGAATTGAGACACCCCCAACTTCTAGTTATTATTATCAATCTAAAAATGGAACCATAGACTTCTCATATTGAAGCTAAATCCTACAAATACTGCCAGGTTATGCAAATGGTTCTTACTCTTGGGAGTGCAAATTACAATATAGTGAATGAATACCTGTTGCAAGTTCCATATTTGACTCGTCTTCATCCTCCCCTATTGCAATACTGCTGCTAATCCGGATTGAATATTCTGGATAATTTGGACTTTTTATTGGCAAGCAGTAACATGGACCTCAAATCTTGGTGTCTTGTGGAACAGGTACCTGGTGGATGGCACATAGATGGTCAAAAGCGCTGGATAGGCAACAGTACCTTTGCAGATGTGCTCGTGGTATTAGCTAGGAATGCAGATACAAAGCAACTAAATGGGTAAATCATGTTGTCTCCGAACCACTGATGAACTTTCCCTTTGAAGCATCAAACTGAGCATGAATAAACTAGTATTTTTATCAAACTGCTGTTTTTGTACTGTTCTTTTTCAATTTAGTTATCTTGTTGTCTCAGTCACAGTCCATTGAATTGCTTCTAGGTTTATAGTGAGGAAAGGAGTTCCCGGTTTGAAAGCTACAAAGATTGAGAACAAAATTGGTCTGAGGATGGTTCAGAACGGGGATATAGTTTTCAATAAAGTGTTTGTCCCTGAGGAGGATAGATTGCCAGGCGTCAATTCATTTCAGGATATAAGCAAGGTACTGATCACGTTTTTTCTGATTTTGCTCCTGCTTTGCTAAATTAGCACACTGTTGGGTGATGTGATCCAGTTTCCTCCTCGCCTACTTTCCCTACTGAAACAGGTCCTTGCTATTTCACGTATTATGGTGGCGTGGCAACCAATTGGCATATCAATGGGGGTCTTCGATGTGTGTCATCGGTATGGACCACCATATGATCCCTGTTTTGCCACTGGCAATTATTTTACTAATTCATCTAAACTGAAACAGGTATCTGAAAGAAAGGAAGCAGTTTGGAGTCCCCCTGGCAGCTTTTCAGCTGAACCAAGAGAAACTTGTCCGAATGCTCGGTAACATCCAATCGATGATTCTCGTTGGCTGGCGCCTATGCAAGCTTTACGAGTCAGGGAAAATGACGCCAGGCCACGCCAGTCTAGGAAAGGTATGTGAAAAACCTACTAGCTAGCAAACATAATGCTTGTTGTTCTCGAACTATGCCTTGCTTTGAATTATCAGAGGCTAACCTTTCCTTGCTGGCTATCACCATTAATTAGGCTTGGACCTCGAGAACGGCCCGCGAGGTGGTTTCTCTTGGCCGGGAGTTGTTGGGTGGAAATGGGATTCTGGCTGATTTCCTGGTAGCAAAGGTATAAAGACCTGATAGTTGGGTTGTTCTAGTGGTTTACACCTCGACCATTCGTAGGACCCTCTTTGATTATCACCCTTTTTTCTTTCTAAAATTGTAACTGTCACGATCTTTGCAGGCGTTCTGCGACCTGGAGCCCATCTACTCGTACGAAGGCACATACGACATCAACAGCCTGGTGACCGGCAGGGAGATCACCGGGATCGCGAGCTTCAAACCCGCCGCGGTAGCGAAAGCCCGGTTGTAACTTACACATATGAGGAATAAAATAAAAAAGCAGCACTACATGGCTGCGACGGTTCTTTGTGGTCGTAAGCAAGTGTGTAGACTGTAACGCAAATAAATCAGGCCATCCTCATGTTTTGATGGCCGGGTTGGTGATGAAAAGAGGTTCGTTCCTTGCAAGTGCCTGGAAACCGACGGTCAATGTTGGCTGCTCGTGATGTGAGCAACTGACAGAGGACCTGTAGGGCTGTAGGCAAATTCCCTTGTGAATTTGTATCTGGTGGAGAGGTGCCAAAAAAACGCACAAAGATACGTGTTCAGCCAGCCTTGTTGCCGGAATCTTCATTGTTCACCTTGTAGTACCTCTCACCTCCAGGGTTAGGCCAGAAGGGAACGGAGCCCCCGTCCCAGAGGCCAAATTCGTGTGCCCATTCCCATTGTGGTAATTATTTTCTTTATCAAAAACTAATTACGTACGTTGCGTCCACTGTTCTGTGTCCCATGTGGTGAGGTACATCTCGGAGCGACTAGAGCTTATCATATCTCGGCTATCTGGCTTAGGTAGGTGATGATATATACTATGCTGGTTTGGCTAACGTGCGCGGGTGACCTCACAGCCACTACTCGATCCCATCCCCATCCCTATTCGTATTCGAGTGCAAGTAGGCGGTGGCTTTCTTTCTGCCGCGGCCGCAGGCGTGAGGCGAGGCGGTGGCTTGGGCGTGCGCCTCTCTTTCCCCGTCCTCGTCTTTGCAAGTTTTTATTGCCCGGAACGGATCCCTGTGCTGTGCGTGCCCCCCAGGTTGGCACAAATGATACGTCGCGCGCGAAAGCGGGTTGCGTTTGCGTGACGCTCGAGCTGATCCACAGGGAGAGAGAGCGCCGGAGGGAGCGCTGCTGAATCCTCCGAATGGCTCCAATCATCCGTCTACGCACAGACTCCGCGGTCGGGCAAGGAAAAGGGTTCAGGTTCGGCTCACACCGCGCGTAGTGGTGGCTGGTGGATGTGGATGCTCCTGGGGGGCGGGGTCTCCGATCCGTGGGGCAGGCGGCGGCCTGGGCCCCCTCACCGGAGCCTCCCGGCCGCGCACCCACCCACGCGGCCACGGCCACGGCCCCGTCCCCGCGACGCACAGCGCCCCACACGTGACGGGGACGGACCCCGCGGCGCGGCGCGTACGGGATTCCGGGGGGTGGGAGCTGGGACCTGGGAGGGACGGCCGATTCGACCGACGGATCACATGGGCAAAAGGGAAAAACCCATGTGGAGCTCGGGGTGCTCGGCCGCGGCTCCTCCTCTGCTCCGTGCTCGCGCGTCGCCCGCGTCACGTGTGGACCTGGCCTAGCCGTGCCAGGCAGCGCCGCGGCGGCCGTCTGGCTCTGGCCTGGCCCCCCGGGCGTGGACCGTTGCGTCGAGGCCTCCGTGCCGTGCGTGAAGCGGCCGGGGTCGGGTCGGGTTGGCTGGCTGGCGCGCGATAACTACGCGGTGCCGATGGCGTTGGCGTCTGCGCGCGCCTGCCTGGTTGCTGGTCACATGCCGCCGCGCCGCCGATTGATGGGATGCCCGCCCGGCTGGCCCCACAACGGCGGCCACGTCCGTCTCGCTTTCCCCCCTCGCGCCGGCTCTGGCCGCTTTCCGACTACCGCCTCTCGCTGCGGCGCGGGCCCCACGCCCCCACCGGCACCGCGCGGCCCCCGCACGATGACCCAACGGCTCCGTTCGGTACAGCGGTTTTGTAGGAAAGGGAAAGCCTTCGCTCCCCGGGTCTGCCCGTCCGTCCTGCGCCGCACGGCTTCGTGCCAGGTGAAGCTATCGGGTGCAGGCAGGACGGAGAGAAAACCCGCGGCATTCATCATCACAGAAAAAAAAAGGAACAGGAAATCTTTCTTTGGCAGCGATGTGTCATGAACCATGAACGACGCGGGACCCACCTACAGTGGAATGGCTTGCGGGCTTCTTTTAAATTTATATTTTTTTATTCATGGACCTGCAAAGGTGTCGGGTGTGTGCTGTAGTGGCGTACCGGAGACTTGTGTGAGGAGTAGCCACGACCCACGAGCACTGGAGCAGAGCAAGGAAAAATTGGGAAAAGGCTCTCCTAGCCACGACCCACGAGCACTGGAGCAGAGCAAGGAAAAATTGGGAAAAGGCTCTCTCGGGACTCCCCCCTGTGACTTGTGGCCCTGTTGTCAGGGGAGTGGAAAGCTTATCGCCCAAGCCGATGGGACTTGTCATCTCCCCCCAGGGTCAACCCTCCAGTCTGCGCTATACTACCCGTCACCGGTTCCCGGGCCCGGAGTGAATACTCTCTCCCCATCCAATAGCAGCAGAGCTCTCTCTCTCTCTCTCTCTCTCTCTCCTCCCTTCGTTAGGTTGGAATCCAAAGCTTTCCATTAGCCATTTAGCCTTCTCTGTTTGCACTTTGCACCCCGTTTCCCACCGCGTATACGAGTTTGAAACATGGAAAAAAACCCAAGGGCAAAGGTATCCCCCACACGGTATGTACAGCACCTCTCATCGATCCTCGCGTGCCGAAAACGAGAGGAGAGATACAGACAGCCAGATCGCAGCGAATTAAAGGGTAGTACTGCTCTGCTCGTACTCGTACACAATTACGACCGTGGCGTGCGCCCGTGGCACATGCCGGGCCGCCGATCAAACAAACATTTTCACCCGACGTGCCGATGCTTTTCTTTTTCTGAACATAATTGACGTGCCCATGGTTCACGTCACGTCTTACCCCATCTCCCTGCGCTACACCACCACACGTAATACTCCATCCAACCATCCATACACCACACACCTACACCAACACGTGTCGCCCTCGACCGGACCCCCCAGTCCCACTGACGCGCGGGCCCGGATTATGCTTGGGAGAGGGAAGAAAAAAAAAGGTCGCCTTTTCTTTATCCTGGCTCCCTGGTCGTAAAGGCAAACCAGAGGGTGGTGGGGCCCACCGTACAGGCGGCCACGGGACGAGTGGTGGGGCCCGCTCCGTCCCGTTGTCCGCCCGGCCCGGGGCGTGCGATTATAAATACCCCGTCACCCTCCTCGCCTCCACCGTTCCCCTTCCCCCTCACACGGACAAATTCCGCTGTTTGTTTAACAGCGGCGAGACGCAGTAGCGGCGCGGGGTTGCGTCTCCGCCCCCACCCCAACCCCCCACCCAAGCTTCCGCCGTACGGCGACCTCTTCCTGCGTCCCCACCGCCGTCCGCCGGAGAAATCCGCCGCCGGCGACCGGGGATTCGCCGCGGGCTCGGCGGCGCACCGGATCGGAGGTACGGACCTTCGAATCCCGCTGTTTTCGTGCAATTGACCGCTGGCACGGAGCGATCGGCGGTTCGTTCCGGCTTAGATGCCCCTTTTACCCAAGAGTCCGGGTCTAGGCGTCGGTTTTTGTGCGGGTTGGGCTCGTTGGACCCCGTGATTACGGGGGCGATTTGATGCGCCGCGTGAGGAATGCGATGCGCGCCGCGCCCGTCGTTTCTTCTGGAAATGTTCGGTCGCCGCTAGATGTTTCGGGAATCGGTGTCGTAGATGTTGTGTGTGGTTGTGATTTCGATTTTATCCCGTGGGGTCATGTGGACTTGTTTCGTTACTGGTAGATGTTTCTTTCTGGTAAGGCATCATGGGAGCTAGCTGCCATAATTCTTTTCTGGAAAGGGTTGGATGAGTCCGGGATTAATTCTGTGGCCAAAGTTTGCTCTTTTAGAAATAAACATGAACTTTCCATTTAGGGGATTGGGCCCTGCGCACCTGTTCTTTCTGCCTTCTCAACTAAGCATAAACTAAGCATTGTTAAGGTAGCTCTTCGAATCTGAATAATTCTCATGCTCCTGTATCTATTTTCACGTCTTCTGCATCTTCGGCTTGTGCTTCTTCCATGCTTTGTAGTAGTTTCCACTTAACCATTTTGGTGGTGTCGAAATGCATGTCAAGGATGGTATTTGCCATTGACTTTGGGCCCACTAGAGTTTGATTTTCGACCTGATGACCCGTAGAATATGTATTTTCCTGTTTTGACCCCTTGATTACCATTTACTGAATGTACTAGCTTCAAAATAGATGGATATGATGATGTGTGCCTGCATTTGTTTACTTGACTACTCGGATAGGGTGCGCAGACGCTACAGTAGGATTTTGTGGGAGAGAGATCTCCCATTTTCTACTACTGCACCTTCGGATTTTGGAACACCTGCCTTAGGCATACTCCAGCATAATTGGTGTTGTAGAATGTGGTTGTTGTGCTTGTTCTACATTAGACATCTGATTTGTTTTTGTCATGTGCCGCTCTGTTGGCTCATACTCCCTCCGGTCGGAAACAACCTGAACATTGAAACTGCAAGCAGGCAAAATCTGCCTGTCACATCATTTATTTCTGTAGGGAGGGATTATGATGTTCTATGGAAACATTGTTTGGTAGTCATTTATTCAGTTGGTTAACGATGTGTTCATTAACTCTGTTCTCATGAGGACTAGATTTATATTACATTTGCTGCCTTAGCTCCTTGAATGTAACATGGTTTGGTGTTTTATTTGTAGTGTAGACATAAGCATGATATTGACAGTGTCATCTGTGGGATGTTGTTAGGTTGTATTGAACATAGGTCGATCGGAGTATTGATGTTGCATTTCCTTTAATACTGCTTTTGTTACATGATATTGATCATGCGAAGGGAAGATGTTTTCTAACCTCTCAGTTATGTTGAACTGAAAGCAAGAACTGATACACAAGAAAGAAGCAGCAGCTTGCCTCCACTTTTGCATGCTGGGTTGTTATTTCTGATTAATATATTTGCAAGATGAATCATGTCCGAAAGAAATTCAAGCTAGATATCTGTTGAATTTTGGAGTGAGGTGGATCTACCAATTAACAGAGGAGGGGCAGAACCACATCCACTTGAGCTTTTAGGAATTAGTTTGGCGCCTTTGGGCATGTATTGCTTGCAGCATTTCTTCTTCCATCTGCAATCTGTTCTTTCATTCTTTTTCTTCCTTTCTCTTTGTATATTACGTTTTCTGCCATGTAAAGTAAAATTCATTTTGTTTGATTTGATTATATGTTTACTAAGAATGTATAAAAAGTTTGGAAGGAATATGATATATAATGTGGTTGTAAATCCATTTGATATATCAGTGCCGATTTATGAAAAAAGGGTTATTGTCTTTTAGTTTATCAAGCCACTCTGATATTTTGAAAGTATACTCCCATTATCATGGATCATTTTGTTTTGTTTAGGTGCCATGTCACAGAGTTCAATAAGTAAATAATTTCCCTTGTCAGTTTGTATCTATTGCTCTATCGTTCGGAATGATGAACATTTTATATTGTCCAAAATCAGTATTCTGTAGTCAACTTACCAGTTGTTACGTCTGCCTGTCAAGGGATGTGAATGATTCAGTCTAAAATCCTATAGCCCATTTACCTGCCAAGTAAAGGTGGCATCATTAGGATTGCATAGTTGTGATTTCACTAAGTAAATGTCTCGTAAGTGTGTTTCTTCCATATTTTGGTGGGTGTGACTTGCAGTTTTATGAGTTGATTTTGGATCCTTGTGCTTTTCTTGCTGTACCTCATTATGGGTGTTCAGAATTGTGTTTGTTTTTTGATTCATGGTTTATGTACTGGCAATCAAAGACTGAAATATGGAATGAACTTGAATGATTTCAATACTTTTGTGATGGTCTTGCACAACATATATTGGTAGCCTAGCAATATTTGTGATTCCATGGCAATTTATTCTTTCATTTGGGTCTCCAATGTTCTGTTGGTGCTGGATTATTGATATTTTTTTTCATTTTCATATTAAGAGAAGGCAGACCGGACTTCTTGTTTTATGGCTCAAAATAACCACTGCCACCTCCACCTGCCAGAGATGGATCATATTCAGCCCAAGAATGTTCCACAGAATGAATCCCTGCCTTTAGGTAGCTGGACTGAATCCAATACTCCATACTTGTGTACACCTATTGGAGTTGTGATAAAATAACTAATGTTTTCTGTTCTAATCTCAGGTCATAAGCTTTTAGTGCATCATCGAAGTGATGCGCCCCTTAGAATCGGTCATTCAAGTCATGGGAATATGACACTTAGATCAAATGACCTTCCATCTTCAAGTCGTGCTGCACAAACTCTAGGTTATATAGTTGGGAACCCAGGGACCTCACATGCTTCATTTGTTCATTGTCCTGCTGGAAGTTCCAGTGGCCATTTAGCAGAGCCTGGTGTGAGTTTACCACATAGATCTGAGGAAGGTTTTGCTCCAATGAGTTCCCATACGGACAACAGAAGGACTGCAATGAAACGAAAAAGTCCAATCATAAACCCTGTGGGGATTAGTGCTAGTGATTATTATGTTGGAAGCTCTTCCAGTGCTCAGTTATCCAACTCTGTGCAGCCAAATCCTGCTCCGCTCGCTGAGCCCTTTCTTCCTCAAATGCCCTTAAGCATTGGCCAAAGTGGTTGGGATAGCCAACACTTAACTCATCAAGAAGGATTTCAGAGGAATGTGAGAGCACGCCACAATCATAATATTTCACTGGAACCAAGATCAGCTTCAACTTATACAGCAAACAACATTCATTTGCCGTCGTTTGGTTCGACTGCAAGTGCTTCCCTTGGTACATCAGTGGAAAGGAACCAGGCATCTGTTTCTGTCCCAACAAGAACTGTACCATCAGGTTAGTACTAAATGCTTAGTTAAATATGCTAGATATCTAATACTGTTCTAACATGACATGGTGGAAGCAAACTTTGCCCCTTCCAAGTTTGGTTTGGAGTTGCTTTCATGGCTTGATTTAAATTTAACATGCCTGTTGTTTGACTTTCAATTGAACAAAGCCTTCTGTTCTATGTGCTAGGCTGCTAGCTGTTTCTGTTATTGATTCAGTTTACTGTTGTTGATACTTACAGCGTGGGAGTTTTGATGGTTTTGCAGGTGCACCACCAGGATTCACTAGCAGGGCTGTAGAGAGGACTTACTATCCTGCTACTGGAAGCAGCAACTCAAGTGTTGGTGCTATCCCAACTATCCATGGTCCATCTGGCAGTGCAGCATTTGCATTCGGTAGCTATGCTCCTAGGACTATTCATGGTGGCGCTGTTCCCTTCTACCCCCCTCCAGCTCCCACAGTTTCCTCTGGCTCTAGAGCAATGCCCAATGGGACGGCCATTCGAAGTTATGCACCTGGTACCTCTGCAGCTGCCTCTACATCTGTGCGGATTGGTCAGCCATTATCTGCCAGGACTGCTGCATCTTCTAGACACACAAGGCTTGTATCCGCAGGGCATGCTAACAATGGAAGGAACAGAAGGGCTAGAAGCTCTTACTATGGTCTTCATCCTTTGATGCTCGAGGCAGAGGTAGATAGCCTTTTCTTCCCTGTTTCCATGAAATTAGGTTAGTGTTTGTTATAGAACTTGAAACTGATCTTGCTGCTGTTTGTGAAGCGATTTATGATGCTGGACCAATTGGTCTTTTATGAATCAAGAGCAGCAGCTGCTGACCCCCACAGGGACATGAGACTGGACATTGACAACATGAGCTATGAGGTAAGAAGTTTCACATTTTGCTTGGACCGTCTTGCTCCAGAAATTTGAGCTGCTCGTCTAACTTACCTTTCATTGTCCTGCAGGATCTGTTGGCTTTGGGAGAATTTATGGGCAATGTCAACACAGGCGTGGCTGATGAAAAGATTTCAAAGTGTGTGAGAGAAGTGGTCTGTTGCAGTTCTGAGCAAATACAAAACGATCAAGATGACCAAGATGATGGGAGCTGCATTATTTGCCTGGTAGTTTTTCTCAATCTGTTCCTGTTAAGCTGATGGCTAATATTGTATAACCATGGCCTCAATCTTTCGAATTCTGACCGATGGATGTATTCTGGCAGGAGGGTTACAAAGACAAAGATGTGCTGGGAATACTGAAATGCAACCACGACTTCCATGCTGACTGCATCAAGAAGTGGCTGCAGACGAAGAATTCATGCCCGGTGTGCAAAGCTGCCGCGGCTTAGGACACCAGAGGAGCAACAATTGTGCTCCTCGATCCATTCATTTTAGGCTCAGGTCAAATTATCCCATTCTATTCTTTCCCCCCTAGCCATGTAAATAAATGCTAAGGTGATGAATCAATTATTCCATGGGTTGCAGTAGGCCCAAATTCTTTTGTTGTATTGTAACAATCCAGTTAAAGTAATTAACCATCAGGTGGTTACATGATTACATGCTCATATCTCGACTTTGAGTTCGCCGACACTCTTAAATTAGTTGCGAGGTGCATTTCTGCCAGCGTTACCTCTCCTGATGATAAAAAGATGCAAGAAATCTGAGATCATAAGTTATGCTTGATGGTGAAGTTGCCTGTGGGGCAACCTTTGGTGTCTGGTAACTTCGGTTTTAAGCTGTTATAACTGAGATGTTTAAGCTGCTACTCTGTTCTACGTCGTTGGCAGTCTAGGCTGATATTTCCTCTTGCTGTCAAGCATGATATGTTGTTATGTGCAATTGTGCATGAACATGGATGCGCCACCGGGCTGATGGAGACGGTTGGATCGGGTGTTAGCGTCGTGGCAGGCCAGAGCACACCGGAACCTGCCGTGCACGACGCATCTCGATCGGAGGCGTTTTTGTTTGCTGCCGAGCTGGGAGAATTATTGGACCATATTTCCTGCTCTCTGGAAAATCATACGTTAGCTGCACCGGCTATTCATGATGAAAGAAATGCACCAGCTGCTTGTTTACTTTTGTCCCTGAAATATTCCCTGGCGATCTCATCGTTCATGCCGGTTTGGTGACACCACTGGACAGAGTGTCTTTGTGGTGAGGAACAGAGGAGCCCTGGTAGATACTGACCCCTGAGTCCTGCACTTTTCTCTGCCGATCCATTAGGATTGGATTGATCTAGAATCTGATTGCAGTTAAAATCACAAAGCATTGGATCCGAGTTATGTTTATGCAAATAAGGATGTAATAATAGCAATCCTGCTGGAAAGTGCTAGTGAACAGTCAGCTCCGAAAATCTTTGCACCTAATAACCTGAGTAAGTTGAGTTCTCCCAAGAAAAAAAATCCCTAGCTACCAGTGCATTTTTCTGAACTGTAAATGAATCACCTGTTGGCTGTTGCTTTGAGTTGTCCAAGGACAAACTCTACACAACTATGGATTATCCCTGCTACTATCCCAACTAAGAGCCAAACATACATCAATTCTCCTGCCATTTTCATCCATTTGTCCCGTTCCATGTTCCGTTAAATTGGCAAAATCTTTTCAGCTAATCAGTCCCACACACTCCCACCTAAACAAACAGCCCTTCTCACCCCCACAAATCACCATCATTACCACCTTGCAATGGTCAGAAAAGATGAGGAAAAACCGGAGCCCCCCTCTCGTGACTTAACCCCACTGCATCTGCACTTGCTGGCTCGCTCGCTGCAGCTTGAAGCAACCCCCGGCTGTTAGCCTGTTCCACCTCCGGGCAGCTCACCTCACCTCATCGTTTGGTGCCCTGTAACTGTATGCGACTTACCCCCACCACCTCTCTTACAGCTCACTCCTCTTCCTCTCGTGCCCGTGCCCCCAACCACCCATCTATAAGTGGCCGCGTCACTGCCCTCCCTCCACACTACCACACGTACTGATCCATCCATCACTCTATTTTCCGTTGCGTGGCAAGCCTGTCACGACTAGCAAACAAGGTTGCCATCGCCATGCAGGCCATGCGGAGGCTCGTGCGCGTTCTCGTGGTGCTCGGCGTGGCGGCCACGGCGGCGGCGCAGCAGGGCCCTACGGCGGCGCCGGCGACGCCCACGCCTGCGACACCCGCGGCGCCGGCGACGCCCGCGGCACCGGCGCCGGTGGCCGGGACGAGCAACATCACCGGCGTTCTTGCCAAGGGCGGGCAGTTCAACACGTTCATCCGGCTGCTGAAGTCCACGGGCGTGGCGTCGCAGATCGACAACCAGCTCGCGAACAACGGCAACGGGCTGACGGTGTTCGCGCCGACGGACAACGCCTTCACGTCGCTGCCGTCGGGCACGCTCAACTCCCTCTCCGACCAGGACAAGAACGCGCTGGTGCAGTACCACGTCGTGTCCACGGCGATCCCCATGTCGCAGTTCGACACGGTGAGCAACCCGCTCCGGACGCAGGCCGGCAGCACGGCGCCGGGGGAGTACCCGCTCAACATCACCTCCGAGGGCCAGCAGGTGAACATCTCCACGGGGGTCGTCAACGCCACCGTCAACAACGCCATGTACACCGGCGACAACCTCGTCGTGTACCAGGTCGACAAGGTGCTCCTGCCGGCGAAGCTCTTCGGTGCGCCGCAGGCGCCGGCGCCGGCGCCGCTCGTCGCGCCGGGGAAGAAGAAGGGGAAGGCGCCGGCGTCCGTCGCGGACTCGCCCGAGGCCGAGGCGTCGCCGGACGCCACCGCGTCACTCGCCGCGGCGAGGGTGGGCGGCGCCGGCGGCGTCGGCGTCGCGGCGGCGCTCGCGCTGGCCGGCGTGTGGTGGGGGCTGTAGTGGTGACGGCGATGGGAGTGTGATCGAGGTGGTCTCATCCGTGCCGTCTTTTTGTATACTCTTTTTTTTCGCAGGTCTTGTTGGTTTTTTTTTGTTTTTTATACTTTGGCCATTTTTGGATGAATTGTTCTTCCTTATTGCCATTGCAATTGCTAGGAGTATTGTCGTGTAATGTAATGTTGTCGTTCCATTTTTGTGTAATTCTCCTAAATAAATATGAGTTGTGTATATTTCAGTTCAGTACCCCGTTGTGTTTAACTCGTTTATCAGTGTTTATACCACAACATGAAACCACTAGCTGATCAGACTGCTCTCTTGCTCTCAGAAAAAGAAAGCTCACAGGCCCGTTTCGGTCCACAACCATGAATAATCCACTCGAGCAATGTTGAAACAGATCGATTCGTACAAATTGACACGATGAAAATGCAAAGAGACAAAACAAAAAATTGTTACGAGATCCAGGAAAATAAAATGCCTACATTACATGGTACAATGAGAGCTACTTTCTGCAAACTTTTTCTCAAAAAATGGAAAAAAGAAAGAAAGAAAGGAAAACTTGCTTTACAACCTGTACAATTGTAATGCGTTTATCAGTGTTCATACAAAAATAATGAAAACACTAGTTGATCAGACTGCTCTCAGGGAAAAGAAAGTTCGACGACTTCTTTCTAAAGAAAGAAACAGAAAAGAAAAACGTGCTTTACAACCTGTAGTAGTGTAAGAACTAAGAAACAAGACATTCAGTTAAAACTTGTCAAATGCAAATCAATCAATCAATCAAGAAGGTTGAAATGAGCTTTCCATGCTCGAAGTCCTCACAGGCGCATTACGGCAACATGAACTAGACATTGATCGTCCACCTCTTCAGTTGTATATCGATTCATCTGGAAACATATCCCTGTCATCGCCACCGGTTGTTGCAACGTGAACCAGTATCCTCGAATGTTGTGATAAACATGTTCTGATGTCTTTCTCCATCAAACAGTCGACCAAGTAAACTTTCTGCAGCGAATGCGGTAGCTGCACAACTCCTAGTGCAGGACAATCTTGGGCAAGCAATCGCTCAAGATTCCTCAAATTGGAGACCCTTTTCAAACTCTTGTTATTCTTGACCTTGAGCCAAACCACTGCAGGCAGATTTGTGATCTCTTCCAGGCTATATGCGCCTTCTATTTGAATCCTTTGTAGGCTGGTTATGTTTGACAGGCCGTCTGGGAGAGCTCGTAGCCTGGGACAGTTGATAAGCATTAAGCGCTTGAGATGTGGCATCAGGATGATTTGCTGAGGGCTCTGCATCTTTCTGCTTAGTTCCTGTGTGTTTAAAGACCAGCACTCTAAGTTGTACATATCAAAGATGTGACATAATTCAAGTTTAGGGAAGAAAATTATTTGTTCTCTGTTGACGGTCAAATTGGGCCTTGGGCCAGACCGGTTTGGCAAACCGGTCAGACCGGTTTGCTTCTGTAATTCGAGTAGGATTAGGATTCCGAGTTTTAGTCCCATATTGTAACCTATTCGAAAGGGGTAAGACTTCCCCGGCCTATAAATATAAAGGCTAAGGCCGATTGAGATGTATTCCAATCGAATCAAACACTTTATCTTCTATTTTTTGTCTCTCAAACCCTAATCCTTTTCCAACCCCCATATTCTGTTCTTTGCTCGTCTCTACGGCGTTCAAAGGCGTTCTAGGTGGCCTGCCGACCCTAGAGCAACCCTAGATTAGCTCGAGCTCCGACGGGGTCCCTCCCGAGCTTGAGTTTCTAGGTCTTCACGACCCCCCGACCAGAAGCGGTCTGACCGGTTCTGTAAACCGGTCTGACCGGTTTGCCCCGGGAAGTCAGGAGTTGGCCGTTGTGACGGCCGTGCTGCGCGTTTGATCGATCTTCGAGTGTGTTGGTGCGCTTTCGTGTCAACATACTTTTTGGCGACTCCGCTGGGGAAGATTAATCTGGTGCCAAAACCGATTCAATCTACTCCGGATATGTCTGGATCAAAGTGCGACCTTGACAAAGACAACATCATCACCGCGACGATGGAAGAACTCACGGACGAGGAGCGAAAGCGATATTTGATTGCTGAGGAGCACTTCAGGGCGCAATTCTTGAAGGGCTTCAAGAAAGATCGCGGTGGTCTTGTCAAGAGAGTAGAGGAATTCGTCATGCCGGCTTTCAAGTTGGCAGATGATCACGTCGAAGAGATTCCAAAGGTAACGGGCGAATCCTCTGATTTAATGCAGCAAATTACTCGCATGATGGATGATAGATTACTTGCTGCACAAACTGCTACTAGTGAATTAATTGCTAGTATGACTGGTAATTCTGATAAAAATAAAATTAATTTAGAATCTAATGAATTACCTAGCTCATCAGGCGTGCCAGAACATGTTTTAGATTCTAATTTGGGCATGCCGGTGAATTTTTATGCGGGACAAACACCTCACCCTGGTTCGGTCCACGAACCGGTCAGACCGGTTTGTACAACCGGTCAGACCGGTTTGGCCCCCTCTGGTGGTCAGACCGGTTCTTTGGGTGCAGGAGCATCTGGTGCGATGGTTTTGTCTAATACATCTACTTCTGGTCCTGTTTACACTATTCCACGCACCACGGGAAGTATACCCCACGAATCTGGCACGTTTCACGCGCCGATTCCGAGTACTTCTCAGAATACGATGTATGGTGTTCCCCGCGTTCCACATAACAGAGGTGATGAGAAATATCAAGCCGAGTTAGCTAAGTTTAAAGAAGACATAGCTAATACACTTAGAGCAAAACTCGGGCTTGAATTAGGTAGTGCACGCTTATATCAGAAACCGTATCCGCCTGAGTTTGATTTGGTTCCTTATCCTAATGGTTGGCGTGTTCCTGATTTTATTAAATTCAGTGGTGAAGATAATCGAACTCCTTGGGAACACATTAGTCAATATATTTTGCAATTAGGAGAGGCATCATTTTATGAGGCATTGCGTATACGGTTGTTCTCATTATCTTTAACTGGAACTGCCTTTTCATGGTTTTCTTCGCTTGCTCCAAATTCTATTCATAATTGGACTCAATTGGAGCGAAAATTTCATGATCACTTCTTTAGCGGAGAAAACGAGGCAAAATTATCTGATTTAACATCGGTTAAACAAAGCCGTGAGGAATCGGTTCTTGAATACTTTAAAAGATTTAAGGATGTTAAGAACCGATGCTTTAATATTACTGTTTCTGAAAAGGATTTAGCAGATTTAGCTTTTGCGGGCTTACGGTCTAATTACAAGGAAAAATTAGAAGGTTCTGATTTCCTTACTATTAATCACTTGCAAATGAAGGCTATGAGTCTAGAGATTAAGTTTAAAAATTCGAAAGAATCTGCTAAACCCCATCGTTCGAACGTGCATATTGTTGATAATGATTCTGATAGTTCGGACGATGATAAAGAAATTTATGCCGCTGAATTTGTTTGGTCATCAAAAAGTAAACCTAGTTCTTGTCCTTCATTAAAGCCGATTCAGAAAAATCGGCAAGAAGAAAAATTTACTTTTGATGTAGCCAAATGTGATCGTGTTTTTGATGAATTGCTTAAGAAAGGCTTTATTAAACTTTCTCATGCAATTCCACCAGCCGATCAGTTGAAAAATCGTGCATATTGCAAGTGGCATAACTCTTTTTCTCATGCAACCAACGATTGCAATGTTTTTCGACGACAGGTACAATCGGCCCTTAATGAAGGTCGATTGGTGCTCGCCGAAATGCAAGTTGACAAGACTCCTTTCCCTGTTCATACCTTGGATGTGAACACCAAGATGCTGATTCGGCCGGAACAAGCCGATGGAGCTAAGGGTAAGAATGTGGTGATTGGAGATCCAAGACCGGAAAAAGTTGATGACAAAATTCCGGTCAGAACAGTGATGATTGGGAGAACTCTGGATGGAAAAGAGTCTCTGAAGATTACTATTAACACCTCAAGGCCCGGGGGGCAAGGAAGTTCTTTGGAAGAGAATCGGTCCGCTAGCCAGGCGAAACCGGTCAGACCGGTTTCCCAAACCGGTCAGACCGGTTTGTCTCCAGACCGTCCAAGAACTTTCAAGCCTAAGCGCCCGGAAGTGGGTACTTGGAAATTCAATGAGCCAAAGATTCAAGGGAGGGTTCTGAAGCAAGGACCTACATTCTCTCAGCTCATGAACAAGTACACAAAGGCCGTTCAAGTTGATCGGCCAACAAAAAAGAGACAGAGGTCACCACAACATTGGATTGATCCTGCAAGTTACAAGCGCCGAGGTGGTTCTGTACATGACCGATTGGGCTCATACCCATCAGGTTTTTCGACTGCTCATCAAAGCGGTCAGACCGGTTTTATGAACCGGTCAGACCGGTTTCGGTCTGAGTAAAGAATTCATGTTCCTCCTAAGCAAGAATACTGTATCAAGGAGAAGAAGGAGGATGTGCAAGCCAAAGCCAATAATTTTATAAAAATTGGCGATATTCCAGTGGCTATGCAAGACTTGGGTAAAAAGCCGATAGTCATTGGAGATTCGGCTCCTGTTCCAGTCAAGAAGCCGATCATGGTTAATGATCATGAGGCTAGCAGTAGCAAGGGCGTGAAGAAAGTTTTTCAACCAAGGTGGTGTCCTTCTGGGTTGACTCATACACAGAAGCGGAAACTACAGCGCTTGAGAAACAAAGAAAAAAGGGAACAGGAAGCTGAGAAGATGAGGGATGACTACTTCAACAAATACAGGCCTATGATCCCTCAGACCAAGATTTGGCAAGCTAAACCCGTTGTGCAATCAGCAGCACAACCGGTCAGACCGGTTTCTGAATCCGGTCAGACCGGTTTGGGTCAGCCGACCGCTGCAGAAGCGGTCAGACCGGTTTCTGAAACCGGTCAGACCGGTTTGATGACAGAAGCGGGGGCTGGTGCTTCTTCAACCATCGAAACTACTCCACCGATTCCTCCAGTGGTTGAAGATGAAGAGTTAGTTGATTTTGAGCCTTCTCCAGAGCGTGACAACATGGAAATTAATGTTGTCTATTTATCTTCTGATTATTGTGTGGTGCCGGAGGAGGAAATTTCTCATCTTCAACTTGGGCCGCGAGATGCTGTGTTTCAGAAGCCTAGTGAATTAGAAAATCATCTCAAGGCTTTGTATATGAGAGGGCACATCAACGGGAAGCCAATTTCTCGTATGTTGGTTGATGGTGGAGCCATTGTGAATCTCATGCCATACTCTCTCTACAAGAAGATTGGCGGGAAAGACGAAGAACTGATCAAGACAAACATGACGGTCAGTGGAGTTGGTGGAGGTGATCCCATTGGTGCCAAGGGGGGGGGGCTTCTATGGAGTTGACCGTCGGGAGCAAGACTATTGCTACGGCTTTCTTCGTCTCCGAGGTGCAAGGTAACTTCAGTTTAATCCTTGGTCGAGATTGGATTCATGCAAATAAATGTATTCCATCTACCTTGCATCAATATCTCATTCAGTGGATCGGCGACGAAGTTGAGATTGTCCATGGTGACAATTCTTCCTTTGTTGCAACGGCCGACTCCGACTCTCTTAGTGCAAATGAGAAGGTCCAATGTTTTTCGGGCATGGATTTGACCGACTATGAGCTGATCAGTTGCACTAAGGATGGTTTTGTTCCTGCTACATTAAAGCTAATGGAAAATCGGTTGAATTACTTGCTGTAATTAATGAAGCAACAAAATCAACAGAGACAAACCGGTCAGACCGCTTCTGGAAACCGGTCAGACCGGTTTGGATCTGAACAGCGCCGATCGAGCCAAACCGGTCAGACCGCTTCTGGGAACCGGTCAGACCGGTTTGCGTCTGGACAGTGGCTTCAAGACCGAATTGATCATTATCGAGAACATTCGGCCGGTACGTTCGAAGCCATTGAAGATCTTGGTGATATGGATAAGCTGGGTCAAGGTTTTACATCAGCTGATCCTTTAGAAAAAATAGATATTGGTGATGGTACTGTTCCTAGGCCTACTTTTGTAAACAAAAATTTATCGGCTGAGTTTAAAGCCGAATTAATAAATTTGTTGAAGGAGTATGTCGATTGTTTTGCTTGGGAGTACCGTGAGATGCCTGGTTTGAGTCGTGACTTAGTTGAGCATCGTTTACCAATAAAAGCCGGTTTTAGACCTTTTAAACAATCGGCTAGACGTTTTAATCCCGCTATTTATGACCGAATAAAAGAAGAGATTAATCGTTTATTAGATGTTGGTTTTATTCGGACTTGTCGTTATGCGGAGTGGATTTCTAATACTGTTCCCGTTGAAAAGAAGGATTCGGGAAAGCTTAGAGTTTGCATTGATTTTAGAGATCTTAATAAAGCCACTCCAAAAGATTCATATCCCATGCATATAGCCGATGTCTTAATCAATGAAGCTTCTGGACATCGTGTTGTTAGTTTCCTTGATGGTAATGCCGGATATAATCAAATCTTCATGGCCGAAGAGGATATGCACAAAACGGCCTTTCAGTGTCCGGGATTTATTGGTTTATTTGAGTGGGTAGTTATGACCTTTGGATTAAAGAATGCCGGTGCAACTTATCAAAGAGCTATGAATTTAATATTTCATGATTTACTTGGTGTTATTGTGGAAGTGTATATTGATGATATTGTAGTTAAATCGGATGGTTTGGATTCTTATTTAGCCGATTTAAAACTTGCTCTTGAGAGGATGCGACAGTATGGCTTGAAGATGAATCCACTCAAATGTGCTTTTGGTGTTTCGGCTGGAAAGTTTCTTGGGTTTGTTATTCATGAGAACGGCATAGAAGTTGATCCCAAGAGAATTGAAGCTATGAAGAAAGTCGAAGCTCCTACTTGCAAGAAGGATTTACAAAAGTTTCTAGGCAAGGTAAATTTCTTGAGAAGATTTATAATTAACTTGTCTGGAAAGGTTGATGCTTTTACTCCTTTACTTCGGCTAAAGAATGAAGCCGATTTTACTTGGGGGGCAAAACAGCAAGAAGCTTTTGAGAAGATCAAAGAGTACTTGTCTTCACCACCGGTGCTTAGGGCACCTAAGCGGGGAGTTCCATTCAGACTTTATGTGGCGGCTGAAGATAGAACTATTGGAGCTGTTTTGACTCAAGAAATCGACAACAAGGAGTATGTGATCGCTTATGTAAGCCGACGTCTCATCGATGCAGAAACAAGGTATACTTTCATTGAGAAGTTGTGTTTATCCTTGTATCATGCTTGTACTCAATTGAGGCATTATTTACTATCTAGTACTTGCATCGTGTTGTGTCAAACCGATGTAATTAAGCATATGTTGCAAAGACCGATTTCTAGCGGGAGAGTCGGTAAGTGGGCTTATGCTTTAGTTGAGTATGATTTGGCTTGTGAACCTTTAAAATCAATGAAAAGCCAAATTGTAGCTGATTTTATTGTTGAACATCGGATAAATGATACTTGTGAATTCGACGTCGGCTATGTTGCTTGTACACCATGGAGATTATACTTTGATGGATCAGTTTGCAATGATGGACAAGGAATTGGTGCTGTTTTGATTTCTCCAAGTGGTGCCGTCTTTGAATTTTCAAACCGATTGGAAGAAAAGCGAACCAATAATCAAGTTGAATATGAAGCTCTTCTATTTGGCTTTGAATTTTTGCAAGACATGGGAGTAAAGCATGTTGAGGCTTTTGGTGATTCGCTCCTGGTGGTACATCAAGTATCAAAGGTATGCCAATGTTATAACGGTTCATTAAATGCATATCTTGATAGATGTCTTGATATCATTGCTTCTTTTGATGAATTTACTATCAAACATATTCCGAGAGAAGATAATGATAAGGCAAATACTCTGGCTCAGAAAGCATCTGGTTATATGGTTGCAAAGAAATATTTCTATCTCCAAAAACCGATGCGACAAAAAGCCGAGGTTTTGGTTCTGGACGAACCGGTCACACCGGTTTCAGAAACCGGTCAGACTGGTTTTACTGCCAGAACCGGTCTGACCGGTTCTGAAAGCGGTCAGACCGCTTCGTCCCCTGACAGAAGCAAAAATCCTTTTGATGATGCTAATCAATCCAAAGTTGAAGTTCAGGATTGGAGAGTGCCTATTATTACTTATTTGAAAGATCCTGGTCGTGGTGCGGAAAGAAATATTCGGCGAATATTATTTAAATATGTTTTGCTTGACGATGAACTTTATCGTCGAAACGCCGAAGATTTGTTGTTGAAATGTCTTGATTCGGATCAGGCCAAAGTTGCCATGGGTGAGGTCCATGAAGGTATTTGTGGTACACATCAATCGGCTCCAAAGATGAAGTGGTTACTTAGACGAGCCGGTTTCTATTGGCCTACTATGACGGCAGATTGTTTTAAGTATTACAAAGGATGTGAAGAATGTCAGAAGTTTGGAAATTTACAACTTGTTCCTGCTGCATTGATGCATCCTATTATTAAGCCATGGTCGTTCCGAGGTTGGGGGTTGGATTTTATTGGACAAATTAATCCTCCATCATCAAAAGGACATCGTTTCATATTGGTTGCTACGGATTATTTTACTAAGTGGACTGAAGCGATTCCTTTGAAGAATATGACGCACCGAGAGGTAATTGAGTTTGTTACACAAAATATTATTCATAGATTCGGTATTCCTCAAACTTTGACAACGGATCAAGGTACTTCCTTTATGTCTAAAGAAGTACGTGAATTTGCCGAATCCTATAGAATTAAATTGCTCAATTTATCTCCATATTACGCTCAGGCTAATGGACAAGCCGAGTCAAGTAACAAAACTTTGATCAAGTTAATCAAGAAAAAGATAGAAGATAGTCCTAAGCGGTGGCACGAAGTTTTATCTGAGGCATTATGGGCTCATCGTATATCTAGACATGGTGCTACTAAGGTTACTCCTTTTGAGCTTGTTTATGGTCAAGAGGCCGTTTTACCTGTTGAGGTGAATCTGGACGCTTATAAATTGGCTAAGCAAAACGACCTTGATGCTGTTGATTACCACAACTTGATGTTGGACAATATTGATGAGGTAACCGACAAGCGATTGAAAGTTTTGAAGGAAATTGAGAAAGATAAGCTTCGAGTTGCTAAAGCTTATAACAGGAAGGTGCGAGGAAAGTATTTTCAAATTGGTGAACTTGTTTGGAAGACGATCTTGCCTATTGGGACAAAAAGCAACAAGTTTGGTAAATGGTCACCAAGTTGGGAAGGGCCTTATAGAGTTGTCAAAGTCATTTTTGGGAATTCTTACATGTTAGAGACACTGAAGGGAGATCATTTGCTTAAGGCTATCAACGGGAGATATCTGAAGAAATTCTATCCAAGTGTTTGGCAAGATGCATGAAGATCGATGGCCGATATTTTGTTAATATCGCCCTTAGTATAAAACTTTTAGCTCCTGAGTCATATTTACTTGCTTTTTAGTTCTCAAGTTCACTAAAAACGCAGGGGGGCATGTGTTGACGGTCAAATTGGGCCTTGGGCCAAACCGGTCTGACCGGTTTAGCAAACCGGTCAGACCGGTTTGCTTCTGTAATTCGAGTAGGATTAGGATTCCGAGTTTTAGTCCCATATTGTAACCTATTCGAAAGGGGTAAGACTTCCCCGGCCTATAAATATAAAGGCTAAGGCCGATTGAGATGTATTCCAATCGAATCAAACACTTTATCTTCTATTTTTTGTCTCTCAAACCCTAATCCTTTTCCAACCCCCATATTCTGTTCTTTGCTCGTCTCTACGGCGTTCAAAGGCGTTCTAGGTGGCCTGCCGACCCTAGAGCAACCCTAGATTAGCTCGAGCTCCGACGGGGTCCCTCCCGAGCTTGAGTTTCTAGGTCTTCACGACCCCCCGACCAGAAGCGGTCTGACCGGTTCTGTAAACCGGTCTGACCGGTTTGCCCCGGGAAGTCAGGAGTTGGCCGTTCTAACGGCCGTGCTGCGCGTTTGATCGATCTTCGAGTGTGTTGGTGCGCTTTCGTGTCAACATTCTCCTTCTCTTATGCCTTGGCCAAAAAGATCAGTGTCCAATTTAACCACCGCATCGGCACCTTTAATCCTGAAAACTAGCAGATCCGGTAGCTGACCAACTGGCGGAATTTGTGGGCACCGGATGCAATCGTTGAGGTGCAAATGATACAAGTTTCTGAAAATATCCGGTGATAGTGAAACTAACCATGTTGGGAACTTGGTGCCCAGGAAACCATGAATGAAAAGATGACTCAGATTTGGCGGTGGCACAAGATTTTCATAAACTCTCGTCATAGTTTTGTGACCTTCATTTGTCCCACAAAGTGCTTCATCGGTTCTGCTCCTGTCTATTGTGCAGCCAAGTGACAGTTCTTTCAGCTTTGTCTTGTCCTTCAGGACTACACCAGCTACTTCTACTCTTTCAAGCTTATTGATCCGGAGACGCCTAAGCTGTGAGAGGCTCTGCAACTCGTTCAACTTGAATCCGTTAGAACTCTCGAAAACTCCCATGAGCATGTCTAAATGATGCAGTCCCCCAATTCCACGTGGCATGGAAGTGATTGCAGTCCCATTAAGGCGAAGAAACCTCAGGTTTAATAGTTTTGTGATATTATTTGGCAACACACGAAGCTCACTGCAACCATGCAATGAAAGATATTGAAGATTTAGAAGACACCCGATTGACTTGGGGAGCCCCTGAAGTTTTGTAAAGCTGAGATTCAGAACTCTCAGATGCATCATATTCTTCACGGATTTAGGGAGCCTCCTGAACAATTCACCATCAATGGTAGAAAATTTTGGATCAATAATTTCTTCAGCGTGAGCATCAACAAGACATTCGGTTAGGATTTATACAGTAAAGTAGCAGGACTTAAAAAATGCATATAGGATGGAGCAGGGAAGAAATAGGTTCAGAAAATTCCTTAAGAATAGTACGTAATGTTACCGGGTTGGCAGTGGCGCCCCTGCCCCCTTGCTGGCCTTTCATCGAACACCGTTGCTGCAGGGAGACACAGGCACAAGCTGATACAGCGACGGATATCTTATGCGACACAGCCACAAACGATCTTCTTCTCTCTCCCTTCTTTTAGGCCCTGTTTAGTTGCCAAAAGTAACTCCCAAGTTTATTGTGTAAAAAGAAGATTCCCCGTCACATCAAAATGTCATATCATGCATGGAGTACTAAATGTTGATGAAATTGAAAACTGATTAGACAGTTTTATTGTACTCTACGAGACGAACATTTTGAGACTAATTAATCAATTTTTGAATAATTTTTCACACATATAAACGAAATGCTACAGTGTAGCATTTATGGCGACGGGACGCTGGCAGTCCCAAATCGGTGCACCCAATTCTGGAACTGAACGAGGCCTAGTCTTAGCAGTACTAGTACTAGTAGGAACGCCGCAATCTGCCAATCCGAGTATACAAAAAAAAACTGCCAATCCATTCCGGCAGAAAAAAAAAATCAATAACGTGAAGCGCGAACGGAGGCTGAGGGCTCCCCCGCGAACGCCCGTGTCGCGAATGGAGCGGCAGCGTGCAGGCAGGCAGGGCTGCAGCGGATTTGCGAACCCGCCAAACACCACCACGGTGTCGCGCGAAACCGTGTGCTGGGTTTGCTCGCTCGCTTTGTCTGGGGCACAGCACACCCCGCTGCAGGGTTCCGTTTTTTCCTTCGCTCCCAAGCAACGAGAGCGAGCCGGCCTGCAATTCACCTGCGTACAGCCGCGGGTTCAATCAAGATCTCCCTCATCGCTCCAAATATTTTTCACGCGCAGCGGCGAGGAAAATCCCCGTTGCATATCCCTAGAAATCCGAGCTATCATATCGCTCCCAAGTTGGCGAGGACTCTAGTCCCGTTGAGCTTATAGAGCCCACGTGACGAGTGATCTCAATCTGATCCGGGGCTGGAACAAAGAAGAGCTTTTGGTGCATGCATCCGCATCCGCTCCATACATCTCTTGGTCATGTAGACGCCGCCGCGCCGGGAATCGGGGCCGGGGTGTAAATCTTTCTCCGCTTTTATCGCCACTTGGTGGTTGGCGATGCTGCTGGAGGCCGTGGCGCCGGCCGTATCTGCAGATTTTTACCTGTGTGCCATTACGTTGAGGCCCTCGTAACTATGCCATAAATTTTTCACTTGATACATGTGTGTCCCCCACCTTTAATTTCTTTACTCATGTGCCATTCTGTCCACCATCCGTTAGAACTTAATAGAACCATAGTCTTGACATGCGGGACCCACAAAGTGAAAAGACCATTTTACCCCTGAGTCCATCTCCCTTTCTCCTGTGCGCAAGTTGCTCTCTCCCTGTCTCTCTCTCGTCTCTGCCGCCCCCGACCGGAACCCTAGCGCTGCCGTCGCCGCCGCCCGGGGTCCTGCGCGCCGCCGCCGCTGAGGGCCTACAGCGCCGCCGCAGGCCTGGTGTGCGCCGCCGCGGCCTGCGCGCCGCCGCCCAGGGCCTGTTGTTTTCACTTTTCTATACCTTGTCAATTTAAACCTCACTAATGGCTACTTCTTGCTTTGACACAAGATCTGCATCTGGATCCAATGACCCTTTTCCTCTCCAAATTGAGCAACCTCCTGTTGTGGTGGAAGAAGGCTCTCCAACAACCACTACAGTCGCGAAGAAGTGTACACCAAGGAGGGTTCCAATTGCAACAACCAATCCATCAAGCCCAGCTTCAAATACCAGAAGCAAGAAGAAACTCCAGCTTCAATAAATTGTGTGGAGAAACTATCTTTTGATGTAATGGTCATGTAACTTATGTGAACCAAGTGTGAACTTATGTGATGGTGATGTCTTGTGACATTTGTGGTTTATGTGAACTAAGTGCGAGTGTATGTGATGGTGATGTCTTGTGACATTTGTGGTTTATAAACTAGTTAAATGTTGGTATGCAATGGTCCATGTGTTTTCTTAATTTTGTCAACCTTGTACGTATTTTTTCAGATTTGTTTCCAATTATTTGCAAATTTCTATGCTTTTTAAAAATTATTTATAGTTTTTATGATTTTTTATCAGTGGGACTAGATATGAAGATGGAGATGTCAGGCTTGATGGGCAAGTGGTGGCCGAGAAAGATACCTTTAGGTATTTAGGATCGATGCTGCAAAAGGATGGTGACATTGATGAAGAGGTTAGGCATAGAATTTCAGCCGGTTGGTTGAAATGGCGTCAAGCTTCTAGTGTCCTCTGTGACAAGAGGGTACCACAAAAGCTAAAAGGTAAGTTCTATAAGACGGCGATTCGCCCGGCGATGCTATACGGTGCTGAATGTTGGCCTACTAAAAGGCGACATATACAACAACTGAGTGTAGCAGAGATGCGTATGTTGCGTTGGTTTTGTGGTCACACAAGAAGGGATAGGATACGGGATGAAGATATTCGAGATAGAGTCGGAGTGGCACCAATTGAGGAGAAATTGACGCAACATCGGTTGAGATGGTTCGGACATGTCCAACGGAGGCCTCCTGATGCGCCGGTGCGTAGTGGGGTTCTACAGCGGGCCAATAATGTTAAGAGAGGTAGAGGGCGACCCAAACTAACTTGGGACGAGTCGGTTATTAGAGACCTTAAAGAGTGGAATATCTCTAAGGATTTAGCTATGGATAGGAGCGCTTGGAGACTAGCAATTAATGTGCCTGAGCCGTGATTTTTGGGTTTCACCTCTAGCCTACCCCAACTAGCTTGGGACAAAAGGCTATGTTGTTGTTGTTGTTGTTGTATGATTTTTTATCACACTTTTAAAATTTTCTGCAAGTTTACTGAATTTGTTTTACGATTTTTAAAAATTATTTTCAATATTTTACGATTTTTAAAAATTATTTTGATTTTTTACTGATTTTTAAAAAATTCTACACGTTTTCTGATTTCTTTCCATTTTTTATATTTTATTGTCAATTTTTCAAATTATTTTACAGGTTATTAGAGGAGAAGGGCAAAAACGACATTTGACACCTCCTACTTCACACCGTTACTCACCATCCATTCAACATGGCACATGGGTAAAGAAATTAAAGGTGGAGGGTATACAGGTATCAAGTGAAAAATTTGTGCCACACAGGTATGAGCGCCTTAACATAATGGCACACAGGTAAAAACCTCCCGTATATGGCCGACGGTGCAAACACCGCCATGGGAGTGCCTTGTCTTATTTAAGAGAAAATGATTAATTTTTGCCTTTCAGATGCACCAAATACCCTGTTCGCTTGACTTATGCTTATCAGCCAACAGTATTTTTCTCTTACAACGAATCAGCATAAGCCATCAGCCAACAATATTTTTCTCCCATGACGAATCAGCATAAGTCAAGCGAACATGCCCAATAAAGTTGTCTGATAGTAATTCTGATACATGGTTTATCTCTTTTACTTTTACAATACATAATGTTCCATTTACTGCTGCATATACTCCCCAAATTATATTCCGGCTTCTAGTTTAAAAAGAAAATTCTCGATTTGGACATTGAACCTATGAAAAATAGGATAAGGTTGTGATTTATGAGGCTAGTTTTGAAGGCTAGCATTAATTATCAAAGTGTTAACGCGCAACCTAAAAAAGGTCAAGAGGGAGGAAGGGGTAAACAAACTCAATCATGCTCGTAGAAAAACATACGGGTAAAAAACCCGAGAAAATGCGCTTGTGGATAGAAAAGAATAAATGAATTAAATAGTCAAGAAGCCAACTAGCCAAGGCCCAAGGGTGATGCACCACCAAGCTGCTAAAGATTGCCCGGGTCCCACTCCCCATGCTTACATGGAACGTTGCCGACCACACAGACGCATCCCTCTTTCCGCCTAGAAGCTGCGATATGATTTTCTATGAAATAAATCGAAACAAAATGTCACAAAAGAGACGTAAAATTGAAAGAAAGGCGAAAGAAAGAAAAATGCTGGGCCCCAAAGCAGTAACCGACATGGGCCACCTTTATAAGCATCCCATCCCTTCGTTACCTCCGAAGCCACCATGACATTAACATCCACCACCACCACCACCACCACCGCAGCGATCGCCATGGCCGCCACCACCCCACCGGCGCCACCCGCCCACGGCGGCCACAATGGCACGCCTCCCACCGAGCCCTTCTCCAAGTTCTTCGAGTCCTGGATCGCCGAGCAGTCCCGCGACCTCGCCGCTCTCCGCGCCGCGGCGTCCGCGGACCCGGCTACCCCGGAGCCCGAGCTCCGCCGCCTCGTCGGCCGGGTGCTGGGCCACTACGAGCACTACTACCGCACCAAGGCCGCGGCGGCGGACGGCGACGTGCTCCGCATGTTCACCCCGTCGTGGACCTCCACCACCGAGAACCTCTTCCTCTGGTGCGGCGGGTGGCGCCCCACCGCCGCGCTCCACCTGCTGTACACCAAGTCCGGGATGCAGCTCGAGCACCAGCTCCCCTCCTTCCTCAACGGCAGCAGCCTCGCCGCCGACCTCGCCGACCTCAGCGCCGGGCAGCTCCAGGCCGCCGACCAGCTCCAGCGCCGCACCGTCAAGAGGGAGCGCGAGATTGATGACGCCGCCGCCAGCGCCCAGGTGAGCAAACAAAAAAAAAGGATTCTGCAGTCATTTTTTTTCTTCACAAAAAAGAGGGAAAAACGAATCTTCGGTGAGCTCAGAGGTCATGAGCGCTTGTGTGCAGGAGGCGCTGGCGACGGCGCAGATGGTGGAGCTCGCCGGCGGCGGCGGGACGGACGCGGAGGCGATGGAGCGGGAGATGGAGACGAAGGCGGAGGGGATGAGGCGCGTGCTGGAGATGGCGGACGCGCTGCGGATGGAGACGATGCGGGCGGTGGTGGCGCTGCTCCGCCCCGCGCAGGCCGTGCACTTCCTCCTCGCCGCCGCCGAGCTCCACCTCGCCGTGCACGAGTTCGGGCGCCGCAAGGACGGGCACGCCGCCGCCGCCGCCGCGCCGGTGTAGCAGCCGTAGCGACGACGCGTGGCGGCTGGCCTGGCCGCTTGCTTGCTTGCTTGCGTACTGTTCGCTCCTCCAGGGCCCAAGCGGCGCATGGTTGCTGCCGCCGGTTTGGTCAGCACGAGCTGTCGCGATAAGGTTCTGACCATTTTGTTTTGTGTCCGTGCGTGTGGTGTGCACCTGTGCCATGTCTCGTCCCTCGAGTACTGAGCTGAGCTGTTGGTGTTCGTATTATTTTGGGAGTATGAAATAGCAGCAATACGGAGTAGTAAGAATTGTTCTGTTTCAGAAGAGTTTGTGCCTTGCCATAGTACTGAAATGAAAATGATCGGGGTCAACGTTCGAATTTACTGTACTCAAACAAACAAACAAAACCTCGGTCTGTAATGCATTTTCCAAGCAGCTCGTGCGAAGGCTGAATCGATGAAGAGTAAGATCACCACTATTACTGTTCGTACAAATAGATCGAAGCTCAAAAATGTGGTATTTGGGATAATGTCTGTTGACACCAAAACGCGCCAACACACTCGAAGATCGATCGAACGCGCAGCACGGCCGTCACAACGGCCAACTCCTGATCTCCCCGGGGCGGTTTGTATAACCGGTCTGACCGCTTTCTGTCGGGAAGTCGTGAAGACCTAGAAACCCAAGCTCGGGAGGGACCCCGTCGGAGCTCAAGCAATCTAGGGTTGCTCTAGGGTCGGCAGGCCACCTAGAACGCCCTTGAACGCCGTAGAGACGAGCAAAGAACAGAATATGGGGGTTGGAAAAGACTAGGGTTTGAGAGATAAAAAGTAAAGGATAAATGTGTTTGATTCGATTGGAATACCTCAATCGGCCTTCTAGCCTTTATATTTATAGGCCGGGGAAGTCTTACCCATTTCGAATAGGTTACAATATGGGACTAAACTCGGAATCCTAATCCTACTCGAATTACAGAACCTAAACCGGTCTGACCGGTTTGACAAACCGGTCAGACCGATTTGGCCGGGCCAAAGCCAAATTTGACTGTCAACACATGCCCCCCTGCGTTTTTAGTGAACTTGAGAACTAAAAAGCAAGTAATTACAATTCAGGAGCTAAAATTCATGCTAAGGGCGATATCAACAATATACCGGCCATTGGTCTTTATGCGTCTTGCCAAACACTTGGGTAGAATTTCTTCAAGTATCTTCCGTTGATAGCTTTAGACAAATGATCTCCCTTCAGCGTCTCTGGCATGTAAGAATTCCCAAAGATGACTTTGGCAACTCTATAGGGCCCTTCCCAACTCGGTGACCATAAACCAAACTTGTTGCTTTTCGTCCCAATAGGCAAGATCGTCTTCCAAACAAGTTCACCAATCTAAAAATATTTTCCTCGTACTTTCTTGTTGTATGATTTAGCAACCCGAAGCTTATCTTTCTCAATTTCCTTCAAAGCCTTCAATCGTTTATCGGTTACCTCATCAATATTGTCCAACATCAAATTGTGGTAATCAACGGCATCAAGGTCATTTTGTTTAGCCAATCTATAAGCGTCCAGATTTACCTCGACGGGTAAAACGGCCTCTTGACCATACACAAGCTCAAAAGGAGTGACTTTAGTAGCACCATGTCTAGATATACGATGAGCCCATAATGCTTCGGATAAAACTTCATGCCATCTCTTAGGACTTGCTTCTATCTTTTTCTTGATTAATTTGATCAAAGTTTTATTACTTGACTCGGCTTGTCCATTAGCCTGAGCGTAATATGGAGATGAATTGAGCAACTTAATTCTATAGAATTCGGCGAATTCACGTACCTCTTTAGACATAAACGAAGTACCTTGATCCGTAGTCAAAGTTTGAGGAATACCGAATCTATGAATAATATTTTGTGTAACAAACTCAATCACCTCTCGATGTGTCATACTCTTCAATGGAATCGCTTCGGTCCACTTAGTAAAATAATCCGTATCAACCAACACGAAACGATGTCCTTTTGATGATGGAGGATTAATTTGTCCAATAAAATCCAATCCCCAACCTCGGAACGGCCATGGCTTAATAATAGGATGCATCAATGCAGCAGGAACAAATTGCAAATTTCCAAACTTCTGACATTCCTCACATCCTTTGTAATATTTAAAACAATCTGCCATCATAGTAGGCCAATAGAAACCGGCTCGCCTAAGTAACCACTTCATCTTTGGAGCCGATTGATGTGTACCACAAATACCTTCATGGACCTCACCCATGGCAACTTTGGCCTGATCCGAATCAAGACATTTCAACAGCAAATCTTCGGCGTTTCGACGATAGAGTTCATCGTCAAGCAAAACGTACTTAAATGATATTCGCCGAATATTTCTTTCCGCACCACGACCAGGATCTCTCAAATAAGCAATAACAGGCACTCTCCAATCCTGATCTTCAACTTTGGATTGATTAGCATCATCCAAAGGATTTTTTCTTCTGTTAGGGGATGAAGCGGTCAGACCGCTTTCAGAACCGGTCAGACCGGTTCTGGCATTCAAACCGGTCTGACCGGTTTCTGAAACCGGTGTGACCGGTTCGTCCAGAACCAGAACCTCGGCTTTCGTTTGCATCGATTTTTGGAGATAGAAATATTTCTTTGCAACCATATAACCAGATGCTTTCTGAGCCAGAGTATTTGCCTTGTCATTTTCTTCTCTTGGAATAGGTTTGATAGTAAATTCATCAAAAGAAGCAACGATATCAAGACATCTATCAAGATATGCATTTAATGAACCATTATAGCATTGGCATACCTTTGACACTTGTTGTACCACCAGGAGCGAATCACCAAAAGCTTCAACATGTTTTACTCCCATGTCTTGCAAAAATTCCAAGCCAAATAGAAGAGCTTCATATTCAACTTGATTATTGGTTCGCTTTTCTTCCAATCGGTTTGAAAACTCAAAGACGGCACCACTTGGAGAAATCAAAACAGCACCAATTCGTTGTCCATCATTGCAAACCGATCCATCAAAGTATAACCTCCATGGTGTACAAGCAACATAGCCGACGTCGAATTCACAAGTATCATTTATCCGATGTTCAACAATAAAATCAGCTACAATTTGGCTTTTCATTGATTTTAAAGGTTCACAAGCCAAATCATACTCAACTAAAGCATAAGCCCATTTACCGACTCTTCCGCTAGAAATCGGCTTTTGCAACATATATTTAATTACATCGGTCTGACACAACACGATGCAAGTGCTAGATAGTAAATAATGCCTCAATTGAGTACAAGCATGCTACAAGGATAAACACAACTTCTCAATGAAAGTATACCTTGTTTCTGCATCAATGAGTCGTCGGCTTACACAAGCAATCACATACTCTTTGTTGCCGATTTCTTGAGTCAAAACAGCTCCAATAGTTCTATCTTCAGCCGCCACATAAAGTCTGAATGGAACTCCTTGCTTAGGCGCCCTAAGCACCGGTGGTGAAGACAAGTACTCTTTGATTTTCTCAAAAGCTTCTTGCTGTTTTGCCCCCCAGTTAAAATCGGCTTCATCTTTCAACCGGAGTAAAGGAGTAAAAGCATCAACCTTTCCAGACAAGTTAATTATAAATCTTCTCAAGAAATTTACCTTGCCTAGAAACTTTTGTAAATCCTTCTTGCAAGTAGGAGCTTCGACTTTCTTCATAGCTTCAATTCTCTTGGGATCAACTTCTATGCCATTCTCATGAATAATAAACCCAAGAAACTTCCCAGCCGAAACACCAAAAGCACATTTGAGTGGATTCATCTTCAAGCCATACCGCCGCATCCTCTCAAGAGCAAGTTTTAAATCGGCTAAATGAGAATCCAAGCCATCCGATTTAACTACAATATCATCAATATACACTTCCACAATAACACCAAGTAAATCATGAAAGATTAAATTCATAGCTCTTTGATAAGTTGCACCGGCATTCTTTAATTCAAAGGTCATAACTACCCACTCAAATAAACCAATAAATCTCGGACATTGAAAGGCCGTTTTGTGCATATCTTCTTCGGCCATGAAGATTTGATTATATCCGGCATTACCATCAAGAAAACTAACAACATGATGCCCAGAAGCTTCGTTGATTAAGACATCGGCTATAGGCATAGGATATGAATCTTTTGGAGTGGCTTTATTAAGATCCCTAAAATCAATGCAAACTCTAAGTTTTCCCGAATCTTTCTTTTCAACGGGAACAATATTAGAAATCCACTCCGCATAACGACAAGTCCGAATAAAACCAGCATCTAGCAAACGATTAACTTCTTCTTTTATTCGGTCATAAATAGCGGGATTAAAACGTCTAGCCGATTGTTTAAAAGGTCTAAAACCGGCCTTTATTGGTAAACGATGCTCAACTAAATCACGACTCAAACCGGGCATCTCACGGTACTCCCAAGCAAAACAATCGACATACTCTTTCAACAAATTTATTAATTCGGCCTTGAACTCAGCCGATAAATTTTTGTTTACAAAAGTTGGCCTAGGAATAGTACCATCACCAATATCTATTTTTTCTAAAGGGTCGGCTGACGTGAAACCCTGACCCAACTTATCCATATCACCAAGACCTTCAATGGCTTCAAACATGCCGGCCGAATGAGCTCGATGATGATCAATTCGGTCTTGAAGCCACTGTCCAGACGCAAACCGGTCTGACCGGTTTCCAAAAGCGGTCTGACCGGTTTGGCTTGATCGGCGCTGCTCAGGTCTAAACCGGTCTGACCGGTTTCTAGAAGCGGTCTGACCGGTTTGTTTCTGTTGATTCATTTGCTCCATTAATTACAACAAGTAATTCAACCGATTTTCCATCGGTTTTAATGTAGCAGGAACAAAACCATCCTTGGTGCAACTGATCAACTCATAGTCGGTCAAATCTATGCCCGACAAACATTGGACCTTCTCATTTGCACTAAGAAAATCGGAATCGGCCGTTGCAACGAAGGAAGAAGCGTCACCATGGACAACTTCAACTTCATCGCCGATCCACTGAATAAGATATTGATGCAAGGTAGATGGAATACATTTATTTGCATGAATCCAATCTCGACCAAGGATTAAACTGAAGTTACCTTGCACCTCGGAGACGAAGAAAGCCGTAGCAATAGTCTTGCTCCCGACGGTCAACTCCATAGAAGCCACCCCCTTGGCACCAATGGGATCACCTCCACCAACTCCACTGATTGTCATGTTCGTCTTGATCAATTCTTCGTCTTTTCCGCCAATCTTCTTGTAGAGAGAATATGGCATAAGATTTACAATAGCTCCACCATCAACCAACATACGAGAAATTGGCTTCCCATTGATGTGTCCTCTCATATATAAAGCCTTGAGATGATTTTCTGATTCACTAGGCTTCTGAAAAACAGCATCTTGAGGCCCAAGTTGAAGATGAGAAACTTCCTCCTCCGGTATCACATAATAATCAGAAGATAGATAAACAACATTAATTTCCATGTTGTCATGCTCTGGAGAAGGCTCAAAATCTACCAATTCTTCATCTTCAACCACTGGAGGAATTTGCGGAGTTGTATCGATGGTTGAAGTAATCTCAGCTCCCGCTTCTGTCGTCAAACCGGTCTGACCGGTTCCAGAAACCGGTCTGACCGCTTCTGCAGCGGTGGGCTGACCCAAACCGGTCTGACCGGATTCAAAAACCGGTCTGACCGGTTGTGCTGCTGATTGCACAACAGGCTTAGCTTGCCAGATCTTGGTCTGAGGAATCATAGGCCTGTAATTGTTGAAGTATTCATCCCTCAGCTTCTCAGCTTCCTGTTCCCTTTTTTCTTTGTTCCGCAAGCGCTGTAATTTCCGCTTTTGTGTATGAGTCAAACCAGAAGGACACCACCTTGGTTGGAAGACCTTCTTTATGCCCTTGCTACTGCTAGCCTCATGATCATTAGCTATGACCGGCTTTCTGACTGGAACAGGAACCGAATCTCCAATGACTATCGGCTTTCTACCCAAGTCTTGCATAGCCACTGGAATACTGCCAATTCTTACAAACCCACTGGCTTTGGCTTGCACGTCCTCCTTTTTCTCCTTGACACGGTATTCTTGCTTAGGAGGAGCTTGAACTCTCTGATCAGACCGAAACCGGTCTGACCGGTTTACAAAACCGGTCTGACCGCTTTGGTGAGCAGCCAAAGGACCTGATTGGTATGAGCCCAATTGGTCATGTACCGAAGTCCCAGTAATATCACCACGGCGTTTATAAGCTGTAGAATTGATCCAACGCTGCGGTGACCTCTGTCTCTTTTTTGTTGTTGGCCGATCAACTTGAACGGCCTTTGTGTACTTGTTCATGAGCTGAGAGAAAGTTGGTCCCTTCTCCAGAACCTTTCCTTGAATCTTTGGCTCATTAAATTTCCAAGTACCCACTTCCGGGCGCTTAGGCTTGAAAGTCCCTGTACGGTCTGGAGACAAACCGGTCTGACCGGTTTGGGAAACCGGTATGACCGGTTTCACCTGGCTAGCGAACCGATTCTCTTCCAAGGAACTTTCTTGCCCCCCGGGCCTTGATGTGTTAATAGTAATCTTTAGAGACTCTTTTCCATCCAGAGTCCTCCCAATTATCACTGTTCTGACCGGAACTTTGTCATCAACTTTTTCCGGCCTTGGGTCTCCAATCACCACATTCTTACCTTTAGCTCCATCGGCTTGTTCTGGCCGAATCAACACTTTAGTATTCACATCCAAGGTATGAACAGGGAAAGGAGCCTTATCAACTTGCATTTCAGCTAGCACTAATCGACCTTCATTAAGGGCCGATTGTACCTGTCGTCGAAAAACATTGCAATCGTTGGTCGCATGAGAAAAAGAATTATGCCACTTACAATATGCACGATTTTTCAATTGATCGGCTGGTGGAATTGCATGAGAAAGTTTAACAAAGCCATTCTTAAGCAATTCATCAAAAACACGATCACATTTGGCTACATCAAAAGTAAATTTTTCTTCTTGACGATTTTTCTGAATCGGCTTCAATGAAGGACGAGAACCAGGTTTACTCTTTGATGACCAAACAAATTCAGCAGCATAAATTTCTTTATCATCGTCCGAACTATCAGAATCATTATCAACAACATGCACGTTCGAACGATGAGGTTTAGCAGATTCTTTTGAATTTTTAAATTTAAGCTCTAGACTCATAGCCTTCATTTGCAAGTGATTAATAGGAAGAAAATCAGAACCCTCTAATTTTTCCTTGAAATGAGACCGTAATCCCGCAAAAGCTAAATCTGCTAAATCTTTTTCAGAAACAGTTATGTTAAAGCATCGGTTCTTAACATCTTTAAATCTTTTGAAGTAATCAAGAATCGATTCCTCTCGGCTTTGCTTAACCGATGTTAAATCAGATAATTTAGCTTCGTTTTCTCCGCTAAAGAAATGATCATGAAATTTACGCTCCAATTGAGTCCAATTTTGAATAGAGTTAGGAGCAAGCGAAGAAAACCATGAAAAAACAGTTCCAGTTAAAGATAATGAGAATAACCGTACACGCAATGGTTCATAGTATGATGCTTCTCCTAATTGCAAGACATATTGACTAATATGTTCCCAAGGAGTTCTATTATCCTCGCCACTGAATTTAATAAAATCAGGAACACGCCAACCATTAGGATAAGCAACTAAATCAAATTCAGGCGGATACGGTTTTTGATATAAGCGTGAAGTACCCAATTCAAGCCCGAGTCTTGTTCTAAGTGTATTAGCTATATCTTCTTTAAACTTAGCTAACTCGGCTTGATAATTCCCATCACCTCTATTTTGTGGAAAACGAGGAACATTATACGTTGCACTTTGATAAGTACTCGGAATCGGCCCGTGAGACGCGCCAGATCCGTGGGGTATACTTCCCGCAACCGCAGTGCGTGGAATAGTGTAAACAGGACCAGAAGCAACCGTATTAGATAAAACCATCGCACCCGGTGCCCCTGCACCCATGGAACCGGTCTGACCGCCAGAGGAGGCCAAACCGGTCTGACCGGTTGTGAAAACCGGTCTGACCGGTTCGTGGACCGAACCAGGGTGAAGTGATTGTCCCGCATAGAAATTCATCGGCATGCCTAAATTAGGATCTAAAACATGTTCTGGCACACCTGATGAGCTAGGAGTTGAGTTAGGCAATTCATTAAATTCTATATTATTTTTACCCTTATCAGAATTACCCGACATATTAGCAATCAACTCACTAGTAACAGTTTGTGCAGCAAGTAATTTATCATCCATGATGCGAGTAATTTGCTGCATCAAATCAGAGGATTCGCCAGTTACCTTTGGAAGTTCTTCAACTTGGTCATTTGCCAGCTTGAAAGCCGGCATGACGAATTCCTCCACTCTCTTGACAAGACCACCGCGATCTTTCTTGAAGCCCTTCAAGAATTGCGTCCTGAAGTGCTCCTCGGCGATCAGGTACCGCTTTCGCTCCTCGTCCGTGAGCTCTTCCATCGTCGCGGCGATGATGTTGTCTTTGTCAAGGTCGCACGTTGATCCAGACATATTTGGAGTAGATTAAATCGGTCTTGAAACCAGATTAATCTGTCCCCAGCGGAGTCGCCAAAAAGTATGTTGACACGAAAACGCGCCAACACACTCGAAGATCGATCGAACGCGCAGCACGGCCGTCACAACGGCCAACTCCTGATCTCCCCGGGGCAAACCGGTCTGACCGGTTTGTATAACTGGTCTGACCGCTTTCTGTCGGGAAGTCGTGAAGACCTAGAAACCCAAGCTCGGGAGGGACCCCGTCGGAGCTCGAGCAATCTAGGGTTGCTCTAGGGTCGGCAGGCCACCTAGAACGCCCTTGAACGCCGTAGAGACAAGCAAAGAACAGAATATGGGGGTTGGAAAAGACTAGGGTTTGAGAGATAAAAAGTAAAGGATAAATGTGTTTGATTCGATTGGAATACCTCAATCGGCCTTCTAGCCTTTATATTTATAGGCCGATGAAGTCTTACCCCTTTCGAATAGGTTACAATATGGGACTAAACTCGGAATCCTAATCCTACTCGAATTACAGAACCTAAACCGGTCTGACCGGTTTGACAAACCGGTCAGACCGGTTTGGCCGGGCCAAAGCCAAATTTGACTGTCAACAATGTCGAACACTCGCCAAGAAGTAAAAAAACGAAAAACAAATTGCTAACATCGGAAACAGCAAAGGGAAATGGATAAGAATTCAACAAAGCCCAAACAAAACAAACAGCAAGTTGCAATATGTCGGCCCATAATACAGCGGGCTGTTTTTTTAGGGGTACTGCGGGCTGGTGACACGCTGCTTTTTTTGGGAGAGCCCAATAAACCCAAAGCCCAACTCTTAAAAAAATCAGGCCCAATTTATAAAAAAGTGAAGGAAAATATCGTGGATCACTGGATCTACCTGCAAAAGGTCACTGCTCAATCTCGCGCGCACCACCACCACCGCCGTCTCCGGCGACGACCACGCCGCCGGCCATGCCGTCCTCCTACGCCGCCGCCGCGGCCGGATCCTCTTCCCGCAAGCCCAATCGCACCTCCACCGCCGCCGCCTCCACTGCACGCCCACCAGCACCCCCGCCGTCGCCGGCACCCGCGCCCCCGGCGGCGAAACCTAGCGCCGTCTCCGACTCCGATCCCTCCTCATACTCGTCTTCATCCGGGGACGAGGCCGATCTTACGGCCTCCGACTCCGCGACCGCCTCCGTCGTCTCCGCCTACCTCTCGGTCGCCGGCGAGGGTGCTGACCTCTCCAAGGTCGGCATTTTCCTCTCCTCCGCCGCGCGCCGCCGATCGCCGCCGTGCCTGATCTGCTTCGACCCCATCCGCCCCTCCGATCCAGTCTGGTCATGCTCCTCCTCCTGCTTTGCCATCCTCCACCTCCCCTGCATCCAGTCATGGGCCCACCAGTCAGCCTCCGGCCCTGCCGTGCCATCCCCAACCTGGGGCTGCCCCAAGTGCCGCTTCGCCTACTCCAAATTCCAGACCCCCACATCCTACCTCTGCTTCTGCACCAAGACCGCAGACCCGGCTCCAGACCCCTGGATCCTCCCCCACTCTTGCGGTGATGTCTGCGGCCGCCGGCTCAATGCAAATCTCGACTCCGGATGTGAGCACACCTGTCTACTGCTGTGCCACCCAGGGCCTTGTCCACCATGCCCGGCTGTTGTGCCTAACGCCCCATGCTTTTGTGGGTCACACCGGGAGCCCCAGCGCTGTGCACATCAGCGTTACTCTTGTGGGGGGAAATGTAGCAAGCGTCTTAGCTGTGGACTACATCGGTGTCCAGTGGATTGCCATGATGGGCCGTGCCCGCCGTGTGCAGTGCGTGGGAAACACAAATGTCAGTGTGGAGAGGCAATGGAGGAAAAATTGTGCTCTGAAAGGGTTTTTCAGTGTAAGAGGGAGTGTGGTGGGATGTTAGATTGTGGAAAGCATAAGTGTGAGAGGGGGTGCCATGGCGGCAAGTGTGGGGAATGCCCGCTCCGAGGTCGGCGCACTTGCCCTTGTGGGAAGAAAGACTATCCAAAGTTGGACTGTGATGCAGAGGCTGCCACATGTGGATCAAATTGCGATAAGCTGCTTGGGTGTGGACGACACAGATGCCCTGAGCGGTGCCATCGTGGTCCTTGTGATGAAACTTGCAGGCTTGTGATCACAAAGGCCTGCCGTTGTGGGGGTCTGAAGAAGGAGGTATGTATCTTATGTAGTAAGTAGACAGTAGTAGTATGTTTGTGATGGATCAAGCCATCTAGTAGATAAATTGAACAAAGGAATTTCATGTTTGTCTAAAGTGCAGAAGTCAATTTAGAGACAATTTTAGCATTAGCTCTCGTACCGAATGTTTTTGATGGATCAAGCCATCAAGCTCTATTGAATTTTGTAGAAAGTTTATGTAGTTCTTCAAGATCAAGGGCCAAAATTGGATGTTTGGAGGTCTCTGTGTTTTAAATTTGTTTTGTGTTGTTGACATTTTAGTTTCTAACTATTCAATGCAAATGACCTGACCAAGTAACAAGTAGTGATTTCTCATTTTCCATTGTCCTTAATTTTTGCTACTAGCTTGTGCAACGAGCAACATCTTTCCTCTAATATTGAATGCTATAGCTTGTTATGTATATTTCTATGCTATTAATTAGTAAAATGCAAGTTTTTAACCCTTATTGTTCATGCGATGCACGGCAGGTGCCGTGCTACCAAGAATTGACGTGTGAAAGGAAATGCCAGCGTTTGCGAAACTGTGGCCGCCATGCTTGTAAACGACGTTGCTGTGCTGGGGATTGCCCACCATGCTCTGAGGTATGCCTTTTTTCCCCTTTGTTTCTTTTTGCCATGGTATTATATGCCTTCCAAGGACTAAAAGAAAGATATATCTTTCTAGACTTGTGATAGGAAGCTCAGATGTGGCAATCACAAATGCCTTTCACCATGCCACAGGTACTGTCTGAACCCCAAAATCAAATATACACCTTGGCTTGGAGTATTACATATTTACATTTTGAGCCATATGCTTGCAGCACGTGCCAAAATGTCAATGTGTGTGCGTAACAGACAAGCAAGGGTGTATTATATAGTTACATTTGCCTTTGAATTTTGCTTCTTAATGCCCAAGTGTTCTTAGTTCTTCTTTAACATCTCTCTTGTTTGGCAGAGGAGCTTGTTCACCGTGTCCTTTGATGAAGACCATTTCATGCGCTTGTGGGAAAACATGTTTTGAGGTGGAACTCGGTAGACTCTCAGTTCACTTCCTTGTATAAATTATGTTTTTTTCTGTGTGATTCATTAGAAAGGATTTTGTTTGGCTAAAATTAATTTCTTGCTCACCATGCACACTAGTTATTCATCATGAGGGAAAAAAAAAGAATAAAACTATTGAAGCGTGCCTGGTTGAACTTCTTTGTAGGGTGTTAAATTGTTGGCATAACTCTATTGCAGGTTCCTTGTGGAACTGAAAAGAATCAGAAACCACCCAAATGCTCGAAGAAATGCAACATACCTCGACTTTGCAGGCACAAGCTTGAATGCCGAGTAATCTTCTCTCCCTCTGTTGTTTGCTTACTTGATGATTTTCTTGGTCGATAATAATAATATATGTACATTAAATTCACATGATATAGTTTATTTTAATCCATCTTTTGTTCACAATGTACTTGGAAGAAAGTTATCTTTACTGTTATGAACACTGAACAAGTTCTAAGAATTCGTGTGATATTTAATTCCATTCCTTAGCCCCACAAATGCCACTATGGAGCCTGCCCACCTTGCAAGCTGACCTGCGGGGATGAACTTTCTTGTGGCCACACATGTAAAGAAAGGTTTGTATTTCAACTACAATGAATGTGTCATTAAATGGTATTGATACTAGGCTGTTTATGAAGGAATACAACCTCTGATGTCATAACAATCATCATATACAACCCAGGTGTCACGGCCCTGTTTCTCCTCCAAACCCTGAGTTCACACTGAAACCAACAAAAAAGAAAAAGGAAAAGGAGATAGAATGCACACCTGGAACACCATGCCTACCATGCAAAGAGGTGGTTTTGGTGCCATGCTTTGGGCAGCATCTTGGCCAAGAACGCGCTGTAAGTTTTTAGCAGCACTGCAATCTTTTGGTCAATTTATTATGGCCTCCCCCCTCTGCCTCTTGTGTGGGCGAATGGCCGCACAAAACCAGACTACAGAAAAGATATAGTTAATTTCTATTTCTTGCAGATGCCTTGCTGCAAATGGAGGCCTTTTTCCTGTCAAAATTTATGTGGGAATCCTCTCCTTTGTGGCAACCATTATTGTACAAAGTCTTGCCATGTGCTAGAGGTCCCATTGAATCAACCTGAAGGAGATCCTGTAGCATCTATCAGTAAAGAAAACACACATGCTGAGCCTTGCGAACAATGTGATCTTCCTTGCCAAAGGGTTAGCCTCTTTTCTTTGCAAGAACTTCCGTTTGGTTTGCTTTACAAATCTCAATATGAATGATCTACTGCATTTTCTGATGCTTTTAAGCTTGGTGCATGATATTGACTCTTATGTTTGTTTCAGGATAGGGAACCTCCTTGTTCACATCGTTGCCCTTTGCCATGCCATCTGAGCGACTGTCCACCTTGCAAAGTCCTTGTTAAAAAACCATGCCATTGTGGTGCTATGGTACATGCTTTCGAGTGTGTGTATTTTAACAACTTGAAAGCTAAAGAACAGCTTAAAGTAAGGACGTGTGGTGGCCCTTGTCATAGGTCAGTTCCTCTTCTTGTCTCCTAACTGTTTCTGTTTTGAAGTTGGTGAGCTTCTCTGTTGTTACTAAACTCGAACACAAATTTCCGTAACTTTATTTTTATTGTTTATCATATCAAATATTTGTACATATTTTTGAACAGGAAACTACCGAGTTGTCCCCATCTGTGCTCGGAAGTATGTCACCCTGGAACATGTCCATCGGTTGATCAGTGCATGAAAAAGGTATGATTCGACGCTCTCAGTGTACATATTCAGACTTTCAAAATGTTTAGTGTGGAACAACTAGCAGTAATGTTCAAGTGGTACACAGTGCTTAATCTGTGGTGCTAGTGCTACAATGCTTATCTGCTGGAACTGTAGTCCAGCGAGAAGATTTATTTTGCTTAGCACAAAGTTTGTTTGCAGCTTGTGCCTGTGCTTCAATTACATTTGTTTCATCATACTTATCACACTAACTCTGATATCTTATACTATTTATCAAGGTCAATGTCCGTTGTGCATGCAACACGCTGAAACAAGAGTGGGTATGTCAAGATGTCCTTAAGGAATACCGTAATTCTGGTCGTGATCCAAAAGAAGTACCTAAAAGTCAATTTGGAGTGGGCTTACTTGCCTGTGGTGAAGACTGCAAGAAAAAGGTGAAGGTGCCAGATTCGGAGTTGCATCTCCGGAAAAGTCAGGAGAACAAGGTACCAAATCTTAAACTTTTAAATACAAAACCGTGTATGTCTTAATTCTGTTGTTATTTGCAAATGTTTTTACCATTAAGCAATCAAATTTGTAGTTATTGGTGCACTTGTGCTCATTTCCTGTGTTTTCCATAATAGACCCCACCTGTGGAAGTTGCAAATGTGCCCAAACGCAGGAAGCGGCGTGACCGTGGACAAGAGGTTAAAGTATCTAAATTCCAGGTGTGTAGTGTAGAATACAAAACGTGCTGCTTTCGTTGAAATCTGTGCTCCTTGTAACAAATTTATATTCTGCAGGAAGTCAAAACCTATGTGCTGAGAGTGCTACTGATTATTTTGCTATCGATAACCATCGCGGCTGGACTGTACCTGCTGTGGAAGGGTATATTCCGGCTTTCTGACTGGATGAACGAAATGGAAGAGCAGAGGGCCAGACCAAGGCATCCGAGGGGTGCAATGTTGTAGAGAAAATAATAGAGTTAGTTTGCACCTAGTAATCTATATCGAGATTGCATCAATAAATAGCGACTACTGATTCAGTTATGGGGGATTGGGGAGTCATGGTAGTGAAATGTGTCACCGTTTTTTTTTCTCTTGTATCAGTATAAACTAAAATTAACAAGTGTTTACATATGTATTCTATGATTTCATTTTGTGAGTATGTGTCGCTGTAAATGGAGAAATAATGCAAACTAATATAAACTTTATCACCTCTATCTGCTTTGTGCTAAGGACATCTGTGAATTACTCGGAGCGTCCGTTAAAACGATTTAGCCAACTGCATTCCTGTACTCCATGCTGCCAGTGTTGCATAAGCACGATTGTATTTGGCTTATTGATTTTTGACCAGGGAGGCCCCTACCTATATTTTAATTTTATAAACAAATAATATGTACATGGGTAGGCTTCAAGCCTAAGAGAAAGATCAAAAATATTACAGATTATTACTCATCCACTGAATTAATTTCTCTCTAATCCTTGGCCGTGCTCTAAGAGTGACCAGGTGCAGTTGCTCCTTGAAGATTGATTTCCAAACTGCAAAGGATAAACTTCCTCCATCAAAGATAATGTTGTTTCTATGACACCATATAGCCCAGCTTGCTATGATTACCAGCTCTCTGAAGATAACCGAGGCAAATGTTGTACGTGCTTGAATGATCATTTCAAGAGTAGGGAGGGAAGTTATCCATTGAATGCCAATGTAGATCCAACATGCTTGACTAAACGGGCAGTCAAATAATAGATGTTGTAGAGATTCCTCAGCATTTTCAACACACTGCACACAGACATAACTTTCCAGAGCCATCTGTTTTCTTCTCAAAATATTCCTGGTGTTTAGTCTGTCTCTAAGCAATAACCAAAAGAAAAACTTATGTCTCGGCAGAGTATTGGATTTCCACATCCATTTGAATAGGGGTGACGATGGCAAATTCCCTGCTAAGCTGAGGTAGGCTTGTTTGCATGTAAACTCAGAGGAACCCCAGATATATGTCCATTGATCTTGACTTTCTTCTTCTCTTGTCAAGTTCTGAATATTCTCATTCAGAATCAATAATTGAGCAGCAGCTTGTGGAGACAAAGGCTGATGAAAATTGTCCTCAAATCCTCTTACTAGAAACTTTTGTGCTGAGATGTTCCCCTTTTTAGCAAAAGTATGCAGTTGGGGAAACCTCCACTGTAGAATCCCCAAGTCCCACAAATCAGTTCAAAATAAGGCAGTATCTCCTTTATTAAGTGAACATTTAGCCATCATCATAAATTTGTCAGCCAACTTCATAATATCCCTCCACCAAAACGAACCAACAACACTTCTAGCATGGGGTGGGGTTCCATTTCGATACATGCAGTTCCATGTCAGGTTCACCCAAGGCAGATCCACTTTATTGTAGAATTTATGCAGGAACTTCAGAAGTACCGCTTCATTCTGAGTTCTTAGGTTCACAATACCAAGACCACCTTCATCTTTTGATCTACAGGCATGTTTCCAAGCTACTAAACAGCCACCCTTCTTTGTGAGATCCCCTCCATTCCATAAACATTGCTTTCTATATTTATCGATCTGTTTCAAGATCTCAACAGGCACTTTTAGGGAACAGAGGAAAAAAAGTTGGCAGAGCTGAGAGGGTTGATATCACCAGAACCAATCTTCCAGCATATGACAATAAGCTTGTGATTTATTTGGCTTATTGATTAATAATTGTGTTTTCTTATTCACGATGATAGTTTTATTTGGCTGAAAATGTTGTCCCTGATCCACAAGAACTTGAGGTACAAAATGAATTCAAACTCTGAAGGAACCTACAACTTCATAAATTTCCCTTTTCAGCGAGTTTGAAATATTCGCAGGCACGCGTACGCAGAGTTCTTCGAAATCCATTTCTCTATATACAAAATCCATTTCCTCTAGCAACCTTTCCTCGCGTGCCCGGCGCTCCAGCCAGATCGGCTCGGCTCCGGCTCTGTCCCCCATGCGCCCGGCCCATCCCCCAATCTGACCGTCTCGCCTCGCCCGCACCAGTGACTCGGCTAGGCTTCTTCCCCGAACCGCCACCGCCAGCCACCTCACCCACCACCTCTCGCCGGAGATCACGAGAGGCGCCCTCGCCGCGCGCCCGCCCGCCATGGGGGACGCCGCCTCCGGCCGCGGCCACGTCGTCTACCCTCCCCGCTCCGCCGAGGACATCTTCAAGGACTACCGCTCCCGCCGCTCCGCCATCCTCCGCGCCCTCACCCACGGTCAGTGAACTCGACCCGCTCTCCTCTCTAGCCCCCCGTCGCTCCCCGAACCCTAACCCTCGTCGAGCGGCGACCTAACCGTTCCGATTGCTTTCCTTGCTCGCAGACGTGGAGGACTTCTACGCGCAGTGCGATCCAGGTGAGTTCGCGCTCCGGCGTCGCGCTTCTCGATCCCGACGGCGGTGCTTCCTGTGATTGACTTGGGTTGGGGGTGGTGTGGGGCTTGGGCTTGAGCAGAGAAGGAGAACCTGTGCCTGTACGGGTACGCGAACGAGGCATGGGAGGTGGCGCTGCCGGCGGAGGAGGTGCCCACGGAGCTGCCGGAGCCGGCGCTGGGGATCAACTTCGCGCGCGACGGCATGAACCGCCGCGACTGGCTCGCGCTCGTCGCCGTCCACTCCGACTCCTGGCTCCTCTCCGTCGCCTTCTACTACGCCGCCCGCCTCAATCGGAATGACCGGTACGCCTGTCCCCGACAAATCCCCACTGCCTTGCTTCACTCATGATGATGTTTCTGTTGGGATTTGATGCTCGTGTTGTGCTTAGTTGCGTGATCCAGTGATGGAAATTTCAGACGTCTAGCGTATCCCCCCTTTTTTTTTCTGTGCAATTTCACAAAGGGGATTTTAGAGTATGTCACCAGCTTGTGAATCCCATAAGGCTATAGTTCTGGTCACAAGGAGATGTCATTCCCAGTTGCCAGTGATGGTATTAGAATGCATAATTTAGATATATGTTTCCTTCCTCAAAGAGGATTTGAACTTGTCCACTTAAGTGGAGAAGGTATAGATTATGGACTCCCTCAGCAGTAGTTCTGACGCAAAGGGCATTGATATTGGTTTTCTTTGATAGTTTAGTCGTGGTTTGAAGTCTTGGGTATTTTGGGGTGCCTTGCTTTCTAAAGAAACACACAGTTACAGTTACAGAGACTTACACAGGCACATAAAGCAGAGTTGTAATAAGTTTGGTTGTTTACTGTTAGTTGTTAGAGAAAGCAGACTTTCATGGCTTTCTGTGATGATAGTGAGTTGACTGAATCTTGAATTCTGGTAGCAGCATGCCTGTACCGAAATCTAGTTATTTATGGATCAATGTCTTCATACGTATCTTGGTGTTTCTATGCTCTATATCTGCAAACAGTAGCCCCAGACTCCCAGTGTGGACTTGTGCTAGTTGAAGGCTGGCCTCGATGTTTATCTCATGCCAACTTAAGACTCTTCGCACAGGGAAAAGTAATATTTGGTGGAAGCTGTGAATCTGGCTAGTTTTCCACTTGTGCTTCAATATTGGGCTGATTAAATTTAAATCATTTTATGAGGTCTTCAGTTAATTAGGGGTGTCCTAGTCTCCTGGATAGTGCGCCCAAACAGCTAAAAGGTTACCATCTACTGTTAAGAAATTCCTGACTTTTTGTTAATGAAAGGCATTTCATGCTTAGAGCCAGAACCTCTTGTTATGGATTTGGAGAATCATGACTTTTTGTGCCAATTGTAGTTACCGAATTTGCACTTGTGCTGATATTCTCTGTTATCTTTTCAACATCTCTTTTCCTACATCCAACCCAATTCATGTAAGCAAATCACCCTCTTATTCTGAGGCACCTTTAACTGTACATCTTGTAGAGGAACATTGATTTTCCTAGATATTTGAAGTTCAAAATAACGAGTAGCCCCTGATTTCATAACACCTCCTGTGCATTTTTTTTCTTTTTGCAAAGGGAGCCAACAAATTAAGTGTGATTTCTTGATAACGGTATTTCATCAATACAAACTAAAGTTGAATACAATTTTCCATGATCTGACGGGCAATGGAGTTCTGGAAAAATTATATTATGCTACAATATATGCAATGCTGGTGTGCTATGAAGAGCCTAGGGTGCAATTAATTATACTTTCTGAAAAGTAAAGCTTACCTGGGTCAAGTGGTTTGTGTAAAAATAATGTAAAGGAGCAAATATCTGACATTCATGACCTGCTACTGTATCCTTGATTTTTATGGATATATAAAGTATAAAGTTCTCAAGCTATGTTTCGCAGTGCTGTGCTTTTCGTTTCTACAGTAATTTCCATCAGAAATGATGAGTACTAATGGGCATGCCCATGGTGTTTTAGAGTCTGCAATCTGCAGTTCTTTTTTTTCATGCATTACTCATATAAATACTGTAACCTGTACAAATACTGTACTAGCAACTTGGAGGATAACTATCTTCCTTTTTTTATTGAGAATTTTTATTACTAAATATTCTTGTCGATCAATCATCTTACACTAGCATGGAATCTTTTGTTCATGTTGCACCAAGAGTAGCACCTCAAGTTAGGCCTTCCCATGCCTTGCTTCGGTGGGTTGGGACTGGCAATATTCTGATTTTTTCCCCAGTCTACTGTGTCTCTTCTTTCGGTGATGGTAATATTATCACCTTCATCTGAGTATTGTAAGCATAGTATTTGAATAGTTGTTTTTATGTAAATTTTGGAGGATAGATATGGTTCATTGCCTTTAGTTTGGCTCTTTTCGTAAGATGGCCTATGTTGCTGATATTTTACTGTCTTCACTGTCAACCAATAGGAAGCGTTTATTTGGTATGATTAACGAATTGCAAACCGTTTTTGAAGTTGTCTCCTGTGCGAGACAACAACAATCGAAGGAGAGGTCCAGTATGGACAATGGTGGGAGGGCCAAGCCCTCAGTAAAGGTAAAAGATATTTGTTATTACCATTCTTGTCCTCAACATTCAATTCATTCTCATTCGGCAACAAACACATGACTCACAGATAGAAAATAACGGAAAAGCAACAGAAGAAGCATACGGAGAAGATGATAGTGATCACGGTGAAACTCTATGTGGAACATGTGGTGGGATATACAGTGCAGACGAGTTCTGGATTGGCTGCGACATCTGCGAGAGGTGGTACCATGGCAAGTGCGTCAAGATAACTCCCGCCAAGGCGGAAAGTATAAAACATTACAAGTGCCCGAGCTGCAGCTCCAAGAGGGCTAGGCAGTAGCAAAGCTTATGGACGCCTCATAATGCCGGACGTATGCTGCAGTTGCAGCATTGCAAAGTTTGCTTGCGGGAGAAGGCCGAGGCTCCATGTACAAGACAACATTAGAACTATCTTGCTATCTTCATTGTACCTTATTATGCTTACTTTACCTATGATGAAGCTAATGTAAGGAAAGATGAGACATTTGACAACCAGAGGCACTTGTGTTGAATGCCCCTAGATAAATGGGGGTAAAAGAGGAGGAAATATGCGTGCTATATTTAATTTAATATAGCTTGTTTATCTTTCACCTTTACGCGTTGTTCTTTTGATACAAATGGCTGCAGCCTTTACTGGAGTTTTTGAATTGTAAACCTCGTGTGTAGTTCCCGGTTTATGCCTGTAACCTTGGCATTCCTATCCTCTGTTGCAACTAGCTATTGTTGTCTAAAGGTCAGTAGGTGATGATATATTAGGAAAGTGCATGTGTCATGCAACATGGCATACACGTCAAAGGGCAAAAGAAACATAGCATACAACAAAAAGTTATATTTACATCGAGTGATAACTGTAGCACCTTTAATTTGTAAGCTTGCTTTACAATTTATTTTTTGTGGGCATGCTTTACATCTTTTTTAATATATATAAATTTTTTTCTTCTAATTCTAACTGTTCAGAGGATATGCTGCAAGAATTCGTTACGCAAATTGACGGTCCACAGTTATAGCTTGTAGACTAGTGTGATGCCCAGCAGGTTGAAACACTGCCGCATGACGACGGCCGTCGCTTGTTTCTTCAGGTGACCCGATCACCTGCGGAATCGACACGAGGGAAAAACAAGCGAAAGTCCACAGAGGTGATGTGGAGAGAAGCGAAAGAAAGTAAAATTGTACCTGGCAACTTGTGTAGAACTTTGAGAATGCTTTAGATAAGCTGTACAAGTAGTCGCACAAATAATGGGGAAACAGATCGGCGCAGGCCTGCTCAACAACCTAAACAACACAAAGATAAGATATCACGTTTATAGTTTGTATACTTCTTACGCTGCTGCTCATAGAAATTCTTGCTCTTAGACGGGTTCGAGCTAATAAAGAAAAGAACTTCAATTTGTAACTCCCAACACGTACCTCTTGGAACCGTATTAGATGTAATCCTAAGGCACGCTCATCAGCGTGCACAAAGGTAATGGCCTCCTTCTGAAACTCGAAACAAACAGCGATCAGTAATCGATTGATGTTCTGCTTCAAGGACATGTTGTTGTTGGTTCTAACTTAGTAACTTCTAAGTTCTTTAAGTACAAAGAAAGGCTTACCGTTTTCAACTCTTCAATATCCTTGTTGGCTTTCTGAATAATGGAACAGATACGAGCATGTGCATACTGAAGGTAGACCGCGGTATTTCCCTATCATATGGTGTGATCATCATTTCATCACCCAAGTTGATAAATTGTGTTTTTTGATGAGGTGAAAGATATCAAAATGCATTGATAATGTACCTTGTCACTTAGCATCTTATCGAAACTAAATGTGTAATCCGTTAGCTGGTTGTTTTTAAGATCTGCGTACCTGAATTTCAAGGGATTAGAAAGGAAAGCCTAATCAGAACAGTACAGTCATCAGCAATCATACACCCATCAGAATACACCTAATACATGCAGTGCACGTTTACTCTTTACTGGCACAGGTTATTGGGGTCAAGTCATACAATAGATATTATGTACGGAAGTATAAAGATAATTGATGCTTTCTGACATCGGTCAAGAGGTATGTTGCCTGTAGTTTAAGCTATTATAGTTGATAGAAAGAGTATTCTGACTTACTTAACAGCCGCCAATCCTATAGCATCTCCAGTTGTATCTAGCTCATCATCTGTCCAGTCAGCAATTTTACCTGACCAAAATCATAGTCGTGTTATGTGCAGCCATAGTAAAAAAGTGAATCCCAAGATGAGACAGCAGCAATAACAAGTACCATTTTCAGTAAGGCGTTCAGTAAGTTCTTTTTTGCACCGAGATTTAGCTTCATCAAGCAGATCTACCAGCCGAATTACTTCAGAGCAACGAGTTCGGAAACGCTTGCCGTCTAACCCAAGAACAAGGCCGAAGCCAACATGGCTTGTTTTGGGGTACTTCTTTTCGTTTTGATCTGGGAGCCAGCCAGCCATGCTAGCAGCCTACAATCAGTTTCACCAAAAGTGCCGTCAGACATAAATCCCTCGAATGGTTTTGTTCATTTAACAAGAGTGCAAGACCTGACAGTTGTACGAAGATAGTGGGACTACTCACACTGAAAAATTTATGGAAGTGTTGCTTCTGACCTACGTCTGTTACATATATTATCCATTCTGTTCTCTCCACATTAAGCCGATACCTTTCATGAGTGGAAGAAAAAGCAGAGGTGAGTTCCCAAAAGCAAGGGCAATACTATGTCACGGCTAGAGCTATTGAATTTCCACTGGCAGATCACATAGAAAAATGTAACAAGAAATTGTGCCCTCTGATGAAAAAGAAGGGGGTGAGGGGGTGATTTGCAGATTTCTGTTTTCACAACTGACCAAAGAGCAGCTAAGTCTGTGGAGGCATAGTTGAAGCCGCCATCACGTTTGACCACAATCAATGAGGACTCTTGGCTGCAATGGATATTACTTGAGCACCTTCACTTTGTGTAATCAAGCCTTTATTTGTCAATTCCTCCAAAACAGGTGGGATGTAAGGATTGTAAAAGCTCTCGCCCTGAGAAGATTTACAGTTTAGTTAGCCCAATTAAGGACTCTCCAAAATAAACAAAAAATATGAACATGGACATTTGCTTGCTATTGGTTAAGGGTTTGGTTAATGAACCAAGAGAGACCTTGGTTGCAGGTAAGATAAATTGGATTCAAACAAACGGAAGATGTATTAAGAATTCTTGGAATTCCGCGCCCAAAAACAAATACAAACGATTATTTAGTAGACTATGACAACACAAAGTTATTTAGAGAAACAGGACATCTTATTAAATTAGCATATGCTCAACAAAAGGACTAACAGGAAGCGTGTATGAAGCTAATTGCAGTCTACCACAAAGAATCTGAAACAAACTACTATCTCACTCCCAAATTATAGTTCATTTTAGCTTTTCTAGTTAAACAGCTTTTGCTATGCACCTAGAAAAGGAAAAGCGACTTATAATTTGGAATCGAGGGAGTAGTATACAGGGAATGGTTTTCTCAAATATAACATTAAGTTAGGTGTTACTTGAAATGCACATAAGAATGTACTTACAATTAGATTACTAACTTCACCACAAACTTCAATTCATACAGCAAAATTTACTTTCAACTGATCATAGGTGAAAACATTTAGGATGCTTTTCCTCAATATGTATTGGTAAGCAACAAGAGAAAGTAAAAACCAAAAACTACCTTTTCTTCAAGCTCAACACCAAGGCGTCTGTATACTGAGTCAAATTCATTGCGACTGATTTGACATAATTTTTTCCATGCAGTTCGGTATCTCTCTTCCCCTTGCTACAGTTCAAGTATTGCTTGGATATGAGAATAAGTCACATGTCATAGCAGTACATTCTGAATGCTGAGGAATAGAAACAGCACTCACCTGCAGCCGAACTACTGCTTGCTGAGCTTTATGCTTAAAACCACTATCCTTATCATCAAATTTTATCTTAGATGCTTTGTAGAATCTCTGTAGCAAAGAGGCAATACCAACTTCTTACTAAATTTGGAAAGATCAATATGGATGCTTTACAAAATCATATATTTGGAAAGAATGGAAAACTTGTTGAAAGAAATAGGTCACAGTGACAATTATCTCAGTAGGATGCACAACAGATGTGTCCAGAATAGAGCATAATCATGATTCCATATCACTCCGGGAACCTTTGTTTGATTCCATTAGTTCGATGTTTTTATTACAGAAACTGGCATACAACAGCTATCTATAGTAGTTGAATGAAGCCATTTTGAGAAATGAAACATGTCAGACACCCAATTTTGAGTGAGGTGTTACAAGAAAATACCAGTTAAGTTTGCAGACATAGTGGTGTACAAAAGATGCATATTTTGACTAAATTTATCCATAAAGATATTATGTAAAGAACTCAACTTTTGGCATTGTAAATGTTAGCACTTACCTGAAGATCTTCAATGGATTGATTGTCAATTTCCTCCCAATTTGGGAATCGCTCGAACAAATATTCTATCAGCATGCCAAACTGCAGAAATGAATTATCAATAGTTTAACAAAGAGTTAGGAACTGTCTTAACATTTATTACCTCGATATATCCAAACTCAATACCTGTGTGCCCCAGTCTCCCACATGGTTGCGTCGAAGAACTTGAACATTTGCAAATTCTAACATGCGTGCTAGTGTATCTCCAATTATGGTTGACCTTATATGCCCAACGTGCATCTCCTTTGCGATGTTAGGGGACGAAAAGTCAACGATTACCCTCTTAACTGGCATGGTTGGTGCCCATGTTTTGATACCATGGATGAGCATGTCTTGTATCCTCTGCAATCATGAGGCTTATAGAGGGATTGTATCACCAGGGGCATTAGCAGGGGGTTAAGGATCAAACATCTAAATCGCACCTTTGCAATCCAATCACTGGATATGACTATGTTAACATATCCAGGCCCCGCGACGGAGGTGGATTCAACAATGTCCGAAGGAGGCAGATTATTCAAAATTTCCTGGAAAATGTTAACAGTTCACATGTTAGGGAAGGGGGGACAAACGAGGCAACTAAATAATTTGACAATCCAGGTCGAGCGAGGTCTAAACCTGTCCAATAGATCTCGGGTTTTGGAAGTTTGTACCCGGTCCTCGTAAACTTGAGAATAAGCTCATTGCATTGTTGCTGCACATGGCTTACATTAGTACATGGATCAAGCCAGTAAGCAAATCATTAATTAATGAAAACAACATGTGAAAAATACATACCACTGATAGTCGCCAAACCTAGGTTTAGATACTTCAAGCATCGGTTCCACATCCACGCCAGGTACGGTTGCAGAAAGAGATGATGCAACTAATCCGCAGAGTTTTCGCTTGACACTCTCTAGTCCATGCTCAGCCTAGCAATTGGGTTAATGAAAACATTCAGCACCCCGCAAGGTGTTTATAGAAAGCAACTACAGCATATAAACACATCTAAGACAGCATATACAAGCATAAGACAGCAACCAAAGATGCTTGATCAACGTACTTATTTTTCACATATACTGATTTTTATTTATTCTTCTACAAAAAGGGGAAAGGTTCACTCACATATAGCATAGCAACACATCTGCAGCTGACAGCAATGAAACATGCTTTGACTAGTAGTATAGGTTTGTAACTCAACAAATTTAAGTGAACTAACAAACCGACCCCAAGCACTGCACGAAACAAAGCACACGGGAATTTGCAGCACTTACAGCCACGGAATCTTGGGGCTGCGTTTGGGAATCTGTGGGAGCAGAAGTGGACGCTTCGTCGTCGCCCATGATCGGAGTAGTCACCTGCCCGGTCACATCCAAAAACAACAATAAATAAATAAACAAAATCCTCAACTCAGGGGCGGACTGAAACGTGAACAACGCCCCAAAATTTCTGGAAAGTAAACCGCATCCGCACCTCGATCGGGCACCAATGCTTTCAACTGGGATCGAATGGTCGATCGCGCGCACTGGGGAAGAAGGGAAACAGCCTAATCGAACTACAGATGGGGGGAAGAAAATCGATTAGTAGGGTACACAACCACGAATGCAGCAAACAGAACTAGAACAGGGGGAGGGATTGGGGTTTCACTCGGAGAATCATTACCGACTCCGGCGAGCTCAAGGAGAATTCAATCCGATGCCGGATGCACCCCCGCAGCCGCTCCACTCCAGAGCAGTACAAAGAGAGACGAGGGGAGGTACTGACTGAGGAAAGGGAGGTTTTTTTTTTTGATAATACGTATCTGCATTTGTATTTCAAGTAAGGAAAACATACATGTAGACGTACAAATACAGACACATACATAAAGGATACAGGTACAGCTGTCCCGGCCACACTTCAAGAAGGACCCTAAGAAATAACAAAATTACAATGAAGTCCCTAGATCCTTCTGGATCCACCGGAGCCCGACCTCCTCGTCGCCGGCCACCGCCGTCGAGCAAGAAGGCGGACTGAACCTTGAGCTGGAGAGATCCCATCGCGCAGTGGCTTTGGTAGGAGTCGAAGTAGATGAAGCCGTCGGCGGTCGCCCATCGACCGGGGCCGCGCCCCAACCCCTTCAGCTCCTGGATCCGAGCTCGCCGTCGACGTCCACCGCCGCCTAGGGAAGATCGAGCCAGATCCAGCCGGCCACCATCCACATCACCCACAGCCAGCACTGCATCCTTGAGTAAAGAGACCAGCATCAACATCATCTGGTAGAGATAAAGAGACGCCGGTCCCGGACTCCTGTAGAAGAGCTCCCGAGCTCACCGCCAACGCCGGAGTGGAGCGCCAGAGGGACGAGGAAGAGCCGGAGCCTTATTCGCCAGCAACGCCACCGCCTTCGCCTCGCCGACGTCGCCTCGAAAAGCAAGCCGCAGAGGCACGTCCCCCCAGCTAGACCTCGCTCCACCGACAACTACCGCCGGCGAGCAGACCCAAGACCTAACCCTAACTCCACCGACGAACCCCGCCGGCGAGCAGAACCTAGACCTACCTAGTCTATGTACATCCGCACGGCTATTCCCCAGTCCACCCCCATCTCCGACGCCACTCCGGTCGCCAGAGATGGAGGGGCCCGGCAGAATCTCCGCCGGAAATCGCGGTCGCCCCCTTTTCGCCTCTCTCAACTGTAGCAGAGACGGAAGGGTCGAGAGAGAGGGGACCAGACGGAGACCTTCGCCGTTGGGCCGTTCTAGGAAAGGGAGGTTTTGGTTGCGGGGTTTGAAGAGTCTGAGTCCAGCGGAGCAAATCGGTTGGGACACGAGCACGAGTAAAGTGAGGAAGACGCTCTCCCGTTCGTCCGTTCCGGCATCAACGGCTATAAGACCCGGGATTAGGGAGACTTGGAATCCAAGTTCACCTCAGTTGACTTGAGCGCCAAGCCGTGGGTGTGTTTAGTTCCAAAACGAGAAAGAGAAAGTTTGGAGAAAATGTCACATCGGACACTGTAGCGCACTGTAGTACTTTTCATTTGTTTGTGGTAAACATTGTCCTACCATGACCTAACTAGACTCAAAAGATTCGTCTCGTCATGTACATCAAAACCATATAATTAGTTTTTTTTTATTTACCCACGCTTAGTGCTCCATGCATGAGGAGAGAGATTTGATGTGATTTAATGTGATAGGTGAATAGTGAAGTTTAGAGAGAGAATTTTTGGGAAGTTTGTGGAACTAAACACAGCCCGTGTACATTCAGACAGTCAAAGACTTTCGTGGCTGCTACTCAAACATGTTAAGACAGTCAAAGACTTTCGTTGCTGCTACTCAAACATGTTAACACGTATTCTTGAAAAAAAAGGCTAGCAGGCTAGACATTTGTAACGCCCGCGTTTTAACCTCTGGAAAAACCGCTAAATAAATCACCCGGTGAAAACCCTTTCAAAACGTTTTACCACCCAAGCTCCCGCTCCCGCCAAACCCTGTCTGCCCGGTTTTTTCCCCTTTTTCCTCTTTCCTGTCCACCTCTCGATCGCCGCTCTCCTTTCCGTCCCGTCCCGCTTCGCCCGCCCTCGGGTCGACCGCCCGGTCTGTCCCCTCCTCCGACCGTCTGTCGTCGTCCGCCGCGTTTCCCGCCGTTTCCCTCCCCTTTTTCCCTCTCTCTCTCCTCTTCCTTTTTCTCTTTTCTCCTTCCTCTTCCCTCTTTTCCCCTCCCCTGTTTCCTCTGCCCCGCACGCTCGGCTCTGCCTGCCGCCGGTCGCCCCCCCTCCTCTCACCCCGCACCGCCGGCCGAACCCTCCCCCTGCTCCACGCTCCAGCACCACGGCAGCTGCACGCACGCACGCCAACCCTGCTGGCCCGACCACCGCCGTGCTCTCGGCCGTACTCGCACCGACGCGCCACGCCATCGCCGGCCGGCCTCCCCTCCCTCTGCTCGACGCCGACCGCCTGCATCACCGGCACGCCGCCTCTGCCGTGCCGCCCTCGCTCTGCCGTGCCGTCCCAGCTCTACTGCGCGGCCACGCCACGCCCCGACCGCGCACGCGCGCCATCGCCGACCACCGCACCGCCCCTGCACGCCACCACCGTCCTCGCCAGCGGCCCCACTCACTCGAGCGCGCACGCCACGTCGCGACGAACGCAAACGCCAAGCACAGGGCCACCCGTACCACAAACTCGCCGGCCATCTTCGTTCCCGAACGCCGGACGCCATTAACGCCGCCCGACCTACCCCTCTCGTCGGCCCACTCCCTCACCACCCCTCCGCGCCTATAAATGGGGTCCTGAGCACCCTCTCCCTCGCCGCCGCCGCCTGCTCCCGTGGGCCGGCCACCTCACTCCACCTCCGCCCGAGGTAGGACCACTAGTGGACTTGCCATGTCTCACTCTCTCTTTTCCTCCTGTCCCCGTTCACCGCCGCCGCCCCAATCGCCGGCAATCCCACGGCCGCCGCCGCCGATTTCTCCCCTCCCCTGTTCCCCTCTATCGGGGGAAAGAAGAAGGGCGTTTTGCCCATAACCCCCTGTTATTTTCGCTATTCAAACCCGCAATCCACGGGCACTGTTCTCTCTCTCTCTGATAACTTCGCTAGAGGCCCCTGAACTTTTCCCTATTTACAGAAAGGTCCTTTTCTTTTTAAACAGCCCCTAAACCCCACTAAACTCGTCATTTCATGCGCCAAATTAATCCCGTTTGACCCCAAACTCCACCACAATATTCACCAATATATTTCCGCCAAATCCGTCCAGTCCATACTCAAAAATAATCGTGTCTTTATCATCCGCTCTCTTTTCCGTTCTTCTTTCGGAGCTCAATAAAAGCTTTTTCTTTTATTTATTGGATGTTGTTTGTGTGTGCCGTAGACTCCGCTGTGAACGAGGAAGGACCCGAGGAGGAGCAAGTCTACGAGCAGGAGTTTGGAGACCAAGACCCCGGGCAGGAATCCCCCGAGGGTTGGGAGAACGGCAAGTGCAATCCCACCCTTTGATGCATACTGTTGTCCTAGTTTTTATAAACACAACCCATGGCCTGATTTATAAAACTTGCATGATTTTACTGCTAAACCCGGTTGGATAGCCATACCTTGATTGCTATGACTGATTCCTTGACAACCCAGATTGATATTTAAATATGACAATGTTCTGTTTGAATATTAGTCACTGCTAGAAATGCTTAGGAACATTTTACCATTATACCCCCATGACAAATACTTGGTGTTTGCAAAAGCAACCGTGTGCGTACTTTAAAATAAAAGGAGATGATTTGTGTAAAACAAAATGAGTACCCGTGTGGGATGAGACAGACGGTATTTCCGTGTGAAATACCGAGGTGAGCTCGAACCGGTGTGGTTGAGCATGGTGGGAGTTGTCTATCCTATCACAAGTTTTGGGATGATGTTGATGTGTCATCTAGCCTAACCCATTTTTCTGTACCACCACTCGACCGTTGTATGTGGCAACGGCCTAGCATAAACCCCACTAGTTGAGCTGCTGGTTATGTGGTGTGCTGGTGAGCAACAGAGGGCCATGGAGCTGGGGATACGGTCTATGTGAGGTATGCCCCTGGTTAGAACCTCGTTGGTAGGTTGCTAACCCCTGGTCGCGTCTGTGATAACTTGTCAGTTTAGCTATGGTGGGTAATGGCTTTGATAGGAGCTGCACTGGCACTAAGGTGTTCTTGTTGTGGTAGCCTACTTGTGGTTGTGTACACCTCTGCAGAGTAAAAACCTATCCGGATAGCCGTGTCCACGGTATTGGGCGAGTTACGGCTTGGTCACTTCACTAGTCCCCTGTTTTGGTGTAAGAAAGTGTTGGTGTTTGATTGAGCTGAGAAATGTTTTGACATGGGCTACGACAGATGGGAAATCTGGTAGCAACGAAATCTTGTACGAAAAAGTGTTACATTTACTGTTCCTTTTAAAAGTAATATTTGTGAAAACCTATTGTGAAAACCCATTGCGAAAACCAACCCCTTGCATGTGTAATAAAAATTGCTTTGCTGCTAAATGAACCATGAGCCTTCCTTGTTACAATACTTGCATACTTCTGTTACTCCTCCGTGGTTGTGGTTGCGCTTGCTGAGTACGTATGTACTCACCCTTGTTTAATCTGTTGCAGAGGCAGACCCGGACTTTGTGCCTGAGGATATCGTCTAGTGGGGTTCGTTCTGCACCCAACCTTTGCCTGTGAGTTAGGGTCACCCGCTGGAAGCCGCATGCGTTGCCACTCTGATGAAGACCTCTATGTTATCAACCTTTTTATCTGGAGCTTAGCGCTAGTTCTGTTTGTCGTGGCCCTGCAATGCCACCGTCTCCCGTAATGTTGCTTTTGTACTGAACTATCTGTTGTAATAATGTGAACCAGCATCCTGGGACTGGTATTTGTATCACATTAAGTTCTCTCTTTCGAAATTTAAGGCTCTGTTTACAAGAAAAAGACATGCTAGTCTAAGGCTCTGTTTACAAGAGTGAAATTTATTGTTTAAGCTACAGTGCGTTTGAGCAGTTATCGGGACTCAAAATAAATTTTCACAAGAGTGAAATTTATTGTTTTGGTGAGGCTAAGAACTTTGAGGACCAATATAAAGAACTGTTTGGTTGCAACCCCGGAACTTTCCCAGTCAAATACCTAGGTATCCCTATTCATTATCGGAAATTGGCCAATAACGACTGGTTGAGGATCCAGGAACGTTTTGAGAGTCGCCTCAGCAGTTGGAAAGGGAAAAACCTTTCATATGGAGGACGGCTAAATTTAATCAATTCAGTTCCGAGCAGTCTACCGATGTATATGATGTCTTTCTTCCAAATTCCAAAAGGGGTTTGTAAGAAGTTGGATTATTACCGGTCTAGATTCTTTTGGCAAAGTGATGAGCATAAGAGGAAGTACAGATTAGCTAGATGGAGTATTCTGTGTCTTCCACGGGATCAGGGAGGACTAGGGATACATAATCTAGAGCTAAAGAATATGGCCTTACTTAGTAAGTGGTTGTATTGTCTGCTTACAATGGATGGTACCGGGCAACGGATCCTTCGTAACAAATATCTAGGGACCAAGCCTTTGGTTCAGGTCCAATGGAAAAGCGGGGATTCGCACTTTTGGGCTGGGCTTATGAAGGTTAAAAATGATTTCTTAAGATTTGGCACCTTCACTATCAAGGATGGGTCTCAGATAAGATTTTGGGAAGATAAATGGTTAGGCAACAGGCCTCTTCGTGATCAATATCCTCAACTATATAACATTGCTAGAAAAAAGCAGGATACGGTGGCAGAAGTACTTAGTACAAATATTCCCAATATATCCTGGCGGAGAGATCTGATTGGACCTAAATTGATAATGTGGAATAATTTAGTAGCAAGGTTGGCAAATGTTAACCTCACTGACGAAGAAGATGAATTTAAATGGAGTTTGGACCCGACAGGCGTTTTCTCTGTGAAAACACGTTATCGGGCATTGATATACCAAAATGTACCAAACACAAATAAAAAATTGTGGAAATCAAAACTTCCTCTAAAAGTTAAAATTTTCGTGCCGGATGTTCATTTTCGTGGGAGAGAGCTCACTTTACAAGGAAGTGGCACCTTGGTTCGTCCATGCCACCGGCTACGACCGCCCCAACGCCTACCGCAAAGCCGCAAGAAGAGCCCTGATGTGCCTCCGCACACTCTACAGGCAGTACCTCGTAGGAACAGCACTAGGTTTTACCCCACCCCTGGTGAGTGGAGGACGCGAGTGGATTGCTCAGATGAGAAACCTCGGGAGAGATGAGGACATAGAGGACACCGTGTCACACTTGTCCATTTACCTCACTGGCTTGGACAGGCTGTACCGAGAGACATCGGGACAGCTGAGGCACCAGATCCGCAGAGCCGAGAAGGCAGAGAAGGAGTTGGAAGAAGTGAAGAGAGAGCTGGAGATATAGAAGGTGACAGCTACTCAGGCTGTCAGCTCCCTAGCTGCTCAACACGCTAAATGCCAGGCTTACTCCGAGTGCATGGATAGGCTTGAGGCCTACAGGCGGGAGAATGGGCTGTTGGAAGGAGAGCCCGAGATGACCCACATGGATGCAGGCATACAGACCGAAGATGAAGTGCCAGAGTATCAGCTCCCCCTGAAGAAACGCCGAGTCTGCCTGGAGTAGAGTCCTAGTTTAGATTAGCACTTAGTCTAGTTTCTCCTTAAGTAGAGTCTGCTGTACCTAGTTAGCGCTACCAGCTTAGCATCGATGTATCCAAGATCCTTGTACCCCGCCATGTTATGCAATAAAGATCACCTTTTATCCTGCATCTGTTCAATCTTTGTTTTTCCCCTGGTTTCAGATGGCGGAACAAGGATGGACCCAGGGAGTTTGCCCAGTCACACCGGGCTTCGCTAGCCTGTTGATCCCCGCGCTGGAACGCCTCGGTGTATCTGAACACCCAAGGTACTACAGCAGGGAGTATGAGCACCATGGGACCCAACGCTGCAGAGTGATCATAGTTGTCGCCAAGAGTGACCTCCACCCTGTCGAGGCATGGCGTACAACGGCCACAGGATTCAGGCACCATGACACCTACCCCTTGGCTCTCAGGAAAGCCCTCCGCTTCATGTGCGGAATCTTTGAAAGACACCTGGTCCCCACTCCAATGAGGTACTTCCCGCCGGTCATCAGAAGTGCAGTCTGGCGAGCCCGCATAAGGAACTTGGAGCAGCGCCGTCAAGAGGAACCCATCCTGTACCAAGTGGTCACCTACCTCAATTCCTTGGACCAACTCTTTGACGAGCAGGCTGAACGCCTGAGAGAACAGACCTCCCGGGCTGAACAAGCAGAATTCTCGGTCCGCATGCACCAAGTCCAGGTGGCCCAAGCTGAAGCAAGAGCTGCTGCTGCCATCAGCAATGAGGCAGTCGCCCAAGAAAGCCTCAGACAGGCTCGGGACCTGCGTATCCAGGATTGGACCAGAAGTGGAACGCCTGTTCCGGCAATTGGAGAACCCCATGTCCTACTTGGGACACCGATCATGGCATGGGGAGAAATTGTGGGAAACCCACAGGCACTGTCGAGAACCCCAGCAGGATCACCGCCCGCCGAAGAAGGACCGTCTGAGCCGTCTCGGGAGAATGGGACCTTGACCGAGGCTGAGCAGGCACGACTTGCACCGCCAGAAGAGCGCACCAACCCAGAGGAGAGCTCGAATCGCGAGTAGGCCTAGAGACAAGCACTCAGATGGGAATGAAGCCAGCTTGGTCCGAAGAACTCTTGTATCCCTAGCAGTAGCTTTCCCTACCATGTCCTGTACCCCGCTCTGAAGTGCGAGCCTTGTTGTAACCCCCCCCCAAGTGTTGTAACCCTCAGCTGTTGGAATGAAACCTTGTGTGTTTGTTTGTTAGCTTGTGTGTTGTTTCTGCCTTTTCAAAATGCGAACTAATCAACTTAAACATCATTTAACCCAATCTCACGAAGGCCTTGCTCCAACTGCAGATGGTGAACACTCGTGCTAGCGCCTCTCAGAGACGCGCCCCTCCTGCTGGAGGAGAGCAACCAGAAGGAAGAAGAGAGAATCCTGAGAACCAGGAAGTGGATCAGCAGGATCCTATGGGAGAAAACCAGCCCGAAGGACACGCGCCTGTAAGAGGCGGACCAGAGGCAAGCAATCCCAGAAGTCGGAATGAGGGATCTTTTGTTATGCCCCCACTCCCACCAGATTTCAACCTGGCACAAGCTTTGTACCACCACACCCTGTTCATGCAAAATGTGTGGAATGCCAGCCGCCGTCAGGAGACAGCCCGTAGACCCAATGCGGGTGATAAGTTGACCAACTTTCTGAGAACCAGGCTGCCCACCTTTGGAGGGTCTAGCAACCCCTTGGAAGCAGATGACTGGCTGAGAACTATCAAGAGGAAACTGGAACCGTTTGGATGTGGAGACCGTGACAAAGTTCTCCTGACTACCCATCAACTCAATGGAACTGCCTTAGCTTGGTGGGACGCTTACTGTGCGGCTTCCCCAAACGAGTCTGCCATCACCTGGAAAGAGTTTGAAGAAGAGTTCCGTCGCTACCACATTCCCGACGCCACCATGAGACGCAAGGCTGATGAGTTCCGTGCACTGAAGCAAGGGAACAAGACCGTGGAAGAGTACACCCACGAGTTCACTGAGCTAGCCCGTTATGCACCTGATGAAGTGAAGACAGATGCAAAGAGACAGGACGTGTTCATCCGAGGGTTGCACCCAGATCTTCGAGCCCTGATAGTCACCCACAGTTTCCCTGACTTCAATACACTGATGAACAAGGCCATTGTCATAGAAAAGGCTAGAATGGAGGCAAGGCAAGAGAACAAGCGCAAGTTCTTGGAGAGCAAGAACCGTCAGCTGGATCGCTCGCAGAAACCCAGGAGCTCCGGTTATGCTGCACCTAGACCCCAGGCTCCCGTGCAGTATAGGACCCAGTTTCAGGCTACAAGCTCCCAGGCTCCCAACCCCCAGTACAAGAGCCAGAACACCTCAAAGCCACCACAGAGCAAAGTCAGTCAAGCCACAGCCAACAACAGCAATGCGAGAGCCTGCTTCAACTGCCGTGAGACCGGACACTACATCGCCGATTGCCCATATCCTAGGAGCAAGCCTGCGATATCAGTCTACTCCAACTCGGTGAATGGACCCAAGCCACCAGTGTCTGGAGCCAACCGTGTACCCGTCCGCAGCACCAACACCGGCAGCAACAACAACAACACCCAGCAGTCGTATGGACGAGCCCGCGTCAACCACATCGACGCGCAGGAAGCTCAAGGAGCACAAGGAGTAGTACTCGGTGAGTACCTAGTCAGTTCAGTTTTGGCAACAATATTATTTGATTCTGGGGCATCGCATTCTTTCATATCATCAAGTTTTGTGGAAAAGCACAAAATACCTACAGTACTACTAAAGACACCCCTACTAACCCGAACACCTGGAGGTGATATTAAGTGCCAATTAGGTTGTTCGCGGGTACGGATCCTTTTAAGTGGGGTAGAGTTTCTAGCAGACCTAGTGGTACTAGAATCCAAAGGAATAGATGTGATCCTTAGAATGGATTGGTTAGGCAAACACAATGGTCTCATAGGTTGTGCTGACAAGGTAGTGCACCTAACCAACCCGGATGGAATACAAGTAGCCTGTCACACCAAAGGAAGCGGACCAGATCCTATGATCTTTAGTATGGAAACAAAAACCATAGAAGAAGTCCCGGTAATCAGAGAATATCCTGATGTTTTCCCTGAAGTTCTACCTGGGATGCCACCGGATAGGGACATAGAGTTTGCTATTGAACTTGTCCCCGGAACCTCTCCCATAGCCAAGAGACCCTATAGGATGGCAGCCTCAGAGTTGGCAGAGTTAAAGAAACAATTAGAAGAGTTGCAACAGATGGGATTTATCAGGCCCAGTACGTCCCCTTGGGGAGCCCCGGTACTCTTTGTAAGAAAGAAAGATGGGAGCATGAGGTTGTGCATCGACTATCGTGCACTAAATGATGTCACTATCAAGAATAAATACTCGCTCCCTAGGATTGATGATCTCTTTGATCAGTTGAAAGGAGCCAAATACTTCTCCAAGATTGACTTAAGGACGGGGTATCACCAACTGAAGATTAAGGGGAGTGACACCTCAAAGACCGCATTTGTCAGCCGATATGGGCAGTATGAGTTCACAGTGATGCCATTTGGACTCACCAATGCACCGGCTTACTTCATGAACCTTATGAACAAAGTATTTATGGATGAGTTAGACAAGTTTGTCGTAGTCTTCATTGATGATATACTGATCTACTCCAAGAGTGCTGAAGAGCATGAACAACACCTACGGGTAGTGTTGGAAAAGTTGAGAGCACACCAACTTTATGCCAAATTTAGCAAGTGTGAATTTTGGCTGGAAAAGGTAGCCTTCCTTGGCCATATTTTGACCGCAGAAGGGGTAGCAGTAGACCCAGAGAAGGTAGAAGCAGTCTCGAACTGGCAACAACCAATCAATGTGAGTGAGATCAGAAGTTTCCTTGGTTTAGCTGGGTATTACCGGAGGTTTATTGAAGGATTTTCCAAGATAGCTAGACCCATGACAGAATTGCTTAAGAAAGAAAAGAAATTTGTTTGGACCGAGTCGTGTGAAAAGAGTTTCCAAGAGCTGAAGAAAAAGCTGACCGCCGCCCCAGTTTTAACCCTACCAGATATTCACAGGGATTTTGTCGTTTACTGCGACGCATCCCGCCAAGGATTAGGATGTGTCCTCATGCAAGATGGGAAGGTTGTGGCATATGCCTCCCGACAACTTAGACCTCATGAGCAGAATTACCCAACGCATGACTTAGAGTTTGCAGCCGTGGTGCACGCACTCAAAATCTGGAGACACTATCTAATTGGGAACAAGTGTGAAATATACACGGACCATAAGAGCTTAAAGTATATTTTCACCCAACCAGACCTGAACCTCAGACAGAGAAGGTGGTTAGAATTGGTTAAAGATTATAATGTGGAAATTCATTACCACCCTGGCAAGGCTAATGTAGTGGCGGATGCCCTGAGCCGAAAATCCTACAGACCCAAAAGTACCCACCTACAAGAAGAAATGGCACGACTAAATGTGCACATTGTCCCTCGGAATAATAGCCGCCAACTGACGATCCAGTCCACTCTGGAGGATCGGATCAGAGAAGCCCAGGGAACAGACAAGGATTTAGTGCAGATTTGCAAGCACACCGGAGAAAATAAGGCACCAGACTTTAGAGTCGACAGCAAAGGAACGTTGTGGTACAAGGATAGGATTTGTGTGCCTAAGGAAGGAGGCTTTAGACAGTTAATCATGTGTTGACACCAAAAATTAGCACCAGGAAGAGGCTGACATGTGAGCCGGATTTGGTGGAAGGATACCATTCGGCTAAAGGGCTTTCTCTGAAGCATTCGGCAAAGATGCTCTGCGGTCGGAAACGCGTCGCCATTCGGCTGAGGGGTTTTCTCTGAAGCGTTCGGCAGAGATACTCTGCAGTCGGGAATGCGTTATCATTCGGCAGAGGCATTGTTCCGCAAGCGATGAGCGGTAGTGTTCGGGAAGGCATGATGACGTGGATCAATATAAGGAAAAGGCCGGTTCGAACAAGGAACGCAATATGGGCACGAAGATTCGTCACTTATTTTTAGAAACAAGTATTGTAGTCGTGTCCGACTAGGAGTTGTATCAAGACCTGGGTATAAATATAAACCCATGGCAATTGTAAAAACACAATCAATCATACAACAAACCGGCCCCGTGCCAACATCGAGTCCTTTAGTCGAGTCGTCGAGTTCTTCGAGAGGAGTCATCGATCCGTCGACCTCCATAAGTACCGGCAACCTTGTATCATGCTTAGTATCATGCGGTGGATTTAAGCTTTGATGCAAGTAGTCTTGTTACCATGCTTAGTATCATCCGGTGGATTTAAGTTGTGGTCTCAAGAAGGTTCCTCTGTTAGGTCATGAGCCATGCGGTGGGCTAAGATCTAATATGGACCAAGTTATCGGCTCTGTTAGATTTCGGCAAGATCTAACAGATTCATTAAGTTACCCCATGTTGCTTCGTTTTTACTATGTGCTTAATTCATGCAACACACCTTTGCCCAATCTAGATCGGCTAGAATCGGCTCTACTTCACGATGTGACGAATTATCCCCTCACAGCCGAGTCCGAAACCGATCTAGGTTGCCACGTGTCGCGGGTTCGAGCTTGTCGGCATCGTGTAGATCTTGACAGAACCGGGTATCATGCGGTAGATGCAGGTTTTTGGGTCGTCTTAGAGCTAATCATCCGGTGGATTAGAATTCGATTCGATCTGATAGATTTATCTTTACCGATTAGGCTTGTTCCTTCGCCATGGACCCCGATTCGGCTAAATAGCCGCATTCGGTAGTGCTCTCACGAGTGAACGTGTGTTCGTGGGTTTGCATTGGACAATGAATGCTTTTAGCCTTTCACGATTAGATTGTATCATGCGGTGGATTGATTTAATCTGATTGGTGGTATGGCCTCAAACGAGTTGTATCATGCGGTGGATTAACTCGTTCGTTGCCATGCTTGACGGGTGCTGCTTTCGGCCTATGCATTCTTGTTTTCAATGTAAATTCGTGACTGTGTTGTGGGTTCGTAATTAAACATTGAATGCTTTTAGCTTTTCATGATTAGACTGTATCATGCGGTGGATTGGTCTAATCTGATTAGTGGTGTGGTCTCAAACAAGTCGTATCATGCGGTGGATTAACTTGTTTTGTTATCATGCTTGACGGGTGCTGCTTTCGGCCTATGCATTCCTTGTTTACTGCGAATTTATGATCATGTTTTAACCCTTTTATTTATCTATCATGCTCTGTTTCTCGTTAATCGGCTATGAGTATGTGTTACAATGTTCATTCGGTTGAAAGCCGATCTTTCGTCATGCTTACGTCATGCATTCGGCAGTGCGCTCCTTGTGTGCCTTGCCGATTGCCGAATGTGGCTCTAACTGCCGACAGATAGCTTGTCCGTAGCTATATGTCTCTCGAGATTGGCTTCAACGCCGCAAATATGGAACTGTCTGGTCTCAACCGGCACGTTCCAGGTTTTGATCTAAACTTTTTTGTCCCTTTGTTAGTTTTCAGGCAAACTGACTGGCACGCTTCCGGATTCAAAAGCCCGGGCCACGTGTGAAGCCAGCTAATTTGGCTTGCTGTGTGCTTGGCGTGAGGTGCAGATTTTACGTCAACACACTTTTTGGCACGCCCAGTGGGACACACACAAGTTTTCAAGATGCCTGAGTTGAGCGACATCATGGATGTCACTTTGGAAGAGTTGTCTGAAGAGCATCAACAGATGGTAAAGGCTGCTGCTGGCCAATTCATTAACAAATGTTTACTGTCTTTCGCCAAGAACAGGAGTGGTGCACCATTTCTCAAGTCCGACTTGCCAAGAGTTCTCCTTCCTGGGCAGTCTGATTTTACTGAAGAAGAAGAAAGGGAGAGATTCTCGGGCTTGTTATACAAAGCTTTGGGGGAAGCAATGACCAATCACAATGCTGCGTTCTTGAACAGTTTTCGGCATATAATGGTAAGCATTTTTGGTCAGCATGTGGATAAACCCTTCGAGCAGATACATGGGCAATTGGGTGGTCCGACATACTTCAATGTTCAAGCACCAGTTCAGAAACCACATGGTAAAGGCAATGCTGATGAAACTGGAGGTTCTGGTGCTAAAGATACAAATGGACAACCGATTCGGCAAGATCCTCAGCCTGCACTGCCGAAAACTCGCACATACGGTGATATGGCATTCGGCACCACAGGGAATCCGCCTGCTTCTGCTTACAAGATATCTCCCTTGAACAACAGACTGCAGAGGGATTTATATGGAAACGGATATTCAGAGTTTATGGATTACAATGCTATCGACGCTCTCCCGAATCCTGGATATGTTGGTACTGCAGGCATGCTTGCTGGGAGACCAGGGAATCAAGATACCAGTATTGACCTCATGGTGCGAAAAATGACCGATGTATTGCAAAATCAATTCGGTCTGAAGCCTAAAAATCAGGGGTACATGTACTCGTCTCCTTTCCCGGAATGGTACCAAAGGGTATCATTGCCGAATAGAGTCAAGGTGCCTACAGAGTTTACTAAATTCTCAGGACAAGATGATACTAGCACTGTGGAACATATAGCTCGATATCTGATGCAGCTTGGAGAGGCTTCGGCAGATGAGGCTTTCAGAATCAGATACTTTCCTTTATCACTGACGGGTCCAGCTTTTACATGGTTTGCTTCTTTGCCTGCTCAGTCGATTTGTACTTGGAAAGACCTGGAGCAGAAATTCTATGCTCATTACTACATTGGCAGTACCGAGAAAAAGTTGGTTGATTTGACCAGCTTAAGGCAGAGGAATAATGAAACACCTACGGAGTTCCTCAGGAGATTTAGGGAAACAAAGAGTATGTGCTTTTCTCTGAACATACCTGATGATCAACTGGCTGGTATGGCTGTAGCTGGCATGTTGCCTGCCATTCGGGAGAAGCTATTCGGGATGGAGTTTGATGATTTGGGCCAGTTGTCGCACAGATTGGCCTTGATGAGTAACCAGGCATATGGTTTCAAAAAAGATGCCAGATTTGCTAAAAATAATGATGTAGCTGACATCTATAACCAATTCCTTGAAAGAGCAGATCAAGAAGATGGGTATGAAGATAGCGAGGAGATAGCCGCAGCAGAGATAGTGTGGAGCAAAGAACCAGTTACAATGACTCAAAGATGGATCAAACAGATGAAGGGAACATATGATTTTGATGTGACTAAGGCGGATAAATTGTTTGAGTTCCTGGTGAAAGAAGGCCGAATCAAATTGCCAGAGGGGCATTCTATGCTTCGGCCCGATGGAGTGAAAGATAAGAGGTACTGTGGGTTTCATGATAGAAATTCTCATTCCATTAATGAATGCAGAGTCTTTAGGATGAAGATTCAGAAAGCTATCCAGGAAGGACATCTGAAATTCGACAACAAGATGAAACTGGACAGTAACCCTTTCCCTCAGAATATGATCGGGTTCTCGGTTAATATGGTAAATGCTGTTCCATATGGAGAAAAGGGAAGATTGAAAGTTTTAACCTCAAAGAAGGCAAAACAGGATGGTTCAGTTGATCCCACTCGACAGATCACAATTGAACAGATTCGCCAGAAAGATCTTCGGTTCCCGAATAGCCGATTTGAAGTGGGAGAATCCTTTAAACCTAGAGTTACTACACGTATTCTCCTCAACAAATGGCAGCGTCAGCAAGAAAAAGAGCGTTTTCAAAGGCGTGAATACGAGGAGGAGAAAAGAAGGCGCGAAGAAGAAAGGTTTGAGGAAGAACAAGAAGAGTATGCTCGAGAGCAGGAACGTGCGCATTGGGGGTGTGCATTCTTCAGACACTGTTGGAACGAAGGTTTGAAGCTTCCCACATGGAATAATTGTCCTGAATGCAATAATAGGTATGATGAATATAGGCAGGGAACTGTCAATCGCCGATCTGTCCATGAAAGAATTGACAGGGTGCATCCTAGTGATGATCGGCGTTTTGATGATCAACCAAGAAAGAGACATACTGATTACAGGTGGGTTGATCATGAAAAAGAAGAAGATCATGCTTATGTGTGGCAAGAAGGACAATGGTGCCCACCTGGTTTGAGGAAGAGCCAGAAGAGAAGAGTACAGCGCCTGAGGAATCGGGAATTGAAGCAAGCAAAGGTCAAGGTGAAATCAATATGGCTCCCAAAAGACAGGCCTGACGAACATGGTCATTCGGCTCCTACATGTATGGTATGTTTTCTACCGAATGAATTCATGGCTCCAGCTAACCAAATTGTACAGGAAGAGATATTGCCCGATATAGATGATGCCGAACAATTTGGGTTAATGGCACAATTGATGTTGAACAAACAAGCTGTTTTTGAGAAGCCAACCCAGAATCGGCACATGAAGCCACTGTACTTGAAGGGATATGTTAATGGCAAACCATTGACCAAGATGTTTGTCGATGGAGGAGCTGCTGTCAATGTAATGCCATATACCACATTCAGGAAGCTTGGTATGGGCCCTAGAGATTTGACACCAACGAGCATAATTCTGAATGATTTTGCTGGAAATCCTTCGGACACCAAGGGATGCGTGCACGTTGATCTGATGATTGGGTCCAAGACTCTGCTTACGACTTTCTTTGTCATTGAGGGCAAAGGGGCATATAGCTTGCTGCTTGGAAGAGATTGGATTCATGCAAATTGTTGTATTCCATCTACTATGCATCAACAGCTTATTCAGTGGATAGATGATGAGGTGGAGATTGTCCAAGCAGATGATTCAATAAGCGTGGCAAATATGGAACCAGCTTTCTGGGAATATCAAGGCATAGATTGTTTCTCAGGCAAAGACTGGGGAGAAGGTCCTGTGGCACCAGCCAGCAGTGATCAGCAGCCGATCGAAGCAGTCGGCTCTCATAGTAATTTTTGATGGAAAATCCAATTGATGGAACTGATGGAAAATTAGGACGTGGATTTGTGTCGGCCGATAAATTAGAAGAAGTGGACATTGGAGATGGTGACAAGCCAAGGCCGACATTTATCAGTGCTAACTTGGATTCGGTTTTCAAAGAAAAGTTGGTGACATTGTTAAAAGAATACAAGGACTGCTTTGCTTGGGATTATTCGGAGATGCCCGGTCTAGACCGTTCTATTGTTGAGCATCGGTTGCCAATCAAACCTGGTTACAGGCCTTACAAGCAACCACCCCGAAAAATCTACAAGGAAGAAGTGTTGGCCGATGTGAAAAAGGAGATTGAAAGATTACTAGATGCAAATTTCATTCGGCCATGTAAATACGCGGATTGGATCTCTAATATTGTTCCTGTCTATAAGAAAAATGGAAAGATGAGGGTTTGCATAGATTTTAGAGACCTAAACAAGGCTACACCCATGGATGGATATCCAATGCCTATTGCTGATTCATTGGTTGATGCTGCTGCTGGATACAAAGTGCTCAGTTTCATGGATGGTAACGCAGGATACAATCAGATTTATATGGCATTGGAAGATATAGTAAAGACAGCTTTCAGGTGTCCTGGACACATAGGGTTGTTTGAGTGGGTTGTCATGACCTTTGGATTGAAAAATGCCGGTGCAACTTATCAAAGGGCTATGAATTATATTTTTCATGAGTTGATCGGCAAGATTGTGGAAATATATATTGATGATGTGGTGATCAAGTCATTGGATCATGAGTCTCATTTGGCCGACATAAGGAAAACTCTGGAATGCACCAGGAAACATGGGCTTAAGATGAACCCGAACAAGTGTGCTTTTGGAGTTTCGGCTGGAGAGTTTCTGGGATTTTTGATACATGAAGGAGGAATAGGAGTTGGTAAGAAAAGCATGAAGGCAATTGATGAAATTGTTCCTCCAACTAATCTTAAAGAGCTACAATCACTGCTTGGCAAGATAAATTTTGTGAGAAGGTTCATATCAAACTTGTCACAAAAGGTGTTGCCCTTTTCCTCGCTGTTGAAAATAAAAAAAGATCAAAAGTTTGTATGGGGTGACGAACAACAGAAGGCTTTTAATGAAATAAAGGAGTACATGAAGAAGCCACCAGTATTGGTACCTCCACAATTGAACAAGCCTTTCAAGTTGTACGTGGCGGCCGATGCCCAAACTATTGGATCGGCCCTCATTCAAGAATTTGAAGGGAAGGAAAGAGTAGTTGCATACCTTAGCCGAAAGTTACTAGATCCAGAGACAAGGTATTCGGCTACTGAGAAGCTCTGTTTATGTGTTTACTACTCATGTACGAAATTTCGGCACTACTTACTACATGCCGAATGCATTGTGTATTCAAAGTTTGATGTGATAAAACACATGTTGTCTATGCCAATTTTGAACGGAAGGATTGGCAAATGGATTTTAGCTTTGTCTGAATTTGAGTTAAGGTTTGAATCGGCAAAGGCTGTTAAGGGACAGATTATTGCCGACTTCATTACTGAACATCATGATACATCGATAAATTTGCTTAACATTGTTCCTTGGGTGTTATTCTTCGATGGATCTTCATGCAACAAAGGTGGTGGAGCAGGTATCTTATTAATTTCACCCAAAGGAGAAACATTTGAGTTTGCTGTTCCCATTCAATCTGCTGTTACTAACAATCAAGCTGAGTATGAGGCATTGCTCAAAGGGCTCCAATATTTGAAAGAAGCAAAGGCCATTGCGGTTGAAATTTTTGGAGATTCAGAATTGGTCATAAAACAATTGAATGGTGAATATGAGTGCAAAAGTGATACCTTGAGAAATTACTATGAAGAATGTAAAGAAATATTGAAGAGCTTTCGGTCAGTAATTCTACAACACATTCCTAGGGGGATAATGGAGAGGCAAATAGATTGGCCCAAAGTGCATCAGGTTATAAAGAGCTTCGAGAAGTTTTTGCTAATGATGTATATGCATTCGGGAATAATCTGGCAGAGGATGATTGGAGAAAAGAGATTGCCGATTATCTGGAGAATCCATCCCGAAAGGTTTCTAGAAAGCTCAGGTATAAAGCTTTAAAGTTTGTTCTTCTTGATGATAATTTGTATTATAAATCCTTGGATGGGGTGCTGTTACATTGCTTAAATCATGAAGAAGCAAAAAGGCTGATGAGTGAAGTACATGATGGGTTGTGTGGAGCACATCAATCGGCCTATCGAATGAAATGGATTATTAGAAGAACTGGATATTACTGGCCGACAATGTTGGAAGATTGTTTTGAATATTATAAAGGATGTCAAGACTGTCAGAGATTTGGAAACATTCAGAGAGTTCCGGCATCGGCTTTGAATCCCATTATCAAGCCATGGCCATTCAGAGGATGGGGAATAGATTTGATTGGCCAAATAAATCCTCCATCTAGCAAGGGGCATAAGTTTGTGCTTTTGGCAACCGATTATTTTACCAAGTGGGTTGAGGCAATTCCATTAAAGAAGGTGACGTCGGAGAATATGGTTGAATTTGTTAAAGAACATATCATTTACAGATTTGGGATTCCTCAAACAATCACCACAGATCAAGGGGCTCAATTTACATCTTCAGAGTTCAGAGATTTTACTGAGAGTATGGGCATCAAATTGTTAAATTCTTCTCCTTATTATGCCCAAGCTAATGGTCAGGCAGAGGCTTCTAACAAGATTATGATTAAAATTATACAGAAAAAGATTGATCAGAAGCCGAGAAAGTGGCATTCGGTACTCAATGAGGCTTTATGGGCTTACCGAATGGCTCCACATGGGGCTACACAGACGTCTCCTTATGAGTTGGTGTATGGGCATCATGCTATCTTGCCATGGGAAATACAATTAGACTCAAGAAGAATAAGGTTGCAAAAGGATTTAAGTTCTAAAGATTACAATGATCTGATGATGGATGAATTAGAAGATTTGCATATGATTCGTCTCAGGGCCTTGGAGAATATTGAGAAGAACAAAATGCGAGTTGCTAAGTATTACAACAAGAAGGTGAAGGTTAAGCAATTTACAGAAGGTGATCTAGTTTGGAAAGCGATATTGCCGATTGGAACCAAATATGCAGCATTCGGCAAATGGTCTCCAAATTGGGAAGGTCCTTTCAGAGTGGTTAGATGCGTGCCTGGAAATGCATATATTTTGAAGACATTATTGGGAGAAGAATTTGCTTCTGCTATAAATGGAAGATATTTGAAGAGGTATTATCCCAGTATTGAGATCGATCGGTGATTGATATATTAAATTGCCGAACAGCCGATATTTGGGAAGAAATCGTCTTTAGAAGGAAATTGACAGAGACATTGGAGAAAAAGAAAATGGCCAGTACTGAATGTATTGCCCTTAGCATAAAATATGTTACATCAAGAGTTCATGCAAAAGATAAGTTTTATTGCCGAAATTCCATAAATCCCTAGTACAAACTACTGAAAGAGCCTGTTCAAAACAGACTGGGGATGAATGGAATCGGCAATGGCAGCACCATGGCCATCAAGACGATCAATGGAGACGTCAATATCATCGATGTCTTCTGGGCTGCTGTTGGCAAAACCAACCGGCATCCTGGAATAGTCAGTGCCGGTGTGCGTCGACATAGCGACGAGACCCGTAGCGACGCCCAGACGAATGCCGTGGGAAGCCACTTCGTCGACACGACCTGCCACCGCACCAAGGCGTGCCTCGGGTGTGTCCCCGTGGGCGTTCACCTTGTCCGCCAACTCCTCCACCAGCGCCTTCAGTCGATCAAGTTCAGCATCACGCGCTGCAAAGTCACAAGGGGATGACAAGATTAGTATCATTTGGAGGACGAGAATTGAGATTGAGCAGATTGCAGGACTCACCATCAATGACTTCAAGTAGCTGCTTGCGCTCGGCCTGCCGTTCGAGGTCCGCAATCCCGGCTTGCTTGGAGATAATCTCCAGTTCGCGACGAGAGTCGTCGCGCTCCGCCTTGAATCGGCGAGCATCGCCGTCTGAGTAGCGGGAGTCGTCCGATGAACGAGTCCGATTGGACGAATTCGAGGAGTTGGACGCCGCAGGAGCAGCGGCTGGAGCCGCAACTGGCGCACCAGCGCCGGCAATCCATTGGATTACCCTGAAAGAACAAAGAAGATTCGTCAAGAAAGAGAAAGGAAATCTCGAGAAGAACAGAGAGAAGCGAGCAGCCAATCACCTGCGGCGAGCGCCGGCGCGACTTCCTTCGGCCTCATCGACGGCCGGGCGCCTCCTGTTGTTGTCGGCCATTGGAAGTTCCTCGGAGTTACTGTGGATGGGGAAAAGAATGGCTTGAGTCGGCAAGAACTTGGAAGACGAAGAACTTGGTGAAAAAACTGTGGGCTGCCTGGGTGTTTATTTATAGAACCCGCAGAGGAGATCGTGGCCAAAGATCGTGGCGCGTATTCCGAAGAGTTCGGAAGGTGGAAAGGATTTTCCAGCCGATCGGTTCTCATGTCGTTTGGGATTCTTATCGAGTCGTATTCGGCTTTGACTGGATGAGATTCGGCTATGTCATAGTTGAAGCGTTTTCGGGTCTGACGCTATTAAAACCAGCTTTGCCGAATGAGTTATCCACAATGGAGAGAAAGTAAAGATTGGTGAAACTACAAAGTTGAGCAGAGAGCTTCGTTTTGAGCTGTTTATCTTCAGATAGAATTGCCGATGCTTCCTTTCGTATCCTCTCTGTCAGATCAGGAAGTTCGGCTAACTTCTTCTCGTCAGCTTCGATTTCAGTTGACAGAGTCCTCAATTCGGCTTCTAGTTCAGCTTTTCTGATTTTCTTCAGATCAAGTGCTGGCTGCAGTCTAGCTGACAATTCTTTATTGCTCTGAGCTTGGATATACAGATCTTTCAAGGATTGCTTAGCTATGGCTCTTCTTTGTTCTAAAGCTGGTTGTAAAGATTGACTTTTCAGAACCTGTCTGACTGCAGCAAATTTTTGATCCAATTGAGAGATTGGTTCCAAAGAAGCTTGAATATCAACAGGAAGGTTTTGTTCAATGGGCTCAAGCATATCTCTCAGAAGATCAGCATCCTTGACTTGATCCTGGATGTCTTTGTGCAGAAAGGAGAGGATTTCCTTTAGTTTTGCCTGGGTTTCTTCTGATAAAATCTGACTAGAAGAAATTTCCTCTGCTTGTTCGGCAACAAGATCATCCAAGGGAAATGAGTAACTAGGTGATGAAGTTATTTTCTCCTGAAAAAAAAATATTGCCGAATTAATGATCATCCATTGAATAAAGAACTGGGGAGACTGGGAAATTATCTCTACCTCATTTCTGATCTCTTGGATGGAGAGAGAGGGTGGCTCAAGCTCAGGCAAAGGTTCTTGTGTGTCATGCTGAGGAGAGCTTGGAAGGTTCTTTGGTGGAGATGAGGCTTCTAGCTGAGGTTCATCAGGTGGAGATGAAGCTGGTTCTTGGTGAAAAGAGGAGCTCTCCGAAATTGGATCCATTGAAGTTTGCTCTGTGACTGAAAGAAAGTTAGTACCGATGAAAAGAGTTTTAAAGGACAAGATGGTGAGAAATTTTACTGATCACTGAAGCATCGGCAGGTCCTGTGCTAACGGCCAATTGCTGTGATTTGGCCTGAAATCATAAAGGAACAAAAATGAGCAGAATGAAATTAGCATTTTTACTTGAGGAGGGGGAAATTTGACCTGTGCAGTTATTTTGCTGCTTGTTCTTTTCTTCTTTATAGATGAAGGGGCAGTTAGAGAAGAAATTTTTCTCTTGGCAACAGGTGGTGCAGCAAGAGTTGGATCCAGACTGGCAGGCCTAGACATTATTTGAGCCAAAGAAGGAGAGTGATGCCCCAGAATAGATATTGGGCCTGCAGTGTTATATGCAATTGCTCTGGCCAGAGGGGCAGGGACTATGTCCTGCAGGATAACAAAGTTAAAGGTCGATGAAAGAGGGTGTTATTGAAAAAAACAGATGATTTATAAGCATGTTTACCTCTGAATTCGGCTGATAGTCAGGCATCAGATCAAGGCAAAGAGGGTGAACTGGCACATTGAAGATATGATCATGGAGTTCTTGCCACCAAAGAATAAAAGAAGGATGAGCAAGTGCTGTCGGCACAAAAGGTTCGATCTGGTAGATGGCTGCACAACACTTGTAATCAAAAATTCTTCTTGTTTCTGTGGAGTCTTTGGTGATCTGCCTGGGCTTGAGGAATTCATGGAAGAATAATCTTGGGGGCACTTGGCCACATCCTAATTGCCTGGCTACTGTATTCGGCTGGTAATATTCATATGAACTTTGAACCAGCCTTCCTCCACAAAATTCGGCTGGTAAGATGCAAGGCCGAATAAAAGTATTAAAAATTGCTGTGGACTCTACATCTATGCATCCAGTTTCGAAACTGAATTCACAAGGAAAAGTGAGACGGTCATTGTCCATGTATGGGAACCAGAGGGGATTGGCAAAGCCTTTGAAGAAAAGTTCAAACAGTTCTCCAATGCTCTTGTTGATAGCAATAGTGGAGGCTGCTTCCCCATAGGTTTGACAGCCTTTGGTGCTCTGGGCTTCTGCTTCCTGGTAATTGACCGAGGGGAAGTGTCGGCTGTTGAGGTCAATGGAGACAATTTGGTGCATGTACAATTGCAGCCACATCTGGACGAACCACCAGGGACCATTGACGCAGGAAATTTTCTTGTTGGTGTGCATCTGATAAATGGTTTGATGGAGCATGTGATAGACACTTCCCAAGAGATATTTCCCGAGAGGGATAAGTGTGCCTGCAGCCAAGTCTTCGGCCATTACTATGTGATTTAGAGTTGGCTCATTGGCTTTACCACAGAAAACAAATCTGCACAACCACATATTCAGAAAGGCCCTGTATTCAACGTCAGTCAGAGGACCATCATGCATGTAAGTCTGGATGTATTTCTTATAGCCGACTCCGGTCTTCACCCCTGTCTGTTTGGAAGAACCTTTGTACCTGTATGGGTGTGTTATCCCTGTAATGTTCAGGCCGGTTATCATGTAGACATCGGCCAGGGTTGGAGTCATTGGTCCGTGACCAAAGAGAAAGGCATTCATGCCATTGGACCAGAAGTGACAAGCTGCAATCAGGAGATTTTCATTCTTGGGTGTTTCGGCTAGAGATAGCTCCAAACAATGAGAAATACGAAGACTGTCCCAATTCTGCGTCTGGGGGCTTTTATCTTCAAGAATCCTTTTGTACCAGTTTCTCCAGCCGGCGATTGGGGGGAGAGGCCAGTTCTTGAATGAATCTTGCCATTCGTGAGGTCTCGACAATGAAGTTTTGAAAGGGATCCTCTGAGACTCGGCCGCAATAATTTCGGAGGGATCTGGATTCCCTGAGGGGCCGAGGAAGAAAGATGCGGATTGCTCCTCGGTAGGAGTTAAGATTTCAGCGGTCAGAGCCTATCGAGAACAGAAGAAAGGCGATTCGGGAATTCAAAATGCAGCTCAAAAAGAGTAATGCCGAATGTGATTGAAGAAAACGAAACTTACTTGAAGAATTTGATCCTGGTTCGCCATTTGAAGATTGGAGCTTGAAGGATTCGACGAACTAGGGTTTGAGTTTGGGGACGCACTCTAAGGATTTAGGAGCGGAAAACGGATATCGAGCGGGCTCAGCCTGGAAATGTTGGGGATTCCTGGTCAATTCCGAGATAAAAGTATCCTTTATCCCGAAATTGAAGGGGCATGTGTTGACACCAAAAATTAGCACCAGGAAGAGGCTGACATGTGAGCCGGATTTGGTGGAAGGATACCATTCGGCTAAAGGGCTTTCTCTGAAGCATTCGGCAAAGATGCTCTGCGGTCGGAAACGCGTCGCCATTCGGCTGAGGGGTTTTCTCTGAAGCGTTCGGCAGAGATACTCTGCAGTCGGGAATGCGTTATCATTCGGCAGAGGCATTGTTCCGCAAGCGATGAGCGGTAGTGTTCGGGAAGGCATGATGACGTGGATCAATATAAGGAAAAGGCCGGTTCGAACAAGGAACGCAATATGGGCACGAAGATTCGTCACTTATTTTTAGAAACAAGTATTGTAGTCGTGTCCGACTAGGAGTTGTATCAAGACCTGGGTATAAATATAAACCCATGGCAATTGTAAAAACACAATCAATCATACAACAAACCGGCCCCGTGCCAACATCGAGTCCTTTAGTCGAGTCGTCGAGTTCTTCGAGAGGAGTCATCGATCCGTCGACCTCCGTAAGTACCGGCAACCTTGTATCATGCTTAGTATCATGCGGTGGATTTAAGCTTTGATGCAAGTAGTCTTGTTACCATGCTTAGTATCATCCGGTGGATTTAAGTTGTGGTCTCAAGAAGGTTCCTCTGTTAGGTCATGAGCCATGCGGTGGGCTAAGATCTAATATGGACCAAGTTATCGGCTCTGTTAGATTTCGGCAAGATCTAACAGATTCATTAAGTTACCCCGTGTTGCTTCGTTTTTACTATGTGCTTAATTCATGCAACACACCTTTGCCCAATCTAGATCGGCTAGAATCGGCTCTACTTCACGATGTGACGAATTATCCCCTCACAGCCGAGTCCGAAACCGATCTAGGTTGCCACGTGTCGCGGGTTCGAGCTTGTCGGCATCGTGTAGATCTTGACAGAACCGGGTATCATGCGGTAGATGCAGGTTTTTGGGTCGTCTTAGAGCTAATCATCCGGTGGATTAGAATTCGATTCGATCTGATAGATTTATCTTTACCGATTAGGCTTGTTCCTTCGCCATGGACCCCGATTCGGCTAAATAGCCGCATTCGGTAGTGCTCTCACGAGTGAACGTGTGTTCGTGGGTTTGCATTGGACAATGAATGCTTTTAGCCTTTCACGATTAGATTGTATCATGCGGTGGATTGATTTAATCTGATTGGTGGTATGGCCTCAAACGAGTTGTATCATGCGGTGGATTAACTCGTTCGTTGCCATGCTTGACGGGTGCTGCTTTCGGCCTATGCATTCTTGTTTTCAATGTAAATTCGTGACTGTGTTGTGGGTTCGTAATTAAACATTGAATGCTTTTAGCTTTTCATGATTAGACTGTATCATGCGGTGGATTGGTCTAATCTGATTAGTGGTGTGGTCTCAAACAAGTCGTATCATGCGGTGGATTAACTTGTTTTGTTATCATGCTTGACAGGTGCTGCTTTCGGCCTATGCATTCCTTGTTTACTGCGAATTTATGATCATGTTTTAACCCTTTTATTTATCTATCATGCTCTGTTTCTCGTTAATCGGCTATGAGTATGTGTTACAATGTTCATTCGGTTGAAAGCCAATCTTTCGTCATGCTTACGCCATGCATTCGGCAGTGCGCTCCTTGTGTGCCTTGCCGATTGCCGAATGTGGCTCTAACTGCCGACAGATAGCTTGTCCGTAGCTATATGTCTCTCGAGATTGGCTTCAACGCCGCAAATATGGAACTGTCTGGTCTCAACCGGCACGTTCCAGGTTTTGATCTAAACTTTTTTGTCCCTTTGTTAGTTTTCAGGCAAACTGACTGGCACGCTTCCGGATTCAAAAGCCCGGGCCACGTGTGAAGCCAGCTAATTCGGCTTGCTGTGTGCTTGGCGTGAGGTGCAGATTTTACGTCAACATCATGGACGAGGCTCACAACTCGCAATATTCCATTCACCCAGGATCCACCAAAATGTATTTGGACTTAAAGCAGAACTATTGGTGGAAAGGAATGAAAACTGACATAGCTCAATTTGTCGCCCATTGTGACACCTGCCAAAGAATTAAGGCCGAACACCAGAAACCCGCAGGTTTATTACAACCCTAGCCTATTCCAGTTTGGAAATGGGATGAGATAGGAATGGACTTCGTAGTAGGGTTACCCAGAACACAGAAGGGACATGATTCTATATGGGTAATAGTGGACCGACTCACTAAAGTCGCTCACTTTTTACCTGTACGGACGAATTATGGTGGAGAAAAACTAGCCAAGCTCTACGTGGAAAACATAGTAAAGTTGCATGGAGTGCCCAGTAGAATTGTTTCAGATCGAGGGACCCAGTTCACCTCGAGATTTTGGAAAAGTTTGCATAAAGCTATGGGCACCAAGTTGGACTTTAGCTCCGCGTATCACCCTCAGACCGATGGCCAGACTGAACGAGTAAATCAAATTATGGAAGATATGCTGAGAGCATGTGTCCTTACCTATGGTAAAGATTGGGAACAGAGTTTACCCTATGCAGAATTCTCTTACAACAATGGTTATGAGGCAAGTTTAGGTATGTCCCCGTTTGAAACCCTCTACGGGAGAAAGTGCAGAACTCCTCTGATGTGGTCAGAAGTAGGAGAGCGTACACTAGTGGGACCCGCGCTCATAAAGGAAGCCGAAGAGAAAGTAGCTGAAATTAGGGAGAAATTGAGAGCAGCTCAGTCCAGACAGAAAAGCTACGCAGACAAGAAGAGACGAGAACTGGAATTTAATCCAGGAGATTTTGTTTATCTCAAAGTTTCACCCATCCGGGGAACCCGCAGATTTCAAGTTCATGGAAAATTGGCCCCTCGGTACATCGGACCATACCCGGTGCAAAAGAAAGTTGGAAAGGTAGCCTACCGATTGGAGTTACCCGAAGCAATGTCAGATATACACCGAGTATTCCATGTCTCGCAGTTGAGAAAATGTCTGAGAGTACCTGAGGAAGAGCATATACCCGAAGAAGAGATAGACCTGCAAACGGACTTGCGGTATCAAGAAGTACCAGTCAAAATTTTGGACACCGTCACCAAGAGAACCAGGAACACCGAAGTGTGAATATGCAGAGTACAGTGGAGCAGACACAGTGTAAAGGAAGCTACGTGGGAAAGAGAAGATGCCTTGAAGAAAGAGTTCCCCCATCTTTTTAGGAACCAGCCGAATCTCGAGGACGAGATTCCTTTTAAGTGGGGTAGGTTTGTAACGCCCGCGTTTTAACCTCTGGAAAAACCGCTAAATAAATCACCCGGTGAAAACCCTTTCAAAACGTTTTACCACCCAAGCTCCCGCTCCCGCCAAACCCTGTCTGCACGGTTTTTTCCCCTTTTTCCTCTTTCCTGTCCACCTCTCGATCGCCGCTCTCCTTTCCGTCCCGTCCCGCTTCGCCCGCCCTCGGGTCGACCGCCCGGTCTGTCCCCTCCTCCGACCGCCTGTCGTCGTCCGCCGCGTTTCCCGCCGTTTCCCTCCCCTTTTTCCCTCTCTCTCTCCTCTTCCTTTTTCCTCTTCCTTTTTCTCTTTTCTCCTTCCTCTTCCCTCTTTTTCCCTCCCCTGTTTCCTCTGCCCCGCACGCTCGGCTCTGCCCGCCGCCGGTCGCCCCCCCCCTCCTCTCACCCCGCACCGCCGGCCGAACCCTCCCCCTGCTCCACGCTCCAGCACCACGGCAGCTGCACGCACGCACGCCAACCCTGCTGGCCCGACCACCGTCGTGCTCTCGGCCGTACTCGCACCGACGCGCCACGCCATCGCCGGCCGGCCTCCCCTCCCTCTGCTCGACGCCGACCGCCTACATCACCGGCACGCCGCCTCTGCCGTGCCGCCCACGCTCTGCCGTGCCGTCCCAGCTCTACTGCGCGGCCACGCCACGCCCCGACCGCGCACGCGCGCCATCGCCGACCACCGCACCGCCCCTGCACGCCACCACCGTCCTCGCCAGCGGCCCCACTCACTCGAGCGCACACGCCACGTCGCGACGAACGCAAACGCCAAGCACAGGGCCACCCGTACCACAAACTCGCCGGCCATCTTCGTTCCCGAACGCCAGACGCCATTAACGCCGCCCGACCTACCCCTCTCGTCGGCCCACTCCCTCACCACCTCTCCGCGCCTATAAATGGGGTCCTGAGCACCCTCTCCCTCACCACCAGCTCACCCGCCCTCCAATTGAACCCCTCCGCCACCGTAGCGCCGCCACCCCACGGCCACTGTCGCCGCCTGCTCCCGTGGGCCGGCCACCTCACTCCACCTCCGCCCGAGGTAGGACCACTAGTGGACTTGCCATGTCTCACTCTCTCTTTTCCTCCTGTCCCCGTTCACCGCCGCCGCCCCAATCGCCGGCAATCCCACGGCCGCCGCCGCCGATTTCTCCCCTCCCCTGTTCCCCTCTATCGGGGGAAAGAAGAAGGGCGTTTTGCCCATAACCCCCTGTTATTTTCGCTATTCAAACCCGCAATCCACGGGCACTGTTCTCTCTCTCTCTGATAACTTCGCCAGAGGCCCCTGAACTTTTCCCTATTTACAGAAAGGTCCTTTTCTTTTTAAACAACCCTAAACCCCACTAAACTCATCATTTCATGCGCCAAATTAATCCCGTTTGACCCCAAACTCCACCACAATATTCACCAATATATTTCCGCCAAATCCGTCTAGTCCATACTCAAAAATAATCGTGTCTTTATCATCCGCTCTCTTTTCCGTTCTTCTTTCGGAGCTCAATAAAAGCTTTTTCTTTTATTTATTGGATGTTGTTTGTGTGTGCCGTAGACTCCGCTGTGAACGAGGAAGGACCCGAGGAGGAGCAAGTCTACGAGCAGGAGTTTGGAGACCAAGACCCCGGGCAGGAATCCCCCGAGGGTTGGGAGAACGGCAAGTGCAATCCCACCCTTTGATGCATACTGTTGTCCCAGTTTTTATAAACACAACCCATGGCCTGATTTATAAAACTTGCATGATTTTACTACTAAACCCGGTTGGATAGCCATACCTTGATTGCTATGACTGATTCCTTGACAACCCAGATTGATATTTAAATATGACAATGTTCTGTTTGAATATTAGTCACTGCTAGAAATGCTTAGGAACATTTTACCATTATACCCCCATGACAAATACTTGGTGTTTGCAAAAGCAATCGTGTGCGTACTTTAAAATAAAAGGAGATGATTTGTGTAAAACAAAATGAGTACCCGTGTGGGATGAGACAGACGGTATTTCCGTGTGAAATACCGAGGTGAGCTCGAACCGGTGTGGTTGAGCATGGTGGGAGTTGTCTATCCTATCACAAGTTTTGGGATGATGTTGATGTGTCATCTAGCCTAACCCATTTTTCTGTACCACCACTCGACCGTTGTATGTGGCAACGGCCTAGCATAAACCCCACTAGTTGAGCTGCTGGTTATGTGGTGTGCTGGTGAGCAACAGAGGGCCATGGAGCTGGGGATACGGTCTATGTGAGGTATGCCCCTGGTTAGAACCTCGTTGGTAGGTTGCTAACCCCTGGTCGCGTCTGTGATAACTTGTCAATTTAGCTATGGTGGGTAATGGCTTTGATAGGAGCTGCACTAGCACTAAGGTGTTCTTGTTGTGGTAGCCTACTTGTGGTTGTGTACACCTCTGCAGAGTAAAAATCTATCCGGATAGCCGTGTCCACGGTATTGGGCGAGTTACGGCTTGGTCACTTCACTAGTCCCCTGTTTTGGTGTAAGAAAGTGTTGGTGTTTGATTGAGCTGAGAAATGTTTTGACATGGGCTACGACAGATGGGAAATCTGGTAGCAACGAAATCTTGTACGAAAAAGTGTTACATTTACTGTTCCTTTTAAAAGTAATATTTGTGAAAACCTATTGTGAAAACCCATTGCGAAAACCAACCCCTTGCATGTGTAATAAAAATTTCTTTGCTGCTAAATGAACCATGAGCATTCCTTGTTACAATACTTGCATACTTCTGTTACTCCCTCCGTGGTTGTGGTTGCGCTTGCTGAGTACGTATGTACTCACCCTTGCTTAATCTGTTGCAGAGGCAGACCTGGACTTTGTGCCTGAGGATATCGTCTAGTGGGGTTCGTTCTGCACCCAACCTTTGCCTGTGAGTTAGGGTCACCCGCTGGAAGCCGCATGCGTTGCCACTCTGATGAAGACCTCTATGTTATCAACCTTTTTATCTGGAGCTTAGCGCTAGTTCTGTTTGTCGTGGCCCTGCAATGCCACCGTCTCCCGTAATGTTGCTTTTGCACTGAACTATCTGTTGTAATAATGTGAACCAGCATCCTGGGACTGGTATTTGTATCACATTAAGTTCTCTCTTTCGAAATTTAAGGCTCTGTTTACAAGAAAAAGACATGCTAGTCTAAGGCTCTGTTTACAAGAGTGAAATTTATTGTTTAAGCTACAGTGCGTTTGAGCAGTTATCGGGACTCAAAATAAATTTTCACAAGAGTGAAATTTATTGTTTTGGTGAGGCTAAGAACTTTGAGGACCAATATAAAGAACTGTTTGGTTGCAACCCCGGAACTTTCCCAGTCAAATACCTAGGTATCCCTATTCATTATCGGAAATTGGCCAATAACGACTGGTTGAGGATCCAGGAACGTTTTGAGAGTCGCCTCAGCAGTTGGAAAGGGAAAAACCTTTCATATGGAGGACGGCTAACTTTAATCAATTCAGTTCCGAGCAGTCTACCGATGTATATGATGTCTTTCTTCCAAATTCCAAAAGGGGTTTGTAAGAAGTTGGATTATTACCGGTCTAGATTCTTTTGGCAAAGTGATGAGCATAAGAGGAAGTACAGATTAGCTAGATGGAGTATTCTGTGTCTTCCACGGGATCAGGGAGGACTAGGGATACATAATCTAGAGCTAAAGAATATGGCCTTACTTAGTAAGTGGTTGTATTGTCTGCTTACAATGGATGGTACCGGGCAACAGATCCTTCGTAACAAATATCTAGGGACCAAGCCTTTGGTTCAGGTCCAATGGAAAAGCGGGGATTTGCACTTTTGGGCTGAGCTTATGAAGGTTAAAAATGATTTCTTAAGATTTGGCACCTTCACTATCAAGGATGGGTCTCAGATAAGATTTTGGGAAGATAAATGGTTAGGCAACAGGCCTCTTCGTGATCAATATCCTCAACTATATAACATTGCTAGAAAAAAGCAGGATACAATGGCAGAAGTACTTAGTACAAATATTCCCAATATATCCTGGCGGAGAGATCTGATTGGACCTAAATTGATAATGTGGAATAATTTAGTAGCAAGGTTGGCAAATGTTAACCTCACTGACGAAGAAGATGAATTTAAATGGAGTTTGGACCCGACAGGCGTTTTCTCTGTGAAAACACGTTATCGGGCATTGATATACCAAAATGTACCAAACACAAATAAAAAATTGTGGAAATCAAAACTTCCTCTAAAAGTTAAAATTTTTCTATGGTTTTTAAAGAGAGGAGTTATTCTCACTAAAGACAATTTGGCCAAAAGAAATTGGAATGGCAGCAAACAATGTGTCTTCTGTCAAGAAAATGAGACAATTCAGCATCTATTTTTCGAGTGTCGATTCACACGTATGTTATGGGCTTCGGTCTATGCGGCATTGGGATTACCTAAACCATCTAGTGTGTCTAATATGTTTAATGGCTGGCTGAATTTAGTTCCACAGAATTTTAAACCTCTGGTATTTGTAGGCGCGGCAGCCTTATGTTGGGTGGTCTGGCGTTGCAAAAATACAGTGGTTTTTTATAACAAATCTCCAATTTTTTTGCAGGTTATCTCCGCACATGGTCTATCCTTCAACGGCCTCCATCGCGGGACAGTCTTGTAGCGGCGTCACATTGCTTGGCCCATGTGGCCAAGGTTATTTTTGCCCGGGCTTTTGGGTGGCAGTCTAGTCTTAGGATTGGCGGCTTTTAGAGTCCGGTAGTCAAGAAAAACTGTTGCTTTTTGGCTGTGTGTCGTTTGACAGAGGCCGGGATCGCTTTCAGGCGGATGTATCACCTCGATGTATCTATCTGAAATTAATAAAGTATCCCTTTTCCAAAAAAAAAGACACAGATGTGCTGCTGTTTCCAACTCTTGATCACAGAGAGGACATTCCAACTTACATTGCCATTGTGTTGACACCCAAAATTGGCAGGCTGTGCAAACCGGTCTGACCGGTGTGCACAAACCGGTTAGACCGGTTTGGATAATATGGTTAAAATGCAGATTGGACTTCACCATTGCGTAGCTCTCGTCGAGACGATCAAGATGCATATGTAGAACACCTAATTTGTACTCCGTATGAGAGAGTTATGACTTCGGCAAGATCTGCACTCGGGAAAAGTAATCCGGCTATTATCAGCTTCAAGGTAGTTGTGTCATATTCATCCTTTGGGCCGATTACTCACCTTTTGTGATCAAAATAATTTCTGGATGCAATATTAAAATTACCGTTCTTCATTCTCAAGTTGAGGAGTATTCCAATGACCAATTGATATTGAAAGTAATTTGGTCATTTTATGCATTCATGATGGCTTACAAGTGTGAGGATGGATTTTTTCAAAATTTCATAGCTGACAACATGTACTTAGACTTGTTCACTCACACAAGGCGTCCAGATAATAGTAGCATGCTAAATTCTTCATATTGGACAGAATCAAGCAATATGGCAGATAGATACTTCCGTCTTTAAAAGAAAGATTTAGTTGGCTGATTACTTCTAAGAATGATCTGGTCAAGAGTAAGCTTGATAGCAGCAGAGAGGATAAGAAGAATATAAAGCAAGAATCAAGATATTTACAGCCGAAGCGGTGTTCTTCAGGTTTCTTCCATATTCAAAAGAGGAATGCGTAAAAAAGAATTAATGGAGCAGCTTGCAGATGAAGTATCAGCAAGGTCAGCAATAATCAAGCACAAAGATTATTTCTTGATACGCAAGCTTTACCAAGAAACAGGGGGGCATATGTTGACACCCAAAATTGGCAGGCTGTGCAAACCGGTCTGACCGATGTGCACAAACCGGTCAGACCGGTTTGGATAATATGGTTAAAATGCAGATTGGACTTCACCATTGCGTAGCTCTCATCGAGACGATCAAGATGCACATGTAGAACACCTAATTTGGATTCCGTATGAGAGAGTTATGACTTCGGCAAGATCTGCACTCGGGAAAAGAGGTCAGACCGGTTTGGAATCCGGTCAGACCGGTTTTGAAGCTGTAATTCGAGTAGGTTTAGGTTTTCTGATGTAATCCCATATTGTAACTAACTCATGAGGGTTAAGACTTCCCCGGTCTATAAATATAAAGGCTAGAAGGCCGATTGAGATATATCCAATCGAATCAAACATTACTTTATCCTTTACCTCAAACCCTAATCTCTTCCAACCTCCATGCTTCTCGTCCGCTGATCTCCACGACCAGAGATGACGTCCTAAGGCTCGCTGGTCGACCTAGGGCACGCTGGCGACGTTTACACCCTGACGGGGTCCCTCCCGGGTGAGAGCTTCGACGGTCTTTGCTAGTTTGCTCGTAAACTAGTCGTTCTTCGTCATGTAAGTGCGTTGGTTATCTCTTTACTGGTTTGCTCGTAAACCTTGCCGTCCTCCAACACGTAAGCTTGGTAGTTACCCTCACAAACAGTCGATTCTAGCGAAACCCTAGAAATCGGTCAGACCGGTTAAGCAAGCCGGTCAGACCGGTTCGTGCGAACTTGCTGATCTTCGTTCGTTTTAAGTACTCTCGTGTGTTGACCGAGATTTGCGTCAACACATTTTGGCGACTCCGCTGGGGAACGATAATTCTGGTTACTACAAACGAATTTTTCTACCCTAGCCTTGTGTTAATTGATCTACTATTTTGGTTCGCCCTTCTTATTGCATCTGGACTTTAGACCGATTGTAAATATAATTGTGTTATTGCATCAGGTTGCTCAAACCGATTGCATTGTGTTTTGCTTGCTGCTTCATATTGGAGATTAAAGTAGAAGCAAAGTCTTGGTCATTGATTTCTTGGATTATCTTGAATATTTGGATATTATGACAAGACTAAAAGCATCAAGACCTATTATGGCGGGTTATCAATATACTTCACATCAGTTGTACTACAACGAGCCCGAGGTACAATTTGCAAATACATTACCTATGTATAATAATTATTTTGCAAGTACCATGAATCCTCATGTTGATGTTGCTAGATATGATACTAGTAGGCATATTGCATTGGCTAGTAATTATTCAGATGGAGTTACTTATGCAAATTATAATTCTGAATATTTTACATAGTTGTAAATTCCATTCCGGTACCGGCCGGAATGGCCGGAATGCCCCGTTCCGGTGCCTAAACCGGTATAGAAGGGCTGAAATCCCGTACCGGGTCAAATACCGGTCAATACCGTCAATCCCGGTCAAATACCGGTCAATACCGGTCAATCCCGGTCAAATACCGGTCAATACCGGTCAATTCCGGTCAATACCGGGTCAATACCGGTCAATACCGGGTCAAACGCCTGTTCCGCTCATTTCGGTACCGGGCTAAAACCAAATGACGCCTCGTCCAATATGTGAGTTTGGTAAAAAACTAAAAATGTCAGTGTGATGAAGCATAATTATGCCGTAATTATATATTTATATGAATATTTATGTATATATACATTCATATATTTTTAATATAATAAAGTCCGGAACGGTACACCGATATCGGCCGGTACCGGAATGTTCCGTTCCAAGAGCAAAAACGGAATGACCTCCGGAATGGAATTTAGAAGTATGATATTTTATGCAAAAGCCATTGTCAAGTAATATGTATGCTTTAAATTATAATGCTACTAGCAACATACAACATTATCTTAACACATCGGCTGCAGAACAAGTTCACATACCGATGAACAATTATCAAGGCCAAACTAACATAGTGAGTTCGGCCAATCTTTATGAGACATCATGTGGTAATGATTTTAATACTGTTCAACAAGGTGTTTCATATGCTTATTCATCGGCAACAAATTCAGAATATTTGACTCAAAGCATGCCGATAAACGAGAAAATTGGGTATACTAATTTTAGTTATCCGGCCAGTTATTCTCAATCGTCATATGATGCACAATATGTCCCTCAAGTGAATGTTGCATCTACTTTTCGGCACAACATGCAAATGCTAATAATCATGATTTGGCTCAAAATACTTCTGATAACTCTAGCCAAATTGATGAAAATTCAGCAAAAATACATGCTCTTCTCGAGAAGTATATCAACTTTTTTCGTGATAATAAGAAGAAGAACGATTCAGATTTGACTAATAGTTCAGTAATTACAACAACCGAACGATCTGGATCTGTTCAAACAAAAGAAACAAGTTTGGCTGTACAAAACATTGTTAGTAGTAAGAAAACAGCCGAGCTTAAATTCCCACATGAAGTTGTGTATTTGTCTAGCGATTATTCTGTTATCAATAAATGTCAACTCATGGCTGGGAAGAGTTCATCCAACCAAAATGTTGAAGATCATGGCGTTGGAGGCAAAGAGGAGGCACTGACATGTCCCGACTTGGTGATTCCCAGTAAACTTGGGAAAACCGGTCTAACCGGTCCTACAATCCGGTCTGACCGGTTTCTACAGAAAGCAACTGATGTGGGCTGCCATCAAGAGAAATACGACACCATCTATATCAAGGTTCCACGCCTCTCCAAAAATTTCAGCAAGGTATGCTTTGCAAGTAACTCCCAATTAGATCATGTATTTTTAGTTAATTCATCTACTAATGGTGCTATTATGAGTATTTCTAACAGATCGATTGAGGATGGTAATTTACTTGCTAGTAGTGTCATACCTTCAGATTATGTCGGCCATTGTAATGTAAAAGTTAGAAAGGCCGATAACAGCAAGATTTTGACATTTAAAATTTCTCCATCATCATTGCCAAAGTTTTTCTCTACATGGTTTACTTATGGTCATTCTGGGATTAAAAGCAAGAAACCAAAACCGAAAAGCGTTGTGAAGTCCGATGATGATATAGTAATGAACTCTAAAGCATCGGATGTGAGAAGCACAAAGAAAAGTATAGCCGAATGGATTAATAAGAAATTTGAACCATTCGTTTGCTTGGCTTTAAAACCTTCTCCACAAAAGCATCGGTTAGAGAAAATAAAATATACTTTTGATTTGACTTTGTGTGATGATTTATTTGACATATTGCTGGAGAAGAATTTTATTAAACCTTTTGGTCACAAAGTCTTGCTGTCATCTCTTGATGCAAAGGAGCGAAATTATTGCAAGTTGCATAATTCATTTGATCATAGTATTCAGAATTGTAATATGTTTCGCCAAATTATACAATCGGCCATTAACTCCGGACAATTAAAATTTTCTCATGCACAAGAGAATGACCAGTTGAAATCAATTGGTCTTGATGATAAGAAGTTACAAAATTGGCCAACATCGGCCAGTTTATGTAACAATAAAAATATTGGTGAGGAGGAAGATTCTAAGCCCTCAAGTGGTATAGAAGACATCGTTCAAATTGAAGATGTTTCGGAGGACGATGAGCTTAATAAAATCTGGAAAATACTGGGGGGCAAACATGTTCTTCACAATCGGAACAAGAACCGATTACTCCTGCTGTGCTGACAAGGCCGATCAGACCGGTTTGCTCAACCGGTCAGACCGGTACGAAAGCGATCAGACTGGTTGCTCAAACCGGTCAGACCGGTTCTGATCAGGGTCGCCCAGAAATATTGAAGTCAGGGCGTCTTAAGATGAATGGAGGTAAAGATCGTGTTAAGCACAATGGTAAAAGGCCAAAGCTCACTTTTGATGAACTTCTAGCTAAGTATCAAAAAGAAAATGAAGCCAAGCGTGCTAATCGGTCAAATGGAGCTAAATCATCAAGATCACCTCCTAAACATAACTCTGGGAATTGGAATTGGCAAAGGAAGAGTTTTAATTCAGCAGCACCATGTTCTTCTTTTGGTCCATCAATGCCAGTTCCATGTGCTCCACATCCCGCTAATTTTTATCCTTACTCATCACACGGATGGAATGATTCATGGGCACATACTCCTTCATATTTTAGGCCATATTATATAGAGTATGCAGCTCCACAAGAATCATTATATGCAAGACAACCTTATATTAAAAATGACCGTTTTGAGCATAAAGATCGGTCTAGAGTTTAAAATAAGAAAAATATTGTCAAGCAGATTTATGTAGTGAAGAAGGATGGTCGCAAAGCTACAAGTTCAGATCTGAATACAATTGATGAATAGCCGATTAATGTGTTAAAGACTTCGGCTATTAATGGCAATGAAGAGAAAAATTTAGCTATTGATATTCCAAATACTAAATCTGGGCAAAAAAGGTTAAAGGAGCCAAAAATCAAGAAAGAGTTGTCGCTGTCCAAAGCTCAAGCACAGCCGAAGCATTTACTCGGTTCGTTAGATTGGCAAAAGAAGAAGCTCCAGATACTTAGTGCCCAAGAGCTAAAAGAAAAAGGCATGGCGTGGGTTCCTAAAGGAAGCATTCAAACTCAAGACGAAGACGATGTTTCCACAGAAGTTGCAATGCAATTAAAGAAGAATAGAAGATCCAAGAAACGATCTTCAAATATAAGGTTTGCACCCAATCATCAAAATTATTGGTCGATGCATCATTCATTTGGTTTACAAATGTCATATACGTCTATATATTGGAATTCATCCATGAATATGTTTGGTTATCCCTCATGCGCTTATTTTGATCCCTGGACGCCATATGGGTCTTTATATCAAGGAGGGTTATCACCAAATTGTTATGCCTATTGATTAAATTCAAAAGCCAAAATATTTAGTTTTTGGAGATGGTTTTTATTCTGGATTTTATATATCTCTCTGCACTATTTTGGCTATACATATTCTTATGGATGAATTTATTGTAGACAATAACTTGTATCGTCCTTGGCCACACATACGGCCGATGAATGTCTTTGATCATCGTCCTAAAGCGTTAAACTTCCTGACAAGATATCGCCTGATTATTTTAATGCCCGGGGGGGCAAGAAAGTTCATCAGAAGAAAGTTGGCCACCAGATCAGGCAAAACTGGTCAGACCGGTTTCCCAAACCGGTCAGACCGGTTTGTCACAATGAGCAATTTTACCTTATGAATTTGATACTTTTTTAAATTGGCTTGAAAGAGTCATCAAGGCATTGTTGCTGTTTTTGTTTCATCAAATAACGCTATAGCCGGTTTAAATATTTTATATCAATATTTAGGCCGAATATGAAGTTTTGTATTCGAGCTAGAAATCTTGTGATCCATTGGTGTGAAATAGGCAAAAGCGTTTGGTAATTCAAGTGCTTACGCTGAAATGATGCTTATTTGATTCACAAAAGGAGTATTATAAAGATGCCTAGAGGTTCAACTAACCGGTTTGTAAGACCGGTTTGACCGATGTATGTCTACTACTCTGGCTGTTGAAACTCTAGAATTTGTTGAGGCCGAGGCTAGTAGTTAGAGAAGGCTTATTGTTAAATATTTGCATGATCCAAGATGCATTGCAAGATCAAGAGAAAGACAAACAAAAGGAGTTCAAGAGTAATCCGGCTATTATCAGCTTCAAGGTAGTTGGGGTCATATTCATCCTTTGGGCCGATTACTCACCTTTTGTGATCAAAATAATTTCTGGATGCAATATTAAAATTACTGTTCTTCATTCTCAAGTTGAGGAGTATTCCAATGACCAATTGATATTGAAAGTAATTTGGTCGTTTTATGCATTCATGATGGCTTACAAGTGTGAGGATGGATTTTTTCAAAATTTCATAGCTGACAACATGTACTTAGACTTGTTCACTCACACAAGGCGTCCAGATAATAGTAGCATGCTAAATTCTTCATATTGGACAGAATCAAGCAATATGGCAGATAGATACTTCCGTCTTTAAAAGAAAGATTTAGTTGGCTGATTACTTCTAAGAATGATCTGGTCAAGAGTAAGCTTGATAGCAGCAGAGAGGATAAGAAGAATATAAAGCAAGAATCAAGATATTTACAGCCGAAGCGGTGTTCTTCAGGTTTCTTCCATATTCAAAAGAGGAATGCGTAAAAAAGAATTAATGGAGCAGCTTGCAGATGAAGTATCAGCAAGGTCAGCAATAATCAAGCACAAAGATTATTTCTTGATACGCAAGCTTTACCAAGAAACACGGGGGCATATGTTGACACCTAAAATTGGCAAGCTATGCAAACCGGTCTGACCGATGTGCACAAACCGGTCAGACCGGTTTGGATAATATGGTTATAATGCAGATTGGACTTCACCATTGCGTAGCTCTCGTCGAGACGATCAAGATGCATATGTAGAACACCTAATTTGGACTCCGTATGAGAGAGTTATGACTTCGGCAAGATCTGCACTCGGGAAAAGAGGTCAGACCGGTTTGGAATCCGGTCAGACCGGTTTTGAAGCTGTAATTCGAGTAGGTTTAGGTTTTCTGATGTAATCCCATATTTTAAGCGACTCATGAGGGTTAAGACTTCCCCGGCCTATAAATATAAAGGCTAGAAGGCCGATTGAGATATATCCAATCGAATCAAACATTACTGTGACGAACCGGATTCTCACCGACGAGAACCCGACTCCCTGTACCCTTGAGATAATCCCAGGAATAGCAGCTATCTCGTACAGAACTCATCTCAGTCGAATATCACATCCATACAATGATAAAAGATTCATTACATGACATATGTAAAAACAAAGCGTCTGGTACAAGCCCTCTGGGCTAAATCGACATTAAGATACATCTGCGTAGCGGTAGCTAGAACAACAGGGTCCACTCTTCCACAGGCATCCTTGAGCGTAGCGCACACCCTTCAGTCGTACCACCCGTCCTGGTTGAACTCGTGGTCAGGGTCTTCACCTGAGAACCCAAAGTCTGTCCCCAAGGAAATGGGACAGGTCCACGTCACCAACCATAATATGATGCAAGCTTTAAAGTGGCTTATTCTAAGGATAAAGAAATAATCAAGGTTTGAGCCAGGGTTTTCTTATGCAAGCAGCAGCAATAACCCAATTTCATCTCATCACCAACTCTTGCTCACACACACACATCCACTCCCCAAAAACCAACCATCAGCCTCACATTTTCCCATCGGGCTCGTCCTGCCACAGCAGGTTCCCGCAATACATCATCCACCAATCACCTTTCACTCTCTAGTCGACTCGGTGAGCTCCCTCCCCACCTTGTCTCAACAGCCTCAGCTGGACCAATCTCTCATAACCCGAATCAAGGATGAGGTAAGAAAGCAGATTCCCATGCTAGCCGGGGCTTCTCAGAAATGGGTCGTCCGTAACAGTGGACACGGCTATACGTATAGTTTACACTCTGCAGAGGTGGCACTCCAGGAATCCATCCGGGCTGCAAGGCTAGTCCGCAACCAACCTGAGACACAGCCCACAGCAAAGACCCTAAACAGTAACGGCGCCAATCCTGTCTCCCTGGGCTCGGGAAACATCTGATCTAACATCTGCCCCTGGGTCGTGAAACCTTCCCACAGGGGCCAGTCGGGGGCCGTGGTAAATCAGGGAGATTACGCCGCAACGAATCCCCCCTGCACATATCAAGCTCGATTCTCCTACAGTCTCGGCGCCGCACTAGAGTAGGCTTGCTGGAACCCTCCCCATACTGGGTAGATGGTGAGCATGGTATTTCCCAAGTCCAAAGTGGGGGCACGACTCGGTCCTTAATTTTCGGTAAAGCGAGTATCTGCATCATAAGCGATCCGCCGCAACGGTCCGCAATCGGCACCCATAACAGGTATTGCCGCCCAAACTCCTCAAGTACTCCCCGAGTACCAATCCCTCAAGTAACCGTGTACCCGCAACAGGTACCCCATAGGGACTGCCCGAGTGCAGCCCCTCAGCACCTCGATCAACGATCGAGTTGTTATTACTCGCTTACACCGCCTAGCTGCACTACTCCTCCCAAACCACCCACAACTCACGCCAAGAGGATCAATCACAACCATCCCAACACATGCATAGCATAGCATATTTCATAAAGTGAGTAGTAGGTAGCAAGGTAACAGGATAATAACAAAGGCAGTGCAGGTTTATCATGCGAGTAAAGTGCTAGCATACTAGTTGCATGTCTAATAGGTATTTCAGAGAATGGTCGGGCGTGAACCTGGGCAAAGGTCTTCGTCTTCGTCAAAGCAGTTGTTGTAGTGGTCCGGCTCCTCCTGACTCTCCGGAGCTCCTAAGGTCGCGGAAAATAAAATAAGACGCGACTACTAGCAAAGAAACACTAAGACAGCGATGAAAGAAGACCCAAATAACACCAAACTCTACACTAACGCGTAGATCATGTTTTTAGAAAAATATAGAAACTGGTTTCATATTTTTTTGAGCTACGGTTGATTTATTATTAATTTTACAAGTTTAAATCATTTTCTGAAAATATTAAATAATTTCCAAAAAAGAAAAACAGACAGAAATTAGCCTGCTGACGTCAGCATGACGTCATGCTGACGTCAGCAGTGGGCCCTGCTGACGTCAGCATTGACCGGTCAACGGTCAACGGTCAGCGGGTCAACTCTGGTCAGTGGGCCCCATGTGTCAGTGACTCGCAGAGTATGACAAGTGGGTCCCATACGTCAGCGTAGTTAAAAGAAAAAGGAAAAAGAATAAACGATGGCTGGGCTGGAATTGGGCCGAAAGTGGCTGGGCCGGAAGAGTTTAGGGTGGTTAAACGGACTTAAACGCGAACAATAGGCCCACGAAGGGGTGGCTGCTGGTGCTGCTCTGGTGGACCAGGTCCACCGTGAACCGTGAGAGAGGTTCACATGAGCCGGGTGCACGGGATCGTTTTGTGGTTGGTCGGGATTTTCTGTGGCCGGCTGTGTGGCATGCGGGTGTGGTCCAGCGTGTGGCCACGCCACGGCGCGACGCAGCGCACGCGTGGCGCGCTCCAGAACGCGCCGGCGGCGACGGTCGACGGCAGGTCGGCCGGAAGAGGGCTCGGCTTTGGTCTAGATCGATCGGGAAAGCTTCGCCAGGGTTCGGCGGTCACGGACGGGGTGAACTAGGGCTCGGATTGGGTTCGGTTGGGCCCTCCCGACGCGAACGACGGCGGCTCGGCCATGGCGCCGGCGAGCATCGTCGGCGACTCGGGTAACGCACGCAACGGTGCACGACTTGGGTTCGGCTTGCGCGCTCGTGGCCTCCAGCGACTGCTGGGGCACGGCTAAGTGCACGCGCGGGCTCGTGGTCGCCCACGGCCGCGCGTGGCCTCGGCGTTCGCGCGCACGGCGAGCAGAGCTCGGCCGCGGCGGGCCTCGGCTGCGGGTTAAAGGCGACGGCGGGTTGCGGGTGCGACAGCGGCGACGGGTTCCTGCACAAGAAGACGGCCACGACACGAAGGTCGGGTACACAGGGGCTAGCAACGGCTGCGGCGGCGGAACTTGGCCGGAGACAAAGAAGAAAAGGAGAACTCGGCGGCGCTCACCTAGGGGTCACGTCGAGGTACGCTGCAGCTCGGGGAAGGCTCGACGCGGTCTGGCGGTCCTCGTGCTTCTCCTCCCGTCCCTGGTCCGGCTCCCCTTCGGCGGCTCCACGAGCGGCGGCGACGGCTTCGGCGGCGGCGTTGCGGGGAAGACGTTGGGCTCCTCCTCTCCTTGCTCCGGCTGCTCCACAACCTTTCCCACCCCTCTCCTACTCCTCTCCTCCCACGAATTGGATCGGGATGGAACCCCAAAGGGGCGGCGCGGCTTGGGGAAGAAGAAGACCGGCGGCGGGTTTTATAGAGTGATGGCGCTAGGGTTTCCCGGGGTTCGACGGACGGATGGGGAGCTCGAGCGCCCGCGGACACGCGGCGCAATCGCGTCGGGCCGCACGGAGCTCGGGTGGTTGGGTCACGGGCGCGCGGCCGCGGGAGAGAGAGAGGGGGGCAGAGCGGCGCGCGGGGGAAGACGATGTGAGGAGGGGGGTAAAGCTGACAGGCGGGGCCCGCCTGTCAGTGGAAGAGAAGGCGACGCGGCGGGGACGCGGTGAATGGTTGGGCCGAGCTGGGCCGAAAGGCCGAGCGGGCTGCTTGGTCGGCTGGCTCGGGAAGGAAAGTTGAAGGGTGAAAGATGGACTTGGGCTTCGGGAAAATTGGCCCACGAACAATTAAAAGGTTTGGAAATTAGTTTAGTCAATTAGAGTTTGAATTCAAATCTAGAATTTGAATTCAAACCTACCAAAAATCCAAATAAATCCAAATAAATCCAAATCACACTATTTCATCCTTAGCACTTCAAATTGATTTTAAATTTCAAAATTAAATTGCCTAGGAATTTAGAAAGCAATTAGAAGACACTCTTATATGTTTGTTTGCATGCACACAATTCCACCAAAAATTTTTAAATTCGAATTTTTGCACTCAACAAAACCTATAGGTATTTTTAGGGTTGTTACAATTACTTTATCCTTTACCTCAAACCCTAATCTCTTCCAACCTCCATGCTTCTCGTCCGCTGATCTCCACGACCAAAGATGAGGTCCTAAGGCTCGTTGGTCGACCTAGGGCACGCTGGCGACGTTCACACCCTGACGGGGTCCCTCCCGGGTGAGAGCTTCGATGGTCTTTGCTAGTTTGCTCGTAAACTAGTCGTTCTTCGTCACGTAAGTACGTTGGTTATCTCTTTGCTGGTTTGCTCGTAAACATTGCCGTCCTCCAACACGTAAGCTTGGTAGTTACCCTCACAAACAGTCGATTCTAGCGAAATCCTAGAAACCGGTCAGACCGGTTAAGCAAGCCGGTCCGACCGGTTCGTGCGAACTTGCTGATCTTCGTTTGTTTCAAGTACTCTCGTGTGTTGACCGAGATTTGCGTCAACACATTGTTTTGCCTTCATGTGTTATTATCTGCTGTCAATAGCTTGCTTTGAATCAATAACCACGCAAAGAATTTCATTTTGCCTTCTGCATGAGCCTGCCAAATATTCATTGCATCATATGTGCTGTATGTGCCATTCAATTGTGCCAATTATGCAGACTTGGATGTGTATGCTCCGTTGGTTGACCATCTCCAAGTTATCTGATCCTCCTGCTCAAAGAGTCTTACATTTTGAACCAGGTCCCAAAGAACCACAGATTCAGCCATCTCTTCCACTGTTGTCATAGGCCAAAGTCCCCGGGTCCAATTTTGGTCAGTTAAGTCATCCCTTACCGATCTATTCTTTCTCCATGCAAGCTTGTATAAATCGGAGATATATCAATTGGAGCACGCCCATTGATCCATGAACTCTCCCAGAATTTGGCTCGGTTGCCATTTCCTACCTTAACGATCGTAATAGCTCTGAAGAGTTGTTTATCCATCAAATCATAAGGGGATGTTGTTCCTACCCAGGGTCTGTCAGGCTCCACCCATTCATTCATACCACAACCACCGAAGGCTCAGAGCTCGACTGAAAGTGTGAAGATCAAGAATTCCAAGGCCTCCTAATTCCTTCTGTAGCACCACCTTTTTCCATTTAACAAACACTTGTCTCTCTTGTATATTCTCACTAGGCAAGGCAAGGGCAAGCCTTGCTGAAGGATCCAAACGCGCCCTTTATTTATGTTGTTCACCGGTCATTCTAAGTCAAGTGCTACAGTAAATTTTGCTCATGAGATTTCATCGAAATTTGGTACTTTAGTAGATGTAGTAGAATAGATGTATTTGTATAATGGTGGCATAAAGCTTAATTTACAACGGTCTAACGGTAGATCTAGAAGCAACTGCAAATTTTGGTGCAATATAGAATGTAAATCTTTTTGGGATAAAAGCGAACATGTGTTCTAGTACATACACGGAGTATATTACAAAAAAAAATGTAATTTACCATGCGTGCTCAATTAAATCTGCAGTAATTCGTTTTTGCTTATTATGTATGATGAATTGGAACCTTAGCTCTGTCGCACTGCAACCGTTTATTTTTTATTTTGTAGATTCTTCAGAGCTGCATGCGAGGACTGCAGAAGCTACACAAGCAGGAATCCAAATATAGATAAGGGTCAACATGCTATCTTCGGTCGTGATGGTCGGGAGACAAGCCAAAATGAACCTTTATAATTATTTTAGGATTTGTTTTAGTGGCATAAAATGGAATTGTCTCATTATGTTAAGCATTTGCATTTTGTCCATATATGTATCTACATCTAAGTTAAATGTCCAAACAGCTATTGTATTCTTCGCTACTTTTGTTTCGTTTCTGTACCCTCATGCTGTTAGATTGATATCTTAGCCCACACGGCCCAAAGGTTGTGGGCCTTGATCTGCGCCCTGATCGGGGGCGCCCAACCTAACCTTTGGTTGGTGGGCTATTGTCATCATGCGCTATAAAGAGAGGTAGGGGCCGCCGGCTCTACTTCACGAAGTTGAACGTGAGCCGTCAGATCCACCGACATACCAATCCGATCTAGGGTTTGCGCAGTCACTGACGGGAAGCCGCCGCCGCCGCCACGACGTCTTTCGCCGCCGTTCCAAGCCAACCAAAGCCGGTGGCGACCAGAGGGACGGCGTGATCTACATCCTCGATCACCGACCCCTACACTGCGCGTCGCTACCTTGCGCAGATCGTCCCTGATAGAACCCGCGATGACCACCTCCGCGGGAGGCGAAGGTACAACCCACGTGTTGTTCATCATATTCTTGTTATTGTTGGTCGTGTTTTACTGTCAAGTTTGTGACTAGTGATCCATTTATCTTACCTGTGTGTATGATAGTGCCGGAGCTATTATTGTTTGGCTAACTTTGTGAGACGATGTACTTCAATTTTTGTAATAATAATATAAAATCTTCAGGGATTCATACACATTTTGTGGGATGCTCTGTTAATCACACTTCTCATATATTATAATAGTATAATTAATAGTCAAGATACTTCCAAGAAATTTTCAAATATTCATACGGCCTATAATGTACCGATAGAGTAATAATAGACTAACGAACAAAGTGGGCATGTGGGAGGCACACGCATAACGAGCATGCATAAACACCGCTCCAAAACAAAAGAAAACAGCATCAAGTTTTACCCCAAAAGGAATTAAGCAGCTTGTCTCTTATCAGGCTGCTTTTCAAAATATACATCCAAGCCAAAACCACAGAGTATCTTCAAACCAAGACATCCTCAGTTGTTCTCATCCAGGTAAAACTAGCCCAGCGATTTAATGGGTGCAACCATTCCATTTTAGTTGTTTTCATCCTCATTGTTATCACCACCGGAGGAGTTAAGCGCATTCAGTCTCTCGACAAGCCTGGATCTCCTCTCCTCATGGGTCAGCTTCTTTGAGTTGTACCTGTATCATCATAGGGTACCATAGAATGCAAGGACACTCAGATGACAAACACAATCATAGAGTGCATGTTTGATCAGAAACCTGCAAGCAGCTTCATACCTCTTGTGCTCCTTTGGTGGTTCCTTTGTGGGTTTTTCCATGCTAGGATTGGCACGGATTGCAGCATGCACCTTCTTGTAAAGAGTCTCCACATCATCCGCCTTGATGCCCTTCTTAATATACTCGCTGAAGTGAGTTTGGTACTTCTCAAACTCCTCCTCAGCAAGTGTCTGAAATCAAGGTTACAAAACTGTGTACAGAGCTAATATGTGCAATAATCCGGTATAATAACCAAAGAACATCTATAAGGATAATAAAATAATATGGCAACTTGTGAAAAGTTTCAAATTATTAGTGAACTGGATCTTGGTTATCGGGCCATTATACCATTTTCCTCAAATTATTATTTAACAAATGGTCCAGAAACTTGACCGCTTGTAGAGTGTTGCCAATAATAACATTCACCACCTTGGTCCAATTTCACAACTTTAATTTTAACATTATCTTGATTTTCATCTTCAGTCTTATATAATTTAAATTTTTCTAATGGTTCTGAAGGATCACCGAATGGGGGCAATAGAATTTTATGCCTTTGGTAGTTTGGTAGAGCATTTGCTTACTCACGCAAAATGCCTTCGGTGGTTCCAAACAAAATGGACAAGAGTTCCAAACAGTTCCGGTTCCATTTATTTTGGCCTAGGGGACAAGAGGAGCTGGTGCAGCTGAGTTTGCTGGGCTTCTCCAGGATGCACTACAATGGCCTATAGTTCCGGAGCCAGAGTGAAGCCCTGCCAAACATAGCCTTGAGTGTATTTCCCCTTAACACAGTTGATGCATGTTCCATGTCTGAGAAATCTAATAGTTGGGGTATGTCTTCCCCAATGAGATGTTCCCTTCGCCCCCTTGAAATGTGGCCTAAATGGTAGTGCCATAATTTCCATGAGGTGTCATCTTTTCGCTTATGCTTATTCAAACTATCACACACATTCATCATGCAGGATGAGCATATAAAGCTTTCCTACTCGCAAGGAAAAGCTATGTCAATCTGTTATAAATGTGTGTGATAGTTCAAATAAGAAAGTAAAATAATGATACCTCGTCGAAATATGGCCGGCCATATTTTAAGAGGGAAAGTGGAACATGTCATCAGGGAAGAGATACTTCAAATAGATTTTTTCAGACTCATAGTTCATCAATTGTATTAACAGAAAATATGCTAAGATGATTAGTAAAAAATGAGCTACTAGGAGAAAGCATCAGTGGATGGCTTTGATTCACTCACTACTTTTGCTAATGATTTCTTTCATTATAGTCATATTTACCCCTCAGTGCCTAATGGTCCGAATGGGGACAAATACCACAGTGAGATAAATAATCAGTAACTGTAATGAATGAATCAAAGCCATAGGTGCTCCTAGTAGCTACTTTCTTTAATTGTCTTGGAGCCCTTCCTCTCCACCAGTAACGGCTCCGACTCGTCCATTAATGTGCTGCACTGTGCTACCTTGTAGCAACTGAAAAAACAGCTCCAGCCCTACTTATTTTGGCCTAGGGAACAAGAGGAGCCAATGGAGCTGAGTTTGCTGGGCTTCTCATGGCTCTGCTACAGTGGGCTATAGAGCTGGAGCCAGGTGAAGCCCTGCCAAACACAGCCTTAGCGTATTTCCGCTTAACACGGTCGATGCATGTTCTAAGTCTGAGAAATCTAATAGTTGGGGCATGTCTTCCCTAATGAGATGTTCCCTTCTCCCCTTTGAAATGTGGCCTAAATGGCAGTGCCACAATTTCCATAAGGTCTCATCATTTCGCTTATGCTTGTTCAAACTATCCACACACATTCATCAATCATCATGCAGGATGAGCATATAAAGCTTTCTGGCTCGCAAGGAAAGGGGAAAGCTATGCCTCTACATAATCTGTGATAAATGTGTGTGATAGTTCAAAAAAAGTGAAATAATGATACCTCGTCGAAATATGGCGGGCCATATTTCAAAAGGGAAAGTGGAACATGTCATCAGGGAAGAGATACTTCAACTAGATTTTTCGGACTCATAATAGTTCATCAACTGTATCAACCGAAAATACGCTTAAAGACAATTAAGAAAAATGAGCTACTAGAAGCACATCGGTGGATGGCTTTGATTCACTCACTACATTTACTAATGATTTCTTTAATTACTGTCACATTTACCCCTCAGAGCCTATAAACCTAATGGGGCAGAGCATTGCATATCATCGGTCTCAATCTCATGCATGGCGAGTTATCCAAACAGCATGGGTTAGCGCTGGTGGCGTCCAGAGGGACATCAGTAACTGGCAAGCACTGTTCTTCACTCGCCTACATCAAACCCAGAGGCATCCATGGCATCTTCAAGCTCTGGCCATACTGTTTTTTACAAAATTCAGTATTAGCTAGATGTAGTGATCATGTATTAGGCTAAGTTCCAGTGGATTAGCGTTTATTATATGCAAACTCAGCTGTGTAACCCTTATTTTCTAGCAAGTGCCTAATAATGTGAGACCAAGCACTAGAACTATCATTCACCCAGGCATAAGTTTCAAACCCCAAAAAGATAAAGAAAGAACAAGAATGCAGCGCTAACCCTCATGTACTCCGCAACATGACCACCATAGATGTTGTGATGAAGTTCTGCATCAAGTTGCCTCTCATCCTTCTTGAACCCAGCAAACCTCTTGTCACTGTGAGGAATGTCAAGGCCTCCATCCAGTGCTCCCTGTTGGCAGTTTAAAATTGGATGAAAGACAAACTTCAATAATACTCATGAATGATGACATACCATGCGGAGTAAAGTATTTTGTGTTTATTAGGAAAAAAAGGAGTTTATACCACAAGAAATAAAAGGGTTGAGACCTTTAGAGTTTTCAAATATAAACAAATGGGTAATTAATTCATTCCTAATGCTAAAAGGGATTTAGGGCTCTAGATAATGCAAAATTCATCATTCAACATGTACGATTCTCAAGATGGCAGACGCAGAAAATGGCCTAGGACTCTACCTTGCAAAAACAAAAGCCATATTTTGCCTATCTAGTGCTGGGTTGCATGTTGCAAAACAACTGCACAGCAGAACACAGTAGTAGAAAACAGAGGAGCAAAACAATGGCATGTTGACTGCAGTTATTAAATACCTTAAGGGCACCAAAGACACGGTTTCCAGTTGTAGTCCTAATAAGGCCGACATCCAAGAGTGCACGAAATGGCCTCCTGCCATCAGCTGGCTCAACAGAGAAATCCTCACCAGTAGCCTGAACATGGAAGTATACATCATAAGATTTCTCTAAATTAAACAATATTCAACTAAGTTCATTTGAAAGCTGGAGAGACAAACCTTAACATTGCCCTCATACTGCTGATCCAAATCACGGAGCTTCAAAACACGGCGGGCCAAGAGAAGTCCAGTGCAATATGCTAATTGTAAAAATTAGAACAATTCAATCCAGATGGTCCACACTCAATAAAATCAGAATGCACACCACTCTGGGCAACAACATTCATGTTCTGTTCCAATGAAAAAGATCATACTAGTTTTTATCTACCTGCAGCATAGTTTGTAAGACCAACTTCAAGTCCATAACATGGCAACTCGTGTGAGTAGGCTGCAGCAAGGACCGTATCACCAGCAACGCTTGCAGACACGATTTGGGCGGTGATATCCTTGTTGGTCTGCAGTATCTTGTTAAGGTACGCAAATGTGTGTATGTGGACAAATAAATATAACTAAACACGCAAGCATAATTTTATATTGAAGAACATAATAGAGACGAAGAATGAAGCAGCGGAGACCGTGGTAGAAAGGATACAAATCTGACAACAAATCGGTACTTGGGGGTGTTGTACTTATTGTTGTCTTGGTTGATGAGCCTAATCCTGGCTCTATAGTCGGTCTTGCCATCTGCAGAAACGTAGACATTAGAAGAGAAGAAAGAAAGAAAATCAGAGGTGCAGGTTAGGACGCAGGTGGCAAGATGGTTATTGTCCCCCGGCGTCTCTTGAACTGGACTTGAAAACGCCATTGGTCTTCTGCGTGCTGACGAACCCCTGTCGAATTGAGAAGTGTAAGGAATGTCACGACACAAGTAAGCATAGATTTGACTGATCGAAATTGTCCTTGTTATTAACAGTATGGTGCAAACAAGATATAGATTGGACTGAAATTGTACGTTTTAGCAGCAATATGATACAACCAAGATGATCACACAAAGAGATAAGATAACCCTCAGCAAGGTTCAACGGATCGATGGGCGGTCTCGCAGTGTGGAGTGGATTTTTAGCAGGCCAACCAAGAACAAATTGATTGCAATTGGATCAACCCGGCCGGAAAAAGTGTGTTCTTTCACCGTGGTACAAGAGTATATATGCAAAGTGTTTGGGAAAGGATCGAGGAATGGCCGATCGCATGCAGCAAGAAGCTAAACGGGTGGGTGATTGATTCTTCATTGCTGTTAGGGCAGGAGTAGGAAGAAGGGTAGGTGATATGTTACCATGTCGGCGGCGGCTGCGTGAGACGACGACGGCGATGAAGGGAGCAGACGACGACGGCGAGGAATGACGAGTGCGCTGCTGCTTTATTTGCGGTGCCTGCGACCAAGAAACCCTAGCCTAACCATTGGGCCTTTGATAAGTGGGCTGCTTCCTTAATTTAGCAGGCCAACGCCAGGTTTTGTGGGCCTTTAAGGTAGGCTGAATGGGACAAAGCGCCAGGGCCCAGATCCACTGGCCCGCCTCCGCGCCTCTTCCTCCTCGGGGAGCCGCCGGCAAGGACTTGCTCGACGAAATGCTCACGAGAGAGAAGATAGATTGAAGGAGTACTCTAGTCTAATGAATTGTCAATAAGTTTTTACCTGATCTCGAACGCTTTTCAGAATTTCAGTCTCTCTGAACCTTGGACTTGCTAAACATGTCATCCTACCCCCACACAGGAGCATGCAATCCTGGCCATCCTTAACAACCGAAAGCTAGATTCTCCTGAAACAAATGGCTTCCACTGTTTCCGTGCCCAAAATTCATCATCTCGAATCAGATTCCACGCCCAAAGCTGGAGCAAAAGAACAGGCTCATCAGTGCCCAGCTTTCCCCCGCCGCAAGCGCTTTATGCCGTCTCGCCTGCTGACATCGATCTTCTGGACACCTCGCATGCCGTCCACGGCGCCAAAAGTCAAGTGGGCTACATTCCCTACGCATTTCTTTGTCAGGAATCGTAAAGCGCCTCCTCAGAACAGCTTGTTCATCTTCTCTAACATCCTGGCTCCTCTGCACCTATATATCTCTCAGTCATCACCTCAGCTTTCATCACACTGCACCCAGGAGGGTTTCAGACTTTCAGTAGTCAGGCAGGAAGACAATGGGGGCGTCGCCGTCGCGGCCGGAGGCGTCGTCCGACTCGTCGCGCGCCGGAGACGGCCACGCCGTGGCGGTGGCGACGAGCAGCGCCGCTTCTGGCACCGGTAGCAACAGCAACCAGGCCCAGTCGAAGAGGGCGCCGGCTCCTCACATGTTCCATGAGATCGTTGCGCAGGAGAAGACTGCCACCGCGGCTGAGCTGGAGGATCAGGCGCGCAGCGGAGGGATCTACCTGGCCGGGAAAACAAAGGTAAACTTCAGCCAAGGCCCTGTTTAGTTCCAAAATTTCACTCCCAAATTTACTATGCAAAAAGAAGATTCCCCGTCACATCAAAATGTCATAACATGCATGGAGTACTAAATATAGATGAAATCAAAAACTAATTGCACAGTTTTGTTGTGCTCTGCGAGACGAACATTTTGAGCCTAATTAATTAATTTTTAGACAATTTTTCACAAATACAAACGAAATGCTACAGTGACGCAATGATTACGAAGTGACATCATACTCCCAAATTCACCCACCCAAATTCAACATCTAAACACCACCCAAGAGCCAAGGGCACACCTGAATCTCTGATAATTGAATGCACAGAATCATTACTGCAGTTCTTTTATTAGTGTCATTGATTGATGCAGAAGTACTGGGTGCATGAGAAAACCAGGTGCAACTGCCTCATGCTGTTCCCCAGAGGACTGTCCATCACTTGGAGTGAGGACCCCAAATACTGGAGCTGGCATTCACTGAAAGAAACAAGGTAGTGCTGCAGCAACTATATATCTTGAGTTCTTGACAAGGCCTGTGTCTTCAGATGAGCTATTTCCATGGCTCTTCATGGTCTCAGGAATTAGAAATATGCTAAATTCAACTACTGACTAGTTTCATCTGCTCTGAACCTAACGTGTTTAAACCAGTGACTCCGAGATCGAGGCTGTGTCGCTGCAGAACGTTTGCTGGCTAGAGATCCACGGGAAACTGGAGCTGTCCCACCTCACACCAGGAGCCAACTACGACGTCTTCTTCGAAATGATGCTCACCGAGCCGGCGTACGGGTGGACAGTGCCGGTGAACCTCCGGCTCAAGTTCCCCGACGGGACGGTTCAGGACCGGAAGGAGAAGCTGCAGGAGAGGCCCAGGAACCAGTGGCTGGAGCTCAAGGCTGGTGAGGTGAAGGCGCAGCCGGGGCAGAAGGGGGAGGTAGAGATATCCTTGTTCGAGTACGATGGCGGGCTGTGGAAGAAGGGGCTCCTCGTCAAGGGCATCAAGATTGTCCCAAAGGAGTGATTAGCATCTGTTTGAGGGTGATCAATAGGTTTTCTCTGTCAGGTGTGTTAAGATCAATGTGATGCGTGGAATAATGTTTGTGGCACCAGATAAACCTTGAAGGCTGAATGGAACTTTAGTCTCTGAAGCAAAGTTTTTGCACTATGAAAGGTCAAAGTGAATGTGCTTCTTTATGGTAGCTACGTATTTGTAGAATGCGTGTTTTCATGGGACAGTTTTGACATATAGTTGATAGTATAATAGAATGAATCACGACTCAACTATTTCAGCTCTCCATCTTGGTGGGTGAACCTGATGCATGGCCATAAACTTTTAGAAAGGGAGAGCATCGTGCCAGCCACGATGTACTGAATTTAGAGTAAAATGCACCAGCGGTACATCAACTTGGCAAGCAGTGTCATCCAGGTCTCTAAACTCTGAAAATGCGCATCTAAGTCCCTAAACTTGCTAATCGGTTCACATGAGGTCCAAACCCCTGTAATCTATATTAAACCACATACGTGGCAGGCTGACTGTATGATGATGTGAACATACTTTATGTGGGCCCCACATGTCAGTCAACCATCCTTCTCCCTCCTTCCTTGCCCCCTGTTCCTCCCCGGGCGACGGCGGCCTGGCTCAGGCGCACGGCGGCCTTCCCCGCCCTCCTCTGCCACCCCGCCGCCCCCTGTTCCTCCCCGGCCCGAGCCACCGCCCCTTCGCCCACCGCTCCTCCTCCCTCCGTCGGCAGCGGGCGCTCTCCTCACTTGCCAGGCTCGCCGAGGACCCCGATGACGTCTCACGACAACCCCCTCCTGGCGCTCGGCGGCATGGACCACGACGGCTAGCAGTGGGTGGAGCAGAAACCGGTGGGGCGGGGTGCGACGGCCTCAGAGCTCCCTCGCAATAGCGGACGGCAGACGACGACATGAGGAGGAGCCCAAGGCACTGCTCGAAGGCGTCGCCGTTGCGGCGGTGGGGGCCATGGTTGCCGGCCCGCGTGGCTCCGCGTCTGCCTGCCGCTGCATCACCGCTCGGCCGCTGCCGATGCCGCTGCCGACGTCACCGTCGCGGGAGGTGCCGCGGTATGGGCGGTCGTCGCGGGAGGAGGGGCTGCGGTGGGGCGGCCGTCGCGGGAGGGGCCTCCTCCAGGAGCTCGGTGCAGTCCTCCCACGCCGCGGCGGCGAGCCGCGTCGAGGCGGTGCCGTCGGAGGAGAACTCCGGCGCTACGGCGGCTACGGCGGCGGACATCGCGGCGTGAGCCTCTCCCACGCACGCGGCGGCGACGTCGAGCTCGGCATGCAGGCGGAGTGGCTCGAGCTCGGTGCCTCTTCGGTTGTCGCGGTGGCGGTCGGGAACGCGAGGACCAGACGCGGGGCGGAGTCTGCACCGCGGCACCCGCCGGCCATGCAAGCTCCATGGATGGGAGCTCGATCTGCACTGTAGGGAGAGAGAGAGAAAAGGTTTACTGACATGTGGGGCCCACATATGCATGTCCATGTCATCGTGCCACGCGTGCGGTTTAATACGAATTAAAATGGTTTGGACCTCACGTGAACCGATTAGCAAGTTTAGAGACTTGGCTGTGCATTTTACTCCTGAATTTATGTCATACAGCCGCTATTTCACCTTGGTTGGCAAAGGTCTGCCGTCTGCGCAGCATCATAGAATCAGGGAGAGCACAGAAGATTGTTTTCCATCTCGATCAGGCAGCGGACGAGGAATGTGGACGAGAATCAGGGAACCTCAGTGACGCCAATGGAGACAGTCCTGGGCTCGCCGGTGGAAAATGGACTATTAGTCCAAGTTAGAAAGAGGTTTTAGTCTTGGCTTTCCAACGGGGACTTCAAATCTGGGACCAAAGGGGATAACCGGGAAAAGGGACATTTAGTCCCAGTTTGAAATTATTTTTGTCCCGGTTGGTAACATCAACCGGGACTAAAGGTCCCCAAAAAACAGTTGAGAGGCCACCGCAGGCACATACCGTCGCAGTTACAAGTCACGTAAATTTTCACGCGGAAATACACATGTGTACCTCTCTTATCATCTCATCTACAGAGTATATGTGATACACTTCTGGGTGCTTTTCTTTTAAATTAACCCGTAGAGGACCTTTAGTCCCGGATTGTAACACCAATCGAGACTAAAAAGTCACACTTTAGTCCCTTCTAATCCCGGTTGGTGTTACCGAGATCTTTAGTCTGGATTGGTGCATCCTTTGGGACCACGAAAAATACAAACCAAGATTAAAAGTTACATTTATTCTGAATTAAAACATAATCGAGACAAATATAGACGATGAAAATATAATCAGGACAAATATAAACGATGAAAAATCCATTACTAGTGGCTCCTGGCTGGGGAGAGATGTACGAGAAGAGAGCACATACGATTGGATTCTCCGGACAGGGCCGGCCATGGGCAGGGCTGCATTCGTTTAAAAAATCAGCTGGGTACGTTGTATATAGGAGCCCCCTCTCTGGGTCAGTATGCACCATATCTTCCCCACTTTGCCAAGATTCATCTGGGCATGGGCGGGTAATTTGTATGTCACAAGTAACTAAGGATCCCTCCTCTTAATGAAAAACGTGCCAAAGCACAGTCGCGAAAAAAACTAAGGACCCCTGACCCTTGGAACCACCTCCAGGAAGAGCCGACATCGAGTGTCAAACCTTTCCGTTGATGTGGATTCTTAGGAAAGATCAGCCTGTTATCCCCAGAGGAACTTTTATCCGTTGAACGACGGCTCTTCCACTTGGCATCGTCGGATCACTAAGGCTGACTTCCACCTTTGCTTGACGGGTGAGTCTTGCAGTCAAGATCCCTTCTGCCTTTACACTCGAGGACCAATGCCTGTCTGGCCCGAGGAAAATTTTGCACACTGGAGGCCAACGCCCCATAGAAACTGTCTACCTGAGACTGTGACATAAGGTTAGAATCCGAGCTCTTCGCCTTCCACCTAAGCTGCGCAGGAAAGGCCCAAAGCCAATCCCATAGAACAGTAAAGTTTCATAGGAGTCCAAGTGCAGGTAGTCCGCATCATCACATACATGTTTACGTCACAAAGCCTCTCTCCGAGACAGCGAGTCTCACCATCGACAGCTCACCAATCTTCTTGCATAGGCCCCTAATACGAATTTGACAAATCCTAGTTATCAAGTTAGTGCACCATTCATTGAGGTAAGTAAATATTAGTAGGCAGCCCGTTGCAAGGAAGGAAATAGCAAGAGCTAGGGATAAAGTGCTTGAGTTATGTTTGTGGACTCTGAATTGTAAGCCGAAGAAGCATTCCTACGAGCTGGCCCCTTCGAATATTATTGAAAAAACAACTCTATGTATCTGCCCCCCTGACCACGAAAGAGTCTCCTATATAGTCATACACATTTGTACATCTTTTACCGGTCTCGGCTCTTCTTTTTATTAATATAAAGGGCAGTGTGTTTCCAAAAAAAAGTCATACACACACATTTTTACGGTCTGCACAAACAACTTTTTTTTTGATACTTCTGCACAAACAACTTTGACAACCGGATACAATTAAACAACCTTTGTTCTATAATCAAGAGAAGGGTGGTATAAGAAATTCCAACGGCTGGCTGTGGAAGTGACGTGAAAGGATAAAATCATGCATAGCGACTGATATGGAACTGATATGATTAAGCTTGTTATTGGAGAGACTCTGTATTATGCTAGCTAAATATGAAGATTATAGCATCTTTGTAAAAATAGATAGCTATCTAATTCAATGGGTAATCCAACAGATTCTGTAAAAATGGCTAGTAAGGTAGGCTAGCTAAAAATAGCTAGCGAATGAGGTTGGATGGAGAGGCACTAAATTTGGAGAGTCATTAACTGAGTCTGTTGGAAACGTTTTTTTCTCTAAAAATAGCTAAATTTAACTTTAGAAAATGATTTGATTAGTCTCTTAAAGATGCTCACAGAGAAACAGCCGGCCATATGGACCCGTTGACTAGAGAATGCGCACTAGGCGATGAGATTGAGCCACACAGATAATATCACAATGACATTTCTTAGAACTAGTAACATCTCCTTAATTTAGCATACACATAGTGTGCTATAAATAAACATCGTTAAATTTTTCGCAAAAAATAAAAATAAAAATAAACATAGTTAATACAAAACTAACCACTATGCATTCAATATATGTTATTAGCACATAAAAATTATTTTAAAATATATGCGATCTAGTTTTATAGATTTCAAATAGAATTGAAAACAGACATTTAAGAGGTAAGTTATCACAATTTTTAGAGATGAAACACATATAAAATATGTGGGCCACAACAGCCCACCTCCCCGTCGAGCAGGCTACGCAGCGGTCGCATGTTCTACGCGAGCATGAGTCCACGCGGTTTATCTTTTACGGTTTTTTAGAGATGAAACAAATAAAAAAAACATGTAGGCCGTAGCGGCCCATCTCCCCATTGAGCCATAACTGGCCACGCGGGGTTGCGCGTTCCGCCCGAGCGTGACTTTACACGCTTCATCTTTTACGATTTTTTAGAGATAAAACACATAAAAAAATATGGGCTGCAACAGCCCACCTCCCCCTCGAGTCGTAACAGGCCACGCAGGGGTTACATGTTTGGACGTTTTGTTACCTTCTACGTTGGAAAAAAAATCTGGTGATGTAGGCCGCAGTGGCCTATCTCTCCATCGATCCATAACTGGCCATGCAGGGGTTTCGCGTTCGGCCCGAGCACGACTCTACACACTTTACCTTTTATGATCTTTTAGGGATAAAACAAATGAAAAAACATATGGGCCGCCAGCAACCCACCTCCCCGTCGAGCCGTAACAGGCAACGCAGGGGTCGCATGTGTCAACGTCAAGGGAACGGGGTCCTCTTGGTGCTGGACAAAATAAGACTAAAAGGAAGTCCACTAAGAGCCTTCTAGGCCCACCACGGGTTTAGGCCCAGAAGAGAAGCATCATCAGAGGTCCAAAGACAGAGGACGACCTGGCACCCGCGAGGTGGTAGGGATCCTTCGAGGGAAAGGAACCTCCCCGACCACGCATTCAATACGCCTGCTTCACTGTGCGCAGGCGGTCCAGGGGCGGCGCGTCTTCCCTAAAACAACATGATTACGGAGAAAGCGTGCTTTCAGACGGCACTGCCACCATTACAGTGGGAGCCCCCTGCCCAGGGACCGCCACGTCAAACAGCCAATAGACGATAGCGGAATTCCCGCTGCACAAGATTTTTGCCACCTCGACAAATATGGGGAGTGGTGCATAAAGAGGGCTCCGCTATGGATGGCAACGGGGTGGGGCGGGGCCGGGGGAACGTCCCCCGCCCCCGCCCCCGCCCCGATCCCCGATCCACGATCCCCGCCCCGTCCCCGAAAGCCTTGTCGGGGCAAAAAACAGCCCCGTCCCCGTCCCTGTCGGTGCCCCGAACCCCGTCGGGGCCCCGTGGGGATCAACTATCGAGTGGAAAATCGTGTAAATCAGAAATACAGACAAAATAAAATCAACCAGGGAGCAGCAATGCATCATGGCAATAGTTCCATGTCCAGGTAGGCAAATAAAGTACCAGTTTACTAGCCAATTACAATAAAGGTCGAGCAAATATTGTCCAAATACGATAGAAACTAGCATCTAGGTAGATAAATGAAGACGTTGAAGCAAGCTCCACGGTCCTCAATCCTCATGCAGTCATGCGGCCATCAAAACTCAAGCATCAACCACAGTGGACTCAAGATCACTCTGAAAATAAAAATATTATCAGAGCAATGAAGCAGTAACATTCATACAAATCAACATGGCTCAACAAAGGACATTGGATAGTGGAAAAATACATGTGTCAGTGTTTCTTCTTCATCATTCAGACAAGTCATCATGGCAGCAATGGTGGGATTAGCATCACCTAATAGGAAAGCAGTAAGATAAAACATTAGTATATTTATTACATGAAGAAAGGGAAAATTGATCAAAGTAGTTGATATGTATACCTAACATGTCCGCACGAGACCATGCTTGCATGGACATAAGAGCTTCAACCATCCGAGGTGCAAGACGACTACAGTGAGGACTGATTATCCTCCCACCAGTACTAAAGACACTCTCTGAAGCAACTGATGTAACAGGAATGGCCATGATATCCCGTGCAATCCTCTGCAAAGTAGGGAACTTGATCCCACCATACTTCCACCAATTAACAATGTCCAGGTCTTGTGTCCTGGGTAGAGTTGGCTCTTCCAAGTACAGATCCAACTCAGTGCGGACATGAGAAGAAGAGATTGTTGGCTGTGAAGACATGTATTGATCAAAAATGTCAAAAACTTCATCTGTTCCAGCCCCACTGTTCTTTGAAGCATCAAAGACAACTGCACTGGAAGTACTCACATCCTCTGGTGATTGTTGGTATTCTTTCACCAATTTGTACAGAAAACCTCTTATTTCAGCCAGTTTACTTTCTGCCCCTTCTATACCATAAATGTTAGTGAAAAGAGCCTTCAACAGATGGAGTTTAAACCTAGGATCTAGAACAGTAGCAACTGCCATAAGAGCATGCACATCTGCCCAATATTTTTTTAAACTTCTCTCTCATGCTTTCTGCCATTTTCTCTACCATAGGAATGTCACTTTGTGTCCATTTTATGATAGCTAAATAAATACCACCGATTCTTGGAAAAAAAGATTGGCAGTAACATACTTAGTGCCTGACAGTAGCTCAGTGACATCAAAAAACAACTTCAGCCTATCACAGATGTCCTTAGCAATATTCCAATCAGTTTCAGTTGGGCACATGGGAGCAAACAACTTCTCACGAAGAGCTAGACGTGCAAAGACAGCTTTGTATTCTACTGCAATGCTAAGCATGGCATAGGTAGAGTTCCATCTAGTTTTACAATCAAGGCATAGTCTACGCTCAAATTTAATGCTCAACTCAGATGCTTTTCTCTCAAATTTCTCATACCGCTTTGGAGTAGCTAACAAAAAACGAACACTTTCACGAATCCGATCCAATCCCTCATTCTTATCCAATGCATGCAAACCATCTTTCACAATTAGATTTAATATATGTGCAGCACAACGCATATGCAATAATTTTTTCCCATCATCAGATCTCAGCATAAGAGAGTCAAGAGGCAACTTATCTTCAATTTTTTCCATCAGGTTGTCATTGACACTGCAATTATCAAGTGTCACAGTGGAGACCTTCCTCTCAAGGTGCCAATCAACCAGGACATCATGAAGTACTTCAGATATAAGCTCAGCAGTGTGTGGGTGAGGCACATAAATGAACCTAAAAAAATCAGAACAAAGACATCATGGAGTATTTTAGTTCAAACTATAGGACAATTTAAACTACAAGACAGCTGCTATAGTATTACCTTAAGAGAAAACTTTTTAGGTTCCACTTCTCATCAATGAAGTGTGTTGTCACAGCCATATAGCCTTTCTTCTGATGATTGGCTGTCCACATATCAGTTGTGATGGCAACACGACATTCCAATTGCTGAAAATACTTCACCATGCATTCCCTTTGAACTTTATACATGTCGAAGATGTCTTGCCTGATTGTGTTTCTAGTCCCAACATTGAAAATTGGTTGCAATACAGCACAGAATTTGCGAAACCCAATATGATCAACCATAGATAGTGGATATTCATGCAGACAAATCATCAATGAAAGGGCTTTCCTAGCAACATCTTGATCAAAAGTGTATTTCTCTATATTAACTTTCCCATCAGCATCAGTTGACACTCTCAATTGTGATTGATTAAGACCTTTTCTAGCCTGTCTAGATCCACAACACTTAAGATGATCATGCAAGTGTGTGGTTCCATTTTTAGTATCTCCTCCTAGCCTAACATGACACCACATGCATTCTGCCTTCCATTTCCCCCCTACTTGCAATCTTTTAAACTCATTCCAAACAGCAGATTTAAGCTTTCTTTTTTTTGCTGCTGCTGCTACCTCTGAATCAGTACCTTGGGACTCCAGGACATGTATACCTGCTTGAGCTGTGTCAGCTACTTGAACTGGGTTCTCTAGAGAACCACTTGTTGGTGTTCCCTCAGCTTCTGGAGAACCAGTGGTTGATGTTCCCGCAGCTTGTGAGGAGCTTGTGGTCACCATTTGCAACAATCAGACGTGCACGTGCTGCAAACCAATAAAAGTAATGTAGAAAAGGTTCAGATACAAAAAACAAATAGATCGAGCACACAAGCTAGCAGATCGAGCGCACATGTACTAATACTAGCAGATCGGGTACAAGCTACTACTCAATATGCTCAATATATATACTAATCAACTAATGGTAGATCCGCAAGCACAAACAGACCGCGAAATACTATTAATGCTACTCCTAAAGCTTGCTTCTCATCCTATTCAAAATACTAACAAATCAAGTAGTACTCCGTAATGACAAGAAGATAAGCAGCGGAAACGCACCTTGTAGATGGTCGCGGCGAGCCGGCTCTGGACAGCGTCGGCGGAGCAGTTGCTGGCGGCCGGGGTCAACAACACCTACGCGTCGTCCGCGCCAACAACACCTCTGCGTCCTCTGCGTCGCCGGCGCTTCCGCGCTTGGTCTCGAGGGGATGAGAGATGGAGAGAGAGAGACTGAGAGTGGGGAACGAGGCGCAAGAGCCGGGGTGGCTAGTGGCGGTCGCCGCCACCCGACGGCAGCCGCTGCAGGAGTGAGGAATGGGATAGGGTTAGGGTTTACGGAGGGGTTATCAGTTTATATAGGCGCAAGAGCCGTTGAGGACCTGAGTTATGTTGGGTCGGATTGGGCTGTTATTGATGGGCCTTAGATTTCGGGGGCCCAATGGTTCCCCACGAGGGAAATTGGATCCCCGCCCCCGCCCCCGTTTAACTTCGGGGCCCCGCCCCGGTACCCCCGCGGGGGAATTTTCTCCCCTGTCCCTGCCCTGTTCGGGCCGGGGCTCCGCGGGGATCCGCCCCCGCGGGGAAAATTGCCATCCCTAGGCTCCGCGCAGCAGGATGGGTCTACATCAACCCTAGGACACCTTGGGGTCCCTCGGGGAAGACCCTGGAGTGTCAGGAACTGGCCCACAGCACAGGATCCCCTGGTCGGAGGGTACTTTTTGTCAGACATAGCCCTCAAGAAGCGCGGCATTCACACCAAAGGCGATAAACCGATTCCTACGGCCCAAGGGGAGGATTATGAATAGGATGGAAAGGCAACATGTAAAAGGGGTCGAATCCAAGAGATTGAACTTCTAGGAATACATTGACCACCACATATGACGTAGGGTGTTACGCTATTGAGCGGTCTAAACCTATCTAAATCCCTTGATCCCACGGTCACCACACAGAGAGAATCTTGCTGCGCGTTACACTCATGGACGAATCTCTAACGGGGGTTCTCACGATTCCCTACTTACGGTATCACCATGTTTCGCGAGAACGTGACTCCACCGACTTTATTACCTTCTACGCTGCAAAAAAAAAAAGATCCGGTGATGTAGGCCGTAGCGACCCACCTTCCCATGGAGCCATAAGTGGGCATGTGGGGGTTATGGGTTCCGCCCGACTGTAGCTTTACGCACTTTACCTTTTACGATTTTTAGAGATAAAACAAATAAAAAAATATATGGGCCGCAACGGCCCACCTCCAGGTCGAGTCGTAACAGGCAACGCAGGGTTTGCATGTTCCGCGCAAACGCAACTACAGGCGTTTTATTTCTCTCAAAAAAAAACTACAGGCGCTTTATTATTGGGAAAAATGAATCTGGTGATGAAGACGGACTGCAAACTGGACACAGTGCGACCCAGTCCTGATTGCTAATTTGTGGTGGGCTTCTGGATCTGACGCCCGCGAATCCGCGATGAGGGCGCCCAGGTCTGCGTAGACGTACGTAGACTGACTCAATGGGAGCGCGTCCTCGTCGTCGTGAGCGTGTCTAATTCAAAAGCCCATCAATTGATTGAGATCTAGCGGAGCAAGGCACCAAATCGACGTGCCCTCACCGTGGGCATCTAATCATTATCTAGAAGCTGTACGTTATTGGTTGGCATTTGGAAACAAACGTCTCCACCAGATTTTATTTTCCTATATACGACTAGTCAACTACTACCTACGGTTTAGTTTATTTATCATTTCCGACAGTAATCTGAACTAGCTGTAGGTCAATATTACTGCCTGCAGCGTAAAATATATTGAATCGGAGGTAGTATAAAGCAAGCAGCAAGCGAGGTCCAGGCTAACTTGGGCATAGCCATTAGCAAGATGGGCTTTCATGCTATTAAGCTTCCACAGCTCCCAGCAGTCCGATATTGGTGCACCACCTTATTCCTCATATGCTCGCTTCTCTCCTCCTCGCACGCACAATCATGCAAATGTCCCAGCTCCAACCAGCAGGATCCCAGCAACATGTCCACCTTCAACAGTACCTTCGACAACCTTCATGGTTACCTGTTTGCAAACTCAACTTCTACGTTTCTATTAGAAGGTCTAGGATTTTACAAGAAATATCCTCCTTCGATGGTGAGCTTATCTGAACCGGGTCTCTTCATCATTGATGATCAAGGGATCGAGTTGTCGAAACCAAGCAGCGATGATGGGACAACGCCGCTCCACGAGGCATCCTTCAGCGTCATGTTCACCATGAGCATCTTCCAGTCCCAACAGAAGAACCTGAATACGCTAGGAAGTAGTTGTCTGATCTTCACCGTTATTCCCCAGGACTTCGTGTACGGTATCGGCAATGATACCATGCTAGCTGTACCTCCACAACTGATGAATGGATCATGTAACTCCACATCCGAGGCTATTGTGGACGCCAACCTTGCGGGCAACCAATTCATCATCCGGGCCGATGAATACAACCACATACTTAATGACACTGTTGATGGCACTATTATCTTTGTAGAAATTACCATAGAGCCTGGCGATTCCAGTATGAAAAATTACAATTTTTCTATTGACTACAACGCTCTTGGCCATAACATGACGGTCCAGGTCAGCGTCGACGACGGCGCAGATGGACAACAACAAAGCATCGGCCACAAGCTCGACATCAATTTCAGCAACATCTCTTCGCATTTTGGATTCTTCAGCTTCTCCTCCTCCATGCTGGGGCAACTCTTTCAACTCCACACCTGGAACTCGACGGTTGAGCTGCTCTCAGACGAGTTGCCGAAAACCCCTCACAAGAAGAAAGAGGCTACTGCCATTATATTGTCCTCAGTTCTCGGATCAGCAGCTGTCACCGTGGCCACGGCTGCTGCTGTCTATTTCTACTTCAACTCCAAGTACAGGGGGTGGAAGAAGGAGCTGGATGAGCTGGCTAGGTCCATGCAGCTCCTTCCAGGGGTGCCCACTCAATTCAGCTTCAGTGACATTCGAAGAGCAACCAACAACTTCCACGAGACCACCAAGCTGGGACGAGGTGGGTTTGGCTCTGTGTATAGATGCAGGCTCCCTGCCCCTAAAAAGGGTGAGACGCTGGAGGTCGCCGTTAAGCAGTTCAGTCGGGATGATAACCGACGCTATGAGGACTTCCTAGCAGAGGTCAGCGTCATCAATCGTCTCCTCCACAAGAACATCGTCCCTCTCGTCGGTAATGGTCCCTAACTATCCTAAAACTCTGTTTATGTATGAAATATTGTGGCTTGCAGGGGCTTGACAGCTCCTGTTTCATCAGAAAAAAAAATTGTGGCTTTGTGCTTTTCCTGCATAGAAAAAAACATTTTCTGTTAAGCCACAATATTTCATACATAAACAGAGTTTCAACAACTTTCAAAAAGTTGCTGTATTTCTACCAATCTGCTCAAAGCTAGCCAACACCGATGAAAACTTCTCAAATTTTGGCCAAATTTATAGAAAAAAATTTGCCTCAAAAAACATTTATAGAAAATTTGATCAAAGTTATAGAATTTTGATTAGCACAAAGCTAGTCTGGCCTTGGAAAAAGATTGTGCATTATTGTTCTTATTAACTATCACTAACACTTAAAACCATTCTTTTTTTGAGAAAGAACTTAAAACCATTCTAGCATCACCACTAGCGTGGGGCAAATCCACTATTTTCCATAAAACTATTCTAGAAATCATCTAACACTTTGCATTGTTATGTTTTCCTGGTAGCTTTTGAAAGAAACTCACTACTGTAAGTCTTTTTGCACAAATTTTCAGGGTGGTCTTACAATAAAGGAGAGCCCTTACTTGTCTACGAGTATATGCCTAATGGTAGCTTGGACCAACATCTGTTTCGCAGGAGCAGTGGTAAACAGCAGCAATCAACTAAGATAAACAGGTGGGACACTCGTTATAACATAGTGAAGGATATTGCTACTGGACTGCACTATGTCCATCATGAGTATGAGCCTATGGTGCTCCACCGTGACATCAAGGCAAACAACATCATGATCGATTCCACCTTCCAAGCACGTCTGGGGGATTTTGGACTTGCCTGTGTTGTGGCCGAGGGGAAGAACTCCTACACTGACATAGGCGCCCCTGGAACACTTGGCTTCAGGGCACCTGAGTATATCCACAGTGGAAAGGCTACAACCAAGTCTGACATCTTTGCATTTGGGGTCCTCACCCTTGAGATTGTAACAGGCAAGGTGGCCATTGATGCGCAGCATCGTCATATCACAGATTGGGTCTGGCATCTTCACAAGGAGAGTAGGCTACTTGATGCTATTGATTCTATGCTGACCACCGAGTTTGACGCCAGCGATGCCAAGCGTCTGCTACTTCTCGGTTTGGCATGCAGCCACCCGAACCCATCGGATAGGCCGACTATGGTGAAGGTAATGCAGATCATAACCAAATCGGAGGCGCCACCAGACGTGCCTCTTGAGAAGCCAAGGTTTGTATGGCCACCACCTGAAGAACTGCTGCCTCCCTTATTAAGCTCTGACTACAGCACAGAGCAGACTAGGGCCGTGTTCTCTTCCCGAATCGGAGGCCCGAATTGGGTCTGCGCCGGCTGACGCGCGTCAGCCGGCGCACTGTAGCGTTTCGTTTGTATGTGCGAAAAATTGTCCAAAAATTTATTAATTAGGCTCAAAATGTTCGTCTCGCAGAGTACAACAAAACTGTGTAATTAGTTTTTGATTTCATCTACATTTAATACTCCATACATGTTATGACATTTTGATGTGATGGAGAATCTTCTTTTTGCATAGTAAATTTGGGAGGTGAATTTGGGATCTAAACAAGCCCTAGTTTGGGCAGCAGTCTGACAATCGGGATCGAGATGTCTGAAAGAGGACAGGCCTCTTCATCAGAAAACGGAGGCACCAGTTCGCACAACCGTTCCATACCATGGCCTTCGTCACACTGCAGAGTAGCGAGTACAGTGACTGAATAGGGCAGTAGTTGAAGGTTCTTGATGTTAGAATGTGGTTATATACCTAATCACATTGTAACACTTGATATGCATGCTGGTTGGTTACGCCATTGATTTTCCTGGCTTCACTGATGAAGCCTTAGGCCAGTCTTAGTGGGGGTTTCATGAGAGTTTCATGATATTAAATGTGCTGATGTGGCATAGGAGAGAGAAGGCAAAGTTTCATGGGATGTGAGAGGAGTTTCATCACCATGACACTTTTTTGGCATACTTACCTAGTTTTATGTATGTGTTTTGTAAGTTTGTGAGCAGTATGTTGTGCAACATTTTCAGACATGGTGTCTTTATACGCCGAATAGCTGCCACCAGTTCTGGAACCACACACGTTCCACTGAGTTAATAGCTGAAGCTTGCTGGTTGCCATGCCTGCTATTTATGGGAGACGAGAGAAGATGGTTAGCGAGTGCCAGGACACAGCGGTAGTAGGCAAAGATTGATTGTTTATTAACATTGTCACAAACACCTGCATCCGTACAACCCCAACTTCAATTGCCATCTGGATCAGTGACTGCAGGATGCATGGAGCCCAAAACAGAAGCCCCCAACCAGATGAGTACTACTCTCATCCGTGTTCGGATGCCGAATTGGCACCCCCGATTCCGGCCGATTTGGGACTGGCCGGCCTGACGCGCGTCAGGCCGGCCACTGTAGCGTTTCGTTTGCATGTGCGAAAAATTGTCCAAAAATTGATTAATTAGGCTCAAAATGTTCGTCTCACAGAGTACAACAAAACTGTGTAATTAGTTTTTTATTTCATCTACATTTAATACTCCATACATGTTATGACATTTTGATGTGACGGGGAATCTTCTTTTTGCACAGTAAATTTGGGAGGTGAATTTGGGATCTAAACAAGGCCTAATATAATAGGCCGGCACACCATCGTTATCTGGCCGTAATGGAACAGATTTCAGAACAATGAAGACTGCCGGCATGTCACATGTACGTACAGTTCAATCTGCATTGCTATTCCTTTCAGGCCGCCTGCGGGTTGCTAGCATCTTCATAGTTCATCAGAAGATAACAGCAGTTCCAGCTCTAGAAAAGGCCTCATACTTTACTGTCGCGATCAATCCAGCTACCGGGGATATCACGCGATCAATCCATCTGCCTCATACTTAATACTTTAACCGGCCTCTGCTCACCAGTTTAATCTCGCGTGTTTGGTGTCGAGCTCACGTATTTCGGCGAAAAAATTCGAACTGCCTGACTCCTGCTTCGCGAGGCAGGGTAGAAAAAGAAGAGAGATGTAGACATGAGCGAGATCACCGAAGACACCATCAGAGTGTTTAAATGCAGGTGTAATAACTTGGCCAGCTGACCCAGCTCTGAGGAAGGAGAAGGAAGCCAAGAGAACAAGCTCTTTGTTAACGACCGAGTAGTGGGAAGGATAGAGAGGAACTAGATCGGAAAGAACAACAGAAGTATAGGTAGCAGCAGAGGCAAGATGCCTTGCGCCGGAATAGTCTTGAGGAAGAAGAAGGTGTTGTTCAGTTTGTTACATCAATGAATTAGTCTCCCCTCTCCTCTCCCGAGCATATAAGTAAACTGCCTATTACATGGACCAAGCCCAGCAGACGAGTGGGCCTTTAGTTGATCCACTCTTCCCCAATCACGCGCCCATTCACCCTCCTGGGCCTTGTGCTAACTCGCAGCCCACCAGTACCTTCAGCTTCTTGTTGCTCAGCTGATGAACTGGTGACATTCCCTCCTTGAGAAGACGCCGCTTGACCCCAAGCCGGCGCAAATGGAAACATCTGTTGCAGTGCAATAGTATCCTCCCAGGTTGCCAACTCCCGTGGCCAACCAGACCACTTTACCAGCACTTGTTGTACAGGAGTCACGCCTCGAGTGATTAATCGTCGCTGCAATATCAATTCAGGCACACGAGGGAGCTCAACATCAGAGGGAAGAGAAGGCAACACCTGGACTTCATCAGACACAACACGCTTGAGTTGAGAGACATGGAACACCGGGTGGATAGAGGAATAAGCCGGCAACTGAAGTTTGTAAGCCACTCCCCCAATCACGCGCCCATTCACCATCCTGGGCCTTGTGCTAATACCAGAGTGGCCTCCTAAGGGACTAGAATGGCAGGCCTGCAACAATTTTTGTTGCAATGGCAGATTAGAACCAATCCACAACCTCCCTTTATACCTAAGCAGACCATCAGCCAAAGTAAAGTGGGCCACTGCGGCAGGATCAATAGTCAACTTGGTCAGCAAGGAAATGGCATGATCATCGTTCTGATATCCTGCAAGCACTTCCTGTATCCATGAAGGAGTAGAGACTGATACAACAACACAAGACCCTTCATGAGCAGATTTTCTGGAGAGGGCATCTGCCACCCTATTTTCAGACCCTGGTTTATAAACCACTTTGTAGGACAGCCCCAACAGCCTAGAGAATACCTTTTGCTGCCAATGTGTGTGCAAACGCTGTTCTGTCAGCTGGGTCAAGCTCTTTTGATCAGTAAAAATAATGAACTCGGAATGTTGTAAATAAGGTCTCCATTGTTGGACTGCCATCAGAATGGCCAAGTACTCTTTCTCATATGTTGACAATCCTTGGGATTTAGGACCAAGTGCTTTGCTAATAAAGGCAATTGGGTGCCCTTCCTGAGTTAACACAGCACCAACCTCAGAGCCTGAGGCATCTGTCTCAATAGCAAAAGGTTTTGCAAAATCTGGTAAACTTAAAACAGGAGCCTGACATAGAGCAAGCTTCAGAGCTGCAAAGGACTTATCATGCACTGTTGTCCATATAAATAATGTATTATTTTTTAACAGCTCAGTGAGTGGTTTAGAAATAACCCCAAAGTTTCTCACAAACTTTCTATAGTACCCAGCAAGGCCCAAAAAACTTCTCAACTCCTTTGCAGATTGTGGAGTAGGCCATTGTGAAATAGCTGACACCTTAGCCGGATCAGTGCCGACTCCTTTCTCACTGATTACATGGCCTAAATAACTAATCTGCCTTTGAGCAGATGCACATTTAGACAATTTTATCTTCCACTGTTCTTTGCTTAACAACTCAAATACTAACCGAATATGATTGAGATGCTCTTCAAAAGTTCCGCTGTAAATGAGGATATCATCGAAAAATACCAAAACAAATTTCCTCAAGTATGGGGCTAATGTGGAGTTCATGGCCTCCTGGAAAGTTCCTGGTGCTCCTGTCAAACCAAACGCCATAACCTTGAATTCATACTGCCCACAATGTGTTTGAAATGTTGTCTTGAATTCCTCCCAGGCTTAAGCCTAATCTGATGAAAACCCGCTCTCAAATCAAGACAAGTGAACCAACAGGCTTTGGACAGTTCATCTAGAAACTCATCAATGACCAGCACTGGGTACTTGCACTTAATTGTGATGGCATTCAAATGACGGTAGTCCACGCAAAACCTCCATGTGTTATCTTTTTTCTTGACCAACAGTACAGATGAAGAGAATGGACTAGAACTTCGTAGAATTATCCCATTGTGCAACATCTCCTTAATCTGTTTCTTGATTTCGTCTTTGAGAGCAGGAGCATATCGATATGGTCTCACTTGGACAGGTGCAGCACCATCTACCAACGGAATAGCATGATCACAAACACGTGAGGGAGGAAGCTCAACTGGCACCTCAAAGAGGATTGCAAACTCCTGAATCAGGTTTTGGATAGGCTCTGGAATCTCCACTGAAACTTCCTGACCAGCAATGGTTGCTTCTACAGCACATACTTGGACTAGAGTACCCACAGGAATTGCTGGTTTATTGCCATAGAGCATAACAGTAGAACCTTGGTGAGAACAGGCCAACCACTTTTGCTGCCAATGTATCTTCATAGGACTATGAGCCTCAAGCCAATCCATTCCTAAAATAATGTCATAGGAGGACAGAGAAATGACCTTGAAATCTGATTGGAACTGATGATTGTCCACAGACCACACAGCTTGTGGCAAATAACTGACACAACAAAGCTTCTCCCCATTGGCTACTTGCACAGATAGCTGATCATTTAAAGGAACAATGCCAGATAATTCAGAAGCCACCACAGAACTAAGAAAGGAATGAGAGCTCCCTGAATCTACTAACATTCTGATCTTCTGGCCTTGAAGAGTACCGTGTAAACAGAATGTCTTGGGTACAGGAACACCAGTTACAGCTGCCACAGACACTGTTAGAAAGAGTTGCTCCTGTGGGAAATCACAGTCTGGAGACCCAGAGGCACACTCCTCCTCCATTTGGAACAATTCAAGTACTTCTTGCAAGACATGGAGTTGCACTGTATTAGCACACTTGTGGTCTTTGGACCATTTTTCAGCACAAAACTGGCATAGACCTTTTGCTCCGCGGAATGACCTCAACGCTTGCCAACGATCTTCAGAGGACTTTGGCTTCCCAACATCCACCACCTTTCTATCTTCAGTAGTACCAGAATGCCACTTGGAGAATTTGTTGGGATTGGGCAAAGGCAACGCCCCTTTGAAAGAGCCCTTCTGCTGAAACATAACATCAGGCTTCCTGTGGTCTTTCTTCTTGGAATTGTCCAGAATTTCCTCCTGCAACTGAGCAAGCAGATATGCGGTATCCAAATCTGAAGGCCGTTGAAGAAGCACAGCAGATTTAATATCATCACAGAGGCCATGGATAAATTTGACAGTGTAATGCAGAGGGTCAGTGGAAACTTCATAAGCTATCAATTGATCCACCAGCGAAGCAAATGCAGTCACATAATCAGCCATGATGCCGGTTTGTTTCAGATTAAACAATTGCCTAATGAGAATTTCATGCTGATCTCGACCAAAGCGGTCCAGTACCAAAACACAGAAATCAGACCATGAACCAGCTTTCACACGTTTTTCAACTGATGGAAACCAAAGAGCTGCCGCTTCAGTAAGGTTCATAAGTGCAAGCTTAAGACCAGACACTGGATCCACATGATACAAATCAAAGTAATCGTTGCAGCGACTGATCCAGAGTTTTGGGTTATCTCCAGTGAACACAGGGAAGTTCATTCTAGGCAACTTGTTACTACTAGAACCACGGCTATGCATATGTCCACCCGGATCAATGACAGGATGAAATTGATTGGACATAGAGGGACGAGGAGAAGGAAACAAAATGTTTCCCGGGGAATGAGTTACCGTCGTGACGAACCCGTAAGCACCCTCTCAGGGATCAGAATCGACGCGGCGCCCATGGGGCCTGTCAGCATGGCCAGCAGCAGATGGCCGCTCAGCAGCCGTAGGGGACGACTCGAACAGCGGTGGCGGGCGTTGGAGGACCGCATGTTCCCAGTGACGGTTGATCTTGCCCACCTCCAAGCCCATGGCGTCAAGCTTGCCGGAGACGGCGGGACGCCAGTCGTCGAAGTCCATGGCCGCGCGCTCCAGCGCATCCACCCGCGCGTCGGTGGAGACGACGAGATCCGCGTTCCGGCGCTCCCACGTGTCGTCGGTGGCGGTGAAGCGGTCCTCCCAACCTTCCACGACATCCTTGACGCGGGACTCGAGCTTGGATTCGTGCTAGGTGAAGCGGGTGTCCCACTTGGCGTCCTGATCCGCGAACTTGATGTCCAAATCAGAACGAATCTTCGTGATCTCGTCAAGGATCAACTTCGTTTCAGGATTCATGGCTCCCTGACGGCGCTGGAATCGAGTGAAATGGTCGTGGATTGGTTGGAAATCCAGAATCGGTCGGAGACGAAATTCCCCCAACTACACCTAAGCGGCGCGAACAGGAGGTGGGCGACGGCGCCGGAACGGCTAACCGGCGGTTTGCGGTGGCCGCCGCCGACTGGGTGTCGATGGGCGGGGCGTGGACGACGAGGTCGGAACGACGCTCGCGGATGCAGCTTCTCGTTGGTAAAGACGGTCACAGCTAGGGGACACACTCCACTGGCCGAGGATCGCTGAATCTGATACCAATTGTTAACGACCGAGTAGTGGGAAGGATAGAGAGGAACTAGATCGGAAAGAACAACAGAAGGATAGGTAGCAGCAGAGGCAAGATGCCTTGCGCCGGAATAGTCTTGAGGAAGAAGAAGGTGGTGTTCAGTTTGTTACATCAATGAATCAGTCTCCCCTCTCCTCTCCCGAGCATATAAGTAAACTGCCTATTACATGGACCAAGCCCAGCAGACGAGTGGGCCTTTAGTTGATCCACTCTTCCCCAATCACGCGCCCATTCACCCTCCTGGCCCTTGTGCTAACTCGCAAACCACCGGTACCTTCAGCTTCTTGTTGCTCAGCTGATGAACTGGTGACACTCTTAATTACTAGGCAGCACGCGGCCGGCCATGGGCGATGAACAGGCAGCGCCCGCCGCCGCGGCGGCCGCCCCGGCCCAGCCACACGTCCTCCTCGTCTGCTTCCCGAGCCAGGGCCACGTCAACCCCACGCTGCGCTTCGCCAAGCGCCTCGCGGCCAAGGGCCTCCTCGTCACCTGCTGCACCACCTCCAGCGTCGGCGCCCAGCTCGCCGCCTCCGCCTCCTCCTCGGGGGCGCTGTCATCCGGCGGCGGCGGCGACGACGGCGTGCGCGTCGGCAGCGGCCGCGTCCGGTTCGAGTTCCTGGACGACGACGGAAAGGAGAGGGACGACCTCATGGAGCACCTCGCCACGTCCGCGCCGGCGGCGCTCGCCGAGCTGCTCGCGCGCCAGGCCGCGGCGGGCCGCCCGGTGGCGTGCGTCGTCGGGAACCCGTTCCTGCCCTGGGTCGTCGACGTCGCGGCGGAGGCCGGCGTCCCGTCGGCGGTGCTGTGGGTGCAGTCGTGCGCGGTGTTCTCGCTCTACTACCACTGCGCGCGCGGCCTCGTGGAGCTCCCGCCCGAGGAAGACGACGACGACGGCGATCCCGCCGCCGCCGCCGCCGCCGCGCGGCTCGTGCTCCCGGGCCTCCCGCCGCTGTCCGCCGCCGACGTGCCGTCGTTCCTGCTCCCGTCGAACCCGTTCAAGCTCCTGGCCGACGCGATCCTGGGCCAGTTCCGGAACATCGACGCGGCGTCGTGGGTGTTCGTCAACTCCTTCTCCGAGCTCGAGCGCGACGTGCTCGCCGCGCTCCCGGGCGTCGCGCCGCGCCCGCCGCGGCTCATCCCCGTGGGCCCGCTCGTCGAGCTCGGGGAGGACGGCGGCGCGGCGGCGGCGGCGGTGCTGCGCGGCGACATGATCAGACCCGCGGACGGCGAGTGCATGGCGTGGCTGGACGCGCAGGCGCCGCGCTCCGTCGTGTACGCGTCGGTCGGCAGCATCGTGGTGCTCTCCGCCGACGAGCTCGCCGAGATGGCGCACGGGCTCGCGTCCACGGGGCGGCCGTTCCTGTGGGTGGTGCGGCCGGACGCGCGGCCGCTGCTGCCGGAGGGGTTCGCCGCCGCCGCCGCGGGGCGGGGACTGGTGGTGCCGTGGGCCCCGCAGGAGCGCGTGCTGGCGCACCCCGCCACGGCGTGCTTCCTCACGCACTGCGGGTGGAACTCGACGCTGGAGACGGTGGCCGCCGGCGTGCCGGTGGTGGCGTTCCCGCAGTGGGGGGACCAGTGCACGGACGCCAAGTTCCTGGTGGAGGAGCTCGGGATGGGCGTCCGCCTGCGCGCGCCGCTGCGGCGGGAAGCCGTGCGCGAGGCCGTGGAAGCCGCCATGGCAGGGCCAAGGGCGGAGGCCATGCTCTCCAGCGCCAGGAAGTGGAGCGCGGCGGCGCGGGCGGCCGTGGCGCCCGGCGGGTCGTCGGAGCGCAACGTGCAGGCGTTCGTCGACGAGGTCATGCGGCTGGTTACGTCGTCAGGAAGGCAATCAGCTGAGGTTGCGTCAAGCAGCTAGTAACCAACCATATTTACCTCGTCTTTGAGCAATCCGATTCATGTGTCAAAACTGAAAAGTTGTGTGCACAAGTGCTCAAGATGAGACATATAATTTGGCGATGTGTTTATTTGCTTTTTCATCGTTTGTTCATTCATCATGTTCATGTCTCTGTTCTTGTTCGTACTGTACATGAAACGACAAACAACTGTAATGAGGATTTGGACACCAATCAAGTAAAAGCATGTGCACCTATAATCAGTAAGATACCTGCATTTTGATGTTCCAACCATTTTTGCTTGGAAGAGGAGTTCTAATATGTGCTGGTCTATAAATCCATCGCCTATTCGCCTGGATGCATGGCAAGTACATGGAAAAACTTCACTTTTATGCATCATTTCCGCTTAAGATCAACTGTGCAGTTGTACACCAGTGGTTAGTCCGTATTCCCGTTTTTAATAAATGACGTTTATGACAAGTCAGATAGTTAATTTTAATCTGAACCAGTTAGTTCTTATCCTAAACGTCATTTATTTAAGAATGTAGTACTGAGCATGTTTTTTTTCAATGAGTCTATACATCTGTTGAAAAACTTGGCGAAGTTCTGTTTTTAACACCAACAATTATTCGGCAGCTTGAACACGAAAGGTTAAAATATTCGAAGGATTGACCCTAGTCAGATTAAACGCTTGTTTATATCATTTCCTGCAGATCGTGAACCGCACTTATCATAAGTTACAGTATGAGAATTAAATGTGACCCATGCGCAAATATTTTATCAGATAAGAATTCAGCTGGAGCCTCGCTGAGATCAGAACAAGAGCCAACCTGTTTGAGGTCGAGGAATGGAAAAGCACAGATAGTTGTGAAAAATGTCGGAAAAGGTTGGAAAAACATAGAGAAGTGACATGGAGTGGAGTTTAGAAACGTAGGATCCACAACATAAGAGTCGTAAAACATGGCAACGATATGAAACAGAATATCAGCACGAAAAAGATGTTTCAGTTAACACATGGGACCATTTATGCAGGAACCACTCTAACATAGTTTACTAAGTGCTCTGTTTTTTTTTCATTAAGAAAAAGTGATATATTTATCGGAAACAGATCGTCCTTCTCTTTGTTAGGGTTAAAATAAACAACTACTCCTCTGCAGGCCCGGCCCCTGGGGGGGGGGGGGGGGGGGGGGGGGGGGGGGTGGTTCCGAGCTCCAAAAGGAAGGGCCCCTACCCAGGTACACACTGTGTAAGTATATTAGGCAGTAGGCTGTTTAGTTTGTACTAGTATGTAAATTTAGATTGCTTATTAGTTGGGCCAGCCGGCTCGGCCCAAAGGAAAAACAACGGAGTACACCTCTCTTTTTCTTACGGAATCATCGATTTGCTTCCATTCGAGTATCCGACCTCATCTGCTGCGTAGACGCCGTCAATCACGCACGATCTAGTGATTGAGATAATCTTAATAGTAAAATAAGGGACATAGTAGAGAAGAAAATATTAAAGTCATTTAAGTGTTATGTTATTGTTATTGTTTGTGTTAATTTTAAAATTATTATTATTATTATCTATACTATAAAGATCCAAAACTTTCGATGACGACGGGCCCACAAATCAGTCATAGTAGAATTTTTTCGTACCCACGATTTTCGTCGGACTCTTTAGTCAAATCTTTGAAGAAATCATAAAACGACACGACTCGTCATAGTAAAAAAAACACGCGCTTACGTGGAATCGTCGAGTTCGTAAGCAACACTTCGTAAGCAACACGGTCTCTGACCAACTATCGTTATATATGCTTCTATTAAACGTGCTACAAGCATTTTTGCTAGTTATTATAAAGGGCCTGCCTTTTAGTTTCGCCCCGGGCCACCAAAATCTCAGGACCGGGCCTGCTCCTCTGTTATAAAATAAACAACGTCCCTAAACATCATTTTTTAGAAACGTACTAGCAGATTATTTAACAACGGATGGAGTACTATCGCTATCAATTAGGAGGGGTAGAAGGCGTGCACGCCGGGACAAGATGAGCATGAGCTGCAGTGCTTTGGACGTACAATGCAGCTATCACGAGATGTGAGATTTAGGTAGTAACATAACATGCTAAGTCACACTGAATGTTCTTTTTTCTTTTTCTTTTTCTTTTTTTTTGCGAGAACATGACACTCTGAATGTGATTCGATCATAGTGCAGCCATGCAGATAGACTGGTAGAGTTAGCTAAACGTATTGAAGGTCCGGGGGGCCTCTGAAGTCCAGACCAAATCTGAACTTGATTTTGATTCCTCACTGGAATAGTCCACACAAGTGCTACCTTGCTTAGCACAGACCGAGACGAATTGTGTTTGGTTCACTTGTTTTCGCCACGTGTAGCTTGAAACTAGTACATTGTTATCTTGGTGGCTGCGGTACACAAGAAATCCGAAAAGCAAAGACCCAACCAACCAGCCCACTTCAACTAGCATTATTCTATCCAGATTATTGATTTATTGCACAGGCCAAATACATTCACCTGAAAATGTGGCAACAGATGATTTACAACAAGATGGCTTGGCATAGCCTGATCTCATTCATGAAGCGAGATAGCACATTTTAAAACGTTTGAATGCTATCTACAGGCTTGGGCATGGGCTCATCGCGCAGGAAGTGCTCGAAGAGCTTCAGGCCTTGCCGCGGGCGGTGTAGGGGAACCTCGTGCCCTGCACCCCGGACTGTCACCAGTGTCAAACCCTTGTACACTTGGCACCATCCACCAACCTAAGCAAGATTCACGCGATTAGGGCATGATAAAAGTACGGAGTATATTTGAAGCTAGAGAAAGTAGTTAATCTCTCATTGTTGCTGTAGTAGTGACACTGACTAACCTCTTCATCGTCGTACCAGGGATACCAGTTTGTAACGGTTGGTAGAGAGAGTGCATCAATGGAGTATCTTGTCGCGGTGAGTGGGACAACAGAGTCGGCATCACCACTGCCAAATTGTTCGATGCAAGAGATTAAAACCATACTGATTTACGTACCATACACATTGTACGATTATCTTTTTTTATCGTGGGTTGTTATATCAAACATCAGTAATATTGCCACTTTCAATGATTTAGGATTCAGTTGCAAACCATGTTGGCAACACAATTCAGTGTACCTGAAGACCCATATCCTTATGCCTGCCGCGATAAGTTCACGATAAATAGGAAGCATGGACTTTGGTGAGTCTTTCCAATAGTCATAAATGGGGTCACTGCAAAAAACCGGTGGTGTTTAGTGCAAAATATTAACAGGCAGCTTTACTGGCAATCAAAGGAAATAGTTGTTTCGAAAAAAGACCAAACGGGCACAGCAGACCTGCAGGCTATCCAGGCATATGGTATTCCGGTGACATTGGCATGTAAAGCCTTCTGGACCTCAGGTAAGTTGTAGTACTTTGTGGAGTATTTTTCGGTGCAGGGATCATAACCTCTGGGCAACCATGGCTACATTTGAAAGCATGTGTTGTTAGGAGATAGATGAACTATTACGCCTCATAAGTTATTGCACTTTCAGAAGTGTGCCAATAATACAGTAAACAGTCACATAATGGTCGAACAAACCTAGGGAAATCCAACGTACAGTACTACCATTAGCTACCAGAACAACCTCATTTTTTTTAGCAAGAACAACGTCAATTTTCATAGCAAAGCAAACATACCGTCCTTCCCCTTATTTGCCTGCGCTTATGAAGTGACTTCTTCTTACAAGTGGGCGTGTAGATGCTGTATGCATCAATATTCCCTTGCTCAACCTCAGCAATATCATAGATCTTGTCACATTCCTTAGAGGGGTGCTCCGATGAATCAAATTCACAGGCCAACCGAAGCTTCTCATATGTTTCATCGGAGATAAGCCCATGTGTCCACCAGTACTCAAACGTGCCAATGTAGTCATGGTAATCATCAATTACCGCATTTCCGACCTAGAGTATTGACAGAGCACTTGATCATTTCTGAACAGAAAAGAGCAAACTAATTAAAAGAGCATAGAAAAATATGGAGCTCAAGAAGTTTGACCATAAAGCCTTTAAAGTTTAGGATGGGCTTTTTGATTCCTTTATTGTTCTGGTACACGAGCTGAGACAGCTGAGGCACATAGTGACCTGAAAAGCAATCATTGCAACAAATTAAGCTTAATGAGTGTAAATGTGATTCCTGATCAACGCTAATTGCACAATCTGCATGCTATAGTCGACCAATTTCCACAGCAATTCAGAACTCACCTCCGTAGCTCTCCCCCGCGATGTAGAAATCGCGGTGCTTGTACTGCGGAAACCGCTCCAACCAGTTTACCAAGAAATTGTACGAGTCATGAGCTGCACAGCAACATCAGTGGGAGCTTGCCGTAAGAACAAGTCACGGCGATAATTAAGAATGGAAGTAGCACTAGCACCGGACAAGTTGCCGCTAAAGTGCTCCCGCAGTTCACCTGTCTTGTTGTCACCGGCGGTGTACAGATCCGCGGTGGTGTTGGAGTAGGAGTAGCCGACGCCGGCCGGCGAGTCCAGGAACAGCATGTTGGCCACTGCAACCCAACCAAACCAGTGCATCCCAATTCCCCATGAGCAAAAACAAGCTACATGTTTCCCGATCAAGGGGGAGGCGAGAGCGTGATCAGAAAAGAAGGGATGAATTAGGAGTCAGGATCGGACCTTTGTTCCAAGGGTAGGGGTTCCTGGAGAGCGTCCTGCCGTCGGCGTTGATCCGGAAGGCGCCGAGCTCCTCGGACGCGCCGTACCCGACGGAGGAGCACCCGGGCCCGCCGTTGAGCCAGAGCACGAGCGGCGCGGACCCCGCGGGCACGGCGGCCGCCTCGATGAGCCAGTAGAAGAGCGCCCGCCCCGCGGCCGCGTCGACCGTGACGTACCCGGAGTACATGGAGAAGTTGACCGGCGGCTGCCCCGGCAGGCTGCCGATCCGGTCCGCCTTCGCCCCCGCCGTCGCGGCCGACGCCCCTGCCGCGGACGCCGCGACGCAGCACAGCGCCAGCACCGCGGCCACGGCCGCCATTGGCGCTCCGCGGCGGGTCAGTGGAGGACCAGGCAGCTCTGATCGGAGCCGAGCAGGGCAGAGCAGAGCAGAGCACGGAGCAGAAGTGATGAGGAGTGGGGGAGGGAGGGATGGACCGAGCCCAATAATAGCCAATGGATGGAACGGAATCGCAGCTGACCAGCTGAGAATTTGGGGCAGCGTGGAAGGCATGGACTGGTTCGTTGCTTTTCTCCCGGTGGGTTGGTTGGATCGCGTCGCGTGTGGCCTCTCGCCACTGCTGTTTCGTCTGCTCCTGTCCTGCCCTCGTGGCCTCGTGCTCAGCGGAATGATTGCCAGAATTAAAAAAAACAATGTCCCTGACGGACCTGACGTGGCTGACCCACTGTCAGTGGCTAATCCAGTCGCGCGAATATTGAGGAGGATCAGACGGCTCCCATCCCGTCGCCAAAATCCCATCCTCTCCACTGTTCTCCCTCCCCTCCTTCCTCGCTTCCTTCCGCTCCAATGGCGTCCCTCCTCTTCGTCCCGCGCCCGACCGCGCCGAGCTCCCGCGCGGCGCCGGGGGGACCCACGGCGCGGCCCAGGAGGGGCTCGATCACCTGCGGGCCGCGGGACAACCGGGGCCCGCTGCAGCGCGGGCGGTCCCTCTCGACGGAGGCCATCCACGCCATCCAGTCCCTGAAGCGCCTCACCGCGGCGGACCGCTCCCTGGCGGCGGCCTCCGGGGCGGCCGCTTCCGCGCTGGGGCGCCTCCTCAAGGCCGACCTCGTGGCCGCCATGGCGGAGCTCCAGCGCCAGGGCCACTGGTCCCTGGCCCTCGCCGCGCTCCACGTCGCGCGCGGCGAGCCCTGGTACTGCCCGGACCCGGAGCTCTACGCCACCTTCGTCTCCTCCGCGCCGGCCTCCTCCTCCGACGCCGACGGGGACGCCGCGGGGGCCGCCGTGGACGCGCTCGTGGAGGCGTTCCTGGAGGAGAAGGCGCGCGGCGGCGGGTTCGTGGACGGGGAAGAGGACGTGTACAAGCTCACCAGGCTGCTGCGCGCGCTGGTGGCGAAGGGGCGGGGACGCGCGGCGTGGAGGGTGTACGAGGCGGCGGTGAGGAATGGAGGCCTCGACGTCGATGAGTACGTGTACAGGGTGATGGCGAGGGGGATGAGGCGGCTGGGGCTCGACGAGGAGGCCGCGGCGGCGGAGGCGGACCTCGCCGAGTGGGAGGCCACCATCTCGCCGCCCGCCAGGGACGTGCTCGACGAAATGCGCGCGAGAGAGAAGAGCAAGACGAAGGCCACCGCCTCTTAGCTTTTGATTGACTCTGTTTAGTTCAGGTTTAGACTCAAGAAGATAACTACGTACTCAATTTTGGGCTAGAAAGAGTGTTGCGCTACTGTAACATGGCTTGTTAAAAAAAAATACTGTAACATGGTGAATCCGTGAATGGGTGTCTTTGGTGATACATACGTTTACCAGATATCATACCACCAATTACAGGTTACCAAACATGCCCTGTTCAAGAAGGCGCTAGGCGCTCCCAGGCGGTGACCCACCGCCTAGCGAGTAGTCGCGCCTAGGCGACGCCTAGGCGGTGCACGTACGTCTGGAAAAAGAAAAAAATAGAAAAGGAGTAGGCCTACAATTGGACTGAAAGGCCCATTAAAACAGCCTAATTCCTCAGGCCCAAGTGCTGAACCCTAAAACTGTCCGGTCTTCTTACTTTCATCCCCTCCCTCCCGACTTCCCTCTGCCCCACCGCCGCTCGATGCGGCTTCTCTCGACGTGCCGTCGCTCGATGCGCCGCCTCCGCCGTCGCTCCATGCTCCTCCGTCGTTGCTGCCACCCTTCCCCTTCTTCCCTGCTGCTCCTCCGCTGCTCGCTGCCACCCTTCCCCTTCTTCCCCGCTGCTGGCCAACGCCGCCTGCTCCCCTACCGTCGCCTCCTCCCGTCCGCTGCCCGAACGCCGCCTGCTCCCCTACCGTCGCCTCCTCCCGTCCGCTGCCCGATGTCGCTTCCCCGGCGGCCGCCCGACGTCGCCTCCTTCTCGGCCGCTACCCGACGTCGCCTCCCCAACCTATGCTGCCGTTGCCGCTCGCCCGCCGGCGCCCGACCACCGGATTTCCTTCGCCGCCGACGCCTAGGTACCACCTACCCCCCTAGTTGAGGCGGTCACCCGTCGCCTCGCGATTAGGCGCGCCTAATCGGCCGCGGAACACCGCCTTTTTTAACAGGGCAAACATGTGGAGTATATATACTTAAAAACTAGGTGTTGTAACAGTTTGTTCATTAAGTTAATTCGGCAAAATGGCCGCGCAAGACAGGGTAAACAGTAAATTTATTTCAGCATTTCTATATCGTACAACATGCCAAAGCACAGGACAGTTTTACTTGCACTATCCACAGTTTCAGAGTCAGTTCACACTTCACACTCAGATTTTCCACCCGATGCATTGGTATCAAGCGCTAAGTTACATGGCAACCATTCTAATTTGCACACCCTTCTGTTCACTGCGAAAATGCATTTCACACTTCACATTTTCAACCCGTCACGAGCTTCAAGTTTACCCAGATGTATGAATGGCACCAGGAACTCACTCGAGGCCATAGTCTTCGCCGAAATATTTGTCAACCAGGCCGTTGGCCATATTCCTCATCAGCTCGTTCTCATGGAACTGAAACCTCTCCATGGCCTCGATGCCGTCCTCCCTCTCCACGAGCATTGGACCTTGCCCATTGGGGTATCCCCTCATCACCTGTGATATTATCCAGTAAGTTAAATCAGCACACAACATGATGGAAGACAACGCCAAAAGCTTTGAAGTTTCAGATTTCCTAACCAGTTCCAGGAACTGAAGCCCAAGTCTCGCACTCTCTATATCAGCAGATCTCACCAAATTTATAAATCCAGGAAGGGCTCCACCATTTACGATAGCGGTCAAATGATCCACAATTATGTTTGGGGGCTCAGCACTTCCTGCTGGGACAACACACAGATTACCCAGGGTGTATGCTGCTTCCCTGCGTATGTCGAATTGTGCAGTCGTGAGTAGGTGCATCAGCAAAGGCATCGCCTCACTACCAAAAATCAATTTTTTGTGCTCGAAACTGCCTGCTGCAATATTTGACATGGCCCATGATGCCTCCTATATAAGCAATGCACAAAATTGATTAGATTCGCCAAAGAATCATATATTTTAGAAAATGTAACCAACAGACAAAAACGTACCTTTTTTAGAACCCTATTGTCACTCTTCAAACACTTTATAAGACTTGATAAGGCTTGATCTGAGAACATATATATAGTTAATACTTCAAACTCTATAACATACTCTCCAAAGATAAAACATGATCAATTGATGAAAAGTATCAATGCCAATGAAATAGGGTGCTCGTACAGAATTAGCTGAGACGGAATATGAAGCAACCATGTGTTTCATTTCAGGCTAACCTGTGATACTGTTTCCAACAATTAGGACTGAATCAACCATGTATCCATCAGCAGCTACAAGATTTCCTAAACTGCGAAGTACCTAATTTGAAATAGAAGAGTCAATCTATCTGCGCTGTGAAATCACATACACTTATTAGATAATATTTATCTGCATAATTCTACTGGTAACTGGAAGAAGCATGATACTTGACTACACTTTAAATTAACTGGAAGTCTGTTAGTCTGCAAATCATTATCAGCATCTTTATTCACCATAACATGACAAACATATGCCATTCTTTAAACCATAGACTATTTTGATGGGCAACAGTGTGTAAATGGCATGTGTTCCGTTTCAGGGTAAGTACCAAAACTACGATTATGGAAAAGGAACAATATGTAATGGAGAAAGCAGATAATACCGGAATGAGCAACTGCAAGTTCTCAGATGCTAGGAGGCGTCCGATCAGCAACTGTGGCACAGAACTTCTTACTATTAGGCTGGTAGCTTTTTCTGAAAGTGCTGAAAGATAGACAACTACCCAGGCCACCTCAGTTGCTAGCTCTTCATCCCTGAAAGATCCAAAAACCAGACTCATCAGCCGCAGCGATGAGCAAAGAAATTTCTCATATTTTGGTTATTTCTTGTTTCACTATGACATCTATACATTTCAGAAAGCTCAACACAATACAAGGAACATGAGAACCTTGTGCCTAGTGGCAAAATAATGCTTACAAAGGAAAATAATGAAAGACCATTGCTACAATAGGCCTAAGTGGAAGGAGAATCTAGATCACAAGCCAGTGAATCAATATGAATAACACCTCAACAAAGTTATAATGTTCTGTACATAAGCATATGATCAGGGAGCAAACAACTGTCCTCACAGTGATTAAGAAACTAACATAAGAGCAACTATATCTCAACTTTTGGAAACCCTTTTAATTGGAAGAGCAGAATAATAAATAGAGCACAAAAATAAAAGATTTCCATAGGCGACACATACGCTTTCTCCAAATTCCGTATGATTGCATTCAGTACACCATCAATGCTAATAAGCTCATTCGCAGCCTTGGGATCAGGCCCCTGAGTTAGAAGAGAAACAAAATTTTCAGTAAAATGATGTTTGGTCAGAGGCTACATTCATATATGTCGAGCCGATGTATATGGGAGGGTTTCATTTTTGAAATTCCAACACATCCAGAAACCCACAAAGGATGCCACAACCAGCTGGTTGTGCAGTGTTTAACCTCCACAAGCTAATACTTTATTGTATTTTTTTTCAACTTGCGATTATCACCTACCCTTCAAACAGCATTAGTTATTGAAAAAAAATGGAAATTGCATCTAAAATCAACCATTATTACAAACCCATGGGGATTTTTACCGCATGCGGTTACTGCCATGATTTGGAAACCACATTGCAGCGCAATTTAGCTTGTAGGAACCACATAACTTAAGCTAGATAAATGTTTGGAAAGAGGCTTAAGCTTCTCAAGTTCTCAATACAAATATAGACCGAGTTTCTATGAGGGGAAATACAGCTCAAAACTTTAGGATAACTACAATAACACTCTTCTTGAAAGGGGTTTAGAGCCTATGATTAAGCCTGTCAATTCCTAAATATGATCTCGGTGAACTGATGTCTGTGATACAACAAGAGTTGACATAAAATAAGAGCAAGGAGTTCATCAACACAACCTTGATAAGATTTGACAATGCCCAAGCAGCAGTCCTTGCTGTAGAACCCTTGTTTGACAGCATTAAACGGGCAAGAGGCCACAAAGCACCTTGAGCGAGTAATTTGCTTCTCAGGTCTGCTCCTTCACCAGCAACATTACCAATGGCCCATGCACATTGCTCAGCGACAAGTGTGGAGCTCTTTTCTAATCAACATACAAAGATTAGAATTTTTAGTAAGTATATAACGAACTGATTGAGGAAAGCCAACCTAGTCATTCTTTACAAAGATATGTTATATACAACTAGAAGCATATGTCACATCCTACTGGGAATGAAAAATAAACATTATTTACATTTAAACAAGAAAAAAGAGAACTAACCACCAAGGTGGGCAATGAGCAATGGTAGAGCGGGTAGTAAGGACTTAGTTTCTTCTGGTTCCCCTGCTGCTATGTTTGTAAGGCACCAAGCTGCCTCTAGCAACTGCAGAGCAAACACACATGGTTTCGATAAGAGAAAATATCAAATGGGCAGTTTCATCAACTTATCAAGTACCATGTGAATGATCAACATCGGACATTGTAACATGAAACTGATAATAAGTAATTGGAAGGTAAAGCTGAAAAATTTACTCAGTTTTCCAGTACTATTACAACTATGGAACAATAAGTGGAACAGGCTCAACCTGTTCATCTGATGATCCAAATGACAGATACTGAACTAGAAGAGGGATAGCTCCAGCTTTAATTGCTGCTTCGACAGGAGGTACTTCAGACTGTGACAACAATCGCCTTAAAGCACGAAGCACATCTATCTTCTTCTTCTGAGCCCCTTTTCCCCTAAGAGCAGACAAAAGCAAATACACTTCAGAATCTGAGTATTTTTTATATGCATTTTCATATTTGTCAGAGTGAAAAGTTAGAAGCACTCAGAATAAGCCTGATACTGCTTACAACTTATCAGTCTCTATATTTGAAAGTGGAAAATTACTAAGTTTCTTTTTTTAAGAATAGATGCCTGACAAACAAGGTACAATTTGGTCAATATCTATGAATCATAACAATGGCAGCCTGCATTATGAAATTCAACTAGGAAATTTCAATAGTGGACACATACTGTAGTTGATAAAGCAGATTTCAACCCTACAGTACTTAGACGATCAAACATGTACCCAGAACAAGGTTATGAACACAAAAGGAAATTCAATAGTAGAGACATACTGGGTTGATAAAGCAGATTTCAATTCTTCAACAGCTTGAGCCGTCCGTGCCTCAAGATCTGCTTTCTCCTCGTCAATAACCATATCGCCCTCTTCCACCGCAACCTCATCACTGCCAGAAAGAGGAGCTCGACAGACACGCTTTGCACGCATCAAGGCTTCCCTTCTTTCCTTCCCTACAGCAATAGCATGTTCCCTCCTCCGGCTAGATGCTGAATTGTGCACTGAAACCAGACACAAAGGCTAACAGCTATAATGACTAGCAGCATGCTCCAAAATAAGTATGATGCACCAAAAAACAAGCATTTTCTGCATATGTTGTGACAGAATCCTTTTTGCTCACAGATGATTCATTCATGACAGCACAAACTTAACCTAGCATATAGACCTACTGTGTTACGTTTTTCATCATAACGAAATAAACTACTACTGTCGTTTGAATAATAATATATGAATTCTAGCTTTGGAATATAAACTTGAAAGACCGTGTCGCTAGAATGGAACTGAAGTAACAGCTTGCCCTAGTGACTAGAAATATAGGTTTATATCCCTTTGTTAGGACCCAGCCTCCTGTTGGGCTGATTTGAGTTAGCTGCTGTTGGGCCCGGACCGTCTAATAGGATAGGTTTACTTATATGGTCGGTGAGAGAGAGGGAGAGGTATCTATCATTGTAACTGAAACACTGTTCTTCTTCCTCAACAAGGAACCGGCCTCCGCTGCCGAATCTGCTCTGCTCTTCTCGATTCTCCTGCTTGCTCTACGATCCTTACTCCAGTTCTTCTCCTCCAATCCCCACTACCTGCTGGTTGCTAACACCCTTTTATCCAAGTTATTAATCATGAGTGAATTTCAATTTATACTACTAGCTAGCTACTCCCTAATTTTCAGGCACACGTCACATTGTTGTTGTCCAGGTTTCAGCCACTGCAGGAAAATAACTCAACTGATTCGGCACCTTGATTGCCTACTAATGACGCTACGCAAGTACACATAGTAAGGGGTACTCCCCTGTTACACTAGTCAACCTTCTAATCAGCTCTCTTCCTACCTAACACTTCCCCCAACCTCGGTCGGGAGGCGGTTCCTCAAGTAGAAGCCCAAGCGAGGTCACTTTTGAGCTCGTTGGACCTCATAGCTTGAGCAAAGGAGCCGCCGCACGAGCTTAAGGGGGGCGCGGCTAGGGCTGGTGCCACGGCCGTGCGCCGCAAGTGGCCGACGGAATTACAAAGCCGCGCAAGCGGGAGGATGCACGAAGGGAGCGAGCGTGGGGTCGAACCTGACGACTTGATGGCATCGCGGTGGTGCTGGTGCGGAGAACCGGAGGACGGCGAGGCGGAGGCGTTCCCGTCGAACATCTCTTTCTTAGTTCCGGCGGCGGAGCTCGTCGGCTGCGTCTTCGAGTTTTCCTTCCCCCGTCTCGGCGTCTCCTATCCCGGATTTGGAGGCTCGGGCCGGGAGCAAAGTGGAAGCAGCATGGGCCCATAGAAACTCGAGGGGGCTGCGGCATCTTTGATTTGAACGGCCCAAATCCTGAGCCTGGCCCATATCTGCCCGTTGTCGCCACGGCACTCCCAAGTCCCCCCAAATGGCCAGTTCTGGTCCATAAAGGCGTGAAGTAGAAGGCTCGACGGTGACGGCCTGACGGGCATCTCCGGTTTCTGGATGAAATATGGCCTAGTCCTGTGAGCTGGCCATATTCATAAGCAAGTTCAGTCTCAGATCGTGTCAAAAAAAAAAGTTCAGTCTCAGATACCGTGCAGGTTGTGTGATGTGGTCTCGGAGAAAAACAACAGAGGTAAGGATAGACTAAAAGTTTGATATTTTGAACTTCACAAATCGCAAATCGATGGAGGACCACAAACACACGGCCACACAGGTGGGTGATACAATGCAATTCAGAATCCATTACAGCAGTCGACACGGAGTACAACATGGTCACACATATGACATATCACAAACTCATCATATTTACGGACGAACAGACAAGACCACAAAGGCCAACAGCAGCAAAGGACCCGTCAAAGGTAGCACAGATCCAACTACCGCAGGGCAAAGGGCAGGTGCTGAAATAGCTCACATGCCACGCCCCATAGTCTGCTCCATGGGTGGCATCATGACGAAGACAGAGCGCCCGTTGTTGAAGCCGGGATGGGGGGCCCTGCGGCGCAGCTCCCGCCCCTCCTGGCAGAGGGCACAAGGGTGGCAGAGGTAGTGGGTTGTAAGGTCGCAGGCAACCTCTAGGTGCTCGCGCTTCTCCTCGTCCTCGACCAGGCCGCCGCAGCACCCACATTGCCTGGTGAAGGCCTCAAAGCTACCCTGAACAGAGAAGTATTCAAAGAAGTGTGTCAGCACATTACTTGAGACAAATTTAGATAGCTGAAAATCCAAACAGAGTCAAGACAACACAAGCCATAGTATAATTGCTACTCCCAATTCAGAGTATTTCATACAAATTTCAATTATAGAAAGATAGAGGCACTGACAAATGGAAAATCGTGCAAAAGCTGGGCAGACAGAAACACTTGCCTCAAGATTGTAGCGGCGACGAATAGCTGTACGAGTGGGATGAGAGAACCATGGGGCTAAGCAGTTCCACCCAAAGAGAGAGTTCCCAAGCAAATAGAGACCGGTGTAAGGCAAGCAGCTGTTTGCAAAAGTGCTTTGTCCAGCCGCAAGCCTCTCAACATTACTACCATACAGCACACACGGTGCTATGCTTCCAAGAAGACCTGATAACATCCAAATAATATGTAGTTAGTACTTGGTTTAACTTACAAATTAACGAGAAAAGATATTTAATTCAAAAGAGCTACATGAAATTGCAAAATACAAGGAAAGCACAGACTGACATTTTGTGAAGTGTGCATACTATGAGAAAGTATAAGGTTCAACTGATAATTTCATCGAACAAGTTCAGAAATCATCAATTCATGGCAACTGTTAGCAATAATGCTACTGCAGATAAAGTTACCCGCTCTTTCCTATTCCCTGGCTTATATCACATGCTTTTACAGGATTAGGAGCACTACATGCTGTTGTACCTCTAAAAGTTCCATTGTGATCAATACAATGCCTGCTGAACCTCAACTCATTCACGGTTTCAAGGCACGGCATTCAGACTAAGAATTGATAACTAAATCTGATAGTGAAAAGATTTACTGGAAATTTCAGAGAATAGTCCACATACAAACGTAGCTATTATTCACCAAAATATACAGCAAGAATCTGGCCATAGAATGTTGGCTAAAGCTAGAAGGAAAAAACAACAAAATAAATGGTAGGTAGTTGAAGGGGATAATCTATCACGACTTTGACATGGATCAAATCAACTATTGTAGGAGCATATCAGCAGTTGTTGGCTGAAGAGACAATTTAGTTCGTCCATTAATTGCACAGGCCAATTAGGATAGCAGCGTCAATAGAAAATGTCCATCCCCTAATTGCATGAGTCAAATACAACAGCTCTGTAAAAATTTAGCTTGTCCTGTGCAAGTCAATAATTAGATGCTAAGATGTGAAATTTGTCTAGCTCTAGCACACTTAAGAACTTTTAGTTTATTAGTATCAGATTAGTGGTATCATGCAGTTATTTGCAAGTTCTCAAAAAATTGTACAAGGTGCATCCTATTCAAGGAAAATTAGTTTAATCCAAAAATGAACCATACAGATTCTAGTACTCCTATCACCTCTACGGCTCTACAGCAACAATTTGCCAGCTAGAAATAACCACTTCCATAAGAAAAGTGCTCAAATTGCTAACACCTGTCAGATACTATGAATAGTTATGTGTGCAAATTGATGTTATCAGGACTTGCTATGCATTCCATACTAGGTATTTATAGGCCAAACACTTCAAGTTGACAGAAATCCACAGCAGTCCAATCCAATTAAGGCTGTTATTTTGTGAAATACTACGTGAAGTATAAGGCTCAACTAACAATTTCACTGAACAAGTTCAGATTTCAGAAATCATCAAATAGCAATCGTTAGAAATAATGCTACTGCTGACAGCTTCACCTGCTTCTTCCAACTCCCATGGCTTAAGATCACGTTCTTTTAGGGAGTAGATTATGCGCACTACGTGCTGATCTAATGCGTGCTGAACCTCAACTCATTCATGGTATCAAGGCATAAACTTCAGTACGGTACGACACTAAGGCATGATAGTGGAAAGACAGAGCAGCAGCCTTCATGGAATACTCTACATACAAACACGGCTATTATTCACCTTCATTGGCCATAGAGTATCAAACAAAACTAGCAAAGTTACAAACTATGATAGGTAGTTGAAGGGGGTAAGCTATCACGATTTTCACATGGATCAAACAAAACAAGTCAGAATCAATCAACAATTAGGAGAAAATAATCTGTTGTTGGCTGGTCAGGAGTCAGGACAGCAGTTCCAATAGAAAAATTAGCTCCCCTTAATTGCAGTATTGCACAAGCCAATTAGGACAGCAGTGTCAACAGAAAATTCACCCCATCCCCTGGTACATGTCAAATATGACAGCTCTGTTGAAAATTCAGGTAGCCAAGTCAATAATTACAGCTAAGATGGAAATTTACCTAGCACCCTTTAGAAATATAATAGTTTGTGAATATCAGGTTAGAGATTTCCATCACTTAGAAAAAGGGAGCCACTGATCATACAATTTTTTGCAGGTTCCTAAAATGTTGCACAAGGCGCGTCCTTGTCAAGGAAAATGAATTAATACTAAAGTGACTTATATAGAGTCTAGTACTCAGTCCCATACGACCTTAACAGGGACAATTAGCAAGCTAGAAGCGACCATTTAGACAAGACAAGGGACCACATTGCTAAGATCTCTCTGATATCATGGAATAGATTATAGATATGCATGCAAATTCATGTCATCAGGTCTGTTTACCATGATTTCATACTTGGCATTCGTAAGCGAAACATTAACAGAAATTCACAGCAGCTCAATTCATTTCAATTCAATATTGCCACAGCATCCTAATTTCTGTTCAGCGACAAAATTACGCCAATCAATTCAGACATATTCAACATAACTTGTCATAATAGTCGGTTGCATGCCGAATCTAACAGCAACTAGGCCTTTCATTGTGGAAATTAGCGAAAATCTCCTAAACAATCTGCTGATTTCAACTAAAATCGAGCACGACAGAGGTAATACAACCAACAACCTGCTCCTCCGTCCTCCCCAAGATCCCCAAACGCAAAGCCACGCACCTCTCAAAAATTAAGCACAACCAGAACAATGGGATCTGATTCTGAGGCGAAAGGGGGACGTACACACTTCGAGGTCGCTGCTGCAGAACTCGTCGTTGCGGCCGAGGCAGGAGAGGATCCCGGAGTTCCAGCTCTCCCGCGGGATGGCGTGGGCCGCGACCGGCTCGCCCATCACGACGGGAACCCCATCGGCGTAGAGCTTGGTGGCCTCCGGAGCCGGAGCCGGAGCCTGCGGGGGCTTCTCGTCCGAGGGGACGGCGGCGCCGACCGCAGCTGGGAGGAGGGGGCTCGACTCCTCCTCGTGGTTGTTGTTGGCGGCACCCATGGAGATTTCCGATTGCAAGTAAAGCTACCTAACGCGAGGCGAGGCGAGGCGATCAGGCCAGCGAGGGGAAGAGGGGACTTGGCGAGAAGGGAGGGGGGCGGCGACGAACCTAAAATAAGGCGGACTAGCGGAGGAAGCGCGTGGAGACTGGAGATGATGGCGTCTTCTCTTGCTTCGCTGTTAAGAGAGCGGCGAGAGGACGACGAGACGGGGGAGAAGGCGTGTGCTGTCGTGCTGAACCCGTCTTCTCCGCAGGAAAGCGGATTGTAGGTCGTGCGCGTGCGCTTCGTCTTCCTGGGGGGTCGTGCAGCTGACAAACTGGGCCCTCGCCATTTGATCTGTCATTTCCGTTGGTATGTAGATGGGCCGGGTTTGGAAGGAGGCCCGGCCCAACTAGGGTTCTCTAACATTCCAGGCCCTTCGCAGCATTCCTCCTCCTTCCTCCCCCGACTCGACGCCGTCACGCCGACTTCCTCCCGGAGCACGGTGATCACCGGAACCCTAACTCCGGCACCTCTAGCGCCCGTCTCTAGTCCATCGTTGTGCGTCGCCTCTCCGATTTCCTCGCCGGATTGGTCTCTGGTTGAGAACTTGAGATGGTAAGCAACTACCCTCCTCCCGCTTCCTGTGCGTTAATTTTCCTCGCTAAGTTGCTTCGTGCTCGCCTCATCTGTCGACGACCTTGCCCGCATCTTTCTCCCCCTGTCGCCATGGGTGCCGCGCAGCGGCGGAGCCACCACCCCGGCTGCCCCGGGTACCCCCGTGCTAATATTCCAGGGAACCCCATGTCTCTGGCCAGCGCTGCAGCTGCTGCGCCATTGCTGGCGCCTGGCGCTGTGTCGCCGCCAGGAACTCGCATCCGTGTGGCCTTATCCTCATGCAAACTCCAGCTGCTAAGGCCTCGGTTAAATCGGCTTGTTCAGACGCTTCCGAATCCTAGTAGCTGCAAGCCAGAAATCGTTCCTGTAATGCCGTGATAATGAAATCAGGCATAAAATTCCCATAATTTCATTCACTTTTTCTAAAGCAAGCTCCCCCTGGCTTTCTGTCTTTTTTTTTCATGATATGATGTTTTGGTAGATTGTCTGTGTGACAAAGCTAGAGACATGCTAGAGTGAGTTCAAATTGAAACTATATCTTAAACAATACGGAGTACATATAAACTCTATAAAAATGATGTTTGTTTATTGTGTAACCTACAAAGATAATTATTGTCGCCGTTTCGTGCCTCTTACCAGTATGTGCTTATGGTCATTTGACGATATGATCCGCTAGTTCTATTTCCATTTTGATGCCTGAATATTGTGAGTGTACACCAGAAATGAAAGAGCTCAGAATGTGATATGCAAGAAGCTAAAGTCGTAGTTACTGCTATTTAATTATATTCATTTTTTTGCAGGCAACACCACTTATAGCAGGACTTGCGGTCGCAGCAACTGCACTTGCCGGTCGATATGGCATCCAAGCTTGGCAAGCTTATAAGGCAAGGCCTATAGTTCCAAGGATGCGCAAATTCTATGAAGGTGGCTTCCAACCTACAATGAACCGAAGGGAAGCTGCGTTAATCCTTGGTGTCAGGTGCACATTCCATGAAGCTTGCATACTATCTGAATTACAGTTTTTTGTTGTTTATGTTTCTCTTGCATATGAATATTCAATTATCTAGTGCTTTTCAAATTATGTTAAGCTAGATGCAGCAAATTGTTAGGTTTTAGAAATGACAAATGAGTGTAAGAAACATACAAACACGAGAAACTTTCCCAGATCTGGTCTGGCTCTATGCTATCTGTCATGGGAATTTCATCCATGTACTACTCTAGTTAGGTGTCCAGATGCCTTGGAAAATGCTTTTATAGTTCATTTGACATAAGTATTGTGGTAATACAGCATATAATATAATTATGAAAATAAAACAGTTCATGGTACACTCTAAACCACAGTACACACATAGGATTGGTAGCTGCAAGTTACCATGTGTGTTTTATGGTGCAACTCCTACATTACTTTCCAACTGGAGAAATTGCAAATAAGGCAAATGGAACTTTACTCCTTCCAAGTAAGGAGTAATTCTGATAGGAAAGCTTTATTAGAACAAACACAACTGCTACCGTTGGACAATATTAATTCAAACGCAAGATTCAACTATTTAGAATATGTAGTCGAGCATAGGGCTTGATCAGTCTTGCTTTGTTAACAACTATTGTATGAGGAGAGTAGCAAGAGTATAGGTCAAACTGTCAAAGTGGCCGGTGGAGCAAAGCATGCAGAGTGAGATAAGATAAGCAGCACCTTGGTGGTATATGGGATGAGAATATATCTAGGCTTAAGGTCTTAATCTTAAATCTTAAATTGTACCTGCCTATGTGTGGTAAGACGCTGCCCCTTTTTTGGATCAAAGCACATAATACATTATGCTTATGGATATCTTGTGGCCCCATGGGTACACTAGGATGGAGTATACATAACATCCCTATATCACCTCTTCGGGCACTGCTAATTGTGGGTTAGTTTGTCACTAGTGGCTCTTTGGATATAAAGTATAAACATCCGACATTCTTTTGTGTACTTGTCTGGGTATTGAATAGAACTATAGAAGAGCTGCCCCTTTGGTAAGTGTTGGGAACACAGCTTCAGAGTGACTATACTGGTGTCTTTTATAAGTTGTCATTCCCAGTCTAGTTAAATGTAGCGCGGAGATGAAACATTCCCTGGCAAATTCAGTCTCTGTTGCTTCAATTTTTTTGTTTGTTTTCCACTTCGTCCAAAATAAAAGTGTGCTTTTTTTGTCAAGTGGAGGTTTTAAGTGTTCGATTAGTTGTGCTTCTTCATGCCAATATACTGCTTTAAATCCCTTGTTAGCTCTTCAAATTCAAACAGAATTTGCATCTGTGCTGTACATGTCTGATCGGTCATTCTTGAATTTTTGGAAGTGTCACTGCCTTTGAACATTTTTTTGTTATTGCTGTATAATTTATTTAGGACCTAGTGATGTTCTCTACCTTCATTTAGTGCCCTTCTGTTTGTGTTGATTTTTTTCAGGGAAAGTGCCAATGCAGAGAAGGTCAAAGAGGCACACAAGAGGGTCATGGTTGCCAACCATCCGGACGCAGGTGGAAGTCATTACCTTGCTTCTAAGATTAATGAGGCGAAAGATGTAATGACGGGGAAAACAAAAGGAGGTGCGTCGGCCTTTTGATTGGAGAACGATTAATGTGTTCTGCCAGAAGGATAACTTTTGTACCTCCACACTTGGCATTAGAAGATAGACAGAAATCTCGGTGTTATGAAAATTTCTGGACAAAGAATATTGGATCTTTTTGGAATATTAACTGCTTAATAAAACTCAAGGTTCACTGCTATACATGAATGAAGGTGTCATTTGCCAATTCTATTTTGATAATTACATCACAACATGCCTCTTCCACAACTAATGGTATCATGTTGTGGGTTTATCTTCATCTCTCACGATCTCGCCATTAGACTGCTGCTGTTGGGTCTCCTGTTCATCAGGTATTAGAGTGAATCGTGGCATGTCTAGGTGCCACAACATCTGAGACTCAGAGCAGTCGGAGGGGATGCCCTTAAGCTTGTTTTCATCTCCGAAGGGCATTTGTTGTACAATCTTGATGAAATCCTGGCATCACCCGGAAAAAAACAATCATTAGTGGAATTGTCATTGGTACTTCCATCATCGTTGTGGGGCTCAGATTACAAACCTGAGTTCCACCTTCTGATGCGTTCCTCCTGTTGGGTGATCTTTCTGAATCCCATAGCATTGAGCTCCTGAACCCGATTCCAGAGATGTTTATTTTCAGAGGTTCAGAGCTTGAGTTCCTGTTGCTTTCGCTGGTATGTACCTCACCCATGGAGGTGGAGTTGTTTTGTGTGCCATTAGTGCTTGCATCCTTTGAGTACCAGCCTGTGATTTGCGATAAGTTGCAGGTTGGTCCCTCTACTGTTATCCTCTGCTCTGCTGTTGAGATTGTTGCTACCGGCCATGCTGCAAAACCTCTGGAACAAAAATTGGACAACATATGCTATTGTTTAGTATGCTGCATTTTGCTGATTTATGTGCTTGGTATTAGGCAAAGTAATGTAGAGCTGCCCAAGAACTATTCTATGTTGGAAAATAATCTAGCAAAAATTATCACAAAAGAAAGGCGTAGTAAAACTGCATGGAAGAGACATAGGCACATTGCTACATAGGACTTACCGGATTTGCCTGAGCTCTTGAAAGAAGCGGAGGTCATAGATGCCGGAGGCGCCGGCAAAATGGACGACTCCGTTCAGTCGGTGCCGCTCGATGTGGCTCAGCGCCACGTTCCTCTGGTGGTCCTCCTCGTCGCCGGCGTCAGCGCCGGTGAAGTTCCCGGCGTCGTAGGTGAGGTGCCGGAACATGACCCCGGTGCCGCGCAGCACCCGGACCGCCCTCGCCGTGGCCGTCCTGTTCCGGGCGCCCACCAGACACCACGATCCAGAGCAGCGGCGGCGCGACGTTCCGCAGCGTGTGCCCGAGCCGCGCCAGCGACGCGTTCTGCGCCATCCCGCCGTCGGGGCGCGTGGCCGTGACGATCAGCAGGAGGCCGAGGTCGGGGACGGGCGGTGGCGCCGGCGCCGGCGCCGCCACTGCTGGTTGGGCATTGCTGAACGAGGCCCGGATGTTGGCGGCCGACGCGGCGCCGGTGGCGGCCAGCGGCGAGAGGGCGGTGAGGGCGCCGATGGCAAAGCAGAGGGAGAAGTGCACGGCGGCTTTGATCCATGGGTGCAGCCTCTTCTTGGACCTTTAGGCCGGCTCCATCCCCAGAGTCTAGCTAGCTAGTTTCTCTGGTCTGAAACTAGGATCTCGGTGCAGCAGGAGCAGGTGCCGGAATTTGGATTGAATTTGTTTGAATGGAGAATATATGCTTGTGGTTTTAGTTTATATATAAGCGAGTCGAGGCCGGGAAGTGGAGAGATTCAGTACCGAGACAAGTTGACTACCGACGTGTTCGTGGCTAACACGACTGAATTTGACAAGTTGTAGAATGTCAACCCTCAAGAGTCAACAAAATGTCGGTGAGCAACATACTGCACTGCATCTGAACATTTTTGCAACAGTGAGATCAAGGCAGAGCATATTGCATTTTGGACGTAGAGAACTACTTTCAATTGCATTGGTAGGTACTATTACATCAGAAGAAAGACCCAGAAGCCAATCACAGGATCATCTGAACATTCCCAAACATACTGCTGCAGCCTGCAGACATGAAGTTCAAGCTGATGAACTATCTGTCCTATAGGGAGCTAATTAAAAGAGGAGGTGAGCCATAATTTGGCCAGCAAAATTAATTCATAAACATAGTCTGGACAAGAAGATTGAGTAAAAATGCTGATTTCAATAGCAAAAAAATTATCAAAATAACAGTCAGAAAATGCAGACTATGTGAAGAACACCAGGCATTATATTGGATTAGACACATGCATGGGTCCTTATCAGTTATCTACTCACAACATAGCTAACTGAAACATCTCATCTCAAAAGCTTATTGAGTAGGAACCACTGATGGGATTTTATCAAAGTTCTGTCAGTCTGTAACGACATTCAAAAGCTCACTGAGAAATGTTGATCACTCCATTTCCACCTTGGCTGATCAATGAATCGCATGTTCATATACACACACATGAAAATTGAATCTGAAATTCTCCAGCAGCAACTAAGCAAGTTTTGGGTAAAGCTGGGAGCACACAGCACAAGCAGGAAGGCCAACGAGGCAGCCTGCAGTCACGCGCGCTCCAGAATCATCCAGGTCTCGAAGATCTCACACAGCACGGCGTCGTGCATCAGCCTCACCGCGTCCTTGGCCTCGCCGAGGCTGCGCCTGGCGTCCTGCACGAGCTGCCTCGCCGCCGACCGCCACCCCTCCCGGCGCGGGGACTCGGTGGAGCGCCACCGGAGGAAGTCCTCGGCCGCGGCGGCCGCCGACGCCGCGGAACTCAACCGGAGCAGCGCGTCGTGCGCGTGGCGGACGGCGGCCTCCCGGAGGTCGATCCGCCGCTTCCACGGCGCGTCGTGGTCGGGTGGTTTGGCCCCGATCGTCGCGTCGCCGCCGCCTTCGTCAGGTTGGAGGCCGAGGCGCGCGTCGTCGCCGCCGTCGTCAGGTCGGAGGCCGAGGCGCGCGGCGCAGACGACGAAGACGTGTCCAGCCTCGGCGTGGAGCGCGACGAGGCGCGTGATCTCGCGGAAGGCGACGGGGAGGTGGCCCTCAGGGGCCAGCACGCCGGCGAGGAGGTCGGCCGACTCGTCGACGTCGAGGCCGGCGGGCGCGCCATCCTCGAAGCCCGCGGTGCCTTCGCCGCCGCCGTTGTTCACATGGACCCCGCAGCGGAGGCTGCCCGGGCTGCCGCGAGTGGCCTTCAAGGGTACGCCGCCGACGCCGCCATCACCGCCTCCGGTGGTCTCCACGTGGGCGTCGACGCCGTGCTCGCCTCCCTCGGAGCCGGTGGTCTCCACTTGGTCGTCGGTGGCGCCGCGGTCTTCGCCTCGGGCCGTATTCGAAGGCGGAGACGCGGGGTCGTCGGAGTCGTCGAATCCCCACTTGTCCCCGGCGAGCAGCTCGCGGGCGCCCTTGATGCTCGTGACGGCCTTTTCCGAGGTGCCGACGAGCAGGAGGGTCTCCGGCACCCTCCAGGCCAGATCCATCAACCGCCGCTCCTCCTCCATTGCCATGGAGTGGCGTGCCGCGTCCTCTCTCTTTTTCTCCCTCCCCCTCTGCTGCGCGCAATGGCGGTGGACGAGCGGGGTGGACAGAGAAGGAGGCGGCGCCGCGGCGGAGGCGGTTATTTGTATGGAAGGTGGAAACGGCAGCGCTGGCATTAATTAATGGACTCCTTGCGCCGGAAGCCGCCGTCACAAGCAGATCCTCTCCGGCGCAGGGGCTTGCCGTGGCTCACACGCTTCGGTCAAGATTTTTGACCGTCCAGCTAAGGGAATGTGGGGTCCCCTGCTTGGCCCCACTTGTCATGGAGGGGAAAAAGTAACACATCACCCTCAAACTATGAAAATAAATTTTGTACCCCTGAACTTTCTAAAACTAGACAAATCACCTGAAGCAGTTTTGAAAAAATCATAATAAATCACAGAAAAATCATAAAATAGAAAATCAAATTGTGTTGGACTCCAAATGAGTAGATCTACGCAGTGAACATATAATATGATATGCTTTAGTACATTTTTTTACAGCTATGAAGAAAAGCATAGATCTAAGGTTACAGGAAAAAAATGTACTAAAGCATTCCGTATTATATGTTCACTGCATAGAACTACTAATTTGAAGTCCAACACAATTTGATTTTCTATTTTACGATTTTTCTGTGATTTATTATGATTTTTCAAAACTGCTTCAGAATGATTTGTCCAGTTTTAGAAAGTTTAGAGGTAAAAAATTCATTTTCATAGGTTAGGGGTGATGTATTCCACCCTCATAGGTTGGGGGTGAAATAGACTGGGTGGCCAAGGAGATCTGGTACTGTCAGGTGGACTCCGCTGGACTTGCCAGGCTGGCCATTGCCGGCGTGAGGCGGTGCGGGTTGCGGCTATTTAAACCTCTTCCCTCCCCGGAGATTTCCGAAACGAGCGCCGAGAGAGAGAGAGGCAAACAGGGATGGCGAGCAGAGAGATGGGGATGGAGATGGAGATGGAGTCCACCTGGAAGTCCCTGTTCCAGCGGCGGCTGGTCCTGGCGTCCACGCACTGCAACAGCGCCCACGGGCTCCTCCGCGGGGTGCTCGAGGTCGTGGACGCCGACGTGCGGAACCGGGGCCGCCACGGGGGTCCCTGCGCGGAGGAGGCGCAGCGCGCGCTCGAGGGCGCCTCGGCGGAGCTCGGCCTCGCGCTCGCCAGCATGGGCGCGGCGCGCCACCTCGCGCTCCGGGGCGGCGCGCCCTGCCCGAGCGCGCCGCTCGAGTCCGTGGACGACCTCGCCGGGGACCCCGACGTGTGGTGCGCGCTGGAGAGGCTCGAGGAGGCCGCCGGGCTCGCCGCCCGCGTGCACGACGGGGTGGAGCACGCCCGCGGCCACCTGCGCGCGGCCGCGCTCCTGGCGGTCCTGGACGAGGTCGGCGGCGGCGGCGAGGATGAGGGCGGCAGCGGCACCGCCCCGTGGGAGCAGAGCCCCTGCTTCTCCGAGCAGCTCGACGGCGCCATGGAGCTCGGCGAAGCGATGTTGAAGGCGGCGGACCTCGTCGCGGAGGCTGTGGGCGCGCGCGAGGCGGCGTTCGGCTTCATCGGCGGCGACAAGTGAGGTCTCTGGCCGGTCTCCCTCCCAGATTCGCGGGATTCGGTCGTTTGTTTCGTCACCTGATCGCCTCGCCTGCTTGCATTTGTTCTACCTTTTCGTGTCGCAGAGAAATCGAACGCGATCATTTTGTTGTGATTCCGAAAGCTTCTGACCTTGGGTTTCAAACTATGGATGTACTCCGTTGATGGGTTGCTTGTTGCTAACATTGCTGAATGTTCAGGTCCTTGCTTCGGATGTTTGGTTACCTGATTAGAGTTTAATTCTACAGTTGCGATGCACAATGGATTACCATTTTCAATTAATAGGTGAGCATTATACATTTATACTGTTATCTGCCAATTGCCGTGGTCGTTGGATACGCATAGCTAATTGCAGGAACGCCCAATGAATATTACTCCATAGTACATTTCCCTGACCAACGATGCTTAATGAAGAACACAAAATAGCTAATGCAGTTTTGCCTGAACTGATCACTTGGGCACTGCTAGCATTTTCAATTCCTTTGTGTGAAGCTGGCATGATAGTACGCAGTAGGGGTTGGTTTACCGACTTACCGTGTGTTATATATGACCGTATCAGCTCCATGGAACAGACAGTTATCTGCATTTGGTAACTGCACATATTTTTCAGAACAAACAGTGTATATTTTTTCGGAACAAACAATGAATATTTTTCAGAACAAACAGTTCGTGCAACTCGGCAGTAGCAATTCAGTTGAGTAACAAGCAACGCAGTTGATTCAGAAAAGTAACATTTGGCCGTGCAAGGTTCTGATTTCTGAACATTTCGTTAAGCGCAGCCTTTGCTGCTTTCTTCGATTGGTTCACGCTGAACGAGAATTTACCAGCACCAACAGGCATACCAGGGAGAGGGAATGCCACACGTTTAACGATTTTGAGAAGTCTGGAATGGATACTATTTACGGCCTTGTTTAGTTTCAAAAAGCAACTCCCAAATACACTATGCAAAAAGAAGATTCTCCGTCACATCAAAATGTCATAACATGCATGGAGTACTAAATGTAGATGAAATCAAAAATTAATTACACAGTTTTGTTGTACTCTGCGAGATGAACATTTTGAGCCTAATTAATCAATTTTTGGATAATTTTTCACAAATACAAACGAAATGCTACAGTAGTGCAATAATTACGAAGGGACATCTTACTTCCAAATTCAATCTCCCAATTCTAACATCTAAACAAGGCCTACATGTTACAAAATAATCACTGCTATACATGATCTGTATGATCTTACACCTACAAGCATCAAGCAACCAAATGGAGTGCATGTGCATGTTTGTCATGAGTTCATGGCCAAGAGAGCGACGCCTGGATGAACGCAGCTATTGTGCGAGGCCCATGTAAAGGCCCAGCGTGGGCCGTGTGTTGGCCCAGTTGGCAGCTATCCAACACTGTAGCGGAACAGATTTTGTTATCTGAAGAACTCTGAACTATTATTATCCCAGTTTACTGAAGAATGTCTTCCCAACTTCAGAATTCGTACTTTTCGTCCCCATTTCTCCATGGATTCCGTATGAGAACATTACAATGTTTCCTGACGTCGTTGCCTCTGGCCAAAAAATTCGCTAGGAAAATGCAATCGCACTGGCAAACAATACATGGACTGAACAAGCTACTGAATATTACCATGGCATGAAAGAGCAACTCGGATCAACCAACAACCATGCATCCACGACACGAATATGATCCATTCCATATCTCAAAGTAACGGCAACAAGCCAACAACAAAAAGTTCAAGCGATCACGCATTGAAATCGGAATGGTTCGAAACACCGATCAATCACAACTTACGCGAACAATTTGGAGCGAAAACACACATCTCAGCTGACGCCTAGAGAACCCCGTCGTCGCCGGCGCCACCACGCGTCAGCCCTCTCCGCCTCCCATAGCATCCAGCGCGGCCTCAATCGCGCAGACGGCGGCGACGCGTTCGGCCTCGACGCAGGCGTCCGCGCCAGGAACACCCTGATGGCCCAGCAGCAGCTTGGCGGCGCTCAGGTGGCCGCGGCACCTGTCAATGGCGCGTAGTGCGTCGTCGACGCGCGCTCGGGCTTCCAGGACCTCGTTCATGCAGGCCTGCACCTCCGCCTCGCTCGCCGGCGAATGGCGCGTGGCGGGTCCTCTGCGGCGATCGATGATCTCGGCCGCCTCCATGCTGGACGCGCACTTGATGAGGTCGCCGGACGCGTCCTCGAGCTTGCCCTCCGCGAGCTTGATCCGGCTGCCCCGGCCCTCGGCGTCGGCCGCACGCAACGCCGACGGCGACTCGAGGTGCGGCAGCGCGGCGGCGAGTAGAGAGAAGGCGCTGTCGCTGCTGTCTCCTGCCTCCTCCAGTAGCCTCAGGATCTGCTCCGTCCATGGGTAGCCTGGCTTTTCCATTGCTCTCCCTCCTCCTCTCTTCCCGCTAGGTGTTCGACGATTTGCTTCCCGTCTCAGCGTACTCAGAATATCCAGCCTGGCGAGGTCACGCGGGCCCCACTCGGTTACGTCGGTTACGGCCGCACAGACTGACGTGTGGGGCCAACAGATGGTTACCTTCTCCCGCTGACATCGCCCCAGTTGAATTCGCCGCCGCCGCCGCGGCGGATCAATCTGATAGCCACGGAGATGCGGTTGTACGGTGAGATTCCAGACTACCGCCATCGCCTCATCGACTATGTGGGCAGCGGCTTTTTGATCGGCGCATCCTGCGGCACCGTCTTCCACTTCGTCAGGGGCCTCCGCTACTCGCCCAACGGTGGCCGCTTCGCCGGCGCTGTCCGTGCCGTGCGCGCGAATGCGCCTCGCGTCGCCGGCATTTGCGGCACCGAGTTGGCAGTATTATGGGCCTTCCAGAGCGCCATGTACCTCGCGCGCCGCCGGCAGGAGGACCCTTGGAACACCATCGCCGCCGGCGCCGCCACCTTTGGCCTAATCAATGCGCGCCGGGGCGCCCCCGCCGCCGCGCTCTTTTCCCTCCTCGGCGCTTCATCGTTCGCGGGGGTTGCCGGCGCCTATTGGACCTTTGAATCGTGGCAAAGCCGCCAACTTAGTTCCGGCAAAGAAGTCCGGATGATTCGCGGTTTGCCAGAGGTGGTGCCCATCAAGCGTATCACCCCATGCCGGATGGTGCATGGGGATCCAGCAGGTGGCTCCATTGAATACAGGTGAAAAAAAGGTTTAATTGCTTTTTGTTGAGAATGTGGATTGAGCTATCCTTATGTGCATAGGGGGATCCTTTATTAGAGTTGTTTCGTATTGATCTAAGTGTGGTAGTCTTAGTGCTCTTTCCTTTCTAGTCAGTTATCATGTTAATTTGTGTTTGTATTGTAACACAAAGCGTTTAATTTTCCTCCTTGCTCCCAGTCCCAGCGTGTTTGGTTAATCCTAAATTATCGATGACAATAGCATCATTTTGGTTAAGCAATCACAGAAAATAATCGGTAGTCATTGATTTTTATCTTGATCTATTAGAAACCATAAAATTATTGCTACTCAACATGACTAACCTGAACATGGAAGCTCATGGCAGTTGATTCATCACTTCTTAAACATGAGAAAATGGATAAAGTTTTTGTTTCCAACCTACTACAATAGTACAACCGGAAGCACCTGTTGGTTAAGGTGTCTAACTGTCTATTGATTGTCTAGAATAAATAAATTTCAGATGAACTTTGTGTTTATCAGGATAAAGTATCACTTTAGTTCCAGTATATGTGTGCATCTACAGCCAGACAGGATTGAGAACATATTCAGATGATCAATTTACTGTTAGGAATTTTTTTGCTTTATGCCATCTTGTGGCATTATGCACCATCCTAGTCACTAAATTATAGATGCTGCTAGAAATTTAGAGGTTTCCTTTTAAGTCTTTTTTGGCAGACATCACACATCTCCCTTTTCTAGTCCAAGATGGGGTAGTGTTTTTAGTAATGGAACCTTTTAACTCCAAAGATACGCAGTGCTCCCGCATATTCAAGAAAAAATAGTTTATCCAATTGTTTTTTTCCACAGCAGAGACCATGCCCTAATTCAATTACTTATACAAGCAACAAAATTACACAGTTTGAAACACCAAGCTGCGGGATATTAACCTCTACGACTACCCAGTACCCACCAGTGCCCCAGAATTGGTAGCCATAGAGGGAGTTTACAGTAAAGCGCCGGTTGCCATGCCAACTCCACTTTGGCTTGTCTTCCATATTGAGAGCCATCGTAGCAATTAGGTCTCTCATTTTCTTAAGCTATTTTGTTGGGTCTCATCCAACCACCAACATTAGCCTCCAATCTTTTGCATTCATTTCTGCAACTGAGAGAGTTTGTTCATTGCAAATTTTTGAAAGGTGATCAGCTCTTTCCGAGACACAGTACCACACCGAGGATTTAGACCAGAAGTCAGTCTTCCCCCCATTTCCAATTTGCATCACTCTACCTCTTCGGTATTTTTCAGCAAATATTCCACTGAGGGGAATTTGTTGCTTTTCGTTTTAAGTGAACAATACTAACTATTTAGATTCCAGCCTCCTCCACCACTTACACAGCGGACTTACGTTCATATTTCTTAGGTTCTGGAGGCCCAACCATCCATTTTCCTTGGGTTTACTGATTGTTTTCCACTTCACCAGATGTTACTTCTTTTTAATCCCTTTACCCTACCAGAAAAAACCTTTTTTTTTCTTGTCCTATCTAGTTTTTTCACCACAGATTTAGGTAGGACTAGGAGGTAGATTGACATGCAAGGCATGTTCCCAAGGCTGGACTTTGTCATGGCACTCCCTTGCCAGCCATCCAGCCTCTTCATCAACTTTTCATCTAATCGTACCCAGTCATAACCATGTAACCTGGATCCAGTTACAGGCCGGGATCCCAAGGTATTTGATTGCTCATGTTCCCATGCCACAGTTGAACACTTCAGCATAAGTTTCACTGTTTCAGCTTTTCCTTCCTAATGCATGATCATAAGGCCTTCCTCAAGAAATCAATTTTCAGTCCTGACATCTCCTAATATAAATATAGGAGTAATTTCACATTTAAGGCACAATGTAGGTCATCTTTCAGGCATAAGATGGTGTTATCCACACATTGCAGGGCCACCTCGTTCTCAATGTATCCCAGCACCAGGCCTGTTACAAGTTGATTTTTTGGGGTAACATTTATCATCTTTGCAAGAACGTCAGCATCTATGTTAAGTAGGAAAGGTGAGAGAGGGTCCCCCTGAAATAAGGACCAATCGACTCATCATTACAGATTTCATCCACCTACACCATTTAGCACAAAAGCCTCTTTGCTCTAAGCATTCCATTAAGAAGTTCTAGCTTATCTTGTCATAAGCTTTTTCAAAGTCTAGCTTAAGGACTAGGCCTTGTTTCTTTCTTTCTTTCTTTTGTATCATGTAGGATGTCATGGATACTCAAGATCCCATCCACTGATGGATCGTGTGTAGTATATTAGGAAGAAGGCAACTGGCATAAACAAAATCAGTGGCAGCACGGCATCTTTGATGTGCCCTGCAATTTATTTTTTTCTTATTTTAACTGAGTAAATATTCAAATTACTTTAATTTAGCCCACGTACTCCACATCTGTCATCTGGCAGAGTGTGTCCCATTTCCTTTTCTTTGCGGACCTTTTCTTTTCCTCTACTTGTTTGGAAGGGTTAGCTTAGTTGCTAGTTTGTTAAAGAGCTTTGTTTTATTGTGGATGCTGGCTGCTTCCAGTTTGCTCTATCTGGAATACGCATCTACTATTCAGTTTTTTCCAATATGGTTTCTTGATGCATGAATTGTCGAATTCTCGATTGTTTCATTAGTTTGTAATGGTAGACTTTTGTTGTTTATGTCTAATGTATAGAGCCAATTCTCGATGTTTGTAATTTGTTTGTTCATTCCACACGACAAGTATATTTGGCTTGTGATTGATATGTACGTACATACTGATTTTGTGAATTGTATATTTAAATTGTGTTTCATCACCTTCTGTTCTATGCTGAACTAGTATATAAAGCTCATGATTGCCCCCGTTATGTGTAGGTCAAAAAATCGTGGGACACCGGATCGTTGCTATGGAGTGGAAGTCTGAATTGACTCAGGATGTCCTAACCTTGTTGCCAGATGCCAGATATCATATACAATTATATACAGTATATGTTAAGTTTGTAGTATCAAAGATCTAGTACTCGTGGTCCGAAAGGTTCACTAAAATCACATAAGAGCCCCATAATTACATATATGTTAAGTTTATTATTGCAGATCGAGAGCAATAACTTACGACTTATCAATGGTGTCTACAGTGGTTCAGTTTGTTTGAATTGTTCATTTTTACAATCGTCTGTTGAACGAGAATTCAACAGCACGAACAAGAACATGAGAGAGATTAGGAAGTATTGGCTGAATGCCGCACATTTCAGGAACTGATCATATTACTGGTTGGGAACCGATAAATGAATGACAACTGATCATCCGAGATGTCTTGAGAGCATTGCGGCCTTGTGGGAATGGGTACTGTTTACAAGTTACAAAACTAGCAAGATAGCCCGCGCAATTTGCGCGGATACCTAGTTTCTCTTTTATCAATCTTTATATTTTTATTATTTAAAATTAGTTGCTTAACTGTGCATGCCGCACACGGTGTGAATGGAAGATTATAAATTTTATAGGGATGCATTTATTTTTCAAATAACCCAAATAAAAAGAAAAGGGTATACTTTATAAAAACATATTTTAAAAATTAATATATGTTTTTATATTTTTACATGAATGTTTATAACGTACATTTTTATAATTTTTTATTAGTGATGTTAAATTTTAGTTATTGTGCATGATAAATATGTCTCGTCTCTTTATTTTTGTTTGTTTTTATTACTAACTTGTTAACGGAGACCATCAAACGGGTTTGAGTGTGGACAAACCATTCGATGATCTTCCATGAGTGCTGAGCGTGGCCGTGGTGATGGTGATCAATCCTGGCAGCGATTCACTCCCTTCAGATATGGAGAATTTTTCTCTCTTATTGCGCTCACAACCTTGGTGAACGCCCTAAATTTGAGCAACTTTCATCAGTTACATGTGCAAATCAACGTGATGTCCTCCGCTCATTGTTGAATGCTACACCACCTCAGTTTCTCCGATTTTTTTCCTCCCTCTGCTCCTTCTTGCACTATCTCGTTAACAAAGACCATCAAATGAGTTTGAGCGCGGGTAACCAGTTTGATGATCTTCCACTTACGTTGGTAAAGACTTCGAGTGCTGAGCGTGGCCATGATGCTCAATCCCAGCAGCGATTGCTCCCTTCATACGGGGAGAATTGTTCTCGGATGTTGTGCTCACAACCTTGTTAAATACCCTAAATCCAAGCACCTCTCGCCAGGTACACGTGCAGATCAACGTGTTGTCCTCCGCTCATTGTTGAAAGTTGCCTCCTATATAGAGGAACATGGTAGGTCACATGGGGCTTCAGGCTGTCTGCACTCGTCGTACTCTATTCTCATCCTCAAAGAAATATTCCTGCCTAGTCATTCAGATTCTCCCCTCTATATTAATTTCTTCTGTATCCGTTATCCTCTATATTTTATATTCTATACAAACTACCAGCACGTGAGCCATCTATCTCTTTTTCTCCTTTTCTTTCCCAAACGTCACCACTCTCCCCCACTATATCTCCCCCTCTATCTAGTGGTGGTGGTGGCGGCGAGGGGTACCGGTCTCCCCCGCCGGCCTCCGGTGGCGGCCGTGGATGGCTCCCGCGGCGGCGACGGCGACAGACGGCCTCCCGGTGGCGGATGGTCGCGCGGCGACGGCGAGGACTCCCGCGGTGGCCACATGAGGCTGCTCGATAGCGGTGGAGGGCTCCCACGGCGGCCACGGACGACTGTGGGGCGGCGGCGGGCTCCCGCGGGGGCGACGGCGACGGACGGCCTCCCAGTGGCGGACGGTCTTGCGGCGACGGCGATGACTCCCGCGACAGCCACGGACGGCCACTCGGCGGCGGTGTTGGGCTCCCACGGCGGCCACGCGGCGTCGGTGGAGGCCTCCTACGGCAGCCACGGATGGCCACCCGGGGGCGACGGCGACGGATGACCTTCCAGTGGCGGATGGTCACGCGGCAACCACGGACGGCCGCTCGGCGGCAATGGAGGGTTCTCACAGCGGCCGTGTGGCGGCGATGGAAGCCTCCTACAGCGGCCACGGACGGCGGCGGGCTCCCACGGCGGCCGCGGATGGCCGCACACCGACCGCGGAGGGGTGGCGGCGGACGGAATAATATAGACCGTTAGATCTTTATAAAATCCGACTACATATATTCTTCTCTTTTTTGGATTAATAGAATAATATAGACCGTTAGATCTTTATAAAATCCAATGGTTTGTATCCCGATGGCGGATGGTCGCGCGGCGACGGCGAGGACTCCCGCGGTGGCCACATGCGGCTGCTCGATAGCGGTGGAGGGCTCCCACGGCGGCCACAGATGGCTGTGGGGCGGCGGCGGGCTCCCGCGGGGGTGATGGCGACGGACGGCCTCCCAGTGGCGGACGGTCTTGCGGCGACGGCGATGACTCCCGCGACAGCCACGGACGGCCACTCGGCGGCGGTGTTGGGCTTCCACGGTGGCCACGCGGCGTCGGTGGAGGCCTCCTACAGCAGCCACGGATGGCCACCCGGAGGCGACGGCGACGGATGACCTCCCAGTGGCGGATGGTCACGCGGCAACCACGGACGGCCACTCGGCGGCAATGGAGGGTTCTCACGGCGGCCGCGTGGCGGCGATGGAAGCCTCCTACGGCGGCCACGGACGGCGGCGCGGCGGCGGCGGGCTCCCACGGCGGCCGCGGATGGCCACACACCGACCGCGGAGGGGTGGCGGCGGACGGAATAATATAGACCGTTAGATCTTTATAAAATCCGACTACATATATTCTTCTCTTTTTTGGATTAATAGAATAATATAGACCGTTAGATCTTTATAAAATCCAACGGTTTGTATCCTTCTCTTTTTTGGATTAATGTGGTAAATATACACCGTTAGATCTTCATAAAATCCGACGGCTAATATCCTTCTCTTTTTTGGATTAACGTGTGAATTTCTTGGCCATCTCGGCGAACGTGGTGGCTCCTTTTAACTCTATTGTATTAATATAATAGATGATCGCTGTTATGCATGATCTGTCTCATGTTACACATACAAGCAACCAATTGTAGCGCATTTTTGTCATGACCAAGGAGGCAACCAAGAGCGACGATCCTTGGATGAACGCGTGGCAAGGAGATTGGCTCGTGTCGTGGCTGTTAACTGAAGATGGATGGCGCGTTCATTCGAATTGCTGTCGTGTTCCTCACCGCGTTCTTCCTTCCCAACCCGAAATTCCGTATGAGGGGGCTTCAGTAATCAGTACGCTGCTTCTCTAGGCATGCAACCACATCATCGGCTCTGACACATCCTTGGCTCCACGTTCAGAGAAATTAGAGCTAGCATGTCCTGTGATTGTTCAGTTTGCTCTATTTGTCACTGCCACCTAGCTCGGGCTTGTAATCAAGTATAGCACATACATTAGCTGCCTTGGGATTAAGCTTTGTAAATGATCCTATATTCTGGCAGGATTAGGGGTGCCAGTTTCATTTATTTTGGATCATTGAATCGACTGAAAATTTGATAAAATGAAATACAATGGCACCCACCTGCATCATTGGGCAGGACTGTAACACCCTAAAATTCATCACAATGAAATTGTAGCAACTCTCTGAAATTTTCTAGGATTTATTAAGGCTTAAATAAATTTTCTAGGATTTAATTGGAATTTTTAGCCTTTTTATCAATTTAAATATCATATTAAATAATTATTTTAGTCAAAATAAGTTTTTGTTGCATTCATGCTGTTGCATATATTTTTTGTTGCTAGTAAATCAAGTTGGAATTTAAATTCTGTTTAACTTCGAATTTGATTTGTTTTTGTTTGAGTTTTAGAAAAGTTAAATAGGCTGAGTTCGTTTTTCCCCTCCAACTATTGGCCCAGCTTGGCTGTGCCCCCTCTACTTCTTTCCTCTCCCGAGCCGGCCCGAGTTCCTTTTCTCGGCCCAGCTAGCTTCGCGGCCCATTTTCTTCCGCGCCGGCCCGCTTCGCCTTCTCTCTCTCTCGCCGACAGGTGGGACCCACCTGTCATCTTCGTCGTCTCCACGCCGGACTCTGCCCCAAGTCCGTTTTCGCCGCGCCGCCGTGTTCGACCCGGGCATGCACGCCAAGGCGTGGGCCCGAGCCCCCACCCCGGGCCTATAAAACCGCCGCCGCCATTGCCTCCCCTCCAATCGAAGCCACCCGAGCCGCGAACCCTAGCCGCCATTATCGCCGTCGCCAAGCTTCGGCCGCACCGTCGATCCGCCGCTGCACCGTCGCTCAGCCCCCCTCGTCTGCGCCAGGAGCTTCGCGCCGAGGTAACAAGTCTCCCATGCCTATTTGCGTTTGGTTTCTACATCTAGCCGTCGTCGTCGCACCGCGTCGTCCGAGCGCCGCCGCCATAGCTCGTCGCCGGCCTCCACCGTTGCTCGTTTGTCGTCAAGAACCGCCCAGATGGACTCGTCGTGGTCCAGCGAGCCCGTAGCACTTGATCCCGTCGCAAACCAAGCTGTGTAGCCTTAGATTGGCTTTGCTCCGGCGAAGCGCCGCCGCGGAGGAGAGCGGCGCCACCGTCCCGGTCGTCGCCGTCGTCGGCCGGAGTGCCCAAACATCCTTGGCCGTCCGATCTAGATCCAACGGCCCAGATTAGAGCACGTTTCGAGTCAAACCGACCGCGTACCGGTCAGCGCTGCCGGTTTTGCAAAAGAGCCCTTGAAGTTTTTGGAAATCAACCCGCAGTCTAGCCCCTGTTATTTTATGGTTTAACCCTCGTAGTTTTATATAAAATTATGTTTTAGCCCCTGGTTTTTCACAGTTAAGCCCCTGGAACTTTTAAAACTTTGCCAGCAAGTCCCTGAACCTTAGAAAAGCCATATCTTTTGCGTTTTAACTCCGATTTTAGTGACGCGTAGATTAGTTTTGTACTGTTGTTTTCTTCTGTTGGAATTGTTTGGTGTACTGTTTCTTATTTAGTGTATTGTTTCTTTGCATGCGATTGTGTGATGCGATTAGGAAGCGAGCAGTTCGAGGATTTCTCTGAAGAACCAACTGTTGGAGAAAGATTTGAGCAGCAACAGAGTTGGGAAGAAGGCAAGTGTATTATGTCATACAAATGTCCTAATAACTATTAATTTCACCATCCATGCATGTGTCTTAATTTGATGGGTTCCTATTTAAGGATTTGCCTAGCCACTATATTTTTCTGTCCCTGAAACTGGGTTATTTAATTAACTTTGATGGTAGATGATGCTTAGCTTGCTCAACTGCGATTGGTTAAATGAACCCCTACTCTATGTTCCAAATACTCTTTGAATTAATTAAATGGCAAGATCATATCCTTTTAATTGGAACATGGAAAATCACCCAGGAAACAGTACAACCATGTGTGCCATGTGGCTCTGGCTTTGACTGACTAATTAGGTGCTCTAGTTTTTGGTAGCTTTACTCGAAAGGGGCATGGGGGGCGGCGGTTGACGGGGTATAGCTCGGTCCTCTTGAGCTGTGGGCTTTGGTAAGAGACAGACCTCATTAGGGAGGGTTATGCTTTGCTTCTGAACCGGAAACCTTAGCGGGCTATCATTTATTAGAGTGCTTTTGTAAAGGTCTCGTAGTGAAACCCAGTATTCGGTCCACGTGGTGTGGGAAGGGTACAATGCTTCGGCAATGGGAATCACGGCTTATGGTGAAAGTGTACAACCTTTGCAGAGTGTAAAACTGTTATAACAGCCGTGCTCACGGTCAAGAGCGGCCTGGACCCTTACATCATAATCATACTTGAACATGGATTAAATTGTGGTTACTTGATTATGTTGGGATTATGACATTCATTAATTTATGGGTGGTATATACTTTCATTTGCTAGTAAATAGTTGCTTAATAAAACTTGACCAACTAAAAGTGCTTACTGCAGTATTGTCAGCCAGCCTTTTTGCCTCAGCCTTGTATGTCATATTACATTTGCTGAGTACGTTATGTGCTCATGCTTGCTTTCTTTCTTTTATTGCATCAACTACACCCGGAATGCTGCTCAGATTGGGAGAATTTTGAGGATTTCACTACTGATTTTGAGGAGTTCTAGGCGAGTCTCCCCCAGTCAATGCCTGTGGAGTTGGAGTCACTTTTGCTTCGTTAGATGAACGTTTATTTAAGTCTTCCGCTATGACAATTTAAGTCTTCCGCTATGACATTCGTGTCAACTCTGAGATTGTAATAAATGCACTATAATACTCTTTCGTTATGCATGGTTATGGATATTCACTTGTGACGTCTACCATATGTGTGTAAACTGATCCTGGCGCACAAATGAGATGCACCTGGTTTTGCCTTTAAAACCGGGTGTGACAGAGGTGGTATCAGAGCTGTGTTGACTGTAGGACGCAAGCCTAGATAGCAATGGTCATTCTCTAAGGATTATTTTGCTTAACTACTCTTGTTCTATCTATTCTTGGTTTATATTGCTATTATTCCTGGTCATTGATAATTGTCTCCTCCTTGATTTTTTTTCCGTTCTATCTCTTCCACCATCTCACCTGGTTTCGAGGTCTTTAGAACTTTTCTAACCCCCTTCTTGCTTAAACCATAGATGGTGTTGACAAGGCAAGGTGCTCGTAGATTGTCTAGCACTCCTTCCCCTTCTTCGTCGCATTCAGTGCAAGAAGAGGAACCGGAACCTGAAGAGATGGAAGTAATGGACGAAGAAGTTAACTCAGGAGGGAATGCTCCAGCTGGATCTGAAGGAAGTGAAGGACCCCCTCCGCCGCCTGACATGTGGGTAGTGACTTTTCACCACCACGACGGAGGCAACAGTGGGTTCCCGATGCTGCTTCGAATGCTCTTCGAGCGTCTGAACTACCCCATGAAGATAGAATATCGTGGAAGAAGGAGGACACATCCAGATCACCCAGAGGACTGGGAAGTCGCTGTATACATCAGGGAGCCTGATTATGAGTATGGAGGAACCAAAGAGGCTGCAGTGCACCATGCCATCGCCGTGAGATCAACCTTCGAAGCTGGAATCCAGGATGCAGCAAGACGGGCAGTTTCTGTGCTTTGTCATGAGGAGGCTGCTGAAGTACGTCACACTGCTTGGGCATATCTTCCACGAAGGCAGCAAGGCACTCCAACTGGGGTTCTGCCACAACCGCCCGGCGTGCTAAACTCTACACTCAACGTCCAGGTGGCGTTCACCAAGATGCTCAACGTGCACGCCGATGACACCACAAGGGAGCTACAAGAAGTGCGTGAAAAACTCGCTGCTGAACGAAGGAAGAACAAGAGGCTGATAGCTGAACTCAAGGGAGAAGCACTTCCACCCTTGGATGAAGATGTAGAAGGGATGATGGGTCATTCACCGCCCCGCTAGAGAGTGCTCGGTGGATCGTCTAGTTGCTTCACCCATACCTATTAAGATAGGATACCCTCTCTTTTGATACTTCAGTACGTTTAGAATCGTTGAGACTCGTGCGTAGTGTATGAATTAGTTCGGTTTAAAAGTGTGGTAGAGATGTTTGCTTTCGTGCTAAGTGTGTGATTTGGATCTTTGTAATGATTGAACTTAATTGTGGAGTGATGACCACAATTGAGTAATTATTAAATAAATAAATTTAGTTAGTTTGGGTTTATCTTGGTCTCTAATCTTAACACTTAACTATCGCTTTATCCATATAATTGTACCCCTCATATAAATCATGTTATGCGACAATCTGTTCTCGCTGCTGCATGATATCCTGGTACTTTCCGAATTGTTTCTGGAGCTTCAGAATTCCATTTGACATAAATCCAGTTGGGTTGGATTAAGGACTTGATAACCTAGGTTCTGGGAATTTTTCGTGATTTTTGGAGGTTCTGGCAGAGAGATATAATGGTTTTATTGGAGTAACCAGAATCTGTCCCGTGGTCCTGACATAGCTGTCTTGTTTATTTTATACCTCGAGCCACAAAACTCCGATTGAGGTGATTCAAGTTGAGTTAGTTTCAGAATTTGATAGTCTACGTTCAGACAAAAGATCATGATTTTTGGATACTCAGAATGAGAGTTACAATTGTTTAATTGTGATGAACAGAATCTGTTTCGGAATTTGATTCTCCAGTCATTGGCAACTCGTTCTACATTAACTCTTATCTGTTCACGATTTGAGTTATATCTTTTTACCACTCTCTGGACCTCATGTTTCTAACCATCAGATGGTGAACACCAGGTCTGGAAGTGGAGTGGATCAACCACCTGTGAATCGGCAGGGACGTGCCAATCCCAATCCAAATCCTCCGCCGAATCAAGCACCCGTAGCAATGGATCAGATCCTCGCCAACCAGACACAGATTCTCCAGGGCATGGCTAATACCTTGGCAGCCATGCAAGAACAGAACAACAACAACAACAACAACAACAACAACAACAATAACAACCAGCCGAGAGACAAGCACCGGGAGTTCATGAGTCACAAACCTCCTACCTACTCCCACTCTGCAGATCCACTTGATGCTGATGATTGGCTGAAGACTGTTGAGAAGAAGCTGGATATGGCTCAGTGCAATGACAGGGAGAAGGTCCTGTATGCCTCAGGTCGCTTGGAAGGATCAGCTTCAGATTGGTGGGATGCTTATCTTGCTGCTCATGCCACCCCTGATGCTATCACCTGGCAGGAGTTTAGAACCAACTTCAGGAGCCACCATATTCCTGCTGGTGTCATGAAGCTGAAGAAGAAGGAGTTCCTCTCACTCAAGCAAGGTGGGATGACCGTCAGCGAGTACCGGGATAAGTTCATTCAGTTGTCCCGTTACGCTCCGGATGAGGTGAAGGATGATGAGCAGAAGCAGGAGCGATTTCTGGAGGGATTGATTCCGCCGCTCCAATATCAACTCATGCCTCACACCTTTCCAACGTTTCAGAAGCTGCTAGACAAGGCTATTGGCTTGGAGAGCAAGCGCCGTGAGTTGGGAGAGCAGAAGAGGAACTTCATGGCCTCAGGACAGTCAAGCAGTAACACCCGCCCTCGTCTCCAGCCGCCTCAGCTGATCATGCCCGTTCGCTTTGGTGGGCAAGGGAGTAACTTTGCGCAGAGTCAGGGTCAGCGGTCGGCACCTCCACCTCATCGTCCAGCATTTCAGCAGAACCGCCAGACCACCCCGGCTCAGACTCCAGTGAAGACCCCTGCACCAGGCAGTGCTCATACTCCTCGTACCTGCTACATTTGTGGAGATCCCAGCCACTTTGCCCACAACTGTCCTAAGAGGAATGCTCAGACCCCACAGCACCAGAGTGGCAGTGCACCTAGGCAGAATACCCCTCAGCAGCAGAACAGGAATGTGAACCCGACGCACCAGAGCAACAAGGGCCAGCAGAATCAGATGCGGGGCAAGGTGAACCATGTTGCTGCAGAGTCCGCGCAGGAGGCCCAGGATGTGGTACTTGGTATGTTCCTTGTCAACTCAGCCCCTGCATCAGTTTTATTCGACTCTGGAGCATCCCATTCTTTTATTACTGCTCAGTACGTAGCTAAGTATAATATAACCATGCTCCCTATGAAAAATTCCATGCTGGTTAGTTCTCCTGGTGGAAACATGAAAGCCAATTTTATCTGTCCCCGAGTTAACCTGAAAATAGTTGGGGTAGATTTTCCTGCTGATCTGATAGTCCTAAACTCCGAGGGAATTGATGTCATACTTGGAATGGGATGGTTGGCTGCTTTTGATGCGGTGATTCAGTGTGCCAAGAGGTCCGTGTTGTTGACTAGCCCTCAGGGAGAGAAGATTGAATTCGGAGCCACCCAACCCTCAGCTTCAACTTACTCAGTGAATCAGGCCAGCGGTGTTCCTTTGGAGGATATCAGAGTTGTTTGTGAGTTTCCGGATGTCTTCCCAGATGATTTGCCAGGTATGCCACCCGACCGAGACATTGAGTTTATTATTGAGCTTTTACCTGGTACTGCTCCTATTTCTAAAAGACCCTATAGAATGGCTGTTAATGAACTAGAAGAACTTAAGAAACAACTTAAGGAATTGTTGGATAAAGGTTACATTCGTCCTAGTTCTTCACCTTGGGGAGCACCTGTAATTTTTGTGGGTAAAAAGGATGGCACTCTGAGGATGTGTGTGGATTATCGTTCATTGAATGAGGTAACCATCAAGAATAAGTATCCATTGCCCAGAATTGAAGACTTATTTGATCAGTTGAGAGGAGCTAAGGTTTTCTCCAAGATTAACTTGAGATCTGGCTATCATCAGTTGAGGATCAGGCGTTCCGACATTCCTAAAATAGCATTCACCACCAGGTATGGGTTGTATGAGTATACTGTGATGTCGTTTGGATTGACAAATGCACCCGCCTACTTTATGTACCTGATGAATAAGGTGTTCATGGAGTACTTGGATAAATTTGTGGTGGTGTTTATTGATGATATTCTGGTTTACTCTAAGAATGAAGAGGAGCATGAGGAGCATTTGAGGTTGGTGTTGCAGACTCTTAGAGAGAACCAGTTGTATGCCAAGTTTAGTAAATGTGAGTTTTGGTTGAATCAAGTGTCTTTTCTTGGTCATGTTGTTACTGATGGAGGTATTGCAGTGGATCCAAGTAAAGTCAAGGATGTGTTGGAGTGGGAACCTCCTACCACAGTCTCTGAGATCAGAAGCTTTCTGGGATTGGCTGGATATTACAGGAGATTCATTGAAGGCTTTTCTAAAATAGTGAAATCTCTTACTTCGCTATTAAAGAAAGGCAAGGAGTTTGTTTGGTCAGAAGCGTGTCAGGCCAGCTTTGAAGAGTTGAGAAGGAAGTTGACTACAGCCCCAGTGCTTGCTATGCCAGATATTCACAAGAACTTTGATATATATTGTGATGCTTCTCGTAGAGGTCTTGGGTGTGTGCTCATGCAGGAAGGCAGAGTTATAGCCTATGCATCCAGGCAGTTGAGGAAGCACGAGCTGAACTATCCTACTCATGATCTGGAGCTTACAGCTGTTGTCCATGCATTGAAGATCTGGAGGCACTATATTCTAGGTAACAGATGTGAGCTATATACTGATCACAAAAGCCTGAAGTACATATTTACTCAGAAGGATCTGAATTTGAGGCAGAGAAGATGGTTGGAATTGATCAATGATTATGATCTGGGGATCAACTATCATCCTGGCAAGACTAATTTGGTTGCTGATGCGTTGAGTAGGAAGTCACAAGTAAATGCAATGTTTGGTCGCCAGTTGCCAGCTGAGTTGTGTGCAGAGATGGAGAAGCTGAACCTAGGATTTCTGAGTCAGACCGAAGGTGTGACAATGGAGGTTGAGTCCACACTGGAGCAGGAAATTCGGAAGGGTCAGCTTACTGATGAGAAGATAAAGGAAATCAAGGAAACCATGTTAGCAGGGAAAGCTCCCGACTTCACCGAAGATGATCAAGGTACAATTTGGTTTAGAAAGAGGTTATGTGTACCGGATATCGAGTCTCTCAGGGAGAAGATATTGAGGGAAGCTCATGATTCCGCATATTCTATTCATCCTGGAAGCACCAAGATGTACCAGGATCTGAAGCAAAGGTATTGGTGGTATGGACTAAAAAGGGATGTGGCTGCCCATGTGGCATTGTGCGATGTTTGTCAGAAAGTTAAGGCTGAACACCAGAGACCAGCCGGTTTGCTTCAGCCACTCAAGGTACCCGAATGGAAGTGGGAAGAAATCAGTATGGATTTCATTGTTGGGTTACCTCGCACTCGAGGAGAATATGATTCCATATGGGTTATTGTGGACAGATTAACTAAGGTAGCTCACTTTATACCCGTTCACACTACTTATACCAGCGCTAAGTTAGCAGAGTTATACATGTCCAGAATTGTTTGTCTCCATGGTGTACCTAAAAAGATAGTGTCTGATAGAGGTACTCAGTTTACATCTAGATTCTGGCAGAAGTTGCATTAGTCTATGGATACAAAGTTGAATTTCAGTTCTTCATATCATCCTCAGACAGATGGTCAGACAGAGAGGACTAATCAGATTTTGGAGGATATGCTGAGAGCTTGTGCTCTGAAGCATGGAGGCAGTTGGGATAAGAGTCTTCCATATGCAGAGTTCTCATATAACAACAGTTACCAGGCAAGTCTAAAGATGGCCCCCTTCGAAGCGCTTTATGGTAGAAAGTGCAGAACACCTTTGTATTGGAGTGAAATAGGTGAAAGTCAGCTGTTTGGGCCAGAGATTTTGCAGGAAGCTGAGAGACAGGTTCAGATTATCAGAGAGAATTTAAGAACGGCTCAGTCCAGGCAAAAGAGCTATGCAGATACAAGAAGGAGATAGCTAACCTTTGAGGTGGGTGATTATGTGTATCTAAAAGTATCTCCTATCCGAGGCTTGAGAAGGTTTAAGGTGAAAGGTAAATTATCTCCTCGTTTCATTGGACGATTCAAGATTGTTGATAGAAAAGGTGTGAAAGTGCATCTAGCTTGATCCCTTCGGCAAAAGGGGAGATTGAAAGTGCATCTAGGCACTTATATGTTTTGGTGATTTTGGATGACAACATGATTTATATTTAACTTGTTTGTTTAAGTGTATGAGCAGGGTTTTATTCTTATGGATATTCATGTAATATGGTTGTTGAAGAATATAAGCTCATTATTGGTATAAATGACATAAGAGCAAACAAGTGAGTGTGATCCCATGCAACTAAGCAATACAATGACAAGTGATCGGAAATGATAAATGAGACATGGTCTTAAGCATATTAGTTGGTCTCACTTGATAAGATATTTGTCAAAGGTTTTGGGACAAAAATAATTGAAGAGATTGAGATTTCTTTGGGCTTGATCCATGGCAATGGTTATATTCAAAATGAGACATGATTCTATGGTTAGTATATGGTCTCAAGTGCATTGATGCTTATGGACAAGTTATCTACCAAAGAAAACATACAAAACAATATTGAATACATTTCAAATCAATTGAAGACAAGGATATTCAATGTGGATTTCATTAATGATGCAATGCAAAGCGTAGCTTAATTTGGCAAGAGAGGACGGAAGGGATCAAGCTAGATGCGAGTGACATTCCTAACAAAGTGAAGGGCAAGTTGGTCTTGTAGCCGAGGGACTTTGTTTGTGGAAAAGTCTTACATTATAGTTTGATTTCTATACGTCGATCAAGTCATATCAAGTGAAGCAATGCGAAGCATCTAATCTTTATTGATCATATAGTGGAATGGCTTATGAATTGTTTCATACAATGGAAATTCTAAGCCATTGGCTCAAGATTGGATTTGCTCAAGCAAGACAAAGAAGTTGAAGCCCTCAAGTTGCAAATGACCAAGTATGGCATCAATGAAGATATAAAAGCTCAAGTGGTAGATTCTATTTATTGTCTTTATCTTGAGTTTAGGAATGCCGTACTATCAAGAGGGATGCAACATTAGTTGTGTTGACAACACCAAAAAGTGCTCAATAGATCAACCCATGAGAGATAACCTCTAGAGAGAAGTCCTTTAGGGACTTTGTGTGCTAAGGGGACCAAAACCGGTCTGACCGGTTTTGGAAAGCGGTCTGACCGCTCTTGGGACGCTAGTGTGCTGAGTCGACCCAAACCGGTCTGACCGGTTTGGGAAACCGGTCTGACCGGTTTTGGGGCTCTGACAGGCATAACGGCTACTTTGGTTTGTAAACCGGTCTGACCGGTTTGGGAAACCGGTCTGACCGGTTTCCAACGGCTATAACGGCTAGTTTGTGTTGTGTGGGGTATTTATACCCCATACCCCTCTCTTTTGAGGGGTGCTGGTTCATTTTGCCTTTGTGGCTCGTCCCTAGCCTTCCCAAGCACCAGCAAGCTCTCCCCAAACCTCTCTTTGTGAGAGTTGATTGATTTAGTTCATATCTTTGGATTTGGGTTGAGGGATGCTTTGTGTATGAGCTATAGAAAGATTGAGTGAGCTAATTGCAGCAGCAAAGAGCATATCCATAGTCTTGAGCACTTACGGTGAAGTCTAGCAACCATTGAAGCATTTGTTACTCTTGGAGGTGAATCCTCCTAGACGGCTAGGTGTCGCCGGTGAGCTACCTCGTGTGTGGTAAGCCACGGATTGGTTGTAAAGGCTGGCCTTGCCTCCTTCGTGGGAAAGGGTCAAAAGTTAGTGGAATCCGAGGAAAGTGGCTTGGAGTGGATAAGCTCGCCTTTCGTAGGCCCTCAACGGAGACTAGGATTCATCGTGTCTTTGTGACAGCCTTTGTGGCATCGGTGAACTCCGAACTTCGGGAAAACAAATCCTTGTCTCTTGTTTTACTTCACGAGCTCAATTCTAGCATTTATATTCGCTTCCGCATCGTTCTACTTGGGAGTGCTCTACTTGTGTGCAGGGACTAAGTGAACCTGCTAGTTATCTTCTACAGGAGCCCATCACCAAGTTTGGTTTGTGCTAAAACTTGTAGAGGAGGGTTATTTTACATAGGTGGTTTTCTCTGTGAAAACCGGTCTGACCGCTTTGGTAAAGCGGTCTGACCGCTTTCAAGAAAGCGGTCTGCCCGGTTTTGGAAACCGGTCTGACCGGTTTCTGTACTGACTGTGTGAAAAAGTTTGTAATTTGCAGATTCACCTATTCACCCCCCCCCTCTAGGTGACATCAAGGTCCTTTCAATTGGTATCAGAGCTTGGCCTCACATCCAAGCTTAACCGCCGTGAGGAAAGATGTCGACCACTTGTGAGGTAACTTATGAGCCACTAGCTAGTGACGGCTCAAATTATTCCATTTGGTCCGCTCATGTACTTAATGATCTTAGGACTATGAGTCCTATTCTTGAGCGGGTTGTAGTTGAAGGCATTGATCGTCCTAGTGTTGATTGGAGCGTGTCCAATCCAACCGAAGACGAAATGAATTGCTTTCAACTCAACGCTCGTGTCGCTAACTTTCTATTTGATGTTGTGAGCAATGAAGTTAGAGAATCAATTCTAGAAGATGAAGCAACTCTATTCGATGCTCATCTCATTTGGGCTCGAATTGAGAAACTATACTCCAACATCAAAAGCAACAACCAAGTGGAAACAAGAGCCAAGTCACATGAGGAGTGCTCTACATCAGCAAATACATGCACCAAGCCTCATGTAACGACCATCGTGGAGCCACAAGAGCAAAACAGCTCAGTAGCCACCTCTCTGCGGAAACCGGTCCAACCGGTTTCCCAAACCGGTCTGACCGGTTTGGGCAGAGGAGGTGCAGCTGGCCACAAGAAAGGAGGCCGACACCGTGCAAGCAAAATTTCAAGCTCACAATCAATATCATCCTCCAATGATGATGCACTCATATATTACAAGTCCAAAGAAGACGAGAAGGCGGAAAATTCAAAGGATGAGACTATCCTAGCTCTTATCAAAGAGCTTGAGGAAGTCAAACTCTCCAACGCCGCTTTGGTTTGTAAGTATGATGCAATTGTTGATGATTATGCTTGTGATGCTCTTCATATGGCTTCCATAGAAAAAGAAAATAAAATGCTCAAGGATAAATTAGAATTAATTGCTAGCAAGCATGAGATCCTACAAGTGACGCATGAAGAACTCTTGGGTTCTCATAAAGAACTTGTAGAATCATATGCTTCATTAGAGATTGCTCATGAGGTTATTATCACTTCGATAAAATCTATTGAACCTCAATCTCACATATGCACATGTTCTTCAATTCAAAATAACTTTTCATGTGCTAACCCGTGTTGCTCTCAAGCAAAGCGATCTTGGTATGATGAAGTGTGTGTAGAGTCTTGTGACGACCTCATTGCACAAGAAAATGAAGAACTCAAGCAAGAGGTGGAAAGACTCACAAAGAACTTGACAACTCTTAAAGGCAAGAGCAATGCGCAACCTTCTCAAGATAACCGTGAGAACATGGTGAAGAAGCTTGAGAAGGGAACAACCGTGCAAAGCCCTTGCATATATCAAGTCAATTCCAATACAAGCCAAGATCAAGGCAAAAAGGAAGACAAGCCAAAGCTCTCCAAAAGACAAAGAAATATGGAGAAGAGAAGATGCTTTGGTTGCCTTGAGAAAGGGCATCAAGTTGCTTCATGTCCAAGCAACGTGGGACTACACCAAGAAAAGCCCCAAATAATGCTCAACAAAGGATTTCTCAAGGCACAAGCAAAGTACAGGGAAAAGTTGGCTACCGAGCAACACAAGAAGAAGGCAACCAACATCAAGCACAAGACATGCTACACATGTCGGGAGAAAGGACACTTTGGTAAAGATTGTCCTAATGGTAAAACCACTAAACCCGACATTGTCCATTCTATGCATGAAAAGCTTGGGGATTCCCCAAATGCCCCTTGTGCTTCCAAGGTGATTCGTTCTCCAAGGAGCGACACAAGAGCATTCTGGGTTCCTAAGCACTTTAGGACTAACAACATCGGACCCAACACGAGTTGGGTACCAAAGCGTGCTTGATGAGATTGTAGGGACTACGAGATGCATTGGTGGCTTGGCTTGAATGACAATCTTCAATGATCTACTAGCAAGCCAAGAAAAATTGCTTCCGCTTCATACTCTATACTCAATGTCATCTCGGTAACATTGTGCTTAAATTGGTTAAGTCTTTGTCACTAGTGCCTTTTGTAGGATCAAGTGCTTCTAAGTTTTGAACTTGTGAAACTTGATAGTGACCTAGGCTACTTTCTTGAAAATTGATTTATATATGCCATGTGATGCTTTTTATGGTTCTCTAGTAGAGCAATATTGTGTCAAATTTGTGGGAAACCAAACTCCGATGCAAGAAGCTCAATAACAAGTGTTTGGCACCACACTACCGGAAATTTACGACCCTATCGGAAATATCCGTCGCATATGTCGTAAATCTACACAAGAACCGGAAATTTCCGATGAACAGGTAATGTCTGGCAAAACCGGTGTGACCGGTTTTCCAAACCGGTCTGACCGGTTTGGCCCAGACAGTTGCAACTTTGGCACATTTATAAGAAATGAAGATTTTTGTTAATACTCTAAGCATATGACACGTGGTATGTCTAATAGCTCTCTAGTAGAGCAAAGTTCTATCATTTTCAGGGCATACCACACAAGATCCGACACTGAGGCCAGAAGATCCGACCAGATGATCCGGGTGGCTCTGTAGTGCACTTCAACCGGCCGGATGATCCATCGGAAGATCCGAGGCGAAACCGGTCTGACCGGTTTCCCAAACCGGTCTGACCGGTTTGGCTCAGGGAGTTGGACTTGGCCATTTGTGTGAGAAATGAAGATGCAAGAAATTTATTTCATGAACTTCTCAGTCTTGGCATACGTAATCTGAATTACTTCTTCATGATGGTATGATTACTTGGCATATTTCATTTTGAGTAATTTATTGTACGACTTGACCGAATATTGAATTAATCCCCTCCATGTCATTTACAAGGCAAAGTGCATGTCTCATATTGTCTACATATGATGCACACATTTAAGGGGAGATTATGTCAATATTTGTGTCCTTGAGACTAACATTTCTTTTAGTGAACTTGTAGTCTCAATGGTAAGAGAGTACTTCTCTCTCAATTGAAGTTGTCAACTCACCTTGTGATTCATGACGGTAACACTATAGTCATCCTTTTCATGAATCTTGATCTCAATTTATGTTTTGACATCTCAACATAATATAGCATTAAATTCCTTAAATTGATTTAATCTTTCAAATCTAGTGCATATAAGTTCCTTCTAACCATATCATCACAAGTGCACTAAAATAAGGAATTTGGCCTATATTGTGTGGCTTCATGATTAATGACCTATGTTTTTCGTGCATTTATGAAAGTCATTAATTATGAAATCATGTGTTGTGCACATTAATGTTTTCTCTCTATGTTGATCAAATTGATTATATCATGAGAAAACTCATATGGACAAAATTGACAATATTGCACAACACATTCTACTAGAGGCCAAGGTATGTTTTCTATGAACTAGTATTTACCTTGTGCATCTAGGCCCTTATCATGCTAGAGTGTGCATTTGCATGCAAATATATCAAGCTCCCATGCGTCCATTAAGTATTTGGTTAACACTTTCTTGGTGAATGGTGTAAGCTAAATATGTTAATGTCGTCATGAGCTCAATATATGTGCATGTCTTTGGGTGACATAGGATAGAGTTTGAAAAACCCAACTAGCATGATAGGTTGTGTGATTTTGAAAATATTTGGATTTTGGTCTTTTGACCGTGATGATCTATTTGTGGCTATTGTTAATATTGCTTGCCTGATGGCTAGTCACAAATAGTGAAACTTTCTCAAGTCTATAAATCTCTATCTATCTCATCCTATCACATTTCTTTCGGAAGAAACGAATGAAAATAAATTTACTGGAAATCTTATCTTTTCATGGACAATCTTGAGAAGTTGAAGACCTTGACTATCACACACACTCTCAGATCAAGTGAACAAGGTTCGGAGCTCAATTTCCACCATTTTGGACTATTCTCAACTGACTGGGCAAAACCGGTCTGACCGGTTTCCCAAACCGGTCTGACCGGTTTGGGCCCAAACAGCTGGGTGAACTTTTCTGTGGAAATTCTTGGATTTTAAAAGGATAAATTTCATCATAATGTATACTCAGATCAAGGGAACAATGTTTGGAACATGTTTTTAAGAAAGATCCGACCTTGGGTCGGAAGATCCGACCTTGGGTCGGAAGATCCGACAGGAAGTTCCGAGCAGCTCTGTCTCGAGTTGTTTCTGCCCCGGAAGATCCGATGTTCATCAGAAGATCCGACAAAAACCCGGAAGATCCGAAGTTTCTGACCAGACTCAACTCCCTGGTGACCGGTTTCTCAAACCGGTCTGACCGGTTTGGCCCAGGAAGGTGGCCCACTCGTTTTTACTGCCTACCCGTGATCCTCTCTCTCTTTCCATACTCATTCACCACTCCTCTCTCTCTCCTCTGTTCCCCACCGCAAGAAACACCTCCTATGGCGATTTGAAGATTCAACCAAGGAAAAGTTGTTTTCTTGTTGGATTTGGAGTGTCCCAAGGCTGCTAGATCGAATCCCCATCAAGTTGTGCACTCAAATCTCTTTTCTCTCACGAGTTCAAGGTTCTCAAGGTATTCATATCTTTTCATCACCCGATCTACTCACTCGTTGAATATCTTGCAAAACCCTTTGGTAGAACATCTTCTGGCATGTCTAGGAACCTATCCCTAAGAGATGTATTGATTTGGTTGGCTACATTTTGCGCAACAAGGATTAGCATCGTCACTGCGCAAAGCGGTCTGACCGGTCTGGCAAACCGGTCTGACCGGTTTGGGCAGTGAAGGCCCAAGTCCTTGTTATGCAGCGTGTTTGTCTACTTATGGACTAGGGATATCTTATATTGCAATATTCTTCAAAATTCCAGATCATAATCTGTCCAGATCGATCCCAAACTCGTTTTGGCTCAGCCCAGGCAAAAGCGGTCTGACCGGTTCCTAGAACCGGTCTGACCGGTTTGGCCCTGAGCTGACCCAAAACTGGTTAGGTGCTCTCTATCAATTCCATACTTGATCCAATCTGTTTCTGGGCACTTATATCTTTTTTACCTGTCCAAATTGATCTTCGACTCGAGTTGGCTCAGCTCAGACCAAAAGCGGTCTGACCGGTTCCTAGAACCGGTCTGACCGGTTTTGTGCTGAGTTGAATCAAATCCGGTTGAATGTACTCTATCTACTCAAATCTTTTGATCAATCATCTCCTGTGCATTGATACTTTGTGTATCACCTTGTGAACCCAGGAAGGACAGTAGAAGATGCCGAAGGGATCACATGCCGAGAGAATAAAAAAGGGGAAGTTTGATGAATCCGGAGGTAGTAGCTCACAAGCAGCCAGTGGCAGAGCTTTGAGGCCTAGGAGGTCAAAGAGAACAGCTGAGCAGGAAATTGAGGAGGTGGATGAACTTGGGAACACCACTGATGAGGATGAGGTTGAGGATGAAACCTACAGGGTTGTATACCGGCATGATCAGTTGGGTGGTAATGATGAAGATGAGGAGATGACAGCCGGTGATGATGATGAAGAGGAGGCAGCAGGTGATGGTTCACCAGAGGCATATGCTCCTCTCATTCTTGAGATTTGCCGACCCACTGGCCCAGCTAGCAGGAAAGTGACAGATTATCTAGCTGGTGGGATGACAGATACAGTGAGGAGGTTGAGGAGGAGTAGTCCACTTGATGTGGATAGGACAGCCACCGACTACAGATTTTGGACTCTTTTTCAGCAGGATTTCTATGCCACAACTATTATGAAGAAGACCAAGATCACTTCAGATGCACAGTACATAGATTGGGAGTACATGAGCAAACAAGACAACCCCGTCTTCAATGAGATTATCAGAGTTTGTTCTGAAAAGCGAATCAAACATCTCATGGGCTTCAAGCATAATTGGAACAAGGAGGTGATTGCTCAGTTCTATGCTACTGTGTTCTTCGGTTATCATGAGGAGGATGGCAGGCGAGAGAGAGCTATGCATTGGATGACAGAGGGACAACGCTTTCATGTCACCTTTTCTGACTTTGCTTCTATACTCAGAGTTGGACATGAGAGTGATGACACAGTCAGGATACATGATCGGGGTGTTATGGAACCATCAGAGATAAAATTCATGTATCCCAGAGATCAGCGTGGCAGTTGGGGGAAAGTGAGTGGTCTCTACACCTACTATGGATCTCTCTACAGATTGCTCAGAAAGACACTCACTCCTAGAGAAGGCAACACCTCAGAAATCTCACTTTACATGAGAAATTTGATGTATTATCTGAGGATTGGTGAGGAGACTCCTCCATTTAGCGTTGCTGATTTCATTTGGCATGAGATCAAGACCATTTCTGAGAGCCCTCAAAAGATTTGCGCCTACAGTCCGTTCATCATGTTTATCATAGAGAGGGTCACTAGTCTCAAAATCAAGAAGGATACCCCATATAAGCCACTTCGCCCTCCTGTTCCTCACAAGTTCCGGATGCCTTCTCCACCTCAGGATGATCCACCTCAGCAGCATGAGCCTACACGACAGCAAGGAGGAGCTCAAACTCAGCAGCAGCAGCACCGTCAGCTGCAGCCGGGGCAAACCGGTCTGACCGGTTTGGGCCTGGCAGCAGCGCCTATCCTGAGCAAAGGACTTCTCCCATTCGGAAATTCATATCTATGTTCACAGGCATTTGCAAAGGCCAGAGGGATGTCCAGGTTGATATTAGGCAGCAGAGGCTAGAGAATAAGAAGACTCGTGATGAGTTCAAGAAACTGCGCGCCGCATTAAGTCCAAATGATCCTCCGTCACCTATTTCACCACCTCTTGAGTTGCCCGAGATTCCCCCGCTTCGAGATATCATGACTGATCACATGAATGCGGGCTATTTTGAGGAGTATGGTGACATATTTGGATATGGACACGATGGGTCGAGCTCACAGCCTCCGCCACCCCCTCCACAGTCAGTTGGTGCTCCAGGGACCATGCCATACATGCCTACTTCAGAGGGTGACTTGTTTGGTTCCTCGTTTGGGTTTGCACCTCCAGGACCTACCCATGCAGCTGCCACACTCCCGTCCTCGTCATATGCATATGGTGGTGCGTCATCTTCTATGGCGGGAGTTCAGTTCTCTAGTGCACCTTCTCCATCTCCCGGAGACTTTGCTTCACAGGCAGCAGCTTCTATCTTCGGACCCACTTCTGCTCCTAGTCATGGTATGTTTAGCTCATCCATTTTTTTCTTCCATGGCTAGCACATCCGAATCACTCCATATTATCACACATACACATTCACTTGAGTGAAGGTTTTCATTGGACTACATCTTCTTCGTCAGATGATCATAGCCCGACCTTCTAGCGACGGAGGAGATTGGATGCATGATGGGAGTGTGACTACAAGCTTCTCCAGGCCCTTTTATGGATGATTGCTGACAAAGGGGGAGAAGAAATGGATTAAATCTTATCTAGTTGAACTTGTAGTCATTGTCACTTTGGATGTAATAAATTCGTACTTTACCTATTTGTGGACTTGAGAATTTGTAATGTGTGCTACTATGTGTGTTGAACCTATTTATGTATTCTAAGTGACAATTTGCTAGTGTGTTACTTGTATTGGTTGATGCAATGTTGTTTCACACATGCTTGCTGTCGGGGTGAAACCGGTCTGACCGGTTTCCCAAACCGGTCTGACCGGTTTGGCCCGAGACAGCAAGCATGTGCTTCTCTTTGTTTTATTGAGTGCTATACATGTCATATGCATCACACATTGTTTTATTTTGTCACACACACTTGTTGCACATGTTGGATGCTGAGATATAGGGGGAGCTCTCAATTTTAGTTGATTATATGTGCATTTGGCATTGGAGGCCGAATTTTTGAAATTCTATTCAAAGCACATATTGAGGGGGAGCTCACCATATATCTTAGACATCTAGAGCTTAAATTTCATATCTTTTGTAAGCTTTAATCATGTTGTCATCAATCACCAAAAAGGGGGAGATTGAAAGTGCATCTAGGCACTTATATGTTTTGGTGATTTTGGATGACAACATGATTTATATTTAACTTGTTTGTTTAAGTGTATGAGCAGGGTTTTATTCTTATGGATATTCATGTAATATGGTTGTTGAAGAATATAAGCTCATTATTGGTATAAATGACATAAGAGCAAACAAGTGAGTGTGATCCCATGCAACTAAGCAATACAATGACAAGTGATCGGAAATGATAAATGAGTCATGGTCTTAAGCATATTAGTTGGTCTCACTTGATAAGATATTTGTCAAAGGTTTTGGGACAAAAATAATTGAAGAGATTGAGATTTCTTTGGGCTTGATCCATGGCAATGGTTATATTCAAAATGAGACATGATTCTATGGTTAGTATATGGTCTCAAGTGCATTGATGCTTATGGACAAGTTATCTACCAAAGAAAACATACAAAACAATATTGAAGACATTTCAAATCAATTAAAGACAAGGATATTCAATGTGGATTTCATTAATGATGCAATGCAAAGCGTAGCTTAATTTGGCAAGAGAGGACGGAAGGGATCAAGCTAGATGCGAGTGACATTCCTAACAAAGTGAAGGGCAAGTTGGTCTTGTAGCCGAGGGACTTTGTTTGTGGAAAAGTCTTACATTATAGTTTGATTTCTATACGTCGATCAAGTCATATCAAGTGAAGCAATGCGAAGCATCTAATCTTTATTGATCATATAGTGGAATGGCTTATGAATTGTTTCATACAATGGAAATTCTAAGCCATTGGCTCAAGATTGGATTTGCTCAAGCAAGACAAAGAAGTTGAAGCCCTCAAGTTGCAAATGACCAAGTATGGCATCAATGAAGATATAAAAGCTCAAGTGGTAGATTCTATTTATTGTCTTTATCTTGAGTTTAGGAATGCCGTACTATCAAGAGGGATGCAACATTAGTTGTGTTGACAACACCAAAAAGTGCTCAATATATCAACCCATGAGAGATAACCTTTAGAGAGAAGTCCTTTAGGGACTTTGTGTGCTGAGGGGACCAAAACCGGTCTGACCGGTTTTGGAAAGCGGTCTGACCGCTCTTGGGACGCTAGTGTGCTGAGTCGACCCAAACCGGTCTGACCGGTTTGGGAAACCGGTCTGACCGGTTTGGGAAACCGGTCTGACCGGTTTTGGGGCTCTGACAGGCATAACGGCTACTTTGGTTTGTAAACCGGTCTGACCGGTTTGGGAAACCGGTCTGACCGGTTTCCAACGGCTATAACGGCTAGTTTGTGTTGTGTGGGGTATTTATACCCCATACCCCTCTCTTGTGAGGGGTGCTGGTTCATTTTGCCTTTGTGGCTCGTCCCTAGCCTTCCCAAGCACCAGCAAGCTCTCCCCAAACCTCTCTTTGTGAGAGTTGATTGATTTAGTTCATATCTTTGGATTTGGGTTGAGGGATGCTTTGTGTATGAGCTATAGAAAGATTGAGTGAGCTAATTGCAGCAGCAAAGAGCATATCCATAGTCTTGAGCACTTACGGTGAAGTCTAGCAACCATTGAAGCATTTGTTACTCTTGGAGGTGAATCCTCCTAGACGGCTAGGTGTCGCCGGTGAGCTACCTCGTGTGTGGTAAGCCACGGATTGGTTGTAAAGGCTGGCCTTGCCTCCTTCGTGGGAAAGGGTCAAAAGTTAGTGGAATCCGAGGAAAGTGGCTTGGAGTGGATAAGCCCGCCTTTCGTAGGCCCTCAACGGAGACTAGGATTCATCGTGTCTTTGTGACAGCCTTTGTGGCAGCGGTGAACTCCGAACTTCGGGAAAACAAATCCTTGTCTCTTGTTTTACTTCACGAGCTCAATTCTAGCATTTATATTCGCTTCCACATCGTTCTACTTTGGAGTGCTCTACTTGTGTGCAGGGACTAAGTGAACCTGCTAGTTATCTTCTACAGGAGCCCATCACCAAGTTTGGTTTGTGCTAAAACTTGTAGAGGAGGGTTATTTTACATAGGTGGTTTTCTCTGTGAAAACCGGTCTGACCGCTTTGGTAAAGCGGTTTGACCGCTTTCAAGAAAGCGGTCTGACCGGTTTTGGAAACCGGTCTGACCGGTTTTGGAAACCGGTCTGACCGGTTTCTGTACTGACTGTGTGAAAAAGTTTGTAATTTGCAGATTCACCTATTCACCCCCCCTCTAGGTGACATCAAGGTCCTTTCACCGTCCCCTTCGGCCGCGCGCGGCCACGTCAGCGGCCAGCGTGCGGCCAGATCTGTTTGCCGAGTGCCTGGATCTGGGACACTCGGCAAACAGGGGGTTTGCCGAGTGCCGGATCTGGGACACTCGGCAAACAGGGGGTGCCGGGGGGACTTAGCCGCCCACGCGGCCCCCAACCCTACTCACGCACACACGCCGCCTCCTCTCCCCACACGCCGCCGCCGCCTCCTCTCCCCACCCGCCGCCGCCTCCGCCCGGCCCGGCCGCCGTGCTCCTTCCCGCCCCGGCCCCGGCCGCCGCACGCGACACCGGCCACCGCTCCCCGCCGCCACCGCTCCCCGCCGCGCCCGTGCTCCTTCCCGCCCGGCCCGGCCGCCGCACGCGACGCCGGCCGCCGCCTCCGCCCGGCCCGGCCGCCGCACCGTCCGCCGCCTCCGCCCGTGCTCCTTCCCGCCCCGGCCCCAGCCGTCCCCGCGCCGACCCCGGCCGTCCCCGCCTCGGCCCCGGCCGGCCGCCTCCGCCCATGCTCCTTCCCGCCCCAGCCCCGGCCGTCCCCGCACCGGCCCCGGCCGTCCCCGCCCCGGCCCCGGCCGCCGTGCTCCTTCCCCGGCCGCCGGCTCGTCCTCCTGTCCCCGCGCCCGCCCATCCCGTGTAGGTACCCCGCCCGTCTTCTTGTTACCTTTGTTATTTTGTTCATTTTGCTGCAAAACTATGATGTGGGCCCGCGGCATACAGCAACGCCAGCGTCCACAGTCGCCTCACAGCATATCAAGAGGTCGCGAAGGAGGTCCACGGGCCAGACTGGGATCCGACCGCCCACGACATTGATGGAGAAGTGGTCATGAGGGCGGGAGGAGGCAAGAAGCACGGGCGATACTTGATCGCCAACAACACCATCGACACGGCCTCTACCCCCACACTCTCCCAGATTCGAGCCAGGAGCACGAGCTCTTCAGCGGCTATCCGCCAGCCTCTTCCCGGTTCACACTTCGGGATGCAGGCACTCCAGGTTATTTCTGTTTCTATCTTTGTACGTGAAGTTTGCTTACGTTTATAATGTATTATAACAATGTGATTGAATATTGCAGGCCCGGTTGGATGAAGAGACGCAGAGGCGAGAGTTCCTGGAGGCGGAGGTGCAGCGGATGAAGGACGCGGAGGCCGAGAAAGACAGGCAGAAGGAGGAGGCCGAGCGGACGAACCGAGCGTGGCAGGAGCAGGTATTTGCCTACCTGCAGAGCATTGGCCAGCGCGTGGGTGAAGGTCCGCCGCCGCCGATGCCACCACCGCCTCCACCACCACATGTTCCTATTTCTCCCGTGAGTCACTTGAGAACCCTATGATTTCATTTCACAACTCATTTCTGTCGAAAATCTTGTAACACACACCACTAATCTCTTTTGGGTAGGCTCCTGGCTCGGCCGCGTCGAATGACGGCCCTCAAGACGAAGACCTTGCGGCGCGGGCGGTTAGATCGTTGTTCGGACCCCCTCTTCCGTGAGTGATGGATGTTGGACTTTGTAACATATGAATGATGGATGTTGGATGTTTGGATATTGAATTTGTGACATTTCTGTGATGTTGGATGGTTTAGTGACTTATATGTGTTTGTTTATGGTTGTTTGATGGTTTAGTGGCTATATATATATATATATATATATGAATTGCCTGTGATGCCTATTATAAACTGCCTGTAATGCTTATTAGAAACTGCCTGTGATGTTTTTGTTGAGGGGTCCTTTTAACGCAAAAAATTAATAAAAACAGGAAAAAATTTGAGCCTTTGCCGAGTGTTACACTCGGCAAAGAGGTGCTTTGCCGAGTGTATTGGCTTTAACACTCGGCAAAGAGGTTGTTTCTGTCATTTCTGGAACAGCCTTTGCCGAGTGTTCCTGCTTTGCCGAGTGTGTTGGCTTTTACACTCGGCAAATATGCAACCTTTGCCGAGTGTTAAAGCCCTTACACTCGGCAAATGGTTGTCCAGGGCCTGCCCCCTAACCAGGCTTTGCCGAGTGTCGGGGTCCAACACTCGGCAAAGGCTGGTGTCTTTGCCGAGTGTGACACTCGGCAAAGGCTCCGTTAGCCCTAACAGCCGGCGCCGTCTGTTAGTGCTTTATTTTGCCGAGTGCCCGACAGAAGACACTCGGCAAAGGGCCTGTTTGCCGACACGAGCTATGCCGTAACCCCTTTGCCGAGTGTTACACTCGGCAAAGCCTTTGCCGAGTGTATTTCGGGGTTCGGGTTTCCCGTAGTGATGTGTATGATTTTGCCGAAACGGGTTAGTATGCTTTTCCACAAAGCTTCCTGCGTTTGCAATCCTTCTTTTTATAAAAAAAATATAAATCACATTCGGAGATTTGCATGCAGTTCGCATTTGCATTCTAATCATAGCGTTGACTGGCTATATATAACTAATCATAGCTAAGCTAGTGACCATTGATGAGCAGCTTGATTATAACTAATTAATTAGCCTGTGTGGAAATGGATTGAACAAGATATGATGTGAATGAGACCTGGCCTGCATGTTCACCATATATATACTGGTGAAGTTAATACTTCAGTCTATACGCTTTTCCGTTCATATGCACATTGTTTTGTTCTGTCGTTATATATGGGATACTATGGTACAAAATCAAATATTTGCACTAGCTAGTAGCTTACATTAATTCCATCAAGTTCTTGCACCTAGTGGTTCAGCATCACCTAGCTTGCACATTTTCGATATATATAATGTAGAACAACTAGCGAAATTAGCTAGTGTAGTTGAAGAAGCTGATCGATCTCAAGATTTATTTAAACAATGTCAGACCTCCTTTAATTTAGCACATAATATCTTGGACTTGACAATCACTCGGTCAGCAACTAGCTGCTATTGTCATGAAACGTCCTTATCGAATGATGATGCATGCGTGTGAATGAAAGTAGATATGGGAGCAGCGACTAGCTGCCAAAAGCCCAAAAGGAGTGTAGCAAGTGACAATACATGGTATGATAGGATAGGGAAAACAAGGCCCATCCATCACAAGGTGTATGTTTCGCTGAAATAGGTTCCTATGGTGCTTTCCGCGAAGCTTCGTGCTCTCTGACAATTTTTTTACAGTCTCAAATTTTTTACCACCGTTTCGTATATACACACATATACACATCGATCTTTAGCTTTGAACCTGCCGGAAAGTCATGGGCTCTCATGTCACACGGCTACCCGGGACATGCTTGACGACGACGACCGACCTGTGTGTGGATTTATGCATGATGAACATTTCACACTCTCTCAAACTCTGTAGCAGTAGGCCTAGTAGTATTGACTGTGCGTGCAATTGATTTCCTTTGGTTTCTGCTCGGAGATGAGGTGTGGCCACTGGCCTGGGTGTGGGTCAGCTGCATCCATCACCCTTTTAGCTGAGAAGGCCGGGGTGAGTTCAGCCTTGCAGGGTTTTTGGATACCCATCCAGTTCCCTTGCAGTGAGCTGAGCATGACAACAATGGCACGGATATGCAGCTACCTGGTCTTGCCAAATGGTAACATATATGTGAGCCATTACAGTATAGTGTCATAGTGATATATACTGATATAGATATTGCAGTGATGAGCACTACAGTACCAGCTGAGATGGAATGGCCGGTGCACACGGCTGCCATTATGAAACTTGATGGATCTTGATTCGGTTAATATGATTGAGACTTGAGAATTGAATTTTTTGGTAAATTTTGAGACTGTTTCAAAACTAAAAGAGAAAAAAGGTTCGGTCGATCATATGTATATATATGCATTGCATGATTGCATCATGCATTTCATTCCCCATTTCGGATGGAAATGTGCATGCCTTGGTGGGATTGCTGAGATGACCATGACATCACATGCATATGTGATTACATTGTATATTATATCAACCGCACCCGCCGCGCCGTCCCGCCCCCTCTGTCTGAAACTCTGAATGGAATCGAATGGCGGCCAAAAAGCAACAGAAGGAATTACTGCACAGTGCAGGCCAGTTACGTTGCTCTGTTCATGCAATCATGCGCGGTGCGACACGTCGCGGGTGTTGGGCCCCACATGGCATCGATATCTTTGCATCTTCCTCGCATGTCGCAAACTCGCAATATCTCACCAGCAGCTGTCTGTTGCTCCATCGGCTACTTAAACAACAACTCCATGGGCGAGTCCCTCTCCCTCTCTTTGTGCTATGATGTAATTACTGATAAGCGCCCCGAGCAGTCAAGCTCCATCCTCATCCCCGCGCAGCAGGAGCAAGGGCGGCAACACGTCAGACTAGCACCGGCAAGTCCCTCGCCTCCCCAGGCCACACTCCCTCTCTGCCTGTTCTTCCTGGCCGGCCGGCTATTTCGGTTAGAGTTAATTTGGAACATATATACTAGTACTAGACTGCAGAAATTTAAAGCCTTCGTGTTGATCTATCATTCGCTTAATTACACGACAGACGATGATGTTTCAAAAATATTTCTTTAGGCTGCAACTGAAGATGTGTTTTTGCTTCTTAATGCTGATCTACCGTTCGTTTACGCGACAGAGAAGAAAACAAAGTGCTAACCGTGCATTGTTGTTCATCTCCTAGTTTTTAGCTTGGATCCACGGCCGATCGAGAAGATGGACAAGAAGCAGCCATCCCCCGCTGCACCCGTGTCCGTGGAGAAGAAGAAGAAGAAGCCGGCGCGCGCGTCTACTCCCTTCCCCGCTGTACTATTTGTCAGCGTCTGGGCGCTTTACAACGCCGGCGTCGTCTGGTTAGTCAACTGTCAGATCGATCATGCTTGAATTCGACAGATCATGGGCGAATTCGAAGCCCATCATGTATAGTATTAGTATAATATGCCTTCGTGTTCGTGGCGCAGCCCTCGTGTGGATTTTCCAGGACGTCGAGCTGACGGACGCGGAGTACGCCATGGGAAGCGCCCTCATGCTCGGGATCATCTGGTGCAGCGCCGCCGAGGCCGCCGCCGCGACGCTGGCGCTGCTGCTCACGGGCCACCGCCGCCGGGTCCTCGCCTACGTCGCGCTCGCGGCCGCCGTGGCTGCCCACTGCTTGTACGCCAGCGCCACCGGCATCGTCCTCGCCGCCGACCCGGGATACCTCTTCCTCAGGATCGGCGGCACCGGCGTCATCCTGATCTTCGCGGCGGGCGATCTGCTCGGTTTCTTGGCTCTCCTCCGGGGAGGGGAATAGCTAGTAGGTTGGTGAGCATGCTTACCTAGTTGATCACTTCAGCTATAGCCGCTTCAAATCCATGGATCAGATCATGATGTGCTGAATAAGAATTAATAATCTACTAGATTGTGCATCTGGTACTGCATGCGTACTGTTAATTCGATCGATAGATTCATCTAGCTATCAACTACTGAGTACTGACTGTATCGAGAGTTCGAGACTCGAGAGCCTTGTAATTATTTGTGTAATTAGCATGCCTGGAACAGTGACTGGATTGTGGTGCGAGATAAATAACCAGGTATAAACTATTTGGTCTAAGTATGCGACATTTATTTATAGCTAGATGAACTACACGACTGTGAAACTTTTTCTCTCCATTTCTTGAATCTTGATCCATCCAAAAGCATATATACTATATCCTGATTCTTGAACTTGACCGCGACGGCCTCATCAGTTGGTCAGAGCAGCCACTAGCTACATACCTTGCGAAGGAACGTTCTGATCAATGACGAATGCGTGAACGGAACTTGACTAACTTACAAAAGCCAGAATTAAAAGAGACTTGGTACCGTAGTATGTGACAATATAATACATGCATGCATGCATGCCCTAACATTGTACGATAGGATATATAGCTAGGGAAATCAAGGCCCATCATGTAGCGTGCTTTTCCACGAAGCTTACTTAATCGTGCTTTCTGCAAACTCTATATAGAATTTCCTTTCACCAATTTACAGTGTCAAAGCTTTTACCATTCTGTGTCCTTCGTTCCTCTTTTTCAAAACAATATGCATGTCCTTCTGATCTAACGATGCATGTGTTTTGCCTTTTTGCCTATTATTGCATCTGAAATTTATAGCGCAAGCTGCTTTATTATTAGCTAATTGCATCTCCATCATCAACAGATCCAAAAGCAAACAAAAAATGAAACACCATCGGATCGGTCGGGTGGCGTGCCGCAGTTGTGCTTTTGTTCGGAATCTGCAGAGGGGTGATAGGTCGTGATCAAGATGCGAATCACAGATCACCTTTATTGACGGGCAAAATAGACTGAAGACTTACCCATGTTTTCCATTTCTGACATAGGCGGTCTCTCTCTCTCTACTTAGGGTACGTTTGGTTGGAGAGCGAGTGGAATGGAGTGGTTCCATTCTTGTTTTTCTAGATGGAGCGGTTCTAGTAAGAGCTGTTTGGTTGGAGGAATGGAGCGGTTTCATTTTTTGTTTGGTTGGAGGGATGAAACGGTTCTGATAACAGATCTGTTTGCCTCCGTCAGTAGGTCCCGCTCGGCAGCATCTTCCTCCTTGAGCTTCTGCTCGCCGCGCCACACATCCCGCTCGTCCTCGCCACCAGGGGCGGTCGCCGGCCGTCGGGGCTCGGCCAGGGGGCGGCCGCCGTCCGCTGGGGCGCGACCGAGGCCCTCCGCCCCTTCTCGTGCCCGAACTCCGCCGCCGCCGCCTGTGCTCCACCTCCACGCCGTGCCCGAGCTCCGCCGCCACGCCGGCCCGAACTCCGCCTCCACGCCGAGCTCCGCCGCCGCGCCGTGCCCGGGCTCCACCTCCGCGCCGGCCCGACCTCCGCCGCCGCGCCGTGCCCCGGCTCCACCTCCGCGCCGGCCCGAGCTCCGCTGCCGCGCCGGCCCGAGCTCCGCCTCCGCGCCGTGCCCGAGCTCCGCCGCCACGCCGGCCCGAGCTCCACCTCCGCGCCGCCCCGAGCTCCGCCTCCGCGCCATGCTCTGCCTCGGCTCGAGCTCCACCGCCGCACCGGCCGCTTCGCCCGCCCGCCGCGCCGGCCGCTCGCTCGGCCGCCGGGCTGCCGCGCCAGCCGCTCGCCTGCGCCGCGCCGAGCAGGTGGCGGAGGCCGTCTGCCGCCATGCCAGGGGAGGGAAGGGGCAGGGGCGGCGGAGGGAGTGGAGAGGGCAGAGCGGCGCGCGTGGGGGAGGAAGAGACGGCGTTGGGCAGAGGGACGGGAGCGAGCGGGTTCGGGCGTTTCAACGGAGCGAGCTCGTCCGGCATCTCGAGCGAATATTCGCTCCGGGGATGGCTCCGCTCCCCACGCTCGCGAATCAAACGCGGTATGGAACGGCTCCGCTCTGGTTGGCTCCCCAACCAAACATACCCTTAATCGACACCACGAGCGAGGTCTCTATCTCTTTGTGCTTTTGTAGTTGCTAGCTAGCTTAGGCTGCTAGCTCTCCAGCTCCTTCTTCCACGCACACCAGCAGGACCTGATCGACCTGCAGAAGAAAGCTAGTTAGCGCCGGTGAGTCCCCGCCCATCCGTCTCACTGACTCCCTCTTCTTTCCGGCCGAGCGGTCATATATATTTGACTAATAATAATCTCGTTCGTCCTGGGATCCGCTCATCATATCCGCCCCATATTTGATTTCAGAAATTTATTAAAGCTCAGTTGCAAGACTAGAATCAAAGTGTTGAATATATAATTAGACAATTTGCTGCTTTTTTGCTCTTATTAAAGTTGATGTATGTAATTATGTATCGTTTCTTTTGATCGACGAAATTTATTAAAGTTTGGGTCCATGGACGAGAAGATCAAGATGGACAAGAAGCAGCCAAGAAGCAGCCACCTCTTCATCTGCTTCTCGTTTTCCTGGAGAAAAAGAAGAAGAAGAAGAAGCAGCCACCTCCGTCCCCTGCTGTACTATTTGTATGCCTCCGGGCGCTCTTCAACGCCGGCCTCATCGCCTTCACCTTCGCGGCTTCGCCGTCACCTTCGCCGTCGACTACATGCTCACCGTCTACGCCACCCCCAGCAAGCAGGTTCGTCAACTAAAGCTGGTCCAATTGGATGCTGGATGCATATATATGCCTTCAATTCGTGTCTGTGACTCCGTGCAGCCATCATCGTGGTTGTTGTTTGGGCCACCGGACAAGGTGATGATTATGGCGTGCGTGGCGGAGGATGACATGGAAAGCGCCGACGAGGTCGGGTACATGTGGTACTGGTACGGCTACGGCGTGCTCCAGGCCGCTGCCGCGACGCTAGCGCTGCTGCTCGCCGGCCACCGCCGGAAGATCCGCCGCGTCCTCGCCTACGCCGCACTCGCGGCCGCCGTGGCCGGCCACTGCATGTTCGCCGGCGACCTAGGCAGCCTAGCTCCTCGCCGAGGACCCGGGAAACCTCTTCATCAGGATCTGCGGCTACACGAGTATCTTCACGTTCGCAGTGGGCGACATGACCTGTTTCCTGGCTCTCCTTCTTTGGGGAGGGGAGTAGGGTGACCATGCTTATTACCTAGTTGATTCAGCTATAGCTTTATGCTCGATTAGCTGGGAACTCCATGGATCAGCTCTTGAGGTTACTGAGTCTACTGTAGTACGTAATATATTCTAGTGTGATTTATCGAGTGTGGGCGTGTACTATGTGTGCATTATATCTATAGCTCACCTCACCTAGTCACCTAGTACATTAATTACCGAGATCCGTGTATATAATTATTTGTGTGATATATTAGCACGCCTGGAACTGTGACTGTATTGTGGTGCGAGATAATTACCCAGCTTCAGTTATATGTTGCTGAAGTTCATATATGCATTGAACATATTTTACATCGTATATGCATGTAACCTTTTCTGAGTTCAATTAATAGCTTTATGAACTATGGAACTTCTTCCCCATGTATATGTCTAATTCATTATTCATCCAAAAGCATGTTTTCAAGTTCCGTTTTTCTCTGAAAAAAGAACTACTTAGCACATCTAGATGAACTATGAATGCACACACTGATAGTCTCTTGATATATTGATACTACATCGCAAATTAAATTCATGAAATTATATCATGCATCGTAAGCTGATGATAACACACACACACACACTAAATTCGATCATTATTGGCTTAGCTAGCTAGCTCTTGCATATAGTGGGGTCAAGTACGTGCACCGTACCTTTTCCCATTGTACGTATAACTGAGAATGTATGGTGCAGGTGATCGATCTAATATAAAGTAAGACGACGATAAAATTTGAAATGTCGCTTTGCATGAAGACTTGATCGATCGATTGAGACGTACACGCACGGCTTGGATCGAGCAGAGCTTTCTGCTGTCATGCATCATTTTGGTCAGTGATGATGCACGGATGAATGGAGCGCTATGCATGAGTGTGACATGACGTGCACGCATTTCGTGAGATAGGTAGTGTGAATAGGACCCCATGGCGCAAGTGACGACTGTTTGGTATTGTGCCTTCGACGAAGCTTCGTGCTTTCAATTACATAACTTGATGGACTCCATGGGGGCTTTGACTTGATCGATCAAGAGTCGAGGCGACTGGGCTAGGCCAGCAGCTTCTGTGTGTGTTGCCATATGTGCATCATCATTTTGATCACTCGTGATTCATGAATAATGGATCGAGTACTCTATAATGGTAAGATAGGGTAGGGAGGACAATGCGCATATCAAGTATGTGTTTTGCCGAAATTGGTCGCTATAGTGCTTTCCACGAAGCTTCGTGGTTTCAACAGCTTCTCGTGACCTTTATTTGCATCCTCATGCGCTGAACCGGACCAGGGGGTTCCCAGCCCTACCTTCCATTTTTTTTTTGTCAAAATGATATCTGTGCTCCGTGATCATGCATATATGCATGTGTACTGTACTGGACACGGCAAAAGGGCGTTTTGAGTTTTGATTGATTTGACTGAGACTTTATAAAAGAAAAAGAAAAGCACAGTAGTAGGCCGTTCTAATTTATTTAATTCTGACTAAATTGTAGAAAATGTACTAATATATAACATTAAATTAACTTTATTAAATCCACCATTAAATATTTATTTTCAGTATATTTTATCTCGTATTGTAAATGTAATATTTTTCAAAGTTTGATAAGTTCAAATTAATATTTATCGCATAGTCCATGTCCATGGATGATGATGGATCAGACATGGAACGGGATCGGAGCTCCTCCATATGTCCATGGATCATCAATCATGAGGTACTGCGGCTGATAATAAGTACTCCATCCGTTCCTATTTGTATGTCGTTTTGGCTTTTTTTAGGTGCATAGTTTTTGGTATGTATTTAGATATAGTGTATGTCTAGATGCATAATAATATCTATGAACCTAGAAAAGACAAAACGACTTACAATTTGGAACGGAGGGAGTACCTGTGTATGGAACGTATATATACATGTATATAACGCATGACCATTAATCGACGAGTGATGTCTGTGTGAATCTACTGTCAATTGAGCAGATGATCACTAGCTCATGTTGAGTAGCGTATAATTAGCACGTGTGGAATGGATTGTGATATGAGATATAGTATTACCTCTGTTCCAAATTACTATTTGTTGTTCATAAGCTTTTTTAAAGTCTAGCTTAAGGACTAGGCCTTGTTTCTTTCTTTCTTTCTTTTGTATCATATAGGATGTCATGGATACTCAAGATCCCATCCACTGATGGATCGTGTAGGATTGTATGTTAGGAAGAAGGCAACTGGAATAAACAAAATCAGTGGATGAAAACCGTTACTGTTTTTGTTGTTTTCGATTTTTATCGTATTTTATCACTTATTATTTTAACTATTTATTTTTATCATAGTATTCTATTTTGATTTATTCATTTGATAAAACAAATAAATTTGTCAAATCTATGATATATTTGTATAGATTGTGAATTGTGATATCTTTTACCAACCGTTTCCGACCGTTTTCATCCCTAGCAGCAAGTATACAATCGGATTCATCATTTTGTTTTGACTGATTTGACTGAGGCTTTAAAACAGAAGAAGAATACAGCACTGATGGATGATAGCTAGTAGATGGAGTACAGTTTTATTTATTTTTTCTTTCGAGGAACTTAGCTAGACGAGCATTTCATTACGAGTTTAATAATTACGCAGTACTGAAATGGCTTACCTAAGGTGAATGGTCACTGGTAAGTGGGGCCTCGTCGTATCTGTGTTATGTGTCTGCGTCTCTGGGCTACTTAACAAGCCGTCAGCTCCTCGAGGATGCTCCTGTCAGTGCTCTACAATTTATCGCGCAGCAAGGCAAAGAGGCAGGCAAGATCCGTCGAAGCAGCAAGGAAGCGCCTCCCGTCCGTTAGGCCGGTGAGTCACTGAGTCCCCTCGCCTCCCCAACTCCAGCCGGCTGTTCCTACTCCGAGATCTGCTCCATTCTGGTCGAATTTTGGAAGTAGCTACCGTAATTTCAAGACTTTTTGCCCTTTGCCTGAAAACCTCCTCTTCTTCTTCTCTGTTGAAATCAAGATGCATTGATCGTTTGCTTGGCGACAGAAAAACAGAAAAAAAACTAACGGCCGGCACGCTCTTGCTTGTTCATTGTTCTGATCTTCCTATATATGGCTAGCTAGCTCCGCTGGATCCCATGGCTGACAAGGTGGACAAGAAGCTAGCGCCTCTGCTGCCGGTGACCATGGAGAAGAAGAAGAACAAGGATGCTCGGCTCCCGGCTGTGCAACTGGCCAGCCTGTGGGCGCTCCTCACCGCCGCCGTCTTGGTCGGCTCCTTCTTCTTCGGCTCCGCACTGGTCCAGCATGTGCATGACATCCACCCGGTAAAAAAATCCTCTTCATTTGGACGAGATGCTTGATAGATATATATCTCGATGGATCGATCAATTCGTCGTGTTTTGTTAATAACTTAGCCTTTTTTCTGGTGTTCAATTCGTGCAGCCGTCGTGGATGTCGCCGCCGTGCGACGACGGGTTCACGGACGACGCGGGGGTGGCGATCGGCCACGGGTTGACGTGGTGCAGCGCGGCCGCGGCGGCCGCGGCGGCGCTGGCGCTGCTGCTCCCGGAGCGCCGCCGCCGGAGCCGGCGGGCCCTCGCCTACGTCGCGCTCGTGGCCTCTGCCACCGCCTACCTCATGCTGGCCAGGGGCGTCGCCCTCATCCTCGTCGCCGACCCGGGATTCATCTTCTTCTTCTGGATCGTGGGGCGAGGAGCCGGCGACCTCCATTGCTTCGTGGCTCTCCTGCTCGAGTCCTCGGAAGAGGAGAGTAACGCAAATTAAACGTTCCTTGCTGATCAGTTCAGGTACCTGCTCATCGTTCAGCTGAGACCTGAGAGAGCTAGCTCCTCCATGGATCAGCTCACAGGGTACCGAACCGGCCTACCGGTGTGATGATCAAGTAGTATAGCTAGTAGTATACTAGAGTATATCATGTACGTCGAGATCTTCTAGTACGTACGAACTGCTAGTTCGATATATATCGTCAGCTAGTAAATAACCCATCGAATCTAAGTATTTCTGCAATGTTGTGATTAGCATGCCTGATGGACCGGATTTTGGTCTGAGATACATACTTTATGTTGTTAGCTGTGTGACCATTTCCTAGCATATATGTCAGTTACCAATACAGGATGCCTGTGATTAGCATGCCTGGACATTGATTGGGGTCTGAAATCACAAACAGTATGTCATTGTCAGTTTACATCCTGTGTATTGGTATAATCATCATGTACTAGTGCAAATTATATAAAATGACAGCAGATGCACTATGCGTATATACAATCTGATAATAATGCAGTGTTGCGTGCATAGTATAGTAGCTATCTGATTGTGAGATTACTTATTTATTTATCACAGTTCTAATTAAGTTCTAATTAACCAACTGATGATAAAGTAAGACGAGACGAGCCAGTGTCGTTTGGCATTTGTTTTCTTGGCATGATCGAGACGGCTCTGGAGATAGAAGTCCACCATGCAGCCAGCTAGCTTTTGTTCCCTTGCATGCATCATCGCTAGCTCTGATGGATATGATGGCGTATGAGTGGAGGATATGCGTGACATGACATTATTGCATCCATGTATTTGGTAAGATAGCTTGAAAAAGAACCGTGACATGTGTGTATGCTTTTGCCGAAATGGGTTAGTATGCTTTTCCACAAAGCTTCCTGCGTTTGCAATCCTTTTTTTATAAAGATATAAATCCCATTTCGGAGATTTACAGTTCAAAATTATTTGCGAACCGTAGCTTTGATCGGCTAGCGACCCACACGGTACGCAGGGCGACAGAGATTAAAGCATGGCGAGCTTTCAAAATGGTCAGATTATTACGTAGTGATGTGCTAGCATAGTGCTAACCAGTCACTGTTCTACCCCACCACACATATGATCGGACTTAACAGCTGTTGTTGAATCGGTTCACGTACAAGATATATTGATCTGGCTCATTAAACCCAAACGTTGATCTGTACGTCACTGATGTCACGTAGGGTTGGTTGGCAACTAAATCCACCCTGCCTAATTTTTTAGGCTACAATATATATAGTTTCAGGTGGGAGTAATCTTGTGTAGCAATATTGGTTAAAATATGACCAAGATTAGTCATATTAGCTAAAAATTGTGTACCAATAATATTAGTTACCAATAAACTTGGATGTAGTACGTACATAATCTCTATCTAATTATATCTATCTAATTATAAAGTAAAATTGTTTCTGCGGTACGTCATAATTTTATAAAAAACCCCTGATTTTTTTACAAATCAATCCGCAGTCCGCTGGATCCCCCATCGTCTCCTCTCCACTCCAAATCCAAATCGGACCTGGTAGGCCGTAGGCGCAGTGTCCGCCGCACCCCTCTTCCAATGGCGGCAACAATCCCCTCACCACACCATGTATCCTCAGCATCACACGCGCCTCTCGCCGAAGAGAGAAAAAGTTTCAAACCAAATCAGAAAAGAGGAAAAAAAACATGAACGAAATTGACGGAGAGGCGGAACCACGGCAAGGGTGGGCAGCAGCCACGGGACCTCTCGCTCACAAGGGCCGCCCAACCTCGTGGCACATGCTCCGCCGGACGTGGCCCCGTGCAGCTTGCCTAACATGAGGTCCCGACGCGAGCTCTGGAGTCGGTCAGTCGCCACCGCTAAACGAAGCTGCAGCGGGTGAGCTCCGTTGGCTTTAACCATGTGAAGAGATTTGAGAGAGAGAAAGCAGAAAGATCAAGAACGACGAAGCTGTGTGTGGAAGGGGAAAGGGCCAGCCGGCCGTAGAGATAAGGTTCGCACTGTCCCACCCAGTGGGACAATAAAAATTAAAGCTTAGGTTTCTATGTACTTAAACTTCCGCGTACAATCGAGGTCCAGGAAAGTCCCAGCATCGTGTATCTCTGGTTTGTAATCGGATGTATTTCATTATTAGAGAAGATGTGTATGCATTAGTGGATCGTACGTATTAGCTTAATATACATTGATCGTTGTTTCATTCTATACTACTAAGCCTATTACAGAAGTTGTTTAATCACATTCTGTATAATGCACACAAGCTTATATACACAAATTAAATACATACTCATCCACATGAATATACGAGCTCCTCTGAATGATAGAGCCAACAGATATATCTTGAGTCTAGGAAAATATGACCATCCAGAATGAGTTGAGGACTCAACTCGAGTGCATCATAAACAAGATATAACCAAGTGAATTACAATCAATACATTCTGTTATAAATATTTAAATGGAGTATCATAGTCACATTTTTTTTCTAGGATGATAGGGTCCATATATAGTATAAACCTAAATTGCCATATTTAGTACTACTACCATCAAACTTTATGAGCTCACAATTATTTTATTTAGTCACCGGATCTATCCACGAGTAATGTCTTTTTATATGTTCAGATCCTTTCTAAAAGTGGTTTACTAATTTTAGTTGTATTTGTTTGATAATATTTTTATAATTGCTTTGCATCGTTATTATTAGGATTAGAAAGGAACACAATTCCGATCTTTGAAGACAATTTGAGCGGCTCTACTTTAAATAATGGCAAATGTCTTTGACCACATTGCTCCTACGGCTTTACTTATTCTTTTGGCATGATGTGTGTCTAAATTAATATTTTTAATCTCTAGAAGATATCATTGGGTCAACTACGACAGGACACTACCAAGTCCCTCAAATTACTCGACCTACCCTCACATGATGCATTAGTTGTTTCTTGGATTAGCCTTACAATATATCTATAAAAAATAAAATCAATATTATTTTAGATGTGTAAAAATAACATAAAATGGTATGTATTTACACTTGCAAAATCACAATCATCAATAGTTATTTGGCCGTAGCAACGCACGGGCATATTTGCTAGTGTAACTGAAAAGTAGGGCCGCAAAGAAAAAAAATAAGATGTGGCCGGTGGGTACCTGCCCGTATGAGTGCACACTTGCACACAAAAAGATTGCAGTAGAAATTAGTAGTATGTTTTTTAGGTTTATCTTAAGAAAAAAATTCTCTAATTTTGGCTAGGTTTGTAGTAGAAAAAAATACTAGCGACATATATAATATCAAATTTCTTTTATCAAATTCACCATTAAATAGGAGTTTACATTATATTTATCTGGTATTGTTGGTGTTAATATTGTTTTATAAACTTGATCAAAGTTAGATATATCAAATTTTAAAAATTAAAACAATCTATCTTTTGAAACAGACGACGTATTTGAAAATGAAGCTAGCCTAGCATTAGTGTGCGTGTGATCACTACGGGAAACACGTCATATGCCGAGTGTCTCCGAGTGGCTCCAAGAAGACACTCGGCAAAAAGCGAACTCTCGGCAAACACAAGCTTTGCCGAGTGTCTGCATGCTGACACTCGGCAAAGTACCTCTTTGCCGAGTGTGAGGCTGGTGACACTCGGCAAAGACGTCGCACGTGCTTAGCGTGTGATGTGCCCGCCAACGGCCGTTGGCGGCCGTTTGGGCTACAACTACTTTGCCGAGTGTCAGGCCAGCGGCACTCCGCAAAGCTGCAGCACGTATCCAGCACGTGCCGCGCGCGCCAACGGCCGTTGGTGGCCGTTTGGATTGTCACAGCTTTGCCAAGTGTCCGTCTGTTGACACTCGGCAAAGAGGTGGCACATGCACAGCACGTGTCCAGTCAGGCATGGGGTTGGACTTTTGCTGAGTGTACAAAGGAGACACTCGGCAAAAAATTTGAAAATATTCTTAAAAAACATGGAATTGAAACACGAAAGTTTGAAAATTTAAAAATATTTTTTAAAAAACTTGAAATTCAAACACAAAATAACTTGGTGGGTTCGTGCTGCAGCGGCACCCCTCGCCGTCAACCTCAGCGGCAGCTCTCCCAAGACCCCCGGCGGTCAGCGCCCACTCCACGGTCGCCGGCGTTCATGGAGCCAGCGTTTGCCGCCGTCGTGCAAGAACCACCGTATCAGTTGGGCGAGGCAGCGCAGGTCCATGGCGGTGGATGGCGCCGCCCGGTCCGCTGCGCGCTCGCGCTGGCCGTCTTCCTCGCCGCGACGGCCAGCTTCGCGCTCGCGGCGTACCGCGCGCGCCACGCCATGCGCGGGCGTCGCGCGTTTGTGCTCGTCGCCTACTCCTTCCTCGCTCTCCTCACGTGCTGCTGCCGTGAGGCTCGAGCGGCTATGGCGGCGGCGGCAGAGCCACACGGAGCGGCGGTGGGTCGGGATCGCCGTGTGTGCCATCTCGGCGGCACTGGGCAACATGTTCGCATCTCCGGTGGCCGAAGCAATGCCGAGGCCGGCGATGGAGCTGGTGGTGGTGGGGTTCGCCGCGACGTTCCTCGGGCTCGGCCTCGGGCAACGGCGGAACCAGGGGGGTTAGTGGGGGCCACGGCCCCCCTAACATCCCAAAAACAATTTAACCTCCCTATAAATCAAGGAGAAAGACAAGATGATTTAGTTGATCAGCTGTTGATATACAACTTTTGTGAATCATAAACTGATGATGCATCTATAAACTATAGAAATTTGGTGTCAAATATACTTATTTAATCATTGTTCTCTACTATATAAATGTTGATCTTGATTCATGACCCTCATTTAAATATTTTCTGGTTCCGCCGTTGGCCTCGGGTCCTACTTCCATCTCTTCAGCGGAGACGCCTAACGCAGCTGCGTGTGCCATATATACTAGGTATATGCAAATCTCTATATGTGTGTAGAAGAAGTCGAGCTGATGTTAGTGCCCCTTTGGCTGGCGCGGTTGTTTCCTGTCGCTAATGCATGCAATTGCTTTGGTTTGGAATCTGCAGGGAGATGATGAGATATGGGTCTGTTCACCCTTTTTGATGGGCACCACAAGACATACAGCTGAGAAGGGTTGATCAACCGAGCAGGGTTCCGAGCCCCACTTTCCATTTTTTGCATTATTGTCATCAAAGTAACTGATATCTGTATTGTGTGCACATGCATGCATGTAGTAGATACAGGAAATGGGTAATGGGTAATGCCACGCGCGCTCGGGTTCTCATAATAATGTTTATGGCAGTGTGGTAACTATAGTAGACACTAATTTAAAACTAATGCACAAGGAATATAGGTCATCGTTTGACAGGCTAGTTGTCTATTTTTAATAGAACATGTAGAGAGCCTGCCGTTGTTTAGAAGGCTTGTACCAGGCTCTCTACTACATAAATTAAAAGAATAGCTGTACCGCCTTAGTTAAAAGTAAATTAATTTGTCTGTCATATATTAAAAATTGGAGTATATTTTTGCACAAATGAATTCTTCTGTTTGGATTTGACACTTGATAGAGACATAAATTAAAAGAATAGCTGCAAGTCTGATCCTAGCTAACTATGGAGATGCATACTTTTAGAGTCGTTTTCAATGCCCTATATCTGAGTGTGAACGGCGACACCATCTGATACATGCAGTGTTACGTTGCTCCCCAGTCTTCATCTTGGTTTATCGCAATGCTCCATCACTGTGTCATGCTTAATTAGATCTCGATCCCACTTCTTCGATTGAATGTTTGCGTGTGTGCATGCGGGATCAGAATTGTCCAGATTCCCATCCGTGAGACTTTGTACTGCCACATGGGAATTGCTTTCTTACATCAGTAGCGAGCTAAAGGCTAAAGCCTTCTTGTGCCATTTTTTTTCCTTCTTTTTGCTGCCATGCATATTGACTCCTGTACAGCTAGAACAGCTACCACTGCACACACATCGTGGATGGCGGGGCCCACCACTGCCTCGCCTCGTTTCTGCGTCTGCGTCGTCTCTCGGGTCTGGGCTACTCGTCAGCTTCCTTCGAGGCTCTTGTGCATGCAGCAGGAGCAGGACATCTGACGCTGACGGCTGAGGCAAGGCTGGTCCGTCAAAGCAGGAAGCGCCTCGGCCGGCCGGCCGGTGAGTCCCCTTCCCTCCCCATTCCCATCTCGATCCGGCCGGCCATCAGCCGATCCCCCCATTCAGTACGAACTTTGGAGGTAGCTATAGCTTAATTTGAGGGCTTTATTCTTTGCCTGAAATCTCTTCTTCTTCGTTGAAATCAAGATGCATATATGGATGGATCTCCACCGTTTCGTTCGCGGCAGAAAAATCAACAAAAAGGAACTAACTAACCGCGTGCGTTCTTGTTATTTGTTGCTGATCTCCTGTCAAGCAGCTAGCTCTCGGATCGGATCCCATGGCTGGCTGACAAGGTGGTCGAGAAGCTAGCAACTCTTTTGTTGCAGGTGCCCATGGAGGAGAAGATGACGAAGACGAAGTCCCCTCCGCTCACCGCCGTCCAACTGGTCAGCCGGTGGGCCCTCCGCACCGCCGTCGTCTTCGTCGCCTCCTTTGCCTTTGCCAACATCGTCGCCGACTACGACATCTCCCAGGTAATAACCATAACCACGCTTCATTTCGATGCTGGCCGCCGGATCCATCGATTAATCTCGACAAATAAAACGATATGGAGGGAGTATGTCGTAGCTAGCGGTCCATCATGTGTACTACGATGCGTTTTTAAGTTTGAGTCTCCATATTTTGTTTTTCAATCCTACGTATAGTTTATGCTGTCCCCGCTTCAATCTAGGGAACATATAAATGCTTGAGAATTGTGGAAAATGAAAATAAAATCCCTTTGGTCACAGATCTAACCTCAGAACAATATGCTCTATCACTTCAGTTAATATTTTTTGGTACATTACTTCAGTTAATCTTTTGAGAAAATGTTCATTCTCTAAATACTGTTAGCTAACCGAAGCACATTAACTGTCGTATAGTCTTTCTATTTTCCATTTTCAATTACCCATGAATTTTGAGGTGCAAACTTCACCGTCTGTTGTCCAGCTCTGTATTTCTCTTGTAATAATTTATTAATTAACGCTCATAACAATCAGAACGTGGCTTTAAATATGAATACGATATTATTGATTTTGTGGAAAAACTTCACATAAATATTGGGCAAGTTGTATTCTCTCCACTTTCTAAATTATAATTCGTTTGGATTTTTCTTGATATATATATAGAGTTTATTATACATGCAGATATAGATTATATCCAGGTAGATAAGTCAAAACGAACTGTAAATTTATGGCATATAATTCACACATTATAGGGCTAATTAATTTCCTATTAAAAAAGTAATTTTGGATAGTACAACCGTACCCACAAAGTACGAACAGAAGAAGCAATTAGCCCAACCTTCTATAGAATTTATTATATAAGTTTAGTTTTATTGGATGTATATCCAAAGATACTTTCTAGTGATCATGAAATTGTTATCATCAAGAGTAATTAAAAATAATGAATGATATTATTATATTGTTTAAAATGTAGTTTTGGATACCGATCAAAATGGACGGACTATATATAATTTGTATGCCAAATTGTCCGTCACATAATTCAGCTTTTTGGTATATATATCCCATGAGATGTACGTGATGAATTGGTCATTTGTTGTGCTAATATCTGTTGTAACTCTCCTGGCACACGCATTTTTTTTATTTTTTTTGTCGAAAGGAATCGCGCGTCTAGTGATATTCAAGAATGTCAACGACGACGACCACCACCACCCTTAAGATGAAGCTCCTCGTCGACACCAAAGCAAACCGTGTGCTGTTCGCGGAGGTAGATAAGGACGTGGTGGACTTCGTCTTCTCCCTGCTCGCGCTGCCGGTCGCCACGATCGTCAGGATGCTTGGCAAGGGGTCCATGTCTGGAAGCTTTGGAAACCTCTATGGCAGCGTGGAGAAGCTCGATTACACCTACGTCCTGCCCGGTGCGGAGAAGCAAACACTCCTCAAGCCCACGGTCGTGCCATCTGCCGCGAGCACCACCAGAAACCCCTTCGTCCTACTGGCACCGCAGCCAAAGAGCTTCTTCCAATGCCGCTCCAGCAACAGTAGCGGCTGTTGTGATTACGTGACGGACACGATTGGCACGAGGTGTCCGAGCTGCCGCAACGAGATGCGTTCCTCCAGAGGCTTATAGCTCTGGGCAGGATGTGAAGGCCTCCTCCACGGGAGCAGCCAAAGGTTTCGTGCAGGGTGTGGTGACGTACACGGTGAGGGACGACCTCACGGTGACGCCCATGTCCACCATCTCCAGCATGACGATGCTCAACACCGCGAAGGTGACCGACTTCTCCGCTCTCAAGGAGAAGACTGTGCGGCTTGGCTACACCGAGGTGATCTGTCTCTCTACCCTGCCCACCACATCACCGATCAATAGCTCCTTTTCCGATGAAGTACTCTTAACTTGTTGATTTCCGATGAAGTACTCTTCCTTAATTTGTTGATTATGCGTGTGTTGCAGGGTCTGGAGATTGTGAAGGCGTCACTGCAGTCCAAGACCGTCCTCACCGACGTTTTCCTCGGCAATAAACGGACTCGCTATTGAAGTGGAAGGAAGCTCGCCGCCGGTCCATGGGTAGGCGATCGAGTAGCTTAATTTGGTTTTTTTGTGATGGCCAATTGGACACCTGTGCGGGTTAGTAGTGTTGGCAATGTTGTTGCCAGCCTCAGGTTCATTTATGGCCGTATGGGCCTTGTGCTGGAATTCTTTTCAATTCGTTCATTGCCTAAACACTTTGTTGGCGATGATGACTCTTCATCTGCAATTGGTTTTGCCCCCGGCTCGGTGGTGATGCATTCTGCTGCAAACATCTGAAAGTGATTTTGCCTTTTGCCGTTTCATAAAGTGTAAGAATCCGCCGGCTCCTCCGTCTCTGGTCGTGGCCCCGTCCAATATAATTACAGCCCAAAATAATGGAGGTCAACTCAGAACAATATAGCGTCCTCCTTTATAGGGTGATGCATGCCAACTTTTCCATCCACATTTTCTATAAAATTGGTAAAAGTTAGAGAAATTTTATTCAAGACAAAGCTAAAATGATTTACTCCATATATTTTGGAACAGAGGGCAAGTCCTATCGATGTTCCTCACCAATAAAAAAGTTTGGCTTACACGTTGTAATAGTAACTCCAGCACACCAGGTAAACAAGCCTCTATTGCAGGTCTAGAGAACCAAGCCAAAAAAAGTACACTTCAATATGCTTTCCAATTTGCTCCATATCTCGGGAGGCTCTCTAAAAAGCCCCTCTATTTATAAGAGATATCGCGGGAGTTATAGCAAATTTTGAAGCACTTAAAAATATAGACGGTCCATATTTAGTATCTAGAGAGTAGAGAGTAGAGAGTATGATTTGGAGGCTATTCCTAGAATTGCTCTCATGAGACCTACCAATTAAATTTTCTCTTTGATATGCCAAAGCAAGGTGAAAGAAAATTAGGGAACGATTCCTTTGTTCTATTGTCCCTTTTCCCCCTATCAACTTATTTATCTTTTTTTTACTTGCAAAACTATGCATACCATGATTTCTCTGAATTTATTTTTTTCTATTTATTTCGGCTGTAGTTGTATTACATTTTCTCCCTTTTTAATGGAGGTTGGACGTGGGGAGGCGTCCAATTTCTTCTGTTTTTTTTGCGGGTAATTTCTTCTATGTTATTAGAAGTACCGGTATCTCGTTCTCGTGTTACCTAAACATAGTTATTATGTTTTTTGGTCAAATAAGTATCAGTCAAGGTTTTGCTGGTAGTGGTGGGTGTGTTTAGTTCAAAAAAAAATGGAAAAGTTCGGTGAAAATGTCACAGCCGATACTGTAGCGCACTGTAGCACTTTTCGTTTATTTGTGGTAAACATTATCCTACCATGATCTAACTAGACTCAAAATCAAAAGATTCGTCTCGTCGTGTACATTAAAACCATATAATTAGTTTTTTATTTACTCATATTTAATGTTTCATGCACGAGGAGAGAGATTTGATGTGATAGGTGGACAGCGAAGTTTGGAGAGAGAATTGTGGGAAGTTGTGTTAGGACGGCTCAAAATCCACTCTACGATGACATGACAGTATATAAAGACAGAATGCCCATCAACTGTGCAGACGGACCGCGTGATGGACTGCGCAGGTGAAGGCGTGAACCCGGATTGCCTGTGGACAGAAATGCAGGTCGACCGCAAGCAAGTCTCAGCGCGTGGTGTTCGCGGAGGCGACAGGCGAGCAAGGAGGTCGTGGACTTCCTCTTCTCCCTACTTGCCCTCCTCGCCACCGCCGTCACGCTGGTCAAGTCGGAGTTCGCGCGGCCCATGCCCGCAGCCCGGCAGCGTCGGCAACCTCTGCGCCAGCGCCGAGAAGCGGACCCGCCTCCACCTCCACCTACTGCCACAAGGCCCACGACACTGCGGCAACCCGATGACGGGGCGACCCTCCACTACGTGTCGCCGGTCTGGTCCGGCCGCGCCAATCCCAGCAAAACTCCGGCGCAGAGCACCTCCAGCGAAGCACAGGATGCGGCGGCAACCTACAGTGTGCTGGACGACCTCACCATCACGCCGCACGCCCCCATGTCCGCCATCTCCCGCATCGCGCAGCTCGGCGCGCGCCTTGGGCGTGACGGACCTCGCCGCGCTCGAGGAGAGGACCGTGCGGGTCCGCTACAACGAGGTGAGCGGCGGATCCGATCGATCCAATCCATCCTGTTTCCTGTACGCACGCAACGCATGTCATCATGGATATGGATTCGAGCTGTTGCAGCGAATCGACTAGTATGCTACAGTACCTGCTACTATTCGTCCTGCATTCGAGTTGTCATTTGTGAATCTGCTGCACAGGAGGCGTCGCTGCACCGTCGCTGCCATGGGTCAAAAAGCAAAAGCAGGCGCTGCCGCACGCGCTGGGATGTCGGCCGGATCGCTTCGCATGCACAGCGCAGCACTGTGCTTTTGAGGACACGTCTCGCCGAGCTTGCTTGGCCTTGTTTTTATAATAATAAAAATAATATCCGGCCTTAACAAAAAAAAAAGCTACGGACTTACGTAAAAAAAGAAAAAAACTGACACAAAAAATTACATCTTCATCAATAGATAGTAGTCCTACGTGACAAATAAGCTTGCTCTCTGATGTCAACTCTTCAAAAGTACAATCCTCAATGTCAAGACAGAGTCGCTATGACGACCTTAAAAAGGTGCTGAAAACGTTGACACTGACCACCGAAGATTGGATGCTTCTTCCAAGGCAACAACACAAAGATTTGGTACAACTACCTACCAACCAACATCCGAGCTGCTACGCCATCGAATGCCACCTCCGCCTTGAGCTGAATACTGAATAGAATGGCCACATGGAAGAACTGCCCGATCTTGACGAACATCCGAGCTTGCTTCGCCTTGTTTAGTTCCCAAATTCCACTATGCAAGAAGAAGGTTCACATCACATCAAAATGTCAGCACATGCATGGAGTACTGTCGGTGCTGGGATCGGTCGGCCAATCCCCAGCGCCAAACAGAATGCGCTGTGTCCCGTCCCTTGACGGTTGATGCAAGAGCTAGCACGATGAGACAAGCGTTTATCCTGGTTCCGACCGTGAGGTCGTACGTCCAGCAGGGTGCGCTCGGGGCGCTGTACTATCTTGCACCGGAGTGCTTGCAGAGGGGGGCTACAAGCAAGGCGGGAGAGGAGGAGGAGTCTCCAAGTCCCTGAAAGTGAGTGTGATTGAGGCGAGTGCCAATATCGTGTGTGACGGTGTGTGGTTGTTTTTTTCCCTCCCCTTTCCTCTCTCGCCCCCTCCCTCCTTTTATAGGCTAAGGAGAGAAGGGGGGAGGGGCTTACAAGTACAGATACAGTGTGTGCTACAGAGGTGTGTACTGGAGAGCGTGGCGCTGGGCGTGCGGCCGTCCTTGACCCAGGCGGGGGATTTATAGCGAGCTCCGGCTTCCGCGGGCGTCATGGCCATTCCTGTGCTTGTCCTAGAGTGATTTCGAGGGGTGGCGCTGCCGTAATCTGCACCCAACTGCCCGCCGCTGGTTGACTTCGAGGGCGGGGCAGGTGACGAAGGACGAGAGTTGGCAGCACAGGGGCCGGCATGGCACCTGCTGTCGACCACAGTGCGCGGCGTGCCCGGTTTGTCGGGGAATGGCCGAGAGTTGGTTGATTTGACCCGGCGTTCGTCATCACCGGACCGCGCCTGACCGGAGTCCGTACTCGGTTGCTGCTCGTATATTCGTTCGAGGGTCCTTCGCGCCCATTCGAGGGCTGCGCCGGGGGGGAGGATGGGAGCGGGTGGAATAGTGGTGCGGATTGACGCCTGCAAGTCCGCACAGGGCCTCGCGCAGCGCCGCATGCGTCTTCACAGTGGTGGTGAGGACGCACGGTGACCGGAGCAGTTGAAACAGCGAGCTCCACGGTGTCAGCGGCGCGGCGTGGGGAGAGATTGCCTTTTTGACTTCGGCGCCCGCCTGATGGGGCGGGCGTTAAATGCCGTTGTCGGGCGGGGCGCTAGAGCGTGTCACGTTATGTAGAGGGGTAGCCTCGAGCGAGGCGGAGACGGCCCGCCCGCTCGAGGGGGTGCGCGGCCCTCGAGCGAGGCGGGGTTTGCGTCGTGCCTGCTCGAGGGAGCGCGGCCCTCGAGCGAGGCGGAGACGGGGGTAGCGACTCGGGTCCCCTCGATAGGCGGGCTCGGACGTCCGTTCGTGGGCCGCGATAGGCCGTCACGGGCCGAGCGGCCTTGGCGGCCCCTCTTGGCTGCCGGCGATTCGGCCTTTCGTGGCATATTGTTCTTTGAGGGTGATTTGCCCCGATGATTAGGGGACCCCCGGGGTTTGTCCCCGACAGTAGCTCCCGAGTCTCTGCCAGACTAAGGATTAGTCGGGCAGAGGCTGATGGTTCGCGGGATCGTTCCCGGGCATTTTGCGGGGATTACTCCTTTTTGATTATGCACGTTCTTCCGTGGGGGCGCGCGAGCGCACCCGCGGGTGTAGCCCCCGAGCCCTTGGAGGAGTGAATTCACTCGTGCAAGGGCTTTGTCTTTCGAGGGTTGTGCCGGTCGTTCCCCTTTCGACGTGGTGGGGGTGAGACCGAGTTACACGGAATTCGGGGGGCGGACCCTGCACGGCCTCGACGTGTTTTGTGCATAAGAGGAGGAGGACCCCGAGCTCCTGGCCCGAGCGGAGGCGATCGGGGGGGCTTCTTGTCTTTGAGTTGCGACCCTCGCTTCCCCTTCGCGGGGGAGAGGGGTGAGGTCATTCGTGCAACCCTCGAATCGGGCAGCGTACACGGATACCTCGGTGAGCTGTTAGCGGGTAGTTCAAGTGGACGCCCGCGCCCCGTTCGCTAGGGGTCGGCTCGTGGTCCGGAGACACGTCCATGTAGCGCTTGCAAAGGTTTGCTAGGTGGGGCTCGGTCCCTTTCGCAGAGACCGAGGGCGCGAAAGCTCTCCCTCGTTGGGATCCCCCACTAGCTGCCTTTGTCCGGCCTCGAACACAACAGGGGCGTCCCCAAACTTCGCGTTCGGGGTAAAGTCCGTTGGACACGCCCGAATCGTCCCTGACTCTGTTGATCTGGAGCGCCTGTCGAACCCTTTCGCGGGCCAGGCTTCGTACTCCTGATCAGTAGGGCCTTGCGAGAGGTGCAGGTCACTCTCGAGCAGCGGGCTCGAGGGTTGGTCGAGCGTGACCGGCAGCCTTCGCATCGCTTAATCTGGGGCGCCCGTCGAACCTTTTCGAGGCCCGGGTTTTGAGCCCTTGATCAGTAGCATCCTGCGCCTCGAGGCGGAAGGGGGTCGTTGTCTTACCTGGGAAGGAATCCAACGGTTAGGTCGTTTCGGTTTTGCGGGCCCGCGCACGACTGCCAGCGGGCGTGGTCGTGGCTGACGTGTCGCGGAGTGGGCGAGATGGGCGTAGTGGGCGCGCCTTTTTAGGCGAAGTTGGCGTGCGCCGGGGAGAGGCGAGGCGACGGGCGGTCAGGCGCTGCTGCCGCGTCGTTTCGTTTTACCGCGCCGCAGTAAATGCCGCCGCTCACGCGTGCCGTTCCGCGGGAAAAAGGGGAGGGGGGTCCCCGGTTGTCAGCGACGTGCCACGCGTGCGTTCGGCCCGTTGCCAGTGGGTTGGCACGTCGCGGCAGGGACGAGCCCGCTCCCTTATAAAAGGAAAGCGGGGGAGGAGGAGGATTTTTTACCTTTGCCATTCCTCGCACCAGCTCTCGCCTCTGCCTTTCGCTTGCTTCCGAGCCCGCTAGTCGCACTCTGCTCGTCCTTCACGCCTTCGTCGCCTTTGCTCCGCGCTCCCTGCTCCGCCGTCCGCCATGGTGATCATCGAAGGCGTCACGGAGTGGACTCCGTCCACCGCTACCGAGCACCTCCTGGAGGGCTTGGTGAACGGCGGGCAGCTTTCACCTCGGGGCGATTCGGCGCGGCCGGCGTGGATTGTCCCGGCGCTGGCGGCCAGGGTGCCGAACCTGCCGGCGGGGTACGTGGTGAGCTTCATCCGCTTCCACGAGCGGGGCTTCAACGCGCCCGCCAGCCAGTTCATGCGGGGCCTCTGCCACTACTACGGCGTGGAGCTCCACAACTTCTCCCCCAACGCCATCTCGCAGGCGGCGGCCTTCGTCAGCGTCTGCGAGGCTGTGCTGGGGATCGAGGCACACTGGGACCTGTGGGGCCACCTCTTCCGCGCCGAGCTCAGCACGTCCGGCGTGGGGAGGGGGGTGCGCCGTTCTTCGTGCGCCGGCGGTCTCACGCTCGCGCCGGTCGAGTCCAGGAAGCACTTGTACCCGACCTGCAGGATGACCACCAACAACAGCGGTTGGGCCAAGGGGTGGTTTTACCTGCGCAACGACGGCCTGGGGTTGCCGGAGTACACCGGCAAGGTCTTGACCGAGAAGGCCGACTCCTGGAGCTACGACGTCTCCGGCGAAAGTCAGCGGAAGAGGCTCCGCCCCGTCGTCGACGCCCTTCGTACCTTGGAGGGGTCGGGCCTGACCGTGGCGCACGTGCTCGCGCACTGTCATCGCCGCCGGGTGGTTCCCCTCATGGAGAGGCAGCTCCCTCTGTTCCGGATGACGGAGGGTGCCGACCCGGCGGCACTGGCGGCTTCGCGCATGTTGTCGGAGCCGCTGCTTGAAGAGTACGTCGTTACGAGGGTGCGAACGGCGGTGCATCCCGACACCATGCCGAGCGACCTCCGGTCATTCCGGCTGCGCCCCGACGAGGGCCATGTTTTGTTGGTGAGTCGTCATTCCCCCTCTCCGGGCTGTTGGATTGACTAGTTTAGACTTCACTTCCTCAATTCATCGTGATTTCAGGAGGTGAACTGCGGCCTCTACCGCTCCCTCGCACCGACTCTGGAGGTGCGCGCTTCGAACTGCGCTCACCGTGACCGCGAGAGGGACGCGAAGGAGGCGAAGAGAGCCAGCAGCCTGAGGAGGCAAGCCCGGTGGGACGCGCACCAGGCGGCGCTTCGCCGGTGGAGGAGGGACGGCGGGGCCCCGCCGTCGTCCCCCGAGGACTCCCCGGACCCTCCCAGCGAGGGAGAGGATGAGGAGGAGATCGATGCCGGCGGGGTTCCGCCTGCCGGTGAGGAGGAAGAGATGGCCGCGCCGCTGCCCGGGGCGGGCGTCGTGGCCCCGGGCGATGTTGCGCCGGTGGCGGCGCAGACGGCGGTCGCGCCTGCTCGACCTACGGTGCCGCGGGCACGAGCGACTTCTTCCCCTGTTGCAGGCGGGCCGCGCCGCAGCGGATTGAGTGCCGAGGGCTCGGGGGGTGCGCAGCCCCCGATTGGTTTGAGGGGGTCCTCGAGTTCGAGGAGGGCTCCCTCAACGGGCGGCTCGAAGCGGAAGCTGCAGGTGTTGCAGGATTGCATCCGGTAAGTTCTGCCTCGAACTTTTTCGTAGCTTTCCATCCTTGTTCGGTTTTTCGTTTCGTGATTTCCGCTCTTTCTTTTTGATTTAGCACGCGGGGTGCCGCCAAGGCCGCTCCTAACCTCGCGCCCAAGAAGGCGTTGAAGGTTGGGGGGTCGGATTCCCCTCACGCCGGGGGATCGCGTTCGCGCGGGACTTCGCGTCCCGCAGCGATGTCCGCAGCGACGCCGGTGGAGCCGGCGCCGGGGGCGCGAGATTCCGGGTCGGCGGAGGAGGAGCGGGAGAGGAAGCCCTTGGCGGCGGAGCCGGGGCAGGACGCCCCGGTGGTTTAGGTGGAGCCAAGGCACAGCGCCCCGGCGACGGAAGCGGGCGAGCAGGGAGGCCACGCCACTGCCGCGGCCCCTACTGGAGGGAGGCAGGAGGCGGTCGTGCCGGTCGGCGGCACGGTCGTCCTGCCGGCTTTGGGTCGCGCACAAGGCGTGGCCCAGGACGGTGATGGCGGGCGCGTTCCCCCCGCTGGGGTGTCTGCGGCCGAGGTGTCGGCGGCGCGCTTCTTGTCTCAGGGGCCGCCGCAGATGCCCGTGGCCGGGGAGCGGCTGAATGGGATGCGGCCGAGGTGGCGCTGCTTCAGGGTCGTCGCGGCCCGAGCGCGTGGCCGGAGGAGCCTGGCGTCTCCGCCCGGGTCTGGCAGAGCATGGCGGAGGAGAACGAGCTGTGGGCTCAGGCCGAACGGGTCGGGACGGACCTGGAGCGGGCCATCTCAGCCGCCGCCGATCTCCACTCCAGGCAGGCGCTGGAGCTCTTCGAGGTATCCCCGCGCTCGTCCCAGCACTTCGAGATTGTTTTTAGTCTGTGTCTTATTCTTGATGGCTCTTCGTGCAGCTTCTGCGGCAAGAGGCGGTAGACAAGACCGCGTGCATCGCGGGCTTGTACGCCGATCTTCGCCGGTTCCGCCAGGCGAACGCGGACCTGGGCACGGAAGTGACCCAGCTCACCGTCTGGGTGAGGGAGGCAGAGACGGCCGCCCTCGCACACGAAGAAGCCAAGGCGCGCGCGGAGCGGGAGCGCGACGCTGAGAGAGGCGCGGCGGAGCGGGAGGCCCGAGCCTCGGCTGCGGCGTTGGAGCGGCTCGAGCTCGAGCGCAAGGAGCGCGAGGCCGCGCAGTCCCAGCTCGCGGAGGCGGCGGCCCGGGCAGGGCAAAAGGCCCAGGAGGCCGAACAGCTGGGCCGCGCGCTTCGAGAGAAGGAGGCTGCGCTGGCGACCGTGAAGGGCCTGCTCCAGCAAGAACGCACAGCGCTTGCCGAGGCCAGGGCCCTGGTGGACAGTATGACTTTATGCTTTCTTGGCTTTCTGTGTTGGAGTTCGTCTTGACGTGCTTGAGCTTTGTCAGGGCTGCGGAGGGCCGAGGCGGAGAAGGCGGATGAAGTGATGGCTGTTCAGGCCGCCTACTCCGAGGCCCAGGGGGAGCTCGAGGAGCTGAAGGTCGCCGCTGATGTGGCGTGCCGGGACGTCCAGTGCGTCGACGTGCAGTCGGGGTCGTCGTTGCCCAGCCGCCTGAGGTCTCTGAAGAGCTGCGTGGCGGAGCGCCTCGAGAGCGCGCTTCACCTTGGAGTGAAGAAGGCACTCGGCGTGGTGTCGACGCATTACGACATCGACCTTGCGGCGGTGGCGCGCGGCTACTTCATCGACGTAGACCTGGACGACGCCGCCGCCCTTGCTGCCCTCGACGAGGCTGATGACGGCGCCGAGGATGCCGCCACGGCACTTGCTGCCAAGTTCGGGCGCGATCTTTTCCCCGAGGAGGATGAAGATGCGCGCGCCGACGTTGGGCCTGAGGCTGCGACCGCCATCGAAGCCGAGGTTGATCCTGAGGCCGACGCCGTGGCGTCCTTTGAGGAGGACATCGCCTCGGTGTGCCGCGACTACGATGGTCCTGGGGCGCTTGCATCGGTTCCCTCGACCGTTGCCGCCGAAGCCACCGTGCCCCCGCAGGAAGGTGGAGCCTGAAGGGTTCATGCTTAGTATCTAGATGTATCTTAGTTTTAGGAGACTAGTTCTGTACATAAACTAAGATTAAAAGTCGATTGTGCGTTTCAAACTTGTTCGATTGTTCTATTGTGCTACTCTTGGCTTGGAGAGATTTTGGCCGGGTATTTCGAATCCGCGAGTAATTAAGGTGTGGAGTGGAGAGGGAGGTGCCGTATCCCTTCGCGGGCATAGGCGGTCTCACGGCTCAACCGGCTCCAGCTTTAGTTAGCTCGCGCCCCGCATCTCTCTGAGTGCCTCGAGTTTCAGCACAATTTTTGAAAATTGGGACGATTAGGGGGGTAAACCCCCATGCAGCCCCCGAGGGGGGCTTGGCTCTATTAAGAATAGGACCAAGTCCCCCTTGTTCATGCTGTTAATAACAATGTTTTCATGTTTTTCGCAAACTTTTCATTATTGTTAACTGAGAACATGAAGTATTTACAAGAAATACTGAGAGTTTTAAGGATAGAAGCGACGTAGCTGTTGGATGTTCCAGGCGTTGGTGAAGACTTCGCCCTTCTCGTTCGCCAGCTTGTAAGTGCCAGGTTTGAGGACCTTGGCGATGATGAATGGTCCTTCCCATGGCGGAGTGAGCTTGTGGCGCTCTCGATTGTCCTGGCGCAGCCTCAGCACCAGGTCCCCTTCGTGGAGGTCTCGATGCCGCACCTTCTGAGCTTGATATCGCCGGAGCGATTGTTGGTAGCGTGCTGAGTGAAGCAACGCTACGTCGCGAGCCTCGTCCACCTGGTCCAGCGAATTCTCGCGGTCTCGCTGGTTTTGGTCTTCCTGGTAGGCCTTGAGCCTCGGAGACCCGTACTCCAAGTCTGTTGGGAGGACGGCTTCGACGCCATAGACGAGGAAGAACGGACTGAAGCCTGTGGCCCTGCTTGGGGTTGTCCTGAGACTCCAGACCACCAATGGCAGCTCAGCAACCCACTTCCGGCCAAACTTGTTCAGCTTGTTGAAGATTCTTGACCTCAGGCCTTGTAGTATCATGTCGTTGGCACGTTCTACTTAGCCGTTCGTTTGTGGATGTGCTACGGCCGACCAATCAACGCGAATGTGATGGTCGTCGCAGAACTCCAAGAACTTCTTGCCGGTGAATTGGGTGCCATTGTCAGTGATGATCGAGTTGGGTACCCCGAATCGGTGGATGATGTCGGTGAAGAATAACACGGCCTGCTCAGATCTGATGCTGGTGATGGCCCGGACCTCGATCCACTTTGAGAACTTGTCGATGGCTACCAACAAGTGGGTGAATCCCCCGAGCGCTGGGCGGAAGGGCCCCACGAGATCCAACCCCCAGACCGCGAAAGGCCATGTTACAGGGATGGTCTGCTGGGCGTGCGCCGGGAGATGCGTCTTTCATGCGTAGAATTGGCACCCTTCGCAGGTGCGCACGACCTCGTTTGTGTCGGATACGGCGGTGGGCCAGTAAAAGCCTTGCCGGAATGCGTTACCCACGAGGGTACGCGGCGCCGCGTGGTGTCCACATGCCCCGGCGTGGATGTCGCGGATCAACTGCCTTCCCTCGGGGATGGGGATGCATCGCGGCAAGATCCCCGAGGCGCTGCGTTTGTACAGCTCGCCACCGACCGAGACAAAGGTCTTGGCCCTTCTGGCGATGCGGCGCCCCTCGGTTCGGTCCGAGGGCAGCTCCCCGCGGTCGATCCACGCGAGGTACAGATCACGCCAGTCTTGTGGTCGCGTGTCCGCGTCGATTTCCATGGCCTCGGCCGAAGAAGTTTCAACGTCGAGGGCTTCGAGCCCCTCCCTCGAGGGGTCCTCTTCCATGGGCTCGACCCCCGCAGCCCCCGAGGGTGTCTTGAGGGTTCCGGCCCTTCGCTCGGAGTTGACGGAGGGTTGATCGAGGTCGCGGGCGAAGACGTTCGGAGGAACGGTGATTCGCTCTGACGCGATCTTGGCCAGCTGATCCGCTTCCTCGTTGTATTTGCGTACGATGTGGTTCAGCTCGAGGCCATAGAATTTGTCCTCGAGACGACGAACCTCGTTGCAATACGCCTCCATCTTTTCGTCGCGGCAAGTTGCGTTCTTCATCACTTGGTCGATGACCAACTGAGAATCCCCCCGGACATCGAGGCGTTTGACGCCAAGGTCGATGGCGATGCGGAGCCCAGCGAGGAGGGCTTCGTACTCCGCCATGTTGTTCGATGCTGGGAAGTGCAAGCGAACCACGTACCGGATATGCTCTCCAAGGGATGAGACGAAGAGGAGGCCCGCGCCTGCCCCGGTTTTGATCACCGACCCGTCGAAGTACATGGTCCAGCATTCGGCTTGGATCTGCGGCGGCGGAAGTTGGACGTCGGTCCACTCAGCGACGAAATCCGCTAGGGTTTGCGATTTTATCGTCTTTCGCGGTGCGTAGGAGAGAGTTTCCCCTACGAGCTCCATAGACCACTTCGCTATTCTACCCGAGACGTCCAGGTTGCGGACTATCTCCCCCAAAGGGAAGGATGAGACCACGGTGACCGGGTGGGCCTCGAAGTAGTGTCGCAGCTTTCGACGCGCGAGCACTACAGCGTAGATTAGCTTCTGGATCTGTGGATACCGCATCTTGGTTTCGGTCAGCACCTCGCTGACATAGTACACCGGCCTCTGGACCGGCAGAGCGCGGTCCTCCTCTATCCTTTCCACAATGATGACGGCGCTGACAACTTGCATTGTCGCAGCCACATATAGGTAGAGGGGTTCGTCGTTCCGCGGCAGAGTGAGGATGGGTGCGCGCGCGAGCGACGCCTTTAGCCCGTCGAGGGCTTTTTGGGCTTCGGGGGTCCACGAAAAGCGTTCGTGCTTTTTTAGGAGCCGGTACAAAGGTAAGCCCTTTTCACCAAGTCGAGAGATGAAGCGGCTGAGAGCTGCGAGGCAGCCCAGTACCCTTTGCACCCCCTTGAGGTCCCGAATTGGCCCCATTCGTTCCAGGGCCGAGACTTTTTCGGGGTTGGGTTCGATGCCTCGTTGGGAGACGATGAAACCCAATAGCATGCCTCGCGGCACACCGAATACACATTTTTCCGGATTCAACTTTACCCCGTTTGCCCGGAGGCAACCGAACGTGATTTGCAAATCGTTGACCAGATCGTTCGCCTTTCTGGTTTTTACAACGATATCGTCAACATATGCCTCAACGGTCCGCCCGATGTGGCTTCCGAAAACGTGTTGCATACATCGCTGGTATGTAGCCCCAGCGTTTCGGAGGCCGAACGGCATAGTGACGTAGCAAAACATGCCAAACGGGGTGATGAAAGAAGTCGCGAGCTGGTCGGACTCTTTCATCTTGATTTGATGATAACCAGAATAAGCATCAAGAAAGCATAGCAATTCACACCCAGCGGTGGAGTCTACTATCTGATCTATTCTAGGCAGAGGAAATGAAACCTTAGGACATGCTTTGTTCAAACCGGTATAATCTACGCACATGCGCCATTTTCCATTTTTCTTTTTAACTAGAACAGGATTGGCAAGCCAGGTCGGGTGAAATACCTCTTTGATGAATCCGGCTTGCAGGAGCTTGCGCACCTCCTCCCCGATGGCGCGGCGCTTTTCCTCGTCGAACCGCCGCAGTCGCTGTACCACCGGCTTGGAGTGAGGCCTGATGTCGAGGCTGTGCTCGACGACCTCCCTCGGGATCCCCGGCATGTCCGAGGGCTTCCACGCGAAGATGTCGGCGTTGGCGCGGAGGAAGTCGACGAGCACAGCTTCCTATTTAGGGTCGAGGGTGGTGCTGACCCTCAACGCCTTGCCTTCGAGGGCATTGGGGTCGAGGGGCACCGCCTTGGAGTGCTCGGCAGCCTCGAAGGTGCCCGCGTGCCTTTTGGTGGAGTCGACGGCCTCGTTCGCCATCTTCTCCAAGTCCGCCACCAGGGTCTCGCTGTAGGCGAGTGCTTCCGCGCCCTCGTCGCACTCGACGTCGCACGCGTAAGCGTGCTCGTACGACGATCCCACGGTGATGACGCCCTTTGGTCCTGGCATCTTCATCTTGAGGTAGGCATAGTTGGGGATTGCCATGAACTTGGCATAGCACGGACGCCCAAAAATAGCGTGGTACACTCCGGAGAATCCCACCACCTCGAAGGTGAGGGTCTCCCTCCGAAAGTTCTCGGGAGTACCGAAGCAAACGGGCAGGTCGATCTGCCCGAGGGGTTGGACCCGTTTTCCCGGCGCGATGCCGTGGAACGGCGCCTTGCTTGGCCTCAGCTGGTCCGTGCCGATGCCCATGAGCTCTAAGGTGTGGACGTAGAGGATGTTGAGGCTGCTGCCCCCGTCCATCAGCACCTTGGAGAATTGCGTGTTGCCGATGACGGGGTCGACGACAAGCGGATAGCGCCCCGGATTCGGGACATAGTCCGGATGGTCCTCGCGGCCGAAGGAGATGGTCTCGTCCGACCAGGCGAGGTAAGTTGGCATCACGGGGTGAACGGAGAAGACCTCTCGGCGTTCACGTCTTTGTTCCCGGGACGTCGCGTTCACTGTGGGCCCTCCTACGATGAAGAATACATTCTCCACATGGGGGAACTCGTCGTTGCCGCCATCGCCCGTATCCTTCTTCGGGCCATCCTCCTTCGCGGAGGTGCGCCTGAAGTAGCCCTTGATCATCCCACACTGTTCGAGGGTGTGGGTGACAGGGCCCTTATGGTACGGGCATGACTTCTTTAGCATCTCGTCGAACAGGCCTCCCCCCCTGAGGGGGCCTCGAGGGCCTTTGTGGCCTCGCTCGACCACGAGGGCGTCATCAGAGTCCTCACCCTGCTGCTGCTGCTGCGCGGCTTGCCGAGGCTTCTTGCCTTTACCGCCCCGTTTCTGCTTTTTTGCCTTTGCCTTGGGTTTGCTACCCTCCGCGGGCAGCTCCTCCGCGCGCTTCCCCTTGGTCTTGCCGTCGAAGATTGCCCCGACAGCCTCCTCTCCAGAGGCGAAGTTGGTGGCGATGTCGAACAGGGCGTTAACGCTAGTGGGATGGTTTCGTCCCAGCTCGCGCACTAGCTCTTGACAGGTCGTGCCTTCGAGGAAGGCGTGGATGATTTCGGAGTCACCCACGCTCGGGAGCTCGGTGCAGCGCTTGGAGAAGCGGCGGATGAAGTCCCTCAGCGGCTCGTCGGCCGCTTGTCGGCACCCGCGTAGGTCCCAGGAGTTTCCGGGGCGCACGTATGTGCCCTGGAAGTTACCCACGAACATCTTGACCAGGTCGTCCCAGTCGTGGATTTGGTTCGCGGGTAGGTGTTCGAGCCATGTCCGCGCCGAGTCCGCGAGATGAAGCGGAAGGTTGTGGATGATCATGGCATCGTCGGTGGCCCCGCCCAACTGGCAAGCCAGGCGATAGTCGTTGAGCCACGTCTCGGGTTTCGTCTCACCCGAATACTTGGTGATGGTGGTCGGCTGGCGAAAGCGCGGCGGGATGGCGGCCGAACGGATCTTCCGGCTGAACACAGGGGTTCCCGGGGGTTCCGGCGTCGGGCTTCTGTCCTCCTCGCTGTCATAGCGACCTCCCCGTCGGGGGTGCCTGCTGCGAGGAGGCGCCGCGTCCTGTCTCTTCTTGTTCAGGACGTTGCGCGCATCGCCATCGTCGATGGCGCCCCGTGTGTCCACGAGTCGGTCCTTCGCGGACCTCCTCGCTTCGTGGTCGCCGGTCACGAGCGCCCTTCCGTCGTTCGTTGGACGGTGAGGCTTCCACGCGCCCCTGTGTGGGGTATGGATGGATTGTTCCTTGTCCCACTTGCTTCCTCCGGCTCTCGAACTGGCCTGGTGGCGCATGCGGGAGGCGGAACTTTCCGCTTGTTGAACGGCCGCTTCTTCGACAAGGGCCTGCACTTGGCGCCGCATGCTGCGCGCATCTGGTGTTGATGGCTCGGGCATGGCCCGAATCAGGGTTGCTGCGGCGACGAGCTTCTGGCTTGCTCGTGGCGGCATGGCGGGGCCGGCGTCATCGCCATCGCCCATGATGCGCGCTTGAGCAATACGCCCGGCAGCTCGTGCGCGTTCGCCGCGTTTGGGCTGCCGGGCTTCCAGGGCTGCGCGCAGCTCCTGTACCTGCTGGCGCTCCTGTTGGAGCTTGGCTTCCAGCTCTTGTACCTGCGCAAGCTGTGCCTGCGCGAGTGCGGCTTCGCTCGCTGGCTCGGCGGGTGCTGGTGGCGGTTCGTCGTGTCCGGCCCCGTCGCGCGTTTCTTCATCCTCTCCTACGGACTCTACTTCGCCGTCGAGGACGAAGCATTCCCGCGTGGGGTCGTATTCCCCTCGCTGGAATCGTCGGAGCAGGTGAGGCAGAAGTCCGCGACGGCGACGTAAGGCCTTTGTGGTCGCGCAACCCGGAGTAGTCCAAGTCCGGGTGCTCCTGCCCGCGCACACTCTCTCCGTCATCCGACTCGGACTGGGGCCCGCCGGGCGAGGAAATGCTGAGGCCGCAGATCGAACCCAGCTGGTGACCCGGCGAATCCTCGTACGCGTTCGGGTTGGCGCTAACTGCCGCGGAGTAGCTTGCGGCCGCGTTGTTCATCCCGTGGGGGAGCTGCGCCGGCCCGGCCACATTTTCCCAGCGCGCTCCCTCCGCGGGAGCCGCTGGCGGGGGTCCGCCCCCCTGTAATGTGGCAGCGGGTTGGAGCAGCAGGTGTGCGTCCCAGTCAGGGAGGACGATGCGCGGAGCAACGCGCCGCTCCGCGCAAATCTGCAGCTCGCGCAGTCTTCGTCGTCTCCTGAGCTGGGCCGGCGTCGGCGGTGTCGGGGTAACGGGCCTCATGTTGGGCGGCCTGGAGGCGAGCCGCATGAGGAGGCCCTCACCGGTCGCTTCGAACTCCAGGCTCCCAAACGTGATCCGGTACCCACGCGGAAGCGGGCCGGGGGACCCCGTGGCGGATCGTGGTGGCATGGTCTTGGCGTGGCCTGCCGTCAAGGGAACTGATCGGGTGTGATTGACCACAGCGCAGCCCCCTACCTGGCGCGCCACTGTCGGTGCTGGGATCGGTCGGCCAATCCCCAGCGCCAAACAGAATGCGCTGTGTCCCGTCCCTTGACGGTTGATGCAAGAGCTAGCACGATGAGACAAGCGTTTATCCTGGTTCCGACCGTGAGGTCGTACGTCCAGCAGGGTGCGCTCGGGGCGCTGTACTATCTTGCACCGGAGTGCTTGCAGAGGGGGGCTACAAGCAAGGCGGGAGAGGAGGAGGAGTCTCCAAGTCCCTGAAAGTGAGTGTGATTGAGGCGAGTGCCAATATCGTGTGTGACGGTGTGTGGTTGTTTTTTTCCCCTCCCCTTTCCTCTCTCGCCCCCTCCCTCCTTTTATAGGCTAAGGAGAGAAGGGGGGGAGGGGCTTACAAGTACAGATACAGTGTGTGCTACAGAGGTGTGTACTGGCAAGCGTGGCGCTGGGCATGCGGCCGTCCTTGACCCAGGCGGGGGATTTATGGCGAGCTCCGGCTTCCGCGGGCGTCATGGCCATTCCTGTGCTTGTCCTAGAGTGATTTCGAGGGGTGGCGCTGCCGTAATCTGCACCCAACTGCCCGCCGCTGGTTGACTTCGAGGGCGGGGCAGGTGACGAAGGACGAGAGTTGGCAACACAGGGGCCGGCATGGCGCCTGCTGTCGACCACAGTGCGCGGTGTGCCCGGTTTTCCGGGGAATGGCCGAGAGTTGGTGGATTTGACCCAGCGTTCGTCATCACCGGACCGCGCCTGACCGGAGTCCGTACTCGGTTGCTGCTCGTATATTCGTTCGAGGGTCCTTTGCGCCCATTCGAGGGCTGCGCCGGGGGGGGGAAGGACGGGAGCGGGTGGAATAGTGGTGCGGATTGACGCCTGCAAGTCCGCACAGGGCCTCGCGCAGCGCCGCATGCGTCTTCACAGTGGTGGTGAGGACGCACAGTGACCGGAGCAGTTGAAACAGCGAGCTCCGCGGTGTCAGCGGCGCGGCGTGGGGAGAGATTGCCTTTTTGACTTCGGCGCCCGCCTGATGGGGCGGGCGTTAAATGCCGTTGTCGGGCGGGGCGCTAGAGCGTGTCGCGTTATGTAGAGGGGTAGCCTCGAGCGAGGCGGAGACGGCCCGCCCGCTCGAGGGGGTGCGCGGCCCTCGAGCGAGGCGGGGTTTGCGTCATGCCTGCTCGAGGGAGCGCGGCCCTCGAGCGAGGCGGAGACGGGGGTAGCGACTCGGGTCCCCTCGATAGGCGGGCTCGGACGTCCGTTCGTGGGCCGCGATAGGCCGTCACGGGCCGAGCTGCCTTGGCGGCCCCTCTTGGCTGCCGGCGATTCGGCCTTTCGTGGCATATTGTTCTTTGAGGGTGATTTGCCCCGATGATTAGGGGACCCCCGGGGTTTGTCCCCGACAAGTACTAAATATAGATGAAATTGAAAACTAATTATAGAGTTTTGTTGTACTTTACTAGACGAATATTTTAAACCTAATTAATCAATATTGGATAATTATTCACAGATACAAACGAAATGCTAGAATGTCGCATTTATGGCAAAGTCCAAACTTTGGACTCTCCGAATTAGGATCTAAACAAGTCTCTTGTTTAGTTCCCAAATTTTATTATGAAAAAAGATTCACATCACATCAAAATACCGGCACATGTATGATGAATGTAGATAAAATCAAAAACTAATAGTACGGTTTTGTTGTATTTTATGAGACGAATATTTAAGTCTAATTAATCAATAATTATTTATAAATACAAACGTAAGATTTATTTATGATAAAGTTTAAAGTTTGGCGTTTTTATCTAAACCAGGCCAAGGGCTAGTAGGCTACAGAGGTCACGTCCCGTCGCGTGCCCTGTACGAGTCGTCATCCACGCCGCGCAGACGCAGCCTCGTCAAGTCATGTCCGAACCACACCACCGCACCTCCACCGTCCCCGGGCGTCCCGGACCTCTCCACTACAACGGAACCCCCGTCCAACCCTCCCTCATACGCGACGCGAACATCCACGGACACCACACTACCATAGCTCCTCTCCCCTCCCCTCCCCTCCTCCTTTGGGACGACCACCGCAGCCGCCGGCCGGGACCTCCACTGCGGTCGATCTCCCAACCCCCCTGGTGAGCTTCCTTTACCCGATCCCGACATCGGCATGTTTGCTATCTCACAACTAACCCGTGCTGGTGTTTCCAGTTCCACTGCCTCAGAGGCACACCAGGGAGCTAGGAAGAAGAAGCGCCCCCTTTCGATCCTCCCGGTTCGCGCGGCGCCGATCAACGTCCTCCCGCTAGCCATCGGTGAGCATCCGTCTCCTCGACCTCTGACGTCGATTTCAAGCCTAATCTCTTAGCCTCTAGGACACCTTCGCACCGCACCGCACCGCACGGGCATGGAGTTTCCTGTTGCCGCCGCCGCTGATCTCGCCGCTAACCACCCTCCAGAGTCCCAGCGCGTTGGGTTGGGATTGGGACCGGCCGGTTCGGTTGGCCACCGCTGTTGACAATGAGATCTACCGGCCTACGCCTACCGCAGACAACTTTCCACAATCCAGCAGCATCCCCGGCCGATTGCATCACATCCTGAGTGTTGGCATCGTGCTCATCTCCGCCGTGCTCGCCCCCATCGTCACCGAAGCCGGCCGGTTCCGTCGACCTCGCAACGCCATACGCGACCGGTTCTTGACCATCCCCGCCGCCGCTTGTGCTGACGGTCTCGAGCTTCAAGCCCGGCCATGGCGAGCAGGAGCGAGAGGGCTCCGTCACTCAGCTCTATCTCTCTCCCTCCCCGGGTCACTCTGCTCCGTCACGTCACGTGCTCACGGGGAGCGCTCCGTCACTCTGCTCTGTCTCCCTGGACTCACATGTCAATTTCTAAACCCTTTTCCATAGAATATCGTAGGAATAGTAGTCCCCCTTTTCCGAAATTAACATCTTACATGATCTTCCTAACATGAATGACATCTTACATGCATTTCAAAAGTTAGAAATTTTGATGTAATTAGTTTAGTATCATTGTGTTCATATTTGAACTACTTTCTTAGGATCACTATTTTTATTATTATGAAAAGCAATGGAGTGTAAAGTATATATTGGCATATAAAATTAATTTTCCATGTTAGATAAGTCTTGATTGCATTCACACATTTTCAATTCTTGTGGATGCAATGGGCGGCACTTAAACGAAATCTGTTCTTGGTGTGAACATCAGACTTTGATGTCTGAACTTAGTAACCAGAGACGGCAGCACTTAAGAGCTATAATAATTTTGTTACGTGTACTGCATCAATAAGAAGCAAAGGCTCATGCTGAGAGGCACCCAGAGTTTTTCTTTGTAAAACTTGGCAGCATTATCGATTCATGTAAGCAGGAGAAGCAGGGCAGTCTTACATTAATAAGTTCGATTACACAAATTAAAATTAGCTCAAGCACACATAAATCTAACATAGGAACTAAGATACATTCCGCTCTTCTACTGCCTGTTGCCACGCAGCTATTTCTTCCTTGATGTGCCCAGAGTTTCATTGTCTCCTTGTGTTCTGTACTTCTGTTGTTAGCTTTCCAGAGAGTTTGCTTGTGTTCCTCTGGTGTGCTGTGTGAGCGTTGCCAGCAGCAAGTTGAAGCTACCTGGTAGCTAGTTTGAGTGTAACTTTTCCAGCAATTGTTAGTGCAGCTGGTGCTTGATATCTTACAGTTGTAAATCAGAAGTGTGTGTATATGTTCCAACAATATATACTTCTTGAAAGGCGTATGTATGATGAATGGTCCATTCGATTGATGTGCTAATTAATCTCTGCTGTAACTCCTCTGGTACAGGAAGTTTTCGTTGAAGGAATCGCCTGAGTGATCTCCGAGAATGGCAACTACCACTACGGCTCTTAAGATGAAGCTGCTTATCGACACCAAGGCAAACCGTGTCCTGTTCGCGGAGGTGAATAAGGACGTGGTGGACTTCCTCTTCTCGCTGCTCACGCTGCCGGTCGCCACCATCGTCAAGATGATCGGCAAAGGCTCCATGTCTGGAAGCTTCGGCAACCTCTACGGCAGCGTGGAGAAGCTCGACAACACCTACGTCCTGCCCGGTGCAGAGAAGGAAACACTCCTCCAGCCTGGGTTCGTGCCATCGGCCGCGAGCAGCAGCCTCAGCTCCCTCCTGCCCGCTCTGCTGTCCAGGCGCCCACAGAGCTTCTTCAGATGCAGCTCCCACACCTTTAGCAGCTGCCAATACTACGTGGCGGACACCAGCAGTACCAAGTGCCCGAGCTGCGGCGGCAAGATGAGCGCGTCACTCAAGCTTGTTCCTAAAGAGGTTGTTGACGGCTCCGTGCAGAATGTGAAGAACATCGCCGCCGCCTCCACGGGACCTGCCAAAGGGTTCGTGCAGGGTGTGGTGACTTACACGGTGAGGGATGACCTCACTGTGACACCCATGTCCACCATCTCCAGCATGACGATGCTCAACACCGCCGCGGTGGCAGACTTCACCAAGCTCCAGGAGAAGACTGTGTCTCTTGGCTACACCGAGGTGATCAGGCCATTCGATTCGATCGCTGGCTCATTTAATTGGCTGAAGCTAGCACACCCGGTTTGCTTGTCAATTGCTACGCGTGAAACACTGATCGACTGGTTTTGCTGCAGGGTTTGGAGATTGTGAAGGCGTCGCTGCAGTCCAAGACCGTGCTCACCGACGTCTTCCTCGGAAACAAGCGTCCCCGCGGTCGTGCTTGAAAGTTGAAACTGAAGCACGCCGGTCCTTCTGCCGCTGAGGCGCTGAGCAGCTCATATTTTGTCATGGCCCGTTTAGACTGTTTGTATGCATGGGATGTACTAGTACGAAACTAGTCGCGCGTGGGCAATGTTGCATGGTCCTTTTGCTGGGATTTTCCGGTTTTCCCCCCTGTCCTTAAGCTTGGTAGGCGATGACTTTTCTGGGCTGTACTAGTAATCAGCAACAAGTTTCGCCACCTGTGATTGTGCTGACCTGGTGATATGCGTATGTGAAGGCGATCTACTACTACTACGCGCTTGGCTGCATCGACCTGGGTCGTCACGGCCCAATCCGGAAACTGTGTCTTTCTTTGTTTGGTTGGCTCCTCTCTGCGCACGCGCGCGTGTCCATGTAGTACGCGCTCGAGTCTCTCCTCTGCTCTCCGCACCAAAAAGAAAAGAAATCCCTTCGATCTCTTTCCCCTTGCCCTATATATCCCCCCATATCTACGGCCGTATCAAAAAAAAAAAGGTTCCCCATCTACTAGCTCCACCAACGATCTGGGGCGATCGAAGAGACCAAGGATGGAGACGCCGACGCCGGCGCCGACCACCTTTGTGCTCAGCATGAAGCTCTTCATCGACACCAAGGCGCACCGCGTGCTGTTCGCGGAGGCCGGCAAGGACGTGGTCGACTTCCTCTTCTCCTTCCTCGCCTTGCCCGTCGCCACCGCCGTCTCACTCGTCAAGCCGCACGGCGGATCAGTTCAAGGTCGGCGGCGTCGGCAACCTCTACGCCAGCGCCGAGAAGCTCGGCTTCACCTACGGCCCGCAGCCCGTCTCCACCAACGACGAGATCCCTCGGCCCGCCGCCGCCTCCTCTCCGGCGGCGAGCACCACCGGCGGCGGTTGCCTTCTCCTCATGCCGAAAGCGTCGTTCGAGCCGTCAAGGATCTTCTTCAGGTGTAGCCACAACTACCCCATCTGCCATAACGGCAACAACAGCAAGGCATGTGGCTTCTACATGACGGACGTGAAGGGCACGCCCTGCCCCAACTGCGACAGCCAGATGACGGAGACGCTCCATTACGTCTCGCCGGCCTGGCCCAGGTGCTGCGCCTCCGAGGAGGAGGAGGTGGCGGCGGCGGAGGCGACTTACACGGTGCTGGACGACCTCACCATCGCGCCGCGCGCCCCCATGTCGGACATCGCCAGCTACATCAAGATGCTCGGCACCATGGGCGTGAGGGACCTCGCGGCGCTCACGGAGACGACCGTGCAGCTCGACTACAACAAGGTGAGCACACTAGCTGGATTGAGTACTACTCGACTACAACAAGGTGATCCATATCCATCCTACGGATCCGACACATATAGCGCATCATTGAGTACTACTCGTATAGGTTGTTGTAGCTAGCTAATTAATACAATTGGTCATGTATTCTCTCTGGTTGTGAACAAGGATGTTTATTTTTTATGCTGCAGGGTCTGATGATCCTCAGGGCCTCGTTGCACTCCAAGACAGTGCTCACCGATGCTTTTGTCATGGAGATGACATATTCGGACCTGACCAACTTAATAAATTAAAGGGCTAGAGTCTCTTGATGCTTTATCAATTAATATATGGTTTTCCCTCAAAAATATTAGTATATAGTTTACCGTCGATCGACTCTCCTGGATTTGGGTTGTAATCTGCTAGTAAGAAGTGTAACAACCCAAATTTCTTAAGCATGACATGGAGCATATACATGTGCATCATATCTAGCATCTTTGCATTATTTGAGCCCAATTGAAATATATTGGACTTGAAATTAAATTAAAAGATTGATGTTTAATATGTCGCTTGTGAAAGAACTTAGATTTTCACCATAACATCTATGTTGGTAGTTAGCATGATAACATATATAGTACTATCTGAATCTTAAATTTGGGTCATTTTTCTCGGATTTTTAGAAACCATCTTGAGGCCAAACAAGTTACTTGAATGACCAAAAATAGTGTTGGGGGAAGAATTTTTATTTCAAATATAGAATATCTTTTACGCCCATTTTATGTAAAATGGACTTATCTTGGAAATATAGTATCTACTAAAAAATCAGAATTTTTAGAGGTTTCTAGATCACTTTTCTCAGATTTATCGCAACCTCCGGTACTACTTAAAAAATACGTATGTAAAATACTTACGTGAAAGCTCACCCTTTTTCGAAACCTAAGCCATACTTTTAATAACTGTCAGAACATTCGATCAATCGTCCTGTCCAAAATTGATCCGCAGCCATTGCCTAACGCCGTTTTTGGGCTGGCTACCGGCCGGGGGATGGTTAAGGACCTCAGAAGATAGAGGAGAGCACCGGACGTAGATTTTCAGAATACTTCTATGGTTCCATATCGTGCCTTGAAGAGGTCTCGAACCTCCACGCTCTTTAGCATGAGATTTTAAGTCTCGTGTGTCTATCTATTTATCATCAATACATCTTGAAAGTAAATCGTATTCCATGAATATGATATCTATCGAATGTGATATATGAAATATAGGCGCCGTTTGCCAGCCTCTTCAGAACCCACGGCTCCCCCTCCTTTGCCCGTTGCTGGCCAGCAGGAGGCCGCCCAACCATGGCCCAGGAGCTAGCGCCCGATTTTTTTTCCTTGGTAGGCGATGACTTTTCTGGGTTGTAAACTTGTACTCCCTCCGTCCCAGAAAGACCGTCGTTTTCGTTTCTCGAGAAACATCTTTGACCAAATATATAAAAATATATATTGATATTTATAGTATATAATACATATCATTAGATAGATATTTGAATCTGGTTTTTTAATAAATTTATTTGGAGATTAAAATGTTACACATATTTTGTACAAATCAAATTCAAAATGTTTCTTGGGAAGCGAAAACGATGGTCTTTTTGGAACGGAGGGAGTAATCAGCAACAAGTTTCGCCACCTGCGATGACGTGATGTGCTGACCTAGTGATGCGTATATATGCTGCATCTACGCTTCGCTGCATCGACCTGGGCCTACGTGTCCCTTTTTCTACGTCGTCGTCATCCGTGGTCACGGCCCAATCCGGAAACAATGACCAGCCCAACACCAGGGGCATCAAGCAAGCTCTTTGCTCGGCCATCGTCAAGTTGCTGCTCTTTGTTTCTTGTTCCCCAATTCCCCATACCGTGCCATAAAAAAAAACACCCATCTCCTAGTTTCATCATCCCAAGTCCCAACCACCAAGCTGAGGCGATCGAATAGGCCTAGAGAGTAGAGACATCCGAGGAGGATGGCCACGCTTAATTACCACTACCACACCGCCCTCACAATGCATGAAGCTCCTCGTCGATACCAAGTCCCAGCTAGCGCGTGCTGTTGGTGGAGGCCGCCAAGGACGCCGTCGACTTATTCTTCTCCATGCTCTCTCCCTCCCCAACTCGACACGGCCGCCGCCCTGGTCAAGGCCGGCGGAGCTCTTGTGGCACATGCTGGCCGGCAGCGTCGGCAACTTCCACGCCGGCGTAGAGAGAGAGAGCAGGCCTGGGCCTTGGAGAGGGTCTAGAATCTTGAGTCTATAGGGCAAAGCAGCGAACCACGCACACATTTCAGGCCCAGCACAGCCCAAGTCAGTTTTACGGGCCGCGTCCGCTAGTAGACAATTCATTTTAATAACCCTAGGGCAGGCTAGCTAATCGCCATAGTCAAGAAGCCTTCGCCGTCGTTTCTCTGACGGCGCCGGCAGCTTCGGGGTCGGCGGAGCGGAAGTATTGGTGAACAACCAAGCATTAAAGGAGAGGCCACACGCCAAGCCAGCAAGATCAGAGCGCCGAGGCCTGAGGTACGTGTTATTCTTATTCGTGTTGAAGCAGGTGCACGCGCGATCCATGGCGATATATATCTAGGGTTAGCAGACAGGCAAAATCGTGTCAATAATTTGTTTAGGCCTGCCCCCATGTAGACTGAAAATTCAGCATCACAGTACGTTTGTTTACAGCCAGCCAACAGCCATATGTCCACTAGATTATTGCCTCAATGCTATAATCGAAACAAATCATCAACTAGCATCTAGTCTAATGAATCACTAATTGTCTAATTAATCTTGTGGCATCCCTTCCTGCTTACTGTAATTACTAGTTCAGCTCCAGCGCACCGACAATATTTTGGGTGAACTGTGAACAAATCTCCATCCAGCAAGACTACGGTTACAATTAATGGCGAAAGCAGCCACCGCGCTGAGCATGAAGCTACTCATCGACACCAAGGAGCATCGCGTGCTGTTCGCGGAGGCGGGCAAGGACGTCGTGGACTTCCTCTTCTCCCTCCTCGCCCTGCCCGTCGCCACGGCCGTGAGGCTGCTCGGGCAGGACGCCATGGTCGGCTCCGTCGGCAACCTCTACGCCAGCATCGACAAGCTCGACTCCACCTACGTCCAGCCCGGCGCCGCCAAGGCCGTGCTCCTCCACCCCACCGTCGCCTCGCCGGCCGTCAGCCCCAACAGCTCCCTCCTCCTGCCGGCGCCGGCGCCGGCGCAGCCCAAGAGCTTCTTCAAGTGCAGCTTCTACCAGACAGGATCATGCTACGACTACGTGACAGACGCGAGAGGCGCGAACTGCCCAGTCTGCAAAAGGCCCATGACCAAGGAGATGCATTACGTCAAGCCCGACCAGCTGAAGGCGCAGGAGGACGCCGCCGGGGCGGGCAAAGGGTTCGTGCAGGGCATCGTGACGTACACGGTGCTGGACAACCTGACGGTGACGCCCATGTCCGCCATCTCCAGCATCACCCTGCTCAACACCTTCGCGGTCAGGGACCTCGGCGACCTGCAGGAGAAGACCGTGCAGCTCGGCTACGCGGAGGTGACCTATTGCTTAATTAATTTGCAGATCATCACTGGCGCTTTCGCATGATATATTCAGGTTAAAGTTGTCTTGGTCACGATGATGATGCTGATGTACCATTCGATGTACGCATAATCTGCAGGGCCTGGAGATCCTCAAGGCTTCGTTGCAATCCAAGACTGTTCTCACCGATGTTTTCCTCGGCAAGAAGGCTCGTGGTCACGCTTGAAGCTCAGTGGTTCATTCGCGCATCAATGCATATGGTCGATATGAAACATGGAACTAAAACAATTTTTCGTTTATTATCAATATGGTTCTTTTCTGGTGCTTGAACTGATTTTCAGGGCCATGATATATATCGCTTTAACTTTATTGCCTCAAGATCTCCTTTTTTTTTCTAAACCATATGCTTACATGTATCTCCTCTAAAGCTAATGTTTCTGCAAAATAATATTCTGTATCTATTCTCTAACGCTAATGTTTCTAAGAACCTATGCCACCAACTTGCGCCGGTAAATGTTTTGTCAAGTCCTATAACAAAAAAAGAACCCTCCTATTGTGTTCCCTCATACATGCACATATTTAAAGCATGTCAAATTAATATCAACCAACTTTGAAGTATAAAATGAAATGTGGTGTTTACAAGTAATACTAGTAAAATTGAAATGGTGCCACTTGAAATTGACCTTAACTTCAAAGACCAAAATGACAACAAGAGACGAGGTGAATGGGAGCATTTAAAATTCTGCTCGAGAAGTTTGCCGATGTTTTAGATCTATCCACGAACCTCTCTTCTAACAATTGCCAAACTAACATAATCACAGGTCTAGCCAAAAAAAAAAGAACACCTAAGGGGGTGTTTGGATCCAAGTGCTAAAACTAAAAGGGACTAAAATTAGTCCTAATAGGGACTAAAGATCCAAACCATAGGGACTAAAAATGACTAAAATCCTTTAGCACCTTTAGCACCAAAAGAGGTGCTAAAAGGGACTAAAAGGGGTGTTTTTTCACTGGATGTCCCTCCCCCCAGCGGTCCCCACCCCCTCTCTTTCATTCAGGAAGGGTAAAAATGTCTTTACGTATATCATTAAAGTTGTTTTAGTCCCTTTTAGTCATAGGATCCAAACAGGGGTACTAAAGTTTTAGTCCTTCATTTTAGTCCCTTTGGTTTTAGTCCCAAGTATCCAAACACGCCCTAAGTCTAACAAAGGTTATAAGCATAGTGGAAGGAATACAACACAAATGCAAATGGAGTAAGGAGTCGAAACACCAGTGCATTGGTAATCCTAGATGATCGAGAAACAATCATGTATAGGGGTATTTTCAGAACTTTGAATCTAGATGACACAGTTTAGCAAGTTTAGATACTCAAATATGCATTTTGAGAGTTCAGGGACCTAGATGACACAACGAGACAAGTTTAGGGACCGCTCATGTATTTTACGCAAAAAAGAATGAACTCAATAACAACATCTAAGATCTAAACTTAAAGCACAATGAAACAAGGTCCAAATCCTATAAAATTTTTGCCATATAGGTTCACATACATGCATGGTGAATCTTTGCCCAAAGTCCTCTTTGGAAGGATAAAGCATTTACCCTTGATTTTATGGGTTTGATCAATAACACAAGAGAAGGGGCTTTCAAAGAAATCTCGAATCAGTGCTCATGTGGGATTTGTTTAGGATCACATAACGGTTCTCATGCATGTCCGACCAACAACATTTCCTCTAAAACAAATCACTACAAATCATAGAGAAAGTGAATTGCCCCAAGATAGTTATTAAAATCACATAAATAATCGAAAGGGGTGAACTAGAAGTAGGGAATTTGGATAGTAATGATTAGTTCAACTCAAGAATTTACTACAAAGTCATGAATCTAGCTACCTCACTTCATCCTCTTACTAAAAAAATGGAGAAGTACAAAAAAAGAGGCAATCAATCTTCCTACACCTATCCCTCCTTGCATTGAGCTCTTTGTAACCTAGATGAAAAATGAATTAGGGTCCCAAATCCTTGCCCTCTAAAAGGATCACAAGATGCGTAGAGGGGGGGGGGGGGTGAATAGGCCTGTATCTGAAAAACACTATCAAAAGCTCCAAAAAAGCTACAAACTTTACTTGAGATTCAAATAAAACTCCATTCTTCAGAGTTCTTTTGAATCAAAAGATGTGTTGTGATGACTAGAGGCTAGAATCACCTAAAAGTGATTCCTACAATAAAACTTCATGAGTACACTGACTGGGCTGGATCAAGCTTTATGCTTAGTTATAACACTATGAACTCAAGAAACAAAATCAAGCACACAAGACAAGGATTTGTTTACTTAAGTTCACTCCCCATAAAAATCTAATTCCAGTTGAGGTGCGTCCTAAAAGATCGGGTTAAGCCACAAATTGTATCCTTCCGGTAGAACCCAAAAGCTAAACTAGGGTTACTTACTATGAATCCACAGAGGGAGTGGCAATACGAACTTGCCGGGGGCAGCCCACACAAGCCGGGAGCTCCTTGACGCACCTAGTGTCTAGGAGAAAAACTCCAAGAGTAACAAATGTGAATCAACGAACGGAGAATCTTCAAGTTGAAAGGAACTTGAGATGTCATCTCGAGGGGGGTGTAAATAGGTGATTAAGCCAATTTACATAACTAAATGCACTGTCAATACCAAAACCGGCCAAACCAGTTTTCCATACCAGTGAGACAGGTTTGTCATAGAGAATATCAACAAAGTGAATCAATCCCTTTACGAGTTCTAGCACAAACCAAACTTGATCAGGTGCTTCTGTATATGATCTCTAGTAGGTTCACCAAGTCCCAGCACAAGAGAAGCACAACCATGTAGATCGAAGCGAAAGCAAATATAAATGCTACAATTGAACAAGTGAGGCGATCCAAATGAGAGACACCAAGAGTTATTTCCCGAAGTTTAGATTCACTAAAGTGAATCCTACATCTCCATTGAGGTGCCTACTAATAGGCGGGGCTTATACACTCCAAGTCACTTTTCTTGGTTCCACTAACTTGTTACATTTTCCCCAAAGGAGGCAAGATCGCAGCCTTCACAAATGATATGTGGCTCACCACAAACTTGGTAGCTCACCGGCGATGCCTAGCCGTATAGTAGGCTTCACCTCTAAGAGTAACAAATGTTTCAAGAGTTGCTAGACTTCAACCAAAAGTGCTCAAACGAAGGAATTTGATCTTCACTGATTTTGCTAGCTCTTTCTAGCTTTCTGTAGTTCACACACAATCACTCTCTCAACCCAATTCCAAACATATGAACTATATCAACCAATCTCACAAAGAGATGTTGGGAAGATTTTGCTGGTGATTCTAAGTGTCGTTGGACGCTCAAAAGGCCCAAGGAACCAACAACCCTCAAAGGAGAGGGCCAAGGGGTATAAATACCCCACTCTCTAATAGCCATTATTGGTCAGTGGTATCAGACCGGTTTTCAAACCCAACTAGCCGTTAGACATTCTGGGCATCCAAACCGGTCAGACCGGACCGATTTGGGTCAAGTCAGCACACCAAGTCCAAAGGACTTCTCATAAGGCTATCTCACATGGGTTGACCTATGAGCACTTTTGGTGTTATCAAACAGCTAATGTTGCATTCCTCTTGATAGTACGGCGTACCTATACTCAACATTACAAATGATAAATAAAGCATTCGCTTGAGCTTCTATGTCTTTATTGATGCTATACTTGATCATCCTCAACTTGAGGGTTTCCAACATTGCAATCTTGCTGAGCAAATCCAAATTGAGCCAATGACTTAGAATGTCAAGTATATGATCATGAATCCATCAACAATTCATAAGTCACTTCAATATTTGATTCAACAATGATTTGATGCATTGCATTGCTTCACTAGCTAGATAAGGCGATTAATGCTTAGAGACCAAAGCACGATAGTAGATTCTTCACCCTAGCAAAGTTCCTCGGATACAAGACTACCTTGCCCTTCTCTTTCCTTCGTACCTCGCCACTAGCCATCTAGATTGATCCTTTCATCCTATCTCGCCACTTTAAGTTTAGTTTTGCTTTGCATCACCATGAATACCACTTTGAAATCCTTGTCTTCAATTAACCCGATGATATGTCCAACATGATCTTCTATGTCATTTATATCACATGTCTTGTCTATTAGCTTTTCTTCATATGAGACCATTAACTAATCACAGAATCATGTCTTATTCCATATGCAAACATAGCTAAGGACCAAGTACAAATAAATATCAATTTCTCCAAATAAATTATCCCAATATCCTTTGACATGGTTCTTCTAGATGAGACCAACCAATACGCATAAATACTTGTCTCCTTTGTCATTTTAATTCACTTGTCATTGTTCATCTTAATACCATGGGATCAAATACACTTGCTTGCTTATATGTCATCAAAAACCAATAGAGGGTGCATATTCTTATCAACAAATGTATTACATGAATATCCATAAGAATAAATCCCTGATCATATGCTTTAGCAAAGAAGTTAGTCCACTAATCATGTTGTCCTACAAATCAACAAAGCACAATTGGTTAATCATGTTATCACTTTAATATTCATTATCAAATTAGTCAGTTTAAGAAATTTAGTATTTTGGGACATTTAAGGTTTAAAATATCCTTATCAAAACATTGCTTACCCCAATTTAAGATATAATAATTAAATATTATTTAATATTTTACTAAAAAATGTTAAAATAGAGAAGTTATTAGCATTTGACTTATATATATGCCCCAGAATATCATTTATGCCCTACATATTAAAAAAATAAATTTAGCAAAAAAGAATAGAAAGATCCATTCCATTTTTAAGAGAAATATATTACCATCTCATTAATTTTATGATGATCTAAAACTTTTGTTGTTGAAGATAGAGTTGTCATGTCTAAAATTCCATAGGGTCGACAAAGCACAAACGAACGAATTTATTGTCTTCATTAAATACTGGACTTCCATATCTGGTATAATCACTAACTCTCAATTATGATAAAAGAATGGATCTTCTGATTTACTGTTCAACAGACAAAAAATAGTTATAAAAATGTTCAATAGAAATTAATTCAAAATCTTAAGTTTTAGATAATTACCCAACTAGTCCACTCGTCATATTTATTTTTTTAATCTTATTTTCATTGAACTCAACAACTGCTACTTTGTAGTATCAATAGTTTTCTTCAGAAAACAAATTGGCACAATAAAATTATAAAAATCCCAACCTTCTCAATTGCAATATTAGCTTTAGTTTTTTCTGTAAATCACACTCGGAGTCAAGAAATAGGAATGTTATGCATTAGTAATTATAACACATGCGAAATTTGGTCCAAAGAAAAGAGCAACACCCGTGTATGTGAACCCATATTCCACTTTCAAATCCACCGTTGAAGTGGAGCAGATCTCAACAAAAGATTGTGGGCAATCATTATAATAAAATTGTTACTCCTAAACAATACAACATACAAAAAATATTTTAAGTAAGACAATCAATGGTATAATCACTTTCAATTGAAAACATAACAACATAATTAAGCCATAAACATTAAATTTTTAGTGGAATTTGACATTAAGATTACTACAAGCTATAGATAAATACTATAGACTTCGGCTCATAAAACTTGCTACCCTAGCATGATCCGCAACTGCTTGCCACTCCCAACTATCCCTAAAAACTTCGGGGTGGCTCCCTCATCCGTCACCACCATCACAGCCAGCTATGCCATCAGTGTATACACAATCTAAACAGCAGCCCATTAGACTTAATTCAAACAATAGACCACTTGATGCTTATGCTCAGCCATCTATGTTGCCAAGATACGACCATAAGGGTAAGGGTATTAGATATGGTAAGCACCGGATATGTGAGTGTGCCAGTTTCAAAATCACTAAAACATGAATACGACCAGTATATTTTAATATTAAGAATTATATATAAAATAACAAAGTAATAGCTAGGTTCAACGAGTTGAACAAATGGAAATGTAGGGGTCCAACCTTAAGTTACTCAATCTTCTTCTTCAGGTTGTTATGTGGAATATTCCTGCTGCCCCATAAAACAACATTAGATGAAAATTGGCAACCAAATTCGAGCTACTAATGATGCCGTGCACACAGCTGGAAAACAGAAGTATGGATGAAGTGAGAGAGAAGAATATGGTCTATATTATAGACAAAGGAGGAGAAAGGAGAGTCGCCATGGGCAAAGGCAAAGAACTATTCACTGGAGAGACACCAACGCTGCGTTTGATGGAGAAGTAGCCAGAAAAGGAGATAAATATAAGATGTGGAGTAATGGCGGGAGGAAGCGGCGGGAATCAGAGTCTTACATCTTACATTCTCTTAAGGTTTAATTCGGATGCACTCCAACCTAGGGGAGAAAGCCCCCGTCCGCTTCTGTTATTTGGGAGTTGGACCCCTGGGCAGACCCCTCCCGTGCTGCTGTTGGCCTTGGATTTGCAAGGCAAGCTAATCAACAATATTCAATGAAGTTCAACAGTATTTCCATATTCAGTTATTAAATATATAATGTTATTAATTAATATAGTTATTGCAACTAATCAGTTATTGGCTTATGGTTTCAGGTTTACTAGGCAATAGATATTGTCTCTTATGATCCAACAGAAGAATGAATTTACTTCCATTGAGCACAATATAGGCCACTCATAAATAAATACAAAAATAGATTACTCATGGTAGTATATTCAATAAACAAAATCTCTTTCCTTACTTATCTCATTTTATTTGTATCGAGCAACACAATAGCATTCTTAAGTTCTTACTCAGGTCATTGGTAGGACGACACAGGACATATCAATGGCAAGCCAAGCAACCTAAAAATGAATCACTAGCAGCTGATAAAAATTCGTAGTACTTTCTCTTGAAATACAACGTCCAACCCTAGTTCTATTTTAAGAAGGGGTTGTTGTGATGCACACATCTTTGAAAGAAAATATGAACGGAATACTCCTGCGCCTGGTCTTTTGAACTGTAACAAGGATCACAGGACTAGTTGTTCCAACGCACAAGCGAAGCGTCTACTGATGTACCAAGAAATGGATCCCAAGCACCTATTCAGTCACCAAGTTCCAGAAGATCTAGGAATTAGGGGAGGGAGTAGGAGTAGAAACCCCAGGCAAAAGAAGACAGAGGAGGGGGGAGAACTCACAAACTCCGCGGAGAAAGACGAGTTGGAGGAGCCGTGGTGGATCCAAAGGACGCAGCCGAGGTAGAGGTGTCGGTCCTGGGAGCAGCGCGCCTGGACGGGAGGCGGAGCCTTGGTGGGAAGGCGGAGGGCACGGCGGTGCTGGACGGACGTGATGGAGGCAGCGCTGCCTGCCTGGTTCAGTGGTTCCTTCGCGTCTCGCTAGATGGGAAACCGGTGGGGTTTTGGGTCCCCAAAGGAGGCCTGCCTGGTTCGATAAACCCACAATTCAAAACAAAATTTTATCACTGGGCCCGTGGGGATGGTTGCTGATTGTGGGGGTGATCATGTGTCCCAACGTACGGATGGAAGCGAGCCATATCACACGTATCAAATACATGCCATTTTGCGAATTGGCTTGTAGTCCAATGGTAGGACGGTCCAGTGGGACGCTACCCATCAGGGTTCAGATCCTTTTTCTGGGATTTTCCCAGGATATACCGGCGCTATGCGTTAAGTGGTACGTGACGTTCCCGTCGACAACGAGGTGCCAATGGTGACTTCGGGAATCTCCAGATCTGCCGGCTACTCAGTCCTTCGGAAGTGCTCATAGGGGTAGGGTTTGCGTACGCGTATTCATAGGGGTGAGTGTGCGTGCGTGTGTGAGCGTCTACGTTGTATTGTGCCATTCTAAAAAAAATACGTGTCATTCAGACGAACATAATTACGATTAGACTCTACATACTACCAGATTACGATTTGTTTTGCTCTTTGCACATATATAATGAGCAGACACAACAATACGTAGTTGCTATAGACAACGAGAGCGCGAACAATTCAACAGAGTGGGATGATATCTAGATAAGGCAGACTAGGTTCCCAAACAAGTGCCCGTATCTGCGCACAATTGAGCTCCCAGGCACATGAACTGTGAACTCTTCTTTCTCCTCGTTCTCAGGATGATGCTCTTTAGGATGGCGCCATAGTGGCTTCGGCACAGGCCATCTGTCAACAAGCACCATCAGATTTATGCAGAACATTCAAATCAAGTAATCATGTATGTACAGATGAATCACAAAGACCCTACCAACCTGTTCGTGTAACCATATTTATCAACCACATCGACAATCCTATTCATCCAACACACGTGCACAAAAGGAAACAAAGGGATTAGAACCAAGAAAGCACTTGCACACTCAAAAAGAAATCTATACTGTCATGCATACTTTTTCTTCTCAAAATGTGCTAGGACTAGGGCAATCATAGCTTGTGGTAGGAACGGAGTTCCTTCTTTCCAGTCATAGAAGTTCATGCCAACAAATTTCCCTTCAAAATCAACAAGTGGACCTCCAATCCCAGCCTAACAAAATAATGGAAAATACTGAACCAGGTTACATCGAAAAGTTAATTTATTTTCTTATAACACCTAAGGTTTAGCAAACTAGGTGAAAAAGAGACACATACACAACTCACTTTTTGGTAACAAATCTACTTCAATCATGTAAATGGCAATACAAAGCAATGTACCTTGGTGATTTCACAAGTGGAATATTGAATAGCATCGCAATCAAATCTGCTCTGCCAACCAGTGTGCGTCCCTCTTGTCGCCATTAACATACTTGATTTAAAGCAACGCCCTACCGCTACTACTGAAGAGCAAAGGGACCCACGATCATGAACATTTGCAGTAGAATGATCGCCATAACCCTTGAAACTGACAATAGCGACATTATAATGCAAGTTATAATGTTCCAATGTCCCTTCAGTATGTTGTTTGTTTGGAAGCAGCACGTCAATCTGCGGGGTTTTGGTACTTGAGCAATGTCTTAACAGAACAAGGCGTACAAAATCATTAGAGGAGCACCAACCTCAAGGTTTTCATCTATCTTCTTTTCATCAAAACGATTTCTAACCAAGCTCGCCGAAGTGAGAATAGCGCTGCACCCCTTCCATTTTATAATCACGCCTGAACAAACGAAAAACCTAGTTTTCCCTTCATGCCATAACTTTGATGGTTAGTTAATCATAACCAGGTACCAATATAGAAATGTGAAGAACATGTTACTGTAAAATCACCATTGTATGAAGCAAGCGAGACAACACTTTGGGATAAATTTTCTGCAACTGTTTTATTGAGTTTACTCCAGACACCTTCACCAGAATCAAATGAGTCACCAAACATCTCTTCAAAAGTGTTAACTAAAACAATGTCACCTGGTAACAAATATATGATACAACAGTTGTTAGTGCCCAGGCCATAAAGAACAAAATGCTATGCTGAAGAGGTCAGGGGGGTCAAAAACATTGACTTACCCTCCATGTCAGTTTCTGGTTGCTTGGGATAACCCAAGGAGTCAACATCCTCGAACAGATCCTGGGCAGTAAGTTCAATTGCTGGTGGAACAAGAACAAGTGATTAGCACTGATATAATAAGCATTATATGTAACATTCATACAAAACTCTGCGTACAAGGATGACTAGTAGTCAGCCTGCAATAGCATACTCCCGAACAAACCGTGATGAAATGGTAAGCATTCACCCCTTTTGTGAAGAACTTACAAATGGTAATTCCTTAGAAGTGGTTATGAACTTAACAATGCTATTCTGTGATCTTAGCGACGGGATGTAATGCTGTATGCTCACCTTTTGGATTGCAGCTATAGTGTTTTCCGTTTCGTCTTCGTTCCTCACGTGTGTGTATAGCTTCAGGTCTGAAGAAAAACACAATGAACTCGTTATATACTATATAGAGTTCTACACTAGAATACATGCAACAGATTAAGTGGTCACTGCCCAGAGCTGGGAGATGATAAAAATATGGGGTCAATTGTCTCTAGTTTTGCCTGAATCCTAATGTTTCTTTCTTTCAATTAGGCAAACATGTTGGTTTCAATACCGGCAGAATAATCATAGCACAGAGCAACTGCAACAGGAGGACCAGGTGAAAAAAAAATCTTGGTAGGCACAGCAAATGTATTAAGTAACGAGCGAGAATCATTCACAACTTCTAAGAAGTACAAATGCCAAAAGTCTGCAAAAGTAACATCTAATGTTCATCCACGCCAACTGGGAACCCACAGCCATGACAACCAGTGAAAGACATGAATATATATAAGCAAATTGGGAAAGAGGATTGCCATTATATTCTGGACATATACAAGGCATACCTGAATCGATTAAGCCTTCTGCTCACACGCAATTTACTCTTTTTCTCAAATTGCTCCAATTGTTCAATAATTACACTCATTTGCACATAAGACCATCTTCCTGTATCCAAAATAAGCATGCCAACAAAGTTTCCATCGCCATCAAAAAGTGGCGCACCATCGCCAGCCTATAGCACAGAAATATAGTCACAGTCAACAAGGGTTGCATTGGGTAAAATGAAGTTGCATAGAGTGGGACATGAGTTACATAGGGGGAAAAACTATTCTGATGCCTCTATTTCAGTCATTCAATAAATATTTATTTCTAGAACCACAATGTTACACAAGACAACCAACAACTTACCTTAGAGGACTTACAAAGCGCTTTGCCAACTTCAGAAGCACTGAGATCTTTAGACAGCACCAAGGGAGTTAATGCACCAGAGTCTAGCTGTATAGCTACCAGGTTACCGTGGGGCAGAAATTCCATTCCATGATGGAGATGTACTACACAAACATAAAGGAAGTCTGTGACCTTGACAAAAGCAATCCCAAGATCTAAATCATAGTGTTGCAACCACCCTCTGGCAATATTATTGGATACATCGTGCACTTGAATCTGAAATGGCAACAAAGCAACAAGAGAACACAGAATTACCACAGCTATCTTAAAATGAATAAACAAATTGAATACAGATTTACTAACCGTCATGCTACAGCCAGCTTTTCTTTTATCCTCGAAAGTTGTAGCCAATTTTGCTGAAGTCAGTACTCTTATATGAGATAATTTGCGTTCTACAGGAACACCTGAGCATGTAAGCACATTGATGCCTCCTACGAAAGATGATAATTTTAACAGTTAAAGTGTTGATGATCAAATAAGTATTTGAAAATACAAATGCATCAAATAGCCAAAATTACCATCAAATAACAAAAGGGAGACGGCACTTCCGGACATTTTTGACACAGCTTCTTCATTGAGCAGTTCAGATACATCTTGGGGAGAGCCATTTCTGCCAAGTCCCACACCAAAACTAGTACCTGAACTCAGTTAAAGAAAAAAAATGATACACCACAATCATGAGTGTCCAATTGAGTTGTGCAAATACATGCAAAATGATAAGTGCAAATAGCGCAAAATGGTAAAGGAATGACCAGCAGACCTGAAGGCAATGACTTGATAGCCACCCCACCCTTGCAAATCTTCTGCCTCTTATCTGAGCTAGTTAGATAATAAGGTATCATCTCTCCACCACCCTTGTTAGTCATTGGTTCCTCGTTTGTGCTTCTCGTGAGATCATCGTGTCTCTTAGTTGTCAGCATCTTTTCAAATCCTGACACAGAACGCAATCAATTCCAAATAGTGAGTAACATAGCTAGGCAGTAAAACAAGGTTATAGGACACTTACACCGTAGCATCAACACTGAATGATATTGAACTTGAATAAAGCTATATTGTAAACCCCAAATCAATTAGAATTACCAGCCAATGTAGGCTAGAGAAGGGATTTTTGATTTGCCAATTGTTTGTTTCTCACAAATGTCCAACAATTATTGTTCAGCACTACGCATTTTTATAAGAAATTTAACAAGATGTCCAGTATATGCGCAAAATTTCTGGCTTCAGGTCCCCCAACTAGCTCAGATAAAGTCGAACATAGTCAAAATGCTTTCAGAATAACCCAAAATTGACTGATATAAGATATAATTTCGTCGTCAAATTTATAAAACGAGAAAGGTAAAGAGCAAAACGAGAGTCAACAAAACTTAGCGACACAGAAAAAAAAACGGGGGATTAGAAGAGAAGGCCCTAAAACCGCATCCAAACCTTTCAATACGAATCAACTACCTATTTGGAGCTAGCCAAAATATCTGAAAACGATGGAGAGAAACCATTAAAGCATCCTGGAAAAACTACGATCCCTCATGGTATCTGAATCAATGGCGGACCCAGCTTTTTGTCAAGACTAGGGCCAAAAGTTCAGCTTCAAAACTGCCATATATATGTTACCTTATAAAGCAATAGCAATAGTACTTCAAATGGAGAAAGATACTTCACTCCCTCTCGCTTTCCCCCTCCCACCCCAGCTTTGCTTGCTGAAAACTCCATGGAATGTCCTCCCCCCGGCCCCGCGTATGCCACACATAATTAAGAACAGCAAGGAACATACAAAATAAATAATTCTCTTTGTTTTGTTGTACCAATTACAAGCCTAGGACTCGATATCCACAATTGCGGTACCAAAATTTCAATTAATCTATTGAACAGAAACTAGTAGGGTGAGAAATTTAGGAGAAGCAGAGGGATACCTCAGAGGCTTAGCCGCTCAGGAAAGTTCAGAAGTTAGTGGCACCGTCTGGCTACCTCCCTCCGACAAAGGGCACCTGCCTCGTCTGCGTAGCCCTTCTAGCCGGCACCGGCAACACGCGTGAGGATGTGAGGATGCGACGAGCGGAGCCAGCCAGCGCGTGGGTAGCAGCCGAGGAGCGAGCGCGCGAGGGGGCGAGGGGCCGAGCTGGGTCGTCCAAAGCCCTGGTAGCCGGCGGGCGGCGCATCAAGCAACGGCGGCACCAGTCGCGCCTCGCGGATGGGAGCAGCCGAGAACGGACGAGGGAAGCAACCGTGTGGGCTGTCGCTGTCCCTGTGGGCCTGGGCCTCTTATTTGTTTATGAGAAAACTGAGATGCAGTTCCAAGTGGAAAATAGTGGACCACGACTAGGGCATGGCTCATGTGGCCTTGGACGCAGGTCCGCATGCGATCCTATATGGTTTTCGAAAGTTTTTTTTAGTTTTGGTAGATTACATATTATGAGCCGTCGGACCATCTTCTTCCTCCTTCAATCATTTTATTTCTTCCACGCGTGGCAGCTCGCCGACGAGGGCAGCGGGGTGGGAGGTGGGCGGCAGTGGCTCGACAGCAGCGGCGGCGGCGGGATTAGGGTTAGGGCTTCGGGGTTGCTGGGTGGGGGGCTCCAATGGTCGCCGGACCTAGAGAAGAAAGGGGGTGGGGACGGCGGAGGACAGGCAGCGGTGGCGGCTGGGCCGCCGGCTGAGGCGAGGCCTGCGCCGCCGGCCGGGCGGGGACGGACGGGCGGTGGGCCGGTGACCGGCGGCGGGGGCCACCGGGTTAGGAAGGGTGGGTCAAGATGGCAATGGGTATCCGAAGCCCGATGGGTTTTTACTCTATTAGGGCATGGGTTTGGGTCACTTTTCCTACCCGTGGGTTTATTAATGGGCAAACTGTTAAACCCAGCGGGTTTACGCGCATGGGTTTGGAAACATAGAACCCAAACCCGTGAACCCATGGGTTTTTTAGACCCGGACATATACCATAAAAATAACCCATCTTTTTAATCCACACCTAAATTTGGATGGCCCAATCCTAACTTGTTCCTTTCTTTTCTGTGGAATCAAATGTATACTTCTTATTATTAGTGTTCTCTATTTATTTATGATATTCTTCGAACATATAACCACTAAAAATAATTTATGTGCTCTAATATTCATCGAGTTTTTCTATAATATGTGCATTTTTAATGGGCACGGGCGACCCGTGGGTACCCGCAAACCCGATGGGCATGGGTTTGGGCAAGATATTAAACCCGTGATGGGTCATGGGTTTTTTAATGGGCGGGTTTTATTTTCACGGGCATGAGTTTGGGATGGCAAAACCCAGCGGGTTTGAACCCGTTGCCATCCTTAAGGGCGGGTCGACGTGGCGGGGGCGGACGAGGGGGGAGGCGCGGCGGCTCGCCGCCGGCCTAGGCGGTGGAGGCCGCAGCGTCGCGCTGGGGAAGAAGGAGGCGACGGCGGCGGGGGCGGTGAGGACCACTGGGTTAGGAAGGGCGGGTCGGTGCAGCGGGGGCGGAAGGCGCGGCGGCAGCAGCCGCCAGCCTGAGCGGTGGAGGCGGTGGCGGAGCGGAGGTCGGTCGGGGAAGGAGGCTGCGGCGGGGGTGGGTGCTGATGGGCCTTCTTGGACCCTAATAAGATGGTGCCCCTTTCTGGCTTCGGTTAGTCAGATAGGAGCCCCCCCCAGGTCCGCCCTTTCTGAATGAAGGGAGACCTCACCTTGATCTCGCGCACGGCTAGGGTTGAGCAATTTCGAGAGAGAGAGGATGAAAAGATGGATGCTGGTGCCTGGTGTGGTCGTGTGGACGGGTATTCCTCGGGTTGACAGGTGGGGCCGAGGCCCAAGCGTAAAAGAGTAGAATTATCTACGCAGATGGATTTTATGGGACTACGGACTGTGGTTGTGTTTAGATGCGAAAAGTGAAACTGAAAAGCACTGTAGCACTTTCCGTTTGCTAGTGGTAAATATTGTCCTATCATGGGCTAACTAAGCTCAAAAGATTCATCTCGCAACGTACATCTAAACTGTACAATAAGTTGTTTTGTTTATCTACATTTAGTGTTTTATGTATGCGTCATTTGTTATATTTAATGTTTCGATGTGATGAAAAATTTAGAGAAACTAAGCACAACCTGTGAGGCCTGATGGGAGTCAACGGCCTTGTTTAGTTCCAAAATTCCACCCCCAAATTTACTATGCAAAAAGAAGATTCCCCGTAACATCAAAATGTCATAACATGCATGGAGTACTAAATGTAGATAGAATCAAAAACTAATTGCACAGTTTTGTTGTACTCTGCGAGACGAACATTTTGAGCCTAATTAATCATTTTTTGGACAATTTTTCGCACGTACAAACGAAATGCTACAGTGGTGCAATGATTACGAAAAGACATCATACATCCAAATTTGGGATCTAAACAAGGCCAGCGTAAGCGAAAGATCTTTTGTCTGCACATAATTAAGGAGAGTCAAGCTTGGGATAGTTCGCACCACACAGGAACTGATAATGACCCCAATCCCATGCGTGCACGTCCTCTCCTTCATTCAAGCATGCATTTAACCTGATGCTGCTATTGGCTGTGTTTAGTTCCTCCAAACTTTTCAAACTTTGCACAATAAATTTAATGAGTCTAATACTCTAATTAACTATGATTTATTACAGAAATGTTACGGTAATCATCATCTAATCATGTGGTCAAAGGACTTATTAGATAGGTCTCGCAAATTAATCTTAAGGTGTGAGATAGTTTTGTAAAGTGATTTTATTTAATACCTTTAATTAGTGGTTAAATAGGATGAAAATATTTTTCCACCCAGAGAAACACTGCCAGTGTCTCCACTCCTCCGCGTCAATGCAGTCAAGGCCTGGTCCTTGGTCACTCCTCTTGCTTGACTTCTGGGCAGGCGTGGCTGGCATACACAGCTGACAGCTCCATGTAGGCTCTCGCAGTGCCTGCCTGTTGCTCCCCAGACCCCAGTTCCCATGCTCCAAGCGTACTGGAGTGGACTGTGTGTGAAGTGCAAACCGTGTCCGACCTGTGGTGCCGCCGCTGGCATCGGGTCAATGACCAAGGTCAGAACAACTTCTTGCTTTCCCTTCCCGTGTGAGCCTTCGGCTCCAAGCTTTCAGCGCTCGTATCTGCTTGCCGTTGCTGTACGTGCAGTCCCATCGGATCGGCTTGGGGCGTGTTTGGATACGCGCCGACGGTAGCCGAGCCAAATTCTGGCCGTTCGCTCTGAAGCTCTATCAACGAGGTGACCACGCAAGGCACCGAAAGCAATCCATTCTATCCGGTCCCGTGTTAGCGCTTCTCTCTGTGTTGGAAGGAAGAGGGACGGCATTGCGTCGACTACCTCCACTCCTTCCTCAGTTCCTCGTCTTGCAAGACGCATCGCTCCGGACACTCAACACCCGCACATCGGAAGTCAAAGGAGGTGCTCCGACGGGAGAGGCAGGCTTTTCAGCAAGAAATTTATTATACCGTGCAGCACACAGCAAGCAAGAGACTACTCTGACCACTGTACCCTAAACCCTACACCCTATCCATTGTCACAACATGTCCTTGTCGCTATGACATATCATGTCACCAAGTCACTACTTTGACCACTACACTACGGTGGTGTTTAGATGTTAGAATTGGGAGGTTGAATTTGGGAGTTGGATGTCTCATCGTAATCATTGCGCTAATGTAGCATTTTCGTTTGTATGTGTAAAAAATTGTCCAAAAATTGATTAATTAGGCTCAAAATGTTCATCTCGCAAAGTACAACAAAACTGTACAATTAGTTTTTAATTTCATCTCTATTTAGTACTCCATGCATATTATGACACTTTAATGTGATGGAGAATCTTCTTTTTCATAGTGTATTTGGGAGTAACTTTTTGGAAACTTTTGGGAACTAAACAGGGCCTATGTTCTTTTGTCACTGATGTTTCTTCCTCGTTTTGCAAGACGAGAGATGTTATTCTCTTTTTTTAAAGTTCTTTTTAAATAAAAAGCAGAAGAACATGTTTCTTTGACCACGGCCCTGTTTAGTTCCAAAAAGCAACTCCAAATACACTATGTAAAAAGAAGATTCTCAATCACATCAAAATGTCATAACATGCATGGAGTATTAAATGTAGATGAAATAAAAAATTAATTGCACAGTTTTGTTGTACTCTGCGAGACGGACATTTTGAACCTAATTAATCAATTTTTGGATAATTTTTCACAAATACAAACGAAATACTACAGTATCAAGTGACATCTTACTCCCAAATTCAACCCCCAATTCTAACATCTAAACACCACCATAGTCAGACCTGCTGTCCCTCCCTAGCTACTGAAATTTTGGAATATTAAACATGATGACAATTCCACACCATGCTAGCGCAAGTACAGTTTCTGCATAAAAAGAGATTTTTTTTTGACAGTCAACGGGGGGGGGGGGGGGGGGGGGAGAATCCCCACCTGATTTTCATTAAGGGGCTTTTGTAAAGCCAAACGAGCTACAATCGGTTAGGTTCAGCAGGAGATTACAGAAAAGGGGGGGTGGGAGAGCCTTTTTACCAGCAGAGGAGATTACATGGAAGAAAAGAGCAGACACCAAGACTCTGCAGAGGAACGTTCTGCAATCGGCCAGCGCTGGCTCCATAGCACGGCGTCTTCCTTGCACGCCATCTTGAATTGCGCCAGAGAGGGTTGCACACCATTAAATACGACTTCGTTCCGTGTCTTCCAAATGTGCCAGCAAACCAGCTGAATGAAAGTATTGTAGTGGCGCTTTGGTACTCTTGCCGGACGCGGAACAGTCCACAAGGTGGTAACCGAGGTTGAACTGACGTCAGTGCCGAGAGCACCCCAAATATGTGCAGCAAACGGGCAGTGGAAGATGATGTGGTTACAATCTTCAAGACTGTGGCCACAAAGTTCACAGGAGGCTTCGCTAACCACATTCTTCAGTTGAAGGTTGGCTCTGCACTGAATTCTTTCTTGCACCAGGAGCCAAATGAAGAACTGAATTCTTGGGGGGGACTTGTTTCTCCAAACGAACGCAGCAAACTGGCAGGTAGGCGCTCCAGTCGCTCCCATGATGGTTTTGTACACAGGGCCGGCGCGCAGGTTGTTGTGCTCATCAGCAAGAGCGGAGGATCGGCAGTCATCTGCCTAAGGTTACAGCGGTGAGGAGTTCCTGTAGTTTCAGCAACTCAGCTCTCCCTCCACGCGTGATCCGCGGCACCAGGTACTGCTCGATGCCATCCTCGAGTACTGCCGCCACTGAGACTTCAGTGTTTGTCGAGTGGCTGTAGAGGAGCGGGAAGATCTCGTTCAGTCTCCCGGCCGACAGCCATCTGTCTTCCCAAAAGCTTGTGTTCACCCCATTCCCAACCTTACTGTGAGTAACTGCACGGTATAGAGGCAGAAGCTCCCCGAGGTCATGCCAGTGCGGCCCCGTGATCTCACTGTGCATAGAGACCACTTCTACGCGCGCTCGCACCCAAGCTGCCCAAGCTGAGTCCCCTGGCTAGTGAAGTCTGTGAAGCAGTTTCAGCAGCAGGCATTTATTTTGCACGGCAATGTTCTTGATCCCCAGCCCTCCCTGCTCTTTCAGTTGGCAGGCACGCTCCCACGCAATAAGGCATTGGGCGCCGTGTACTTGGCCCTCGCCGGACCATAGGAAAGCCCGGCGGCGGCGATCGAAAGCATCGAGCACACCTTGGGGCAACAACATGACGGACATGATGTAGACAAGCTGACTATCCAAGACGGCGTTGACCAGCACTGCTCTTCCCATAGGATTGAGTAGGGATGCCTGCCATCCGGCCAGGTATTTATCAGCTTTAGCAATCAGTGTTAGGTTGATCTCTCAGCCCACACGGTCCAAAGGCCGTGGGCCTTGATCCGCGCCCTGATCGGGGGCGCTCAACCCAACCCATGGTTGGTGGGCCCCTGTCACCCTGCGCTATAAAGAGAGGTGGGGGCCGCCGGCTCTACTTACGAGGTTGACCGTGAGCCGTCAGACCCACCGACATACCAATCCGATCTAGGGTTAGCGCGGGCAGTGACGGGAAGACCCGCCACCGCTGCCACGACGTCCACGCCGGACTCCGTCGCCGTTTCAGGCCAGTGCCGGTGGCGACCCGAAGGCCGGCGGGATCTCCAACCGCGACGCACTCCTACAACTACACTGCGCGACGCTGCCTTGTGCAGACCTCCACCAACAGAACAGGCCATGGCGACAGGAGCTGCCGCGACCGGCGGGGATGGTATGAACTTGATCCCCTCTCTTTTACATACAACGCACAGCACATATGCATGAACACACACACCCAGACGCACATCTACAATGTATTAGCTACCTAACAGATCTAACAATCAGAGGAGCGAAAGCCGAGAGCCGCAGCTTATCACTGGAGAGAGGCATGCCCAGATAGGTCTGTGGGAAGGATCCCACCTTGCAGCCAAGGATCCCTTGCAGTATGTTCACCATGTCGGGAGCGTGTGCATCGGGACAATGGTGCTTTTGCTGTAGTTGATAGTGAGCCCAGTAGCTTGCGCGAAGGAATCAAGAACCTGCTTCAGGAGTTGCGCCTCTCCGGCATCTGCTCGGACCAAAATTAAGGTGTCGTCTGCGTACTGGAGCACCGGGCAGTGCTGATCATCGGCCACCGGATGCCTCAACCCAGGTGTAGTGGTGACCATCCGTTGCAAGACATCTGCAACCAGCAGGAAGAGATACGGCGACAGGGGGTCGCCTTGCCGGAGCCCCCGCTTACAACTGAACCAAGGCCCAGGCGTGCCATTCACAAGGACAGCAAGCCTGGACTTCAGGATGTGCATAATCCAGCAGCACCAAGTATCAGGGAACCCTCTTGCCATCATGATCTTGACCAGGCTGTCCCAATTCACTGAGTCGAATGCCTTGGCAAAGTCCAATTTCAACACCAGGGTGGGCAGCTTCCTTCGGCGGCAGCACTGTATAAGCTCAAGGGCATAAACAAAATTCTCTGAGATCGACCGACCTTTGATGAAGCCTGTCTGGTCCAGATCGATCAGCCTGGGTATCTGAAGTTGGAGGCGGCTAGTTAACATCTTCGCTGCGGTCTTCAAGGAGCAATTCTGCAAACAGATAGGGCGGAAATCACCGGGCTTCCGTGCAGCGGCAAGTTTTGGCAGCAGAACAATGTAGGATCTGTTTAGGCGCTCCAGGTCCGCCGTACCGCAGTGGAACTCGTTGAGGAAGTTCACCATGGCAGGTGCAACTGTCTCCCAGGCCGCTGCATAAAATCCCGGGCCGAAGCCGTCAGGTCCAGGAGAGCTGTTACGGTTCATGGCACGCACCGCAGCCCGCGCCTCCCGCTCTGTGAATGCCTCGATCAGAGGGGCGGCGTCCACCCGTGCGCAGTCACGGTAGAGCGCGTCAAGGTCGATGTTTGCCGTGGCAGGCCGCTCCACGCCCAGAAGCTCTTTGAAGTGGGACGTCAGAGCGGCGGCCTTCGCGTCGTGGGCGGTGAGCTGAACGCCATCCACCTCCACTGCCCGGATTTGATTTCGGCGCAGGCGTTGGCTTGCCCGCGCGTGGAAGAACCTTGTATTGGCATCCCCCTCGCAAATTGCCCGGCACTTGCCGCGCTGCTTCCAGTAGGCAGCCCGCTCGCGGAGTGCGAGCTCCAGGCGATCTCGGCATTCCTGACGCAGCAACCGCTCACCTGCAGAGAGAGGACGGGATTCTTCGAGCACATCGAAGAGGTAAATCACAAATTTACAATTGAGGTGGAGAGAGGGTGGAGCACGCTTACACCGCGCCCAGGTCTTAGGGGTGCACCGCACCGCTTTCAAAGAGCCGACAAGCATCGCCGTCGCGCCGCCAGCACCGACGGTGTTCCATGCCGGGAGAACACTCGGAAGGAAATCCTGGTGTCGAAGCCAGGCGTTCTCAAAACGAAAAAGGTTGGGTTTGGGGATGGAGGTAGAGAGCGAGAGAAGGATCGGGGTATGGTCCGAGGTGGGTTTTGGCAGCGAGGTGAGAGAGGTGTTCGGGAAGGCAGTGCTCATGGAAGGGTTGAAGAAAACGCGATCTAGGCGAGCGAGGGTGGGGTTGGCGCGGTGGTTCGACCAAGTGAACATGCGATCCAGGAGAGGGACATCGATGAGGCCTAGATTATGGATGGTATCATTGAAAGCGTCAGCCAAGGCTTGGTTGACAATGCCATTGCTATTGTCATCCGCGCCCCGTGTTAAGTTAAAGTCGCCTGCTAAAACCCAGTTAGAATGAACATGTTGTGCAACCTCAGTGAGGTCGTCCAAGAACAGCGCGGAGTCACGGTGATCAGAGGGAGCGTAGACATTGGTCACCGCGAACTCATGATCGGAGGTTGAGGAGGAGAAGAAGGTGGTCAGGGTATGCCGACGGGCTATGAAGGAAGTTAAGATGAGGGAACGCTCATCCCAGGCGGTAAGGAGACCACCTCTAGTGCCCATCGCATCGACACACGAAAACTCAGAAAGGTTAGGAGGCAGGAAAACACGAGCTTTCCTAGGATCAACAGAGCGCAGCTTAGTCTCCTGGAGACAAGCGATATCCAACCGGGAGGAACCTAGCGTGTCTTTAACCGTTTGGCATTTGTCAGTATTGCCTAAACCACGGACATTCCAGGAGAGCAGGGAGTAGACAACAGTTTTTGCATTCATCTTACAACACTTAACACCCCGGTACAACAAGTGAGCAGATCACAAGTGAAAAGTACAGTTGCAAGATGAGAGAGGTGGATGCTTGCAGACCGAAGGCGTGAAGCGCCCATGGGCTGGAGCAGACTAGGACCCGAGACCGTGCTGGCAAGACTGTTGAGGCGTGAAGCGCCAGAGCAGCCGCCCCAGCAAGGACGACGAACATCTAAGACACAGGACCTGAAAACTGAACGAAGATAACTTAGAGACACCCAGCACACAGGAAGGGGAAGACCCCTGAACGCGCCTTTGTTAACAGAGTAAGGCAAAACAAACTGCGCGTGGTCATCATCGAGCTCAATCATTCACGGCCGGCGAGCGCCAGATCCAGCATATGGTTAGCAGCAGCACCAATGGCGAGGATGTCATCCAGAGCTTTGGCCGTGGCAGCTCCCAGACCCACTGCGTCAGATAGCTTCCGAAGGTCAGCGCCAGGAATGGGCTTCTTGGTCTGCTTGAGCAGCTTCTTCCTGGCAACATGTGTCTGGACAGGCTTGGAGCACAGAGCCAGACTGTTCTAAAGCGCCTTCAGCTGTGTTGCCTTCTCAGTGGCACTGACAAACTTCCCGGTGTCCTTGGCAGCTAGGCGCTCGCTGTTCTGGGCCCCAGCAGGTGCTTTCCCAAAGTTGCGTTTGGAGCGACGACGAGGCTGGCGGGTGCTGGGTGGCGGCGAAGCAGCGAGCGGGTTTGGCGTAGTGGGCATGGGTGGTGGGGTTGGCGGCGTGGAAGCAGCGGGCGGAGCGGAGTCCTCGCGCCAGGTGAGTGTTGGCAGTAGTTACAGCCCAAATTCGACCACCGATACTCGAGAATAAATGAGGTTATATGCAACATTCCATGTACTTAGGTTTTATTTCTAATAAAGTTCCACGAGTTTTGGTGAGTGTCACTTGTGCAGGTACAACTACGACAAATACGCGCTATTGGGGCCGAAAATGAGCTAATCGGACGAACGACTCCGTTCGGCCGGTTACCCCCCTTAGCCATACAAGCTGCCGGGAGCCGTCCATATCACCGATGACCAAGCGGACACAACGTACGACACGTGGACGACCGCCAACTCATTCCGGACCCACGCCACGTCATTCTGGGCCCACACAACAAGTTCCACATCAGCAGAAGGAGGCCCAGGACATCCAGGACACAAAGGCGGTGCTGGGGAGGGCTGGCCTTGGGCAAGGCCCGTTCGGCCGAACAGGTCGGTTCGGCCGAACCGACCCCAGGCCAGCACCGCCTCCCCAAGGCTAATCCCAGGTGTCCAAGCTAAGGCGGTGGAGATCAAGGGTTCGGCCGAACCCCCTGGTTCGGCCGAACCGACCCTGGCGCCCGAATTGCTAGGGGGTACCCCCTGGTCCCTTGGCGGTTACTTCAGCTCCAACCGACCTGTGGCACTATATATAGGACAGTACACTCCCCTTGAAACACACACCAAGCCAAGGAGCTCATTTCCACTTTCATTCTAGTAGAGTTAGGATAGATTAGTTGGGAGTTAGAGTTGAGTCGAGCTTTGCCTCGGAGGCTCCGGAGTCGTCTTCAGAAGCTCTGGTATTAGCTCTTGTATCTTTTACTTTTCCTTTTGTAAGACTTTCAGTTATCAATATAGTTATCTTTATCACTTTGCCTTTGTTATTTATATCTTGCTTCTACTTTATTCTAGTAGCAAATATATCTTGTTTAGACTATAGTCAGTTATAGTTCTAGTGCTTGTAGTCTTGTTTAAGTCTTTGTCTTGGCTGGTTCTTCGATCTTGCTTGATACTGGAGGTAAACTGTCACCAAGAGTATTGACAAGGTTGCTTGCTCTTGCTAGCAGAGTAAGTAGTCGTTGTCTAGTGTAGGAGTGGTTCCTAGACTAGTCAGTGGCCTTAGTTTATTCCCGTCGCAACGGAGGTGGTAGCCGGGAGGTGGTGACAGCCCTTTCGGTCTTCGTAGCCCATCACGTTAGTTCCGGTCCGTAGGATTCCCCAGTTGGGAAATAGTAGCACCCCTTCTCATCCCTTTCTGTGTGTTCACCGGTTCCCTTGTCCCGAAGCTAAGACATTAGAGTTATCCCAGATCTCCTAGTGCTGGCTCTGTAGCCGTTGTATCTCTAAGCTAGAGTGACATAGGTAGATAAAGAATCCAGGAGTCCTCTATCTCTTCTCGTTGTCCTCCCAGCTATCTATCACTTCTCTCCCTTACCTGAGTATCCCTTGAGTTGTGTGTCCGGTATATCCACTCCTATCCAATACCGTTATCCCCTGTCTTGTCTAGTCGTGTACCCTCCTCTGATAGTCTCGAATATCTGTTCACTAGTAATCTTGCCAAAGCTTCCCTGCGGAAATATAAATTATGATACCTCGGGATACTCCCAGGTAAAGTGCTACAGCGGTGATTCTGTGCGCTTGCAGAATATTTCTATATTTTACTAAGCCATAAGGAAACCCACTGAAACACTCCTTACCCCAGTACCAGGATTCTCAATTCTGATATTGGATCGTAAGAAGTGCCAACAAGCATTTCTGGCGCCGTTGCCGGGGAAGTCTTTGGCTAGATTACTTTTGAATTTTTATCTTGAGCTAACTTAGTTGAGTACCGCTACTCAAGCGGGTTTATCCTTGCTCTGTTCGTTGGTCTTTGTGGAACAGAGCAGTGCATGACTGGTTTCCAACTACCGTCAAACTTCCAAGAAAATACGGAGTCACTTGTGAGGAAAGTACGACCCCGTGTTGTACCTCCTCAGAAGCAACTCATTCCGACGAACCCAGTCCTTCCTGTTGTGACTCCAGCTTCATCGAGGATGGCCGGCAAGACGATCCGCGAGTTCTCCGCTCCATCAAGCGAGAACGTGCGTACCGGACCAGCTCCGCCAGTCGGAGATGGTAGTTTCGAGCTAAAGCCAGCCCTCATCAACATGGTACAGGCTAGCCCATTCTGCGGCAAGCCACACGAAGATGCCAATGCTCATCTCCAGCATTTCCTGGAGATTTGCAACACCTTCACCATCCGCGGAGTAAGTATCGATGCCATTCACCTTCGTTTATTTCCATTCTCATTATTAGGCAAGGAGAAACAATGGTTTTATGCTAACCGCGAAGCAATAGATACCTGGGATAAATGCACTAGCGCTTTCTTGCTAAAATTCTTTCCGGTTGGGAAAACCAACGCCCTCCGGAACAAAATAGCTAGTTTCCAGCAGCTAAAAGATGAAACAGTCCCGGAGGCATGGGATCACCTCCAGGACTATATTTCTGCTTGTCCTCACCATGGTATGCAGAGCTGGTTCATAATCCAAACTTTCTATCACGGGCTGAGAAATTCTGCCCGTGAGTACCTGGATGCTGCTGCTGGAGGCTCGTTCTTCTCTCTTGAGGAGAGTCGTGCGAAGGCCCTCATAGAGAAGATGGTCGAGAACCAAGGTTGGTCCGATGACCGGACTCAACCAAAGACCCGAGGAGTTCACCAAGTTGAAGCTCTGGACATGCTCGCTGCCAAGATGGACCTCCTGATGAAGAAACTGGAGGCCCCTGCTCAAGAAACGGTGCAAGCCATGGACGCTCGCATGACCTGCGAAGTCTGTGGCAACACTGGCCATTCGGGGAATGACTGCCCCGAAACGCGAGAAGATGCCCACTACGTCAACAACTCCAACAACAACGGGTACCGACCGAACAACTACGGCAACCAAGGCTGGAATCCGTGCCCAAACCTCCCTTTTGAGAGGCCTCAACAAGGTAACAATTTCAATTCCAGCATTTTCAATAATCAGCCGTCTCTTAGAGATCTTGTGTTTGGCCAGATGAAAATAACTGAAAACATCAATAAAAAGCTTGCTGCTAATGATAAAACACTGGAAAGCATAGACTTTAGGATGGAATCATTTTCTTCTGCCATGAAAAGTCAACTGAGCTTTAATAAAATGATAGAAACTCAAGTCGCTCAGTTAGCTGCTGCTGTTCCTGTCACTGAATCGGGGAAGATTCCGGGGCAGCCCGAACCTTCCATCGAGACGGTGAAAGCCGTCACTACAAGGCATGGTAAGATGCCTCGTAGTGTCTTTTGAACTAACCACGCAGGGAAGGTCGCACGCATCCAAGTGCTGACACCAAGATGGACCTACCTGCCGAGAGCTGCAAAAATGGCGATCATCAAGACCTCTCCGGATAGGAAGGAAGATCCCGGAGTGCCCATCATTCAGTGCACGATCTGGAATCGTCGCATTGATGATGCACTTTGTGATCTGGGGGCAAGCGTCAACATCATGTCTAAGGTATTATTTAAGAAGTTACGCTACCCTACTTTGTCACCTACTACTGCCCAGGTACAGCTCGTGGACTCGACCATCCGCTACCCCGAGGGGGTAATCGAGAATGTACCGGTCCGAATCTAGGGACGATATGTCCCTGTGGACTTTGTTGTCCTCGACACGGGGAACGAGCATTCGTTTCCCCTTGTGTTGGGCCGACCATTCTTGAACACCACCCGGGCTAGGATCGATATGGATGCGAGAGAAATCTCGTTCCGTATCGACGGAAGGTTGACTTACTTCAAGTTTCAACCCCGGGAAGAGAAGAAGACAGAGCCACTCACACCGGAGCAGAGGAGCGCCGAGTGTTTCCTTAAGGCTCTCATTAATGGAGAGCTGGAAATACTCGGTGGTGAGCAGCTCAAGTGGAACGAGCCGACAAAACCGACAAGTGCAGAAGAAATGGATTTCCTCGTAAAGAAATACGAGGAAGAACAAGCCCTCTGGAATTCTCCAGAGACGCCGATCCCAGCGCCACCGACACCGAAGAAGAAGAACAAGAAAATGTGGCGAAAGAAGGTTGCCTCGTCCGAGTCATCCACTCCGGGACTGGACGATGACAAGAGCAACTGAAGACAGGAGAAGTCCCGCTCGCGGACTTAAAAGCTGAGCTCTCGCCGCGAGGAAAACCGGTATGTATCCCATATTTCCCTTCCAATTTTTAAATTCTCAATTGCATTTGTATGTTTCCCTTTCCAAAATAAATGAACCACTTGAGTAATTAATTTGAGAGAGAGTAGAAAATTTTGCAAGCTTGGTTAGAAATAATTGGACACATGCTGAAATTTTACCTAGGGTGGATGTAATTGGTAACTTTTATCATTTTCATCCCTTCTAGAACATCTCCAATTATTTACCATCACCACCAACCAGCACCAAACATGTCTACCCCACTAAAATTGGCTGCACACTCACCAATTATCACAAACATGGCAGCATGGGGGTGACTCCACTAAAATCCACTTTGGTCATGTCAATTTTGCATCTCACCTACCACTAACTCCACTCACATGACTTAAAAATTTTGTGGCCACACATTTTGGCGTGGAATCAAAGCAAAGGAGGGGGCTGCACTCACATGGAGTGGCCAGGCCACACCTGCCCGGTTCGGCCGAACCAGGCCATTCGGCCGAACCAGGGGCCTGCCCCCCCTCGGCCTATAAATGCTGGTGCAAGCTTGTGAGCTCCTCACACACTCATTCAGTCAGAAAAAATTCTGCTAGGAGCTCTCTCCCTCTCTCTCAAGTTCTTTGCTCTAGTGCTTGCTCAAGTTCTTCCCAAGTTCCTGCTCAAGTTTTGGTTTACTTGCATCACTAGAAAATCCCAAAAAAATATTTTGCTTTTGTTGTGATCTTTGTGCTGAATTTCTGGACGATTTTGTGGTGGCCACCAACACCCACAAGAACGACTAACCTTTTATGGTGGTTTTCATCCCCGCAAGAACGACTAACTATCTTGAACGACTGACTTGATTTTCTTGTGCTAACCATATATATTCAATCCTTCGGGTAGTTGTTGTTGCACTAACCTTTTGCAGGAATCATGTCGAAGTTCTTCACGTCGCTCCGTCGTTCCGCCCGGCTAGGCCGATGATCGGACGATGCTGGGAGCTCCCCAGCTCCGTCCCGAGGCTCGAGCCGGATGGACACGGACGAGCACGAAGCAGCCGGCTCGGGATGGGGCCATGCCACGCCCCCGGCCAGGCAGCTCCTGAGCGAGAGTGACATCAACCTCAGGACAGAACGGGAGCAGAACACCTTCAACGAGCTTCGGCTGAAGGAGTTCGAGCACACCCGTGTGTTTGAGCAAGATTTGCTCAGGGACACGGGGATGGACGTAGAGTTCACAGAAATCTTCCAAGCCATTGGCTGGGAGAATTTCTAGCACATCAACGAAGAAGGTTCGTACCTGCTCACCCTTGAATTCCTCTCGACTTTGATTTCTGAAACTAGGGGGATTTGTTTCCAATTCTTCAACCAAGAGTTCTTCTGCTCTTGGAGGGATTTTAGTTCGGGTCTTGGATTTTCAAGCCGTTGTTCCTTAGACCCGAACAAAGCGCTTAAAAGATTTGACCGGGTGGCATTTTGGAAAAAGATTTCGGGGAATACCAACTGTCATGCGCCACGCACGAACAGCATACATAACCCCACTTTGCGTTTCATGCATCGTTGGGTGTCTATGACGGTATTCCCCCGGGCAGATTTGCGCCCTGTCAACACCATCGAGTTGCGGGTTCTTTTCGCCATGGTCAAGCAAATTCCCTACTCACCTGTGAAAGACATGGTTGGTCACTGGTTGTCTCATATTTCTCGTACGGGTAGCATGACGATGACTTCTCTAGTCACTCGCCTCGCTAACCACCTGGGCGTCCTTCAAGGCGCCCGACTCACGTACATCGAGACAGCGCGTTCCGTCGTGGATGCCGAGCACTTCGTGCAGGCCCACATGATACGGCGGACGCCTGACGCAATGCTGGCAATGATTTACCGTGGATATACAACTGAAGTGCCTTTGCCCTGTGCAGCACTAAGGTTGTATACCACGCCGAAACTAACTCTTCAGTTGAGGACCGAGTCGGACGATTCTCCACCTTGGAGAGAGCCCGCTCGGCACAGCGTTGCAGGTGACGGACTCATCACGAGGGGACGAGCCAGGCGTGATGCTGGGCTCGCCACCTCACAGGAGCCGGAAGATGCACCACAAATGCCGCACCGACACACTTCCGCTTTTGAGGCCACCTACGACATGTACACCGGTGCTGGGACGTCCGGAGCAGGAGGCTCCGGGCAACACCAGGAGCCGAACTACTTCACCTCAGGACGCTGGGACTATGGCTAGGACACGGACTCTGAGTGGTCCGGGAGTCGGTATGGAGGAGGGTACGACAGTGCCTCCCATCCATATTACCCCGGATACTCACAGTCCGCACGCTTCGACTACGGCCGGGAGTTGTCCTACATCTCCGACCGAGTCGAGCTCATCGACGACCGTACCCGAGAGATTCAAGACACGCTAGCCCGCCATTCTCAGTACCATCAAGAGAATAGCGGGATGGTAGCGTCCATCCAGCATGACGTCCACGAGCAAGCAGAACAGCTGAGCCAGTACCTTTCAAGGCTCAACCCCTACCAGTGAAAGTCCAAGCTTGGGGGAGGACCCCCACCAGGTATATCCCGATTTATCCAGCACTTTGATCTTTTAATTTCCCTTTCATTTTCCTTCATGATAATTTGCATTTAAAAAAATGAAAATACCAAAAATATTTCCCTTAAACAATATTTCCCTTGAATAAAAATAACTCCCAACTATGCATGGAATGAATCATATGCCTCTCACCTTGGAAATGATGAATAGTTGCTCTGTCATTAATTTTGCAAGTACTTTGTTTCAACTAGTTGCTAGATTGTGCTTGAGTTATTTGGCATGAGTAAAAATGATCCTGAAAACCTTGTGGGAGCACATGCTTTATTCCAAGTTTAAGTTGTTGTGGGGGTTGATATAGTGAGAATTTGGTTAAATTCTATTCTGCTTTTAGTACGGAGAAAATCTCGGAAATTTATGCTTTCAAAATGAAACAAGTTCCTCATTGGTCAAAATACCTACCAGAGCCATATGATAAGCTTAGTTGAAAATTTCTACTCATATGCTGCTTGTTATCTTAGTGAGCTTTGTCAAATTGTTGTGACCTTTGAGTGAAGCTTTCATATTCTTAAAGATCGAGACCCACATACACACACCACCTCTCACTTGCGATTCCTACACTGGGAGTTAGCAAACATTTTCCATCATCCATCCACAAAAATAAATGCTCCATGTTCTATGAGTTCCCTCTCCAAATATTCTTGATAGAGACATGGGCTATGCAAAAAGAAAAGCATGCCAAAGAAGCATGGCAAAAATAAGAGAAAAAGGAAAGCATGCCAAAGAGCATGGCAAAAAGAAAGAGAAAAAAAGAAAAGCATGCCAAGTGGCATGGCAAAAATATGAGAATAAAAGATAGCCCATGTTCTCGAAAATAAATCAAGGAGAGGGAGTTTCATCCAAGGAGTTCCACCATATTCTATTCCACCATTCCACCATATTTCACTCCATTCATATCCACACACTTGCACGTCTCGATCTTAAGATGTGATTTGTCTCCTCAGAGATCCGGTCTTTGACTTAGCAAAATATAAGATGCATGCATGCCTTCATCCTTTGCCCCTGAGCCACACAAAAAGCCATATTAGATGTTAGGATGAAAAGAAGGCACAAGCCTTTGGTGAGGATTCAAATACACTTGAGTGATTGAGTGTGCCAATGAGGAACAATTTGTAGTTTTCAAAACTTCTGAAAAAATTGCGAGATGGGATCCTGAAAAGAGTAGAGTGGAATAAAACTGAGTTTAAACTGTTCGTCCTTTCAACCGCCCAAGATAAGGAGATTGCTATAAGCCCCATAGGTAAAAAGGTGATTTGAAACTTTGCTTATGATTCAATTATTTTTGAGGACTAGTTGTTTATAAGTTACCTGCAAAAGAAATGACATTGTAGCAACTCCTGATCCACCGAGCCTAAGTTTATATCTTTGCTCGAGGACGAGCAAAGAGCTAAGCTTGGGGGAGCTTGTTGGCGGTCGTTACAGCCCAAATCCGACCACCAATACTCGGGAATAAATGAGGTTATATGCAACATTCCATGTACTTAGGTTTTATTTCTAATAAAGTTCCACGAGTTTTGGTGAGTGTCACTTGTGTAGGTACAACTACGACAAATACGCGCTATTGGGGCCGAAAATGAGCTAATCGGCCGAACGACTCCGTTCGGCCGGTTACCCCCCTTAGCCATACAAGCTGCCGGGAGCCGTCCACATCACCGATGACTGAACGGACACAACGTACGACACGTGGACGACCGCCAACTCATTCCGGACCCACGCCACATCATCCTGGGCCCACACATCAAGTTCCACATCAGCAGAAGGAGGCCCAGGACATCCAGGACACAGAGGCGGTGCTGGGGAGGGCTGGCCTTGGGCCAGGCCCGTTCGGCCAAATAGGTCGGTTCGGCCGAACCGACCCCAGGCCAGCACCGCCTCCCCAAGGCTAATCCCAGGCGTCCAAGCTAAGGCGGTGGAGATCAAGGGTTCGGCCGAACCGACCCTGGCGCCCGAATTGCTAGGGGGTACCCCCCTGGTTCCTTGGCAGTTACTTCAGCTCCAACCGACATGTGGCACTATATATAGGACAGTACACTCCCCTTGAAACACACACCAAGCCAAGGAGCTCATTTGCACTTTCATTCTAGTAGAGTTAGGATAGATTAGTTGGGAGTTAGAGTTGAGTCGAGCTTTGCCTCGGAGGCTCCGGAGTCGTCTTCAGAAGCTCTGGTATTAGCTCTTGTATCTTTTACTTTTCCTTTTGTAAGACTTTCAGTTATCAATATAGTTATCTTTATCACTTTGCCTTTGTCATTTATATCTTGCTTCTACTTTATTTTAGTAGCAAATATATCTTGTTTAGACTATAGTCAGTTATAGTTCTAGTGCTTGTAGTCTTGTTTAAGTCTTTGTCTTGGATGGTTCTTCGATCTTGCTTGATACTGGAGGTGAACTATCACCAAGAGTATTGACAAGGTTGCTTGCTCTTGCTAGCAGAGTAAGTAGTCGTTGTCTAGTGTAAGAGTGGTTCCTAGACTAGTCAGTGGCCTTAGTTTATTCCCGTCGCAACGGAGGTGGTAGCCGGGAGGTGGTGACAGCCCTTTCGGTCTTCGTAGCCCATCACGTTAGTTCCGGTCCGTAGGATTCCCCAGTTGGGAAATAGTAGCACCCCTTCTCATCCCTTTCTGTGTGTTCACCGGTTCCCTTGTCCCGAAGCTAAGACATTAGAGTTATCCCAGATCTCCTAGTGCTGGCTCTGTAGCCGCTGTATCTCTAAGCTAGAGTGACATAGGTAGATAAAGAATCCAGGAGTCCTCTATCTCTTCTCGTTGTCCTCCCAGCTATCTATCTCTTCTCTCCCTTACCTGAGTATCCCTTGAGCTGTGTGTCCGGTATATCCACTCCTATCCAATACCGTTATCCCCTGTCTTGTCTAGTCGTGTACCCTCCTCTGATAGTCTCGAATATCTGTTCACTAGTAATCTTGCCAAAGCTTCCCTGTGGAAATATAAATTACGATACCTCGGGATACTCCCAGGTGAAGTGCTACAGCGGTGATTCTGTGCGCTTGCAGAATATTTCTATATTTTACTAAGCCATAAGGAAACCCACTGAAACACTCCTTACCCCAGTACCAGGATTCTCAATTCTGATATTGGATCGTAAGAAGTGCCAACAGTGAGTAGGAGGAGAGGTGTGGCGATGAGCGCACGCGGTGCAGGGACGGGGGTGTGTGGAATGTGGAGTAGGATCGGCAGCGAGGGCAGCGGTGGGAGCGGGAAAGCGTTGATGAAGCCATGGCAGAGAACCGTGGCTCCAAGGAACGCTCCAGGATGTATAGGCTGACGTGCTTGGGGGCCAGGCGGGTTTGGCGGCCCCGCCTGGAAGGGTGCGGGGAACTGCGGCGGAGGGGGGGCGTGCGGTGGTGCAAGGCCCAGCGCCGGCGGTGGCGGCGGTGGTGGGTTGTAAAAGGAGATCTATTGCCCAAACTCATCAAATTGCTCGGTGCGCGGCCAGAAACTCAGAGCTTCCTGGCGAAGTACAATCCCTCTTCCACTCGGCGTGTGCGCACCGACACGTTGTGGGACGTGTGGGTGACAGAGCTCAATCACAAAGCGCATGCAGGATCTGTCAAAGCCAGGAATGCACTTTGGGTCGATCTCCATGACTGTCCCCACGCACTCGTAGATTGCACGCACCTTCGGCTCATCCCAGTGCTCCTCGGGGTAGTTCCACACAACCACTTGCGTGAGCCACTCCGGCTCCCGCAGGAAGCGGTCGTCGGTGTCCTCGACGCGCTCCAGTCGGACCTCCGTGCCCCGGTGATGCAGTGGTTGCAGCACCATGGCCTCCTCTCTGGCAGCAGCGTTGGGGAAGCGGAGGAGAGCGACCCCACGGTGGGAAGGGAGCATCAGGAAGCGCAGCCCAGGAGCGTAGCTCTGAAAAGCAGCACGGATCAGAGGAGCTGGGTTTGCCGCCGCGACCACAGGCTCCATGGTGACAAAGGCACAGAGAGCGGCACGCCCCCAGTCGCCCTCATCAACCCAGATTTCCACGTACTCGGGGCCATCGTCGAGCTCATCACTCTCCACGGACTCCTCCTCCACGTCCTCATCCCACGTCATGGCCTCAAGCAGGTCGACGTTGCCTCCTCCTCCTTGAGCACCACCCGCAGGAGCTGCAGGCGCCGGGGCTGCAGGCGCCGGTGGAGGCGCCGGCATTGCTGACGACGGGGGAGAGCGAGGCAACCTAGCCGGGCCACCAGCTCCGGCGATGGGAGCGACACCTGGGGAGGCGCACCCCACCATCCTGATATCTTTGGCCTTGGGGATGGAGGGGGCAGCCCTAGCCTTGGGGAGAAGGTGCAGAACGCCTTTCCCCTTGTCCTCCACCTCGCGGAACAGGTCACCCAGGAAGTAGGGGCCCTCCTCCTCCTCCGCACGCGCGGCAGGGACGGGCACCTGATGCCCGATCTGGCCCCCCGAACTGGATGAGGCAATCATGCGCAGAGGGTCGAAAGCAGTGGTGAAAGGCGGTAGGTTTAGCGGCGTAGGCGGTGGAGTAGGCGTAGCTGAAGGCGGCGGCGATGAGCGAGGAGTGAAAGGCACAACAGTGATGGGGACCCGGGAGGCCGGGAGCGGGATGGTGGGGCGGCGGCGCGGGTGAGGGGTTTGCTCGCGCGGGAAAGCCATAGGGCAGGCGTAGCCGCGGCAGAGGCGGCAGCGGACGGGGTCCCGGCAGTCGCGAACAAGGTGGTCAGGAGCAAGACACCGGAAGCACCGGCGAGAGTGGAGTGGAATGGGTCTTGCTCGGCTGGGTGGGGGTGGGGGTGGCTTGGAGGGGGTGAGTAAAGCTTTGGTGTGGGGGGGGGCAAGCAGCATGTTGGGGCGTGGGGAGCAGACCGGGTGTCGCAGGCGGAGAGCGAACACGATCTAGAGGGGAGATTTTGTGCAGCTGGTGGGGGTCCACGACAGTTGACCCAGTCGCTTTTCCCGAGGCTGCGTGGGCAGCAGCGTGCACCGCTCGAGGCACTGTAGACTGTCCAGCAGTAACTGAGCCGTTGGTAGCAGGTGGGCTGTTATTGAGCTCGTCTTCCTCCTTGAGCAAGGACGCCATGGCCGCAGCTTGTTGCTCGGAGCTGTGCAGGCAGAACCGTAGGCGATTGAACTCGAAATGACCACGCACCAGGATATAGTTAGCAACGTTTTGGTTAGCGACCCTAGCACAGAAGACCGATCGACTAACGCAGCGAGCGCGAACTAAGCCCGGGGGAGCCACAAGGAAGAAAGAAAGCATCGAAGAGAGATAGGAGTTGGTGAATCGGGGGGCATGTAAGGGGGGAGTGATCCAGATGAGACCATGGGAGAGGGACGGGAAAGCACCTGGGATGGCGATGGTATAGAGGTCGTGGAGGAGTTTTTCCTGGAGAAACTCTCCCGGCCTGGCGTCCCGAGGGTTCCGAGCAGCGACGGCGGCGGCTCTCCTGGCCACAAGCGGCGGCCCGGTGCGCTTCACGGACGGAGGGCGGTGGGCGGCGGGGTGGTGGGCGGCGGGGGAGGAGGTGGCGGCGCCGGTGCGGAGTGCGCCGGGGCCGGGTGGTTTCGGCTCGCGAGAGGCGAGCATTCTTCAATGGGTCTGCACTTTGCTTCACTCAACATTTCTGGCTCGCATAAAAAGATATTAATCACAATGCTTAGCATTCTGAATCTGCAGGCTCTATCTCAAGATGATCACAACAATATCTGTTAGAGGATTCCACATCAATGACTACATCAATTCACGGATGCACGGAGCATCGGTCATATTGCTAGGAAACAAAAGAGAAGTCATGTTCGCGAGTACAGTTTCAGCACAACACGAACACGAGTACAGGGCACATGGTAATCATACGGCAAAATGCAAGCGATCTATCAGCTCACTGCTCACATGAGCTAATTAACACCCTAACAGCGATCGAGATCGACAACCAAGGGACTCAATTACATATATACTGACGGGCGATGATGACGAGCATCTCGCTCTCCGCCGCCGACGCCAGCGCGTCCTCGAGGACGCGGTGGGCGGCGACGCGCTCGGCCTCGAGGATGCCGTCCACACCCGTGGCCGGGAGACCCGAGTTGTGTTCAGCAGCAGGTTCCAGGCCGCACACAGGTGGCCGCGGCACCGCTCCACGGAGCCGTGCGCGTTCATGGCGAGGCCCCAGGCGCTCCGGAGCGCGCCCAGAGCGTGCTGTACGGCGCGCTCGCGGCCGGGGAAGTCGCGGTCCATCGGGCTGAGCGCGGCGCCGCGGAGCGCGACGAGCTCGGCCGCCTCCATGGCGTACGTGGCGAGGGCGAGCTCGCCGGACACGCCCGCGAGCGCGCCGAGCACGAGCCCGATCCTGTGGCGCAGGCCCGCCGGCGCGTCGTCGTCGGCGCCGGCGGCGAGGTGCATCGGCGACGCGAGGCGCGCCACCCCGTCGAGGAGCCACCAGCGGGCGTTGTCGAAGCGGCCTCCCGCCTCCGTCACCCGCTGCAGGACCTGCGCTTTCCATCTGTTCCCAGCCATCTCGCTCAGCGGAAAACTTGTGTACCACCGGACGCGTCCTATATAGCCGAATAAGTTCCAAAGTTGGGACATCCAAATTTTAAAAAACGTCATAAATGCGACACTGTAACGTTTCGTTTGTATATATGAATACTTGTCCAAACATTAATTAATTAGTTCAAAATGTTCAGCTCGCAGAGTACAACAAAATTATGCAATTAATTTTTTTATTTCATCTATATTTAGTACTCCATGCATGTGCCGATATTTTAATGTGATGAGAATCTTCTTTTTAAATAGTAAATTTGGTAATTAAGAGGCCATATATTTACAGTTCTTCGCCGTGGAGAACATACTTTTCTCATCACGTGCTCACTGAAGCAGCTAGGGCTGTGTTTAGATCCATAAAAAGGTAAAAAGAGTCACATCGGGCACTGTAACACACTATAGCACTGTTTGTTTATTTATGGTAATTGTTGTCCTATTATGACATAACTAGGCTCAAAAGATTCGTCTCCTAGTGTACATCAAAACAATATAATTAATTTTTTATTTATCTACAGTTAATACTCCATACGTACCGATATTTTAATGTGATATGATGAGACCTTTTACATAATAAAATTTTAGGGTGAAATTTTGAAAATTAAACTCAGCCCTGTGGTCTGACGATCAAGTACCATCGACACAGGCCATCACACACCGGCAAAAGGCACCCTTCGCGGTGAGACGACAACCCGGCCAATGGGAAGAAGCACCAGCAGCACCATGTTGCACTACACGGTCCCACGGATAACAAGGAGCACCCGGCAGCCGGCGCGGCCTCAGCCTGCTCGATCTGCAAGCAGCTGCCTCCCCGCCGGCCAGCACACGGCTGTCGATCGGCCATGCCACTGCAGACGCTGCATGCTTGCGGCATCAAATTTAAGGCCTTGTTTACATGTAAATTTAGGAGGTGAGAAATTGAGAGAAAGATGTCACTTTGTTATAAATGCATCACTGTAATATTTCGTTTATATTTGTAAAAAATTATCTAAAAATTGATTAATTAGACTCAAAATGTACGTCTCGGTGAGTACAACAAAACTGTGCAATTAGTTTTGATTTCATCTATATTTAGTATTTAATGCATGTGCCGACATTTTGATGTGATGGGAATCTTCTTTTTGCATAGTAAACTTTAGGGATGAAGCCCTTGTTTTCCAAAAAATAACTCCCAAATTTACTATGCAAAAAGAAGATTCTCCATCACATTAAAATGTCATAACATGCATGGAGTACTAAATGTAGATGAAATCAAAAACTAATTACACAGTTTTGTTGTACTTTGCGAGACGAACATTTTGAGCCTAATTAATTAATTTTTGGACAATTTTTTCCATATACAAACGAAATGGTACAGTCAAGCCGGCCAGGGCGCTGCAGGCCCGAATCGGGCCTCCTAATTCCGGATCTAAACACGGCCTAGATGGCTAATAGGGGGGATTGGGGGTTTGGGGTCACGTTGCAATCATTGTGACATTGTAGCATTTCGTTTATTTGTGTGAAAAATTGTCAAAAATTGATTAATTAGGCTCAAAATGTTCGTCTCGTAGAGTACAACAAAACTGTGCACCTAGTTTTCGATTTCATCTAGGTTTAGTACTCCATGCATGCAATGACATTTTGATGTGATGTGAATTTTTTTTTGCATAGTAAACTTTGGGATTGATTTTTGGAAATTAAACAAAGGTGAAATTTTGCATCTCAACAAGGACAAATCTTTTACTTGGGATATGATACTCCGTATGATCTATATGGAGTCTGCTCCAAGCCAAGGCAAGGCAGTCAACTAGTCAACCAGCATCGTCACTCTATTTACGGTAGACGCCATCTCCTTTTGCTTCATTTTGCGTGTGATCTTGTCCTTTCTCCGTGTTTTTTTTCTAAGGGTTGTGTTTATTTAGAAAAATCACATCGAACATTGTAGCGTTGTACCACTTTTCGTTTGTTTGTGGTAATAGTTGTCCTACCATAATCCAATTAGGCTCAAAAGATTCATATGACATGTCACGTAGTATATCAAAACCATACAATTAGTTTTTTTATTTATCCACATTTAAAAAACATCAAATCACCTTAAATCTCTCTCCCCATGTATTGAGCACTAAACGTGGGTAAATAAAAAAACTAGTTGCATGGTTTTAATGTACACGACGAGACGAAGCTTTTGAGCCTAGTTAGGTCATGGTAGGACAAGAATTACCACAAACAAACGAAAAGTGCTACAGTACGCTAGTGTCCGATGTGACATTTTCGTCAAATTTTATCACCCACTTTTTGGAACTAAACACACCCGAGATAGAATTTTGTGAAGTTCGATGAAAGTGCACACAACCAAAGATCCAAATAAAAAAATCAACGAATGTTTATATGGTGGGACCGTACATCACTGCAACGTGTTGCTTCTGCTGTCGGAGCCGAGCAGCTCCATAGTACAACGACAGGTGCAAGCAATCACAGCGGTGCATCCTGCTTCCGTCGTCACCGGTGGTGCACAGTGATGCGTTGGACGTCCTCTACTCCTCCGTCAGTCAGAGCGTGGCACAAACCTGTAGCTCTACAGTACAGGGGCAGAGCGACACACACGGCCAGTTCACCCGCTCGATCTCCTCACTTCTGCACGGGTTTCCCTCCTGCACGCAGTGCTGCTGCCTGCTGCTTCTTCTTCCCATCACCTCCAGCTACCAGCGTACAACAGCCTACGCACCTGCAGTGCAAGTGACTGTGACTGTAGGCCAAACCGCGTCAATCCTTTGCGCCCACTTGCGCCGGGTCAATCACCAAGGTCAGAAGAACTTCTTGCGTTGCTTCCTGTCTGAGCCTTCGACTCCAAGCTTTGACCCGGGGCTTTCTCTCTTTCTCTGAGCGCCATTGTCCGTGCCAAGCTCTTTATATATGCCCCCGAGCAGCCGCGCGTTGTTCGTGCCAAGGGGAAGCTAGCCGTGGGGTAGAAGTACAACACTCCAGTAATGGCGGAGACCAGCGCGTTCACCATGAAGCTCTTCATCAACACCTTTGAGCGGCGGGTGCTGTTCGCCGAGGCGAGCAGGGACGCCGTCGCCTTCCTCCACTCCCTCCTCGTCTCCCCCACCACCTCGATCCGGCTCGACGACCAGACGTGGCACGGCTGCCTCGACAACGTCTTCGACAGCCTCGAGGTGCTCGACGCCGCGGCCACCCGCCACCGCCGCCGCCGGCCGCCGTCGCCCGGGCCCGGGCAGCAGCAGGCCTGGCGCTTCTTCCTCTGCGCGGGCGACAGCCGCCGCGCCGGCTGCGACGCCTACGTCGCGGGCAGGAGCGGCGCGAGGTGCCCGTCCTGCGGCGGCCGGATGGACGCCGAGGCGCCGCGCGGCGCGCCCGGGGCCGGCGGGTCCGGGCAGGCCGCCGGCGCGGCGGCGGCGGAGGAGGAGGAGGAGGAGCTGAAGTGCATTCTGATGGACGACCTCACCGTCGAGCCCGAGCCCGGCGCCGGCCTCAGGATGGCCAACGCCGCCGCGTCCATTGCAGCCATGAGGGGCGTCCCGGCCGCCGCGTTCCAGGAGGCCACGGTGCTGCTCGGCTACAAGGAGGTGATTGCAGCTGCTTCTTTCAGGTTCATGCCAATGCCATGATCGGTTTGTTGAAACATTGGGATTTGCGGCAGGGTCTGGAGATTCTGGAGGCGTCGCTGCAGTCAAGCAATGTCCTGACGATTGTTTTCCTCAGAGATCAGAACGAGAAGGCCCCAGCGCTCGAGCTTGGCCCGAGCTCGTACCGGTTGGATCTTGGATGTATGATGTAGATTTGGCACGCGCGTGTGTGCATGTGCATCGATGATGCATTAGTTAGTGCGCTATCATCTTTTGCTGATATATGCTTCTCTTCTGCTTGTCCATCCTTGGATGATGCTCCAGTAGCGTAGTAGTGCTTAGTGTTACTATACTACTATACATAGAACTTAACTTTGCGCCGCGCCTTGTAAAACTGGCTATGATGGCAGCTAGCTGAAGAACCATGGGCCATGGCTCTATCCTCCTCAAGGAGGAACTGTAGAGGTGGCTTCCTTTGCCTGCTGAAATAAACAATCAGCTCTAGCTGTCCAAATGAACCAGAGTAGATAAAAAGGAGGCCAAGCACTCAAGCAGTGTAGAAAGTAGAAACAGTGCAGCAAAAGAACTTCTGCTCATCATTAATTTCCATTGCCTGCACATGTTGCACATGTTCCGAATGTTTACACACTCTTTTAGGAACTGAAAAGTAACGAATAATAAAATGGAGTCTGATCCATGGTGACCTTTTAAACGCTATGATCTGTTCAAATATTTGAGTTGCAGAGTTAAGTGTATCCAATGTTAGTGATGAGTACAAGGTCATCTGAAATGTCATCTTGAAACACAATCAATCCAGTGCAATTGAATTTATTGTCCATCCTGAAATTGCCAATGTCCAAATGTCCAATACACTATAAATTAACGATCCAATACATGATATATGGGCAAGCACGAACAGAGCCAACTGCGATATATCGGCTCGCTGTGTTTGAGCCGAACATGAGCCGAGTGTGTTCTGCAATATGCGCGGGAACCTCCTCCTTGAGCAGGCCAACGCGACTGCACATCCTCGTCCTCCTCTCGTGAGCTGTGACTGTAAGGCCTCCTTTGGAACGGAGATAAAACAAAGGAAAAACATAGGATTCTAGTTCCTATGGATTTATCTCCTGTAGTAGCCTTTGGATCGTAGGAATGGATCACAGGAATTTCATAGGAAAACTTCCTTTCCCTTTGATTCCATAGGAAAATCATAGGAAAAACAACATCCACTCCAACCTCTTTGAAAATTTCCTATGCACAAGGAACGAGGACAAACAAGATAAAATGACTATAGGTGGATCCTAATCAAAGAAGGCACCGGTCACTCATGTCTAATCAAAGCATGCCACGTTAATTAATAGAAATTTGATATTAAGATTCCTTTAAAAATTCCTATGTTCTTCCTACACCATCCAAACGCCTAACCTTCTACAATTCCTATGGTTTCAATTCCTTTGTTTTTCATTTGCATTCCTATCCTATTCCTATATTTTTCCTATTCCCATAGTTTTTCATTCCTACGTTCCAAAGGAGGCCTAAAAATCTCTGGCTAGCGTGAATCCTACGCCGGGAAGTAAACAACTCTTCACCGCCTTGCTCCGGTCACCTGCCACGTGCGAGTTGGAAAGAGTGAGGCGTCGAGCCTGCGGCACGCACACGTGTGCCGATGCAACAGTGTACGTGCCTGCGCGGCTGCGCGCTGCCCATTTATACGAACCGCACGGCCGGCCGGCTTTGCATCGACGACGACCCCGGCCGCACCCCCTGCACGGCGCAGCACGGCAGACTCGACACCGAGAATGGCGACGAGCGGCGGCGACGCGCCGCCGCCGCTGCGCATGAGGCTCGTGGTCGACGTGGCGGCCAACAGCGTGGTGTTCGCGGAGGCCGGCAAGGACTTGGCCGACTTCCTCCTCTCCCTCCTCGCGCTGCCGCTCGCCCGGGTGGCCAAGCTGGTCGCGGACGCCGGCGGCGAGGCCGGCGCCGTCGGCAGCCTCCGCCGCAGCGCGGCGGGGATGGACCCGGCCCACGTGCAGCCCGGCGCGGCCGTGGAGTCGCTGCTCTGGCCCACCGTGCTCTCGCCGCCGGCGCACACCCGCAACAGCTTCCACCCGCTGCGGCGGCGGCTCTACACCTGCAACAGCATCTACAGCGCCGCCTGCGGCACCTTCGTCACCGACGGGGACGGCGTCCGGTGCCCCTCCTGCGGCGACGAGATGGCCGCCGTCACGCGGTACGTCGCGCCGCCCAGCCGGTCGGGCGGCGCCGCGGCGGCCGCGACCGTCGGCGGTGGGGGCGGCGCTGGAGGGTTCGTGCGGGGCGGCGCGACGTACGTGGTGATGGACGACCTCACCGTCGCGCCCATGCCGGCGTCGGTCGTCTGCAGCGTCGAGCTGCTGGCCGGCGCGCTCTCGGTCGGGCGCGTCGGCAAGCTCCAGGAGAAGAACGTGGTGTTCGGGAGCGACAAGGTAAAAATCCGCCACTCTGCATTTGTTTTTCGTACGTGACACTGTTAAGCTATGAATTTTTGTTCCTTGATGAGAAGGCGGCTGCTAATTTACAGCAGTTGTGTTTGATGATCTGATCCACTATTACTCTGTGTTTGCACTGGTTTTACTGGTGCAGAGCAAAGAGATTCTGAAGGCGTCGCTGCAGTCCAAGACTGTGCTCACCGACGTTTTCCTTGGCCGGATGCAAGTTTAAAGCTCAAAAGTGTGAGATGGAAATTTGTTACGGCGAGGCTAATGCTAATGTAGTGACCAGTAGTACTAGTTACGGCGATAGTATAATCTGTTCCTCATCGGAAATGTACCGGTGAAAGCAGCAAAGTAGCACACCAAGTACCACATGTTATTGCAAATCAACAAGCATGAAATCGCCAATCAGAAAAAAAAACAAGCATGAAATCTGATTAGAATCCGTCGCATAATTTGTACAGTCTATGGATGCTTGCTCTCTCATCTGTCATCTCTACGAGCCCCTCCCTACTCAGATGTAGATCCGGTGTCATTCTTGTCGCCGGAGACGCGCGGCCTCTTGTTCCTCTTGGCCAGAAACGCATCTGTCAGCACGGTCTTGGAGGGCAACGCCGCCTTCAGAATCCCAAGAACCTGCAAAAATCAAACCAATGATTACTGATTAGTACAACGAAGTCCAATGCTATCACTGATGCACGGACTGATTAGACCGTCGATCTCCTCACCTCTTCGTGTCCGATGCTGACGGTCCTCTCCTCGATCGCGTCGAGGTCCTTGACGCCGAGGCTCTTGAGCATGGCGACGACGCCGGAGGCGCTGGACGCCGGCGTCACGGTGAGGTCGTCCGTGACGGTGTACGGCGTCGCCACGTCCTTGACGAACCCTCCGCTCCCCGCGGCGAGGCAGGAATCGCATCGGGAGAGGTATAGCGGGAGAGCACGCCTCGGACCTGGTCGCGACTTGACGCCCGTGTTTGACGCCGCCGGCGGCGGCGGCGCCGGCGGCGGCGCCGGCGGCGGCTGGGGTGCCGCCTGCAGGGCGGCGAAAGGGAACCCCGCGGTAATGGTGGAGATCAGAGGGGCGGCCGTCGGTGTGAACAGGGGTGGCACGGCGGAGGTGAAGAAGGAGTTCATCGCCGGCTCGCTGAAACTGAAAGATGATTCGGCGCCGGCGCCGGCGCCGGCGGAGGGAGAGGGTGACGGCGGCGCGGCGGCGTCCGGGAGCAGCAGCGCGTCGCGGGCGGCGGCGCTCCGCACGAACGCGGCGTCCATGTTCTGGACGCTGGCGTACACGTTGGCGATGCTGCCGAGCGCGCCGTCGCGGCCGGCGAGGAGCCTGTCGGCGGCGCCCAGCGGCATGGCGAGGAGGCCGAAGAGGAAGTCGACGACGTCCTTGCCGGCCTCGGCGAAGAGGACGCGCTGGGCTCCCGTGTCGACGAGCAGCTTCATTGTTGCGCGCCGCCGGCGTGGCGCCGGTGCCGCCGCCGCTCATGTTTCGCCGATCCACACAAGGAAGTAACCGACCGTGTGTGCTCCAGGCGGATCGATCGATCGATCACTGGTTATTATTTGTAGACGTGGCCTGACGGTCTGGTTGTTGGAAACTTCGAATTCGAACTGACGGGTCCAGGCAGCGTTCGTGGGCTCGTGGCCAGCCGAACGCATCACGGGAGTTCCAGCAAATGGGGGCAAGCGGATGCGTCTGAAAGCGTGGTTTGTGCAGATGCTGCTGCAGTTTTCGTTTGTGGTGTGTCTGGTCAGTTTGGTCGGGTACGAATGCAGGGAAACATGGCAGAAACAACTAGAACCCCACAGCTGCAGCAAGACATGTTGCAACGATGCTAGAAGAGCTTACTATGTGTGTTTGCATACTGATCCAGTTATGATTGCACGTCTACTACCACGGTGCAATTGTGATTTAATTTGGAATGGTGATGGGGTGGTGATTGCTGCTGAATCCGGGTGGTACGACCACCTTCTTGATGTGATCACCATCCTTTTCACTGGGATCCAGAGATTCCAGACAAACTGAGCCGCCAACAGGCCCTGAAAGCCCACCAATTGAAGTGAGCCCATCGCCGCATGAGTCCATGGGTGTTGGGTCCATGACTGGAGGATTCTTCGTCTTGGGCAGGAAGACATCAGTGAGCACGGTCTTGGACTGCAACGACACCTTGAGAATCTCCAAACACTGCAACCGAAAACAACACACACGTCAGGTTCATAAATAAAATCACTCAATAATAATCAAGTAAATTAAGCTAGCATGAACCAAGAACGTCACCTCTTTGCGGCCGACGGTGACGGTCCTCTCCTCGAGCGCGTCGAGGTCCTTGACGCCGAGCCTGCCGAGCAGCGCCACCGTGGACACGTTGGACGCCGGCGTGACGGTGAGGTCGTCCATGACGGTGTAGCTCGCCGCGCCCTGGACGAACCCCCGGCTCCCCTGGGGTGACCCCAGCGCGTAGCAGGCGTGGCACCGGTACAGCGACGGCGGCAGCAGGGCGAGGCCGGCGTCGGGCGGCGGCAGCAGGTCGACGGCGCCGCCGCCGCTCTCCGGCGCCCGCGGTGCTGCCGGCGCCGTGTGAGAGTACAGCAGATAGGCTGCAGGAGGCATCGAGGCCGCCGGCGGCCACCCGTAGGGGCTGTAGCACGGGGCCATGGCGCTAGCCGCCGTGGCGGCGGCGCAGGCGGCGCTAGTGGTGGCGGCGGTGGTGGTGGGGAGGAGCCGGGTGGAGTTGCCCGCCGGCAAGTTGTCGTTGACGAGCAGCGCGTCCCGGGCCTCCGCGCTCTGCATGTACGCGGCGTCCATCTTCTCGACGCTGGCGTAGACGTTCGGGACGCTGCCGAGCACGTCGGCGGCGCCGGCGATCATGCTCGCGACGGCGCCGACCGGCATGGCCAGGAGGCCGAAGAGGAAGTCGACGACGTCCTTGCCGGCCTCCGCGAAGAGGACGCGCTGGGACGCCCTGTCGTCGAGCAGCTTCATGGTGGACGACGGCGTGGCGGCGGCGGCGTCGCTCATCTTGAGACGGGCGATGGATGATGAGTCTTGTTAGAGTTGTGTCGAATATGTGTATGGTTGGTTACGATGTGGACTTGAGTTGTAATTGGTAGGTTAGGGATAGAGTTCTGGTCGTACTCTGTATCCTAGGGCCCATAAATATGAGGGCAAGTGTATCCTAGGGCCCATAAATATGAGGGCAAGTATAATAATCGGTAAGTAGAAAACAAGGATGCAGAGGACGTCGCGACCTCCGCTACTCGCCTCGCCGCCGCCGCCGCCTCCTCCCCCGCTCCCGGAGTCCCCTCGAGCCCGCCTGCTCCTGCGCCGCTACTCGCCAAGCCGCTTCATCCAGTTCGGGACGGCTTGCCGGGTAGATCTGGGGGAAGCGCCGGAGACTCCCCCATCGCCGCCCAGATCCGGTCGACCGGTCGTCGACGAGGTGGATTTCGTGCCGGAGACGCCCCGGTCCGCCTGCCATGCCTCTACACCACGCACCTACGCTGAGGTTCTCCGCTCCCCACCTGCCGCATTCACTGCGGATCCGCCGCGTCTGCAAGCTTCGATCCGCCATGGCCTGCGGAGGAGTAACTCCCCCGCACGCCGCTCTGACGGCCGTGCCCTGCACCACGATGGGTGGCCGCGTGGACGGGACGGGGCACCCTGGAGAAACTGCGCCACACGTCGACAAGACTGGAGGAGTAACTCCGGCCAGGGCGGCTCTGACCGCCATGGACTGCGACGCAGCTGGAGTCCGCGTGGGCCGGACAGCCCCTCTCCTCGTCACATCCTCGAGCGTCTGGAGCCAGGCTGGACCTATGTCCAGGGGAGGCGCGCGCGCAGAGGTCCACCACATTCAACTCCGCGGCGCCAACCCCAGCCTACCGGCCGTTGGGGACATTCAAGCCGAAGCTCCCCTCGCCAGTCTGCTGCTCTCGCGGCCTTCAAAAGGAGAACAGCTGGGCGTTGCTTTGTCTGCCTCGCCCCTGACCACAGAGCCTCCTCCTGCCGCGACCCAGTTCGCTGCTTCACCTGCGGGCGTTCGGGGCACAAGGCCGCGCGTTGCAGGGCTGGCAGGGAGACTGCTTCCCCCAGGGGCCCGAGCTGCAAGCTTCCCCCACCACCAGCCCGCGACTCGACGACAACGATGGCCAGGCTCGGCGACCCATCCACCAGGCCGGAGGAGGACTCCGTCCTCGTCCCCACCTCCTTCGATCTGGCGCAGGAGGAGCAGGAGTGGGAGGGCACGGCGCTGGTGGTCAAGGCCATCAGCGCGCCGGCGTCTACTGGCGCCAGGGAGATCGAGGCGGTGGTCCTCGACGAGCTTCAGCTGCTGCAGGGGGAGGTGATGGTGACCAGGCATCAGCCTGAGCCGTTCCTCATCAAGTTCGTGCTTCGCCGTCACGCTGAGGAGGCCCTCAGCCTGCCGTACCTCCGCCATCATGGGATTACCATGAATGTCCGGCCGTGGCGCAGCTTGGCTGCAGCTTTCGGGGCTTCGATGTTTTTCAGGGTGCGGCTCTGCCTGGAAGGGGTCCCTGCGCTTGCCTAGAACCCGGAGATCATGGAGAAGCTGATAGGGAGGACCTGCTCCCTCGAGGTCATCGACACCAACCTCCTCCACCCCGACGACACCAGAACCATCGACCTCTGGGCCTGGACTCCGAACCCGTGCCTCATCCCCAAGAGAATGTGGCTGACATTCACTCATCGCCCCAAGGACGATGTCACTTCGGTCATCGTCACGGCGACTCCACCGGAGCATTGGCAGCGGGGCGTCAAGCACGGCGTCATCATCCACATAGAGTGGATTTACGACTACACGGCAGCCTCCTCCTGCCCATATGGGCAGGCGACGGCAGCCCCTGAGCCGGAGAAGCGGCGGCTGCCATGGAACAGGGGAGCTCTGGACGGACATGAGGCGCCTGTCCCAGCGTTCCCCCCATTTAACGTCCCTCAGGCCTATGTTGACAGGAGCAAGGAGCGGCCGGGCGGCACGGGGAACGCCCGTCGCGGGGATGGTGGCCCCTCTGCTGCACGCATCGACCGCCGGGCTGCACCCCTGGCGCGCCAGGACGAGAAGCGCAAGGACGAACGCGACGAGCGGCGGCGCGGTGGTCGGCGGTCTGCTGCTGACGACCACCCGCGTTGGAACGTCTGGAGGCGCAAGGACCACGACCACGACCACGACGACGCGGATGCCGACGGCCTCGGGCGTCACCTGCTGCGCGGGTCACGCTCTGTGGCCCAGGAGCCGGTCCGGAGGGAGAGGGAGCGCTCTCCAGACCGCCGGCGTTGGGCTGGCGGACACCGGAGGACGACGGCGCCTGACGGGCGCTCTCTCTCGCCGCCCAGAGGTGCCAGGCTGCCCACCATGAAGGAGCTCAACGGGTGCGGCGATCAGGACCTGCGTACTGCATCCATCAAGAATGCGGCCTCCATCCAGGACGCCGCGGCGACCCTGTCCCAGGAGGCCAGTGCTGGCGTGGTGATGAGCATGGAGGAGTACATGCTCAAGGCCGGCATGCTGGCGGACCGGCTCGGGCTGGCTGCGACTCCGGCCATCCGGGCGCTGGTAGTGCGCCGGAATGAAGCCCGGTCCGACATCTACGACATGATGCCCTCGGTGCACGGACCAGCTGCTCCGTTGTCTGCACCGCCACAAGCTTCAGCTTCCTCTCTGCCGGCACCGCTCCAAGCTTCAGCTTCTTCCCTCCATGTACCGCTCCAAGTTTCAGATCCTTCGCTGCCTACACCGTGTGTTATCCCTGTGAGTGCTGCCTCCGAGCGACTAAACTCTGATCTGCAGATGACCACTGTCCAGATGGTGGATGCGGCCCTCACCAGAATGGAGCTGATGGCCATCGGGGACCCGACGCCGGGAGGAGAGGGGCTGGCCGCTGCTGAGCCAGGCCCTGCCTCTCCCCAGGGGCCAGCCACTGGTGTGGCCTCGTTCTTCACCGAGCCGGAGCCGCCTGCTCTCCACTGCCCGCCGCCGATCAAGACTGCTCGCCAGCGCCGCGTCTATGACATGACGAACGTGCGCCGCAGCGTCCGCCTGGCCAAGCGGCCGGTCATGCCAGCGGAGCACAGGGCGAAGCTCACCCTCTGCCGCAGGCTGGGGCTCCTCGACGATGAACGGGCTCAGGTGGAGAAGGTGTTGGAGGAGTTCGTGGCCTCCTTTAATGGGCCGCTGCCGGGGCAGATCGTCGCCGGCCTCACGACACTGTTCGGCATCAACGACGACTTCGCCGAACTGTTGGGCAGCACCATGATGGAGATGATCGGGACGGGCATCGACGACATGGAGGATGATGATGCGCTGGCGGCGATGTAGCCGGTGGCTGTTGCCTCCTCTTGAGCAATTGTCTGTTTCAAATGTATCGACCGGCGCTGTACTCGTCTCCTGTGCTTGTGTTTGGGTGTGGGCTCCAATTGTATCGTCAAGCTGCAATGTGCCTTTGTTTGTATCGACGAGCAGCTCTCCAATTGTATCGTCGGCTTGCAATGTGTCTTCGTTTGTATCGTCGAGCGGCTCCTGGTTGTAGTTGTGGCCCTGTCCTGGTGATGTTGCTGTGCTCCGGGCTGCGTCACTTCTGTGTGTGCTATCGACTCTCAGATGATGAATGTGATGCGAGTATGTGTAATGCAGTTTTAGAACCTGTGCTGTTTGCTTCTCCTCCTGTGCGTCATACCTCCCAGCGAGGCCCTGCGAAATGGGGAATGGCCTCCGCGTTGCACCAATGGTCCCAATATGAATACATCACCAATTGAACTAATTTGCTGGAATGTCCAGGGATTGAACAGTGCGGCCAAGTGTTGTGCCGTCAATGAGCTCCTATCCACCACATCATGCCATCTGATATGCCTCCAAGAGACTAAACTAGCCCAGATTGATGGTCACTTAGCAGCTTTCCTAGGGGGATATCGCCTTCGGAATTTTGCTTACAAGGCAGCTAGTGAAACCCGGGGGGGAATCCTGCTGCTATGGAACAAGGATCGGCTGCAGGTGGAGGACATCTGCATTCGTCGCTTTTCCATCTCGGCGACTGTCAGACCAAGAGACTCCCAGACCCAGTTTCTGCTATCGGCAGTCTACGGGCCTTCCCGGGATGTGTACAAGACGGCGTTCCTCCGCGAACTGCGTCGGCTCAAGCCGGATTCGGGGCAGCCGTGGCTTGTGTTGGGCGACTTTAACCTCATCTACCGTGCTAGAGATAAAAACAACCGTAACCTTAATCTCCGCCGTATGCAGCAATTTCGACGTTCGCTGAATTTTTGTGAGCTAAAGGAAATTAGACTTCAAAACCGGAAGTTCACTTGGAGCAACGAGCGCAGGCGTCCGACCCTCGTCAAGCTAGATAGGGTCTTTTGCAATGAGGAATGGGACCTAGCTTTCGGCCACCACGGGCTGCACGCCCTCTCCATCTCAGTGTCTGATCACTGTCCGCTTCTCCTGGCCGATCAGACTACACCGCGTCGCCCAAGGCCATTCCGTTTTGAGAACTTCTGGACCAAAATCCCGGGATTTCTTGATGAAGTGCAGAAAGTTTGGGCCGTCCCAACGAGCTACACTCAGCCCATCAGTGTGCTGCACTACAAATTGGCATCCACAGCCGCCCAACTGCGCAAATGGAGTAACAACTTACTATCTGAAACCAAACTCAAGATTCAGATGGCCAATTTTGTGATCCACAGGCTTGATATTGCACAAGAGAATAGAGAACTTTCCGACGCCAAACATGTTCTAAGAAAGGGGCTGAAAAGAAGAGTCCTTGGGCTAGCAGTTATTGAGAGAGCCAGGAAAAAACAAGCCTCCAGAGTCAGAAACCTTCGGGAGGGAGATGCGAACACAAAATATTTCCACCTAAAGGCTAATGCACGACGACGGAAAAATTACATCCACCAGCTCCAACAAGATGGGGGGTGGGCGGTTGCGCACCATGACAAAGAAAACGTGGTTCATGAGCACTTCAGCCGCGTCATGGCAGCCCCGGCACCGCGGGTGCACGACTTTGACTGGGAGGCCTTCGACCTGCAACGCCTCAATCTCGCGCACCTAGAGAACCCTTTTACCGAGCACGAGGTGCGCATAGCCATCTCCAGAATGCCGACCGATAAGGCCCCCGGCCCCGATGGCTTCACTGGGGCTTTCTTCCGGGAGTGTTGGCCCATTATTAAAGGGGAACTCATGGCAGCAATCAACTCCATATACGACCTACGATGCCTCAACCTGGAGTTGCTCAACACGGCAAACATCATCCTTATCCCAAAATCGGAAGGCGCTGACAAAATTACGGATTACCGACCTATTAGTCTCATCCATAGCGTCGCAAAGCTGTTCACCAAACTCCTAGCGCTGCGCCTCGCACCAGCCATGCACGAGATTATCTCCAAGAGCCAAAGTGCCTTCATTCGGGGCCGGAGCATACACGACAACTTCATGTATGTTCAAGGCATGGCAAAACGATTTCACACTTCACGTACCCCGATGCTTCTAGTAAAGTTGGACATCTCTAAGGCCTTCGACTCGGTCCGATGGGACTACCTGCTCTCCTTGCTATCCCACCTGGGGTTCCCGGCCAGGTGGCGAGACTGGATTGCCGCCTTGCTTAGCTCTGCATCCTCACAAATTCTACTCAATGGAGTCCCTGGCCAACCGATCGTGCATGGCAGAGGCCTACGTCAAGGGGACCCCCTTTCTCCCCTCCTGTTCATCCTGGCAATAGACCCATTGCAGCGTCTTCTCAGTCTTGCAACTGACGCGAACATTCTCAGTAGGGTGGGCCGAAACAGGATGCGTCCGCGCATCTCTATGTACGCGGATGATGCGATAATTTTCCTTAGACCAAAAAAGGATGAGGTACAAGCCTTCGCGCAACTACTACAGCTATTCGGCAGTGTAACCGGGCTAGTGGTCAACCCGCATAAGTCATCGATTATCCCAATACGGTGCCATCAGCTCGACATGGACGACATACTGGAAAGCTTCCCAGCCATGCGAGCATCCTTTCCAACCAAATACCTTGGCCTCCCGCTCACAGTGGCCCGGCTTAGGAAGGTGGACTTCCAACCCCTGGCAGTCAAGATCAAGGCCAGCCTATCCGGTTGGCGTGGCCGGAACCTCACCCAGGCTGGAAGGCTAACACTAGTCAAGTCGGTGCTCTCCTCTCAGCCGGTATACCTCCTCACTGCGCTTAACGCCCCGGCGGAGATTCTCGAGGATATTGACCACAGCAGGAAACGCTTCTTATGGGCTGGGGATGACACCCTCACAGGAGGAAAGTGCAAGGTTAATTGGCCTATGGTGGGGAGGCCAAAGACCCTAGGAGGGCTTGGAGTCCTAAATCTCCAGTACTTCGCGCGTGCCCTGAGATTACGGTGGTTGTGGCAAGAGTGGGATGAACAGGACAAGCTATGGGCGGGACTTGGTACTCCTTGCAACGAAACAGACAAACTCCTATTCGTGGCCTGTACTACGATGGAGATTAATGACGGGGCGACGGCATCCTTCTGGAGCTCGGCATGGATACAGGGCCGGAGACCCCGGGACATCGCCCCTGATCTCTTTCAGATTTCAAAAAAGAAACGATGCAACGTCCGGGACGCCCTCCAAGATAATCAGTGGGTCAGAGATTTAAACTGCAACTCGGGGATAACGACGGCCCAGCTCCATCAATTTACTAATCTATGGGTACTGGTCTCTGCCAGGCGATTACATGAAGGGGCTGACAAATGCATATGGAAACTAAATGCATCCGGTGAGTATACGGCTTCTTCGGCCTACAGAGCGCAATTCGTTGGCGCCGTAGCCAAGGACCTCACACCACTCATCTGGAAACCATGGGCGCCACCCAAGTGTAAATTGTTTGCGTGGCTGGTGTCGAGGAATCGAGTTTGGACTGCGGACAGATTGGCGCGGCGAGGGTGGCCACATAACACAACCTGCCCGCTCTGTAGGCGGGCACCTGAGACGGCACACCACCTCCTAGTTTCTTGTCGCTACACTCGGCGGGTTTGGACGCTCATCATGGTCGGCCTTGCATGCCCACAGCTGGACCCGTCCGCCTGGCCTAACACTGAGACAGTCCTAGAGTGGTGGCAGTCCCTTGCGGCCACCCATGGGGTACCGAAAAGGGCCATCAAATCCTTATTGCTACTGGTGGTGTGGGAAATATGGAAGGAGCGGAACGAGCGAAGTTTTCGGCGCAAAGAGCTACCGGTGGCCAGCCTCTTCCAAAAAATTAGAGAGGAAGTGAGAGCTTGGTCCATTGCAGGTGCTTCGGCCCTGGGGTCCTGGGTGGCTGGGTCTTAGCCCCTCCCCCCTGTTGTTGAGTTGTATAGGTTTTATTCTTTCCTATACCTAGTCTTCCAGGACTAGCTACTTGTATTCAACTCCTTCTTTTTTAATAGAAACAAAGCACATCGTGCTGGTTCGTTCAAAAAAAATAAATATGAGGGCACTACCGTGTAACCGTGAGACGACTTTGCGGCTGGTGTGGGCGGCGGCGTGGCCGCGGTGGTGCCCGGATGCCGGTGTAGCTGCTGTTTATGGGGAGGAGCGCCCGTAGCCAGGCCCCGAGGATGTAGCCACATGGCCGAACCTCGTTAAAAAATATCGTGCCTCGGTGTCGTTCTCGTGTTGATCTTCGTGATGGCGTTTGTGATCTTGTTGTTTCCGCTGCGATGGTGCTAGTCGATCCGTCGGGATCTCGACGCTAGTGCCGGTTTTATCTAACAAGTCTAAGGTTAGGGCACGAGCTAATTCTTCCCCGGCCGATCGACTAATAATTATAGATGGGGCGACGGCGATAAGGTCGGTTGAGTTGTAGAATTCGAGTCGGTGTACGTGGTGCAAGAGGCCCAGGTGTTCAATTCATGGCCTACACGGTACACGGTCACCGTGTTGCACTCCTTTTCCTTGACAAACTGAAACGATAAATTCTGAAAAGCCATTTTTTCAGGAAGAAAATTCACGGCTGTTCCCTTCATGCGCTACTCCGTATGTTATAGCTTGTTTTGTTGGCAATTGATCGATCATTTTCGGCACGATCCAATACATTCTTTGTATGCTAGACCTTGTTTAGATGCAAAATAGGGGGTGAGGATTTGAGGGTTTGGGGTCACTTCGCCATCATTGCGCCACTGTAACATTTTCATTTGTATGTGTGAAAAATTATTCAAAAATTGATTAATTAGGTTTAAAATGTTCGTCTCGCAGAGTACAACAAAATTATGTAATTAGTTTTTTATTTCATCTACATTTAGTACTCAATGCATGGGCCGATATTTTGATGTGATGAAAATTTTCTTTTTGCATATTGAACTTTGGGGGTGCCAATTTTACAAGGCTCTAATGTCTTCCACCTGCGTGGTTGCCGATACAACAAACTGAATTCATAAAAGAGGGGGAACTCGATCGAATAAGCTAATCTGACTTATATATGTGTGTTGTTTCTTCCCCCAAAATATTTTAAGAAATTCAGATGATGATATTGCTTATATTACATCAACCCAATACGGTTACATACTGAAACATACGGCATCATCACATATTTATGTTGCAGTAGTGCATCGAATTGTTGTTTTGTCTATTGCGCATATTTCAAAAAGTAATCGCATATTTCAAATATTAAAGCCCTGTTCGGCTGGATGGTTTTCAGCCAGTCAGCAGTGTTTTTCTAGAAACCAGCCACCAGCCAACACCGAAACAATCATCTGGTTTGAAAGAAAACTAGATTTAGCATATATTTGGATACGTAGGTGAAGTGTACATCTTTAAGAAGAAATCAAACTATAATTCTTTTCTTTACAGCAACGTGGAGGCCGACAGCGTGGCTGCAGCCTGCAGCGGTGTTGCTCATGTTTATTAGGTTTAGCTGGTGGACTGAGGTTAACTGGTTAAGTACTCCCGGCACGCGCACTCAACCCTACACACTTACAGTAAGCTACTAGCACAAGTACACACATCAGATGTCTCATATATACGTACACAATACAGTGTAATAGCCATATAGGATTTTTTTTTTAAGAGAGAAGAGTCGTACAAAACCACTCTATTTAATGGTTCAGTTTTACGATGCTTTTCATCTCACGAGTAATATTCCCGTTCTTTCCACTATTAATTGCCTATCAATGTATCCAACTCAGCAGAAATAGAGACATTGCACAGAAAGGCTTGATTTGAACCATCGTGGTCTTCCTCAACATAAGAAAGTGAGCTTAGTTTAATGGGTTGTGGTGTAAAGGTGAAAGATGTTCGAGTCATGTTCAACTCAATTTTGGGTAGACATGCATCCAAGAAAATAAAAACTCTCTTATTCTTCAAGTAACAAAGTAAACTTCGGCGGGATGCAGACACATGATAAATAAACTTCAAAACCCTACTGGTAAACATTTCAGCCCTTTAATTCATACCATCACCAACTAAATCCAACAGACATATAAAGTTCACAGCGCACCGGACCTATAGCACGTAAAATAGCAAATCATCTATTCATCAATAGCTAACACTTTTCCTGCTGCTGTATCTGTGCGCCCTCTCTTCTCTTTCTCTTGTTGTTGGTTGGTACCAACGTTCTTGTCGCCGGGTGCGCGCGGCCTCTTTTCTTTCCTCTTGGCCAGGAAAACGTCAGTCAGCACAGTCTTGGACTTGTTCAGCGACGCCTTCAGAATCTCCAAACCCTGCAATTAATTCCATGTGTGCATGCCTTTAGATTCCACTTGCAAGGTACCCCGTAGAAAATTTCACAAGAAATTTAAAGATCGATTATTTCCACCGGATTCCCAAAAATACAAATAATTCAGCGTTCTAGCTATCATTCGAGGAAATTGCATTGTATTTAGCCAAAAGCTGCTGCGTGTGGATCATATTACTGTACCTCTTGGTAACCAATCTTGACCGTCCTCTCCTCGAGCGCGCCGACGTCCTCGACGCCGAGCCTGTGCAGCATCGCGATGCTCGAGATGTTGGACATGGGCGTGAGGGTGAGGTCGTCCATGATGGTGTACGTCACCAGGGCCCGCACGAAGCCTCTCCTCTCCTGCGCCGCCTGCGCGGCGAGGTAGGCGTCGTAGTGGCACGCGCCGCCGCCGACGTTGAACGGAGCAGGGAGCGGCAGCCCCTTCAGCGACAGGCCCGGCGACGCTCTGCAGCTGGGGCCGGGCGGCGCCGGGACCGGCGGCGGCGGCGGAGGTGGATGCGGCGGCGCCGCGGCGGCGGGATGCTGGACGAGGGAGGGGAAGCCCCCGGCGGCGGCGACGAGGGCCGGGTGCGCCGGCGCCGGGTTGAGCAGCGCGTCCCGCGTCTCCGGGCTCTGCATGTACTCGGGGTCCATCTGCTGCGCGCTGGCGTAGAGGTTGGCGAGCGCGCCGAGCGGGCTGTCCTTGTCCTTGCTGCCGAGCAGCTTGATCATGGCGCCGGACGGCATGGCGAGGAGGCCGAGGAGGAAGTCGACCACGTCCTTGCCGGCCTCGGCGAGGACCACGACGCCGGCGTCCTTGGCGATGAGCAGCTTGATGGTCGGGGTCGCCGACGGCGCCGTCGCGAACGCCGGCATGGCGGCGGCGTTGCCCATGTGTACGTCGTCTAGGAAGAGCCCTAGCTAGTAGGTCTCGATCGGTACGCTCTCAGAACGTCTCACGGTAGATCGATCGGCGGCTGGTCGATGTTTCGTTATGAGATGCAGGTTTTTCCGCGAGCATTTGTAGCTAAATATATATATGGAGAGAGTCCAAGACACGATTGCCGTGCACGAACATGACTCTCGGATCGATAATCCTTCTGTTTAGAATGTGTTTGTTCAACGTGTCCTTCCAATTTCCAAATAACTTGACATCTAGTAAAGTTGCTTACGGTTAAAACTCTCGTATAATTCTAATCGGTAGCACGCGAAAATCCCACCGCAACATGCATATAATGTTGCGTGCAACATATAAACTTTTTGCAACATCAAAAATAATATATGCAATGTCATAATACAATATCTGCAACATGAAAAGCCATCAGTTGCAACATCGGGGACTCGTACAGAAACGCACGCCATCGGATATCATCTAGTTACTACATGAGTTGAGTAAAAATTTCCGCCGTAACATCAGAGCATGTTTTATGAAACATCCAATTTTATATGAAACATTCAATCGAATTTCATATGAAACATCTAATCAAACTTCATGCAACATCAAGACAAGGCTATTGCAATATCAAAATTATGCAGCTGTAACATTGAAAAAATCATTGCAACCAATGCAACATCTATGGACACGATTTCAACATATAAAAATCTAAAATCAACGTTGCTGCAACATGCCAAGAACGCAGATGCAACATCGATAAATAATGATTACAATATTTAGAAAATCTCAAAATCAGCAACGCGAGGAAAAAGGAAGGACGCCCTGGCCTAGAGCATGGCTCGCCAGTCCTCGGCTGTAGGGGAGTGGCGGTTCACCCACCATGGTGGAGCGCGCGGTGGCGTCCGTGACCGCGGAGGAGATGGGCAGCGGCGGCCGCCGCGGAGGAGCGGTGCGGCGGCGGCGGCGCGTGGAGGAGGGGGCAGCGGCGGTCGCAGAGAAAATGGGCGGCGGCGGCGGCGCCTGCGGAGGAGCGGTGCGGCGCGGCCTTGACGCGGAGGAGGACGGCGGTGGTGGCGGCGACGCGGAGGAGGGACGGCGACGCGGAGGAGGAGGTCGATGCAGAGGAGCTCGACGCGGAGGATTGGCGATGCCAGTAGATCCATGGCCGGTTCGGGCCGGCGAGGGCGGATCCATGGTGGCACGAGCTGGGCGTTCGTCTTCCCCATGCCCCGCGGCACGAGCTCGGCACGAGGTCCACTGCTGGTGGTGCGCGCGGAGAGGATGGCGACGACATGGGGGAGCGGACGACGAGGGGAACCGCGACATCACGGAGGAGAGGAGCTGGCGGCGCGGAGCGAGGATGGGAAGCGGCGGTGACGTGGAGGAGAGGAGCCGGCGGTGGCGTGGAGGAACGCAGATTGGGGAGCGGCGGCGTCGGGGACTAGGGAGGTGGTGGAGATGGGCACGGCGATACGACAGTTAATATAGAGCGGTGCGGCGAAATGGTAGGACGGGGCGTCCCTATCCTAAGCATTATCGAATGCTAATTGCAAGCGCAGAGATGGTTTCAGTTTGGAATTTGTGTTTGTTCAATACGTCCGTGCTAACTTCATTCATACGTACTGATCTACTAAAGTAAACGCATCCATCTTAGTAATACCATATTATTTAGGGTACGTACTCCCTTATTTAATTGTGCGCAAACCGACATCAAGGGAGATCAACAGATGTACTAGCACAAAAATGACTCCGAAACGACAAGATCTAGCACGACGATATATAGCGCTTCCTTCTCAAGACTTGTCATGTCTGTGTGATGCGAAAGGTGTGAGGAGGTTGTGACTTGTAAGATCCGGTTTTTCTTCGAGCAGCAAGTAACCACTACCAGAAGCACTCACATCCGTCTCCCTCAAAAGCCTCGGTCACTTTTGAACCCAGTGCTAAATGTACATTAGCACCGGGTCCAATGGCAAGAAACATTTACTTTTTTTACACGGAGAAACCTTTAGCACCGGGTGTGAACAACAAGCGGTGCTAAAGGCCCTACTACCAGCGCTGTGGTGGCAGGGCCTTTAGCACCGGTTGGTGTCTCCAACCGGTGCTAAAGGGACCCTTTAGCACCGGTTATTCTACCCAGTGCTAAAAGCCTACCCCTTTAGCCTCGGATATTTAGCACCGGTTAGGATACCCGGTGCTAAAGGGCTTTCCCAACCGGTGCTAAAATCGAGTTTTTTTGGTAGTGAACGAACATGGAACTTGGATAATGCTAATTTGGAAGTGCACATGTATTTTCAGATTCGGATTCGAGTTGACCAACATGTCTATAGAAATTAACTTATTATAAATCATCCATTAATACGACCATTTTTTATTTGGAGATTTTGTACTCTCCCTCCTCGATTTGATCGTATACAAATCCAGACGATAAACGGAAACCTCTCCCAGCTGCTGATCAAGCACGACGACAGCTTCTCAGGACCTCGACGGTTACTTCTTCACAAGGAAGACGTCAGTGAGCACCGTCTTGGACTGCAGCGACGCCTTGAGTATCTTCAATCCCTGCACGCCCACGAATACCCTAATCATCAACGTGCCAATATTCATTCCACAAACAAAATTTTGAGCACGATATATAACAAATAAGCTAGCATCTCCAAACCCTACAGGAAAAGATTCAGCAAACCCACGAACTGAAACATGATTCATATACATGTAGGCAACCAAATTAAATTTGTACAGTACATATATATCGATCATTACCTCGTCGTAGCCCAGCTGCACGGTCTTCTCCTGGAGCATGCCGATGTCCGTGACGCCGAAGGTGTTGAGCAGGGTGATGCCAGAGATGGTCGACATGGGCGCCACCTTCAGGTCGTCCATCACCGTGTACGTCACCACACCCTGCACAAACCCCTTGCTTGCGGCGGCATGCCCCGACGGCGTCGCCGCAGTTGCAGCTCCACCGGGCGCCACGTTCGAATCCACGGCGACGACGGTCATCTTTGCGGTCATCTTGCCACAGCAGTAGTTACTTTTCTGACAATGCGTTCCACTCACCTTAGACAAGTATGTCTGGCACTCCGTGTAGTTGCTGTAGCAGCATCGGTAAAATATTAATTCAGTGGTAGACTCCACTGCTGCCGCTGGAAGCTGCAGCAGCTTGCCGCCGTCATAACCTCCGGCCGGCGCGAGCAGCGCGGTCTTCGCGGCGGCGGAGCGGACATAGGTCTCGTCCAGCTTCTCGACGCTGCCGTAGAGGTTGCCGATGGAGCCGACCATGGCGTCCTGGCTGAGGATCTTGACGACGGTGCCGACGGGCAAGGTGAGGAGGGAGAAGAGGAAGTCCACGACGTCCTTGCTGGCCTCGGCGTACAAGCACGCGCCCGGCCTTGGTGTCCAGCAGCAGCTTCATGCTTAGCGTAGTGCTGTTGGCATTGGGGCTGGTTGTTGGGGCCATGTGTATGTCAATTAGTTCTGCCGCTATACTTTTCGAGATCAACCCCGAGGCTCAAATGTTCTACTATTTGTACACAGCAACGCATACGGTGGTGGAGGTTGATCTGAAAGGTCAAAATAAGGCTGACGCTGCCATTATTTTGGGCATGCGGATAGGCGCCCGGCCGGAAATTAAACTTTCTGAAACGGATATGGATGCGTTTCTCAAGTGTTTATAAATCATGGTTAATTAAACGATTAACTTGGTATACACGTACGAATGCCAATCGGCTATCGATCAATTAACAAGCAGTAGACCCCACTAGATAACCCTACGGCTTCGGGCTTCCATCGAATGAGCACGTCGTAAACTGATGATACGAAAAACAAGGGTGTCACAAACCAACATCGATGAATCGTCATTCGTCTCGTGTCTAAGGAAGCATGAGCTGCAACCAGAGAATCAAAAGCATCCAAACCTAGTGCACACACTGCACATATATTACTCGATCCGTAGGTTCATAACACAAATGCGGCCACTTCAAATTAAACCTGCCACACACGGTGGTCCTTGATAATGGCAACAACATCAAAACCCATACAGTTCTTCCATTTGATCACTACTACTACCTCTATTCTAAAATGTAGGTCGTTTGACTTAACCACAAGTTTGACCGCTCGTCTTATTAAAAAAATTGTGAAAATATAGTCAAATTTAAGGTATTTTTAAATTTTTTTTATTAATAAAGCAAGCCACCACAAAAAATATGATAATTTACACAAAATTTTAAATAAGACGAGCGGTCAAACTTTGAGTAAAAAAAGTCAAACGACCTACATTTTGGAACGGAGAGAGTAGTACGTAAACCAGCAAGGGCAGATGATAGGATGCCGAGGAAAGCAACATCGAACAACTGTGACCACTGATTGAAATCTTGCAGAAGTGCCTCAGGCCTTCCTTTCTTCCCAAGGAATACGTCGGTGAGCACTGGTTTGGACCGCAGCGCCACGAGCTGGATCTCTCAAACAACAAGAAAATTTCATCGAAAGGAGAACATAAACGATTTATATAATGAAAGTTGTATATAGACATATCTTGTATATATCCTTACCTCGCCATGTGTCCATGATGCCAAAGGTATTTAGAGAGCACACAATGATGTTAGAGATGGTGGATATGGACCACCTTGAGGTCGTACGTCCGTCACCGTTTAGGTCATGATGCCTAGCACCAATCCAGTGCCTGCAAGAGAGGACACGAGAGTCACTGCCTTAGTGCCTTGTCCCTGGAAATTGCCAAACCCGAGCTTCGGATGAGTCTCCTATGCAGTTGACTCACTGACAGGTGGGCCTGATCGCAAGCAAGCCCATCCATTAGCGTAGAGGAACTGGCTCCCAAGCTTCACCGGCAGATGTATGATTTGAATATATCAACCCCGGTTGATGGGCACGACCACGACCAACCAACACAAATTGAGCTATCGCTCAGTTAGCCATAGGTGATGCACATCAATCATACATCATTTGTATGGTGATGATGAGTTGATGAAGACATTATTGACTAAGTCAAGGTGGACGTCAAGATCTAGACAAGGCATGAGCACAAAGGACATGGAGATGGCTTAGGTCAAGGATGTGGTAAGTTACATGTGGACATTGCAAGGCTTGTTTAGGCGCTACACGAATGTGGATGGTTTGGCGATTTGAGCCTCAGCCGTAGGCATAATAGTTTTTTGGTTTGGGCCACAAAACAGGTGCGGTGCGTGGAGAGCATATAGCATGAAGAGGAAGAGGAGGATGGGCTCTTTGATTTGAGCCTTTTTTTTCATTTAACCTTTGTGTTAATCTAGGAGAGGAGATAATCTAAGAATCAAATTTGTGCCCAAGCATACTTCTTGTTGCAAATCCTCCTCTAGGGCTAATTTTGGGTTGGCTGCGACACGTCAACTGCACTACAAATTTCCATCTCGATTAAAATTCCTAACATTTGCAACAAAAAATCTTGTCGTGAGATATTTTTTCTCGTTTGCTTACATAATAATGTTTTATGTCCATCCTGGTTCATAGAATTGCTTGAGATTGGACCTTTGTCATTGCTTGAGATTGGAAACTGCTTCAGAGAACTTTTTTTTGGCTCCCATTCACTGTCCTTTTAACCACTGTCCTTTGTCATTGCTTGAGATTGGAAACTGCTTCAGAGATTTTTTTTTTGGGCTCCCACTCACTGTCCCTTTAACCACCGTTTCTGTCGCTTAATCTCAGCAGAATATTTTGAGACAAAGTTTTTGTCAAGATATATTTTTAAACAAATCGGATAGAAAAGCTGCCGATGATATTAAAAAGCAGAAGTAAATTCAGAATGAGCGATACAAACCACACCACACAAGCCACCACAACAACTCAACTACAAAAAAAAAACAACTATCGACTATGGCCGGTTGAAATGGGGCCTCAACACGCGCCACCACACCATGTCGCCACTGTATGTTGTGCCATTGTTGGGCCACTCCACAAGCTCCACCACAAAGCCAACCACTAAGCTCCATCATCGTAAAGACAAAGAGAAAAGGGTACTCCGTATAGTCACTGTGCACATGGACCCATTTATTCAGCAATGGTTGTTGATTTGGAAGGTCGATCGGGAGGCTGACGTCGCCATTTTTTCAGGCATATGAACAGGCGCTCGCAAAACATTCAGAAAAGGGATCAAAGAGAGATGGAGGAAACGAATGGCAATGTACTGCGTTAGTGCGATTATATCATGATAGATGAGATTGAGAACCACTCTACGTGGCAATGCCTACTCTAGCCAGTTGATTGATAGACCAATGACTCTACGGCTTCAAGCGCAAGTATAAAACCACTGGCAAAGTTCAGAAAACAACTCTAGTTGATCTTGCCATACATGCATGGGCTGTCGACATGAACCAGCCAGTGCGCGCACACGTACGACAGATGCACAGCAAAAGTGCAAAACAGAAGGAAAAAAAACAGATAGTTTAACTCTCGCTGTCTTGCTCTTGCATAGTTGCATTGCAGAAGCGCCGCGCCTCAAGCCTTCTTTTTCTTCCCCAAGAACACGTTAGTGAGCACCGTCTTGGACTGCAACGACACGCGCAGGATGTCCAATCCCTACACAAAATTAAACGTCGATTCGTCAACGACGACCGTACAAGAATTCCTCGCTTATAGTACTGTGCTGTTGTTAACAGGAGTACTGTGTCTACAATTCTACATGTGATAATTACCTCTGCATAGGCGATCTGCACGGTCGTCTCCTGAAGCATGCCGACGTCCGTGATGCCGAAAGTGTTGAGGAGGGTGATGCCAGAGATGGACGACCTGGGCACAACCTTGAGATCGTCCATCACAGTGTACGTGACGACGCCCCGCACGAACCCGTTCTCACATCCGGCAGCCGTTTCGACCTCTTTCACCGGCTCCGCCGAAGACGGGAGAAATCTCACCTCAGTGCTCATCTGAGCACCACACGACGGGCATACCCAGTTGCACGTGTCCGTCACGTAACCACCACCACAGCATGAGGAACCCCTACTGCGGTAGCTACGTCGTTTACTGCCGTTTCTGCACATGAAAAACTTGGTCGGGCGCGGCGGCTCGCATGGCGGCGGCGGCGGCAAGCAGAAGAGAGATGAGGCTTTCGTGCCGGCCGCCGGCGAGAGCATGGCGGCGGGGTGGAGGGAGCGCGTCCTTGGCGGCGCCGGTCTGGACGTAGGCGTCGTCGAGGGTCTCGACGCTGGCGTACACGTTGCCGAGGGAGCCGACCATGGATTTATTCCCGAGGAGCTCGACGGCGGTGGCGACGGGGAGGGCGAGGAGGGAGAAGAGGAAGTCCACGACGTCCTTGCTCGCCTCGGCGTACAGCACGCGCTGGCACTTGGTGTCGACCAGCAGCTTCATGCTTAGCGTTGTTGGGTTAGCTTTAGGGCTGGTTGTGGTGGTTGGGGCCATATCTTGATCAGGCCAGGAGGGACTAGATGAATAATCTGCTTGTTGGCTTGTTGCTGGTGGAATAATTATGAGCTAGTATAAGACGTACAAGGATGCCTTCACCTTAAGTATAGTCAGCTCATTGGTCGCCACAAATGCAAGAATACGTGAAGTGCAACGGTCACCGAATTATGAAGGTGGAGAGGCCAGTGGAAAGTGGAAACGTTCAGTACACGAATCGACCTAATTAAGAACGTGTGAGTGAGACCGATGATTATTTCGTGATTAATAAAACGAGCATATTGGAATACGTGTCGATTGGCTTGGCCTTACTGCTTCCAATGCATGAATGACACCGTACACCGGTCGCTAATAACGTGCTGCTAAAGGGGGCTGACAGAAAACAACGTTTCATTCACGTCTCACATAAACTTGTACTCCTAGCGACGAATACGAGCACACATTTGAGCAAATCAAAGCTGAGATCATCCAATCGAGCCACATCGACAATAGAAAAATTACTCAAATTTACTGAACTCATGACATAACAATGCGCAGTACTACCATTGCGCATAACGATCAAATGACAGATAACCACCACCTGTGCATGCAGTTCCTTCGAATGACTGCATGATGAACCAGGGAATCAGCACAAAAGCTACACGTATACGAGAAACAAAGAAACCGCGAAACAAAGACGCGCGCGCAGGCTAGAGAAATCTGGTAGAGCACTTCGACGACAAGATCGAACCAACAAAATAAACCAAGCAGCAGCGAACTTATTATGAATGGCGCCTCAAGCAGCCTTGCGTTTCTTCCCAAGGAAGACGTCTGTGAGCACGGTCTTGGACTGCAGAGCCGCGCGCACGATCTCCAAACACTAAAGAAGAAAAAATCAGCAAACACACGAACTGAAACATGATTCATGGATGCAACCAAATTAGATTAGTACAGACATATATCATCATATATCGATCTTTACCTCGTCGTAGCCAAGCTGCACCGTCTTCTCTTGGAGCGTGCCGATGTCCGTGACGCCGAAAGTGCTGAGCACGGTGATGCCGGAGATGGTCGACATGATGGGCGCCACCTTGAGGTCGTCCATCACCGTGTAGGTCACGATGCCTTGCACGAACCCAGCGCCTGCATGAGCAGCAGACGCCACGGCTGCCGGACCACCTGATCCGCTGCTCGAATCCTGGAGCCTCATTGCCACGGTCATCTTGCCACCGCAGTTCTTACGCTGGCACCGAGCGTCCGAGCGCCATAGACCTTACTCAAGAACCCTTGGCACTTGGTGTACTTGAAGAAGTTGCTGCAGCGGTAAAACTCAGTGGCCTCGTGCTCCTCCTCTGCCATCTTGTCCTCATCATCCTCCTCCTCCTCTGCCACCTCGTCGTCGTCGTCCTCCTCCTCCTCCTCCTCCTCCTCATCCTTATCATCCTCATCCGCCGGCTCTGGCAGCTGGAGCAGCTTGCCGCCATCGTAACCTCCGGCTGGCGCAAGCAACGCGTCCTTCGTGTCGGCGGAGAGGACATAGGTCTCGTCCAGCTTCTCGACGCTCCCGTAGAGGTTGCCGACGGAGCCGACCATGGAGTCTGTGCTCAGGATCTTGACGACCGTGCCGACGGGCAAGGTGAGGAGGGAGAAGAGGAAGTCCACGACGTCCTTGCCGGCCTCCGCGTACAGCACGCACTTGGACTTGGTGTCGATGAGGAGCTTCATGCAGAGCTTGGAAGCACTAGCCTCACAGCTGGTTGGTGATGAGGACATCACCACGTTGGACATACAAGAGACGGACTCTTCCCCGGGGTATAAGTCATCACCACGTCGGACAACAACTTCGGTTCGGATTCAGCCGACACGTCTGTGCTTCAACTGCGATATCTCCCTCATACGACGTCCAATCAAGGCGTTCTTGGATGCGTTGGAACCGTGACGACGAGACGCTTCTTTTGGTTCTAGTTTTAGCTCCAGAAGATTCGTGGATCATTCTGTGTGACCATGAAAGGTGCTGCTACATACTTTGCCTTCCCAGAGCTCCACAAATTATACTTTAGGTCAGTGCAGCGAAGGACCCTTGCAATCTTGGTACTACCTCCTCACAGGTATCACGAACCAGCCACCGGTTGTACCATCCACTGCCTGCTTTGGTAAGAACTTGGTAAGACATGTGTGAGGGTGTAGGTCCACCAAAGCCGACTGCATAGTTCATATGGATTTTGTTGTTCACTAACCATGCCAGACGACGTCCCTGTTTTGTCTAGTCAGTTGGTGCAGGCAACGACCGACCTGAAGGATGTCTTCATGAAGGAGTTGAGCAAGTTAACGACGGAGGTCAAGGCTGCCTGCCATACCATTGAGGGTGTGGACAAGCGAGTCTCCACGTTAACAACAAGGGTTCAGAACCTCGAGTCCAACCCCCCCCCCCCCAAGCCCAAGGACGAGGATACCTTTGATGAAGACTACCTCGACGACGATGATGATGTTATTTTTGGATCCGATGGCGAGCCTGATCTCATCAAGACTAGAGGTGAGAGGCTACGTCGTCACCGCTTTCGCAAGAATACCACAGGTATGGGAGGTAACAGACACCGCCGAAGCCAAGGTAATGGTAATGATGATCCTTACGCCAAAGTTAAATTTACTATACCATCTTTTTATGAGCGTTATGATGCGGAAGAATATCTAGATTGGGAGATGACGGTAGAACAAAAATTTGCTTTCCACCTTGTTCCTGATAAACATAAGGTTAGACAAGCAACTAGTGAATTTAAGGATTTTGATATAATCTGGTGGCAAGAATGTGCTTCATTAAACATACAACCAACTTCCTGGAATGAACTTAAAGTTGCTATGCGTGATCATTTTGTTCCTGCCTCTTATAAGCGTGATTTGCGTAAGAAATTGCAACGTTTAGAGCAGGGAAATATGTCTGTTCAGGAATATTATGCCAAGCTACAGAAGGGTATGGTTCGTTGTGGGGTAGTAGAGGATCCTGAGGATAAAATATGTCGTTTTTATGGTGGTTTGAGACGCGATATTCAGTACATTGTTGACTACAAAGAGTTTACTACCACCAACCAGTTGTTCCAGCTTGCTATGCTTGCAGAAAAAGAATTGCAGGGACGAGCCAAGACCTTCACACCGTCGCCGGTCGCAAGTGCACGTCCGACTCCACCAGCGAGTGCACGTTCGACAACGCCGGCGCCATCTAATGTGCCGGTTCCACAACACAAGAAGCCACTTTCTACCTCTACTGACAAGGGGTCGTCAAGTAAATCTGCTAGTATCGTGTGCCACCGCTGCAAGGGCATGGGCCATGTCATGAAGGATTGTCCAAGTACTCGTGCTTTCATCGCTTCGCCGGATGGTAATGGATATGTAAGTGCTAGTGATGTTGAAGATGAATTAGTTGTTGCGACTAACTTTGTTGCAGATTCGGAGGACGACAATGAGGCTATAACAATTGACTCCGAGGCTGCATCAGCGGGGTTCCAAAATTTGGCTCTTGTTCAGCGCGCATTGAGTTCATAGGTGGAACGTGAGAAGGAGAAGATTCAGCGCAAAAATTTATTCCATATGTTCCTCATAGTCAAAGATTATCGTGTGCTCACCATAATTGATAGTGGGAGTTGCAACAACTTGGTGAGTTCAGATTTGGTAAAGAAGCTTCACTTGCCGACACGTTGTCTTGAACATCCTTACCATTTAGAGTGGTTGAACAGTAGTGGTCAAGCTAAGGTAACGCAATCAGCACGTATACATTTTTCTGTTGGTTCTTATCATGATTCCGCTGATTTTGATGTTGTCCCGATGCAAGCATCTTCTCTTTTGTTGGGTAGACCATGGGAATTTGATAATGATGTTGCACACCATGGTAGAACTAATACATATACTTTCATGCATAAGAACAAGAAAATTATTTTGCTTCCTTTATCGCCTGCTGATATTAGGAAACATTTTCAAGAGCTTGCGGCACGAGATAAAGCTAAAATTGATAGTGTTGGATCTACTGATGATAAACCACCAGGGATTAAATTAAAAGGAGGTGCTTTTATTGCTACTACATCCGCTGCTGCTGCATTATGTGATAATCCTGATGCTCCTTGTTATACTATGCTTAGTCGAGCTATGTGCTTTATTACAGATGATCTTTTGTCTCGCTCTTCGCACGTTCCTGTTACTAACCTTTTGCAGGAGCTTGATAATGATGGGATGGCGTCGAGGAGGACTCCAATTCAAGAAGGGGAGGATGATGAGGACATCACCACGTTGGACATACAAGAGACAGACTCTTCCCCGGGGTATAAGTCATCACCACGTCGGACAACAACTTCGGTTCGGATTCAGCCGACACGTCTGCGCTTCAACTGTGATATCTCCCTCATACGACGTCCAATCAAGGTGTTCTTGGATGCGTTGGAACCGTGACGACGAGACGCTTCTTTTGGTTTTGGTTTTAGCTCCAGAAGATTCGTGGATCATTCTGTGTGACCATGAAAGGTGTTGCGTCACCTGTTTTGGGCCTTTTCAGGCTTTGTATCGTGTCGGGCCTTCGGCCCATGTCACGGGCGCGGCGCCCCAACCCTAGCTCGCCCCATGACATTAAATTTAGTAGCTGCCGTCGTTGAGACTCGGGTTTTGCTTAGATTATTCTGTCAAGAACAATTTCGCCGTCTATCGATTCGTAGAACCCCAACTTTCGATCTTAATCATACATCTGCAGAGTCACTTCAGATTGAGCTGTGTTCTTTCGAGTTCTTGCTTGGGTTCTTCGTTTCGCAGGCAGGGATTAGCCTTCTCGGCGAGGTCAACCGGGTTGTGACACGGTTGATAACCAGATGAGTCGTGGTGCTAAGATTGCGAGGTTCGAGTCGCTGACTTGAAGCCGGATCGGTGTGTTACGCTCCGCTCAAAACGAATTATCTTTCACCTGACGGAAGATCGGGCAATCCCGTCCCCATCAGTTGGGGCCATGCATACCGTCTACTGGTCTCGATCTGCTGATAAATTAGGGGTAACCTGACCTCATCTATATACTCCGCGCTTGAAGAGTCATCCGCGGCGACTTATTTTCATGCAGTCCCGAGGCAGGAAAGCAGGCGTGCCTGGCTCGTGGGATGCAGGTTTGATGAGTTTGGTTGCCTGCATATAGTTCTGGGCCTGGCCTGATGCGTGCAAATGGCCCAGCGGAGCCTGGCTGCCGGGAAACAGAAATGAAATCCGTTCCCTCGTGGCCTGGCTCGCGCGAGGCGAGTGCGAGCGTGCGGGGCATAAAAAATGGCTCGCTCGGTGCTGATTCAGGCAACCAAACAAGTGCTTTATGTATCCTGTATGCGATGATGCAGTCAACCAGACATAGACATAGACGTGCAGTCAACCAGACATAGGCGTGTTGCATGTCTTTAGCCTGGCCCGACTGAGCCTGGCCGGTAGATGCGAGCCTGGTTCTGCTGGTCCTCGAACCAAACGCGCCCTCGATCGAGTTTGTTGGGAACCCTCGACGGCTCGACGACCAAGACCAAGATCGAGTATTTGCATTCAGTCCCAACGCAGTAGGGGCGGCGTGCGTTTACGGCCGATGCATCATACATGCATATGCCAGTCCCGATGCAAAATGCAAGGCCGCTGGAAATCATGCTAATCTAGGGAGAGTGTACTCCTACTACTCAAAGAGTACACCAATATAATTATAGCCTATGGAAAAGAGTACTTCAAATCTCTCCATTTCTAGGTTTTCCTTTCCGTTTCCATTTTCAATGACTATGATTCTTATCTACTGAGTTTGTTGGTTCAATGTTCTAGCAACATTTTCTTGTTGACTTGTTTATACAACATTTCAGCTCAACAATTTACTTGAATTTTTTTCAGCTGAAAATGGCATGAAGCCGAGCCTGCCCAAAAGTGCCTTTGGATGGGCGTGGGCATGGGTTGGAGTACTAGTTTCTTGATGATGGCCAGCTCGTGCAAATGGCATGAAAATGGCATGATTACTTTTTCAGCTGAAAATGGCATGAAGCCGAGCAGCTCGTGCACCACTCCCTTTCGCACCGAGGAAGACGTCCGTGAGGACCGTCTGCGACTGCAACGACGCCTTCAGCAACGCCAAACCCTGCCCATGGATCAAAACAAAAGGGTCAGAATGAATAGAAAACTCAGTAATCTCTCCTTATTCATATATTTAAAAGCAATGAACACACTAATTTAAAAGTATGTTGAATCACAAATTAAACTACACCCATACAAAGACGTGAAATATAGTACCTCTTTGTAGCCGATCTCCACGGTCTTGGGCTGCATCCCGGTGATGTCGGTGACGCCGAGGGCGGCGAGGGCGGTGACGGCGGAGATGGTGGACATGGGCGCCACCGACAGGTCGTCCATCACCGTGTACGTCACCGTCTCCCGCACGTACCCGCCGCTGCTCCCCTCGCCCACGGCGGCCGCCGCCGCCGCCGCGCCACCGTCGGGCTCCACGACGAGCTGCACCTCCGTCTTCATCCTGCCCTTGCACACGGGGCACGCCGTGCCACTGACCGTGGTGGCGTAGTTGTAGCAGGCGGCGGAGCAGCTGCATCCCTTGCACCTGTAGAGGCGGCCGATCGGCGGCGGCGCCGGCGCCGGAGCCGGCGGGGCGGTCAGATGGAGGACGGCGGGCTGGAAGAGCAGAGCGTCCGTGGCGCCGCGGCGGGAGACGTGGCCGGCGTCGAGCGCCTCCACGCTGCGGTGGAGGTTGCCCATCGAGCCGACCATGGCGCCGCCGCCGGTGGTCAGGAGCTTGGCGGCCACGGCGCTGGTGGTGGTTGCAGCCTCGTCGTCGAGCGGTGGGATCGAGGCGACCCCGCCGGCGCCGGCCGCGGTAAGGAGCTTTGTGACGGCGCCAGGGGGGGGGGGGGGGGGGGGCGAGGAGCGACAAGAGGAAGTCCACGACGTCCTTGCCGGCCTCCGCGTACAGCACGCGCTGCGCCTTGGTGTCGATGAGGAGCTTCATGGTCAGGGGAGCGGCAGGTTTCGCTGCCATCTTCTCTCAAGATATTGTGGGTGCTTCGAGATGAAGGAGGAGCTAATGGCCATCGCTCGCTGGCAATATGTACTACTAGCATGAGCACGCGAGATTTTAATGGCCTCCTTGGAGATGAAGAAGATAGCTGGAGCTAGACCGACGGTGCCGGCAGACGCGTTAGCTCCTCCATTGGCCGCACGGACGGCGCCGGGACGCGTACCGTCGCGCCGAAGCCGAAGCGAGTGCGGCGGGGGTTTGCGGGCAGGCCCGGGGGATTTCGGCTTCGGGGACGTGGACCGACTGGCCCAGAAGTAGGGTATGTACCGCGCGGGCCGCGATCGGCATGGCAAGAACAACACTAGGCCCACATAAGAGTAACAAATGGCCGCGCTACGGCAAAGTTTAGCCCAAGGGCCCCTCCCCCATCATCCGAACCCATCGCCCTCGTCGCCGGCAGAGTTTTTTGCTTTTCTGAACATGTCGCCGGCAGAGCCTGCGGTGGGCAAAAACAGCTACGTACATTGTGAGCGACGTACGTACCCGTGCTAATATATTCCTCCTCCTCCTTGATTATTGATATATTGTTGTTTCTTTGCGTTTTTTATTTATAAGATGAGTGTGCCCTATCTGATTTGGATCCCATTTACAGTACCAATGTTTGATATTTCCATGCAACTGACAAGGGCCAATGCTGCCTCCTGCTTAAGAGATGGCTACAGATAGAGAACATCTGAAGTAGTAGTATGTATGGAGAATTGAAGATATCCATTACATTGATCGCTTCTTGTTTCGGTAGTCACCAATCATCAGCACAGGAGTCGACCATGGCTCTGGACACATTGTACGGACTGTGATCATAGCTCTGGACACATTGTCCTTTCTAGAGTCGACCATGGCTTAGCAACCAGATGCGGAGTCTTCTTCAGCCGCACAGATAATCCACCTTGCTCATCCATGTCAATCCTCGATGTCCCATTAGCTAGGTAACTCCCAGTCAAAATGGTAGAGAAGGTTTGCCCGCACCAACTCGATACTTGGCATGCCAAATCCAACCCCAGGGCACCCTCTCCTCCCGGCACCAAATGGCAACAACGTGAAGTCCTGCCCCAGCATGTACTGATCCATGGCGGCATCCTCCGCGAACCTCTCCGGCAGGAACTCCTCCGCACGCTCCCATGTCGCAGGGTCCCGTCCGATAGCCCAGACATTGATGAGAACATGAGTGCCCGCTGGAATGTGGTAGCCGAGCAACTCGGTGTCCTTGATCGTCTCACTCGGTGTTCTTTGAATATGTCAGAGGTATAGTATGCCTAAGAGGATGAACACGGTCAAATCAGGTATGTACCAGGATGATGGCCTTGATGGTGGCTACTGTGTCAAACCAGAGTTCCCCGGCCTCTTCCTCTTCCTCGTTCGCATCCAGCAGCGCGTCCACAAAGTCCCCTTGATCATCGTCGTCGTCTCCCACCCGCTGCCCGACACGGCGGCGGCGGCGGCGCTCACGGTGGTCCGCGACGGCATGCTCGACCAAGCCGTCCAGCACTTGGAACGTCCGTGTCGCCTTGGCGTCCAACCCTCTCAGCGAGTCCACCCACGCCAGCCATGGCACGAGCTCTCCGAGCGTGTCGGAGCCCATGAGCTCGTCCAAGTCGGCGAACACCGTCCTCACCTCACCTTCCCCATCGAGCCCATAGCTCACGTAGTGCCCACCGAACGCGGCGCGGAAGATCACGTCCTTCGCGTAGGAGATGAGGAGCTCGCTCAGATTCACGGCGACGCCGTCGTCGCCGCCGCGGACGCGGTCGACCAGCACGGCGACCTCCTGCTCCCGGAGGCGCCGGAAGGAGAGGACGCGGCGCTGGCTGAGGAGATGGAGCACGCAGACGCGGCGCACCTGGCGCCAGTGCTCGCCGTAGGGGGCGAAGGTCATGTCACGGCCGTAGAAGAGGCGCTCCACCATGCGCGACCTGGAGCGGCTCGCGAAAGCCGGGTCGCGGGTCTTCATGGCCTCCTGCGCCGCCGCCGCGGAGGAGACCACCACAGTGGGCATGCGGCCGAGGCGCAGGAGCATGACCGGGCCATGCGTCGCGGCCATCGCCTGGAGCTTTCGATGGGGCAGGGATCCGAGGAGCGCTAGGTGCCCCAGGAGAGGGAGGCCCGGCGGCGACGGAGGCAAACTCCGGCCATCTACTTGGGGCGGAAATGTTTTTCTGCCGGTGGAGAAGAAGAGGAGCAGGAATGCAGGATGGAGAGAAGGGCAATGGGCAGCAGCGCAAGAAGCGTTGAGACTTCCATGCTTGCAGGACGCGCATGAAGTTGCGTTCTCCTCTCCCTTGTCCCTTTTATTGGGCCCTCCGTGCTCAAAGAAATGGCAAAAATATCTATACTCGTGTATATCAGTGAACAGCAAAGTCAAGTGAGTGATAAGCTAAAATGCATTTTGGCTCCAAGCTGTACGATTTTTCATGTTCGGACATGTCATGTCTCGTCGATGGTGCTACCTAACCTAGTCAAGCTTTGATTGGAACAAGGTTGGAGCATTGCGGGGTGGAAGGAGGATCTCCAATAATTCCACACTGAGATATAGACGATGTAGCACCACATAGTTTTTTTGCCTCCTAGGATATAAGTGAAACTAGACTTCAAAACAAAAAGGTTAATCCAAAATTATTATATTTGGAACGATATGTATTCAAGAATTATAAATTTGCCATAGGCCCTCTTAAATTTCTATTGCTGTATTAAACAACCACACCACAAACTTCAATTGAGCTACATGAGCCAACAACAATTACCACGTACTCCTGCAATAAACGATGCTCACAACTACTCCCTTCCTTTCAAATTATAGTTTATTTGATTTTTTTACTCTAAATTTAACCGCTCGTCTTATTCAAAATTTTGTGAAAATTATCTTATTTTTTATGGTGGATTGATTTATTAACAAAAAATCTTCAAAAAACCTTAAATTTGTCTTTATTTCCATAATTTTTTTAATAAGACGACCTGTCTAGGTTATGGTAAAAATAGTCAAACGACCCACATTTTGGTGAGAGGTAGTACTACTCAGTACATCAATGACATGGAGCATGTATATACTACTTTATTAGTGTTACAAACTTTTCTAAAGTTGCTACATTAAATCATTGGTGTCAAGTAAACGAAAACAAAGGTTAGTGCTACATCTAGACGATGTTTTGAGCTCTTCGATAAATAACCGAATCGCCTTTGTCTTTTTTCGAAAGCCTTTGATCTTTTTTTTCTTCTTCTTTTTTCTGATGAAGGCTTTTTTTAAAAAAAAAGTTCTGATGGAGGATTTGATCTTCTTGATTATAAAGAGTAGGGATGAAGACGATTACAGAAATTCCCAATCGACCGAGCTTCATTTTCAAGATTTTTACGGTACAGGTCAGAAATGGTACGAAAATAGGAAACTTTAGTCGGAAAACGATACTGGATTATACCGTCGAATAGCTCTATCGACCGAATTTTGTCGGAAATTTTACGTTGGAATTCCGAATTCAGGCCCAGTAAAAAATATAGTTAAGAAATGATAATAAAAAATTTCAATCGTTTCCGACCGATTTCATCCTTAATAAAGAGAGGTATACAGTACAATACAAACTGTACACGAGACACTGACTGAGACAGACGCCCTTCGGGCTAGGTGGGCTGCGAATTGGCCCCGGTATCAGCAAATAAGGCATCGGCCCACAAAAAATTGGAAACCGTGTGGATGGGTAAGCAAAACCTTCCTGAGCGGCGGCCCACACGTCTATACCGCAACCGAGGGAGGGAGAGGACTCCAAACACATCAGCGGCTACCGCCGTCTCCGTCGCCATCGCCGTCGTCCTCGCCGGTAGCGACCAGACGCTTCAGCAACTTTCCACCACGCTGTGAGTGGTTTCCGTTCACCCTCCGTAACGGCGTAACGCTCCTCCTCCTCCTCACAATTGAATCGCCTTTTCTTCTTGATTGATCTGAGATGTACGTCGACGCTGTTGCCGATCTGTCGCCCCATATGTTCATATACTTCTATGATTTTTTACTTCTGTTTTTTCATATGCACTTTCAGACAAATATATTACTCTGTCAGAGTTCAGATCACTGCTAGGAAAAGCTGAACATGCATGCTGCTCTGTTTTACTTGCATACTAGTACACACGATGTGCTAAGAAAAGCAGTGACTTTCTCTATGGTGAATCCAGGTGACTTCTACAAAACCGTAACAATCTCGACTGAAGGCGAATCCATATGGCTACCAATGGATTATCCATGAAGCTCATGATCGACACCAAGGCCCAGAGAGTCTGCTTCGCCGAGGCCGGCAGCGACGTCTTCGAGTTCCTCTCCTGCCTCCTCTGCCTCCCGATCAGCACCATCACCAACCTCCTCACCAAGGATCGCATGGTCGGCAGCATCGGCAACGTGCAGGACCTGGACGCCAAGTTCCTGATCTCAAGCAAGAGCAAGGAACCCTACCTCACCCCGGCCGTCGCCCCCGCCGCGCTCCGCCCTCTGCAGGAGCTTCTGCACGAGCACGACGCCCCGTTGAGCGCGAGCACCAGGCTCTTCACCTGCGAAGCGAGGAGGGACTGCTACGGCACGCATCGCTGCGGCTATTTCTCTGCGATCAAAGGCGGCAGCAAATGTCCGGCTTGTTCTAAGGTAATGAACACGGCAATGCCGCATGTGAAGCCCAGCGGGTTTGTGGTCGGGACGGCGACGTACACGATCATGGATGATCTCTCCATAACCCCGGCGTCGAGCGTGTCGGGCGTCGCGGTGCTTGCGGAGTGCGGTGTCAAGGACCTGAGCTCGCTGCAGCAGAAGACCGTGAAGATCGGCAAGCAAGAGGCAAGTACTACTGCCTGTTTATCACTGCGTTTTTCTGTTTTATGTTATCTGCGGATGGAAAAAACGATGAGAATTTTCTTTAAATGGCAGACTAGATGATTATTTTGTGTTGGAATGTATATAGGCGCAGGAGATACTTCTTGCTTCCCTGAAGTCCAAGACCGTCCTGACTGACGTCTTTCTGCACAAGGAAAAAGTCCTTTGGAAGAAGGAAGCATGAATGGTTCTTAATTTGGAATAACATCTGAAGCTTCCGGCACTGATAGCTAATTTACCCAGAATAATGATTATTATCGTCACTCCTTGACGTGAGTTTGAATTGTTTTACTAGGTGCAACCCGAACCATTCCCTTAGTCTCTTGTGTAATAACCACTATTCTTGAAGCTCTGATTGAACAGTAATGGTTGATTGCAGGCAGTTTGCTCTGAAAGTCAGAATAGCGACCGGTTTCAGAAAGTGTTAGTCATCTTTGTTTGGTGGGCTTAACTAGGACTCAATGCAATTTTGAGCTAACATCACTGCTAATTCATCCCCGTCGAATAAGCTAGAAAAGTTCACATTTAATCCTACCTCTACGACACTGTTCCACCCATGCCTTCTTGTGAACAAGCCACTTGTCAACTGATGAGTCAACAACTCGTCAGTTTCAGTGTAAGACGCAAACAAGTTTCATCTCACCACAATTCGGCGCCCCACCTTTCGTGCACGATGCTCCCGAACACAATAGCCATGTGCCTAGGAACGAATATTCTTGGGGAGCCTGTCGGAAATCCTCTATATGTGATACTAATGCGTATTTGCTATTCTGTTGCTTATGATGATCCGCGCCGTCGACAATAACAAAGTGCTGACTAGTAAGTTCTGTTGGTGTGTTATTGTAATATGTGTAAATGTAAGGGACTAATGTGCAAAGTTAAGCAATAAAAGAGAAGAGAGGGGTGTGGGAAGGTTACCCAGCCCAGAAATTTCCCCAAAAACAACATGGTATACAGAGCTAGGGTTCGAGGAGGCGGCGGCGGCGGCCAAGGGCGTCGGCGGTGAGCGGCTGCGAAGCGGCAGGCGCGGAGAGGCGTGCGGCGCGTGCGACGCGTGGGCGCGCGGAGCAAGTGGTGGACGCGCGTGCGGCGCTCAGGACGCGCGGAGGCGCGTGCAGCGCGTGAGGCGCGTGCGGCGCTCGGGCCGAGCGAGCGCACGGGAGCAGCGCGGGAGCGTGGCTGCGGGCCGCGCAGGTGCTCGTGCATGCGAGCGTGCAGGAGAAGAAGCTAGCACGCAGGCAGGTGAAAATGCAGGAAAGGGAAAAGTGAGTTTTTCTTCGTGATTGTGGGGAAGAGGCCTGGTCCGTGTGTTTGCAGGCAGAAGTGACAATGGATTCAGACAAAGAGGCTGCAGTGAAGGCAGCATCTGGTGGTGGTTCAGGCGGAGTTACGAAGAGTGAGATGATGAGCGAGATGAGGAGTATGATTCAGGAACTCATGAACTTGGGTCCGATTGGTGCCAAGGCGAATGATGAGGTGAAGTTGAAGCTGGAGCTTGTGCCAAATGATGTGAAGCTAGAGGGCAGCAAGAATTATTTGAGCTGGTCCAGGAGAGTGTGTGTGATTCTAGGAGGCAAGGGAGTGGAGCACTATTTGCAGGAGACTTGTGTTGAGCCAGTTGATAAGCTCAGCACTGAGTGGAGAGTTTGGCATGCAACAAACTCTGTGATAATGGCTTGGTTGTTGGCATCCATGTCTCCTACAGTGAGTAAGATGGTGGAAGCCATGCGTAATGCATCCCTGATATGGAAGACCTTGGGGAATATATACTCTCGGAAGGGGAATGTGATGATGATGATGGAAATCCAGGGCAAGGCAGATAGAGTGAAACAGGCGGGAAGATCAGTGGAGCAGTATGCTAGTGAGCTTCAGTGCCTGTGGGGAGAGCTAGATCACTATGCTCCTCTCCAAATGGAGACACCAGAGGATGCTCAGGTTGTTCACAAGTGGGTGGAGGATAGGAGAGTGACCCACTTCCTGACGAACCTAGACCCTCAGTTTGAGATGAGAAGAGCTGCCTTCTGTCACCAGGACAGCCTTCCTACCATGGAAGAGGTTGTTGCAGCCATGATTGATGAAGAGAGTAGGCTTCGTGTGATGACTACTGGCAATCCGGTAAAGCCAACCTATGTTGCAATTGAAGACAGGGAGTGTTACAATTGTGGGGAAAAGAGGCACTTGAGTTATTGATGTCCCAAGCGAGGTAGTGGTGGTCGAGGTGGATCTCGTGGAGGTCGTGGGGGTACTCGTGGCGGCTATGGAGGAGATCGTGGTAGCCGTGGTGGAAGTCGAGGTGGAGGCCGAGGTAGAGGCCGTGATGGCCCTAGAGCCAATGTAGCCACCACTGAGGAGACTGAGTCTGTTACTTTGACTGGTGAACAGGCTAGGCAGTGGGAACAATGGCAGAAGGGCAAATCTTTTGAGAGCTCCACTTCACTTGACGAGCACACCACCAACTTCGGTAACTTTGCCAACTATGCCCACATGGGCAAAGGTACTCAGGCACAGGCACTTGCATCCTCATATAGGCATCACATTGATTGGGTCATAGATTCAAGAGCATCAAAACATGTCACGGGCAGGTCTAGTCCCTTTAAAACATACACTCCATACACCCATTCTGAGTCTGTTCAAACTGCTGATGGCACGTCCCAAAAAATCCATGGTGTAGGGTCTATAGAATGCACACCTTCCCTTAGTCTATCCTCTATCTTGCATGTTCCCTCATTTCCAGTCAATCTCATCTCTGTAAGCTCAATCATTGATCAATTTAAGTGCACCGTAATGTTTGATGAAAATTCTTGTGTCTTTCAGGAGAGGGGAACTGGGAGAAGGATTGGAACTGGAGTCAGGCGTAATGGGTTGTGGTTCATCAGTCATGAGGAGTCAGCATTAATATCAGCCGTTGAAGGAGATTTGAAGGCAATTCTACTACTTCACTGTCGGTTAGGACATGTGTCTTTTGAGAACTTAAGTCGGGTGTATCCTGCTATGTTTAAGCGAGTGGACAAGAGTAGACTTGTATGTGATGCATGTGAGCTTGGCAAGCATACTAGATCCATCTATCCTAGTATTGGTATTCGTAGTTGTGAACCATTTATTTTGATTCACTCATATGTTTGGGGTCCTTGTTCAGTCACCTCAATGAGTGGTGCTAAGTGGTTTGTTACCTTTATTGACTGGCATACTCGTATGACATGGATCTATATGCTTAAGTACAAGAATGAGGTGTTTCATTGTTTCCAAGACTTCCATAAATTGGTTGCAAACCAGTTCAATGCAAGGGTCAAGATCATTCGGACTGACAATGGAACGGAGTATGTGAATAATGAATTCAAGTCATATATTTCAGATCAGGGTATTATTCATCAAACAACTTGTCCTGGAACTCCACCTCAGAATGGTGTGGCTGAGAGGAAAAATCACCATTTGTTGGAGGTAGCAAGATCTCTCATGTTTCAGATGAATGTACCTAAGTATTTGTGGAGTGAAGCGGTGATGACAGCCACATATCTCATCAATCAAATGCCATCAAGGATACTTTGTATGAAATCTCCTGCTGAGCTCTTGCTGGGGAGGTGTGACTTTAAAGTTCCACCTAAGGTTTTTGGTTGTGTTTGCTTTGTAAAGGATCATCGGCCTACAGTGGGCAAGTTGGATCCACAAGCAGTTAGGTGCATATTTGTGGGATATGCCTCCACTCAGAAAGGGTACAAGTGTTGGGATCCTATTGGCAGGAGGTTGTTTGTGAGTATGGATGTGACATTTCGTGAGGAAGAACCATACTACACAAAGAAAAATGATCTTGATCCATTCTTGGAGGAATTTTCTCCAGTCACCGAGAGTGACAGTGGAGAGGGGGAGAATGAGAATGGTGATGTACAACATGATGGTGGTGAAGTGACTCGTGAAGAGGTGATTGTTGGGACAATCCCATGTCCTATGAAGGGGTCTGTGGGTCAGACAAGTGTGGGTCAGACAAGTGATGCTCAGGAGAATGAAGAGGTTAATGCTCAGGTTGATTCAAGTGGTGATGTTCAGGAGGAAGTGGGGGATAATGAAGCTGTAGTTGTTGGGACAATCTCGTGTCCCACTGGAGTAAAGGTGGATGAGAAGCAGGGGGAGCAACACATAGTGTATTATCGGAGGCGAGCAAAGAAGCAGGGGGAGCAACCACAACTTGAACAAGCTGAAGCTCCAGTCCCATATCTCTCCTCGGACTCCTCTCCATCAAGCACACCATCTTCGGCTGGTAATGATTCTTCCACCCCCTCCCCCAACCCATTGAGTTACCACTTGCACAAAGTAGAGAGCCTAGAGTCAATGTTGGAAAACCCCCTTCTCGTTATGGTTATGAACATGATATTGCTAAGTATGTTTCATACTCTAGTGTCTCTCCTGCATATAGAGCCTTTATTGCATCACTACAGGTAGTGCCTATTCCGAAGGATTGGAGGTGTGCTAAGCAAGATCCAAAGTGGAAAGATGCGATGAAAGAAGAGTTGTTTGCTCTCCAAAAAAACAAGACATGGGAACTTGTTCAACTTTCAGAAGGGAAGAAGGCAGTGGGTTGTAAATGGGTCTTCACTGTGAAGCAAACTCCTGAGGGAAAGGTGGACAGGTACAAAGCAAGATTGGTTGCGAAGGGATATAGTCAGACATATAGAATTGACTATGATGAAACCTTTGCACCTGTGGCAAAGATGGGTACTGTGAGGACCTTAATCTCATGTGCAGCCAACTTTGGTTGGCCACTTCATCAGTTGGATGTGAAGAATGCTTTTCTTCATGGTGATCTTCAAGAAGAAGTATATATGGAGATTCCACCTGGGTTCGCGAATGAACAGACTCTTGGGAAAGTGTGAAGACTCAAGAAGTCACTATATGGCCTGAAGCAATCACCACGTGCATGGTTTGACAGATTCAGGCGAGCTGTGTGTGATATGGGGTACTCCCAATGCAATGGAGATCACACAGTCTTCTACAAACATCAAGGCTCTCGTATCACTATCTTGGCGGTTTATGTTGATGATATAGTGATTACTGGGGATGATGTAGAGGAGATCAAGAAATTGAAGGAAAGGCTAGGTAAAGCCTTCGAGGTAAAGGATCTTGGACCACTTCGATATTTTCTTGGGATTGAAATTGCTAGATCAGCAAAGGGAATTATTTTGTCCCAAAGAAAATATGTCCTTGATCTATTGGTGGAGACAGGGATGCTTGGGTGTCGCCCATGTGGCTCACCTATTGATAGGAATCACCAAACATATGGTGAGTCTGGTGATCCAGTGGATCAGGAGAGATACCAGAGGCTGGTTGGTAGACTGATATACCTTTGCCATACAAGACCTGACATTGCTTATGCAGTGAGTGTGGCAAGTAGGTATATGCATGATCCTAGAACTGGGCATATGGAGGTGGTTTATCAAATACTGAGATATTTGAAGGGGACCCCCGGCAAAGGGTTGTGGTTTAAGGCAAACAAACACTTGAATGTGGAAGGATATTGTGATGCTGATTGGGCAAGCAGTAGGGATGATCGGAGATCCACATCCGGATATTGTGTGTTTGTGGGTGGTAATCTTGTTTCATGGAGAAGCAAGAAGCAAGTTGTGGTGTCACGGTCTACTGAAGAGGCCGAATATAGAGCGATGGCCTTGACTTTGTGTGAGATGACGTGGTTGAAGGGTCTTCTGAAGGAGCTTTGGGTGCTGAAGAATGATACTATGTCACTCTATTGTGATAATGTAGCAGCAATCAATATAACAAACAATCTGGTGCAATTCGACCGAATGAAGCATGTAGAGATTGATAGGTTCTTCATCAAGGAGAAGATGGACAGTGGGGTGTTAAAGCCAGAGTATGTTAAATCTCGTGATCAAGTAGCTGATTGCCTTACAAAAGGTTTAGGTCCTAAGGATAATGAGTCGTCATGTGATAAGATGGGCATGTTGAATATTTTCAGCCCATCTTGAGGGGGAGTGTTGGTGTGTTATTGTAATATGTGTAAATGTAAGGGACTAATGTGCAAAGTTAAGCAATAAAAGAGAAGAGAGGGGTGTGGGAAGGTTACCCAGCCCAGAAATTTCCCCAAAAACAACAAGTTCTAGGTGGAGTTTCTCTTGAGAATTGTTTTGCTTTTCCTATAAACAATGAAAATACAGGAAGTCATAGCCATAGCCAACAAAAATAGACAAATCTCATTAGTGGTAGATTGGACCAACTAAAATAGTTTAGCGGAGTAAAATTAACCTAAATTTTGTTGAGGGGTTAGGTGGATAAAGTGGATAGGTGAGGGTAGTACTAGGACAGTGATATGTCTCCGGTTTCCTTGTACAGATCTTTATTAGTGCCCCATCAGAGAAGATGGCTGATAGCCGAGCCAAATATTTGCATTTTGATTCTGCATTTATTTGTATTCTTTTGGCACTGATTTTTTTTCCGTGTCCCAAGTTAACCAATGGATTTCATGGTTCAAACTATTCATAACCCACAGTTCGCCTGCAGTTGTAAGCAACTTCTAAGGATGCAGAAACTATTAACTGGAAATTGACAAGTACAAGAAATCAACTGCTTGCCAAAAAAAAATGTTTAGTCATGTATTCAGCTACTCTTTGATCACTGGTGCAGAGTATAATAGCACAGGACAAAGTCATAATGCCCATATATTTTTACCTCATAGCATAACGCAAAGGGAAAACGCAGATATTTTCCCACACGGTGCAAATTAACAGTAAAGGCTCAACTGGCAGTAGTTCTTCATCTTACCAAAGGGATTATAACTTCTTTGTCCTCAGCACAGCTCTAACAGAACCATTCCATGCAGTAGCTTTAACTCATAAGCTGTAACTACTTACTACCCTTCTGAGTAGATTATCAGTGGTGATTTGTACATGAGGTTCCCCCAAAAAAACTGCACAGGCATGCGTAACTAAGCAGCAACTTCCTTCTTGCAACGGACTTTTTTCTTCAGGAGAAAGACATCGGTCAGGACGGTCTTGGACTTCAGGGAAGCAAGTAGTATCTCCAGGGCCTGCATTTGAACACAGCAATAATCAGATGCACTAATTAAGCAAAACCATTGGTACTGATTTTATTTTCTACAGGGGAGGTAATAAGCACACCACCTCTTCCTTGCCAATATTCACAGTCCTTTGTTGTAGTGTGCTCAGGTCCTTGACACCACACTGTGCAAGCAGGGTGATGCTTGACACGCTGGACGCTGGGGTTATTGAAAGATCATCAGTGACAGTGTATGCAGTTGTCCCAACTGCAAATCCGCCGTTCTTGACATCTGGCATTTCCTTGTTCATTGAACTGTAGCAGGACGGGCATAATCTGCCTTTGATAGGTGAAAATTATCCACAAGTAATGTGTGTGCCATGCTGACTGTCCGTTTTTCCTGAACATGTGAAGACACTGGTATTCACATTTAGTGGCACATCCAGGAGCTGTTGCAAAGGGGCAACAGTAGGGCTGAGGTAGGGATCCTTGCTCTTGTTATAGTGTACATACTTGGTGTTCAGTTCCTGGATGCTGTCAAGCACGTTACCAATACTACCAACCATACGCTCCTTGGTAAGCAGGTTGATGATGGTGCTCAAAGGGAGGCATAGGAGGCAGGAGAGAAACTCGACAACATCATGACCACCCTCGGCGAAGCAGACTTTCTGAGCCTTGGTGTCAATCAAGAGCTTGATCGATAATCCATTAATAGCCATGATATTACTTCTTAAAATTTCTCAGGGTTCACCTGTCACCAGATAAGGAAAGTTACACATGATTCCAGATTAGCTCTCGTTAAAGAGTTCAGATGTGCAAATCAACAACACTGAGGAATACACATACCAATTTCTCAGGAAAACAATTCAATTTTCAAGATGTTTGAATCAGATGGACAAACATTATTTTGCAGGTTGTACCAGAAAGAGATCAAGACACGGGTTTATAAGTTACAAGACGGAATTAACTCAAAAGTAATACACTTTGGCTGCGGAGAGAAAATAGCAATCCATATGTCTATATAATATGGTAAGTAACAACAGAGCAGCATGTTAAATTTCCCCTACCAGCAATCCACCTTCAGCCTGAGTAATCTACTTTTCAAAATGTACCATTTTGGAACAAAGTAGAAAAATATAAAAGTATAATAATGGTATCAGGGGTTCCCGTACTTTTCTTAGTAAAACATTAGGGGCATAGGAAGAGACAGAGATCAGTGGGAACAATTGTAAAGCACAACTCCAGTGCAAATCATCCAGATAACTTCTGTTTGAGAACTAGGATTCTTGGAAGACTAGTATAATGGTACCACCGGGAAGGATGATCAATGATCAGGGTTCCATTAGAAAACACTCATTACAGATTAACACTACCCAATTCTCTTTTTTCAAGACAAATTCCATTACAAAAGAACAATATACTTGACTGCAAAACATTTCTTTGCTCTTTGTATCAGTCAATTTTCTGCAAATAGGGCACCAAAACAGAATTTGATGCAGATAATCGAAGTATCGAACTGTGCAGAAAACGTACCAAATCTCCGCAAAGAGAGGGATTATTCTCCTACGAAAAATAAGTCTGAATTGAGTATCACTAAAAGCACCCTTACTGCCCTAGCCCGAATCCGAACCCAGAACACTCAATCCCAAAACCCCGTTTCTGGACCCCCCCCCCCCCCAAACCCTAACGAACCTAACCGATACAACCAGGGCACAAATAATAGGAGAATCGCCATCTGGATATAGGGCGATAGATCATCAACAACGACATTCTCACGGAAAGAGGAACGATTCCAATCAGACAGGACAGATTCATCTCGAGTTCAAAAAAATGCAAAAATAAACGAAATTGAGTTAAACAGGAGAAGGACTGGCGCCGCCGGCGAGGAGGATGAGCACGAAATGTTTTCTTTTTTTTTTGTTTTTCAATTTTGTCCCTGCTAAAGAACAGGCGTGTTCCGACTTCCGAGCGAATGGGGGCTGGGCTGCAGTTGGCCAATTGGGCTACGGTTGGCTCTTCAAGCCCATGACTAATGGGCTGTGAACTTTTTTTTCAGCCAATGGGCTACAGAGCAAATTTTATTCTGAAACCAAAAAAAAATTCAAAAACAATTCTGAAACCAAATTGCTCCCCACCCCCCCCCCCTTTTTAGACCAATTGCTACAGTAGCCACGTTGACTGTATTATGAAAACAAACTGATGCATCGAAAATCGAATAATTTTAGGACTAGAAAAATTGGAAGCCAAAATTGCTCAAGCAATGAAGGCCAAGTTTAAGATTCGAAAAAGTTCGGGAACATATGCATCATCGCCGAACTTGTTCTCGTATTTCTTTAGACCAAGAGCAAATCCTCTTTATCAGGACTACGACTACGATCCTCCTGCAAACAGCGATCAGCCCAATAGTATTCACTTTTCAGTCCTAACTAGCGTGGCTTCCTTCGCACAAAATGAGCTAGAATGACCATGATTATCTAAAGTGTCCGCGTCGAAAAGCAACTTCCGTCCGCGTCGCTCTCCCTGGGCGGCACGGGCGGCCGCACACCAGCGCCGCCGCAGCCCCCTCCCACCTCCACAGGGCCTCGCCGCCGCCGGAGCTCCCCGCCGGGAGCTAGGATGGCGGCGGCCGGGCCATTTCACCCGTCCGCGGCCGCTCGCAAGTGGATCCGAGGAAGCTTGCGTGGATCCGTGAGGCCGGGGCTCGCTGGGCGTTCCACGGCGGCTGGGGCGCCACGCCGGCGAGTGCTCGGTTGCGGGGACGACACGGCGCGGCGGCGAGCAGCGGTCGGCAGGCGTGTGCATCGCGGCTGACGGCGAGGTGGGCTGAACGCCCGGCAGGCTCGCGTAGGGAGGCGCCCGCGTCGAAGAGGGCCGGTGGCCAGGCCGGAGCAGCGGCGGCCAGTGCTCTGCTCGTGGGGGCGGATCTACCGCCCCCCTGCGCGAATCCAGCGTTGTGAGGCGGGACCGGCGGATCTGCGGTACGACGACGGCACGTGCGTGGAGGGCCGCGATTGGTCGCGCGAGGAGAGGTGGATGAGCCGCGGGGTCGCGCGTCGGCAGGACCTGCGGTGGTGCCTGTGCTGCATGCGATGGCGCGACACGGGGAGGAGGCCGGCAAGGTGCAGCGCGTGGCTGTACGGCAGAGGCCGTGGTGGCGGCGTGACGCCGGCGTGAAGACAGCGGCTTGGGGACAGAGCTCGGCGGCGGCTTGTTATGGTGCTCTGACAGTGGCGTCCTCCGGCTGGGGCGGCCGCAGCAGTGGTGTCGGCAAGGTCGGCTACGGCGAATGCATACAACGGGACTCGACACTCCAGACGTAAGCCCTTGGCGGCGGCGCCTTCGGGCGTCGCTTTCCCTGTTGAGGGCGTCATTCAGGAACTAGAACCCTGCTACACGAGTCTCTGGGCGAAAACCCGGTCCAGCTTCTGGACGAGCGACGGCGGCGCCTATGGGCGTCGTGACCTCCTTGAAGGCGTCGTCTCTATAGACACGGTCGTCGGCGGCATGGCCGGCCTACTACTGCGATTGCTCTAGCCGGTGGTGATAAAGCTGTCGGAGGGTATGCGAACATGGGGTTGTCTACCTCACGCCAAGACGCCCGCTCTACGATTGGGGTCGACGGTCTTCGTTCGGATGTTGTTGGCTGCTTGCAGCGTTCAGCGGCACATAGTGTTGCATGGCAACCTCCAGTGCGGTGCGGGACAGCGTTGAAGACGGCGCTTGCGGCAACGACAACTGACGACGACTTGGCCTGCAGCGGATCGCGGCGGGGTGTTCAACACGCTGAACTCTCCTGGTGCGGAACAACGTCGGAAGACGGCGCGGGCGACATCTTCGGTTTTTCTGACCCGATGGCGGTGTCTTTTGCGAGGGGAAAAGCAACGTGATGATTCGAACCACAGCGGTGGTCTGGAGGTCTGAGACAGTTCCCGGAGGGCGGGGCACCTCTTCTTGCTTCCTCGACGGCAATTCTTGAGACGAGTCCAGAGCATGTTGCCGTGTGGCGGGGTTTAGGCCCCCGCACACGAGAGCGAGGCGTGCTGAGTGGTGGGTTGGAGGTCCCCGCGCATGCGAGAGACGGCGGAAGTGGCGAGGCCCCCGTGCGTTGAGTTGCTTCGGACTCGGTGGTTCCATGCCGTCGGGCGGTTGGTTGGGTGCAGCAGCACGGCGGCGGTCGGTCCTGCACAGCGGTGACCCTCTAGGTGTGGTGGTGTCTGCCCCTCCGGCTTCTTTATCGGCGCCGGTTTTCTTCAGTGTTTCGATACCCGCAGGTGTGCGGTTGTAGGTGGAAGTCGCGGCTGTGTTTGTCCCTCTGTCGCTGTGAGTTGTGTGTGGCCACGTTGATGTACCAATCCAACCGGTCAGCGTGAGTTGTGTAGTCGAGCGGTAACCCGTGTTGATGTCCCAATCCAACCGCACGAGTTTGTTGTTGTTTTCTTTTTCTGTTTCCTGCCTATGACCTGTCGGGGTCGTAGTCTTGTATTTTTTTCTGCTATATTAATAGAAACGCACCCGTTTAGTGTTGTTCTTTAAAAAAATATGGAGTGCCAAAGATCGAAGTCGAAGAAGCTTTCGACGACGACCACAGGATTAACAAATCGATTCAATAGGATCAACCTGTTACTGTGAACAAATCTGGTCCATAGTGACAATGTTTTTGAAAACACATAATGACAACATGAGTATGTGAATGAATTAATAACGAGTAAAAGAAACAAATAGATCGGCAGTTTTCAGCACAGCCCCCCACCAGCAGGTGACTTCATTTGGCGCACAAACCGCTTCAAGATCCCCATCAACTCCCCCGTCGCATCGCTCCAGTGTCCGACAGAGAAGCCATGGCGCTCCTCCGCGAACTCGGCGAGCTCCACGGCCTTCCCCATCTCCTTGAGCCTCGCAGCGTAGCGCAGCACGTGGCCGCACATCACGTCGCGGCCGGGCGCCACGACGAGCGCCGGCGGCAGCGCCACCGCCTCCAGGCTCGGGCTGTCCGGGCCGAACGGGTTCGCCAGCGGTTGGTCCCTCGTGGCGCCCTCCGGCAGCGCCATGCGCCAGAGCTTGTCGGAGTTCTCGACCGTCAGGGACACGCCGGCCGGCGGATCGGACTCCGTCGCCGCGCGTTCGTCGCCGCCGAAGAACGAGGAGAAGAGGACGTACCCGGCGAGGCGCACCGGACCGACGGCGAGCCGCCCGGAGGCGATGTGGACGACGGCGTGGTGGGCGAGGTTGGCGCCGGCCGACACGCCGGACACGAAGGTCCGGGAGAAGTCGGCCGACGACTCGGCAACCCACGGCTCGGCGCCGGCGCCGAGAGCGGCCTGCGCGCGCAGCCATGAGAAGAACGCCGCGGCGTCGTCGACGGCGGCGGGGAGGCGGTACTGGACGGAGAGCACGACGGCGGGGAGCTCGGCGGCGAAGCGCTGGCAGCAGGAGTGGAACATGGGCTGGTCGTAGGCGCCGATGCAGTAGCCGCCTCCGTGGAAGTACACGAGCACGGGAAGCTGCTTGTTGTTGTTACCTTCGTCGCCGGCGGCGGCGGCGGCGACCGCCGGTGGCCTGTACACGCGGACCTTGAGGCCTCGAGCCGCGTCATACACGAGGTCCTTCCATTGCACGCCATGGACGTCAGGGAACGGCCCTGGTAGCATGATGGCCGACTCGTCGCCGCGGACGACGGAGCCGTCGCTGAAGAGCTGGATGACGCCGAGGAAGTCCTCCACGACGCGCTTCGTGTTCGTGGTGACGCCGCCGGACATGGTGATGGACGTACTAATGGTGAATTGCTTGGTGATGGTCTTCGATCTACCGAGGTCGAGGATGCAGGAGAGTAGCTTGCCGCGAACTGACGATTTGCAGAGCTAGCTGGATCTAGGATCCTTTATACCTGAGATGGTTTCTAATTTTCTTCCTGAATGGACGTTCTTTGCTATGCTGCGCTCACGTCACGCGATCCATTAAGGTTCTTGCCTTCTTGGGGTCGTAGTTCTTTGCTATGCGCTCACGTCACACTCGCTCGCAACGGACGCCGTGACGATCTCAGCGCACTAAAGTGTGACTTGTCATCCAGTTTTCGCGTGGCAGGAGGTCGGCCACTCCCAATTTCACTGTCAGAGCAGCCAAGTTTGGCTGGTGTTTCTTGGACTACGCGGCGAGCTAATAAGCCACGCGGCGGCATGCAAGTGGCTTCAAGCGAAAACCGGACGGCATGAAGAACAAATCACGCTGGGTCTTTGTTTAGATGGTGGACGTTTTGTTCTACTCTACACAGTGACAACGTCCCTTCAATTATTTCCAAGATGGTTGTAAATTGTTACTCCCTCCGTTTTAGTATTTTTTAAAAAAATCAAAGCATATCAAATTTAATCAAGTTTATACAATAAAATACTAACGTTTATGATACCGAATAACTACCATTAATTTTTTTACTAAATATATTCTTATAGTGTATCTATTTAGTGTTATAAATTTTTGTAATCCTCTCTATAATTTTAGTCAAACATAAAATAGTTTGACTCTCCAAAAAAATAGGAATGGCTTACAATCTCTACCTAATTATAAAGTAAGGATTGATTCCACGGTACTTGATTCTGCGGTACGTCATAATTTTATGAAAATCCCCCTGATCTTTACCCTAATACCAAAGGGGTATTATCTCTGCCTAAAATCCATCCGTAAAGACTCAGACGTATGTTCCACGTGCTTCTCTGTTCCGTTCTGTAGAGTCTGCAGCTCCCCTCCCTACCCGCGGCTCCCAATTCAACTCGAATACAAGAAAATGTCCGGCTCCAAATTAAACTAGGATCCGATAGAAGGTCGAAAGGAAATAGAAAAAACAGAAATTAGACAAAGAAAAAGAAATATCACATTGCAAAAGTACGGAGTGTTTCCGTGGCAAATCGTAAGTAAATATACATACACGATGGAAACATCATGGTATAGTACCACATTGCCAATGAAACTTAGGATATGCCTACTCATAACCAGTTAAGATGTCAATCAGAGCACCGTGTGGCAAGCGCGATAAGTCGTGGTCCCAGTCTTTCCCTTGCCAGTATCGTGGTAGCTGATGACGTTCATCATTCGGTGTGTTGAACCTTGCGGCTTCTGCTGAGCACACACCCACACATCAGCTCAGTTCATGCGCTTGCGCTCCCTAGCATCGAGGCTTGGACGCTAGAACAAAAGCCAGTGCCATATAGGAAAATTAGTATTGTTTTCTCATTAAGCCGATCTAAAACTTATATTTAGCCAATGTTACTTATAAATATTCTACAAGTTAGTGACTCGTACATCCACTTTATGTGACCTGTTCGCCAACAGTATTTTTCTCTCAGCATAAATCTGCACCAGTCAACCAACAATATTTTTCTCTCAGCACAAATCAGCACCAGCCATCTCAGACCGTGTAAGGACCTTTGGCAATGCCATACATATTATCGTCGTGGTTGACCGGCTCGCTGTAGCTTTACCTGCCGCGTGGCTGCATCGTCACATTATATTCCCGATTAGCATACAAATTTAAAATATTTTTAGAAAAAAATAGCGTGCATCATAACTCAACTATCATCTGTTTTGTACTATCTCTATTTCAAATTACTATTTTCTATTGATTCTTTTTTCATAATATTTGACCATTTATCTTATTTAAAAAATTACGCAAGTATCTTTTATTTTATTTATGGTTTATTTTAAAATTAAATGTACTTTAACATGACTAATTTTTCATATATTTGAACTAAATTTTTGAATAAAATAAGTGGTCAAACCTTACGAGAAAAAGTCAACAACAAGTAGTAATATGTAACGGCCATAGTAACAAATTAAAGGGTGAGTGATGATTTTTCTACTCCCGTTGCAACGCACGGGCATATTTGCTAGTTTAAAACAAAGTGAGTATTAATATTTCTTTGCTATGCAGCTATCCTAGAACTATTATTATATTTTTTCTTGAATTTTATAGAATTGGTAGAAATTTTGAATTTACATTTTGCTCGTGAGCCTAACAAGCCAGCTTGACCTGTTAGCGAGATGAACCATGCCAACTTTTTTGTTAGTTTTTTTTAACGAGACGAGCCAAGCTGCCTCATTTGAGTAACGAGCCAGAAAGAGATGAGGCGAGGCGAGGCGAGCTGTCTTGGCAACGAGCCAGAAAGAGATGAGGCGAGGCGAGGCGAGCTGTCTTGGCGATCACTCTACGAGTGGGCGTCCGTTTGTAAGTGTGCATGTATTCATATTCATATTGCGACATGACACCCTTCTCAGTTCCTTTAAGAAGAACATTCCATCACACATCATCTTCAAACCCAAAACCTTATTGTGGATATGGCATATGCCAATTGTGAACCGGTGGAACTCTCAGCGCAACAACATGATCGAGTTACGTGCGAATTACAAGTTCACAACGTGTAAAGCCAAACAAGAACGGTATCCCAAGTTCACCGCAGCGCCACAAGCCAGCTCACTTCATCTGGCGTACAAATCGCTGCACGATTCGGACCAGCTCCTCGTTGGCCTCGCCCCACCCTAGGACGGAGAAGCCATGCTTCTCCCCCTTGAACTCGGCGAGCTCCACCGCCTTCCCCATCGCCTTCAGCGCCGCCGCGTAGCGCAGCACGCGGTCGCGGAGCACGTCGCTCTCCGGCGCCTCGACGAACGCCGGCGGCAGCGCCACCGCCGCCAGGTCGGGGCTGTCCGGGCCGAACGGGTTGGCCAGCGGGTGGTCCCTGGTGGCCCCCGCTGGCAGCGCCATGCGCCAGAACATGTCGGACATCTCCACCGTCAGCGACACGTCCTCCGGCGGGTCCGACTCCGCCGCCGTGCGCTCGACGCCGCCGAACCACACGGAGAAGAGGAGGGACCCAGCGAGGCGGACGGGGCCGACGGCGAGCTTCCCCGACCCGACCTGCACGGCGAGGTGGTGGGCGAGGTTGGCGCCGGCGGAGATGCCGGACAGGAACGTCCGGGAGAAGTCGGCGGACTCCGCGAGCCACGGCTCGGCGCCGGCGCCTCCGCCGGCGAGCGCGGCCTGCTCGCGGAGCCAGGCGAGGAACGCCGCGCCGTCCTCGATCGCCGCCGGGAGGCGGTGCTCCGGCGCGAGGCGGTACTGGACGGAGAGGACGAGGGCGGGGAGGTCGGCGGCGAGGCGTTGGTTGAAGTGGTGCGCTCCGCCGAGCTGGTCGTAGGAGCCGATGCAGTAGCCGCCGCCGTGGAAGTGCACCAGAACCGGGAGCTTGTTGCTACCTCCTCCTTCGCCGGCGCCGGCGGCGGCGACGGACGACGGCGGCGGCGGCCTGAACATGCGGACCTTGAGGCCGCGCGCCGCGTCGTACACGGCGTCCTTCCACTGAACGCCGGGCACGTCCGGGAACGGCTGCGCCGGCATGAGCACGGTCTCGTCGCCGCGGACGACGGAGCCGTCGCTGAACAGCCGGATGATGCCGAGGAAGTCCTCCACGACGTGCGGCGCGGCGTCGCCCGACATGGCTGGTGATGCTTGCGGTTGGAGTGGGCTGGCTTGGATTGGATCTGAGCGGGTTTTACAAGGGAGGAGGAAGACTGAGATGGGATGAAAATTCGCCTCTGCATAGATATTAGCATCGTCTTCGATGGCACATGTGTGGCCGCCGGCGCTTGCGTTGACTCGTCGAGAGATATATAAGGCACAGAATGGGCTTGCGTGTCTGCCGGGATGTGTATCGCCGAAGTCATTTTTTCTTTTTGAAAAGGAGCTCGAAAACAATTGGAAGATCCTAAAACGATTGTCGTTTTCACGTGTATTATTTTACTTTGTCATTTTCAATTTCGTTTTTGCGATTTTTTTCTCATTTTCACTTTCACCCCTACTATTTCTTTAAGAAAGAAAGCAAGACACTCACACGCACGCACACTCACCGCTACAAATATAACCCTAACCTAATCTCTACCTCACGGGAGCACACCGACAGCTTGTAGCAAGTCAGGTTGCAAGCGGGGCGGGTTGCGGCTGCCCGCCCCGCGTCCGCACTATCCGCAACAGAACATGCGGGCTCATGCGGCTGCCCGCATGCCGCCGCAAGCGTTTTGCGGACGTTGCGGCAACCCGCATGGTCGCCGCGTGCCACTGCCAGCACAGGCTCGCTGTTCCCCGTTCCATCGGCTTGCATCCTTGAACGACGAACATTAGAACCCGTCGTGCATTCATGACCGAACATTCATGACCGAAGGTGTTGACGCGCAAAATATGTGCCGTGCACGCTGGTTTCAGGTGAGCGGCACCCCATTTTCATACACTAGCATGCGCTCTGTGAACAGTTTAGGCAAGCAAATGGATAAGTCAATGAATTGGTATTGAGTGTGGTCAATGGTGACAGATAACTTCTTCAGAGCTACCATAATATTTACTCTGACAGTTATTAACTTACAGTATTTTTTTAGAACGAAAGGGCACAAGATAACTTACAGTATTATTAGCCACTCATAATTTTGGGTCACGCTGCAAAAGGACAGATTGCAGTATTGCACTATATAGCCTATTGCATCATGTACATGCAAACCTTACATAGTAATAAAGGATTAAAGGTTACTACTGAGTTGACTTGGAGACACTTTTTTTTTGTTTGAGAAAGACTTGGAGACACTTAGACAATCCATCCCCACAGCTAATAGGGCGTCGTATACGTCGTATACAATGACATAAATTAGAGAAAGTGGCTACAATGATACACGCAAAATACCAATATCATCATGTTGACTAAGCATAAACAAAAGGGAACTCTATCAGACAGCTTACTTGCCACGAAATCAGCTCAATGATGAGGGAAAACAAATGAATCTTCAAATTATAAAAGGAGCAACAGGTATTAGTACATCCCAATCACATATATTTTTATTCACTCATAAGGAGAATCATAACCAGGACCTTATGTACTTGCCATTCATCAAGCAGCTCCTTAGACACTAGTTGACCTATTCAATTTAGGAACTTAACCTTCATAATACAACATAAAAAGTGATTGACATCATCGGCCAAGATAGGTGGCACAACGAGATGAAGTCAACATCTCAAGCCAACGGAACATCATGTGAGTTATCGGCAGAGAACACAGGAGTCACGCAGAATAAAATTTCACTTGGGGATTTATCTGCAATGGTGCCTGTGCTTAAACAAAATATGCATCATACTCCAAGGATTTAACTTTGCAGGCCAGCAATTCTATCAGATGGGAACTGCCAGCGTAATATATTAATGCAAATCATGTATGCCTTTACGTGATGCAACTACAGAGCAGAGTTGTATATAATGCAGGGATAGGAAGATCAATTATATGCCACAAGGGAGAAGAGAAAGGAGAAGAAATCACAAAAAAAAGGAGAAGAGAAAGGAGGGCATGGCTAGGAAGGATAAGGTGCCACGAGGGTTCATACCTATTCTGATTGGGGTGGGGGAAGAGAGGGAGAAGATCCTTGTGCATATGGAGCACTTGAAGCAACCCTACTTCCTTGAGCTTCTTGATCTGGCAGTGCAGGAATTCGGGTATGAGCAGCAAGGGGTCCTTCATATCCCCTGCACAGCCGAAGCCTTCCGATCGATCATTGGTGCCATCCAAAAGGCAAGGTCATGACAATTGCTGCTGCTCCCCAATTCTCTTCCTCATTTCTCTGTAAATTTATTAGGTTAGTTCACACAAGGATCCTATCGTGATTGTAGTTAGGTTTGTCACAGCTGTCATCTTGTAAAACGGCTGTAAATCCGTGACAAGGATCCTAGCACGGCAATAAATCGCTATTCTGAGATTTTGCCGAGATTATGACTGTTACAAGTTTACAACCCATATAATTAAAAAAGTGCCGACATCAAAAGGTACCAGTAGAAAGAAACTTGAGCCCTGCAGCTATCTTTCCACGATTTGCTTTCATGTTTTTATTTAGTTCATGCATTCCTTGTCCAAGCTAACGGAAGGCGTACGTGCCGAGTACTATGTGTTTCATCATGGTTCAGCGCCTTCAGCCTCTCATTCTCAGTGTGTCCAACTGTCCATCAGTTTTTATATATTTTTTTGAGATTATCCATCAGTTTTTAAATAACAACATGGTTATGGAACTTCACTATTATCTCATATATTCATCAAGTAAGCAACTGTCTGCCGGAAGACTACATCAGGGATCCGAGCTACAAACTCCTTACCATGCTTCGGCGCTTCGCCAAGGTTCAGTTGAGCAGCACTATTACAGGTTTACAGCTATATTGAGCAGGTCTTGTATTTCCATGCTATATTGAGAAGTACAAAAGGCTAGCATTTGGGCCGGGACGTCTCTTAATAAAGTCCAAAATCACTCAAAACACGATCGAGCATGTCTGTGTCCGCAACGCACATTTCCGTCCAACCGGCCCAGCAGGCCGGCCGCGCGTCCAGTGGGCGCAGCCCGTTTAGCCGCGGCCGAAACGTCCATGTGGGGCCAGCGATCCTCTCCCAAACCGCGCGAGCCAATGGCGTGGCAGCATCACCCAGCACGCGGATCGCCGCAACCAACAGCTCCACATCCACCGTCCGTATCCATCCAACGGCCAAAACCCCTCCCGCGCCCGCGCCTCCCAAAATTTCCACCCTCCCGCCTTCCCGCACCCTCTTGGCCTCTACAAAAACAAGCAAGCGAACCCCCAAATCCTCCCACCGCAAATTCGCCTTCCAATCTCCAATTCCCCATCCCCAAATCCTCCGGCCTCCTCGCTCGTTCGCCGCCGCCGCGCTCCTCCGATGGCCCGCACGAAGCAGACGGCGCGCAAGTCGACGGGCGGCAAGGCGCCGCGGAAGCAGCTGGCGACCAAGGCGGCGCGCAAGTCGGCGCCGGCGACGGGCGGCGTGAAGAAGCCGCACCGGTTCCGCCCGGGCACGGTGGCGCTGCGGGAGATCCGCAAGTACCAGAAGAGCACGGAGCTGCTCATCCGGAAGCTCCCCTTCCAGCGGCTGGTGCGGGAGATCGCGCAGGACTTCAAGACGGACCTCCGGTTCCAGTCCTCCGCCGTGGCGGCGCTGCAGGAGGCCGCCGAGGCGTACCTCGTAGGGCTCTTCGAGGACACCAACCTCTGCGCCATCCACGCCAAGCGCGTCACCATCATGCCCAAGGACATCCAGCTCGCGCGCCGCATCAGGGGCGAGAGGGCCTAGGGCGCTCGTCGTTGTTCTGCTCTCGTAGTGTACGTTTTCTGCAGTGCAAAAACCAGATGGGGAAAGTTGTTCCTTGCAATGATGTTTTGTAGTAGTGATGTTCTGGATGTTGGCCTCACTTCAATGAATGGAATATGGTGGGTTGGTTCCTGAATGCCTTTGTTCTTAAACGAATTGCTGTATGATGTGATTGATGTTCTGAATGCTTTTTAATCTGTTCATACCATAGTAACAGGAAACGGGGTCGGTGCCACGTTCCACGACCCGGGAACGTTGTCTCAATTTGTGGGTTGGGGTCACCATGGGTCATCGTCTCAATTTTCGCTGGATCATCGTCCCCACCGTGTAGGGTCGTAAACTCTGATCAAGGTCGTGGAGGTCGCCATGGAGAAGCTCTAACATGTGGCAGACGTGATATTGCAGCATAGATTGGACAATGAATATGCGCGATGGCTTTGGGACAGCTCATCTAACCCTTTTCTTTTATGTTTTTCTCCCTTTTCTTTGTTTTCCTTGACTCTTCTATACCATGTTCCGGGGTCATCGACCCGATACTTCTTGATTCACGTACCATGTTGTGAATTTTCGTCTCAAAGAGGTATACCCCCTCCGTACCACAATTTTATAAAGTATCGATCCTCGACCCTCGATCCCGTTCCTCGACCCAATCGACCCGGGAACTTTGTGACTATGGTTCATACCACACGCACCGACTCAGATCCGGTGCAGTGACCATAGCTAGTGCAACTTAAGCACTGCATGCAATCCTGACCATCCAATTTTCAACCGAACGATCCGGATCTGTTGCTACGGTACTAAAACAGGAACGCACAGTGCTGCGACTCGCTGATGTTGTTTACATCGAGATTCCTATGATTGAGACATCCAGTGGAACCCTGGCCGTACTGTATATATTTGTTGTGCTTATTTTGGGACATATTTTGAATCCTACAAGTGCAGTAATATTGGGACAGAGGGAGTACGCAGGATTTCAGGTTGCAAGTGATGCTATTTTGGTTGACTGTTGCAGAGTCATCTTGGCCAAGCATTCTGAATCTCTGATGTTGCACCGGGCCAGAAACAGAACAAACAGGAGCTGGATCAACCTTCCACCGTGAGTGTTCTCCTCCCATTATCTTCTGCGCGCCTGCTGAATGTAATCACACGCACGAAAGGTTAGATTGTGGAACCAATATCTGACAACAAGCCCGCTACATAATTAAGGCTTTCCAGCCTCCATCCTGAACTGCATTGACGGTGGCATGTAATTCACAAGGGCAGGTTGCTTATGGGCTGGCAGCATGAAATTCACACACTGCTGCAGTACAGACTACAGCAGAGCAGAGACTTTTCAAGAAAACAGGATCATAAACTAGCAAACCAATTCTCTGATCGACTAGCAAAAGTCCTGGGAAGACTGCAACCGTTTCCAATTGAACGATTATTGTGGTCTCCCAAAGACGCTTTCAATCAACCTCGGCAACGGTGGCATCTCATTGTCATGGTCAGGGCAGGTAGTGACATTTCGTGGGCACCGGGGTAAAGTTGAAGCGAAGCTTATCGATTCCACTTAATTTTAGTCAGCACCAGGTGGACTTTCTAAAAGATTGGAAAGTATATAAACAGGAGCACCCACTAATGAAATGTTGGTAACTAGAGGGAATAAATAATTACATCCGGTCACAAGTAAGGTGCTGTTTGTTTGAGAGATGGAAACGTAAACGCAAACGGTATCCGATAGCACCGTGAATGGAAGAAATGTAAGCTAATACGGACTTTGTTTGGTACGACGACGTAACGGTATTGCATACGTTGTCACCCCTTTCGCGCGCGTATAGCAGCATCTGCATGCTTGCTCGCTTCCAGGCTTCCAGCCACATCTGCATGCGCACGTATACGTAGATGCAGCAGAATAGTTTTTTCCTTATGGACGGAACGAGCGACGCGGGATGCTAGCTAGTATCCGTTAACGCGAAGAGTTGGGCGGAATCAAGTTTGTGAAACACTGGTAACAGATAGCACGGTATCTATTTACGTGCCAAGAGAAACAAACGGAAAGCATCGTTATCGCTTACCAGTGTAATCAGATCACAGAGTAAAATGACCCAACCAAACGCTATCTAAGTGGAGTATCAGGTCATGCATAGACGCCATAGTCAACCATTTCAAACCTTTGATGCAAATAATGTTACTTGTCAATTTTTTATATTCATTTAAAAAAATGGTACAAGTACATTGTCTTTTGAAATGTTATTTTTGTAAAAGTACAATGCTATGTCTTATAAATATTTGGTCTTTCTAAAGTATAAACCGGAAGGAGTTGCTTCTCATTTGCATTTTTAGTCTCGTCAATGCTGAATTGCTAATGATCAAGAAAGCCATGTGCGGCGGCGCCTTCGGGCGTCGCTCTCCCTGTTGAGGGCGTCATTTAGGAGCTAGTACCCTACTGCACGAGTCTCTGGGTGAAAACCTGGTCCAATCCTGGACAAGCGACGGCGGCGCCTGCGGGCGTCGTGACCTCCTTGGAGGCGTCGTCTCTAGAGACATGTTCGTTCGGCGGCGCGACCGGCCTACTACTCGCGATTGCTCCGGCCGGTGGTGACAAATCTGTCGGAGGGAATGCGAACAGGGGGATGTCTACCTCACGCCAAGACACAGGTTCTACGGTTGGTGGCTGACGGTCTTCACTCGGGTGCTGTTCGGCTGCGTGCAGCGTTCCGCGGCACCTGGAGTTGCCTGGCAACCTCCAGTGCGGTGCGGGGCATCGTTGCATAACGGCGCTCGCGGCAACGACAACCGGTGAAGACTTGGCTTGCAGCGGATCGCGGCGGGGTGTTTCAGCAAGGTTGAGCCCTCCTGGTGCGGTACAACGTCAGAAGACGGCGCAAGCGACATCTTCGGTCTTCTAATCCGATGGCGGTGTCTTGTGCGAGGGGGAAGCAACGTGATGATTCGAACCTCGACGGTGGTCTGGAGGCCTGAGACAGTTCCCGGGGGGCGGGGCATCTCTTCTTGCTACTTTGACGGCAATTCTTGAAACGAGTCCAGAGCGTGGAGCCGTGTGGCGGGGTTGAGGCCTCCGCGCACGAGGAGGCGTGCTGATTGGCGGGTTGGAGGTCCCCGCGCACGTGAGAGACGGCGGATGTGGCGAGGCCCCCGCGCGTTTGAGTGGCTTCGGACTCGGTGGTGTTCACGCCGTCGGTGGTTGGTTTGAGGTGCAGCGGCATGACGGTGGTGGGTCCTGCATGGCGGTGGCCCTCTAGGTGTGGTGTTGTCTGCCCTTCGGCTTCTTTATCGGCGCTGGATCGCTTTAGAGGTGTCGATACCTGCAGGTGTGTGGTTGTGCTTTGTCCCCTCTGTCTTCTTTGAAGAGTAGTGTGTTGCCGTGTTCAGGTCCCAATCCAATCGGCAATGAGAGAGCGGTAACCCGTGTTGATGACCCAATCCAACCGGGCGAGTTGTAATTGGTTGTTTTCTTTTTCTTTTTTGTTTCCTGTCTATGACCTTCCAGGGCCGTAGTCTTGTATTTTCTGCTATATTAATAGAAACACACTCGTCGAGTGTTGTTGGTTCAAAAAAAAGAAAGCCATGTGACATGAGTGGGGCTGTTGGCCGTTGCACTTGGGAAGTAAAGCTCGCACTTGCTAATGGCGTTACTAGTTTTCATCAAATGGGCCTGTAGCCCTGTACTCAGGGTTATCCTCTACTCAGCTTACCTATTATGAGAAGTGATAAAACGATCCAACACCACCCTGAGATGCTAACCACCGTTTGTTTTAGCTTATAGATTGTGAAAAGCACCTTACAATCTGCATTTATTCTTTGCTCACCCCACCAGGAGACACAATGGTGAAATTTATGGATTGATATAGAAGATCGGACACTAAGGAATATTAAAAGATAAAACAAATTTACAGGTGTGAGACGGCCGTCTTTCTTTTGCCCTTGGAATTTTTTTCCAAAAGGAATCTTACATGCATGAAGTACTAAATAAAGTCTATTTGCAAAACCCTTTTAGGAATGTGTGTAATTTTGCGCAACGAATTTAATGAGCCTAATTAGTCCATGTTTTACTACAATAATGCTACAATAACCATCCTCTAATCATGCGGTCAAAGGCCTCATTAGATAGGTCTCGCGAAATAGTCTAATGTTGTGAAGGTAGTTTTGTAAACTGACTTTATTTAATACCCTTAATTATTGGTCAAACGGGATGGAAAATTTTTTCCACACCAAAGAAACAGCCCCGATTTGTATGTGGATTTTTGCATTTTTCTCTAAAAAATGTTTTACATGAATAAAAGGTTTCTACATGATAAAGAAATAAAACTCACACAGAATGACACAACTATACCAGAATTATTTATGGAAAAACACATAAGAAATATACCAACAAAACTAATTCTGTGACGATCCACTACCACTAGTAAAGGTCGCTGACGTATTCGAAGCAGTCGTCGTCTGCTCCGTTGACGAGTGTGGCAGTCTTCCAAAGATGTTCTCGATCAACCTCGGCAGCGGCGGCATGTCGCGATCAAGCACGCCCTCGAGTATCTGCACCACCTCCGCCATCGCCGGCCGGTCAGCCTCATCGTCCTGGATGCACCAGCACGCCACCTTGCAGGCCCTCTCCACCTCCTTGAGGTCCGCGTCGCCGCGGAGCCTCTCGTCCAGCAGCGTCCCCACGTCCCCCTCGACGAGCTCCCTCGCGGCCCTCATGGGGAAGTACGACACGGCGTGTCCGCCATGGCCACCGCCGCGGTCCTCCTCGCCGGAGTTCCTCCACCCCGACACGAGCTCCAGCACCACCATGCCGTAGCTGTACACGTCGACCTTGGGCGTGACGGCCGCGCCGCCGATCCACTCCGGCGCGAGGTACCCCTTGGTGCCCCGCATCGTGGTCAGCACGCGGCTGAAGTCCCGGCCGACGAGCTTCGCCATGCCGAAGTCGGCGATCCTCGGGCGCAGCGCCGCGTCCAGAAGGATGTTCTGCGGCTTCACGTCGCAGTGGATGATCCGGTCCCGGCAGCCGTCGTGGAGGTAGGCGAGCCCCCTGGCGACGCCGACGGCGATCTGGTACCGGGCGCCCCAGTCCAGGAACACGCCGCCGCCGCCTCCGTCGTCGACGGCGGCGGCGCTCCGGAACAGGTGGATGTCGAGGGACCGGTTCGGCACGTGCTCGTAGACGAGGAACCGGCGCTCGCCGTCGCAGCAGAAGCCGACGAGCTTCACCAGGTTGACGTGCTGGATGACGCCGACGGAGCTCACCTCGGCTCTGAATTGCTTCTCCACCTGGAAGCTGCCGTCGAGCCTCTTCACGGCGATGGCGGTGGAGTCCCGGAGCCGCCCCCTGAACACAGAGCCGAAGCCACCTTGCCCGAGCTTTTCGGAGAAGTTCTTGGTCGCAGAACGCAGCTCCCTGTACGAAAATGCCACAAGCCGGCCATCACCAGCTCGAATGTTTTTCCTGGCTTTCTTCGTCCTCCTCCTGATGATCACCAAAACCATGAACAGCACCAAAACCAGAGCAGCAGTGGATACACCAGTGACGACACCGATGATCACTCCTCTTTTCTTGCCTCCTGATGTCTTGTGAAATTCTGTCGCAGACAGACGAAGACAAAGAATCTCTCCACCGTTGCTGCTTTGAGATTGTTTTGCATCGATCAATCCCTCCTGCCAAACAACACACCCCTGGCTGACATAGGAATAGGCAGTGCAAGAGCAGTTGTTCAGACAAGCCGTCGAGCACTCATCCAAACTCCCAACGTTGTTCAAGCTACGCCCTCCGTCAGGCAACTCAATGCCTGGCATGGAGAAGAACCCATCAGTTGAAGATCCTGCAGCATTATTGCTGCTGTTATTACTGTTATTACAATCCAACGGAGCATCCCTGACGCACCCTCCCGTCCGATCACCCTGCTCCCATTCCCTCTCCGACCTCACCGAGAAGCCCCTCAAGCATCCGCATGGCTGCTGCAGCGCCGCCGTGTAGCTGCAGAACCCGAAGGCCCCGCAGGCGGCGTACACGTCGCACTGCTCCCTGGGCGCGGCGTACAGCGTCAGCCATCCCCGCGACGGCGCGATCCAGACCTGGTGCTTGTTCTGGCCGGTGACGTCGACGAAGTTGCGCGTCACCGTGGCGTCGTCGGAGACGTTGAACTGGAGGTACTCCTCGCCGGCGCCGTCGTCGTCGACGAACGCGAGGCGGAAGCCGGGGATGTTCCCGGTGAGCTCCGGGATGTTGGCGAAGGACTTGCCGTTCCAGGGGCCCGTGACCCAGTAGGGGGCGCCGGAGGAGGAGGAGGCGCAGAGCTTGAGCACCAGCTGGGGAGCGGCGGGATCGACCTCGAAGCAGTAGGGCCCCGGGGATGGCGCGGCGGAGCTCCGACGGGAGACGAGGCGGCTGGTCACGCCGGTGGACTTGTCGACGCCGAGCTTCGCGGTGGGGAGCAGCGTGTCGGTTGGGTGGTCGAAGCTCTGCCACAGCGTGCGCGGGGAGGATGAGGCGTTGGAGGCGTCGAGGAGGACGAGGTTGCCGGTGTTCAGGAGCACGGCGATGGCGGCGGCGGCGGTGGCGGTGGTGTTGGCGGTGGTGTTTGAGGCGGATCTAGCGGACCAAGCTACTGAGTTGTTGGCGCGGTTGACGACGACGAGGTCGGCGTCGGCGGAGACGGTGAGCTCCGGCGAGGCGTCATCGGCGGCGTCCATGAGTGGGTTCCCGGCGTTGGCCACCCACACCGTGGTCAGGTTGGGCACGGCGGTGAACCATATGCCGAGGTACCACTTGTCGGGCGGCGTGGCGGCGGCGGCGGAGGCGGAGGATGATGACGAGTCGGCGGCGGCGTTCCCGTCGGGAGCTTTGAAGAAGCAGAGCGTGAACTTGCTGTTGTTGGAGAGGAGCCTGCTGCTGCCGTCGCCGGCGGCGGAGAGGACCCTGCCGGGCGAGATGGTGTCCGTCGCGGCGGCGGCGGCGCGAGGGGGACACGCGGCGAGGAGGAGGCCGACGGCGACGAGGGTGGGCAGGGTAGAATACATGGTTAGTTGGTTGGTGAAACGTAGGCTAATTAACTGCGCGAGAGGTTAAATTTAAAATGCGTTGATCTGGGCAGGGCAGCCACGCCGGGGACGAGACGGCAAGGGGAGTAAAACGGTGGCCCTGATGGCGCCACGGCGGAGTGGGCGGCGTGCGGCGGAGCTTGACCGGAGAATCAAATCAAGTCGGCCGCTGACCCCCGTCCGTCTCGATGCCGACGGGTGACGCCGTGACGGTGACGGGACTGATTCGGCGAAAGCGCCCCGCCCAGCCCGGGTAGCCTACGCCAAGTCGCCGACAGCAGCGCGGCGGCGGCGGCGAGGTTTGTGGGTTGTGGCCGCCCGCCTGCCCCTACGCGCTCTGTGTCATTTCGCCGTGGTCTGCCTGCCGTCATCGCTCTTGAATTCGCCTGTGGAATTCTGCGAGACTTTGCACCACGGTCAGATCAGATGCGTCTTCTAGAGTCTGCATCGGTCAGCCTCGGCCGGTGAGGCGGTGACCACACCACAGGTCCCCAGGTGAGCAGAAGAAAGGAACGCAAGAGTTTTTTTTGCGTCTCAACGCTTTTCGCGAAGATCAAAACGAAGGCCTCCACATGAATCGTGGCAGGAACCGGGATTTAACGTCACTCCTTGCGCGATTCTTCTCTCCCAGCTAGCAGGATGTAATTAACCCCTTCTATATCAATGAAATTGACACAGTTTGTATCGATTCGTTAAAATAAAAAAGGAAAAATCTATACGGAGAGGGCTCTCCACTTAACGCAATCGCGAGAACCCTTCCCATCTCCGTCCAACTTCTATCTGACGCTCGTCCTTTCCTTTTGCTTTTAATTTCCACCTGCAGCCACACGTCGGAGAGGGGTTAATAAAAGTTTTCTTTTGCTTGGCTCCTCGTCGTCTCCGCTCCAACGCGCCTACTGCCGCCGCTCCCCGACAGCGCTCTGCTTCCTTCTCTTCTCTCTCTCATGGCGGACTCCACGAGCTGCGGGGAGAAACCCTAATGGAGAGCTGGCGGCGGCACCACGCCCCCGCGCCGTAGCCTCGCCGCAACGAGCTCCGTCTGAAGGTAATCGCCGTCCTGCATCCCGCACCTCTCCCCAATACAAAACCCACCTGATCTGTCTCCATTCCCCACCCTCCCCTCGGAAGAGGTGGAACTCGCTGATCTGTTTCACCGCCGCGCTAAGCCTCCACGAATATTCGCGACTCTTGCAGGAAAATGCCAGCGCTTACGGACCCGCTGTGGGGAGCGATCTGAACGAGATGAAGTAGGAGGATTGGAGTGGAGGAGCGCGCGCAATGCAGCGACCCGAGGGATGGCGCGGACTGGGACGCGCTGAAGCAGGACCCCGTCGAGCTGCTGCATAAGCTGGACGAGCTGAGAGACCAGATCACACGCTCCTGGACGAGCTGAGGGACCGGATCTGCTACCCCGCTCACCGGTGGATAGCGGATCTGGCGAGTCAGACGCACCCCGGCGAGAGGAAGGCCCTATGCCGAGTGAAGGAGGCGACCTGAGGCCACACCACGCCAGCGTCGAGGGAAGGAGCTCATGAGATAGCTCCTTCGACGGTGTCTCGACGATTTTGACATGGATTCACTTGGGGGGTCGCAGATCGAGGTAGGTGAAACACCCTCAGATGCTTTTTCTCCATTAGGTATTCGTATAGATCTAGTTGTGGTCATCGATTTTATCTACTATTTTGCATCCTGTTGGATAAGTTAGAATAGGGCTCGATTTTGGTCCGTGGAGTACTTGTTCTTTTAATTTTGTTGTGCAACTAGTCTAGGATTTGGCCGTTCATTTCATCTAGTAATCTATGTGTTTGATAATTGCTCGATGTCTATCATTGTCGAGACAAATTAAGTAGTTGACAACATGGCTATTGTGCAACCAGGCTAATTCCTTGAGTTCACTCATCTAGAACATCTATCGACTAAGGCAATGCTTCCTGTTGTAGATTTAGAGCACCTTAAATGGTTGTGCTGAATGTAGTGATGTTACTGCCCTGAATGTTCCTTTTCTTTTTCTCTCTAGTGTCACTGGCATGTGATTTGCTAATTGCTTTGCATCCTGTGTTTTCATCTGTGATGGTGCTGTGTGATTCTAAATCCATGATCTTATTGGAGAGCTGCTCACCTCCCCCTGGTGGCCAGCCTTGTTCATGCCAGTATTGACTGTGTGTTGTGTTTCTTCGTTGGATTTTTGTGCTGCTAATTGATTGATTGGTTCTGGACTTATGGATTTTTTCCTTTATCTCAGTGTATGTGGTCTCCATCGTATGGCCGTAGCCGCCCTTCCCGACCCCGCCTACATTGGTTACTAGTCAGCGTCCATGGAATAAATTGTAAGCTTCTTGCTACTCATGCATGATGCACTGAAACACGTCAATATGCTTATAATTCATCCTAACTTATGGCCTCCGCACAACTTTTTTAAGGGGTGTTTTGCAGTGGAAAAGTAGTATAATATTTGCAAACACGCCTTACTGGTCTTAAATTGTTATTTATTTGATCTTTGCTATCAGCTGTCGCTCCGACCTTGTTACTGTATATATAGGTCAGTACATGTGTGTGACAAAATATGAGAAATAGAGTTGTATTGATTTTACTGAAAGAATCGTTAAAATTGGAGAACCAGTACTTGTGACTATGTCGGTCAGTACTTCTCAACCAATTGACAAGTTAACTCATCCCCTTTTTAATATGAAGTACAAAGTAACTAGTCACTATTTATGTGTCTATATGAAGTAACTTGTTAGTATTTTATATGATTTAGAAAGTAACTTATCACTGAGTTTAGAATTCACAATGAAATGTAGATGTAACTTGACAGTATTTTACGTGAACAAGAAAGTAAGTTGTCACTTAGTTTGACTGAGAACAAAGTAACTTGGTACTCATCTGTGTAATAGAGGAAGTAATTTCAGTGATGCCATTGGTTTTTCTAGCTTTCTAGTTTTCTGGAGAGCTAGAATATTTTGTTAATTATTATGCTTAGCAGGGATATCACTTGTCCTTGTTAGGAAAAAAATGTTTTTGATGTTTGTGAGTTAAGTACATAGTGCAATCATATTAGCCTGGTAGTTTGTCAGTCCTCTTTTTGTTAGATTGTCAGTGTGTGTTTTTCAATTTTTGTTATTGTTAGTATATGGTTGTGTCTTATATCTTGTTCATTGTTCTTTATCAAATTTTTTTGGATGAATACTTCTAAATTATGTGCTAATTATAGACATAGCTCATCCCCTTTTTTAATGTGAATTAGGAAGTAACTTGTCACTACTTATGTTTCTTTAGGAAGTAACTTATCATTGTTTTATATAATATAGAAAGTAACTTTTCATTGATTCAATCACAAAAAAATAATTTTAATATATTTTTCTCCTATGTTATTAATTAGGAAGTAAATTATGTGATTGGTCACTATAGTTGGGATTTCTATACGAGTGTTTCACTATGTGCCTGCATTACTTGGTCAATGGTTTCTTACTTTATGGTTTTTGTGCTTGCGGTACCAGATATTGTTGTCCACACCCCTCACAATAGGTGTTTGATCTGCCCCTGCTTTGAAGGTTCAGTTGTTGCATTCCCCTCATATTTTTGCTTAGTGTGTTTAGGATAGCTATGTTCATAGTTTACTTCTTGTGACTTTTCTTCTAGTTATACCTTTGTCAGGTCAGCATGTGTTGGGTGCAACAAAACAAGCTGTAAAAACATCTCCCACATATGTTTCTTTTACTGATATGTATTTTTTCCTTTCACTGTTCAGTATTGGTTTGATTAGATTTTGATTATCATTATATGGATATTCAAATTTCTATTTAGGATCGTATGACGTCCTCGATGACCAATTTTATTCATAAATGTCAGCATAACCTCACTTTTGTCATGACTGAGGCTTTTTCCATCTCTAATGGCAGTCCATTTGCATTTTTCATTTTATCCTTTTTTTATATCATGTTGTGATGGTGGTTGAATGAACCAGTCTTTTTTATGTGGCTTTAGTTTGTGTGGGGGGTGGTAATCCGCTGAAAAGTCACTCTTACATGTCCTCATTTGCAACACCTTGGAAGTAACTTATCACTGATTTACATGAGATAGGAAGTAACTTATCACTGATTTACATGAGATAGGAAGTAACTTATGCTTGTTTAGAAACATAGAAGAAGTAACTACATATTGATTTGCATTACACACGAAGTAACTTATCCCTGATTTGAAACTCATCAGGAAGTAACTTGTGACTATTTTCATATTACACGAAGTAACTTCTGATTAATATACACGATATGGAAAGTAACTTTAAATTAGCTTTTATGTATGAAGTACCTGCTTTTCTTGCTTAAAAAGCTGTTGCTTTTACTTATGTTGTTTTGGTCATGCCACTATGAAACCTGAAAGTTGTCTACTTTCAACTCTATATTATTTTCTAATCTAGGGGCCGAATTGAAAGCTTGATGTAATATGTTTTGTTTGGAATGGGATATATTGATTTTTGCTGAGTTTTGCGAGTGGTGTTTATGGTGCAATAACTTTCAGTAGTTTTGTCTATTCTATTACATCTACTTTTTGCAAAGAAGTGTTTATGAATGATCGTAGGAGAATATGGTTGCAGCCTAGTGTCAGGTTCACAATTTTAGTTCTAGGGTTAAAGCTAAAATTAGATTGGCTTCATAATTTGTACCAATCTATTTATTGAGTTAAGAAGTGTCACATATGGTAAGCCAGGTTAAGATGTGTCATAGGAAATTACTTGAAAGTAGACATGTGTCATGGTAAAACAAAGTAACTTTAACCTGATTTGCACAACAAAAAAAACTTAGAAATGTACATTTGATTTTAAAATGTATCTTTTAAATAGTTTACATGCTAAAGAAAGTAACTTGCCCATGACATTCTTAGAAGAGGAGATAACTTCTCTCTACCTACTGAAAGTGCATGTATGTTATGACATGGTTAAATATGTTCTAATGTTTATGTTTTGAAATTTAACAGACCGTTCGGAGTGAAGAACTTGATAGGAAGGTAGCCACTGGTTCCTGTTGGATCATAATGAGAGGGCTTGACTCAGTTAGGGGAGAAAATGAAGGATCTGTTAGAAACCTTTGATGTGTTGGAGGGTATAAAAAACATGTATACAGTGTGTTGCAAAGATGTCTCTAGGAAACATTATACTCATCCTAAATGTACTAGTTAATCCCCCTCAATCTGAAATCACAACTGCTGAATTTCTGTAAGGGAAAAGGATCTGCACTTAGACGTGCCTATTGACCAAGTGATGATGGTTGGATCCCCATGTTGTTCTCCATTGTATTGGTACTTTTTCTCCGGTTTCTGTTTTCATTCATGGCTGAATGTTGACTCTGTAGTGGCAGTATTGTAGAGCTTTTTTCTGTCTCTATCTTTATCTAGGCCATTTCTTAATTACTTTTGTCTGTTGTATTATTTTCATAGGTTACTTTATCTAGCTGCTAATTTTATTTGTGTATTTTTTCTGGGCCATGTTCCCCGTAAATACTCCTCGAGGGACTGCGCGTTGATGGGTTGATCCATGTGCAGCGCGCCACCTAGCCAGCCAAGCCAACCACCCACGAAGCCAGCCAACCAGGTGTCTTTTCCTTTTTGATATAAACCAGACACTTACTATATATGGAGGGCTCTCCCGTTAGCACTAAATGGAGAGGGCTCTCCATGTAGTCGCGTCCAATAAAAAAAAAGGTGAGCAGAAGAAAATGGCGCCCGTCTCACATCACCAAAAGCGGCGGGCGCGGGCCCTGCAGACTGCTGGAGCCACTGGGCCGCCAGCTCGCGCCGAAGCGGAACGGAATCCGATCCTCCTGAGCCCTGAATGGGCCACCGGTTTCCTGGTAGTACGTGTTGCGTACTCGGAAGCTGCTGGGCCGCGCACATGAGCAGCGCATGATGGAGCAGTTCGTCTCGTGCCCAAACAGCGCGCGCAACTAAACCATTGTCCCTCCCGTTGAGTTCCTGGCTTCGTGCAATGAGCAAGTGAGCGACTCCACGAGACCACACCACCAACCACTCAACGATCAAGGATCCAGAGAGCCACCAAAGTTTCCATTCGCGCATCGATATATGTATGTATATATAGATCTCATCCCAACGCAACCATCACAGTCACAGTCGCAGGCTCGCAGCTTAGAGTGCCATCAGTGCAAGCAAAGCAGAGAGCCGGCCAGCTCGATCAGAGATGGCGTTCAAGAAGCCAGCCATCGTCGCCCTCTCCGCACTCCTCGTCGCCCTCCTCCTCGCCGCGTCCGGCGCCGCCGCGGCGAGGCCGGCGCGCCAGCTGACTTCCAACGACTTCGGCGACGACACCACCGGTGCTGCTGCTGTTGCTGCCGCGCCAGCCGCCGCACCGGCCATGGCGCCTGTGGCTGCTGACGCACCGATCGCTGCCAATGCCATCCCGGCTGCGGCGGCGGCGGCGTCTGGTGGCGCCGCAGCAGCAGCTCCCGTCGCTGCCACTGGCATCCCGGCCGCGGCAGCAGCAGCAGCCGGTGCTGCGGCGGCTCCGATCGCCGCCGGCACGATCCCGGCGGCGGGCGGCGACCACGGGGGGATGGTGTTCTTCATGCACGACATCCTGGGCGGCACGAACCCGTCGGCGCGGATCGTGGCGGGGATCGTGGACAACGCGGCGGTGACGGGGCAGCTCCCCTTCGCGCGGCCCAACGGCGCCGTGCTGCCGCTCAACGGCGGCGTCAACGTCAACTCCGCCGCCGCCGGCGCCATCGACAACAACAACATCCCCTTCCTCACGGGCCTCGGCGGCGCCACCAACGCCGCCAAGTCCATCAGCACCAACAACGGCAACAATGGCAACGGCGTGCCCGTCTTCGCCGGCGGCAGCCTCCCGCAGGGCACGACGCTGCAGAAGCTGCTGTTCGGGACGATGACGGTGGTCGACGACGAGCTCACGGAGGCGCCGGGGCTCGGGTCGCCGTCGGTGGGCCGCGCCCAGGGCTTCTACATCGCCAGCTCGGAGGAGGGCGTCAGCCAGACGGTGGCGGTGACCGCCATGTTCAAGGAAGGAGGGTTCGAGGACACCGTCAGCTTCTTCGGCGTGCACCGCACCGCCGACTCGGAGTCGCACCTCGCCGTCGTCGGCGGCACCGGCAAGTACGTCGGCGCCAAGGGGTTCGCCAAGGTCGCCGTCGTCAGGCCCGGAGGGGTGGCGGCGTCGGGGGCGCTGCTCGAGACCGACGGCGTCGAGACTGTGCTCCAGTTCACCGTCTTCCTCGTGTAATGCAATCAAGCGTGTGGTCGATCTAGCGGTAACCGATGAGCAGGATAGCAGGTAATGGGGTACACTGCAAGTGAGTACGAGTTGCATGCAAAAGTAAAATGTACTGCTTCTGAAGTTCTGGTATATGTGATTGTGTACTTGTGTTCTACAGTAGATCAACTCAATATATATGATGTCTTACGTTCCAGTTTGATTACCACAAAATTAAAGAAGCTATATAGAGTTACATCATTTCCTTGTGAAAGTTAGTGTTACTTGGGAAAAAAAAACAAAGCACGCATAGTTTTATCACATTTCAATCTTGCAAATTTCAGATGAAAATGGTTCTAAAGTTAAATGGATTTTGGAGAAGATAATAAGCTAAGAATAATCTATCACGACACCTGGTAGGTCTAGGTCTCTGGGATGAATTAGTCCATCCATGTTTTTCGGTAACTGCATTAGCCTTTCTTTTTCAAAAAGGACTATGTGTGGTGTATTTTGCATAGAAGTTTAGAGGTCCTGCCAGAGCTTGGAGTTGCATAATATTGCTATGTTGATTTTGACACAAATGACAACTGTGCATAACACACCTAGTGCATCGTAACCGACTTCCAACACACGGAATTTATTGGGAAATTTTCTGAATCCACAGCGGAAATGTCCCATAAGTATCAAAGTCCAAATGTTGAAATGGCATATAAGTCCACCGTTCTGTGTACATGTCATGTGCATGGCAAAAACAAACAAATAACTAATGTCTGTCACTGTACAGTGTTATCTGCATCTCGGTGGAGTTAGGATAGAACAATCATGGACCAATGAAACAACATTATGTACATCCTGCGATTCAACGTCTGTACAAATTTGGAGCATAGCCACACGGTAGCTGGAAGCATCCGTCTAACCAATGTAGGATCAAAGTGATTATTATGGATTGCTCGACTTAGATATGTCGGCTCGCAGCTCCTCTTCAAGCTCGTCGAAGTCCCAACCACCTATCTCCTCATGGTCTTTGTTGACTTTTCCAAATTCCAACTCTAACTTCGCAAGTTCTGAATCTGGGTCCAGCATCTGCTCAGGTTTCACCGGAGATTTTGGAGACTCCACATGCACATCTTTAGGTGAAGAAGGTGCCTGAACAGGTGAATGACTCGATCCAGATTTGTCCTTGGTTGAACTTGAACGACTCAATTCAGATTTGTCCTTGGTTGGCTCCTTTGCCCTGCGGACTTCAATGTCTAGTGTCGGCCTTTCTACTGACTCAAATGCTTCTCTCAGTTTTTCTATCTCAGAAAATAAGTTCCTGATCTCTTCATCATCTTGCCTGAGAAAAGAGAGAAGATGATGTGTCCAACTGCAGGAAACAGAAGTACGATAAAGAAATCCAAAAGACAGATGAGGAGAGCCAGCAATACCTAGAATTAGCCCCTTGCTCAGAATAGAACATCTTCTTCATGCGATCAACAATGCTAAAGGCAATTACGATCTGAAAATGTGGGAGACTGTCAACCAGCTATCCATTCTCTATAAAATGTTGAACAGGCTCATAAATGTTCATAATTCCACTGTAATATTGACCTTGACTTTGGTCAAATATAAAAGACAACTAGGATGTTTGTTTGAGCAGGTTATGATCTTAGAGGCAACAGTTTTTTTTTTAAAAAAAAGAAAATTGAAGCAACAAACTATAATAAGCAATATGGATGATAGGTACTAAAAGAGAACCTTCTTTTCGGTTTCCAAATATTCCTCTTCAAGGGATTTCTGTGGACTTGTCTTTTCGGAAATTTCATCATCCCCTCCATGTTCTATTGACTCCTCCCTACAAGATTTGGTCCAAAACACAAGATTGCAAGACCATTACTTCTATTCCTGTTGTAGGAAAAGGAAGAGTACATGGAAGACATTACAATGAAAAATTAAACAACCTTGAATTTAAGACTGCCAAATTATCCACATATGTGCGGATCCGCTCAATTGATGGACTAAGAACGTCCTGACCAAGACAAAAGATGCATATGAGAAACTGAATCAAAGATATACTCCAATAGTATGATGTCTTTACTAGAAACTCAACAAGGGTTTTGAACAGCATATATCCAACCACTGACCTTGAAATCAGAAAGGTGACGTTTGGTCAACTTCAGGAAATTGCTTGTGCATCTCTCCAGCTCATCACTAAACAAAAAGTAAAGTTGAACCAAATGAACCTTTTTTTGTCACAATATGCAGCACAACAGATATGGATTACGCAATTTCTAATTGTAGCTTTACAACTGGGTGAAAAGAGTAATAGGACAAAAGCAAGGAAATTTGTTGAAGGCATGTACGGTCGCCATAATCACTACATACTTGGTTTTATTTTCCTTCTGTTCATTGTATGACGACTGAAGTTGCCATGTATCCTCAAGGAAATTTACCCAAGTCTTGACTACACCAGCCTCCATGTTACATGAGTCAATAGATTTTGAAAGTTCATTCTCCTAAATTGATGCAGAAAACAAAACATCAAGCTAGCAATATGTAGGAAACAAATAGTAAGCATCAATCTCATCAAAACAACAAAACGGTAAAAACTGAAATTGGATAATCAGAAAAGTATAGGGACCTTTGCTTGTAAACTAAAGATCATCTGGTTGTTTGCCTCATGAAATTGGTCCCTCTCTTCCCTTGTCTGCTTGAGCCGGACATTAGCAGCATTCAGTGAAATGTTGACCTGCTCATCATGAAACATTGGAAACAATGTCAAGTTCAAAACTAATGATTGCCTTTCACAAGATACTAAGGGCAAGAGAAGCCAAAAAGAATGTAAAATCTTTCACAAAGGTCTCAGGATAAGGTACCTTCTTCAACTGAGCCTCAAGTTCATCCCTTTGCTTCTCCAATTCAGAAATCTCAGCAGTCAAATCCTATATGAAACACATTATCAAAAGAGGATTTGTTGGTGGCACCAATAGATCAAAACGAAGCAGAACTTATATGCGCATTCATTTTATAAAGTAATGTGCAAACATCGACGTGCCAAAATTTATAGTTATACATGTGCATGCAGAATGGCTTTCCTTGAAGCTATTATATGCTATGAAAATAAGCTGACAAAAGCTTGCAAAGGTGCATAGGTACCATTATATGCTAGTAGCAAATTGCAATCAGGGTTCTACTACGCTATTTGACACATGACCTTCTATGGTATATAAGAGCTACAAACAGATTTTACATATGAGATGGAATTCTTACCTTTTCAACTGCGATCACTTCAGTATCCTTTTTAGCACGAAAGTTAAGAGCCTCTTCTTTCTGGCGTCTGAAATAATAAAATATGAAAGGTTATCGAAACTTTTCTCTACAAATTTATTTGTTTCAAAATGTACCAAACAGAATGCAGCAAAATCATAGAGCCACAATAGTGGCAAGTGATCAAATCATCAAATGACATGTATCCATGGTGTAGTCACTGGTGAACAGATTTCACATAGACTAGGAGTTAAGTATTAATAATACTGCTGATCTCATGACAAAGAACTAAGCTAATTTCTAAACAAAAACACAGTAATTCTGACATAATGCTGTCAACCAGAGTGTAAATTGAATACCACACATGAACAGAGCATACATATTTGTACTGTCATAGAAAATATAGGTAATGTCTGATGTGTGCATACCGCATAGACATATGTTCCTTTAGCAAGTTTTAATATGGGTGTTCATTTTTCAAATCATAATCTCCTAAAAATAATCCATATATACTAGGAAATTAGACATATCAGCCGAATAAGATTTCATCCACCAGAAACAGAAACTTAAAGGGATAGCAGAGTCCTTATAAATTTGCAGAAGATTCAAGATTCTAACAATAATTAACAATTGGTTCTAAAAGATGCCTACAGAAAAGTTAAGGAAGCTAAACCTGTGATCCAAAATACGCTTCTCTGCCTTGGAGGATGAATTAGCAAGGGAAGTGGCTAATACCTTTAGTTTCTCAACCTGCAGCATTCCCATTATGTTAGTACAGCTTTTCAAATGTCCATATATATTAGCAGAGTTCATCCAGAATGACTACCAAGTTTTAATTTGCAAGTCCAAACTAATGAAGCAAAGGGCAACATGGAAGTTGACACAATTACAGTGCATCGGTGGTGATCCGTCACCTCGTCCATGCAATAATTTAGAAGGAAATCAACATGTATGGTTATCATGATGCAACAAACATAGGGCAACAAAGCAGATGGTATAGATTATTGAATGGAAACTAAATGTAATAAACAACAAACATCTGAGAGCTCAGAGTCCCATAACTCATCAATTCGCTTTATAAACTTCAGAAATGAGATCCAAGAACAAAACAAAGAACAGCAAAGTATGTGCAAATGCAATAGTTAGCACTAAAGAGAGATTCCTAAACTATCATTGAATGTAATCATAAACCTGTCTTTGTTCTAGTGTCCATGCAACTCTGGTGTTTGGTCAAATTTGTGAAACTGAATATAAGTAGAATATAAAGTTGTATCTAACCCCAAAATGAAATTCATAAAATCACAAATAAGCATGCCTTTTGGGAATGGATTTCTAGGGAGTCCCCGGTATTAATTGATTTTTTCTTCAATAGAAGTTCCTCCATTCTAGAGCAGAATCGGACTTCGGTGAGTGCTTCTTTGAAATACTGGACAAGGTGGAAAATAGAGTTAGCTTGTTCCAAACTAAAAGCAGTATGGAGCCAAAAGAAAGTAACTTATAAACAGATGCAACAGATCAAATCAAACTGGTTGGCATTGTATCAACAACATTTAGTTCAAGAAGAAGCCATCTGCCAATGCCATTGCCTGACTAACATTTGTAATGAGACTGGGATCATAAGAAATTTAAATGAAATAATTAAGCGCCTAATGCCATGTTTATGTTTGCATAATGACTGTTTCCACTTATTGCTAGATCTCAAGTGCCTTTGTGAAAATCTAACCGAGCATTGAGAAATTACACCGCATAAACAAGTAAAACAAAGTAATTACATAATTAGACTATATATATCAGAGAGTAAACACCTCAACAGTTGCAGTATTTTCTGCAACTTTATCAGGATCCTCAATTGAGTGAACTCGTGATGCCTCCTTTTCATCTAGTTTCTTCCACAATTCTACAGCTTCAGCATCTATCCTGAAGTGAAATACACAGATTAGAGTAACAACAAAAGAACAGCTAATAACAGCTCAAAAACAGAGGTAAAAACACCAGGCTACTCTTTCAGGCTTCCATATGTTGCAGGTGCAGGGGAAAAAAGGAATTTACAACTATAAGTCGCAAAGCAAAGATGGTTGAGGAGTTGAGGACATTTAGGTTGCAAATTGCATGGGATAACACCCTGTTTGGCCAAATCTCCTTATTGGCACTTAGAGTTGAACAGTTAAATGCGATCTCATATTACATGTGAAATATAGATGTATATACAACCAGAATGAAAAATCAGAGTTGAAGAAAAAGTAGATTAGTGATCACCTCACAATGTCAGCATTCCTCTTTAGGCCTGAAATGGCACTTTGCGTAAACTGAAGTAGTTCTTCACGTTTCACCTACATATATACAGATACAGAATATTATTTTATAAGAAAAGTCAATTTATGCAGATTTTGACATTCAAAATGGGAAATAAAATAGTCCACTCTTTCTCCACAAAAAGAAATATAGCCCTAACCAAGTGCTTCTTGTGAAGGAAAGAAACAATGCAAGATAAAATAATTATGCCTTTTAAGCAGTAAGCAAAAAATATTGCACAGAATAGAAAAAGAAACTATTAGTGAATAATCCGAACGATCTGTGCTACATATTACATGATAACTTTAGCCTTATCTTGTTGTGGTTTGCTTGGCATAAGAACACCAGACAACTGGCAGACATACCAGGACTTCATCATGGTAATTTGAGAATGACTTTGCCAAGTCCTGTATACTGCTCACTATTGCATTATTAACTTCCTTCCCCCCTGTAAGACATATTCTGTAGCGAATGACTGTCAGTTAAAATGGAGTGAATGCTCATGGAGAAAAAGAATGCAGTGACTCAAGTTTAAGGAACAGTATACAGAATCATGTCACAGCTGAACCAATGATTTTGGTTCTTCCAGATACATGGATAGTTGTGACTAATCTGAATTATTCTACAACTAAATTTTTTAAAAAAATTATGGGCTTTAAGATTATTTTTCAAAGAGAAGCTAACATACATAATCATATAGGCCTTCATAAGAGCTCAAAGTAAATCTTAGTTGCACATTAGTAAGAGTATGACTATCAAAAGGAAAAAGATCACATAACAGTGTTATAACCACATATGGAAGCAGCTTAGATGTTATACTTGCAGTAGCTCATACAACCCTTTTTTACATTAAAGGTGAAATACAATTTTCCACATAAAAGTAGGAAGTTTCCAGAGTCTAGTACATTCTAAAGTCAAATGCAAATGTATATGCTCTTTCTCTGTTCTATGAAGACCAAGTGCATTTAATTATATGTTTCTATCATGGGAACTGCAAGAGAAAATAGGTAGGTATAAGTATTGTTAAAGCCTCAAATAAGTACTTGAGCACAAAGTAAATTTTACTGTACTTAGACACCCACTTGAACTGATGACTGAGATGAAAATTGCTTGGATTGTTGGCAATAAAGTACTCGAGAACAGAGTAATTTTTGGCAATAAGCTCACCCAAAAATTTCTAGAAGAAGGGAAACCTCTTCTTCCTTAGGAGCTTCAAGAATCTGGGCAAGAAAGATAAGTGATGTTTAGTCTGTAACAGTGGTATAAGAAATAACAGCAATATTTATGGCAAGCACTTCCTGGTTGGGCAAAAACAAAGTACATGATGGTATCTTGAGTTCTTGACAGCTAGGATAGCATGCTAAAGTGTTAACTAACTCACCATGGACAGAGTAATACCCTCAAGCGCTTGGCTATAAAGGAATACATCTCGGAAATTCATAGGAGGCCCTCCAATATCAGCATCATAAAACAAAACCTGCAGAGAAGTGTCTACTATGTTATCACAGATGGAAACAAGAATAGCAAACAAGTATCAAACCTATAAATGACGATATGAATCCAATAAGTTCCCAATGTGAGAAAATGAAATCTGATAGGCAGGTGTGTACCCTTGCCAATGATGCTTTTGAGGAGTTTGGCTCAGTTGAATTCAGTCCGGGAGTACCACCTGAACCTCCAACTTCAGCTTCAACCTCCTGTAGGGCCCTGAGCCAGCGCCTTAGCACCTGAACTCTCTCATCCCCACGCGATGAGACCGCTACCTCTTCCAATCGCTTAACTGTTTGCTTCACACTTTTGTAGTTCTGAGTGCTCTGCAGATCCCACACAAACATACAGACATGTTACCAAGATCAAACCATCATTAGTAAACAGGGAATTTGGTATCTAGAGGACAATCCAAACATATTGGAGCAGACATGAACCCTAAATGCTTAAAGCCCCTGAACTTTTAACCCTTTTCCCCCTTTTGGCAGCCGTTCCCGTCCCAGAAGGCCAGAACATAGTAATGCTACTTTGAATCGTAAGGTGTAAGCTCCCATGTATCCACACAGATTAAGGGAGTAGAACATTAGCTCAAATTACACGCAACCCGGCAACTCAAGCCTTATAATGTCACGCTTGATCCATTTTCCAATTGGAACCTCCTCGACGCCAAAACAAAGCACGTTTCTGGGCTAATTGGAAATGTTTTGGACGAGGGAGCGGGGGACGGGGAGGGAGCCGCTCACCATGCGCTCGTTGATGATCTTGGCGCCCTCGGCGACGGCCTGGCCGGCGTGGTGGGCGACGGCATCGGCGTAGCCCAGGACCGTGCGGGCCACGCCGCTGCGGCCGCCCGCCTCGACGGCCTTGCTCACCGCGCTCCGCAGCCACGACGACATCCCGGGGAGGAGGGATGGGATCACGACGGCGGCGAGGTGGGTGCGGCGGGTCGCGGCGTCCACTACTCCTCTTCTCTTCTGGGAGGCGCTTCAGAGCTCGACAAGCAGGTCCTGCGCTTTTCCCCTTTTCCCTCTTTTCTTTTGTTTCCCCTTATTTATATTTTGGATAAAAAAAGGCTGAAAAGAGGTGCTTATTGTTTTATTTGAATGGAAGCAATGCTGTTTTGTTGTCTGTTTCGAATGCGCAGGGACATTTCTTTGCTTGGGAGGAAAGAGATGGTGGTCAACGTGTCATGTGAGTGAGTGTAGCTTTGCAATTAATCTATTTCCTTTAACAAGCTGTACTAGACTACTAGTCAGCTTGCATCCGTCTCAAAACAATTGTGGCATGCAGATTGTTGTCAAGAAGAGAAAATATTATGGCCTGCAATTCACACATGCGCATCACTGACCTTAAGATTGTACGAGTATACATATACATATTAAAAAAACAAGATAAACGTTTTTCTGACGAGACTACGAGAGAAATAAATGAAATTTTGTATCTACATTTTTGTATTTTTTATATCCAGAGCATTTAATGTGATTTCTTTAAATTATCCTTCACTGTTTTAATCTCTATTATACACCGTTGAATTTTTTAACTGAAAAAAAGAATTGTTTTCATTATCCATGGTGCTAATGAGACAACGAGTAAAGAGACTTGCAGAAGGGCCATGGGCTAAAATCTGGCCCAATATCCGGCGCCCAAGACTTGCTGGAGGGGCCGGCCCAAACAAACCGACCGAATAGGAATCACGGGCCGTCCTCAACTCACTCTTCTTCCGCTGCTGCTCCCCCTCGCCGGCAGCCTTCTTCTTCCTTCTCCTCTGTCCTCTGGTTCTTCTGCGCGTGACCATGCCCTGTCCCTGTGGAGCGTGGACATCGTTTTCAGCATGAGTTTCGTCGCCATGGCCAAGGAACGGAGACACTTCCTGCTCTGTGGATGGACGCCTGACATGACATGACCCAAACGAAACGACGAGACCACCGGCACGGGCACGACCGTCCGACTCCCGGCGCCTCGCTGCTTCAGCTCAAGCTCAAGCTGCCGCCTGTTCTCTTGGCCCAAAAGTTTGAAGAGAAAGCTGTGAAGATTACTACGAACGAGTAAGCTTTTTGTCTACAAAATGGGAGCAGCAATTTTGAGTTGCTGGGTCTGCAGTGCATCATGCGAAACCCATTCATTGCGGAGCGCGCGTCGTCAACACCGCCGGTGGCAGAGAGGCTTCCCTTCGCCGTGGCCCGGCGGACCATGGAATCTGCGGAAGCGGAACGCCATGCTGCATGCTCTGCGCCGGCAAGGGGTCCCGTCAGTCAGCGGAGAGAGACGACGGGCCTCTGGCGTTCGGCCGGAGGCTCAGAGTATGAGCGCGTGGAAGATTTCGAGGCCCATTGGCGGTGAGGAAGCAGCGCAACGGCCGGAACGCGGCGGCGCTCCGGTGGTCGGTATTTCAGATGCCGACCACCCCTTGGGTCCCTGGAAGCCGTCGGATCAGCCACGTGTGGTCCGGATCGGTGCAGAGAAGTGTTTGGACTTGGTCAAACCTTCCCGATCGCGAGCCGGGATGACGCAACGCAAGCATGGCTGGCGCCGCCGCGCGGAGCTCGACGGCGGCGAGCGAGCCCGCTGGCCATGGCCGCGGGCACCCTCGCCTCGTCTCTTGGCCACTTGCTCCAAGAAGAGCTCTCTCCGCGCGCGAACTACCCATGCGTTCGTGGGGTCAGCAGGAAGAAAGAGGTGGCCGGCCCGGGCGTTGGCTCCGCCGACCTCGCCGGCGATTCATGTCTCCCGATGTAACCTCTTCTTCATAGGCAGTTCAATGGTGCAGAGTGAAGCTGCTCCTGCTCTAAATGTTCAGAATCGTCTCGCTGCTTCAGGTGCAGCCGTGCAGGTTCTGGGCGTGGCAATTGGCGACATGGTGAATTTGCCAATGGAACGCTGAAACCCCTCATGTGAAATCGTCGCACAATGACACAACACACAGCTTGATGTAGCCTGTGCGACGAATTGTGTCCTGAATTAAGGATGAGACCACTGTTCCAGCTACAGAGCAACTGCCTACTGGTTCAGATTTCAGGAAAGAAAATTTTGTATCCATGCTTTTCGTAATTCTCTTATATCCTACAGTAATTATTTCATGAAACAAAACCTTGTTTGAATTCTACTTCACTGCTTTTAATCTCGTTTATATACTGTTTGATTTTTTTTAAAAAAAAGAATTTTCATTATCCATGGTGCTAATGAGACAAAGAGGTTTGCAGAAGGGCGATGGGCTAAAATCTGGCCCATTATTACTACTGGCCCAGTCAAACCGCAACCGAATCGAAACCATGGGCCGGCCTCAACTCCTCCTCCTCCTTCCCCGCCGCACCTCCCTCCCCCCGTCTTCCCGTCTCTTCTCCTCCGGTTGGTTGCTGAGGGAATAGCGGATTGGCTGCCTGAAATCGAGTTGGTGGTGATGGCGGCGACGAGGTGTTTCCGCGGCGATCACGCCGCCTTGACGGCGCTTCGCCTCCGCCGCATCGTCTCCTTCCTCAGGCGCCATCGCCTCTACAAGACCGCCCACGAGTACGCCCTCGCTTTAATCCCGCTCCTAGTTTTTGCCTGTGATCATCGACCAATCCCAATCCCAATCCCAAACCCAATCCCCCTCCACTGACGCAACAATTTGCAGCCTGGAGAGACGCACGTGCGCCTTCTTCGACGCGGCGCACTTCCGCAGCCTGCTGCGCTACTCCCGCTGGGCCGACGCCTCGTCCTACGCGCTCGGCTTCGTCGCCCTCGGGCGCTGCAGCCGCGAGGCCGACACGCTCATCGTCCGCATCCTCATCCTCCGCCAGTCGCCTCATGGCCGAACTCGCCGCCGGCCTCTTCCAGCGCGTCTACGCCTCCCTCGAATCCCACTACGGCGGCCAACTCCTCCGCAGGGTCCTACTCTCGATGCGCTCCGACCGGGCCAGGTGATTCCCGTGCTCCTCTGATCTCACGGATCTCCGTGGTTTAAATACTTCTCTCACTTGCAAACCAGTGGTTTAGTAGCCGTACCACGGAATATCTCATGTTCTGCTTTTCGATGAGGGACTACTGTAGGTCTAGATGCAATGTGCTTCTAATTACACACAGTTTTCTCTAATGAAAAATGTGCTGGGACACGGTCGCGAAAAAAAAGTTACACACAGCAACTATTTCGACAAGAAGAAGAAAACCTGCCTTGCTCTGAATAATTGAGTTTAAAGCATGCCGTGTGCAGTTACATAGAGCAAATTAACCTTGATTGCACGGCTTTCGTACTTGCAGGGCCTCAAGGCTCTATAATCGCGCCAATTCCAAGGCAGTGGATGTCTTTTTGAACATGGCTGCCAAGTGTCCTGAGCTCAAAGCCAAGTCAAAGTTACCACGCTGCACCTTAGATCCTGCCTACGCCCTTTCGCTGGGTCCTGCTGGGTATCCATTTTAATTCTCACCCAATGTGCTCTTCAACTTCATCGATCTTAGTTTTTTCTTTCTGATATCACTAAAGCACCAGCTGTGTATCTTGTTACAGGTCAAATCTCAAATCCCAACCAAACCAAACCCCGTGGCGTCGTGAAGCCGACTCGATCATCACGGATCGCCGAGGAGGAACGAGAAGTGTCGTCGCCGGCAACAGGCCGGGAGGGATGGGGCTCCATTCTCCCCCCATTCTTCTGCTTCACTCCGTCGGCTGGATCGCTTCCTCAAGCGCCATGGTCTACACAGTGCCGCCCGCGCGTACGTCCGCTTGCCCCCTTCGTGCCTAGATTTCTTCCTCAAGTTTCCTCTGCATCGCCCCATCGGATCACGTTGAGCCGAGCCTTAACTTAGATTCGAGCTGGGGAACCAACCGATTGCCCCCTAAAAATTGCGTTTTCAGGCTGGAGAGGGAGTCACTGGTGTACTTCGACGCCGCGCACCTGCAGAAATTGGTGAGGGACGGGCGGTGGGAAGCCGCCGGGGTCTACATCAGCAGCTTCTCGCCGCTCTGGGATGGGGAGCGCACAAGCCAGCAGCAGCACTACACCGCCTTCGTGCAAACCGTGGAGAATCACGCCATGCTCCATTATCTCGCCTGCCGCGGCGACGAAGCTGGGCGCGCCGCCAGCAAGCTTTTCTGCTGCGATAATGATGAATTCCGTGCCAACTTCCCAGAGATTGCGCAGCGCCACGACCTGTACCGCTCCATGGCCTCCAAAGAAGCCAGGTACATGATCAAATCCATGGCCAGACATGCATTCACTGCCTGGTCGCCTGGAGCTGCATCATGGGGCTTCAATTCGTTCCAGTTGTTCTGCTTATTATTCCGGTTTACCTAGTTCGGATGCGAACGATTTGCCAGGTTTGTATGAATTGTATATATATGATGGCTTGATTTGTGCTTGCAGGGAATCCGTCGACTGGGAGGCAATAAAGCTCACAACCTTGGAGAAGCTGCAGGAATTGCTTGATCTGTGTCCCGACCTTGAGTGCAGCTTGCGAATGAGACGGCCACGTTGCATGTCAACGCCGTCGGAAATGATCCCTCTTGGGTACCACTCTTCTTTCAACTTCTGAGATCTTACCATGTTCAACACATGCTCATGTTTGTATATATGACAGGGGCAACTCTAGTAATTTTAGGATGTAGCCTGATCCATAGTTATCCTATCCAATCATGCTGTATTGCCCATTACGTGACTGTCTTCCACATTGTGCTAGTTTACAGGGCTCTCAGAGGCATCGAAGGAAGAGAGTGGACAGTAAACCTGCACGTGAACTCGCACTTTTCCTTCAACGGAAGAGGTAACACATAGTTCTGTCAATGTTCTGTGAATTGTTGACATTTACAATTTCTTTTCTTGTCAATGTGACGTTCCTTTGTGTTATGTTCAGGCTTGCCTTCAGTCAGGAAACAGGACACTCTGGGGACTCAGGTCTGCATTTAGTCCGAATCATTTTCACAAATGGAACATGTTGCTTATTTTGTTAGACTTAATATTTAGTAGTCAAACACTATGCATCCAGTGCTACTAGTTTGGTGTCACGTTTCAATGTTATGTTCTCAAGTGTTGTCATGGACAGGTAGAAAGTGCTCGAGATTGAAAGATAATTATTGCACCGGAAATGCTCAGCAACCTTTTGATCCAACAGAATGTTTCAAATGGCCACAAAAGGCTAGAGATGTTAGCAAGGTATGTTTTCTAAATACTGAGATATGGGCATATGGCTCATACTTTGTTTAGAACCATTCTACATTATTTCCTTTTAATGAGTGGTCAAAGTACTTAATAAATATGCAGATAAAGTTTTATATCTGGTGATGTTAACTTCCTAAAATATACTGTTATCATTTAATTTCTTCGTAATACAAACATGTGCAGCTGACGTGGGTATTCAAGAAAAGAAATGTCCAGGAGTAGATATTGAACTTAATTGATTGGTATTCTTCTTACAGTGTGATGTCATCTTGCTGATTTGATCACAAATTAATTATGTTGACTAGTTGAATGCCAGCATTTATGTAGCAACTTTCGTTGTTGTTGTCAATATGTTCATTGGTATTGCTTAAATTTTGTTCAGTTGGCTATTCATTCTTGAAGCTAGAAAACAGTAGAGCCTGCTAAAAGTTTCTCATAGTAGCTTGCAATCTTCTGTTCCCTTTTCAGCCTGATGAAGAAAACTCTGCATGAGTTTTTGAAGGTGAGGTGATTGCCTCGCTGCTGCTGCTGCTGCTGAGGAGCCTGGGCCCCCCGAGTCTTTAGACAATGAGATGTATCAACTATGCCTGATGCAATGCAACAATGAAGCACGTAGATTAGGTTGAATTCAGATTACTGCTGGAACTAATTGGCGCTGGAACCTGAAAATTTGTATCCAGAAGAAGTTTACATGTTTCCTGTAGTAGCTGTTGAAGCTAGGTTCCGAGTAAGCTATTACTGTATTCAAGACAAAGACCTGATTCAGCAATGAAGGTTGTAGATTACGTCTCATTCAAGTATTGCTTGGTGATACTGAGGTGTAAATACCGACATTTGATTCAGAAAATTTTCAATATGAAGGTGTTCGTATATATACTCCTATATCTGTTAGAAGTTTGGCTGGGTGACTCCAAATGAAAGGCCAATCACTGCAAGATTTTTCCCTAGCATATATCAAAACCTTTAAGAACAAAGCAACGAGCACCAAGCAAGTGTCGTCCCAGGCGAGGTAGTCTCTCAGAATAGTCATGTGCAATGTGTTACCTTTCCTGTTCACAAATCAGACAAAAATCAGGTTCCATGCATGTCTGCAGATAATTTTGATGGGAAATTGAGCGTAATTAGTTCTCACTAGGCCTTTCCGGATCGTTTTGGAACCCAATGCACTTTCAGCCCATAGACTCAAACAAACGTTCTTGTACAGGCTGTCTACCCTTCAGCTGGGCGTCCGGCCCAAGTTCATCTGCTCATTTTTGCTAAACCAAGCAAGAGGCAAAATGAAGCTTTTATTACAGACTACTTCTGTACTGTTATGGCTATGGTACCATTTTCTTTCAATCTCTTCACACCAGTGGACGTTTACTTTGACAACAGTCGTCGTCTTCTTTCTAAACAATACTGGTGTCCGGTATGTAAAGTTTATCATTTATACCATTTTCTACCATTAAACGAAGACGACGTACCATTAAACAGAGACCTCAAAGCATGCATCGGGTACGTCACTAGCTACAACGGATTGGGGACGATTATTGGATTGGGCCAACCCAATAATCGTCCCCAATCCGTTGTAGCTAGTGACGTACCCGATGAAAAAAGAAGTGGCCCAATAATCGTCCCCAATCCGTTGTAGCCAGTGACGTACTCAATGCATGCTTTGAGGTCTCTTTTCATCTCATCCGGATAATATAATGTGTGTTATTGTATGCTCCGGATAATATAACGACGATAAAATCGTTTATACTTCGGTACCAAGTTTGAAGTATAAACGAAGCAGAAGTAAATTAGTTCGGTATGTAGGATTAGCGCAGGGAAGCCGCTTTCCAAGTCGGTCGCTTTCGATAGCGATCTCTCCTCGCGTTGAAGTCTCCCCGGCTGCCGTGGCAACGATTGCAGGTCTTTCTCTGACCCTTGTCGTGTTCCTCCTGCAATCTATCCTAGCCTGATACATACGCATGCCAACCATGGGCGAATACATTAGACATCGCTGCAGCTCCAGAAGAAAGTTCCCAAGTTGAGAAGCGTCAGTCAAGTGATAGTCGCATACAGTAGCCGGAAAGTTTTGTGCATATCCATTTTCCAGTCAGCCATGGCAGATTCACTGTTGCTTGCTGACTGACTGAATTATCCGATGGCTTTACTTTAGCACAGCAACTGTTCCTTTCATTCAGAATACGACGGGCTCGTCGCCGTGTTTATTCGACTCGCCTGCGTGTAAGCTTCTGGCGAGCGTAGGATGTTGCCATCGAGCTTCTGTGTTTGGATCTTTATAATTTGGTTTGAATCTTGCCGGTCGGTGTTCTCTCTGGTCTCTGCTGCCGTGCTGCTGCGTAAGTAGCTGTTCTCCTACAGCGGCTTTGACTGGGTGAGTTCTTGTCCGCGTGAGATTGAAATTCTTCAGAGCTGATGACTCCTTGGATGGTCGCATGCGAGTGAAGCCTAAGAATTTTTTTTCGCAGTACGTCCACCGGATCAGAAGACTTCTAAAGGTACTTCTTCTTTCGCCGCAACTGTTCTTCTTCTTAGGCAATTGAATTCAAGCATGTTCAATGCTTTTGATAAATTTACTTTGTGTTTTGGTTGAAATCTTCTGAAGTTTTTCACAGCTGCCGATTTGATTTCTTATTTTTGTGTTGCTTGCTTTTGCCAGAAACAGAGACAACAATATGACAAGCTATCTGATTGCTATCAGTAGCCTGAACTCCCTTCTAGTTCTTCTTACCTGTGAATCTGGCAAAATACAATCTCCTTGATTTAATTTGTAGGTACTCCTCGACATCAAGCTTGCCGTCGGACGTTGAATCCACCATGGTTAAGCTCCAGTTAGCTCTGAACCTCATGGGGATCATCTCAGCCCTCTGCCTCTTCAGCGCTGCAGCATACACTCCTGCAGACAACTACCTCATCAGCTGCGGCTCCTCGGTCTCCACGACGGTCGGCCAGAGGCTCTTCGTCTCCGACGACTCCGGCTCCGTCACCCTGACCTCCCCTCACAGCGCCGCCGTGAAAGCTTCACCCAGCTCGGCGCCCGTCTCCGGCGACGCCGCGCTGTACCAGACCGCCAGGGTGTTCACGGCGCCGTCGTCCTACGCGTTCAGGATCAGCCGCCGCGGCCGCCACTTCGTCCGCCTCCACTTCCTCCCCTTCGCGACCCAGGGCGGCGGCTACGACCTCGCCGGCGCCAGCTTCAAGGTGTCGACGCAGGACGCCGTCCTGATCGACAGCTTCGCAACGCCGGCGGCGAAGGGCGGCGGTGGCGGCGGCGCCGCGCCCCAGCCGGTGCGCGACGAGTTCCTGCTGGACGTGGCCCGCGACACGCTCGTCGTCACGTTCGCGCCGCTCGCCGCCGGGGGCTTCGCCTTCGTCAACGCCGTCGAGGTCGTCTCCGTCCCCGACGGCCTCATGGCTGGCCCGGCAAGGACGTCGTCGCTGGGCCAGCAGCTCAGCCCCGCCGCGCTGCCGATGCAAACGGCGTACAGGGTCAACGTCGGCGGCCCGGCGGTGGCCGCCGACGGCGACGCACTCGCGCGGGAGTGGGCCACCGACCAGAGCTACATCGCCGCCCCGGACGGCGTCGTCACCAGAACGCTGGCGTACAACGGAAGCCTGAACCACCTCGCCGGCGAGGCGACGCCCGACGACGCGCCGGACGCCGTGTACGCCACGGCCAGACAGCTGGAGCTGGTCAGGTCGATATTGACCGCGGGGGCCCAGATGACGTGGCAGTTCGCCGTCGACGAGCAGCCGTCGAGCTACCTGATCAGATTCCACTGGTGCGACGTCGTGAGCAAGGCTCAAGCACCGCCGCGCCTGCTCAGCATCGATGCGTACGTGGGAAGTTACACGGTGGTCACCGGCCTTAATCTGTCAGCGATGGGGAACGGAAATGTGGCCGTGCCGTACTACATGGATTACATCTTGGATTCCAGCGACCCATCCGGCAAGATCACAATCTACATTGGCTCATCGTCGTCGATGAAGAAGAACAGCAGCGCATTTCCAGGCCCCATCCTGAACGGGATTGAGATCATGAAGATGCACTTTAGCTCAGGCAATGTCGTCGTCGTCGAACCGGCGGCAGGATCAAAGAAGCAGAGCTTGGCCATCGTCTTGGGCTCGATCTGTGGAGCCATCGCCGCCGTGTCCGTCGCCGTTGTGCTCGTCATTTTCCTCAGGAAGAGAGAGGAGAAGGTGCTGCCGGCTTCGCCGTCGCAGAGCCCGCCGTCAACGCCATGGATGCCGCTCCTCAACAGGTTCAGCTTGCGCAGCAGAGGGCCAGCTGGTGCCAGCAGCAGCAGAGCAGGATCGCCCAGCTTCCTCGCCGCCGACGAAGACATGGCAGCAGCAGCGGCGGCGGCGATCCCCATCGCCGGCTCCTCGGCCCCGACCAGCTACCGCTTCCCGTTCGCCGTGCTGCAGGAAGCCACGGACAACTTCGCCGAGAGCCTCGTCATCGGCGCCGGCGGCTTCGGGAAGGTGTACCGCGCCGTGCTCCCCGACGGCGCTGAGGTCGCCGTGAAGCGCGCGAGCCCGGAGTCCCGGCAGGGCGCACGGGAGTTCCGCACGGAGGTGGAGCTCCTCTCCGGCCTCCGCCACCGCCACCTCGTCTCCCTCGTCGGCTACTCCGACGACGCCGGCGAGATGCTCCTGCTCTACGAGTACATGGAGCACGGCTCGCTCCGGAGCCGCCTCTACGGCGGCGGCGGCGCGGCGCTCGGCTGGGCGCAGCGGCTGGAGGCGTGCGCCGGCGCGGCGAGGGGGCTCCTCTACCTGCACACGGCGCTGGCCACGCCGGTGATCCACCGCGACGTCAAGTCCTCCAACATCCTCCTCGACGGCGGGCTCACCGGCAAGGTGTCCGACTTCGGGCTGTCGCGGGCGGGGCCGGCGCCGGAGCTGGGGGAGACGCACGTGAGCACGGCGGTGAAGGGGAGCTTCGGGTACGTGGACCCGGAGTACGCGCGGACGCGGCGGCTGACGGCCAAGTCCGACGTGTACTCGTTCGGCGTCGTGCTGCTGGAGGCGCTGTGCGGCCGGCCGGCGGTGGACCCGAGGCTCCCCAAGCCGATGGTGAACCTGGTGGAGTGGGCGCTGCACTGGCAGGGGAGGGGCGAGCTGGGGAAGGTCGTTGACCGGCGGATCGCGGCGGCGGTGAGGCCCGAGGCGCTGAGGAAGTACGGCGAGACGGCGGCGAGGTGCCTGGCGGAGCGCGGCGCCGACAGGCCGGACATGGAGGACGTCGTGTGGAGCCTGCAGTTCGTGATGCGGCTGCAGGAGGACGGCGGCCTCGACTTCTCCGACGTCAACAGCCTCAACTTGGTGCGCGAGCTCACGCCGCCGCAGGATGCTTGTCAGAGAAGCTCGCATGGGGATGATGACGCCGGCGGTGAGGGAGAAGGTGGGAGTGTGACCGACGGCGAGTACACCGACGTGTCCATGCGAGGTGCCTTCTGGCAGATGGTCAATGTGGGCGGGAGGTGAAAATGAAGCGCAGAGAATTCGATCGTAAGATTAAGGCTGTGCGTGTGTTGAGTTCCAAAAAAGAGAAGGGCTCTGTTTAGTTCCCCGTCACATCACCAAACTTCTCAGAATTCTCTTTCTAAACTTCACTATTCACCTATCACATCAAATCTCTCTCCTCGTACATGGAACACTAAACATGGGTAAATAAAAAAACTAATTACATGGTTTTGATGTACACGACGAGACGAATCTTTTGAGTCTACCTAGGTCATGATAAGACAATGTTTACCACAAACAAACGAAAAGTGATACAGTGCGCTACAGTGTCGGATGCGACATTTTCACCAACCTTTTTCATCCACCTTTTGGAACTAAACACAGCCCAAGAAGGAGAAAGTTTGGTAAAAATGTCACATCGGACACTGTAGCGCATTGTAGCACTTTTCGTTTGTTTGTGGTAAACATTGTCCTACCATGACCTAACTAGGCTCAAAAGATTCGTCTCGTCGTGTACATCAAAACCATGTAATTAGTTTTTTTATTTACCCACGTTTAGTGCTTCATGCATAAGGAGAGAGATTTGATGTGATAGGTGAATAGTGAAGTTTGGAGAGAGAATTTTTGGAAAGTTTGTGGAACTAAACACAGCCTGCCTCGTTTAGTTCCAAAAAGCAACTCCCAAATACACTATGTAAAAAGGAGTTTCAATCATATCAAAATGACATAACATGTATGGAGTACTAAAAAAACTAATTGCACAGTTTTGTTGTACTCTGCGAGACGAACATTTTGAGCCTAATTAATCAATTTTTGGATAATTTTTCACAAATACAAACGAATGATTACGAAGTGACATCTTACTCCCAAATTCAACCTCTCAATTCTAACATCTAAACAAGGCTATCACATATCAATGATTTTTTATGTACACGACGAGACGAATCTTTTAAGCAGTGTCCGATGTGACATTTTCTCACCAAATTTTACCACCCCATTTTTGAAACTAAACACAGCCTAAGAAACAATGTTTTTAGTTACCCCTTTCAGCAGTTTCAGTATACTGGAAAGTTTTCTCTTATGTATTTCCACATTACAGAATCAGATTCAATTTCACATCCTACAATGTTTAATAATGTGGAGCGCTCGGAAGAGAAGTTACCAGCCTGAAGAAAAGGGCCTGAAAAAGCATGATCAACTGGGAGATACAATGCCGTACGATGTATTACATGCTAATGCAATCCCAAATTAGTCTCACACGGTCACACGTAAACAATCTTTCCAAGATTTGCACAATTCTTTTTCAAAGAAGAATACAGGGCAAGCAATGTGCAATTTAAAGTTATATATAAAGCTGACAATATGTATGGTCTATCCAATGCATAAATACCAAAAGATTGGAATCAGACTCAGTCATAAAGATGTTTAGGTCGGTTCACGAACATAGGAAAATTTCATCCCAGAAACAGATTCAGGGGGATGCACTTCCTCTGGGTGAATGGCGTTGGTTGCCATTTTCTTTGTGGTCCCCTGGGCTTGGGCTACGGCGCTCATGGTCTGCTGGTGCTGGGCTACGGCTGTCAGCCCTCCTTGGGCTCATGCTGTGATCTGAGCCATTTCGTTCCCTTGGTGCAGGGCTCCTGCTCCCCTTGGATGGTGAAAGGCTCCTCCTCGGGCTGCGGCTGTCACGAGGGCTCCTCCTTGGGCTGCGGCTGTCTCTAGGGCTCCTCCTAGGGCTGCGGCTGTCTCTAGGGCTTCTCCTAGGGCTGCGGCTGTCCCGAGGGCTCATTGATCGCCTTTTGTCACGGCTATCCCTCCTTGGAGATCGTGAGCGGCTATGCAAAGATAAGAATACAGTGTCAATGCTTGATACTACAAATTGTACCAACATGTGTGAAGGGGGAGAAACAACTGAAGCAGAACTCAAGGAAACTGAGGCCAAATCAACAAGAGCTATATTATTTCATATCAACTCAAAGTAGATAATTGCAACATTGACTAGTTTTAGTCTCAAGTCCAACCCACACAGCTCAAGAACTAGCTACAGATGAAAGTGTGGAACAAGACCTATGCTCAATCAGGAATCAATAATGTGTGACACCATTACGACATACGAGCTTACATAAAAGTTTTTTTAAAAAAGGTTCAAGCTCTTTGGCCATCAGACTCCATGGAACATAATGACAAATAAGCATGCCAAAAATATGGAAGAAAAATGTCATAGTAACCAATTGGCCAAATTAATGACGATAAGCATACCTGTAGCTCCTACTGCGGCTCCTGCTGTAACTCCTATCACGGCTCCTGCCACGGCGAGGGGATGGGGATCTTGAATAACTTCTTCCACGCCTGTTTCCATAAAGGCGACTTTAAATTCAGATATGATCTAGATGTAAAATGAAAGAAAAAAACAAATCGCACAGGAGTTACTTGAGATCTTTAGGGCTATTCCGACAGTCTCTTTCTATGTGGCCCCTATCTCCACAGCGGTAGCACCTGTTTTTCCAGTCACCAGCTTTGCAGTCACGGGCCCAGTGCCCATCCATACCACAGTTAAAGCAGCGACCAGAACCAGGAGGTGGCCCCCTGCCCATATATTCTCGAGATCCTCCTGGGCCACGAGGAACCTAGACGACAATGAAAATTGTGTTCAGATGGCAGAAAATGTAAAAATAAAACAGAAAAATGTAAACTGCATTAGCATGTATAGAGAGCTTGGCAGATTACCCCTTTAGCAAACTCAACAATTATGCGGCTTCCATCTATGTCCCGACCATCAAGGTTATACCTTGCATCATCAGCATCACGGGCATCGCTAAACTCCTGCAATATAATTCAGGGGGGAAAAAGAGATGGTGTATGTCAAAAATGTAACCAGGTACAAAGTTGACAAGATAACTTGTGAGCTCAGATAATAAATAAGTAGAGCAAGAATACTTACAACAAATGCAAACTCATGCTTCATATCCACGTAACGCACTCTGCGGAAATGGTTTCCAGAAACAGTAACGCCGTCAAGAAGTGAATAGATAAATGAATCAGCAAGACTGGTTTTGTGTTCACGGTCAGAAGGAACTAAATAAAAGTGATGACTGAAATTCCATTAAAAAAACTGGGTTTTTTTTCAAAAGAATCGGCAAATCCTTCTAGAAACTTTGGGAGAACAGCCAGCAATGCCACCAAGGACACCCTCCCACCATGGACACCGAGGTTGGGTTAGCCCCGAAAACCTTCAACAAGATCAGCTGAGTTAAAACATGAAGGGTTTGTGGATATATAGAATGCTGAGGTTAACAGCACACTGCAGCCTAGACATATCTGGAGTACTCAAGAAACCATGTGGCTGCCAACTTTTACAGGTAACAGAAAATTGAAGATGCTCCTCTAAAGATTTGTTACATATATACCAAAAGAGGGAAGCAAAGAACAAAAGTATTTTATTACATTTGAATTGATGTCATCTGATCTAAAATCTAAAAAATCATGTGCAATGTAGAATGGACTCAATCTGCCATGATTCAGACCTTGTAACTAATGCATGATCATGTCATTTCAATCAGGTTTTGTGCTAATACCAAATACTATGTTACATCCACCCCACCCAGAACAAACAAACAATTTGCAAGGGAATTTCAGACACACTGCTATTTCTTTGAAGTTGCTGCCATCCAAAAAGGTAGGCCAAGGGCCAATAGTACTATCCTATAGGTGGCTGTCATCAGAATTTGAATGTGGTTTTTTTTTTGAAATAAAAATACCACATAAGTTGCATGGTTCTGTAAATTGGATGGAATTCAAAATCATTCACCGTACAGAGAAACAGCAGCCTCGACTTGTCAAGACTCAAAGAAAGTCTGCTTCACTCAAAACTCGTATGACAACTTAGACTTAGGAGCAGCGTGCTAACCTCCCATATCTGCTGAAAATGTCTTCAAGGTCCTCTGTCCTCGTGCGAGAGGAGAGGCGACCCACATACAGCCTTGTGTTCCCACCGTACCGGTCGTCGTAGCGGGGCATCTTGACTGCAACACATAATTGAATACATCAGAATCCATATATTAAGAACAGAATGCAAAGAAGCATCGACATAGAGAAACCACCTCCACATTAACTCTTTTATAATATAGTATATAACTAGCATCCATCAGCACCAAAACATCTAAATGCCTATTATGAATCAGTTTTTTGTCAACTACGAATTATACCACAACCTAATCGCAAAAGGCTGAAATGAACAGGCCCTGAATCGAGCAAAAGCTCCATTCCATAAGTGACCTAGCTAGGATTGCAGATCCCCTTGTGCGCAAAACCAACACAAAAACTGCATCGAATCGAGTACGGCATCCACTATATTCTCACACTACAAAACAATTTTGTTCCGAACTAGGTCCAAGTACGAATTCGAAGCACAGAAACAAACCAATCGCAAACCTAGCAGACACCGCCGCATCGAATTCGCAACGACACGAGGCGCGAATCAGCTAAAATTCGAGAAAATTCTTTCTAGCACGGACCAAGCCACTGCGCGAACGAATCAGGGAGGGATTCGACGGGAACGAGATGGGATCGGGATTCGGGGGGTACCTGCGACTCAGCGACCGCGAGCGAATCCGAGGAAACCCTAGCTAGCCCCCACGGGAAGAAGGGGACAAAGACCGCGAGCTCGGTTTTGGTGTCGGGACGCGTCGGCGGCAAGTGTTTTATATCGGCGCGGGCCGAGGGGTCGACGGCTCGGATTGCGCAGGTCGAGTCATGGACGGCCACGGCGGGCAGTGGGAGGAGCGGGCAGTTTCCTTCTTGGCCTACTTGATTTAGTCGGACTCGGTAAAGGCCGGCCTGTCAGCCCATCAGGATCTGGATCAGATCTAGAAGAGGGTAGCACGTGTGGCCCAGCTATGGAATTCCCCCAGCTATTAACAAGAGAGGCCCACTTAGCCCATAGGCTTAGCAAATAGTGGAGGCCTGCCGCAACATGAGGCCTATTTACCCCAGGGAAAGAGAAGGTTCACGGTGCTGAAACGTGCCAGGTGTGCTGCTTTTGTGACCTGCCTAATCACCGTGAAATACGCGGCGCATCTCATACCTTTTGAATTTTGGGCAAGAGAATTGGAATCCGATGCCTGGTCTTATCACCCCGGTGAAGCTCCTGGAAGAATATTGCATGGGAGAAGTGGTACGTACGTGTCCACAGATTCGGCCGCCACGCCCCGACAGAGACCGGCCGGCCGGTCGGAGACGCGAACGCAAACGCCGCGGCCGCGCCGGTATAAATCCGGGGGCGCGGGCGCTCCACACAGGGCAGCAGCAGCCAGTTCGAGCGATAGCAATAGCTGATCTGAGAGGAACGGCGGCTATAGGCAGCATAAAAATAAGTTGAGGTGACCATGGGCGGCGGGCACGACATGCACGGGCACAACGGCGGCGTGAAGGGGTACGTGTCCAACCTCGTGCACGGCGGGAAAGGCGGTCACGGCCACGGCTACGAGCACGGCTACGGTGGCGGCCATGGCGGCGGCCACTGCCACGGCTACGGCGGCGGCCAGGGCCATGGCTACGGCGGCGGAGGCCATGGCCACGGCCACGAGTCGTACCCTCCTCCGGCCGCCGCCGGCTACTACCCTCCGGCGCACGGCGCGTACCCGCCGGCGGCATACCCCGCACACTCGGCGCAGTACGGTACGTGTACATGGAACACAGCGAGTGTTCTGATTTCGTGTCTATATATATCGTGATGAGATAATTAATCTGTGCGTGCGTGCGGCGGCAGGGTACATGGGGTCGTACCACGCGAGCCACGGCGGCGGCCATGGCCACCACGGCGGCAAGTACAGTAAGTGGAAGTAAATTAAGCCAACAGGGCTCCCGCTGCCTCGACAGTCGACACTATGTACGGAGTACGTACGTATCTGTGCCGTAGCTACCCATGCACACTCCATGTCTCCGTCTAGTAGTATTTGTATACGCGAATAAAGTGCGAGCAGGCAGGATTACCTACGTACACGAGTTCTTATTGCGGGGCAGTTGATCTGTACGTGATGTGGCGTACCGGTATACGAAAAATAAGGTAGACGTTTATCTGTCTAGTCATGAACTGGTACGGACGGTGATGTGTGTTCAGTGTTCTTGTTATGTGTTGGGGTTGTATGTACAAGGTGACGAACGTATGTATTCTATACCAGTTGTATGTACGAGCCCAGTGTGCTTGTATAACAAATACTCTGCTCATCTGCAGCGATACTTGCTACACCTTGATCTGATTTCCCCGCTCTGTTCTTCTCCCTCTGTCGTCTGAATTTCTAATCTAAAACTTGCCAAGTGCCGGAAGTGGTACCAAATCGGGCACACCAGGTACGGCAGATTTAATGGATCGGCCAGTCATGATAGGCCCATAATTCAATCTGTATCCAGCGCGAACCTTTTCACGGCTTCTTTTACGCTGCTGGCCTGAATACTGAATTGCGGAAGCGACAACAGATGGCCTTTCTCTGCAGGAGCTGCAGCAACAAACACCCGAACAACAAGTGCCTAATTCTCGTCGAGCAATACGGCACGTGAGGCACGCGGCTTGAGTAAAAGTAAACCAACTTCGCCGAACAAGTTTCATGTGGGGAACATGCGCAAACTCGGTGCTGCTCTGGCACATGTTCAGCTCAGGCATGGGTCCTTGCCAAACAAATCCAAAGAATCTCAATCTTATTGCTATTCTTCTTTTGCGTTGAAGACATGTATCTGACAATTGTATAAGACAACCTGAATTCCCACTCGAATTTACACAAGAGAGTAAGAGAATCATGTGCTGTGCTTTTGGGTTTTGGCTATCTGCTGGTACATTCGATAACTATTAAGCTACGTCTACGTAATCCAAAGAATCATTAGAATCTGCTAATATGTCAACTAGACTAGATCTCTATAATATTGGTTTTTTAACCATTTCTGTGTGTTTCAGTCTCTCTTTTGGTCCTCATACCGGGAACGCCTGAACATCCATCAGTGTTAGTTGCAGTTTCCATGCTGTACGCCTGTACCTCACGCACTCTACAATTGACCGAGCAGCCCTCTTCTCGGGTCATATGTCGACAGCAACCTTCTCTGTTAAAACAAAAACAAAAATACAGAGTGGAATAAGGACACACAAACTTCAGCCAAATTCAGAGTCAGAGAATGCAGAGTTCACAAAATAAGCAGTCTGAGAAATGAACTTACAACGGGCTCAAACTGAGGGGCTGACAGGTTGTTCTCTAGGTTTCTGAGCACCAATATGATCTGGAGGAGGCAATTTGCTTAATCTAAATAGGAGATGATTGTGAATTGAAGGGTGTGAAAAATAAATCATTACTGAACCCACCGTCTTGACGGTGATATCATCCATGTCCTTCAGCTTCTGCAGGTGGGCTTCAACTGGGATCGGCGTGTTCGGATCGAATATGTCGCCGACGAACCTGTACACTCGCGCAAAATGCAGGTCGTCTGCAGAAAAAAGATTCAGCTTATAGTTATCTCAGAATCCAATGTGCTTGTTTCATCGGCTTAAGTTTATTGGAGTTTGGAGTAAGAAAATCTGATGCTGTAGTGGAGTTAGTACCCGGCGACAATGGAAGCTCAATGAGTTCATTCTGCACTGAACCGACTGCAGATCCTCCACCTGTGCTGCTGCCAGCCCACTCCATGCTCGTACTGCTGAAGCTTGGCGCCCCAATGAACTGGCTGCCACCTGAACCAGTATGAACAAGTTACATTTTTCACGAGATTATGGCAGCATGTCTGCACTCAGAAAGTGAAATTAGTCAGCTGAAGAAATTACCGCGAAGTGTTGCAGGTGGTGCAATCAGGCTGAGTGCGTCACTGTTCAGCCATGCTGCAGTCCCTGAAGCTAAACCGCCTGCCCAGTCCAAACCTTGCTGCATCCCTGAAAAATATCATACCCTGAAACATTGTTAGATCACGATTCAGAAAGCCACTGCCTGAAATGTGAAATGTGCAGTTCCAATCGCAATTCAGAGTGCAGACTTGACAGAGGCACTTGCCACTGCTGGCCGCAGGGAGAAGTCCTCCTTGGCTGTTCCAATCGACGCAGCTGTGAGCGACGGCGTCGGACGGACCTGGTGGCACGGCGACCGGCGCGCACTGGGGCTCCCCGTGCAGTGGCAGCACGGCGGCCGCGCCGCTCCCGGCCGCCGAGCCCTGCTGCTCCACGGCGGCGAACCGGCGGCGCGGGTACGCCGGCGGCAGCCCCGCGGCCAGGCCGAGCTTCTGGACCTTGAGGAAGTACTTCTGCGCGTGGCTCCGTATCTGCACGCACGGTGCATAATGTGACGACATTGCCATGCCAGCACCGATTCAGCCCTGCTCTTGGTTGGATTCCCAAACACACTGACACACCCGTTTGATGATGGATTTGAGGATGTGCAGTGCAGTGCAGTTACGTACCTGTATGGTGGTCTTGGTGCGGACATGCTCCTCGATCCTCTTCCAGTCGCGGCCGAACCTGCACGTACGGGAAGAAAGAAAAGAATCACGGCCATCAGGCTTCAGTTTCCTAGCCGCTCATCACTGAAGGTCTGAAGGAGACAGAGGTATATTATTCAGACTTATTCAGAGCAGGAGCTCTGAATGCTGAACTAGTATAGTATACGGCTAGAGATGATAGTCCTCACATGAGCAGCGCGTCAAGGAAGCGGGCGTGCTCCTCGTCGGTCCATGGCTCCCGGGGCTTGGTTATGGTGTAAGGCTTCCTCGCCTTCCTCCCCGGCATCTCGTCGCCCCTCTCCATCTCCCTTCTCGAACCCCCTCGACCAAGTCCCAGAACACAGGCAGACATATATACACGCGCGCGAGCGCATGTCAGCGAAGCAAGAGAGGAGGAAGCATCCATCTCTGGAGGAGTTGTTGTGGTCTGCAGCCGCACAGCTAGCCTAGCACAGGCGAACGCGGATCGGCGGCCGGCGTTTTCAGCTGAGCCACGAGCAGAAACGGCGCAGATACATTTAGGTGGGCGGGTGAGGGCGAGGCCGGCCGGCCGGCCGGAGCGCGACGCGATCGGGATCGGCGCGGGCGCGTCGCACAGTTGGCAGGCAGGCAGGCGGCCGGCACTTGCATGGAAGTGGCAAGGCTTGGCCGAGTGGCCTGCTGGCCTCTTTGGGAACGAAGCCACTGGCTGGCTGGCTGGCTCTTTGAGACGTGTCGTCGTCGTCGGTGGGAGAGGAACATGGGCGCCGCGCGGCGAGAACGATCCGTCCCGTCTCATTCGGTCTCGGGCTTTGTTTCCTGTTTCGGAAGGTCGGTAGGATGCCCGGGCTCGGGCACGCGCGTGGGCCCGGCTCGGCGGACCCCGACTGGTCAAAGTTGGTGGTGGGGCTCGGTTCGCTGCTTGTGCTTGGCTTGGCGTACGCCACGTCCGACTTTATTTTTTTCGTACTAGTATATCAAAATTAATAACATGCACATCATTCCGTTCGTACGTATATACGGCGACGTTTAGCTAACACTCGGCTCAAACAAATACTAGCTGGCTGACTGGCTCGCCGTTCGCGTCTTTCTTGTTTTTTGGTTTGAATGAATGAACTGAGATTTTTTTTTCCTTGGCGCTATAGCATGTTTTGTTAACGGAGGTTCCAGAATGCTCTTTCGATATACTCCCTCCGTCCCGTAAAGAATGCAATCCTCACTTTCTGAGAAGTCAAACCATTTCAACTTTGACCAAGTTTATACAAAATATTACTAATATTTATGTCTTTAAATCGATTTAATATAAAAATATAATTTGTGATTAATCTAATGATACTTATTTTGTATCATAAATATTAGTAACTTTTTATATAAATTCAGTCGAACTTGAAATGGTTTGACTTCTTAAAAAGTGAAGATTGCATTCTTTACGGGACGGAGGGAGTAGGCGTGCCTGTGCGAATGAACACACACTCACAAAAGAGGCGACGCGGAACCGTTCTGAAGTGACGCAGCACGCACGTCACGTCGCTTGCACTCGTGGTACGGCGTGACATGTCTCGGCCAGAGCACGGATGGAACTGCACCGCACCGCACGTTTTATGCGTGGACGACCTGATTCGGCAGGGGAAAATGCGCACGTGTTCTTCGTTGCAATTTGCAAGAACCATACACGCGTGAGTTCATGTCAGAAGCCAGCAGTGGCACACGCGCTTTTACCTGATTCTCTCTTGGGAAGAGACAGGTCGAGTTGAGGAAGAAGCACACGCACATGTTCCTGATGCCGTATGTTGCAGACTTGCAGTTGCACCTAAAATCCTACTTGTTCTTTGTAGGTTCGGTATATCGATCCCATTAACGTACGTACTTTGGATAAGGAGCTGCACATCTAGTTTGGCACTATGTACTTTCTTTTTTCAGACAGATGGTATTTAATTATCATCTGTCGCTATCGCTCTGTGCAACACCGTGGTGGTTTGCACTTTCAGCGGTTGGGATTTTAGTTACGGTATAAAGAAACCGGTATGGCAAAAGAATCAAGCTGCTACGACGACTACGGGCCGGGGCTTAACGCTTACTCGGGAGTGCTCATCATTTCCCCCACAAATATTAAGTCAGATCCATAAACTAACAAACTGGTTGAATTCCTTTGTTTTACCGAATGACTTCCTCTTATCTTTTTTTTAGACAAAAAATTAATAGTATGTTTTTTTGAGAGGGAAAATTAATAGTATGTGTAACGTGGAGACGGCTCGAGTTGGACTCCAGGTTTGATTGGAAAAGGCCTCTTCCACTACTTAAATCAGCCCACAAGCCCAGTTCAAAATAAAATCAAGCCCACAAGCTCAGTTCGAAAGAAAAATCGGCCCACAAGGGCCCACTCGTTTGATTCAAACTGGATGGATATTCCATACCCCGCGCATATGCATTACAGGCTGACTTCATTACTCACCATGAGCATCAACATTTCTGCAACATAATTAGTCTTCAATATTTCTCCTGAAGGTAATATGGGGGTGAATTATAGAAAAACTGTTGCAGGACTTGCAGCACAAAATCCTGCGAGTACTTAGTAGTAACAAGCAACAAAGATAGTCAAATATATGGAGTTATGGACTTAAGAAGAGAGAAGACAAAGAAATTGATAATTTCAGAACTGCATGTGTACATCTTACGTCTCCTTACAGTTTCAGCATCGATGCAAGGCCGTCTGATACAGTTTTTTCCCCCACGTTTACAGTTTTCTGAAGGCTGAGAGCCATTTAGAGCCCTATATCGTAGCACCCAAATTTCTGTCAGGTTAGATATCAAAGATTTGGGAGGAGGAGGCACTTAAGTTGGCTGGTATTAGCATTGTTTTTTATGTGCTTAGTCTTTCTCAAGCATGCTATTCTAGATTCAGTCTTTGTTATTTGCGTCTCATTGGCACTGCCTCTGGTTGCATTGACCAGCTGGGCTCGCCTGTTAACTGTTGGGGGGCATCTGATCGCTTCGATCTCTAATGCACGCTCATCTCTTCTTCATGTCGTTTGATCCATCGAATTCGACCACAAGGCAAATGCGCTATCTGATTCACTAGCTTCTCTAGTGAAATGCCACTGGTCAGTCGTACATCTCTGAATAAATTGCATCGTAGGATGACAGTTGACAGGCAAGGCAATCCCCGGGAAAGTTGTGTGAAATGCCTGCTCCCACCAAATGGAAGACCGAATAAACCGAACACAGATCGCACCTTAAGCAGAAGGCACGCAGGCTTCAGCCTCCGGCAATACTGCTACTAAACAGCTAGATACATCATAATTCAGAACAGCCCAGAATTCAGAATTCAGAACAGCATGACAAAAGCCCAACCAAATTAAGCTAGACAGCTCAAGCTACTCAATGTCCAAATGCAAAGTGATTTTATCTGCATCCTGCACTGCACAGGTCTTACCTGTACCAACTACCAAGCAGAGTTGCAGACATCCAGGCTAGCAGAGCTTAATTCTAGTCATCAACTCTGTAGGAAAGAAATGCTCGGCAACTGACTGCAATATCAGCAATAAGCTGAATTTGACAACATTTCTGGGACTCATCCATGCAGATGAAAGATACCAGTTTCTGGTGATCTGATCCCCACATATGCACCACAGCCAGAAGCAAAAACAGTTCAATTGCAATCTGATGTCTAATTCTGGACTATACACCCATTTCTCCTGACTATAAAACCCAACTCAAACAAAGAGAAACGTAATCCTAGCAGGTATTATATGATCGATCTAAGAATATTAGCATGAAATTGATTTCAACCTGCAACTCACGAATGATGCATTAAGGCAGTAGAAGTCAAGTTAGAACAGCTCAGAGATCAACCAACAGGAATTTTTCACCATGATCACTATCTGCAGTATATTAAAACTTTCTGAATCTTAATACGATCACAGCAACTGCATCCAGTTAACTCGAGCAGGAAAAAAACCAACAACGTTAATTCCTGCATCATTCACCTGATGTGACTATTATCCGATTAGAACAACTCGATCGAACCGATCAACAGTTAAGGTATCCATGTACCAACGAAGAATCAATCATAGTTTCAGGAGCAAGATCCCCTTGAACAGTCAAGAACACACTAGGCAAACAACCGAATCAAACAGAGCCCTACAGGTATGCTGCAGAGCAGATAGACCTCGCAGTTGACTCCACGCCGCTAATCCATCTCCGGGAACAACAAGCGGAGGGCGGCGTAGGCGTACGCGGCGCTCACCCCCGCGAGATTCTCCGCGGCCACGAGGTACCCGAGGGCGGCGGCGCGCTCGGCGTCGACGAAGCCGTCCACGCCGGGGAGACCCGGGCGTCCCGGGCGATCCAGCAGGTTGTAGGCCGTCAGCAGGCGGACGCCGCACAACCCGACGGTGTCATACGCGCCCTCGGCGTAAACCCTGGCCTCCCGGAGCATGCCCAGAGCGCGCCGCTCGGATTCGTGGGCGTCGGGGATGTCGGCGACGGAGGGAAGAGGGTCCGTCGGGTCGGCCGCGGCGACGGCGAGGTCGCTGCACGCGTCGAGGAGCGTGAAGAGCACGTGGTCGGCCCGCGCGCGCCCGCCCGGCGCGTCGGCGATGTGCATCGGCAGCGCGAGGAGCACCGCCGCCCCGCGGAGCAGCCGACGGGCGTGGTCGCGGTGAGCCTCCGCCTCGACCGCCCAATCCCGGACTCGCACCGTCCATGGCGCCGCCGCCGCTGCCATCTCGACTGGCTGGTTGTTTGGGTTCTGGAAGGCATCGCATCATCGCCGCCGCGTGCTCTGAAATAGCCACCCTGGCGGTGGCGAGAGGTGGGCGTGGACCCCACGGCCGTAACGAACTCTTCACCCAGCGACACGGAGGTGAAACTGAAATGACTCGCGGTAGAAATGATGGGGCCACTTTGTCAGTGAGGGGAAACAGACAGTGAATCCTTGCAGCTCCACGGAGGAGACGTTGTAAAAAGTCTCCCCGCCTATAAATTTCCTCCCCTCGGCCCTCGCTTCTCTTCCTTGGACATCCAACCGAGACGAGAGAAAGGTGTCAGAGAATCATCTACATACGTACCAATGTATGCGTGTGTGTAACGTTCAGCGACGCTGCCGAGATGACCGGGTCACGACGTCCGCGTCCTCTGTATTCAGTTAGCTAGCATGCAGGCACGTACCCGTAGAATCGGATCACAGATCCATGTAACCATGTAATCTATCTGATTGATATAAATAGAAGGTGATCCCAAGAGGATAAGTGTGTTTGGAAAATTCTTTCATGGTATCAGAGCCTGAGATCCACAATCCCCGCGCTTTGCCATGTTCGGCACTCCGTATTCATCCACCAGCAACTCCTCCACATTGATCCAGCTCAACTCCATGCACTAGTAGAAATGTTAATATCTATGACGTTTTGCTCGTAACGGTTTCAAAATTCGTCATTAAAGAATGCATATCTATGACGAAAAATTATATTTCGTCATTGATTAGTGATCACTGCCCTTGACCACTACGAATTTATGACGAAATTAACAAAATTGTCATAAAACAATGTCTCGTATCGTCATAGAATAATTCACCATCGACACATTACTCACATAACTCACCTGTGTCGATTGCCAAACGTCACAGTTTGGCATGGGTCTCGCTAGTCCACATGCAAGGGTTGTGGGTTAACTTGTCTACGTGGCTATCAGGTGTGGTGGGTTCCGCCGGTTGACGTGCACGATCATGGAGATATGGGTCCATATGCATTACAAATAGTTTAGCGTTCGCATGTCTCACATACGACTTGATTAATTGGCTTTAACACATAAAAATATTTCATTCAAAAAAGCATAAATGTACACAAATTGTTTGGGTACATCACGGATCAACACGCTGCTAACAATCTCCAAGAGCTCTTATATCCTGCTAGCTAAATTTAGAGATAGAATTCCTTTGTAAAAATAGAAAAAGCACATAATTTTAAGGGGGGAATCCAAGAGACTAGATAAACTTGATGGCTATATTCAAAATCCCTGTTCCACGTCACCCAACCCAACCCTCGGTATTTTTTTTGGCCGATCCCTCGTGCACGCGGAACTCCGCTTGCCGCCGCCTGGACGTGGAACCAACGGCGCCTGCCTCGACGCTGGACGTTCGGCGACGCTACTGCACTGCCCTCAAATCGCCTGCACGCTGCTGGACAGTCCCTCCTCTGCACACGTCAAAATTACAGGAATGAGACTAGAGAGGGAGAGCTGCAACGGATTCCGGATCTGCTTGCTGAAACTTTTGCCTCAACTCATCTGCAGAGAGAAGCTTTAGCGCACCATCAAACGTTAGTACCTGAACACAGGGGCGGAGCTGGGCCTAAGGCCACCCAGGCCATGGCCTTAGGTGTGGCCCAAAAAACCTCTTATACCCATGTTACATTTTGGCCCATATTCCGGCCTACTTACACTTCCTTCCCTTCCTCCAGCCGACTGCTACTGAACAGCCCAAGCCCAGGCGCCGCACCTTCTCCTCTCCGACTCGCACTCCCGAACGCCCACGCCCCGAAGGCCGAAACCCTAGCTCTCGGCGGCGTCGCGGCGGCCTGGGCGGCGGCGGGCGCAGCAGGCAGCACAGCAGCAGCAGGCAGGCCGCATCCGCAGGGGGCGCGCAGCAGCCGCTAGCAGCCTAGCGCAGTAGTGCACTAGCGCGGCAGCAGGCGGTGGCGGGCTGGCGGGCTGGCGGCCGACAGCAGCAGGCAGCAGCAGCGGCGGGCCGGCGGCGGCAGGCGCGCGCCAGGACTCAGCAGGCCGCAGCCGCAGGGGGCGCGCAGCAGCCGCTAGCGGCCAAGGCCTAGCGCAGTAGCGCGGCAGCAGGGCGCAGGCGGTGGCGGGCTGCCGGGCTGGCGGCCGACAGCAGCAGGCGCCAGGCAGCAGCACTGCAGCAGCGCCAAGACTCAGCAGGCCGGCAGGCGCGCGCCAAGACTCAGCAGGCCGGCAGGCGCGCGCCAAGACTCAGCAGGCCTGATATTCAGAAAGAAATTTGTCAAGCTTGTGCAGAACAAACAACAAAAGCCATCATATCAGATCTTGGTGATAGACGGTTTGCCATTCTTGTCGATGAGGCACGAGATGCATCAATAAAGGAACAAATGACCTTTGTTTTGAGGTGTGCTTTGTAACATTTTCTTGCTGTTTTGTAGCAGTTTGCTTGTTGTTTTTTATTTGAAGTCTAGATATGAGTATTAATCATGTTTCTTTCTCTATGGACTATGTAGGTATGTGAATGGAAAGGGTGAAGTGATTGAGAGATTTCTTGGTTTGAGAGAGGTTGCTGACACAACATCATCATCACTAAAATTGGCTTTGGATGGTATGCTTGCTTCTCATGGGTTGTCAATATCTAGAATTCGAGGGCAAGGGTATGATGGGGCATCAAATATGAGGGGAGAATTTCATGGTTTGCAAAGACAGATATTAGATGAGAATTCATATGCTTTTTACATACATTGTTTTGCACACCAATTGCAATTAGTGGTTGTTTCGGTTGCCAAGTGTTGCTCTTCCATATTTGACTTCTTTCAGACCTCCACTTTAATTGTGAGCACTGTTAATGTTTCTTGCAAGAGAAGGGATCAGTTGTCCCAAAATCACCATGATGACCTTGTGCGTCAATTGGAGAGTGGTGAGATTTTTTCAGGGAGAGGGAAAAATCAGCAAACCAGCCTTGCACGATCTGGGGATACTCGATGGGGTTCGCATCATAAAACCTTATGTCGTATTCTTCTCATGTGGGATTCTATTTTAGAAGTACTAGAGAATGTGGCTGAAGATAGATCTAATGGGGACAAGAAATATGCTGCTTCGGGTTTGATAAAACAAATGGAGACATTTGAGTATGTGCTTATTTTGCATCTTATGATCAGATTATTGGGCAAAACTAATGACTTGTCACTGTGCTTGCAAAGGAAAGATCAAAACATTGTTCGCGCTGTGGGATTGATTGAGGCCACGATTCAAACAATTCAAGACACACGTGAGAATGGTTGGGAGGAACTGTTTGAGGAGGTAAAAGTCTTTTGTCTCAAACATAACATAACCATGCCAAATATGGAGGAAACAGTAACTATTAGGGGTCGCTCAAGGGGGCGTGGAGGTCAGTTAGTGACTTACTATCATCATTTTAAGAATGAAATCTTTAATGTGGTGTATGACCAGATTATTATGGAATTTAACAATCACTTTGCTGAGAGGTCTACTCATTTATTGAGATGCATTGCTTGTCTAGATCCAAGGAATTCCTTCGCCAACTATGATAAAGAAAAAATAATGGAATTGGCTCAGCTTTATGATGTTGATTTTGACCATTATGAACTTATGAGGCTCACAGAACAACTTGATATATGGATTAATGAGGTGAGAAGGGATCCTAACTTTGCAAATTGTAATGACATTGGTGATCTTTCTATCAAGATGGTCAAGACTGAGATGAACAAAGACTATAAATTTGTTTACCGCCTTGTTGAGTTAGCCTTAATTTTGCCGGTTGCAACTGCCACAGTTGAAAGAATTTTCTCAGCTATGAAAATCATCAAGACAGAGTTGAGGAATAAGATGGGGAATGATTGGTTGAATCATAGGATGATATGCTATATTGAGCGAGAGATTTTTGCAAGCATTAAAGATGATGATATTCTGTACCATTGGCAAGATTTGAATAATCGGGTGCAAAAGTTGCCACCTCGTGGCTCTAATCCAAGTGGTATGTTTCATATTCAATTGTCATTTTTCTGCTATTCAATCATGTGTTGCATATTTCTTATCCAATTCATTAAAAATTTACTTGTTTGGTTGTTTCCATGTGTAGGTTCGGGTGTCCTTCCTTCTGTGATATCTGTGATATGCGGGGAATCGACGATGAATCAGACCGACACTAGTTAGGTAATTATTTTATCAAGTTAATTGTGATGTATTGGTCTAAATCGTGCATTTTAATCACTTCTATCGATATATGAACTATCGCTATTATGTGTACTACACTAATATTGAGTGATATAAATATTTACTAAGTGGCCTTAGGCGTCAAAATCCGCCAGCTTCGCCACTGCCTGAACACCAGCCCACCATTTCAACTGCGCACTGACAGGATGAACTAAGGCCATGTTTAGTTCCAAAATTCCACTCCCAAATTTACTATGCAAAAAGAAGATTCCACATCACATCAAAATGTCATAACATGCATGAAGTACTAAATGTAGATAAAATCAAAAATTAATTGCACGGTTTTGTTGTGCTCTGCGAGACGAACATTTTGAGCCTAATTAATCAATTTTTAGACAATTTTTCACAAATACAAACGAAATGCTACAGCGACGCAATGATTACGAAGTGATATCATACTCTCAAATTCACCCTCCCAAATTCAACATCTAAACACCACCTTAGCACCAGCACTGCTCAACATTATTATTCTTGTGCACAGAGTACCTGAACACCAGCCCACCAGTCCAGAAGCACAGAGTACCTGGACATCAACAGTACAAATGCTTCAGGGACTCACAGCTAAGTTTCCAGATTTACTCACCAGCATATACTACTCTACAGCATAACACAACACACATTAACAAGGAACAGGTACAATTTGTATAGGAAGAATTGTAGTGATACAGATTGCCCAAAAAAATGTGTCCACACCCACATGCAACCAACATTTATATCCATCAAGGAACAATTGTATATCAGCTTGATAATCAAGTTCCTTGCTCCTTTTCTGCATCTAGTGATACAGATTACCAAGACACATGACAAATCTTAAAAGACACAGTAATCTCGGTGAACCTGAGCAGAAGCAAACAAGGGCACACATTGCAGACATCACAACCAAGATCAAGATGGATTAACCGAATTAGTATTTAAGCACAGCTGCTGCAAGTCATATTCAGCTAACAGGTAGGATGGCAAATGCAGATTGATCAGACTCAAATTGGCCGGACATAGTGCATATAGTACAAGCAAAACTATTAGTGCAATGGAACAAAAAATAGCATTCAAGCCCACACGAATGCAGCAGCTCATCACATCACTACATGTCCAGTCAGTAGCCAATAATTGCTCAAACCGAGTGAGCTGGTCCAGAAACTCATACTAGTAAGTAGTAACAGGTCAAATAACACGTTCTCCTAAAACTGGCAGAAAGATAACTCCAAACTGGAGCTCTCTTTTGGTCTTTTCCTGCCCATGTGGAGTGCCTGAAAGCCACCACTGAAATCCTTCCAGGGTTGCTTCATTCGAAGTTAGCAGCTATATTAAAATAAAGAAGAGGACCTTTGTCTTTTGCTTTACAACACTGAACTACTATGTGATTACGTGCTAAAAGCAAGCATACTATCCAAGTTCTAAAATTATACTAAAAAGGAAGCACGTTATCAGAGAAGGTCAACAAATTATACTAAGCTTGTTATCGAGGGCTAGAAAGTAGAAACTCAAAATTTCTGAATTCATGTTTCTTATGAATGTAATTCCTAGTTCGATAACAGTTCTCTTTGCGATTTTTAACAATACAGAAGAGAACTATTATGTTTCTCTTTGCGATGATATTCACCAAGACTCACAAATCAAGACTCTCAGTGAACCGGATCATCAGAAACTGAAATTACCTTGGCTCATGTCATCGCCCATCTCCGTTCCATCATCACGTCTGGCGTCCGCATACTCAAATCCCAGTGGGAGCGGCCGGCCAGCAGATGACCCTGAACCCACCCGGCGGAGGCCGGCGGTCGACGCACCTCGGGGACATGGCGACTACGGCGGTGCCGGCGACTGGATCCAACAGGAGCTTCGATTTGGTCCCTCGGGAGACGAATCTTGGCGGCGATTTGGTTGGGGAACAGCAGGGGCGCGGGGAGAGGAAAAAATTGTGTGGGAAGGGCGCGTGGGAGCCTGGCTCGCTCGGCAAAGATGGGAGGGGAAGATGGCGAGCCTAGCTCGCTCGGCAAAGATGCAGAGGGTTGGGGAGCAAAAAAAAAGGGTGCGTGCAAAGGGCTCGAACCCACGACCCCGTGGATGAGAAGCTGGCGCCTTACCAGTTGGGCTACTACTAGTATGATATTGAGATGAGGATGTTACTTTATATATACAAATTTTAAATCTCGCGACCACGTGGCAGCAATCAGTTTGCCGGGGGGAGGGCCAAGTGGCGCGCGCAGCTGACTCCCTGCACCTTCTTTTTTCTTTTTAATCTATAATTAGAATTTGTAATTAGTATTTCTTGATCATACGAACTCCAAATTCGGTGGTTTTTGTTTCTGAATTTTTATAAAATTACTATCTTTCATGTCATATCGTTTGTTTGTATACTTGTTTTCATTTTCATTTCATTTTTATATACCTTCTTTTCTTTCACCGAAAGAGAATTGATAAACTATATTTTTCTATAACAACTGGTCATCTAACTTCATATTTTGTAATGGCACAGTGACTATAAGATTCTATCCGAGTATGAGTTCCATATGAGTTCGAAATTGTAATGCGCTACTAAAATCTCAAAGTTAGACTAGAGTTATAAGGAAATATGTGAGGGATGTATCCAATTGTGAACAATGTATGATCTTACTTCACTAAAACTATCTAAATTTTTTATGGCAAGATTATAGATAAAAAGTATGTTGTCATATGAAATTGTAGAATTTTTTGAGTAAATTTGGATATTATTGTAATTGTTACGTGGTAATTTGGAGAAAGAAGATTGTATTGTCCATAGAAGACAGTTAAATTTTTCATCTATCTCTATGACATGGACTAGAATGGAATATATGAGCCTAACTTTAATTTTTATGCAATTTTTAGTATCTTATTATGTGTACATGTAGTTCAATTTGAAATTAATTTTGATAACGAAATTCATTTAACTTATAGAAAATAGTAAATCAATTCTAAAATTCTTTAAACTTCCAGAAGATAACTCATATATAGTCTAATACTTATAAAAAATGAGTTGGTGTTCATAAGACAATTATTTTTATGTGCTACTTCACAATGGTGCAATAAAATTAAAAAAAAGAAAAATGTTAAGTAGGGAAGGTATGAAATAAGACATGTTTCGACCCGAACGGCCCAACTATTTATGGCCGTCGATAGCCGATCCAATGGCTCCAATCGCGTTCCCATGGTATAAAATGGTCTGCAACCCTAGCTCCTCCTCCCTCCCACTCCCGACAGCCCCATGCCGCCGCTCCCTCCGATCCCATCTCGCGTCGTGCTTCCTCGGTTCCCCACCTCCCCGGCGGGCGCGCGGGGGCACATGGCCACCGCCGCCACCGCCTCGCAACCGGCCTCCGCATCCATCTCCAGGCGCGACGCCCTCGCTGCGGCGTCCTCCTCCTCACCGTCCTCGTCGGCGTCCTCGACTCCACCGCGCCACCACCCCTCCGCCGCGCCACCTCCCTCCTCCTCACCGTCCTCGTCGACGTCCTCGCCTCCACCGCGCCACAACCCCTCCGCCGTGCCACCTCCCTCCCTTTTGGCCGTCCTCGTCGACGTCCTCGCCTCCGCCGCGCCACTGCCCTCCCTCTTGGCCGCCATGGACGCCGGCGAAGATGAACAGGCCCGTCCTCCTCCACCGCGTAGCCCGCGCCACCCGAGGCAAGAGGTTGGTCAGCTTCCTTTGTGTCTCTCTCCCCCGGTCCACCTGCCTTTGCTCCTGATTTATTTGAGATTGGAATCGATCTGATCTGATTTGATTTGATTTCTCAGGATAACCAAGCTCCTCGAGGACGAGATCGAGCAGGATGAGGTCTTCTGGAATCAAGGCGCCCTCAAGGATGAAGTTGAGGATGAAGGTATTAAACCGTGGATGCTGCTGGTGTACTGCGACAAGCGCGGCCGGTTCTGGACGGACCCGGAGACCGTGGCCGCGCTGCAGCTCGTCAAGGGACCCGTCGGGGTCGTCTCCGTCTGCGCCGCGCGCGCCAGGGCAAGAGCTTCGTCCTTAACCAGGTTCGCCCACCGTCTCGCGCCGCAGCGCCCTCTTGATTCCACTCATGGTCGCAACGCCCTCTTGATTCCACTCATGGTCTGTATGGTTCCTAGAGCTCACTAGTACTAGTGTTAAATTTGTTTTGGTGTTCACCTGGGCGTAGGTGGCTTGATTTGTTACCTTTTCTTTTCTTTTCTAGCAGCACATGAATAAAAGAGTCTGTGCTTGAAGCTGCACCACGGGATTAAAATAGATTCAAAGAGGGTTAACATTATGATAGGTTACTCTTGAAATAATTGACATGCTAACATATTATCTGAAACATTAAACCTCATCATTTCGCGCATGTTGCTGTTAATTTGAGTTTCAGGAATGGAGCTTCAGTTTTAGCATCCAGGTGGTTGTGTGATTTGGGTCCCTGCGGGATATGATTTGCCCTTGAGAAATATCGGTTGCTCTGAGTTTGTACTCTTCCACTTTTCATGATCTGTACTTTGTAATTCTAGTTCATGTTCAGCATTGAATCAACGGGCTGTTTGCTCCACAAAGTAAAAAATAATGATAAGACTACTGATTTTTTCTTATGCAGTTTTGCATGATGATTCTTTACATTTTTGCAAAGTGATTGTCATTCCAATTTTGGACCTAAATAATCCCATATATTGGAATTACAGAAGAAGATTGATGCCGGTGCCTGGTGCCTATATATAAAAGCTTCATGTTACTTGGTTAGTAATGCTGCAAAAGCTCTGCTTGTTGGTTTGGTGCATCTCGTAGGAGTATGTGTTAGCAGCCACGGCTAAACAATTGATCATGCATTTCTGTTGTGTCCCTTTCATGCTACAGGGATAAATGATTAGGCAATCATTGCTTTGAGCATTTACAATTTTTGATTAGTGTACTTCCTGGATGCTTGTGTTAGCCAGTAGCAAGTTAATTGCTTTTCCTATGATCAGTTGATCACATTGTGCTTAGTGGCTGTTTAGCTATAGTTCGACTTTGATAGTTACTGCCCTTCTGGATTAAATTAGAGGTGCAGTAACATCTCGACTGCATTTTGCTCAGCTGGACCTTATATATGTTTTTTTGTAATATTTCATAAAATGTCTTCAGATTGTTTTGTATGTCCTGAACATAAATCACTTTTATTTTCTTTTCAACCTCTGTTTGTCTAGTATACTTTTACTCCATGGCATCAATTTGTTTGTCTTAGGCTGCTAGTCTGCTTATCATAATTAGCTGTCCCTAAGTTGACTGTCATGTGTTGATCTGTTAAGAATGACAGTTCGATCAAGTTCTATTGCATGATGAGCACTCTATTGGATGCTACATTCTTATCCAACATTCTAGCACAATAATTTTGGAAATATGTCATATTGATGTTATATACCTGTTAACATCGTGCAGGAGTAGGGTGTGGTGGGGGACAAAATAACGACTCTTTAGGAGGATCAACAGGTTGGTTATGACTTACGACAGTCATCTACTATTGCCGATATCAGTGTGTGGTTACATTATCTATATGCTCCACATTGCATCTCCATACAATCTGTCGCCGCCGCTCCTGGTGACCGCTGATCCCTCGCCACTGTTATTCTCTGTAGTTTTGATCTGAAATTTTGTATTCACTTGTATTCCCAAATGTACTGATTATTGATTTTTGCTTGGTGATGTCTAAGTGAGAATAGTAGTTTCAGTAACAACAGGACAGGTTTGGCCATTGTTCAGATAATTATGTTTTAATTTATATGTGTGTCACTTTCAATCATGTGTAGAGCTGGTCAGTTTACTTGCTGATAATTAATCTTCTCAATGAACAGTGATCATCTAATTTAGTCCTGTAAGCTTAAACAGTTCCTCTCTAAATCAAGAGTTTCCTGTGCAAACCACTTGTGGCAGCACTTGTGTAATACTCCACTTGTTTTAATTGCTGTTATTGCCATGGTTAGTTGCTCCTTGTGCAGATCACTTAACTGATTGAAATATTGCTAACTTGCTATGCCTAATTGCTCCCTAATCAATAGCTGTTATGTGACATTGCTTTGTAAACTGTTCACCTACTATGATAGTTAATCTCCTTATGTGAGATTGCTTTGTTTTAGTTGTTGTCTGTGGAATTCAGTTGGTTTATTTGAACACACATATACTATGAATTTGCGTGCATTCATTTATACTGTACTATATTCGTAATTCTATGTATTTTATATGGTCTCTATCATTTCAGTTAACCTGCAAATTAGCTTGTCTGCACTGTACTAATTCCATGGCAATTTTTTTCAGGAAGTGTTGGGCTGCCATTAGCTACCGCACCAGCTGAATTGGGGTTCTGATAGTGATAGTTATCATTCTTGTGGCTGACAGTTGTAATTGTAAATCGGTTTTTTGAATTTCACTGTCAAATGATGTGTAATATGTGCCACAATTAATGTGTTCTGATTTGTGTTTGTTATATATACTCAATTCAGACTTATTTTTCATAGGAGAATAATCCATCTCTTTGCGGAGATTTGGCACATTTTCTGCACAGTTCGAATATGTGCATAAAATTCTGTTTTGGTGCCCTATTGACTGATAGAAAGAGCAAAGAAATGTTTTGCAGTCAAGTAGTATATATAGTTCTTTTGTAATGGAATTTGTCTTGAAAAAGGATAATCGGGTAGTGTTAATCTGTAATGAGGAGTGTTTTCTCATGGAAACCTGATCGTTGATCATCCTTCCCGATGGTACCATTATACTAGTCTTCCAAGAATCCTAGTTCTCAAACAGAAGTTATCTGGATGATTTGCACTGGAGTTGTGCTTTACAATTGTTCCTGCTGATTTCTATCTCTTCCTATGCCCCTAATGTTTTACTAAGTACGGGTTTGCCTGGAAGGACGAACCCCTGATACCATTATTATACTTTTATATTTTTCTACTTTGTTCCAAAATGGTACATTCTGCAAAGTAGATTACTCAGGCTGAAGCTGGATTGCTGGTAGGGGAAATTTAACATGCTTCTCTGTTGTTACTTACCATATTATATAGACATATGGATTGCTATTTTCTCTCCGCAGCCAAAGTGTATTACTTTTGAGTTAATTTCCTCTTGTAACTTATAAACCCTTGTCTTGATCTCTTTTTGGTACAACCTGCAAAATAATGTGGGACCGTATGGGGTGCAAACCCGGTTCCCATGCAAACTATGCAAACCAGCGATCAGGACTCTAGGATTCTAATCCAAAGATTATAGATGAAGGTGGGTTCTATTAGCACTTAAGCCCCCCACCAATCCTCTCCTAATCTTTCATTTGTGCAAAAAAAAAACCCTTAGATCGGTTTCTGCCGCGAGACGCCGGACCTAGCGCCTGACGCCGCCCTGCTTCCGCGAGCGCTTGCGCCTGAAGCCGCCGCCCTCTGCGCTTGCTGCCGCCCTGCTCTGCTCTGCTCCACGCCTCCACGGTCAACATCCAGACCATCGGCGCACCCTGCAGGCAGGGACAAAGCTGACAGACCAAGCTGCACGTCGTCGTTGATTCGTCGCAACATGAAACAAGATCGGCGCACCCCTGCAGGAGAGTGGCGTACGCTGCAGGCAGAGACAAAGCTGACAGACCAAGCTCCGCTGGGTGCTGCTGCTTGCGGACCAGCTGACATGCATAAAAAATCAAATCGATTGCTACACTCACCATGCACCATGATGAAGCTGTTCTCTGTAGGATGTTGACATGACACTGTAGCATCAAATCGATTGGTACAGAGGAGAGAACACCAAATCACACGTCCTACAGTTCGTTGAAAGAAAAATCAAATCGAGAACATGGCAATAGTCATCACTGGTTGCTATATAATCCATGCAGCAAAATTCACTCAATACAATGATGATCCATGTTCAATAATTCACTAACACACTGAAATTTACATGGACATAAGATATCAACCAACAACGTTTGGGCAATTGCGTGCATCATGAGTCGCTACTTGCTTGCATTTTCTGCACCTCCGTTTAGTTGGAGCCTTTGTTTCCTTGGTCTGTCAGCTTTGTCCCTGCCTGCAGGGTGGGCCGATGGTCTGGATGTTGACCGTGGAGGCGTGGAGCAGAGCAGAGCAGGGCGGCAGCAAGCGCAGAGGGCGGCGGCTTCAGGCGCAAGCGCTCGCGGAAGCAGGGCGGCGTCAGGCGCTAGGTCCGGCGTCTCGCGGCAGAAACCGATCTAAGGGTTTTTTTTTTGCACAAATGAAAGATTAGGAGAGGATTGGTGGGGGGCTTAAGTGCTAATAGAACCCACCTTCATCTATAATCTTTGGATTAGAATCCTAGAGTCCTGATCGCTGGTTTGCATAGTTTGCATGGAAACCGGGTTTGCACCCCATACGGTCCCAAATAATGTTTGTCTATCCGATTCAAACATCTTGAAAATTGAATTATTTTCCTGAGAAATTGGTATGCATATTCCTCAGTGTTGTTGATTTGCACATCCCTCTGGAAGAATGTGTAACTTTCCTTATCTGATGACAGGTGGACCCTGAGAATTTTTAAGCTCTTGACCAAGAATGAATATCATGGCTATTAATGGATTATCCATCAAGCTATTGATTGACAGCAAGGCTCAGAAAGTCTGCTTTGCTGAGGCTGGCCATGATGTTGTCGAGTTCCTCTCCTGCCTCCTATGCCTCCCTTTGAGCACCATCATCAACCTGCTTACCAAGGAGCGTATGGTTGGTAGTATTGGTAACGTGCTTGACAGCATCCAGGAACTGAACACCAAGTATCTAAACTTTAACAAGACCAAGGATCCCTACCTCAGCCCTACTGTTGCCCCTGCCATGCTCAGTCCTTTGCAAAAGCTCCTGGATGTGCCACTAAATGTGAATACCAGTGTCTTCACATGTTCAGGGAAAACAGACAGCCACCATGGCACACACATTACTTGTGGATATTTTTCTGCTATCAAGGGCAGCATATGCCCGTCCTGCTTCCGTTCAATGAACAAGGAAATGCCACATGTGAAGGACATCGGGTTTGCAGTTGGGACAACTGCATACACTGTCACTGATGGTCTTTCAATAACCCCGGCATCCAGCGTGTCAAGCATCACCTTGCTTGCACAGTGTGGCGTCAAGGACCTGAGCACACTAGAACAGAGGACTGTGAAGATTGGCAAGGAAGAGGTGGGTGCTTATTACCTCTCCTGTATAAAAGAAAATCAGTGCCAATAGTTTTATCTATCTGGTGCATCTGATGATTGCTGTGTTCAAATGCAGGCACTGGAAATACTCCTTGCTTCCCTGAAGTCCAAGACTGTCCTGACCGATGTCTTTCTCCCGAAGAAAAAAGTTCGTTGCAAGAAGGAAGTTGCTGCTTAGTTACGAGGTAAAAACATGACTAAACATTTTTTGGCAGGCAGTTGATTTCTTGTACTTGTCAATTTCCGGTTAATAGTTTCTGCATCCTTAGAAGTGCTGTAGGCACCGGCGGATCTAAATTGGGGCAAGCTGGGGCAGTTGCCCCAGCTAAAGTTAGGATCACACATATAAATCCCCTTCTTCTCCGGTGATTTTTAGAGCTCCGACAGCGATTTTACCATGTATTAGTGTCTGTATCATCAATTTTTTCTTTAAATTTGAGGTAATATCTCAACTTCGCATTAAAATTATGTGGTTCCAATGTATGGATGCATTAATACGATGTGAATTGCAATGTCCTTGATTTTGGTTCAGTCTATCGTTAAAAGTTCGCCCCAGCTGATATTTTTTTCTGGTTACGCCACTGGTTGTAGGCCAACTGTGGGTTATGAATGCTTCTTCAGATTGTAGGTCCCCAGTTCTGTTTGAACCATGAAATCCATTGGTTAACTTGGGGCACGAAAAAAAATCGGTGCCAAAGAATAAAAATAAATGCAGAATCAAAATGCAAATATTTGCCATCTTCTCTGATGGGGCACTAATAAAGATCTGTACAGCACATATCACTGTCCTTGTGCTTGGCAATTATCATTTTCACAACTTTGCATGCCCCAATCTGTGATGATTCCATTTTTTCAACGGCCTCCTTGTTCCACTCGTGAAATTCTACTCCTTGAACTTTTACTGTAACGTTCGTTTGTAGGCTACAAGAGTGGTACTACTGAAACTGGAAACGGACATTCCAGTGAAATTTTGAACCGTACTGAAACTTGAAAATTTGCATCGACCATTACTTTTACTGTAATGTGAAACGAACTTTTACAAGTTGTAGCTGATTCAGTAAGTGGGGTTTTGTTTTTCGAGTCTGCTAAAAAAATACGAGTATTATTTATTTTGTTTGTGACTTATTTCAAACCACGACGCGCTGCGAGGCCAACCGGCTGGCCTCCGATCCAGAAACAAACAGTTTTCGCGAACAGCCACCGAGTCCGAGGGAGAGCCGGAGAGGGAGATGGCGCTGCAATGGACGGCGCCGGACGCGGCGGACGGTCGAGGTGAAAGCCCGCGGCGTCCACGCCTGCGGGGTGCTCGGCGACTTGGCGGAGGCGCGGAGCGCCTCGCCTTGCCGGTGCACGTCGGCGTCGCCGGCGCGCAGGACGACGTGCGCGCCCGGCTCGAGCTCGCGCGCGACATGCTCAGGAGCGCGTACGCGACGACCTAGCCCTCGCCGCGAGCTCCATGGAGGCGGTCGAGCTCTTCGCTGTCCGCGCCGCCGCGGCCAACCCGACGGCCCCGCTCGCCTCCGTCCAGCAGATCCTCGACGTCGGCGACCAGGTCCACCTCGTGCGGCTAGCTCTGGGCCTGTTCTAGAGCGCCAGGGCTTACGCCGAGGACGCGTGCGAGTGTGCGACTGCGTAGAGTGGTGCTGCGGCCACCTGCGGACGGCCGAGCAGCTGCTCGCCGCGGTTCCGGCTCTATCTGGCGTGGAGGGATTGCTCGACGGCGAGCACTTCGCCGCCCTGCCCCGTGCAAGGCGAGGCACTCCGCGAACAATCTAGACCGCACGTCCACGATCCGACGCCGACCCAAGGGGTGGTCGGTATTTCAAATACCGTCCACCCCCAGGTCGGTCACCGTCCCATCCCTGGGTCGTCGCAGTGGACGCCGGCGCGCGCCGTGGCGACTGGAGCGCCGCCGCACCCTCGGAGACAAGAGCCGCCGCTGGTCCGGGACGTGGACTCACCATTCACCGCCCAGCCACCTTCCTCGGTGGCCGCGGGCGCTGGTGGCCTTGCTACTTCTGGCGGTGTGGTGTGGTGCCCGCCGGGACCGGGCGCGGAGCGCTGCCAGCTGTGCGCGGCTCTGCCTGTCGTGGAGGGATTGCTCGACGGTGAGCACTTCGCCGCCCTGCAGGACGCCATCGAGGCCGCTCTGAATATCGCGAAGGTAAGCGCCGTGATGACCATCACCGCCCAGGCGCCCACTGGTTGGTGAGGTAGGCAGTGTCGACGAAGAGGTCTCTCGGTTCTAACTCGCGGTTTGCTCGACAAAGAGGCCGGTCTGATCGGTGGCTTGCATTTTGCCATCCAACGCCTGCTCGCCTGTCGTTGATAGTCAAAATTGGCAGCAGCCGAGGGAAACCGGTCTGATCGGTTTGCCGAACCGGTCAGACCGGTTTGGAGTTGTAATTCGGGTAGGATTAGGATTCCGAGTTTTATCCCATATTGTAACCGAATTGGAAGGGGTATGACTTCCCCGGCAAGGCTAAGACTGATTGAGAATTATTCCAATCGAATCAATCATTATTTGTTCTTTACTTTTGTCTCTCAAACCCTAAACACTTTTCCAACCCTAATTGATGTCCTTTGCTCGTCTCCACGGCGTACTAAGGCGTTCTAGGTGGCCTGCCGACCCTAGATCAACCCTAGATTGCTTGAGCTCCGACGGGGTCCCTCCCGAGCTTGGGTTTCTAGGTCTTCACGACCTCCTGCCAGAAAGCGGTCTGACCGGTTCTAGAAACCGGTCTGACCGGTTTGCCCGAGGGAGTCCGGGTGTTGGCCGTGGTGACGGTCGTGCTGCGATCTCGAGTGTGTTGTCGCATCTTTGTGTCAACATACTTTTTGGCGACTCCGCTGGGAAAGATTAATCTGGTTCCAAGACCGATCTAATCTACCTCGAAGATGTCGGGTGCAACCAGTGAGCTCGACAAGAACAACATCATCACCGCTACAATGGAAGAACTCACGAACGAGGAGCGGAAGCGGTACCTGATTGCTGAGGAACACTTTAAGGCGCAATTCTTGAAAGGCTTCAAGAAGGATCGTGGAGGCTTCGTCAAGAGAGTTGAAGAGTTCGTCATGCCAGCTTTTAAGTTGGCTAACGATCAAGTTGAGGAGCTTCCTAATAAGGTAACCGGTGAACCCTCTGATTTAATGCAACAAATAACTCGCATGATGGATGAAAAGTTGCATGTTGCACAAACTGTTACTAGTGAGTTAATTGTTAATATGGCTAGTAATTTGAGGCGTTTAATAAGGGTAAAAATACTTTAGAAGATCCTAATGCATGCCCTAAAATTGATGCTAGCACGTCAGGTATACCGGAAAATATTATAGATCATAATTTGGGTATGCCGCCGAATTTCTATCAAGGCCAGCCACCTCATCCTAGTTCGGTCCAAGAACCGGTCAGACTGGTTTTCCCAACCGGTCAGACCGGTTTGCCCAATTCAGTTGGACAGACCGGTTCTATGGGTGTAGGTGCAACGAATGCAATGGTTTTATCCAATACAGCTACTTCTGGTCCTGTTTTTACACCCCTCGCACTACTGTTGTAGGAAGCACACCTATGGGATCTAGTGTCTCTTTTGGACCCATTCCAAATACTACTCATAATACTGTGTATGGTGCTCCTCGTTTTCAGAATACAACTAGTGCAACTATCAAGCCGATTTCTCTAAGTTCAAAGAGGATCTGGCTAATACAATTAGAACAAAGCTTGGGATAGATATGAGTAGCTCATGTTTATATCAAAAACCATATCCTCCTGAATTTGATCTAGTTACATATCCTAATGGTTGGCGTGTTCCTGAGTTTGTTAAATTCAATAGTGAAGATAATCGTACCACTTGGGAGCATGTTAGTCAATATATTTTGCAGCTAGGAGAAGCAGCTTTTACGAGCCATTGCGTGTTCGTTTGTTTTCATTAACTTTGATTGGAACTGCTTTCTCTTGGTTTTCTTCGCTTGCTCCTAATTCTATTCAAAGTTGGTCTCAATTGGAGCGTAAATCTCATGAGCACTTCTTTAGCGGAGAAAATGAAACTAAATTAACTGATTTAACATCTATTAGACAAAACCGAGAGGAATCAGTTATAGATTATTTCAGAAGATTTAGGGATACAAAAATAGATGTTTTAATTTGTCAATTTTTGAAAAAGATTTAGTAGATTTAGCTTTTGCGGGCTTGCGATCCTATTTGAAAGAGAAATTAGAAGATTTTGATTTTCTTTCTATTAATCACTTGCAAATGAAGGTCACGAGTCTCGAATTGAAGTTAAAACATGTTAAGGAAAATGCTAAACCTCATCGTTCTAATGTTCATATGCTTGATAATGATTCTGATAGTTCGGATGATGAGGATAATGAAGTTTATGCTGCTGAATTTGTTTGGCCATCAAAAGCTAAGCCTTGTTCTTGTCCTTTGTTGAAGCCGGTTCAGAAAAATCGGCGAGAAGAAATTAAATTTACTTTTGATGTTGCCAAATGTGATCGTGTTTTTGATGAATTGCTTAAGAATGATTTCATTAAACTTTCTCATGCGATTCCACCAGCCGATCAATTGAAAAACCATGCATATTGTAAGTGGCATAATTCGTTTTCGCATGCTACTAATGATTGCAATGCTTTCCGACGACAGGTACAATCGGCTATTAATGAAGGTCGATTGGTACTAGCAGAGATGCAAGTTGACAAGACTCCAAAGTGCTGATTCGGCCGAAACAAGCCGAAGGAGTTAAGGGGAAGAATGTGGTAGTTGGGGAGCCAAGGCCGGAAAAAATTGATGATCAAATTCCGGTCAGAAAAGTGATGCTTGGAAAGACTCTGGATGGTAAAGAGTCTCTGAAGATTACAATTAACACATCAAGGACCGGGGGGGATAAGAAAGTTCATCAACAAAGAATCGGTCCGCTAATCAGGCGAAACCGGTCAGACCAATTTCCCAAACCACCGGTCTGACCGGTTTGCTCCTGGACCGACCTAGAACTTTCAAGCCTATACGCCCGGAAGTACACAAAGGCCGCTCAAGTTGATCGGCCGGTAAAAAAGAGACCAAGATCACCAATGCGTGGAGATGGTTATGCAGAGAACAATAGGCGCCGTGGTGATGTTGTTACTGTTTATCCACCACAGAAGATGTATGCTATCATGCCATGGGCACCTCCGGCGTCAGATTCTCTATATCCAACATGGGACCAAGGAATGTGGATGCAGTGCTTTCCCATGCCACAACCACCTCAAGATTACATGGGCAATGGCCCTAGGATCCCAGTACATGACCGATTGGGCTCATATCAATCAGGTCCGACACCAGCTAGCAAAGCGGTCAGACCGGTTTGGTCTGAACAGAAGCAATATGCTCCTCCTCAGCAAGAATATCGTGTCAAGGAGAAGAAGGAGGAAGCAAAGCTTACAGAGGACTCAAAGCAAGCCAAGGCTGATGGGTTTGTTAAGATTGGTGACGTTCCAGTGGCTATGCAAGAGTTGGGTAAAAAGCCGATAGTTATTGGAAATTTGGTTGGTAAAAAACCTGTCATGGCTAATGATTGTGAAGCTGGGAGTAGTAAGGCTGTGAAGAAAATGTTTCAACCAAGGTGGTGTCCTTCTGGTTTGACTCATACACAAAAGAGAAAGTTGCAGCGCTTGCGAAACAAAGAAAAAAGGGAACATGAAGCTGAGAAATTAAGGGATGAGCATTTCAACAGATATAGGCCAATGATTCCCCAGAAGAAAATTTGGCAAGCCAAGTCAGTTGTGCAACCAGCAGCACAACCAGTCAGACCAGTTTCAGAATCCGGTCAGACCGGTTTGGGTATGACAGAAGCGGTCAGACCGGTTTGGGTATGACAGAAGCGGTCAGACCGGTTTCTGGAACCGGTCAGACCGGTTTCTAGAACCGGGCAGACCGGTTTGGAACCAGAAACAGAGAACACACTTGTTCCCAGTGTAAATGAAAGTACTACGCCAAAAAATTCTCCAGTGGTTGAAGATGAGGAGATGGTTGACTTTGAAGCTTCTCCAGAGCGTGACAACATGGAAGTTAATGTTCTTTATTTATCATCTGATTACTTTGTGGTGCCGGAGGAGGAGGTGTCTTATCTTCAGCTAGGACCTCGTGATGCTATATTTCAGAAGCCGCAAGAATCAAATAATCACTTGAAGGCTTTATATATGAGAGGTCATATAAATGTGAAGCCAATCTCGCGAATGTTGGTTGATGGTGGGGCGATTGTGAATCTTATGCCCTATTCTCTCTACAAGAAGATTGGTAGAAAGGACGAAGAATTGATCAAGACGAACATGACGGTTAGTGGAGTCGGTGGCGGTGATCCTATTGGCGCCAAGGGTGTGGCTTCTATGGAGTTGACCATTGGAAGCAAGACCGTTGCTACAGCTTTCTTCGTCTCAGAAGTGCAAGGTAACTTTAGTTTAATTCTTGGGCGTGATTGGATTCATGCAAATCAATGCGTACCTTCTACCTTGCATCAATATCTTATTCAGTGGATCGGCGATGAAGTTGAAGTTGTACATGGTGATACTTCCTCCTTCATTGCAACGCCCGATTATGATTCTATTAGTGCAAATGATAATATTAAGTGTTTGTCGGGCTTAGGATTTGACCGATTATGAGCTGATCAGTTGCACTAAGGATGGTTTCATTCCTGCTACATTAAAGCCGATGGAGAATCGGTTGAATTACTTGCTGTAATTGATGGAGCAAACAAATCAACAGAGACAAACCGGTCAGACCGCTTCCGAAAACCGGTCAGACCGGTTTAGACCTGAACAGTGCCAGTCGAGCCAAACCGGTCAGACCGGTTTAGACCTGAACATCGCCAATCAAGCCAAACCGGTCAGACCGCTTCTGGGAACCGGTCAGACCGGTTTACGTCGGGACAGTGGCATCAAGAGCGAATTGATCATTTTGGAGAAAAAACAGAAGGTACATTTGAAGCCATTGAAGATCTGGGTGATATGGATAAACTGAGTCAAGGTTTTACATCAGCCGACCCTTTAGAAAAAATAGATATTGGTGATGGTACTATTCCGAGGCCAACTTTTGTAAACAAAAATTTATCGGCTGAGTTTAAAGCCGAGTTAATAAATTTGTTGAAGGAGTATGTCGATTGTTTTGCTTGGGAGTACCGTGAGATGCCCGGTTTGAGTCGTGATCTAGTTGAGCATCATTTACCAATAAAAGCCGGTTTTAGACCTTTTAAACAATCGGCTAGACGTTTTAATCCCGCTATTTATGACCGAATAAAAGAAGAGGTTAATCGTTTATTAGATGCTGGTTTTATTCGGACTTGTCGTTATGCGGAGTGGATTTCTAATATTGTTCCCGTTGAAAAGAAAGATTTGGGAAAGCTTAGAGTTTGAATTGATTTTAGAGATCTTAATAAAGCTACTCCAAAGGATTCATATCCTACGTTTTAATCCCGCTATTTATGACCGATTTTACCTAGGGGGCAAAACAATAATAAGCTTTTGAGAAAATCAAAGAGTACTTGTCTTCACCACCGGTGCTTAGGGCGCCTAAGAGAGGGGTTCCTTTCAGACTTTATGTGGCAGCTGAAGATAGAGTTATTGGAGCTGTTTTGACCCAAGAGATTGATGCTAAGTAGTATGTGATTGCTTACATAAGCCGACGGCTCATTGATGTAGAAACGAGGTATACTTTCATTGAGAAGTTATGCTTGTCATTATATAATGCTTGTACTCAGTTGAGGCGTTATTTATTATCTAGTACTTGCATCGTGTTATGTCAAACCGATGTTATCAAACATATGTTGCAAAAACCGATTTTAAGTGGTAGAATCGGTAAATGGGCTTATGCTTTAGTTGAGTATGATTTGGCTTGTGAACCTTTAAAATCTATGAAAGGCCAAATTGTAGCTGATTTTATTGTTGAACAACGGATTGATGATACTTGTGAATTCGACGTTGGTTATGTTGCTTGTACACCATGGAAATTGTACTTTGATGGATCGGTTTGCAATGATGAGCAAGGGATTGGTGCTGTTTTTGGTCTCTCCAAGTGGTGCCGTTTTTGAGTTTTCAAACCGATTAGAAGAAAAGCGTACCAATAATCAAGTTGAATATGAAGCCCTTCTATTTGGATTGGAATTTTTGCAAGACATGAGAATTAAGCATGTTGAGGCTTTTGGTGATTCACTCCTAGTGGTACAACAAGTATCCAAGGTATGCCAATGTTATAATGGTTCGCTAAATGCATATCTTGATAGATGCCTTAATATCATAGCTTCTTTTGATGAATTTACAATCAAACATATTCCAAGAGAAGAGAATGGCAAGGCTAATACTCTGGCTCAGAAAGCTTCTGGTTATATTGTTGCAAAGAAGTATTTCTACCTTCAAAAACCGATGCAATCAAAAGCCGATGTTAAGGTTCTGGACGAACCGGTCCAACCGGTTTCACAAACCGGTCTGACCGCCAGAACCGGTCTGACCGCTTTGTCTCCTGACAGCGGCAAAAATGTCTTGGATGATGTTAATGACTCCGAGTTTAAAGATCAGGACTGGAGAGTGCCTATTATTACTTATTTGAAAGACCCTGGTCGTGGCGCTGAAAGAAATATTTAGCGATTATCATTTAAATACATATTTCTTGATGATCAACTTTATCGCCGAACCCCCGAAGATTTGCTTTTGAAGTGTTTAGACTCGGATCAGGCTAAAGTCGCCATGGGAGAAGTTGATGAGGGTATTTGTGGTACACATCAATCGGCTCCTAAGATGAAGTGGTTACTTAGATGAGCCGGGTTTTATTGGCCTACTATGATGGCAGATTGTTTCAAGTATTATAAAGGGTGTGAAGAATGTCAGAGATTTGATGATCTACAATTGGTACCTGCTGCGTTGATGCATCCTATTATCAAGCCATGGCCGTTCCGAGGTTGGGGGTTGGATTTTATTGGGCAAATTAATCCTCCATCATCAAAGGGACATCGTTTCGTGTTGGTTGCTACAGATTATTTTACTAAGTGGACCGAAGCGATTCCATTGAAGAATATGACACATAGAGAGGTAATTGAGTTTATTACACAAAACATTATTCATAGATTCGGTATTCCTCAAACTTTGACTATGGATCAAGGTACTTCGTTTATGTCTAAAGAGGTACGTGAATTTGCCGAATCCTATAGAATAAAGTTGCTCAAATCATCTCCATACTATGCTCAGGCTAATGGACAAGCCGAGTTAAGTAATAAGACTTTGATTAGATTAATCAAGAAAAAGTTAGAAGAAAATCCTAAGAGATGGCATGAAGTGTTATCCGAAGCATTATGGGCTCATCGTATATCTAGACATAGTGCTACTAAAGTTAGTCCTTTTGAGCTTGTGTATGGTCAAGAGACCGTTTTACCTGTTGAGGTGAATCTGGATGCTTATAGATTAGCTAAATAAAATGACCTTGATGCTGTTGATTATCATGATTTGATGATGGATAATATTGATGAGGTCACTGACAAGAGGTTGAAGGCTTTAAAGGAGATTGAAAAAGATATGCTTCGGGTTGCTAAAGCTTACAACAAGAAGGTGCGAGGGAAATATTTTCAGATTGGAGAGCTTGTTTGGAAGATAATTTTGCCTATTGGAACGAAGAGCAACAAGTTCGGTAAATGGTCGCCAAGTTGAGAGGGGCCGTATAGAGTTGTCAAAGTCATATTTGGGAATTCTTATATGCTGGAAACATTACAAGGGGATCGTTTACCTAAAGCTATCAACGGAAGATATTTGAAAAATATTAACCAAGCGTATGGCAAGATGCATGAAGATTAGATGGCCGATAGATCTTTTGATATCGTCCTTAGTATAAATTTTGGTTCCTGAGTTGTAATTGTCTATGTACATGCTTTTTAGTTTGCAAGCTCACTAAAAAGACAGGGGGGCATGTGTTGATAGTCAAAATTAGCAGCAGCCGAGGGAAACCGGTCTGACCGGTTTGCCGAACCAGTCAGACCGGTTTGGAGTTGTAATTCGGGTAGGATTAGGATTCCGAGTTTTATCCCATATTGTAACCGAATTGGAAGGGGTACGACTTCCCCGGCCTATATATACGAAGGCTAAGGCCGATTGAGAATTATTCCAATCGAATCAATCATTATTTGTTCTTTACTTTTGTCTCTCAAACCCTAAACACTTTTCCAACCCTAATTGCTGTCCTTTGTTCGTCTCCGCGACGTACTAAGGCGTTCTAGGTGGCCTGCCGACCCTAGAGCAACCCTAGATTGGTTGAGCTCCGACGGGGTCCCTCCCGAGCTTGGGTATGTCTTCACGACCTCCTGCCAGAAAGCGGTCCGCTGACCGGTTTGCCCGAGGGAGGCCGGGTGTTGGCCGTGGTGACGGCCGTGCTGCGATCTCGAGTGTGTTGTCGCATCTTTGTGTCAACACCTGTCCTTGTATTCTTGTCTGTTCACGATGAACGCTGAGAAACTCTGTCAGCGCAGATGATTTCTGCTGTTGCCTAGATCCCGTGACTGTTATTTCGTGGATGCATCAATGCCTTTTTTCAGCTGTACGTTATGATCGGTTCGGACCGTATTGATGTGACCATGACAAGCGTCAGTGCAGATTCAGAATACTAGACATAGTGTCTTACTTCATGCAGAAATTTTGAACTAGTACAAGGAGGGTGAAATTATTCAGTCTATTTAATATGATCTATTAGGAAATTCGGATATAATCAGAAAGACGTGATTGCATCACTATACTAGAGGGACAATGAATTTGGAGTCCAATCTTGGTGTTGGGATAGGCGAATGAAAGTTCAGTTTAACATTCAGTACCTTATGTTTTGTACATTACTAGATTGTGTCTTTTGTTAGCTTGGTGAATTTCTTTGGTGAAATTCTACATTCTATTCAATAAGAATGATTGGCTACTGGATTCAGACTCCCATTTGCGTTGTTACTATGTCTATATTTTGCCATTGGTTACATGGATACTGAATAGTCATGATCGACCTAAATACCTGTCAAGATTCAGGATACTTGACATGTGAAAATTTGCAGTGTATTGCTGATCAATCAATTTCTCTTTTACTGGATCGTAGTGCAGAATCATCCTTTTGACTATCTTTTGCTGTGCATATTACTATTTGCTAGTTCAGTGTATATGTTCAGTATGCCTTCCGGCCTTGCAGGGGTTAAAAACAAACAATGTCAGTATTCTTCTCAAATGAATTTCATAACGAACAGAAAATTTCTCACAATGTCACCTGGCTCGAGCTCACCTTTGCGGTCCGCGCCGCCGCGGCCAACCCGACGGCCCCGCTCGCCTCCGTCCAGCTCAGGTACAGCGCCTCGGCGACGACTTCTGGTGCGGCGGCGTCGTGCCCTCCGAACCCCCCGTACACGACGCCCAGGAAGAACCAGGGCACGCATGGAGGCGTGGAACACTGAAGCAGACATCCATGCTCTCCATATATCCTGCATCTCAATTCTCATCTGTGAAGCTAGCAACCGGTGACAAAAGGAACAAGAGACGACGGCCCCGGCCGGCCGTCTCCTTGCCGGCGCCCACGGACTACGCTTCTGCACTGACGAGATCGGGCCAGCTTTTTCTATGGTCTACAACGACGACCGGTGGCGGCCACCCGCCGACGAGCTCCAGCACCGCCGCGGCGCGCTCCCGCACCTGCCCGACGAGGACGACCGAGTCGCCGACCGCAGCCTGCGCACAATCTAGGCCACACGTCCACAATCTGACGGCCAGTAGGACCCCAGGGGTGGTCGGTATTTCAGATACCGTCCACCCCGTCGGTCACCGTCCCACCCCTGGGCCGTCGCAGTGGACGCCGCCGCACCCTCGGAGGACGTGGACTCACCACCAGCCGCCTTCCTCGGTGGCCGCGGGCGTTGGTGGCCTTGCTGCTTCGATTGACGCTGTGGTGTGGTGCCCGCCGGGACCGGGCGTGGAGCGCTGCCAGCCGTGCGCGAGGTCGCCACGCGGCGCGCGGGTCTAGCCACGGCCCGTGTCCCGTGCGGATGTACGGTGGTGCAGCCGCCGTTGGCCGCCGCCGACGCGCGCCGCGGACACGTTCGCGGACTCGCTCGATCTGGTGCTGCGGCATCGTTCTCTCCGTCTGGTGCTGCGCCTCTTGCTGGCTTCGTGGCTCGCCGCCGGAGCACCGTACAGCCACGTCCTAGAACGCTCAAGGAGACCTTAGTCACCACTAGCAGTTCTCTTTGACAAGAACCCGAGTCGATGGGTGAGGTCTCCTTTGTTCAGGCAGCTCGGGGAGGGCGGCGGAGCTCGGCGTTGGGAGAGGCGGCGTGGGGAGTGCGGCGGCGCCCAGCGCGGCGGGAGGCGGGGCTTGGTGTGGGGAGGAGCCGCGGCGGGAGGCGTGGGGAGAGGCGGCGGCACGCGGCGTGGCGGGTGGACAGCGGTGTGCGGCGCAGGGAGAGGTGGCGACGCGCTAGCGGACAGCGGCCACCTAGGAGGTGTCGACAGAGAAGTCTCTCGGTTCTGTAGAACTCGCGGATTGCTCGATTGCTGGCTGGCTGATCGGCCGCTTGCATTTGTCATCGAACGCCTGTACTGATGAAGTCTGTTCGCGATGAACGCTGAGAAACTCTGCTCGCACAGATGAAGTCAGTATACCAGGTGACATGTTCTGACCGGATTGCTACTAGTTGTTGTTTTCTCTCGTCATGCAGAATGTTTGAATTTGAACTAGTACAAGCTGGGTGAAATTGTAACGTCTATTTTGTAAGGTCTATCAGGATTCAGGAAATTCAGATACATAGGGCCAGAAAAACGTGATGTAATATCACTACCAGAGGGACAACGAAATTAGAGCAACTGATTATTGTTTTTCCATATTGGTGTCGCCTGCATATATAGCTGTTGATGTGTTCATGCAGTGCAGATTCAGAATACTAAACAAGTAAACGTAGTGATCAGTTTCTCTTTTTTTTCTCTCTTTATGCAGAACTTTTGAACTATACTTCCATGAGCAGGGTGGAATTATCCTGTTTAGATCTCTCAGGAAATATACTCAACTAGCAAGTAGTAGTACGCACGACAAAAGATAGCCAAAAAGAAGATTCTGCACATCATCAGCTGCAAGACAAAATTGATCACGGCGATACACTGCAATGCTTATCCTGAAACTTGACAGGTACTCGTACTTAGGAGTTAGGAGCTAGGACGATCATGACTATCCAGTATCCAAAACACATGGCAATTGGCAAAACATGGGACAGTAATAACGGTAAGGTGAGCCCAGAATCCAGTAGAAAATCACACTTCCCAGTTCCCACCAACCAAGCACATTCACCAAGCCAACAAATGCCAACTTAAGTAGTGCACAAAACATAAGGTACTGCATGTGAAACTAAAACTCTCATTCGCCTATACCAACACCAAGATTGGACTATATCTGAATGTCCTGATATTGAGCAAACAATACTGAATTTTCTGATACTGCCTTGCAGTGGTTATAAACAGACAATGTCAGTATTGTTCAGAAATGAATTTCATAACGGATAGAAGATTTCTTAAAAGTCGGTAGTAATTTTTCAGCGAAAAACATACAATTGCAGGGAGGCAGACTGTCAAACTGATCTGTTATCTTGTGCGATGATTCTTTTTTTCCAGAATGTGACTTGAATTCAGGAACGGGTGTCTTCAGAAATGATAGATGCCAGATACAGTGGTCAAAGAATCAAATAAATAGATAATGCTTGGTGGTCGAATTGGATTACCAATCCCCCAAACTACTTCCTGTACCTAATAGGCCAAGATGCAAGAGCTATTTTAACTTCAGACTTACACCGACGTGGCAAACTGGAACAAACAGTTCCTCTCCATGTTGCAATTTGTTCAGACTTTAACTTGTTTCCTGTCAGTTACTTAATCCATGTTTTGTGGTGAGATTTTTAGACCAGGTGGCACAATATGATTGGCTGCCGAGGCAGTCAAAACAGGGTTCAAAGCCCACTCTCAAAACAACTAGGGATCTTTGAAGCAAAGGAATGGACTAATCTTTGAAAATTGCCCTGCAAATTCTAACACGTGGAAAAGAAATTTCAAGAATGAATGCTACAATCAGGCTCTTAGGATGAAAGACTCCTTAAAAACCCCCTTTCTTGTTTGGGTCAACAACTCTGTATAGCTCTCAGTTTACCTCCTTTAGGCTCTTACATCTTGTGCAGCTCCCCCTCTTTGTTTTCTTTTAGCTTAGTGGTTGTGTGCTTGTAAGTATTTCTTTCCCTCTCTACCTTTTTTTTAATAAAAAAAATTGCTCAGCGGGGGCCTCCCTCTCTGTTTTCGGTTAAAAAAAACTAGGGATCTTTGACTGGGAATTCAATGTTTCTGATTTCGTTTCAAAAAAATGAACCCAAGTTTCTGATCAAGTGGACACCAGTATTTTGTTTTTCTTTATCTGAGAATTAGCAGTTGGCCAGTTACATTAGCAGAGCAGAACTTAACTAGTCCAGTCAGTATATGTACATAATCCAGATTTTGTTTTTCTTTTTTCCCAAGGGAATGGAAGTAAATTCTACTATCATTCAGAAAATGAATTCAATTCAGAAACAGACATGCGTTTCAGTACTTCAGGCACGAATTCCATTCAAGCAATGTTGCGGCACCATTAAACTCACAACAGACAATCATTCACAAAAAAGTGAGTAGCATGCCCAATTGACATCGAGAAGAGAACCTTAACGCATCACACCATGTAAGCTGCAGAGATGCTGTGTCTAACTAACAGATCATCAACAGCTAATTTGCATCCAATTATCTCATTGATCGGGCATGATGTACCTATAACTCAACCACACATCCTCATCTACAGACATGAACTCTCGCAGTCTCGCGGCGAGCTCGGACGCCATGAACGCGAAAACGCATGAACTACAGGATGAACAGAAACAGAGACTTATCGAGTTTTGTTGCGCGCGCAGTTGCAGGCTTCGAGAGACGCCGCTCGCCGCCTAGTCATAGCTACAGATAAAGGAAGAAAACCATCCAGGCGTCATCCAACTCCACCGCAACAGCGTCGCACATCTGGCGCGTCGAGGCCATCGCCATGGTCGACTCCCACATGGCGCAGCGCGCCAGGTGCAGCGCCGCCGACATCCACGCGGTCCAGCCGGCGGAGAGGTGAGGACACGACCGGGCCATGAGGAGCGCGTTCCTGCTCGCCAGGAGATGCGAGGTGGCGGAGCGGATGCCCCGCAGCGCCTGGCAGGCGTGCCGGCGGGTGTCGCCGCTGTGGCCGTCCCAGCGCTGCCACCGCGGCTCGTCCGCGAGGTCGAGGGGCAGGAGCGTGGAGTAGAGGTCGAAGACGTGGCTGGCCGTGTCGTGAAGCTCGAGGAGGCGGGCGAGCTCGCGCCGGGCGTCGCCGAGGAACGCCCTGGCGGAAGGCGCCTCTCGAACGTCGTCGGCGCTGGTCGCGCCGCCTCTGCCGAGGATGCGCAGCACGTTGACGCACGCGGCGAGCTTCCGGCGCGCGGTGCGCACGGTCTCGAACAGTCGGGTCGTGCCGTCGGCGATGCGAATCAGGCTGGCCGGGAACGTCACCGCCAGGCTCCTCCAGTCCTCCACCATTTCCGCGGAGCTCTCCGGCCTCTTTCTCCCCCCCTCCTCTTCTCTCCCTCCTACGTTCGCTGTCTCGGGTGAATGGCTTGTGGTGGTGTGGCCGTGTGCGTGTGGAAGAAGAGGGGAGGATTTATAGGGTGGGGTGGGCCGGTGAGAATTTCAACTTGTTAGTTGTTACAGACTTACAGTTACAGTGTCTTGTGCGAAAAGCTCCGAGAATTCACCGCGGAGTCTTGCGATTTTTCACATCGGACGAGGTAAAATGTTCGTTACGGCCGTGGGGTCCACCTCGCCAGGCTGGCGATTTCAGAGCACGCCGCGCTGGCGCTGCCACGCCCAGGCCTTCTTCCTTCCAGAAGCGAACCGTCCCAACACGGCACCACCCACTGAGCGACAGAGAGAGAAGAGAGAGATGGCGGCGGCGCGATGGACGGCGCTGTTCCGGATGCGGGCGGTCGAGGTGGGGGCCCGCTGCATCCGCGCCCGCGAGCTGCTCGCCGACGCGGCGGAGCGCCTCAGATTGCCGATGAACGTCGCCGACGCGCAGGGCGTGCGCGCCAGGCACGACCTCGTGCGCAACTTGCTCACCGGCGCCTCCGACGACCTCGCCATCGCCGCGTCCAAGATGGAGGCGGCCGAGATCTTGGCGCTCTACGGCGCCTCGGCGAACCCGATGCTCCCGCTGCTCTCCATCCGGCACATCCCCGACGGCCACCGCCCCGTTCGGCTCGCGCTCTGCCTGCTCGAGAGCGCCAGATCGCACGCCGAGGAGGCATGCCTCCACATGGAGAGGTGCGTCCGCTGCCACCTGCGGACGGCCGACAGCGTGATCGCAGATCCGACTCTCCCCGGCGTCGACGGCTTACTATACGTTGAGCGCTTGATGGCTCGCCGCGGCGTCAAGGCCGCGCTCAACCTCGCGAGGGCGAGCGCCGCGCTTGCCATCGCCGCCCACTGGTTGGTGAGTTAGGCGGTGTTCGTCTCGCAATTCTGTAGGACATGCGGTTTGTTCGATTGCTGTCTGATCGGTCGCTTGCATTTGCCATCCGGGCCTGTTCTTACGTGTTCAGTCTTCTTGTGTTCTTACCCGTTCATGATGAACGCTGAGAAATTGTGATTGTACAGATTTATCTGTTGCCTTCTGTATCCTATGAATGATAGTAATCCGTAGATGCAATACATCAGAAATTGTAATCCCCAGTTAATGGAACGGGCATTTGAGGTCACGTCAGTTTTTTGAATGAAAATCCAGGTGGGGGAAAAAGACTAACTGGTTATATAAGGTGTAAATGTTCTGATTTTGTTACTTCTTATTGGTTTTCCAACTGATATTATACTGTTTCTTGGATAGTTGTTGATGTGATAATTTTAATTGACAAATTAGATTCAAAATACTGAACACATCAATCACTTTCTCCTCTCCATATTTAGTTTTTCTTAATTAAAATACTATGGTTATGGTGAAATTGTCCTGATGTTCAGTACAATTCATAAATCTCAGTACAGTCATAAACCAATAAGATTGATGTGTAACTGTTGTAGAGTGCAATTGGAAAACCAATAAGATTGATGTGTAACATTATATATTGGTGTGATTTGTTTTGACGTGAGATAACTATTTAACTAGTTATATTTGGTGCATTTTTCTGATCATTTCAAGCACTCTGCACTCAGAAATGGACACACAAGTACAAAACTAAATGTCAGCACTTGAACAGCGAGTCCAAAAGATCAGGTAAAGTTTGGTGGTCAAGTTGGATGATCAAACAACTAAACCATTGTTAGTTTCATGAATGGGAGACTGTGTAACTGTGAAATAGAAATGTAACTCGTAAGGATGAATGTTCATAATAATGTGCAAAGCAAAGGCTGAATATCACTACTATTTATTCAGTGTGTGACTGTAACACCCAAGTAACCAACAACACCTTTGCAATGATACAATCATAAAACTAATTATCACTCAACACAAGATTATGCAGGAGGGAGCATGAAAGATGACAAAGTAACCACACCAATTTGCAGGAGATTGTGGATGTAGTACATGAATAGTATTCAAAGGAGTTTGAAAGAAAGAAACAGCAAATTCCAGTACATTTTTCAGAACATGAATTGCAGTTAGAAACAGAAATTTCAGGCATCCAGTGCTTCACACAGGTTGACCCACTTACATTTCTGCTGTCGTGTTTGAAAAAAAAGACACCGTGATCATTAGTTTTAATCCTAGAATAGTACACTGCTGCAAAGGGGATTAGAGGGGGTTTCACTCACGAGACGCTGTTTCTACGAGAGGGGGCTCCCTTCTTCTACCCGCGTTGCGCGACGTCTCGTGACAGTTTGCCTGAGATCAAATACAAACATACCGTTTGTCAAAAAAACAAACAAACATACCGTTCGTTTAAATTTCTATACTACCAGCAGAGAACCCCAGACCCCACCCAGTTGGCCAGCTCACGTTTGCCGCACCCCGCACGGCCTCTGATCATCCTATCCGTCCAAAGGGAAATCGGCAGTGGACGACCTCCCTATATATAAATCCCTCCCTCCGGGCGCCGGCCACTTGCTCTCCGCGGCGCGTTCCATTCCAATTTGCTCGGCACCACGCCACCACCGCGCGTGTCCTCCTCGTCTCCAGCGCAGCGCCATGAAGCTCACCGCGCAGCCGCAGGCCTCCGCGCCCTCGGCGTTCGGGAACGGGATGTCTCCGGTGGGGTCCCTGCGCGTCCCGCTGCGGGGAGTGCCCGCCGCCTGCGACCAGCGCGTGTGGGGAGGGTACGTCTGCGCCCGCGGCCGCTCCAGCTCCGCCGTCCTCGTCACGCGCGCTCTCGCGCAGCCGGCGGCCTCCACGAATCTCTCCGTACAGCTTCCGGCCGCCTCGTCGGAGTTCGGGGTTTCCTCGAGGAAGGGGTCCCTGCGCGTCCCGGTGCGGGGAGGATCCGCCGCCTGGGACCTGCGCGTGTGGGGAGGATTCGTCTGCGCCCGCTCCCGCTCCCGCTCCGGCGTCTTCGTCACGCGTGCTCGCGCGCCCCCGCTTCCGCCGGCTGAGACTGACACCGCTTTCTTCAATTCGTCGGGGTAAGCACTGAAACTTCGCTTCTCCGCGTGGTTGGCTGGTTGCTCTTCTCGTCCGATCAACGAATCGCTAGATGAAATCTCGCTGGCTTAATGCCCGGTTACGGATAATTGCATTGCGCACTTCAGTATTGTTCAGGATGATCTCCAGTAATTTTGACGAGGGGACGATATATACAGTAATCTGCGTAGATCGATTTGGTTCCTTCTGGTCTTGTTACGGGTGTTTCTGTTGTTTGACGCCTTTCTCGATTGTGATCGCTTGCCCATGGGAAGGAGTAGTTGCAGTGCGAGTAAATCTAGTTCGTTGTTATTTCGATCGGTTCATTGGTTTTTCATCCTCCCTGCCAGTCCGAATCGTTCTGGGATGGCAACTTGGCAAGAGCTACCTGCATCGATTACGAAGAACACAAACGGGGTAGGCATCATTGGGCTTGTTAGAGATGTGGGCCGGACGAGGGAGGGTAGGAGGAAGGGAATTCACGGCCCAGCCCATCACAGCACAGCCGAACAGAAAAACAGGGGAACAACTCCGCAAACCTCACACACGCCGCGCCGCCACCATCCCGCCGCCGGCATGTCAGCCGTAGCCGGCGGCGACGCTGCTCCCACCACCCCCAGCTACTCCCTGTCCATATGCCTCCCTTTCTTAATCAAGCTACTCCAGAACGCTTCATTGTCTGCAATCTCTACTGAGGCACTGACGCCGTGCCGGTGCCGCCGCTCCGTCCATCTGATCCTCCTCTGTGCTCCGCCTTCGTAGGAGTTGAGGAGTTCCCCTCGCCTTCTGTGTTGTAAATCCATCCAACACCAACCTCCTATCAAGATCCAAGTTGAAGAGTTCTAATATCTGTAATCCACACACCCTCCAACTTCCGGTCTTTTTTCCTCACTAACAATAACAGGGCTGGAGAAGAATATGGACTGGTGCTTTGTCTTATCATTTGTGACTGATGCATGTCGTTAGTTATTTGTTCCAATGCATTCTTGTCCATGTGAGGAATTCTCTATGGTCAAATGTTGGGAGGGCTTGCTCCAGGCAGTGAAGATATTTTATGGTCAGGAGCACTTGACGGGCAAAGTCCTTCAATGTCTGCAAATACATCTTGAAATTTTGCCAGGATATTATCCTCCAATGTTTTCTGCAAGGCTGAATGCAACATCACTTGTGGTTGCAGGTATTGAGCCAAAAAGAGAACCCCATTGCTTTTTTCATGATCATGATGTTCATTGTTCACAGTTGTAGGATTTACCATTACACACTTAGAAGGAGTAGTAGTGTGGCTACAGAAGTTTATAGTCTTGCCATCTTTTGCTATGCTGAAGATTCTCAGGTTCAAGTCCATACCAATAGGACTGAATGTCTTGATCCAATCAGCACCTAGAATGATGCTTCAGAGGAACTAATCTGAAAGCATTATGGAAGATCAGCTGCTGAATGGTATAGCTGCATTGCTGCAATACGGAGTTAGTACACAAGTATGTAGCAGCCTGACAGTGATCTTGATGCTGGGTGTAGACATGTAGCAGTTAATGGAATATTGTGTCTGATAGCAAAGTCAGAATCCGTAAAGGTACTTGAGCTACCACTATCAACCATAACCACAGCTTGAGCTCCATTAATCTTAACCAATATAGAAAAAGTAGGCACTGACTGCATTTAGAGAGAGTTGTAATATTTGTTGTTGCCCAGCTGGAATAGCATTGTGAGGACTGTTAGGGGCATTTGAGAAATGTGAGTCACCAATTTCTTCCAGAGGCATCTGCTCAATGGAAGAGTGTGGCCAACCTCAGTAGATCCTGATGTAGGATCTAGAGACTTCCCAGATTTACACTTATGACCAAACTGGCAAGGTTCTTTGCAGAAATAGCATTATCTTGGTTCCTTTTTGGTGTTATACTCTGGACAGTAGGTGACTTAGAATCATAATTATGTTATCTCTCAGTTTTAAGCTTTACTGAAACCAGAAGTTCTGCTAACTGGAAAGGTGAGTGCTTGCCTTCTAGGGGTCCAGTCTGCTCCAGATGGCGAGCATACCATTAAGCTTCACTAGTTGTTAGTTTGTGACATTTGACAAATTGCTTGATATCTGGCTTCAGTCCTCTTATGAAAGCAGATATAAAGAAGGGTTCCTGAATGTAAGGATTGTCCTCTTGACTAATACCAATGCCATAATTTCTTCAAATTGGTCAATGTAATGAGAGACAGCGGCAGTTTCCCATGGCATCAAATGAACTAACTTCTGCAAACATGTCCCTGACCATTACAAAAGTGCTGTGATGCAGGCATTGGGTGTTGTTGCAATATGCCAATACCTCTTAACGATAGCTCTATCATTCATATATGCACTAGCAACCTTGACATCGTTTCATCCACCTAACTGGATTATCCCCTGAGAAATAAGACATGCCCATTCTTGGGCTGGATTGTATTAATCACTGTTAACTCCATAATTAAAATTCTCAGAATTGGATTTGTTGGAAGGTTCATCAGAGCGGTGTGGTTGGGTTTCAGGGTGTTTTTGAGTATGAGGAAATTCGTGTTTGGTATAGATGGAATTTGTATTTGGAGATACTCATGATAGTGAAGTGATTACTCCCAAACCAGAGCAGCTCTCTCTCGCTTCTTCTACATGCACACTCGCGCCCGCCACCTGTTTTTTGTTTTGCTCAATTTGCCTTTATTGTTTTCTTGTAATATTGTCTTGTTTGTCTAAAGCTGACATTTATTATTCCGGTGCCAAGGGTCTCAGAAGAAGATGCATTAAACATAGACCTGATTAGACAATCTCTAACGAGGCAAGAGATTGTCATTTTCTACAACTTTCTGGAGCGGTCTGAGTTACCCTTAAACCTTAATACCTACAGTCTTGAGGCTTGCAAAGTTTGTGGTTTTAGTGGAACTCTGCTGGAATTCATCATGCAGGAGACTGAAAAAGCGCATGCGAGGGTAAGTTGCAGTAATTTTGTGATCTTGTACGGTAGTATAATGGTCTAAAGCTAATTTGACTACCACCTATTTGTGACTATGTAGGCTGGGAGGTATAAACGCAAAGGAGAATTACCCTTCTTTGGTTCAATGTTGTTGGAGCCAGTACTGCAACATGCTGAGTTCCAAGAGGTGAGTACTCCATATTTTCCTGATGGATATCAAAAGTGATCTGATGGATATCCACTAGTGCTTACTTGCTGGCATGTGACATGCGTTGCCACCTGCTCTATCCCATTTGAACTTATGATTACTCATTTCCACTGTGATCAGGTTGCTCTGAATGTAGGTCTTAATTTCATTAAAGAAGAGTATATTTCAGATAACAGAAGTGACCCACAATGTAAACTTAGGAAGTAATCGATGCCATGGCCAAGGCCTTTGAACGTGCTAACTGACTGGACCTTATATGCATGGTTTCCTTTCAGGTCTTAAAGTCCTTATAATGGAAAACAACTCAACTAATTCAATATGGAAAAAAATTGTAGAATAAAATTATATATCATGAGATATTGTTGCATCCTAATGTAATTTTTTTGGTCAGGTTTTGCATCCTAATGCTGCAAGCATAAATTTAAATACTGTTATATGGGAACTCTACTTCAGTAAAATTTTGCCAAAACTGGCAAAGAAAGGGAATGATGGGAACAATGGCTCTAGTGCTGTATGTGATACTAAAACTCTACAGGTGAGATTTATTTGGTTTTGTATACTTTTTGTTTATATACTTAGAAAGTACTTTAACTCAAACAGTTTATCTTAAGGTTCTCTTGTTTATAGTTAATATTCTAGCATTATTATGTTTTGCCATGTCTTTGCTGCAATATGCGTAATACCATATGATTCGGTGACACAAAAAGATCCAGATTTTGGAAATATGCTACCGAATTGACACGTCGAAACGTTGTGTCATTTAGAAATGTAACACTTAAAATGTAACACTTAGTCATGTTTTCCATCCATCTTGTTGTTTTCTTCATTTTAGCACTTGTTCATCTTCCTTCTATCTAGAGCACCTCACTATGCCCTCCAAGCCACTTGCCTAAACTCTAGACATCCTCTTTTTCCGAAATAGCTGATCCAAACCTTAGTTTGAAGCCCAGCTAACCACACGTCGGCGACGCATCTGGTGACCTGGCAGTAGTAGGCATGGTGAAAGACAGAGCGTGAGCAGCAGCGGAAGGGACTTGGCTATTTTCGCTCGAGGGAGAGCTATGTTGTATGCTTGAAAATGGTGAAGAAACCTCGAGTGTGGTAGGAATTTCTCCTGAACAGAAAGAGGAACCCAGAAGCTGAAACAAGGCTTATAAGCATTTGGGATCAGGAAACCGAGGGTCTTAGCCTTAGTAAGAGCGGGTGAGAAAGACAAATCAAGCAATAGTTTTCATTTTGGACCTTTTTTTCTTCATAGGTCTGGGCCATACCCCTAGGCAGGTATATACTTGAAATTGGGATCATTTTGTGTCATGAAACCAAATTTGTAGTTTTATGGAAATATAAAGTTTGGTTCAGTTTTAGCTCTCTGGTCATCAATCAATATTATTTTTATAGTTCTGAATTTGGTAAAAAAATACAACACCCTGAAATTATTATTAAGTTGCACTGCAGGCACTGTCCCAAAGAGTTCATTACAGCATGTTTTTAGCAGAAGCGAAATTTAGAGGGTCTCCAGATTGCTATGAGGCTGCCATCAAAGATCAGGCAAGTGGATAATTCAAATATGATGTTTTGAGATTGAATAATGCAGTTACCTAATTGAACAGCATGATTTGTTTTTCAGGATGCGGAGAAGCTGAGGGAGGTGGTTAAATACTGTGAAATGGATGAAGCCAAACTCAGAGAGAAGAACAGGAATGAAGCTTTTGGGTTGTTGGTGAACCAAAGCGATGCGTTCAAGAGGAAGGTGGAGTCAGCTGCTCAGTTGTTTGACAAATATGTGGCGCCTCTGACCATTGAAGTCCAAGTGCAGTATCTACTGCTGAAAGGATGTGATGACAACTACCGCTCAAGTCAAGTGCGCAAGACAATCCGCTTAAGGGTAAGAATCAGACTTGTAAACTTTATCCTATATATCCTACTAGCTCACTATTTAACAAACAGATTGCTTGTTCTCCTTAATATTCAGGCACTGTCGAAGATGACACAGTTACTTGTAAGAGCTCGGCCACCGTTTGCCTATTTTGCAAAGATCGCTGCTATACTATCAATTGCTGTAATGCTTGCGGTGAGAGACAAGATTGTGGAGTTTTTGAACAGCAGAGGCGTTGTGCTAGATAAGGCTACCCTTGCGGCAGTGTCTGTTTGCTTGCTATCTGTGAAGGGCGCCTATGATGCACTGAAGAAGGCGGAGGAAGTTGTTGAGTTGGCAAAGTACTACGCAAAACTTCTGGAGAAGGATAAGAAGTAGTCATAGGTGTAGGCATTGGATGGATATGTGATATGATATCTGTGACCGGCATGCAATTTATAGCTGTACTCTGTGACCGGCATGACTTTTCTCTTGATCATTAGCTTCACTCAATCCTTCCCGTAATTTTGTCCACATTGTCTTTCCCATCTGCCATCCTCGTTCCTGTATCTGCCTCTGCTTCATCACTGCAAGATAGCTGACCCACCACCATCGGCTGTGCTATTCCTTCGATTCCTATCCTGAACCATTCCTGTGAGTAATAACCACCAGCCCTTCCCCTACTGCTGTTGGGTTGCATCTCAATGGCGGTTATTCGGCCAACAACGACCCACTCACTCTAAGATGAGCAAATACTATCTTGCAGTCGAAACCAAGCTTCTCCAACGTTCCCCTGACATACGTTTCATTTATTTTTGTACAGGATTCCACTGCATTACTTTATTTCTTTTACTGGAGCAATTGACTTCACACTGGAATTAGTAATACCCCGCATCATGTTCTTCCTTAATCTTCCTCCCATCCCTGTTTTCTGTCCCAAAATTGTATAGGCAAAAAGTAATCATTCTCTCTAATTTCTTTTCAAGATTCAATCAATTTCCCACTTTTATCTGTATCTTATAAACTTGTGTATTTTTGTTGGGTGTACACTGTTTCCATCTTCTTAATGTATTAATACACAACTCTTCTGTGTGCTCTATAAAAAAATTCTATCTAAATAATTCAGACTGCCATTTGGTTTCTTTCTTGGTTAAAATCTGTTCTATTCAAATTTTTCCTTGTACTTTTCTCTTGCCCTTTCTTTTGTTTTTTCCGCCCCCAGATGGTTCTTGGGTGTGTTTAGTTTCCATGAATTCCAAACGAAAAGTCACAGCAACATCACATCGAAACATTAAATATAGCAAATGACGTATGCATGGAACACTAAATGTGGGTAAATAAAAAAACTAATTGCATAGTGTTGACACGAAACCGCGCCAACAACAAGCACGCGGAGTAGCTCCTTACTGCCCTTCCGCGCAAAGCGGTCAGACCGGTTTTGATAACCGGTCAGACCGGTTTCGCCGGCGGTTCCCGGCGAGAGACCAACGAACACCCGTCCGGGAGGGACCCCGTCAGGACAGGCGTACCTTGGGTTGTTCTAGGATCGGCAGGCCACCTAGAACGCCTTCAATCGACATAGAGACGAAGGAAGAACATCATGATAATAGATTGGAAAAGTTGGGTAAAGAGATAAAAGTAAAGACAAAACGATAAAATGTAGATTTGATAGATTCGATTGGGGATATCTCTCAATCGGCCATGACCCTTTATATTTATAGGGTGGGGAAGTCGTACCCCTTTAGGTCGGTTTACAATATGGGACAAAACTCAGAATCCTAAACCTACTCGAATTACAGATCCAAACCGGTCTGACCGGTTGGGCAAACCGGTCAGACCGGTTTCCCTCGGTCTGTGCCAATTTTGGTCGTCAACACATAGTTTTGATGTACAAGACGAGACGAATCTTTTGAGCCTAGTTAGGTCATGGTAGGACAATGTTTACCACAGACAAACGAAAAGTGTTACAGTGCGCTACATTGTCCGATGTGACTTTTCTACTAACTTTTCGCGGAAACTAAACACACCGCTTGTTACTTGACTCTTATTCGTTGTTTATGATACAGGTGCTTGCAGAAGCCTGCAAAAGCAATGATGGCTAATGGATGGTAAGTTTCCACATTCAAATTTGATGTACTGTACTCTATTTGCGCTGCTAGATACATCTGCCAAATTACTTCCTTTCAATAAACCTTCTGATATCTTTACACAAGCAATTAACAATTTGAGACTTTATTTGGACCCATTTTCTTTGTAGCTGTAGCTCTTAATTTCGATGTTTTGTGCATTCAATTGAACTCACACTGCATTGGTATAAGAAAACGATGTACTATCTTTTGTGCATTGTGTTTCAGACTCTTGGCCTGTTTTTTTTTCAGGCCACCAGTTTCTTCGAGTACAGTATGACATGAAAGTGGAGCAGTTTCCAAACTGTTCGTTATTAATTACTCTAGATTCTTTTGATTAATTACCGCTTTATTTAGTCTTCCTCTCCGAGCATACTTAGCTTTACAAAATGATGGCAAATAAGCTCCATAACAACAAAAGTTAGTTTAGCAAGCTCTGCAGTAAAGTCATAGCTACAACTACAACTCTGGAAATGCATAAACACATGCATGCATGATTATGAAACAAACTTGTAATTAATCACCAAAGATTGTAGGAGAGGCACAACACAAAACACACGCACACATCATTTTTGGTATATTTCAAATTCTAAATTCTACCCAGACATATGACAGGATGGTCGGATCCCCAAGGCAGTCGGCGGCGGCGACGACAGCCCCTGGTTTGGATTTTGCAACTACATCTGGTGATGACATCTTCAATTTCGACTTTATTTTCATATAGACCAGGAGACATGAGTCACCTTGAATTCATTCGCGGATTCTCTTACTCGAAGACGGATTTCATCTGTAATTTATTCCTGGTGGATTATGCACGGGTACCCAGTGGCTACTTTGCAGCATGGTATCTCAGGTTACGATTTCAGATGGTCTGCCGGATTTGGAGTTCATGGCCGCTTGAAGTGGGTCAGGTCTGGTCTATATGAAAGCATTGTCTTGGTAAGAAGGGGGAAGCAACACATGTGACTATGTCGTGGTGGTAATTGTTACTAATTCACTGGTTCCGGGAAGAAATTCCTAGGTCTGACCTTAATTGGTTGTACCTGGTAGTGACCTTGTTGAAGGCATTGTTTGGATTAAGATGAATTACTCCCTCGGATGAAAACTTTTGATCTGGTCTTAATTTATTGGGTCACTGCAATGTCGGCACGTGCTCGTGTCGTTTCCTCGTCGGAGGCGTTGTCTCGGGAGCCTACGTCATAGTCCAAGAGCTGCTTTGGTTTGTGAAACGGATGAAGGTGAAGTCGCTTGTGGTAGCTTGCTGCGACATGATCTTATGGTCATGGTGCTCTTTTTTTGTTTTTTTTATGGGTTGTGTGCATCTTAGTTATGCAGAGGTCAGGTTAGATCTTATATAATTGTATCATCTCGATGTAATTGTCTAAGATCAATTAAACTTCCTTTCGAAGAAAAATATGACACGATGGTGGAGTGTGGCATCAAATCAAGGGGTTGCCAATCCGTGTTTCTGCTGGTCTGGTATAGTGCCACTTGCAGTTGCAGTGCCATCTGCCATGGCTAGTTATGGCAGGGGAGTCAGGACTAAGGTTGATAATTGCATCGAGCTGCTTTTGTGAATGTTACCAGGCTGCTTGGTTTCCTGCAGTTGCATTGGACCATCCCGTGAGTGCATTAACTAGTATAAGGGCACGAGAGACAAGGCCCTTCAACATCTGAATGGACTGTCGAACTCTCCTGACGCCTATTTTTCTCCTCCAATGGGCATGCGTGGGGCGTGGTTGTTGAGGTCAGCAAAGCAAGATCGGAGCAAGGATGGCTATAGCCCAGGTTGGTCTCGACTATGCAGTTGCATAACATGTAGTTTTCTTCTGGTCAAAAGATTGTGTAGAAGACATAGTGAACGTGATGTGCCGACTGCCGATGGAATTCGCATGAAGCTGATGGGCGAAGCTTCATTCTCCTCCCTCCGTGATGGCTTCAACATTTTAAGAGATGACCTCCGTGATGGCTTCAACATTTTAAGAGATTACCGTGGGGACATGCGACGCAGTATGATGCTCATTGAGCACGGATATCTAAGAAAAAGATAAGCTCTTTGGTTGCCGATGAATTGATCGGCACAAGCTCATGAATGAAACTCAGCTTTAATTTCTCCCAACACATGGAGTTGCAGGAGGGGCTTTCCAAACTTCTAAGAAAAAAAAAGAACAGAGGAGTAGCGTTTTCTACCCCATATATTTCATATACTAGCTAGCTATGCGCATAAGATATTCACCATATTTAAAGTGATCGATCACTAGCTATGCGCTATGGTGATTATCTAGCTAGCTAGTAATAAAGTCATTAAAGCACTGAGTACTTGGGCTATTTAATTGCCCTTGGTTCTAGATACAACGGGAATTCTTGTTTATCAACTCAGCTCCTCATTTTACTAAAAAAAAAGAACGTAAGCTTTCGCAAAAAAGAAAAAACTTTCACCCCTTCATCATCAGTCTATGCCACATATGGTTTTCAGGATTTTCTTGAAAAATGACATTATTGCCTTGAACAGTGCCTCCAGTTCTTGTCTCGGATGCTCCAAACCAACGCATTTACAGAACACTTTGCCTCCATACACTTGGAAAGCATTGCCCCTGGAGTAGATATAGCCATTAAATACAGACAAACTAGGGGAAATAAAAAAGGAAGCAATATAGAAGTTTGATGTGTATAAACAACATGCTGATTTAGGCATCAAAGCAAAACACTCATGCCAAAAAATACAAATGAAGACAAATAAATGAATGAGGTGCAAAGCAAAACAGACTAATAAACCTTTAGCTACAATTATAGTCATAAACACTAAAATCCAGAACAAGCAGTTGAGATTGAATAGTATTTGTTTTGTTATTTGAATTCCCTCTTGTAAGCACGACCTGCAAGCAAGAGGTAAACTAGATTGTCCCAACAATCAGTGTAATGCAGTTTTGAGGCCTAGAACTTCTAATCCTGTGTATGAGAAATATGCAACATTCAAAGTAGATAATGAAGTTTCTTCTACAGTTTTGCGGTAACACAAGTAATGCCGAAATCCATTTATATGGCATGTATTCTTGACATATTCAAATAAATATTCACCAAATATAATATATCATGGAATCTAACAAAGCTAGCAAGTAGGTCAAAAGTTAATAGAAACCATAAGCTAAGCATGGACATGCATAAAAATTTAAGCAGAACTTATCGCAACTACTAACCAGAAAAACTCCGTGAAGTGGTAGTAGGAGTCCTACAGAAAAAGAACAAATAAAATGTTTGTTAATGAACATAATTGATAACTAATCCACCTCTAGATGAGAGGGACCTGAGTAAATGGAGCTTAGGTACGTGCAAATACTTTCTGGCAGAAGTGTACCTTGATAGGATTGTTACGCTTCACGATCAAAATAAGCAGAAGAACTGCATTCCATTAAAAAGAAAGAATGTAAGATCAATGGAACTGTATAATAATTGACTACTCATTGAGGAAAAAAATAGTTGCAAAGGTAAAATAACTTCTATAGGGTATACATGAATACATGATATGATCCAACCAAAACTGATGGGTGCATTGCATATGATTACCAGCAAAACTAATTGTAATGGTTGTTTAACATATGATTTAACATTTTCAAACCAATAATAGACTATACTGAATGGAGAACTAAGACATAATATGTTGAAAACCGAGCAGTGGGTTGTACTATGTGATTAGATAGAATATCCCATTGACATTTGTTAACCTGATAACTAAGAAAACCAATTGACAAACTGCCTTGAAAGGTTCTCTCAATATTAATGTTCTCTCCCGTCTAACTAATTACTTTGTTTTCCTTGACTAATATGTGTAGAGTTTTCCTTTGCCTTTTACAATCCATGTATGATGTACCAATGACTATAGCGACTGGGGTTAGCTCTTTTCTACAAGCTATTTAAATGTAGCCATCCCCCCCCCCCCCCCCCCCCCCCCCCAAAAAAAAACCATAGAAATTCTTGAACTCACCAAATTGCATCCGAGCACATATGTCATTTGCTCTCCCGTTTCTTTTCAGATTTGCTTCTAAAACACTCAACTTGTAGAAAACGTATCCAAGAACAATATCCATGAAAAGGTTAGGCGCCACTGTGCAGAGCTTACACAGACCCGCCACGAGAAGCAATGGACCTGCACACAAGCACAAAATTCTTCAGCAAAACTCACCCATGATATTGCATCAGGGTATGTAGAGTATTTTTTTTTAAACCCGGCACCATCACCGGCATTCATCATTAATAAGAAGTGTACATGCTCGAGACGTGCAGAGTAGACAAGAGCGAAAATCCCCCTCCTAGTAGACTACTAGTTGTGGGCTTGTGGCACAAAGACCAGGGCAACTACCCCCTACCCAGTGGATCAACTAAAAAGTTTAGAGCCTTTGCTCAATGCAGAAGTTTTTCTTCAAGTAAAAGGAGTTCCCCAATTCATTGATTGAAACCAAGTTTGCATTAGAGTATTCAGAGGATTAATTTAAAAGATCTCTTGCGATCGACGACAAATTTGATTCATTTTTTCATAAAAAACGGATGAGAAGGCAGGATTTCGCTTTTAGTTATTCTAGAAGAAGACAGAGCAATAGAAAAAAAAAGAAAAAAAAGGAAGTGATTGGACCAGACAGTACGCCGACGTGGAAGCGTTGGCAGCGGAAGACGTTTCCACCGGTGGCGACGACCTCTCGCACGGCGAGCGAGACGGGTTCGAGAGGTTCCCGGAGCAGGGCGTCCCGTATGGCCTTGAGCTCCTCCACGCCCTTCCCCGTCGGCTCCACCAGGTCCTCCGGCCGCAGCTCCGGCTCCCACCACCTCTCCGGCGGGATCAGATCCCCTGGACGCCGCGGCGTCGTCGTCCACCCGTCCCCCGGAGCCGAGCGGCACAGGCGCAGCCGGCCCTTGGCTCCTTGCCGCCTGCCCTTTCCCGGGAAGCATAAGCTGGCCGGGACGGCGCCGGCTCTCCACGCGGTGGCGGGTCGAGGAATCCCGCCGCCAGCAGGGGCGAAGTGGAAGGTCCCCGAAAGTAGCGCCATGCTCTGGCGATTGCTGGGCGCGGTGAGAGGCGTCGTCGACGATTGAGTTGAGCTCCTCGATGCCCTGCCCAGCGGTGGGTATTTGATTTGATCGGGGATTGACGAAGAGAGCCGGCGATCGGAATCGGACACGACATCGAGTACGATCAGGGCGCGTTCCTCTTCGGAGCTTTGTTCGTTTGGGCCGGGAATGTGGCCCAATTCCCATCATGGATCGCCCCCGCCAGGAGCCCAGGACTGAAAAGAATCCAGGGCCGATTGGGGGTTCTCCGTTCAGTTAAGCGTGCGAACTTTTTATCTGGGCTATATATCTGGGCCCATGTTACATCGCAGGCTGGTTATTTTTATCACGCCTGGAATCTGCAAAACGAACGATACCCAATTTGAACCGAGTCCGACGGTGGCGAGGGCTGAGCTAAGCACGCGGCAATCCATCAGGCGCAATTTTGCTACGTTATTAACAGAAGCAGCAGAAGAAGAAACAACCCAAAACGATCTTTGCGCTGGCTGGGGTCGACACGTCGATCGTAATGGAGAAAGAAGCAGCGAGTCCAGGGATGGCGAGGGCGCCGGGGCAGAAGGCAGCCGCGGTGGAGGAAGATTGGACGCCGCGGAAGAAACTGAAGAAGGGTTGGACGCCGGAGGAGCGGAAGGCTATCAAGGAGTTTTTTCAGGCGGTGATGGACGACTACGACGTGTACGCGGCCATGACGGAGGAGGATGTAGAAGAGGAAACCTGCTATACTAGTATAATTGGACTTTCCCTTTCGTACCAGCTGCAGGTGGTCAAATTTCCATCAACTATATGCGATTTTAAAAAAAAATCGTCTACTGTGTGACCTCAGCGGGTGGAACTTCTTATTTGAGTTTTGATTATATTGCTTCCATCTTCCAGCTTGAGATTCAAGGTCGCATGCATATAAGATGGAACTGTTGCTAGAGTAGTTACAGGTCTATTCCATATGCTTTCAGATCGAAATTGTTGAAACCATGGTTGATAATACAGCAGTTGCTTTCAATTCGAGCATCGGTGCCACCCTTCCAAGTTTCAATTGATGAGATTAATATCTTTGGGCAGCGTGACTATCAATTGAAAAGTTCACGAGCGATCTCTGTGAATTTGGCTAGTACATAGCAATTCTGTCTCTGCCCCCTGCTCCCTTCTGCTAAGAAGCCAGGGAAAATGCGATGGCATCTTCTCCAAGCATTCGCTGAATGTTTTGTTTATTTGCGTGAAATATCCATTCCAAACGAAGAAAATAGTTTTTTTTCCGGGTAAAACGAAGAAAACAGTTGTTCAGTAGTGTTGAGACATAAGGTTACTGAACAATACTTTTTTGGTAGTAGTACCATGTACACACCTTAATCACAATCATATAAACATTTGTAACTTGCTCACTAGGTGTGCTGAAGCACTACAAACGTTGGAGTATACGTACTTGCGAATGAGAACTCGTTGTTACCTGGTCAAAGATCCAGTGCACCTCAAAAGTTGACTAGAAAAAACTCTGCCAATAAAATGCGATGCGCATAGGCAAGCGAAAACGGAAATTTATTTCAGACAACCGGCGATATCACTGACAGTAATGCCGTCATAGCTAGATCCAAGATGATATCCGGAGATGGGGCAGTGACGGGTTTTAGTGTAGGAAGAGGTGACTATAGTAACATTAATTGGTGGCAGTGTGGCACCGATGGAGTCTTGCGAATCACTATGAACAAAGATGCAGTGCTCTTTTAGTTTTAACATAGGCACCTAATAACATAATAATTTGGGCTCACTGAGCTAGTTACAGTTTATGCACAGCTATATGCCGTTTGATCTGTCATGCTCGGTGGAGATCGATCGGTGTAGTACAGGAATATGATTCAAAGTAGTTTCAAAAGAAAGAGACAGAAAATTTCAGTACCAATCAAAAGATGAATTTCATCTATAAACATAAATTTCAGGGTTGCGCACCGACCGGAGGGAGATACAAGGTCAACTGGACGCAGAGCTGCCTTCCAAAGGAGAACGGAGGATTGGGCGTCCTAAATCTTGACAAATTTGCGAGGGCGCTAAGGCTGCGATGGCTATGGCATGAGCAAACTTCCCCGGATAGAGCGTGGGTCGGAACCGAGCTCCCATGTAATGAAACAGACCGCCTCCTGTTTGCAGCTTGCACAACAATAATTTTAGGAGACGACAGCAACGTTGCTTTTGGCACTCGGGCTGGATACAAGGTCGCCGGCCAAAGGATATGGCCCCGAACCTTTTTCTTTTGGCCACGAACAAACGTGCCATGGTCAAGGAGGCGCTGACGAACAACGCATGGTTCGGAGATTTCAATCTTTCAGCAGGCATAAACGCCACTCATCTTAACGAGTTTGTGGGGCTCCTAACTGCAATCCGGAATACGAGGCTACAGCCAGGCACAAATGATGAGATCAAGTGGAAATTCACCCAGGCTGGCACCTACACAGCGGCAACCGCTTACAAAGCGCGGTTCACAGGATGCAACACCACATCTCAACACAGTACGATATGGAAGACATGGGCGCCTCCTAAATACAAAGCCTTCGCCTGGCTCATCCTACAAAACCGAGTCTGGACATCGGACCGTCTAGCTAGAAGGGGCTGGCCGCACAGCGATCGATGTGTTCTATGTCGACAGAGTCTGGAAACAGCTGTTCATCTTGTCCAGGACTGCAGATTCACCAGAAGGATTTGGCAGCTCATAGCGGATTGGCTAGGACAACCAGGATTACTACCGGACAACTGGCGGATAGCTAACAACGTGAGCCATTGGTGGACCCAGTTGACTACCACAGAAGGGGCCGCTCCGAAGGCCTTGAGAAGTCTCGCGCTGCTGGTGACGTGAGAAATATGGAAGGAGAGAAATGCACGAACTTTCAACCGCCAAGAAACCTCATTGATAGGATTGCTGACGAAGATCAAAGCGGAGGCCTCACTATGATTATGGCAGGAGCGAAGGGCCTAGTGTCCCTATTAGCGCGAGAATAATCTTTGTTTCCATAACCGGCTAGCCGGCTGTAACTTCTCCTATTTCAATGAAACGAGCACAATCTCATGCTGATTCGTTTAAAAAAAAATTCAGGGTTCCAGTAATTCGCACAGGTTGACAGTAGTAGCATTTCAAGTAAGAATCACACAATCCGCGATTCCTTCGTATTCAGAAAACGATCCACTCCCATTTAGGAACAAGTATACGTCAAAGTAGCCAGCAACATTCTTGAAGAAGCAGATAGGATCAACACGATCACATGTTCAGCTACATACATATATAGCACTAGATCGAAAGAAAGTAGAAACTCGCAGCTAGCTCAGGTGCTCAGCAACATTTATATCTGATCGATGAATCTGCAAAAGAACAGACGGCCTGAAAGGACGAACAGAGAGAGATCCATCCAGTTTGTGACGCTCTCAAGCAAGTCTCATAAGCGATTCAGAACCATCCAGGCGTCGAAGAACTCGAGCACAACGGCGTGGCGCATCCGGCGCACCTCGGCGTGCGCCTTCATCTCCTCCCAGATGGCGCGGCGCGCGAGGCTCACTGACGCGACGGCCCACGCGTCCCAGCCCGGGGACGGGCGGCGGAACGAGCACAGCCACCGCCGCGCCTCGGCGGCGTGCCGGCGGGCGGCGGCGCGGTGGCCTTCCCAGCTCTGCCACTGCGGGCAGGCCTGGAGGCCCAGGTACATGCCGCAGAGGTCGAAGCGGAGCCCGGCCTTGGAGTGGAGGGCGCAGAGGCTGTCGAGCACGCGGCGGGCCGCGTCGAGGTCCTCGCTGGGGCACTGCTCGGAGCTCGGCGTTGGGTGGGTGGAAACGCCGCGCCGGAGGCTGAGCACCAGGTTGACGACACGCTGGAGCCTGCCGTGGGCGCGGTCGAAGAGCATGAGCAGCCGGGCCGTGGTGTCGTCGACCACGAGCAGGAGGGTTCCTGGCACCGTGCGCGCCGCCTCCCTGCACTCCTCCATGGATCTCTTCTCCTTCTCTCCCTTACTTGAGAAGAATGGGGGCGGTGGAGAATGGTGGTTTATTTTTTCTCTCTAAAAAATGATAGTTTATTTTGGTGTCTTGTGTGCCAAACGGCTAGTTTTCACGAGCGTTTCATTTTCACTTTCGGTGCCGTGCAAAATAGTGTGAGCTTTTTCAACGGTCAGATTTAAATAGGGACTGTAACTGAGACTTTCTCCGACGGGTGGTGAAATCACCGGCTGACGTCCGACGTGGAAGATAGGGAAGACGGAAAAATAACGAGCTAGCGATTCTTTTATCGCTTATCTCGCTCCAAAACCAAGGCGCAGCTACGGATCCAAATCTGGGACTACGAGCGTGTCAACCGATAAACTAACTAGACAACAGCGAGGGCTTGCCAACGACAGAATTGGACGGTAAGGCCGCGTTTAGACGCAGAAAGCCGAGCCCCGATTCCGGCCTGGCCAGTCTGACGCGCGTCGGGCCAGCCACGGTAGCATTTCGTCTGTATGTGCGAAAAATTGTCCAAAAAATTATTAATTAGGCTCAAAATATTCGTCTCACAGAGTACAACGAAACTGTGTAATTAGTTTTTGATTTCATCAACATTTAGTACTCTATACATGTTATGACATTTTAATATGATGGAGAATCTTCTTTTTGTATAGTAAAATTGGGAGTAACTTTTGGAACTAAACGTGGCCTAAGGTGGTGAAGCGGTGGCGCGGCCGGGACGAGTCAGCGAGCCCAACGGCCATGCCAGCTCCCTCCACCCCTCCGTGGGCCCATGGAGAAGGACACTAAAAAAATGATACTACCTCCGTTCCAAATTACTATTCGTTGTTGACTTTTTTCCATGATCTTTGACCATTCGTCTTATTCAAAAATTTTGTCCAAATATACAAACCAATAAGTTATACTTGAAGTATATACGATGATAAATCAAGTCACATACAAAATAAATGATACTTATGAAAATTTTTGAATAAGACGAATGGTCAAACGTTAAACAAAAAAGGTCAATAACGAATAGTAATTTGGAACGGAGGTAGTAGTTTATTACGGCTCTTATTTGAGAAACGGCTAGTTTTCACGTGTGTTTCATTTTGACCTTCGACGCTAAGGAAATAGTATACATTTTTTTAATAGTCGATTTCAGATAGTGACTAGACTAAAAGCATATATATCATGCATGCTTTAGTTTTATAATACAATACTCGCTCTGTATATGTTTTAGATGTCATTTTGAACAACTACACGGTCTCCAAAAGGACGTACTTATTTTTACAAAAAATATTTATTAAAAAATAATATATGTATACTTTTATAAAAGTATTCTTAAGACAAATCTATTCATATGGTTTTTACATTTTCAAACTCAACGACTTAATAGTTATTCGTGATTTATATTTTCAATGTTTGACTAAAATCTTGTCCAAAACGACATCTAAATCATATACAGAGAGAGTATGTTATAAAAAACTTAGAAGATACATAAACAATATTACTGTGGGATATGCATCCCGGGTACCCTCAAGATAGAAGACCGAGTCCTAGTAGAACTACTCGGACAACTACTCGTGTACTCCTACTAGGACTAGGACTCCCAATTGCAACCGACCAGGGAACTTACCATATAACCTTGCCCCCTAGGATATATAAAGGAGGGCAGGGGTCCCTAGTTCGATATGTCCAACACGACATCAGACAACCACACGTGCAATACATTCAAGCACACAGGACGTAGGGTATTACGCTATTTGCGGCCCGAACCTGTCTAAATTGTGTTGTTCGTGTACTTTCGTTCCTAGAACTCGGCGAGACCCACACAAAACTACTCCCTGGAGTATCCCCGGTTAGACGTGCTCGACATAATTCGTCGACACTTGGCGCCCACCGTGGGGCTATCTCGCTGAAGTTCAACATTAGGCGCGATGGGATCAACTTCAACATCATCATCAAGATCAATCTACTCGGCGATCGACAAGTCACCGAGTTCCAACTCAAGGCAAGTCGCCGTGTTTCATCAAGGCGGAATAAATTTACGAGCAGCTGTCCACGCAGAACTCGTCGACTCGGATTCAGGAGTGGAGAAGGCACCTAAAGTACGGTCGATTTCCATCCGCGCCAGGAGCAAGGCGTTGTGCATGGCTCGCTATCTGCATCACCCGAAGCCCGTCGCGGTTTCCAATTCAAGATGGAGTTCGAGACGGAGTTGAAGCACAAGCAACAGGAGTTAGGTACATACAGAAAGAAGATAGGCGCGGAAATCAAAGAAACAGTACTGCTCGTTTCATGTTCACGTTATGTACAATGCTACGTGTACACTGAGGATTACCAGAAGGCTTCCAACTCTCCGCTTGGTTCACACGAGAAGATGTACACGAGTACGACTATTTCGATTACTCGACTAGTTAAAACTAGTCGGGATCGACTGCATCGACTCGACTTACGACTACTTCGACTACTCATCTCGACTAGTTTAAAACTAGTCGAAAGAGGCTACGGCTTCATCAACAACTAGTCGGAATCGACTCCGACTAGTCGGCTTCATCGCCAATCGCCACGGCTTCGTCGACAATCGTCCGCGAACAAAGCTAAGTCTTATTTAATAATTATTTTATTTTTCTTCATATTAATTTTATCAGTTTGTTTAAAAACATACTTGGCCATGAGCCGACTACTCTAAAAGAGTACATCCCTCAACAATAATAATTTTCGCCAATGGGTTTCAAGTCCCTCGCGCGACTTCTCCAACAGGAGAAAAGTCCTAAACGACTACTTTTTTGCATACCATGCATACTTTTGTAGCATGTCGACTACTTTATGCTTGTTGTCATCTCTTAATGACCACACACCACTCGGTAGCATGCACCTTAATTCGTGAAGTTTCGGCTCACTCGCAACACCTATGCACCTTAAAAGGACGGGTTAAGCGGGACCAAGTGTTTAAACGTAACAGGGCTACTACTTGAGTGGTTGAAAGTCCAACAAGAGCACGAGCGAAAACTTTTACATGCATTACAAGTGCTATTATTTGCTTTGCAAGCATTACAAATGCTATCATTTACTTTTTCATGATCGGATACTACTAATCATATATATTTAAATTGCAGGGTTCACAGCTGGGTACTCACACCAGTGAGACTTGGCACCACTTCACCTCTTCATGACACTGCGGAGCCGATCGAGTACTTATACTAGTCGGTGCTCACATACTGAGTACTTCAACTAGTCGCTTGAAGCTCGGAGGCTACACATCGCAAGCTAAGACATGGAGACGAGTACTGGCACCAGTCAGTACTCAAACGGCGAGGTGCTACAATGCTAGCCGAGTACTTTAAACAAGTCGGTACTTTTGAAGATTATGTTCTTGACCCTCGGATCGAATGCAAACCATTCGCTTCGAGGCTCGGGGGCTACTCTCAAAGGGTACACATTTTTTGTGCCTATTGTTGATCAATTCAAGACCTTCGACTAGTTTTCATGAAACTACTCGAAGCTCGGAGGCTACACCCAATGGGTGCACCTACTCAGTGCATGCAATTGAACTATTTAAGATGAAGACAGAAGACTGCTTTTGAACCTCCGACTACTTCAAAAGTACTCGGAGGCTCGGGGGCTACACCCATTGGGTGCATCATCAGATGCACACCAATAAAACTACTCGTCAGAGAAGATCAGAGCGTCTTGGACTTAGCTCCAAGTACTCAAAGATGTTAAAACAGATTCAAGACTTGAAGCGAAGGTGCAAGATGCTCGGGGGCTTGTGGGATATGCATCCCCGGGTACCCTCAAGATAGAAGACCGAGTCCTAGTAGAACTACTCGGACAACTACTCGTGTACTCCAACTAGGACTAGGACTCCCAATTGTAACCGACTAGGGAACTTACCATGTAACCTTGCCCCCTGGGATATATAAAGGAGGGTAGGGGTCCCTAGTTCGGTATGTCCAACACGACATCAGACAACCACACGTGCAATACATTCAAGCACACATGACATAGGGTATTACGCTATTTGCGGCCCAACCTGTCTAAATTGTGTTATTTGTGTACTTTCGTTCATAGAACTCGGCGAGACCCACACAAAACTACTCCCTGGGGTATCCCCAGTTAGACGTGCTCGACATAATTCGTCGACAATTACCTTAAATAATTGTGCAGCAAAATTGTAACAGCAAAAAGAAGAAGAAGCAAAAGTCTCAGAAAAAATATGAACAGAAATTTATAGAAAACAAAACTGGGGAACAACTTTATGAAACTAAATGTTGGATTAAAAAATTGAAAATAATGAACAAAAAATAAATTTTAGGAAAAAGAAGAGATAAAAATTACCTGTAAGTATTTTTCTCTCTTCAGAATAATGTGACATGCTTTCAGGAAGAGAGAGTTCAGACTTGAGAGTAGCAAAGTGCATGAAAAATTTAGTTCAATGGGGACTCATGCAATGTGCACGGAAGAAATCAATGTAAGCTACTTATATTCCTGCATGACTTGCATCCGGCGCACCGCGTCGTGCGCCGCGGCAACCTCTCGCGACGCGCGCGGCCTCCGTATCGCCTATAGCTGACATATGGGCCCACGTTAATTACCTCGTCAGGCTGGCAGTGCGGTTCAAAGGTATGATCGAATCCATCGGCATGTAAATGCCAACGGTAGGCAGTTAAATCACTGAGACTATAATTCTATTTCAAAGTGTAATACTATATGATTGTTAAACGAAGGAAGCTTCTCGTGGAAAGCACTATATAGTATATACTAATTACCCGTTTGGGCGAAAGCATACACCTGCCACGGGCCTTGTTCACACTCTCTAACTTTTACCAAATACGTGCATGCCAAGAAAGCATATGCCAAAATGACTCTATATAGTTTCTTTCATCTTACTAATAAGTAACTCATCCATTTGTAGTGACAAAAACACACGAGCTACGTACCGTGCAACCCCATTATCATTAGGCCATTTAGAGTGCATCCAGCATTGACATATATAATAACCTTTATGAAGTGTGCACACAGGCTAACTTGCATTATGATCAGCGAGAGCACACACTTGCGCGGTTAAACTGATATTTGAAGCATGAACTGAAAATGCAGCACACGGTTGCATTCAATTAATTTTCAACGCCTACTGCTTCATGCAACCTAGCCACTGCACAATTGGGTTTGCCATCACCGGCTAAGCCGAGATCAGTGGTAACATAGTTCTGACTTGGCTCAGCTCGGTTCAGCTCGAGCTGGCTCGTTAACATAACGAGCCAGCTTGGCTTGGCTCGTTAATGAAGCGAGCCAGAGAAGCTGCTCGGCTCGGCTCGTTTATCATCAGCACACATGTATTTCTCATACAAAAAATATTTATGGTACACTAAAATAAAAAAAATAACTATTCTTACATATTTCAAGCTAAAAAATAAGATAGAAGCAATATTAGTTCACAACATGATATCACGGCAGTATAACTTATTCATGACCACCATCATTCACCATTCAGATATAAGTAAATCAGACAATCAAAATACGTGTTGGCTATAGACTCTGGCTTGTTATAGCTCGTGAACAGCTCGCGAGCTAGCTCGAGCTGGCTCGTTAACACACCGAGCTAAAACCTTGGCTCAGCTCATGAACAATTTAAAACGAGTCGAGCCGAGCCGAGCCGAGCCACTAATGAGCTGAGTCGAGCGAGCTATCGAGCCACGAGTATTTTGTCCAGCCCTAGTCGGGACATTTCGCCCCCCTTAACTTTTTGTCAAAAAAAGAGAGGATGAAATTGACGAACGAGCCGGATACACACAGCTAGCGCACCCATGCGTCTACGTGATGATGATGGAGCCGGATGGCCGCAAATATGAGAACCCCAATGCTAAATCTACCGGAAGCTTCATGGAAACCACCAGCATACTAGCTCGTTTTGGCAAAATTAAAGCATACACATGCGACGGCCTGAACCACGATGTCCTATCTTACCAAATACGTGCATCTACACCATCATCCATCAAAGTTATGTATGCGTGACAAGATAAGCTAGTTCCAGTCATCACGATGACCGTGCCAAAGAAACAAATGCCAAATGAAAATTCATTTCGTCTTACTTTAGATCGACCAACTGCAAGAACACAAGCTAGAGAGGATGCATTTGTAGTTACACGCACGTAGCTACCGTGCAACTAACACGGCATTATATTACCAGTTTGTAGAGCATATCTGCATCTCATTTCAACCAGTACAGTATCATGTATATAACTATATATTGTTCAAGGGTTCATCAAATGTAAATGCATATAAACTGCAATAATGCTTGTGAATTCATCACGATTATATATCAATATTGCTGGAGGATGTACGTAATTCGTCGCAGACATCGATCACTACCTAGTTTTGTTGATATATGTATGTCCACGCATGCTAACCATAGTACTATTACACAAATTAATAATCACACATCTGATGAATTGCTACTACCACTAGCTGATGATATGCATGCGTATGTACGCCATGGATGACATGATGATGTACTACTTGCTAGATCATCAATAGATTTACATATTCAGTAATCAGTACCTCATCCATGGAGCTAGATGGAGCTAGTACGTCAGCTAGCTCCCAGTCACCCACCCATCAGCTGAACGAGAAGCAGTGATCAACTACGTGCTGCGCACACTGCTCTGCAGAGGGGACGACGAGGAGTGCCAGGCAGACGATGTCGCCCGCCGCCAGGAAGAGGACGCTCACGGCGCCGCCGATCCAGAAGAAGACGCACCCCGGGTCGGCGGCGAGGGAGAGGCCGATGCCCCTGGCGAACATGAGGTGGTTGGTGGCGGCGGCCGCGAGCGCGACGCAGGCGAGCGCCCGGCGGCCCGCCGGGAGCAGCAGCAGCAGCGCCAGCGCGGCGGCGGCCGCCTGGGTGGCGCTGCACCACGCCTGCCCGCGCATGATGGCGGCGCTCTCCTCGGCGAGCCCCGCGCCCGTCAGCGACCCGGGGCGCGGCAGCATCCACGACGGCTGCACGAACACACGTACAGACAGGAGCAGGAAACTTAGCGCAAGATCTATGGATTGATCGATATGCTAATCTCCCAAGATCCAAGAATCCAAAGGAGTAGTTAGCTAGTTAATTATTAGTTAGTTACCACTTACCAGGTGGATGTGGTGCTGGACGAGTGCGTCGGCCAGGACGCCGGAGCCGACGAAGATGCCGGCGGTGACGAGCGCCCACAGGCAGACCAGCTGGACTGTCGGGAACGGAGGGGCCTTCTTCTTGTTCTTGTCCACGGTTGTCACCGGCAGCGAAGACGCTAGCTTCTTGTCCACCTTGCCATTGCCAGCCATGGGATTCGAGCTAGATAGGGGATGATCAACAGTAACGAACAACAACCATCTTGATTATTTCAACAAAGAAGGTTAATTTTCAGACAAAGAACAAAGTCGATCTACTTCCAAAAATCGACCTGAATGGAGCAGATCGGAGCTGAGGAGAAAGAGAAACAGAATGGCCGGCGGCCGGAGAGATGAGAACGGGAACGAGATGGGAAGGGGAAGGCAAAGGGGAAGGGACTCACCGACGACCTGACGGACGGGACGCGCTTTCTGATGGCCTAGCTCTTCTGCTTCCGAAGTTCAGGTCCTGCTTCTGCTGCCGAATTGCCGATCGAGAAATTGCAGAGCACAGGAGCATGCGACCAAACGCGCAACTGTTGCGACTGCAATGCGAGAGAGCGAAGCAGAAGCAAAGCGGATGCCGCGTGGGGCCCCACCCCAACACCCCCGCTACGTGTCGCACGGAGCGCGTGGCTGAGCACGATGAAGAGCAGCTGGCCTGTGATCGATCTCATTGGCCTCTCAACAATTCCAGCAATCCATGATGCAGTAAATTAAATATATATCTTGTCAATTCTTTTTTTTCTTTTTGTTTCTCTTTTTCAAGCAGTCTCAATAAGAAAAATTAACCAAAAACCTTTCCTTTTTCAAGTCTCCGTCAAATTAACCGAATCAAGAACAATCAGTTTTATAATATGCATGCATGGCACGCAGGACGCAGCTGTGTACACCGGCCATTCCATCTCAGGTATACCTAGCTTAACTCTGAGTTAGCTGTGTGCACTGGAACATGCTGTCAACCATGCATGTCCATGTGCACTGCAGTACCACTATGTCTATGTATCACTATATGGGAAGTGGGGCTCCAAAGTCCAAACACTCTGCAAGTCTGAGCTCACCCTTTCTTAGCTAAGTCTTCTGCATGCTAGCTTGCCCGTCAAAAAAAGGGTGATTGGTCGATGACCCACTCCTCTCCGGCCTCATCTCGATGCAGAAACCAAACCAAAGCAATTGCACGCAGTCAGTCAATACTCAATAATACTAGCCCATACTATACTGCAAAGTTCGAGAGTTGTGAGAAGATTCATTTCTGCTATCTCATCAATTTCTCTAATGCTAGGTCCCTGCTACGTTGTGTAGTAGGACGGCACCTTTAATTCTCCCATTTCTTCTAGTACATTTTGTGCGCCTAGCACACATTATTGACCTATCTCTGTCAGAAGTATGACTGTATGAGACGGAGCCTCCAAAACCCTGCACGGTTCAGCTAACCCTTCTCAGCCAAGTCCTCAATCAGTTTTCCCGTTAATAATAAAGGTGAGATGACTCACATCTTGATCACATGTGACCTTCCTCCCCCCTGCGGATTCCAAACAAAAGCGCAACTTAACTGGCCACACTAGTATGCTATAATGCTGCAGTTTTAGTTCTAGAATGATCCGATCGATGAACTCCTGAAATCTGTGGAAAATCAGATATAGTGACCTTTTCTTCACTGGACTAGGACTGCTCGCCTACAATGACACCCTCAAGATTTACGTAAAGCATACCCTCACAAATGAAGGTTGTAACACCCTCATCGGTAAGAGATACTATCCATTATTCCATATTGCTTATGAGCTCAACCTCATGCTACTATATAGCAGAAGACAAGCTATGGAACTTTACATAAATGATGCGTGCACGTTCAGTAACAACAAAAAATATGTTTCTTTGTAACACTTTAGTTGTAACATTTTTCTGTATGTGTTACAACATACAACCACTGCACTTTAGTAACATTTAAGTTTTGTGTTACTATAAGTATTGTCTGTGACACATTTTTTCTGGACAAATACTATGTGTTACAGCCTTCATTGTGACACATGTTACAAGAGTATTCCGTATGTCACAATATTTATGTTTTGTAGTAGTGAATGCAAGGCATGATACAAAGTACATGCTGCGCGATGAATCGATCAAGACTTCGACAGCACGCACCGCACACGTTCCTTTTCCAAAAAGAAAGCACTGGATATGATGAATCACACATGCTAGCTGCTGTTGCCGTTCACACTTCACACACACACACGCGCAGTCATGCTAACTAGGGCACCAATGAAGACGTACTTACTGTAAATTATAGGTATCCATATCCATGCATATTTAGCTACCTAGGTAAAGCTACGAAACGTACACGATGGTGCATGGCTCAAAGTACGCGCTGTTCCGTGTGAATCAATTAGGTGCTTGCCTTGCAGTAGATCGTAACCTGGCTACTGATAGTAGCTGTAGTTGTATATGTTACTATCAATTACCGCACTGCTCGAGTGCCCATTTAGCAAGCCCAAGCAAGCAGCGTGCCATTGCCCATTTTGCAACTTCAGACTGCTGGTCTGCCTCTTGGTTTAAAGCTAATATCGATACTATGTACTATATTAACATTAAAAACTCTGGGCCTGTAAATTTGTAAAGAAAAAAGAGCAATCTAATAATCGCAAGTATGAAGCTTCGTGGAAGGCACCCTACCAAACAGATTCGGTAAAGCATACACTTTTGATGGGCCTTGTTCACCCTATCCTATCTTACCAAATGTGTGCATGTAATGTCACACTCATGCTGTACTCCATTCATGCATGCATCTATCATCACTGATCACCACGAGAACAATCAAGTCCGAGAAGTAGTTACTTGCAATTCGTCATCTTACTTTAGATCCATGAACTGCATACATTCTGAGGAATGGAAAAGTTGCTATACTTGTGTAAGAGCTACCCAGAACTAAGCTAATTAATGCATAAATACATTATCAGCTTATATGCTTCATCATATCTGTTATAATTTCACCAAATTATTTTTTCTATAGTACCATACACATCACTCTTTTAAGCAGTCCAAGACTAGACTATCAGTGTTCATGCATAGTTCATCTAGATGTGCAAAGCTAAAAAAATGAGACTTCAATTCAAAGTACGCTTTTGGATGAATTAAGACAATGGGAAAAAGTTCCATATAATTCATCCATCCATCTATAAACTCAGAAAATGTTACATGCGTAACATCATGCTAAAATATGCTGCAGTGTATATTTTTTGAACGGAACGGCAAGAGATTTGCCGTAAATTTTATTAGATAGAGGGAACAAGAAAAAACACTGAAAAAAAACAACCAGAAGCCTCACCCCCACCTGGTGGAAAGAACAACCTAAAAACAAACCTCAACTACAAACAAAAACAAACCTGCAGTGTATATTAACTCGATCAATATAAACCATGTTGGATACAATAACACATATGGAAAAAGGCCGCATAATCTCGCACCACAATGTCCAGTCAATGCAACCGACAATCACGCAAACACTACCAGAATACTTCACATCCGCCCGCCCCCTCCGCCTCGGCCATTTTTGGATCCGGTGCTGATGGGGCTTTGTCACACCCGGATTTTCACAAAAACCCGAATGTGGCCATATGTGTGCCCAGGGAGTCCACATACACATATAGCAAACAAATATGGTAAAACAGAGATCAAATGCTTCATTTATTCATCAAAAAGTAGTGTTTACATTAGAGTGCTGCATAAATGAAATACATAGATAGCGGAAGACTAAATAAACTCTATCTAAGCGTAGCCGCATCCCACAGGGACTCTGACTGGGAGAACCCAACTCAGTAGTATGGTAGATCTTCTGGAAACTCAGCAGCAGACTCATGCACATCCCAATCTGTTACCCGTCCGGGATTTTGTTGAATAAATAGCAAGTGTAAGTAAAACAATTACTTAGCAAGTATAGCACGGGTTATGAAGGCTCAAAAAGGCTTAGACATGGCTTAACTGCATTAGCACTTTTAGTTGGTCCGTTTTAACATTATCCATGTTACTACAATTGAATGAAACCCGGTTGAAACCCAATTAATAAGGTATAAGTGTCATTAAGCAGAAATAAACATCATCTTCTAATCAAAAAGGATCCAGGCCGCTCGTGACCCTGAGCAAGGCTATCATGATAGATTTACACTCTGCAGAGGTTTCGCCCTTTACCCACCAGTCGCGTAAAAGTTCAAAGGAACTTTGCACCCAACCACGCACATCGACACTTCCGAGGTGTGACTGCATAGGGACGCTACGAGGCTTTTCACAAGACACCCTAACAAAACAGTAGCTGTTATGGTACAACACAGGCAGCATGATCCAAGGCACCAAGATTGACTGACTCCCAGGGCGCAGCGATAGGAGGGTCAATGGTGTCCAGAGCGTGGCAGCGCATGCCAACAACAAAATAAAGAGCGCAACGTGTGGAGCTCCCGCACTCACGGTGGCTCCCAACACGGGACCGTGCCTAACGAGGCATAGCCGACGGTACCTCCGTCCTTGGTGGATCAAACCATACTCTCACGAGTGATTCCCATAACGTCGTCGGCCCGTCGGTAACTACTGTTAAGCTAGAGCCGTACAAGCTACTTGTCCAAGACCAGAGCCATTATAGTTCTAGCGGTGGCGACAGGCTCCTGGGTTGCCGCTTTAAGAACCGGTCCTTAGAGGGAGACACTAGAACAAAGCACACAGCACATGCTCTAGCTCCCTAATCCATGTTGCTAAAAAGCAAGTTTTAACGTTAGGGTTGAAGTGGACCATTAATACAAGTTTAGCAGTTAAATAAAGGTGACAGTAGCTGCGCTTAGCAAAGTTCTACCCATATGCAATAAACCCCTGGTAAACAAGGATAGGATAATGAAAAACTAGGTACAACCTTAAAGGATACATCATATTTGACACATACATGTATGAAATAATGTATTACAAGTGAGTAGGTAGCAAGGATTGTCCATGCTATAACTTGCCTTCCTCAAGGTGGTGCTGCTGCTGCTGCGAGTCCGGCTCCTGAAAGTCCTCGTACTCAAAGTCCAACGCGAACGGCTCACCGACTAAACACGAATCACCACACAAGCACCCACACAAGCCAGTACATGCAAACAAGAGTATTCTATTAGAAACAGTACACCAACAGTGAAAACAGTACAAAAACAGGAGCTAGAAATATTCTACGCTTCGCTACGAACACGTGAGCGCGAGAATCACTCTAATCGGAGCTAAAACGAGAAAGTTATGGCATTTCTAAGTTTCAGGGGCTTACTGGCAAGTTTCAGAAACTTCCAGGGGCTTATTTGTGAAAAACCAAGGGCTTATACGTAATTTCGTATTAAAACAGGAGGGCTAAACCCTGAAAATGCCGCGGCTGGACTTCGGGGGGTAAAAACAGGGAAACTCGGGGGCTAAAGTGTGAACCAGGGGCCTATTTGCGATTACTTTTCAAATAAGATGGACGGCGGGTTGAATTTAGAAAAAGGGAGGGGCTCTTTCACAAAGTTTACCGGCGCTGACCGGTATGACTTGAGTTGACTCAGGGCTGGGACACGCGGTGGCCGTCGGATCTCGATCGGGCGGCCCAGGACAGATCGGGCGACGGCTGGCCGCCGGCGGTAGTGGGGAGCGGCGGTGCCGCTGGCTCTTGCGGCGGTACCTCGCCGGAGCGGAGCCGATCTAGAGCTAGGAGGCTCAGTTGGCCACGGGACTTGGTCGGGGTGGTAGCTAGGGCTATGGCGAGATCACCTAGGGGGTTCGTGGCAGTCGGAGAGGCACACCGACGACCGACGACGTCGGGCGGCGGAAACCAAACTCCGGGGAAGTGCTATGCGGCCGCGGCGGTGCTACAGAGCGTGAGAGCGAGCGAGAGAGGGTCCAGGGCGGTCCTTACCAAAGCGCAGGGTGCACCGAGGGGTCGAGAGCGGCGGAGAGGCACCGGAGCGGCGGATCGATGACGGCGGTGCTCGGGTGGCGGCGGCGGAGCTGCAAGGTGGCTGACGATGGATTAGATGCGGTGCAGGGTGGAATCGAGCTCAAGGGCGAGTCGGATAGCTTCGTTACCTCGTCTCGATGCTACCGGTGAGGCTGGACGGGGTGGAGCAGCGCCGGAGGGGGATAATCGACGGCGGCAGCTCGAGCTCCAATGGCAGCGACGCTGCGAGGCGAGGGGGAAGGGAGCCGCGGCTCGGGATTGCTCGAGGGAGATGGGTGAGGGCTCGAGGGTGCGGTTGCTGGGTTTTATAGCCCTCGGGGAAGGGTTGCCTTGGCGTGCGAGCCACGCCCATGGATCGGGGCGGCGGCCGGCGGCTCCATCCTTTCCATCGGTGGCGATAGGTTTCCATGCGAGGAGCGAGGCAAAGAAGGAAAGGGGAGGCGGTGAAGGTGCGGGGAAGGTTCCCGAGGCGGCGGTGCGGCTGAGCTCGACCGAGCTTGGTTCGGTCGGAGGTAGGGGACGGCACTGTTTGGGCGGGGCCCGCGTGTCGGTGAAAGTGGAGGGAGGGCTGTGGGATTGGGCCGGTGCGGAGAGGTGTTGCTGGGCCGCGGTGTTGTTGGCGCAGGAGCGGGCCGAGCTGGCGCTGTGCGAGCTAGGCCACTGGGGGAGTGGCTGGGCCGGCAGTTGACTGTTGGGCCGCGGGAGGGGGAAAGAAAAAGAGAGGAGGGGGGCGCTGGGCCGCGAAAAGGTGGGCCGAGCGGGAGAAGAACGGGGCGGGGCGGGACGCTGCGCTAGGCCGGGGTGCTGCGCTGGGCCGCGCGGAGAGGACCTGGGCCGACTCGGAGCTGGGTTTCAGAGCAGCGCGCTGGGCCGCGAGGGAAGAGACGGGTTGGGCTGACTCGGGAAAAGAAAGGAGGGAGCAGGAGCGGACCAGAGGAAGAGTTCAGGGGGCGAAAGCGAACTCTAGCCTAAACAACTTTTCTAACGCTCCAAACAAAGTGATTCAAATTCGAATTTAAATAAATTTAAACTCTCGTTTGAACCACAGGCAATACAAAACTCAATACAGCAGCATGAATGCAACAAAAATGTTTCTACACCTTATATTTGATTTTAATTCTCAGAAACTATCTATTTACTCTATATTAATTATGAACAAGACATTAAATAATCAATTAATTACTAAAAATTTTAAATAGGCTATTTTAGGGTGTTACAGGCTTCAGCACCGGGTCCAACGGCTACGAGTGGGAAGCATTCCTTGAGTACAAAACCTCCGAAGAGGGTGCAACGGCTAGCGCTAGAAATGCTGGAAACGCCGCAAATAAGAAGTATTCTCATAAGATGGGTTCGGGAGGTTACAAGGCAAGCATCGCTAAATGGGAGAAGATGGAAGAAGATCTATATGCTAGAGGTATCACTCCAGCGACACATGACTGGCCCACAAGGACCAAGCATTGGTACTATGGTCATGGAGGCACCCTAAGCCCAATCGACGGCTCCTTAGTTTTTCCCGAGGACTTGCGAGAACTAGCTCAGCGTCTCCTCGATATCCTCAGGGCATCTGAGAGGGGAGAATTTGTTGCTGATAGAGACAGAGATGAGCTAACCTATGCCTTAGGGAACAAGGAGCATCCTGGACGGACGCGCGGCGTAGGCACAAGCATCTCATGGAAGAAAGGTTTCCAAGAGCACGCCGCCACCTATAGGAACCGTTCGAGGAAGGAGGCCGAATATGAGCAGAGGGTGAGGGACCTAGAGCAAACGGTTGCCGCCCAGGGCTCAAAGCTCCAAGAAATGGAGTCAGAGATGGAGCGACGGATGAAGGTAGCATGGCTGCAGATACAACAAGCCACAGGCGGGACCGGTTCCACAGAGCATGCACCTCTCCAACAAGCTGCAGGCGGGACCGGTTCCACAGAGCATGCACCTCTCCAAGATGCGGCCCTTATTAGCCCTCCACAACAATATCAAAGCAATCACGCTTCCACACAGGCCGCCGAAGCGGTCCGTTACACCGTGGATGAAATAACTCAACGGACCGCGTGCGAGCTTGTCGTCAGGCAGAAGAACTTAGCTGTGGTGGTACGTATGTGACCTTAGTTCGTACTGCATACATTTCACCGTAAATACCATTCATTTACTAACTTTCTTTGTGACTACTAAATTATCAGGTCGCATACGGTATGACCAAACGTGTGGAAGAAGGGCAAAAATAGCACTGCAATGACATTCCACATGGTTACGTACCTGTTGAGGTGGAGCAAGTCGTCACCAACTGGGAAGACTTGGAACTTGACATCCCCGGAGGTGACGGAGAAACAAAACTCGGTCAATGTTCTCACTGCATCATTCTCTGGAGCAAGGCAGACGTCGTCATACCCGGTATACTTGCGGCTACCAACAAACCTCCGTCACCTCCACCGTCTCCAAGAGATCCACCAGATCATGACGATTATCCGGGAGCTCCTGATGCAAGCCCGTCTCCTCCGCCGAAGAGGTCTCCGTCTCCTCCGCCGCGGACGTCTCCGCCCCCTCCGCCGAAGAGGGGACGCCGCACTAAAGCCTCTGCCCCCACTCAACCAGCGAAGAAGGCGCGGAAAACCAGAGAGAAGCCCGCACCAGAGAAAAGAGCGGGTTTGAAGACTCTAGAGGAGCTCGAAGCCTCGGTCAAAGCAGAGACAAAGAGGCAAATGGCCGAGTGGAGGAAAAAACCTGAGCCGGAGCCGAAGCTTGATCCCACTGTCGTCAAGTCATTCCTCGGTAATTTGAGCAAGGGTCAACATAAGGAAGTAATAGTAACAGACTATGACCGCTCATTACTGAAATCTCGCCGGAAGCGGAAGGCTGCAGATAAGGAGGCGGGCCCATCCAAAAAGGTTCCTCAGCTCGGCGAGCAACCTCAGCGGCCCTTGGGTCCATTGCCATCTCTGGACGAGATTAACGTGCAACGAGTAATGGCCGAGACTGGACTAACCAGAGCGCAAGTCCTGGGGGAAGAAGAGGTGCCTGTAAACACAACGTTGAAGTGGCCGTTTAAGCTTGGCGAGCCTATGGTTCCTCCTGAAATGGAGAGCAAGCTACAGACGAAGATGCGCCGATTCCATGAGTGGTACTTGGAAGAATCAAGAAGGAATAAACGGCGCATGATCAAAGTAGGCGTGAAGGACCATGATTTCTATAATGGTGACGAGGATTGGGTCTGGCTGAGGTTTAAGGATATATATGAGCTGTACCACCGCGACGCCATGGACGTGGATTTGATCACCTGTTGGACAATGTAAGTACTTTGTTGTTGCTTATAATTCACAGTTTGAAAACAATAATTCCAATCTATGCTGACGCGGGCTTTATTTATTGCTTAACATATGCAGAATGGAGATTCAAAAATGTCGGAGATCCGGGATATATGACGTTGGTTTCGTGGATCCTCGAAGGATAAGTGAACAAATGATATTGATGAATCCTGAGGAAACATATGGAAACCTATACAAGTATATTCAGAAACAAAATTACTGCGACTCCATACTAATCTCGTACAACATCGAGTGAGTACATACACAGGCTTCTTCTTATACTGTCTGTGTACTATTTCATTTCTGATTATAATGTATACATGTATACAGATTCCACTGGTTCCTAATAATATTGTGTCCTGACCGGGGTGTCGTGAACGTCTTTGATTCATTGCACACTCCAAAAGAAAAACTACAGAACATCATGGACATGATGACAAGGTGATGTATATTTTCCCCTACTTAATTCACCCCTTACACTCGCAATGACTTAACTCAATTTTTTTGTTCGCAGGGCCTGGATTCAATTTCGTCAAGAACACCCGGATATTCAACATGAAACACTAAAATGGAACATTGGCTTTCCGGTAAGCAAGTAATTTATACATGTAGGCCTCGGCTAATATATTATATGAATTTTACTTAATTTCTTTTGGTCGACAGCGTGCCAAACAGGGGAAGGGAAATAATTTATGTGCATATTATGCTTGCGATTACATGTGAAATTGGGGACATAAAAAGCTTACACAACACGATATTATGGTACATAATAATAAACACATTTCCATTATTATTAAGTGCACAATTATTGTCTCCAACTCGGCGGATTAAATATCTTTCAATTATTTGTAAATTATAGATGTTGAACCTGAAAGAAGAGTCTCTAGAGCTAGAAAGAATTGACGCAATTGCAGAACAGCTCGTCGGATGGATCTGGGACGAGGTCGTCAATCCCCGAGGAGAATTCCACTCGCCAGTACTGGAGGACGTGCCGGACAGTCCAACAAGCTAGTCGTCAATCTTAATTAAGTAGAAAATACAGTTTAAATATATATAACTCGAGTTGACATGCATGAATATCTACTTTTGTAATATATATGTCTTCTATTTTGATGAAATGTCAGCTAATATGAATATAGAGTCGGCCGAATACGCATTAAAATACACGTATTAGAATATATACGTATATACACGTATATAGACGTGCATGCATGGCTACTGAAAAAAGCAAAAAAAAAGAAATCCGGGGCCTTTAGCACCGGTTGCAGACAGCAACCGGTGCTAAAGGCAGGCCCTTTAGCACCGGGTGCAGCCACGACCCGGTGCTAAAGGGACCCTTTAGCACTGGTTATTCAACCCGGTGCTAAAGGGGTACCCCTTTAGCCTCGAATTAGTTGCACCGGGTGGGAAACCCGGTGCTAAAGGCTTTTCCACCCGGTGCAGATGTTGATCATTCCGGTAGGGAAATATTAATAACAAGCTCTCGATATATCAGTAGGTGATCTATCGATCGAATTAACAGCGTACAGCACGCCGCAGATCACATGACAATATACTATACTCCTAATAGTAGATTCGATCAGCACCTCATGAGAGCTGATCCATAGAGTTCCCAGCTAATCAAATAGCTAATAGCCATAGCTATCACACGACAGTATACTACTAGTATAACTCGATCGCTAGTAGATTCAGTACCTCATGAGAGCTGATCCATGGAGTTCCAAGCTAATCGAATAGTTAATAGACATGGCTGAACTAGTCAACTACTAGCAGGTGAGCATGCACGATCATCACCCTACTCCCATGCCCGCAGGAGAGCAAGCAAATTGGACAAGTCGCCCGCCGCGAAGAAGAAGATGTCCGCGGCGCTGCAAATCCAGAAGAAGATGTCTCCCGTGTCGGCGGCGACGAGGATGCCTGAGGCGCCGGCGAGCGCGCAGTGGCTGGCCACGGTGACCGCGAGCGCGACGCAGGCGAGGGCGCGGCGGGTCCGGCGGCGGTGGCCCGGGAGCAGCAGCGCCGCCGCCGCCGCGGCTGACTGGAGCACGCAGCACCACATGTAGACGAGCGCGAGGGCGTCTCCCTTGGCCTCAGCCGCGACCGTCAGCTCGGGTGACTGCAGCCATGAGGGCTGCACATGTGCAAAATCCACACACACACACACACACACACGAGAAGGATTATTTGCATGATGTATCAGGAAGAGATCATATCGAGGAGCAGCATCTGTATATCCATGGAGTGGTTAATGGTGAGTTGACGAACCAGATCGCTGGGGTTGGGGTAGAAGACGCTGAGCGTGCAGGTGAAGACTGAGGCGACGACCATGATGCTGGCGTTCGAGAGAGCCCACAGGCTGGCAGATCGTACAGCGGCCTGCATCTGATTCTTCTTCTTCTCCACGCACACAGGCAGAAGCAGAGGAGCTGACTTCTCGTAGTCCATCTTCTCCGCCATGGATCCAAGCCAAACTAGGAGAGATCAACAAGACAACAAACATGATGAACGCATGGTTATTAGTCCGTTTTCTTTTCTGTCGCACACAAAAGAAACGCGATATATGATCCGTCAACATTAAGAAACAAACATACAAATTTCTGCAGTCTTATATGTAACATATGCTCCAAACTCTAATCAAAATGGAGTGGATCCGAGAAGGAACAAGATCAGCATATGACCGGCACAGCCCGGAAAGAACGGGGAGAGGGAGTGGGATGGAAAGGGACTCACCCGTCAGGGTCCTGCTGCTGCGCGAGGATGGAGGATGGATGGAGCTGGAGGGGTGTAGCAATTACAGAGCACACACAAAACTGAGACTGAGAGGCCTCGGTCATGGAGTAGTAGTGTTTAAGTAGGCGAGCAAACGCGCAGCTGCTAGTGCTAGCGATGCGAGAGAGCAAAGCGATGCCGCGTACGTGGGACCCAACCAACACCCGCTACGTGTCGCACGGCGCGTGGCTGCGCATGAAGAGAGCAGTTGGCCTGTCCCTGTGGCCTGCATAGCTGTGCAGTAATTCCTGCGTTTTGGTCATGGGCAATTCCACCCATCTCCGTCATATTCTGGATCTTCGATGCTGGATGAGTCCCTCTAATTCATAATATTTTTGAACTAACTAACATCAAATAAAACCCTGATTCCCTCAAAAAAAAAAACTGCAAGCCCAGCTAGCTGCACGCGGTGCCATATTGCTGTCACGCTCAGCTCACTGCTACATGCATGTGCAGTGCAGTGAACCGCTGTCTCTGTATCACTATAAGGGAAGTGGGGGGTCCAAAAACCCTGCAAGGCTGAACTCGCCCCTTCTCAGCCAAGTCTTCGGCATGCTTGCCCGTCGAAAAAGGGTGATGGATGCTCAACCACACCTAATCTTAGATCGAGCAGAAACCAAACAAAAGGAGTTGCACAATACTAGCCGCCGGCCTATAGTACTACTGCAAAAGTTAGAGAGTGTGAAACGCTTCATATATGCATTTCATGCACTTTATGCGTATACTTGGTTTTGGAAAGAGCGTGGAAAGGTAGTAAAATACTTTATTTGAGACAGAAGGAAATTGCGAGGAGCTGAAATGGGAGGTGCAGGTCCAAAACCCTGCACAGCTCAGCTCCACAGCCCAAACATTCTCAGCTACTACTACGCTGTTGCATACTTGCATTGCATGTAGTAAGTAGTAACTAGGCCCAGTTTGGAAACCAAATTGCTAAAGTTTAGCACTTGCTAAAGTTTAGCATCTCAATTTGGAGTGCTAAAGTTTAGCAGCTGAGGTGTTTGGATAGTGGTGTTAAAGTTTAGCACATAGATGAATGAAAGACCAAATTACCCTTATTTACTGCCCTTGGGCCCGCGGGGGAGAGGGTACTGGGTGGAAAATATCCACCAGAAAGCACTTTTAGCAAGTTTAGCACCCCTTTGAGGTGCTAAGAATTTTCATAGTGCTAAAGTTTAGCATGTCACTTTTAGCACTTTTTAGCACACATGTTTGGATCCAATCTGCTAAAGTTTAGCAAAAAAGTGTTGTGCTAAACTTTAGCACTATGGAAACAAACAGGGCCTAATAAGGTTTTTCACATGAACATTTTTTTCCTCCTTTTCTTGTTTCAATCAATCAAATGATAAAAAATACACCAGAATTTCCCTTAAAATTTAGTTTGTGGCTTTAATTTGGTGCACATTGGAATGCACCAGACTAGTACGTAGAAGAGCACGTAGAGTAGAGACATGCATCATTGGATTACGAAGCTAGACTACTTAGATCAAAGTTAGCTTTTTCCCACTAACAAATTACATGCAGAGGCATCGTATCACAAAGGTTGGTGTCGTCATAATAAGAGTAGAAACTTTGGTACTCATGATGGAAGTCATGGAACCCGCCAGGTAATATGCAAATTAAGCAGCAAAACCTATGCGCGCTTGACTCATCGTCTCAAGTGGCCATGGGCCCGTGATCGACTGGCCGGTCAGTTCAAAGTTAAAGATTGATATATAAGTACACATCAGTATATGTATATGAACGCGGTAGAAACTTTGACACTGTTTGTTTGTAAAAAGGAACATATAGTTGCAGAGTAGAGCACGAAGCTTCGTGGAAATCACCATATAGGAACCTATTTGGGCAAAACATACACCTTGTGATATGATGTCTTCCCCATCCTATCCTACCATTTTAGTGAATGCATGTATTTGTCAGTAGCTACTCTCTCTTTTTTGGCTTGGTCAACACTACTATATCTCAGACCACAAACCATTCCATCCACACACACGCTAATTTTAACTGATCGTCGAGTGATCTATCCAATTGACAGGTCCTACTAGTACTTATCAGCTCATGGCACCTCGACCGTGTATGCTTGCATTGCTTACCACAACATATTACTTACCACAATACAAGCCAACATGCACATTGCACAGATCAACTACTGCAAGCTAGCTAGTAGAAACAACAAAGTAAACATTGCCACAAAGTACTCAAAAGTCATAAACTCATAACTGACGAACCTAAAGACAGATCGAATGCCAGCACAAGGTGAACTGATCATCGCAAAATATAGCGGCCTAATTAACCCATGTTCAAGTCACAGCAAGCAACTCTTGTGACCACGCACGTACAGAGCCTTCAAGCACGGACGGAGCTCGCCTTGCCGAGGAAAACATCGGTGAGGACGGTCTTGGACTGCAGCGATGCCTTGAGAATCTCCAGACCCTGCCGCCAAAATCAATCAATCAATCATTGTTTCAAAATCAATGCAATTTGGATAGGACAATGATGCAATCTATATACCATTATTTGCTCACCTCGTTGTAGCCGAGCTGCACGGTCTTCTCCTGGAGCGCGGCGATGTCCCTCACCGCGAAGGCGTTGAGCAGCGTGATGCTGGAGATGGCGGACATGGGCGTCACGGTGAGGTCGTCCGTCACCGTGTACGTCACGACGCCCCGCACGAACCCTCTCGCCGCCGCCGCTTTACCGGCGGCGGCGTTCGGCGTCGGCGGCACACTCTGGCCGGAGCCGCCGCCCGACCCACGCTTCTTCGACGGCGGCGAGACGTACCGGAGCGGCGCCGTCATCGGGCTGCGGCAGCTGGGGCAGGCCGCGCCGCCCGCGTCCGTCACGTAGCGGGAGCAATTGACGCCGTGCAAGAGCGTGCAGCATCTGAAGAAGGCCTTCGCCGGCGGCGGCGGGAGGAGGAGGAGGGAGCTGGCGGCGGTGGCGGCCGGCGAGGCCGCGAGCGCGGGGCGGAGGAGCGCGTCCCTGTCGGCGCCGGGCAGGACGTAGGAGTCGTCGAGGCGCTCGACGCTGGCGTACAGCGCGCCGACGCTGCCGGCCACGGCGGAGGCGCCCGTCGTCCGAAGCAGCGCGGCGGCCGTGGCGAGCGGGAGGGAGAGGAGGGAGAAGAGGAAGTCGACGGCGTCCTTGCCGGCCTCCGCGAACAGCACGCGCCGGGAGTTGGTGTCGATGAGGAGCTTCATCGTGAGCACGCCGGCGGTGGTCGGCGCCGCCATTGTCCTGTCGGAGCTCTTCTCTAGATGGGGATTGGAGGAGGAGGAGAAAGAGGAGGGAGACGGGAGAGGCCGTACGGACTTGTTTCGCCGTGCCGACCAGCAGAGCAGGTTCATCTTGTGGAGAGGCACGGTGGTCACTGGTCGGTGGGGAGCACTAGTAGTCTGCCTTTTCGTCGCTTAATGTTCATCCCAATGTGCAAGATGAAATGGACAATTGCTTTATTCTGAACAACGTCCTATGGCGCAAAACTAATCAAATCTTTTGGGATCACTGTGAAGAAAGAAACAGAAGCTTAGTACAAGACCTCGGATTTTTCAAGCATTTCTCCACCTGTAGTATGGTTGGTTCACACTGAACCCCATTTTGATTGGTTTCATTTTCACCCCGAAAAGCTAATAAAGATTGCTATGTAGAACAGTATATGTATATGAACGGTAAAAGATTTGAGACTGCAAGTTTGTGAAAAGGCATATAGTTGCATAGAGCTCGAAACTTGGTGGAAAGCATCATAGGAACCTATTTGGGTAAAACATGCATGCACCTTGTGGTGGGCCTTATCTTCCCTATCCTATCATTAATTACCATATGTTGGTGTGCATGCATGTATTATTTGTCAGTACGGAGTAGTTTTTTTGCTTTTAGCGGCTAGTCACTGCTCTCATGCCTACTCCTACTTTATTTCATTGACGCGCGTTATCAATGATCAGAACGTTTCATGACAACAGTCACAACACAGTAGCTAGTTGCATTGGTTGCTGACCAACTGATGGTCAAGTCCAAGAGACATAGTATATATGCTAATTAAAGGACTGCCATTATTCAATAAATCTTAAGATCGATCAGCTAGATAATTAGGTAGTTGTTCGATCTATGTTCAGATATATGTCAAAAATGTGCACGGTGTAAGTATAGAACAAATGTAGTACATATGAACGAAAAAGCGTACATGCATGAATGCATGCATATAAACTGCTCATCAGTGGCCACTAGCCAATTCACATCAAGGATCAAGCATATGTTACCAAACCAACTTGCCTATTTTAATTTAACTTAATTGAAAGCCCAGGCAGCACAGCAGGTTAGCGTGCCATGCAATATTGCAGATCATTGGCCCTGCTCGTGACTACATTGCATTTGCATGTCAGCATGTACACCGAACCCAGTGACGACTGGCTACTGACTGCGCTGCCACAGTGCCACACTCCTCTTTTTTGTCGAAAATGCACAGGAGATTCTGGCGTGGGCTCCAAAAGTCCATAGTCCTACAAGGACACGGGGTTCAGCTCGACTCTTTGCCAATCTTACATGCCCAAAAACCCCAAAGGCCCGTCAAAGAAGAAGAAGAGGAGGAAGAGGAAGAGGAAGAGGAAGAGGAAGATGAAGAGGAAGAAGAAGAAAGGGACATGCATGATGACATTGCTGACCCAACATGCTCCTGCAGGGTTGGCATATGTTGAGGATGATGGTTGGTCCGAGTTATTACTAGTTGCTTTTACTAAGTGAGACGATTGCTTGGATCAACTTAGTTCTTCACTCATCAAGCCTACATACATGATACATCAGTCATCAGGAATTGTAACATTATTCTTTAAGCGGAGGAATCGGGTTATGTACTGTACTCATTTGGTTGTCTTCAGACTTCATGCATGCTTTTTTTTTTTGCGAAAGAGACTTCATGCATGCATTGCTAGTGTTACATTACATGATCAATTTTAAAATTTGAAGCAAAACAGCATGCTTAGGAAAAAGAGAGTCAAAGCTATTTATTTCAACATCTACACAGCATGCATTATTTATTTAAATTTCTTTGACATTTTATATTTGACTTAGGAGAAAATTAAAATGGCCTACATCTTTAAATGGAGGGTGCAGTAAAAAAGAAGTTTGAGGCTGTAAATTTGGGAATAAAAGCAGTATAGTAGTCTAGGTGTGTAGAAAGCACGACGATGCTCTGTGGAAAGTATCATATGGACCTATTTCGGCAAAACATACACTTGTCACGGGTCTTATCCTGTCCTACCATGTTAGTGTGCATGCGTGATGCTTGTATTAGCTACTCTCTGTTTTTTGGCTTTTGTAAGTTAGTCAGTACTCTCATGTCTCTACTCTCATTCACGCACTATCATTGATCAGACAAGGAGCTAGGTGGTTGCAAAAGGACTTGGGTTCAATTCGTCTTTGGATGAATTAGCTTTCCACGCACAGTTGGTAGGTATGTAGTTGCTGTATTTTCATCACCATACTAAGCGCAAGGAGCTCCCCAAACGCGAATATCTTTAATTTGTGGTGCTGCATTATATGAGAATAGACTTAATTGTGTCTGCATGTGAGGCAAAAACGTTCAAGATCAGTCACTACGTATGCTTCATCTATTTGCACATATATATCATATATAGAGTAAGTACAGTACAAAAATATAGCTCAAGGCTGAGATCAATGCACGGAGATGGGTATAAAAAATATTGCTCCATGCATGTCAGTGTACAATGCTGTAACACCCCGCCTTCCACGAGCCGCCCCGCACAGCTCTTCCGAGGGGCGCGCACGCGTACACATAGCACCCTGCTTACACTTTCGTCATCGCTTCGTGTAAAAGGGTTAACCCGAAGGTGCTATGGCTGGAAGACAAAGGCTTATAGGTTGCCTCCACCCTTGCTCAACTAGCGTTTATCCCGCACTCATGGGCCACTACTGGGCCATACAAACTGGGCCGGGTGTGACATACACCCCCCTCAAAGAACCCGACGTCCTCGTCGGCGCAACTCACCCACACGGGCAAATGTCCAGGAACGTTCCCCATTGGCGCATGACCGTACGTCCAGTGCCGGCGCCATAGTCCATGCCGTATGCCCTACCCGGGCCATACGCGCCATGCGCCCTACCCGGGCCATACGCGCCATGCGCCCTATGCCCATACACTGACCCGTACGCGCAACCGCGAGGGTCGGCTCTGATACCATTTGTAACACCCCGCTTTCCACGAGCCGCCCCGCACAGCCCTTCCAAGGGGCGCGCACGCGTACACATAGCACCCTGCTTACACTTTCGTCCTCGCTTCGTGTAAAAGGGTTAACCCGAAGGTGCTATGGCTGGAAGACAGAGGCTTATAGGTTGCCTCCACTCTTGCTCAACTAGCAATGTGGCACTAAACACGTGCGTCCCGCACTCATGGGACACTACTGGACCATACAAACTGGGTCGGGTGTGACAAATGCTCAACACCTGACTGAAAAAACATGAACGCATGCATATAGATAGACTGCAGAATCATATCATTATTATCTCGAAGCTGAATATAATTATATATAACTGATGATCATCGTATGGAGAAAAGGTCGCAAAGCCACACACACACACACATCAAAGACAATCCATTCTCCATCCCACACACATGCTAATTATTGCAGAACTAGTTAGGCGAAGTCACACCATATACGTGCACCAAAGTTCCGATCCGTGCAGCTATACTATCTAGTAGTAGTAGCTAATTACTGAGCTGACCATGGAGTGGCATGCTGCTAGGAGTACGTGCTAGCTCCTGACTCCCCTCAGTCCTCAGATCCCAGGAGGAGGACCAGGAAGCTCAGCAGATCGCCGGCTCCAAGGACGAACATGACCACGCTGCCGGAGATCCTGAAGAGGAGGTACCCCGGGTCGGCGTTCATGACGACGCGGATGGCGCCGGCGTACAAGCAGTGGCTGGCGACGGCGGCGGCGATCGCGGCTTACGCGAGCGCCCGGCGGAGCCCGCGGCGGCGGCGCGGGAGCAGCAGCGCCAGCGCCGCCGCGGCCACCTGCGGCGCGGTGCACCACAGCATCCCCTTCCGGAGGCTGATTCGCTCGGTGGCTTCCACGGCCGTCAGCCTGACGCACCGCAACACCACGGAGCCCTGCACGGTTGAATCGAGCATTCGAGCACGCACGATGGTGTGTGCAGGAACTTGTTAGCTAGCGCGCATGGTGTTCAGCACTTCAGCATCATCTATCTATCCAATTCCAAGGGGGTTTGGTTTATATATATGATATATATTTTTACCGGGCTGCAGGGGAGGTGGAAGAAGGCAACGGTGTAATCGAAGAAGATGGAGGAGACCAGGGCGAAGGCCGCGAAGAGGGCCCATTCTGCGGCGACGCGGACCGCCGGGATCGTCTTCTCCGCCATGGAGAACCGCACGGTCCGGTTGGGTTAGTTCTGTCGCGCGCAAAAGTATCGATCAACAGGAAGAACCGAAGAAGAGGAACAAGATCGAAGAAAAGTAAATGAACAGAGATTAATTTCAGCCAGAGATGCATGGCCGGCCTGGTGCCGCGGCGGGGAACGATGAGGCGGAGCGGGGAGGGGACTCACCGTCGCTGGTCGAGTGCTTCTTCTGAAGTCTGATGGCTGAGGCCTGAGGCTGAGCAATGGCAGAAGGTTAAGTAGCCGAGGCGGACGCAGCGGTGATGCCGCGTGGGCCCCGACTCCCACGACGTGTCGCCCAGCGAGCGGGGCGCCTGAGCCTGAGCTTCTATATCAATCAGTTTAAATCGAATTAACCAAAACAAGACCAATTTATCATACATGATGCACTTAACCATTAATAAGAAACGCCACTTTGCCCATTTTGCAAGCCCAGGCCAGGAGTAGCAGGTAGCGTGCCAATGCTGATTTGCGCGCTGCAAGTGACTTTACATGCATGTCACTGTGTCAGCATGGGCAATGTGGTGGCTGCACTGCTCCATCGTTGTCGAGAATGGTAGGTAGGGATCTCAAGTCAAGTGTCTCACCTCAGATTAGCAACATTTTGATATCTCCGATCATGCAGAGAAGAGTTGGTGAGGCAGATGCTTCAGAGCTGCCGGGCTGGCTGGCACTCATGCCGCTGAGACCGCAAGACCAGCTAGTGTGTGTGGCTTTTTACAAAGCGAGATGATCGTACCGTCGTTTTGTCTGTTCTGAAATCCGAACACAAGCAAAATTGATCGATCAAAAGTTCGAAGTTCTCCACGAATATTAGTACATGTGGCGGCATCCAGCAAAGGATTGATCGAAGCAAAAGATCCTACTATAGCTAATTAATCCCTCACATAGTCACTACATGCTCACTTGCTCGGTAGCTCACCGTGCGCTGCTACGATAAACATGTGCGCCAGGATTCAAATAGAATTCATAGGCACATCAGAATCTATATAACTTATATAATTGGTACCCTCTAACATGTCATAGTTGATTTCTCTCAACATACAAACATTCCACGTCATCGACCACTATACGACATGTCACCATCCACTAGATCATACATTTATCTCTTCAACCGATTTTCTATATATGGTTAATATCATGCCTTTGTGAATAGCATGCTACAAAATTCCCGTAGTAGAGAAAAATATAGGATCAATAATTTAGAATGGTTCTCTCTTAACAAAATTATCATGCTTCCATGTATAATGTTGTTAACAAAAGAATGTTATCATAAAATCACTTTGGTGTTCTTACTTTCACATTGCACCACAAAAAAATGTTTAAAAAATTTCCACATCATCGCGCGGGGTATCACCTATTTTAAAATTTCACCTTAAAATTTATTTATATATAACCTATATAATTGGTACCCACTAACATGTCATAGTTGATTTCTCTCAACATGCAAACATTCCACGTCATCATCCACTATACGACATGTCACCATCCACTAGATCATACATTTATCTCTTCAACCGATTTTCTATATATGGTTAATATCATGCATTTGTGAGTAGCATGCTACAAAATTCCCGTAGTAGAGAAAAATGTAGGATCAATAATTTAGAATGGTTCTCTCTCAACAAAATTATCATGCTTCCATGTATAATGTTGTTAACAAAAGAATGTTATCATCAAATCACTTTGATGTTCCTACTTTCACATTACACCATAAAAAATTGTTTAAAAAATTTCCGCAGCATCGCGCGGGGTATCACCTATTTTAAAATTTTACCTTAAAATTTTATTTAAAAATTCCCGCAGCAACGCGCGGAGTGTCGCCTAGTTCTAGAAGACAAGGGTAACAGATGGTAAGAACAATTGAGAAAGACTGACTTATGCAGAGCAGGAGTAGGCAGTTATCCAATGTGCACAAGCAGGTGGCCTTCCTTTTTTTTGTCGTCCTGACTCCTGACGCTAAAGAGCTCAGTGCTAATGTATCCCTCATGGCAGTAAAAAGCTGCCATTTCTCAACAAGGAAATAATATCATCTCAGCCTTAACCCAGCGAACTCTCACGGCGAGCACGGGCTGACATTATTTGATCGACAGAACTATAAAAACGCATGACCGGATGTTACATCGTCGTCGTTAATTAGGCGGTTAGGCCACGAGCGCGGGCGCGCTCCGTCGAGCCGCCGTGCGCCTAGTCGCTCAGAACGGCCCAGGCGTACGTCGAACAACTCCGGCACGACGCATCCGCCGCACCGCGCCGCCGCGACCTCGTCCGTGGCGCGGCGCACGAGCCGATCGACGCCCACGCCGCCCTGGCCTGGAACCCCGGCGGCCTTCCCGGACACCCACGTGGTGGCACTACCAGAATCATCAATATCTGCACCGGGTGGGAAAGCCCTTTAGCACCGGGTTTCCCACCCGGTGCAACTAAATCGAGGCTAAAGGGGTACCCCTTTAGCACCGGGTTGAATAACCGGTGCTAAAGGGTCCCTTTAGCACCGGGTGCAGCCACGACCCGGTGCTAAAGGGCCTGCCCTGCAGCGCCTTTAGCAGGGCCTTTAGCACCGGGTCGTGGCTGCACCCGGTGCTAAAGGGCTTAGATTTTTTTTTATTTTTTTCCAGACGCCATGAATGTACTTTTGTTTTTGTTCTTCAAGAACAGAAAAGGAAAGAAGATGATGACCGATAAATAAGAGGAGAAAGAAAGAGATGAGTAGATAGCTCAAATTATATTACAATATCCAAGATCTAATAGGGATTGGATTACAACATTAGAGATCCAACAGAGAAATTTAATTACAAGACTCAAGATTCAACACTCAGCATTTCAATTTCAACCACGAGCACCTTCATTACAAGACTCAAGATTCAACACTCAGCATTTCAATTTCAACCACGAGCACCTTCATTACAAGACTCAAGATTCAACACTCAGCATTTCAATTTCAACCACGAGCACAAGACCCACCAGCACGAGCGCGGCTTCTTGCGCCGCCCAGCAGCCAGCGCGCCAACCAGCCTGCCTTCTTGCGTGCCTGCAGGGAACCAAGAAACGAAGTGAGAAGAGGAAGGGAGAAGAAAAGAAGAGAAGGGGGCGAGGCGAGGAGGAGGGCCGGCGGTTTGGGGGAAGACGAAGTGCTGCGGGAGCGGGGGCTGGCGCGAGGCTATATAGAGCCGGGGCATTTAGCACCGGGTGCAGCCACGACCCGGTGCTAAAGGCCCCCCTTTAGCACCGGGCCTTCCCACCACCCGGTGCTAAAGGCCCTTTAGCACCGGGTCTAGCACACCCGGTGCTAAAAGGCCGTAACTGGCGCCAAATGAAAATTGGGGGCCTTTAGCACCGGATTTTAGATCAACCCGGTGCTAAAGGCCCCAAATTTTCGTTTGGCGCCAGTTTCCAAACCGGCCTTTAGCACCGGTGGCTACTATTTGGGAATCTTATAAATATAGTTTTTAATATATAGTTATTAATACTTGTTTTAATTCAGTTATTAATACCTATTAAAAATATATATTAAATAAGAAAATCTTATAAATTACTAGAAAATCTTATAACTTACTAGAAAATCTTATAACTTACTAGAAAATCTTATAAATTAATAGAAAATCTTATAAATTACTAGAAAATCTTATAAATTAATAGAAAATCTTATAACTTACTAGCAATCTTATAACTTACTAGAAAATCTTATAACTTATTAGAAAATCTTATAAATTACTAGAAAATCTTATAAATTACAAAAATTGATAACTAAATCAAAGATTTTGGAACATTAAATGGTCTCAGATGAAAAAGTCATGAATAGTAAAATTTCATATCTCATCAAGATCTACAATCTTTATTTAAGTCATTTTTGCATTTGAGAAAGTGGTAGTATACATTGTTCATTAATCCTAGATTCACTCACATAGTTTCTAAAACTTTGTTAGAGACTTGTCAAATTTGTACTACATGTTATGACCCATTTTGAAAATGACAAAATGACCTAAATAAAGATTGTAGATCATGATGAAATATGAAACTTTGGTATTCATCACTTTTTCATTTGACATCACCTAGTGTGAAAAAAACCTTGGTTGTAGTTCTCATTTTTAATTCAAAATTTGGATTGTTCAAACACGAGAAGATTTTTCAAAATAATAACATTAATAAGTTTCATAACTTGATAGAGTATGATTTTAGGAATTTTTAGGAAGAAAAATGATCTTTTTTGAAGTTTGTACGAGGGAGAACGACTAGTTACAACTTTTATACAGAGATTAAAAAGAAAAATTGTTCTTGTTCATCCAGTGACGTGGCTCGTGTGCGCCCGGTGACGGCCGAGCAGCATGAACACAGCGCCTAAGTGTTCAGCTGGCTCGGCCGGGGGAGACATTAGCACCGGGCCGTGGCAAGACCCGGTGCTAATGTGCACACTTTAGCACCGGGTGCAGCCAGCAACCGGTGCGAAATGGCCTCGGCACATTAGCACCGGTTGCTGGCTGCACCCGGTGCTAAAGGGGGCGCATTAGCACCGGGTCTTGCCACGACCCGGTGCTAATGTGTCCGCCATGACACCCCGCAGCGCCGCCCCCGCTCCTAGCCGTTAGACCCGGTGCTGAAGCCCCATCAGCACCGGGTCCAAAAATGGCCGAGGCGGAGGAGGCGGGCGGATGTGAAGGATTCTGGTAGTGTGGGCTGCGACGGTGCGGCGTCTGTCTTGGTCGCGGCGCGGCCACCGGGCGACACGCTCTCTTCTGTTTCAGAGGGAGAAAGTAGACTTATCCTGGCCCCACACGTAAGTCTGTCCCACCGTAACCGACGTGGGGCCCGCGTGCATGCGCGACGTAAGAGGCTGGCTATTTCTAGATCGAGCACGCCGCGAAGGCAAGTAAATAATCGTCGAACAACTACCGGGAAGAGAGAAGGAGGGAGAGAAAGCAATGGAAAAGCCGGCCAGTCTACCCATGGACGGAGCAGAACCTGAGGCGCGCTACAGGAAGAGCCAGCAGGCGACCGCAGCGACAGCACCGGCTCTCTACTCGCCGCAGCGCTGCCGCACCTCGAGTCGCCGTCGGCGTTGCGCACGGGCGACGGCAAGTGCAGCGGGGCCAGCCTGATCACGCGTCGAGGACGCGTCCAGCGACCAGACCAGGTGCGCCGTGCGCGTCCAGCATGGAGGCGGCCGAGCCCGAGCTCCTCGATCGCCGCCGAGGACGCGCCACCCGCAGGCCACCCAGGCGGCGCTGCAAGCTTCCATAGTTCCATGAACGAGCTGCAGGGAGCCCGAGCACGCGTCGAGGGCCCGCCACCGCCACCGCCACCGCCACTGCCACCGCCATGCGCCATCCACAGGCCAGCCAGGCGGCGCTGGTGGTCTCCATGAACGATCTGCAAGGAGCCCGAGCGCGCCGTCGACAGGTGCCGCGGCCATGCTGCCGCTGCTGGGCGCCTGGGCCATCCGGGCGTTCCTGGCGTCGACGGCTGCATCCAGGCAGAGCGCGCTTGAGGCCTTTCGCACGCTCGAGGCCGCGCTGGGTTCCGTGGGAGGTAGACGCGCACCGATCGGCGCGGGTGCAGCTTGATCTGTCGGCGTCTACTGAGACGCATACCTCGCTGCGAATGGTTCGCGTGATCCATTCCATTTTCCAAACGTGATCGTTTCAGCTCTTCGTCGTTGCCTTTTGCTCGAGTCGTTACACTATTCCTGCCTGTCTTAGTGCGGGCATCCTGGATGAGTTGCAGATCTACTTGCAGTAGAATCCGTTGCACGTTGATGTTCATTTGCCGCTGCGGTTGCATTCAGCGACTGAACTTGTTGCGTTCCTGGCAAGATGATAACCTGGATATCTATCATGGTACATACTGTACATTGTATAGCTGAATTCATTTTGTAACCACCGCATTTCATCTCCGGAATGCTCCACACATTGGACTGGATGATCAGTATTTCGATCAGTAGCCATTTATTATCTGTTCCCAATACACAGAATGACAGGTGTTCGAGAACGCTGAACTCCAGAAATGTGCTACCTTCTGTCAGACATTCAGATCCTAACCCCTCTCTATCGCTCGAAGCTTGAAATGCTCCAAAGTAATTGCTAGCCACTCAGCATCAGCAAACAAGAGATTCAGACTCGGCGAATCAAGTTCTAGAAAAAGATCGAGCAGAGGCCGGCATGCATGCGCTATCCAAATCAAAATTCTGCAGAGACGAACACAAACACCACACGCTACCTTAACGATTCAGAACCTGCTTGCAGCAGTCTCACTTGGGCTTGGGCGTCGCGCAACCGTGCCGCGCCGTGAAACACCCAGTGCCAGCCTGTAGCGGACTGGCCGGACAAGTGGACCCCACGGCCGTAACGAACTTGGCGAGTTCCTGCACCTTCTCCCACAAGCCACTATAAATTCCCACCCCGTCGTCGTCTTCATCATCCAGCATCCACCCGGTCACACGCTCGGCCACACGCACGCGCGCACGCGAGAGCGAGGGGGGCGAGAGCGAGCGAGAGAGAGAGAGAGCTCCGCGGCAGGCAATGGCGGATCCGTCGAGGGAGGCGGCGCTGCTGGCGCTGGAAACCCTCGCGACGATCGCCGCCAACTCGGCCATCCGAGACCGCATCGACCTCGCCCGGAGGACGCTCCACCGAGAGCTCCACAAAGTCAGAGTGTTCGTCATGCTTTTAAATGGAACTCCGCGCAGCCAGATCAACGACGCCGAGATCGACCCGGGCCTGGAAGGAGTCGCCGGCGGCCCCGAAGACTTCCTCGAGGGCGCGATCAACGGCCTGGAGTACGACGCCGTGCTCCTCGGCATGGTCGGCGTCGCCATCCACAGCTTCGGCATCGTGCACCCAGACCTCCGGAGCACGCCGAGGTGGGAGGCGTGCCGCCACGACCACCTCGTCACCACCGGGCAGCTCGACGTGACGATCCAGCGGCTGCGCCGATCCCAGCAGAACGTCAGGGCGTGCTCGAGGGCTATCGGCATCTCCTTCCAGTTCCCTCCCCGGAGCGGCCAGTGGTCCGCACTGGTGGCTGCGTCCTTGGTGCTCATGCGCGACGCCAGGGACCACGCCCAGGGGGCGCTGCAGGAGTGGAACCTGGTGTGCCTGGCCGCTGACACGCAGTTCGACAGCGCGACGAGCCTCTTCGAGATCGGGGATGACTAGGCGATCGAGATGAGAGTGGCGTCTGGAACAGGAAGCACGTAGTGCCAAGGCGAAAACCCAACTCGATAAGTCTCTGTTCATGATTCTGACCCCTGCAGCTTTTGCCGATCGAGTTTCGCTCGTCTAATGCTTCTGATAAGCATGTTCTCTGTGAATAAGTGTGCTGAAGGTCACGAATGGTCAATCAGATGCATAGTTCATAGGGATTTCTGTTTCTTCTGAATTTTGGTGTCATAGGGATTTCTGTTTCTTCTTAATCTGTTCGACTTGATCTTCTGTTCAGCAACACAGTATAACGCAGTTGGTTGTATATATCTTGTTCTTGATCCATGTACAGGCATTCTTGGATTCAATAGGAGATCAGACTGGTTAAACATGGCGCTTTAATTTGCTCGTCAGTTTTGTGAAATGTCGCTTCTGAACACTCTGAATTGAAGGTGTTTTTTTCTGATGAAAAATGGCTATCATATTATTCAGACTTCAGACTCTGAACAAGATTCTGTTAGCAGTTTTGGGCGATCGAGTGTTACTGTCAAGCTTTCGTTTAATGTGCTGATAAACATGTGCTCTGTGAATAAGTGAGCTGAAGGTCATGATTGCCCATTCAGATGCATAGTTCATAGGGATCTCTGTTCCTTCTGAATTTTGGTTTGAAATGCTGTTCAGCAGTATAGCATAATGCAGACTAGTTGTATATATGTTGTTTTTGATGATCTATGTACAAGGTTTGCTCATCAGTTTTGTGAAATGGAGATTCTGAATTGAAGCTATTATTTCTGAAGAAAACTCGCAAGTAGTCCATAACAAACCTGAAAATAGAGATTCCACCTCAAATATTTGACAATACCAAGTTAGTGTATGTGTCATTGTTGATTGGTTGTGACTTGTGAATTATGAATTGTGATGAAGGATGGATTTGGGTGTAAGAGGAGGTGGCAGGAGCAACTAGCAGAAATTTGGCTGACGAATTTCTAACGTAGATGAGTAATTTGGATTCAGCATGTATGCAGAAGATTTGAGACAGAATTTGGAGAAGATTAGTCTAGAATAGAAAGCTTAGGATTAAGCACTAACCTAACACCAGCCCAGCAACCTGTAAGCTATGTGCTAATGTGTACAGATATCTCACGCTTGCATGCAGAATGGAAGAGGACATGCAGGCGTGCCCAGGACAATAAAATCCACATTCTACAAGAACCAACTGGCCCCAATACAACAAGACAATAACGAATCATCGGTGATCATGCAACCATCTGAAATTTCCGAATGGTAAATATGACAACACAGCCATTATCACGCAAAAAATAGTTCAAAACAATTTCTGAAGAAAAGAGAGAAGACAAACTGAAGATCACTATGTTTAGCACTTTGAATCTTCAGGCCCAAAATGACGTTTTGCCATATCTTGGTGCTCCTCAACCTGATGATGATGAAACTAAAGACAATGAAGGCCCTGTTTATTCTTGTTCAGCACAGAATTTATAGAATTCCATGTTCAGCCTAAACTGATCGAAAGCGATTGCTAATTACACCGAATTCAGACTAAGCAAATCAAGTTCAAGCACGGCCGGGGCTCTTCTAGGCGAGGAAGAGTTGCAGATCTACTTGTAGTAGAATGCGCTGCAAGTTGATGTTCATTTGCCCCTTGCGGTTGCACTCAACGACTGAACTTTTTTTCTTCCATATTGTATAGCTGGAATGATTTTGTAAGCACTTCACTCCATTTCCCATATGGTCCACGCATTGGACTGGACGATCAGTATTTCAGTAGCCATTTATTACATGTTTCCAATACATGATAGAGTGCCAAGTGTTCCAGAATGCCGAACTCCAGAAATCTGTTACACCTTCTGTCAAATATTCAGAAGATCATAGCTAATCCCTCTCGCTCCAAGCGTGAACTGGTAGAAAGCAATTGCTAAGTTGCTAACACACACAGCATCAGCAAACAAGTAGAGCTATGCCCCAGAACCCAGAGATTCAGACTAGGCGAATCAAGTTCTAGAAGAAGCGCAGAGGCATGCATCCGCTATCAGAATCAGAATTCTGCAGAGACACGACGAGCAGAAACACCACGCGCTTAACGATTCAGAACCAACCAATTGCAGTATCGCTTGGGCATGGGCGTTGCAACGTGTGCCGTGCCATGAAACAGCCAGGCAGCCAGCCTGGAATGGACTGGACGAACAAGGGGACCCCACGGCCGTAACGAACCTGGTGAGTCCTTGTAACTTCTTCCACAAGCCACTATAAATTCCCACCCCGTCGTCGTCTTCATCATCCGTCAACCCCGTTCCCCGGCACACGCTCGGCAACACGCGCGCACGCGAGCGAGGGGCCGAGAGCGAGAGCTCCGCGGGCAGGCAATGGCGGATCCGTCGAGGCAGGCGGCGCTGCTGGCGCTGCAAAACCTCGAGAGGATCTCCACCACGACGATCACCCGAGACCGCATCGACCTCGCCCACAGGAAGCTCAGCGCGCTCAGGCGACTGCTGGGCATGATTATCCAGGGAGCTCCGCCGAGCCAGATCAACGCCGCCGCGATCGACGCGGAAGGAGCAGGAGTCGGCGGCAGCGCCGAAGAATTGCTCAAGGCCGCACTCGACGGCCTGGAGCTCGACTTCGGGCTCCTCGCCATGGCAGGCGGCGCCATCCGCCGCTTCGGCATCGCGCACCCAGGCCTCTGGAGCACGCCGAGGTGGGAGGCGTGCCGCCGCGACCACTTCGCCACCACCGTGCAACTGGACGCGACGACCCAGCGGCTGCGCCAAGCCCTGCTGGAGGCCAGGGCGACCTCGGGATATATCGCCGTGGCCCACGAGTACCCTCCCCAGAGCACCGAGTGGGCCGTGCTGTTGAATTCCGCCGGGAAGCTCGCGGCCGACGCCAGGGACGGCGCCCAGGCGACGCTGCAGGAGTGGAACCTGATGCGCCTGGCCGCTGAGACGCAGCTCGGGAGCGCGAGGAGGCTCTTCGAGATCGGGGGTGCCTAGGCGAGATGAGTGGCGTCTGGAACAGGAAGCACGCACGCACTGCCAAGGCGAAAAACCAACTCGATAAAAAGTCTCTGTTCATGATTCTGACCCCTGCAGCTTTTGCCAATCGAGTTTCGGTCGTCTAATGCTTCTGATAAGCATGTGCTCTGTGAATAAGTGAGCTGAAGGCCACGAATGGTCAATTAGAATTTTGGTTCATAGGGATTTCTGTTTCTTCTGAATTTTGGTTTCAAATGCTTTTGCCACGCTGTATGGGATCATCTTAATCTGTTCGAGTTGATCTCTGTTCAGCAACGCAGCATAACGCAGACTGGTTGTATATATGTTGTTTTTGATCCATGTACAAGCATTCTTGGATCCAGTTTATTAATTTGCTCGTCAGTTTTTGGGAAATGTCAGTTCTGAACTCTGAACTGAAGGTGCTTTTCTGATGAAAACTGGCTATCATATTATTCAGATTTCAGAAAAATCCTCTCTGAACAAGATTTTGTTAGTAGCTTTTGGGTGATCGAGTGTTACTGTCAAACTTTTGTTTAATGCTGCTGATAAACATGTGGTCTGTAAAAAGGTGAGCTGAATGCCATGATTGGTCAATCAGATGCATAATTCATAGGGATCTCTGTTCCTTCTGAATTTTGGTTTGAAATGCTTTTGTCACACTTTTGGGATCTTCTGAATCTGTTCTGAATCTGTTCAAGTTGATCCCCTGTTCAGCAGTATAGCATAATGCAGAATTGCAGACAGGTTGTATATATGTTGTTTTTGATGATCCATATACAAGCTTTGCTCGTCAGTTTTGTGAAATGTCGATTCTGAATCGAAGGTATTATTTCTGAAGAAAGCTGGTCATCATATTATTCAGACTTCAGAAAACCCCTCTCTGGACAAGATTTTGTTAGCAGTGACCAAACATCTTCTGCGTTGATTTGGGATTGTAAGTTTTGACTCGAGTATAGAAGAGATGGCCATATTGTTTTATGTCATACTGGTAATTTTCTCAAGAAAGAAATTACAGGTGTATCATCTCAAAAGTAAAAAAGGAAAATAAGCTCGAAATATCGCTCTATTATAAATATATAAATACTTAAAATATGTAAATTTTACAGATATAAACTTTGCGTGGAAAAAACATCCTAGCGGTCTATTTTACACCCGGATGAACAGGAACGAGCCAAAATGGTTTGCGCCAGAGAACAGGGATATCCTGGTTTGGTCCAGCAAGCTCACGAGTGCCTTTCTTGATATCAAATATATGGAAGTCATTGCTGTCCCCGAGCAAATCATTGGCAAAGTACACACACCCTTCCTTGAGACCATGTTCGGCCGCAGAGCACGAGGTTGCAAAGTGTTCTGGTCCAAGAATAAACGCTCTATCACCAATGTCGGTCACCTTGCACCAATTTTCGCTGGCGAAATCCATGACGTAGACGCCGACCTCCTCGACGCGCTCCATGGTGCAGCCGAGGTAGAAGAGGCAGACGAGGAAGAGCTCCTTGCATGATTCCAGGAGGTAAGGCAAGGCACACACCTGCGGCGCGTCGCTGGCGATCATGGGCTCCATGGCATTGAAGGCAGTGAGCTCTAGACGTGGCTCTGGATCGTCGACGAAGCTGACCAAGACTCCGACCACCTCCCTTGACTTGAGGTAGTAGAAGATCCCTTGCACGGCGGCCATCGTGCAGATGGTGTACTTGGTGGGGGCTTTCCCGGGAACTTCGCAGAGGCCCATGTCGTAGGGCTGCCGGACCCACGCGACACCTCCACTAACCCGGCAGAGCAACAACTCCGGGTGCTCGAGCCTCGAGGTCGTAGACGATGACGAGGGAGTCTGGACGGACGAGGCCGTCAGTGACCCAATCTGGAGGCGAGGTTATGGTGTCGGAGACAAGGCACCGGCAGTACACCGGCGGCGCCTCGCCCATCGCCGGCAGCGCCGTCTTCGCCCGGGTCTCCGGGTTCCACAGCCAGCACTCGAAGGAGTCCATGTCCACCATGAGCACCAGGCCCTGCGGAGTCTCCAGACATCTGAAGTTGGTCAGCTCGGGGACTTGGAGGGTGCGGGTGGACCCGTCGGCGACGGAGAGCACTGTCTGGAAGATGTCATCCGGCGGCTCGCCGTGGTCGTACACCAGCAGCGGGAACGACGATGCGGCAGCGGCAAGGGGCCCGAGATCGTCGGCGAGCTTCGACGACTCCTCCATCGTCTTGGCACAAAACTCGTTTTGGACTGTCCGTAAACGCACGCCTCGATTATTGTATTTATAAATTGTGAGAGGAGTCTGTTGTCTCCGATTCGAGCGGACTCTGAGGAGCAGTACGAACTCGGATCGGACTTTGGGCAGTTCCCGTGGCGGACACGGACCGGGTGTGTTTATATGGGCCTTAGGATCGAGAGGCCCACAGCCCATGCGGCCATCGGGCCATGTCACGACAGAGAGAGAAGCCTTTCAGCCTTTGCCGCTTGCTCGCTCCGAGCTCCCGGACGGCCGGACTGGGCTTGCCTGATTTGTTTTCTGAATGATATCTCCTATTCTGAAATTAACGGCTCTGTCTGACTCGTTAAGGACCAGTTGCAGTGTTACTGCCAATACAGTGTTACCTGCTGTGTTGCTGTCTCATCATGCGAATGCTATTGGGATGGCAGCAGCTGGTATCACAGTTCTCTATTTTCAGGTTTGTTATGGACTACTTGCGAGTTTCCATTTTCACCTGACCAAGGATCCATTGAACCTCAAAAGTTTGACAATACCAAGTTACTGTATGTGTCATGGTTGATTTGTTGTGACTTGTGAATTATGAATTGCGATGAAGGATGGATTTGGGTGTAAGAGGAGGTGGCAGGAGCAACCAGCAGAAATTTGGTTGGCGAATTTCTAATGTAGATGAGTAATTTGGATTCAGCACGTATGCAGAAGATTTGAGACAGAATTTGGAGAAGATTAGTCTAGAATAGAAAGCTTAGGATTAAGCACTAACCTAACACCAGCCGTCCAGCCCAGCAACCTGTAAGCTATGTGCTAATGTGTCCAGATATCTCACGCTTGCATGCAGAATGGAAGAGGACATGCAGGCATGCCCAAGACAACAAAATTCACATTCTACAAGAACCAACTGGCCCCAATACAATAAGAAAATCACGAATCATCGGTGATCATGCAACCATCTGAAATTTCCGAAGCACAGCCATTATCACGCAAAAATAGTTCAAAACAATTTCTGAAGAAAAGAGAGAGAAGACAAACTGAAGATCACTATGTCTAGCACTTTGAATCTTCAGGTTGCCAAAATGATGTTTTGCCATATCTTGGTGCTCCTCAACCTGATGATGATGAAACTAAAGACAATGACAGTACTAGGTGAACGGATCATCATCACAGCAAATCAATTAAGGCACTGTTTATTCTTGTTCAGGACAAAATTTGTAGAATTCCATGTTCGGCCTAAACTGATCGAAAGCGATTGCTAATCACACAGAGTTATTCAGACTAAGCAAATCAAGTTCAAGCACGGAAGAGTTGCAGATCTACTTGCAGTAGAATGCGCTGCTCGTTGATGTTCATTTGAAGTTGCGGTTGCATTCAACGACTGAACTTGTTGCGTTCCTGGCAAGATGATGACAGGGCTCCGTGCAGGAGTCCTGCACCAAATTTTTTCCATATTGTATAGCCGGAATGGTTTTGTAAGCACTTCACTCCATTTCCGATATGCTCCACGCATTGGACTGGACGATCAGTAATTCAGTAGCCATTTATTACTTGTTTCCAAATTTCAATACAATGACAAGTGTTCCAGAATGCTGAACTCCAGAAATGTACGTGTTACCTTCTATCAAACATTCAGATCCTAATCCCTAGCTCTTGCTCCAAGCGTGAACTGGTAGAAAGCAATTGCTAACACACACAGCATCAGCAAACAATGCAAGTAGAGCTACGCCCCAGAACCCAGAGATTCAGACTAGGCTAATCAAGTTCTAGAAGAAGAGCAGAGATGCATCCGCGCTATATCAAAATCAAAATTCATCAGAGACACGACGAACAGAAACACCACGTACGCGCTTAACGATTCAGAACCAACCCTGCAGTCTCGCTTGGGCGTGGGCGTCGCAACGTGTGCCGTGCCATGACACAGCCAGCCAGGCAGCCTGCCTGGAATGGACTGGACGAACAAGTGGACCCCACGGCCGTAACGAACATGGCGAGTCCTTGCAGCTTGCACCTTCTCCCACAAGCCACTACAAATTCCCACCCCGTCGTGTTCTTCATCATCCATCCACCCCGTTCCCCGGCACACGCTCGGCAACACGCACGCGCGCACGCTAGCGAGGGGTCGAGAGCGAGCGAGCGAGAGAGAGAGAGAGAGAGAGCTCCGCGGTAGGCAATGGCGGATTCGTCGACGCTGTTGGCGCTGGAAACCATCACGACGATCGCCACCAACTCGGCCATCCGAGACCGCATCGACCTCGCCCGGAGGAGGCTCCGCGCGCTCTGGCGAGTGCTGGGCATGATTACCCAGGGAGCTCCGCAGAGCCAGATCCTCGCCGCGATCGAGGCGGACCTGTCAGGAGACGACGACAGCGCCGAGGAATTGCTCAAGGCCGCACTCAACGGCCTGGAGGTCGACGCCGGGCTCCTCGCCATGGTAGGCAGCACCATCCGCTGCTTCGGCATCGCGCACCCAGGTCGCTGGAGCACGCCGTGCCGCCGCGACCACCTCGCCACCACCGTGCAGCTGGACGAGACGACTCAGCGGCTGCGCCATGCCCTGCTGCATACCAGGGCGAGCTCGAGAGCTATCGCCATGACCGCCCAGTACCCTCCCCGGAGCGCCGAGTGGGCCGCGCTGGTGGCTGCCGCCGGGGAGCTCGCGCGCCACGCCACGGACTACGCCCAGGCGACGCTGCAGCAGTGGAACCTGATGCGCCTGGCCGCTCAAACGCTGTTCGGCAGCGCGACGAGGCTCTTCGCGATCGGGGGTGCCTAGGCGAGTGGCGTCTGGAACTGGAACTGGAACTGGAAGCACGCACGCACTGCCAAGGCGAAAAACCAACTCGATAAGTTTCTGTTCATCATTCTGACCCTGCAGCTTTTGCCAATCGAGATTCGTTTAATGCTTCTGATGAGAATGTGCTCTGTGAATAAGTGAGCTGAAGGCCACTAATGGTCAACCAGATGCATAGTTCATAGGGATTTCTGTTTGTTCTGAATTTTGGTTTCAATTGCTTTCGTCACACTGTGTGAGGTCTTGTTAATCTGTTCGAGTTGATCTCTTGTTCAGCAACACAGAATAACGCAGACTGGTTGTATATATGTTGCTTGACTTGCTTCTGATCCATGTACAAGCATTCTTGGATCCGCTTTCATTTGCTCGTCGGTTCTGAACTCTGAATTGAAGGTGTTTTTTTGATGATAACTGGCTATCGTATTATTCAGACTCCAGAAAAATCCTCTCTGAATAAGATTTCGTTAGCAGCTTTGGGCAATCGAGTGTTACTGTCAAACTTTCGTTTAATGCTGCTGATAAACATGTACTCTTTGAATAAGTGAGCTGAAGGCGATGATTGCCCAATCAGATGCATAGTTCGTAGGGATCTCTGTTCCTTCTGAATTTTTGTTTGAAATGCTTTTGTCACACTTGTGGGATCTTCTGAATCTGTTCGAGTTGATCCCCCTGTTCAGCAGTATAGCATAATGCAGAATTGCAGACAGGTTGTATATATGTTGTTTTTGATGATCCGTGTACAAGCTTTGCTCGTCAGTTTTGTGAAATGTCGATTCTGAATCGAAGGTATTATTTCTGAAGAAAACTGGTCATCATATTACTCAGACTTCAGAAAACCCCTCTCTGGACAAGATTTTGTTAGCAGTGTCCAAACATCTTCTGCTTTGATTTGGGATTGTAAGTTTTGACTGGAGTATAGATGCCGTTTTATGCTAGTATAGAGAGAACTGTTGGGATTTGGTCAATTCGTCTGCAGCGAAGCGCTTTAAAGATGTTTGCTATTTTCAGGTTTGCTATGGACTACTTGTGAGTTTCCATTTTCACCTGACCAAGGATCCGTTAAACCTCAAAACATTGAAAATACCAAGTTATTGTATGCGTCATGGTTCATTGGTTGTGACTTGCGTTTTTTTTTTTTTGAGCATTTGTGACTTGTGAATTATGAATTGCAATGAAGGATGGATTTGGGTGTAGGAGGAGGTGGCAGAAGCAACTAGCAGAAGATTTGGGTGACAGAATTCTAGTGTAGGCCAGTTATTTGGATTCAGCACGTATGCAGAAGATTTGAGACAGAATTAAGGAGAAGATTGAATCTAGAATAGCAAGCTTGGGATTAAGCACTAACTTAACACCAGCCCAGCAACATATAAGCTATGTGCTAATGTGCACAGATATGTCACGCATGCATGCAGAATGAAAGAGGACAAGAAGGCGTGCCGGATACAATAAAATCCACATTCTACAAGAACCAACTACAATAAGACAATCACGAATCATCGGTGATCATGCAACCATCTGAAATTTCCAAATGACAGAGGACAATAGTTCAAAACTGACGGGAATAGTTCAAAACAATTTCTGCAGAAAAGACAGAGGACAAACTGACGGGATCACTTATTCAGCACTCTAAATCTTCAGGCACAAAATGATGTTTTGCTATATCTTGGTGCTGCTCAACCTGACGGTGATGAAACTCAAGACAGAATCCCAGTAGTAGGTGAAGGGATCAACATCACAGCAGACTAATGAAGGCCCTGTTTGTTCTTGTTCAGCACAAAATTTATAGAATTCCATGTTCAGTCTAAACTGATCGAAAGCGATTCCTAATCACACACAATTCACACTAAGCGAATCAGTTCAAGCACGGGCGGGGCTCTTCTAGGCGAGGAAGACATCGGTGAGGACGGTCTTGGACTGCAGCGAGGCCTTGAGAATCGCCAAGCCCTGCCAGCGAAATTAACTAATCAGTGCTTCTGTTTCACGATCAACACGAATTGCAGAGTAGAATTGAAGAGCGGCTGAACAAATTGAAGTTCCATCGATTGATGTATCGCAATCACCTCGCGGTAGCCGAGGCGCACGGTCATCTCCTGGAGAGCGGCGATGTCGGTGACGGCGAAGGCGTTGAGCAGCGTGATGCTGGAGATGGCAGACATGGGCGTGACGGTGAGGTCGTCCCGCACCGTGTACGTCACCACCCCCTGCACGAACCCTCTCGCCGCTCCGCCGGCGACGGCGTCTCGCGTCGGCATCTGGCCGTAGGCGCCGTATCCGCACGCAGGCGCCGGTGACGGCGGGACGTACTGGAGCGCTGTTAGCAATACTAGAGTTAACAATATGTGTAACGTGCCATGCGCACGATCTGTTGGGCAATATGGACTTGTGCGGCTGGGAAGCAAGGAGGTGGTTTTAGATTAATCTAGAGAGATGTTTGTTACAACAACCACCGAGACCTTCTCCTGGCCGCTCTCTCCTGCGCCCCTGTAAAAGGCCATCCGAGGGGGCTGTTCCCTTGCGCGATCAACACGTAAACACAGGCACCCGAGATAGGGGCTGTGTTACCTCCAGCTTCCAAGCGCCTCTGAATTTCTCACATGGTAATCAGAGCCTAGGATTCCATGGCGATGAGTTCAAGCAACACCAATCCCTTCTTCGGTTTCCAAGTGACCGAGAAACTATCCAAAAACAATCATGCGCTATGGAAGGCGCAAATCCTCGCTGCAATTCGCGGCGCACGCTACGAAGGGCACATCAATGGCAAGGTCAAGGCCCCCGATGCGGAGCTCGTCGACAAGAAGGCGGACGGCACGACCGTCACCACTCCCAATCCGAAGTATGAGGAGTGGTATGCCCAGGATCAGCAGATTCTTGGGCTAATCCTCTCCAACGCCGGGAAAGAAGTCCAGACGCAGCTTGTTGCTGCGACAACGGCGGAGCAGGCATGGACCGCTGTGGAGAAGATGTTCAGCGCTCAGACTCGCGCCAAGATCATGAACGTGAGGCTCGCGCTCACGACTACGAAAAAAGGTAATCTGTCTATTACAGATTATGTTGCCAAGATGAAAGGTCTTGCAGATGAGATGGCAGCTGCTGGCAAGCCCATGGATGATGAGGAATTGGTGACACACATCTGCAACGGGCTCGACGCCAACTACAACCCGGTGGTGACGTCGATCACTTCCAGGAACGATCCCATCTCGTTTTCTGATGTGTATGCGCAGCTGCTCAGTTTTGAGACCAGGCTAGAGCTGCAGGACGCCTCCGACTCCTACGTCAACATGGCAAACCGAGGGCGCGGTCATGGAAACCGGGGCTCTGGCTCTGGTCGTGGCCGTGCCCCGCGTGGGCGCAGTCAAGGGCGCGGCCGTGGGAACAACCAACAGCAGCAGCAGCGCACCGGAGGACGGCAACAGCGATCTGGCACGCCGAGTGGATCTGATGATCCGTCGGTTTGTCAGGTCTGTTTCAAGACCGGGCATAGAGCAAATCGGTGCTGGCACCGGTTTGATGAGAACTACGTCCCAGAGGAGCGCCACGTTAACGCCGCCATCGCCATGCATGCCTACAATGTCGACACCAACTGGTACATCGACACTGGAGCGACGGATCATGTCACCAGTGAGATGAACAAACTCTCAATGCGCGAGAAGTATCATGGCAATGACCAGATTCACACTGCATCTGGTTCAGGTATGGAAATTAAACACATCGGTCATACTACTGTTCCAACCCAAACTCGTGGCCTACATCTTAATAATATTCTTCATGTTCCTAAAGCCGCTAAGAATCTCGTCTCTGTTCACCGTCTTGCAAAAGACAATTCTGCTTTTCTTGAGTTTCACCCTGATTTTTTTCTTATCAAGGATCAGGCTACAAAGAAAACGATTCTTAGAGGACCATGTCATCGCGGATTGTATCCACTTCCTTCAGTGAAGCAGGCACATGCAGTAGACAAGCCAACTGTGTCTAGATGGCACAATCGTTTGGGTCATCCTTCCCTTCCCATTGTCACTAGAATTGTTAGTAATAATAATCTCCCGTGTTCCTCTGAGTTAAACAGGGAGTCAGTTTGTGATGCTTGCCAGCAAGCAAAGAGTCATCAGTTACCTTATTCTAGATCTGTTAGCTCTTCCAGTTCTCCTTTGGAACTTATTCATTCAGATGTATGGGGTCCTGCAGTTGAATCTGTTGGCAGGAAACAGTATTATGTTAGTTTTATTGATGATTTCAGCAAATTTACATGGATTTATTTTCTCAAGTATAAATCTGAAGTTTTCCAAAAATTTCATGAGTTCCAAAAACTAGTTGAGCGACAGTTCGATAGAAAAATCATTACTATGCAAACTGATTGGGGAGGGGAATATCAAAAACTTCATAGCTTTTTTACTCAAGTTGGCATCATGCATCATGTGTCGTGTCCTCATGCCCACCAACAAAACGGGGTTGTGGAACGCAAACATCGTCACATAGTTGAGGTTGGCCTCTCTCTTTTGTCACATGCATCGATGCCCTTGAAATTCTGGGACGAAGCTTTCATGGCTGCCACTTTTCTTATTAACCGTCTTCCCAGCAAAGTCCTTGATAATCACACACCTATGGAGCGCCTCCTCCACCAAAAACCAGATTATTCATCCCTACGCACCTTCGGTTGCGCATGTTGGCCCAATCTTCGTCCCTATAATCGCCATAAACTTGAGTTCCGCTCAAAGCGCTGTGTTTTTCTTGGATACAGTAATTTACACAAAGGCTTCAAGTGCCTTGAGATTTCATCCGGACGTGTATATGTCTCTAGAGATGTGGTCTTTGATGAAACAGTGTTTCCTTTTTCTACTTTGCATAGCAATGCAGGCGCCCGTCTTCGTCATGAAATTTCCCTCCTACCGTCTGACCTTGTTAATTTTTTTGGGGAGGAACAGCTAGCTGGCCGTGTGTTTTCTTCCTCTAATCCTGCTAATTGCCAAAGTATTGGAGCTTCTGATAACAGGGGGAGCTCGCTGTCTCCTGGCGTGGAGCCTGAGGAAGATATGCCGTCCAAACCCGCAGCGGCCGGCAACACGGAAACTGGCATCCAGCCGGTCCCCGCCGAACCTCGCCCGGAGTCCGTACCCTCCACGGCAGGCGGCCATGTCGAGTCTGGTACGGGTACGGCGGCGGGTTCCTCCATCGAGTCCCGCTCGACGTCTGCTCCGTTCGGCCCAGCGCCTGATGTGAGCCAATCGGCTCCCTCCGCGCCACTCGATCAGGCTGCGGCCGCACCAACCGGATGGGAGAGTCCTGCGGCACCGGATCCCGATGCTGCTACTGCTGCCGCACCTGGTGTGTCGGCGGAATCTTCTGCACCTGAGACGCCTGAGCCAAAACGGACTCGGCTTCAGCATGGAGTTCGCAAGCCTAAAATCTATACAGATGGTACAGTCAGGTATGGGTGTTTTACAGCATCTGGTGAGCCACAGTCTCTAGATGAAGCCTTGAACAATAAGAATTGGAAGTTAGCTATGGATACAGAATATAATGCCTTGATTGATAATAAAACTTGGCATCTGGTTCCACCTAAGAAGGGAATAAATGTCATTGACTGCAAATGGGTATATAAAATTAAACGTAAATCTGATGGGAGTTTGGATAGATACAAAGCCAGGCTAGTAGCAAAAGGTTTCAGGCAGCGGTATGGCATTGATTATGAGGATACCTTTAGCCCAGTTGTGAAACCAGCTACTATCAGAATTATTTTATCTGTTGCTGTATCTAGAGGTTGGAGCCTTCGTCAGCTGGATGTTCAAAATGCCTTTCTCCATGGGTATTTGGAAGAAGAAGTATATATGAAACAGCCACCTGGATACGAGGATAAGTCAAAGGTTGAGTATATTTGTAAACTTGATAAAGCTTTATATGGTCTTAAACAGGCGCCACGTGCATGGTATTCACGTTTGAGTGGTAAGCTATGCAGGTTGGGCTTTAAGGCATCCAAGGCTGATACTTCTTTATTTTATTATCAGAAGGGGTCAGACACTATGTTTGTACTCATTTATGTGGATGACATAATTGTTGCTAGCTCTACTCAGGAAGCTACAGCATGTTTGCTCCAGGACTTGAGCAAGGAGTTTGCACTTAAGGATCTTGGAGAGTTGCATTTCTTCCTTGGCATTGAGGTAAGAAAGATCAATGATGGAATCTTACTGTCACAGGAGAAATATGCCAAAGAAGTATTGCAACGTGCAAATATGATGGAATGCAAACCAGTTACTTCACCTCTCTCCACTTCAGAGAAGTTATCTGCATATGAAGGTGATTTACTTGGCCCCAAAGATGCTACGGCATATAGGAGTATTGTAGGAGGGTTGCAATATTTAACTCTAACCCGGCCAGATATTTCTTTTGCTGTTAATAAAGTTTGTCAGTACCTACATGCTCCTACAACAGTTCATTGGGCTACAGTTAAGAGGATACTTAGATACCTCAAGTATACAATGAAAATTGGACTTAAGATTCGCAAGTCATCTTCCCTTCTTGTCAGTGCATTCTCAGATGCAGATTGGGCAGGTGATCAGGATGATAGACGGTCAACTGGAGGTTTTGCAGTGTTTCTGGGATCTAATCTTATTGCATGGAGTGCTAGGAAGCAATCTACAGTCTCAAGGTCCAGTACAGAAGCTGAATACAAGGCAGTTGCTAATGCTACTGCTGAAGTCATGTGGATACAGATCTTGTTGTATGAGCTAGGCATTGAAGCACCCAGAACAGCTAAGTTGTGGTGTGACAACATTGGAGCTAAGTATCTCTCTGCAAATCCAGTCTTCCATGCTAGAACAAAGCATATAGAAGTTGACTATCATTTCGTTCGAGAAAGAGTAACAAGAAAACTTCTTGATATTGAATATATATCTACAAGAGACCAGATTGCAGATGGCTTCACTAAACCTCTAGCTGTGCGTAACTTGGAGATGTTTAAGAACAATCTCAACTTGGGCAGTTTCGATTGAGGGGGAGTGTTAGCAATACTAGAGTTAACAATATGTGTAACGTGCCATGCGCACGATCTGTTGGGCAATATGGACTTGTGCGGCTGGGAAGCAAGGAGGTGGTTTTAGATTAATCTAGAGAGATGTTTGTTACAACAACCACCGAGACCTTCTCCTGGCCGCTCTCTCCTGCGCCCCTGTAAAAGGCCATCCGAGGGGGCTGTTCCCTTGCGCGATCAACACGTAAACACAGGCACCCGAGACAGGGGCTGTGTTACCTCCAGCTTCCAAGCGCCTCTGAATTTCTCACAAGCGCTTCCGTCATCGGGCGGCGGCAGTTGGGGCAGGCCGCGCCGCGCGCATCCGTCACGTAGCTTGAGCAGTCGCTGCCGTAGCCGCCTCTGCTGCCGCAACTGAAGAAGGCACCCTTTGACGGCGGCGTCGGCGGCGGGAGGAGGAGGGAGCTGGTGGCGGTGGCGGCGGGCGAGGCCGCGAGCGCGGGGCGGAGGAGCGCGCCCCTGTCGGCGCCGGGCAGGACGTAGGAGTCGTCGAGGCTGTCGGCGCTGGCGTAGAGCGTGCCGACGCTGCCGGCCATGGAGGCCGTCCCGAGCAGCGCGGTGGCCGTGCCGAGGGGCAGGGCGAGGAGGGAGAAGAGGAAGTCGACGGCGTCCTTGCCGGCCTCCGCGAACAGCACGCGCCAGGACTTGGTGTCGATGAGGAGCTTCATCGTGAGCACTGAGCACGGCGGTGGTGGTCGGCGTCGCCATTCTCTCGGACGCGATCGCCTCCCCTTGTTGCAAGTACTAGTAGATTGGGATTGGCCAGTTGGGGAAGGAGATGCCGGGCGAACTTTGTTTCCGTTTTTTCGTTGGGAACCGAAACGAAAAATCCTCCGATTTTTTTTGCTTTTTGTGCAATTTTTTTTAAAAAAAATGCTATAGTACCCAAAATTTTCGGAATTTTGGTTTTTCCGCTGGGTTTCGAATTTTTTTTTACCGGAATTGAAAACCCTTTTTTTTAGGGCACCGGAATTGAAAACCTGTGCGGGAGCAAAAATGTTTGGTTGTTTGGGCGTGCCGGCCAGGGAGGGGGCAGTGGGGCAGAAGAAGAGCAGAGCAGGATGATCCTGTGGGGACTCCCCTTGTCGCGTGAACGATATTATTACTCGTGTTTATCCTAGATTCCCAATGTGCGAGACGAAACGAACAATCGTTTTTATTTAGAACACCGTCCTAGGCAAAATTAACCAATCTTTCGCAATCACAGAAACAAAACAGCAAACATTCATAAACAGAGCTTAATAGGATATACCTCCATTTTCTTCACCCATTCATAAACATTCATAAGCTGAAGCATCACAAATAGAAAGACCAAACCTAGCTAAGCTAGTACTTGACCCAAACATGGACGAAAGAAGATAGCCACTGGTACGCTTCAAGCACGACCTCCAGGGGCCTTCTTGTTGCCGAGGAAGACATCAGTCAGGACGGTCTTGGACTCCAGGGATGCCTTCAGAATCGCCAAACCCTGCAGCAAATAAAGTCGCCCATGCCGAACGTTGTTGATGCACAAATGCATGTTAAGAATAATGGAAGAACACTTGAGATCAGACGAAAGGTCCAGTTAGCAGTGAGTGACTGTGAATTTGTGATTGACCTCCTTGTAGCCGAGCTGCACGATCTTCTCCTGGAGGTCGCCGAGGTCCCTCACCGCGAAGGTGTTGAGGATGGTGATGCTGGAGATGGCGGACATGGGCGTCACCTTCAGGTCGTCCATCACCGTGTACGTGACGACGCCCTGCACGAGACCTCGCGCTCCCCCTGCGGCGGCGGAGGCGCTCTGCGCCGCCTGCTGCTGCTGCTCGGAGCTCGGCGCGACGTACCGGAGCGCCGCCTTCATCTGGCCGCGGCAGTTCGGACAGCTCGTCCCGCTCGCGTCCGTCACATAGGTCGAGCAGCTGCTAGTGTTGCTAAGAATTTGAACGTAGTTGTTGCTGCATTTGAAGTAGCTCCTCGTCTGCCCCGGCGGCGGCGCTGCCGCCGGCGGTAGCCGTAGGAGTGAGGAGTTGGCGGTGATCGCGGCCTGCGAGACGACAGCGGGGCGGAGGAGCGCGGCCTTGGTGGCGCCAGGCTGGACGTAGGTGGAGTCGAGCTTGTCGATGCTGGCGTAGAGGTTGCCGACGGAGCCGACCATGGCGCCCGTCCCGACCAGCTTGACCGCGGTGGCTACGGGCAGGGCGACGAGCGAGAAGAGGAAGTCGACGACGTCCTTGCCCGCCTCCGCGAACAGAACGCGCTGCGCCTTGCCGTCGATGAGGAGCTTCATGCTCAGCGCCACGGCGGTTGTTGCCATCGCTTCTGGTGTGGTGGGACTGCAGGAGTGGGAGTGCCGGGAGGACTAGCAGTGCACGACCGCACGGGCGATATATGAAGAGCCTGCCGGCCTGGGCAACTCGAACGATTGAGGATGCTCCGGCGCGGCATGATCGATCGTGGGTGGGCACGATCCCGCTCCACACGCGGCCACGCGCGCGCACGGCGCACACGCCCCACGACGCCGTAACTACTGTGGATCGGAGAGGACGCGTGGGCCCAATACTACACACGTACGATTTCTAGCAACTCTTTTTTTTGAGCGACATACGAGTGTACGAGAAATACACCCGCTACTACAAAATTCAAAAGTGAAACAAATTTGGAGGGGTGGCCCCTGTTTTGGACCATTCTGGCAAATGGCCCTATTTCTAGGTCATTTTAGGGCAAGGGCCACCGTGTAGACGTGGCTAAAAATCGATTTCTAGCAGTTGTTCGGAAAATGACCTGTTAATAGAAATGATCTCATGCAAATAAGTTTTTAATATTTTCTCATATAAACTCAGATGAAGATAAATGTATATCAAAGCTATAGATCTCGATGAGATTTAAAACAACTTTTGCATTTGAAATCATTTAGTGGTCTAAAACTAATCATTACAGTGAAAAATTCAGTTGCTTCACGAAGTATTATTTCAGCATAAGCCTTCAATTTGATTTCAAATTCTTATCACTCGCGACACAAGTTCAAAGCAGAGATGATGATCGCACTATCATATAGTGTGTGCACCACTGAGGATACGATGAATTGCGTTTTTGGATCGTAATGAAGTATACAAACTATTAGCAGTTGGAGCTAATTCTCTTAGTGCCACTAAAATAACCAGCACATAGGTTATCTCGATGCCATGAAATTCGTTGAACCATGACTCTAAAATTTTATATCCACAATGCCATTCTGTTACCATTTTTGTATCATTGTGCCGTTAAATGTCACAGGAAAAAGATATCTGTACCATGGCTGTGGAGCGTTAACTTGCGCACTCGTGCGCTTCGCACCGCCGGCATCGATCTGGCGCCTGGCGGCGGCGGCACGCTCGCCGGCCAACGTGACCTCGGCACCAATGCAATGCACGCAAGAACGAGGACCACATCTTGGCCAGTGCGGAGCTCAGAGATGCGCCATGGCCGATTCCGCCGCAGCTGCAGCTAGCTCCACCCTGCCGCCCGCTCGCCTAGCCCCTCCGCGGTCTCCTGGGCCGCCCGCTCGCGCGACCCCACGGAGGTGGATCGCCTCGCCAAGGTGGCTCTCGTCCGCGCCGAGGCCGCCGGTGCTCATGGCTCGCCTGCGCCAGGGTGCTCCTGCTACTGTTGTTTTGGCGAGGGGGCACCAAAACCAGGCGGAATCCAAAACCAGTGGCATGGAAAGTTGCAGCCAGCAGCCGGCTACAAGCAAACATTAATTTGCGCTGCACGCATAAGCTGTACGTCCGTCCAAGCCAGTGTTCAAGCATCACCGCAACAAAATTAAAGGCTACAATTAACATCACCACACAGGCACACGTACAATGATACTGTCACATAACACCATACTGGCAAATTACTTTATCACACAGCGCCACATCGATGCTGACAGAAAACAAGAAAGGATGATATTAAACAGGGTTTTCTGCAAAGTTCAGTGATCACGCACAGATTAGGCCAGGCGGCAAATAGATGGTTCCTACATGCTGCTGAACATTGCAACAAAAGATGAAAAGACCCATGACGAGCTCCTACTACTACTGGTAGCAAGGCAAGGATTGCCAACAGCAGCCACCAGATGATTTCAGTACAACAACCCAAAAGGCAGGAACGGAACACATCACAGCAAGTCGAACTGTCGAAGAAAGTCTGAAACATCACAAAAGACCCCCATGCCGTAGCGATGCCAGCCACACACACGCATGGACCAGCAGCGCCGCCCTTCAAGCACGATCGACCACCGCCCGGGGACTTCTTGTTCTTGTTGCCCTGGAGGAAGACGTCTGTGAGGACGGTCTTGGACTGCAGCGACGCCTTCAGAATCGCCAGTCCCTGCATCGATCAAAACCCCAACAACACGTTTCGGAGTCAGTAATGCACACACGCGTGAAAACGGAGAAGAATGTAAATTAAGGATCCAGTGATGAACTGATGATGCATGGCAGCATGGTTTTCCGACCTCGGTGTAGCCAAGCTGCACTGTCTTCTCCTGCAGGTCGCCGAGGTCCCTGACCGCGAAGGTGTTGAGCATGGTGATGCCGGAGATGGTGGACATGGGCGTCACCGTCAGGTTGTCCAGCACCGTGTACGTCACGATGCCCTGCACGAACCCCTTCGCGCCGCCGCTCTGCGCCACCTGACCGGACCCGCCGGACGCCGCCGACGGGAGGTACTGCGCCGCCGTCGTCATGGAGCAGTGGCAGCTCGGGCAGGACTTACCTTGCTCGTCGGTGATGTAGGTGCGGCAGTTGTTGTAGCTAGTGTTGGTGCATCTGTTGAAGGTCTTCGTCTTCGGGGACGACGGCGCCGGCGGCAGGCGGAGGAGGGAGCTGTTGGCGCTCGCCGCCGGCGAGAGCACGGTGGGGGAGAGGAAGGCGTCCTTGGCGGCGCCGGGCTGGACATAGGTGGAGTCGAGCTTGTCGACGCTGGCGTAGAGGTTGCCGACGCAGCCGACCATGGCGTCCTTCCCGACCAGCTTGACGGCGGTGGCGACGGGGAGGGCGAGAAGGGAGAAGAGGAAGTCCACGACCTCCTTGCTCGCCTCCGCGAACAGCACCCGCTGCGCCTTCCGGTCGATGAGGAGCTTCATGCTCAGCGCGGCGGTCGTGGTCGTGGTTGCCATCTCTGGGACTGGGAGGGCTGGGAGCTTTGGAAGCTTTTCTTGGCGTTGCAGGGGAGGTCGCGGCTGCCCTGGCACGTATATAAAGAGAAGCATCGCCCGTGCTCGGTGCTCCTTCGCACGAGTTCACGAGATTTTTTTTAAAGAGAACAAGTTCACGAGATCGTGTGGCTTATCGTGCGCCACCACTCCACACGTGCCATAGTAGCGTTGCCTGATCCACCTATACACACGTGCCATAGCCGCGTGCGAACCCGGGGAGCCCTGTGCGCGCGACCCTTCGTCTCCGCGACGCTGCAGTAAAGTTTTCATCCAGTCCCTCCGTACTGCAGGGCACGCTTGTGATGGAACATTTCAGTTCAGGGATGCAATTACGACCCTGGAAAAATATGTGCCGACTCAGCAGCTCCGATCTGGCTGCACAAGCAAGCGTTGCAGAGGCCCTAGCACCATATTATTTGAACCGGACCGGTAATCGAATCGCTCACGCCCTCGGTTGATGGTTCACGGGTTCCAATCGGTTGGACCGCCGGTTTAAACGGTTCAATTAGACGTAATATTCAGTTTAAAACGTAATATACCGAGCGCTCTAGTGGCCAGTTCCTTCGGCCTGAAGACTTGCGGAGCCACGGCCAGGGGTCGAACCACCACTGCGCGCTATTTTTGTGCTAATTTCCCCCTCCGGGTGCGCATGCGAGGCTCGCCCAGCCACGTCCACGCGCATGCGACGGTCCAACCGCGGTTCAATAGCCGGTTTTCTACCGGTTTCTTCTCAAAACAGGCCGGTTCAACCGGTTCGATTGCACAGGCGGTCTTTTAAGTGAACCAGACCAGTGAGGGCTCCAGTTTCCGGTTCAACCGGCCGGTCCGGTCCGGTTCAAATAACTAGGCCTAGCACTAGCGATGTCCGGGAGTGCTGCTCCTTCCGTTCCATTATATAAGTATTTATAGGGTTTTAATTTTATATTAAAATATAAGAATGCTTAGAAATATAACAAAATTACCTAATTTTTCAAGTAAGTCTATCAGACGCTCGCCTATATTTATCTATCCTTATAGGTTGAATCGTACTTAGACGTCTAAGTCTGCTATAAAAAGCGTTCTCTCGTGACTTGGCTAACGCCCTTTGGTTTTGAGGATCAATTTGCCCGTGCTTGCTGGTGTCAGGGTTGCAGATAAGTTGTTTCGGTGCCATTTCCTTTGTTATGAATGAAAGGCATTTTGGAGATTTGCTCAGTTGATACCGAATTTGAAGATAAGCCCTTCCCTCTCGTGAACACCTTCGTTTAGTAGATCGGTACGGTTCCATTCAGAAGAAACTATTATACGTGGTCCCGTGGAGTACGAATAAGGCTTGAAAGTTTTCCTTCATATTGTTTTATAGCTCATTTTTTGTCCATTTCTTCTCTTTACAGATCCCCCGAAGTAGGAAGAAGAATGGCAATGAAAAATAATAGCAATAGTCGTCTCGTAGGTGCAGGTGCTGGTGAAAGAATAGTTTATGGGGCTGGAGTCAAAGGAGCTTTCATAGACATAGAAATCATAATAGAAAGAGCAGGCCTGCGAGCAGCGAGTGCCCTTTGTAGTGAGCCTGTCAAACCATAGGCGCCTTATGAAATTGCCAACATGAACACAAACGAAATCGTCGAATTTCGTATAGAAAGAAAAGGAACCACTTTATTCATAGTCTTTGACCTTCAATCCCGGCGCTTCAAGGCTTCTTTCTTCTGATTCCGGATAAGAGTAGTACACAGAGTCAAGCCTTTTACCTATTCGGTATGGAGGGTGCTTTGCGTGAGATGACAAGCAATAACTGAAGTTCACTATTCTCGAGAAAAAGAAGGAAACAATAAGCTATTCTTTTTGAATAAGAAGTTGAGTCTGGAGCTGAGTGGAATAAGGCACTCAAGTAGTTACGCTTGTCCCTTGCCATGTAGTTACGGTCCATACAGAAGCTATGATGACTTGGCTTCCTTTCTTCTTTTCCTTGTGCAAGTCAACTGTTCCCTGGCACACCTTCAGTTCAGCTGTGACATCTTGCACTTGTAAGATCACTTGCTTGCCTTTATGCTTGAGTTTCCGCATTCCTTTCCTCCAGTCAACTGTCATTTGACCAAAACTTGACAACCAGTCAATGCCTAAATAAGATCATAACCTTGTACATCAAGCACCCTAACTTCTGTTTCAAATTCATGGTTTTGTAAACTCATCTGCTTGTAAATTCATTGTGTAAAATAACTCGTAAATTCATTGTGCCAGAATTGATCACTGATCAGGTGTGATCAGTCTCATCCGTCTAAGAGACTGATCCGGTGCGATGAGTCTATTCCGTGTAATATTTTGGAATTCCTCTTCCAACTCGTCCCGGAATGGGCGTTATGGCAAAGAACAAGAAGAAAAAGAAAGAAGAAATTTGTCCAATAGTAACAAATGGTGCCTCCACAGGTTGACATCCGATCCAACCTAGTAGTAAGCAATCCGCCAAAAGCAACCAAAATATTCCTCTGATTTCAGAATCCAATTTCGAAAATTGGCTATGGAGATTTTGTGCGGTCAGAGATTCATACAGACACAAAGGGGCCCTTATTTTAAAGCAGGAAAGTCGTTTCGATCCAATCCATTCTTGGGGTCCGAAAAAGACACTGGATATGTCAGTGACTTTGCACGACAAAGCGTTCTCTGAGGGCATGGAATGTACCATTTTTTGGTCAGAATCTTTACAGTAATGTCTATGTTAGATTCTCCGGTCGAAATACGGGAAAACTCCATAAAAATTCTTTATGGAAACGGAGTTTTGCGAATTCTCCCCGGAACTGGAAGATCATTTCGAGATCTTCGAGCATATTCGAGGGTTCAATGTGACTATTGTCACTTCGGCCAATACAAAAGATGAGACTTTACTACTGTGGAGCGGCTTTTTGCTAAAAGATGAGGGAGAAACTAAGTAAGATGTCGGAGAAATAAGCGATATGAGATCACAAACGTAGATTGCTCGCGGCTAAATATGAATTGAGACGAAAGCTTTCTAATTTTGTAACCCGATCTTCCGTCTGATATGCGTGGGTTAATGGACAGATGAAGAGTTGGTGAGTAGGGTAAGATGAGTGGTATAAAGATCTTTTAACAGTTCTGCTATTTTTTGCATTTGAAGGTCAAGGCTGTGTTTAGTTCATGACAGGAGGGTGAAAAGGGGTGAAAAAATCACATCGGACACTGTAGTGTACTGTAACACTTTTCGTTTGTTTGTGAAATATTGTTCTACCATGACCTAATAACTAGGCTCAAAAGATTCGTCTGGTCGTGTACATCAAAACCATGCAACTAGTTTTTTTTATTTATCCACGTTTAGTGCTCCATGCATGAGAAGAGAGATTTGATGTAATAGATGAATAGTGAAGTTTAGAGAGAGAAAGTTTGGGAACTAAACACAACATATTTTTTGTTTCAACCTCTTAAATTGTTTTGGATCCTTATAATACAGAATATTTTCTTATGCATGAATTTTTTAAATACACCAAAATATTTTGAAAAATGTTTTCATAGAGCTTTTCATAATTTTTTCTGAAATTTTTGAATAAACTAGAAAAATCTTTAGGAAATATTTCTAGAAATTGTGGTTTGTCTAAAATATTTAAATTTTATAAAAACATTTTCAGAATATTCCTGATAAAATTTCAACAAATACTTTTGTAAAATATTTCAAATAAAGTTTGCATCAAAGAAGTTGAAATAAAACTTTTTGCAGAAATGTTTCAACAAATTTTGAGCATAAAACAGCCGACAAAATCATAACACAAATAGAGAACGGAAAGACAAAAATTGATAGGGGAAACTTATTCATTGTAATTTTAATATACAGAACGAGATAATACTAAGTATTTGAGAAATGAAAGATGGCTAGCTTCCTTCTCAGCGGAATAGGAAATAGTAACTTTTGCTCGATTTCTGATTGTTGTTTCTATTGCTAATATTTAGATCTGTGTTTAGTTCCAAAAACCCGACCCAAAATTCTCAGCGGAATAGGTCTTTGGAAAGACATGAAATGTGAAATGTGCAATAAATAGTAGCTTGGGATAAAGGGAAAAAGAAAAAAAATGATGAAGTAGGCTTTTGAACGCATGTAATTTGCTATGTATGAGACTGCATGGACACGTATTGCGTGACTTGCCCCAGGAATTATATTTAATCAGTTCTAGAAGTAGTTTTGTGCGGTGCCTATTTTAGAAAATGATTAAAAGAAGAGGTAAACCAACCATTGAAGTTTCAAATGGATTTCATACACAATTACATCATTTTGGAACGGTAACAACGGGCACAATTTTTGCACAAATAGCTGGTTCACCTAGTGTATTGCAATTCGATCACGGTGGATTCAAACAGCAGAGCATGACAGCTGAGAAATGATCATCGGAGCAACAAAGTCAGATAAGAAAGTACTACATATGAATCTGACGAACGGGAGTACGAGACAGATCCTTATGGTGAGTACAAAATACAAATTACATTGAAGCAGGCAAGCAGAAAGTGGCAAAGTCCCCCGTTCATGCAACGGCGACCGTCAGTACTAAGTAGAGAACTAAATACTGGCATTACTTATTAAGCAGATACATACGGTTCCAGTACCAAAAGCTAATTTCGCACCAAACCCACCAAGAGCGTCTGTTACACACGACAACCAGACATTGATACTAGTAATTAAACTAATCACTCCAGAACTAAACAGCAGCATATGACTGCATAAAGCATGGTTGATGAATGAAGCTAGCTAATAGCTACTGCTGGAGAGCCAGCCCATGCCACGCCAATTGACTCCGTGCGCATTGTAAGCAGCCAGCTTCAGCGAGCTAGCATGGCTGGAGCTGGAGCTCTGCTGCCGCGGATGAAAACATCAGTGAGGACGGTCTTGGACTCGAACGAAGCCTTGAGAATCTTCAGAGCCTGCAAACGTCGCAACAGAACAAGTGTTGAGAGAGAGAGAGAGAGAGAGAGAGAGAGAGAGAGAGAGCAGGTTCTGACCTCCGTGTACCCGATCAGCACGGTCCTCTCCTGCACCGCGCCGAGATCCCTGACCGCCATGGTGTTGAACACGGAGATGCTGGAGATGGTGGACATGGGCGCGATGGCGAGGTCGTTGTGTACGTCATGTTGCCCTGCACGAACGCTCCGGCGGCGGACTGAGCGCTCCGACCCATCACCTGGCTGAGATTCAGTGCCGGGGTGATGATGCCACTCCCAGAACTCGTATAGGTCACGTCGTTACGCTGTGACGCCGCCCCTGGTGGCCGGCCGCCGCAGGACGGGCACCTGGTGCGCTCGCTCACGTCCAGGAGGCGGAGGAGGGAGCCGACGCAGCCGGCCGCCGGCGGCGGCACAACGGGGCGGAGGAGCGCGTCCATGTCGACGCTGCTGTAGAGCCCGCCGATGCTGCCGACCACGGAGTCCTGCCCCAGCAGCATGACCACCGTGCCGACGGGGAGGGCGAGGAGGGAGAAGAGGAAGTCGACGGCGTCCTTGCTCGCCTCGGCGAACAGCACGCGCTGGGCCCTCGTGTCGACGAGAAGCTTCATCCTAAGCGTGGTGGTGGGGGCGGCGACCGCCATTGCCATCTCTCGAGGGCGGCCGGCGGAACTACTATGCTAGAACTGGGCAAGAGCAAGACTTGAGCAAATATAATGGACGCTGCCACTGGCACTGCTGGACTCCTCCGTATATATATAACACGCGTGATACTCGCACTAGCACCGTGGATACTCGTCTACTAGCGCTGTGTGCGAGCGCACGGCCTTTCGTATCCATCCGGTGCGCAGAAGTGGAGCACGGCAGGAGCTTCTGAATTGTGATGGAACAATTCAGTTCAGATGTAGTACTGCTGATGTGATTTGGGCCAGCTCTGCGGCTCTGCCTGCACAAGCAAAGGATTGCAGCGCCGTGCCATCGAGGCGGTGTTTAGTTCCCGGAAACGAAAAGTGAAGTTTGGTAAAAATGTCACATCGGACATTGTAGCGCACTGTAGCACTTTTCGTTTGTTTGTGGTAATCATTGTCCTACCATGACCTAACTAGGTTCAAAAGATTCGTCTCGTCGTGTACATCAAAACCATGTACTTAGTTTTTTTATTTACCCACGTTTAGTGTTCCATGCATGAGGAGAGAGATTTGATGTGATAGGTGAATAGTGAAGTTTGGAGAAAGAATTTTTTCCCTTTTTAAGGGAACTAAACAGGGCCCAAAGAGCGTTGGCAACTTCGGCCTTGTTTAGGTCTAAAAGTTTCTAAAATTTAGAAGTCAAACTTTGATTTTTTGGAATACGTGCGTCATTGTAGCATTCGTACGAAAAATTATCGAAAAATTGATTAATTAGGTTTAAAATATTCGTCTCATAGAGTATAACAAAACTGTGCAATTAGTTTTTAATTTCATCTATATTTAGGCCTTGTTTAGATGTTAGAATTGGGAGGTTGAATTTGAGAGTAAAATGTCACTTCGTAATCATTGCGCTACTGTAACATTTCGTTTGTATTTGTGAAAAAAGTATCCAAAAATTGATTAATTAGTTTTAAAATGTTCGTCTCGCAGAGTACAACAAAACTGTGCAATTAGTTTTTGATTTCTTCTATATTTAGTACTTCATATATGTTATGATATTTTGATGTGATGCGGAATCTTCTTTTTACATAGTGTATTTGGGAGTTGCTTTTTGGAACTAAACAAGGACTTAGTACTCCATGTATGTATCAAAATGTCGGCACATGCATGGAGTACTAAATATACATGAAATAAAAAACTAATTGCACAATTTTGTTGTGAACATTTTAAGCCTAATTAATCAATTTTGAATATTTTTTATAAATATAAACGCAATGCTACAGTATCGCAGGGGTCAAATTTGAGGTGCAAATTTTACATCTAAACAAGCATTGGGGGTGTTTAGTTCCCGAAAAGTGAAGGTGAAGTTTGGTGAAAATGTCACATCGGACATTGTAGCGCACTGTAGCACTTTTCGTTTGTTTGTGGTAAACATTGTCCTATCATGAACTTACTAGGCTCAAAAGATTCGTCTCGTCGTGTACATCAAAACCATGTATTTAGTTTTTTTATTTACCCACGTTTAGTTTTTTTATTTACCCACGTTTAGTGTTCCATGCACGAGGAGAGAAATTTGATGTGATAGGTGAATAGTGAAGTTTGGAGAGAGAATCTCGTGTTTTGAAGGGAACTAAACAGTTCCAAAGGCTACAACTTGCTGATGAGGCCTCCTCCAATAGTGAGAGAGCTGCTACTAGCTCCACGGCACAGTAAAAACAGCAGTATAGTGATGTACCGTACACGGTGCAGTCTCACCGGAAGATGAACTCCCTCCGTCCCTATGAGTATTTTTCGATTTTCGTATATCACGTTTGACCATCCGTCTTATTCAAAAAATTTATGAATATATTATTTATTTTGCTATGACTTGTTTTATTATTAAGTATATTTTAAGTGTGACTTATTTGTTTTATATTTTTATAAATTTTTTTGAATAAGACGGATGGTCAAACGTGATGTTTGAAAGTCAACAAATGCTTATATTATGAGATGGAGAGAGTATGAGCTAAGCTCTTGAAGAAGCGCTGGCTCATGAGTTTGAACACTATTTATCAAATAAAATATCCTATGAGCTAGGGTCCGTTTAGTTTTCAAACTTTCTGTCTCCAAACTTCACTATTCGTCTATCCCATCAAATCTCTCTCTTCATACATGGAGCACTAAACGTGGGTAAATAAAAAAACTAATTCCATAGTTTTGATGTACACGACGAGACGAAACTTTTGAGCCTAGTTAGGTCATGATAGAACAACGATTACTACAAACAAACGAAAAGTACTACGGTGCACTACAGTGTCCGATGTGACATTTTTAATAAATTTCGCCACCCTATTTTTAAACACGAAGTGGACTGATGGAGGAGGCCTGAGGGCCTAGCCCTAGCTAGGTTCGATCTAGACAGCGTTGGCCACTTCACAGTTCACAGTCAAAGCTGCCTACGATTGACTGCACTCTCTGGAAAGAATTATAAAGAAGTTCAGTAACATGTTAACATTGAACAATACTCCAGGTAATATTCAAACCAAAATTAGCGTGAGGGCTAAAATTGTCTTTTCACGTCCCATCTCACGGCAGTATCAAAAAGAGAAGAAAAATTTAGTTCGGTATCAAATAGGAAAGAAATTTTTTTGAAAGGTCAAGGAAGAAACGAGTCATTTTTTCAGTGTCAAATAAGAAATTTTTCTCTATAAACAAGGGAAGACACCAGAGCCTTTCAGAAGGATGGGTGCGGTGCTGATTTTTCTTTTAGGGGCCCACATATACTTGATGAGCACCTATTGATGCACTTAATTTGGGACTTTTTTGAATGGTACAATTGTAGTTAAAATGGAACAGAGAGAGTACTCCTTTCCCGAGCGAAAGGAAACTCTCGAAGAGTCAAACAAATCTAAATTTAATCAAATTTATAAAAAAATACTAATATCTATAATATAAAATAAAAATAGTAATATTTATAATCAAAATAAATATTATCAAACTAATTATAGAATGTATTTTTATATTAAATCTATTTAAAAATATAAATATTACTACTATTTTGTATAAAAGTGATTAAAGTTTAAATTGTTTGATTTGTTGTGAAGCGTATGATGCATTCTTCCTTGGAAGGAGCTAGGCCGAGAGTACTATTTTGTTCCCTAGGTCTTGCAGAAACCTTTTGTTAACCCTTGAAGCTACTGTTACTTAGGGCATTTGGGTTATTTTGCAGACGCGGGTCACTGCCCTGTTCGCTTGGCTTATCAGCTACCAGCCAGCATAATTTTTCAGCAGAAATCAGCATCAGCCACCGGTATTTTTCTCTTAGCACAAACCAGCACCAGCCACCAGTCCGCACGTCGATTACACGGTGTAGCGCTGACATTGCATGCCACGTCGAACAAAGTGGCAAAACGATAAGTTCTAAGTAGAGCAATTAAAGGTCCCATTTGAAGGAGTGACCTCTGTAAAGAGTGACAAATAGTTAATTATTCCAATCTCTGCTCTACTCCTTCCGACGTCTGGGCGAGTGGTCATCAAAGACCAAAACCAGCCAGATCCCAAACCAGTAGGTCATGGAAACTAGCAGTAGTGTTGTCAAAAGAAGTTCAAGCAACTGTTCGAGCATCAATGCATCACCAACCAAAGGTTAACCAAATTAAACCATCGGCATAGCATAATCACACAGGCACATAATGGCATTATCACGTACTCGATCTTAACACCATCCTGGATACTATTACTGCATAACAACACATTACCACTTACATGCTGACATCAAACAAGCTAAGGATACTAATAACAGCAGGATTTGACAAAGTTCAGTGATCACGCAAAAGAAAATAGCTACAGTACATTGCAGCCATAGGACGACCAGCATGACGAGCTATGCTACTAGCACTAGGCAACGAGCTGAGTGCCAACGGCAGCTACCATCTGCCAGATGGTTTCAGTATGTACAACACCCAAAAGGCTGGAACGGATCGATGACATCGCAGAAAGCTGAAGCATCACACAAGAAGATCACCCATCACCATGCCGTACGTGCCACACGCGCATGGACCAGCTGTGCCATTCAAGCACGACCGCCCGCCGGGGGCTTCTTGTTGTTGCCGCCGTGGAGGAAGACGTCGGTGAGGACGGTCTTGGACTGCAGGGACGCCTTGAGAATGGCCAAACCCTGCAAGTTAAAGCCACATGTTGAACGTACGTTAATCCACAATGTTCAAATCGGAGAGTAATGGAGAACAGACGAAAGATCTAGCTGCGATTTACCTCGCTGTAGCCGAGCTGCACTTTCTTCTCCTGGAGGTCGCCGATGTCCACCGCGAAGGTGTTGAGAAGCAGGGTGATGTTGGAGACGGCGGCCATGGGGGTGGTGACGGTGAGGTTGTCCCTCACGATGTACTTCACGATGCCCTGCACGAACCCGGAGCCGACCGACGGGAGAAGCTGAGTTCCAGTCGTCATCTTCTCGTCCTCACAGGACGGGCACTCCCTGCCGTACTCGCTCGCAATGCAGTAGCTGCAGTTGCTGCTTGTGCATCTGTACAAGTACACCTGCTTCTTCCCGGCCGGCAGGCCGAGAAGGGAGTTTCCGGACGAGAGCACCGTAGGGCACAGGAGGGCGTCCTTGGCGGCGCCGGGTTGGTCGTAGGTGGAGCTGAGCTTCTCCACGCCGGCGTAGAGGTTGCTGACGCAGCCGACCATGTCCTCCTGGCCGAGCAGCTTGACGGACGTAGCGAGGGGCAGGGTGAGGAGGGAGAAGAGGAAGTCGACGACGTTCTTGCCCGCCTCCGCGAACAGCAGCCGCTGGGTCTTCCTGTCGATGAGGAGCTTCATGCTCAGCTTGACGGCGGGAGTTGCCATGGGATTTTGGGAGCTAGAGAGCTCACAAACCACTAATGGTAGGTTTCTTGGTGTGCTAGACTGCTAGGACTGGAACAAAATCTGGTACGCGCCGCGCGCACCGCGCGCTCGGTGCACGCCCCCTCGTGGCACCCAGCGATTGGGCGACGGAGCGGACTCCCGCGCGTCTGATTTTTTTTCCGGCTCAACTCCTATCGCGGACTCTGCTAGTCGGCTCGGCTCGACCTTGGAAAGGTCGCCATCGGCTCCCGTCCGCCCTCGCGATTGGAAACGAAAGCCCTCGGCTCGCGCACAGGAAGGCTCGTGATTGCAAAGGCCATCGGCTCGCACGCGATTGGAAAGGACTGCAAACCCCGATCCATCTCCTTCCGATCGGCTCGCGCACGGCTTCCGCCTGCCCTCGCACGATTCAACTCCCTGGGGCGACGGGATGCCGGAAGGACGGCGCAGCGCCGCCATGCCGGAGGGGCGGCATGGCGAAGCACTACCCTGCGATGAAGACGTCGACATCGACAGGTAACTGTTGTGGATGCTCCCTCTTATCGCTGTAATCGCTTCCTGATATAGATTAAACACAATGGTTGTGATCCCACGTACGAACTTCAAACAATGAACTCAATGGTTGTGATCGTTTTCTGATGAAGATTGCATGCTCCTTCTATGAATGATGATGTTGCTTTCAATCGTGGAGAAGATCAGGAACATTAAGTAACACATAATGGATCAGTGGAGATCGAAGTAACTGACGAGGTAAACATAAATAAAAGTAGCAAACTTCACAGACTATATGTAATATTTTTTTTGATATGGTACAACTTCAATTGACAGTTATTTGTACAGGATGTGGTTGATAAATATGTTGAGATGGCACCTAAAGTTGGAATGTCTTTTGACGGTGAAGAAAAGGCTTATGAGATGTACAATACCTATGCTGGACTTGTTGGCTTTAGTGTTAGAAAGAGCGGAATGAAGCGTCGGAAATCAGATGATAGTTTATGTCAGAAATATTTTGTTTGCAGTGGCGAAGGACATCGGAAAAATGAGTCATCACAAAAAGATATTACAAGAACCGGTTGTGATGCTCGTATCCAGTTTAGTATCAGCAAGGAGAATTTATGGACTGTGCAAAAGGTCATAGTAGAGCATAACCATTATCTTGACAGTCCAAATAAGACACATAAGTTGAGGTCACAACGAGAGATTATAGAGGCAGATAGAAAATTAATCGGGCAGGCACGGCGGTCTGGAATGAAGCCATCCCAAGTTTTTAATTTCATGAAGGAGCATTACGGAGGGGAAGACAATGTACCATTTAGTAGGATGGATTGCTATAATGCGGTTGGTCGCGAGCGCAGACAGTACTTAGAAGCCAATGATGCACAAACATTATCTGAATATCTAAGAAATAAACAAGCCAAGGACCCTACATTTTTTTATGCAATTCAGGTGGATAAGGAAACTGGTCAGATAACAAATTTCTTTTTGGCGGATGGTCAGTCTATCATGGATTACAAATGCTTTGGTGATGCTGTGTGCTTTGACATCACATTTGAAACAAATAAGTTTCAAATGCCTTTTGCTCCGATTCTTGGCACGAACCATCACAAGCAAACAATAATTTTTGGATGTGCACTCATGTTCAACGAGACTATTCCATCATTTGTTTGGCTATTTGAGTCCTTTCTTCAAGCAATGTCTGGAAAGCACCCAAGCACAATTTTCACAGATCAAGATGCGGCAATGGCAGCAGCAATTGCTCGTGTATTCCCAAACACAGCCCACCGCCTATGTTTGTGGCATATTGGCCAAAATGCTGTCAAACATCTTGCTCCTATAATTAAAGCATCAGAGGACGAGGCAGAGGACAAGTCAGGTAACAAGTTCTGGGCGGATATACTGCCTAGATGGACAAAATATGCTAAAATTGGATTTTATATTGAAACAAAACAAGGATCCGAAGAGGGAGATTTGAATGCACATGCAGCACTTATATCTCGACAGGCCACAACTCTTGCATTGAAGTGTTCGTCATCGAAACAACTACTTGATAAAATCCAGAAAGCCATGCATGAATTGAACTTGGAAGCGCATACTTATCTAAGTGAGATGCATGAAAAATCCAATGAGATTTCTCCTACTTCAAATGAATGTGTTCGGGATCCACTAAATGGTGTAATAGCATTTAGAATCCCTCCAGTCATAAAAGGTCCAAAGGAGACACGTTTTAAAAATGTTCTTGACAAGAACACAGGGAAGAAGAAGAAAAAGAAGGGTGCCCAGAAGAAAGGTAGCGACCTGTCCGATGCCTTTTGTTCTAGTGTAAAATTGATTCTAAATATCTGTTTATCATATATATTGCATTATAGGTGACAATCTGGAACATGATGATATCGAAACAACAGACGAACGTGCAGAGCCAAACCAAATAATTGTAAGACAATAGCTATTTTCACAATTTATTTCATTACAAACATGATTTATGAACACATTCTTGTATTATACACAGGATTTTAATGTTGGAACATCGTCAACCATGAATTCTCCTTTCGCCCAAGATGGATATACTAATGTCACAATGCCCCAATTCAATTTATTTATAAATTCTTCTGTAATGGCTCCTCCATACATACCAGGAGGGTATACAAGTCTCTTAATGGGAGTTAATCAAGCTGCTACAACGCAAGATGCTGTTAGGAAGTTACATTTTGATGAATCTATCTAGACATGTTCTCATGAAAAACCATATTGTTTTGTAAACATGAATTTATTTTGCTATCATGAGAGCAAACATTTTGGATAATTGTTTTGTCAACATTAATTTATTTTGCTGTCATTTATGTGATTTCGGAAAAAATTGTGCAAAAATAATTGACCCTCTTTTTAGCTCTTTGATTTGGTTCTGAGGGCAAGACCTATGTTGAGGTTTGAATGATTCATGCCTTGTTATATCACCAAAAGGCTATTATTGCCTACACAAACAGTTCTCCAGATGTCATGTTGCCGGTACGTATTTGAAAGGCTAATTCATCAGTAAAGTTGAAACGGGCCTGTGGCGTCATAAGGCCGGCCATAATGCGCTAAAATATGCTGATTTCCCTATGCATGTAGCCTTTGTATCTGAATATGGTTAGATTACGAACAGTTCTCTGAACCTTACACCAAGCGAGGTCACACTAGCAGGCTGATCACGTATAGTAAGTAAATAAATTGTCTGTCAACAATTTGCAGCTGCATTGCCAGGCAATGGTGGCACAGTACGAGGCGAGTATAACTGCGAGGCCATACATTTGAAACTGAGGCCGATCGGAGGTTCCTATGCGCGAGCCGAGGGCTTTTGTTTCCAATCGCGATGGCGGACGGGAGCCGATGGCGACGTTTCCAAGGTCGAGCCGAGCCGACTAGCAGAGTCCGCGATAGGAGTTGAGCCGGAAAAAAAAACAGACGCGCGGGAGTCCGCTCCGTCTGCCCAATCGCTGGGTGCCACGAGGGGGCGTGCACCGAGCGCGCGGTGCGCGCGGCGCGTACCAGATTTTGTTCCGGCTATGGGGCGATATGCAAGGCAAGGCGTGGCAGCACGGGGATAAAAAGGAGAAGCATGAACTTCGCACGGTGACACGTACGGGCGCACTCGTGTGGTTGCTCTGGCGCCCCCACGCGTCCACGTCCAGCGAGGCAGCTGCAGCTAGAGGCGACAGCTGGGCTGGACTTCGACTGTGTCATCCACCGATCGTCTATGGTCAATAGTATCCATGATCTTTACTAGTACAATTCTATAAAATTGACACAGTAGATGTTGGATTAATTGGGCCATTGGCCCATTTTAGTCTCAATTAATCAAAAGAAATTAAAGGTCCACTAATAAATGCTAGGGGTATAAATCCCGGATTGAGAGTCAACGGGAATCCTAACTAACTTAAATGGTGGGTCAAAGGTGGACCACTTGTGAAGTTGGTAAAAGGAGAAGGGCGTGCCACACGCGCGCGCTCGCTCGCCGAGCCGAGCCGTGGCCGATCCACTAATGACAGTCATTAAGTCATAGCTGTTACTGATATTATTCAGAGAATGTAACCGTTGGACTGACTAGTAACTGACGGCATAATGGTCATTGCTGCCCTGCTGAACGCGTCCAGGTTCATCCTCTCCTTTCTCCCTGAGCGCCTATAAGAGGAGGCATTTCCTCCCAGGCGGGACAAAAACTCGAAGCTCCTCTCTCTCTGGTATTCCTTTCAGGAAACCACTCTCTTCTCCCTGTTGTTTGCTGCTCTCTCGCATTCCCAACGCAAGCTTTGCGCGCACTCTGCTTGCGTGAGCAGTTGCCTCCGAACCGGCGATAAGGTTTTTGGGGAGCGTACTCGTACGCGCCTGCTCGTCTACTTCTCGGCGGACATCTCCACCAACCCGACGACCACAAGCTGTACGACTACGTCCTCTCCATCACGCGAACGACTACATCCCGGAGGCCGTTCGAGGGACTTCACTGCATCGCCTCGCCACTGCCTCGAATTTGATCGACTACTTCAAGCAGGCTAGTCACAATGGCTGGTAACGGCGTTTCCGATGCCTCCGGTTCCGGTTCCGTTCCTGTGTACAAACTAAACCTTCTCTGGTTATGCTTGTTGTTCATGTTTCTTTTGGGAATTAACCTGAACACTAGCATATGCTTTGCTCTCACTGGATCACTCACTATGGTCATGAATTTGTTAATAATTTCTGGAATTAAAATGTACCGAAAAATGCCTAGATTTCTAACAATCCAAAAACCTTATGATATTAATAGGCTTTCGGTAACTACCTTTGCTGCGTCAATCAAACCAAATGTTTTCGATGGCTCAAATTACAAGCGTTGGCGGCAGAGGGTCACGTTGTGGCTGACGGCCATGAACATCATGCATGTCACACAGGGGAAGCCCGAAACGCAAACTCCTGAGGAGGAGAGAGCTTTCGTGGCGGCCGATAACCTGTTCAGAGGTGCCATCTTGAGTGTTCTAGCCGAAAGCATCGTGGATACGTACCTCTTGCTGCCAAGCGGCAAAGAAGTTTGGGATGCGCTTGAAGCTAAGTTTGGGGTCTCTGATGCTGGTGGTGAGCTGTATGTCATGGAACAGCTCTATGACTACAAGATGGTTGAAGACCGTCCTATGGTAGAGCAGGCCCATGAGATTCAGGCGCTGGCTAGAGATCTTGAGAACTATAGCGAGGATGCACCATGTAAGTTGCCTGACAAGTTTGTGGCTGGAGGTATTATCTCCAAGTTACCACCTTCTTGGAAGGACTTTGCAACCTCTCTGAGACACAAGAGACAGGAGTTCACTGTTGTCGATCTTATTGGCACTCTTGATATTGAAGAGAAGGCGAGGGCAAAGGACCAACGTGGTAAAGGGATTGTTGGGACTTCTAGTGCCAATCTGGTGCAGAAGAAGAACCACAATGCGTCCAACAAAAGGAAGAACAAGCCGCATCAGAACCAAACAAAGGCTGTCGGTGCTGAGATTGGCCGCCCAACCTCAGCGCCACACAGAATGCGCTGTGTCCCGTCCCCTGACGGTTGATGCAAGAGCTAGCACGATGACACAAGAGTTTATCCTGGTTCTGACCGCGGGGCCGTACGTCCAGCAGACTGTGCTCGCGGCACTATACTATCTTGCACCGAGGTGCCTGCAGTGGGGGGGGGGGCTACAAGCACGGCGGGAGAGGAGAGGAAGTCTCCAAGTCCCTGAAAATGGGTGTGAAAGTGATTGAGGAGAGTGCCAATATCGTGGAAGGCGGTGATCGTGTGCGTGTTCGTCTGTTTTCTCTCTCGCCCCCTTCCTCCTTTTATAGGCCAAGGAGAGGGGGGCCTACAAGTACAAGTACAGTGTGTACTACAAGGGCGCGCACTGGAGAGCATGGCGCCGGGCGTGCGGTCGTCCTTGACCCTGGCCGGGGATTTAGCTCCGGCTTCTGCGGGTGTCACGACCGTCCCTGTGCATGTCCTGGAGTGGTTTCAAGGGGCGGTGCCGCCGTAATCCGCGCCCAGCCGTCCGCCGCTGGTTGGTTCGAGGGCGTGGCAGGTGGGGAAGGACAGGAGTCGGCGGCACAGGGGTCGGCATGGTGGTTGCTGTTGACCACAGTGCGCGGCGTGCCCGGTTTACCGGGGAATGGCCGAGAGTTGGTGGATTTGACCCGGCGTTCGTCATCACCGGGCCGCGCCTGACCGGAGTCCGTGCTCGGTCGCTGCTCATATATTCGTTCGAGGGTTCTTCACGCCCATTCGAGGGCTGCACCGGGGGGGAAGGACGGGAGCAGGTAGAATAGCGGTGTGGAATGACGCCTGCAAGTCTGCACAGGGCCTTGCGCAGCGCCGCATGCGTCCGCACAGTAGCGGTGAGGACGCATAGTGACCGGAGCAGGTAGAACAGCGAGCTCTGCGGTGTTAGCGGCACGGCGTGGGGAGAGATCGCCCTTTGACTTCGGCGCCTGCCCGATGGGGCGGGCATTAAATGCCGTTGTCGGGCGGGGCGCCGGGGCGCGCCGCGTCGAGTAGAGGGGTGGCCTCGAGCGAGGCGGAGTTGGCTCGCATGCTTGAGGGGGTGCGCGGCCCTTGAGGGAGGCGGAGTTGGCGTTGCGCCTGACTCGGGGGGTCCGGGTCCCTCGAGCGAGGCGGAGACGGGGGTCGCCACTTGGGTCCCCTCGATAGGCGAGCTCGGACGGCTGTTTTGGGCCGTGATAAGCTGTGACGGGTCGCGCTACCTTGGTGGCCCTTTCGAGCTGCTGGTGATTCGGCCCTCTGTGGTTAACGTTTTTTTAGGGTGGTTACCCCGATGATTAGGGGACCCCCTGGGTCTGTCCTCGACAGTAGCCCCCGAGCCTCTGCCGGACTAAGGGTCAGTCGGGCAGAGGCTGATGGTTTGCGGGATCGTTCCCGGGCATTCTGTGGGGGTTACCCCTTGATTACGCATGTTCTTCCGTGGGGGCGCGCGAGCTCACCCGCGGGTGTAGCCCCCGAGCCTTTGGAGGAGTGAGTTCACTCGTGCAAGGGCTTTGACTCCCGAGGGTTGTGTTAGTCGCTCCCCATTTGACGTGGTGGATTGCGGGGATGATACCGATTTATACGGAACTCGAGGGGCGGGTCCTGCACGGCTTCGACGTGTTTCGCGCATAGGAGGAGGAGGATATGCTGCAAGGAGCCCCCAAGCCCCTGGCCCGAGCGGAGGCGATCAGGGGGGATCTTGTCTTTGAGTTGCGACCCTCGCTTCCCCTTCGCGGGGGAGAGGGGTGAGGTCATTCGTGTAACCCTCGAATTGGGCCGCGTACACGGATGCCTCGGTGAGCTGCTAGCGGGTAGTTCAAGTGGACGCCCGTGCCCCGTTCGCTAGGGGTCGGCTCGTGGTCCGGAGACTCGTCCATAAGAGCGCTTGCAAAGGTTTGCTAGGTAGGGCTCGGCCCCCTTCGATGGAGGCCAAGGGCGCGGAAGCTCTCCCTCGATGGGATCCCTCGTCTAGCTGCCCATGTCTGGCCTTGAACACAACAGGGGCATCCCCAAACTTTGCGTTTGGGGTAAAGTCCGTTGAGCACGCCCGAATCGTCCCTGACTCTGTTGATCCGGAGCGCCTGTCGAACCCTTTTGCGGGCCAGGCTTCGTACTCCTGATCAGTGGGGCCTTGCGAAAGGTGCAGGTCGCCCTCGAGCTGCGGGCTCGAGAGTGGGTTGGTCGAGCGTGACCTGCAGCCTTCGCATCGCTTAATCTGGGGCGCCTGTCGAACCCTTTCGAGGTCTGGGCTTCGAGCCCCTGATTAGTAGTACCCCGCCCCTCGGGGGGGGGCGTCGTTGTCTTACCTTGGAAGGAACCCTTCCGTTCGGTTGTTGACGCTTCGGTTTGCGGGCCTACGCGCGACCGCTGGCGGGCGTGGACGTGGCTGACGTGGCACGGAGTGGGCGAGGTGGGCGTAGTGGGCGCACCTTTTTAGGCGGAGTTCGCGTGCGCCGGGGAGAGGCGAGGCGACGGGCGGTCAGGCGCCGCTGCCGTGTCGTTTCGTTTTACTGTGCCGCAGTAAATGCCGCCGCTCACGCGTGCCGTTCTCCGGGGAAAGGGGAGGGGGCCCCTGGTTGTCATTGATGCGCCACGCGCGCCGGGCCTGTCGCCGATGGTTTTGTGTGCCGCGGCGGGGATGAACTCGCTCCCTCCCTTATAAAAAGGAAAGCGGGGGGGAGGGGATTACTTACCTTCGCCATTCCCCGCACCAGCTCGCGCCTCCGCCTTTCTCTCGCTTCCGAGTCCGCTTGCTGCTCTCTGCTCGTCCTGCCCGCCTTCGTCGCCTTTGCTCCCCGCTCCGCCGTCCGCCATGGTGGTCATTGAGGGCGTCACCGAGTGGACTCCGTCCACCGCCACCGATCACCTCCTGGAGGGCCTGGTGACCGGCGGGCAGCTCTCGCCCCGGGGCGATCCGGCACGGTCGGCGTGGATTGTCCCGTCGCTGGCGGCCAGGGTGCCAAACCCGCCGGCGGGGTACGTGGTGAGCTTCATCCGCTTCCACGAGCGGGGCTTCAACGCTCCTGCCAGTCAGTTCATGCGGGGCCTCTGCTACTACTACGGCGTGGAGCTCCACAACTTCGCCCCCAACACCATCTCTCAGGCGGCGGCCTTCGTCGGCGTCTGTGAGGGCGTGCTGGGGATCGAGGCGCACTGGGACCTGTGGGTCCACCTCTTCCGCGCTGAGCTCAGCACGTCCGGCGCGGGGAAGGGGGTGCGCCGTTCTTCGTGTGCCGGCGGTCTTACGCTCGCGCCGTTCGAGCCCCGGAAGCATCTGTATCCGGCCTGCAGGATGACCACCAACAATAGTGGCTGGGCCAAGGGGTGGTTCTATCTGCGCAACGACGGCCTGGGGTTGCCGGAGTACACAGGCAAGGTCTTGACGGAGAAGGCCGACTCCTGGAGCTACGGTGTTTCCGGCGACGGTCAGCGGAAGAGGCTCCGCCCCGCCATCGACGCCCTTCGTACTCTGGAGGGGTCGGGTTTGACCGTGGCGCACGTGCTTGCGCACTGCCATCGTCGCCGGGTGGTTCCCCTCATGGAGAGACAGCTCCCTCTGTTCTGGATGACAGAGGACGCCGACCCGGCGGCATTGACGGCTTCGCGTATGTTACCGGAGCCACCCCTTGAGGAGTACGTCGTCACGAGGGTGCGAACGGCGGTGCATCCCGACACTATGCCGAGTAACCAGAACAACCTCTGGTCGTTCCGGCTGCGCCCCGATGAGGGCCACGTTTTGTCGGTAAGTCGATATTTTCCCTCCCGAGCTGTCGGATTGATAACTTAGAATTTCCTTTCTCGATTCATTGTGGTTTCAGGAGGTGAACTGCCACCTCTACCGCTCCCTCGCGCCGACTCCGGAGGTGCGCGCATCGAACCGCGCCCGCCGTGACCGCGAAAGGGACGCGAAGGCGGCGAGGAAGGCCAGCAGCCAGAGGAGGCAGGCCCGGCGGGACACGCACTCGGCGGCGCTCCGCCGGTGGAGGAGGGACGGCGGGACGCCGCCGGCGTCCCCGGAGGACTCCCCGGACCCTCCCAGCGAGGAGGAGGAGGAGGAGATCGATGCCGGCGGGGCTCTGCCCGCCGGTGAGGAGGAGGAGATGGTCGTGCCGCCACCTGGGGCGGGCGCGGCGAGCCTTGGCGATGTCGCGCCGGTGGCAGCGCGGACGGCGGTCGCGCCCGCCCGACCCGCGGCGCCGCGGGCGCATGTGACTTCTACCCCTACTGCGTGCGCGTTGCGCCGCAGCAGATCGGATGCCGAGGGCTCGAGGGATTCGCAGCCCCCGAGCGGGTTGAGGGGGTCCTCGAGTTCGAGGAGGGATCCCTCATCGGGCGGCTCGAAGCGGAAATTGCAGGCCTTGCAGGACTGCGTCCGGTAAGTCTCGCTTTGAGCTATTCTTGTGATTTTCCATCCCCGTTTGGTTTTTTGCTTCGCAATTTCCGTTTTTCCTTTCTGATTCAGCGCTCGGGGTGCTGCCAAGGCCAACCTCAACCTTGCGCCTAAGAAGGCGTTGAAGGTCCGGGTGTTGGATTCCCCTCACGCAGGGGGATCGCGTTCGTGTGGGACTCCGCGTCCAGCAGCGACGCCCGCAGCGATGCCGGAGGAGCCGGCGCCGGGGGTACGAGATTCCCGGCCGATGGAGACGGAGCGGGGGGGACGCCCCCGATGGTGGTTACGGAGCTGGGGCAAGACGCCCTGGTGGTGGACGTGGAGCCGGGGCACGGTGCCCCGGTGATAGAGGTAGAGTCGGGGCGCAACGCTCTGGCTGAGGTGGGCGAGCAGGGGGGCCGTGCCACCGCCGTGGCCCCTACTGGAAAGAGGCAGGAGGCGGTCGCGCCGATCGGTAGCACGGTCATCCTGCCGGCTTCGGGTTGCACACAAGGCGTGGCCCAAGATGACGATGGTGGACGTGCTCCCCCTGCGGGGGTGGCTGCGGCCGAGGTGCCGGCGGCGTTTTCCTTGGCCCGGGGGCCGCCGCAGGCGCCAGTGGCTGGGGGAGCGGCAGAGTGGGATACGGCCGAGGCGGCGCTGCGTCAGGGTTGGCGCGGCCTGAGCGCATGGCCGGAGCAGCCCGGCGTCTCTGCCCGAGTCTGGCGGGGCATGGTGGAGGAGAATGAGCTGTGGGCTCGAGCAGAACGGGTCGGGACGGACCTGGAGCGGACCATCGCTGCCGCCGCCGATCTCCATTCCAGGCAGGCGCTGGAACTTTTCGAGGTAACCCCGTGCTTATCCATACTGCTTGGTAATTCGTCACCGTTTTTAGTTCGTGCCTTATCCTTGATGGTTCTTCATGCAGCTTCTGCGGAAGGAGGCGGCAGACAAGACCGCGTGCATCGTGGACTTGTACGCCGATCTTCGTCGGTACCATCAGGCGAACCTGGACCTGGGCACGGAGGTGACCCAGCTCACCGCCCGGGTGAGGGAGACAGAGACGGCCGCCCGCGCACACGAGGGTGCCAAGGCTCGCGCGGAGCAGGAACGCGACGCCGAGAGGGGCGCGGCGGAGCAGGGGGCCCGGGCATTGGCCGCGGCGTTGGAGCGGCTCGAGCTCGAGCGCAAGGCGCGCGAGGAGGCCGGGACCAAGCTGCTGGAGGCACAAGGCCAGCTCCAGCGGGAGCGCGAGGCGCTCACGGCGGAGCAGACGCTGCTCGAGCAGGAGCGCAAGGCGTGCGAGGCCACGCAGTCTCAGTTCGCGGAGGCGACAGCCCCGGCAGAGCAGAAGGCCCAGGAGGCCGAACGGCTGGGCCGCTCGCTTCAGGAGAAGGAGGGTGCGCTGGCCACCGCGGAGGACCTGCTCCAGCAGGAGCGCACAGCGCTTACCGAGGCCACGACCTTGGTAGATGGTATGGTTCTATGTTTTCTTAGCTTCCTTGGCTGTTTCTGTGTTGGAGTTCGTTTTCACGTGCTCAATCCTTGTCAAGGGCTGCGGAAGGCCGAGGCCGAGAAGGCGGACGAGGTGGTGGCTGTTCAAGCTGCCTACTCCGAGGCTCAGGGGGAGCTCGAAACTCTGAGGGCCGCCGCCGACGCCACGTGCCGGGACATCCAGTGCGTCGACATCCCGTCGGGGTTGCAGTCGGGGTCATCATTGCCCAGCCGCCTGAGGTCTTTGAGAGGCTGCGTGGCGGAGCGCCTCTTCAATGCTCTTCACCTTGGTGTGAAGAAGGCACTCGGCGTGGTGTCGACCCACTACGACATCGACCTTGCGGCGGTGGCGCGCGGTTATTTTATCGATGCAGACCTGGATGACGACGAGGCCGATGACAGTGCCAAGGACGCCGCCACAATGCTTGCCGCCAAGTTCGGGCATGAGCTTTTTCCTGGCGAGGATGAAGATGAAGATGCGCGCGCCGACATCGGGCCCGAGGCCGTGGCTGCCCCCGAAGCCGAGGCTGATCCTGAAGCCGACGCCGTGGCATCCCTTGAGGAGGGCATCGCCTCGGTGCGCCGTGATGACGATGGTCCTGGGGCCCTCGCGTCGGTTCCTTCGACTGTCGCCGCCGAGGCCGCCGCCCTGGGGGGTCTTGACACTGCCGCCGCGCCCCCGCAGGAAGGTGAAGACTGAAAGGTTCAGGCTTAGAGATCCAGATGTATCTTAGTTTTTAGGAGACTGGCTCTGTACATAAACTAAGTTTGAATTTCGATTGTGCGCTTCGAACTTGTTTGATTGTTCTATTGTGCTATTCTTGGCTTGGAGAGATTTTGGCTGGGTATTTTAAATCTGCGAGTAATTAAGGCGTGGAGTGGAGAGGGAGATGCCGTATCCCTTCGAGGGCGTAGGCGATGATGAATGGTCCTTCTCGTTTTCCAGCTTGTAAGTGCCAGGCTTGAGGACCTTGGCGATGATGAATGGTCCTTCCCATGGTGTAGTGAGCTTGTGGCGCTCTCGATTGTCCTGGCGCAACCTTAGCACCAGGTCCCCTTCGTGAAGGTCTCGACGCTGCACCTTCTGAGCTTGATACCGCCGGAGTGATTGCTGGTAGCGTGCCGAGTGAAGCAACGCCACGTCTCGAGCCTCATCTACCTGGTCCAGCGAATTCTCACGGTTCCGCTGGTTTTGTTCTTCTTGGTAGGCCTTGAGCCTCGGAGACCCGTACTCCAAGTCTGTTGGGAGGACGGCCTCGGCGTTGTAGACGAGGAAGAACGGGTTGAAGCCTGTGGCCCTGCTTGGGGTTGTCCTGAGACTCCAAATCACCGATGGCAGCTCAGCTACCCATTTCCGGCCAAACTTGTTTAGCTTGTTGAAGATCCTTGGCTTCAGGCCTTGTAGTATCATGCCGTTGGCACATTCTACTTGGCCGTTTGTTTGTGGATGTGCTACGGCCGACCAATCTCCGCGAATGTGATGGTTGGCGCAGAACTCTAAGAATTTCTTGCCGGTGAACTTGGTGCCGTTGTCGGTGATGATCGAGTTGGGTACCCCGAATCGGTGGATGATGTCGGTGAAAAACAACACGGCCTGCTCAGATCTGATGCTGGTGATGGCCCGGACCTCGACCCATTTCGAGAACTTGTCGATGGCCACCAACAAGTGGGTGAAGCCCCCGGGCGCTGGACGGAAAGGTCCCACGAGATCCAACCCCCAGACCGCAAAAGGCCATGTTACAGGGATGGTCTGTAGGGCGTGCGCCGGGAGGTGCGTCTTTCGTGCGTAAAATTGGCACCCTTTGCAGGTGCGCACGACTTCATTCGCGTCGGCTACGGCGGTAGGCCAGTAAAAGCCTTGCCGGAACGCGTTACCCACGAGGGTACGCGGCGCCGCGTGGTGTCCGCACACCCCGGCGTGGATGTCGCGGATCAACTGCTTTCCCTCGGGGACGAGGATGCATCGCTGCAGAATTCCTGAGGCGCTTTGTTTATACAGCTCGTCGCCGACCGAGACAAAGGTCTTGGCCCTTCTGGCGATGCGTCGCCCCTCGGTCCGGTCCGAGGGCAGCTCCCCGCGGTCGATCCACGCGAGGTATGGGCTGTGTCAGTCCTGCGGTCGTGTGTCCACGTCGATTTTCATGGCCTCGGCCGAAGAATTTCCAACGTCGAGGGCTTCGAGCCCCTCTTTCGAGGGGTCCTCTTCCATGGGCTCGACCCCCTCAGCCCCTGAGGGCGTCTTGAGGGCTCCGGCCCTTTGTTCGAAGTTGACGGAGGGTTGGTCGAGGTCGCGGGCGAAGACGTTCGGAGGAACGGTGACTCGCTCTGACGCGATCTTGGCCAACTGATCCGCTTCCTCGTTGTATTTGCGCACGATATGGTTCAGCTCGAGGCCATAGAATTTGTCCTCGAGGCGGCGAACCTCGTTGCAGTACGCCTCCATCTTTTCGTCGCGGCAGCTTGCGTTCTTCATGACTTGGTCGATGACCAACTGAGAATCTCCCCGGACGTCGAGGCATTTGACGCCGAGGTCAACGGCGATGCAGAGCCCAGCGAGGAGGGCTTCATACTCCGCCATGTTGTTCGACGCCGGGAAGTGCAAGCGAACCACGTATCGGATGTGCTCCCCGAGGGGTGAAACGAAGAGGAGGCCCGCGCCTGCCCCAGCTTTCATCACTGACCCGTCAAAGTCCATGGTCCAGCACTCGGCTTGGATCTGTGGCGGTGGAAGTTGGACGTCGGTCCACTCAGCGACGAAATCCACTAAGGTTTGCGATTTTATCGCTTTTCGTGGCGCGTAGGAGAGAGTTTCTCCCACGAGCTCCATCGACCACTTCGCTATCCTACCCGAGACGTCCGGGTTGCGAACTATCTCCCCCAAAGGGAAAGATGAGACCACGGTGACTGGGTGGGCCTCGAAGTAGTGTCTTGGTCTCGGTCAGCACCTCACTGATGTAGTACACCGGCCTCTGGACCGGCAGAGCGTGTCCCTCCTCCGTCCTTTCCACGACGATGACGGTGCTGACAACTTGCGTTGTCGCAGCCACGTATAGGTAGAGGGGCTCGCCGTTCTGTGGCGGCGTGAGGATTGGTGCGCGTATGAGCGACGCTTTTAGCCCGTCGAGGGCTTTTTGGGCTTCAGGGGTCCATGAAAAGCGTTCGTGCTTTTTTAGGAGCCGGTACAAAGGTAAGCCCTTTTCACCAAGTCGAGAGATGAAACGGCTGAGAGCCGCGAGGCAGACCAGTACCTTTTGCACCCCCTTGAGGTCCCGAATTGGCCCCATCCGTTCCAGGGCCGAGACCTTTTCGAGGTTGGGTTCGATGCCTCGTTGGGAGACAATGAAACCCAACAGCATGCCCCGCGGCACCCCGAATACGCATTTCTCCGGATTTAACTTTACCCCATTTGCCCGGAGGCAACCGAATGCGATTTGCAAATCGTTTACTAGATCGTCCGCCTTTCTCGTTTTCACAATGATATCATCTACATATGCCTCAACGGTCCGCCCGATGTGGCTTCCAAAAACGTGTTGCATACATCGTTGGTATGTAGCTCCGGCGTTTCGGAGGCCGAACGGCATAGTGACGTAGCAAAACATGCCAAACGGGGTGATGAAAGAGGTCGTGAGCTGGTCGGACTCTTTCATCTTAATCTGATGATAACCGGAATAAGCATCAAGAAATCATAGCAATTCGCACCCAGCAGTGGAGTCTACTATCTGATCTATTCGAGGCAAAGGGAATGTTACCTTAGGGCATGCTTTGTTTAAACCGGTATAATCTACGCACATACGCCATTTTCCGTTTTTCTTCCTAACTAGAACAGGATTAGCAAGCCAGGTTGGGTGAAATACCTCCTTGATGAACCCGGCCTGCAGAAGCTTGTGCACCTCCTCCCTGATGGCGCGGCGCTTTTCCTCGTCGAACCGCCACAGTCGCTGCACCACCGGCTTGGAGCGAGGCTGGATGTCAAGGCAGTGCTCGGCGACCTTCGTCGGAATACCCGGCATGTCCGAGGGTCTCCACGCAAAGATGTCGGCGTTGGCGCGGAGAAAGTCGACGAGCACTGCTTCCTATTTGGGGTCGAGGGTGGTGCTGACCCTCAACGCCTTGCCCTCGGGGGCATTGGGGTCGAGGGGCACCACCTTGGTGTGCTCTGCAGCCTCGAAGGTGCCCGCGTGCCTTTTGGCGGAGTCGACGGCCTCGTTCGCCATCTTTTCCAAGTCCACCACCAGGGTCTCGCTGTAGGCGAGCGCCTCCGCGCCCTCAACGCACTCGACGTCACACACGAAAGCATGCTCGTACGACAATCCCATGGTGATGACGCCCTTTGGCCCCGGCATCTTCATCTTGAGGTAGGCGTAGGTTGGGACCGCCCTGAACTTGGCGTAGCACGGACGCCCGAGAATGGCGTGGTACGCTCCTGGGAATCCCACCACCTCAAAGGTGAGGGTCTCCCTCCGAAAGTTGTCGGGAGTGCCGAAGCAAACGGGTAGGTCGATCTGCCCGAGGGGTTGGACCCGTTTTCCCGGTGCGATGCCGTGGAACGGCGCCTTGCTTGGCCTCAGTTGGTTCGTGCCGATGCTCATGAGCTCTAAGGTGCGGACGTAGAGGATGTTGAGGCTGCTGCCCCCGTCCATCAGCACCTTGGAGAATCGTGTGTTGCCGATGACGGGGTCGACGACAAGTGGGTAGCGCCCCGGATTCGGGACATAGTCCGGGTGGTCCTCGCGGCCGAAGGAGATGGTCTCGTCTGACCAGGAGAGGTAAGTTGGCGTCGTGGGGTGAATGGAGAAGACCTCTCGGCGTTCACGTCTTTGCTCCCGGGACGTCACGTTCATTGTGGGCCCCCCTACGATGAAGAAGACATTCTCCACATGGGGGAACTCGTCGTTGCCGCCATCACCCGTACCCATCTTCGGGCCATCCTCCTTCGCGGAGGTGCACTTGTAGTAACCCTTGATCATCTCGCATTGTTCGAGGGTGTGGCTGACAGGGCCCTTATGGTACGGGCATGGCTTCTTCAGCATCTCATCGAACAGGCCTCCCCCCAGAGGAGGGCCTCGAGGGCCTTTGCGGCCTCGCTCGACCGCGAGGGCCTCGTCAGAGTCCTCGCCCTGCTGCTACTGCTGCGCGGCTTGCCGAGGATTCTTGCCTTTGCCACCTCGTTTCTGCTTTTTAGCCTTTCCCTTGGACTTGCTGCCCTCCGCGGGCAGCTCCTCCGCGCGCTTCCCCTTGGTCTTGCCGTCAAAAATCGCCCCAACGGCCTCCTCTCCAGAGGCGAAGTTGGTAGCGATGTCGAATAGCGCGTTGACGCTGGTGGGATGGTTTCGCCCCAGCTCGCGCACCAGCTCCCGACAAGTCGTGCCTTCAAGGAAGGCGTGGATGATTTCGGAGTCCCCCACGCTCGGGAGCTCGGTGCAGCGCTTGGAGAAGCGGCGAATGAAGTCTCTCAGCGGTTCGTCGGCCGCCTGCTGGCACCCGCGCAGGTCCCAGGAGTTTCCGGGGCGCACGTACGTGCCCTGGAAGTTACCCACAAACATCCTGACCAGGTCGTCCCAGTCGTGGATCTGGTTCGCGGGTAGGTGTTCGAGCCATGTCCGCGCCGAGTCCGCGAGATGAAGCAGAAGGTTGCGGATGATCATAGCATCGTCGGTGGCCCCGCCCAACTGGCAAGCCAGGCGGTAGTCATTGACCCACGTCTCGGGTTTCGTCTCGCCCGAATACTTGGTAATGGTGGTCGGCTGACGAAAGCGCGGCGGGATGGCGGCCGAACGGATCTTCCGGCTGAACACAGGGGTTCCCGGGGGTTCCGGCGTCGGGCTTTTGTCCTCCTCGCTGTCGTAGCGACCCCCTCGTCGGGGGTGCCTACTGCGGGGAGGTGCCATGTCCTGCCTCTTCTTGTTCAGGACGTTGCGCGCGTCACCGTCGTTAATGGCGCCTCGTGTGTCCACGAGTCGGTCCTTCGCGGACCTCCTCGTTTCGCGGTCGCCGGTCATGATCACCTTCCCGTCGTTCGTCGGTCGGTGAGGCGTCCATGCGCCCCTAGGCGGGGTATGGATAGACTGTTCCTTATCCCGCTTGCTTCATCCGGCTCTTGAACTGGCCTGGAGGCGCATACGGGAGGCGGAATTTTCTGCTTGTTGAACGGCCGCTTCTTCGACAAGGGCCTGCACCTGGCGCCGCATGTCGCGCGCCTCTAGTGTCGATGGTTCGGGCATGGCCCGAATCAGAGTTACTGCGGCGACGAGCTTCTGGCTTGCCCGCGGCGGCATGGCAGGGCTGGCGTCGTTGCCATCATTCATGATGCGCGCTTGAGCGATGCGCCCGGTGGCTTGCGCACGTTCACCGCGCTCGGGCTGCCGGGCTTCCAGAGCTGCGCGTAGCTCCTGTGCCTGCTGGCGCTCCTGTCAGAGCCTGGCTTCCAGCTCTTGTACCTGCATGAGTTGTACCTATGCGAGTGCGGCTTCGCCCGATGGCTCGGCGGGCGCTGGTGGCGGTTCGTCGTGTCCGGCCCCGTCGCGCGTTTCTTCATCCTCTCCCACGGACTCTACTTCGTCGTCGAGGACGAAGCATTCCCACGTGGGGTCGTATTCCCCTTCGCTGGAATCGTCGGAACAGGTGAGGCAGAAGTCCGCAGCGGCCTGGAAGGAGGTAAGGCCTTCGCGGTCGCGTAGCCCGGAGTAGTCCAGGCCTGGGTGCTCCTGGCCGCGCACACTTTCCCCGTCGTCTGACTCGGGCTGGGACCCGCCGGGCAAGGAAATGTTGAGGTCACGGATCGAACCCAGCTGGTGACCCGGCGAATCCTCTTGCGCGTTCAGGTTGGCGCTGATTGCCGCAGAGTAGCTTGCGGCCGCGTTGCTCATTCCGTAAGGGAGCTGCACCGGCCCGGCCGCATTTTCCCAGCGTGCTCCCTCTGCGGGAGCCGCTGGTGGGGGTGCGCTCCCCTGTACTACGGCAGCGGGCCGGAGCAACAGGTGTGCGTCCCAATCAGGGAGGATGATGCGTGGGGCAACGCGCCGTTCCACGCGAATCTGCAGCTCGTGCAGTCTTCGACGTCTCCTGAGCTGGGGCGGCGTTGGCGGCGCCGGGGTAATGGCCATCATGTTGGGCGTCCTGGAGGCGAGCCGCATGAGGAGGCCCTCACCGGTCGCTTCGAACTCCAGGCTCCCAAACGTGATCCGGTACCCGCGCGGAAGCGGGCCGGGGGACCCCGTGGCAGATCGTGGCGGCATGGCCTTGGCGTGGCTTGCCGTCAAGGGAACTGATCGGGTGAAGTGGGTTGATCACAGCGCAACCCCCTACCTGGCGCGCCACTGTCGGTGCTGAGATTGGCCGCCCAACCTCAGCGCCACACAGAATGCGCTGTGTCCAGTCCCCTGACGGTTGATGCAAGAGCTAGCACGATGACACAAGAGTTTATCCTGGTTCCGGCCGCGGGGCCGTACGTCCAGCAGACTGTGCTCGCGGCACTATACTATCTTGCACCAAGGTGCCTGCAGTGGGGGGCTACAATCACGGCGGGAGAGGAGAGGAAGTCTCCAAGTCCCTGAAAATGGGTGTGAAAGTGATTGAGGAGAGTGCCAATATCGTGGAAGGCGGTGATCGTGTGCGTGTTCGTCTGTTTTCTCTCTCGCCCCCTTCCTCCTTTTATAGGCCAAGGAGAGGGGGGCCTACAAGTACAAGTACAGTGTGTACTACAAGGGCGCGCACTGGAGAGCATGGCGCCGGGCGTGCGGTCGTCCTTGACCCTGGCCGGGGATTTAGCTCCGGCTTCTGCGGGTGTCACGACCGTCCCTGTGCATGTCCTGGAGTGGTTTCAAGGGGCGGTGCCGCCGTAATCCGCGCCCAGCCGTCCGCCGCTGGTTGGTTCGAGGGCGTGGCAGGTGGGGAAGGACAGGAGTCGGCGGCACAGGGGTCGGCATGGTGGTTGCTGTTGACCACAGTGTGCGGCGTGCCCGGTTTACCGGGGAATGGCCGAGAGTTGGTGGATTTGACCCGGCGTTCGTCATCACCGGGCCGCGCCTGACCGGAGTCCGTGCTCGGTCGCTGCTCATATATTCGTTCGAGGGTTCTTCACACCCATTCGAGGGCTGCACCGGGGGGGAGGACGGGAGCAGGTAGAATAGTGGTGTGGAATGACGCCTGCAAGTCTGCACAGGGCCTTGCGCCGCGCCGCATGCGTCCGCACAGTAGCGGTGAGGACGCGTAGTGACCGGAGCAGGTAGAACAGCGAGCTCTGCGGTGTCAGCGGCGCGGCGTGGGGAGAGATCGCCCTTTGACTTCGGCGCCTGCCCGATGGGGAGGGCATTAAATGCCGTTGTCGGGCGGAGCGCCGGGGCGCGCCACGTCGAGTAGAGGGGTGGCCTCGAGCGAGACGGAGTTGGCTCGCCTGCTTGAGGGGGTGCGCGGCCCTCGAGCGAGGCGGAGTTGGCGTTGCGCCTGACCCGGGGGGTCCGGGTCCCTCGAGCGAGGCGGAGACGGGGGTCGCCACTTGGGTCCCCTCGACAGGCGAGCTCGGACGGCTGTTTTGGGCCGTGATAAGCTGTGACGGGCCGCGCTGCCTTGGTGGCCCTTTCGGGCTGCTGGTGATTCGGCCCTCTGTGGTTAACGTTTTTTGAGGGTGGTTACCTCGATGGTTAGGGAACCCCCTGGGTCTGTCCCCGACAAAGGCTAAACAGACGACTCAGTTCAAGCCGTGGAAGCCTCCAACCGGGAAGTGCTACTGCTGTGGTAGCACCGAACACTTTGCTGCAAAGTGTCCGGATCGCAAGGATAAGAAAGATGGCAACAGTGCCAACATGGTTGTTAGTGAGACTGGTGGAACGTCGGGGTACGGTAATCTTTTACCTACAGTTCTTTCAGTATGTCATTCACCTGAGTGGTGGATTGACACTGGTGCTAATATTCCTGTTTGTGCTGATATTTCCTTGTTTTCTTCTTACCAGGCAGGCGGGACTTCCTCCTTATTGATGGGGAACGGATCGCATGCGCGTGTTCTTGGTGCTGGTTCGGTCGATCTGAAGCTTACTTCGGGAAAGACCGTTCGACTGAAGAACGTGCAGCACGTCCCCACCATCAAGAAGAACTTAGTCAACGGGTCTCTCCTATGTAGAGACGGGTTTAAGTTAGTCTTTGAATCCAATAAATGTGTAATTTCTAAGTTTAGAAGTTTTATTGGAAAGGGCTATGATAGCGGAGGCTTGTTCCGCTTTTCTTTGTCAGATGATTGTAATAAAATTGTGAACTATATTTCAAGTGTTAATGATGAGTCTAATGTGTGGCATTCGCGACTTTGTCATGTTAATTTTGGTTGTATGACGCGTCTTGCAAAACTGAGTTTAATTCCAAAATTCACCTTAGTCAAAAATTCTAAGTGTCATGTGTGTGTTGAATCAAAACAACCTCGTAAGCCTCACTTTGCGGCTGAGGCGAGAGACTTGGCACCTTTAGAATTAATTCATTCCGATCTGTGCGAAATGAATGGCGTGTTGACAAAAGGTGGTAAAAAGTACTTCATGACTCTAATAGATGATTGCACTAGATTTTGCTATATTTATTTGTTAAAGTCTAAAGATGAAGCGTTGCAATATTTTAAAATCTATAAAGCTGAGGTAGAAAACCAACTTGAGAGAAAGATCAAAAGAGTTAGGTCTGATCGTGGTGGAGAGTATTTTTCTAATGTTTTCACTGCGTTCTGTGAGGAACACGGAATAATTCATGAGAGGACGCCTCCCTATTCACCTCAGTCAAACGGGGTAGCCAAAAGAAAGAACCGCACTCTAACTGATTTGGTTAATGTCATGTTAGACACAGCGGGACTTTCCAAGGAATGGTGGGGTGAGGCTATATTGACTGCATGTCATGTCCTGAACCGTGTTCCCATGAAAAACAAAGAGATAACACCATTGGAGGAGTGGGAAAAGAAAAGGCTAACCCTTTCATATTTACGAACTTGGGGTTGTTTGGCCAAAGTGAATGTGCCTATAACCAAGAAACGTAAATTAGGACCTAAAACAGTGGATTGTGTCTTTCTTGGTTATGCTTTCCACAGTGTGAGTTATATTTAATAGTGAAGTCTGGAGTACCTGACATGCATGTTGGCACTATCATGGAGTCCAGAGACGCTACATTTTTTTAGGACATTTTTCCTATGAAAGAGGTAGATAGCACATCTAGTCATGAATTGTCTGTTAACAATGAACCTAAAGAACCCACCACTATGATAGAACACAATGAACAACCACATGTGGAGAATCCTGAGGAGGATGACAATGAAGCAGCTCTCAGAAAGAGCAAGAGATAGAGGATTGCAAAATCCTTTGGTGATGACTTCATTATGTACCTCGTGGATGACACTCCTAGAACCATTGAAGAGGCATATTCCTCTCCAGATGCTGACTATTGGAAGGAAGCAGTTCGGAGTGAGATGGATTCAATTATGTCTAATGGTACTTAGGAGGTTGTGGAGCGTCCTTATGGGTGCAAACCTGTTGGATGCAAGTGGGTGTTCAAGAAAAAGCTTAGGCCTGATGGTACAATTGAAAAGTACAAGGCAAGGCTAGTGGCTAAAGGCTATACTCAGAAAGAAGGGGAAGACTTCTTCGACACCTACTCACCGGTTGCCCGATTGACTACTATTCGAGTATTACTTTCCTTGGCAGCTTCTCATGGTCTTATCGTTCACCAGATGGACGTTAAGGCAGCTTTCCTAAATGGAGAGTTGGAGGAGGAGATCTATATGGATCAGCCAGACGGATTTGTAGTAGAAGGTCAAGAAGGAATGGTGTGTAGGTTAGTCAAGTCTTTGTATGGCCTTAAGCAAGCTCCTAAGCAATGGCATGAAAAGTTCGATAGAACTTTAACATCAGTTGGCTTTGTTGTGAACGAAGCTGACAAATGTGTGTACTATCGCTATGGTGGGGGTGAAGGAGTGATCATCTGTCTGTATGTGGACGACATACTGATATTTGGGACAAGCCTTAATGCGATTAAGGAAGTCAAAGAATTCTTGTCCCAAAGCTTTGAGATGAAGGATTTGGGAGAGGCTGGTGTGATTCTGAACATTAAACTAGTGAGAGAAGGTGATGGTGGGGTTGTTCTTACACAATCTCACTATGTGGAGAAGATCTTGAGTCGTTTCGGTTATAATGACTGCAAGCCAGCTCCAACACCTTATGATGCTAGTAAAGTGTTGCGGAAAAACAAGAGAATAATGAGAGATCAGCTGAGATACTCCTAGATCATTGGTTCACTGATGTACCTAGCCAGCGCTACTAGACCCGACATCGCGTATGCTGTGAGCAAACTGAGTCGGTTTGTGTCTAACCCAGGAGAGGCTCATTGGGAAGCTCTCGAACGGGTGATGCGTTTCCTAAAAGGTACTGTGGACTACGGGATTCACTATACTGGGTACCCTAGGGTACTAGAGGGTTATAGCGATTCAAATTGGATATCTGATGCAGATGATATTAAAGCCACAAGTGGATATGTGTTTACACTTGGAGGTGGCGCTGTCTCCTAGAAGTCTTGCAAGCAGACCATCTTAACGAGGTCTACTATGGAGGCAGAGCTCACTGCATTAGACACCGCCACAGTAGAGGCCGAATGGCTTCGTGAACTCCTTATGGATCTGCCGGTAGTTGAAAAACCGATACCGGCTATCCTCATGAACTGCGATAATCAAACAGTGATTGTCAAAGTGAACAGTTCAAAGGACAACATGAAGTCATCTAGGCATGTAAAGAGGCGGCTGAAGTTTGTCAGGAAAATGAGAAACTACGGAGTAATAGCCTTGGACTACATCCAAACGGCTAAGAACCTGGCAGATCAATTCACAAAGGGTCTTTCACGTAACGTGATAGATAATGCATCCAGGGAATTGGGCTTGAGACCCATGAATGTTACTCAGTAGTGGTAACCTGTCCTATGTGATCGGAGATCCCGTGAATCAGGATGGTGAAACAAGCTACTGTTTAACTGAGAGAAGAGAACCTTTATAAAAGGCTCGTTCCGATAGAGGTGCATTTCTCTTCTAAAACTGTATGGCAGGTTGGTGAAAACCTTAATGTGATCCGAGTGGCTCAGTGAGGAGCAAAGATGTTGGCCTACAGAACATCTTAAAGGATTACACCTATATGGGTCCGATTGCTAGTCACAATCTATGAGATAGGGTGATCTCTAGATACCCATGAAAGGCACGGAGTATGACTTATACGCTCCAACCCGAGGGGATGCATACAGCAGCCTAGTACTGGTAAGGGGATCTAGTCAAGCTTGTTTGCACGAAACTGCCAATTCAAGGCATAGTCCATTGGTCAGTTGTGAATGAGTGTAGCTTTTGCCTCAGATAGATGTTCAACTTAACAGTCATCACCATGAAGCCGGTATATCAAAACACGGATCCGCCGTTGCCTGCCTCGGAGCTCTCTCTCGCAGACTCGCACGCGCTCTCGCCCCCTCGCTAGCGACAGCGCGCGTGCGTGTTGCCGAGCGTGTGACGGACGGGGAACGGGGGTGGATGGATGATGAAGAAGACGACGGGGTGGGAATTTATAGTGGCTTGTGGGAGAAGGTATAAGGACTCACCAAGTTCGTTACGGCCGTGGGGTCCACTTGTTCGTCCAGTCCATTCCAGGCTGGCTGGCTGGCTGTTTCATGGCACGGATGCATCTGCTCTTCTTCAAGAACTTGAATCTCTGGGTTATGGGGCGTAGCTCTACTTGTTTGCTGATGCTGTATGTGTTAGCAATTGCTTTCTACCAGTTCAAGCTTGGAGCGAGAGGGATTAGGATCTGAATGTTTGGCAGAACTGCAGAAGGTAACACATTTCTGGAGTTCGGCATTCTGAGACACTGTCATTCTATGACTATGTATTGGAAACATATAACAAATGGCTACTGAAATACTGATCGTCCAGTCCAATGCGTGGAACATATCGGAAATGGACTGCAGTGCTTACAAAATCATTCCGGCTATACAATATGGAAAAAGAAAAATCTGGTGCAGGACTCCTGCAGGGAGCCCTGTCGTCATCTTGCCAGGAACGCAACAAGTTCAGTCGTTGAATGCAAACGCAACTGCAAGTAGATCTGCAACTCTTCCTCGCCTAGAAGAGCCCCGACCGTGCTTGAGCTTGATTTGCTTAGTCTGAATTCCGTGTGATTAGCAATCGCTTTCGATCAGTTTAGGCCGAACTGGAATTCTATAAATTCTGTGCTGAACAAGAATAAACAGTGCCTTAATTGATTTGCTGTGATGATGATCCGTTCACCTAGTACTGTCATTGTCTTTAGTTTCATCACCGTCAGGTTGAGGAGCACCAATATATGGCAAAACATCAGTTTGGGAACCTGAAGATTCAGAGTGCTAAACATAGTGATCTTCAGTTTGTCTTCTCTCTCTTTTCTTCAGAAATTGTTTTGAACTATTGTTGCGTGATAATGGCTGTGCTGTCATACTTATCATTCGGAAATTTCAGATGGTTGCATGATCACCGATGATTCGTGATTGTCTTATTGTATTGGGGCTAGTTGGTTCTTGTACAATGTGGATTTTATTGTATCCGGCACGCCTGCATGTCCTCTTCCATTCTGCATGCATGCGTGACATATCATTATCTGTGCTCATTAGCACATGGCTTACAGATTGCTGGGCTGGTGTTAGGTTAGTGCTTAATCCCAAGGTTGCTATTCTAGGCTGATCTTCTCCTTAATTCTGTCTCAAATCTTCTGCATACGTGCTGAATCAAAATTACTCGCCTACATTAGAATTTTGTCACCCAAATCTTCTGCTAGTTGCTTCTGCCACCGCCTCTTACACCCAAATCCATCCTTCATCAAAATTCATAATTCACAAGTCACAACCAATCAACCATGACACATACAGTAACTTGGTATTGTCAATGTTTTGATGTTCAACAGATCCTTGGTCAGTTGAAAATGGAAACTCGCTTGTAGTCCGTAGCAAACCTGAAAATTGAGAACTGTGGTACCACATCTTTAAAGCGCTTCACTGCAGACGAATTGACCAAATCCCAATTGTTCTCTCTATACTAGTAGAAAACGACGTCTATACTCCAGTCAAAACTTACAATGCCAAATCAACGCATGAGATGTTTTGGTCACTGGTAACAAAATATTGTTCAGAGAGGGTTTTCTGAAGTCTGTATAATTTGATAACCAGTTTTATTCAGAAATAATAGCTTCAATTCAGAATCTCCATTTCACAAAACTGATGAGCAAAGCTTGGACATGGATCATCAAAAACAACATACTCCGTATATACAACCAGTCTGCATTATGCTATACTGCTGAACAGCATTTCAAACCAAAATTCAGAAGGAACAGAGATCCCTATGAACTATGCATCTGTTTGGTCAATCATGGCCTTCAGCTCGCTTATTCACAGAGCACATGTTTATCAGCACATTAAACGAAAGTTTGATAGTAATACTCGATCGCCCAAAGCTGCTAACAGAATCTTGTTCAGAGAGGATTTTTCTGAAATCTGAATAATATGACAGCCATTTGTCATCAGAAAAAAACACCTTCCATTCAGAGTTCAGAACCGACATTTCACAAAACTGACGAGCAAATTAAAGCGTCATGTTTAACCAGTCTGATCTCCTATCGAATCCAAGAATGCCTTTACATGGATCAAAAGCAACATATATACAACCAACTGCCTTATGGTGTATTTCTGAACAGAAGATCAAGTCGAACAGATTAAGAAGAAACAGAAATCCCTATGAAACCAAAATTCAGAAGAAACAGAAATCCCTATGAACCAAAATTCTAATTGACCATTCGTGGCCTTCAGCTCACTTATTCACAGAGCACATGCTTATCAGAAGCATTAGACGAGCGAAACTCGATCGGCAAAAGCTGCAGGGGTCAGAATCATGAACAGAGACTTATCGAGTTGGTTTTTCGCCTTGCACTGCGTGCTTCCTGTTCCAGACGCCATTCTCATCTCGCCTAGTCACCCCCGATCGCGAAGAGGATCGTCGCGCTGTAGAACTCCGTGTCAGCGGCCAGGCGCATCAGGTTCCACTCCTGCAGCGCCACCCGGGCGTGGTCCCTGGCGTCGCGCATGAGCACCCCGGACGCAGCCAGCAGCGCGGCCCACTGGCCGCTCCGGGGAGGGTACTGGAAGGACATGCCGATAGCCCTCGAGCTCGCCCTGGCGTTCTGCAGGGCTCGGCGCAGCCGCTGGATCGTCATGTCGAGGTGCCCGGTGGTGACGACGTGGTCGTGGAGGGACGCCTCCCACCTCGGCGTGCTCCGGAGGGCGATGGCGACGCCTACCAGGCCGAGGCGCACGGCGTCGTACTCCAGGTCGTTGATCGCGCCCTCGAGGAAGTCTTCGGGGCTGCCGGCGACTCCCGCCAGGCCCGGGTCGATCTCGGCGTCGTTGATCTGGCTGCGCGGAGTTCCATTGAAAAGCATGGCCAGCACTCTGACCCTGTGGAGCTCTCGGTGGAGCTTCCTCCGGGCGAGGTCGATGCGGTCTCGGATGGCCGAGTTGTCGGCGATCGTCGCGAGGGTCTCCAGCGCCGGCAGCGCCGCCTCCCCCATTGCCTGCCGCGGAGCTCTCTCTCTCGCTCGCTCGCTCGCTCTCGCGCCCTCGCTCTCGTGCGCGCGTGCGTGTTGCCGAGCGTGTGACGGACGGGGAACGGGGTGGATGGATGAGGAAGAAGACGACGGGGTGGGGTGGGAATTTATAGTGGCTTGTGGGAGAAGGTGCAGGAACTCGCCAAGTTCGTTACGGCCGTGGGGTCCACTTGTCCGCCCAGTCCACTCCAGGCTGGCACTGGGTGTTTCACGGCGCGGCACGGTTGCGCGACGCCCAAGCCCAAGCGATGAGACTGCGGCTGCAAGGTTCTGAATCGTTAAGGTAGCGCGCGTGGTGTTTCTGTTCGTCTCTGCAGAATTTTGATTTGTATAGCGCATTCATGCCGGCCTCTGCTCTTCTTCTGGAACTCGATTCGCCGAGTCTGAATCTCTTGTTTGCTGATGCTGAGTGGTTAGCAATTGCTTTCGAGAAGTTCACGCTTCGATCGAGAGGGGTTAGGATCTGATGTCTGACAGAAGGTAGCACATTTCTGGAGTTCGATCAGCATTCTCGAACACTTGTCATTCTGTGTATTGGGAACAGATAATAAATGGCTACTGATCGAAATACTGATCGTCCAGTCCAATGTGAATGTGTGGAGCAGTCCGGATATTGAGTGCGGTGCTTACAAAATGAACTCGGCTACACAATGTACATTATTATGTACCATGATATCCATGTCATCATCTTGCTAGGAACGCAACAAGTTCTGTCAGGTATATCAAACCGCGAGCATGTCCGCAGCGGCAACTGAACATCAGCATGCAGCGGATTCTACTGCAAGTCTCTGTAACTCATCCATGATGCACGCACTCAGACAGGAGTAGTGTAACGAATCGAGCAATAGCAACTTCCACTCGGATCAGCCAACAACCGTGTACGCCGCGTGTATCCACGAAACGGCAACGACAAAGATCGAGATCAAACGACCACACCTGGAAAATGGAATGGATCATGCACGCGAACAGTTTGCAGCGAGAGGTAGATAGTACGACTCAGGCTTGCGAGCGGCGTCGATGCGGTCGGCCTGGATGCAGCCGTCCGTCGAAGCCAGGAATTGAACGCCCGGATATGATGGCCCAGCAGCAGTTCATGGGGCCGCGGCGGCGCGGCGCGTGTCGACGGCGTGCGTCCTCGACGCGCGCCGCGCTCGGGGTTTCTTGCAGCTCGTTCATGGAGACCACCAGCGCCGCCTGGCTGGCCTGTGGATGGCGCATGGCGGTGGCAGTGGCGGTGGCGGTGGCGGTGGCGGGCCCTCGACGCGTGCTCGGGCTCCCTGCAGCTCGTTCATGGAACTATGGAAGCTTGCAGCGCCGCCTGGGTGGCCTGCGGGTGGCGCGTCCTCGGCGGCGATCGAGGAGCTCGGGCTCGGCCGCCTCCATGCTGGACGCGCACGGCGCACCTGGTCTGGTCGCTGGACGCGTCCTCGACGCGTGATCAGGCTGGCCCCGCTGCACTTGCCGTCGCCCGTGCGCAACGCCGACGGCGACTCGAGGTGCGGCAGCGCTGCGGCGAGTAGAGAGCCGGTGCTGTCGCTGCGGTCGCCTGCTGGCTCTTCCTGTAGCGCGCCTCAGGTTCTGCTCCGTCCATGGGTAGACTGGCCGGCTTTTCCATTGCTTTCTCTCCCTCCTTCCCTCTTCCCGGTAGGTGTTCGACGATTTGCTTCAATTCCCTTCGGCGGCGTGCTCCGAAATGGAAAAAAAATGCAGGGCACGCGGGCCCCATGTCAGTTACCGGTTTACCGCGGGACAGACTGACGTGTGGTGCCAAGAGAAGCCTACTTTCTCCCGCTGACCTCGCCGCAGTTGAAACAAAAGAGAGCGTGTTGCCCAGTGGCCGCGATCAAGACGTACAGACGCCGCGCCGTCGCCGCCCACCACGCCGCCGCTGATGACGGACCTCACGGCGACCATGCTCATCCCTCATCCTGCACGTGGTGTCCGGGAAGGCCGCCGGGGTTCCAGGCCAGGGCGGCGTGGGCGTCGATCGGCTCGTGCGCCGCGCCACGGACGAGGTCGCGGCGGCGCGGTGCGGCGGATGCGTCGTGCCGGAGTTGTTCGACGTACGCCTGGGCCGTTCTGAGCGGCTAGGCGCACGGCGGCTCGACGGAGCGCCCCCGCGCTCGTGGCCTAATCGACGACAATGTAACATCTGGTGACACGTACGGGCGCACTCGTGTTGTTGCTCTGGCGCCTCCACGCGTCCACTCCCAGCGAGGCAGCTGGGCCGGAATTTGACTGTGGATGGAAGAGGACGTGCACTCGATCCGAGCAGGAACAACTGATAGAGGAAGCGGCCTTGTTTAGATCCCAAATTCAACCTCCAAATTTTATTATGTAAAAATAAGATTCTTATCACATTAAAATGTCATCAAATACATGGAAATATAGATAAAATTAAAAACTAATTGTACAGTTTTGTTGTACTTTACGAGACGAACATTTTGAGCCTAATTAATCAATGTTTGGATAATTTTTTACAAATACAAACGAAATGCTACAGTGACTTAACGATTACGAAGTGACACCATACTTCCAAATTTATAAATTTAAAACAAGGTCCAAAAGAGTTTGCAGGAACACGACCGTGGTGAGAGTCTTGTCTGCTAAAGCTGGTGGTGATCGTGTGCTGTGCGGGCCGGGCCATGCGGCGCGGCGCTCCACATGAGAGCGGTTCGGCCTTGGGTGACGATAGGATCGACCGGGCAGCACGGCACGGCCTGCATTGCCCAAGTGTGGCTTGTGACGGAACCGTTTCAATTCTATAGATGTTGCAGCCAAGATGGCGTGGCGGCTGCCGGTCGGCTCGGTGTTCCGGCTACACAAGCACAAGGTTTTGTACAAAGCAGTTCGCGCAGATTTTGCAGCAAATTTTGTGGCACCGGCCACATTGCGATGAGCCGATGAACGACGTACTCATGAGTCATGAGGAACTAGCTACTACTAGCAAGGAACCAGATGATTTCAGTACAAACTAGAGACCCAAAAGACTCGAGCGGATGGCATGGCAACAATTCCAACGGATCACAAAAGACCAGCCTAATTAATTAAGCTAATTAAGCTACGGTGCTCTTCAAGCAGCATGACCGGGAGCCTTCTTGTTGCCGAGGAAGACGTCAGTCAGGACGGTCTTGGACTGCAGCGACGCCTTCAGGATCGCCACGCCCTGCAAAAATATATCATCCGCTTTAAACGTTGATGCAAACTGATAAAAAAAATCGAAGAAGTAATAGCCGATGAGAAGAGAACAGATCGGCGAATGATAGATCGAGCGGGCCGGCGATCGACTGACCTCGGTGTAGCCGAGCTGCACGGTCTTCTCCTGCAGGTCGGCGAGGTCCCTGACAGCGAAGGTGTTGAGCAGGGTGATGCTGGAGATGGCGGACATGGGCGCCACCGTCAGGTTGTCCAGCACCGTGTACGTCACGACGCCCTGCACGAGCCCTTTCGCGATTTCTCCGGTGGCGACCTGCTTCTTCGCCTTCTCGCCATCGCCGCCGCCCTGCTTCTTCGCCTTCTTGCCATCGCCATCGCCGCCGCCCGGCTTCTTCTTCGCCTTCTTGCCGTCGCCGTCGCCCCTGCACTGCTTCTTCGCCTTCTTGCCGTCGCCATCGCCGCCGCCCTGCTTCTTCGCCTTCTTGCCGCCGCCGGCCGGCAGGCGGAGGAGTGAGCTGTTGGCGCTCGCCGCCGGCGAGAGCACGGTGGGGGAGAGGAAGGCGTCCTTGGCGGCGCCGGGCTGGACGTAGGTGGAGTCGAGCTTGTCGATGCTGGCGTAGAGGTTGCCGACAGAGCCGACCATGGCGCCCGCCCCGACCAGCTTGACGGCCGTGGCGACGGGAAGCGCGAGGAGGGAGAAGAGGAAGTCGACGACGTCCTTGCCCGCCTCCGCGAACAGCACGCGCTGCGCCTTGGTGTCGACGAGGAGCTTCATGCCCGGCGCGGCGGCGGTTGTGGTTGCCATCTCCAGGCGAGGGACAGAGCTCACGAGCTTTTACTGCTAGGCGCTACGCGCTAGCTTTCTTTCTTGGTGGTGGTGGGGACCAAGCACTGCTCTCACTTGGCAATGGACATTGACAGGCGCGATTGCACGGGTATATCAATCGCCATGTTTGGCAAGCGCGATTGGCACTCGCGTAGTCGTGTGTTGGTCTTGTGCGCGTCGATCCACAATATCTCCGGAGTCCGGTCAAACTCTACGGAGTAGTACATGGGATCCTATCCCTCCCTGCTGCAGACGGGCCTATGGGCGGGAGGCTGGGGAGTCGTGTAGTAGATGGGACGAGTCAATTCCTGGCTCGGCAGCTCCGGCTGCACCGCTGCAGAAGCAGAAGATTGCAGTGCCATCACGAAGGTGCCTAGCCCTAAATGGTGATTAGCTGGGTCGCATTCGAGGAGACGATCGAGCCGACGACGACGGTGTGGGCGTGTGGCCGCGCCGGCGCCGTGCTGGGCGTACGAGCGCTCGGGATTCTCGACGCTGTCTGTCGACCATGCACGGCCGGAGGGCAGCGCAAGGAGGGAGAAGAAGAACGAAGATGAAGCGGCCGGACGATGTCCTTGCTCACCTCCGCTTACAGAACGCGCTAGCTAGTGAGTTGGGCTGCTGGCCATCGCCACTGCCATCTCGAGAGCGGGGCTGCCTTTCTTGGTAACAACTGGGCAGGCAAACAGAGGTTGGTACAGTGGCTGGCACGACTGCTGTTGGTTCTCCTGCTCTCCCTCCTCCTGTCCTCTCTCGTCTGTATAATCGTGCGCTTTCACACCACACTCATGACACTCCTCCAACTGCTTTGAATTGATGGGAGAAGACGTGCCTCGGTGCTCCAGCAGCAGCAGAAAGAGGGCGCCAGAGCAAGAGCAAAAGATTTGACCGCTTGAGATCCGATCCTGTCGAAAGAGTAGTCGCATTGTCTGCATGCTGTGTGTCACTGTAGCGCATTGGTTCTCGCAAACAAGCTAATGCTGACGTAAATGAAAAAATTTATTTGAAATTTTAAGCTAAAGGCTAGACGTAAACTTTTTGGAGTTAACCTACACAGCCTGGGTAAACCAAATTAACGTGCAAAATAGTAAGTGGTCGACCACACGATCGTGTTGTAATTTCTGGATTGAGCGGACGGGGAAGAACTACAGGCGTGTCAATACAACTGTACTAGTTGCAGGGGATGGCTTCCTCTGAAAATCCAAAGCTGATTTGTCAAACATTGCCCAGCTAACTATTCAAGCAAAATAGGTTCCAGCGTCACACAAGTTAATTTGAGATCTGAGAGGTAGGCGAGAGTACGTGATAAACTGTGATTGAATTAGGATGAATTGTTGTATTTTTTTTTAAAGAAATAGTCTCTCTAAGTGAAAAGATGATTCCTCTTAGTGAAGGGTGTTTCTCTTACTCAAGATTCAAGAAGAAACAACAGTAACGCACAAAGGTTACAGGTCCTTTGGTATATGTTTAAAACAGTTACACATTTTATTGGTGGCGATTGAGTCTACGGATCGAATAATTTTAGCATGTTTATAAATTTTAGTTACTAGTACGATTGTATTCATCCTGCTTATGTAGAGATTGGAAGTGTTTTCAAGATCTTTATACCAACCTGATCGATGCAACATCGTCTTCAAACTAATAGAGTTTCCATTAATAAATGTTTTAGGATATTTGTAGCAGTTTACACATAGGGTATGTTTTCAACTACTATGGCCGTGTTTATATTTAGGTAGTCTGCCAAGTCAAATCACAGGCAGAAAAAGAACACTAAGTCCCAGCGAATAATTGCTATATTTGTGGTAATCCCTGAAAAGTTTGGTCCGGACGATCATGTAACGAGATAGATTAAGTTCCCTTACTACGTGCTAGACTGACACGTGGACCACAGTAGTAATAAATGGAGTATATTTTCTTTAATAAATACTGGACTTTTCAAATAGGTTATTAGCTTTTCAGTAGTAATTGCAGGTAAGTGTGTACAATATTTTATACGCGCCACTAAAATGTCTTAGTTTAACCCGGTGCCTTAATTCCCTTAAACATAAGTCCATTTAGGTTTATCCTAAATAGTTAACCACTTTTATCTTTTGTCATCACTAACAAATTAAAATATTGTATAAATTATGTTACTGGGTTTGTCATGACTCATCCTATATACTTTACTCGTTCTTATGGATATTGTTGGTTAAAAGTACAATAATGAGAACCATATATATGCCCTTATATGAACATACCAATTTAGAATGAATGGAATAGTTTTAAAAGGCAACTGCAAAATTACTACTATTTTCCAAGAATTTCACTGGAATGATAATTCTAGCAGTATTTTGGCAATTTTCTAGTGGGTAGATTGTAAAAGTGATTCAAATGTGCAAGTAGCCCATTTTTAATAGCACTGACACTACAACAAATATGAGATTTTATAAAGTTTCATTTATGTCATAGAAAGTGTAAATTACGTCATGTTTTGTAATCTGTGACATTCGCGTGACGTTTATACGTTCGTCACTGAAGCCCCGTAATAAAAGGTATTCAATGACGTTTATGCATTTTTCGTCATAAACTTTGTGACGACGATTCTTATATCGTCACTAGATTATGACGCCGGCTTTTCGTCGTTAAAGACATAAAAAACGTCACTAAACCTTGAGTACGGATGACATGGCAGTGACGTGGAGATGACGTGGCAGCACCATTGTGACCTTTTAATTCGTCACAAAACATTTACGGCCCAAGAAGGCCCATGCAATGAGTAGCCATTTATGGGCCAGGCCCAATTGCAAGATCTTTTATTTTATGATAAAATTATTTTCAGGCCCATTATTTGAGCCCAACCATTTTTACAGACCCTATTTTCCATATTTCAGCCCAAAATTATTTATAGAGCGCAAAAAAAATTATAGCCCACAAAAATTCACACAATTCAGCCCAAAATCAATGCAATCCATCACACCATGTATTTCAAGTTATATTGTTACAATACAAGCATCATGGATACAAGTTACATATCCTACATTACAGGCATTACTGAAAATTTTGCAAAAACAGCCACTATTTTGTATAATAGCAAAAACGTTCTGGATGCAGGTCAATGACTGAAACCCTCCACCATCAACCATGTTTTGAAAGCAGCAACCTGCAGCCAAAACAACAATAGGAAGTGAGGAAGCAATTAATTTTGAAAGATCAACAAAACTTTGCAGGTTACTGAACAATTTTATCATCTAAACACATAGGCTTAAGCTGAATCACAGGGAAAGAATTGTTTTCGTTCTGTGACAGTTTTGTTGATGTTTCAAAATTAACCATTTGAGGAACTCCAGCAAGACTGATGGTTTCAAAAATGAGGCATAATCATGTATGTAGGATGCTGGAACTGAAGATAAGCAGCAAAGATAAATGGCACAAACAGATAATAGTCATGTGAAATGACAATGTGAAATGATAACCAGATCACTCCTAAATGACCAAAATAGATAATATTTCCCACCCCTAAATAGTTCTCTTGTGCAATGACAAGCAAATGGTAGTTCTCACCCCTAAATGACATTATTTTTAAGCATTTGTGGTCTTGCTTACAAATAATGGTGCCCTGTAGGAACTGCAAAATATGTACTTCAGAGAAGGGTGTACAACATAGCAACAAAGGAAGATACCTTGCTCATTCTTGCCCAGCACCTCGCCATTCTTCCAGGTCATCTTCTGCAGCAGCCTAAAACCGACGTTGGATGCGGTGATCTGCGTACTGACCGAAGCCTCTCGAGCTCCTCAGTGTTGAGGTTCTCAGTTGGTCAGCACACACTGCATGTTCTGCACACAACACCATGGTAAGACTAGTAAAAGGATCGAGCAAGCAGCTCCGAGAGAATGCAGTCTAAGATACGGCAAAGAACTGTACGGATTAAGCTATAAAAAAATTTGATTCAAGGGACTCGCAAGTACTGCCAGTTCTGCAAGAATAGCTTATTCATGCAAGGACCAAGAATGCTAGTTTGAAACAGTATGTAAAATATCCATGTTGGTTATATTCACTCACCATATTCATATGAATGCAAAAACAACCCTGGAGGCACTCCAGGCCCACAGCACGAAATTTCCGAGAGGAGCCACGATGGCACTATCATTGTCCATCAAAGGAAAATTAGAACCTTAAGAAGCCCGCACAATTGTCCAGCAAAGACTTCTGAGCATACATCTACGAAATCTCCTAACTCGTATGAATAAATTGGCCCTAATATATAAAACACAATTTTTGTCATTTCTAAAACAGGTTCTCCATCTTAAATAGAATCCTTAAGTACTTGCATTGCAATAGTGGATGCACAACAAGGACAAAAGAATACTCCCTCCGTTCCAAATTATTGGTCGTTTTGGCAAATCTAGATTAATAGTTAGTAGTATGTATCTAGACATAAGTATATATGTAGATACATACTACTAACTATGAATCTAGATTTGCCAAAACGACTTATAATTTGGAACGGAGGAAGTACATCAAAACAGATGATACATGCAGTTCATCTATCTGTAAGCACACCGGTTCTTCTATCTTGCTTTTGATAGAATGGCTTATAGAGTAACCAGGAAAACAGTACCAGAACTCTAGGCTTTCAGTTTCGATGCAGCGCAATTGAGACAAAATTAATACATGAACAATTGAGACAAAATACAACATGAATGAAAAAATAGATTGCAGGAGTGCTGAATTCACGTAGTACTTGTTTAAATATGAATAGCAACAGGCCTTCCTCAATCTACTACAGTTCAGCCAAACAGACATCACCCTGGTACTAGGCATGCCACAAAAATCAGAAGAAACAAAGTACAAGTTCATCCAGATCAAAGTAAATGGAGATTTTTCACCAATTCATTTTTCTCAAAAATGATATCTTCCAATATTAAGTAACTAACATGATCTCAGCTTCCTAAAATTGTATGCACAAATCACAGAAGTATCAAACCAGTATCAAATTAGTACCATCCAGAAATTTTAAATCATGCAGGAAAATAACAGTTAATTTTCTAAAATCGGATTAGCATGGAGTAACGTATGGTAAGCACCCATTACTGTCTTGAGCATTGAAGCATTTAATCGAACATATCATGTGCATTTAATCAATTTCAAGATTCATGAGACAGAATTCCCGAAATCAGAACACATCCCCAATCAGTAACCCTAACCCTAGGTTAGGCGCCTCACCTTGATGCGTCGACGAAGTGCGCAGCATGAGATGCCGTCGCGCACGCCGCCGGAGGACCCTCACCGACGAGCCGCTCGGGCATGACCACGCGACGGGAACCCACTTGCCCATGCCGCGGGCCGCGAGGAGGAGCCGCCACCGCAAGGGATCCACGCTGGGACTCGCCCATGGCGGAGGCTGCCGTGCCGCTGGCCGGGGGGGAGAGGGGGTGGCGGTGGGGGAGGGGAGTGGGGCGGCGGAGGCCGAGAGGCCGAGAGCCCGAGTTGCGGCCGACGGGTAGCTGCAGAAGGGAGAGGAAATAAAACGCTAGGGTTTTCCACTATTTTATACTCCACGAATCTATATGAATCGTTGGATTGAAAACAAATGGTCCAGATGAATCAAACCTTCATTAGAAAACAGCCCAGGAAAGATTTGTTGGCCCATTTAACCAACGCCGGCCCGTTTAGCACTTTTCTTTTTTCTTTTTTATTTTATGTCACCATTATGAAGGGATATAATAAAGTATTTATCTTTTTTTTTACCGAAGTCGGGAGGGGAAGCCCCTACCTATTTTTTTTATTTTTTTATTTCAAACTCAATTATTCGCTCCTACAGAGAGTCGAAACTTGTGTCTGCTGGGTGCTACTCAGGCTCTCTAACCACTAGGCTAGAGGCCCTTTCACATAAAGTATTTATCTTATGTACACAAATATATTTTTTATAAGTAATAGACTAGATATAAGGTGTCTTTTAGAAGTTTCAGGAATTTTTAAGAATATTACGCAATTGGGCCGGCACGGCCATAGCCGCTCGGTCCGCAAAGGAAGCTGGGCCGAGATGCCATGTTAGGCTGCAAATAAAGTTGGGCCGAGTTGGTGTGGTTGTATTTATAATATAAATAAAGTCAATTACCTGATGCAGGCATAAATGAAGAAGTGGTGCAGTGGCGCTTCTGGTTCTTTCCAAGGCTGGAGTCCAAGGTTCGATCCCTTGGTGCCCTTTTTTTAGGTGTCCGCACCTTTTTTTTTTGTATTTCTGTGTTTTCTCTTTGCCGGTTGCAGATCAGTTCAAGGCCGTTCAGGCCAAGGCTAACGTCCATGACACACTTGGCCTAGCAAAAAAAAAAAGGCCAGGAAAAAATTATGTGAGACCCATGCTGACAGTTTGGGTCCACTTGTCCAAGTGGCAGTGGGACCCACCCTAGTCATGTCTTTTTCTTTTAAAATTTTATGACGTTTGGCCGTTTTGCTTAATGACGAAACAAAATTCGTTACGATTTTGGTTTTACAATAGTTTGTGACGATTCTTAGTTACACTTAATGACGAACACCTCATTTTTGTCGCTAAGTTGCGGTGTATGATATAAAACGTCACAAAACCAAACATGATAACGACGAATAGGTCGAATGTCATTAGGTATTTGTCACAAAAGATCATATTTGTTGTAGTGTGACAAAAAAAACTTGGTAGTTTCTATGAGTTCACTCTTTGCTGAATAGGGCTGGGAAAGCGATATGGACATGGTCTTCTATATGATTCCATTAACTATCGATTACATTTTTTTTAAATCCCAAAGGAATGTGCCTAGGGATGCAAGTTCATCTATTTTTGGGTCATTGGGTCGATCCAAAACTTAGAAAAATGAACTACAATGGCATGCCATGTAAATAATTTAGAGGATGAAATGAACTAGAGTGGCTGACCCAAAAAACACCATTGGATACCCAACTGCATCCCTGCATGTGCCATTCACTGCAATAAACTATATATGCCACAACATGAAAACAATTAATGTCCTAAAAGAACACTTAACCAAAACAAAGTTAAACAACTTCTGTTGACAAAATCATTCAGATACGCTGTGTGGTGGTGGTGGGGTGTGGGGGGATTTTTTTTTCAAGGGGCGCAGAAAACGTGTTTATATATATATGCCAAAAAAGAATTTGTTCTCTCTATATCCCAGCATCCATCCACGTGCTGCATTGGCACGTAGGCACACATATGATAATGTAGCATAATATTATAGCATCGTGAACAGTCATGCAAACAACATATATATTTAATTATAGTGAAAGGACGAGTTTTATCTATAAGCGCGTGTAGCTACACCCACCATCAGTATACTATCGTGCGTATGTCCGCATACTCATTTATCATTTTGAGTATGTTCATATACTATTTCTAAGATACTTCAAAGCGATGTACACGAAAAAATTTTCAAAATCAACCCTATATTTTAATATATTATGATTATACCTTTATAATACTATATAAAGTAGTATGTCCATATACTCGATGTATGCTTATATACCCAAGGTATATATCATCCTAGATGGTCTAGTATCATCGTCACATACTACGTATATATACTCTTCGTTGGATCAGATTCATCGTGTATCATGAGGTACACAGGTGGGAGTAGCTACGCGCGCGTGTAGAATGGATTTTTCCTATAGTGAAATATAAAAAGTTAAAAATCCATATATGCAGCAGTACGAGAGTGGCAAACATGGTTAGCTTCAGGCATCACCAGCCGGACCCTTCCTGCCGAGGAAAACATCAGTGAGGACGGTTTTGGACTGCAGTGAGGCCCTGAGAATCTCTAAACCCTGCAGCAAATCACGTCAACTTTTGATCACAAGACGTAATAAAACAAAAGAGTCCGTAATAACTCAGAACGTGTCCATTGACATGATCTCCGCCTCACCTCATTGTAGCCAAGCTGCACGGTCTTCTCCTGGAGCGCGGCGAGGTCTGTCACCGCAAAGGCGTTGAGCAGCGTGAAGCTGGAGATGGCCGACATGGGCATCACCGTCAGGTTGTCCATCACCATGTACGTCACGACGCCCTGCACGAACCCCGCCGCCGCCGCCATCTGCCCCGGCGGCGGCGGCGGGAGGTACTGCGCCGCCGCCGCCATCTTGTTGCCGCAGGTCGGGCACGCCTTGCCGTACGCGTCGGTGATGTAGGTGCGGCAGCTGCTGTTGAAGATGCTCGTGCACCTGTACAGGCTCCTGGGCTGCTGCTGGCCGCACGGCGGCGCCGCCACCGGCAGCCGGAGCAGGGCGGAGCCGTCGGGCGAGGCGAGCACGGCGGGGCGGAGGAGCGCGTCCTTGGCGGCGCCGGTCTGGATGTAGGTGTAGTCGAGGCCCTCGACGCTGGCGTAGAGGTTGCAGGCGCTGCCGGCCATGCGCCCTCCTTCCCGAGCAGCTTGACGGCGGCGCCGACGGGCAGGACGAGGAGGGAGAAGAGGAAGTCGACGACGTCCTTGCTCGCCTCTGCGAACAGCAGCCGCTGCGCCTTCCTGTCGATGAGGAGCTTCATGCTAAGCGTCGTCGTCGTCGTCGTCGTCGTGTTGGTGGTTGCCATGGAATCGAACGTTAGAGCGAGCGAGCTGAGCTCACTGGCTACTTGCCTACTTATACTATATATAGTACTCAGCTCACTAGCTATAGCTTTAATTTCCTGGTGGACTAAGCGACGTTCACCGGCCGGCTAGCTGGTTACCTCAGTGGATAAGCGAGGGATCTCACAGTTGCACAATATGGGTTTCTTTAAAGATTGCTGGTGCTTCCTGCGCGCCTTTCCCGTGTTTCACGCATGCGACGAGCTCGTTGCGTGCAGCCCTACTCAAGGAGAGGGCACCTGGCCAATCAGTATGAGGATACATGTTGCATGCACCGGAAGCACGCCAGCACCCAAAAAGAAGAGAGAGAAAGGCTGGTGGATAATGTATGAGCATATGGTTCCCTGAAATGAAAATACAACGAAAGAAAAACTCATAATGTCTGAAAAAAGTGTTTAAATCAAAAATTGATTGCACTGTTGTGTTTTTCGTAACGAGATCTTTAAAATAAAACCACACTTGACTATATTTAGATAAAATTATTCTGGAAAACTTTTTTGTGAAGGTAATGTAATTTCATCAGTTCTTATTTTGAAGATTTAATTCTTAAAATGAAATGATAAATCGAATTTCACTGTGAATGTTTGGTTTGAAAATATGAACTTTTTTGTTTACACGTGTATTTTTTTCTATTTCTTGAACCACATGCCCAACCCGCATGCATAGTCGCGTACCGGGGTACCTAACACGGCCCACTGCGCATTAGTTCTAAGCAATGTTTCAAATATGGCTTCCCTAATAGAGAAAAAGACAAGCTACATAATTTCAACCGATAGATGTCGTTGCTACATAGGTAAGAAGAACAAGGCAGCTGATAAGATCGATTTTTTCCTGCTTCATATGCTTGCAGAAGAATTTTGAAAAACAGTAGGTTGAACCAATAATCAACGCCCAGCTAGCAGCAGGAGGCAGGGAAATGTTGGTCAATAATGATAGCATACTCATGGGATTCGCGAAATAGAAGTTCAAAGAAAGAAAATAATATAGTTTTTGAAGAAAGTATTCAAATTACAATTCGATTACACCATTATATATATTTCTAATGATGACATCTTTAAAATGAGACCACACTTGACTGTATTTAGATTCAATTATTTTGTTAATGTAGTATAATGTCATTTGTTCTTATTTTGAAAAAAAAATTGTTCTAAGAAATACAATGGTGCACTTGGATTTCGATTTAGATATTCGGCTTAAAAATATGGTATTTTACCTGGACATTTCGAGTTAGAATGGCTGGATAGGCCGTGAGTGATCTGACTGATCTGCTTCATGAAGCCCACATGTCTTCTGCATAGGGTAGCGCTTTCTTTAATTAGAGTGTCGTGGAGTCGTGCACTTGCCTACATGGTAGAGGGGTATAGTCTCTAGTACTGCGGAGTGTAGCCCTCGTATATGGTATAGAGGAGTAATCTCTTTTGTAGGGTCAAACACTTGTGTCTTGATGGGAAATGGGTCAATGAGTTATACATTCTCTTTTCTCCAAGATAGACTCCCACTTTTTTCTTGAATCAACTTCCAAAACCTCCTAGCATTTCAAAATATAGACTTTTGTGTGCATTGTACTATCACTAAATTATTAACAAGAAAAAGGACCTTACATGAGCTTTACATGAGTGACTAAGGGTGCCTTTAGTCGAGGGGTTAATACATTTACGGGGTGATATGGTCCATATATATTTGATGAGACCATATATTTCACTTCCCCATATTCACTAACCATTAGTGTGAAGAATGAGATAGTGATGGATCGATATATTCTCATTAGTAAACTAAAACATGTTTGGTTGCTAGACACACGTACGCCCACACACATTGTCAAAACTTAAAACTAACATGTGGCACCACACTTGTGGCAGTTTGGCAAGGAAAATGATGCCATGACATGTGGGGCATATGGCTACGTACCAAAGTTTGGCTTACCATATTTGTAACGTGAATCAAGCATGTAGGAGTACCTAAGAAATTGTGGCGTGACAAGTTCTAAACACGAACCAAACAGTCTTTCGTTAGAACTATTAACATCGGGCGTCTCAATTCATGCAAACTTTATATTTACAAATTTTTAGCTTAATGAACTCAAGAGGAAACAAATGGTATTTAACTAAAGCTTTGAACTTTGGAGGATACGTGGTTCACATGGCATGTTTGGTTTAATTAAAAGTGCTATGCTATATTTGAATAGTTATGCATGTTTTTATGCTAATTAAAGGAATCTCTATGCATCATTTAAGTAGAAGGAGCAAAGAAGTTCTTACATACTATAGTTGATATTACATAAATAAAATACAACTCAAACTCAGTAATAAACCGATAAAGGGCACTAATCATTATATTGTGAAACTGCTGGACCTGTGGCCCTCCTAACGCTGCTTGATGTAGTGCAACTTCATCAAGTTTTTGTGCTACTGGACTAACATTTGCCTTTTTTATAAACAAACATTTTCCTTTTTTTATAAACAAACATTTGCCTTTAATCTGCCGTTCCATATATGACATCTCACTGCCTCATGCCTACTACCAGGCTACGACCGTCCCAATTCACAAGCCCTGCCGATCTCCCAGGCCCCCCCTCTCTAGCTAGTACTGATACGGATACTTTGAGCAAAAAAAATTTGTCTTGCTGTCACGGCACGGAACATATATTTTTTCCGGTGGAACGGAACTTTTTTTTTTGTCAAGTCGGGGGAGTCGGACTGGGAACGAGATCCTCTACAGTCACCCACAATGACTGCACTCGACAGTCGCCTCTCTCGCAGGCCACACAACAGCAGGCCGATGGCCCATCTCGGCCCATAGCATCGAGGAACCCGCGTCGGCGTGCGAAGACGGCGGAGGGGGAGGTGGTGGAGCTGGCGGCGGGGACGTCGAGGACGACGCGTCCTTCTTTGACCTGGAGTTCGCGGTGCCCGGCGACGAGAGCGCCGCGTCCGACGCCGAGGAGGAGAGGCCGAGAGGGTGGAGTTCAACTTCGGCGTCGCCGGCGACGACGTCGCGTCCGGCGGCGGCGAGGTGGTGGACGTGGACGCGGTCGCCGCACCGGGCGGGGAGACCGCGCCCGGCGACGGCAAGGAGGGCGTGGAGTCAAAGCCGTCGGCCGAGGTCGCGCCGGCTCCGCCGCCGTCGTCGCTGCTCCGGCCGGCGACCAAGTTCAGCGTGCTGCTGGTGAAGCCGAGGAAGCCCAAGGTCCCCGCGACGGCCACCACGTCCTGTCATGGACGGAATCTGCTGCTCTCCACCGATCAATCCGTGCGCTTCGGCACTGCTCGATCTCCGCCCACCATTCTCCTTCCACTCTACTTCTCACCACCACCAAGGCAATAAGGCACCAATCCACCAGCATGGCGACTCAGGTTGCAAGCGGGGCAGGTTGCGGCTGCCCGCCCCGCATCCGCGCACGCCGCAAGCACCATCGCGGGCGCATGCGGCTGCTCCGCATACGCCGCTTGACTTTTGCAGTCATTGCGGCAGCCCGCAGACGCCCGCTTCTTCTGCACGGCCACACGCGTGCGGTCGGCAGTTCAATTACCACACAATTAGCTTTACTGAATGCTGATCGTATTTGTCTACACCAACAGCTCCAAACCAAATACACCAAAGTAACCTCAGCCAAATACACTAAAGCAATGGACCGTAGAACAGTGAACAATTAGATTCAATCACGGTCATCAGTTGCAGAACAGACTAGACTAGATAGCCCCTTTGCTCCCCCTCGAGACGTGCACACAGCAGTGGCCTGGCCCTCAGCAACGCTGACACCAGGGGAATTGACTCTCCCACCGGTCGGTCGGCAAGCCGCATTGAACTCGTCTTCTTCCTCAAGTCTCATCGCCATGACCGCAACACGAGCTTCCGAGTCTTCCTCCTCAAGTCTCATCGCCATGACCGCAGCACGAGCTTCTGAGCCATGGAGATAGAACCGAAGTCGATGCACAAGGAGCAGGAACGAGGAGCGGCAACGCCGGCGGCGTGGAGTTAGGGTTCGTCATGGAGGCAGCGGCGTGGCTTAGGAACGGGGCAGGATGGGGATACGGGTACGTGGGACATTGTGGGTTGTGCGGGCTATCCGCATTGGGCCGCATCGAATACGTGGGCTGGGACGTGGGATTGTGGGAACTTGCGGTCTGCCGAGTCCCAGCGGGTTGGCGGCGTGGCCCGCGCCACTTGCATCGTGAATGGCGACAGAATCCGAGTCCGGCAACGCGGCGGCGCCGCACCCGCACCACCCCGACGGCACGGAGACGCTGTCCCCCATCGCCGTCGACTACCGCCCGCAGGCCTGCCGCCACGAGCCCCACGCCGGCGAGATCCACATCACCTACGACCACAGTCACCGTGGCAGGGACGGCTCCCGCTGGCGCTCCCGCCGCCGCTTCCTCCCCGGCAGCGCCGTGGCCGCCGCGCCCCCGCGGGGCTCAACTACAACCTCTACCTTTCCTCCCTCGAGGGCTCCCGGGACATGGACGAGGTCGACTTCGAGTTCCTCGGCCACGACAAGCGCGTCGTCCAGACTACCACGTCCGGGGCGCCGGCGGCCGGGAGCGGATCCACCGGCTCCCCTTCCCTTCGACTCATGGGCGGACCCAAGGCCCGGCGAGCCTGGGCGGCTGCCCGGGCTCCCGTTGGCCAGCGTCCACAGGGACATGCACAGGTCAGGAGCTAGCTTTACGGTGGCAGAGAAAATACTGTGAGGTATAAGCAGCTACCGCCATGTTTGCCCAGGCTCATGGGAATCTCTGGGTCCGCCACTGCTTCGACTCCTCCGACGGCTTCCACCACTACGCCATCGCCTGGGACACCGAGGCCATCGAGTGGCGCGTCGACGGCGAGCTCATCAGGAGCCATGGCGCGTGGCCGCGGTTGAGGAAGACGGCGGCAGCGGCGGAGTAAACGAGAGAGGTCAAGCGAGGGGAAAATGAGTTGAGGCACCGTGGGCTTAGATGGGCCTTTCGACTGCCGGCGTGTATGGAACTGTAGGTGCCGCTGCCGTAGGATCCAAGCGGAACGATCGAGATGCGTCGACTGCAGCCTGCCATCAATGCGCGTGATGGTAGAGGATCTCCTTCCGTCGGACTGGGCCTCAACTGGGCGTGACGTCGGCTCTGTTTTGTTCGTGGGCGAGATGGTCACCAAAGCCTCGGTGCACACGGCATGCAACACGCGATCCGCCTGAACCCAAACTGCAGCCCAAGCCCATCCCCCGCTTTTTGCACAAGCGGACAAGTCCTGCCCGCTCCCCCTCTCCTGCTTCTTCCAATGCACTCGAGTGCCTGCCTCCTGGCTTCTGCTGTACGCCACTCGCACCGCCGCGCCGGAGAGCAGCGCACGCACATCCCATCCTCGCGCCCGCCGCCGCCGCCGCCTCAACTGCTAGTCTGCTACTAGTCCTCAGCCAGGACACGCCTTCCCCACCCACACCCCCCACCTCCGATTCGGACGGATTCCTGCTCTACCTGCTCGCGGCGCGACATGGCGACCTCGACCACGCCGACCGCCGCCGCGGCGCCAGCGCCAGCGCCACGCCCCCCGCGCACCGAGAGCCTCTTCGTCGACGCCTCCGGGCGCGTCCTCTTCGTGGATGCCAGCGATGACGCCGCCGCCTTCCTCTCCTCGCTCCTCGCCACGGCCCGGGAGCTGCTCCGGGAGGAGAGCCCGGCGTCCGCCGCGGACGGCTGCCTGGGGAACCTCGTCGCCGCCGAGGCCCTCCTTCTGCGGGACAACGCCGCCGCCGCCTCCACCACCACCACCGCCACCTCCACCTCCCGCGCGCCTCCGCCGCCGGCGTCGCCCGCCACCGCGCCGCGGATCCCCAAGGGCATGGGCATCATGGCGTGGCGCCTCTTCCGGTGCGGCCACCTCGCGTGCCCCTGCAGCGACGTCGCGTCGCGGTCCCCCGGCTCCGCGTGCCCCTGCGCGTCCCCGCCATGCGCCCGCGCCGCCGCCGCCGGGACCCGCGCCACCGAGCTCCATTTCCTGCAGGCCTGCTTCTACCGCCGCCCCGACGGGTCCGCGGCGAGCACCGGCCGCGGCGCCGGGCGGAGCGGGGACGCCTTCTACCGGTGCCGCGCGCGCGACGAGAGGCGCGGCCGCGACCGCGACGTCTTCCCCTGCCGCTTCCGCGTCACGGACGAGCGCGGCGTCGAGTGCCCGCTCTGCGGCGGCCGGACCTCCGTGGCCGTCAGGTGCGCCGAGGCCGGGGACAACGGCGAGGACTCCTCCGTCTCCGCGCGGCCGGACGCGGGGCGCGGCGGCGAGGCCGGAGGGCCTGCTACCAGCTACGCCGTCATGGACGACCTCACCGTCAGGCCCGTGGCCGCCGGCCTGCGCGGCGCCGCGCTGCTCTCCGCCCTCGGCGTCGCGGCCGACCCAGCCGACGTGCGCGAGCTGACAGTGCCGTTCGGGTACAAGGAGGTTGGTGTCGTGTCAACGATTTATCCCCTCTCATCTTTGCTAGTAAGCTTCATGATCATGAGCAGTGCTGTGTTGCTGTGCCTCTCATCGTTGCTAGTGTTCACGATCACGTTGCTCGTCGCATTGCTTTACTACTGCTACTTGCAATTGCAATGCTGTGTTAGTGAAGCACTGAAGCTTATCGTCTATTGTTCTACTGTGCTGGGTTTCAGGGCCTCAGCGTGCTCTTGGCTGCGCTGCGTTCCAATACGGCCCTAACTGACTTCTTTGTCCCCGCCGCCGGTAGGCCCGCGCGGCGCCGCCGCCACTTATGAGGGTTATTTAACTATTTGCCATCCTTCCGGATGGCCATCCTTCAAATGCCAATTTTAGAATGGCAACAACACTATCGTCATCGTCTCCCGAAGATGCTTACAGATTTACCACTTTTGCTGACGTGTCGCGCCATGTCGACGAGTGACCGTGCCTCCGACGTGGCCAAGCCGCGCGAAATGACCCTACTGCCCCTCCATTATCCATGTCGCCGGCCAGCCCCCAGAGGTGCAGACGCTGGAGCTGCTGGTGGTCATGTCCATCTTCGTGGCCATCCACTCGCTGCAGCAGCGCCGGTCGCAGGGCCTCCCCGCGTGGCCGCTCGTCGGCATGCTCCCGTCCCTCCTCCTGGGCCTTCGCGGCGACATGTACGAGTGGATCACCGGCGTCCTCAAGGCCCGCGGTGGCACCTTCACGTTCCGCGGCCCGTGGTTCACCAACCTCCAGTGCGTCGTCACCGCCGACCCGCGCAACCTGGAGCACCTCCTCAAGACCAGGTTCGGGAGCTTCCCCAAGGGCCCCTACTTCCGCGACACCGTCCGCGACCTCCTCGGCGACGGCATCTTCGGCGCCGACGACGAGGTGTGGCGGCGCCAGCGCAAGGCGGCTAGCCTCGAGTTCCACTCCACCGAGTTCCGCGCTCTCACCGTGAGCTCCCTCGTCGAGCTCGTCCACCGCCACCTACTCCCCGTGCTCGCCGCCGCCTAGGCCGCCGGCGTCGCCGTCGACCTCCAGGACGTGCTCCTCCGCCTCATCTTCGACAACGTGGGCCGGGCGGGCGGAAGGCGGAGAAGAGGATGAAGCGCGTGCCGGGCCCGCCGTTGCAGAGGAGGCCGAGCATGGGGAGCGCGCGGCGGTGGAGCTTCCGGAACCGGCGGTGGAAGCCGGCGCCCGTGACGATGTCGCGCCAGCGGGTGCAGACGAGCGCGGCGCGGACGAGGCGCGCCGGGTCGGCCGGCGGGAACCGCAGCAGGACCTCCTCCACGAGCTCCTCCATCCAGCGCGCTCGCCGACGGCGGGGACGGCGGATCTGTCGCCATGGCGGTTGGCTCCGGCGGCGGGCGGCGGTGGCGTGGGTGTGGAAGTGTCAACGGAGGAGAAGGAGATGGGGATCTTTGGTGTGTGCCTGTCAGTGGGCCACTGGGGTGCTCTGCTTTTTGTTTGTCTTGCCAGGCTGGCGCCAACCAAAACCAGGTGGTTCGTGGGGCGGTTCTGCCAGGTGGGGTCAAGAGAACAGAGATAAGGAGGGGCAGTAGGGTCATTTCGCGCGGCTCGGCCACGTCGGAGGCACGGTCACTCGCCGACATGGCGCGACACGTCAGCAAAAGTGGCAAATCTGTAAGCATCTTCGGGAGACGATGGCGATAATATTGTTGTCATCTTAAAACTGGCATTTGAAGGATGACCATCCGGAAGGATGTCAAATAGTTAAATAACCCATTCAGTTCAACGGCACCTGCCTCGCTACCGTCAGTCGTACTTTCACTTTCTTCTCATCTGGGACTAGCCTAGCTGTCGATCGCAGCTTTTCTGTATCTAGTACTCACATTGATCAGAACTTGTGAACTGATGTTCTAGTTGCTGCCTAGGTAATGGAGGTTACCTCAACACACAAGTACTGTCAACTCCAAACTGTGCTCTCATTGTAGGAGTATAGCATTCTCATGGGGTTGCTCTGCTAGTCATTTTCAAATCGTATGGGTCTTCACATGAACCGGCTGATGTGCTTGTACGAGCGGTCGGTAGTGGGTGAAAATGTTACTAGCAGAACTTCAGAAGCATCTGTCTGTAACCGTGCAGGATTTGTGCTTGTACACATACTTCTACTTATCATTTCCCAAGTGTCCCAACTGCTGGGTTAAGATGATATCTGATGGTTTTAATAAATAATCTCTGCAAATCAGGGTATTTGAACTGTGCGTATATCCTTTGTAAAGAAATGTTAGCTGGGCACCTCCTTCTTAATAGCTTTACTTAATTGCTTTCTTGATTATCTGGCAACTAAAGGAGAGCTGGAAAAGGCTAAGGTTCTACATGCAGCCACGCTTGAAGGCTGTTTAGCTAACACAGTGACATTTAACACATCGATTAAAGGGTTCTGTAAGATTGGGCAGATCCAAGAGGCAATCGACATTATTCAGAATATTATTTCTTTCCTGATTGCATCAGCTATTCTACTGTAATAAATGAGCTCTTTAAGATGGGTAACACAAATCAAGCGTTTGAGCTTTGGACTGACATGTTATACAAGAGATTGAAGCCTGATATTGTGGCACACAATATTTTGATACACGGGGTGCAGTATTCATGGTGAATTTGATAAGGTTTAGGAATTTACAGCGATATGTTTAAGAATTAGGGGGTGCAAGTGCAACCAAACTGGGATTTATATAGAGCTCTTTCTGTAGGAGCCTCTTTGATGACCAGGAAGGGAAAAACTTTACTGTTGACCACCTGATGGCTGATGTTAGGGCAATGTTTTCCTATGGTCATCAACTGGAATTGGCTGATTCCAGACTGGTGCCAGGTGCAAAAATCAACCAGTCCCTGAATTGTTGCTTCATATACAAGTGCCCGAAACATGCATGTGCAATGTGCATATTGGCTTTTTATTATGTTTGAGCAGATAGATTCTGATCCTTCAGGTATGACATCTTGGATCATCACTTTTCTATCAACGTGGAGTTTTGGAAATTCTTCTGCTAAATCTTGTACTTCTAATATTACAATTTCGGTACATATCTTTAGGCTGACAATATTATCACACCCCATGTCCTTATAATAATAGGGTTTAGGTAATTGTATTTTGTTGTTTCATTTCGGCTACCTTGATGTCTGTCCTTTTTATACATGCTGAGCTTGAGTCCTTTTACGGTGGTTGGGAGGTACTTCTAGGTACTTCTAGGTACCTCCAGGTACTTCCCCAAATTAAATTCATTAGGCAATTTTAATCACTCAAGGGTAATATGGTCATTTGTCCAGCCAAAAACACCCTCCCCACCGGCCCACCCCCGGCCCGCGCCGGCAAACCGCACGCGGCACGCATCGCATCTAGCACGCATCGCACCCTACGCTCGTCGTCTCCCTCGCCGCCACCCGTAGCCTTTACGCGGGGGTGCCCTAGTCTGCGCAGCCGTGCTCCGCCGCCACCGCCCACAACTTGCCGGTTGTGTTCCACGACCTCGTCGCGCCCTCGCGGCCGCGACACTAGATTCAATTGAGCAGAAATTCATCAGGCCACAGGACGCAGGTTGGACTCCGCCGCTGTCTCAAATTTCGATTCTTGATATGCCGGTGTTCATCAGAAGGCAATTTGCGCTAGACAGTGACAAGATTGTTACGTGGATATCTAATTTGTGTAACGCTCTTGATGGTTGCAGGAGTCCTTGATGGAGATGGCGGATTATGGGTCTTTGATGGAGTACAATCAAATTGTTATGACGACGTTCGCTAGTGAAGATGAAGGATTTCAGTTTTACAATGCATATGCTCTTGAGAAAGGCTTCAGTGTGAGGAAGGGCTATGTTGAGTGGGACGCTGGCCATAATCACGTGATCCTTAGGAAGTTATATTGCAATCGTGGGGGTTTTCGTGCAGAGAAGTACATGAACACGGAGGATATGCAGCGCACGCCAAAAGATATAACTCATGTTGGATGCCCTGCGAGAATTTGTATTGCACGAGATAAGAACACGGGGCGGTGGTTTGTGAAGGATTTCATCGACGGACACAACCATCCTATGGTGCCAAGAGACCTTAGTTGTCTTCTGCCTTCACATCGCACAATCGGCAATGAGCAGAAAGCAGAAATTCTCGAGATGGAGATTGCTGGTGTCCCTAAATGCACGATATTCGAAAATCAGGAAATGCAGTACGGTGGGTATGATAAAGTTGTCTACACACAACGGGACTTGTACAACTTCTTGCATCGTGATAAGGTGGAGTCAGTTGCTGCTGGTGATGCTCAAACTGTCCTCAGACACCTTAGGGAGCGTGAACGCACAGACCCTGAATTTTTTTTCAGGAGCAAGACTGATGGGAAAGGACATCTGGTGGCAATGTTCTGGTGCGATACTCAGTGCCTGCTTGATTATGCAGCATTTGGTGATGTCGTTGTATTTGATAGCACCTACAAAATAAATCGGTACAACGTGCCCCTAGTTCCTTTTGCTGGGGTGAATCATCATCGAAGCACTGTTATTTTTGGGTGTTCAATAATTTCTCATGAGGATACAGCCTCGTATGAATGGGTGCTGAGAACATTTGTGCAAGCTAATATTCAGAGGCATCCTATTTCCGTGATCACTGATGGAGACCTTGCTATGCAGAGAGCAATAAGGAATGTGTGGCCGAACTCAACGCATAGGCTTTGTGGATGGCATATTGAGCTTAACATTGTGCGTAATATTCACAATGACAAAGTGAAGGATGTGTTCAGGGCGTTTCTGTATGACTCTTGCTCCGTAGAAGAGATTGAGAAGAAATGACTGGCATTCCTGACAGAGCATGAGGTTACAACGGACTCCTGGATTTATGCGATGTATGAGCAGAGGAAAATATGGTGTGCTGCGTATCATGTGGGTAAGTGCTATTTAGGAATTAGGAGCAACCAACGGAGTGAGAGCCTCAATGCTAGGCTTCAGATGAAGCTGAATCCTAAAATGACACTGTTAAAAATGGTACAGAGCTATGAGAGATGCCTTGGAAGGACGCGCGTAAATGAGGCCGATAAAGATAAAAATGCCTTGTCATCTGAGCCATTCACAGCTCCAGATGCTCCAATTTTTGAGATAGATGCGAAGAAAAGGTTCACACCTGATGTTTTTAAGAAAGTGCGGTTCAGCATACCAGCAGCAAACAAGTGTGATCTGATTGAGATCCTAGATTTTGATGATACAGAAGAGTATATTGTCAGCAAGAAGGACAAAGGAGACATCTGTTACTATGTGAAATGTGAGTTGAGCGCAGAGGGCAATTTGGAGGGGATTTCTTGTTCTTTCCTGAAGTTGCAATCCCTTGGCCTCCCCTGCTCACACATGTTCTTTGTATTGGGCTATCGGGGCAAACGCAAGCTTCCAGACTGCTGTGTTTTGGATAGGTGGACAATGCGGGCGAAGAGTGCATTTCCTCCGACAAGGAAGCGCAGCATGTACGAGTATTCCGAAACCCTACAGAGGTTCCGTGAACTACGCAATTTGAGTCACGTTGCATCATTCGCAGCAGCTATTTCAACCGATGGATATGAGCGCTTCAAAGCCGTCCTTGCTCAGGAAGTTGCTGGGATCCAGCAAAATGTTGGTGCGAACCAAGGCAGACTGTATGGACCGGTGCTGCCACAAGCCCCGGAGTCTGATTGTGAAGACATCATACATATCTCGGATCCCATCCTAGTGACTGGCAGAGGGGCGCCGAAGAAAAGGCTCAAAACAGGTTTGAGTGAAAACAAATCGAAGTCTAGGTGTTCGCTTTGTAAGGAGGAGGGTGATAATCGGCGAACATGTTCCCAGAGAGACGAGGTATTTCTCAGTTCATCAAGTCTAACAACATGCCGTTCTGTGAGGCATGTGTAGTTATGACTAATATTCCTCTTCATTTGTAGGCAACAAAGCTCCCTGAAGATGTGCTCGATGACTGATTTGTAGGTGAGGTGGTGCATCATACAATTTTTAAACTCTTCTTCCCTCAGAAACTCCTCTATACGATGACCTAACAATTCTTTTTCTGCTTGAACAGAACAAGGCTGTTGATCTACATCTTCTTCGCGCGCGATTTGCGATATCATGGGGTTCTAATCAAAGAGATGCATGGTTCAATGGTAGCAGTGGATATCAGTGGAGCTGGGTTTCATAGCTCTTAACTCTCCTTTTGTTACCACATCCATTATACTCTGTTTACCATGGCTGTATGGCTAGACATCTTCATGGTGCATAGAATGACCATGAACTCCTGAATTATTTGTGAAACATATGATGCTGTGAAATGTGGGGATCGATCTGAGACATTGACAGCGATTATCGTGAGATGAATCGGTCCGACTGGTGGGACAACATTACCGATTAGTTTACCTTTTACGTAAGATTCCGTTGGCATTGTGACGCCAACGCACTACTTGTGCCGTGTCCAAAAGAAAAACGCACTACTAGTGCCGGTGAGCACACTGGCAGTCTCGTATAATGGAATTAAGTTACGATCCGGTGATCACCTTATTGCACCGGTGATCATCACCCGATATGATCACTTTACTGATCATCACCGGATATGATCACTGTATGGCACCTGTGATCACCGGATATGTTCACTTAATGGCTCACCGGATATGATCACTATGGCCACCGGAAAGGATCACCGGATATCACTTGTTTAATACTCTGATACAGTCCCATGCATTCAACTCTAAATCGTGCGAGACTCACACGTGGGGTTGGCTGGTTCAAGAAATAGCCTTCCTTGGACGGAGGCTGGTTGCCGCCTCGGGTGTCAACGTGGCGCCCGGCGGGCGTCTGGCACTGCTCTGCCTGAGGGACCCGCGCGCTTGGGCGTGCCACCTGTATCCCGGGAGGTCTACAGGGCAAGCCTAAGACCCTGGGGTCACTTTTTTTTTGGTGAGGAGACGGACCCCGGGGTCACCTGCAGACGACTGACGAAGCGCCAGGCGCCTTATGAGGCGGGGTCTTCTGGGCCTTTCGTTTGCGCGGGCCGATGGGGTTGGGGCCCGTATCGACGCGCTGCCACGACCGCCTGCCGCACACCTCTCCATAATCATCATCATGTTCATTTACGGACGATATCACTGTGTCGTGTCAGGCGGCGGCATGATGAGCACATTTCACCGTGGCGCTCAAGGTGGGTTCGTTCACCACAAAACAGAAGGATCACCCTATGTCCCCGCTGATCATCACCGGATATGTTCACTATATGGCACCTGAGATCACCGGATACGATCGTTGTATGCTCACCGGATATCTGTTGATTAATACTCGGATAGTCTAATGCACGCAAATCTAAATCGTGCGAGACTAACGCGTGTGGTTTTTATAGAGATATATAAGAGCAACCATCTGACTCTTGACACGATAATTAATCTTGTAGATGTATGAAAGCTACCATCTGGCTTAACCATTGGAGAAGGCTGGTTCAAGAGATAGCGTTCCTTGGACGGAGGCTGCTTGCCGCCTCGGGTGTCGACGTGGCGACCGGCGGGCGTCTCACGCCGCGCTGCCTGTGGGACCTGCGCGCCTTAAACGTCGTCGACATCTCAGGGTGCCACCTGTATCCCGGGATGTCTCCGGGGCAGGCTAGGACCCCGTGGGCCGTGGCCACCTGCCCACGGCTGACGAAGCGTGAGGCGCCTGAGCGAGCCGATGGGACGGGTCGGGGCCCGTATCGAGGCGCTGCCACGGCCGCCTGCCGCACGCCTCCTCCGTGCCAGCCGGCGTCATAATGAGCAGGGGCAGTCAAGGCGGAATCCTTCTCCTCGAAGGATACCAACCGCGCGCGTGGCACCTCGAAGGCGCCTGTAGTTGGGTCACCGACAGGTCGGCCTCCCAGTAATCAGGCCCACCTGTCAGCGAGTGAACTGCAGGAGTTCAACCGCAGAGGAGACTCATCCCGCGCGTGAGGGACCAGGTCAATTTGGTCCAAAGTTGGACTGGTGGTGGGCCTCACTCGGTTTAATTGTCGCGGGCTCTTCGGAGATCGTGCGTGACGTGCCGGGCGTCGCTACCCATCGCCTTCCCTGCCTTCGTCCTCACTTTCCATCGCGTTCCTCGCCTTCGTCCTCACATTCCATCGCCTTCGTCGCCTTCGTCTTCCTCGCGATTGCAACCCCAATTCGTCTCCCACCATGACGCGCAAAGTCCAACATAGCGGCCCCCGGGTCCTCGACTTCACCCTGTCCACTGTGACTGCAAAGGCGGCGGACAAAGCAAGGTCCCTGGTCTCCCCCGGCACCGTGCTCCGCGCCAGCACGGCCTTCCCCAACTTCCAGAATTCGAGGGAGATCGTGGTCCTCGTCCCCTCCCTAATGGTGGGGCTCGTGCCCCCGTTCTCGCCCTTCTTCATGGCGGTGCTCGAGGCCTACAACATCAATCTGGCACACCTGCAGCCCAACGCCTTAACGTTCCTGGCAATCTTCGCACACTTTTGCGAAGCCTTCGTCAGGGTCCGGCCGTCGGTGACCCTCTTCCGCCACTTCTTCTAGGTGTGCCGGGCAAGGCCGGCGTCACCTGGTGAAGGAGTGGCTCCCATCCCCCGCACGGTGGGCGGGTGCTTCATTCGGGCGCGACCGGGGCGCGATTTCATCCCAGTGATCTTTCGCAGCAAGTGGGAGAACTGGGAGCGGCAATGGCTGTACATGGAGGTGGACTCTACGGCTCCCTGTCTCCGCCTCCCGGGCGGCCCGCCGGTAGAGAGGGCGGATCCGGCGCCGGCGATGGATGCGGCGTGGGGCCCGATCTTGAACCGGATCTCCGAACTCCGGTACCAGGGCTTGACGGGCGCGATGGTGGCGCTGGACTTCTTTCTCCGGCGGATCGCCCCACTACAAGCCCGTCCGCGCCCGGCATGGTACTACTCCGGGAATGATGACAGCTGCCGCATCGTTACTGGTGCTGACATGAACCCTGACTATGGAGCGGTGGCGACGTGGCTGAGAGAGGTGCTGGAGATCAAGGAAACGGAAGTGAACTCAGCTATGCTGCCGGAAAGGGTCGTCCCATTGTGCGAGGATCCTGCGTGCCACGCGATCCTCGCGGACATGCCGGACACGGACGAGCAGGGCCTGGTGGCGGCTCGGGCGCCAGTGCCGGCGGCTGGTGGTCCGCAGCCGGGCGACGACCCGGCCGATTAGCCGCCCCTGCCTACGGCTTCGGGCGGGCATGTGGCGACCGACGCCCCTGGTGTGTCCGCCGAGCGGGAGGGGAAGGGGAAGCGCACGCGCTCGCCCTCCCCACCAGCGGCGGACGTCTCTGCTTTGCCGCCCACCGCGTCGTCGCTTCCGCACGGACACCCTAGACAAGGGAGCTCTGGCGCATGTGGCGCGCCCGCCACGGCGAAGCGCGTCCGCGTCGACGTCGCGCCACCGGCGTGGTGGTTCGCTGGCCCCGGCCCCAAGTGAGTGACCCTTCTTCTATTGATGCTACGCCACCTGGCACCTCCATTGTTGTTGAAGTCGTCACGGCCTGACGGGTCTTATTTCTGCAGGAGTTCCCCCGCCCCTGTGTGTCCAACAAGGGGCAAGGCGTCTTCTTCCACCATGACGGCCTCTCCAACACTTGCCGATGCGGCAAGAGAGAAGGCGTCGCCTGCGCTGACTGCTCCCTCAGGCGTAGAGGGCACGGAGCTAGAGGCCGCGGCTTGGAGCACCCCAATGGTCACCTCGTCGCTTGACGCTGGCGCGGATTGGTCTGTTGGCAGCGCGGCTATATCGCCGTCATCTTCATTGGCGGTTCTGGTCCATATCCCCGTGGCGGCGACGGACCAGCGGCCTTCCTTGGTGCCCATGGATCGGATCCAGGCTGCACTGGATTCGGTCATGGCTTCCCTCCGGGCGTCAGCCTTGCCGGGCCGCGACATGACCGCCTGGGAGGACGAGCTGCGCCGCCTGGACGAGCAGCTTCAGCTGGTGGCCATTGACCTGGACGGCAGGGAGGCGGCCTTGGAGGTGATGGAGGCATGGACTGACCGAGAGTTGGACTCATTGCCGGAGCGAGAGCGCGTTCTGCAACAGCGGCTCCGCGAGGCGCGGGAGCGCGAAGAACAGCTCCGGCAGCGGAAGCTGCTTCTGGAATCCGCGGAGAATGCCCTCCGCAAGCGCTCTGAACGGGTCGCGAACAATGAGGCGGCCATGGCGCAAAGGATGGCAAAGCTCCAGCGTCAGGAGCAGACGATCTCCGTCGAGGCCGCTGCTGCTGCCGCCGTCTCCGAGCGAGTGGTCGAGGAACAGCGGAAGGCCACCCAAGGGATTGCTGCCGCTCGCCTGGGTGCGGCGAATAAGGTTCGGGAAGCCCGCAAGGCCCACGAGGCTGAGCTGCAGGAAGTCTGGGAGGCGTTGGAGGCTCAACTCCAGGTGGCCGACGCTCGCGCCAAGGCAGCGGTGGCTGAACTCGCCAAAGCCATTGCGGATATCCATTCGCCGTCGGAGGTGGACGCCATTCGGGGGAGCATGGTGGTCCTCAGCCGCGAGGTCGACCATATGGTACTGCACTTCAAGGCGGCCTGGGAGAAGACGGGCTTGGGGCCACTGAGTCTTCCTCGATGGGACAGAGAGGACGGCACCAGCGGGATCATGGCCCGGCTGAAAGAGATCACCTCCCGCCTGGAGGGTCTGGGCGCCGGTATCCGGAAGGCCATCGTGGCGAGCGCACGTGATCTAGCCTCGCAAGCGGTGGAGCACACCCTGGCCAGCCTCAAGAGCCGGCTCCCCGACATGCCCCTGGAGGAGGCGCGGAATGGTATCATACCGGGGGACGATGAGGCTGCCCGTGAACAGGTCAGGGACCTGGCCCACGACATGGTGTTCATGTTCGCCCCAGAAGGTGCACCAGGAGACAACGGCAACGATGGAGGTGGTGACGACGAGGAGGTGGCTGGCGACGACACGTAGGGCCATTTTATATCTGTTTCTTAGAAAGAACCGGTCGGCGTCGTGTAAAAAACTTGATGGGAGGGCCTTGCCCTACCCTTTTTGCTTGGCGTTAACATCCATCCGTGGCTGATCGTCATTGTACATAGAATCCTCTAGTTGGTACTGTGATGGAGTTATCGTCCACTTTAGATTCCATTGGTATTGTGATGTCATCGCACTAGATGGACCCATGAGCGACTAAGTCTAGCACAACGGAAATAAGTTACGATCGATCACCTTACGGCATCGATGATCAGCGCCGGATATGATCAATGATGATTGGTGATCACCGCATTTGGCTCCGGTGATCACCGTACCAGGTGGATACTGCCCTTTGTATCCACAAGTCTGACCGGTGAGGTAGATCTGCGTTGTGTTGTTCTTGAAACCCGTCCGGTGACAAACACAAGTTGAAAAGCGTTATTTTTTTGAAACCCGTCCGGTGACATACACAATTTGAAAAGCCCGTTACTGATAGGCACGGAGACGAAGCGTCCGCGACTCTTGACAGACTCTGTTTCAGACGTTCATAACGGGCACTTACACGTAGCCCGTTACTGATAGGGATGAAGACGAAGCGTCCACGGCATTTGACGGACTCTGTTAATGCCTCGCATTCGTAGCAACCGCCGTTCGCGCAATATATATCAACCGCCTCATTCGCCGCAGCGTTGTCGATCCCATTTGCTGTCGTTTCCCAAATCTCTCTTGTCTCGCATCTTTCCAATCTCGATCCTTTAAGCAACCGCCATGGCCTCCGTCGGCGAGGGCAGTTCGAAGCGTCCACGGGATGAGTTCTCCTCCTCCAAACCTGCTTCTCCCAAGCGTCCCAGGATTACTGGAGATGTACTCGATCCCCAGTGGACCATGACGACATTGTGGAGCACGTGGAGGAAGATGAACGCGTATCTTGGTGTTCTTGGTCTGAAGAAGGTCTAGGAGCCACTAGAACACACCGTCGAGCAGTACACCTTTAAGATCTTTCAAATCGCCGAGGTCATGAAGACTCTGCCGGCGATCGCGGCGGCGAACCTCCCGGAGGACGACGACGATGAGGAGGTCAAGGACGTGAGGAGTAGATAATTGTTAGTGTTATCTTGTGCTGTGTATCCTCTCTGTACTATTTTGCATTGTTAGTGTTATTTTGGCTCTACCTTGTTCTGAACATTATTAGTGTTATTAATCTTGTTCTCAAGGTGTGTTGTTTATCCTCTCTGTTTTCGGATGAGATGCATAAACCCAAACTCTGTTTTAGACTCTGATTCACATACAAAAGCGTTCTGTGATGGAGTTGCCTCATGAGATGGACCCGTGAGCAACCTGACATTCTTGCACAACGGACGTAAGTGACGATCCGGTGATCGCTGGATATGATCACTGCATAAGATCAATGATGATTGGATACGATGGATGAGAGCGTGCATCATCACCGGATATGATCAATGATGATTGCATTTGATCACTGCATATGATCCTTGGACTGGTTATCATAATCAACCAAATGCTCCGGTGATCACCGTATCATGTTGATATTCCCGTCGGTCGAATCCACCGGTCTGACCGCCGAGTGTCATCACGCGACAATGATTACTAAGTGCATCGATCGTGCGGTTGATCTGCGTTGTGTTCTTGAAACCTGTCCGGTGACGTACACAAGTTGAATACATGTTCAAAACAAACACAAATATTAAGTGACACATGCTTAAAAGTAGCATTACAGCATTCATGCAGTCCGAATAAACAAATATTAAGTGACACATGCTCACAAGTAGCATTACAGCATTCACGCAGTCCGAATAAAGTTTCATGTGTACGCTTCACGATATCATTTGTGCTATACTCAAAGTTAGTACGCTTCATGTGCAATTTAACTGCGATGGATGCTGGCGATAGATAGAGGACGACCTTTGAGACTCCACATGCCGGAAAGCTCTCTCAAACGTTGTGCCGGTATACCGCACAAGCTCGTCTCGATATAGGCGTGCTCAGCCTGGTACTGTTGACCCGTGACTCGCTGGCAGCCGGGCGCGGATATGCATGCGTGTCTACCTTTCCCAGTGCAGTCAGGGGAAACAGCTTTTGACCAAGCATGAGCATGCTCGGTGCATCATTATCACCACGCTGTTTAATCATGGGCGTTAGGCAGTGGCGGATGCAACTTGAGTTGCTAGGGGGCTCTTGTTCTCGTCCTCCTCTACATTGATCTCTTTTCCCTTTCTTTCTTCTTCTTCCCTTCTTCTCCTCCTCTTTCACCGGATGCCCTGGCTACAGGGGTGGTGGAGCAACCCAGCCCACGCTATAACCAGCGAGCCTCGGCTATGGTGGTACCGCTGAGACCCTAATTCCCTGCGTCCGTCCACCGATCCTACCGGTGTTGACACCGGTCCAACTTGTCAGTGTACTTGCATGCGCTTGGAAGATTGGGACCTTTTTTAACCGCTGCGCTGACCGGTGATCATAGCATATGTTCACCGGACAGTCTAGCGCAGTACGGACGTGAGCACAATCTAGCATGGCAAGCATGAACCCCCTTGTACTAGCGCTAGGGTTGAGCGGCGGCCGTGGATGGTAAACTCACCCATCCTGCGCGGGTGGTGGGCCGAGCGGGCTTGTGCAGGCTTCGAAATACGGACTTCCACACATGGGCTGAAATGCATTATTTTCTTTGCCCTACGCACCAATATTCAATCAGGCCCTCTATGGATGCGGGGAGCATGCACTCGTTCGACCGGTGATAAACGGTAATGCTCACCGGACAACGTTCGTGGATGCTTGAAACATGCTTTTTGAATATGATTATGTCAAACCTTCAAAGGATAAATTACACTCGGCCATCGGCCATTTAGAGATACAAAGACATGTATTGCCTGCTAGGCAGCTCTTGGACCACTTCAGTTAGGCAGTGAGACCACGATCACCGGGAGCAGTTTCCACGGCTGTCTCGCCGGTTTTCTTGTCGCATCCCACCAACTGAAGAACCTCGTGGCTGCATTGCTAGAAGAGGGGGAGGACTAAACACCACCAACGGCGCCGAGACCTGACCCTGCGGGACGTCCTCGATAGGCTCCCTCGCGAAATCGGCCATCGATTCGGCATCATTTGCTAGCTTCCTAGCAAAATCGACGCCCATGTCGGCCTCCTCGCTCGGTTCCGTCACGAGTAGGAACTCCATCTCACCGATGAGGAGCGCTATGTCCTGCTCCTTTCCCCCAGCATGTGCACCACCTTTCGCCGGCTTTCTTATGACATCAATGGCGCGCCCCATGGCATGCACTTTGAGCTACTTCACTCTCACTCGCGAACTCATCTGGAGGACGAACTTTGAGACTCCACATGCTGGAAAGCTCTCTCAAACATTGTGCCTGTATACCGCACAAGCTCGTCTATATGCAGGCGTGCTCAGCCGGGTACTGTTGACCCGTGACTCGCTGGCAGCCGGGCGCGGATACGCATGCGTGTCTACCTTTCCCTGTGCAGTCAGAGGGAACAGCTTTTGTCCGAGCATGAGCATGCTCGGTTCATCGTTATCACCACACTATTTACTCACGGGGGTTAGGCAGTGGCGGATGCAACTTGAGTTGCTAGGGGGCTCTTGTTCTCGTCCTCCTCTACATTGATCTCTTTTCCCCTTCTTTCTTCTTCTTCCCTTCTTCTCCTCCTCTTTACCGGATGCCCTGGCTACAGGGGTGTTGGAGCACCCCAGCCCACGCTAACCAGCGAGCCTCGGCTATGGTGGTACCGCTGAGTCCCTGATTCGCTGCGTCCACCAATCCTACCGGTGTTGACACCGGTCCGACTTGCCAGTGTACTTGCATGCGCTTGGTGGATTGGGACCCTTTTTTACCGCTGCGCTGACCGGTGATCATAGCATATGTTCACCGGACAGTCTAGCGTAGTACGGACGTGAGCACGAATCTATCATGGCAAGCATGAACCTCCTTGTACTAGTGCTAGGGTTGAGCGGCGGCCGTGGATGGTAAACTCACCCATCTTGCGCGGGTGGTGGGCAGAGCGGGCTTGTGCAGGCTTCGAAATACGGACTTCCAAACATGGGCCGAAATGCATTATTTTCTTTGCCCTGCGCACCAATATTCAATCAGACCCCCTATGGATGCGGGGAGCATGCACTCGTTCGACTGGTGATAAACGGTAGTGCTCACCGGACAATGTTTGTGGATGCTTGAAACATGCTTTTTGAATGAACTAGTGTTTGCGTGCATAGGCCAGATCGGAGCGGCTATCCGGTATGATCAACGGATTCTCCTTCCTATCTAACATGGAACCATCCTTAGGACTTTTGTACGCTTCATGTACCCGTTTAAGATGATAGCGTGGCTCCCATGTCTGAAGCATGATCTTGTAGCATGGTTAATACAATTCCCATGAATTCCCATCAATACCGGATGTGATCACTGTATGGCCACCGGATAGGATCACTGGATATCTCATCGTGTGAGACTGACGCGTGTGGGGTTTTATAGAGATGGGAGCTAGCATCTGACTCTTGACATGATACTACTCTACTCTTCTAGATGCAGGGCGACAACACTGTACGCCCGTGAGGGAACATGTAGCGAATATCTACTCCGTATGTGAGGAAGACAAAACACTGTGCGCACGTGTGGGAACAGGTAAAGAATATCAATGAGGGAAAGCCGCTTCCATGCATGCCTGGTCAAAAGGACAATCAATATCTGCAGGGCGAGGGCTCGACGAGGGAGAAAAAGCAACGTGTAGGGGAGTGCAGTATTGATGCCAGAAGAAAGCTAGCGAGCGGCGATAAGGACGCTGGGCGAGAGGAGTGGAGGATAGACCTCAACGTCGCTGAGATGGGAGTCGACTTCGCTAGGGAGCTAGCGAATGATGCCGAGATGGGCGCCGATTTCGTGAGGGAGCTCATCGACGACGCCCGCCAGGGTCAAGTCTCAGCGCCGAGGGTAACTTGAATGCCGCCCTCTTCCATTCATGCAGCCGCACAAGGTTCTTCAGTTGGTGTGATGCCAGAAGAAAACTAGCGAGAGATCTGTGCATACTATGCTGGTTTCTCTTGGGCTGAATACCTTACTGTTGTAGCCTAAGTACTGCCAAATAGGCAGTTTATGTCTTTGTATCTCTAAACGGCCCATGACCGACTGTAATTTACCATTGTAATTCCTCAGAGTTTGAATATGAACATGTTCACCGTTGCCAGGCGCCTGTATGTAAGCTATCACCTCGAAGGATCACCTTTTGTGCCCGCTGATCAACACCGGAATGTTCACCGGATATGTCAGTTAATGGCACCGGTGATCATCACCGGATATGACTGTTGACACGATACTTACTATTGTACACCGTACATGATAAAAGCTAGCAGCTGGCTTAACCATTGGAGAAGGCTGGTTCAAGAGATAGCCTTCCTTGGAAATAGGCTGGTTGCCGCCTCGGGTGACAACGTGGCGCCCGGCGGGCGTCTGTCGCCGCTCTGCGTCCCGCACGCCTGGGGGTGCCACCTGTATCCCAGGATGTCTCCGCGTCGTCCCGGGCTGTCTCCGGGGTAGCCTAGGACCCTGGGGTCACTTTTTTTTTGGAGACGGGACCCCGGGGTCTCCTGCCCACGACCGATGAAGCGTCAGGCGCCTTATGAGGCGAGGTCTACTGGGCCTTTCGTTTGAGCTGGGCCGATGGGACGGGTCGGGGCCCGTATCGACGGAGTCACCGGACATTGTATCACCGGACGAAACTGAGGCTCTAACAGGTGGTCACAACGGTCTCACCAGACAGTGTATCACGGGACGAACCTGATGCTCTATCCGGTGATCTCACGGTGTCACCGTTGAATGCTAACATGAACTACTAGCATGGCAGCAACTCAATTCTAGGAGTGCAGCAACAAGCACAGCAGCAGAGGCTAAGTAGAAGACGCATTACAGTTCATACACTTACAGTAACAAATTACAGTCGGCCATTAGCCGTATACAAGAACAAAGGTACAAAGACAGTTTGGGGGTATCCACAGCATGGTATGCTACATGAACTGGTTGCAAGTTTTCTTGTACCATCATGCCAACTGAAGATTCTGAGGCGGATGAAGAGGAGGTGAGGGGCAGCATTCAGGTTACCCTCGGCGCCGACACTTGCCCGGTTCGCAATGATTGACCTCTGTCCTGCCATTGTTGATCTCAGTCCCGGCCTTCTGCCAAAAATCCTGATGCTGCTCTCGCGCTTCATCTACTTCGCCGCTCGCAAGGTTTCTTCTAGCATCAGTAGCACATACCCTTGTGCTCTTCTCCCCATACGCTACTACTACTGGAGCAATCGTTAGGAGGCTAAAAGAATTTTGCGTGCTCATTATGATGAACATCGGCATGTGCACGATGGCCGGCAGTGGTCAGATCACTTTTGTCACGGACGTACTGTTGGTCAACAAACATGTTAGTCCACTGACACAGGTTGTTGGATGCACCCGCATGCAGGTTCACAGATGAAGGATTTTTGCCGGGACTCATCTTCCGCATTATCTCTCAGCAACATGGTTGATTACTTCTCTGAATCCAGTTGCACTGCTTGAGATGTCCATTTCCCTCCTGAGCCATCTGAAACTGCTTCTGCTCCTATCATTTCTTCCTCTTCATCTGCCAAACACCATCACGAAGATCACACAGCAAAATCCGCTCATACTGGGTGGCCTCACGATCAATCCACGCATATTAGCCGCAATCCCCGACCTTCTACACTAAAATTGAACAGCGAATCAGATCATCGATCGCAGAACGGACCAAATCCAAGGGAAAACCTAAAGAAAGGCTTACCAATCGTCAAGGGCATCTGAAGTACCTCCGGCCCGGGTCGTCGTCGCTCCTTCGTGTCCAGGGAGGCGCCATCCTATTGGACTTCACTAGTGGGGAGTAGTCATACTCGGTACGGCACCGGCGCCGTCAACATCTCAATCTCCCCGACTCCTGTTCCTTTCGACGACGATGCGGACCACCGTGGCGAGCGCGACCTTGATGACGCAATGGCGACAGCCTCCCTCCCGCACGCCCCCTCGTTGGCAGGAGCCCTAGGTCCGCCACGAACCCTAGGCCCAACCTTCCGATCCGATCAATGGGCTCAAACTATATTAGACCAACCATTTCAATCTAAACTATACTACAAAAACGTTATCCCAATCTTTGTTGATTGACTATTCTACCCTTGATGCAAAAACTTAATCCCGGAATGGCCATTACCACGGCTGTACCGTACCCTCTTTTTTTTGTGCGGGCCCCACCAAAAGAGAGGTACCAGGTACATACTGGCCCACCAAAAAGAGAGGTACCGGGTACATACTAGGTACCTCTAGGTACTTCCTCCGTTTACAGCCGTCGGATCGAGGGACGTGAGCCATCCAATTTTTCTTCAACCACTGTAAAACGATTGGCTGAGCTTTCATGTTGTTTTCCTTTCTCCCATTTTTGCATAGCGGGTAATTGGCTCGCTTGGCCAGAATAAGCTGATTAAGACAGCTCGCTTGGCCAAAATAAGTCGATTAAGACAACTTCGTCTGAATCAAATTCTCTGTTGATATCTGTAACCAAAATAAGGTGATACTTGTAGCACCATTTTCAAGTTTGCGTTGTTTGTGTTTACAGCAGTTACTTTGACCTTCAATATATATTCCCAATCTGATCAAACAAAATTTCACCTGTTGCCTAATTTCAGGGATTCTGTCCGAAGTGACATTGGACTCCCTCTTGTGGTTCGCGTTCATCAGTCCTAGATGTAGGCTCCAGCAGCCAGCAGATCTCTTCATTATTTGTACAGATTGTTGTTACATGTTGGAACAACTACCTTTCTGTAACCGTGTACCGTACATATGTTTCAACCCTTTTAGATCCCCGAAATGAGCGAGTAGTTTTCTGGGTAAAATAGGCGATAAAAATTACACATATATTAATTTTTCAGGAACCAAACCAATGCTTCAGCGATCAAGCTGTCAAAGACAGGTTGCCAACGCTGGCTATGATTATCGGCATTGTCTCATGGTTCTGTTATGCTTTTTTGCCGCTGCTTATGGGATCATCACAGATTGACAGATACACCATTTGTCTTTGCTACATTGCCGTGTCTTCTTCACTATTGCAGCGTTTTATTTTTGGATCTGGGTCTGGAAATTGCTACTACTCCGTAACGTTTTGTGTGTGAAAATGTGGACACGCATGGACTACAGGCCATGAGCACAAACGTTTGCATCGCTGACTCGTGGGCCCAAGGCTACGTATCAAGTAGTCACCGACAGCTGGACCCAGCCGAACACGCCAAAACCAACCGCCAAAAGGAAGGCCGTCCACGTCCAGCCCGCCCACCTCACGCGCCGAAATCCAGTCCCCTCCGTCTCCTCCCGCCCACACTCCTGACCACGTCAGCAATCCGCGCCAAAACCCATCTCCCACCGTCCATCGCGACAGCCCCCACGCATCCCACCCCTCCACGTCAGCGATCCGCGACACCAACCCCTTCACCAATCAGCGTCCGCCGCTTCGTTCCATAAATGCACCGCACCCCCTCACCTCTTATCCTCACATCCATCGAAATTCCCCGCCCCCAAAATCCACCGAGCGAAAATCCCTCGCAGCCTCTCTCGCCACCGCGAGCCCCCAGCAGCCGCATCGATGGCCCCCAAGGCGGAGAAGAAGCCGGCGGCGAAGAAGCCCGCGGAGGAGGAACCCGCGGCCGAGAAGGCGGAGAAGGCCCCGGCGGGGAAGAAGCCCAAGGCCGAGAAGCGGCTCCCCGCGGGCAAGTCCGCCGGCAAGGACGGCGGCGAGAAGAAGGGCAAGAAGAAGGCGAAGAAGAGCGTGGAGACCTACAAGATCTACATCTTCAAGGTCCTGAAGCAGGTGCACCCCGACATCGGCATCTCCTCCAAGGCCATGTCCATCATGAACTCGTTCATCAACGACATCTTCGAGAAGCTCGCCGGCGAGGCCGCCAAGCTCGCGCGCTACAACAAGAAGCCCACCATCACCTCCCGCGAGATCCAGACCTCGGTCCGCCTCGTGCTTCCCGGGGAGCTCGCCAAGCACGCCGTCTCCGAGGGCACCAAGGCCGTCACCAAGTTCACCTCTTCTTAGGTCGGTGCTAGCCTGTATCTGGATGATGTTGGTAGATGTGGCTCAGTTTATCCTGTAGGACTAGTGGTAGTAGTAGTAGTTGGTGAAACTAGAAATGGATGCATAAATTATATGTGAGTAGTCGGGTTGGCTTTAGAAGGACTTGTGGTGATGCTGTTGGAACACTGTTTCCTCATTTTCCAAATACTCCAAAGAGTAGCCGAAGTAACAATATTAGTGATCATAAATCTCTTATTACTTAACCAGCAAGTACCAATAGATTCAAAGTTCTGTCCTACACTCCACCCCAAAACTTGAGAAATTTCTTTCCACATTTTAGCAGGTACCACACATGTAAAAAATAAGTGAAAACTAGATTCCTTCTCACTACAAAATAAACAGGTATCATCTTCTAAACTTTTCTTTCTCTTACTTAAGTTATCTCTAGTCAGAACTTTATTTTTGGAAAGCAGCCAGAGAAAAAATTGAACTCTAGGGGGAATTTTAAGCTCCCAGACTGCTGGCACAAAAACTGGTAAGACCCCCCTAAAATTAATCACCTTATATAAAGACTGAGAAGAGTAAATCCCATTACTAGTGAAATGCCAAATTAAGCTATCATCCTCTTCATTGAAACAAATAGTGTAAGCTAGTTGCACAATCTCAAACCACAATCTTTCTAACCTATCATCCACTGTTCTTCTGAAAGTACACTTAAGGTTACATCCATCCCACAGAGTGGCAATGGACTGGTTTTTCTCATTAACTAAAACATAAACCTCCCAATATTGAATAGCCAGGTTGGACTGACCCAACCAATTGTCTTCCCAAAACTTGACACTCCTACCATTACCAACCTTCCATCTAAAACCAAACTTAGCTGCCTGAGCAGCCGAGACTAGACCTTTAAAAAACTGGGAAGAGCCACTAGTGTTAGAATAGAAAATATTGGGATTCTTTGTATTGTATTTGAAGTCAATAAGATCTTTCCAAAGTTTACCAGAATCTAATTGATATCTCTTAATCCACGAGCCCAAAAGACACAGATTCAAATCTCTAAGATTAGGGATGCCTAGTCCCCCATACTCCTTGCACAAACTCACACTCTCCCAGTTAACTAAATGATACCTGTGTTTACCTTCACTATCATTCCAGAGACAGCAAGCAAGATGTGAGTTTAAGGTTTTCACTGCCCATTTAGGGAATTTAATCACAGACATCAGGTAAACAGGAATGCTAGCTAGGCAGGTTTTAATAAGCACCACTCTACCAGCCTGAGACAAAAGCTGACCCTTCCAGCTAGCAACTTTCCTAAGAATCTTATCAACCAAAGGTTGAATATCCTCCCTTTTCAGTTTATCATGGTGTAAAGGGACACCCAAATACTTAATGGGAAACTTGCCTATTGGACAACCAAATATATGAGCCACCATATGAATCTCATTCTCCTCTAAATTCAAAGGAATCAGTTCACTTTTATGATAATTGATCCTCATGTCTGATAGATTTTCAAACCAGATCAGACTACATTTCAGGTTCCTAAGATGCTGTTCATCTGCATCCGAGAAAATTATCGTGTCATCCGCATATTGCAGAGAAACAACTCCTCCTTGCTTAAAATCCGACATCAGCCCTCTAATTAAACCAAAATCAGCAGCTTTATGCAACATTCTAGTGAAAACATCACCTACTAAATTAAAAAGAAGAGGAGAGATTGGGTCACCTTGTCTCAAACCTTTCCCAGGTTTGAAAAAAGGACTCTCTTCCCCATTCAAATTGACCCCTACTGACCCTCCTTTAACCAATTGCTCCATCCACCCTATCCAAGGAGAGCAAAATCCTCTAGCTCTTAGAATGTCAAACAGGAAATCCAATTAATTCTATCATAGGCCTTCTCATAGTCTTACTTTAAAATGAGACCAGACTCTTTCTTCCTATGGGCACTATGAACTAGTTCCTGAGCCACAACCACACTTTCCAAAATGTATCTACCTTTTATAAACGCACTTTGATTCATAGCAATAAGCCTTTGACAGATTATGCCAAGTCTCAAGGTTAACACCTTAGAAAAAATTTTAAAACTACAATTAATTAGACTAATTGGTCTAAAATTCTTCATATTCCTAGCATTTTCTACTTTCGGGATGAGAGTCACCATTGCAAAATTTAATCTATACAAGTCTAGCTTACCATTATGGAAATCCTCAAACATAGCTAGCAGATCATGTTTAATCACCTCCCAAAATTTTTGGTAGAACAGAAAAGAAAGACCATCTGGTCCTGGAGCCCCCTCTGAGTAACAACTAAAGATAGCATCTTTGATTTCTTTTTCTGAGAACGGAGCTTTAAGCATCTCATTCTCCTCCTCAGTAACTAGATCCTCTGGGTCCCAAAAGTCCTTATCCAAGGCTATACTCTCTCTACTTTCTTTACTAAACAGATTTTTATAAAAATCAAGAGCAATCTTCATCATACTATTTTGGTCTGAAACTAGCCCATTTGGCCCCTCTAGACACTCAACCATCTTCTTTCTACTTCTTTGGTTAGCTAAAGCTTGAAAATAAGCCGTATTCCTATCTCCTTCCAAAATGTTTCTATCTCTAGAGCGTTGCCTAATTTTTATTTCCTCTAGACACCAAATTTCACCCAGCTCATCTACCACTGTCTTAAACCTCTCTAAGCCCTGAGCAGATAAGCCTGCCTGCTCAGCCTCTTTATCCAATTTATTGTATTCCTCTGCTAGAGAAATTTTCCTCCTATTTGAATCTGCAATTTCATTTGCTGCCCAACCTCTAACCAGCTTTCTAAAAGTTCTCACTCTAGATTGCCATCTATCAAGGCTACTACTACTGCTGCTAGAACAAGGAGTCAACCAAGCTTTATCAACTATCTCTTTAAAGGATTCCTTTTCCAACCACCATTTTTCAAACCTAAACCTCTTCTTACCAAAAAACACATTATCACCTGAATCTAATAAAAGAGGATTGTGATCACTAGGGGGTCTTTCTAAAGCTTTCACTCTAGCTAGAGGGAAAGCTAAATCCCAACTGGTAGAGACAAAAATTCTATCTATCTTAGCCATAACCAAGCTATCCTGATTATTAGTCCAGGTAAAACATTTATTATGAGGATTCAACTCTACTAAAGCCCACTTGCTAATCCAGTCATTAAAGGCATCAGCCCACCTATTGTTTATGATCCCATTGCTTTTCTCTCTTGCAAATCTAACTAAATTGAAGTCCCCCCCAATGATAACAGGACCCTGCCATTTAGACATTACAGCATGAAGCTCATCTAGGAAACCTTGTTTTCCCTCATCATAAGGAGAGCCATATACCACTATCAATTTCCAATTGAAACCAGATTTCTTATCCAACAACATGACACTAATACTAAAATTCAGCACATCTCCTAAAGTGGCAACATACCTATCAGAATTAAATTATGTATTATCACAATTTGTTATTGGAATTGTGTGTTCTTGTTCTGGATATGTAGGAGGAAATTCTAGTCACCTTAAATTTAGGCATAACTTCTACTGTGAAAGCTTGATAATGTGTAAGAAGTATGGGCATGGGCATTGGGCATTGCTGTTTTGCTAATCTTGGGCTTTGAATTCTGATACCAATGGTAAATGTACTTGAGTATTTTACTAGTTTCTGATGCTTTAGAGGTACATATGTCTAGTTAAGGTTTGCTAATGGAATACTTTGTTTGCCTTCTGTTAATCTCAGGACCATGTTCAACCAGCATGTTTGTTGGTTACTCTTCACAATGCCAGCTTCATGCTTCTTTCTATTTCCATCTTCCATCAGTCACAAACTAACCTTCAAAAATACTGGCTAGGTATTCATCCTGTCCAATCTAACAATCTTCATTCTTGATGAAATGTTGTTTCATTCTACATATGTCTTTCCTTCAACTTTTATTATCTTTTAGCAGCTAAATGGTATTAATTTAGTTACATTGTCCTTTATGCCTGTCACTTGGAGCATGATGCGCTAGCCTAACGACAGAACCCCAAATTTTCTAAATTCTCATGTAGTTTAGTGCAATCCTTGGATTATGTGTTCACCCATATTGCCAGATTGTTGGCTTTGAACTCAAGGATGTTGCCTGATTTATGTCTTATACTCTTATTGATGAAATTTCTGTGGTAGCCTTGCTTTGGTTTGTTCAAGCTCAAAATTAAGTGACTTCTTATAATATTGGAGCAGTCATTTGTGATGATTAATGCCATAACTTTGTTGGATCCACAATTTGTGGCGATTTGCTGTTCTGCCATGTTGACTTGGTAGCTGTAGTGTGTCTCTAGGCTTGTTGGGACTTGGGAGTCCGAAATCTTGCAAAGAGACTTGGCCTCTGGAGTACAGAGATGACTGCAAGGTGCATGTCATATATGCTATGTGGATCCATGCTATGCCTGCTGCTGTTGAACCATCATATTTGAAGTGACCCATCTGTACGGCCATCAAAGCCATCAGAGTTCACCTCATAGGCTGGTAGTAATTGGGTACTTGGGAGGTTGGTGGTACTTTGATACTTGCTGAGTTAATCAAGTAGCAGCAGCAGCAGCGAGATGGAACAGTGGTCAAGTCTATACTTTTGTTTTGACGTGTGGTTTTCAATTTTTTTGAATTATGTTCAATCATGGATCTAGAATATGAATGATCCCTATTCTATATTCTTTCTGATCGTATTGTTGTAATGAAATTAGTTAATGTTTTCTGAAAAAAGGGGATTGTTCATTATTGGGGGATGCCAAAAGGCTTACATTGCTTGATTATGACTGAGTACAGAGATTACATATATAGGGAGGAGAGGGAGCCTAGAGGGCCAAGCCAGCCTGGAGAGGGTGGCGATTACAGATAAGCAATAAATACAGTAGAGCACTCTAGGGGATTAATGAGTAGTCTAACACCCCCCCGCAGTCGTAACGTCGGATGGAAGGACGTTGAGATTGGAGCGAAAGGCAGTGAACACAGAGGACGGGAGCCCCTTGGTGAAGACATCGGCGAACTGAGATGTGGTTGGGACATGCAGCACTCGGACAGCACCAATGGCAACCCGTTCTCTGACGAAGTGCAGATCAATCTCCACATGTTTGGTCCGTTGATGCTGAATTGGATTGGTGGAGAGGTATACAGCACTGACATTGTCACAATAGACAAGGCTAGCAGTTTGCAGGGGGTGATGGAGTTCTTGGAGAAGCTGCCGGAGCCAAGATACTTCAGCCACACCATTAGCAACAACACGATATTTAGCTTCAGCACTGGAGCGAGAAACAGTGGGCTGGCGCTTGGAGGACCAGGAGACGAGGCTGCCACCGAGGAAAACTGCGTAGCCGGAGGTGGAGCGACGAGTGTCGGGGCAGCCTGCCCAATCAACATCAGTGTAAACGATCAGTTGACTTGGGCTGGCCCGGGGAATGATAAGCCCAAGTTCAAGTGTGCCCTGAAGATACCGGAGGATCCGTTTGGCAGCAACCAGATGAGTTTCCCTGGGATCATGCATATGTAAGCAAACTTGCTGAACAGCGTAGGCAATATCAGGCCGGGTGAAAGTGAGATATTGAAGAGCACCAGCAAGGCTTCGATAAGTAGTTGGATCAGCGACCGGAGGACCATCATCAGCGGAAACTTTGGCACAAGTGTCTAGGATCATATTTGGATTCTAGGATCTATCTCCTCCAGTGTTACAGACAACATACCCTAACTAAATCTGGTCATGATTCTAGGATTCTACGATCTTGAAAATGTAATCGAAGCTATTTACTTCTTTATACAGTATGGTCACTGCTGTAGTAATATTGAGGAGCCAGATTTTTATTCCTGATTTTTTTAGACTTACTTTTCTTCCATTCTAATTTTCTGATGCTGTAACATAAGAACATCAGTCTCCAAAAGATAAGTTAATAAACGGATATGCACCAGTCATCAAGGATCTTCCGCTACCTTTTTTTGTTTCTGTTCTGAATGTTGCTTCATCAGATTTGTATTAGTGTGTGTTTCATAAGCATTTTGACCCTACATCTTATTACGGAATACTTTTTAGATATACTTGCACCTCCACACATCTGGTGTAAACAATTGCAGATTGTTAATAATTCCATAAGGGAATGGCATGATTTTGACTCATGCAGCTTATTGAATATTATTTACAGAAGGAGCCATTCTTACAACTGGTGACGCTTTGGACTTTGTACACGCATATATCTCATGTAACCAAATGAAGGTTGCATTCTAAAAAAAATGGTTATGAAAAGAATGATTTGCTGAAATGTCTTATACGGAGTACATGCCATCTTGCCCATTTTCAGCTCTATTTATTCATTATTGTAGCAAATCGCTGCAGAGTTGTTGCTACTCCTCTATGTTCTACCAAAGGAGAACTGATAAACCTGAGGTACGAATCCCTGATATTATGCATCTGAATGGCTGCATCATGCATTTGTGTCCGCTCTCTAAGTTGTTTCTTTGAGCAAGATATTCCAAGTGCTATTACAGAAACCAGACAATTCTCTACTCTGCTTCTTCTAGTGGTGTGATGGATGTCTGTGTGCAGCCACATTGTTGCATCGGCTATCTCCCAGATCTACCATTCTCTTTGTTTGTGTATACCAAAGGAAGAATTTCAGAGAGCCACGTCGTCAAATCATTTTCAGCCATCCGATCTGCAATCAACAGCTACTGAGGTGCCCACACAAGACACAACTGCAAGTTTCTGGAAGCAGCGACCTTTTTCCGCCGGGGCCGGTGAGCGAAAAAAAAACATGCGTGAGTCACGGTCCTATCCTCTGCTTCCCGTGTTCCCGCTTCTCCCCCAACGCCGTCGCCGCCTCAGCAGTCAGCAGCCGGCACTCCTCTTCCTCACCGCGACGCCGTGCCCCCTCCCTTGATCCTCGCTCCCTAGAGCACGCTTGCCGGCGCAGCAGCTCTACACGGCGGCATGACGCAGATCCGCCCCTGCTGCGTGTGGATCCGGAGGCCGACGGCGAGCGGCGGCCGGGGCGCGCGAGGGCGGCGACGGCCGGCACGGGTGGCGCGGCGGCTGGCGGCCGAGGCGCGCGGGGACGTCCGCCGCGGGGGGTGCAGCTCCCGGTGTCCTGGGCGCGATTCCCGGCGTCCGCGCCGGCAGCGGGGCCGGGCCTGTGGACAACCGGCGCGGGCGGCGCTGGTCCCTGCGCCTAGGGCGCGCGGACGGGCGGCACGGCTGCCGGCGGCTGCGGATCCGGCGACGCCCTACCAACCGTTGCTTGAAATGGCCACCAGGTTCTGCAAGCTTCTAGAATTTACATGTTGCATTTTTATCCTATCGCCGTAGCAGCACCATTCGACCATAAAATTTGTTGCTAGGTAGTCAGGTAGGGGCAGTCTACACAGCTTCGCTCCCTCATCGACGTCCCTGTATATGGCATTATGCCGCCATGCCTGCTCTCCACAGCTTCCTCTACCCACTCAATAGTACGCTGCTGCATTCAAGGGATGCACAGAGGCACCCGCCTCCGCGCCCAATAGGTACGTGTCCAATTTGATTCTCCATCTTCCCATCCGGCAAATCCTTTCCACTCTCCTTGGCATAATACACATTTTTCTTTTGCTTCAAGTTCAGATTTTGTCCAAGTTTATTCTTAACATGTCATTTCCTTTGACCTCACCTCTAAATTTCCTTATGTGTATGCACACCATGCAGGTCGATGGCGATTGTTGACTAAGTTGAAGTCTCTTATCCATTCTAATCATGCCATGCATCATATCGCTTTTTTCAGCATTCGTTGATCTACATTCCTAATATAATATGTTTTCTGGTGTTCTCAGTGTTAGCTTCATCTCTGGACCCAGTTAAGTCCCCATATTTTTAGTTCTTTCGTAATGCATTAATACTTTAATTACTGAAACCTGTAAAGAACGGTGAATTGCAGTCTAATATGGAGGATAAACATAAATACTCTGATATTTAGCTTGGCTAAAAAGTCAATTACTCTATGTTTGTATATGGTTCAACAGAACAATTATATACATGAGCTTAACTAAGTACAGCAAACCATCTTTTTTGTTTTGCAAAGATAGAGTTATTTGAATGATGCTTACAGTTTATTGATACATGAGCAGTGAACCGTAAATAATATAACTTTGCCACCCCCCATTGTCATTTCAATTTTTCTGTGCAGATGTGCTTACTCTTTTCAATTGACATATATGCTATGCTTTATCATTTTCTCCTGCAATGCCTTCAATTCGCCAGCTGTTTTAATTACAATATATTCCAGGTCAGCTAAACATGCAAACGAACTCAAGAAATGTTTTCAGTTTCAAAGAATTACAATGACTATATGATGAAAAGATTGTACAACATAATTAAATAACTCTATTTGGAGATGCCAGTTTGTAAGGATTCAAACATATTTGTTTGTTGTATTGTACTCATTGATATGTTTGGCCTGCGCCCGCGCAACTGCGCGGGTTTTTTGCTAGTTCTATCAGGAAGAGCATCCTCTGAAAACTTATGGAGATCAAAAGAATCTCTAAACATGTCATTTGTTGGGCTCCTTCCTGTAAACATCTCAAGCAGCAATAGCCCAAGGCTATAGACATCCCCAAGAGTTGAGACAGAAGAACCTTCACAATACTCTATGATTGTGCAAAAAGGTATATGATCAGCATGCCATGTTTATATAGAAATCAGTGCAAATAAAAACAGTTTCAGTTAACTGGAGCAACATAGCCGATGGAGCCTCTTATTCCAATTGTGCTATTTGAATTTTGCAGAGTTTTACTTGCACTTTCTGGAAGGATTCTAGATATGCCAAAGTCTCCAACTCTTGCACTGATGTCTTCCGCAAGGACATTGCTTGGCTTGAGATCGCAAGAACAATTGGAGGCTGGCAGTGATTATGAAGATAGTCCAAAGAATCTATAATATCAACGGCAATGCCTAGCCTTTGTTCTAGGCTGAGAGTATTTCTTGGAGTGGGCATATCAGATTTTGGATGAAGCCAACCATTTAAACTACCATTGGGCATGAATTAAAAAATAAGTGCCTTAAACTCTTGGCCTTCGTGATCAATACTTGAGCAGCACGTTATGATCTTTAAGAGACAACGGTGACACACTCTCCTCATCGCCTCACATTCAGCCTCAAAGCTTCTAGCAGATCTGGATTGTACCTGCGACGGTTCAAATGGGCCTGATTTTTTTGGTTTTTGTTTCCGGCCCGGCCCGATTCCGTAGCGTTTTTTTTCCGTCATTGTCGTCATCTGTCAACCGTCTTTTTTTTAAGGAAAAATCTGCCAACGGTCTTTCAGCCCACATTCATCACTTCGCGGAAAACGGTCTTTACGTCTCCTCCCGACCCCTCCTCTCTGTTTTCTTCCGGAGTTCCGGATGCCATCGCCATCCATCCCTCCACCCTCCTCTTCGAGAAGGCCGAGGCGGCACGCCTCGCCCTCTCTGCAGGGTCGCTAAGCACGCAAGTCTCGGGCTCTTGACGGCACCGAGGCTACCACCAGGCAATAAGGACGCATCGTCGCATCCTCTTCCTTAGGTTGGTATACTGTGACTACTATTAGTTGTTGGCAAGTTAATCCAGCAGGGTACCAGCGGCGGCAGTGGAATGGAAGGAGAGGGGGTGGTCCTTGGGAGCGGTTTGAGGGTTCATGATGACTCGAGCTGCGATGGGTGTGGGACTTTTGGGACGACATTTACTCTTCGATCTGGAATTGCAATGCTGCCTGTTACTATGATAGTCTTTATGCGCGATTTGGTGTGTCGTGATTTGTTGTCGATTGATGATGATTAATATGCTGGGGGCTAATTGCAAATTTCTGGATTACCATTGTCCTACTTGCATTGCTTGGTTTCAACTCTGAAATTCTGAAATGAATCTCTGAAATTCCTGTTCTGCTTCAAAATGTTAATAAGTTTACACAGTACTTGTGACTCCACTTGCTTTCTAGTCCGTGCCGCTTGCATTTTTGGGTTCTTCAATTTACATTGGGTTACCATATTTGTCGATTGTCAAACTTGTTAACCGATTTGCTTTGGTTTGAGAAGATTACATAACTTCTTGTTTATGGCAACTGCCCTACTATGGGGAATTCAGAGCTTCAACTTTCATGTATGGTCATATTTGCTTAACACTGTTCAGATAAACTTAGATCTCATAAAGATATAAAACTGCCACATATAGCTTGGGTCCATGGATTGTCCTAGGATCATTTCCCACCAGATTATTTGTTCTCAATATCTACTGCATGAATTATCTCATATGACCTGCATGTTTGGTTGTGCAAAACTCAGCTTTCATAGGGTAGAATTTGACTTCCACCTCTTATTGAGGGCCCTGTATAGAAACTAGTCATAACGACAACTGATAGAGGAATGAAAGAATTTGATGCAAACATGTAAAGTTACTGACAGTTGTCAACAAAAGAGGCATACTGGCCGCTTGTAGAACTCTGAATTTTCTCTATATGACAAACTAACATAGTGTCCTTTATCTGATTCAAACAGATGCAGATTGGTCAGAAAGGAATGGTGGATTCAACTCAAACATCCTATAAACAATTCTCTACAGAAAGAGTGTAGATGTAAACAAATGCATGTTACATGGGAGTGATAATCTGCAGTCATCTTGCCCATTTTTTAACCTCTGTTTGCTAGAAATCACTGCAGATCTGTTTTTGCTACTCCTTGTTCAGGTATGTATCCCTGATAGCATGCATCTCAATGGTTGCATCCTTTATCGGTGTCCTCTCTCTAGGTTGTTTATTGGAGCAGGATACTCCAAGAGCAATAACAGAAACCAAACAATTCTCAATTTTACTTCTTGTATTATTGTCATAGGCATCTGTGTGCAACCACATTGTTGTATCAGCGATATCCCATATTCTCTCTGGAAGAGCATCCTCTGAAAGCTTGTGCAGATCCAATGAACCTATAAAAATATCATCTGTTGGGCTTCTTCCTGTAAACATCTCCAGTAGTAATATGCCGAGGCTATAAACATCACCAAGAGTTGAGACAGAAGAACCTTCACCATACTCTATAATTTTGCAAAAACAAACTTTTGATCAGCATGCAATGTTTGTGTAATAACTTGGGATGATAAATTGATAATCAAATAACAAAACAACTATTCAGTTACCTGGAGCCACATAACCTATAGAGCCTCTTATCCCAATTGTGCTATTTGAATTTTGCAGGGCATTACAAGCACATTCTGGCAGGATTCTTGATATACCAAAGTCTCCAATTCGGGCACTCATGTCTTCTGCCAGAAGGATGTTGCTTGGCTTGAGATCGCAATGAAGGACTGGTGGCTGGCAGTGATTATGAAGATAGTCCAAAGCATCCATGATATCAACGGCAATGTGTAGCCTTCGTTCTAGGCTAAGAGTGTTTGTCTGAGTGGGTGTCTCAGATTTTGGATGAAGCCAGCCATTTAAGCTGCCATTGGGCATGTACTCAAAAACCAGTGCCTTGAACTCTTGACCTTGGTGATTGAGGCTTGAGCAGCATGTGATGATCTTCATGAGACAACGGTGACGCACCCGTCTTAGTGCCTCACATTCAGCTACAAAACTTTTCGTAGATCCAACCTGTTCAAGGTTGAAAACCTTCACTGCCACAATAGTTCTCTCATCATCAAACACGCATTTATAAACTTCCCCAAAACTTCCTTTACCAATCAAATTGGCTTCGGCAAATCCGTTGGTTCCATTTGCTAATGCTTGGTAAGAAACTCTTTCATACTCCTCGTCAGTGATTGGTGGTAGGGATGTGTTTTTCTTCCTTCGTCGAAGCTTCTTACCTTCTAACTGAATGAGTGCAATCATGAAAGCTAAGAATAGGAATGTACCGATTGTTGTCAAAGCTATCAGAAGAGACCTCAACCACCCCTTTTTTCCCTTTTTGATGGAATTGGTGAGGCATGGAGCTAAATTAAGCTGAGGTATTCCACCACAAAGCTCATTATTTCCGGTGATTGACATGGTAGACAGATTTCTAAATATTCCTTCTTTTGGCACTTCCCCTTGTAGGTTGTTGAAGGACACATCTAATTCTAATAATGATGTCAAATTCTGTAGAAGTGAAGGGATTGGCCCTGACAAGTTGTTATGGGCCAGATACAATACTTGCAGGTTGCGGATGCTCCCAATGGCATCAGGGATAGGTCCAGACAACTTATTCATGGACAGGTTGAGTACTTCAAGCCCCTTTATATTCTCCAGAGATTGAGGTATGCTTCCCTCAAATGTGTTGTTGTCCAACCAAAGTCCTTGCACAACGGTGCACTCGCCAATACTTTCAGGTATCTTGCCAGACAATTGGTTTCCAGATAGAACTAGGTTGTTAAGGTTCACCAAGCTACCAACCTCAGAAGGAAGGGGACCTGATAGTAAATTGTATGATAAGTCCAAGGAGTTAGCGAGGAGAGGCAATCTGAAAATCTCTGTTGGAATTGAACCGTTAAAACGATTGAGGTGCAGATCAAGGGCTACTAGATTGGTCAGCTTCCCTAAGCTTGTTGGAAGTGCACCCTCCAGGTTGCCGTTGTATGCAAATAGTTTAGTCAACTTTGTGAGATTTCCAACAGATGAAGGTATGAGGCCTGACAAGGAAGTGTTGTATAAACCTAGTTGACCCAGGTTTCCCAGCTTGCCGATGCTATCTGGAATCTCTCCGGATATGGAAGTATTCGATGCAGCGAAGTATTGGAGGCCCACTAGATTGCCAATGGCTGAGGGAATGCTTCCTGAGATCCCAGTGTCATCCAAGACAAGGATTTGCAGGGTTGTTGAGAGATTTCCTATTGAGCGCGGCAACTGCCCGGTGAAAGCAGGGTTGCTGTTGATGACTAATTGCTGGAGCTTGCTGCAGTTTGACAGTGAAGCGATGAATTCCCAGCCTTCCCTCTCATTTGCTTCCAGTCTATTGTAACCCATGTGTGCACGTTGCAGAGCTTGCAGCATCCCCAGTGTGCGAGGCACGTATCCACTAAGCCTATTCCCAGAGAGGTCGACTACTTGGAGAGTAGTGAGGTTGGAGAGTGAAGCAGGGATGGAACCGGCGAAATGATTCCCAGCAAAGCTAAGGAAGATCATGCTAGGGAACCTGCTGCCGATGTTGGCAGGAATTGCTCCATGTAGCATGTTTCTCTGGAGCCCCAACACCTGTAACGAGGACAAGTTGTAAAGGGAATGAGGGGGCTCACCGGAAAGGTGGTTGGAGCCGAGGGAGAGGTATTGGAGGCTGGTGATGCTGCCGAGGCTTGGAGGGATTGTGCCGTCGAGCTGGTTGAGCGAGAGGTCCAAGGCAATCAGCGACGACATGTTGGCGAGCGATGCCGGAATGGAGCTGGCGAGGTTGTTGTTCCCTAGGAGCAGCTCCGTAAGGTGCGTCAGCATGTTGCCCATGTCGTGGGGTATAGACCCGTGGAGCTGGTTGGACTGGAGGTTCAGAATCTCAAGGCTGGTGCAAGAGGTCAGGTTGGCTGGCAGCTCGCCGGAGAAAGTGTTGTTGCTCAGGTCCAGGTTCTGGAGGCGGCGCAGGCGGCCGACGGTCGCGGGGATGTCCCCTCCGAACCCGTTCTCGCTCAGGGTGAGGGTTCTGAGGAACGACAGGTTGCCGATTGCTGGCGAGAGGACGCCAGTGAAGCCGTGGGAGGGCAGACTGAGCGCCACCACTCGCCGGTGCCTGCCCCCACACGTGACACCCTTCCAGCTGCAGAACCCGCCAACACTGCTGCTGTTCCACGAAGCAAGCGCATCGCCGTTGCCGCTGCTGCCGATCGCCACGGCCTTGAAGGCCAGCAGTGCAGCCTCGTCGTCGGCTTGTGCAACCGCCATGAGTGTCATGGAGATGGAAGCAGAGGAGGATAGGCATAGCAGCAGCAGCAGCAGCGGCAAGTAGCTCAGATAGTGCATTGCCATGTCGGTTAGCCGGTGTGGTAGAACTGGGCGATCGATAGATGAGCAGTGATTGGTAGGCCTTGCTGCTTGATGTGGTTTTAATGTTTTATATACTGGATATCGAGACCACAAGACCAGAATGTGTCTCCGCCGGTCACTCCGGTCGTTGCCAAAACGATGCAAAACATGGGGCCATTGGGGCGTGGTGTTTTACTCTTGACAAGGTTAGTCAGTCTCCTGGGTGTGTCGCCGTTTTCCGATCCACTTGGCATTCTGTTTGATCTGGAAATTCATGGTCAGGTTCAGTAAAGCAACACCTTTGACGTGTGTGTGGGGTTGCCAAAATGAAGTGGTGTATACGTCGTGTGACTTTTAGGCATGAAGTCGTTACCCGGCCTGCCAAAAAGGGAACAGGCACCATCATGCAGCATTTCGGCGGTGCCAAATTCCAAGAGTCCAGCCTGGCAAAACATTGGACAAGCCTTGTTTCTGATGACCTGTGACCCAACACCGTTTCTAGAAATCACTCGCCTACTTGGCTATATGTTTTTGCAACAAAAAAAGAAAAGCTACCCGGTTATAGCAAGCCCCTAGCCACATCAACGGCTGAGCTTGCCCGAGAAACAAAGATGGGCCAGCAGGTACACTTGTTTACAATTGTTATCCGTAATTCCAAAAAATATATAGAAGTTTAGCTTGGCCAAAGTCACAGAAGCCCAGCATAGCTAGGTTAAGAGATAATTGAGCATGCCATGACGTTGTTAGGATTTCATAGAGACCCTTATGGCCTTGTCCTGTAAATGGGCCCTTATGAGCCTCCAAAATATCTTCAAGTCCATGACCAATACCCCAGTTGGTCCTATGCATATGACCAGCGATCAGGAAAAGAATAGCAATAGCTAAATGATGGTGTACAATATCACTCAACCATAAGTTTGGCTTATAACAGAACTAAAAAATATCCTGTATTTTGAAATGGATAGAGTATCTAACCCTTAGAACACTCTTTTTGAAAGTCTCTCTCCACATTAATCCTCACAAGATGTGCACTAGAAAGAAAAAACATAAAAGGATAAAAGGGAATGAAAATAGGTACGATAAAGTAACTTCTAAATCCGCATCGAAATTATCTACCCGTCATTATAAAGTAAGACTCTTATATGATATATGCTAATTTAGAAAACTGTAGCTAATACACTATCAATTATAAATCCTAGTAAATCATAGTAAAAATGTAGTTAATACACTCATAATTAGAACACTCCTTTTTAAAGTCTCCACACTAACCCTTATAATACTCATAATTTATTTTAGAAAATAACCGATGCTATTTTTTAGTGGTAGGCGACATGCTTCTCCAGAGCTTCTATGGTGGCTTTGTCAATCTTAAGATTGGATGTGGATAGGGATGCGTAATACCTGCATTTGCACGGGTGTTTTAAAAAAATGGTCCAAGCGTATGGGTTTTTTTTCTTATATAATGGAAAACGAGTTCTGGACAGTGGACACTATATGGTCTAGTTTTGAATGATTTGCACTAATAGACATAGAGAGCTTCGAATGCTAAAATGGACCGAGCAGGCCGATTGGCCTAATAGGATGGGCTGGGCCCTTCAGCATATAATTTTTGGCCTTTCAGCGCACATCCATTGTTACATGGAAAACAACACTTATTTTATATATGCATTCATAAAAGGTGGTACATCTTTTTAACATGAAAGTTCTGCCTCACACGAGTAACAATTTTTGGCTAAAAATACACCCTACTGGTTAAATTTCTAACTTATGGATTGGTCTTTTTATATGTGACTGCAGCTCCATAATGATGCAGGCCATGCCATGCAGCAGTAGTCCTTTTAACATGAAAGTTCTGCCTCACACGAGTAACAATTTTGACTAACAATACACCCTACTGGATAAATTTCTAACTTATGGATTGGTCTTTTTTTTTTATATGTGACTACAGGTCCATAATGACGCAGGCCATGCAGCAATAGTAGGATGAAAAAGGAACGACAACATGCAGCACACAACAGGCTATTAGTGCCATTCCGTAAAATCAACAAAAACTGGGTGCCGGCCTATTACACTAGCAGCGTTTAGTCTGACCACTGAAACGAGAAGATGAACTACCGTACGTAGACATATATATAGCACGTCGTGTTACCTACTTCTAGACTCATAGGGAATACGATACCCTATGGTATATATCCACTATACTGAGACCTCACAGCTGCTCACATTCTAAGGCTTTCCAGAAAGTTCCTGTTATTGTTGTCCATATTGGCCGTGAGATGGTCGAGGAAGTCACTGAAGCTGCTCTCCTTGTACTTTTGGGGATTCTGCTCATCCACAAGCTCCTTGGCACAGGTGACCTTCTCATGCATGGAGAAGCCATGGATGCTAGCTACAGATATCCTTGCTTCATTAGGGTTCAGAACAGCACGGTGCACGACAGTCTTGATCCGGCCGTTGCTCAGGACTTCCATGTGGTCTCCAACATGGGATGTGTTTAGTTCCAAAAAGTGTAAGAAAAAGTTTGGTGAAAATGTCGCATCCGACACTGTAGCGCACTGTAGCACTTTTCATTTGTTTGTGGTAAACATTATCCTACCATAACTTAACTAGGTTCAAAAGATTCGTCTCGTCGTGTACATCAAAACCATGTAATTAGTTTTTTTATTTATCCACGTTTAGTGTGCTCCATGCATGAGGAGAGAGATTTGATGTGATAGATGAATAGTGAATTTTGGAGAGAGAATTTTTAGGAAATTTGTGGAACTAAACACAGCCATGGACATCAATGCATGGGGCAGCTGCAGGACTTTTTTCCAGGTGTTGCTGTTGCGGTCAGCAACTTCAAGGCCCGGACGGTCTGTGAGCAAGACGGTCAGGAACCCATAGTCAGAGTGTGGGGCCAGCCCTATGGTCGGACCACCTTGTGAGACTTTAGGGTAGCCGTTCACTGCCAACATTTGCAAGCCTTCCTGAAACTTGTAATGCAGGTATTGATCCTTGCCCAAACCTAGGCCTTCAAGTATTGCTTCCATCAGTTGCAAAGCCACCCTCCTCACTTGGACAGCATACTTTCCCATGTATTCCCTGGTTTCATCAGCAAAAAAGAAAAGAAGTTGTTACTATACAAACGTGCAGCTATTTTTGTAGTTTGAGGTTTGCATGACGATAAGACAAGGAAAAGAAAAGCTGTTTTGCCTGTAGATGGATGGTTGCTGTGGCCAGTACTGAATCCAGTCACTGAGTGGATGGGCATAATGCTTTAGGAATGCCCTTGATATGCTGATGCTGTCCCTTGAGGTCGTGTCATATCTGACGGGTTGGCGGAGATCGTCTGATGCAAACTCCTCCTTGGTCTCACTTGGTAGCTTGAAGAACTCTGAAGCTGCTTCCACGGCGCCGTCCATGACAGACTGACTGATCCCATGGTTTATGACCTGCAAAATGAAGCAATAATCAGCATAGTTTCGGACAGATAATAATAAGCTTTCTTTGTTATGCTTGATTGATGCACGTGTGTTAAAATAATACAAGTAAAAAAAAGTCCACGGAAAATAAAGGAGCAGAGCAGGGATGGAGTCAAAGATAAACAGAAAAAACAGAGGACACACCTGGAAGTAACCCAGATCACGACATGCTTTGGCGATGTCATCGACCGCGCGTGATCGCGTTGGGGCATCGAGGCTGATGAGGCGGCTGAGGTCGATCACCGGCATTGGCGACGGCCGCTGCTCCTGCCGGGGAAGCAGCAGGGTCGTCCTTGACAGTGACAAGGCAGACATGTTGGTTGGGCCACTCGCGCGGTGTCGTTGTCAAGGAGTGTGAATCGTGGCACGACCATACGAGCTCTGTGGCTCCATCTATTTATAGGCTGCCCTGTGAGTGGTAGGTGTGTTTGGTTCGTGCCGGCAACGTGCCGCAGCTTGCCGCGTCCAATTGCGGCATACTATACTACGGTCGGTGTTTGGTTGGTACGGCCCTTTGGGCGTGCCGTAAACTCGTTGTTGCTGGCCAAAGCTTAAAGGGTGTTTGGATCCCTTTAGTCAGGTGACTTTAGTTTAGTCAGACTAAAAAAATTTAGTCACCTTTTATTTGGAAGATGAGATTAAAGAATATTTAATACAAATTTACCTTTCCTTCTCTCTCCCCCATGCGGCACGTCCTCCCACGCGCTCTACCCCTCCCGCACTGGTGCTCTGCCTCTCCCGATGTGGTCCATGCAATTAATCAGAGGAGGATTTTAGTCAGTAAAAGTTGGGTCAGGGGTGGTCAGAGACTAAACTAGTTTTAGTCACCCTTTAGTCAGGGGTGTTTGGAGGTTTAGTCCCTTTTGTGACTAAAATTAGTCTCTAGTGTCCAGTAACCTGTAGATCCAAACACCCTCTTAGACGCGGTCATAATTTCGACGTGGCACATTAATAGTATCATCAAAACTCGCCCGGTGGGAAGTATGAAAAAAAAGAGAAAGAGCGCCTGTACTATTCCATGGTCGTCTCGATACTCTTCACCTGGCTGCTGCAGAGGACAGAGGCCTTGAGTGCAGGTTCACTGTGTCACGTCCTTCCATGCACGGTGCTGCCAAACATGAAACCTGCGGGAGCATTAGCTCAGTAAATAATAATATATTGGACACGTTGGATCATACATCAGCTTCTAGCCTTGTAGGGTGCCGGCCGGTTCACTGCGGTTGGACATGGTGGACCAGCTTCATGAGAGTATGGTTCCTGGCCCTCGATCTCTATCCGCTGAGATGCCCTTAGCAAGAAATCCGTGATTACGTCCGTGGTCTATGAGCACGGTGATGCATATATTTAGTATTATATTGTTAGTTTAATAAATAAAGATGTATAGTAAACTTATAAATCATTATCTTCCAACGTATATAACATCTTTAAATTAACACCTTTTATATAAAGTGATGATAAAAATATAAATAGAGTGATGTGTGTACGTCTTTCGAAGGGGCTGTGTGGTACAGATTTACAGAGTAGGATGTTAACAAATTAATATCTTGTATCAAACCGTGTATTTTTCATCCTCAGTCTTGCATCAAATTTAGATGAGTTTGGCGTATGAAGCGTCCCCTCGAAAGAGAGAACTTAATGTGATACAAATACCAGTCCCAGGATGCTGGTTCACATTATTACAACAGTTGGTTCAGTACATAAACAACATTACGGGAGACGGTGGCATTGCAGGGCCACGACAAACAGAACTAACACTAAGCTCCAGATTAAAAGGTTGATAACATGGAGGTCTTCATCAGAGTGGCAAAGCATGCGGCTTCCAGCGGGTGACCCTAACACATAGGCAAAGGTTGGGTGCAGAATGAACCCCACTAGATGATGTCTTCAGGCACAAAGTCCGGGTCTGCCTCTGTAACAAAGATAGGCAAGGGTGAGTACATACGTACTCAGCAAGCACAACCACAACCACGGAAGGGATACAACAGAAGTATGCAAAGGATTTTAACAAGGATGGCTCATGGTTTATTTAGCAGTAAAGCAAATTTTATTACACATGCAAATGGTTGGTTTTCGCAATGGGTTTTCACAAATATTTCTTTTAAAAGGATCAGTAAATGTAACACTTTTACACACAAGATTTTAATGCTACCAGATTTCTCATCTGTCATAGCCCATATCAAACCTTTCTCGGTTCAACACACACCAAACACTTTCTTACGCCAAAACAGGGGACTAGTGAAGTGACCAAGCCGTAACTCGTCCAATGCTGTGGACACGACTATCCGGATAGGTTTTAACTCTGCAGAGGTGTACACAACCACAAGTAGGCTACCACAACATGATCACCTTAGTGTCAGTGCAGCTCCTAACAAAGCCATTACCCACCATAGCGGGACTGACAAGTTATCACAGATACGACCAGGGGGTTAGCCACCTACCAACGAGGTCCTAACTAGGGGCATACCTCACATAGATCGTATCCCCGGCTCCATGGCCCTCTGTTGCTCACCAGCACACCACATAACCAACAGCTTAACTAGTGTGATTTATGCTAGGCCGTTGCCACATACAACGGTCGAGTGGTGGTACAATAAAATGGGTTAGGCTAGATGACACATCAACATCATCCAAAAGTTGTGTTAGGATAGACAACTCCCACCATGCTCAACCACACAGGTTCGAGCTCACCTCGGTATTTCACACAGAAATACCGTCTGTCTCATCCCACACGGGTACTCATTTTATTCACACAAATCATCTCTTTTATTTTAAAACACGCACACAGTTGCTTTTGTAAACACCAAATGATTGTCATGGGGGTATAATGGTAAAATATTCCTAAGCATTACTAGCAGTGACCAATATTCGAACAGAGCATTGTCATATTTGAACATTAATCTAGGTCGTCAAGGAAGCAATCATAGCAATCAAGGAATGACTATCCAACCAGGTTTAGTAGTAAAATCATGCAAGTTTTATAAATCAGGCCATAGGTTGTGTTTATAAAATCTAGGACAAAAGTATGCATCAAAGGGTGGGATTGCACTTGCCGTTCTCCCAACCCTCGGGGGATTCCTGCCTGGGGTCTTGGTCTCCAAGCTCCTGCTCGTAGCCCTGCTCCTCTTCGAGTCCTTCCTCGTTCACGGCGGAGTCTACGGCACACACAAACAAACACACAATAAATAAAAGAAAAATGTTTTTGCTGAGCTCCGAAAGAAAGAACAAAAAGGAGAGTGGTGATGGTGATATAATTATTTTTGGATATGGACTGACTGGCTTGGCGGAAATATACTGGGAATCATTGTGGTGGAGTTTGGGGTCAAACGGGATTAATTTGGCGCATGAAATGACGAGTTTAGTGGGGTTTTAGGGTTATTTTTAAAGAGAAAGGACTTTTCTGTAAATACCAAAAAGTCCAGGGGCCTCAGGCGAAATTATCAGAGAGAGAGAGAACAGTGCCTGTGGATTGCGGGTTGATTTGGTTAAAATGCAGGGGGTTATGTGGGAATGTTCCAGAGAGAGGGGGGTTTAAGTTTGGACTGCGGGTTCGAATAGGGGAAAAGACAGGGGGTTATGGGCAAAACGCCCTTTCTTCCTCGCGACACAGTGCCGAGCGGGAGCGAGAGCGACGGCGGCCGGCGGCGGTGGAATCGCCGGCGATTTGGGGCGGCTCGGGTGGAATTGATCGGGGGAAAAGAGTGAGGAGCGTACGGCAAGTTCACCCGTGTCCTTACCCTAGGCAGAGGTGCAGTGAGGCGGCCGGCGCACGAGAGCGGCGGCAGCGTCACTGGAGGTGGTGGCAGCGACGTTGCAGCGGTGGGGAAGGCGATTGCGGTGGCGCTCGAGCTGGTGGGGGTGGAGGGAATGCGGGTGAGCCTATTTATAGGCGCGGAGGTGAGCCGAGGCGGTGGGCCGACGGGAGGGGGTCGGTCGGGCGTCAATGGAGGCCGGCGGATGAAGCTTTAATGGCGGCCGGGGTTTGTGTGGTGATTGGTACGGTGGCCCGGCCGGTGCTGTGCTCGTCGTGATGTGGCGTGGCGGTGACCCGGCGCGGGTGGTGCGGCGATAGGACAATGGCGGGGCCGGGCGGTCGGAGCGGCGGTGGCCGGGGTGGCGTGCTCGATGGGCAGCGTGCTAGAGCGGACATCGTGGTTCGACGACGGGGCAGCGCTGCGGCGGGGTCACGGTGGAGGGCGGCACGACTGCCCGTACGACGGTCGGTGGCGGGGTAGTGCTGCGGCGGGGCCAGCCCGGGAGCGCGCGCGCGGCGAGCAAGTGGGGCGGCGACGGCGATGGCGTGCGCGAGGGTGGTGCGGCAGGGGCCGGCGCGGCGGTGTTTCGAGGGTGGTCGGCGCGTGCGTGCGGTCGGCACGGCAGCGGGTCTGGGGGAAGCGGTAGTCGGCGGTGGTGGCGTGGTGGAGAAGCGAGGGGTGAGCAGAGGGGTGAGGCTGGCCGGGGGACGGGCGGTCGGCGACGAGCGGGGCCGAGGAGTGGTGGGGCCGATGTGGTGGCGGACACGGCGGCGATGTCGCGAGTGAGGGTGGCTGCGGTGAGAGGGGTGAGCGGGAGGTGGGCCGGCGGTGAGCAGGGCCGTGGTGCTCGGCGTCGGGCGGAAGCGGAGGAAACAGAGGAGGGAAAGGAAGGAAAAGAAAAGAAGGAAAGGAAAGAAAGGAAGAAAAAGGGAGAGGGAAAAAAAGGAAAAGGGGAAAAAGGGGAGGGAAAAGTCGGCGGGATTCGCGGCGGAAGACGACAGGCGGTCGACGACGAACGGTCGGAGGTGGACGGACCCAGCGGTCGACCCGAGGGCGGGCGACGCGGGATGGGACGGAAAGGAGGCGGTGGTGCGATGCGGACAGGAAGAGAGGGGGAAACAAAAGGCGGAGAGGGTTGGCGGAAAACGGGAGCTCGGGCGGTAAAGATTTGAAAACTTTTTCACCGGGTGATTTCTTTAGGTGATTTTCCAGAGATTAAAACGCGGGCGTTACAAACCTACCCCGCTTAAAAGGAATCTCGTCCTCGAGATTCGGCTGGCTCCTAAAAAGGTGGGGGAACTCTTTCTTCAAGGCATCTTCTCTTTCCCACGTAGCTTCCTTTACACTGTGTCTGCTCCACTGTACTCTGCATATCCGCACTTCGGAGTTTCTGGTTCTCTTGGTGACGGTGTCCAAAATTTTGACCGGTACCTCCTGATATCGTAGATCTGTCTGCAGGTCTATTTCTTCTTCCGGTATGTGTTCTTCCTCGGGTACTCTCAGGCATTTCCTTAACTGCGAGACGTGGAATACCGGGTGGATATGTGACATTGCTTCGGGTAACTCCAAACGGTAGGCCACCTTTCCAACTTTCTTTTGCACCGGGTATGGTCCGATGTATCGAGGGGCCAACTTTCCATGGACTTGAAACCTACGGGTTCCCCGGATGGGTGAAACTTTGAGATAAACAAAATCTCCTGGATTGAACTCTAATTCTCGTCTCTTTTTGTCTGCGTAGCTTTTCTGTCTGGATTGAGCTGCTTTCAACTTTTCCCTGATTTCAGCCACTTTCTCCTCGGCTTCCTTTATGAGTGCGGGTCCCACTAGTGTACGCTCTCCTACTTCTGACCACATTAGAGGAGTTCTGCACTTCCTCCCGTAGAGGGCTTCAAAAGGCGACATACCTAACTTGCCTGATAACCATTGTTATAGGAGAACTCTGCATAGGGTAAACTCTGTTCCCAATCTTTACCATAGGTAAGGACACATGCTCTTAGCATATCCTCCATAATTTGATTTACTCTTTCTGTCTGGCCATCGGTCTGTGGGTGATACGCGGAGCTAAAGTCCAACTTGGTGCCCATAGCTTTATGCAAACTTTTCCAAAATCTCGAGGTGAACTGGGTCCCTCGGTCTGAAACAATTCTGCTGGGTACTCCATGTAGCTTTACTATGTTTTCCACATAGAGCTTGGCTAATTTCTCTCCGCCATAGTTCGTCCACACAGGTAGAAAGTGATCGACTTTAGTGAGTCGGTCCACTATTACCCATATAGAATCATGTCCCTTCTGTGTTCTGGGTAAACCTACCACGAAGTCCATTCCTATCTCATCCCATTTCCAAACTGGGATAGGCAAAGGTTGTAATAAGCCTGCCGGTCCCTGGTGTTCGGCCTTAATCCTTTGGCAGGTGTCACAATGAGCGACAAATTGAGCTATGTCGGCTTTCATTCCCTTCCACCAATATTTCTGTTTCAAGTCCAAATACATTTTGGTGGATCCTGGGTGGATGGAATATGGCGAGTTGTGAGCCTCGTCCATGATTATCTGTCTAAAGCCTCCTTCCTTAGGCACACAAATCCTATCTTTATGCCACAGCGTTCCCTTACTATCGATTCTGAAGTCTGGTGCCTTATTTTCTCCGGTGTGCTTGCATATTTGCACTAAATCCTTGTCCGTTCCCTGGGCTTCTCTGATCCGATCCTCCAGAGTGGACTGGATCGTCAGTTGGTGGCTATTATTCCGAGGGACGATGTGCACATTTAATCGTGCCATTTCTTCTTGCAGGTGGGCATTCCTAGATCTGTAGGATTTCTGGCTCAGGGCATCTGCTACTACATTAGCCTTGCCTGGGTGGTAATGAATTTCCACATTATAATCCTTAACCAATTCTAACCATCTTCTTTGTCTTAGGTTCAGATCCGGTTGGGTGAAAATATACTTTAAGCTCTTATGATCCGTGTATATTTCACACTTGTTCCCAATTAGGTAGTGTCTCCAGATTTTGAGTGCGTGCACTACGGCTGCAAACTCTAAGTCATGCGTTGGGTAATTCTGCTCATGGGGTCTGAGTTGTCGGGAGGCATATGCTACAACCTTCCCATCTTGCATGAGAACACACCCTAATCCCTGACGGGACGCGTCGCAGTATACGACAAAATCCCTGTGAATATCTGGTAGGGTTAGAACTGGGGCAGCGGTTAGCCTTTTCTTCAACTCCTGAAAACTCTTTTCGCACGACTCTGTCCAATTAAATTTCTTCTCTTTCTTGAGTAATTCTGTCATGGGCTTAGCTATCTTGGAAAATCCTTCGATAAACCTTCGGTAATACCCAGCTAAGCCAAGGAAACTTCTGATCTCACCCACATTGGTTGGTTGCTGCCAGTTCGAGACTGCTTCTACCTTCTCAGGGTCTACTGCTACCCCTTTTGCGGTCAAAATGTGGCCAAGGAAAGCCACTTTCTCTAGCCAAAATTCACACTTGCTAAATTTGGCATAGAGCTGATGCGCCCTCAACTTTTCCAAAACTACCCGCAGGTGTTGTTCATGTTCTTCGGCACTCTTGGAGTAGATAAGTATATCATCAATGAAGACTACGACAAACTTGTCTAACTCATCCATAAACACTTTGTTCATGAGATTCATGAAGTAAGCTGGTGCATTGGTGAGCCCAAATGGCATCACCGTGAACTCATACTGCCCGTAACGGGTGACAAACGCAGTCTTTGAGGTGTCACATCCCTTAATCTTCAGTTGGTGATACCCTGTCCTTAAGTCAATCTTGGAAAAGTACTTGGCTCCTTTCAACTGATCAAAGAGGTCATCAATTCTAGGGAGTGGGTATTTATTCTTGATAGTGACATCATTTAGTGCACGATAGTCGATGCATAACCTCATGCTCCCATCTTTCTTTCTCACAAAGAGTACTGGAGCTCCCCAAGGGGATGTCCTGGGTCTGATAAATCCCATCTGTTGCAACTCTTCTAGTTGTTTCTTTAATTCTGCTAATTCTGAGGCTGCCATCCTATAGGGTCTCTTGGCTATAGGGGAGGTTCCAGGGACAAGTTCAATAGCAAACTCTATGTCCCTATCCGGTGGCATTCCAGGTAGAACTTCAGGAAAAACATCAGGATATTCCCTGATTACCGGGACTTCTTCTATGGTTTTTGCCTCCATGCTAAAGATTATAGGGTCTGGTCCGCTTCCTTTGGTGTGACAGGTCACTTGCATTCCATCTGGGTTGGTTAGGTGCACTATTTTATCCGCACATCCTATAAGACCATTGTGTTTGCCTAACCAATCCATTCCAAGGATCACATCAATTCCTTTGGACTCTAGTACTACTAGGTCTGCTAGAAACTCTACCCCACTTAAAAGAATCCGTACCCGTGAACACCCTAGTTGGCATTTAATATCACCTCCAGGTGTTCGGGTTAGTAGGGGTGTCTTTAGTAGTACTGTCGGTATTTTGTGCCTTTCCACAAAACTTGATGATATGAAAGAGTGCGATACTCCAGAATCAAATAATACTGTTGCCAAAACGGAACTGACTAGGTACTTACCGAGTACTACTCCTTGTGCTCCTTGAGCTTCCTGCGCGTCGATGTGGTTGACGCGGGCTCGTCCATATGACTGTTGGGCGTTGTTGTTGTTGTTGCTGCCGGTGTTAGTGCTGCGGACGGGTACACGGTTGGCTCCAGACACTGGTGGTTTGGGTCCATTCACAGAGTTGGAGTAGACTGATATCGCAGGCTTGCTCCTAGGGTATGGGCAATCCGCGATGTAATGCCCGGTCTCACGGCAGTTGAAGCAGGCTCTCGCCTTGCTGTTGCTGGCTGTGACTTGACTGACTTTGTTCTGTGGGGGCTTCATGGCGTTCTGGCTCTTGTATTGGGTGTTGGGAGCCTGGGAGCTTGTAGCCTGGAATTGAGTCCTATACTGTATAGGGGCTTGAGGCCTAGGTGCAAGATAACCGGAGTTCCTGGGCTTCTGCGAGCGGTCCATCTGGCGGTTCTTGCTTTCCAGGAACTTGCGTTTGCTCTCTTGTCTTGCATCCATTCTGGCCTTTTCTGTGACAATGGCCTTGTTCATCAGTGTATTGAAGTTAGGGAAACTGTGGGAGACTAGCAGGGCTCGAAGGTCTGGGTGTAGCCCTTTGATGAAAGTGTCCTGTCGCTTTGCATCCGTCTTCACTTCATCTGGTGCATAACGGGCTAGCTCAGTGAACTCGTGGGTGTACTCTTCCACAGTCTTGTTTCCTTGCCTTAGTGCACGAAACTCATCTGCCTTGCGCCTCATGGTGGCGTCGGGGATGTGGTAGCGACGAAACTCTACTTCAAACTCTTTCCAGGTGATTGCAGACTCGTTTGGGGAAGCTGCACAGTAAGCATCACACCATGCTAAGGCAGTTCCAGTGAGTTGGTGGGATGTCAGGAGAACTTTGTCACGGTCTCCACATCCAAACGGTTCCAGCTTCCTCTTGATGGTTCTCAGCCAGTCATCTGCTTCTAAGGGGTTGCTGGACCCTCCAAAGGTGGGTGGTCTGGTCCTCAGGAAGTTGGTTAACTTGTCACCCGCATTGGGCCTACGGGCTGTCTCCTGACGACGGCTGGCATTCCACACATTTTGCATGAACAGAGTGTGGTGATACAAAGCTTGTGCCAAGTTGAAATCTGGCGGAAGCGGGAGTACAACAAACGATCCCTCATTCTGACTTTTGGGATGACTTGCTTCTGGTCCGCCTCTTACAGGCGCTTGTCCTTCGGGCTGGTTTTCCCCCATAGGATCCTGATGATCCACTTCCTGATTCTCAGGGTCTTCTCTTCTCCCTTCTGGTGGCTCTCCTCCAGCTGGGGGGGCGCGTCTCTGAGAGGCGCTAGCACGAGTGTTCACCATCTGCAGGTTGAGAAAGGCCTTCGTGAGATTGGGTTAGGATGATGTTTAAGATGGTTAGTTCGCATTTTGAAAAGGCAGGAACACTTCTGCCAAGGCACAAACAGCACACAAGCTAACAAACAAGCACACAAGGTTTTACTCCAACAGCTGAGGGCTACAACACTTGGGGGGGGGGGGTTACAACAAGGCTCGCACTTCGAGGCGGGGTACAGGACATGGTAGGGAAAACTACTGCTAGGGGTACAAGGGTTCTTCAGACCAAGCTGGCTTCATCCTCCTGTGAGCGCTTGACTCTAGACCTACTCGTGGGGTGAGTCTTCTTCTGGGTTGGCACGCTCTTCTGGCGGTGCAAGTCGTGCCTGTTCAGCCTCGGTCAAGGTTCCATTCTCTCGAGGCGGCTCAGACGGTCCTTCTTCAGCGAGCGGTGGTCCTGCGGGGGTCTCAGGTAGTGCTTGAGGGTTCCCCACCACTTCTTCCCATGCCATGACAGGTGTTCCAAGTAGGACATGGGGTTCTCCAATTGCTAGGACCGGCGTTCCACTTCTTGTCCAGTCTTGAATACGCAGGTCCCGAGCTTGCCTGAGGCTTTCTTGGGCGACTGCCTCATTGCTAATGGCAGCAGCAGTTCTTGCTTCAGCTTGGGCCACCTGGACTTGGTGCATGCGGACCGAGAATTCTGCTTGTTCGGCCCGGGAGGTTTGTTCCCTCAGGAGTTCAGCTTGCTCGTCGAAGAGTTGGTCCAAGGAGTTGAGGTAGGCGACCACTTGGTACAAGATGGGTTCCTCTTGACGGCGCTGCCCCAAGTTCCTTATGCGGGCCCGCCAGACTGCACTTCTGACGACCGGAGGAAAGTACCTCATTGGGGTGGGGACCAGGTGTCTTTCAAAGATTCCGCACATGAAGCGGAGAGCTTTCCTGAGAGCCAAGGGGTAGGTGTCCTGGTGCCTGAATCCTGTGGCGGTCGCACGCAATGCTTCGATGGGGTGGAGGTCTCTTTTGGCGACAACTATGACCACTCTGCAGCGCTGTGTCCCATGGTGCTCATACTCCCTGCTGTAGTACCTCGGGCGTTCAGGTACACCGAGGCGTTCCAGCGCGGGGATCAACAGGCTAGCAAAACCAGGTGTGACTGGGCAGACTCCCTGGGTCCATCCTTCTTCCGCCATCTGAAACCAGGGGAAAAACAAAATTGAACAGATGTAGGATAACAGGTGATCTTTATTGCATAACATGGTGGTGTACAAAGATCATGGATACATCGATGCTAAGCTGGTAGCGTTAACTGGATACCACAGACCCTACTCTAGGAGAGGCTAGGCTAGGTGCTAGCCTAATCTAAGGACTCTACTCTAGACAGACTCGGTGTTTCTTCAGAGGGAGTTGATACTCTGGCACTTCATCTTCAGTCTGTGTGCTCGCGTCCATGTGAGTCATCTCGGGTTCTCCTTCCAACAACCCATTCTCCCTCCTGTAGGCTTCAAGCCTATCCATGTACTCAGAGTAAGCCTGGCATCTAGCCTGGTGAGCGGCTAGGGAGCTGACAACCTGGGTAGCCGTCACCTTCTGTATCTCCAGCTCTCTCTTCACTTCCTCCAACTCTTTTTCTGCCTTCTCGGCTCTGCGGATCTGGTGCCTCAGCTGTCCCGATGTCTCTCGGTAGAGCCTGTCTAAGCCCGTGAGGTAAATAGACAAGTGTGACACAGTGTCCTCTATATCTTCATCTCTCCCAAGGTTTCTCATCTGAGTAATCCACTCGCGTGCTCCACTCACCAGAGGTGGGGTAAAACCTAGTGCTGTTCCCATGAGGTACTGCCTGTAGAGTGTGCGGAGGCACATCAGGGCTCTTCTTGCGGCTTTGCGGTAGGCGTTGGGGCGGTCGTAGCCGGTGGCGTGGACAAACCAAGGTGCCACCTCCTTGTAAAGTGAGCTCTTCCCCACAAAGATGAACATCCGGCACCGACGGGTACCATTGGTGGTGAACTCCCGGCAAAAGTACTCGGGGGTCTCTGTGACTCCAACGTGCTCCAGGCTGAGCAACAGTAACTTGGGAAGGCCAGGTTCTGCGGGGCAGACTCCTTCGCCCCAACCCTCGTCAGCCGGCTGGGCCATCTGGAACAAGTCAAAAAGCCGTCGGTGAGTACTTGTTGTGGAGAAAAGATTTAGGCAAGAACAACTAGTGGGAAAAGACTAGGTAGGGTCAAGATCCTAGGGGTACATTCTACGGCCAACCTATCGGCTCTGATACCACCTGAAGCGTCACCTCGAAAGAGAGAACTTAATGTGATACAAATACCAGTCCCAGGATGCTGGTTCACATTATTACAACAGTTGGTTCAGTACATAAACAACATTACGGGAGACGGTGGCATTGCAGGGCCACGACAAATAGAACTAACACTAAGCTCCAGATAAAAAGGTTGATAACATGGAGGTCTTCATCAGAGTGGCAACGCATGCGGCTTCCAGCGGGTGACCCTAACACACAGGCAAAGGTTGGGTGCAGAATGAACCCCACTAGATGATGTCTTCAGGCACAAAGTCCGGGTCTGCCTCTGTAACAAAGATAGGCAAGGTTGAGTACATACGTACTCAGCAAGCACAACCACAACCACGGAAGGGATACAACAGAAGTATGCAAAGGATTTTAACAAGGATGTTTCATGGTTTATTTAGCAATAAAGCAAATTTTATTACACATGCAAATAGTTGGTTTTCGCAATGGGTTTTCACAAATATTTCTTTTAAAAGGATCAGTAAATGTAACACTTTTACACACAAGATTTTAATGCTACCAGATTTCTCATCTGTCGTAGCCCATATCAAACCTTTCTCGGTTCAACACACACCAAACACTTTCTTACGCCAAAACAGGGGACTAGTGAAGTGACCGAGCCGTAACTCGTCCAATGCCGTGGACACAGCTATCCGGATAGGTTTTAACTCTGCAGAGGTGTACACAACCACAAGTAGGCTACCACAACATGATCACCTTAGTGTCAGTGCAGCTCCTAACAAAGCCATTACCCACCATAGCGGGACTGACAAGTTATCACAGATACAACCAGGGGGTTAGCCACCTACCAACGAGGTCCTAACCAGGGGCATACCTCACATAGATCGTATACCCGGCTCCATGGCCCTCTGCTGCTCACCAGCACACCACATAACCAACAGCTTAACTAGTGGGATTTATGCTAGGCCGTTGCCACATACAACGGTCGAGTGGTGGTACAATAAAATGGGTTAGGCTAGATGACACATCAACATCATGCAAAAGTTGTGTTAGGATAGACAACTCCCACCATGCTCAACCACACAGGTTCGAGCTCACCTCGGTATTTCACACAGAAATACCGTCTGTCTCATCCCACACGGGTACTCATTTTATTCACACAAATCATCTCTTTTATTTTAAAACATGCACACAGTTGCTTTTGTAAACACCAAGTGATTGTCATGGGGGTATAATGGTAAAATATTCCTAAGCATTACTAGCAGTGACCAATATTCGAACAGAGCATTGTCATATTTGAACATTAATCTAGGTCGTCAAGGAAGCAGTCATAGCAATCAAGGAATGGCTATCCAACCGGGTTTAGCAGTAAAATCATGCAAGTTTTATAAATCAGGCCATAGGTTGTGTTTATAAAATCTAGGACAAAAGTATGCATCAAAGGGTGGGATTGCACTTGCCGTTCTCCCAACCCTCGGGGGATTCCTGCCCGGGGTCTTGGTCTCCAAGCTCCTGCTCGTAGCCCTGCTCCTCTTCGAGTCCTTCCTCGTTCACGGCGGAGTCTACGGCACACACAAACAAACACACAATAAATAAAAGAAAAATATTTTTGCTGAGCTCCGAAAGAAAGAACAAAAAGGAGAGTGGTGATGGTGATATAATTATTTTTGGATATGGACTGACTGGCTTGGCGGAAATATACTGGGAATCATTGTGGTGGAGTTTGGGGTCAAACGGGATTAATTTGGCGCATGAAATGACGAGTTTAGTGGGGTTTTAGGGTTATTTTTAAAGAGAAAGGACTTTTCTGTAAATACCGAAAAGTCCAGGGGCCTCAGGCGAAATTATTAGAGAGAGAGAGAACAGTACCTGTGGATTGCGGGTTGATTTGGTTAAAATGCAGGGGGTTATGTGGGAATGTTCCAGAGAGAGGGGGGGTTTAAGTTTGGACTGCGGGTTCGAATAGGGGAAAAGACAGGGGGTTATGGGCAAAACGCCCTTTCTTCCTCGCGACACAGTGCCGAGGGGGAGCGAGAGCAACGGCGGCCGGCGGCGGTGGAATCGCCGGCGATTTGGGGCGGCTCGGGTGGAATTGATCGGGGGAAAAGAGTGAGGAGCGTACGGCAAGTTCACCCATGTCCTTACCCTAGGCAGAGGTGCAGTGAGGCGGCCGGCCCACGAGAGCGGCGGCAGCGTCACTGGAGGTGGTGGCGGCGGCGTTGCAGCGGTGGGGAAGGCGATTGCGGTGGCGCTCGAGCTGGTGGGTGTGGAGGGAATGCGGGTGAGCCTATTTATAGGCGCGGAGGTGAGCCTTGGCGGTGGGCCGACGGGAGGGGGTCGGTCGGGCGTCAATGGAGGCCGGCGGATGAAGCTTTAATGGCGGCCGGGGTTTGTGTGGTGATTGGTACGGTGGCCCGGCCGGTGCTGTGCTCGTCGTGATGTGGCGTGGCGGTGACCCGGCGCGGGTGGTGCGGCGATAGGACAATGGCGGGGCCGGGCGGTCGGAGCGGCGGTGGCCGGGGTGGCGTGCTCGATGGGCAGCGTGCTAGAGCGGACGTCGTGGTTCGGCGACGGGGCAGCGCTGCAGCGGGGTCACGGTGGAGGGTGGCACGACTGCCCGTACGGCGGTCGGGTGGTCGGTGGCGGGGTAGTGCTGCGGCGGGGCCGGCCCGGGAGCGCGCGCGCGGCGAGCACGTGGGGCGGCGACGGCGATGGCGTGCGCGAGGGTGGTGCGGCAGGGGCCGGCGCGGCGGTGTTTCAACGGTGGTCGACGCGTGCGTGCGGTCGGCACGGCAGCGGGTCTGGGGGAAGCGGTAGTCGGCGGTGGTGGCGTGGTGGAGAAGCGAGGGGTGAGGCCGGCCGGGGGACGGGCGGTCAGCGACGAGCGGGGCCGAGGAGTGGTGGGGCCGATGTGGTGGCGGACACGACGGCGATGTCGCGAGTGAGGGTGGCTGCGGTGAGAGGGGTGAGCGGGAGGTGGGCCGGCGGTGAGCAGGGCCGTGGTGCTCGGCGTCGAGCGGAAGCGGAGGAAACAGAGGAGGGAAAGGAAGGAAAAGAAAAGAAGGAAAGGAAAGAAAGGAAGAAAAAGGGAGAGGGGGAAAAAAGGAAAAGGGGAAAAGGGGAAAAAGGGGAGGGAAGATTCGGCGGGATTCGCGGCGGAAGACGACAGGCGGTCGACGACGAACGGCCGGAGGTGGACGGACCCGGCGGTCGACCCGAGGGCGGGCGATGCGGGACGGGACGGAAAGGAGGCGGTGGTGCGATGCGGACAGGAAGAGCGGGGGAAACAAAAGGCGGAGAGGGTTGGCGGAAAACGGGAGCTCAGGCGGTAAAGATTTGAAAACTTTTTCACCGGGTGATTTCTTTAGGTGATTTTCCAGAGATTAAAACGCGGGCGTTACAGCGTATCATGAAAAATTTATTAGCTTACAAACCAAACAACGGCCGTTTAGATCAGATAAAGCTAGGTTATTATTATGATTTGTAGCTGAAACAAACAACCAGCTTTTGATCTCATATTCTATAATCTTACCTATTGGATTGTAGCAACCTAGAACCGACACAATCACCATAAGTTTCCTAGGTGACGTTGAGCTTCTCCGGCGGGAGACTGCTGCCTAGGTCCTCCTGTCTGGTGCCTCAGTGATGGTGCATTATGAGAGTGCTTTCTTCCCTCTTCTTTCTTTTCTGTTTTTCTTTTCTTTATTTCAGTTTAGATAGTTGAAAAAAAAAGAAAAAAAAGAGAGCGTTAGAGTAGAGAAGAAGAGAGTCTTCAGTTAGTGGAAGTGGTGCTTGGTTGCTCGTGTCGATGTCCCAATCCGACCAAGTAGAGTTGGCTCATGTCGATGTCCCATTACGACCGAGCAGAGTTGTTTGAGTTGCTTACAACGGTGTGTGCTGATGCCCCAATCCAGGCCACCGGGTTGTTTTTCAGTTGAGTTGTGTGGTGCTGGTTGATGTCCCAATCCAACCCACTGGAGTTGTAGAGTCATTCGGGGTTCCTTACCCCTTGAGTTGTGTGGTCGATGGACCGGAGTTGTGTGAGATGGTACGATACCTCTCTAGTTGTAAAGACCGAAGTTGTATGGTTTTCGGGCCCAGTTTTCCTTATAAACAGGGTCAACTCTCTTCTTCTAATAAAAATTTGGGAAAGCTTAAGATTTCACCGTCCGTTCAAAAAAAACCATAAGTTGCCTACTGATATGTTACCTACGACCAAAAAAATACTACCGTTAATAATTTGCAAAAGAGTCTAAAAGAGAAATACAAACATTCATTCTGAGTTTACAACTTTTAACCCAGATGTGTACTCCGTAGGTTTTACCGCACACAATCCAGATAACTTGGTTACGATTAGATTAGGTCATAGACTCATGGTAACAACAAATGTTAGGTGGGGAATGGTCGGAATTTGCTAAACGCTTCGTTCAAACCTTCTTTGCAGCAAAGGGTGTGTTTAATTTCAAAAAATGAGAGAGAAAGTTTGGCAAAAATGTCACATCGGACACGGTAGCGCACTGTAGCACTTTTCGTTTGTTTGTGGTAAACATTGTCCTATCATGATCTAACTAGGCTCAAAAGATTCGTCTCGTCGTGCACATCAAAACTATGTACTTAGTTTTTTTTATTTATCCACGTTTAGTGTTCCATGTATGAAGATAGAGATTTGATGTGATTTGATGTGATAGGTGGATAGTAAAGTTTGGAGAGAGAATTTTTAGGTTTTTGGTAGAACTAAACACAGCCTTTAGTAATTCATATATGGGAGAGCTTGATGCGAAATTTATGGCAATTACATTATCTCCAGTAAATAACCTTTTTTTCCACATAAATAGCTCCAGCGTTCCAGATGAGGCCGGTGGTGATGCATAAGGCCAAATTTGTTCTTTAGCTCAGCCTAGGACTCGGCGTTCATCAGTTCGGGCCGTAGTCTTGTCCAGTACACATACACTGCATGGAGTGGCTAAACTCTTGCTTGGACGACGCTGCGCCACGACGCAGGCCGGAGGGGTGCCGCTCTGACGTAATGGTGTGGCGTCACGCCATGACTTCTATCAGAGGAGCCGGCACCGGATACGAGGCAGTAGGAGCCAAATTGAGCTCGCGGCACCAAGGAGTGTGCTGCGGCTGCGATGGATGGGAGCCCAAGTTCCGGCGGCGGCCACCCCCGGTTCGATTACCTCAGGGGTGTCGTCACGCGATCTAGATTTTTACTTCATTTTTGTAGAACAAAGAAATTGGTAGTGGGTTGGCTGCAATGAAGAGATCGAGCATTACTCGATCAACCGGATGATTTGATGGGTCCTATAACATTATAACATTAAGGATAGGGGAGTGGTTTATCAATGAATACCAATAAGAGATATGGCCTCATTATATCATAGTTTGTGTTTTGTTGATGATGGTCTGATAATAGAGTTAGAATAATTATGAGACATCCAAATAGTGCCCAAAAACCCAAATAACAGCAAAATCAAGTTGGAGCTAAAGAAAGAGAGTTATACTAAAAAAATCTTTTGATGTTTGTTTTACTCAAAGAAAGAGAGGCCAATTTCTGAAGTAGAGTTATACTCAGTCTGCTATCCACAGAAGCCTCAGTCTGAATGTTTTTACCATATATGCAAGAGCAATACTCAAACCATAATAGAGGCTATAGAGGCTATCATGCAGAGTATACTTCACTGTTTTCTTATCTGCTAGCATTGGATTCTGTACATTTGCATCAGTATACTTTCTCTAGGGTAGCACTTGAAGCATGACTTGCAAACCAAAATACATAGTATTTTCTACGTCTTGTACTGCTAGTATTGAATCCTGTCTGCATCCAGATTTCTATACTGTCGGTTTGGGCTCTGGATATTGCCTGCTTTTGTTCACGTGGTTATTCCAAACCTAAATACATAGCTAAATGTTCGGCCCAGTATCTTTTAAATTTTGCTTCGCTTCTTGCATGTGTATGTATGTAAAATTGGCATAAGTTATACATTTTCATTTTCCATCTTATGGAAAGAACTATAGACATGAGCATATACGGTTGTTTTTATTGCAGGTAACTGACATCGACAGCATGTCCTGTTCGACTTCCGGTTTGACTATTGCTCTTGCAAATGACTGCAATTCGTGTGATCTCAAGCTAGCAGGGAAACTACTTGTATGAATCTCTGATTGCGTGCATCTCTCATCATTGTACGGTCCATTGGCTGTTTCTTTGAGCAGGATATGGCAAGCCTGAAGACAGAAACCAAGCAATCGTTAATTCTGCTCTTGATAATGCTATCTGTTGACTTTACATGCAGCCAGATTGTTGGATCAACAATCATCCAAGATTCTTTCATTAAACGCATGCTCGGCATATTTGTGCAGATCCACCGTTTCTCCAAACATGTCATCCGTGGGTCTCCTTCCAGTAAACATCTCAAGCAATCTCTTAACCTCGAATCGCGGGCTCATAGCGAGCTCATTTTGATCGATTCCAGCAAGCCACGTCACATGCAAAATCTCCACCGTCGGATAACGTGTAGACGGCTGAAATCGTGCAGGGCGTCTCAAACGAGAGAGCCATCACGAGTCTTCCAAACAACTCGCCGACGCTCCGCCCACCTCCGCGGCTCCGTCTTCTCGAAACGCCGGAGCTCGAGGAGAGCCCACGCTTTTTTATGGCGTCGTCTCAGTGCTGGCCTGCCTCTGCGCCTCCGCCTTCTCCGGTCACCGGTCTGCACTCAACGCGTTGTTGAGCAGACATGGATGCGGGAGTGGGTGCCCCTCCGTCGGCCAGGCGGTGGTCTGTCCTCGACGTCACCGCGCGGCAGGATGCCAGGACCCAGCGGATCATCATCCTGGTTTCTTTCCGGCTGCTGCTCCCCTCGCTCGTTTCCGCTTGTGTCCGGGTACCACTCCCCTCCACGTGTGCTCCTGCCCTTGTCGCGGCCACCGGTGGAGAACAAGGACGCCACCAGCACAACGCCCGCGCCAGCGGCGGCTGAGGAGCGGGACCGCGATGCCCGTCGCGTCGCGTCGGAGATGAGGATGCCCGCGGTGGCCACCATCTTGAGCCCCAGAGCCACCACCTCGTCGCGGCACTCCTCCTCCTCGCTGCCAGACGGGGCGCAGCTTGCCGTGGAGACTGACGTTGAAACCAACGCCGAAAGGTGCATGCATGTCGCGTCACAATCGCACTCCAACGTACGTACGAACGAGACCAGAAACAAAGAGAGACAAATTGGTTGCTCTGCTTACATGCTATCTGCTGCAGCTGTGTGCGGAGGAAAAGCAGTACGATGATTCCATCGTCTCTGCCGTAGCCAACGTTGCCTCCACTGCCTGCAAAGTGTTCGATAAAATGCCAAGCTCCCCGTTGTTTGGCAACTTTAGTGTATGAAGGTGTATTCTAATACTCCTGTTCAAAAAATAACGTCAACAAAATTCAGTAAAAGACGGAGTTCTCAGGCTTTGACTAAAATGTTCTCAGACTTGCTGATGGGCATATATTAAAATAGAATGAGCAGTTCCTTTATCTAAAATAATTTTGGGATTTCCTTGGGTAACCACAAGACCAACATATGAGAATGATCTGCTTCATTTATTGCAGTTCATGATGTTATGGAGCGTACTCCGTATTTCATCTAATCTGGCAGGTTGCCATTCAAGAGTATTTCATCTAAGCATACAAGAGTATAGGATAGATAATACAAGCGTATTTCATCTTACAACCATCTAAGCATACAAGCGTATTTCATCTAAGCATACAAGAGTATGGTAACCATCTGTCCTATAGGCTACAGCATAGCAGGTTGGTCTGCTACGGCGAGGGCGCAGCGAAGCTGCGCCTGTGTTTCTAGTCTCTAAAAGACGAAAGCGTGGTTATTCCCTAAGCGGATAGCGGGTACACGTCGCCCGCCAACCCGCCAGCCGTCGGATCCACCCAGCTCATAACGCTGACCGTCCGATCGTGGATCGATTCGGATCACTGCCCATTAAGCCATATGTCCGGGCGCTCACGAATCGTCGAGAACCCGCGCCCTCCGCGTGCCGCTTCGTCCGCTGGTCGCCGCCATTCGCCAGTCCCGCCGCCACCACTTTTCCCCGCCCGCCGCGCCGGCAGCCGCTCGCCCAGCCCCAACCCGCTGCACTCCCTCTCCACTCCTCCTTGCGCCGTCGCAGCCGGGCGCCTCGGCCCACTTCTCTCACCGTCACCCTCGCCGACCCTCCTTCCGTGCCACCGAGCAGACCCTCTGCACTGCTAAAAGGAAGGTTGTCACGACGGGCTCGGAGGTCTGCAGTGGGTGCCGCGGCGCCGGCATACGCGCTTCACATCCCGCAGGACTGAGCGCAGGTGTCGCTCACCCCGTCGAGGACGCAGCGCTCGGAGATGGCCCTTCACCACCTACAGCAGAATACAGCCGCTGGTAGATCTCAGCTTCCCACTTGGTGAACCTTTCCCAATTCCATTTATCCATCCAGATCTCAGCCTCCTCGTACTACTTGCATTATATTTTTTTTTTGAGAATCACACAGTACTACTTGCATTCTATTAAAATTCGTATTAAGTGCTTTTGCTAGCCACTGTCGTGCGACTCTTTGGTGAAGTGACAGAGGCATTTGTGAAGAATGCAAAGGCGTTTGTGAAGAAGGCAGAAACTCCATGAAGTTAACAAGCACTTGTAGACTGCCACTTCCAAGTTGGTGCATGCAGTTTCATTTCTATTTTCCTTGCCTGGCTATGAATTTACTAGCTGTTCTCTCAGCAAATAATCTTATGACCTTACACTAAGAAAACATAGAAAAACGTTAAACAAATTATGAAAGTTCCATGCTCAGCTTATTAATTTGGATTACTCATGTACCACTACACAAGAGTCACTTGTAATATAACCACAGGGTTCAGATTTTCATTTATGTATGTATTTTAGATGCAATGTTTTTACATCTATCTGTTATTTAAATATTTGCAGAAATTAACAATGGCAAGATCATCAATTAGAGCCACAAGAAAACAAATCCATCAATACCAAAATATTGAAACTGAATCTGTGATTCAGAATATGTACTTTTGAGCTTGCCTTGACTTCTGGATTTGCTCATCTATATGATAACAAGGACTACATAGGCAACAATACCCCTTTGAAAAGAGCTAAGAGTACACAAAACAATGAGGAACAGTAAACCAATAAGGTATTGTGTCTACTATATTCTTGATATTACTTTACATAAGCCTAAAACCAAATTGGATTTATATCCAACATCCCCACGGCATTTCCAACAGACTATTAAAAACAAGTATCCAGAAACTTCTCTTTTTATAGGTGCGCGGAGAAATCCATCCATTATGATAAAGGGTTCTGTAGATTTTGATTGTATGTCTGCATAAGCTGCAGGATATGTTTTTCATGCACAGAAACTTTGTTATACATATGTCTGCATATGCATGACGAGGTGTCAGATAATCCCTATTCCCTATTTTAAAGGCATTGCAAAAGTAGGGACCAGACAAGTCTACAAGCCAAAACATATATTCCCTTTTGGAGTATCCATAAGCAATGCAGTCTGGCCCATTTCACTGAATGCTTCTTTCTTCAAAAGTTAGCAACTGTCAGTTGAGTTATGCAAATTTTATGCCAATCTTTACCAGCTTGTGATCATCGTCACATTATGTTGCTTGACTTGGATACCTGCCATTCAAAATTCATGAATAGTGATATTATATTCAGTAGTTGAACATGACAGAAGTTGCTAACTGATCTGCAAATCTAAAGTCATAATCAGGTTTGTCTTATGAGGTTTTCCTAAATATTTCCTTACATGAAAGCTCACTTATTTTTTATTTCTTTACTATTGAATGTTGCATGTTTAAACCCCTTTAATTGAAAAGTCTATTTATTCATACAAACTGTTTTCTAATCTTACTTTCTACTGGCAAGGTTGTTAAGAGATCTTGAGAAATCATGTCTGTGGTGCTGCGAACCTCAAACTACGTTACAGCATCAAACTAAAAGGAGATATTCAGGTTTATATCTGTTGTCCTGTCATAGTTCAAATTTTTGACCATAAGTAAAGCACATTACCTGAGAATTATAAAGCAGATAGTATAGTTGAATAGAGCTGTCCTGTATAAGTTTCTGACTAATGCTTACCTAATATATCATGATGTGTCATGAAGCAGAAGCTACAGAAGATCACGCTGGAGGGGAGGTAGGAAGGAAAGTAGACAGAACTAGGGCCGGCTGCGTCCCGAGAAGGCAGCGATCTGCGGATCCCGATGTATGGTATCTGTTCTTGCTGAATATCGTTGAACTGTACTCGGACCAGGAGTGTTTAGGTCCTGTTTAAATTTCTATTCTAAATAAAAGAATCATTCTACATGTTCAATTGTGATGGTTAGCTGTTGCGCAAGGAATGATTTTGGCAGAGAGAATTTGAAATTGTTATTATACCGATGCAATTAGTATTGCCAAGTTATTTGATGTGCATATTGCCAAAGGATCTCTCAGTTGGATAGTTCCAACCAAAACGGTGCTTATTTATATCTCCTAATATTCATTTGGTTATTTGTTGGCAGACAAGAGCTTGCACCCCATTTACATGGTTATTAACATCCAAATCAGGGGGGCAAGGTAATCCTTTGCACCAAACATAGAAACACTATTGGTCAGCTCGGATGGCACGCCCCCGTGCTTTCTAGTAATATACCTATTTTCCGGCAATCCAAACATGTGATACTTGAACTTCTTTTCCGGCAATCCAAACAGCTCAAAGTTTTGATTCTGTGTTTTGAAGCCTATATAGTTTTCCTCTTTTAATTCTATTTTATTTCTTTTTTTATTTCTCCGTTTTGTATTTCTTTGTTCCAAATAGACTGAACATTGGAGCTGAATCAGGACCTTTTTTTATTGCAATATGGGCCGAGAGCCGAGCACAGCGGCCTTTCGGCCTGCCTGGGTCCAGCCGTGTGCAAAGCAAACGCGTTTCCAGGCCAGGCCTTTTTTTGCCTTTCAAGCTTCACATTTTACTGTTGGAGGCCCAATACTGAGCTCGTCGCGCTGGCAAGGAGGCCGCCGCGGCCGTCGGCGGCGAAGTGGCTGTAGCTCTCCGCGGGCGAGCCGGCGAGGGCGAGAAGGGCGGCGGCGCGGGAAGAAGAAGAAGGAGGAGGAGAAGGCGACATTGAATCTCCTCCAAGGCCATTTCTTTCACCAACTCCCTCAATATCAACAACAGCATTTTCTTACAGAATCTGGCCGCGGAGGCCGCAAGGCTGAGTCGCTGCAACAAGAAGGCCAGCTCACATTCCGCGGGCATCGGGATCTCCGTCCGCTTCGCCATGGCCAGCAAGCTCGCCGCGCACGCAGTCTCCGAGGGCACCAAGATCTTCACCAGGTCCACAGCCCCTAGGTTCCGTCCCATCTGGCCTCTGGTACCTGTAGTGGGTCATTCCGTGCTGTTGGTTGTTGCTGTGGTCTATTTTTATCTGCATACTTCGAGCAGCAGATGTGAAACTGTGAAGAATATTTTTCTGAAATAATTGCAAAAATAGGTACTAAAATACAGAAGTTGCAATTTTCTCATTTTGCCCACTATTTGTGCTATTATTTACTAAATTAATATTATTTGAAAAAAATTCAACTGTGAATGGAGGTGGACGCTCGGCAAGCGACCCCGAAACCAATCGGTTTTTTCTTCTTCTGAATTTCTACATCTTATACTGCTCTCATATTTGTGCACCCTAATTGCCAGTTTGCGCTTTAGCCTGCTTGGTTCGTTATTGATTAAATTCCTGTCCAAATTTTATTTATTTATTGGTGGAGATGGATATGGAGGCTGATAGCAGCAGCAAGGTCGTTGCTGACTGCATTGCCATATCTGTTGGTGTGGAAAGTGATGTGTTGCTCGATGTGCTATCTTTTGATCCTTTGATCATGTTCCGTTCTGACGTGTGAGTGGCTAGCTCTAGCAGCCAAAGACTGATGGGGACATCGTGTTTGACTTTTAGTTCCTGGTTTTGCAGGACCAAGGAACCTCCCAGGGCTATTTCCCCTTTTGATTTCTGGAAGGAATAAATTATTATTACTGCTTTGGTGGACTCCAGAGTGCCCATTTCATACACTGCAGTGATGCTCATTTTTTCTGGCAACTGGCAAAAGCAACGACCGAGCACCAGCATGCAGGGAGATTCCTCCCCGGTGTCTTGCTTTTTCTGGATCATGGTCGTTTTTCTAAGCGGGGCTGTTTTTTCAATGAGCATGGAACTAGCCAAGTCCACAAAGAATCATGAATAACATTTGATACGAGTTGTTAAAACATTAAATCCAGCCCCAAAATTTTGATGCATAAGCTACAGATGGTATGCCCAGGTTCAAACATTGCATAGCTTAAGAAGGTAAATTTGATTGCAATTTACTTTCCTGTTTTCACTCTTATCAAAAGAAATACATGTATCCAAAAAAAGAGGTGTTAATTCAGACATCATTTATGGTTTCAATTATTTCAACTGCATAAATCTGCAACATCATATATTACTGGCAAGATAAAATGAAAACATGAGGTACATATATCTGATTTCGTGCATCTCTCATCATCATATTCATTGCCTTGAATATTTCTTTGAGCATGATATATGCCTGAAGACAGAAATCCACTTGTAAAATAGCCTTGATTCTACTCTTCATAATGATGTTTTTGCATTCTCAACATGCAGCCAGATTGCCAAACCAGCAATATCCTTAGGTTCTTCCACTGAGTGCAGACATACTTACGCACAGTGAGTCTTCTGAAGTCTGTATTCTGGAAGTCTGAACATGTCACATTTTAGGTAAACATCTCAACCAATAATATGAAGAGACTATAGACCTAACTCATAAGTACCTCTTCCATGCTCTACAAATGTGCAAATGATTTTTCAAAAAACAAAATGTGCAAATATAACTGATCATGAATTTCATATGTATCATGGAACAAACTAAAGTGAAAGATAAGTACCCAACCCAACCTGTACACTTGCATATATCTGATGCAAACATATACATATCGCTTGGAAAGGAAGATAGAGTTGAAGTGTCCTATACAGCTTGAGTTACTTCATGTAAGTGACCAGAAGGCTTCTTGCCTGTTTTCTGCTTTACTATTCTCTGTTTGTGCAAATCACTGCATTGCTAATCCATTTTCCACTACATGAGATTTGGTAAACTTGATGTAGGAATCTCTGATAGCATGCATCTCAATGGATGCATCCTTGATGGGTATCCTCTCTTTAGGTTGTTTCTTCGAGCAGGATATACCGAGTGCAATGACAGAAACCAAACAATTTTGAATTATAGTTCGTGTAGTCTTGCAAGAGGCATCTGTGTGCAGCCACATTTTAGAATCAACGATATCCCAAACTCTCTCTGGAAGAGCATCCGCTGCAAACTTGTGTAAATCCAATGAACTTCCAAACATGTCATCAGTTGGGCTTCTTCCAGTAAACATCTCAAGTAGCAAAATACCAATGCTATAAATATCACCAAGAGTAGATGCAGAAGAACCACCACCATACTCTATGCTTGTACACACAAAAAAATTGATTAATATGTTGTATTTATGCAAGAAGTAGGAATAATGAACAATGACCAAATAACAACAATTTCAATTACCTGGAGCGACATAACCAATGGAACCTCTTATTCCAATTGTGCTATTCGAATTTAGCAGGGAATTGCTCGCACATTCTGGAAGGATTCTTGATATGCCAAAGTCTCCTACTCGAGCACTCATGTCTTCTGCAAGAAGAATGTTGCTTGGCTTCAGATCGCAATGAATTATTGGCGGATGACAGTGATTGTGAAGATAGTCCAAAGCATCCATGATATCAACAACAATGTTCAGCCTTTGTTCTAAGCTTAGAGTATTACTCAGAGTGAGCTGGTCAGATCTTGGATGAAGCCAATCATTTAAGCTACCATTTGGCATGAACTCAAAAACCAGTGCCTTGAAATCTTGACCTTGGTGGTTGATGCTTGAGCAGCATGTGATGATCTTTATGAGGTTACGGTGACGCACCCTTCTCAGTGCCTCGCATTCAGCCACAAAGCTTCCAGTAGATCCAGATTGTTCAAGGTTAAAAACCTTCACAGCTGCCATGGTTCTCTCATCTTGAAAAGTGCATTTATAGACTGCCCCAAAGCCTCCTTTACCAAGTAAATTGGCTTCTGAAAATCCATCGGTTCCATTTGCTAATGCATGATAAGAAACTCTTCCATACTGTTCCTCAATTGTTGGCGGTGGGAATGAGCTCTTACGCCTTCGTATAATCTTATAGGTCAAGTGAATGAGTGTAATAAGGAAAGCTAAGAACAAGAGTGCACCCGTTGTTGCCACAGCTATTATGACAGACTTCAGATTATCTTTCATGCCGCTTTTAACAGAATTATTGTGACATTCATCTAAATGAAGTTGAGGTATTCCACCACAAAGGCCAGTATTTCCAGTTACTGAAATGTTTGTCAGAACTCTGAAAATGCCCTCTTTTGGCACTGCGCCTTGCAGATTGTTGAAGGACAGATCCAGTTCTGATAGTGATGTCAAATTCTGTAGAGAGGTTGGAATTGATCCTGACAAGTTGTTGTGTGCTAGATATAATCGCTGCAGGCTGCGAAGGCTACCAATGGAATCAGGAATTGTACCAGACAACTTATTCATGGATAACTTTAGCTCACTCAAACCCTTTACATTCTTCAGGGATATAGGATGCTTCCCTCAAATGAGTTATTGTCCAACCAAAGTACTTCCAGCACAGTGCACTCTCCAATACTATCAGGTATCTTGCCAGATAGTTGGTTTCCTGACAGAAGTAGTTGGTTAAGGTTCGTCAAGCTACCAACTTCAGAAGGAAGGGGTCCCGATAATAAATTGTATGATAAGTTTAAGCGATTAGAAAGGAGTGGAAGTTTGAAAATCTCTCCGGGAATCGAACCGTTCAAGCGGTTCATTGAGAGATCAAGTTCTAACAGTTTCTTCATCTTCCCTATGCTTGCTGGAATTGGTCCCTCAAAGTTGCATTGATATGCCTCAAGAATAGTCAACTCTGAGAGATTTCCGATAGATGAAGGTATTAGGCCTGACAGCTCAGTATTTCCCAAATGTAGCTCAACCAAATTTTCCAGCTTACCAATGCTCTTAGGGATCTCTCCCGATATGTGAGTGTTCCCTGCATCAAGGTAGTTGAGGTTGAACAGATTACTGATGTCTAACGGAATGCTTCCTGATATGCCAGTGCCATCCAAGAGTATTACTTCTAAGGCCGTCGAAAGGTTCACTACTGAACTTGGAAACTGCCCAGTGAGAGCATCGTTGCGACTGAGAAGTAATTCCGTGAACTGGCTGCAGTTTGACAGTGAAGTTACGAATTCCCACCCTATTGCGTCATCTGCTTGGAGCCTGTTGACGCGCAAGTTTAGACTTACCAAAGCTTGCAGTCTCCCCAGTGTGCTAGGCACATATCCATCGAACCTATTGTATGAGAGGTCGAGCCACTCGAGAGCAGTGAGGTTGGAGACTGAAGCTGGGATGTTTCCATCGAACTGGTTCATAGCAAGGCTAAGGATTTGCACATTAGGGATCCTACTGCCAATGTCGGCAGGAATGCTTCCATGCAGCATGTTCCCCTGGATCTGCAACGTTTTCAACGAAGACAAGTTGTACATGGAGCTAGGGGGCTCGCCTGAGAGGAGGTTGAACGCGAGGTTGAGGGTTTGAAGGCCTATGATGCTACCTAGGCTAGGAGGGATAGGCCCCTCGAGCTGGTTGTACCCAAAGGACATGACCATCAGTGATGACAAGTTGCCCAGCGACGTTGGGATGACGCCAGTGAGGCTGTTGTTCTCCATGTTGAGGAACCAGAGGCGCGGCAGCTTGTCTCCAAGCTCTGGAGGTACTTGCCCACCGAGCTGGTTATAGGCGAGGTTCATGACTGTCAGGTTGGCACAGGAACTCAGGCTGTTTGGGAGCTCACCGGAGAAGAAGTTGCTGCTCAGGTCGAGGACGCTGAGATGGCGCAAGCTGCCGAGGCTTGCAGGTATATCACCTCCGAACCCGTTGTAGCTCAGGTTGAGGGTCATGAGGGACGACAGGTTGCCGATGGCCGGTGAGAGGACGCCAGTGAAACCGCAAGAGGGCAAGCTCAAGGCCACCACTCGCTGGGGCCTCCCCTGGCATGTCACGCCCTCCCAGCCACAGAACCCGCCGGTGCTACTGCTGTTCCACGAAGCGAGCACGTCGCTGCTGCTGCCACCTCCGCCGACGACCGCTGCTGCCTTGAAGGCCAGCAGCACGGCCTCGTCGTTGCCTTGAGCTGCGGCGAGTGTGGAGCTTGACATGAAGCAGGAGGATAGCAGCAACAGAAAGAAGGTCAGCGATTGCATTGCCATATCGGTTGGTGTGGCAGTATAGTTCTTGCTAAGCTGACGCTGCTTGAATTGATTTGACGGTGTGCTATTTTATATTGGTTCATTTGGTCTGAACTCAGAACCACCGCAGCGTGACAAGTGAATGTGCGCGTGGTGGTTGGCAAAGCGTCAGGGACATCTCCTCTCAGTCAGCCTCGGCGTGCCATCTACTTTTTGTCTATTCACACGCAGCAAGGAACCACTTTCTTTCGGCACATTTTGAAGACAGGTTGTCCGTACATTTTGAAGACAGGCTGGAGGGCACGGAAGTCGCCATTCAGAATTAGATCTGAGTCAGCAATGGCATCAGTCCTGTTCTGCGCCATCAGATAACCAAAAACATTATGGTAAAGAACAAATCAACATAAGCATTCTAGCCTCAACTGAAACACACAAACATATCAAGATGTCTTACAAGAAGAAAACACAACTGAACAAAATGTTTCAGCAAGTTGTCTAATATGAAATTTCTCTGCAAATCTGCAATGCTATATGCAGCATATGCATCGACCTACACCTCTTAGGTTCTATATCTACATCTAGCACATATTTGCACGCAGAGCTGCTGACCTTAAAGTTTTGACATCTAATGGTAAATTTTTTGACACGAATCTAATGGTAAATTTTTGACACGAATCTAATGGTAAATTTTGATGGCCATTTAACAATTTCTATGTAGCACTCAGAAAGATGTGACCATATATGGCTTATGTTACCTCAGGATCCTGTCTGCTGGGTGTAGGCTCTGTTCCTGGACGTTCTCCTGTCAGATTGTTCATTTTGTGGCAATCAGCTGCGGACTCTACTATTAGTTTGAGCTCTGGATGTTGCCTGCTTGGATATTGTTGAAATTTCTGTGGCAACTCTACTATTATTTTGTTGAAGCTGCAATTCGGTGGTTATTCTGTTTGTTATTTGAAGAACAGATTAATATTTCTTTGGAGAAATCATTTTTCATATTTGGCTACATGGTTGAGGTGTTGAATTTGTTCCTTGCAGTTGTCAGATTTGTTTGGTAACTGTAGATGTAATATTCACGTGAATTTTAATCTTTTGTGACTATTAGGAAAGAAAATAGATCCCAAAGAAAGATCTGATACAAATATCATATATGACTCCAAATTTTCAGGTAACTACATGCATCTAAGGAGTTCTAATCATTGCTCTTGCATTAACTGCAAGCATCAAGTTAAAAGGAAAAATAATAGGTGTGAAAAATCTCAGACGGTGTGTATCTCTGTTTCTGCCTCTCTCATCACCATCTGTTCTCTCGGATGTTAAACCCGAAGACAGAAACCAAATATCCTTTATTCTTCTCCTTGTAATGGTATTCTTGCTCAATGCAGCTATATATGTTCAAAGTCTTTTTATGCTGCATGCATCCTTGGAAAACTAATGCAGATCTAGTGTGCCTATAAGTTGACACCTCAGAGTCTTCCCCTTACTCTCTACAAAATGTCAAAATATACAAAAATAAGTGATCGCAAAGGTCATTTGTACTATGGAGCAAATTATAGGGAACGATGCAATAAATTGAGTTGTCTGGAGCAACATGATCAATGAAGGAGTTCTTATTCCAATCGTGCTATCTGAATTTTGCACAGCATTTTTTGTATTTTGACTCATTGGACTGAATCCTCTACAAAAATGTGTCATATAGACAACACGTAAAGCTCTGGATTGAATCTGTCTGGCACATTCTCTGACGTTCTTTACATTTGCCTAAATCTGATGTAAACAAATGTAGGGAAGACTTGTAGAGCTAAAGTATCAGGTGCATCTTCAGTTATTTACGGTAAGTGACCACAGGCATGCATCTTTTGTCAGGTACATGTTCACTTATTTCAGGAAAATGACAATTTGCAGTCCTACGTGTGGGAAATTGTAACTCAACTAGTGTGGGAAATCAGTGTGAGTGATTGCTACTCCTCCATGCTCCACTAAAATAGATCTGGCAAACTTATGATAGGAATCTCTAATAGCAAGCATCTCAGTGGCGGCATCCATTATCGGTATCCGTTCTTTAGGTTGTTTATTCGAGCAGGATATCCCAAGAGCAACAGAAGAAACCAAGCAATTATGAAGTCCACTTCTTGTAATGATGTTGTTGGCATCTATATGCATCCATATAGTCGGATCAACTATCTCCCATATTCTATCTGGAAGAGCATCCTTGGAAAACTTGTGCAAATCCAATGAACCACTGAAAATCTCATCCGTTGGACTTCTTCCAGTAAACACCTCAAGCAGCAATATGCCGAGGCTGTAAACATCACCTTGAGTTGAGACAGAAGAACCTTCACCGTACTCTATGGTTGTGCAAGAAAAATCAGAATGCCATGTTTCTGTAAGAACCAGAATTAATAAAATACCAAAAGAACTATTTTAGTTACCTGGAGCAACATAACCAATGGAACCTCTTATGCCAATTGTGCTATTAGAATTTTGCAGGGTTCTATTAGCACTTTCTGGAAGGATTCTTGATATGCCAAAGTCTCCAACTCGAGCACTCATGTCTTCAGCAATAAGAATGTTGCTTGGCTTGAGATCACAATGAATGATTGATGGTTCACAATGATTATGAAGATAGTCCAAAGCATCCATGATATTGATAACAATGTTTAGCCTTTGTTCTAGGCTAAGTGTATTTGTTCGAGTACGTGTGTCAGACTCTGGGTGAAGCCAACCATGTAGGCTACCATTTGGCATGAACTCAAAAACCAATGCCTTGAACTCTTGACCTTGTTGATTGATGCTTGAGCAGCACGTGATGATCCTTATGAGACAGCGGTGGCGTACCCTTCTTAGTGCCTCACATTCAGAGATAAAACTTTTGGTAGAGCCAGATTGTTCAAGGTTAAAAACCTTTACAGCTACAATAGTTCCCTCACCCTGGAGAGCACATTTATAGACTGCACCAAAGCTTCCTTTACCAAGCAAATTTGATTCTGAAAATCCATTTGTTCCATTTTCTAATGTATGGTAAGAAACTCTTTCATACTGTTTGTCAACTATTGGTGGTTGCAATGGGCTCCCTTGGTTTCGTCTATGCTTCTTATACATCAAGTGACTAAGTGCAATAATGATAGCTAATAATAAGAGTGCACCGGTTGTTGCTAGAGCTATTTTAAGATACCACAATCGTCGTTTTCTGTTCTTTGTCACAGAATCTGTCTTGCATGGAGCTAAATGAAGCTGGAGTATTCCTCCACAGAGTTTATTATTCCCAGTAATTGATAGGTTGGCCAAATTTTTGAAAATCCCTTCTTTTGGCACTTCCCCTTGCAGATTGTTGAAGGATAAATCCAAGTTTGACAACGACGTCAACTTCTGCAAAACTGCAGGTATTGGCCCTGATAGATTGTTGTGTGCTAGACTCAATTGTTGTAAGCTATGGATATTTCCAATGGCACCAGGAATTGTACCAGATAACTCATTCAAGGACAGATTGAGTACAGTCAGAGCCTTGTTTAGAGATTGGGGAATGCTTCCATTAAATAAGTTATTGTCCAACGAAAGTTCTTGCAGCACAATGCACTCTCCAATACTTTCAGGTATCTGACCAGACATTTGGTTTCCTGATAGAGCCAGGCCGTTAAGATTACTTAAACTGCCAATTTCAGAGGGGAGAGGTCCAGATAGTGAATTATATGACAAGTCTAAGTAACTCAAAGAAGAAGCCAGTTGTTCGAAAATCTCTTTAGGAATTGGACCATTGAGGCGGTTCCTTGACAAATTAAGAATTGATATACTCTTCAACTTCCCTATGCTTGCTGGAATTGGTCCCTCTAGGTTGGTATTAGACACGTCAAGTTCAAATAACTTTGAGAGATTTCCAATAGACGAAGGTATTTGGCCAGACAAGTTAGTGTTGAACAAACCAAGCAGAGTCAAGTTTTGTAGCTTGCCAATGCTATCTGGAATTACTCCGGATACGAAAGTACCCGAAGCATCAAAGTATTCAAGGCCCACCAGATTGCCAATAGCTGAGGGGATGCTTCCCCAAATTCCAGTGTCGGCGAACACGAGAGCTTGCAGGGTTGTTGAGAGATTCTGTAGTGAGCTTGGTAGGTGTCCGGTGAGAGCAGCATTGCTTGCGATAATTAGTCTCTGGAGCTTGCTACAATTTGACAAAGAAGCCATAAATTCCCATCCCTCCCTATCGTTAGCTTCTAGCGTGTTGTGGTTCAAGATTAGCTGTCGTATAGCTCGTAGTTTCCCCACCGTGCGAGGCACATATCCACTGAGGCTATTTTTTGCGAGTTCGAGTATTTGGAGTGACGTGAGGTTGGAGACTGAAGCAGGGATTGGGCCAGTGAATCGGTTTTCTGTCAAGCGTAGGATTTGCATGCGGGGGAGCCTGCTACCGTTGAGCATGTTGAACTGAATCTGCAACTTCTCTAATGAAGACAAATTATAAAGGGAGACTGGGGGCTCACCGTAGAGGTTGTTGAAGCGGAGCGCAAGATTCTGGAGGTCCTTGAGGGCGCCGAGGCTAGCCGGGATAGCACCCTTGAGCTGGTTGGACGCGAGTCCCAGAGCACTCAATGATGACATGTTCCCCAGTGATGCCGGGATGGAACCGGTGAGGCTGTTGTTAAGTAGTCCCAGAATCCCAAGGCGCGTTAGTTTGTTGCCAAACTCAGAAGGCACGCGCCCGCTGAGCTGGTTCCAGCTGAGTTCCATGATCACCAAGCTGATACAGGAGCTCAGGTTGGCAGGGACCAGGCCAGAGAAGGCATTGCTGCTCAAGTCGAGGCTATGGAGGTGGGCAAGGCGACCAAGGCTCTCGGGGATGTTGCCGCTTAGCCCATTCGAGCTCAAGTCAAGAGTCCTCAGGGATGACAGGTTTCCAATGGCCGGCGAGAGGACGCCGGTGTGCCCCTGGGACGGCAGGCTCAGCGCCACCACTCGCCGGTGCCTGCCCCGGCATCTCACCCCCTCCCAGCTGCAGTATCCACCATCGCTGCTTCCGTTCCAGGAAGCAAGAACATCAGCGTTGCCGCCTACTGCTGCCGCCTTGAAAGCCAGCAGCGTGGCCTCATCGTCGGCGGCGTTAGCGGCTGGGAGTTCTGAGAAGAACGAGGGGAATAGCAGCAGCAAGCACAGTGAGCGCATTTCTGGCCGGTAGCTTTGGTATGCTTTGAGTGCTTGGTAATTAAGCATGTACAACCTGCTTGTAGATGTTATATGGAGTCCAGTTACATATAATGTACGTGGCGCCGTGATATGGACACTAGTGGTTGCGCCAAAATAGAAGTGTTCTATCCTTTAGGCTGTCCGCACTCGTCTCTCCTCTATCTTCTTCCCTAAATAGAATATTCTATCCTGATCATCGAGATCTCTTCCCCTATCCCAATTTCTCCCGCACTCATCTCTCTTCTATCATCTCCCCTATACCAACTATACCATATATTTTATTCTCTTTTACTCTCTCTCTCACCTCTCTCCTTTCCCCTTCTTCACCTGCCGACCCCCCTCTGTTGCCTGCTCCCCTCCCCAATCTCCGCTCCGCCTCTCCCGCCGCCCCGCCATCCCCATATCCGGGGCGGCTAGGGACGGCGCGAGCCCCGCCTCCCCCACCTCCCCGCCTAGCCGCCGCCTCGCCTAGCCGCCTCCCCGCCTAGCGCCGCCCCGCCTCCTCCGCTGTCCCCGCGGGTCCCGCCTCTCCTTGGCCGCGGAGAACGGTGAGCGCCAGCGAGTGATGGAATCTGAGTTGTCGCCGGCGAGGTCGGTCGCGTCGGTGGCCCAGAGGGTGGAGGAGGCCTTGCTCCCCGTGTCGGACTCGGCGCAGCTCGGCCTGGGCATCTCCACCGAAGACTCCGAGGCCATGGCGGGCGGCGAGCTCGAGGCCATTGCGCGCGCTGGATGCGGACGAGCTCCCGGGCGCGCGCCCCACGGACAAGACCCCACTCCGCCGGCGACGAGTCCACGATGTTGCGGGCGGGCGGACGGCGAGGGGCGGCGCGAGGCTGTGGAGGCGGCGGAGGCCTCGTAGGTCGCTTCGCTCCTCTTCCTCGCGAGAGTGGGCCACCCCCTCCATTCCCTACCTGCCTCCGCCCGCGGACGGCGCGTGGAGGCCGCGGGGGCTCAGCTGGGGCCGATGGCGCGGCGGCGCCGACGCGCGAGGGCGACGGTCCCGCGACTGCGGGCGGTCGACACACGGTGGGCTCCAGCGGCGGATCTCGAGGACCCTCTCTGCCGCCGGCCATGGAGCTCGCCGATGCGGGGCCACGACCTCACGCCGCGGAACACGTCCGTGCATCGCCGCTCCTCTGCTCCGCCTCCCCCAGCCACGCCCCTCTGCTCCGCCTCTCCGACCCCACCGGCAACGGCACCAGCAACGGCAAGAACGGCGGCGAGGGCAAGCCCTCCGCGCTCCCTCTCTCTCGCTCCTCAGGCGGCCGCAGGCGAGCAGCGGTGGTGGGCGGCCGTGAGCAGCGCTGCGCGCGGTGGGCAACGGCGGTTGGGCCGTGCGGGCCCGCCGCCACGGTGGCACGGTAGGAGACCTCCCCCACCACCCTTGGATTTGGGGGAGGCGGAGGCTTCCGCTCCCATACCGGAGCTCCTCCAGGAGCCCGATGCAGGGGTGCGCTTCTGTAACATCTCCAGGCCGCCGGTGCGGACAGCCTTACCGTGTGGAAAATGGCACTCCGAGACCGACCACTGCTTTGGCGAGTTAACCGTACGTATAGGAAGTGTGACCTCTCCGGCCCTGGTTTTTTATTGGTCCATTTCCCCATTCTCGTGCTTATGGTAATAAAGTTGTAGCAATAATATGCACATCCCATCACTAAAGTAAACTTTTGACGTGTGGTTCTTGATCCACACACGCTGTACGTGGAATAATCATGGCTGACACTGATTTGTTTGACCCGTAGCTTCATTGTTTATACTAGTGAACAGTGCAATGAATATAATGCCATGCTCTCTGCTAGCTGTGTCTGGGCTCAAAATTTGGGAGGTTAAATTTGGGAAAATAGTGTCACTTCGTAATTGTGAAAAATTATCCATCGATTAACTAGGCTCAAAATATTCGTCTCGCAAAGTATAACAAAACTGTGTAATTAGTTTATGATTTCATATATATTTAGTACTTCACGTATGTTATAACATTTTGATGTGATAAGAATCTTACTTTTGTATAGTGAAATTTGGGATGGGGTGGAATTTAGGATCTAAACAAACAAGGCCTCACTATTGTAGTGCGTGATCGATGGGCAGTGCAGTGATCGGTGTTTGTACTACACATGCATGTGTGTAGCTTGCTGCTGACTTTGCAGTGCATATATTATTCTTGAGCCGTGGAGAATGCAACGTTGTAGTGGTGCTTGATGGCTACCCAAGTGGAAAGCTATGGCAATGGAGAATCTGTGCGCATGTAGTGGTGAAGAAGACCGCCACAATCCATCAGTGCTATTACGCCTCTGGCCCTATGTGCCTCCACAAATTTCTTCTTTTTTTTGTCCTTTTGACAAGGAACACCAAGACACTTTTTTTTTCTTTGGACCATAAGCGCTAATAATTTTTTCGATAAGAAAAATTTTATTAATCTTAGACCGATACATCTTGATGATAAAAATTTGCACACAGCAAAAAATAAAAAAATAGATATGACAACATATATCTAGACACAAAAAATAACAGACGACTTAATCTTCTATTCCTTACACCATCCTATCAAATACCTGGCTACGAAAAAGGCTCTCTAAAAAGCAACGTTTTCAGCAAGAAAATGGCACGCACACGCACCATCGTTGCCATGATCCAATCAGTCAAGATCAGACCATCGGTTTTCACCTTAGAGAACGATTTTTGAGCCCTAAACAATGACTTGAACAAGATTATTGCTAGATACAACCAATTAAGGCGAGAACTAGATATTTCTCTCCAAAGCCAAGGAATCAATACCCAAAGCGTAGTTTCACAGTGTTGCCTCCTCCTTTTTGAGCTAATACTATCATATTACCCAGCATTGGCTGCAATCTCTCATCATCCCACGAAGACTATGCTACGGAGTGACCAATAGACACACCGTAGGATCCGCTTCGGAGCACACGATGTCGTAAGTCAACGCTAAGGTGACTCAGATATCTGTGATTGTATGGAAAGTACTAACTATTTTTTTAAAAAGAAAGCACTAACTATTTATGAAGAAGACGTCGTGAGCAGTAATTTACCAATATCCAATATCGCTGCCAAATCCAAAACTGCCGATGAAGATCCTTCATGCACAGATTACTTGGTTGCTACCACCACCGCCGGAGTCCGCACCGTGTCACGAGCCATCAATCGAGATCGGCCGTCTTCACGCGGACGGTGTCGTCGCCGGTGAGCACGCTGCCCGGCCACCCGCCGGTGAGCACGCTGCCCGGCCACCCGCCGCTGTGTAAATAGGGTCCTTATCTGGACGAGTTGACAGCGACATTCTTTGAAATAATGTTCCTTTGGCTCTCTCGTGTTTCATCCCACATTGATGAAGGGTTTGTGAGGGTTGTGAACTTGTGATTTGACGGTTACATATTCACTCCCAGTCCTGGAAATGAAAGCGGTCGCTCTAAAAGGAAATATGAAAACAGGAGACGAGTAAATTTCCCAAAAGCCATTATGGTCGCTTTATAAATAAAGCAAGGATACTGGGGTTATCAGTTTACAATAAAATACAAGTCCCAAGACAGCGACACCAACTACTGACAAACCCGCAACATTTCCCTCTAGGCGACACACAAGAGACAACCCGGGGCTACTCTAGGTAGAAAACCTAAAACGCATGACTCCATAGCATAACTTGCAAGATCGGGCTGGCCTCGGGGTCCAAAGCGCCAGCGTCACGGCCGTAGGAGGAGCAACACAACAACGCCTTCAGGAAGGCAAAGGCGCCGAGTCGGTGCCAGCGTCAGGTTTTCACCTCGAAGATCTCCGCGGACCGCCAGAAGGAATGATCACAAGCAACACCCCCAACAGGGAAACATCGTCGCCAATCCGGCACCGCCGGACCAAAGCTTTCGCTGATGGATCAAAACCCAAAGAACCAGCAGAACATGTCCAAACACTACTGCCACTGACTGAATCCAACCTCGCCACCGTCAACCCAATCCTGCAGGGCCCCAAAGAAACTAAAACCGCAACCAACTCCGCCTGAAAACGGCAGAACAGGAACTCGCCAAAGACCTAGAGACCGCCTCCCTCGATTGGGGACACCACCGAGCGAACTGTTTGACGAGATTTTGTGCAACTTTTTTAAATATATCTGAGGTATATATGTTAATGTGGGTTGATAGCATGTGCTAATCCAAGTAAAGAAGAAAAGAAGCCAAAGAGGCTAAAGCTAGCTCCACGGTCCATACATGTACGTGTGCCTGTACAACAGTGCACACATAGCTCATATAGGTGTGTTAAGAAACATATGGGCGTTAGATAATTATCGTCTAAAGGGTTAAGATGCATGGCAGCCATTATGCATGGCGCTGGCCGGCCTATGTACGTATGGGATGCCGATCTACACAAGTTTTGGTGTTCTTGCGGCAGGCTGATGACCCGCGCACGTATATACGTGGTCTAATTAATACATGATGAGGTATTGAGATACAGCCCGGCCCGCGTGGCAGCCGGCGTGGACTAGAAGGTTCTAGAGGCCCTAATCATGGGCAGATGTTAAGGTCTCGATCGATTAGCATGTTCAAAGCTTTTCGTTCGAACTGACCAAGAGATGAACACACGCGCGCGTACGTGCATGTGCCGGCCTCTCTTATCTGTGCAATGGGGGCTTCATGTGGTCAGGCCCGCGTTATAGTGGGCTGAGGCAAGTCTTAAAGGCCGGGAGATTATCCGGAGCTGTTCAACTTGACCATCGAGAGATTAGCACGCACGGAGATATTTTCTCTGGCTAACAAACCGTGTCGGCGCACACGAGGAATCCGGCCGCAACCCAGGTACTATACCCTAGCAGCTGCGCCTATATAAAGCCCAGACGTCCTCATGAGCAGGCGACGCTGGCCGGCCGCTGCCGGGGGTGCTTTTCATCTACCAAGAATCCATCTACAAGGAGGCAGCCATGGAGCAAGATGGCTGCACGCCTGCACGGCGTCCATAGGTACGGGAGGCCAAGCTAGCGCGGAGCCGTGGCAGCCAAGACGGCCGGCGTCGCCGCCATGATGTACCAGCCGGAGCCCCCGAGCAACGCACTCCATAGGATCGAGGGAGAGAGCTCTTCTTGAAGCTCCCCGCCATCAAGACCTGCCGATCGTGCAGCACGCCATCATCGCCGGCCATGTTTGACGGGCGCACAAAGGAGATGCCGATCGACGCCGGCCGCGCCTACGAGATCGGATCGACACTCCCATGGTCCCCGTCTTTCATCTAACTTGCAGGATGGAGATGGAAGGACTTCTTTTTTTCCATCGACGAGGGACAGAGCCAAGGGAGACGCCCCTACCCTTCGCATCCATGGCTGCCCAAGCCTGCACCAAGCCGGAAGCGAGAGGCCGGAGGCTCAAGATGATGCCGTGAAAGAGTTGCTGGCCGCGAGCACTCGGATGGAGGTGCTGCGGCCATCCTCACCGGCGGCAGCACTAGCTGCGCTGCCAAGACGTCTGGAGGCTTCTTCGATCGGCACCCGGCCTGCGCCGCCGGGCTGCACACTGACGTGATGGCCTCTCTTGTGGCTGCAGGAGATTATCCATCTAATATTTTCTGCCATCGTATACCTGTTATCTACATGCAGTAAGGCTCTAATGCACTACGTGCATGTTCTGCATGCGTCAAGGCACTAATGAGGGAGGCCAACAGGGGAAGCAAGGTGATGCATGCATGCACGTACATGCACCAATCAAGACGACAACGGCGGTGGCAACACAATGACTGGGCCGATACAGCAGTACCCGCGGCAGCAGCGACGACGGCATGATGACTGCGCTGGCACAGCAGCGCCCAACACTACCAGAATGATCGACATCTGCACCCGGTGGGAAAGCCCTTTAGCACCGGGTTTCCCACCCGGTGCAACTAATCCGAGGCTAAAGGGGTACCCCTTTAGCACCGGGTTGAATTACCGGTGCTAAAGACAACCCGGTGCTAAAGGGGCCCTTTAGCACCGGGTCAGGCCTTTAGCACCGGGTCGTGGCTGCACCCGGTGCTAAAGGGCCTGCCTTTAGCACCGGTTGCTGTCTACAACCGGTGCTAAAGGCCCCGGATTTTTTTTTTTGCTTTTTTCAGTAGCCATGCGTGCACGTCTATATACGTATATATTCTAATACGTGTATTCTAATGCGTATTCGGCCGACTCTATATTCATATTAGCTGACATTTCATCAAAATAGAAGACATATATATTACAAAAGTAGATATTCATGCATGTCAACTCGAGTTATATATATTTAAACTGTATTTTCTACTTAATTAAGATTGACGACTAGCTTGTTGGACTGTCCGGCACGTCCTCCAGTACTGGCGAGTAGAATTCTCCTCGGGGATTGACGACCTCGTCCCAGATCCATCCGACGAGCTGTTTTGCAATTGCGTCAATTCTTTCTAGCTCTAGGGACTCTTCCTTCAGGTTGAACATCTATAATTATCAAATAATTGAAAGATATTTAATCCGCCGAGTTGGAGACAATAATTGTGCACTTAATAATAATAAAAATGTGTTTATTATTACGTATCATAATATCCTGTTGTGTAAGCTTTTTATGTCTCCAATTCCACATGAAATCGCAAACACAGTATGCACATAAATTATTTCCCGGCCCCTGTTTGGCACACTGTCGACCAAAAGAAATTAAGTAAAATTCATATAATATATTAGCCGAGGCCTACATGTACAAATTACTTGCTTACCGGAAAGCCAATGTTCCATTTTAGTGTTTCATGTTGAATTCCCGGGTGTTCTTGACGAAATTGAATCCAGGCCCTGCGAACAAAAAAAATTGAGTTAAGTCATTGCGAGTGTAAGGGGTGAATTAAGTAGGGGAAAATATACATCACCTTGTCATCATGTCCATGATGTTCTGTAGTTTTTCTTTTGGAGTGTGCAACGAATCAAAGACGTTCACGACACCCTGGTCAGGACACAATATTATTAGGAACCAGTGGAATCTGTGCACATGTATACATTATAATCAGAAATGAATTAGTACACAGACAGTATAAGAAGAAGCCTGCGTATGTACTCACTCGATGTTGTACGGGATTAGTATGGAGTCGCTGTAATTTTGTTTCTTAATATACTTGTATAGGTTTAAATATGTTTCCTCAGGATTGTGCAGTATCATTGCTTCACTTATCCTTCGAGGATCAACGAAACCAACGTCATATATATTATCTCTCCGACATTTTTGAATCTCCATTCTGCATATGTTAAGCAATAAATAAAGCTCGCGTCAGCATAGATTGGAATTATTGTTTTCAAACTGTGAATTATAAGCAACAACAAAGTACTTACAGTGTCCAACAGGTGATCAAATCCACGTCCATGGCGTCGCGGTGGTACAGCTCATATATATCCTTAAACCTCAGCCACACCCAATCGTCGTCACCATTGTAGAAATCATGGTCCTTCACGCCTACTTTGATCATGCGCCATTTATTCCTTCTTGATTCTTCCAAGTACCACTCATGGAATCGGCGCATCTTCGTCTGTAGCTTCCTCTCCATTTCAGGAGGGACCATAGGCTCGCCAAGATTAAACGGCTACCTCAGCGTTGTGTTTACAGGCACCTCTTCTTCCCCTAGGACTTGCGCTCTGGTTAGTCCAGTCTCGGCCATTACTCGTTGCACGTTAAGCTCGTCCAGAGATGGCAATGGACCCAAGGGCCGCTGAGGTTGCTGGCCGAGCTGAGGAACCTTTTTGGATGGGCCCGCCTCCTTATCTGCAGCCTTCCGCTTCCGACGAGATTTCAGTAATGAGCGGTCATAGTCTGTTACTATTACTTCCTTCTGTTGACCCTTGCCCAAATTACTGAGGAATGACTTGACGACGGTGGGATCAAGCTTCGGCTCCGGCTCAGGTTTTTTCCTCCACTCGGCCATTTGCCTCTTTGTGTCTGCTTTGACCGAGGCTTCGAGCTCCTCTAGAGTCTTCTCACCCGCTCTTTTCTCTGGTGCGGGCTTCTCTTTGGTTTTCCGCGCCTTCTTCGCTGGTGGAGTGGGGGCAGAGGCTTTAGTGCGGCGTCCCCTCTTTGGCGGAGGGGGCGGAGACCTCCGCGGCGGAGGAGACGGAGACCTCTTCGGCGGAGGAGACGGAGACCTCTTCGGCGGAGGAGACGGAGACCTCTTCGGTGGAGGAGACGGAGACCTCTTTGGCGGAGGAGACGGGCTTGCATCAGGAGCTCCCGGAGAATCGTCATGATCCTGTGGATCTCTTGGAGGTGACGGGGGCTTGTTGGTAGCCGCAGGTGTACCGGGTATGACGACGTCTGCCTTGCTCCATAGAATGATGCAGTGAGAACACTGACCGAGTTTTGTTTCTCCGTCACCTCCGGGGATGTCAAGTTCCAAGTCTTCCCAGCTGGTGACGACTTGCTCCACCTCAACAGGTACGTAACCATGTGGAATGTCATTGCAGTGCCATTTTTGCCCTTCTTCCACACGTTTGGTCATACCGTATGCGACCTGATAAGTTAGTAGTCACAAAGAAAGTTAGTAAATGAATGGTATTTACGGTGAAATGTATGCAGTATGAACTAAGGTCGCATACGTACCACCACAGCTAAGTTCTTCTGCCTGACGACAAGCTCGCACGCGGTCCGTTGAGTTATTTCATCCACGGTGTAACGGACCGCTTTGGCGGCCTGTGTGGAAGCGTGACTGCTTTGATATTGTTGTGGAGGGCTAATAAGGGCCGCATCTTGGAGAGGTGCATGCTCTGTGGAACCGGTCCCGCCTGCGGCTTGTTGGAGAGGTGTAGGCTCTGTGGAACCGGTCCCGCCTGTGGCTTGTTGTATCTGCAGCCATGCTACCTTCATCCGTCGCTCCATCTCTGACTCCATTTCTTGGAGCTTTGAGCCCTGGGCGGCAACCGTTTGCTCTAGGTCCCTCACCCTCTGCTCATATTCGGCCTTCTTCCTCGAATGGCTCCTATAGGTGGCGGCGTGCTCTTGGAAACCTTTCTTCCATGAGATGCTTGTGCCTACGCCGCGCGTCCGTCCAGGATGCTCCTTGTTCCCTAAGGCATAGGTTAGCTCATCTCTGTCTCTATCGGCAACAAATTCTCCCCTATCAGATGCCCTGAGGATATCGAGGAGACGCTGAGCTAGTTCTCGCAAGTCCTCGGGAAAAACTAAGGAGCCGTCGATTGGGCTTAGGGTGCCTCCGTGACCATAGTACCAATGCTTGGTCCTTGTGGGCCAGTCATGTGTCGCTGGAGTAGGGATGAAAACGGATCGGATCGGAGCGGATAATATCTTTACCATATCCTCATCCACCTTTTTTCGTCGGATGCGGAGCGGAGCGGATATTACCCGAATACGGTTATGGATACGGATTTTGTCGGATATCGGAGATGGTACGGAAGCGGATCGGAGTCGGTGCGGAAGCAGATTAAAATAGACGGATAATACATACTTTTGTGTAACTTTTTATGATGGTGAATATTTTCTAACGAAAACCACAATAAAATAATATAACATGAAAAATACTCCCCTTTTGTAGTTTACGACACAACTAAAGTAACCTTAACAGTTGACAGTGGTACTTCACACTTCACCGGTGTATTTTTGTGTGATAAATATACCTGAGGGTTTGTGGGCTATAAAATATTATGTATATATGTGGGTTGGGCTTAAATTTTATTATAGTAGGTTCACAAAAGTAGTCGGATATCCTATTATAAGCTTCGGATAATCTGCAATCAATTATCTGATAATCCATATCCATCGGATTTCACTAAAACCATATCCTACTCCGCATCCACACAGAATCGGATTCGGATTATCCATATCCGCGCGGATATCCAAAACTCTTCTCCATATCATTAAAATTCGGTTTCGGATCGGATCGGACGCGGAAACTATCCACACCACTTTCATCCCTACGCTGGAGTGATGCCTCTAGCATATAGATCTTCTTCCATCTTCTCCCATTTAGTGATGCTTGCCTTGTAACCTCCCGAACCCATCTTATGAGAGTACTTCTTATTTGCGGCATTTCCAGCGTTTCTAGCGCTAGCCGTTGCACCCTCTTCGGAGGTTTTGTACTCAATGAATGCTTCCCACTCGTCATTGGTGATCTTCTTATACTTCTCAGGATCCGGGGCCTCTCCGGTTTTGAGAAATTGCGAGTACAACTTCTTCTTGAAATCCTGAAACAGAACTGCCATCTTCTTCATTGTCCAATCCCTCAGTTCTGCTTCATGAGTGCTAGGCCAGTCGAATATTGCCTTTAATTCCCTCCATAGCATCTCCTTCTCCGTATCGGGGAGCACGTACTCCTCAGTGGGGTCCGTGGACTTCCATTTTCTGATACTAATGGGCACATTGTCCCGTACAATTACCCCGCACTGAGATACAAATTTCTTGGCCACTTTTGGGGCTCAACTGGCTCCCCGTCATCCTCCACTCGGGTGATGTGTAACTTGACATCCTTCAGCTTCTTCGTGGTCGATCGTTTTGATTTCTTAGCTCGACTTGTAGAAGCAGAGGCGGCCTACACAAATTACATATATACGAGATGATATAGAGATGATATACATAATTGACATGTACAGTACAAATTTATGTTATCTATATACACACCTGACTAGACGAGGGCTCGTTACCGGCCCCTTCAACATTTTCGGCCTGGACATTGGCGGCCCCTTCAACATTTTCGGCCCTTCCAATGATCCCCAACACATCATCCATGGACATTTGTTGGGTTACCATATTGAAAAGTTGATTCGCTAAGAACGTGTCGTTGTCCTCTTGAATGGGTGGGACAGGGGTGTTGTTGTCCTCTTGCATGGGTGGGACGGGGTTGTTGTTGTCCTCTCGCATGGGTGTGACGGGGTTGTTGTTGTCCGCCATCTATAGAATTAAAAATAATTGATAAAAAATATATACAAAGCATACATATTCCCAATATGATTCGCTAAGGGTTCGCTAAGGGGGGTCGGTGCGCGAAAAAACGGATTCGCTAAGGGGTTCGGGTGCGCGGTGGGTTCGGGTACATAGAATTTTCAATATACATTTAAATGAAGCATTTTCCAATATACATTTCAAACATATAACATTTCCAATATACATTTCAATGTAAATATCTCCAATACATTTAAATGGAGCATTTTCCAATATACATTTCAAACATATAACATTTCCAATATACATTTCAATGTAAATATCTCCAATACATTTAAATGGAGCATTTTCCAATATACATTTCAAACATATAACATTTCCAATATACATTTCAATGTAAATATCTCCAATACATTTAAATGAAGCATTTTCCAATATACATTTCAAACATATAACATTTCCAATATACATTTCAATGTAAATATCTCCAATACATTTAAATGGAGCATTTTCCAATATACATTTCAAACATATAACATTTCCAATATACATTTCCAATATAACATTTCCAATATACATTTCAATGTAATTTCTAATATTTTCAATGTATGTGCTTAGCGAACGCGTTCGCTAACCAAATGCGCATGGCCGAACACGTTCGCTAAGCAAATGTCCATGGCCGAACGTGTGTTCGGCCATGCAACGGGTACCTGCACACACAAACACGTGCACGGCACGAAGGCCGGCTCACAAACATTCACGCACGGCACGAAGGCCGGCTCACAAACATTTCACAGAGGCTCACCGTGCAGTGACGGGCGCGGCGGGCGACGGCGGCGAGGGGACGAGGAGCGGCGCGGGGACGACGTGCGGCGCGGGGACGAGGGGCGCCGGCGCGGGGACGACGGGCGCGGGGACCACGGGTGGTGGCGGCGTGTGCGCGGGGACGACGACGGCGGCGGGGACCACGGCCGGGCGGCGGGGACGACAGGCGCGCGCGGGGACGACGACGGCGGCGGGGACGACAGGCGCGCGGCGCGGCGTGGGCGCGTGGACGACAGGCGGCGGCAGCGTGGGCGCGGGGACCACGGGCGGCGGCGGCGACAGGCGACGGCGACGGGCGGCGGCGGCTGAGGAGACGAGGGGGCACCGGCGGCGGTTTCGATCTGGGAGGAATGACGGCGAAGTGAGGGAGGGGAGAGAAGTCCCCGGCCTATATAGGCCCGGGGCATTTAGCACCGGGTGCAGCCACGAACCGGTGCTAAAGGCCCTTTAGCACCGGGTCTATACAACACCCGGTGCTAAAGGACCCCCCTTTAGCACCGGGTCTTCCCACGACCCGGTGCTAAAGGCCTTTTAGCACCGGGTCTTCCACACCCGGTGCTAAAGGCCGTAACTGTGCGCCAGACGAAGGCCTTTAGCACTGGGTGCAGCCACGACCCGGTGCTAAAGGCCCCCCCTTTAGCACCGGGTCTTCTACACCCGGTGCTAAAGGCCGTAACTGGCGCCAAACGAAAATTGGTGGCCTTTAGCACCGGATTTTAGATCAACCCGGTGCTAAAGGCCCCAAATTTTCGTTTGGCGCCCAGTTTCCAAACCGGCCTTTAGCACCGGGGGCTACTATTTGGGAATCTTATAAATATAGTTTTTAATATATAGTTATTAATACTTGTTTTAATTCAGTTATTAATACCTATTAAAAATATATATTAAATAAGAAAATCTTATAAATTACTAGAAAATCAATATAAAATTCTAGAAAATCTTATAAATTAATAGAAAATCTTATAATTTACTAGAAAATCTTATAAATTAATAGAAAATCTTATAAATTAATAGAAAATCTTATAACTTACTAGAAAATCTTATAAATTACTAGAAAATCTTATAAATTACAAAAATTGATAATTAAATGAAAGATTTTGGAACATTAAATGGTCTCAGATGAAAAAGTCATGAATACCAAAATTTCATATCTCATCAAGATCTACAATCTTTATTTAAGTCATTTTTGCATTTGAGAAAGTGGTAGTATACATTGTTCATTAATCATAGATTCACTCGCATAGTTTCTAAAACTTTGTTAGAGACTTGTCAAATTTGTACTACATGATATTACCCATTTTGAAAATGACAAAATGACCTAAATAAAGGTTGTAGATCATGATGAAATATGAAACTTTGGTATTCATCACTTTTTCATTTGACATCACCTAGTGTGAAAAAAACCTTGGTTGTAGTTGTCATTTTTAATTCAAAATTTGGATTGTTCAAACACGAGAAGATTTTTCAAAATAATAACATTAATAAGTTTCATAACTTGATAGAGTATGATTTTAGGAATTTTTAGGAAGAAAAATGATCTTTTTTGAAGTTTGTACGAGGGAGAACGACTAGTTACAACTTTTATACAGAGATTAAAAAGAAAAATTGTTCTTGTTCATCCAGTGACGTGGCTCGTGTGCGCCCAGTGACGTGGCCAGGTGCCGCACGGCCCCCGCGGCCCGTCGTGGCCTTTAGCACCGGGTGCAGCCACGACCCGGTGCTAAAGGCCCTGTGCTAGAAAATCTTATAAATTAATAGAAAATCTTATAAATTACTAGAAAATCAATATAAAATGCTAGAAAATCTTATAAATTAATAGAAAATCTTATAAATTACTAGAAAATCTTATAAATTACTAGAAAATCAATATAAAATGCTAGAAAATCTTATAAATTACTAGAAAATATTATAAATTACTAGAAAATCTTATAAATTACTAGAAAATCTTATAAATTACTAGAAAATCAATATAAAATGCTAGAAAATCTTATAAATTACTAGAAAATATTATAAATTACTAGAAAATCTTATAAATTACTAGAAAATATTATAAATTATTAGAAAATCTTATAAATTACTAGAAAATCTTATAAATTACTAGAAAATCAATATAAAATGCTAGAACTCAAGCTCTCTCCTCTCTCTCCTCCAAGAACACAAGCTCTCTCTAGCTAGCTTTACTTTGATTCACAAATCCCTCTATTTCTAAATCATAGAAGGATTACAAGCTAAATAAAACATTAGAGAATGAAAGAGTGTACCTTGTAGTGCTCCTTAGATGAGTAGAATCTTCACAAATTTTGAAAAAAATTTGGGCAGCACCTCCCCTCCCACGGCCGAGCAGCATGAACACAGCGCCTAAGTGTTCAGCTGGCTCGGCCGGGGGAGGAAGAAGCCCCTATATTCAAAAGACATTAGCACCGGGTCGTGGCAAGACCCGGTGCTAATGTGCACCCTTTAGCACCGGGTGCAGCCAGCAACCGGTGCGAAATGGCCTTGGCACATTAGCACCGGTTGCTGGCTGCACCCGGTGCTAAAGGGGGCGCATTAGCACCGGGTCTTGCCACGACCCGGTGCTAATGTGTCCGCCCTGACATCCCGCAGCGCCGCCCCCGCTCCTAGCCGTTGGACCCGGTGCTGAAGCTCCATCAGCACCGGGTCCAAAAATGGCCGAGGCGGAGGAGGCGGGCGGATGTGAAGGATTCTGGTAGTGCAACTTGGCGGCAACCCCGGCGGCACTCGGTGGCTATGGCGACTCCCTTGGCCTCGACAGCTACCTCAGCCTCGACGACACTTGGCGGTTACGGCTTGGCGGCCTCGACACCTACATCGACGTCGGCGCCCTCAACGGCTACCTCGACCTCGGCGCCCTCGACGGCTACCTCAGCCTCGGCGACCTACAACAACTACTACACGCTTTTCGACACCGACGAGGCGGACGACGCGGGAGGGCGAAGTTGATGTTCCAGCTGCCCTGCACACTCCTACGGGCTGACGAGGCTCTTCTTCAACAATTTCTACCCCGACGAAGCTATCGTGGCGTCCATCCGGTTCAGCTACACGTGTTCACCATGCATCTGCTACCACTACAACAACAACCACTACACGTCGTTCGACACCGACGAGGCGGACGACGCGGGGCGGCGGAGCTGATGTCCCGGCTACGCTACACTGGTACATGGACACCGACGAGGCCATGATGATGCCGACGCCTACACACACCTGCATCACCATCATCAGCACATGCATGGAGAACGTGAAGCGAAGACCGAAGACGACGACCATTGCAGCTTAATCGGAGGTATTCTGCGAGCCCGACTCGCAGATGTAATTAACTAGGAGCCTTCCGAGGCCCTAGGAACCAGAAGACCGCATCGCCCAAGTCAGAGCTGCCCGATGGCAAGCCACGGAGCGCATATGTGTAAAGGGAACCCTTATTTGTATTTCTCAAAATATGAATAAAGTTGTGTTCCCTTGTCTTTCTTTGTTTATTTACTTTGTGTATTTGTGTACTTTGTACACTGGCACGCCCGCATTTTACTTTCCCCCGCGTGTAGAGAAATCCCTTGCGATTTTTCTGTCCAAACACGAACCAACGACGCGCCTACTCCCAGCGTCATCCCCCAATGGGACTCCACTGAGCGGTTCCAGTTGAAGTTAGGACTATGAACCCTGCAATACGGAGTCAGGGGAGCACCAGGGACAAAGGCAGGAGGGCAACACTATGATCGGGACCACCGGAGACGACGACGCCATGGACGAATGCCTCCATCCTCACCCCCTCCCCGAGCCTCAGGCCGACGGCACCGAGGGAAGGGGGCGAAGTCGGAGCCTAGATGAGGCCATCGACGTCCACTCCTCTGTCCGTGGTCAGACGCTACCACCCATCTCAGCGCAGAGATCCAGGGGCCGGCCCCCAGATTCGGCCGCCCCGGCGAAACCGAGGGCCACCGTGCCAGCGGCGGACACCAAGGAGCCACCCAGACCCGCCGGTGGCCACCATGCCGCCCCGACACGAGCCAGAGCCGTGACTGACCGCGCGGCCGGGCGACTGGCCCCGGGACAGGAGCCGCGGATCCAGTGCCGCTCCTCGGATCCGTCCGTCCCCGATGTTGCTGGCGGCCACCACGCCGGCCTTGAGCACGCGACGTCGCGGCTACACGCACACGGGGAAGCCACGCGCCGACGGTGGACGCGAGCGCCTATGTGGCCCGCCCACAGGGGGCCCAAGTGGAGAAGAACGGGGAGGAGAGGGAAGGAGAAGGGCCCACCACCACCGTCCTCACGATGGCGCGCGAGGGCGACGGCCAGCTCGAGCGGCGGCGGGCGGACGGGGCGCGCGGAGGGCTGGGGAGGCGGCGGCGATGCGGCGGGTTCCGCCCGCGTCACCCTCACCCCGAGAGCGAGTGAGCGACCGAAAATAGCAATCCGAAAATACTTAATAACTATGGAAAAACAGATTATTCCAAGTAGTCATGTGATTCAACAGTAGTTATGGAAAGTTTAGACAATATACGACAACAAACTAACAAGAGAAGCCCTACTTATTAAGAGCTTAGTTCATATTCATACAGTTAGGATGGAACAGGTCTACACGGTCAATTCTGACTGAGAGAGAAGGATACCATCAGAATCAGCATAGAGCCACTCACCATCGCATATTCTGGTTCCTGCAATGTTAACAGGGACATGCTTCTCACCCACACCCTTCTTGTTCGACTTAATGGGGTGCGAGTTCAGAGCCCGGACACCAACGTCGCAGCCATTGATCTCATCAACATCCCTTATGCAACCATTAATCACAATGCCAGCCCACCCATTGTTCTGTGCTAACTGGGCGAGGTTGCCACCAAGAACAGCGCAGCGCATGCTCCCGCCGGCATCAACCACTAGGACCCTGCCATGACCTTTCTCCTCGAGGAACTCACGGAGCAGAACATTGTCCTCAAAGATCTTCAGTGTCACAACAGGGCCAGCAAAAATCTGCCGCCTTCCGTAGATACGGAAGATTGGTTGGAGGGCACGAAGATCTCCATTCAGAATTAAACCAGCATTAGCATCACATGCTTCGGCGGTGGCCAATGGCAAGGAAGCCATATTAGCTTCAGTCCCGTTCCGCCTGTCATTAGACGACAAAAAAATGTTGTAATTTTCATTTAACGAGCATCAGAGATTGTCTCCATGATTCAAAGTTTCAAAATTCTCTGCAGCGCAAGAGTATCGTATTCTTATTATTACTCCAACAAACAGTCTCGATTCAGAGAAACATAGGGCGTGATTGGTTGCCTGTATGCTAGGCCATCCAGGCTCGTCGGGTGCAGCATGTGATGATTGGTTGCTTGTAGTAGGAAGTGAGCCTGGCCTAGCGGATGCAAAAGTTGTTGCTGGGCCTGGCTCGCCGGGTACAGAAAAATCGAGCGTCTCTCCGCGGCCAGGCTCGCGCGGTGCGCGTGCTCGCACGCGTGAGCTAGCGCACAACTAGAAAAGGTGATTTTGCTGCTGCTACACAGGCAACCGAACACAGTCTAGAGCTAGCCTGGCTCAACGCAGATGTCAACCAAACAAAACGTTGCAGCACCTAGCGAGCCTGGCCGGCGCGGGCCTGCACGCATGGTGCGAGCCTGGCTCCCATGGTCTGATAACCAATCACGCCCATAAGGTTCAGTCTTCCATGAAAAACATTCAATAGTCAAAATAGCCTCAGCTGAGAAATAGAGACACATCAGTTTCCTTAGCTAAAGAAGAGGCAACTGAACAAAAAGTCCCAGCATGTTGTATGCAACACTCTACCACCACTTTGGCTCTGTATCTTTATCTAGCTCAGATTTGCATGCAGAGTTGGAGTGATGTAGCTTCAGCTCCAAAACCCCAAATGAGGCGCTCTCGGACCAAAAGTCCTGAAGCTTACAGAACTTCAGAGTCATAGCAGGATGCAGCAGTTTCAAGCATGTGAAGTGAACTAGAACTAGTGGTATGAGTAGGTGTGAAAGAAACCCCACAAATTGCAGTGAGAACTGCAGGGCAAAAAAACTACCATGTCATACTGCAGCCTGCAGGCAATGAACTACTAAGTCGAACAAGAAATGGTTTTAGCTGGAAACTGGTATTGAGTAGACCAAGATGTGCATATTTCTAATCATGCCTTTAACTGGAAAAGAAAAGGCATATAATAGGTTGCTGGACCATCAAAGGAGATTCTATAAAGTGGATCAAGCAGGACTAACAATACATAATGTCCTCCAGCTACATGGTGCTATTTGTGTCAGATACCTTCATGGCAAATACTAAAGCCAGGACAAATAACAACAGTTGGACATGGAAATAATACAGTAGCAGTTGGCATCCATTCCTAGATGAGAGGCAGTAGTTCTGCCAGTAGCTTTTATTTCCAACATAGAAAAAGGAAACAGCTTGGGTGCAAAGGGTGAAGAAGAGGAAGAACATGCACAGTCAGCACATCAAGCAAGAAAATGGCAAAAGTAAAAACAAACAGAATCCTTAACCTGTTAATTCCTATGCGGCAATTTTTTTAGGGAATCCTATGCAACATTCAGCACAGGTTATGACTGGTGCTGGCTGGCATACAATCAAAAAGAAAAAGATGTACAGGTTAACAGGAAAAAATGATTATACGAGTATGAACTATGAAAAGCTCGGGGTCAGTGGTGCAATCTGGCTCTCAGCAGTCAGAGCAATGTACAGGGCGAAGATGACCTGTAATTAGCTACAAGATTTCAGATTACAACCAATTAAGACAGAGCAGTAAGGAATAGTTCCCCCGCGTCGCTCCTAGCGGGCGACTCGGGCGGCACCCGAGCCGCCGCCGCCGGGGAGCCCCCTCCGCCCTGCCTTTTCCCCTCGCCGCCGCTTGAGCAGCTCCACAGAAGTCCGCTGACTGCGGGGACAGCGGCGGCGGGGCATCTAGCCTTTCTTTTCTTCTTAGCTCTCCTCTTCCCAAGTTTCTGCTGCAAACTTTGGAGCTCCAGCAGGGAAGTCATGGCGCCAGTGGTGGGATCCAGCGTCCCCGCGCGTGGATCCAGTGTCCCCCCCCACCCCCCCGGCTGAAGGCCTCCCGTCGGGCCGGCTGCATGCTTGGGCGGGGCCCGACGGCCTCCCTTCTCCCAGCTGCGAAATGGTCGCCCGGGGGCGCCGGATCGAGTTCCTGTGGCCTCACCGGTCGGATCAGCCTCGGACTGGGGCGGATCTGGCGAGGACGGGGGCGGATCTGGCGGGTGCGCGGCGGACTCCGTCGATGGAGCTCAAGCTCGGCGGTGGCCCTTTCAGGGGGCCGGTGTGAACTGAAGGGCCATGGCCTCTGCGGCTGTTGCCGATTCGGTTCGTGGCCTGCGCGCCACCCTGCCGAGTCGGGCCCTGCTCCGTCCTCTGGCGGCGGTATGCAGCCCGCCACGGCGAGCTCTGGGAGCCAGCTCGGGCGGATCTACAAGGAGAAATCCTCTCCTGGCATCGTGCCAGGTTCGACAACGGCGACATCCGCGGGTGCCGCTCTCCTCAGTGGGGGCGTTGTCAAATTTCGCCCATCCTGGTGCTGGTTTCAGCTACGGAGAAAGCTTGGCACGTACAACAATGGCGACGCCTTTGGGCACCGTTCCCCTCCATGGAGGCTCTTTGGGGACTCCGGTGCCGATGCGCCGGACACACAGCTCGCAGCCTGCAGCCTACAGGGCAGGACAAACCCTTGGTGAAAGCCACACCCGTTTCTGCGGGTTGACGACGGCGACGCTTTTGGCGCCGCTCACCTTCATGAAGGCGTCGTCATGTTCCTGCCCTCCCCGCAACCCTGCGGACCTCCGGGTGAAAACCCTGCTTCGGTTCTACCGGACGAGCGGCGGTGGCATCTACGATGTCACATCCTACCTGTGGGCGTCGTCTTCGGAGGTTTGTGGTGCGGGCTGGCTATGCACCTGTGTATGCTTCGTGCCTTCTTGCTCCTCATTTGTTCACGGGCAAGACTGGCACTGTCTGTTGGCTGCTGCCATGGCTCGACGAGTGTCCTTCTCCGGCGCCTCTGCTTCGTCGGCAATCTCCTTGGTGGTGCCAAAAAATCAAATGTCGGGTGGTGTTTCCACTGCTTCTGTCATTCCCCTTCAAGGCTTCCTCACCTTGATCGGCGTTGGATGGCGGTACGTGGAGCTCGGATGTACTGGAGGATGTCACCATCAGCTTCAAGGGAGGTCGTTGTGTTCAGTGAGTTTTGGCTTGAGTATCCTTCACAGCCTTTAGTCCCCGTTTTACTGATGGCCCCTCAGGTGGAGGGAGGCAGTACAACGGCGTAGCTACGAGGGGCAGTGAGGGATGCAAAGGTCAAGGCGTAACTGGCAAGTATGCTGTTTGGGCAGGGGATGCAAATCGGCGATCGGTGGTCGTCTCTCGGATAGTGTCGCTGGAGTAGTGTCTCTCTTACTCCTTGGTTTGTTCTGGTTGTATCATGGTGTTTGTATTTTCCTCTCATATCCCTTTCTTGTATCCCAGAGCGCTAGATCATGTATGGTGGTCTGCACCAAAAACCATCACCGGCTAGCCCGGGCATCTGTGGTTGTGGTTTAATGAAATTCAAGGTGGGTACTTTTCGCCCCCCCCCCCCCCCCCCCCCCCCGGTGACCCTTCAAAAAAAAAAGATTACAACCAATTAGACAACCAATTAGACTAAAGGTTGTCCAGTCCACCGACGATCTGTAGCCGGGGATGGTTTTGGGTGACAGATTTTGCATCAATTTGATCGATAATATGCAAAAGTGGTGAAAATGAACTAACACGAAAATAGCCGTCCAAGCAGGAAATCGATTGGGAGTTTGGGGCTGCGATGGGGGAGGAGGCTTGGGGCAAGTCGAGTCTTGAGGAGGCTACAATCTGGGCCTGCGCAAGCAAAGGGGTTGGATTAAGTGGCCGGCCGAGCACAGCCGCCACCGAAGCTTGAGCCACTAGATGAACTCGCTAGGTGGAGCCTCCAGTAGTAGACGCGGCGGCGGCCGCCGGCGGTAGATGTGGCGGCCAGCATGGATTGGGAGGTGCAGAGTAGGAAGATTTGAGGAAGATCGGTGGGGAGAGCAGGGCAAACCTCTCGGAAGCCTCGATCGACCCCTCGGCTGGCCTCGCCGCGTCTACTGCTGGAGGCGTGCACGCCTGCTCCACCGAGCGAGTTCATCTAGTGGCTCAAGCTTCGGCGGCGAGCACATAATCCAACCCCTTGCGCAGGCCCAGATTGTTTTTCTTTCACTATTTTGCGCTGGGCGATTTTTTTTTGCAAAAATCTACAAAACAGAGAAAAGAAAACAAACGTCTTCAGAAATCCTTACCCTTTATGTTTTCAGCATAAAAGCTGTTTTTTTTTGTATTTTCATTATATTTCATAATGTATATATATACACCTTAATTTTGTTAGGAAAATATTTTTAGCAGGCCAAAGAACAACTTGTGTGCCGTTACTTTCCTCTAAAATTTGGTTTTGGTGTTTTGCTTGGCATTTATTTTAAAATCCCACATACTAGCAGTTAATTTTGCCGTTCCCTTCTATGTTTTTTTGATCGACATGTATTTAACAACGGTAAAAAGCTTAAACAACAAATTTGTTGGCACATCTTCTCAAAAATAAGTTTGGTTTTCCCTTCGAAAAACTAGTCAAACAATTTTGCAGGTGTCGAATCATAACAATTATTTGCAAACATATATTTATTTATATTTTTAGAGCTAAAGCAACAAGTTCCAAGAAAAATATTTGCTACCGGTACAATTTTTTAATCTGCCTAGCCAAGAAGACAACAATTCGCAATGGGCGTGCTAAATTGCTTTTTTTTTGAACGGACGGCGAAAGGTTACGATTTCTCAAATTTTTATTAGAAGAAGAGAGTTGGCTCTGTTTACAAGGAAAACCGGGCCCGAAAACCATACAACTTCGGTCCGAAGACCGTACAACTGGAGAGGTATCCTACCGTCTCACACAACTCCGGTCTCCGCACAACTCAAGGGGTAGTAAAACCCCGAGCAACTCTACAACTCTTCTCCGCAAACCATACAACTCCGGTGGGTTGGATTGGGACATCAACCAACACCGCACAACTCAACTGAAACGACCCCGGTGGGCTGGATTGGGACATCAGCACACACCGCTCTAAACAACTCAAACAACTCTGCTCGATCGTAGTGAGACGTCGACTCGAGCCAACTCTACTCGGTCGGATTGGGACATCGACGCGAGTCACCAAACACAACTTCTACGGACCGAAAAACTCTCTTCTTCTCTACTCTAATTTTTTTTCCTTTTTATTCAACTAGCAAAATTGAAACAAAGAGAAGAAAGACAAAAAAAAGAAGGAAGAGAGCATACTCACTGAGCACCATCCGCAACCCCTGCAGGAGGCAAAGTCCGCGCTGGAGATGCTCGACGTCGCCTTCAGGAAGGACATGACACCTCACCACCATGGAGCTACTGGGGAGCCGAAGCACGGCCGCTGTCAACGGCACCACCGGGATGCTGCCGGCAAGCAGACGTGCGAACCGTCGTCGGTCATGCCACCACAGCACCACCCACACAATCGTCGCAGGAGGAAAGCGGCCCGGAGCGACCAGTTACGCCACCATGGCGTCCCCGATGCACCGTCACTCGACTACCGCCAGCCACACCACCATGGCGCCGCAAGCACAGACCCAAGCAAGCCACCGCCGGCCGCGTCACCACGACGCCACCAAAGCACACCTCCAAATGCCATCCTCCGAAGACGCCACCGCCGCGAGCACGGCCGGGGCAGGACCGCGACGTTGCCGCCGCACCAGGCCGAGGCGCCGGCCACCGCCACAGCGAGGAGAAGCCGGGCGCCTCCGTCGTGGAGGAGCCCGGCCACGGCCGCCGCCCCTACCGCCGGAGCCAGTCCCGCCCGGTTGGGACGCGCCGCCGCGTCCGCAAACGTCGGCCGTATGCAACAAATTTTAACGGTTCTTCCCCCAGTGATCACTGAAGCCCTGCCCTTTTCCCCACCGAGAACCCGAGCAGCGGCGCGGCGGCGCCCGGCGCCAATGGCGACCGGATAGGAAAGCGGCGTTGAAAAGCTCACGGAGAAGGCCGCTGCGTAGAAGAGGCCCAAGGTGGGTTATGCGGCTCTTCGCCGGAACCGGAAGGGTGGCGAGGAGGCGGCGTACATCGGTAAGCTCCTTCATCGACGACATCCTTTTTGTTTGAACCGAAAACAGCGAGGGAGGCCCCCACTATGCAAACTTTTTATTAAAAAAGATAGAGGGAAAGAAATACTTACAAACACACAACCACTAAGCTAAACAGAAAACAAAGAGGGGGAGCTGCACAAGAGGTAATAGCCTAAAGGAGGTAAACTGAGAGCTATACAGAGTTGTTGACCCAAACAAGAAAGGGGGTTTTTAAGGAGTCTTTCATCCTAAGAGCCTGATTGTAGCATTCATTCTTGAAATTTCTTTTCCACGTGTTAGAATTTGCAGGGCAATTTTCAAAGATTAATCCATTCCTTTGCTTCCATATCTGCCATGTTGCATTTATGAATATTTCCATGAAGAAGCTATGATTGAAGTCTCTTCTGGCCAGTTCAAGCATATGAAAGAAGGGTGATCCAATTTACCACTGAATACCAATCAGCTGCCAACAACTATTTGCAAAAGGACAAGTGACGAGCAAGTGGAATGCAGTTTCTTCTCTATTGGATCCTCATAGGACACAACTATAATCCTCTCCTTCAATCTTGAAGTTTTTCCTTTTCAGTAGGTTTCTAGTATTTAATCTATCCATCAGTAAGAGCCAAGAGAAAACCCTTAGCTTATTGCAACATCTTGAGTTCCAGATCCAAAGAAAAGGCCCTGGTGGCTGGAAATTCTTGGAAATATGATTGCAGAAATTTTTGGATGTGTATTTATGAGAACCCCAAATATAATGCCATCGATCTTTTTCTTCATCACTCACTTGAATGCTTTGCACAATTTCGTTAAGTTCTTGAAATTCTTGGAATGCCTGGTCTGAGAGAGGAAGATGAAAGTGTTCTGTCAAATCAGTTGCTGTAAGAAAAGAAGCAACTGAGATTTTTTGATTCCTAGCAAATGTGAATAATCTTGGTAATTTTTCTTGCAAGCAATGACCATTCCAAACATCAAGCCAAAACAAGACAGTTGTACCAGACCCTACTGTACAAGCTGTCACCCCTCTGAACTTGTCACAGAGATGTAGTAAATCTTTCCACCAAAAAGAGCCTCTGTCAGCAGTGGCATGAGGTATTTGCCCTTGAGAGTAGTATGAGTGCCAAATCATGTTTACCCAGGGAATGTCCATTTTGTTGTAGAATTTATCAAGGTGCTTGAGGAGGAGGGCTTCATTTTGAGTTCTCAGTTCAATAACTCCCAAGCCACCTTTGTTCTTGGGTTTTGTAACTTTTGGCCATGCAACCAAAGATTTGTTCTTTGCATTAACATCAGATCCTTTCCACAAGCAATGTCTTCTAGCTCTATCAATGAACTCTAAAACTGCAATTGGAACTTTTAAACTACACATTGCATAGGTTGGGAGGGAAGATAAGACAGAGTTGACAAGTTGAAGTCTCCCAGCTTGAGTGAGGAAAGAAGAAATTGATGTGAGTCTCTTTTCAGTTTTGTCCATGAGGGGCATGTAATCATCAACTCTGGGTTTAGTTGTACCAAGGGGAAGTCCAAGATATGTGAAAGGGAGGGATCCAAGCTGACATCCAAATGTATTTGCAAGATTCATAGCTTGCTCTTGTGTCAAATTCAGTGGGATCATTTGTGATTTTGCATAGTTAACTTTGAGGCCAGTTGAGTCAGAGAAGGATTGCAGAAGCCCTTTGAAACAGAAGAGTTCTCTTTGTGAGGCTCTCATTATCAAGATGGTGTCATCTGCATATTGAATAATGGGGAAATTATTGCTAGGATCAGCATTGATGGGAAGAGAAAAAACCCCTTGGCTGTGAGCTTTATTTACGATATATTGAAGTAGATCTGCTGCCAAAACAAATAGAAGCAGGGATAGGGGATCCCCTTGCCTAACTCCCCTTTTGCACTGAAATTGTTTTCCAGGTATCCCATTGAGCATCACAGAGGTAGAGCCACTGTCTAGAATTCTTTGCACCCACCCAATCCAAGTTTCAGTAAATCCAATCTTTTCCATCATCTTCAAGATTGTATCATGCTCAATGGTATCAAAAGCTTTCTCGAAATCTAGTTTAAGAATGACAAGCTCCCTTTTTGACTGCTAACATTGATGAATATATTCAAAAGTCCAAGCAAGTCAGTCTTGAATTGTCCTTGTTTTGATAAATCCATATTGGTTTCTATGAATGAGAGGAATTATGATAGCCTAAAGTCTATCTGCCATTAGCTTTGTGATCAGTTTGAGAATGAAGTTTAGAAGGGAGATTGGCCTAAAATCATTGGGAGTTATTGGGTTGTTATTTTTTGGGATGAGAGTGATGAAAGAGTTGTTGATGGCTTGAAGGCTCACTGATCCAGAGAAGAAGTCATCACAAACTGATAAATATCCTCCTTAATTATGTGCCAATATTTCTTGAAGAACATTCCATTAAATCCATCAGGTCCTGGGGCTTTGTCCACAGGCATGTGTTTCACTACATTGTCAATCTCTTCTTTGGTAAAAGGAATTGAGATATGTTCAAAGTCTTCCTGCTCATTGATTAACTCATCCAGATTGTATTGCATCTGTGGATCAACTGATTGCCCCATTCTTGCCTTGAAACTTTCCAATAGCAAGGCTGACTTTTCAAAGTGATCATATACCACTCTCCCATCTTGAGCCTGTAGACTTGTGATTGTGTTTTGCCTATATCTCTCTGTTGCTGCAACATGAAAAAATTGTGTTTTCATCTCCAAATTTTGTCCATCTAACAGTGTATCGTTTTTTCCAATATTCTTGTTTAAATTTTAGAAGTTGTAGAATATGTTTCCTGAGAATTCTTCTGAAATTGGCTTCCTGAATGAATAGAGACCTTTGCTCTTCAAGCTTGTCCATGACACTAAGAACATCATTGCATTGGGTAATCAGATTGTTGATTCTCGAGATCCTCGAGAAGGAGACCGCTTGCTGACGCCACCAACGGCTAGAAGCCCACCGTTCGGTCCTGCGAGATCCAGACCTCCGTCCGCTTCGCCGTCCCCGGCGAGCTCGCCAAAGCATGCCGTCTCCGGGAACAAGGCGGCAAGGCCGCCATCAAGTTCACTCCCTCTTTTGGCTTTCCTCCCTCTATTACTTGTTGGGTGGTGCTGGTAGTTGTGGCTCTGTTTATCTGTTTGGGGAAAATGGATGGATGATGACTTGTGTGTAGTTGGGTGTCTAAGTGCTGAGAACTGTGCCTGCCCTGTAATCATATTTTTAGTCCACTGCTGATAATCTGATAGCATGTGAAAAACTATGGCAACTGTAGCCGGGTGTCATGTGTCCGTTAGTTGTATGGCTTGGTTTGAAATGTGAAATTAGTCTACTGCTCTGGGCCTGTGTAATTTCTGCAGTACTTACATTTTTTTTTTTGCTTGGAAGTTATGGCTTAGTTTATCGGTAACATGTGTGTTTACAACTTATGATGGGAAGGTTTTCTGTTGAGTCTTTAATACATCTGCTAATTTATCATTTGCCTGCAGGAAAGAAATTCCAGTTTCTTGCAGCTGCGTTGATACAGTACGCAAAAGAAAATTTAGGCACCATTTCTATTCCTGCAATCTTGATAATATGTAAGAAGTTGAGTTACTTGTGTTTCTTTTGCATGGCCAGTGCTGTAAAATTCTGATGGCTATTTAACAATTTATGCTGCAGGTTCGAATAAATGTAGCTCTCAGAAATTTGTTACCATATATGGCTGATGCTTCCTCAGGATCATGTCCGCTGGGTGGAGGCTCTGTTTCTTGATCTCCTATTAGCAAACTATCCTAAATACAGTTATCACTTATATCAGGCAAATATGAGGTATGCATCTTGCCCAGATTTCTGCTCTGATTGTTCATGTTTTGGCAATCAGCTGCTAACTAAGTCTCCTATCAGCCAACTGGAAATTAATATGCTTGTTTTTTTATGCCTGCTACGTGCATTTAACACTGGTGCCATCTCTGCTTTAGAGCCAATGACAGCCCAAACATTCCATGTATTCCTACATCTTGAAAAACTGACATTGTTTATCTTATTTAGTTATATGCACACCCGGTCTGTCACATTTGTTGACATGAGCTCTGGATGTTACCTGCTTGGGTATTGTTGAAAGTTATGTGGCAAATTTACTGCTATTTTGTTGAAGCTGAAAATTCAGTGGTTATTATGTCTATGGTTATTTGAAGGATAGATTTATAATTTCTGGGAGCAATCATTTTTCATATTTAGCTTCATTGAGGGGTTTAATTTTGTGCTGCTTGAAATTGTGTCAGATTTGAGTTGGTAGCAGTAGATGTGTATGTATCGGGTAAGATTTGGGCCCAGAGACCTTAAGGAGGTAAAACTTACATATATTTTTAATCTTTTCCGACTCATAGGCAAAGAAAACATATCCCAAATAAATATCTAATCCAAATACCATATATGACTCCTTTATTATGGATGAATATGCTAAGCATGGAAATTAGTCGATTTCTTTTATAAGATAGACATATGACACTTATTTTTTAAAATGGCACAGGTGGGTAATTTATATGTAAATTTAGGGGGTGATTTCAGGCTACTTTTCATAATGGCAGAAGTGGATAATTTTCTAGAAAACTAAATTTGATCCGATGGCTATTACTGGCAATCTTGCATAATAATTGTTGCTCTTGCATTGACTGCAAGAAGTGTCTTCTCAAGTTAACAGAACAAAGCATAGGTATGAAAAATCTCAGACAGCATGCATCTTTGTTTCTCCCTAGCATCACCTTTCCGTCTCTTGGATGTTAAACCCGAAGACTGAAACAAATAATCCTTGATTATACTCCTCGTAATGCTACATGAAGCAAGATTGTCGTGTCAGCTATATGAAGATCCAGCAGATCTCTGAGCTGACGCCTCAGAGCCTTCCCCTTACTCTACGAAATGTACAAACACAACTGCTTACAAAGGTCATTTGTACCATGGAGCAATCTACAGTGAACAACACGATAAGTTGAGTTATCTAGAGCAACATAACGAATGGAGAATTGGAGATGCTCTTAATCCAATTGTGCTATCTGGAATTTGCAGAGCATTTATTCTGACACATATATATTACTGAATTCTCTACAAAAGTGTGTTATTCCGAGTCTTACAGACAACAAGTAAACCTCTGGATCTAATCTATGTTGACACATTTTCTAAACGTCTTTTATAATTCCATATATCGAGGGACTAGTATATAAACATCCGACGGTTGAGAAAAATTGTATATTAGTGTAACGTTGATCAGTGATATAGGTAGTATATGGTGAGTGGTACAGGTAATATAAGGGTATTATTGGAAGAAATATAAATTACACTACTGTAATTTAGATAGCCAAATCGGGGAGGACGTGGCTCCGCCGGCCGGATCACGCGACGATGTTCAGGGGCCCGACGCTCCGCTAGGAGATGGTTGCGGCGGCGTCCGGCCTCCGGCAGTCCGGCACCACGCGGACGATGTGGCGGCAGCAGACCTGTGCAGAACGGCACGACGAGGACAGCAGCCGCCCAGGGCAAGACCGTGGAGGACAACAAAACAACCAGCGAGGTGGCCTCTGGCCTGGGACAGAGGCCGGCCAATCCGATCTCTCACGGCGGCGGGGGATGCGCAGCAATGACGCACGGGAGAGGGAAACAAAACCGATTCGTTTAGATTAGTATATTGTGTTTATTACTAAATTACCCCTCCTATATGCCATATACCACCTAAGAGTGGTATAAGATACCGTAAAAGACCTCTTGTGAACAAATGAAGTGAGGAATTATAAAGCTGAAGAGTCATGGATATCGTCGGTTATTTCAGGTAACTGATTACCTGCAGGCAGCTTGGCCTTTCAGTCCTCTGTATTCACTGTTGTGGGTCACTTTGAGTTGTTGCTACTCCTCCATGATTTTCCAAAAGAGATCTGGCAAACTTTAGATACGAATCTCTAATAGCATGCATCTGAATGGCTGCATCCTGTATTGGGATCCGCTCTCTAGGTTGTTTCTTGGAGCATTTTATTCCAAGAGCAACAACAGAAATCAAGCAGTTCTGAATTCCATTTCTTGTAGTGTTGTTATAGGCATCTATGTGCATCCACATTGTTGGATCAACTATCCCCCATATTCTCTCTGGAAGAGCATCTTCTGAGAATTTATGCAGATCAAATGAACCACTGAACATTTCATCTGTTGGGCTCCTTCCAGTAAACATCTCAAGCAGTAATATGCCAAGGCTATAAATATCACCCTGCATGGAGACAGAAGAACCTTCACCATACTCTATGATTGTGAAAAGAAAAAGTTAGCAAGCCATGTTTATATATAAGAACTAGAAACAATGAACAAATACCATAACCAACAATTTAAATTACCTGGAGCAACATAGCCAATGGAGCCTCGTATTCCGATTGTGCTAGTTGAATTTTGCAAGGTTTTACTAGCACTTTCAGGAAGGATTCTTGATATCCCAAAATCTCCTACTCGGGCACTCATATCTTCTGTAAGAAGGATGTTGCTTGGCTTGAGATCACAGTGAATAATTGATGGCTGACAGTGATTATGAAGATAGTCCAAAGCATCCATGATATCGACAGCAATGTGTAGCCTTTGTTCCAGGCTAAGAGTATTTGTCCGAGCAGGTATGTCAGACTCTGGGTGAAGCCAACCATTTAGACTACCATTTGGCAGGAACTCAAAAACTATTGCCTTGAACTCTTGACCTTGGTGATTTATGCTTGAGCAGCAAGTGATGATCCTTATGAGAGAACGGTGACGGACCCTTCTCAGTGCCTCGCATTCAGCCACAAAGCTTCTAGTAGACCCAGATTGTTGTATGTTAAACACTTTTACAGCAACAGTAGTGCCCTGGTCAAGTAAAGTACATTTATAGACCGAGCCAAAGGTTCCTTGTCCAAGCAAATTGGCCTCTGAAAATCTATTGGTCCCATTTGACAATGTGTGGTAAGTAACTCTTTCATACTGTTCCTCAATTGTCGATATGGGTTGACTTTCATGCCTTTTGCTAAGTCTATTACGGATCAATGCAATAAGCGAAACTACTGAAACGGAGAATATAACTGCACCGATTGATGTTAGGGTGATCATAAGGGGCTTTGATGAATTCTTTTTTTTCTTTTCAGCCCTAGACATGGAGCATGGAGCTAAATGAAGTTGAGGTATTCCGCCACAAAGCTGATCATTTCCATAGATCGACATGTGAGTTGCATTTGCAAAAACACCCCCCTTTGGCACTTCGCCTTGCAGATCATTGAAAGACAGATCCAATTGCGACAAGAATGCCAAATTCTGTAAACCTAAGTGTATCAGACCGGACAAGTTATTGTGGGCTAGATACAACTGTTTTAGGCCACCAATACTACTAAGGGCATCAGGAATATTGCCAGATAGTTTATTCATTGTTAGGTTCAGTAGAGCAAGACCTTCTAAATTTTTCAGAGATTGAGGTATGCTTCCCTCTAACAAGTTTTGGTCCAGTAACAGCAATGCCAAGGATATGCAATTTCCGATACTATCTGGTATGCTGCCAGACAACTGGTTTCCTGACAGAATCAGCTGGTTGATGTTTACCAAGCTGCTAATATCACTAGGAAGCGGCCCAGACAATGAATTGTATGATAAATCTAAGTAATAGGAAAGCGCAGGAAGTTTTAAGATCTCTCTGGGAACCGAACCATTGAGTCGATTTGTTGAGAGATCAAGGACAAACAGATTCTTTAAGTTTCCCAAGCTTTCTGGAATTGGCCCCTCCAAGTTGCCATAGTACAAAGCAAGTTCATTCAAGTTTGTAAGATTTCCTAGTGACGAAGGTATGAGGCCTGACAAGCTAGTGTTGTAGATGGCTAGGATTGCCAAGTTTTCTAGCCGACCAATGCTCTCTGGAATCACTCCGGATATGGAAGTATTCTCTATCCCAAGTGATTGCAGACCAACCAAATTACCTATGTTAGCAGGAATAGACCCAGAAATCCTATTATCTCCCAGACTAAGAAGTTGGAGAGTTGACGATAGGTTTGCAATTGAACTAGGAAGTTTTCCACTAAGGGAGTTATTGTCAAGATCCAAGAGCCGAAGCCGACTGCAGTTTTCCAGCGCAGTAATGAATTCCCACCCCTCCTTGTCATCTGCTTCTAGTTTGTTGTTGAACAAGTTTAGGGAAACGAGACCTTTTACTCTCCCTATGGTAGGAGGAACGCGTCCGCTAAAATTGTTCCACTCGAGTTGAAGATCCTTGAGAGAAGAGAGGTCAGAGATTGAAACTGGGATAGTTCCATGAAACTGGTTGGCAGAAAAGTGAAGAATTTGGATGTTTGGAAACTTTTGGCCGATATTTGTAGGAATAGTTCCGGACAGTGAGTTTTTAACTATGGACAATGTTTGCAGCATGGACAAATTGTAGAGAGACTGTGGGAGCACACCTGAGAGGTTGTTCTCGTTGAGATAAAGGATCTGGAGGCGTCCAATGCTGCCGATTTCAGGTGGTATGGGCCCCTCGAGCTGGTTTGAACCAAGATTAAGATAGTACAGGGATGACATGTTTGCTATTGATGCCCGGATAGCACCTGTCATGCTGTTGTTTGCCAGTGAGAGCTTCTCGAGGTTTGTGATCTTGCTTCCAAGCCAAACAGGGACACAACCATGGAGCCGGTTGCTGCTGAGGTTGAAGATCAGTAAGCTGACGCAGGAGCTGAGGTTGGCAGGCAGTAGTCCGGAGAAGGTGTTGTAGCTCAGATCAAGCCACTTGAGATGGACTAGCCTGCCGATGCTTGCAGGGATGTTCCCCTGGAACCCATTGGAGGTCAGGTTCAGTGTTCTTAGGAACGTCAGGTTCCCAATGGCCGGGGACAGGGTGCCGGTGAGGCCATGGGAGGGCAGGCTCAGCGCCACCACCCGCCGCCGACGATGTCTAGCCTCGCACCTGATCCCCTCCCAGCTGCAGACGCCGGCGACACTGCTGGTGTTCCACGAAGGAAGAAGCAGGTTGTCATGGCCGCTGCTGCTGATCGCCGCCGCCTTGAACGCCAGCAGCGCGGCCACGTCGCCGGCTTGTGTGGCCACGGGCATTGAGATGGAAATGGAGCCGGATAGCAGCAGCAACAACAGCAGCAAGCACGCCGAGCCCATCGCCATCGCCATAGATATGATGGTTCTGCTTCTTGAGCGTTAGTACGTCTCTATTCTCTCCTACTTGCATGCATATCGTGACTGATATCATAACTGATCCCTACTTATAACGTGACATAATGTGTGGCTCTGCCAAACTAAAGTGCATAAACATTGACTTGAGATAGTGTCCGGGCACCATTTTCACAGATTGTGTGCCGCACCCGCCCCCTGGCTAGGAGCTTAATTATTTGTCTTGCGCACTACGGTCGGGAGAGTGGAGCCACTTCTTGCACGAACATGACTGGCTGAACAGCTCAAACATTGGTGCTTCTACTGTAAATTACGGTCAATTCCATGGATCGCTTGAAACACGGTATAATAGAGCTTGTGAGATTTACTTTTCCAGGTCATTACGTCGACTCAGGAATCATGCAGTTGAACTAACTCATTCTGAAATTCAGAAAAGTGGCGTGCAAGTAAACAGAAGTACTCTCGATAGAGACTTGTCAACCCTCATACTGAACAAGCCAAAGTTATAGACGTATAGGGGTAAAGATTTAAGTTTGCGGTCGTCTCTCGATACTGAACAAGCCATTATTGGTCTCTCGATAGATCCATTTGCGGTCCATGGACGACCTTTGTGGAAGGTGGAAATACAAACTCTTAGAAGGGGGAAGTGAAGAAATGAATTTAGGATTTCCATGGAATAAGGGTGGCTTGAGTTTTATTCTTTTTTTTTTTTGAGGGCGGCTTGAGTTTTATTCTATGCAGGTGAAGGATGACCATCTGAGGTGGGCTTATTTTGGACCAAAAGTTTGAGTTTGCATACTGTTCAGTAAAACAGATAACTTTTTCATACAAATTCAGACTTGGACGCTCTTTTCTTGATAACTTCAAGGTTGGCGTGAAAAAACCAACTCGCCAAAGGCATGCTGCCTGGTTTAGCCACAAATTTTATTGTTTTAGTTTCATGCCTCTTTGAGCCCCATAACTTTTCATATACCCATCACTTGTGGCTTTATGTATTTTCACCATTTGATTTTCCCTTGCTTTCAAACTTCACTTGTTCTCGGATCCATCCTAAATGTTGTGTACACTATTTGAATGAAAGAGAGGGGCAAAAGAGATAGAAATGAGGAAATCAGACAAGAGAAAGGAACCAGATAGCCTATGTTTATTGTGAAAAGGGGATTTTCATAGGTGGATCCTAACACATGAACCATCTCTAGAAATGGTTTCTCTAATAAATCGAGAAATTTATCCTTTTTATATATTTTTGATTCAATTGGGTTTGGCATCTCCATCTCTAATCAAGTTTATAAAATGTTTGCAAAGTGATTAGGGCTAATAAAATATAATGTAAACTATTGAGAAATTTTCATCGATGAAGTACAAGTGAAGATTACACATTTCCGGTATACCAAAAGTTTTGCAAATATTTTATTAACTTAAATAGAGATGGAGATGAGCAACGATATCCCTCCACAAAATTTTATCGCTAAACTCATAAGTTAAAAGGTACAGAAAGACAATTTTCCAAAAAAATATTTTAAGAGGTGCTTCCTTAAGTTGACCGTTTATGAAAATGTCATTTTCAGAAAGAGTTTTGCTATTTATCTGTCGACAGATATTTATGAGAAAATCTGTCGAATTTTTTGATGTTGCATATGTTATTCTATAATGTTTCAAACATTGCTATGAGATGTTGCAAAATATTTCATGATTTAGGGGGAGAAAATATGGCAGATTTATTGATGTTGCATATGCTATTTTGCGATGTTTCAAATGTTCACTCTAGCATGTTGCACAGTCTTCATGTCCCTCTCATATGAAACACAGGAAGATAATACCTGCAATATTAGAAAAGACTATATGCAGCATCATAAAATTTGACAGATTTTGACCTTTAAAATCTGTCAATAGATAAATAGATAGTCCCTTTCAGAAATCTATAAAATCATTGCACTATCACAAATGGTTTTCCTAAGGAACCTTCTACCAAAATACTTTTTCAAATGTCCTCAACCTAAAGGGGTACTCGCATTTCCAGGACCCACAATAGCTAGTATGTGAACTTATTTTCTAACAATATAACAGTTCTGCGCTACCATACTCTCAACTAGCAAGGTGGCTCACGTAATTTGCGCGGGTAGCTAGTTTCTCTTTCGCCTTATTATTTAAAATTAGTTGCTTGATTGTGCATGCTGCACACAACGTGATTGGGAGACTATAAATTTTATAGTGGTTCATTCATTTTTCTAAATAACTCAAATTAAGATATATATATTGTTTGTTATCATTAGTCATATTTTTTTCAAATCAAAAGAAAGGGTATACTTTTTTAAAAACAAAATTTTGAAATTAATATATATTTTTATATTATTTTACACAAATGTATTTTTATGAAGTACATTTTTATAATATTTTATTAGTGATGTTGGATTTTAGTTATTGTGCATGATAAATATCTCTTGTCTTCTTGTTTTTATTTGTGTTTATTACTGACTTGTTAACGAAGACCATCAAACAGGGTTTTAGTTATTACTGAGCGTGGCCATGGTGATGGTGATCAATCCCGGCAGCGATTCACTCCATTTGGATATGGAGAATCTTTCTCTCTCGTTGTGCTCACAACCTTGGTGAACGCCCTAAATTTGACCACAATTTAGCACCTTTCATCAGTTACATGTGCAAATCAATGTGATGTCCTTCGCTCATTGTTGAACACTACACCACCTCAGTTTCTCCGCTTTGTTTTTCCTCTGTGTGCTCCTTCTTGCACTAACTCGTTAACAAAGACCATCAAACAGGTTTGAGTGCGGATAACCCGTTTGATGATCTTCCACTTGCGTTGGTAAAGACACTGAGTGCTGAGCGTGGTCGTGGTGCTCAATCCCGGAAGTGATTCGCTCCCTTCGGACAGAGAGAATCATTCTCTGCTGTTGTGCTCACAACCTTGTTGAACACCCTAAATCCGAGCACCTCTAATCAGGTGCACGTGCAGATCGACGTATTGTACTCCGCTCATTGTTGAATGTTGCCTCCTATATAGAGGAATGTGGTAGGTTACATGGGGCTTCAGGATGTCCGCACTCGTTGTACTCTATTCTCATCCTCAAAGAAATATTCCAGCCTAGTCATTCAGATTTTCCCCTCTATATCAATTTCTTCTGCACCTGTTATCTTCTATATTTTATATTCTGTACCAACTATCAACACGTGAGCCCACTCGACTCTTTTTCTCCTTTTCTTTCACCGACGCCACCACTCCCCCCACTCTATCTCCTCCCTCTATTTCCCCCTCTCTCTAGTGGTGGCGATGGCGGCGAGAGGTGTCAGTCTCCCCCACCGGCAGCCTTCAGCGCGCACGCGGGGGCCGCTGATGGCTCCCGCGGCGGCGGACGACCTCCCGGTGGCGGATGGTCGTGCGGAGACGGTGAGGACTCCCGTGGTGGACACGGACGGCCGCTCGACGGCGGTGCAGGGCTCTCGCGGCAGCGACGGCGGCGGACGAGCTCCCGGTGGCGGACGGTCGTGGGGCGATGGTTAGGACTCCCGTGGAGGATACGGACGGCCGCTCGGCAGCGGTGGAGGGCTCCCGCGGCGGCCGCACGGAAACGGTGGAGGCCTCCTACTGCGGCCACGGACAGCTACGCGGCGGCGACGACGACGACGATAGCAGCGGACGGCCTCTCGGTGGCGGGCGGTCACACGGCGACGGCGAGGACTCCCGCGGCGGCCACGGACGGCCGCTCGACTGCGGTGGAGGACTCCTGCTGCGGCCGCGCGGCCTACGGCTGCCACGGACGACTGCACGGTGGCGGCGGGCTCCCGCGGATAGCCGCGCGCTGACAGCGGAGGAGTGGCGGCGGACGGACTAATATAGACTGTTAGATCTTCATAAAATCGAACCGTTCAGGTTCTTCTCTTTTTTTAGATTAACGTGAGAATTTCTTGGACCCCTCGACGAATGTGGTGGCTTCTTTTAACTCTATTGTATTAATATAACTAGTAAGGTGGCCCGCGCAAATTTGCGCGGCTAGCTAGTTTTTTATACTAATATTTAGATTTCTCTAATTTAAATATAATTTTGTTTCAATATCCATTGTTTCATTGTCATATGATTTGTCCAAGTGTGCCTAAACTTATCATTTTTTTATCATCATGTATGTGGCACAGGGTATGAATTAATGGTGCAACCTTATATTTCCTAATTGTATTTGATATTGATTCTTTGATCAACTTATAATTTTCTTATTTATTTAATTTAGAATTTAACTATTTATTACTCTAATCAATGGACTTTAAGGGTTAATATAAATTGTTAGATCTTACCAAAAACCAACATTATGTATTATTTTTGTTTCAATTAATATAGTAATAATATTATATTATTAAGATTAACTCCACCAATACCTCTCAAACCAGATTCTCCAAATACTAAATGGACACTACCTCTTTTTTTAAGGGCCACAAAAATGATGCAACTCCTGCAGTAGTCCTCATAAATATAGGGCTTTCTATAGACCCATGGGTCACGGGCGGCCGATCAAATAGGGAGGGTGCAGATCAACGTGTTGTCCTCCACTCATTGTTGAATGGTGCCTCCTATATAGATGAACGTGGAAGGGCACATGGCACTTCAGGCTGTCCACACTCATCGTACTCTATTCTCATCCTTTAAAAGAAATATGCTTGCCTAGTCATTAAGATTCTCTCCTCTATATCAATTTCTTATGCACCCGTTATCCTCTATGTCTCATACTTTATACCAACTACCAACACGTGAGCCCACCCATCTCTTTTCTCCTTTTCTTTCACCGACGTCACTACTCCCCCAACTCTATCTCTCTCCCTCTATTTCCCCCCTCTAGTGGCGGCGGCGAGGGGTGCCGGTCTCCCCAGCGGGCTACCTTCAGCCCCGCCGTCCTCCGGTGGCGTGTGGAGCAGCCGGACCCTGAACTCCGAAGGCGCGCAGGCGGCTCCCGCGGTGATGGACGACCTCCGGTGGCGGACGGGCGTGTGCCGACGACGAAGTACTCCCGCGACGGCCATGGACGGCTACACGACGACGGTGGAGGGCTCCCGCCGCTGACGGTCTCGCGACCACGGTGGAAGTCTACTACGGCTGCGCAATGGCGACCGCGGACGATCATTGCCGCCTTCAGCCCCGTCGTCCTCCAGCGACACAAGGAGCGGCAGAACCCCGAACTCGCGGGCGGCGGCCGCGGATGACTTCCACGGCGGCGGCGACAAAGAATGTCATCACGGCGGCGACGGCCGCACGACGACGGTGAGGACTTCCGCGGCGGTGGTGTAGGGCTGCCGCAGCATCCACGCGACGATGGTGGAGGCCTGCTACGTCAGCCCCAAACGGCTGCGCAGTTGTAGCAGCGGAAGGGTCCCGCCGTGGACGGTCTCGCGACAACGGTGGAAGCCTCCTACGGCTGCCATAAATGGCTGCGCAGTGGCGGCCGTGCATAAACGGCTGCGCAGTGGCGGCCGCGGACGGCCATCGCTGCCTTCAGTCGTCGCCCTCCAGCGACGCGCGGAGCGGCCGAACCCCGAACTCCGAAGGCGCGCAGGCGGCGGCCGCGGATGGCTTCCATGGCGCCGACAACGAAGAACGGCCTCACGGCGGCGGACGGCTGCACGGTGACGAAGAATGTCATCACGGCAGCGGACGGCCGCACGACGACGGTGAGAACTCCCGCGGCGGTGGTGTAGGGCTGCCGCAGTGGTCGCGCGACGACGGTGGAGGCCTCCTATGGCGGCCCAAACGGTTGTGCGGTGGTAGCGGCGGAGGGCTCCCGCCACGGCCGCGCGACGACTGTGAAGGAGTAGCTGCGGACGGAATAATATAGACCGTTAGATCTTCATCAAATCCTACGACATATATTCTTCTCCTTTTTAGATTAACGGAATAATATGGACCGTTAGATCTTCATAAAATATGATGGCTTATATTTTTTCTTTTCTTAATCAACAAAATAATATGGCCCGTTAGATCTTCATAAAATCCGACAGCACATATTCTTTTCTTTTTTAGATTAACGTGGGAATTTCTAGGCCCTCTCGGCAAACGTGGTGGCTCGTTTTAACATTGTTGTATTAATATAATAGATACTAGCAAAATGCCCGTGCGTTGCTACGGATGATGTCTTAAGATAACTCTAAAATCTAAGATCAAATCATTCAAGTATCTTAGGATGCCAATTCAAGTGATGCCGATTATGTTATAGTGGAATTCTATGGTAACTTGTTTTTTTTGAAAATATTCTATGGTAACTTGTCATTTAACAATTCACATTACAAATTTGTAATTTATTTTGCATTGCCGCCTTTAGAAAGAAGTTAGCAAAGGCATATGACAAGAAAAATATAGAAGTACTTGCCTGATTTCTTCAAAACAGCTAAGACATTATTTTATTTTAATTGTATTATTTTCATTTTAAACTTATTTTTTATATCTCTGCCATTGTTATTTCAATCACACATAGTTGATCTCTGCATGTGTGCTGCAAAACCTTTAGATTTTTGACTCAATATATTTTCTTTTGTTCAAATAGTCATTGCATCTTTTTTTTACTTTAGCAATTCTCTATAGAACGTGAGATCAATTCCGCAACTGAATGAGAAAAAAAAAAGAGTACAAGAAATATACATGTACTTCGTAGCTTATCCAGATGCATGCGAACAAGGACCTCCGAGATGACGATGAACTTATTAGTAGGCCTTCTTTGCTGATGTATGGCACGACACTCCAGCGGGCACTTCAAGGTCATATCTCACGGCACTCTAGCTGATAGCAGATGTAGATCAATCTGTGTGCTTGTGTCAGTGGCCCTGCAGCGTCTCAAGCCGTCATCTGACGCGCCGCGTTGTCGTTTGATGGCCCTGTGGTTGTCAACCGGGGCATCGTCGCTTGATGTCATTTGCCAACACATAGGATGAGAGTTACTCCGTAGTGGAGTGATGGTACCAGGGAAGCATCGATCCATTTTGCTCGTCGGACACTACAATGCGAGCAACGTTTGAGAGTGTTTGACCTCTCTCTCACGATAGGAAAGGAGCGCCAGTCCAGCGTAGAGGAGGAAGATTCACACACGTCATTACTGCAGCAGTGAGTCGCTAGCTTCGAACGTCGTGAGCTTCAGGAAGCCTGACGGCACTTCGTCGATGTACTACGCGGCATCGTCGAGGATGAGCGCTTCCCACCGTAGTTTATGCGCCCTTAACTCGTGTATTTATATACATGTTGCGATCGAGGCTGCCGGAGTCCGTGTCGGAGGCAACTTATTGCCGTGCGTGGCTTGGACATGGCCGATGGACGACGGACAAAGAAACCGAGAAGCAGAAAACATAAAAATTCCTTTGCTTTAGAATTAGGAATATATTAGGGGTGTTTTTTTGCAAAATTATGACGTACAGCAGAAACAATCCTTGCTTTATAATTACTAGCAATAATGCCCGTGCGTTGCTACGGGATGTATACTAATTCAATTATTTTATCTAGTTAAATACTAACTGCATCTTTACTTTTGCTTATTTTAGCAAGATGATTTCTAGCACATAATATTTAAAATCATACTGTACATAATATGTGACCTCATACATTTGGGTGTTGCTAGAGGAAAAAATTGAAGATTATAGAAAACGCCAACCGGTAACAGCTGAAATTGTCGAAAATTAGCTGCTTTGAATCTGCATACATCTTAGTTAATATAACTTGACCCTATGTCTCTCACCAAAACGGAGCCTATTATTATATATCACAGTAGCAAAGTATGAAGAAATTTCGAGCACAATAGCTAATTAAATTTGGGTGTTCGATAAGGGTAAATGACTTTAATTTCCATACACTTGCACATATTGCCATAATGGCAAGTTGCTCCTCTCTGGATGTCTTTTACTCTCTATCAATTCCTTTGCTCCGCTGCATGTCTACAAGCCTGAGCTCCTTGACATGTGCACCTCCCACTCTCACAGTCTGATCTCTCTCCCAAGCCCTCGTTATCTCTCACCCATAATTTATTTCTCATTGGCTTTCTTATCTACCAATCAAGACCCTATCCTAAAGCAGATCAGAGGCGGCAAGCCAAGCCAGAACGAGACGCAAGCTGCTCGTGCTCGTGGCAGGAAGAGCTGATGCAAGCAAACAACGGCCAGGGGGGAGCTAGCCATAGCGACACCGCTATCCAGTGTCCAGCCCCTTTCTTCCCGATCACCATTATCCTCCCTAGCTCCCCGATGTGGCATCCGCGCTGCTACTGTCGTGTTCTCTCTTTGCACGGCATCCTCCGATCCAGCGAGGACACTACAACAGTAGAAGACAGAGCAGGCACAGCCACCAAGATGGCCACCATGTACAGCGACTTCGAGGACAAAGTGAATGAGTTGATCGCAGATTTTACGCCAAGCCTTTGTTATGCACGTTCTGGAGAAGAACCGACGCCGACGAAGTCCAGGTCGTGGCGTGATTTTGCTGCCGGTAGAAGATGCTCGTCCTGGTCTATGTATATGGAGCAAAAAGGTCCGTTCTCCGTTGGGATAGGCTCAATCTGATTGGGATGCTTATATGGAGCTGGCGTATGTGGCTACGACTTGAGAACCTGGATTCTATTATACGAAATGACTTGCGAAAATTCGAAGACGACGTACCAAAACAAACAGGGCAGATCAAGTCGGAGGCGTCGGTGGTTGGTTGGAGCGGCACTCGGCCAGGAAATCGAACGGGATACGATGGACAAAAATCCACGAGCAGAACGCACGACCTTGCATGCTTTAGAATTAGACTAGCAAATATGCCCGTGGATTGCTATGGGTAATAAAATAAATATTGGCTAAATTTGTTTTCACGAGACTGTAAGGTTGACCGTAAATTATCGGAACGTTTGCAATGGGAAAAAGTTAACAACTACGTGTCTCACATATTTATAAGCAAACAACATGATAATGAAATATTGAGCACGGTTAGTTTAATTTAAAATACACGTGCTCTTAATGATATTTTGGTTTTGTCGCATTGTCAATCCAAATAAAAATGGATGGAAACCCTACAAATTTCTGTGAAGAAACCCAGTGTCTCGTACACCAAAGCGGGTGGTTAGCCATATAATCTGCATGTAAGGAACTAACTTGTGTGTGCTAAACAAATAATGTTGTAAATTTTTTCTTAATACAAATTAAAGATACATAACTCTCCTTTGAATTTTCTAAAAAGAATTAAACCGTAACAGCTTGCAAGGATCCCTGCTCCAGTTCGAAGTAGTGGTTGTAAATTAATTAATTGCTTTCAGCAAATCCAATTCGAAATGGTTGTAAATATCAAATTCGTGGGCACATATTCTCTATCAATCTCTGACAACCCTTAACAGAAAGAAGAGACGGAAGACGATACGGGGGGGGGGGGGGGGGCGCCACAAGCGGTGCTCGGACGCCCGGACGGGGCTCTACGTACCGCAGCTCAGCAGTCAGCACAACGGAAATTATCGTCGGCTGCGGAGGCGGCAGTGTGCACGGTGCGAGCACAGATCGTGCTACAGTAGGCCGGGGCGATGCAACCTGAAGCGGGAGGTGGCCGGTGTCCTCCAACGAGATACAGCGCTCGAGGGGCTCTCTCGAAACAGACGGCATGAGCGTGTGCGTGCGCCGGCGGTGGCAGCATGGCTGGCCAAACCTATTGAGGCCAAGCTACCAGATTACCGTCGAGGGAGCGACGGCTCGATGCCGAGGTGTCGGGCTGCCGACGAGGGCGCGCGCGCGAATATCAACAGGCCAGGTGCCATCCACAAGCACGTACGTGTGTGTCACTGTGTCAACCGGTTTGTCGCGGCGGGCAAATCGATCCTCTTCCCTAATTTTTGCTGGATATATACTGATCAGTTCATGTTATCTCCTTGTCTATCTCGTGTCCTCGACAAATCACAGAAGAGGTCATGCTATATACGGAGTAGGAGGAAAGTAGAGGCCGCCGACGCTGTAATATTTAGCAAAAACAAAATCTATATTTTGCCAAGATCAACGTGACGCATAGGAACGGGACACCAGGAGTCCAGGCGTGGCACCCGCAGGCGCGTTGCCGTCTCAGTCGAGTTCGAAACAGATTAGGGCCACGGGTTGGTTCTTCAAGATCTCAAGGGTTCTTTTATAAAATTACGACGTACCGCAGAATCAATTGTTTCCTATGTACCGTGGAAGCAATCATTGCTTTATAATTAGGTAGAGATAACAGATCAGGGGGGTTGTCGTAAAGTTACGACGTACCGCAGAAACAATCATTGCTTTATAATTAGATAGAGAGGTAGAGAATAGACAGATAGATCTCATGTATCTGGAGAAAAATCGTTTCACAAAACAACCACCGTTGGCTTCTTTTTCTCTTCCAGATCATCATCATCCAGCGAACCGGCGACCATGAGGTACGCGTCTCTGATCGCACGCATCTCCGCGGCAGCATCTCGCATCGCCATCCGCTCTCTTGGCTGCTGCTTTGAGCAGGACACACCAAGGCCAATCACTGAAACCAAGCACCCTTCGCTTCTGCTCCTCGCCATGGCAGGATCTTTCTTCTTTGCTTCTTCATGAAGCCAGATTGCCGGGTCTGCTACCTCCAAGGCTCTGTCGGGAAGAGCGGCCTCTGCGAGGTTATGGAGGTCCAAGGAGTCATTGAACATGTCATCAGTAGGATTCTTCCCGGTGAACATCTCAAGCAACAGTATGCCGAGGCTGTAGACATCACCAAGAGTTGAGACAGCACGGCCCTCTCCATACTCTGCAATTATTTAGGTTTCAGTCATCATCTAAAAGAAATTCAGATTTCAGACACTAATTATTTAGTCAGTGTTTTCAGTGCAAGCTATCTTTGTAAGCACATGCATGTATGACACATGAAAGAATATATGGATGCTATGACTGAACACAACAATATATGACTAGTAGTTCATATTACCTGGAGCAAGATAACCTATGGAACCTCTTAGTCCAGTGAAGCTAATTGAATTCAGCAGAGTTTTGCTAGTGTCGTCGGGAAGGATTTTTGATATGCCGAAATCTCCAACCCGAGCACTCATATCTTCTGCAAGGAGGATGTTACTTGGCTTGAGATCGCAATGGATAATTGGTGGCTGACAGTGATTGTGAAGATAGTCTAGAGCATCCATGATATCTACAGCAATATCTAGTCTCTGGGCTAGGCTGAGAGTATTGCTCAGAGTATGTGTTTTGGATGCTGGATGCAGCCAATCATTCAGACTACCGTTGGGCATGAACTCGAAAACCAGCGCCTTGAATTCTTGACCTTGAGGATCAATGCTTGAGCAACAGGTGATGATCTTTATGAGACAACGATGACGCACCCTTCGCAGTGCCTCACATTCAGCCTCGAAACTTCTAGTAGACCCAGATTGTCGTATGTTGAACACCTTTACAGCTGTGGTAATTCCATTCTCATGTAAAATGCACCTATAAACTGCACCGTAGCTTCCTTGTCCGATCAAATTAACCTCTGAAAAACGGTCAGTCCCATTTGCTAATGCTTGATAGGAAATCCTTTCGTACTGTTCATCAATTACTGTGGAAATGAGTTGGTTTTCGTTTCCCTGTCTGAGCCTCTTGTGGATCAAATGGATAAGAACGATTACTAAACCTAAGAATAGAAGTGCGCAGATTGATGCTATGGTGACCACAAGGGATCTTGACAGTCGCCTTTTGCTCTTCTCCACAGCTGTGGAGCACGGAGCTAAATGAAGTTGAGGGTTTCCGCCACAAAGTTGATCATTTCCATCAATTGACAAGTGAGTTGCATTTGCAAAAACACCCCCTTTTGGCACTTCACCTTGCAGATCATTGAAGGACAAATCCAGTTTTGACAGCAATGTCAAATTCTGCAGAACTGTGGGGATCAAACCTGACAGGTTGTTGTGTGCAAGATACAGTTGTTGCAGGTCGCCAATGCTAGCAAGGGCGTCAGGAATACTACCAGACAGCTTATTCATGGTTAGGTTCAGTAATGCGAGTCCTTTTAAGTTCTTTAGAGATTGAGGTATGCTTCCCTCCAATAAATTATTATCCAGCAACAGCTGTTCCAACGATATGCAGTTCCCAACAGTATCAGGTATGGTACCTGACAACTGGTTTCCAGACAGAATCAGTTGGTTAACATTCACCAAGCTGCCAACCTCAGTTGGAAGTGGCCCGGATAATGAATTGTATGATAAGTCTAAGTAAAATGAAAGTCGAGGAAGTTTTAACACCTCACTAGGAATTGAACCATTGAGTTGATTCGTTGATAGATCAAGAATAAACATATTCTTTAAGTTCCCCAAGCTTGCTGGAATCGGCCCCTCTAAGTTGCCATAGTATACTAAAAGCTTATTCAAGTGTGTAAGATTTCCAAGTGATGAAGGTATGAGGCCTGACAAGCTAGTGTTGTATAGGCCTAACTCAACCAAATTTTCTAGCCTACCAATGCTCTCTGGAATTGCTCCTGATAGGGAACTATTTGCTATCTCAAGTGCTCTCAGACCAACCAAATTGCCAATGTTCGATGGAATCGGCCCAGAAATCTTATTGTCTCCCAAATAAAGAGTCTGGAGAGTTGTCGACAGGTTTGCGATTGAACTGGGCAGTTTACCTGTGAAAGAGTTATTGCCAAGAACCAGTTGCTGAAGCTGGCTGCAGTTGGTTAGGAAAGTGATGAACTCCCACCCTTGACTGTCATTCGCTTCCAGCCTGTTGCTATTCAAGTACAGGTCAGTGAGACCTTGCAACTTCCCCAAAGCAGGAGGCACAAATCCAATAAAACCATTCACTGCAAGGCCAAGTTTTGTGAGAGCAGAGAGGTTGGAGACCGAAGGTGGGATGGCTCCACTGAACCGGTTGTCATTAAAGCTAAGAACCTTCATGCTGGGGAACCTATCGCCGATATCATCAGCGATAGTTCCAGACAGCAAGTTTTCCTCGACCTGCAAGTTTGTCAGCGAGGACAGATTGTACAGGGAGCGCGGAAGCACACCGGAGAGACTGTTCCCAAAGAGCTCAAGGTCCTGCAGGCCTCCCAGGATGCCAATTTCAGGTGGGATCGGGCCCTCGAGCAGGTTTATTGTCAGATCAAGGTAGTTCAGGGACGACAGGTTACCTAGTGATCCTGGGATGGCGCCTGTCAAGCTGTTGTTGGCCAGTGAGATCCTCAGAAGATTAGTCAGCTTGTTGCCAAGCTCAACAGGGATACGGCCATGGAACCTGTTACTGCTGACCCTCAGCAGCAGTAAGCTGACACAGGAACTGAGGTTGGAAGGTAGCGTACCAGAGAATGCATTGTAGCTCAGATCAAGCGTCTGCAGACGCGCCAGGCGGCCGATGCTTGCTGGGAGCTCGCCATGGAACCAGTTGGAGCTCAGGTTCAGGGTCCGCAGGGACGTGAGGTTGCCGATGGACGGAGAGAGGGCGCCGGCGAGCCCGTAGAAGTCCAGTCTCAGCGTCACCACCTTGCCGCCGCTGGTGCACGACACGCCCTCCCAGCTGCAGACACCGACGCTGCCGTTCCAGGATGGGAGCACGCCGGAGTTGCTGCCCGTGAGCTCAGCCTTGAAAGCAAGCAGCGCGCTGGCCTCGTCGCCGACGACACTACCGTGTGCTCTCCATACCCAGGAGGACACTGCAACCATGACGGCGATGGCGGCAGGAAGCAAGCTCATGACACGCATTGCCATGGTGGATCGGAGCTGGGCTGGTGATCAGCGAAAGCTTGATGCCACTATGCCAGAGCCAGACACAGTCACACAGGCCTTGCTTTTCTTGGTCAGAGGCTCAGAGCAGGGGGAGCAACTTGCTTTTCTTGCTTTTCTTGCCTTTTAATCTTGATGGAAGAGTGCTAATACATGAAGCATGCACATGCATCGCATCTGATTCGTGGTCTGGTGAGACGTCGCTGCCTGCTTCTGTTTGGCTTTGACATGACGGGCAGCGGGGTTTCCAAGTATGGATTGGGCTTGACCATTGTGTAGATCATGTGATTGAATAAATCAGATAAGCAAACATATTCTGATACGGCAAGTCTGAGAGCAAAACTTTCTGGGATATTATAATGCCAATGATTCTTTGCTTCAGGCTTTCATCGTGATATGGACAGTGATAGACAACAACTTTTCCGCAAGACGGAGCTGGATCGTCCTTGGTCCTCCTTCAACATCAAGGTACACCCCAACTCCATGGTCCTATTCGTCATCTTGACGGCCTCCGTGGTGGGCGATGGGTAGGCAACTCTCTTCTGGATGGGTAGGTGGCTGCACGGAAAGTCAGTCCAGGACCAAGAACATTGTCGCGGTGAACGGTCCATGTCAGGATGCACGCGGGGCGGGCTTTGCCGCAAGCTTCTTATTTCGTAGTTTCTTGGCAAGTTAGAGGGCATGGAGTTACAGGAAGGACAATCGGACGTTCATGTCCGGACGCCAGAGCCCTCAGGGATCTATTCTGCTGCTCCGCCTACCTCCGTTTTATTCACCGGCGGTACAAGCTTTGAGCCCTGTAAGCGCACATGGAAGACCTGGGCACCTCTGAAATGCAAGACCTTTCTCTGGCTTTGGCTTGCGCCGCATAATAGGTGTTGGACGGCAGATTGATTGGCACGTCGGGGCCTACCCCATCCAGTCAAGTGCCTGCTGTGCGACCAGGAGGAGGAGACATTGCATCACCTCCTCACCTCATGTATGTTCACTTGACAGGTGTGGATCGATTCCCTAGCGAAGGGAGGATTGCAGCGCTTGGCGCCGTCCCGGACTGAGGAGGACTTTCAGACTTGGTGGCGCAAGACGGCGCGTCGGACTCCGAAAGAAGTACACAAGGGGTTCAACTCCTTGGTGATCCTCACATCATGGTCCATCTGGAAACAAAGGATCGGAATCGCTGTGTCTTTGATGGCTGCCAGCCAAGAACGCAAGTGGTGCTTCGGGAAATAACTGAGCAAGCATCATTATGGAACCAGGGTGCCCCTTCTGTCCGGGCCTTGAGGAGACGGTGCAGCACCTGTTCGCTGCGTGCCCGCGGCTGGTGGCCGTCTGGGCTCGACTTATCCCTGGCCGACCGGCCCCTGATTCACTCTGGGCGGCCATGGAGGGGCTCCAGGACCGCCTGAGCAGCATGGAGCTGGCCCTGGCGCACACCGGGATGGTGGCGGTGGCATGGGTGCTTTGGAAGGCTAGGAACACGATGATCTTTGACGTCGTGCAGCTTACGACCGAGGGCGTGCTCCGTTCACTGCTTCGACACATCACGAGTTGGGAATGCCGCGCCCCCAGACGCCTAGACACGGACCCTCTTAGGACTTGGTGCCGAGAGTTGATTGATGTAGATTAGTCTCCTTAGTTTCTTGCTCCCCCCCCTCAGGTCTCTCTTATAGAAGGCGATGTGCCGGCCTTCGAATTGTAGTTCCTTGTTCATTTGATGGAATGGAAATTGTTCAGGTGGGCCGCTGGCCCCGTTGTTCCCTCAAAAAAAATTGTGGAACCTGGGCCGGTGCAAAGGATTTAGGGAGTCTGGTGGCTGGATAGCTAGGTGCGGGAACGAGTGTACTGTCTAACTAGGGTGCGTTGTATGAAAAAAAACTAACCATGACCGTGGTATCGGCTTGTAGCTGGGATCGCTCTTTCTATCTAATACAAAGACGCGGAATTCTCCTGTGTGTTCGACAGCAACTTTTTTTCTCCATTTCCTCAACAAAAAAAAACTTTTCTTTCTCCGCCTAACTCCAACCTACGAAAAAAATGGATACTCAACGGGCCCATCGTTTCTATGTTTTTTCCATACACGTAAGAGATAATCAGTCTGTTCTAAATTACTATTTATTATTTTGATTTTTCTAGTACTTACCGCTTATGTTTAGGTGTATAAAAAATTATGTAGTTATAAAACTCGAAACAAATATTAATTTACGATGGGAAATTATGTATTATTAAATTATGAAGAAGTTGAAGAAAGGGTGAATTACAGACATACCGAACTCAACAAAACGTCAGCACCAAAATGGAGGTAGAAGCATAACGATTTTATTAACCCAATACGAAGAAAGGGTGAATTACAGACACACCGAACTCAACAAAACGTCAGCACCAAAATGGAGGTAGAAGCATAACGATTTTATTAACCCAATACGATTTTAAGAAAATAAGTAAATTTGACCTCAGCTCACCATGACAGCATAAAAGAATCAAAGGTGGCCCAACATTTCATATAATTTTGTTTTTGATAATATAAGATACGAATGGATCCAAATGTCAAAAATCATTGCATGACATGTAGGGGAATTAAGAGGCTGGCCTCTAATCTCCCTACTTAACTATAAACTAATAAATAAACTCTAAAATTAAGCATAAATAAACTCTAAAATTAAGCATAGCTATGCAACATAAGTACTATATTATTGAAGAAAAACTAATTAATTGCATCGAAAAGTATAAGTAGCATGATAAAGCAATCAAATGTGTCAAGGTTTCAAGGAAAATCTGCAAATGTATTGTCAGTAAGTAGATTAGGCATTGTGGTGAGCTAGCTTTTGGCCTCTTCTAATTTTTCTCAGGAGCAGGGTGTGTGTGTGTGTGTGTGTGTGTGTGTGTGGGGGGGTGGGTGGGTGGGTGGTGGGGAGGCGCAGGTTCGCCTGCAGACGCGGCCACGGGCCTCTAGCCGGCAGCCGAACGCTTGATGATGGTGTATGATAGTTGTAATTGTAACTCGCCACCTCTGCTGAGCAATTCTTTTTTGTTTTTCTTTTTTTGCGAGACAACCCTACAGGGAATTGTCTCAAGAAAATACCCTATCCTTGTCCTTAGACACTGCAATGTTTCCACACCCTGCGCACTGCAGCGAATTTATACACACCCGGGGTTCTCTATACCCGTTTATAAGCATCAAAATTGCAGTGGCAATAAAATGAGCATACAAGCTACTCCTGCAATAAAATTCCAAGAACTAGCAATGGAACTGCCCACAGGCTAGCTAGACAAGCTTTCCAACAAACATCAGTTACATCTTGTTTATACTCATGTTTTCACCTAGATCATTTGGGAATTGAATGTCCAGTGAAATTAGCGCTGGCCAATGTTATATGGGGAAACATTTGCCTCATCTCTGTAACCTGTCTTTGAACTCTATGAATAAAGCCCTTAAGTATCAAAAAAACAAATTGCAGTGGCAACATCATGATTCTATCAACACAATATGACTTCAAGATAAGTATAAAAAAAAAGACTTCAAGATAATACAAATTGACAACAGTTGACCATGACATGGCTCTCAACATTTCATACAATGGTTCGTTGACCATACAAAGATACGTATTGATCCAAATGCCATAATTCACTGCATCCTAAGTAGACGAGTAATAGTAATACGTGCCACAGCATTGCTATCTCTAGAAAGAGGTTGGCCTCCAGCCGACTTGATGACAGTGCTCTGTCATAAGCCATATATACTTTATGATAATAAAACTGACATCAATTAACGATGACACATCGATTAGAATCAAATTAAAGGTGGCTCAACATATCATTCATACAACACTTATTGACATTACATGACACGAACGGATCCAAATGTCACAAATTGAATTCCCGTTGTACCAATTGGGACTTGGGCATGCATATTGTGATGTAAGAAACGGTCCCATCATGTATCCAAGTGTGGGACCTTGCCTGCCAAGAAACAGTGGAGGGGAGACATTGTCATTGCTGGAAGCCGGCTTGGTGGTAGTGCTCTGCCATAAGCCATATGAGAGTGGTGAATTCACCACCTCTGCTGAGCTGCATAGCATGTGACTCCCTGCTGCATCGGTTGGCCGTGTAGACTAGAATATCTATCCACACATCTAAGACTATTTGCAGCGAGTCCTTGTTCTGTTCCTCTCTCTTACGCAGCTTTTTCGCAAGATCGACGGCAAATACCACGCGAGAACTTATCCCAAGTTCGTCCAACTTAGGCTTGTCGTCTCGTAGTCTGTTGGCAAGTTCTTCTCTCCTTTCGAGCCGTGAAACAGAGCTGGGGCCACCATCACGCCAGCTTGCTGGGCTGAGATTGATAGCACCCTCACACTGGTTGGCCAAAGTTCTCTCTGTCCGTTGATACAACTTGATTTGTGCAAGACCAGGTAGCATAGCAGGGCGTTCGACGAGGAGGAACATCATGTACTGGGAGATTGCCTTGATCGCCTTCACATCCGTGTCCTTGGTCCCCAGCTTCCCCATTCCTGCGAGGAGAATATCAATGGCAATGTGCCAGATGACAATGCCCTCCTGAACCTCAGCACCTAGGCGCGCCTCTTCGACCTCAAAATTGTGGTGCTTCAGTGCCATAACGCCCCAATTCAGCCTGATCACCCCCAGTGTGTTAATGTCATCCTTCTTGATGATGCCATCGATATGCTCCACCACACGTTCCTTGACCATCTTTGGAACATTAACGGTCCACGTTCTGGAGCCTAGCATCCAAGCCCGTAATCTGGAGTCGGAGACAGACAGTCCACGGATGCACATATCCAGCATGCTGCACTGCCCGATGGTGCCATGCCACCTCTTTGATAATCTCAAGTAATCAGCAATTGTTTTGACATATGCTAGCAGGTGAAGAGAAACGACCAGACGACGAAACCGGTCCCATCTTCCTGAGCACAGGATTGCATGCCGAAGGCGACTCCACCTCGTGGTGCACAGGAAGGCAAACGTCCAGGTAGAGAAGACTGCGCTCAGCAACGATTTCACCTCCAGGAGAAAGGCACCAGCCAACAGGGCATAAGTGATAGCAATGTCCACCCCGCTGTACCCCGCTGTACCCCGCTTTGCTGCTGAACTGGAACAGCAATAGTGAGGCGGCTACCACGAGCGACGAGGAAACTCGGATGCAGTAGCCCGGCAAGGAGTGGACCATGGCTGCCTTGGTGTAGAGGATGTCATACATGAGTGACAGCTCCATCTCCATCAGCGTCCACCTGTACTTTGCGTCTTGATTCTTGAAGTCTTTAAGCAGTCGAGTAGCACCACCATGGTTGCTTCTGTTTGGACCAAGGTCGTCGACTGAAGAGTCAACCATGGCAGACTTGCAAACATGGAACAGGGCATGAGCATGCCGCTTCAATAGTTCTTCTTTATTCCTCACAAATAATCCCCATCGTGGGAGCTCATACTCGAGGAAAACAGTGCAATTGGCCGGTGTCTCCGTCCTCACCGAATCCCGGATGGTGCTTAGGCTGGCGTGCCTGAGAGCGAATATCTTCTCACAGAACTTGACGAAACCAACGACAGCCACAAAGATGGCAGCCAGCGAGAACAAGGCCCCGCCGCCGCCACCGGAGATGTGCTTGTAGAGGACATATCCAGCTCCCAGCCCCTGACCGACTAGAGTCAGGATCTGGCGCTTCCATAGCTTGTTGTCCTCCAGCTCATAGGCGGCGATGTTGTCCGGGCCGCCGAGGTGCAGGAGGAGGAAAGGCCCCCAGAACGCCACCAGCCGGTGCTTGGGCAGCGCGCTGCTGCCGGCGAGGTTGCCCATTGCGTACGTCGTGATGTAGTCGGCCAGCTGGTACGCCAGCCAGAGAATGCCCATCCTAACCCCGCCGCTTTTGTGCCGCCGGACTCCGGCGAGAAAGAGCAGGACAACCTGCAGCATGAGGCTGAAGAGCACAAGGAACTGCGTGTACCATCCATTCCAGAGGCCCACCAGCTGCTGAATCACTGTTGATGCTGTCTCCTGCACTGCATGCTCATGAAATAAAATGCACAGGAATGTGAGTCCGCAAAAACTATGTTGGCCTGGATCGATCCATATAACGCAACTTAATTGTGCCATGAATAAAACGTACTGGGTGTACACGGTGCACTGGCTCCTCCTGCTAGTATATCTCACTGGCGACAAGAAGAATCTGCCGAGCACTAGCTTGAGCACCTGGCCGACTGAGACGAGGTGAGGGCAAGATAACTAACTAGCAAATTGAATGATTCATTGAAAAATCAAGTCACAAAAGGTTCGTGCGTGTATGTGTACTGAGTAGATCGATTGCTATGCTGTGATGATTGATGTAACCTCAAGAAGAAAGCAATTGGTGATGAACTGATGATGATACCTGTGATGTCTATGGCTCTGCGCTGAAGACCCTGAATCGCCTCAGGTTGCAGTCTGTGTGGGTGTGTGTGTTGGGTCTCTGTATGACTCTCTTCTTCTATTAATACAATGATGCGCAGTTCTCCTGCGTATTCGAGAAAAAAAAACCTGAATCGCCTGATACTAGAGTGCCCTTTTGCTCGGAATATTTGGGCAGCTGATGGTGTTGGTATTGCTGTATACCATGAGGCAGTACAGTAACTTGGAGACCTTGTACACTGAACCTGACCTAGCACGGCTACACCATTAATATAATCCGGCAAGGACAAGAAAAGCAGACATGACGCATGCATGTTGGCGACGTTAACCGCCCACCACAACGTCAAGGCGAGTAGTTCCGCCGGCAATCTGACAGCCCGGGGATTTATCTTTGCGGCTCCTGCTTGCGCATGTAAGACTCTAATCTCCATACTAATTTGTGCTGGCAAAGGGCTTCGGATCTTTGAAAGAAACATGAGACACTGAGACAGTACAGTGTGTTGTTGAGCAGCCAGCAAGCAGCAGCAGGGTAGGCTTCTTTTCAAAAAAAAAAGAAGAGGAAGGAGTTTGGTGATGATAATAACTTTGCTGTCTGTGGCTCTAGGCTAGAGACCCGGCCGGATCACCTAATAACTGCCCTTGTGCTCAGAATATTTGGACAGCTGCTGGAGTTGGTACTGATGGATATGCTCTGCAAATTTGGCTTCCACCAGCATTGCCCTCTCGCCACTCTATGGCGTTCCTACATTTGATCTGCTGGCAGCTCTGGAAGCACATGAATGATGTGGTCCTTCAATGGTTTGTGGCCCTCACCTGTGGAAGTAGCAGTTGCCGGCTGAAGATCAGGCTGTAGTTCTCTATTGGTGCAATAGGTTATGTTTCCAATGAGTTAACTTGCCTGTAACTTAAACTCGTATTATCCAATTGAATGCAATTTGCATTGCCCTCCTGAGCAATATACTGTCCCCCCAAATTCTCTTATAAAAAAAAAGATTGCTATACAATTCGCATTGCCCTCCTGGGCTGTAATGAGTGCATGAAGGAAAATGAATGTGCTAATTGATTGAAGTCTAACATGTGGCAGCACAGCAACTTGGAAACCTGGTGCACTGACAACTGACATAGACCTAGCATGGCTACCAACCCGACCAGGATGTTAACCAGTCACCAGAACGTCAAAGCGATTTCCATCGGTGGTCTGACAGCCCAGCGATTTATCTGTGTGCTCCTTGTACATGTAATCCCCAATCTCCATACTAATTTATGCCAGCAAGCTTTCCAAGCTTGAAACAAACATAAGGCAATACAGTGGGACAGGAAATTAAGTGTGTGTTGAGCAGAGCTAGGCAGCCAGCAAGCAGCAGGCTAGGCTACTTGTGACAGTTGGTATATGTAGTCCTAGCATACCCCTTTTTCTCCTTTCTGTTATTAGGGTCCATCGGGCTGCACCATTGTCAGCATAATTCCAATCATAGGGCTAGTGGGACAAATGCTGATGCCCCACTAATATTAAATGGAACCGTACTATGTAACAGGAAAAAACCACACCAGACACTCAAGAAAATCCAAAGCTTCAATACATCAGTGGATGCCCACCGATCGGGGCCAGTCATGTGGACGTGCAACCGGATGGATTGGCTCTCAAAAGTGAAGAAAACGAAATAGTTTAGGATACATCCTGAGTTCCTAACCAAGGGATGCTTGCTTCTTAGGGCTTGTTTCTTGAGTGAATTCTTAGGGCTTATCCAACGGAGAACCTGCAGCTGCAGGAGATATCCTGGCACAGCTGCAAGCGGCAGGGTGATGCGGTTTCAGGCAGCACGATGGAACAAGCCAAGCCAGGTGACGGCAGCGAGCATGAATATCCGCCGCTGCCTGTCGCAGCTGAGGTTATCAATGAGGGCAGTAGCAGAAGGCTGCGGGGGAGGAGCGGAGGCTACCGAGGAGTTTCTGCAAGCCTGCGACTAGGGAGGAAGAAGAGTAATGGGGCGATTTTTGTCACTGTTCAATGTAGGACCATGTTGTTTATTAATCTTTTTCCTAGATATTCATATGGTGACATGGCCACTTTGTGTCAAAACCATCATCCCAGCTCAAAACTAGGGCTAAAACCAGACTAGGAGCAACAAGATACCTGGTAACCAGATTTTCGTGATAGTTGAGAGATGTTACGCAGATTTTTTTTCCCCCTTTTCTGGATCATCCTTCATTTGGCCTTCTGGAGCTACCTGCTGCTGCATATGCTGCCAGTAAGCATGCACAACAGATGAACAAACTAAGATATATGCATATTATACATATATAAATCAGAATACAAGCATGTAAAACAACACTTGCAATTGAACCATATCAGACCCAGAAAAAAACATACCCTGGTATCGCAATGACTCCTTCGCTGGTGTGGCCATTGTGAAACTAAGTCCAGCAGACCAGCAGCCACTGGACCACCGTCAGTCCAGCCCCTACACTGGCTCATGAAACAGAAGTGTTGCACAAACATAAGAGTGAACACATATAAATTCAAGTCGGATTTCAGACATGCATGCCTTTGCTTACTTCAGGGTGCAGGTGGCTCCTGGTAACTGGGTACCAAAATTTGAGATGAGGCCCGAATCAGCAGTGATCATCTTGAGCATAGCTAGCAAACAGGCTACTTGGGGATACTATGCCATTGGGTTCCAGTGCTGCAGTGTCATCATGCAAAAAGAAAAAAACATGTAGAAAGAGCACATCTGGCCAGCTGAGGACAACCTAAGGATCTGATATATCTAAATTGATACTTGCTCAGAAATTTTAACAGAACTGAAGTGCACTCGATCTCCATTATATTGGAAACAGAAGTACCACAAGTTGTAAGCGGGTAGTAGATTCTACGTGCAAGCACTTACACAAAAGCATGTACATGAATGTGCACACATCAAGGGCATTGTTCGCATCCCTGATTTGTACATCCATTGGAAACTTGTTTGAGGCAGGTGCCGGGCTCCACCTGGTGACCTCTCCAACACATGCAACATTAATCCTTCAAACCCATGGAGCCTGGGAATGCAGCGTGAGAATGCAGTGCTTTTCAGATGCTCCAAACTCCAAGCAAGTTACTCTCCACCTAAGGTTTCAAGCATTTAAGCCTGTGAAAGAAACAATGTATCAGGACATCTAATTGATACTTTAAGTTCAGACTGGATGTAGAGGAGAACCGGTAGCAACTATTCAGGTACAGAGAAAATAATCAAACATGTTTTTTTTTGTTTTCTTGAATAAGATACTTAATTTACAAGGAATTAGATCAAAAGTCAAGTTGATTCAAAATCCCTTGTATGGCACATGTCAACTCATAATGAGCGTGATTTATGGGTCACAGGATCAGCTACTAAAAGTAGCATGCCTTCAAATGGGAAAGTATTTCATGAAAAGTTCTTACAACTAATCACTACAAGGCAGGTACGGATATGTGAGTGAGTCATGGTCATGGCAAACAAAATATTCTGATTAATGTAATCTGTCACACATAGAGATTCAATATCACTCATGGTCGCATGGCACACTTATAATGGATACCAAAACACTAACCAAACTGATTGACCTTTAAATAATTTCTGCACAGAGCAGAACAAATTTTATCAGATTTAGTGCAAAGTACCAATTATGAGTTACCAATAAGAGCCTACACGAAGTGGCCATACAATGACTCCAAATCTCGCTGGATCATAGCCACCCTCCTCTTGTCCATCCTCTCATAGACATCATCCTCTTCAACTCTTGTGTGTCCTCGTCCATCCTGTGCAGCAAGGATGCACCACCATAGCCACACACACCCTAGCCCGCTAAGAAAGAGTTCGGGGCAAGAAGCATACCATTCGTCGTGACCTTGTGGTTGCGGCAGCAACTATGGCGACCTGTAGGTCACCTGGTTGGAGGCGAAACATCTAAGCATGGAGGGAATGGGCTGAAATGAAAGGTACAGTAAACTCCCAAGTTTAATGTAAAATGTACAGTGAATTTGGCTATAGATGTAAAGTGCAAGATATTTCTATGGGGCTTTTCACGATTTGGATAGCGGAATGTTCATCCATCGCATCATGTTCCTTCATTCCGAGGGGTGATGGGGACATCCATGATTACCCGGTAACATGACATGTTACCCCTTGATTCCTGTGTAGCACCAAATGTGTTCTCTGCATGTAAGTACTGCATTTCGCTGACTGACCAGACTATATAGACGGTAAAAAACAAACACTTAAGCAATTCCAAGGTCTTAATCAATCAGTTGATGCCCATCCCAGACCATGTATATGACTGGCCAGAACCCGGAGGTGGTTACCACAGGCTGGGTCATTTTTTTTTTTTTTTGAAACGCAGGAGAGCTGCGTTTCATTGTATTAGAGAGAAGAAAAAGTTCCCATACAACACCCTCCATCTCTCATACGGGAACAATATGAGAGACAGTATTACAAACACCTTGACCGTCTAAACCCAAAAAACACACAAGAACATGACCAACACCTAATACCAACAGTCATTTTTAGGTGTTGCGCATGGGCCATCCTTCATTTGGGCTTCTGAACAGCTAAAGCTACCTGCTACAGCATCTGGCAACAACTAGATACAACCAAGCAGAATAGATGAACAACTAAACATTTGCACACATTCCATATATCCTTGGTAATACATGCATGTAAAAGAGTACTTGCAATTGAACCATATCAGACCCAACAAAAAAAACAAAACCTGGTATTGAAAGTCAGCACAAACCTTCCAGGGATATCATAATGCCAATGACTACTAATGATTCCTTATATCCCAAAATGTGGCCACTGTGATCTGGACACTTAACTGATGAGATTTTTTTTTTCATCCCATAAACCTATGTGCCCAGCAATCCTCTGTTCAGGTTATAGAAGCAAAGATCCGACAAAGAACTATTTATGAACATGGAATAGTCTTGATCGTGGATCCAGTTTTAAATTCTTCCCTGTCATACTTGGAGATTCATCTTCTGTGGCAGCCCCATCTTTCTTCATATGTATAGCTTTCACCAGTATCTTGGTCCTTGGTTCAGGAATCATCCCTCTTGACTTCATTGTCGTGTAATATTGCAGAGCCTCATCGAGCTTTCCTTGCGAATGAAGACCATGAACCATAATAGTAAATGATCGTTGATCTGGACCTGATCCACTCCTCTCCATCTCATCCCATATTTGCTGCACGCCCTTCTCATATTTCCAGCCGATATAAAGGTTCAATATTAAGTTATACGTATCAGAATCCAATTTACAACCTGATTCCTCCATCCTCTGCACCAGATTAATAACATCTTTGGGTTTTTCAGTCGTCTTCAGAATGTAGGAGTATGTCCTATTGTTTGGAGAGCAGCCCTTTGCTTCCATTTCATCCAAAAGCTCATAAACTTTCTCCATCTGCTTTATATTACATAAGTATTTTATCAAAGTGTTGTACGTAGCCACATCTGCTTGACAATGCCGATCATTCATCTCTCCAAAAATCTCAAGTGCTTCTGGGATCCTTTTCTTGAAGCACAACTGATCAATTATACAGTTGCAGATCGCCACATCAGGATTAATCCCTTTCTCCCACATACTGTTGAACAGCTTCACTGCAGCACCGATTCTCCCGTCTCTGGTTAACGCTTTAATAAATGTACCATAGGTGAACAGGTCCCGTTCAACCTTGGATGCAATGATATCATTCCAAATCCTTTGAGCATCTCTCATGCTTCCCTTGACACACCAACCGTTAAGTATGATGTTCCAGCTCTTTATGACAAGCGGGAACTCATTTTTCTTCTCGCGGAACAGCTCCTCCGCCTCCTCAACATGCTTGTACCGGCACAGCGACATCAGGAGTATCTGGAACCCAACCAAGTCAAGCTCAAATCCGTAGTCCTTCCTCAAGTAGAACACCTCTATCGCCTCCTGCACCTTGTGCGCACCTGCATACTGGTTCAACAGCACGGCAAACATCCTGTTGGTCACCACCATCCCCCGCCTCTCCTCAGGAATCTCATCGAACAGCTGCCTCATGAGCCTGACCTTCTTCATCCGCCTGAGAATGTCCAGCATCTCGGTGTAGGCCCTCGACCCATGGGTGTACCCAGGCAGCCCCGCTGCCCAATTGAAGAACGCCAGCGCGACCTGCCAGTTAGACCGTTGCCTCTGGAGCACCTTGAGGACACCATCCTCGTCCATCTTTTCAGCAAACTGACGGAGAGCGTAACCGAGATCAGCATTATCACTGCCACCGATGGACTTGAGAATTCTTAGGATATCACTAGCATAGACCTCCATGGAGCATTCCGAAGCGCTGGTATGGCAATATCTCCGCGATCCAAGCACGTGCCCACGTGGAAGGACACCTTGGTGAAAGCATGGGAGCAAGCCAGTGGGTGCCGGCCCCTCTGAGGCATTGTGTCGAACAGCTGGTGGGCACGACCCCAGAACGCCGAGCCTCCGAAGAACTGCACATGGTTCACGGGTGCCCGCGGCTGAGTTAGTCCCCTTCATGAGAAATCAGAAAAAGAAACGGGGGAGGAAAAAAATCTTTTGCTGCTGGATGGAGTGGATTGCATCGTGTAGTGGAATCGTGGGAGAGGAGAGTATTTCCGGCAATGAGAGGGGGACGCGATACGTACGAGCGGTGGGCCTGCTCAACCTGCGGGCGGCGGCGAGGATGGCGGGGCCCAGCCTCGGCGGCGGCATCGTGCTACGCCAGTGGCAGAGCTGCTGTGGCGGGGTCCAACTGAACGGCGCAGCGCAGTCGGGGAAGGCGGGGGTGGGGGCAGAGGCACGGAGCCGGCGATCGGCGGGGAGGCCTGGTCCTCGGGGGTTCGCGGAGTTGGTGCGGGGCTTCTCGTGGAATGGCGCGAACCGGCGCCGGCGGTGCGTGCGAGGCGGCGGGCGGCGGCGAGACGTCGTCGCTGGCGGCTGGGGGGATGGGCGGATGGCGGGTGGCGGCGCGCAATGCCCACGCGCAGTCAGGAGGTTCGGCTAGTGGGCTCGGGCCTTGGGCTCAGATTAGGGGATTAGCTGGGCTGGGCCACATCAGTCGTGCTCTGCTGGATGGCAGCTCTGCTGGGCCACATCTCTATCTTTTCTTTTATGAATCAGTTTTCAGAGTTAAAGGACCACAAACATCTGGTTTTAGAGATGAGAGATGAGAATCAGACTTAGTCGATAGTTGAGGGACGCCTGGTCGTGGGTCGAGGCACCGATGCTCAGCTGGGCCGTGCGTGCCCCTTCGCGGGCTGGCTTGTGAGGCCGACCCGGTCGGTCCTTGACTTAAAATATGCTGCTAATCCAGCAAGCATAAAACTGGCCACGTCACCCGACTACCCCTCGTTCCCGCGCCGCTTCCGTACCACGCAGCTGTCACATTCCCCTAACGCCTCCATCTCCGGCCACTGGACCTCGACGCTGAGCTTGCCGGCGCATGATCTCACGCTCACCGCGCTCAGGGGACAATCGCGTAGGCGAGCTCTCTCGCGGAATACGCATGCGCAATTAGCTCTGCCATGAAGTGCAGGCGAGCGAGCTCGGCCAGGCAAGCTCCGCCTCGGGAGCCAGGTGCCAGTGGAGCTCAACTCCGTCCCACCCTTGACCTTGATGGCCACCTCTCGCACTCCCGGCCACCCAAATGGCTCCGCCAGTCCATCATCCTAGCAACAGCCTGTAATGGTATTTCTTTCTCCGTTTTGTTCTCAATTCTTTGCTTTTCATCGCTATAATACAATGGATGACTAAATATAATGTGCCATCGCCTTCCCCTAACAGAAAAAAAAATCAGGTGCAATATAGTTTTTGTCTCCTCCAAGAATTCCATTAGGTTCGAAGAGTTTGCACAAGGAAAGGAATAATTTTCAATGATTTAACAATAACATGCATTTGAAACCTAGTAAACCCATGGTTTTAACTTGCAAACCACCTGATGTTCATAGAATTGAAGTTTATTTTTGACCGTCACATACACACGCACACTCACCACAAAAAATTGAGCCGAATGATCTCAAAATTTACAAAATCTCTCCACATATCCCTCATGTTCATAGAACTGAAGTTTAATGTTTTTTTATGAAACACAATGTAGACGATTACATATACGCATGCACACTTCCATAAAAGACTGAGCCGACTGATCTCTAAATTGACAAAATGTCACAACAGATCCCTCATATTTTTAGAATTGAGGTTTAAACTTTTTTATGAAACACCATACAAATGCAGATGGTTACATACAGGCACGCACAAGAGACTGAGCCAGGATGTTGAGGATGCTGCTTTGACCGTTGGATTAGGATCTGACAGGTGGATGGGTATCGAGCAAAAATTGACTCGAATTCAATCACCGGCCCGTCACGTAGCGTCTCCCCAAATTTTGCATTTGTGTGACATCATTGTTGGTGCCAAAACTGAATGAATTGGTACCATACAAGTGCCATGCATCTTTTCTTCTCTGACCAACATTTAAATCCAACCTGTATGCCACCGTTTTAGGTCGAGTCAACTCCCAACAACCAGGAGTAGTAGTGCCATCTTTTCTGTCCCTGCACCACCAGCAGCTGAGCTTGATCGATCTACACCATATATACAGTAGCTTTGTACCACTGATACAACGTTTTCCTTGCAGTCAAGTTAAATTGCTACAGGAGATCACCCCCATCATCTGAAACCAACTCTTAATCTGCGTACATGCTCTTCTGAACCCTATTGATCTCGCTGCAGTGCCGCTAGCACCTCACGTCATTGCTGTGAGTTAGACATGGAACGACACTGCTGTGAGAATTATATGTCAGAAAAGGAGAGATGGAAATGTGCCTCCAATTCTTAAATTGTGATCTCATCAGGTGCACTCTTGTCGGTGCCAGCAACTTATTTCTTTGTACATGGAGAAGCAGTTATATAAAAAAACATAGTATTAAGACATAGAAACTCAACAAACTACTAGAGCATATTTTAGTGTATTATTACCACGTGAGACACTGGAAATTCTAATAAAAATGCTAAATTACCACGAAAACAAAAGATGCATCGCAACAAAAGCAGGTACAGTCATCAATTGGTGCTTGGAAGACGAACAAACAGCATCACACTGTGGACAACTGATTTAAGGCCACACAGAAACAATTACGCTAAAGGCCCTGTTTAGTTCCCTTCAAAACATAAAAATTCTCTCACCAAACTTCACTATTTACCTATCACATCAAATCACATCAAATCTCTCTCCTCATGCATGGAACACTAAACGTGGGTAAATAAAAAAAAACTAAGTATATTGTTTTAATGTACACGACGAGACGAATCTTTTGAGCCTAGTTAGGTCATGATAGGACAACGATTACCACAAACAAACGAAAAATGTTACAGTGCGCTACAGTGTCCGATGTGACATTTTCACCAAACTTCATTTTCACTTTTCGGGAAGTGAACACTGCCAAAGGACCACATGGACCAAACTCAAACTCTCATTTTTCCAGAGAAAAGGAAGAAATATCTTGCTATATATACCATTACTGAGGATAACTAGAAAGGAAAATCCATTAGCCCACTGTAATCCAACCACGATGTTGAGTAGGAAAACGTCATCTAACATATAGCCTTGAATTTTGATGCATAACAGTCCTGAATGCATGAGTTTTAGAATGATTTCAGTAAGATACAGATCACTGTAACAAGGAGACAGTTGGTAGTTGGTAGTTGGTAGTCACAGTTCACAGGAAAACTCAACGTACATCTCTACTGGACTAGTACAGTTGTAAAAAAAAGAATGTGTATAGCAGCCAATTACATACACAGACATATCACAACATCATAAATCCAGCTCTGAAACCCACCTATCTTACTGTTCAATACACAATAAAAAAGTTATTTTAAGGAAAAAAACTATCAACAAAAAAAAACTGCGCAAAGAATCCACTGAGATTACAAATAAATATAACCGTAGAACAAAATATCTAACTTTATAAAATCTTAGTGGTTATAAAAAATAGTATTTTTAGTAACAAAGAATGCCATGCTACTGCAAGCAGGTAGTAGGCGTTGTTGTCGAGCCCTGACGGTGAGTCGCGCGCACGGCCAAGGTGATGGCCAATTGGCCATGGAGCACCTGATGATGCCGAGTAACTCCAACGTGTGGCATCGTGTGGACTACGCCGGGCTCCGCTTAACTCTAACGTGAGAGGGCTCTTCGGCTAGTTGCCTCCAATACATAAGTTGCTAAAAAAATAATATACCTAGATAATATACCAAAGGCGGCACGGAGCATAACACCCTATGGGATAGCGTTCTTTGTTTAAAGATTCGATGCCCTTTTAAGAGATTGAGTACATGTATTTCAGTATGACTTACGGAGTATACGCTTTAGATGTGAATGGAATCTTCTCGTGCAGCTTTTGTGAATTTTGGTCGCCCCCTAGGCCCCTACGTTACTCCTTGCTCCTTGGGCGTGTTATTTTTGGTCAAAGGCACGACCTATCGTGCTAATCCTTGTCTAAAAAAAAATTGCCGGCTCAGGCTCCCTTCTTCTTGGGCGGATAAAACAAATCCGCTGCAGGTGCATCAAAATTCAAATTCAGATATATATAAACTATCTGGGCATAGGTGAAGTTCTTGGATGCTTAAACTTCAATGTATATACGGAACATAAGAATTTCATGTTTGATTCATCAGCAGTGTTACCGAGAGGTTACACAAAGTGACCAAAGGTAACCCATGCTCATGACCTTATCATTGTTAATCGTTTACGAAAATACCGGGTCAGCGCAGGTGGGTCCAGCATTACTGTGGTGCACTGGTGCTACTGGTGCTAGCAGCTCCAACTCCAATTCGAACGACCTTCCCAATTGCCACGGTTCACCTGCTCTCCCGCCAAATCCATATTCTCTTCACCCAACCCAACCCACGGCATCATCCATCCGCTCCCTCCCGCGCTATAAACCTCGGCACGCTCCAACTCCATCCAACAAAAGCCGGCGGCCATGGCGTTCCCGATCCAGCTCCCCTCCCTCGCCGGCCTGCTCGCGCGGCGCGCGCTGCTCGTGTACGCGGCGACGTGGACGACGGTGGCGGTCGCGGCCGTGGCCGTGGCGGCGTTCGCGCCGGAGCTCGCCTTCGTCTGGGCGATCGGGCCCGGGACCCCGCTGTCCACGGCGTGCCCGCCGGGCGGCGGCGCCGGCGACGGCGGGCTCAGCTTCAGCGTCGCCCTGCCGCTCGACGGGCCGCCGTGGGACGTCGTCTGCGTGCCCGCCGGCATGTTCGGCCGGGCCAAGCCCGACGTCGTCGTCCCGCTCGTCTTCGCCGTCGTCGTCGTCACCGCCGCTGTCTGGTTCACCACGGCCGTCGGGGTGTGGGAGGATGATGATCATGACGAGCCGCCGCCATCGTCGCCGGCTTCCATTGACCAAGTGTAGACTCTGAATCTCGATTTGATGTCTATTATTATACATGGAACAGAAATGTTTGTGGTGTACATATGTATGAATCTTGGATCTTGCATTGCCTTCTAGTTTCCGATGCATCAGTTGCAGAAACTTGAAAAAGGCAGTGCAGGTTTGAATATAGCAACAGAGTTTGTGTCACCAGAATTCAGGCACCAAAAGTCCAAAAGCAATAGATAATTCTGAGACTGAAGGAAAACGGATGTTTCAGACGAACACAAATCTGGCCAACTTCAAACCAGAACTGAGCTGCACATATATTGGACAGATATTAACAAACAATACACAGGTTGATCCTTCTCACACCAGAATAACCTACGAAAGCATGCATGGAGATTTATTTCTCAACACCATGAGCTCCACCATTGCTCAGGATCCTATTAACCACTGTTACATATTAACCAGTCATCACTAGTACCACCAGATCCCAAGCAGGATCAGAACACTTCTCTGATCCAGCTGCTCTTTCGGCCCTCTCATTGCGCAGACTTGATCAGCTCCTCGCTAAAGTCCCAGAGCTGCTTTGCCAACTCGTCGCTTCTCGCCGCTTTGCTCATCTTCTCCACGTTGCAGTCAGCGAAGTATTTTCCTGTCACTCCCCTCAGCTGTGGGTTCAGTCCTACATAACAAGTAGTTGCTGCTCCCTGAAAAATATAATCAAATTCAGTACAGTATTTGCAAAATAATATTGGATTCATTACTTTCACACAGTGACAACGTTATTTGATTATCGCTATGAAGAAGAGTTGGTTAGAAACATGAATTGCAAAGATCTGGTTCCAAACCTGGGGCACGTTCTTCCACAGTATGTAAGTGGCAACTTGAAGCACCTCTGCAAAAGAAAACAAGGTGCATTACAACATTGTCAGTTCCTAGCTAAGACCAGAGACTCATATTCTCTGTGATAAAAAAAAAGAGCAAGAGAGCATACTCATCAGAACAAAGGAGTGCCTCATCAAATTGGTCATGATCAATCCAGGATGAACACTGTTAACTGTGATGTTTGCTCCTTCTTCCTGTTTAGTAACATAGAATTAATGATACAGCAGAACAGGGTACTAAACAGGATGGCATATGATTTGAGAATCCGAAGTAAGGTTAAGAGTTTTAATTAGTGTCCACTGGTTGAGAGTCACTAGCATAGATCACAATAACGAAATCATTTTTGGCATGTAAAGAAATGGTTGAATAAAATGCTGATATGGATTGAGATAAAAAAGGGTTTTTTCCCTTTGATAATCTCTGTAAGTCATAATGATATCTAAAGATTTGAAGTTGCTTGTAGTTCCCAAGTTTGCACTATAGCTATTGCTTACCAGTTGCCCCTTATTATGCACTTCATAATCGTGAACAGATAAAAGCAGCACGGCCATGATGGATTTGTCTTCAGGTTTCTATCCTTCCGGAAATGAGAATACTAGGAAGACGAAAATTACCTTGAGCCGTCTGGAGAGCTCCTTTGCGTGCAGTAAGTTTGCCAGCTTAGATTGTCCGTAAGCCATTTTATCATTGTATCTGCCAATAGAAGATCATTACTTGCAGTTCAATCAACAGTCAATCCCCACAAAGAACCACAAATTAAAGGCACATACATTTTCTCATCGTTGATTTTATCAAAGTCAATTCCCTTTGGATATGTATGGTGGTGAGCAACTGATGACAAGTTCACAATGCGACCCTCAATGCCCGTAGACTTGGCAGTGGCTTTCATATTATCAAGGAGGAGATTGGTAAGCAGAAAGTGTCCTGATGAAACAAATGTTAGTGCCAGACAATGAGACGAGCATTTTAGTTGTTTTTTTTAAGTAAAGACATGTTGGCAGTAAGAGAATACCAAGATGATTGGTGGCAAATTGCATCTCGACTCCATCTCTAGACAGTTGAAAAGGGCAGAACATCACACCTGCGTTATTTCTGCAGAACAGATAAGGATTCTGTAAGTCTTGATTCAGTGTAATATAGACAAGAGGAAAACGTTAAAATAGATGTGTATGTGAGATACATCACTGAAAATAAATTTAACTGAAGCACACGAAATTTTCATCATGTCAAAGAAAGGCAAGCATAAAAGGAGGTGAAGAGGGTTACATCAAGATGTTCAGAGGAAGTTTCATCGAATTGAATTGATCCGCAAAAGCCCTGACAGACTTGAGGGAGCTGAGGTCAAGCTTCAGAACATCAATACGTGCTGTCGGGTTCTTCTCCATGATGGTCTTCCTTGCTTCTGATGCAGCCTCAGTGTTTCTTGCGGCAATGATGACATGGGCTCCTCTAAGGGCGAAGACTCTTGATGTCTCCAGACCAATGCCACTAGCTCCTCCTGAGAAACACCAAACATTACAGCTTTCAATAAAATTAGGCAGCAACACATGTTTGACATCTAGAAAATGAGTGCAGGTTGTTAACTTAAATATTTTACTAACTAAATTGATGGCGGCGAAAACTGCACTCTACTCCTAATGAGGAATGGTTGCAATTGTAAACATATACCTTAATAAATTCTGTTCTTCATGAATAAGAAACATAAACTTCATGAATAATAAGAAATAATAAATATCCAAGTTACAGATTTTCAGACTACTAATCCATAAGATCACTTAATCACAAACACTGCATAGAAAGATATTTACTTCAACTTTTTGAAGAGAAACAAAGGTGCTAGTGAACTGAAGGCTAGCACCAAGCAACAACTCCAGCAAAAATCATAAAACAAAACCACCAACAAGGAAAGAAGGGCTAAAGTCGCTAAAATATCAAACATAAATAACAAATAAAATGCTGCAAAGCTAAAATTCAGTCTCCCCGTCAATCTGTCCTTGGACCTCGTGAGCACCCTGGCACCCTAGACCTACTCCAGAATTATTCTCCTTCCATACATCCCAACACAGATGAACAGAAGTGGCATCAAAATTATTCCTACCAATACATATATCCCTCATATACCAACTATTTAAATTAGCAATCTCATCAATAAACAAATTGCCAATCATGCAGGTATATGTGCATTTAATTTTTATTTCAAAGAGCAACACATCAGCCTGTCTTAAAACTTTTAGGAAAACTTCTATTAAGGCTGAACCTGACTGGAATTTATTCCCAATAAATGAAAATAGTCAACATACAACTAACCATAGACAAGTGACAAATTTTCCGATCTTTGTGAAATCAAGGGAACAACTAAGCCCCAAAAATAGTATATATAGTGCAATGAAAAGGACAGAAGATGATAGGCATCTAACTGAAAGGATCCTGCATTGTAGAAATCTTACACCTGCCATAGCTTAAGAGTTAGACATGGAACAACATTGCTGTGAGAAGTTATGTGCCAGAAAAGGAGAGACAGAAATGTGCCTCCAATTCTTAAATAGTGATCTCATCGCGTCCAGTGTTGTCAGTGCCAGCAACTTTCTTTGTACATGGAAAAAACATGGTACTTAAGACTTAGGAACTCAACAAACTACTAGAATATTATTTTAGTGTGATATTACCACTGGTGAGACACTGGTAGTTCTAATTTTAGAAAAATGTTAATTTACCATGAAAACAAAAGATGCATCGCAACAAAAGCAGGTACAGTCGTCAGTTGGTGCTAGGAAAAAGAACAAACAGCATTACGCTATGGACAACTAATTCGAGGCCACACAGAAATAATTTCACCAAAGGACCACATGGGCCCAAAATCAAACTCTCCTTTTGCACACAAAAAGGAAGAAAATACCCAGGCATGCCACCAGTGAGAATAAAGAGGAAAATCCATTAGCCCACCATAATCTAACCACAATGTTGAGTAGGAAAACTTCTTGTAACATAATAGCCTTGAATTTTGTGCATATAAGTTGTAAACACATGAGTTTTAGTGTGACTTTCAGTAAAGGTCCCTGTAACATGGAGACAGTTGGTAGTTGGTAGTCACAGTTCACAGTTGGCATCTCAAGGACTAGAGCAGTTGTAAAAAGAACAACACGTATAAAAGTCAATTACATACACAGACATATCACAACATCATAACTCCAGCTCTAAACCCCACCCATTTTACTGTTCGATACACACCATAAAAGTTATTTTAAGAGAAAAAAAACTATCAACACAAACAAAAAACAACCAACGCAAAGATTCCACTGAGATTACAAACAAATATAACCGTGGAACAAAATACCGAACTTTGCAAAATCGTGGAGATTACAAAGCATGGTATTTTCAGTAACAAGTTCAGTAGATTCAGTAGAAATCTAAGCATTAGTAGATTCAGTAGAAATCTAAGCATCAGTGGATTCAGTAGAATTCAAAGCAACATCATGAAGCATAGTGCTCTTCCAACAACATAATCATGGCACTGGCTAAGATTCCAGAGACGAGGCTGCATATGCACGCGTCTTATTAACAACGACCAGTACAGTTGCGAGAAAAAACCAGTGACAGCAACATGGAACCAGCAATTAAATCAGGGCGCACATCCGGCATACGCAATTTGGTGGTAGGCTAGTAGCAGGTAGAGATCTACTCACACTCCTTATCAGACACCCAAAAAGGGAAAGACCGAGGACCCAAGCCGTCCCGATTACAGAGTCCAAACCCAACGTTTTTTAAAAAATTATCACAGAACATCAGAACAGCGAGCATCACTCATCAACAACGCAAGACTCGGCGAGTTCGCTTAACAATTGGCTAAGCACCACTGTAAAAAAGGGGAATCTTGTTCGATTACCTGTGATGACGACGGTGAGGCGGCTGGCGTCGACGCCGTCCGTGACCTGCTCCGCCGTGGACGCCGACCCGAACCCGCTGGCGCCCGCCTTGCCGGTGATGAGCGCGAGGATACCCATCGCCGACGACTCGACCCGTCAAACTCCCAAGAACGAAAGAACTGAACCGAGCCGAACTGCAACCAAGAAAACAACCCCAAGAAAAGAAGAAAAAGAAAAGGTGAGCCAACAGAGCAGCGCAACCAAGAAACTCCAAGAATCACGGAAATCTCGGCAATGCCGCCGGCGCACCTCGACGCTGCGCCGCGCGACTTGTTTAATGCCCCGGGGAGTGGAGCCGAGGGCGGAAACGGAGGCGTGCGTGCATGGGAAGACGATGGAGGGAGAGGGTGGAGATTATTTATGGTTGGGGGCGCGGGTAGCAGTTTGGTGAGGGAGTAGGAGCGCAACAACGCCAACGCGGGGCGGGGCGGGGCGGAGAAGGAGAAGGAGACGGAGGGAGGGAGGCCGGCCGGAAAGGGATTGGATTTGGATTGGAGCCGGATCGTGCTGGTGCGGGCTGCGATCCGATGCTACGTGCGCACGCTTGCCTGCCTGGGGAATTCTTGGACAGGACACCGAGGAACAGGAGCTCCTAACTCGTAAGAAACAGAGGAGAGGATAATGTTGTTCAGTTTCAGAAAAGGAGAAGAAAAAAAAAGTGTTTGGAGTTCAGACAGAGACGAGTTCGTCGTTTTAACTTGAGATTGTACTACAATTGGAGCTGTGCATGGCTCTTTCTCTGTGTCGTGTTTCTAGATGTTGTTAATTTAGATGTTATGACGATGTAAAATTGGTATAGGGAACGGATCAAAAAAGGAATTTTGTTTAGCAGCGCACGGTTTGCCTCGCAGGAAAAAAATTGTGCACGGATTAAAGGGGTTTTTGGACGAACTTCGTCTGTTCCATTGCGAAACACGGTAGTAGCTAGTTTTTTATTTTCAAACTCTCATCAGCCTCACCGGCTGCCTTGCTTGCGTGTATCGCGCATCTTTCCATGCACGTACCAGGCGAGTCTTTTTCTCTGTTTCTTTCAGGCATGGAAGAAAATGCTTGAGGGCATGCATGGTGGCATGGGTCCATCCATGATCCATGTCCATGGCCACGAGCAAACGGAAGCGCATGGGCCATGGTTACTTGTCAATCAGGGGCGGATCCAGGATGGATGGCCGTCGGAGTCGGTACTAATAAATAACGGGATCAAACATATTTAGATTAGAGATAAATAGTAATTTATAAAGGAATTACATAAATTCGTCGGGGTCAGTCGACCCAACTGACCCCGATAACATAGGCTAGATCCGCCCCTGCTTGTCATCGAGCGATCTCATCTGGCCCTCGACACGAACGCCAGGGCTGGTACAGATAAAAAGCTGAATATGCATGTTATGTAGGCTAGCGGCTGCAGCGAGATTAAGCCCTCAGATTTCCATGATCATTTCCCTGTAGCATCTAACGTGATTGCACAGGAAAACGTATGCTTGTATGTGATGATTGTGTGGACAAACTTTTTTTGTTGGTTTTGTTTGGGTTGTCGTATGTACGTGGTTGCTTGTCAATCGTAGCTGATATGCATGAAGTAGTGAGCACCACCTACGACTGTATAGAATCGGAAGCCATCTTCTGAAGTAAAATCATAGAAACAACGGTACACAGTCGGTCGGAAAATTGATCCAGCACGTACTGTTTTCATCCACGACCAAGAGTGGGATGAAGATGATGCTTGGACCGTTGTTCGGCTACGATCCGACGGTGGATGGGCATCGACCAAAACTTGCCTCGAATTCAGTGATCCGCATCTTGACATTTGTGTGACATCGTTGTTGGTGCCAAAACTGAATGAATTGGCCGTGTTTAGTTTCAAAAACCTGCTTGCAAAAACTGCCACATTTGTGGCAAAATTTCTGACAATTTTCTGACATTGTTGGCACCAAGGTGGTGTTTAGATGTTGAATTTGGGAGGGTGAATTTGGGAGTATGATGTCACATCGTAATCATTGCGTCACTGTAGCATTTCGTTTGTATTTGTAAAAAATTGTCCAAAAATTGATTAATTATGCTCAAAATGTTCGTCTCGCAGAGCACAACAAAACTATGCAATTAGTTTTTGATTTCATCTACATTTAATACTCCATGCATGTTATGACATTTTGATGTGATGGGGAATCTTCTTTTTGCATAGTAAATTTGGGAGTGAAATCTTGGAACTAAACTAGGCCCAAAACTGCACCCTTTGTCAGGTCTTCAACCGGTGGCAGGAAGGTGCAAAGAAAGACAGTTCTACCCTTATGCTGCATGCAGTCAGATGCCCAGGCCGAGCTGCATGCACTTTGCATGCTGCATGCAAGCACTTTGCATGCAGTATGCCATGAAAAATACTACGGCATGCAGATATCATGCACCGACTACCAAATGGCACAAGCTCAACAAAAATGGTTCAAACTCTTACAAAACTGATACAAGCAAAAAACAGCACTTACATCGCAGAAATGTTACATCAAACCTTTGTCAGTTTGTCACTGCACCGTTAGCTAGGTTGAGTCCACATCAGAAAAAGGAGATTGAAGCTGAGGAGCTTCGCCCGTCGGTTCCATTGGGAAACACAGTAGTAAAAAATCCCATGGGTTTCAGTTTCAACTCCCAACAACCAGGAGTATTGCCGTGTCTTCTTCTGTCCATGCAGTCCTTCACCACCACACACTGATCGATCTACACGGCTCACCGGCCTCGATCACCAGCTTCTTCCCTTCCCCGGTACGGGGCGATCAACTCGATCTATCGTTGTGGTCACCAAACGGAATCAGGTAAGCTAGAGGCACTGCAGCGAGCTGAGATTAGTGGGGTTCAGATCGAAGAGCATGAATGATGAGTGTACGATTATATATCAAGCGTTAATTAGATTAGAGGGGGTGGGTGAGGATGACGATGATGATCTCCTGTAGCAATTAACGTGATTGCATAGGGAAACGTCGTGTCAGTGGTACAAAGCTACTGTATATAGATGGTGGTTATGATTGTGCGGACAATAACTTGTGTCGCATCGGGAGATGGAGGGGGAGAAAGTTTGGTGAAAATGTCGCATCGGACACTGTAGCGCATTGCATCACTTTTCGTTTGTTTGTGGTAATCGTTGTCCTAACATGACCTAACTAGGCTCGAAAGATTCGTCTCGTCGTGTACATCAAAACTATGTAATTAGTATTTTTTTACCCACGTTTAGTGCTCCATGCATGAGGAGAGAGAATTGATGTGATTTGATGTGATAGGTGAATAGTGAAGTTTGGAGAAAGAAATCTAGGGTGTGTTTAGTTCCAAAAAGTGAAAGAGAAAGTTTGGTAAAAATGTCGCATCGGACACTGTAGCGCACTGTAGCACTTTTCGTTTGTTTGGGGTAAACATTGTCCTATTATGACCTAACTAGGCTCAAAAGATTCGTCTCGTCGTGTACATCAAAACTATGTACTTAGTTTTTTTATTTATCCACGTTTAGTGTTCCATGCATGAAGAGAGAGATTTGATGTGATTTGATGTGATAGGTGGATAGTGAAGTTTGGAGAGAGAATTTTTGGGTTTTCGGTGGAACTAAACACAGCCCTGGTAAAGAAACAGGGCCACATCCTGTCCGAGCGGCTAGTTTCCTGCAGAGTATCACTATGGGCGGCACTCGGCAAACCCCGATATACACTCGGCAAACCATTTGCCGAGTGTTACACTCGGCAAAGGGGACTCAGCATAGCCCGTGTCGGCAAACAGCCCCTTTGTCGAGTGTCTTTTATCGGGCACTCGGCAAAGGCTTTGCCGAGGACAGAAGCCGACACTCGGCAAAATAAAGCACTAACAGACGCCGTTCGCGGCCGTCTGTTAGTGCTAACGGGGTCTTTGCCGAGTGTCGCACTCGGCAAAGACTCCATCCTTTGCCGAGTGTAGCACTCGGCAAAGTGCTGTCCAGGGGCCTGCCCCAGCCAAGCCTTTGCCGAGTGTCACACTCGGCAAAGGCTGGTGTCTTTGCCGAGTGTCACACTCGGCAAAGGCTTGGCTGGGGCAGACCCCTGGACAGCACTTTGCCGAGTGCTATGGCTTTAACACTCGGCAAAGAGGCAGCCTTTGCCGAGTGTTAGGGCACAAACACTCGGCAAAGCCCGCACACTCGGCAAAGGAAGTTTCAAAAATGACAGAAACAGCCTGTTTGCCGAGTGTTATGGCCAATACACTCGGCAAAAGCTCGGCAAAGCATCAATTTGACCCATGTTTTTATTTATTTATTACGTTAAAAGGACCCCTCAATAAAAACATCACAGGCAGTTTATAATAGGCATCATAGGCAATTGATATATATATAGCCACTAAACCATCACACAACCATAAACAAACACATATAAGTCACTAAACCATCCAACATCACAGAAATGTCACAAATTCAACATCCAAACATCCAACATCCATCATTCACTAGTTTACAAAGTCCAACATCCATCACTCATGGAGGAGGGGGTCCGAACAACGATCTAGCTGCCCGTGCCGCAAGGTCTTCGTCTTGAGGGCCGTCATTCGACGCCGCCGAGCCAGGAGCCTGCCCAAAAGAGATTATTGGTGTGTGTTACAAGATTTACGACAGAAATGAGTTGTGAAATGAAATTATAAGGTTCTCAAGTGACTCACGGGAGAAATAGGAACACGTGGTGGAGGCAGTGGAGGCAATGGTGGCACCACCGCCGCCGGCGACGGACCTTCAACCACCCGCTGGCCAATGCTCGTCAGGTAGGCCATTACCTGCTCCTGCCACGCTCGGTTCATCCGCTCGGCCTCCTCCTTCTGCCTCTCTTTCTCGGCCTCCGCGTCCTTCATCCGCTGCACCTCCGCCTCCAGGAACTCCCGCCTCTGCGTCTCTTCCTCCAACCGGGTATGCAATATTCAATCACAAAGTTACAATACATTGCAAACGTAAGTAAACTTCACGTACGAAGAACAAAACAGAAATAACCTAGAGTGCCTACATCCCGAAGTGCGAACCGGGAAGAGGCTGGCGGATAGCCGCTGAAGAGCTCGTGCTCCTGGCTCGAATCTGGGAGAGTGTGGGGGTAGCGGCCGTGTCGATGGTGCTGTTGGCGATCAAGTATCGCCCGTGCTTCTTGCCTCCTCCCGCCCTCATGACCACTTCTCCATCAATGTCGTGGGCGGTCGGATCCCAGTCTGGCCCGTGGACTTCCCTCGCCACCTCTGTATATGCCGCGAGGCGACTGTGGACGCTGGCGTTGCTGTATGCCGCGGGCCCGTCCTCCGGGATGCCGCGGGCCCGTCCTCCGGGTTGTACTGGACGTCGGAGGTCGCCTTGCCCTTGTGGGCCATAGCAAATGCCTCGAGCTGTGAGCAAGACGCACCACCATGTGACGCCGACTGAAAAAATAAACAATAAGAATTAGCAATTATACAGAATTGAGTGAGCGAAGATAGAAATGACTCGGCGTACCCATTTGGCCCTGTACTCCTCGAGGCTAAGGCTGCCCTGATGGTGTGCTATACCAGGCATAAGCAAACGCCGCTCCCGGCAAAGGTCGTGCTGAGCCGCCCACTCGTCGTTGCACCACTTGTCGACTATCACCTCTCAGCATCTGGGATGCGGGGCGCACCACCACGGAATCACCTACAAGACATGAAGTGTGTGACATATAACAAGATCAAATTTAAAGTACTTAATCTTAGAATAAAACATTATCGATTTTCATACCGTCATGTATTGCTCCTTGGTCAACTTTATCTTTCTTGCCTCGGGTTTCTTCACGGAGATCTTGAGTGCAGCGTAATAATCAATTACGGCCTGCACGCGCGCCTCGTAGTGCAGGTCCTTGACGAGCTTCCAATAGGCTGCATGTGCCACAGCATCCGCCAAAGCCTCCTGTCCTGGGACGCATCTGTAAAAGTCATGCGCATATATACACGATGGATGTTGCATTATTTGTAGATTGTTAATGAATGTGCTGTGTTGAGCAATGTAGTGCAACGAATACTTACCCACAACTCGCCCTTTACCCGCTCGGCCTTGTTGTTGAAGATCCTGCGGTCCCGGTCCTCCTGATCGCGAGCGGCGACGTAGTGGTCAAAGGTGTAGGCCGGCTCCTCCCTGCCGCCAATGGTCATCAGACTCGGAAACAACTCCCTGCAAAGAAGACCCAGGATGTCGTTGACTTTGCGGTCGTGAGCAGCACCCGGGGTGACACTCACCAAATTCCTGCACAAGTGATTAAGATAAATTGTTAGTCCATATTGTGATTTCCAACATATGAATATGAAACGAAAAGGTACTTGTAACATCTAAAATTACTTACCTTGGAGGGCTGGGTGCGATCACGGGGCGACGCTCCATGGGTATCGGGCGCTTCGGGAGTTGCGAGGGGCCTCGCTGCCAAAGGGCCGAGTTCTCAAAGGAGGTGGACCCCTCTATGTCCTCGCCCTCGGGGTCCTCGGCCCCGTGCTCCTCGGCCACGTGCTCCGCTGCCTCGTGCTCCTCGTCCTCGCGGTCCTCGTGCTCCGCGGCCCGAGTGTCCGCCGCCGAAGGAACAAAGTCCTCGTCGGACGAAGACGACGAAGGTACGGGGGTCCGCTCTCGCCTCTTGCCCTTGCCTCGCCCCCCGCCTTTGGCCTTCTTCTTTCGCCCCTTGCCCTTGGCACCAGACGACCCAGCTGCATCGGACCCTCCATCTTTGAACTTCCGGTTGAACTTCCGGTACAACGACATGACGTTCCTCATTGCACCGCCCCGACCAACCATCTTGGTTCAATCACCTGCAATCAACAAAAACATGCATTTATTAGATTTCACATATAAGCATAAATTATTAGAAAGACATGTAATATATAAGAAATATGAACCGACATAAACTATTAGAAAGAGATGATGCAATATATAAACGTACTTTTATTAGAAATAATCTTCTGGATCAGGATTATCTGGATCAACGGTCGCATCATCACTATCGTACATTTCGAGATGTTCATGGTCGTCCTCCAAAGGCGGAGGAATGTCGTTGGCTTCATCATTGCCTAATTGTAATCGCTCTAGTAACTCTACCTCCTTAGCATTATGAACCACATCTCCAGTGTCCTCGTCAACCAACATTTCTGAGTCTAAATCCATTCCGACCGCTTGGGTTAAGTCTATCTCAAAAGACCCTTCTAGCCCATTTTCTTGGAAGAACTCTCCATCATAGGTGTTTGGATCTATGTTATAATCTTCATTGTTTGGGACTGGTAGTTTACCGCGTGGCGACACTTTGTATACAACGTCCCAACCCTCAAGCCTTTTGTCCTTTTCATGGGTATGACAAATAATACACCTGGGTGGCCTGTTGAGCCACTATATAGACATCGTCTCCAGGTAAGACAGATGACTGTCGAATTTCGACTAGCCCAAGACTAGGGGTCTGTCTCACCGCTGAAGGATCAAACCAATGACATTTGAAGATAACAGGAGAAAGAGGTTTGCTTCCACCGAAATTAAGCTCGTATATTTCTTGAAGTCTCCCATAGTAATCGAACCCATCAGAGCCTGGAGTATAAACTCCGGTATTTGTAGTCCTTCCATTGGGCATCCTCGCCTCATGACTTGTTGTGCGAAAATGATAACCATTCACGTCATATCCGGTAAATGACTTGACCTTATACGCACAACCATCGGTGATCTATCTCAACTCGGGACTCATAGACCCATCGGATTGGCCCTGCGAGTTCGACCAGGATAGTTTGTTATATTAATGGCATGACTTCAGTAACGTCAAATTTAGGACAAGACTGAAATTAAGTGTACCTTCTGTTTGAACCAAGAAATAAAATCTGGGTTTCCATGTTTAAGAAGGTCATCAACTTCGTGCGCGGTAGGAGCCCTCCTATTACGCCATAATTGATCAAGAAATTCCATGTATGAACGAGAAACAAGAGTGTTGGTTGCAGAATAGTGGCTCGGTACTCGAAAATAAGATTGTTCTGAATTTACCGCATGTATGGCTCATCTACGGATAGATTGGTGAGCACATAAAGCATGATAGAGCGCCGCTCTGCATTTGTCAAGTTTTTGTTGGTGCCTTCACTTGCACTTCCCAGTTGCCCTCGGAAAAGGCTGAGGTTCGATTCAACTTCGCCAACATTGTAACGAGGTGGTGGATTGTGCACGCTAGGGAGGTTGTCAGCATAATACTTCGTTGTGAAGTTTGACACCTCCTCCAGAATGTAAGCCTCTGCAATAGAAGCTTCAATCTTGCATTTATTTCTGCATTTAGTTCGAAGAACCTTTTGGCATCTCTCAATTGGATAGCACCAGCGGTTCTGCACAGGCCCTCCCATTCGTGCCTCATACGGAAGGTGCAGAATCATATGCTGCATCGGGTTGAAAAAACCCGGTGGAAATATCTTCTCCAACTTGCATAGCAACACGGGAGCAAGCTTTTCCATTTCTGCAAGCATGGTCTTCGATACTTCCTTAGCACACAGTTGGCGGAAGAAATTTCTCAACTCTGCCAGCACTAGCCAGACATGCTCGGGGACATAGCCTCGAACCATTACCGGAAGAAGCCGCTCAAGACATATGTGGTAGTCATGACTCTTGAGCCCGTTGATTCGTAAAGTAGTTAAGTTCACTCCCCTCTTCAAATTCGCCGCGTACCCATCAGGAAATTTTAATGTTTGGAACCAACTTAGCACTTCCTTCTTTTGGTCATTATCGAGAACGAAATCGGCCTTAGGTTTTTTTCATGTTTTGCCGTCCCTGGGAGGTGGTATATTTAGCTTCGGTCTGTTGCATAACCGCTGCTGATCCACTCTTGCCTTGGTATTGTCTTTGGTTTTATCAGGAATGTTCATGATTGTACCACAAAGTGCCTCGGCAAGATTCTTTTCAGTGTGCATCATATCAATATTATGTGGAAGCAGAAGGTCTTGCATGTACGGGAGCTTCCACAGGCCTAACTTATGAGTCCAGGCATGTTGCTCGCCATAACCCACAAAACAGCCATCCTCCCCGACCACGAGAGCGTCTAACTCTGCACGAACATCCGCACCTGTCATCATCTGTGGTGCAGGGTCTTGAACCCTGACACCTTTCGTGGAGTTCTTTATATCTTGTCTAAATTCGTGTTCAAGAGGGAGAAATTGACGATGTTTGTCGAAGCATGAATATTTTCCACCCTTGGTCAGCCAGATGAACTTCAGTGATGCCTTGCATATTGGACATGGGAACTTCCCGTGGACACACCAGCCGCAGAATATCCTATACGCCGGATGGTCATGCAGGGAGTACTGGTAGAAGACATGCATTTTAAAGTTTGTTTTTGTAGCTCGATCGTATGTCCATACACCTTCCTCCCAAGCACGGTCCAAATCATCAACAAGAGGCTCCATATACACACTCATATTTTTCCCCGGGTAATTAGGAATAATTAACGACAAAAATATGTTCTGTCATTGAAAGAGGACGCCGGGGGGGGGGGAGATTGAGTGGGATCACGAACATTGGCCAACAAGAGTATGGGGCAGCCGTCATTCCATACGGGTTGAACCTATCTGTTGCCAACGCAACACGCACATTCCGAGCCTCTCTAGCCTTGTCATGATGAATCCCATCAAAGTACTTCTATGCTTCACCATCGGATGGATGTACGAGCTTATCAGGATTGTATCACACTCCACTTTTGTGCCATGTCATCTGTTTCGCGGAGTCCTCGGTCATGTAAAGCCGTTGGATCCTCGGTATAGGTGGAAGGTACCGTAGGATATTCACGGGTATTTTGCTTTGCTTCTTCTTACCATCAGCACCGACTATCTCCACGAATCTAGAAGCCTGGCACTTCGGACATTGCTTTGCGTCCGCATATTCTTTCCTAAATAAGATGCATCCATTCGGACAAGCATATATCTTCTGATATGGCATCTTAAGTGCATTTAGAATTTTCTGTGCAACGTACATGTTCTTTGGCAGAATGTGACCTTCCGGAAGGAGGCCGCCAAAAACTGTCAGGATGTGATCAAAGGCGTCTCGACCCAAGCTAAATTGGGACTTGACGGCCAACAGACGTGCAACGGCATCCAATTGAGAAACCTTAGTGTGTGAGTGAAGGGGCTGTTGTGCCGCTGCCAACATGTCATAATAAGCCTTTGCAGTGGCCTCCGGCTCCTCCTCCCTAGGTCCATCATTGAAGTGTGTCTCGCCATAGTCATGCAACATGTCCCCTACCGCTGCCTCATCATCAAACTCCTGGATCCGCTGCCTCACGGCCTCGTCTCTCACACGATCAACGGCTTCACCATGGCGTGTCCACCGAGTATAGTTCTCCGTAAATCCATACTTAACGAGATGTTTACCCATCACTCCTTCTGTTTGGCGTTTACGGTTGTCGCAAACCATGCATGGACAGAAAGTAGTTGGCACCCCTTTCGCATTGGCAAAAGCTTGCTATAAGAACGCCTGAGTCTTGGCAATCCATTCATCTGTACATTCACCTTTACATATCACCGAGAAATAAATTTCTTCCATACCAAATTTATAATAATAAATGCATCTACCGGATGCTAGCTTTATGTCTAATAGGTAAAGATAGGTCCTAATCCCACCCGAGAATGTGTAGACGGGTAGTTTCCATGCTCTACTCGTATCCAAGATGAAATTTCGACAGCACCTCCCCGCTGTTCTCCAAATACACGTCCAATTACGGAGATTGTGTATTCAGAGAACAACAGGGAGATGATGCCGAAACTCAGCCTCGGTACGAGTAGAGCATGGAAACTACCCATCTACACATCCTTGAGCTGTCCAAAAACGTGGACAATTCAAAACAGATACGGTTAGACATATGCAAAGATTCACATATTCACAACCGTATCTCTTTCGAACGGGAGACGCCTAACTAGGTTACGTGACACAGTTGTGCACAATCTTGGCCTGTTGAATTTAACTGTACGGTATGAATTCTTTGTCATGTTTTTGCGTATCCTACGGTAAATAAGATGTCATATCATCTTATTTACCGTAGGAAACGCAAGAACATGGCAAAGAAGCCACATGGTAAAGATAATTTCAAGAGACGAATAAGGTGCACAACTTAAACATGGATCTACGAATTAAATGCTGAGGGGTATGATTTTGCATGTGCTCACCTACGGGCTCGACGTCGGGCGAGTCGGTGACGCTCGTGTCGGTGCAGACGGCGGGGAACGATGTGCGGCGTCGGGGTCCAAGTCGAAGACGCTGCAACGGGCTGACTGAAATAAAAACAATTTTTCTGTCAAATAAAAAATTCAACAGCACCTCCCCTACATGAGGAGGTTTCTGAAACCACACATCCTGCAAAAAACGGCACGAAGGCCGACAACCACATAACAAGGATGCGGCACGAAGGCCGACAACCACATAACCGTATTCACGGCACGAAGGCCGACAACCACATAAATATATCAAAATTCTATCATCCTACACAAAACAGCAACTACCACATCCTACCACAAACTAATTTGACAACTAGTTTTTCACATGTATTGTATTGTTGACACCTAAGTGTTTCACACGTTCTACACATGCATAGCAAATTTTTCATAACAATTTTGCCAAAAAATTACCTTCAGGACGTCGGGCAGGGGCACGGGTCGCCGGCGTGGGAGCAGCAGCGGGCAGGGGCGGCCGGGAGCAGCGGGCAGGAGGCCGGCGAGGAGGCTGACGGCGGGGAGGAGGCCGGCGGCGACCGGGCCGGCGGCGACAGGGACGGCGGGGAGGAGGCCCGCGGCGACAGGGACGCCGGGGTTCGTCGGGAAGGGGGCGGCCGGGCGTCAGGACAGGCGTCGGGGCGGCGTCGGGCCATCGGCGTCAGGGCCTCGTCGGCGGGGCGCGGCGGAGGGCGGCGGCCTGGGGCGGCGGCGGCGCCCTTCGGCAGCCCAGGGCGCGGAGAGCGGGCGGCGTCGCGAGCCGGGGACGGCGTCGGGGCGGCGGAGTCGCGGCCGGCGGCCGAGACGTGGCGGCGGCGGCCCGGGCGGCAGCGGAGGCGGCGCTATCCTGGCGGCGGCCCAGGGAGGCGGGCGGCCACGGGACGGAGGGCGGCCGGGTCGCGGCGTGCGGCGGCGGCAGGCGTGGCGACGGCGGCGGCGGCGGGCGTGGAGAGAGGCGGCGGCCGCGCGTATAGATAGGGTTGGGGGGGCGCGTGGGTGGTTAAGTCCCCCCGGCCACCCCCCTGTTTGCCGAGTGTCCCAGATCGGGCACTCGGCAAACTGATCCACCACGTGGCCGCGCGCGGCCGAGGAGGACGGCCACGTGGCCTGTTTGCCGAGTGTCTGGCCCAGGGCACTCGGCAAACATGCTCTTTGCCGAGTGTTGGCACACGGCAAAGATGCCACGTGGGCCAATGACGTGGCCCGCGCGGCCGCGGGCCGGCCGGCCCACGTGGCATCTTTGCCGAGTGTCTCTGACCTGACACTCGGCAAAGGTGCTCTTTACCGAGTGTTTATGACCTGACACTCGGCAAAGGTCTTGTTTGCCGAGTGTAGCACTCGGCAAACATTTCCCAGAACATTTGCACCATACCAAATTTTTCAAATTTGAACAAATACACATCAAAATATCTTGTCAAATACATTCAACCATGCACATTATATGCTTCAATGAAATGTTTTCATTATTTCATGCCTATATAGCTCATAATTCCTTCATAATTTTCATTATTTCATGCGGAGAAGGGCGTAGAAATAATTTAAAAAATATCAAATGGGTCCGGAAAAATATGATAACTTCAAATGAAGCAATCTACGTCGTCTATTGCCTATAGAAAAAGTTATGAACTCAAACTCTAATTCAATTTCAGTTCGTTTCGAAATCCAGCTGTCTCCTTCTCAACTCTCCGAAACTTCTACGGGGATATGCTCCGATTGGAAAGGGCCGTATATATAAACTTTTCGAAATCATCTCAACTTTTTCCCGTAGGCTCCACATAAGATATAAAAATCCTTTGACAAGTATCACTGGAAAAAAAATAAAGTTTGGAGCCCAAAAACATAAGTTTAAAAACTAAGGTCCTGACTTTGCCGAGTGTTTACCAAGAAACATTCGACAAAGGCTAGCTTCGCCGAGTGTTGCCTGGTGAACACTCGGCAAACCCACCAAGTTTTTCAAAAATATTTTCAAATTTTCAAACTTTTATGTTTGAATTCCAAGTTTTTTAAGAATATTTTTAAATTTTCAAATTTTTTTGCCGAGTGTCTACAGTGTACACTCGGCAAAAGTCCAACCCCGGGCCTGGCTGGACATGTGCAGTGCACGTGCCACCTCTTTGCCGAGTGTCGGCTGGAGGACACTCGGCAAAGCTGTGACAATTCAAACGGCCGCCAACGGAGTGTCGCTGTGACAATTCAAGCTGGACACGTGCCGCAGCTTTGCCGAGTGTCGCTGACCTGACACTCGGCAAAGAGATGCTTTGCCGAGTGTCAGGCCGGAGGCACTCGGCAAACCAGGGGCCTCCCAAACGGCTGAGGACGGCCGCGGGCGGCCGTTGGCGGGCGTGTCGCGTGATGAGCACGTGCGCCTTCTTTGCCGAGTGTCTCTGGCCTGACACTCGGCAATGCTCTAATTTACCGAGTGTCGCCTCTATGCCGAGTGCCTTGCTACGGACACTCGGCAAAGTCTTTCTTTGCCGAGTGCCTGACAGAATGCACTCGGCAAAGTTCTGCACACTCGGCATATGCCGGGTTTCCGTAGTGTATGGCCCAGAATGGATGCAAGACCTTTTTTTTCTTTTGGTTTAGTTGCCGTTGTTGCTCGTCTACCGTAGCTGATAGATGCATCAACTGATGAACACGTATAGGATCCAACAGTTTTCATGTAGTGGTGACGTACAGAGGCTGAGCATGGCAGTCTCAAAATACAAGTTAAATTTCGTCTCATCAGAGCAAGAGCTCACACAGTTTCAGTTGCAGCAGCAGGAAGGAAGCAGAAGCAAACTGGCCCCGTTTCGAAATAGGGCCAGGGCTCGCCGATGCAAGATCATATCCTTACATCATCAACTTACCACCGTACCGTACCCCAAGCATTTGATCGCCGGAATCATTGCACGTATATATGCGTACCTGTGCTTTTGGCAAATGGATCGAGGAGAGCGATCTGAGGCACAGAAGGGGCAAGAACAAGGAGGCAGCAGATGCGGCCGGTCCCTAGCTAGCGTTGTCTTTGTTTGATTGCTTCCGGGCAGCTGGGTAGGCCAAGGCATTCAACCCGCCGTTCCGTGATCCATGTGCAGCTGCAGGGCAGCAAGGCAAACAGGGCCGGATTAGCTTGCTCAGCAGCTCATTCATCATCTAGGGGCTCACATCACAGTCACATCTCAGAGCTCTCTCTCTCTCTCTCACAGTGGCGGAGGACCGACATGGCAAGGTAATAAGGTATGACACCTGCCATACCTTTGATTTCCTATGTTAGCATAATCCTCTAGCTCTTTCTGCTCACTTCTTATATATAACGCTGTCGTTTATGTATATTAATATTAAACACCTAACTTGCAGCTAGAGCACAAGACAAGTACCCTGCACATTGGGACATCTGCACTACAAACAGAAATTTGAATTGCGTAGAGATCAATCAACTCGTTGCCATACCTCAATTTGTAATCGTCCTCCGCCACTGCACACACACACACAACCCAGCATATACTGGCTTGGGTAACTGTATCTTGCAGAGGAGGCACCAAACTGTCGTCTCTCTCCTTGATCTTGATCTACTAGCATGGGCGATGTGGCTGAATCATTGGAAGGACGAGAGAGGATAGCACGCGCACACTGTTCACTGCGTTGGTGCGGACTCGGCTGTCAAGGACGTGCCTTGGCTGCCGCTAGTGCTGGTTGGAGGTCGATTAAAGTGGCGTAACATGTACAGAGAAACTGTTCACGCTTCATGTCACCATGCAAAGCACAAATGCACAATGCATGCATGTACATATATCTCCTATATCTAATAAATAAGCATAAAAGTCTCTTTTTTTGTACCATCATAAAGTTTTCGACGGGCGTTGTTTCACCTTATTTCTCTTCCTTTTTAGTTAAATGCAGAGGCGGGTCGATTGCACTTGGCAAAGGGAGGCAGGACACACAAGGGGTAACAAACAATAGGTCAATAGTACAAGGAAACAGATAGGCTCAGTACTAGATTTATATACGGTAATTCCATCGGAATCGGAACAGAGGGCTTAATTTCCAGATGGTCTCCAGTGTAAAAAAAGGAATGGTAGCCATGGTAGGCCAGGGCATTTGGACAGGCTTTTGTTATACCGGGCAGGTAGTTTTTCCACCGTTTGATGTTGCCACCTCGTGATTCGTGCCGTGCCCAGCTCAATCATTCTTTAATGTATTCTGTGCCTCGCTACCCACCTCCGCCGAGCTTGCCTTGCGTTTGGGACGCGTTTTTGCCTCATGCACCAGGCAGATTCGTTCACTACTAGGGCCCACATGTCAGTTGTTTCGTGTTCATCGTTTCCAATCGGTCCTCGTCGCCATCGCTCCCTTCTTTTCCCGTCTCGGTCCTGATCTCTTCTCCTCCAGTCTATGGCGTTCTGATAGATCACGTCTTCACCTAGTGCTTCCTCGCAAACATGGATCCACGATCCGAGATCTCAAGACCCTCACCAGTGAATCGGCGCCTGACCGTAGCTAGCGGCTCCGCCGAGTTCTTCCGCCTTACCGCCGTCCCTGGTTGTACAAGCCGGATTTCCTTTGCTACTGTGGTGTTCATGCGCGTAGGTTTGCCTCAGGGGCCGAATGGAATCAGGGCCGCAAGTTCGTCATCTGTCCCAAGGTGGATTTAGGCCGGGTCAATGAATTTGTTTGCAATTCTTTAATTCGTGCTTTGACGAGTTACTCGTCATTTGGTCCTGAGTTTATTTCATTTTCCTTTGCTGTGTAGGGTTGTAAGCTTGGCATTCGGAAGATGTGGTCATGCGTTTCGTGAGGGATATAGTGGAGTATTGCTTGGCATCAACTCATGATTGCCTCGAGATGGCACAGATGCTCTATGAATTGGAATCGAAGGAGGGCAGGGAAATTAGCGTAGGGATCTAGGCTTGCCGATGTGTTCAGATTTGGATGGTTTTGTGGTGTGAATTATCCAAGCTAAGCAGGTGTTTACCGGACCTCCTTTTTACAATCTTATTATCCTCGTCCTTTCATGCCAACTAGTTGATGCTGTGCTGCTCGCTATTGGCTGAAATGTTGAAATGTGCTCTTACTAGGAGCAACCCCGGGCTACTTGCCATTCACAATGTGAGAGCATTTGACGGAAATATTCTATCAACAATTGACCAATTCGAGTTATCCATATATTGGTGCCAACGGTGCTTCCTATAAGCAAATATTTTCCATCTGTCCATTGAACCCTCTAGTTTTCTGTTCATTTTTAAACATAAGAGCTAAACTAATCACAGACAGAATATCACACTAACATTTGCTCTCAATCAGCTATACATCACATACATTGCAAAATGTAAATAAGGCTAAGTTCAGTGCTGGTCATACCAACATTTCCTTGCAAGTTGCAACCTGGGTGACAGTTTGCATCCAAGCAGTTGGTTCATATGGAACACACCATTTCCATTTCCCAACAATAAAATAACTGCATAACCCAATTCTAAACGATGCAACATACTCCGTACAAAACAAGGTCTAATAGGCATCAGGTCAATGTACTGAATGTTTGAAAGTACTGAATTCGAACTTTCACATCTGGCACACTTCAACTCAAAAGCTCTGAGTCCCTCAAACCTACACTAGACCCTGCAACCACATACATGTTCCCTCTTGATTCACCATCTATATCAGCACCAGTCACAACTTGGATCTGCAGAATGCCCATTGTTATAGTCATTTCCCTATCTGAAAATCCGAGTTGTATTCACACAGCTTCCATTTTCCAACTAGTTCCCTGCTCGAGGATGAAGAAGAAATCCCTGCTTGTTTGCATGACTATACTTTGCATGTTACTGGTGGTGCAAGGCCTTTTTACCACAAACACATGAAAAGAATTTCTCAAATACAAAAGCAGTCCCGTCAAAAATCCTCCAAAGCATACTACTCCCTAAATTATTTGAAAGGATAATAAACTGCCAATACCACATGGGTTCGGACTTCGGAATCGGAAGGAAGGATCCATGAAAAGTACCAGCTGAGACAAATACAACTTCTGAGAAAAGCTCCATCGGAATTGCACCGGATGGGGATCTAGAAAGACGCAAACAACTTCTGATAAACAGACTAAAAGCAGATGATCCACATGAGTATACAAGAGAAGTTTGTATCAGTACCCTCTCGATTCATAAGCTGGCTAGAACTCCTCCCGAGCGCATCATCGTTGGCTCCGGATCTTGTCTTCTTGTTGACACTGATAGAAGGAAGGAGCTCCCGCGTTTTGTGGATCTAGGAAGAAGCTCGCCGCCATGACCGGTCTGCCAAGTCCAGGAGAAGAGAGATACTTGCCTCGGGGTGGAGAATCCGATGGGGAGTGGGTCCAGTGTTTGCCTCAACTCCTGCCTACTCCCTCATCGTTCTGCCTCGCTGCGCAGGCTCCGGCAACCAGGATGTGGGGGCTACGAAGAAAGTGGTGGGACCAACTTCAGTACTGGCCATCAAGGTGCACGATTCCTAAAGCGTATCGACGGTTGAAAACTTACCTGCCCGGGCAGGTACCCTCGGAAAATCCATGCTCATTTGGACACCACACACCACACCATTGGGGGCTCCATTCCATGTGCAGCTGCTGCAGCACACAACGAGGCTCATCAGCTCATGGCTCATATATATCCAATCAAAAAAAAAAGAAGAAGCTCATGGCTCATATCATGCATGTTGGGGCTCCACTCCAATGGAAATGCCACACGGCAGGATAGGAGATGCCATCATGCATTCATGCTTCAGCTACTGGCCTAGCTACTGCCATGGCAGGTTGGCAACTACCTCCGTGAGCCCGCATTGACGAGGACATGTCTGTCAAGACCGAGGACGTGCCTGCTCTGCAGCGACTCAATGGCAGGGTGCTACTGGTTTGTTGTTGGGTGCAAATAAAGTTGGCAGACTTGCGACCATGCGAAACGCAATTCTTCATTCAGTTCAACTACAACGCGAGGAAAGGGCTTCTGCAACTCCCCGAAGAAGAAAGAGAACCTTTTTATTTTCCTGTTGATAGGAAAAGTGAGCTACTGGTTCGGGTACAAAGAAGTAATGTTGCAACTTCATTTTTTCTTTCAGTGCAAAGATAGAATTATAGCCTCCATGATTAGATCGCCACCTTGCAAAATGTTGAAAAACTTAATTTCAAAAAAAAAAATGTTGAAAAACCCAGCTGCAAGCGGAGCTAAACGTTGGCACCTCATTTTCCCAATCACTACTTCCTCTGTGCACATACTTAATTAGACCTTGCATCCTCCCAGATTAAGAACCTAACGTACAGATTTCAGCATTTCATTTTAGCTAAATGATGATCTCAGAGCAGGGGCAGACGGTACTCATGCCATGCCAGCCTATGACTGCGCGGCTGCGCCACCAATAATGAGGCAACTATCACTGTTGATTCTTGTGAACAACCTAATCCTAAAACTCAACTAGATCTGGAGCAAATTAAATTAAAGCACTGAATGGCTGGAAAGTTTTGGTGAGCAATAGACAGACCTGAGTTTGGCTCACAAATCAGGAACATACACCTCTTGTTCTCTGAAAGTGAAGCCGTGAAGGTACTTCCAAGACGAATGTTGTTGAGGACATGCATTCAGATACGCAGTTAGTACCCCATATGCGTGATTATCGACTTATTGGCCTCACTTACATTTATGAGCATACATGTACTCAATTTCCACCTTATCATGACTCTAGACATGTTGCTTACACAAAAAGAGAAGAGTACAACCTTTGTCCAGTAGCACAAGCAAAGCACTAAATCCATGGACGAAAAATTGGGTAAAGAATGAATAAGGTTAGAATCTTTTTTAAATCCTGTTTTAGAGAATGAAGATAAGGTTCAGAGCTGTCATTAGTGCTACCAAACAAGCCGTATTTCCAAGAAAATCTGGGTGAAGTAGCGCCAAAAATGTTTTCAAACAAAAAATTAGCGCCGAAAATGCTTCGCCTTTGGATAAAAGAAAGTAGTACTCCGTAGTAGAACGGCAAAGATGAGGTGGCATGTCCAACCTGCAGAAAGCACTGAAACCCGGACGTGGTTTTTAGTGCGCGTCAGCAGGATTGGTCAGGCTGAGCCCCGAAAGAGGAGCATGTGGGCCCGCGGTACAAAATGACTTTTTGGAGCATCGCGTGTCTTATCCTTCATTCTTTTGCATCCAACATTTCTGGAGTACAATATGATCAGTTGACCACCATGTACCAGAGATTAACCCATAATTTTTAGTACTAGGTATACTGAACAAGAACATGCAAACAAGTAAAGTGTCACTATAAACTTACTTACAAGTAGTAGCATGAAGCATTCCACACTGAATGAAAGATCTCACTGCCTTGCAAGAGTTAATTAGTGTATTCTTGCAACCCTAAACCCTAACTACCAAATACGAATGAAGAATTGAAGATACCACTTCAATGTTGTAGCCCATAATACAGGGAATATAATAGTGCAAGGTACGAAGAGATCAATTGCCTTGCCTCCCCTGGTCGCAAGGTACAAACTGGCAGCGGCAGCCAGCAACTCAACCATGTCCTGATGTTGAAGATTTTGTATTATCCAGATCTTGATAATCAATCAGGATAAACTCAACACTGATGTTCTTTCTAATCAAAGATCTGGATTAATTAGTGTACTGGTGTCCCGCAACCGAAGCAAATCACATACAGTTGATCAGCAGCAGCCAGTTCAGCATCTATCTACACAAAGGAGTGGTAGTGTGGTACGTCTGGACTGGCATCAAATTCACTATGGATGCCAATGCAAGCTGTCCATGGACCATATACTTTGGAGAGTGATTGTGGCAGGACACTTAGAATAAGTAAACACCTTGAAAACCAAGCCAGAAATGCACGTGCTCTCCATTTCCTATTGTTCCTCTTTCCTATATAAACAACTAACAAACACACGAGTTTATACAGAAAACGTTGTTTGAACAAACATATAAGCTATCACTACACTGCTTGCCAAAACGAAATGAACAACAACAGAAGATGCTACTGATTCGGCCGCCATGTCTTCATTCGTGGTGCCTTCGATGACTAGGCCGCCTCAGGTTCTCCCAGCTTGAGACGAGCAAGTTTAGGATGTAGTAGTAGATGGTCATGGCACAGGTCATCACGAAGTTCCAGCAAGAGGAAGGCCAGTACCATGGATACAACAGCCGGAAGAACAAGCTTATCACATGCCTTGGGTAGCGACCAACCTGTAGAGCAACAGTGCCATAAGCAGCCAGGAGGGCGGATTGTACCACCATTTTACCAAATCATAGTAGCAAATGAAGAAATGAAGAAATGAAGAAAATGGTTTAATCTTAACAATTTATTGCAACAATGGGGAGATAGTAACATAAGAATTCAAGCCATGATTGGTTGATTGCTAGAGAACTCTGCCTTTTCATATATGGTGGTGCTCCAAGCCTCAATCACCAGATGATTAAAATTGTTTGGTATCACAAAAACACAGTATGTCATCTAGACATCTTCAGAATTTTTGGTACTTATGTGCCCACTGTATTGGTACAGATAAAGGTATCACCAACATAGATACCGTCAAATAACATCATATCATGCTGCATTACTTTCAAAGTATATTGCCAAAGGAACCACAGTACAATGAATTCACAACTGTACTCAGATTGGAGAAATTGTGGTACTCACAGGGAAAAGCAAATCCAATGTATTCCAGGCTGCATGTCTCACTGCACGTGTTGGGTAGGTAGGGCCACCAGGAGAAGTGAAGCTGTAGAGGCAGGCCTTCAATCTAGTGCTTGTACTCAACCTCAGTTCAAACCCTGCATGAATTAATTCATTTCATAAACAGCAGGAGAACAGATCACAAAATTAGTGCATGCCTGACTCCTTAGGAAACTTATTCAGGGTAGTACCTTGAAGTATGCTCATGCGGGAGAGGTAATGAAGTAGTACTGGCTCAACTTTTAGCTTTTGAAGCTGCAGTGAAGAACAAAGCAGTTAGTTTCAGATGACAATACAACTTATCATCAGATGAACAGAATAGGACCAGCTGTTTCACTAAGAGAGCAACCTGATCAGTGAGTTCAATTACAAAGTAATCTGCCGGACCACCAACCAAGAAAGAATTTGGAAAAGCGGGAAAATGCTGTAGGAAACTAGACAGCAAGTGATCTGCATATCGAACATTGTTAGTAGCATATAATAAGCATTTTTTGCCTTAAGATGACGCTGAAAGGAAACCTACCTTGATCATAGAAGAACATGAATCTAGAGAGCAGAAGGAAAAGGTCTCTACCAGCCTAAGGATTAATAATTGTTAGGAGAAAAAAGATACAGTAGTCTTGGACTTTGCTAGGAGAGAAGAGGTACAGTAGAACTCAATGAAGAAAGAGAATAACCTGTAATGATATTTTAGTAAGTCGTTCAGGTACTAGAGCAACATCTTCAAGAAGATGCTGTTTATAAACAAGAGAAAATACATGTAAGTGCTATAAATACAAATGGAGAGTAATTTTGAAAATCACGAGGAACCAAACCAATGCTTACACGATACAAGGAGAGAAAATGTCTTGTATTTGTCTGTATGTCAATCCTATGGGGAAGATATTATTAGATAGTGTCCGTTTCAGGGATAAAAAATAAAGGAAAACCATGATATGTTCTCAACTATCAGCAGAAAACAGTTGAAGTAAAAGAAATATTTGCAATCATACCAAAATACATTTGTAGCACCTTGAACAAGAGCAGAGCTGTATCTTAGCGATATCTCCTTAACATCAAGAGGGGCTTCAAACAACTGCATAATGAACTTGCAATTACTAAAGCGAGGTAAATAGTAGTGACTACAATTGGGAGGATACTATCCATCTTGTCAGAAGGACCAAATAATCAATCGAGAGTAAGCCAGAACTTGTCCCATCCAAAAATTAACTAGTTTGGTCATTGGTAATTGGTGTTAATACGTCAACCTGAACAGTATTCAGTATGGCTTGGTAATGGATACAATACCCTTTCTTTGGCCTCGAATCAATTTAAACAGGGTACACATAGCATACAATATTTTTGAGGAACATAAATATTTCCATAGTTGTGGAATATGTGCATTTAAGTTACTGAAAGCAATGTTTTTCTGAAAGCTTAAATGTTTACTTTAAAAGACATCAACTAAAAAGAAACATGGTTTCTCGGTAATGGAATGAGGCCTGTACATGTACATCCTTAGACTATTTGTTGAGTAGCACAGCATACCCATTTGTGAAAAAGAAGTGCAAATATGTTGGACGCGAAGGACTGGCTCCAGAGTTTCACTATCAAGTCAAGTATACGCCTTCCACTTTCAGGAACTCTAACAAAATGGTTAGCAAGAATCTCATAGAAGCACAGCAAACCATCTTCCCGTTCATCTGATGGAGCGATGCCATCATCATTCTCGCTCATAATCGCATCTGTTCAGAGTATAATGCAGTTACTTCTTATAAGATCGAATAAACTACTTCATAAAAAGTATGAATATATTGCACAGGAGTTGTGCTTCAGGGTCCAAAAGAATTTATTCAGCAGTAATGTAGACCTGACGATCTTAAAGAATTTATCATACGATGAAATTGCAACCCGACAGAAAGGAACTATACAACAACTAATCATATTGTAGCCTAATGACTCAAGGAAAATCCAAAATGTAAAAATACATTTCTTTTGTTCTAAATGAGAAATTGATTAGATTTCGTCCAATAAATGCTCATCCTGTGTGAATATGCCAATCATATTAATTTACCAATTAAAATGTTTATATAAACCATGTTGCAAATAATCTGGACAATCATAGTAGCACCACACAAACTTAGCTAATGATAAAAGGTGTCACTTTCCAGGCCAGGTCCGAGCAGCCAATGTGAGATCATCAGACAGGTGCAAAAAAAACTCCTAACCCATTAAAAGAGCTACATTTTCCATGGAATAAAGTGGAGCTATTCAAATATAATTATTTGGAAATCCCAAACTAATGGTATGCCATCATATCAAAAAAATTGTTTCATTATTTCCTTATATAACTACCACATGGTCATACTTACAAGCCATACAACTAATGCTCCACCTAAATCCTTGCATATATTCCATTCTCTACCTGGAAAACTAGGAGAGCACAGTAATTCCAAACACTACATCAATATAAAGCATCTTTCCTATTGGGGAAAAAACGAGTAATGAAATTAGAAGCAGAAACTACGAAAGGTATGGCACCTCGGGCACGGTCATCCACCTTCAATGCGATATCGGCAAACAATTGCTGCAGTATCTGGAGACGCTGTGAGTTGGAGCTCAGAGCCTGTGGTCAAGCGGCGAAAATAAGTATCTGGTGACGCACTGCACATTATGACCTCAACCACTCGAATTTGGAGTCTTTCGTGTGGAATTAGTATTTCTTAATTGCAGATATTGGAATCAGATGATAACATTGCCGCTTTTCTGTCAACAAAATCAACATACAGCAAAAGAGGAAAGGGTATAAAAGCCCGGTTTCGAAAAGGACTACAATAGACGCCGTGCAATTGGCTGCGACAGGAGAGAAATCCTGATTTTCAAGGGAGTTCAAAAAACCGAGTAGCATAAATGTCGTGATGTACAGTTTGGGAGTACTCCTCAGCTAGAGCAGCACGAGCAGGTCAGCATGTCCACGCCCCTCCTCCCTGTCTCGCCGCCGCCGCCGCCGACCACAGCATGGTCCCACGGAGGAGCACCCGCACGGGACTCCAGCCGCCGCCTCGCTCGCCTCGGCCATCCCCTACAGCTACAGGCTCCAGGCACACCCCCTGCTCCCCCTCCTCCCTTCCGCCACCGCCCCTTGAATCCTCGTGAAGCCGCGAAAGCTCATGCTATCGCGAGCCATTAGGCCCCAACCACCCGCGACGAGAAGGAATTGACAGAAAATTCAACGACCCTAACATCCCCGGGGCAGGAAACCGACACGGCAACGAATCAGAGCAGCGGGAGGCGCCCCGAGCCCCCGCGCAGGGAGGGGCTCGAGCCGAGAGCGGGGCTTGTTCGGTCGGTACCTTCTGCAGCTTGCGCTCGATCTCGAGGGAGAGCGCCTCGAGGCGGTCGGAGGAGCCCCGGCTTCGCATGGCCGCGGCCGCCGAGCGGAGGTGGTGATCGCCGGAGGCGGGCGGGCGGTGGCGGTCCTGCGAATTAAGCGGTGGAGGTGGTCCAAAACAAACAAAAAAAATAGAAAAATTACTCCGTGTTTGATGGATGGATGGATATGGATACCGGACGCGGACGGGGAGACGCGGATCTGCTGACGCTGTCACGCTCGCGGACACGTGCCGGCCGTCGGATCCGCGGCGCCCGGCTGCTCTCGCCTCGCTGTCCGCGCGACGATGAGCCGAACCATCCAGACCGGCCAAGCTCTCTGATTGGGATTGTGATTGGGATTGAGTCTTTCAAATTTGAAATTTGGGCTAGGTTTTAGAGTCAGTTTGGAACGGGGCGCAAAAAATGCGATGTAAAAAGCTAAGGCTCCGTTTGGATATAGATATTGGAGGGCTTGGCATTGAATTGGTTTCAATACCAAATCAGAGTAGTATTGGTATTATGTTACAATACCAAAGCCATTGTTTGGATGTAGATGAATTCACGAGATGGAGACAATGCCGAGCAATACGGAGGGGAAGAGATGCGAATTAAGGAATGGGTTCTATCAAAGGGCCAATTCCTCTCGGTATTGAAGCAGATTTCCAATTCCAATACCAAAAATATCCAAACACTAAACATTGAAGGTACCTAATTCCAATTTCAAATTCCAACCTCCAATATCTACTTCCAAACGGAGCCTAAGACTAATTGAACTGCGCAAGGAGAACACGTCCGCGCACAAGGCACTCAATAATCAAATGAAATGATATTTCGATTGATTTTGTTTAAAGTATAAGATTTTGATTCGTTTCTTGTGACCGCAGTACTCCGTATGTTGACAACGGCTCGTGTCACTGTGGTGTCAAGTCAGGTGTAGGCTCCGTCGCTCCGAGTCCGACACCACCGCGCGTCGTGGCACTCGCCGGCGACTCGTGCGCGGTGCATGGACGGGCCCACTGAATCCGTAAGGCCCATACGTAAGATTGCCGGCCCTATCTATTCCATGTTTTTTTTTGAATTAAAGTCTATTCCGGTTGGCCGTGCAGCTGGGAATGGGCCTTGAGCCGCCACGCAGTAGCCTTTGTCAACATCCTCTGGCCCACCAGAAAATTTTCATCATCCAACAAAAAAAAACAGAGGTCAGAACAAAAGTCCCAATAATATTTTGCATTTCTCAAAAAAATATTTTTTTGCAACATCCACCAAAGTCCAAACTTCGAACCGGTTTGAATTGATCAAGCTCGGACAAGTATCATCAAAATTGTTCTAAAAAAAGTATCATCAGAATTCTTCTTGAAAATATCAGTATGACTGACAATTGATCCCCATCTGGGCTATATAAATCGAGAGGCGAATACTGTCCTCTTTCGTCTACACTGGCCGTCCGAACGTACGTATACAACAACAATGCGTGATGCCCTATGTACATACACGGAGAGAGATCGACGGAGCCACCACCAGCTTCCAGCTAGCTAGCCTACGCGCCTCACAAGTCACAACCCCGCCGGGCTGCCGTCCTTCCTGGGGTCGCTGACGGCGGTGAGCTTCCCTCGGAACACGCCACCGCCGCCCGCCGCCGCCGCCGGCCCCGCCATTTCGTGCACGATGAACTGGCACACGGCTCCCGAGTCCGTGCTCCGCAGCACGTGGCCCCTCTCCTCCAGGAACGCCTTCGCCTCGCCGCTCAGCGCGATCACCTCGCCGTCGGCCACCGTCTCGTTCTCGTACGTCACCACGTTTGGAATCAACTGCAGGGAAATGAAAAAGAAAAAAAAAAACAGTGGTCGATCAGGAACGCGACGACTGGCCGGCCATGGCGTGTGGTATACTGGTATCTGTTTTCTCTGCTGATGACGTCAGTGTACCTTGTGGTAGACCCTGGGGTGCTGGACGGCGGCGAGGGGGTCCATGCCGGCGACGAAGTGGTTGAGGAACACCTGCATCACGGTGGCGATGATGTTGGTGCCGCCGCTGCCGCCGACGACGCCGGCGAGCTGGCCGTCCTTCAGCATGACGAGCGGCGTCATGGATGACAGCGGCCGCTTCCCCGGCGCGATGAAGTTGGCCGGCGCGGGCGGGAGGCGGTCCGGCGCGCGCTCCGCCGCCGGGACGGAGAAGTCGTCCATCTCGTCGTTGAGCACGATGCCCGTCGACGGCGACAGCACCTTGCCGCCGAAGTAGTAGTTCACCGTCGTCGTCATCGCCACCGCGTTCCGGTCGCCGTCCACCACGCACAGGTGGCTCGTGCCGTGGTCGTCCAGCTGCCTCCATCTGATCGATCGACGCCGTCATGCATCAACACAAGAGAGAATCAATCAATCAATTAGTGCTCTGTCAATTTCAGCTAATATAAGTTAAGCGATTAATTAGAGCATGTGGTCATATATGCAATGCAACGATGCAGTCGCGTTTGCGTACTTTGGGAGGTAGTAGCCGGGAGGAAACGTGGTGTTGTCGACGATCCTTGCCCTGATCCTGTCGGCGAACGGCGTCGACAGCATCTCGGCGACGTCGCCGGTGACGTTCACGAAGTCAGGGTCGCCGAGGTCCATCCGGATCGCCAGCATGTGCTTGATCGCCTCGATCAGCCGGTGAATGCCAAGAAACCCCTTCACGAACTCGAGCGACTTGTACCCTCCCAAGATGTTCAGTATCTGCAAATTTGAAGTAATTGATTTAATGCTAGCTGAAACTATAGCAGCATCTGTTCTATGTGAATTTGAGCAATTGAAGAAGCAATGCGAGCTGCAAGGGCTTACTGACCATGGCCACTCCGACGGTGCCGCTGGACGGCGGCGGCATGCCGAGGAAGGTGAACCCCAGGGCGTCGACGCGCATGGCGTCGCTGACCTCCACCCTGTACGCCCTCAGGTCCTCCGCCGTCACGACCCCGCCCGCCGCCGCGACGTCGCGGGCCAGCGCCTCGCCCACCGCGCCGCCGTAGAGCGCGGCGGCGCCCTCCTCGGCGACGCGCTCCAGCGCGCCCGCCAGCGCCGGGTTCCGGCACGTCTCGCCGGCGGCCAGCACCCGCCCCGCCGGCGCGAACACGGCGCGGAGGCCCGGGTCCGCCAGCACGTCGGCCTCGCTCTTCTCCAGCGCGCGCGCCACGTACGCGACGACCTCGTACCCGTCGCGGGCGAGGCGGATCGCCGGCGCGACGAGGTCGCGCCATGGGAGGCGGCCGTAGCGGGACCACGCGGCGTGGAGGCCCGCGAGCTCGCCGGGGACGCCCATGGCCAGCGCGCCCTTGTACTTGGCCGATGGGTTGGCAGCGTACATGTCCTGGCGATCGCACAGGGGCAAAGAGCAAGAAGAAGCTGCAGTCGGAAAACTCAGGACATGCTAGAAATGCGTGCATTTCATTGTTATTTGTGCAAATTTCTGCAGACTTTCAATTCACTGCAAATTACCGAAACCGGTGACTGTCTCTTTTTGTTTTTGAAACTATGCACTAGCTACTTATATTTAATCTGTGGCTTAAAAACAGGTTATTCTTTGGAACCAAATGAAAAGGCAGAGTTGCTTCTTCAGCTGCAACTGCAACAGCAAAAAAACATTCAGAAATGTTCAGAATGCATGTGGTGAGCGCAGTAACTACCACTATCATTTGACGTCCGGCAAATACGGATCAAGGGTTGAGCTGATCTCTGGATGCAGAGCAGGGGCAAAAAAGTTTTGCAGAGAAGACAGCACATGTGAAGCACCTTTAGTTCAAGCTATTATATAAAAAGATGATGCACATTCTCTGATCCCAATTCTCGCGTGCTACCTGCCCAGTGGCCACTATATGTATTGCATTAGTCGGTTGGTACTATACTACTGTGCTGTTTGGATCATGGCCGTGATTGACCACGCGTCTAATAAAGAAAAAAGGTAATAATTTAAAAGGCAGGTTGCACTGGATGGGATCTTGTCAGCTTGGGCCAAACCTACAGTTTATTTAAGTAAGTGGCACGTTGGCGCTCGTGTCTACATTTATGGTTTCCATGACATTTTTTTTCCCTAAAGCACGCAGGAAAACTATGTACCTTTGCGTGGATCACATGGCCGGGGGTGATGCATTGTGTTTTACGTGAAGATTTTTTTGTAAAATAAAAGGCCAAAAGAAATCTTAGCTCTACTCTTCCCTGATTAATTTTCTTCTTTTTTTTTGGAAAACTGATTAATTTTCTCATGATCCGCTGCTCTGATTTTTTTTTGAGCTCTCCGCTGCTCTGATTTTTAAGACTTCTGAAAACCTACTTCAGCAGTCATCCGTCACTTGCGTCAGCACTGCTGGCCCACCAGACGGCGACGCGCGCGCAACCCAGCCCAGTGGGACCCACCCGGTGCCGGCCGGGTGTCACGCGGCCCCACATGTCATCGACGCGAGCCGGACGCTGCTGCTGATTTGTAACAAAGACGAGACGAGAGCACCGCGACCACGACGGGTGATGGTGGGGCACGTACCGGCGTGGCCGCGGCCGGCGCGGTCTCCCTGGCGTCGAAGGCGACGGCGTCGCCGGAGGCGGCGTCCCTGACGACGACGAAGGCGCCGCCGCCGACGCCGCTGGACATCGGGTGCACCACGCCGAGGCAGAGCGCGGCGGCCACGGCGGCGTCCACCGCGTGCCCGCCCGCCCGCAGCGCCGCCGCGCCCACCTCCGAGCACCGCGCGTCGTCCGCTGCCACCGCGCCCGAGCCGGACTCCACCTCGTGCCGGCTCCGCCGCGCGCCGGCGAGCTTTGGACTGGAATCAGAGGAGGTGAGGAGGAGGAGCGCGCCCGCCAGGGCCAGGAGCGCCGCGGCGATGGCCAGCGCGGTCCACGGGCGGCCGCTCCGGCGACCCCGGGGAGCAGCGTCCTGGTGACGCGAGACGGCTCCGGTGGCCCCGAGGAGAGGGCCCTGCAGGCCGGCGCCGCCGCCGCCGGCCATGGCTGATGCTCACGGCCGAGAGATTCTCGCCGGGATTCCTGGACAGGACGCGAGTGGATGGGAGGGGGGATGGGATTCTTGGATGGCGAGAGGCGGAGAGCTCGGCCTGTGTCTTGTTCTTGGCAACGATGGGAAGATGCAATTATATAGACAGTGCCGGCTTGGCCAATGGGATGTCTCTGTTAATCCCTCTCATTCTCTCTGTCACTCACTCACTCGCTAGCTAAACACGGCGCAAGGGGAGCTTAGTTTATACCGCAATCAAATGGAAAGTCTCAGTCGCAGGAGGATTGGTGAATGCAGGACGCAAGTTGCAGCTGTCTATATTAGCGGTGACGTTGAAGAAGAGAGAGGCTTATTAGTTCGATCTGTGTATATTTTATTTTTATTTCACCCAATAATAAAGCCCACAAGTTGCTGGATTATTCATAGATGTCTTTGTGCATGGTTGGTTCCAAGATGGATTTAATTTTTGATGTTATTTTATCCCAGTGGCGCTATTAAAATAATAACAGGGCATTGGAGATCCAGGGGGTCTCACTTCTGAGCAAGATTACAGTACTCTTAACCATAATGAATTATCGTTAATTACTGTTAGCCAAAGGTAAACTCCACTGACCAGCATCTCCAAGAAATGTGCCTGCACGTGTGACTGTAAGCTTGTACTGCCGCGGTGCTGTCTGGGAGATTTTTTTTTTTGCCTCTGCTGCTGCTGCTGGTGGTGGTGGTTGTCCCCCAGAAGAAGAGCTAGGAATAAGCTGCAGAACGAAACGAAAGCGAGTGGTACGGCGGTGCTTGATGCCTGCAGCGTCCAACTGTACGTGGGTGACAGGGACCCGCAGCCAAACCTCCATCAGGACTCAGGAGCCGCTCGATCACCTTCTTCGCGTGGCGCCACCATGCACGAGATTCACAAGTTAATAATTAATTAGGCGTTCAGCGATGATGCCGGATAATGCATGTTTTTTTAGATTAAGCCGGATAATGAATGTGTGTGATGATCATTCCCCGGGCGTGAATTGCCCTGCCCGCACGCACGATTTTCCTTTCATCGAGAGGAGTTGTAAATAAACTTACATTTTGATGGAGTGCGGGCGCGAATTAGGGGCGCGCAGCTAGCGAACCATGGCGTATAGATGTATAGTACGCCACGACGAAAAGGAGAGGCCAAGCTTGCGTGCGTGGCCAAGTTGTTGCATACTTGCATGCATGTACACAAATGAAAGGACGGGCAGCTTTTTTTTGGCGGGAAAGCGATGTTATTATGAACGGGAAAGCGAGAAATAAAATTTATAGTTATCAATACTATAAAGATCCAAGGAAATTGAAACATTTTTTATCAAAAAAACCCACCCACCTCTCACACCGGACCCACTTGACAGCCCTCCTCCTCAAATGCAGGAAGTGAAGACAAAAATTTTGCACTGCGTCCGCTCCCTCCACCGGAAAATAGGGAAGTGAAGAGAAATTTTTCACGTTGTATCCCACCGTTTCACTCCCTCGGCGAAATTTTTTTGTTACCGCCCCAATTCATACCCGCCCGCGTGTACCCACTCATTTTTCCCCGTCAATCACGGGCTCTCTCCCCTTCCCTTTTCTCCCGAAACCCTCCCCTCCGTCTCATTCCCCTCTTTCTCCTCTGCTCTTCCATCACTCTTGCCAAATTGATAATTAAATGTGAGCTCTAATTATTAAAATATTCAAGACTGAACTCTTAACTTGAATTCAGAAACATGTGTGGTTTCCTTGCAGGAAATGCATTTACTGGCAGTGGATTTGGAGCTCTTTTTTTTGTGAAACAATGAATTTGGAGCTTGAATTGGTACATATGTGGTACATGAGTCCTGGATATTTTGAGAGATATGAGTTTTATTAGCATTTATGATTGCAGAACAATTTAGGCTGCATACCTCCAAATGTCACCAGACTTTAACCATGGCTTGTCGCAAGGCAAGTGAGCTATCAACACTACCATATATGAAAAATCATGTTATTTGTTTTCCTTGCATTCTCATTCATTTTTATACTAGAGTTAATGATGGCCCCATTATTATCATCCTTTAAATTGCCACCATCGTAGCTGCTAGGGGTAAAACATGTTTAACAGTTCTGATTTCTTATTGAATGTTGGAGTGCATTGAATTGAATGAATTTAATCTATACACAGCTGTCAATTTTAGTCATGTACATAATTTATTAGTAACACGTCTAAAAAAGTAACTAAATTATTATCCTTTCTTGGATCTTCAGGTTTGTCATATTGGTTGAGCATAGTCAGGATGGTCTGAATTATGCTTTCTTTGTGAAGGCAATGCTGTGACTTCAACTGGTGATGACAATGAGTTCATGTCGACGAAACTATGTTGTGACTTTCTTTTTCTCCCTTGTGGCTGGTGGAGGTGAATGCGGCCATGATGGCGACGACACCGACAGCGTCATGCAAGCAACGCTGCCGGGTGCCAAAGGGATTGGCATGATGAGCTATGCAGTGGCGGAGCCAGGGGGGCAGGCAGGGGCCACGGCCCCCCCTAAGCCCATTGCAAAATATTATTAGGTTAGTAGGATTTTGAGCTATAATAATTACTTAACTACTTTTTAGCTATTAAATAGAGTATGAATGGATTTTGTAGCAAGAAAACTACAAGCAATTTGAATGAAAGAATAAGCTCTGCATATTTATGGTACAAGAGTTATTTTTTCACAAATTTAGTTACGTAGCTCATCTTTCTAATGTCATTTTTTCTTTTTTTTTGTAATCTAGCTTATTGTTTGTATGTTTCTTCGATGTCAAAGCTCGTATTTTAGTCTTGTCTTTCGAACCAAGTTCAAGCAACCCACCAATGGTTGCTATGGTTTTTTCAAAACATTATATAGTGCAAAAAATAAAGTTGGAAGTGTATATAGTTACGTAAAGTATTTTACTGAGCTTATGGTTCAAATACACCATGACAAATGTTTATAATAATTTAAACACGAGCATTTATGATCATTTAAGTATAAGTTTGTGACCTATGTGGCCCCCTTAATGTTAAATCCTGGCTCCGCCACTGGAGCTATGCTTCCTGGCCGCTTGATAAATCGAGTGCTCTGGCTGAAAAATAACTGCTTATGAGATGTACAGCTTTTATTTTTAACTAGCCATACTCAGTAAGCTTAGAATAAGATTTAGAGAACCAACTTAGCAGCTGTTTTGCTAATAACTTGTCCTTGTGAAATATAAAAACTGGTAGTCTTGCCTTTCTGTCCCCAGTTGTTAGGAGAAAGCAGCACTTATTCTAAGGTATTGTTACAGGATCACTTAAAGAAGCATAAGTCAGAGCATGGAAAGGCCCAGCTTGGAAACATATCAGTGGATATGGTATGCTATATAACTACGCAATGTTTGTGGATACCTCTGTTGCTTTTCTAGAACGCATAGTAACTTATTATGTGAAATTCCTGAATAATGTTGCTGCAGGTCCTTGGTGGAATGAGAGGGATGATTGGAATGCTTTGGGAAACATCACTACTTGGCCCAGAGGAGGTAATCTTTGTGCCATCCACTTCATGATGTAGGCCTGCAAGCATCAACATTGTATCTGAATTCTAGACGCCCCTCATGCGTGTTGTACTTCAGGACCTCAGGATCACCTTGTTCATGTACAAGCTAGCAGCGCATGGCCGTCGAGTACTGCAGACTGGTGAGTGGGCTGATGCCGTGCTCCTGAAGTCCTGATCCTATTCCTGGTTAGGCCTTGCACTGTCAAAAATGCATAAATGTTGATGCTTGTAGGCCTCCCATGCCACCAAAATTATCAAACAATTCAGCCCCTTGCACAATTCTGTAGGAGCATTTCTGATGATTTTTTTTTCTCTTGTGATTTTTTTTTCAGACCAAAAGTAGCTAGCAGGTTGAAAAGACCACTGGTTAAGATTTCTTTCTGCTTGGAATGGTTGTTTACATCCTGAAGCTTTAACTTGAGCTTCACTAAAACTACACATTTTCTGGCTTCTCTCTTTGAATAGCCTGTGTCAAGCATGACTGTTTGCTTTTCAATTGGCAGAAAACATGGTGGTAATGATGATGGATCAAACATAGATATATGGCAGCCTACTCTAGGGTCTAATGAATGTCTGAATAACATATTAATAGGCTGCAAGTTTCAGTTATAATGAGATAAAACAATTATGTTGCTATGGTTATTCTTGTTCAGTTCAGGATAGAAATTTTAGGGGGAGACGATTTTACATGTCATCAATAGATAAACATTGTTAGCAGGTTGCGTTGCAAAATATCACTCCATCATTCCATAAACCAATGGATCTTCTTCTAGACAAGTATTGATTGCAGCCATGGTGTGTTCGTGTAGCTTGGCAGATTGTGGTCTATGGTTGATTAATGCCATGGTCGGTGTTGTATCCAGACATTGTTGGTGTTGTATCCATATTTTTCAAATCTTGGGACATGATCTATCTATTTTGCATGTTTAAATCACCTTTTGTCATCAACTTGAATAGTTGAATGTCAGTACTCCTGTTTTCGCTTCAAGGCCACATGGTCCAAGACCCTGATCTTCAATAAGCAATGCTCGATTCTTGTAAAAAGCGTCAGTCTATTGCTTTCTATATTTTGTTTCTTTTATTTTGTTGTGTTCATCCTCTATGGATCCGCGGGGTGCAAATGTTTACTGACTCTGTTCGTCCCTGCAGTCCATGAAAGGATTCAAGTATATTCATGCTCAAGGTGACTACAACTGATCTGAACAAGGCAGGCAAGTGCTCCACTTTCTTAGATGACCTCTTTCTTAAAGTTGCTTAGCTTGCATACCAAGCTATTATATAATAAGTTAATTTCAAGGGCAGTCCAGCCACAAGGGTGACAAAAAGTAACACGTTAACACTAATCTTCAAAATTTTTGCATGAACCTTCTTTAGAAACAGCAAGAGAATGGCACTGCATCATTAAGGCATTGTTTGCCCAATCTGATATGCATCTACTTTGCTCTGTCAGACCAATTACCAATTATTTACAGAGACAAAAATTGCAAATCTTAGTATTTAGGTTGCACTTTCTTCTTCCTATGCTTTAGAAAATTCGAACAGGTCATGTGCCTTGTTGCACAATTTTTTTACTCTAATGGCTGTCAAAAACAAGCATGCTTCAACCTCATCCGGACTGGTCAGTGTATTTCCTACTACCGGTTCATTTTGTTTCTTTCTATGAATAAATTGGGGTGGCAGTTTCAGTTGCATTGTCCAATAAGTTGCTTGGTTTTAGTACATCATTATCAGTAGCTTGATAATGTTAGTACTAAACCTAAATGCCTTGTGCGGGCCTTAGAACTTTTAAAGTTGCTGGTTGCTTTTAAAAGTTGCAGCAAGAGAATTTATGTTTTTCGTTTTACTTGAACCGGTCATCTTGTATTTTTGTTTTTATTTTGCTGCAGGAGAATGTCAGATCTACCAAAAAATTAGAAGAGAAAAGATTACCTTTGATATCAGATTTACCTATACCACTAATACCTGGCATCGATCTTTGTTGTTCTAAATGTTTGCTACAAGAATCTTCCAGAGTACTACTAATATATTCATTACTACTATCTACTTTTCCAAAGTCAGACGATGTTGACACATCATTTGCTCAATTTAAATCGTGATGAAGGATTTAAGGTATTTATTTACAGATTACCTGATGAAAGATTCAAGTGCTTGTTTTTTTAGTGGTCCCTTGTCAGAGTGGAGACCTAGGATGAAATTTACCTTAACATGGACCGTAACATTGAGTTGCTAAGACAAGTGAGAGAGGCCAACAATGTGCTGGTGCTATCCAAGGTTTTCTGTCCCCTCATTCAGTTTTTCTGTGTCATATTAAGGATCTTACATGTTTTGTTAATCTGTCGAAAGTAAATACCCTGATGCATTTTTATTTTTGGTGATAATTGATTCACATCTCATTAGCTGAAAAATGTTGTTAAATAGTTTTCCTCGAAGATAGTTCAAGTTTGGCTAATGCTCCGGTGACAATACCATGAAGGTTTGTGTCTTTACGAGATGGCAAGATGAAGGACGAGTCCCACCTTTAGCAGATGGCTGGAGCCAAGGGGACAACAGCGCTGGACCTGGGTAGGGTGACTGTGACTGGTTAGAGTTCGAAGGTCTTTTTCTTTGGTCAGGTTCTTAGTGTTTGTTTCTTTGTAAGAGTCTACTGGTGTAAACCCAACATTCCCTACTATGCTCAATGTGACTGTGACTGCACTATTTTGTTTTCAAATTCTAAATCCGTTGTTCATAATTGTCAGATTTGTTAGTCGTTGAAAGCTTAAGAATGAAAGACACTTACATCTTAGACCGCAAAAGCTCTTTTTAAATTTAGGAACTATGTTATGTAAAGTCATTGCAAATTTATCATTTGCTTTCCTAATCTTCATCCTGGTGTGAAGGATACTATTTTTCTTTTCTTTATTTACTTACAGTATATGCGCATTGAGCTATACCGATTTATGCCCTAGATATATTTGTATCGGATCTATAAATTACAGTATGCTCCATACTTTTCATCCATTTCCTACGTTCAATTTTTTCGATCTATAAGTTTGAAATTATTATTTACTATATTTTTAAAATACAACTTTACCGTATGTACATTTTTATCATAAATATAAAATTCTTTGTCTTCCTGAACGTCGAATGGTATGACTTGATAATTAAATCCGAATGTCCTCGTGACATCTTTTCTATGAGTATAAATTTTATTTACTATGTTTCTTTGAACACGTGCGTGTCGCACGTGCACGCTACTAGTTATATATATTGACCAAGTTCTTATATCATGAACGGGCCTAAACAATGAGATGAAATTTTTCTCGCAAAAAAATGAGATGAAATTTATGAAGCTGCTGTGGTGCGAGGAGTTGAAGTGTGGTTCCTGGACACCGGTTATGACGGGGGGAGGAGGTGAAACCTGTTGTGTTGCCTCGGTCGTCAGGTTCAGGGTCGTGTCACGGTCCGGGACGGCACGGCACCGGCGGTGAATCTTTCTTGCACGCCTCGTTGTCTACTCCCTCCATTCCCTCGAGGTCTCAGCTCAGCCGTCAGGCAATCTATGACTCGATTGCCTCGCCACCGGTCGTCAGCTGGCTGCGCAGTAGTGTCGCTCTTGAGGCCTTGACGGAGGGGGTAGAAAAGGGTAAGGAAATGAGCAGGACCTCCAACTCCGATCCCGTCGGGATGGTTGCAACTGTCACCAGGGAACAAACACAGCCGAAGAATCGTGCCAGAAAAGGCAGCAAGTCTCTCCTAGCCGCATTTAGTCATTTGTGCATAGTATGCGTCACTGTTTGTGTGAGCGACCTAGGTACGTGTAGGTCAGGTACATTGGCGGGAGCCTCTGCATGGAGCAGCAGAGCCCGTCTAGATGCACGGCTGCTGATCACAGCTGCTTGCTCATGTTACGAGCTACGACAGGTACACAGTTTTGGACACAAACGCGGATGTGCGAAGCTTTGAAGGCGAAGAAAAAACATGTATAGCAATTAACAGAATGAAGCCGATCGCCGACACGAGGGGATTCAATGATCCATGAATCAGCATGGGCGCTCCATCCTCCAGCGGTGGCGTAGCAATTTCGTCATCAGTCGTCACCCATCAAAGTGGGCATACTACTATACCAAATTTTCGAGGATCAACGATTATTTTATGCTGTTGTGGCCAACATATGTAATGGCGCTGCAGTTGAGCGCACCTTCTCTTTGGGCCCCCCTTTTCGGCAAAAAAAAGAAAAAATAAACTCTTTGGGTAACCCCATCGCTCCAACCAGATCATTTTGAATTTGTTGCAAAGGCTAATCCTTCAATTTCCATACAATTATGAATGCCCTGACTTTTTTTCTTTGGTCTCACCAAAAGGATCAATATATGAGTTTAAATGTTGTCACGCACGTAGTTTCATTGTTTGAAAAAATAAATCATTGCAACATGGTGAACAAGTTTAATCCAAATCCAAACACTATAACGAACATGACTCGGCTAGCTTATAGCTTGCCAATTGCCATGGCTCTATATCAGCGACAACAGGCGGAGTCGGCACGGCTATATGTGTAGGCCGTGCATGGACATTCGGAACAAAAGTTCGCAAGGGAATTCTAAAAATGCAAGTGATATACTCCCTCTGTCCTGAAATGATCACAAAAATCGAATGCATACTGTAGCTGCCAGAGCGCAGCCAGAAATAAACACAAATACTACCACTTCACCAAATTAAAGCTTATATGCACTGGTTCATTTTCTTAAGTAGTTCTGACAATACAGTGCTGAAGATTGAATTAAAACTCATTTGTATGACTGGATGGTTGTCAGCTTGCGCAATATACCCTCCAAACAATGGTGTATTTGGTGACAAGAGGAGAAAAGGAATGCATATGAATCGTCTGGACAATCCAGATTCTGCCCAATTTCGGAACCCATCTTACAGAATACACAAGAGTATTTTATCTACTTCTACAGATCCTTTCTTTCTGCTTGCACATATACTCAATTCCTGTTCTCCTGTCCATTACCCTCTCAAGCCTATACTGAGCTACTTCGTCTCATGACTTACCAGCAAATACCTGTGAACCCGGATATGTCTATCGGTCTGCACCTCAAGTTTAGGCCTCCAGGAGAGGAGACCATCAAAATTGTTTCCGGATCAACTGTGGCATCCAACTGGTCAACTGAATTAACCTGCAACAGCAAACTATCATTGTGCATCCTTTTATAGCCAGGAAAAGTAAAGCCTAATCATTAGGTACTTCCATATGATTGGAGGTATAACTTTAAGAAAGTTTTGGATATCTGCAAAAAGGGGGGCTGGTATGGAGCCAGCAACCACCCCGCTACAAATAAGGGAAGTTCAAACCTGACCACTTTTCAACCATTTTTTCCCATTTTAAAAGCATCGAAAGAAGAGGGTGAAACCTACGATTGAAGGTCCCTTACCATGTTATGACAAAAATTAATCCAATTAAAATCTGCCACATTACTGCACCATGCGCTTCCTCTTCGATCTTTTGCCCTTCTTCCCCGAGTAACTTGGAAGTTTCTTGTCGCTACCAGTACTGGATGCTTCCTCCACAGGCCCTCCCTGTTGTCAGGTTTATACATGAGTGACAGAGGAGAAATTTTGCGTTATCAGGGGCTGTTGTGGGAAGGAGGATTCTCCGATAGGATTACCCTCGCAAAGTAACGGTAGAAAGTAAAAGAGTACCTCTTCTGTGGTCTCATCATCTGACTCTTCATCCTCCATGTCATATGGTGAATCTCCTGCAGCTAATGCTTTGTTGAGTTTTTTCCTGTTCTCTTCTTCTTTTAGTTGCTTAAACCTGCTTGCAAGTTTGTATGTAAAAAAAGTAGAACCAATACATAACAAGTTTAAGTACCACAATGAATTCGCAAAGAAAACAGTATCAAAATGAAATTGCAGGCACCTTTCTCCAGCTGGCTGAGCATTTGAGCGCTTGGCTCGTCCTGCAGTAATAATCCCACTACCTCCCTCATTAACTACAGGCTTTGCTCCTCCCATTTTCCGTAGCCACACTTGCTGGGCTGTGCTGAGGACATTGTTTGTAAACCTAATGGGAAACGTGAAGTCAATACACGATTATAGTTGTGGATTTGATTATTTTTGAGGGGTCATGATCTTATATGAAGCTACTTGCACAATTTACTTGAAACATATCTGAATGCATTTCTCAATGGGAAAAAAGATGTCAGATGCACATACCAATAAATGGACAATCCTGATGGCACTGACAAAGAGAACCATCCAATCATAAACGGAAGGAACTTCAAAACAAGCAGCGAGTTTTTCTGTGATGGGTCATCACTCTGTAGCAGATCATAGATCTTAAGTTAAACCATGAGAGTGTATAGTGGCACTATAAGCACTGAAACAGTACACAGGGAAGCATTCACCTGGGGTGGCTTCATGATCTCCATAGAGACATACTGAGAAGCAACAAGTAGCACAGGCAACACAAGGTAACATATTGTGTCATGCCAGCCTAATGGAGGATGACCATCCTGCATGGTTTGGTTGAAATGTTTTTTAGCATTGGTTTTAGCTTTTAGAATATCTGCATATCACAATCATGAAAGGTATCGACCATTTCAGGTTCTGACCTACACGAATAATAAATTGATAAAAGTTCATCCTATATCATCCAAACAAGGTAGATTTTCTGCATGGCCAGCTACTTCAGTTATGGTACTAAAGAGGAAATGGACTTTAGGTTGTGCATGCACATGGAAGAGCTTCCTGTTGCTTGAGTGCCATCGAATGGGCCGCCTATCTGGCTATAAATGAAATATGCCATTGTTTCAACACATTTTGTTTGATCTTAATTGACTATCTACCTGGCTATGAAAAGAAACATGCCACTTTTCCAACAGTCATTTGATATCAATTGACTAAAATGTTGCATCATACTAGTATGGTTAGTCAAGTGTAATAGTACAATCTATTTCTCAGAACCAGGGATGAAACAACCAATCTATACTTTATGAAGAGATCAAATTCAATACCACAAATGGGAAGAGCCATGAAATGCCAGAACCACTTTGCCGAGCTGCAATTGTTGTAGGGCCTCCCAGCGATGGAATCCAGAAAAATCCTTCTGTCAACAACCCCTTCATGCCATAGAAGACATTCAGTTCAAAAGCCTCTTGATTAAGAAAATATCAAGCAGCCACAGCCAGACTTAGGTTACCTCATTTGCTACATTTGAAAGGGCTTGGTAAAGACCAATCCAGACAGGTATTGTTGCCAACGTTGGAAAACATCCTGACAGAGAAAGTATAAGATCATGGTGCTACGTCGAAAACACAAGGTTTTGAAAGGTAGGGACGGACTCTATCTATCAGGAAAACAATAAATCACATGAAAGAATTCATTTTTCAGGGATCAAGCACAAAATAAAACAGCTAAAAAATTAAACTGTCAGAACAGTATGGTTTAGGAGGGAAAATTCAAGCAACCTGCTAATGGGTTGACTCCAGCTTGCCTATATAACCGAGCAGTCTCTAGCTGAATTCTTTCCTAATAAGAATTATATAGAAGCAGGAAATCAAAATATGCAAATAAGTGAGTTTGAAAATAGCAAGGCTAAAATAAGTTTCTAGGTAGCACAATCAATGATTGGAATTTCCAACAACTATACAAACCTGGTTGCCAGCATATCTCTGTTGGATTGCCTTAATCTGCGGCTGCAAATTTTGCATTGCCAGAGTTGATTCCACCTGAAATTTACAAGCAATTCAGCGATCAGTCCACCAAATCTGTAATCAGAAACCAGAGATGGGGCGACTTTGTTCAAATTGGTTAGAACATTCACCTGTTTTTTGGTTAGAGGCAACGTCGCAGCCTTAACAATGATGGTGAGCAGAATGATTGCAAACCCATAAGCGTAGGGCACATGGACTGCGGACAGACCGTCCTTGAGAATCTGCATGACGAGGCTCAGATAGCATCAGCATTCCGATGCTTTCAGTATTATGAACCTTACCGTTCTAAGTCCTAGGTAGTGAAAATAACAGTATAAAACAGTACATAACTCTGAATTCTAGCATTTCACGTAAGAAAAACTTCGAGGATTAATGCCTACACACTGCACAGGCTTTCATGGACACCCATTCCCATGTCGAAGCACAAAGGATTGGTTTGGGAACCTATCGATCAATGTTGTTGCAAGTTACAGAGACAGAAAGCACGGAAGCATGAGCAGCGCATACTGCAGACACCCACACCCCAGTCCTCACCCTTGACTGTCCTGTCCATGAAGTCAGCACTTCCATAATTCATAATTCGGGCGCATTCAATTCTCCCAGAATCGTTGTCAACCGTGAGACCGGTAACAGCCACAGAACCGCCATTGATTAGGCAACCATTTCATTACCTTGAGCACGACCTCCAGGTACTCGGAGATGAAGCCGAACCACCCGCCGTTCTTCTGCACCGCCGTCGCGGCCGCCTCCCCGGCGTCCCCTCCCGCCGCCGCGTCGGCCGCGACGACCGCGGCGTCGGCGAGCGTGTAGAGCGCGGCCTCGGCGCGCTCCAGCGCGGCCTGGAGGTGGGGCCCCGCGAGCGAGTCGAGCCCGTGGAGGCCCGCCCTCACCGCGCACGACGCGGCGCGCCGGCCGCGCGGCCGCAGCCGGAGCGGCGGGAGCAGGGGCAGCGGCCTCACCGCCGCCGCCGCAGCGCCCCCGCCGGCGCGGGGCAGCGCGGGGAGGAGCGACGAGGGGGAGGAGAGCAGCGCCTTGGCCATCGCCAGGGAGGAGGGGATGGCAAGGAAGGGACGGGTGGGGTTTAGGGTTAGGGTTTCATGCACGGGGAGGGGAGCCCGTGCGGTGGCGGTGGCGGTGGTGGGAGGCAGCGAGAGGTGGAGGAGGAGAGCGGAGAAGTGGAGGTGGAGGAGGAGAGGAGGTGGGAGAGGCTTTATCCGCTTCGGTGCTCGTGGACTCGGCGCACCACTACTACTACTGTTTCGAACTGATTTTTAGTTCAAAAAGATGGTAGTGCTGTTCACTGTGCTCGCTCCCTCACCATGGGAATTTTGTGCTCCGACTTTAGAATTCCTGTTGGCCAAACTTTTACATCACTGATTGATGTAGATGTAGCAAGGTTGATGTTGTTTATGGTCACCATGGGAGTATCGAGACAGTTTATCCTTGTTTTCATGTTAACTCATAAGGCAATTACATGCTACCCTTATGCAATAGAAAACATATGTAATTACAAAATTCGCTGCACTATTACTCACAGTTTTATTGGAAAAGGGTCGCACCTCATAATTGTTTACCCACGAGTCGCACCTTATAATTGCTTACAAAGAGTTAGTTTAATAAATATGTTTAGTTTCTATTCAAAATGCTTTTACACCAACAGTTCCTATTCAAAGTTAAAGTTAAAAAGTCTAGATTAAAATATTTTCTTAATTAGACTACACCTTCTATGGATGAATAGAGGGAATAAAATTTTATTTTTATTCGCGCTTGCATTAGTCCCTGATTGTTTTGGCTTTTTTCTAGCACAAACCTCCGACTTGGCTTTTGAAAAGCTAAAATGCTTTCTTCTAAGGAAATTAACTAAAAGCTAAAAGGGTACTTAAGATGTGCTTTCTCTCAATTTTGGTGTGCTCAGAAGCTAATTTTTTTTAGAAAAGACAATAGCTAGAAACAAATTGATAGAAGCCAAAGCGAGGAAGGCAACTTTTTAAGCCAAAAACATCAAAAATTTATTCTATAAAGTCTAAAAGACAAACCCTTACGCCACACTCAACGCAGTAGCTTTGGTGGTGGCTTTGTAGGCCAACTAGGCTCAGACTCCACCGTGCAGGTCTTCAAGAGAGAAAGGAAGAAACATGCAAAAAGAGGGGAAAATTGGTGTATGTAGTACGTTGATCTATTTGAAGCTATCGCTGTTTTGGGTGATCAAAACTTTTATTGGTGCTCTATCAACTCTTTTGTTTGTATGGACAATTTGGCTTATCAGCCATCGGTCAGCAGTATTTTTCTCTCAGCAGAAATCAGCACCAGCCACCAACCACCAGCAGTATTTTTCTCTCCGCACAAATCAACATCAACCAGCAGCCAAACGAAGAGGCCATAGCCCCTAGTTTCATGCCCTTGCATTGGGCCTGCCCCTATTATCACAGTAGCTTTTCAAAATCACATTCAAGCTAGTAACAAAAATCCTCTTGGTTACAAGGCATTACTAACAGAATCGATAAAAAATATCGCAACAAATTGGATTCTGCATAGCGTGTCACAACAACCAAAAACTAGCTTTACATTCATCCACATCATCCAAAAATTGACCAAGAGGGAGTGGGAGTGCTTGGAATATACTATAGGCAGTTTTGTATGAACTTCATTCCGTTCAATGATTACTATTCGTCGGTTCAAATGTTGAACTGTGAAATCAAAAGGTTTAAGGATATGCCAAAAGAGTACGCACTCAGCGTTCAGAAAAAAAAGAGAGAGGAGAAAGAAAAAAGAATGTGTACAGCTCGGGTCCTCTGAAAGCGACATGGATCTCCCTCCATGCTGAAGAATCTGCCTTTGCCAGGTTACCATGTACTGTAGGCATGTACCCCGTCGCCTTGCCGAACGGTGTTACACTTTCAGAATCAGAGATACCAAGGCGGTGTTTAGATCCGGAATTGGGAGGCCCAATTCGGGTCTGACGCGCGGCAGGCTTAATAAATGCGCAACTGTAGCATTTCGTTTGTATGTGTGAAAAATTGTTTAAAAATTTATTAATTAGGCTCAAAATGTTCGTCTTGCAGAGTACAATAAAACTGTGCAATTAATTTTTTATTTCATCTACATTTAATACTCTATGCATGTTATGACATTTTTATGTGATGGAGAATCCTTTTTGCATAGTAAATTTAGGAGGAATTTTTTGGAACTAAACAGGCCCAGGTTTGCTTCTTGCATCAAAGGTATGACTATGAGCTAGTTTGGTACTGGCAATTGAGTTCATCCTCAGCTCTGGCCCCTGGGCACAGAATCCAGTAGCCTACTCCGAAGTTTCTGAATTCAGTAAAAATATGATGGTCGAATCCGACGCGCCGGCTGGAAAGACAGACCGAATCAGCCCGTTTCCGGCTCTCGATCTGCCATTCTGCCACCCGGGTATCCACTCGCCGCTGCGGCAGCTCCTGGCCACAGATAGCCATCCGCTGCAAGCATATTCGCAGTTGCTTTCTCCATGGCTACACAAATCTCCCGTGTGAAGGAGGATCATTTCATGGCTCTCTACTGGCCACACGAAAGCCTGAAAAATATCTGCTTCCCAGGAGCAAATAGAGAGAGATCTTTCTACAGCACGGGTCAGTTAGGCAAATTCAGCATTCAGTTTGTCCGCAAAAATTACAGTTTAGCCTCACCCCAAAAGGATGAGATATGTTAACCGCTCAAAAAAAAAGAGATATGTTAACTGTCTGAAAAAAGCACAGGTTGCTCAATATAACCAGGATACGAGGGGGATTCAATTAACGATGATGTGCATATATGGATGCATCAACCATGAATATAGCAACACATCAGATCCTGATTCGGTTTCTGAAGAAAGCGAGACAGCCACATAAAAAACGGTTAAGGCAATGATTACAAACAATTGCTGAAATTGACAATGCGATTCCAAACCTCACAATCATACTAGGTATCCATCAAGATTATTATGAGCCTGCTTAACTGAATATACACAGAATCTTAACTAGCCATCTTTCAGATAGTCAAGGAGATCACCAATATAGTGATGTGCAACACAGGTACAGGGGAATTAACAGAGGTAAACTTTTTCCTAAATCGCCAACTTTTATGGGGGAAAACAGAGGTTCATCAACTTATAAGCTACACTCTTAGCAGCAAAAGATGATATTTCACTGATCCATGGCACAACCTGTTACATTCCGGTACATCATGGAACATACCGGAAGATCTATAGGCTACCTGTTTCTCTCTTCTATGATAAAACAAGATCACTGTCGCCAAGGTGAGGAGGCCTCATGCACACCTGAACTTCATGCTCCTCTGGTCCAACCCGGTGCTTTGGAACCATGATTTCCAGTCCAGTTCCTGTCTCATCATAATACGCCTCGATCTTCGCATCTTCTGGGATCCTTGTGGCCAAAGGTATCTCTCTCACAAACTCGCCGGGAGGGCAGTGCTCAGGGAAAGGGTCTGTCAGCCTGAATGTCCTGTCATGCCTCTTGATGATGGGCATCCGGGCGGTGCTCACGCATGTTATCTTCACAATGCCATGTGTCAGTGTGTTCCTCCAAGACACCTTGACGCTGTGTGGGTCAGAGAAGAGCATGCTCACTACGATTAAGTACCCTTCATCATCCTCGTATATCGTCTTGGCAGCAGTGACAGGCCCGCTTGCATGTTTTGCCACACCAGTGAACTCATGCATCCATGATGGCTCACCAGTGTGAGCTTCTACCTCTTGCTCTCTGTCAGAACATGAATTGTTTGCCATCACACAGTCCTCCTCCACGCCATGGCCAAAGAAATCCTTGCGTCGTTTGGCACACTTTGGCGATAGGTCCATCCCATCATCTGATGATGGTGGAGTTGATAGGTTGAGACCTGAACCATTCAATCCCTTCTTATGACTGTGAGATCCATGTGCAGCACCCTTTGATGCCGGTGGATGTGGCCTGTCAAGTTCAAAATCAGTGCTTGGAAGATTCCTCCATGACTCAAAGTCGCTGGCTTCAGTTGGTATCGAGAAATTAAGTTCCCTGCCTGTAAGTTCAGCCCACCTCTTCAAGTCAGCCTCAGGAACTGCTGATAAATTAGGAGACGCCACGATCTCAATCCCATGAAGGCACTGCGGGTTCGACAGCCCACGGTAATGCTTTCGCTGCATGCGGTGTGACCTTGCAAAGCCCTTGTCGGCACTGAATGGGAAAGAGGGCTCCCCATGCTTGGAATGCCCATTCATGAAACTCCGGAGCTGCATCTTACCAAGGGCGTTGTCAGGCCGCTCCTTGAAAACCCACATGTACATGTTCTCCATGTCGTGCTGCACCAGGAAGACTTCGAGGCGGAGGTCAGACTTGTCGAAGCTCGAGATGCTACCGGACGCATCTCGTGTCACCTTCCCCTTCGGCTTCTCCACAAGTGCAGGTTTGAAGTAGTGATTGAAGAAGAACCATGCGCCCCAAATGCTGTCTCCCCGCTTAGCACACTTCCTCGCGCCGACACCGACAGTGGCAGCACTGCCATTGCCGGTCGACTTTGGAAGTGTAAGCGCAACCTCCGATTCATAGTTATGTGTCCCAAGAGTGACATCAAGTATCTCGAACGCGTCAAGGCCTCCCCACGGAGGTGGCGGTGAGGGGTCTGCAGAAAGCGGGAGGTTGATGTCCGGCGGACCTGGGTGCGCCGACTCACGCCGGGGAATGATGAAGAGTTCCCGGTCACCACCACTGCCAACCCCATTGGTAGCAGCACCACCGCCGCCGGAGGACTCGGTGGAGGCCGGGTGCGAGCCCGCAGTGTCCATGGAGAGGCGCGTGGAGGGGTGGCTGTTGCTGTTCTCCATGGAGAGGGAGGTGAGGAGGGGCTCCCCCATGGAGAGCTCCCTCCTCTCCTTCTCCTTCGTCCTTCCTATTGTTGCCTCCTCCTCTGCTACCTCTTCTTCTTGCTCTGTTACCTCCTGCTGGCTGCTGCCCCTTCTCGCCTGATGCTCCAATAACCAAGGTTCACGGCAACTCACAGCCTCGCTTCATGAAAGATGTAACTTTCTAGAACCAGTAGATCGGGATTTGTGATGAGAAATCATTTCTTCCGAACAAAACCGAGATCTTTCAGTCAAATCCGACAGGCACGCCCCTGAAAACGGATGGAATTGGAAGTTAGTTTTTACAATAGTCAGATTAACACCGACAACTGCACAGAAATCAACATCTGAACCGTGGAAACAAAATGGAAAAATTCCTCCTTTCTATCAGTATCGACTCGGGCTCCTCCCACAACAATTCGATCCTTTTTTTTACAAAATTGCAACAAAGGAACGAAATTTCCCCCAAACCATACCAGATTGGACCTCGGAAACCCCACTATCCACCAAAAGATTCAAGAAACAAGAAGAACAGATTAGGAAACTGAACAGTAGTTGGGGGTCAGGGGGGAGGAGGAAGGGAAGCCCTTGCCCTGATCTGACCTTGGGGGACGAAGAACCTTCGGAAGTCCCTTGTTTCCCGGGGAGAAGCCCTCCTGCGGCGGCCGCGGCGTCTCCGCCCGAGCTCTCGCCGGCGACGGGGAAGGAAAGGAAGGGAATGGAAGGGGAGGAGGAGAAAGGAGAGGACGGGAGGGGGGGCCCAGAGAAGAAGAGGCAACAGGGGTCCGGGGCGTCAACGGGTTCGGGTCCGAAAGTCCATTGCGGGTCGCAACTCGCAACCTGCAACCGCGTTTGATCACTCTTCTTCTCCTTCCAACCCAGAATGGCCCTCGTGTCGTGTCGAAAAAAAAAAGCCAGAATGGCCCTGGCTGGATCCTCGCTAAAATCCACGAGGAATCACCGTAGATGCAGCCTGGTGATCTCGAATCGGGATGTTTAGCCACATGACGTAGCATCATTATCTTAAGAAGAATGACGTACCATCATTATCGTATTTTATCTCTGGGAATCAGCCAGCTAAAGATTGTGAAAAAAATGGTGGATGTACGTTTTAGATCTCTGGATTATGGTCGTGGAGGCTAGTTTGCTGTTGTTTGATGTCATGCGTGTAGTTAAAGGACCATTAGCATCTCCTGTAAAATTTGGTAGATGGTTTATAAAACTCGCGGCAATCGGTAACATAGTAAACTCCAATAATGGATAGCTTTTTTGTTTGGGTATAATGCATAAGCCCTTTGGATTAAGGCAGCTGAGCTTATGGCATTGTAACAATTTAGGCTAGAGATTTTGTAAAACTTAGATCCCAAACTTAACCTGTCTTCCTGTCTAGATTGGTTATACCTTATAAAGGCTACAATCCACTAATCTCTAGACACCAAATGCCTCTATTGCGGTGGTAGACTTCATCCCACCCTTACCTCCAAAGCTTCAAACCCCCAAACAATTCTCAAAACTCCAATCTTAACATCTGAAATCTCAAAATCCCTAATGACCATAATTCACTATTGGATCAAAGGAGATGAGGTTAGGCTCATATTTCGTCGGAGGCGGAGAATCACATGACTTAGATAGGGAAGAAAAAATCCGATGCAGCTGAGGAAAGAAATACGCAAGCATAGATAGCTATTCTGACAATATAATAATCAGATTTGATGTCCAGTTTACTCTTGTTAATAGGAGGGTGGTTGCTTTTCAATATTGCAGCCTAGCTATGGTTCATTTTGAGGTGACCATTAACTTTTAAAACCGTCTTAAACATGGATCTCAATGGTTGAATCAATCAGTGTACAACATACTAGTGAGCTCAAAGCACAGTGGTTAAATATAACATGGAGCCTGGTTTTGGTTGATGCGGAACCATGGAACTATGGATGATCAACACACAGATCAACAAACTAATTACAAAAAATCAGGAGTCCGTGTCAGGCAGACTTGACTAATAGAAATCCACATCAACAATGCCGCCGCCACATCACTCCAGAGTTGAGGATTACTTTAAACAACTTTGGAGTTGGGGTTTAACAAACAACTAGGCTTGCAAGACTTGAAAACAAAGATATTAAAAAACCGGACCTTTTCCATTGCAATATACAAGGTTATTACATCATAGTTTCTCAGGCAGGGCTATACAAATCCCTCTTGGTTGCTACCTCGCTAGCCGTTGGTTTGTATCACAGCAGGCAGGTTTCCTGAATTCTTATCAGTTTTGAACTTTTGATAGCATGCAGTCAGGTAGAGCCTGCCATAGTTGACGCCTTGAGTCTTGACGATCATTTGGCACTCGACAAGTGGTGCCGTCCGCAACAAGGCTTGAACATCTGGAAGGGAGATTATTCTAACGAGCCCTGCGCACCCGGAAACTGCGATGCAAATGCCCTCAACTCAATTCCATCCTACGACTCGATCGTTCGCAAACGCCAAGCAGGTTGCCATTGGTGCAGAGAAGATTCCCCTGCCAAGTGGCAAGAAATTTTTGTTTTCTTAGTACCATCTGATTGGGAGCATACTACGACATGCATATGTACTACTGATGGATGATACAAACACCTGATTCTGATTCAAGATCGTACACACACGACGATTCAAAATACATGTCGTTTTAACGGTTAGTACTAGTGTCGTCACTAAACATAAGTCGCTCTACAACTTAGAGCCAATTTCCATTTTGTTTCTTATTTTGCTCGCTCTTATTAATTGCACGGGTAAATTGTCTTCTTTTCCTGAAATTATTCATTAAATTTCATTTTCATCGACACTACTTCGTACTCAAGTAATCTGGAAAAGGATTTCAAGCAGAGGACGAGGTAACATGTACATCCACACGTATTTCAGACTCCTGGCATGACCTGTTTACATTGACAACACACGTAATAGTCTTTTTTTTTCTCAATTACATGGCGTGTGGCGTTAGGACAGATCGCTCGCTGAGTCACGAGCCGGCAGCTTAACATGGTACACTTGGAAGTGTAAAAATAGCAAAATCAAGATGCGTGGCATCAGTGGTGGTTAGGATAATGATGCTCACGTACTGCCACTTGAAAAGCATGGTATGGTGTCACCAGATCGATGAGCAAGACTATCTGGAAAGCGTACACATTTTTGCATAATTGGAGAACAAGTACACCAGGCGGAAAAGAAGAAGAGGCATCACTTCGACAATTCTCGGCAACTAGAAGGAAGGTAAAAAGTAAGTGAGACGGGCACATCGATATCATTACCTACCAGCTGCAAAAAAACAAAAGGCAATCCAAGATGGAGAGATGCAATTGGCGGCCTGCTTTCATCACTCGCCCCATCTCTGCCTACCCTTATCAGAATATCAGTTATCATCTCTTTTTTCTTTCCAGGGGAGAGAGTGCTCAACTGCATATCTAATTTGCCAAAAGCAAGTGGTGGTGACTGTATCCTTTTTGCTTCTTGCTATTCAGAGCAAGTGACTCCATTTACAGAAACTCTTACCTTTTTAAAAAAAATAAAAGACAATTAGACCTGATTCAGAAAGCAGAGCATCGACGCCTACAAATATTTTAGCAACAGTATCCACTTATATAATTTTGTTTCTGTTTACCCATGAAGAATCTAATCGATATTCTTTGGTCTGCAAGCTTGCTCTGAAGAAGCTTGTGTTATATATGATAGAACATGCAGGATCTTTGGTAGCTCAAGATTGGACCACAAATAGATGAGCAATAGGTAGAATCATACCTTAGGCTAATGATCTGCTCATCCATACTCTTGTTGTTGTAAAATCAGTAGAGGTGATCCTTCCCATGGCTTCTGTATATGCTGGGATTGGGCAGCTAGGCTAGCACTTTTATTTGCTTATCTGTTCTCTTTTTCTCATACCCACATTATGTGCTTGCCTCTCATATATATACAGCACTATGGGGGATAAACACCAATGGCTGGATAGGAATGCCTCCAATCAAGGCATAGTCAAATTGACTTTGTCAATTGACTTTCAATTCTTTTTCAAATATTCATTATCTGAATATCCTTTTGTCTTTTGACTATAATTGACTGCAAGCATGTGTGTGTCTTACAGATCAACATTCCAACAGCTTGCAGCAACCGTGAGGCGTTAAGTGCATCCTTCGAGATACACTGGTTACTCTAGGACGGCTAAGCTCATATTTTACCGAGTTGTACAAGGTAGAGCCGGTAAGCCATTGATCTGCCATCTGCCATTGAAGAGTTGCAGGGAGGAAGATGCTCAGATGGCCATGGCTTTATTGTGGTGGCATTGAACTAATAGCATACATGAATTACATGCATCAAACAACTATCAGCATCTTGGTTGGTTAGTGCCAAGTAGCAATTACTGTCGCTACACTTCTCGCCAGCCACCAACCCCGCTAAATCCAACCATTTGACTAGCAAAATTTCTCCAGACAGCAGGTGCCATATGCCTACAACTACTTTATCTGATAAAGCAGTATTACTTCTGTTTTGTTTTCTTCATCATCAGATGCCAATCTGTACGAAGTCGTATAATAAATGGCGATTATACATGCCCGAGGGCCGTGGCTGGTGTCTCCAGACACGGAAGACAATCTGTAAAGCCTACGTACTACACACTGATCTGATCAACCTCCCCTTCCTCTAATTATCCTTCTAAAAAAATGATGAAACTGTACAGCACCTGATGGTAAATTATGTAGTGGCGAGACAAGTGTGGTTCAATTTGTTTAAGCCTTGGTGAGCACATTCCTAGACAGCGAGAGCCTGATTTTGCCGGCCTGGAGGAAGCTCACGAAGAAGGTGGCCAAGGAGCAAAGGAAGGGAGTTAATTCCCTAGTAATCCTGGGTGCGTGGATGATTTGGAAGCATAGGAACGCCTGTGTATTTGAGGGGGCTGTTCCCTCAGTCATTTCTATAATGAGGGAACTCAAGGATGAACATAGCCTATGGTGTCTGGCTGGAGCTAAGAGGCTGCAAGGCCTGGGCTTAGCTGAGCAAATTTAGGTCGTTGGTTTTAGGTGCTGGTCATGATATTGTGTGTTTAGTCAGTCAAGGTGTTTGTAATACTGTCTCTCATATTGTTCCCGTATGAGAGATAGAGTGTGTTGTATGGGAAGTTTTTTCTCCTCTCTAATACAATGAAACGCAGCTCTCCTTCTTGGTTGTATTCAGCAAATGTCACTCCATTTGCATGAAATTTTTGTTAAGCTTTTTTTTTTGAAAAAAACTGGGCATGCAGCAAGAGATTCAACTAACCTATTAGAAGGAACTAGGTGGAATTGTACATAAGAAGAAATTAAACATGCAACCGAATTCGAGACGAAGAGGGAATCAAATTCGACTTAAAGATGATTCAAATCCTTATCTGGTTTTATTTTAATTAACCCATGGACAAATTTACGATTCAATATTCCTTGTTACAACCAAACACTGTTGGCAAATAAGAGTAGTGTTCTAACATTCCCCTCTCTGTAGACTTCCACTGAAAATGAAGTTGCAAACGTGAATCATCATCCAAAGTTACACTGGATACTCCAGAACTAGGAAGCCCGAATGAAGTATTATACAACTTTTGCCTTTGACAAGGCTTTCTTCCGTTGGCTGAGCATATAACGAAACAAGTATGGAAATCCTAAGAGTCATCAAAACGAAACAACAAAGTGTTTTTTCAGACCCAGCGTTTTTACAATGCCAAAATGAAGTAAAATTGTCGGATCTGGTACCTGGAATGTAGAGGCCGGATAAAAGAACACAAAGATAGTAGTATTCGAAGGAGAAATTCCACTTGTTGGGCATCCTGAAGCAGTATTTTCCAGATTCCTGCACAGTATGACAAAAAGGAGATAGAGCTTGTTATCATTTAAGTAATGTCATCATCTCATCGAGCCGATTCTTGTTTTCAGTTATCCGAGTTACCTTCATAGAAGGCAGGGCAGAATAGATTAAGCCAAGCTCACTAACAAGACCAATAGGATAGAACACCAAAAATGTACTATACCTATAAACAATTAGTGAAAGAACAATAATGAAGCAGGACACTGTTTTGCAAGAGAATGCTGAAAAGGAAATAAGTTTCCTTTTTAACTTTGAAATAGTAAAGCTTTATAGGGAACAAGTGCTAACCTAAGCCATAGGTGCCAGGAAGGTATAATTCCAAATGCCTCCTTCATGCCAAAGAAAGAGTATCTTATTACCTGTAAAGAATCAACAAACATTACATAAGATTATACATCTGTCATGATGAAAACACTACAAACCTGAGACTAAGATCAGCACGAGAATTTCAATGCTCTAGTTTGCTTATATTTTTTTTACTATGACGAAACAAAACAATGCAACATACCTGAAGTTTTATGAATTATCTTGGGCGCTGCATTAGTCTCGCAAATGGAAAATTATAGCATTCCCCTATTCTGGGGTGCTGAAAACGTTGTACTAAGAGTTTAAGTCTATGGGTATATGACATATGCTTACGAACATACTCTTCCATATGAATTACCTATACAATCTTTGGTTACTGAATATAAATTATTTGCTTGTAGCAACACATCGACATTTAGCTAGTAAGATTATATATTTGCCATGAGAAAATACTACAAACCTGAGACTAAGATCACAACAAGAATTTCAATGCTCTAGTTTTCTTATATTTTTTACTCTGAGGAATCTCAAGAACACCATTTCATTAAGAAGAAAGATTAATGCAATTATATTGCACTATAAATTTATGATGCAGAGAACGTGTTAGATCTAAAATGTACCTCAGTTATGGACCAGCTTAGGACCAAGGAAGTAACGAAAATGTGGGAATGTGTCTGCAATACGCACATGCACAATGATCAGTCAGAGTAAAAATAACCCATCATTCAATTTTACAAAAATAATCGATCATCCAGCTTTAAGAGTTGCAACATCACCTAATCTCTATGTATTTTATATTTAGAGTACTTTCAAGTCGATAATTTGTTCTTAAGCTCATAATAAAACAAATATATCCATATGAAATGTTTGAGAAATTGAGACTTCATAATGACGCGCCAATGATACCTCAGGAAAGCTCCACAAGATGCCCCAGGTAACAAACAACCTCCCGGCAAGTTGTGGAAGAGTTGCAGCGACAGGAGATCTCACAAACCCTTAAAGTAGTTCATCGTTTCATAGTAGTGAGTAAAAGAATAGAAACCAGTAAACCACACGAGTTAAGAAAAAAATTGTTTGGGGAAGTAATTGAGTTTAATATGACACTTTCTCAAAATTAAAATCTACTCTTCATCATGTGTAAGGCTTTGGTTTTTATGATAAAATTTGGTATGGTTGGAAAGTAGGCTAACAAAAAAGGGGACACAAATTTCAGTGCACGTTCAAGAGGTATGCATTCATTGAAAGTAAATTAACACTTTTGTTATGTGTGCACCTGAAGGGATCTTTTTACCAAATACCATGTACTAGTTCAGTATATGCATAAACTTAAAACAAAAATATCCAGAAGATCCTAAATGTAAAGTATTTTTTACTACAGTTTCCACTAAGAAGAGTTGCTAGGAGCTAGCTATTTTTTTTGAACTCAATCATAATTTTTTTATCCCTTTCCAGGCAGGTGCACTACAACTTTCGAGATCGACAAGGGTAGTGGAAATAACATAATTGAAACAGAGAAGCAATTCTTACCTATAATAGCATGAAGAATCTGTACTAGCAGCAATGCCATCAACAGGGAAACACAAAATCTTTATTACACATTACAAAAAAAATAGAAACTGCAAAATAAATGACTAAAATGGATGAGTACAATAAAGTTTCTTGAAAGGCCATTCAAAGAATTAGGTCCTTTTCGTAATGAACAATAAGATAGTTTGGAATCCTATATTGCCACCTTCCTCGAATTGCATTAGGATCTTGACCAAATCAACTGCACCAAGATCTTACCTCAATGAAGGCGGCGGTCTGCGCGAACAGCAGCGGCTGCTCGACAGCATTATAGACGGTCTCATGCCCTCTGGTCAACAATGCCAAGATTGTGTAGTAGAGAACATGCGCCCTGCGAGATCAAAAATCCAAAAAATCCCAATCAATCTGACAAGAGCTCAAGTCTAATATAAGAGATGCCATGTCCCAGAAATCAAAATACAAGCAGGAACTCAGTTTGGAACCAAAGAACAGTGGAGACGCATCTGACCATCCAAAGAAGATAACCCAGTTGTACACAGAGAGGTAGAGTCGCTGAACCACTGATCCACCACCCGCCATTGAAGAGTTGCAGTGAGGAGGAAGACACTGAGGATCTCCATGGTTTTATAGTGGTGGCTTTGTCTTGGGTGGTTCTCCCTTACTCCATGTAACAATGTGAATCATACGCCTTAAAAAAATCTTTCAGCATATTGGCTATCGCAGCTACAGCCCACCACTGACCACTCCCACTAAATGCAATCATGACTTGTGATTTTTGTGACCAGTGAAATCCCTCCTCGGACAGCAGGGAGCACGTACACAATTTTTCTCTCTAAAAGAACTTCTTTCCTTTATCTGTATGTCTTTCATCAGACACTAATATGTATAAAGTCACATGATAACTTGTGGTTACTGGTTAGAAGGGTTAATAGTATGGTCTCTTTTTTTACACTTATCAAGAAAAATATACGTTTTAAGTTTGACTCAAAACTCAGGCTGGTTATCCTGCATTCCCAAAGAAAATAAAACGTGCATAGATGCCACTGTGCCACCAAGAATCAGCTGAAAAGCGTGTGATGGTGTGGGTGCACTAAGACCCTGTTGACATCAGTTGTCACTAGTTATGTAGTTAAGGGGTAACAGGAAGAGGGCCAACCAATAGCTCTGGAAGCAATAAACTCTAGTGTGGACAACTAATTCACAGGAAAGAAGACAGCTAGGCTTATGCTAGAAAGCTTATGCTTCTCCTGTTCTTCTTTCAAACCACATTATCCAGGATAGTGTTGCATGATTTGACAACCGAAACAAACGCACTTACAACAATACCGAACAAAATAAGTCCATGGAAAAATTACTTCCTAAGATTTTAACTGTATGGTGTACAACTCAACACTGAATTCCATCGAAATTTTGATGTGGTTTGAGACATGTAAGTAGTCGGTGACCCTGTGGCCAATCCTGACTCCATGGAAACCTGAGAAATAAATATCATCATAGGAAATCCTTAGGTACTAATACCGAGCAAACCAGACTGGCTCTCACCATCACATCCTAAATAAGGTTTTTTTCATCATCCAGCAGTAAGCAATTCGATTCAGAACACATTATTCTCAGTTCAGAGGTTAGCCTGCCACAATGAAACAGTAGAAGCTCTGCAGCCTCATATATAAGAGAGGTAAAGATGCAGATGCTTAGTCAAACTGCAGGTTGGCGGTCAGAGATTTGCGCAGCGAGGCCGTCGTACCTGTGGCTATCGTAGTTGTACTCTTCCCGGCGACGAGTGCAGGCGGCGGATAACGGCAACTCCAAGAGACTCTCTAAATTTATCATAATTGTTAGTTTTAGAGATTTTGATTAAAAAGGTACCTTTCAACAGCTTCTTTATTTGGTTATGTAAACATAGTCACTCTCTATTCCGGATTTCTCGCTCTTCAAATATAGAAAAGAGAATAGCTTTTCAGAGTGCACACAAGATATAGAAAAGCTGTTGGAAAACGAAAACATATAGAAAACAATTTTTGTACAAATGACTCTCTAAATGATGATTTAGAGAGTGAGTTTTAGAGAGACTCTTGGAGATGCTCTAACGGCGGCGGGGATAACAGCTGCAGAGATTAGCAGATGGGCTGGGCAGATATACTGGTGCCTGCCTGCCTGGTTGTTGTGTATGTGGCTGGGAACAGAGAAAAGTTGGAGATGTGGGCTGAGAGGCCCAAGTGTTAACGTGAATGCAATTCATATCCATTCAAGTTCCAAGTGATATGGAGTCAAAAAAAAAGTTCGCTAAAAAGGCAGTAGATAATACTACTGCCACAAGGGAAAGTTCGTGGAGACTGGACAAATCATATACTCCATATATCGTTGTCTAAATCTGAGTGACACAGTACAACAGCAGATCACACATTCACATGTATGCGGGATTAGCATTAATCGGAATAAAGGCACCAAATCAACATGGAAATTCACCCAGTTAATTATGGGCGATTTTGGATCAACAATAACTTAATAAAACATGCAACAGCTGATACAATCATTGGTAGAACACATATCAATTGGGCAATTCACGAGATGAGTTCCATTCTAGCAATCCCCAAACACTACTGCTACTGAAAGAGTAGGAAACTCAGAGCCATTAGGCACATTGGGACATCACACAATGCAGTCCACGAAGCTCTTTGAGCAGCACTAAGCAGCCTTCGCCTTCGACAGGGCCTTCTTGCGCTGAGAGAGCATGTAGGAGAACATGTGCGGGCTTCCTGCAGCCAAAATAAAAAATTGCACCTTTTTGTGAGACTCTAATTGAATAGAATATTGATAACAAACGAGAGCACGGTCAAGGAGGGAAGGGTTACCTGGAATATAGATCATGAGGGCAAGAATAGATGTATAGGAGTAATCATACGAGAAGTTCCATTTGTTCGGCATCCTAAAGCAGTATTTCTCCGACGCCTAAAATTAGTTGTCAATAAATAAATAGAGCAGTTAAATGTGGTGACTGTTATAAGATGAACAATATAGAGATTTCAAGTTTCTTTTCTTATTTACCTTCATGTATGGCAGTGCGGTATAAATCAGGCCAACCTCACTGGAGATACCAGTAGGATATAATACCATAAACGTGCTGTACCTGCAAGCAACCATAAAACAAAAATGAAACACACACTTTAGAAAAAAATATTAATAATACAGTAAATTGCTCTCTAAAAATGGAGCAAACTATGAGATGCCTTTTTTCTGGACGAGTACTAACCTGAGCCATAAAAGCCACGAAGGTGCAAATCCGAATGCCTCTTTCATACCAAAGAAGGAGTATCTAATGATCTACAGGAAACACCAGTTTCTCGTGAGGTTACTCTAAAATGCAGAAAATAGTGAAAATAAAATACTACTATTTAGGTTTCAGCATCACGCACTTAAGTGCTGCATTTTGATTTGTGAGTTTCAAATGAGTACTTTGAAGAACCACATCAAGTCATAAGTACCTCGGTGATTGACCAGCTTATGACTAAGCTAGTAACAAGCATGTGAGACTGGGTCTGCAAAAAGGTTCATATAGTCAAGAAATCAGATGAGTGTTTACTTTTGATAAAAATTCAAAATACGGATGCAAAAGATAAGAGTATTATTTATCCTTTCTTAATATACTTGCACATCAGCTCTATCAAACCACTAGTACAATGCTCATTTATAAATGTTATAAATACCATTATATCAGACATAAAACCTACAGAATTGGCTAATGTCGAATTACTAGTCCTAAAAGTCACAACATCATTGAGTACATGTGTTCTCTATTTCTAGCAAATGCTTTCAAACCTAGATAGACCATTGTCATATTCAAGGTCCTAGCAAAACAACCATTATTAGAAACATTATCTAACTTACAGTCCAAATTCACGAATAGAAATTCTAAAAGTTCACGAACTAAATAAGACATGTGTTATTATTTTCTAAAGAATGGATATGTCATATAAGAAACATGAAGACTTTCTAGTAGACTATACCTCAGGAAAACTCCACAAGACGCCCCATGTAAGGAACAACCTGGATCCAATTTGGGGAAGGGTTGCCGAGACCGGAGACCTCACCAGTCCTATAAAGAAGCTGACCTTATCACAATGCTGAACATATATCAACAAGAATAGATACCACCAAAAGTGAATATAGCGTCGTTTTTCGATAAATCTAATACTCTAAGGAAACTATCCGGAAGATAACTTGTATGATACTGACTATCATAGCGTTTTAAGAAACTGTCAATATGACTACCAGGAAAGGTGTACATATGCACCAAGGAGAAAGAACATTACCTACAAGACCATGAAGGATCTGAACTACCAGTATGGACACCACCAGAGAAACACAAAAAAAGTTTAGTTAGTACCTCATAATCTTTATATGGGAATATTTTTTTAAAAGAAATCTGAATTTTGAACTACGCTTGAAGAAATTTTACAAGGTTTGTCTAGCATATCAAATGCATATCACTAAAGGTGAACCATTGTGGTATATTGCTATGGCTCTACTCCGTAAGTGGTATTTACACATAGTTTTGTTACTTTTCAGTTCTTCCTGACTAACCACAGGAGAATTTTGTTTATCATTTAACTTCACAGCATACAGCAGTAATCCAACTAGAAAACTATGTACACTTTTATGAGTTGAACAAAGATACACACTTTTACCGTGACATAGAAGAACTGAATTGCACCACTAAATAAAAATGAGGGAGGAAAACAAACACTGGATCTACTATGGCACTAGAAGGAAGAAATTTCAGAGTTCATCTATCTAGGACAGTAAAACCAAATCACTAAAGCTGAATCACCATAACATTTTGCTACAGACTTAAGTAATATATCTACTAACATACATATCAGTTTAGCTGATTTGCAGTTCTTTCTGCTTAGCACCCCTAGAGAATCTTGCTTGTATCGTTACCCAAACTTCATAGCAGTAATCATGGATAGAGTAGACCCAGACTACAACCTAATGAACTAAATAAAGACCTCCAATTGTGCAAGTTTACAGCTTTACTGTGGCAGAGCAAGAACCGGAGTGCACCAGTGAATGAAAATGGAAGGAAAATAAAGAAAGGGAAGAAAAAAGACAGACCTCCATGACGGCGGCGGTCTGCGCGAACTGCAGCGGCCGCTCGACGGCGGCGTAGACACCCTCGTGCCCGCTCTCCTTCAGCGTCAGCACCGCGTGGTACAGCACCTGCGCCCTGCAAGACACCCGAGATCCAAGAAACACCCCGAATCAGACCAAGAAACAGCCCATCAAGCATGAAACGAAAGATCTATCGGCAACCAAGAAGAAAAGAAGAGCGGTAGGTAGGGAAGAGCAACGCACCATCCGTAGAAGACGACCCAGTTGTAGACGGAGAGGTAGATCCGCCGCAGCGCCGAGCCGACGCCCGCCATCGCCGGAGCCGCAGTGAGGAGGAAACGAGACGCCGCGACGGGGATGGGATTTTTGCCTGGCTACTCTGACGGGGCTTGCTCAACGGGCTTCTAGTAGCACGCACGCCGCAAGCATCAGATCAGACGGCGTAAAATAAACCTTGGGCGCCTTGGCTGTGGGCTGCACGGACAGGGAGAAGGAGTTCGATTCGATCTGGCAGCGGCGGGCCAACCACTGGTCGGATTGAATTTGGAATTCAATTGGGGATCGGACCGGTGGGCAGCGGGGGAGTTATTGCCGCTGCAACTGCGTAACTGCCCGCCGCCGCCCGCGCCAATTCCGTCCGTGTGATTGGTAGTGAAGCAGCAGACTTCTGCCACACAAGCATAGCAGCAGTACAATGAACATGACCTTTCTATTTTCTTCCGTTTTTCAGCAATGCAAGAAAAAAATATATTTTTTATTATCCTTCACTGGCAATCACCAATCTTTGTGAATCCTATCACGGTAACCTTGTGATCAAACTAGTAGTTGTTTTGATCCAAAGCTCCAGCTGATTCTTTCGTTATTATTATTATGTTCGACTGAATTCTGGGAGATGAATGAAGAGTGTGCAGATGTACAAAACGGGTGTAACAGAAACGTATAGTAGTGATGAACTATGCTATCTAAAGCTGTCCACGTCAGGACTCGCAAGTGATATACGGAGTAGTTGAGTACTCATAGTTATGCCAAACGGATGCACCAGAAACATCAAACATGCGAGTAGTTTTCCAAGTGATAATAAAACCGTTCAGCTAACTCAACTGTCAACAATTAGCTCAACCAACCGGCAAGATGACAGTCAACCATTGAACTTCTTTACGACCAAGCTATCACACATCTTTAGAACACCCAAACTAATGTTACATGACATCTAAAAAACTAATGTTACATGATCTTCCCATCCAAAGAAGCATACTGATAAAGAAACAGACCAACTTCCTGCTGTATAGCTTGTATGAAAACTATAATGCAACACTTGTCTTTCCAAAACAATGTAGATTAATTGGATTTTGTAGAAATGTGGATTTCTACAATGCAGCGGAGAGGATCCCCAGTTCAACGCAGAGGGGCGCGGGCCCTTCCTCTTCCAGCAAGGAGAGGGCAGCCAGGCCATAGTAAGAATGGTAGATGTCTGGGATCCGATTATGTGGAAATTTTGTAAAGCCCCCATACTGTTGTGCCATCAAACAAAGACTAAGTCAGAAAAAATAAATAGGCAACCTGATCGACTGAGAATGCAACTTAGCAGAAGATGTTAGGTCATTACAGGTGATTGGCAGGTCAGCAAAAACCCTCGAAGAGCACAATGATTGAGCAAATGGTAAGCGCCGATGATCTTCAGGACACCACCAACCCTGTCAAGTGAAGGGAGCAAGAAAATTAGCCATGGCTCTTGTTGCTTGTCAGACAAGTAGTACACACATGGGATAAATATACTTACCAAAAAGCATAGCAGGTATCACTGGGCTTGTTTGTTCTCCCTTGGAATCCTCCATCAGTCACTTGCCTCTGCACAATAATAGTGCAATCACTTTGTAAGGTTCAACAGTGGTAAAGGCAATCCAGTAATTATTAGCGTTTCATCGCTTCTTAGTGGTAACAGTGGTAAAGGCAATCCAATATGAATAGGCATGAAGCTAAAAAAAAAGATGCTTGTCAACTAAACCAATGTATTAAACATATGCTGTTCATTAAACGGAGGCCTCCTGGGCTTTGACTAACAACCAACCAAAAGGTTGATAAGCGAGATCACATGCACAAACAAGAACCATCTATAGACGGCATGCATTTACTCAGTTCATAGCATCTTAAAATTCTGCCTGAAAAGAAGCTAAGGCCAAAAGTACAAAGACGTAAAGGTGACATTTATTACTAATGTGAAGTATGTATGAATAAGTGAACACGAATTAGGTGCAGATAAAATTTGAGTGCAGTATATGAAAAAGGTAGCAAACATATATGTTCCTGAAACTTAAATACAATCACAGATGTGAACCAACTGCAGGATATTACAAATTATAAAAATATAATGTAAGATAGGTGAAGCTATTATCTTAGTAATGTAAGCAGATGTGGAGGTATAGAACTTCTAGGGCCAATTGGCCAGTCTAATAACCATGAGATGGAAACCAAAGCCAAATGCCTACCTTCCATCTGGTTGTTGGAGGTTTTTCATAGATGATAAAAGTGCCTTGCTATCAATATTTGCTAGATCGTAGCCTACATTCTTCAAGATAGCGAGGGCAGAATAAGTGCTTGCAAGATGACTACCATTGTGGCAAGGATCCTGTAACAGAGCATGCTTTAAGATTCTTAAAAAAAACTATCAAAACATAAATGTGAAAGTGTACAACCATTAGCCACCCATACCTTCACATTAGGCAAAGGAAATTGAGTTGACTTAGAACCACAGAATCCATAAAACAGCCCTAGAAACATACAACTTGTTACATCATGAGGATATTACAGCTGGAAATACAAGTCTTTGATATCATGGTAATTTTTTTAAAAAAATCATTATCAAGGAAACTTACCATTATCCTCACCACCATGTGCCTCAGGGTGAACTTGGAAAGACAAAACCCATCTCGTTATTTCATCCTTGTTAACCTAAAGAGAAAAGGCAGATGCACAACTTCTCAATGAGTTTGTTCATTACATTGCTTCTTACTGATTAGGATAAACTTAATTGGTAACCATCTAAGCAGCACTCGAACTGTACAAAGCATTTAGGCAACTGGCACTGACTAAGACAGACAGAGATAGAGAAAATTCAGGCTACAAGATCGGAATTAAGGGAACTTGCACCACTATGCTGATACCAGGTTAACATCACATGGGCTCCCTTTTTCTTAAAGACAGAAATTGCGTGCACGTATTTCTCATGAAAAAGTTATGGTGAACATAGTTATGACATGTACATGTCAAGAGGAGTTATACAGTATCCCATAGTCTCAGACACATGTAAGGCCATAAGTCCATAACCACCTCGAATAGACTAATTAACAGGTCAAATGTAAACATCACTCATAGAAGCCTTGAGAAGTCCACCCGGCCATCCATCCATCCATATAAGTACTATTCCGCTGTCTCCATAACCCCCTGCATTTATCGCTATACTTGCAACCTCCTGCATTTATCATTACGAACTAATTGCACAGTATGAATTGTTCAACTAATTTATTAATAATGCTTACTTGTACTCACTGACCCAATTTAATGAAATTTAATGGAATTACAAAGAGAGCTACAATTATTTCATCTTCCTTTTTGTCACAACTCACAAGCTTTGGGTGTTCCTCTTCTACCTCGTCCTAAGTACCGCCTCCCTAACCAGCCTACCATCTAAAAGCTAATTTCCAAGAAAATTATATGCTCAGGAGGATAGTGGTATACATACCTATCTAGATTTCCGAATGCACATATCTGCTGCTGCCTAGATCGATGTTGTTTGCATACAAGTTACACTAACTGCGGTCAAAACAACCGCAGAACGCCCCTACCAAGTATAACCAAGATCCAATTTTTGCACGCAGGCGCATCCAGAACAACACAAATCACTCGAAGAATAAAATTACACATTTAAACTAACGCGTGATTCTTCAAGCGGATCAATATAGAGGACGCGTCGCCGCGGAGCGGGCGGGATCTTACCCGGTCGAGCTCCCGGAGGAGCGAGAGGCCGCCGACGGCGAAGTAGGCGAGGGTGAGGTGGTTGACCTCCTGGGAGGCGTAGTCCCCGGGGAGCTCGGTGGCCATGGCATCGAAGAACGCCACGTGGTGCGCGCGCGCAAAATCCCGCTTCCCCATCTCCGCCGGTCGGCTGCCGGCGCCGGTGCTGCCTCGAAGATCCTGTTCGGCCGACGTGCTCGCTTCTCCAGACCCCGCCGGAGCCGGAGGGGCAGCCGCCGCGGCCGGGGCGATCCGCTGCCTCGGTCCCGCGGTGGTGCCACGAATCGAGGACAGCGCCCAGTGCGCGAACTGTTTCGCTAGGACTAGATTTTTTTTATTTTGATATAAGATTTTTTTTAGTCATATTTTGTTATAAGATTAGTAGGACTAGGATGTTGGAACTCGCCCAGAACCCCCCGTTACCCTGTTGTACAACGACTAGCTGAGATTGGGTTGAATTCAGGGAATTTTGCATGTTACAATTGTACACATCGTAGATTTGTATGAGTATACCAGAGCTAGACAAAGGCATGAAACAACTTTTTTTTTAAGAAACAGGAGGGGTTGCCCCCTACGGCATGAAACAAGTTGAGGCCGGTTTGATGTTAAAAGGAACCAGACATCTAGTCTATTTTGTTGCATACACAATAAAGTCTATTCAATTTTTTTTGCATAATAATAGTTTCAAAACAAATTATGCATAACCCAAATCAGCTTTAAGTGTGTTGTTTGGTATGTGACCAAGCCGTATTTTGTGCACTCTGAGAAAAACCAAAGCGTTTGAGTCAATTACCAAGACAAATGTTGATAAAATATGTAACTTCGGTAGTAGACTTAATTGTACATAAAATATATTGTTCTTAGAAAATTTTATTAATCACGCTATATTCTATATGAGAGGTTTTTATTTGAATATAAGCTATCAAACTATGGTAAAATAAATGCAACCCGATATTGTCATCTTAGTTGTACTCTGGGTAACAAGCCGATAAAACAGACGGGGCATCTAATTCACTCTAAGACGTGTTTGATTGGCACCCAAAGCTCGCCAATCGCATCATGCCGTACTCACTTTTGTCGCTATGTTCTTGTGTTACCAAATTTTTTGCATGCTCCACAGAATGAGGTGGTTTTGACATAGTATTTCTTGACGCCTGTGAGGCGTGCATGAAATGTTAGTATATCAAGTTATTGGAAGATACCAATTGGACCTAGATGACGAAGTTGTGTTAGGATTATACATATGATATACACCAACCTTTTTCCCTCGTGTGAAGGTTCCATCATTCATGTTGCTTTGTTCATTCGATATCGTGCAAACAAAATATGTCACATACCTCTTCCGTTCTAAAACAGTAGTCACTTAATTTTGTTGTAACTCAATCTTATTTAATCTTGATCAAATCTATAAAAAAAACCTACCAACATCAAAGACATGTGATTAGTTTTATTAATGTTACGTATTGCGGTGTATATATTTGGATTATGAAAGCCAATAAATTTTGTAATAATTTGTTCAAAATTTAAAAGGTTTATAATTTAGAAAAAAAACTAAAGTGGCAAAATAATTTGAAACGCGGAAAACAGAGTAGCACACGACGGAGACCGACCATAGCATTTCAGTCCTATTCTGTATGCTCCTAGCACATAGAGTAGGAGGTTGTATCATGGCGATGATACGGGCATCCTGCCGGCGCGGCTCATCCTGCGTTGTTGTTGCGGCGGTGGCGGATGGCCGGCCGGCAAGGACGGGATCCGACGAAGCGGCGGCACGGCAAGAGCGTGTGAGCGCGGCGTTGGGGCCGTTGGGCCGCCCGCGCTACTCCCCAACCAACTGGCACCAGTCAGTCAGTCTCCGGCCTGCGGGCCTCTTTACTCCGCTCGCCGCCGCCGCCGCTTCCGCGCCCGTGCATGCACCCGGTCCATGCGCCGGCTGCCACAGCAACCGCTGTTTCCAGCCTTCGATTCCCAGGCAACAACGAATCCGTGTCGTTTACCGTCAACTTTTTTTTTTGAAATATGATTACCGTCGACTTCAACTTGAACAATAATTTTACACACACCACTGTAAATAAAACAAAAGAATTCTGCACACGGGGTTCGCACCGGTTTATGACTCGGAACGCGTACACTGAGTTTTACTGGTACTATGGCCATGGACCCGGTCCACGGCAAGAAGTTGAGCCACATAACTCCGGGTGGGTCCAACGCCCCCCACCTGCACGTGGGCCCACCACGCTCCCCCCCTCCCCTCCCCCTCGCCGCGGGATCAAATACGCCACCTCCCTCCGTCCACTCCCTCGCCGCCTCGTCTCCACCTCCTCTCCTCTTCTCCTCCTCGGCTAGTCAGTCCTCGCCTTGCCTCGCTGTCGCTGCCGCTGCTGCCAGCGCGGGGGGCGCGAGGATGAAGGTCACCGTCGTGTCCCGGAGCGGCCGGGAGGTCGTCAAGGGCGGCATCGACCTCAAGGACTCGGTACGTGCTCCCGTTCCCGCTCCCGCTCCCTCCCGCCGGCCGGCTCTTGATTTGGGCCCCGGGGCTGGGTTCCTTCGCGCGGGAGGTTTTGGCTCGTTGTTGGGGTTTAAGATCTCGCGGAAAGGCTTGGAATTTTGATTGGCGCTTCTCGGTCCGTGTTTGCAGGCCAAGGTCGCGGATCTGCAGGAGGCCATCCATGCCAGGAGTAAGTGGATTCGCTTCCTCAGACTTCACCGCTTGCTTGTACTTTTATGTGCGGTTTCTGTGTTCCATTTATGCTTGTGATGTAGTTTGGGGGGTGAAGTGTTCCATGTCCAATAGTTTGGGGGGTTATGTAGACTTCTTCCAACAATTCTCTGTGTCCTGGGCTTATGAACGAATATGAGCTGTTCGCTGTGTGCCAGTGTCTTTGCCAAGTAGGAATCTGTGATGGTGTGGGCGCGTCCTGCTTTAGTTGCGCTAATAATCTTTGCGTGGTCACGTGGAAGTACCTTTGATGCTGCTCCAATAGTTTAGTGCTGCTATGTTGCTTGTCGAAAAGATGCAGAAAAACGATTCAGCCCTGTGGCTCCAATAGAGGCTCTGTTGTTGCCTCTTTATTTAGACATCCTTCGAGTTCAATTTAAAATTTTCTTTAGCAAATTCTAAGCTTCAGCGATTGCCTGATCGGATGCCCAGAGGAAAGTGCAGATGCCTCTATGAGGTGGCAGGTTTATCCTGCTCTCTGGAATTCTCGTTGTGTTAGTGCAATAGTGCCTATGGGTGCCATGATATGCAGTTTGTGTGTTAGTCCATTCTATTTTGGAAGGAATCAGGAAAACTGAGGGAAGCTGTAGTGGATACATGATGCTTTGCACTAGCGTTCATAGGATAGGGTTGAGGAGGCTAACTTAGAGAACAATCGGGTTCAATACTATGTCGCAACCATATCTAGTACTTGCAATCCGATCCCCATGGCTGCTTGTCAGTGACTCTAGTCAACCTTGGATCATTTTTATTGGCTGCCCATTTTTGTATGGATTCTTTTTGGGGTTTTGGTGCTGCGGTCCGTTAGGATCTGTTTAGGTAGGAGGGAGTTGGCCATCAGCATCAACTGACACCCTTTGAGTTTTATTTTTCTTCTCTATTTTTTTCTCTAAAAAAGGTGCACAGACTTTGTGAGTGGTTGACTCTGGAAAAAGAGAATTTAAGGAACAGATTAGATGTGAACAGGAAGTGCTGTTGAGCAGTATTTTGGAAGTTGGTTATGGGACATGTTACTGGCTTTTCAACTGTATTTAAAAGTAGCATCCGTACCGCATTCAGTAAATGTTCATTATATTGAGCACTGTTTAATTCGAAGTATGTAAGCATGCCTTTTTTTTTCCAGAAACACATTTAACAGGAAAAGTATGTACTTCACAGTTTGCACAAATGGTCTCTTTAATATGTTTGTGCCCGAGGGGTTAATATAACTTTCTTGCGACGGGTTGACAGAACCAGAAAGTAGTTTCAGGGTCTGCATTCCTTCTATACCGTTCTCTGTTCATTTAGCTCGAGTGCTGTCAGGACTCTGATTTCTACTCCATATGTTAACCTTCTAGAGCATTGTCAAGGAGCATAGCGATGTTTACTTCTTGAAATATATCATTTTAGCCGCATTTGTGATAAAAATTTAAGAGGCGTCTTTGCCCTTATGGTATTTATTGTCACATTCATAGGCACCTCCTTCTCAGTTGGATACTCTGCAGAGTTGTGGATCTGCATGTTAGTCTATTTATTTCCCATAATATTATCCTGAGGTGGTGTGCAGAAGCACTTATTGTTCATGTTGGACCACTAGAGAAAGTTTGCTGGCATGCTTTGTCATATATAGTTATGCAGTGCAGTTTTAATGCATCAAATGCTACTAACATGGACTTGCAGCTGTGTGATGCCCTACCCTAAACTTTTAGACCTGAGCATAGATGAATTTACTTCCAAACATTGTTCGAATGTGTTGGAATGGCAAGCACTTCCTATACTGGCATGCTAATTTTGCAGCTTTTGTTCATATCATAAAGGCATCATAAAATAGCTTCATGATGCTCTACCAAAGGTATATAAACCAGAAAAGGTGAAATGAGAAGTGAGAACTGACATCTTTCTAAGTGGATCTGGTAATCATTACAAGATTGCTAAAAGCAGGTTACTGTCAAGCTAAGTGTGGTGTGTTTATTGGATGCAAACTAATGCTATTTTAACTTCAGGCTTGTGCCACTAATTGGTAATATTGAGCACTATCAGAGGTTGCATCTACTATAGTGTTTGAAACTGTGTCTGGATTGGATGGAAATATTTGACCATGTATTAGTTTAGTTTTGCTTTCTCTGGCACACATTCCTCCTTGTGATGTACAGTTTTTCTCTTTATGATGTACAATTTGCTAACTGGCTGTCTCTGCACAATGCAGCTAAGAAGTATTATCCTTCTAGACAGCGGCTCACCCTTCCTCTTCAACCTGGAAAAAGTGGAAAGCCAGTTGTCCTCAGTCCGAAGGCCAGCCTATCAGAATACTGTGAGAAAGGTTCTGGGTCACTGACAGTAGTCTTCAAAGATTTAGGCCCTCAAGTCTACTACAGCACGCTGTTCTTCTTTGAGTACTTGGGTCCCCTTTTCATCTACCCCATGTTCTATTATCTCCCTGTCTACAAATTCTTTGGGTACGATGGAGAACGGGTCATCCACCCTGTCCAGACCTACGCCATGTACTACTGGTGCTTCCACTACTTCAAGAGGATCATGGAGACCTTCTTCGTCCACCGTTTCAGCCACGCAACATCGCCTCTGTCAAACGTCTTCAGGAACTGCGCCTACTACTGGACCTTCGGCGCTTACATCGCTTACTACTGCAACCACCCACACTACACCCCAGTGAGTGATCTGCAAATGAAGATTGGGTTTGGCTTCGGGGTCATCTGCCAGATCGCAAACTTCTACTGCCACATCCTGCTGAGGAACCTCAGAAGCCCAAGCGGAAGTGGAGGTTACCAGATCCCCCGTGGTTTCTTGTTCAACATTGTGACCTGTGCCAACTATACCACTGAGATCTACCAGTGGGTTGGGTTCAACATTGCCACACAGACTGTGGCAGGCTACATCTTCCTCGTTGTGGCAGCAAGCATCATGACCAACTGGGCGCTAGGCAAGCACAGCCGCTTGAAGAAGGCAAGTTTTGCTATTCCCTGACATAGCCTTACTGACCAATACCACACAGGTTTCATAGCTTTACTGACACTGCTTCTTCCACAGCTGTTTGATGGCAAGGACGGCAGGCCCAGGTATCCTCGCCGCTGGGTGATTCTCCCTCCATTCCTGTGAAGAGGGTATCCTCGGCGCTGGGTGATTCTATTGCAGCTGGCCTATCGGGATTAAATGTTTTGTGTGTTCCAGCGTTCAGAAGCTCCAAAGTATTGAATACCATGCAAACATTTGTACTAATTATGCTATTGTACCAGTTAAAACTTTGATTCCGAAGTCTGAAATTTCTAATCCGAAAGATGGATGTTAAATTGTTCTTTGGTATTCTGTCATGATGTCATGTGGTCCTGTCTTAATACAGTTGAAGGTTCATCTGATGTCAGCTTATTTTTGCTCCCATTTGTCCAAGCAGAAGTAAATGCAAACATAACCTCATTTTGACGCTTGCCATTGCTGTCCTATGATCCTGGCATCTTATCTGAAACTTGAATATCCTGATGCTCGACATTGTTGTACGGCATACAGCTTGATGGCGAATGATTTCTTCTTGACTTTTGTGGCTCCGATGATGTTTGATTTTTTCCTTACTTTTGTGGCTCCGGTGATGTTTGATTCTTGCATGGCACAGGTATCATGTGGAGAGTGGAATACCAGCAACGTTTAGTTTTCAGCGTGCCATCCGTAACTGGTGGCGGATGCCGCATTTTGTTTTACCTGGATTCTCGGCCTCTATGGAGCCATTACTAATGATTAATGAACTGGCCTATAGGAATTTTCTGATTGCTTATGGTAACCCCCTATTGTCGAAATGAATGAATTGACTGAAATTAGTCGATATAAATGAATTTTCCGAAATTAATCTCGGAGCTGGGTTGCGCCAAAATTGTTTTATTAAGATATTGCTTCAGTGATCAATCTAAATCATATGAATGGATTGCGTAAAACCTAAGGTGGCTGTTGGCAGAACAGCGGTTAGACTGGAAACTTTCTTGCTGACCATCACTTTCACAAGCGTGCTCCCTTGTCGCCGGTCTCTTGCGACCACTGACCCGTAATGCTTGTATTGTCAGCTACGACTACAAACGACAAGCTACAAGAGCAGTGACCAGTCAATTGCAGTGTCTCTAGCGGCAGCCTTTCAGCTCCAACATTTGTACCGGAAGTTTTCCATGCTATATTGTCCATTTGACACTTCAAAACGAGTCCACAGCCACATGATCTTAGTTTTTTCTTCTTATTTTCTGTATCTATTCTTTAGGTTATAGGATGAAGGATCGTCGGAGTTTGACCGGGTTGACAGGTTGATCCGGTCATTTGCATCTGAATACTGCCGTGTGATTGGTACACTTGGCACTGAAAAAGTCAGCCTGAGCAAAAATGTGCCCCTAGAATTTCTCTGAGGGTTTCAACCAAGGTTGACTGTTAACATTATAGTATTTCCGTTATGCTCCATCACTGTTAGTAGCAGTCAGTGCCCAAAAGATGCTGCAGCATACAAATCACAAGTTAGTCATGGGGTAAGTGAGAATTCTCTGTGACATCAGTGTTGCAGTGATCTCGAAGCTGACTTCACTTCCGAGAATTTCCTATGAGAACTAGACATTCTTGGTTTACGCCTTTCATGATTGATGGGAGTTCTGTTGTGCAAAAAGGCCTAAAGCTTCCTCGTCCGTCCCACAAGTAGGAGTTTCTTTTCCACGACAATTTTCCGAGAATTTCACAAGTTGGTTGAGGAAGGTAGTTTATTTTATTAGATTTAACATCCACATGAAAAAGTTGTGTGTGAGCGATATAGAACTAAGTAGCAAATTGACACATTCTAGAGAGGCCGGAATATAATGCAATTTATATGGAGGAAGCAAGGGATCTAGGTAGAACAGGTCAGCACAAGAACGCCCAAGTTTATCCTTTATCATCACTTTTCTTTTTTCTTTCTTTTTTCCCCATGAATGATGATGACATATATATCTTTAATACTCCAATGATAGCTTCGCAGCCAGTAAGAATCAGCCAAAAATGCCTAGTCTGATTGGAACCGCTGCATGTAGGAGTGTAGGACTGGTACTCCCAGGCATTGACCAGGTCAACTCAACCAAATACGCATCAATTTTTTACACTTCAGTTTCTTTTTTCACCCTGAAATCATTACTCACTGATTTTTTTAATTGGCAAAAATCTCTTGGGAGGGGTCAAATTCACACCAGACCTTTTCATGTGGCCCACCACGATGCCAACGAGTAGTACACACAGTGAAGTCTACGAAAAGGAGTCTGAATTCAAGGAGGAACATGAGGCTTTGGAACGCAAAAGCAAGCGATTTTATCAGTGATATGCAAAAGTCAGGCAATAAAGCCGCTTGGCTGGGCGACAACGCGGTTCTAGCTATGTACTTTCACCATACAATGCCTTGATTTATGCGTTTGTTGGTGTCCTTATTTGCTAGCTAGGCGGTTGATAACGACAGCCATCCTATATCATCATACACTACGAGCGTAAATTTAATCACCTAAACTAAGATGCTAGAGTAAATGGATATTTTCCGGTGTCCATGGAGAGAAATAAATATCAATCATAGATGTTCAGAGTTCATTTTTTTAAAGAATATTCGTGAGTTCATATTACATTTATTTATAATTTTAAAGTTATTTTTAAAACCTCATAAAGCTTTTGCATGACTCTTGATTATATGCAAATTTGCACAACTTTATGTGAATAAATCAAGGTTAGTAAAGACATACAATATAGAAACTTTAAGGTGCTACCATTCTCCAACTGATTCGAAATAGTATCTTTCAATGTTTGATAAAAATTGACCCTTAGATTATGATCGGATGCTACATCCCCTTTCTTCTTCATTCAGTTCGCCTGCTCCTCTTTTTTCATCCATCAGCGTTTTGCTCCTCCCAAACAAACCTAGTTTCACCAGCGGTGTCCTATTCGGCGGTCCTCTGTTCTCTATCGTCGGTTGCATCTCTCGACTATCGCTTCTCTATTATATGCTTCATGTAGCCACCCTATTAATATTTCTCCATACTAGACACGTCACCATTAACATTAACATATATACAAAGAAAATTGCCTACATTAAGAATCCCTACTTTTGTTTTTTCTACTATTGTTTTCCAGAGAAAATAACACAACATTATAACATATATAACAGAAATAACAACAAAATAAACTAACCCTCGTCAACAAGAAAGAAAAAAAAACCTAACTGTCCAAGCGGCGGAAGTTTTCAACTACCAACACCCGCCATCCCGGCAGGGCCGCCACGGACCGGAATTTAACGGAAACACCCCTCCCATTTCCTCTTCCTCGCTTCCCGGATCCATCCGTTTCTTTCCATTCTCATTCATTCCCGTTTCGTTCCTCACCAACTCCTCCCTTCCAGAACTCCCAAAGTCCCCGATCCTCCGTTCAAAACCTACCGGATTTGCGGCTGCAGGCGTCGCCGTCGTCATATGAACCCAAGGTCAGTCTCGGAGGAGAAAAAAGGAAATCTTTTGGGTCGTGTTTTGCTGCGTGTTTCGCGAGTTCTGGGTGCCATGGCGGCGCTGCTTCGCGTGCGCGTTTAATCTGTTCGTAGAAAGGCGTACATACGTTTCGACTCGTTTGATCGGTGGTGCCGAGATGGGAGGCTGCGAGCGCTGTTAGTTCACGAGTCTGGAGGTGATTTTGTTTCCATCGGTTGTTCTTTTATAATCCGTTGTTCTTTTATAACGCGTTTTTATTCACCCATGCTTTTGGTTGCGTTTTGTCCCGCGATGATTTTGCTGGGAAGAAAAGAGATGCCTTTTCTCTTCGTCGTTTTTTGTTTGGATCGGTAAGAGAGCATGTTTAGTGATGTCACCCCGTCTGGGCTCCTCTGCCGACTGAAATTTGTTTACGGCTTGTTCATTTCTGTTTGTATGCTCATCAGAATTATTCCCTTCTGTTTATGATTGTATTCGAGTTCTAGCCTGATGGTGAGTAACCAATGATTAATATATCTTGTCATGTTTTGCGGATCCTGTTGGAGACGTGGGGCTAAAAGGTGATTTTATTTATTTTACCCTTTCACGGTTCGAGTTACATACTTACATGTGGAGTCATTGTAACTCCTCCTGAAGTTTTTTCTCGCTCTTGGAAAGCTTTTTCCGTTGAGAAATCATCTGGGTGCCTTTTTCTCCCCTTGAACATGTTTTTTTCCTAAGGGTGGATTTCTGGCAGTTCATGATTTGATTGATTGAAGAAGTGACTGGTGATTTTGTGGCAGTTTAGAAGAGTTACAAAAGACCGCCCTTTTTAATTTACAGAGAACAATTTTCCTTACAAGTTGAAAGAAATTATGTAGCTTAGCAGGGTTTCATTGGACTTTAATTCTTTGATAGAAGGCTTGTCATAATATAGTAGTTTTCAGCTCCATATTTCCTGATTTTGAATGTTTACTAAGGGTTACTCGCATTTTTGCTTTGCTTCCTTTTGCTCCTCATTTTTCAATTGTTAGTAATTTTTAGATAGACATTTTTTTTGTTAGCTCATGAGAAATGTATCCTCTTCCGTTTGTTCTTTCAAGTCTGTGTTCATTTCCTTTTTATTTTGGCAATACAATACAAAGAAAAGCCTAGCAGAACATGTTGCTTAGCACGTGGCTAAATTTTCCACCACAGCTCATTGTTTTTTTCCCATTAGAAGTTTCAGCGAACTCCTTGCCTTTGTTGCACTGAGCATGTTTAACTATGGTTTTAGTATGTCATGGAAAAAAGGGCATGATAGTCACAATCTTTTTTTTTCATCTTGGTGGTGTATGCCTTTCATTCCTCTATAATTATCCATTTATTAATTAGTAATGGAGACACTAATGTGATTATTTATTAGCAACGGATACACTAACTAACGTGGATATGGAAATATATCTTATAATTGGTCTGTCATAATAAACGCCTCCAATGCAGTTGGTGGATTTCTGTCTGCGTGTTTTTCGGAAGAGGAGTGTTATGTCAGCATATTTCGTTCATTAGTCTAGAAAAAGGTAGAAAAGGTCCTGTTAAGTTGGCTTTTATTTTCCTTGTCAGAAAAAGCTGGCTTTTATTTGCACTTTCATGGATTATGCTGCAAATAATATGGTACTTTATGCATTTCCTCTGCATTGGTGTCTTACTTTAGCTCTAATTTTGTGGTTTTGGTTGTAGACCATCTTTTCCTGTATTAAGTTTGTTTGGTGCATATGCCTTTTGATGTCATCTGGAGGCAATGATTTATTCAGAGTTGGAAAGGCATTAGGTGTGTTATCTGCGAGGTGTTTAATCAGTGGACAGTCTGTTCATGACAGGTGGGAGGTTGAGCAAAGCTGAAGGCCTGTCCCTTATTTTGCAAGGGTGGTGCTCATAAGGAACCACCCCTCTTCTGTGCTGGCGGGCAAACACCAAATGGCCCAGCTGTTGCACCACCAGGATTCCGCGTTCTATGGCAAGGAATTGCATGGGTGCCGATGGGGCATTCTTCAGTTCTTTGGATTTCGCCGTCGCCTGCGGTCCACAAAGATGCTATCTGACAAGAAACATGGTGAGGGGAAAAGCAGAGGTGGTAAGTTATTGAGTCCTGCATTGTTTGATACTTGTGAAATGGACTATGGTATTAGCATAAGGTAGTGGAGTGCAATTGAAAATTCATGTATTTGAAGCTGTTTATGTTTGATCATCAAGACAGCTTGCACATTCAATGATGCAATGTAAATATAACTGATTACTATTTGGCGTTTTCAGTTTACTGATATATATTTGTCCTTATGTGGACTTAGTTCAAAACTGTACATTGAATTGTCGTGCATGAATCATAATAATAGAAATTATGTTCATCAATCCATATTAAATTATTTCTCTTGTGATGCAGGAAGTAGACGCCGAAGCTCCTATACTCCATTGAAAAACGAAGGCGGTGGCATCATGGATGATGAGAAAACTACCGAAGTATGTTCAATAACCCACTCTTACTTTCAAATTGCTTTTTTCTTGAATAATACTTATTTTTATTTTTATACTGAGCCCCTGGTCTGTCTTCAATAAGACATATTCACTCCCTATTTGTTGCGTAATGGCTAAGCACTTAAATTCAAGGACGTGGCTACATGGAGAGCCCTCTCCGGATAGCAGTATCTGGAGAGCCCCCTAAATATGGCAATCCTATGTTTGGACGGAAACAAAAAGGGAAAGAATGACCAGCGTTCCTGCCTATGCGATTGCCCGAACCAAAGCGCACAAAAAACAAGCGCCAATGCCCAACGGGTACCAACGAGGAGAAAAAACGCAACCGAGAAAAAGTAAATTAGACCTAAGGACCCCAAAATTAATAGTGTAACACGTAAAATCTAGAGAATAGAAATCATTCCCATGCGTCGCTGCAGATGCGATGGAAGAAACAACCATGAATCTTTTTTTAGAAAAAGGCAAAGCAGGTGGGACAAGTATGGATAATAACATACAGATCCAAGAATCACTGCTGGATGAACAGCAAGGTCCATATATATCCATCCACAAAATTTCAAGAGCAAGGATTACAAGAGCAAGGATTGCATATCTAGGAAGTTCAACTAGAACATTAACCTCAGAGCATTTCAGATATTAGAATAATATGATACAGTGTACATGTTTGATTTTTGCATGCTTTCCATTTTGAACAAATTTAAACTGTGTTGCATGTAAATCAGCCGTCCTTCACTCTCCTTCTCCAGGGTCTCAGATTTGGATATGTATCTGCTATAAGAAAAAAAAAGATAAAAGAAAGACTGAAAATTACTGGCTTGAAAAAGTATAGCAGTAGTAGTTCGCATTCCATTAAAAAAGTAGATGTATAGTTGCAAAATATCAACTAGGTGTAGAATTTGGAAAATCCTAGAGATTACTTACATGAAAGTAAAAGGTTACTTACTTGTAAACTAAAAAACAAGGTTACTTGCTGCTCAAATATGAACTTGAGTAGCTACTTTATCAGGATATAGTAAAATGTGATTTTAGTTACTTTTTATATTGTACATATTATAAAAAGTTACTTATTTTTGGAACAACAAATAGGATAAGTTACTTCATACAGATGATATTTCATATTGGCATGCAAAAAATAAAGTAATACATGCACACAAATAAGTATTTTCAGATGGATGCTTAGTGTGGGCAACAAGAAAAATGATACAATTACATGTAGAAAAATGAAAAACATCCTGCACAACACCACAACGGGAATTACAAGGTCACAAAAAGCAAGAACAAAAAAATAAACTTGTGGTTTTACCTCCATGATCAGGTGTGGTGGGGTTTTAGTGGGCCTGGTATACAACTGATGCCTAACTCTACCTATCAACAAAAAATTAATTGATCCTCTGAAAGAAAAACATAATAACAATAAAGAGGGACATGTGGGAGGTTTGGCTTTGGAAATACCAGTTTAATGTTTGTACAATTTGCTGTGCTGCATCCAATATTCATTGACTTGAAAAAAGTTTAACAAAAAAAGTACAAGAAGTAAATCATGAACACAACAATAAAAAACTAGGTACTGCATGACACATGCCATAAAATAAGAAAGTAACCAAATCATACGGGAATAATGCAAACATTCGTACATAAATCCAAACTACAGTAACCAGGCACATAAGTTACTTATTCACATAGGTGTCAAAAAAGAACACTAAAATTACTTTTGTTTATGGTTGAACTCAATGACAAGCTACTTTCTAAATTATATACAACACTAATAAGTTACTTCCTAAAGACATATAAGTATTGACCAGTTACTTCCTAATTCACATTAGAAAGGGAGATGAACTAACTTGTCACTGAGTTTAGAAATACTGGCCTACACAGTCACAAATGCTACTTTTCAAATTTTGTCTGTTGCTTCACTAAAATCAATACATTTCTATTTCTCAGATTTTGTCACACGAGTACACATCCCTTTTCACCCTAAATCACAACTGTTTCTTACAATAATTCAGCAGTGGTGATTTCATATCCAACTAGTGGATTTCACCCAGACCAAAGCACATGAAAATCCTAGAGACAAATAGTAGAACATTATGTACATGTTTACTTATCACAATGCAAAATCTATTATTTTATTTTGTATCCTAGAAAAATCACTCACTCAGCTAGCTCTACTAACACAACCACACAAAGTGATTGCATGAGCTGCACATAAAACAACCACATGTTATACTCTGGGTAGTAGCATACCGCGCAAGCACCGCTCCAAACTCACTGGTGGCTTTCATCTACATTCAACACAATGATTAAACTAATTTACTAATATTTTAGTATGTATCTAGAAAATATTTGACAATATCTGAAAAATTAAAATTGTGAACTTAAGTCACTTTTCAAAAGACATGAAACAACATTATTTTTCATCATTAAAAAAATGAAGATTCACAAGATGGGAAAAATAGTACATGAGCGATGATTTTCTTCATCAGCATTATCTGGTTCCTTTTCATTATCCAAAACAGCACATGGTTTGTGGAGCTTCAAATTAGATATGTTCCTAAAAAACAAGGAGTTACTTGCTATGAAATGCAAATTAGAGGAAGTTACTTCGTATATGATGTAAATTAATCTTAAGTTACTTCCTATATTTTTAAATAATTCGTAAATTACTTAATATGTTATCAATAACTATAAAAAATAGGAAAGGTGTGCACCATGGGGGTCATCAGCTCAAGAGCATTGTCAGGTCAGCAAAGAGAATGCGGTTTATATGATCTCTCTATTAAACACTCACCCATAATTCAGTCCAATCAACCATCAGGTTGTTTATTACTTTGTTTCAGACTTTCTAAGCATGAGCTCAAGTTGGAAAACATCCAATAATTCTTCGGTTAGATTTGCTTTCACTTAGATAAGTTGACTGAAATCAAGATATCTTTATTTAAATTTCTACCAGTTGAGACTATAATTGATCAGAAAAGAACATTATGGTAAAAAATATCAAAGAACAACTTCAAAAGGCGACTAGGCAACCAAAACATAACCTAAAACTTTGTACTATTACTGTGTTACATAGCTGTAGCTAGGGCTGAACCAAGCGAGCCCGCAACCTAATCCTCTTACTAAGTCAAGGTACAAAAGCTATATGACTAATCACTATAGGAGAGGAAAAGCGATCATATGGATGATGTAGTAAGAAATAATACCTTTATCAGTGTCATCCTGAGTTTGGGCACTAGGAAAAATATATGATATGTTGGCAAACCAAATCAACATGATCCGTGGCCTGTTGGACCATGTTGAAAACAAAATCCAATGGCAAACCAAACCAAACCAAACCAAATTAGCTGTAAAGTTAGTTTTTTATCAAGTAAATCTAGTTTACTTTCTAGGTAAACATCAAACTTATTAATATGATATAAAATGACAAGAAATGTGAAGAAACACACAATAGAAAGCAATACACCCGTGTAGCTTGCTGTATTATAGACTAAAAAAAGAAGGTATAACAAATATCAGACAAAACCAGGGATAAATTACTTCCTGCTATTATAAATTAATAGAGAAATTACTTTCTACATAACCAGATATTAATATAAGTTACTTCCTACGTGCTTGAAATTGGTGTTAAGTTACTTTATATCTTAAGTAAATTAGGTTATTTTACTCAACCGCATATTATATGTTTCTCACAAATGTCTGACCCTGACAACAAACAAAGAAACCATATAAATGTGACTTGGTTCAACAATTTATCACCATAGAGAAATCTAAAAGCGTATGCTTGGCTAAGCTTATGTTAAGCTGCATGTCCACTCTGTTCAACTAGCATATACAATAAAGTTACTAACATGATGCATACAAACTCTGTAATACATGTGACTTACCTTTTTATTGGTGAACTGTATATCTTGTAGTTATGATAGGTATTTGATGAATCATAAAAAAATGGAGAGCACTCTCAGGGTATAAAAAATATATGGTTGATATAATAAATGAGATGAAACATAGATAAAATAAAACTACTTTCACGAGAACCACTAGGGTACCATGGTTGTTGTCTTGCTGCAATGTGAAGGAAGAAAATGGTACAACAATTAGATCAAACTAGGTTATAAGGTTAGAAACATGAAAACTCAGAATATATGATAAGAAGTAAGAACAAATTACTTTCTATATCATATAAACTCTGAGAAGTTGTTTTCCAAACACACATAAATAGTGACAAGTTACTTTCTAACTGACATTAGAAAAGGGGACGAGTTGTGTCATCTACAAGCACACCTATAACTTATCTCTGTGTGTGTTGACACCTATAACTTAGAATATGAGTTATGTACAAAACTTTCATATGTCATGACATACAAGTCATTTTTTATATATAATGAGTAGCCGTAAAACTTTTATTTTGTAACTGTATGCAAAGGCCCCATGAATAAGAACGGGCAGCACGGTATGGTGCCAATCAACATCTAGCTGTGTAAATATAATAAATGCATTTCCATTCTCCACAATACATATTACAAACAGGAAAAATGGGTACAAAATTCACCTTTGCTTGATGCCTGATGGCTTCTGGCTTCTGGCTTCTCAAAACCAGCAAAGTGTAAGTATTACAACAGATCAAACTATAACTATTGTTGTCTCAAAACAAACAATTACTTAAAGGAGTTAGATAAACCTATTGGACACTCTTACTAGCTAATTAATACTAACCACACGCAGTCATTTTCAACAAAATAACCACATGCATTTCTATGTAGGTTGCTGTCATTTGCTTGACAGATATACTTTTGTAAATAAATACTTGACAATCAATCTATGAAACAAGGCACAATCTGAATCATAGGGAAGCAGGGGTCTAAAGTCTAAACAAAGATCCAGCAATGATATTCTTGGATTCGTCATATTCTATTTTACACGGATGTAAAACTCCTAGAGAGGAAATAAGAACATAGATGCACAAATACACACCTCCAAGCAATGCTCACGTCCTATAACATCCTCATTGCTGCACCCACATGTTGCCTGCTCAAAACTAGATAGTTAGGATAAAATTATGACCAGAAATGGTGACAGATGGTAGAGAATCCAGCACAAATTAATTAGGAAATCCCCAAACCGAACCCTAGTATACCTCAATCAAACAATCAGACTGAATCCCTAAATAAAACAACAGATTGAAACGAATGGGATCCCTCACGAACAACACACGCACGCGTACGAACAGAAAAAACACGACTCAATTGGCAATTGGCATCCCCATCGAGGCGGCAGGAGAAGCAGGACTCGAGGAAGTGCAGCTCCGTGTCGCGGGTCCCGGCCGCGGTGGCGGCGGCGGCGGCGCGTGTGCAGCGTGGGGACGCGGAGCCGGAGGACCACGACGCAACGTCGCTGCAGGAGCACCCGAGGTGGCCGCACCGGAAGAGGCGCCGCACCATGATGTCCGTGCCCTTGGGGACCCACGGCGCGGAGGTGGGCGACGCCGGCGGCGGAGGCACACGAGAGAAGGAGGAGGAGGTTGTGGTGGTGGAGGCGGCGGCGGCGGCCCACGCCGGGATGTCAGCGTCGGCGGAGACGAGGTTGCCCAGGCAGCCATCCGCGGCCATGGAGGGGCGCGTAGCCTGCCCACAGCGTGATACTCGCCGTGATGCGCGGCCCCTCGTGAACCCGCTACGCTCTCGCTGCGCGCGCCGCCCTCCACTCGCATCGCCTCCGCCGGATCGAGGACAACACCAGCAGCGGATAAAATGAGATCGGAAATGATTTGGGTCCCCCGCGTCCACTAGTTTCAGCAACGGCAAGAATTGCATCGCTAATAGTGGGACCCACGATAGAAATAAAGAGGCACGCGTGGGACAGTTTCCGATGGAGAAAGGATAGCAATTAGGAGGGTTCTCGGGATTGCTCTAAACGGAGAGCCCTCTCCGCCTAGATTTTAGGTAAATTCAATGCATTACCATGCTCTTCATTTTTTTCCTTTTAGTTCAATCGAGTACTAATTTTTCTGAAACTTTGTCTGATTTATGTAAATTAGATACTATTTGTAAGCATTAATTGCATAGCTGTATGGAAATCAGTATACACAAATATCTGACACTTATTTGGATAAAGACATACCGTGCTTAATACAGGCAGTTTATAGAAGTACCATCTTTAAAACTGCTGCTGTGCGCACAGTCCTAAACAGACAACTAATCATTTGAAGATGACTTACCTTATTCCTTTCATTTATTCTATTTCAGGTTACAAAAAAACAGAAGGCCTCAAAAAAGAATTCTGGTAAGTCTAGTTTGAGGTCCATGATTCTAAGGAAATTATATGGAAAGGAAGGTCAGAAAGAAAAGATGCTTCCTGTTGCACCAAAGCTACTGCGCACCATTTCAATACATTATCTGGAAAGCAACGAATATGTTCTTGATGGTGAATCCACTTCCAGTGGTGATGGCTCTTCACATAGTACTAAATTGTCAATGCAAAATGCTACCGGCACAAACTTGCGCCATTCTACATCTAGCATCCCAGATGGTTGTCATAGTGATTTAAACTCTTCACTGCTCCTAAAGAGAGATGATAGCCGTGTGAAGCGAAAGAGCCACCGTAGCATTTCAATGGATGGGGTTCTTCATAAGGTCCCTTATGGAAAGAAGATGTCTGGAGATATAATCAGTGAAGGTCTCCCCCGATCAGCCTCTGCCACATATGATAGGGATGGTCTGAAACCTTATATTGGTACTGCTGCAAAGAGGCATGTAAACCAAGGTTTTCGGCGTTCACGTTCCCTAAGTGAATCTCTGGAAAATTACTCTCGCTTACTTGATGCCATTTCAAGTAGTGAATCCAAAAGAATACTGACAAGCTCAAAGTCTACTAGGGATCATTCTCTGAATGCCCCTGGTGTCATGACTTCATCGCAAAGAGCTTCTGAAATTGAGTTCATATCACAAGATTTGGGTAGACTAGATGAAAATCTTGAAACTGCAGAAGATGCCTTGGCGCCACATGTTCAAGAGACAACTGATGTCGATGGAGATACAAAAGTTACTCTGGATGTCAGTCCTGGTGGTGTGGTTGCTGGTGGTTCTGAAAAATCTGCTTTACTAGAAGAGTACATCAACGACATAACGTGTGATGTTGCAGTGTCAGCTGAAGAAGACTCCTGTGTTGTTCCTTCACCTACAGAAGTTGTTGATACTTCAGAAGAACAGGCATCAACTTGTGATAATAATGATCAGGTTCCCTCATCAGCTGAAGTCGAGCTATGTGCTGCTCATTCAACGTCAGAAAAAGTTGACATCCTGGAAGAACCTGCAGAAACTTGTGATGATGCTCGAATCCCCTCTTCAGAACAAGAAGATTCACGTACTACTCTACTTTCAGTTGACGCCAACATTGCAGAAGAACAAACATCAACTTCTCATGACAACCAAATGCATTCATTCCAGACTCCAAAGTCTATAGAAGGTACGAATCCAAAGTCCATAGAAGGCGTTCCTGATCCCAGTCACGAATTCGAAGCCGACATAAGTCTAAGCTGCGAGCAAGAATCTGAAAGTCCAATATCTGTTCTTGACATGACCTTGTCAGACGATCCTGCTAGTCCGGTGAAACATACACTGCTGGATGGTGAGATTTACATTTAGTATTAAGAAACACAATCATGACCCAATTATTAACTTTCTCAAAATCATCAGTGACATTATCACTTCTTGTTCTCGAATTTGCCTTTATGCTACTCTTACTGCAAGCACTAGTTACAATTCTTTGTTACATTTCTTGGTTTTCGTCTCTTGCAGATAAACTACTGAAGCCAAGAATTCTGCATTTAAATGATGCTGACGTTTCAGCTGACACTGAAATTATACAAGAGAGTGACTTTGATGACGTGAATGGCTTCCAAGTAGATCCAAGCCACAAAGTTGAGTTCAACTATGTGAAGGACGTATTCAAGAAATCGAGCTTCGGCAATGAAATGCTGCTTGATGAATGGTACTCACAGAACATGGCAGCTCTCCAAGAAGAGGATTGCCAGCACTACGAGGCTGCTGCAGCATCATGTGACTTTACTGATATGTCTGCTGATCAGTTGCTTCTGTTCGATTTGACAAACGAAGCATTGCTGGACATCTACAAGAAATACTCTGTTTCCAAGTCCAAATTCTCATGGTTCTCAGCTTTCGATAGACCACAACCAGTGGGGTACCGTGCCCTCAAGGAATTGTGGTCTAGAGTGAGCAGCCGTCTGGATGAACGACCATGGTCCAGCATCGAAGTCGACACGATCTTGTCGAAGGACCTAACAAAGAGCGACTGCTGGATGAATTTTGAGAGAGATTCTGATCACATGGGGAACGAATTGGCAGAGTTTGTGTTCGACAAGCTTCTGGCTGAGCTTGTTCTTCAAATTGCAGAGTTTTGAGTCTAGCTAGTGATTTTTTGTTCCTATAGTTGTTTTGGGGTTTAGGAGTTATATATTGTGCAAAGGCATGGAATCATTCTGATGTACATATTATTACAAATTCTTTTTGTCTCCGTCCAGAAAAACACAGTCTGGGGGTTATTGTAGTTAGGTGTTAGGAATTCAATTCGTGTGTTGAAAAGTTTTGCCTGTTAAGTATACCAGTATAAATGAATGGAGGAGAAATGTTATGAATGAATGGAGGAATTGTTTTGCTCTCTACTATTGGTGATGTCGTAGCTGCATATTACTGGGTTACTGATCAGATCCATTCACAGTAACTGAAACCATCTTTTATGCCATGAAGGGAAGGAGCGTGATGTATCTTTCCAAAAAAAAAAGGAACATGATGTGAATACCGAGATGGGCTGGACTTAGCATCAATTGCTTGCCATCCTCATGAAGAAGGGAAATGAACGTGAGTGTGAATACTGGAGCCATGTGGGCTTTGCTAGGCTGATATGCGAGCTGGGCTTGGCATCAACTGCTTGTGTAGGCCGTCCATCATGATTTGTGCTATGCCTGATGGGCCCTAAGCATCAGGCGGCTGCGATTGAGTAAGCCTGCTGCTGGGGTGCTACTGGATTCGGCCCATGTAATAAGCCACGAGCTTGCAGACATGATCCAGTTATCCCCCAGGATGAAAACATGCATTGTGGTCTGGTGTAAAACATATCCAGTGTAGCAAGGCTAGCTGTCTGTACGTGCATGACTCATTGTACATTTGTACGTATTGGTAATTAGTAATCTGAAGTGAAGAGAAGCATCTAGGTCGATCCACATCTGTCAAGTGTCAACGCTTGACTAATCTGAAATCTGCATTTGATTAGAAACTACTTGAGCAGCTAGAACTTTCTTCAGTCATCTACTCCCGCACAATTCCAAACTACTCTTTCCAAATAATCCACTGAATTTCACAGGAAAAAAAATAAAAAGAACACAATGTAATACTATATTCAAAGAGTCCATTCTCTTCCATGCATGATCGACCCCAGATATTTTCTGGACCATCAGGATGATTCCAGAGCCTTCAATCATGGTGCCCAAGAAGGTGACGCTACCTGCCATGCCACACACACTGCAGACGCACACATGGTCTCCTAGAACTTGAAGCATGGAAGACTTTAGTGGAGGCAGTACGATACGATACGTAGCGCGAATCTTATCCACGAGCATTGACATGGTGAGATGATCTCGCTGAAGCACAGCGCACAACAGGAAAACGATAGCAAATTGATGGATAAAACCCATGATGGATGAATAGATGTGTTGACGGTCAAATTGGGCCTTGGGCCAAACCGGTCTGACCGGTTTGCACCGGTTTGCTTCTGTAATTCGAGTAGGATTAGGATTCCGAGTTTTAGTTCCATATTGTAACCTATTCGAAAGGGGTAAGACTTCCCCGGCCTATAAATATAAAGGCTAAGGCCGATTGAGAGGTATTCCAATCGAATCAAACACATTTATTTTTACTTTTTGTCTCTCAAACCCTAAGTCTTTTCCAACCCCATATTCTGTTCTTTGCTCGTCTCTACGGCGTTCAAGGACGTTCTAGGTGGCCTGCCGACCCTAGAGCAACCCTAGATTAGCTCGAGCTCCGACGGGGTCCATCCCGAGCTTGAGTTTCTAGGTCTTCACGACCTCCCGACCAGAAGCGGTCTGACCGGTTCTGTAAACCGGTCTGACCGGTTTGCCCCGAGAAGTCAGGAGTTGGCCGTTGTGACGGTCGTGCTGCACGTTTGATCGATCTCGAGTTTGTTGGCGCGTTTTCGTGTCAACATACTTTTTGGCGACTCCGCTGGGGAAGGTTAATCTGGTGCCAAAACCGATTCAATCTACTCCGGATATGTCTGGATCAAAGTGCGACCTTGACAAAGACAACATCATCACCGCGACGATGGAAGAGCTCACGGACGAGGAGCGAAAGCGATATTTGATTGCTGAGGAGCACTTCAAGGCGCAATTCTTGAAGGGCTTCAAGAAAGATCGCGGTGGTCTTGTCAAGAGAGTAGAGGAATTCGTCATGCCGGCTTTCAAGTTAGCAGATGATCACCTCGAAGAGATTCCAAAGGTAACGGGCGAATCCTCTGATTTAATGCAGCAAATTACTCGCATGATGGATGATAGATTACTTGCTGCACAAACTGCTACTAGTGAATTGATTGCTAGTATGACTGGTAATTCTGATAAAAATAAAATTAATTTAGAATCTAATGAATTACCTAGCTCATCAGGCGTGCCAGAACATGTTTTAGATTCTAATTTGGGCATGCCGATGAATTTTTATGCGGGACAAACACCTCACCCTGGTTCGGTCCACGAACCGGTCAGACCGGTTTGTACAACCGGTCAGACCGGTTTGGCCCCCTCTGGTGGTCAGACCGGTTCTTTGGGTACGGGAGCATCTGGTGCGATGGTTTTGTCTAATACATCTACTTTTGGTCCTGTTTACACTATTCCACGCACCACGGGAAGTATACCCCACGGATCTGGCACGTTTCACGCGCCGATTCCGAGTACTTCTCAGAATACGATGTATGGTGTTCCCCGCATTCCACATAACAGAGGTGATGAGAAATATCAAGCCGAGTTAGCTAAGTTTAAAGAAGACATAGCTAATACACTTAGAGCAAAACTCGGGCTTGAATTGGGTAGTGCACGCTTATATCAGAAACCGTATTCGCCTGAGTTTGATTTGGTTCCTTATCCTAATGGTTGGCGTGTTCCTGATTTTATTAAATTCAGTGGTGAAGATAATAGAACTCCTTGGGAACACATTAGTCAATATATTTTGCAATTAGGAGAGGCATCATTTTATGAGGCATTGCGTATACGGTTGTTCTCATTATCTTTAACTGGAACTGCCTTTTCATGGTTTTCTTCGCTTGCTCCAAATTCTATTCATAATTGGACTCAATTGGAGCGAAAATTTCATGATCACTTCTTTAGCGGAGAAAACGAGGCAAAATTATCTGATTTAACATCGGTTAAACAAAGCCGTGAGGAATCGGTTCTTGAATACTTTAAAAGATTTAAGGATGTTAAGAACCGATGCTTTAATATCACTGTTTCTGAAAAGGATTTAGCAGATTTAGCTTTTGCGGGCTTACGGTCTAATTACAAGGAAAAATTAGAAGGTTCTGATTTCCTTACTATTAACCACTTGCAAATGAAGGCTATGAGTCTAGAGCTTAAATTTAAAAATTCGAAAGAATCTGCTAAACCCCATCGTTCGAACGTGCATATTGTTGATAATGATTCTGATAGTTCGGACGATGATAAAGAAATTTATGCCTCTGAATTTGTTTGGTCATCAAAAAATAAACCTAGTTCTTGTCCTTCATTAAAGCCGATTCAGAAAAATCGGCAAGAAGAAAAATTTACTTTTGATGTAGCCAAATGTGATCGTGTTTTTGATGAATTGCTTAAGAATGGCTTTGTTAAACTTTCTCATGCAATTCCACCAGCCGATCAATTGAAAAATCGTGCATATTGTAAGTGGCATAATTCTTTTTCTCATGCGACCAACGATTGCAATGTTTTTCGACGACAGGTACAATCGGCCCTTAATGAAAGTCGATTGGTGCTCGCCGAAATGCAAGTTGACAAGACTCCTTTCCCTGTTCATACCTTGGATGTGAACACCAAGATGTTGATTCGGCCGGAACAAGCCGATGGAGCTAAGGGTAAGAATGTGGTGATTGGAGATCCAAGACCGGAAAAAGTTGATGACAAAGTTCCGGTCAGAACAGTGATGATTGGGAGGACTCTTGATGGAAAAGAGTCTCTGAAGATTACTATTAACACATCAAGGCCCGTGGGGCAAGGAAGTTCTTTGGAAGAGAATCGATCCGCTAGCCATGTGAAACCGGTCAGACCGGTTTCCCAAACCGGTCAGACCGGTTTGTCTCCAGACCGTCCAAGAACTTTCAAGCCTAAGCGCCCGGAAGTGGGTACTTGGAAATTCAATGAGCCAAAGATTCAAGGGAGGGTTCTGAAGCAAGGACCTACATTCTCTCAGCTCATGAACAAGTACACAAAGGCCGTTCAAGCTGATCGGCCAATAAAAAAGAGACAGAGGTCACCACAGCGTTGGATTGATCCTACAAGTTACAAGCGCCGTGGTGGTTCTGTACATGACCGATTGAGCTCATACCAATCAGGTTTTTCGACTGCTCATCAAAGCGGTCAGACCGGTTTTATGAACCGGTCAGACCGGTTTCGGTCTGAGCAAAGAATTCATGTTCCTCCTAAGCAAGAATATTGTATCAAGGATAAGAAGGAGTATGTGCAAGCCAAAGCCAATAATTTTATAAAAATTGGCGATATTCCAGTGGCTATGCAAGACTTGGGTAGAAAGCCGATAGTCATTGGAGATTCGGCTCCTATTCCAGTCAAGAAGCCGATCATGGTTAATGATCATGAGGCTAGCAGTAACAGGGGCGTGAAGAAAGTTTTTCAACCAAGGTGGTGTCCTTCTGGGTTGACTCACACACAGAAGCGGAAACTACAGCGCTTGAGAAACAAAGAAAAAAGGGAACAGAAAGCAGAGAAGATGAGGGATGACTACTTCAACAACTACAGGCCTATGATCCCTCAGATCAAGGTTTGGCAAGCTAAACCCGTTGTGCAATCAGCAGCACAACCGGTCAGACCGGTTTCTGAATCCAGTCAGACCGGTTTGGGTCAGCCGACCGCTGCAGAAGCGGTCAGACCGGTTTGATGATAGAAGCGGGGGTTGGTGCTTCTTCAACCATCGAAACTACTCCACCGATTCCTCCAGTGGTTGAAGATGAAGAGTTAGTTGATTTTGAGCCTTCTCCAGAGCGTGACAACATGGAAATTAATGTTGTCTATTTATCTTCTGATTATTGTGTGGTGCCGGAGGAGGAAATTTCTCATCTTCAACTTGGGCCGCGAGATGCTGTGTTGCAGAAGCCTAGTGAATCAGAAAATCATCTCAAGGCTTTGTATATGAGAGGGCACATCAACGGGAAGCCAATTTCTCGTATGTTGGTTGATGGTGGAGCCATTGTGAATCTCATGCCATACTCTCTCTACAAGAAAATTGGCGGGAAAGACGAAGAATTGATCAAGACAAACATGACGGTCAGTGGAGTTGGTGGAGGTGATCCCATTGGTGCCAAGGGGGTGGCTTCTATGGAATTGACCGTCGGGAGCAAGACTATTGCTACGGCTTTCTTCGTCTCCGAGGTGCAAGGTAACTTCAGTTTAATCCTTGGTCGAGATTGGATTCATGCAAATAAATGTATTCCATCTACCTTGCATCAATATCTTATTCAGTGGATCGGCGACGAAGTTGAGATTGTCCTTGGTGACAATTCTTCCTTTGTTGCAACGGCCGATTCCGACTCTCTTAGTGCAAATGAGAAGGTCCAATGTTTGTCGGGCATGGATTTGACCGACTATGAGCTGATCAGTTGCACTAAGGATGGTTTTGTTCCTGCTACATTAAAGCCGATGGAAAATCGGTTGAATTACTTGCTGTAATTAATGAAGCAACAAAATCAACAGAGACAAACCGGTCAGACCGCTTCTGGAAACCGGTCAGACCGGTTTGGATCTGAACAGTGCCGATCGAGCCAAACCGGTCAGACCGCTTCTAGGAACCGGTCAGACCGGTTTGCGTCTGGACAGTGGCTTCAAGACCGAATTGATCATTATCGAGAACATTCGGCCGGTACATTCGAAGCCATTGAAGATCTTGGTGATATGGATAAGCTGGGTCAAGGTTTTACATCAGCTGATCCTTTAGAAAAAATAGATATTGGTGATGGTACTATTCCTAGGCCTACTTTTGTAAACAAAAATTTATCGGCTGAGTTTAAAGCCGAATTAATAAATTTGTTGAAAGAGTATGTCGATTGTTTTGCTTGGGAGTACCGTGAGATGCCTGGTTTGAGTCGTGACTTAGTTGAGCATCGTTTGCCAATAAAAGCCAGTTTTAGACCTTTTAAACAATCGGCTAGACGTTTTAATCCCGCTATTTATGACCGAATAAAAGAAGAGATTAATCGTTTATTAGATGCTGGTTTTATTCGGACTTGTCGTTATGCGGAGTGGATTTCTAATATTGTTCCCGTTGAAAAGAAGGATTCGGGAAAACTTAGAGTTTGCATTGATTTTAGAGATCTTAATAAAGCCACTCCAAAAGATTCATATCCCATGCCTATAGCTGATGTCTTAATCAATGAAGCTTCTGGACATCGTGTTGTTAGTTTCCTTGATGGTAATGCCGGATATAATCAAATCTTCATGGCCGAAGAGGATATGCACAAAACGGCCTTTCAGTGTCCGGGATTTATTGGTTTATTTGAGTGGGTAGTTATGACCTTTGGATTAAAGAATGCCGGTGCAACTTATCAAAGAGCTATGAATTTAATCTTTCATGATTTACTTGGTGTTATTGTGGAAGTGTATATTGATGATATTGTAGTTAAATCGGATGGCTTGGATTCTCATTTAGCCGATTTAAGACTTGCTCTTGAGAGGATGCGACGGTATGGCTTGAAGATGAATCCACTCAAATGTGCTTTTGGTGTTTCGGCTGGAAAGTTTCTTGGGTTTGTTATTCATAAGAATGGCATAGAAGTTGATCCCAAGAGAATTGAAGCTATGAAGAAAGTCGAAGCTCCTACTTGCAAGAAGGATTTACAAAAGTTTCTAGGCAAGGTAAATTTCTTGAGAATGTTTATAATTAACTTGTCTGGAAAGGTTGATGCTTTTACTCCTTTACTTCGGCTAAAGAATGAAGCCGATTTTACTTGGGGGGCAAAACAGCAAGAAGCTTTTGAGAAGATCAAAGAGTACTTGTCTTCACCACCGGTACTTAGGGCGCCTAAGCGGGGAGTTCCGTTCAGACTTTATGTGGCGGCTGAAGATAGAACTATTGGAGCTGTTTTGACTCAAGAAATCGACAACAAGGAGTATGTGATTGCTTATGTAAGCCGACGTCTCATCGATGCAGAAACAAGGTATACTTTCATTGAGAAGTTGTGTTTATCCTTGTATCATGCTTGTACTCAATTGAGGCATTATTTACTATCTAGTACTTGCATCGTGTTGTGTCAAACCGATGTAATTAAACATATGTTGCAAAAACCGATTTCTAGCGGGAGAGTCGGTAAGTGGGCTTATGCTTTAGTTGAGTATGATTTGGCATGTGAACCTTTAAAATCAATGAAAAGCCAAATTGTAGCTGATTTTATTGTTGAACATCGGATAAATGATACTTGTGAATTCGACGTCGGCTATGTTGCTTGTACACCATGGAGATTATACTTTGATGGATCGGTTTGCAATGATGGACAAGGAATTGGTGCTGTTTTGATTTCTCCAAATGGTGCCGTCTTTGAGTTTTCAAACCGATTGGAAGAAAAGCGAACCAATAATCAAGTTGAATACGAAGCTCTTCTATTTGGCTTGGAATTTTTGCAAGAAATGGGAGTAAAGCATGTTGAGGCTTTTGGTGATTCGCTCCTGGTGGTACATCAAGTATCAAAGGTATGCCAATGTTATAACGGTTCATTAAATGCATATCTTGATAGATGTCTTGATATCATTGCTTCTTTTGATGAATTTACTATCAAACATATTCCGAGAGAAGATAATGATAAGGCAAATACTCTGGCTCAGAAAGCATCTGGTTATATGGTTGCAAAGAAATATTTCTATCTCCAAAAACCGATGCGAACAAAAGCCGAGGTTTTGGTTCTAGATGAACCGGTCACACCGGTTTCAGAAACCGGTCAGACCGGTTTTACTGCCAGAACCGGTCTGACCGGTTCTGAAAGCGGTCAGACCGCTTCGTCCCCTAACAGAAGCAAAAATCCTTTGGATGATGCTAATCAATCCAAAGTTGAAGATCAGGATTGGAGGGTGCCTATTATTACATATTTGAGGGATCCTGGTCGTGGTGCAGAAAGAAATATTCGGCGAATATCATTTAAGTACGTTTTGCTTGGCGATGAACTCTATCGTCGGAACGCCGAAGATTTATTGTTAAAGTGTCTTGACTCGGATCTGGCCAAGGTTGCCATGGCTGAGGTCCATGAAGGTATTTGTGGTACACATCAATCGGCTCCAAAGATGAAGTGGTTACTTAGACGAGCCGGTTTCTATTGGCCTACTATGATGGCAGATTGTTTTAAGTATTACAAAGGATGTGGAGAATGTCAGAAGTTTGGGAATTTGCAACTTGTTCCTGCTGCATTGATGCATCCTATTATTAAGCCATGGCCGTTCCGAGGTTGGGGGTTGGATTTTATTGGACAAATTAATCCTCCATCATCAAAAGGACATCGTTTCGTGTTGGTTGCTACTGATTATTTCACTAAGTGGACCGAAGCGATTCCTTTGAAGAATATGATGCACCGAGAGGTAATTGAGTTTGTTACACTAAATATTATTCATAGATTCGGTATTCCTCAAACTTTGACAACAGATCAAGGTACTTCTTTTATGTCTAAGGAGGTATGTGAATTCGCCGAATCCTATAGAATTAAGTTGCTCAATTCATCTCCATATTACGCTCAGGCTAATGGACAAGCCGAGTCAAGTAATAAAACTTTGATTAAATTGATCAAGAAAAAGATAGCAGAAAATCCTAAGAGATGGCATGAAGTTTTATCCGAAGCATTATGGGCTCATCGTATATCTAGACATGGTGCTACTAAAGTTACTCCTTTTGAGCTTGTATATGGTCAAGAAGCCGTTTTACCTGTTGAGGTAAATCTGGACGCTTATAGGTTGGCTAAACAAAATGACATTGATGCTGTTGATTACCACAATTTGATGTTGGACAATATTGATGAGGTAACCGACAAAAGATTGAAGGCTTTAAAGGAGATTGAGAAGGATAAGCTTCGGGTTGCTAAAGCTTACAACAAGAAGGTACGAGGCAAATATTTTCAAGTTGGTGAGCTTGTTTGGAAGACGATCTTGCCTATTGGAGCAAAAAACAACAAGTTTGGTAAATGGTCGCCAAGTTGGGAAGGGCCTTATAAAGTTTTCAAAGTCATATTTGGGAATTCTTACATGTTAGAGACACTGAAGGGAGATCATTTGCCTAAGGCTATCAACGGGAGATATCTGAAGAAATTCTATCCAAGTGTTTGGCAAGATGCATGAAGATCGATGGCCGATATTTTGTTAATATCGCCCTTAGTATAAATTTTTAGCTCCTGAGTCATATTTACTTGCTTTTTAGTTCTCAAGTTCACTAAAAACGCAGGGGGGCATGTGTTGACGGTCAAATTGGGCCTTGGGCCAAACCGGTCTGACCGGTTTGCCAAACCGGTCAGACCGGTTTGCTTCTGTAATTCGAGTAGGATTAGGATTCCGAGTTTTAGTCCCATATTGTAACCTATTCGAAAGGGGTAAGACTTCCCCGGCCTATAAATATAAAGGCTAAGGCCGATTGAGAGGTATTCCAATCGAATCAAACACATTTATCTTTTACTTTTTGTCTCTCAGACCCTAAGTCTTTTCCAACCCCATATTCTGTTCTTTGCTCGTCTCTACGGCGTTCAAGGACGTTCTAAGTGGCCTGCCGACCCTAGAGCAACCCTAGATCAGCTCGAGCTCCGACGGGGTCCCTCCCGAGCTTGAGTTTCTAGGTCTTCACGACCTCCCGACCAGAAGCGGTCTGACCGGTTCTGTAAACCGGTCTGACCGGTTTGCCCCGGGAAGTCAGGAGTTGGCCGTTGTGACGGCCGTGCTGCACGTTTGATCGATCTCGAGTTTGTTGGCGCGTTTTCGTGTCAACAAGATGATATGCTAATGCTAATGCTAGGCCGGTGCTTGGCGAATGCTACAGTTGATAGAAAAAGGTGGCGCAAATGGCAATGGCCAGTCTATATGTTTTTTCTCCTTTTTATTAAGAGAGTGACCTTTCCTAGGGCACGCACCAACGTTTTCTGATTAAAACTACTCCAATGAATTCCAGTCAATTATCAGCGCACTGGTATTTCATTATCATTTCATTTCTTGTGAGGAATATATATTGCGACCACACGACGCATGCAAATGCAATGCAGCCATGCATGTTTCTGATAGACCAGCCAGCAGGAATTCACAAGTCAATGCTGCATGTTTGCGTGCAGTACAGGGCGTGTACATGCCACGTCGCTCTAGGCTCTAGTCTAATCAACTTTTTTACAGCTACCGCCGTAGAAAGTACTGTGCTCTCCTGTGTATTACTTATTTGCTGTTACTCGCTAACCGCCATTTGATTTCACTGTGAGACACACATGGCGTCCCTATCCGGCCAGATTAAAGGGCCCAGGGCAGGGTCGACGACAAAGGCCACGTCGTGCGCCAGGCTGAGATATTTTATGGACCTCAAGTTTACACGTGTTTTATCCAATCAAAACGCGAAGTGATCGAATTTAATTTGGAGGTTCTCCATCTTTTTCCGCTTTGGCGGTAAACTAGGGTCAGGTCATGTGTCCAACACACAGCAAAAGGTTCCTCTGGCCTGCTTTACTGATTCGTACGTATCACTGTCCTTACCTTTTCAATTTCGTAATCGTATATGAGGATTTCAAACATTACAGCACTTGCGGCATAAGTGCACATCATGTTAATTTGAAAAGCAAGCTATTTCGTCAAACGAAGAAAAATCACGGAGAGCACTATGGGGGAGGACTCTGATTAACTATTGTTGTTTCTTTTCTTTTTTAAAAAAATATATTGTCGATCAAAAGGGCTCGGAAACGGAGAGAAAGGGCACAAAGTAGACTTGAGATATTATAAGCTCACAAAAATAGCTATAAATAAAGAACCTTGTTAGATGCTATATATATGCTATACACAGGATAGGAGCATGCTTTATCCATCTACGTACCCTACTTATTTTGCTGCCATTCTTTTTAGGTCCATTTTGTCAATGGTGACTGATGCTCGAGGTGGATAGGACCGCTCTCAAACATCAAGAAGCATCATGATATTCCGATATATTCGTGAAAGCTCTTGATGCCCGAGCACCACCGTACCTTGGTGGTCGTTTAATTCAGAAGCAAGCAATAATTCGCACGCACGGTAAGTTCTTGACACAAATGTCTCTTGCCACGCTTAAAAATTTGGTTGCCACGGCCACCAAGAAACCGCAACAAATCGCGCCGACAATTCGATCTGTGGATCGTGAAGTTAATCTCACATTTACCCAACCCCCAGTCCCCCACCCCCCTTTTGACATTTTACACATGGTTCCTATATTTTTTTGGAAGGTGCACATGGTTTATGTTAATGGACGCATTTATCTACTGAGAGTCTTTTTTGGGGCAAATTTATCTGCAGAGTTTTTACAGATGGCTGTTAGCCAGCAGATGGATCCATATCCATCACTACTGCCGGTAGCATGCTGCATGCAAAGACCACACCGAAATTCTGGATCTCAACTCTCAACCGCATTTTGTCCGCGTCCCATGGACGGCCACCCAGAGCCGTGCCGTGCGCAGTCAACTCAATCAGGGCATAATGGTAACTTCCCCCTCACCGGACGCGTGGGCCCACATCAGGGGCCGCCACGTGGACGGCCAGATGGCCTCCTGCGGGGCCTATAAATGCGGCCTCCCGTCGCCGCAGGGGAATTGCATCTCGCGTTGTGCTTGGGACTCACTGACCGATTGCCAAGAACGCTCTCTGCTTCCTTTTGTGTTGGTGATCTCTGAATCCATCCCCTCTCTGCGAGGATGTCGTGCTGCGGAGGCAACTGCGGGTGCGGCTCCGGCTGCAAGTGCGGCAACGGCTGCGGAGGGTAAGCAAGCTCCAGAACGCCACGCTCTGCACTCAGATCTGACGAATATATATATATCTATCTATCAATCCATAGATGCCATGTTCATCTTCTTCATGATATGATATCTCCTGTTGAAAGTGATTTGGATGTCGGTATAGGAATATAGGATGATGCTCCCTTATATGATGCTGGATTCTCTGTTCTAGCTGCCATGCCGTGGTTCTCTGTTTTCTTTTGCGGGGCTTTTTCAGGGTGTGCATGCAGTTCGTCTGCCTGTTGTTTCCTGTTTCTCGTGCTTGCTTGCACGGAGATGTTTTTCTTGTTTGGGGGAAACCTTTGCGGATGGATCTTTGATTGAGGATAAGAGGATAGAGCTGGCAGATCAGGCGTTTCCTTTTCTTTTTTATTAAAAAATGTTTTTTTTTCCTTATATGTTCCTGCATGTAGATTCCTGTTTGAACTCTGAAACGATGTGCATGCATTAGTTGTGCTGGGAAACTTTGTGATGATCGATGCTGATCTGCTGCCTGTGTGATCATCTGCAGGTGCAAGATGTACCCTGACATGGCTGAGCAGGGCACCACCACCACCCAGACTGTCATCATGGGCGTCGCACCTTCCAACAAGGGGTATGTTCATCGATCCCTCCCATCATTAATCACAAATCATGCGATCTCCCCGTTCCTGCACATAGATAGATCGTTTGGTGGGGTGGTGATCTAATCCAAATCCAACATACCATCCTTGAGCTTGCCAATAATAGCCAGCAACTTGTATGGTGCAGAATTATTGGCTGTGCTATTTTTACTGCTTGCGTTGTGTGGTAGACTGGTAGATCCAGTTTTGTACTACTGTTAGCATGTAGTACTACTGTACTGCATAGCGGTTTGCACAGATTTCAGTCACCATCAGCAACGACAAAAGCTGTTGTGCCATCATGAAACAACATCACAAGCTGCCGCTTCTTTTCCCCGCGCCAAGGCCCAAAAAGAAAGAAACCCCCCTAAAAATGATGTCTTTTTTTTACTTGTCCTGTTCTGAGACTGCATACCACACGTAGCTGCCGGCAGGGAACATGCCAAAAATGCTTGTCTAACTCGTGTTCTCACCAACAACGTTTATATGCAGGCACGCCGAGGCCGGGTTCGAGGCCGCCGGAGCTGAGAACGACGGGTGCAAGTGCGGCCCCAACTGCACCTGCAACCCCTGCACCTGCAAGTGAGCTCGACCATGGCCCAGCCCCTGGCCGGAGGAGGAGATCAGAAGGACAGGACTCTAGCTAAACTAGTATAGCAGTGTTGTGTATGAGTCGTTCGTTGTTCCAAGTGTGTGTTTGTGCGTGTGGCATGGTTAGCAACTGTGTTGCGCATGCTGCAAGTAAGTAGTGGTACTGATGGAGAATAATAATGGTACTGATCGAGATGTCGTCGTCGTGGTGTCCTTCCTACCCGGCTACTCACCTGTGGGGCTCTAGCAGTGTGGTGTGTGTAGCAGGCCATGCTCTGCTCCTTGTGGTGTGTCTGTGTGGCCTGCTCCCTGTCCCTAGTGTCCTGTGTAACCATATATCTATCAATCCATCTTGTGTACTCTCTCTCCCTCGATGTCATGTGTGACGTGATTTCTTTGTGCCAGCTATGTCTGTTCTGGGATAGAGTTGACACCAAATCAACATGTTCTCTTGCAACGAAATGGGCGCGCATGCTCATGAACAAAGAACAATTTTGCTTAACGTAAACGGCAACATTTTGGTGTCAAAAAAGAATCGGCCAATTCGTGTCGCAGCATCATCAATAATTTCTTTTAGAAAATTCGTCAACAACAATTTCTACCTTTCTTTTGCTACCTGATCATGATGGGACGGCAAAAAGTGTGGACATGACTGACATGAGGAAGAACTCCCACCGAACAATTGGAATACGGGCCCGAATGCACTATGTGTGGGCCACGCGGGCAGAGTAAAAGTCCATTCCACAACCCTCATCTATCGTCGTCCGATTTGAGACCCTCAACCGCGAAACCAGCTATTTAGGGCACCCCAACTATTAAAACTGTCCATTTTTCAACCCTCGGTGGTTTTGGTGGCTGTTTTGGCCTACGTGGCGCCACATAGGCATGCAGGGGCACCCGTGCATGTAAAATGTCTCTTGTACCCTTTTATCTCCTCCTCTACTGTCACTTACATGTGGGACCCACGTGTCAGATCACCTTCAACCTCCAGCCGTTATCCCCACCTGTGCTCCGCCTTCGCCTATGCGCCGCCGTTGCTCCCGCCGGCCCGGCCCCCCGCCCACGTCCCGACCCCGCCGCCGCAGCTCAAGCTCCACCGCCGCAGCTCCGGGCGGCCCCGCCCCCGGACCCGTCGCCCCCGGCCCCGCCGCCACGAGCCGATCGCGGCCGGCCGTCGTCGCTCCGATTCGCCGAGCCTCGTCACACTCAGAGCAAGCCAAAAACATAATGACGATCCCTTGCCGCCGCCTGTCGCGCTGCCCCCCCTCCGGCCCCGCCGCCAGGCGACCTCCATGCATTGCCGCCGAGCTCCGCCGACCTCGATTCGCCGCCTCGGTCGCCGCTGGGTCTAGCAGACACCGCCGTGGGCTTCTTCTCGTCGAGCTGAAGCTCCGCTGCCAGTCGTCTTCTCGCCGCCGGCACGCGCTCCGCTGCCGGTCGTCTTCTCGCCGCCGGCACGCCAGGAGCTTGAGCAGCGAGGGCTTGCCCTTTCCGGCTGCTCTCCCGCTCCTCGTTGGCACGCACCACAGATGGCGTAGGGGAGGGGAGCGCAGAGCGCGCGAGTCGGCGTTGGTGGCGGCGACACCGTACGTGGGCCGGGGAGGGGAGAGGAAGCGGCGGCGAGTAGGAGCCGGCGGAGGGGGTAGGCGGCGCCCACGCCGCCGGCCGGGGCGCGCAGGCCAGGTCAGGCCATTGCCGCGCCGTCGGTCGGGGAGGAGACGGCGCACGCACGGGTGCTCGCTCAGATTGCATGTCAACATGCCTATATGGCGCCACATAGGCCAAAACAACCACCAAAACCACCGAGGGTTGAAAAATGGACGGTTTCAATAGTTGGGGTGCCTTGAGCAGCTAGTTTCGCGGTTGGGGGTCTCAAGTCGGACGACGACGATAGATGAGGGTTGTGGAATGGACTTTTTCCTTTCTCTGTTGATGGTTTACTGGACCCAGCCGGCCCGGCCCATCCCAAATTGGTCCAAGAAGACCTGCAAAGAACAGAATATTTCTTGGAACGAAAATGGCGCAGATGCTCATGAAAACATGGCTAGAAATTGCAATAAACCGTGGAAACGGGACCAACCAAGTCCACCGAAAACTATAGTTGCGGACTGGGCCAAGCAAGTTTGGCCAGTTAAAATTATAGCCCAATAATCATCTGGGCCTGCCAAGCTAGTCGTCTTCTTCCTGCCAATCATCTTGTCCTCTCAAACAACAAAGAGCGCCCTTCCTAAAAAAAATTGGCATCCCACGGCGGATTGCGGCGGTGCTGCTCCTATCTGCGCCCACTGCCGTAGAAGACTTCCAAGTTCCAAGTGGTCTCCAAGCTGCTCCTACCCGAATTCTGTTCCTCTACAAATTTTATCAGTCGAGAAGCAGGTGCTTACACTACAATTTCTGTTCCTTTCTCTGCCTGATTCGTTTTTTTCTAGTGCTAGTGGAGGGCCTGTTTGGTGAGTGGCGGCTACCGTGTAGTTTGATGTAAATGAGGAGGGGGTAACTGGCTATCGGATATTTTAAAACTTGAAACTTACCTATATGGAGACCGGGCGACCAATTGACGCATAGAAACCATTTGACGAAATGCGCGAGGGTGTGCCTGTCATTGAATATTCGTAATCTACCTCGACCTTGTTCTTCATATGTGTTTTTATATCTCCCGGACTAAAGACTTCGGAATGTGGTTCTGTAGGATGCTAATGCAGCAGCTGATAACAAAGTGGTAAGTAGGCATGAAGGTCCCAGTGTTTCTACTATACTATAGGCATACTTCTTTGTGTCTTTTTTGCCGCTAGTAGTTCTACACTCTCATGTAGCTGGAAGAGTGGAAGGAGTAAAATAACACAACAATGGCTCTCCATGTTGAGAGACAGTCATGTTAGTATGTTACTAATGGCAAGTGGGTCAATACGTAAGCAAAAACAGACACACAAACAGCCTTCAACCTTAAGGTAACTTGCAAGTCTGACTGCGCTATCCTTTTCTGGGAGACTTAGTCGATATTTACATTGAAGGTGATGGCAAGCGAATGAAAATATTCCAAGGAATTGTTCAATTAGGTGGCTCTGACAGGGATGAACATTTATAACATGTCTCTTCTGCAGCAATTTATCCAATTTTATGCTCCCGTCCATTGTTTTAGCTCTCTACTCTCTTCTGCCACCCACAGTCCAAAATGCACAGTTTCAGAGCCCTGCTCCTAGCAGAAGACAGATTCAGTGAGAGTCCATAGATTTTACCTTTCAAACACTATGGGAACAGTTTTAGATGCTCTCACTGGGAAATTCCTGACAAAACTTGGTGAGGTTATCCAGGATGAGGTTGTCATGACATTAAGTGTGAAAAAGGATATCAAGAGGCTCAAGACAAATCTGGAACATTTCGGTGCTGTTCGTGAGGACGCTGAAGCTTTGGCTATGGAAGACAGAGGGATACATTCATGGTTGAGGAACATGAGTGATGTTATGTTCGATGTGGATGATGTCATAGATCTTTTCATTATTCACTCACAGAAGCTCTCGCCGCAGATTGGATTGGTATGTTGCAACCACTCCCTTTTCTCCTGCCTTACAAAAGTTTCATTTGATCACAAGGTTGCAAAAAGAATTAAGGAAATAAATGAAAAGCTCGATGAAGTTAAAATGAACAAAGATATGTTCAGTTTGGAGAGGATCAGTTGTCAGTTCCAAATAACAGTTGTAGACAGAAGTCAGACGTCTCCCATAGAAGAACTAGAGGTTGTTGGAAGAGATATCAAACAGGCTCTAGATGACATGGTCAAAATGATTGTTAGTAATTGTGATGAGAAGAGATCAACTCTTTCTGGGATTCAAGGGATGGGTGGCATTGGTAAGACAACATTAGCTCAGAAGATATATAATGAACAGAGGATAAGGGAAACATTCCAAGTTCATATATGGCTGTGCATTTCTCAGAGCTACACAGAGATTGGTTTGCTACGGCAAGCAATAAGAATGGCAGGAGCAACATGTGATCAACTCGAAACCAAGACTGAACTTCTTCTGCATCTCATGGACACAGTCAGAGGAAAGAAAGTATTTCTTGTGTTGGATGATGTGTGGAAATCTGATGTCTGGATCGATCTTCTTCGACCGCCTTTTGAGAGAGGTATGAATGGCCATATCCTTGTCACCACAAGAAACCTGGACGTTTTATCAGAAATGCATGCGACATATATTCACCAAGTAAACAAAATGAATGACTATGATGGCCTAGAACTGCTCATGAAGAAGTCCTTTAGTCCATTTGAGCAAGTAAGGAAATTTAGAGAGATTGGACATCAAATAGTAAAAAAATGTGATGGACTTCCTCTGGCCATCAAGGTTGTCCTATCTACTAAAAGAACAAGGGTGGAATGGGAGAGCATCCGAGACAGCAACTGGTCTATTCATGGACTTCCCAAAGATTTAAAGGGCCCCCTATATTTAAGCTACATCGACTTACCGGCTCAACTTAAGCAGTGCTTTCTTTGGTGTGCCTTGGTGCCTTCAAATTTCGGAATTAGGCGTGACGCTGTTGCTTACTGGTGGGTTGCTGAAGGTTTTGTGAGGAAAGAGCAGGAGTGCTCAATACATGAGATTGCTGAAAAGTACTATCATGAGCTAATTAGGAGAAATCTTTTGCAATCAAAACCAGAATTTGTGGACAAATGTATCTCAACAATGCATGATCTGTTGAGGTCACTAGGACTTTTTTTGACGAAGGATCACTCTTTATTCATGAATGATGAAAATATTCAAGCCCTTCCGAATCTGTGGCGTTTAGGTATAGGCAGTGCTGTAGAAGAAATACCAGCAATAGAAGATCAGAAGTGCATAAGAAGCCTTATAGTTTTTAATAATTCAAAGTTCAAGTCACTTAACAATGGCTTTTTTAGAAATCCTGGGTATATACGTATCTTAGTTCTAAGTGGAACAGGCATCCAAAACATACCAGAGTCAGTGGGAAATTTGGTGCTGTTGAGGCTGTAGATCTAAGCTATACGAAAATTAACAAACTTCCATATTCCATTGGAAGCCTTATGAGTCTTGAATACCTCTCATTGCTTGGTTGTCATAAGTTGGATTACCTACCAGATAGTTTGATGAAGTTATCTAACATAAGTTTTCTTTATATAGAACAAACTTCAATTGGTCATGTTCCAGAAGGAATTACAAAGTTCCAGCAACTTTACCACCTTAAAGGAATCTTTGAAAGTACGATTGGGTTCAGATTGGACGAATTGCGATGTCTTCCTAATATCCAACGTCTCTCAGTTGAGAAGCTAGAAAAAGCTACACCAGGGGGTGCACTTGTACTCAAGAAAAGTCGTAATCTGAGAGAACTGTGGCTGCACTGCACAATGGGCATGGGTGCTTATGATAGAACTAATTATGAAGCCAATGAGGTTAAGAGAATTCAGCAGGTCTATGAGTTGCTTTTTCCATCACCAAGCCTACTATATATTTTCCTTTTTGGATTCCCTGGTGTAAAGTTTCCAGAATGGCTATGTCCAGAACCGGAGCGTAAGCTGCCAAATTTGGCTCACATGCATCTCAATGAGTGCATATCATGTTCACAGCTTCCACCAGCAGGCCAGATGCCAGAACTACTAGTTCTTCAGATCAGAGGTGCAGATGCAGTAGTAAGTATTGGCGCAGAACTCCTAGGGAAAGGTGTGATAAGCGCAGTTGCTTTTTTCCCAAAGCTTGAATTGCTTCACATCATTGACATGCGCAAGTTGGAAAGCTGGTCCCTCAGCACTGGAAACTTGTATGATGGCATGGAGGCCAAATCTCAGCAGTTTACTCTGATGCCTTGCCTTAAGCGCCTATGGCTTAATGATTGCCCAAAACTAAGAGCTCTCCCTGAAGATTTGGGTAGACTTGTCAATCTGAAAAGAATTCACATTGAAGGTGCTCACGAGCTGCGAGAAATTGTCACCCTTCCTGTAGTTGTGTGGCTCAAGGTCAAGAATAACAGATCTTTGAGGAGGATCTCCAATCTTAGTAAGCTTCAGGATTTGTTTGCTCAGGACTGTCCAGAACTTTATGAGGCAGAGAACCTAAGTTCAATGAAGCGCTTGTACATGGTTGACTGCCTGAACGCACAGCAATTCAGGAATTGTCTCCTGAAAGAAGAACAAGACCTAGTCTATGTTGCAACTCTCGGTGCAGATGGCCGAGATATCTTTCCAGATGAATCTCTCTATCATTAGAAAGGTGGGCAAACCAGCTTAGTAAAGTGTGCGTCTTGTGTGTTCATTTCTAATCTATTGGGCTTTGCTAATTGCTATTGTTCAAGCCATTGGCCAACCTCTTTGTTCTTCTGATTTTTTCCCTTTTTGGATGTAACTGGCAATGTTGTTTTGCATTCTGTTGAGGATTGCGTCATTTTCAGTTGTGTTTCCTTTTCTGACTTGAATTCTTGTATACCCTAAACCTGTTATAGATACAGGATACAATAATCATTGTAACATATCTTCCATGTAGCTCTCCTCATATTGTCCATCCACATCATTTTCCTTATTTGTTTCTCTTTCATGTTAAATAATAAATAGACCTCTTGTGATTGATTTTCTCTCTCCACTATGTGTTTTACAGTTGCCAACCAACTCTCCTTAAACCTACAGCAATGGAGCACAGTTTATCAAGGATACAAACTCAAAGCTTAGATCGATCATAGCCTCTGCAGGATAAAGTTCTTGGTAAGTTCCTGGGAAACTGTCAGGGTATATTAAAGTACCAATTTATTATTTTGTTTTACAGGAACCAGAGAATGTTTTAGAATAATGAAGTGCTACTCTGATATTAAATTGAGAGGGACTTTCCAATATAGCTCATGGTTGTTGTGGTCTTAATTATTTTAAGCATCCAAGAGTCGCATTGAAACAAAAACCGCCCGCCCTGAATTTCCACAGTTAAATAAGCAACAAAACAAAAGCATACAACGCGTCCAGACTACACACTCTTACGTTGTCCCGGAGCATCTGTGGAGTCTATGCTACATCATGGTATCCAAAGTCTAGACTATACACCCTGCCTATCGCTCTTGTTAGGTTTATGTGGGATTCATTAAGAGGTGTTTTCTTGGGATTTGTTGAGATGTTTTGTACATGATGTAATCTCATCAGTTTTCAGCAGTTCTATGAACAAATGCTCCATGGAGGGTAGAATAGTTAAAACACATGGGCTGCCATTGGTCCTCCTGGGAGCTAGTTGTTGGACATTCTCAGGTTTACCATTAACGATCCATACATTGTAGGTTCCAATCCTTTGGCAGTTGCTTACCTTAGCTTATGGTGTCATTTGTGCAGCTCGTTCATCTGCTTGGCTCGGGACCACCGGGCAGCCTCCTGCCGCGACCCCGTCAAATGCTTTCGCTGCCGTCGCTCTGGACACCGGGAGCGCTTCTGCAGAGCTGACCTCCGCCGTGCTCCAACCACAAGACGCCCGCCCCCACCACCACCGCCTCCACCGCCCCCACCTCCCCCGCCGCCGCCGCCTCCACCCCCTCCCCGGCCGTCGCAACCTGCCCCGATGGCGATTGGGGATCCTGTACCCGCCCGGATGAGGAGACAGTGTTCGTGCCCAACTCCTTCAACCTGACGCGTGACGCGCGCGACTGGGAGGGCACAACGCTCGTCCCCTGGGCCATCCACCTCCCGCGCGGCACCGGCGCCAGGGAGATTGAGGACCTCCTCCTCGACCGCCTCCATCTCAAGAGAGGGGATGTCGCCGTCACGGTCCATCAGCCGGAGCCGTTCCTCATCAGGTTCGCCGACAGCGCCATGTGTGCGCGTGCTCGCGAACGCGGACGGTTCCAAGGCAACGGCGTCGACATCTGCTTGCGGCCATGGCAAAGCCTGACTCATGCGCTGGGGATGCGCGTCTTCTACCGGGTGCGCCTCTACCTTGATGGCATCCCGGACCACGCGTGGACGCCGGAGATCGTCGAACGGGTCATCGGCCACCGGTGTGCCCTAAAGATCATCAGGACGGACCTCGTCCAGCCAACCGACACAAGGCACATCGACCTCTGGGCCTGGACGGAGAACCCCAGCTCCATCCCGAAGCGCGTCTGGCTCACCTTCACCCACGGTCCAGGTGACAGCTCCTCCTTCTCTGTTTCCGCGAGGAAACCGGCTCCTTGGCAGCAGGGGGTGAGGTACCCGGTCTTCCTCCACCTGGGTGTACTGGAGGACTACACTGCGGCGGCTTCCGACCTCGACAGAGCGCTCAACGACCCAAACTTCACGCCGGTGCGCCGGCCCTATGTCTGGCGCTATGGTGTCCCGGACGGTGCGCCTGCGTCGGCGCGTTCCTCGTTCCCTGCTCGGCTCCCCCTTCCGCCGAGGGAGATGGCCGGGGAAGACGAACGCGGGCACGACTTGGGCGACGCGCGAGGCCACCGGGGCGCACGTGGCCCGGACGCACGCGAGCAGGGCGAGCGCGGCCCAGACGCACGCGAGCGCGGTGACCGCGGTGACCGCGGCCACGATGGCGGCCGCAACGACCGCAGGCGGGACGAACACGAACACGACGACCGCGGGCGACGCGGAAGGCGCAACGATGATGAGAGGCGTGGGTGAGCGGGCCGCGCCAGGGGATACGGATCCTGCAACGACAAGCCATTCCAATGGCCCCGGCGGCACGACGACGACGACGGCAACGACGACTACGAGCACCCAGGTCGTGGTCGTGGCTCCCTCAACAAAATCTACGACAGCAGCGACCATGATGTGGTCCGGAGGGAACGCTCTCGCTCCCCAAGGTGCTAGGAGAGCGAGTTCAGGGGCACCTAGCGCACGACGCTGGACCCAGTCCTCACGCCGCCGCAAGAGGGCCTGCTCTTCTTCCCGCCCACGACGCCGAACGCCGACGAGCTCCAAAACATGACGCCCCAGCAGATGCAGGCCCTCTTCCGCAGCCAAGCCTTGGCGATCAGGCTCAACCTCCGGTCTCTGGAGTCCAAGCAGGTACACATAGGTACTGACAGTTCGCCTGAACAGCAGGAGCAATGGACACGCAGTGCACAAGCCTTCGTCGATAAGCTGTGCACGCTGGCGGACTCCATTCACCTGGCCGAGCCCCAGGCCCGCGGTGACGGGGGGAATCGAGCCTGGTCCGTGCACGCAGCCACCGCGACGCTGCTCGTGCCTCTTCACCAAGCGTTCGCCAGGCTGCACGAGGCGCTCCGCGAGGCCCCGACGGTGATGCAAGAGAGCCGGGCGTCGCCATCGATCCGCGATGTCGAGGACGCCCTTCAGCTGATGCAACTCCAAGTGCTGCAGGCGGAGGAGCAGCACCATGAGGCTGCCATCGAGTCACCGCTGGCCTTCGAGCTGCCTCCTACTGCAGCAACTGAGCAGCTGGCAACCGCGGCACCGACCCCAGCTCCTCCAGCGGCTCCGAGCGTCGACGACCTCTTCACCAGCCCGGCCCCGGCGATCGTGCAACGTCGGCCGGAGCGCCGTCAGCGGCCAGCCCGGGTCTTTGACATGACCAAGCTTCGCCGGAGCGCTAGGCTTGCCAAGAAGCCGGTGGTGCCAGCGCTCGAGCGCGCCCAGAGAAACCTCTGGCGCAAGCTGGGGGTTTCGGACGACGAACTCCGGCCAATTGAGGAAATCCTGCGGGACTTCGTCGACTCCCACCATGCACGGCTGCCAGAGTACATCATCGCTGCCATGACCGCGCTCTTCGACCTCGATGACGACGCCGCCGAGCTGGTGCACGAAGGCCTTCTGCAGCACGCCGGACAGTACATTGACGACGTCCAGAACGAGATCCATGCAGCTCAGGAATGATACATGTCCTACGTCTTTATTTCTGCCTGAGATCTTCTTTCGGCATGTTTATTTTAGCTTCCAGTACTGCACTTCGCTCCCTTCCCGTCCTGCTGGCTGCGACCCTCGGACGGATAGAAGGGCACTCGCTACTTGACTGCAATTTTGGCATGGCCCTGCTGGCTGCGACCTTCGGGCTTCATGCACGCAACTTCGACTCTGCCCTGCTGGCTTCGACCTTCGGGCACCCTTGTCGACTAAGTTACGGGTACCTCGCGATCAAACGTTTTCATCATGCAAGCGTGTGATTTCAATCTCATTAGTTGGAATGTTCGAGGGCTTAATTCGGCTGCAAGATGCATGGTTGTCCACGAGACCATCAAAGACACCAAAAGCCACATCGTGTGCCTCCAGGAAACAAAGCTGCACAATATAGACGCGCCCCTAGCTTCCTTCCTGGGAGGATATCGCCTCAAGAACTTCGTTTTCAAGCCAGCGCAGGGCACCCGAGGAGGCATTGTCATTCTATGGGGTGACAACTACATCGATATCCAAAACGTGCAAATCGCAAGTTTTTCCATCACGGCATCGGTGACGATAAAGCAATGCGGCTCCGAATTCAGGCTTACTACAGTCTACGGCCCATCGAGGAGAGAACATAAACAGGCGTTCTTAAACCATTTACGGAGCCTGCGAACCACTGACAACTCCAAGGGGCTAATAGTGGGGGACTTTAATCTCATATATAAAGCGGCAGATAAAAATAATCGGCGACTCAACCTACAGCTCATGCGACGCTTCCGACAGGCCCTTGCCTTTTGCGAGCTAAAAGAGATCCACCTCCAGAACCGCAAATTCACTTGGAGCAGTGAGAGACGCCAGCCGACTTTATCACGAATTGATCGCTTCTTCTGCAATGCGGCCTGGGACATCGCCTTCGATGAGCACACCCTCCACGCCATGTCATCTTCCCACTCCGATCTTTGCCCCCTAATCCTCGCCCGATTGTCTGGGCCAAGGAGGCCTCGACCCTTCAAGTTTGAAAACTTATGGACGAAGTTACCCCACTTCCAGGAAACTGTGCAGGCCGCCTGGAATCTCCCTACGTTCCACACGGAGCCATTCCACCGCTTAGGTCACAAGCTCCACGTAACGGCCAGGGCTCTAAGGAAGTGGAGTGCCTCGCTACTCTCCGATGGTAAACTCAAATTCCAAATGGTGCAAGTGGTCATCCAGTTCTGGATGCGGCGCAAGATGTTCGGCCATTATCCGATGCAGAGTCCAACATCCGAGTGAAACTCAAACAGCGGCTCCTGGGATGGGCGGTCATTGAAAGGGCGCGCAAGCGACAGTCTTCACGAATTAAAAACCTCCGCGAGGGCGACGCCAATACGAAGTACTTCCATCTCAAGGCAAACGCGCGCCGAAGGAAAAATTTCATCCAGTGGTTGAGGACGGGGAGCGGATGGGCGCTATCACACCAGGATAAAAGCGATGTCATCCAGCAGCATTTCGCGACCTTCATGAGTGCCCCAGGGCCACACGCGCGCGACATTAACTGGGACGACATAGCGTTGCCCCATGTGGATTTGTCACAATTGGACAAATCAATTGACGAGAAAGAGATTGCACACGCCATATCTCAACTCCCTTCGGACAGAGCACCATGTCCAGATGGCTACACTGGCATCTTCTTCAAGAAATGTTGGCCAATCATCAAGGGTGATGTCATGGCGGCCGTTAATTCCTTCCAAAATATAAGATGCGGCGACCTCAACCTACTAAACAAAGCAAATATTGTTCTCATCCCGAAGAAGGAGGGGGCCGAGAGTGTGGCCGACTACCGTCCGATCAGCCTCATCTACGCGATCGCTAAGATCATCACCAAGGTGCTAGCCCTACGCCTCACCCCGCACATGCGATCACTCATTTCACCATGCCAGAGTGCATTCATCAAAGGAAGAAATATTCACGATAATTACCTCTATGTGCGCAACATTGCCCGCCGTTTTCACCGCAATAAGACACCTGCCCTTCTCCTGAAGCTAGACATCTCCAAAGCATTCGACTCGGTACGGTGGGATTACTTGATCTCCCTAATGCAGCGAAGGGGCTTTCCGCAAAGATGGCGCAACTGGATCACTGCGCTCCTCGCCACTTCAACGTCACGGGTTCTCCTCAATGGAACCCCGCTGCAGCCGATTCAGCACGGCAGGGGGCTCCGACAAGGAGACCCGCTCTCGCCCCTTCTATTCGTCCTAGCAATCGACCCGCTGCAGCAACTGATTGACCTAGCAACTGCTAAGAACTTGCTGTCCAAACTTGGGAGTAAAGTGGCAAGATTCAGGGCCTCCCTCTACGCGGACGATGCAGCCATCTTCATTAAGCCGACGCATAAAGATGTCACAAACATGACTCAAATCCTTCTACACTTTGGAGAAGCAACGGGCCTTTGCACCAACCTCCAAAAGACGCAGCTTATCCCGATCAGATGCCACAGCATTGACCTTGACGATCTGCTAAGGGAGCTACCGGTGACAAGATCCTCCTTCCCGATGCGGTATCTCGGCCTCCCTCTCTCGGTCACGAGGCTGAAAAGGGTAGACTTCCAGCCGCTCATGGACAAAGTGACAGGAAAGCTTTCTAGCTGGGCGGGTCGCAACCTCACACAAGCTGGCAGAGTAACCCTGACCAAGGCTGTCTTGTCCTCCCAACCTGTGTACTTCATTACGGCGCTCAGGCCGAGCAAGGAGCTGATTGAGTACATCGACAAACTCAGGAAGCGATTCCTATGGAAGGGAGACAAACAGCTAACGGGAGGCAAATGTAAAGTCAATTGGACGCGGAGCTGTCTGCCGAAAGAGTGCGGCGGATTGGGAATCCCGAACATGGAGCAATTCGCGAGGGCCTTGCGTCTTCGGTGGTTGTGGCAACAGTGGACTGCAACCGACAAACCCTGGGTGGGAACCGAATCGCCATGCGACGACGAAGATAAACTACTTTTCGCAGCATGCACAAAAATCACCCTTGGAGATGGGAGAAGGACCAGCTTCTGGGACTCCGGTTGGCTGGATGGGCGCCGACCCAAGGACATAGCGCCAATTTTATACGAGATTTCGCGGAAAAAGAAAAAATCTATCCAAGACGCTCTGCTCAATGACAACTGGATACATGACCTCAATGTCAATGGCCGCATAACTACTGAGCTCCTGGCTGCTTTTGTGGAGTTATGGTCCTTAGTGCATACGATCCAACTTCAACCACACCTGGAGGACGCCATCGTTTGGAAGCTAACGAACTCAGGAACATATTCCGCCGCCTCTACGTACAGGGCGCAGTTCTTCGGCAGTACCACATGTCCACCGATAAACTCTATATGGAAGTCATGGGCACCCCCAAAGTGTAAATTTGTCGCGTGGCTCCTTACCCAAAATCGGGTGTGGTCGGCAGACAGGCTAGCTGCGTGTGGATGGCCACACAACAACTCCTGTGTCCTCTGTCGTCGAACTATGGAATCTGCTCACCATCTTTTAGCGGACTGCAGATACACCAGAAGAATTTGGCAGCTCGTCGCCGCTTGGACGACACAGCCTGGGTTATCCCCAAACGTATGGGCACCCACCCACGATGCCCTGCAATGGTGGACAATGATCACCACGCTGTCGGAATCCCCCAGACGAGCACTGAGAAGCCTTACCTTATTAGTCATCTGAGAGATTTGGAAAGAGCGTAACGCGAGAACCTTCGACAGACGTGAGTCATCCACGGCTACGCTCATGGCGCGAATCAGGAGCGAAGCCTCGACTTGGATTGTTGCGGGGGCAAAAGATTTGGCCCACCTTGTATCGCGAGAGTAACGCTCCTTGAGTTGTAAATCCGCGGCTGTCCGCTTTCTTGTACTCTCTTCTCTATCAATGAAATAGGCACGGTCTCGTGCCCGTTCGTTAAAAAAAAAATTTGTGCAGCTCGTATTGTAAGTTGTTGAGCAAACAAAGGAGGAAAAATGCCAGGCAGGACAAGATGGTGGAAACTAAAAATCTGAAGCCAAATATCTGAGATAGAAAGAAATGAAGCAAGACTTGCAGCAGGAGCTTTGTATGCGTAGGCATGCCGAGGGCGATTTGAGGCCGCAGCTGGAGTTGAGAACAACGGGTGCAAGTGCGGCGCCGAACTCCAGCTGCAACCCCTGCACCTGCAGGCCTGTGAGCTCCTTCATGGCGGCGCCTGCTACCCCTGGCCGGGGAGGAGGTCAGAAGGACACACAGTAGCTAAGTGTGTGTGGCATGGTTAATAACTGTGTGTGCGCATGCTGCAAGTAAGTAGTGGTACTGATGGAGAATAACAATGGTACTGATCGAGATGTCGTCGTCATCTCATGATGCCCTTTCTCCCGGGCTGGCCGGTCACCTGTGGGGCCCATCTAGCAGTGTGGTGTGTGTGGCCTCCTGCTTGTTGTCCGTCTCTAATGTCCTTTGTAACCATGTCAGTGTTCACTTCCCTTTGTTGTGATATGATCCAAATTCACAGACGGAGCGAAGCGGAGGCCCATCACCAGAGGTTTGGGCCGGAGCAAGGGGTACTGTGTGTTTTTCTCTCATGAGCGCACAATTTAGTCCCACATCGGCAACACAACCAAGCTCGGTCACGTGAGCTGCCTATATAATAGAGCTTTGCCCTTGATGAATAATATCATCCTCTTGTAAGCCGCCAATAGGCGTTGTAAACACACACCTCATATAGTAAAGTTTTGCTGGCTGGCGCCCGTAGTTTTTCCCTTCTACATTGGGAGGGTTTCCACGTTAAAATCTCGTGTCTCCTGCGGTTTGATTCCTTTACTTCTTGTCGTTTATTCGTCATCATTTACAACAAGTGGTACCAGAGCCGGTTTGAGATTCGGTTTCCTTGATGTCGACGACGATGAAGTTTGATCTACCGCTGTTGGATTACAAGACGAGGTTCGCGCTGTGGCAAGTCAAGATGCAGGCTGTTTTGGCGCAAACTCATGATCTCGATGAGGCGTTGGATAAGTTTGGCAAGTCGTCCAACGAATGGTCTGATGAGGAGAAGCGCAAGGATCGTAAGGCTCTGTCTTTAATTCAGCTTTATCTGTCTAATGATATTCTGCAAGAATGTCTGCAGGAACAGACTGTTGCAGCACTCTGGCTGAAACTGGAATTGATCTGCATGTCGAAGGATCTAACCAGTAAAATGCATATGAAGTTGAAGCTGTTCACGCTCAAGATGAAGGAGGGTGATTCAGTGATGAGCCATATATCTGTGTTCAAGGAGATCGTTTCTGACCTAGCGTCGATGGAGGTTAAGTATGATGATGAGGACTTAGGTATCCTATTGTTATGTTCTCTGCCAAACTCTTTTGCAAATTTTCGTGACACCTTGTTGATTAGCCGTGATGAACTAACCGTTTTGGAAGTTTATGAGGCACTCGAATCAAGGGAAAAGATGAAAGGCATGGTGCAGCCTGACGGATTATCGTCGTCCAAGGGCGATGCTTTGCAAGTGAGAGGAAGACCGGATCACAGATCTTCCAATGAAAGTAATGATTGTTACAAGAGCCAAGAAAGTAGAGGGCGTTCTAAGTCCAGACCACCCAAGAAGTTCTGTAAGTATTGCAAGAAGAAATCACATTTTATTAAGGAGTGTTGGAAGCTTAAGAACAAAGAGAACAGAAAAATTAATTCGGATGGTAATGCCTCTGTTGTTTCTGGTGCTGGGAATACTTCTGATTCAGGAGATTGTCTGATTGTTCTTGCTGGTTGTGTTTCTGGTCATGATGAATGGATACTTGATTCTGCATGTTCGTTTCATATCTGCACTAACAGAAATTGGTTTAGTTCGTTTAAGCCTGTGCAGAAAGGAGATGTTGTGCGTATGGGAGACGATAATCCGTGTGACATTGTGGGGATCGGCTCAGTTCAGATCAAGGCTCATGATGGCATGACACGCACGCTACAGAATGTGAGATACATACCAGGGATGACCAGAAATCTGATTTCGCTCAGCACACTTGATGCAGAAGGATTCAAGTACTCCGATTCAGGCGGAGTTTTAAAGGTATCAAAAGGTTCTCTTGTTTGTTTAGTAGGTGATCTGAATTCTGCAAAGTTATATGTCCTAAGAGGAAGTACTTTACATGGTTCTGTTTCTGCTGCTGCTGTTACTAATGCTGAACCTAGTAAGACTAACCGTTGGCATATGCGTCTTGGACATATGAGTGAACTTGGTATGATAGAATTGATGAAGAGAAACCTACTGGATGGTTGTATTTTGAGTAGCAAGAAGTTCTGTGAGCATTGTATTTTCGGGAAGCATAAAAGGGTAAAGTTCAACACTGCTGTTCATACCACCAAAGGTCCTCTTGATTATGTACATGCTGACTTATGGGGTCCTTCTCGTAAGCATTTTTATGGTGGTGCTCGTTACATGCTTACTATTATTGATGACTACTCTAGAAAAGTATGGCCTTGTTTTCTGAAAAATAAAGATGATACTTTTGCTGCTTTTAAAGATTGGAAAGTGATGATAGAAAGGCAAACTGATAGGAATGTGAAGGTGCTTCGTACTGATAATGGTGGAGAATTTTGTTCTGCTGCATTTAATAATTATTGCAGGCAGGAAGGCATTGTCAGGCACCACACCATACCGTATACTCCGCAGCAAAACGGTGTGGCTGAGCGCATGAACAGGACCATCATCTCGAAGGCTCGTTGCATGTTGTCCAATGCACGGATGAGCAAGCGCTTTTGGGCTGAAGCAGCTAACACCGCATGCTACTTGATAAACAGGTCGCCTTCTATTCCACTTAATAAGAAAACACCCATTGAGGTATGGTCTGACACACCCACTGATTATTCACAGTTGAAAGTTTTTGGCTGCACTACTTATGCTCATGTTGATAATGGAAAATTAAATGTCTTTTTCTTGGTTATGGTTCGGGAGTTAAAGGATATAAGTTGTGGAATCCCAAAACTGAAAAGACTTTCATGAGGAGTGTTGTTTTCAATGAATTTGTGATGTTTAATGACAGTTTGTCCTCAGATCATGTTCCAGATAATTTTAATAAAGGGCTGCAGCATATGAGCGTGCAGGTGGAGCATGTGGATGATGATACAGACGAGCAGGTGGAGCCGCCTGTGGATGATCAGGAAAATCAAGCTGTTGATGATGAGGCTCATGATGATGTTAAGCACTTACCACCTGATTTGCAGCTAGAGGAGGATTTACCTATTGCTCAGCGCAAGTCAAAGAGAAATTGTGGACCTCCTAAACGTCTCATTGATGAGTGTAATCTAACCCATTATGCTTTGAGTTGTGCTGAACAGGTGGAGAATTCACATTAGCCGACCACATATGTTGAGGCCATTGATTGTGCTGATAAAGAGAAGTGGATTTCTGCTGTGCATTAGGAGATGTAGTCACTTGAGAAGAATCACACATGGGATGTTGTACCATTGCCAAAGCAGAAGAAGACAGTCCGCTGCAAGTGGATCTTTAAGAGAAAGGTGGGTTTATCTCCAAGCGAGCCTCCAAGGTATAAGGCAAGGTTAGTAGCGAAAGGCTACAGTCAAATTCCTGGTGTTGATTATAATGATGTTTTCTCTCCTGTGGTAAAGCATAGTTCCATTCGAACATTCTTTAGTATTGTTGCTGCACATGATCTTGAGCTCGAGCAGTTAGATGTGAAGACTGCATTTCTGTAACACCCTAAAATTCATCACAATTAAATTGTAGCAACCCTCTGAAATTTTCTAGGATTTATTAAGGCTTAAATAAATTTTCTAGGATTTAATTGGAATTTCTAGCCTTTTTATCAATTTAAAAATCATATTAAATAATTTTAGTCAAAATAAGTTTTTGTTGCATTCATGTTGTTGCATATATTTTTGGTTGCTAGTAAATCAAGTTGGAATTTAAATTTTGTTTAAATTCGAATTTGATTTGCTTTTGTTTGAGTTCTAGAAAAGTTGTTTAGGCTGAGTTCGGTTTTGGCCCCTGAACTCTTTGCAAAGTCCACTTTACACCCCTGGACTTTTTCTTCTCCGCTCGCTTTTCCTCCCCGCTCGGCCAGCTCTTCTTCACTCTCGGCCCAGCTAGCTTCGCGGCCCATCCTTCGCGCCGGCCCGCTCCCATCCCTCTCTCTCTCTCGCCAACAGGTGGGACCCACCTGTCATCTCTGTCGTCCCCGACAGGGACTCTTTCCCGAGTCCGAGCGCCGCCGCACCCGACTCCGGCCGGGGCACGCACGCCAAGGCATGGGCCCGAGCCCCCACCCCGCACCTATAAATCGCGGCCGCCGTCTTTGCCTCTCCTCCAGATCAACCGCGAGCCCGCGAACCCTAGCAACCGCTCGAAGCTCCGCCGACGCGCCGTCGATCTCCGCCCAGGACGCGCTTGCACTCAAATTAGCTGCCGGGACGACGTCGCGTGAAGGTATCGAGGCCACCCGAGCAGTTTCCCTTCGATTTCCCTTCGTTTTGGCCGTCGCCCGTGCTCATCGTCGATTTGCAGCGCCGCCGCCCGCCATTCATCGCCGCCGACCGCCGTGGAAGCCTCTCCCTCGTCGTGATCTAGCTTGGTGAGTTCGCCTTGATCCCCTCTTGCTCCCTGTCCAAGTCACGCGCGTTTTGGTGCTCTGTAGCGTGCTAGCGCGTTTGCTCCGGCGAAGCGCCGCCGCGGGGGAGAGCGGCGCCGCCTCCCGGTCGTCTCCTTCGTCGGCCGAGAGCCCGATCCGTCCCTGGCCGTCCGATCGTGATCCAACGGCTCACGTTAGATCGAGCGCTGAGTCAAACCCGAGCGTACCGGTCAGCCGTGGCGTTTTTGCAAAAGAGCCCTTGAGTTTTCTAGAAATCAACCCGCAGTCCATCCTAGTTCAAAAATAATTATAGATAGGTCCTGTTTTCTTTCGTTTTAGCCCCTGCAAGTTTTAAAATAGCACCCGCAGTCTAGCTCCTATTATTTTATGGTTTAGCCCTCGTAGTTTAATACAAAATTATGTTTTAGCCCTCGGATTTTCGCAGTTAAGCCCCTGGAACTTTTAAAACTTTGCCAGCAAGTCTCTGAACCTTAGAAAAGTCATATCTTTTGTGTTTTAACTCCGATTTTAGTGATTCTCGCGCTCACGCATTCGTTGTAACGCGTAGATTAGTTTTGTGCTGTTGTTTTCTTCTGTTGGAATTGTTTGGTGTACTGTTTCTTATTTAGTGTATTGTTTCTTTGCATGCGATTGTGTGATGCGATTAGGAAGCGAGCAGTTCGAGGATTTCTCTGAAGAACCAACTGTTGGAGAAGGATTTGAGCAGCAACAGAGTTGGGAAGAAGGCAAGTGTATTATGTCATGCAAATGTCCTAATAACTATTAATTTCACCATCCATGCATGTGTCTTAATTTGATGGGTTCCTATTTAAGAATTTGCCTAGCCACTATATTTTCCTGTCCCTGAAACTGGGTTATTTAATTAACTTTGATGGTAGATGATGCTTAGCTTGCTCAACTGGGATTGGTTAAATGAACTCCTACTCTATGTTCCAAATACTCTTTGAATTAATTAAATGGCAAGATCATATTTTTTTTAATTGGAACATGGAGAACCACCCAGGAAAACAGTACAACCATGAGTGCCATGTGGCTCTGGCTTTGACTGACTAATTAGGTGCTCTAGTTTATGGTAGCTTTACTCGAAAGGGGCATGGGGGCGGCGGTTGACGGGGTATAGCTCGGTCCTCTTGAGCTGTGGGCTTTGGTAAGAGACAGACCTCATTAGGGAGGGTTATGCTTTGCTTCTGAACCAGAAACCTTAGCAGGCTATCATTTATTAGAGTGCTTTTGTAAAGGTCTCCTAGTGAAACCCAGTATTCGGTCCTCGTGGTGTGGGAAGGGTACAATGCTTCGGCAATGGGGATCACGGCTTATGGTGAAAGTGTACAACCTCTGCAGAGTGTAAAACTGTTATAACAGCCGTGCTCACGGTCAAGAGCGGCCTGGACCCTTACATGATAATCATACTTGAACATGGATTAAATTGTGGTTACTTGATTATGTTGGGATTATGACATTCATTAATTTGTGGGTGGTATATACTTTCATTTGCTAGTAAATAGTTGCTTGGTAAAACTTGACCAACTAAAAGTGCTTACTGCAATATTGTCAGCCAGCCTTTTTACCCCAGCCTTGTATGTCATATTACATTTGCTGAGTACGTCGTGTGCTCATGCTTGTTTTCTTTCTTTTATTGCATCAACTACACCCGGAATGTTGCTCAGATTGGGAGAATTTTGAGGATTTCACTGCTGATTTTGAGGAGTTCTAGGCGAGTCTCCCCCAGTCAACGCCTGTGGAGTTGGAGTCACTTTTGCTTCGTTAGATGAACGTTTATTTAAGTCTTCCGCTATGACATTTGAGTCAACTCTGAGATTGTAATAAATGCACTTTAATACTCTTTCGTTATGCATGGTTATGGATATTCACTTGTGACGTCTACCATATGTGTGTAAACTGATCCTGGCGCACATATGAGATGCATCTGGTTTTGCCTTTAAAACCGGGTGTGACAATTTCTGCATGGTGAACTTGAGGAGGATATATACATGGACCAGCCAGAAGGGTTCATAGTGCCAGGCAAGGAGAATTTTGTGTGCAAGTTGAAGAGATCCTTGTATGGTTTGAAATAGTGTTCGATGTGACATTTTCACCCAAATTCACATTCCCTTTTCAGGGAAGTGAACACCGCCCATCCCTCCATCATCTTGTGTACACTGTCTGTGTCTCTCTTGATGTCATGTGTGGCATGATTCCTATGCCTGCTGCCAGCCATGTCTATTTTGGAATAGGGTGACACAGCGTCACGTCATTGTGTTGCCACAAGTAAAATCGTGTGGATGACCATTAAAAGTTGCTCAAGAAATTGCAGCATTGGTGAAAAAAAAGATCTATCATGCCCATACGGCCATACATGATATATCCTCACGCTCGCGGTCCATTCTACTTTCTACCCCCTGAGAAGAAAAAAGTGGAGAAATGGCACGGCAAATCAAATACGGCCCACATCGAACTGCCACTGGGCCGGGCTGTGCGTGGGCTGCGTGGGTAGTTGAGTTTCAGCCGGCCCGGACCGCGACAAACTGGGCCTATTATGGCCTGGTAAATATCTGTACTACGGACGTCTTGTGGGCTGGGCTGGGGGCCAATAGCATGTGGAACCCGGGACACCGGGGTTCCTATATGGCTTCCGGAAAATTTTTAGGGTTAGTAGCTTCCAATGTTTGAGATTCGTGCGGGTAATATGGTCCATAGGATCCCTTCGTCTTCCACCTCCATCCACGAGAGAGGGCCGGGCGACGGAGGGGCGGAGGGTCGGGAGGCGGGCGGGAGCGGACGGCGCCGCCGGCCGCGGGCGATGGGCGAGGCCGACGGCGGCGGCAACGGTTAGGGTTCGGGGTTGCCGGCGGCGTTGGAGCTCGGGAGGTGCTCCAATGGCCTCCGGCCATAGAAAAGAAGAAGGTGAGGGCGGAGGGAAGGTCTGGCGGTGGCAGCGGCTCGGCCGGCGGCGGAGGCGAGGCGGCGCGGGAGCGCCGCCGGCCGGCCGGGGCCGGACAAGCGGTGGGCGGGGACCGGCGGCGCGGGGGCGACGAGCCCACCGGATTAGGAAGGGCGGGGGCGTGCGGCGGGGGTGGATGGCGGGCGGGCGGCGCGGCAGCCGCCGCCGGCCGGGGCTGGGGGACGAAGGGGCGGGGGCGGCAGTGGAGGGGGCGCGAGGTTGAAGACGAGGAAATGGGCCTAATGGGCCGGAAGCCAGGTCGCTTAACTGGCTTACGTGCGTCAGGGGGCTTCCGGAAGTTTTTTTGTCAAGGTAGCTTCCACTGTTTGAGATCCGTGCAACGACCGAGATCGCATGTTTCTTTGGATCCGAAGCGGAGTCCCAGCGGACGGGTGAGCGTCAGCGGACGGGAATCTAATTTGATTTCCAACCTTCAAATACGATTTTCTCCTAAACCGTTAATCCTTTTTCAAATCCGTTTGAACCACCATGTTATTTAGAATTAATACAACAAAATAAGATCCAATATAAGTATATTTTTATTTTATTTATGTATATTTTTTAATCAACATTTCTAATATGCTATTTCAACATTTTGGATAACTATCTCAACATCTTGAAAATAGTACTTCAACATTTCCACACAAATGTTGATCTAGTTTATCTGAGTTATTGAATTAAGTTTGAGAAAATGTTGAACCTAGTATTTGAAAATGTTGATCTAGTTTATCCTGCATTATTTCAACACTTTGAATATTTCTCCACCTTGCATTGGATTTAACGACACGGTAATGAAAAAAGTTTGTTCGCCCCGCACGCTTTCTTCCTTGGGCCATCCGCTCGTCGGTTCCTTCGCACGTGGTTGGTGGGCTTTAATGGGCTTTTAAGCCACCTAGCTTAAAAAGTGAACGGAATAGGATAACAATTCAATACAAAAGTAAATTAACCCTCTCAAATTATATTTCTCTATATTAGTTAACATACTGCTACTTCATACTGGTGCATTGTAGAGGGCAAAATAAAATATTCATTTGCATCATTTTCACAGAATAGCATACCTGAAACGGATAGGCATATTAGAACTAATGATAATGTAATCATCAAGAAAAGAATTTAAATGAAAGGTAAAAATGGCATTGCTTACATTTTGGACTTCATGATCGCTTTCTCTTCTTTCTTTCATCATCATCTCTGCGCTCTTTCATCTTATGGAAACGGTCCATGATCACTTCATTAGGAATTGAGTTCAACATTTCTTTTTTCCACAAAACATATCAAGTAATTACTCAAGTGCTTGTCACCAATTTTGTTACGATGGGCATTCTTCACAATGTTCATACCTGAAAGGCATCTTTCAACATTAGCTGTGGCAACTGGGAGTGTGAGTGCTAGCTTAATAAGGCAATACACCAATGGATAAGAAAGATGCTTTCTTGAGTAAACCATCAATTTAGCAAGATCACTAATGGTTTTCAAGTTTGCAAAATCTGTATCATGGAGTACATTATCAATGTACAATCCAAGCTCACCCTCAAGAGTGTTCATGTCCTTGTAATCAAAGTCAGCATTTAGCTAATGTCATCAACTTCTCAGCATTGAAATGGCGGAACGAGTCATTTGGGCTCAGAGCTGACATGCATGAAAGCAACTCAGAATTTACCTCATTAAATCTGTCATTGAATTCCTTTTGTAATAAATCAAGAACAACAAAGAAGCAATCAACTCTATAGTGGTGCTCATTATTAATGCCCGTCCTTTATCGTGGCTTTCTTGGATTCACATAGTCCTTTTCCATTTCAACCACTGATGTCATTCTTCTCACAAAAGCGACATACCTTGTCAAGAAGAGAACTCCACCCATCGTTAGTTCTATGTTTTTCTAATTCCCTCTTAGTTGAGGCCAGCATTGATGATGTCCTTATCTTTTCTCTGTAATATCTTTGACAAATCATTTGTCAGTGCTAACTGCTAAGATTGTCATCATCATTTACAGAAAGAACGCAAAGTAGATTGACATCTCCACGCACGCCGCAAATTATTCCTTCTTGTCTTTTTTAAAAAAAACCGAAAAATGGATGCTTGGTTTCTGCCGTGTTCACCTCATCGAATCCTCCTGATCTCACCCGATCCTGTTTTTCTTGTATGTTAATATTTCTTTGACTGAAGGCTTTGACCCGGGGTTCTTTTGCTGCCTTGATGCAATTGCTTGCAGCCTGCAGGTAACAAGCTGCTCAACACACTTCTGGCAGTGTTCGTATCTAGCATGTCGTTGTCGTCCTTATGTGCTAAGTGGCAACCTGCAATCCTGATTGGATGAGAGTCATGTAATGCAAGAATGCGCTCCATGTCGAAACATCTAAGGGTTAGTGCAGGGATAAAACAAGAGTACACAATCAGAAAGAGCCTTGGTCCTGAATTGTCTTGCAAGTCTGCAACATTAGTCTTCCTTTTCCGAGATATTGTTGACACTTTCATTGAAAAGATGTCAAGAAAATGGGAATGCCCAAGACATGCTGACAATGGTTAGGTGTCACGACAGTGACGACCATTTATAACAGCTCGCTTATGGGGCAGTGGTCTCTTTCCAATTTCATTAAAATGCAACCCTACCATTTCAACTTCCCCTACCCTCTTCCATTCTTGAGTAAGCTGCGGTTGTCTGAGATATACCTACAGAATGTGTAGTTTCGGAACCCTTCTTCTACCGCAATTGATATCCAGGGATACTCCATAGGTTTTCCTGTTTGAGCCGTATGGGTACATTTTTAGATGCTCTCACTTTGAAATTCTTGACAAGTAGTTTGATGTAAATGAGGGGGCTAACTATCGGATATTTTAAAACTTGAAACTGACCTGTATGGAGACCAGGAGACCAATTATTGAATTCGACGCATAAGAACCATTTGACGAAATCCGCGAGGGCTCGCCGTGTGCCTGTCATTGAATATTCGTAGTCTACCTCGACCTTGTTCTTCGTATAGGAAAGAGTCAATTTTTAACCATCCAACTTTTGTCTTAATTTAGTTTTGACCATCGAACTTCAAAACTGGATATCTTTGACTATCCAACTATCAAAATCGTTCAAATTTGACCATCGAGGCGGTTTTGATGGATGATTTTAATTTGTTATTTATAATTTAGTCCTTATATCTTAAAATGATTCTTATTTTTTGCTTGTACCTCCGATTTAGGTGATTCTTACGGTCACGCGTTCATAACAGTGAGCTTTATCTTTTAAAATAGTCTTTATACTATTTAATATTTATTTTTATATTGTTGTGTAAAAACATCAATATAAGAAAAGTAAAACAAACGGTTAGAAAATAATATGTCCATGACTTTAAAAGATAAAACTCATTATTACGAACGCACGAACACAAGAATATAGTCCTTGGATCTTCAAATGATTACTATTTTTTTCTCGTATATCTGATTTAAGTGATTCTTGTGGTCATGCATTCGTAACGATGAGCTTTATCTTTTAAAGTCATGGACATATTATTTTGTACTACCTTTGTTCCCAATTACTATTCGTTGTTGGTTTTTTCTCGTAACATTTGACTATTCGTCTTATTTAAAAAGTTTATCCAAATATGCGAAAAATTAAGTCATACCTAAAGTATATGTGATGATAAAGTAAACCACAAATAAAAGAAATGACACTTGCAAAATTTTTTGAATAAGATGAATGGTCAAACGTTACGAGAAAAAGTCAACAACGAATAGTAATTTAGAACGGAGGTAGTAACTTTTTGTTTTACTTTTCTTATATTGGTGTTTTTACACAACATAACAATAATATAATAAATAATGATAAAATAGTATAAATTCTATTTTAAAAGATAAAGCTCACCGTTATGAATGCGTGAGCGTAAGAATCACTTAAATTGGAGGTACATGCAAAAAGTAATAATCATTTTAAAATCCTAGGACTAAATTATAAATAAAAAATAAAATCCTCCATCAAAACCGTCCGATGGCCAAATTTGAACGGTTTTGATAGTTGGATAGCTAAAGATATCCGGTTTTAAAGTTCGAGGGTCAAAACAAAACTGATACAAGAGTTGAGTGGTCGAAAATGAACTTTTTTTTCCTTTTATTGCGGGCTTGCAGCGTATTTAGAGCTAGGTGATCAGGTCACGCAGGGCCACTAGCCCACTACTACCAGCGCTGAACTGCCCAGTCGCGCCTCACCTCTTGTCACGCCTCGTCGGTGCTCGCGGTTTCTACGGCGGCGGCGGCGCTTCCTGCCGTGCCTGTTTCCTTAAGCTTCGTCAGCGGAGAAAGAAACAGGTATTTGCAGGCTCTACATACCCCTCTCATCCTCCAACTTCGTTTTCTTTTCGTGCCGCAGTTGTGGTGGTGCGCTGATCCTATGCAGGGTCCTGTTTTGTGCTAGCAAGCAACAACACTCATTAGAAGCTTCTTCGTTTCAGCGGCTGATTGTTTTAGTTAGGTTAGTAGATGGCCTATTTTGATGACCTCCTCTGTGTACGTCCATGCCAAGGGCGGATTACATGCCGGGTTTCTTAAGAAAGGAACCCTGAAGTTGGTCCATGGCAATACAAGGTTGGACGCACACCAACTGTTTGACGAAATGGCGAATGTTTGCTAGTGTGTTTCTCATGTTTTTTTTTAAACTATTTTCACTCGATTCCATTGTTCGTATCTGCAGCTTTTTTTGCATGATTAAAGAGTTTTTACATGTTTTTTTACGAAGAGAAGACATTGACTTGTGAACCCTGAAGTGACCTTTGTTAATGTAAACGCTGCAGGTGACAAGTTGCTATCTCGGCATAGAAGTGAATAGTGCTCTTGGCAGTGCAAGCAGATAGGCAACCTACCCACTGGATGAAAGTAGTGCCAACATGGGCTCCATGTTGAAAGAAAATAGTATTATTAATGGTAGGTGGATGGTTAAAAGAAGAATAAACAGACAAGAAGAACCTTCAGCTTGAATTGCCTACTCGATCTTTTTACGATATATTGCTTACACTTGCTGTGAAATGATGTGCGGCAAATGAAAATATCATCAAAATTAGGCCATGACAGCGATGGCAGCTCAAGGTTCATCTAACTTCCTCAACTGTATCATCATTTCTACGCTCTTCCATGATGGATTGATCTGCAGTTTACTTCAGAATTGAGATATTTCCTCCAGCACTAGAAGTTCCGAAACCCCTCAAGGGAGATTCAGTGAGAATCATTCTGTTTTTCTGTTTGAGCAGTATGGGCACAGTTTTGGATGCTCTCGCTTCGAAATTACTGTCAAAGCTTGGTGACATTATCCAGGATGAGGTTGTGATGACATGTAGAGTGAAAAAGGATATCAAGAGGCTCAAGAGAAATATGGAGCATTTCGCTGCTGTTCGTGAGGACGCTGAAGCTCTAGCCTTGCAAGATAAAGGGATAGCATCATGGTGGCAGAACATAAGCGATGTTATGTTCGATGTGGATGATATCATAGATATTGTCATGGTTCATTCAAGGAAGCTTTCACCACCACCTAGATTGGTACGCTGTGATCAGTCCCTTTTCTCATGTTTTGTAAATGCTTCATTTGATCATAAAGTTGCTAAAAGAATTAAGAACATAAATGGTAAGCTTAGTGAAATTCAAATGAACAGAGATATGTTCAGTCTGGAGATAGGAAATCGTCAACAGTTCCAAGTAACAGATGTAGATAGAGGTCAGACATCTCCGATAGATGAACTGGAGGTTGTTGGAAGAGATATTAAACAGTCTACTGATGAGTTGGTCAAAATGATTGTGAGTACTCACCATGAGAGCAGATCAACTGTTTTTGGGATTCAAGGGATGGGTGGCATTGGTAAGACAACATTAGCTCAGAAGATATATAATGAGCAGAGGATAAGGGAGAAATTTCAAGTTCATATATGGTTGTGTATTTCTCAGAGCTGCACAGAGATTGCTTTGCTAAGGCAGGCAATTAGAATGGCTGGAGCAACGTGTGATCAACTTGAGACCAAAACTGAATTTCTTCTGCATCTCATGGACACAATCAGAGGAAAGAGTGTATTTCTTGTGTTGGATGATGTGTGGAAATCTGATGTCTGGATTGATCTTCTTCGATTGCCTTTCGAAAGAGGCTTGGAAGTCTGTATTCTTGTCACCACAAGAAACCTAAATGTTTTAGCAGAAATGCATGCAACATATACTCATCAAGTAAACAAAATGAATGATTATGATGGCCTAGAACTGCTTATGAAGAAGTCCTTTAGACCATATGATCAAACAAGCGACTTTAGTGATGTTGGGTATCAAATAGTAAAAAAATGTGGTGGACTTCCTCTAGCCATCAAGGTTGTATCGGGTGTCCTATCTACTAAAAGAACTAGGGCGGAATGGGAGAACATCCGAGATAGCAGATGGTCAGTCCATGGACTTCCCAAAGAACTAGGAGGGCCCCTGTATTTAAGTTATCGACATTTACCACCGCAACTTAAACAGTGCTTTCTTTGGTGCGCTTTGTTGCCTCCATATTTTGAAATTCGGCGTGATGCTGTTGCTTACTGGTGGGTCGCGGAAGGTTTTGTGAGAAAAGAGCACAAATATCCAGTACACGAGATTGCTGAAGAGTACTACCATGAGCTAATTAGGAGGAATCTTCTACAACCAAGGCCAGAATTTGTGGACAAAGGTGAATCAACGATGCATGACCTGTTGAGGTCACTTGGACAATATTTGACAAGGGATCACTCCTTATCCATGAGTGCAGAAAATAGCGAAGCCCCACCAAATTTGCGTCGCTTAGTAATCAGCAGTGATATAGAAGAAATACCTGCTATAGAAGAGCAGAAGTGCATGAGGAGCCTCCTAATTTTCAATAACAAAAACTTTGGATCAGTTAACAAGGATATTTTCATAAGACTTGAGCATATCCGTGTCTTAGTTCTAACTGGAACAGGTATCCATAGCATACCAGAGTCAGTGGGAAACTTGGTACTGCTGAGGTTGCTAGATCTAGGCTTTACAAAAATTAACAACCTTCCAGAGTCTATAGGAAGCCTTATCAATCTTGAATACCTCTCATTGTGTGGTTGCCATAAGTTGAATAGTCTGCCAACTAGTTTGATGAAGCTATCTAACATTAGCTTTATTGAGCTAGGAAGGGCTGCAATTGAGCATGTTCCTAGTGGAATTGCGAAGTTCCAGCAGCTCTACAACCTTAGAGGAGTTTTTGAAAGTGATACAGGGTTCAGATTGGACGAACTACAATATCTTCCCAATATTCAACGCCTCGTTGTGTTGAAGTTGGAAAAAGCAACGCCAAGGGGTGCACTTGTACTGAAAAAGAGTCAAAATCTCAGAGAACTGACACTGTGCTGCACAATGGGCACGGGTCCTCATAATAGAACTCATTACCAGGCCAATGAGATTGAGAGAATTCAACAGGTTTGTGAAATGCTTATTCCATCACCGAGCCTTATATATATTTTCCTTAAGGGATTTCCGGGTGTAAGGTACCCAGAATGGTTGTGTTCAGAACCAGAGCATAAGTTGCCAAATTTGGCTCACATGCACCTCGATGAGTGCGTATCATGTTCACAGCTTCCACCAGCAGGCCAGATACCAGAACTACTTGTTCTTCAGATTAAAGGTGCAGATGCTGTAGTGAGTATCGGTGCAGAGCTCCTTGGCAAAGGTGTGAAAAATGCAGTAGGCTTTTTCCCAAAGCTTGAATTGCTTCACATCTTTGACATGCATAACTTGGAAAGTTGGTCCCTCAATACTGGAAATTTATACGAAAAGACGGAGAACAAATCTCAACAGCCTGTGCTGCTGATGCCTTGCCTTAAGCGTCTTTTTCTCCTTGATTGCCCAAAACTAAGAGCCCTGCCTGAAGATCTGTGTAGGGTTGCCAATTTAAAAAGAATTCACATTGAAGGCGCCCATAATCTGGAAGAAGTCGTGAACCTTCCTGCAGTTGTGTGGCTCAAGGTCAAGAATAACAGATCTTTGAGGAGGATCTTCAATCTTTGTAAGCTGCAGGACTTGTTTGTCCAGGACTGCCCAGGACTGGATGAGGCAGAGAACCTAAGCTCACTGAAATGCTTGTACATGGTTGACTGCCCGAATGCAGATCATTTCATCAAGTGTGTTTTGAAAGAAGAACAAGACGTCCAAGTATATGTTGCAACACCTGGGGCAGATGGCCGGGATATCTTTCCAGATGAATCTATATATAATTAGAAAGGTTAGCCTACATCTCAGTAAGATGACTTCACTTTTATCGTGATATGTTATGATGGATACCTTTATTTTGGTTTACTGAAATACGGTATTATTATGTAAGAGGACTTCCATGCTCTGCTCTGGCCTAGTGTCCCTTGTAATCATCCATCTACAACTACCTATTCTTCTTGTGTACTCGATGTCTCTCTTGATGTCATGTCTGACATGATTTCTTGGCCTAAAATCGCGTGGATGGCCATTAAAAGTTGGTCAAGAAATTGCAACGTTGGTGAAAAAAGAATCGATCTATATATCCTCGCGCCTGCAGTCCATTCTACCTCCTTTTGAGAAGAAAAAAGTGGAGAAATGGCACGGCAAATCAAATACGGCCCACATCAAACTGCCACCGGGCCGGAGTGTGTGTGGGTTGCATGGGTAGTTGAGTTTCAGCCGGCCCGGACCGCGACAAACTGGGCCTATTCCGGCCTGGTAAATATCTGTACTACGGACGTCTTGCGGGCTGGGCTGGGGCCCAATAGCATGTGGAACCTGGGACACTGGGCCAGGCTTCTCCGGCGGCGGCGGCGGCGTTACCCTCACGGCGGGCGAGCTGCGGCGGCGGCAGGTCGGCGTCGCCACACGCCAAGCACCAATCGCTGGAGTGGAGAGAGCTTTGAGGCTTCAAGCGATCGCCATGCTGCACTGCTCCCGCACCGATCCGATCCGCGGCGCTTCTCCGCAGGTCCATCTCTCCCAACCTTGATCTGCGGCGGAACATTTGTTGACGACCTGGTTTACCGATCCCCTCCGCGCAAGTAGATTGATGGATGGAAGCGCCTGTCGCAAATTATTCCTTCTTGTCCTTTTTTTTTTACAAAAAGGAAAAATGGATGTTTGGTTTACGGAGACCTAGGATTGGACACATATAGATGTTCGAGGAAATGCGTGAGTGTCTGCCGTGTCCACCTCATTGAATATCCTCCCAATCTCACCCGATCTTCTTCTTATATGTTAATATTTCTTTGACTAAAGACTTTGACCCGGGGTTCTTTGCTACCTTGATGCGATTGCTTGCAGCCTGCAGGTAACAAGTTGCTCAACACACTTCTGGCAGTGTTTGTATCTAGCATGTCGTCCTTAGGTGCTAAATGGGCAACCTGCAATTCTGAGTGGATGAGAGTCATGGAATGCAAGAACGGGCTCCATGTTGAAATAGCTCCGGTTTAGTGCATGGATAAAAGAAGAGTACACAGTCAGAAAGAGCCTTGGTCCTGAATAGTCTTGCAAGTCTGCAACATTAGTCTTCTTTTTCCGAGATATTGTTCACACTTGCATTGAAAAGATGTCAAGCAAATGGGAATGCCCAAGACATGCCGACTATGGTTAGGTGGTGGTCATGACAGTGACAGACAATTTATAACAGCTCGCTTATGGGGCATTGTTCTCTCCAATTTCATCAAACTGCAACCCTACCATTTCAACTTCCCCTACCCTCTTCCATTCTTGAGTGAGCTACAGTTGTCTGAGATATACCTTCAGAATGTGTAGTTTCAGAACCCTGCTGCTACCGTAATTGATATCCAGGGATACTCCATAGGTTTTCCTGTTTGAGCGGTATGGGTACATTTTTAGATGCTCTCACTTTGAAATTCTTGACAAAACTCGGTGACATTATTCAGGATGGGGTTGCGATGACATTGAGTGTGAAAAAGGACATCAATAGGCTCAAGAATAATCTGGAGCACTTCAGTGTTCTTCGTGAGGATGTTGAAGCTCTGGCCATGCAAGACAGAGGGATAGAGTTATGGTGGAAGAACATGACCAATGTTATGTTCGATGTGGATGATGTCATAGATCATTTCATGGTTCACTTGCAGAAGCTTTCTCTGCCACACAGATTGGTATGTTGCAATCAGTCCCTTTTCTCGTGTTTTGCCAAGCTTTCATCTGATCACAGAGTTGCTAAGAGAATTAAGGATATAAATAAAAAGCTTGACGAAATTAAAAGTTTAAAAGGGATGTTCAGCTCTGAGAGAATCAATCATCAACAGTTTCAAGTAACTGTTGTGGACAGAAGTCAGACATCTCCCATAGATGAACTAGAGGTTGTTGGAAGAGATATAAAAGATGCAGCCGAAGACATGGTTAAAATGATTGTTAGTAACTGCCATGAGAACAGGTCAACTGTTTTTGGAATTCAAGGGATGGGAGGCATTGGTAAGACAACATTAGCTCAGAAGATATATAATGAGCAGAAGATAAGGGAGAAATTCCAAGTTCATATATGGTTGTGCATTTCTCAGAGTTACAGTGAGATTGGTTTGCTAAAGCAGGCAATACGAATGGCTGGAGCAACATGTGATCAACTTGAGACCAAGACCGAGCTTCTTCCACATCTCATGGACACTATTAGAGGAAAGAGTGTATTTCTTGTATTGGATGATGTGTGGAAATCTGATGTCTGGATCGATCTTCTTCGATCGCCTTTCGAGAGATGCTTGAATACCCGTATCCTCATCACCACAAGAAACCTGGATGTTTTGGCTGAGATGCAGGCAACATATACTCATGAAGTAAACAAAATGAATGATTATGATGGCTTCAAACTTCTCGTGAAGAAGTCTTTAATACCATATGTGCAAATAAGTGAATTTGGTGATGTTGGGTATCAAATAGTAAAAAAATGCAATGGCCTTCCTCTAGCCATCAAGGTTGTTGCGGGTGTCCTATCTTCGAAAAGAACAAGAGCAGAATGGGAGAGCATCCGAGATGGCGAATGGTCTATCCATGGACTTCCCAAAGAACTAGGAGGCGCCCTATATTTAAGTAATAGCAACTTACCCCCTCAACTTAAGCAGTGCTTTCTGTGGTGTGCTTTGTTGCCTCCAAATTTTGCAATTGATCGTAATGCTGTTGTTTACTGGTGGGTTGCTGAATGTTTTGTGAGGAAAGATCACAAGTACTCGATTCATGAGATTGCTGAATAATACTACCATGAGCTAATTAGGAGGAATCTTCTACAACCAAAACCAGAATTCTTGGACAGAGCTATCTCAACAATGCACGATCTGTTGAGGTCACTCGGGCAATATTTGACAAGGCATCATTCCTTATTCATGAATGCAGAAAATAGTGAAGCTCTGCCAAATCTGCGGCGCTTAAGTATCAGCAGTGCTGTAGAAGAAATACCTGCTATAGAAGAGCTGAAATGCATGAGGAGCTTCCTAATTTTCAATAACAAGAACTTCAAGTCAGTTCACATGAATATTTTCAGAAAGCTTGAGCATATCCATGTCTTAGTTCTAAGTGGAACAGGCATCCTAATCATGCCAGAGTCAGTGGGAAACTTGGTGTTGTTGAGGCTGCTAGATCTAAGCTATACGGAAATCAGCAATCTTCCAGATTCCATAGGAAGGCTTGTCAGCCTTGAATATCTTTCATTGCGTGGTTGCCATAAGTTGGATAGCCTGCCGGTTAGTTTAATGAGGCTATCACAAATATGTTTTCTGCAATTAGAGCAGACTGCAATTGATCATGTTCCGAAAGGAATCGCAAAGTTTCAGAAGCTCTACTACCTTAGAGGTGTTTTTGAAAGAGGGACTGGGTTTGGATTGGATGAACTAAAATGTCTTCCCAATATCCGACATCTCTGGATTGAGAAGCTAGAAAAGGCAAAACCAGGGAGTGCACTTGTACTGAGGGAGAGTTGTAAGCTCAAGGAACTGGGGCTGTGCTGCACAATGGGCATGGGTACTCATGATAGAACTCATTACCATGGTAATGAGATTGACAAAATTGACCAAGTCTATGAAATGCTTATGCCATCACCTAGCCTAGAGTACATTTTTCTCGTTGGCTTCCCTGGTGCAAGGTTTCCAGAATGGCTATGTTCAGAACCAGAGCATAAGCTGCCAAATTTGGCTCATATGCTCCTTAATGAATGTATATTGTGTCCACGGCTTCCACCAGCAAGCCAGATGCCTGAACTGCTAGTTCTTCAGATCAGAGGTGCCGATGCAGTAGTGAGTATTGGCGCAGAATTCCTTGGGAAAGGCGTGATAAGTGCAGCAGCTTTTTTCCCAAAGCTTGAATTGCTTCGCATAATTGACATGCCTGGTTTGGAAAGTGTCATGACCCAGGAGTGGCTCAAGATCCCAACTACTAAACACGGCCCAGCCCAGGACACAACGAAGCTAGAAGCTCCTATAGAAGACCCGGCCGGCAACATAGGAAGGCATCGAAGAGAAATCAGAATAGGGTTAGCCCCTTCTCCGGCGATCTCCTCCGAGAGGAGCGATTCCGGCGAGCCGTTCGCCCGTCTGCTCGACGGCAACGCCCTGTACCTGTGCTCACGTCCTGGTGGTGGCGCACCGGCGGCTACGGGCCGTTACAGTGGTATCAAGAGCTTTACCTTTCCTCGGCGTGGGTGTGGCGGCGGCGCTGTTGCGGCGGCGGCGGCGGCGCTCTCCACAAAATCCGGCGGCGAAGCACTTCTCCGCCTCGATCTGGTCGGCGGACCCTATTCCCTTCCTCCCTCGCTCGCGGATCGAGCGTCGGCAGCTCTTACCGGGGGTGGATCGAGAGGCGGCGGCGACGTGAACTCACGGGTCGGGCGGGATCGAGTGCGGCGGCGCGACGTCGACACCGAGCTCCTCCGCGGCGTCCACCCCGAGCTCCTCCGCAGCGGCTGCGGCCACGAGATTCTCCTGTGGCTGCGACCTCGAGCCCTTCCGCAACGTCAACCTCGACCTCGTCGACGGCGTCACCCCGAGCGTATCCCCTGGCGGTGACTCCAGCGGCCCCTGCGGCTGGGCGCGCGCGGACGGCGGCGGCTCGGCAGGGGCTCGTGCGGTGTGCGAGCGCTAGTGCGCACACAGGCCTCAGGAGCGCCGCGCAGCCGTGCAATCTGACCACGGCGACAGCAAGCAGCAACGAGTGGAGGTACAGGCTGTCTAGGTTCGTCGTGCTGACCTCCGTATGGATTCATGGGTTCCTGAAATGGGTGCTCGCGAGCTGTTCGACGATTTGCCTCATTGGGATGATGATGCAACATGGGAAGGAAGCACAACATCAGGCCTTGAGCACTCTCGCGAGCTGTTCGACGATTTGCCTCATTGGGATGATGATGCAACATGGGAGGGAAGCACAACATCAGGCCTTGAGCACTTTGTATTCCAAGCAATGGTGGTGAAAGCAGGTGCTGCACAGGAGGTGTTCGACGAAATTCCTCTGCAGGAAATGGAGTGCAAGGTGTCGGTGGAGTCTAATGGTTCACTGGACATGTTGTTTGATATAATGCCTGGTGAGGTTACATGGGACGAGGAGATGCAAGATTACATTAGTGATGCCCATGAAGGTTTGTTGCAACAGTTAGCCTTGGGTATGGATGATAAGCACACAAAAGATTCTGCACCTGTGTTGCTCGATGGGATGTCTAGTCAAGAGGTGGTAAATAAGGTGTGTGATGAAAGGCTTGGCAAGGTTAGGTGGGATTTATTGCAGCAGCTAGCATGTGGTCGAGAGTACCCAGATGACAATCAAAAATTGATCATGGATGAAAGGCACATTGGTGAGAATCCAAAGTGCATCTTCAATCTGCACAGCAACATAAGAAGGCCATTAGATTGGTGTGGCGAGTTCTGTGATGGTGTGAACAGCAATCAAGTGGCTGAATCGACCAAGGAGAGTGTTGGTGTCAGGGAGCTCCATAATTTGGGGATTGCTTCGCGGACTGCAGGGGCTTATCTGAGGCTTATCTGAATGGTTCTCTGCCTCTACAATTTAGTGCATCTACTTCAGACTTGGGCGGCATTCTTGTTAAGCAGGTCTCATTGGAAGCAAAGAAGAATAATCAAATCTGTCAGTTGGTGAAAGGAAGATGCCAAGATGTCAATCAGTCCAGAAACAGAGAATCAAAGTTGGACAGGACACAACCAGTGCTTGATATAATCTTTTCAGTCAGTGATCCCTCAGTTCGGATGCAGTGGGATCCGGGCATCAAGACGGCCACAGCTTGGGGACAAGCTGTGTTTCGAGGGGGCGGTAATGTCATGACCCAGGAGTGGCTCAAGAGCCCAACTACTAAACACGGCCCAGCCCAGGACACAACGAAGCTAGAAGCTCCTATAGAAGACTCGGCCGGCAACATAGGAAGGCATCGAAGAGAAATCAGAATAGGGTTAGCCCCTTTCTCCGGCGATCTCCTCCGAGAGGAGCGATTCCGGCGAGCCGTTCGCTCGTCTGCTCGACGGCGGCACCCTGTACCTTGCTCACGTCCCGGTGAAGGCTCACCGGCGGCTACGGGTTGTTACAGAAAGTTGGTCCCTCAGCACAGAAAACTTGTATTTGCACGAAGACCAAATCTCAACAGCTTGTTATGATGCCTTGCCTTAAGCGCCTGTTGCTTAAAGATTGCCCAAAACTGAAAACTCTCCCTGAAGATTTACATAGAGCCGTTAATTTAAAAAGAATTCACATTGAAGGTGCTCACACGCTTCAAGAAGTTGTAAACCTTCCTGAAGTCGTGTGGCTCAAGTCAAGAATAACAAATCTTTGAGGATGATCTCCAATCTTCACAAGCAGCAGGATTTGCTTGCCCAGGACTGTCCAGGACTGAATGAGGCAGAAAACCTAATTTCACTGAAGCGCTTGTACATGGTCGACTGCCTGAACGCACAGCAGTTCAGGAATTGTCTCCTGAAAGAAGAACAAGATATCTTAGTACATGTTGCAACAGTTGGTGCAGATGGCCGTGATATATTTCCAGATGAATCTCTCTATCACTAGGAAGGTGAGCAACCAGCTTAGTAAAGTGTGTGGCTTCATTTCTTATTGTTGTATTGTTATCCATATTTTGGCTTTGTTACTATTTGAGAAATTTCTCTACCTCTTATAGAGCTTTTTTTTTGTCATTTGGCAATGCTGTTTTGCGATCCAAGGTGTGTAATAGGACAGGTTTGAGTTATATGCAGTTGCGCTCTCTTTTCTGACTTGAATCATTTTATATCCTTATGCCTATAATAGTAACAGGATACAACAATTGTTACATCTCCTTCGTATAGCTCTTCTCATATTATAGCTGGGAGGAGTAGCTAAACACATGGTGTGGTGTTGATCCTTCCGGGGGCTACTGCTGGCTACTCTCTCGATGGCTAGATATGGTCAAGTGATCAGAGACATTGTAGTTTCGTACCAGTTCGCAGTTGCTTACCGGTATGGTGTACATTTGTGCAGGTCATATTAAGTTGTTGAGCAAGCAAGAGGGTCATGCGGAGCTGGAGAAGATGGTGGAATGCACAGCATTTCATCAATTGTCTCTTGAAAGAAGCACAAGACGTCCAAGTCTATGTTGCAACACTTGGTACTGGAACAATGTCAGGGGATTATCGATTAGATGCTAGTAACACCCAAGTATGTCACAAGATTTCCCCTCTCCAAGGAGGATGTAGCCGGAACTTTATCCAAATGCAGTATTCCAGTCCTCGCTCATTTTTTTCCCCGTCTCGACCACACGGAGAGACTCGCTAGAGTCTGAGAAAGAAAATCGTACAAGTTTCGTCGTCCCACCATTCCTGCTTGCATCGCTCCGTTTGTCGTTTACAACCTTTGGTCAATTTTGCTCCGTGGCCTCGGTATTTTACCTTTCTTCTTCTGTTGGCTAGCAAATCAGCAACACTACAGCTTCCAAGTATCTCGCTTCCACTGTCAATTTGCAAGTATCTACAACTTCCAAGTATCTATGAAGCTAAGGTTTCTGGCTGTAAATCCTAATGCTGAAAAATGACTTGACTGTCAATTTGCTATTCTGGGTACAGCAACATAAAAATTCCAATATGCTGAGTTAAGTCGTAAGGGCCACTTCATCCATATGGCTTGTGCAGCATATTTGCGCTCATCAGCCTGCACATCTTCCTCCATGGTTGAAACCTCACCATGTGCAAGATCTCCAGGATCAACCACAACTTCATATTTGGTTTCTACTACTCCAGTTCTTCGCCGGCTGGTGCACTACTGCTTGTAAGAAAAAAAAATATATGGACAAAAGAAAAGATATGTACTGATTCCATTTCTGAACGCTCCTGTATCTCTGTTTAAGCTGTCAACAGGAATTCTGTTATGTGGATTAAATACATCCTGCTCGACGCTCTACTGCTTCGTGCACGTTATTCGCGCAACATCATATTCTCACCATTCTATAAGGTAAAACGCCTTTCAGTTTCCGATTCACAAAGTATTGGAATCAGCTATCTGTTGAGCAGGCTGCCATGCGATTCAATGCAGGTTCTGATGGCTGATTTCTTCATGGCTGACCAGTTAAACAGACATTAAACGACACCCTTTGGGAGCTCTCATGAAGATTTCTTACTAGTGAACTGTTTGTGTATCATTCAGATCCGACTTCTAAGGCACATTGTGTTCATAGCGTGCCACTTCATGACTGGAATTCAAGCAGCTTTAGGGCTGGTCACCCATGTGTGACCTGTACTGACAGCCAACAATACAAACTCTTAGCCAACGTGATCTTCTTCCTGCCTTGCTACTGGAGATACATGCAGTTACATATATGAATAAAAATATATAAAAATGGGCAATGTAACACAACAATATGCAATCTGATTTCATTACTGAGTTCATGCCGTCGTTTCCATGTTCACCAGTGTTTAAGGAGGCACCTGGAGGAGGAACATGCTATCAACGACCTCCTCAATGCCGGGAAGTACATCTTCCAATAGGTAGTTATTGTCAAGTATTCTATTGAGTATACTATTGTACTCTTTTTTCCTTAGTGAGTTTTTCAGAAGTTTCTCATGTAAGATTTTTAATGACACATAATGCAACTTGCGACACTATGCACTCTTTCTCCATATTTTCCCACTAGGTTTTTTGGGAGTTTTGATGAGGCATAAATTTGTCGTGGTATTCGCCGAAGGAGAAGAGTTAAGAAATCTTAATTAAGAGATATGTGGGCTTATATCAAATATACCCGTGAAGGGTTCTCCACATCTATATAATCAACAATCTTGTATTCATCTATTACTAATGAGAAAGAGACCTGAAAGCTCCATATGTATTTGTGTCCATATATTCTTTGTTTATGAGATGGGAAGAGAAACGGAATCTAATCTACACCTTCTCTAAAACTCAGCCGGTGGGGGTAAGACCGCCCCCACGGTATTAAATTAAGAAGAAATTCTCAGTTTCCCGACCGAGAAAACCCCCGAACCCTAACCCTGCCCTGACACTGGGGACAGACACCATGGGGATCCGTTGCCTGGGTCGGTCTGCAGGCCGGGAATCATAGGCCGGGAATGGGCTGTACCACACACCAGTGCTTTGGTACACAGGGGCAGCGAGGGGATTTTTTTAACCCACAGGCCAGAAATTTGTCCCCAACAGAAATCGAACCCTGGCCTGCAGGGTGCCGCCGGCACGCCAAGACCACTCGGTCTAGCGTCCTTTGACTAATCTACATCTTCTCGCGTCTTGTTCCTTGATTTAAGATTGCGAAAATCGGATTAGGGATCCGATTCTTAAAGAAAAAAAACAAACTAGTCATAGGCATACATGAATAGATTCCTTGGTGTCGATCCTCGCAAACCATCCCAGACTGTATCCGCTGGCCCCCACGATCACCACCAATCACCATCACGGCAAGAGCAAGCACCAGCATAGCAACCGCAAAAAAGAAAAAAAAAAGCTGCCGATATCCAAACCTCTGATGCCAATCTCGCAAACCACAACAAAAGCCACAAAGCTGAGGACATGAGATCTCTCAGCGAAGTCTCCAAGGAGGATACGACGTGTCCACCAACGCCGACAACGCAAGGTAATTGGTATGTTTGTTGTTTGCATCCCTTGGTCAATCTTGCTGCCGTGGCGGCCTCGGTATTTTCCATGCCTTTTCTTTCCGTTTTTCAGTTTTTCTTCGGATGGCTAGCAAGACAGCAACACTGCAATTTACAAGGATCATGCTTTCACTGGCTGGTCAGTCTGTTCGAGCTTATGTCAGTAAGTGATGACTTACTCTCATGATGACTTTCGCCCAGCAACAGTAGAGAGGTCTGTGGCCACGTATGATGGGACGCATATGAACTGTTGGACAAAAATGTGCACGTAATTTACGCATTACTTTCTGTCCGGTCTCTATCTCGGTGTCTCAATGTTAAAATAAAATAATGTTGCTAGTCATTGTTTTCAATATTGAATATTGATGAAAGAAATCAAGGATGGAAGGTGAATGGAAATATTCCAAGAAGTACTTATTCGAATGTATGGACATAGCACAACAACAGAGAGTGCTTCCTGGGAGTACGAACTTGACATACAACAGAGTTTGCATGTACTAGTTGTTTGCATTGAGATCCCACTGCTCCTGCTACAGAGATCCACCGAGAAACCTTGGCTTTTGCCATTTGAACCACATGTACACAATTATAGATGCTTTCATTTCCAAATCCCTGGCAGCACTTGGTGACATTATACGTGATGAGGTTGTGAAGACACTGAGTGTGAAAAACGACATCAAGAAGCTCGAGGAAAATCTGCGATTTTTCCTTGCCATTCGCGAGGACGCTGAAGCTCTAGCCATGGAAGATAGAGGGGCAGAGTTATGGTGGCAGAGCATGTCAGATGTTATGTTCTACGTGGAAGATGTCATAGATTATTTCAAAGCTTGTTCAAAGAAGCTCTCAACAACGGCTAGATTGGTAAGTTGCAATCAGCCCCTTCTCCCTTGTTTGGCAAAGGTTTCAGTTGATCACAAGGTTGCTAAAAGGATAAAGGACATAAATAAAAAGCTTGATGAAATTAAAATGAACAAACAGATGTTCAGACTGGAGAGAACCAACAGTCAAAAGTTCCAAGTAACAGTTGTGGACAAAAGACAGACGTCTTACGTAGATGAACCAGAGTTTGTTGGAAGAGATATCAAGCAAGCTGCTGATGAGATGGTGAAACTGATCATTAGTAGCTACCATGAGAGCAGATCAACTGTTTTTGGGATCGAAGGGATGGGCGGCATTGGTAAGACAACGTTAGCTCAGAGGATATATAATGATCACAGGATAATGGAGAAATTCCAAGTTCATATATGGCTATGTATTACTGAGACATACAATGAGATTGATTTGCTAAAGCAGGCAGTACGAATGGCGGGTGGAGAATGTGATCAACTTGCATCCAAGGCCGAACTTCTTCCACGTCTTATGCACACTCTCAAAGAAAAGAGTGTGTTTCTTGTGTTGGATGATGTGTGGAAATCTGATGTATGGATTGATCTGCTTCAAGCGCCTCTTGGTAGGAGCTTGAATGCTCGTATCCTCGTTACATCAAGACACCTGGATGTTTTGGCACAAATGCATCCAATATATACTCACCAAGTAAACAGAATGAATGATTATGATGGCCTAGAGCTGCTTATGAAGAAATCTTTTGGACCATATGAGCAAAGAAGTGACTTCAGTGATCTTGGGTATCAAATACTGAAAAAATGCGATGGACTTCCTCTAGCCATCAATGTTGTTGCTGGTGTTTTATCCACTAAAAAGAAAAGGAGAGAATGGGAGAAGATCCGAGATAGTAAATGGTCTACTCAAGGGCTTCCCAAGGAACTAAGAGGGCCCCTGTGTTTAAGTTACCTAGACTTGCCCCCTCAACTTAAGCAGTGCTTTCTTTGGTGTGCTTTGTTGCCACCAAACTTTAAAATTAAGCGTGATGTTGTTTCTTACTTGTGGATCACTGAAGGTTTTGTGATCGAAGAAGACGGGCACTCAATACATGAGACTGCTGAAGGCTACTATTATGACCTAATTAGGAGGAATCTTCTGCAACCAATACCAGAATTCGTGGACAAAGGTGAATCAAGGATGCATGATCTGCTGAGGTCACTTGGGCAACATTTGACGAAGCATCACTCGGTATCCATAAATGCAGAAAATAAGGAAGCACTCCTGAATCTGCGACGATTAGGGGTCAGCAGTGATGTAGAAGAAATGCCTACCCTAGAAGAGCAGAAGTGCATGAGGAGCCTCCTAGTTTTTAGTAACAAGAACTTCAAGTCAGTTAACAAGGACATTTTCAAAAATAATATGCATATCCGTGTCTTAGTTCTGAGTGGAACAGGCATCAAAAGCATACCAGAGTCAGTGGGAAACATGGTGCTGCTGAGGTTTCTAGATCTAAGTGAAACGGAGATTGAAAAACTTCCTGAGTCCATAGGAAGCCTTATTAGTCTTGAATACCTCTCACTGCGGTGCTGCCGTAAGTTGGATAGCCTTCCAGAAACTTTGATGACACTAGGCAACATTAGTTATCTTGACATAGCACATACAGCAATTGATCATGTTCCTGAAGGACTTGCAAATTTCCGGTTGCTCTTCAACCTTAAAGGAGTATTTGAATGTGGAAGTGGATTCAGATGGGATGAATTACAAGGTCTCCACAGGATCCAGCATATCTGGATCGAGAAGCTAGAAAGGGCAACACCAGGGGAGACGCCTGTGCTAAATAATAGTCATGATCTTAGAGAACTGGGGCTGTGCTGCACAATGGGCTGGAACACGTATGACAGAAATCATTATGGGGCCAATGAAGTTGAGAAGATTGAGCAAGTCTGCGAGATGCTTGCTCCATCACCGAGCATACAATATATTTTCCTTGTTGGGTTCCCTGGTGCAAGGTTTCCAGAATGGCTATGTTCAGAACCTGAGGACAAACTCCCAAATTTGGCTCATATGCACCTCAATGACTGTATATCATGTCCGCAGCTTCCACCAGCAGGTCAGATGCCTGAACTACAAGTACTTCAAATTAAAGGTGCAGATGCAGTAGTGAGCTATGAATCACCGATACGGCTGGAAGCCAGCCGTTCCCGTATCCGATACGCACGATACGGCGATACGTCTCGATACTGCACCGATACGCCCCGATACGCGTATCCGATTTATTCTATTTAAAAATAAATAATTTAATTCGCGATACGCGTCCGATACTCGGCGATACGTTCATCCGATACGTTGGGCTGTAACATCTTATTTTGAAGCCCAGGTGAAGCCCATCAACACCGGCCCATCCAAAAACCTAGCTACTTAAAACCCTCTCTCTACCTCACGCTGCAGTGAGAGAAACTGCTTTTAGGCTGCTTGGACAGCCAGCTTCCTCTTCTTGCTGTGAGAGAAACTGGAGCACCTACAGCTTTATCCATAACCTGAGAAGAAACAAGTTGACTCCTGAACGTGCAGAGGATTTAGTGTTTGTGCATAACAACTTGCGTCTTCTTCCAAGAAGCAGTAATGAGTATCTCACAAGACCATCCCAGATGTGGGATGTTGGGGGAGATGGCTTCGAGACATTTGATGGTGTCGGCATTCTGCAAGCTGCTAATCTCACTTTGGATGAGCCTGAGTTTGAGGTTATGATTGCCGACGGAGAATGAATTTCAGCATTAATGGATTGGTCTTCTGCCTTGTATCCCTAAGTTATGTAATGCGTTATGTAATGCACTGTCGTTATGTTTGTCTTTTAATTATGGAGTCTGAACTGCTTGATATGTATGACTGGTTGTAATTTATCTTGCCTGGACATGTTACTTTATGCTGTCACTTTTCTGCATATTCATGTTATTTTTATTTTTATTTTTATATACTAGACGTATCGGCGTATCCTTGTTTTTGAAGATTTGCCGTATCGGCGTATCGCCGTACCCGTATCGCCGTACCCGTATCGCGTATCGGTGAAACATAGGTAGTGAGTATCGGTCCAGAACTTTTGGGGAAAGGTGTGACAAGTGGAACTGTGTTTTTCCCAAAGCTTGAATTGCTTCGCATGTTTGACATGTACAATTTGGAAAGTTGGTCCCTGGACACTCGAAACATGTGTGAGAACAAGGAGATCGAATATCAGCAGCAGTCGCTGATGATGCCTCGCCTTCAGCGTTTGGTTCTTCGTGATTGCCCAAAACTAAGAGCTCTCCCTGAAGATTTGCGTAGAGTTGTCAATTTGAAGAGAATCCACATCGAAGGTGCTCACAGTCTGCAAGAAGTTGCTGACCTTCCTTCAGTTGTCTGGCTCAAGGTCAAGAAGAGCAGATCTTTGAGGAGGATCTCCAATCTTGGTAAGCTGCAGGACTTGTGTGCCCTGGACTGCCCAGAACTGGATCAGGCAGAGAATCTAAGCTCACTGAAACGCTTGTGCATGGTCAACTGTCCGAGCGCGCAGCGATTCAGGAATTGTCTCCTGAAAGAAGAACTAGAGGCCACATTCCATTGTGCAACACTTGATGCAGACGACCAGGATATCTTTACAGATGAGTCTGTCTATCATTAGAAAGGTGATCCTTAGTCAATTGACTTCATTTATAATGTGATATTGTAATAACAATGTTTGGCTCCACCTGGCTATTGTGTTTGGCCATTTGTTTCAACCCTCTTTGTCTTTGCTGCGCTTTCATACTTGGCAATGCTGTTCTGTGATCCGGATTATAATTGAAGTCATGTTAAACTTGCCCTTCTCTTTACAGCACCGTGCAGATTTCATCAAGGATTTTACCCAAATGACTCCTGCCATTGCTGCATATTTTGTTCACGCAGGCCTCTTTCTTTTTTTTTTACCTAAGATAATGTTCATTGCCATTTTGCAGGAAGTGATGTCTCTTCAGGCTTGCAAATGTTTCTTTCTCAAAGAACTTGCACTGGTTATCCATCGTGCAAAGTAGAAATGCCACCTTGGTTGTTTTATTTTTTCATAAAAGACTAATACAGACACTCACATATGCACGCACACTTATCCTTATGAATACACGTACGCAAACTATATTACCCTTGATTGGTTGAATCATGTTTTGTAACCCTTTTATTTCATTGTTTTTTCTTGTATGTAAACTTGTCTCCTTTTTATTTACTAAGATAATCAGTCTATTCCCTCACAGCGAAAGAAAAAAGGCACACAGCAAACCCAGAATAACGAAAAAGCACCAAACTGCATGCACACGAACACGATCAGTGACCTGGTCCGCATCGCAACAGATGTTTTCTCGTCCGTTCGTTCACGCACACCTCCGTCCCAATGCAAGGGGGGCGTGATGGTCGCGCTCGTGCATTAGTACAACATTAGCACTAACAAAACAGTATCCAGCATGTCTTTGGCCGTCTTATCTTTTGGACGCACATCCATCGACCCCATCTGCATCTATGTACATAGATGAGTCGGCAGTTCAAGCTAAGAAAATTGTGTGACAACAGATTACTGTATGCATGTCCAAACTTTTTCAATGTTCGCTGTTCATGTTAAATTTAGCTGGCCAAACTTCGACTACTCATTACTCAATATGTATTGTACCTTACTGTACAAAATAAATACAAGTTCCACTCAAATTCAGTGTGATACTATACCTAATGATCATGCCAAGAGACCCTCCCTCGCCGGAAACCGGATCGGCCTCCGCGTCGCCCCGGGCGACTCGGGGGCGACGTCGCGCTGCCGCCGGCCGACCCTCCCTCCCTCCCTTCCTCTCCCTCGCCATCGCCGGAGCAAGGGGCCGGAAGTCCGGCACCTCGCGAGAAGGGCGGCGGCGGGGCGGCGTCTCGGGGATGGCGGCGTCGGCACCGTTCAGGCGGCGCGCCGCGACGCGGTGGTGCGGCTCCGAAGTGTCGGCGGACGTCCCCAAAGGGCGGATCCACCCCCACCGTAGGTGGATCTGTGACGGCGAGCGAGCGGTGGTCGCCGGTGAGTGCTCGTTTAGCGGGCGGCGCAGCCGCCGACGGACAACGGTCGGGGCTTCATCGGCGGCCAGATCCACGGCGGCCAGCCTGCGTGCAGCCATGCACGGGGGGCTCGTGGCGGCAGGAGGCATGTGTGGGTGACATGGCCGGCGGCTGCGCGGGGTCGTATCCCCAAGGCAGTCGGCGGCGATGGCAGCCCCGGGTAGGGGACGGGTCCCTGGTTCGGACTTTGCAACTACATCTCGTGATGACATCTTCAATTTCGCCTTTATTTTCATATAGACCAGGAGACATGAGTCACCGTGGCTTCATTTGCGGATTCTCTTACTCGAAGACGGATTTCATCTGTAATTTATTCCGGTGGATTATGCACGGGTACCCAGTGGCTACTTTACAGCATGATATCTCAGGTTACGATTTCAGATGGTCTGCTGGATTTGGAGTTCGTGGCTGTTTGAAGTGGGCCAGGTTTGGTCTATATGAAAGCATTGTCTTGGTAAGATGGAGGAAGCAACACGGTGTGACTATGTCGTGGTGATAATTGTTACTAATTCACCTGTTCCGGGTAGAAATTCCTAGGTCTGACCTTAATTAGTTGTATCTGGCAGTTGTTTGGATTAAGATGAATTACTCCCTCGGTGAAAACTTTTGATCTGGTCTTAATTGATTGGGTCACTGCAATGTCGGCACCTGTGCGCACCGTTTCCTCGTTGGAGGCGTTGTCTCGGGAGCCTACGTCATAGTCCAAGAGTTGCTTTGGTCTGTGAAGCGGATGAAGGTGAAGTCGCTTGTGGTAGCTTGCTGCGATATGATCTTTTGGTCATGGTGCTCTCATTTTTTTTGTTTCTTTTTTATGGACTGTGTATATCTTAGTTATGCAGAGGCCGGGTTGGATCTTATATAATTATATCATCTTGATGTAATTGTCTAAGATCAATAAAGCTTCCCTATTCAAAAAAATGCCAAGAGACCCACTTTTCATATCTTAAAATGATAATTAAAATAAAGTTTTATTGTTGACTTCTACAAATTGAAATGCATCGACCTACAGGTTGGCTGCAAAACTTTGGCCTATTCATGTGTGCTAGGTATAAATCTGGAACCAGTTTACATGTGCTAGCTAGGAGATCCTTTTTTTTAATAGCAGGGATTGAAGATCAACTTTGAAAAAAAATCTCTATTTGCAAGGAAAGAGAAGTGTGCCATTGTAAAGTGTGACAATAGTCTGACAAATTGATCACACACTGTAGATAAATTGCTAAAACATAAATTGGCAAACCACTACATTAATTCCCGTCCCAGAATGTAGCTAATTTTAGGTTTGTTCAAAGTCAGTCATTTTCAACTTGACCAACAATATCTCTAAAACTAATTTATTTTAAATAGAAAATGTTACATATTATGATAATTAGTTTTAAATAATGTGCAAGGCTCCAGTCTAATCGTGTGCAAGGCTTAAATAATGTGGAGTGCCAATATGAAAGTCCTGCTACTATACTACTACTGGCACAAATGGAGGAGATAGATCCATTTTTACCGAGCAGCAGGGACATACTGGAGATATCAAATTTGAGAAGAAACTATACTACTAGAGGCATGGAAAAATGGAAGAAACAAAAAGGAAGAACTTTATCATCTTATTAATTAATTTATAGAGAGCCATGTTGGCATGGAGTTGCGCTTAAGCAGTCTCATGTTAAGGGGTAAAGACAACCTGGATTAGGTGATTGCTGGAGCACGTATACACACTCTTTCAGCTAGATCATGTACAACACATCATCAGTCACAAAGCTATAATAATATTGTTGGATGAAAGGGGTAATGATTTATGATATGACGTTCAAAGTAATGAAATGGAATGAGAAGATGTGGCTCTACTCTGATCCTATTAGAGCCACACAGCCACTACCAATTTGAAACTATATACAGCAAGGAGCTAGAAAGGGCAAGAACCCCTTGCTAGTGTACCAGGTATTCAGAACAGGGAATTAATTACAATATGCATCCACGATGCTAATTTGGCGCCGTGAATTTGACAGCAAACTCATCCTGAGTTGCTGACACACATGACCATCAGCATCCTAATTCCTAAATAGCTAGTATCATAAATGTAACAAAGCAAATGAGGAGGGAGCAGAGCCATTACTCCATAAGCTAGCCCTTTTTGGTTGCAGCTAGCACATACCGAATCGCTTAGCTTGATGTAGTGGTCGCCGACCCTTAGCCATCTTCCTGCTCGCATCAGTCCACTGCTTCCCGGTGCAGATCCGATCCGACCGGATCCAACTGGCACTCAAACAATAACTCTACATCATCAGTTGATTAAAAGCCAAAGAATGGAAAGGAAATGAAAAAAGACGGTCAGCTGAATAGGAATCGTACAGTACCTGCTGGAGCTCACACGGCCAAAACCCAGGGATCAAAGAAACCCAGATCGAGTAAAGGAAAGCCGCAAGAAGCGCGCAAAAGGAATGAAACACCAGAGAACGAAGAGAATAAATAGGCCGAGAAAGCAAGAGGAAGCAATGCGAGCAGCAGCTAAAGACGACGGCCGACCGAATCTGGTGGCCACGGCCGGGTGCGGCGGATCTCGAGGCCTGTGAACTAGATACGAATTGAATATACTACTACTTCTAGTACCAACACTACCAGCATGTAATATAATCAAAAGCAGGATACATATAGGTTCATAGAGTGCATGAACAAACAAATTAAGCTCGCTCGAGTCACAGGAGTACTAATATTAATCATTACAGTCCGCCGACTGCCCAGAATCAAACGCCACATCAGATCAAACCAACTGAGATAGGAAATTAAACAAAAACAGGTGGGCCAGCCGGCATTTTGTGCACCGCACCGCTGGCCAAGTGCTGCTCGATCGTCTCTGCTCCTCGCTCGTCCCTGCTCCTCGCTAGTCCTGCAAGCAAAGCCGTACGTACGGCCGACCAACATAAGCATATGCTACGAGTATTATATTATCCGTGTGGTTTGCACTTTGCAGTGAAGAACAGAATTAATTAAGGCACAGCAATCAAGATGTAGACCAATAATATATATACTTACCTCGATCATCAACGCATAGCAAGTATTGCCCTGACCGCGTTGAAGATCTCCAAGGCAAGGTCAAGGTTGAACCCAGCGCCGCCGGCCAAAGCCATGGCCATGGCGACGAAGGACAGCGACAAGACCACCGAGGCTTTGACCGTGTGCTCCCGGCCTTCGGTGGCTGCCCAGGCCCCCCCGGAGAGGCTCAAAAAGGCCACCGGAATGGCCGGCACCAGTCCCGGCGTGTACCCTGTCGTCGCCAGCGCCTGGAAAATCCCAACCAGTGTTGTACAAGAAACCACAATTGCTAGCACACCCGTCGCGGGGGCGGCTTGCAAGTCTCCCACCGGCGCCTTGTGCGGCCGCGGCCCTGTTGAGCAAGTTCCCCATATGCCAGCGGGCAGGGAGTAGGGGTGGGGGTGGCGACTGAGAGAAGACGATGTTGGGGAGTGGACCGCGGCGCGCGCCTTGACCTCCCTCCCTGCCCAGTGCCCACTCGATCGGTACTACAAGGCAACCGAGGCTAGCTAGCAGCTGTCCGCGGGGGTCAACGCTGACCCGGCCTCAGCTGAGGTAAGCGTGGCGTGGCGTGACGTAAGAAATCTTCTAGTAGCTAGCTTTGCAGCCTTTAGGTCAAGTACATTGGTGTCGTCTAATAAACGATATCATGCAGCGACATCTAATCTTGAGACGATTTATCAGACAACGTGTACATTAGGTTGTTGTTTTAGTTGTCTCGTAGCCATACAAAATCCCTTAATGTGTGGAAAAAAAGAAATATGATTGGTTGCATGGTAACAAAACTCGTACAATGGTGGGGGAGTTGTCTCATAGTCCTAAAATTTAGCCCATGAGGCGGTTGTTTCGCGAAACAACGACCTCATTCTCTCACCTCGCTCTCTCTCCTCCACATCATCCAAAATCCTATGTGCACCGTATGAGACGACCTATGAGACCGCTTACATGCAGCAATGTATCTGCCCTTAGTATTGGCAATCATGATCCGGTCCCTGACATGCGGACCTGCAGGCGTTAAATCCAGTTAGTGTAATTAATTAATTGACGTTGTAATAAAAAACGATCCAGCGCCGTCTCCCCGGCTCCACATATGATATTTTCTACTACATCTGTTCCAAATTACTATTTGTTGTTGGCTTTTTTTCATGATTTTTGACCATTCATCTTATTCAAAAATTTTGTCCAAATATACGAACCCATAGGTTATATTTAAAGTATATACGGAGTACGATAATAAAACAAGTCACATACAAAATAAATGATACTTGTGAAATTTTTTGAATAAGACGAATGGTCAAACGTTAAGTGAAAAAGTTAACAATGAATAGTAATTTAGAACAGAGGTAGTACTGAATTATTAGTTGAATTTCTCTTGAGATTGAATCGGTACACTCTTCCTTTGAATCGTGTACTTTGTTGTTCACAGCAGGCTCCTTATTAGAGTCCTGCTATCTGATGACGTTACCATAGTGTAACCAAACAAAGACAGCAAAATGGTGCCGGGGTCGTCCATATTTAATTTGGTGGTGCTTTTGGTCTTTTTGGACGCATGCATATTTGGCTGGACACCCATCCACATTTCACTATCTTCATTCCTCACCATATCATATCATCTCCAATAATACTCGAACTCGAGTTGTGTTGCCTTGTTGGAGCAGGCAGAGCGTCCGGGGCCTCCTGTCAAGGAGACTAGCTAGCTACTAATTAAGAACGGACGTGAATAATGAAGCTCTCTCTGTTCCACCGGTGCTCAAGTGATGTCTGCATATATAATTAACAGAGTGAATCTAAACCCACGTGCGTGCACGGATCATTGTTCAGTAGCCCCGGCCCAAAGATGCACGTGGCCGGCCTGAAAGTAGCCATTTTTTTACCATGTTTGTCAAGTGCTACCTTATCAATCGTTCTTGTTACCAGCTGCATGCTGCTTTCCTTTTACATGCATGCAGTGGATGCAAGTATGATCTGCGCGCATGCGCTGTGATGATAACCACACTCGCTTTTTTAGCACGTGCATGGAATAGACACAACATGCAAATTCAATATGGGGCTGATTGGTTTCCTACGTAGGGGCTATCGTAAGCCCCTAGCTTGTTGATTGGTTGCATGCGCGGCCCGTAAGCTAGGCCCCCGGGGCCAAAAGGCACGGTACGGCCTGCATAGCTGGGAACGCGAGGGAGATAGTTCCCCGCTTATGCAGGCTGCACAAGGCTATGTGCGGGGTTCCCATCACCTTCTGATTCTATCACCTCGCATGCCAAGCACCCGCAGCAGCATAGCCATGGCAGCAAGAGCTCCAGCTCTAGCTCCGCCGCCCGGAGCCGCCCCGCCGCGGCGCGCTCCACCCATCCTCCCAGCCGCCCTCACCATGGCGGCGCCCTTGGGCCTTGCCTCGCCGTCCTGGCCGCCTCCATGACGGTCGCCGTGCTCGCCGCCTTTGTCCTGTCCGCCGCGCTCTTCGACCACCTCGTCGGCCCGCGCAGGGAGAAGCTCACCGCGGCCGCCCTCTACCGCCACACGGTCTCCACCTCGCCACCCCTTTCCCCAACTGCAGCGGCCACAACAGCCGCCTCCTCCTCCGTCGTGAACTCCATCCTCCTCCGCTCGCTCAAGGAGCACTACCCAAGATGGCGTCGCCGCCCAAGCCCTTCACGGCAAGCTGTAAATCGCGGCTGACGGCATGGCTCCAAGATGGCGGCCGACGACAAGCTCCAAGATGGCGGATCCCCTACCCTGCTCCCTCCCCACCGAGGAAAGAGGAGGCCGGTGTTGGCGCCGTCGCGGGGCCACCGAGGAAGGGGTGGCGCAGCGGGACCGATGCGGGCGCCGCCGCCGAGGAGCTCGTGGGCACCAAGGCGGGGGCGGCGCCACGGAGGAGCTGGGGACGGCGGAGCGACGCCGCGAAGGAGCTTGAGCTCGGGGACGACGGAGCGGCGCTGCAGGAGCTCGGGGGCGGCGCCGCGGTGGATCTCGGGGGCGGCGGAGCAGCGCCGCGGAGGAGCTTGGGGGCAGCGGGGCGGGGCCTCGATGGAGCTTGGGGGCGGCGGCACCGCGGAGGAGCCCGGGGGCGGCCGGCCGCGTGCGAGGGCGCGTGTGCGGTGGGTTGGGCGTGCGGTACGGGGTACGGTTGGGCGCCGCGGAAGAGAAGAGATGAGATGGTAACTCCACCTCCAACTAGTGCAAGTTCCCCTGTCAGATTACGCAGCCTACCAATCAATTGCTCCACCAGGCCAAAAGTCCCCTATGCACCCAACAATCAAGGCCCTATTGACTTACGGGGCCCTGGCTTGGGCTGGCCATGCACAGGAATAAGCCAGACCACCCCTAGTGCGGGCACGGGCAACCAATCAGGCCCTATATATGCATGTGTTCTCAATGCATGGACGATGCCATCAGCACTAAAACTCGTGATTTTTAATTTCAAAACAACTCGTGATTTTCTCCTAGTTAGGCTAATCCATTGGAGGATTTTATAGTGATATTTTTAAGATGAACATATCAACAAATAGAAAATAAAATGATGTTTGAAACTACTCCTCTAATGCATTTTCATGTTATTATTTTATAGATAGCATTTAGCATTTAATTTCGTGACTCGTCTAGAGTTGATATATGTGCCAAGAGAGTTTGATCTAGATGAAATTGGTTCCTTTCCTCTTATGTTAAATTCTCTATCACGTCACCAGATTAACTGATGTGACGTTGTATTTAATGTGTATAAAACTTCTATGAAACTATACTCGGACTAGCCTTAGGCTCTATATCGATACTTTTTTTTTGTCTCGGCCTGCAGATGATGGCCTTTTTGTGAGTTCTGCCTACAAAGGCACCTGTGTGACTCCTTAAAACAAATTGATTGTTGCATTGCTTGGTCGTGAAGAAGCACATATCATCGTTTCCCAGATAACTTGTCGCATCGCTTCGAGAGACTTGAGTTTCATCAGTTCATCGGGGTTGCGTTGCTGCAACAAAACAATTTGTGTGATGTGTTCCCCTGTCCCCTCAGGATAACAGTGTTGGTTGCGTAGGCAGAACACGCACTGCAACCAATTGCCTCGCTTCAACATTCGGTACCGTATTACGGATCGGAGTACAAACATTAGCACTAACAAAACATTATCCAGTATGTCTTTAGCCGGCTTATCTTTCCATGTGGAGTAAGTTGATGGGGCCAGGCGGAGCACGTGGGCCAAATGTTTGTTAGTACTCCTGCTACGACGACTATTATTATAGTTGGGTTTGATTAGCAAGATGACTGATTTCTAGCTCGGAGAGCATGCTTTCCGAGGACATGTAATAACATAAATGAGTCGGCGGCAGATGTGTCAAAACCTTTCTCGACCATTGCAAGCCGGTAGGCGGCGCTGACGATGGGGGTTAATCTCTCTCTACTGTAAGTAGACGAGTGAGTGGAATAATACAGAACTCGGCCCTTTCTTCAGTGTGATTATACTCCTTACGTTCACTTCACAATTAATACTCACGCTGCGCCTGTGCAACATACCTCAGTTGTGGGCTTGTGGCTCAAGCGACTAGTCTTAAACCTAGGCTATGCTGAATTCGTCGGATGCCGATTCTTGCTAATGCTACTATTTGGCCCTTAGTTCCAGAATTCCCACTCCCAAATTCACTATGCAAAAAAAAAAGATTCTCATCACATCAAAATGTCATAGCATGCATGAAGTACTAAATATAGATAAAATCAAAAACTAATTATACAGTTTTATTGTACTCTGCGAGACGAACATTTTGAGCCTAATTAATAAATTTTTAGACAATTTTTCATACATACAAACGAAATACTACAGTGCGCATTTATTGCGAAGCAGACGGGCGCCTCCCGAATCAGGAACTAAACGCGGCCTTTTTGTTCTTGAATGACCTTTTTGCGACGAACTGCACCTGTGACTACAATGACAGATGCACAGCTGCAAGCCTGCAAAGCCCATCCTGCAAAAGTAATCTAGCCACATCGGCTCTGCCTCTACTTGTTTATCCGGCGCGTGCAGCTGTCTCCGCCCCTACTCTAGTTCTCAATTTTAGTAAGCTGACAAAACGTGTAATAGGCTGCCGTATTCCCTCGGAACAACAGCGTTGATTGCGTCGGAAGAGCGCTGCAACCGGGTTCCCTCGATTCAAACACTCGGAACGACTCAACAAAACACGGCCAATAGAAAGCAGATGACGACCAAATGGGGCACTTGCATGCCTGCATATTTAATACTCAGAAACTACACCGATATGGTGTTATACACTGTACAGACAGACAAACCATGCAGTCGATCGTCAAATATTTCAGGTCACCAGGCCTACCTATCATCATCCACTTGGGAAGCACCGGCCATGAATGAACAAAGAAAACAAACAGAAAACAACTGTACATTCAGCAGGAGATGACAGCACGGTCCCCCAGACACGATCCGTGGCAAAGCCTTCAGTATCCACACCATCTGGAAGAATGACAAGAGTAATCAGAAGCGGAAACAACGGCACAGCACAGGCAGGTCACAGCATTTTACATTGAAACACCCATTAGCAAAATAAGCTTGTAGTTCTAACCTTATGAGAGGCAACACTTTTGTTACCACCAGAAAATATGAACACCAAGTTGCACTAGAATTCCCAAAGATATGCGCATCCACAGACCACAACACCCTGACAAGGCAGATGGCAGATTAACGAGACCAAATATCGAACTGCAATGGAAATGTGAGCTGCTAAAATTGCGAGCAGTGATGATTCACTAGGCTATGTTTACTTCGGTTGCCAGAGAATGGCCAGTACTGATCAATGTAATATAATTACTCACATTAATTGTCAAGCCAATTGCAAAGCTTCTCTATGGCCAAGGTGAAACAATGCCCCCATTTCACCACTTATTGGCCCCACAATATATTGGCAAGCTCTGCCACTGAACTGGACGTGGTAAAACAAGTTAAGTAGTTTGTCACTGCGTTATCCGCCAGCAGCTTAAATTGCTCTAGTGGATCAATACTCCTGTATATTCAATGTTTTAGACTTCTGCGCGCCTACTAATAAGAGAAATAAATAGTAGTTACATACCCTACTACAAATATGCCCCTCTGCTAACCAATTAAAGTTTTGTGGCCTAATTGCCTAAATGAACCATTATGATCAACGAACAAGCATTTGTGAAAACAAAGCTGTCAATCTTTCCATATTCTAGAATACAGAATGTCAAACATTAAAATATTTCAAACCTTTCAACATTGTTCCTTGGAAATTGCACTCAATCATTCAGATCCATAATAGCTGATAGTCGTTTGCCGAAGGACTTCAGAAGTTCGATCGAGGCTATGAGATGCCACCTATCACATAAAAAAGGGCAGCACCCCACTTATAAAAACGGTGCAAGTTCACAATGACATCAAGCCAAGAAAGCATAAAGAAAAGGGTGCGTGACCATTACCAGATATGTCAGTGCTGCATATCTTTCTTGACTTAGATACAAAGGCTTTCCTCTCTGCATTTCATGATCCTGTATTCAAACAGCAAGCCAGAAGGGAAATGGAATAAGCTCACTTCCAGATATGACTTGACCTCATTGCAAAATTGCACATGGAGGAGTTTGCCTCACAAACTTGCAGTATGCCTTGTGCAAGGACAAACCTCAATTAACTCCACTTGATATTCTGGCTTTGAGTTCTGAGCTAGGTATTAACTACTACCCATATTAACCTCTAATAATCCAAGTTTATCCACAGAAAGAAAGAAAATGAAGAGCAAGAGCATCAATACACCCTCAAACCTAGCTACAACAGTATAATCAGTGTGATTGCCCAGGCAAATCAGAGATTTTATTTTAGAAGCAAAAAGATTCAACACATTGATCCATCATAAGTCTCAGATGATTAACCATTGTAATTTCTCTGGCAAAACCAAACATGTTTATATTTCACCACTGAGATGCTTCATGGAAACATGGAAGATAACATCAAAATGAAAATAGCTCCCATTTGGGACCATCAGCAGGATGAAAATTCAGTGGGGATCATAACAAACAGGCCTAAGTCGATAAAAAACAACAAAGCGTATGAATTAGTCAATACCTCCTCCCCAAACACGTCAAGGTAGGGAGACGGCCAAAAGGCTAGACGAGCAGACCGCTGCAACAGGATCGTTGTTTTCTGCACAGAATATCCGTCAAAATAAGAAAGCAGCTGAATCTCAGAAAGAACAAGAGGAAAGTACAGAGGCCATAACAATTTAGTGTGATGACAAGTTAATACATACCCTCACTAAAAGAAATATGCCAACACCAGCACCACATTGCGATGCGTGACTCAGGCATTTGCCAGGCCTACAAATTAACCAGGATTTAGCATCTGATAAATTACATTAGAACCAGAACAAGGTTAATTGGAAATGTAACAGGCAAAGCGCTATCACCTGCAGCATGGTTTCCAACTAGGCGAACATAGTTTGCCACAAAGCAAACACAATGCTGGTTCATCAGGCACTGAGCCACAATCAGGGCATTGCATCTTGACATATCTAGTCCATAAAAAGAGAACCATTAGCTACCAAGGGAGGAGAGTGGTGGCGGGGTGGGGGGTAGCCCATCAAGGGTTAAAGATTCAGACCAAACCTTTCTAGGAGAACTTGGTAGACAGGTGGTAGTTGCATCAGCCTAAATGGAACTGCAGGTGTAGAAAGGAGAGTTCCTCTATAATTGCGGGAACTGTAGTCTTCACAAAAATGTTGAGACCATTTTAAGGCCAGCATATGTACTGATTCATCTCGGAGAATCAGGTCCAGTGACTGAATCTGAAATAGGTCTTCCAATTCTCTTATTCCATTCAGCTCCATTGCGAGTAAAGAACTTGCATCCTGTGTGCTATTACTCAAGTAAAGATGTGACCCTTCCCAAATATTGGAATTGTCATATAAGGGTGAAGTGGCAGACGATCTTAGCAGCTCCCAAAGCAATGCACATCTCCGAAGATAAGGATACGTCAATCTACGGACCATATCTTTGGGGTCACAAGAGGGGTTGATATATTTGGATACAAAATACTCTCTGGCAATATCATATTCTGACATTGTCTTGCAAACATCGTTAAGAAGGCAATCACTGAAGCTTGATCTGTCAAAAGTTTCCTCTCTGTAGCATGTTATCAGGGCCTACAGGAAAATTCATGTAGTATACATGGTTTAAATTAAATACAACTGTAAAATACAACTGACATATAAAGTGTGAATCCCAGGAGAGAGCAATGCAAAACAGCATACCTGAATGGCACAAACAACATAAAACAGATGGACCAAAGGGATGAAGAATTCAGCAGATGATAGAAACTGAACAGGTAGACAGTAAAGTGTTGACATCAAAGAAGAAAATGGATCTTGAGCAAGGACTGGATCAGCACATTGTTTCCAAAATTGGACATCAGGGAAGAGGGGGCCCCCTTCACCTGGATCAACCATAGGCGGCAAAGAGCCTGTTGAAGATGAAAAATGTGAGAATTGATACTTTAATATATATTCCATGACTGATTTGAAGACATTGTGTGCACGACATATAGAATATCCATGTTACATCCAGGCAGCAAAACCAATTTTAGAAATGCATTGTACAAGTTGCCCTACTCTTGGCATTTTCCTTGTATATCAGACATCTAATGTTAGCATTTTATGATGACCACATTACTCCAAGAAAATGGACTCTCATTTAGTTCTTCTACTCTGACATGTAATAGAGCCTTCTTGAAAGGTACACAACATATGGCACCTATGCGCTCAACCTTCTAAGCATTTTTTATCCAGTGCTCAAAGAAAACAGCAAGACAACAATAACACTGGGGAAAAAAAGAATCCTAACCTGTTCTGACAGAAATACTAACAATTAAGAACATATTACTCATCAAATCACATAACATATAAGAATACATGGATTCGACTATTGTATAAATTGTAAATTTCATACTGAAAGAAATAGAAATCATGTTTCTATTAGAAGTGGAATCAGTAGACACTTCAAAACAAAGGAAAAGCGAATCGAATACATTAAAAAAGTAAAGGGAAAGGGTGCACTATACCTTTTCTCTTAGTAGCATTAAGAACATCTTTATAACCAGAAATGCAAGAGCAAATAGACCCAGCTAATAGTTGGATGCCTTCGAACCTTAAAAGAACCTCAAGACGATTCAAATTTCGTGCAGAGTGAGCAACACGGAACAATAGGGACAATATGAATCCACTTGATGAATTAAGTTCACCACGCAAAGATTCCAAGCAGGACTTTGCCTCAGAAGACTGGCTTAACATCCTACCACGAGAAGCGATTTCTGTAGACACCACAGAGTATCTTAGTGTATCCCAGAGAAACAAGGATGGATTGAGCCTTTTCCTTTCCGATGCTGAAAACCCGCTGGGGCCACGATAATAGTAAAGCATAGCCAATCTTCGAAGAGAAGGTTCTAGGGCTGGCTCTGTAGTGTCATTAAGCTTCCCAGACAAAGCTTTTAGAAACGTGCTTTGTCCAACAATTTTTCCAGCACTTTCAAGAAGTGATAGCGCACGAGGAAACTGTAAGTTACTTGTATTTACATGTGAAGTAGTTGTAACAACTTCGGGTGTCAAGGTTTCAACAAATGGTTTCACCTTCCTCGTTGTCTTACAAGAGAAATCAGGTGATGCTGGAAGAATGGAATTTGCAAATCTGCGACACACTGGACAAAGCAACTCTCCCTGCACAAAGCAATGTGTAACGACAGGATCAACAAAAATAAAAAAGACAAGTTTTAAACACAATATACATACCAGATCAGGATCAACAATATGACCACCTTCAAAACCAAGTCTCCGGACATATCTGTAAGAAAAAGTGTAAGGATAAGTTTCTGCAAACATCAATCAACAGAATATGTGTAGCCAGCGTTATGTATTAACTCATGTAGATGTAGGTTCCTAAACAGCAAGTTGTATATCTGCACTTGAAGGTGCGAGTATACTATTAGAGTGATGAAAGATCATTGAAAAATAAATTCATGATATACCATCAGACAAGTTTCTAGTTCATGATTTGCCATCGAACTACCATCACGATTTTTAATTTAAAAGAAAATCACACCATGACATCCGGCAATGGAATGCAGTGAAGAAATTTAGAATACAGATGCTGGAATATAACCTGACTTACTCGATGGCAAATAATGAACAGGGACTTATTCCATAGCCAAATAATTGATTGCACCTAAATTAGATGTATCATCCAAAGGTTATAAATTGACCATTGTGTACATTTGTACTCCTATAACTGCAAGATTACCGTTCAAACACAACAGCAACCCAAAGGGTTCAAGCGTAAAATATTTATTTCCTGCCTAGAACTAATTACAATTGAACAAATGGGCTTTGAAGGGGAATTCCCAGATACCTTTGTTTCAAGGAGAACAGATATCGATCATGACATTCCTGATGTACAGCATGTCCACAAGAAGAAATGTGGATGCCATCACAATGCATAGGACCAAATCTGTTTCTTGTGACAGAGGCAGAAGATTTGGACGCTACATCATAGAGAGAAGAATGGCGGTGTTTTGCTGATAGACAACTAACATATGTTCCCAGCACAGAACGCTTGGGACTTCTGGTTTTCTTGGAATCAAATGTGATATTTGAAGCAGATGAAGGCGACGTTTGCTCAGCATTATGAATGTGTGCATTGCTGGATCCAAATAGATCATTTAAAATAGAGTTGTAAACATCAGCCTCAATTGTCACAAGCGAGACACTGTCATCTGCATTGTTGTTGCCATGTCCACTTGGGAAAGATGATATATATCTAATAAGTGGATGTTGCTCATTTGAAAAATCAAGAAAGGCATCAACTTCCATGCTATCTAAATCAAAAGATGGCTCTACTGTTGTGCCATGGATAAGTTCCTCAGAAGTTGAAGAACCAGAGACCGAGGACGAGGAATCAGTTGAATCTTCCTTTTTGACTGATCCAGACATCTTGTTTGCTTGAGTTGGATTATCCCATGATGGATTACCCATCTCAATAAAAGTTGCAAGCCGAGATTTCTGAATTATAGAACATAAGAGAACTTATACTTTGGCACCAACATATGTCATCATATAATAACAAAAATAAGTCATATCAACATGTGTTAAAAAGGTGGTCAGAAAAACGTATATGCCAAGATACTGCAGAAAGGACAGTTGCTACTTCAAGACCTATCAGGTATCACCAGATAATGTCTAGTCAACAATGATTACCTGAAGAAGAACCAAATAGCATAGAGGGCTTTTGGAATCAGACTCCCGGCACAGGGAGCAAACTGGTAGTGACTCCTCAGAGACAACACTAGTTGAACTAGACACATCTGTCTCTAACATTGGAACGTCATGCCCCTCATTTTCTGATGACTTCATACTTTCGGCAAATTTGGACTGCTCTGCCCTCATCTTCGCCTAAAATAAATAGGGTCCAATAGAAGAAAACTGTGGTTAATGTAAGTCAGAAGAAGGTCAAAGTCAAATAACTTCACAGCCTAAGCATGGGCAAAGTGTAGAATGTATAAATTACAAGGCTTAAAAACCAAATCAACATCTAACCAAAGGAAACTACAGAACTAGCACTTCTAGATAAGAAAATTGATAAAGTTGTCTATTTTCCGTATGCTCATTCAACAAAGATGGCGTCATATTTAAATAAGGATGGGATTATGTGTAATGGAACTATACTAATTTTGCAATTAAACATTACCATAATTGCAGCTTGGCGTTGACGTGCTTTTGCTTTCTTTTCCATGGAATCTGAAGAAGCTCCTAGGCTTTCTTTGATACTGGAATTGTCTGGCGTAGATGGGATTATATGCGGCGCCATTTGTCTTAATGTAAGCATGCACTCCTTACTCAACTTGGCAAATTTCTTCAATAAACTCTCAATAAGAGATGGGATGTTACAGTACTTGGATCCAGAAAAGGTGGTATCATTCTCTTCTTTGTATTTGTGCATTAACGAAACAAGCAGGGTTAACATGCTCTCTTTCTTTACTATGTCAGACTCCAGCGAAACTACTTCAGTAGAGTAAGTCAATATGGGAAAAGCCTCTTCTGTGTACGATGACAGAACAACCCATGATTCATCATCATGCTGCACCACGTCCATGCCATAGTGGTTGGCATGTATTTGTCTTTCTGATTCACATATATCAAGTGCCAACCAAAGCAGATGCAAACCCGTGACAAGAACATTATCAGGAGCACGTGATGCCGATGATGCCTCACTGTAAACAGCATAAAAGAGAACAGCACGGACAATCTGAAGGACAGCCTTTGAGGTCGCAATTTTAGAAATACTTCTCAGTGGGCTAAAAACATGAGTCCACCCAGGTAGCTGAGCATTAAGAGCAGAAATCTTGCAGAAACGGTAATATCTCTCCTCGGCAATTTGCAATTCCCGAGAATTCCAGCGGGGGTGATACAAGTCCAGTTCCTTCCAGCATGATTTGTTAAGTACATACTTACCCTGTGATAAATTTTCACATGAATCCTGCATTTTAAGATAATGTGCAGAATATGTTACAGAAATTGAAGGATCAGTACCTGCTTCATGCCACTTGGATTAGAATAAACTGCCAGCGAATCCAGAACATTTTGAAGCTGGTCACTTGATGACAGATCACGAGGAAGAGACTTCACAATCTGGCTATGTGTGGCGTCTCCAATAGCTAATTTATAGATCAATTCCCTCTTCAAGTTGTCTGCTGTGGAAAGCCCACAAAAACGGCGTTCTTTAACCAATTGTATAAGAAAAGTTAACATTTCCTGCATTAGAACTGACTCATGCCTGAAAGCAACATTCTGTCAGAACATAAAAATCACATAGCACAAATCTTTATTTTGTTGAGAAAATTTTCAGTAAGAGATTAGTCTGAATAACTGAGGAAAATAGTGAGAGGACAATGGAGAACGCAAAAGACAAGATGCAAACCATATTTCGTTAGACCATGAGTGGATCTCATGAATTATGGAGCTCAAACTGAACCAAGCTAGTTTTGATTCCCCCATGTTTAACAAACCTTGTTGCTACTTTGATAAATTTGGATACAACTAAATGCTCTCTGCTTTCTTTTTATGAATAACGTTTTTTGACTTGTTACAGTCTTCAACATCTGACGTTATCAATTGATACTAATAAGTTATACTTTCACCAAAGTGTTTTGGTATAGACAGCCATGGTGGTTTTAAACAAATGACTATCAAACTTTAGAAAGTCTGATGACACGGATTCTGATTCTGGGACTTCATACACAAAGGGAGCAGCGGATACTAATGGATCTATAGTTTTGGGCTTTCATAGAAAAATAAGGGACTCATTTATAACAGAACGCCGTAAATGGTATCCTAGCTTCTTACCAACCAAAGGCACAAAAAATTGAAATGACTATGATTTTTCCTTATTCGTGATGGCAGATAAAATCTACTGACAGAAAGAACACTGTATAGCACAAAAAGATAAAATAAGCTAGTCATAGAAGAAGTAACATGGAATGCAGGTGGCAACTGGGTAAATTTGTTCACCATCGTAACTTTTATTAGTAGGTACTGGCGGAAACAAAAAGTGATTGCACCAAACCCACAAAGCTACATACAAGGTAAGGTAGTTGAAGGAGCAATACTAGAAAGAAACAGAAATTGACAAACATCTTGAGGCTTACTCATTCTGTTCCGCAAGATCCAAAGACGTATAACTGGACAAACCAAATCGCTCTTGAATTGTCCGCACAAAGAATTCTGGAGAAGATAGTGCAGCACAGCATTGAAGAAGAAACAGATCTGACTCCAGACCTTGTTCAAACCTGGAAATAGGGGTAACAAGTTAACTTTAGCACCATTATTTGAACAGTGAATTGATATGAGATCAATACAAAATTACCATTGCACAGAGCGGTACCACTCAGCACTCAGTATAGCTGCATCACCATTCTTACGCCACATTCCAGCACGCACTTGTGCGCAAAATACTCTTACTCTCAGTGGATGCTCCATCACAATTGAAGCAAACCCATAAGGCTCACAACCTCTAAGTATCTGAGAAAAGAACTCATAAGATTGCACAACCGAATGTTCATCTGGCTTGGCATCCTCTCCAAAGCATTTATTCATCGCCTTCCGCAATAGCAGTGAAAGCATACGGTGCAAAGGGATATGGAAAGAAGTTTCTTGTGAACTGACATCAAAGACGACATGAGGCCAACCTCTTGTATTGAGTATTCCCAGTTCCTCGATTCTTGAATCAGGATGAGCGTACAAAAGGCTACCGTCAGTCAGAGTATAAGTAATGGCATTCTCTGGGTGCAACTCTATATCTGTAGTGTTGCTGCTGTCATGCATCTTCCCTTTGCCTGTCCTATTACTAGATGCAGGTATCTCTTCTTGGTCAATCTGCATTCTGTCGCCATGACCTTGAACAGGAGAGCCTGATGCGTCATGATAATCTGCAATACCATCTGGCTGTGATCCTTCATTTATACTCGTCATGCCAATCTTTGTATTTGAACTTGTTCCCTTATCAGAAGTCTGGTCTTCAAGTGAAGCCATAAAATTACGAGAATCGCTGCTACTAGCATCAAGGCATGACAGCTTGCTCCTCAGAGCTATGTCAGGCTCCAACCAACTTTCAATAGCTTTCAGGCATTGAAGAATTAACCAGGCAGCAGGTGATGGCAATCCACAACTCAAAGAACTGTCTCTGCAACTGGATACTGAGCTCTCCTGGGAGACCCTTCCAACTTTTGCATGCCGCTGACTTTCAGCACTTTCCATGCCTTTTATCGCAGTGGAGCAAACAGTAACATCAGTTGATTCATGTTGATCAGGAGGAGAAAATGATCCCTTTATCAGAAGATTCTGGACATATCCAAAATAGTGCCCCAGCACAAAAGGCGCAGATAGATGCTCATTCTCATCTTCAGCATGAATACTTGTCACTCTCTTCTGAGGATCCATTCCTTGCACAAGTGATAAGAGCTTAATCCATGACCTCGTTAGATCAGGCCTCTCATAAGCAACATACTTGGAAACTTCCTCATGACTCAGGACATAGCGTGTATCGTCCAATAATCGAAGAGAAGTATCAAATAAATTTCCCCATTTGTTTGTCTGCAAATAACAAGGTGAAAAGGGTCTCCCATGACCATATGAAAGTAAAGCTGAATTGTATGAGTCAGCATGTATTAAGTTGGTATATACGATGGCATAAGACTACAGACAAGCAATCTTATTTATAAATATTTTTGCACTCCAATGCCACATCCCAAAAGAAAATAACAGAATCCAACAGAAGTATTATCCAGAAATGTATTTCATTCATGGTTCATCCGTCCCTGGATATCGAGGTGGCAATTCTACTGGTCTTTTTTTTTATTCTATAAACAATTTAGATATGCTAGGCACAAGCTGGGCAGATACCAAGTCGTTATAACATCTTTGATGAAATAGCAAGGTATTATGGTCAGCCTAGCATTTACAAACAAATCCATGAATATGCAGCCATTATAGCAGAAAATAGTTCAGCGTAAGCATCAAACTCTCAAAGTCGTAAAAACAAGACATGAGCATACCTGTAAACGGCCGTCCTCGCCAATGCAAGAAAGAAACAGATCTGTCAAGCATCCAAGAAGAACACCCAACAAATCAACCTCACGCACAAGCCTTGGCGTCAGTGTAGACACTGTGAATATTTGCACAGAGAAAGTTGGCATCAGTGGATACTCCTCCAGTAGCGAATCATTGCACCCTTTGATAACTTCACCAAATGTGACAGGGTAGTAGCGTATGAAAACCTTGGCAAACTCATACTTAAAAGCAGGGTCACTGATAAGCTTCAATAGCAACTCATGCAATTTTTTAGAAACCTTCTTGTCAAGCAACCTTTCCGACCTTATTAATGCATCTAACAGATCCTGGCACTCACGGATCCTTAGAGACAGAAAACTAAGAAGGCTTTCACTGCAAGTGCAGAAGTCAAGCATCATGGTAGAAACAGACACTGTCAACTCTTCAGCAACCCTCTTGCATGAGCTACTACCATCATCCTTTGCAGGGGGTGGTTCCACCAGGCATATCCTCTCCTTCCAGAACTGCAAAAGCACATCCAGAACAGGTCCTACAGAACATGCAAGCTCCTCTGGAAGAGGCTTAATCTGCTCAGCCCCTTTGTGCTTCGAGCAAAACCCTTCACGCTTCCAGGCGGTAGCATCCCCACAGTCACAACATCCACCCCCTGTATACATGATGGAGTAATCATGATCCTTGTGATTGCCGTTCTGGAAGCACGGGACACAAATCGCACAAGTGGGATCATTTTCACAAGTCCGGCAACGATAAGCAAGGTCACTGTGACCCCAGACCGACCCACAGACAGCACGGTCTCCTGATCGCTCGAGCTCATCAAGCTTCGCTTCTGGCTCATAGTTGAACATCAGCCACTGCAACCAAGACAAACTCTCGCTGTACGCATCGTCACTGCTGCTGCTGTTTGCTTCCTTCTTGGAGGTATTCCGGGCCTCCACAATATCAGTGCCAGCTGACAAGATGAGCCTCACTATATCAGGGATCTGCTCCTTGTGCTTCTCTATGTACATGAGTAATCCTTCTTGGTGGTCTTCCAGTTGCTCCTCAGGTACTCCATAGAGAATGAGCTTCTGCAAGGAGAGGACAATGCACACAATTAGCAAATTACTAAATGCCCTACTGAATCATATAAGTCTACAATGAAGTGAGCCTCATATCACTGCAACCAGACACAGCTAGCTAATTCTCTTCACAACAGTCGAGGAACACGCCCAGTTCTGCAGAAATCCCTCGTCGCTGTCTTAGGAACCAAATTTAAAATTGACACATTCTTAAAAGGTGCTAGTAAGGAAAACATAACACCAGAGTGTGCCATTTCACAAAGTATGAAAAAAAATGACTTCAAAGGCCCATTTCAAATTCTCCCAATACACGTACCTAGCCTAAAAAAACAGGACCTACCCCAAACCAATTATCGCCCACCACCATCACCAACAGACAGCAACGAGTCCCACGGCCCATCGACCGCTAATATCCCAAATCACTGGCCTAACCAGTTCCAACCGATCGACTATCAGAAAAGCATGTTCCAACCAATCACGAGTCCGGAAAACAGAGGGCGACATCGCCGCGGCAAGCCGCCGCCGCCGCCGCACGGGGTCGGGGGTGGGGAGGATCACGAAGGGGGAGTGAAGAGGGGGGGGCAGCGAGACGCGACGCACCTGCTCGATACGCTGCTCCGGCGACATCTCCGGCGGCGACGCGGCGGCCGGCCCCTCGCCGGCGTCGATCCCGGCCATGGCCCGCAGCCAGTGGGCGCAGCTCCAGTGGCCCGATCGCCCGCCCCCGCGCCCCAGCCTCACCGAATCAGCCGCCGACCGAGAACCCCCCCGCCAGGTCCGCCGCCGCCGCCCACCAAAACACCACCCCACTCCCGAATCGAGCCGTCAATCCGCCGCGCGCAGATCCCGCGCGGATGCCCGCCCGTCCCCTGCTCCAACTCCTCCTCCTCCTCCGGCGATCCCTCCTCGATGGCGACAAGGCGGAGAGGGTGGGCGAAAATCCTCAACCCTAGCCGCGGTGGTGTTATTTATAACTTGGCCCAATAGCCTCGACCTCGAGAGGATTCGGGCAGGCCGGTGTCTTCCTTTCCTTTCCTTCCCTTTCTTTTTTCTTTTTTTTCTCTCCTTCTGTTTGCTTCCTCCACCCTATTGCGTGATGGGGTGGTGCGGGGGGTAATGGCGGATGCCGGATGGCGGCTTCGTGGTGGGATGGCGCGTGCTTATCGTCGCGGGCACGGCGAAGCCGAGCAGGGTGGTTCGCCCGCTGACGACTGGGTCCCACGGGCGCTGGCGCGGATCGGCTCCGTTTGGTGTGCGGTCACTGGCGGTGGACCCTCGTGGTCGAGTGGGCCCCGGAGGCAGCGATCTGTGATAACTGATGAGTTGATATGTGTGTCGCTGGCTGCTGGCGCCGTGCGGTGAAGTCCGGTTTCACTGCGCTGGGGCTTTTGCCCAAAAGAAAAGGAAAAAAAGTTTAAATTCCTACGCTCAATTGTGAATAAAGTCCGGATAACCTCTGAAGTATGTTTTGATTCATTTCACACCGCAATTATCCCAATCAGTCCAATCTACCTCTTTATAAGATTTATTTTTTTATTTCTCCATAAATAAGTGGTGTTTTAAGTTAAACTTTTGTGGAATGATAGAGACCCACATATAGTATTTTGAAAAAATATAATATGAAAATCATAATATATTTTTAGATATAATTTATTGAAACAGTTTGGGATGTAAAACGAATCAAAACACTTTAAGGGTTATCTGGACTTTGTCTATACTTAGAGCAACTCCAAGAGACTCTCTAAATTTATCATAATTGCTAGTTTTAGAGATATTGATTAAAAAGGTACCTTCCAACAACTTCTTTATTTGGTTATGTAAACATAGTCACTCTCTATTCCGGAATTCTCGCTCTTCAAATATAGAAAAGAGAATAGCTTTTCAGAGTGCACACAAGATATAGAAAAGCTGTTAGAAAACGAAAACATATAGAAAACAATTTTTGTACAAATGACTCTCTAAATGATGATTTAGAGAGTGAGTTTTAGAGAGACTCTTGGAGATGCTTTAAAGGTAGTAATTTGGACTTTTTCTAAAAAAATTACCCTGTAGGGTCTGAAATGTGTGAAAGAATTACGGAGTACGATGTAGGAGTACAAGCCAAAAATAAAAAAGGATACGACAAGAAGCTTCACAGGGTTTTACTTGTAGCCGTAGCTCAATTCGGGAAGAAATTACTTTGCCAGCATTTCTGGAACTGTTTTATTTACGGGCATGTTAGGCAACTTAGCTGAGTTTTCAAGTTAGTAATTACGACGTTCTACTGTTAGTTCTGTTAATGATTTCATTGCCGTCGAGCAAATTATTTCTAGGAAACAGGAGGGGTTGTCTCCGGGCCACCCAGCAAGCTACAGCAGGAAGACGACAATCAGTCGGTTTAAGCATATTTTTGTTAGGTAATCTTCTTCTTCTTCTTTTTTATGAAGAAATTTGGCAGGATCTCCGCGTTCCATTATCGGTAGAAGAAGAGTTTTTCAGAGTAAGTCTTGATGAGCTGGATTAATTCGTTCAATTCAGAGGTTGAAACGAACTCAGTTCGTGTGTTTATTATTATCTGGCTGCCTCCTCGTCCAATTTCTGACCAGTCCACCAGCACCTAACCTCGCCCTAGCTGTGGGATCTTGAACGACCGTAGAGAATTCAGACAGTTATATATATATATATATATATATATATATATATATGTGGCATAAAAGAATGACCCAGATGTTGATTGGTGAGACGGGAGATGGTAGATATGGATCTGTCGCCATCGTCACCAAGCTAAGGACGCGAGGAGCCTTGGTTCGTTGGCCGACATGGACCTTTCCTTGCTCGGGGGAGGAAAACTCGCCTAGCAGCTGACGAAACGGCTGGTGACTGGGGTGGAAGCCTCTAAACCTGAAGAAACACAAACACGAAGCCGTCTGGGGTCTGAACCGTCTCGCCCTGTTTCATCAGTACCAGCTGCTATCAGATTAGTCAGAGATGCATCGCATATTCGCATAGCGTGCCACGAGCCCACACGAAGGACGATGACTCGTCCGGCATGGAGAACCTTCAATCTTCTTCTTCAGGCCGTGGTCAGTCGATGGTTTCTCGAAGTAACATGTGGGCTGGGGATGACCGGACGATCTTAATTTTGTGGATGTGGTAGCCGCTAACGTCAGTCACAACCGGTCACGGACATAATGGTGACAAGTTGGGGGAAAAAAAGGAAAGAGATGTGTATTTGTTTTGCAGCGGGATTGATAATACTTCCACGAACGAGTCTGATTAACTAACAAACAGAAAAAAAATCGAATTTTGGAAATGAAATACCATCAGTAGATCTTGATTGATGAACTAAATAAAACGTACTGTAAAGCATGCTATTCACGTGATAACTAGGGGCATTAGCAGATTAGCTATCTACTTAGCCGGTCTTGCCAACCTTAGCTTGGCGAAAGCTGCTAGCTACTAACCCATTTTCTGCATACAATACATATACCAGAAGCGCCCAACAAAACTATGACAAGAGAGCTGCCTCGTCAGCTCGGCCGTATTTGAGTTTCGTGGTTAGGTTAGGGCGTCGAGGAACGCGTGTACCATCACCAATTTTTAAGACCAATTGCTATCGATTTCTAGAAGAAACAACAATCAAATTACAAGGTGGATGTGACCATCATATCAAACGCTACCTGTAAAGATGAAGGCGCCAATGGCAGAGAGAGTTGGTGATCAGTGATGAGATGACTGATGAGATGGGCTCACTACTGCAACTCAACCTTCTGGAAGGTTTAGTAACACATCTTTTAATTTCCTGTCAGCCAGTCGGTCATGGTGCTGGCAGCGTTGATCATCCATTAGTCAGTTCTATATTATATTCAATTACAGGAAAAGAATTCCTTGGTCGGTCAGCGTACGCGCGGAGGAAAAGCAAACCACGTGCTGTGTGATTGGGACAATACGTAATAATCGGTAGGAGTATGTGGGTAGCTCTGGCACACACATCACAAATTGGAACGAAACGGTATTTTACCCCAACACTCGAAGAGCTTTTCGAGGCGGAATCATCGAGCATTTTGATTACTTGCTCGCATCATATGAAATTATGAAAATAGAGGGAACGTATTTCAAAAAATGATAAAATGCGTGCTTCTTTACATTTTTACCTGATTCCAAAACTCTTGTCCAAGACGCGTCTTACTTGAAATTGGATGAAGACGTCACTCTTAGATGATTGTAAAAAACTCTAAGATATTTCAGATCTAAAATATACTCCCTCCGTCCCATAATATAGGGACCTGGAGGGTTGAACCAAAAAATAAGATTTTGGAGGGATAGGACAAAACTAAATGAGGTTGATGGGTGGATGGAGAGTTGGTGGGTAGTGTAAAATGAGGAGTATAAAGGTCATTTGCTCTCATGGTTATTTCTCGAGTTTGAATGTTCCAGGATCTTATATTTTGGGACGGAGAGAGTAGATGATTATATTTAGATCTAAAATATCCACGTAATATTGGTATCAAGTCTATAGCTTGAGATACGACACTGGTATTTAGATTTGTATGAAAAAACAAATATCCAAGTCAAGTCACAACTCGGAATCAAAACCACACAATTAGTCTGCAGCTGGTTTTCATAAATGACTTAAATGGATTAATTTTTCTCTGGACCTGTTTTAATTGTTTCTCTATGGGCTGGCCCAAGCCTAATTTGGATCGGGTTCACTGAGAAAATAATATGGACATGTCTTCATTAGTTTTTTTTTATAGACATGTCTTCGTTAGTTTGGTTCTAAACATATTCATCTTAGATTGAAAATTTTCTCAGGAACAATCTAAAGCCTCCTCGACCTTCGCCTCAGCCGTCAAGTGTAGCTGCATAAACTCAAACCTTTGTCACACCTCTGTGTGACCCTCCGGCTGCCACCACATTACACCTATGGTGCGTCAAAAAAGCAAACCCCTTTTTTAGCTCATTCGCCATTGTGTTTATGGTCTTTTTGAGCAGGGCTTTCCTTCTATGGTCATATTGGAGTCGTGGACAAAACCCTACCTTCTGATTCGATGAAGACACGTGGAGCCAACAAACACATCTATTGAGCTTACCTCTCTGGCTCATTTGGCTTTGGGGGTGTTTAGTTCCTGAAAAAAGGGTGAAAAGTGAAGTGAAAAAGTCACATCGGACACTGTAGGGCACCGTAGCACTTTTTGTTTGTTTGTGGTAAACATTGTCCTCTACCATGACCTAACTAGGCTCAAAAGATTCGTCTCGTCATGTACATCAAAACCATGCAACTAGTTTTTTTATTTACCCACGTTTAGTACCTCATGCATGAGGAGAGAGATTTGATGGGATATGTGAATAGTGAAGTTTGGAGAGAGAATTTTTGAAAAATTGGTAATGTGACTAGGAACTAAACAGGGCCTTTGTCTAGACTCTGACTTGACCTCGTATAAAACTGTCTGTTGAGTTATTTTCTCGGTATTTGGAAGCGTGCTCGAAACATATTGAATTGTGGGTTAATGTTAGAGCCAAGGCAAAAATCATACCAAAATAATGACATAATAACCTGGAAGCGCGCTCTATTTTTTCTTGCCTCTATAGGGATTTGTCTTCCAACCATTCCGTTTTGTTTTTACTATAGATCGTTACTGAATATGTGCATTGCGGTTCAATTTTGAATGATCCACCTTGGGAGAGCTAGTAAAGTATTCCTTTGTACTCATTGTTTGAGTTGCCCTCATCTTTACCTTAACATGGCTGTAAGCATTCCCATATTAGTAAGGTTTACTCCCTCCGTCCTAAAATAAGCGTTCATATAGCATTCAAAATTTGTCCCACAAAGAGTGTTCATTTTAGCTTTTAGACATGCGCACATTAATACAAAAATGCATAGAGGAACGCATAGAGCCAATCAAATAGCTAGTTAATGCTACTTTTGAAGCTCCAATGAGAGGTAACGCGATCATTTATCATGACTACTAATCTGTCCTAAATTTTCTAAATGAACACTTATTTTGGGATGGAGAGAGTACATGGCGCTGGAATTAATATGAGCATTGAAGTAAGAAAATAGTCCATTTTTACCGCTAAAGCAATCCATTTTGGCCATTTGATCACTGATCAAATTTTCGGGTTCAATTTACCCTTCTTTGATTGCGCAACCATTAACTTTGGTTGGGGTCTCGTGTGCTATACTCTGGGAAGGTGAGCCCTCACGCCATGTGTCTTTCCCTTGCTGCCATAGGGAGAGACAATTAAAAAGAAGCACACCTATTCTTAACGCCCAATTGTCAAATTTCCGTTTTAGGATGGATGATTATAAATCTCGCACCGTCAAAAAACAATTTTTTTACAATTTTCGCCCTTGAGAGAAGCAATAGATTGCCCTTTGTAGCAAGGCACTTACTTTCAACATTGTTGACAAATAAACATAAAAAATAAGAAATGCATTTCGCTGGGTCTCTAAATGGGCCGAATCCTTGCTGAGACGGAGATGCGCATCAAAATCCAGCAGCAGCCGCAGGCGTAGGTGCGATCCGCCGCTGCTTCGGCGCCCCTTGTTCCGCGCCGCTGCGCCAGGTGCCCACAATATCACCCCTCCCCGCTGCGCGATCGTCTGCAGCCGCGTCCCCTGTGGGCATCCTAGCTCTATGCCACCGCTTGAATTCGTTCACGGACATGAACTTGACGTTTCTTTCTGGTTGACCTCTTAAGTTTTTTTAGCGATAACGCAATATGCCACTAGTTTATTTTAATTTATTCCCAATTGATAGAACTAGAACCAATTGATAGAACTAGAAGACTTTCCAGATATATTAGCCATCTTTTTTAAGAAAAGATGGAGGCGAATTGGGATACTTCTAGCTATATTTAGGAGAATGCAACGTCAGCTTGGAAGCAGCAATCATACAGACCATCGAAGCAAAGATTCGAGTAAGCTTCCTTGGTACACATAACTATTTTAGGTTTTGCCTAAAGATATAAGTATATGGCCGTACAGATAGTACATTTTTTAAGCCAAAACCCCCAGAAAATTCGATGGTGGCAGTGGGGTCCACATGTCATTGTGAGTCCTTTGCCGGCCGTCCTCATGTGATCACATCAGAGGCCACAAGTCTCTGTCCGGTGTCCGCCTATATTATCCTGTCCTTCCTTTTGTCTTCCTCCACAAGAAGCGAAATCCAATCTAGAAGCTCCCCTTTCCCTTCCCTCTCCGTCTCCCTTCCACCCGAACCCGATCTAGCTCGCCGAGATGGGCCGCAAGTTCTTCGTCGGTGGCAACTGGAAATGCGTAATTTCTCGTCCCTGCTTTGATTCGCCTGCTTTTATCGGCGTGGATCGGACGGGAAACTTTGTTTTTTCTCTTTTTCCTGATCCCGTTGTTCTGTTTGCGTTAAGCTAGCGATTGTTGGGTTAGAAGGACGGAAATTGCTAGTGAATTGTGTCGATCTCGATTTAGATCGCCGTAAGAATGCTTTTGCAGAGGTTGGGAAGGGTTGCCCCGGGTGATATCTTTTAAGATCCGGCTAGGAATAAGATTGATTTGGTCATCCTCGTACGGAATCAGAGATACGGTGATGTTGATGGTCTTCGTATGTTTGGACCTAGCTGGAAGCGACCGCGTTGATGCTTCCAAACCCGCGCCTCCTGTGCTTCCAGCGCAGAACAAATCGTAAAACCCCTCTCAGGTAGAGTTTTGTGATGCACGCTGTTGTCAATAGCAGCCTAGATGCTCGATCTGCTAGCTTCAGGAGATCCATTCACCTTCCACCCAAACTAGCCCCCAAACTGTATACTTGTGATCTGTTGCTGGATTGCCACAAGATCATGTCAGCACTGCTTATTAGATAAGATCATGGAATGCTTATTAGAGTGGCTTGAACCTTGATGCTTTTGCGATGGTGGTCGGTAAATGTTAGATGCTCTTGTGTTCGGAATTTGGTATTTGAGGCTTAGATTGGAGCTTGTTTTGCAAATCGGTTGGCAGTGAAAGCCTGTTGCTTTGCCAAATTTCCCATACAAATGGCATTTATGTCTATTGGTTGCATGCTAGCTAATTTGACATGGTTGGTTGTGCTTGCAGAACGGAACAGCTGATCAGGTTGAAAAGATTGTCAAAACTCTGAATGAAGGAAAGACTCCCCCTGCAGATGTTGTTGGTATGGACTTTTGCTTTTCTTACAGTGACCTTGAACATCACAGATTTGTGGCACCCTTTACTTGTATGATGTACTTAGCAATTTGGAATTGTTGCACTGCAGATGTTGTTGTCAGTCCTCCCTATGTGTTCCTTCCTGTGGTCAAGAGCCAGCTGCGCCCAGAGATCCAAGTTGCTGCTCAGAACTGCTGGGTGAAGAAGGGAGGTGCTTTCACTGGTGAAGTCAGGTTACCCTTTAATTCTCTCTTGGCTGACCACGTTATGAGGAACGATTAATGTCAAATCTTCAATGTAAATGCATGCAGTGCAGTCTTACTTTGATAAGGCTTTTATGAGTCCTTTTGAAGTCACCTTTCAGGCTTTCACTTGACCTTAGTTATTTTCATACTGATTAACTGATGCTGTGTTAAGCAGTTTGCATATCATATATGACCTTATTCCTCATTCAGTATGTCTATTGGTTGTTAAGCAGAACCATTTTTAATGCAGTGCTGAGATGCTTGTCAACCTCGGTGTTCCCTGGGTCATTCTTGGACACTCTGAAAGGAGAGCTTTGTTGGGAGAATCAAATGAGGTGTGCTACATGCATATTGCCTTTTTTTAGTATACATTCATATTGCCAATCGGGACTGTTACAGTTGCTGAGCTGAGACTTGTTCAGCTATTCTTCCTTAATCCTCCCCTTAGACACAAATCTGCAATATTGGTTGTTGATGTACTGCATACATTGTTTTTTGCACCATAAACGCTGCGTTGTAAGAATGTTCTCATCTAATGACCCTTCTGCTTGGATGCCAGTTTGTTGGAGACAAAGTTGCCTATGCACTCTCTCAGGGACTAAAGGTCATCGCGTGCGTTGGTGAGACCCTTGAGCAGAGGGAATCTGGATCGACCATGGATGTTGTTGCTGCACAAACAAAAGCAATTGCTGGTACTTTAAATACTTCTAGTCTTGTGATTGTGAATAGTCTCTTTTTTATGCTCTTCACCGTTAGTGTTTCTTATAATAACATGGATTGTTGATTGATTATTTTCAAATACTTGTACATCTAGCTCCCAGGAATAGAACTATAAAAAGGTCGCCATTCATAAACACTTTCCTTCTCATCTTGTTTTATGCTAAGTAGATCTTGGCATTCAGTTTTGTTAGAAAATCTACATATGTCTAGTTCAGACATTATTGTTTTTCTCTAGCAGCTGTAGTTCAGAAATTAGCTCTGTCCCTGTTGATTGGAAGAATTCATGGGCTTTTTTTTTGCCTGGATTGTTTATTTAATTTGGACTCCATGCCTTGCCTTGAATTTGCCAAGTTAAAAGTATTGGTGCCATATGAAAGCTCAGGCTGAAAGGATCTTTGTTTTTTGTTTTACAGAGAAGATCAAAGACTGGAGCAACGTGGTTGTTGCCTACGAACCAGTCTGGGCCATTGGAACTGGAAAAGTTGCCACCCCAGATCAGGCTCAGGAAGTAAGTCTTCCCTCTTAATATTCACAGTCCTCCACTGGTTCATACTTTTTTTAATGAATTCGTTTCAACACAGTGCATTGTCCTTTTATTTGCATTGTCCCCAGATCAGGCTCTACGATTGCAAGTATCTTTACCTACTACAGTGCATTGTCCTTTTATTTGTGCAAACACTCAAATTTGCATTATCTTCGCAGGTGCACGCGTCCCTGAGAGACTGGCTAAAGACCAATGTCAGCCCTGAGGTCGCTGAATCTACCAGGATCATCTACGGAGGTATACACTTGTCGAGCAGTTGCCTTATAGATATGCCCTGGCTGCTAAATCATCTTAGTACATGATTATTCACGCTCTTCTTCCTACAGGCTCTGTGACCGCTGCAAACTGCAAAGAGCTGGCGGCAAAGCCGGATGTTGATGGTTTCCTCGTCGGTGGTGCTTCCTTGAAGGTAACGAATAAATCCAGGGAGACAGCTGATGTCCTATTTGCTTGTAATCCAAAGGCACAGCAAAACGACAGTGTTTGCCCTTATCAACAACCTTAGTTGCTGATTGTTTCTTCTCCCCTATCTTGTCTGCAGCCTGAGTTCATCGACATCATCAACGCGGCCACCGTGAAGTCCGCCTAAGATGTCCCGACCTTTCCACCCCCTGACGTGGAGATTTGCTGAAGAGGAACAGACTTGTTTTGTGTGCTATATCTACGCTAGTAATTTTGCGCTGGAGCAGATACTGTTTTCCCTCTTGCAGCTTTTTTCTTAGGCTACCGCTTGAGCTTGCTAATAATGTTTAATGCTGAACAAACCAATAATGGTTTTTTGGATAGCCCCCTTTTCCGTGGTACGTACATGGAGTTTTAGTTTGCTGAATCATGAGTCGTTCTGATTGCATTGTTGGCTGAGCTCGGCGACCTTGCCCCTCGTCATGAGTGGATGCCGGTTGTCCTAACAACTGCTCTGGCACAGTAGAATACTGGATTTTGTTGGAATTTTGGATTATCTGTGTCCTTTTGTGTTTATTAGCTCGGATTAGCCGGGGCTGTGAATGCAACGGGTGAGCTAATCTTTGCACGGAGTTATCAGTGGTACGACGCGCGCGATAATTTTACGACTACAGACAGGAGCCTCACCGATGTGATTGGGACGCAGCATCCGATCGGATTTGTACCAGGATGGAAATGGAATGATGCGTGCGTTCATTATTCGCTGATCACCCAAAACGGCACAGGAAAGGTTTGTTCAATTATTTCCTGCTCAATCTATATCTACCTGAACGAGCTGTTTGCCCGGATTCTCTTCAGTCTCCCCCTAAACTAACCAAGTCTAAAGGTAGCAGGATTTGAGATGTGGTGGTTTTGGATAGAAGGGCACAAAGAAGACTGATCCTACATTCCTACATGATACGTTTTTTTTTTTGGAATTTCACACCCGTATTAACTTAACTGATAAGGACAACATACATACGATTAGGAGCTTAGTAGGTGAACGTATAAGACGAGGCAACGACGACAGGTCAAACATATAAGACGAGGCAACGACGACAGGTCAAAGAAAATCGCTAAGTTGTTGGGTACAAACAAAGAGCGGTGGACGGTAGTACACCGTACCACAATATTTGGGGCCCTGTGCATCATCCAAATTACACCCTCATGTAGACGTATTTTGCTGAATACGATTATATGTTTAGCGCTCAAAACAGAAGTGTTCCTGAATGTTGTTAATATTTATAAACAAAGACAAACATTGAGAATTTCACCAAATATAAAAATGTATAATCCTTGCTTTGTCAAGCACTAAATATATGTCAAAATATAAAGATATTGTGAAAATATTACCAGTTCAAAATATTTGCCTACTATACTTCGTACTAGTGTATTGTATTTAATATTTGCACGAGAATTCAATAGACGTACGTGTACCACTTCTCAATAGAAGCTGCTAATGAATAACCAAAAGCTAATGTCCTGCACCTTATACCTCAAACACACAGATTAGCTATAAGCTGGGGGCCCTTGCAGGGTGGGGGCCCTGTGCGGTCGCCCACCCTGCCCCTGCTAATATACGGCCCTGGTAGTACAGAAATACTAAGGTTAGGACAAGCGAAAATCAAGAGAGTCCTCCGTAGTCTTGTCAGAGGTACTCACTTGCCCTGTTCGTTTGGCTGGTGGCTGGCGCTGGTTTTCGTTGAGAGAAAAACACCGTTGGCTCGCTGGAAACAATCCAAACGAACAGGACGACTGAACGGAATATGGACGATTCTTTAAAAAAAAGAAAAAAGAAGCTCCATTAAAATAACATGTCATTAATGTAATTAAAATGACATGTCATTAATAAGAGACGATGGTCATGAAGATCTTAGTCATACATGGATGAAGGTTTAGTAATAAAGTAGTATATTAAGCTATGATTTGTTTTCCTTTTATTTTCTATTGCCGGCTTGTATGCTGTGGTGGATGAGTGTGTGCTATGGGTAGAAGAAGTCTCTGATATAGCAGAACTTGTAATAATATGGGCCAATGTAATTTTGTTTGTAGCAGTCAGGATTTTTTTTATTTATTTGATGAAATAAAACTATCTTTATCTGAAAAACAATGGAAATGTGAGTTTTGAACCCTCAGTATAATAGTCAACCCAAAGTAAAATGTGGGAAAAAGATGCTCTCCCGTCCCTCATCAAAGTCGATCGATCTCCTCGGTAACAGACCCCGTCACGGGCATAAATTCGCAGCCCCTGATATCATCGATCTCCCTCGGTCACAAGCAAACTCCTCCCAGCGGAGCGTTGCGTTGCGTTGCTGCTCGCGTCGTCAACCGCTGGTGAATTTAAGCCGGTCATGCGTTGCACGGCCCAGCACCCCAGCGATTTCCTTCCGTTGCCGCCCACGGGAAGCGTGTCACTGACCCGACGCGTCACCCCCTTCCCTCTCACTCTCACCGCCCCCCGCGCCACCGTTGCCTCCCGCCTCGATCCCTCTCACCCTCATCACTGTCCCCCCTCTCGATCCCTCTCCCCTGCCTGCCCCGAAAGCGGCGGCAACCCCTCCGCGCAGGGACCCGCGTCGAAGCAATCCCCAGCAGCCGCCGCCATCGCCCTCTATCTTCTTCTCCACTCCTTTTTCTCGCCTCGCGACGGAGAGAGAGAGAGAGAGAGAGAGAGAGAGAGAGAGAGATACCGCATAAATGAGCTCGCCGACGCCGCCATTACGGCCCACCGCCGCCGGCGCGGGCAGTTACTCCACCCCCTCGTCGCTGCTCCAGCACCGGCGGCGGGGGCGGCCCGGCCCAGGCCCGGGCGCGGGTTTAAGAAGGCCGCGGGTGCGCCGGTGCAAGATGAAGCTGATGAACTTCCTCATGGACCGCGACGCGCAGCGCGACAAGCGCCTCCAGCTCGAGTTCGAGGTCAGGGCGACGACGCGCAATGCCGCCATGGATTGATGGATGGTGATCAATGAGGTTTATTATCTGACTGACGAACGCTCTGTCGGTGGCGGTGGTGTGTGTGGCGTGCAGGTGTCGGAGCTGGAGACGGCGCTGGAGAAGGAGCAGCGGCTGGGCAGGGTCCTCCAGTGCTCGCTGCAGGGGCGCGTCGTCTGCCATTCCTGCCTCTCCACGCTCGTCCCAACCAACGTAAGCACCACACACGCACACCCTCTGCTCACTCTCGATCATCCCATGCTCTCTCTCTTTGTTAAACGGCTGCATGCTAATCGCTAAACGTTCAGTTCCGTCAGTGTTTCTGCTAATTGCAATAACATATTAATTGTCGCCAATTCTTAGCTTCAACTGATCTCTGCACATGTTATCTTACCTACCACATGCATCTGTTCATAGTCTAGATCATATATGCGATAGTGTACCCTGTGCGTATGTTAAGCACTGTGCCTACTTAAAAGGCCGAGACTGTTCAGACTCCGAAGGACGAAGAACAGGCATGATTACGAGTGTCCCATCACAGAGGAATTTCCATCGTATCATTTCACTTCACCGCCGCAGCCAGGATCTGCAGATCACATTACTACATATCCCACACGTGACCCTCGTACAGATGCTCGCCCACGACAAGCGTTTCTGCAACCCCGCGTCCACCACTGACCACTCCACTCCCACCAAGGAAGATCTCTCCTACGGACCTACGGTAACAATGCAGCAGGTCTATCTACTCGTAGTAGTAACAGAGTTCACGGCCATTTCTGCTTGCTCCACGGGCTGGAGAATGGAGATCTCAGGATCATACATATCCCTCCCCGTACGGGGCCGGGTGAATGAACGATGCCAGATTGCCAGGCGCAGATACAGTGTGTCCTTTGGATTCCTGCCTGCCCCCTCTTGTGTGATTTGTGTCTCATCCGATGTTGTCACCTGGCTCTGACTTCTGAACCCGGCCAAGGAAGCAGAAGTACTGTGAGCGGTTTGGAGCATCTCCATCCCGGATTGCCTGCGGACAATCACTGCCTCTTAACTCTTATCTATCTACCAGATCTGGCTTCCCCTTGGATCCTGAATTATTGTACTGATCCGGCCCCCTGCGTGCTGCATTACGTTACCTGGTCAATATGATCGATTGCTTGCGTGGCTGAACAACTACAGCACCTGTACGACATATCTCCCAAGATGCTTGTGTTTGTGTATAACCCTTTTACCACTTTGTCCCATATTGCCTTATATGTGCCGGCAATCCGGCATTAGCTCAGTACAATTCTCCTGCCAGTAACTTAATTACTAGTTTGTGCCTCTCTGCTCATACCAAATGGATGGAATGGAACCTGACCCACCCAAGGTCTTACTGCTGAACATGCACGTTGCTAACCTGAATTTTCACATGTTTTCTTTGCATCGTTCTAGGTTAGGGGCCTGCTTGGGGAGCTGGCAATGGTGGAGGACGAGATATTCTACCTGGAGAAGAAGGTCGACGACCTGCGCCTGCGCCTGCGCCGGGAGCAGAAGTGGACTGACCAGTGCATCCAGCAGCAGAGCTGGCCGCAAAGCCGCCTGATGCCTAGGCACTCCGTGTCCAGGAGGGAGCTCCAGCTCCATGGCGCCCCGCAGCTGCCCAAGCTGCCGTCGTGTCCAGGCGGTGACGAAGCTCTCGAATGCGAGAGCAAGGCCTCTGTCGGATCCGCCTCCATCAAAGGTACCAAATGTTCAGCGAAAACACATGCAAATTCAGGGTTCAGTGGATTCGTATGGGCTTCACGATTTTTTGATGTGCCACGTGATCGTCGTCATGGTGTTGTGATTATTTAGGAGATGAAGTGGAGCAGGGCAGGAGGAGCAGCCACTGCAGGCCACCGGAGGCGCCGGCGCCGGCGCCGCCGCCGGAGAGGAAGGTGGCCAGCCTGAACCTGAACAAGCTGTCGGAGGAGCTGGTGAGGCTGATGGTGGCCATCTTCCAGAAGCTGAACAGGGCGGCGGCGGACGTGGCGGGGCTGGAGCTGAGCGGCGGCGGCGGCGGCGTCGGCACCGGCGCGTCGACGAAGGTCAACATCTCCTGCATCGGGCCGAGGAGCCTCGTCCCCAGGGTCGCCGTGAACGGCGCCGCCGCGATGAGCCCGCTCAAGAACCGGATCAGGGCGGCGTCGGCGAAGGCCGCCGCCGGCCACGGGGCGGCGGAGAAGGACGCCGCTGCCGGTGCCGGGGGGCAGAGGAGGTTCGTCGAGTTCACGAGGGCGTCCGTCGATGTCGGCCGCATCTCGCTGTGCCTTGTGGACATCAAGAACCTGAGGTGAGCTGAGCTGAGCTCCCCAGTCTGTGAGGTCAGGAGAAGGTTCATTCAGGTCTGATTGATAGCGTTTGTTTTGCTTCTGCATTGTGATTTGTGACAGAGGATTGATGCAAAAGCTTTGCTCTGCCGACCCGAGCCTTCTGACAAACAAGCAGAAGCTGGCGTTCTGGATCAACATCTACAACTTCTGCGTGATGCATGTACTGTAGTAAGCTGGCCTTCGTTCAATTCCATCTCAGGCGTAGCTTGACGAACGAACAAATGCCCGAAAGCAATGCTAATTCAGGGCACGCTGTTATTTTGTAATGGTTTCAGGCGTTTCTTCAGCACGGTTTACCCCCATCCCCAGAGAAGCTTGTCGCGCTGCTGAATCAGGTACAGTGTCCTTTCCATTGACAAATTGGATTTGCTTCAGATTAGACTGTTATCTGTCAGCACATTGCTGAAATGACTGGCATTCAGGCTTCAGTGAACGTCGGAGGAACAGTGCTGAATGTCCTGACGATCGAGCACCTCATCCTCAGGCACTCTCCCGAAGGAAAGCAAGTATGCAAGATCAGCTTACACCACTCAACCATGAAAATTCTTGCAGCATTTCCCTTCGTCATTATTAAATTCTCAATCTGAACAAGTTTAGCTTGATGATGATAAGGGCGTCATCATGGACGGAGGGCGGAGGGACCTTCTGCACTCGTACGGGCTCGGCTACCCTGAACCCAACGTCGTCTTCGCGCTGTGCAGAGGCAGCCGTTCCTCGCCGGCGGTGAGTGTGCCAGTATCACTGTCACTGTCAGCTTCTGCTAGCAATATATATATATATATATATATATATATATATATATATATATATATATATATATATATTAAAAAATCCCAGACTGAGCTCACTCACGTAGTCACGTGCGCTGCAGCTGCGCGTGTACACGGCGGAGGAGGTGTCGAACGAGCTGGAGCGCGCCAAGGTAGAGTACCTGGAGTGGACGGTGCGCGTCGCCGGCCGGCGGCAGCGCGCCGCCGTCGTGGTGCCCAAGCTGCTGCACTGGCACATGCGGGACTTCGCCGACGACGCCGCGTCGCTGCTGGAGTGGGTGCACAGCCAGCTGCCGCGGGCGTCGGCCGGCCCGCTCCGGCGGGCAATCAGGGAGGTCCTGGGCGCCGGCGGCGGCAGGGCCACGCCGGCGCCGGCGGTCAACAAGATGGTGGAGGTCGAGCCGTACGACGCCGAGTTCTGCTACCTGCTGCCCCTGCCCGTCTCGTGAGCTGATCGAGCCAGAGCAGCGTGCTGATTTTTGCCGCGTTCTTGTCAACGCGTGCGTACCGTTCCCTGTAGCATTTCATTTGCAGTGCAACGTGACAGACAAAGTTGTCACACGATGTAAATTGTTAGGGTGTTGTTCCGTCCCCTAGAGTAAAAAAAATCAATAAATGAAGGAACATAATGTATCTTGTTAATAAATTTAATTATTTTAGTATGTCTCCGGGATATCCATGGGTTTCTTTCTTTCCTTTTTTTGAGCATATCCATGGGTTTCTTTCTAGCATCTGGCCAAAAGCTCCCGCATTTCTTATGTTGGCCTGCCCTTAGCAGTAGTGAAAGACCCATAAACCTTTATTTATTGACCGTATACAATTAACCACGCCTCATAAAATTGTGGCCATGAGTTAGTTTTGACATACAAATTATATGGGACCATTTAATTAGCCTGTGGCTGAAGTCATTATTGTATTTTTTTTATTTTTTTTTCAAACGGCAGGATTGCACTTTCGTGTGGATAAAGAAAACACACTCTAGTAAGACTATGGAATAATCAGCGATAAGTTTTCCACCGGTAATGAAGCGCAACAGGTCCTAGCCAGAGATAAGCCGATAAGATATCTTCTGCAACATTGAAAGTTGCTAAAACCAATATCCAAAGCTAACTAAAAAAAAGACTCAAATTAGTTACTGTCATGATATAAACTTTAGACAAGACTATCGAGCGGAAGCGAAGCGCGCGACCCGCCGTCGCCGCCACCTCGAGCCACCCGCCGCCACTGCCTACCCCTGCTCTACCGCGGCCAATACTAATCCGAGGCGCCATCGATTCCTCCGCCCCTGCCACCTCCTCCGTCGCGGCTTCAACGCCGCCCACCGCTGTGGCCGATGCTAACCGCCGACCGTCATCTTCTCCGTCAGTTTTCTTCACCCCCGCCGCCGGCATCGTCCATGGACAGTCCTCCACCGCCGAGCTGAACCACCCTCGAGCTGAACCCCACTTTCAGGCTGGGTTTCCGGACGACCAACACGCGTTAGACTTTACGAAAATTTAATACGGAGTACTTGTGAAACTAAAATGGAACTCCACCAAGACCGGTAAATTTAGCCGCATGAAACTGGGCCCACGTAAGGTCCACCGAAGATGTCAGAGTGTAAAGAGTGTCTGCCACGTGGTCCCTGCCACCGTCGACGGGATGTAATGGACCCCACATGTCATTCTCTCTCGCTCGTAACAGTAGCATCCTCTTCCTCTCCCGTGCGCCCCCCAAAACCCCGTGGAATGGAATGCTGGTTTTAATCCGTGCCCTGCTGAAGTTCTTGCCTTTCTCGCCGTCGCCGATTCCGCCATGCCACTATAAATCCAGCGAGAGCGGCGTTCAATTCTGGCGCTTGAGAACGCGATTTTGCCCCGGGCTTGATATAAGATTGGGGTTTCTCCGCCCAATCCCATTCAGTTCACTGCCATTTGCAGTGACTGTGCTCCGGGTCGGGGGAAAGGTGAGTCCTTTCAGTTCCTCTTTCCGATGTGTGGATCAAGAACATTTGGGGAAAAATTTGTGTCCTTTGTTGATCAAGAACCGCTGTGTATTTCTGTCCAGGAATCGTCTCAATTGAATCCGTGAGCTCCGGGATGGATCTTGACATGGATGACTTCATCGACCCCTATGAGGAGGCCGAGGCCGAGGCTGCCGCGGAGGCCGCCGGAGTAGCGGACCCCGAACCCGAGGACTCCGACGGCGACTCCGACGAGGACGACTCGGACGCGGAGAGCGACTACGAGGAGCAGTCGTTCGGCCTCCTCGCTTCCGGCAAGCACCGGGTGCGCAACCCGGACGGCACCTTCCGCTGCCCCTTCTGCCCTGGCAAGAAGAAGCAGGGGTACAAGATCAAGGACCTCCTCCAGCACGCCGACGGCATCGGCGCCTCCAGCAAGCACCGCCGCCACGGCCGCGAGCGCGCGTCCCACCGCGCCTTCGCCCGCTTTGTCCGCACCGATCCGTCCTTTGCGGACGACCTTGTGGGTATCGTTGGGATCCAAGGTGCCATTAAACCCCCGGCCCCTGCTAACTCCAATGGCAGTGTGAGTGCCAGTGGGGAGGGGAAAGCCAATGTTGCTGCTGCCGGATCCAGTTCTGCTCCGGCAGAGAAGTTGCAGCCACTGAGGGAGGTTGAGAGGTATGCTTGGCCATGGGCATGCGTTCTTGCAGCTGGTGCAGGGTTCAATGCTGAGGGGTTTGCTGATAGAGTAGCCATGTTTAGTTTAGTTGAGGTTGTGCCTTTGTTTGTCGATGAGGTGGAAGGCATCGACACCTTTGCAATCGTGAGGTTTACCAATGATTGGAGTGGATTTAATGATGCCCTTACGCTTGAGAACCATTTCAGCGTGAATAAGCTTGGGAAGAAGGAATTTGGGACTAGGAATGGGGGTCTAGGTGCTGCGGAGGGGGAGAACGGTGAAGGTGAGGTCAAGGTTTATGGGTGGGTTGCAAGAGATGGGGATTACAATGCAGGGAGTGTGGTGGGAAGGTTCTTGAGGAAGCATACCATACTAAAAACAATAGATGAGGTCTCCAAAATTGAATTAGAGAAGTCAGGGGAGATGGTGGCAAAACTGGCATCTCAGATTGAGGAAAAGAACCGATACTTGCAGGATTTGGAGACAAAGAAGAATGCGACAGAGCTGTCCATCTTACGGCTCGAGGAGGACAACAGGAGGCTACATGAGGCATACAATGAAGGTAATCTGTGCAATTTTGCTTCCTTTCCTTCGGCTCTACTTGACGGTTTAGATTTTCCTGCATGCATGACATGTCTAGTCATGGGTGTGAAACTTATGTATAATGGAGCAGATCCACAGATGTTAATTCTGTCTTGTACTATTACATGTTAGATATTTTGCATGTTAGAAATCCTGAAATTAGTTTTTTAATGTTTCTATATTGGACATGAATTATTTAGTATGTGTTGGTGAGATGAATGCATGAATTTTTCAGATAGTAATACCATTATGCATGGCATCACTCCATTCCTTTCTTATAGGCTTTAATATTATATTTATACATAAAACTATGACTTACCTGATGACATGGACATTGCTTACACGTATGAACGAACTTTCCCCAATTGTTAACTTTGATTGCTTAGCTTTAATATTTTTTGCTTTACGAAATATTTTTGTATCCCTTTTTTTTCAGAAATGCGCAATCTTCATCGCAAGTCTCGTGAAAATGCCCTGCGAATTTTCCAAGAAAATGATAACTTGAGGAATAAATTAGAAGATAAAAGGAGAGAACTGAATTCACGAGCTAAACAACTTGAAAAGCTGTCAGCTGAGAATGTTAATGACAGGAAGACACTCGATGATGAGAAGCAGAAGGTAAGCTAAACAGCTATACAAGTGAAGCACTAAGCTATGCATAAATGTAACCTCTGCTGAAATATCATGCATAGGGTGCACTAATCTGGAATTACAGGGCGGCAGACATTCTTTTATTTAAGTGGTTGACTTCATGAATAAAGGATTCCAGAGTTGCTGTTTATATGTTCAATTTGAGACCTGTACAGGTTGTTTAAAATTATGTATCATCAGTACTTTCACCTCAACAAGGGATATGTGCTATTATAAAGTATTTTATCATCTACATTCTATGTAATTTTTATTTCAAGAACAGCAGTTTTCTTTCTATATCCTGAGCGCATGCCCCATAGCTCGCTGGGCTCGTAAAACTAATGACGACACATGACAGTATGGGCATATTGGTGTGATAGCATAATTGCATACTGCAATATCTTATATATTTACTTTAAGTTTCTCTTCGGACTCGTGCAGGCGAAAGATGATAATAGTGAACTCGAGTTAGCTAGTATAGAGCAGCAGAGGGCTGATGAAGATGTTCTGAAGCTATTTGATGACCAGAAGGTTTGCCCTTTTCTTACTTTATTGTATTGTTTCTAGATGGTTGCTGTAGGTTCTGTTCATGAGAATTAATACACCTACATCTTTATGACACCAGAGGGAAAAGGAAGATGTATTCGCAAGGATGCTTCAACTGGAAAAGGAGCTGCTTGAGAAGCAGCAACTTGAGCTTGAAGTTGCACGGTTGAATGGTACACTCCAAGTAATGAAACATTTGGATGGCGATGATGACGGGGATATTCACGAGAAGATGGAGAAGCTGAGTGAAAGGTTGGAGCATGAGAGGAAGCGGCTGGAAGATTTGAGTGGAGATCTTGTGAGGAAAGAGCGTGAAAGTAATGATGAGCTACAACAAGCCCGAAAAGAATTGATTATGGTACCCCCTCATTTTCTCTGTGCTATATGTTTAGCTATTACCATGCTTCTGATGCGTTCTGTATCAGTTGATATTTACAAGATGCTTTTCATTGATGAAATGATTACCACAATGATCAGGGTTTGGAGGACGAGCTAAATGGGCGGACAGCTATTGGGATAAAAAGAATGGGAGAACTCGACGATAAGCCGTTTCAAAATGCATGGAAGAGGAAATACGGAAATGATGATTACCAGATCAAAGCAATGGAGTTGGTCTCACATTGGCAGGAGGAATTGAAAAAGCCATCCTGGCATCCTTTTAAGGTTGTTAAGGTTAATGAAGAAGACAAGGTATTTACTATACTGTTCTATCCAATCCGACTGTTGTGTTACCTCTATAGAGGTTAGTATCTGTTCGGAAATAATAGCAATCCTTGTTCTTTGCAGGAAGTTCTTGATGGCGATGATGCAAAACTGAAGTTCCTGTGGATTGAGTATGGTGATGACGTGTGCAATGCAGTGAAGACAGCGCTGATGGAGATAAATGAGTACAACCCTAGTGGCCGTTATGTTGTGCCTGAGCTCTGGAACTTCAGGAAAGGCCGGAAGGCGACGATGAAGGAGGTGCTCAAGTACCTGTTCGGGCAGATGGAGACGACCACCAAGCGCAGGAGGGGCTGAAGTGGCGCCTTTAGCCATTTGACCGCTAAGCCAATAAGTAGTCAGTTCATGCTTGCCTTATGCGCGCCATTGATGCCATTGTGGGAGAGCTCTGTGCTGCTCGATCCCCTCCTGACATAGGAGATGTATAATCTTCGTTCCATTGCTTAGAGACATGACAAGCTTATGTGGTATGTACATGTGGTGCTGTTGCCGTTCCCATCCTAAAAACCGATGTGGTCGGCGGGAACTGAATAATATCAACCCGTGTCTTTCGTGCTGTTCTTAGGTGTCTCTGTAATCTGTATTGTGCTAGTGTACGCATATGTAGCATAATGCAAGTAATTTTGCTCTCTCCTGTGTGCGGTCATCAGACTGACCGTGAGAATCGTGCTTGTTCCCTGCAGGAAATTCTAGACGACGATGATGCAAACGTGAAGCAACCCAGCGGACGGTATGTGGTGCCCGAGGCGTGGACCTTCAGGGAAGGCCGGAAGGCGGCGATGGATGAGGTGCTCAAGTACCTGTTCAGTCAGATGAAAACGACGCAGGAGGGGCTGAGGTGGTGTGCATGTGGTGGTGCTGTTGCCGTTTCCGTCCTAAAAACTGAAGTGATCGGCAGGAACTGAATATTGTGCAGTCCGGCGGTGTTCACCTCCCTTCAAATTCAAAACTTCTCCCAAACTTTCTCTCTCTAAACTTTACTATTTACTATCATATCAAATCTCTCTCCTCATACATGGAGCATTAAATGTAGGTAAATAAAAAAACTAAGTACATGGTTTTGATGTACACGATGAGACGAATCTTTTGAGTCATGGTAGGACAATAATTATCACAAACAAACAAAAAGTGGTACAGTACGCTACAGTGTTTGATGTGATATTTTCACCCAAATTCACGTTACCTTTCCAGGGAAGTGAACACCGTCTCTGTATATTGTGAAGTGTACATATGTAGTAATGGCAAGTGATGGCATGCTCTAGTTATATACTACGGCGGTGTTCACTTCCTGAAAAGGGAACGGAGGTGGGGTGCACCGTCGGCGTCGACCTCAGAGGAGGCTTCGGGGGTAGCAGGCCGGTCAGGCGAAGGAGACGAGCGCGGGGCGGAGCACAGCCGCCCTTGGGCGGCGCCGGACCGGCACTTGGGCGGGAAAAGGGTGGGGGAGCGAGGGCGCGCACCGGCGCAAACGATTTACGGTGGAGGGGGCGGCGAGGGCGCACGCGGCGGCCCCGCCGAGGACGAGTGCGGGCCGGCGGAAGGCGGGGGCCGCGGGGCGAGCGCCGGTAGAAGCCTGTTGCTGCCTGAGGCTGCGGGAGGAGGAAGAAAGGGTAGTGAGTAGTGACCGTTATATTGGAATCTTTATGGCCAGGAAACGTCGCCTGATTCTTTTTCCTGAAATAGGTGCCTGTTTATTAGCAACTGCCTTCCCCGGTCCCCGCATTGCAGTTTAGCTACACTTCTCTGTTGTTCTGTTGCTGTTCTTTGCAGTTTAGCCAGTAGCTGGGTACTAGTCTGATATCCGATGCATTGCCAGGCTACTAATTTCTTTCATTTCAATTCGGCTCGAGCTGCTTTCTGAGTGAGGGTCTATTGGAGACACAGGCTGTTTGGCCTTACCGAGTAATAATCTGACTATCTGAGTGGTGGAATTTGTAGGAACAGAGTATATTGTCATGTACAGGGAGCAGCTGCACCCGAATTATGACAAATCTCGAGTACAATCAGCTGTGGAAATTAGTCATAATCAATCGCGCAAAGTTTCTGAAGGCTCCGGGATATGTCTACTCTAGGATGCTGCTTGAATCATCAGTTTTGTTGATACGTCTTATTGTTTAGTTTCATTTTGTTTGGAAAAATATTATTTCGTGTCCAGTTGTCTCGTTCACTCATTCATCTATGCTTGTTTTTGTTCAACAATGATGTGTAATATTCACAGGAACAGAATTTTTGACATATCACTTGCCTTGCTGTCCCTGTGGGGGGCTGTCTTGATTATGCTTACCGAATGGAAATGCATTCTTTGTTTTTGCATGGCAGCAGGTCAGAATCTTGGGGTGGAATCTGGAAGCAGAAAGAGGAAAGCAGCAGTTAAGGAAGATTCATTAAGTCTGACCGGGAATGCAGGTATGTGTTACTGAAGACCCACTTCAATCTTCCACTCTCTTCCTCATGCCATGGCTTTAATATTTGTCACCCATGGACAGAACATTTGAAGGTGCCATGTGAGGATTCTCAGAGTATTTTAAAGGACATTGAAGAACTCAGGGCTCTGCTAGATAAGGATGTGAAAGAGCTTGGATACTGTGAGGCAAATCAGAAGCTGAGAGTTGAGCTGACTATGAAGGTGGAAGAGATGCAGTGCCTGAGGAAGCTGAATGAGGAGATGCAGGGCAAAAGTAATGGAATGAGGAAACAAAATGAGGAGCTGCAGGCCATGAATGATGGCCTGGCGAAGCTTAATAAGGAGCTCCGAGCCAAGAATGACGGCTTGGTGAAGGAGAATGAGGAGCTGCGAACCAATATGGACAGCATGATGAAGCGGAATGGGATGTTGCAAGTCAAGAATGGAAGCCTAAAAAAGTGGAGTTGGGAGCTGCAAGCAAAGAATGGAGGCCTTGCAAAGCAGATTGAGGAACTGCAAGCCAAGAATGATGGCCTGACGAAGCAGAATGAGGAGCTGCAGGCCAACCATGTCGCCTTGGTGAAGCAGAATGAGGAGTTGCAAACCAACAATGACAGCATGAGGAAAAGGAATGAGCAGCTGCAAGCCAAGAGTTGTGGCCTAACAAAGCATAATGAGGAGCTGGCAGCCAAGAATGACAGCCTGACAAAGTTGATTGAGGAGCTGGAAGCCAATAATGACGGTCTGGAAGATAACAGGAGAGAACTGAATTCACGAGCTAAGCAACTTGAAAAGCTGTTTGATGAGAATGCTAATGACAGGAAGACACTCGATGATGAGAAGCAGAAGGTAAGCTAAACAACTATACAAGTGAAGCATTAAGCTATGCACAAATGTAACCTCTGCTGAAATATCATGCATAGGGTGCACTAATCTGGAATTTCTCAGGGCGGCAGACATTCTTTTATTTAAGCGGTCGACTTCATGAAATTCTAGAGTTGCTGTTTGTATGATCAATTTGAGACTTGTGCAGGTTGTTTAAAATTATATATCATCGGTACTTTCACCTCAGCAAGGGATATAGCAATTCTATAAAGTATTTTATCATCTACATTCTAAGTCATTTTTATTTCAAGAACAGCAGTTTTCTTTCTATATCCTGAGTGCATGCCCCATAGCTTGCTGGGCTCGTAAAACTAATGACAACACGTGACAGTATGGGCATATTGGTGATAGCATAATTGCATACTGCAATATCTTGTATAATTACTTTAAGTTTCTCTTTCGAATTGTGCAGGCGAAAGATGATAATAGTGAACTTGAGTTAGCTAGTATAGAGCAGCAGAGGGCTGATGAAGATGTGCTGAAGCTATTTGATGACCAGAAGGTTTGCGCCTTCTCTTACTTTATATGTGTTGTTTTCTAAATGGTTGCTGTAGGTTCTGTTCATGAGAAGTAATACACCTACATCTTTATGACACCAGAGGGAAAAGGAAGATGTATTCGCAAGGATGCTTCAACTGGAAAAGGAGCTGCTTGAGAAGCAGGAACTTGAGCTTGAAGTTGCAAGGTTGAATGGTACACTCCAAGTAATGAAACATTTGGATGGCGATGATGATGGGGATATTCACGAGAAGATGGAGAAGCGGAGTCAAAGGTTAGAGCACAAGAGGAAGCGGCTGGAAGATTTGAGTGGAGATCTTGTGAGGAAAGAGCGGGAAAGTAACGATGAGCTACAACAAGCCCGAAAAGAATTGATTATGGTACCCCTGATTTTCTCTGTCCTTATGTTTAGCTATTACCATGCACCTGATGCGTTCTGTATCAGTTGATATTAACAAGATGTTTTTCATTGATGAAATGATTACCACAATGATCAGGGTTTGGAGGACGAGCTAAATGGGCGGACCGCTATTGGGATCAAAAGGATTGGAGAGCTCAATGATAAGACGTTTCAAAATGCATGTAAGAGGAAATACGGAAATGATGAGTACCAGATCAAAGCAATGGAGTTGGTCTCACATTGGCAGGAGGAATTGAAAAAGCCATCCTGGCATCCTTTTAAGGTTGTTAAGGTTAATGAAGAATACAAGGTATTTACTATACTGTTCTATCCAATCCGAATATTGTCTTACCCCTATAGAGTTTAGTATATGTTCGGAAATAATAGCAATCCTTGTTCTTTGCAGGAAGTTCTTGATGATGATGATGCAAAACTGAAGTACCTGTGGATTGAGTATGGTGATGACGTGTGGAATGCAGTGAAGACCGCGCTGATGGAGATAAATGAGCACAACCCTAGTGGCCGTTATGTTGTGCCTGAGCTCTGGAACTTCAGGAAAGGCCGGAAGGCGACGATGTCGGAGGTGCTCAGGTACCTGTTCGGGCAGATGAAGACGACCACCAAGGCACCAAGCGCAGGAGGGGCTGAAGTGGTGCATGGGCCATTTGACCGCTAAAAGCCAATAAGTAGTCAGTTCATGCGCGCCTTATGCGCTCCATTTAGTATGCCATTGACGCGTGCTGCTTGATCCCTTCCTCACATAGGAGATGTATCCTCTGCGTAACTGCGTTCTATTCCGTAGCGACACTATACTATGGGCATGTTCTGGTGCTGTTGCCGTTTCCGTCCTAAAAACTGAAGTGATCGGCGTGAACTGAACTAGTACAAATCTTATCAGGTGTCTGAAATATTGTGCAAGTGTAGTAATGGGAAGTTCTGGCCTTGGTTGGCTCTCTTGTGTACGAGTATCAAGTGCTATCTATGCAATAGCATTTCCCACTGGCTGACTGAATCAGTGACATATTTCTATTGGTAGCACTGGCATTTGAATAATAAGCGCAGAGTATGTAACGATGGATTTTGATTATCGCCGTCCCAATCCCGTATCACATCATCATTAAGAAGGCGCCTCTTGTTTGCGTGGTGGTGGAGGTACCAGGATTTGGTTTCACTCTCTGCAACAACAGGTACAGAGTTGCGGTATGTTGATAAACTGTTTTGATTTTTCCAGTCAAGCTTTTTCAGCTGTGATAATCAATATATAAATAAAATAACCTATATTTACAATGCGAGGTCGATGTTAGTAAAAAAAATAAAATACATCAGCGTTACTCAAACTTGTTCCGAGATGTCATCTAGATCATCAAACTCTCAAAATGCACATTAACATCTCTAAACTTGCTAAAGCGTGTCATTTAGATCCAAAATTTCAAAAATACTCTTATATTGCTGATGTTTGTCCATCTTCTGGTCTATAATTACGCTATGGTACGATCAAATAAAGTTCTCTAACTATTGTGATGAAAAGAACCGATTTGGTTAGAGAAATAGTATAAAATTTCATGCTCAATTGACAGCCATATCATCATGTATAGGGGTATTTTCGGAACTTTGGGCCTAGATGACACAATTTAGCAAGTTCAGGGACTCAAATATGTATTTTGAGAGTTCGGGAACCTAAATGACATCCCGGGATAAGTTTAAGGACTGCTGGTGCATTTTACTATAAAAACATATATTAGCAATGCATAGGTCGATGGTGTCGTGTTTATATGCTTCCTCAAAAAAATTTTAGGAAAGAAATCTTGCATGCATGAAGTATTAAATAAAGTATATTTATAAAACCTTTTTATATATGAGGGCAACTTTACGCGACGAATCTAATGAACATAATTAATCCATAATTTGCTACAGTAATCATTCTCTAATCGTGTGGTTAAAGGACTTATTAGATTTGTCTCGGAAATTTATCTAGAGTCGTGGAGATAGTTTTGTAAACTGTCTTTATTTAATACCTGTATTTTTTTCTAATTAGCGGTCAAAGATGCATTTATTATAATTTTTTTTCACTCCCCAATCTTAACACGTCCATAGTAACCAACCAACCAAGAAAATTCTTTTCAAAAAAAACCAACCAAGAAAATAGTAATATCTTTGCATTTATTAGGCCACACAGATTTTTTTTTTTGGGAGAGTGGGAGTGTCGGAGGCGGAGGCCGCTTCCACACCGCCGTGGCCATGGCTCCTGCCGGCGGAGGCGATGAGGCGGGAGGGTCCGGCGGGCTGCGCATGCGCCGTGGCGTCGATCGAAGCGCCGCTGCTGATGGTGAGAGAGCTCACGATTTCCCTTCCCTTTTTACACATTTCGTGCAGTTCAGGCGCCTAGAAACACACGAGTTTTTCAGGCGCCGTGGAACACGCGATCCTGTTCAGGTTATGGAGGTGGGGGTTCACCGTCGGCGTCGACCTCAGAGGAGGAATCGGGGTTAGCAGGCCGGTCAGGAGGACGAGACGAGCGCGGGGCGGAGCAGCGCCGGACCGGCAGTGGGGGCGGGAAAGGGTGGGGAGCGAGGGCGCGCACCGGCGCAGAGGATTTATGGTGGAGGGGGGGACGCGGCGGCCCCGCCGAGGACGAGTGCGGGCCGGCGGGAAGCGGGGCCGCGGGCGCGAGCGCCCCTACTGGCAGAAGCGGTTGCTGCCTGCGGGAGGAGGAAGAAAGGGTATGGCCGTTAGATTGGAATCTTATGGCCAGGAAACGTCGCCTGATTCTTTCTCCTGGAAACGGTCCCCCGGTCCCCGCATTTCAGTTTAGCTACACTTCTCTGCTGTTCTTTGCTACTCTAGTTGGGTACCTAGTCTGATATCCGATGCATTACCAGGTTTCTAATTTATTTCATTTCATTTCCCCTCAAGCTGCTTTCTGGGTGAGGGTCGATTGGAGACACAAGCCGTTTGGCCTTCACGAGCTATAATCTGACTATCTGAGTGACGGAACTTGTAGGAACAGAGGAATATATTGATGTCTATAGGGAGCAGCTGCACTTGAATTATGGCAAATCTCGAGTAAAATTAGCTGTGAAAATTAGTCATAATCAAGTGCGTGAAGTTTCTGAAGGCTCCGCGATAAGTCAATTCTAGGAGGCTGCTTGAATAATCAGTTTTGTTGATAATCCTGTTATTTTTTTTTGGAAAAATAAATTTCGTGTCCAGTTATCTTGTTCCCTCATTCGTCTATGCTTGTTTCTGTTCAACAGTGATGTGTAATATTCACAGGAACAAATTTTTTGATACATATCACTTGCCTTGCTGTACCTGTGGGGAGCTATCATACTTAAGCTTACTGAATGAAAATGCGTTATTTGTTTTTGCATGTTAGCAGGTCAGAATCTTGGGGTGGAATCTGGAAGCAGAAAGAGGAAATCAGCTGTTAAGTCTGAAGATTCGATAAGTCTGGTTGGGAATGGAGGTTTGTGTTCCTGAAGACCCACTTCAATCTTTCACTCTCTTCTTCACGCCATGTCTTTAATATTTTTCACCCATGGGCAGAACATTTGAAGGTGCCACACGAGCATTCTCAGAGTATTCTAAAGGAGATCGAAGACCTGAGGGCTCAACTAGATGAGGATGTGAAAAAGCTTGGATATTGTGAGGCAAATCAGAAGCTGGGAGTTGCGCTGACTATGAAGGTGGGAGAGATGCAGTGCCTGAGGAAGCAGAATGAGGAGATGCAGGGCAAAAGTAATGGAATGAGGAAGCAAAATGAGGAGCTGCAGGCCATGAATGATGGCCTGGCGAAGCTGAATAAGGAGCTGCGAGCCAAGAATGACGGCTTGGTGAAGGAGAATGAGGAGCTGCGAACCAATATGGACAGCATGATGAAGCGCAATGGGGTGTTGCAAGTCAAGAATGGAAGCCTAACAAAGTGGAGTTGGGAGCTGCAAGCAAAGATTGGAGGCCTTGCAAAGCAGATCGAGGAACTGCAAGCCAAGAATGATGGCCTGACGAAGCAGAATGAGGAGCTGCAGGCCAAGCATGTCGCCTTGGTGAAGCAGAATGAGGAGGTGCAAACTAACAATGACAGCATGAAGAAGAAGAATGGGGAGCTGCAAGCTAAGAATTGTGTCCTGACAAAGCATAATGAAGAGTTGCAAGCCAAGAATGACAGCCTGACGAAGTGGATCGAGGAGCTGGAAGCCAATAATGACGGCCTGGAAGATTTGAACGGAAGTCTTGTGAGGAAAGAGCGTCAAAGTAACGATGAGCTACAGCAAGCCCGAAAAGAGTTGACTGTGGTACTGCTCATTTTATCTGTTTAGCAATTACCATGCACCTAACATGTTCTCCATCAGTTGATGTTCATAAGATGCTTTTCATTGATGAAATGATTATCGCGATGCTCAGGTTTTGGAGGAAAAGTCAAATGGGCAGACAGCTATTGAGATCAAAAGAATGGGTGAACTTGATGAGAAGCCATTTCAAAATGCATGCAAGAGAAAATATGGAAATGATGATTACCAGACGAAAGCTGCAGAGCTGGTCGCAATCTGGCGGGATGAAATTAAGAAGCCATCGTGGCATCCTTTTATGGTTGTTCAGGTTAATGGCGAGCAGAAGGTATTTACTGTGTTGTTCTATCTAACTAAGGTGTTATATATCTTTGTGGTTTACAGAAGTTAGTATTTGTTCGGAAATCATAGCCACCCTCATTTGTCGCAGGAAGTTGTAGACGACAACGATGCAAAACTGAAGCTCCTACGGAGCGAGTATGGCGACGATGTCTGCGATGCGGTGAAGACTGCGCTTATGGAGATAAACAAGTACAGCCCCAGTGAGAGGTGTGCGGTGCCTCAGTTCTGGAACTTCAAGAAAGGCCGGAAGGCGACAACGAGGGAGGCGCTGAAGTACCTGTTCTGACTGATGTGGGGAGTGGGGACCGCTGAAGTACCTGTTCTGACTGATGTGGGGAGTGGGGACGATGACCAAGCGCAGGAAGGGCTGATGAGGCGCCCTGGGACTTGTGGCCGCCAAGCCAATAAGTAGCTGTGCATGAGCGCAAATGGTGCCTTTGTGGGAGCCCTGTCCTGTGCAATCCCTCCTGACGTAGGAGATGTAGTGGTAATGTTGCCGCTCCCATCGTAAAAACGGTGTGATCGGTGAACTGAATAATTCCCACCCGTGGCTAACGTGCTGTTCTTAGGTGTCTGTATATTGTGCAGGTGTGGACAATAGTGCTGGCCTTGCTTGGCTTTCTCTTGTGTACGATCATATGACTAATTTAACAACTAGGTGTTGGTTTTATGGTGCTTATTTTCATTTTTCTCAGAGAAAGCTATGCAATAACATTTCACACTGACTGGCTGAATTAGTTCACTCTTGCGTGGTTTGTGGTATCTCATTTGATGCGGTGATGTCTGTTTGCAGGAGCAAACTCTGATAAGGCTATCCTGGCGCCTACTGATGTGAGCTGAGCATTACGTTATGGTGGATACCTGCGTTTTGCTGGAAAATCAGTATCTCGATACTCTTCTGGCTCTGAAGATGGAAGAGAATCAGATGAGATGGCTCGAGAGACCTTCGGAGGAAGATGAACGAGGGCTTAGTATGTGATACGTGCATGTGGTGGCCCTGCTTGACTTTCTCTTGTGTGGGATCATCTGACCACTCATGCGTAGTCGGGTAAACATGCTGCCTGTATACCGCGTAGTTACCGAAATTTAGCTACCTGGTGTTGGTCTGATGATGACCATTTTGGAGTATTCATATTTTTCTTTGTAAAATCTATGCAATGGCTTGGAGGTTACTGTCATGGAACTTTTTTAGTAAAGCAGGATGGAACATCTTGAAAAGAATCAAGAGATAGGTATTCTTTAGCTGATGCTGCAGGTTCTCTGATGTTTTCAACTCTGTTGCGTGTCGTTTAGACGTTTGAGCGGCTTAAGTGCTGCAGGGGCGTTTCACTCTCGGCTGTAAGTGCCAAAACTATAATTGCTGAGACCAGATTTATTTCCTCAACGGCTTGTTTCCTACGGTTAATAAGCTCACAATCACTAGCTCTGTTGTTGATGGTGACGACAACAGAGGCCGGTCACATTGCTACTTGTTGCCTTCTTGGTATCTACCACTACCAATCGCTCTGTTTAGCAGTAGGCCAGTAGTCCTGTAGATAATATCAGAGCAAAACAACTTTGTATTGTGTGAAAGGGTCTCTAGCCTAGTGGTTAGAGAACCTGAGTAGCACCCAGCAGACTCAAGTTCGACTCCCCGTGGGAGCGAATAATTGGGTTTGGAATAAAAAAATATTAAAAAAATAGGTAGGGGCTTCCCCTCCCGACTTCGGTCAAAAAAAAACAACTTTGTATTGTGATGTCATCTGTAGATAATATCAGAGCTAAGGTACTTTCTTTCCATTCTTCAAATATCATCCTGAGTGGTTGAGCAGTTGAGGTATCTCACTTCAATGAATGCATGAGATGTGGTCATGCTTTTAGGCATTTAGCAGGAGCAAACTCTAATGATGCTTTCAGTTGACTGAACTGGGCCGGCAATACCGCAATAACGTTATGGATACCTGAGTTTAGTCTAGCAGTTTCTTCCCAAAAAAAAGACCGTCTTAAAATATTTTTTATTGGGAGAGGGGGAGGCGGCCGGAGAGACTCGAGACTCGAGAGAGCTCGCCACCTGCCGTTAGGAAGCGAGGCAATAGAAAAAAAAAAACCTCCACTCTTCCTCCGCCGTAGCCATGCCCCCCGCCGGCGGAGGCGAACGGCCGGGAGAGGGCGGCGGGCCGCGCATGCACCGTGGAGTCAGTCCAAGTGCTGCTGCTGGTGGTAAGAGAAGCCACGATTCCCCTTTCTTCCACCTAATCATTTTTTTTCTTTCTATTTTTTTTTTTGTTTGCGAGGGCGCCTTGAGCCATTGATCTGCATGTACTAGTTCCCATCAGTTTAGCTCATGTACTCCTTCTCTGTGGTGGAGCGGCGTAGTTTGATACCTGATCTGTAATGCATTTCGATTGTCACAAGCTGCGACCTTTGGTTAGGGTCGATACTGTTTCAATTGAAGATCGATTGGAGACTTTTGGGCTTTAGGATTAATAATCTGACTATCTGAGTGGAGGAATTTGTAGCAATAGAGGAGTATAGTGGACAATCACACTTGAATTAAGGCAAATGTCTAGTGAAATCAACACTGAAAATTAGTCAGAATAGAGCGTGCAATGTTTCTGAAGTAGTTGCTTGGATCATCAGTTTTGTTGGCACAATTTATTGTTTAATATTGTTGGAAAGAAAAACAGTTTGTGTTCAGCCATCTCATTCTCTCATTCCATTTAACTATGTTTGTGCTCAGCAGTGTTACGTAATATTTTCAGGAACAGACTTTGTGATATCTTACTCTGGCTTGCTGTACTTGTGGTGGGGTATCTAGTTTAGACTTACTGAAGGGAAATGTTTTCTTTTGTTTTTGCAGCTGCAGCAGGCCAAGATCTTGGGGCAGAATCTGGAAGCAGAAAGAGGAAAGCCATAGTTATGTCCAGAGATTCGGGCAGTCTGGTTGGGAATGGAGGTATGCGTTACTGAAAACCCAATTCGATCTTTCACGCTGCTCTTCATGCCATGGCTTTAATGTTCATCACCCATGGGCAGAACATTTGGAGGTGGCGTGCGAGGAGTCTCAGAGGGTTTTAAAGGAGATCGAAGACCTGAGAGCCCAACTAGATGATGATGTGAAAGAGCTTGGATACTGTGAGGCGAATCAGAAGCTGAGAGTCGAGCTGGCTCTGAAAGCAAAAGAGATACAGTGCTTGAGGAAGCATAATGAAGAGATGCAGGCCAAGTATGATGGCATGAGAAAGCCTGGTAAGAATCTGCAAGACAAGAATGATAGGCGGAATGAGGTACAGCAAACCAGTAATGATGGAATAAGGGTGGTGAATTGGGAGCCGCAAGCCAAAAATGGTGGCCTAACTATGCAGAATGAGGAGTTGAAAGCAAAGAATGACTGCTTGATGCTGCAAAATGCGGAACTGCAAGCCAAGAATGATGGGCTAGAGAAGCATAATGAGAAGCTGCAAGCTAAGAATGTCGGCTTAGTGAAGCAGAATGCGGAGCTGCAAACCATTAGTGATGGCATGAGGAAGCGGAACAGGGACTTGCAAGCCAAGAATGATGGCCTAATTAAGCGGAGTGAGGAGCTGCAAGCCAAGAATGATGGCCTCAGGAAGCGGAATGAGATGCTACAAGACAAGAATAATGGACTCACAAAGCGGATTGAGGAGTTGGAAGCCAAGAATGACGGCCAAAGGAAGCAGAGTGAGGAGCTGCAAGCTAAGCTGCTCAAAAATCACTAAAAAAGAATAAACAGTTATATTTATGCCATGCATCACGTATTTGCAATTGATTCAGTTCCATCAAACCTTAAAAATATAGTTATAAAAAACCTTTAAAATTTTTTGATGCTAGCTATTATAGACCAGTCTATGCATCATTGGTTGAGAACAGTGGCGTCAATAGAAAAACTGAAGATAGTTAAAAGTTAGCTAATGTTCATTGAATTGTCCATATTTGTTCATCTGGAGTATGTGAAACATTTTTTTTTGGGAACTAGAAATTCATTAATCCGTCCATGTTGTTTTTTAAATAGGAACCTGGGATTTATAATAAGCCTCTAGGGAATGAGAGGCATTCTATATTCATCAACTAATAAAGAATACATTAGGTGCAAAGTAATTACTAAACATATAACACAGAGAAAATGGCATATGACCCTGAAAAGATGAGTCGTGCCACTATCAATTCTCTCTGTGAATCTTGTAGCTCTATGTTCAGCATTGTCACTGGGCCCAGCTCTTCTGAAACCGTTTCATGCTTCCACAGTTCAGTCAACTTCTTCAGGCTTGAAGGACGGGCTCACTGGATGCACAGATATTGGGACCAAAATCTCCCGGGACATTATTCTGGAGTCTGTTCAGCACCTCAAGCAAGCAGAGGTATAACCTGTATCAAGCTCCTATTGATCTTTTTCTGTTTTGACACGCATTTTGCAGCCAATCGAGCGCCAAGCGGCATCTAACTTGGACGAGATCGGCTGTCTCCAAGCTCAAGTGACCAAATTGGAGACGGCAGTCAACCGACTGTTGGCCAACAACCATACCCTCGCGGAGAGCAAGGCAGCTCTCAAGGAGGAGGTTGCTGGTAAGGCTTTTTCATATACTTATATAACTTGCAACGTTTGATGAGCATTTTGATCAGTTTCCTGATCTTCTGTTTGCTGCAGCTTATGCTGCCGACCTGGAACGCTGTCGGAAGAGAAATGAAGAGCTGGAGTCTGAGAAGGCTTCAACTGAAGAGCTTCTCGCCTACTTGGTAGAAGACTCGGATGTGCACCTAGACGACACGGAACTGAACACAAGAATCTGTGATCTCATGTTTACCAGTCGAAAATCTAAGTCTCACTCGAAAAAACGCAAGGACCGTGAGAGAGACTGTAAAACTAATAAACATGTTTCTCCATGAAAGATTTTTATCGAAAAAAAAAGAAGTCTATGCCTGGGCTAAATATCTATCTATCCGTTTGCTGAAAAATCAGAGATGAGATGACAATCGCCGGTTCGTTTCAAAAAAAGTAAAATAAAATGAGACGGCAATCTAGATTTCGATTGTCGCAGTCATGGAAAACGGGAAGTTAACGTGTTGTTGACACGAAAACGCGCCAGCACACTCGAAGATCGATCAAACGCGCAGCACGGCCGTCACAACGGCCAACTCCTGACTTCCCGGGGCAAACCGGTCAGACCGGTCTATAGAACCGGTCAGACCGCTTCTGGTCGGGAGGTCGTGAAGACCTAGAAACCCAAGCTCGGGAGGGACCTCGTCGGAGCTCGAGCAATCTAGGGTTGCTCTAAGGTCGGCAGGCCACCTAGAATGCCCTTGAACGCCGTAGAGACGAGCAAAGAACAGAATATGGGGGTTGGAAAAGACTAGGGTTTGAGAGATAAAAAGTAAAGGATAAATGTGTTTGATTCGATTGGGAATATATCTCAATCGGCCTTAGCCTTTATATTTATAGGCCGGGGAAGTCTTACCCCTTTCGAATAGGTTACAATATGGGACTAAAACTCGGAATCCTAATCCTACTCGAATTACAGAAGCAATGCCCAAGGCCCAATTTGACCGTCAACACATGCCCCCTGCGTTTTTAGTGAACTTGAGAACTAAAAATCAAGTAAATATGACTCAGGAGCTAAAAATTTATACTAAGGGCGATATTAACAAAATATCGGCCATCGATCTTCATGCATCTTGCCAAACACTTGGATAGAATTTCTTCAGATATCTCCCGTTGATAGCTTTAGGCAAATGATCTCCCTTCAGTGTCTCTAACATGTAAGAATTCCCAAACATGACTTTGAAAACTTTATAAGGCCCTTCCCAACTTGGCGACCATTTACCAAACTTGTTGCTTTTTGCTCCAATAGGCAAGATCGTCTTCCAAACAAGCTCACCAACTTGAAAATATTTGCCTCGTACCTTCTTGTTGTAAGTTTTAGCAACCCGAAGCTTATCCTTCTCAATCTCTTTTAAAGCCTTCAATCTTTTGTCGGTTACCTCATCAATATTGTCCAACATCAAATTGTGGTAATCAACAGCATCAAGGTCATTTTGTTTAGCCAACCTATAAGCGTCCAGATTTACCTCAACAGGTAAAACGGCTTCTTGACCATATACAAGCTCAAAAGGAGTAACTTTAGTAGCACCATGTCTAGATATACGATGAGCCCATAATGCTTCGGATAAAACTTCATGCCATCTCTTAGGATTTTCTGCTATCTTTTTCTTGATCAATTTAATCAAAGTTTTATTACTTGACTCGGCTTGTCCATTAGCCTGAGTGTAATATGGAGATGAATTGAGCAACTTAATTCTATAGGATTCGGCGAATTCACGTACCTCCTTAGACATAAAAGAAGTACCTTGATCCATTGTCAATGTTTGAGGAATACCGAATCTATGAATAATATTTTGAGTAACAAACTCAATCACATCTCGATGCGTCATATTCTTCAAAGGAATCGCTTCAGTCCACTTAGTAAAATAATCCGTAGCAACCAATATGAAACTATGTCCTTTTGATGATGGAGGATTAATTTGTCCAATAAAATCCAACCCCCAACCTCGGAACGGCCATGGCTTAATAATAGGATGCATCAATGCAGCAGGAACAAGTTGCAAATTCCCAAACTTCTGACATTCTCCACATCCTTTGTAATACTTAAAACAATCTGCCGTCATAGTAGGCCAATAGAAACCGGCTCGTCTAAGTAACCACTTCATCTTTGGAGCCGATTGATGTGTACCACAAATACCTTCATGGACCTCAGCCATGGCAACCTTGGCCTGATCCGAGTCAAGACACTTTAACAATAAATCTTCGGCGTTCCGACGATAGAGTTCATCGCCAAGCAAAACGTATTTAAATGACGTTCGCCGAATATTTTTATCTGCACCACGACCAGGATCTTTCAAATAAGTAATAATAGGCACTCTCCAATCCTGATCTTCAACTTTGGATTGATTAGCATCATCCAAAGGATTTTTGCTTCTGTCAGGGGACGAAGCGGTCTGACCGCTTTCAGAATCGGTCGGACCGGTTCTGGCAGTAAAACCGGTCTGACCGGTTTCTGAAACCGGTGTGACCGGTTCGTCCAGAACCAGAACCTCGGCTTTTGTTCGCATCGGTTTTTGGAGATAGAAATATTTCTTTGCAACCATATAACCAGATGCTTTCTGAGCCAGAGTATTTGCCTTGTTATTTTCTTCTCTTGGAATATGTTTGATAGTAAATTCATCAAAAGAAGCAATGATATCAAGACATCTATCAAGATATGCATTTAATGAACCATTATAGCATTGGCATACCTTTGACACTTGTTGTACCACCAGGAGCGAATCACCAAAAGCTTCAACATGTTTTACTCCCATGTCTTGCAAAAATTCGAAGCCAAATAGAAGAGCTTCATATTCAACTTGATTATTGGTTCGCTTTTCTTCCAATCGGTTTGAAAACTCAAAGGCGGCACCACTCGGAGAAATCAAAACAGCACCAATTCCTTGTCCATCATTGCAAACCGATCCATCAAAGTATAACCTCCATGGTGTACAAGCAACATAGCCGACGTCGAATTCACAAGTATCATTTATCCGATGTTCAACAATAAAATCAGCTACAATTTGGCTTTTCATTGATTTTAAAGGTTCACAAGTCAAATCATACTCAACTGAAGCATAAGCCCATTTGCCGATTCTCCCGCTAGAAATCGGCTTTTGCAACATATGTTTAATTACATCGGTTTGACACAACACGATGCAAGTGCTAGATAGTAAATAATGCCTCAATTGAGTACAAGCATGGTACAAGGATAAACACAACTTCTCAATGAAAGTATACCTTGTTTCTGCATCGATGAGCCGTCGGCTTACATAAGCAATCACATACTCCTTGTTTCCGATTTCTTGAGTCAAAACAGCCCCAATAGTTTTATCTTCAGCTGCCACATAGAGTTTAAATGGAACTCCTCGCTTAGGCGCCCTAAGCACCGGTGGTGAAGACAAGTACTCTTTGATTTTCTCAAAAGCTTCTTGCTGTTTTGCCCCCCAGTTAAAATCGGCTTCATCTTTCAACCGAAGTAAAGGAGTAAAAGCATCAACCTTTCCAGACAAGTTAATTATAAATCTTCTCAAGAAATTTACTTTGCCTAGAAACTTTTGCAAATCCTTTTTGCAAGTAGGAGCTTCGACTTTCTTCATAGCTTCAATTCTCTTGGGATCAACTTCTATGCCATTCTCATGAATAATAAACCCAAGAAACTTCCCAGCCGAAACACCAAAAGCACATTTGAGTGGATTCATCTTCAAGCCATACCGTTGCATCCTCTCAAGAGCAAGTTTTAAATCGGCTAAATGAGAATTCAAGCCATCCGATTTAACTACAATATCATCAATATACACTTCCACAATAACACCAAGTAAATCATGAAAGATTAAATTCATAGCTCTTTGATAAGTTGCACCGACATTCTTTAATCCAAAGGTCATAACTACCCACTCAAATAAACCAATAAATCCTGGACATTGAAAGGCCGTTTTGTGCATATCCTCTTCGGCCATGAAGATTTGATTATATCCGGCATTACCGTCAAGGAAACTAACAACACGATGTCCAGAAGCTTCATTGATTAAGACATCGGCTATAGGCATGGGATATGAATCCTTTGGAGTGGCTTTATTAAGATCTCTAAAATCAATGCAAACTCTAAGTTTTCCCGAATCTTTCTTTTCAACGGGAACAATATTAGAAATCCACTCCGCATAACGACAAGTCCGAATAAAACCAGCATCTAATAAACGATTAATCTCTTCTTTTATTCGGTCATAAATAGCGGGATTAAAACGTCTAGCCGATTGTTTAAACGGTCTAAAACCGGCTTTTATTGGTAAACGATGCTCAACTAAGTCACGACTTAAACCAGGCATCTCACGGTACTCCCAAGCAAAACAATCGACATACTCTTTCAACAAATTTATTAATTCGGCTTTAAACTTAGCCGATAAATTTTTGTTTACAAAAGTAGGCCTAGGAATAGTACCATCACCAATATCTATTTTTTCTAAAGGATCAGCTGATGTAAAACCTTGACCCAGCTTACCCATATCACCAAGATCTTCAATGGCTTCGAACGTACCGACCGAATGTTCTCGATAATGATCAATTCGGTCTTGAAGCCACTGTCCAGACGCAAACCGGCCTAACCGGTTCCCAGAAGTGGTCTGACCGGTTTGGCTTGATCGACGCTCTTCAGATCCAAACCGGTCTGACCGGTTTCCAGAAGCGGCCTGCCGGTTTGTCTCTGTTGATTTTGTTGCTCCATTAATTACAGTAAGTAATTCAACCGATTTTCCATCGGATTTAATGTAGCAGGAACAAAACCATCCTTAGTGCAACTGATCAGCTCATAGTCGGTCAAATCCATGCCCGACAAACATTGGACCTTCTCATTTGCACTAAGAAAATCGGAATCGGCCGTTGCAACGAAGGAAGAAGCGTCACCATGGACAACTTCAACTTCATCGCCGATCCACTGAATAAGATATTGATGTAAGGTAGATGGAATACATTTATTTGCATGAATCCAATCTCGACCAAGGATTAAACTGAAGTTACCTTGCACCTCGGAGACGAAGAAAGCCGTAGCAATAGTCTTGCTCTCGACGGTCAACTCCATAGAAGCCACCCCCTTGGCACCAATGGGATCACCTCCACCAACTCCACTGACCGTCATGTTCGTCTTGATCAGTTCTTCGTCTTTCCCGCCAATTTTCTTGTAGAGAGAGTATGGCATGAGATTCACAATGGCTCCACCATCAACCAACATACGAGAAATTGGCTTCCCGTTGATGTGCCCTCTCATATACAAAGCCTTGAGATGATTTTCTGATTCACTAGGCTTCTGAAACACAGCATCTCGCGGTCCAAGTTGAAGATGAGAAATTTCCTCCTCCGGCACCACACAATAATCAGAAGATAAATAGACAACATTAATTTCCATGTTTTCACGCTCTGGAGAAGGTTCAAAATCAACTAACTCTTCATCTTCAACCACTGGAGGAATCGGTGGAGTAGTTTCGATGGTTGAAGAAGCATCAGCCCCCGCTTCTGTCATCAAACCGGTCTGACCGGTTTCAGAAACCGGTCTGACCGCTTCTGCAGCGGTCGGCTGACCCAAACCGGTCTGACCGGATTCAGAAACCGGTCTGATCGGTTGTGCTGCTGATTGCACAACGGGTTTAGCTTGCCAAATCTTGGTCTGAGGGATCATAGGCCTGTAGTTGTTGAAGTAGTCATCCCTCATCTTCTCAGCTTCCTGTACCCTTTTTTCTTTGTTCCGCAAGCGCTGTAATTTCCGCTTTTGTGTATGGGTCAGACCAGAAGGACACCACCTTGGTTGGAAGACCTTCTTTATGCCCTTGCTGCTGCTGGCCTCATGATCATTAGCTATGACCGGCCTTTTGACTGGAACAGGAGCCGAATCTCCAATGACTATTGGCTTTGTACTCAAATCTTGCATAGCCACTGGAATATCATCAATTTTAACAAAACCACTGGCTCTGGCTTGCATGTCCTCCTTCTTCTCCTTGATGCGGTACTCTTGCTTAGGAGGAACTTGAATTCTCTAATCAGACCGAAACCGGTCTGACCGGTTTACAAAACCGGTCTGACCGCTTTGGTGAGCAGCCAAAGGACCTGATTGGTATGAGCCCAATCGGTCATGCACTGAAGTCCTAGTAATATCACCACGGCGCTTATGAGCTGTAGAATTGATCCAACGCTGTGGTGACCTCTGTCTCTTTTTTGTTGGCCGATCAACTTGAACGGCCTTTGTGTACTTGTTCATGAGCTGAGAGAAAGTAGGTCCTTGCTTCAGAACCTTTCCTTGAATCTTTGGCTCATTAAATTTCCAAGTACCCACTTCCGGACGCTTGGGCTTGAAAGTCCTTGGACGGTCTGGAGACAAACTGGTCTGACCGGTTTGGGAAACCGGTCTGACCGGTTTCGCCTGGCTAGCGGACCGATTCTCTTCCAAAGAACCCCCTTGCCCCCCGGGCCTTGATGTGTTAATAGTAATCTTCAGAGACTCTTTTCCATCCAGAGTCCTCCCAATCATCACTGTTCTGACCGGAACTTTGTCATCAACTTTTTCCGGCCTTGGGTCTCCAATCACCACATTCTTACCTTTAGCTCCATCGACTTGTTCTGGCCGAATCAACACTTTAGTATTCACATCCAAGGTATGAACAGGGAAAGGAGCCTTATCAACTTGCATTTCAGCTAGCACTAATCGACCTTCATTAAGGGCCGATTGTACCTGTCGACGAAAAACATTGCAATCGTTGGTCGCATGAGAAAAAGAATTATGCCACTTACAATATACACGATTTTTCAATTGATCGGCTGGTGGAATTGCATGAGAAAGTTTAACAAAGCCATTCTTAAGCAATTCATCAAAAACACGATCACATTTGGCTACATCAAAAGTAAATTTTTCTTTTTGCCGATTTTTCTGAATCGGCTTCAATGAAGGACAAGAACCAGGTTTACTCTTTGATGACCAAACAAATTCAGCGGCATAAATTTCTTTATCATCGTCCGAACTATCAGAATCATTATCAACAATATGCACGTTCGAACGATGGGGTTTAGCAGATTCTTTCGAATTTTTAAACTTAAGCTCTAGACTCATAACCTTCATTTGCAAGTGATTAATAGTAAGGAAATCAGAACCTTCTAATTTTTCCTTGTAATTAGACCGTAAGCCTGCAAAAGCTAAATCTGCTAAATCCTTTTCAGAAACAGTGATATTAAAGCATCGGTTCTTAACATCCTTAAATCTTTTAAAGTATTGAAGAACCGATTCCTCACGGCTTTGTTTAACCGATGTTAAATCAGATAATTTTGCCTCGTTTTCTCCGCTAAAGAAGTGATCATGAAATTTTCGCTCCAATTGAGTCCAATTATGAATAGAATTTGGAGCAAGCGAAGAAAACCATGAAAAGGCAGTTCCAGTTAAAGATAATGAGAACAACCGTATACGTAATGCCTCATAAAATGATGCCTCTCCTAATTGCAAAATATATTGACTAATGTGTTCCCAAGGAGTTCTATTATCTTCGCCACTGAATTTAATAAAATCAGGAACACACCAACCATTAGGATAAGGAACCAAATCAAACTCAGGCGGATACGGTTTCTGATATAAGCGTGCACTACCCAATTCAAGCCTCAGTTTTGCTCTAAGTGTATTAGCTATGTCTTCTTTAAACTTAGCTAACTCGGCTTGATATTTCTCATCACCTCTGTTATGTGGAATGCGGGGAACACCATACATCGTATTCTGAGAAGTACTCGGAATCGGCGCGTGAAACGTGCCAGATCCGTGGGGTATACTTCCCGTGGTGCGTGGAATAGTGTAAACAGGACCAGAAGAAGATGTATTAGACAAAACCATCGCACCAGATGCTCCTGCACCCAAAGAACCGGTCTGACCACCAGAGGGGGCCAAACCGGTCTGACCGGTTGTACAAACCGGTCTGACCGGTTCGTGGACCGAACCAGGGTGAGGTGTTTGTCCCGCATAAAAATTCACCGGCATGCCCAAATTAGAATCTAAAACATGTTCTGGCATGCCTGATGAGCTAGGTAATTCATTAGATTCTAAATTAATTTTATTTTTATCAGAATTACCAGTCATACTAGCAATTAATTCACTAGTAGCAGTTTGTGCAGCAAGTAACCTATCATCCATCATGCGAGTAATTTGCTGCATCAAATCAGAGGATTCGCCAGTTACCTTTGGAAGTTCTTCAACTTGGTCGTTTGCCAGCTTGAAAGCCGGCATGACGAATTCCTCCACTCTCTTGACAAGACCACCGCGATCTTTCTTGAAGCCCTTCAAGAATTGCGTCCTGAAGTGCTCCTCGGCGATCAGGTACCGCTTCCGCTCCTCGTCCGTGAGCTCTTCCATCGTCGCGGCGATGATGTTGTCTTTGTCAAGGTCGCACGTTGATCCAGATATATTTGGAGTAGATTGAATCGGTCTTGAAACCAGATTAACCTTCCCCAGCGGAGTCGCCAAAAAGTATGTTGACACGAAAACGCGCCAACACACTCGAAGATCGATCAAACGCGCAGCACGGCCGTCACAACGGCCAACTCCTGACTTCCCGGGGCAAACCGGTCAGACCGGTCTATAGAACCGGTCAGACCGCTTCTGGTCGGGAGGTCGTGAAGACCTAGAAACCCAAGCTCGGGAGGGACCCCGTCGGAGCTCGAGCAATCTAGGGTTGCTCTAAGGTCGGCAGGCCACCTAGAACGCCCTTGAACGCCGTAGAGACGAGCAAAGAACAGAATATGGGGGTTGGAAAAGACTAGGGTTTGAGAGATAAAAAGTAAAGGATAAATGTGTTTGATTCGATTGGGAATATATCTCAATCGGCCTTAGCCTTTATATTTATAGGCCGGGGAAGTCTTACCCCTTTCGAATAGGTTACAATATGGGACTAAAACTCGGAATCCTAATCCTACTCGAATTACAGAAGCAAACGACCGGTTTGGCCCAAGGCCCAATTTGACCGTCACCACATGTCAAAGACGAACCTCGACCGACTCTCTGTGGAGGACGAACGCCGGCCGGCCGACCCGCCCGCTGCACCGGCCCGACGACGCATTCAGGATTTGGCGATCGACCATGGAGACGTCAGAAGTGGAGGGGAGCCAGGGAGGGGGTCCCTAAATAGCTTCCGTGCACTTTTTAGCACACTTGGCTTAGAAGCCCATCTAGCCCACCCAAGCGCGCGGGGAGGAACGGACGGCCCAGGAAATCGACTAGCAAGTTTTGCCGTCAGCGCGCCGTTATTGCGTAAGGCAAACAGAAATTTTCCACGCGCGGAACTTTTTGCCCCGCTTTGAATTTTTGGCGCCAGGCGAATCAAGAAATTTTCCACGCGCGAAAATTTTTCCTCGGCTTTGAATTTTTGGCGCGAGCCGAATCGAATTTTTTTTCTCACGCTTTGACTTTTTTGCGGGGCAAGTGGTTATAAGGGGAAAGTAACGGGTGGAAACTCTACACTACAAACTTGAAGTTCTTGAAAGGTGCATATAAACTAAATTACATATAAATCTGAAATTTTACATGTTTATATTTTTAAACCTGACTTTTTGCGAACTCTTTACACAAGTAAATCTGAATCATTACATGAGAGCTTTTAAACGAGAAATCATCACGATATCTCCTTTGAAGTTTTGACGTACTGAACCTGTAAATAATGTTGAACACACTTCAGTGAATTGTTGAATTGGATATACACAAATTGTTGAATAGAATGACATAAATAGTTGAATGCTGTTTAATTAAGTATTTGTTGAAATGTTGCACACATTGATTAAATTGTTGAAGCACATATACACAAATTGTTTAATAGAGCAATATAAATAGTTGAATGGGCGTCTAATAACGCCTTTATCGAAATGGTGAACTATATTGATTAAATTGTTGAGTTAGATATAAACAAATTGTTTAATAGAACAATATAAATGGTTGAATGGGCGTGTAATAAAGCCTTTATCGAAATGTTGAACTATATTGATTAAATTATTGAATTAGTATATTCAGAGTGTTATCAATAAAATAACAAATTGTTGAATTTGTATATTCGGAGTGTTAAAAATGAAATAACAAATTGTTGAATTGACAAACCTGTGAGTAGTGTGCGGTGGCTAGATTTTTTTTCCGTTATCGCTCTGTGCCTTTTTTCCTGCGCCTTTTTTTCTCGGGTGGTGGAAAGTACCCTTGCATCTTTTTTTCCTTTTTTTATTATTCAATTATCACTACTAAGTATGTAGTTATAGGAGGTACGATATTGCAGTCGACATTCCAAAAATAACCGTTCAACATTCTGATTATACCATTTTAACATTTTCACATAAAAGTTAAACTAACATGCTCAAAGTATTAAACTAATATTTCCATGTACTAGGTTCAACATTTTTATTAAACTAATTCAACAATTTGTATAAACTAGATCAACATTTTGTGTGGAAATGTTGAAGCAGCAAGTCCAAAATATTGAAATATCATATTGAAAGTGTTGATTCTAAAAGATACATATATAAAATAAAAATATATTCATATTGGATCTTATTCTGTCGCATTAATTACAAATAACATGGTAGTTCAAACGAATTTGAAAAATGATTAACGATTCAAGAGAAAATCGCATTTGAAGGTTGAAACTCAAACTAGATTCCCGTCCGTGGCTGGCTGACGTCGGACGCTTTTAGCTCACCCGCCCGCTGCTGCGAAGCCGCTTCGGATCCAAATAAATATGCGATCCCAACCGTTGCACGGATCTCAAACAGTGGAAGCTAGCATGCTAAAAAAACTTGTGGAAGCTATATAGGAATCCCGGCCAGGGAGAGGGAAGGGAAGAGGGGGCTCCTATATAACAAACGGAAGCTAGATAAGCAAGTTAGCTTTAAAGCCCATTAAGCCCAACAACATCCGTGTCTTTCTCATATATCTGTTCTAGATGATTCTATCTAGATATTGATGTGAGAATCTTTCTCGTACACTAAAATTTATACGATTCGTGACTTTCTCTGACTTTTTTTATTTTTTCCAAATGAATATAGTCAATATTTTGAAATACTAGATTCAACGTTTGTCTAAACTTTGTTCAACAATCCTAATAAACCACTTCAACAATTTCAACATTGTTGTATATAGTTTTTACATAAGAGATCCAAAGACGGCCAAACCAGTAAACCAGTAAATCAACATTTTGAAATACTAGATTCAACAATTTTTCCAATTTAGTTGAACAACTATAATAAACTAGTTCAACATTTTAGGTAAAAAAGTTGAAACAGTATATACTGCTTGTTGGACATGCATACCGAAACGTTGAGTCAATACACTCTAAATGTTGATTTTTTTAAAAAAATAAAAAAACAAATATAATATATACATATGAGATCTTATTTTGTTGCATTAATTCAATAGAGCACCATGGTTCAAACGGTTTCAAAAATGAATAAACGGTTTAGGAGATAAATACGTTTGAATCTTAAAACTTACTCACGTTCTCACAACACACCCAACGACACACTGCCACGTAGTATCCTCACGTACTGGTATTGGTTCGTTGTACCACGTCCGCCTCCGCTCGCATGTATCTGAGCCGTTGTAAAGGTTCAGCACGAATCTTGTACACCGGAAGCCAGCCCATCAAAAAAGTTTCCGGAAGCTATATAGGATCGGCGGCAATTAAGGGCCCACTGCTTGAGGGGGCACCTATCTAGCTTCCGTTCACTTTTTTAGCTAGGTGGCTTAGAAGCCCACTAAAGCCCACCAACCACACGTGAGAGGAACATACAAGCGGATGGCCCAAGAAAGTAAGCCTGCAAGACGAACGAACTTTACCGCGCCGTTAAACTCGATCCAGGGTGGAGAAATATCCTCACGCCGTAAACATTTTTCAGGATAAACTAGATCAACATTTTAAATACTAGGTTCAACATTTTCTCAAACTTAATTCAACAATTCAGATAAACTAGATCAACATTTGTATGGAAATGTTGAAGCACTACTTTTAAGATGTTGAGATAGTTATTCAAAATGTTGAAATAGCATATTAGAAATGTTGATTAAAAAATATACACATATAAAATAAAAATATACTTATATTGGATCTTATTTTGTTGCATTAATTCCAAATAACATTATGGTTCAAATGGATTTGAAAAAGGATTAACGGTTTAGGAGAAAATCGCATTTGAAGGTTTAAACTCAAATTAGATTCCGTCCCTGGCAGACGTCGGACGCCAACCCGCCAGCTGGGAACGCGCTTCGGATCTAAGGAAACATATGATCCTAGCCGTTGCACGGATCTCAAACAGTGAAAGCTACCTTGACAAAAAAAATTTGTGGAAGCTATATAGGTTTCCCGCACTGCTCGAGAGCCGAAAAGAGAGGAGGGCAGTGGGCCTCTCAAGCAGGCCAACACAGGCGGAGATTGGCTGAGCTTGGCCTTAGCCGCTGGGCCAACGGCGAGGGGCTATGGAAATTCAAGTGGGCCCTGTAATGGTCATAATGGTCTTAGGCCCAAATGCAAACTCGTGACATATAATATTCTACTAGAAATGACCGGCTAATTTTTTGATCTACTATAAAACAGAGGAAATAATAGCATTTACTGTAGACAGCTAAAGCATAAAAAAATTATTTATACTCCGATGGCCGAGAGAGTTCACTGCCACTTTCAGTTTCAAGTGCTCACGAGTGACACTCAGGGGCCTGCTGCCGCCGTTTGCAAGCGAGGCAAGAAGAAAGAAAAGAAAACCCCCTCTTCCTCCGCCCGTCCGCCGTAGCCATAGCCATGCTCCCCGCCGGCGGAGACGGGTTGACGGGAGAGGGCGGCGGGCCGCCCATCCGCCGTCGAGTCGATCGAAGTGTTTGCTGCTAGTGGTAAGCAGAAGCCACGATTTCCCTTCGTTCCACCTAATCAAAATTTTTCCTTTTTATCTTTGTTCGCGACGGCGCCTTGAGGCTTGAGTGACCCCTTCATCTACTGCTTCTCTGCGGTCGAGCGGCGTCCTTGATACCTAGTCCGATCTGTTCTGCATTTCGGTTCTCTTCGTTTCCCCGCAAGCTGCGACCTTGGGTAACATGGATCGATTGGAGACACCTGGCCTTCAGGATTAATAAGCTGTACTCTTTCAGTTGAAGATTGATTGGGGATTCTTGGCCTTCGGGATTGATAAACTGACTATCTGAGTGCAGGAATTTGTAGCAATACGGGAGTACAGTGACGTGTTTCAGCCAACAGGGAACAACTGCCCTTGAGTTCAGGCAAATGCCAAGTGAAATTAACGGTGGCGATTAGTCAGAATCAAGTGTGCAATGTTTCTGAAGTCTGACACGATATCTCTAATTGGTTGCTTGGATCATCAGTTTTGTACTTTTGTTGACACATCTTGTTTAGTTTTATTTATAAAATAGTTTGTGTTCGGCAATCTCATTCTTTCATTCCTTTTACTATTTTTGTTTGTGTTCACCTGTGTTATGTTATATTCTCAGGAACAGACCTTATCATATGTTAGTCGCATTGCTGTACCTGTGGTGGGGTATCCAGCTTAATTTACTGAAGGGAAATGTTTTTTTTTCAGCTGCAGCAGGTCAGGATCTTGGGACAGAATCTGGAAGCAGAAAGAGGAAAGCCACAGCTATGTCTGAAGATTCGAGGAGTCTGGTTGGGAATGGAGGTATGCTTTAATGAAAACCCACTCTGATCTTCCGCTCTTCTTCATGCTATGCTTTAATATTTGTGACCCATGTTCATGCTATGGCTTTAATATTTGTGACCCATGGGCAGAACATTTGGAGGTGGCGTGCGACGATTCTCAGAGGGTTTTAAAGGAAATTGAAGACCTGAGGGCTCAACTAGATGAGGATCTGAAACAGCTTGGATATTGTGAGGCAAATCAGAAGCTGAGAGTTGAGCTGGATCTAAAAGCGAAAGAGATACGATGCCTAATGAAGCAGAATGAGGAGATGCAGGCCAAGTATGACGGTATGAGGAAGATAAATGAAGAGCTGCAAGACAAGAATGATGGCCTTGTGAAGCAGAATAAGGAGTTGCAAGCCATGAATGATGGCCTGGTGAAGCAGAACAAGGTGCTGCAAACCAATAATGATGGCATGATGAAACAGAATGGAGAGCTGCAAGCCAAGAATGGCAGGGTAACTATGCAAAATGAGGAGTTGCAAGCAAAGAATGATGACCTGATGAAGCAGAATGAGGAGCTGCAATCCAAGAATGATGGCCTAGTGAAGCATAATGAGGAGCTGCAAGACAAGAATGATGGCCTTGTGAAGCATAATCAGGAGTTGCAAGCCAAGAATGATGGCCTGGTGAAGCAGAACAAGGTGCTGCAAACCAAGAGTGATGGCATGGTGAAGGAGAATGCGAAGCTTCAAGCCAAGAATGGCAGGATAGCTATGCAAAATGAGGAGTCACAAGCAAAGAATGATGGCCTGATGAAGCAGAATGAGGAGCTGCAATCCAAGAACGATGGCCTAGTGAAGCATAATGAGGAACTGCAAGCCAAGAATGTTGGCCTAGTGAAGCAGAATGCGGAGCTGCAAACCAGTAGTGATGGCATGAGGAAGCGGAACGGGGAACTTCAAAGCAAGAATGACGACCTAACGAAGCAGAATGAGGAGCTGCAAGCCAAAAATGATGGCCTGAGCAAGCAGAACGATGCGCTGCAAGCCAATAATGTTGGCCTTGCGAAGTAAAATGAGGAGGTGCAAACTGATAATGGCAGCATGGAGAAGCAAAATGTGGAGCTGCAAACCAAGAATGACAGATTAACAAATTGGATCAAGATGCTGGAAGACAAGATTGATGACCTGACGAAGCAGAACAAAGAGCTGCAAGCCAAGAATGATGGCCTGAGGAAGCGAAATGAGAAGCTACAAGCCACGAATGACAGCCGCATGAAATGGATTGAGGAGATGGAACAAAGGAAGCGGAGTGGGTTGATGCAAGACAAGAGTGATGGCCTAACGAAGCAGAACAAGGAGCTGCAAGCCAAGAATGATAGCCTGAGGAAGCGGAATGAGAAGCTACAAGCCACGAATGAAAGACTCATGAAGTGGATTGAGGAGCTGGAAGCCAACAATGACAGCCAAAGGAAGCGGAGTGATGAGCTGCAAGCCAAGAATGACAGCTTGATGAAGCTGAATGAGGATACACAAGCGAAGAATGGCAGCCTAACAAAGCGTGGCGAGGAGCTGCAGGCTGAGAATGACGGCCTAAGGAAGTGGAATGAGGAGCTGCGGGCAAAGAATGATGGTCTGACGAACCGAAATGAGGAGTTGCAGTCCAATAATGACAGCATGAGGAAGTGGAATAAGGAGCTACAAGTCAAGAATGATCGTCTCCACAAGAATGTAAGCTTCCACTTTAAATTATTTTAAATGAAGGGCAGGAGCTCTGCCATTCCCTTAAGAAGAATTGAACCACAACACTAGGCCTCCTATGTTTATTACCCTTATACAACAGATGTTGGGTCTGTACTGCTTCCTACCTTCCAATGGAAACCTGGGCCAATCAAAATGAAATCATGGTTCATTAGAAGTTTGTGAGTGTTTAATAAGTTGTGGTGGTAAAGTAGAAATGTCTAATTTGCGGTAACTTTTCTTGTTATCAATAAGATTATGGAGATTCTGCAAAATGAGATTGACACTAAGAGAAAGCACTTGCTGCAATTTGAGGAGGGCAAGAGGATGCTACAGAAGTCATCTGTGGAAGGTATACAATCTTTTTACATGCCCCTTTTCGTATGCATGGTGATGCGAAGCTGCTCAAAATTCACTAAAATAGAGTAAATCATCAGTTATATTTATGCCATGTACTACATATTTGCAACCGCTCCAGTTCCATCAATCTTTGACATTATTGATGGTGAAAATTTTAATATAACAATTGTGGGTTATTTTCTTTATTTATCGCATATGATTAGTAAGGTTTAACCTTTTGAAGTATTGCCAAATTATATTGGTTTGGTGTAACACTTGTTTATGAGAACAAGTTGGTTTTAAGCATAAGTAGCCTAATTTTCATGGTTTAGCCTTATTTGCTTTGGGTTGTGCACCAATGACATTATGAGAGAAGTTTGTTTTTCCCACTTTCAATTAAACTCAAGCTCCAGGTTGATTTATGCAGCATTGGCTGAGAAAATTGGTGTCAACAGAAAAGCTGAAGATAAGTCAGAAGTAAGCTAACTGTCCATTGAAGTGTCCATATTTATTCATATGGAGTATGTGATAAGTTTCTTTCAGAAACAAGAAAATCCATTAACCTGCCCAATTTTTTTTGAAGCAGCAACTTGAGGTGGAAGCAGCAAAATTGGATTCAACAATTCATGGCAAGACTGAGAAGTCGAGTGAGCTGTTGAAACATGAAAATTTTTCAGAAGAGTTGGGCTCAGAGACAATAGATACCCGGAGAGAATCCATAGGGGTACTACTCATGGAATTACTACAAAGATCGAGACAATATGTGGTACTACTCATCAAATTGTTTCAGTGTTATATGCTTAGCAATTACTTTGCACCTGATGAGTTTTTTATTAATTGATGTTCATGGAATGCTTCTCTTCAATTCTCAGGGCTTGGAGGATGGGATCAATGGATACACAGATAATGGGACCAAAATCTCCTGGGACATTATTTTGGAGTCTATCCAGCACCTCAAGCAAGCAGAGGTATGACCTGTAGTAAAGTTATCAATCATTTTCTTTGTCTTACACACGTTTAATTTGCAGCAAACCCTTCACCGAGCTGCATCTAACTTTGAGGAGATCGACCGCCTCCAATCTCAAGTGACCAAACTTAAAGCTACCACCAACCAATTGATGGCTAACAACTGTACACTCACAGAAGAGGTTGCTGGTAAGGTTTTCTTGTATATATGATGTGTATAGACTTTGATGGACTTTCCGATCATTTTCCTGATCTTCTATTTGCTGCAGCCTCTGCTGTCGACCTGGACCACACTCGGAAGAAAAATAAAGAGCTGGAGTTGGAGAAGGCTTCAGCAGAACAGCTGATGGCTATGATGCAGCAGTTACTCCCTCCCATCTTGGAGGAGTTTGACGTGAAGATACCCTCCCTGGAGGGGTTGACTACCTTGGAAGCGCGCACTCGAAGCTTGGATGAAATTGCTACCAAGCTCAAGGAGCTCCCGGAAGTCATTCGGAACCAGGAACTGGAACTGTTGAAGGAGGCGGCCACTTTATGCGGGAGTCATGTGTTGGCCATCCTGAAGAGTCAGCTTCCCGACTTGGACCTCTCTGTAATCAAACATGGGTTCAAAGGATCGGAGAAAGAAGCCGAAGAGCTCGCTGTGTCCCTTCGGTCCCTGGTTGAGCCCGTGTCTTGCGCGATGGAGTAGGATGGTCCGAACATTTGCATGTATTATCTAAGCCAATAACTTAATTAGGTCGTGTCTTATATCAGGTTGAGTGGTGTTTATTGATTGTCTGCATGGACAATTGCTCTCACCTGAGCCATATGATAGGGGGTACTTTTGCATCAGCTCATACAAGCTGACCCATGCAATCAACCAAATACAATGCATCCACCTATAAGTTTCTTATGGGAGTAACCAAAAACTCTTCTTAAGTGTTGCCCTGTACATATTCTTTGCGTTTGGAACAAACTTTGCTCTCGATCTGCGGTACTCAAGTATATATTGCATGATATATATTTCCTTGTCTATGAAATTGATTTGCTGCAACAAGTGCGAGCAAGAATTAACAACTCACGCAATAATGTCAGGGAAACATTATTGAACAGGAAATGAAGCATGAAGTAGCAAAATTGCATTGGATGCTGAAATAGACAGCAAGATGTATAAGATGAGTGAAATGTTGGAAGAAAGCTTTTCTCACGAGTTGATCTCATCAGCGCTGTCAAAATACATTGAAACCAACATGGAATTACAGGATGCTCAAAAAGAGTTGATACAGGTGGGTGCTCCTCATCACTCGGAGTGTTGAGCGTTTTTGCACATATTGTCTCGATCTTCTTAGTAAGATTTTTTTTCTCCATAGCATTAAACATAAAATTAACGGAGCAGTTTTTATTTTTGAGTTAATGGCCTTAATATAAAGCACGCAGCTCCGGATAAAGATGATGGGAGTATGGGATAACACTTGCTGAAATACCTTTCGAAGATGCTTGCCGGAGGAAGTATGCCAATGGCGATAAGCTCAAGGTCAGAGCGGCAATGCTGATCTCTGATTGGCAGGACCAAGTGAGGAATATAATACATCTTGGCACAATAGCACCCTTCCAAGGATCGTTGAGGACGCCAATGACAAAACTAAGGTATGAGTATACGCACACAGAATTATAACTGTAAACGCAGAGTTGAGTTTGTGTCGAGCAGCAATCTAACCACTGTCATCGACTCATCGTCGATCTGGATGACGCGTGGCCGAGATGAACGAGCACAACTCCAGCGGAGGTTAATTACCTGCGCGCGAGCTCTGGATGTACCGTGGGCGACGGTGAAGGAGGCTGATGAGGTCGTCAGGCAGCTCAAGCCGAAGAAATGACGGCTGAACTAATTTCCAATGTGAGTTGTTATGGCTGGTTCATGGAAGCTCTACGTACTATATAGACGATCAATTCCTATGGGAACCTTTGAAAATGTTAAATAAAGTACCGCTGTTTTAATTTATACCTATTTTTTGTTAAATAAAGTTCGATGTGTGTAGGCAAGTAGTACTGTCTATAGGAGGAACATTAATTATAAACAAAGGGCGATTTGAATTTTGGAAAAATATATGTTATGTGGGTGGAAGTTTAACTCAAGCAGTAAATGTTATGATGACACGAGGATGATGTACATACGTGCCACTAACTCAGTCCTTACTATATGTTTATAATGTCGACTCTTATATTGCATGAGAATTAACATTCCCTCCTCAAAAGATTATATTTTTTAAGTGAAAACAACAATTATGCACGTCTAGATAAACATTGGATAACCATATTCAAAACAAGATTTTATGGTATTAATAACTGGAATTTTACTTCAGAAGTTTAGGGGAAAATAACCAGCTCTAACCAGACAAGCAGAATTGTACTTGTTTTGAAACAGGCGTATGTTGTGTCAAAGATATTGGGTGTGCTTACAGAAGTTACGGACTACTTCCTCTGGTTATAAATAAGTGAGATACTTATAGTTTGCAAGTAATTGTCCATAAACCTAAAATTTACATGATACGCCTGATTATTAAGCCACCAAGAAACCACACTCATCACTCAAGATTCTCTATACATACAAATGAACATATAAAGATGAATGCACAAAAGATACCTAAGTGTAGATTCTCTATACATATGTTTTAAGTAGTAAAAAAACACAAGCCACAGCTATTTTTTAGAAATTATTCTGACGTTATGAAACAACAAAAGAATTAGTGTTTTATTTTATTGTAACAAGAATAGACTCTGTTGCAATTAATTATTAAATCAATATTAGTAAAAATATTTCTTTTTGAGTGAGGGGAGTATATATAGCGTTCCCAGCAGGCTCCCACGGTCCCACCCAATGCACTTGAATTGAACCGCATTAAAATCAGAGCCAGAGGAAGGCAAAGGAGTGAAAGCAGACTCATAACTCAGTTACAGAGAAGTGGCCGCAGTCAGTAGCTGGTTGCTGGTGCCGGTTTTTACTGAGAGAAAAACACCGCTGACTGGTTGGTGGCTGGTGACTGGTGCTGGTTTTTGTTGAGAGAAAAACACTGCTGACTGGTGGCTTACAATCCAAACGAACAGGGCTATGCATTGGCCTTACAGATGCTAGCTACCGAGTTGCTGTCCTGTTAACACTGCATGCATGGCAGCGTCCGTGTTCCTGGATTGTTTGGCTGTGGAATCTGCGGGTGCCTTTTATATTAGATAGATCTGTTACTGGTCTGTTTTGGATTATGTCTCAGCTAACGCCAAACATCAGTACCTAGCAATCTGCCTTGTATACGCTATCCTTCTTTGAAGTGCCAAGATAGGTTCTTAAAAAAATTAGATTTCTATAGGTCACGCTTCTTCTGACAAGGCGACGGGCGCATAAAAAGAAGTATAGATTGGCCCGATGGCCGATTTTGTATAGTCGTCCTAAAGATCAAGGGGACTTGGTATTTTGGATCTCGATACTCAGAACAAATGTTTACTAAGCAAATGGCTATTTAAACTCATCAACGAGGATGGTTATGGCTATGGGTGGGAATGGATCATGTCCCTTATGCCTTCTTCATAATCCAACTTGGCCCTATTAATTTTAACTCAAGAACCAGTAGTATTTTGGTCCGGCCCTAATTGAGCCCGATCCTTCAAATTTCTAGTACCAAATATAGGGCCCTTTACCACCCCTAGTTATAGCAACAAGTTCTTCGAAACAAGTATTTGACTAATCAAACGATTACACAAGTCAATAGAAAACTAAAAAACTCCTAATTTTGGACAGGTTTGATGAATGTCAACGATCAAATCCTAGGGATAGGTCGGTTCGGATTAAATGATGGCAATTGGATTCGTTTTTGGGAAGACACATGGTTAGAAAATACAAAAATAAAGGATCCACGCCCCATCCTTTACAATATAGTAAGAAAGAAACACCACACAACAACTGAGGTGCTAAATTCTATGTCACTAATGTTTCTTTCCGCCGATCCTTGATAGGTGCAAAATTGGTAGCATGGAACGAGCTGGTTTAGAGAGTATCAAGTATACGTTTAATGAGTGAACTTGATGTTTTTATATTTAGGCATAGAACATTCACGGTTCAGTAAATGTATAACTATAATAAAATTGGAACCATAATGTCTTAGAACAGAGCTCGGTGGAAGCTAAAAATACCAATGAAAATTAAAATATTCTTTTGGTTCCTAAAGAAAGGAGTAGTTCCTACTAAAGCTTATCTAGTTAGAAGGAATTGGAAGGGAAATGAAAAATGTTGTTTTTGTGGATGCAATAAAACTATACAACACCTCTTCTTTGATGATTGTTTTATAGCTAGATTTATTTGGCGACCAGTGGAGGTTTCGATTAGTCTTATGGCACCCTGCAACATATGTTCGGCCAATGGCTAAATGGTCTAGAAAGGAAAGCGATGGAAAAACTTTAGTCATTGCAGGCACCATGTGCTGAGCCATGTGGTTAAGCCGAAATGATACAATTTTTAATAACTTATATACGAGTTCTCTATTGCAGGATCCGAACATGGGCGATTCTCCAAAAGGAGGAAGAAAGAAGCTCCATAAAACAGCATGCCGCCAATTGAAGATGATGGCCATGGAGATCTTTGCTAGGCACGGGTACGGTGGAAGTTTAGCAGTAGATTAGGATATTAAGCTATGATTTGCTTTCTCTTCATTTTTCTATTGCCAACTTGTATGCTGTGGTGTCTGAGTGTGCTATAGGGAGACGGAGTCTCTGATATAGCAAAACTTGTAACAATATGACCTAATGCAATGAAACTTTGTTTGCAGCAGCCATGATTTTTTCATTTGCTTGATGAAATAAAACTCCCTTTATCTTAAAAAAAAGCCAGACATAAGTTGATCAGTTGTTGGTGATGTTTGATACTAAAAGTAGAAGAATATAAAATTAAAGCTTGAACCCAATATGAGTGCCATGTACCGAAGCTTACAAGCTTAGCTGCTTTTCCTAAAAAAAAAGTTTATCTGCTCAATTTACAAGTCATGTATAGGCTCTTATATATTAATATATGTGCCCAACCTCTGCTTTTAATCTATGTGGTTTACATGCTACAACGTTCTATCACTAGAATGGATCAGATAGAGCTATTACTCGAGCATCAACATCTTTACCGCCAATCTTATCTTGTTTTGTGATTGACCCAACTGTACCACACCATGATCACCTTGCTTCAGCTGATAACATAAGACAACACCTACTTAAGTATGCATGCATTTCGCACTTCTCAGATGCATTTTGTCTCTGTCACCTTGTTGAGTAAGTTTCACTCCATTAGGCTTGTGTCTGGGTATCTAATACCTGCAGATTGCATATATAGGTATTCCTGCAGATGCCCGTCGGACTCTTGGGAGAGAATCAGGATGATGTAGAAAGAGAGAAGCAGCAGTTTGATGACTTGATGATGGGGAATGAAGTAAAACACACTTTGTGAAAGCGTGAGCATAGAGAGAAGAATTAATGCACGCGATAACCTTTTCGGTAGATATAGTAGTTCATGTACATCCTGAGTTACAACAGAATCACCGCTAGATACATTCAGGTTGTTAGTGCTACAACTACCTGTAACGTTAACATTTTGATCTTCATTGTACGTCTTTCACATTTCATGGCTTTCCCCCCTGTTTTTAGAAGAGTTAGATGTCTTTTCTGAGGACGAGGAATCTTGTCGTAATTCCAAGGAGATTCAGAACTTAAAGTCTCAATTATCTCTGAAAAAGAAGCTTTGGTACATGGTACTCGATCTCAGGAGAACAAGAAGCCGAGGTTCTGTCTCGATCTTGATACAAGGCCCATCCCAAGTCTGGTGTTATTTTAAAATCTCTATGCTAAATCATTTGTCCTATCAGTCAAAAAAAATCATTGGTCCTAGTATTGCAATGCCACCTTTATGGTTTCAACAGGCTAGATAAGGATGTGAAGGTTGTTTATCACTTTAAGTATTACTGTATCAGCATTAAAAAATGTCATTAGAACAGCAAGAGGGTGTGTCTCGAGTTTTGCCAGGTGTAGAGGAACTAAGGTGTCAGATTCTAAATAACTGATTGTTTGTTCTTGTTGTATTTCAATACTTTTGCTGCTTAATACTTTTATTATATGCTTGCATAGTTGCATATATGCATTTTCCTTTTGCTGAATGGTGAGATACCGTCTCGTGGATGCATACTACGAAAAGCTGCAGTAGGCACCCAAGATTGAGGCCGGCGAGTTGTAAAGTTTACAAATGTGACATCCATATTTGGTAATGCATGCAATGCCTTTTCATTTTGTTTTATCTTTATCCATGTTATTTAGCCAGTGTCGTACCTAGGTTTTTGGGGCCCTGGTGCGAAATGCAATCTGGGGCCCTATATTTAGGAAATATAAATAACCATAACGGTACACAGATTTAATTTTATAATTCCATGTATTTTGCAATATTAAGAACTACCATAAGCATTTGAGTTAAAGAAGTAAAAGGTGAATATTCCATACTTATATCTTCTTAACTTCTATCAAAAATGAAAAACATCACCAGTGTATATTTTTTGAAATGAATAAAAAACCTTTATGTTTCATGAACTAACAGAGCAAAGCTAAATTAAAAAAGTGCTGATGGCCCATGAAGAATTGAAGATGACTTTCATGGTAACGAAAAAAGAGGGGAAATTCTGCTTGTGATCAACTAGCTTGATCAATGAAGTGGAGTTAGTAGAATTGAATCCTTTGATCTAGACTATATATTTCCAGTTCAAGATTCAATTAAGTGGCAAGAAACCAAACTCCGGTGAGGGCCCCAAAATTTCAGGGGGCCGGTGCGGTCGGCCCACTTGAGCTGGGCAATGTATGGCTCTGTATAGCTTTGCCCTCTTCTATCAGATGCTTCAGGTCTTTCTCATTCACACTCATGAAGCCAACTCTTTAATACCGTACGACGAACATTACCTCATTTTATCCCTCAGGCCAACCTTGCTGGCATCACAAATAATGTTGTACGCGTGGAATGACTCCTTTCGACTCTGCAGCTCTCACAGAATTAGTGGACAGGTGGAGATGGGAGACACACACATTCCACTTACCATATGTGGCCGGCGAGATGACACAGTGACACTGCAAGATGTTGCCATGGTCCTTGCATTACCCATAAAAGACCTCCCAGGGGAAGGGTCGTGGCTGAGGGGTGGCGGCAACGAGCAGAGGATTTCTTAGGGAAATCGTTGGATGCACACAATTCGAAGATGCACAACAATGGGATCCTCCTCAGTTAGCTACACTGCAACTTTTCTCCTTGCCCATCTGACGCGGCGCCGATGCTACCAAACTTACATTCTATGCAAGGGCATGGATGCTGCATATGTTTTGGGTTTGTGCTTTTCCGAGACAGAAATAACTTTATAGATGTACATTCCCAGCCTTCGGCTGGGATCAGGCTACACTACAAGAAATCTGTTGATCTATGACGTTTAGTTTTCGTCACAGATCACTAAAAAAATGTCATAAACTAGCACATGTGACGTTCTCAAAATTTGTCATGTATTGAGCGTCACGGTTGAACCTCGTGACGTTTCTTAAAAAAAGTCACATATTAACTCAATCCATGATGATTCGACATCGTCATAAGTTTGGATCCAGCCCATACAACCCAGCCCGAGCCCATTACTTGTGACGAAAAATAAACGTCACAGATTCAATTGACACGTCACAACTAGCTGGCATGGATGATGATGTGGCAGCTGATGCAATGACGTGGCAGCTGACATGACGATGGCGTGGCACAATGACATGGCAATGTTGTGGTAGGGCCTAATTCAAACTGGGCCCCCTAAAATGGGCCAAATTTGGCCCACATCTCAAAATAAGCCCATACAAAATATAAAAATCACAGCCCATATAAAAATCAGCCCATACAAGTTATCAGCCCATTTAAAAATTACAGCCCAAAAATCACCAATTAATTCAACTCAGATATGCAAGGAACAATCAATTGACAGCAACAATCTTGACATCAAAATAAGGAATACATGCAGCGGCAATACTAGGAGCACCTATCAGGCTGCGCCAGCACTGGCAGCAACAACACTAGCAACACCTATCAGGCTGCGACAACACTAGCATCAACAACATATGAGATCACACATGAATTTTTATATTACTTTGACCAATTTACTTTTCAATCTCAGGCTTTCATTGCTTCATAGTCCATATGCATTCAGCCGGTCTTGGGAGCCTTCGGCCCTAATGCATCAGCAATGAAACTGCGAGAAACAAAAACGATAAGAGAATGAAAACCAAATAAAATTGAACTAGCCATAGTCCATGTACAATCATCCAAATGATGTTATTAACATGAAGGTCACAAGCAAAGCAAATGCACAGGAGTTCTGCATATTGTACAAAGAGCAGTTTTCTGTAGCACAGATTCAGGGATATATTTCTGATATGTCTTTGTATCCAGGTATCACTAGGTAGACATTCACAATATAATAATAAATCTCTGTATTACAACAGTTTACAGGGAGCACATGGCAAATGATTCCTTTCTTTACTTTGGAAAATAAATAAACTCTTGTAGCATATGAACAAATCTAGTACTGTCAGCTAGCTTGTGATCAAGTGACTTAGAAAATCAGATATCAGATTTAATGTTTCTTCATTTACTGGAAGATAGAAATGGTCAATTTAAATTTTGGAGTGAAATACCAGTATCAGTGAGGCCAAGAATTAAGGTAGTTTGTTTCTTTCACAACTGGAACTGGAGACTTGGAGCAAAATGTGTTACTGCTCCTGCTGTCCTGCATAAGATTCAGGGTAAGAAAAGTATGCCAAAATCCAGCTGCTGCAATATTAGCAGCCCAACAAGAAACAACCAAACCAAAAAAAAATGTAGCTTGTACAGTGATACATGTATCTATCAAAAAAGCCTTCCAAAACAGCATTGACATCCTAGGCAGCACGTACTCCATCAGGAGCTCCGTCATTCTTATCTACCAACAGAAAATAGGGACCTAAGCCTGAAATTCAAAATATGTAATTTAATAAGAGGGAATATTCTAAGATAATTTCAAAAAACTAAGCAGGTCAAGTTTGTAACATACGTTTCAAAATACGAAGTCCTGGTTCATAATTCTGCAAAGGTCCTGCTAAAGTGCTTATCCCTAGCAGGGTAAGCTCCAATATGTTCTGTTTTTGAAGAATAGATTTTCAGCTTGAGAGATTCTCAGTACATATCCTAATGCTACGGTGACAGCTAAAACTAATATATTTGTTAACTGAAGCATGTAACAAGAAATACCGTGGCAGCTTTGTTTACTACACCGAGTCTCATACTCTCATGTTTGTTAAGGGAAAAATAATATAGTATCCACAACATATACATAGGAGTAGTGAACTACACAGAGTTTTCTTGCAAGTGCATATACTTATCAGAAAAGGCATAAACTAAAGCTTTGTTACCTGGAATAAATGCCGGAATAGATCCAGAACTATCAGATCAAATCCAGACAGATCAGGAACAGCCCAAGATAGCACAGATCCAACAGTACCAGAATACGAACGAGCTATACTACTACACTAACCAGTTGCTACGCTAGCTGACAGTGGTGGCTCACCGGAGAGAGGAGGCACGAAGAAGACGAGAGACTGGGCTAGCAGTCGTGCCACCGATGCGGCTCCGCCCGGGGGGAGCAGCAGCCGCTGCCCGCCTCCGCCCAGGGGAGCAGCCGCGGCGGGTCCGCACGGGGTGAGAAGCCACCACCGCGTCTCCGATGCGGCTCTGCCCGGGGGAGCAGCCGCCGCCGCCGCACCTCCGCCCGGGGTGGACCTGAGGAGTGGATCTGAGGAGAGGGACACTGCGGGAGGGGGGGGAGGGGCGGAGCATTCTAGGGTGGCTGAGGCTGAGCTGCTTGGCCCTACGGCGGCGAGGCGGAGGAGCGGCGGCCGCGCGAGAGGGCGTGGAGGGGGGCGGGGGAGGTGAGGAAAGAGCAGGCGGCGGAGGCGAGTGCGAGTCGCGTGGACGGGGGCTGAAGGGAGTGTGGGCGGGTGAAGGGAGTGAGGGAGGGTTAGGGTTTCACGTTCTTTTATACCACAGGGGCGCGATAATAGTCGTTGGATCGGCGATGGACGGTCAGAATCAGTTGGGCCATTTGGGCCGAATGGGCCTTAGTGTATTTTTTCTCAGAATAATGTTTTTCTTTTTCTTTTTTCATTTTATTGCACCTTTGTGAAGTAGCACATAAAAATAATTATCTTATATACACCTACTCATTTTTTATATGTAATAGAATACATATGAATTGTATTCAAGAAGTTTAAAAAATTTTAGAAGTGATTTACTATTTTATATGTAATAAATTAATTTCTACATGGTTATTGAAATTAATTTCAAATTGAACTACATGTGCATCTAATAATATACAAATAATTGCACAAAAATCATATTTAGACTTATATGCTCCATTATAGTCTATTTCATACATATAGATGAAAAAAATTAAATATCTCCTAGAAACAATTCAATCTTTTTTCTTTGAATTACCACATAATAATTACAATAATATCCAAATTTGCTCAAAAAAATCTATAAATTGATATGACAACATAATTTTGGTCCATAAGCTTGTCATAAAAAATCTACATAATTTTAGTGAAGTAAGACCATACATCTCTCACATAGTTTCTTATAACTCTAGTCTAACTTTAAGATTTAAGTAGCACATTACATTTTCGAACACATATGGAACTCAAAACTTGGATAGAACCTTATTGTGACAAACCAATGTTTAGGGACTAAACAAGAAACCTTTAGGGGCACAATCAAAGACTAAACGCATGCTATGACAAAGTCAAACTCATGTTTGACCATGTCTACAAAAATTTACCAAACCAAATTTCAAATATTGATTTGAGGAAGTGATCATGATCATGGTCCTGGCCCACAAAATAGTTATTACAATTCAAAACTAGGAGCCCAAAACTTAAGAAATTCCTATTTGAATTTTGAAATAAAAGTTTGAATAAATGACTTTAGAATCCCTCTTGTTCTGTCTAAACTAGTGCTCAAATAAAAAATCATCCAATATGAAAGTTGTAGAACTTTTGAATCTAAGAAACTTTTGTATTGACCAAATTTCGAGTTGTTCAGAAAATTTTTGAGTTAAAGTTAGTCAAACGTGGTTTGACCACGGGTCAAACGTGGTTTGACCACGAGTCAAACTCCTCCTCCCCTGTTCTTCTTCTTCTCCTGGCGCTGGCGTCTCCCATCGATGTACTCCCGTCGGCCAGCCGCGCCGACGTGGTCGGCGATGCCTGGTGGCCCAAGGCGCCAGCCAACCAGCGCGCAGTGCCTCGTCCCCTCCCACGCTGAACCTCCTCAGTGCTCCCAACGCTGCCCGAGCTCGCCCCGCGCCATTTCCGCCGCCACCGCCCACCTCGTCATGGGCGAGCCACTCCGCGCTGCCCCAGCCCGAACCGAGCTCAACCACGGACTCTTTGTGCCCCCGTGTTGCTCTCCGACCCCTCAAAGCAACTCCCCGAAGCCCCACTAGCTCCGCCCCCGCTCGCCCATCGCCGCCGGCCGCCATTGACACGTGGGCAGCCGCGCACACGCCCTCTCCGACCCAACCGAGCACACAGACTCACTCCTCATCTACTCAGGAAGCTCACCGACCCCTTCCCGACCTCCCCCAGCCGTCACCATCGCCGGAGCTCGCTCGCCGGCGACCGCCCGATCCGCTCCACCGTCGGCGGCCACCGTCGAGCCATCCCTTACCACTCCAAGCACCTCAATCGACTCATCGTAAGTTCCTGGTGCTCCCTAGGTAGACCAAGTCACCGGCCAGGGCTCACATCACCGGAATTTCACGTCGCCCGAATACGAATAATCGAGGACCTGAACGTAAAACTTGAAGGGGCCACATTGCAAAACCTTTAAAACTTGAAGGGGCCTGAATACGAATAATCGAGGACCTAAACATAAAACTTAAGTTCGTATGAGGGAAAATACCAATTACGAAATTTAAGATTGGTATAATAAAGAAATATGCCACAACCTATCACAAACAATGAAGTGGCGTAGTGGTTAGTCTCGCTTTGCTGTTCAACGAGGTCTTGGGTTCGATTCACCTAGCCAACACTATTTTTTGCCGTTTGACTGAATAAAACAGTAGAAAAAAAGGTATAAAAACAAGGAATGCCATAGTCTTGACCATAGTAACAGGAAACGGGGTCGGTGGCACGTTCCTCGACCCGGGAACGTCGTCCCAATTCGTGGGTCGGGGTCACCATGGGTCATCGTCCCAATTTTTGCTGAATCATCGTCCCCACCCCGTAGGGTCATGAACTCTAGATGAAGGTCCTGGAGGTCGCCATGGAGAAGCTCCAACATGAGGCAGGCATGATGTTGCAGCATAGATGTAAAGCACACTAATTGGTAGCTCCAACATGATGTAAAGCATAGTAATTGGCAGCCCATCTAGCCCTTTTCTTTCATCCATTTCTTCCTTTTCTTTGTTTTTCTTGACTCTTCTATACCTCGTTCCAGGGTCATCGACCCAACACTCCTTGATTCACGTACCATGTTGTGAATTTTCGTCTCAAAGAGGTATACCCCCTCCGTACCACAATTTTATAAAGCATCGACCCTCGACCCTCGGTCCCGTTCCTCGACCCAATCGACCCGGGAACTTTGTGACTATGGTCTTGACTGAATAAAACAGTAGAAAAAAAGGTATAAAAACAAGGAATGCCATAGTCTTTCACAAAAGGAGCGGTAGCTTGGTAGTAAAGCAACAGTTTTACTGTGATGAGAGGTTCTAGTTTCAATTCTTGATCTTTACTATTATTTTATTTTTTCCCTCAATTTTTATTTTTTAACTGCTATCATCATCAAAAAAATTTGCTGGGTTTGCTGCTACAATATTTCATATATACGTGTTACAAATGGTTTGAATAAAAAAGAATTATAACACACGAATTTTATTTTGTATACAGCTATCCACATAAAAATATTTGCTAGGTGTGCTGGCAGAATATTTCATATATACGTCTTAAAAAATGGTTTGAAGGAAAAAGAATTATAACATATGGATTTTGTTGGGCCCTTGTGGCTGATGACCACGACACCAACAAAAAGACAATTTGTATAAATATCTTGAATACTAGAAAAGAACAATAAAATGGTGAGTACCATGATGGTAATAGCACATGGGTGTTATTTTGGAGGTTGCAAGTCCAATTCTTGGCTATCTCCATTTTTTTGTCCTATGTATAGAATTTTTGTGGCATACTTGATAGTTAAGGCCATGAGGATTATGGTGGTTTTTAATTAATTGGTCGCGACGATTTGCTACAACGTCATTGTATAATGGGCCGGATTGTGACGAAAACAATAAAACGTCACTATGTTTTGGGCCTAATACCCACTACTGTGAATCTATGACGAAAACTAGGTAATCGTCACAGATGGTGCGCCACTATGACGTTTTTTTAAAATGTCATGGAAAAATCGTCATAGATCAACATATTTCTTGTAGTGCTAGAGCATACAGTTGGGCAGGGGCGACACCACGTTGGTGTTGCCTGGTGCACGTGCACCAGGGTACAAATGAGAATCCTAAAGCTATTTAATGGAGCGTTGATGTGAATTGTAGAATTGTTATGAGAATTGACGAAGATGTGCACCAGGGTGTTGCTAGGTCCAGCTTCGCCTGAGTTGGGGGGTCAGTAGTGCTTGCATTTTTTGTACAGCCCGCTTTGTGAGGCATGCCGTGTGGATGTAGGTTGTGTATTTTTGCTCCAGGTGTGGATGTAGGAGATGTTACTAGTTGGGAGGCCTTTGTGGCGGCAAGCCGGCAACAGCATGCCTGGTACGTCAAAAATGAGGATGACTGAATCCCAACCATTTCTTACATGGTCGTGTTTCTTAGGGCTGGCAAAAATTTTCCAGCCCCTTTGACCAATAATTAAATGTATTAAATAAAGTCAGTTTACAAAACTATCTTCACAATATTGGACTATTTTGCGAGACCTATCCAGTGAGGCCTTTGACCGCACGATTTGAGAATGGTTACTGTAGCACTACTGTAGCAAACATGGACTAATTAGGCTCATTAGATTCGTCGCGCAAAGTTGCACTCATTCTTAGAAAGGTTTTGCAAATAAACTCCATGCATGCAAGATTCCCTTTGACAATTTTTTACCGGCTTGGATTGAAACACGGCACATCAATTCAATGTCCCCGCACAATGTACTTAAGCTACACCAATGAGTTAACCTATGGATGTCCTATCACTAGGGTAGGTATGTAGTCCAACTAGTTCACCTATTGCAGCATTTTCCATATTAAGTCTATTGCCTCATTCCACTTAGGCCTCATTTGGATATCTGGAATTGAAACTAATTCCATAAATTAGATTTAACACAAGAAATGGATTACTCAGAATTTGATATATTTAATTCAATTTTTGTGTTTAGATATTTCCGAAATCCTTTCCATGAATCAAATGTCATATCCTGTTTGGATGACTAAACGTGGATGGATATCTTGTATACTACCGAGCAACTTTTGTTGAGGAAGCCGGTGTAGCATAGCTAGAGCAACTTTTATCTTTTATCTGTTTGGATGACATCATCGGTGTCCATGAGCCGGTGTAGCATAACTAGAGCATCAGTTTCGCCTATCCACGTCGTTCACGAGGGTAGTGTGGTTGGTGTTGATGAACATACACGAAGAAGACGTGTAGCTGAACCATCTCAGACATCCAACTGCTTCGTCAGGGTAGAAGTTGCTGGAAAAGAGAGAGCCTCACACTAGCCCTCGAGAGGGCGTCTAGTGTAGTTGTAGCGTCGCCCTCGAGCGTCATCCGCCTTCTCGATGTCGAATTGAATGATATAGTTGTTGATGGAATCGATGTAGGTAGCATCGCTGAAACAACAACAGCTCCACCCTCCCGGTGTCGTGCAGCTAGCCTCATTGGTCGTGAACGGCGTAGTCATAATAATAGAAGGTCACTGTACGTGATTTGCGTGAGCTGGGCCGAGTCCGGCGGCTTACCGTTTGGTTGATCTTCGTCGAGTCTTGATAATGTTAGGGTCGGACCAGGGAATTACATCCGCAAAAGCCCTCATACAGTCAGCTAGACTCCTTGTTAAGCTTGCTCTCATCAACCTCTGGCGCAGTGCGTATGCACGTATGCATGCATCTTGTTGGTTTTTTGTTTAAAGTTGATGCATGCTTGCACCTGGTAGCCTGTACGTGACGTGCGCATGTACACGTATATATCGTATGCGCAAATCCAAGCACGACAGCATGTAGAGTGAGTCCACAAGCAGCACGCGTAAGTCCTCCACACGTACGCGGACGGCGTCACGTCCTGGCCCGCTCTCAGTTGACCGTGCATGGATGGCATATATCACTACAAAAACCGTTTTTAGGAAAGGCTAAAAACGTATCTTTAGAAGCGGACCCGGCACTCGCTCCCCCGTCGGCGTACTTGCAAATCGACGATAGCGAGAGCGGGTGTGCAGCCGTTCCTGCAAAAGCATTTGTAGGTGCGGCTGATATCCTCGCCCGCACCCACAGATGAAATTTGCAAATACCATTTGCAGGTGCAAGCCGCACCTGAAAATGGGGCAAGCGAAATTCAATTTGAATTATTTCGGGCAGAACCTCCCGCGCCTTTTGAAATGTAGGATCAAATTAGCTAAATTTTCTAAAAATAAGATAAGAATATTAATTCACGAGATTATATTTTTAGATTCAATCCGTAGCATACTTTACATGATTATGCATACACAGAACAACTGAGATCTACCGGTCTCTTCCACGAAGAACAAGAAACCAGAGGAGACAGATTTCTCTGCAAACAAAAAAAAGAGTATATCGCCTACCGGTGGATCTTGCCCGGTCTCTGCTCCGGCTATACCACATCCCGCTCAGCAGCTACGGGCGGAAGCAGAGCGGCGCCATGGAGGTGCCGTGCGAGCTCGGCCTCCCGCCGGGCTTCCTCTTCACCCCCGACGACGACGACGCCGTCGTGCGCTACCTCCTCCCTCGCGTCCTGGGGCAGCCTCTCTCGCTGGATGGCCTCATCCTTGACGATGACCCACTGAGCGCGCCGTCGTGGGAGCTCCTCGAGCGGAATGGGCGCAGGGAGAACGCCTTCTTCTTCACGCTGGGCCAGGCGAAGAGCGGCAAGAAGGGCGGCTCGCGGCGGCAGAAGCGCAGGAGCCCCATCTCCGCTAGACTCGCCTGGCTGCCGCATCGCTGCGCCGCCGCCTATCTTCAGTCTTGTATGAGCCGCATCCTCCATGCCGGCGCCCAGCTCCACTCTTGCAGCAGCCACACGACCGCACCCATCTACTACCTAGCCATAGAAACAAGAGAGAACGTGAGACAGAAAAGAGTAAATGAATGAGAACTGAGTGGATGGGAGGTCTGGAACTTGTGATGAAGAGATAAGGCTCACGTGGAACCCTCCCCTATAAAAAAGATAGGGCTTACTCGAGGGGGTTTCTAGGGGCGGGCAGCAAGGACAGCCGCACTTGCAAATCCTTTTGCAGGTGCGGGCGGCAACGAGAGCCGCACCTGTAAATCATTTGCAGGCGCGGGTCCAAAGGGCACCCGCCCCTAATAATACCATATGAAAAAGAAAAATTAATTTAAAAAGTAGTAAATGACTTAAAAAAATTTAAAGCTTCGCCAAAAGTTGTACCATGCCTTAAGATACGAATAAAAAATACTTTTATGGTATAACTGTAAATGTAAAATGTAAGGGCGTGTAAATGTGGGTGTCTCCAATGATATATATGAAAGAGATATGAGTAGATCGAGTTTTCAAGCAAACCATAGCACGATTATTTAAAATTGGACTGCTCTTTTTACCATTATGTTAAACATCCAAAATATCGGTGCATGGCAGTTGCATAATTGTGAGTAACATGTGTAAAAAAGAAAAAAAATCTGAAATAAAAAATTTGCCGGGTATTTGTAGGGGCGGGTAAGAACATCACCCGCTCCCACAAATAGGCAGCCACCATGGGAGCATTTCTAGCTTGAGCCGCACTTGGAAATGGTCATTTCCAAGTGTGGCTCGAAACATGAGCCACACATGGAAATGGAAGCATTTCCTCCATTTCTAGGTGCGGCGCACGAGGTCACCCGTCTCAGTAAACAAGTTTGTAGAATCGGGTCAGTATCTTCGTCTTCTCATTAAGAGGGGTCGGACTTTTCGTCCGCTCCTGAAAAAAAACACGGCGCACTTACAAACCTTTTATGTAGTAGTGTATGGCTCACAAGACCACACATGCACGGATGTAATCTAAAAAGCAAGCAAGAACAGATCGTAATTAATTAGTTGTGCTCGTGATTCCATAGAGATCGACAAGGGCACAATTGCCCTTGAGTTCAGGCAAATGCCAAGTGAAATCAACGGCGGCGATTAGTCAGAATCAAGTGTGCAATGTTTCAGAAGGCTGCCACGATATCTCTAATTGGTTGCTTGGATCATCAGTTTTGTACTTTTGTTGACACACCTTATTGCTTAGTTTTATTTCATAAAATAGTTTGTGTTCGGCAATCTCATTCTTTCATTCCTTTTACTATTTTTGTTTGTGTTCACCTATGTTATGTTATCTCAGGAGACCTTGTCATATGTTAGTCACATTGCTGTACCTCTGGTGGGGTATCTAGCTTAATTTACTGAAGGGAAATTTTTTTTTTTCAGCTGCAGCAGGTCAGGATCTTGGGACAGAATCTGGAAGCAGAAAGAGGAAAGCCACAGCTATGTCTGAAGGTTCGAGCAGTCTGGTTGGGAATGGAGGCATGCTTTAATGAAAACCCACTCTGATCTTCCGCTCTTCTTCATGCTATGGCTTTAATATTTGTAACCCATGTTCATGCTATGGCTTTAATATCTGTAACCCATGTTCATGCTATGGCTTTAATATTTGTGACCAATGGGCAGAACATTTGGAGGTGGCGTACGACGATTCTCAGAGGGTTTTAAAGGAAATTGAAGACCTGAGGGCTCAACTAGATGAGGATCTGAAACAGCTTGGATATTGTGAGGCAAATCAGAAGCTGGGAATTGAGCTGGATCTAAAAGCGAAAGAGATACGATGCCTAATGAAGCAGAATGAGGAGATGCAGGCCAAGTATGACGGTATGAGGAAGATGAATGAAGAGCTGCAAGACAAGAATGATGGCCTTGTGAAGCAGAATAAGGAGTTGCAAGCCATGAATGATGGCCTGGTGAAGCAGAACAAGGTGCTGCAAACTAATAATGATGGCATGATGAAACAGAATGGAGAGCTGCAAGCCAAGAATGGCAGGGTAACTATGCAAAATGAGGAGTTGCAAGCAAAGAATGATGGCCTGATGAAGCAGAATGAGGAGCTGTGTCACACCCCAAAATTTTCGAATTTTGGGATGTGAATCTTTAACACAATTAATACTTTAATTTTCTCAATTTTTTAAAATTTTCCAAGCTTTGTTTAAATTTACAGGGAATTTATAGTAGAAAAAAATATATTTACGAATTATAAATAAATTGCTTTGTATGTTGCATTCATGTTGGCTGCATTGTGTTTTGTTTGTGTGTGATTCAAATTAGAATTTAAATCTAATTTAAATTCGAGTTTGAATCGCCTTATTTTGAGCTTTATAAAATTTGTTTGGCCCATAGTTTGTTTTCGCCCCCTGGACTCTTCCCTTGGTTCGGTTTCGCACCCTTCACTCTTTCCAGCGCTCAGCCCCGCAACTCCCTCCTTCCCCTCGCGGCCCAGCCCAACTCCATCAACCCGGTTTCCTTTTCCCGGCCCATCACTCCGTCGCGGCCCATCCATCCCTCCCGCATGCTCGGCCCAACGCAGCGCCCCCGACCGGCCCAGTCTGCCAGCCCGTCCCGCTCCTCTCCCCGCATCCGCTTGGGCCACCCTCCAGCTCACTCGGCCCACAGCGCCTCCGCCTGGCCCAGCTCCCGCGCGCCCCGGCCCATCTGGCTCTCCCCGCCCCTGCACGCGGCAGCGCCGCCGCCGCTGGCCTTGGCGTGCGTGCCATTTGTGCCGCCTCGCCAGCCGAGCACTGTTGCGCCTCCCCTCGGGCCTATGTAGAGCCGACGCCCCCGCCGCCCTCAGCACCCCATCACCACCTCTGCAGCACCTCCTCCTCGCACAGCGCCGCCGCCGGGAACCAGCCGGCGCCATTGCCGGCAATTCGCCGCCGTCGAGCTCCCTCGGACGAAGCTGGCCCCTCCCGGAGAATCCCCTCGCCAAGATGCACGTGCCTCGCCACCTCCCGCCGCGACCCCTTCACCGGAGCACCGCTCCCCACGCGGAGCTGCGAGCCGCCGCCGCCTTCCCCGCAATCCCGGCCGTCTCGGTGACTGGCGGGCCAAGCCGCGGTCACTGCGAGCTTCCCCGAGCCGAGCCACATCTCCGCCGCCTGTCGCCGTGGCCATCTCGCCGCCAGAGCGCCTCCACCGCGTGAGCTGCTCGCCGCCGGCCATGTCGTCCGCCGCGGGCGAAATCTGACCATCACCGCCGTCTCTGCCGATGCTACTTGTGTGTTCGACGATTGCTGCGAGTAGAGGAAGGTCGTTCGAGAGGTGCAAGATCAGGAAATGAAGAGTATGAGCAGTTGTATAATGGATTTGAGGCAAGTTATAGCACGGACAATCCTTGCTACCTACACACCCTTTAATCATTTATTTCATACATGCATATGTCTAAATTGATTTACCTTTAAGGTTGTACCTAGTTTTGATTATCCTGTCCTTGTTTACCTTGGGTTTATGCATATGGGTAGAATCTTTGCTATGCGCAGCTACTGTCACCTCTGTTTAACTGTTAATTTTGATTTAATGGTTCACTTCAATATGATGATTAAAACCTGCTTTTTAGTAACATGGATCAGAGAGCTAGAGCATGTGCTGTGTGTTTTGCCCTAGTGTCTCTCCCTAAGGACTGGTTCTTAAAGCGGCAACCCAGGAGCCTGTCGCCACCGCCAGAACTATAATGGCTCTGGTCTTGGATAAGTAGCATGTACGGCTCTAGCTTGACAGTGGTTACCGACGGGCCGACGGCGTTGTGGGAGGCAAGGCGCGGGGTGTTTTTCCGATTCCACCGAGGACGGTAGCCCCGTCGGCTAGGTCTCGTTAGACCCAGTCCCGTGTCGGGAGTCTCAGGGATTGAGAACTCCACACGTTGCGCATTGTTGGGTGGATTCCCGCGCTCTGGACGCCATCGACCCCCTTACGGTGGACTCCGTAGGCGTACGTCGATCTCGGTGCCTAAGGACTCACCACCTTGTAGTACCCCAGCGGCTACTGTCGTGTTAGGGTGTCTTGTGAAAAGCCTTGTAGCGTCTCTATGCGATCACACCTCGGAAGTGTGGTTTAAAAGGTTTGGCCACCTCGGCATGGTTGGGTTTAAAGTTCGTTTGAACTTTTACGCGACTGGTGGGTAAAGGGCGAAACCTCTGCAGAGTGTAAATCTATCATGATAGCCTTGCTCAGCGTCACGAGCGGCCTGGATCCTTTTGATTAGAACTTGATGATTATTGATGTTTAATGTCACTTATACTTTATTAATTGGGTTGCAACTGGGATTTCATTCACTAGTAGTAACTTGGATAATGATAAAATAAACCAACTAAAAGTGCTAATGCAGTTAAGCCGTGTCTAGCCTTTTTGAGCCTTCATACACCCGTGCTATACTTGCTGAGTAAGACATTTACTTACGCTTGCTATTATTCAACAAAATCCCGGATGGGTAACAGATGGAGTGAAAGAGACAGCTACTGAGTTTACTGAGGATCTTCCGTGCTACTGAGCTGTGGTCAACCAGTCGGTGTCCCTGTGGACTTGAGGCTCTACCTGTCGAGAGAGTTAGACTTCCGCTGTGTTTTAGGTAAACTCTGATGCAAAACTATTTTATTCGAGCATATGTACTTTGTTTATCATATTTGTTAGCTGTATGTGTTCTGTGGACTTCCTGGACACACATATAGCAGCATTCGGATTTCTGTGTAAATCCGGGTGTGACAAGCTGCAATCCAAGAATGATGGCCTGGTGAAGCATAATGAAGAAAGCAAGAATGTAGTAGTGTATGGCTCACAAGACCACACATGCATGGATGTAATCAATTAATTAGAGATCGTAATTAATTAGTTGTGCTCGTGATTCCATAGAGATCGACAAGGGCACAATTGCCCTGTAGTTCAGGCAAATTCCAAGTGAAATCAACGGCGGCGATTAGTCAGAATCAAGTGTGCAATGTTTCATAAGGCTGACACGATATCTCTAATTGGTTGCTTGGATTTTACGGCTATGAAGAAAAGTATAGATCTAAAGTTACAGGGAAAAAATATACTAAAGCATTCCGTATTATATGTTCACTGCATAGAACTACTAATTTGAAGTTCAACACAATTTGATTTTCCATTTTACAATTTTTCTATGATTTATTATGATTTTTCAAAACTGCTTTAGGGGGTGATTTATCCGGTTTTAGAAAGTTTATGGGGTAAAAAATCCATTTTTTATAGATTGAGGGTGATGTGTTCCATCCCTCGTAGGTTAGGAGGTGAAGTAGACTTTTTCCTTTCTTTAGCTTGCAAGGATCATCAATAGTTGTTCATGGTCTGGATCAATTCTCGATGGATTCCCTATATGTACGTATCTTTTGCTTTCTTGGAACCAATCGAGATTAGCTGGTTTCCTGTGTTTTTATCCAGAGCTGTGTCCACCCTAAATCTCTGATGGACACTTACGAATTGTTAGAGGCCCAGTAAATTGTTTTCTAGCTGATGACGACGGTGAGCTGTGCTGGATCTGATATGTGGGCCAGAGATGGTGTGGTGATAACACATGTGGGCCCCACATGTGCCAATGACACGAGACCACTATGCAAAACTACATATGGGTGGATTGAATAGTTTTTGTTACTTCAGGGTGTAAATTAAACATGTGGTTTTATAGGTTATCAGGGGTCTTATAGACTTTTTTTTCATTAAAGAGCAGGACATCCATTGTCATTCTGTGGCAAATAGTAGCTTTGATCCCCAGTTATTATCTTGGCAAATTTTACTGTGGGACATCAATAATTCTTTTACTGTGGGACACACCGCAAACGAGCAAATCGGCTGGGTACCATTACAAAATCAAGGTTATTTGCCATAACACACTGCATCGATTATAATATTGATTTTGCTTATTTGAGGAGAGAGAAGTGTGGGGAAAAGTCATTTTGCCCTCGTCTTCAACCTTCTGTCCCACTGCCTTCCCTCCCCACCGCCTCGCCGCCGGCCGACCGTACGACAACTGGGCCGCGCCTCGCCTAGCCGCCGCCAAGCCTCCCGTCTCGACTCCTGCCCGCACCGTTTCGCCGCCGGTCGGCCCGTGCCGCCTCGCCAGCGGGCGCTCGTACGCGCCTCGCCTAGCCGCCGCCAAGCCTCTCGCGCCTCACTCGCCCTACGCCGCACACTCGCGAGCTGCACGCCGATCCGTGCCGCCGGCCGCTAGCACACCATGCCGCCATGTTCGTCCTCATGGTCACCATTTGCTTCAGCGGCGGCGTCGACGCGGGCGTGGTGCGCGCCATGGCCGCCGCCCAGGACGACCTCGTCCAGTGCTTGATCTGGCCCTTGAGTGTGTCCTGGAGATTGGAGTGCGAGATGGGGGCCGAGGCGGAGCCGTTGGTGGGGCGGCAGTGCGGCCTCGCGCATGTGGGAGGCGGCGGGGTCCGCGACGGGCCCAGCGGAGCGGAGATGGATGGAGGCCAGTAGGTGGAGGGAGGAGGCACCGCCGAGGTAGAGGAAGATAATGAGGGCGAGGAGCGGGAGGGAGACGAAGAGGACGAGGTAGCGGCGGGACTAGAGGGCGCGACCGAGGGAAGCGGCGGAGGAGGGGAGCATCGGGACTCGGGCGGAGCGCGGCGAAGCTTGGCGGGAGCGGGAGGAGGAAGAGATGGAGAAGAAAAGAAAATGAGCTAACATGCAGGCCCCACTTCCTGAAGGGCAAAATGGACATTTCCCCCACCTTCTCTCTCTCCAAGTCAGATATATTCTTAATTTAATCGATGCGGTGTGTTGGAGCAAACAATCATGATTTTATAATGGTACCTGTCCAATTTCACTGTTTACGGTGTGTTGTAGCCAATTTAGAAAAATTTCGATGTCCAGTAGCAAAATTTGCCTATTATCTTTGGAGGATGGCGTGGGCGAAAACAGGGGCTAGCTGTTTCAAATTAAACATGCCACAGCTCACAGGATGGCCGATCGAAGGGCTGCAGCTAGTATCCGTTTCAAAACAAAAGCTGGGGCTGCAGTCTTATCACCCCGTTCCCATGTATATACGATAAATCTTAGAAATAATCAAAATCGAATTGAAATCAAAATTGAGATGTCGTCGACCTCCCCCTCCAGCAACCGGCCGGCGGCCGGCGTTGGCGACCAAGAGGCTGCGCCGCCTCAGCACGGCGTCATGACTACCGGCGGCGGAGCACCTGCTGACAGTACGAATTCTTTACCCATTTCACATCTATCGCTAGTACTAGTGCGTTGCGTCCCCATCTCTGCCTGATCGAGAAGACGCCGACTCGCCGAGGCCGGGCCGTGATCTGGGTGAGTGAGCGCAGGCCCGAATGGAGGGACGTGTTTCCTTGCTTGCTTTATCATCAATGGCAGCCCGGGCTAGAATGTTTGTCAGGCTAGATAGAGGCTTTCTTCATCTCCAGGGTGTGTTACCCGCTTTCTCGGCTCCTCGTTGTTTAGGTCATGGAGGGCCTGGACGCGCTTCTGCGAACAGCAGAACGTGATGATGGCCAGGATCTAGATATAGTCCTAAGTTGCTTAGTCGCGGGAAAAAAAACACTTTACTAATCACTCACTGGGTCGGAGGATGCTTATTATAGGAACTCGGTAGCAGGGATTGGTAGTCCTGGAACAGCTTTTCCTGGATGCCTAAAAGAAAGAATTGTCTATGGGACAAGACAAGCAAAGGGCGAAAGCTTCACAGGCAGTCCCAATGCTGTCCCTACTATTCATTCTTCACCAAGAAAGGAGAGCTATCACTTCACTACTCAAGTCCGGGACGGCGGCGGCGAGGGCGGTCATGGCAACCGACATGGCCGGCGGTGACGGATCTGGTGTAGGAGGCGGCCGGTGGCTGCGGGGGTGGCGGATCCAGGGAGGAAGGCAGCCGACGGTGGTGGGGAGCGACCAAGCCGGTGACAGCTCTGGCGTAGGAGGCGGCTAGAGGCGACAACAGCCGGATACGGCACGGGAGGGGGCCGCCGGTGGGAGACGAGCAGCGCCGGCGAAGGACGACCAGGCCACCAGGGGCGACCAGACCTGGCAGGGGTGGTGGTGGTGCAGGTGGAGGAGGCGAACTGAGGGAGGAAAGGGAGAGGGGGGCGGCACCACCATGATCGAGCAGACGGAGCAAAGAGGAGGGCTGCCCCTGCGATATGGCGGCGAGTCGCCCCTCGAGTCGCTTGGGGTGGGGCGACGCGAGAGGAGGGTGGGGAAGGGGAGATCACATAAAGGGTGCTTAACAGTTCAAGTGATTCTTTACCAGTTGATTTCGGAGAAAGTTCAGACAGTTTCATTTATTTAGATGGTGTCGTGCAAGATATATTTACATGGAAATGGACTAGCGATGGAAATTTCATCACCTCATCAGCTTATCAGGCCTTCTTCATTGGTTAGCACTCGATCTTGGGAGTCAAGCAACTCTGGAAGGTCAAAACACCTGGAAAATGATTTGTTTTTGTGACTTGCACTCCATGAGCATTGTTGGATGGTGAACAGACGAAAACAACACATCACCTTCAAGATGAGGATTGCTGTGCTTTTTGCCTCCAATACCTAGAAAGTGAGACAATCTCACACCTACTTGTGGCTTGTTCCATCAGTAGGGAGGTCTGGTTAATTTTGATCCAGATGGTGGGACTCCAATCCTTCGCACCGGGAACTGAGACTAGGGCCTTGTTTAGATCCAAAATTTCACCCCCAAATTTACTATGCAAAAAGAAGATTCCCCGTCACATCAAAATGTCATAACATGTATGGAGTACTAAATGTAGATAAAATCAAAAACTAATTGCACAGTTTTGTTGTACTCTACGAGACGAACATTTTGAGCCTAATTAATAAATTTTTAGATAATTTTTCACACAAAAAAACAAAATGCTACAGTGGCCGACCTGACGCGCGTCAGGCCGGCCAGTCCCAATTCGGGGGGCCGCTTCCGGGATCTAAACGCGGCCTAGGTCCTTGGCTTAATGGTGGTTGGAGCATGAAAATGGATTCAAAAGGATCTTTGTGTTGCATTTGACTGAGCTCGCTGTCGATAGGGACGTCGCCTACCGTCGAAAGAATAGAGCCAGTTAATTCGTAGAATAAATCTAAGAAAATATGACACCCATGCTGATTTGAGCACTCAATTCGGGTGGGTGGGTTCCACCATATAAGGAACCTTACCAACTCATCTACGATCACTTCACTGCCCTCTATGAGCCGATGAGCGTTGTTGGAAAGTGAACAGACGGAAACTACATCACCTTCAAGATGAGGATTGGTGTGTTTTTTCCTAGAAGAAAGTGAGAATCTCACACCTACTTGTGACTTGCACTACACCAAACTTGTTCCATCAGTATATAGGGAGGTCTGAGTTATACTTTCTCCATAGGCCGGGTGGGACGACTCCAATCCCTCACACCGGGAACTGAGACTAGGTCCTTGGCAGAATGCCTGAATGGTGGTTGCATTGTCAGTACGAAAATGGATTCAGAAGGACCTTTGCGCTGTGTTTGACTCCATATGATGATCCTCACCTCGATCGTGGATGTTGTGTAAAGAGCATAATTCCAGGACCTTCCCAAAACCAATCACAGACAGCAGAGCTACACTAGCAGAACGAACTACTATACCGATGAAGGATTTATGTGGATTAAGGCTGGATATATATATGGTTCGGTGTCAGGGACAGAGCTAGGTTGACTGTTGTGGGTGATCAGCCACATCCACGAAAATCCAAATTACAGTTATAACTTCTAAATCTTCATCATATTTTCTTAAACATCATGCACCAGTAGGACAACACAGGTTGTCAATGTAGTTCAGTGTATCAGACACCAGTAGGACAACAGGTTGGCTTTGTCCCTGATAGTGCATGAAATTGCAAATCACAACATTTGTAAACCATGCTGGGCCATCTTCTGTATGGTACTGGAAACTTTAGTTTGCAGGTGAATTGTAATTAGATCATAGTATAGATTTGTTCTTTTTTTAGGAAATAACAGGGTATGGATTATCTTTAGTAATAAAATGAGCTATCATTACCTTTTGAATTTAAATTTGGTTTGCACTTTTGCAGTTTATTTTATTTAAATTTCAATGTTGTTAGCAAAACAAAAAGAACACTATCCTATCTGCTGGAGTGTTTGCCTAGATATTATTTTTCTGCTAGTGAAACAAATTAGTTGAAACCCATAAATGTGTCAAATCTTTTTCTAAAAAACAGAATGACAAGATTTTGTTTCATTTCAGGTTCTTCATGTTGCTTTGCTCCAGCATTTAAGCAAAATATTATAGTCTTGTTATGAAAGAATCTAGCAGTTTGATTTTCTCTGAACTCTAAACTATGCATGCTTGATTGCCAAGGAGGAAGCCATGGGAGGGCTTCATGTGCCGCACACCATTATTCTGTTAATTTTTTGTGTGAATGTGATCACATGTGAACATGCCTCAAACAAGCAACAAAAACAGAATACAAAGATCAAATTTATGTTTGTACATGATTTATGAGTCAACACGTGAGTTAAATAGTATATAGATAGCTTAAAACCCTCTTTGATTATTAGTTACTTAATTTCTTTCACATGTCATGACTTCTTATTTTTGTCTGTATTTGAAAGATCTAGATGTCTTATCAGAGGGCGAAGACGACACCTCTAGGATTTCCAAGGAGATTGACAAGTTAAGATCTCAGCTGGCAATTAAAATGGAAGATCTTCGGTACTCTCAGAAGATCAAACAGCTGAAGGCTGAGCTGGCTCAAAAGGAAAAAGATATGGATCGTCTTAAAAAGGAAAACGAGCAGCTGAAATCCCAGAACGAGGGCCTCCGACACAATGTATGGTTTCAATTTTCAAGTTACACCTGCTGATATTATTGCAAATGCTAAGTACATGAACAGAAACAAATTATCTATTTTGCATGAACCATTTTTTATAGAGACACTACCAGAAATCGGTTGTTTGACATGTGCCTTTTGCCGTGGACGACACACGGCAAAGCCTTTGCCGTGTGTATTATGGCCTTTGCCGTGTGCTGCCGGCACACGGCAAACAGCCGGTTTCCGGTAGTGAGAATAGTTTAGGTAGTCTATGTTAGAGAGAGTACATGATCTCTTCGCATGTCGTTAATTAAACTCTAAAAAATGTATGGTTCTTCTAGTAGGCCACATATCTAGATTTTGTTTTGTGTAGTTATGAAGGTGGATACTGAAGTTTGCATGCATATAGTGTATTTTAAACCTCATATGAGAACTGGGAGGTGGATACTGAAGTAATCAATATAGTGTACTTTTTAAACAACACATAGAAAGTGATTAGAGACAAAAAAACTTTGGGAAAATATTTTAGTTAAATGATAAAATATAAAAGTTACTGTCCATGAATCCACAATTCACTAGTTATTCGATGTATGTCAAGATAAAGATATATAGGAGTTATTAAAGAATCTTCTTCTCAATGATAATGAACGCCAAGAATTTTACCTACAGTATATGAAGGGAAAACATAAAGGTCTTATATTATTGGCTATTCACATCTGTATTTTTTTCCCTATATTGATCCAGATTGCTGAGATGGAGAGGAGGATGGCAGAACTATCAAATTCACGGCTTGAGGGCATAAGTAGGAATCTACATGAGGGAAACAGTGAAGGTACATATATGATGTTATTTCATGCTTATGTTGGTGTGCATTGAGTTATCCAACATCTCAAGTTAATTTGCTGATATTGACATTTAGCAAGCTTTTTATACTTGAATAATTGTAATTGATGCTAAACTTCAAAAAAATTACCTTTATTACTATTGTCATTTATACTTTCTGGGCTGTACCTTTCCATATGTGTATTAGCTCATAAAGATTCTGCTAATCAATGTATCACTACCGGATTCCCGGAATTTGCCGTGTGCCAGAGGCACGCGGCAAAGGCCCTAGTGTGCACACGGCATTCTGGCCGTTTCCGGTAGTGTTTGAAACATAATCATTGAGTTTTTATTGGTGAGAGAAAATGTTGGTTACATTTAAACTAGCCCAATTATTAATGGTTTTATCATTATTTTCTTATAAAGTTGTGCAAGTGCAACCAATGATGCTGTGACGAGAGTTTACATTTTTTTCATTTTCAGGAACTTGCAGCATGGCGATGAATCATCCGACTTCTAGCGCTGCTCATCTGACTTATAGCGCTGCTCAGATAGCATCCCAAGGGAACAGTATTTTGAGTAATGAATTGCAAATTGTGAGCTGAGTCAAGAACTAGAAACTTGTCACATTCATTTGAATCTGAAGCAATCTCATCCTTAGTGAAAGATCCATATATATGCCCCTGTATAGTTTTTTTAATCTCTCTGACGCCTTGTATTTCTCTACTTTGTATATGGTTCTTGCAGACGGGTCGTCATGAGCTTCGTGATAAGGGCAAGGCTGTCCCAGGGCATAAGAAAAAGAAAACTAAGGATCAAAAGGAGTGGGATCGAGCTAGGGCAGCTGAAGAAGCGCCACTCAGACAGAGACATCAAGGCATTCAAATTCAGGATGATGTCACACCCAGATCAGCACCACATCAGCTCACTCGCCCTCCCCCTGCCACGAGGTTAGCCATGATACCTTTTGGCCAGTCAGGCACTCAGAAGAGGCGGGCTCGTCAGGAGTCAGAGGCATAAGAGGATCATCAGCCTCAGGAGCAGCAGCCACAGGCACAAGCACAAACAGATATAATCTTGCCTGACTTGATCACATTCAATTCAGCCAAGGTTAAGAAGCTCCGTTTTGTTCCGATTGATGAGTGGTTTCCCCCACAACGAGATGAGGGGGTGAACCCCCGGTTCTGGACAGCAGTGCAGGAGCGCTTCCATGCCTCATATATGCTGAGGAAGGTCAGTCTGAGTGATCATAATACCCTCAACTGGCACTTCATGGAGTTGGCTTCAGGAGGTGTGGACGTTAAGGCACGCTTTGACACCTTCCCAGGCTTGTCCGAGTTACTATCAGGGATAGACCACTATGTTGAGGAGTGGGTCAGAGACTTTTACGCCACAGTTTGGATAGCTCCAAAGAGAGAGTACATACAGTTTATGTTCCAAGGAGAGCAGATCAAACTATCCAAGAACACAATCTTGAAGGCACTGGGGGTTCAAGCGTGTGCTAGGTCTCTGCATGAGGTTGTTCACCCAGCAAGCACCACAACCCCACGCCGAGCTGTGGCTAGGGGTACCTCCTTTCCGACAGACGAGGAGATCAGGCCTTTGTTTTGCCAACAGTTTGTTCCAGGATCGCCTCGCCTTTCTGCCAAGCTTACACCTGAGGCGAAGGCGATACTCTATGCTATGAGGCGGACTCTGATGCCAAGGATAAACAGTGCTGAGGCAATCACGAGCATTCAGCAGTGGCTCGTACTCTCGATCCTCACACACACGCAGGCCCTGTTTAGTTACAAAAGTTCCCAAAAAGTTACTCCCAAATACACTATGTAAAAAAAAGATTCTCCATCACATCAAAATGTCATAACATGCATGGATTACTAAATGTAGATGAAATCAAAAACTAATTGCACAGTTTTGTTGTACTCTGCGAGACGAACATCTTGAGCCTAATTAATCAATTTTTGGATAATTTTTTTCACATACAAACGAAAATGCTACAGTGACGCAATGATTACGAAGAGACATCCAACTCCCAAATTCAACCTCCCAATTCTAACATCTAAACACCACCGCAGTTTGATATCGTGGATTTGATCCTTTGTGAGATTGAGGATGTGATTGCAGATGGGATGACTCTGCCACGACAGCAGCCATATGCACACTTCATTTCACATATACTGGCACACTCGATCAGATTCCCAGAGGCCAGAGTTTGTTCAGACCTACAAGCAGTCAGAGTCAAGCTTCTCACAGTACACTCCGGCAGCAGCAACTGATGGGCGCCGTGGTCAGCAAGCGAAGCACTAAGCTTGGGAGCAAATTAAATCCCTGCAGAGGTGTGGAAGAGACGGCAATTCATATACTGATAGAGACAACGATTCAGATTCAGATGACCTGGAGTACTTCCACCTGCTGTTAGAGAGATAGGGGGAATTTGGTTTTATTTTCATGGATCTTGGTATAAATGACAAGTTATTTGCTTTTTTCCTTTTGATGCATTTCACCACTAAGCTAGCTTTTGCCGGCCGGAGTTTGATGTACGTCTCTTGCTGTGGGCGGCACATGTGTCTAATAGGTTCTTTACCGTGTGCCCGCATATGGGGAATTTGGTAGTGGCGACAACACATAAGGTACATGCCTCGTCTGTCCGAAAGGGTCTTTGTTTCTATATTTACGCTATGCGGTGCAGCAGTAGATGGACATTTTTCTTGCAGCTGAAGTCTCAAGAACAGTCGTAGGTGCTGATAGCTAGATACGGTGCAAAAATGATCACAGGTACCGTGTCGGCCTGATGCATGGGATAGGACCCTAGTTATTGGGACCGGACCGGAAATCAAACTGCTCAAATATGATGCTCGGTTCAATAGTTTATTGGTCTAAACCGTTAAGCCGCCAGTTCAAAGTGGTTCAAATAGATTTAAGTTTTACCATATAACACAAAGCAGATAGTGGCACAGTGGTGGACGCGCTCAACGAAAAGCCTGCGGGCAGGGTTGGAACCCATCTCCTAACGTAATTTTGCACCTTTATTCCCACGCACACCTTCGACCGGATATTCTCCGATTCGATTGCTTACCGGTCTTTTACGCGGATCGGACCGACAGGGATATTCTTCGATTCAATTCCTTACCGGTCTTTTACGCGGACCGGACTGGCAGGACCGCCGGTTTTCGAGTCTATTATGCGGATCGGACCGAAAGGGATATTCCCCGATTCGATTCCTTACCGGTCTTTTACGCGGACCGGACAGGCAGGACCGCCGGTTTCCGGTTTTCCGGACGAACCGCCGGTCCGGTCCGATTCAAATAAGGGATAGGACTCGTGCTTTAATTTCGCAGCTTCTTAGCATGCATGGGACATGCTCTCTCTCCGGCTGCCTTTTTATATGTTCTGCTCGACTCTGAAAATTGTGTCAACAATCTTCAAGTTATATATTATTTTGATCTCAGAAAGAAAGTTTGTGTCATTTTACTTAGTCTTGTCCTAAGTCAAGAAAAATACTTTGTTCCAAAATACAGTGCATTCACATATACGTGTGCACATTCGCATATATGAGCACACATCATGTCCTCATCGCCCCCTCTGGCACCCATCTCCGACGGTGGACATGTCCCGCGCGAGGCGATGAGGCAGACGAGCAGGAGGTCCACGACGTCCTCGATGAGCACCTCGCGGAGGCACAGCGACGCGGACGGAGGTCGAGCCGGAGAAGCTCGAGAGCGGTGGGGCATGGCGACGCAGACGGGGTCGCGGCTTCCAAGGTCCTCATCCTCGTCAGCGCATGGCGACGCGGAGGGCTGCGGGCGGCGCGCAGGGGCGGGTTGCGGGCGGCAGCGGCGCCCCCTCCCTTGCTCCCTCTGTCTCCGCCTCTCCCCGTCCATGGCCGCCGTCACGCGCGTTGGTGTGCGCGGGCGGCGCGTCGGGCGGGCGGCCGTTGGTGGTGGGTGCGGGCGCCGCGTCGGAGGAAGGGAGGAGGACGGCGACGCTCGGAGGAAGGGAGGAGGACGGTTGGGATGCCGCGCTGGCCCCACGCCACGTCGGCGTAGCGTGGGTTCGCCATCCGCACCAGGAATGACGGAACTAGGGGCCTACTGAGTTTTTCCGTGGAGTGTACCGTGCCCCGGTACGGGGTTCCATTCCGGTAAGATCTCCTGGAAGAGATTTTACGGGGACCGGTGCGGGCAGCCTGACATCACAGGAACACTGCCCTCACATGCTTCAATTGTTAATCATCTGTTTAGTTTTGTAACTTATGATGCTCTTCATGCATGGTAACAGCTGCAGCCTCCTTGAACCGATTGAAAATTACAGACATTCAGAGTTAAGAGAGCTGATGACCCGAAGCACCCTCCAGATTGAATTCAGGTACAGGCTCGGCGCGTGCGGACTCTTAAGCACTTTGAAAGCTGTCGGCATGCATGCCTAATGCAAGTGAACTTGGGATTCGGGTCGGCATGCAGCCGCAGAAGAGTACTACTGCGCTATATCTACTTATAAGTATAGAATTCCAAACGGGCCGCCCCGCCCGGCCCGAGCCCGGCCCTAGCCCGATTTGGCCCGGCCCGACGCGGTCCGGCCCTATAGAGGCCCGATGGTCTTTAGTGCCATGCCGGGCCGGGCCGGCACGACGGCCCGACTGGCCATCGGGCTGGTGCGGCCCATCGGGCCCGGCTAGCCCAAACCGACGCAGGAGGCCGCCGCGGAGGCGGAGGCCGGAGCGCCCGGCGGCGGCGAGGAAGGCCGGCGCGGCCGGAGCCGCTGCGCCTGGCGGCGGCGAGGGAGGCCGGCGCGGCCGGAGCCGATGCGCCCGGCGGCGGCTGAGGCCGGAGCAGGGGCCGGAGCGCAGCGGAGATCCTCCCCTCGACGGCCGGAGATCCTCGGCAGCAGGGGAGAGGGGCGCTCGGGAGAAGGAGGGGGTGAGAGAAGCAGAGAGACGGAGGGAGGCGGCTCGGGAGTCGGTAGAGGGAGGCAGAGAGGGTGAGGTAGTTAGGGTTTGGAGGGGCTTATATACTGTTGGGCCTTCGGATGCCTTGGGCCTCTATCGGGCTGCCCATTTTCGTGTCGTGCCTCGGGCCGGCACTACGGGCCGAGGTGGCGGCCCAGGCACTAAGACCTCTTCGTGCCGGGCCGGCCCTAGGCACTATCGATCGTGCTTAGGGCCGTGCTAGTGCCGTGCTTTTTAGGGCCGTGCCTCGTGCCGCCCATCGTGCCCGGCCCATTTGGAATTCTATACTTATAAGACTGACTCCAACAATGCAACCCAAACGCACTTTGGACAACGCACAGTGTTTTTTGCGTAGCAAAAACAGCCTCCAACAGAAGACGCAGACGGACGACCCATTTTGCCTCGCACACGAACGAGAAGGCAAAGATAGGTCCCCTCTGTCCTCACGACTCATTCCTCTGCGGCCCCTCCGTGCGACACGTCCTCGCCATGTCCCCGCGGGCACCCTCCGCCGGCGGGCCTGCGACCCGTCGCGTGGTTCAGGTGCCGGCGGTGGGGAGGATGTGGCGGTCAGAAAGGGAGGAGGAAGAGGCACAGCCGGAGGAGGAGAGGAGCCCGGTCGCCCATCGTCCATCCTTCACCTCCGGCGATCCCATGTGCGTCGGCGGACGATGACGGTGAGGCCTCCCCTGCCATGCGCCGAGCCGAATCAAGCCGAGGACAGGCTCCCCGGCCCCGGCGAGCTGCGCCGTGCAAGTGGCCTCCGCCCCCAACCCGGGCGCGCGCCGCCATCGGAGTGGAGGGATGAAGCGTCCCCTCGAAAGAGAGAACTTAATGCGATACAAATGCCAGTCCCAGGATGCTGGCTCACATTATTACAACAGATAGTTCAGTACAAAAGCAGCATTACGGGAGACGGTGGCATTGCAGGGCCACGACAAATAGAACTAACACTAAGCTCCAGATAAAAAGGTTGATAACATAGAGGTCTTCATCAGAGTGGCAACGCATGCGGCTTCCAGCGGGTGACCCTAACACACAGGCAAAGGTTGGGTGCAGAACGAACCCCACTAGACGACGTCCTCAGGCACAAAGTCCGGGTCTGCCTCTGCAACAGATTAAGCAAGGGTGAGTACAAACGTACTCAGCAAGCGCAACTACAACCACAGAGGGGTATAACAGAAGTATGCACAGGGTAGCAACAAGGAAGGTTTATGGTTTATTTAGCAGCAAAGTAAATTTTATTACACATGCAGAAGGTTAGTTTTCGCAAAGGGTTTTCACAAATGTTTCTTTTAAAAGGAACAGTAAAAGTAATGTTTTTTTTTCAGGATTTTGTTGCTACCAGATTTCCCATCTGTCGTAGCCCATGTCAAAACATTTCTCGGCTCAGTCAAACACCAACACTTTCTTACACCAAAACAGGGGACTAGTGAAGTGACCAAGCCGTAACTCGCCCAATACCGTGGACACGGCTATCCGGATAGGTTTCAACTCTGCAGAGGTGTACACAACCACAAGTAGGCTACCACAACATGGACACCTTAGTGCCAGTGCAGCTCCTATCAAAGCCATTACCCACCATAGCTAAACTGACAAGTTATCACAGACGCGACTAGGGGTTAGCAACCTACCAACGAGGTTCTAACCAGGGGCATACCTCACATAGACCGTATCCCCGGCTCCATGGCCCTCTGTTGCTCACCAGCACACCACATAACCAGCAGCTCAACTAGTGGGATTTATGCTAGGCCGTTGCCACATACAACGGTCGAGTGGTGGTACAGAAAAATGGGTTAGGCTAGATGACACATCAACATCATCCCAAAACTTGTGATAGGATAGACAACTCCCACCATGCTCAACCATACCGGTTCGAGCTCACCTCGGTATTTCACACGGAAATACCGTCTGTCTCATCCCACACGGGTACTCATTTTATTTACACAATCATCTCTTTTATTTTAAAGCACGCACACGGTTGCTTTTGTAAACACCAAGTATTTGTTGTGGGGGTATAATGGTAAAATGTTCCTAAGCATTTCTAGCAGCGACCAATATTCAAATAGACATTGTCATATTTGAATATTAATCTAGGTTGTCAAGGAATCAGTCATAACAATCAAGGTATGGCTATCCAACCGGGTTTAGCAGAAAAATTATGCAAGTTTTATAAATCAGGCCATGGGTTGTGTTTATAAAAACTGGGACAACAATATGCATCAAAGGGTGGGATTGCACTTGCCGTTCTTACAACCCTCGGGGGATTCCTGCCCGGGGTCTTGGTCTCCAAGCTCCTGCTCGTAGCACTGCTCCTCCTCGAGTCCTCCCTCGTTCACAGCGGAGTCTACGGCGCACACAAACGAACACCCAATAAATAAAAGAAAAAGCTTTTATTGAGCTCAGAAAGAAAGGACGGAAAACGAGAGCGAATGATGATGACATGATTATTTTTTAGTATGGACTGGTTGGATTTGGCGAAAATATATTGGCGAATATTGTGGTGGAGTTTGGGGTCATACGGAATTAATTTGGCGCATGAAATGACGGGTTTAGTGGAGTTTAGGGGCTGTTTATAAAGAACAAGGACCTTTTTGTAAATACCAGAAAGTTCAGGGGCCTCTGGCGAAATAAACAGAGAGAGAGGGAATAGTGTTGGTGGACTGCGGGTTGATTCAGTGAAAGTCCAGGGGGTTTTGCGCAAATGTGTCAGAGAGGGAGGGTCCTGTTTATTTGGACGGCGGGTTGAATAGGATAATCCCCAGGGGGTTATGCACAAAAGTGCCTTCTTCCTCGCGAAACAGAGCATAGAGGGGGGGGGGGAGCGACGGCGGCGGCGCTGACCGGCCGATTCGCCGGCGATTGGGCGGCGGCGGTGGACGGGAACAGGGGGAAAAGAAAGAGAGGAGTATGGCGAGTCTACTGGTGCCCTTACCACGGCCGGAAATGGAGTGAGGTGTCCGGCCCACGAGAGCAGGCGGCGGCGGCGGCAATGGCGAGCGGGTGGTGGCGCTGCAGCGGTGGGGAAGGGGAGCTGGGTGGCGCTCGAGTTGGTGGAGGTGGAGGGGAGACTCGGTGCCCCTTTTATAAGCGCGGAGGAGGGCTAGAGCGGCGGGCCGACGAGAGGGGCTCGGCGGGCGGTAGGAGCGGCCGGCGGCGGAGTTAATGGCGGCCAGGCCCGCGGCCGTGATTGGTACGGTAGCGCAGAGTTTGTCGTGAGCGTGCGTCGGGACGTGGCGTGCGCATCCGAGCGGCTGGGGCCCGAGCGGCGCTGCGGTGGCGGGGCTGCCGCGGAGCTGGCGGCGCTGGTGTCGTGCGAGGTGCGCGGTGGTCGGCGGCTCAAATGGTGTAGCGGCGTAGCGTCGAGGTGGTGGCGGCGTGTTCCAGTGGTGCTGGGTGTCGGCCGTATGGTGGCAGGGCGAGGACGGCACGGCGGCGTGTCGGTTGCAGCGGCGGTGGTGTTGGCGTGTGCGAGTGCTCGGGTGTGTGGCGTGGCAGCTCAGTGGCCGGGCTCAGCGGTGGCCATGGTGGCGTGTTGGCGCGGCGCAAGGCAGAGAGGTGGAGTGGCGGCGACGAGCAGAGCAGAGAGAGAGGGAGTGGCCGGCGGTGAGCGGAGCGGGGAAGCGGGGCAGAGCAGAGCGGTGGCGCTCGGGGCCGGGAGAAGCAGAGGAAGGGAAAAAGGAGGAGAAAAGAAAAAGGAAAAAGAAAGGAAGAAAAGGGAAAAAGAAAGAAAAAGAAAAAGGGAGGGGAAAAAGGGGAGGGAAGCGGCGGGATTCGCGGCGGCGAGTCGACAAGCGGTCGGCCAGAGATGGGTGGCCCGGCGGTCGACCCGAGAGCGGGCGACGCGGGATGGGATGGAAAAGATGGCAGTGATTGAGATGCGAATAGGAAACAGGGGGGGGTGATAACAAGGCAGGAAGATTGGCGGAGGAGGGAGCCCGGGTGGTGAAAAGATTTTGAAACGGATTTTTACTGAGTGTGTTATATAGAGATTTCCAGGGATTAGAAACGCGATCGTTACAAGGGAGGAGAGGAGGAGCAATCGAGGAGCTACCGGCGCGTCGAGGCGCGGACGGCGAGGTCGGGAGCACAGGTCGACCGCGGCGGCCGAGCTCCTCCCCATCCGGCACGAGCGGTCATGGAGGCAGGCTCCTCCATCCCCCGATGGGGTCGAGCTCCCCATGGTCGGGCTCCTCCATCCGGGGCCGAGCTCCTCCATGGTCGGGGTCGAGCTCCCCATGGCCGGGCTCCTCCATCCACGGCGGAGGATGTGGCGATGACGGCGGCGGCGGCGGGGTGGGGGTGGGATTGGACTTGGGTGGGGTGGGGATATAAAGGGGAAGAGGAGGAGCAGAGGCGGCGGCGGCGGAGGAGCGAGGACCAAGGCGGATGATGAGATGGAGCGGAGGTGGACAACGAGAAGGAGGTCAGGCTACGTTCGGTTCGCTGTTGGAGAAGCTGATATTTTGGGGCGTGACCCATTCATTGCACCTGACCCAAAACAAAGAATGGGTCTCGGTTTTTGGTTTCCATTGTCGGAGACAGCCTAAGCTTACGAGGGATAGGATAAGGACTTGAGTTAGGGCAGGGCAACTATAAAAATGTGATGCGACCATTATGCAGGTGAGAATCATAAAAAATGTAAATTTTTGAAAGCTTACAACGTCGTATCCTAGTGACACTGACTGCAAGTATGCAGCTCGTTGTATTTCTGGAAATACTGCCTAGAAATGTAATTCCTCTACAAGTTATAAAAAGACCTTAAGAAACAATCTATGATACCACGTCCAATGGATGAAAACAATCGGGAATGAAATAAGATCACTTTATTGGAAACTATACTCGGTCAGTCAGTAATTTACCATATTTTCTAAGTCAATTGTTATGGAGAAATGCAATGCAGAGGTGAAAGCGACTAGAAATGCCAAGTTTTATGTTTGGGTAAAATTAGAAATGGTTAGCAACAAAATTATTTTATTAGAAACGATACTCGACAGTCTACAATTTCCATCAGCGTATTCACCCCCAACTACCTCTCGTGAAAGTTACTTGCCATTGTTGAGTTTTTATGGTCTTTATCTTTAGCGTATAACTTTGACCACTGTTTTTTCTGTGTAACATCTATTTAATATACAACCTTATATATGAATATATTTTAAACAAATATAGACATGTGAATTTTATGTTTTGAAACTAAATTTTTAACAAGATATTAATATATAAGTTTGATTGAATTTTGTTCAAAGTTCACATTTATGACTGGATGCATGGAGTAGTTTATTACACTCCATCAACGTCATTTTAGATTTCAATTAAAGCATAGGAATAGGATGAGGTGGCCATCAACTCTTCAAGCATATCTTCTAATGAAATTGCATTAGATTAATATACACAAGTCACCAACTCTACAATACTGGTTGAATCCAAACCCCACTATTCAATACCCCTTTCTTCTTTAATAAAAAAACACAATTAGGACCCCCGACATACAATCAAAATATTTAAACATTACCTACCATATGTTGTGATATATCATAATATATTGCTCGGCGTGTTCAAGATGAAATCAATTGAAAACTTGAGATTCCACTTACAGTTACAACCATGTGGTGACTGATGACGTGAAATTTACTCTGCACATATATTATATCTATGCTCATGAGGCCTGTTTTTCACAGAGTGATTGATAATGAGGCTTGTATCCATTTTACCCTTTTGCCCTGAGGAAAGTATTTGTGCGGCCGGGGGGGGGGGGGGGGGGGGGGGCAAAATGCCAGAGCGGGTAAGAAAAAGGGGGGAAATCAGCAGAGAAACTCTCGCATTCGCCACTCGCAGTAACTTCCTCGTTCCTCCCGGCTCCACCGACAGCCGACATGGCCTCCCCCGCCACCGCCACCGGTCGGAGGGCGGCGCGCGCCGTGGCCGGGGTCGAGGAGGCGGAGATGGGGTCCGACGACGGGAGGGCGGCGGCCGTGGGGAAGGGCGTGAAGGCGGAGATGGCCGGACGCGGCGGCGGGAAGGCGGAGGCTGGCGGCGAGAAGCCGGAGGCGGGCTCCGGCGGCAAGAGGCGGAGCAGTTCGCTAATCGCGCCGGCCTCGATGGTAAGGGAGACCTAGTTCGCGGTATTAATTCGCAGCACGTTAATTTGCTACTTCTCATCGCGCTTGGGGTTTTTTTTTATTTGCTTGGACGATCTCATTGTTGCCCTAAGGTCGAGATCGGCAAATGAATTCTCATCGCAAGTTTGTATATGCATCCAGGGCGAAAGTGATTTTTTTTTTGGAAAAGGGAAGCTTTATTATCTTAGACGATTACATCCTGATACAATTATATAAGATTCAACCCGGCCTCTGCATAACTAAGATGCACACAGCCAAAGAAAAAGAAACAAAAAATGAGAGCACCATGCCCTAGCAAACTACCATAAGTGCCTTCATCTTCATCCGCTTCACAAACCAAAGCAACTCTTGGACTATGAAGTAGGCTCCCGATACGCCTCCAACGAGGAAACGGCACGCGCACGTGCCGACGTTGTAATGACCCAACCAATTAAGACAATATCAAATGTTTTCACGAGGGAGTAATTCATCTTAATCCAAGCAATGCCTTCAACAAGGTCACTGCCAGGTTCAACGAATTAAGGTCAGACCTAGGAATTTCTTCCCGGAACCGATGAATTAGTAGCAATTACCACCACGACCAAGTCACACCGTGTTGCTTCCTCCTTGTTACCAGGGCGAAAGTGAAGTGTGCCAACGAAAGGGGATTTTAAAAAAAAACTGAAAGTGGGATTTTTTTTACTTTTTAGGCGCAGAAACTGTATAGGGTTTTCTCTGCAAGGGAACTACTGAAGTGGTGGCAGCTATTAACTTATCCGCGAAGAGCATTTTTTTTCTTAAAAGACAACATCCCTGAACTGCAATAATTTGTCATGTAACATTTTTGCATTCCTGTTAGTTTGTGAGACATGGATGATGAAGTGATGGATCAATGTTACAGAAAACCTTAGTTCTACCCTGTTGCGGACTTGCTGTTTGGTACTGTGGAACAGGATAGAAATTTTCATTTCCTTTTGTATCCTTGCATTTTGATTGATTATGTTTAAATGCAGAAGAGAACTCAGGATTGGCTGCGGAGCTGCCACGAAGGAAGAGGAAGGTAATCGCGAAGTGCAGCAAACAAAAGGATGGAGTTGAGGTACAGAATGACATGAGTCAAGGTACCAAGAAATTGTTTCTCAAACAGTAAGGCAGGTGAACTTTCTGTGATGCAGTTTCTGAAATTTCTCTATGTTCAGCTCAGAGTCCGTGTGCGGTGCATAAGGGCCCTTAACAAGTCTACGACGAGAATGAGAATCTGAGGTTGCAGCTGGCTCTGAAGACAAATGAGCTGAAGCAAGAAGAGAACCGTAGGATCAAGTTAGAGTTGATTCTGAAGGCAAAGGAGATTGAGTCCCTGCAGAAGCAGAATGAAGAGCTGAAAGCTGAGAACGAGCAACTCAGAATGAATGTAAGCTTCCTACACCAACAGTTATGTTTGTTCTAATCACGATGTTTAGCTTATTGGCATTAAGCAAGGACTAGTGCTGAACTGCTGATCAAGCCAAGACTAATCCATTAATGAATTGATTTTTTTTAGTGTCTGAAAAACTCATGAGAAATAAGCTGATAGCAGAAACTCATTGTAGAGGATGCAATAATTCACTCCATCAACCTGTCACAATTTTTTTTTACTAACCTCCAATCGATTATAGTCTTATAGACAGAACCTTAGTAGTATGATAGTATAGGATCCAAGGCCAATCTAATTCTGATTGACATATCTCAAATATTTGGTGTAATTGGTACCTACGTGTAACAGAACAATCTTTACAATCTACAAATCATGCATAATTTTTGCTATACTTTCTTCAGAATTTATACCCTTTTTGTATTGTCTTTTCCAGTTTCCACTCTCAGTCAGTTACATCATGTCCTTCTCAGACCTATTTTTGTGTATGTCAACTACAGGCAAAGCCACCAAGAGTCCCAAGGAGATGCAGGTCATGTGATGCACATGTCTTTCATGCGTATTGGTGCTAACCAGAGAGATCACAGATATCTTGATGATCATGTTTCCTGCAAGGTTGTTCCACATTGAAAATCTGTAGCTTTCATCACAGTTCATATGCACTACGCAGTAGCTGGAATCCACACTAGTTATTCAGTTATGCCAGAAAGTGGCCTTGAGGGATATTGGTAGCTCTTTTCTTTTCTGCATTCGGTGCTGTTATTCCATTACTGTTTATCAGCATCTGTATGATCATTGCTGCTGCTCGCTGCCTGTTTTGGCCCCAGAGCTTCCTTTTTCTGTTGCTCCAGTTAGTCAGTGACAAATGTTGTGGTATGGTATTCTTCTTGCTGTGAATCGGCAAAGATCCTGCATTTTTCTTTTGTCTGAAAATGAGTTCATCGTCAGACGGAAAATAGAGAACGCGTTTTGCTCGCGTATCAGCACTTCATCCCTGGATTCAACCTCCGGGGCATGTACATCGACGCCGAGGAAAAGAAGTGGGCGAGTGGAATTCCTTGACAGCGGAAGGCGGTCGCAGAGGCATTGAACGGCGTCCGAGAAGAAGAGGCCGCGTCGGCGACGGACGAACAGCGGCGGCTCCTCTATCCTCAGCCTCAGACTTTGGCCCGCTGTGACGCTGTCGAGGGGAGGAGTGCGACCGGAGAGAGGCTCGACGCATGCCGGCGTACGTTCGGAGCTCCCCGACGCCACCGGAGTGGGGAACGGGAGGGGAGAACGAAGGGAACGGCCGGAACGCGGCGGCGCTCTGGCGGCGCGGCCAGGGTGGTCGGTAAATGAAACACCGTCCACCCAGGGGTACCTAGTGTACGTTAGATTGGATTTCTGCGGCCAGGATTAGCGTAGGCGTTTGCTGAGGGCGATTATTTTCCTCTTCCTCGCTCCAGTTCTCGGCTGCCTTCTTCCCCCTCGACGCCGCGGCGGGCGCACGATACAATGGCCGCCGGGACACCGCCTTCATCTCCTCGGACGCGAGCATCTCAGGGAGATGCATGGGAGGCCGAGGAGCATGAACGGTGGCGCCCAATCGCCCATGGCGCCAGACGCGTTGAGCTGAGCACCGGCGGCAGCGCTCCTGCCGCTCAGCCGCTGGTTCGCCCGCGCTGGCCGCGCTCCCGCAGAGTGCTGCGCCGCCCGACGAGCTCATCCAAAGGAGGTGGTGGAAGCGGGCAAGCGGCGGCGGGAAGCCGTGCGCCGCGCGGGGGATGCGGTGCCGGACCGCATCTCATGGCCACCACGCTCTCGAGCAAGGGCCAGGAGGCCGAGCCGCCGAGGCCATGAGGCGGCGGAGCGCACCACCAGCCACGCCTTGCAGACACCGCCTGTATACTGGATGATGGGTATAAGCGGACATTAAGGGCTTGTTTGGTTGGAGTCCTGGGCAACCTGCCTGGTGAAAAATGCTGCCTGAGAATTGCCTGTATATTTGTTGCAATCTGCCTGGCCAGGCAAGTTGGTGATAGTTCGTTTGGTTGGAAGCCTGAGCCTGAGATTGCTAACAAGAGAAAACACAGTATTAATATGTTTCTAATACCTACCATACATAATTAATAAAAACTAATAATTTGCATAATTTTTATTCTTAATTAATAATATTTATTAAAAATATGTATGAAAATAAAATCTCCAATATTTTGTATGTACATCTTACACAATGATTTTCATATAGTATAGTATTGTGTTTATGTAAAAAATAAAATAAACCATACTCTAGCTCACTGTTGACTGTTATACACGTTGAATCTAATTCAGCCGTAGCTAGCAATAGCAAATGCTTTAAAGTTGTGATTAGCGCAGGCAACCTGAGCTGCCGGAGCCAGGCAGTCGTTTTTGAACGCCTGGGCTTGCGCGCTGCTGCCTGCACCAGGCAGATTGGCAGGACCTCATCCAAACGGCGCCCAGGCAGTCTCTAGGCAAGCTTTCAGCCAGGCAAATCACGTCCAGGACTGCATCCAAACAGCCCCTAAATGTGGTGGTGTACTGTATGCGTGAGCAAATATGTCCATTCTCCTTTTTTTTCTCAAATTATCTCTAGTCAGTATCTTGTTTTTAGAAACATTTTGTTCTTAAAAGTAACAACTGAAAGAATGTACTTCGAAAATAAATTTATAAAAGTGAACTGATAATAACTGATAGAGTGAAGTACAAACGAAATCTACACCGTTTATATGGACTATTATCATATATATGCTCATATGCATGTGTTCTTTATCGAGTACATGAAATCTACGTCATTGATATATCATATCTATGCTCATATAGGTAGGTGTGTTCTTTTCGATACTTCTACAATGTTTTACAGCCACACGATGACTCATAGGGTTATATAGATGGTAAATTGACACATTTATTTATTCGCAAACTACATATGTATATTATTACCTTCAGTTCCATTTTACCCTTTTGCCCCGAGGAAAATATTTGGGCGGGGAAGTAAAAGGCCAGAGCGGGAAAACAAATGTTTTTTTCGCGAAACAAAAAAGGGGGGAAAATCCATTCATTAGTACGTGGGATGAAAATCAGCTGAGAAAACCGCTACTCACCTTTCGCAAACTCGCAGAGAAAACCTCCCGATTCCTCGCGGCTCCGGCGACATGGCCTCCACCGCCAGTTGCTGCGCCGGCGTCACGGAGGAGGCCAAGGCGGAGTGGTGGCTGCGCTTCAACAACGGCGTCCCCGCTGATGACGATGGCGACGTCGCGGACAGCGGCGACGAGGTGGAGGGAGACGACGGTGCCGGCGGCAAGGCGTAGATGGCGCCGAGCGGTGGGAGCGCGGCGCGCGCCGTGGCCGGGGACGAGGAGGCGGAGGTGATGGGGTCCGGGGACGGCAGGGCGGCGGCCGTGGCCGTGGCGAGCGGCGTGAGTGCGGAGATGGTCGGGCGCGGCGGCGGGAAGGCGGAGGCGGAGGCGGGCGCCGGCGGCATGAGGCAGAGCAGACCGCGGTTCGGTGATCGCGGCGGCCTCGATGGTAAGGGAGACCTCGTTCGCGGGATTAATCCGCACTCCATTCATCTGCTAGTACTTCTAATCGCGCTTGGGGTTTTTTATTTACTTGGATCGTCTCATCATTTCGGCAAAAAAAGGTTGAGATCGGCAAATGTGTTCTCATCGCAAGTTCGTAGATTCATCGTCGATGGCGAAAGCGAACTGTGCTGACAAAAGGGGATTTTGGGAGGAGTGCGATCTCGAGCATTTGCAAAAGTTCGTGGAAACTGTATAGGGTTTTCGTAGAAAAACTGTATAGTAGGGTTTTCTCGGCAAGGAATTACTGAAAAGCTATGGCTATTAGCCTGCACAGGGCATTTTCATGGAGTACTGCATCCTTGAACTGCAATAATTTACATTGCCACATTTTTTGTGTTTGCGTTGGTTTGCAATTGCAAGACATGGATGAATGTAACAAAGAACCTTGGTTGTCTCCTGTTATGTTTTGGTACTATAGAGATGGAGAGAATTTTCCATTTCGTTTTGTATCCTTGCATTTTGATTGATCATGTTTAAAATGCAGAGGAGATTTCAGGAGGCAACTATGTTCTGCCTGGGGAGCTGCCACGAAGGAAGAAAGCAATCGCGAAGCGCAGGAAACCGAATGTTGATGGAGTTGAGCTCCAGAATGACATGAGCCAAGGTACCAAGAAATTGTTTCTCAAACAGTAGGGCAGGTGAACTTTCTGTGATGCAGTTTCTGAAAATTTCTCTATGTTCAGCTCAGAGTCCGTGTGCGGTGCTTAAGGGCCCTGAACAAGTCTATGACGAGACTGAGAATCTGAGGTTGCAGCTGGCTCTGAAGACAAATGAGCTCAAGGAAGAAGAGAACCGTAGGATCAAGTTAGAGTTGATTCTGAAGGCAAAGGAGATTGAGTCCCTGCAGAAGCAGAATGAAGAGCTGAAAGCTGAGAACGAGCAACTCAGAATGAATGTAAGCTTCCTACACCAACAGTTATGTTTGTTCTAATCACGATGTTTAGCTTATTGGCATTAAGCAAGGACTACTGCTGAACTGCTGATCAAGCCAAGACTAATCCATTAATGAATTGATTTTTTTTAGTGTCTGAAAAACTCATGAGAAATAAGCTGATAGCAGAAACTCATTGTAGAGGATGCAATAATTCACTCCATCAACCTGTCACAATTTTTTTTACTAACCTCCAATCGATTATAGTCTTATAGACAGAACCTTAGTAGTATGATAGTATAGGATCCAAGGCCAATCTAATTCTGATTGACATATCTCAAATATTTGGTGTAATTGGTACCTACGTGTAACAGAACAATCTTTACAATCTACAAATCTTGCATAATTTTTGCTATACTTTCTTCAGAATTTATACCCTTTTTGTATTGTCTTTTCCAGTTTCCACTCTCAGTCAGTTACATCATGTCCTTCTCAGACCTATTTTTGTGTATGTCAACTACAGGCAAAGCCACCAAGAGTCCCAAGGAGATGCAGGTCATGTGATGCACATGTCTTTCATGCGTATTGGTGCTAACCAGAGAGATCACAGATATCTTGATGATCATGTTTCCTGCAAGGTTGTTCCACATTGAAAATCTGTAGCTTTCATCACAGTTCATATGCACTACGCAGTAGCTGGAATCCACACTAGTTATTCAGTTATGCCAGAAAGTGGCCTTGAGGGATATTGGTAGCTCTTTTCTTTTCTGCATTCGGTGCTGTTATTCCATTACTGTTTATCAGCATCTGTATGATCATTGCTGCTGCTCGCTGCCTGTTTTGGCCCCAGAGCTTCCTTTTTCTGTTGCTCCAGTTAGTCAGTGACAAATGTTGTGGTATGGTATTCTTCTTGCTGTGAATCGGCAAAGATCCTGCATTTTTCTTTTGTCTGAAAATGAGTTCATCGTCAGACGGAAAATAGAGAACGCGTTTTGCTCGCGTATCAGCACTTCATCCCTGGATTCAACCTCCGGGGCATGTACATCGACGCCGAGGAAAAGAAGTGGGCGAGTGGAATTCCTTGACAGCGGAAGGCGGTCGCAGAGGCATTGAACGGCGTCCGAGAAGAAGAGGCCGCGTCGGCGACGGACGAACAGCGGCGGCTCCTCTATCCTCAGCCTCAGACTTTGGCCCGCTGTGACGCTGCCGAGGGGAGGAGTGCGACCGGAGAGAGTCTCGACGCATGCCGGCGTACGTTCGGAGCTCCCCGACGCCACCGGAGTGGGGAACGGGAGGGGAGAACGAAGGGAACGGCCGGAACGCGGCGGCGCTCTGGCGGCGCGGCCACCCCCCAGGGTGGTCGGTAAATGAAACACCGTCCACCCCCTGGGTACCTAGTGTACGTTAGATTGGATTTCTGCGGCCAGGATTAGCGTAGGCGTTTGCTGAGGGCGATTATTTTCCTCTTCCTCGCTCCAGTTCTCGGCTGCCTTCTTCCCCCTCGACGCCGCGGCGGGCGCACGATACAATGGCCGCCGGGACACCGCCTTCATCTCCTCGGACGCGAGCATCTCAGGGAGATGCATGGGAGGCCGAGGAGCATGAACGGTGGCGCCCAATCGCCCATGGCGCCAGACGCGTTGAGCTGAGCACCGGCGGCAGCGCTCCTGCCGCTCAGCCGCTGGTTCGCCCGCGCTGGCCGCGCTCCCGCAGAGTGCTGCGCCGCCCGACGAGCTCATCCAAAGGAGGTGGTGGAAGCGGGCAAGCGGCGGCGGGAAGCCGTGCGCCGCGCGGGGGATGCGGTGCCGGACCGCATCTCATGGCCACCACGCTCTCGAGCAAGGGCCAGGAGGCCGAGCCGCCGAGGCCATGAGGCGGCGGAGCGCACCACCAGCCACGCCTTGCAGACACCGCCTGTATACTGGATGATGGGTATAAGCGGACATTAAATGTGGTGGTGTACTGTATGCGTGAGCAAATATGTCCATTCTCCTTTTTTTCTCAAATTATCTCTAGTCAGTATCTTGTTTTTAGAAACATTTTGTTCTTAAAAGTAACAACTGAAAGAATGTACTTCGAAAATAAATTTATAAAAGTGAACTGATAATAACTGATAGAGTGAAGTACAAACGAAATCTACACCGTTTATATGGACTATTATCATATATATGCTCATATGCATGTGTTCTTTATCGAGTACATGAAATCTACGTCATTGATATATCATATCTATGCTCATATAGGTAGGTGTGTTCTTTTCGATACTTCTACAATGTTTTACAGCCACACGATGACTCATAGGGTTATATAGATGGTAAATTGACACATTTATTTATTCGCAAACTACATATGTATATTATTACCTTCAGTTCCATTTTACCCTTTTGCCCCGAGGAAAATATTTGGGCGGGGAAGTAAAAGGCCAGAGCGGGAAAACAAATGTTTTTTTCGCGAAACAAAAAAGGGGGGAAAATCCATTCATTAGTACGTGGGATGAAAATCAGCTGAGAAAACCGCTACTCACCTTTCGCAAACTCGCAGAGAAAACCTCCCGATTCCTCGCGGCTCCGGCGACATGGCCTCCACCGCCAGTTGCTGCGCCGGCGTCACGGAGGAGGCCAAGGCGGAGTGGTGGCTGCGCTTCAACAACGGCGTCCCCGCTGATGACGATGGCGACGTCGCGGACAGCGGCGACGAGGTGGAGGGAGACGACGGTGCCGGCGGCAAGGCGTAGATGGCGCCGAGCGGTGGGAGCGCGGCGCGCGCCGTGGCCGGGGACGAGGAGGCGGAGGTGATGGGGTCCGGGGACGGCAGGGCGGCGGCCGTGGCCGTGGCGAGCGGCGTGAGTGCGGAGATGGTCGGGCGCGGCGGCGGGAAGGCGGAGGCGGAGGCGGGCGCCGGCGGCATGAGGCAGAGCAGACCGCGGTTCGGTGATCGCGGCGGCCTCGATGGTAAGGGAGACCTCGTTCGCGGGATTAATCCGCACTCCATTCATCTGCTAGTACTTCTAATCGCGCTTGGGGTTTTTTATTTACTTGGATCGTCTCATCATTTCGGCAAAAAAAGGTTGAGATCGGCAAATGTGTTCTCATCGCAAGTTCGTAGATTCATCGTCGATGGCGAAAGCGAACTGTGCTGACAAAAGGGGATTTTGGGAGGAGTGCGATCTCGAGCATTTGCAAAAGTTCGTGGAAACTGTATAGGGTTTTCGTAGAAAAACTGTATAGTAGGGTTTTCTCGGCAAGGAATTACTGAAAAGCTATGGCTATTAGCCTGCACAGGGCATTTTCATGGAGTACTGCATCCTTGAACTGCAATAATTTACATTGCCACATTTTTTGTGTTTGCGTTGGTTTGCAATTGCAAGACATGGATGAATGTAACAAAGAACCTTGGTTGTCTCCTGTTATGTTTTGGTACTATAGAGATGGAGAGAATTTTCCATTTCGTTTTGTATCCTTGCATTTTGATTGATCATGTTTAAAATGCAGAGGAGATTTCAGGAGGCAACTATGTTCTGCCTGGGGAGCTGCCACGAAGGAAGAAAGCAATCGCGAAGCGCAGGAAACCGAATGTTGATGGAGTTGAGCTCCAGAATGACATGAGCCAAGGTACCAAGAAATTGTTTCTCAAACAGTAGGGCAGGTGAACTTTCTGTGATGCAGTTTCTGAAAATTTCTCTATGTTCAGCTCAGAGTCCGTGTGCGGTGCTTAAGGGCCCTGAACAAGTCTATGACGAGACTGAGAATCTGAGGTTGCAGCTGGCTCTGAAGACAAATGAGCTCAAGGAAGAAGAGAACCGTAGGATCAAGTTAGAGTTGATTCTGAAGGCAAAGGAGATTGAGTCCCTGCAGAAGCAGAATGAAGAGCTGAAAGCTGAGAACGAGCAACTCAGAATGAATGTAAGCTTCCTACACCAACAGTTATGTTTGTTCTAATCACGATGTTTAGCTTATTGGCATTAAGCAAGGACTACTGCTGAACTGCTGATCAAGCCAAGACTAATCCATTAATGAATTGATTTTTTTTAGTGTCTGAAAAACTCATGAGAAATAAGCTGATAGCAGAAACTCATTGTAGAGGATGCAATAATTCACTCCATCAACCTGTCACAATTTTTTTTACTAACCTCCAATCGATTATAGTCTTATAGACAGAACCTTAGTAGTATGATAGTATAGGATCCAAGGCCAATCTAATTCTGATTGACATATCTCAAATATTTGGTGTAATTGGTACCTACGTGTAACAGAACAATCTTTACAATCTACAAATCTTGCATAATTTTTGCTATACTTTCTTCAGAATTTATACCCTTTTTGTATTGTCTTTTCCAGTTTCCACTCTCAGTCAGTTACATCATGTCCTTCTCAGACCTATTTTTGTGTATGTCAACTACAGGCAAAGCCACCAAGAGTCCCAAGGAGATGCAGGTCATGTGATGCACATGTCTTTCATGCGTATTGGTGCTAACCAGAGAGATCACAGATATCTTGATGATCATGTTTCCTGCAAGGTTGTTCCACATTGAAAATCTGTAGCTTTCATCACAGTTCATATGCACTACGCAGTAGCTGGAATCCACACTAGTTATTCAGTTATGCCAGAAAGTGGCCTTGAGGGATATTGGTAGCTCTTTTCTTTTCTGCATTCGGTGCTGTTATTCCATTACTGTTTATCAGCATCTGTATGATCATTGCTGCTGCTCGCTGCCTGTTTTGGCCCCAGAGCTTCCTTTTTCTGTTGCTCCAGTTAGTCAGTGACAAATGTTGTGGTATGGTATTCTTCTTGCTGTGAATCGGCAAAGATCCTGCATTTTTCTTTTGTCTGAAAATGAGTTCATCGTCAGACGGAAAATAGAGAACGCGTTTTGCTCGCGTATCAGCACTTCATCCCTGGATTCAACCTCCGGGGCATGTACATCGACGCCGAGGAAAAGAAGTGGGCGAGTGGAATTCCTTGACAGCGGAAGGCGGTCGCAGAGGCATTGAACGGCGTCCGAGAAGAAGAGGCCGCGTCGGCGACGGACGAACAGCGGCGGCTCCTCTATCCTCAGCCTCAGACTTTGGCCCGCTGTGACGCTGCCGAGGGGAGGAGTGCGACCGGAGAGAGTCTCGACGCATGCCGGCGTACGTTCGGAGCTCCCCGACGCCACCGGAGTGGGGAACGGGAGGGGAGAACGAAGGGAACGGCCGGAACGCGGCGGCGCTCTGGCGGCGCGGCCACCCCCCAGGGTGGTCGGTAAATGAAACACCGTCCACCCCTGGGTACCTAGTGTACGTTAGATTGGATTTCTGCGGCCAGGATTAGCGTAGGCGTTTGCTGAGGGCGATTATTTTCCTCTTCCTCGCTCCAGTTCTCGGCTGCCTTCTTCCCCCTCGACGCCGCGGCGGGCGCACGATACAATGGCCGCCGGGACACCGCCTTCATCTCCTCGGACGCGAGCATCTCAGGGAGATGCATGGGAGGCCGAGGAGCATGAACGGTGGCGCCCAATCGCCCATGGCGCCAGACGCGTTGAGCTGAGCACCGGCGGCAGCGCTCCTGCCGCTCAGCCGCTGGTTCGCCCGCGCTGGCCGCGCTCCCGCAGAGTGCTGCGCCGCCCGACGAGCTCATCCAAAGGAGGTGGTGGAAGCGGGCAAGCGGCGGCGGGAAGCCGTGCGCCGCGCGGGGGATGCGGTGCCGGACCGCATCTCATGGCCACCACGCTCTCGAGCAAGGGCCAGGAGGCCGAGCCGCCGAGGCCATGAGGCGGCGGAGCGCACCACCAGCCACGCCTTGCAGACACCGCCTGTATACTGGATGATGGGTATAAGCGGACATTAAATGTGGTGGTGTACTGTATGCGTGAGCAAATATGTCCATTCTCCTTTTTTTCTCAAATTATCTCTAGTCAGTATCTTGTTTTTAGAAACATTTTGTTCTTAAAAGTAACAACTGAAAGAATGTACTTCGAAAATAAATTTATAAAAGTGAACTGATAATAACTGATAGAGTGAAGTACAAACGAAATCTACACCGTTTATATGGACTATTATCATATATATGCTCATATGCATGTGTTCTTTATCGAGTACATGAAATCTACGTCATTGATATATCATATCTATGCTCATATAGGTAGGTGTGTTCTTTTCGATACTTCTACAATGTTTTACAGCCACACGATGACTCATAGGGTTATATAGATGGTAAATTGACACATTTATTTATTCGCAAACTACATATGTATATTATTACCTTCAGTTCCATTTTACCCTTTTGCCCCGAGGAAAATATTTGGGCGGGGAAGTAAAAGGCCAGAGCGGGAAAACAAATGTTTTTTTCGCGAAACAAAAAAGGGGGGAAAATCCATTCATTAGTACGTGGGATGAAAATCAGCTGAGAAAACCGCTACTCACCTTTCGCAAACTCGCAGAGAAAACCTCCCGATTCCTCGCGGCTCCGGCGACATGGCCTCCACCGCCAGTTGCTGCGCCGGCGTCACGGAGGAGGCCAAGGCGGAGTGGTGGCTGCGCTTCAACAACGGCGTCCCCGCTGATGACGATGGCGACGTCGCGGACAGCGGCGACGAGGTGGAGGGAGACGACGGTGCCGGCGGCAAGGCGTAGATGGCGCCGAGCGGTGGGAGCGCGGCGCGCGCCGTGGCCGGGGACGAGGAGGCGGAGGTGATGGGGTCCGGGGACGGCAGGGCGGCGGCCGTGGCCGTGGCGAGCGGCGTGAGTGCGGAGATGGTCGGGCGCGGCGGCGGGAAGGCGGAGGCGGAGGCGGGCGCCGGCGGCATGAGGCAGAGCAGACCGCGGTTCGGTGATCGCGGCGGCCTCGATGGTAAGGGAGACCTCGTTCGCGGGATTAATCCGCACTCCATTCATCTGCTAGTACTTCTAATCGCGCTTGGGGTTTTTTATTTACTTGGATCGTCTCATCATTTCGGCAAAAAAAGGTTGAGATCGGCAAATGTGTTCTCATCGCAAGTTCGTAGATTCATCGTCGATGGCGAAAGCGAACTGTGCTGACAAAAGGGGATTTTGGGAGGAGTGCGATCTCGAGCATTTGCAAAAGTTCGTGGAAACTGTATAGGGTTTTCGTAGAAAAACTGTATAGTAGGGTTTTCTCGGCAAGGAATTACTGAAAAGCTATGGCTATTAGCCTGCACAGGGCATTTTCATGGAGTACTGCATCCTTGAACTGCAATAATTTACATTGCCACATTTTTTGTGTTTGCGTTGGTTTGCAATTGCAAGACATGGATGAATGTAACAAAGAACCTTGGTTGTCTCCTGTTATGTTTTGGTACTATAGAGATGGAGAGAATTTTCCATTTCGTTTTGTATCCTTGCATTTTGATTGATCATGTTTAAAATGCAGAGGAGATTTCAGGAGGCAACTATGTTCTGCCTGGGGAGCTGCCACGAAGGAAGAAAGCAATCGCGAAGCGCAGGAAACCGAATGTTGATGGAGTTGAGCTCCAGAATGACATGAGCCAAGGTACCAAGAAATTGTTTCTCAAACAGTAGGGCAGGTGAACTTTCTGTGATGCAGTTTCTGAAAATTTCTCTATGTTCAGCTCAGAGTCCGTGTGCGGTGCTTAAGGGCCCTGAACAAGTCTATGACGAGACTGAGAATCTGAGGTTGCAGCTGGCTCTGAAGACAAATGAGCTCAAGGAAGAAGAGAACCGTAGGATCAAGTTAGAGTTGATTCTGAAGGCAAAGGAGATTGAGTCCCTGCAGAAGCAGAATGAAGAGCTGAAAGCTGAGAACGAGCAACTCAGAATGAATGTAAGCTTCCTACACCAACAGTTATGTTTGTTCTAATCACGATGTTTAGCTTATTGGCATTAAGCAAGGACTACTGCTGAACTGCTGATCAAGCCAAGACTAATCCATTAATGAATTGATTTTTTTTAGTGTCTGAAAAACTCATGAGAAATAAGCTGATAGCAGAAACTCATTGTAGAGGATGCAATAATTCACTCCATCAACCTGTCACAATTTTTTTTACTAACCTCCAATCGATTATAGTCTTATAGACAGAACCTTAGTAGTATGATAGTATAGGATCCAAGGCCAATCTAATTCTGATTGACATATCTCAAATATTTGGTGTAATTGGTACCTACGTGTAACAGAACAATCTTTACAATCTACAAATCTTGCATAATTTTTGCTATACTTTCTTCAGAATTTATACCCTTTTTGTATTGTCTTTTCCAGTTTCCACTCTCAGTCAGTTACATCATGTCCTTCTCAGACCTATTTTTGTGTATGTCAACTACAGGCAAAGCCACCAAGAGTCCCAAGGAGATGCAGGTCATGTGATGCACATGTCTTTCATGCGTATTGGTGCTAACCAGAGAGATCACAGATATCTTGATGATCATGTTTCCTGCAAGGTTGTTCCACATTGAAAATCTGTAGCTTTCATCACAGTTCATATGCACTACGCAGTAGCTGGAATCCACACTAGTTATTCAGTTATGCCAGAAAGTGGCCTTGAGGGATATTGGTAGCTCTTTTCTTTTCTGCATTCGGTGCTGTTATTCCATTACTGTTTATCAGCATCTGTATGATCATTGCTGCTGCTCGCTGCCTGTTTTGGCCCCAGAGCTTCCTTTTTCTGTTGCTCCAGTTAGTCAGTGACAAATGTTGTGGTATGGTATTCTTCTTGCTGTGAATCGGCAAAGATCCTGCATTTTTCTTTTGTCTGAAAATGAGTTCATCGTCAGACGGAAAATAGAGAACGCGTTTTGCTCGCGTATCAGCACTTCATCCCTGGATTCAACCTCCGGGGCATGTACATCGACGCCGAGGAAAAGAAGTGGGCGAGTGGAATTCCTTGACAGCGGAAGGCGGTCGCAGAGGCATTGAACGGCGTCCGAGAAGAAGAGGCCGCGTCGGCGACGGACGAACAGCGGCGGCTCCTCTATCCTCAGCCTCAGACTTTGGCCCGCTGTGACGCTGCCGAGGGGAGGAGTGCGACCGGAGAGAGTCTCGACGCATGCCGGCGTACGTTCGGAGCTCCCCGACGCCACCGGAGTGGGGAACGGGAGGGGAGAACGAAGGGAACGGCCGGAACGCGGCGGCGCTCTGGCGGCGCGGCCACCCCCCAGGGTGGTCGGTAAATGAAACACCGTCCACCCCCTGGGTACCTAGTGTACGTTAGATTGGATTTCTGCGGCCAGGATTAGCGTAGGCGTTTGCTGAGGGCGATTATTTTCCTCTTCCTCGCTCCAGTTCTCGGCTGCCTTCTTCCCCCTCGACGCCGCGGCGGGCGCACGATACAATGGCCGCCGGGACACCGCCTTCATCTCCTCGGACGCGAGCATCTCAGGGAGATGCATGGGAGGCCGAGGAGCATGAACGGTGGCGCCCAATCGCCCATGGCGCCAGACGCGTTGAGCTGAGCACCGGCGGCAGCGCTCCTGCCGCTCAGCCGCTGGTTCGCCCGCGCTGGCCGCGCTCCCGCAGAGTGCTGCGCCGCCCGACGAGCTCATCCAAAGGAGGTGGTGGAAGCGGGCAAGCGGCGGCGGGAAGCCGTGCGCCGCGCGGGGGATGCGGTGCCGGACCGCATCTCATGGCCACCACGCTCTCGAGCAAGGGCCAGGAGGCCGAGCCGCCGAGGCCATGAGGCGGCGGAGCGCACCACCAGCCACGCCTTGCAGACACCGCCTGTATACTGGATGATGGGTATAAGCGGACATTAAATGTGGTGGTGTACTGTATGCGTGAGCAAATATGTCCATTCTCCTTTTTTTCTCAAATTATCTCTAGTCAGTATCTTGTTTTTAGAAACATTTTGTTCTTAAAAGTAACAACTGAAAGAATGTACTTCGAAAATAAATTTATAAAAGTGAACTGATAATAACTGATAGAGTGAAGTACAAACGAAATCTACACCGTTTATATGGACTATTATCATATATATGCTCATATGCATGTGTTCTTTATCGAGTACATGAAATCTACGTCATTGATATATCATATCTATGCTCATATAGGTAGGTGTGTTCTTTTCGATACTTCTACAATGTTTTACAGCCACACGATGACTCATAGGGTTATATAGATGGTAAATTGACACATTTATTTATTCGCAAACTACATATGTATATTATTACCTTCAGTTCCATTTTACCCTTTTGCCCCGAGGAAAATATTTGGGCGGGGAAGTAAAAGGCCAGAGCGGGAAAACAAATGTTTTTTTCGCGAAACAAAAAAGGGGGGAAAATCCATTCATTAGTACGTGGGATGAAAATCAGCTGAGAAAACCGCTACTCACCTTTCGCAAACTCGCAGAGAAAACCTCCCGATTCCTCGCGGCTCCGGCGACATGGCCTCCACCGCCAGTTGCTGCGCCGGCGTCACGGAGGAGGCCAAGGCGGAGTGGTGGCTGCGCTTCAACAACGGCGTCCCCGCTGATGACGATGGCGACGTCGCGGACAGCGGCGACGAGGTGGAGGGAGACGACGGTGCCGGCGGCAAGGCGTAGATGGCGCCGAGCGGTGGGAGCGCGGCGCGCGCCGTGGCCGGGGACGAGGAGGCGGAGGTGATGGGGTCCGGGGACGGCAGGGCGGCGGCCGTGGCCGTGGCGAGCGGCGTGAGTGCGGAGATGGTCGGGCGCGGCGGCGGGAAGGCGGAGGCGGAGGCGGGCGCCGGCGGCATGAGGCAGAGCAGACCGCGGTTCGGTGATCGCGGCGGCCTCGATGGTAAGGGAGACCTCGTTCGCGGGATTAATCCGCACTCCATTCATCTGCTAGTACTTCTAATCGCGCTTGGGGTTTTTTATTTACTTGGATCGTCTCATCATTTCGGCAAAAAAAGGTTGAGATCGGCAAATGTGTTCTCATCGCAAGTTCGTAGATTCATCGTCGATGGCGAAAGCGAACTGTGCTGACAAAAGGGGATTTTGGGAGGAGTGCGATCTCGAGCATTTGCAAAAGTTCGTGGAAACTGTATAGGGTTTTCGTAGAAAAACTGTATAGTAGGGTTTTCTCGGCAAGGAATTACTGAAAAGCTATGGCTATTAGCCTGCACAGGGCATTTTCATGGAGTACTGCATCCTTGAACTGCAATAATTTACATTGCCACATTTTTTGTGTTTGCGTTGGTTTGCAATTGCAAGACATGGATGAATGTAACAAAGAACCTTGGTTGTCTCCTGTTATGTTTTGGTACTATAGAGATGGAGAGAATTTTCCATTTCGTTTTGTATCCTTGCATTTTGATTGATCATGTTTAAAATGCAGAGGAGATTTCAGGAGGCAACTATGTTCTGCCTGGGGAGCTGCCACGAAGGAAGAAAGCAATCGCGAAGCGCAGGAAACCGAATGTTGATGGAGTTGAGCTCCAGAATGACATGAGCCAAGGTACCAAGAAATTGTTTCTCAAACAGTAGGGCAGGTGAACTTTCTGTGATGCAGTTTCTGAAAATTTCTCTATGTTCAGCTCAGAGTCCGTGTGCGGTGCTTAAGGGCCCTGAACAAGTCTATGACGAGACTGAGAATCTGAGGTTGCAGCTGGCTCTGAAGACAAATGAGCTCAAGGAAGAAGAGAACCGTAGGATCAAGTTAGAGTTGATTCTGAAAGCAAAGGAGAATGAGTCCCTGCGGAAGCAGAATGAAGAGCTGAAAACTGAGAACGAGCAACTCAGAAAGAATGTAAGCACCCACAATTCTGTTTGTTTAAAATTACATTGTCTAGGTTACTAGCATCACAGGAACACTGGCCATACATGCTTCAAACAGTACTGCTATATGGTCTTGTCTTCTTCTAGTTCCAATAGCAGCCTGCAGTTCTTTTGCATATTTCCAACTCATTGCTAGCATCATCTACTACTAGTGCCTAAAGGTTCTCTCTTCTGCCAATCAAGCTAGATGATAAAATTTTACTTGGTGGATTATTCCAGTACTGAATTGGTTCTTTGAGTTCTTTTGGTTAACGAATGAACTCAGAGCACTAAACTTGTTTGGCTGTTGACAGAACCTTAGTATGATACTTAGGATCCGAGTCCAGTCTGATTCTGATTCATCTATCCAAAACTTTGATGTAGCACCTACTAGTAACTGAAAAAAAAACGTCTGTAGAATGTAAATCTTGACTATATATATCTTCTTGATCAGTAAGTCACCCACTGCCCCTTCTCTATACCCCTTTTTTGTGTTTTCTTTCAGGCTTTCAGCTCTCACTCAGTTATACCAATGGGCTTGTTTATTAGTTCTTTTATTGTGTGTGAACAGGCAAAGCCAGAAAGAGTCAAAAGGTTATGCAGGTTCTGTAATACATATGATTTTCATGACTACCGCAACTGCCCTGAGAGGCGAAAAGCTGCTGGCTCCCCTGAAGAAGAGGACTCTAACTAACACTGCTAGGTCCTGTTCGACACGTCCCTTTTGCATCCAGGCATCGATCTGTTGATACCCTAGGGGGTCTCTTTTGTTCCTTTTAGTGAAGTTGGAGCTTTTAAGGGATAGTGTATAACTAGTGGATTTGCCACAGAATATGAAGATGTATGCATCTAATTAGTCGCCTTTTATGTTAGCGTATGTGATGTTTATGAACTATGGTTATCTAAGTCCTGTTATGCCCTGAACTTTCTGGTTTGGTCCTGTGGTTCAAAAGTTGCGTTGTTTTGCACGGTGTAAGAAATACTTAATGATAACTCCGGTTATCTAATTTGCTACAAGTTGTGCTTCCATGCAGAAATACTTGTCACGGGGTGAAATTACTTGCAACCATTTTTCCGAAAAATATTCAGATGTAAGCAAAATCCCATGATGCTAAAAGTATCTAGCCATCGAGATAGCACAAAAATATCGCCATCACGCAGCATGCATGAACAATCCATGAACACAAGCCACACCCATCAGAATTTCAGAGCAGAGCCACACTCACCCACCCAACCGTACTGCGTTGCATCCTCTGCATCGAAAACACCTCCATGTCGACTGACGACGTACTAATGGCTGATGCCGAAGCAGGCGAGGCCGGCGAGCTCCTCGTCTGGCCGTGGACCGGCATCCTCGCCACGACGACCGCCGCCGATGAGGACGCTGATGCCGCCGCCGCCACCGCGCTCCTGCAGGATGAGCCAACAGCCCACCACCATCGCCGGCGGCAACGCTTCCTGCTGCTCCACTTCGGCAAGAGCTGGGCGGGCCTCCGGGACGCCATGTCGCTGGCCGTCCACTTGGCCGGCGCCGGGCGGAGGGAGTGGCGGCGGCGCGGCGAGGGCGACGGCGCCGCCGGCGTCGTGTTCGGCTGGGCGGCCGCGGAGGAGGACCTGCTCGGCGACGGCGCGGTCGGGAGGTTCCTGCGGGAGTCCGGCGCGGCGGCGAGGAGCGTGGAGGACGTCGAGAAGGACGAGGCGAGCGTCGCCGTCACGCTTGGGGCGGCGGTGGCCGGCGAGTACGAGAGGAGGGAGAGGTTCTTGGAAGCCAAGAACGAGGAGATGGTCAGGGTGCTCCAGAGGATGGAGGAGGAGAGCTGCTTGCGCCAAGCCGAACTCAAAGCCATCAAAGGTTAATCCATGGATCATGAACTCAAAGCCATCATGTAACTACTAAGTAGAATCTGTGCAACGTCAGAGGTCTCAACTCTCAACACCAAAGAGCGAGTGTGTTAAAAAATATAAGTGAATTGTCCACCTTTCGCTATTAGCTAAACTACATTTTCTTTAAAAAATATGATTCCATACCATTTCGAAAATTGTATAACCTGATCGCGTTAAGGGCCCGCGTTCACGGTAGTTGCATGGAATTATGATCCAAGACTACTGACATAACCTTATTGCTTAATGTTCCTACGATTGTTGACAGAACTAAATGCTATAGAGTACAATAGCCTGCCAGAGATGAACCATGGCGCCGATTTGGAGAACGAGAAGCTGAGAGCAGAGCTGGATGCGATCAAGGGGGAGATCGACTTCACGATGGAAAGAATCCAGGAGCTGAAGGAACGCAGAACCGAACTGCACGACAGCAAAGTGGAGAAGGTATACTTGTTCTATATATCTGGACTCAGTGCTGCAGTGACGGATGCTGTGTCAAGCGCGTTGTTTGCAACAGAAGCATATGTTTGCCTTGAAACCCAGAGTCACTGTATCAGCAGCTCATGAAAAGTATCACCTAATCCTCTGCTGCAAAAGCCTGAAAGAAGGCATTTTACAATTACATATGATAGTACCACCTCTCCATCGAAACAAAATTTTGTGGTTTACTCATTGTCATGCTACCAGGGGTTCCCTGCTGTAATTATTTTTTCAAGCAGCTGGAAACAAAAATAGCAATAATATCACTTTTATTTGCCCCATGTGTTAGGCTATACCAGTAGCATTTTTTTCTTTGTGCTAGCATTACACCACAAGTAGTCACCCAAGGCCAATATTGGGCAGAATTAGATCATAACACAAGTAGTCACGCAATCTGCTCCATTTTATATGTTTTTTCCACCTCTGCCTAACCTTCTCTACACAAAATTTTAGCTTATGCTTTTTTCTGATATGATGATTCAATCAGCTAGTTATCGAGGTCAATTCATTGGACAAGGCAGATATGAAGCCCAAGGCGAGTGACCATGCTCAAATGCTTCGTGATAAACATAAGGTTTCTTTCTATTTGGGTATAACAGTTAGACACGATCATTTGCAGCAGCTGCTTTACAAATGACCAACCAATTCATAGGAATGCGTTTACATGTATGATTCTTAGGAAGATATGCAAGCCATCAATGCAAAAGTAATTCAACTTGAGAAGCAGCTGGAGCAAAAGGAAGCACAAGAATCTGCAATGTGTCTGCTGAACACGAAACTACAGGCAGGGGAAAATTTAAAGATGGAAGAATATGAACATCTTTATAAATTAATGACAATTTCGAAAGAGTGTCTGGAGCAAAAACTTGTAAGGCTTGAAAATGCATATCTTGACCTAACAAAACGATATCAGCTGAACAGAGATGAGCTTCAAGAGACCCGCCAAGAAGTGATTAAGGTAAGCAACATGTTTTTTACACTTTCAATTCCATCTGTATGAGTAATGCTATGTATATAAAGTTTCCTCCGTGGAATGATTACAATGCCCAGTGTGTGGAGAGCACGATGATTGGCGATTGCCCAATTATAGGGATCAAAAGGATGGGAGAACTTGATGAAAAGCCCTTTCATGCGTGCAAGGGGAAGTATAGGGATGGCGAACCAGAGGGCAAAGCAGCAAGGTTGGAATCAAGTTGGCAAGCTGAACTCAAGAACAAATCCTGGAATCCCTTTTCAACCATTTTCGTCGATGAAGAAAAGGTACCTGTCCAATTTATGTACGTTGACATCTGTTGTTGGATGTTCTCAAATTTGTTTGAAGAGTTATTAATTAAAGGCCTTGCATAATGATAAGTTTCAGGACTTTCTGACTTTAGATCCAAAATTGAGACATTTATGGACCGAGTACGGTGACGATGTCTGCAATGCAGCTGTGAATGAGCTCTGGAACTTCAGGGAAGGAAGGAAGGCGACAATGGCAGAGGTGGTGAAGTGTATTTTCGAGCAGCTAAAACAGAGCAGTTAGTGACAGAATACAAGGTTGAAGCCATGGCATGTCTCACTTCTAGAGGTCTCGATGTAAATGACCTGTAGGGTTTGTCAGTTCTGCTATTGGATATTTGTGACAGGCACCAATCTGATATGTATCTGTAGAGCCCTACTAGTGTAGGCTGCAGCATTATGCTACTTCTCTCCTAACCTGAAAATTCATGGAACTTAGCCATGTGCAATTTGGCTAGTTTACACTAGCTAACTTTTCTAGCCCAGTGTTAGTAGCAGCCTCAAAGGAGATTTCCTTATGAAATAATCATTCCAAAAGTTGGACCAATGTCATAATTTATTTCACTACGGAACTAGTGGTTAATCTCTTGACTCCATAAGCATATAGTGACAAGAGCCCGTAGATAGTTTTGCTATATAAATGATGCAGAAAATCGTAAATATGGCACATGAGTAGTCTATATCAAGTAACGGGTGCAAACACTGTCATGCAGTTGAAAACTTAGTATCTTATGGATCAGGAGAATAAAATCCAAGTGCAAGAATACATCTCTGACATCATGTAACAACCATTGGCACGAGCAGGGGGACCAGGGATACAAAATGGATAGCATTCAAGTTTCAGTCTGTATTTATTTGTGCTTGCTTTACTTGTATCATTCCATCAACTTCCATCATTCCATCAACCTTTAACCATCCAAAGTAGCACAAAACAAACATAAAAGTTCTGCTAATAGGACACTAATATATCCATTTCAAAACTGGAAGGAAAGAATGAAGAGGAATGCTAACCTAGGAAGAAATGGCACAGCATAGGGGCTAGAGAGCATGCATGTCTTGACTCTTGACGCTTGGTTTGGATCTTGTATAAGCATCTTAGTACATGTGATGCAATAAATTTTATCTTAACCAGGACAACTCCTAATTCCTACTATGCTTGCCATGGTTGACCCCATCTCCCTCTCTGTAGCTAACATTTGGGACAACAATCTAGATATGTACACATATTCCATCTACTGTTCTTTTTCTTTTTTGAGAAATGAAAGGGTTCACCAACTGAACTGACATTCATAACACACAGCATGCACAAGAAGAAAAAACATAGAAGCCATCAAAGCACTACCCGAGAATCTCAATGTCAATAACAGCTTCTATTTATCTTTTCCACAGATATGCTGGCATCAATTCCTCGTTAGAAATTACATACAGTCACCATTAACTGCAAAGGTGAACACAGAGATTTCTAATTGCTTCCGTGCTGTTTGGATTGTTGAGAACATATGTTGCACTCTTTCCAGTGGTTTCGCATGTCAGATTTAATTGATTTCCAAGCTGTGAAGACTGCAGAAGAATCTTATATTAGTAAATTTTCAGTGAGGCCAGAAATAAAAAACAAAACACGAAATTAATCACTTAATGGCTGCAATGATAGCATGCCGATAATATTGAAATTAAATAATCTCCCTAAGAAAGTTCTCATTGCGCTTAAAGGAAAGAAAGAGCAAAACTACTAACAGCGTATCAGTTGAAAACCAATCAAGGCAAGATTTGCTCTATCATGATATGCTGTTACAGCCTGTGGTTGAAATTCTGATTATTTTCATGATTTCATATAAGAGATTAATATAAAGTAAAAAAATGCTCAAGAGTAGGGATTCGTGCATATCCTGCGTATATTAAATTTTCTAGTAAACACAATTTATCCCAACTAACAGGTTAAAAAAATATCAGAAGGTGATTGCCACATCAGACTCGTATGTATAGAAAAGGCTTACCATGCAATAGTTGTTTGTTGCTTTGCAGCTCCACTTTGAAGTTGGCACACAGCTCAAATAATGGCACCACGAACAGTGCTTACTAGCATCGAACCCTTGAAAAAGCAACACCAAGCCAACAGTGAACCTGCCAACAATAATGTTTAGCAAAAAACGGTTGAAATGTAGAGGCTTATAATGTTTAGACCATTATTGTTCTTCTGATCAGTAAGAGATTTACCCAGAAATTAATATCACTGTAGCAAATACAAAAAGTATGATTTGATATATCTTGAATTTCCGCTTAGTTACACCCATGGGATATCCAAGAGGGGAGTTCTTTTGGTTAATATATCCATACTGTGGTCGCATTAGCAGCACAAAACCAAGACAGAACCCAGATGTAAATCCTCCAAGGTGAGCGAAGTTGTCAACATGTGGAAGGATCCCAACAGCTAAGTTGATGACAATGATCATAACTAGAGTCAAGAGTGCTGCAATCTAAATTTTAAAAAAACAAGAACAGAATTTAGAAACATGGAAAATGGAATAATTCATGAAAAGATTGCATATATTTTAGAATCAACCTTGTTCTCATATATCGTCCAATTTGTTATGAGCTCTGACAACATGGAGCCCAATAGTCCAAATAGTGCACCTGAAGCGCCAACAGATATATTTGACACCATAAATAAAGATGACAACAAGCTGCCACCAACACCAGAGATAACATAAAGTGTACCAATCCTCACTGCAATAGACAAACATTAATCAATGGTCAAGTTATATGATCATTAGGCCTTGAAGGAACCATCAGACTACAGCATCAAAATGAACTCCAGATAATAAAAATGTAGTGTATAGGCATCCAAATTAAGAATCTGTTTTCCTCAAAAAAAGATGATACTTACTGAAGCCGAATTCCTTTTCGAGTCTGATTCCGATCAATACGAGACTCAACATATTAGCGAGTATGTGGATAACCCCAGCATGCAACCAAATGCATGTAATGAGGCGCCAACCTTCATGATCTTTGGTAACTTTACTGGTTTCCAGTGCCCCCATTTTCAACAGCCTGGGGAATTGAAACATATGTTAGTTCTTAATCCAATACATTTAATCCAAAACAGCCAACCAAATACATTTCTTTCTTTAATAAGAACAGGATGGTAAACAGCTAGCTGACTACTAAGATCATCCACTTAGACCGACTTTAGTAATTTAATCCAATCCTGTTTAGAGCATTGCATCTGGACTTGTTTAGAGCAACAAGTGATATCAGAAACATCACATTCCAAAATCTCCAACCTCATTTGATTCAAAATTAGTGACAGAAATTCCTGCCTGAAAAGACTTTAATATAAGCAATTTCATAAAATATGCCGACTCTTAAAACGGAAGCACATTTCATAAAATCTGTACAATCCCTAACTCTGCATACATCTAGGTCAATAACCTAGACCGAGCAAACAGCAGAAATATCAAAAATGTGGGCAGATTTGGATAGTGCATTACGTGGCGGAGGAGGGGCCGACGAGTGGGTTCTCCTTGAACGACTGGAACGCGAACCTGCCGAGCTCCGGCGCCATCCAGCAGCCCTGCGAGGTGGCGGTCTCGCCGACGGATCCCCCTATCGCGTCGCCGGTGGCCTGGGCATGCGCGGGGCAGTCGTTGACGTACATGGTGAGGATGAAGAGCACGATGTTGGCGACGATGAAGAGCGGCACGAGGAACGGGAACCACCGCCGGAACGGGCGGAACGCGGGCGGCGGCGGCGGCGGCGGGCGGCTCCGGTGCGGGCCGTGGCGGCCGTGGTGGCCCGGGCCGTGGCTCCGGTGGTGGCGCTCGCCCTTGGGCCGCTCCTGGCCTCCCCGCTCGCCGCTGGCCGCGTCAATGGGGACCACCGCCGTCTCGCCCCGCCGCGGCATCGCGCGGCCGGCGGCGGGGGGCGCGGGCGCGTGGCCGGCTGGAACAACCCGGGTGGCGGCGGCGCGCGGAATGCGAGCGCGCGGGGCGGGATTCTGCGGCTCGGGAGGGTGGTCGTTGGCGCGCGTTGCCTCGTGGTGGAGATGGCGCGCGCGGAGGTGGGGAGGAGGGGGGACGGAGACGGAGACGCGGTGCCGACCTGGGATGGAAAGGACGGAGAAGAAGAATGACCTCTATTTTTAGTATTTTTTTTCTCTCAGCGGGCGGGGAAATGGTAACTGTGATCATATCCTGCTGCAGTGAGTTTAATTCCAAATTGACTTGTTTATATCCGTGCATGTTTCAGATGAATTTCAATTTCTACTGGGAAAATTAATGCTCCTGAATCCAAAGGTTTTGACGGCGTTCATTTCATTCTTACCGTCTTATTACGTGTGTGTCCAGTGAGCAAACAAAAAAAAAGTAAGCGCATAGAATTAGATGACTTCCTTTCAAAAAAATTTGGGTGATATGATTTGAGTTTTCAATTGACAGAAGTAAATATGGTCCATCTCAAAATTCGCCATCACTTTCTTCGTGTACTACTACGAGGTCACTATCTGCTATCAACTCCATTAACCTTCACGAAACACAAATAAAGATGGCTAAACCACCATGTCGCTATCAGTGAACGACTTGGTCCGTGAAACTGAAATCCCCTTCCTTGACGTACGCTTGAGAGAATATCCAGATCAGGTAGATTTGCACTGTCCCCATCACACCTGCATTTGGTACAGCCTGAAAAAGACTGCCAAGCCATGGTTCATCCGCACCTCATTATTGATCCTCATTTTTACAATTGGCACAAAATTTGAGCTTTCAATTCGGAATGCCGTCAATATGTTCTTGCTGCTAGGATTAGCACAAATAAGGCAAAGTAATCCACATTACCACAAAGAATAAAACCCTGTCATGACTGATGACATCCAAATGCCACTCGGCTAGCAGTCTAGCACTACAAATCTACAATAGAGGCTACCCTACATGGGCTATTTACCTTCCAGTCGCACAGCAAGACGAAAAGCATTACCACTTCTCAAAATTGAGTTACAGTAGCGATTATAAGCACAATTAATCAATTCATTCAGTTGTCGCACTATATTTTGATTGCATAAGACATCGTTTCTTCAAGTACAAGTACAAACAAACGAAACTTCAACCCAACTCAACATACATCTGGATTGGATCCAGTTAACTTATAAGCACGTCAAAACATGTATACACTATAAAGGCACCACTCTGCTTGCAAATCACTATATTCATGCACACGCATAGTATAAACCTCCACAATGGATACTGGAATAGTGCCCAGATCATCAAGTTTATGAAGCCCGTCTTCTGCACCCTACCAGGCAAGAAAAATACTTGGATAAAAGATCCAAGCAATTATTGAATGCCAAACAATTGGCCCCTGGCTGGTGGTAGGGTGCTTCATACTAAGCCCAGCATTGCCCTGCAGGCACAATCATCATGTGCAGGTGCATTTCTTGGTTTCTGGATGCAGATGCCAGAGTGGATGGTCTACAGGTACTTGATCATCCCACGACCTTCCACACTGAGCTTGGACGCCTGAAGGTTTTTCTTCTTGGGCGCTTTCAGCTGCTGCAATTTCTTGTTCATCTGCATGTCCGACGAGAAGAATCAATTGTTGATCAGTTAATCCTTTCAACAGAACAAGGATGACGGAAGCTAAACCATATTATGAATAATATAAAACTAAAGTGCTTCAAGGATAGAAGGGTAACCTTCATCCGGCGCTGGTCTTGGACAGCCTGCTTAGCACGAGCACGTATCTGCTCAGGATCAATTTTGGACTGTGGACGAATGACAAAGTCCAAAGGCGAGGCTTCTGGCCTCGAGGCATGCTGCCTTGAACTACTTTGCCCAGATTTGCGTCTAAATACAAAGCATAAAATAGATTAATCCAATAACTAGAAAAGACAGTGACAAACCTGTATCCAAGGTCAAACATAATGATCTATCAGACTTACTGTGAGAAGTCAGCATCAATATCATCATCTCTAGATTCCATTCCAGAGCTACTTGATGAAGGCCTTCATTACAGCAAAGGATAACCAATAAGAATACAACATACAGCCATAACATCCAGGATAACAATACAGTCTTCAAATGGACTGCATGCACTTACTTCTTCATTTGTGGCCTCCTATAAGGTGCTCTTTCATCGTCATATCTCCTCATATCCTCAAATCTCGTGCTCTTGTTGAATATTGGTCGACTCTGAATTTTACAACGATATAAGTACAAACTAAAGAACCTTTGGTAGTACATATGTTTATTATGAACACAGACTTACCCATTTGTCAACCAGTTCCTTAGCCAGTTTCCTATTTGCAGTAGTCTCCTCATCGGATTTAGATAAAAACATAATGACCTAAACATGCATCATTGGATAGATTTAGCACATAACACATAATCTGCAAAACAGTATGTAAGAGCAACTGCACGAGCCAAATAGAAGTGTACCTTTCCCAGACCACTTTTCTTAAGTTGCTCTCTTCTGTCATATTGTTCCAAGTCAATTGGAAACTGCAAGAGCATAAAACTTTCATTAGCGTTTAAATTTTTAGGAGCCATTAAAACATAAACCACAAACAATTAGGTTGATGTGCAAGAACAAAGTTCTACAATGCAAAAAAGGTAGAAGGAAATAAAGGTGCCTACATCAGTTAATAACTTCAGCACAGCAGATCGAATATTCATGTTTGGCATGCTTCCATCAGGCAATGGCTCAAGCCAATTTTTTAGAAGAGTGAGAACTCCATGATCAAGAAATTCCTGCTGAAGATTCTTCCTGTCAAAGAGATATGAACAAGAAAATATTATTAACTATAAACAGATGGCAATATGCACCAGCAATGCAGGTAAGGTAAGGCTCCAGATATCTTACTTGGATAGAACATCTATGAGCAGAGGAAGCTTCATAAGTTTGTTAATGGCTGGTTTTGATTGCCTATTCAAGTTCGCATCTTCTTCAGCTGCTACCTCAAACTCAGCAATGAACTGTTCCACTATAAGACCAATATCTGCACGTGGGCGGTCATTCTTCTTCTTCTTTTTACCACCCTTGAAGAGTCGCTCAATTTCATCATCCTCCTCACCCTCCTCAGCCTATAGTAAAGAACCAATCCATATTATCAGTGATGAGAGAAAAAGCAAAAAAAAGATAAATAACCATCTGCTACTTTTCTGTAGAGTAGATGTATTGATTTGGAGAACTCATAAGGTGGCATGGTGTCATGACCTAGAAATTAGTGGACCTAGTCAACCCCACAAGGGGCCAATGCGACCATGGTTTTAGCCGTATCGTAGGATTAAATCTAAACCTTCTATGAAATCCTGCAAAACTATCAAGCAGATTTTAACACCACACTTTAGTTAGTGAATTGCAGTCAATTCCTTTGGTTAGTAGTCACATGTGTGGCAATTTGTCTTCATAGAGTGCAAAAAATTAATGCTCTGGGGGAACATGAGCAATTAAGAACAAATACCTGCGCATAACGTCCAGGAGAATGCCGCTCATTATCACTGCCATAACGATCAGCTGGATCAACCCCAGTGTCATCAATGAAGTTATCATCATCTAAAGTTCTAACACCTTCTTGGTCATCCTGCTCCATCAGTTTAAGATGGCAGTGGCGAGTGTTAGTTTGTCCAAGACAATGAAAGTAGTAGGCTAAAAGGAATTAAAAACTGATAAAGCAGTATTGCAGCTAACAAGTTACAATGATCTGACTTGGAATGCACCTAACATGTTTACGCAAAACTATCCTGAGGAAGCAATTTTCTCTATGAAAAAGAAAGATGCTATCTACAACACATCCTGATCACAGAGGGGTGGCTGCAAACATTACCAACACTTAGAACAATCTTAATTCCCTAGGAAACCAAAAGCATCATGATGAACCAACAGCACTGATAACAAACTGAAGCAACGGTTGCCTCACTGTCAATAAAAAGCTCAGCAAATCACCACAAGCAAGAATTCCAAAGTCAATTGACAGATAAAAAATAGCTAGTATATTCCACAGACCATTGCAAAGCATTCTGATCTCCTTCAATTTTCCAATAACCTTTCACATTAAGCTCACAGAGTAGTTCTAACGAGCTAATAAATATATACGACAGACAGAAAGGGCACCCAAGAGGTAAGAGTCAACTAACTAGAAGCAAAAAAATAGCTGAATGAAATTGAGACACAGCAGGCGATCATAATTACCTCTGAGTCGCCACCGGCAATGGTATCCCAGAGCTCCTGGATCTCCCTCTCCCCATCATCCTGGTCCTCCCCGCCGCCAGAGCCCCTCCCTCCCCATGACCCCCGCTTCTCCCTCGCCATCCCACTGTCCCTCCCCCTCCCGTCGTCCTCCCTCCTCCTCTTCTTCTCCTTCTTCTCCTTGCCGGCCCCGCCCCTCGCGAGGTCCCTCAGCGCCGACGAGCCCTTCCTCTTCTTCGCATCGGCACCAGGGTCCGCGTCCGCGTCCTCCAACCCAAAATCCTCCAGCCCGTCGTCGCCGGGCATGCCGCCGCCGCCGCCGCCCTTCTTGAGGAGGCGCTTCCGGGGCTTGGATGACCCCGCCCCGCCGTCGTCGCCGTGGACGGGGGTCGGGGAGCGCTCGCGGGCCCAGTCGCCGTCGCCCAGGTCGTCGTCTAGGCCTTCGTAGGACTGCGGCTCGGGGGACGGATCCCGCGCATCGGGGTCCATGAGCGCCTCGCCGTCCTCGTCGAAGAAGCTGCGGGGGCGGATCGAGGAGGGGAATCAGGGTGAGGCGACGAAACGAAACCCTAGGGAGATAGGGATGAGAGGGGCGGAGCTGGAGGGGTACTTACTGGTCCATGGCGACGGCGGCGAGACGGGGAGCGAAACCCTAGGCGAGGTGGGTGGGACGAGCTGGATGGAGCCGAGGAAGAAGAAGAAGAGTCGTCGAGGCTCGGCTCGGGAAGGAGAGATCGATTCGGCTTCAGCGATGGGGAGGAAAAGGGATATTTAACTATTTGTCATCGTTACGGGAGCCACCCCTTGAGATGCCAGTTTTGGCCTGGCTATACAGAATTGTCACTTTTGTGCTGGGCCTCCCCACCATTTGCTATTTTTGCTGACGTGGCACGCCATGTCGGACAGCCAGCGTGGACGGGACCAAGGCGCTGCACGCGAAAAGACCGGCTTGCCCCTCGCCGCTCGTTCTCAGCTTCTCTCCCCTGTGCCTCTCTCTCCCACCCCCGTCCTCTCTCTCCCCGACGCACCCCCGCCGGCCGCCGCCTTCCCGCCGGCCCTCCACTCCCCTACCTCCGACTCCGGCCTCCACTGCCTCCGACGGCGCTCCCTCCCCGTCTCTCTCCCCCTCCGTTCCTCCCTCCGCGCGCGCCCGGCGTGAGGTGGGCATGGCGCCACGCGGCGGAGGGCGGCCGGCGGCGCCTCCTCTCCCTCTCTCCCTCCCGCGTCGCCACCTCCCATCCATCCCTCCGGACGCGGACGGCGGGCGCGGCGGTGGCAACACCCCGTGCTGGCCGAGCGCGGCGACGACGAGCGCCGGGAGGAGCGAGGAGGCGATCGTGGGCGGCGCGGCGGGCGGCGCAGCGGGTGGCCGCAGGCAACGACGGTGCGGGGCTCGCCGGCGACGGCGCGCGGGCCTGTGGACGCGGCGGAGCTGGAGGTGCTGCTTGCGGCCGGGCGGCGGTCTCCTAGTGCTCCGAGCGGGCGGGCTTCGCGGCGGCCTCCAGTGCGGGAGCAGCGCCGACCCCCTCCCTCCCTCCCTCCGGCCGCGAACGGCGGCGCACGGGGCGAACGGCGGCGAACGGCGGAGGGAGCAGCTGTGTCGCCGGAGAGAGTTCCTTGCGTGCGGGGCAGGCAGCGTAGGGAGCAGATGCAGGTGCAGCGGCGCGGACGGAGTTGCTCGCGTGCAGCAGGGAGTGGACAGTCGGCCGCGGACGGAGGTTGAAGATGACCTTGACGTATGGGTCCCATTCGTTGGTGGCAGGAGGGAGGGGAGAGATGTCTAATGGAAAGAAGGCAAGGGCAACCATGGTCATTTGTCACCCTCCATCCACACTGGCGTGCGGGCGTGGCGTTCCACGTCAGTAAAAATGGCGAATATGAGAGTGGTGCTTTCTAAAAGTGGCAAATATGTATTGGCCAGTACAAAACTGGTATCTCAAGGAGTGGCCTCCGTATCGATGGCAAATGGTTAAATATCCCGGAGGAAAAGGACCGGGAATCCGACGGGAAGGCGGCGAAGAAGGATGGGCTGAATTGTTGGGCTTTTTGGACACGGAGGCAACGATCGTGACGGAGGGCCTGGGCCGGATGGTAGGGTGACAGACAGACTGTCCCGGCCCATCATAGTCACGGAAAGCACAAAAGGCTTTTTAGATCTTATAAAAAAGGTTATTTTAGCATCTCCAAATACTAGCCAAATCATTTTCTAAAATCAAATTTAGCTATTGTTAGAGAAAAAACGTTTCCAATAGACTCTGTAAATGACTATTCAAATTTAGTGGCTCTCTATCCCACATCATTCGCTAGCTATTTTTAACTAGCCTACCTCACTGCCATCTTTATAGAATCTGTTGCATTACCCCATTGAATTAGATGGCTTTCTATTTTTACAAAGAGGATATAATCTCCATATTTAGCCATTTCTGGCGAATTGATAGTAACACCTGGGTTCGAGTACTCAATTTGACATAGATATCACATTTTTTTGTATTTATTTTAGAAAGTAATCGGCGTCTCTCTGGACAGCAAGGCGCATGTGGTAGGGTCTCGACAGCAAGACGCGTACAGTAGGGTTAGCGTAAGTGTATTCTTAGGAATGAGTATATGTGTATATGAGATACTGCATCTGGGGTTGGTGCTGAACGATGTAGATTTATTTTACACAGCGATTTCTGACTCGTAGTTTAGATGCAAATAAACGAACACGGAACGATGTATTAGTCTGTTATATTGAGAAAGATTTATTGGGAGACCGATGGAGATGCTCTAGTGAATTTTAATGGGAGGTTTCTCAAAATACATAAGGATACCGAGATTTGGATTTTACACGTACTGCCTAGCATTTGAGAGAGTGGGACACGTTTCCTAGGTTTAGAAGACACAAGGTGGTGGTGCGAACGATGTAACAAATAAGTATGATGTTATATAAATACTTACACACATGTACACTCAATCTTATGATTACACGTACTTAAACTCTACCTCTATAAGCACCTTCAAAATAGACCGACGGATCCTATTTTGAGATTCACGAAGTGACTACAGGCGTCTCGCTATTGACGGAGACATCATCTACCACTGAAAAAATAACACAGTTAATTACTAGAATAAATCTAAATTTATACGATACCCATACCGAGTCGAGGACTTAAAAATGGGTTGACAGATTACACCATAAGTAATCTTATTAACAGACTTTACGATCAGTTTGCATAAACACCATGCTATTAAATTGTGATTTTTCAAAAGAAAGGTAAATAAAAAAAACAGGAGAGGGATGCATGCATGCGAAATAAAATGTCGAATCGGGCAGCGAAACACAATGCAGAATCTGTGTTAGCCCTTCATTACAACGGCGAACCCGCCGAGGGCGATGACGCCGACGAGGGGCAGGACGGAGACGAAGACGACGGCCCTCGCCGACGTGCGGACGCGCTCGCTGCTGCCGTAGCGGCACAGACAGAACGCGGTGGTGAGCTCGGCCATGCCACCGGCGAAAATGGCTGCGAGTGTGAGGTAGTAAGCCAGCTTGTGGCTCTTGAACACCACCCCGCTGGGCGCCTTGTAAAACGCAGCAGCCAGGTCTAGGAGCATGGTGAAGAAGCCCACTGTGAACAGCAGCCGCGCGAGCTGCTGGCTCCCGGCGTCGTCGGGGCCGCCGGCGGCGACATCCACGAATTCGCCAATGCCGATCGCGTTCGCAGCGTTGTTGCCGTTGATCTCGAGCGGGAGAGCAGACATCATCATCCTATCCTAATACGAAGAATGTGCTGCTGCTATTTTGGGGGGATCGGACAAGGGGGAAGGCTAGTAGAGGGGGGCGTGGTGATTGCGAGCGAGAGTGAGGCCGGGAGTATATAAAGGGTAGGTGTTGCACTACGACGTCAGGTTAGTCTAATTTCGGAAGACGGAGCGCTATGTCGGGGCATGGAGAGCATCAAGCTTTAACGGCAGTGGATAAGAAATGGCTGCGTCGTGTGTCTTGTTGCAGTGTTTGCTTGTGGGTTCCCACATGGTCCGCTCCGTTCGGCACTACGGGAAACCCCCCGTTTGCCGAGTGCCAGGAGACAATTATGCACTCGGCAAAGGGGTTACGGCATAGCTCGTGTCGGCAAATAGGCCCTTTGCCGAGTGTCTTCTGTCGGGCACTCGGCAAAGGCTTTGCCGAGTGCAAAAGCCAGCACTCGGCAAAATAAAGCACTAACAGACGGCCGCGGACGGCGCGGCGCCGTTCGCGGCCGTCTGTTAGTGCTAACGGAGCTTTTGCCGAGTGTCGCACTCAGCAAAGACTCCATCCTTTGCCGAGTGTCGCACTCGGCAAAGGCTGGTTAGGGACAGGCCCCTGGACAAGCCTTTGCCGAGTGTCACACTCGACAACGACACCAGCCTTTGCCGAGTGTTGGACCCCGACACTCGGCAAAGGCTGGTTAGGGGGCAGGCCCTGGACAACCCTTTACCGAGTGTAAGGGCTTTAACACTCGGCAAAGGCTGTTTCAGAAATGACAGAAACAACCTCTTTGCCGAGTGTTAAAGCCAATACACTCGGTAAAGCACCTCTTTGCCGAGTGTAACACTCGGCAAAGCATCAATTTTTTTCCTATTTTTATTTATTTTTTGCGTTAAAAGGACCCCTCAACAAAAACATCACATGCAGTTTCTAATAGGCATCACAGGCAGTTTATAATAGGCATCACAGGCAGTTTATAATAGGCATCATAGGCAATTCATATATATATATATAGCCACTAAACCATCAAACAACCATAAACAAACACATATAAGTCACTAAACCATCCAACATCACAGAAATGTCACAAATTCAATATCCAAACATCCAACATCCATCATTCATATGTTTACAAAGTCCAACATCCATCACTCACGGAAGAGGGGGTCCGAACAACGATCTAACCGCTCGCGCCGCAAGGTCTTCGTCTTGAGGGCCGTCATTCGACGCGGCTGAGCCAGGAGCCTGCCCAAAAGAGATTAGTGGTGTGTGTTACAAGATTTTCGACAGAAATAAGTTGTGAAATGAAATCATAGGGTTCTCAAGTGACTCACGGGAGAAATAGGCACACGTGGTGGTGGAGGCGGTGGTGGCATCGGCGGCGGCGGACCTTCACCCACGCGCTGGCCAATGTTCTGCAGGTAGGAAAATACCTGCTCCTGCCACGCTCGGTTCGTCCGCTCGGCCTCCTCCTTCTGCCTGTCTTTCTCGGCCTCCGCCTCCCGTATCTGCTGCACCTCCAACTCCAGCTGCTTCCGTCTCTCCGTCTCTTCATCCAACCAGGCCTGCAATATTCAATCACATTGTTATAATACATTACAAACGTAAGCAAACTTCACGTACAAAGATAGAAACAGAAATAACTGAAGTGTCTGCATCCTGAAGTGTGAACCGGGAGGAGGCTGGCGGATAGGCGCGGAAGAGCTCGTGCTCCTGGCTCGAATCTGGGAGAGCGTGGGGGTAGCGGCCGTGTCGATGGTGCTGTTGGCGATCAAGTACCGCCCGTGCTTCTTGCCTCCTCCCGCCCTCATGACCACTTCTTCATCAATGTCATGGGCGGTCGGATCCCAGTCTGGCCCGTGGACCTCCTTCGCGACCTCTTGATATGCTGTGAGGCGACTGTGGACGCTGGCGTTGCTGTATGCCGCGGGCCCGTCCTCCGGGTTGTACCGGACATCGGAGGTCGCCTTGCCCTTGTGGGCCATAGCAAATGCCTCGAGCTGTGAGCAAGGCGCACCACCATGTGACGCCGACTGAAAAAACAAACAATATGAATTAGTAATTACACAGAATAGAGTGAGCGAATATAGAAATGACTCGGCGTACCCATTTGGCCCTGTACTCCTCGAGGCTAAGGCTGCCCTGATGGTGTGAGACACCGGGCATCAGCAAACGCCGCTCCCGGCAAAGGTCGTACTGAGCGGCCCACTCGGCGCTGCACCACTTGTCGACTATCACCTCCCAGCACGTGGGATGCGGGGCGCACCACCACGGAATCGCCTACAAGACATCAAGTGTACGACATAAAACAAGATCGAATTTAAAGTACTTAATCTTAGAATAAAACAGTATCGATTTACATACCGCCAGATACTGCTCCTTGGTCAACTTCATGTTTCTTGCCTCCGTTTTCTTCACGGAGATCTTGAGTGCCGCGAAATAATCAATTACGGCCTGCACGCGCGCCTCGTAGTGCAGGTCCGTGACAAGCTTCCAGCAGGCTGCATGTGCCACAGCATCTGCCGAAGCCTCCTGTTCTGGGGCGCATCTGTAAAAGTCCTACGCATATATACACGATGAATGTTGCATTATTTGTAGATTGTTCAATGAAAGTGCTGTGTTGAGCAGTGTAGTGCAACGAATACTTACCCACAGCTCTCCCTTTACCTGCTCGGCCTTGTTGTTGAAGATCCTGCGCTCCCGGTCCTCCTGATCGCCAGCGGCGACGTAGTGGTCAAAGGTGTAGGCCGGCTCCTCCCTGCCGCCAATGGTCACCAGACCCGGAAACAGCTCCCTGCAAAGAAGACCCATGATGCCGTTGACTTTGCGGGCGTGACCAACGCCTGGGGTGACCATCACCCAATTCCTGCCCAAGTGATTAAGATAAATTGTTAGTCCATATTGTGATTTCCAACATATGAATATGAAACGAGAAGGTTTGTGTAACATCTAAAATTACTTACCTTGGAGGGCTGGGTGCGATCACGGGACGACGCTCCATAGGTATCGGGCGCTTCGGGAGTTGCGAGGGGCCTCGCTGCCAAAGGGCCAAGTTCTCAGAGGAGGTGGACCCCTCTACGTCCTCGACCTCTTCCCCGGGCTCCTCGGCCCCATGCTCGTCGGCCCCGTGCTCCTCGTCCTCGCGGTCCTCATGCTCCGCGGCCCGAGTGTCCGCCGCTGAAGGAACAAACTCCTCGTCGGACGAAGACGGCGAAGGTACGGGGGTCCGCTCTCGCCTCTTGCTCTTGCCTTGCCCCCCGCCTTTGGCCTTCTTCTTTCGCCCCTTGCCCTTGGCACCAGACGACCCGGCTGCCTCGGACCCCCCATCTTTGAACTTCCGGTACAACGACATGACGTTCCTCATCGCACCGCCCCGACCCACCATATTGGTTCAATCACCTGCGATCAACAAAAACATACAATTATTAGATTTCACATATAAACATAAATTATTAGAAAAACATGTAATATATAAGAAATATGACCCGACATAAACTATTAGAAAGAGATGATGCAATATATAAACATACTTTTATTAGAAATAATCATCCGGATCAGGATTATCTGGATCAACGGTCGCATCATCACTATCGTACATTTCGAGATGTTCATGGTCGTCCTTCAAAGGCAGAGGAATGTCGTCGTCTTCGTCATTGCCTAATTGTAATCGCTCTAGTAACTCTACCTCCTTAGCATTATGAACCACATCTCCAGTGTCCTCGTCAACAAACATTTCCGAGTCTAAATCCATTCCGACCGCTTGGGTTAAGTCTATCTCAAAAGACCCTTCTAGCCCATTTTCTTGGAAGAACTCTCCATCATAGGTGTTTGGATTTATGTTATAATCTTCATTGTTTGGGACTGGTAGTTTACCGCGTGGCGACACTTTGTATACAACGTCCCAACCCTCAAGCCTTTTGTCCTTTTTGCACGGGTATGACAAATAATACACCTGGGTGGCTTGTTGAGCCACTATATAGACATCATCTCCAGGTAAGACAGATGATTGTCGAATTTCGACTAGCCCAAGACTAGGGGTCCGTCTCAAAACTGAAGGATCAAACCAATGACATTTGAAGATAACAGGAGAAAGAGGTTTGCTTCCACCAAAATTAAGCTCGTATATTTCTTCAAGTCTCCCATAGTAATCGGCTCCATCAGAGCCTGGAGTATAGACTCCGGTATTTGTAGTCCTTCGATTGGGCATCCTCTGCTCATGACTTGTGCAAAAACGATAACCATTCACGTCATATCCGGTAAATGACTTGACCTTATACGCACAACCATCGGCGATCTGTCTCAACTCGGCACTCATAGACCCATCGGATTGGCCCTGCGAGTTCGACCAGGATAGTTTGTTATATTAATGACACGACTTCAGTAACGTCGAATTTAGGACAAGACTGAAATTAAGTGTACCTTCCGTTTGAACCAAGAAATAAAATCTAGGTTTCCATGTTTAAGAAGGTCATCAACTTCGTGTGGGGTAGGAGCCCTCCTATTACGCCAGAATTGATCAAGAAATTCCATGTACGAACAAGAAACAAGAGTGTTGGATGCAGAATAGTGGCTAGGTACTCGAAAACAAGATCGTTCTGAACTTACCGCATGTATGGCTCAACTTCGGATAGATTGGTGAGCACATAGAGCATGATAGCGCGCCACTCTGCATTTGTCAAATTTTTGTTGGTGCCTTCACTTGCACTTCCCAGTTGCCCTCAGAAAAGGCTGAGGTTCGATTCAACTTCGCCAACATTGTAACGAGGCGGTGGATTGTGCACGTTAGGGAGGTTGTCAGCATAATACTTCGTCGTGAAGTTTGACACCTCCTCGAGAATGTATGCCTCTGCAATAGATGCTTCAATCTTGCATTTATTTTTGCATTTAGTTCGAAGAACCTTCTGACATCTTTCAATTGGATAGCACCAGCGGTTCTGCATATGCCCTCCCATTCGTGCCTCATACGGAAGGTGCAGAATCATAAGCTGCATCGGGTTGAAAAAGCCCGGTGGAAATATCTTCTCCAACTTGCATAGCAACACGAGAGCAAGCTTTTCCATTTCTGCAAGCATGGTCTTCGATACTTCCTTAGCACACAACTGGCGGAAGAAATTGCTCAACTCCGCCAACACTTGCCAGACATGCTCGGGGACATAGCCTCGAACCATCACCGGAAGAAGCCGCTCAAGCCATATGTGGTAGTCATGACTCTTGAGCCCGTTGATTCGTAGAGTAGTTAAGTTCACTCCCCTCTTCAAATTCGCTGCATACCCATCAGGAAATTTCAATGTTTGGAACCAACTTAGCACTTCCATCTTTTGGTCATTATCGAGAACGAAATCAACCTTAGGTTTTTTCCATATTTTGCCGTCCCTGGGAGGTGGTATATTTAGCTTCGGTCTATTGCATAACAGCTGCTGATCCACTCTAGCCTTGGTATTGTCTTTGGTTTTATCAGGAATGTTCATGATTGTACCCCAAAGTGCCTCGGCAAGATTCTTTTCAGTGTGCATCATATCAATATTATGTGGAAGCAGAAGGTCTGGCATGTACGGGAGCTTCCACAGGCCCAACTTATGAGTCCAGGCATGTTGCTCGCCATATCCCACAAAACGGCCATCCTCCCCAACCTCGAGAGCGTCTAACTCTGCACGAACATCCGCACCTGTCATCATCTGTGGTGCAGGGTCTAGAACCCTTACACCTTTCGTGAAGTTCTTGATATCTTGTCTGAATTCGTGTTCAAGAGGGAGAAATTGACGATGTTTGTTGAAGCATGAATATTTTCCACCCTTGGTCAACCAGATGAACTTCAGAGATGCCTTGCATATTGGACATGGGAACTTCCCGTGGACACACCAGCCGCAGAATATTCCATACGCCGGATGGTCATGCAGGGAGTACTGGTAGAAGACATGCATTTTAAAGTTTATTTTTGTAGCTCGATCATATGTCCATACACCTTTCTCCCAAGCACGGTCCAAATCATCAACAAGAGGCTTCATATACACGCTCATATTTTTCCCCGGGTAATTAGGAATAATTAACGACAAAAAGATGTTCTGCCATTGAAATAGGACACCGGGGGGGGGAGAGATTGAGTGGGATCACGAACATTGGCCAAAAAGAGTATGGGGCAGCCGTCATTCCATACGGGTTGAACCTATCTGTTGCCAACGCAACACGCACATTCCGAGCCTCTCTAGCCTTGTCACGATGAATCCCATCAAAGTGCTTCCATGCTTCACCATCGGATGGATGTACGAGCTTATCAGGATTGTATCGCACTCCACTTTTGTGCCATGTCATCTGTTTCGCGGAGTCCTCGGTCATGTAAAGCCGTTGGATCCTCGGTATAGGTGGAAGGTACCGTAGGATATTCACGGGTATTTTGCTTTGCTTCTTCTTACCATCAGCACCGACTATCTCCACGAATCTAGAAGCCTTGCACTTCGGACATTGCTTTGCGTCCGCAAATTCTTTCCTAAATAAGATGCATCCATTCGGACAAGCATGTATCTTCTGATACGACATCTTAAGTGCATTTAGAAGTTTCTGTGCCGCGTACATGTTCTTTGGCAGAATGTGACCTTCCGGAAGGAGGCCGCCAAAAACTGTCAGGATGTGGTCAAAGGCGTCTCGACCCAAGCTAAACTGGGACTTGACGGCCAACAGACGTGCAACGGCATCCAATTGAGAAACCTTAGTGTGCGAGTGAAGTGGTTGTTGTGCCGCTGACAACATGTCGTAATAAGCCTTTGCAGTGGCCTCCGGCTCCTCCTCCCTAGGTCCATCATTGAAGTGTGCTTCGCCGTAGTCATGCAACATGTCCCCTACCCCTGCCTCATCATCAAACTCCTCGATGCGCTGTCTCACGGCCTCGTCTCTCACACAATCAACGGCTTCACCATGGCGTGTCCACCGAGTATAGTTCTCCGTAAATCCATTTCTGACGAGATGTTTACCCATGACAACTTCTGTTTGGCGTTTACGATTGTCGCAAACCGCGCATGGACAGAAAGTAGTTGGCACCCCTTTCGCATTGGCAAAAGCTTGCTTCAAGAACGCCTGAGTCTTGGCAATCCATTCATCTGTACATTCACCTTTACTTGAGCGGCCAGTGTACATCCACTCACGGTCATCCATCCCTTTACATATCACCGAGCAATAAATTTCTTCCATACCAAATTTATAATAATAAATGCATCTACCAGATGCTAGCTTTATGTCTAATAGGTAAAGATAGGTCCTAATCCCACCCGAGGATGTGTAGACGGGTAGTTTCCATGCTCTACTCGTATCCAAGACGAAATTTCGGCAGCACCTCCCCGTTGTTCTCCAAATACACATCCAATTACGGAGATTGTGTATTCGGAGAACAACGGGGAGATGATGCCGAAACTCAGCCTCGGTACGAGTAGAGCATGGAAACTACCCATCTACACATCCTCGAGCTGTCCAAAAACGTGGACAATTCGAAACAGATACGGTTAGACATATTCAAAGATTCACATATTCACAACCGTATCTCTTTCGAACGGGAGACGCCTAACTAGGTTACGTGACACAGTTGTGCACAATCTTGGCCTGTTGTATTTAACTGTACGGTATGAATTCTTTGTCATGTCTTTGCGTATCCTACAGTAAATAAGATGTCATATCATCTTATTTACTGTAGGAAACGCAAGAACATCGCAAAGAAGCCACACGGTAAAGATAAATACAAGAGACGAAGAAGGTACACAACTTAAATATGAATCTACGAATTAAATGCTGAGGGGGTATGGTTTTGCATGTGCTCACCTACGGGCTCGACGTCGGGCGAGTCGGTGACGCTCGTGTCGGTGCAGACGGCGGGGAACGGCTACGGGCTACAAGCCGAGGACGGGCTACAAGCTGAGGACGGTGCAAAGGGCCTCTCCCTGAAAAAAAACGAAATATTGTCAAATTAAAAATACGGCAGCACCTCCCCTGCACGGGGAGGTCTCTGAAACCCCATCCTGCAAAAAAACACGGCACGAAGGCCGACAACCACATACACAAGGATATCCACGGCATGAAGGCCAACAACCACATACACAAGGACAATGTAGAATCAAAATTGACATGCATTTGATATTAGCATCAACCCAACCTATCAATCAAATTTGGCATTTTGATTTGACATACATTTCATATTACCATCAACCTAATCTAGCAATCAAATTTTTGTCAAATAAAAAATTCGGCAGCACCTCCCCTACACGGGGAGGTTTCTGAAACCACACGTCCTGCAAAAAAATACGGCACGAAGGCCGACAACCACATAACAAGGATACGACACGAAGGCCGACAACCACATAACAAGGATACGGCACGAAGGCCGACAACCACATAAATATATCAATATTCTATCATCCATATCCACATAAATATATATGTTTCTATCCTATGTATGAAAAACAACAACTACCACATCCTACACAAAACAGCAACTACCACATCATACCACAACCTAAATTGACAACTAGTTTTTCACACATTCTACACATGCATAGCAAATTTTTCATAACAATTTTGCAAAAAAAATTTACCTTCAGGACGTCGGGTAGGGGCACGTACGGGCCGCCGGCGTCGGAGCAGCAGCGGGCAGGAGGCCGACGAGGAGGACGGCCGCGGGGAGGAGGCCGACGGCGGGGAGCAGGCCGGCGGCGACAGGGGCGTCCGGGCCGACGGTGACAGGGGCGGCGGCGGCTCCAGGCGGCGTCCGGGCCGGCGGCGAGGGCCCCTGACGCCGCGCTCGGGGCGGTGGCGGCTCGGGGCGGCGCTCGGGGCCGCGTCCGCGCCGGCGGCCGGTGAGGAGGACGGCCGGGGCGTGGAGGATGGCGTCCGGGCCGGCGGTGAGGGCCCCCGACGCGGCGCTCGGGGCGGTGGCGGCTCGGGGCAGCGCTCGGGGCCGCGTCCGCGCCGGCGGCCGGTGAGGAGGACGGCCGGGGCGCGGAGGACGACGTCCGGGCCGGGGCGCGGAGGCCGACCGGGAACAGGAGGGCCGGCGGAGTCTCGGCGTCCGGGCCGGGATGCGGAGGGCGGCGGCGGCGGGCGGAGTCCTGGCGGCGGCGGCCCGGGCGGCGCGAGGCGAGGCGGAGACCGGCGGCCCGGGGAGGCGGGCGGCCTCAGGGCGGAGGGCGGGCGGCGGTCCGTGGGGCGGAGGGCGGCCGGGTCGCGGCGTGCGGCGGCGACGGTAGGCGGGGCGATGGCGGCGGCGGCGGGCGGGAGAGAGGCGAGGTGAGGAGAGATGCGGTGTGTTTAGGGTTGGGGGCCGCATGGGCGGTTAAGTCCCCCCGGGCACCCCCCTGTTTGCCGAGTGTCCCAGATCGGGCACTCGGCAAACAGATCTACCACGTTGGCCGCGCGCTGGCCGCTGACGTGGCCGCGCGCGGCCGAGGAGGACGGCCACGTGGCCTGTTTGCCGAGTGTCTGGCTCAGGGCACTCGGCAAACATAGCCTTTGCTAAGTGCAGGCACTCGGCAAAGGTGCCACGTGGGCCAATGACGTGGCCCGCGCGGCACCTTTGCCGAGTGTCTCTGACCTGACACTCGGCAAAGGTGCTCTTTGCCGAGTGTATTTGACCTGACACTCGGCAAAGGTCCTTTTTGCCGAGTGTAGCACTCGGCAAACATTTCCCAGAACATTTGCACCATACCAAATTTTCCAAATTTGATCAAATACACATCAAAATATCTTATCAAATACATTCAACAATGCACATTCTATGCTTCAATGAAATGTTTTCATTATTTCATGCCTATATAGCTCATAATTTCTTCATAACTTTCATTATTTCATGCGGAGAAGGGCGTAGAAATAATTTAAAAAATATCAAATGGGTCCGGAAAAATATGATAACTTCAAATGAAGCAATCTACGTCGTCTATTGCCTATAGAAAAAGTTATGAACTCAAACTCTAATTCAACTTCACTTCGTTTCGAAATCCAGTTGTCTCCTTCTCAACTCTCCGAAACTTCTATGGGGATATGCTTCGATTGGAAAGGGTCGTATATATAAACTTTTCGAAATCATCTCAACTTTTTCCCACAGGCTCCACATAAGATATAAAGAGCCTTTGACAAGTATCACTAGAAAAAAATAAAGTTTGGACCCCAAAAACATAAGTTTAAAAACTAAGGTCCTGACTTTGCCGAGTGTTTACCAAGAAACACTCGGCAAAGGCTAGCTTCGCCGAGTGTCGAGTGGTGAACACTCGGCAAAGGCTAGCTTCGCCGAGTGTTGCCTGGTAAACACTCGGCAAACCCACCAAGTTTTACAAAAATATTTTTAAATTTTAAAACTTTTATGTTTGAATTCTAAGTTTTTTAAGAATATTTTCAAATTTTCAAATTTTTTTGCCGAGTGTCGGCAAAAGTCCAACCCCGGGCCTGGCTGGACATGTGCAGTGCACGTGCCACCTCTTTGCCGAGTGTCGCCTTGAGGACACTTGGCAAAGCTGTGACAATTGAAACGGCCGCCAACGGTCGTGGGCGTGTGCGGCACCTTTGCCGACACGTGCCGCACCTTTGCCGAGTGTCTCTGACCTGACACTCGGCAAAGGCGCTCTTTGCCGAGTATTTTTGACCCGACACTCGCCAAACCAGGGGCCTCCCAAACGGCTACGGACGACCGCGGACGGCCGTTGGCGGCCGTGTCGCCTGACGAGCACGTGCGCCTTCTTTGCCGAGTGTCTCCGGCTTGACACTCGACAAAGCTATGATTTGCCGAGTGTCGCTGGCCTGACACTCGGCAAAACACATCTTTGCCGAGTGTTCCCTCTATGCCGAGTGCCTTGCCAAGGACACTCGGCAAAGTCTTTCTTTACCGAGTACCCGACAGAATACACTCGGCAAAGGGCTGGACACTCGGCATATACCCGGTTTCCCGTAGCGCGGAGCACAAACTTCGTATATCAAATCATTTTAAGAGGTTTGGATGCATCTTGCTTGACGGTCAATCGAACAGACCGTCGAGATCGTGTCCAGCCGAAGTATCCAATGGTTCCTTGTGCGGGGAAGAAATTAACATGCGACAAACGGAGTACAGCGTATGCTCTAAAGGTGACGGTGTGGTGTACGTTTTACCTATGTCGTTGCTCGACTCTAATTGCTTGTACAATACTCCGTATGTGTTTATTTTTCTGTTTTAGCTCCCCTTAGTAGTAAGTTTCTGAAAAGAATAAAAATGCTGGATTAATATCAGCAACAATACTCGTAGAGAGGTTCATTGTAGAATAGTTGTTTTCTAGATTAATGCCAGGCAACCTACTAACCGCGCGCAATACCATCTTGTTGAAACATTGGTCAAACATAAATACCGCAGCACATCATAAATCTTTTCACATGAGTTTAGATGAAAATGAAATTTATATTAAAATTATAGAGTTCAACGGAATCTAAGCTGCTTGCCGGGAATATGTATTTTCTAGATTAATGAGTAGCTATTGGCAGAAAAAGTGGTGAGTATGGTACTGTACTAGGATCGCCTACCCCCATGTAGAGTTGGCCAAACGGGCCAGGCCCGCTGGGCCGGCACTAGCCCGGCCCTATTTAGCCCGATCCAAGCACGGTTTGGCCCGACAGGCTTAGTGCCAGTGTTGTGTCAGTGTCTGGTCCAGTGCCGTGACTGGGCAGCAATCTCGGCTCGCGGCACTAGCACGGGCACGACACGGCTAAGGTCGGCACGACCTCAGCACTAAGGCGGCACGGGGGAGGCACGACGGATCTAGTGTAAGCTATCTTCTCTTGCTTATTTTCATTCTTAAATCTTCTAATCTTGCTTATTTTCTTGCTTATCATTTATATAATAGGACCTGTAATATTTTGAAGTTGAGGTTGTGTCTGAATTATTGTTGATGAAATTATGTTAAGTTAGATAATGATTGTATTTGCTATCTTAGTGTCAGTACCGGCACGGACAGTCGCACACTATAGTGTCCTTTGGCATGACACGGCTGGCCAATGGCCATAGTGCCGTGTCTGTGCCTGAAGTTCGGCACGAATGCCACTCAGTACCATGCCATTTGGTGTGGTGCCGAACAGTGCTGGTGCCGGCACGGCACAGCCAGCCATCTATACCCCGCCGGTTGCTCGGGGCCCCGCCGGTTGCTCGGTGGCGGTGTGCGCCTCGTGAGGCCGCCCTGCGCGCGTGCGCCCACCCAGCTGCAGGCGGCGCGGCGGCGGCCGCAGCTGCGGGACAAGTGGGCCGGCTCGTGCCGTGGCCGCGGCAGCGGCGGGTCTCGACAGACTCCGGCGGCGCATGCATGCCGGGGTGCGTCGCCGCCGGCCGCTTGTTGGCGACGCGGCAGCGGGTTTCTTTCGGTTCGCCGCCCGGCAGCGCGCGTTGCTAGCTAGCTTCACGGCGGCTCAATCGGTTTCGATCGGTCACGAACTCAGGATCGCGATCTGATAGCTCCTGCGGTCGAAGGGCGCGCGGGTTGCAAGCAGGCCAGGTGAGTGTAAGAGTGAGGTGAGGTTCATCCCGATCGATTTCCCCCAACCTAACACCGGACCATCTTTAGGTTACGACGCCGATTCTCCCAAGTGCCAAAGGACAAATGCATCCAGTTCTTTGTTCTTCTTTTGCAGAATAATCTGTATCCAGGTGACGCCAGGGTGACGGATTGGTTGCTTCGCCTTGGTTATCTCTGTCTCTGTCTCTGTTCATCTCTTATACAGGATGCTGGTTCCCGTACGGAGCTGTGTGATTGCTATGTTCTAAGAGATCGTTTTTTATTTTTCGTAGATGAAATCATATGACTCATTGTTCTTCTTTTCTTCACAACAAAATCAGAATTTGTTCAGACATAGAACAGTACAACAGCATCAATCGATATGGACATCCAAACGACGACAAGGATGCTACGGTGGCCCAGCCCAACAACCAAATTGGCCCAGGCCTGCAACACCCCTGTTTCAACACCACATGCTGGAGCTCCAGCACTAGCAGAGTATGTATCAACTTATCATCATAAACATAGGTGATAGGTACAATTCCAATCATGGTTCATTGTAACATGCTGATCACGATTAATGGCATAAGTAAACCTCAACAACCTGTAACTAGCACTGGCACCACATATTATTTCCATGTCCACAATGCCAAACAATCATGCCGCCAGATGAAACGCACAGACCTATTTTTGCAGACAAAATCCATGTTAGACTGTTGATAGGAGCTCAAATAAGTACCTTCTGCATAAACAGCGCTGTCATGCAGTCAACCTGATCAGTCACAGCACCAAACTTTTGCCATCAGGTTGGCTGCATATTACAATAGATTTAGTGGACCACAATCCTCTCAGGCTCAAGGGGCACTGCGGATTGACAGATCCAACCCGTCCATGCAGGACATCATACAAACTCACATTCAGTGTAGGCATCAATAAGCTAAGGGGCGCAGTACTATTTATGGACTGACAACAGTAAGCGCACCACCAGTTTATTCACCACTAGCACAGTGCAAGAAGGGAAACCCTGTTACGGGCTCACTCCTTTCCTTGCTTGCTAGCTCCATCGCAGTTCGGGGTGGCGTTTGTGCTCCCTCCGCTGGTTTGTTTTGCCAACTTCTGCATCATCATATAGCAAAACATAAGTTAGGATTTTAGGGGGACTTAATTGCATTTGGCATTTATGCATAACAACAAGCAGTAGTTTCATTATTCAGTTGACTGACATCCATTTCAGGTTACAGGCTACACAAAGAGGACTCCATGGTAAAGTGCATGCAAGTGTCTTATACCAATGCTAAATCAGAATGGCATCGTAATCCACTTGTCATCCTAGTGATAAGAAGGCATTGCCAGTGCTATCCCGTACTCCCGTTATCATTTTTTTTTGGATGACTTGGGATGGTTCCTACACATGCTGTGCCCAACAGAGTTCTCTGACAAGGCTTTTGATGGAAGGCCTGCCATCACACCATTGAGGTTATTGTTCATTGCATATGGTTGTCTTGTAGTAATATGTCAAAGAATGAAGTTTCGGCCATTCAGTGCAAATCAGCACATAACATAAACAAAAAATGTTGCTCTTGGGCCAAACTTAAAGAAATAACTAACAGTCCAAAGAAACATGACCGGTGTTCCCTTATTCGCGGCCCTTGTCATACTGAATATCAGTGATAGAATGAGACTTTTATAAAACCATAAAACACTGGTATGCCCAGGGAAGAAAATATGTTAAGAAACTTATGCTCATCTTGAGATTTTTTTTTTTAATAAAAAGCAATAGAAAACCGACCGGGTATCATATGTCATTCCATCAATAAGGCTAAAGCTGTGAGGTGCCGAACTAGCTACTAAAAAGCCCCACGATTTTGAGTGATCTTAACCTGAACCAGGCACAAAGATGGCACACAGAAAACAGCTATATTTGCCTACCTTCTTGGATCTTGTATCCCTCAAAGCATCCCTCAGGAGGTCCTCCAGCTTCTCTAGCTCATCAGAATTTGATTCTTCAGCATTGTTTTGGAGAGACCTGCAGGTTTGATGCAATAGTAATCATTTTATCGTCATCAAACAAAAAAGGAAATCGGGAGAAATTGCGCAAACAGAATGCTACCAGGTTGTGATCTCCTTAAGCCTCGACTGCAAATCAAAAGAAGCATCGTCTTGGTACTGCAACAAAAATATCCTAGTCCGTATAATTATCGTAAGGTCAACATTATAGCCTTTTCCTATTATTTTACTTGACTGCACAAGACGAATGTTATTTGTGGTGCAAACAGAGCATTTTGTTTAGTGCTGCCAAGTGCAGCATTATATACAGATTGGGGGATTTCCCGGATTCTACGGTATGATCAAAGCTGGACGGTTTCAAGTTCCATATCTGAAATAAAATTACATGGTATGCATTGGAAAGGCCACATTGAGATCTTTACATTGTTTCTCTTGTGATCTTCTTCTTTCCCATTTCTTCCCGCTCTGATAAATTGCTGATAACGGTCATATGTCTCTTCTATGCTGAAAAGGGGGAAGACGCCAATAGATTAGCTTATTCTATAACTACCTCTTGGAAAATCTGTATAAAATCACCTCCCTGGACATCATTACAGCTAGTAACTGAAGACATCTTACACAGATTAGATCCTCAACTTTACTAACGAATATGCATTATCCGGATATCCTTTTAAGCTTTTCAAGTTTGAGACTTTGACTGGCCGTTCCTTTGGGAAAAAGAATTTGGCAAGTCGAGCAAAACTCCTGTTGTCACATTCGATTGGATGCACCGATAGATTATTTAGTATTTTACCTCTATTCTACTCAGACTACTATCAACTCTACTCAGTTCACTGTAAAAACAACTACTTAGTTCATATAAAGATTTTACACCACTGTTTCTTTAGAACTTGAAGGTTTTAATCTCTTGCTTCACAATCACATACAGAATAACTATTGAGCTAAACACTGAGCCACCATATGTTTTTGATTTAACGAAAAGGATCTAATACAAAATTATTCAAGACAATACAGTGCCTATCAAACAAGTACAGTATATTACTAGCAATTTTGTATACAAGAGTTGCTTATCTTTTGTAAATTTTTGCCATTTTCACCAAAATTGAAGATCCAATTGTCATAATTTTAAAATAAAGCACATGCATTTTGCATATAGATGATTAAAAAAAATGAAGGAATTGCATATGAGGACACATGATCTAAAACAGAAAAACAGGGGTTGTTAATTTACTAGGGTGTGATTTGATTCTCAACATGGATTTTCAAGCAAGTGGCCGACTGAGTTTCTATTTGCAATGAAGATGGATAGCGCGAATATGATTTTTATGAGTTGCAAAGCTCTTGGTAAAAGTGAACTTCCAAAAACAAGTGGATAATTGAACTGTGACAATCCTTGACAACACAAAATCTCAAGTTTCTCCAATTTATTGTGTTTGAAATATTGGTTTTCCACAAGTAGAGAAGTCTATCAGGTTGATGAATATAAGAAAAAGTTTCTTTATAGGGATTTGTGACTATGGATTTTAGGCCCCATTTAGCTTCAGTTTCTTGCCACAGAATTCCTACCAAACGGTCTTTTGTGAAGTGTTTTGCATCAAAAATAGGAGAAACGTCTCCCTCCCTCCCTACCTCCCTCTTATTTCAACTATCACCCTTCCTTACAATCATAATTGATCTAGTGATCCAAAATATTTCACAAAAAATGGAGTCACTAGAGAGATTTCAAGGAGAAATTGAATCCAAAGTGTTTATGGGTGAACCCAGAACTGTGCCTGTTGTAAATGATGACGAATAAACGACAAGAAGTAAAGGAATCAAACCGCAGGAGACACGAGATTTTAACGTGGAAACCCTCCCAATGTAGAAGGGAAAAAACCACGGGCGCCAGCCAGCAAAACTTTACTATATGAGGTGTGTGTTTACAACGCCTATTGGCGGCTTACAAGAGGATGATTTATTCATCAATGGCAAAGCTCTATTATATAGGCAGCTCACGTGACCGAGCTTGGTTGCGTTGCCGATGTGGGACTAAACTGTGCGCTCATGAGAGAAAAACACACAGTACCCCTTGCTCCGGCCCAAACCTCTGGTGATGGGCCTCCGCTTCGCTCCGTCTGTGAATTTGGATCATATCATAACAAACTCCACCTTGAGACAAAATCTCTTGCAGCATCTTCACTTCATCCTGAATCATCACGAAGAAAAATACGACTGGCGACAAATAGCCTCTTGGGCTAATTAACTAAACCAACTAAGCTTGAGCATAGCTCAAACTTAGCAACAGGAACAGGTTTAGTCATCATATCAGCTGGATTATCATGAGTGTTGATCTTGCATACTTTCAGCTTACCTTCCTCAACCATCTCGTACATAATGATACTTGATGTCAATATGCTTTGTCCTCTCATGGAACATCTGATCTTTGGTAAGGTAAATAGCACTTTGACTGTCACAATATAAATCAATGCAAGAAACAGCCCCAACCAGCTCAGAGTACAATCCGCTCAGCCAAATTAATTCTTTGCACGCCTCAGCAATAGCCATATATTCTGCCTCAGTAGTAGACAAAGCCACAACAGACTGCAAAGTGGCCTTCCAGCTCACAGCACAACTGCCAACAGTGAACACATAACCTATGAGCGACATTCGCCTATCAACATCAGCAGCAAAATCTGAATCAACATAGCCAATAAGTCCCTTCTCAGTTCTGCCAAATTTCAAACAAGAATCTGCAGTGCCTCTGAGGTACCTGAAAATCCACTGAACTGTCTTCCAATGTTCTTTACCAGGAGTAGTCATATATCTACTAACCAGACTCATAGCATAAGATAAATCTGGACGAGAACAGACCATGACATACATCAAAGAACCAACAGCACTAGAATAAGGAACTCTAGACATGTACTCAATATCCTGATCTGTACTAGCACACTGAGCAGCCGACAATTTGAAATGAGCTGCAATAGGTGTACTGACAGGCTTAGCATCATCCATGTTGAAACGCTGAAGAATTTTCTGAATATAATTCTGCTGACTAAGAAATAGCACACCAGATTTTCTATCTCTAGTAATTTCCATGCCCAAAATTTTCTTAGCAGCACCAAGATCTTTCATGTCAAATTCGCTACTCAATAATTTTTTCAACTTAGCAATTTCGACTTTACTCTTGGCAGCAATCAACATATCATCAACATAAATGAGCAAATAAATAGGTGATCCATTAACATGCATGATGTAGACACAGCTATCAAATTTAGACCTCTTAAAGCCGTGCGACAGCATAAATGAATCAAACCTTTTATTCCACTGACGAGGGGACTGTTTCAAACCATACAAGGATCTCTTCAACTTGCACACAAAATTCTCCTTGCCTGGCACTATGAACCCTTCTGGCTGGTCCATGTATATATCCTCCTCAAGTTCACCATGCAGAAATGCAGTCTTCACATCTAACTGCTCGAGCTCAAGATCATGTGCAGCAACAATACTAAAGAATGTTCGAATGGAACTATGCTTTACCACAGGAGAGAAAACATCATTATAATCTACACCAGGAATTTGACTGTAGCCTTTCGCTACTAACCTTGCCTTATACCTTGGAGGCTCGCTTTGAGATAAACCCTCATTTCTCTTAAAGATCCACTTGCAGCGGACTGTCTTCTTCTTCTTTGGCAATGGTACAACATCACATGTGTGATTCTTCTCAAGTGACTGCATCTCCTCATGCATAGCAGAAATTCACTTCTCTTTATCAGCACAATCAATGGCCTCAACATATGTGGTCGGCTCATGTGAATTCTCCACCTGTTCAGCACAACTCAAAGCATAATGGGTTAGATTACACTCATCAATGAGACGTTTAGGAGGTCCACAATTTCTCTTTGACTTGCGTTGAGCAATAGGTAAATCCTCCTCTAGCTGCAAATCAGGTGGTAAGTGCTTAACATCATCATGAGCCTCATCATCAACAGCTTGATTTTCCTGATCATCCACAGGCGGCTCCACCTGCTCGTCTGTATAATCATCCACATGCTCCACCTGCACGCTCATATACTGCAGCCCTTTATTAAAATTATCTGGAACATGATCTGAGGACAAACTGTCATTAAACATCACAGATTCATTGAAAACAACACTCCTGCTCATGAAAGTCTTTTCAGTTTTGGGATTCCACAACTTATATCCTTTAAGTCCCGAACCATAACCAAGAAAAAGACATTTAATAGCTCTAGGCTCCAATTTTCCATTATCAACATGAGCATAAGCAGTGCAGCCAAAAACTTTCAACTGTGAATAATCAGCGGGTGTGTCAGACCATACCTCAATAGGTGTTTTCTTATTAAGTGGAATAGAAGGCGACCTGTTTATCAAGTAGCATGCGGTGTTAGCTGCTTCAGCCCAAAAGCGCTTGCTCATCCGTGCATTGGACAACATGCAACGAGCCTTCGAGATGATAGTCCTGTTCATGCGCTCAGCCACACCGTTTTGCTGCGGAGTATACGGTATGGTGTGGTGCCTGACAATGCCTTCCTGCCTGCAATAATTATTAAATGCAGCAGAACAAACTTCTCCACCATTATCAGTACGAAGCACCTTCACCTTCCTATTAGTTTGCCTTTCTATCATCACTTTCCAATCTTTAAAAGCAGCAAAAGTATCATCTTTATTTTTCAGAAAATAAGGCCATACTTTTCTAGAGTAGTCATCAATAATAGTAAGCATGTAACGAGCACCACCATAAGAAGGCTTACGAGAAGGACCCCATAAGTCAGCATGTACATAATCAAGAGGACCTTTGGTGGTATGAACAGCAGTGTTGAACTTTACCCTTTTATGCTTCCCGAAAATACAATGCTCACAGAACTTCTTGCTACTCAAAATACAACCATCCAGTAGGTTTCTCTTCATCAATTCTGCCATACCAAGTTCACTCATATGTCCAAGATACATATGCCAAAGGTTAGTCTTACTAGGTTCAGCATTAGTAACAGCAGCAGCAGAAACAGAACCATGTAAAGTACTTCCTCTTAGGACATATAACTTTGCAGAATTCAGATCACCTACTAAACAAACAAGAGAACCTTTTGATACCTTTAAAACTCCGCCTGAACCGGAGTACTTGAATCCTTCTGCATCAAGTGTGCTGAGCGAAATCAGATTTCTGGTCATCCCTGGTATGTATCTCACATTCTGTAGCGTGCGTGTCATGTCATCATGAGCCTTGATCTGAACTGAGCCGATCCCCACAATGCCACACGGATTATCGTCTCCCATACGCACAACATCTCCTTTCTGCACAGGCTTAAACGAACTAAACCAATTTCTGTTAGTGCAGATATGAAACGAACATGCAGAATCAAGTATCCATTCATCATGACCAGAAACACAACCAGCAAGAACAATCAGACAATCTCCTGAATCAGAAGTATTCCCAGCACCAGAAACAACAGAGGCATTACCATCCGAGTTATTTTTTCTGTTCTCTTTGTTCTTAAGCTTCCAACACTCCTCAATAAAATGTGATTTCTTCTTGCAATACTTACAGAACTTCTTGGGTGGTCTGGACTTAGAACGCCCTCTACTTTCTTGGCTCTTGTAACGATCATTACTTTCATTGGAAGATCTGTGCTCCGGTCTGCCTCTCACTTGCAAAGCATCGCCCTAGGACAACGACAATCCGTCAGGCTGCACCATGCCTTTCATCTTTTCTCTTGATTGGAGTGCCTCATAAACTTCCAAAACGGTTAGTTCATCACGGCTAATCAACAAGGTGTCTCGGAAATTTGCAAAAGAGTTTGGCAGAGAACATAACAATAGGAGACCTAAGTCCTCATCATCATACTTAACCTCCATCGACGCTAGGTCAGAAACGATCTCCTTGAACACAGATATATGGCTCATCACTGAATCACCCTCCTTCATCTTGAGTGTGAACAGCTTCAACTTCATATGCATTTTACTGGTTAGATCCTTCGACATGCAGATCGATTCTAGTTTCAGCCAGAGTGCTGCAGCAGTCTGTTCCTGCAGACATTCTTGCAGAATATCATTAGACAGATAAAGCTGAATTAAAGACAGAGCCTTACGATCCTTGCACTTCTCCTCATCAGACCATTCGTTGGACGACTTGCCAAACTTATCCAATGCCTCATCGAGATCATGAGTTTGTGCCAGAACAGCCCGCATCTTGACTTGCCACAGCGCGAACCTCGTCTTGTAATCCAACATCGGTAGATCAAACTTCATCGTCGTCGACATCAAGGAAACTGAATCTGAAACCGGCTCTGATACCACTTGTTGTAAATGATGACGAATAAACGACAAGAAGTAAAGGAATCAAACCGCAGGAGACACGAGATTTTAACGTGGAAACCCTCCCAATGTAGAAGGGAAAAAACCACGGGCGCCAGCCAGCAAAACTTTACTATATGAGGTGTGTGTTTACAACGCCTATTGGCGGCTTACAAGAGGATGATTTATTCATCAATGGCAAAGCTCTATTATATAGGCAGCTCACGTGACCGAGCTTGGTTGCGTTGCCGATGTGGGACTAAACTGTGCGCTCATGAGAGAAAAACACATAGTACCCCTTGCTCCGGCCCAAACCTCTGGTGATGGGCCTCCGCTTCGCTCCGTCTGTGAATTTGGATCATATCACAACAGTGCCAAACAGGACCTTATTCAATTTGATCTCTTTCTGCAACTTTACAACTTTTGGAGTAAAAAATCTATGATAGTGATCTACACGATTGGTTTCAAATCACATCTTTTTCTTGTGGAAACAATCTAGCCAGCCCTAGCTAGGCACTTAGATTGGCGAGAGAGTCAAGATGCCTTTTAGTAGCCAGTAAGGAGAAAGTCAAAAATTACACTATTTGTTTACATTTAGGTGGTGTTTATATATTTGGATATATGAGGCGAGTAAAGGAAATGAAGGGCGGTGGAAATCATTTCCCATGTTTGGATATGGGGTTTAGGAAACAATGAGAGTTTTGGAAAGGGAAATATGAGCTTCTTATCCCACCAATTAATTCCCAATGGAAAGGGGGAGGGGGTTATGGTTGGGTATAGACATAAAAAGGTGTAAAATTACAAAAATTACCGATTGATTCCAAATGAAAGCATTGTTCTATCCATTAATTTTTAGATAGAAAACTACACTAAGACATAAAATGATAAAACTATGAAGTTCTACTTTATCTTTATTAAGGACAATGGGAACAAAAAAAAGGCTACAACGAGCGAATCTAAGGCTTTAGAGCAGTGCAATGATTGTGTAAATACTTAACCACTTGTCTTCAAGTTTATTGTCTTTTATTTTGAACATGTTTTCTATTTTATAAGGTTGATATTGTATTGTTTATCTCTAAGAACTAACCACAAAAGAAGGCTCCAAGTTGTATCTTGAGAGTGAGTAGATTATATAATTATAGTAGTGCACTCCTCTTTACCTATCAAAACATTGAATTACCATGTTTATGTTACCCTTAAATATAAATTACATGGTAAAATTTCAATAAGACTAAGTTTAAAAATATAGTATTTCAACAAATGAATTTACATAGAATACGAATTTGGGCATATCCATCTATGCTCATAATGGCGGTGCAAATTCCATGTCATATGTTGTCATAGTCCATTTTTACCATCACATATTGTGATTTCTTCTAAATTTTTTTGATTGCATCAGGAGTTTTGTGTCCAAAAAGCTAATGAATCAATGTAGGCTTTCTTAGTCCGTGCAGACCATGTAGTACGCTAGGGGCACCATGCAAGTAGAATCATTTATGATTGTATTTCAAAGCAATATGTCAGACAAAAATATGCATGCACTAATTAAAAATTAAACACAATAATTAAAAATTAAACACAATAATAACATGCAATTAATATGCATATTGAATCACAATTGCATTAAGATTAATGACAAATAAAAAATCATATACGAATATAAAACATAATATAAAGTATATGACACTTTTGTTAGACAACCAAATGTGCTTCATAAAAATCACGTTGAAAGCCCTCGTTAACTATGATATTCAATATTTTCTATGTCACTGGTTCAGTCTTTATTTATTTTGGTCTTTGATCACAATAATTTAGTTATAGCTATTGCATCTATCTAAAATGAAGATGAAAGTGCATACTAGCAAACTCATAATTAAATGCCTACTTATGTAGACTTGTATACAATTTGATCAAATAATCATTTGGCAATGATTCATGAGACTAAATACTTATTACCAAATATAGTTAGTGTTCACAGCCAGATGTTGGGGCGATCTCTAGTCCAAGGAAAGGATAGATGTTAGGGGGATCAAGGTGATATAACTGATATTACTACTCCCTTTGATCACATATATAAATCGATTTAGGTTTGTCCTAGTCAAACCTTTTTTACCATTAAAGCTAAAAGGCAAGTTTACAACATAAAGTTGATGCTACTAGATTCATAATGAAAAATGATCACGTAATACATATAACTCTTCATATTTGAAAACGAAGATTATCTCATAATATTTAATAGAAAATGGTAGTCAAAATTTTACTTTTGTAGATTGTTAGTGTCCTAATAAAATTATATATGTGATTGGAGGGAGTATATGAGAGTGGCATAGATTTTTAAAGATGATATGGTGAAATGAATGCTTAAGGAGTTAATAGCAATGTTTAAGTCACAAAGAAGATGATCCTACATGTGAGGATAATGTTGAAAGTAGCTGACATTATTGTGTGCTTCAGGGCCTACATCTAGCAATTAATCATACAAAGATAAATGCATAAGCTTTAGTGGTTATCCTAACGATATTATCTCTTCAGCTATTAATGCCAATAGCTAATGAAAGAGATAAGTTGATGAATTGTTAATTTAGTGACCCTTAGTAAATCAACAAACCCTAAATTTCTATTGACTCGAGTTTTATATCCCAATCTAGAAAAAAGTTTATTACTGCAAAAATATCATTATTTTGTGGCATATTATAGCAGGAATTGGCTAGGGAACACCATAATGTTTTTGGTGTGCACAATTTGGTAAGTTTGACATAGGGAAGTAAATCGTTCCCAATAGAGAATTCATTAATGAATGTGTTTCCTTGACAAATATTTGCTAATCTTAGCGAAATGAATGTCTTTAATAAATAACATCAACTTGAAAAGTCAAGTAATTTCCTATACTATGCAGTCTCCCTTTAAGATATACATTATTATTGTGACAATGTCAACTATAACTGGTTCTGTATATTCTAGAGATAGCCCAAAAGACAACTATATGAATCAAGGAGGATAGTAGAAGATGCATGAGCCCCACACTAAATTCAAACTAAACCAACTAATTAGCTGAAATCAATGGAGGGGGTATCTCTTTAGAACATCTCCAAGAGTACCCAAAATACATACCCAAAAGTCAAATTTTAGATGTAGAGTAAAAAACTCTTCTCCAACAGTTCCCAAGAGGTACTCCCAATCTTTCTGTAGTCCCAAAAAAAGAGTCAAAGTGGGCTAGATTTTGGGCATCTCTCTGTACTCCCAACCCTCCTAATCTCACGGTACTGTTCACATTTTACTGTTCACGAATGGAAAAGTTAGACATCGGGCCCACATATTGATGATGTGGAAACATTACAATTTTTTTGGGAACCTTTGGACAAGAGACTTTATTTTTCCCAATAGATTTTAGCAAGGTCCCAAAATCAGTATTTTTGGACTCTATTTTTTAGCCACTCTTGGAGATGCTCAGCCGCAAGTTAGGATATGACTCCCTAATGTACTCACAATATCTTATCTTTATGGACAATTTTTAAATAACAAGGTCCTTAAGATGGAGTGAGTACCACCTACTCTCCTGTAGTAATGCTAATGGCACCCCTCTTCCCCTGTCCTAATTAAAATATTTTAAGACCTCAAACATCTTGGGGAATACTTGGACAAACCATATAAAAAGGTACGGGTCTCTTTGCCAAAGATACGCGTCAGTTTGCTTAGAATAATGCTGTCACTAGTACGTGAGAGCTACGTTAACGGCTAAACTGAGTTCTTTCAATTAATTTATCTACTATGGACGCGATTAGGGGAAGAGGGAAAGGGGGCCAATATCAAATTAAAACTAGGCGGTTTGGTTAGTATACGAATCTTGCTTGATGACCAATCGGGGGCCCAACCCATCGTTTCCTGCTTGCTTGCGCAGTGCCGACAGAACAGGAATTTCTCCTCGCCCATTGGCCATGGCCACCATCATCAGTCAGTAAAGAAAAGGTGGAGCAGTCGAGTCCACTCCCACGTGCGCGGGAAGCAGGAAGAAATTCCTGCTGCTCCACGCCATTTGGAAGCAAGAGCAGCGGGGCAGAGCAACCCCGGCCGCGGCCGGCCGGAGACCGATCGGAGCAGGACGAGATCCGGAATAGGCGGCGGGTGCCAAGAGTACAGGACACACTCATGCAGGGTGGTGCAGCAGCTCGGGGATGGCCTCGAGCTCACATCGCCTGCACGGGGCCAGGTGGCTCGCCGGCGAGCAGAGCCGACGTACGTCTCGATTGGGCCGGGGCGGCGGACGAGCAAAAGCGCGAAAGCAAAAGCAAGCAATTCGATCAGAGGGGGAATTGCCGAATTGGGGGGACGAACCTGGCGGAGGCGTAGTTGTAGAGCCTGCCGGCGGGGGAGAAGACGAGGAGCGCGACGTCGGCGTCGCAGAGGACGCTGAGCTCGACGGCCTTCTTGAAGAGCCCCGACCGGCGCTTGGAGAAGCGCACCTGCCGGCTCACCCGGTCCTCGATCCGCCGCAGCTGCACGCGGCCGCGCGGCGCCATGGGACGGGAATCCTGCGGCCCGCCTCAGCCAATCGCTCGCCTTCGCCTCAGCCAATCGCTCGCCTTCGCCTCGGCCTCGCCGGTCGGAATGGAGACTGGAGCTGGAGAAAACCCCGGATGCGCGGAGCGGGCAGCGGAGAGGGACGGATGCGGGCCCCGCCGGTCAGACAGCAGTGGTACACGACACTGGTGCCCCGGCCACCTCCTCCCTCCCCTCCTGAAATTCGCTAATTTCCCTCATGAACAGAAACAAATTCCCTCGAGCAATGTCACACACTTGTCTTCTTTTTTTTGTTTTTTGAACTAGGGCCCTGTTTAGTTCCCACAAACTTTTCAAAATTCTCTCTTCAAACTTCACTATTCACCTATCACATCGCATCAAATCCCTCTCTCCATGCATGGAGGTAAATAAAAAAACTAAGTACATGATTTTGATGTACACGACGAGACGAATCTTTTGATCCTAATTAGGTCATGGTAGGACAACGATTACCACAGACAAACGAAAAGTGCTATAGTGCGCTACAGTATCCGATGTGACATTTTCACCAAACTTCACCTTCCTTTTTCGGAAGCTAAACACAGCCTAGATCACACTTGTCTTGTACCTTCTCGTATTGGCCGCTGTACTAGACCTGTAGTAGTTCGCTGACGAGAATAGCTGGTGAGGCGAAACGACGCCGCGCGCGGTACGTTGTAGAATTCGAGACCGAGGGGAGACGTGGCTGGCCAAGCGGCGGCCAGTGGCGGGCATTGATGGCCGCGCTGCGCCGGCTGCCGAGGGCCGGGGCGCTGTACGGGCTGGACTGTGGACTGTGCCATCAGGCCACGAGGCAGCAGCAGCCGTCCATGGCGTCCTTGCCGGAGCCCGGAGGCTTCAAGCGGCAGCTGGCCCCTTGTCGATTGTTGATGGCGCTTCGAGCTGCTTCGAGGTAGATTGAAGGCGGCTGGCTGTGGTTGCAATTTTGCCAATGATCATCAGGTTGTTCTTTGTGATCTAGTATGGCATGTACATTTCAGGGCTCTGCTTTTTAGAGAACCACGTACACAAGCAACAGTGCAAACGAAACTAAGGCCATGTTTGGATTCTGATATAGGCAAAATTGAGATAGTTAACGGACATCCAAAGTCCAAACAAAACGGTAAAGTGGCCAGCTCAATAGTGTGCCCAATAGTCTGCTACACCCACATGTCAACTACGCACCCACTAACGCACAAAGGATCCTCCAGCAAGGGTCGGCATCGGCAAGGATCTTCCAGTTATGGTTAATACCATTACTAAACCTCAGAAACTATTAACCGGCACCTGCAAAACCATCATTTTGCTCGATCGACCCATTTCTGCAATGAAATGCTGCGAGCCTGCCTGGCAGTACCTGATCAAATAGCTGGCTATATAGAGAGATCTGCTGTCAAAAGCATTATTCAACCTGATCCGCTACAGCACGTCAGCACCAAACAAGCGGATCAGAGCATGAAAGGGACACTGCAAGTTGGCATATCCAATCTGCTTAGAACATCATCATACAGTCTCACAACCCCCCATCCACATTCTTCAGTTCGTGCATCAAATCGGTAACGGCAAGCAGCACACAGTCCCAATACGACCTGCACCAGTTACTCTGTTCCTTGCTCCTGCTTTATAGCTACACGGCTGCCCTGACCGCTTGATGTACCCTCTCCACTGTTTTGTTTCGCCAAAAGCTGCATCTGATCACCACACACGTAAGTCGTTGCAATTAGCACTTGATTATTGCATTAATTTACCAGTATTATTCAGAGCGAGATTAGCACACTGATATCCTGCTTTCTAGCTGGCTGAGCATTTCAGGTTAATACATGCTACACAAAACAAAATCACAAGGCTCATGGTATAAGTGCCGGTTCTTATGACCCCACGCTGTGGGTAGCTCATTGCCAGTGCTAATCAGTACGGCAACATCACTACAAATTAATCAGAAGAAAACAGGCAGAAGATGCCTTGTTTAGATGTAAAATTCTACCTCCAAAGTTTATTATGGAAAAAGAAGATTCATACCACATCAAAATGTCGGCACATGCATGTAGTACTAAATGTAGATGAAATCAAAAACTAAGTACACGATTTTGTTGTACTCGGCGAAACGAACATTTTGAGCCTAATTAATCAATTTTTAGACAATTTTTTATAAATATAAACGAAATACTACAGTGACACAATAATTGTGAAGTGACCCCAAACCCCCAATTCTCCACTCCAAATTTGCATCTAAACAAGGCCCGCGCGTGTTGCTATATAATTCTATCACAGAATGGACCCTACACCACTTGTGCTCAACAGAGGTCCCTCACAGGAGTGAGGATTTTGATGCTCACAGTTGTCCGGTAGCACTTAGCAGCATGTGCATGTCTAACAGTACAGCTGTGCCCATCCCAGTGCAATTTCCATGCAGACTACTACCATTCATACATACAAGGTGTAGAGCTTAGGCCACACTCAAAGAAAACAACCAACAATTAGCCACATCCAAGAAACGGAGCTGATTGGTGCTCCCTTATTATCGGATTATCATTGACCAAAATTTAAGAACTACACACGTAGTGCCGTAGTTTCAGAATTTGAGTATATTTAATTTTATTCAAGTTACCTTTTTTCTTTGTCTTTTTAGAGTTCCAGGAGCAACATGCACCTGGTCCGTATGCATTTGCAACAGGACCCTAGGCCAGTGTTTAGCACAATTATTCAGTTCATCAAACGCTGGCAAATCATTACAAGACATCGGAAGGAAAAAAAACTGCAGCATCTAGTGCAGAGACTTTTTTTTTACCAAATACTCTATTTTCCGACACTGTTGCGGTCTTGCCTAACCAACATTACAAAGCAGTTTACCTGAACAGACACATTACCACATTTGTGCACACAAAGTATGATCACCTAAGCAGCAGCTGGGGGAGTCCTCGGTCTCGTGCAGGGAATCTTATCTTACTAATATATGGTGTTTATGGCAAGTTAATTAGTTTAGAAATAAACTTATTAGCTTGTTCTAAATGTTATATATTTACGCATGTATGGTATATATATGATCTAATAAAAACTTCACCGAAACCATACACCAGCGGAAATTAGCAATATCTACTGAACATAATGGATTGATGTTAAGAACAATCTAGGAGTGTGTCTAGTTGGAATGCCTGGCTTGACGTAAAAGAACTGGGGAGTCTTGTCATTTTACCGACAATGCCAAAGATATGTGAGATGCTCAACTAGCTACCCCAATTTCAGACTGATCTTAACATTTTCTTTTTTTTTTGAGAAAGACTGATCTTAACATATAAGGCGCAAAGATGGCAGCTAGAAATAAAACAGTTTGGGTACCTTCCTAGTTCTCGTATCCCTTAAAGCATTTCTCAGGAGATTTTCCAACTTCTCTAGTTCATTGGCATCTGATTCTTCGTCAGCATTGCTCTGGACGCACCTGCCAGTTTGATGCAATTATAACCATTTATCATTGACCAAGAAAGTAAGTTGATAGAAAAATCATGGAACCGAGTGTTATACATACCATGCTGCAATCTCTCTAAGCTTTGACTGCAAATCTGAAGGAGATTCATCCTTGTGCTGTACCAAAACATCCTGGTCATCAGCTACGTAGATTTACCGAATGTTTAACATTATATTTTTCTTGTACTTTGCATAGACTATAGAAATGGAACATTATGCGTACTATTACAAAGATAACATCTTTTTGGAAGTGTTGCGTCATGTAAGGACACTGACGATGGTTTGTAAAATATGTTCAAAAGCTAGCTGCGGATCCAAATATAGGCAGGAAGCTGTGCATTGGAAAATTAAAGCCACGCCGAGAGATCTTTACATCGTCTCCATTCCCGGCTCCGGCAAATTGTTGATAGCGGCAGTACGTATCTTCTATGCTGCAAAAGGAGAGGGAAAAAATGGCAGCACGATATTAGCTCATTGGGTAATGCATGCCTGACCGGCCTATTGGAAAAAAATTGTGAATCATATATCCAGAACTTTCAAGTGGAATCCCCGCCGCCGCGGCGAACGGAGCAACTAGCGTCTAGCAGTAGCAGTACTGCTACTAATTGGACGAAGAAGCAAAGCAAGTTGCAGCTCAAATTGGGGAGCTAACAACTAAGAAGCTGATGAGCATATATGGAGGCAGGAATTAATGAACCTGGCGGAGGCGTACTCGTAGAGCTTGCCGGCGGGGGAGAAGACGATGAGCGCGACCTCGGCGTCGCAGAGCAGGGAGAGCTCGAAGGCCTTCTTGAAGAGCCCCGCGCGGCGCTTGGAGAAGCGCACCTGCCGGCTCACCCGGTCCTCGATCCGCCGCAGCTCCACGCGCCCCTGCCGCGGCATCCGGCCTCTTCTTCTTCCTCCTCCCTCAGCTCCCTCAGCTCCGATCCCCGCCTAGCTGCTCCGTCCGTCCTCGGGAACCCGCCGGGCCTCAGCTACCGAGAGAGGTGGGCCGCGCCGCTAGCTACCGCCGGAATGGTATGGTATGGATTGGCACGCCGCGACCGCGGGCGGTGCTGGCCGGCCTGCTGGGACGGGGACCAGCAGTGATGGGCCTTGCGGCACGTGCTCATTCGCGAGGCGATGAGATATATGGATCTCTCGCCCGTTTCCGTAATTCCCATATCGGGAAAGCGCACGCGTGGCTCGTGAGTGGTGGTATGGGACAGGGATTGAGCGCGACACGACACCACGCGGGCAGCCCGACAAAGGCGTGGCCCCGCGTACCTGCCCGGCTCAGGCGCCGTCTACTGTGCTGTACGTGCCGCACGCGAGCGAATTCAAGACCTTTGCATGGCTGCTGCTACACCACGTCAGGCGTTAATTTGAGGCCTTGAGGGTGTGGGATGGGTGGGCCGTGTACCTCACCCATGGCGCCGGATTGAGTATAATGCGGGCAGAGTAAATACTTGTCAGTAGTCTGACAGTTAGGGGTGCATATCGCTTGGCTCGTTTTGACTCGGTTCGTTTGAGCTCGTTAGTTAAACGAGCCAACTCGGCTCGTTAAGAAAACAAACAAAAATCCTAACTCGACTCGGCTCGTTAAGCTCGCGAGCTAGAGTTAAATTTAAGATTAACATAATAATATATAATATAAAAAATTATAGTATTTATATGATCTTAATACTTCCAAAATCTACTCTATAATACTATAATAATAGAATATAACCATAACATTATATATAACTACGCATATAATATACATATATTATTATTAATTAATAATTTACTCATTAGTCTATTAAACCTTCTAGCTCGTTTAGCTCGCGAGCCGGCTCGAACTCGCTCGTTATACTAACGAGCAAAAATTCTTGCTCGGCTTGTTAGGAATATGCACCGAGTCGAGCCGAGTCGAGCTGAACCGGCTGCTATTCGACTAAGCTAACGAGCTTCGAGCATTTTGTCCAGCCCTACTGATAGTATAGTGGCTATCTATTGAAGCCTCTCTTGCGTGAAAAGCAGAACATTGTTATCACCCTAGTTATACAAATTTCTTAATACTTTTGGTGACGTGTGCTCGGATGCAGATTTTAGGGAAACAAAACTGTAGTAGAGAGTACAAGCTGTCAGAGCTGCAACGTAGTGTAGCATCAAAGCAGGAGCAAGGAACAGCATGAGTGGCTTCTCACGTGGACTGTCCGGTACTCCGGTCCAGATAAGGTGATCTCTCATTGGTGAGCTCTCATTTCTATTTTTTTGTGTCGGACGATTTTTATGTTCATTTTTTTACAACAGTGCTTGTAATAATAGAAGACCATCGTATTAGGATGGAGGGAGTAAGTTATAGTAAAATTTGATAAAGCTTCTATTTACGTCGCAACCACTACAATCGGAGCCACAACACATATACTGAGATAAGAAACCTATAGCCACTCGCAACCCAATTAAACAAACGTGCAATGGCCATGGGTTTAGAAAAACAATCCGCTATCACACTACCGGATTCCAATGCTTCGCACGACAAATCCCCTTTCACACACAGCAAAGCCCCTCTCACACATGACAAATTATAGCTAGCAACTAAACATATCTGACATCTCTCACTCTCTTTTTTTTACTCTCTTTTTTATGCTGATAACATCTCTTACTCTCTGCCCCCGCTATGTTGTCAAGATTTTTCTTTTCTTATTATTTTGCGAAAGACTAGGTTAGACACCGACACCATATATGTAAATACTACCCAGTACCTATTGTGGGATTAGATCGACACATCTGATCTTAAATTTAAGAAGTTACTACAAGTACCTCGGTGTTGACGAAGATGTCGAAAAAAACCAAGGCCACACATATTGTATTATGTTGATTATGTGAATTGGAGGATATATAGCTAAATAGGCTATAGCCATAGCCCATGAGACAAATTATAATTGTAGATATTCATCCAAGTTCAAACATATAAAAAGAACTATACATATTCATGCCGCCTCTCCCCCCTGTAAAGGGAGTGGCCAGATTGAATTCAACGCACGAATCTCAAAAGGGATCTAGGCATGCAAATCCGACTAAAATTCATGCTACAAGAAAACATCAAGTACAAGTATCCTTTCTCAGTCCTGATCCAAATAAAACCCGCCGGCACAGCGAGCTCGCCCGCCCGCCCGCCCGCCGCTCGCGTGTCCAAGGACGCCTCACGTGGCCAGCCGCCCGCCACCTGCCGCCGAGCGAGCTACTTGTACGCCGGCACCTGTCGCGGCCCGTGCGCTGTCGGCCCGCAACTCGCCGGCCCATCCTCCGCCGCCCCGGCCGTACGTCACCCACCCGTGTACAAATGGACCGCGCGCCGCCTCGACGAGGCGGTGGGCCATCTCTCGCGCCAATGGTTTTGACTTTCGAGTCCATCTCTCCTCGGCCGCGCGCAGCGAGACGCGCGCGTCGCCGCCGGCCGCTTCATTCCTAGCCTGGCCACCGCGGCGGCTGGCCGGCCGGCGGCTTCCTTTCGCTTCGCCGCCCGCACGTCGCCTGACCGGGCTGCTCCCCTGTCATCACTTGTTGATTAAGGCCGAGTCGCAGGCCAGGTGAGTGGTGTTCTTACGACATTAATTTCCCCAATCTTAATTGCGCCCCGGCGATCCATCTCGATCTGATCATCATTTACATACAGCACCAAGGTTTGCCGTTAGTTAGGATGCATATCACACCAGACCAGGGGAGCATGACACTGCAATCCCCTCAAGGGATGCCACAGGTTGCCGGATCCAAGCTATAGCTGAGCATCATACAGTCTTACAAACCCGCAATCAGTATAATTAAGCATTGTTAGGAAGCGGGGGCAGTATTGATCCGAGCATGCCCCGTTCCATTCGCCAGCTCTGCGCTTCCGTGCTCACGGCGTTCCTTGCTCTTGACTTCCACTAGCTCCATTACGTTGCTGGCCGCTCATGCTCCCTCCGCTGTTTTGTTTCGCCAACATCTGCACCTGGTCAACATACCAAAGTAGAAACCGACATATCAGGGGTTCTTAATTGTACTTAATCTACCAGTTATTCTTATTCAGAGTGAGGAGTACTGATAACTGATCATTTCAGGCAGCAGGCTACACAAGCAAGATCACAAGGTTCATGGATACCTCATTACCAGTGCTAATCCAGTAAGGCAGCATAATCCACTTGTCCTCTAATTCATACAAAAAGTACCACTGAAAGTTTATTCAGAAAAGAAAAATTAAACAGGGAGAAGATATCTAGGCCACGTTGCGATGGTTCCTAGTTTTCAACACCACTTGTGACCAGATCGAGCTCTGATGAGGGTTTTCATGCAAGGCTTGACATTACTGCATAGAGGAGGTTATATAGCTCACACTTTCCAGTAGCAGCATGTCTAACAGTACCGTTTTTGCCCATTCCAGTGCTATTTCCAGGCAAACTAGCAAATTGACAACATCTAAAGAAACGTGGTTCACTGCACTCCCTTATTATCAGATAATCATTTGTGTCAATTTTATTGGACATTAGCTGTCTCCCTTGTCTTACTGAATATCAGTGATCAAATAGAACATAGTCAAATCATACACCACAGGAAGTTAGAAATATCTTCTGAACTCAACCATCAGAAGTATGTGTCTAGTTTTTTTTAGATAATGATGTGTCTAGTTGAATCCATACTCGACGCAAAAGAACAATAACAAAACAACCTAGTGTCATTTCATTTATTATTGATAACGCCAAAGGCCAAAGCTGTGAGATCCTAAACTAGCTATCCAAAAGCACCATACTTTGGACTCATCTTAACATGAATAAGGCACAAAGATGGCAGCTAGAAAACAGTTCTGTTTTAAATTCATACCTTCAAGGATCGCGTATCCCTCAAAGCATTTGTCAGAAGATTTTCCATCTTCTCTAGCTCATTGGCATCTGATTCGCCAGCATTGATATGGGGAGACCTGCTGGTTTGATGCAATTATAATCATTTATCATTAACAGAAAAAGTAAAGTTGGTAGAAATCTTGAAATCTGTGTTTGCTGTACCAGGTTGCAATCTCGGTAAGCATTGACTTCAAATCTGAATAAGCTTCATCCTTTTTCTGTACCAAAAAAACAAAGTCAGCTACATCTATAAAGAGGTGAATAATGTATCTTTTTCTGGTATTTTTCAGACTGTACAGAGAGAACATTATGCACCCTGCAAACAGATCATTTTGTTTCATGCTGTCAACTAGCAAGTGTCACATTATGTAAAGACTGATGGTTTGTAGAATATGTTCAAAAGCTGGGCATAGTTGTAGGCTGCAAGTTATGCATTGGAAAATCCACATTGAGATCTTTACATCATTTCTATTTCGATCTCCATTCATATTTCCTCCTGCCTCCTGATAGCGATTATATGTATCTTCTACACTGGAAAGGAAAACAAAACGAATACATATTAGCTTAATGCATAATAACCTCTCGGAAAATCAGTTTATGTTCAACTCATGTAACACAATCGCAGAAGTTTGATTGGAGATAGGTATTTTTTATGATTTATGCACTGAACTTTCCAATGCAATACACTTTTTTGTAGTGTTCCCTCTCCTGATGGTTTTCCATATTTGGGCCTTTGACAGGCCGAAAAAGTTGAGCCAATGCCCCATCCCCGTTACATTCCATACTGACTTTTAGGTCTCACCTCTACTCTACACAATTACTATTTTACTCTGTTTAGTTCTCATAAATGGTTTGCGCCACTGTTTCTCTTGAAGTTCAAGAGTTTTCATTTCTAGCTTCATGCTGCATAGAAAAAATATATAAAAATTGAGCCATTATATATTTTTCAGTCATGAATGAAAGAGAAGTTACTACACAGTTACGCAAGTGAATAATCAACTCTGTTCCTGTCAAATAAGTACTATGTGTGCATCTGTAGAAACTAAATAGACACTCTTTCTGGGACAAAATTTGAATGCTATATGGACACTTATTTTGAGACGGAGGGAGTAGATCACAAAGTTTCTATATCCAATCCTATGTGATGAATGGAACCAAATGTTTACTCTATAGCGATCTAGCATGGTTTCTTCTATTAGCTACGACTCTAACCAAAAGTTTTCATTATGCCTTCAAACCATCATCGTGCCTATGCACGTAGCTACCTAGAGGAAAAGGAAGAACACCAAACTGACAATAGTAGAAGAAGGAAGAAGAATTCGGGAGAGCACGAGAAATTGGTGATGCACCAAAATATAAGAATGTTAGGTGGACATGTGTCTTACTTGTTGATAGACATTGTATTGGGGTGCCCAAGTGGTCCCACTAATGCAGATGACACTACTCCAAAGTAACGGTAGGTTCTTTATACCACTTTGTATATAAACGAAGGCTCCACCATCTTTTCCCTATGTTTTCACATTATTTTTCCTATTTTATTTTTCATTCCCTTGCTCTTATATTGCATATAAAATTGAGGAGGTGTTGTCCTAGCTTCTAGCCACTTGAGAACTCTAGCTATGAGAGGACATTGACAAGGGGTAAGCCAAGTACATACAAACCTAAACAACAAGCAATGCTAAGTTTCTAGAAAAACAAAAGAGCTCTTCTAGATGCGTTTAGGGCAAGAAGTCAAGGGAAACATGATAGAAGACTTAAGTGAGCTCTTAGACATCATATCTATATAGGAAGGGGAGCTTTCGCAAATAGAATTTGCATAGGGCTAACAAATATGAGTGTCTCACAAAGACAAATCACATCTGAACTCTGTGGTAAGCCGATTAATAAGTACATAACATAAGGACTACCTCCAATGATAAGTTTTTGGGACAACAAAAGTGGTCGGCTAGATGGTACGAGGCAGCAAGTCAAGGAAAGTATGCAACAAGTCATGGAAAATATGAGCAAAGTTTTAAAAAGTGAGATCTTACGCATCGTGTCTATATAGGAAAGGGTGCATTTTGCATGTGGAAAACAAATATAAGGAGTGCCTTGCAAAGGCAATTCCTATATGAACTCTATCATAAGCTACTAATTACGTATGTAACCTAAGAACTACTTCCAAAGATGATTTTTTAAGAAAAACAAAAGAGCTCCGCTCTATGTGTCCGAGTTAGCAGGTCATGGAAAATATGGAAAAATAATAATTTCAAGGAAAATACGAGCAAAGATCTAAAAGGAGCTATTAGCCAATCATGTCTACATAGGAAAGGGAGCTTTCTCAATAGAATTGTTTGTGGATACCAAATACGAGGAGTGCCTTCAAAAGGCAAATCATATCTGAAATCTATGGTATGCCGAGTACGTACATGACCTAAGAATTGCCTCCAATGATGAGTTTTCACAGCAAGAAAAGAGCTCCAGATGCTTTTGGGGCAACAAAGGAAGCTATGAAACTGTCCAAGGGAAGTATGAGCCTGACCTAAAGCGGGCTCTTAGCAGGTATCATATCCACGTGAAAGGGTCTCTAGCCTAGTGGTTAGAGCATCAGAGTAGCACCCTACAGATCCAGGTTCGACTCCCTGTGGGAGTGAATTAACTGGGTTTGGAATAAAAATTAAAATTATAAAAAATAGGTAGGGGCTTCCCCTATTGACTTCGGTCAAAAAAGGTATCATATCCACATAGAAAAGGGAGTTTTCTCATATCAAATTCGCATGAGGTCAACAAATATGAGGAGTGCTTAGACAAATCATATCTGAACTCTATAGAAGAAACCAAGGTTGGGCCCGCCATCCCAATTTTAGCCAAGAGGCGGAAGAATAGTGTGCTAATGAAAATAGTGATTCACTAAGTATCTTGTGAAACCACTTGTAGTGTTGATTTGACATTTCTTGCTTTGACACATGAGGCAAGTACAACCATATCTTAGTCACTATTTCTGTTATGTACCACATGGATTGATTTATTGTTATTTTTAAGGAAACTTAACTATATCATAAATGACTTTAATATCTATAAGTCAGTATACAACAAATAAACACAATACTAATTACCTAAAGCATATATTCCTAGGAAATTTATCAAGTATAATTTAAAGAAAAGAAGGCTTCAAAGCTAAGTTTCAAGCAAAATAACGATGCACATAAAACATAAAGATCAATTATTTAACTATGTAGATGTTAGTGTGGTTTAACACATTTTTCTTTAACATTATGTGAGCATAATAAGCTTATTTAATTTTAGGGCAACCAACAATTGCAATCTAGCGAGTCTTCTTTCAACACACCATCACTATACTTAGGATTTTTTTCAATTCTAGCTTATTTATATTTTATCGAAAATTTTGCAATAACTACAGTCTAATAAGCAGATAAACATAACCAAAAGTTGTTTTCAAGACTATGGAAAGATGTAGTAGAATAGATGGAGTGAAGTATTGTTTGTTTAAGCCTGTATACCAGGTTTCAATGCTACAAAATAGAATAGAATTACTTAAAAGAGAATTTCTTATTTGACACCAAAACAAAACTCAATTCATTCCCTTGCCCTAAAAAGTTTTTCCTCGTTTATTTGACACAAACTTTTAACTCCATTTCTTATTTGAAAAGGAGGAAAAACCTTTCAGGGTCAAGGAAGAAATTGAGTTCTGTTTTGGTGTCAAATAGGGAATTGTGTCTTATTTAAACTATATTGTACAATGGAAAGATGTAGTATTATGACAAAGAATGCGTTCTTGTGATTTATCTTGGTTAAAAATGATTGCTCAAGCAACATTCAATCTTTAATGTCTAAGCATCAATGAGGTATGTTCCCTGAGTGAAAACAAACACCAATACTAAATGTGTGGCTAAGTGTAAGAATTATTTGATATAAAAAAAGTATAAATATTCAACAACTGGTCAAACTTTTCCCATTGTAAGTTTGGCTAGCATTTTATTGGTGCCCTTATTATCTCAGCATAATATTTTGCTATCCAATATTTTCATCACTTTTCCTATATTTATTTGTTTATTGTAGGTTTTTCTCTTTCCTATGCTAAGGTCTCAAAGAGTTATTAAGATATTGTATATTTAATCATGAGAACTCCAATCACAAAATTAGAAAAAGATAGGTTATAGTGCTGTAGAAAGAGCCTATGACACATTTGAAAATACATCATTTCAAACAAAAGCACAAAGTTTTAGCATGTCAATATATGTTCACAACAATTATGCAACTTTGGTATTATAAGTGACGCCGCTGTCTTGATGCAATTAATCCTACAATCTTATACCTGCACCAAATTCTTGTATCTATAATGAATATAAATGAAGTAATATGTCTTTGCCTAGTTCCAAGCTACCCATGTAGGATTCCATGTAAATAGAACGGTCTATTATTGTCTTTGAAACCGATACGTGCAAAATAGACAACGACCATATTCGAATGAAACATAGCAATCATGTATAGCGCTAAAATATAGTGTGTCATTAATGCATAATTACATAATAAAGTCAAATCAATTGCAATGAAATAGAACATAGTATATATTATTTTCTTCCAAGCTATTAGTGCTAGATTCTCAACGGTGAAAACAACTGTAACGCCCGCGTTTTAAATCTCTGGGAAATCACCAAAATAACGCACCCGGTAAAATCATTTCAAAATCGTTTTCCCGCCGAGCTCCCGTTTCCGCCGAACCCCATCCGCTTTGTTTTCCCTCCCTCTCTTTTCCTGTCCGCATCCCGATCACTGTCACCTCTCTCCTTTCCGTCCCATCCCGCGTCGTCCGCCCTTGGGTCGACCGCCGGACCTTATCGCCCTGGGCCGACCGTCGTCGACCGCCCGCCGCGAATCCCGCCGACCCCTCCCCTTTTTCCTCTCTCTCTTTTTCTTTTTCTCTTTCTTCTTTTCTTCCTCTCTTTTCTTTTTCCCCTTTTCCTCCTTTTTCCTTCTCCCCTCTCCCTCCTCTCCTTCCTCTGCTTCTCCCGGCCCCGATCACCACCGCCCTGCTCTGCCCCGCTTCCCCGCTCCGCTCACCGCCGGCCCCCCCCCCTGTCGCTGCTCTGCACGTCGCCGCCACCCCCTCCCTGCCGCGCTCCAAGTCCACCGACCCCACCGCCGCGCACGCCAACGCAGCCGTGCCGACCACCGCCGCACTGCCGCTGCCGTGCCGCTCGCAGACCACGCCGTCGTCGCCAAACCACGCCACCTACCCGAGCACACTACCGCCGAACCATCCCCCTCGGGCGAGCCACCAGACACACCGCCGACCGCCGCGCTCGCCTGCACGCCACCGCTCAGCCCCTCCCCAGTCCCGTCGCTGCGCCAGCACCTCTCCACACGCACGCCGCAACGCGACACGCACAGCCCCGCCGTACCAATCACGGCCACGGGCCCCGGCCGCCATCAATTCCGCCGCCGGCCGCTCCCACCTTCCGCCGAGCCCCTCTCGTCGACCCGCCTCCTCGCCGCCTCTCCCCGCCTATAAAAGGGCCCTTGGGCACCACCTTCATCCCCACCAGCTCACGAACCACCGCAATCGTCCCCTCCGCCACCGCAGCGCCGCCGCCCACCGCCATTGCAGCCGTCGCCCTCGGGCTCCCGTGGACAGCTCTACACCGGCCACCTCCGCCCAAGGTAGAGCCATGGGTGAACTCGCCATGGCTTGCTCTCTCTTTTCCCCCTGCTTCCGCCCACCGCCGCCGCCCCATCGCCGGCAATCGCGCCGCCGACAGGCCGCCGGCCATCCCCTGTTTCTCTCCCTCTCTGTTATAACGAGGAAGGTGGTCCTTTTGCACATAACCCCCTACCCTTTCTGCTTTTCGAACCCGCGGTCCAAAACATGAAACTCTCTCTCTCTCTTTGACACTTTGCACATGACCCCCTGGGCTTTTGCCAAAACAACCCGCAGCCCAACGACCACTATTCCCCCTCTCTCTAATTATTTCGCCAGAAGCCCCTGAGCTTTTCCCTATTTACAGAAAGATCCTTTTCTTTTTAAACAGCCCCTAGAACTCCCCTAAACTCGTCATTTCATGCGCCAAATTAATCCCGTTTGACCCCAAACTCCACCACCATTTTCACCAATATATTTCCGCCAAATCCAACCAGTCCATACCCAAAAATAATCATCTCATCACCATCCGCTCTCTTTTTCCGTTCTTTCTTCTGGAGCTCAATAAAAGCTTTTTCTTTTATTTATTGGATGTTGTTTGTGTGTGCCGTAGACTCCGCTGTGAACGAGGAAGGACTCGAGGAGGAGCAGTGCTACGAGCAGGAGTTTGGAGACCAAGACCGGAATCCCCCGAGGGTTGGGAGAACGGCAAGTGCAATCCCACCCTTTGATGCATATTGTTGTCCCAATTTTTATAACCACAACCCATGGCCTGTTTTATAAAACTTGCACAATTTTACTGCTAAACCCGGTTGGATAGCCATTCCTTGATTGCTATGACTACTTCCTTGACAACCCAGATTAATGTTTAAATATGACAATGTTCTGTTTGAATATTAGTCACTGCTAGAAACGCTTAGGAACATTTTACCATTATACCCATGACAAATACTTGGTGTTTACAAAAACAACCGTGTGCGTACCTTAAAATAAAAGAGATGATTTGTATAAATAAAATGTGTACCCCGTGTGGGATGAGACAGACGGTATTTCGTGTATGAAATGCCGAGGTGAGCTCTAACCTCTGTGGTTGAGCATGGTGGGAGTTGTCTATCCTATCACAAGTTTTGGGATGATGTTGATGTGTCATCTAGCCTAACCCATATTTTTTCTGTACCACCACTCGACCGTTGTATGTGGCAACGGCCTAGCATAAACCCCACTAGTTGAGCTGCTGGTTATGTGGTGTGCTGGTGAGCAACAGAGGGCCATGGAGCCGGGGATACGATCTATGTGAGGTATGCCCCTGGTTAGAACCTCGTTGGTAGGTTGCTAACCCCTGGTCGCGTCTGTGGTAACTTGTCAGTTTAGCTATGGTGGGTAATGGCTTTGATAGGAGCTGCACTGGCACTAAGGTGTTCTTGTTGTGGTAGCCTTCTTGTGGTTGTGTACACCTCTGCAGAGTTAAAACCTATCCGGATAGCCGTGTCCACGGCATTGGGCGAGTTACGGCTTGGTCACTTCACTAGTTCCCTGTTTTGGTGTAAGGAAAATGTGGCATGCGAATGAGCTGAGAAATGTTTTGACTTGGGCTACGACAGATGGGAAATCTGGTAGCAACAAAATCCTGTACAAAGAAAAATGTTACATTTACTGTTCCTTTCAAAAATGATATTTGTGAAAACCCGTTGCGAAAACCAACCCCTTGCATGTGTGATAAAAATTGCTTTGCTGCTAAATGAACCATGAGCCTTCCTTGTTACAATCCTTGCATACTTCTGTTATACCCCTCCATGGTTGTGGTTGCACTTGCTGAGTACGTATGTACTCACCCTTGCTTAATCTGTTGCAGAGGCAGACCCGGACTTTGTGCCTGAGGATATCGTCTAGAGGGGTTCGTTCTGCACCCAATCTTTGCCTGTGTGTTAGGGTCACCCGCTGGAAGCCGCATGCGTTGCCACTCTGATGAAGACCTCTATGTTATCAACCTGTTTATCTGGAGCTTAGTGTTAGTCCTGTTTGTTGTGGCCCTGCAATGCCACCGTCTCCCGTAGTGTTGTTGTTGTACTGAACTATCTGTTGTAATAATGTGAACCAGCATCCTGGGACTGGTATTTGTATCACATTAAGTTCTCTCTTTCGAGGGGACGCTTCAGGTGGTATCAGAGCCGATAGGTTGGCCGTAGGACGCACCCCTAGGATCTTGACCCTACCTAGTCTTCTCTCACCAGTTTGTTCTTGCCTAATCCTTTTCCCCCACACAAGTACTCACCGACGGCTTTTTGACTTGTTCCAGATGGCCCAGTCGGCTGACGAGGGTTGGGGCGAAGGAGTCTGCCCCGCAGAACCTGGCCTCCCCAAGTTGCTGCTGCTCAGCCTGGAGCACGTTGGAGTTACAGAGATCCCCGAGTACTTTTACCGGGAGTGCACCACCAATGGTACCCGTCGGTGCCGGATGTTCATCTTTGTGGGAAGAAGCTCGCTGTACAAGGAAGTGGCACCTTGGTTTGTTCACGCCACCGGCTACGACCGTCCTAATGCCTACCGCAAAGCCGCAAGAAGAGCCTTGATGTGCCTCCGCGAGCTCTACAGGCAGTACCTCGTGGGAACAGCACTAGGATTTGCCCCACCCCTGGAAAGTGGAGGACGCGAATGGATTGCCCAGATGAGGAACCTTGGGAGAGATGAAGATATGGAGGACACTGTATCCCACTTGTCTATTTACCTCACTGGCTTGGACAGGCTGTACCGAGAGACATCGGGACAGCTGAGGCACCAGATCCGCTGAGCCGAGAGGGCAGAAAAGGAGCTAGAAGAGGTAAAGAGAGAGCTAGGAGAAGCGAAGGAAGAACTGGAGGTACAGAAGGCGACGGCCACACAGGCTGTCAGTTCCCTAGCCACTCACCAGACTAGATGCCAGGCCTACCATGAGTATATGGATGGTCTGGAAGCCTACAGGAGAGAAAGAGGGTTGTTGGAAGATGAACCTGAGATGACTCATATGGACGCAGGCACTCAGACCGAAGAAGAAGTGCCAGAATACCAGCTTCCCCCTGAAGAAACGTCGTGTCTGTCTGGAGTAGTTTAGCACTTAGTCTAGCCTTCCTTAGAGTAGAGTCTGTTGTTGCCAGTCGCACTACCAGCTTAGCCTCGATGTATCTATGATCTTTGTACCCCACCATGTTGTGCAATAAAAGCTATCTTTTATCCGGCATCTGTTCAGACCTTTGTTTTTCCCCTGGTTTCAGATGGCAGAACAAGGATGGACCCAGGGAGTTTGCCCAGTCACACCGGGCTTCGCTAGCCTGTTGATCCCCGCGCTGGAACGCCTCGGTGTGCCAGAACGCCCGAGGTACTACAGCAGGGAGTATGAGCACCATGGGACCCAACGCTGCAGAGTGGTCATTGTTGTCGCCAAGAGTGACCTCCACCCTGTCGAGGCATGGCGTACGACCGCCACAGGATTCAGGCACCAGGACACCTACCCCTTGGCTCTCAGGAAAGCCCTCCGCTTCATGTGCGGAATCTTTGAAAGGCACCTGGTCCCCACCCCAATGAGGTACTTTCCGCCAGTCGTCAGAAGTGCAGTCTGGCGAGCCCGCATAAGGAACTTGGAGCAGCGCCGTCAAGAGGAACCCCTTTTGTACCAAGTGGTCACCTACCTCAATTCCTTGGACCAACTCTTTGACGAGCAGGCTGAGCTCCTGAGGGAACAAACTGCCCGGGCGGAACAGGCAGAATTCTCGGTCCGCATGCACCAAGTCCAGGTAGCCCAAGCGGAAGCAAGAGCCGCTGCCGCCATCAGCAATGAGGCAGTCGCCCAGGAAAGCCTCCGGCAGGCTCGGGACCTGCGTATACAGGACTGGACCCGGAGTGGAACGCCTGTCCCGGCAATTGGAGAACCCCATGTCCTACTTGGAACACCCGTCATGGCATGGGGTGAGATTGTGGGGAACCATCCCATACTGCCAGGAATTCCCGCGGGACCCCCACCCACTGAAGATGGACCGTCTGAGCCGCCTCGGGAGAATGGGACCTTGACCGAGGCTGAGCAGGCTCGACTTGCACCGCCAGAGGAGAGCTCGCCCCGCGAGTAAGCCCAGAGTCAAGCGCTCAGAGGGGAGTGAAGCCAGCTTGGTCCGGAGAACCCTTGTACCCCTAGCAGTAGTTTCCCTATCTTGTTCTGTACCCCCCCGCCTTGAAGTGCGAGCCTCGTGTACCCCCCCCCCCCCCCCAAGTGTTGTAACCCTCAGCTGTTGGAATGGAACCTTGTGTGTTTGTTTGCTAACTTGTGTGCTGTTCTGCCCTTTTAAAATGCGAACTAATCAACTTAAACATCATCGTAACCCAATCTCACGAAGGCCTTGCTCAACCTGCAGATGGTGAACACTCGTGCTAGCGCCTCTCAGAGACGCGCCCCTCCCGCTGGAGGAGAACAACCAGAAGGAAGAAGAGAGAACCCTGAGAACCAGGAAGTGGATCAGCAGGATCCTATGGGAGAAAACCAACCTGAAGGACAAGCGCCTGTAAGAGGCGGACCAGAAGCAGGCCATCCCGGAAGTCAGAATGAGGGATCTTTTGTTATGCCCCCACTCCCACCAGATTTCAACCTGGCACAAGCTTTGTACCACCACACCTTGTTCATGCAGAATGTGTGGAATGCCAGCCGCCGTCAGGAGACAGCCCGTAGACCCAGTGCGGGTGACAAGTTGACCAACTTTCTGAGAACCAGGCCACCCACCTTTGGAGGGTCCAGCAACCCCTTGGAAGCAGATGACTGGCTGAGAACTATCAAGAGGAAACTGGAACCGTTTGGATGTGGAGACCGTGACAAAGTTCTCCTGACCACCCACCAGCTCACTGGAACTGCCTCGGCTTGGTGGGATGCTTACTGTGCAGCCTCCCCGAACGAGTCTGCGATCACCTGGAAGGAGTTTGAAGAAGAGTTCCGTCGCTACCACATCCCTGACGCCACCATGAGGCGCAAGGCAGATGAGTTCCGTGCACTGAAGCAAGGGAACAAGACTGTGGAAGAGTACACCCACGAGTTCACTGAGCTAGCCCGCTACGCACCCGATGAAGTGAAGACAGATGCCAAGAGACAGGACGCGTTCATCCGAGGGTTGCACCCGGATCTTCGAGCCCTGATAATCACCCACAGCTTCCCTGACTTCAATACACTGATGAACAAGGCCATTGTCACGGAAAGGGCCAGGATGGAGGCAAGGCAAGAGAACAAACGCAAGTTCTTGGAGAGCAAGAACCGTCAGATGGACCGCTCGCAGAAACCCAGGAGCTCCGGTTATGCTGCACCTAGACCCCAGGCTCCAGTGCAGTATAGGACCCAGTTTCAGGCCACAAGCTCCCAGGCTCCCAATAACCAGTTCAAGAGTCAGACCACCTCGAAGCCACCACAGAGCAAAGTCAGTCAGGCCACCGCCAGCAACAACAATGCGAGAGCCTGTTTCAACTGCCGTGAGACCGGGCACTACATCGCCGATTGCCCGTATCCTAGGAGCAAGCCTGCAATATCAGTCTACTCCAACTCGGTGAATGGACCCAAACCGCCAGTGTCTGGGGCCAACCGTGTACCCGTCCGCAGCACCAACACCGGCAGCAACAACAACAACCCCCAGCAGTCGTATGGACGAGCCCGCGTCAACCACATCGACGCGCAGGAAGCTCAAGGAGCACAAGGAGTAGTACTCGGTGAGTACCTAGTCGGTTCAGCTTTGGCAACAATATTATTTGATTCTGGAGCATCGCATTCTTTCATATCATCAAGTTTTGTGGAAAAGCACAAAATACCTACAGTACTACTTAAGACACCCCTACTAACCCGAACACCTGGAGGTGATATTAAGTGCCAATTAGGTTGTTCACGGGTACGGATTCTTTTAAGTGGGGTAGAGTTTCTAGCAGACCTAGTAGTACTAGAGTCCAAAGGAATTGATGTGATCCTTGGAATGGATTGGTTAGGCAAACACAATGGTCTCATAGGTTGTGCTGACAAGGTAGTACACCTAACCAACCCAGATGGAATACAGGTAGCCTGTCACACCAAAGGAAATGGACCAGATCCTATGATCTTTAGTATGGAAACCACGACCATAGAGGAAGTCCCAGTAATCAGAGAGTATCCTGATGTTTTCCCTGAAGTTTTACCTGGTATGCCACCAGATAGAGACATTGAATTTGCTATTGAACTAGTCCCTGGAACCTCTCCTATAGCCAAGAGACCCTATAGGATGGCAGCCTCAGAGTTAGCAGAGCTAAAGAAACAACTAGAAGAGTTGCAACAGATGGGATTCATCAGACCCAGCACATCCCCTTGGGGAGCCCCAGTGCTCTTTGTGAGAAAGAAAGATGGGAGTATGAGATTGTGCATCGACTATCGTGCCCTAAATGATGTCACTATCAAGAATAAATACCCACTCCCCAGAATTGATGATCTCTTTGATCAGCTGAAGGGAGCCAAGTACTTTTCCAAGATTGACTTAAGGACTGGGTATCACCAACTGAAAATCAAGGAGAGTGACACCTCAAAGACCGCATTTGTCACCCGATATGGGCAATATGAGTTCACAGTGATGCCATTCGGACTCACCAATGCACCGGCCTACTTCATGAACCTTATGAACAAGGTATTTATGGACGAGTTAGACAAGTTTGTCGTAGTCTTTATTGACGACATACTGATCTACTCCAAAAGTGCCGAAGAGCATGAACAACACCTGCGAGTAGTGTTGGAAAAGTTGAGAGCACACCAGCTCTATGCCAAATTCAGCAAGTGTGAATTTTGGCTGGAAAAAGTAGCCTTCCTTGGCCATATTTTGACCGCAGAAGGAGTAGCGGTAGACCCTGAGAAGGTAGAGGCAGTCTCAAATTGGCAACAACCAACCAATGTGGGCGAGATCAGAAGTTTTCTCGGTTTAGCTGGGTATTACCGGATATTTATTGAAGGATTTTCCAAGATAGCTAGACCCATGACAGAACTGCTCAAAAAGGAGAAGAAGTTTGTTTGGACCGAGTCTTGTGAAAAGTGCTTCCAAGAGCTGAAGAAAAGATTGACTGCAGCCCCAGTTCTGACCCTACCGGATATCCACAGAGATTTTGTTGTTTACTGCGACGCATCCCACCAAGGATTAGGGTGTGTCCTTATGCAAGATGGAAAAGTTGTATCATATGCCTCCCGACAACTTAGACCTCATGAGCAGAATTACCCAACGCATGATTTGGAATTTGCAGCGGTAGTGCACGCACTCAAGATCTGGAGACACTACCTAATCGGGAACAAGTGTGAAATATACACGGATCATAAGAGCTTAAAGTATATTTTCACCCAACCGGACCTAAACCTCAGACAGAGAAGGTGGCTAGAATTGGTTAAAGATTATAATGTGGAAATTCATTACCACCCTGGCAAGGCTAATGTAGTGGCAGATGCCCTAAGCCGAAAATCTTACAGACCCAAGAGTGCCCACCTGCAAGAAGAAATGGCACGGTTAAATATGCACATTGTTCCCCAGAGTAATAGCCACCGACTGACAATCCAGCCCACTCTGGAGGATCGGATCAGAAATGCCCAAGGAACAGACAAGGATTTAGTACAGATCTGCAAGCATACCGGAGAAAATAAGGCACCAGAATTTAGAGTCGACAGTAAAGGAACGCTGTGGTATAAGGACAGGATTTGTGTGCCTAAGGAAGGAGATTTTAGACAGATAATCATGGACGAGGCTCACAACTCACCATATTCCATTCACCCGGGATCTACCAAAATGTATTTGGATTTAAAGCAGAACTATTGGTGGAAAGGAATGAAAGCTGACATAGCCCAGTTCGTCGCTCAGTGTGATACCTGCCAAAGGGTTAAAGCAGAACACCAGAAGCCGGCAGGATTATTACAACCCTTGCCTATCCCAGTTTGGAAATGGGATGAGATTGGAATGGACTTTGTGGTAGGTCTACCCAGAACACAGAAGGGACATGATTCTATATGGGTAATAGTTGACCGACTCACTAAAGTCGCTCACTTTTTACCTGTACGGACAAATTACGGTGGAGAGAAACTGGCCAAGCTTTATGTGGAGAACATAGTAAAGTTGCATGGAGTGCCCAGCAGAATTGTTTCGGACCGAGGAACCCAGTTCACCTCGAGATTTTGGAAAAGTTTGCATAAAGCTATGGGCACTAAGTTGGATTTTAGCTCCGCATACCACCCACAGACCGATGGCCAGACAGAAAGAGTAAATCAGATCATGGAGGATATGCTGAGAGCATGTGTCCTTACCTATGGTAAAGATTGGGAACAGAGTTTACCCTATGCAGAATTTTCTTACAACAATGGTTACCAGGCAAGTTTAGGCATGTCCCCGTTTGAAGCCCTCTACGGGAGAAAGTGCAGGACTCCTTTAATGTGGTCAGAAGTAGGAGAGCGTACACTAGTGGGACCCGCGCTCATAAAAGAAGCCGAAGAGAAAGTAGCCGAAATCAGAGAGAAGTTGAAAGCAGCTCAATCCAGACAGAAAAGCTACGCAGACAAGAAGAGACGAGAACTGGAATTTAATCCAGGAGATTTTGTTTATCTCAAGGTTTCACCCATCCGTGGAACCCGCAGATTTCAAGTCCATGGGAAGTTAGCCCCTCGGTATATCGGACCATACCCGGTGCGAAAGAAAGTTGGAAAAGTAGCCTACCGATTGGAGTTACCCGAAGCAATGTCAGATATACACCCAGTATTCCATGTATCCCAGTTGAGAAAATGCCTGAGAGTACCTGAGGAAGAACACATACCGGAAGAAGAAATTGACCTACAGACGGATCTACGTTACCAGGAGGTACCGGTCAAAATTTTGGACACCGTCACAAAGAGAACCAGAAACTCTGAAGTGCGAATATGCAGAGTACAGTGGAGCAGGCACAGCATAAAGGAAGCTACGTGGGAAAGAGAAGATGCCCTGAAGAAAGAGTTCCCCCACCTTTTTAGGAGCCAGCCGAATCTCGAGGACGAGATTTCTTTAAGTGGGGTAGGTTTGTAACGCCCGCGTTTTAAATCTCTGGGAAATCACCAAAATAACGCACCCGGTAAAATCATTTCAAAATCGTTTTCCCGCCGAGCTCCCGTTTCCGCCGAACCCCGTCCGCTTTGTTTTCCCTCCCCTCTCTTTTCCTGTCCGCATCCCGATCACTGTCACCTCTCTCCTTTCCGTCCCATCCCGCGTCGTCCGCCCTTGGGTCGACCGCCGGACCTTATCGCCCTGGGCCGACCGTCGTCGACCGCCCGCCGCGAATCCCGCCGACCCCTCCCCTTTTTCCTCTCTCTCTTTTTCTTTTTCTCTTTCTTCTTTTCTTCCTCTCTTTTCTTTTTCCCCTTTTCCTCCTTTTTCCTTCTCCCCTCTCCCTCCTCTCCTTCCTCTGCTTCTCCCGGCCCCGATCACCACCGCCCTGCTCTGCCCCGCTTCCCCGCTCCGCTCACCGCCGGCCCCCCCCTGTCGCTGCTCTGCACGTCGCCGCCACCCCCTCCCTGCCGCGCTCCAAGTCCACCGACCCCACCGCCGCGCACGCCAACGCAGCCGTGCCGACCACCGCCGCACTGCCGCTGCCGTGCCGCTCGCAGACCACGCCGTCGTCGCCAAACCACGCCACCTACCCGAGCACACTACCGCCGAACCATCCCCCTCGGGCGAGCCACCAGACACACCGCCGACCGCCGCGCTCGCCTGCACGCCACCGCTCAGCCCCTCCCCAGTCCCGTCGCTGCGCCAGCACCTCTCCACACGTACGCCGCAACGCGACACGCACAGCCCCGCCGTACCAATCACGGCCACGGGCCCCGGCCGCCATCAATTCCGCCGCCGGCCGCTCCCACCTTCCGCCGAGCCCCTCTCGTCGACCCGCCTCCTCGCCGCCTCTCCCCGCCTATAAAAGGGCCCTTGGGCACCACCTTCATCCCCACCAGCTCACGAACCACCGCAATCGTCCCCTCCGCCACCGCAGCGCCGCCGCCCACCGCCATTGCAGCCGTCGCCCTCGGGCTCCCGTGGACAGCTCTACACCGGCCACCTCCGCCCAAGGTAGAGCCATGGGTGAACTCGCCATGGCTTGCTCTCTCTTTTCCCCCTGCTTCCGCCCACCGCCGCCGCCCCATCGCCGGCAATCGCGCCGCCGACAGGCCGCCGGCCATCCCCTGTTTCTCTCCCTCTCTGTTATAACGAGGAAGGTGGTCCTTTTGCACATAACCCCCTACCCTTTCTGCTTTTCGAACCCGCGGTCCAAAACATGAAACTCTCTCTCTCTCTTTGACACTTTGCACATGACCCCCTGGGCTTTTGCCAAAACAACCCGCAGCCCAACGACCACTATTCCCCCTCTCTCTAATTATTTCGCCAGAAGCCCCTGAGCTTTTCCCTATTTACAGAAAGATCCTTTTCTTTTTAAACAGCCCCTAGAACTCCCCTAAACTCGTCATTTCATGCGCCAAATTAATCCCGTTTGACCCCAAACTCCACCACCATTTTCACCAATATATTTCCGCCAAATCTAACCAGTCCATACCCAAAAATAATCATCTCATCACCATCCGCTCTCTTTTTCCGTTCTTTCTTCTGGAGCTCAATAAAAGCTTTTTCTTTTATTTATTGGATGTTGTTTGTGTGTGCCGTAGACTCCGCTGTGAACGAGGAAGGACTCGAGGAGGAGCAGTGCTACGAGCAGGAGTTTGGAGACCAAGACCCCGGGCAGGAATCCCCCGAGGGTTGGGAGAACGGCAAGTGCAATCCCACCCTTTGATGCATATTGTTGTCCCAATTTTTATAACCACAACCCATGGCCTGTTTTATAAAACTTGCACAATTTTACTGCTAAACCCGGTTGGATAGCCATTCCTTGATTGCTATGACTACTTCCTTGACAACCCAGATTAATGTTTAAATATGACAATGTTCTGTTTGAATATTAGTCACTGCTAGAAACGCTTAGGAACATTTTACCATTATACCCATGACAAATACTTGGTGTTTACAAAAACAACCGTGTGCGTACCTTAAAATAAAAGAGATGATTTGTATAAATAAAATGTGTACCCCGTGTGGGATGAGACAGACGGTATTTCGTGTATGAAATGCCGAGGTGAGCTCTAACCTCTGTGGTTGAGCATGGTGGGAGTTGTCTATCCTATCACAAGTTTTGGGATGATGTTGATGTGTCATCTAGCCTAACCCATATTTTTTCTGTACCACCACTCGACCGTTGTATGTGGCAACGGCCTAGCATAAACCCCACTAGTTGAGCTGCTGGTTATGTGGTGTGCTGGTGAGCAACAGAGGGCCATGGAGCCGGGGATACGATCTATGTGAGGTATGCCCCTGGTTAGAACCTCGTTGGTAGGTTGCTAACCCCTGGTCGCGTCTGTGGTAACTTGTCAGTTTAGCTATGGTGGGTAATGGCTTTGATAGGAGCTGCACTGGCACTAAGGTGTTCTTGTTGTGGTAGCCTTCTTGTGGTTGTGTACACCTCTGCAGAGTTAAAACCTATCCGGATAGCCGTGTCCACGGCATTGGGCGAGTTACGGCTTGGTCACTTCACTAGTCCCCTGTTTTGGTGTAAGGAAAATGTGGCATGCGAATGAGCTGAGAAATGTTTTGACTTGGGCTACGACAGATGGGAAATCTGGTAGCAACAAAATCCTGTACAAAGAAAAATGATACATTTACTGTTCCTTTCAAAAATGATATTTGTGAAAACCCGTTGCGAAAACCAACCCCTTGCATGTGTGATAAAAATTGCTTTGCTGCTAAATGAACCATGAGCCTTCCTTGTTACAATCCTTGCATACTTCTGTTATACCCCTCCATGGTTGTGGTTGCACTTGCTGAGTACGTATGTACTCACCCTTGCTTAATCTGTTGCAGAGGCAGACCCGGACTTTGTGCCTGAGGATATCGTCTAGAGGGGTTCGTTCTGCACCCAATCTTTGCCTGTGTGTTAGGGTCACCCGCTGGAAGCCGCATGCGTTGCCACTCTGATGAAGACCTCTATGTTATCAACCTGTTTATCTGGAGCTTAGTGTTAGTCCTGTTTGTTGTGGCCCTGCAATGCCACCGTCTCCCGTAGTGTTGTTGTTGTACTGAACTATCTGTTGTAATAATGTGAACCAGCATCCTGGGACTGGTATTTGTATCACATTAAGTTCTCTCTTTCGAGGGGACGCTTCAACAACATTAAATGATTTTCATAGCTATATCTGATCATTGACCACTATCAATAAAAATCTTAGAGTATGTAAAAAAAGAGTGTAAAATTGGCAAAGGAGGTGGCAACAAGCGCCTAGGCAGAGACAAATTGAGCTAGGCGAACATGTGGGCATCTACATAACATATGCAGGTAAGTGACACAAATAATCAAATAACTGATCGGATCAGTAGTTCTATTTATATTCACCTAGGACAAGGTTTTTTACAATACTTACACTATTTATATTCTATTTTTGTGATATAAAAGGTTTAATTTTCTGTTGGGTCACTTTCATAGGCATATGCGGCAGAAATCAATACCTCCATTTTTATTTAGAAGGCATAATTAGATTTTTTGTTAGGACAAGCTTTTTACCAAAAAATAATTTAACAATAATTTGAATATGAATCTAATAGCCTCAAACAATAGAGATATATATTTTTTCCATGGGCTTGTCTTAACAAAACGAAATAAAAATTATCTTGTATGGATGGTAATTATTTTATTAGCTCCTAAGGCTACTCTTTGATGAAAGGTTTGTCCTTATTAAAGGTAATGTATAACAATTTTAGGTATGGTTGTAAGAACTTGCCATGCCAAAGAGATGGTGGTACAAATAACTTGTATGATGACTTGTCTCGAAGTTGTTTGTAAACTAATTAATCCATGCAAAGATCCATAGATTATGATGATAAAGCATAAATTTGATATTTGTATGACATTTTATGGATTATTTCAAACAATGCATGGTTTATATAGTTTATGAGCTAAAATGCATTTATTTTACTTTATTTTATATCCTCTATGCATCAGTAAAGGATCCTTTTTGAAAAGTATCTTGAAAAAATTGTACTGCACAATGGCAATGGCCAAATCATAAATAAACATGTCTCACTCATGTCATCTCTTGGACTCTGCCATTCCTTTCTCAAAAGGATTTAATGTCACTCCTCCACCCACCCAAAAAAAGACAGTCTCCTATCATGTGCGACATCCGTCGGGTGTCATGGCAGATGCGCAGGTCTAGATGAAGAGGAGCACAGCATGGCAATCGGCAGAAGGGACGACGCAATGTAATGGGAGGCGAACACGTGGGAGGTAAGTTAGCTGATTTCTCATTCTATTCAAAGTGGATGGCACCAATTTGTTCAACAGGTGTTGAAGTTGATACTTGGCATATTAGCAACTAGCAAGCCATTGACGAGACCGGTCTCTTCCTTCATTTATTCGTGCACACTTCAGATTCATCCGCTCACCTGACACTACGCAGATGGCCTCAAAGATCTCCCATTTATGTGCCCTAATTATAGTGTTTGTAAGATGTAGCAAAGAAATAGGAAAGTGAGAATGGAGCGGTTTCATCTAAATCGTACCATATTTGCACTCTTCCAACCCATTCACCCTCTTAAGGATTGCCAATTAACAAAAAAAAATAAAGCAATGCATTTAATGGTGCTACATCAACTAACAACCAGAAGGATTTATGCTTATGTGTCATTCTTGAAAAAATAACATGAAACCTACCATTAGGGTTAACCTAAGGTGAATATCAGCTGGGATTTCATTTTCATGAAATAGTGCTATGCCAGTATTTTTTATGAGCTTGTAAAGCAATAATGAATAGAGAGAGAGAGAGAGAGAGAAGGAATGTGTTCATGTAAATAAAACCGCTAGGGTTCGATTTTCAACATAAATGTTCTCTTGTTTACATTGCATAGGCCATCCTCAATGATTAATGTAGTACAATAGCTCTGAGCTTGTTCATATCATACAAGATATTGCAAAAAGATTACATCTTCAATAATTTGTCTAAAAGCACATTTCTCAAAGCATCTTGGGTCCTACAACCACTTCCATCAATAAAGCGTGGAGCCCACTTTCTCTCAATGAGTTAATTCTTGAAGAAGACACCCATTGACTTTTCTCTTCGATGTAAGCAAAATGAGGAGTTGGATTCCTATGAACTAGCTAAGGTGTTATTGTTGGAGAATGGCTTTATACAACAAAAATAAAAAAACAATGTGTTGAAACAAACAATTCCAATCATTACCTAAATGCTTGCTTACAATATGTTGAACTCTTGAAAACAGCCATACGAAATTCCCCAATGGGAATCACGATTAGAACAATACGAAATTCCCCAATATGCTTATATGATTTTGTAGCACCGAATGCAACATGGTACTATGCAATAGCATTGGCCTCAATGTAAAAAAAAAGAAGTCGTAAATTCAAATTCTATTTATGGCTTTTGTTGTATCAAAGTTTCCTATTCCAACAATATAGTAAAAAAATTAAGGGGGACCAATTTTACAATATTAGGAGAATCATTTTTACAACTTAAACTATTATAATGAAAATCAGCCAGGGAACTCTTAATGACTACAGCAAAGAAAGAAAAATAAATAACATTGTTCCATAGTAGAATTTTCTAATCGATAAAATTTTACCCTAGCAAATGCCCCTCTACCTGTAGAAGAGGCCAACAACCGCAGTATGTGTACTGTGTCTGGCTACTACAACAATAGTACTATCACAATCATGCGTTTACAGAAAACAAACAGCAAAAGCCACTTAACAGCGAAAGCAAGAAGGCTCTCGGTGTCAAAGCAAGCCAAAGAAGGCCGGGAGCACAAATTAAATCTGATCACTAATCGGCCCAAATGAAGCCCACTTTCGTCTCCATCTCATCCGCATCATCATCGGTGAAAGGAAAAAAGAAAAGAAAAGGGAGGAGCTCTCTCCATGTCAGCGCGCGCGGCTGTTCATGACTCGAGCCCCCTTTGATCCGCATGCCAAGCACATGCGCATGGCGAGAGTAGACTGCTCGCTGCTGTTTCCGGCTACTCTGAAGCCAGAGAAGAGCACACCCGGCCGGACCTGGAGCAGGGCAAGATCGGCAACAGGCGGCGCCATGGGTCCTAACGCACAGGGCCGGTTCATGCAAGGTGGCGGAGCAACCTGCCGGGGATGGTCTCGAGCACACCGGCGAGGCTGCTCGCCGCCGCCGCCGCCGCCTGGATTCCACCCGCCGGCCAGACGGGATCGAAGGCAACATCGGCGCTGGCTCGATCGATTTGGGCGGCGGCGCGGCGCAAGCTCTACGACTGATTGGACGAGCGACGGAGCGAGGGAGTAATTTCATCTCATCAACGGCAGGGGAGAGGAGGAGGAGGAGGAGGAGGAGGGATGGAATTAATTGGAACCTGGCGGAGGCATACTCGTAGAGCTTGCCGGCGGGGGAGAAGACGAGGAGCGCGACCTCGGCGTCGCAGAGCAGCGAGAGCTCGAAGGCCTTCTTGAGGAGCCCCGCGCGGCGCCTGTGGAAGCGCACCTTCCGCCTCTCCGGGTCCTCGATCCGCCGCAGCTCCACGCGCCCGCGCCGCGGCATCGCCTCCGACTCCGACTCCCTTCCTCTTCCTTCCTCGGGAATCTTCCTGGGCCTCGTCGTGGCTTGGAAGCGGAGCGGCCGGCGCAAGGGGGCGCTAGCGCCGGAGAGGGACGGGGCCCGCCGCTCGGTGACCCCGGACGCCGGGCCTTTGACCGGCCTTTGTGGCACACTGGCACGCTCCCTCCCATGGAGGCACGCCCCACGGGAGCGAGAGCGATACAGCTCCCCTACGTTTTGACACGAATCACCCTTCACCGCTGTGCTGTGTATTTTGTTCCCGAGGTTTCGGACGCTACAGTACATGATACTCCGTAGAAATTTCTTTCCGGATTTGGAAACCGCGGCGCGGACGAGAGGAGGAGGAAGAGAGGAGGGCATGCGCGACAGGGGCACCGCGTGGACGTCTTTCATGCATGATTTTGATGCTACAAACATCATAGTTTGATACTCAAGAGCCAAACATTAAAATTGTGAATTGTGTTAAGTTAAAGGTAGTATATATTTAACCATCGAAATCGATCGCTTAGGTTGCCTAGGTGCTGCGGCCATAGCTAATAGTGATGATTGCTTGATAGATCACCGTGATCAAATTATAAGTTGGCATAAAGATCTTCTGATAGATTAATGAAACTGGCAAAAGACATATATAACCTTAAGTTATAACTTAGAAAGTTGTGTCTTCCTAAACACACACATGCAAAATACATATACAACCCTGAATTATAACTTGGGAATTGTATGTCCGATTGTTTTAACGCTAATCTTGGTGCATGATTTTATGGCACGGTTATCAAGACTGAAAACATGATAACCGAGCCAAGTGACTTTTACGGGGGGATAAAGTACCTAATCAAAATAACCTTGCCACGTTAGTTAATTTGTTGACGACTGACCTAGGCACTGTTTGGAAACCAAATTGCTAAAGTTTAGCACTTGCTAAAGTTTAACACCTCAATTTGGAGTACTAAAGTTTAGCAGCTGAGGTGTTTGGATAGTGGTGTTAAAGTTTAGCACATAGATGAATGAAAGACCAAATTACCCTTATTTACTGACCTTGGGCCCGCGGGGGGAGGGGTACTGGGTGGAAAATACCCACCAGGAAGCACTTTTAGCAAGTTTAGCACCCCTTTTAGGTGCTAAGGATTTTCATAGTGCTAAAATTTAGCAGGTCACTTTTAGCACCTTTTAGCACATCTGTTTGGATCCAATCTGCTAAAGTTTCGCAAAAAAGTGTTGTGCTATACTTTAGCACTATGGAAACAAACAGGGCCCTAATAACGCTTGTGGATAACATGAAACTAGTCACCCAATCAGCAAACTGACTATGCTATTTCTGAACAATGATTTGAGTGTATCTATAATATCTTATATTTGAGTATAAATTTTGAATTCTTAAATGTGTTATATTATAATACGGAGGGAGTAGTTCTTTTTTAAGAGGATTTGATTGACCATAGTTGCATGATACTTGTAGGATAACAAACCTTTTGCGTTGCCTTTCCGTTCCTTCTTTTTTTCTTTTCACTAGTCTCTTATGTTTTGTGGCCAATCGAATATAGTAGGATGCGTAAGTGTCTTTATCTCTAGTTTTAGTTACACATTTTGGGATACTTATTTATGGGAAAGAGTTTAACCAACTATTTACTTTTTGGCTAGATGAATTAATATACAATATATTAATACTAGAGTTGTATAGTTATTAAAAACAACTACATGTAGATACATTATAAAAAAAACTTACTTGTAATTGTAAAAAAAATTACATATGCACGACATACATATTCCTCCATGACTTTCTCAGGCATATGTACGCTTCTTCCCAGGCTTCGTAGGCGCATCGAACGGTTAACGTGCCAGCCAGAGCCGAGCCGGTTACTCTTCTCCAAATCTTTGATCAGAACGCGAGAAAATCCCAAACGGCACCGCTCGTCCGCGCGCCGCCCAGGAAGAACGTGCCGACGCGTGGGCCGGCGGCTCCACCCGTCGACGCGCGGGCACTTGTACGCGCCACCGAGAAGCCAAGCGCCGCAATGGCACCTGCCTTTTCCTTTCTGGGGCCTGGCCGGCTCATCGACGACAGCGGCGCGGCATCGCGGCGGCCCTCCCCGTGAGGTGTCGCACCCTCCCTGAGGCGGCGTCCCGCCGCTAGCTCGCTCGTCTATATATCCGGCCACCACCTGGTACGCGGTGTGGCTGGATGCGGCGGCCGCCGGACAGATTGGACGGCCGGCTCGTGTGCAGCGCCGCCGTTCGGCGTGGCCGTCGCCAGTGGGTTTCGGTCGACGGCGCTCCGCCGCTGGCAGTCGCTCGCCGGCGGCCGCTTCTTGACGACGACGCGGCAGCTGTTTTCTTCCGCTTTGTATGTATCCATCGCATCAGGCCGGGCGAGCTGCAGGTTCAGGTGACTGAGGCTCTTCTCGATCTATTATTCTTCCCACCTTTGTGCTCAGAACTATCTTGGCAATCTGTTCTTGCGCATAGTTTGTTCTGCAGACGAAATCATCATGGCATTGTCACAAAATCAGAATTTGTTCAGGCCAGGAACAAAACGAAATGAATGGAGGAGCATCGTCCAAACAAAGGGCGGTGACAGTGGCCCAGCCCAACAGCTAGACCTGCTACACTCTTGGCCCCTTCACCGCGCATATCAACTCCAGCAAGGGTATGTATCAACCTTTACAATCTTATTGCCAGGTTCTCTGACCATGGCGTTACAAACCTAGGTAGGCTGAAATCCAATCACCATTGATGTCATGAGAAGTGAACATTCCAATCCTGATTCACAACCATAAATTAACCTCAACAACTCATAAACATCATTATTTCCATCTCGTGCCAGCCAAAGAATCATTTGGCTAGATGAAACATGCAAATCCGATTTTGCAGATAGAAACTCATATACGTATGTAGCTGTTGCATAGAGAGATCTGTCATGAACTCAACCTGATCAGTTACAGCACCAACCTATTGCCACTAGGTAGGCTGCACATCACAACGGGGTCCATGAAACAACAATCCCCTTTAAGGAGACTGCACATCTCAGGTCCAACCTAGCAACAACCCATACAATCTCACAATCAGTGTAGACATCTGTCAGCAAAAGGGGACCAGTCCTAGCTAGCAATAGTAATTGCGCAAACGGCAGTTTTATTCACCAATTGCAGACAAGAGTACAGGTACCCTGTTCGGTGCTCAAGCCTTTCCTTGCTACTGTCTGCCAGCTCCATCGCAGTTCTGGGCACTGCTTGTACTCCCTCCACTGTTTTGTTTCGCCAACATCTGTATCTGATCACCATAGCAAAGTATAAATCAGCATATCAAGGGACTTAATCGCATTTAGCAATTATGCACAACGGTGAGTAATAATTTCAGGTTTTGAGTTGATTGACAATCATTTCAGGCTGAAGGCTATTCAAACAGGGCCCGTGATAAGTGCCTGTTATTAGCAATAAGGCAGCAGAATCCACTTGTTTTCAGTGTCAGAGAGAGTATATATCACTAGAAGGTTATAAGAAAACATGGGCAAAATAAGATGTCTTCATAGTGGCCATTTTGTTATAACAGCAGGATATGGTTCGTACTTCCTACACATCTTGCTCGGCAACAGAACCCCCTAACAAGTAATTTGATGCATGGTCTTCTGTCTCTGCATTGAGGTTAAATTGTTTGCTGCATTCTTTCCAATACTAGCGTGTCTTAACAATTGTGTGTAACATTTCCTAATGTAAATCAGGCACAAAGATGGCAGCTCGAAACAAGTCTATTTGTTTCTTGTACCTTCTTTGATCTTGTATCCCTCAAAGCATTTCTTAGCAGATTCTCCAACTGCTCTAGGTCATTGGCATCTGATTCTTCAGCATTGTTTTCGAGAGACCTGAATTTTTTAATGGAACAGCAACCATTTTAGCAATTAACAAACAAAAAATAAACCCCGGAGTCCGGGAGAAAATGTGAAACTGAGTGTTACCAGGTTGCAATCTCCTGAAGCCTCGACTGCAGATCTGAAGAAGCTTCATCCTGGTTCTGTATCAAAGTACTCTAGTCAGTTAAATTTATCATAAGTTCTACAGTACAGTTTTTTGTTGATATTTTATTTACACCAACTGTACAACTAGGCCATTGTGTACAAGTGCAGCATCTTGTTGAGTGTTGGCAAGTGTAGCATTTTATATACAGATTGGTGGTTTTACTGGATTTTACAATACGATAAAAGGCTGTGTGGGTACAGGTTGCATGTCTGAGATTGAATGACAAGTTATGCATCGCAAAACACACATTGAGACGATCTTTACATTGTTTATATTCTGATCACCATTCGCATTGGATCCTGCTCTGCCAAATTGTTGATAGCGATCATATGTATCCTCTATGCTGAAAAGGTAAAAAATAGCAGTGATACATTAGCTCATCATATGGTGACCCCGTGGAAATTAGTTTATAATAATGACCTCATGAAAAACCATGGAGCCAGTTTAATAGGAGGGGTTTATTATATGATATAGATGCTGAACTTTCTGGTGGAATGGAATTTGTCTTATCGAAATATTCCCTTGTGCTTTTGAAGTCTAAGGCTTTGATACAGGCCATTCCCTGGAACAAAGTTGAGCTGATGCTGTTGCCCATCACATCCCATTGGTCCTAAGTACATGTTTTATAGTTTCATCTCTTTTCTACTGAATTACTATTTACTCTACTTATAAAACCGTTGGATCTAAGCAAACTTTTATGGGTTTGGCTTAGATAGTTGCAAAGATTTCGAGGAAGAAGAAAAACTTCTATAGCTTTCAAGGCAAAGGGCAATGGACATTCTATTGGGGGAAAGGATGGGTATTACAAATATGGTGTTAATAGGTTATAAATCTCTTGGTTGACAGAAAAATGTGCAAAGTGAAACAATTAACAATCCTTGATAACACCCAATTTAGATCTCTAGATTACCATGTTTGGAGAAAAGAGGTTTTCATTAGCACTATTCTACGAGACAGAAAGGTAAGAAGGTCCACTTAGCTATTACAGAGTTAATGAAGTCCACATTTAGTGCTTGTCAAGCCATCCGTTTAGATGGTCTTGGTTATTGTGTTGCTACCGCCATTTTGATAAGTAGATAGAGCCTAAACAATGTGGAGAAGAGGATAGGCTCTCAGATGACCAGAGGTTAAGTAATTAAGGGGGTGTTATCCCCTTACTAAAATTTAGTCTCATTAATTATAAGTATTAAATATAGATTAATTAAAAATCTATTAACCCTAATTAGTTTATAATTAGACAACGTAACGCTTTAGTAAATACGTGATAATTATGAATTAATTATAATTTAATTAGGCTTCTTAGGTTCGTCTCACGAAGTAGACATTAATTATGAATTAGTTTTATAATTAGTTTATGTTTAATGCTTCTAATTACCATTTATTTAAGAGACTAAACTAGCCTCTTGGATCCAAGCACCCCTAAGAAACCATATATATAACTAGGGAGAAAAGGTAGGCGAATGCAAGGCTCGATGGAAACAGCGTATGCCCTGCATCACCCTTCTGGAGACTCAGGTTATGGGCCACCACACCATGGCTACCGCCGGAAACTTACGTGGGCATGGCGGGCGAGAGGGAAAATTTATCTATCCTTCCCACCCTTTCATCCCTAGGATTTCATCCATACCCAAGCATGGGTGGTCGGATCCGCGTGCATCCACGCTCATACGATTTGGATCAAGTAGCACACGATGTGCTGGATGTTGGCAAGTTGTAGGGCTTCATGTAGTCATGTCTGCTTGTGGGCTGCCTTTGCTTAAGGCAGGGCTCCTACCCGATCCACCAGTGGCTGTGTTAGTCATAGCCCTAGGTGAAGCTTGGAGCTAGACGGCTTCGATATTGGCGGTGCCTTCAATGCCGCAAGGGCACATAATGTGCGGTCATGGCTAGATCTGAAGCGGCAACCCTCGTTGCTCGTCTTTATAGCGGCTTCTAGGCGCTCATGCTTCCTATGAGGCTGCCAGTGGCGCCGCCGCCCCTGGTGTTCTTGATGGAGAATGGCATCAGGTGCTCTGGAGCTGGTCATCAGCGAATGTGGTATGAGATGCACTTCGACAATATTGGATTTCATGTGCTTCGACCTAAGGCAATTGGTGTTGGCGCGGTATAGGACACGTCTCGTCGACCCTTGGGCTATGTTGTAGTGAGTTAGGGCACACTAGCAAAAGCCATGACAAGAATGTCTTTGGGCCTCGTTATCCTTCTCGGTGGTGCTACTTTTGTGTTCGAACCCTACCCTATCACTAGATCTCCAGTGAAAACTTTGCCCTTCTGGGCAGCAACAGTGGCGACCATCGTCATTTCCTCGATGGAGACATCGTTTTGGAGCCTTTTAACTGGTTGTGCACTTCGTGTGGGTACTGTGGTTGCCCAAATCATCTTTGCTTTCTCTGTTAATGGTGGATGATTTTGCCGCGGTCTTGGTTTGGTAGTCAGAGTCAATCAACATATGAAGTTGCTTCTCTTTTCTATTGTTGACTTGGCTTATGTTTCAGTTCTACTCCCACCTAAGATGGACAAGTTGGTTCATTTGCACACAACTTTACGAAACATGCCGCAAAGACCAGAGTATAGCTTGATGGGGAGTATGAATTTCTTCTTTTTCCTTATTAATTTTGGTGTTTTTTAACACATTAGATTTTTAATGTCTTAGATATATGTTCAGTTGGAACAAATGCATCCTTTGTAATGGTTATGGTCTGCTTCTCAAAAGAGTTTGACTGAAGTTAGAATTTTCTTTCATTATCTAAAACACGATGGAGAACAGGTATTACCTTACAATTAGCCATAAGAAAGGAAGGGTCTAAGTACAATTTTTGTGAGTTATTAGTCCTTGTAGGATGGTGTAGTTTCCTTGGTGCTCACGAAGAAAATATCAATGAAGAATTTACTTGAGTTCTTATATAACATGTCCACATTAGGTAGGCAACTTATCTAAACTATAACTTTGCCATTGGGACAACAAACACAAGTGCCATGACAAAAAAAATCATATAAACTATACTAACATTACAACCTTGCTTCCTGGAGTAGAAAAAGTAAGATGAAAATAATGGTTTTTGATCTGAGAAGAATGTGAGAATACTAGTATTGCTGCGACTTTGCATATTTTGACATACAAAATACCTATCTATTATTGACACTTAACCGAAAATTATTTTATATCCTTATCCAATATTATCCTTTGAATGAAATATCCTTCAATACAGAAGCAAGCAGTGTTACTCAATTATTAGAATTTAGATGATACATAATATGTTGTTGAGATAGTTAAGTTACATTAGTGTCATATACCATGTCATATAATTATTTTAAGAGTTATGTGAATACAATTTGAAGATGACTGTAACATAAAACTTTTACCATCATATTATGTGAAGAACCAATGTTAAGTATTATCTTTAAAGGTTTATTCTTTATACGTTAATCTTTAAAAGTTATTTAAGAGACTATTTAGATATCAAAATCTAGAGTATAAAATGAGATTATGTGCTCCAATTCTTTTTCCAAACATATGTCACAACTGCAACATGATAAAACAAAAGATTAACAAAAGTTAAGTGACAATGGCAGTATATAAACTGGTGAATTATAAAATAAAATAAAACGACAAGATATTCATATATACTTATATATTTATGAAACTATATTTTTTTATCATGATTATCCTCACTCGTTGCAATTCTCTTCAAATATCTTATAGTTGCACAAAATTATTTTCTCTAACAAATTTAAAAAATCGATGTGTCTTTGCTGAGTTCGTAGACTAGTATGATGGGAGTCCAAGCAAATATAATTGGTTATGATGACCAAAGTTTGAGATAAAATTACACACATGTCATATTTAAAGTATACGCAACAATAACTATGCGCCTTGAATATGATGCATTGTGAATTAAAAGGACCAAAAATCATGCTAAAATATAAAACCTGATATGATGTATATAAATTTTTTGTTATAAACTAACAAAAAGAATCACACAAGAATCAATATAAAAGACTTTGATAACTATGATCATTATTATGCTTAATAAATTGAATTATTTTTCTATATGAACTTACTAAAATTAGTTATAGCTATTATCATATTAACAATTCAAATAACATAAATAAACTCACTAAAACCAATCTTTAGAAGTGTTAGTAATATAATTTTTATTCTTTAAGCCAAAGAATAATCATCTCCATGCCATATGTATTTGGATAGATTAATAGGGAAATTACTTTTTTCCAGCTTCATCCATACGTATTAGGGGGGAATGTTTGAACTAAATAATTAGATTACACAAAAAGAAAATAATCATATAGTTAATGAGACTAAGTACTCTTGATATAGTATCCCAATGAATAGCATTATTGAAACCTAATATATGGATGTTCAATAGGTTTATGATTATGACATTATGCCTTCCACTTTCTAGCGTAGTGCTAGAAAAATATATAGATCTCACAAACAGTGGATAGGCATGTCATCTAGTAACAAATATATCTTCTCTTAATTATTTAGAAATGAAAGCAAACTTCTGGCATATCTCTACAATTTTATTGTACTTTTCTCTCCCTCGTATGTACACCCGTATGTACACCGGATCATCATTATTGTTGATAGCTCTTTATACTTATCCTTACAAGTGAATCCCTCTACAACTTGATTTAGTTTAATATCTATTGATAAAATTATGTGGTACCTGAATTGTGACTTTATTTGGAGAATTTTATGTCTATAGAGACTATGATGAATTGTGGCAATAAAACGTGTAGGAAAATATGACATCCACTAGCTAATTTTTATTACAAGTATGTGCTATAGTAAAAAAAGACACAAAAATCATCTTTGTGAATAATTTTATTTTTATATAGCATATTACATATGACCCATAATCTAGTAGCGCAAATGTCATAAGTATAACTTCTTTTAATATTTGTTTCCATATGACATTGGTGAAAATACCTAATGGCCATGCCAAAAAGAATATAAGTTGTTCCAAGTTAAATTATTTTAAGTATGATTAACTTTATGGATAATTATATCGACATTTATAACAAATGTATACATGAAATTATATTCCATGATAAATCTAATATATAATACATATTTGGTATACTAATGTTTTTACAATAATGATGAGGAACATCTTTACTTTGATTGTCACTATGCTAAGTTTCTTTGGAGATTGTTTATACTACCTTTGGTATGTATCCTCCTAGTACTATTACATACTCCCTCCGTCCCATAAAGAATGCAATCCTCACTTTTTGAGAAGTCAAACCATTTCAAGTTTGACTCAATTTATATAAAAAGTTACTAACATTTATGATACAAAATAAGTATCATTAGATTAATCATAGATTATATTTTCATACTAAATCGATTTGAAGACATAAATATTAGTACTATTTTGTATAAACTTGGTCAAAGTTGAAATTATTTAACTTGTCGAAAAGTGAGGATTGCATTCTTTACGGGACGGAGGGAGTATATGTTTGATTGTTAACTACATGGAGTAAAAACAAAAAAAGGATAGAAAAGTGATCTATGTGACTTAGATGAAATGATACAAGAAGCTACACATTAACATAATTTTTACATATTTCAAACCACACAAATCGACAGGGTTTTAAATGTTACTAGAGGAGGATTGAGATCATATACATGGGACCGCATGGGATCATATACTAGAGGAGGATTTTCATTGATTTTCACGGTTACCCTCAGGCCAAACCGTGAATTGGTGACTTGATAAACATTTGGCTGAATAGTCTCTTATAACTTGTATTTTTTTTCCTTGGGCCTTTGGCCTTGTAAAATATACATAACTTATTCTTTATATATAAAAAATAGAGGTAGGGGACTCGTCTGTTGATTCCCGTCAAAAACTTACGAACGAGGCAGACAACCTGCTTCCACAAAAACAGCGGTGCCTTCATCAACATAGTAATTGGAATATCTTAGGTTGACTTGGACCAGCAGTGATATTTTTAACAATATAATTTCACTATTACGCGAAAGCTACGTACACAGATTCCTTTTACTTTGCTGTTTATGGACGGGATTAGCATATGGGAATTAACAGGAACAGGCCGAATATCAAAGTACCGTTAGTACAGATCTTGCTTGCGCACCCACGGCGGCGAAGAAGACATTCCTCTCGCGCACCACCTGACTACCATCATCAGTAAAAAAAACAAAGGACTGCCAGCATCTACTCCGTCCCGTTAGGGGTCAGCGCGCGGAGTCAACCTTGCACGGGCGCGCGCTCCCCAAGTCTAGAGCTCGAGCCTCCCACGGAAGAAAACAGAGCAAGAGCCTAGCTGACCGGAAGCCAGAGCAGAGCGCGCACGCGGCCGGGCCTGGAGCAGGAGAAGATCCAGAACTGGTGGCAGCGTGGCGCCGCCGGCCGCCGCGCCACGAGCCCCAAACGTAAGTGGGCATGCAAGGCGGCGCAGCGCATCTCAGGGCGCGCGAGCGCGTGGCGCGGCGGCTCGCCGTCGCGGTCGGCTAGCTAGCTGGCGCCCGCCGCCGAACGGGATCAGACTGGGCGGCCGGGGCTTGTGCTTTCTATATACCAGCAGCTGGATGTTTGAGAAAGTAATAAACAAATACATGAGGTGTGGCAGGGAGGGAGGGAATCAAATCCGAACCTGGCGGAGGCGTACTCGTAGAGCTTGCCGGCGGGGGAGAAGACGAGGAGCGCGACCTCGGCGTCGCAGAGGAGCGAGAGCTCGAAGGCCTTCTTGAAGAGCCCCGCGCGGCGCTTGGAGAAGCGCACCTGCCGGCTCACCCGGTCCTCGATCCGCCGCAGCTCCACCACCCCGCGCCGCGGCATCTTCGCCTTTCTTGCCAGCCAATCCTCCCGCCGTTCCGCGGAGGAGAAGGTACAAGAGCCCGGGGGATGGCTGGCGATGCGGGGGAGGAGAGCGACTCGGTGGGGCCCGCCTACCAGAGACTCGAGAGGGGCCGATTGCTGTATGATTGTTTCTGTTTGCGGCGTGCACTGTTCCTCCGGTCCTCCTCCCCTGATTCGGCGGTCTGCCATTTCAAGCCCTCCATGTTTTTTCTCTCTCCTAATGATGGATGAATATCCGTAGGATGGATATTACAAATGAAAAAGGATCCTACACAACGTGGTAAATTTTCCCGTTTCGGAAAACCGGGGGCGCACGTGGCCCGTGAGGTGGACCGGGGCGCAGGGGCAGCGCGGGCCGGCCGGTCGACGCGTGGCCGCTGCCCGCCCAAACAGGCCGACATCATTGATCATCCTGGATTGGTTAACCTGGTTTGGGCCCCTGGGCACACGCGGCGCCGGCGCCGGAGGCGGGGTTAGCTCCATGGCTCGGCCGCCCCGACGATGGAGAGAGGAGCCAGCGCCCGGGCCACGCAGGCATCGCCCAGCGCCGATGGAGTAGGACGCTGGCCGGCCAAAATATCGCGTCGCCTGGCCGGACACGCTGCACGCCGCCGCGGATAAGGACGTTGAACGGAGAAGGTCCGGACAAGTTAAAATATCGCTGTACTAGCGCGGTCCGCGACAAGAATCTTAAATTTCGGCACTGCTCGAACTCGAACCGACCTCAAGCTCACCGACCTAGTACAGCACAACACAACGCAGCAACAGTCCGAAGCGATTCCAACAAAAAAGTAGCGACAAGTATGCTCCATCGATTGCACTAGTAAAATTCTTCATATGGATTTGACCAAAGTTAAACAAATTTTAACTTGTAACTGACCTGTTCGTTTGGATTGTTTCCAGCGAGCCAACAGTGTTTTTCTCTCTGTGAAAACCAGCCAGCAGTGTTTTTCTCTCAGCAAAAAACCAGCGCCAGCCACCAGCCATCAGCCAAACGAACAGGGCGATCTTAACTCTTGAATTGGGGGACTACACAAGGACGTTTATACAACACATGCCATGCCCATAAAGCTGAACTTGTAGTTGAGGCCAGTCATGGTGTGTGGCTGATTGATACTTGAAAATGTTACCACATGATGATGGTTCCCAATCCAAACGGGTTATTGGCCAAAGCTAATGCTACATAAACTTTGGCTAACCAGTTTGAAATGGCTTTAACTAAAACCGTTTTGAACGGCAGGTACACTAAGTAATTTATAAGGAAAACTCTTCAAAATGTAGAAATATCTCAATAGGAGTATAAATTATTTATACTAATCAATAAAAGAAATTTTGGAAAAAATCCAAAATTAACTTGTTTACAAAATTTCGCCTCTATTCTTATTTTATTTTATATAAAAATTCAGATGGCCATTTTAGAAAATGAGAAAACGTAAGCGTAGATCTGAACGTTCTAGCGACTTTGTAAACATGATCTCTCCTCGCTTCCCGTCAGTTCTTAAATCAGATTTTGGTGAGATGCACCTGTAGATAGAAAGATTAAGGAGAGCCAGCATCGACATATGGCCCACCTCGATGACCCAGTAGGAAGGGTGAGAGCACGAGTGCACCGAGAAAGTTGGTCCTTGTGGGTGAAATGGGCCAGATTTATCACGTCGATGAAATTGGGCCCTGATGGGCTGATCGGTGTCGACTCCCTCCATCCTCTTCCAAGCATGCGAACTGGGCTAGGGCGGCTGTGCTTACAGCGAGCTGATGGGATCGCTGCATCCATTGCCATGGTAGTGCCGTTCGCGATCGCGCGCGCCAACGCCATCGGCCATGGTGAACCATTGATTCAACGAAACTCTGTAGCACGGAGGGAACATTTGGAAGCATACAGTATAGCACAAAAAATGTACACTATGAACGGTTAACCTGACAGAGGTGCCAAATGAACAGCCAGGGCTCCAATTCATAAGGCAGAACACGACTCAGACGTGTCGTTTAATTTGGCCGAAACGTTACGGGGGTGTTGACACAAAGATGCGACAACACACTCGAGATCGCAGCACGGCCGTCACCACGGCCAACACCCGGCCTCCCTCGGGCAAACCGGTCAGACTGGTTTCTAGAACCGGTCAGACCGCTTTCTGGCAAGAGATCGTGAAGACCTAGAAACCCAAGCTCGGGAGGGACCCCGTCGGAGCTCAAGCAACTAGGGTTGCTCTAGGGTCGGCAGGCCACCTAGAACGCCTTAGTACGTCGCGGAGACGAGCAAAGGACAACAATTAGGGTTGGAAAAGTGTTTAGGGTTTGAGAGACAAAAGTAAAGGACAAATAATGATTGATTCGATTGGAATAACTCTCAATCAGCCTTAGCCTTCATATATATAGGCCGGGGAAGTCGTACCCCTTCCAATTCGGTTACAATATGGGATAAAACTCGGAATCCTAATCCTACCTGAATTACAACTCCAAACCGGTCTGACCGGTTCGGCAAACCGGTCTGACCGGTTTCCCTCGGCTGCAGCCAATTTTGACTATCAACACATGCCCCCCTGTCTTTTTAGTGAGCTTGCAAACGAAAAAGCATGTATATAGACAATTACAACTCAGTAACCAAAATTTATACTAAGGGCGATATCAAAAAATCTATCGGTCATATAATCTTCATGCATCTTGCCATACACTTGGGTAATATTTCTTCAAATATCTTCCGTCGATAGCTTTAGGTAAACGATCACCTTGCAATGTCTCCAGCATATAAGAATTCCCAAATATAACTTTGACAACTCTATACGGCCCCTCCCAACTTGGCGACCATTTACCGAACTTGTTGCTCTTCGTTCCAATAGGCAAAATTGTCTTCCAAACAAGCTCTCCAATATGAAAATATTTCTCTCTCACCTTTTTGTTGTAAGCTCTAGCAACCCGAAGCTTATCTTTCTCAATTTCTTTGAAAGCTTTTAATCGCTTGTCGGTGACTTCATCGATATTGTCCATCATCAAGTTATGATAATCAACAGCATCAATGTCATTTTGTTTAGCCAATCTATAAGCGTCTAGATTCACCTCAACAGGTAAAACGGCCTCTTGACCATACACAAGCTCAAAAGAAGTAACTTTAGTAGCACCATGCCTAGATATACGATGAGCCCATAATGCTTCGGATAATACTTCATGCCATCTCTTAGGATTCTCTTCTATCTTTTTCTTCACTAATTTGATCAAAATCTTATTACTTGACTCGGTTTGACCATTAGCCTGAGCATAGTATGGAGATGAATTGAGCAACTTTATTCTATAAGATTCGGCAAATTCACGCACTTCTTTAGACATAAACGAAGTACCTTGATCCGTAGTTAAAGTTTGAGGAATACCGAATCTATGAATAATATTCTGTGTAATAAACTCAATTACCTCTCTATGTGTCATATTCTTCGAAGGAATTGCTTCGGTCCATTTAGTAAAATAATCCGTAGCAACCAACACGAAACGATGTCCTTTTGACGATGGAGGATTAATTTGTCCAATAAAATCCAACCCCCAACCTCGGAACGGTCATGGCTTGATAATAGGATGCATCAACACAGCAGGTACCAATTGTAGATCACGAAATTTCTGACATTCTTCACACCCTTTATAATACTTGAAACAATCTGTCATCATAGTAGGCCAATAAAACCCGGCTCGTCTAAGTAATCACTTCATCTTAGGAGCCGATTGATGTGTACCACAAATACCCTCATGAACTTCTCCCATGGCGACTTTGGCCTGATCCGAGTCTAAACATTTCAAAAGCAAATCTTAGGCGGTTCAACGATAAAGTTCATCGTCAAGCAATATATATTTAAATGATAATCACCGAATATTTCTTTCAGCACCACGATCAGGGTCTTTCAAATAATTAATAATCGGCACTCTCCCGTCTTGATCTCTAAACTTGGAGTCACTAACATCATCCGAGACTTTTTTGCCGCTGTCAGGAGACAAAGCGGTCAGACCGGTTTCCAAACCGGTCAGACCGGTTCTGGCGGTCAGACCGGTTTGTGAAACCGGTTGGACCGGTTCGTCCAGAACCTGAATCTCGGCTTTCGATTGCATCAGTTTTTGAAGGTAGAAATATTTCTTTGCAACAACATAACCAGATGCTTTCTGAGCCAGAGTATTAGCCTTGCCATTCTCTTCTCTTGGAATATGTTTGATTGTAAATTCATCAAAAGAACCTATGATATCAAGACATCTATCAAGATATCCATTTAGCGAACCATTATAACATTGGCATACCTTGGATACTTGCTGTACCACCAGGAGTGAATCACCAAAAGTCTCAACATGCTTAATTCCCATGTCTTGCAAAAATTACAATCCAAATAGAAGGGCTTCATATTCAACTTGATTATTGGTACGCTTTTCTTCTAATCGGTTTGAAAACTCAAAAACGGCACCACTTGGAGAAACCAAAACAGCACCAATCCCTTGTCCATCATTGCAAACCGATCCATCAAAGTACAACTTCCATGGTATACAAGCAACATAACCGACGTCGAAGTCACAAGTATCATCAATCCGATGTTCAACAATAAAATCAGCTACAATTTGGCCTTTCATAGATTTTAAAGGTTCACAAGCCAAATCATACTCAACTAAAGCATAAGCCCATTTACCGATTCTACCACTTAAAATCGGTTTTTGCAACATATGTTTGATAACATCGGTTTGGCATAACACGATGCAAATACTAGATAATAAATAATGCCTTAACTGAGTACAAGAATTATATAATGACAAACATAACTTCTCAATGAAAGTATACCTTGTTTCTGCATCAATTAGTCGTCGACTTATATAAGCAATCACATATTCTTTAGCATCAATTTCTTGGGTCAAAACAGCTCCAATAACTCTATCTTCAGCTGCCACATAAAGTCTGAACGGAACCCTCTCTTAGGCGCCCTAAGCACCGGTGGTGAAGATGTACTCTTTGATCTTCTCAAAAGCTTCTTGCTGTTTTGCCCCCCAGGTAAAATCGGCTTCATCTTTCAACCGAAGTAAAGGAGTAAAAGCATCAACCTTCCCAGACAAGTTAATTATAAATCTTCTCAAGAAATTCACCTTGCCTAGAAACTTTTGCAAATCATTTTTGCAAGTAGGAGCTTCGACGTTCTTCATAGCTTCAATTCTCTTGGGATCAACTTCTATGCCATTCTCATGAATAATAAATCCCAAAAACTTCCCAGACGAAACACCGAAAGCACATTTGAGTGGATTCATCTTCAAACCGTATAGTCGCATCCTCTTAAGAGCAAGTTTTAAATCGGCTAAATGATGATCCAAGCCATCCGATTTAACTACAATATCATCAATATACACTTCCACAATAACACCAAGTAAATCATGGAAGATTAAATTCATAGCCCTTTGATAAGTTGCGCCAGCATTCTTCAATCCAAAAGTCATAACCACCCACTCAAATAAACCAATAAATCCCGGATATTGAAAGGTTGTTTTGTGCATATCCTCTTCGGCCATGAATATTTGATTATATCTGGCATTACCATCAAGAAAACTAACAACACGATGTCCGGATGCCTCATTAATCAAAACATCGGCTATAGGCATAGGATATGAATCTTTCGGAGTAGATTTGTTAAGATCTCTAAAATCAATGCAAACTCTAAGCTTTCCCGAATCTTTCTTTTCAACGGGAACAATATTATAAATCCACTCCGCATAACGACAAGTCCGAATAAAACCAGCATCTAACAAACGATTAACTTCTTCTTTTATTCGGTCATAAATAGCGGGATTAAAACGTCTAGCCAATTGTTTAAAAGGTCTAAAACCGGCTTTTATTGGTAAACGATGCTCAACTAGATCACGACTCAAACCGGGCATCTCACGGTACTTCCAAGCAAAACAATCGACATACTCCTTCAACAAATTTACTGACTCGGCTTTAAACTCAATCGATAATTTTTTGTTTACAAAAGTTGGCCTAGGAATAGTACCATCACTAATATCTATTTTTTCTAAAGGGTCGGCTGATGTAAAACCTTGACCCAACTTATCCATATCACCCAGATCTTCAATGGCTTCAAATGTACCTTCTGTTTTTTCTCGAAAATGATCAATTCGCTCTTGAAGCCACTGTCCCGACATAAACCGGTCTGACCGGTTCCCAGAAGCGGTCTGACCGGTTTGGCTCGACTGGCACTGTTCAGTCCTAATCCGGTCTAACCGGTTTCTGGAAGCGGTCTGACCGGTTTGTCTCTGTTGATTTGTTTGCTCCATCAATTATAGCAAGTAATTCAACTGATTCTCCATCGGCTTTAATGTAGCAGGAACGAAACCATCCTTAGTACAACTGATTAGCTCATAATCGGTCAAATCTAAGCCCGACAAACACTTAATATTATTATTTGCACTAATAGAATCAGAATCGGCCGTTGCAACGAAGGAAGAAGTATCACCATGTACAACTTCAACTTCATCGCCAATCCACTGAATAAGATATTAATGCAAGGTAGAAGGTACGCATTGATTTGCATGAATCCAATCACGCACAAGAATTAAACTGAAGTTACCTTGCACTTCTGAGACGAAGAAAGTTGTAGCAACGGTCTTGCTTCCAATGGTCAACTCCATAGAATCCACACCCTTGGCGCCAATAGGATCACCACCACCGACTCCACTAACCGTCATGTTTGTCTTGATCAATTCTTCATCTTTTCCGCCAATCTTCTTGTAGAGAGAATAGGGCATAAGATTCACGATCGCCCCACCATCAACCAACATTCGCGAGATTGGCTTCCCATTGATATGACCTCTCATGTATAAAGCCTTCAAGTGATTGTTTGATTCTTGCGGCTTCTGAAATATAGCATCACGAGGTCCTAGCTGAAGATGAGACACCTCCTCCTCTGGCACCACAAAGTAATCAGATGATAAATAAACAACATTAACTTCCATGTTGCCACGCTCTGGAGAAGCTTCAAAGTCAACCATCTCCTCATCTTCAACCACTGGAGAATTTTCTGGCGTAGTACTTTCATTTACACTGGGAACAAGTGTGTTCTCCGTTTCTGGTTCCAAACCGGTCTGCCCGGTTCCAGAAACCGGTCGGACCGCTTCTGTCATACCCAAATCGGTCTGACCGGATTCTGAAACCGGTCTGACCGGTTCTGCTGCTGGTTGCACAACTGACTTGGCTTGCCAAATTTTCTTCTGAGGAAGCATTGGCCTATATCTGTTGAAATGCTCATCCCTTAATTTCTCAGCTTCCTGTTCCCTTTTTTCTTTGTTTCGCAAGCGCTGCAACTTTCTCTTTTGTGTATGAGTCAAACCAGAAGGACACCACCTTGGTTGAAACATTTTCTTCACAGTCTTGCTACTCCCAGCTTCATGATCATTAGCCATGACAGGTTTTTTAACAACCGAATTTCCAATAACTATCGGCTTTTTACCCAACTCTTGCATAGCCACTGGAATGTCACCAATCTTAACAAACCCATCAGCCTTGGCTTGCTTTGAGTCCTCTGTAAGCTTTGCTTCCTCCTTCTTCTCCTTAACACAATATTCTTGCTGAGGAGGAGCATATTGCTTCTGTTCAGACCGAACCGGTCTGACCGGTTTGGAAACCGGTCTGACCGCTTTGCTAGCTGGTGCCGGACCTGATTGATATGAGCCCAATCGGTCATGTATTGGGATCCTAGGGCCATTGCCCCATGTAATCTTGAGGTGGTTGTGGCATGGGAAAGTACTGCATCCACATTCCTTGGTCCCATGTTGGATATGGAGAATCTGACGCCGGAGGTGCCCATGGCATGGTAGCATACATCTTCTGTGGTGGATAAACGGTAACAACATCACCACAGCGCCTATTGTTCTCTGCATAACCATCTCCACGCATTGGTGATCTTGGTCTCTTTTTTACCGGCCGATCAACTTGAGCGGCCTTTGTGTACTTGTTCAAGAGCTGATTAAAGGTAGGTCCTTGCTTCAGAACTGTACCTCTGACTTTAGTCTCATTAACTTTCCAAGTACCGACTTCCAGGCGTATAGGCTTGAAAGTTCTAGGTCGGTCCAAGAGCAAACCGGTCTGACCGGTTTGGGAAACCGGTCTGACCGGTTTCGCCTGATCAGCGGACCGAGTTTCAATTGATGAACTATCTTGCCCCCCGGGCCTTGATGTGTTAATGGTAATCTTCAGAGACTCTTTATCATCTAGAGTCTCTCCAAGCATCACTTTTCTGACCGGAATTTGATCATCAACTTTTTCCGGCCTTGGCTCCCCAACTATCACATTCTTTCCCTTAGCTCCTTCAGCTTGTTCCGGCCGAATCAACACTTTAGTATTCAAATCAAGTGTATGCACAGGAAAGCATTGCAATCTCAGCTAGTACTAATCGACCTTCATTAATAGCCGATTGTACCTGTCGTCGGAAAGCATTGCAATCATTAGTAGCATGCGAAAAAGAATTATGCCACTTACAATATGCATGATTTTTCAATTGATCGGCTGGTGGAATCGCATGAGAAAGTTTAATGAAACCATTCTTAAGCAATTCATCAAAAACACGATCACACTTGGCAACATCAAAAGTAAATTTAATCTCTTCTCGCCGATTTTTCTAAACCGGCTTCAACGAAGGACAAGAACAAGGCTTAGCTTTTGATGGACAAACAAATTCAGCAGCATAAACTTCATTATCCTCATCATCCGAGCCATCAGAATCATTATCAAGCATATGAACATTAGAACGATGAGGCTTAGCATTTTCTTTAACATGTTTTAACTTTAATTCGAGACTCATGACCTTCATTTGCAAGTGATTAATAGAAAGAAAATCAAAACCTTCTAATTTCTCTTTCAAATAGGATCGCAAGCCCGCAAAAGCTAAATCTGCTAAATCTTTTTCAGAAATTGACAAATTAAAACATCTATTCTTTGTATCCCTAAATCTTCTGAAATAATCTATAACCAATTCCTCTCGGCTTTGTCTAATAGATGTTAAATCAATTAATTTAGTTTCATTTTCTCCGCTAAAGAAGTGCTCATGAAATTTACGCTCCAATTGAGACCAACTTTGAATAGAATTAGGAGCAAGCGAAGAAAACCAAGAGAAAGTAGTTCCAGTCAATGTTAATGAAAACAAACGCACACGCAATGGCTCATAAAAAGCTGCTTCTCCTAATTGCAAGATGTATTGACTAACATGCTCCCAGGTAGTACGATTATCTTCACTATTGAATTTAACAAACTCAGGAACGCGCCAACCATTAGGATATGTAACTAGATCAAATTCAGGAGGATATGGTTTTTGATATAAACGTGAACTACTCATATCAATCCCAAGCTTTGTTCTAATTGTATTAGCCAGATCTTCTTTAAACTTAGAAAAATCGGCTTGATAATTACTACTAGTTGTATTTTGTGTATAACGAGGCGTATTATACATCATATTTTGAGAAACATTCGGAATCGGTCCACAAGAAACATCGGATCCCGAAGGTGCACTTCCTACAACCGTAGTACGAGGGGGTGTAAAAACAGGACCAGAAGCAACTGTATTGGATAAAACCATCGCGTTTGTTGCACCAACACCCATGGAACCGGTTTATCCAGCTGAATTGGGCAAACTGGTCTGACCGATTCTTGAACCGAACTAGGATGAGGTGGCTGGCCTTGATAGAAATTCGGTGGCATACCCAAATTATGATCTATAATATTTTCTGGTACACCTGACGTGCTAGCATCAATTTTAGGGCATGCATTAGGATCTTCTAAAGTATTTTTTACCCTTATTAAATGCCTCAAAATTACTAGCCATATTAACAATTAACTCACTAGTAACAGTTTGTGCAGCATGTAACTTTTCATCCATCATGCGAGTTATTTATTGCATTAAATCAGAGGGTTCACCGGTTACCTTATTAGGAAGCTCCTCAACTTGATCGTTAGCCAACTTAAAAGCCGGCATGACGAACTCTTCAACTCTCTTGACGAAGCCTCCACGATCCTTCTTGAAGCCCTTCAAGAATTGCGCCTTGAAGTGTTCCTCAGCAATCAGGTACCGCTTCCGCTCCTCGTCCGTGAGTTCTTCCATCGTAGCGGTGATGATGTTGTTCTTGTCGAGCTCACTAGTTGCGCCCGACATCTTCGAGGTAGATTAGATCGGTCTTTGAACCAGATTAATCTTTCCCAGCGGAGTCGCCAAAAAGTATGTTGACACAAAGATGCGACAACACACTCGAGATCGCAGCACGGCCGTCACCACGGCCAACACCCGGCCTCCCTTGGGCAAACCAGTCAGACCGCTTTCTGGCAAGAGGTCGTGAAGACCTAGAAACCCAAGCTCGGGAGGGACCCCGTCGGAGCTCAAGCAATCTAGAGTTGCTCTAGGGTCGGCAGGCCACCTAGAACGCCTTAGTACGTCGCGAAGACGAGCAAAGGACAACAATTAGGGTTGGAAAAGTGTTTAGGGTTTGAGAGACAAAAGTAAAGGACAAATAATGATTGATTCGATTGGAATAACTCTCAATCGGCCTTAGCCTTCATATATATAGGCCGGGGAAGTCATACCCCTTCCAATTCGGTTACAATATAGGATAAAACTCGGAATCCTAATCCTACCCGAATTACAACTCCAAATCGGTCTGACCGGTTCGGCAAACCGGTCAGACCGGTTTCCCTCGGCTGCTGCCAATTTTGACTATCAACGGGGGGCGCAAATCATCACGCGCGTGCTACATTACGTACAAACAACTGTATCACTATATGTATTATTATGAAGCGGCGCAGGTGAAACCCAAGCAACACTGATCGATCTGAAGCAATACTACATTACACTCCATCGACTCGGCTAATTTCTCTGACCGGACATACTCGTAGTACACACACCACCAAAGACCAAAGTAATTAAGGAAGCAAGTACATCAACAACAAGCATAACTACAGGAAGCAACAACAAAGTGCTGACAGAAAACACATTATTAACTCATGAGCTGAGCTCGACAACTGCAGACGTACCATGGCATAGACGGCCTCATCATCACCAGACGAGCGTGGCCACCGATAGCCCGACGGCGGCCGCGAGCGGGACGAGGCCGGAGGCATACACGAGCTTCAATTCCTACCGGCACCGGCAGCGATGCGGCGGCGGGGGTCGGTCGTCAGCACCCAGACGGTGGCGCTAACCAGTGCCAACCCTACGTAGAGTACCGAGGACAGGGCAAGGAAGTAGCCGGCGTTCCCTTGGAGCTCCGCCGGCGGGGAGGAGACCGCCACGCAGAAGCAGGTGATGGCGATGGAGGCGGCTGCAAGGCCGAGTACACCCGTCACGGTCGCGGCCTTGGTGGACGCGGCGCCCTTCGTTTCTTGGTCGCCGGCCGGATTCCACATTTCCACAGGCCGCCTCGCCATCTTTGATCCCTCGGCGGTTTCTTAGAAAAGTGTAGGTTGGCCCTGCGTTGGGTTTGCAACCAAATAAAGTAAATCAAGACCGATATGCAAAATTCGCAAGCAAAAAATTTGGGGGAAGGAAGGGACGGAGTAGACAACGCTGCTTACGTTGAGGGTATGTCCCGCCGACGAGCTGAGCTGTGTACGAACAGGAGGAACTAGGGCTGTCTATTTATATGATCGATTGATGCTGACGAAGGCCGTTCCTCCAGCAGCACATGGGGTGATGGGTCGCGCACACCATTCGGGGCCTGTCAGCCACGTGCTAGGTAGAGATTTCCAGAATACAGTAGTTGTTGAGATACTCTTCCCATGACTTCAGATGTTAGAGCATGTTCAAAAGATTAACAATAATTTTAGCTAAATTTAAAAATTAAGAGGCTAGCTAAAAAAAAGTTTTTTTAAAAAACAGGGGTAATAAGTCAACCTACTCTTTAAAATAGAGTGCATCTGGCTTTGCAAAGATTCCTAACAAAGGGAAGGAGATAGCTAGCATGGAAAAATTGCTATCCAGTTAGCTAGTCTGTTGGATGCAATTTTTTCTTTTTCTTTTCTCTTTTTTTAGCTAGCCAACGAGATATACAAGAGCTCTTAAAGATGCTCTTATACTTTCATCCCTATGACGTCCAGGATCAGGGCCTGCCTATCAGCCTCGTCATATATAGACTTTATTTTTATTTTTTTATGAAAGAAGACACAAATACGCATATGCGCTCCATGAATAATACGCAAATCCTACCTCTATGAACACATTCGAGAGATTGAACCGGCAAATATCGCCATAGGTGCCTCACTGTCGACGGGCGCGTCGCCTACCACCAACGATGATTCGAGGATTCAAATTTTAAATGACAAGTTTCACTACAATAATTCATAGATCATTTGATTTGGAGAGTATCTATATATGATCAGTTCGCACGCTGTGACGTAAGATTGCAGACGCCATCCTCCTGACGCCAGCACGTGTGGCAAAACGACATGCAGTGCAGGTGACGGCGGCACCATTTATAACTTTGCTTTAGAGTTCAGATGTCACTACGACATGCTTAACTGATATTTAATTTCGTTTCTCTAAATCTTCTAATATATTCAGAAACAGTCTCATCACTCTTTTGCATAACCAATGTTAAGTGAGAAAGTCTCAATTCATTATCACTACTATAAAAGTGTTCATGAAATTTTTTCTCTAATTGAGACCATGTATGAATAGAATTAGGAGATAATGCTGAAAATCATGAAAAAGCAGTACCAGATAATGACAAAGGGAACATTCGGATTTTTAAATGATCAAGATTACCATGAATACCCATTTGTGCATTAAATTGGCTATCATGCTCCCATGTAGTTCTACTATCCTCCCCAGTGAATTTAATAAATTCTAGCACCTTAAAATTGTGAGGATATGGTATAGTATCAAAACTCTCAGGATATGGTTTTTGACACACTAGAGTTTTATCTTTAAGCTCTACACCGAAAGTTTCTTTAAACATAATAGCCAAATCTATTTTATATTTTTTGAACATTTGATCGTAATAAGGATTATTTGGCTTTTGTACACTAGAATTATTCGGCGCATGATGTAGTACCTGGTTCGGCTGTACATACGACGGTTGCTGCAAGTAAACATTATTTGACATTGCACCGTATGAATAACCGGAACTTTGGGAAGGCATAGTATAATTTATAGTTGCATATGGAGGAACATAATTACCAGCAAATCCATTTGTTCGGCTAAGATCAGCCTGAACAGGAGGTACACTAGTAATTGGTTTAGAAGACGGTTGATAAGCAACTAAAGCACCAGAACCGGTCAGACCGGCTGAAGCCGGTCCCCTAGAACCGGTCTGACCGGTTTGTGCAACCGATCTGACCGCATTGTTCATGATGTATTGTTCTGGAGATTTTTGACCTTCAAAATAATTCATCGGCATACCAAATTGAGGCATGTATGCTACCGATGATTCAGGAGGCATGACATTATTTTGTGAAGTACTAGCAACATCAAACTTAGAAGCACTACTATTATTGGCCAAAGGTTGTTTTCCTAATGAATTATCAATCATGTTTTGGACAGTAACAATCATTTGTCTTTGGCCATTAACCAATAAGCGATTAATTTGCTGCAAAGTAACGGGTGGTGTTGTAGTACTCACATTGGCTTGTACCTTATCTTGCTCGTCGTCGCTCGAAACGATGACCACCTCCTTGTCCTTGGAGATATCACCCTTCCGATTCTTGGAGAAGTGAGATAAATACCATTGACGCGTTTTTTCTTCTTCTTCTGCTTTGCGTTGTGCTTCCTTCTCTCCGCGCTCCTTCATGAAGGCTTCATAAGCTTGACGATCCTCAGCCGACAATTCATCAACAGTCGGCCTAGCGATGTTATCAGGATCAACTTCACCGGGTTTTGGTAGATTAACCATAGTAGCAGATCCCTTTGCTTTCTTCCCCAGCGGAGTCGCCAAAATATGTTGACATGAAACCACGCCAACGAAGTCGCCGCTGCCTTGAAGCGAAACCGGTCAGACCGCATTTAATAGTACGACGGTGAAAATCTAAAATCTCTAGCTCGGGAGGGACCCCGTCGGAGTTTGAGAATCTAGGGTTGTTTTAGAGTCGGCAGGCCACCTAGAACGCCCTCAAACGTCGTCGAGACGAGAGAAGAACAGCAAGTACAAGGTTAGGAAGAGCTAGGGTTTGGAGATAAAAGTAATGCGAAACATAAAAGGATAAAGTGTTTTTGATCGATTGGATGATTCTCAATCGGCCTTGGCCCTTTATATTTATAGGGTGGGATGGTCTTACCCCGTTTGAGTCGGTTACAATATGGGACAAAATAGAGTCCTAAACCTACTGAAATTACAGATCCAAACCGGTCAGACCGGATTGGGAAACCGGTCTGACCGGTTTTCCCAGGTGCAGAATCTTCCCGAAGCCATAACTCTCTCATCGTGAGTCCAAATTAGGCGTTCCACATATGCATCTTGATCGTCTTGACGAGAGATACACAATGGTGAAGTCCAATTTATATTTTGACAATGTTTACTAAACCGGTCTGACCGGTTTGTGCATACCGGTCAAACCGATTTGCACACCCGTGCCAATTTTGGTCGTCAACAGAAGTATCATTTATTTTGTATGTGACTTGCTTTATCATCGTATATACTTTAAATATAACTTATTTTTTTATATATTTGGATAAATTGTTTGAATAAGACGAATGCTCAAAGGTTGTAGAAAAAAGTCAACAACGAATAGTAATTTGGAACAGAGGGAGTAGTAAGCAAGCTTGTGTTGCTCGAAGACGACACGGCACCCCTGGGCGGCTTGTAGAGCGCCGTAGCCAGCTCCATGAGCAGCGTGAAGAGCCCCAGCAGAAACAGCAGTCGCGCAAGCTGCTTCGAGCTACGAGGATCATCACCCACGGCGTGTAGGAGATCGCTTGGGTTTATGTCGACCCTAGAGCCATCACCATGGTTGTTGTGAGCTCAAGGGCAGTGGACATGGCTGGGCGAGGCAGCAGGGATATTGTTGGTGAATGAACCGGTGCAAGAATGGTGCCTGTCTGCCTGAGCTCAGTGGCGGAGCCAGTAGGGGGCTAGGGGGGCTCTAGCCCCCCCCCCCCCCTACTGGTGCACAGCCCATGTATTGTTTTGCCAAGAAAGAAGGGGAGGAAGAAGAAGATAGAGAGGAGAAAGGAAGAAGAAGAAGTGGATGAGCCCCCCTTGCTTCTTAAGCCAGCTCCGCCACTTCCTGAGCTCACACGGTTTCGAGCATGGAATGTGGTTATATATAGCCAAGGGCAGGCCACGACATTGACAAAGGACATTATTTGTTCTGGCACTGCCAATGGAGATTTGCCCTGCTACCATTGCCAAGGAGATTTGCCCTGCCCACTCACAAGCAAGTTTAGGTTTTCAATTCCGGTAAGACCCAGCGAAAAACACGGAAATTCGGGAATTTCAGGTACTGTAGCATTTTATTTTTTAAAAAATAATTAAATTTGCACTAAAAAACAAAAAATGGAGCTTTTTTCGTTTCGGTACCCACCGATAAAACCGAAATTTCTGGGTTTTGGTGAAATTCCGGCCGGAATTGTGAACCATGGCACTCGGCACTGCCGAAGGAGATTTGCCCTGCCCACTGCCAAAGAAGGTTTGCCCTGCCACTGCCAGAGGAGGTTTGTCCTTGGTAATACAGCTGGTTACATGATAAACAATATAGTTTGTATATTTCTCTTAAGCAATTGGGCAACTAATTAGTCCACTGTCGTTAATTGACATATGCAGCCAGGCTTCAATTTCTCTTAAGATATTCATCAGTTATTTAACATATACACACTGGCGTTAAATTTTGGTTTTACTTTCAATTCACTCAGCTGCCATATCTCAATTTTGATCTGAATGAATTGACTGCTGGCAAGGCACAGTAACAACACGTGGCATATGGAAATAACATTGTTAGCTACTCCGTACGTTTGAACCCTCCCAAACATGGTACTTATCATGAACACGTTTGAAATACCAAAATCTCAGTTCCTTCAACAGTTGGGAAGATTTTGGGCATAAGGGAATCTGAAAATTGGTCAGCACTGCAACAGTTACTGTGACAATTAGAACTACTTTGTGATGCATGCATCTTCTTTCTGATCGTTTTCAGCTCAAATTTTGGCATATGTGAACCAAGAGAAACTGCACTTTCACCATCCACAGGATAACCACCTAAAATACCATTGTTTCAGATAATTTTCCATCAGTCAAATACGCAAAAAAAAATCTATATCCATCCAACAACCAATCGATAACTGTATCTGCTAATTGAATGTACATTCAGCACCATTCTGCGTGTATATTACTCTAAGCCTTCTCTAACGCTTCTTAGCTGCAGGATATTAAGTTGTGTTTAGCAAAACCCCGGTTGTTTTCTCTATGTAATATGGATCGCAGGGATCCTGCCAGAGTTTCTGTCAAAAATAGAAGGATGTTTTCAGCATAATAAACAGAATCCACGCTACCTGTACAAAGGGTACCTAGAAACATTGTTTCAGTGTTCATCCACATCAACCAATGAGACGCATGTTTGAATTCAAACCGATCAATAATAAGCACGTACTCTATCTATTCACTCACTTCACATTTACCACTGGTAAGTTTTAACACATGCAGGAAGCTAAGTCCTCACCGGGTATAGGTTGCTAGTTGACCTGATCAATCAGAAAAGCTATGTTGTAATTATGATTGCAGAGAATGTACTGCAAAATCCACGGGTGTACATTAGATTTAACACCTCATGGGTAACTGAAATGCAGTAAATTTTGAACATGCTCCTAAAACCAGAGAAATGAGCATGTCAATATACGGATATAAAATATCTCACAAATCAAGCATCGCCACAGACTTTCGTTTCAAAAAGGAAAAAAATGCATTGTCAAGATAGACGGAACATATGTTGGTACCTCGCCATGGTCTAGCTGACCGGGCAGAGAAACGGGATGGAGAATGCCGCGGGCCTCACGGCCCAAGGCAACGGCCCAACACGGCAACACGCAATTCATTCTGTGCGCTCTGCTCTTGGTGTGTTTTCCTTTCTTTTTGGTACTTCTGACGGCTTCCGTTTTCGTTATGTAGAACTACATTCGCAATTAAGTTCATAAAAAAGAACTACATTCGCAATACACAACTATTGTTAATGAGAAAACTAGCGGGAAGAAAAAAAGAAACGAAAAAATAAAGAGAAAATTTACTACTGAGTGGCGTGATCTCATCCCGCGATTAAGTAAAATTGGCGCCAAGAGCAGACAATTGCAGTGAAGCAACACTTTATTTATCCGAGATAAAAACCATGACATCAAACACGTACACACGAACGACAGAGGCCCAAATGAAAGAGTCAAAAACATAGAACCACACTGACACTGCAGAACGAACCACGCAGCTGGCGAACAACAGAGGCCCGCACACTGGCATCACTAAATCAAACTGAGCTCAAGGCTGCGGCGGCTTGAACTCCGACACGCCCGCCGGCAGCCATGACGGCTTATCTCGGAGCCACAAACGTAAATCACATGAGCAGCGAAGCCGCCGCTAGTCCGGCGGCCACGACGAGCGAGGCGTACATCACGAGCTGCGCTTCCTCCCGGCCACGTGACCGCGGCCGCGGCCGCCGCCGGCGGCGGAGACGAAGGCTGCCACCACCTGGGCCATCCCTGCAAAGAAGGCCCCCGAGAGGGCGACGAAGTAGGCATTCCTGTCGAGCCACGGCGGCGGCTCGCTCACGGCCAAGGTGATCGCCGTGGAGGCGGCGACGAGGCCGAGCAGGCCGCGCTCGACTTCAAAGCAGGCTGCCTGGTGAAGCTTTGGCGCCACGCCATCGCCGGCAGCAGCCTCCCCTTGGCGGCCGTTGCTGCCCGTGCCGGTCACCATCTCCAAGCCGAGGGTCGAGGCTAGCTGCTGCTGTACCGGCGTGGCGAGATTTATAGGAGAGCGGCGCCGGGAAGATGGGGAGTGAGGCAGCTCGCAACGCGATGGGCATGGTGGGCTCGGCTGCTGACGACTGACGTGGCAAGCCGATGGACATTGCTTCTTTACGTTTATTTGCTTATGGACATTGAAATGAATAAAATATTTATTTTCTATATTGGAGAGAGAGAAATAGGATGAAAAGTCTATCTTACCCTTTTTACATTGTGCTCCACAAGTCAGATTTTTCGTCTTGCTCCTTGAGCATTAGTACATGCAGCAACCTCTGCTCAAAATAACGGACCACGAATTAGAAAACAGCTATAGATATTCATACTTGGCAACTACTTTTAAAGTTTTCTTAGTAGACTGATCAGCCTACTGTCAATGGAAGAACAATAGTGAAGAATCCTTTGGTCATGGACCAGATTGCTTGGTACGGAGCAACAGAGCAGCGGAAGCAAAGAAGAGGCACGGAAAAAAGCTGACATGCGAGGCCCACTATAATAGAATGGACTTTTTTAAAAGATTCAAAATGGACTTTTCACACTCCATTTATCTCCTTTTTAGCAAGAAATGAATATTTTATTCTTTTTGATGTCCCTCAGCAAATATACGTTAAGCGGCAGTGTCCAACAATAAATTCAACATCGAATGATGTCTACCATCAAATATCATGTTTGTATGGTGTCCTAGAGTAAAATTCCATCCCCCTCGCCTCATTAGTTGATTATTGTATGCTGCGTGCGTTGCCACTTGCCCCCTTCGCACCTACATGTTCCGGTCAACCTACTGATGAATGCAATAATTAGCAAAAACAAAGAGGAAAGGTCACATCGGAGTATACTCCGTACATGTCAGGATACATGTTGCTTTTTGCCTGTTCCAACAAAAAAAAAAGAAGAGGAAACCTTCATACCTTCACTTGGGCTCAAGAGGTGCTAATCGATGACTCTGAATGCCGAAGAGATAATAAAGCCAAAAACATTGTGTACCGAGAAATTTTCTGATAATGTCGTACGTTAAACAAACAACTTTGTGCAAAGAATATCATATCATGCAGCAGTAAATGTATGCATCAGTACCAAGTCTAATTTGTAAAATCTTTTTAAGTTCACCAAATGTAATTTTAAAAATTAAATTTACATAACATAACTAACAACTTCCATATAAATAGGACATTTCCATTCAGTTATTTTGTTCCTACAAAACTTCAATCTTAACAGATAAAAAAACTATTAGCAGCACTCCAACCACAAAAACAAATACCCGACAAGCAGTTTGGAATTGGTTGTACAGTCCGCCACAGCTGCAGCCAATGGCCATGGCAACCTACAGCACCTGACGATCTGCCGCCATGACACCCTCCGACGATCCGCCAGCCACTCCTACTCGAGCATCAACGCCAACTGCAGATGCAGTAGATTTTACTCAGAGTCGAAGGGATAAGAACTCTAGAGGCATGATTTACGGCGTGAGGAGCAAGTGTTTGGCTGGGCAACCTGCTTGCCTGTCTACGGGAAATAGTTAATGAGCCTGAAATCTGTGGGCTGTTTGTGGACTTTAATTTGGGCCCATATGTCCGTATGATATGAATTAGACGATGGACTAAAGAAGAATAAACAAACTTAGGACTGATGTGCCCCCGGTCCCGATGGTTTTGGGTCTGGCTTCTCCACAGCTGCTTGGCCCTTTATTCAACCAGAATTGGAGCTTCTTCTACAGGAGTTCCATGATGGCAGTATCCAGCTCGACAGGATCAATAGAGCTTCATTGTGCTCCTGCCCAAAAAGCCAGGGGCCACTCGGGTTGATGCTTACAGGCCGATCTCACTGCAGAACTTCAGTGTGAAGCAGATTGCCAAGCTCCTCACCTCCATACTGCAAGCTGACATCCCAAGACTGGTGGCTATAGACCAGACAGGCTTTCTGAAAGTTCGATCAATTTCTGAAAATGTTGTGCTAGCCACGGAGCTAATTCAGTGCTGCTACAAGAGGAAAACGCCCACTCTGGTGCTCAAGCTGGATTGTGAAGTCCTTTGACTCGGTTAATTGGGATAGTTTGATGGCCATCATGGAAGCTCGGGGGTTCCCCACACAATGGCTGCTCCTAAAGTCCTCCATGTCTGTTGTTGTCATTAATGGAGAACCAGGAATTGAAGGTGGATCACCTGCAAGCGTGGCTTACGCCAAGGTGACCCACTCTCCCCCTACCTCTTCCTCCTGGTAGCAGATGTCCATGTCCTTCAAGCTCTGATAACAAGCCATGGTGGAGTTCGTCATCCGCTGATCTCAGACGGGCCTTGCCACATCCTCCAATATGTTGATGACACATTGCTAATTGTCCGGGCTGATCGCGATGAAGTCACAACCCTGAAATCCCTGCTAGAGCAATTTTCAGCTGCTACTAGTCTCCCGATCAACTACAGCAAAAGCACGATGGTGCCCATGCATGTCCCTGAACCATTATGTTCAGACCTTCAGACCATCCTCGGCTGCAAACTGGAAGGCTTCCCTCAAGTGTACCTCGGCCTGCCGCTGTCTATCTCTAAGCTTAACCTCTCGGCTCTCGGGCCAACTATCGCCAAAATTGAGAAACACCTTTCTGGATGGCAAAGCAAGCTGCTAAACCCCAGCGGCCGGTGTGTTCTCGTCAACTCGGTGCTTGATGGATCTATCAACCACCTGATGTCTGCCATGTCCTTCCCGATTGGGGCCCTGGAACTGGAAGTGCTGGATCAAAAACGGCGTGCATTCCTTTGGTCAGGAAGCGAGCGCACCACTAGAGCCCAATGCCTTGTCGCCTGGCCAGATGTATGTGTGGCAAAAGAGCATGTAGGACTGGGAGTCCGGGACCTAGCCCTGCAAAACCAATATATGTCTGCTGCTTAAGCTAATGCACCGGCTATACCATCCAGCGGGATCGGCTTGGGCCCTTTGGTCTCGGCAAGAAGTTGATCTGTGCTTCTTGCAAGGTTCCCTAGCGGAAGACGCACACTGGAAGTCGCTAAGGGACTTGCTCCCCTTTTACAGAACTATCACCACGGTGCAGCTTGGTGATGGTCGCTCCAACCAACTTCTGGGAAGATATATGGTTCAGGAAATCTACTCTTTCGGTGAGCTTCCCCAACCTGTTCAGCCATGTTCTCAAGCCAAACGTCAGTGTGCATGAGGTATTTGAGGCAGGCCTGATGACCACCTTGGTGACCCGCCTCTCCCGGGTTTTGTAAGATGAGCTGACTGCTGTCCAAAACATCATCTCGGGTGCAACCCTCTCGGAGACACCAGATCACCGCCTCTGCCCTTTTGTCTCCTCTGATGGAGTGCTGACAGCAGGGCCAACATATAAGGCTATCAAGAACCATGGCCCTACGCCGCCATACTGCCGCTTCGTGTGGAATAACTGTGCTCCCCCCAAGGTTCAGCACTTTGGCTGGCTACTAGTTCAACAAAGGCTCAAGTATCACCGCAACCTGAAGATCAAAAACATCTTGGATGATGACAATTGCCCCATCTGCTTGTCAGCTTCTGAAACTACAAACCACCTCATCCTGGAATGCTCGTTTGCGGCAGGCATCTGGTCAAGAATAGGTTTTGATGTCACGGGCAACAATGGCTGTGTTTAGTTCCCCATCAAATCACCAAACTTTTTAAAATTCTCTGTCCAAACTTCACTATTCACCTATCACATCAAATCTCTCTCTTCGTGCATGGAACACTAAACGTGGATAAATATAAAAACTAATTACATGGTTTTGATGTACACGAAGAGACAAATCTTTTGAGCCTAGTTAGGTCAAGGTAGAACAGTGTTTACCACAAACAAACGAAAAGTGCTACAATGCGCTACAGTGTCGGATGCGACATTTTCACCAAACTTTCCCTACCTCTTTTTGGAACTAAACACACCCAATGTCAGTTCTCTATGGGCGGTGGGGCGGCCACCATCCATCCCGGGAGATCACTTGTGCAGCTCGCCTCCTTCGACTTGCGAAAGAAACTGCAATAGTGATACCATATTTATTTTCTTTTTTGTAAATAATTAAATTATATCCTTAGGTCAGTCTCAATGGAAGTTTTATGGACATAATTACGTAGAGTGACACATCATCTAAAAGTGTTTGAAATTAGGATGAAACACCTCCCTCTCAATGCATAGTTTCATCAATTGTTGTTTCCTAGGTTACATGCAAGACAGAAGCTGTCTAGATAACTGTGTACATGGAGTTTCATCACCATGAAACTCATTTCACCTCTCTTCATTAATACAGTGCCACATCATCAAAAATGCTGACATGATAGTCAATTTATTGTCCAGGAAACTCCCACTGAGACTGACCTTGTATATTATAACCAAGAAAACAACAATGATTCGACAATCAAAAAGCTATCAGGCTCATTTTACAATTTCGAAACTTAGAAGACAACGATGAAATGAACAAATATACAAGTGGGATCTAACAAAAAAAGATTCAGCAGGGAAGAAAATCAATCTTGCAAAATGTGAGAATACAAGAGAGAAAAAAACGCACGCTCACCTCCGCAAACCACGGGTTACGAGCAAGCCTTGCGTCTGCTATCCAAGAAGATATACCAGCCCTCAAAAAAAAAAGAAGATATACCAAAAAAATTGATGATGGCAAACATCTAGCATATCCTACGGAAGATCATCACCTTCAACGGACAGAATGGTTCGCTCCAATAGGCAGCGGAAACTTAACTTTCCTAACCTCAAGGTGGTTTGACAATAGGCCCGTTGCTAAGAATCCAAGCAGTAAACGATAGGTCAGTAAAAACAACTGAGGCCGTGTTACCAAAAACAACTTCCGAATTTACTATGCAAAAAAAATTTCACATCTCATATTAAAATATTATAACATGCACGGAGTACTAAATGTAGATGAAATCAAAAACTAATTGCACGATTTTGTTGTCCTCTGCGAGACGAACATTTTGAGCCTAATTAATCAATTTTTGAATAATTTTTCATAAATACAAACGAAATGTTATTACGAAGTGACGCCAAACTCCCAAATTCAACCTCCCAAATTTAATATCTAAACAAGACCTGAATCGGATTTTACCTCGATCTGAGTCGTCACGTCAGTACCCTAGAGCTTCCGAATTCCTCCTCTCTCGTCTTTGGGCTCGCGCCCGCCTCCGCAGCCAAACCCCACTTCCTTCCTCTTCGCCTCCATAGGCTCCGGGTCCTCCAGCCCCACAGCCCGTCTCTGCCGCTTCTTCCTTGACTGAGGAGACGGGACGAACGGCGGCAAGAGGTCAATCCAAATCCAAACCTAGACGCGGGGGACGGGAGTGCAGAGGGTGGCTAATGGCGATTGGGGGACTAGAGAGAAGAGAGAGGTGTGGCCGTGCGGGTGCGGAGAGCGATTCGGAGAGACGGGGAGACGGGGGAAACGGCATAAAGACTCAGTAGTCACTGACGTGTGGGTCCCACTATGACATGGCCCACACGTCGGTGGAGGGCTAGCATAATTCATCATAAGCAGATCCAACACTGCGTAAACACAAACCCCATCGATTACATTCAGCGGAAGAAAAAAAAAGGATGGCAAAGGAGGACACGAACACACGATACGGTGCATATACGTACACTGCAAACCATGACACCATGCCAAAACTAAACCTTATATTTTGATAAAGCATGGCAAGCAGTTATCGACGAATGGTACGGAAACAAGTGGTGATTAGCCCATGACGAGAACAGGGGAGCCGCCGAGAGCGACGGTGGCGGCGAGCAGTAGCACAATGGAAGAGCAGTAAAACTAAGATCTATGATTGGGCCGCCGGAGTGAATTCAGCCCATGCGTAACTTTTGAGCTTTTTAGCGGACAGATTCGGCGGCCCAATTTTGCAGCTGATGGTCCACTGGGTGGGATGATGGGTTCGGCCCACATCGCTTTTGCCCAGAGCTGAAGAAGGAAGTGCATGTCAAAGTTACACCGGTACACACTGATCTGGAGGATCTAGTGGCTTGGCATTATGATAAGAAGGGTCTCTTCTCCGTCAAATCAGCATACAAGGTATACAGGAGAACGCTGAACATAAAAATCCGAGGAGGAGGGGCATCGACAGTTGATCGTGGAGCGCTGGAGAAAGAGCAATGGCGCCAAATATGGAATTTGAAATGTCCCGGTAAGGTGAAGCAATTCCTTTGGCGGATCACCCATAATAGCCTAGCAGTGAAAAGAAATTTGGAGAGGCGAGGTATGGATGTGGATACAAGGTGTGTTATGTGCAACAGATACATAGAAGATGGAGGCCATCTGTTTCTTAACTGTAAATTTGTAAAGGGGTTCTGGAGGGAACTATTCTTGGAAGAGCAAAGGTGCCTGCTGGCTGAGAAGCTCTCACCTAAAGACGTAATTGCACATATTCTACAGATGGAGGAGGGAATGCAATTGAAAGTAGTGCTGCTGCTGTGGCTATGGTGGAACGAAAGAAATGCAGTCAGAGAAGGAGAACGTAGAAGATCAATGTACGACCTAGCTTTTGTCGTGAATAAGATTGCAACAGAGGTCTTAGAGCTGCACAAGAAAGCAGAAGCTGCACCTCCGAAAGACCTGCAATGTTGGTATAAACCTCCAAGCGAATGGATAAAAGTTAATTCAGATGGTGCCTTCTCAGCAATCACCGGTGATGGAGGATGGGGATATGTGATTAGGGATGAAGCTGGAGATGTTGTATTGGCTGGTGCAGGAAGGTTGCGACACATTCGTGATGCGCTACAGGCGGAGGTGATGGCCTGTACCCGGGGAGTGATGGCAGCAATTGAGCTGGGGGTTACAAAGCTTATTATGGAAACGGATTCGATGATTCTGAAGCAAGCTCTTGCAAGCGATTCCTACAGGCTTGCTGAAGTGGGAGGTCTGATCCTGGAGATGAAGAACATGATTGTTGGGAATTTCAGTAGTTTCTTGTGCAACTATGTACCTAGAAATTGTAATAAAGTAGCTCATGCCCTAGCGGCAGAAGGGAGCTTGTTCCCTGTAGGTGGCGATTCCCGTTGGGAAACCACCCCTCTTTTTGTTTATGACCTTGTGGCCAGCGACGCTGCTGCGCCTATGAGTTAATGGAAGTTTCCTTTCCATGCAAAAAAAATTCTTTCCATTTCATGTTTCCTTTCGCATAAACTTCATTCTTCATTTTATTTCCATATTGGTCTTACTTTTTTTATTAGTTTTCTTCTAATCCACATGTAGATTTCTCTCCAATTTATTTCCCTTCTTCCTCTTGCCTTTTACAGTTTTACTTCTCTTTTGTTTTTTATATTGATTTCCTTACTCTCTTTTATTTCTACTAGACCATCAGCTGAAAAAGTCCATTGAGCCTCCCTTGACTATCGCAAAATCTGGAGTTCATCCCTGATATATAAAACCCAATATTCATACTCCCTTAACTTTGAAAACTGGTTTTTCCACCTCAGATGGCATAGACGTCGGTTTTGGCTAGCGTGACGCCACATCAACCATCCTACATCGCGCCACGTCAACTTCATTATGCATCTTCTTTGTTTGCAGTCTTTTGACTTCTGATGGCCTCTTTTTTCTCTATGTAGAATTTCTAATTCTACACCTCCAACGAGGTATCGTTCATGAAAAAAGTAGCGTGGATGAAAACGTAAATAAGGAAAAAAAACTACTCGATGGCATGATCTCCACCCACGAAGTTGGAGGAGCATGGTCGAGAAATTCAGTTCACACCAGCAACAAGATAGCTGTAGATTTTAGAGTACTCTTAGAGCAGCACATGATAGGAGATACACTGCACTCTCTTTATTTTTCTCCAGCAGAAACCATGACCTGACACAAAGCAGCTCTCAAACGCAGAGATCCCCAACAGGACGAGCTAAACACACATGAGACATGGAAACGGAACAACGACAGCACGTACAGTGGCACAGAATGACAGAAAGACACTCTGGTCACTGGACCACGCAAGCTGACGACACCCACACACGTATAAGCTGAGCTCAAGGGACGGCACGAATTACTCACTGGAGGAGCAGGGAAGCCACCGTGAGGCCGGCGGCGGCGAGGACGACCGGCGCCACGAGGCGGGCGTACACGAGCTTCCTCCCGGCGGGACGGGGGCGGCCGCCGGCCGCCCGGACGGAAGCTGCGATCTGGGTAATCGCCGTGGATGCGGCGGCGAGGCCGAGCAGGCCGCTCTCGGACGCAGAGGATGCCTGGGGGAGCTTCGACGCCTCGCCGCCGGCCTTCCCTTCGCACCAGTGGCCGCCGCCCGATGATGCCATCTTCAAGCCGAAGCCGGCTGTACAGGCGGCGCAGCTCCTTGTCCTCGAAATCAAGGAAGGGGATGAGCCAGAGACAGGGAGAAGAACAGGAGCGCTTGCAACGAGGGAGGCGGAGAGCATCTTATATAGTGCCACAGTTTGTTTTGACTTCATGCTTCGTCATGCTCCGGTCACCAGGGAAATTGCATCGGTGGGGGCAGCGGCACCGGGTATTTCGTCCGACGCGGTGATTGAGTACATGAATGTGACGCGGGCACAGTTCACCAGCTGATCATCACGGGTCTCGTTGCGCTATTTGGTTGGTGGGGGCAGGGGCCAAAAAAAATCAAAAAAGGAGGGCCGTTGTATTGGATGTATGCAAGTCATTTTTTCCCCCAATTTTAAGATTTTCGCGTTATTACAAAATGTCGAGGGTGGAGCATGTATCCGAAGTACAAGTACATTATCAGTTAGTATTATGTGTCAATTTATTGTGCAAATTTTTAGATTGATGTATGCAAATCGATCAAATGCTTACACAAATTTTAACATGATTGCATCGGATATATGTACATCCTTATGGATGCTAAATTTATTTATTTTTTCTATCACAAAATTGAAATAAGGATTCAGAGATTTTCGTATGGTAAAAAAATACAAGTGATTGCTTGTATTTTCCATGGTTTCATTACGCAAGCAGCTGATGATACACGGTACTAGCATAGATTTTGCAGACGTTCAAAAAGTAGACGATTCTATTATGCCCGACGCGCACAACTGGTCCATACAGCAGAGAACATCCTCCTGATACACCTTGTTTAATTTAGTTATACTGACCAGACCAAGTGAAAACACTTCCCCGCTCACATTTACTCTGGATACAGTATTGGCTATGGTATATGACTTAATCACCTCAAATTTGTGCAGACACAGCAGTTGGTGTAAATCTCAGAATCAATCCACACCTGGAGCACTCCACAACATCTTGTAAAGGAACCAATACATTGGCTACTGATGATTAATAACATAGTTTAACGAACAGAATGGCTTAAGATTTCATACATCTCGATGAGCCATGTTCTTTGCCACACATATTTAAACTTAAACCGATCAATAATACCACTTATTCGATCCGTTAATTCAATTCACATTTACCAGTTTCAAAATATAACACATGCAGCAAAGTGTGACGTAAGCTACCTCGCGGTCCAAGCCCACGGGCCACGGCCCAACGTGCAAGGTTTTCTGCTCGTACAAGTCACATTCACCCCTCCTCCCTCCTCTCCACCCCCGCACCACGTACAAGTACCCGTGGTAGTGAATGTGAGCCCACGGCCCACGGCCCAACATGCAAGGTCTATCTCAGATTCTCAGTCTGTCTGAAACGATCGCTCTGTTTCGTCGTGTACTCTGCTTTTTGCCCTGCTTTTGCTCTGTTTGCCATTTTGATAGCTTCCGGTGCCGTTCATGAGAAAACTAGCGGCGAATGAGAAGAAAAAAGGGGAAACATTTTACCACTTGATGGCATGATCTCATCCTGCGAAGTTGGAAGAGCATCTGAGCATGGTCGAGAAAATGTTTCGCACTAGCAACAACACAACTATTGATTTTAGAGCAGCACATAATACAAAATTTTTGAAAATAGTAAATTAAGTTAGATGATAGAGTACACATTTATTTATTTATTTATTTATACGAAAGTAAAAACCATGACTGGACACAAGCAGCTGTCACGCGCGACAAAAACCCAAGTAGAACAACCGAACAACAACACATACGAGTGCAACCCCTCCGCACCCCCGCATCGTCCCCCCGGGGGCGACTCGGGCGGACACCCCGGCCGCCGCCAACCAAGCCCGCCACCCCTTCCCTTGCCTCCGCCGCCGCCGGAGCTGCCCACCGGAAGCCCGGCGAGCGGCAAGGAAGGTGGCGGCGGGGCCGTCTTCCCCATTCTCCCGCTCTTCTCCCCCCTCCTAGCCTCTCCCTCCTCCTCCACTCCTCAAGCTCCATGGATGACCTCCGGCCAGATCTACGGCAGGGGTGGCCGGATCCGTGGCAGGGACGACCGGATCCGCGACCTGCCGGTGGTTCCTGGCCGGTTCCTGCGGTTGGCTGCTGGGTCGGCGGCGGCGGCCCGGCTGCCCCACGGTGGAGGTGTCCCTCGGCGCGGGCCTGTGGCGGCGGCCTGGTGGCCTGCGTCAGCGCGGACAGCGCCCTGGTCCCCCGCTCCCGGGCGCGGCTGGCAGCGGTGGCGACGTCAGCGGTGGCGGACGCGTGGGCCTGCTCCCTGCGGCGGCCTCGGATCTGGATGGAGCTGGTGGCGTCATGGTGGCGCGGCCAGCGGCGGCTTTGTTTCGGGCGGGTGCTAGCGACGTCGCGGTGGCGTGGCTTGCGGCGGCCAGACGACGGTGCACCAGGGACGCTGTGGTGGTGTAGTTGGTCGCTCCGAGCCGTCTTCTCAGGCAGCGATGTGTCGGTGGTGCCGCGGTGGCATGGCCGACGGCGGTTTCTTTTGCGTGGTCTGTTTTCTCAACGCTGCCATGTGGTGTAGTTGGCTGCAGCCGTGCAACGGCCCACCGGCAGCACCACGGAGGTGTGGGCGGTGGCATCGACCGTCTCTGTTCCGCCGCACGGAGATGAAGCGGGTGTAAACCTTCTCTTCACGGGACAACGTCAGTGGCGTTGTTGGCGTCATGCCCTTCCTGAAGGTGACGTTGAGCTTCTCCGGCGGGAATTTGCTGTCTAGGTCCTCCAGCTTGATGCGTCGGCGATGGTGCTTTGTGAGGATGCTCTCTTCCTTCCTTTTCTGTCTTTCTTCTCTTTGTTTCAGCTCCTTTTGTTGAAAAAAAAAGAAAAAAAAAGAGTTAGAGTAGAGAAGAAGAGAGTTCTCAGTCAGTGGAAGCTGTGTTTGGTAGCTCATGTCGATGTCCCAATCCGACTGAGCAGAGTTGGCTCGAGTCGACGTCCCACCACGACCGAGCATAGTTGTTTGAGTTTCTTAGAGCGGTGTGTGCTGATGTCCCAATCCAACCCACCGGGTCTTTTCAGTCGAGTTGTGCGGTGCTAGTTGATGTCCCAATCCAACCCACCGGAGTTGTATGGTATGCGGTCAAGAGTTGTAGAGTTGTTCGGGGTTTTCTACCCCTTGAGTTGTGCGGTCATGGACCGGAGTTGTGTGAGATGGTATGATACCTCTCCAGTTGTACGGTCTTCGGACCGAAGTTGTATGGTTTTCGGGCCCGGTTTTCCTTATAAACATGGCCAACTCTCTTCTTCTAATAAAAATTTGGGAAAGTATAAGCTTTCGCCATCCGTTCAAAAAAACACATACGAGTGCACAAACACGCTGTTTACTGAACCACTCAAAGGACATTATTCAGATTCAGACACCCATCACATCAAATTAGGCTCAGGCGACGGCTCTGACTCCGAGATGCCGACAGCCATGACGGCTGGAGGCGTGACCTCAGAGTCACGACCTCACTGGGTGAGCAGGGAAGCCACAGTGAGGCCGCCGGCGACGACGACCGGCGCCACGAGGCAGGCGTACACGTACACGAGCTTCCTCCCGGCAGCATGGGGGCGGCGGCGTCCGCCGGATGCCCAGACGGAGGCTGCGATCTGGGTGACACCTGCGAAGAACACCCCCGAGAGGGAGAGCAAGTAGGTGGTCTTGCTGAGCCCCAGCGGCGGCAGCTCGTAAACGGACAAGCTGATGGCCGTGGAGACGGCGGCGAGGCCGAGCAGACTGCTCTAAGAGGCTGCCTGGTGAAGCTTGGATGCCTCGCCGCCGGCCTCCCCTTCGCGCCCGTTAATGCCCGTGCTTGCTGCCATCTTCAGGCCCACGAAATCAAGGAAGGGGATGGACTAGAGAGAGGAGGAGAAGAAACGAGCGCGCTCGCAACGAGTTGGGAGCGGTGGGCCTCAGTTTATATACTTGGTGCGCCGTCGCCGCAGCATGTTCGAGGTGTCCATTGTGATTTTGGTGAGGTTGGGGGAGAGCTTTACAATTTACCAACAAGAAAAGTAACAATGTAACCAATCGGCGACATGGGGCGGCCGCCACAGCTACCGAGCAGATTTCCCTGGTACCCTTCCCCTTCGTCAATTTTATATCAGTTTTGATGCGCCGCTACAAGGGTGGTGTTTAGATGTTAAAATTGGGAGGTTGAATTTGGGAGTTGGATGTCTCTTCGTAATCGTTGCACCAGTGTAGCATTTTCGTTTATATGTGCAAAAAATTGTCCAAAAATTGATTAATTAGGCTCAAAATGTTCATCTCGCAGAGTACAACAAAACTGTGCAATTAGTTTTAAATTTCATCTACATTTAGTACTCCATACATGTTATGACATTTTGATGTGATGGAGAATCTTCTTTTTGCATATTGTATTTGGGAGTAACTTTTTGAGAACTTTTAGGAGCCAAGCAGACACGGAGCATGCATAGGCGTGCCAGGAGCTGCTTACCCTATTTTATCAGCCCTGCTGGTCATGTACTCATGTGAGGTCGACCGAGGGGAGGCACCAAGGCCTAAAGTGGCCTGCAATGTTGCTGCCTCGGCTATCAGCACACCCAAACCCAAACTCCTAGGATCGTCTGAATTTGCTAACTGTTTCGCTGGCCAATTCACCATAGACCGAGCGCTGCATCTCTCTATTCGGAGGACCGGGGTGACTGGCAGAGCGACGTGGTCGTTCGGGGCCAGCGCCTAGCTAACAACCTCGCCGGAGCAGGAGAGACGCACTGATGCCGAGTGCCTTGTATTTACTCGTTGATTTATTTTTTCTGATGCAATTTGATTTGTATGATGAGAACTATTATTTATGCTGGAATTTATGGGCCTGGTCCAATGAGAAAATGTTCTATTGATACCACATCAATTTGAAATCATAAATGTTGATACTATTTTTTATAAATGCAGTCACTAAACCAAAGTTTGTATTCTTTCTAAGACGGAGGAAGTACACTAGAGACTCGGTTTCATTCATCTAACATACAAAACAGCTGAATGGTTCTGCTCCTTGTACGACAATAGCTCACCTTCTGGTGGAGATAGGGACTCATCAATCACTCAATATCTCTCAGGGGCTTCGTGATCATGGTCATCAACTCAATTTAAAGATACGAAGAAAACGGACCCAGAGCATTTTTTGGCCAAACTCACCCATGGCCCGAGGCCCGCCAAAGACCTTGGCCCAATGGGTTCGTCACCATGGCGGGCCGTGAGCGTGACCGCTGCCGGGGAGAGGGGAGTTCAAAAGAGAGGAGGGTGTCACGGCCCATGTGTCTGTTGCGGCTGCTCTGTTTCGGCTTTGACTCAGCATTTGCTCCGTTCGCAGTCTTTTGACTTCCTCCGTTCCAAATTATTAGTCGTTTTGGTAAATTTAGATTCATAGTTAGTAGCATGTGTCTATAGATATATACTACTAACTATGAATCTAGATTTGCCAAAACAACTTATAATTTGGAACGGAGGAAGTAGAATTTCTAATTCTACACCTCCAGCTGGTTATCGTTCAAGAGAAAAATTACTGCTCGATGGCATCATCTCCACCCACGAAGTTGGAGGAGCATGGTCGAGAAAATGTACGTAATTCACACCGGCAACAAGACAAGTGTAGATTTTACAGTACTTTAGAGAAGCACATGGTAGGTGATACACTGGACTTGACTCTCGTTTTCAGAAGCACTTTATTTTTCTATAGCAAAAACCACGACCAAAACACAAAGCAGCTTCTCAAACGCAACGACACACATCCCCAACAGGGACGAGCTAATTAAACACAAGAGACATGGAAATGGAATAACGACAGCACATATATGATACGGACATGCACACTCGTACCGAATTGAGCTCAAGCAACGGTTGCTCTTACTCCGAGACGCCGACAGCCATGACGGCTGCAGGCGTGCTCTCATAGTGACGACCTCACTGGGTCAGCAGGGAAGCCACCGCGAGGCCGCCGGCGACGACTACCGGCGCCACGAGGCAGGCGTACACGAGCTTCCTCCCGGCGGGACGGGGGCGGCCGCCGGCCGCCCGGACGGAGGCTGCGATCTGGGTGACACCTGCGAAGAACACCCCTGAGAGGGAGAGCAAGTACGTGGTCTTGTTGAGCCCCAGCGGCGGCGGCGGCTCGCAGACGGCCAAGGTGATGGCCATGGATGCGGCGGCGAGACCGAGCAAGCCGCTCTCCGACGAAGAGTATGCCTGGGGGAGCTTCGACGACACCTCGCCGCCGGCCTTCCCTTCGCACCCGTTGCCGCCCGTGGCCGATGCCATATCTTCAAGCTGAAGCCGATGTACAGGCTCAACTCCTTGTCCTCGAAATCGAAATCAAAGAAGAGTATGAGCTAGAGAAAGGGAGAAGAACAGGCGCGCTTGCAACGAGCGAGGGGGAGAGCATGACCTTATATAGTGCCAGTTTGTTCTGTTTGAGCGCGCTTGCCCACGGCCCTTCTTTTTCTCTGTTTTGGTTTTTTTTTTTTGCTTTGACCACCACTTGCGCTACGAGAAATCAAAAGGAGAATCCGGCGCCGGCCAGCTGGATGTGTCACCAGCGCGGTTGCAAGGCGTGGACCTGTTCTAGGATGCTCCTCACGGCGTGCCACTCCATGACAGGCGGGGCCGCGCCCCCCAACAAATGAGTTGAGCCGAGGAGTCAGTGGACGCACCCCTCTTCGTTCAATTCGTTTTGTCCGGTTGTTCTCCTTGAGACGCCGCTGCGGGAATGTTTCGGCCAGAGGAAGACACAGACATCGAGTCTGCTGGATGTGACTGGCCACGAAATATTATTATTACTATTTTTGTTTTATAAAACCAACAATTGTATTGTGGTCGAAATTACCACACCTTGAGGTCCCATTCAACTATTCAAGTGTGCCATGACTTTTGTTTTTTAATTAGCCCACTACTACATCAGCATATGTAGGCTGCCCTGCCGTGCCCACGAATCTGACTATGCTTGGGCCGGCGCAAACAGCAGAAAACAGGGGCTCCCACATTTCTCGTTGACACCTTAATGGACCTTAATGGACCATCACTGCATCATGTATATATACTTGGGAGCATGCATCTGATCTAGACCCGGGCTGCAGCCCCCCCAGCCCGGGTCGTAGATCCTCCCCTGGTCGTGTACATCGAAACCATGTATTTAGTTTTTTTATTTACCCACGTTTAGTGTTTCACGTATGAGGAGAGGGATTTGATATGATTTGATTTGATAGGTGAATAGTAAAATTTAGAGAGAGAATTTTTAGATTTTCGAGGAAACTAAACAGGGCCTCGGTCACCATCCGCATCCGCCCCTTTAGATAGTTAGCTTGGCTTTGCCTTCGCTGCTGGGTTTTACGATGGACCCTGATGACTCCGTGCGTCGTCGTCTTCCTTCCTTCCACTCTCGCTGTCCATCCATCAATTCATCCATTCCCCGCCGATGGAGAAAGAAAGAAAGGAGTGCGTGGCGGGATACGCAACCCATTCATCAATTCAACGCTTTGGCTTTGCGTGTGTATCCCGTGAAATCCACCAGGGTTTCAGCGCTTCCTCATGCGTGCCCCGATATGATGCTCCTACCAATGGAGCCACGCCGTGCATTTTTATAGGAGAAAAGAATACGCATATACAGTATATAATAACTCTGACACGACGACAGACGCCCATGTGGTGCAACAAGCCACCACAACCACAAGCAGGAAAACGGCGCATGCAGCTTGCTGCTTATTGATCTGACCCACGTACGCAGCGGAATTGAAACTCTTGGCGCAGTGAAGAAGGCTTCGAGAATAGCTAGGCTGCGGACAGTGACGACGATGACTGGCCCGGCGGAGGTGTGGACCATGAGTGGCAAAATCACCGGTAGAGGAGTGAAGCCGCCGAGAGGCCGGCGAACGAACCGATGATGGCGGCGGCCATGAGCTTGCTCCCCGCCACACTCCGATCCGGGCGCGGGATTTGTTGTCGGAGACGCAGACGGCAGCGATGACTCCTGCCATGGCAGCAAAGAATGCGCCTGCGAGGGCGAGCAAGTAGGCGTTCTTGTCTAGCACCGGCGGTGGCTCGCTCATGGCAAAGTTGATGGCCATGGAGCACGTGAGGATGCCGAGTAGGCCGGCAAGACCACCCAGGCCACCAAGCTCAGCACCGCCGTCGATAGGGGCGTCATCCTGCCGGCGGATGCTGCTCATCCCCGCTGCTGCCATTTCCAAAACCGAGCGAGGCTGCTTAGCGTATAGATTGGCGGCGATCTTGTACCGGGAGGAAGAAGGAAGTTTGACAAGGGGAAAGAAAGGGAGCAAGGACTGATTCCTGGGTCGTTTGAGAAAAGGAGGGGGGGAAGGGTATATATATATATAGGACTATAGGAGTAGGAAGGAGGAGGAGGAGAAGGAGGAGTTGATAATCGTGGGGAGGGCCCACCGGACAGTCGAAGGCGGCAATTTCCGGGAAGCTTTCGTGGTCGGCAGAAAGGAAGGCGACAATCCGCGAAGGCGAAGGCGACAATCCGTCGTTGTAATAAGGAAACGAAAACGTAAGCCGCGCGGTGACGTCACGGCTCACAAGCGAGACAATTTGCAAAGGAGCTAACGGCCGGCTTGCAAAGCACTCTCAACAAAACCTAAACACGTAAGGTCTTTCAAAAGAAAAACAATCTGCCCCTGCACGCACACAAAATTCACTTTCCTTTGTGTCCGTGCGTGCTGGTGCAAACTCAATTAAATAACGCATAAAATCGAAAATTTTCATGTGCGTGTGCTTGAAAGACAAAAGTTTCATCGTGTAGTGCACATGACATGAAGTTCGTCATTTTTCGCTTGAAATTTTTGTACACTGAGTTTGCATCCTGACTTTTTCCGACAAAGTAATATGGATGTGCATCGTTTCCTTTTTTTTGGAACATCCATATTACTTGCTGAATGAAATGATTTTCGCGTTTCCACATATATAGTACGTTTGTTTCCACCGTATATGTTTGCTCAGAAAGTTCCGTGACCACAGCAGAACGCTTGTAAAGCCCCTAGCTGCAGCCAATTCGCGCCCACAACAGCCCACAGCAGGCTCACGCATGGCTCGGCCCAATACTCTGCGATGTCGCACCAAATTGTTTCCCGGCCCAACACGTAACCAGAAATAAGTTCTGTCCTGTTGCGTTTTTCCCTTTTTGCTCTACTTTTCCTCCATTCGTCTTATTTTTTTTAAAAAAATACAACTCGTTAATGCTATTGTAGGAGAACAAATAATACAAATTATTTAGGGATTCTTCTTTTTTCATAGATAATAATTAAAATAGCAGTACAATTTAGGGATACACCTCATTATTGTCCACGACTACGAGGAAACTATCGTGAAAAAAAAAGGACTGCATGGATCGATGGAATTGTCTCCTCCCGCGAAGTTTGGAGAGCTTGACGGTGAGCAAGGTCGAGAAAATGTACTAGTTCGGATTCGGACCAACGATAGGACAATAACAAATTTTAAACTTTAGAGCAACACTATACTCGGTGATACATCTCCACTTGAAACAACACATCATTTGGCATGGTAAAAACCAAGACTAGCATATATGACAGAGGCCCAACTAAAACACATGAAACAATCGAACAACACATCTCTAAAGAACGAAACCCGGCAGAAAATCATATCGGGTAGGATATCCACGTCGCCCGTTAGTTGTTAGCCGTTCGATCCACCCAGTTCGGAATATGAACCGTCCGATGCACGCTGGATCGGGTCGTACCCGTTAAACCATACAGTCGGGCGATCGCGAATCGTCGGGAACTGCTCGTCCCCTCCGCGGCACTCCGCTCCGCCCTTTGCCTGCCCCCCGCCGTCAGCGCCTCTCCGGAGCCGCTCCGCCCGCCGGCCTCCGCCCTTCGCCCGCCCCGCCGCGATCCCCTCTGCTACCGCCTTTCCCAGCCTGCATCTTTCTTTCTCTCTGCCCTTCCCTCCTCCGTGGAGCGCTCACGCTTGATCCTTGCCGCAGCAGGCAGCTGCCGTCTCCCTCGACGTAGCCATTGTCGCGGAAGCGAGCACGGTCCCCACGGAGATGGGTGCCTGCGCGCACGGCAGAAAGGAAGGGGGGCTGCGAGCCTGCGACGGACGACGCGCGGTGGAAACACATGTGGCTCCGTCAGCAAGGATGCATTGCCACCACCTCCGGGGATCGACAACGCCGACCCAATAACAAGGTTCACTAGGTGCTATTTCACACGGGCAATTTTGCACACATGAAAAAAAATACGGAATCCTCTCTCTGAACAAGTTCATTTGCAGATGTGCGTATCTGAAGCTCTGAACAACTGCAGAAGGAGAAGTGACCGCGTAGCAAGTAGATTAGGAACTGCAGGACTGATTTACTGCTGGTGAGTAATAGAAAGCCATGACATAACCACAATACCTTCACTGCTTGCAAGGTGTTCGAGAAAAAAAATCTCCATACCTGTTTCCATGCAATTAGACATCAGGTTGGTTTGCGAAGCCTACCAATGGCAGTAATCACCTTACAGATTAGTCAAAATTGTACCACAAGTCTGTGCAATTTATTTATCTCATAGAAAGTTAAATGGATTACGTTGATATGATATAATGAGCTACAAATCCAGTTACACGTCCACTGTTCCAATTTAATTTGACGACTTATGTGAAATTTGGTTATCCTGATGTTCCCTAGGAAGCTGTTCTAGCTGTAATCCCTAGGAACTACCATGGTAATTTGTTTGCCTAGCTGTTCTACCACTGAATGATCTGTCTGGTCCTGCACAATCCTTAATATTTTCTATCTAATCACTAAGCTTATGCATAGCAGAGAAACCATGTGGATCCATAGTTATATCAAATCCAGTTCAATCCTCATAGTTTTGGCATAAACATTCCATATTTTTAGGACATGACGACAAGCCATCGCTACAAGCAGTTGGTGCATACCTAGTATTTGATCAATTTATGCAAGTGTGGACTGCTGCTGTGAAGCCAAGAATACATGCTGAAATGTGATCCACCTGTAACAGAAAACAGCACCTTATGGGATGCTTGCAGAATTCAGTTCAGACGCTAGAGATATTCATCTTTGGACTCGGACGTGTCGATGTATACCATGGTATGTACTGATAGGCTTTCAATCACTTCAACTTAAATCTGAGCTTTGTAGAGCCGGGAGGATTGCTCCTCTTGCTTGCTTTCCTCCTAACCACAGATTAACAGAAACAAGAGCTTGGTACCTTTAACCCCTGGTTCAGCAGACAAAGCACTGTCACGCAATTGCCACTCATCCAGGGTCTTGGCCTAGCTTAGCATGGCAGCGGCTGAGGTACCGTACGGGTTCAATGGACATCAACTCTTTGATGGACCTACACATTTGGATTACCATATCGATGCACCTCTGCATCTTCTTCTTTGATGGACCGCATTTGAATTACCATATTGATGTAGCTAGCTGCATCTGAAGAAGTTAGCGCATATATTCATGTGACTCCTTTGATTCAATATGTCTGATATAATAACATTCATGTTCCATTCATGTGCATTTTCTATATGCATTGTTTTCCATGCTTACCTCAGCTTTGAATTCAAACAAGGAAAAAGTCTACTTCACCCCCAACCCATGAGAGGTGGCACACATCACCCCCAACCTATGAAAATTGATTTTTTACCCCCCTGAACTTTCTAAAACCGGACGAATTACCCCCTGCAGCAGTTTTGAAAATCATAATAAATCATAGAAAAATCATAAAATGGAAAATCAAATTGTGTTGGACTCCAAATGAGTAGATCTACGCAGTGAACATATAATATGGTATGCTTTAGTACATTTTTTTACAACTATGAAGAAAAACATAGATCTAAAGTTACAGGAAAAAACGTACTAAAGTATTTCGTATTATATGTTCACTGCATAGAACTACTAATTTGAAGTCCAACACAATTTGATTTTCCATTTTACGATTTTTCTGTGATTTATTATGATTTTTTAAAACTGCTTCAGGGGATGATTTGTCCGGTTTTAGAAAGTTTAAGGGGCAAAAAGTCCATTTTCATAGGTTGAGGGGGTGATGTGTCCCACCCCTCATAGGTTGGGGGTGAAGTAGACTTTTTCCTTCAAACAAATATCTACTTCCAATTTACAGCATATAGTGAGAATCTATTATAACAACAAAAAGAGCGAAATATTCACAAATAGCCCACAGGCCCAGCCAAAGTAGGCGCGGCAAAGCCGCGCTCCTGGGTTTCTAATCATACAGACACGCCGCTTAATAACGAACCACGCATTTGACAAATACAGCTCAAGCAGCCAGACGCCGACAGCCATGGCAGCTGAAGGCGTGGTCTTGATCAGTATCAGGGGCACAGGACTCACTGAAGCATCGAAGCCACCGTGATGCCGGCGGCAACGACGAGCGGCGCCACGACCACGAGCGAGGCGTACAGCACGACAGAGATCTATCAAGCCTGAGCTGACGACACGCGTATACTACACTCGCACCGAGTTCAAGGCGCCGCCGAGACGCCGACATCTGGGGTTTATTTATTCGGTCAAGCTTTGTAGGGGCGTGATCGCGGAGGACGAAGTTTGGTCACCGGAACAACCAGCGAAGTCGTCAGTTGTTTGCGGCGTCGCGGGTGCGGCCGTAGCCGGCCGAGACGGAGATGGCCACCTGCGTCACGCCGGCGAAGAAGGCGCCGGAGAGCGCGAGGAGGCACGTGATCCTGCCGACCCCCGGCTGCTTCTCGCCGCCCACGGCGAGCGTGATGGCCGTGAAGGCGACGAGGAGGCCGAGACGCCCGCCCCGCACTACCTCGCAGGCTCGCTGGCGAAGCTTCGCCGCGGCGGCCGCGGTGGCGCCGCCGGTCGCCGTGACGACGGAGGCGGTGACCTGGGCCATGCCGGCGAAGAAGGCACCCGAGAGCGGGATCAGATAGGCGTTCTTGTGGAGCCACGGCGGCGGCTCGATGGCTGCCCAGGTGATGGCCACGGACGCGACAAAGAGGCCCAGCCGGTAGCCTCGCCCGAAGCCCAAGGCCGCGCGTCGGAGCTCTGTAGCCGTGCTGCCATGGGCCTCCTCTGCACGCCGGGTCCCACGCGCTGCTGCCATCTTCAGGTTCAACGACAGAATGAAATCACGAAAATTGCTCGTGCTGGAACCGAGCTACAGGATAGGGAAGGGACGGGACGGGACGGGACGGCAGAAGTGTCCGCTACTGGGCACGATTGCGGAGATGAAGGCTGGGGGCGACGAAGGTTGGGGGCGATTCCTGTCTCATTTTTAGACCAAAAGACCTTTCCATCCCACTTTTTATAGAAAGCATAATTGGTGGGAAAAACGAGCCCGTCCATGGACGTTGTTGTCGTCGGCAGTCAAATTGGCCTGTTCACATTCAAAAAGTAACTCCCAGATTTACTATGAAAAAGAAGATTTCTCGTCACATCAAAATGTCATAATATGCATGGAGTATTAAATTTAGATAAAATCAAAATCTACTTGCACAGTTTTATTGTGCTCTACAAGACAAACATTTAGAGCCTAATTAATCAATTTTTGGACAATTTTCATACATACAAACAAAATGCTACATGCAATGATTACGAAGAAACACTTTCTTTCCAAATTTTAGAAGTAAACAACACCATTGTCAAAACCTCGGAATCTACATGCAGATGAAGATATATATAGAATAAATAACAGAGCAGTGGACCCTGTCGCGGCGTAGCGGCCGGCGGAGTACCCGATGAACGCGATGACACATGCCTGGTGCTGTCATAGAATACCTGAACGTGTTCCGCGGTGCTCCCTATCGCGACTGAACGTATGACAGTTGGGCCCATGTGACTGGACTTGGATGGACATGCTCTACGAAGTGTTTCATGGTAACCCGTATTGTACTTGCTTTGCGATGACTAGTGCTAGCTGTGCGTATGTCAGGGGGAAGTGCAAACCGTGTGCAAGCTGGACACCTGGAATGCTACCAATGCCTGGCAATTAACTTGATATTCTGGGATTAAGCCGTGTGGTGGTGCCTTCTCCCACCCTGCCCGTGCCTCTCGCACAGGTTGACCTCGAGAGGTAACACATGCAGCAATACAGCCGACAACATGCAGACCTTCTTTCTGGCCAGGCAAAATTTTTCTACTGGATATCCTAAGCCAGAGTAGGTTTATCACAATGGCCGTGTTCAGTTTCCAAAATCCCACCCAAAATTTTAATATGCAAAAAGTCTCATCACATCACATCAAATCTTTCTCCTCGTACATAAAGCATTAAATGTAGATAAAAAAAGTAATTACATAGTTTTGATGTACACGATGAGACGAATCTTTTGAGCCTAGTTAGGTCACGGTAGGACTAGGACAATAATTACCACAAACAAACAAAAAGTATTATAGTGCGCTACAGCGTCCGATTTGACCCGATGTGACCTTTTAACCACAGTTTTCACATGAACTAAACACAACCAATATACAAGGTAACCCTTACCGACCAAAAGGACGTGGATCTACTCTTAAATTGTTCGATACCACAAAGGCACAAACCCAGTTAACGTTAGGCCTCTTACAGATGTGGAATATTTGTTTTAGTCTGATAACCTAAATTTAGCATATTTAGTTTTTCATTCCAACAATTAATTTCGCTGGTCATGAAAGGCCACATCATTGGGGAAGGGGAGCAATCCCAGTTCAACAGAAAATGGGATTCCACTATTCAGCTGTGGAAATATGAAACCAGATCCAAAACTAAAACAGTAATAGTGATAATCAGAATCATCTTGTCGTGGAGCTGTCTTTATTTTCATTGTTTGCAAATCATTTACATAATATGGAAGAATGGTTTCAGCCAATTTGAGCACAACACATTTACCCGCAGAATTAGACACTTAAAAAAACATAGTTTTTGTTACCTTTGCATCGGCCTGTTCGTTTGGCTGGTGGCTGGTGCTGATCTCTGCTGAGAGAAAAATATTGTTGGTTGGCTGGTGCTGATTTCTACTGAGAGAAAAATATTATTGGTTGGCTGGTGGCTGGTGCTGATTTCTACTGATAGAAAAATACTGTTGGCTGGTAGCTGATAAGCCAAGCGAACATCCCTCAGTCAATGGACGGTCATATTATCGACATCTCAACAAATCAACAATAGCCACTTTATAAGCCAAGTGACTATATATTGATGCAGAAATGTAATCAAGTTCTTAAAAATTATAATGTAAGGGTACAATCTCATGGAAGGTGCAAAAAAATACATTAGTTATTGTTGGGTCTACACCTCACATATAAGGGCAGGTACATTGCTATATGTCACCGGTCTGATAGTGTATGTGTCTCATACAATGACACGTAGGATTTTTTATGATGTAGACGAGAGAAGGCGAGGTGAGAGAAAGGGGTCATTGTTTGCCTCATGATCTAAATTTTAGGATTACGAGACAACTTCTTCATTATTGTACGAGTTTTGTTATCATGCAACCAATGATATTTTTTATTTCTCCATAAATTAAGGGATACTATCTATCTATACTATAAAAATCTAAAAATTTTGAGGGACGAGACCACAAATCATTGAAACATTACCCCTCTTGTCTGAAAGAGTTTGACTAAACAGTCCGTGGAAAAAAAAGCACGTCGAGTTCGTAACCAATACGGTTCTGGCCAACTACTACCAGAACTCCTCATCGTTAATAAAAAGTCGTTTTTATTAAACGTGTGTGTCGCACGCTAGTATTACTACACGAGATAACTAAACCAACAACTTATTATATAGATTGTCTGATAAATCGTCTTAACATTACGTGTCCATTGGACCACACCAATTTACTTGCCCTAATTGAAGGTTTTGAACTTTTGTCTGATTTAAAAGTAATTGCGATGCCATATATCTCCCACAAAAGCACCTCCAAAACACGTAATAATAGGGGAAATAGAGGTGGACCTTCACCTATAGCTAGGGATGCTTCACCTTGTCGCATCATGACTCGTACCATGGCTCTTTTATCCCGATGTGGATCCGCCTTGGCCTCGCTCCCGTCCCGTTTCCCCACCCGCTCGGTTCGAACTCTCAATGCTCGGAACTGAGAACCAAACACTACTTGAGAGTGTCCGAGGAGGCACCGGCTTTCCCCGCCGAGGTAGCTGTCTCCACTCGATACCCCGCCGCCACTCGGCCACTCCACGGCGGTAGCGATGCCCCTCAAAGGAGGCGGCAAAAGGGGCGGTGACCGGAGGGGTAACGATTGGGAGAGTAAAAGTGGAGAAGGCCGAAAGAGGGAGTCTTAACGGCCCATCCATATCATATGGGCGCAAATATTCAAATGGGCTGACACTAATTATTTATATAAAAAATAGTCCATTTTTGACCATCAAACTCTTGCCTCAGTTTGGTTTTGACCATCGAACTCTAAAACCGGGTATCTTTAACCATCGAACTATCAAAACCGTTCAAATTTGGCCATCGGGGTGGTTTTGATGGGTGGTTTTAAATTTTTTATTTACAATTTAGTCCTTAGATCTTAAAATGATTATTACTTTTTCCTCGTACCTCCGATTTAGGTGATTCTTACAATCACGCGTTCATAACAGTGAGCTTTATCTATTAAAATAGTCTTTATACTATTTTATCACTATTTAATATATTATTTTTATATTGTTGTGTAAAAACACCAATATAAAAAAAGTAAAACAAAGAGTTAGAAAATAATATGTCCTTGACTTTAAAAGATAAATCTCATTGTTACGAACGCATGCCCATAAGAATCACTTAAATCGGATATATGAGAAAAAATTAGTAATCATTTGAAGATCCAAGAACTATTTTATTTAAAGTTTAGTCCTTGTATCTAAATGATTATTATTTTTTCTCATATATCAGATTTAAGTGATTCTTATGGTCATGCATTCGTAACAATGAGACTTACCTTTTAAAGTCATGAATATATTATTTTCTAACCGTTTATTTTACTTTTCTTATATTGTTGTTTTTACACAACAAAATAAAAATAATATATTAAATGGTGATAGAATAATATAAAGACTATTTTAAAAGATAAAGCTCACTGTTATGAACGCGTGACTGTAAGAATCACCTAAATCGGAGGTACGAGGAAAAAGTAATAATCATTTTAAGATCTAAGGACTAAATCATAAATAAAAAACTTAAAACCACCCATCAAAACCGCCCTGATGACCAAATTTGAACGGTTTTCATAGTTTGATGGCCAAAGATATCCGGTTTTGGAGTTCGATGGTCAAAATCAAACTAAGGCAAGAGTTGGATGGTTAAAAATGAACTTTTCCCTATTTATATACCGTTTGCCTTCCATATTGTATGAGTTCTGCTTTTGCCCTGTTTGGCTTCCTCTACTGCTCTTTGCTTTCATTATTATTTCCTTAGAACAACACTCGCTGACACCCACAAGTTATTGTTGACGAGAGAGATTATAGAAGAATAAGTTGTTTCCTTTGTTTTTTTTAGAAAAACCGGCAGAAGATCTCAGCATTCATTAAAGCTGAAAAGTTGCAAGAGATGCTCGGCGAGCAGCAAGCAGTAGGAGATCAAAATAAAACAGTTACACGCGGCACGGGCTCGCACCCATCACCCGTACTTATACAAGAAATGAAGGGAAACAAGGAGGCTACGCTAGCACATACAAAAACTCGTTTACCCGAAAACAGGAACAGCAGCAGTTATAGATCACGGATCGTTACCACTAGACGCGCAGTTGCAGCGGAAGCCGTCTCGATGTAGACGAACGCGTCGAAGTGGCAGTGCAGTGCAGTTGCTCACATTCGTCTGGTCCTGCACGTGCGGTTCGTCCTTGTGCTCCAAGCGCAGCACCTCCGAGGTATCCACACGTACGAGGATGGAAACGTCGCGCCGGACTGCTAGGTCCGCGAGCACGATGAGGAGAAGGCGTAGGCAGCGCGACTGTTGCTTGAAAGTCGTATTCTTTTCAGGAGGGGTTTGGTCTATATTTATTGGGAGAAAATTCTCCACACCATCTTCCATTAGCAATATGGGACTAATAGATAGTGTGCCCCTTCCCACGGTAATGGGCTTTACAACATTTCTGGCCCATTATGACTTTAACGCCCTAATGGATTAAATCAATCCGAGCCCACTAGTGGATCGAATCCAGTTGGCTCTAGGGCATATTTCCAACAGTCTCCCACTTGCACTAGAGACAATCACATAGGCAAGCTTTCAGTGTTCCAAACCTTTTAAGTGTGTGACCCTATGGGTTCACGTACACATAGACATGGTTCGAGTACTCCTACTCGGTCCAATAGTTGATAGTGGCCTCTAGCAAGACGTGTCAACTCCCATGCGTACGTAAAGTTCATATCAGACGAACCACCACAACATCACGTACAAACTATTCCCTTTGCCTCACGATATTTGGTCTAACTCCAAGTCAGACCTCTCTTTCTCGAATCTGTGAGTCGGATCCTTCAAGAGGTTAACACTTAACCTAGCACGGCCATGCATTTCTTGATTCGATCACTCGAGGGGCCCAGAGATATCTCTCTCATGTAGAGAGGGGCAAATCCCATCTTGATTGACCACGCCTCATAGCATGCTTCCTGACAAAACCCGAAAACCACCTTTATAACTACCCAGTTACGGAGTAGCGTTTGACAGTCCCTAAGTAGGTCAATTCACATCTTGAGTACATGCGACAATCTCAGGTCTTAGGACAAAGCATACGCGTTGTGAAAAGAGATAAACATACAACAAAATCTCAAGTTGGGTCAGTCCAGCCCCATGTCATACATGTGCCCACATTATTAGTTTGACATCTCCATGTCCATGACTTGTGAAACACAGTCATCAACTAATACATGTGCTAATCAGATTAGGGACAACTTTTGAATAACCATACAAGTAAAGAGTTTCACAAACAATTCACATAATTGCCAATCATATACAAGTTGCCTTTCATAGATATTCAATAAATAAACAATATGTCATAGATATAATACAATCATCCACTCACACTAGAGCTAATCTAGATGATATCTAATACCCAAAGCTCTCATGTGCGACTCATGCTTAGGCTGTGGAAGAGCCTTTGTCAACGGATCAGCAACATTCAAATCCGTATGTATTTTGCATATCTTTATCTCACCCCGTCTAACGAACTCTCGAATTAGGTGAAATTTCCGCAGTACATGTTTGTTCTTCTGGTGATTCCTAGGCTCCTTAGCCTGCGCAATAGCCCCATTGTTGTCACAGTAGAGTTCCAATGGGCTAGATGCATTGGGAAACACACCAAGCTCAATGAGGAACTTCCTCATCCAAACACCTTCATTCGCCGCTTCAGAAGCTGCGATGTACTCGGCTTCTGTTGTAGAATCAGCTACCGTATCTTGCTTAGAACTTTTCCAGCTTACAGCACCACCGTTTATTGTGAATACGAACCCTGATTGTGACTTTGAATCATCTGGATCACTTTGGAAACTAGCATCAGTGTAACCCGTTACAATGAGCTCTTTCTCACCTCCATAGACTAGGAACACATCTTTAGTCCTTCTAAAGTACTTAAGAATGCTTTTCACCGTTGTCCAGTGACTTTCACCTGGATTAGACTGGTGTCTGCTCATAACACTTAGAGCATATGAGACATCTGGGCGAGTACTTATCATGGCGTACATGATAGATCCAATTGCCGAAGCATAAGGGACCTTACTCATGCGCTCCCGCTCATCAGTCGTCGTAGGACACTGAGTCTTGCTGAGGTGTACGCCATGTGACATAGGCAAGAACCCTTTCTTGGACTGTTCCATGCTGAACCGATTCAGCACCTTGTCAATATAAGTATCTTGGCTTAATCCTATAAGCCTCCTTGATCTATCCCTATAGATCCTTATGCCCAGAATATATGCAGCTTCCCCTAAGTCCTTCATAGAAAAACTATTTTTCAGCGAAGTCTTAACGGATTCTAGCATAGGAATATCATTCTCAATCAGCAGTATGTCATCCACATACAAGATTAGAAATGCAATAGAGCTCCCACTTTCCTTCTTGTAAACACAAACCTCTTCTTCATTCTGCCGGAAGCCAAACCCTTTGACTACCTCATCAAAATGAAGGTTCCAACTCTGAGATGCTTGCTTTAATCCATAGATGGATTTCTGAAGCTTGCATATTTTTCCAGCATTAGTTGGATCGACAAAACCTTCAGGCTGTATCATGTATACATCCTCCTCTAGGTTCCCATTTAGGAAAGCTATTTTGACATCCATCTGCCATATCTCATAATCGAAATACGCAGCTATTGCTAGAATGATCCGAATAGATTTAAGCATCGCTACTGGAGAGAATGTCTCGTCGTAGTCAACTCCTTAAACTTGTCGAAAACCTTTTGCAACAAGTCGTGATTTGTAGACGTTAACATTACCATCCACATCCCTCTTTCTCTTAAAGATCCATTTGCACTCGATGGGTCTTACACCATCAGGCGGGTCAACCAAATTCCAAACTTGGTTGTGTCCCATGGAATCTATCTCGGATCTCATGGCACTTTGCCATTTCTCGGAATCTAGGTCCATCGTTGCTTCCGCATAGGTCCTAGGCTCATCGTTGTCCATCAACAATATGTCGCGCTCTCCCGTAACTAGGAGATTCATCTTATTAGTTGCGCGACGTGGCCTTGCTGACCTTCGTGGTTGTGGCGGTCCTTCTCTTGCCACAGGTGCCTCAACTCATTCTGCTACATTAGCATCACTCGTAAAGTCTTGCCTCGTAGGCTCATCTCGAACTTCTTCAAGATACACCTTCTGTCCACGTTTCTCACTTTTGAGAAACTCTTTCTCTAAGAAAACACCGTTCCTAGCGACAAACACTTTGCCCTCTGACCGGTTGTAGAAATAATATCCAATTGTTTCCTTTGGATATCCCACGAATATGCATTTGTCCGATTTGGGTGTAAGCTTGTCCGACTGAAGTCGCTTGACATATACCTCACAACCCCAAATTTTCAGAAAAGACAAACTAGGAGTCTTGCCAGTCCATATCTCATATGGTGTCTTCTCCACGGACTTAGACGGTACCCTATTTAGTGTGAAAGCTGTTGTTTCTAGAGCGTAACCCCAAAACGATAATGGTAGGTCTGACTGGCTCATCATTGATCGCACCATGTCTAACAAGGTTCGATTACGTCTCTCGGACACACCGTTCCTCTGAGGTGTTCCGGGTGGCGTAAGCTGTGGAACAATTCCGCAACTCTTTAGATGAGTGCTAAACTCGTGGCTCAAATACTCGCCTCCACGATCTGATCACAAGGCTTTAATTTTCTTACCACGCTGATTTTCAACTTCATTTTGAAACTCCTTGAACTTTTCAAAAGTTTCTGACTTGTGCTTCATTAAGTAGACATAGCCATATCTACTAAAATCATCAGTGAAAGTTATGAAGTACTGAAATTCACCTCGAGCTGTCGTGCTCATTGGTCCACACACATCAGTATGTATGAGTTCCAACAAGTCTTGCGCCCTCTCAGGAAAACCTGTGAAATGTGCCTTGGTCATCTTTCCTAGCAAGCAAGCTTCACATGTCTCGTATGATTCAAAATCAAACGAAGTTAAAAGTCCATCGGAATGGAGCTTCTTCATGCGCTTCTCACTTATATGACCCAAACGACAATGCCGAGGCCTTTTAGCACTTATATTACAGATAGGTGAATCATCAAGATTTAAAATAAACAACCCATTCACAATGGATGCAAGAGCCACAAACATGTCATTCTTAGAGATCACACAACCATTGTCTTGACTCGCAAATGAATAACCATCATTCATCAAACATGAAGGAGACACAATGTTTCGACTCAAACTAGGAACAAAATAACAATTATTCAACTCCATAATAAATCCTGATGGAAGGTGGAGCTGCATCGTCCCGACGGTCAAAGCAGCAACTCTTGCATTATTGCCCACGCGGAAATCAACTTCGCCTCTTCCCACGCTTCTACTTCTTACTAGTCCCTGCATCGAATTGCAGATATGAGCAACCGATCCGGTATCAAATACCGATGAATTAATACAAGAATCAGCGAGGAAAATATCTGTAATATGAATGACAAGTGTACCTGATGCGGAAGTACTCTTACTACCGCCATTCTTCAGGGAAGCTAGGTACAGCTTGCAATTCCTTTTCCAGTGACCAAGTTCCTTACAGTGAAAACACTCCTTGCCTGCAGCTGGTCCAGGCTGAGTCTGGGGCGTTGGGTTTGGCTGAGAGATCACATCTTTAGCCTTGGCCTTCTTCTTCCAAGATTTGCCCTTCTTCTTGAAGTTAGGTCTGTTTTGGATCGCCATCACATGGGTGCTGCTAGCGCTTTTCTTAATGTCAGCCTCTGCTGTCTTGAGCATGCCACACAACTCATTCAAGCCCTTCTCCGCCCCATGCATATGGTAGTTCGAGATGAAGTTCCCAAAGCTAGGCGGAAGTGATGCTAGAATAAAATCAGTGGCCAACTCTGGGCCAAGTGGGAAGCCCAGCTTCTCCAACCTCTAGGTGTAACCAACCAACTTGTTGACACCAAAAATTGGCACCAGGAAGAGGCTGACATGTGGGCCGGATTCGTTGAAAAGATATCATTCGGCAAAGGAGTTTTTCCCCAGAGCATTCGGTAAAGACGTTCTGCGGTCGGGAACGCATTGTCATTCGGCAAGAAAACTGTTCCGCAGGAGGCATTCGGGAGTGCGTGATGATGTGGATCAAGTGTAAGGAAAAGACTGGTTTAACTTCGAATGCAAGACGGACGGTGCCCCGGCGTTTATCTTTTTTAGGAAATAAATAATGTAATCGTAATCAATTAGGAGTCGTGTCGAAACCTGGGTATAAATATAAACCCATGGTAATTGTAAAAGGATCGTTCAATCAATCATACAACAAATCGGCCCCGTGCCAACTTCGAGTCCTTTAGTCGAGTCGTCGAGTTCTTCGAGAGGAATCATCGATCCGTCGACCTCCGTAAGTACTGGCAACCCTGCACCATGCCTAGTATCATGCGGTGGATTTAGGCTTTGGTTCAGGAAGGTTCCATTGTTAGATCATGAGCCATGCGGTGGGCTAAGTTTTAGCTTGGAACAAGTTATCGGCTCTATTGGATTTTGGCAAGATCTAATAGATCCATTAAGTTACCATGTGTTGCTCTGGATTTTACCTTTGTGTTTAATTCATTACAACACTCTTTTGCCCAGTCTAGGTTGATTAGATTCGGTTCTAGCTCGTAATGCACTGCGTTTCCATAGCCGAATTCGAAGTCGATCTAGATTGCCACGTGTCGCGGGTTCAAGCTCGTTGGTCTTGTGTAGATCTTGACAGAACCGGGTATCATGCGGTAGATGCAGGTTTTTGGGTCGTCTTAGAGCTAATCATCCGGTGGATTAGAATTCGATTCGATCTGATAGATCTATCATCATCAACGAAGCATGTTCCTTCTTCACGGAACCCGATTCGGCTATATAGCTGTATTCGGCAGTATCGCCACGAGTGAAACATGTCCATGGTTTTGTTTTAAATAAAGAATGCTTTTAGCCTTCCATGTTTAGAGTATATCATGCGGTGGATTGATCTATTCTTGGTTGGTGGTGTGATTCCAAGCAAGTCGTATCATGCGGTGGATTAACTTGCTTGTTTCATGCTCGACGGGTTGAAAAGTACCTAGACATGCGGTAGACTAGTGCTTTTAGTCTATGCATTCTTGTTTATTATAAGATTATGGTCATGTTTTCGCCCTTTTATTTATTTATCATGCTCTGTTCCTCGTTAATCGGTTATGAATATACGTTACAATGTTTATTCAGTCGAATACCGATCTTTCGTCATGCTTACGTCACGCATTCGGCAGTGCGCTTCCTGCATGCTTTGCCGATTGCCGAATGATGCTTTAACTGCTGACAGATAGCTTCTCTATAGCTATATGTCGTTCGAAACTGGCTCCGCAGCCGCAAATATGGAACTGTCTGGTATCACCCGGCACGTTCCAGGTGTTATCTAAACATCTTTTCTCCCTTTGTCAGTTTCAGGAAAATTGACTGGCACGTTTTCGGATTCAAACGCTCGGGCCACGTGTAAAGCTAGCTAATTCGGCTTGCTGTGTGCTTGGCGTGAGGTGCGGATTTTACGTCAACACAACTTGATCACATGCGGCCCTACAGTTGCGCCTTCTGCTAGCTTGGTTTCCACAGAGGCCTTTGAGACATTGAACCTTTCAGTCCTGGCCTGAGTTTGGAACATGTCCTTAAGCGCCTCGATCATATCGTGTGCCTCATGGTTTGTCTCAAACTGCATCTGCAGCTCGGGTTCCATGCAAGCAAGCATAAGGCAACTCACTTCAAGATTGACATCACATGCCTTCTTATAAGCAAGTTTGTCAGCAACAGTTGCGTTATCATCAGGCTCATCTGGTAATGGGGTGTCTAGAACTTCTTCTTTTTTCTCAGCCCTGAGAACAATTCTCAGGTTGCGGATCCAATCCGCATAGTTTGTTCCATTCAACTTATCTTTCTCAAGTATCGAACGCAAAGAAAACGGTGTGCTAGGTGCCATTGATCTACAACAGAAATAATGCAAAATACTAAGACAACATATCTATGATAGAGTAAAATACATTAAACAATTTAACGAAATCTACTCCCACTAAAATCAATATCCCTCCATTGATACTTAGCCGATTCAGCCGATTCGGCAAGAGCTTCAGCATGCATTGCCGAAAACTCGTACATATGGTGATATGGCATTCGGCACCACGGGAGATCTACCTGCTTCTGCTTACAAGATATCCCCTCTGAACAACAGGCTGCAAAGGGATGTGTATGGGAACGGATATTCAGAGTTCATGGATTACAATGCTATCGATGCTCTCCCGAATCCCAGGTATGTTGGTACTACAGGGATGCCTGCTGGGAGACCAGGGAATCAAGATACCAATATTGACCTCATGGTGCAAAGGATGACCGATGTATTGCGAAATCAATTCGGTCTGAAGCCTAAAAATCAGGGGTACATGTACTCGTCTCCTTTCCCAGAATGGTACCAAAGGGTATCATTGCCGAATAGAGTCAAGGTGCCTACAGAGTTCACTAAGTTCTCAGGACAAGATGATACTAGCACTGTGGAACATATAGCTCGATATCTGATGCAGCTTGGAGAAGCTTCAGCAGATGAGGCTTTCAGAATCAGATACTTTCCTTTGTCGCTGACGGGTCCAGCTTTTACATGGTTTGCTTCTTTGCCTGCTCAGTCAATTTGTACTTGGAAAGACCTGGAGCAGAAATTCCATGCTCATTACTACATTGGCAGTGCCGAGAAAAAGTTGGTTGATTTGACCAGCTTAAGGCAGAGGAATAATGAGACACCTACGGAGTTCCTCAGGAGATTTAGGGAAACAAAGAGCATGTGCTTTTCTCTGAACATACCTGATGACCAGCTAGCTGGTATGGCTGTAGCTGGCATGCTGCCTGCCATTCGGGAAAAGCTATTCGGAATGGAGTTCGATGATCTGGGCCAGTTGTCACACAGATTGGCCTTAATGAGCAACCAGGCATATGGTTTCAAGAAAGATGCCAGATTTGCTAAACACAATGATGTAGCTGACATCTATAACCAATTCCTTGAAAGAGCAGATCAAGGAGATGAGTATGAAGATAGTGAGGAGATAGCTGCAGCAGAGATAGTGTGGGGCAAAGAACCAGTCATGGTGAATCAGAGGTGGATTAAACAGAATAAAGGCACCTATGATTTTGATGTGACTAAGGCAGATAAATTGTTTGACTATCTTGTAAAAGAAGGCCGGATCAAGCTACCAGAGGGGCATTCTATGCTTCGGCCTGATGGAGTGAGAGATAAAAGGTACTGTGGATTCCATGATAGAAACTCTCATTCCATCAATGAATGCAGGGTTTTTATAGTGAGGATTCAGAAAGCTATCCAAGAAGGGCATCTGAAATTCGACAATAAGATGAAGTTGGACAGTAACCCGTTTCCTCAGAACATGATTGAGTTCTCGATCAATATGGCGAGTGTTGCCGAATCTGGAGAAAAGGGAAAGATGAAAGTCCAGACGTCGAAGGAAGCGAAGCAGGATGGCTCAGTCGATCCTAATCGGCAAATCACGATCGAACAGATTCGCAAGGAAAAGCCTCGCTTCCCGAATAGCCGATTTGAAATTGGGGAATCTTCTAAACCCAGAGTAACATCGCGCATTCTCCTCAATAAGTGGCAGCGTCAGCAAGAAAAAGAGCGCTACTGGAGACGTAAGTACGAGGAGGAGAAGAGGAGGTACGAAGAAAAAAGGTATGGGGAAGAACAAGAGGAATATGTCCGAGAACAAGAACGTGCACATTGGGATTGTGTCTTCTTCAGACACTGTTGGAACGAAGGTTTAAAGCTGCCCACATGGAATAACTGTCCTGAATGCAATAATGGATATGTCGAACATAGGCAAAATGTTGCCAGTCGCCGATCCGTCCACGAAAGAATTGGAAGGGTACATCCTAGTGATGGTCGGCGCCTAAAAATATATAAGAATGATGATCAACCGAGGAAAAGACATGCTGATCGTAGGTGGATTGATCATGAAGAAGAAGATCGTGAGTACGTCTGGCAGAAAGGACAGTGGTGTCCACCTGGTTTAAGAAAGAGCCAGAAGAGAAGAGTCCAATGCCTGAGAAATCAAGAGTTGAAGCGGGCAGGAACCAGGATGAAATCGATATGGCGTCCAAAAGACAAACCTGACGAATCGGGTCATTCGGCTCCTACATGCATGGTATGTTTCTTGCCGAATGAATTCATGGCTCCAGCTAATCAAATTGTATAGGAAGAGATATTGCCAGAAGTGGATGAAGCCGAGCAATGTGGGTTAATGGCACAATTGGTATTGACTAAGCAAGCTATTTTCGAGAAGCCAGTCCAGAATCGGCACATGAAGCCACTGTACTTAAGAGGATATGTCAATGGAAAACCACTGACGAAAATGTTTGTTGATGGTGGAGCTGCTGTTAATGTGATGCCATACAATACATTCAGAAAACTTGGCATGAGCCCTGGAGATTTAACGCCAACAAGCATAGTTTTGAATGACTTTGCTGGAAATCCTTCGGACACCAAAGGATGTGTACATGTAGATCTGATGATTGGGTCTAAGATTCTGCTTACAACCTTCTTTGTTATTGAAGGCAAAGGGGCATACAGCTTGCTACTTGGAAGGGATTGGATCCATGCGAATTGCTGTATTCCATCTACTATGCATCAACAGCTTATTCAGTGGATAGATGATGAAGTGGAAATTGTCCCAGCAGATGATTCAATTAGCGTGGCTAATGTGGAACCAGCCTTCTGGGAATATCAAGGCATAGATTGTTTCTCAGGTAAGGACTGGGGAGAAGGTCCTGTTGAGCCAGTCAGCAGTAATCAACAGCCGATCGAAGCAGTCGGCTCTTTTAGTAATTTTTAATGGATAATCCAATCGATGGGACTGATGGGAAGCTAGGACGTGGATTTGTGTCGGCTGATAAATTAGAAGAAGTAGACATTGGAGATGGTGACAAACCAAGGCCGATATTCATCAGTGCTAGCTTGGATTCAGTTTTCAAAGAAAAGTTGATTGAGTTGTTAAAAGAATACAAAGATTGCTTTGCTTGGGATTATTCGGAGATGCCTGGTTTAGATCGTTCCTTTGTTGAGCATCGATTGCCGATCAAGCCTGGTTATAAACCTTACAAGCAACCACCCCGGAAAATCTACAAAGATGAAGTGTTGACCGATGTGAAGAAAGAAGTGGAAAGATTAATAGCAGCAAATTTTATTCGGCCATGCAGATATGCAGAATGGATCTCTAATATTGTTCCTGTGTACAAGAAAAATGGGAAGATGAGAGTTTGCATAGACTTTAGAGATCTGAACAGAGCTACACCCATGGATGGATATCCAATGCCTATTGCTGACTCATTGGTTGATGCTGCTGCTGGATATAAAGTGATTAGTTTCATGGATGGTAATGCAGGGTACAATCAAATTTTTATGGCATTGGAAGATATAGCGAAAACAGCTTTCAGATGTCCAGGACATATAGGGTTGTTTGAATGGGTTGTCATGACGTTTGGTTTGAAGAATGCTGGTGCAACTTATCAAAGAGCCATGAATTATATTTTTCATGAGTTGATCGGCAAGATTGTGGAGATATATATTGATGATGTTGTGATTAAGTCATTGGATCATGAATCACATTTGGCCGACATAAGGAAAACTCTAGAGTGCACTAGGAAACATGGGCTCAAGATGAACCCGAATAAATGTGCTCTTGGAGTTTCGGCAGGAGAATTTCTGGGATTTCTGGTGCATGAAGGAGGAATAGGAGTTGGCAAGAGAAGTATGAAAACCATTGATGAAGTTGTTCCTCCAACTAATCTTAAGGAAGTACAGTCATTACTTGGCAAGATCAATTTCGTGAGAAGATTCATATCAAACTTATCACAAAAGGTATTGCCTTTCTCTTCACTGCTAAAAGTCAAGAAGGATCAGAAGTTTGTATGGGGTGACGAACAACAAAAGGCTTTCGATGAGATCAAGGAATACATGAAAGAACCACCAATATTGGTACCTCCACAGCTAAACAAGCCTTTTAAGTTGTACGTGGCGGCCGATGCCCAAACTATTGGATCGGCCCTCATACAAGAATTTGAGGGAAAGGAAAGGGTAGTTGCATACCTTAGCCGGAAATTGCTTGATCCCGAAACGAGGTATTCGGCTACCGAGAAACTTTGTTTATGTGTTTACTACTCCTGTACAAAATTTCGGCACTACTTGCTACATGCCGAATGCATTGTGTATTCAAAATTTGATGTGATAAAGCACATGTTGTCTATGCCAATTTTGAACGCAAGGATTGGCAAATGGATTTTAGCTTTGTCTGAATTTGAGTTAAGGTTTGAATCGGCAAAAGCTGTTAAAGGACAGATTATTGCTGACTTCATTACTGAACATCGTGATTCATCAACTAATTTGCTTGAAATTACTCCTTGGGTATTATTCTTCGATGGATCTTCTTGTGACAAAAGTGGTGGAGTAGGTATTTTGTTAATTTCGCCAAGAGGAGAGGTATTTGAATTTGCTATTCCTATTCAACCTACTGTCACTAATAATCAAGCCGAGTATGAGGCGTTGCTCAGAGGACTTCAATACTTGAGAGAAGCAAAGGCCATTGCAGTTGAAATTTTTGGAGATTCAGAATTAGTCATAAGGCAACTAAATGGCGAATATGAGTGCAGAAACGATATCTTAAGGAATTACTATGAAGAATGCAAGCAAATCTTAAAGGAGTTTCAGTCAGTAATTCTACGGCATATTCCTAGGAAAGACAATGGAGAGGCGAACAGATTAGCTCAAAGTGCTTCGGGTTATAGAGAGCTTCAAGAAGTTTTTGCCAATGATGTATATGCTTTCGGGAGTAATCTGGCAGAAGATGATTGGAGAAAAGAAATTGTTGATTATCTGGAGAATCCATCCCGAAAGGTTTCTAGAAAGCTCAGGTATAAAGCTTTAAAGTTTGTTCTTCTTGATGATAATTTATATCATAAATCCTTGGATGGGGTGCTGTTACATTGCTTGAGTCAAGAAGAAGCAAAAAGGCTGATAAGTGAAGTGCATGATGGGCTGTGTGGAGCGCATCAATCGGCTTACCGAATGAAATGGGTTATTAGGAGAACTGGGTACTATTGGCCCACAATGCTAGAATACTGCTTTGAATATTACAAGGGATGCCAAGATTGCCAGAGATTTGGAAACATTCAGAGAGTTCCAGCATCAGTCCTAAATCCTATTATCAAGCCATGGCCATTCAGAGGATGGGGAATAGATTTGATTGGCCAGATAAATCCTCCATCTAGCAAGGGGCATAAGTTTGTGCTTTTAGCAACCGATTATTTTACTAAGTGGGTTGAGGCAATTAAATTAAAAAAGGTGACATCAGAGAATATGGTTGAATTTGTTAAAGAACATATCATTTACAGATTTGGAATTCCTCAAACAATCACCACAGATCAAGGGACTCAGTTTACATCTTCAGAGTTCAGAAATTTTGCTGAAAGTATGGGCATCAAATTGTTGAATTCTTCTCCTTATTATGCCCAAGCTAATGGTCAGGCAGAGGCTTCTAACAAGATTATGATTAAAATTATACAGAAGAAGATTGATCAGAAGCCAAGAAAGTGGCATTCGGTATTAAATGAGGCTTTATGGGCTTACCGAATGGCTCCACATGGGGCTACACAGACGTCTCCTTATGAATTGGTATATGGACATCATGTTATCTTGCCATGGGAGATGCAGTCAGACTCAAGGAGGATAAAGTTGCAAAAAGATTTAAGTTCTAAAGATTATAATGATTTAATGATGGACGAATTAGAAGATTTGCATATGATTCGTCTCAGGGCCTTGGAAAATGTTGAGAAAAATAAAATGCGAGTTGCTAAATATTACAACAAGAAGGTGAAAGTCAAGCAATTTGCAGAAGGAGATTTGGTTTGGAAAGCAATATTGCCGATTGGAACTAAATACAGTGCATTCGGTAAGTGGTCTCCAAATTGGGAAGGTCCTTTCAAAGTGGTCAGATGCGTGCCTGGAAATGCATATATCCTGAAAACTTTACTAGGAGAAAAGTTTACTGCTGCTATCAATGGGAGATACTTGAAGAAATATTATCCTAGTGTTGAGATTGATCGCTGATTGAAATATTCAATGTCAGGACGACTGAAACAGCCGGCATTCGGGAAGGAGCCGTCTTCAGAATAAAAATATTGACAGAAGAAGAAATGGCCAATACCAGAGTGTATTGCCCTTAGTGCAAATATATTACAAAAAATGAGTTTAACAGAGTCATCACATAAGGATTGCAAAAGATAATGCTTTATTGCCGAAATTCCATAGTCCCTAGTACAAACTAATAAAAGAGCTTGTTCAGAACAGACTGAGGATGGATGGAATCGGCAATGGCGGCGCCATGAGCATTAAGACGATCTATGGAGGCGTCAATATCGTCGATCTCCTCTGGATCACCGTTGGCGAAGCCGGGTGGTAGCCTGGAGTAGTCGGTGCCGGTGTGTGTCGACATGGCGACCAGGCCTGCAGCAGTGCCCAGACGGATGCCGTGCAGGGCCACCTCATCAATGCGGCCTGCTACTGCGCCAAGGCGGGCTTCTGGCGTGTCCCCAGGAGCATTCACCTTGTTCGCCAAAAACTCGACCAATGTCTTCAGCCGATCGAGTTCGGCATTACGATCTGCAGGATTACGAAGCAACGGCAGGTTAGTTCAAGGTCAGATTGAGGTTAAGCGAATCACAGAAGTTACCGTCGATGGTCTCGAGCAGCAGCTTGCGCTGGTGTTGCCACTCTAGGTCTGCGATCCCGGCCTGTTTGGAGATAATCTCCAGTTCGTTCGTCGGCGGCTGGGCGTCTTCCGCTGTTGGCCATCAGGGTTTCTTGGAGGTTACTATGCTGGAAGAGGAAGAGACTCAGGCTAGCAGAGAGCTCGAGTTGAAAGATTTGGTGGAAGATTAGGAGCGCTCAAGGTTCTTATTTATGGAACTAACGAAGAAGTCGTGGCCGGAGATCGTGGTGCATATCCCAAGGAGTTCGGAAGGTGGAAAGGATTCTCCAACCGATCGATTTCCATGTCGTTTGGGATTCTTGCCGAAGTCGTATTCGGTTTTGACTGAATGAGATTCGGCTGTGTCGTGTTTGAAGCGTTTTCGGGTCTGACACTGTTACAATCAGCTTTGCCGAATGAGTTATCCACAATGGAGAAAAACAGAGTTAAGAAATGACAAAGTTACAGGATTGATAGAGCATTCGGTTATTAACTATTTGTTAGAATTACAAACCCAAGTACTGTGAGATTACATTTTTAGCATCTGATATCATATTGCTAATGCTCTCTAATAAGTTTTTGTCAGCTTCTTGGGTTCTAGCCAGAGCAGCAAGCTTTGCCTTGAGTTGTTTTTCTTCGTTCAGAGCTGCTGAAGCTTCCTTTCGTATCTTCTCTGTTGATTTGGGAAGCTCAACTATCTTCTTCTCATCAGCTTCAATTTCGGCCGATAGATCTCTCAATTCGGCTTCAAGTGCAGCTTTTTTGACCTTCTTCTTTTCAAGTTCAGATTCCAATTTGGTCAGTAATTCTTTGCTGTTCTGAGCTTGAGTATGCAGGTCTTTCACAGATTGTTTGGCTGTGGATCTCCTCTGTTCTAGAGCTGGTTGAGAAGATTGGTTTTTCAGAGCCTGCTTTACTGCAGCGTATTGTTGATCCAAATGAGAAACTGGTTCCAAAGAAGTTTTGATATCATCAGGGAGTTCTTGGTCAATGGATTCCAGTACATCCCTTAAGAGATCAGCATCTTTGACTTGATCTTGGATACTCTTGCGCAGCAAAGCAAGGATATCTTTCAGCTTTGTTTGATTTTCTTCTGACAGAGTTTGGCCAGAAGATGTTTCCTCCTCTTGTTCGGCAACCAAGTCGTCCACAGCAAAAGAATAGCTGGATGATGAAATGGATTTCTCCTGAAAGATAGTTCTTGCCGAATTAGTAATAATCTGCTGAATAAAAGAGTAGAGAAAGTTGAATGATTATGTTTACCTCGTTCCTGACTTCCTGAATGGGAGAAGGAAGCCTCTCAGGCTCAATGGAAAGATTCTGTGTATCTTGCTGAGGAGAAGCTGGAAGATTTCTTGGTGAAGATAATGCTTCTGATTGAGGAAGAAGTTGCAAAGCTAAAGATGAATCGTGATGAGAAGAAGAGCTCTCCAAGATTGGATCCATTGAGGATTGTTCTGCAGTTAACAAGGGATGAGTGCCGATGAAAAAGAAGTTAAGAGGATAAAGTGGTATAATTTTACCAGTCAATGAAGCATCGGCAAGATCTGCACTGATTGCTAGTTGTTGTGCTCTGGCCTGAAACCAAGAAGAGATAAAGCTGAGCAAAATACCAATGGCATTATGGTCAAAGAAAGAAGGCTCTGACCTTGATAACTTTTTTGCTGCTTGTTCTTTTCTTCTTTACAACTAAGGGAGCAGCTAAAGAAAGGGTTTTTCTCTTGACAGATGATGGTCTAGTAAGTATTGGATCTAGAGAAGACTGTCTAGCCATCAGTTGAGCCAAGGTAGGGGATTGGTGCCCCAAAGCAGATATTGGGCCTGCAGCTTTGTACAAGATCGCCCTGGCAAGAGGGGCAGGTGTTATATCCTGCAAGATGACAGAATCAGAATCAATTGGGGTTAATATTATTGAGACAGATGAGGGATGAGCGTATTACCTCTGAAGTTGGCTGATAATCAGGCATTAACTCGAGGCAGAAGGGATGGATTGGCATGTTGAAGATATGATCATGGAGTTCTTGCCACCAGAGAGTGAAAGAAGGATGGGCAGATATTATTGGCACAAAAGGCTCAGGTGCATAGATAGTTTCGCAGCATTTATAAGTAAAAATCCTTCTTGTCTCTGTGGAATCCTTGACAATCTCCCTAGGCTTGAGAAATTCGTGAAGAAATAGCCTTGGGGGCACTTGGCCACATCCCAACTGTCTAGCCATCATGTTTGGCTGATAATATTCGTAAGTGCTTTGAACCAGCCTTCCTCCACAGAATTCGGCTGGCAGGATGCAGGGCTGGATGAAGGCATTGAAGATCGCTATAGATTGTACATCAGTGCATCCAGTTTAAAGCTGAATTCGCAAGGGAGAGTGAGATTGTCATTGTCCAGATATGGGAACCAAAGAGGATGAGCAAAGCCTTTGAAGAAGAGCTCAAACAGTTCACCGATGTTCTTGTTGATAGATACAGTGGAGGCAGCTTCTCCATAGGTTTGACAACCTTTGGTTCTCCGGGTTTCTCCTTCTTTGTAATTGATTGAAGGAAAGTCTCGGCTGTTGAGATCAATGGCGATGATTTGATGCATGTACAACTGCAGCCACATTTGGACAAACCACCAAGGACCATTGACACAGGGGATTTTCTTGCTGGTATGCATCAGGTGGGTGGTTTGATTGAGCATATGGTAGACACTTCCCAGGAGGTATTTCCCAAGTGGAATGAGTTTTCCGGCAGCCAGCTCTTCAGCCATCACGATATGATTCAGGGTTGGCTCTTTGGCTTTGCCACAGAAGACTGATCTGCATAGCCACATATTCAGGAAGGCTCTATATTCGACATCGGTCAGAGGGCCATCAGACATATGGTTCTGGATGTATCTCTTGTATCCAACCCCTGTTTTTACTCCTGTCTGCTTGGAGGAACCTTTGTGGTCATATGGATATACAGTTCCTGTAACGTTCAGGTCGGTCATCATGTAGACATCGGCCAAAGTGGGAGACATTGGGCCATGACCGAAGAGAAAAGCATTTGCACCATTGGACCAAAAGTGGCAAGCTGCAATCAGAAGGTTCTCGTTCTTTGGTGTTTCGGCTAGTGACAGCTCCAGGCAATGAGAAATACGCAGATGGTCCCAATTCTGTGTTTGGGGGCTTTTGTCATCAGATATCCTTTTGTACCAATTTCTCCAGCCGGCAATTGGGGGCAAAGGCCAGTTCTTGAAGGCGTCTTGCCACTCATGAGGTTTTGTCAATAAAATCTTGAAAGGAACCCTCTGAGATTCGGCCGCAATGAGTTCGGAAGGATCTGAATTCCCTACAGGGCCGAGGAAGTAGGATGGAGCTTTTTCCTCAACGGGGATAAGGATTTCGGCAGTTAGGGCCTATCAAGAATGGAAAGAGATGAGAAGAAATTTAAGATGCAAATCGAAAGAGGAATACCGAATGTGCTTGAGGGGATTGAAGTTTACCTGGAGGGCAAGATCTTGGTTCGCCATTTGAAGATTGAATCTTGAAAGTCGATAACCCAGGGTTCGGATCTGGGCGAGAGCTCTGAAGATTCAAAAGGAGAAGCGGGTGTCGAGCAGGACTAACTTGGGAATGTTGAGTGCTTCTGGTCAATTCTGAGATAAAATTATCTTTTATCCCGAAATTGAAGGGGCATGTGTTGACACCAAAAATTGGCACCAGGAAGAGGCTGACATGTGGGCCGGATTCGTTGAAAAGATATCATTCGGCAAAGGAGTTTTTCCCCAGAGCATTCGGTAAAGACATTCTGGGGTCGGGAACGCATTGTCATTCGGCAAGAAAACTGTTCCGCAGGAGGCATTCGGGAGTGCGTGATGACGTGGATCAAGTGTAAGGAAAAGGCTGGTTTAACTTCGAATGCAAGACGGATACGGTGCCCCGGCGTTTATCTTTTTTAGGAAATAAATAATGTAATCGTAATCAATTAGGAGTCATGTCGAAACCTGGGTATAAATATAAACCCATGGTAATTGTAAAAGGATCGTTCAATCAATCATACAACAAATCGGCCCCGTGCCAACTTCGAGTCCTTTAGTCGAGTCGTCGAGTTCTTCGAGAGGAATCATCGATCCGTCGACCTCCGTAAGTACTGGCAACCCTGCACCATGCCTAGTATCATGCGGTGGATTTAGGCTTTGGTTCAGGAAGGTTCCATTGTTAGATCATGAGCCATGCGGTGGGCTAAGTTTTAGCTTGGAACAAGTTATCGGCTCTATTGGATTTTGGCAAGATCTAATAGATCCATTAAGTTACCATGTGTTGCTCTGGATTTTACCTTTGTGTTTAATTCATTACAACACTCTTTTGCCCAGTCTAGGTTGATTAGATTCGGTTCTAGCTCGTAATGCACTGCGTTTCCATAGCCGAATTCGAAGTCGATCTAGATTGCCACGTGTCGCGGGTTCAAGCTCGTTGGTCTTGTGTAGATCTTGACAGAACCGAGTATCATGCGGTAGATGCAGGTTTTTGGGTCGTCTTAGAGCTAATCATCCAGTGGATTAGAATTCGATTCGATCTGATAGATCTATCATCATCAACGAAGCATGTTCCTTCTTCACGGAACCTGATTCGGCTATATAGCTGTATTCGGCAGTATCGCCACGAGTGAAACATGTCCATGGTTTTGTTTTAAATAAAGAATGCTTTTAGCCTTCCATGTTTAGAGTATATCATGCGGTGGATTGATCTATTCTTGGTTGGTGGTGTGATTCCAAGCAAGTCGTATCATGCGGTGGATTAACTTGCTTGTTTCATGCTCGACGGGTTGAAAAGTACCTAGACATGCGGTAGACTAGTGCTTTTAGTCTATGCATTCTTGTTTATTATAAGATTATGGTCATGTTTTCGCCCTTTTATTTATTTATCATGCTCTGTTCCTCGTTAATCGGTTATGAATATACGTTACAATGTTTATTCAGTCGAATACCGATCTTTCGTCATGCTTACGTCACGCATTCGGCAGTGCGCTTCCTGCATGCTTTGCCGATTGCCGAATGATGCTTTAACTGCTGACAGATAGCTTCTCTATAGCTATATGTCGTTCGAAACTGGCTCCGCAGCCGCAAATATGGAACTGTCTGGTATCACCCGGCACGTTCCAGGTGTTATCTAAACATCTTTTCTCCCTTTGTCAGTTTCAGGAAAATTGACTGGCACGTTTTCGGATTCAAACGCTCGGGCCACGTGTAAAGCTAGCTAATTCGGCTTGCTGTGTGCTTGGCGTGAGGTGCGGATTTTACGTCAACACAACTTGATCACATGCGGCCCTACAGTTGCGCCTTCTGCTAGCTTGGTTTCCACAGAGGCCTTTGAGACATTGAACCTTTCAGTCCTGGCCTGAGTTTGGAACATGTCCTTAAGCGCCTCGATCATATCGTGTGCCTCATGGTTTGTCTCAAACTGCATCTGCAGCTCGGGTTCCATGCAAGCAAGCATAAGGCAACTCACTTCAAGATTGACATCACATGCCTTCTTATAAGCAAGTTTGTCAGCAACAGTTGCGTTATCATCAGGCTCATCTGGTAATGGGGTGTCTAGAACTTCTTCTTTTTTCTCAGCCCTGAGAACAATTCTCAGGTTGCGGATCCAATCCGCATAGTTTGTTCCATTCAACTTATCTTTCTCAAGTATCGAACGCAAAGAAAACGGTGTGCTAGGTGCCATTGATCTACAACAGAAATAATGCAAAATACTAAGACAACATATCTATGATAGAGTAAAATACATTAAACAATTTAACGAAATCTACTCCCACTAAAATCAATATCCCTCCATTGATACTTAGCGATTCAGGATCCACAACTAACAAGTCAACTAGTGAGCTTTAGCATCACCGCTAGAAGACATGGTAGATTGGTAAGCAACCCTTTGCTAATCATATCACATATGACTCCTGTTGTTGGGTGACATCTCTATGTCTCGGCACCCAACCTTCATGCCCCAAGGTCCTTAACCGTTAAGATAACCTTGTCTAAGTTAACCAACCCTTTATGCGAGTAAGTATCCGATACGAACCCATCTAGTCAAGGAAAACTAGTGGCACTCTAATTTCATAGACCCACCACTAATTGTACAAGACATGTGACGGTGCAAGATTTAGTTGGGAGGGCATTCAAAACTTAAACATTGCAGAGGGATCGTTCTACTTCTACCGTCGCATGCAGAAAAATAACCATTATCATCGCATATGTAGAAGTAAAACAATAAGAACGACATTCACATAGTAATGACACGGTATGACCCATTAACATATTCTCCATTGTATTGTCCATCATGGTGATCTCCATCTCCATGATCCATGTATGCCATCCTCCAGTGATGAGTCCTCCAAGAACTATCTAACGTATGATAGTAAAATAAATTACATAACCGCGCATTAGATCATCACAAGTTGGCACGCAGGCCATTACATCAAATTGACAATACATATGGCTCCAGCCATATTGCCGTACTCACGACACGCAGGTCATGATTAATTATATACATGCATCACATACACATAGGGCCATACCGATCACATGAATATGCAAAAACAAGTTAGCCGATTTCGACGTCCAAACTTAAATCGTCGAAAACTCAATCTTCCGAGCCTTTTTTCGCAAATCTAAATTCAGCGAACCCGCCCTAGCGGTCGGAATCATGTGTAAAATTTTCTGTAGATAGATTTTCATATAAAAATCGTCTCAATCCGAGGTCGTATGCAAAAGTTATGGCTGTTTTACAAACAACCTGATTTTCGCGCAAAACCCGGCCCGGTAATGGATCCAATCCACACCGCCGCGCATCGCCATGCGCCCGGCCATTGACCTAAGTTCGATTCGACCAATCAAATTGATCTACATCTCACCATGCCTGGGTTTACGTGTATCACTTAGCTCCGATGGCGGAATTCCGACCGGTAGGAGCAATTCGTTACACGACCATCATAGTAAAGACAACGAACCGATCAGAGACTCATCTACATCCAAGCATATCTCCATATGCACACATCCGAATCTATAACGAAACAGCTACGGCTCTGATACCACTGAAGGGAAACGAGGAGGCTACGCTAGCACATACAAAAACTTGTTTACCCGAAAACAGGAACAACAGCAGTTATAGATCACGGATCGTTACCACTAGACGCGCAGTTGCAGCGGAAGCCGTCTCGATGTAGACGAATGCGTCGAAGTGGCAGTGCAGTGCAGTTGCTCACGTTCGTCTGGTCCTGCACGTGCGGTTCGTCCTTGTGCTCTAAGCGCAGCACCTCCGAGGTATCCACACGTACGAGGATGGAAACGTCGCGCGCCGGACTGCTAGGTCCGCGAGCACGATGAGGAGAAGGCGTAGGCAGCGCGGCTGTTGCTTGAAAGTCGTATTCTTTTCAGGAGGGGTTTGGTCTATATTTATTGGGAGAAAATTTCTCACACCATCTTCCATTAGCAATATGGGACTAATAGATAGTGTGCCCCTTCCCACGGTAATGAGCTTTACAACGTTTGTGGCCCATTATGACTTTAACGCTCTAATGGATTAAATCAATCCGAGCCCACTAGTGGATCGAATCCAGTTGGCTCTAGGTCGTATTTCCAACAAGAAATACCCCCAGCGAGAAATAAGTTGGTATATATTCCCTTTTACTGCATGAACGCACAACATCCTTCTAGAAGGTAAGAAAATGCAGTTCACAACAGCAACACGACGCATTCATAGATCGATTCGGTACACAGCAACATAGAGGCGATAGATACACTGGAGAATTCGACATCAAACGTACTGCTGGTACGGTCGATCTTTATTTTTCTTTCTACGAAAATGAACACACACGCCTCGACTCACGCACGCACGAGAAGAGAGATCAGCACAGAGACCAAAGTGTGGACAAGCCACAAACAAACAGGGAGACACAGTGTACATGGATGGCGTGGCGAATTCGGCTCGACGAAGCCACGAACACGAAGGCACCGCCATCGCGTATAGTGGCATATGATCGCCTGAGGCACAAACTCATCAGCGGAGGCAGCTTGTGGCCGTCTCGGTGACGCCGAGCACAGCCTTGCAGAGGAGAACAGAAAATGCAAATATATATGCAATCGACACCAGCAACAACGCGTACACATACGACACATGCATGGCTTCAGTATAAAGCAGCAGAGAGTATGTGTGTGTGAGAGAGAGGGGTGATACACTGGATAATTTGACACCATGCAAAAGTCACACGCACACGAAAGAGCACAGAGATCCAACTGAACAAGCCAGAACGAAACGTACTGTTGACAATCAAGAAACGAGGAGGAATGTACTGATGAAACATGGACAGATATATTTTCGGCTCTGTGTGTGTGAGAGAGAGATGATACACTGGAGAATTTGACACCATGCAAGTCACACCACACTAGAGAGCACAGAGACCAACTGAACAAGGCAGAACGAAACGTACTGTTGACACTCAAGAAACGAGGAGTCAAACACCACGTACAGACTCACGGCAGCATCAGCGAGGCCAGCTCGAGGCCGGCGGCGACGCCGAGCAGCGCCACGGAGGGGGCGTGTACAGGAGCTTGCTCCCGGCGGTGCGGCGGCGCGCACCAGTGGTGGTCGCCCAGACGACGGAGGTGGCCAACCTGCGCCACCCCGACGAAGAAGGCCCCGGACAGGGCGACGGCGAAGTAGGCGTCGTCCCAGTGGAGCCACGGCGGCGGCTGGCTCACGGCGAAGGTAATGGCCGCGGAGGCGACCGCGAGGCCGAGCATGCCGCCGGCCTCGAAGACGACCTGATGATGGTGAGGATGACGAAGCTCCGGCGCCGCCGCGCCGCCTCCTCTTCACGCCTGGTGATGCCGCCCAGCATCGCCATTATCTCCGGTTCTCGAAGCCAAGGAGGCCGCGGATCGATCGACTGGCGGTAGTGGCGCAGGAGGTGACAAGGAAACTGGATGGCGCGAGCGTGACTTACTTGGGCGTGATGGGAGCTAGAAATATATATACGTAGGCTACTGCGGACCCAGCCGGCCGGCCACCTACCGCCGGCGCTACACACCACGCTGGGAGTCCGAGGGGTTGTTGACATGGACGAAGAGGCGGGGTTGTCGATATCGGGTTGCCGGGTAGTTGACGAACAGATTTTATTTTCTTTCATTTCGCGTTCGCCCTCTCGGATCCTTTGCTGACATGGGGCATGGCCGCTCTTTCCGGTGGAGCCACGCACGCATATATCGCCAAGAAAAAGACAACGGGGTTTAATTTGTAACAGAGGGTAATATATATTTTACTGATTTAAATTACAATTTATTTTATTTTTTAACTCATAGGTTTTGTTATACGTCTATGCGATATACAAAAGTATATATATCTAGACAACTTTAAAAAATTGTAGTTTATAACGAGGGAATATTGTCTATAAACAAACATTCGTGGCTAAGCATTTTGTATTGTCCACGCTCTATAGAAATGTTTATAATATGAGCTGGGTCGTGGTTAATGTTTTGTTGATGCAACAAGTGGTAAAGTATCCTTTCACGACGCAATTTCACCACGGCTTCGCCCCGAGGCCTTGTTTATTTCCAAAAAGAGCCTCCAAATTCTACTATGTAAAAAAAGATTTCCACCACATTAAAATGCCGGCACATACATAGAGTACTAAATGTAGATGAAATAAAAAACTAATTATACAGTTTTGTTGTACTTTGCGAGATGAATATTTTAAGTCTAATTAATCAATGTTTGGATAATTATTCACAAATACAAACGAAATACTACTGTGACGCATTTATGGCATTTTGTCAATTTTGCCACCCCCAATTCAAGATCTAAACAAGGCCCTAGTAGATCTTTCCTTTTAAGAAAGAAAAAGAAATATGTCTGCAGACATCGGACCTCATCCTCTTGATCGGCATAGCTAGCTAGCCGCCACCTCCAGTGACGTTTCACCGAGCCCAGAAGAAATTGGCAAATAATGCCCTATTGATTGGCAAGGATATAATGCACTGTGGAAGTAGGAGAGTGGGTGAATAAGGGGTGCTACAATTCTGTACTAGCTCTTATATATTGTTCAAACAAGAAATAATATTTCTAGCCATTTATATGTGCGGTCTGCAGAGGGCAAAGATACGTATGCATACGAGTATATAGGTACTATACCTTGCTGTTCATGGCAGGGTAGCCGTCAACGGTCAGTTTGGTTTCATGTGGATGTGGCTCAACCAGAGCTAAAGCGCAATCGCTATCCATATTCGAGATTAAGTATCTTCTTATCCCATCCCCATCTACCCTACATGTTGGTACATACACACACTCATTTTGTTAACTGATCTGTCAGCACTCAGCGCTCAAAGGCCGCTCTTGATAAATTAGTACTACCGGATAATCAGGAAGTTAAATATATGACCTCAAAAGAAGAAGAAGATGAAGAAGAAGCAGCAAGCGCTCTTCAATTTTCTCTGCAGACTTTTGTGCTCCTTATGCATGCTGGCGCATGTGGAACTAATAAGCATCCTTTCCTGCCGATTAGCAATTGCAGCATTGGCTCAAGTCAACGGCGCGGCGTGACGAAGGTCGATCGCAGACCATCTTAAACTTGCCAAGAACTTGCAGACTAGGGAAGCGTTAGGTGAACGAGATCCACCTTTTCTTGTGCGGAAGAGAGTGGGTTTATCGCTTTCAGTAAGGTGGGCAACACAGTGCGGTCGTCGCGAAATAAAGAAATAAAATTATCATGGCTCTTTTGATTCGTCAAGATATATTGACCCTAAAAATGCTGGACGAGAGAAGGGATTATCATCCATGCCACGCGCACACGGAGAGCGATGTGTTTGTGGACAAAATTTCCCAACGACTTCGAAACGGGGACATTCACCTTTTGTCTTTTGTGTATATACACGTACGTACTAGCCATGATTTAATTTGTTCATTCTGCACTTCAGCTCAAAACGGCAGGCAGAGGAAAGCCTTTGCGTACCAAATAACCATGTGTGACGAAAACTGACGATCCGATGTGCCAGAGCCAGTAGCCATGTGTCATAGTGATACATGCTAGTACTCCGTACTACGTATATGATGAGTCCGAGTGCAATCGCTTCGTGTTTCTTTTTTTTTTTGGGAAGCAACTACGGCAGGCAAGAAGCCGGCCTGAACATTTCATTAAAAGTGGCAAACCACGAGTACATGTACAATACATGAAGCAGGGGATACAGATGGACATATCCAAGGAAGAAAGAAAAAAGAACATAAATTTAGGACCTAATGCTACAGAAGGAGAGAGACAACTTCCGATCTTAAGATCATGACTCCATCGAGCAACATGCTCGCTGAAAACAGAAAGGGCCAAAGCACCCCGCGCCACCCCTCGTGCAGCGCCGATCCGACGATACCCTCCCTCTGAGGGCCGATTGACGAAAAGGGGACTAATGGTGGTGAAGGGTACGCTAGCCAAAGCCGCACCAGACACGACGATCTCCCTTGAAGCTGGCGGTGACACCGAGACGCACATCCGGGCTCCACCGCGTAGCACCATCCAACGCCGTCCAAGGGGAGGAAGCCTTGAGGGGGAATGGCAGACCGGCAGATCGAAGAACCACCCGGCATAAGATGAGATGATAACACCAACAAGGAGCACGTTGATGGAGCAGAGGTACCAAAGGAGCGCCCTCGCTGAGCCACGAACGAGGCCAAACACCAAGGGCATATCAAGTCCAAGATCAGGCAAACACTGGGAGAGACACGAAGCACTGACAAACACAGAGCTGCAGAGGACGAATGTTGCAAGCAGGCTCGGCGGTGGAATGATACGGAGGCAACAACCTCCCTACGCACCGGGCGCAATGCTTTCGCTGCAATTCCACCACCCACACCAGTTGCAAGGCGACGAGCGAGGCCAGGAACACCAATGGATCGGGATATAGTGCAGAGGTAGGGCACCTCCCACGCACCGAGCATGGTACTTTCGTCGCACATCTCCATCTCCAAGGCAAATTAAAGCATCAGCAGATGGACACCGAACGGGAAGACGAAGCACCCAAAGAAAAGGATGCGCGCGCCGCCACCGCGGTCGTCCACAACGGTGGCCATGACAGCAGCTGCTTTGTTGTATGCTCCCCAGCAGTCGGGGGAGCCGGATCCAGGGGGGCCGGCGCCGGATCTGTGGCCGGAACCCCGAGGCGGCCGCCGCCACCGGCACCCTCTGCAGCAGCACGAACAAGAAACCAGAGGAGCGAAACGAAAGGCTAACACCTCGTATTGTCGCCAGCGCCGCCGACCAAATAGCCACGGGAGCCGCCGCCGCCGCCCCCCTTCACGCCGAGGCCCGAGGAGGTAGATCCGGCAGTGCAGGGCATGGATTTGGCGGCGTAGGGCGTGGATTCGGTCGCGGAGCGCCGGAGCCGGCCACCACCGCCATGGACGACGAGCAACCAAGAGAGGGCGAGGGAGAGGGAAGGAGAGGACGTAGGGGAAGGAGGAGCCCCGCCGCCGCCTTCCTTGCAGCCGCACGGGCTTCCGGCGGCCGCTCAGGCGGCGGCGAGACGGGCAGGGGCGCGGCCTTGGGGGGCGGCGGCGCGCGGGCTGGTTCCGCCCGAGCCGCCTAGGGAGCGACGCGGACGGGCTGTTTTTCCTATCCCTGCGCGTTTCTTCGTGTCCAAGGCTGATCGAAATGTCATGCTAGCTTGGTGAGTTGACAGCACATTCTCACGACGACGATCGTCACCGTCACATCTTCCTTAGCTGCTAGCCCATATGAATGCCAATTGTCCACTAAACACGCACGGGTTAGCTCATGAAGTCATGAACTTTGATCGGCCTAGGTTTTCTTGTTCGATCTTGTGCGGTCGATATTTGGCTTGGGCTATATGGGACTATTGTTTAATGGTGGATAGAGAAGCAACTCGGCTACAATACGGACTAAATAAAACCAAGAATCGTTCACTGAAGTATTTAGATATTCAAAGCAGCGTGACCTTGGCATTGAATTAGAGCCAGTCATCATAGAAAGACAATAGATAGGGTGCTTTTTTTGTCATCGAAACCCATAACAAAGATCAACCGCTATGTCGGTACATTATGCTTTGGAGGTTGCTGGACACTTAATTACACTGAATATTTAACAATCATAGATCATTGGATTAACCAAAAGGTTACAGTGTGGAGACCTCATGTCAACAGATCCAATCCCTTGATATGTCAAATCCTGTTGAAATGGAAAATATTTTTTTTTCAAGAACACGCAGGAGAGTTGCGTATCTTTGTATTAAGAAGAAAATTTGTGAGTTACAATGCGGGCCGCTTGGGCGCACGCAACGGCACGGCTTCAAGAGTTGGATTATACGGCAAACCACACAACCAAGCGACGAGGGAGGCGAGACTAGGACTGTCTAATGCTAACAGTAACTACCTCCGGCCAACCCAAGGCCCCCAAATGTCTTGCCCCAGCCTTGATCCAGAGCTGGCCCTCGGAAATGATCTTGTGCGCCAGCAGACTCTCGATCATGCCTGGTTCGGAGTTGAAAGTACGATGATTGCGCTCCTTCCAAAGACACCAGATTATGAGCATGAACATGGAGTCGAGGCCTCTTTTCTTGAGTGCGGCATGCCCAGAGCGCAGGCGCAGCCACCAATCGAGCAATGGAACCTCCGGTGGTGGCAGCTGGACCTGATGGCCCAAAATTGCGGAGATGGCGTACCAGATTTGCTTTGCATAGCAGCACCGGATGAACAAATGGTCCACCGACTCCTGCTCTTGATCACACAGCTTGCAATTTGTCCACGCTTGCAGCCCATGTTGATGACGCCGATCGGCCGTCCAGATACGGTAATGCACCGCGAGCCAAGTGAAGAATTTCACCTTCAGTGGTGCCCATGCCTTCCAGATTGGCTTGGCCCCCGCAAAGCGCATGGATCCCTCGAAGAAAGCCCTGTATGCCGAGCGCGTCGAGCAAGTAGCACTGGGACACCATTTCCACCCGATGATGTCCTCTACCCCCGGGCGCAGCTGAACATCCATCATCAAGGGCCACAACCGCAGGTACTGCTCGATCGCCGGGATAGTGAGGACACCTGCGATGTCCTGGATCCATCTCCTGTTGGACAGCCCGTCCAGGACCGATCTGCACCGCCTAGTTCTGGTACGAACCAGCTTGCACAGGTCAGGTGCAAGCACGCGGGGGGAGTTACTCCCCAGCCAAAGGTCAGACCAAAAGAGGGCCAGACTGCCGTCCCCCAGGGTGATCTTCGTGGAAGCCTGGAACATGTCTTGGACAGCTCGATCAATCCCAAAATCAAGATCAAGGTGTCACCAAGGCCTGTTATCATCCGTGCGTTGTAGCCACAGCCATCGTAGGTGCAGGGAGTACGCCGCGAGTCACAGGTCCGGTATCCCGAGCCCTCCGTAGTCTGTAGGCCGGCATGCCACCGGCCAGGCCACAAGACATTGGCCGCCCGATGCTTTCTCCTTGCCTGCCCAAAGGAAGCCACGTCTTATCTTGTCGATTGCCTTGAACACCCAGTCGGGGATCTTGAGGGAGATGATGGAGTGGATACATCTACCCGACATTACCGATTTGACATAGGTCAGCCGCCCAGCCTTGTTCATCATGGACGCCTTCCAATTAGGCAGGCCGGCTCCAACCTTGTCCACCAATGGTTGTAGGTGAGCTTTCGTCAGACGGCCAACAGAAAGCGGGAGCCCCAGGTAGGTGATAGGAAAGTCCTTGATTTGCGCTTGGAAGGGCTCTCTCGTGAGCTGCACTTCCCCCTCCGAGCAGGCGATGGGCACAATTACGCTCTTCTGCATGTTGGTGCACAGGCCCGAGCACGCGCCAAAGAACCGCATGATCTCTGCTGTAGTGACAAGGTCCTGCACCTTTGGCTCGATGAATAAAACGACATCATCCGCGTAGATAGAGCACTGATGGTGGATACCCGGATGCGCAGGAGGGTGTAGGACGCCGTTAGCTGCAGCCTGCTGGAACAACCTATGGAGCACCTCCATGAGGATGATGAACAGCATGGGGGAGAGGGGGTCGCCCTGCCGGAGCCCCTGGCATTGTGGATCAATTTCCCGGGCTGCCCATTGAGCAACACTCTAGTGGATGCCGTGGACACCAACATGGAGATCCAGTCCCTCCAGCGTCTCCTGAAGCCAAAGGCCTCAAGCACTTGAATCAGGAATGGCCATTCAACTGTATCGAAGGCCTTGGAGATATCCAGCTTGACTAGCAGAGAAGCCTTCTTCCTCTTGTGGAGCGCTTTGGCTGCCAGCTCCACAAACTTGAAGTTGTCATGTATCGATCGCATCTTAATGAAAGCGCTTTGGCTGATGTCCACCAGCCGACCAAGGTCACCAGCGAGCCTGTTCGCGAGAAGCTTTGCCACCAGTTTAGGAAAACTATGGATCAAACTGATGGGGCGGTAATCGCCAGGAGCTCTGGGTATGGGCCCTTTTGGAATGAGAGTAAGCAGCGCCCCGTTGAGCTTGTAAAGCTGGCCACGGTTTGTCCTGTAGACCGCAGCAAAGGCCGCCACGACATCCGGCTTGATCACTTGCCAAGCCGAGATGTAGAACTCGACGGTGAAGCCGTCTGGGCCCGGCGCCTTCTCTTTGGGCAGCGACTTGATCGTGTTCCAAATCTCCTCTTCGGTGAAGGGGTACTCGAGGTGATCCAGCTGCAGAGGCTGCAAGCCAAGGGCCTCAAAGTCGATGGCAGCCGTTCGATCACCAGCCGTGCCCAGAATAGCGACAAAATGGTTGAACAACATGAGCTCCTTCTCCGGGTGTGTGAACACCACCCCGTTGTCCCCTTCCAGCCGTACGATGTGCTTCCTTCGCATGCGCTGGCTACAATGTCGGGCGGGCAATGGTCCGACATATCTGAAGATAGCGCCTGGAGAAGAGAGAAGGGGTGCAGCGCGTCCCAATCCACCGTGACCAGGACTCTGTCCAGCTTCTCCAATGTCGGGCGTGACAACCGTTGCTCCAGGTGTAGCGCCGCCCATGCAGATGCATGTCCTTCAGCTCTAGATCATTAACAAAACGACGGAAACGGCCCATGTTTCGTCGGTTGATATTGTCGTTGTTCTTGTCCGCCGCCTCCAGAACGAGGTTGAAGTCGCCGGCCACCATCCAGGGGCAGTCAAGGGTGCCACGGACCGAGCGCAGCTCGTCAAGGAAGGTAACCTTGTCCTCATCAGCTTGCGGCCCGTAAACGTTGGTGAGGCACCAGGGCTGCAGCTGATGTTCCACCTGCACCATCACAGAAACGGAGAAACTGCCGATGTGCACTCTGGTGCAAGACGTCTCGGGGCTCCGACATGCGACCAACACCCCCCCACATGTACCAACCGAGGGCAGATACGCGAAGCTCGAGAAGCGCGTTCCGAGCATTTCATTGATCAAGAAAGGGGAAATTACAGCGAGCTTTGTCTCTTGGATGCATACGACGGAGACATTGTTAGACGACACAACCTCACGCGGCGGCAGCGTGCATTCAGGTCGCGGGCGTTCCACACGAGGATGTTAAGGTTTCCTGTATCCATAGGTCAGGGCAACCAGCAGGTGTGGAGGTATCCTTAACACACTCGGATCGCGGACGAAACCTGAGTGGCCACCGCCAGCAGGTCCGCATCTGAGAGGGCCCGTGCAGCAGGGAGGATATCCCTGATCGCCGTGAAGTGGTCAGTGTCCAGCGGCCCATGGAACATCGTTTCCAGCGCAGCACCACAGGCATCCTCCGGCGCCTCGAGACCGAGCCGGCGCGAGGCCAACACTTCGCCCTTCTTGGACGCGCGAACTGTAGTGTTAAAAGCTTGGTTCGCCAGCCGCCCGCTCCGCCGGCGTTGCAGGCGTATCTGTAGTTGATGTCCGCTGCCCCGGGAGACTAGCCAGGGGCATCTGAACACCAGCCAGGAAGGCGGCCGTGGCCTCCTCCAGGCTAGGCTCCGCCGTCTTCTTGCCTCTCTTGCGCGCCGTGGCCTCCCTGCCAAGTGCCGGCCCAGGAGTTTCAGTCGCCTCTTGGGCCACGGGTGGGCCTCTGGCCCGTCTCCTCGATGAAGCTGGAGCCATTGCTGAAGGGTCGATGGTGAGGGGCGGCTCACAAGGAGGGCTTTTGGGCACGGCTTCGTCTCTTGTACGTCTTGATGTTTGATTTTGGGGAAGGGGGGGCTTCTGGCTCAATCATCCTCGGATCCCAGTCGTGCGCCGCCTCCACGACACGACAAGGACGCTGGGCTTCGAATGGGATCAGCTCGGAGATGCCCGTTGCTTCTTGTCCTTCAGCGCCGCTTTCCAGAACCGGCAAGCAGGCCTTTGCAGCCTCCGTGCTGCCAGCTCCAGGCCCGTCGCACTGCGCTCGGTGGCCTCGGCGGTCCCTTCCTTCTGGCCACCGCTCTGAGCCAGTGATGGCGGCGCGCGGCGGAGAGGGGGTGTCTCCGAGCGCGTCCCGACCGGTGGGCGTCGGCGGGGGAGGTGTCCCGTCCGCCTCGAGGGTGCTGGGGACGCCGGGAGGCCCGCGCCGGCGGCGGGGGTGGAGTCGGCCCCCGGGCCGCGCGCCCACGAGGGGTAGCGGGAGAATCCCGGCGGGAGCGCTGGAGACGGCGGTCGCCCCCCGCCCCAGAGGAGACCGTGCTCGCCGGGCTGCGCGGCCGCTTGCACTCCCGTGCCAGGTGCCGAAGACCATGGCAGCGGAAGCATCTGGTGGGCAGATGGCACTGCGCCACCCTGTGCTTGGAGGACATGCAGTTCAGGCAGAGGCCCTACATGCCCGCCGGGATCCTTGGCTGGGGCCTAGGAGGGGCGTGCTGCCTCTGCCCCCGGCGCTGACGACGACGTCGAGCGTTGCGCGCACGCCTGCTCAGGACCTTGGTGAAGCCGTCGGCGTCCACGAGCGGCGGGCTAGGCTCGCGTCGCGGCGGGTTCGCCGAGCGCCGAGTGCCCCGACCCCGGACGTCTCTGCCATCAGGGCGGCGAGGGGGGAGACCATGCACCAACCGCGTCTGGCCGCGGCGCCGTTGCCGGTGGCGGCCAGAGCGAGCACCCCCATGTGGCCCCAGCCTCTCATGGACTGACCTCGAGTCGCGTCTGAGGTCCACGGAGGGCGGAGGCGACGGCAGCGAGGAGGAGGCCCCCATCCCCGAAACCGCAGCGCCATCTCGGACGGCCGTAGCAGGACGTCGCGGTAGGAGGCCCGGGGGGAGTCGGCCTCGTCGGCCGAGTCGGGGAAGTCCTCCCGCCACCGGAGGTACTTACCGCGGCCCCCCGAGGGTCTCGAGGGGTAGAACGGCGCCGCGTCCGGGGAGAGGGGCGACGGGGAGGCGGGGGGGCGGCTGAGGAGGGTGGTCGCCGGCGCCGGAGTGGCGGACGGCGAGGGGCGGTCGTGGGGACCTGGGGAGGGGGAGGGGGGAGCGGAGAGCGGAGCCATCTTCTGCATTAATTCAAAAGCAAATACCGAAATGGAAAATAACATTTTGTTGTTGTTTCAGTAGTGCTACTCATGAAGTACTTCCAGAAAAGCAGTAAAATATAAACTCCCTTCAAATAGCTATATATCTGCAACATGTCAATCTGACGGTCTTTTAAAGGTACTGTTTGTGGAAACCAAGAAATAGAAGTGGAATCCTTAAGTATCCTTTTACTGGATGGCTGTATGTGCTACGATTATTAATAACAAAAGCATGATATAGCCATGTATGATCAGGGTGAGAAATAAGCGTCATCTGAAACTAGCGCAATCATACCTTGCTATAGCAGAGTTGCGCTGATGGGCAACAGAATTCTTGCATTCTTGTTGCATAGCAGCAAGTTCAGCTTCAGTACTTTTAACATGCAGTTCGAACATTTTAATAGACGTTTCAACCTGGTTTCATCAGAGCAAGCATAGCTTCCTTTCCAGAATTACCGATGTTCAGGCCCCTTTATTTTGTTTGGCTATGAATATCAACAACAAAATCTATTCGGCTTCAGGAGTTCCTACAGTTGGAACAATAAGAGGCATTGACAGTCAGTTTTCACCAAGCACTTGAATTTCTTGTTGACACATTTATAGCCCTATGCAAAGGCCTTCATCACTGAAATTTGCCTACATCAAAGATCTGAGTACAAAGTTTGACAGGGTATGTATTCATGTTCTTAGCAATTATGGCAATAAGATTCAATATATGCACGTCTCAAGGAAAAGCTTTTTTTTGCGAATAAGGAAAAGTTATTTTAAGGAAAGAACTCTAAGAAATGCCAGAATGATATAGCTATAGGTATTCAGTAGAACAAAGCAATTATGTCTATAAGTTATACTAACATGCAGCAAAGCACAAGGCAAATGATGCAAATGGAGAAGCCTACTATTATATCTTATCTAGTTTCACTCTTCAGAATGATAACTACCACCCAGAGACAGCTTGTCAATTGATCACACCCTGGAGGCCTGCTTTCCTGGCACGATTCTGACATTATGTTCCAATTCTCAAATCAACTCCATCGAGAGCCTGTGAGCAAATTGTTTGAAATGCAATTTATTGAGGCAAGCAAGGTTATATCCCGGACATTATTGGAGATGTTACTGGACACTGCGATAGTAAACCATTTGTCCTGGGAAACCTCAGCCTCTGTTGATGTAGAGCCGGATAGTATGTGTATTCCAACTGCGGAGAAATACTTAAATTGTAAACTAAAAGGGGGCCAAAAAACTTAGGCTACAGTAACTTGTGTAATCAAGTACAATCTAAAACATAAGGAGAAGAGTCCATTTTTAGGCATACATAATAATCCTTAATTGACAACCAGAAAAGGACTAAATCTATATTGTTCCTTACCATAAACCCATATTACTGTCATAGCTGGAGTATCTTTGTATTTTTGTTATACCAGCATGTTAATATGTCACTCCATCAACTGTTTTTTCTTGATGAAGAAAGACCACATACTATAGACTCGACGGGCAGCGGAAGAAGTCCCAGTTCAAAAGCAAAAAGGGTTCAACTATTAAGCTGTGGAAATATGAAAACAGCTCCAGAAAATAAGACTGCGGTAGTGATAATCAGAATTACAATTCCAGTTCATCTGTCTTCGTTTTATTGGTTGCTGATCATTTACATCTGGAAGAATGGTTTCAGTTAATTTGAGCAAAACATGAGCATCGATAGGAACTGCATTTACTCGCAGAATTGGTTCCTGGAAGAAAAAACATTGTTACAGTTATTCTTGCATCTCAGTCAATCAAATCCACATATCAGTATCTCACCCAATCAATAGCATAATCACTTTGTCTGTTAACTCTATATTTTGATATGAAACTATAGAATGTAGTCAGCAAGTCCTTATGACCTTACTTGGTGCTAAAATTAAAATTCACTAAGTTTGATCCTACAGAGGCCATACAAATTCCATTAATTGTAACTGGATCAACAATTCACACAGAATTGAGATGCCGGAAATTTTTTTAGACGTGCTCCCAAAATCTGAACTAAATAATGAAAAGTAACTTAAAAGCATTATATAGCATTTCTTGTTGAACAGCCTGTGCAAGGTTTTGATCACAATGCAACAAAAGTTTTTCCTAGATCAGAGATCATAGACCAGAGTCTAAACTTTGCATGAACATAGCATGTATTTTAAGGTTTCAGCAAAAATTCGCTGAACAATCATGCCAAAACAGGAAAAAGATTAACTTCATAAGTAAAAGAATTTTTTAAAGAAAATAACTCCTAGAAATGCCAGAATAATATAGCTATAAGTATATAGCAAGACAAGGCAATGCTGCCAGTAAGCTGTACTAACATGCAGCAAAGCAAGAGCCAAGAGGCACAAGAAAACATGCATAATTGCAAGAAGATGCCTACTATCTTATCTAGTTTCATTCTTCCGGATGATGACAACTTAGTAACTACCCAGAAATAGAGGTCGTCAATTGAACACACCCTGACAGGCCAACTTTCCTGGCACAATTCTGTTCCAATTTCCAAATTCACTCTATCTACAACCAGTGAGCAAATTGTTCGAAATGCAATTTATATCGAGACAAGCAACAGGCACCTTTTTATCCCAACAAGAGAGATTATCTGAGATGCCGTGGGGTGCTGATATTGTAAAACGATTGTCCTGGGCAACCTCAGGCCATGAAACTAACGACTCCAACTCGACGGCCCAACCGAATCACATGGGCCCAAGATTCAAATTGGGTTTGACACTATCTATGTGTACTTATTTTTCCATTATGTTGTATATCTCTTTATTTCCTTTGTGCACTGGTTTTGTCATGTTTCAATTCTTTTCTTAGAACTACACTTGCTGACACCCATAAGTTACTGTTCATGAGAGAGAGAATGTAGAGAATAATAAGTTGGCAGAAGATCTTTGCATTCGTTGAAGCAGAAAATCAGGTATACATAGGCATAAGCGCCAAGAGATGCTCAGCGAGGAACAAGCAGATAGAAGATCGATCAAGAAAAAAAAAAGTCACAAAAGCGATACGACTCACACTCGTACACAATAACACTCCGTACAAGAAATGCCAACGAGGAATAACGAATAAGTTGCTATTCCATTGACTGCGTCCACAACGTCCTTGTGTAGAATAGAATAACAAAAAAATAATCCAATTCACATTGACACCAGCAACACGACACGTTCATAGATTCCGTATATGGAGAACGGAGTCTTTATTTTTTACCCAACAAAAAAAAACACGCCTCGACCAACGGTGACACGCAAGAGAGGATCGGAGAGAGCACAGATACCAAAGCGTGGACAAGGGCCAGAAACAGGGAGCAACCAAGTGTGGCGGACTGTACAACCAATTCCAAACTGCTTGTCGGGTATTTGTTTTTGTGGTTGGAGTGCTGCTAATAGTTTTTTTATCTGTTAAGATTGAAGTTTTGTAGGAACAAAATAACTGAATGGAAATGTCCTATTTATATGGAAGTTGTTAGTTATGTTATGTAAATTTAATTTTTAAAATTACATTTGGTGAACTTAAAAAGATTTTACAAATTAGACTTGGTACTGATGCATACATTTACTGCTGCATGATATGATATTCTTTGCACAAAGTTGTTTGTTTAACGTACGACATTATCAGAAAATTTCTCGGTACACAATGTTTTTGGCTTTATTATCTCTTCGGCATTCAGAGTCATCGATTAGCACCTCTTGAGCCCAAGTGAAGGTATGAAGGTTTCCTCTTCTTTTTTTTTGTTGGAACAGGCAAAAAGCAACATGTATCCTGACATGTACGGAGTATACTCCGATGTGACCTTTCCTCTTTGTTTTTGCTAATTATTGCATTCATCAGTAGGTTGACCGGAACATGTAGGTGCGAAGGGGGCAAGTGGCAACGCACGCAGCATACAATAATCAACTAATGAGGCGAGGGGGATGGAATTTTACTCTAGGACACCATACAAACATGATATTTGATGGTAGACATCATTCGATGTTGAATTTATTGTTGGACACCGCCGCTTAACGTATATTTGCTGAGGGACATCAAAAAGAATAAAATATTCATTTCTTGCTAAAAAGGAGATAAATGGAGTGTGAAAAGTCCATTTTGAATCTTTTAAAAAAGTCCATTTTGTTATAGTGGGCCTCGCATGTCAGCTTTTTTCCATGCCTCTTCTTTGCTTCCGCTGCTCTGTTGCTCCGTACCAAGCAATCTGGTCCATGACCAAAGGATTCTTCACTATTGTTCTTCCATTGACAGTAGGCTGATCAGCCTACTAAGAAAACTTTAAAAGTAGTTGCCAAGTATGAATATCTATAGCTGTTTTCTAATTCGTGGTCCGTTATTTTGAGCAGAGGTTGCTGCATGTACTAATGCTCAAGGAGCAAGACGAAAAATCTGACTTGTGGAGCACAATGTAACAAGGGTAAGATAGACTTTTCATCCTATTTCTCTCTCTCCAATATAGAAAATAAATATTTTATTCATTTCAATGTCCATAAGCAAATAAACGTAAAGAAGCAATGTCCATCGGCTTGCCACGTCAGTCGTCAGCAGCCGAGCCCACCATGCCCATCGCGTTGCGAGCTGCCTCACTCCCCATCTTCCCGGCGCCGCTCTCCTATAAATCTCGCCACGCCGGTACAGCAGCAGCTAGCCTCGACCCTCGGCTTGGAGATGGTGACCGGCACGGGCAGCAACGGCCGCCAAGGGGAGGCTGCTGCCGGCGATGGCGTGGCGCCAAAGCTTCACCAGGCAGCCTGCTTTGAAGTCGAGCGCGGCCTGCTCGGCCTCGTCGCCGCCTCCACGGCGATCACCTTGGCCGTGAGCGAGCCGCCGCCGTGGCTCGACAGGAATGCCTACTTCGTCGCCCTCTCGGGGGCCTTCTTTGCAGGGATGGCCCAGGTGGTGGCAGCCTTCGTCTCCGCCGCCGGCGGCGGCCGCGGCCGCGGTCACGTGGCCGGGAGGAAGCGCAGCTCGTGATGTACGCCTCGCTCGTCGTGGCCGCCGGACTAGCGGCGGCTTCGCTGCTCATGTGATTTACGTTTGTGGCTCCGAGATAAGCCGTCATGGCTGCCGGCGGGCGTGTCGGAGTTCAAGCCGCCGCAGCCTTGAGCTCAGTTTGATTTAGTGATGCCAGTGTGCGGGCCTCTGTTGTTCGCCAGCTGCGTGGTTCGTTCTGCAGTGTCAGTGTGGTTCTATGTTTTTGACTCTTTCATTTGGGCCTCTGTCGTTCGTGTGTACGTGTTTGATGTCATGGTTTTTATCTCGGATAAATAAAGTGTTGCTTCACTGCAATTGTCTGCTCTTGGCGCCAATTTTACTTAATCGCGGGATGAGATCACGCCACTCAGTAGTAATTTTTCTCTTTATTTTTTCGTTTCTTTTTTTTCTTCCCGCTAGTTTTCTCATTAACAATAGTTGTGTATTGCGAATGTAGTTCTTTTTTATGAACTTAATTGCGAATGTAGTTCTACATAACGAAAACGGAAGCCGTCAGAAGTACCAAAAAGAAAGGAAAACACACCAAGAGCAGAGCGCACAGAATGAATTGCGTGTTGCCGTGTTGGGCCGTGAGGCCCGCGGCATTCTCCATCCCGTCTCTCTGCCCGGTCAGCTAGACCATGGCGAGGTACCAACATATGTTCCGTCTATCTTGGCAATGCATTTTTTTTCCTTTTTGAAACGAAAGTCTGTGGCGATGCTTGATTTGTGAGATATTTTATATCCGTATATTGACATGCTCATTTCTCTGGTTTTAGGAGCATGTTCAAAATTTACTGCATTTCAGTTACCCATGAGGTGTTAAATCTAATGTACACCCGTGGATTTTGCAGTACATTCTCTGCAATCATAATTACAACATAGCTTTTCTGATTGATCAGGTCAACTAGCAACCTATACCCGGTGAGGACTTAGCTTCCTGCATGTGTTAAAACTTACCAGTGGTAAATGTGAAGTGAGTGAATAGATAGAGTACGTGCTTATTATTGATCGGTTTGAATTCAAACATGCGTCTCATTGGTTGATGTGGATGAACACTGAAACAATGTTTCTAGGTACCCTTTGTACAGGTAGCGTGGATTCTGTTTATTATGCTGAAAACATCCTTCTATTTTTGACAGAAACTCTGGCAGGATCCCTGCGATCCATATTACATAGAGAAAACAACCGGGGTTTTGCTAAACACAACTTAATATCCTGCAGCTAAGAAGCGTTAGAGAAGGCTTAGAGTAATATACACGCAGAATGGTGCTGAATGTACATTCAATTAGCAGATACAGTTATCGATTGGTTGTTGGATGGATATAGATTTTTTTTTGCGTATTTGACTGATGGAAAATTATCTGAAACAATGGTATTTTAGGTGGTTATCCTGTGGATGGTGAAAGTGCAGTTTCTCTTGGTTCACATATGCCAAAATTTGAGCTGAAAACGATCAGAAAGAAGATGCATGCATCACAAAGTAGTTCTAATTGTCACAGTAACTGTTGCAGTGCTGACCAATTTTCAGATTCCCTTATGCCCAAAATCTTCCCAACTGTTGAAGGAACTGAGATTTTGGTATTTCAAACGTGTTCATGATAAGTACCATGTTTGGGAGGGTTCAAACGTACGGAGTAGCTAACAATGTTATTTCCATATGCCACGTGTTGTTACTGTGCCTTGCCAGCAGTCAATTCATTCAGATCAAAATTGAGATATGGCAGCTGAGTGAATTGAAAGTAAAACCAAAATTTAACGCCAGTGTGTATATGTTAAATAACTGATGAATATCTTAAGAGAAATTGAAGCCTGGCTGCATATGTCAATTAACGACAGTGGACTAATTAGTTGCCCAATTGCTTAAGAGAAATATACAAACTATATTGTTTATCATGTAACCAGCTGTATTACTGTTGACAGCCAAAATTGGCTTTGGCCCGGCCAAACCGGTTTTAGTTCTGTAATTCGAGTAGGATTAGGATTCCGAGTTTAATCCCATATTGTAACCTATTCGAAAGGGGTAAGACTTCCCGGGCCTATAAATATAAAGGCTAGAAGGCCGATTGAGGTATTCCAATCGAATCAAACACATTTATCCTTTACTTTTTATCTCTCAAACCCTAACCTTTTCCAACCTCCATATTCTGTTCTTTGCTCGTCTCTACAGCGTTCAAGGGCGTTCTAGGTGGCCTGCCGACCCTAGAGCAACCCTAGATTGCTCGAGCTCCGACGGGGTCCCTCCCGAGCTTGGGTTTCTAGGTCTTCACGATCTCCCGACCAGAAGCGGTCTGACCGGTTTGCCCCGAGAAGTCAGGAGTTGGCCGTTGTGACGGCCGTGCTGCGCGTTCGATCGATCTTCGAGTGTGTTGGCGCGCTTTAGTGTCAACATACTTTTTGGCGACTCCGCTGGGGAAGATTAATCTGGTTTCAAGACCGATTCAATCTACTCCAAATATGTCTGGATCAACGTGCGACCTTGACAAAGACAACATCATCACCGCGACGATGGAAGAGCTCACGGACGAGGAGCGGAAGCGGTACCTGATCGCCGAGGAGCACTTCAGGACGCAATTCTTGAAGGGCTTCAAAAAAGATCGCGGTGGTCTTGTCAAGAGAGTGGAGGAATTCGTCATGCCGGCTTTCAAGCTGGCAAACGACCAAGTTGAAGAACTTCCAAAGGTAACTGGCGAATCCTCTGATTTGTTGAAGCAAATTACTCGCATGATGGATGATAAATTGCTTGCTGCACAAACTGTTACTAGTGAGTTGATTGCTAATATGTCGGGTAATTCTGATAAGGGTAAAAATAATGTAGGATTTAATGAATTACCTAACTCAACTCCCAGCTCATCAGGCGTGCCAGAACATGTCTTAGATCCTAATTTAGGCATGCCAATGAATTTCTATGCGGGACAACTTCACCCTGGTTCGGTCCACGAACCGGTCAGACCGGTTTTCACAACCGGTCAGACCGGTTTGGCCCCCTCTGGCGGTCAGACCGGTTCCATGGGTGCAGGGGCACCGGGTGAAATGATTTTATCTAATACGGTTGCTTCTAGTCCTGTTTACACTATTCCACGCACTACTGTTGCGGGAAGTATACCCCACGGATCTGGCGCGTCTCACGGGCCGATTTCGAGTACTTCTCAAAGTGCAACGTATAATGTTCCTCGTTTTCCGCAAAACAGAGGTGATGGGAACTATCAAGTCGAGTTAGCTAAGTTTAAAGAAGATATAGCTAATACACTTAGAACAAGACTCGGGCTTGAATTGGGTACTTCACGCTTATATCAAAAACCGTATCCACCTGAATTTGATTTAGTTGCTTATCCTAATGGTTGGCGTGTTCCTGATTTTATTAAATTCAGTGGCGAAGATAATAGAACTCCTTGGGAACATATTAGTCAATATGTCTTGCAATTAGGAGAAGCATCATATTATGAACCATTGCGTGTACGGTTATTCTCATTATCTTTAACTGGAACTGCTTTTTCATGGTTTTCTTCGCTTGCTCCTAATTCTATTCAAAATTGGACTCAATTGGAGCGTAAATTTCATGATCATTTCTTTAGCGGAGAAAACGAAGCTAAATTGTCTGATTTAACATCGGTTAGGCAAAGCCGAGAGGAATCGGTTCTTGATTACTTCAAAAGATTTAAAGATGTTAAGAACCGATGTTTTAATATAACTGTTTCTGAAAAAGATTTAGCGGATTTAGCTTTTGCGGGCTTACGGTCTCATTTCAAGGAAAAATTAGAGGGTTCTGATTTTCTTACTATTAATCACTTGCAAATGAAGGCTATGAGTCTAGAGCTTAAATTTAAAAATTCAAAAGAATCTGCTAAACCACATCGTTCGAATGTGCATGTTGTTGATAATGATTCTGATAGTTCGGACGATGATAAAGAAATTTATGCTGCTGAATTTGTTTGGTCATCAAAAAGTAAACCTGGTTCTTGTCCATCGTTGAAGCCCATTCAGAAAAATCGGCAAGAAGAAATTAAGTTTACTTTTGATGTAGCCAAATGTGATCGCGTTTTTGATGAATTGCTTAAGAATGGCTTTGTTAAACTTTCTCATGCAATTCCACCAGCCGATCAATTGAAAAATCGTGCATATTGTAAGTGGCATAATTCTTTTTCTCATGCGACCAATGATTGCAATGTTTTTCGACGACAGGTACAATCGGCCCTTGATGAAGGTCGATTAGTGCTAGCTGAAATGCAAGTTGATAAAGCTCCTTTCCCTGTTCATACTTTGGATTTGAATACTAAAGTGTTGATTCGGCCGGAACAAGCCGATGGAGCTAAAGGTAAGAACGTGGTGATTGGAGACCCAAGGCCGGAAAAAGTTGATGACAAAGTTCCGGTCAGAACAGTGATGATTGGAAAGACTCTAGATGGAAAAGAGTCTCTGAAGATTACAATTAACACATCAAGGCCCGGGGGGCAAGAAAGTTCCTTGGAAGAGAATCGGTCCGCTAGCCAGGCGAAACCGGTCAGACCGGTTTCCCAAACCGGTCAGACCGGTTTGTCTCCAGACCGTCTAAGGACTTTCAAGCCCAAGTGCCCGGAAGTGGGTACTTGGAAATTTAATGAGCCAAAGATTCAAGGAAGGGTTCTGAAGCAAGGACCTACTTTCTCTCAGCTCATGAACAAGTACACAAAGGCCGTTCAAGTTGATCGGCCAACAAAAAAGAGACAGAGGTCACCACAGCGTTGGATCAGTTCTACAGCTTATAAGCGCCGTGGTGATGTTACTAGGATTTCAGTACATGACCGATTGGGCTCATACCAATCAGGTCCTTCGGCTGCTCACCAAAGCGGTCAGACCTGTTTTATAAACCGGTCAGACCGGTTTCGGTCTGATCAGAGAGTTCAAGTTCCTCCTAAGCTAGAATACCGTGTCAAGGAGAAAAAGGAGGATGTGCAAGTCAAAGCCAGTGGGTTTATTAAAATTGGCAGTATTCCGGTGGCTATGCAGGACTTGGGTAAAAAGCCGATAGTCATTGGAGATTCGGCTCCTGTTCCAGTCAAAAGGCCGGTCATAGCTAATGATCATGAGGCTAGTAGCAGCAAAGGCGTGAAGAAGGTCTTCCAACCAAGATGGTGTCCTTCTGGATTAACTCATACACAAAAGCGGAAGTTACAACGCTTACGGAACAAAGAGAAAAGGGAACAGGAAGCTGAGAAGCTGAGGGATGAGTACTTCAACAACTATAGGCCCATGATTCCTCAGACCAAAACCTGGTGAGTTGTGCAATCAGCAGCACAACCGGTCAAACCGGTTTCAGAATCCGGTCAGACCGGTTTGGGTCAGCCTACCGTTGCAAAAGCGGTCAAACCGGTCTCTGGAACCGGTCAGACCGGTTTGACGACAGAAGCGGGAGCTAAGATTACTTCAACCATCGATACTACTCCGCCAATTCCTCCAGTGGTTGAAGATGAAGAATTGGTTGATTTTGAGCCTTCTCCAGAGCGTGACAACATGGAAGTTAATGTTGTTTATTTATCGTCTGATTATTACGTGGTGCCGGAGGAGGAAATCTCTCATCTTCAACTTGGACCTCGAGATGCCGTTTTTCAGAAGCCTAGTGAATCAGAAAATCATCTCAAGGCTTTATATATGAGAGGGCACATCAACGGGAAGCCAATTTCTCGTATGTTGGTTGATGGTGGAGCTATTGTAAATCTTATGCCATACTCTCTCTACAAGAAGATTGGCGGAAAAGATGAAGAGTTGATCAAGACGAACGTGACGGTCAGTGGAGTTGGTGGAGGTGATCCCATTGGTGCCAAGGGGGTGGCTTCTATGGAGTTGACCGTCGGGAGCAAGACTATTGCTACGGCTTTCTTCGTCTCCGAGGTGCAAGGTAACTTCAGTTTAATCCTTGGTCGAGATTGGATTCATGCAAATAAATGTATTCCGTCTACCTTGCATCAATATCTTATTCAGTGGATCGGCGATGAAGTTGAAGTTGTCCATGGTGACGCTTCTTCCTTCGTTGCAACGGCCGATTCCGATTCTCTTAGTGCAAATGAGAAGGTCCAATGTCTGTCGGGCATGGATTTGACCGACTATGAGCTGATCAGTTGCACCAAGGATGGTTTTGTTCCTGCTACATTAAAGCCGATGGAGAATCGGTTGAATTACTTGCTGTAATTAATGGAGCAAACAAATCAACAGAGACAAACCGGTCAGACCGCTTCTGGAAACCGGTCAGACCGGTTTAGACCTGAACTGTGCCAGTCGAGCCAAACCGGTCAGACCGCTTCTGGAAACCGGTCAGACCGGTTTGCGTCTGGACAGTGGCTTCAAGACCGAATTGATCATCATCGAGCTCATTCGGCCGGTATGTTCGAAGCCATTGAAGATCTTGGTGATATGGATTAGTTGGGTCAGGGTTTCACGTCAGCCGACCCTTTAGAAAAAATAGATATTGGTGATGGTACTATTCCTAGGCCAACTTTTGTAAACAAGAATTTATCGGCTGAGTTTAAAGCCGAGTTAATAAATTTGTTGAAAGAGTATGTCGATTGTTTTGCTTGGGAGTACCGTGAGATGCCCGGTTTGAGTCGTGATTTAGTTGAGCATCGTTTACCAATAAAGGCCGGTTTTAGACCTTTTAAACAATCGGCTGGACGTTTTAATCCCGCTATTTATGACCGAATAAAAGAAGAAGTTAATCATTTATTAGATGCTGGTTTTATTCGGACTTGTCGTTATGCGGAGTGGATTTCTAATATTGTTCCCGTTGAAAAGAAAGATTCGGGAAAACTTAGAGTTTGCATTGATTTTAGAGATCTTAATAAAGCCACTCCAAAAGATTCATATCCTATGCCTATAGCCGATGTCTTAATCAATGAAGCTTCTGGGCATCGTGTTGTTAGTTTTCTTGATGGTAATGCTGGATATAATCAAATCTTCATGGCCGAAGAAGATATGCACAAAACGGCCTTTCAATGTCCAGGATTTATTGGTTTATTTGAGTGGGTGGTTATGACTTTTGGATTAAAGAATGCCGGTGCAACTTATCAAAGAGCTATGAATTTAATCTTTCATGATTTACTTGGTGTTATTGTGGAAGTGTATATTGATGATATTGTAGTTAAATCATATGGCTTGGATTCTCATTTAACCGATTTAAGACTTGCTCTTGAAAGGATGCGACGGTATGGATTGAAGATGAATCCACTCAAATGTGCTTTCGGTGTTTCGGCTGGGAAGTTTCTTGGGTTTATTATTCATGAGAACGGCATAGAAGTTGATCCCAAGAGAATTGAAGCTATGAAGAAAGTCGAAACTCCTACTTGCAAGAAAGATTTGCAAAAGTTTCTAGGCAAGGTAAATTTCCTAAGAAGGTTTATAATTAACTTGTCTGGAAAGGTTGATGCTTTTACTCCTTTACTTCGGTTGAAAGATGAAGCCGATTTTACCTGGGGGGCAAAACAGCAAGAAGCTTTTGAGAAGATCAAAGAGTATTTATCTTCACCACCGGTGCTTAGGGCGCCTAAGCGAGGGGTTCCGTTCAGACTTTATGTGGCGGCTGAAGATAGAACTATTGGGGCTGTTTTGACTCAAGAAATCGGCAACAAGGAGTATGTGATTGCTTATGTAAGCCGACGGCTCATCGATGCAGAAACAAGGTATACTTTCATTGAGAAGTTGTGTTTATCCTTGTACCATGCTTGTACTCAATTGAGGCATTATTTATTATCTAGCACTTGCATCGTGTTGTGTCAAACCGATGTAATTAAACATATGTTGCAAAAACCGATTTCTAGTGGAAGAGTCGGTAAATGGGCTTATGCTTTGGTTGAGTATGATTTGGCTTGTGAACCTTTAAAATCAATGAAAGGCCAAATTGTAGCTGATTTTATTGTTGAACATCGGATAAATGATACAAACAACTTCGACGTCGGCTATGTTACTTGTACACCATGGAAGTTATACTTTGATGGATCGGTTTGTAATGATGGACAAGGAATTGGTGCTGTTTTGATCTCTCCAAGTGGTGCCGTATTTGAGTTTTCAAACCGATTGGAAGAAAAACGAACCAATAATCAAGTTGAATATGAAGCTCTTCTATTTGGCTTGGAATTTTTGCAAGACATGGGAGTAAAACATGTTGAGGCTTTTGGTGATTCGCTCCTGGTGGTACAACAAGTGTCAAAGGTATGCCAATGTTATAATGGTTCATTAAATGCATATCTTGATAGATGTCTTGATATCATTGCTTCTTTTGATGAATTTACTATCAAACATATTCCGAGAGAAGAAAATGACAAGGCAAATACTCTGGCTCAGAAAGCATCTGGTTATATGGTTGCAAAGAAATATTTCTATCTAACGAAAGCCGAGGTTCTGGTTCTGGACGAACCGGTCACACCGGTTTCAGAAACCGGTCAGACCGGTTTGACTGCCAGAACCGGTCTGACCGGTTCTGAAAGCGGTCTGACCGCTTCGTCCCCTGACAGAAGCAAAAATCCTTTGGATGATGCTAATCAATCCAAAGTTGAAGATCAGGATTGGAGAGTGCCTATTATTACTTATTTGAGAGATCCTGGTCGTGGTGCAGAAAGAAATATTCGGCGAATATCGTTTAAATACGTTTTGCTTGACAATGAACTCTATCGTCGAAATGCCGAAGATTTGCTATTGAAATGTCTTAATTCAGATCAGGCCAAAGTTGCCATGGGTGAGGTCCATGAAGGTATTTGTGGTACACATCAATCGACTCCAAAGATGAAGTGGTTACTTAGACGAGCCGGTTTCTATTGGCCTACTATGATGGCAGATTGTTTCAAATATTACAAAGGATGTGAGGAATGTCAGAAGTTTGGAAATTTGCAACTTACTCCTGCTGCATTGATGCATCCTATTATTAAGCCATGGCCGTTCCGAGGTTGGGGATTGGATTTTATTGGACAAATTAATCCTCCATCATCAAAAGGACATCGTTTCGTGTTGGTTGCTACGGATTATTTTACTAAGTGGACCGAAGCGATTCCATTGAAGATTATGACACATCGAGAGGTAATTGAGTTTGTTACACAAAACATTATTCATAGATTCGGTATTCCTCAAACTTTGACAACGGATCAAGGTACTTCATTTATGTCTAGAGAGGTACGTAAATTCGCCGAATCCTATAAAATCAAGTTGCCAAATTCATCTCCATATTACGCTCAGGCTAATGGACAAGCCGAGACAAGTAATAAAATTTTGATCAAATTAATCAAGAAAAAGATAGAAGAAAGTCCTAAGATATGGCATGAAGTTTTATCCGAAGCATTATGGGCTTATCGTATATCTAGACATGGTGCTACTAAAGTTACTCCTTTTGAGCTTGTGTATGGTCAAGAGGCCGTTTTGCCTGTTGAGGTAAATCTGGACGCTTATAGATTGGCTAAACAAAATGACCTTGATGCTGTTGATTACCACAATTTGATGTTGGACAATATTGATGAGGTAACCGACAAACGATTGAAGGCTTTGAAGGAGATTGAGAAAGATAAGCTTCGGGTTGCTAAAGCTTACAACAAGAAAGTGCGGGGAAAATATTTTTAAATTGGTGAACTTGTTTGGAAGACAATCTTGCCTATTGGGACGAAAAGCAACGAGTTTGGTAAATGGCCACCAAGTTGGGAAGGGCCCTATAGAGTTATCAAAGTCATTTTTGGGAATTCTTACATGCTAAAGACGCTGAAGGGAGATCATTTGCCTAAAGCTATCAACGGAAGATATTTGAAGAAATATTATCCAAGTGTTTGGCAAGACGCATGAAGACCAATGGCCGGTATATTATTGATATCGTCCTTAGTATAAATTTTAGCTTCTGAATTGTAAATTACTTGTTTTTTAGTTCTCAAGTTCACTAAAAACGCAGGGGGGCATGTGTTGACAGCCAAAATTGGCTTTGGCCCGGCCAAACCGGTCTGACCGGTTTGCCACCGGTTTTAGTTCTGTAATTCGAGTAGGATTAGGATTCCGAGTTTAATCCCATATTGTAACCTATTCGAAAGGGGCAAGACTTCCCCGGCCTATAAATATAAAGGCTAGAAGGCCGATTGAGGTATTCCAATCGAATCAAACGCATTTATCCTTTACTTTTTATCTCTCAAACCCTGCACTATACCTGGACGGCGTCGGCCTTCCAGACGACCAGACGGAGGCGGCCACCATGGTCACCCCGGTGAGGAATGCCCCCGAGAGGGCGACGAAGTAGGCGTCCCTGTGGAGCCACGGCGGCGGCTCGCTCGCAGCCAGCAACGAGTTGATGGCTGCGGAGGCGAGTGCCAGCCCGATCACGCCCTTCCGTAAGACTGCCTGACGAAGCCTCCTCGGTGCCGCGCCACCGCCGTCGGCCGCCCAGCACCATCTCTTCTTCTCAAACGAGGCCGGCGATGACGATGGCGCAGGAGCAGGATCGGAGCTGAACGAACAAGGATTGCTATCATGTTGAAGCATCGGAGTATCGAACCCCATCATGCGTGATGTCATTCTTTCGCATTGGGTGCCTGCTACATTTTGCAATAAAGGAACATTATAACGGTGTCGCTTTCATCTAAGCATACGCATACGCCTGTTGGCAAACTAGGATCGCCAATGGAAGAAGCTAGCATACTACAACTACACGTCCCAGTACTTGAGTTGGCCCTGGCCGTTGGAAACGGCTTGGGCCATGCCCCTTGTTAACTAGATCGAGAAGCCGCAGCGATTACCAGAGCTGCGTGGTGCTAGCAAATCTAGCACGGTCTGCCTTGGTCAATCATTTAGTTCTAGAAGCAAGTGGGGCAGAGATCTGAGCAGCATCTAGCTTCTTGTGATTGAATCTTTGATCATGAATGTTTAAGCATAGTCGCAGACTAAAGTAATCAAATATTTTACTTTATTTTTTAAACAACTAGGCATGATTTGGCCGGCGTGTGTTCAGTGGGATCTTCTTCTCACATTTCTTGGAACCCAAAAATAAGAAGCATGATTTCGACAGCGTGATATAGACCTTAATTTATTCGATGTGCAAGCTTGGTCTGCTACAGCAGACAGCCTTCTGATGCATTTTTATTTTGACCAATCGTTAACCAAATACCTAGCTCTCAACCTACTGAACAGCTTTCCACACCCTTTTCATATTGGACAGAGCACGGCTTCAACGGGTACAATAAGAAGCAATGGTGTGAAACACGGCGGGCGCAAATGCCTTCAACGGCACTTAGATAACTCCAGTAATGCCTCCTAAATCAGGCCCTCCAATATTAAAGAAGTATTGTCTCTATTTTGTAGGATATCAAAATTTACTCCAACTCACAAGAATAACCCCTAAGAATGAAGGGATCGACCCCCCTAAGAATGGACGGTGAAGAGACAAATTTGGAGACCTCTCCAAAATAGGAGACCAAGTAGAGGGTGTAATTTTTTTACTTGACCTCTAAACTTGGGGTAGGGATCGGTCTGCTCTAGCAATAGCTCTCAAATTTGGCCCTCTAATTATTATACGGGTGCTGACTCTATTTTTTGAGGACCTCAGAATTTGTTACAACTTCAGCAATAGTCCCTAAGAATAGAGACCTCACTAGGAATGGAGGGCGGGGGGATGAATTTAGATGCCTCCCCAAAATAGGGGGTCAAGTAGAGGGCCCCCAGGAATGGAGGGTGGGGGGATGAATTTAAATGCCTCTCCAAAATAGGGGGAAGTAGAGGACCTACTAGAGTGCAACGTTTTTGTTTGGCCATCTAAATTTGGGGGCTTGGCCATCTAAAATGAGGGTCCGCTGGAGTTGCTCTTTGAGATTACCCAGAAAATGCTTCCTATTTTTTGTTTTCCTCACATTTTTACACCCACTTTATCCTCGGCCTTAGGCCCGTTACATCTCTCAAACTTGCTATGTGCAAAGCACAAAATCAATGTAAAGAGTCCTTCATGTGGATTGCAGAAGAAATGAAATCATCTACTCTGGATACTATATTGCACAACAACGCTATTACTGAATTAGCTCACAGCTATGGAAACAAGTAAAAGCAAACAGACCGATCATCAGCAACTTACCACATTACCATTGCTGTTGCTTGAAATACAAAAATATGGAACATATACTACTTTTAGTAAGGGTCATTTGCATAACTGCCCCTAAGTTACCAAATCATGTCGAGCATCAAACTTGGTCATGTACCAAAAGATAGCAATGGACAAAGATTCAAGACAAAGTGTGGCATGGTATACCAATATGAGGCAATATCCGACCAATATCCCTGCTATTAGCAACATAGTAACACCACTTGAACATTCCACATTGCTGTAATGCGGATGATTCATAAACTTACTTTCAAAGAAAATCTATATATTGAACCACTCAAACTTGAGAACATGCTGAGGTACATAGTAGCCATAGTTCTGAACAAACTCTGAAGACAATGAGAAAAGATTGCACTAGTCGTCATCCTTGATTCTCTTCAACAGTCTAGCAGCCCATCGACGTACCCTTTTCTTGAGTGTGAACCCCACCACCACACCAACTGCAAAGGTAATTAAGCTGACCTTTGTACATGTCGACAGAGAAACAACCCGGCTGCAATGCAGAACAGATTAGTAAAACAAACTTTTGATGTCAGGCAGTACAGCGATAGTTAACGCAAACAACACTACATTAAGGCCTTCTTTTGGGCAACCAAATATTTGAGCAACACCAACAAAGAAATAAGTTTGATTGTGCCATACGCATTCCACTGGAGCAGTTAAGAGTTTATCCAAGTCTTCAGTTTTGCCACATCTATCTATAACATACAAATATAACATTACTCTAACTACTATTCTCAAGTTCTTCAGCTTTGTTGACAGTCAAAGCTATAGAGTAACATGTGGCGTGTCCTCTGTATAATTTGTTGTACTTTGGAAATTAGGGGAAAATCACAGTGCACATCAGCTGAACTGTGAGCCAACTTAAACAGTTAGCAGATAGTCTCAAGATTCAAAAGTCATAAACTTCGATACCGAAGTTTGCATTTTCAACTTAACACCACTGATATAGCAACTCGATAGTAATGTAGAGATACGAAACCTAGTAAACCTCAATACATCAAGCTATGACTTTCAACTTAACTTGACAACAACTGTAAGCTTCATGAGCAGGGGATTTTCCTACTGTTACATGAAACTTCTGGGGGGAAACACTTCAACTATTCACTGTCACTGGTCGCCCTTAACATTCAGAAATATAGTTTAAATATATACCTATATCAAGACATCAATCACTAAAAAATATTGCATGATACCTGGTAGTGTACAAATGCTTATAGTGTAAACATTACAATTTCAGACTAGTGCGAGGTAAGAACATATATGCGCCAAATTGGCCTTTTTTATTCACGTCCTTGAAAGTAAACTGATTCAATTAAGTCCGGTAGTCAGATAAGAAGTACAACTCTAATCACAACAGGGATTTCCGATAATCAGATGATAAGTACTCTAATCACAACGGGCAACGGGGATTTGAAGTAGTACAATGAAAATTCCGCATGGCCTTACCAACTCAGGGCAACCAACCGAGCAAGCATAGGTCGAGGATGCAGCGAATCGAGGAGGATTCGGAGGAAAGCGTCGGCAGAGACAGCTTACCCGGCGGTCCTCTGCACGAGGGCCTGCTGCGCCTGGTCGGAGAAGGCAGCGGCTGAGCGCGATGAGGAGTTGGCCGCGTCCTGCGCCGCCGCCTGTAGCCTCTCCACGGCCGACGCAACCGCAGCCGCCGCCGGCATCTCCGGGTATCCCGCGCTCTACCTCCGCCGGACCCGCCGCCGACCAATCGAGGTTCGAGCTAGGGTTTAGCTTTGAGGACCGAACGCCGATGTGCCGAGAGACCTTAAACTGCAAGACGGCAACTTAGAAAGCGGAGAAAGAAATCAAGTTGAAATATGGAGGACATCGCTCATTGACAGGTGGGACCAAATGGTAAAAATCAAGTTAATAATGTCGTCGTCTTTTTTCCCACGTCATGGAAAGGCAATTTGTTCATCTTTGAAAATGCAATTCACTTCCTACAAAATTCAGGTAAAGTTTTAGGGCCCCCAATTTGAAATATACCTGCAGTAAACTTTCACATTGGGACCGATAGGATACAGATACATTGAAAGGAAGGCAACACGGTGACTCCCAAATACGCCCATTTTTTCATCCACACACGAAACAGCAAAAGAGAAGAAATATCCTATTTTCATCCCGCACGAACAGAAAAGGAGAAACGAGAGATGAGGCAAGGTGTCCTTTCACTTCTAGTACATACAGGATTCAGCACAGAGCAAAAGCAAATGATCGAATCATGATGCAGTGCTACTTTTAACATTTCCGCTTGATCAATAGTATACGCTGACATAAAGTATAGGAAAATTGTATTCCTTTCTACTGCTGCTGCTGCAGAACTCATCTTACAACAGAGTAGTGGAGTAAAACAATACATCACCAGAAAGATAATGATAAGCATCTTAGACCTCACTAGCTAAGAACAGGTGCACCACCACATGGTTACCAACTCTCTAGATAATCAACAGAACAGGGCAAATGGCCAACCTGGTACAACTACAAATGGAGTACAAGAGCTAGTCATGGAGTTAACTATAACCTCATTTTATTTCTTTTGTCTCAAATGATTGAAGTCAAGCTTTTCGCGCTTGTTTGACTTGTGTGATCCACGACCATTGCTTTGCGAAGATGACCTACCATCAACATTGGTCTTCTGTGGGTTATGAGACTGCGGTGTTTCCATCTCAAGTTCAGGCTCTTTCCTCTTTAGTTCATTCAAAGATATGCTTTCTGAACTGTCAATGCCAAAACCTCGAAATCTTGATGCTGGAACTTCATCCCCTCTGCATTTCCATTGCAAAAGAATTCATTTCTTCCATATACCAAACATAAAAGATGCATCCATATATGTAAAATTTTATACAGATATAGAGCTAACACTATACTACTATAGAGGTACAGATGCAAGTGCTCTTATGGTGACTACCCTGCCCACAACCCTTTCTATGGCGTACTGGTGTATAACTTACTGATAACATTGAATCTGATTTTGACTTGCCATATGTACTATGATAAAGAATAAGGTTCTGTAAGCATGTATGCAAATCATGAACCTTTTTTTAGCATACATGTAAAACATTCTAGAATTAAATTACCTTGTAATTTTCATAATCTCATCACTAATACGATGCAACATAAGTATGTTATAAACAAAGCTCGCATCTGGGCACTGGGCGGAACAAATAACATGTGCAAAGCTCAAGAAATGAATTTCACAGGTTCCCTAAGTACTCTGATCCCAATAACGGTGTTCAATGTGAATATCCTAGGAACCCATGTGCTCCAACAGATTGAACTTGTTTCATACCATGACCCTGACACAGCTGGTTCTTACTGCTTAGTGATTAATTTAAGAGCTTCTTACCATGATTTAGACAATCATAGCGTATCGTGCATTAATTAAAGCTAAACATATTTTGTGACAGGTGGAATTGCCAAGGAAACATAACAGAGAAATAGCCAACCTGCTGGAGTTTGCACCGTCTTGATGATGATTACTAGGTGAAGCTGGTCCTGTTTCACGGTCACCTCTTGCGCCTTCATTTAATTTCTACATATCTAGGCTTGTGTAAGGAAACACAGATATACACGGACACAGTAGCCAGAATGGCATGTAACAAAACAACCTTCAAGACTCACATCGATGGATGGGTTGAAATTTTGGAATGACATTCGACCCTTTACAGCTCCTGGATGTGGATTGCCCTCCATGATAACTATGCTGCATAGAGAAATGGAACCGGTTTAATCAGCACCAGCTGTAATTGGTCAAGAGTTTCCACATAACCCAAGTAGGCGAACTATGTACAGAAGCCAGTATACACTATGGCAATGCGCTCCAAATGCCACTGTGACTACATAGGTGCATCATCAATTTTCTATCCATTTAATAGGGTTATTAACATTGTAGCCAAAAAGGGTGCAACATTCATCAAATTCCCCATACACAGTACAATTTAATTGGATTGAAATTAAAGGCATATTCAAAACTAAGAATGCACATTTTTCGCTATACCATAAGTCTTCATATACTAGCCTAAATGAACTCTCCACCCAAACCATGTTGATCAAATAGACAACTACGACAGCAGAAACGAATAGAAACGAAGCTTCAAATCCCCATACCACTTCCTGGTGACCTGAGCCGACGAGCCGAAGCCTCCACTCGGCGCCGCCGCCACCTCCTCCTGCACCTCCACCTTGGCCTTCTCCTCGACCTTCTGCGCAGCCGCACCGCGCTGCATAAACTGCACCACCACCACACAAACACACACAACAACCCAGTGAGATGTCAAACCATCGCGACGGAAGAACAGAGGGCGCATCAGACAGGGGTTCCTCACCTTCAAGTTCCTTAGAGTACTCGAGATCTCCCTCTTAGCCGCCATCGCGCCGCCGCTGCAAGCCTCCGGTTCGATTCCTCCCGCCTCTCTTTGAGTCCCCGTAATCTAGGGTTAGGGTTTATGGGGCTCGCGGCGCTGCGGAGCCGGCGGCGAGGGGAACACGAGAAGAACAAAAGAACAGAAGGGGATGCGGGGCCGGACGCCGAACCCATTATTTCGGCGGCAGAGAATGACGCGTGGGACCCATATGCCAGAGGCACGGAGCCCGCGTGTGTTTTCCCTGCGGTTTCACCGACATGTGGGCCCGGCTTGGTGTCGTGTGCCGTGTGCGAGTCGGTTGGTGAATCGGAATCCGCCGCCGATACTGATCTTGCCCGTGCGTCGGAGCACAAGCCATAAATACGAGCCTTCACGTAGGTGGTGTTTAGAGGTTAGAATTGGGAGGTTGAATTTGGGAGTAAGATGTCACTTCGTAATCATTGCGTCATTACATTTAATACTCCATGCATGTTATGACATTTTGATGTGACGGAGAATCTTCTTTTTGCATAGTGTATCTGGGGTTCCTTTTTGGAAGCCGGTAGGCTTTGTTTGTATTCGACCAGATTCTGTTCTTGATACCCGTGCGAAGTTCGTAGAGAGAAGAATTTCACCCGAGGAAAGAGTTCACACCGCGTCCGTGATGGTATGTTCAGAACTCCTCTTCAAATTCCCTTTGCTTCCGATCGATCTGTGATGCGTTCTTGGTTGATCTGATTTCTTGCTCGTTTTGGGGAAGAGATTAAATACATTGATTGATTAGGGCAATGATGTGGTGTATCCAAGATGAACTTAGATTCAGGGAGCATGAACTTGTCTGACAGAGCACACACCAATTTGCCCGGATCAAAATAAAGAAAACAAAAGGGATTTTAATTGCAAAAATTCTAATACGCTTTTATCTTTCTTTTCCTGTTGTCGAGTTCATATTATGTTCCTGATGATGATTACTAGTCGCGCAGTGAGTGAATATTCTAACCGTGATCTTGACGCGCGTGCAGGATTTCCAGGAGTATCTCGATCTGCAGTCGCAGACGTTCGTGCAGTACTACCGCTGCCTGTCGATCTCTCTCCTGGACAGGGAGAATGTCGATGAGGACGGGACCAGGAGTAAGCCCCTTTCGCTTTGCCATCGATCTGTTTCCCCTCCGATTTCTTCTTTGCTGCAGAACGTCGAGACGTGATCGAGCTAGCATTAAAACCCTCTGCTGTTGCATCGTGATCGTGCAGTGTTCTTGCCGGCATCTGCCCTTGATCGGCTTGGCCGCCTCCACGTCCAGTACCCGATGATGTTCCAGATCACCAACCCCAGCACGGAGCGCGTCACGCACTGCAGCGTGCTCGAGTTCGTCGCCGACGAGGGGTTCATCCACATGCCGAGCAGGGTAAACAAACTATCTATCGATCTCCCTTCAGAATTCAGAAACCAATCTCTGTTAGCTGCAGAGTTGCGGGCTTGCAGGAGCTCATCACTTCATCAGTAGATATACAATCTTCAGTCGCCATGAAATTTATTAATTGACGTTGCTTGTTCTTTCTTTTTTTGTTCTTCAGTTGATGGCGCATTTGGGTGTCGAGGAGAACGAGATCGTGCTGGTGCGGATCGCGTCGCTGCCGACGGCGACGTTCATCAAGCTGCAGCCGCACAGCACGGAGTTCCTCAACGTCGCCGACCACAAGGAGCTGCTGGAGAACAACTTCCGCAGGTTCCCGTGCCTGACCGCCGGCGAGACGATCGCGGTGGCGGACGGCCAGCGGCGGTACTACCTGGACGTGCTGGAGGCGCGGCCGGCCGACGCCGTCTGCTCCATCGACACCGACTGCGCCGTGGAGTTCGCGCCGCCGCTCGACTACGTGGAGCCCGCGCCCAAGCCGGCGCCCGTCGCCGGCCAGGGCAGCGGCGAGCCGCCCCGGTTCACCGGCGTCGCGGCGCGGATGGACGGCAAGCCGGTGGAGCAGCCGCCGCCCGCGCCGGTGCCCGGACAAGGTGGCCAGCAGCAGCGGAAGCCGGCCCGGTTCACCGGCGTCGCGGTGAGGATGGACGGCAAGCCGGTGGAGCTGCCGCCGCCTACGCCGTCTCCGGCGGCGGCGAGCGCCGGTGCTCTGGGTGTAGCAAGGAGAAAGTTTCGACTCCCCACGGCGGCTGGCAGTGGCAACGGGAGTGGCGTGAAGGCTGAGCCGGCTGGCGTCAAGGAACAGCAGGAGAAGCGGTTTACTGGGGCTCAATATTCCTTGAAGGACTGAGAATTTCTGGGTCGCAAATTTTGATCGGACGTTTCAGGTTTTTCGAATTTGCTTTGTATATTGATGATGGTCAGGTTCCAGTGCATTATCTTGTCCCTAGCTAACTTGGAGAACGGCCAATGTAAATTTTGTTTTGTTTGGTAAACTATGTACGTTAGAGGTAACCATGTAAATTTCGATCCTGCTGGTTTTCTGTACTGTAAAAGAGCGCTGCTCATTTTCTTTCTTCATCGAGCTGTCAATGCTGGATATGTTTTCAGAGAAAAATGATCTATTCAAACACCTTTTCTATGCTGAACGAATATAATCAATTCAAAATCTAATTTTATTAAAGCTTTCTAACGCTTCAAGAGAAGGTGCATACAATTATCACCAGGAAAAATTCTGAAAAGAAGAGTCTTAAAATATAGGTCTTTACCCTTGTTTTTTTCCTACACGGTATTTTTAGTTGCTATGTAACTTTTTGTACACTGCACACATTATTTTTAGTCAAAATTTATATAGTATATGACTTTCAAAACAAAATATGCTTGATGGTTAGTGGCAGAACCAATCAAATTCAAAACTGTAATTATAATTGTATAAGTAAATGTTCTGCAAAATTCTGAGTATTCTTATCTAATTATTAGTATATGGGGAATGTTTAGTGTACTGCTATTCTTATGCAATTTGAGGTAATATTATCAAAAGAGCAAACCGATTAATTGTGCACGTCAGAATGAAGTGCCATGCGTGCCCTTATCAAAGATGATGATCCAAAACAAAAATGAAAAAAAACAAGTGCTCCTTTTCTGTGTTAAAAATAGCACCATATCAATGTATTTAATCAAATTAGGAAAGCAACGAAAGAAATCAAATGATCAATTTTTTGAACCTACATGCACTCCAAATTAGCTATACTTTACGTCATAGTACTATCTTGAGTGTTGTATAATAATTTCTTTTGCTTGATAATTCACGTTTTTTAGATGTTTAGCATCAGTTCATGGTTTGATTGGAAAAAAAATGGAAAATAGAATTGGTTATAAACAATTAGAATAAATCTCGCAAAATTATGGTTATTTGAAGAAATCAAAACGAAAAGGTAGCTAAAATATCACAATATAGTGGCATATTGTAAAAAGACTGAGGATGGCATAATCACCCGCAAACTTCGTCAAAGAGAAGAAAAAAAATAGTTTATTCTTTTCTCTATTGAAGCTATGTGACCCACAAATATACTACTGTGCCTAAAATCGCACCAATTCCAGGCACTTTAGTATATGCAGTAGATAAGGGTACCTGTTTATCTCATCATATGTCATAACATTGTAAAATTATCATATGCAAAGATATTCTTCGTGGGGAATTTGATTGGAAGGTTTTCAAGAGCAGCACATCACCTAAGCTGATTTATTATGCCGAATGGAACAACACCTCAGATAGTTTAGCCATATAATTTAATCGTGACACACCTAATTTGACGCAAATAAGATGAAATAAAATCACCTAGCCCCCAATGACAGTTTCAACATATTTTGTAGTATTATATTTGAAAAAAGTATACTTTGATAAAAAGCCCAGCCAAAATTAGACAAAAAAGGCAGCCCTCATGGTTGTTGCTTCCCGAATACTCATCAAATACATTTTACATTCATCAAATGTTTTTCATTCTGAAAAGAAGAGTCTTCGAATATAGGTTTGTATCACTTTGACCATTGTTTTCCCTATACTATATTGTTAATTATTATAAATCCATGATATTTTAAATCAATTCAAGATGAGTTTATTGATGTAATTTTTGTACAATGTGCACATTAACTTTTAGTAAAAATTCTATAGACAGACTTTTTCTTTTTTTTAGAAACCTATAGACTAACTTTTTTGAAACAATATACTTGATGACTGATTATAATCAGTCCCATTCACATACGGAATATGTTGATTTGTAGTACATCTTCCTGCTGTGCATACCTATTACGAATTACGTGAGAAGACGGGGGTTTTTTGCTAATGTTCCCCACCTCCATAAGTGTCAATCGCCAGCTAGACTGGAGCTCGCGAAGTCGCGAAGAGGACGACGAAGCACGAAAGCCACGAAAAGCCCCAAACCGCTCTCCTCCCCCGCCTCCGGCGAGCCCCTGTGGCCGCCGCCGGTGAGATGTCGTCGGTTACCCGCCCGCGGCGGGAGTCCGACTTCGCCCGCTTCCCCTCGTCCACCCCCATCGTCATCGACAACGGCGCCTCCACCTTCCGCATCGGGTACGACGCCCCGCCGCGCCGGGACGGCCCCAAACCCTAACCCTAGCAGGCTTCCGAGTATTCCCGTAACGCGGCTTTTGCCTCCGTGCAGGTGGGCGGGCGAGGCGGAGCCGCGCGCCACATTCCGGAACGTCGTGCAGAGGCCGCGCCACCGTAGCACGGGTACGCCGCATCACGCTTCGTGGAACGCTAATTGCTTAATTCGTGTTGGTTTGGTGGTTTAAAGCTGTGTGGAAGTGTCGATTTTTCTTTTCTCGTGTTTGCTTAGTTGCTCCTTACTGTACCGGCTCCAGAAGTCCAGTGTGCTGTTTCACGCTGGTGATTGAATTTTATTTTCTTCTTAGATGTTTCAAATAGTCGTTATTGTTGTGAGATTCAAGTGCTTTTGCTCGTTTCTGTGACTTGTGTGGCAGCCTTGTGCGGCAGCACATTGATCCTTTGGGACGGTTACAGAGCTTGATTCCAACACCACAAAAGCTGATTCCAACTAGTTTGCTGCTTAGGTGCTGTTGGGTTCTGTCCCATCTGTCTACAGGAACTAATTCAGTTGTAGTGCACGGGAATTGGCAACAACATCAAATTTTGGTCGATTGAATAGACTCGATAGTACTGTTCTTTATGATCTCATGTTACTAATGGTTCATTTCCTGTACACGTAGTCCAACTGATTCAGAAAACATTTAATTTCCGTGTCAATCAACAGACTTGCAAGTGGATTCACAAAAGTTATGTAATCAACTCACTGTAATTTACTTTCCACGCTACAGGTGAAACTGTCTCAATTGTTGGGGACACTGATCCAGCTCTAATGAAGTTCTTTGATTGCACAAGATCGGCAGTTCGCTCTCCATTTGACGATGATGTTGTCTATCAGTTCGAGTACATGGAATATGTTCGTTGCTTCTCTAGCATCATCCACCGTTTTTTTTATTCTCAGAAGATATATAGATATTTGTATTTGATTTTGAGACAGACAAACCAGTGATCAGTCTGTTAATAGAAATTTCTTTTGGGTCAAAAGCACTTACTTGACTTGATCGCAAAAAAAAATATTAATATGGTTTGACTTAGGATAAAAACTAGAATGACATTCTTTTTGGGAAGGAAGGTGTAATTATTATAAATACATGTTGGAGTAAAGATATGCAGCGGTTTAAACATGTTGATATTGAGTATTCTCTGCATTGTTTAGCTGAGTGATTATCTCTGTCATAATCCATATGGTCCCGTATAATACCACTAATGGCAATTGGAATCTTACAGCCCAAAGACATAAAAAACAGCATGCAACTTCTTAATTTTCTGGATCATGATGTTTACACTCTAGGCTGTATTCTGATACAGTATTATTTTTGTGCTGCAGATTCTCGACTATGGCTTTGATCGATTAGGTGCCAATTCGGAGGTAAATTTGCTGTGTCCTGGCTTCTCTTCAAAATATTTTCTATTTCTTTTTGTGTTGCCATTGAACTTTTCTGTATTTGTTAATTTGATTTACATTGCATTTGAGAATAAGAAAACTGCCAATTCAGCTAGTCTATGGGTTGTTTATGTATGATGCAATAAACTATGAGCACAGTGTGTGATCTGGTGATAGAGATTTTTCACTAGATCCAGATTTTAGAATGGAAGATTCTTATGTTCTAGTTGATACAGAGTTAATCAGTAGATTTTTTCAACTCATGTATAGTGTCTTAAATCTTAATTGTTTCATGAGGAACTTGAGCCTCAGCTTGCCGTAACAGGTAGGGCAAATGATCAGAAATGAGAGATGTTGAGCTACTTTATTTAACCTACAAAATGAGCACGGGGTATCAAGTTTTATTTCTGTGATAACAAGTTAGGAAGAGTTGGCTTACTGAATCAGCACTTTCATGTTCTCATAACGTAATGTAACCACTGCACATTGCTTCAGTAATGTTAGTATGTTACTCCTTATCAGACGTGCATACACTTGTTAAGTTCGAATGGTTAGAATGCCTGCGATTCCTTCCAATATAATCTGTCTGTATATATTCTCTGAACCCCAGAAATTTGTGCGCTTTTCCTCAAACAAACTATTATTTGATTAAGTGCGGTTGAAAGCTAATAATGATTCTCAACAGGTGGGGCATCCAATCCTTATGACAGAATGTGAATGCAATCCGTCCTTTTCTCGAGCCCGAATGGCAGAACTACTTTTCGAGACATATGGTGTGCCATCCGTTGGTAATTGTTCCTAGATCTTGATGTGTGTTCTCATGAGCTGCAGCTAGCTTTATGTTACTGATGACCTTCTGATAAGGCTGGCAATGCTTATGCTGTTTCTTCCTATCTGCGTTGTAGCATTTGGCATCGACAATGCGTTTAGTTACAAGTACAATCAGAAACTTGGGAACTGCGGCGAAGATGGGTTGGCTATTTCATGTGAACATGGAACATGCCATGTTGTTCCAGTAAGTTCTTGTTCCAAGATACACCTTTCTCCAATAGTCATCATACATAAATCATTTTAGCATGTTTACCTGATTTTGCCTAATCTCCAGGCAAATAGTGTGGTGCATGTGTGTAGGAGATAGCACACATTACAATATTTGCAACTCAGGTTGAATGATATCTATCCATTACAACTGTATTATATTGATAAACGTGTTGTAAAAGATGAGAAACTGCCACTGCTAAGACTATTTACTCATGGAGCTACAGAGCAGGATGTATTTTTGTCGATACCCAGAGGCACTCTCATTTTCCTTAACATTTTATGGGAAATTGTCCATGGACACTCCCAGCCCAAAAATTTAGTGTGTAACTCCAGGAAGCTATCAAACCTACCATGTTAGGTCTATCCTTGGTTTATTAATTGTGACAACATGGATTTTGCTCCTTGTCCATGGTCCCTGGAGTACTCAAGACCAAAAAGAAAAATTTTCTATATTCATTAAAGTATATTTTCTGTATTAATTAAAGTATCTCTGTTAAATAATATATCACCTGAAAATGCATTTTCTATATTTCAAATTAAATTGCTGCTACATTAGCTAAAAGCCTTCGTGGATCTGTTTTTCAGTTTTTGAAAGGACAACCTGTATTGGGGGCATGCTGCAGAACCAATGTTGGTGGATTCCACATTACTGATTTTCTGAGGCAGCTTCTCTCTCTAAAGTATCCATATCACGTGTAGGTGACAGAAGTATATTTCTGAACTACTTCATGATATTTGTTTTTTCCTACCACTTAACAGTACCATTGATTGAATAGGGCGAATTTTACTTGGGAAAAGGCTGAAGAGCTGAAGAAGGAGCATTGCTATATAGCTCTTGATTATATGTCAGAGTTGCAGGCATTTAAGGTAAGAAACTTGTATATATTTTTTCTATTCTCGTATAAAGCTTGGAATTACTGAATTCCTATTTTGAATGCATTTGCGTAGAATGCATGGGACCTTGTGCTTCTACTTCTAGTTTTTTATGATGATTTTTTTTTCTTCCAAAAGTATACTTGTTATATGTTCTCTAGTTATTTGAACACTTTGGAACAGCACGGATTGATCACTTCACTTTGCAGAACAACAAGGAAGAAGCTGAAGAGAAAACGAGGTATTGGCAGCTACCATGGGTTCCCCCACCAAAGGAAGAACCGCCATCCGAGGAAGAACTTGCAAGGAAAGCAGCTTTGAGGGAAAAGGCTGGTCAACGTTTGCGGGAACTGGCTGCTCAAAAGAGATCTCTGAAGATAGCGGAACTAGAAAATCAACTTTCTTATTTGGAGGAACTAACGGAGCAACTTGATGATGCTGATGAATCAGAAGCACCAGGTATTCTACGTGGATCTAAATATCTGTCGCAGCAGGAAGTCAAATCTGCTATTATAAAAACAACACAGTCCCTAAGGAAAGCAAAAGGGGAGACGAATGGCAATGAGGAAAAGGCAGAGGCCTCAGCAGCTGATAAATATCCACTTGTGTCTATCCCTGATGAGGAATTGACAGCAGAGCAGGTAACAGAACTTTGTTCATGTGCTTCTAGGAGCATCAGGCATCTGGTTGTTGTGTGCATACTGCATATATGTATTCTAATTAGTGTGCATGCCCTCCAACCACTGACCATTGTTGCATTCCACTTTTGTGTATTTTACCAGTTAAAAGAAAAGAAGAAACAGATATTACTTAAAACCACAACCGAGGGTAAATTGCGTGCCAAGCAAAGGCGTGCTGAAGAAGAGGCATTGCGGGAGAAACAAGAAGAGCAGAGGCGTGCGTAAGTGGCGATATCACCATTATAAAATTTATCTTACCTATGCTTTTTTGCATCCAGTGATAAGATCCTCCTATATGAAATCGGTGCTGTCTCTTGATAATTTTCAATAGTTATTTTAATGTCAACGTCAGCTGTTTTTTTATTCTCCAGATATTACCCCTTGTGCTTCAGTGTCCAATATTCCAAATATTGGACAAAACTAGATTCTGTGATTTTGCCATACTTCATACTCCTTCCGTCCGTTCCAAATTACAATTCATTTGACTTTTTAAGATGCGTAGATTTTGCTATGCATCTAGATATACGCTATGTCCAGATAAAACTATGCATGTAGAAAAGCCAAAACGAATTGTAATTTGGAATGGAGGGAAAAGTGATTACCCTTTAGAAACTGCATTACTGAGCATGTTTTCAATCCTGCACGAGGTAAGATCCTGTGTGTTTAAGAGGGAAGGACCAAGCCTTGTTGCTTGTTTGCTTGAACAGGAAAACAAAATGTGTCAGTGCACTATGTATTATTACCATTACCATTTCATGATTATGCGTCATTAAATATACATGTCTAGAATTCAGTATGAATTGTCTACCTCCTGTAATAGAAATAATAAACAAACTTGACCAGAGGGAGGGACATCCCTCTGATTTTGTCTTCAAGAACCCGGACTGGTTACAGGGGTTTCATCGACCCCTGGAATGCATTGCTCTAGTGTTGCGTCTTGAGAAGCTTTTGTTAGATATCAATAATTCATGTTGAGATAGGAACTTCATTCTGGTTAATATAGATAAATTATCTTAATTTTTTTATTATAAATATTTTCCAGACATTCTATGCTGATGTCATAATTTGTTTAATTCTACTATATAGGGAGAACCCAGAACTATATCTTGAAGAGCTTCGTGCCCGGTATTCAGAACTTTCTGAGAAATTTGAGCAGAGAAAGCGACAGAAAGTAAATGGCGGCCAGACAAATGGAAACCATGGTTCATCGGGTGGTGTAGGCCGTGGTGAACGGCTAAATGCAGCTCAGAAAGAAAGGATGCGGCTGCTAGCCTCTGCTGCATTTGATCGGGGCAAAGGTGAGGACACTTTTGGAATGAGAGATGAAGATTGGTTAGTGTACAACAAGATGAGTAAAGACAACGATGGTGATGGGAATGATGATGACGAATCAGAACTTGTTCGGATTGCATCAAAGCTCCAGGTAAAATCTCAGTTTCAAGCTTTTCTTCTGCCGGTGACCATGTTATGCGGATCTTATTTTGCTTCCAAAACCCAACAGGCTAGAAATCATTTGATGTTTCCTTTCCTTGTGCAGGAGATCGACCCTACATTTGTGTCCAGACCCGAAGCTGTTCAACTGACCCCAGAGCCTCCCAAAGTCCGGCCTCTCACCGTGGAGGATTACAGAATTGCCATTGGGATCGAGCGGTTCCGCTGCCCTGAAGTGCTCTTCCAGCCTGGTATGATAGGCATTGACCAGGCTGGCATCGATGAGATGGTCAGCATCTCGCTCAGGAGACTAATGGAGGACGAATCTGTCAAGGAGCGCCTCTGCCAGTCCATTCTCATCACTGGCGGGAGCTCCCTGTTCCCAGGCATGATCCCACGGCTGGAGTCTGGGATCCGGCAGTATCGGCCCTACCTCTCTCCGGTGAAGCTTGTCAGAGCAGCTGACCCCATTCTGGACGCGTGGAGGGGTGCTGCTGCCTTTGCTGCGTCCAGCAAGTTTGGGAAACAAATTTTCACCCTAGCAGATTACAGAGAGCATGGCGAGAACCTGTTTCATCGGTACAACATTGTCTACACCCTGTAACATACTACAGAAGATAACGTGTCATTAGTGAGCAAACCGAGGCCTCAGTCAGGCTATTGATTTGACAGCTAATACGAGTCGATGTAGCAACAGTTTTCGTCGAAAGTGCAATTAATGTTCTTCACTATGCTGCATTGTTCGTTCCAATGAATTGTGTATTATACAGTACGATAGGAATTGGAGTGCCAGTGTGGCTATTTTTGACATGGTGAAGCCGTGAAGGAAATCTCAGAAACCTTCGAATAGACGAATATGCATGCCTTTTTCTAGCCTCCCGAGGCACGATTTTACTTAAGAGCAAGTAAGATGAATGCCACCGGTCAGGCTTGCAGATTTCTGTCTTTCCGTGTACCGGGATCAGGTGCAGTTGCTACTACGACCGCAAGCTAAGAACTGCATGTGATTTAGCCATCCATTTTCTTTGCCAATGGGCCAGATCTAGTACTACAGAAATAGGTTGTGGTAAACAGTACGATAAACAGTGATAAAGTGTTTCCCCTCTGCTCTGGTGACTGCATAAGTTGCAAATTGCAATGCCTATTGTGACTGCATGGGAACATTGTCTTCTCTGCTCTCCTAGCAGTACAGTGTACAGCACCTTTATTCGTCCATAGCTGCGCGTATCACAGGTGTTAAAAGAGTGTACATTTATACACAAAGAAGTCACGGCTGTTTATACGCTCATCATAAATCTAACATTGCCGTACATCGCAACAAATCTTCAATATATATGTCCACAAAAGTGACCTAAGAAGGTAGTATCATAGGAAGACGTTGAGGTTGTGAACTCTTACCAATCACCAGGGCATTCATCGACTGACCTCATACGTATTCAGTCGATTCAGGTTTTAAAATAGCTGATGTGTTGGTTAAAACGCACGTTGGAAGTAAACTAATTGATGTGGAAGCTAGCTGCTGACATGTTTCATAATTTTAATGTTCTAGTAACAAATTGGACACAGATGTCAAGATGGCCGAGTTGGTCTAAGGCGCCAGTTTCAGGTACTGGTCCGAAAGGGCATGGGTTCGAATCCCATTCTTAACAATGTATTTTTATCTTTTTTTTATTTTTTTGTTAAACATATTCTATGGGTTTCCAAAACAAATCTATTTTGTTTATTTTCTCCTTTTGTTTTGTACTAAACATTATTGCCGGGGACAGACCCAGGGTGTCCCCTAATCATCGGGGTAATCACCCTCAAAAAACGTTAACCACGAAAGGCCGAATCGCCGGCAGCCCGGAACGACCACCAGGGCAACGCGGCCCGCCACAACTTACGGCCCAAATATAGCCGCCCGAGCTCGCCTGACAAGGGGACCCAGGTGGCGACCTCCGTCTCCGCCTCGCTCGAGGGCTGCGTACCCCCTCGAGCAGGCAAGACAACTCCGCCTCGCTCGAGGGCACCCCTCTACTCAAAGCGGCGCGCGCCGGCGCCTCGCCCGACAACGGCATTTAATGCCCGCCCCATCAGGCGGGCGCCAAAGTCAAAAGGCGATCTCTCCCCACGCCGCGCCGCTGACACCACAGAGCTCGTTGTTCCACCTGCTCCGGTTACTATGCGTCCTCACCGGCGTTGTGCGGACGTACGCGGCACTGCGCAAGGCCCTGTGCGGACTTGCAGGCATCATTCCGCACCACTATTTCACTCGCTCCCGTCCTTTCCCCCCGGGTGCAGCCCTCGAATGGGTGTGAAGAACCCTCGAACGAATATATGAGCGACGACCGAGTACAGACTCCGATCAGGCGCGGCCCGGTGATGACGAACGTCGGGTCAAATCCACCGACTCTCGGCCATTCCCTGGTAAGCCGGGCACGCCGCGCACTGTGGTCGACAGCAACCACCATGCCGACCCCTGTGCCGCCAACTCACGTCCTTCTTCACCTGCCACGCCCTCGAATCAACCAGCGACGGGCAGCTGGACACGGATTACGGCAACGACACCCCTCGAAACCACTCCAGGACAAGCACAGGGACGGCCACGACACCCGCAGAAGCCGGGGCTCGCCATAAATCCCCCGCCAGGGTCAAGGACGATCGCACGCCCGGCGCCATGCTCTCCAGTGCGTACCCCTATAGCACGCACTATACTTGTGCTTGTAAACCCCTCCCCCCTCTCTCTCCTTGACCTATAAAAGGGGGAAGGAGAAGAAGAGAGACGAAGGCACACACAATCACCGCCTCCCACGATATCGGCACTCGCCTCAATCACACTCATTTTCAGGGACTTGGAGACTCCTTCTCCTCTCCCGCCTCGCTTGTAGCCCCCCACTGCAAGCACTCCGGTGCAAGATAGTACAGCGCCCCGAGCGCACTCTGCTGGACGTACGACCTCACGGTCGGAACCAGGATAAACCCTTGTCTCATTGTACTAGCTCTTGCATCAACCGTCAGGGGACGGGACACAGCGCATTCTGTGTGGCGCTGGGGATTGGTCGCCCGATCCCAGCACCGACAATTATTCTATGGGGTTCCAAAACAAATCTATTTTGTTTATTTTCTCCTTTTGTTTTGTACTAGACATTCTCTTCTCCTTTTGTTTTGTACTAAACATTCTCTTCTCCTTTTCTTTCCTATACTAAACATACCAATCTATTTTGTTTATTTTCTCCTTTGTTTTCTATCAAAACACACCTTTTGAAGTTCCAAAATAAGTCTATCTCTTTTTGCAACACGCTTCTTTCATTCACTCCAATAAAATCCAAAAACGTCTAAAATTAGTTTTAGGAGAAACTGAGGGCGAGCAGCGACATGCTGTAAACTTTGAACTCTTCTGCGATCAAAAGTAAGAAACAAGAAAAACATTGCTCTTCTACCACGTCAAAGGTATGGATCTCGTTTGGTAGATCTCATCCCTACATTGGAGGGTCCAGAGGATGCGGCAAAAAAACCTCGCCTCCCTCCGACCACCAAACACTCCCCAAGAATAGCGGGGCACAGCGCAACAACTCCCCCCAAAATTCACCCTTGCAACAGCTATAACTCAGAAAAGTTTCCTTCAAGTTTGCCAACTTTAGGATAGGCCGAGCAAATCCATTTATTGCCTTGCACAGCTTAGCTCCTCCCAAGTTTTTTTGGATTTGGACCTGGATTGTGTGTTGTTCCTGCACAATAATTGTGAGCGCAACATCAGAAAGATGAAGCGAGGGATCAGCACCAAACGAGGAGACAACCTCGTCCAACAATATGGTAAGAGATATTTTCATAGCGGTTCTTTTCCACCCCTGTTGTGTTGTTGTTTTCACATATTTCATGACAGTTTGACGTTAAGAAATTCTTGTCTTCACCAATGTATTTTTGATCTCTTGTAAAAGTACGATGGCGATTCTGCAGTTACATGTTGAGAAGCATCTCTGGTAGCTTACTCGAGGTGACCATACATTTGCAGGAAAAAATCCATATGATGAATGGGAGGAGCAACAACGATATTGTCCTTCACCACGGGCGCCACCAGCTAGCCCGACAGAGTCGCCTCGGACCCCGGGCGGGAGCCACAAGAAGGCGGTGCTGGGCAAGGTGAAGAGCAAGGCTAAGAAATGGATGCACATGCTGCATCACAAGAAGAAACCAGCACAAGAGGAGATGATGTGGACGCCTAGGGCTGGACCCAGCGCAGAAGACATCATCATCAAGGCCATGGAGGAACGACGAGCTGCCGAGTACCGTGGAACCCCCAAGAAAGCGCAACATCCACCTTACTGTATGTTAGTCACAAGCTCACACATGTCACTGAATCAGTTGTTTTGAAATGAAGTATCTATCTGTCACCTGTGCATCTTTAGTTGAATTCAGTCGAATCATCAACGTGTATTGCAGTGGGTGACGCGGAGAGGGCATCCGAGGTGTTCATGGAAGCATCACCAAGACAGAATTCGCCACTCCCAAGCCCCACTGCACACAGGGAACAGCCATACTTCAAGGTCAGCAGCAGATTTGAGTCGGAAATGAAGGAAGCCAATGAGATGCTGATGGAATCAAAGCAGCTCCGTGTCAACACAACCAAGCCGAAGACTGTAACATTCGCGCCAACCTTAGAACGTGAGTTGGGAAATGAAAAGAGTTGCTGGAACGACAAGGAACTGTCTGAAACAACAACCGAAGTATTCCGAAATGCATTTGCTACAGTATATCAGGTGGTGCTCAAGATGATTGCTAAAATCCAAGACACAATGGTAGTGTATAACATTGATAGAAGGCACATGCTAGAGAAGTTAGTATCAATCAATAGATACCTGATGTTGAAGCTGCAACCTGGACAAGATGATAAAGTACTATCGGAAGTAATTACTGATGATATCCTCAATCTGTTCGACACATGGAGTGAGTGTGTTGAGCAGCCTTTGGTGCAAAGGGCAAAGGAAATGTCTTCTTGGTTTCTGCAGGAAGGAAGAGAAGAAACACCTCCTGTTCCGCTGTCTACAAATCCTTGTGCGTTTGAAGGTAAGATTGTGTGCCAGAGTAATTCTATAAGCAAAACATTAGTATTGGATCAGCAATGACTATAAATTTAATGACATGCAGATGCAGAAGAATTTTATTCCCTAGATTGAACAGCAGCTTGAAGCATGAAGATCAAAGACAATATAAAACAACATTGTTAGAGTTCGTTTACCTAGCAATGTCAGGAAACTTAAGGCAAAGATGAAGAGCATGCCCCAAGTTTACTTTGTTCATAGAATTATGTCACAGTGAAAATATACAAAAGCTGCAAGTGAAACCTAAAGGAGGTCTCCGCAGCTTTGTACCAGAAACTTGAGTGAGAGAATACAATCAGCAATCTTGATGAAGTTTCTCTACAGTAAAGCTTGACATCATGATTGTATCAGAAATTGTATTCCCGATGCATATAATTAGGAATTACCAATGTGTATAGCATAGACATGTTGAAATAGCATTTATGGGAAGAGGTACATAACATTTCACTGGATCAGCATTTATTCCTCACATTCCCTATCCAACTGAATTCAGACACATCATATCATGGTTAACATAAACATAATACAAAAAAGTAGATTTCAGACAAGAAAAGACGCCTGCTTCCTTTTAAGATTACAGAGTGACAGGTTGCTTAGTCTTGCTGGAGAAGACCATTACATACACACCCTCTCATTTCTTTTAATACAACAACATTAGGAACCATGAGTTCAGTACACACTGTATATGCTATCAGAAAGTCGGCCATAAGAATAGGATGCATCAAGCTTGTCACTGTAGCTCATAGGACGAAAAGGTGAATCCAGAATTTTTCTCGTTGGTGCACTTCAGTTCAAGCTTCTGAAATGGACTGCACATGAAGAGAACAGAAGTGTTTACACCAGTCCACCTTCACCATTAATGAATCTGATCCCATGCCATTGCAATTCGCAACAAATAAATTGCAGAAAAATATTTATTACCTGCTGTTTGGATCATAATAAAAGCCACTAATGGAGCCATCACTACAGGAAAAACAGACATAGTAGAAACCAGCGATGGTTAACCCACAGTCAACCCCAACATTGACAAAGTATTGCTCTTTCCATCTCTGCATGCAGCATCAGCGAAATGGTAAATAAAAATGCTTATAAATAAATAAATGGATGAACAGGTCAGGTAATGCCATACCATAAATATATGAGGATAGTTGCTAAGGTCTAATGATTTGCCACCATCTGTCTCAATCTGATTCTGCAGGAAGGACATACTGAATAATGAGAAACAAATCATCAAAAGATTCATAATCATGGACAATACCAAATTAGGTAACCAATTACCAGAAGAGGCGTAAACGATGGGAACTTGGACCAGTGTCTTATATCATCCTCTGGTCTGCAATATAGTAGAAGAAACATATTTTTGCAAGTAAGATTGGAATGCTGTGAGACACCAGGACATACAAAGGGATGGTATTAACATAAACCATAAACACTCACGATGCTTCCCACTTGCCAGTGAAAAAGGTGTAATTTTTAGCATCTACTATCTCCCCCTCCCAGAATGTCACTACCTGTGGACACAGAGCCAATACATGAAGTTAAAATTCATGAATAACAGACTGAAAAAGGGCGTGTCGACCATATAAAGTGAGAAATTTCTTATAGTAATCTTTAACAACATCACAGGTTTTGTATAAAATTTCTTAAAGATCCAATCTTACACTCCGGCAACACATTTAATTCCCTACCTAGTTTGTAAAGTCTGGTGCACGGTGTTTTATTGAGTGAACCTAATTAATCTGTCTTGTATGCATAACATTAGATTTCAGAGTCTAAGCGGAAGAATAAATGAGTTACTCACAGGTGTATCTGCTAATGGAACATTAAGCGCTTCCATTGTTCCACATAAATAACCCTGTTCCAGATCACAACCATGGATGCGCACATTAACTTTCCATGCTTCATCCTTCTGCAGACTTGAAACATTCTGAGTTCCAGCAAAACACTGAAAGATAGATACAAGTAGATTTAGTCAGTGGCTACTCTTGAGGCTCGAAGATAAAGCTCAAGCGATGCTCATAAGCAGTACTTCAGTGGTATGCAGCAATACAAATGACGTTCGCACAATCAATTGTAAAAGAAAAGCCAACTATTCAATTAACGGAACGAAAACACTTACTCTTCCAGCACTTAAGAGTGAACAGCTAGGAGATGGTTGCCCAGAATTTGCGTCTTGGCCTGCAATGAGTATTTTAATCAGTATTGCAAGTTGAGCTATGGAACTCAGAATATAATCACAGAGGTAGTTAAGGTTTCAAATTGCAGAGCAAATAAAAAAGGCACATCAATTGTACTAGATTTGTTGGTTAGACACTCAAAAGGAGATATTGCCAACATAATTTTAGATTAGCTAGTTCTTCCAGAAACACGGCGTCAATTGATTTTCTGACAACCAGCGATCGATATAGCATTCAGAAATGTTCTCATGTTCTGGGCACAGAGTCTCATATGAATAATGTCCATAACTTCGGGACGCCTAACACAGTCAAGAATGATCAAACCCAAGCAAATATGAAATATTAGCAACACTGGATTATTAGGTGGAAGCTTCCCAATGACATCGGAACCAAATTCCAACCATTCCAAAGCCCAAAAGTCAAAACCATCTTCAATCATAGCCACTACTCCAGATGACACTCAAATTTTCGCAGATTCTAAATTCACCAAATCAATAATTTACACGGTCGAACTAAAACAGCCTAAATCAGTAACAAACTACAGCCACACAAACCCCAGCCAACTTATACCAATCTAGATCAGAAAATAAGCCTCGGATTAGAATCCTAAGAAATCGGATCGCATGATCGATCAACCCCGCGCAATTAAGAGATTAGACTCCGGTAAGATCTAAACCTGGCTGTACAGAGCAGACCTGATGCGCACATAGCACATATGTGGGAAGAGATGGGGGAGGGGAGGGCCTTAGGGTAACCTGGGGAGGGCTGGGATGACGGAGTCGCGGTGTCGACCACCCTCACCGGCATGTCGGTAGCGGCGGCGGGCGAGGTCGCCGGCGACGAGGAAGTAGGGGCTGCCTTGCGAGAATGACAGTCGCGGTTCGCTGCCTCTTGTCTGCCAGGATGGGGGCAATTTGTCAATTTTGTATTTTTGTTAGGGAAAATTGCGTAAATGCCCTTATGTAAAGTATAAACCCACACTTTCCTTTCAAATTTGTGCCTGCATGGGATTCATACTTGTCCTGGAGCGGTGAATTATTATATGTTACTTTTCTAGTTCTGACTAAAATTAGTAGAAAACAATTTAATAACTAATATACCCTACAATTAGTTTATTCACCATAAAATATGTCTAGGTAGTTGATATTGCGGATGTTATTATATTTTTATATAAGTTTGATCAAAACTATAAAAGAATGATTTAGAATAAACCTAAAGTGACCTAGGATTTGAAACAAAGTTGAGCTCTAAATGGATTGTTGACGTACTATCAAGCTGCCTTACGTATTTACTACGAAGTTCTTGAGACAAGGTTCTAAAAGCAAGCTGGAGTGTTTGTTTGATTCAAAATAGATAGGCTAGGTTCGTTAATAGGGTGTTTGATTTGGGAAAGCGCCTGGATGACGTGGTTCATCACGAGTTTATCTTATGAATTTTGATGTGAAGACTATTTGCTGTTGCTCTCTTAAATATTTTTTTGTTGAAGGCGCTGCTGAAGTCGTTGGTCGGACCGTCCCATGTTGCGTTCGTGGTTGATCAATAACTGGGTGAAAACCTAGCCTGGTTTCTCCAGGCCGGCGGCGGCAGTGCAGGCGCGTCGTCGAAGTTCTTGTTCGCCAAGGCCAGGTAGTTCTCCTGTGTGGACACTATGTTCGCTATTCAGCTCTGGGCGGAGGAGGCATTGGATGGCGTAACGGTTCAGATGTTGGTTGGCAGTATCTGCACCAAGTCTTTGTGATGTTGCCCTGGAAGAAGCATCAATGGTGGTGGGTGTCCAGCGTTTTCAGTTCTTTATAAGGTCTGACAAACGTGTTATAGCGATCTTGGTGGTCGCGTAGGACTACTAGAGCCCCTGATGGAATGTAATCCCCTGATGGAATGTAATTTTCTTATTTTTGTTTAGCTGTAGCCGTTTTGGTCAAGGCCGGGTAATATATTATCTATTATCTAGAAAAATTAAAGACGGACCACCACAGTGTCTCTGACGAATAAGAGCATATACGTTTTTGCCTCTTTTTTCAATTTCAACAGTAAAAGAAATATAATTTTGGAGGGCGCCCTTGATGATTGAGGCCCAGGAGGGCCTCCACTACAGCCGGCCCATGACCATGATCATCATCAGGCCGCGAGGGCGCTCCTCTCGCCGGCGGCGACAGCACGGCGGCGGAAACAGTGTTGCGGCACGGCGGCGCAACACGGTCGTACTTGTCGCCGGCCCTCTTTATCTCCCCAATCCGTTATGTGGCAAACTAATAAACCGCGTGTAAGAACAACAAAGCTGAAGGAGATGGAAATGAAGGAGAAAGCCGCAGAAAATGCACAACAATCAAGTTTGAGATTTACGTGAAATGGATGGGTCAAGTATGGGAAGCAAGTAGATGCTAGCATGTTGTGGTTTGGGTGTACTTAACTGTCATCTTTAAATGAATATATCTCTCGAAGATAGGGTCTGATTTTGATTTTTGCTTTGCATTATTGTGTTCATTACGATGGGATCTACAAATGTAGATGGATTCATACTGCATATATTTTGAAGTCATTTTATTCATACTATCAAAATTATACATAGCGGGCACTAGCAAGTTATGTATATTCTTTTAAAATTTTATATAGAAGTTGTATATCAATTTAATTGTATCAACTTGCAACCTATATAAAGACATTATATTAACTTCAATAAGCTGCAATGTACGTTGCAATTCAGGATCTGTATCAGTGCGTGCACAATTAAGGTGGGTTCCATTCCTGAATATAAATCGCTACTAGCAAATAGGTCCGTGCCATCGGGTGAAGCAAATATATATTACTCAGTCTCACACGATACTGACAAACATGATTTATAAAAATATAATATATTATGCATTTATATAATTTTATGAAATTGTTTGGACAATAAAAAAGTAACAATCGTAGTCTCGCTGCTACAATCATTTGCACGGTTTTCTACATGACACATAAAGAATACATAAACCTCGTTACAAGGGGGACGATAGTGATACATAATGCTTTCACGATGACCTGCTGCGATCGATTGGAATGAGATCACATTATGTAAGACGGATAAACCTCGCTTTATGTATTTTGAGAGTACCAGACTGGAATGAGAATCAGGACAAGTTTACATACCAGCGGTGAAATTAACACTTAGTTTAATTTGAATTCAAATTAAATTGAGGGGATTTTGATCCTAATCATCTTTCCAACAAAGAAAGAAATGACGTATGTGCCATTGCTGTGACTCATAGCCATCTTGACTGTTCGGTTGATAGGATGAATAATATTCGACTGATAAAATGAAAAGTATTATATGAGAGGAAATAAGCCGAAACAAGCCAACACTTATCAGCCGAACAGGCGAGCTGACCGGCCAAGCACCACCACCAATACCAAGCAGATAAGACGGATAAACACACAGCCACGTAAGGAAATTGAAACAGGGGAACAGGCAGACGGCCATGGACATCCTGCGCGCTCTCAAGCTCGCCCCGTCCCCACCCGCCCTCGCCGGCGTCGCGCCGCCGGCGCGCTCCTCCGTGCACTTCCACCACCTCGCCAATGCCGGCGCCGCCGCGCTCGTCGCCGCCTCGCTCCTCGTCGCCGACCCGTCCCTGGCGTTCATAGTCAGCCATCTACCACCGCTCTGTCTCGCTCAAATTCTCGCAAGAATTTTGGGGGTTTGACGACGGCGCGCGCGCGTGTGGGTGTTGCCGCAGGGAGGAGGCCCGTACGGGAAGCAGGTGACGCGGGGGCAGGACCTCACCGGCAAGGACTTCAGTGGCCAGACGCTTGTCAAGCAGGACTTCAAGACGGTACTGCGATTGCACATCTATCTGACCTTGCCTTGTGCTAGTTTCTTCCTTACATTTTTGTTGGTAAGATATCACATGCTAGGAGAAATCCATGAAAGCTTCGAGGTTTCTATGGATAGATAGATAGATAGACAAGAATGCGATTTTTTTCAGAGTCTTGTGCACGCTTGGTGATCCTTGACCTTCTCTTTATTCTTGAATTGATGCAGTCTATACTGAGGCAGGCCAACTTCAAAGGCGCGAACCTGCTTGGCGCGAGCTTCTTCGATGCCGACCTCACAAGTACTACTGCATTTGCTTGTTATCATCGAAGATTCCAGTTCTTCGTCATTGGAAACCTTATGATTTGGTGACTTACTGGATATGTTTGCCGATGAATTCAGGTGCCGATCTCTCTGATGCTGATCTTAGAGGGGCCGATTTCTCCCTGGCGAATTTGACAAAGGTACAATCTTCAGCAAGAATCACGTCATTTTGGTTCAGTTTCATCAGTCATGGTTGGGTAGGCGGCCAGATTCTGTTGAAAACGCCTGACAAATACTGATCGACATCAGCATGGGACATTCAGTGCGACAGTCAGTCACTGGTTTTCAGTACTGATGACTGCTAACCTTATATTAGTTGATTTTACTTTGCACGGCAATCTTGTGATTGGTTTGTCTTGTTCCAACCTGCAGACGAACTTGACAAATGCCAACTTGGAAGGAGCACTTGTCACAGGAAACACCTCTTTCAAAGGTGCCAACATAACTGGGGCAGGTAAGTGCTCTTTGCGTATCTTTCTGAATTCTGATAGTGCTATTTGCACTTACTCGGATTATTGCAATATGGTTTGCACAACTCATAGGAGTTTTACCGATCTAAAAATTCTCATAAACAACAAATTTTCATACGGGATTCCCAATATAAATGAAGTTACACCAAATTAGTAAGTGGTTAGGAGTAGCATTGCGCTAGATCGACTGATAGAGCTGTTTCTTGCCTCTTGACATGATCAATAATGTTGATGCCTCCTTGCACTCTTTCTTCAACATGCAGATTTTACTGACGTCCCGCTGCGAGACGATCAACGGGAATACCTCTGCAAAATCGCTGATGGGTAAGAATCCGGTGCATCGACAGATGACATATGCATGGACTGACTAATTGTGCCTACTAATATGTGTAATCACTTGTCCAACAGAGTGAATTCAACCACTGGCAACGACACAAAGGAGACTCTGTTCTGCAGATGATCGATGAGGCCACTGGGCTAAACACGGCTTATATCCAACTGATTTAGCGATTGAATCCTACGGGTATCTGTTTCCGCATACACGCGAGGATTGTAAATCGAGTTATAGAGAGAAGAGAGGATGTTGTTAAGTATTTGATTTCACTGGTAATTACATGTAAATCAACTTCAATAAAAGTACGCGTTACGCTTATGTAATTGTGTGCAAGTGACCGTGGAGTTGCATGGATTGACGTAACCACACTTTATACATTGCTATGCTGACGCAGCAGCGATCTTTGTTTTTTTTTACTTTTTGTTTGTGAGACTGTTAGTGTTAGGCTTTTTGCACTAGTATTCCTCTATTTCTCTCCCCTAAACGAAATATTCTATCCTAGTCGTCGAGATTCCTCCCTCTATCCCAATTTCTTCCGCACCCATATCTCCTCTGTCATCCTCCCCTATCCCAACTACCACATATTTTATTCCACGTACACCAACTATCATCTTATTTTACTCTTATTTTTATTTACTCTCCTACCCTCTCTCTCTTCCTCCTATCCCCCGCCCCCTCCCCCACCACCGCAGACGCTCTTCTCCTCCCCCCGCCGCCCCCTTCTCCCTCCCTCTCTCCCTCCTGCGCGGTGGGTGGCGGTGGCCCCACGCCGGCGCCCCTCCACGTCTCTGCCTCCTCGACCGCCCGCCGGCGTCCGCGCCTCCCACCACCCGAAGCTCCCGAGCTTCCCCGTCGCGCCGCCCCGGGCCGCCGAGTCCCGCGCCGCCCCGACCCCGGCCGCCCTGCCCCAAGCAGCAGCAGCCGCCTCGTCCCCGAGCTCTGCCTCCTCGACGACGCCGTGGTCCCGCCCCAGCTGCTCGCCGCCGACGAGGACGCCAGCCGCACCAACGCGTCTGCCAGCCATGGAGCGCGGTGGCCGTCGTTCCATCTCCCCCGCCGGCGCGACTCCCCAACCTGCTCACCAACGCGGCAGCGGCGTGCGCAGATTCCGGCGGGAGCGGAAGCGGAAGCGGGAGCGGCGGTGCGAGGAGGGAGGCGACCAGCGGCGTCGGGCCTCGCGGCGCAACTGCTCCTCTTCTCCCTCCGCCGCCGCAGCCTCGGCGTCGGCTTCCTCCCGGCGCCGTCCGCGTGCAGCACGGTGCTCGTCGACTGTCGCGGCCGACGCCTCCTCCTGCGGGAGCTCGCGGTTGCGGCGGCGCAAGCACGAGCGGCGGTGGTGGAGCGTGGCGGATGCGGCGCAGCTGGCTGCGGCGGCGCGCGTGGAGCAGCGGCGGCAGCGGCAGCGGCGTGGCCGGGGACGGGTCGGCGTCGGGAGAGAGGCCGAGGACGTGACGCGGCCAGCTTCGCCTCTTCCTGCTGCTGCTCATCGTCGACTTGCGGCGAACGGTGGACGTGGCTCACGGCGGACGGCCGGCGCGCGGGCGGAGGTAACCGACGAGGTGGTGCACGGCGGGCGGCGGCGCGCGGGCTCCCTCGCTCTTCCTCTGCTCCGTGCGGTTCCGAGCGTCGGCGCTTCCCTCCCATCCGAGCGCGGCGCGGCGGCCAAGGCGGCGCGTCAGTGGTGGGCCCGCTGCCACCGTGGCGGGGTAGCGGACCCCGCTACCTCCGCTGGGTTTGGCGAAAGCGGCGGCCTCCGCTGCCATACCAAACCCGGTAGAGGACACCACTGCAGGGTTTTTTCCCTAAACGTTCCGGAGGGAACGCTTAGGGGAGCCCAGTGCCAGCAGCCTTAGGTACACTGAATTCTGGATCGATGATGATGCCACGTCAGGTTCCAAGCGTCCATTTGAGCGTTGACTAAGGACGACTAGTGTAACGAGAGCACGATGATGGGTTGGGCCGGAACCCACCCGGGCCAGGCCATCCAGCCGCCCAGCAACCAAACCAAAAAAAAACAAAGACATAGAAAAGACCAGTCGGCCCCACCGGTCAGCGTCCGGAGGCCACGCGACGCGTCTGGCGACCGACATCCCCGCACAAAATCCCGCCCGCCCCGTCCTCGGAATTCGGGCCGCGCTCCACTAATCCCCCACCCCGGTCGCCAATGGCGCGCTAATCCGCCGTCGGCGTATATAACACGCTCGCCATCCCCCATTAGCTTCTCTTCAGCAAAGTAAAATTCCATTCCATTCCCGTGCTCTGCTCGTGCCGTGCCCTGACCGTCCCTATCGCGCCGGATCGCCACCCACTCGCTGCCCCCTCCGACCCCCCACCCCACTCGCCTCCCCCCGCCTCAGATCCGTCCCCCAATCCGGCAACCCTAGCGCCGGATTCCTCCCCCGCGTCCCCGCCCGCCTCCGCCGCCGCCGCCGCCATTGACAGAGGTACCACCGCCTCCTCGCGGATTCCGATCTGCGGCCGACGCGGGGGGTCCGGCTTGCGGGCTGCGGATGCATCCGCGTGCGTGGATTTTCGCCCGCGGGCATTGTGGGAGTTTCCCTCGTTTGGTTTCGGATTTCCGGCTAATCTGAGCGGTGGTGTGTTCGTTCGTGCGCGTGAGCAGGTGATCGAGGGGGAGAGAGAGGTTGGCTGGCCGGATTCGGGAGGGAGGACACGAGGATGTCTAGGAGGTCGGTGAACCCGAGCCGGCGGGTGTCGGACGGGGGCCTGCCGTCCGTCGGCGGCCTGTTCCACCACAAGTCACGCTCGCCGCCCGTGCTCACCATTGCCCTCGTCGTCCTGGTATTTCCCCTTTGTTCTATCACCCGAATGCTAATGTTCCCGTTTGGAATCTGCTTCGACGCTGAGGATTTAGTGGTACATTCATGTTTGCAGGGCGTCATTCTTCTCGTCGCCTACTTCAACAGTGGCTCAGGTCGGTTAAAGACTCTGGGTTAGGCTCCCTAACTTATTTCCTAATTAATGTTGGATATGGTAAGTTTATGATTGCTAATTAGTAAGAGAGCTTGGCTTGTGACGTGCACAAATCAAATTCTCCACCTGTGTAATTTGTAGACTAGGGAAAAAGCATGGCTTCTGTGACTTTTCAAATTAAATTCGTCACCTGTTTTCTAAGTCAACACTTCATTTGAAAGTGAGGACACACCTATCATGCACTGTTGCTAATTGTTTGTGAAAAGTAATAGTACATACTACCACTGTTCTCGAATATGTGTCATTTTAGGACAAGCTATTTAGTTCAAAAATGAACTAATTTGCTTGTTCTAAACGTCATATATTTAAGAACAGAGGGAGCATGTATTATCGCACAATGTAGAAAGCAAAATAACTAAGTCAACATGTCCTTCAGTTGGCACATGGGAATTGTGATTTTAATCTTATCGGCATGTATTGTGGTTTTGTTCTGAAAGATCATAGTAAAAATAACCATTGTTTACTGATACTTGTCTGACTCTTTCTCCAATGTCCAGGTGTAACTGTTTCAAGCAGAGAAGCTGTGAGCAGGTCTGAAGGTATATTTATCTTTAGTGTCTGTCATTTCAGACTCTCTTGTCTCTGTCATTTCAGACTCTTTTAATCAAAACTATGGTTTCTCCTTAAATTTACTCTTGTGATGTCACAAGCACTAGAGTTGCAGCTTGGAATTATTTTTGTTCTCTCTGACTTCAAGCTATGCCTGCTATTGTAATGCGTACTTCATGTGTTCAACTATTTTTTGCTTTGCTCTAAAAAAAAATTGATTTTGCTTCAGCAGTCTCACACTGCCTTCTATTTGCCTATGGTCTTGTAAGCTTATCATTGTCTAGTGTTGCAGTAACATCAAAATCTTTCACACATTCCTATGCTGATTCCTTAGAAGCATTTTCCTAGGTAGACCCTGCATCAAGATCTTACTGCCTCCATGTTTGGTGCTATTCTTCACTAGGCAATGACATAGAGTATTAAAATGCTAGGAACTGAGGACCAATTATTGTGCACATGATAAATACGATTTCCTCATTGAACACTGAAACTATACCTTGCCATTGTAATTTGACCATAAGGTCATCTGATTCTTGGTAGGACAGGAAAACATTTTTCTTTTGTTGGTTAATTTACTACCGTTTAGTCAGACTCAGGGGCAGACCCACGGCTTGGTGACCCTGGGCGCCTGCCCAGGCTCCAGTGAGTGAAAGTGCATTGCATGCACAGTCAAGCCACGGAAGAAAATAAGTTTAGCTTGGTCATAAGCAACTGGGCAAGGCACACAGCAAGAACAGGCACCACAGCACATCTTCACACTGCAGCATGTGCCCAGCCTCTAATAAATATCTGGGTCTGCCACTGGTCAGATTCAGATAGGCTAGTAACTAATCCTGTAAATTAGGTTTCATGATTTATGGTATTAATAATTATGCGATTGATACAAGCCAAGCTAGATAGATTAAATTTGTCATTATCACAGTGAACAATTGAATTTTAATTGTTTGGTTGCCTTACTCATCTTCTTTACATTTTACTTTCCCATAGTATTAAGACGGAATTATGCTCGTATGCTCCTATTTTTTCTCAAACTTATTGTTTATGTCTGCATCCAGGTTCTTGCACATCAGAAGTTATGCGGGCGCTTCCTTATCTTAAAAAGGCATATGGCAATGCGATGCAAAAGGTCCTCCATGTAGGCCCAGATAGTTGTACAGTAGTTTCTAACTTGTTGAAAGAAGGAAAGGCTGAAGCTTGGGGAGTGGAACCTTATGAATTGGAGGATACTGACAGTAGTTGCAAGAGCCTTGTGCGCAAGGGCTTTGTCCGCATGTCTGATATTAAGTTTCCCCTTCCATACCGCCCAGATTCTTTTAATCTTGTTGTTGTGTCAGATGCTTTAGATTATCTGACCCCAAGGTATCTGAACAAAACACTTCCGGATTTAGCAAGGGTTTCCACTGATGGCCTTGTCATCTTTGCTGGTATGTACTTTTTTCTTGAAATATTTTCTATATTTATTTGGGAGAACCTATATTTGATATGCACATGCCTTCTTATTTTGAATAGAAGCGACTTTTACTTGAAATTTTCTTGTAGAATAATCTTTGGACTGCTATTGTTTTTCGACATCTTTCTATCAAGAACTGCATGTATCTTGTGTGTCTTTGGTTAGTTAGGTTTTCTTTATGAAATAGACACAATAAAAAGAAATTCAAAGGATGAAACTTAAAAATACTATGTGTTTCTATCTTACTATGTCCAAATTAAAATCGTGCTAGTGCAACACCAGAAATACTAACATCTTGTGGATCACAATGGTATCAACTTTTAAGGTTGAATGCTAGGTCTCTAGAGCAGGTACATGATTGAACTCTTGGGGTTGGTACTGGAGCTGAAACTTTGCTGTTCAAACCGCTCTAGTCTCACTCCTTTTTAATATTGGGTCATTCAAGGTTGGCCATTTGCTAGTGATGTCCACCTAGGCCTATGAACGTTCAACATCTGCAGTATCTTGCATAATTTATTAAACATAGCTTTTGTGATATACCTGGTATTGCATGTTTTGCTAAAGTGGATAGCACATATTGTCTGAGTAATGTTCGTTTCCTTCCTTCATTTCAGGAAATCCAGGTCAGCAGAAAGCTAAGGTTTCAGAACTACCAAAATTTGGAAGACCGGTATGGATATATAACTTCTGTTGACAGTGTGCAAATTTGCTGTGCGTATGATTTAACTGAGTGAACCTATTATTATGCATGATTCCTTTTCATGACGCAAACACTGTTGGATTAATTTTAGACAGTTACTGTTTTACCGATGGTTGAGAAAATTACTGGTTCACTTGGTTACTAGCTCTGTATTTCTTGTGTGGGCATATTTTTGTGTGTATGTTTGATGTGTCACTTGGTCAAGGTTGTGTTATGACGTAACTTGAGACGGTTAGCCAAGTCCATTGACCCATTACTGTTTCTGAATGTTTTCTCGAATACTGTTTCTGAATATTGATGGTTGGTTGTTCAGAACCTGTCGGTTTGGCCATTTTGTTGTGTTATGTGAGTACATTTCTTTTGTCCTACATCATAATAGGGTATCCCGTTAGTGCTATTGATGGTCAGTCTTGTTTGAAACTGTTGATTTGGCTGTTTTGCTGTCTAATCAAGTATTTATTTGTTCCACATTGATGATGGAATATTCTGTTCTTTACTGAAGGAAAATTACTTGGTGAAGATTTGCCATGACTATCAGAGTATATTCCTTTACTGACAAATTCTATCTTGTTTAATCACAGGCAAAATTGCGGAGTAATTCATGGTGGACTAGATACTTTGTCCAGACTGGCTTGACAGAGAATGAAGGACCATTGAAGAAGTTTGAAGAGGCTACATCCAAGGACAAATACAAACCAGATTGCCAGATCTTCCACCTTAGTTCGTAGGATTGTGCACGTCGACGTGATGCCCATCCAGAGCACCATGGATCATTGCCGCTCCAGTTTTGTAAGCAACATCTTTGCTTACCCTCGTTGACTTGCTCATCGTTCACGCTGGAGGAATCAGTCCGCACAAAAGAGCCAGCCTTCAGCTATAGGTAGCTTTATGTAGAGAGAGGCTTTACCACTTGATACTAGAAATTCATTCTGGGAATTAAATTATGTGTTATCCGAAATCGAAGCGCCGATGATATATACGTAAGAACTTCACACTGCTGTACTGTTATTCTTGGTGTGTCAGTTATCTGGACTGATTCACATGTAAGCTTATGATCCAAGAGAAGCAATTTGATACCTCCTTGCCCTTTTGTCTTCGCATAAGAAATAGTAGCGATGTCATTTTCAGTTAGTTGGATGATGCTTCAAGCCGACCCATTCTTCCTGTTCGGATACTTGAGAAAGATGGCCCACCAAACTTTAAGATCAAACCTCAATTCCTTTATTCAATCCAATTGTAAGGTTTTAGTAGTTGAAGTCCCAATCGCAAGCTTCGCCAAACAAGTACCGGAAGGCATAACAAACATCACTAGAATTTGTCCTAACGTCAGGTAACTTGTCCCATGTCCCCAACCTACATGTATGTATGTGCATCTTTTTTGTGGCCCTGCTTCCATTTCTTCAAGCACAAGCCCGTTGAGGCCATCTTTATATGGGGGGACTGGGATGTTCTTTCCTCCCCTGCCCCAAACCAGAATCAGAAATCCAGAGCACATCAGGTTTCCACCAGCAGACACCAGGGAAATCATTGCCACCCAACCAATGACTTTCCCCCAACCAATATTCCAAGCTGCTGCATAAACTACTCCATCCATCCTGGCATCTTCTCCCCCCCTGTCCTGAATCCTGATAAATATCAGCTTCCATCCTGCCCTGCCCTGTGACCTCCACACCACAGGGCAGGCGACTATATGCTACCTATCACCTTCGTCGTCTAGTCCAGGACATTATCCTCTCCTCGTCCAGTTGATGTGGCGGCCATCCCCATTGACCATTTCATTTCCCCAGCCCAGGCCTAGCTAATCCAGTTTTCTTTTATTATCCGAAAATCCAGTTGTTCCCCACTAAGCCGCCCCCCACGGTCGAATTGATTAGTCAAAGCTTGGAAGCTGTCTCGCTAATCGCCTTTATAAACCCCCCTCTTGCACTTCTTTCAGAATTCAGACAGAGAGGGAGAGAGACAGAGAGCAGGAGAAGCTGTTGGTTTGGTTTGCCTTTTGGTTGGAGCTGTGCTTTTGTTTGGTGAGCAGCCGAGAGATGGAGGGCCTGCTGCCGTTCCTGTACCGGGCCATCCTCCACCTCGCCAGCGGCGGGGAGACGCCGCTCGGCAACCCCTTCCGCAACGACGAGTCGCCGTCGGAGTCGCCCCTCGTGCCCTACTACGTCCGCCTCGCCGGCGCCGGCGCCCCCGACGCGCCGGCCTTCCTCTCCTCCGCGGGCCGCGGCTACTACGATCGCGGCTGAGCCGGCCGGCGGGTCTCCGTCGCTTGGAACCCCCAGCATATATACCACAGGATACGATACAAGGCGTGCAAAGAAGAAGGATTCTTGTGTGTTGAGTTTTGTGAGTGTTCGTTAATTCTCATCCTCCTCTCTCTCTCTCCCTTGGCGTTCTTGGAATAGCTTTTGTTCTGCCTTTCCTTGGCTTCTTGGAATAAAGGGCAGGGATGGATGAATCCAGGGGGAGCCTTGTCAAGGGGGCTCCTCTGCCTCTGCCTCTGCCTCTGCCTCTGCCTCAGCCGTTGTAGACTTGTAGTGTTGTACATACGGGTTGGTGTGCTTGCCAAATTGCAGGCTCCCAGAACACGGCGAATATGAAGCTGCTACTGATATACACATGTTTGTGATTGCAATACCAGGCTGATTAGTCAGTGCTCTGTGATGTTCTTGTCCAGTTGTTCATGATCTCTTGCTGCTCCTTGGACCTTTTCAATCTCCAGGCAGTCAGACCTAGTCTTTTTTAGCTCGATTTCTCTTTTCTTCCTTTGCAAATCAGTATGCCTTATGTGCGGTTTGATCAGAAGTTCAGAACATGGCATTTGAAAAGGAAAGGAGCATGTATTGTGCTTGATCGAATCACGGAAGCTGTTAGGCGACACTACAAGAACACAGGGAACCGGCGGAGAACAAAACACGCCATCTTTTCCAACTGCCATTGTATGGCACGCCTAAAAACTTTTGGGCACCCAAATCATCTTCTTTTATACTACGAAAAAAGCTCAACTTGAAACGGCGAATTCTCATTACGCTTATGCGGAAATCATTCGGTTCTTGAAAAATTCACAGCAAAGTTTCCTTTCCAGTTGCACTGTTCCAGTGTTTCTACCGAAATTTCCACGGCGCACACGAAAAGCAGTAAATATAAATGAACAATTGGACAAACGCGAAATGCAGCCGAAGAAACGGCTTTACCCTCACTGACGTGTGGGCCACACCCCGGCAGCCTGTGTGTATATACATACAGTAATAATGAAGCCGCCCAATCCAAAACCCAAGCAAACCCCTCCTCTCTTCGTCGCCTTATCCCCTCCTCCTCCCCTCTCCTCCGTCGCTCACCTCGACACCGCCATGGCCTTCGTCTCCGCGACCGCCGCCGCCTCCGCCTCCATCTTCATCTCCGTCCCATCCGCCGCACGCGCATGCGCCTGCCCGCAGCCCCGGCGGCTCCTCCTGGCTCCGCTCCACGCGGCGAAGGGCGCCAAGTCGGTGCCGGTGGAGGTGGTGCTGGACAGCAAGGTCAAGGGCAAGGAGAAGAAGGGGTCCGGCGCCGGGAACCTCCCCGGAGCCCTCGACGTCGAGATCAGGGAGGCCCAGGAGTACCTCGACAGCGACGAGCAGGTGACTCCCTCGTGTTCCTCACTATTGAGTAATCGACAGCTGAATCATTTGGTTCCGGTCGAATTGCGTGGAATATTTAGGGATAGTGTGTGATAAACTCGTAGAAATAGTGAGATTTCGCGACCAATTAAGTGCCTCTATCCGGATTAGAGAGGATTTTGTGATGGAGACGGGTTTTTGCTGGAATATTGTCAAGTTTTTGTGATGTATTTGTTAATGATAGGTAGGAGTTTACTGCTGAATGAGTTCAATACTTTTGTTAGTTGCTGAATATCCACTGGGTTGTAGATGTGTCGATAACTTGGCATGTTAGGAGGAAGAGCTTAATTCACACTCAGGGAAAACTGAAAAATGATTACCATTGTTTTGGACCACTTAATGCTAGTTCGCATAGAGGATTTACGTTTTTTTTGCGGGTGCATAAAGGATTTTCTTTACACAGAGTTTGCTTAATTATTAGAAATGGAGCAGGCTTATCTCTCGAAAAGGGTATTTTACTATTTTTAGTACTCGAGTGCACTTGATGGTAGTGGATTGAACCAGTTCATGTTCTACATGGGTATCATTTCCTTCTGCTCAACTTGGCATCACAATTTTGCAGTCATGTTTTCTATATTCTCTGAGAGATCATACTAAAGATTTTGCCATATGAGTTGTCATTCAGAGAACTGTTTTGTTCTTTGCATCTGCTATTCACTGTCTCGTTGGATCCATATTTTGAACTTCCTTGATTTCGTTTTTTCTTGGATGCTCACCTTAATAAATGTTGAAGAGTCTAGTTACATAAACCATGTCTTAGGTGTTCTCTTTTCTTGTTTGCTGCCTGCTTCATACATTACATATGAACAATAAAGCATGCTGGTGATACTTCTCTGCATGTATGTTGTGCAATAACCTTTCATATGAATTACAGCTTAACTCGGTTCCATGTTTCCACTTTTTATAATAATATCCCAAAGAAGTAAGAATACTTGGATTGCTTTTCTTCTGACCAGCTGCAATAATTCAGCTGATGTCAAATCATCCGATCATTCTAATGATTTTAGGGGAGTATGTATTTATATGACAGGGACCAATGATTGAGTTTGTTGAGGGTTTATTTGGTTTCAAGTTTTGAACTACCTTGAGGCTCCACATGAGAGCAACGTTCAAACTGACATTGAGGTTGACTGATAAATCTGGTCATGCACACTCCTGAAAAGACTTTGGCGATACTACTTTCTGCAAGATTTAACATTTGGCATAAAGTCTTGTTCCACACCAGTACTTGGTTTTGCAAATGTTCAAGCTTTATAGCTGTATGCTTGTATTCATTTATCTTTCTCATGACAGGAACCTGTTCCAGACAACTTCCCTTTTGATATACTTGACGAAGAGGGTATGAGCGTGGTTATTTTGAAAAGGGACTACAAGGATGAGAAGATTGAGGTTATTGTCAGTATTCCTAATTTAGAAGGGGGCCCTGAGTTTGATGATGAGGATGGTGAGGGTGATGAGAGTGCTGGCAAGGACAATGAAGAAGAAGATGATGAGAGTGCCGGAGATAGCAGTGTGTCTCTAAAGGTTGTAGTCTCCAAAGCCTCTGGCCCGAAGCTTGAGTTCACCTGCACAGCCTTCCGTGAGGAGATCACCATCGATGACATGCTAATAGTAGAGAAAACAGATGATGATGGAGAAGAGAAGTTCCCATACGAGGGCCCTGAATTCACGTAAGCAATAACAGTTTCTGCATTCAGATTTGGGTTCTATGATAATGAAATACTAGCTGCTAATCCGCTCAATACTGGTTCATTTATATTGCAGGGAGCTCCCTGTGAATGTGCAGAAAGGCCTGTTCAAGTACCTGGAGCAACGGGGGATCACGCTGTCAGCTACCAACTACATGCATGATTACATGGTGACCAAGCAGGCCAAGGAGTACATCCGGTGGATGACGAAGCTGAAGGATTTCGTCCGGCAATGAGGAACAGCAACGTGATTTGCAACATTTTTTTGGTAGCCTAGCCTTAGTATGTGTTACAGGAATATTACAATCACGCAAAGTTTGTTGCACTCTCTAAAGTAGAGTAGTGTATCTGTCTGAATGGATCTGTATCAGCTGGCGAAACAAGAGCTGGTAGATTTCCAGCTATTTTTCAAGAAAATTAAGAATTACCGGTTACTGCTAGCTGTAGCCGTTCCTTAGTGATGCTTCTCTGGAAGTCTGGATATATGTTTGCGTAACTCTGATGGTATGACCTTGTACTGTGCTGAAAGCAGCGCATCTGCATCTGCTTGCTAAAGATATCTGTTTCGTTTGAAATAGTGAGGGATAAACAATCAGCTTTGGCCTTTGGTCATGTACTTTTACTGGGCTCATGTTATTCTGTAAAACTTTTTTGTAGCCCCAGCTTTCTTGGAAGTCAATATTCGACAAAAATCCATGTTTCAAAAAGATAAATTGAGCGGCTGTTTAGTCAATACTGAGCACAAGAAAACACTAAGAATTGTAAGGTATTTATCATTTGGGCTCCGAAAACTGTAAGGTACACCGGCGGATCTACGTTGGGGCAAGGTGGGGCAGCTGCCCCAGCTGGATTTGGATCGCAGAATTACTTCCCCTTCTTCTCCAGCGAAAATCTGAGCTCTGGAAGCACCCCTGGCTGTCTGGACGCTTTGTCGCCGGAGGTAGAAGAACAGCCCCAACTGGGCTTTTATTCGCTACCTCTTTAACTTCTGGCCCAGCAGCCCAATGCCTAAACTAAGCCCATCGGCTAACTCCAGACAAATGATAACCTTTGTGTGCCTGTGTCCATTGCTAATTGCTTAATGCTTGGATATGGGTCACTAAATTGAGTAATTGACAAGTAAATTTTGTGCAGACTCGAAGAATTATTTTACAGGTTTGGTGTGTTAATGCAAGAACTATAAATTTATTCTTTAAATTTAAGGTAATATCTCAACTTCGCATTAAAATTATATGATTGTGATATACAGATACATTAATGCGATCTGAATTGCTATGTTCTTAATTTTGGTTTAGTCAATCATTAGAAGTTCGCCCAGCTAGATTTTTTTTCCTGGCTACGCCACTGGTACGGTATTTATCATTTGGGCTCTGAAAATGCATTTCGTTCTTAGTAGATTGTAGGTATATTTCCAAAAATAAAAAAACAATTCCTTTCTTCTTCCCCAAGAAGCACATCCTGGCGCGTGGAAATGACGGAACAGAACAGGCTAGAGATCAACCTGACAGATGGGTCCCACCACCGCCTTCTTCTTAATCTTAAGCCTCCCCACTCCCCAGTCCCCACCCCTTCAAGAAATCCCAACCCCAAAACCCCGAAAACCCTAACACACGCCGCCGCTCCTCTCGCCATGGCCCTCTTCGCCGCCGCCCGCCGCGCCGCGGCTTCCTCCGTGCCCCTCCTCCTCCGCGCCTCCGCCTCCGCCTCCTCGGGGTCCCACCGCGGCGCCGCCCTGCTCCGCCCTCTCGCCGCCGCCGCGGCGCGGCCGCAGCCCCGGGCGATGCCGTTCTCGTCGGCGCCCGCGACGAGGCCCAGCTCCGACGCCGAGCTACTCAGCGTCATCGAGTCCGAGATCAAGTACGCCGAGGACTGCGACAACCACAACAGGGTAAGTGACCCGATTCGGTGATTTCCCCTGTGAATAATGTATCTAGTTAGGATCTAAGCGTAATAGCCCATAATCAATCCTTGTTTGTTGCACCCTGAGAAGTCCAGTAACGGGAGCGAGCAATTTTATGGCCTGCTAGGTGGATTATCTGATTATTTGTCTCATGTAGTCTGTTGTAATCGCTGCGAATTGGGATGTGATGTTAGGGACGCGGAGGATTTTTAAATATTATTGTTGTGTTGATATTTTGGTCCAATCTATATGCTCAATCCGTGAATGGTAGCGTTGTTTGCACTTTACATAGTGCTCTTCTGTAATTTTTGTTTTCCAAACAACTAGTTCTTCTGCATGAAACAATTAGTTCTGCATGAAACAATTCGTTCTTCTGCGTTGAGGCAGAATATAAATAGTCATTCGCCGGTTTCCTGCACCAAATTGCCATGTTTTATGTATCTGTTCTTAATTGCTACTCTTCTCATGATTTTAATCGATGAGGTGGCATTGTGTCTTTGTTTCTTCAGTTTATATAACTGTTCTGATCAAGCAATGTGTCACTTAGTTCTTTATTTTAACACAAAGATTTTCTTGTGGCTTCACTGCCTGAGCCCCCGACAGCTTTATATCATTTGATTCATGTGGCTGTCCTTTTGTACAGTTTGGTTGTTGTACTGTGGTTTTATTTATGGAAGCTGATGGGTATTTGCTGCTGCTCGGTGATCTTGTCTATTAGTATGGTCAGTGTGATATCAGCATTGTGTTCCAATTTAAATCATCCATGCTGGAGTGTATATATGATTGGAAGGGAGCAGGGAAACAGATGACTTGATTGCCATCTTACCCATGTAGCTCTGGAATGCTTAATCCTGTTTGCATTGCACTTGTTATAGGATAGAAGAGAGAGTCAGTCTGGGAATCCATGATTTAGCAGTTTGGCTCAGCCTTATATGATTTTTGGTATGCAAAGATTAGAAATTGAGATTGATATATGTGATCCGCCCTGCGTGTTAGTTCTGATGTCAACTGCTGTGGGGATCTTACGCAGAGAAATTTGCCTTTAAGTTCTGTGCATATAGCCTGTAGAAAGACTTTGTTCATTTCAGTAGTTTTGTTTTGTGGTTGGGTTCTCATTTGTTTGTTTCAAAACAGGTTGAGGAGATTCCAGATAACTTCCCTTTCAAAATCAGTGATGAGAAGGGGACAAATGCAGTTAAACTTACCAGAACATATCAGGGTGAGCAGATTGAGGTTGTGGCTCACATGCCCAGCCTAGTCACCGGAGATGAGCCTGATCATGACCGGGATAATGAAGATGAGGACAAGGAGGATGCCAGCGGTGAAGATGAAGGGGAGAAGCCCCCACAGTCGAGCGTCCCTCTCACGGTCACTATCACCAAGGGTGATGGCCCCGTCCTTCTATTCACCTGCACTGCCTATCCTGATGAGGTGCTCATTGACTCCTTGTCCATTGAGCAGCCGTCAGGGGATGATGAGAATGACTTGATTGCATATGAGGGTCCTGATTTCAAGTAAGAAACCATAACTAAACTAACTTTTTCTGTTTTTTGAGCATAAAAGTGCTACAATCTATCCCTGCCTAGTGCTGACAATCAACATTGCCTCGTTTGCTGCAGCGACCTTGATGAGAACCTGCAGAGGGCATTTCACAAGTATCTGGAGCTGCGTGGCATCTCACCAATGACCACAAACTTCTTGCACGAGTACATGATCAACAAGGACAGCCGTGAGTACCTCCTCTGGCTGAGGAAGATGAAGGACTACTTCAAGCAGTAGAGATCAACACCATCGTTATCAACTTCCCAGGCATAAGATAGCCAATGTTATTTGCACATTGAGAATTTAGAGCTCCGAACTTCTCATCTTAGATAAGTATGAAGGACGCGAATGTGATTGCATGAACGTTCCCTTGACTGTTTTTGGTGGTGTCATATCAACCGGTTTTGGAAGTTGGTACCAGTGATATTTTGGAAAGGTTTAAGGATTCAACTTATTATTGCTCTGCCACTTCTTTAATGCCAGAAATTCTTGCCCCAATAAAACATTTGAGAGGCATTTGCCCTGTTATTGCGTTGGTCTGATCTTGATTTCTTGATTATTGCGTAGTTCATGTTAGCGGCGGTTCATATCTTGATCTTCCTAGGTAGTGATAGGCAAATGCCTAGTGCTTAGCCAAGGTGTTTGACTGTTTGTTAGTCATCATAGGTTAGCCAGAACAAATTTTTGCTGGTCATAGGTAAAGTTCTGAACTTAACATTCAGATACCAGCACCGTTCCCACCAGCAAGAAATATATGATGATTCCCCATGCTTTACCGAGAGCTAGGAGATCATCGTGAACAAACTGGTCGGAGTGAAAACTGATATGCAAGTGTTAATTGTTAGCTTTCAGCTTTGTCCAATGACTGTCATTTTAAAGAAGACACTTGGTACTGCTCATAGCAGTGAGCAAAGGAATTCAGTCTGTATATCTGAAAACACAGTTCTAATTACACGTGTTTGTTTGTTTTCTAGATAACAAAATCCTAGGGTCCAGAAATGAATTTACCTGACAATAACAATAAATTGATAGAAATTCACATTGTGCAATCTCGGGTGTCTGCTTGTGTTTGCTGATGTGATGTATAGTGGTGGACCAGCCAAGGATTTAAGTTGTGATTATTGGTCAAAGGATGAAGAGCAGGGGACATGAGCAACAGTGAAATGGCGAACTTGCTTGGTACTACAGTACTTATTAAGCAGCAAGCAGACTTAACTCTGAAATACTAAAGGTACCATGGAGCGAATTAGGCTTAACTCGGGTAGTTTGAAAGTCAACTGATTTTCAACTCCATGATTTGCATATGGTTGACATTGACAACATCAAAGGAACACCATGCAGATCTCAATTAAGGGATAAAGCAGATTATATTACCAAACAACACTGCCATGTCGAATAACAATTGAGCATTGGTAGTCTTGGTCGCGACAACAGTATTTTGTAATCTATATCGGACACTGCCTTGCCTCTTTGACACTCTGCTCATAGAGGCGTTGTTGTTTTTGTTTCTTCCTCTTAATAAAATATGTGCTAAGGCACGTTCGCTAAAAAAACAATTGAGCATTGGGAAAATTGAATTCTTACCATTAAAAGATCACATGTTTAGATATATACCACTGAAAGATTCAACTATGGGTATATAGCATCAAAAGATGGGACGTTATAGACATTTGCCATTCTGTTACCATCATCATTAGTTTTATATTTTTTTCCGGTTTGACCAGCGCCCGGACGTCCGGACGGACGCAAAAAATCGGACGGTGGGGTCCACATATATGCAACATCGAAAAAGTTATCCGGAACATTAAAACTTAACATTTGCAACACAAAAAAATCGTTGAAAAAATGGTGTCATCCATTGATCGATAAAACCCACTGCAACATCCGATTTATGTTGCATGAAACATTCAAATCCACGTGAAACATCTCAATAAAAATGCAACATCCGGATAAAACACTTACAACATGCAAGCGAAACATATGCAACATCGCAACATCTCAGATCTACTTTTGCAACATTCACATCAAACAGTTGCAACATTCGTCTAGAACATCCGAAACACGTGAGACATGCTGTTGCAACATGGAGCGAAACCCTAGAACATCCCAGATCTACTTTTGCAACATTCACATCAAACACTTGCAACATTTTCTTGGAACATCCGAAACACGTGAAACGTGATCTTGCGACATAGAGAAAACCCTAGCCAAAAAAATGAGAACCGGAGAAGGAGGAGAAGGATGGCGAGCAGATGGCGCCGGCGCGAGAGGAGATCGTCGCCGCCGCCGCCGCCCGCGGAGGATAGCCGGTGCGCCACCCCCTCCCCTACCTCGCGACGCGTCAACCACGATGCGGTGGCGGATCTCCGCGTGCTCGCCGGCGACGGATCTGCCGCATCCATGGCCGGCTCGAGCAAGCGACAGCAGGAGAAGCTATCTGCGGTGATTATGGCGGCCGACGCCCCCCCGGACGACAGCGGGCGGGGCGGCGCTCGAACGACGGCGGGCAAGCGGGGCGGCCGCCCCGGGCCTCCAATTTGGAGGGGCCTCACCCAAGCACGCAAAACATTAGTGGCGTGATTGGATGGGTGGGCGGTTCCAGCCTGCATCGCACCAGTGTACCAGGCTCTCCCTGCCCAGGCCCCGTGTAGTGTATGCAACACCGTTCTGATTGGTTGTACGTATGTATGCATGCATGCTGGCTTTTCACTGCTGCTGTTTGGTTGTCAGACTATTCTTCGGTTCCCGCACCGCATGTCTCACTGCCACACAAACAGCTCGCATCGCTGCAGCCAGGCTCCGCAGAAACGCAAATGAAATCCGTATCCAACGAGCCAGGCTAGAGGCCGCATTTTGCATCCAATCACCCCCAGTAGTATTAGCCCTTGTTTAGATCTCAAATTTGGCTCTTAAATTTTACTATGCAAAAAGAAGATTTTCATCAATATCGGGACATGCATGGAGTACAAAATATATATGAAATCAAAAACTAATTGCACAATTTTGTTGTACTTTGCGAGACGAACATTTTGAGCCTAATTAATCAATGTTTGAACAATTTTTCACAAATACAAACGAAATGCTACAGTGGCGCACCAAACTTTGCATCTAAACAAGTATTTGGCCAAGTACCAAAGACGTGAAGTTGCCGGTCTGGATTTTCCGGCGGGCTTCCGTGAGAAGGATCGAGAGCGAATTAAAAAAGAGAGAGAAAGTACTAGCGTCTACGACCACGAGAAGCTAGACTTGACTCCGCGTCCGCGAGTCCTCGTCTGCGGCGGCGGCGGCGGCGACGCCGGCTGGACACGAGACGCGCGAGGCCGCAAGCGCCGAGCGCGACGACCGACGACGGGCCCGACGGCGAGACCGCAAGAGGGCCTCACATTTTTGTTTCGCCCCGGGTCTCCAAAAACTCAGGACCGGCACTGCCTACGCCCTTCCCTCCACAGTATGTATACCTATTTTCCTTTTTTCCCCTCAATTTCGTGGTTCTATGTCCTAGGGTTTTCCTCTATCTCGTAGTGCTGACTGCTAAGCAATCGACCCCAAATTAAGCCTAGAATCGAGCTGTATGGATCCTGCCAATGTTCCAGAGGGGTAATAATCTTTTCCTCTCTTCTGAATCTCTGCAATTTATAACCCTATTTCGCTAGTTTGGGGGAAAGGTGGAGGGGTCAAACGTATGTGGCTTTACAAAGGGAATAAATGAGTTGATTTGGACCTGAAATTGACACTGATTGGTCCACCGCCTCGTCCGAAAAAAAAAACAAAAAGGCAACTGCAATACATCATGCCTCTTGTGTAATGCAATATTTTTCCTAACCCATTTTGGTGTGCCTCCTAGGAAATCTGGATCTGAAGTTGTTGAAATCTCTATGGTTGATGTCGAGCCATCCAAAATGTTGCTGATCCAAAAGTGATATCTAGTCCAGGTGTAACAACAAGAAACATGTCTTATGTTTCTCCAACTAGCCCAGGTCCTACAACAAGGAGGATGGCGTCCATTGCACCTGGAGGAATTAATCAGAGACTCATTATTAGCTAGATATGTTAGCTGTCGTTCTCTATTTTGTGTGAGCATGGCTGAGCAAGTGTGTGGCCTTTTGTGTAACTCTTTTGTAACTATTCTGCCGCTATGCAACACTATGTCAGATCATGATACTTCTACTGTGAAATTGTAAGAACTCATTGTACTCTGCAATTCTGTACTGAAATGATGGCAAATATATGTTATATACTGCTGAAAAGTTGTGGTCCATGTGCTGAAATATCGTGCTACATCCTTCTGATATTTGTGTTCCATTGTATCCTCTCATAAAGTTTCTGAATGAGGGATAAAGTGCTGCTATATTGCTGCTGGAATGAAGGATGTTGCTGAATGAAGTGCAGCTATATTGCTGCTGGATGAAGGGTGGATCCTAGCTGTAGTCCTTTTCTTAGCAAGGGTACAAGGGTCATATTTAACAGGGAGTTAACGGAAATGGTAAACATCTAAGAAGTATCATCTTTTAATGGTATATCTCTATAGTTGAATCCTGTGATGGTAAATATCCAAAGTTTGGTTCTTTTAACGGTATGGATCCAATTTACCCTTGAGCATTTGATAACTTCACAAGGCAGATGAACAACATGACACATTGTCTAATGTAAACTCATAAATAAGCATCACAGTTATACTTTCTGAAGACAAATGAATTGTGAGAATACAGATAATTCCAATACGCCATAATGTGGCGAATCACGTTTGCTCCAATGGACAAAACCAACAACTAACAAGTGACAACAACAGTAACAATATTACAGTAAACAGAACTGAGCAAGTAGCTGCATCCGTCTGAAAACTAACTGGTAGCCAATGAAGAGCTTGATTAATTACATATCAGATGAGATCTATCATCCATGATTTAACCATTGCTGCTCAAAGCTACAAGGGCTGAAGACCAGCATTACGAACACCAAATTTAGTCATGGGCTGAAGACAATTCCGCAAAACAGGGAATATAAGGAAAGCATGGTGCCAGAAAGTATTCTTGAAGAGTGCATATAACCAGCGCCGGCCCTGGACGCGGGCAAGCGGGGCGGCCGCCCCGGGCCTCCTATTTGGAGGGGCCTCACCCAAGCACGCAAAACATTAGTGGCGTGATTGGATGGGTGGGCGGTTCCAGCCTGCATCGCACCAGTGTACCAGGCTCTCCCTGCCCAGGCCCCGTGTAATGTATGCAACACCGTTCTAATTGGTTGTACGTATGTATGCATGCATGCTGGCTTTTCACTGCTGCTGTTTGGTTGTCAGACTATTCTTCGGTTCCCGCACCGCATGTCTCACTGCCACACAAACAGCTCGCATCGCTGCAGCCAGGCTCCGCAGAAACGCAAATGAAATCCGTATCCAACGAGCCAGGCTAGAGGCCGCATTTTGCATCCAATCACCCCCAGTAGTATTAGCCCTTGTTTACATCTCAAATTTGGCTCTTAAATTTTACTATGTAAAAAGAAGATTTTCATCAATATCGGGACATGCATGGAGTAGAAAATATATATGAAATCAAAAACTAATTGCACAATTTTGTTGTACTTTGCGAGACGAACATTTTGAGCCTAATTAATCAATGTTTGAACAATTTTTCACAAATACAAACGAAATGCTACAGTGACGCATTTATTACAAAGTGCAAAGTTTGGCACCAAACTTTGCATCTAAACAAGTATTTGGCCAAGTACCAAAGACGTGAAGTTGCCGGTCTGGATTTTCCGGCGGGCTTCCGTGAGAAGGATCGAGAGCGAATTAAAAAAGAGAGAGAAAGTACTAGCGTCCACGACCACGAGAAGCTAGACTTGACTCCGCGTCCGCGAGTCCTCGTCTGCGGCGGCGGCGGCGACGCCGGCTGGACACGAGACGCGCGAGGCCGCAAGCGCCGAGCGCGACGACCGACGACGGGCCCGACGGCGAGACCGCAAGAGGGCCTCACATTTTTGTTTCGCCCCGGGTCTCCAAAAACTCAGGACCGGCACTGCATATAACACCGACTTCCCCGTCGTCCATATCATATGATATAAGCTCATCACGAGCCCCACCAGCAAAGAAAACCAAATTACCATCTGGATGTGCTGCGACCAACATGTAGAGTTCATCCGTTCTGCGATAGTGCCTTCCAAGCAGGCGCGTAATGCTAGCACTATGCTCTAGGGTCCATCCATCATTTCCATCTGCCTCAAGTGCCCAAACTGATAGCCGGTTGTTCTTACGAGAATCTATGTGCATAGCATACAAGCGATTCTGAGAATGCGTGATGAAACTTGCAGGTTCAGATTGTATGTGGCTGCGAGGCATGCGAATTTTCCTCCAGGTGGTGCCCTGTGCATCTATTGTTACCACTGATGAATCACGGGTACTTGAATAGAGAGTGCCGTTAAAGAAGACACTCTCTGTATCATGCTCCACTCTAGTGTTGTCGCCACACTGGCTCTCCCTGAAAATCCAGCGTCCAGTTTCCGACGAGTAGATCTCCACTCCTGCTACTCCCAAGTTCGGACCCGTCAGTGGCGTCACGAACATGAAAGCATAGAAGCAGGAGGGCACGGCCGGATCGAAACCCAGACGCACGAAGTGGCCCAGGTGCCGAGCCTCTGTGCGCGGCAGCAGGATCCATTTCTGCGTCGCGGGATTGGACACGACGTACTCTGGCTCAAGAGGGGATGATTCGCAGAACTTCCAGAGAAGAAGGCTGCTGCAGCACTGCACAAATAAGGGTTTCCCGTGGCCTTCCAAGAGAGGGGGAGAAGGGTCGACCAGCGGCCGGCCTCTCCCCGACAGATTGAGGAAATGGGGGCAGCGGAGGTTGGCGTAGTCGTCTTCTTGGCGGCGCGAGTAGCAGAAGAAGCCGGAGAGGGTCTGGGGCGATCTCTTGCAGAGGTCGGGGTCGGAGCAGAGCGCGAGCCAGGATCTGGAGACGCACCTGAAGCGGCACAGCGACCTGTAGGGCACCCGCGAGAGGATCTCGACGGCGAGGTCGTCGGGGAGGCTGGGCACGCGCACGCGCCGCTTCTTCTTCGACCTCCTCGCCGTCCGATCTGCGGGTGGTGGAGGATTGAAGGCACCATCTCGCTGCGCCATTTCTTGGATTGGATGGATTCTTCGCGAACAATGACGAGATGGCCTGGCGGGCGGCAGCGCGGCGGGTGCCGGCGCCGGCGGAGAAGGTGGGGAGGGAGAACTGAGCGGCGGCTGCAGGATGGGAACAGTTTGCAGAAGAGCGGCTACTCACTCTCTATTCTGTTGGTGGACTTCAGCCCAGCCCAACAAAGGCCTTTGGTGGCCCAAAGTTGAATCATACAACAAATGAGGTGTTGGTGTAATGTGCAGAGATAGTGCAGGGAATTATGTTGCTGCTAGTGCCAATGTTATTAGTGGCCTGGTTGATCTAGCTTCTCTGGAAGCGCTGGCATGCAATGAAGCAATTTCCTTGGCACTTGACATAGGTGTGGGCAAATGTGTAATAGCTTTGGACTGCTTGGAAGTGATTATGAACCTTAATAGGCTAAACTTGTGTGCATACTCATCTATCTTAAAAGAGATAAAATCAAGAAGTGTTGTATTTGAGGAAGTCAATTTCAAGCATGAGGGTAGAGCATCTAATATTGAGGCGCATGTTCTTGCTAAAAGTGTTTGTAATTTGGCACTAGGGAGATATGTTTGGCTCCTTGGGCCTCCAGAAATGATGCATGTACCTCAAAACATTATGAATAAATAAGTGCCTACCTTCCTCTCAAAAAAAAAGAGAGGATGCATTTGCCGATGGGAATTGCAGTTGAATACGGAGTACTTGGATTGTGCTCATACCAGTAACACTCAATTTGTTTGCTGCGGTAAACTTTTATTAAAACGTGCAAAGTGCATTCAACACAACCGTGTGGCACAACCATGCACCCGTACCACAAACTTCCTGCAACATGATCCGAGGGCTTCAGTTCATTTTTATGACAATGCAGTACTTATTTTTGAAGGAGCATAAATTATCTGTTTTTTTAAGGAACCTATAAATCCGTATCAAGTATATCTCGGAATTAATGGTCTATGAGTCTACACATGCATCGGCAACCTCAAGTCCTCAACCATTACATTACAACCTAGTACAAGTATTTGGTGGTAACATAACAACCTACCGATTTGGAAGCTGAAACCAGTTAAATAGTGGAAAGGCTTCGAATACAATTAATCAACTTGCTTGTGGTCGCTTCTTATCTACGGCCACAGGCACGTTTAATGTTATTTCGTTCCGTAACAGTAATACTAATAAAAACAACCTTTCCTTTCTCAATTGAATAGTAAATACGATAAACCAACTTTTAAAAAAAAAGAGGTTGCACTAGCGCTGCGTTGTTATTTAAACAGAAGAGCAAGCAAGTTCCTACAAAGTTAGTTCTTGCAGTAGCCATCCGTTTGTACAACCACTGATCTGTTAGTAGGCTCCTAGTGTCACTCACACCCGCCAAAACAACTCGGCACATGAACATGCTCGTGCCTGATGCTACATCCTTCCGTCGCTACAAAAGACGGCGCACTCCGGTCCTGCATTCCAAAACACCGCAACTCCGGGCTTCGGCAGCACCAGACCTGGCAGCCCGGACACATCCCGGCCATGTCTTATATCTTCTGGCCGTGGTTTTGCCCCTTGCCAGCCAGATGAACTGCATGCTTGGGTCATACACTACTAGATAAAACCATCAGTAAAGGAAGATAGATTTTGATATTTGACACCTAAAGACTTAGCCCTGTTCGTTTGGCTTATCAGCCAACAGTATTTTTCTCTCAGCAGAAATCAGCACCAGCCACTAGTATTTTTTTCTCAGCACAAATCAGCACCAGCCACCAGCCAAACGAACAAGGCAAGCTAATTTGAAACACTCAAGACCCAATTAGCTATATATGGCCGGGCTAAACTCTAACCCAGCCTAGACCTGGCCTGTTCAAGTCAATGCAATATGGTTGTCTGGTTTGCTTGTATTAATAGATCCTGCATTGGATAGCTGTTGTTCGCTTGCTAGCTTGCATTGAGTCTGGCCACTAAAGCTTTGACAATTTGCTGATACCAAAATCTAAGCATAGACTATCATGAACAGAAGTAACCATAATGATCGAAAACTCGTTTGCTATTGTTAATTGCCTGTATGGTCTCTATGTCATTTCCAACATTTGACTTCATGACTTTTCAGTTTTGTCCATTAACTACACCAGTTTATAGAAGACACTTGGTACTGCCGATAGTAGTTAGCAAGGGAATTCACTCTGTATATCTCAGAGCTCATTGTTTCAAATGCCAGGTGGACAATTTTCCTTGCTTTCTAGATTGCTCTAATCAGAATCCAACACAGAGTACTGAAGGACAATATTATCAGAATATCAATGCAAGGACAAACAACATAACAGAGCACATGAGCCACACTGATGAATGGCGGAACTTGCTTGCTATTACATACCCAATTAAGTAGACTTAACTATCATGGAGCGAATTAGGCCTAGCTCAACATGACTTGAAAGTTCGCTACTTTTGAACCCTGTATCAGTTATCCTAGACGCTAAATGCTAGACGGTCGGTCACCCTCCGTTTAGTGTTTAAACAGTGTAGACAACAAATTAAACGGTATGCAATGTAGCACTAAATATATGCATAATGACATCAAAAGTTCCATACCACGTTCGTTTCAGTAATTGAAATTTGAGGAAGACACATAATGCACAGCGGCATAGCATTCTCATATTACACACCACAGCCACATACTCACTACTCTAGACTCTTATTTTTGTCCCCCACGCATTGTGGCCCAATATTCTCCTGCCAGCACCTAACTATCCCACCAAACCATGCTTCTTAAACATGTGTTAAAACAACAATTTAAACATGTGTTTAAGTGCGTAAGTGCATTTAACTCCCGTTTAATTCCACCGTTCACACTGCTTTTTGACCAAACTGACCATCTAGACTACACGCATACCATCCGTTTATAGTTTAAACGCGTGTAAGCGATTGATTACACGTGTTTATGTGAACAGTGCCTGTGATGAAGCACCATAAGGTCGGCACTACCAACATCAGCAAGACAGTATTGCCACGTCAAACAAAATGAGCACTAAATAACTTCAGGAAGGGAATCAAACAGCATGGCACTCGCTATTCAATGTCGACAGATAAAACTTGCATAATTACTTGCAGGAAACAAAGAGAAAAAAGTGAGAATGCAGATAACTCCAGCATATCAATGCGTTTAGTCACATTTACTTCAAACGACGATCTAACACTTAAAAAGTGATAACAGTTAGAAAAGTAAAGCAAATGGAACAAGTAGCCGCATCCATTTGAATAACTACTTAGCACCCAGTGAAGAGCTTGGTTACATATAACATACATGACTAACCATTGTCGCTTGAAGCTAGGAAGGAGCATGCATCTAAACACCAGCAGTAAGAATACCAAATTGATGTAGACTTTGGAGGTCAGACTTATCCAAGCCACTGCCCAAAAGTAGAGTTCAGGCCCTATCCAACACCATTATTATGAAGGCACTGATGCCGTGCCAATTTAGCATAAATGAAGCTGCTCTAACTTTTAGTGACCATCCGAAGAGGCAAAGACCATTCCACGAAGCAGGGGATATAGGGTAAACATGGGGCCATAGAGTATTCTTGAAAAGTGTAGATAGCATGAACTTCCTGCTTGTCCATATCGTATGACATAAGTTCACCATGCAACCCACCGGTAAGGAAAATCAAGTTACACTCCGGATGTGCTGCGATCAAAGTGTAGAACTCATCTCGGCTGCGATGACGCCTTCCAAGGAGTCGTATGATGTTCACGGTATGTTCCAGGGTCCACTGCTCATTGTCATTAGGCCCCAGTGCCCAAACTGATAGCTGCTTATCATTATCATTATCAGGATCTATGTGCATAGCATATAAACGACCCTGAGAACGTGCGATGAAGATGTCATCGTGAGCGTAATGGAGTCGTCTGTATCTTTGTGGCATGCGGATTTTCCTCCAAGTCTTGCCCTCTGCATCTACTGACACTAATGATAGATCAGTGGTAGTTGAATAGAGGGTGCCATTAAAGAAGACGCTCGGTGTATCGACCCCCACTGCAGTGCGTTCCTCCCACTGACTCTGCCTGAAAATCCAACCTCCAGTTTCCGACGAGTAGATCTCCACTCCAGTTACTCCGGTGTTCTCGCTCGTCACGAACATAAACACATAGAAGCAGGAGGGCATGGCCGGGTCGAAACCCAAACGTGCTATAACTATGTGCAAAAGGCGCCTAGCCTCTGCTGTTCGTGGCAACAGGATCCACTTCTGAGTAGCAGGATTGGACACGATGTACTCTGGCTCAAAAGTAGACGATCTCCAGACTTGCCAGAGGAGAAGGCTGCTGCAGCACTGCAATAACCGGTTACCCGCATAGCCCTCCAAAAAAGGGGAAGAGGGATCGACCAGCGGCCGGCCTTTCCCACACAAATTGAGGAAACGGAGGTCGTCGTAGTTATGACGGGAGTAGCAGAAGAAGCCGGAGAGGGTCTGGGGCGATTTCTTGCGGAGGTCGGGGTCGGAGCAGAGGGCGAGCCAGGATCTGGAGACGCACTTGAAGCGGCACAGCGACCTGTAGGGCACCCGCGAGAGGATCTCGACGATGAGGTCCTCGGAGAGGCGGCTGGGAGGGCGCTGCTTCTTCCTCGACCTCCTCGCCATCCGATCTGCAAGCGGAGGGTTGAAGGAATCATCAAACAGCACCATTTCTTGGATTCGATTGACTCTCAGATCAATGATTCGATTAATAAGAGAGAAAAAACAAGAAGCTAACCTCAACGGCGATGCTAAAGATGGTAGCGGAAGCACGGGGGAGGGATGCTGGGCGGCGGCCGCGGCGGCTCGAGTTTGGGGATTGGGAGAATTGAGCGGCGCACCGGATGGAGACGACGAGGGGGCGAGGCTGCAGTTTTGAGGGAGAGAAGAGAGAGCTACGGGGAAGAAGGCTGCTATCACCTAAACTTAGATTTCGGCCCAACCCAAGAAAGGCCATTGGTAGTCCATTTAAAATGAAGATGGATTGTGCTAAAAGAATTTAAAATTTGAATTAATCTATACCCGAAATGTTGAAATAGAGTTTGCAAATTGTTAAACTAAGCGTAAGAAAAACATTGAAGAATACTAATAGATGGTTGGTGGGCTGCAATAGTTGAGTTGGATCTGACGTGCCGTAAGGACAATATAGGAGCCGTCTATATTGTACGGATAGTATACAAGTGGGTATTAAGTGGTGTTTTCTGAATTAGTTTACCATGTATATAACTCTAAATTTATTTCTTCTCCAAATAGTTACATGCAAGGTTGCTCTAATTCATTTTACGAAATTTTTGGGTCAGCATAGGATCCAAGTATGTATATTTTGCATCTTTTTAAGAACAATAAAATCCTTCTCCCATGCTCTTGCTCATGTAGGGTGTTTTTTAATTTACTGTTTGCTACTTGACACTTGATAAGTCCGTGTTGAAGTGAACTCGAAATTGATGGTCTAGACGTCCATCGATGACATCCTCAACCGCTCAACCATAATATTTTTCTCTCAACAGAAATCAACACCAGCCACCAACTAGCCAACAATATTTTTCTCTCAGCATAAATCAACACCAGCCACCAGCCAAATGAACGGGCCTATACCTAAGGATATTTTGAATCTAAATATTGTAAATTGGTGGAAAGGCTTCAAATAGACTTCGAAGCTATACATGCAAAAACTAGTTGACTGAGACGTGTGTATGATGAAAGTATGGGACACGTTTTGATAATATCTCTTCTAAGTCGATGGCATATAGATCTTAAAAAGAAAGTCGATTGCATATAGTAGTATGACGATAAAAGTGTAAAACAAAATCAGCATGAACATGAAGGTCCCCCATCTCATCAGTGACCTCACTAACCATCTCATCAATGACCTCACTAATGTAAAAACGATCTGTGTTAATGCACGTCGCTTCGCCCGTGTCTATGCAAACAAATTCGCGATCGTCAGTGGCAGCTGCGAAAAGAACACATTGCACTCGTTCTTAATCCTACACTCCTCACTACAGAACACGGTCCAGTCGCACCATCCTTCTTCCGGCTTGCCGCAGCCGCTCACCGTGCACCGATGGCCGCCATCATCCTCCGGCGGCGGCAGCGGCGCCGCCGCCGCAGCCACCACCGGCACGTCCGAGGCCGGCAGCTTGGCCATCTTCCACGTCGCTTGCCGGACCGCCTCCACGGCCACCGCGCGGCACCGCACGCACCCCACGTTGCTCCGTCTCGTGTCCGTCGTCTTGCACCCGCCATCGCCGCCGGCGGCGGCCGCCGCCTCGCCCTCGCCCTCGACCTCCCTCACTAACTGCCTCGCGGCGTCGCTGGCGTCTCCGCCGCCGCCGGCCCTGTAGAGGAGGAGCGCGAGCACGTACGCCGCCACCCTGTGCCCCGCGGCGGCTGCTTGCGCGAGCAGCTCGTTGCCGGCGCGCGCGCACCCGTCGTGCCCGAAGGCGAGCGCGATCCCGGCGAGGAAGCACGCCTCGGGGTTGCCGGCGGCGGAGAGGCTGCCGACGACGGCGAGGAAGCGGTCCTGGTCGGACCACCGCATGTCGCCGGCCTCCCGCTCCAGCGCGACGCGCCTCCCGACGTCGCGGTCGCCGCACGCCGCGCGCATGGCGCGGCAGCTCGCGCGCAGGCTGCGGAGGTCGGCGACGGGCCGCGGCGAGGTCGCGGCGACGCGGCCGGCGATCTCGACGGCCATGTCGTGCGGCAGCGCGTGCGGCAGCGACGCACGCCGCGCCGCCATGCTCCGGCGGGTGACCACCACCATGGCGCGACGCGGACGCGAGAGCGAGATGGATGATGAACGGCGGCGTGCTCGATCGATTTGGTATAACTTAACTTGGTAACCTGTGAATCACGTACGTACGTTGGTAACTAGAGTAGCTTAACTTGGAAACACATGCTGTGGCCGTGGCAGTTTATAGTAGTGCTTGCTAGGCTATAGCTTTCGATTAGGAGTAGGACATGAACGCGTGCGAGATGAGAGCCGAGTACTCTGTATGCGATCCTACCCGGCCTCTGGACGACTAGGATTATTCTTTGACATTATGATCAGCGGATCCGGATCGGTTTGTGTCATGGCATCATCGTACGACAGTATCGTGTTCTGATGCTGTAACCGGATTTGGTGTAGTGATGACGAGTTGGACACGTATATGGCGCACTCAGTACTTTCTGCTGGGTTTTACGTGTCGACCGGCGACCCACTTTGACTCCGAAGTGCAAATGTCAGTCCAATACACTGGAGCAGCTCGACTGCTCGAGGTTTTCTCAGCAGAATGAAGACACTGTGAAATCATATTGCCACGTGGACATCAACACAGTTTTTTCACAACCGCTGCTGAGCACTCACCTTATCCGACGGCTGCACGTCTGCGCCTGGAGATTCGCGCCCGCACCCCTCTCCACCCGCGCGCCGCCACCCCGACGCTGCCGCCGCACACATGTCGCCGCTCTGCCATATGCCTCGCCGAGATGCTCGCACATGTCGTCGCCGTCGTCCCCCGCCTGCCGCTGCCGCACACATGTCGTCGACCTGCCGCCGCACGCATGCGCCACACATGACCCGCTACTCCGCCGCCGGCCGCTGCTGCACATGCCGCCGGAACATGTCGAGCGGCGGCCGGAGCTCGTGGCGGGAGTGGGAGGGCATCTCGGCTGCGCGGCGGAGCTCGTGCGGCACATGCCGCTGTCGAGGCGAAGCTCGTGGCGAGAATGGGAAGGCATCTCGGTGGCGCGCACGGGGCTCGTGCGGCACATGCTGCCGGAACATGTCGAGCGGCGGGGCGGAGCTCTTGGCGGGAGTGGGAGTGCGGCGACGGAAGGGGAGAAGGAGCTCGTGCGGCGGCGGGAGGCGGAGCTCGTGCGGAGCACATGCCGCCGGCACATCTCATGGCGGGAGCGGCGGGTTGACGGCGGCGCGGGGCGGAGGCGGGCGAGGAGAAGAAGAGAAAGGCCGGCGTGGGGAGAGAGCGCGGGCGGAGCGGCCGAGGACAGGCGGAGCGGGCGGGAAGGAGAAGAGGGAGGAGAGGAGAGAAGACGACGACGCGAATCTTAAAGAACATATGTGTGATAGGAGATAAGGTGTATGGGCACATAGAGTTGTGGTATTGATCATTCCACGTGGACATGTACAGACTGATCGAGTTTACGTGGATAATAAAGACGTACGCGGTGATCCGTGAGCACCATGCATGGTGCGCGCCGACTCGATGCTGCCGATATGTATGACTCCGAACCAGCAATGGAGTGAAGTTTGGTTTGGTATAGCGAGGGCGTACTGTATTTATGTGGTTCAAACATTGTCCTAAATCAATTACTCAATATACTCTAAAGTATTGTAGACCTTTATTGCTCATTTGTTTCAAGAACTTCAGCAGGTGCATGAGTAGATGTAGGTCATGTTTAATAGAAAATTCTAGATTAAGCTACATCAGGAACAATGAGCTGCTGAAAGCCTGAAGGCTCTTCAAAGTTCTGGTTCCTGCAGGGCTCTGAATCTTCCTCTCAATTGCTCACACGCGTTGTCAGTCAGATTGTCTGTATCGTGTATGTGTATGCCATTTTCTACTAACACTAATTTTCAGTTCAAATTCTAGAAATATGCTTATAGATCTGTTTGTTTGGCTTATTAGCAGACAGCCGGCAGTTTTTTTTCTCTCAGCACAAATCAGCATCAGTCATCTAGCCAACAATATTTTTCTATTAGCACAATCAACATCAGCCACCAGCCAGCCGAACAGGTCGTATATTAGGACAGAGAGAGTACGTGTGTCTGTCGCGCGACCTCGTGTCTGGAGTGAAGCCAGCAATTACAGCCACCGGGGTCATCACCATTCCACGACGGAGTCAGCAATGGTGAAAACGAGTAATAAACAATATTTTATACAGAATTAGCTAAATTTTATCGGGGTCGGCAGACCCAGTGGGAAGCCTCGGCTCCGCCGTCCACTGACCAGCTTCATCAACGTACTCCGTCCAAGTCAGGGGCTCTTATCTGCCTTGCCAAAGCCAGATAGGAGAGGTGGCTTTGAGGCCCACGACGGTCCATCAGCGGCCTCCGCCGCCCCACCTCTTCTTCTTCCTTCGTCGCTCGCCGTCCACCTCTTCTTCTTCCTCCCGCCGCCCGCCGCCCCCGCCGCCTTCGTCCTCCGCCCCGGCCGGCGGCGGCTGCCACGCCGCCCGTCCACCCCTGTCGCACGCCCCGCCCTTCCTAACCCGCACTACAAAAAATATGACCTTTTGTGACAAATACCTGGTGACATTTGACCTATTCGTCGTTATCATGTTTGGTTTTGTGACGTTCTATATCATACAACGCAACTTAGTGACAAAAATGAGGTATTCGTCATTAAGAGTAACTAAGAACCATCACAAACTATTGCAAAGCCAAAACTATAACGAATTTTGTTTTGTCGTTAAGCAAAAGTGTTAAACGTCATGAATTTTTAAAAGAAAAGGACAAGACTAGGGCGGGTCCCACTGCCACATGGACAAGTGGGCCCAAACTGTCAGCATCGGTAGTGCCCTACCACTGGTTCAAAGATTCATTTAAGTCTATGGGGCTTCAATTTTTATTAACTATCTTTCCTCGTAGTGCATAATTGTTTTCAATTTTCCATTTTTATTCATGTTTCATTCCCAATCTTTCAAGCTTCCTTATATTATATTTTTATTCATAAGGTGTGGCAAAAAAAAGATGAGGACAAAAAACAAAAAATGGGGCGCATCAAGGGATCAAACCTGACAGCACTGATGCAGCTGTTTATACTAACAGCACTGATGCAGCTGTTTAGGCTTCTTGACTAGAGTTACGATTGTTTATTCTGTAGCGCTGCAGCCTAAATAAGATGCAGCAATTGCAGCCGAATAGGCCTATGTTCACATGCTTCACAATTGGCATCTGCTCAGATTAGTCATGCTGTTGCCTATATGGTTTCGTTGTACTACTTGCCTGCATCTGCTCAGATTAGTCATGCGGCCACTGCAGGGTTATAATTGCCTAGCTCAATGAGATAAGTGTGCCTTACAGACTGCTTCTCTTGTAGGGGTGATAATTGCCTAGCTCAATGACATAAGTGTGCCTCACAGACTGCCAGGGTAGAAGAAGGGCTAGGATCTTGTGCCACCAGTGCCTAGAAGGTTTAAAGGTGAGACAAAAATTTCTCCAAATCTCCAAATCTGTGAGATAACTTGATGCTTGCCTGGCACTGCTGTGTGCTGCTTGTGCCATTCTGTAATGTTTTTGTAAGATACATGAAAGCCAATGCTTGTGCCTCTTAAGTTAAGCCACTCGAAATGTTGCTACCTGATCAGTTTTGCTGCTTGTTGCTTAAGTTTTTAGTGAAGTTTATCCGTGCCTTGCTGATCTTAATCAAAGGTAATTAGTGATAATATTTGCATGAGACAGTTTGATTGTTGCTGCAGGCTAAGCAGCTTAGCACACAGCAGGTAGACTAATAAGCTATATGTTATCTGCTATCTGTTGACTTCTTGAGTGTTAATAATGCCCTTTGGACATAAATCTTTTTAATTGGTATGCACATGTATTCGCCATGCTGCTATGTCCAGTTTTCAATATTGCTTATGCTTGCCATTTTTACAGTGCATCTGAGTCATGTCTCAAGTATATGCGAGGCCTATGACTCAGCTTGTAGCTAGATACTACAAGAAATTTGAGTTGTTAATTCATTGATTGTTGAATTTCACAGGTTGGGACCTTTGGTTCGTTAGTTGGAATGGAACTCTAGAAGAACAATTGAGTAGCTGAATTTCACAGGTTGGGACCTTTCACTGAACAGTTCTCTTCTCACTGCTTTGGGTGTGCTGTTTGGGTGTTTACCAGATATTATTTCAGTTAGAACTTGGAGTGCTACCTGTATTGAACTGTAGAAAAATTAGCACTTCACGGAATTAGCATTTCAGGGATCAAATTTTGATTCATTGATATGTGCTCCTTGCTTATGTAATCAATGTGTGGCTTCTGTAGGTCGTTGATGTTGTTGTTATTCATGTTCCCTATTTCTGTGAATATATGTTGGCTAATTTTCTACTGAGGATCACGACTGATTTTTTCATGGTGTGTTAAACATGCATAGGGCAGGGAAATTTTCTTTTCACTTGTTAATCCAAATGCATTTCTTTCTATAAAGCATTTCTTCACATAATTACCTTTGGATTGTGCAGATGAGCAGCAATGGAGCACATGGCCGGCAGCAGTGGAGCACACAAGGCAATAGGGCAGTCTCATCATCAATGGAGCTTCTTGGGACTGGCGTCCCTGCTTTTGTCCAGAGCAGCACTGTACTTGAGAGCTAGGATCATAGTCTTTCTGTGATTCCGTCAACTTAATTTTGTTTAGTTTGTAACATTTTGCCTGGGCTATATTGTATATTATGTTGAATTAGTGAGCTCTGGAATGAAATGCTTTTGGGCCGAAATATGTGAATTTTGGTGGGCCAGAATTTTTTTTTGCGCTCTATAAATAATTTGAGGCCGAAATGTTAAAAATAGGGCCTGTACAACTTTTGGGCTCAAATAATGGGCCTGAAAATAGTGGTTATCACAAAATAAAAAGGCCCTACAATTGGGCTTGGCCCATAAATCGATTGCTCACTGATGGGCCTTATTGGGCCATGAAATGTTTTGTGATGAACTAAAACGTCACAGTGGTGCTGCCACGTCACTGCCATGTCATCCGCACTAAGGTTTCGTGACGTTTTTTTTCTAAAACGTCACAATGTTGCTGCCACGTCACTGCCATGTCATCCGCACTAAGGTTTAGTGACGTTTTTTTGTGTCTTTAACGATGAAAAGCTGGCGTCATAATCTAGTGACGATATAATAATCGTCACAAAGTTTATGACGAAAAAATGCATAAATGTCATTGAATACCTTTTATTACGGGGTATAAGTGACGCACGCATTTTCGTCATACGAATGTCATAAATTACAAAAGATGACATAATTTACACTTTCTATGACATAAATAGAACGTTAGAAAACCCCAAATTTCTTATAGTGCCGGTGGGCTCCGCGCGCGCCGCCGGTCCCCGCCCATCGGCCGTCCGACCCCGCCCGGCCGGCGGCGCTCCCGCGCCGCCTCGCCTCCGCCACCGGCCGCACCGCCACCACCGCCTGTCGATTCCTCCCCCCACGTCCTTCTTTTCTATGGCGTGGAGGCCACTGGAGGGCCCCGAGCTCCCCTCCACCGGCAACCCCGAACCCTAACCTCCGCCCTCCGCCGCCGCCGCCGGCCTCGCCCACCGCCCGCGGCCGCCCTCGCTGCCGAGCTGCCCCCGCCCATCTCCCGCCCGTCCGCCGCCCAGCTCGCGCCCCTCCACCCGCGGCTCGAGGAAGAAGAAGACGACTCGGGCTCTCGAGAAAGAAGAAATCGGATGGATGAGGATGGAGGTCGGACGGCTGTCAATGTGAAAGCTAGCATGCTAAAAAAAACTTGTGGAAGCTATATAGAAATCCCGGTCCAAGTCGGACATGAATACGTGATCCAATCCAACACGTGATGACGATCAAAGCTAAGTACGTTCTCCTCCGGTTCGGATTAATCTTCGCGTATGATCCCGTATACATGTGCCGTCTGCCGCTGCGGCGGTGTTGGTCCAAGGTCACCGGCGGCAACCACGCGGCGAGGCTCGGCCAGGTGGTCTCCTTTCTGCTGCGAACCGCGTGGCTGTGGCCGGCCTGTGGGTTAGTACTTTCTCTCTTCTACCACAGAGCGAGAAAATAATACAACAGGTACGCAGCAGTGGACATTTTTCCTCCGAAAAACAGACATGGTCAAATCTGGAGTTTAGATTATTGCCATGTGAATATAAATAATGAGTGTCCAGATTGCTTTTATTGATCGAGATAATTTACACGTCACTTTTGATCAAACACATGCACGTGCTGCATATATAGTGTGTTTATTTTGTTTTTGGTTGCGGTGATTATTAACCTATGCGGGGAGGAAGACAGGTGGAAGAAAAAAAGATAAATAGCATGACCCACGAGTAATAAGTGAGGAAAAGAGAAAAGAAAATACCACGATTCCAATCCAAGTTGCCAAATATACATTCTATTTTTAGATTTTTAGACTTTGAGCTTTTAACAATTTTTAGTTCGTTATCGACAACCTACTTTTTTTTAGTCCAATATACATCATGCTAGTTCAATTCCATTCTCAACAAATAAGGTGCCACGTATATAAGTATAAAAAAGGTGCCACGTATAAAGAAAGGGTAGCATACATGTCGTAATATACAGAGTTATAATAAGAGAGAGCCAAGGTGTTTCGTTTCATTTCATTGAAAATAAGGTGCCACTTGAAACTGTCTCATTTCATTTGGAGTGCGGCTCCAATCCTGTGCGTTATAATTGAATGCAATATTTAGCATATGAAATAATATTATGCATAGGATAAAGTTATTCATTCATATAATTCAGAACATTTTAAATGATTTGGAACAGTTAGAAACAACAAAATGAAATCTTTCTAGACTACCAATAATCTCTTGGCCAAAACAAATAGGCCGTGCTAAATTTCTACTGTATATACTGTTGGTACTGGCTGTTTTACATGGGTCGTTCGCCTTGGCCCGCCAGCCAGCCTCACTGACTGTCGTGTCCCGTCAATAGCAGTTTACGCCAGTCCCTTCCTATTCCTTCCACGTACGATCCACGTCTCCTTTATGCACTTCCATATTGGTGATGAGTTCGATGCTTCTTGTTCTTGAAGCTTTATGCACTTGCTAATCTAGGATCGATGCTGCATTTTCCCCCTCTTTCAATCGGTAACAGTAACGGATTAACCTGGCGGAGAAATAGCCGCATATTCCTGAGCAGGGTCACATGATTTCTAGTGAAGTAGAATAGATAATTGGAATTTGGGGTCAACCAATATGGGATCGAAAAATCCGCCGCTTGTTTGGTGTCTTTTCTCTAGCTCTACTGATCTCTGTCCTGTTCTTGTGTTCTACCGCAACTTAGGGTTAGGGATGAGGACAAGCTTGAGCCCCCAGACCAAAAAGGGTTCATCACAAGGTGGGTTCACCCCTTTGTCTCAGCTAAAGCTCGGACACGGAGGGATCAGAGTCCGGGTGCGCGTGTCCAGGATTTGGGTAGCCCTCAATCCAATTACGGGCACGGAGTTTGGCCTCGACAGCCTCTTGATCGACGATGAGGTGATTCAATCCATTCCCCCAACTGAAGTTCCATTGTCCATTCCAACTTACTGATTGAAGTTATATATAGTGCCTAATTAGCATTTTTGGAGTCTCAGCACACTTTTTCGTTGTTGTTTTTTTTCCTTTTATACCGATTTGCAGGGTGTAACTATGCAAGCCCGTGCACCCCCTGGCGACATTAGTTGGCGTAAACCCCAGCTAGTTGAAGGGAAGGTCTACGCCTTGTCGGGTTTTACAGTAGGCCCAAAACTGAAGGACTACATGGCCTGTACGAATGACTTGATGATTTACATGTGGAAATGGACAGTGGTGGATGAGATAGATGAAAACACCGGTTTTTCGATACCTCGCCATAGCTTTCTGTTTGTTGATTTCGATGATGTTCCTTCTAGGAATGGCGACAACCGCTTGTTTACAGGTACATGGTTGGGGGAGCTGACAGTGCATTTGCAATGAAAGTTTTTCTGTTTGACACTGGTCTGAATTAAGACTCTGATCTGACCCTTTCGCTTGTTTGCAGATGTGATTGGCCAGATAGTGTCCGTTGAAGATTTGGGGCAGAAGTGGAAGTGGAAATTTTGGCGCAACATATCTTATCGTAACATATGTATACGCGATTTGAGGTGATGGTTACCTGTAGTCTTCCTGAATCATCATTTTTATTTTTGTTGGCAGCACTTTCGTTTATACATGACCGTTTTCAGGGAAAGGGAATTGAATGTTGTACTGTTCGGAGATCTTGGTCGAAATTTTGATGCAGAGCAGGTTTCTGCGCAAGGCCAAAAAGTCCCAGTTATTGCTGTTTTTGCAGGGATGTTCGTTCAACGATACCCTGGTCTGATCTCCACTCAATTATTTGCTAAGCCGCACTATATTACACTTTCCTATTTCCTTGTGTTGCAGATCTCATAACACTGTCATGTTATTTAGACAAAGGATTTACAGTCCGCTCAACATCAGCTTCAAAATACTATTTGGATTTGGATATACCAGAGGTGCAGTTGTTCCGCTCAAGGTTCAGTTTGAGTGAATTGAAAGATTTATACTTGTGGAGAAAAATATTAGTCCAGTACTAAAAACTGTTTTATGTGTATACAGTTTGACAGGTCCACATAAACCGATCAAACTCCTCCCGTGTCAGAGACAAAATCCTATAAATCCAGCTGACTTAGTTAAATGCTGGAGAACGATCAAGCAGCTGAAAAGCCTGAGCCCACATGAATTGCAGGTAAGTTGGTGCATGTGCATTGTGATCAGATTCAAACCTATGTCTCGGTCACTTATCTGTTCTTTCTCCTCTGTAGTCAGGAACCACATTTTTGTGCAGAGCTACCTTGAAAGGCATAGATTGCACCAAACGTTGGTTTTATCAGTCATGCTTCCACTGCAGACGGTCAATCGGTGGCGACGGTATCAATTCGTTGTGCATCCAAGGTTGCCCAAAAAATCCGCCGCCTGTTCCACGGTAAGAACCTGAAAGGCCCTGGCTGTCATTCCCTCATGGATGCTCAATTCATAGTTCCATACACTGATACACAGAACAAAACCCTGTTATGTTTTCCTTCTGAAAGTTGTTAACCATGTTGATGTTATTGGTAAGCAAGGTACAAGCTGAATGCAATGATGGAAGATGCAACAGGCTCTATGGATGTCATGATTTTTGATGATCAAGCACGGGATCTTGTCGGTGCTGCAGCAGAGGAGCTAGTTGGAGGGGTAACAGGCGAAAAAATTTCAGCTGTTCTTTGTTCCCATCAGAGCCATGCCTTCGTAATTGCTGCTGCCAACGGATGCTTCGTTGTGGAGCACATTCTGGACGAGGATGAGCTGCAGCTCATTGGTTCAGCTCAGGTGGCTGCAGGAGGTGGCCCTCTCCTGTCAGAGGAAGAGGGCTCTTCTGTAACCTACGACTGCAGTCCTGTAAAAAATGTTAAGAAGGTAGAAGATAAATACCCTTTTGTTTTTCTCTTTTCCTTTTAGAAATATAAAATGGCATGTAGATGTGAAGTGATACGAAGAAGAAAGTTGCATCATATTTTCTGGGGTGGCCTTCAGAAATACTCCTGGTCCGCTGATCAAGTTGGTTTTTAATTTGCCCATTGATGTTAGGAGAAGATGGTGGTTAAAGATGAGGATGAAGCAGGTGGTTGTGAATTGCCACAGGACGGGGGCTCTCCTGCATCCTGGAGCTCACGTTCACCAGTGAAAAAGGTAAAATGTGATATGAGACTCCTTTATTATTCTATTTCCTTTTGAAACTAAATATAGTCCAATTCAATGATGTAAAGCGAGATGTAAAGGTTGCATTTGATTTGGAAAACTGGATTGAACTCATGAAAACAACTACTTCTGACCAATTCTTTTTTTTCCCCGATTGACATCAGGAGAAGATGGCGATTAAAGAAGAGAGGGAGCCAAAAAGGCAGAAGCTGAGCAGGCAGATGAAGAATGACCATCTTTCTCCAGCCATCAGCAACATATCATCTCATCAGAAGAATTAGACGTGTACGTGGTTAGTCAGATCGTCAAAGTACAACGTATCTGCCGTAGTCATAGAAGTATCCTTTGTGCATTAGAACCCTGTTCTATCCTGTACATATTCCTTGCAATACCTATGTAGACGGTAGATCCTAATGTAGTAGTATCTCCTGCAAACAGCAAGGCTAGTCTGTCAGAAATTGCAGAACTGGAGCTGGATCAATCCTTTTGTCGCATGGTTCAGTGTAAATCTTATAGCTAATCACGTGTCATCGTATCAAAGTCACGTTAATTCTCTAAAAATGCTAGTAGTCTGCACTTTGAAGCAGCTCTTTGGAGAATTCGATACTGTGATGCATTTTCATTTTGAACGATGCTGTGATGCTTATGTTTTTAACATCGATACGCACACAACGATGCAGTCTTGGCCTCTGGGCTTGTGGCTGCTTGGCATCTGTTTTTTCCCCTCAAGTTCGTAGAGGTGCCACCAAAACCAAACGAAAGCATTCTCTGTCGGCTGATGAATTTTCTTTTGAGAAAAAAAAGATTTGCAAGAGCGTTTGTACATGCAAATGGAAACTACGGGAACAGATCAGCTATCTCCTGCAAACAGCACGGCTAACCTGTCAGAAACTACAAAGCTGGAGCTGGAGCAGTCCTTCACTCCTGTCACATGGTTCAGTGTAAATCTCTCATTGATAGTGCCTTGTTACATGAAACCTTGTGGCTAATCACGTGTTATTTTGTATCAAAACCATGTTAATTATCTCGTGCTATTAGTTTGTGCTGAAGCGTCATCCTGCTGGGAGAGGATGGTATGTCGGCGGGGAGCCTCTCCGGCAGGTCACGCGGCCCCGCGCGGATCTGGGTCGCGGCGGCGCCTGCGGCGAGCTGGCGATGTGCGGCGCTGCGGTGGTGAGCGCGCAGGCCGGAGGCGGCCCGACGGCGTGAGACGATCGACAGCGGGCCGGCCGGCAGCGGCTGGTCGCGCGGGGTGTGCACCTTTGCGCGGCGGCCGGGGTCGGGGCGCGCGGGCGCACGGCGACCGGCGGCCATGGATCATGTCTGGCTGCGGCCAGGCCTCCTCTCCCTCTCCAGCGCGGCGTGCGGCGGGGCAAGAGCCCCAACGGCGGCGGTGCAGCCTCCGCAGATATGAGGCCCGGGTGTTCTGCGACGGGCTGTCGTCGACCTTGGCTCTTCGGCTGGGGGTTGCCATGGCGGGAGGGGCTGCCTGTGACTCCATCTTGGCCGATGGTGCCGCCTACTGTCTTCGCGTCGCCGACGAAGCTATTCCCGTAGCGCCGTCCAGTCATCGCCGTTGGGTTCATGTTGTCTAGCCCACTTTGTGAGGCACGATGTCGTTCCGTTGAGGGGACAACAGAAGCTTTGAGATCATCGAGGGTTCCAAACCTTCCCAAAGAGTCGGGTGCTGTCGCGCGGGTGCATATGGAATCTAGCGTTGAGCTTCGGCGGCTGCGATGGTGGGCGATGGATGGAAGCGAGTGAGAGCGGTACTGGCCCTCTTGGCTCGTTGGGCGGAGATCCTCAAGCGTAAGCTTCAATTCGGTTGTCGAGTTGGGCAACGACGTTTTGCTCCCCCTCTTGAGGGCGTTGTCAGGGTCTCGTTCGACGGCGGTTCGTGGAATCTCTCCATGATGAAAATCAAACGTTGGCACCGTTGCGCCTTTGCCTTCGTGAAGGCGTTGTTTGGAGCCCTTCTTGTAACCGTTGGTGGTGGAGTTTTGGGCTCCGCGGATGGTTGGGTCCGATAGATGTTGTTTTGGTTTCTTGGCCCTTTAGTTTGGTCGTCTAGAGTAGTATGTCTATCTCTAGCGTGAGGCCTAGAGGGTCCTTTTAGGGATCTGTCGGATGTTGCCGTCTTGTGGTATGTGCTTTATTATAAACTGGTAATTTCAGTATTTTTTCTGTTTTATCTATAAAGCTGGATTCGGTCTTTGGAGGAGGGGAGAGAGGGTATGTACGAGCAATTGAGTACGATGCATGTGTTTGTAAATTTAAGCTCAGCCTTGTGGGCTTGCCTCTCTCTCTGTAGAGGCAGGTGGCCCAAGTCGAATAGTTCCCCGGCCCAATAGAGTTTTTTAGGGCACCCAGCGGCCCAGTATAGTTGTTCTCGTGGGCAAAAAGCAAATAAGCATGTTCCATGCTGTTTTCTCAGACTGCTTTGGTCAGTGCTAATCGCGTTGTCGTATGCAGTTGCGCCGCTAATCCTCAATCATAAGCACGGCGCTATCTCTCTGTCGCTTGTGGCACTGACAACCTTTTTTTTTCCCTTTCCTCTACAATCTTTGCGGTGACACTATCGAGTGAACTGTGAAGTGATATGCTTTTGGAACTCCGGTTTTCTGCAGAAACTAGGGGCGGCCTCCGTTGGTCCATGGTTTCCTGCCGCGCGCTGCCCTATCCATTTTTCGCATTGAAAACTTGGAACAACTCGCACAATGATATCATATCGATGAGCCCGTGACGTGGCAAATTGGAGGAAAATGAGCAAGCTGCACGATATAATGCATATTTAAATAACACAAATGAATAGATAAAAAGGACAAAAGAAAGAAAAATCAACGCAGAACTCCTTACAGCAATACAGCTCATGCTGCTCTACGGTGCATTTTGATGGCCAACATCCTTGGCCTGTCGGGTCCATTGCGACCCACGTGACCAATACTAATATCGATAACCTCTGGCTTAGGCCAACTTGTCACTACCAATCAAGCGGCGATTATTCTTCACGCAGCCATTTTTCCCCAACCAATATTCAGAATGCTTGCCATGTCTCACCGAACAAATTTCAACTCCAAATGCAAAACTCAGAGGCACAAATCAAAATGCACATTGAACTTATTTTTTTCTTATGATAGTGCTTGTCCAATTTAAAATAATGAGTTCAAATGCACGTGTACGGAATTCGAGTCGGATTTGTGCCGGGCCCTGCGAAATTTCTTTCTTCTTAAACAAAAAGGACCTAAAGGTAAGTATCATGGGCAATATTGGGGCAGAAGAGCAAGAGAGAGAAGGGCTTGGAGAGGAGAAACGTGAGGAGGAGGTGGAAGGCACACCGCGCCCACCCTCGCAGCTTCGAATTCCGCCCCCGTCCCCTCTTCGGCCCCCCTCGGTCGGCGCCGCAACCCGCGAGGCGCGTTCACAGCGGCGAACCCTAGGCCCCCCGCCCCTTATCCGGAGGGGATGCAGACGGAGGCGCGCGTGGGCGTCGTCGTCGACGGCGGCCGCGCCGCCGTCGGCCGGCGGCAGGAGCAGCGCCACATCGGCACGGCGGCGCACCTCGCCGCCGGAGGGTTCGCGGGCGCCGTCAGCAAGTCGTGCACCGCCCCGCTCGCGCGGCTCACCATCCTCTTCCAGGTAAACCCACCCTTTTGTTTTCTCTGATTTTGTAGAGATAACTTTTGACGTTTTTATTCTGAGCTGTGGTGGTGGTGGTACGGATTGGAATCGACGAGCGGCGGGGTGGGGATTGTGGGGTGACGTTTTCTCTTCGTCATGTTTTTTTTTTCTGTTTCCTCTGGGAGGGGGAATCATTCATGGGTGTTAATGTTCTTCCCCTGTTTTAAGGTCTAATTGATTGGCGGACACTAGCAGGCAGCAGCCACACTGAGCTAATTAAGGAGGATATGTAGTATGCTTGTTTGCTTTCAGTCAATTCTGTAGTGTTTTGATGGCTGTTTAGGATGGGATTCTCTCCCTTTTCTGTGGCTTGGCTTCATTATCCGTTGGCGAAAGCAATACCATCTGTTGTTTTGAGATTCTATGTGCTCTAAAAGGGAATGAAGTAGCAACTTATCTGATGTGATAACGACGTGGGAAGCCTGTCTTCTTTTCTGGATATATATATATATATATATATATATATATATATATATATATATATTGTTCCCTTTCAATATACGATTCTTGAAAGGAATCGGGTGCTAATAATAAGGGATGGGAGCATTTTACTCTTTCTAGCTGTTAGTTTTGCAAGTGCAATTGTCAGAGTATTAATTAGTATTTGTAGGATATAGCTTCTTGAGAAAAGAGATAGTGGATTAAAATATTTGTCTAAATTCATTTTTCATCTCATACTAGTTAGAAGGCTTATCGAAATCTGGATGCTCATGTGGCGCTTAGAATAAATGCCTTTGTTTATGCATGTATAAGTATATCGGCATTTCAGAACATTGCATTTTGCTCTGTTATAGGATTTCTGGTTTGTCACTGATAGTTAACAAGAACTCTCATAATGTGTAAGCTAAAAGAAACATTAGGTTTCTCATGTGTTAGTAGCTAGTGAGTTTGCAAGTTATGATTGTGATGTGCATATCATGCATGCAAATAAGCAATCATGTTACAAGACATTCCTTTATGGATACTTCATTTCCTACTAGAATTGTGCTAAAAAATGTCTAGAGGTAGTTTCTATGTTCTACATCCTGATTGACACACAGATTATTTACATCTATCAAATATGGAATCTCAACTCACTTTGTAGCTGGACGAAGTATATAATCTGGCCAGCTGCACGTTAATAACATCATGTTGTATCAGTTGCAGTTTTGCATTTACCGCCCTCTGCGTAACTGTGGTCCATTCTGGTGCTTAATGACTATCCTGAACTCTTAATTCGTGCTTGAAAATATTCAACTCCTGTCAGTGTTACTAGTTGATGCTCTGTACATGTCTAATCTTGGATTGATCCATAAGACCATAAGAAATAGTCAACACCTTTTTTGACCTTAAGATTTCTTAAACGAGCTTGTGACATACTGATTCGACAGGTGGCGGGTATGCATTCAGATGTTGCAGCTCTAAAGAAGTATAGCATATGGCATGAGGCTTCACGAATTGTTCGAGAAGAAGGCTTTCGAGCCTTTTGGAAAGGAAACCTAGTGACAATTGTACATCGCTTACCTTATTCTGCCATCAGTTTCTATTCATATGACCGCTACAAAAATGTAAGCACCAAGATTCTGTGCCTTAAAACTTAAATAAAACGTTACCTTCGGCATTCAATATTATTTTAGTGAGCTAATTTGAAATAAGTATTTCAGCTTCTCCAAATGGTTCCTGGCTTGGATAGAGACTCAAATAATATTGGTGTTGTACGTTTGCTTGGTGGTGGTTTGGCGGGAATAACAGCTGCATCTGTAACGTACCCATTGGATGTTGTCCGTACTCGTTTGGCAACACAGGTAGTATTTTTTCTTTTCGTGAATAAAACATAGCAACTGGTCAATTTTGTATCCTCCTTCAAGCATGGTGTTGCTTTATGTACCAAAGCTTTATGCTATTCCTTTCGTCTGAATTTCTGCAGAAAACTACTAGGTATTACAAGGGCATCTTCCATTCGGTGTCTACAATTTGTAGAGACGAGGGTGTCAAAGGATTGTACAAAGGCATTGGGGCTACATTATTGGTAGGCCATGAACCTTTTACTGTTATATTGCCATTTTTAAGTTGGGTTGCAAGTAATTTTTAGCAATTACAGGGAGTTGGACCTAGTATAGCAATCAGCTTTTCTGTATATGAATCACTGAGGTCCCATTGGCAAATGGAAAGGTGCTCATCACTGTTACTCTTTATTTGATATTATAACAATCTCTTGAATTGTTGTTGTAAATTCTAACTGATGGCTATGGACTTCTGTGCATCAGGCCCCATGACTCTACTGCTGTTGTTAGCTTGTTTTCTGGGAGTCTATCTGGCATTGCATCATCTACAGGTAAGTCTGTCTGTCCAAAATTCTCCCTTAATTGTTGAATTTTCTTGACTAAATAAACAAAACCATGACACATTGCAGTATTTAGCACTTGCACAATAAGCATGGCCTCTTCTTGAGGAGCTAGCTGTACTCTTATTGTATTTTTACTTTTTAGGCAGCAGGTAAACAGACATAAATTTATCCATTTGCATTACTAAATTGTATATCAACGTCATAAAAGTAATGATTTTCAACAATTTGGATGTTAAATGTCACATTCATTATTGCAGCCACATTTCCTCTTGATCTTGTAAAACGGCGGATGCAATTACAAGGAGCAGCTGGGACAGCTTCTGCCCACAAATCAACCATAACTGGAACTATTCGTGAGATTTTGCAGAGGGAAGGCCTTCGTGGGTTTTACAGAGGTATCGCCCCTGAGTACCTCAAGGTTGTTCCTAGTGTTGGAATTGCTTTCATGACATATGAGACATTGAAGAGCTTGCTCTCCAGCATGGACACGGATGATGAGAGCTGAGGTTTTACATTTTACAAAGAGGTTAAACTTCAGTGAGATTTTAGCCATAGGTTACTGTCAGAAACAGAGTGGTTGCATGACCCGGCAGTATGGCAGTTTTGTAGTTGTTGGTAGGATAAAGCTTACCTGAGATGTGTACAAATAAACTTTCAGTCTTATGTTGTACCATAGGCTAAGAAGAGCAGAAGAGCACTTTCATCTTTGGCTTCATCGGAGCATTATGTTCCAGTTTTGTGTCATGAAATGTAATGCCCTTGCAAGAAGGAAAAGAAAAGCGATGGTCAAATGATTTTACAGAGTGTTTTTCGTTTGCAGCTAATGTGTCAAAAGTGATTTATGCATCATCTTCACTTCTGTTTTATATTTGTATTAGGTAGCAAAATCACTTCCAACATGTTATGGTAATCTTCTAGGAAGTGTAATTTGTACAGGAAAGACTTCATAAGAACTTGCAACTGGAGATTTTGTCGAAACATTTGCAATACAGGGTGATTAATGTATTTCTATAGTTATATATTGATTTATTTAGAGCTCAAGACTATCTTCAGTGAATTCAAAGCTGATCAACGTATCAAATTATTGATAAACTATTATCATGTGAAATTTGTTGCACTTAAAGAAAAAAGTCAGGATATGCTTAATAACTAGTTAATCGAGCAAGAATGCTTTCAGGGGTACGGCACAGCGGAGTGGGCTACTAGGACATCAGAATGTGTTTGGCAGTAGCATTATTTGTCTTACTTTACATTCCCGATACCTCCCAAGTCCTAAGCCTTATTACCATCATCATATCCGAGAGCTATGGTCTAGCCAATCAATTCAAATTATGCAAGAACGGAATTGAATGGTATACCTTTATAGGCCGAAGCAGAGGGATGTCACCGAATGAGTTACGAAGGAATTGAGGATGGCCATGAGCTGATTGATTGATATGACTGCATTTAAACTCTTGACAACTCCTTTAAACCATGCAAATCTAGAATAGAACCGAAGTACACATATACAGGTAAATGCACATATAATTCTGCTGCTATACATATGTGTGTAGTTGGTTGATGTATATAGTACTCCAAAAAAGAATAAATGAAAGTGAGTAAATTTTCAACCACTTTTGTGACAACTGAAGATGAAGATGCTACTAGATATTGAAGAACTTGCTCTTTATCCAGCATTCAAACGGATTGCGAGATTACGTGTTTCATTCAGCAAAGCGGGTGAAACCTGCTCTTCGTGCTGAAAGGATAACATGTTACATGCATGTGATGAATTACAAAGAGATCGATAGGCCTAAATTGAAGGCCAATTGATCTTACTCATCTTTTCTGTTGAAACCAACTTTCTCCACTCATTTGAACACTGTTGTGAGTGATTACACCATCGTTCATTCCTTTGCATAATTTATTGCATAGGAAACCCGCGTTGCACAGATTTGACGCACTCGAGAGCAATTCCTCCTTGCTCATCTGTTGGACCTTCGTAGAAAAGGCCGACCTGATGAATGCGATATGTGCTGCCTGGCCGTAAGTCTTGTTACCTGGACTCGAGAAAGAGGTGGTCCACGTAGGCGTCTTGGTGTGACCATGGCTGGCGACTACACGAAGCGATCGGTCAGAAGGTTGTCAAGCCCAGCGTCCAATTCAGTAATCTGATCCACCTCGAGCTACGGACACATTACTTATGGACATGCTAATTTGTAACTTCCCAGTACCTTCCAAGCCCAATAATATACTAACTTCATCAATCATCATCATATACCGATGAACAGAATTCAAACGAACAAATTCCTACATACATGCTCAAGAGTTAAGAGATTGCATACGCCCCCTGTAAATGTGAAACGAGCTAGGAAATGAGCTTGTGGAATTGGGAACATGGAGGAGAAGATCCGTGTGAAGTTTATATAGGCTAAATTAAAATGGAGTGAATGCACAGAGCCTGAATTACCATGTGCCTGGTGCAATTACCGTGGACCTACTTTTGCCACAAAAGTGATGATACCGAATTTATACGTATATTAATGTCTATGCGGGCAGGTGCCTCGTCTATGGTCCTCATCCATTGGTATTTTCTGTGTATATCAATTTCTTCTTTGCACAATAACTCGTAAATAAAACTTGTTATTTGTTCTTTGTATATTGCACATGTTGAAAATAGCAATACATACTTGAGAAGCTTCTAGAAGATTGGAGAGAATGCATGAAGCTATGGATGCCATGCTTCATGTGAAGTATGGAATTCTCTAGAATCAAAGAGGGCAATGCATTTGGAAGGTTCTAGAAAGTTGCTGATATCACAAGATACATTTGCCATGCATGTGGATGAGATCATGGCAAAGTGTGGAAGAATGTAGAAGCTAGATATTTAACTCACCATACTTCATGGTGAAGTGTAGAAATTTCTAGATATTTGTATGTATTGGTTTGGATGGTTGCCACTTGGCACCAATCCAACGGTCATGTAAGTCTATATATAGGGGTGCCATACACCCCCAAGGAGTAAGCAAGCAAAGAGAAGCAAGTAGAGGCCATTTGGAGAATGGCATAGCTAGCCACCATGAAGAGTGACATGCCATGGTAGTATGGCATGAGTAGGGTATGGTAGGATAGCCACACATATAGTGTAAGAATGAGTCTTGTATCAAGTTGCTATAGTGAATAAAGAGTTGAGTTCCCGTTAGTGTTGGTCTACCATAGTGGTGTCAAGTGAAGGTCTCCTCGTCATAGTGTGGGTGTCGGGTCCACAGAATAAGTGGTATCGCAGTGACTTGATGCCACTTCTAGAAAGTCGGTGTCAAGTTCGGGGCACCGATTTCTCAACAGCACACAAAGTGATGCACTAATTATATCAATTTTCTCCATACGGCTGGACATTTCATCTCTATGTGCATAGACCTGATGCACTACTGACGAACCTGTTAGATGTGGATAAATTGCAAAGAGATAGATAGGTCTAAACTGAAGGCCAATTATCTCACTCATCGTTTTCTGTTGCAATAAGGAGCCTTTTTTTGATTTATTTGAAGACTGATTTGAGTGATTAACAAAGTTCAGTTCCTTGGCATAACTTATTGCATTTGAAACCTGAGTTGCACAAATTGGACGGACTTGAAAACACTTCCCCTCGCTCATCAGTTAGACAGAGTCGTAGAAGGACCGACCTGATGAACGCGATACGCCGTGCTGCCTGACTTACGTCTTGTTATTGTTACCGTGGAGGCGTGATCTTGCCGACCGCTTCAGCAAATGGTGGACTGGGCAGAGATCAGGTCTACGCGATCGTCTTGGGTGTGACCATTGCTGAGTGCTACCCGAAGGTCAGCAAATCATTACTAGCCAAGTGTCCAAACCGGTCACCTGATTGACCTCGAGCTACAAGCACGTTACCTATGAACATGCTAATTTGTAACTTCCGATTACCTTCCAAGCCTAATATACTAACTTCATCAATCATCATCATATACCGATGAGCAGAATTCAAACGAACCAATTCCGTCCTACATACATGCTCAAGAGTCAAGAGACTGCATACACGCCGCCTGTAAATGTAAAACATGGTGGAGAAGATCTTATATATAGGCTAAAATGGAGTGAAGGCACAAAACCTGGATCACCATGTGCCTGGTGCAAGTGCAATTACCGTGGACCTACTTTTCTCACAAAAAAGATGATACGCTAATTTAAATGTATATTAATGTCTATGGGGGCAAGTGCATCCAAAGCTCTTCGTTTATGGCCTCATATCATCCATGGGTATTTTCTATGTATATTAATTTATTCTTTGCACAATAACTCGTAAATGAAACTTGTTATTTCTTCATTGTATATTGCCCACAAAGTGATGCAGTCGTTATATCAATTTTCTCTATATGGCTGGACTGTTCTCCTCTAGGTGGATAGACCTAATGCACTACTGAAGAACCTAACGCAGCACTGAAGAACTTGTACCTGAGCCATCTGGGAGACCATAGCTAGCTACGCACCGATCATGATGACTTGAGTTTGGTCTGTACGTGCTCTCTGTTTCCATTGTCGTCAACTCGTCACAGGGTTCCAATACCGTGGGCGATGTGATAGGGCGCTGTGTGCTTGCCGAAAATTGTCCTTGTGGATGGATGGAGGACTCGCGAACTGGAACTCTGAATGGGTCTTCTTTCTGAGGAGTGAGGACATGCCATCCTGAAGCATTCCTTCCAGACGTCTCCCTGGTCAGCAACCACACGAATCGGTAATGGCGCAAATATGTGCTGACCCTCTAAATTGTAACTACTAACTTCCTAGCACCTTCCAAGCCTAATGTTGTCAACATATACAAACTGAGCAATTTCGAGGGCCGATTGCTACATGCAAGCTCAAGGGACGACTATATATCCTCAGGTCGCTTGTGTACACGAATCTAAACTCATGATGAACTTGAGAACGGGCTTGTTGAATAATAATATGAACATGCAGGAGAATATTGTTTCAACTTTATATTGGCTGAAATTAATAGAATTGGTGCACGGAACCTGCATCACCCGTGCTCAATACGTGGACAACAGTACAATATGGGTAATTTCTCAGCATTGTGGGCATTGTGGAATTTATATGCATGTTAATGCAAGTACCTAAAGAGTTCGTTTCTCAGGAAAAAAAAGTTACCTCCAAGATCTAAAGGTGGTGTTTCTTAAATGAAAAAAGAAACATTTCATTCCGTCTGGAGTATACCAATTAAGTTTGTTTTACATTAATTGGCAGCAGTGAACATCTCAAACATTTTGAACTCCGCTTTCAGCCCCTTGTAGAAAAAATTAGCCTAGTCAGCTAGATGGCCATCTGTTCAAATTCTATTAACGGGTTCAAGAGCCGATAGATCTCTTAATTAAGAAAATTCAGCTAAACAGACGTCCCTGAGGGTGTCACAAAGATATTGGAAGCCTGTTCTTAATTACTCCTTTGCACCATCAATTGTTTAGAGGTTCAAACGAATTGACAGTATATTAAACATTGTACACAACTTACAACCTTAAGGAAGATATACACCCTCTTTTCGCTAGAAGAGCAATACTGATCTCTCTGATTATTTGGGTATCCCCAAATTTGTGAACATGATGCAGGATCTTGCTCTAAGAGTTCCATGCCTAATATGCCATGTTCATTTGCCCTTCAGGTTCCACTTCTTGGGGTTCTAGTTGATGCAACTGAGCTGCTACTGCTTCTTGTTTTTGCCTTTACTAAGTGCGAGGGAAGCACCAACTTCATCTCAGCCAGCAATGGGTATTTGTTGGCCTGGTTGGTGGGTTACTGGGCTTTGTGTAAGCGTAGGGGCTTAGTACTTTCTCATGGGCTGCAGAGGCATGTCTGCAGCCAGTAGCAGTGTGCTTTGAAATCTTCTTGCACTACTACAGATACCAATTTTTGTGACGCCACTTTCAATGCCGGTTCTGAAAATCATATTATCAGTACCGACCTTTCAACAACGACCCTCCAAAACCAGCACTGGTGGAGGTTTAAAACCAGCACTGATTAGCATTGTGTAGCAGTGTTGCTTTGTGCAAGGGGCTGACAGAGACCAGTTTCACCTCGCCTTGGCTTTGCACCGCGCACGGTCTACTGCATCAAGTTTTTCTGTGAACTCAACATTCCTGATACCTCCTAAGCCTTATCATAATCATCCCTAAGAAACATGATCAAAGGCAATATTAATATTTCACATCTATGCGACTATATGCAGCACCTTTTTTTTCTCCGAGACCGTGCTTTGCAAGAATTAGATGGAGCTGCAAACAAATAGTTATTTGGAGCAGAGATATGGGAGGACGGAGCCAGGATTTAGCGATAAGGGGGGTCAAGAGACACACAAACTTTTAAATTTTGGTTTCACAATGCCAGGCTTGTAGTTTTCACACATGATCACAAAAGAAGTGACCGTCCTCCCTCGAATGATTTATTTGCAAAAACGGTCAAGCTCTTCTTAGATAGTACTCCGGTTTACACGTGCTAGTCCTATTCCTATGAGATATTGTGCTTCAGTGCTTGTGCTAGTGACTGACATGTGTTTTGCAAGAATTAGATGGAGCTAGTCCTATTCCTATGCAGCAACCTTTTTTTTCTCCGAGACCGTGCTTTGCAAGAATTAGATGGAGCTGCAAACAAATAGTTATTTGGAGCAGAGATATATGGGAGACCTTATATCGGCCGCAACGAAGGACTCACAGGACACAACCGTTGAGTTGTGAATGAGTTGACGCACATCCCTATTTCTAGTACTAGAAAAAGAAGAAAATAAAACAAATAACGGCCCAGAGCCATGCATGGTTTGGTGATCGACAACTGATGAAAAGACTAGAGATATTGAACATCTTGATATACATACGTCAAACACACACACACATGGAGGGGTTATAAACATTACTCTCTATTGTATCACTCCTCGTACTGCAGTCTTGCAACATGAATAAAATGGTGCAAGCACAGATCCAACGGACACAACCAACGCTACAACTTAGCAAGCTGGGCATGAAAGGCATCTGGAAGCTCAAGGTTAATCAGATAGTTTCTTATTATTTCACGGGATGTTCTGATCATTGATTTCGAAGCCTAGCTCTCTCTCGCTTCTACGCTTCAATGATCCATGGAAAACATCAGGCCTAGAGGTGCATTCCGCGATGCATGCCTTGCGTGGACAGAAGGAAGCCCGGGCTGCAGGTCTGGCCAACTCTTGCACCTCTGTCTTCCAGGTGCAGAAATGCCTCAGGCTGCTTGAATCAGCGAGCTTCTAGCAGGGGACTGGAACGTGTGTGCCGAGCATGGCGGCGGCCACTCCATTACTTTTTGTTATCAACGATGATGTACAATGTTTTCCTTGTCCAAAGTCTTGTAGTGGCAGTGCATTGCAACTTTATCTCTCATGGATGATGACGACTTTCATATAATCCGCATGTTGAGTTGTTGACCATGCAAGAACTGGATGTTACTGTATTATATACGGAGTACATATACTCAAGTCAGTGTGATACTAAAGTAGAGTTCTCAGGGAGTAACCGGCAAGTAATAAAGGGCAGTAAAAGAAACTTGACCAATGCAACTATATATAAGAATATTTGTAATCTAAGCTGAGGGCCTGAGAGACACATCTTATTATAGTAAAAGGTGACCGGAAGCTGAGTTATTCAGTAACTTGACAGATGATCGACTTAATGAAAAATGAGCCTAGAAGAGGAGCCTGCTAGCGGTGCTTTGAAATTTGTTCGCCAAAGAACTATTTCTTGGAGTACTCGCCTGAGGTGATCGCTAGTTGGTATTTTTGGCCTCAATCCTACGTTCCTGTTACCTCCTAAGCCTATTGTATCATGATAATCACATAATGTTAATGTGTTCACATCTACCAAGTTGAATGGAATCAATGCAAGGAATGAAATTAGACAAGGACAAACAAAACTGGGATTTGGTAGCAGGGGTACTCGGACTTATATAGTTGCCTCGATGGAGGACCCACACGTACAACGAGCAACAACACGAGGATTTTCATGAGTTGATGCCCACATGACTTTGTTGACACTCAAAATTAATTGTTATGGCATCCCTCGGTATCCTCATGTGATGTTCTTTATTTTTTGAAAACCATGCATCTTTCAATGAGAACCGATGAGGTCTGGAAAAACTATACTTCTGCGATATGCATTGCATGTGATGGTATGATATATAGCACAGGAAAAATAAACAAAATAAATTCCTAGAGACGTTAGTTGCAACTGAAATTTGCGTTGAGCAAAAGTGGCACACATAAACAATTTTGTTCATCGTGCAATATTACATTGTGTCATTCATTTGACAGAAGCCGTAGGTTCAAGGCCAAGGGAAGACCAAATTACCAACGGATGAATTACCCACTTTTTTTTTGCTTATGCCGTCAGTGAGAAGACAAATTGCTTCTGTCACCAACATTGAGGCTGATGTCTCGTCCCATAGCCTTCGCAAGGGACTAACCGTAGGCTCAAGTCCATGGCTAGTGCAAGGACGCTCCATGTTCTGCCTGACGATTGATCTTGTGAATGAGAATTGGGTTGATGGATCGTGACATTCTTGGTTTGGTCAAGACTTTGAACAAGGAAACATGGTACGCAGTCGTTGATTACTGCTCTACTTTAACTACCTGCAAATGCTATAACCAGGAGATGTGGATACGATGGTGGACATTCTAAATTGTTCATTCCCAGTGCCTCCCAAGCCTAACACCGCCATCTTATGCAAATGAGGAGAAACCCAGCTACTAATAATTTTTACATACATTCTCAAGGGACTGTGCATAAGCTACTAGTGTACGCATGCAAAACTAGATAGAGAGGAACTTGACAAGGGGGGTAGTGATTAGTGAATGAGTGAGCGCGGGGGAGAAGAATCATGACAACTTATATAGGGGGGCTGAAACATAGTGAGTGCAGAGAACCTGAATTACCCCCCATGGGATGAGTAGAACGTCTATGGTGTCATCACATTTTGTGTCACATACCCATAATAACCTTGTGCCTGTGCCGTCGGTTAATTAAAATTTACATCTACTGGCTACCTGCTCATTGATGGGAGTAGAATTAGTTGAGGAATAATAAGATAATAAAAATGTCCTCCGAACCACCACGTGTGCTCCAGAACAAACATTAAATTCACATCTACTCAAGGTGAACCTTGAAGCATCGTGGTAGTGCCATGCTCGGGTTCACCCAAATCCAACTGTTACTGCAGAGAGCAATGTAGCTAAGGTATCTTTCTAGGGTCAAATTGCACCCATAACTGTACTTATTTTAATCTCTAACGGTATGTTTATCTTTTTTACCACTTCTATTTTTAAATATATGATATTTAAAACAAACATATTAATTCATTTTCTTAGACTAAACTGTTTGTGCTAAATGTCATATGTTCGAAAACAGAGAAACCACTCTGTAAGTTTACCCCTCTTTTTCGAATTTGAACCCACCGTTTGCCCTCGTTTTGCCACGCTGTACTTGACGCAGCAGCTGTTTAGTAATACCTGTTAAAAACAAAATAAGAAATCGAATGGCAAGGAACCAGAGGTGGGAAAGGACAAAAAATGGAATGGCGCGGAGCCGGAACCGAAGGCTGGGCTTCGCCGCACAGCGTCTTCGTCCAGGCGTGCGTGGGCGGATTGGGAAGCAGCAAAGCATGAAGCCATGGAAGCAAGGGGTTAAGCTCGGCCAGTTGTGCGTGTGTTCCAATTTCTGTTCTTCCAGCAAAGGCCGTAGCCAGCTTTATATATAAAGCGCTTCTCAAAGGATACTGAGATTACCAGTTTACAATAAAGCACACGCCGCTCGAAAAGCAACATCCAACAAACCGTAACGGGACTCTCTAGGCTGCGCGCCAGAGATAGCAAGGCAATACTCGCGACGAACAAACTAAAGGGCCATAAGACCATTACAAATCGACAGGGCCATAAGACCATTACAAATCGACTGGATCCGACCTTCCGCGGAGCCTGCGACTCCACCACTAACGGCTACCGGAACATCTCCAAACAACGCATTCAGGAAGGAAAAGACGCAACTGCGCCAACGTTTGGTTTTCACCATGGAGAGCTTCCTCGAGCCGCCGTCGAACGAGACCCTGCCGACAACGCCCTCAAGAGGGAAGAGCAAACGCCATTGCCCGACTCGGCACCGGGTCGAAGCTTTCGCTTGAGGGCCTCCGTTCGACGAGCCAACAGCACCTGGACCGGTCCCACACGCTTCCCTCCACCGCCCACCATCGCAGTCGCCGAAGCTCGTCCACTAGGTTCCATATGCACTCGATGGGAACACCCAACACCTCGGGAAGGTTTGGGGAGCTCTATTGTCCCCAAATCTTCTGTCGTCCCCTCGATGAGACGACATAGTGCTTCACAAGTGAGATAGAAAGCATGAACCCAGCGGCGGAACTTGACGGCTCTACGGAGACGGCTTCGTCGGCGACGCGAAAGCGGAGGCGGAACCCCGGCTAAGGAGAAGCCGCAGGAGGGAGCCAGTGCAAGGGTCGACACCTCCTCAAAGCCGCCACCATCGGAGAAACGCTGAAGCCAGCACCGGCCCCGACCGGAGCCACGGGCACCAGCGAAGCTTGGGACACCGGACCGCCACCACGGCGGCGCTCGAGCCGTCGCCACTCCACCGGAGCCAGCCGCACCGGTCAGCCCAGCAGTGCCCAGGACGCACATCTAGGGGCCGAGACCCCAGATCTGGCCCGCGAGGGGCACGAAGGCCGAGGGGAAGCAGGGGAGCAACATGGCCGCACTAGCCAACGCCGCCGTAGGGCCGAGGTCTGCTCCGCCGAGAGCAGGCCCAGAGCGCAGCTGCTGGGGACCCGCGCCCGACCCCATGCCTGCCACCCGGCCGCGCACCAGGGAAGCAGCTGCCGCCGCGCCGCCCGTCCGAGCAGGCCCGCCATGGCCGCGCGCAGGCGCCTCCCGGCGGCCGCCGCCGCGGGCCTTGCGACCAGCCACCAACGACCGGCCGCCCGACAGCCGAGCGAGCCGCATGCGCACTGGGCCGCTAACGCCCCGCGCGCAGGCCGTCGCAGCGTCGTCCTCGGCCCGTAGCCCCCAAGCGCCGCCGGAGCTAGATCCGCGCGGACCCGCCCGGTCTGCCAGAGAAGCTCCCCGCCGCTGCCATCCCGGGGTCCGCTGGACTTCCAGCGACGCCCTCCGGCGGCAGCGAGGTGAACTGGAGGTGAGGGAGGGGGCGGTGGCTAGGGTTTGGCCGCCCGAGACGGGCGACGTGGGAGGGGGGGGGGGAGAGGGGCTCCTTGCCCCCTGTTCGGCCATGAAGCGGGAGATCTAAGGCAAAACTCATGTAATCGGCCATACAGCGTGCGACAGATGAAGCTAGGAAGTGAGGAGAAGTTTCTGTACATACAGAAGGATATGCGATGAGCTGCGTTATAGGATCATTTATAGCAAGAACGTAATGGGTTTCTTCAAGCATAATCGATCATGAATAAGTGCTTATATTCTAGGCAGTGCTCGCTCTCTGCTGGTAGCATAAGATATTTTATATGTGATGGAATTGCAAATAGATGGATAGGTCTAATTTAAATTTAAAGGGAAATTTTTTTTGAATCGTAATTTAAAGGCCAATGATTTTACTCATTGTTTTTAACTCTCTCTCTCTCTCTTCTCTCTCTCCTCATATAGATATATTTGAGCTATTTTTATTTGCTTTTGCCTTCCTATACGCAATTTGTTGCAAATGAAACTTGTGTTGCACTATCGTAAACATTCTCTCCTTGGAAGGCAGCAACTCAGCAAGTTAGGCTTGGAAGGTGTCTGGAAGCTCAAGGTTAATCATATAGTTTCTTATTTGACGTGGTTGTTTGGTCATTGATTTTCATGCCTAATCAATAAACTCTGGCTTCTACGCTTCATGATGATCCATCAAACATCAGGTCGAGATGAGTATTACACCATTCATGCCATGGATGGATAGAAGGGCACCCGGGCTCCATGTCTTGCCAAGTTACCTCTTTCTTCCTGCTGGAGGAATGCCGCAGCCTGCTTGAAGCAGCAAGCATCTACCAGGCGACTGGAACTTGGGCGCTTCCAGGAATTCAGAGGCCACTACATTACTTTTTGGACCAGCGCTAAGCATGTCTATATAGTGATGATGAGACTATGTCACTATGGTAACATCTTATTACATACATAGTGATGAGAGATTATGCCTTCCATTATTTCTCAAGATGTGCTGAGCGTAGCGATAATTGACCGCAAGAAATTGCTTACTACATTCCAAGAAATACTCCCTGTGCTCATAGGATAGCATCTTTTTTTTTGAAGCGAACGGCAAAAGCTTTGCCGTAATTTTTATTAGACGAGAAAGAGAACCAAAACAAAAGAAAAGAAAAAACGAGCACAACAACGCCACTCCGGCCGGCCATGAACGCAACTAGAGAGAGAAAGAAAGCAACTAAAAACAAAACTACTGCAGGCCGGAAAGTGGCAGGACACCAACAAAAACAACTAAAAACGACTCTGAAACAACACGGCCTAAACAACTATCACCGTTGCACTGGACAACTTGACGTCCATGGTCCTTTTGTTTTCTCCATTTGCTTGGCTGCTTTGTATACTTGTACATTCTTCTTGATCAAATAAGTCACCTCTATCACTTCTTTGGATTCTTGTCCAAAAAACTCGTCTATTGCAGTTGGCTCATTGTGTGTGCCGGTCAAGTCTGTTGTTGTTTTTGTCATCCACTTTGAAGATAAGATTGAAATCTCCTACTACAAGCCACTCTTGTTGCACTTGATTCTTTAAGCTCTTGAAGCTCTTGAGTTCTTCGAGAAAGTCAGTTTGTCTTGGTTGCTTTGAGGGCCATAATCTGCTGCCGCAATATGGAACAAAGACGTGCAACTTGAGCTCACACAACGACAACACAGATAGTGGATAAATTCGGGGTGCTGGTGGGAACAGGGCTCAGCGTGAAAGCTAGATACAAAAACCGTGTAGCACATATTTGCATCACTCCTCACAGTGGGCCGCGGACGCAGCTTCTCAGATGTTTGTGGTGATTCACCGCTGAAGCCGCAGGACCAAACTGTCGGTCCAACAACATAGGTTACAACACAGTATAAGTTCTGGACTCTCTTGCTTAACATGATTAAAATGATAAAGTACTCGAATGTACCGGCTTCATGCCACCTGGGCCTCCTTCTCGTTGATCACTACTGGCGCAACCCTGGCCTTCCTCTTGCTCTTGGGCTTGTTGCCGTGCTCCACCAGTGTCTTGATGGCCTCCATCTTCAGTCTGTTTATTGGTTGTTGAACGTGTTGAGCATAAAAGTTAAACTCAGGTTTGGCAGGTTCCTGAGCTTTAGGTGATAATTCTCCTAATTTGTTGATTAAAACCTCTCGGGCTAGTTGAATGCTGTCTTTGCCCGGATTCAGTTTAGCCTTATCGGCCAGGCGAGAGCTCTTCCTTTGTGTGGTGGGCTGTTGTGGTTCAGGTTCTGTGTGTGAAACTGTATGAGTGTTGATTCTTGGTAGAGTGGTCAGTAAAGGTGCTGCCGGGACACTTGAAACGAACTCCAAGAAAGCTGTGATGTCATTTCCTATCACTGGCAATCGCAGGTTGAGGACTAGAACTGCCATCTTCTATGGCTGCTATGTTTGAGCTAGGTTCTGGATCTGTGGCAGGGGGTGTCATTGATGAGCTTGGCTTGATGTTTTGCTCAACCGAGGTTGTGTTAGTTTGCTCCACTGTGATGCTTACACCAGGGAGCGTGTCTACTATTGTTGGCGTGGAGTGTGTAGCTGGGACAGTAGGTGACTTCTCTATCAGGTCTCCTGTAACTAGAAAAGCCTGATCCCTCTTCTTGTTCTGCAGTTGATTCTCCTCTTGTGTCATCTGTATGCCTTCCTGCTCCCAATTTGGTTCCATTAGATCTCCTCCTTCCTGCTCCCAATTTGTGTTGCCCACCCCACAAGGGGACGAGACTTGGGTCCAGCCCACCGCAGAACCAAGCATCTCCAAGATGCGGTCCTCCTTGGATGGTTGACGTACAACACAAGGTAGTGGAGTTTCTTGTGTACGTGAAGGGCTATTGTGGGGTGTAATGTGCTCTTCTGTTATGCCATTAGCATCTGGTTGTTCTGGGTGAGCAGCAATGATGGGAGGGCTAGGTTGCAGGGAGACTTTGGAAATAAATTGTTCAATGTTCAGTATCTTAGTAGGCAAGGCTTCAGTTCCATCGCCTGTGTCCAATTCCCCATCAGCTGCCCCAAACGCCAAATCCTCCACCGTGTTCACCACAACCATCGGCACCGTTAGCTCCTTTGCGGGACTGGACACCTCCCCTACCTGTCCCACATTGTTGTCTACGAATGTTGCTGGAACATGGGACAACAAATGCTCAGTCAACATGGGATCAGAATGCAGATAGCAGTGGTCATTGGCCACTTGTGTACTTTTATGGAGTATGAGGTTGACGTCGCTGGCCGGAGGTTGCTTCCACTACCAAGAATAACTCACATCCGCCCTACTCAAATACCTCGGTACATTTTAAACCCGGTGCTAATGGGTGCATTAGCACCGGGTCCAATGATTACGAACCAGACAACGCGCAGAAGTGACCAGAAAGAGGTTATTAGCACCGGATCATGTCAAAATCCGGTGCTAAAGACCCCTAATTAGCACCGGTGACAGCTACCAACCGGTGCATTTAGCACCGGTTGAAGTACCAACCGGTGCTAATCAGCAGCACCGACGGCAACCCTTGCTCCCTCTTCTTCTTTTTTTATCTCCTTTCTCTATCTTCAACATTATCTTCTTATCTTCTTCTCCTTTCTCTCTTCCTCCTCTCACTTTCTTTCTTCCTCTCTTCTCGCAGGCAGGTGCACGCGGGCGAGGCCGGCGGCGCTGGCAGGGGGCGAGGTCGTCGTGGGCATGCGCGCGGGCGGGCGCGAGGCCGGCGTGGTGCTGGCGGGGGGCGAGGTCGTCATGGGCGTGCACGCGGGCGAGCACGAGGCCGGCGCGAGGCGCGCGGGCACGCACGAGCGCGCGAGGCCGGCCTTCCCCGTCCGATTCCCTGCCGCTGCTATGGTGCGTTGTTTTTGATTTCTTGCGGTCCGTGCTCTGCTCTGGTCAGAAGAGTGCCGTGGGGGAGCAGCTTAGTTAGTAGATTCAGAGTTGGTGGTTTTGCTGCATTGTGTATTTCTGCTTCGTGCATCATTAAATCCTCAAATACCGATGAGAGTTGGTGATTTTGCTCCATAGCTTAGTACTTTCTGTAATACTTGAATGTAATCTCTGTAAATTTCTCTGTTGAATGCACTATTTCAATGTAAATTTCTATAATCTTGGATCTATATAATCTATATAAATTTCTCTGTTGAATCTTTCTTTCTCCTCTCTTCTTTCTCTGTTCTTCTCTTCTTTCTCTGTTCTTCTTGTTTGTGAACATGGAGAGAGCAGGCTAGAAAAGAGAGGAGAGCGAAAGAGATGAGGAGTAAAAAAACATTTGATTTTTTTACGCGCAAAAATCTTTAGCACCGGGTCATATTTTCAACCGGTGCTAAAGAATTGACTTTAGCACCGGGTATTAGGTGACTCCTTTAGCTTCGGTTGTTTAGCACCGGTTGGGTTACCGGTGCAAAGCCGGTTCCCAGCCACCTTTTCTGCTGGTGTTCGGCCTGTACTGAGTATGTATTGCCGACTTGACAACAAGTGGCACCGAAAAGGTCACCCTCTTGGTGCTGCTCGACGAGCCACGCATCTTCATCGCTGACTTGCCTGGAGTGGGTTCCTTCGCAGTAGCAGCGCTCCGGTTCATTTTCGCGGCCGTAGACCTGAAATAGCAGGGTGAGGAGCTCATGTTGCCACTGTGGCCTCCTCTTCTGTTGGTGCTGTAGCAGTCTTCAGTCGCTCCTCGGCAGTGTGCCGCCCGCCCCCATGCTGAGGAGCTACGGTGGGGCCTGGTGCTGCAGTTGTGCCTGTCATTGTAGCCATCGTCATCCCTTCTTGGGTGTCGCTCTGGGTTCCGATCTCGAGGTCCACGGCACCCACACTCACCAAGGTGATCTGGTACACCATAGTTCCATTCGAGCTCACGCCGTGGCTTGCGGTTTTGCCCCGGCCCTCCACCATCATGCCGCAGGAAAGTGAGATCCTCAACAATATCCATGTGAATAATTAATCAAGTGGTAAGTCTGACCATGCTTGACGTCAGCCGGCTCCTCATAGTGCAGCTCCACATTCGGCGTGTTCGTTGGTGGCAGCTCCTGGTCAGGATTAGTGATGGTGAGCCACACCTCTTTGGCAATGTTGGTGGAGTTGCAACTCCAGGCCCACAGATCATAGGTCCTTGTGCGTTCCCGGCGGCGGGAATACTCCTCAACATAGTGGATCGCACAACTGCGTCCAATGACCAGCGCCGCGATGTCTTCTCCCCAACAGTGGACAGGCATCTTCTCAATGCGGAGGTGTACCCTGAACTCCCAGTTGATGCTGGTGGAGTTCCTCTGCTCTGTCCAAGGTGCGCCCCCTGTTGTGGATCACCTGACGAGTAACCATCTGCCTGGTTGCTGAGTTAGAGAAGATGACTAGGAATTGTTCTGGGTAGTGCTTCATAACTGTGAAGTCGCTGGAATGGAGACCGAGCTGGCTGTGGAGGGCATCAGCAAGGTGGTATCTTGGTTTCTACCGTTGAGCCAACATACCGCTGCCCGGCGGCTAAGGTTGTCCTGTCTCCTCTTGATTGCACCTGTGGCGGACACAGCACAGTGCTCCTTTGCTGGCCGCCCATACGGATCACCTGGGTAGGCCGCAAAGTGCTTCTAGGTATGATTTGGGTCTGTTGTTGGTGGTGCTTGGTGGCTGTGATGTGAAGTGGTTCGGCGAGTACCGTTGGCTGTTTCTAGCACTGTGGAGGTCACATTGCAAGGACGTAGTGCGGCGAAGGTGGCAGTTAATGGCCTTGTGTCCAGGCAGCCTGCATCTCCAGCACAACGATGGTGAACGGCAGGAGCTAACTCGGTGCTCAGTCGATAAGCAGTTAAAGCATTTTCCTTCCATTCTTTTGAGCAAATCCAGCTTCCTTTGGTCTGGTAGATGAGTTTCCCTCTGATGAATTGAACTCTGTCTCTTTCTTTGCCATGGACGCGCCGGTTCCCAGCCCTCTTCAATGTCCGGATTGCCACGCTGTCCATCAGAAAGATACGGGCTTACGTCTGGAGCCGCCTTTGTGACTGGGGATTGAAGAGCTTGGCTGCTGCTAGCGCCATTGCTCTGGTTGGTGTGGGAGCTTGTGTCCTCGCTGGTCCATTTTTGCTTTTCCTCGTAACTCAGGCGTCGAATCGGAGCTGGGGCCTCTCGAATGTCTTTCCTCCGCTGGAGTCCTGGCTGGTGGGTGGCTGCACCGAGGTGAGCCAGCTCCGGGGTGCCGCATTGATAGAGATCCATCAGCAGTGGGTCGGATCCAGTTCTGACCTCATGACTTGAATTCAAAAGATGTTGCAAATCGCAAGCCAACTTGGGGAGGATTGAATGCTGTTGACTCTCCGCAGCTGCTTCCTCTCCACTAACTCTTCTCACCATGTTCTGATTTGATTGACTGCTCCACGGCGCTATCCGGACCATCGAACTTCTCACCTTGGGGAACTTGCTGAGGCTGCAGAGGAGAAGTCTCACCATGGCCGACTGCCTGCCGCCCATCAGAGGGTAGATCAACGTGAGACGCATCCGGATCTGTCGAGGGATTCGAGGATTGGTTCAGGATTGTGGTGGATTTGGTGTGCCTGTTGTAATTTCCATGGACCTATTTTTCTCACAAAGGAAATATAATGTTACGGCAAATTAATATGTGTATTAATGTCTATGCGGGCAAAAGCATCTAAAGCTCTTCGTACATAGTACAGGGTCCTCCTCAGTCCTCACCCATTAGTTTTTTTTGGTATCATTAATTTCTTTGCACAAGTTGTAAATGACGAAGCTCGTATTGCGCACCAGTGTAGCACATTACAACTTTTTTTAAACAGCAGGCCGGACTGTTCTCTTTCTCTTTCAAGTACTCATTAACGTGTACTTGAGCCATATGAAATTAATCTTGTGGTCTAAGCCAACGCATCATGTCATCCTGAACCATTCCTCCTCTATGCCTGATACAAGCAACGACAAGAACTGATCGGTGTTGCACGTGTACTCATGTCCATTGTAAATTGCGACTTCCTAGTACCTTCCAAGCCTAATACTGTCATGATATACCAACTAGGAGAAATCTGGGGCGTCTGATTTCTACATATACATGCTCAATGGATGACTATCCTTACGCTCAGTGTGTATACACAAATTAAGCTAAACAGATGATGAAACTAGAGCACCTGAGCACGGCTAGTAAAATAATCTGAAATGCAATCATGCAGGAGAAGATTGTTCCAACTTTATATAGGCTGAAATCAACAGAGTTGGTGCACAAAACATTAACCGCCCCTGTGCCCAATATGTGTGAAATAATTAACAATATTGGTATTTCCTCAACAAGGACACGCCAATATTTTAATTTATATGCATATTAATGCAAGCCCCTCCAGAGCTTGTTCCTCTTTGAAAAGTTTCCTGCAGGGCCCTTTGATCATTAGGGATCTATAGGTGGTGGTTTATTTTATATGAAAAAGTTCATTGCATTCCTTATGGAGTACACTAAGTCCGTTTTACACTAATTAAGTGACAACAGTGAATATCATAAGCATTTTTCACTCCGCTTTCAGCTCTTTCTAAAATTTAACCCTACTGGTTAACAATCTATTTACTGATTCAAGAGCCTTTTTGGTCTCTTATGAAAATTCAGTTAGACAAATTAAATGTCCCTGAGCGGCTTATATTTCTCCTGTAACAGTTGCATGGGACATAACTGCAGGCATGCTTGCTGCAGTTGATGTTTCTGATTATTTGGCCGGGTATTATTGTCAAATTTGTGGACGCAATGCAGCATCCTGCTCTAAGATTTAAATGCCGCAAAATATGACTGGTTCATTTGCCCTTCGGATTCCAATAATTAACCTCCTTCATTCTCCTCCTTCTTGCCTTTGGGATTACAGTTCACTTCATTGAGCCGCTGCTGCATGTTCTTGCCGTTTTCATTCAGAAGCATCAAAATTCAAAAGGATACCCTTCAGAAATAGTCGACCCATTTCATTTTCTTTTGTAAAATAAATAGAGAAATTTTGACGAAACATTGACACCAAATTCAGAAATCACATCAAGTTAATTAACTGTAAAACTAGCAAAATCGTATCTAGTATGAACATAGGGCAAATACTATTTTACTGAAGAAATAACACGCATGTAGCCTTTGTGGTAAACGGGCGAGCACCGCGGCAGGACAGTCAGCGCGTAGGCACAGTCGTGCATTCAATCCCAGCCACCGCCAACTGCATCGTGTGGCTCGTGGATTCAGCCTCCATTGTTTTTGTGGCTTGGCAATCGATGTTTTTGGCATTGTTAGTAGGCTACTGGGCTTCGTATCATCATAATATGACAGTATGTCCTAGCTGTTTCTTTTTTGAGAAGGGGATGCCTTTATTCATAAGCTCATACAAAGTTCATACAAGTTACACACAATAACCTGTAAAATTTAATCTAAAAAACAATAACCTGTAAAAAAGAAAGAAAAAACATTGCAGCATGAAGTTCTTGCTCGTCGACACCCAGGCTTTCATCTCCTACTACCACCTCTGGCTGATCGAAGGAGCCGAACAGAGATTTCCTCGACAGGGCAAGGTAGGGCAATTGAAGTAGAAGTACAGCACCATCGGAAGTCACCACGGCAAGCTTGAGAAAAGCCTTCAACCAAGGTAATCTAACATACGTTTACCCCCAAGTGGAGAAGGAGAATGAAACTAACTGGATATCCATGCCACCAGTGAAGCCATTGGAGCAAATACACTGCTCATGGGCCGCATCTGTATGACCACATCCAGTAAGCTTAGCGCATCTTTTGCAACGCTGTGTGACTCTCAATTCCGTGCGTGATGGTGTGAATAGACTTTGCGCGCTAGCTGAGCGTAGTTTCACCTCTGTTGAGGTTGACATTCAGTGTTGCACCCCACGTTGTACGGCAACATCTCTTTGCTGTGAATTCAACATTCCCCGTGCCTCCTAAGCCTTGTGATTATAATCATATCCAAGATCAATGATGATATATGCTAATATTTCACGCCTATGCAAGACCTAAATTAGATGGAACTGAAACATATGAATCTGGAGTGGAGACATATGGGAGACCTTATATATAGGGCGCCACAAATTAAGGGGATCACACCGAGTGAGTTGTGAATGGGTTGATGCACATGACTGGACTTAAACTCCCCAAACTGTTCGAAGTTCTGACATGAGCCACTCAGCATATTCACATGCACTAAATATGCAACTATAAAGTCTGCAGGAGAACCCAACTATCCATACAGGTACACTGCATAAATATACATGCATGATGTGTGTCACGCCATAGAGATCACCCACATATATACTCCTACATATACATGAAGCAAGCCATGAGCATCTCATTTTCATGTCAAATATATAGGCCAACCTAAGGTTTTTTTTTGAACGAAATGGCAAGAGCTTTGCCGTAATTTTCATTAGAAGGAAGAAAGAAAATAAACAAACGACCAAAGGTCACAGAGCTCTTTTACGGTGTGTCATACTAGCCTTAAAAAGAGCTAGTATGTAAAGATCGGAGGACTAGTATGTAGAGATCGGACGGACCAGGTTAATTGTATACTATTGTAACCGTTTTGTAACACCCTAAAATTCATCACAATTAACTTGTAGCAACCCTCTTATTTTTTCTAGGATTTATTAAGGCTTAAATAAATTTTCTAGGATTTAATTGGAATTTCTAGCCTTTTTTAACAATTTAAATATCACATTAAATAATTATTTTAGTCAAAATAAGTTTTTGTTGCATTCATGCTGGTGCATATATTTTTGGTTGCTAGTAAATCAAGTTGGAGTTTAAATTCTGTTTAAATTCGAATTTGATTTGCTTTTGTTTGAGTTTTAGAAAAGTTTAAATAGCCGAGTTCGTTTTCGCCCCTTCAACTCTTGGCCCGGTCCAAGATTGCCCCCTCTTCTTCTTTCCTTTGACACCCGAGCCGGCCCATTTCTTTTCCCCGGGCCGATTCCTTTTTCCCCGCCCGGCCTGTTATTCTTCACTTTAGGCCCATTTCCGGCCCGTCCCGATTCTCCCCGTCTCCCTCTCTCTGTTGTGTCGCCGACAGGTGGGCCCCCCGTGTCAGCTCTTTCTTCTCCCCGACGTCGCCGACCTGGACTCCTTCCCGAGCTCGTCTCCGCCGCGTCGCCGTGTCCAACTCGAACACGCACGCCTAGGCGTGGCCGAGCCCCCGCTCCGCACTTATTTAACTCGGCCGCCGCCTTTGCTGTCCCTCCCATCAAGTCGAGCCGCAACCCTAGCGCCCGGGCCGCCGCCGTCGTCAATTCACGTCGTCGCGCCGCTCCTTCGCTGTGAAGCACTCCAAGAGGTTCGTCTTGAAGCCTCGCACCTCTCCTTCGTGTTCTTGACCCGAATTTGGCCGAGCTTTCCGCTAATTGCTCGCCGACCGAACTCGCAGCGCCGCCTTCCGCCGTCGATCGTCGCCGGTCGTCGTCGTTGCTCTTCCCTCATCGAGATCCAGCCCAGTGAGTTCGCCATCTTCTTCTCTCTCTTCCCGTCCAAGTCCCGTCGAAGTTCGTGCTCTGTAGCTGTAGATCGATCGCGCTCCGGTGATGTTCCGCCGCGGGGACGGGCGGCGCCGCCGCAGGTGTCGTCGCTGGCGTCACCTTCCTCGGCCGATCTGTTTTGAGCCGTTCGATCTAGATCCAACCGCCCACAATAGATCTAATCCAAGTCAAACTATTAACACCAAAATTTAGCACCAGGAAGAGGCTGACGTGTGGGCCGGATTTGATGGAAGGATACCATTCGGCTAAGGGGCTTTCTCTGAAGTATTCGGCAATAACGCTCTGCGGTCGGGAACGCGTCGTCATTCGGCAGATGCATAGTTCCGCAGGTAAAAGCGGTAGCATTCGGGAAGACGTGATGACGTGGAAAAACATAAGGAAAGGGCCGGTTCGAACAAGGAACACAATATGGGCACGAAGATTCGTCATTTATTTTTAGAAACAAGTATTGTAGTCGTGTCCGACTAGGAGTTGTATCAAGACCTGGGTATAAATATAAACCCATGGCAGCTGTAAGAACAATCGAATCAATCATACAACAAACCAGCCCCGTGCCAACATCGAGTCCTTTAGTCGAGTCGTCGAGTTCTTCGAGAGGAGTCATCGATCCGTCGACCTCCGTAAGTACCGGCAACCCTGCATCATGCCTAGTATCATGCGGTGGATTTAGGCCTTGGTTTAGGAAGGTTCCATTGCTAGATCATGAGCCATGCGGTGGGCTAAGTTTTAGCTTGGAACAAGTTATCGGCTCTATTGGATTTTGGCAAGATCTGATAGATTCATTAAGTTACCATGTGTTGCTCTGGATTTTACCTTCGTGTTCGATTCATTACAACACTCCTTTGCCCAGTCTAGGTTGATTAGAATCGGCTCCAGCTCACGACGCTCTGCTTTTCATAGCCGAATTCGAAATCAATCTAGATTGCCACGTGTTGTGGGTTCAGGCTCGTTGGTCTTGCGTAGATCTTGACAGAACCGGGTATCATGCGGTAGATGCAGGTTTTTGGGTCGTCTTAGAGCTAATCATCCGGTGGATTAGAATTCGATTCGATCTGATAGATCTATCATCATCGACGAAGCATGTTCCTTCTCCACGGAACCCGATTCGGCTATATAGCTGAATTCGGCAGTATCGTCACGAGTGAAACACGTCCACGGTTTTGTTTTTAAATAAAGAATGCTTTTAGCCTTCCATGTTTAGGGCGTATCATGCGGTGGATTGTCCTATTCTTGGTTGGTGGTGTGATTCCAAGCAAGTCGTATCATGCGGTGGATTAACTTGTTTGTTTTCATGCCTGACGGGTTGGAAAGTACCTAGACATGCGGTAGACTAGTGCTTTTAATCTATGCATTCTTGTTTATTATGAAATTATGGTCATGCTTTCGCCCTTTTATTTATCTATCATGCTTTGTTTCTCGTTAATCGGCTATGAGTATGCGTTACAATGTTCAATCGGCTGAAAGCCGATCTTTCGTCATGCTTACGTCACGCATTCGGCAGCGCGCTCCCTGCGTGCCTTGCCGATTGCCGAATGAGGCTTTAACTGCCGACAGATAGCTTCTCTGTAGCTATGTGTCGTTCGAAACTGGCTCCGTAGCCGCAAATATGGAACTGACTGGTATTGCCCGGTACGTTCCAGGTGTTATCTAAATATCTTTCATCCCTTTGCCAGTTTCAGGAAAATTGACTGGCACGCTTCCGGATTCAAAAGCCCGGGCCACGTGTGAAGCTAGCTAATTCGGCTTGCTGTGTGCTTGGCGTGAGGTGCGGATTTTACGTCAACACACTTTTTGGCACGCCCAGTGGGACACGACAAGTTTCGAAGATGCCTGAATTAAAAGACATTCTGGATGTCACTTTCGAAGAATTATCTGATGAACATAAACAGATGGTGAAGATTGCTGCAGATCAGTTCATCAAGAAGTGCTTGCTGTCTTTTGCTAAGAACAGGAGTGGTGCGCCGTTTCTCAAGTCAGATCTGCCAAGAGTTCTTTTGCCAGGACAATCTGATCTTACTGAAGATGAAGAAAGGGAGAAGCTTTCTAGCTTGTTGTACAAGGCTTTGGGAGAAACAATGACCAATCATAATGCTGCATTCCTGAACAGTTTTCGGCTCATACTGGTCAACATCTTTGGTCAGCACGTGGATAAGCCTTTTGAGCAAGTGCATGGGCAACTTGGTGGACCAACATATTTCAATGTTCAAGCATCGGTTCCGAAACGTCATGGTAAAGGTACTGAAGAAACTGAAGCTTCTGGAACCAAAGACGCGAGTGGACAGCCGATTCAGCAAGAGCTTCAGCATGCATTGCCGAAACCTCGTACATATGGTGATATGGCATTCGGCACCACGGGAAATCCACCTGCTTCTGCTTATAAGATATCCCCTCTGAACAACAGGCTGCAAAGGGACATGTATGGAAACGGATATTCAGAGTTTGTGGATTACAATGCTATCGACGCTCTCCCGAATCCTGGGTATGTTGGCACTGCAGGCATGCTTGCTGGAAGACCAGGGAATCAAGATACCAGTATTGACCTCATGGTGCAAAAAATGACTGATGTATTGCAAAATCAATTCGGTCTGAAGCCTAAAAATCAGGGGTACATGTACTCGTCTCCTTTCCCGGAATGGTACCAAAGGGTATCATTGCCGAATAGAGTCAAGGTGCCTACAGAGTTTACTAAATTCTCAGGACAAGATGATACTAGCACTGTGGAGCATATAGCTCGATATCTGATGCAGCTTGGAGAAGCTTCGGCAGATGAGGCTTTTAGAATCAGATACTTTCCTTTGTCACTGACGGGTCCAGCTTTTACATGGTTTGCTTCTTTGCCTGCTCAGTCGATTTGTACTTGGAAAGACCTGGAGCAGAAATTCCATGCTCATTACTACATTGGCAGTACCGAGAAAAAGTTGGTTGATTTGACCAGCTTAAGGCAGAGGAATAATGAAACACCTACGGAGTTCCTCAGGAGATTTAGGGAAACAAAGAGCATGTGCTTTTCTCTGAACATACCTGGTGACCAGCTGGCTGGTATGGCTGTAGCTAGCATGCTGCCTGCCATTCGGGAGAAGCTATTCGGGATGGAGTTTGATGATCTGGGCCAGTTGTCACACAGATTGGCCTTGATGAGTAACCAGGCATATGGTTTCAAGAAAGATGCCAGATTTGCTAAAAATAATGATGTAGCTGACATCTATAACCAATTCCTTGAAAGAGCAGATCAAGAAGATGAGTATGAAGATAGCGAGGAGATAGCCGCAGCAGAGATAGTGTGGAGTAAAGAACCAGTCATGGTGAATCAGAGGTGGATTAAACAGAATAAGGGTACCTATGATTTTGATGTAACTAAGGCAGATAAATTATTTGATTATCTTGTAAAGGAAGGCCGAATCAAGCTACCAGAGGGGCATTCTATGCTTCGGCCTGATGGAGTGAAAGATAAGAGGTACTATGGATTCCATGATAGAAATTCTCATTCCATCAATGAATGCAGGGTTTTTAGAGTGAGGATTCAGAAAGCTATCCAAGAAGGGCATTTGAAATTCGACAATAAGATGAAGTTGGACAGTAACCCGTTTCCTCAGAACATGGTTGGGTTCTCAATCAATATGGTGAGTACTGCCGAATCTGGAGAAAAGGAAAAAATGAGAGTCCTGACGTCAAAGAAAGCGAAGCAGAGTGGCTCAGTAGATCCTAATCGGCAAATCACGATCGAACAGATTCGCGAGGAGAGACCTCGCTTCCCGAATAGCCAATTTGAAATTGGGAATTCTTCTAAACCCAGAGTCACATCGCGTATTCTCCTCAATAAGTGGCAGCGTCAGCAAGAAAAAGAGCACTACCTGAATACGAGGAGGAGAAAAGAAGGCGCGAAGAAGAAAGATTTGAGGAAGAACAAGAAGAATATGTCCGAGAACAAGAACGTGCACATTGGGATTGTGTTTTCTTCAGACACTGTTGGAACGAGGGTTTAAAGCTGCCTACGTGGAATAACTGTCCTGAGTGCAATAATGGGTATGTCGAACATAGGCAAAATGTTGCCATTCGCCGATCCGTCCACGAAAGAATTGGAAGGGTACATCCTAGTGATGATCGGCGTCTAAAAATATATAAGAATGATGATCAACCAATGAAAAGACATGCTGATTATAGATGGGTTGATCATGAGGAAGAAGATCGTGAGTATGTTTGGCAGAAAGGACAGTGGTGTCCACCTGGTTTAAGAAGGAGCCAGAAGAGAAGAGTCCAACGCCTGAGGAATCAAGAATTGAAGGAAGCAGGAACCAGGATGAAATCGATATGGCGTCCAAAAGACAGGCCTGACGAATCGGGTCATTCGGCTCCTACATGCATGGTATGTTTCTTGCCGAATGAATTCATGGCTCCAGCTAATCAAATTGTACAGGAAGAGATATTGTCAGAAGTGGATGAAGCCGAACAATATGGGTTAATGGCACAATTGGTATTGAATAAACAAGCTATTTTCGAGAAGCCAGTCCAGAATCGGCACATGAAGCCACTGTACTTAAGAGGATATGTCAATGGGAAGCCACTAACGAAGATGTTTGTTGATGGTGGAGCTGCTGTTAATGTGATGCCATACAATACATTCAGGAAACTTGGCATGAGCCCTGGAGATTTAACGCCAACAAGCATAGTGTTGAATGATTTTGCTGGAAATCCTTCGGACACCAAAGGATGTGTACATGTAGATCTGATGATTGGGTCCAAGATTCTGCTTACAACCTTCTTTGTTATTGAAGGCAAAGGGGCATACAGCTTGCTACTTGGAAGGGATTGGATTCATGTGAATTGCTGTATTCCATCTACTATGCATCAACAGCTTATTCAGTGGATAGATGATGAAGTGGAAATTGTCCCAGCAGATGATTCAATTAGCGTGGCTAATGTGGAACCGGCCTTCTGGGAATATCAAGGCATAGATTGCTTCTCAGGTAAGGACTGGGGAGAAGGTCCTGTTGAGCCAGTCAGCAGTGATCAACAGCCGATCAAAGCAGTCGGCTCTTTTAGCAATTTTTAATGGATAATCCAATCGATGGAACTGACGGGAAGCTAGGATATGGATTTGTGTCGGCTGATAAATTAGAAGAAGTAGACATTGGAGACGGTGACAAACCAAGGCCGATATTCATCAGTGCTAGCTTGAATTCGGTTTTCAGGGAGAAGTTGATTGAGTTGTTAAAAGAATACAAAGATTGCTTTGCTTGGGATTATTCGGAGATGCCTGGTTTAGATCGTTCCATTGTTGAGCATCGATTGCCGATCAAGCCTGGTTATAAACCTTACAAGCAACCACCCCGGAAAATCTACAAAGATGAAGTGTTGGCCGATGTGAAGAAGGAAGTGGAAAGATTAATAGCAGCAAATTTTATTCGGCCATGCAGATATGCAGAATGGATCTCTAATATTGTTCCTGTGTACAAGAAAAATGGGAAGATGAGAGTTTGCATAGATTTTAGAGATCTGAACAGAGCTACACCCATGGATGGATATCCAATGCCTGTTGCTGACTCGTTGGTTGATGCTGCTGCTGGATATAAAGTGATTAGTTTCATGGATGGTAACGCAGGGTACAATCAAATTTTTATGGCATTGGAAGATATAGCGAAAACGGCTTTCAGATGTCCAGGACATATAGGGTTGTTTGAATGGGTTGTCATGACGTTTGGTTTGAAGAATGCTGGTGCAACTTATCAGAGAGCTATGAATTATATTTTTCATGAGTTGATCGGCAAGATTGTGGAGATATATATCGATGATATCGTGATTAAGTCATTGGATCATGAAGCACATTTGGCCGACATAAGGAAAACTCTAGAATGCACTAGGAAACATGGGCTCAAAATGAACCCAAATAAATGTGCTTTTGGAGTTTCGGCAGGAGAATTTCTGGGATTTCTGGTGCATGAAGGAGGAATAGGAGTTGGCAGGAAAAGTATGAAAGCCATTGATGAAGTTGTTCCTCCAACTAATCTTAAGGAATTACAGTCACTGCTTGGTAAGATCAATTTCGTAAGAAGATTCATATCAAACTTATCACAAAAGATGTTGCCTTTCTCTTCATTGTTAAAGGTCAAGAAGGATCAGAAGTTTGTATGGGGCGACGAACAACATAAGGCTTTCGATGAGATCAAGGAATACATGAAAGAACCACCAGTATTGGTACCTCCACAGCTAAACAAGCCTTTTAAGTTGTACGTGGCGGCCGATGCCCAAACTATTGGATCGGCCCTCATACAAGAATTCGAGGGAAAGGAAAGGGTAGTTGCATACCTTAGCCGAAAGTTGCTTGATCCCGAAACGAGGTATTCGGCTACTGAGAAGCTTTGTTTATGTGTTTACTACTCCTGTACAAAATTTCGGCACTACTTACTACATGCCGAATGCATTGTGTATTCAAAGTTTGATGTGATAAAACACATGTTGTCTATGCCGATTTTGAACGGAAGGATTGGCAAATGGATTTTAGCTTTGTCTGAATTTGAGTTAAGGTTTGAATCGGCAAAGGCTGTTAAAGGACAGATTATTGCTGATTTCATTACTGAGCATCGCGATTTATCAGTTAATTCGCTTGAAATTGCTCCTTGGGTATTATTCTTCGATGGCTCTTCATGTGACAAAGGTGGTGGAGTAGGTATTTTGTTAATTTCACCAAGAGGAGAGGTATTTAAGTTTGCTATTCCTATTCAACCTACTGTCACTAATAATCAAGCTGAGTATGAAGCGTTGCTCAGAGGACTTCAACACTTGAGAGAAGCAAAGGCCATTGCAGTTGAAATTTTTGGAGATTCAGAATTAGTCATAAGGCAACTAAATGGCGAGTATGAGTGCAGAAACGATGTCTTAAGGAATTACTATGAAGAATGCAAGCAAATCTTAAAGGAATTTCAGTCAGTAATTCTGCAGCATATTCCTAGGAGAGACAATGAAGAGGCAAACAGATTAGCTCAAGGTGCTTCGGGTTATAAAGAGCTTCGAGAAGTTTTTGCTAATGATGTACATGCTTTCGGGAGTAATCTGGCAGAAGATGATTGGAGAAAAGAGATTGCCGATTATCTGGAGAATCCATCCCGAAAGGTTTCTAGAAAGCTCAGGTATAAAGCTTTAAAGTTTGTTCTTCTTGATGATAATTTATATTATAAATCCTTGGATGGGGTGCTGTTACATTGCTTAAATCATGAAGAAGCAAAAAGGCTGATGAGTGGAGTACATGATGGGTTGTGTGGAGCACATCAATCGGCCTACCGAATGAAATGGGTTATTAGGAGATCTGGGTACTACTGGCCTACAATGCTAGAAGACTGCTTTGAATATTATAAGGGATGCCAAGATTGCCAGAGATTTGGAAACATTCAGAGAGTTCCAGCATTAGTTCTGAATCCTATTATCAGGCCATGGCCATTCAGAGGATGGGGAATAGATTTGATTGGCCAAATAAATCCTCCATCTAGCAAGGGGCATAAGTTTGTGCTTTTGGCAACCGATTATTTTACCAAATGGGTTGAGGCAATTCCATTAAAGAAGGTGACATCGGAGAATATGGTTGAATTTGTTAAAGAACATATCATTTACAGATTTGGAATTCCTCAAACAATCATCACAGATCAAGGGACTCAATTTACATCTTCAGAGTTCAGAGATTTTGCTGAAAGTATGGGCATCAAATTGTTGAATTCTTCTCCTTATTATGCCCAAGCTAATGGTCAGGCAGAGGCTTCTAACAAGATTATGATTAAAATTATACAGAAGAAGATTGATCAGAAGCCGAGAAAGTGGCATTCGGTACTCAATGAGGCTTTATGGGCTTACCGAATGGCTCCACATGGGGCTACACAGACGTCTCCTTATGAGTTGGTGTATGGGCATCATGCTATCTTGCCATGGGAGATACAATTAGACTCAAGGAGAATAAAGTTGCAAAAGGATTTAAGTTCTAAAGATTATAAAGATTTAATGATGGACGAATTAGAAGATTTGCATATGATTCGTCTCAGGGCCTTGGAAAATGTTGAAAAAAATAAAATGCGAGTTGCTAAATATTACAACAAGAAGGTGAAAGTCAAGCAATTTGCAGAAGGAGATTTGGTTTGGAAAGCAATATTGCCGATTGGGACTAAATACAGTGCATTCGGTAAGTGGTCTCCAAACTGGGAAGGCCCTTTCAAAGTGATCAGATGCGTGCCTGGAAATGCATATATCCTGAAAACTTTGCTAGGAGAGGAGTTTACTGCTGCCATCAATGGGAGATACCTGAAGAAATATTATCCTAGTGTTGAGATTGATCGTTGATTGAAGTATTCAATGTCAGAACAATTGAGACAGCCGGCATTCGGGAAGGAGCCGTCTTCAGAACAAATGTTGACAGAAAAGGAAAATGGCCAGTACTGAATGTATTGCCCTTAGCACAAAATATATTGCATCAGGAGTTCATACAAGATCACAAAAGATAAGTTTTATTGCCGAATCCCTAGTACAAACTACTGGAAGAGCCTGTTCAAAACAGACTGGGGATGAATGGAATCGGCAATGGCAGCACCATGGCCGTCGAGACGATCAATGGAGGCGTCAATGTCATCGATGTCTTCTGGGTTGCTGTTGGCGAAACCAACCGGCATCCTGGAATAGTCAGTGCCGGTGTGTGTCGACATGGCAACGAGACCCACAGCGACGCCTAGGCGAACGCCATGGAGAGCCACCTCGTCGACGCGGCCTGCCACCGCGCCAAGGCGAGCCTCGGGTATGTCTCCTTGGGCGTTCACTTTGTTCGCCAGCTCATCCACCAGCGCCTTCAGCCGATTGAGCTCGTCATTGCGTTCTGCAAGATTACAAAATGGAGGTAGATCAGTAATGACTAAAGATGGGATTAGGATTGAACAAGTTATGGAAATTACCATCGATGACTTCGAGCAGTTGCTTGCGCTCGGCCTGCCATTCGAGGTCCGCAATCCCGGCTTGCTTGGAAATGACCTCCAGTTCGCGACGAGAGTCGTCGCGCTCCGCCTTGAATCGGCGAGCATCGCCGTCTGAGTAGCGGGAGTCGTCCGATGAGAGAGTCCGATTGGACGAACTCGAAGAGCTGGACGCCGCAGGAGCAGCGGCTGCAGCCGCAACTGGCGCACCAGCGGCGACAATCCATTGGATTACCCTGAAAAAACAAAGAGATTCGTCAAGGAGAGGGCAAATCTCGAGAAGAACAGAGAGAAGCAAGCAGCCAATCACCTGCGACGAGCGCCGGCGCGACTTCCTTCGGGCTCGTCGGCAGCCGGTCGCCTTCCATTCGTCATTGGGGTTTTCTTGAGTTTACTGTGCTTGGGAAAAAGAAGAGTTCGAGGAAGGCAAAAGACTTGGTGAGGAAATAGCGGCACTCGGTATGTTTATTTATAGAACCCGCAGAGGAAATCGTGGCCAAAGATCGTGGCGCGTGTCCCGAAAATTCGGAAGGTGAAAAGGATTCTCAAAACCGAACGGTTTTGGTGTCGTTTGGAATTCATGCTGATGTCACATTCGGCTATACTAAGCTTTTCGAGATTGATACGCCAGAAGCCAACGTTGCCGAATAAGTTATGCACCACGAAACAAAGCCGGAATAAAGATGATGGAAAATGTAGAATTGATCAGGCATTCGGCTATCAAACTATTTGACACAATTTACACACCCAAGTACTTTGAAATTACATTTTTGGCATTCAAGATCATGTTGCTGATATTCTCTAATAGCTGCTTGTCAGCTTCTTGAGTTTTGGCCAGGGCAGAAAGTTTGGCTTTGAGTTGCTTCTCTTCATTCAGAGCTGCTGAAGCCTCCTTGCGCAACTTTTCTGTCAGACCAGGAATTTCGGCTATCTTCTTCTTATCAGCTTCAATTTCAGCCGATAAGTTTTTCAATTCAGCCTCTAATTCGGCTTTTCTGGTCTCTTTTGATTTAAGTGCAGCCTGTAGGCCAGCTAACAGTTCCTTATTGCTCTGAGTTCTAGAGTGCAAATCTTTTACAGATTGCTTGGCCAATGTTCTTCTTTGCTCCAAGGCTGGTTGAGCAGATTGATTCTTCAGAGCTTGCTTCACTGCAATAAAATGATCGTCCAATCTAGAAACTGGATCTAAAGAAATCTTGATATTGGCAGGAAGATCTTGATCAAATGATTCAAGCAAGTCTCTTAAGAGATCAGCATTGTTGACTTGATCTCGAGTGTCCTTATGCAGAAAGGAGAGGATTTCCTTCAGTTTTGCTTGGTTCTCCTCTGATAAGGCTTGACCAGAGGAAGTTTCTTCTCCTTGTTCGGCAACAAGATCGTCCAAAGCAAATGAGTAGCTGGGTGATGAAATTGTTTTATCCTGGAAAAGAATTGTTGCCGAATTAATGATGGTCTATTGGATAAAGCTGGGAGAACTGGGTAATCATCTCTACCTCATTCCTGACCTCTTGGATGGAGAGAGAGGGCAGCTCAAGCTCAGGCAAAGGTTCTTGTATGTCGTGCTGAGGAGAGCTTGGAAGGTTCTTTGGTGGAGATGAGGCTTCTGGCTGAGGTACATCAGGTAGAGCTGAAGCTGGTTCTTGATGAAAAGAGGAGCTCTCCGAAATTGGATCCATTGAAGCTTGCTCTGTGACTGAAAGAAAGTTAGTGCCGATGAAAAAGAGTTTTAAAGGACAAGATGGTGAGAAATTTTACTAATCACTGAAGCATCGGCAGGTTCTGTGCTAATGGCCAATTGCTGTGATTTGGCCTGAAATCATAAAGGAACAGAAATGAGCAGAATGAAATTAGCATTTTTACTCGAGGAAGGAGAAATTTGACCTGTGCAATTCTTTTGCTGCTTGTTCTTTTCTTCTTTATAGCTGAAGGGGCAGTTAGAGAAGAAATTTTTCTCTTGGAAGAAGGTGGTGCAGCAAGAGTTGGATCCAGACTGGCAGGCCTGGACATTATTTGAGCCAAAGAAGGAGAGAGATGCCCCAGAGTAGATATTGGGCCAGCGATGTTATATACAATTGCTCTAGCCAGAGGGGCAGGGACTGTGTCCTGCAGAATAACAGAATCAAAAGTCGATGAAAGAGGGTGTTATTGGAAAAACAGATGGATTATAAGCATGTTTACCTCTGAATTCGGCTGATAACCAGGCATTAACTCAAGGCAAAGAGGGTGAACTGGTGTATTGAAGATATGATCATGGAATTCTTGCCACCAAAGGGTGAAGGAAGGATGAATGAGTGCTGTTGGCACAAAGGGATCGAGTTGATAGATGGCTGCACAGCACTTGTAATCAAAGACCCTTCTTGTTTCTGTGGAGTCTTTGATGATCTGCCTCGGCTTGAGGAATTCATGGAGAAATAATCTTGGGGGCACTTGGCCACACCCTAGTTGCCTGGCAACTATGTTCGGCTGATAATATTCATATGAACTTTGAACCAGCCTTCCTCCGCAAAATTCGGTTGGTAAGATGTAAGGCCGAATGAAAGTGTTAAAAATTGCTGTGGACTCTGCATCTATGCATCCAGTCTCGAAGCTGAATTCACAAGGGAAAGTGAGATTGTCATTGTCCATGTATGGGAACCAGAGGGGATTGGCAAAGCCTTTGAAGAAAAGTTCAAACAGTTCTCCAATGCTCTTGTTGATAGCAATAGTGGAGGCTGCTTCCCCATAGGTTTGACAGCCTTTGGTGCTCTGGGCTTCTGCTTCCTGGTAATTGACTGAGGGGAAGTGTCGGCTGTTGAGGTCAATGGAGACAATTTGGTGCATGTACAATTGCAGCCACATCTGGACGAACCACCAGGGACCGTTAACGCAGGAAATTTTCTTGTTGGTGTGCATCTGATAAATGGTCTGATGGAGCATGTGATAGACACTTCCCAGGAGATATTTCCCGAGAGGGATAAGTGTGCCTGCAGCCAGGTCTTCGGCCATTACTATGTGATTCAGAGTTGGCTCATTGGCTTTACCACAGAAAACAAATCTGCACAGCCACATATTCAGAAAGGCCCTGTATTCAACGTCAGTCAGAGGACCATCATGCATGTAAGTCTGGATGTATCTCTTATAGCCGACTCCAGTCTTCGCCCCTGTCTGTTTGGAAGAACCTTTGTACCTGTATGGGTGTGTAATCCCTGTGATGTTCAGGCCGGTTATCATGTAGACATCGGCCAGGGTTGGAGTCATTGGTCCGTGACCAAAGAGAAAAGCATTCATGCCATTGGACCAGAAATGACAAGCTGCAATCAGGAGATTTTCATTCTTGGGTGTTTCGGCTAGAGATAGCTCCAAGCAGTGAGAAATACGAAGACTGTCCCAATTCTGTGTCTGAGGACTTTTATCTTCAAGAATCCTTTTGTACCAGTTTTTCCAGCCAGCGATTGGGGGCAGAGGCCAGTTCTTGAATGCATCTTGCCATTCGTGAGGTCTCATCAGAGAAGTTTTGAAAGGAATCCTCTGAGACTCGGCCGCAATAATTTCGGAGGGATCTGGATTCCCTGAGGGGCCGAGGAAGAAAGATGCGGATTGTTCTTCAGTGGGGGTCAAGATTTCGGTGGCCAGAGCCTATCAAGGGCAGAGGAAGAGCAAATCGGAGATTCAAAATGCAGCTCGAAAAGAGTAATGCCGAATGTGATTGAGGGAAACAAAACTTACTTGAAGAATTTGATCCTGGTTCGCCATTTGAAGATTGGAGCTTGAGACATTCGACGAACTAGGGTTTTGAGTTTGGAAACGCACTCTGAGGATTTGGGAGCGGAAAACGGATATCAAAGCGGATTCAGCCTGGAAATGTTGGGGATTCCTGGTCAATTCCGAGATAAAAGCATCTTTTATCCCGAAATTGAAGGGGCATGTGTTAACACCAAAATTTAGCACCAGGAAGAGGCTGACGTGTGGGCCGGATTTGATGGAAGGATACCATTCGGCTAAGGGGCTTTCTCTGAAGTATTCGGCAATAACGCTCTGCGGTCGGGAACGCGTCGTCATTCGGCAGATGCATAGTTCCGCAGGTAAAAGCGGTAGCATTCGGGAAGACGTGATGACGTGGAAAAACATAAGGAAAGGGCCGGTTCGAACAAGGAACACAATATGGGCACGAAGATTCGTCATTTATTTTTAGAAACAAGTATTGTAGTCGTGTCCGACTAGGAGTTGTATCAAGACCTGGGTATAAATATAAACCCATGGCAGCTGTAAGAACAATCGAATCAATCATACAACAAACCGGCCCCGTGCCAACATCGAGTCCTTTAGTCGAGTCGTCGAGTTCTTCGAGAGGAGTCATCGATCCGTCGACCTCCGTAAGTACCGGCAACCCTGCATCATGCCTAGTATCATGCGGTGGATTTAGGCCTTGGTTCAGGAAGGTTCCATTGCTAGATCATGAGCCATGCGGTGGGCTAAGTTTTAGCTTGGAACAAGTTATCGGCTCTATTGGATTTTGGCAAGATCTGATAGATTCATTAAGTTACCATGTGTTGCTCTGGATTTTACCTTCGTGTTCGATTCATTACAACACTCCTTTGCCCAGTCTAGGTTGATTAGAATCGGCTCCAGCTCACGACGCTCTGCTTTTCATAGCCGAATTCGAAATCAATCTAGATTGCCACGTGTTGTGGGTTGAAAGTGCATCTAGGCTCTCCCTTGTGGGTTTTGGTTGAATGATGACAAATGTAATCAAAGAGCTAATGGTTTGATTGAGTTTGTGGACAGGTCACAATGTAATAAAATTCATATTTGAAGTGTGATGATGTATCCCTATGGATCATGATGGACGGCATGGAGAATGAACGATTTAAATTATTTTCCATTTTGAATTTGAGTTAGGAACGCCGTACTATCAAGGGGGATGCGTATTGATTGTGCCATGGATGTTAAAGTGCTCAAAAGAAATAACAAGTGCACAAGAGAGACACAAAAATGCACTCACGGGCACCAGTTTTTCTGGAGCCAGATACTCCGGCAAGGGGTCGGAGTATTCTAGTCCAGAATCAGGGTCAAAGCTTCGTGTTCATTTCTGGAGCCAGATATTCCGGGAAGGAGCCGGAGTATCCAACCCAGATCTCGCAGACAGCATAACGGTTAGATTTTGGGGGCCGAGTATTTATACTTCCACGCCCCCTCTTCAGTGGGCTGCCGACTCTACCTGCAAGAAACACTCTCTTGAGCCTTCCTTCCACTCCCTCATCCTCCTAGAGCTAATCCTTGTAAGATTTGAGAAGGGGATTGAGTGAGCTTGTGGATTTGAGTGTGGGTGAGCATCAACTCCAACTTTGAGCACTTGAAGCATCCTTCGGCCATCGATTCGCATTTGTTACTCTTGGAGCTTTTGCTCCTAGACGGCTAGGCGTCTCCGGCGAGCGCTCAACTCGTGTGAGCTTGCCCCGGAAAGTTTGTAAAGCCATCCTCTCGGGGAAATCATAGTAAGTAACCCTAGTTTGGCTTTTGGGCCCTAGGGGGAGGGTAGGGTTGTGGCTCAACCCGGTCTCTTTGGAGGCACCTCAACGGAGACGTAGCTTCCTTTGGGAAGTGAACTTCGGGAATCAAATCTCTTGTCTCGTGTTGTTGTGCTTGTTTATCTAGTTCATACTTGTTCTTCACGTTCATCACGTTCTTCCTAGTTCATAGTTGACTTTCATACATTTGCTTCGATCTACTTGTGTGTGAAGTTTGTAGTGCAGCCCTTGGTTGGAAAGTATCTTGAGACAATTCCCCACCTTTCTATTCAAAGGAAATCAGCTAAGTTGCAAAGGATTTTGAATCACGAGCTCATAAATTTCTGTTACAGGAAAATCTGGGAACCTGCCAGATACTCCACGACTGTCAGAGTCGGAGTATCCGGTAGGGTGCCGGAAGTTCCGGGTACTAACCCGAGATTGAGCTGAATTGTGTGCAGTTTTTTAAGAAGATCCTATTCACCCCCCCTCTAGGCATCTTGTGATCCTTTCAATTGGTATCAGAGCTTTGGTCTCCGGATTAAAAGCTTAACCGCTTGGAGAATCAAGATGTCGGGAGAAGAAGGATCGAAGAAAGAGGTGAAGCCCAAGAACAATGATGATCGTGAGCTTGAGACCCTCTCATCCGATGATGACTCGGATTATGAAGAACAAGAGAAAAAGAAGCGGGAGAATAAGGCTAATCCTCAAATTCCCTTTGATTATTCTCGCTTAAGTTATTCAACTACATATACCTCTATCTCCATGGGCAAACCTCCTCGTTTTAAGGATACTACTTATGCCTCATGGAGAGATGAGATGATTGCACATTTGATCGGGGTCCACCCGGCCCTTTGGAAGATTGTGTGTGTAGGTGTCAACTTTCCAAAGGACAACTCTCCTCTTTCGACGGATCAAGAACATGAAATCCATCGCAACATGCAAGCCAAAGCAATTATTCTTAGTGCCTTGGAACCGGAAGAGAAAGAAAAGGTGGATGGGATACAATCCGCCAAGAAGATTTGGGAGACACTCCAAATCAATCACGAAGGCACAAGAAAAGTTAGAGGGGGAAGAATTCGTTGCTTGGAAGGAGAGCTCAATAGGTTTGTGATACTTCCAAGTGAGTCTCCACAAGAAATGTTCTCTAGATTGAACAAGATCATTAACAAGATAAGAGCACTCGGAAGCACCAAGTGGGGTGACCGTGAAGTAGTTGATAAGATATTGAGCGCATATATGGCAAGAGATGTGAACCTTCCCACATTGATTAGAGAGAAGAGAGGTTTCAAGAGGTTCACTCCCGCCGATGTCATTGGAAGATTTGAAGAGCATCTCATGACCGTCAAAGAAGCTCAAGTATCTCAACAAATGTCACAAATCTATGAGCAAATTGAGAAGGGAAGTGGTGTAGCACTTCAAGCAAGCACCAAGAGCAAAGGCAAGGAAGTGGTCAAGGTTCAAGAAAAACTCAAGAAAGAAGATAAGGAAGAAAGTGATAGTGATAGTGATGATGAAGAAGAACTTGCCCTCTTCATGAAAAACCTTAAGAAGACGTTTAAGAAGACCGGTTTCTTCAAGAAAGGGAACTTCAAAGGAAAGACAAGACGAAGGTCCAACAAGCCATGCTTTGGTTGTGGGGAAATTGGTCATTTTGTGGCCGATTGTCCAACACCCAAAAAGAGAGATGAAGAAGGCCACAAGAAGAAGAAGAAGCACACCGGTGAAGCTCACCTTGGTCAAGAGTGGGATTCAACCGAAGAGACCTCCGATGATGAGGAGGTTGCAACAATTGCGGTGCAAGCTACTACCACAAGCACATCACTCTTCGGAGAGCTCACCGATGATGAAGATGATACTACTCCCACTTGTCTTATGGCAAAAGGGGTGAAGGTAGTTCCTCAATCACTCTCTCTTCCTCATGATGATGATGATGATGATAAAGAAATTATGTATGAAAAACTAGCTAAGCAATTTGGTAAAAAGGCCGCTTGTAGAATTAGAATGCTAGCGGAGGAATTAGAGGTTAGGGAAGAGACTCTTGAGGCTCAAGAAGAGTTGATGAGGCGTGAGCAAGAGAAATCCATAGCCCTTGAGAAATCCCTATCCCAAGAAATAAAGGGTTTCAAGGAGCGAGAGGACTTGCTCAATGCCAAAATTGACAAATTTCTTGTGCTTGAAAAGTCTCTAGCTAAAGAAAAGGAAAATGTTGAGAAGTTGACTAAGGAACTTTTCTTAGCCAATGAATCAAATGCTAACCTAAAAGGTGAAAAAGGAACACTTCAAGAAAACTTATCATGTTTGAATGCCAAACACATGGCTCTTGAAGTACAATTCAACACTCTTTGGGATAGTACTTCCTCATGTTCTAATGATGCAACCAAATCCTCTATTCCCTCCACTAGCAATGGTTGCGCTAGATGTTATAATGTTGATATAAAATCTTGTGGTACTAACCTTGCCGAAGCACAAGCTATGAAGAAGGAAATAGCAAGGCTCACCGATCTTCTCAAGAAAGAGAAGCCACATCTCAAGATAGGTGAGTTTGAAAGGCACTCGAAGGCTTTTGGTACAAACTACATGAAGAAATATGGCTACAAGAATGACAAGGGGCTAGGTAAGGATGAGCAAGGTGATAGAAATCTTATCCCCGTCATCAAGAACAACAAGACCTCCGGCCTTGGTGTGAAAGGTGGCTTGTTGAAGCACTTTCAACACACAAGGTATCATTGGAGCAAGGGGGAGGAACACAAGGCCAACTACACCAAGCCTATGAGTTTTAAGTCATCTCATATTGTGTCTTATGAGTATGAGAGACCACAAACTCAAACTCAACCCAAGAAGGAGAAACTCACCAAGACCAACTTGAAGCAAGACAACAAAGTGAAGGCACATGCTCCACAAAGTACCTTCTATGCAGATTATGTGTTGGCTTGGGACCATCGTGGTAGGGTGGTTGCCAAGTATGTTGGGTATCGCACTAGAGACACATTGATCAAGAGAAACGTGTGGGTGCCCAAAGTTCTTGTGACTAACACCAAAGGACCCAAATCTATTTGGGTACCTAAAACAAAAGCTTGATTTGTTTTGTAGGCATACTCCTCCGGTGGAACCAAGTGGGTGCTTGATAGTGGATGCACAAATCATATGACCGGAGAGAAGAGTATGTTCACTTCATTTGAGGCAAATGAAAATTCAAGTGACAACATTGTGTTTGCCGATAATAGCCAAGGAAAGGTAAAAGGTCTAGGTAAAATTGCAATTTCTACCGATCATTCAATTTCCAATGTTTTCTTGGTGGAATCGTTGGACTACAACTTGTTATCCGTTTCACAACTTTGTGAGATGGGTTACAATTGTTTGTTCACCGATAAGGGTGTGACCGTTTTTAGAAGAAGCGATGACTCCGTTGCTTTTAAGGGTGTGCTCAAGGGAAAGCTTTATCTTGTGGATTTCACATCGGAGAAAGCTCAACTTGATGCATGCTTGTTAGCAAAGTCTAGCTTGGGTTGGCTTTGGCATCGCCGACTAGCTCATGTTGGGATTTGAAATCTTGACAAACTTCTTAAGGGCGATCACATTCTTGGACTAACAAATGTTTCTTTTGAGAAAGATCGTCTTTGTAGTGCATGTCAAGCGGGAAAGCAAGTTGGTGCACCACATCCGCCCAAAAGCATTGTCACCACCAAGACTCCGCTTGAGCTTCTACACATGGATATATTTGGGCCCGTGGCCTACATTAGTATTGGTGGTAACAAATATGGTTTTGTTATTGTTGATGATTATTCTCGTTTCACTTGGGTGTTCTTTTTGCATGATAAGGGTCAAGTGCATGAGATATTCAAGAATTTTGCAAGAAAGGCCCAAAATGAGTTTAATTGGAAGATCAAGAAAGTGAGAAGTGACAATGGCACCGAGTTCAAGAACACCAACATTGAACAATTTCTTGGAGAGGAAGGAATTGGGCATCAATTCTCCGTGCCATACACTCCGCAACAAAATGGTATTGTGGAGAGGAAGAATAGGACACTCATTGAGATGGCAAGGGCAATGCTAGATGAGTACAAGACTTCGGACCAATTTTGGGCCGAAGCCATCAACACCGCATGCCACGCCATCAACCGTCTCTACCTCCACAAGCTCTTGAGGAAAACGGCATATGAGCTTCTCACAGGTAAAAAGCCCAATGTGTCTTACTTTAGAGTTTTTGGAAGTAAGTGCTTCATTCTAAACAAGAAGCCCAAAAGCTCTAAGTTTGCACCTAAATGTGATGAAGGTTTTCTTCTTGGTTATGCATCAAATGCCCATGGCTACCGTGTTTTCAACAAGACCTCCGGTTGTGTTGAGATAGCGTGTGACGTGGACTTTGATGAAACTAACGGCTCTCAAGTAGAGCAAGTTGATCCAAATGATGTAGATGAAGAACCTCCACAACAAGCAATTGAAAAGCTAGCCATTGGAGAAGTAAGGCCTCAAGATCCAAGTGAGCAAAACAAGCCAAATGAAGACAAATCATCACCAACACAAGTTGAACCATCCACACCAACAATCGATCAAGACCAAGCACAAAATGGTGTCAACTCAAGTCAAGATGATTATGATGATGATGGTCCAATCCAAGCTCAATCAAGTGTACCACATCCAAGAGTCCACCACACTATTCAAAGAGATCATCCCGTGGACAACATTCTTGGAAGCATCCAAAGAGGGGTAACTACTCGTTCTAGATTAGCAAGTTTTTGTGAACATTACTCGTTTGTTTCCTCTTTGGAACCTCTCAAGGTAGAAGAAGCACTTGATGATCCGGATTGGGTAATGGCCATGCAAGAGGAGCTCAACAATTTCAAGAGAAATGAAGTTTGGTCATTGGTAGAAAGGCCCAAGCAAAATGTAATTGGAACCAAGTGGGTCTTTAGGAACAAGCAAGATGAACATGGTGTGGTTACAAGAAACAAGGCAAGGTTGGTTGCTCAAGGCTTCACTCAAATAGAAGGTTTGGATTTTGGTGAGACATATGCTCCCGTAGCTAGGCTTGAGTCAATTCGTATTTTACTTGCCTATGCTACTCACCATGATTTCAAGCTACATCAAATGGATGTGAAGAGTGCATTTCTAAATGGGCCAATTTCCGAATTGGTATATGTGGAGCAACCACCGGGCTTTGAAGATCCCAAATATCCTCACCATGTGTACAAGCTCCATAAGGCGCTCTATGGGCTCAAGCAAGCCCCTAGAGCATGGTATGAATGCCTTAAGGACTTTCTCTTAAAGAAAGGTTTTGAAATAGGCAAGGCCGATCCTACTCTCTTTACACGCAAGCAAGATAAAGATATTTTTGTGTGCCAAATATATGTCGATGACATTATATTTGGCTCTACTAACAATGTTTGGTGTGAAGAATTTAGTAGGATTATGACAAAGAGATTTGAGATGTCCATGATGGGTGAGTTGAAGTTCTTCCTTGGATTTCAAATCAAGCAACTCAAGGATGGCACCTTCATTAGTCAAACCAAGTACACCACCGATATGCTCAAGAAGTTTGACATGGAGAATGCCAAGCCCATCAAGACTCCTATGCCAACAAATGGACATCTCGATCTAAATGAAGATGGGAAGGCCGTGGATCAAAAGGTATATCGCTCCATGATTGGTTCTCTACTTTACCTTTGTGCATCTAGGCCCGATATTATGCTTAGTGTGTGCATGTGTGCAAGATTTCAAGCTAACCCGAAAGAGTGCCATTTGATGGCCGTTAAGAGAATTTTTAGATATTTAGTGCACACTCCTAATCTTGGCTTATGGTATCCCAAAGGCTCAACTTTTAGTCTACTTGGCTATTCGGACTCCGATTATGCCGGTTGTAAAGTAGACCGAAAAAGTACAACGGGGACTTGCCAATTTCTTGGTCGGTCCTTGGTGTCTTGGAGCTCAAAGAAGCAAAATTCGGTTGCTTTGTCAACCGCCGAGGCCGAGTATGTGGCGGCCGGCGCTTGTTGTGCCCAACTACTTTGGATGAGGCAAACCTTGAGTGACTTCGGTTGTGAGTTTAGTAAGATTCCACTCTTGTGTGACAACGAGAGCGCTATCAAGCTAGCTAACAATCCGGTGCAACACTCCCGAACAAAGCACATAGATATTCGTCATCACTTCTTACGGGATCATGAGGCAAAGGGAGATATTGTTTTACGTCATGTGAGCACCGAAAGGCAACTTGCCGATATCTTCACTAAGCCTCTAGATGAGTCAAGATTTTGTGCTTTGAGGAGTGAACTAAATATTTTGGATTCTCGTAACGTTGCTTGAACTCTTGCACACAAAATTGGTTGATGACTAGATAGGAAAAATATTTCCCTTGTGTGAGTTCTTGAAAATATTTGGCCCTTATGATCGTTGGATCATGTTTTGGCTCATGTGATCATAGTTATGTATTGTTGTTTGTTGGCTGATCACATGTGTCAAAATTGTTTCTTTTATGTCCATCTCTCTCTCTATCAAATCTTGGTCAAAATCTCTCTATCCTTCTATGCTTCCTGTCTGCTGGAATTTCTGGAGTCGGATACTCCGGGACAGTGCCAGAACAAAAATATTCCGAGAAGGCTCTCGGGAATCCATGTTCTCGGAGTATCCGGCCTTTCAAGGAATATCCGGCTCCAGGTTGACCGATTTTCCCTGCGCTGACCGTTATCCCAGTCAAGACCTTATCCACTCATGTTGACTTTTCTTCCACGCCCAACCGGTCCCACTTATGGTCCCCACTCGTCAGCACTCCATCTAAACAAAAAAAAAACACGTCCTCCTACCGCTTCGTCCCGAGTCGTTCCGTTCTGTTCGCATCTCGCCCTCCCGTTCAACAGCGCCGCCGCCGCCGCTCTTTCTCCGTCGCGAGGGGATTCGAAGCTCCGGCGTCAGCAAGTCCGGGCAAGCCCCTCGTGCTGCCTCTCTCCACCAGGCCAGGCGCTCCTTCACCGCCGCATCCCTCTCACGCGCGCAGTCGCTGCTCCTCTCTCAATGGTAACCCTAACCGCCAAGTCTCTCTCTTGATCTACTTGTACAGGCGGTTCTAGTGGATTTCGTTGGGTAGGATTGTTCTGAAGATGCTGTTGAATATATCCTAAGAATCTTGTTGCAATCCTTTGGCTACTTTTAGAGATCGATGCTTTATCATGTTCATCCCAAAATTTGTTCCTGTCAGTTCCTGTCCAGTCCGTTCATGCTTCTCTTTCCAAGTGACCTTGTGTCGTTATCTGCTGATGGTTTCCTGGCCTAGCACATTGGATGATCCAACCCTCGTATCAATCTGTTCAGGCACATTCTCGTGAATCCGAGGGGGCTAGCAGTGAAGATGATGTTCCCATTGCTGCTCGTGCCAGGAACCTGCGTGCAAATCCTCCACGTGCTGCACGTGATGGGGGGACTGGAGGCATGGGCATGGGCAGAGGAGGAGCTGGCAGGGGTACTGGTACTGGTTCTGTCAAAGTAACGACAGCCAGGAAGAAAACTTCCAAGGATACTCCAGCGGGCACTAGTGACAAGAGAAAAGCTCCTGGTGCTGTTGATGAATCTGAGTTGAGAGGGCAGGGCAGAGGCAGAGGTGCTGAGGGCATACACATCAGAGAAGAGGGGACTGGCAGTGGCTCTGTTCCAGCAGCTAGACAAGGGAAGAGAGCAGCAGGGAGGCCTGCTAAGCACCCTTTGGCTATGGGAGGCACAATGCTCAAACCACGTCAAGCAAAGCGCAAGACAACAGATGATTTTGATGGAACAAGAGAGGATTACAGGAAAGGGACACAAGTTTTGTGGGATATCAGATACACCAATCCTGACAATGTGCCAAAGGACAGCTCAGTTGATGATGTTCGGTTTTGGAATCGCTTCCAAGCCGACTACTATGATTGTGCCGTGATGACAAAGGATAAGAAGACTGTTCCGATGCAGTGGATTGATTGGAAACACTTGAGGAATCATGGTGACAGATATATTGATCTTGTTATTCAGCTTTGTGAGAAGAAGAATGTTTACAACATCTTGCAGTTCAAGCATGACTGGAATGAGGAAATCATTGGACAATTCTTTGCTACTCTTTGGGTTGATGTTGATGCCCAACCTGCTACCTTGCATTGGATGACACAAGGCCAAAGGCTCTCTGTGACCTATACTAGATTTGCTGAAATTTTGGGGTTTGATGAGAGTGACCGTGAGAAGTATTGGATCCATGATGATGATGTGTTCAGTGATGGTCAGATTGCTTTCATGTATGATGAGAGGTATGGGCCAATTGAGTATGGAAAGACACATGGGATGAAGCCCTACTACCGGTACATTCACAACCTTTTTCGCAAGACACTTATTCCTAAGATTGGTGATGCTACCGGAGTTCTCAACACAAACAGAAACCTGCTGGTTTGGATGGCACCAAAGAAAAATGATTTCAGCGTTTTTGATTTCATTTGGAATGAAATAATAGTGTGCTCCACCACACCTTCCAAAAGCTGTGTTTATGGCCCTTATGTCATGGCTATGATAGAAAAGGTGACCGAGAGAGAGTTCCCATGTGACATGAAACACAAGCCTTATCGCCCTCGTGTTAGTGATTGGACAGCCGAGGCAAAACCCAAGAGTACCACAGCTGGACAGCCATCCACCTCTTCTGCTCAGCCTTCTTCTTCTCGAGGACCAGCCAGCTCACCACACAAAGAAAAGTGCAAAGGCAAAAAGAACACGAGTTCCTCATCTTTTCTTAGCCGGGCAGTTCAAAGCTTGTTCAAAGTATGCACATTTCAGGCTGTGGCAGTTCAGAAACAGCAAGAACTTCTTGTTGACCACATTCAGAAATCTGAGGAAAGGCAGAAGAAAATCATGGCAAGCTTGAACATTCCACACTCCCCTCCTCGTGTCTTTGCTCCTCTTCCTCCTATGCCTCATATTGATAACCCTTGGGATGAAAATGATGATGACGAGGCTGCTGCTGAAGCTATGGATGAAGATGATCTCCTCAATGAGCTTGGTGATCCAGATGCGGTTGCTGCTGAGGGAGAATCTGAGGGGACAGCTGGGGAGGATGGAGGTGATGACAGCGACTCTTTATAGTGCTTTCTGCTGCTGCTGCCCCTTTTTGGTGCTTGATGCCAAAGGGGGAGTAATATGTAGAGGTGTTGCTGCTGTCTTATGGTGCTGCTATCATTTTGGGGCTGTTTTGGGGCTGCTGATGATTCTTTTGTGCTGCTACCGCTGCTGTCATGGTGCTGTTGCCGCTGAGGGGCTGCTGAGCTGCTGCTGAGTTGTTGCTGAAGTGCTGCTACTGCTGAAGTGTTGCTGCTGAGTAGCTGCTGCTGCTGACAGATGTATTCTTTTGGGTTCCGAGCCGGAGTATCCGGGTCAGTGTTGGATACTCCGGGCCTGATGGTGGCTGAAAACTTATCTTAGCTTAACTTAGGTTTCTCTTGTGATGGACATGTAAAACTTTTATGTGGTGGTGTGATGTAATGTGTGCCAGGTGACACATTTGATTTTTTAGGGCTTAATTGCTAGTGTGATGCGAACTTTATGCTATTTATTCGATGTCATGCTTAGTATAGTCTTATGTTGGTGTATTGTTAATTTTCACTTTGATGGTTGTTTAAGCATGTCATGAGCATCACGTATTTTTATTTCACACTTTGCACCCCACGAATGCATGGATATAGGGGGAGCCCTTGTAAATATGTGCCATATGTTGAGAATGACATATATGTTGGAGAAGCACATATTTAGGGGGAGCCACCTATATAGATGAATTCAAAATGATTATAAATTTTATTGTGAGCTTTGGTTATGTTGTCATCAATCACCAAAAAGGGGGAGATTGAAAGTGCATCTAGGCTCTCCCTTGTGGGTTTTGGTTGAATGATGACAAATGTAATCAAAGAGCTAATGGTTTGATTGAGTTTGTGGACAGGTCACAATGTAATAAAATTCATATTTGAAGTGTGATGATGTATCCCTATGGATCATGATGGACGGCATGGAGAATGAACGATTTAAATTATTTTCCATTTTGAATTTGAGTTAGGAACGCCGTACTATCAAGGGGGATGCGTATTGATTGTGCCATGGATGTTAAAGTGCTCAAAAGAAATAACAAGTGCACAAGAGAGACACAAAAATGCACTCACGGGCACCAGTTTTTCTGGAGCCAGATACTCCGGCAAGGGGTCGGAGTATTCTAGTCCAGAATCAGGGTCAAAGCTTCGTGTTCATTTCTGGAGCCAGATATTCCGGGAAGGAGCCGGAGTATCCAACCCAGATCTCGCAGACAGCATAACGGTTAGATTTTGGGGGCCGAGTATTTATACTTCCACGCCCCCTCTTCAGTGGGCTGCCGACTCTACCTGCAAGAAACACTCTCTTGAGCCTTCCTTCCACTCCCTCATCCTCCTAGAGCTAATCCTTGTAAGATTTGAGAAGGGGATTGAGTGAGCTTGTGGATTTGAGTGTGGGTGAGCATCAACTCCAACTTTGAGCACTTGAAGCATCCTTCGGCCATCGATTCGCATTTGTTACTCTTGGAGCTTTTGCTCCTAGACGGCTAGGCGTCTCCGGCGAGCGCTCAACTCGTGTGAGCTTGCCCCGGAAAGTTTGTAAAGCCATCCTCTCGGGGAAATCATAGTAAGTAACCCTAGTTTGGCTTTTGGGCCCTAGGGGGAGGGTAGGGTTGTGGCTCAACCCGGTCTCTTTGGAGGCACCTCAACGGAGACGTAGCTTCCTTTGGGAAGTGAACTTCGGGAATCAAATCTCTTGTCTCGTGTTGTTGTGCTTGTTTATCTAGTTCATACTTGTTCTTCACGTTCATCACGTTCTTCCTAGTTCATAGTTGACTTTCATACATTTGCTTCGATCTACTTGTGTGTGAAGTTTGTAGTGCAGCCCTTGGTTGGAAAGTATCTTGAGACAATTCCCCACCTTTCTATTCAAAGGAAATCAGCTAAGTTGCAAAGGATTTTGAATCACGAGCTCATAAATTTCTGTTACAGGAAAATCTGGGAACCTGCCAGATACTCCACGACTGTCAGAGTCGGAGTATCCGGTAGGGTGCCGGAAGTTCCGGGTACTAACCCGAGATTGAGCTGAATTGTGTGCAGTTTTTTAAGAAGATCCTATTCACCCCCCCCCCCTCTAGGCATCTTGTGATCCTTTCATGGGTTCAGGCTCGTTGGTCTTGCGTAGATCTTGACAGAACCGGGTATCATGCGGTAGATGCAGGTTTTTGGGTCGTCTTAGAGCTAATCATCCGGTGGATTAGAATTCGATTCGATCTGATAGATCTATCATCATCGACGAAGCATGTTCCTTCTCCACGGAACCCGATTCGGCTATATAGCTGAATTCGGCAGTATCGTCACGAGTGAAACACGTCCACGGTTTTGTTTTTAAATAAAGAATGCTTTTAGCCTTCCATGTTTAGGGCGTATCATGCGGTGGATTGTCCTATTCTTGGTTGGTGGTGTGATTCCAAGCAAGTCGTATCATGCGGTGGATTAACTTGTTTGTTTTCATGCCTGACGGGTTGGAAAGTACCTAGACATGCGGTAGACTAGTGCTTTTAATCTATGCATTCTTGTTTATTATGAAATTATGGTCATGCTTTCGCCCTTTTATTTATCTATCATGCTTTGTTTCTCGTTAATCGGCTATGAGTATGCGTTACAATGTTCAATCGGCTGAAAGCCGATCTTTCGTCATGCTTACGTCACGCATTCGGCAGTGCGCTCCCTGCGTGCCTTGCCGATTGCCGAATGAGGCTTTAACTGCCGACAGATAGCTTCTCTGTAGCTATGTGTCGTTCGAAACTGGCTCCGTAGCCGCAAATATGGAACTGACTGGTATTGCCCGGTACGTTCCAGGTGTTATCTAAATATCTTTCATCCCTTTGTCAGTTTCAGGAAAATTGACTGGCACGCTTCCGGATTCAAAAGCCCGGGCCACGTGTGAAGCTAGCTAATTCGGCTTGCTGTGTGCTTGGCGTGAGGTGCGGATTTTACGTCAACACAAACTTTCTGAATACCGGTCAGCATGGCGACTTTGCAAAGAAGCCCTTAAAGTTTTTGAAAATCAACCCGCGGTCCTAGTTAGTTCAAAAATAATTACGGTTAGGTCCAGTTTTCTTCTGTTTTAGCCCCTGCAAGATTTAAAATTGTGCCCGAGGTCCAAGCCCTGTTATTTTATGGTTTATCCCTCGAGTTTTTATACAAAATTATGTTTTAGCCCCTGGTTTTTCGCAGTTAAGCCCCTGGAACTTTTAAAACTTTGCCAGCAAGTCACTGAACCTTAGAAAAGCCATATCTTTTGTGTTTTAACTCCGATTTTAGTGATTCTCGCGCTCACGCGTTCATTGTAACGAGTAGAATAGTTTGGTGCTGTTGTTTTCGTCTGTTGGAATTGTTTGGTGTACTGTTTCTTATTTGTTGTATTGTTTCCTTCCATGTGAATGTGTGATGCGATTAGGAAACGACCAGTACGAGGATTTCTCTGAAGAACCAACTGTTGAAGAAGGATTTGAGCAGTAACCGAGTTGGGAAGAAGGAAAGTGTATTATGTCATGCAAATGTCCTAATAATTATTAATTTCACCACCCATGCATGTGTCCTAATTTGATGGGTTCCTATTTAAGGATTTGCCTAGCCACTATATTTTCCTGTCCCTGAAACTGGGTTACTTAATTAACTTTGATGGTAGATGATGCTTAGCTTGCTCAACTGGGATTGATTAAATGAACCCCTACTCTATGCTCCATTACTACCTTTTTAATCAATTAATGGACAAGATCGTATCTTTTTAATTGGAACATGGAGAACCACCCAGGAAAACAGTACAACCATGAGTGCCATGTGGCTCTGGCTTTGACTGACTAATTAGGTGCTCTAGTTTATGGTGGCTTTACTCGAAAGGGGCATGAGGGCGGCGGTTGACAGGGTATAGCTTGGTCCTTTTGAGCTGTGGGCTTTGGTAAGAGACAGACCTCATTAGGGAGGGTTATGCTTTGCTTCTGAGCCGGAAACCTTAGCGGGCTATCATTTATTAAAGTGCTTTTGTAAAGGTCTCATAGTGAAACCCAGTATTCGGTCCACGTGGTGTGGGAAGGGTACAATGCTCTCGGGCAATGGGAATCACGACTTATGGTGAAAGTGTACAACCTCTGCAGAGTGTAAAACTGTTATAACAGCCGTGCTCACGGTCAAGAGCGGCCTGGACCCTTACATGATAATCATACTTGAACATGATCTAAATCGTGGTTATATGAATATGTTGGGAATATGACATTCATTAATTTGTGGGTGGTATATACTTTCATTTGCTAGTAAATAGTTGCTTAATAAAACTTGACCAACTAAAAGTGCTTATGGAGTATGGTGAGCCAACCTTTTTGACTCAGCCTTGTATGTCATATTACATTTGTTGAGTACGTTACGTGCTCATACTTGTTGTCTTTCTTTCTTTTATTTGCATCAACTACACCCGGAATGCTGCTCAGATTGGGAGAATTTTGATGATTTCACTACTGATTTTGAGGAGTTCTAGGCGAGTCTCCCCCAGTCAATGCCTGTGGAGTTGGAGTCACTTTTGCTTCGTTAGATGAACGTTTATTTAAGTCTTCCGCTATGACATTTGAGTCAACTCTGAGATTGTAATAAATGCACTATAATACTCTTTCGTTATGCATGGTTATGGATATTCACTTGTGACGTCTACTATATGTGTGTAAACTGATCCTGGCGCACATATGAGATGCACCTGGTTTTACCTTGAAAACCGGGTGTGACACGTTTTAGTAGTATGGGTAGTATGAACTCAGTAGTATAGGTAGTATAAGGGTACTATGGGAAAAAAAATAAAATGGCAGATATGTAATTTTGACATATAAGTTTGGAATGACAGATATGTAATTATGGCATATCTTTTCTGGATCCGGCAGCTCGGACAGGCGAGACAGGGGTGCGCACACGGGCGAGACAGCACAGGTCCGGCCGCCTGGAATTTTTTTAGGGAGGATTTTTTTTATGTTACCATAATACCCTGTCAGTATCTAGAGGTGCTAGTATGGCACACCGTAAAAAAGCTAAGGTCACAACACCAAAAGAACAACTGGGCTCACACAACAAACGACAACACGGAATCAAAAAACAACAACGAAAAAATACATGTCAAACACACATGGAGGGATTATAAACATTACTCTTGATTGTTTCTTTGCTTGCTGCAATCTTGCAACATGTAACATGAATAGGATGGTGCTAGCATCGATCCAATACAGACACAGTAATTGGAGCTACCCACTGCAACACGGCAAGCTAGGCTTGGAAGGCGTCCGGAAGCTCAAGGTTAAACATATATTTTATAATTTCACCGGGTTCTGATCATTGATTTTTCAAGCCTAACGAACTCTCGCTTCTACTCTTCGATGATCCATCAAACATCAGATCAAGATGAGCATTCTACCATCCACGCCCTGCGTTGATGGAGGGGCGACCAGGAACCATGTCTTTCCAAGTCTCATACCTTGGTCTTCGGTTTGAATGACTGCCGCAACAAGCTTCGAAACTTGAACCAACTAGTATAAGGATATGATGTTTGTAAGCTGAACCGAGGCTCATCTTTTTCTAGTACAAGACCTAGTTGAAGCTGATCGAGAGCTACGAAATAACATGATATTTTTTTTAAAAAACTGGGAAGTTATTATTAATTTTAAGAACGATACGACCGGACTTGAAAGTCGATCTCCCGATCTCTGCCTTTCGGCACACACAGCCTTAAAAAATAAAAAAAAGAAATAAGGCCAGCACATAATGATTATCAATCCGGAGACTATACCGCCACCCATATGCCCGGGTACAAAAGTCATTGGCCGTCTTCACCAAGTACTGAGAGGCCGTTGCAACCAAATTTTATGTAATGTGTAACTGAGAAGATAACTTGCAAAAAATTAGATTGTTTGTTTTCAAAAATCAAGGCATTCCGACATCGAATAAATAACATGACATATTTTTTAGATAATGGATAAAAACTATCCGGTCTTGACCAAAAAGGCTGCAGCCAAGAATTACAAATAACATGACATATAGTATATATTAACCTCCTAATGGAAAAAATTAAAGGAGGCTAGAAGAGGAGCCATCCGGATACTTCGACCTGTGGCTCCACGCACGTCGGAGGAGACGTGCGTGGAGCCACATGTTCTTATGCTTCTAAGATGAGCTGAGATAAATAATATTCTTGGAGTTGGAGTATACACGCCCAAAAGTGATTGCTTATATGGTATTTTGAGTCTAAACCCTACATCGATCATATCCCTTATACCTCCTAATCCCATTGTATCATAATAGTCACGTACAGTAAAAATGATCAAAAGAGGAATAATGTCGATGTTCACATCTACGAAGTGGAATGGAATTATGAGGACAGGAAAAAATGGGATTTGGTAGCAGAGACGTACAATAGGCCCTAGCTATAGATATATGCTGTGATAGAGGACTCAACTATAACAAGCTGAAGATTTTAATGAATTGATGCGCATGATTATACTTAAAGTCGAAACTGTTCTGATATGCCACAGCATTCATGTGCGACACTTTTTTTTAAAAAAAATTGCATCTCTCAAAGACAACCGGAGTCTAAATAGGACACTCTGTTGACTTCACATAGTGTGTACTTCTGCGTTATGCATTTTTGTATGCAGTACTGGAAAGAAAAGAAAATGAAATAAATAAATTCCAGAGATGTTTTACTTGCGTGGTGGGTGATAACTGAAGATGAGATGTTAAAGAGCTTGATCTCAACCCAGCATTTAATATGATCGAGAAAGACCACGAAGTGCATAATTTCACAAAGCAGGTGAATACAAGGAGTTCTTTCAGGCATAGCTGAGCGTGAAATGCTTACATTCCCGGGTAGGATATGAGGATACTAGCTTTTAATGTAATTGCAAGCGAGTCTAGAGGATGCTAATTAATCTTGCTCATGGTTTTTGTTTCTATAAGATTTGTTGATTTTGTTCTAAGACTTTTTTGCGTGGATAGTGTTATTCCCTTTGCACAACTTACTTAGCTTGTTTCAAATGAGTTTGCGTTGAGCAAAAGTTGCGCACATATATATTTTGTCAATCATGCAGGATTGTCTCACCCATTTGACAGAAGCACAAGAACCAATGGATGCATTACTGACAACCTTATGCCTATGCCGACATGCCGTCAGCGAGAACACGGTAGCTTTTCTTTGGGACTAGCGAGAACACAGTAGCTATGGCGACCAGTCTTGATGCTGATTTCTAGTTCCTTTGCCTTCGTGAGGGGCTCATCGTAGCTACCTTTAATCTCTGCATTGGTGTAACCATATACCCTGTGGTTCCTAACAACTGATCTTGTAAAGGAGGAATCGGGAGATGGATCACGACATCCTTGTTGAGATGAAGGCTTTGGACGAGGCATCGTGATACGGCATCGTTCCAAACTGCTATGTCTTCCCAGTGAGCAAATACTATAATGGGGAGCTCTGGATACGCTGATGGACATTCTGAATTGTTACTTCCCAGTGCCTGCCAAACCTATGAGAACAAACCCAGAAGACAATTTCTACATACATGCTCAAGGGACTGTGCATAAGCCACTGTGTATTCAAAACTAGATGGGAAACGAACTTGAGAAGGGGCAGTGAATGAGTGAGCACGGGGGAGAAGATTCATGGTAACTTATATAGGCTGAAACAGAGACTGGGTGCAAATAAACTCAATTATCCCGGATGGGAGTAGAACGTCTATGGCATCATCAAAATTTCGTGTCACACACCCATACACTTGTGCCGTCAGTAAATTAAAATTTACACCGACTTCCACCTGCTCATGGATGAGGGATAAGACAGTAATGTCCTCGGAACCAATATGCGACCATTGTGCCTGCCGCTGCACCTTGAAGCATAGTGATAGATCGGCTTAGCACAAATCCAATTGCTACTGCAGAGAGAGCCATGCCGCTAAGGTAATATTGATTCTTGCATACGGTGTATTTTCTTAATGCACGGAATAGATACTTTCTGCAGTTTTATAATGTGGACTAGATATTGTAGGAATTGATTTATTTGGACCATCGGAGTTGAACGGTTCAAAGATGTTTTTGTTAGCACGGTTCAAAGATGTTTCTGCAGGATGCTGCTCATCCTCTGCTTCTAATGCAAAGGATCTTTTTCCATACTCGCAAGTCTGTAACTAGTAATAATGGTGCGTTTGCTCTTCATGGTACAAAGCAGTGAGCTAGGTTGTACAAATAAACCATTAGTTGAGCTGCGGGATCCCTTCGCTGTAATGGATGGCATTACTCTTGGGCTGACGATCTAGCGCCTGAGGCAACACATCACTGTACCAGCTATTCGGCCCCCAACACTAGTGGAATCACACCGCCTACCTGAGACACAATTGCGTCTACATCCAGTTTCCAATGTGCCCAGTTTCACTCGTCCCGACAAGAAGGGGAGTGAGGAGGAGGATGACAAAGAGTTGTTTGCTAGTCTTCACATATGCTCACTAGGATTTGGTCTCTGTAATACCTTGCTCCTCGATCCAACATTCCTACTAATGCCTCATATACCCATGGTACCGGAATATCATATAATATACAGGTACGAGATATGCTTACAAGATCGATATCATGCATGTTTCTTATCTGTACTCTATGGCGGAAATGAAATCAAGAAATGTTGGGATCCGGGAGAAGGGAAACTACAAACGTTTGGATCCGGGAGGAGATGCAATGCTGTAGCAAGCGGAAATATTTATAGGCTACATACAACAGAGGGAGCACACAAAGTAGTGGGGGATGGCCGTAAATTAACTGATACATGCATGGCTGCACATGAAGTAGCCCTGACTCCGAAATCAAGTACGTAGTACATGGCAGTGTACGCCTCTGGGGAGCAATACTGCGTGCTGGTATAACGGAATTAGTGCACTGATAAAAGGTTGGTATTGGTATTTAATTTCTAACATTAGCTAGAGAAAATGAGCACCGTACCACTACCTTGTTTTTATCCAAAACTATCATTAATGTTTTTTGTAAATGTTTTCCTTATGTTTATTAAGTTCAGACTATAGTACAGCAATGCAGACTTAAAGTTAAACATAGGATGCAATTATATTGACGTCGTAGTACATGCGAACTGATGATCATGTAACGCCCGCGTTTTTAACTCTGGGAAAATCACCTAATAATCCACCCGATGAAAAATCTTTCAAAATGTTTTACCGCCCGAGCTCCCTTTCCACCAAATCCGCTTCGCCTGTCGTCTTTCCCCTCTCTTTTCCTGTCCACATCGCATCGCCGCTCCCTCTTTTCCGTCCCATCCCGCGTCGTCCGCCCTTGGGTCGACCGCCGGGCCACCCACCCTCGGCCGACCGTCGTCGACCGCCCGCCGCGAATCCCGCCGTCCCCTCCCCTTTTTCCTCTCTCCCTTTTTCTTTTTTCTCTTTCTTCTTTTCTTCCTCTCCTGTCTTTTTCCCTTTTCTTCCTTTTTCCTTCTCCCCTCTCCTTCCCTCCCTCCTCTGTTCCTTCTGCTCCTCCTCCCCGACACCGCCGCGGCCGCTCTGCTCTGCCCCATCCCGTCGCCGCCGACCACCCCTCCCCCACTGCCCTACTCGCCACCCCCACTCCACTCCCCTGCCTCGCACCGCACCCAGCACGCCACCGTGTCCGCCACCTCGCCATCACCGCCGGCGCTGCCAGCACGCCACCGCCGTGCTCTCGGCCGCGCGCACGCCGATCGCCGACCACGCCACGACACCGGCCGTCCCTCTGCCGGGCCGCCACTCCTCCGCAACCCCACCTTGTTGCACGCCTCTCACCGCCGCCCCACGTGCTCGACCCGGCCGACCGCCTCCGCTCCGGCCCGGGCCCGTCGACATCGTGCCGACCACCGCCGAGCTCCCGGCCGCGCGCCCGCCAAATCGCCGCCATTGCCCACACGCCACCACCCACTCTACCCATCACGACCGCCGACCGCCGTACACTACCGCCGTGCCGCCCACCACCGTGACCCCGCCACCGTCGTCGCCAGACCACGGCATCCACGCGAGCACGCCACCCCGGCCACCGCCGCTCCGACCGCCCGGACCCGCTGCTGTCTCGTCGCCAAGCACGGCAGCGCCGCCGTACGCACGCGCACTGCTCCGCCACAGCTCCACCTCGCTCCCCGTGCCACCAACCGGGCCGGCCGACTTCAATTCCGCCCGCCGGCCACTCCTGCCGCCCGCCGAGCAACTCCACCCCTACCCCTCTCGTCGGCCCACTCCCTCGCCACCCCTCCGCGCCTATAAAAGGGGTCCCGAGCACCCTCTCCCTCACCACCAGCTCACCCGCCCTCCAATTGAACCCCTCCACCGCCGCAGTGCCGCCGCCATCGCCTCCAGTGCCGCCGCCGCCGCACTCGTGAACCGACCGCCTCACTCCACCCCCGCTCGAGGTAGGACCACCAGTAGACTCGCTATACACCCCACTCCCTTTCCCCCCTGTTCCCGTCCGCCGCCGCCACCCCAGTCACCGGCGATTCGGCCACCATCGCCGCCAGCCTCCCCCTCTCTCTCTCTCTGTTCTGTCGGGCGAAGAAGGAAGGGCATTTTGCCCATACCCCCCTGAACTCTATCCTAATCAACCCGCCGTCCACATAAACAGAAACCCCCTCTCTCGCATGTTTGCACGTGACCCCCCTGGACTTTAAACAATTTAACCCGCAGTCCACAGCACTATTCCCCCTCTCTCTATTAATTTCTCCAGAAGCCCCTGAGCTTTTCCCTATTTACAGAAAGGTCCTTTTCTTTTTAAACAGCCCCTAAACCCCACTAAACTCGTCATTTCATGCGCCAAATTAATCCCGTTTGACCCCAAACTCCACCACCTTTTTCACCAATATATTTTCGCCAAACCCAACCAGTCCATACCCGAAAATAATCATATCATCACCATTCGCTCTCATTTTCCGTTCCTTCTTTCGGAGCTCAATAAAAGCTTTTTCTTTTATTTATTGGGTGTTTGTTTGTGTGTGCCGTAGACTCCGCTGTGAACGAGGAAGGACTCGAAGAGGAGCAGTGCTTCGAGCAGGAGTTTGGAGACCAAGACCCCGGGCAGGAATCCCCCGAGGGTTGGGAGAACGGCAAGTGCAATCCCATCCTTTGATGCATGCTTCTGTCCTAGTTTTTATAAACACAACCTATGGCCTGTTTTACAAAACTTGCATGTTTTACTGCCAAACCCGGTTGGATAGCCATACCTTGATTGTTATGCCTGATTCCTTGACAACCTAGATTAACGTTTGAATATGACATGGCTCTGTTTGAATGTTAGTCACTGCTAGAAATGCTTAGGACTATTTTACTATTATACTCTCTATAAAAATCATTTGGTATTTACAAAAGCAACCGTGTGCGTGCTTTAAAATGAAAGAAATGAATTTTGGTGAATAAAATGAATATCCGTGTGGGATGAGACAGACGGTACTTCTTGTGTGAAATACCGAGGTGAGCTCGTACCTCTGTGGTTGAGCATGATGGGAGATGTCTATCCTGGCACAGTTTTGGGATGATGTTGATATGACATCTTGCCTAACCCTTTTTATCGTACCACCACTCGACCGTTGGATGTGGCAACGGCCTAGCATAAATCCCACTAGTTAAGCTGTTGGTTATGTGGTGTGCTGGTGAGCAACAGTGGGCTATGGAGCCGGGGATACGATCTATGTGAGTTATGCCCCTGGGTAGAACCTCGTTGGTAGGTTGCTGACCCCCTAGTCGCGTCTGTGATAACTTGTCAGTTTAGCTACGGTGGGTAATGGCTTTGATAGGAGCTGCACTGACACTAAGGTGGTCATGTTGTGGTAGCCTTCTTGTGGTTGTGTACACCTCTGCAGAGTTAAAACCTATCCGGATAGCCGTGTCCACGGCATTGGGCGAGTTATGGCTTGGTCACTTCACTAGTCCCCTGTTTTGGTGGAAATGTTGGTATTAAGTAAAGATTTTGATTTTAGGCTACGACAGACGGGGAGTCTGGTAGCAGCAGTTGGTGTTGAGAAAGGACAATCAGTTATACAAAGTTACTACTAAAACCGTTGAGAAAACCCTTTATAAAACAAACCCCTGCATGTGTAAAACTAGCTTTGCTGCAAAATAAACCATAAACCTGTCCTTGATTAAATACTTGCATACTCTGTTATATACCTTCCGTGGATGTGTTTGTGCTTGCTGAGTACGTAAGTGCTCACCCTTGCTTAATTTGTTACAGAAGTGGACCCGGACTTTGTGCCTGAGGATATCGTCTAGAGGGGTTCGTTCTGCACCCAACCTTTGCCTGTGTGTTAGGGTCACCCGCTGGAAGCCGCATGCGTTGTCACTCTGATGAAGACCTCTATGTTTTCAACCTTTTTATCTGGAGCTTAGCTCTAGTTCTGTTTGTCGTGGCCCTGCAATGCCACCGTCATCCGTAATGTTGTTTCTTTACTGAACTATCTGTTGTAATAATGTGAACCAGCATCCTGGGACTGGTATTTGTATCACATTAAGTTCTCTCTTTCGAGGGGACGCTACAGGTGGTATCAGAGCCGATAGGTTGGCCGTAGGACGTACCCCTAGGATCTTGACCCTACCTAGTCTTCTCTCACCAGTTTGTTCTTGCCTAATCCTTTCCCCCCACACAAGTACTCACCGACGGCTTTTTGACTTGTTCCAGATGGCCCAGTCGGCTGACGAGGGTTGGGGCGAAGGAGTCTGCCCCGCAGAACCTGGCCTCCCCAAGTTGCTGCTGCTCAGCCTGGAGCACGTTGGAGTTACAGAGATCCCCGAGTACTTTTACCGGGAGTGCACCACCAATGGTACCCGTCGGTGCCGGATGTTCATTTTTGTGGGGAGGAGTTCGCTGTACAAGGAAGTGGCACCTTGGTTTGTCCACGCCACCGGCTACGACCGCCCCAATGCCTACCGCAAAGCCGCAAGAAGAGCCTTGATGTGCCTCCGCGAGCTCTACAGGCAGTACCTCGTGGGAACAGCACTAGGATTTACCCCACCCCTGGAAAGTGGAGGACGCAAATGGATTACCCAGATGAGAAGCCTTGGAAAAGATGAAGATATGGAGGACACTGTATCCCACTTGTCCATTTACCTCACTGGCTTAGACAGGCTGTACCGAGAGACATCGGGACAGCTGAGGCACCAGATCCGCGGAGCCGAGAAGGCAGAAAAGGAGCTAGAAGAGGTAAAGAAAGAGCTAGATGAAATGAAGGAAGAACTGGAGGTACAGAAGGCGACGGCCACACAGGCTGTCAGTTCCCTAGCCACTCACCAGGTTAGATGCCAGGCCTACTATGAGTATTTGGATAACCTGGAAACATACAGGAGAGAAAGAGGGTTGTTGGAAGATGAACCAGAAATGACCCATATGGACGCAGGCACTCAGACCGAGGAGGAAGTGCCCGAGTACCAGCTCCCTCTAAAGAAGCGCCGAGTCTGTCTGGAGTAGTTTAGCACTTAGTTTAGCCCTGCCTAGAGTAGAGTCTGTCGTACCCAGTAGCACTACCAGCTTAGCCTCGATGTATCCATGATCCTTGTACCCACCTTTTGTGCAATAAAGGTCACCTTTTATCCTGCATCTGTTCAGTTTTTGTTTTCCCCTGGTTTCAGATGGCGGAACAAGGATGGACCCAGGGAGTTTGCCCAGTCACACCGGGCTTCGCTAGCCTGTTGATCCCCGCGCTGGAACGCCTCGGTGTACCAGAACGCCCGAGGTACTACAGCAGGGAGTATGAGCACCATGGGACCCAACGCTGCAGAGTGGTCATTGTTGTCGCCAAGAGTAACCTCCACCCTGTCGAAGCATGGCGTACGACCGCCACAGGATTCAGACACCAGGACACCTACCCCTTGGCCCTCAGGAAAGCCCTCCGCTTCATGTGCGGAATCTTTGAAAGGCACCTGGTCCCCACCCCAATGAGGTACTTTCCGCCGATCGTCAGAAGTGCGGTCTGGCGAGCCCGCATAAGGAACTTGGAACAGCGCCGTCAAGAGGAACCCCTTTTGCACCAAGTGGTCACCTACCTCAGTTCCTTGGACCAACTCTTTGATGAGCAAGCGGAACGCCTGAGAGAACAGACCGCCCGGGCTGAACAAGCAGAATTCTCGGTCCGCATGCACCAAGTCCAGGTGGCCCAAGCTGAAGCAAGAGCTGCTGCCGCCATCAGCAACGAGACAGTCGCCCAAGAAAGCCTCAGACAGGCTCGGGACCTGCGTATCCAGGATTGGACTAGAAGTGGAACGCCTGTTCCGGCAATTGGAGAACCCCATGTCCTACTTGGGACACCGATCATGGCATGGGGAGAACTTGTGGGAAACCCACTGGCACTGTCGGGAACTCCGGCAGAATCACCGCCCGTGGAAGATGGACCGTCCGAGCCGCCTCGGGAGAATGGAACCTTAACCGAGGCTGAGCAGGCTCGACTTGCACCGCCGGAGGAGAGCTCGCCCCGCGAGTAAGCCCAGAGTCGAGCACTCAGATGGGAGTGAAGCCAGCTTGGTCCGGAGAACCCTTGTACCCCTAGCAGTAGTTTCCCTATCCTGTCCTGTATCCCCGCCCAGGAGTGCGAGCCTTGTTGTAGCCCCCTCAAGTGTTGTAACCCTCAGCTGTTGGAATGGAACCCTGTGTGTTTGTTTGTTAGCTTGTGTGTTGTTTCTGCCTTTTCAAAATGCGAACTAATCAACTTAAACATCATCTTAACCCAATCTCACGAAGGCCTTGCTCAACCTACAGATGGTGAACACTCGTGCTAGCGCCTCTCAGAGACGCGCCCCTCCTGCTGGAGGAGAACAACCAGAAGGAAGGAGAGAGAATCCTGAGAACCAGGAAGTGGATCAGCAGGATCCTATGGGAGAGAACCAACCTGAAGGACAAGCGCCTATAAGAGGCGGACCAGAAGCAGGCCATCCCGGAAGTCAGAATGAAGGATCTTTTGCTATGCCTCCACTCCCACCAGATTTCAACCTGGCACAAGCGTTGTACCACCACACCCTGTTCATGCAAAACGTGTGGAATGCCAGCCGCCGTCAGGAGACAGCCCGTAGACCCAGTGCGGGTGATAAGTTGACCAATTTTCTGAGAACCAGACCGCCCACCTTTGGAGGGTCCAGCAACCCCTTGGAAGCAGATGACTGGCTGAGAACTATCAAGAGGAAGCTGGAACCATTTGGTTGTGGAGACCGTGACAAAGTTCTACTGACCTCCCACCAACTCACTGGAACTGCTTTAGCTTGGTGGGACGCTTACTGTGCAGCTTCCCCAGACGAGTCTGCGATCACCTGGAAGGAATTTGAAGAGGAGTTCCGTCGCTACCACATCCCCGACGCCACCATGAGACGCAAGGCTGATGAGTTCCGTGCACTGAAGCAAGGGAACAAGACCGTGGAAGAGTACACCCACGAGTTCACTGAGCTAGCCCGTTATGCACCGGATGAAGTGAAAACAGATGCAAAGAGACAGGACGCGTTCATCCGAGGGTTGCATCCGGATCTTCGAGCCCTGATAGTCACTCACAGTTTCCCTGACTTCAACACACTGATGAACAAGGCCATTGTCACAGAAAAGGCCAGAATGGAGGCAAGGCAGGAGAACAAGCGCAAGTTCTTGGAAAGCAAGAACCGTCAGATGGACCGCTCGCAGAAACCCAGGAGCTCCGGTTATGCTGCACCTAGACCCCAGGCTCCTGTGCAGTATAGGACCCAGTTTCAGGCCACAAGCTCCCAGGCTCCCAACAACCAGTTCAAAAGCCAGACCGCCTCGAAGCCCCCTCAGAGCAATGTCAGTCAAGTCACCACCCAGAATAGCAATGCAAAGGCCTGCTTCAACTGCCGTGAGACCGGACACTTCATCGCTGATTGCCCACACCCCAAGAGCAAGCCTGTTACTTCAGTCTACTCCAACTCAGTGAATGGACCCAAGCCACCAGTATCTGGAGCCAATCGTGTGCCCGTTCGCAGCACCAACACTGGCAACAACAACAACAACACCCATCAGTCATATGGACGAGCCCGTGTCAACCACATCAGCGCGCAAGAGAACCAAGGTACTCCAATACCAGACCCAGTCAATCCAGTACCGACAGCTTTACCTTTTTAGGAACCAGCCGAATCTCGAGGACGAGATTTCCTTAAGTGGGGTAGGTTTGTAACGCCCGCGTTTTTAACTCTGGGAAAATCACCTAATAATCCACCCGATGAAAAATCTTTCAAAATGTTTTACCGCCCGAGCTCCCTTTCCACCAAATCCGCTTCGCCTGTCGTCTTTCCCCTCTCTTTTCCTGTCCACATCGCATCGCCGCTCCCTCTTTTCCGTCCCATCCCGCGTCGTCCGCCCTTGGGTCGACCGCCGGGCCACCCACCCTCGGCCGACCGTCGTCGACCGCCCGCCGCGAATCCCGCCGTCCCCTCCCCTTTTTCCTCTCTCCCTTTTTCTTTTTTCTCTTTCTTCTTTTCTTCCTCTCCTGTCTTTTTCCCTTTTCTTCCTTTTTCCTTCTCCCCTCTCCTTCCCTCCCTCCTCTGTTCCTTCTGCTCCTCCTCCCCGACACCGCCGCGGCCGCTCTGCTCTGCCCCATCCCGTCGCCGCCGACCACCCCTCCCCCACTGCCCTACTCGCCACCCCCACTCCACTCCCCTGCCTCGCACCGCACCCAGCACGCCACCGTGTCCGCCACCTCGCCATCACCGCCGGCGCTGCCAGCACGCCACCGCCGTGCTCTCGGCCGCGCGCACGCCGATCGCCGACCACGCCACGACACCGGCCGTCCCTCTGCCGGGCCGCCACTCCTCCGCAACCCCACCTTGTTGCACGCCTCTCACCGCCGCCCCACGTGCTCGACCCGGCCGACCGCCTCCGCTCCGGCCCGGGCCCGTCGACATCGTGCCGACCACCGCCGAGCTCCCGGCCGCGCGCCCGCCAAATCGCCGCCATTGCCCACACGCCACCACCCACTCTACCCATCACGACCGCCGACCGCCGTACACTACCGCCGTGCCGCCCACCACCGTGACCCCGCCACCGTCGTCGCCAGACCACGGCATCCACGCGAGCACGCCACCCCGGCCACCGCCGCTCCGACCGCCCGGACCCGCTGCTGTCTCGTCGCCAAGCACGGCAGCGCCGCCGTACGCACGCGCACTGCTCCGCCACAGCTCCACCTCGCTCCCCGTGCCACCAACCGGGCCGGCCGACTTCAATTCCGCCCGCCGGCCACTCCTGCCGCCCGCCGAGCAACTCCACCCCTACCCCTCTCGTCGGCCCACTCCCTCGCCACCCCTCCGCGCCTATAAAAGGGGTCCCGAGCACCCTCTCCCTCACCACCAGCTCACCCGCCCTCCAATTGAACCCCTCCACCGCCGCAGTGCCGCCGCCATCGCCTCCAGTGCCGCCGCCGCCGCCGCACTCGTGAACCGACCGCCTCACTCCACCCCCGCTCGAGGTAGGACCACCAGTAGACTCGCTATACACCCCACTCCCTTTCCCCCCTGTTCCCGTCCGCCGCCGCCACCCCAGTCACCGGCGATTCGGCCACCATCGCCGCCAGCCTCCCCCTCTCTCTCTCTCTGTTCTGTCGGGCGAAGAAGGAAGGGCATTTTGCCCATACCCCCCTGAACTCTATCCTAATCAACCCGCCGTCCACATAAACAGAAACCCCCTCTCTCGCATGTTTGCACGTGACCCCCCTGGACTTTAAACAATTTAACCCGCAGTCCACAGCACTATTCCCCCTCTCTCTATTAATTTCTCCAGAAGCCCCTGAGCTTTTCCCTATTTACAGAAAGGTCCTTTTCTTTTTAAACAGCCCCTAAACCCCACTAAACTCGTCATTTCATGCGCCAAATTAATCCCGTTTGACCCCAAACTCCACCACCTTTTTCACCAATATATTTTCGCCAAACCCAACCAGTCCATACCCGAAAATAATCATATCATCACCATTCGCTCTCATTTTCCGTTCCTTCTTTCGGAGCTCAATAAAAGCTTTTTCTTTTATTTATTGGGTGTTTGTTTGTGTGTGCCGTAGACTCCGCTGTGAACGAGGAAGGACTCGAAGAGGAGCAGTGCTTCGAGCAGGAGTTTGGAGACCAAGACCCCGGGCAGGAATCCCCCGAGGGTTGGGAGAACGGCAAGTGCAATCCCATCCTTTGATGCATGCTTCTGTCCTAGTTTTTATAAACACAACCTATGGCCTGTTTTACAAAACTTGCATGTTTTACTGCCAAACCCGGTTGGATAGCCATACCTTGATTGTTATGCCTGATTCCTTGACAACCTAGATTAACGTTTGAATATGACATGGCTCTGTTTGAATGTTAGTCACTGCTAGAAATGCTTAGGACTATTTTACTATTATACTCTCTATAAAAATCATTTGGTATTTACAAAAGCAACCGTGTGCGTGCTTTAAAATGAAAGAAATGAATTTTGGTGAATAAAATGAATATCCGTGTGGGATGAGACAGACGGTACTTCTTGTGTGAAATACCGAGGTGAGCTCGTACCTCTGTGGTTGAGCATGATGGGAGATGTCTATCCTGGCACAGTTTTGGGATGATGTTGATATGACATCTTGCCTAACCCTTTTTATCGTACCACCACTCGACCGTTGGATGTGGCAACGGCCTAGCATAAATCCCACTAGTTAAGCTGTTGGTTATGTGGTGTGCTGGTGAGCAACAGTGGGCTATGGAGCCGGGGATACGATCTATGTGAGTTATGCCCCTGGGTAGAACCTCGTTGGTAGGTTGCTGACCCCCTAGTCGCGTCTGTGATAACTTGTCAGTTTAGCTACGGTGGGTAATGGCTTTGATAGGAGCTGCACTGACACTAAGGTGGTCATGTTGTGGTAGCCTTCTTGTGGTTGTGTACACCTCTGCAGAGTTAAAACCTATCCGGATAGCCGTGTCCACGGCATTGGGCGAGTTATGGCTTGGTCACTTCACTAGTCCCCTGTTTTGGTGGAAATGTTGGTATTAAGTAAAGATTTTGATTTTAGGCTACGACAGACGGGGAGTCTGGTAGCAGCAGTTGGTGTTGAGAAAGGACAATCAGTTATACAAAGTTACTACTAAAACCGTTGAGAAAACCCTTTATAAAACAAACCCCTGCATGTGTAAAACTAGCTTTGCTGCAAAATAAACCATAAACCTGTCCTTGATTAAATACTTGCATACTCTGTTATATACCTTCCGTGGATGTGTTTGTGCTTGCTGAGTACGTAAGTGCTCACCCTTGCTTAATTTGTTACAGAAGTGGACCCGGACTTTGTGCCTGAGGATATCGTCTAGAGGGGTTCGTTCTGCACCCAACCTTTGCCTGTGTGTTAGGGTCACCCGCTGGAAGCCGCATGCGTTGTCACTCTGATGAAGACCTCTATGTTTTCAACCTTTTTATCTGGAGCTTAGCTCTAGTTCTGTTTGTCGTGGCCCTGCAATGCCACCGTCATCCGTAATGTTGTTTCTTTACTGAACTATCTGTTGTAATAATGTGAACCAGCATCCTGGGACTGGTATTTGTATCACATTAAGTTCTCTCTTTCGAGGGGACGCTACAGATCATAAGTCAATTGGTAAGGTTACTTGTGGTGAAACCTGTCCACCAAGGCTTGACTCCTCAATTTAGAAATGGTGTCGCATTTTTCTAAATTTATCCGTGCATGCATGTGAGCTTAACCGGTCTTTTGCAAAAAAAATGGTGTAGTACATAATGTTTAAGCAAGGTTGCTTCAAATATGTTCATGAGAAATTGCTCATATATATGGGCAGTCCCAGCTAAATTACTACACCGTGAACACACATTGTATTACGAGCAGGATTCACCTAACCGGTGGTCGACAACTCGACATATATAAAGCAGTTAGAGTAGTATTTAGAAGGATAAAATTTAGCCGAGACATGTACAAATAAACCGTAGGTATTATATTTTATCGCTGGTTAAGAAGAATAAATAACTAAATACCTATTCATGCGGTTAGCGACGCACTGTACGTACTTAAGGTCTTAAGCTAAATAATTCTTTGCCCTAAGGCCCAGCATCAACAATCCGTACGATCATTCTTCACTTGCAGACTACACTTGAACTTAATTTCCGTACGATCATTCTTCACTTGCTGACTACACTTCAACTATCGAATCATGAAAGAAAAAACTAATTTACGAAGAGCTATAAATAAAGGAAGATAAATCAAAATACAAAGTTGGACAATTCTCCATCATAGAGGAATAAAAATAGAGCTGTTTTACAATGATTGTAGAGGTATTCATAGGTACCCATAGGTACCTGAAAGTACCTAGGATTTTTAGTAAAAAATTAAATTAAATAGGAAAAGGGCATTATGGTAATTGCTTAATTGAAATCTTACTACTCCTCCCGACGCCATCGTCAATTCCCCGTCCGAACGGAACGCCATCGCCAGTTCCCCCGTCCGCGGAAAAAAAAGGAGTCCCTCGCTCTTCCCACCCCCACCGCCGCTCGCCGCTCGTCGCATCGTCGATTCAGCGTCGCCGGCCCGGTTCTTCCCACACCCACCACGCAGATGAACTGCACCGCCCCCGCCTGCTTATTCTCGACGCCGCTGCACCTCTCTTCTAGATACGGACCTGAGGACCTGCTCGGCGGAGACGTCGTGGAGAACGTCCGCGGGCGTCTCGCCGTCGAACGGCAGCGCGCCGCCGGAGAGCACCGCGACGACGCGGCGGAGGCGAAGTCCGCGAGCCGCACCCGCGCCGAAGCCCACGCGCTGCGCGCTTGGCTCGCCGAGCTTGGGCCTCCGTGGCCGACGCCGAGGACCCCCTGGATGAACTCGGGGACACGCGGGGGGAGGCAATGGCCGCGACCTTGCACGAGTGACGCGGAGGCGTGGGGGTAAGCGCCGTCGGAGAGAAGGAAGGGAGGGAGTTCGCGCCCCTGGCAGATTTGCTGCCTGAATTGATGGCGCATCCATGGATGAGCTCGTTGTCCGAATCAACAAAGGAGCTCTGATCCAATCTTTTTCCCCTCCCAGCAGGCCAGCAGAGGTAGAAGACGACGGATAAGGTTACGTTAAGAAAACGACAATGTACCCACGAGAAAACAACCGTGAAAAAAGAAAAATCATCTGTTACCCACAACAAATTACCCTTATACCCTTTTTTTAATTCCAAAAAATATATTAAATCAATGGTGGGTCCCACCATTTTTTGCACCCGGTCCCACGAATTTGGTACCTCTGGGTACCTACCTCAATTTAGGTACTTCTGGGTACTTACTTTGTTTCAACCGTCCGATTTCTCGGAACGGATGGCTCTCATTAATTCCAATCATTATAAAATCTCTCATAAAAATATATAAACTTTGGAATAACCGCACGGTGCCTTCAAATGAAGATTTAAATATACAAAAACCACCTTATCCCATTTTCGAAGGTCATTAATTGCATGCCACGCAAATGAACAAATAAAAATACACAATGCTCAGAGGAACACAAGTTGCTGACAAGTAGCAATGTAGCATACCATGCCGTTGATGACAGGACAGCTAGCTCGGAGATGCATGCTTCTGTCTCGGTTGCATTGGGCTGTGCTCAGCTGTAGAGTATTTTATAGATCGCTTCAATCTTGGGATAACGACCTAGCGCCAGGCAAAGATGCATTGCATTGTATCTATTAGGTTCCAAACAGACACTAATGGAAGCACCCGTACGTCTCAGAGTCTTGAGACAAAATTGCGTCTCCATCCAGCTCCTATTATATTACCAAAAAGGGAAACTTAGGAGGGGGACGACGAAGGGTTTCTTTGCTAGTCTTTGAAATTTCACATATGTGCTCAGTGATTTGTTCTGTCTAATAGCTAGCTCCTTAATCATGCATTCCTAAATCCTAATGCCTCCTAAGCCCATGATATCGGATATAATCCTTCACAGGTTGGAGGGACATGCTTATGTGATCGGTAGTATTTCACATTTTATATCTGTAGTCTATGGCGTGAATAATGGAATCAAGAAATGAAAAACCAGGGAGCAAGGAAACTAGAATTGTTGGGATGATATGAGAGGAGATGAAATGATGGAGCACGCTGAGATCTTATAGAGTGCAACAAAGGAACTACTACTGGAAAAGTGATCTTTATGGTACCAGGTGTGTAAACCCCGTTTGGTACCAGTTTTGCAACCGGTACCGCGCAGCGCAGGCGGTACTCATCGATCACTGCTAAATGGTTTTGCACTTGATTTTGGGCTTGAAGTTTTAGTTATGACAAGATTAATTAACTACTGTACCCCGTGTCGCATTCTTAAAAAAAAGACTGTCCGGAGTTAAGTACACGCTGGTAGTGTGCTCGGGGAACAGTACACGTACTGCCGGTATGGACTGAACAAAGAGACGGGACATCAAACATAAATATACAGTACTGTGATATGTTTTTTTTTTCGAGTAAGTACTGTGATATGTTCTTCAATTCGATCCTTTCCCCAAATTTGAAGCGGATGAACCAAAAGAGTTCTTTCATGCTGTATATATTAGTGGGGTCAGACATGGTTATATATATGCTGGATGCTTCCTAGCTTTGTGCTAGTTTGGTATAACTTTAACTAACTTGTGATGCGTGCGAATAAACGTGTATTGGTATATTGTGGCATTAGATACAATGAGTACTAGCTAGTTCGTTTTTAGCAAAAAAAAAACATCACTAGAGTTTTCTAAAATTCTTTTGTCTTCTAAGTACGATGTATTACCTTTCTTCTAATTTTTTTCTAAAACATCACAAGACATCACTAAAGCTTGTAATTTTTTCTTTGAAAGGATTATTTTCCCGATCTGTTTGGCCACACTACATTACTTCTTCCTGACGAAAAAAGGGTGTAATAATTATCTCGTAGGCAAATTTTTGAACAGCTTTCAGATCGAGTTCTAATAAAAGAATTTAAATCGTTGGAGTCAACTTTTCATACATGCTTTTAGGAATACAGTTTATTTCTTTTGAACTCTTCTAAAATCACACTCCCTATTATCTCATTTGAAATTGAAAATTACTGCAGAGAAGGATGCAGTATCTAGTATCTGTACATACTAGTATTAATTATGGGCGATCCTGTACGCGCAAAAAAATTATGTTAAATGAGGACCATGTGCGTCCAAGGACCGAGTGGATGGTCGCTTTTCTTGTGATGAGTGATTGACAAAGTGGTGTAATTTGACATTTGCCTTGGCTCAAGTATTGCAGGTGTAGGATGCGGCTTGGTTTGCATTGGTGCAGGTGAAGAAAGGTCTTAGCCAGAGCGGCCTCCAGGAGTGGAGAGACAAGTAGGCTTGGTTCGAGGGACCCGATGGCTGATGGATCAAGTGCGGTTCACATTGGTGCAAGAACAAGCAAGACAACGTGAAGGTGATGGAGCCGGTGCAAGGTAGCGGCTAACAACCGAAGCTTGTACGCAGGGTTTGATGATTGGGCCATAAAACCATCGGAGGAGGGTTTTTCGGTTTGGGCCTCAAAACTGAGCCCGAAGGCCCAACGTGACGGAGACGGTGATCCGGGCACGTTCGGGAAGCTTCGAAGCGGTGGACGCGTGGCGGGATCCGGAAGCTTGCGTCGGAGGGAAGCAAGACCGGATGGACGGCGTGCCCAGCCGGAGGAGATATCTGCTATTTTACCACTTTGCCCTTGAGGGCGTGTATCGTAGAGTTAAGTTGTAGGGGTAGTATGGTCACTTCCCCCCACCAGGAGACCTAATATAAATAGGAGGTGGAGGGGATGGCAAGTGATTGCTTGAAACCCTAGTTTATTTCTTTCTTGCTTCTATAGGCTAGCCCGTGCTTCATGTAGATCTTAGTGGGAGGATGTTTGGGAGGTTGCTAGCCTTGTATAGAATCTAACCTTTGTGTGTTGAAATGAAATCAAGTGCTAGTTGAATCTCTTTGTTTCTTTCCGAGTTCTTTTTTGTGCTATTTTCGTGTTTGTCTCGATTCGTCGTTTCTAGACCGTTTGGCTTCGGATTTGTTTGAGTGGATCATGGGTGAGTGCCTTGCTCATCTTTGTGGATGATCTTGCCCCCTCAATCGCCGGAAATCGGTCTCGATTTGACGTTTTTGGGATGAACTCGTGGGAAGATGTTCTTTCATGTGATCCGTGATTTCTCGGTTTGTAGGGAGTTAGAGGCCGAGATTTTTGGGGCATAGCATCTCCTTGGAGTGCTAATCATCTCCCCAAAGTTTCATCTCAAGAGCTCTAGCCGTTTGGGAGATCCGGTGATGGATTTCAGAGGGTGTGCCCGCAGGTTCCTGTGGCTGTTCTGAAAAGTGCGGAGTTTTCGGACAAAAGTGTGGAGTTTCCGGAAGTGCGGAGTTTCCGGACATTTGTGTGGAGTTTCTGAACTTGTGTGGAGTTTCCGGACTTATGTGCGGAGTTTCCGGACATTAGTGTGGAGTCTCCAAACTAGTGCGGAGTTTCCGGACATTTGTGTGGAGTTTCCGGACTTATGTGCGGAGTTTTCGGACTTTCCTGCTGATTCTGTTTTCCTTTCCTCTAGCTAGTGTTTTAGGTTGCTTGTTGTTTCCGCTGTGTGTTTCTAGGTGAGACTTGCTCCTAGGTCCAGAAGCACTCCAGTGGCTTTGTGGACTTGGCAAGGAAGCGAGTTAGACTCGTTGGAAGTGAATTTGGGATATAGGCCGGACTGCTCTAGTGAGAGAATTTTTTATCGGCTCCAATTCACTCCCCCCTCTCTGGTCGCCGTATCGATCCTTCATTAAAGTTCAGGGAGAATTAAATGCATAGACAAGGTAGTAATTAAATGTGCTCTTGACAGCTTGGACCTGAATGCTTTTGCAAGTCAACAATAATCTCTTGTTGGTCTTTCGTGGAACGACGAGTTTCACAGCATCTAACAACCTATACCTTCGTGACAATAAGTCTGGGGTGTCACCCAGACAGTGGGGTTAGCAAGTTGGAATCTGCATGCCCTCCAAATCTCTTGTCACTTGTACATGAGCCTGGCCAAGGATGAGAATTCAACCAAAGTGCCCATTCTTAGCGGAGTCATTTTGCCTGATGGGTAGAGATTTTTGGGTTGTGCTGCAGCTGCGGATGCGGCTGCGACAGCCACAACAGCCACTCAAGCAGCTGTTACAGTTAAACAAAAACAACTGTAACTAGACTAGATCAGAACCGAAGAGTGCGGTAGAGCCTGCAAGCTGCAGCCGATCGGCTTGTATGCATGAAGTTGCAGCTGCAGCTGCAGCCGCAGCCATCCAAAGAAGCTAAAGTGAGCAGGCGGAGTGTCATCGGGCTGCAGTTTCTCGGTGGTACGTTAGGGTTCTAGTTTTCATACATCTGCTCAACAATTTGGTGTGTCTTGAAGCTTGCACCTCGGTCCTACATTCCTAATACCTCCTAAGCCTGTGGCATCAATAAAATCCTAGGCATATATATGAGAGGTATATATCCTCGAAAGGATGGTATCCTTCATATATGCGTTCTATGATAGGGCAATGAGAGTCGGATGAAGAAAGGAGATCGACGACACCAAGAGGCACGGAGAAAACATATATGGGTTGCAAACTTGCAATAGAGGGGGCACATCAAATGGATTGAGAATGGGCGTAAACCGATAAATAAATGAGCAAAAGACTGCGCCAGCAGTGCTGACATCAGCTACTGTACGTCGTCCTCAAGCTAAGACCATCGGTGAGCATGATTACCGGGTTGCAAAAAAAAATGAGAATGGACTGAGAATGTATTCACGTTAAATTAGCTACACGGTCTGTGTATTATACACTACCGAAATCCGGTAGGCACACGGCAAATGTCATATTGCACACGGCAAAAAGTTTGTCATGTGCCGCCCACGACGAAGCACGCACGGCAACCGGCGCGCAAAGAGCACTTTGTCGTGTGCCTTTTATCGGGCACATGGCAAACATCTTTGCCGTGTTTTATACGCGACACACGGCAAATAAAAGTAAAGGACCGGGATAGACGGCGCATCGGCTGGCAAATTAAAAGTTTGATGTGTGTCCCACTCCCTGGCTTTACCGTGTGCTAACCAACAATCGTGATGACATGACATGATAATTCCAAGTGGAATCGTGTGTTATACAGTTTGACATACTCTTAGGCTATTTCCAGTGGAAGTTTCATTTGAGTTTTATATACATTAAATGATGTGACACATCAACAATCGTGATGACATGACATGATAACTACGAAGAGAGAGAGGAAAAAAGTTTCATTAGGACCCTCACTTGGCACAGTTACCAACTCTAGATAAGTCTTGGAATTAAATGCTACAGGGTGCATATGAAACAATAGATGAAACTATTGCATTGGAAGCGTGATTTCAAACATCATTTCATTTTTTTCTTAGTATATGTGCATACTATACCTAGTGTGTATGACCACATACTAACGCATTTAGCATACGGGTATATGGGTATATATGCACTTTACAAACACTGAGTACACGTTTTTCAAATCTGAAAATGAAGCATATATACATACTTCTTTAGATAGCATATGTACATACTTATTTACGAAAAAACTGAAAATGGAGTATCAAGTGATACTGCTGTCTGAATAAGAAGATCAAATGATATTATAATAATCTGAAATCTACTGGCCGCCGGGGAAGACTGCAACTCTTGGTATGTACTGGTAGTATCCACGCATACTCTCTTTCCAACAGGAAGTTTCATATTTGTGCATACCATTAACTCGAAGTTTCATATCACTTTCATGAGAGTATGTACACATACGCAAATATTTTGAAACCAATATACATGTGAAAAAAAGTATGCAGTGATATTGTAATCTGAAAAATGTATCAAGTGATACTATAATCTTAATAAAATATGACATGATACTATACAATCTGGGAAAGGGTATCAGATGATAAACTATCTGGAAAAGTTACGTGAAAAAATGAATTGCAATGTACGGAGTAAGAAAAGGTATCAAGTGATACTATAATTTGAAAAAGATCAAATGATCGACTGAGTATTGGAAATACACTAGATCACCTAAGATGAAACAACGCCGCGCTGCATGTGTGCTGTCGCATGAGCAGCCAGCTACACGCATCGCAGAGACGACTAGATGTAGGGGGGCTCGAACATCAGACCCGAATTACTTCCAGGTCACATCATGAGATGGAATCGGCAGTGGAATATTTACATAAATCGATGGGAATAATTGCTCTCTAATCCGGATCTGCATGCATCAAAAAGAGATTATGGTTATGGATGAAAAAATCGATGAAAAATCGGGCCAGACATCTCTCAACTATACCTGGATCAATCGTTATCGCTATTCGCACTATCCATGCGTGATACGGCGCCGAGATCGAGGTCTCATCCTCATGCGCCCAGAGCACGCAGGAGAACAGGACGTGGGCGGTGTCGATGGCGATGTGGTCGGCATCCGGCGATGAGCGCTCGTCATCCACGGCGCATGATGGTGGCTGCCCCGAGGAGCTCGTCGCGGCGCCGCCGAGAAGATGAGAACGCAGAGGATGACGCACGCGTGACACCGAGCGGTTCCGGAAATTTCTCGCCGAGAAAATTTGGAGGCTAGTCGCTGGTTTGGATAATGATTTTTATATTTTTATAAATTTTTTTGAATAAGACGAACGGTCAAACGTGATACGCAGAAATCGAGAAATAGTTATATTTATTTTTTTAGTGAAAAAAACTAAAATATAGTACTCTTTATGATATGACATAGTATGTAAGAACCAAAGGAGCATTTTCTGGTTTATCATGCGTTCTGAGGAGCTGAGTATCCGGGCCATATATACGTGTACGTGTATTACACACGTCATTAATTTAAATGTCAATATTCAAAAGACAGGTTTCCAGAGCTAGTTATCCAAGAAGCCCATGGAACCGAATTTTCAGAAAGCAAAAGACCAAACGAACTGGACCTAATCGCTACTTTATTGCACAACGAACTGATGAACACTGAAATTTCAACAAGATTTGTCAACCATGGCTCAATTTCTTATCCAGATAACATGGAAATGGGTCGCCGAACACACGCCTTATTGTATTATCGAGGATTGTACCATGGAGGTTGTCCGTCTCAATTGTTTTGCAAATCCTCTGCCTTAAACGGGGTAAAGATCAATAGAGGGGAACATGAGAACAACACTTTTTGAGTCTATATGAACAATGTTTATGCCTTAATAAATCATTATACTCCCTGCACAGCATTTACACTGAACCAAGTTTATTGTTCACGACGTGCGATTTTAGCATTCATACTGTAGTTCTAGATCCCATCCTTTCATCTGTGATCCGATGGCTAGAAATCATCTCAAGGCACTGAATCATCCCAGTATTGCGCTCTGAATTGAAGTGAGGGTCAGTAATTATAACATGGGCAAGCCTGGGTAGATAAAGCATGTAAAATAAGAGCACTCTATTTATATTCTGGGCTATCTCACTCTCTTGTGGCTCCAAGATGATGAATAGAAGGTGCTGGCATCCAAGACGAGGAACACAAAGCGATAGAAGCTGCACAGGAAGCGAGTGTAGCCCTGCAACTAGCATGAGTATAGGCTTGGCCGACATCGGGAAACTCGAGGTTACCTGCTCATTGGATGAACTTGCATTCTGCATGTTCGGCGCACCTGGATCATGGGTTTCTAGTCTAATAAACAGTTGGCTTCTACTCGTACATATCCATCCAGTCAAGACTCAAGAGCATTAGGTAGGATAACTCGAAGTCATTTCTGCACGACTGCACGTACATGTATGTCAGCCAGAGGGATGGGGAAGTGTTGCATTCAAGCACACAGCTGAGCACCCTGTCCGTGCTGGGCCTATGGTAAAGATGGGCAGAAACTACCTGCATTTTCGTTAAATGACGTTCCCATAAGAAACTTTAGCCCGTTTATTTCCAGTACAAATTTCTAGTCGGAAGCATCCATTATTTGCGGACGGAGATAGTATTTGTTCATGATACTACGCGGTGCAAGCGCAATCATCAGTGCATGCAGGACGCAGTGGTTTTGTGAATCATTTGCTGCTTGCGGCCAGACACTAGTACAACTCGCAACAAATTAGTTTTTAAGACCAAAAGAAAAGGTGCTTCATCACAACCAAGTACATAAGCCATATATGAGTACAGATAAAGTATTGAAAGCACTGTCTCAAGGTTGCAGAAGGGACGGTCTTAATCTCAACAATCTGAGAAGGGAACGGCCAAACCGGACGCAACGCCTCTGCGGTAAATAAGAGCTGAGCTCTCTCGCTATATATCCACGACTGTCACTCGCGTGGCTGCAACCTGCAAGATGCGTAGTAGAATGGTGCCAGCATCGTCCAACAAGGGCATAATAATGCAAGCTACGGCAGCAAGCGAAGAAAATATAGTGGCAGTTCAACAATTCATAGACATAGGCTTGGAAGACATCATGAAACTTGGCTACGAGGTAGGCGGGATTGAGCACGATTAGCCTTCGCGTCAGTGCTAGCGCGCCATGAATCCATTCAGCTTATCAGACACCACCCTCTCCCGGGAAGAAAAATGGCGCTGATACGTATTGCTCCACTACAACAATGAGGAATGTTACGTGTGAGCTTATGACGCCAGTAGGCAACAAGTCACTGCACTCTGATCCAATTTCCATCAAGCACTGTTCGCCGGTGTACTCTCGTAGTGACAAACCACTCTGGGTTCCTTGTTTCCTAAACTGTAGCCTGCTTGTGTCGGCAACATCATCGTGAATCTGTGCTTCGAGTGATCGAGTCTTACTCTTCGTTATCTCAAACTGATTCCATTGCTGCCTAGCATATCTCGTGCAATTTTGTCCCGTCAATACTGAGTTGATTCTTCCACAATTAATAGAAGAGGGGCTGGTTCACCTTCTGCTTAGTGTAGCTCTCATAAGTTCATCCCGTCAGACTTCTAGCTGATTCGTACCGCAGTAGCAAGGGCCCTCGCTTTGAAATGCAAAAAATGAACCTTCTGTGTAATGCTTGTCCAAAATTCATTGAAATCCCTGTGTTTCAAACATCATTTGGCAAGTTCCCATACAGCCCAGTTTAGTTCTACCGTGCAAGAAATGTTGGTGGGCCTGAACAATTTGTGGGCTTCGTTTCGTCGGGCTAGGCCGCCAATTAATAACAGCCCAGCATTCAAAGGGGTGACTGATGAGTGTGCATGTGTAATAATTCTGTTTGCATTAGTGTTTCGTAAAAGACCTCAAAAAATATTCGCAACAAATTAATGTTTATGACGAAAAATAAAATGGACTTCATTCCAATTCCCAACCAAGTACAGAAGCCATGTGAGTTGTAGAGAAAATATTGAAAGCATTGTCTCAAGATTACTGAAGGGACAGTCTTATCAGAACAATAGACGGGCGGAACAGGGCGCAGCTGCGCGCAAGGCATCTGGCGGTAAATAAGAGCTCTTTATAAATATATAAAGAGTAAAATACACCGTCAGTTCTCAAACTTGTCCCGGGGTGTCATCTAGATCCTCAAACTCTCAAAATGCACATTAGCATCCTAAACTTGCTAAAGTATGTCATTTAGGTCTAAAATTTCTAAAATACCCATATGTTGCTGATGTTTGTCCATCTCTTAATCTATAATTATCGCTATGGTACAATCAAACAAAGTTCTTTAATTATTATGATGGAAACAACCGATTTAGTTAGAAAAATAGTATAAAATTTCATGGCAACCATGTCATCATGCATAGGAGTATTTTTAAAACGTTGGACCTAAATGACACAGTTTAGTAAGTTCGGGGACTCAAATATATATTTTAAAAGTTCGAGAACCTAGATGACACCGTGAGACAAGTTTAGGGGCCGTTCATGTATTTTACTCATATATAAATATCCTCTGACTGTATCTCCCGTGGCTGCAACCTGCAGGATGCACGTAGAAGCACCCATCATCCAACAAGGACATACTAATATGCAATATACACGCAGCAAGCGAGGAAAATATAATGGCAGTTCAACTATAGACAGATAGGCTTGGAAGACATCATGAAACTTGAGGCCAAGAGGAACGCAGCATGTAGCAGGATTCGCCTTCTCGTGAGTGGTAGCGTGCACGGCTTCCTTTCACCTCCTCAGACACCTCCCTCTCCGACGATGAGAGAAAGCTCTGGGCGGTGTTCACTTCCCTGAAAAGGGAACGTGAATTTGGGTGAAAATATCACATCGAACACTGTAGCGCACGGTAACACTTTTCGTTTGTTTGTGGTAATTATTGTTCTACCATGACCTAACTAGGCTCAAAAGATTCGTCTCATCGTGTACATCAAAACCATGTACTTAGTTTTTTTATTTACTTACATTTAATGCTTCATGCATGAGGAGAGAGCTTTGATGTGATAGTGAATAGTGAAGTTTAGAGAGAGAAAGTTTGGGAGAAGTTTTGAATTTGAAGGGAAGTGAACACCGCCCTGATCTCAACTAGTCAAGTCACAAGTGCTGTCAATCCTGTGATGAAGGATGATGCAGCGTTTGTGTTGGTGATGCCATTAGGCAATACTCCAGTCCAATCCCTGCACTCATCGACTCTCGGGCCTTGTTTAGATCCAAACTTTGGATCAAAGTTTGAAGTTGGTAATAAGTACGTCACTATAACATTTTGTTTGTGTTTATAAAAAATTATTTAAACATTGATTAATTAGGCTCAAAATGTTCGTCTCGTAAAGTCTAACAAAACTGTGCAATTAGTTTTTGATTTTATCTATATTTAGTACTCCATACATGTGCCGATATTTTGATGGGATGAAAATCTTCTTTTTACATAGTGAAATTTTGGAAACAAATTTGGGATCTTGTTACAAGGGCTAGAACGAAAGTTCAACTATCAGATCGACGTACTCTTCCCCTTTCTTTTTTCATTTGGAATTTCATAGCGCAAAACATCATCCTTCGAGAATGCTCCATGTGCCTTACATTTCTGCATAAATCAACCTGTACGGTGAAACAGATAACTTTTTCTCGTACAAGCAAGACTCAATCGTCGAAACCAACCACACACCCCAGTTCATTTCTGCAGGGCGACAAATGTTGGTGGGCCTGAAAAATTACAGTCCTTCGTTTCGTCAGGCTGTCCAATTAATATCAGCCCAGTTTGGTATATTCAAGAAGTGGCGGGTCATGTCAAAATAAAAAAGGAAGTGGCGAGTCATGTGGGCCGTAACGGGCTTTCTATCTCTGTCTGGTAAAAAGAGTTGCTGATGGGAATGGCAAAACGACCTGATCAAGCTGGCACGAATTTAAACCAAGAATTTTACCTCCAAAATTCTACCATTCCTCCATCTTTGACACGATAAAGCCGGAACCAACACCAGAGAACCACCTCCTCCTCCTTGATTTTTTCCAAGAACCGCCTCCTTATAAACCTACAGAAGCGAACAAACTAAACAGCTCAATTAATCGTCACAAAATCAAAGCTGCCGGCAGAAAATCAACATGAAGAACAATAATCCTCGCAAAAAAAACCTCGAAGATTAATGAGAAAACAGAAGCCTTCGTGCTTGCATTACATGTTACATGGCCAGTAGCCCACTTGGGGCACGCACAGAGGCACATGACACGATCATGGTCCAGCACCTACTAATGATTGGCACATATCGCAAATGATTGGGCCGCCGCTCCCGCTGTCCGTCTAAACCCATCAGAGGTACAGGGGCCACACCCCCACTATGCAAAAAAAAAAAGATTTTCATCACATCAAAATGCCGACATATGCATAGAGTATTAAATATAGTTGAAATCAAAAACTAATTGCACAGTTTTGTTGTACTTTGCGAGACGAACATTTTGAGCCTAATTAATCAATGTTTGGATAATTATTCACAAATATAAACGAAACGCTACAGTGGTCCAATGATTACAAAGTTCAAAATTTGGCAACTTTGGATCTAAACAAGGCCTCGATCTGTTGCTTAAAGCTCATCACCTTGCTTGACTGCTCCAACAATTCAAGCAAGAAATGCGTACAATCTCTGAACCCAACCAACCAAATCGATTTCAGTCGATGGATCATGCTGTGGCGTGCACTCTTCAATCATTGGGGAAGAAGAAAGGGTACTGGTGCTCCGGCCGGCCGGCCGGTCCCTCAGCTCCAATGGCATGTGCCCAGGAAGCAAACTGCAGGCCAGGCGAGGAGAGCGTAGTGCAGTGCAGCTCGCCGGACGGCTGGTGCATGTGAGGACGGTGGCGTTCCGGCAATCATCTCGATCTGGGGCGCGCGGCCTTTTAGGTGAGCCAAATCTTTGTTTTCCCAAACGGCCAACGGGATCCTCCCAACGGTTTCTTGGAGGCATCTGCAGAGGTGGCTTCCTCAGTTTGGCTAATGGTGGTTTTTTACTGGTTTGGCAACATCTTAACTTGCATATATACTGCACATTCAGAAACAACAAAGGGAATAATAATAATGGCCTTCGATTCAGAATGAACAGTGTTCTTCAGACTTTGAGGACCAGTGCAGTACTGTGTGTATCCCCGTTTGACACTTCACCTGAACTTCTCCAATCATTGCTGCGTCGAGGAGTAGTGTACGCTTGGACGCACGGCGACGGCGATATATATCCTCCATTTATCTTTCTTCCACGCAACGGCGCTCACGGTTCACACACATACATCAAGGAAGCATAATGGGTGAAGAAGAAGAAGAAGAAACCGCAACAACATGGGCGTGTATGATGCCTCGCATGTGATGCGAGTGTGTACGGATCTTTACATGTGAGCGCATGCATGGCTTGCATACATGCATGATACATGCCTCATGCTGCCGAAGCAGGCGGCAGCATTGAAAATTCATCTCTGTTTGGGTGGAGCGGCGAGGACCATCGATCAGTAGGAGACGAATACGAAGAACCTTTGCTTGCTTGGATTGTGGACATGTGAGCAGCGTCCTAGAAGGAGCTGTCCTAGAAGGTACTGCTGATCTGATGAGCTAGCAGCTACGATAAGATTGCATCTGGGGGGAGATCAACTAACCTTGATCGCGGCCGCAAAAAGAATGTTTGGGCTCTGTCAGGAGAGGAATCATAGGGATGCACATGGCAGATCATGTGTTCATATCTCTTGTTCTATCTTTCGGCATCGGCGAAAAAAAAGAGCCCTAGGGGGAGCAAATCAGCAGCGCTATGCTAGATGCCGTGAAGACCACACACGCGGCATGGTGATCGAGCGCAAACACCTTTAGTAACTGCCCAGATTCATCGTCACCTTCCGGCAACATGTATGCACCAGTGTCATTGGGAGACCAAAAGCTAAGTACCCGGTCTAATCATGGCATGATGATATCTTCTGAATAAGCATATATATATATATATAGTTCTTTCTACTCTTGCATTGAGATGAACTTTTCCACTTATTAACAAGTCAGCTAACTAAGTTGCACTTGGGAATAATAGGTTATTATGTGTATGCCTCCTGATAATGCATGACTACTGCCATGTACCTCGCAGATATGTCAGTAAAGCAGTATTAAGAAGGACTTGATTGCTAGGCTCCCTCCGTCGTGAGACAAGGATACATACATCCTGATCTTGTACAGAAGAAGCACATCAACTACAGTGTCTACATGCGTTGCCCCAAATTAATTTGGTGATCCTAACATAAGCCTTTCGTCATGAACAATTCTCTGTTACACCAAGCTGTAGATGGGTGCTTAAATCAAATAGTAGGAAAGTTGTCTGTATGTACTACATAATTATATATGATGCATATACCAATAGCTCTCTAATGTTGTAAATACGCCAACCAAAGGCAAATGCATATAGCTAGCTCATATGTCTGAATATTGGTCTTCAACTTCACTGTCAGCTAGATTATGTGCAACATGGATGCATGTTACAGAACTGCAGCAAAACCAGCAAAGCAGCAGAAGGACAGAGGGATATTGTTGGAGTGCATGTTACAACACTGTATCAACCTCGGTAACATTGCAAAAGAAGAATGTACTGCAATTGATATATATGGCTTGATTGGTACTCAGATCTGCAGGACATTTGTCCTGCTACTTGCAAAATCTAGGACTTTTGATTATTTTATCAACCCTAGCTACATTGCAAAAGACTACTAAGCACTTATCATTAAGATAGAGGCAAAGATGCTTAAGCAGCCTCCCAACTGCTGAAAGCATAGCTGCTAGAAAGCGGTTAGGGGGAATCACAGTAATGGATGCGTTTTAATGATTGAATGGCTGCAATTAGTTGTTCCCAGGCCCACATGCATCTCTAATCTACCCTAAGAAAATTGAGTCCCCAATCACCAGACGATCTTGCAGGTGCTCATACAGTCATCCAGCTCCCCTAGCATACATAATCAATCATGTAAGTGTTGCTTGTAAAGCCGATTTCGCAAGCTAGTACATTAAAATTGAGGAAAGGTGAGGGCATCTGGGGAGAAGAAGCCCCAGTTTACGCTTCTTCTCATGATGCAACCATAATTGATTAAAGCGTAAAGAAACCATTAACATATGCTAGTTAACAATGTTATCGAGCAAATGCTTATGCGCCCTCCAGAAAGTGCGCAAGTTTGATATAAAATGCTAGTGCTAGCAGATTTCTCAATGTCCACAAAGCTGAACACCGTACTGCCATCAGTATTAGCCACCACACCGTTTGAGAAATTTTTATATTATATCACTATGTGATTATTTGTAATGTGGGCACAAGATTTTTGGAAAAAAATTATAAGTTTTTGGAGGAGTAGAATCATTAACGTAGGTGCCAATAAGTTTGTCTACCATGCATGCCTTGAAAAATTAATCAAGAATGGGCAACATGGCAAAAAGATAAACTACCGATCCATTTTGGGAGAAGATAAAAGCAGCAATAATGATGGCCAAAGGATGGTTGCATATCTATATAAGGACCTCACTGGAGCTTTCTTGCACAACACCTCTCTCATGCCTCTTTTAAGAGAGAGAGAGAGAGAGAGAGACTACAATGCCTGGGGGAAGCATCCAAAGGGATCGCATTGATCCATCATTCCTTCCATTCTTCCATGGTGGTGGTCGTCTACAAGCACGACTCGATGACGGATCATGCGATCCTTTTGGAGGCTTCCTCTAGCCATTACTCCATCTTCATACTTGTTCGCTACTGCTTGATTGATTTGCTTCATCTCGGGCGGATGATGATCCACAGCTACATCCTGCCCCTCTCCTTTGCTCTTTCCATGCTTCCATCAGAAGAAGGTATGCAGTTATAATTGCTCTTGCAGGCTAGCTGTTCTTAGTGAGATGTTGGCTAGTTTGACGAATTCTTGTTGTTATATGATTCTTCCTTTCTTTCTTTCTTTTTTTGAGAAGATTCTTTCTTTCTTTCTTTCTTTCTTTCTTTCTCTGTGATTACGTTTTGCTTGTTCCCGCTAAAAAAAGCATGATCAGCGCTTCGGGTATAGTAATGAAGATCAACAGGTATACGTCAGAAGCCGTGGAGGCTGCACCACCTGGTGTACATGTGCATTCTTGTCTTCTGTAAGTTATTGACAGATTAATTTGCTAGGAAAAGCATATTGTTGGATACTCAGGTGTGGTGCACGGGTAAAAAACACCTTCCAAATATTACTTTAGGTAAACATTACAAATATTTGCTATCAGTAGTCTTTAATTAATGGTGAATCATTTGCATCTTCAAGTATTTTTTTTCATACTAATTTAAGTATGTTCCATACGGTATATGTTACAAGTGGAATTACCGATCAAATAGTGAATTTTAAGGGACAAATAAAGGGCATCCGAAGGATCACTTGTTTGCGAGAAAGCAGGCTAATTAGCAATTGACAACTTCCCATGTGTTGTGCTAGATTTAACGACATACTATATCCTTCAATTAATCTGCCGTATTTAATTTATTTATTTATAGTCTAGAGCATACATATTTATATAATTACTTCAGATGCACTGGAATAAACTAGTGACTGAAAGGACTCTTCTAGCCGATCATCAGATGCATGCAGGCCCTAATCGTACTATTCAAGATTAAATCGTTAGGTAAGCAGCTACGCCTCAAGATAGATCTTGTTCTCATCACATGACCTATATAGATACAGTTTAGTCAGTTAGCTAACAAAAATACCGGATCGATGCTGCCTACCTGTACAGTCGCAGCACTGCCAGAGATGCCCTTTGACCGCTCGAGATCCAGTCTCCTCGCATACAGCATGTGCAACCACAATTCCACATCAAGGCAAGAAATGCTAGAACGGCGCCGCTGACGAGGAGGATCCCGGTCTCCGGCCTGCTGCCTGCAAGGTCGCCGACATCGACGCCGTCGTTGATGCAATCCTCGCATACAAGCAATTTCAGTTCGTACCGCCTACATATATCATACGACTTTGTTTTCGCCTGTTAATAAGCTCCTTTTACTCTACATGTACAGTAGATAGTTATTACTAAATGAACTTCAGCTTAAAATGCTAGCACTACATGCATGCTTTGGAACGTTATGTGGTGGAAACTTTAGGTTGATCTGACTACTTGGCATTTATGTCACACATTTTTTCCTCAACCCATCCTTTATATTACTGTTGATCTCCACATTACAATAACTAATCTATCTGTCTATACTATATATAAAATCCAAAACTTTCGAGGTTGACGGACCCACAAATCAGCCACAGTAGAATTTTTTCGAACCCACGATTTTCGTCGAACTCTTTAGTCACACTTTTGAAGAAATCATAAAACGTTACGCCTCGTCACGGAAAAAAACACGCGCTTGCGTGGAATCGTCGAGTTCGTAACGAATACGGTCTCTGACCAACTATCCATTATATAATATTATTTTCTATTAAACGTGATCTTTATAGTATAGATTTTCTATTAAACGTGCGTGTCGCACGTGCGTTCTTGCTAGTAGTAAAAAAACTAAAAGTTCCACTGTCACCGGCCCACATGTCATCTCCTAACATTTTCTCCATTCTCTCTAGGTAGTCGAGAGTTCGGGACATGGACACATCGGCACACCATGTAAGCGCGACCAAGACAACCTCTTGCCTAGGTAGACGCTAAGCTTAGATTCATCAAGGCGGCCTAATGTTTTGAGCGGACATGAACTACATTGATACTAATAGTTTCTCAGAATCACACATATTGTTATGAACAAATTATACGCATAAAGAATACACATTCACTATAACACATGTGGGGTTTTATTATGTTTTATTTATATCATAGAAAGTAGAAATTATGTCACCTTTTGCAATTTGTGATGCTCACGTGATGAAAATTCGTTTGTCGCCTATACCCCGTAAATTTTGTTACGATTCTTATGTCATCACTAAATTATGACACCAGTTTTTCGTTGTTAAATACATATAAATCGTCACTAAACCTTGTGTGCGGGTGATGTGGCATGTGACTATGAGCTGATGTGGCATCACTTTTGTGACAATTCAGTTCGTCGAAAATATTTGATGGCCCAAGAAGGCCCACGCAATGAGCAGCCATTTGTGGGCTAAGCTCAATTGTAAGGCCTTTTTTATTTTATGATAACAATTATTTTTCATGTCCATTATTTTATTTTACGCAAAACTCATTCCAATTTAAGCCCAAATTTAACAGAATATAGACATCATGTACTCCCTATATATTGTTATTAGACGACGTTTAGGACAACGTCACGGTCTCCAAAATGTAACTTTGACTTCTTATTTTACAAAAATATTTATTAAAAAATAATGTGTATACTTTATAAAAATATTTTTAAGATAAATCTATTCATATGGTTTTCACATTTTCAAACTCAACGATTTAAAAGTTATTCGTGATTTATATTCTCAATGTTTGACTAAAATCTTGTCTAAAACGTCATCTAATATCAATATGGAGGGAGTACTTGCTAGACGTTCATAATAATAATAAAATCTCATGTATTGTCATTTGGACATGACAAAGTACTTGAACCCGTTCATTTCATCAGTTTATATAGTTCAATTAAAAACAGATAAAGTCTAAACATAGTTATCTGCTCAACATAACAGCACATATGCCAACATTAACATATATAAACATAGAGCAGTTAACTACTAAGCAGTTCATCATCATTATAGTTTAAAACAATACTTATCCAGAACAATAAAGTGCAAACTAAGCAAAAGGGCAATCCATTCATCCCATTGTTGTCATCCGCTAATGCAGCCGAGAACGCCACCACCATGGTGGATCTGTCCTGGACTCTAGTGCAGCCTGAATGACCACGACCGACATCGTCGCATTTGCCACGGTAAGTGTGGAGGCTGCAAGCCACTTCCATGCCTCGACCACGGGGCCGGTCAAGATGGGAATTAAGCATGAAGTGGCCCCTGCCAAGAAGAGCACCATGCGGCCCACGGCCGAAGAGAGGCCCATCACCATGGCGTCTGTCTGTGACCATAATAGCCTTTGCCTCTTCTTCCGCTATAAGCACCATCGTAGACAGGTGGTGCAGAGAGGAGGGACTATGGACTAGGAGTAGGAGTAGCAGGACGTGATGGAGGAATGAGGAGGGGCCATGGTGGGTGGTGGCAGTGCCAGCGGTGGAGTGGCAATGCACGGTGAAGTGACAGTTAAATTAACATGTTACTCTAATAACCTATACAAATTTGGGCCAGTTAAATTAACATGTTATTCTTGTCGACCTCTGATTTGGGTAGAGAAAGGACTTTTCGTCCCTTTCATTTATCTCGGTAGACAATAAGAACCGAAACTAGTAATAGTATTAGTCTCGGTTCCAACTATTCAGGAATGGGAGACAAAAGGTCACTTAGTGCCGGTTGGAGTTACCAATCCAGGACCAAAGGGTCATCTACGACCTATAATAAAATGAAAACATCCCACGTAGAGTTACATATGTCATGTAGGTGGGATGACAAGTGTATTACATGCGTTTGTGTAAGTGGGGGGGTGATAAAGGCGGGGTGAGGCACACAAACATCAATTTATCTATATACTAAAAGGATCCTAGAGAATTGAAAACATGTTCCATCAAAAAATCCAACCCCATCCTCTCACAGAGGACCCACCTGTCGGGTTTTGGTGGGAGGACAGAACAAAAAACGCAACAAAAAATTGACTGGTCCAGGCTCTTTTAGTTGTTTCCCCGCTCAACTTTTTCACCCAAAAAAGGACCCACCTAAATATACCCATATTTGTACCCACGTCTATACACAATTATCCCGTATTACTAACAGACAATAAATTAGAGAGTTTTTCTTCATATAAATAAATGCCAACTATTGAGTTTTGAGAATATACATAAAGCTCTTTATACATGAGAGAACGAATATAATGTATTTTTAAAAACATGTGCATGCGCATGTGCCTCTGCTAGTTTAAAAAAATCCCTCGATTTTGATGGGCTGGCTCGTATTAATAAGGAATCACAACAAATAGATCGAGAAACAGGCTTCATCCAACTTAATAATATAGGATTCTGAATATCATTTGTCTAAGGCTAATTTAAGTAAGATCCGATAAGGATGCAGACAGCTAAATTAGGCCCATTTACCAACAATGGAATGAAGAATGGGACCAAAAGATGTGTATATATAACTGAAGAGCCCATTCAGTTAACTATCCAAGAGTTGAACATACTAACATGGTCATTTTTAGATTTACAAAAAAAGGTCAAAACTAAGGATGTAGGACAGATAGCCGAATCAAGCTTATATTTCATAAATCAACTTGAAAGGGATAGGGACAAAAGGTTGCAAAACAATAACCTCTTTGTCAACAGCCAGCTTTTGTGACCACCACAAGTCACATATTAGGATCTTGATATTTTTTTCCTAAAAGGATGATTTTTAGATTTACACAAACAAAACTAAAATTAAAGCAGTTCAGATCCGAGAAAATATAGAAAATCATAAAAGCAAATATCAGGCAATCAATTGCGCGGACTAATTGGCCAAGGTCGACGAATACAGTTTCAGTAGAAGTCGAAGTCAAGGTGCGCAAATATCAGGACAAAGTTTCGTCGACCAATATCTGCGAACCAATAATGGACTAAACAAATACTAATCGTTACCATCAGCTTCCACTCCTTCCAGTGACAGTACAGCGTCAACGAAGTCCTGGATACCCCTGTCCGACGACCCGCCGGCGGCCGCCGCCGCGCTCGCCTCGGCCTTCCATTTCCCGGCGCTCTCCCGCATCGCCGCCGCCTCCGGCCCGGCCATCACCTCCTCGACGCAGCGGCGCAGAGCATCCCGCGCCATTGGCCTGGGCAGCCGGACCCCAACGCCGTACACGTCTGCCAAGAACTTGGCGTTGGTAGGCTGGTCGGCGAAACCCGGGTACGCGACGACCGGCACGCCGGCGGCCAGCGCCTCCGTCGTCGAGTTCCAGCCGCAGTGCGTCACGAAGCACCCCACGGCGCCATGGGAGAGCACCTTCCCTTGCTCGCACCAGGCGACCACCTTGCCACCGCCGCCGGTCGCCGCCGCCGCCGCCGCCAGGCAGTCGTCGGGGAGGAGCTCCCGGTTGTCGTCGCGCACAACCAGCAGGAACGGCCGCCCCGTGGCCGCGAGCCCCGCCGCCAGCTCGGCCATCTCGTCGGCGGTGATCTGCATCAGGCTCCCGAACGCCACGAACACCACCGATCGCGGCGGCTGCGCGTCGAGCCACGCCGCGCCGCCGTCCCCGTCGCCGTCGTTGTCGTCTCTCCCACAGAGAGGACCGACCGGCACGACGGGCAGGTGCGGACGGAGCGCCTCCATGGCCGGGTTCTCGAGCGCGTCGAAGGTGTTGACGAGGACCCACGACGCCGTCTCGCGGAGGCAGCGGAGCTCTTCGACGAGCACCTGGCGCCAGATGAACTGCTCCGGCGCGTGGATCAGCGCCGGGAGATCGCCGGCGGCCATCGGCGGCAGCCCGGGGACGGCGGCGGCGGCGGCCGGCGCGAAGTCCGCGAGAGAGTGGAAGTAGTGGTAGAAGAGCGAGAGGACGGCGCAGGACTCGGTCCAGAGCACGGCGTGCGGGACGCCCATGGCGCCGGCGGCGCGGCCGGCCCACGGGGCGAACGCGTTCGCCACGACGCACGACACGGGGCGGCCGGCGTCGGACTGGCGCCGGAGGAGCGCCGCGAGGGCCGCCGGCGCGGCGCCCTGCAGGTGGCGTAGCACGTCGCTGACGTCGCGGTACCGGGGGTCGTCGGGGGGCCACACGCCGCCGCCCCGCAGGTGCTCGAAGCGGAGCGTGCCGCGGCCGATGGCGACGGCGGCGCCGTCGCTGTGGCCGAACTTGAGGCCGGCGTGGGGGGCGGTGGAGAAGGTGACGAGGAGACCCCTGGAGGCGAGGCGACGGCCGAGGACGAGGAGGGGGTTGACGTGGCCTTGCAGAGGGGCGGAGACGAGGAGGACGTGGCGCGGCGGAGGAGACGACGACATGGTGGCCACCTCGGCTCTTGCTGGATCGTCTGCAAGCTGCAAACCAAGCATTTGCAGAAGCTAATCCTGCTGGGTGGCTATTGTTTTAAGTCATATAGAAAGAATTCCTCACTGTCAGTCGCCGATCCATCAGTGGGCATGCGTCAGGCTCAGGAAAAGGGGAGTGTACTGACCGAGTATGGTATGGATGTATCGGAGTGGCTTCCTGGAAGTCCTGCAAACCGTGCAGATTTGCTTCGCTGAAGATTCAATGGGATGAATAGTCTGGTCGAGTTGGCTATGAAAGGATCAGAGATGTGGAAAAGATTGAATCTGTGTGTTCAACAAAAAGACAAGAGAATGGTTCTAGTCTCTCGTTTTCAATTGATGAGTTAAATCATAAATGCATATGAATTCTGAAATAGAAATTGTATCAGCCTGGTCCTTCGTACTAAGAGCAGAACCCATTCAGGGGCAGAGCTAGGAATTTTTCTTAGAGGCGGCACAACAACATATCACGATAATTAGATATGGTTGGTAATTTAAAATGTAATAGGTCTATGGTGTCCCTTCCAGTTAAGAATTAGGACTTCATAATTGCAAGACAATATTTCTCTCGTAACTTTTTCTTATTCATGGTTCATATTCTGATGTGTTAGGCATAGAAAAACCACACCCATCCATTTATTATGATGGTTAAACTCTATCATGGTGACAATAATGTAGGGGAACTCCTACATGAAAATAGCTTGATGGCAGAATAATAAAAAACTTAACACCACTTATTTGACTTTTTTACTATTTTGAAATACGAAAAAGATCTAAATCCAAAGCGCAGAGATCATCTTATTTAAAACCCCAATCTTCACATCGCCTCTCCCCCACTTAAGCCTTGAACACACTGTTCTTATATAGAGGGAAAGACGTTTTCGCATCTTCTTAACCAAAATGAAACTCCAACATGTAGTCACACGCACTATCACCGGATCACCCGCACCCACTTGGAAAGAAACTACAAATAGAGAATGAATGAAACAGCTAAAACCGAAAAGAGAGTATGTTTTACTAGTGACGGAACAGCAGTTGTGTTGCTTCATGGCGTGCCCAATGACGTGATTCCAAAGCACCCCCTAGTAAGTAGTAACCTAGCTAATATATAGAATTGGACAGATATTCATGATAGAGATGAATGTGCTTTTCTTGAATACAATGGCAGAGACGCCGCCTAGTCATAACTTTTCATTTCGGTCCTTTGAAAATTTTCAAAATAGTATGGATCATATTGACACGCTGATGGTTAAACAACAAGACAAATTGTCGCAGGTGCAAGACTAACGCTTATGAGCTATGACTACAATTGATACCATTAGGTAACATTCTTCAGTTTTGTCTCTTTTTTCTATCATAATATTACATGAAGTGCACTGCAAATATATGTCATTAAGAAGTGGTTATTAGCATTCCAAACGTACTCCTTTAGAGGTCATGATGAATCTAGACTCCTTAAATTGGTGTAATTTTCATGAAATGATGGTCAAGCTTTTAGTTTCATATAACAAAGGATTGAAAGAAGTGTTAGAAAATGCTTCATAAAATGCAAAGTAGGACCCTGTTTGGCAGAGTTTATGCCATCACTTCTCTTAAAGAATCAGATGAAGCTCTACTAAACACTTCATCTGGTTTGCGAAAGGAAATTGTAAGTATAGTTGCTCAAGTTCAGAAAACAATTAGAGAATAAATTGGCAGCAGCAATTTCGCGGAATGGTTGGTGAAGCTCAAAGATGAATCCTTGTTTTGTCTGCTCGAACACGGTGAATGGTATTCATTTACGAGGAGGCCCTCACGACATGAAGATCGCAAATTCCTCCCATGGCAGTGCACTCTCGCACAAAGGGCAGATCAATCTAAGTCTGAGAAGCTCGTTTTGAAGGATCGTCAAACTTCTCATAGCATTATACTATATTATTTCTTAGGCATTGATACTTTGATCAAGCACCGCGCGTCAACTAATAACATTGCATCTAAAATATTACCTTCACACAGGCACCTACAGTAAACACTGACAGAACATTCTTCAATGTCACAAATGACACCATCCCCCTATCTGAATTACCCTCTTCGATCCATTTTCGTCGTTTCACTTCTGACCACACAAACTTGACACAAGAAACCCAAACTGATGAACCACAGCCAGCCACACAGGAATCGATCACTTCCCTACGCCTTCACCACCATTCATCAGTGCTCTGTATTGTGCTCCCCTTTGGCGTCCGGGTAATCCGCCGTCTTCTTGTACTTGTACCAGCTCGCGATGACCAGGTACACGAGGAAGTTGATGAGGCTGAGCACGGCGAGCAGCCAGAAGAAGTAGTCGAGGTGGCCCCGGTTGAGGTTGTCCGGGATCCACCCGAGCTTGCCATTCTTCGTGGTGATGCGCGTCACGATGGTCACCAGCACCGTGCTGAGGTAGCTGCCGAGCGCGACGGTGGTGAGCGACAGCGCCGAGCAGAGGCTCCTCATGGCGTCGGGCGCCTGGTCGTAGAAGAACTCCAGCTGCCCCACGAAGGTGAACACCTCGGCGCACCCGATGATGAAGTACTGCGGGATCTGCCAGAAGATGGAGATGGGCACCACGTCCTTGTCGCCGTACAGCCCGTGCCGCGCGATCGCGTTCAGCCGCACGATGTCCAGCACGCCGGCGGCCACCATGGAGAAGACGGAGATGACGAGGCCGATGCCCATGCGCTGCAGCTGCGTGAACCCGCGCGGCCGGCCGGTGATGGAGCGCACGGTGGGCACGATGATGCGGTCGTAGACGGGCACCCAGATGATGACGCTGATGGTGTCCACCATGGAGAGCGTCGCCGACGGGACGCTGAACTTGGGCCCCATGCGCTGGTCCAGCGTGTTGCCCTGCAGCACGAACATGGTGCTCATCTGCCCGTACACCGTCGCGAACACGATCCCGGTCGCCCAGATCGGCAGCAGCCGCACCACGCTCTTGAGCTCCTCCACCTGGGTCACCGTGCACAGCCGCCACGGGCTCGCCGCGCCCGCCGCCGCCCTGTCGTCATCGGCGGTGATCACGGCCGCCCTGTCGAGGCACGCGAACTGGTCGGTGTGCTCGAGCTTGCGGCTGCCTTCGATGCCGGACTCCTTATCCAGCGTCTCGTGCAGCTGCGACTTGTCGGCCGGCACGGCCACGCCCCACTTGCGCGCCGACGCGACGAGCACCTGCGCGATGCGGGTGAGCGGGCTGCCGCCCGGGCGCTGGTGCCTGTACAGCGGCGTGCCGATGAAGAAGCTGACGACGGCGATGGCCATCACGACGGCGGGGATGCCGAAGCCCCAGCCCCAGCCGACGTGCGTCTGCACGTACACCAGCACCGTCGACGCCACCAGCGCGCCGATGTTGATGGAGAAGTAGAACCAGTTGAAGAAGGAGCTCTTGCTCTTCTGCTCCCTCGTGTCGTTCTCGTCGAACTGGTCGGCGCCGAAGGACGACACGCAGGGCTTGATCCCACCCGTGCCCAGCGCGATGAGGTACAGCGCCACGAACACCGCCGCCGTCTGCGGCTCCGTCGGGTGGCATGTCCCGCTGGGGTCGCACGACGGCACCAGACCTTTCACAGACGACGCCATCGTCAGCAGCGCCAGGCCCTGTTATTTCAATCGATCATACATAAATAAATGTTCTTCTTGCTGGCATACTGGTAACTGGAAAAGGAATCATGAACTCAGCCATCATTCAGGCATGGCGCTTACGATGATGTAGATGATCATGAAGCTGGCGATGGTCCAGTATCTCCCCATGTAGGCGTCAGCCAAGAACGCGCCGATGAGCGGCGTGATGTAGCACGTTCCACTCCAGTTGGTGACATTGTTAGCGGCGACAGAGTTGCCCTGGCCGAGGCGGGTCTTCATGTAGTTCACCAGGTTGGTGCTCATGCCATAGTACGCCAGCCTCTCGCAGCACTCGTTTGCTGAAAAACCATGCGTTCATCAGATCAGTCGCCACCATCATCAGTGGACGAAAGGCAGAGCGAGCAGAGCAAATGCAACAGAGGAGTGTATTGTACACTGACCAAGGATGTAGGGGCAGGCGCGCCAGTTGCCGGTGCCCTTCTTCACAGCGGGGTTCCCCTTCATGTCGACAGTCCCGTCCTGAGTGTACATGTCTGCAACCTCTCCCATGGCGTCACTCCGACGATGTGCAGCTCAGAGAGTGAGTGACCCCCTGTCTTGCCTGCAAGTGTATAATGTTTCTGTTACTGAATATTAAGTGAGATTGCCCTATATGATGATAGATGGAGCAAATGGGCATAAGAAGCCTTGGATTATCAGACATAATTCTAGTAGACCAATGGATAAATGGGGTCAATTTAACAACTCAAGTGCAAACATTTCAGTACAGGCATACATCGACAAAAGACAAAAATCATGGTTGGCACAATTTAGTGGCCGGTTCAGTAATCCACACTAACAACGGGCCAACGGGGAAGCTCTGGATTTGACCCAAACCTACCTCCTAGAGGAACCAGTCATCAAGTTATGAACAGAACACTACAGGCCGCCCAATTTTTCAGCATACTTGACCACTAGCAAGCAGAACTGCCAAGAAAATCAACAGCGCCACAACTCGCCCAACAAACTGATCATTCGAGCCACTAGAGCCAAGCGCAGCGAGGAAATTGAAGCTGACTAGCGGTCTAGCACATGCCAAGGGCAACTGGACGCCATGGCCAAGTGAAACCCAAATTTCAGAAAGCAGAGAAAGCAAAAGATTCAGAACCACTGGAATGTCCGCCCAGCTACCACCGCAGATGCCATGACTGAATCAAGAAGACAGGGATGCCGCTCGTACCTGCAGGAAGAGCGGCTACACCAAAGAAGCACGCGGCTTGTCTCCTAGAGAGAGAGTGTGTCCAGCCAAGAGGGAGGACGAGGCAGGCCGCCAAGAGGAAGACTCATCCAGCCAAAATATCCAACCAATCCAGCTAGGCCACCAAGAACTTTGGCGAGGCCAAAGCCCCCAAACGCAAAGGGAGTCTTTTGCTGGCCCCTTCCTACTTTTCCCAGTGCCACTAATCTAAAGAGGAGGATTAGCAATCATGGCTTTCGCCGCGCAGGCGGGCCTTCTTCCTCAGTACAGCTGCAGCTATGGCGACTGGTGTCATGGTGGCGAAAATCAGCGAGCACGTGTGACGGACTCTTCTTCTGGTGGCGTAGAAGGACCGGGAGAGGAGGAGAGGCGTGGCGCTCGCTGTCGCTGGGGCGTGGGGTCTTTGGAATCCTCGTCCTCTTGTTTCTGTCACGGACTCACGGTTATTGACTTTGCTTCAGATTCCGTGCTACTTCCTCTGTTTTTACAGCTCGTAATCACGGGAGGGGAAAAAGGAAGGAGGGGTTCAGTGCTGCTCCTCTGTTTGAGGGTGAAAGGATTGGTTGGCCTCTCCTATGCACGTGGACCAGCACAGCATCTGCATCCTCTGAATCTTTTTTTTTTCTACGGAGTAGTTTCTAACAAGCTGCTGCATGTGAAATGCGGAAGCCTTCTTTTATAGTTTCTAGTAGCTACTCATTGGGAAAAATTTGCGAAAAATTATAGTAAAAAAATTGGGAGAAGTATTTGGGAGCCTCCGAAGTATTTGGGAGCCCAAACCATCGGGAGAGACACGAGCGGGCGGTGTTTAGATGTTAGAATTGGGAGGTTGAATTTGGGAGTAGGATGTCACTTCGTAATAATTACGCTACTGTAGCATTTCGTTTGTATTTGCGAAAAATTATCCAAAAATTGATTAATTAGGCTCAAAATGTTCGTCTCGCAGAGTACAACAAAACTGTGCAATTAGTTTTTGATTTCATCTACATTTAATACTTCATGCATGTTATGATATTTTGATGTGATGAGGAATCTTCTCTTTGCATAGTGTATTTGGGAGTTGCTTTTTGCATCTAAACGTGCCTATGGTAACGTGCCTTCAGACTTTGAGAGAATCAGACTGTATCCGCAGAAAAGAGAGAGAGAAGAGTATCAGACTGTGAATGCTAATAGAAAAATCACTCGTTCCCCTTTTTTTCAAATGTGAGAAATCAAAGCATATGCAACTGGGAGACGTCTATGAGTAGCATAGTTGGATTTCTTATACAAGGAGCGGTCAACTGCCGATGGATACAGAACGGCAGTACGCGGAACGATTACGCGACAAGGACGGGCAAGGAGAGCAACGCGGCGCGCAGCTTTCGTTCCCACGGTGAGGATGACAGGTTTTGACGATGTGTCCTGACGTCGCCGAAAACGATGGACTTGTTGGGACTGAACATCCGAACAACCTGACGCCACGCCGGATCGGGATCAACATCAGAGGGCGACTCGGACACGATGGGGAGACTACGAATAGCACTGTACTCTTGTTTTTGGAAGCTGTTACATTGGTCGTCGACGCAACTGACATAGGAGATTGAAAGGTGGGCCTTCCAAGAAAACAACCACATACTAGCCTTGTTTGAAAATACAAGTGTGTAAATAAACAAATATTTTTTTATGTGTAAAATAAAGAAACTTGGTAGTGTACCGGTGTGCTGATGACGGAGGGAATCTTTGAGTTTAGGATCAATAATGCGGGCAGTCTGTTGCGGATACTCTTGCGCTTGCTTGAGCCGTTTACTAAACGTCGTCGCCTGTCAAGATTGTGCGCGTTTGATTGGCATCTAAAAATAAAATACGATGAATCTGGATGGTGAACCTGGGTGGTCGCTCACTCTCCCTCGTTTTGGCTTTGGCTACACGTGCTGAAAAGGATAAAAGGGAGACGGATGTTTTCTCTCGCAACAGCCTGTCACGTCGCAGGATTCATGGACAGCTGGCTGTACAGTAATGCTGGAATCATCGAATACCCTGGGGCTGCATATGCATAGTCCAATCGCCGCTCAATGGCGGGAGTACGTCTGGACACAGCACAGCATACAGCCAGGCCTAGCCCTGCCAGTTTTTCTTTTTTTTTTCTCTCTTGAAAGATTTAAATAAAAAAAAGCGCAGGGCAAGAGAAGAGAGGCCGGGGGCGGTTAAGACGACGAGTACAGTGGGGCACCGCGCGCGTGGAGGAGATCGAGCAAGAGAAACAGCGATATGCATGATTGATTCCAGGAGCCCCCATGGGATTGGGGGCGTGCGTACGGATCGGAGAGCAGGGGAGCGGGGGGAAGGGAAGAGAGAGGATGCTGGTGCGCGTACCTGGAGTGGAGGTGGAGCAGGGGCGTCGGCGGCGGCGCTGGAGCAGCAGGAGCGTCGGCGGCGGCGCTGGAGCAGCAGGAGCCTTGGGGAGAATCCGGCCCTGTCTGTTGGTTCTTCCTCTGCGCGCCCTAGTACTAGCGGGGGGGAGAGGAGAGGAGAGGAGACGAGGCCGATCGAGAGAGAGGAGGAGCGCCACGGAACCCAACCGCTTTGACCCCGTATTTATAGGAGAGACCCCCGCGGGCCGGGCCGGCCGCTAGAGGGAGCCCAACCAAACGCGGCCGCGTCCTAGTACTAGTCGGATTGGATAGCGGGCGGCACGAGCAGGCAGGCAGGCGTGTAGGGTAGCGGGCGAGCGGTGTGGGCCAACTCCTCCGTCCGATGCGATGGCGACTGCTGGCGATCGATCTCGGCTCGGTAGACGACCGCGGTGTGGATGGTGTATTAATCCTCTCGTTGGGATGTGGGGCGCAGATTAATAACAGGGCCGGATTGGCTGGTCGACTGACGGCGACGCCCGAAAGGTGGTCCTTCCCTCGATCGGGACCTACTATTTTGCTATTTTCCAAAAGGAATCACATGGGCCTACTTGGTGGACCTCACTGAGGAAGCCCATCAAAAGACCCAGCAGCAGCAGGGAGAACTACGCTATGGGCCGTATGGCGCGCTTCATCCCCAGCGATTGTAACAACTCGGGCCGACCCAAGCAAGCCCAGACGTCCCCCAAATGTTTATACGTCAGCAGCAGCAGCAGGCCAAGAGCCCGGCCGATGCCCTACTCCGCCGTCAAATTTGTACTACGTGTTACCAGGTACGAACAGCAACAGAGGTGGTGATGGACGGAGGCGGCGACCCACACACAGACAGACAGGACCACGGCGGACACGGGCCAGCGCGCTTGCACCAGCCGACACGTCGGTCTCCCTCCCGTGACCGTGAGGCTGAGTCCGTGACCCTTCCTTCTCCTCTTCCTCTCCGCCGGAGGCCGGCGGGCGCGCGGCGCGGCGCGGCGGTGAGCTGACGCCTCCTGGGTTGGCTCGCTCGGGCCCACTGCCTGCCCGTCGATCGGGCACATGAGACCGGGCCCAGCTGCAGGTGCTCAGGCGTGCGAGCGTGGCCCACCCTGGCTCAGTGACTTGCACCACCGCCTTGTTTCTTTGGGCCGGCGAAGAATTGCCGGTTCCTTTGACCAATAATTGATATTAAATAAAGTCAGTTTATAAAACTACTTTCACAACGTTAAACTATTTCGCGAGACCTATCTAACGAGGTCTTTAACCGCACGATTTGAGAATGATTACTGTAACACTAATGTAGCAAAACATGGATTAATTAGGCTCATTAGATTCGTCGCGCAAAGTTGCATTCATCCCTAAATAAGTTTTGCATATATACTTCATTTAGTATTCTATACAGGCAAGATTCTTTTTGACAATTCTTTGCCTGGATACATGAGTACATGCATGCACGCGATGCGCCCGGATTCTCTCAGATCAGAAGTGACCGCCGCCGCCGCTGCTAGTCTGCTACGGCTACGGGCGGGTGTCACCGTCACTCAACCAACCACAAGGAATGTACCCACCCCTCCTCCGGCTGCCGCAGTGAATGTGAATCGCCCGTTCTGACGATTTACGGTTACCTAAAAGGGCCAACGCCTTGCCGGCCCATCTCAGAAATACGAGCATCAAGCAGCGAAACAATTTCCATCTGATTCACGCAATTAATGCTAACCGATAGGGTTCTCTAAACCGGACCGCTCTAATTGTATTTGATCCAAATCAAACGGAGTCAGACCATCGTCCCATTTCATTCCCACCACTAAAGGACGTGTTTGCTTTGCTCTGCGTCCATAGACCGCCGCGCAAAAATTCCAATGAAAGAAACGAGTTTTCCAAAATTCATGTGAGGTTACAACAGGTATATTCTATACATCAACTGTTTTATATAGTACCACATAGGATTTTTGAGGTGTGGATGAGAGAGAGAGAGGAAGGTAAGAAGCAGTTAACTATTTCGCGAAACAACATGAGCTAAAAATTTGTATGGGTTGTCTCGTGAGTGTCTCAAGATTATGCATCAATGTATGAGACCGCTTATTAGACGCTGCTCAATACTTGCCCTCAACAAAACAACTAAGCAAGCCCTAAGTCTCGCCCAAAAAGTAGGATGTCCTAAGTTTGATACTCCTTCCGTTTCAAATTACTAGTATTTGTTATTGTTTTTTCTCACAACATCTTACCATTCATTTTATTTAAAAATTAAATTCAAATATGCAAAATAATAAGTCATGTGTATCTTTGATGATAAAATAAATTATAAATAATATAAATAATATTTACATAATTTTTAATTAAATTAAATTGTTAAATATTGTGATAAAAAATTAACAGTAAATAGTAATTTGGCTGTCGAAGCATTAAACTCAATGGCTGGCTCTCTTCTCCTCTCTTTTTCTTTTCCTCAAATAGTTTTCTCTTAATCCCATGCGTCTGGCAGAAATGGTATATATATGCACACAGTATCGATCCATGTCAAATCACGCAAACTCGTGGCACAGGTTTATGTACAAAACATCTTTATTTTAAGGTACCGTGCAATTTATCAAGTGTTATGTTGTGTTGCGTTGAGTCCTCCTCCCCCTCCCAATAAACACTTACACATATTGGTCAAAAGTGACCAACAAGCAAACCTCTATTCAAAGTGCAGAACAGCTATACAATACAATACCAAGACTCCAGGAGGATGTTAATTGGACGTAACAACGAATACATGGACCTTGAGTCCTTGACGATGCAGCGAAGCAGCAACCGACGCTAAAACAAATAGCCCTTGCCGCGTTCTTGGAGCACAAGGGAGTGCAAAAGCGCATAAACAAATGGCCGTGGACACGATGGCCCAGAAGGAGTCGTCAACATGTGCAGCTGTGCAAGACAAGCATGAGATGATCTGATGATGAGAGCAAGGAAACCCTGCCAATTCAAGCGTTCAACGGCCAACATACAGTGGCTCATGGCGCAAGGAAGAGCCATTACATTCCTTGTTGATTCCTCCCAACTCCAATGCTAGCTAAGCTCAAAACGCCCCTACGTTGTTTCTCTGACCCCTAAACACTGCATGTGTGTTCAGACCCCAAGTCATACCAACATAACTACCCCTAAACACTGCATGTGTGTTCAGACCCCAAGTCATTGCAATTTATAAATAATTCTAATAATTGTATATGCTCGTACAGTTGACTTAAGGTAAATTAAGTTTGAGAGTCAAACAAAACTGTTTCTCTCTTAGATTAAGTCCAATGCAAATATAAGTACCATAAAATTGTCTAGTCCGTACATTTTGAATGGTTGTACATGATTATTCATGCATATATGTCACATAATAAAATCTCTCTTATAAGAGTATATATGGATTTATATAAATTCATGTTTCCTTTACGGTCACAAGAATTGCATAAAGAAAGAAAACAAAACATATGAATATTGCGAGGCTAATTACAAACTTGCAAGTCTCTTATACATCCGATAAAACTGGAGCCATAAATAATAACACATGGAAAAATAACCATTTCCAATTTCTTATCCCTTTCCTCCCTGTTTCCGCAGCACTTCTCCTGGCCATGCTGCGTGTATGCATGACTGGTCAGACGTCTCCCAGGTGACCGGTATTAAACTTTGCATTGCTAGGCGGTGTTCACTTCCGGAACGTGAATTTGGGTGAAAATGTCACATCGAACACTGTAGCGCACTGTAGCATTTTTCGTTTGTTTGTGGTAATCATTGTCCTACCATGACCTAACTAGGCTCAAAAGATTCGTCTCGTCGTGTACATCAAAACCATGTACTTAGTTTTTTTATTTACCTACATTTAATGCTCCATGCATGAGGAGAGAGATTTGATATGACAGTGAATAGTAAAGTTTAGAGAGAAAGTTTGGGGAAAATTTTGGATTTGAAGGGAAGTGAACACCGCGTGTAGTAGCTTCCTGACAACCTTGCTTGAATTCCAAGCGAGGCGGTTTTGTTTAATTCAGATGTGCAGGTTCGTCCTCCTTTTGCTACGTGGGGTGCAGACCTGAACGGCTGGACCTGCCTGATGAGGGCTTGTTCATCAGATGCAGAAAGCTCCCCTGCTTCTGTTGTACTTTGGCGGTCTTTTTTATGGTTCTCTGTTCCTGCTTTTGTGGCGATCTCATCTGGTTTTGCAGTCAAGCAACAACCATGTGCCACAAAATGACATACGGAAGAAATATAAAAGTAGTAAGCTCTCTTCTGATGCAAATTGAATTGGAAATATGAATAAATTACCAGGGTATTATTATGGCTAGTCAAGAGAAGCTCTCATCTGGTTTTCCCCCTTTTGCCCCTGATGTAGAATCCAATGAAAATAGCTTGTCAGAACAGTGGAGCACAACTTTTCTTCACTTCGTTGTCTTCTTCTCTTGCTTTCAAGAAAGATGCCACTTGAAGAGATTCTTCAGTCAAGTCTACAGCAGGAGGGTGCCGTAATTTTCAGATTTTTGTCATTGAGAAAGCAAAAGCAAGATACACATCAGCATCCAGTACAAAGTTTTTTTGTAAAGAAATCCTTCCTCCTTTTCTTTTCATAGGACACATTAGGATTTGAAAACACCAAATTTTGTACATTTTGAACAAAAATAGTCAAATTATTGCATGCCTAGTGTATGAAAGTTGTACCATTAGGCTAGTATTTTCAATTCTTTTAATGTGTTATTGACTTTGTAGAAACTCGTAATATATTTTAAAAAGGGATTAATAGTCCAAGAATATCTTTAAAGGCGTTTAGAATCCTAATACACCCTATAAAAAGAAGAAAGAAGGTTACTTCGTTTAGAGACATGTTGAATTTAGAAGGATGAGTAGAATAGTAGACTACCGGTATCATTCCTCCAAAAATGGCATTAGAAGGCTACAAAAGCATTAGCTAGTTAACTCTAAGAATGGAATCCAATAAGAGAGTTAAAAGAAGTTCATTCCTCATGTTGAGTATGCATGAAAGCAAAAGGGGTAATTTGAATTGAACCCACTTAGTGACGTAGGGTGTTGATATTTAGCCAAAGGAGATGCTAAGTGCTATTCCAAAAATGAAAAAGCACAACTCCTAAAGCAAATTGAGCCCCCCTAGGTTGTGAAACACGCTGCTCTGCAACCACCACCATTGCTTCAAGTTTTTGCACAATTTCGTGAATCCGCGTTGAACTCGATTAGTTTTGTGCATCTCAGGGCCAAATGCCTTTGGTGTATTTTATGAACTTTATTTGAACGATGCAATATGGTCTCATCATGGAGCAGATGTCATGCGCGAGACGGTCAGGTGAGATGGCTGTGGTGTGGCGTGCAGCACCAATCATTCAGGTCAATGTTTCAAGCCTGACGAAATTCAGATAAACCAAGCAGAACCTCACACCAGCTGCCAGCGGCACGGGCGGCACTTACTGCAGCTCTTCTTTCGCCTCTTCTGCAATAAAACAATGACCGCCCAATCCCTGGCCAGCAAATCATGCGTGGGCGTTACCAAACGGCTGATGGCAACAGGTGAATGAAACTCTGAACTGAAAGCCAAGGCTACTTGTCAACGGCGACCCATCATCCCCATCTCCTCCTGCACAAACGAATTCTAATGCCACAACTCGACCACTTCCACGGCCCCAACTAATCGAAATTGCACAAGCAACTAAAGCGCACAGCAATGAACTAATAGTTATCTGCAATTTTTTTAGCTGAACAAACAGCTGCTGTTTGATTTAAAAATGGCTCTGAAAGAACACTAGTGGAAAGTCACTGTCTCACTGACACACCGGGCCGACATATGCATAGCAACTCAGCTTGAGCTTTTTGTGTTTTCATTTACCGTTTGGCGTCGATCGTTGTGCAAATCCTTTTATGCTTTTTGTCACGAGCAAAAGCGTGTGAAATATGTAACAAAAGATGTCCAATTAGAGGGAAAAACTTTGGGACAAGTAGACAGTAGTGGAGGTAAAAAGGAGAGGGAAGCCAAGAACAACTCCAAGTGTGCATGCGTGTATGTGCGCACGCACATATATGCGGCCTAGCTACACGGGGTATCGGTGATATACAAATACTGCAAAAGTCGGCCACAAGCTCCAAGCCACGGCCCAATCGCCGGCTGACACTCTCAAGAACCTGCCTCCCCCTCTGGATCGCTAACCCTTTTCTAGTGCTCAGGGAAAGCTCGCTCGAGAGCTGAGGGGAGAAAAACAAATCCTCAGAGAGGTTGAGCAAGAACCGAGGCGGATCGCCTTTTGTCCTCCTGCAACGGACTAGCCTACGGCGAGAGATCAAGAAGAGGCGCTATTCAGGTGAAATTTTGCTTCTTTTGGGTGGCGTCTGGAGTCTTCTTGGGGCATCTGGTGATGCAGTTTGGCGTGGGATTTGTAGGCAATTAGTTGTTTTGGTTGGGTTTGGTGCGAGGGTTTCGTTAATTTTTGGCTGCGATGGTCCAATTGTTCAGGGATATGTGATTTGGGGTCACATGATTCACGATTCTGACTGTGTTTGGGGGTCAGTTCAGCGGTGTTCTTGAGTCAATCTAATTTGTTCTTAAAGGCGCTTCCTTTCCAGGCCGAGAATCAAGCTATTTGCAATTGGTCCCAAATTTTTTTCATAAAGATTCCACTTTTATCCCCAATATCTCCTCGAATCCCATGCTCATCTTTTTTGATTTGCATCGACAAGAATTGCTGTTCAGACTTCAGAGAGAGAGAAAAAAGAAATCCTTTAATTGTTACAGTGTTCTTGGAATCTTTATCTTGTTCCGAGATGCCCAAAAAAAAACTCACCTTTGAGTTCTGTGATTCCTACAGTGATCTGAGCTGAGCAGCGGGCAAGAAGAAGTTGAAGAAGAGATGATGCGCGAGACGTATATGGAGGTGCTGCCGCCGATGGACCACTTAGCCAGGAACAGCTGGTACCCGGCGGCGGTGCGCAGCTGGACGGCGGAGGAGAACAAGCAGTTCGAGCGGGCGCTCGCCGGGCTCGACCTGCGCTGCCCGGACTGGGAGCAGGTGGCGCGGGCCATCCCCGGCAGGACGGTGCGCGAGGTCGTACACCACTTCAAGAGCCTCGAGGTCGATGTCCAGCAGATCGAGAACGGCATGGTGCCCTTCCCGTTCTACGGCGGCGGCGGTGGCTCGTTCACCCTGCAGTGGAACGGCAATGGCGGCGGCGGCCCCGGGGACTTCAGGCACGGGTACCGGTTCGTCGGAGCCTGCGGGAAGCGGCACCCCGGCCGCACGCCGGAGCAGGAGAGGAAGAAGGGCGTGCCATGGACCGAAGAGGAGCACAAGTGAGTATGCAGACGACTTGTTTCTGAGAGCGATTGCTCTGCGTCATGCCGAAGACTAGCGAGATTGATTACCCTTTCTTGGATAGTAGTTGAATTCACCATCATTCAGTAGGGTTTACATCATTGGATGGCCATGGTAGATTTGCAACTTGCAATTATTCAACTATCAACAATTAATTGCATTTAATCCGGGGAATTTTATCTGTCCAGTAGGATCTGACTCTTATGTCATGTAGCTTGATGTGTGATATAGCCTTAGGCCCTACCAGTAGCTAGTATAGTTCAAACTAGGTGAGGCAAGAACCAATCATAAGTTACTGAACAAGATCGTGTTTTGTTCTTTGGTCAGGTTGTTTCTCTTAGGCCTGAAGAAGTATGGCAAAGGAGATTGGAGGAACATATCCCGCAACTTCGTTCAGACGAGGACGCCTACTCAAGTGGCCAGTCACGCGCAGAAGTACTTCATCAGGCTCAACTCCGGAGGCAAGGATAAGAGGAGATCGAGCATTCACGACATCACCACGGTTAACCTGACGGATGACCAGCCTCCCTCGCCATCACAGTCTTCGCTGATCACCAACCAGTCCAACGCATCAGCTCCGACCACAGCGGTAGGCCAGTTCTCATTGACAGCGGATGCCAAGCAACACGGCGCTGCGAATTTGCCCTTCAATTCACCAAACCGGACTCCTGGGATGCCAGCTTATGGGATGGGTTTGCAAGATCAAGGTCTGCAGTGTGGCCCTCTACATGATCAGATGGTTGGCAACCAGAGCATGTTGTTTTAGGCGCAATCAACCCTGCACCATGGATCAGATGTCTAGTGTATAATACGGTCTTGCTGTAGCTTCAGTACCTGTATTGAAGTAATTAGTCGTGGGAATTGTTCGGAGCATAACAGAATGGGGATCTTAGTGCCATGGTGGTCCACAATTGTTGGTGATACCGAGAATGTAACGAAAAGCACTTCAAGAAAGAATTTGATGCCTTGGTATTTTCAGACGGTTACTTGAGTGGTAGTGCTGACTGCTGAGCACAGATCATGCATCCTATGAAGTGGACTTGCATTCAATCATGGATCCTACTTTTGCTTGAGATGGATGAGCAGAACCGAATTCCAGATTCTTCTGGTCAGCTGATGTATCGGTAACCTTCATGACCATCTGATTCTAAATCTCTGAAAATGATGCCTTATATTGAGGGTTTGAGGATTCAGATCATGCTGTACTCCTGACATATTTGTCCACAGTAATCAAATTTACCTATTGGTGCCGCCCAAATTTGTGTTTGGATCTGGATGAGTTTTGTTTCTTGGATAAACCAAACTGAGTTTGCAATGAGTCATTCAGCATTACTAGCTGTTCTGCTCATCTAGTCAACTTTTGCTTGGCCGATTCATTATTTTTTATAAACTAACCCCTTTTTTAAGTCTGTTGATTGACCCAGCATTGTTTGTGTGCAATTCAGTCCCATGTGGCATTTTCTATCGATGATGCTAGCTCCACCAAACGCCGGTATGAGATTGGCAATGAGTCAGAGTTCCACTACCTTGGCATCTCATGCTTTTCCCGTCCCATCTTTTGCATTAGCTTTCGCAATTCTTTTTGGCCCTGTTGTTTCCCTTGTTCAGAAAGGCATCCATAGATATGAGGCAGATCCTTGACAGCATTGCTCTCTGAAGCCAAGCCAAATGCGTTCAGCTTCTGTGGGTGCCTGTGCTTTTCTGTGCCCTGGTGCCTCCACCCTTTGCAAGTTGCAGAACAGAGGGCACTCACTGATGATGGAAGCACTGTTGCACAGAAGCTTCTGGTGTGATGTGGCTATTGCTGGGTGGCTTGCTGAGCTTCAAGTCTGAACTTCAGGCTAGTTGCCACTCCATGTCACTTTCAGACCTTCTGATGGCTCACCCCACCTGGTTCGGTGAACAATCCAGTTTATCGATGTGAACAGCCGAAATGGCATTTTTCTTCGTCGACGGAATAAACTTTTGACGGCGATGTGTCGACCATATTAGCAAGTGTTTTCCGGCGATGTAATTTGTCGTTTATGGGTAGCTTGATTGTTACGAAACCAAGAAGAGGAAGCACATTGGGAGGCGCCGTGCCCAACATCCTTTGGTGTTGATTCAGCTGGAAGGGACTTACGAGTCACATCCTTTTTTTTATTTTCTGTTTTTTGCAGACTCTTAATCTTTAAGTTTTCAGGTTGTTTTCAGCCGTCGCAGTCTTGGCTGCTTATAAGGAGCTGTTCTGGAGTCGGTTAATTTTCTCTGCTGCGTCGTGAAAGCGTCAGTGAAACATCTTTACGTGACGAAAAAACATTTTTTTTTCTCTTAACCGATTCAAGGATTGAAATGTAAGAGAGTTGGATAGTACTGTATTTAATTTAACAGCAGTTGGAGTAGGTTGCGCTACAATTACAGTAGTTCCTCAAGACTCTGCATCGAGCCACAATTCAGAACATCATCTGTATACGTTAAAAGCTCTTGCCGTTTGCTTCCATGCTTCAGGGCAACCCTTTCCCTTTTTACCCCTTGGCCCTCGACAGTTATTGCTGGACAGACACCGACACGATCTACAGCACGGAGAAAGCAATTCCACGGCCAAAGCCCCATCATACAGCTACTCTGAGAAGAGATAACAAACACAGAGACACTTATATTGTGATTCCTCTTTGCCGTCCATCTATGTAGGATTGATTTCAGCATCAACCAAGTACAGAAAGGAGAAAGAGAGATAGAAGAAGTGACAGAGCTGATAATTTTTAATAACATGTAGTGGCGACGCATGATTGAGCAAAGCTACCAGATGGGTTTGCTCTATCCTTGGCTGACGTCACATGTTCCATGGCCAGGAAATGGGAGGGGGCAACTTGGAAGGCCATAAATTGGATTTGGTTCTTCTCACGGTTAGCCCTATCGGGAAAGGCCAGATTGAACTGGGAGACCAAATCAAGCAACAGAGGATGGCCTAGCTAGTGAAGCTTTTGCGAGTGTCAGGCCATAATCACTTGGAGCTGATTGTGATTGAGTAGAGAGTAGGGATTTTTTTTGGTAAAGGAAAATTGATGCATCATATAAGTAAGTCTAAAGTGCAACACGTCATGTGCTGGTCAAACTTTTGCGTGTGGAAGAAAGCTGGAATCGTCGAGAAAAGGAAAGTGCATCTGCAGGTTTAGAAGCCGAGTGAGTTCTCATCGTCAGATGAGCAGAGTAGCCGCGGACGCAAGAGGGCGTGCCAAAGGGGTGGCAGTTGAAGACCCTTTGGTTGGGATTCCAAACAACGACAGCGAACGGGCAGGCTCGCAAGTTAAGGTTTGCAAAAGTATGCCATGTAAAGTAACCTCTGTCGTACCAAAGGAAAACGAAGCCACACAGGTGCTATGTATGACTTGCGGTCCAAAGTTTCGGTTCATTGCTAAGTTTGGTCATTAACTTTGCTATAACTAAGTTTAGGAAGAGTGTGGCGTGCATATGATAGATTAATTGTGGCCCAAGACTAGAGCTTCGGCGTGGCAATATTAAGCTCGATCAAACCAACATATCCTTAGGCCTAGAAAAACTAAAACCCAGGGAGTAAGTTTGTTATCCACTATGCTCAAAGTAGCGCCGTTTATATGGATCAATTAAATTAAAATAAAACATAACTTAAAATCGAATTGACCACATCCAATCTTAAATTCAATTTTTTTTGCATATCGTACTAATCCTCCGGGCGTCGTATTGATCAGGGGCGGAGCTAGGAATTCGATTCATGTTCCTAGCTCCGCCCCTGATTTTACATATATTTTCTAGCCCCTGATTTGAAACCCAGGGAGTATTTTTTTGCCTAGGAATTCATTGATTTTCATTTTGGTATATGTAAATCAATTAATATGGCTAATGGATTGACGCGCTATGCTACACTGGTTCGTGGTTTCGATAAAAATAAAAGATGAAATTGGAGGTAAATGATTCAACTATATTTTACAACTTTCTGACTATTCGAAGGAACAAAGTCCAGAACCTACAAAACTTGAAGTATTGTTCTAATACTTTGTACAAAAAATGATGTTGATTTCTCTTTTTAAGAAAAATGGATGAACAGTATAGTGAGGCCCGCTGAATGTGCCCTAGGCCCACATGAACAGCACCACAGACCACATGAACAGTACCACGGCCCACCTGAACAGTTCTGTGCAGTGAAAGGCCTCGACATCTTGCGACTTGGGTCAAACAAAAAAGGCTGGGCCTCCACGGTCTAGTGGTGTCCGGTTCCGGTGCAACAAAAAGAACATGGGCCTCGACCGTCTGGTGAGTCCGGGGATATAATAAAAATATGCGCCGTTGCCGGGGATCGAACCCGGGTCACCCGCGTGACAGGCGGGAATACTCACCACTATACTACAACGACTTCGCTGATAGTTGTAACAGTATTACATTATATTACTATTATACTATTGGTTTACCGAGCACCCCACTCTACGAGCCACAGCCTGTACAGGGAGATGCTTATCCCAAAGCTATTACTAAATCTTAATTTGAAGGGTGACCTTTCCTAACCCTTACTAAAATCTGCCTGATTTGGCCAATGCGACTTGCGATGGTTGTTTTTACACTACTGTCACCGATCGATGGCCCTTGTCCATGTCCATCAAATTGCGGTTCACCACGACAGCGGAATGGGGCCATTTTTTTTTACCGGATCAAATAACTGCATATTGCAGCTCAGTTCTTTAAAGCAAAAGATCATGCCCCAATGCCATTCGACCTGAAGACGAGCTGATCCAGCTGCAGGATTGACGGTGACAACAGACAACACTCCGGAACTCCTCGGGGTCAAAGCCTGACAGAGGTGCAACCGTGCAAGTGCTGCAGCAGCAGCCCGCCATGGAGCGCGTAGGCTTTTACCTCGGGCACCTCGACGACTACCCCCCCTCCTCTGCTGCTGCATCACCGTGGCCGCAGCAACTCAGCTCAGCTGTGAACCCAACTCAGCAACTCAGCTGTGAAATGCATTCGACAAAACACGCGTCCAAACACAATCAGCTGATATCAGCATCTTCATGCATTGATTTCGTGATCACGATGATATATACATGTACGGTACAGTGTCCTGCATCAGGATAGCACATTTCCGATTTTTGTTTTGCTATTACACATCACACTTGCAATCGATGGCCTTGCCACACCAATCCCAATCCAACTACAATGTCCATACAAAAAACTAGGAGCTATATATCTCACCTATCGACACTGCACGTACTAGTTATCAGAAATTTACAAGGGAACGCATATGCATCTGTCCATCCATCACTTTTCTGGATCATGGCTGAAAGCATCCTACAACAGGAGGCTGGATCAGCACTTCGTGATGCTGCGGGCCTCCGGCGCCGGCAGGAACATCTGCGCCAGCCACTGCAGCGGCTGCACAAGCTCAGCGCGCTTCTTCCTCCAGTACCAGATGGCGGCGTTGTAGAACTCGTTGCGGATCGTCTTCGACGCCGCTCGCCAGTCGCACTTCTCCATCTCGGCCCTGGCTGTCCGCCCCATGTTGTCTCTGAACTCCCTGTTCGTCAGCAGCAGCTGGACCTTGCCCACGCAGTCGTCCAGGTTGCCGGGGGTGAAGAGGAAGCTGGTCTTGCCCTCCTGGTCCTCTGGGATTATGTCTGGGATCCCACCAGCGCGGGCTGCGACGACAGGGACTCCTGATGACATGGACTCCAGGACCACCTGGCCGAGCGTTTCAGACTCTGATGGCATGACGAAGACGTCGCCGCTGGCGTATGCCTGCGAGAGCTCCTCGCCTTGCATCATTCCGGTGAACACTGCTGGCATTCCCTCAAACATCTTCTCCAGCTCCGCCCTGTTGAGTAATTAATTGCAGAAAAGATATCAACAAACTTGCCTTAAAAACTCACCAACGTCAATTAGCTTAAAGACTGAGGTTCAGAGCCTATTATAGCATGAGTAGCACGCAGGCTGACTGCAGTTGAGATACATGGAACAAAATCAACAAGACGTCACATCAGTTGTACCTGTATGGCCCATCTCCGATAAATGCAATTCTTACTCCAGGTAACCTGTCCATCACCCTGATCAAACATAAAGCGAAGTTAGTTTTCCTCCTAGTAGTAGCCAATGAACATGACACGAGGCAAAAAAAGAATAAATGTGCAAATTTTATCTGTTAATTAACTCGGACCCATCATTTTTGTCAACAACCAAATATCAAAGCAACAAAAATAAGCAAAGTAAGAATATAGCTTACATCTTCAGAAAATCCAAATTTTTCTCACGCCCAAAACGTCCAACATGAATTATCAGTGGTTTTTCAGTTTCACCATCACTGAAAGAATGCAACATATAAACATAAGCATCAACAATTTACATCGAGCTGCTGTATGTAGAACATTTAGGAAGAATGTTCACATCAAAGAAGTTCAGGAAGAAATGAAACAGGGGGGGTCACCTTAGCCTAACCCGCATCTCATGACTGCGAAATCTGGGATGGAAGCTTGCAGAATCAACACCTTTGTTCCAAAGGCGTATCCTGTTAGCTGGATTAGTAGGGAAAGCACATTGTTAACGATATAACATGAGAAGGAATATAAGCATATGAACAACAAACATGATGTGTACAGACAGCGACCAACCTGATATAACCTGTGCAGTTTCAAAATCCTTGCTGATAGCAACAGATGGCACCAGGGTTAAATCAGCAGCTCTGTGAAGGAATCCTGTTTGGGAATAAGAGGACCAAATCAGTGTTCTTTTCACATAGTGACATACAACTGGCTACTCAAGAAAGCAGAGGTGACATGGGACTAGAATGCTTACTTATGACTTGCCACATTGGCTCTACAAGCCAGCTAAATGTATATCTTGGTATGTATCTGCAGGCAAAAAACATAACTATGACTCAGCGGCGTTGAATAATCTGGACCTTTGCCTGTACATACAGTAAAGTTCATAGTTAGCTTACACTGGGACATGGGTGTGGTAGGACATGACTAGAGGTACACTGAGCAGCTTAGCAATAGCAAGAGCCCCAAAAACCTGAAAGAGCAATGACTTTAGTCATATTCACCAACAGATAATTGGAAAGGTTTGATAATTATTGATTTGAGTCTCAAAATAAAGTTACCATAATTCCAGGTGAAGATGCATGAATAATGTCAGGTTTGAACTTTGCAACCTCTGAAATGATCCTAGGGCTGAGTGCCAGCGAAAGAGGGACTTTTCCATACATGGGACATGGGAAGCTGTAAAGGATGAGAAACAGCTGTAAGCATAAGGTTCTGCCAACAAAAGGCACTACAGTTCGGTGCACAACCAGCATGGCAGCAAAGCAGCATATGATTGCGTATCATGTTCAATAACTCACCAAGTTCAGTCAGTTTTAAATAATTTATTGTGTACTCATGTAATGAGCTACTGTATTTGTGCACATGTATTGATTCAATTACAACTAACAGAATATGTCCAAAACCCACACAACCTGAATGCAGTAGACAAGAAATGGTTCCAAGGCATAGCATTTTTTTTAGGAAAGACAGCCGTTATGATTTGGACTAACTCTTTACTTCATACATGCTAGTTGCAAATGTTTCTTTGTGTAGCTTTTGTACTGAGCAAGTGTTCTTGTTCCATTCTTTGAACAGCAGCAAGAAAACGACTTTTGTAATCAATACCTAAAATTGCTACTGATGTGTAGATGTTCGCACAAGCATCCTGAGAAACTTACCTCCATGAACCGATAACCTTGGCACCATGAAACTCTTCCGGAACTCCTTCATGGTTGGTCACAACAATGACCTGCATAATGCATAAAACTAAATTAAGCTTCACATACTAACCTGTTAACCCTTCTAATTTTTTTCCTAAAACCACCATTACTACTTCAGTTTTACTAAACCAAAAGACATGAAAAAACAAAACCCTACCTCATCCCCCATTTCACGCAAGTGTTTAATGAAGTTCTGGAACCGGTTCTTATACCCGGAGATATAGCTGCAGACAAGAAAGATGCAGAGTTAGTACCAACAGCGAGAACATTTTCTTGAAAAATCAGTCTAAATTTCTGACTGGAGTGTTTAGCAAAAGCGCAAATTCCTTCTCTGACAGGCTTATAACCGATCATTGCAATTCACTGAGGTTTCCTTCGCTGTTCCTCATGAATCCCACTAAGCTCAACTAATTCCTTTCTTAATCGTTACATTAAATTAACTGAAATTTTAATCCACCAAAATCCTGTCTTCACGAACCCCAAGAAAGATCCTGACTTTTTCCACAAACCAACAGAGCTAGAACTAGAAGCCGAAGGACATAGCGTCAGAGCTTTTACTAGTGAAATCTTTCACCGTTTCTGGGGACAATCTCATAGATCCAGACAAGAATGCGCACAAGGTCAAGAACCAACCCCCACATAAAGATATGGTACAACCCAACCAAGAAAAGAAAACAGCAGAGCAGGGTCCGGCGAGTGGGGGACTTACGCGAACGGCGATGGCTCGACGAAGAGCGCGACGCGGCGCGGGCGCGCGGTCTCTTCCAGGAGCAGCGGCGGCGCATCCTCCATGTCCTCCTTTATCTCCTTCCCGCCAATCGCCATTGCCGCCGCCACCCGAGGAGGAGACCAAGAACAGAGCGGCAATCCTTGGGTTTGCGCAAGCGTGCACGGCGCCTGTGTTCTCGCGCTCCCAGCTGCGTATGGTGGGAGGAGGCGAGCTCGCCGTTGCGTATATAGGCGGGAGAAGGACTGGAGACGAAGAAGACGGGTCTGGGTTGGAATTGCGGGGATATTCCATCCGGCGGAGGGGAATATTGGAGGGAACCGGTTGGGCTGGGAACTTGGCGAGGCATATGCTCTCTGCTGCAAGATCTCATCGCCTTGATGAGCGAGTGGTTTCCGGCGGTTAAATTGCAATTTTCTTTTGCAATAAATTGGAGGGGGGAAGGGGGGATCAGGGGATCTTTGAGCTCTTCCATACACAATCTTCAGTGATGGGCAAGTGTGCAGCTGAGTTTGTGCCTGGTGTAATACCGCCCACCTTGCTAGTATAGGAATTGGAGTGCCTCACTTTTGGGTAAATTCTTGGGAACTTGAGCTGTTAGGAATAACATGATGCTGCCAGTGATGCAAACATGATGCTGCCGTTGATTTTTTCTCACAATGTTTGACCATTCGTCTTATTTAAAAAATTTATGCAAATATGCAAAATAATACGTGAAGCTTAAAGTACCTTTGTCAATACATTCATATTTTGTATCTGCAATATGATATAACAAAAGATAATGTATTTTAAGAAAAAGGGGAGATTACAAGTATGGTGAAATTAAAAAGAAGGTTAGATAGGTAATCTAATCCTAAAAAAAAGAGAATCAGAATAGAGATAAATAAGTAGTTAATTCTTGATTTGATCTGTACCTACATATCTCTACGTTGAAAATGAAACACCACAAAACTTCTTGAATTATTAGGATTGATCCTGGCACTGCATTTAATTTAAAAAAAATCCTGGCACTGCATTGACCAAGGATGCACAACAATGGAAGGTGACAGTGAGAAAAAAAAAGATGAAGGAAATAATTTACGGAATGCACCAAATGCTGATGTTGTTATTTACAGAATGCTTGTATATGAGAACGTGATTTTTATTTAATCGCCATATGGTTGACAGCTCATCTTTGAGTCTTTTTTATCGTCCCAGGGGAGAAGAATCTTGCCAAAAATGTTTATTTGTGTGGTGTGCATATGTTAGGAGGGTATATTCCCAGGATGTCTTGTATGCCAATTAGTACTCAAATATGTCCCACAAAGAAATCCTGTACGACAATGCTGACAAGTGACGTATGAAAATGGAGGTAGCTTGTAATTCTGTACTTTGTACTAGCTTGCAAACTTGGATTTTGTAGTCTATCTCAGATTGGAGGGGATAAACAACTGGAGCAAAATGAATGAGTACAACTGGACATAGTGATACATAATGATGAAAAGTAACGATTTTGTTTTCATGTCATCATTTTGTTTGAACATGATTTGGAATATAACCGGACAGAATGATGTACATATAGGAAAAGTAACACGATTTTGTTTATATGTCATAACGAGAAGTTGACATATCATATTCATGACATCTCTAGCTGCCCAAGCTTATTCATCAACTGGACAACAGGTCAACTGGGTCGTGTTGGTCTAACAATCATACCTTTTGCACCTAAATGTTTTATGTGCCAATAAGTTTATGCTGGATACCCACACACCATCGTGGCCATCCCACGAGTCTGATTTTACGATCTTTTAAAGTACCACGCGTACCATCCATAAAGTTTATACTCTAGTTATACTCCACGAGTAATTTTTAAATCTAGATAGTAAAATTAGGTACATATCTCGGCTTCCCCAGTTATGAACTTATGATTTTGGATTATCTCTTGATACCTTCCAAGTTCATACGCATCTTGTGGAGCACTCAAACTTATAAAAAAATATAAAAAAAGAACCGAGAGGGTCCCAAGTGGGTAAAAATACTGCACAGCCCATCAGAGCCCACGTTCTATACAATTGAGTAGGCCGCTCGTTTTCGGCCCAGTCTATGGCAAAAGGAAATGACTACGCCAACCGAGGTGACACAATTAGTTAGCTACAATGTCCGCTACGTTCTCTACTTCTCTATGTTCTATAATCGAGGGAGGAAAGACGAGACTTTTATGATCGTTGATGAAGGTTATGAAGACTTTTTTCATTACACTATCTCCGGGTGGTTTCATGTCTTTGTCACACATCCTATTGATTTCTTTCGGATGAAAGGGCTTATTTTTAGTAAGGCTTCTAGAGCAGCTTCTTAGCCACTTGTTCCACTCGGAGAGACCGAACTAGGCATCAAAAAGCAAAACGAAGTTCTCTTTCCATTCCAACTAATTAAAGTGAAAAAAGGGCCGGAGAGCAAAACGGAAACATAGTAGGAACAAAGGAACTACATTCAAGCCAACGTGTCCTTTAGTTGGCACTCTAATAAATTTTTTTTTTGAGAAGAAAGATGCATTGATTTTAGCCCATTACACCGGCCCTTTTACAAACAGGATCCCAAAGAAAAAGAAAATTATAAAGAAGTCTAAAACTCCTGTTCATCTTCCTCGAAGCCTTCAGAGATCTGTTCGTCACCGCCGCCGAAGCCGCTTCCCAATCATCGCCGGGCACCAATGCCAATCTCCACAAGGTGGAGGCTGTAGAGGAGCGCTTACTTCTAGGCGAATCAACCGAGTACACTGCCTCCCAGGCGCATCGGCCAACTCCGGTACCCACGACGCATCCTTCGATTCCACAGCCGGCAACCCGAGCAAAGCTCAGATTTTCACCAAAGATCATCTTCCTCAAGATTAACAGGGTCAACACCATCATCATCTGAAAAAGATGACGATACGCCAGCCCTCGACTCCTAGACAGGTCTCCCCAGCCTCTCCGTTGACGTCGGAGTAGATCGCCATCGGAGAACGGAAGAAGCTGGGAGAAATTATTCCTCTGCAACGTCGTCGCTTCCGCATCGCCGGCGCCGCCAGGAAAACCAAGCCACAGATGAGTCATGCTCCTCCGGCAAAACCTAACTGCACCACCGAGCATCGGCGACGAGCAAACCTTAGACCTAAAAGGACTCGATTAGGACTCGATCTACTAAAGGATGGACCCTCGCTCCTCTCGCCACCGGCTAGAAGGCCGGGGACGAGGGAAGACGGGGGTTAGAACTGGCGGCGGCGGCGGCGGCGAGCGCCCGCGCGTAGGGTTCCGCCCGAGTCCCAGGCCATAGAAGTATAAAACAGAGCTTCTTCTGATCCACTTCCTATTCAAAATCACCTCATTCTAAAAGAATAATCTAGAGAATCACTTTCGGACGCATTGTCGCTTATCTCAGCAAATGGCTTTTCACAGTACTAGTAAATACTGGCATGTATGGTCATCATCATGGATGGAACGTTGTCAATCGTCATCGAGATGGTACTATAGACAGTAAGATTGTGTGTCCGTGTGATACAAGTACAAGGTGATGCATACAAGCACAATATTTGCCTTTGCACTTCCATCCACACATACTATACGAGTATATCACTACTATAACACAACTTTAATTCCGTTTGAAAACACTTAAAAATACTGTGTCCATTAGAATTTTAACCTTGGTGGGGCGCGGGAGCTACGTGGTAACGTGAGTTCACAAGGTCAGCTGAGGCCCTATAAAGGTCAATAATATAGAAAAAACTATTCACCACTAAATGGCCCTATTGGTACAATAAAGATACTAATCCAGAAGATTTGGTAGCTGGATCCTCCTTGTGGATAAGATCGTACGCCCATATTATAGCATTTACAAGTCAATAATTAATCAATAGTGTACTCATTGGTCCACTAAACCTTCCAATTCGTTTGGTTCGCGAGCAGCTTGAGAACTTACTCGAGCTGACTTGTTAATGAAACGAGCAAAACAACTGCTCAGCTCTTAAAAATCCATCAAAGCGGAGCCAAACTAGGACTGATCCAAACCAGCTCCCGAGTTTTGAATTTTTTGTCCAACCCTATAAGCAACCCTACCTAGCATGTGAAAGAGATATCACTGCTGACAAGCACATCACCTATAGCTAAAAAAATACCAGATAAATTTTAAAATAAACTAAAAAAATACGAACACCTGTGTTGAGTTAAGGACTTCGATTCTAAGTGAACCGATTTCACTATAGGAAACCCTACGGGCTGCTGTATATGCTCAGTTCGCTCTAACCATTAGTTAGCTACTCCTACCTATTAACCCAAATGGATCCCAACGGGCCCATAGAATTTGATTTGAGGCTATCATATGACGGCCTAGTTAAGGGGATTCATTACATATTTCAAATAAACTTTACTATCATTTGCATACGTTTCATATAGTAATCCATGGTCAAAATATTATATATTGGTGATTGCACTGCTTAAAACTATAGTTAATTCTTACAGAGAGTACTTTGCGAGTACAAAACATATTCTTCTAGCAGAACTAGAACGTGGGCATGTAGGGGCGTGGGTTTTTATTCCATTTGTTTTCAAATATTTTACGTAAACATTATCTATGCTAGCTATAAGTATCCAGTTTTTAAAAACATTTTTCACCTAAATAATTTCTATCTACCCCTCACAGAGGACCCACATATCAGGTCTAGCGGTGGAAAAGATGTGAAAAGTTTTCATAAAACCATGTTTTTAGAGAGTTTATGCTGTTTTGGCATTATTTTTCTCATCATAAAATTTCTTTATCCACTCCACATTGCCCACCAACCAAATAATCTAAAATAGCCGTTAAGTTCACACGGTCATATTTGCTAGTTTACTTAGGGCTACTAATAAACTATGGCATAGGTTTACAGCATCATCAGTAGTGACGGCTAGTGAGAATGAATAATATGCACGCGCGCGGTATTATACTAGCCAGAACTACACATGCAATGTAATTTGTCTCGTCATTTGTTTGGCGCAAGATCATCAAGTATATGTCATAACTCATAACATGCATGCCGGCCGGCCGGCCAAGCTAGCAGCAGCTCTCCTTGAGTAATCCGTGGAGCGCCGCGCGGAGTCGGCCTTCTCCCCGCAGCCCTTCCGCCGGCACGTCCACGACGACGTCCTGCACGGTGACGCCGCCCACGCGGCACACACACGCGTGCCGCACCGGCAGGTCCAGCTCGCGGAGCGCCGCCATGAGGCCCGCCGGCGCGTGGCGCGCCGCCGCCGCCGCTGCCGTCAGCTGCAGCGCTGCCACCTCCGGCCCGATCATCCGCGCCTCCAAAGCAATGTCGCTCTCGCCGGCGCCGCCAAACAAGGAGTTCTGGGCGAGCGAGGCCGCCGTCGTGCGCCGCCTGGCCGCTTCCGCCGCGGCGTCCTCGAGCTGCTCGACGCGGCGGCGGAGCTCGGCGATGTAGGCGACGGCGTCCTCGAGGATGGACGCCTTGTCCATCCGGGACACCCTGGGCACGGCGGCGCGGAGGTCGCAGAACCGGCGGTTGAGCCTGTCCCGCCGCCGCCGCTCGGCCTCAACGTGGCTGATGGCGGGGGCATCGCCGGTGCGGGGCCCGGGCTTCCGAGCTCCTCCCCGTCGTCTCTTCCCGGCCACGAGTGGTGATGCTGGTGCCGGCGGTGGCTCCTGGATGGCACCGCCATCATGGGGCTCCTCCTCACCATCATGCTTGTCCGGCACGTCGTCGCCCAGCAGCCATTGCTCCGGAACATCATCACACGACATGAACTCGAGGGCGGGGTGGCTGACGGCGGAGACGAAGGATTCCGAGAAAGGAGGGCCGCACGAGGAGGCGGGCCAGACGAACTCATCCATTTTCTGTTGTACTATGGGCTTTAGCTTTCCTTCCTTTTAAGGGTGTTGGCGTTTAGTGCCACATCGAGGGATATGATGGCGGCCACACACCTTCATGTATTTATAGAGGCTAGCGACGTGTGCAAATCAACCAGTTTAGATTTTAACCACCAGAGTTAACTTTTAATATTTTGATTCAAATGGTATAGCTAGCCATTTCTCTTGAAATTCCTCCATCCGTTTCAAATTATAGTTCGTTTGACTTTTTTACAACAAGTTTGATTGCTCGTCTTATCCAAAAATTTTATACAAATATAGTCAAATTTAAGTCATTTTTGAAGAATTTTTGTTAATAAAGCAAGCCACCATAAAAAATATGATAATTTGCACAAAATTTTGAATAAGACGAGTGGTCAAACTCAGAGTAAAAAAAGTCAAATGAACTATAATTGAAACCCAAAATCTAGATGGAGAGCCCTCTCCATTTAGGCTTACATGGAGAGCCCCCTTAATTTGGAAGGGAATCAGCTGACCAAAGGAAACAACAACCAAAAAAGGAAAGAAAATAGAGAAGGTAACAATCCAACAGAGAAGGTAACAAAATCAAGCCATCGACTCCGGCGACCTCCTCCTCTTCTCCGGCGACGAATCCAACTCCGGCGAGCTCCGATTCGGGTTAGTGTTTAGGGTTGGGGTTAGGGTTTCGGGCTTTGGGGCCGGGAGGTCATCCATGGAGGTCACCCATGGTCGCCGGACCTAGAGGATGGCCGGGGGAGGCTGGAGGACCGGCGGTGGCGGCGGGCGCTGGGCGGGACGGCGAGGCGGCGGTGACGCCGCCCGCCGCGGGTGGTGGAGGAGGGCGGTCGGGCCAGGTTCGGGGTGGCGGGGGCGTCACGACCGAAGCGGTTAGCGCCGACGGCGGATCCGTCACCGCCGGGAGGGGCGGCGGCGGGGGAGCTTGTGGATCCGAAATTGAGGGAGAGAAGGGTGAGGGAGAGGAGAGGTTAGTGTGGGTGGCGGCGGAGGGCGGCAGCGGAGGCGCCGGAGCTGGAGGCGGCGCGGGCGGCGGGGGTGAGACGACGATGCGGGGCGAAGACGAGAAGATAGGTCGGGGCGAGGAAGACGATGAGTGGGGCGTTGTGTTGATTTAGATGATAAGGTGGGGTCCACCAGGGGTGTGGGGGCTCTCCACCGATGCTTATCGGGAGAGCCCTCTTCCGCTAGGTGCCTCCTGATTTAAAATGGAGGGAGTAGTTTCTAAGTTAATTATTATATTACTATACATGTTTGTTATATTACTCTCTGTGCTATAATACAAAGCATGAAAGGTTCAAAATTTATATCAAAATATAAAGCATTCTAATTATGTTTAAATTATTGTTTCATTTAACTATTTTAAAGTTAGTGTAATTAGTTGGCTGATTGGTGGATGAGCAGAAAGTTTTTTATCGTCCGTAACCGCAGCGGCCACTAAAACAATCATATAATATAATATAATAACTCAGATGTATATGCGTCTTTTACTAGTCTCTTTAGTATGTTCCAAAATCTACATAATCTACATGATGTTTTATATTAGGATGGGTGGAGTAGGTATGTGTTGAACTAAAGTCATAAGTGCCATATATGCAAACATAACTTATTACAAAGCCATCGCGTTTGCATTGTTAAATTCTACGTCTATTCTAAAATAAATACATTTGTAGTTAATTGAAACATATTGACAGTCTTAAAAAAATAAACTTGTTGTGGAACCAGTAAAGTAGCATCTTGGCACCATGGATTTCTCCGCACGGTTCTTTTTTATTGATGCATTGTTGCTTTAATTTGATTTATACACAAGCTAAAATACATTATTTATATATAGGACAAAAATTGAATATTAGAGGTGCATTTTGTTAGGATGTAGGAAGTGCATTTTGTCATTTATATATAATGACAGTGTCTTATTCTACTACTCCACTTTGAGATAACTCATTAGAGATGACAACTACAACAGGTCGTCTTGTTAATTCTTTCTCCAATGTTCCATAAACCCTTGTTTAGATGGAGAATGGGGGTTTGGGGTCACGTCGCAATCATTATGCTACTATATCATTTCGTTTGTATGTGTGAAAAATTGTCCAAAAATTGATTAATTGTCTCGTAGAGTACAACAAAAATATGCATTTAGTTTTTGATTTCATCTAAGTTTAGTATTTCATATATGCTATAATATTTTGATGTGATGAGAATCTTTTTTTTTGCATAGTAAATTTGGGGTGCAAACTTGGGACCTAAACAAGGCCTAAGTTGTTGCGTGTAGATGCAAGTAAAAAGCATACTCCGTATGCAGCTATATCTTTTCTCGTAGATCGAGTTGGATGTCAGGATGTGTGCTTATGAGACAATAATTTCAGTAGCAACTATTTATACAGTTCATTCCTTTTTGTTCTCTATGCTACATTTCTACCTACCATTTTTAAATGACTCAAAATGATTTATGAGCCGGTTGGACTAATGTAGCTAGCCACAAATCCATGGGATATACAAACAATCCTTGACACGCAAGCCAATCTCAGACAAGTCAAAGTGCTAGCGGGCTTCTGTCGTGGGGGCCATTAACAATAATTTTTAACAGTTTTCGGCGTTGGATCCTGTGGCCCATTATCCCAAAATCGACAAAACTTTCCTATCACGTTGATGGGACGAATCAAGATCTCCCTGCCACACGTGACACACACTTTAGGGCGTTGCCACGCGGTCCATGTGTTCCAACTGTTCTTGACGTACCGTGTGCCTGTTTGTACGGAAAATAACTTTATTCTCTTATACTGAAAGTCGTTTACGACAACATTTAATCATACTAAAGAATGATTAATTAGGATAGAGGTTTTCCTGTTTATTCTTATTAAATAAGGTGTCGAATGTGTTTCTTACATGAAAGTTGCATAGGTTTACTGGCTAGCGGAGGGAGGCTTAGGAGTTGAGAATTGAGGGTTTGATCTCTCTTTGGCGTGATTTACTTTGTTTTTAGCGGATTTTGCATGGTGCTTTGTGCGGGAGGAATTTTTCTTTTTTGGCACGATTGTTGCGCGTGATTTTTCTTCTTTGGCGTGATTGTTGCGACGACGCTTGGGAAGCCAAAGGAGCTGCCGCGGCGGATTAATGAGCGCAGCAGCGTGTTAATTAAATGAGCGCGGCGTGGACCAGCAATCGAAGCGGTGCAGGGACAGAATCGTCCAAGTTCACTCGTGGGAGCATCAGCCGACTTCCTTTACGCAAACGGGTACAAGGGCTAGAACGACTTCCTTTTCGTATATATTTGTAAGAAGATTCGTTATCCACGTTACACCTATCAACTCTTTAAAAATACTAAATAATCCGACCCGCCGGGAGAATATTATTTATAGAGACAAATACATTATTAGAGATAAACATTGAGTCATCTCCATTCAACTCAAGCTAACTCGTTACGATAGCTAGTTAGCTCCATTCTATAAAAGTAGCTTGACTCGGCTAGACTTGATGAAGATCGGAGGAGGAACATCGTGTATATCTACGGACTACATCAATCTCCACACCAACAACAATTGCTGGATGTAGATCTATAATCCCCCACTGGCTGGAGCTCCATGCCAGTCGAGCCAGTTGACGAGCTCGTAGCATTCTACTTTAAAATAAAATCTTTGCATCTAAAACATGAGCATGATTTAGAAGGAGAAATCACAAACGAAGGTCGGAATAGATTTGGTTATTGACGATTTCAATACGTTGGAGAAGTGTGGAGTGAAATTTAAATGATCAAGTAAGATATATTACGTACCATTTTTACAATCTATTCGCTTTTATGTATTGTTTGCATAATTAATTACTATCATCATGACAAGGTAGTGTACGCTTGCGTGAACAATGGAAAATTAGAGGAATGTCAAATTTTTGAACCACCGAATGTTTGTCTGGCCTCATTTGATTTTTTTCTCCAGTTCCGCCACTAGCTCCAACCTTCCGCGGCGTCGGTGGTGGGCGTTTGGGCGAGGGCTCGAGCCGAGAGCGAGGGCACAGGGTCGCCGTCCACCGCGATGACGTCGTGACGGCACAGCCCAACAGGTGAGCAGCAGCTTGGCGACTTTTTTTTTTTACAAGAACCATATATATTATATTAGAGCAGCAAACTTACAAAGAGACCCCTTGAAAAGGAGCCAATTACATCAAGATCCGTAAAACACAGAGATCCAAGAACTACATCGGAGAGCAGATCGCCGGCGGTGGTCCGTGGAACTCTTCCAGCTTGGCGTGAAGAGTTCCACGGACCACCGCCGCCGCTTGGGCTGGTGCTGATGAGCGCCGTTGCCGTCGCGTCTGCTGCGCTAGTGCATGAGTAGGACTCGACTCGAGGGAACTGGTTTGGGCAGAACAGCAGGCCGGGGCGAGGCCACGAGCAGAGCAGCGATCGCCGTCGTCGTTCCTGCTGCGGCCGTGCCGCGAGATGAAGACGAGAATCGAGTCAGGAAGGATTCTGTTTGCCACTTGCGGTTGCTAATGGGCTGCTTGGCCATGGGCTAGGCTTTAGAGGAGGATGGACCATGGGCTCAGTGGGCGGGGCCGAATACTTTGCTTGGGCTGGAGCTGGGTACAGCTGGTCTTGCTCATAAGCCAGCTCGAGGTGGCTTGCGAGCTGGCTCGTTATTGTAACAAGTTGAAATACAAGCTAGCTTATGAACAAATGTAAACAGACTGAGCTGAAGTCACTTTCGAGCCGAGTCAAGCGAGCTATTGAGCTATGAGTTTTTGGTTAAGCTCTATTAGGCTAATTCCAATCCATTGTATCTGTCACTTGTTTTTCCTAAAGTTGCCCTCGTCATAAGTATGATAAAACTCTTTCAATGCGCATTAAAAATTTATTTGCATTCCTCATGTTTTAAATTTCCCAAGATGCAATGAATATTTCCATGAAAAAAGGGAACTGCATATCAAGCCTTGTCATACGATCAGTTGGCAACGGTGATTTAATTTTAATGGGTCTCTGAAACTTATCCCAGTTGTTACCTGTATCACTTTATGGAGGAGCATGGACGGGAAGAAGGATCAAAGGAAGGTGCAGAGAGGCAGGCGGGCAACATGGACGCCGCTGACGTTGGGCAGAGGACCGGATGCATTGGATCATCAGTGGCGAGAGACCCGTGAAGAACATGAGCAGTGTATGTGCTGTGCTGAATTGACGACGAGCCGTTAGGTGCTAACTGTATGTTGGAGAACACACAGTCGGCTGAACGAACATCAATTGTCAGTCGACTGTCTGTTAGCATCCCCTATTCGTGAAACCAGGTGCTAAATTCTTGATGCATCACCAGTTAAAAATGAACAGTATATGAGTGCTTTGGTATGAAATGATTTATGTGCGGGAGGCTATATATGGCAACAGTGTATAGATGTGAGAATAAATGTGCACGCAGTATTGCTAGCTAGCTACATGCAATGTAACCGGCTTTTTTTTTTAAGGAGGCGACTACCGGAAGAGGGCTCTCCCGATAGGCAGCTGGCGAGAGCCCCCTCCGCCTCGGCCCCACCCCACATCTTATCCCCTCCGCAGCACCACTCATGCTTATCCACCCGCCGACATGCCGCGCAAGAGAGCATCGAGGGGGCGCCGTTCTCGCCACCGCTCACGCCAGCCCACTCGCCCCCGCCGCCCGCGCCAGCCCAGGCTCCGGCGGCGGCAGAAACCAATAGGCACGTACCAGGCTCCGGACGCTTTGGGTGTTACCTTTCCTTTCCCTACCTCAATTCCTCGTCCATTCCGTATGGATTCTCCACCTTGGCCTGAGGAGCAACATTTCACTTTGAAAACAATTCAGATTTGATTTGATCACTCGATCCATGGCACCGCCCCCCCCCTCCGCTGCCGCCCCCACACTAACCTCTTCTTCTTGTTCTTCTTCATAGTGTCTGTAACAACCCAAAATTTCGTAGGAAAATGTTGAATGCAAAAATGAGGATTTAAAATTTTTTGGTGAATTGTTGTGCATGCAAACCAACATATAAGGTTGCTCTCTATTTGCTCCCTCTGCTCTTAGGCAAATTTAAATTTAAATAAAAATGATTTGAAGTGCTAAGGACCAAATAATTGTGATTTAGAGTTATTTTGGTTTTATTGGATTTTTGGTTGTGTTTGAATTCAAATCCTAAATTTGAATTCAAATAAATACTAACTAAACTAATTCAAACCTTTCCTAACATTCCTTGGGCCGAATTCCTTCCGAAGTCTATCTTCGCCCCCTGATCTTTTTCCCCAAGCCAGCCGACCGAATCAGCCCAGCCGGCCATTCGGCCCAGCTGCGGCCCAGCAACTCACCCGCCCCCCTCCTTTTCTTCTGTCGCCGATAGGCGGGCCCCGCCTGTCAGCTTTCTCTTCCTCCCCTCTCTTCCCCGCGCACGACGCCCTGCTCTCTGCCGCCGCGCCTGTGACCTCGAGCCGGTCCCATCAGCCCCCTTCGCGGCCCGTCACGATGATGACGCGTGTCCGCGGAAGCTCAAGCCCTCCATCTCGCCGTCCGCGCCCCAACCGAACCCTAGCCACGCCGCCCTACAAGTACCCCCTCCGCGGCAACTCCCTTCTCCAGCCGCCACACCCTTCGGGGTTTTCTTCACCACCAAGTTGAAGCCGAGGGAAGAGGAGTCGGAGGAAGGAGGAGGGAAGCAGAGGAAGGGAAGCCGACGCCAAGCGCCGCGGCGCCGCCGCCCATGGGGACGCCAGAGAGGAGCCGGACCAGAGCTGTACGTGGGAGCACGAGGATCACCGACGAACCGCGAGTCTTCCACGAGCTGCGGTGTTCATCTTCTAGCCCCTAGGTGAGCTGCCGCCGTCGACCCCCTTTTCTTCCCCTGTTCCGGCCGAGCGCCGCCGCTCTTGTGCTCGCCGTCGTCCAGCCGTCTCTGGGACCTGACCTTCGTGTCGTGGACGTGTTCATCTCTTGCAGGACCCCGCCGCGCCGCTAACCACTTTGCAAACTGCCGACGACCGAACCGCAGCTGAGGCCGCCGCGGCCGAGCTCTGCTCGCCGCGTGTGCATGCCGAGGCCGTGCCGCGGCGTGGGCAACCACGCACCCGCGCACGCGCTCCTAGCCGCGTCCCAGCAGTCGCTGGTGATCGCGCGCGCGCAAGCCAACTCTTCTTTCTGGCCGTGCGCTGCTGCGCCGTTGTGCCACGTCGCCGGCTGTCCGCCGTTGTGCATCCTCTCCGCCGCTGTGTCGCCGTCGCCGCGGGCCTGGGTGGTCAGGACCCTGCGCGAGGATTGTGCGTGAGCAAGCCGAACCCAAACCTGCACTCCCTGAGCCGCGCCGAAGACTTGAGCCGCTTCGCCGGAGTGTCGCCGCCGCGCTCTGGCCGCGCCGTCGCCACGGCGTCGCGCGCTCGTGTGCAGGAGCACTGAGCCACACGGTTGGCCACACCAGCACGCCACACGCACAGCCGCAGAGAATCCTGTGGCGTCCACAACCCGATCCCGTGCGTCCGGCGCACCGTGAACCCATGACACGGTCCATTGTGGACCGAGTCCACCAGACCAGCGCAACCGACTCGTTCCCTTGGACCTAAAGTTAAACCTCAAGTCCGGAATCGCCCCCTGGACTTTCTCGGCCCAGTCACCTTTCAGCCCGTTGCCAGCCCAGCCATCGTTTTCCTTTTTCTTTTTCTTTTAACTGCGCTGACGCCTGGGGCCCACCTGTCATACTCTGGTAGTCACTAACATGCGGGACCCACTGACCAGGCTGACCCGTTGACCCCTGACCGTTGACCAGTCAACGCTGACGTCATCCGGACCCATGATGATGTCAGCATAGGGCTGACCCACTGATGACGTCGTGCTGACGTCAGCAGGCTAATTTTTGTGTCTGTTTTCTTTTCGGAAACTATTTATTATTTTCAGAAAATGATTTAAACTTCGAAAATTAATAATAAATCAACCGTAGCTCAGAAAAATATGAAACCAGTTTCTCTATTTTTCTAAAATCATGATCTACGCGTTAGTGTAGAGTTTGGTGTTCCCTGGGTCTTCTTTCCTCGCTGTTTTGGTGTTTCTTTGCCAGTAGCCGCGTCTTATTTTAATTTCCGCGACTCTAGGTGCTCCGGAGAACCTAGAGGAGCCGGACTACCCCGACAACTGCTTTGAAGAGGAGGAAGAAGCCTACCCAGGTTCACACCCGACCAATCTCTGAAATACCTATTAGACATGCAACTAGTATGCTAGTGCTCTACTTTACTCGCATGATAAACCTGCACTGCCTTTGTTAATAACCTGTTACCTTGCTACCTACTACTCACTTTATGGAATATGCTATGCTATGCATGTGTTGGGATGGTTGTGATTTGATCCTCTTGGCGTGAGTTGTGGGTAGAATGGGAGGTGTAGTTTAGCTAGGCGGTGAAAGCGAGTAATAACAACTCGATCGTTTGATCGGGGTGCTTGAGGACTGCACCCGGGCAGTCCCTACGGAGTACCTGTTGCGGGTACATGGTTCTTGGATATTTGCTTACTAGAGGAGTTTGGGCGGCAATACCTGTTATGGGTGCCGATTGCGGACCGTTGCGGTGGATCGCTTATGACGCTGATACTCGCTTTACCGACAATTAAGGACCGAGTCGAGTTCCACCTTTGGACGTGGGAATACCGTGCTCACCATCTACCCAGAATGGGGAGGGTTCCAGCAAGCCTACTCTAGTGCGGCGCCGAGACTGTAGGAGATTCGAGCTTGATTTGTGTAAGGGGGACTCGTTGCGGCGTACTCTCCCTGATTTACCACAGCCCCCGACTGGCCCCGGTGGGAAGGTTTCACACCCCTGGGGCAGATGTTAGATTAGATGTTTCCCGAGCCCAGGGAGACAGGATTGGCGCCATTACTGTTTAGGGTCTTTGCTATGGGCTGTGTCTCAGTTTGGTTGCAGACTAGCCTTGCAGCCCGGTGTTGGCGGTCGTTACAACCCAATTTCGACCACCAATACTCGGAAATAAATGAGGCTTTATGCAACATTCCATGTACTTAGGTTTTAGTTCTAATAAAGTTCTACGAGTGTTGGTGAGTGTCATATTTGCAGGTACACCTACGACAAATACGTGCTATAGGAGTCGGAATTGACCGATTCGGCCGAACGACACGATTCGGCCGAACGACACGATTCGACCGGTTACCCCCCCCATAGCCGTATGAGTCACCGGGAGCCATCCACGTCAACGATGACCAAGCGACCACAACTTACGACACGTGGACGACCGCCAACTCATCCCGGAGCACCGAAACGTCATCCTGGGCCAGAACAACACGAAGCCAAGCACCAAGAAGCAGCCCAGGAGGTCCACAAGCAAGAGTCGGTGCTGGGGAGGCCGGCCACGGGCCAGGCCCAGTTCTGCCGAACCGACCCCAGCACCTGAAACCGACCCCAGGAGAGCATCCAGGCCATCCAACACTCAAGGCGGTGGATCTGATGGTTCGGCCGAACCAGGTCAGTTCGGCCGAACTGATCTGTTTGCCCGAATCCGCTGGATTCGGTCGAACCGACCTCCTGCCGCCTCAAGCTCCCTTGCATCCTACTCCAGCTCCACCGACTTGGTTCAGCTATAAATAGAGAGGTCACTCACTTGTATGAACACACACCACTTGGGAGCAAGTCTCCATTCCATTCTCTCAAGATGTAGAGTTAGGCTAGTCCTGTTGGGAGTTAGAGTCAGGGTCGAGCTTCGCTCGGAGTTCCGGAGAGTCGTCTTCTGGAGTTCTGGTAAAGCTGTTGTATCTTTTCCTTTTCTTTATGTATGACTCTGAGTATTCTCAATATATTTCCTTCTGCATTTACTTGAGTTATTTATTCTGCATTTATTCCGGAGTAAGTGTAGAATGTCTAGCCTGGGTTATAAGCTGTTGTAGTCTGGTTCTATAAGTTCTCTCTTAGTTCTTTGTCTCAGCTGGTTCCTCGTTTCTGCTCAATGCTTCCGGTGAATTGTCACCGGGTTATTGACAGGAGTGCTTGCTCTTTCTAGGAGAGTGAGTAGTTATTGCCTAGCGTAGGTGTGGTACCTAGTCTAGATGGTAACCTTGGTTTATTCCCGTCGCAACGGAAGTGGTAGCCGTGAGGTGGTGACAGCCCTTTCGGTCTTCGTAGCCCATCACGTTAGTTCCGATCCGTAGGATCCCCCAGTTGGGAAATAGTGGCACCCCTTCTCATCCCTTTCTGTGTGTCACCGGTTCCCTTGTCCCGATGCTGAGATAATAGAACTAGGAAGAGAACCATAGATGACATTCTTCATGCTAGCCGTAACCTTTGCTAGAGATATCTCAAGGCCAGTGGAAGTATATAGGAATCCTCTCCTGTCTCGTTGTTCTCCCACTAGCTAGACCACTCTTCTATCTCTATCCTAAACTTCTCCTTGTGTGTGTCAACTGCATACCACTCCTATCCTATCCTTTACCCCCGCCTTGTTAGCCGGTACTTTAATTAGTAGTTACATCCTTGTCAATAGTCGATACTCTTTATCCAATGCTTCCCTGCGGAAATATAAATACGACACCTAGGAATACTCCCGGGTGAAATGCTACAGCGGTATCCGTGCGCTTGCGGATTTATATCTGTATCGTAAGAATACCAATGAACACTCCTTGCACCATTACTGGGATTCACAATCCTGATAGTGGATCGTAAGAAGTGTGAACAAGCATTTCTGGCGCCGTTGCCGGGGAAGCAATTGGCGAAAGATATTTAGGACTGACATTGGTGTCTACTAACTTAATTTACCGCTAGCATTAGCGGGATCACCCCTGTTTGCTTGAGTATGTTTCAAACAGGAGGAAGCAGAGAGCCCAGGGTGCCCGATCATGCAGGATTTATGAATCTTTGCCCCTGTCTACTGCAATATGCGCGCAAGTTTCGAAACGAAAAGAAATTCCCCACAGGTATGTGGTTATATTAGAAAAATATACATATATACTATCATAATCATGTGCAGCATGGAGGGAAGATCGTCGTCCTTGAGAAAAATCAAAATCAAATGTGATGGACGAACGACGCTGCATCACCGCAATTCCATCTCAAATTGTCGGTAATGGCGAAGAAAATTCAAGGTATGTGAGATAGTCCTACTCATAGACTTTAAATTTTGAGTACCTGCTAGGAGGTAACCTATGCATTATCCTTTCAATTTTTGCATTATCCACTGCATGTTTGCTTTCAATCATTAAATTTATATGCCTTCTTTTTGAATGGGTGGCTCCTCGACTTTGAACTGTATTCGGATAACTGCGCCTAGTCTAGATAGGTAGTGAAGCCTTTTTGCTGCCTATTTATTCGATGTTCTTAGTCCAACTCATGGCAGCCCCTATTTTGTGTCGATGATTCCCAAGTGTGGTTGGTTCACCGTCTATAGGGTTAAATGGGACTATCTCCGACCACACCTTAGAAATGGATGATCAGTTTGCGCCATGAGAAACGCCAGGCTTAGAAATTCATGCATTTTATCATCCCATTTTTTTCCAATCCATTGCATGTTTCCCATTCTTGTATTTGCATTCATTCGCCCCACCATCGTTTTGCATTGAAAAAAAAACTAAAAAAATCAAAATAAATATCCAACGATCACTAGTTTTAGGCCAAGGTGTCCGTATGTTTGCAAGCCTTGATCCAAGGTTAGTGGCCAAATTTCACCTGGTCTGGCCAGTTTTTGCTCGGTCTTTGCGCTGTTGCGCAAGAGAGGAGACGTAATCTACGCCTCCGCTCCTTTGCCGCTCCACTAGCCTGGTTTGGAACCCATTATTGCAACATATTGTCTGCACCCAAGCTAGCTCCGCGGCATCCCACTAGTTGGCATGTTTGAGAGCCGATCCCCTTTGCCACACCCACGACCATATATCCCTACACGGCAACATCAACATGGAGGAGGATTCAGCCAACTACGTGGAGTCACGTCGGCGTAGTGCCATCACCGTCGCATCAGTTCCAAAAGTCTTCATCATTAGATGCCAACGGTGGCCACACTCAGGTACGTGAAAAGGTTTTTGCTTTTTACCTTAATCAAAGCAAAGTTCACCAGTTTCCATATGCTTGTCTCCATGTGAATATCTCTCGATGCTTTCATGCTCCCTTCATCTTTTGCGGTTTGCTCTGATTTGAATGTGTTGCTAGCTACAATACATTTCATAAGCTCTTTAAATTAAGCAAGGTGCTTAGGTTAATTAGCTTGCTTTAATCAAATTAGACATGGTGTCAAGTTGGATTAATGAACCTTCAGAGCAATACTTGTATAGATATTGGTCGCATGTGTGGACTAACCCCTACAGAAAAATCGTCAAATTCGAATGGGAAAGTCCTCAAATTCACTTCACATCGGAGATGAACCACGACATGGATACAGTCGAATCTCAGGGTGGAGCAATCGTCCCAGGTATGCACATTTTCCAGTAAATTTCAAATAACCTGGATCAGGTCGAAGCAGCACCACCCAGGCCAAAGATGGACAACACTGGGCGAACGAACGAAAAAAAAAGTCACCGCCACCTACACCAAGGGAAATCACAAAGGCGCGGCGGAAGAAAGAAGTTGCATCATCCGAAGCATCCTCTCCAAATCAGACGATGACAAGAGCAATCGAAGGAAGGAGAAGTCCCGCTCACGTATGTAAAACACGAGCTCTCGCCGCGAGGTAAACTGGTATGTATCCCATATTTCCCTTTCCAAAATTTTAATTCCATCATTGCATTTGCATATTTCCCTTTCCAAATCTGAATCACCCTTGCATTAGAATTAGGAGATTGCAAACAAGATTTTTTTGCGGTACAGAGGGTGGTTAGGCCGAGCTCTCTAGTTCGGCCGAGCTTACCGTTGGGCCCCAAATGTGCTCTGTGCCTTTCCATATCAATTCTGTGCAATGTTTGATTCACTTGCATGAATAAAAACATTAAAAAAACAACAAAAATATTTCCTTTCCTTGATCATTATGCTGCTTCTTGAAAACGGTTTGTGGAGGTCTTAACTTACCCCACAAGAAGGACTAACACTTTATGGAGGTTAAATCCCTACAAGAACGACAAACCCCGAATAACTAAATGCTAAACCTTGATCCCATAGTCCTCCGGGTATTGTCGTTCTAACATTTTGCAGGCATCATCTCATGGTCTCTATTACTAAGGATGATCAAGCACAATCGATATACGAGCGTTGATGAGACTAGGGACACTCCCCTACCTCATCACATGTATCGACACCGATGAAGGCCAACTCAGAGATCATGGACACCGATGTTCTAAGCCAAGCTTGGGGGAGAGAACCCCCACGAGGTAAGTCCCAACCGTCTCATTGCAAGCTCGTATCTTTGATCTATTTTGTTTTCATTTTAGTTTGAATAAATAAAAACACCAAAAATATTTGCTTTCGAACAAATAACTCCCAACTATACATGGAATGAATCATATGCCTCTCACCATGGAAATGATGAATAGTTGCTCTGTCATTAATTTTGCAAGTACTTTGTTGCAACTAGTTGCTTGATAGTACTTGAGTTACTTGGCTCGAGTAGAGATGAACCTGAAAACCTTGTGGGAGCACATGCTTTATTCCAAGTCTAGGTTGTTGTGGGGATTGATATAGTGAGATTTTGTTTGAGTTCTACCTTTACTCTTAGTATGGTGAAAATCTTGGATGTTTATGATTTCAAAAATAAAATAAAGTTCCTCATTGGTCATAAACTCCTACCAGAGCCATATGTTAGGACTAGTTCAAACTTTCTACCATATGCTGCTTGTCATCTTAGTGAGCTTTGTCAAATTGTTATGACCTTTGTGAGGAACCTATCATGCTTCCAAGATCGAGATTCACATACACACCACCTCTCACTTGCAATTCCTACACTGGGAGTTAGCAAAGCCAGGCCATCATCCATCCACAAAAATAAAGGCTCCATGATCTATGATTCTCTTCTCCAAATATCCTTGAAGTAGAGGCATGGGCTATGCAAAAATATGAGAAAAAGAAAAGCATGTCAAGTGACATGGAAAAAATATATATAAAAAAAGCATGCCCAAAGGCATGGCAAAAGTATGAGAAAAAGAAAAGCATGCCAAAAAGGCATGGCAAAAATATGGAGAATAAAAGATAGCCCATGCTCTCGAAAAATATATCAAGGAGAGGAAGAATCATCCCAGGGAGTCCCACCAAATTCCACTCCACATATTCCACACACATGCACTTCTCGATCTAAGAGTATGATTTGATCCTCCTAAGGTCCGGTCTTTGACTTAGCAAAATATAAGATGCTTGTGTGCCTTCATCCTTTGTCCCTGAGCCACACAAAAAGCCAAATTAGATGTTAGGATGAAAAGAAGGCAAAGCCTTTGGTGACGATTCAAATACACTTGAGCGATTGAGTGTGCCAATGAGGAACTACTTAACACAAAAGGTAGAAAACTCCGAGAAAGGATCCTGAAAAGAGTAGAGTGGAATAAAACTATTAAACTGTTCATCCTTTCAACCGCCCAAGACAAGGAGATTGCTATAAGCCCCATAGGTAAAAAGGTGAATTAATACCTTGCTAGTGATTCAAGTAAAATTCGAGTACTAGTTGTTTATAAAGTTACCTGTAAGAGAGATGACATTGTAGCAACTCCTGATCCACCGAGCCTAAGTTTTTACCTTTGCTCGAGAACGAGCAAAGAGCTAAGCTTGGGGGAGCTTGTTGGCGGTCGTTACAACCCAATTTCGACCACCAATACTCGGAAATAAATGAGGCTTTATGCAACATTCCATGTACTTAGGTTTTAGTTCTAATAAAGTTCCACGAGTTTTGGTGAGTGTCATGTTTGCAGGTACACCTACGACAAATACGTGCTATAGGAGTCGGAATTGACCGATTCGGCCGAATGACACGATTCGGCCGGTTACCCCCCCATAGCCGTACGAGTCACCGGGAGCCATCCACGTCAACGATGACCAAGCGACCACAACTTACGACACGTGGACGACCGCCAACTCATCCCGGAGCACCGACACGTCATCCTGGGCTAGAACAACACGAAGCCAAGCACCAAGAAGCAGCCCAGGAGGTCCACAAGCAAGAGTCGGTGCTGGGGAGGCCGGCCACGGGCCAGGCCCAGTTCGGCCGAACTCCCCAGTTCGGCCGAACCGACCCTAGCACCTGAAACCGACCCTAGGAGAGCATCCAGGCAATCCAACACTCAAGGCGGTAGATCTGATGGTTCGGCCGAACCAGGTTAGTTCGGCCGAACTGATCTGTTCGCCCGAATCCGCTGGATTCGGCCGAACCGACCTCCTGCCGCCTCAAGCTCCCTTGCATGCTACTCCAGGTCCACCGACTTGGTTCATCTATAAATAGAGGGGTCACTCACTTGTATGAACACACACCACTTGGGAGCAAGTCTCCATTCCATTCTCTCAAGATGTAGAGTTAGGCTAGTCCTGTTGGGAGTTAGAGTCAGGGTCGAGCTTCGCTCGGAGTTCCGGAGAGTCGTCTTCTGGGGTTCTGGTAAAGCTCTTGTATCTTTTCCTTTTCTTTATGTACGACTCTGAGTATTCTCAATATATTTCCTTCTGCATTTACTTGAGTTATTTGTTCTGCATTTATTCCAGAGTAAGTGTAGAATGTCTAGCCTGGGTTATAAGCTGTTGTAGTCTGGTTCTATAAGTTCTCTCTTAGTTCTTTGTCTCAGCTGGTTCCTCATTTCTTCTCAATGCTTCCGGTGAATTGTCACCGGTTTATTGACAGGAGTGCTTGCTCTTTCTAGGAGAGTGAGTAGTTATTGCCTAGCTGTTGACACCAAAAATTAGCACCAGGAAGAGGCTGACATGTGAGCCGGATTTGGTGGAAGGATGCCATTCGGCTAAAGGGCTTTCTCTGAGGCATTCGGCAAAGATGCTCTGCGGTCGGGAATGCGTTATCATTCGGCAGAGGCATTGTTCCGCAGGCGAAGAGCGGTAGTGTTCGGGAAGGCATGATGACGTGGATCAATATAAGGAAAAGGCCGGTTCGAACAAGGAACGCAATATGGGCACGAAGATTCGTCACTTATTTTTAGAAACAAGTATTGTAGTCGTGTCCGACTAGGAGTTGTATCAAGACCTGGGTATAAATATAAACCCATGGCAATTGTAAAAGGGACAATCAATCAATACAACAAACCGGCCCCGTGCCAACATCGAGTCCTTTAGTCGAGTCGTCGAGTTCTTCGAGAGGAGTCATCGATCCGTCGACCTCCGTAAGTACCGGCAACCTTGTATCATGCTTAGTATCATGCGGTGGATTTAAGCTTTGATGCAAGTAGTCTTGTTACCATGCTTAGTATCATCCGGTGGATTTAAGTTGTGGTCTCAAGAAGGTTCCTCTGTTAGGTCATGAGCCATGCGGTGGGCTAAGATCTAGTATGGACCAGGTTATCGGCTCTGTTAGATTTCGGCAAGATCTAACAGATTCATCAAGTTACCTCGTGTTGCTTCGTTTTTACTCTGTGCTTTAATTCATGCAACACACCTTTGCCCAATCTAGATCGGCCAGAATCGGCTTTGCTTTACGGTGCGACGACTTATCCCCTCATAGCCGAATCCGAAACCGATCTAGGTTGCCACGTGTCGCGGGTTCGAACTTGTCGGTATCGTATCGGTCTTGACAGAACCGGGTATCATGCGGTAGATGCAGGTTTTTGGGTCGTCTTAGAGCTAATCATCCGGTGGATTAGAATTCGATTCGATCTGATAGATTTATCTTTACCGATTAAGTTTGTTCCTTCGCCGCGGACCCCGATTCGGCTAAGTAGCCGTATTCGGCAGTGCTCTCACGAGTGAACGTGTGTTCGTGGGTTTGCATTGGACAATGAATGCTTTTAGCCTTTCACGATTAGATTGTATCATGCGGTGGATTGATCTAATCTGATTGGTGGTGTGACCTCAAACGAGTTGTATCATGCGGTGGATTAATTCGTTTGTTGCCGCGCTTGACGGGTGCTGCTTTCGGCCTATGCATTCTTGTTTCAATGTAAATTCGTGACTGTGTTGTGGGTTCGTAATTAAACATTGAATGCTTTTAGCTTTTCATGGTTAGATTGTATCATGCGGTGGATTGGTCTAATCTGATTAGTGGTGTGGTCTCAAACAAGTCGTATCATGCGGTGGATTAACTTGTTTCGTTATCATGCTTGACGGGTGCTGCTTTCGGCCTATGCATTCCTTGTTTACTACGAATTTATGATCATGTTTCACCCTTTTATTTATCTATCATGTTCTGTTTCTCGTTAATCGGCTATGAGTATGTGTTACAATGTTTATTCGGTTGAAAGCCGATCTTTCGTCATGCTTACGTCACGCATTCGGCAGTGCGTTCCTTGCGTGCCTTGCCGATTGCCGAATGAGGCTTTAACTGCCGACAGATAGCTTCTCTGTAGCTATTTGTCGTTCGAAATTGGCTCCATAGCCGCAAATATGGAACTGTCTGGTCTCACCCGGCACGTTCCAGGTTTTGATCTAAACGTTTTGTCCCTTTGTTAGTTTTCAGGCAAACTGACTGGCACGCTTCCGGATTCAAAAGCCCGGGCCACGTGTGAAGCTAGCTAATTCGGCTTGCTGTGTGCTTGGCGTGAGGTGCGGATTTTACGTCAACACACTTTTTGGCACGCCCAGTGGGACACACAAGTTTTCAAGATGCCTGAGTTGAGCGACATCATGGACGTTACTTTGGAAGAATTGTCTGAGGAGCATCAAAAGATGGTAAAGGCTGCTGCTGACCAATTCATTAACAAATGTTTACTGTCTTTCGCCAAGAACAGGAGTGGTGCACCGTTTCTCAAGTCCGATTTGCCAAGAGTTCTCCTTCCTGGGCAGTCTGATTTTACTGAAGAAGAAGAGAGGGAGAGATTCTCGGGCTTGTTATACAAAGCTTTGGGGGAAGCAATGACCAATCACAATGCTGCGTTCTTGAACAGCTTTCGGCATATAATGGTAAGCATCTTTGGGCAACATGTGGATAAACCCTTCGAGCAGATACACGGGCAATTGGGTGGCCCGACATACTTCAATGTTCAAGCACCAGTTCAGAAACCACATGGTAAAGGAAATGCTGATGAAATTGGAGGTTCTGGTACTAAAGATACAAATGGACAACCGATTCGGCAAGATCCTCAACCTGCACTGCCGAAAACTCGCACATACGGTGATATGGCATTCGGCACCACAGGGAATCCGCCTGCTTCTGCTTACAAGATATCTCCCTTGAACAACAGACTGCAGAGGGATTTATATGGAAACGGATATTCAGAGTTTATGGATTACAATGCTATCGACGCTCTCCCGAACCCTGGGTATGTTGGTACTGCAGGCATGCTTACTGGGAGACCAGGGAATCAAGATACCAGTGTTGACCTCATGGTGCAAAAAATGACCGATGTATTGCAAAACCAATTCGGTCTGAAACCTAAAAATCAGGGGTACATGTACTCGTCTCCTTTCCCAGAATGGTACCAAAGGGTATCATTGCCGAATAGAGTCAAGGTGCCTACAGAGTTTACTAAATTCTCAGGACAAGATGATACTAGCACTGTGGAACATATAGCTCGATATCTGATGCAGCTTGGAGAAGCTTCGGCAGATGAGGCTTTCAGAATCAGATACTTTCCTTTGTCACTGACGGGTCCAGCTTTTACATGGTTTGCTTCTTTGCCTGCTCAGTCGATTCGTACTTGGAAAGACCTGGAGCAGAAATTCCATGCTCATTACTACATTGGCAGTACCGAGAAAAAGTTGGTTGATTTGACCAGCTTAAGGCAGAGGAATAATGAAACACCCACGGAGTTCCTCAGGAGATTTAGGGAAACAAAAAGCATGTGTTTTTCTCTGAACATACCTGATGACCAGCTGGCTGGTATGGCTGTAGCTAGCATGCTGCCTGCCATTCGGGAAAAGCTGTTCGGGATGGAGTTTGATGATCTGGGCCAGTTGTCGCACAGATTGGCCTTGATGAGTAACCAGGCATATGGTTTTAAGAAAGATGTCAGATTTGCTAAAAATAATGATGTAGCTGACATCTATAACCAATTCCTTGAAAGAGCAGATCAAGAAGATGAGTATGAAGATAGCGAGGAGATAGCCGCAGCAGAGATAGTGTGGAGCAAAGAACCAGTTACAATGGCTCAAAGGTGGATCAAACAGATGAAGGGAACATATGATTTTGATGTGACTAAGGCGGACAAATTGTTTGAGTTCCTGGTGAAAGAAGGCCGAATCAAATTGCCAGAGGGGCATTCTATGCTTCGGCCCGATGGAGTGAAAGATAAGAGGTACTGTGGGTTTCATGATAGAAATTCTCATTCCATTAATGAATGCAGAGTCTTTAGGATGAGGATTCAGAGAGCTATCCAGGAAGGACATCTGAAATTCGACAACAAGATGAAACTGGACAGTAACCCTTTCCCTCAGAATATGATCGGGTTCTCGGTTAATATGGTGAATGCTGTTCAATCTGGAGAAAAGGGAAGATTGAAAGTTTTAACCTCAAAGAAGGCAAGACAGGATGGTTCAGTTGATCCCACTCGGTAGATCACAATTGAACAGATTCGCCAGAAAGATCTTCGGTTCCCGAATAGCCGATTTGAAGCGGTAGAATCCTTTAAACCTAGAGTTACTACACGTATTCTCCTCAACAAATGGCAGCGTCAGCAAGAAAAAGAGCGTTTTCAAAGGCATGAATACGAGGAGGAGAAAAGAAGGCGCGAAGAAGAAAGGTTTGAGGAAGAACAAGAAGAGTATGCTCGAGAGCAGGAACGTGCGCATTGGGGGTGTGCATTCTTCAGACACTGTTGGAACGAAGGTTTGAAGCTTCCCACATGGAATAGTTGTCCTGAATGCAATAATAGATATGATGAATATAGGCAGGGAACTGTCAATCGCCGATCTGTCCATGAAAGAATTGGCAGGGTGCATCCTAGGGATGATCGGCGTTTTAATGATCAACCAAGAAAGAGACATGCTGATTACAAGTGGGTTGATTGTGAAGAAGAAGAAGATCATGCTTATGTTTGGCAAGAAGGACAATGGTGCCCACCTGGTTTGAGGAAGAGCCAGAAGAGAAGAGTACAGCGCTTGAGGAATCAGGAATTGAAGCAAGCAAAGGTCAAAGTGAAATCAATATGGCTCCCAAAAGACAGGCCTGACGAACATGGTCATTCGGCTCCTACATGTATGGTATGTTTTCTGCCGAATGAATTCGTGGCTCCAGCTAACCAAATTGTACAGGAAGAGATGTTGCCCGATATAGATGATGCCGAACGATTTGGGTTAATGGCACAATTGATGTTGAACAAACAAGCTGTTTTTGAGAAGCCAGCCCAGAATCGGCACATGAAGCCACTGTACTTGAAGGGATATGTTAATGGCAAACCATTGACCAAGATGTTTGTCGATGGAGGAGCTGCTGTCAATGTAATGCCATATACCACATTCAGGAAGCTTGGTATGGGCCCTAGAGATTTGACACCAACGAACATAATTCTAAATGATTTTGCTGGAAATCCTTCAGACACCAAGGGATGCGTGCACGTTGATCTGATGATTGGGTCCAAGACTCTGCTTACGACTTTCTTTGTCATTGAGGGCAAAGGGGCATATAGCTTACTGCTTGGAAGAGATTGGATTCATGCAAATTGTTGTATTCCATCTACTATGCATCAACAACTTATTCAGTGGATAGATGATGAGGTGGAGATTGTCCAAGCAGATGATTCAATAAGCGTGGCAAATATGGAACCGGCTTTCTGGGAATATCAAGGCATAGATTGTTTCTCAGGCAAAGACTGGGGAGAAGGTCCTGTGGCACCCGCCAGCAGTGATCAGCAGCCGATCGAAGCAGTCGGCTCTCATAGTAATTTTTGATGGAAAATCCAATTGATGGAACTGATGGAAAATTAGGACGTGGATTTGTGTCGGCCGATGAATTGGAAGAAGTGGACATTGGAGATGGTGACAAGCCAAGGCCGACATTTATCAGTGCTAACTTGGATTCGGTTTTCAAAGAAAAGTTGGTGACATTGTTAAAAGAATACAAGGACTGCTTTGCTTGGGATTATTCGGAGATGCCCGGTCTAGACCGTTCTATTGTTGAGCATCGGTTGCCAATCAAACCTGGTTACAGGCCTTACAAGCAACCACCCCGAAAAATCTACAAGGAAGAAGTGTTGGCCGATGTGAAAAAAGAGATTGAAAGATTACTAGATGCAAATTTCATTCGGCCATGTAAATACGCGGATTGGATCTCTAATATCGTTCCTGTCTATAAGAAAAATGGAAAAATGAGGGTTTGCATAGATTTTAGAGATCTAAACAAGGCTACACCTGTTGACGTAAAATCCGCACCTCACGCCAAGCACACAGCAAGCCGAATTAGCTAGCTTCACACGTGGCCCGGGCTTTTGAATCCGGAAGCGTGCCAGTCAGTTTGCCTGAAAACTAACAAAGGGACAAAACATTTAGATCAAAACCTGGAACGTGCCGGGTGAGACCAGACAGTTCCATATTTGCGGCTATGGAGCCAATTTCGAACGACAAATAGCTACAGAGAAGCTATCTATCGGCAGTTAAAGCCTCATTCGGCAATCGGCAAGGCACGCAAGGAACGCACTGCCGAATGCGTGACGTAAGCATGACGAAAGATCGGCTTTCAACCGAATGAACATTGTAACACATACTCATAGCCGATTAACGAGAAAAAGAACATGATAGATGAATAAAAGGGCGAAACATGATCATAAATTCGTAGTAAACAAGGAATGCATAGGCCGAAAGCAGCACCCGTCAAGCATGATAACAAAACAAGTTAATCCACCGCATGATACGACTTGTTTGAGACCACACCACTAATCAGATTAGACCAATCCACCGCATGATACAATCTAACCATGAAAAGCTAAAAGCATTCAATGTTTAATTACGAACCCACAACACAGTCACGAATTTACGTTGAAACAAGAATGCATAGGCCGAAAGCAGCACCCGTCAAGCGCGGCAACAAACGAATTAATCCACCGCATGATACAACTCGTTTGAGGTCACACCACCAATCAGATTAGATCAATCCACCGCATGATACAATCTAATCGTGAAAGGCTAAAAGCATTCATTGTCCAACGCAAACCCACGAACACACGTTCACTCGTGAGAGCACTGCCGAATACGGCTACTTAGCCGAATCGGGGTCCGCGGCGAAGGAACAAACTTAATCGGTAAAGATGAATCTATCAGATCGAATCGAATTCTAATCCACCGGATGATTAGCTCTAAGACGACCCAAAAACCTGCATCTACCGCATGATACCCGGTTCTGTCAAGACCTACATGATACCGACAAGTTCGAACCCGCGACGCGTGGCAACCTAGATCGGTTTCGGATTCGGCTATGAGGGGATAAGTCGTCGCACCGTAAAGCAGAGCCGATTCTAGCCGATCTAGATTGGGCAAAGGTGTGTTGCATGAATTAAACACAGAGTAAAAACGAAGCAACACGGGGTAACTTAATGAATCTGTTAGATCTTGCCGAAATCTAACAGAGCCGATAACTTGGTCCATACTAGATCTTAGCCCACCGCATGGCTCATAACCTAACAGAGGAACCTTCTTGAGACCACAACTTAAATCCACCGGATGATACTAAGCATGGTAACAAGACTACTTGCATCAAAGCTTAAATCCACCACATGATACTAAGCATGATACAAGGTTGCCGGTACTTACGGAGGTCGACGGATCGATAACTCCTCTCGAAGAACTCGACGACTCGACTAAAGAACTCGATGTAGGCACGGGGCCGGTTTGTTGTATGATTGATTGTGTTCCCTTTCTACAGATGCCATGGGTTTATATTTATACCCAGGTCTTGATACAACTCCTAGTCGGACACGACTACAATACTTGTTTCTAAAAATAAATGACGAATCTTCGTGCCCATATTGCATTCCTTGCTCGAACCGGCCTTTTCCTTATGTTTTTCCACGTCATCGCGCCTTCCCGATTACTACCGCTTTTACCTGCGGAACCATGCCTCTGCCGAATGACGACGCATTCCCGACCGCAGAACGTCTTTGCCGAATGCCTCTGGGGAAAAACTCCTTTGCCGAATGATATCTTCTCAACGACTCCGGCCCACATGTCAGCCTCTTCCTGGTGCCAATTTTTGGTGTTAACACATGCCCCTTCAATTTCGGGATAAAGGATACTTTTATCTCGGAATTGACCAGGAATCCCCAACATTTCCAGGCTGAGCCCGCTCGATATCCGTTTTCCGCTCCTAAATCTTTAGAGTGCGTCCCCAAACTCAAACCCTAGTTCGTCGAATCCTTCAAGCTCCAATCTTCAAATGGCGAACCAGGATCAAATTCTTCAAGTAAGTTCCGTTTTCCTCAATCACATTCGGCATTATTCTTTTCAAGCTGCATTTTGAATTCCCGAATCGTTCTTCTTCCGTTCTCAATAGGCTCTGACCACTGAAATCTTGACCCCTACGGAGGAGCAATCCGCATCTTTCTTCCTCGGCCCCTCAGGGAATCCAGATCCCTCCGAAATTATTGCGGCCGAGTCTCAGAGGATCCCTTTCAAAACTTCACTGTCGAGACCTCACGAATGGCAAGATTCATTCAAGAACTGGCCTCTGCCCCCAATCGCCGGCTGGAGAAACTGGTACAAAAGGATTCTTGAAGATAAAAGCCCCCAGACACAGAATTGGGACAGTCTTCGCATTTCTCATTGCTTGGAGCTATCCCTAGCCGAAACACCCAAGAATGAAAATCTCCTGATTGCAGCTTGTCACTTCTGGTCCAATGGCATGAATGCCTTTCTCTTTGGTCACGGACCAATGACTCCAACCCTGGACGATGTCTACATGATAACCGGCCTGAACATTACAGGGATAACACACCCATACAGGTACAAAGGTTCTTCCAAACAGACAGGGGTGAAGACCGGAGTCGGCTATAAGAAATACATCCAGACTTATATGCATGATGGTCCTCTGACTGACGTCGAATACAGGGCCTTTCTGAATATGTGGTTGTGCAGATTTGTTTTCTGTGGTAAAGCCAATGAGCCAACTCTAAATCACATAGTAATGGCCGAAGACTTGGCTGCAGGCACACTTATCCCTCTCGGGAAATATCTTTTGGGAAGTGTCTATCACATGCTCCATCAAACCATTTATCAGATGCACACCAACAAGAAAATTTCCTGCGTCAATGGTCCCTGGTGGTTCGTCCAGATGTGGCTGCAATTGTACATGCACCAAATTGTCTCCATGGACCTCAACAGCCGACACTTCCCCTCGGTCAATTACCAGGAAGCAGAAGCCCAGAGCACCAAAGGCTGTCAAACCTATGGGGAAGCAGCCTCCACTATTGCTATCAACAAGAGCATTGGAGAACTGTTTGAACTTTTCTTCAAAGGCTTTGCCAATCCCCTCTGGTTCCCATACATGGACAATGACAGTCTCACTTTTCCTTGTGAATTCAGCTTCGAAACCGGATGCATAGATGTAGAGTCCACAACAATTTTTAATACTTTTATTCGGCCTTGCATCTTACCAGCCGAATTTTGTGGAGGAAGGCTGGTTCAAAGTTCATATGAATATTACCAGCCGAATACAGTAGCCAGGCAATTAGGATGTGGCCAAGTGCCCCCAAGATTATTCTTCCATGAATTCCTCAAGCCCAGGCAGATCACCAAAGACTCCACAGAAACAAGAAGAATTTTTGATTACAAGTGTTGTGCACCCATCTACCAGATCGAACCCTTTGTGCCAACAGCACTTGCTCATCCTTCTTTTATTCTTTGGTGGCAAGAATTCCATGATCATATCTTCAATGTGCCAGTTCACCCTCTTTGCCTTGATCTGATGCCTGACTATCAGCCGAATTCAGAGGTAAACATGCTTATAAATCATCTGTTTTTTCAATAACATCCTCTTTCATCGACCTTTAACTTTGTTATCCTGCAGGACATAGTCCCTGCCCCTCTGGCCAGAGCAATTGCATATAACACTGCAGGCCCAATATCTATTCTGGGGCATCACTCTCCTTCTTTGGCTCAAATAATGTCTAGGCCTGCCAGTCTGGATCCAACTCTTGCTGCACCACCTGCTGCCAAGAGAAAAATTTCTTCTCTAACTGCCCCTTCATCTATAAAGAAGAAAAGAACAAGCAGCAAAATAACTGCACAGGTCAAATTTCTCCCTCCTCGAGTAAAAATGCTAATTTCATTCTCCTCATTTCTGTTCCTTTATGATTTCAGGCCAAATCACAGCAATTGGTCGTTAGCACAGGACCTGCCGATGCTTCAATGATTGGTAAAATTTCTCACTATTTTGTCTTTAAAGTTCCTCTCCATCGGCATTGATTCCTTTTCAGTTTCAGAGCAAATCTCAATAGACCCAATCTTGGAGAGTCCTCCTTCTCATCAAGAACTAGCTTCAGCTTCACCTGATGTTCCTCAACCAGAAGCCTCTTCTTCACCAAAAGACCTTCCAAGCTCTCCTCAGCATGACATACAAGAATCTTTGCCTGAGCTCGAGCTGCCTTCTCTTTCCACCCAAGAGATCAGGAATGAGGTAGAGATAATTACCCAGTCTTCCAGTTCTTTATTCAATGGATCATCAATAATTCGGCAAAATCTTCTTTCAGGAGAAAACCACTTCTTCACCCAGCTATTCATTTGCTGTGGATGATCTAGTTGCCGAACAAGGAGAAGAAACCTCTTCTGGTCAAACTTTATCAGAGGAGAACCAAGCAAAACTGAAGGAAATCCTCTCTTTTCTGCATAAGGACACTCGGGAACAAGTTACCAATGCTGATCTTTTAAGAGACTTGCTCGAATCATTTGACCAAGATCTTCCTGCCGATATCAAGACTTCTTTAGATCCAATTTCCAGATTGGATGATCATTTTATCGCAGTGAAGCAAGCTCTGAAGAATCAATCTGCTCAACCAGCCTTGGAGCAAAGGAGAACTTTGGTCAAGCAATCTGTAAAAGACCTGCATACTCAAGTCCAGAATGACAAGGAATTATTGACCAAACTGGAATCTGAACTTGAAATGAAGGAGATCAGAAAAGCTGCACTTGAAGCCGAATTGAGAGATCTATCGGCCGAAATTGAAGCTGACAAAAAGAAAATAGTCGAGCTTCCCAAGCTAACAGAGAGGAGGCGAAAGGAAGCCTTAGCAGCTCTAAACGAAGACAAACAACTCAAGGCGAAGCTTGCTGCCCTGACCAGAACCCAAGAAGCTGATAAAAACTTATTAGAGAACATTAGCAACATGATATCAAATGCCAAAAATGTAATCTCAAAGTTCTTGGGTGTGTGAATTGTGTCAAATAGTTTGATAGCCGAATGTTTTATCAACCCTGTAATCTTGTCATCTCTTAACTCTGCTTTTCTCCATTGTGGATGACTCATTCGGCAAAGTTGGCCATAATAGCACTTAGACCCGAAAACACTTCAACCACGACATAGCCGAATCTCATCCAGTCAAAGCCGAATACGACTCGATAAGAATCCCAAACGACATGGGAACTGATCGGCTGGAAAATCCTTTCCACCTTCCGAACTCTTCGGAATACGCGCCACGATCTTTGGCCACGATTTCCTCTGCAGGTTCTATAAATAAACATACCGAGTATCCCACAGTTTTCACCAAGTTCTTCGTCTTCCAAGTTCTTGCCAGCCCAGATCATTCTTTTCCCCATCCACAGTAACTCCGAGGAACTTCCAATGGCCGACAACAACAGGAGGCGCCCGGCCGCCGATGAGGCCGAAGGAAGTCGTGCCGGCGCTCGCCGCAGGTGATTGGCTGCTTACTTCTCTCTGTTCTTCTCGAGATTTTTTCTCTTTCTTGACGAATCTCTTTGTTCTTTCAGGGTAATCCAATGGATTGCCGGCGCTGGTGCGCCAGTTGCGGCTCCAGCCGCTGCTCCTGCGGCATCTTCGAGTTCGTCCAATCGATCTCTCGAATCGGACGACTACCGCTACACGGACGGCGATGCCCGCCGATTCAAAGCGGAGCGTGACGATACTCGCCGCGAGTTGGAGGCTATCTCCAAGCAAGCTGGGATTGCTGACCTCGAATGGCAGCACGAGCGCAAGCAGCTGCTCGAAGTCATTGATGGTGAGTCCTGCAATCTGCTCAATCTCAATCTTGTCCCCCAACTGATATTATTCTGCTACCCCTTTTGTAACCTTGCAGCGCGTGATGCTGAACTTGATCGACTGAAGGCGCTGGTGGATGAGCTGGCGAACAAGGTGAATGCTCCTGGGGACACACCAGAAGCTCGCCTCGGTGCGGTGGCGGGCCGCATCGATGAGGTGGCCTCGCACGGCATCCGTCTGGGCACTGCCGCAGGCCTAGTCGCCATGTCGACGCACACCAATACCGACTACTCCAGGCTACCGACCGGCTTCGCTAATGCTAACCCGGATGAGATCGACGACATTGAGGCCTCCATAGATCGCCTTGATGCTCATGGCGCCGCCATTGCCGATTCCATTCATCCCCAGTCCGTTTTGAACAAGCTATTCCATTAGTTTGTACTAGGGATTTATGGAATTTCGGCAATAAAACTCTTTTGTGTGAACTCTTGATGTAACATATTTTGTGCTAAGGGCAATACATTTAGTACTGGCCATTTTCCTTTTTTGTCAACATTTGTTCTGAAGGCGATTTCTTCCCGAATATCGGCTGTTCGGCAATGTGATATATCAATCATCGATCGATTTCAATACTGGGATAATACCTCTTCAAATATCTTCCATTTATAGCAGAAGCAAATTCTTCTCCCAATAATGTCTTCAAAATATATGCATTTCCAGGCACGCATCTAACCACTCTGAAAGGACCTTCCCAATTTGGAGACCATTTGCCGAATGCTGCATATTTGGTTCCAATCGGCAATATCGCTTTCCAAACTAGATCACCTTCTGCAAATTGCTTAACCTTCACCTTCTTGTTGTAATACTTAGCAACTCGCATTTTGTTCTTCTCAATATTCTCCAAGGCTCTGAGACGAATCATATGCAAATCTTCTAATTCGTCTATCATTAAATCATTATAATCTTTAGAACTTAAATCCTGTTGCAACTTTATTCTCCTTGAGTCTAATTGTATTTCCCATGGCAAGATAGCATGATGCCCATACACCAACTCATAAGGAGATGTCTGCGTAGCCCCATGTGGAGCCATTCGGTAAGCCCACAAAGCCTCATTGAGTACCGAATGCCACTTTCTTGGCTTCTGATCAATCTTCTTCTGTATAATCTTAATCATAATCTTGTTAGAAGCTTCTGCCTGACCATTAGCTTGGGCATAATAAGGAGAAGAATTTAACAATTTGATGCCCATACTTTCAGCAAAATCTCTGAACTCTGAAGATGTAAATTGAGCCCCTTGATCTGTGGTGATTGTTTGAGGAATCCCAAATCTGTAAATGATATGTTCTTTAACAAACTCAACCATATTTTCTGATGTCACTTTCCTCAACGGAATTGCCTCAACCCACTTGGTAAAATAATCGGTTGCCAAAAGCACAAACTTATGCCCCTTGCTAGATGGAGGATTTATTTGGCCAATCAAATCTATTCCCCATCCTCTGAATGGCCATGGCTTGATAATGGGATTCAAAGCCGATGCTGGAACCCTCTGAATGTTTCCAAATCTCTGACAGTCTTGACATCCCTTATAATATTCAAAACAATCTTCCAACATTGTCGGCCAGTAATATCCAGTTCTTCTAATAATCCACTTCATTCGATAGGCCGATTGATGTGCTCCACACAACCCATCATGTACTTCACTCATCAGCCTTTTTGCTTCTTCATGATTTAAGCAATGTAATAGCACCCCATCCAAGGATTTATAATACAAATTATCATCAAGAAGAACAAACTTTAAAGCTTTATACCTGAGCTTTCTAGAAACCTTTCGGGATGGATCCTCCAGATAATCGGCAATCTCTTTTCTCCAATCATCCTTTGCCAGATTATTCCCGAATGCATATACATCATTAACAAAAACTTCTCGAAGTTCTTTATAACCTGATGCACTTTGGGCCAATCTATTTGCTTCTCCATTATCCCCCCTAGGAATGTGTTGTAGAATTACTGACCGAAAGCTCTTCAATATTTCTTTGCATTCTTCATAGTAATTCCTCAAGGTATCACTTTTGCACTCATATTCACCATTCAATTGTTTTATGACCAATTCTGAATCTCCAAAAATTTCAACCGCAATGGCCTTTGCTTCTTTTAAATATTGGAGCCCTTTGAGCAATGCCTCATACTCAGCTTGATTGTTAGTAACAGCAGATTGAATGGGAACAGCAAACTCAAATGTTTCTCCTTTGGGTGAAATTAATAAGATACCTGCTCCACCACCTTTGTTGCATGAAGATCCATCGAAGAATAACACCCAAGGAACAATGTTAAGCAAATTTATCGATGTATCATGATGTTCAGTAATGAAGTCGGCAATAATCTGTCCCTTAACAGCCTTTGCCGATTCAAACCTTAACTCAAATTCAGACAAAGCTAAAATCCATTTGCCAATCCTTCCGTTCAAAATTGGCATAGACAACATGTGTTTTATCACATCAAACTTTGAATACACAATGCATTCGGCATGTAGTAAATAGTGCCGAAATTTTGTACAGGAGTAGTAAACACATAAACAAAGCTTCTCTATAGCCGAATACCTTGTCTCTGGATCTAGTAACTTTCGGCTAAGGTATGCAACTACTCTTTCTTTCCCTTCAAATTCTTGAATGAGGGCCGATCCAATAGTTTGGACATCGGCCGCCACGTACAACTTGAAAGGCTTGTTCAATTGTGGAGGCACCAATACTGGTGGCTTCTTCATGTACTCCTTTATTTCATCAAAAGCCTTCTGTTGTTCGTCACCCCATACAAACTTTTGATTCTTTTTTATTTTCAACAGTGAGGAAAAGGGCAACACCTTTTGTGACAAGTTTGATATGAATCTTCTCACAAAATTTATCTTGCCAAGCAGCGATTGTAACTCTTTAAGATTAGTTGGAGGAACAATTTCATCAATTGCCTTCATGCTTTTCTTACCAACTCCTATTCCTCCTTCATGTATCAAAAATCCCAGAAACTCTCCAGCCGAAACTCCAAAAGCACACTTGTTCGGGTTCATCTTAAGCCCATGTTTCCTGGTGCATTCCAGAGTTTTCCTTATGTCGGCCAAATGGGACTCATGATCCAATGACTTGATCACCACATCATCAATATATATTTCTACAATCTTGCCGATCAATTCATGAAAAATATAATTCATAGCCCTTTGATAAGTTGCACCAGCATTTTTCAATCCAAAGGTCATGACAACCCACTCGAACAACCCTATGTGTCCAGGACACCTGAAAGCTGTCTTTACTATATCTTCCAATGCCATAAAAATCTGATTGTATCCTGCATTACCATCCATGAAACTGAGCACTTTGTATCCAGCAGCAGCATCAACCAATGAATCAGCAATAGGCATTGGATATCCATCCATGGGTGTAGCCTTGTTTAGATCTCTAAAATCTATGCAAACCCTCATTTTTCCATTTTTCTTATAGACAGGAACGATATTAGAGATCCAATCCGCGTATTTACATGGCCGAATGAAATTTGCATCTAGTAATCTTTCAATCTCTTTTTTCACATCGGCCAACACTTCTTCCTTGTAGATTTTTCGGGGTGGTTGCTTGTAAGGCCTGTAACCAGGTTTGATTGGCAACCGATGCTCAACAATAGAACGGTCTAGACCGGGCATCTCCGAATAATCCCAAGCAAAGCAGTCCTTGTATTCTTTTAACAATGTCACCAACTTTTCTTTGAAAACCGAATCCAAGTTAGCACTGATAAATGTCGGCCTTGGCTTGTCACCATCTCCAATGTCCACTTCTTCCAATTTATCGGCCGACACAAATCCACGTCCTAATTTTCCATCAGTTCCATCAATTGGATTTTCCATCAAAAATTACTATGAGAGCCGACTGCTTCGATCGGCTGCTGATCACTGCTGGCTGGTGCCACAGGACCTTCTCCCCAGTCTTTGCCTGAGAAACAATCTATGCCTTGATATTCCCAGAAAGCCGGTTCCATATTTGCCACGCTTATTGAATCATCTGCTTGGACAATCTCCACCTCATCATCTATCCACTGAATAAGCTGTTGATGCATAGTAGATGGAATACAACAATTTGCATGAATCCAATCTCTTCCAAGCAGCAAGCTATATGCCCCTTTGCCCTCAATGACAAAGAAAGTCGTAAGCAGAGTCTTGGACCCAATCATTAGATCAACGTGCACGCATCCCTTGGTGTCCGAAGGATTTCCAGCAAAATCATTTAGAATTATGCTCGTTGGTGTCAAATCTCTAAGGCCCATACCAAGCTTCCTGAATGTGGTATATGGCATTACATTGACAGCAGCTCCTCCATCGACAAACATCTTGGTCAATGGTTTGCCATTAACATATCCCTTCAAGTATAGTGGCTTCATGTGTCGATTCTGGGCTGGCTTCTCAAAAACAGCTTGTTTGTTCAACATCAATTGTGCCATTAACCCAAATCGTTCGGCATCATCTATATCGGGCAATATCTCTTCCTGTACAATTTGGTTAGCTGGAGCCATGAATTCATTCGGCAGAAAACATACCATACATGTAGGAGCCGAATGACCATGTTCGTCAGGCCTGTCTTTTGGGAGCCATATTGATTTCACCTTGACCTTTGATTGCTTCAATTCCCGATTCCTCAAGCGCTGTACTCTTCTCTTCTGGCTCTTCCTCAAACCAGGTGGGCACCATTGTCCTTCTTGCCAAACATAAGCATGATCTTCTTCTTCTTCACGATCAACCCACTTGTAATCAGCATGTCTCTTTCTTGGTTGATCATTAAAACGTCGATCATCTCTAGGATGCATCCTGCCAATTCTTTCATGGACAGATCGGCGATTGACAGTTCCCTGCCTATATTCATCATACCTATTATTGCATTCAGGACAATTATTCCATGTGGGAAGTTTCAAACCTTCGTTCCAACAGTGTCTGAAGAATGCACACCCCCAATGCGCACGTTCCTGCTCTCGAGCATACTCTTCTTGTTCTTCCTCAAACCTTTCTTCTTCGCGCCTTCTTTTCTCCTCCTCGTATTCACGCCTTTGAAAACGCTCCTTTTCTTGCTGACGCTGCCATTTGTTGAGGAGAATACGTGTAGTAACTCTAGGTTTAAAGGATTCTCCCACTTCAAATCGGCTATTCGGGAACCGAAGATCTTTCTGGCGAATCTGTTCAATTGTGATCTGCCGAGTGGGATCAACTGAACCATCCTGTCTTGCCTTCTTTGAGGTTAAAACTTTCAATCTTCCCTTTTCTCCAGATTGAATAGTATTCACCATATTAACCGAGAACCCGATCATATTCTGAGGGAAAGGGTTACTGTCCAGTTTCATCTTGTTGTCGAATTTCAGATGTCCTTCCTGGATAGCTTTCTGAATCTTCATCCTAAAGACTCTGCATTCATTAATGGAATGAGAATTTCTATCATGAAACCCACAGTACCTCTTATCTTTCACTCCATCGGGCCGAAGCATAGAATGCCCCTCTGGCAATTTGATTCGGCCTTCTTTCACCAGGAACTCAAACAATTTGTCCGCCTTAGTCACGTCAAAATCATATGTTCCCTTCATCTGTTTGATCCACCTTTGAGCCATTGTAACTGGTTCTTTGCTCCACACTATCTCTGCAGCGGCTATCTCCTCGTTATCTTCATACTCATCTTCTTGATCTGCTCTTTCAAGGAATTGGTTATAGATGTCAGCTACATCATTATTTTTAGCAAATCTAACATCTTTCTTGAAACCATATGCCTGGTTACTCATCAAGGCCAATCTGTGCGACAACTGGCCCAAATCATCAAACTCCATCCCGAATAGCTTCTCCCGAATGGCAGGTAGCATGCCAGCTACAGCCATACCAGCCAGCTGGTCATCAGGTATGTTCAGAGAAAAGCACATGCTTTTCGTTTCCCTAAATCTCCTGAGGAATTCCGTAGGTGTTTCATTATTCCTCTGCCTTAAGCTGGTCAAATCAACCAACTTCTTCTCGGTACTGCCAATGTAGTAATGAGCATGGAATTTCTGCTCCAGGTCTTTCCAAGTACAAATCGACTGAGCAGGCAAAGAAGCAAACCATGTAAAAGCTGGACCCGTCAGTGACAAAGGAAAGTATCTGATTCTGAAAGCCTCATCTGCCGAAGCTTCTCCAAGCTGCATCAGATATCGAGCTATATGTTCCACAGTGCTAGTATCATCTTGTCCTGAGAATTTAGTAAACTCTGTAGGCACCTTGACTCTATTCGGCAATGATACCCTTTGGTACTATTCTGGGAAAGGAGACGAGTACATGTACCCCTGATTTTTAGGTTTCAGACCGAATTGGTTCTGCAATACATCGGTCATTTTTTGCACCATGAGGTCAACACTGGTATCTTGATTCCCTGGTCTCCCAGTAAGCATGCCTGCAGTACCAACATACCCAGGGTTCGGGAGAGCGTCGATAGCATTGTAATCCATAAACTCTGAATATCCGTTTCCATATAAATCCCTCTGCAGTCTGTTGTTCAAGGGAGATATCTTGTAAGCAGAAGCAGGCGGATTCCCTGTGGTGCCGAATGCCATATCACCGTATGTGCGAGTTTTCGGCAGTGCAGGCTGAGGATCTTGCCGAATCGGTTGTCCATTTGTATCTTTAGTACCAGAACCTCCAGTTTCATCAGCATTTCCTTTACCATGTGGTTTCTGAACTGGTGCTTGAACATTGAAGTATGTCGGGCCACCCAATTGCCCGTGTATCTGCTCGAAGGGTTTATCCACATGTTGCCCAAAAATGCTTACCATTATATGCCGAAAGCTGTTCAAGAACGCAGCATTGTGATTGGTCATTGCTTCCCCCAAAGCTTTGTATAACAAGCCCGAGAATCTCTCCCTCTCTTCTTCTTCAGTAAAATCAGACTGCCCAGGAAGGAGAACTCTTGGCAAATCGGACTTGAGAAACGGTGCACCACTCCTGTTCTTGGCGAAAGACAGTAAACATTTGTTAATGAATTGGTCAGCAGCAGCCTTTACCATCTTTTGATGCTCTTCAGACAATTCTTCCAAAGTAACGTCCATGATGTCGCTCAACTCAGGCATCTTGAAAACTTGTGTGTCCCACCGGGCGTGCCAAAAAGTGTGTTGACGTAAAATCCGCACCTCACGCCAAGCACACAACAAGCCGAATTAGCTAGCTTCACACGTGGCCCGGGCTTTTGAATCCGGAAGCGTGCCAGTCAGTTTGCCTGAAAACTAACAAAGGGACAAAACATTTAGATCAAAACCTGGAACGTGCCGGGTGAGACCAGACAGTTCCATATTTGCGGCTATGGAGCCAATTTCGAACGACAAATAGCTACAGAGAAGCTATCTATCGGCAGTTAAAGCCTCATTCGGCAATCGGCAAGGCACGCAAGGAACGCACTGCCGAATGCGTGACGTAAGCATGATGAAAGATCGGCTTTCAACCGAATGAACATTGTAACACATACTCATAGCCGATTAACGAGAAAAAGAACATGATAGATGAATAAAAGGGCGAAACATGATCATAAATTCGTAGTAAACAAGGAATGCATAGGCCGAAAGCAGCACCCGTCAAGCATGATAACAAAACAAGTTAATCCACCGCATGATACGACTTGTTTGAGACCACACCACTAATCAGATTAGACCAATCCACCGCATGATACAATCTAACCATGAAAAGCTAAAAGCATTCAATGTTTAATTACGAACCCACAACACAGTCACGAATTTACGTTGAAACAAGAATGCATAGGCCGAAAGCAGCACCCGTCAAGCGCGGCAACAAACGAATTAATCCACCGCATGATACAACTCGTTTGAGGTCACACCACCAATCAGATTAGATCAATCCACCGCATGATACAATCTAATCGTGAAAGGCTAAAAGCATTCATTGTCCAACGCAAACCCACGAACACACGTTCACTCGTGAGAGCACTGCCGAATACGGCTACTTAGCCGAATCGGGGTCCGCGGCGAAGGAACAAACTTAATCGGTAAAGATGAATCTATCAGATCGAATCGAATTCTAATCCACCGGATGATTAGCTCTAAGACGACCCAAAAACCTGCATCTACCGCATGATACCCGGTTCTGTCAAGACCTACATGATACCGACAAGTTCGAACCCGCGACGCGTGGCAACCTAGATCGGTTTCGGATTCGGCTATGAGGGGATAAGTCGTCGCACCGTAAAGCAGAGCCGATTCTAGCCGATCTAGATTGGGCAAAGGTGTGTTGCATGAATTAAATACAGAGTAAAAACGAAGCAACACGGGGTAACTTAATGAATCTGTTAGATCTTGCCGAAATCTAACAGAGCCGATAACTTGGTCCATACTAGATCTTAGCCCACCGCATGGCTCATAACCTAACAGAGGAACCTTCTTGAGACCACAACTTAAATCCACCGGATGATACTAAGCATGGTAACAAGACTACTTGCATCAAAGCTTAAATCCACCGCATGATACTAAGCATGATACAAGGTTGCCGGTACTTACGGAGGTCGACGGATCGATAACTCCTCTCGAAGAACTCGACGACTCGACTAAAGAACTCGATGTAGGCACGGGGCCGGTTTGTTGTATGATTGATTGTGTTCCCTTTCTACAGATGCCATGGGTTTATATTTATACCCAGGTCTTGATACAACTCCTAGTCGGACACGACTACAATACTTGTTTCTAAAAATAAATGACGAATCTTCGTGCCCATATTGCATTCCTTGCTCGAACCGGCCTTTTCCTTATGTTTTTCCACGTCATCGCGCCTTCCCGAATGCTACCGCTTTTACCTGCGGAACCATGCCTCTGCCGAATGACGACGCATTCCCGACCGCAGAACGTCTTTGCCGAATGCCTCTGGGGAAAAACTCCTTTGCCGAATGATATCTTCTCAACGACTCCGGCCCACATGTCAGCCTCTTCCTGGTGCCAATTTTTGGTGTTAACAACACCCATGGATGGATATCCAATGCCTATTGCTGATTCGTTGGTTGATGCTGCTGCTGGATACAAAGTGCTCAGTTTCATGGATGGTAATGCAGGATACAATCAGATTTTTATGGCATTGGAAGATATAGTAAAGACAGCTTTCAGGTGTCCTGGACACATAGGGTTGTTCGAGTGGGTTGTCATGACCTTTGGATTGAAAAATGCTGGTGCAACTTATCAAAGGGCTATGAATTATATTTTTCATGAGTTGATCGGCAAGATTGTGGAAATATATATTGATGATGTGGTGATCAAGTCATTGGATCATGAGTCCCATTTGGCCGACATAAGGAAAACTCTGGAATGCACCAGGAAACATGGGCTTAAGATGAACCCGAACAAGTGTGCTTTTGGAGTTTCGGCTGGAGAGTTTCTGGGATTTTTGATACATGAAGGAGGAATAGGAGTTGGTAAGAAAAGCATGAAGGCAATTGATGAAATTGTTCCTCCAACTAATCTTAAAGAGTTACAATCGCTGCTTGGCAAGATAAATTTTGTGAGAAGATTCATATCAAACTTGTCACAAAAGGTGTTGCCCTTTTCCTCACTGTTGAAAATAAAAAAGGATCAAAAGTTTGTATGGGGTGACGAACAACAGAAGGCTTTTGATGAAATAAAGGAGTACATGAAGAAGCCACCAGTGTTGGTGCCTCCACAATTGAACAAACCTTTCAAGTTGTACGTGGCGGCCGATGCCCAAACTATTGGATCGGCCCTTATTCAAGAATTTGAAGGGAAGGAAAGAGTAGTTGCATACCTTAGCCGAAAGTTACTAGATCCAGAGACAAGGTATTCGACTATAGAGAAGCTTTGTTTATGTGTTTATTACTCATGTACAAAATTTCGGCACTATTTGCTAAATGCCGAATGCGTTGTACATTCAAAATTTGATGTGATTAAGCACATGTTGTCAATGCCAATTTTGAATGGAAGGATTGGCAAATGGATTTTGGCCTTATCTGAATTCGAATTAAGGTTTGAGTCGGCAAAGGCTGTCAAGGGGCAGATTATTGCTGATTTCATTACCGAACATCATGATACATCAATAAATTTGCTTAACATTATTCCTTGGGTATTATTCTTCGATGGATCTTCATGCAACAAAGGTGGTGGAGCAGGTATCTTATTAATTTCACCCAAAGGAGAAACATTTGAGTTTGCTGTTCCCATTCAATCTGTTGTTACTAACAATCAGGCTGAGTATGAGGCATTGCTCAAAGGACTCCAATATTTGAAAGAAGCAAAAGCCATTGCAGTTGAAATTTTTGGAGATTCAGAATTGGTCATAAAACAATTGAATGGTGAATATGAGTGCAAAAGTGATACCTTGAGGAATTACTATGAAGAATGCAAAGAAATATTGAAGAGCTTTCGGTCAGTAATTCTACAACACATTCCTAGAGGGGATAATGGAGAGGCAAATAGATTGGCCCAAAGTGCATCAGGTTATAGAGAGCTTCAAGAAGTTTTTGTTAATGATGTATATGCTTTCGGGAGTAATCTGGCAGAAGATGATTGGAGGAAAGAAATTGCCGATTATTTGGAGAATCCATCCCAGAAAGTTTCTAGAAAACTCAGGTATAAAGCTATAAAGTTTGTTCTTCTTGATAAAGATTTATATTATAAATCCTTGGACGGGATATTATTACGTTGCTTAAATCAAGAAGAAGCAAAGAGGTTGATGAGTGAAGTACATGATGGGTTATGTGGAGCACATCAATCGGCCTACCGAATGAAGTGGGTTATTAGAAGAACTGGATATTACTGGCCGACAATGTTGGAAGATTGCTTTGAATATTATAAGGGATGTCAAGACTGTCAGAGATTTGGAAACATTCAGAGAGTTCCAGCATCGGCTTTGAATCCCATTATCAAGCCATGGCCATTCAGAGGATGGGGAATAGATTTGATTGGCCAAATAAATCCTCCATCTAGCAAGGGGCATAAGTTTGTGCTTTTGGCAACCGATTATTTTACCAAGTGGGTTGAGGCAGTTCCGTTGAGGAAAGTGACATCAGAAAATATGGTTGAGTTTGTCAAGGAACATATCATTTACAGATTCGGGATTCCTCAGACAATCACCACTGATCAAGGGACTCAATTTACATCTTCAGAATTCAAAGATTTTGCTGAAAGTATGGGGATAAAATTACTGAATTCTTCTCCTTATTATGCTCAAGCTAATGGTCAAGCAGAGGCTTCTAACAAAATTATGATCAAAATCATACAGAAGAAGATTGATCAAAAGCCAAGAAGGTGGCATTCGGTACTCAATGAAGCGTTGTGGGCTTACCGAATGGCTCCTCATGGGGCTACAAAAACATCTCCTTATGAATTAGTGTATGGACACCATGCTATCTTGCCGTGGGAGATGCAATCAGATTCGAGAAGGGTTAAATTACAAAAAGATTTGCGTTCTAAAGATTACAATGATCTGATGATGGATGAATTAGAAGATTTACATATGATTCGTCTCAGGGCCTTGGATAATATTGAGAAGAACAAAATGCGAGTTGCTAAGTATTACAACAAGAAGGTGAAAGTTAAGCAATTTACAGAAGGTGATCTAGTTTGGAAAGCGATATTGCCGATTGGAACCAAATATGCAGCATTCGGCAAATGGTCTCCAAATTGGGAAGGTCCTTTCAGAGTAATTAGATGCGTGCCTGGAAATGCATATATTTTGAAGACATTATTTGGAGAAGAATTTGCTTCTGCTATAAATGGAAGATATTTGAAGAGGTATTATCCCAGTATTGAAATCGATCGATGATTGATATATCAAATTGCCGAACAGCCGATATTCGGGAAGAAATCGCCTTCAGAACAAATGTTGACAGAAAAGGAAAATGGCCAGTACTGAATGTATTGCCCTTAGCACAAAATATGTTACATCAAGAGTTCACGCAAAAGATAAGTTTTATTGCCGAAATTCCATAAATCCCTAGTACAAACTACTGAAAGAGCCTGTTCAAAACAGACTGGGGATGAATGGAATCGGCAATGGCAGCGCCATGGCCATCAAGACGATCAATGGAGGCGTCAATATCATCGATGTCTTCTGGGTTGCTGTTGGCAAAACCAACCGGCATCCTGGAATAATCAGTGCCGGTGTGCGTCGACATAGCAACGAGACCCGTAGCGACGCCCAGGCGAACGCCATGGGAAGCCACTTCGTCGACACGACCTGCCACCGCACCAAGGCGTGCCTCGGGTGTGTCCCCTTGGGCGTTCACCTTATCCGCCAGTTCCTCCACCAGCGCCTTCAGTCGATCAAGTTCAGCATCACGCGCTGCAAAGTTACAAGGGGATAACAGATTAATATCATTTGGAGGACGAGAATTGAGATTGAGCAGATTGCAGGATTCACCATCAATGACTTCAAGCAACTGCTTGCGCTCATGCTGCCATTCAAGATCAGCAATCCCGGCTTGCTTGGAGATAACCTCCAACTCGCGGTGAGTATCGTCACGCTCCGCTTTGAACCGGCGGGCGTCGCTGTCCGTGTAGCGGGAGTCATCCGATTCGAGAGATCGATTGGACGAACTCGAAGAGCTGGGCGCCGCGGGAGCAGCGGCTGGAGCCACAACTGGCGCACCAGCGCCGGCAATCCATTGGATTACCCTGAAAGAACAAAGGGATTCGTCAAAGAGAAAGGAAATCTCGAGAATAACCGAGAGAGATAAGCAGCCAATCACCTGCGGCGAGCGCCGGCGCGGCTTCCTTCGGCTTCATCAGCGGCCGGGCGCCTCCTGTTGTTGTCGGCCATTGGAAGTTTCTCGGAGTTACTGTGGATGGGGGAAAGAATGGCTTGGGCCGGCAAGAACTTGGAAGACAAAGAACTTGGTGAAAACTGTGGGCTGCCTGGGTGTTTATTTATAGAACCCGCAGAGGAGATCGTGGCGCGCATCCCAAAATTTCGGAAGGTGGAAAGCCCCACGAACCGAGCAGTTTCGGTGTCGTTTGGGATTCATGCCGAATCGGGTTCAGTTCTACTGAATTGGATTCGGCTGTGTTGTGTTAGGTCGATTTTCGGGTCTAACGCTGTTACGACTAAGCTTTGCCGAATGTGTTGTTCACAATAAAACGAGGAAGAAAGCAAAAGATTGGTGAGACTACAAAGTCGGTAAGACATTCGGCTAATTAAATATTCGATACAACTACACACCCAAGTACTTGGAGATTACATCTTTAGCATCAGATATCATTCTATTAATGGTCTCCAAAAGATTTTTGCCTGCTTCTTTGGTTTTTACCAGAGCAGAGAGCTTCGCTTTGAGTTGTTTATCTTCAGTTAGAATTGCCGATGCTTCCTTTCGTATCCTCTCTGTCAGATCAGGGAGTTCGGCTAATTTCTTCTCGTCAGCTTCGATTTCGGTTGACAGAGTCCTCAATTCGGCTTCTAGTTCAGCTTTTCTGGCCTTCTTCAGATCAAGTGCTGGCTGCAGTCTAGCTGATAACTCTTTGTTACTCTGAGCTTGAATATACAGATCTTTCAAAGATTGCTTAGCTATGGCTCTTCTTTGTTCTAAAGCTGGTTGTAAAGATTGACTTTTCAGAACCTGTCTGACTGCAGCAAATTGTTGGTCCAATTGAGAGATTGGTTCCAAAGAAGCTTGAATATCAACAGGAAGGTTTTGTTCAATGGGCTCAAGCATATCTCTCAGAAGATCAGCATCCTTGACTTGATCTTGGATGTCTTTGTGCAGAAAGGAGAGGATTTCCTTTAGTTTTGCCTGGGTTTCTTCTGATAAAGCCTGACTAGAAGAAATTTCCTCTGCTTGTTTGGCAACAAGATCATCCAAGGGAAATGAGTAGCTGGGTGATGAAGTTATTTTCTCCTAAAAAAAAAATAATATTGCCGAATTAATGATTATCCATTGAATAAAGAACTGGGGAGACTGGGTAATTATCTCTACCTCATTCCTGATCTCTTGGATGGAGAGAGAGGGCGGCTCAAGCTCAGGCAAAGATTCTTGTATGTCATGCTGAGGAGAGCTTGGAAGGTTCTTTGGTTGAGATGAGGCTTCTGGCTGAGGTACATCAGGTAGAGCTGAAGCTGGTTCTTGATGAAAAGGGGGGCTCTCCGAAATTGGATCCATTGAAGCTTGCTCTGTGACTGAAAGAAAGTTAGTACCGATGAAAAGAGTTTTAAAGGACAAGATGGTGAGAAATTTTACTAATCACTGAAGCATCGACAGGTCCTGTGCTAACGACCAATTGCTGTGATTTGGCCTGAAATCATAAAGGAACAGAAATGAGGAGAATGAAATTAGCATTTTTACTCGAGGAGGGAGAAATTTGACCTGTGCAGTTATTTTGCTGCTTGTTCTTTTCTTCTTTATAGATGAAGGGGCAGTTAGAGAAGAAATTTTTCTCTTGGCAGCAGGTGGTGCAGCAAGAGTTGGATCCAGACTGGCAGGCCTAGACATTATTTGAGCCAAAGAAGGAGAGTGATGCCCCAGAATAGATATTGGGCCTGCAGTGTTATATGCAATTGCTCTGGCCAGAGGGGCAGGGACTATGTCCTGCAGGATAACAAAGTTAAAGGTCGATGAAAGAGGATGTTATTGAAAAAACAGATGATTTATAAGCATGTTTACCTCTGAATTCGGCTGATAGTCAGGCATCAGATCAAGGCAAAGAGGGTGAACTGGCACATTGAAGATATGATCATGGAGTTCTTGCCACCAAAGAATAAAAGAAGGATGAGCAAGTGCTGTTGGCACAAAGGGTTCGATTTGGTAGATGGCTGCACAACACTTGTAATCAAAAATTCTTCTTGTTTCTGTGGAGTCTTTGGTGATCTGCCTGGGCTTGAGGAATTCATGGAAGAATAATCTTGGGGGCACTTGGCCACACCCTAATTGCCTGGCTACTGTATTCGGCTGGTAATATTCATATGAACTTTGAACCAGCCTTCCTCCACAAAATTCGGCTGGTAAGATGCAAGGCCGAATAAAAGTATTAAAAATTGCTGTGGACTCTACATCTATGCATCCGGTTTCGAAGCTGAATTCACAAGGAAAAGTGAGACTGTCATTGTCCATGTATGGGAACCAGAGGGGATTGGCAAAGCCTTTGAAGAAAAGTTCAAACAGTTCTCCAATGCTCTTGTTGATAGCAATAGTGGAGGCTGCTTCCCCATAGGTTTGACAGCCTTTGGTGCTCTGGGCTTCTGCTTCCTGGTAATTGACCGAGGGGAAGTGTCGGCTGTTGAGGTCAATGGAGACAATTTGGTGCATGTACAATTGCAGCCACATCTGGACGAACCACCAGGGACCATTGACGCAGGAAATTTTCTTGTTGGTGTGCATCTGATAAATGGTTTGATGGAGCATGTGATAGACACTTCCCAAGAGATATTTCCCGAGAGGGATAAGTGTGCCTGCAGCTAGGTCTTCGGCCATTACTATGTGATTCAGAGTTGGCTCATTGGCTTTACCACAGAAAACAAATCTGCACAACCACATATTCAGAAAGGCCCTGTATTCAACGTCAGTCAGAGGACCATCATGCATGTAAGTCTGGATGTATTTCTTATAGCCGACTCCAGTCTTCACCCCTGTCTGTTTGGAAGAACCTTTGTACCTGTATGGGTGTGTTATCCCTGTAATGTTCAGGCCGGTTATCATGTAGACATCGGCCAGGGTTGGAGTCATTGGTCCGTGACCAAAGAGGAAGGCATTCATGCCATTGGACCAGAAGTGACAAGCTGCAATCAGGAGATTTTCATTCTTGGGTGTTTCGGCTAGGGATAGCTCCAAGCAATGAGAAATGCGAAGACTGTCCCAATTCTGTGTCTGGGGGCTTTTATCTTCAAGAATCCTTTTGTACCAGTTTCTCCAGCCGGCGATTGGGGGCAGAGGCCAGTTCTTGAATGAATCTTGCCATTCGTGAGGTCTCGACAGTGAAGTTTTGAAAGGGATCCTCTGAGACTCGGCCGCAATAATTTCGGAGGGATCTGGATTCCCTGAGGGGCCGAGGAAGAAAGATGCGGATTGCTCCTCCGTAGGGGTCAAGATTTCAGTGGTCAGAGCCTATTGAGAACGGAAGAAGAACGATTCGGGAATTCAAAATGCAGCTTGAAAAGAATAATGCCGAATGTGATTGAGGAAAACGGAACTTACTTGAAGAATTTGATCCTGGTTCGCCATTTGAAGATCGGAGCTTGAAAGATTCGACGAACTAGGGTTTAAGTTTGAGAACGCACTCTGAGGATTTGGGAGCGGAAAACGGATGTCGAGCGGGCTCAGCCTGGAAATGTTGGGGATTCCTGGTCAATTCCGAGATAAAAGTATCCTTTATCCCGAAATTGAAGGGGCATGTGTTGACACCAAAAATTAGCACCAGGAAGAGGCTGACATGTGAGCCGGATTTGGTGGAAGGATGCCATTCGGCTAAAGGGCTTTCTCTGAGGCATTCGGCAAAGATGCTCTGCGGTCGGGAATGCGTTATCATTCGGCAGAGGCATTGTTCCGCAGGCGAAGAGCGGTAGTGTTCGGGAAGGCATGATGACGTGGATCAATATAAGGAAAAGGCCGGTTCGAACAAGGAACGCAATATGGGCACGAAGATTCGTCACTTATTTTTAGAAACAAGTATTGTAGTCGTGTCCGACTAGGAGTTGTATCAAGACCTGGGTATAAATATAAACCCATGGCAATTGTAAAAGGGACAATCAATCAATACAACAAACCGGCCCCGTGCCAACATCGAGTCCTTTAGTCGAGTCGTCGAGTTCTTCGAGAGGAGTCATCGATCCGTCGACCTCCGTAAGTACCGGCAACCTTGTATCATGCTTAGTATCATGCGGTGGATTTAAGCTTTGATGCAAGTAGTCTTGTTACCATGCTTAGTATCATCCGGTGGATTTAAGTTGTGGTCTCAAGAAGGTTCCTCTGTTAGGTCATGAGCCATGCGGTGGGCTAAGATCTAGTATGGACCAGGTTATCGGCTCTGTTAGATTTCGGCAAGATCTAACAGATTCATCAAGTTACCTCGTGTTGCTTCGTTTTTACTCTGTGCTTTAATTCATGCAACACACCTTTGCCCAATCTAGATCGGCCAGAATCGGCTTTGCTTTACGGTGCGACGACTTATCCCCTCATAGCCGAATCCGAAACCGATCTAGGTTGCCACGTGTCGCGGGTTCGAACTTGTCGGTATCGTATCGGTCTTGACAGAACCGGGTATCATGCGGTAGATGCAGGTTTTTGGGTCGTCTTAGAGCTAATCATCCGGTGGATTAGAATTCGATTCGATCTGATAGATTTATCTTTACCGATTAAGTTTGTTCCTTCGCCGCGGACCCCGATTCGGCTAAGTAGCCGTATTCGGCAGTGCTCTCACGAGTGAACGTGTGTTCGTGGGTTTGCATTGGACAATGAATGCTTTTAGCCTTTCACGATTAGATTGTATCATGCGGTGGATTGATCTAATCTGATTGGTGGTGTGACCTCAAACGAGTTGTATCATGCGGTGGATTAATTCGTTTGTTGCCGCGCTTGACGGGTGCTGCTTTCGGCCTATGCATTCTTGTTTCAATGTAAATTCGTGACTGTGTTGTGGGTTCGTAATTAAACATTGAATGCTTTTAGCTTTTCATGGTTAGATTGTATCATGCGGTGGATTGGTCTAATCTGATTAGTGGTGTGGTCTCAAACAAGTCGTATCATGCGGTGGATTAACTTGTTTCGTTATCATGCTTGACGGGTGCTGCTTTCGGCCTATGCATTCCTTGTTTACTACGAATTTATGATCATGTTTCACCCTTTTATTTATCTATCATGTTCTGTTTCTCGTTAATCGGCTATGAGTATGTATTACAATGTTTATTCGGTTGAAAGCCGATCTTTCGTCATGCTTACGTCACGCATTCGGCAATGCGTTCCTTGCGTGCCTTGCCGATTGCCGAATGAGGCTTTAACTGCCGACAGATAGCTTCTCTGTAGCTATTTGTCGTTCGAAATTGGCTCCATAGCCGCAAATATGGAACTGTCTGGTCTCACCCGGCACGTTCCAGGTTTTGATCTAAACGTTTTGTCCCTTTGTTAGTTTTCAGGCAAACTGACTGGCACGCTTCCGGATTCAAAAGCCCGGGCCACGTGTGAAGCTAGCTAATTCGGCTTGCTGTGTGCTTGGCGTGAGGTGCGGATTTTACGTCAACACTAGCGTAGGTGTGGTACCTAGTCTAGATGGTAACCTTGGTTTATTCCCGTCGCAACGGAGGTGGTAGCCGTGAGGTGGTGACAGCCCTTTCGGTCTTCGTAGCCCATCACGTTAGTTCCGGTCCGTAGGATCCCCCAGTTGGGAAATAGTGGCACCCCTTCTCATCCCTTTATGTGTGTCACCGGTTCCCTTGTCCCGATGCTGAGATAATAGAACTAGAAAGAGAACCATAGATGGCATTCTTCATGCTAGCCGTAACCTTTGCTAGAGATATCTCAAGGCCAGTGGAAGTATATAGGAATCCCCTCTTGTCTCGTTGTTCTCCCACTAGCTAGACCACTCTTCTATCTATATCCTAAACTTCTCCTTGTGTGTGTCAACTGCATACCACTCCTATCCTATCCTTTACCCCCGCCTTGTTAGCCGGTACTATAATTAGTAGTTACATCCTTGTCAATAGTCGATACTCTTTATCCAATGCTTCTCTGCGGAAATATAAATACGACACCTAGGAATACTCCCGGGTGAAATGCTACATCGGTATCCGTGTGCTTGCGGATTTATATCTGTATCGTAAGAATACCAATGAACACTCCTTGCACCATTACTGGGATTCACAATCCTGATAGTGGATCGTAAGAAGTGTCAACACCCGGATGGATTCCTGGAGTGCCACCTCTGCAGAGTGTAAACTATACGTATAGCCGTGTCCACGGTTACGGACGACCCGCTTCTGATAAGTTCCGACTAGCATGAGAATCTGCTTTCTTACCTCATCCTTGATTTTGGTTATGAGAGATTGGTCCAGCGTTGCTGATGAGACAAGGTGGGGAGGGAGCTCACCGAGTCGACTAGTGAGCGAAAGGTGTTGGTGGAAGATGTTTGCGGGAACCTGCTGTGGCAGGACGAGCCCGATGTGAATGTGAGGCTGATGGGTGGATCTGGGGAGTGGATGTGCTTGTGAGGAAAGGAGTTGGTGATGAGATGAATTTGGGTTATTGCTGCTGCTCGCATAGGAAAACCCTGGCTTAAACCTTGATTATTTCTATACCTTAGAATAGGCCACTTTAAGCTTGCTTCATATTATGGTTGGTGATGTGAACCTGTCCCATTTCCTTGGGGGACAGACTTTGGGTTCTTAGGTGAAGACCCCGACCACGAGTTCAACCAGGACAGGTGGTACGATTGAAGGGTGCGCGCTATGCTCAAGGATGCCTGCGGGAAGTGGACCCAGATGATTTAGCTACCGCTTCGTAGCTGTTTCTTACTGTCGATTTAGCCCAGAGGGCTTGTACCAGACCGCTATGTTTTATATATGTCATGTATTGGATCTCTTATCGCTGTATGGATGTGATATTCGACTGAGAAGAGTTCTGTACGAGATAGCTGCTATTCCTGGGACTATCTCGAGGGTACAAGGAGTCGGATTCTTGTCGTCGAGAATCCGGTTCGTTTCAGTTGGTATCAGAGCCATACTTGACCGTAGCGCGTAACCCTTAGACCGGAAAACTTAGGACAGAAGCTCTAACTGAGTCTCTCATTTTATATGAAACCCCTTGGACTGTTTCAAAACTATACTTATGTAAATCTCAACTATTTACACTATTTTTACCCTTACCTTACCTTACTAACTTGCTAACTTACTAACAACCCCACCAACTATATGGCAGATGGCAGCAAGAAGAGAAGCGATTGAACGGCAGGAGATCAGGACAACCAGAGCAGAATGTGGAGGTTTGGCAGTACTGTTGAGAGAGCTGTTGCAAGAAGTCGGGATAGATGTGGACAACATCTTCTACGAAGGGTGGACCTACGGGCCTGGTGAAGGAGTCCTGACGAAGTTGCAGATGGTTGTGCCGCACATCGTTGGGCGCCCAAGGTCACTGAGACTTCAAGCTGCAGCTAGCGAGAACACCTTCAGTCGGGCAGTGCAGACAGTTGCCATGAGGATACTCCGCCTTGCTACACACGTGTACCGGGACCAGCTCCGCAACACCCGCTTTCGGTACCTGCCGCGGGCCCTTGAAGAACCAGGCGACAGAGCCGAAGTCAGCACCTACGCTCACGCAGCTGACCGAGAAAGAAATGCAACCCTACGGACCACAGTGCGGTGTGTGGTTGAGCATGAGTATTTAAACATAGGCCTCAAACAAAAGGTGGTCAAGCTAAGGGAGAAAGTGTGGGAGAGGGAGAACCAGCTGATGGACAAAGACAAGAGAATAGAATGGCTTGAACGACGCCTAGAGGCAAAACAAATGAAGATCTGTGCCCTTGAGCACGAAGCTGTCAGTAGAGTACACCTGGCTGAACTGATCGCAGCTACTCAGCAAGCTCGCGATATCAGGCTTGAAGATCAGATAGAAGAAAAAGATAAAGCTTTAGCTGCCAAGGACGAAGAAATTGAAGAGCTGAAGGAAGAGCTGAGCTACCTGGACGAGCTGAAAACAGACCTGCAGGAAGAAGTGGACACACTCAAGGACAAGAACTCACAGAGCTACCAGCTAGTGAAGTACTTGGGTATGCAGCAGGTCATGACAAAAGAAGAAACACGAAGGACCCTTAGCAGTTGGGTAAGATCGGACAGAAAGAGGGTGGCTGAAGTGATTTCACTGAACCAGCAGCTTCCCGAGGAGTGCAGAGTGGAGCCCCGGACAGAGCACTACCGGGTCACACCAGAGACAGAGATAGGGGAGACAGACAGAGACTGAGACTGTGAGGTTGGCAGCGCGCCTCACACGCCATCAGTAGCAGTAGGCGGTGAGAGATGCAGTAGTCAGATTCAGCAGTTGTACTGAGATATGATGAGTCTTGTACCTATCTTTTTGAGCAGATGCTTAGATGTAGAGTTCACGCCCACCTTTTGGCTCAGCCGCGATGTAGCATGCGCTTAGATGTACTAATCCTCAAGGTTTCAGGAGCTGGCCTCGGGATAGTACTAATGTCTAGGGTGTAATGCTGTTATGAGTGATTGGTCCTTGTGGCTGTTCTAGCTGTTTTATCGATCTTCCTATTGAGTGTAATATAGTGTTGAGTCTATTTCTTGTGTGCAGCTCCTAATATAGATTTCGCTATCTTTAACCATTACCTGACCGCCACGATATCTGTAACGAAAATGCAGCAACATGTCAATCCGAAGATCCAACCGTCTGTTGGCACGTTTCGAGGAAGATAAGCAAGAAGAAGCAGCTATGGCAGGAAGGGGTAGAGGTCGTGGCAGAGGTAGAGGTCGTGGGAGAGCAACCGTCGCAGCCAGAGGCCGGGGTCGTGGACGCGCAGCAGGCGTGCCCCAGCCCAAGGACAACGCAGTAGGAGGTGGTGAAGAGGAGGTTGCAATGGGACAACCGGCAGTGGGACCGCAGGTGAACCTGTAGAACAACCAGCCACTGCCACCGCCTAACTTGGCCGAAGTGATGACTACTCAAACTCAGCTGATGCAACAGATGGCACAGGCCAACACTCAGATGATGCAAGCATTGCAATGTATCCAGGAAAACCAGAATCAGAACCGTTAGGGACACCGTGAAGAAGACCTGCAAAGGAAGATTGAGAGTTTTATCAGGCTGAAAGCCCCCACTTTTGACTACTCGGACGAGCCACTCGACGCACACGACTGGCTGCGTACCATAGAGACCAAGCTGGACCTGACAGACTACACAGAGGAGGAGTGTGTGGCCCTTGCGGCACACCAGCTGGAGGGCGCAGCAAAAGCGTGGTGGGAGAGCTACTGTGACTCTCACGCAAACCCTGCTCAGATCACCTGGCTAGAGTTTTGCGAAGCTTTCAAGGAGTACCACATCGTAGAACAAGTCATGGTGCACAAGGCAATGGAGTTCAGGACAATGACCCAAGGTGGTTTGTCTGTAGCTGAGTACGCTCGACACTTTGCTAAGATGTCGAGGTACGCTCCTGAAGACGTCAACACCGAAAAGAAGAAGCAGTTTTGGTTCCAGTGTGGCTTGCACAGAGGTCTGAGGACAGCACTCACAGCGAGTTCACACAGGTCACTCAGAGAGCTGATCGACAGGGCTATCGTGGTAGAGAAGGAGAGAGTGGGTCTAGAAGACACATGGAGAGAGAAAAAGCGCAAGGCTGAACAACTGCTCAGCAACCGGTTGAGCCAGAGGCCGAGGAGCGGCCAGAACAACGTACTCAGAAGAGGCTTTCAGCAGGGCAACAGTCAGGGAAGCTCAGGGATCAACAGGAACAACAACTACTCAGTAAACCGAAGCAATTACAACAACAGTTTTGGCAACAGGGGCAGTAGTCATAGCAGCTTTGGCAACCGAAACAACTACACTGGACAGGGAAACCCCAACTGGAAGCCAAACAACACGCCCAGAGTTGACGGAGGGACCTCAGTAGTCTGCTTTGCTTGTGGGAAGCCCGGTCACAAGTCCTTTAACTGCCCAGAGAAGAAGAACAAACAGACCCCAGCCAAGGCACCGGCACCTGGAGGACAAGACAGGTAGCCAGCTTCAGCGCTGAGGGGACGCCTCAACCACCTGACAGAGGAAGAAGCCGAGGACGAACCTGACGTTGTACTCGGTGAGTTTTTAGTAAACGGCATTCCAGCTTTGATACTGTTTGACTCTGGTGCAACTGGATCATATATCTCGTCAAAGTTTGTGAAAGAGCAGTCTTCCCCGACAATACCTAAGGCTAGACCTATAGTCACTACTTCTCCCTTAGGAGAGCTTAGGTGCACCTTAGAGTGCCCAGCAGTTAGTCTGATGATAGGTGGGCAGGAGTTCGCAGGAGACCTGACAGTCCTGAAGTCAGACGGAATTGACGTGATACTGGGAATGGATTGGCTGACAGAGCACAAAGGGGTAATCAGTTGCTCGCTCAGAACAGTTGAGTTGACACACCCTAGCGGAGTCAAAGTAACGGTAGAGCCACAAAGAAGAAGAACAGGGAAGGAGTCCAGAACATGTATTCTGAGACAGTTGGTATACTCTATCGAGAAAAAGACGATCGAAGAAGTACCTGTTGTGTGTGAGTACCCTGACGTGTTTCCCGAAGAGCTACCAGGACTACCACCTGACCGAGACGTAGAGTTCATAATCGAGCTGCAACCAGGCACAGGGCCCATTGCCAAGAGACCGTACAGAATGTCAGTGGAAGAGCTGGAGGAACTCAAGAAGCAGCTGAAAGAGATGCTAGAAAGCGGGGTGATTCGACCAAGTGCATCCACATGGGGATTGCCAGTGTTGTTTTGTGAAGAAGAAAGATGGGTCAATGCGCATGTGCGTAGACTATCGATCCCTGAACGCAGTGACAATCAAGAACAAATACCCGCTACCACGAATTGATGATTTGCTAGATCAATTGAAGAAAGCCAAGTACTTCAGTAAGATTGATCTGAGGTCGGGATACCACCAGATGAAGATTAGAGAAGGCGACATTCCCAAGACAGCCTTTGTGACTCGGTACGGGCAGTACGAGTTCACCGTTGTGTCCTTCGGTTTGACCAACACACCCGCTTACTTCATGAACATGATGAACAAGGTATTCATGGAGGAACTAGACAAGTTCGTGGTGGTGTTCATTGATGACATACTGATCTACTCAGAAACAGCCGAAGAACATGAGGAGCACTTAAGGATTGTGCTAGAGAAGCTGAGGCAGCACCAACTCTACGGGAAGTTCAGCAAGTGTGTGTTTTGGCTGGAGAAAGTAGCCTTTTTGGGCCACGTGCTGACAGCTGAGGGCGTAGCAGTAGACCCAGAAAAGATTGAGGCAGTAGCAGAATGGAAGCAGCCGAAGAGTGTCACGGAAATCCAAAGCTTTCTGGGTTTGGCAGGTAACTACAGAAGGTTTATTGAGAACTTCTCCAAGATTGTCAAGTCAATGACCAAAGTACTCAAGAACAACGTCCCGTTTGAGTGGACAGACAAGTGTGAAAGAAGTTTCCAAGAGCTCAAGCACAAACTCACTACAACACCAGTATTGACCCTGCTAGATATTCGCAAGGATTTCGTAGTCTATTGCGATGCTTCGAGACAAGGTTTGGGATGTGTCCTAATGCAAGAGGGAAAGGTTGTTGCTTATGCATCAAGGCAGCTGAGGAAACATGAGGAAAACTACCCCACACATGATTTAGAACTGGCAGCAGTGGTACATGCTTTGGAGATCTGGAGGCACTATCTGATTGGCAACAAGTGCGATATCTACACATATCACAAGAGTTTGAAGTACTTCTTTACACAGTCCGAGCTGAACATGAGGCAGAGGAGGTGGTTAGAACTGATCAAAGATTACAACTTGGAGATACACTACCATCCTGCAAAGCAAACGTAGTGGCAGATGCCTTGAGCCGAAAGAGTTATTGCAACAACTTGATGATAGAAGAAAGTCAGCCAAAACTAGCAAAGGAGTTGTACATGCTGAAACTCGAGCAAGTAGAAGAAGGAAAACCCAAGGAAATGAGGGTGAAGTACAACCTAGAAGACCGAATCAAAGAAGCTCAAGGAAAGTGTCCAGAAATCCAAGAAGTAAAAGAGGATATCCAGCGAGGAGTGGCACCTGACTTCCGGGTAGATGAAGCAGGGACAGTATGGCTGAAAGACCGTATTTGTGTACCGCAGGACAAGGAAATCAGGAGAACAATTCTCTCAGAGGCTCACGAGTCCAAGTACTCGATACACCCAGGATGCACCAAGATGTATCAAGATCTGAAGGATAAGTTCTGGTGGAAGAAAATGAGAGAGGACATAGCAGAGTATGTAGTCGCGCCTCTTGTCGAAGAATCAAGGCAGAACATCAAAGGCCAGTAGGACTGCTGAAACCATTGGAAATTCCCATGTTGAAGTGGGAAGATATCAGCATGGACTTCGTGGTTGGCTTACCTCGCACTCAGAAAGGGAATGATGTCGTTTGGGTCATAGTTGATCGGCTGACAAAGGTAGCCCACTTCATACCAGTAAAAGGCACATACCCAGTGAGCAAACTAGCAGAACTATATATAGACAACATTCTCAAGCTGCATGGGGCACCAAGGAGTATTGTGTCAGACAGAGGACCACAATTCACAGCTCAGTTCTAGAAAAGCCTACATCAAGCCATCGGGACAACCTTGGAGTATAGCACAGCTTACCACCCTCAGACAGATGGGCAGACCGAAAGAGTGAACTAGATTCTTGAAGACTTGTTGAGGGCATGTGTTCTGGCTTATAGTACAGTCTGGGAGAAGAGTCTATCTTATGCAGAATTTTCCTACAACAACAGCTACCAGGCCAGCCTGCAGATGTCCCCCTTTGAGGCACTATATGGCAGAAAATGCAGAACGTATCTAATGTGGTCAGAGGTGGGAGAACGAACGTTCTTTGGTCCTGATATGATAGTGGAGGCAGAAGAAAATGTGGCCAAGATCTGAGAGCACCTGAAGGTAGCTCAGAGCCGACAAAAGAGCTATGCAGATAAAAGGAGACGAGATCTAGAGTTTGAAGTAGGGGACTTCGTCTACCTAAAATTGTCACCCCTCAGAGGGCATAAGAGATTCCAAGTGAAAGGGAAGCTAGCACCCCGTTTTGTGGGACCGTATCAGATACTGAAGAGAATAGGAAAGCTAGCCTACAGGCTAGACCTACTAGAGGACTTAGCTGGAGTACACCTAGTGTTCCATGTATCTCAGCTGAGAAAGTGTCTAAGAGTACCAGAACATGAGGTCAAGATAGAGGCATTGGACCTACAAGACACCTTGGAGTACCTGGAGTACCCAGAGAGGATACTAGACAGAGCAGTTAAAGAGACCAGAAGCACAACTATCCCGTTTTGCAAAGTGCAGTGGAGCAATCATTCCGAAAGGGAGGCTACTTGGGAGAAGGAGTCAGTACTAAAAGAGAGATACCCCCACTTGTTTAAACCATAGGTAACCACAAATCTCGAGGACGAGATTCTTGTGAGGGGGGAAGACTGTAACAACCCAAAATTTCGTAGGAAAATGTTGAATGCAAAAATGAGGATTTAAAATTTTTTGGTGAATTGTTGTGCATGCAAACCAACATATAAGGTTGCTCTCTATTTGCTCCCTCTACTCTTAGGCAAATTTAAATTTAAATAAAAATGATTTGAAGTGCTAAGGACCAAATAGTTGTGATTTGGAGTTATTTTGGTTTTATTGGATTTTTGGTTGTGTTTGAATTCAAATCCTAAATTTGAATTCCAACAAATACTAACTAAACTAATTCAAACCTTTACTAACATTCCTTGGGCCGATTTCCTTTCGAAGTCTATCTTCGCCCCCTGATCTTTTTCCCCAAGCCAGCCGACCGAATCAGCCCAGCCGGCCATTCGGCCCAGCTGCGGCCCAGCAACTCACCCGCGCCCCCTCCTTTTCTTCTGTCGCCGATAGGCGGGCCCCGCCTGTCAGCTTTCTCTTCCTTCCCTCTCTTCTCCGCGCACGACACCCTGCCCTCTGCCGCCGCGCCCGTGACCTCGAGCCGGTCCCATCAGCCCCCTTCGCGGCCCGTCGCGATGATGACGCGTGTCCGCAGAAGCTCAAGCCCTCCATCTTGCCGTCCGCGCCCCAACCGAACCCTAGCCACGCTGCCCTACAAGTACCCGCGCCGCGGCAACTCCCTTCTCCAGCCGCCACACCCTTTGGGGTTTTCTTCGCCACCATGTTGAAGCCGAGGGTGAGAGGAGGGAAGAGGAGTCGGAGGAAGGAGGAGGGAAGCAGAGGAAGGGAAGCCGACGCCAAGCGCCGCGCCGCCGCCCGTGGGGACGCCGGAGAGGAGCCGGACCAGAGCTGTACGTGGGAGCGCGAGGATCACCGACGAACCGCGAGTCTTCCCCGAGCTGCGGTGTTCATCTTCTAGCCCCTAGGTGAGCTGCCGCCGTCGACCCCCTTTTCTTCCCTTGTTCCGGCCGAGCGCCGCCGGTCTTGTGCTCGCCGTCGTCCAGCCGTCTCTGGGATCCGACCTTCGTGTTGTGGCCGTGTTCATCTCTTGCAGGACCCCGTTGCGCCGCTAACCAATTTGCAAACCGCCGACGACTGAACCGCAGCCGAGGCCACCGCGGCAGAGCTCTGCTCGCCGCGCGCGCACGCCGAGGCCGTCGCCGCGGGCCTGGGTGGTCAGGACCCTGCGCCAGGATTGTGCGTGAGCAAGCCGAACCCAAACCTGCACTCCCTGAGCCGCGCCGAAGATCTGAGCCACTTCGCCGGAGTGTCGCCGCCGCGCTCTGGCCGCGCCGTCGCCACGACGTCGCGCGCTCGTGTGCGGGAGCACTGAGCCACACGGTTGGCCACACCAGCACGCCACACGCACAGCCGCAGAGAATCCCGTGGCATCCACAACCTGATCCCGTGCGCCCGGTGCACCGTGAACCCATGACACGGTCCACTGTGGACCTGAGTCCACCAGACCAGCGCAGCCGACTCGTTCCCTTGGGCCTAAAGTTAAACCTCAAGTCCGGAATCGCCCCCTGGACTTTCTCGGCCTAGTCACCTTTCGGCCCGTTGCCAGCCCAGACATTGTTTTCCTTTTTCTTTTTCTTTTAAATGCGCTGACGCCTGGGGCCCACCTGTCATACTCTGGCAGTCACTAACATGCGGGACCCACTGACCAGGCTGACCCGTTGACCCCTGACCGTTGACCAGTCAACGCTGACGTCATCCGGACCCCATGATGACGTCAGCATAGGGCTGGCCCACTGATGACGTCGTGCTGACGTCAGCAGGCTAATTTTTGTGTCTGTTTTCTTTTCAGAAATTATTTATTATTTTCAGAAAATGATTTAAACTTCGAAAATTAATAATAAATCAACCGTAGCTCAGAAAAATATGAAACCAGTTTCTATATTTTTCTAAAATCATGATCTATACGTTAGTGTAGAGTTTAGTATTCTTTGGGTCTTATTTCCTCGCTGTTTTGGTGTTTCTTTGCCAGTAGTCGCGTCTTATTTTAATTTCCGCGACTCTAGGAGCTCCGGAGAACCTGGAGGAGCCGGACTACCCCGACAACTGCTTTGAAGAGGAGGAAGAAGCCTACCTAGGTTCACGCCCGACCAATCTCTGAAATACCTATTAGACATGCAACTAGTATGCTAGTGCTCTACTTTACTCGCATGATAAACCTGCACTGCCTTTGTTAATAACCTGTTACCTTGCTACCTACTACTCACTTTATGGAATATGCTATGCTATGCATGTGTTGGGATGGTTGTGATTTGATCCTCTTGGCGTGAGTTGTGGGTGGAATGGGAGGTGTAGTGCAGCTAGGCGGTGAAAACGAGTAATAACAACTCGATCGTTTGATCGGGGTGCTTGAGGACTGCACTCGGGCAGTCCCTACGGAGTACCTGTTGCGGGTACATGGTTCTTGGATATTTGGTTACTAGAGGAGTTTGGGCGGCAATACCTGATATGGGTGCCGATTGCGGACCGTTGCGGCGGATCGCTTATGACGCTGATACTCGCTTTACCGACAATTAAGGACCGAGTCGAGTTCCACCTTTGGACGTGGGAATACCGTGCTCACCATCTACCCAGAATGGGGAGGGTTCCAGCAAGCCTACTCTAGTGCGGCGCCGAGACTGTAGGAGATTCGAGCTTGATTTGTGTAAGGGGGTGTTGACGTAAAATCCGCACTTCACGCCAAGCACACAGCAAGCCGAATTAGCTAGCTTTACACGTGGCCCGAGCGTTTGAATCCGAAAGCGTGCCAGTCAATTTTCCTGAAAACTGACAAAGGGAGAAAAGATGTTTAGATAACACCTGGAACGTACCGGGTGATACCAGTCAGTTCCATATTTGTGGCTACGGAGCCAGTTTCGAACGACATATAGCTACAGAGAAGCTATCTGTCAGCAGTTAAAGCATCATTCGGCAATCGGCAAAGCACGCAGGAAGCGCACTGCCGAATGCGTGACGTAAGCATGACGAAAGATCGGTAGTTGACTGAATAGACATTGTAACGGATATTCATAACCGATTAACGGAGAACAGAGCATGATAGATAAATAAAAGGGCGAAAACATGACCATAATTTCATAATAAACAAGAATGCATAGACTAAAAGCACTAGTCTACCGCATGTCTAGGTACTTTTCAACCCGTCGAGCATGAAACAAGCAAGTTAATCCACCGCATGATACGACTTGCTTGGAATCACACCACACACCAAGAATAGATCAATCCACCGCATGATATACCCTAATCGTGGAAGGCTAAAAGCATTCTTTATTTAAAACAAAACCGTGAACATGTTTCACTCGTGGCGATGCTGCCGAATACAGCTATATAGCCGAATCGGGTTCCATGAAGAAGGAACATGCTTCGTTGATGATGATAGGTCTATCAGATCGAATCGAATTCTAATCCACCGGATGATTAGCTCTAAGACGACCCAAAAACCTGCATCCACCGCATGATGCTCGGTTCTGTCAAGATCTACACAAGACCAACGAGCTTGGACCCGCAACACGTGGCAATCCAGATTGACTTCGAATTCGGCTACGGAAACGCAGTGCATTATGAGCTAGAACCGAATCTAATCAATCTAGACTGGGCAAAAGAGTGTTGTAATGAATTAAACATAAAGGTAAAATCCAGAGCAACACATGGTAACTTAATGGATCTATCAGATCTTGCCAAAATCCAATAGAACCGATAACTTGTTCCAAGCTAAAACTTAGCCCACCGCATGGCTCATGATCTAACAATGGAACCTTCCTGAACCAAAGCCTAAATCCACCGCATGATACTAGGCATGGTGCAGGGTTGCCGGTACTTACGGAGGTCGACGGATCGATGATTCCTCTCGAAGAACTCGACGACTCGACTAAAGGACTCGAAGTTGGCACGGGGCCGGTTTGTTGTATGATTGATTGATTGTCCTTTTTACAATTACCACGGGTTTATATTTATACCCAGGTTTCGACACGACTCCTAATCGATTACGATTACATTATTTATTTCCTAAAAAAGATAAACGCCGGGGCACCGTATCCATCTTGCATTCCAAGTTAAACCAGCCTTTTCCTTATACTTGATCCACGTCATCACACGCCCCCGAATGCCTTTTGCGAAATAGTTCTCTTGCCGAATGACGATGCATTCCCGACCGCAGAACGTCTTTACTGAATGCTCTAGGAAAAAACTCCTTCGCCGAATGATATCTTTTCAACGAATCCGGCCCACATGTCAGCTTCTTCCTGGTGCCAATTTTTGGTGTCAACACATGCCCCTTCAATTTCGGGATAAAAGATAATTTTATCTCGGAATTGACCAGAAGCACTCAACATTCCCAAGTTAGTTCCGCTCGACACCCGCTTCTCCTTTTGAATCTTTAAAGCTCTCGTCCGGATCCGAACCCTAGGTTATCGACTTCCAAGATTCAATCTTCAAATGGCGAACCAAGATTTTGCCCTCCAGGTAAGCTTCAATCCCCTCAAGCACATTCGGTATTCTTCTTTCGATTTGCATTTTAAATTTCCTCTCATCTCCTTCCATTCTTGATAGGCACTAGCTGCCGAAATCCTTATCCCCGTTGAGGAAAAAGCTCCATCCTACTTCCTCGGCCCTGTAGGGAATTCAGATCCTTCCGAACTCATCGCGGCTGAATCTCAGAGGGTTCCTTTCAAGATTTCATTAACAAAATCTCATGAGTGGCAAGACGCCTTCAAGAACTGGCCTTTGCCCCCAATTGCCGGCTGGAGAAATTGGTACAAAAGGATATCTGATGACAAAAGCCCCCAAACACAGAACTGGGACCATCTGCGTATTTCTCATTGCCTGGAGCTGTCACTAGCCGAAACACCAAAGAACGAGAACCTTCTGATTGCAGCTTGCCACTTTTGGTCCAATGGTGCAAATGTCTCCTACTTTGGCCGATGTCTACATGATGACCGGCCTGAACGTTACAGGAACTGTATATCCATATGACCACAAAGGTTCCTCCAAGCAGACAGGAGTAAAAACAGGGGTTGGATACAAGAGATACATCCAGAACCATATGTCTGATGGCCCTCTGACTGATGTCGAATATAGAGCCTTCCTGAACATGTGGCTATGCAGATCAGTCTTCTGTGGCAAAGCCAATGAGCCAACCCTGAATCATATCGTGATGGCTGAAGAGCTGGCTGCCGGAAAATTCATTCCACTTGGGAAATACCTCCTGGGAAGTGTCTACCATATGCTCAATCAAACCACCCACCTGATGTATACCAGCAAGAAAATCCCCTGTGTCAATGGTCCTTGGTGGTTTGTCCAAACGTGGCTGCAGTTGTACATGCATCAAATCGTCGCTATTGATCTCAACAGCCGAGACTTTCCTTCAATTAATTACAAAGAAGGAGAAACCCGGAGAACCAAAGGTTGTCAAACCTATGGAGAAGCTGCCTCCACTGTATCTATCAACAAGAACATCGGTGAACTGTTTGAGCTCTTCTTCAAAGGCTTTACTCATCCTCTTTGGTTCCCATATCTGGACAATGACAACCTCACTCTCCCTTGCGAATTCAGCTTTGAAACTGGATGCACTGATGTACAATCTATAGCGATCTTCAATGCCTTCATCCAGCCCTGCATCCTGCCAGCCGAATTCTGTGGAGGAAGGCTGGTTCAAAGCACTTACGAATATTATTAGCCAAATATGATGGCTAGACAGTTGGGATGTGGCCAAGTGCCCCCTAGGCTATTTCTTCACGAATTTCTCAAGCCTAGGGAGATTGTCAAGGATTCCACAGAGACAAGAAGGATTTTTACTTATAAATGCTGCGGAACTATCTATGCACCTGATCCTTTTGTGCCAATAATATCTGCCCATCCTTCTTTCACTCTCTGGTGGCAAGAACTCCATGATCATATCTTCAACATGCCAATCCATCCCTTCTGCTTCGAGTTAATGCCTGATTATCAGCCAACTTCAGAGGTAATACGCTTATCCCTTCATCTGTCTCAATAATATTAACCCCGATTGATTCTTATTCTCTCATCTTGCAGGATATAACACCTGCCCCTCTTGCCAGGGCGATCTTGTACAAAGCTGCAGGCCCAATATCTGCCTTGGGGCACCAATCTCCTACCTTGGCTCAACTGATGGCTAGACAGGCTTCTCTAGATCCAATACTTACTAGACCATCATCTGTCAAGAGGAAAACCCTTTCTTTAACTGCTCCCTTAGTTGTAAAGAAGAAAAGAACAAGCAGCAAAAAAGTTATCAAGGTCAGAGCCTTCTTCTTTTGACCATAATGCCATTGGTATTTTGCTCAGCTTTATCTCTTCTTGGTTTCAGGTCAGAGAACAACAACTAGCAATCAGCACAGATCTTGCCGATGCTTCATTGACTGGTAAAATTCTACCACTTTATCATCTTAACTTCTTTTCATCGGCACTCATTCTTTGTTAACTACAGAACAATCCTCAATGGATCCAATCTTGGAAAGCTCTTTTTCTCATCACGATTCACCTTTAGCTTTGTAACTTCTTCCTCAATCAGAAGCATTATCTTCACCAAGAGATCTTCCAGCTTCTCCTCAGCAAGATACACAGAATCTTTCCATTGAGCCTGAGAGGCTTCCTTCCCCCATTCAGGAAGTCAGGAACGAGGTAAACAAAATCATTCAACCTTCTCTATCCTTTTTCTCAGCGGATTATTACTAATTCGGCAAGACTTTCTTTCAGGAAAAATCCATTTCATCATCCAGCTATTCTTTTGCTGTGGAAGACTTGGTTGCCGAACAAGGGGAAGAAACATCTTCTGGCCAAACTCTGTCAGAAGAAAATCAAACAAAGCTGAAAGATATCCTTGCTTTGCTGCACAAGAGTATCCAAGATCAAGTCAAAGATGCTGATCTCTTAAGGGATGTACTGGAATCCATTGACCAAGAACTCCCTGATGATATCAAAACTTCTTTGGAACCAGTTTCTCATTTGGATCAACAATACACCGCAGTAAAGCAGGCTCTAAAAAACCAATCTTCTCAACCAGCTCTGGAACAGAGGAGATCCACAGCCAAACAATCTGTGAAAGACCTGCATACTCAAGCTCAGAACAGCAAAGAATTACTGACCAAATTGGAATCTGAACTTGAAAAGAAGAAGGTCAGAAAAGCTGCACTTGAAGCCGAATTGAGAGATCTATCGGCCGAAATTGAAGCTGATGAGAAGAAGATAGTTGAGCTTCCCAAATTAACAGAGAAGATGCGAAAGGAAGCTTCATCAGCTCTGAACGAAGAAAAACAACTCAAGGCAAAGCTTGCTGCTCTGGCTAGAACCCAAGAAGCTGACAAAAACTTATTAGAGAGCATTAGCAATATGATATCAGATGCTAAAAATGTAATCTCAAAGTACTTGGGCTTGTAATTGTAACAAACAGTCGATAGTCGAATGCTTTATCAATCCTGCAATCTTGCCATTTCTTATCTCCCTTTTTCTCCATTGTGGATAACTCATTCGGCAAAGCTGGCTATAACAGTGTCAGACCCGAAAACGCTTCAAACACGACATAGCCGAATCTCATTCAGTCAAAACTGAATACGACTCGGTAAGAATCCCAAACGACATGGAAATCGACCGGTTGGAAAATCCTTTCCACCTTCCGAACTCCTTGGGATATGCACCATAATCTTCGGCCACGATCTCTTCGTTAGTTCCATAAATAAGAACCTTGAGCGCTCCTAATCTTTTATCAAATCCTCCGTCTTCCAAGCTTTCTGCTAGCCTGAGCCCCCTCTTCCTCGAGCACAGTAATCTCCAGAAAACCCCAATGACCAACAACAGCGGAAGACGCCCGGCCGTCGACGAAGCTGAAGGGAGCCGCGCCAGTGCTCGTCGGAGGTGATGACTGTCTGCCTCTCCTTATCCTTTCCTCCAGATTTTGCCTTATTCTCAACTTTCTTTGTGTTTTCAGGCTCATCCAATGGAACCCCGTTACTGCCTTGACTGCGGCTCCGGCTGCAGCGGGTGATTCTTCGGAGTCATCTAGCCGATCCCCCAGGCCCAACTGGGATCTGCGCTATTCAGATAGCGATGCCCGCCGATTCAAGCAGGAACGTGACGACACTCGGCATGAGCTGGAGGTCATCTCCAAACAAGCCGGGATCGCAGATCTAGAGTGGCAACACCAGCGCAAGCAGCTGCTCGAGACCATTGACGGTAATTTCTGTGGTTCGCTTAACTTCAATCTGACCTTGGACTAACCCGCCGTTGCTCCGTAATCCTACAGATCGCGACGCCGAACTCGATCAGCTGAAGACATTGGTTGAGTCTTTGGCAAACAAGGTGAATGCTCCTGGGGACACGCCAGAAGCTCGCCTCGGTGCAGTGGCAGGCCGTATCGATGAGGTAGCCTTACACGGCGTCCGTCTGGGCACTGCCGCAGGCCTAGTCGCCATGTCGACGCACACTGGCACTGACTATTCCAGGCTACCGCCCGGCTTTGCCAATGGCAATCCGGAGGAGATCGACGATATTGAGGCCTCCATAGATCGCATTGATGCTCATGGCGTCGCCATTGCCGATTCCATTCATCCCCAGTCTGTTCTGAACAGGTTGTTCCATTAGTTTGTACTAGGGATTATGGAATTTCGGCAATAAAACTTATCTTTTGCAGTCCTTTTTGCGATAACTTGGTCAAACTCATGATGCAAAATATTTGTACTAAGGGTAATACATTTTGGTATTGGCCATTTTCCCTCTGTTGGCATTTGTTCTGAAGGCGGCTCCTTCCCGAATGCCGGCTGTTTCAGTTGTCCTGGCATTGAATATTTCAATCAGCGATCAACCTCAACACTAGGATAATATTTCTTCAAGTATCTCCCATTGATAGCAGCAGTAAACTCTTCTCCCAGCAAAGTTTTCAGGACATATGCATTTCCAGGCACGCATCTGACCACTCTGAAAGGACCTTCCCAATTTGGAGACCATTTACCGAATGCACTGTATTTAGTTCCAATCGGTAATATTGTTTTCCAAACTAAATCTCCTTCTGCAAATTGCTTGACTTTCACCTTCTTGTTGTAACATTTAGCAACTCGCATTTTATTTTTCTCAACATTTTCCAAGGCCCTGAGACGAATCATATGCAAATCTTCTAATTCATCCATCATTAAATCATTATAATCTTTAGAACTTAAATCCTTTTGCAACTTTATCCTCCTTGAGTCTGACCGCATCTCCCATGGCAAGATAGCATGATGTCCATATACCAATTCATAAGGAGACGTCTGTGTAGCCCCATGTGGAGCCATTCGGTAAGCCCATAAAGCCTCATTGAGTACCGAATGCCACTTTCTTGGCTTCTGATCAATCTTCTTCAGTATAATTTTAATCATAATCTTGTTAGAAGCCTCTGCCTGACCATTAGCTTGGGCATAATAAGGAGAAGAATTCAACAATTTGATGCCCATACTTTCAGCAAAATTTCTGAACTCTGAAGATGTAAACTGAGTTCCTTGATCTGTGGTGATTGTTTGAGGAATTCCAAATCTGTAAATGATATGTTTTTTTTAACAAATTCAACCATATTCTCTGATGTCACCTTCTTTAATGGAATCGCCTCAACCCACTTAGTAAAATAATCGGTTGCTAAAAGCACAAACTTATGCCCCTTGCTAGATGGAGGATTTATTTGGCCAATCAAATCTATTCCCCATCCTCTGAATGGCCATGGCTTGATAATAGGATTCAGGACCGATGCTGGAACTCTTTGAATGTTTCCAAATCTCTGGCAATCTTGGCATCCTTTGTAATATTCAAAGCAGTCTTCTAGCATTGTGGGCCAATAGTACCCAGTTCTCCTAATAACCCATTTCATTCGGTAAGCCGATTGATGTGCTCCACACAGCACATCATGCACTTCACTTATCAGCCTTTTTGCTTCTTCTTGACTTAAGCAACGTAACAGCACCCCATCCAAGGATTTATAATATAAATTATCATCAAGAAGAACAAACTTTAAAGCTTTATACCTGAGCTTTCTAGAAACTTTTCGGGATGGATTCTCCAGATAATCAACAATTTCTTTTCTCCAATCATCTTCTGCCAGATTACTCCCGAAAGCATATACATCATTAGCAAAAACTTCTTGAAGCCTTTTATAACCCGAAGCACTTTGAGCTAATCTGTTTGCCTCTTCATTGTCTTTCCTAGGAATATGCCGTAGAATTACTGACTGAAACTCCTTTAAGATTTGCTTGCATTCCTCATAGTAATTCCTTAAGATATCGTTTCCGCACTCATATTCGCCATTTAGTTGCCTTACGACTAATTCTGAATCTCCAAAAATTTCAACTGCAATGGCCTTTGCTTCTCTCAAGTATCGAAGTCCTCTGAGCAACGCTTCATACTCGGCTTGATTATTAGTGACAGTAGGTTGAATAGGAATAGCAAATTCAAATACCTCTCCTCTTGGTGAAACTAACAAAATACCTACTCCACCACCTTTGTCACATGAAGATCCATCGAAGAATAATACCCAAGGAGTAATTTCAAGCAAATTAGTGGATGAATCACGATGTTCAGTAATGAAGTCAGCAATAATCTGCCCTTTAACAGCTTTTGCCGATTCAAACCTTAACTCAAATTCAGACAAAGCTAAAATCCATTTGCCAATCCTTCCATTCAAAATTGGCATAGACAACATGTGCTTTATCACATCAAATTTTGAATACACAATGCATTCGGCATGTAGCAAATAGTGCCGAAATTTTGTACAGGAATAATAAACACATAAACAAAGTTTTTTGGTATCCGAATACCTCGTCTCGGGATCAAGCAATTTCCGACTAAGGTATGCAACTACCCTTTCTTTTCCCTCAAATTCTTGTATGAGGGCCGATCCAATAGTTTGGGCATCGGCCGCCACGTACAACTTAAAAGGCTTGTTTAGCTGTGGAGGTACCAATACTGGTGGTTCTTTCATGTATTCCTTGATCTCATCAAAAGCCTTTTGTTGCTCGTCACCCCATACAAATTTCTGATTCTTCTTGACTTTTAGCAGCGAAGAGAAAGGTAACACCTTTTGCGATAAGTTTGATATGAATCTTCTCACGAAATTAATCTTGCCAAGTAATGACTGTAATTCCTTAAGATTAGTTGGAGGAACAACTTCATCAATGGTTTTCATACTTTTCTTGCCAACTCCTATTCCTCCTTCATGCACCAGAAACCCCAGAAATTCTCCTGCCGAAACTCCAAAAGCACATTTATTTGGGTTCATCTTGAGCCCATGTTTCCTAGTGCACTCTAGAGCTTTCCTTATGTCGGCCAAATGTGCTTCATGATCCAATGACTTAATCACAACATCATCAATATATATCTCCACAATCTTGCCGATCAACTCATGAAAAATATAATTCATGGCTCTCTGATAAGTTGCACCAGCATTCTTCAAACCAAACGTCATGACAACCCATTCAAACAACCCTATATGTCCTGGACATCTGAAAGCTGTTTTCGCTATATCTTCCAATGCCATAAAAATTTGATTGTACCCTGCATTACCATCCATGAAACTAATCACTTAATATCCAGCGGCAGCATCAACCAACGAGTCAGCAATAGGCATTGGATATCCATCCATGGGTGTAGCTCTGTTCAGATCTCTAAAGTCTATGCAAACTCTCATCTTCCCATTTTTCTTGTACACAGGAACAATATTAGAGATCCATTCTGCATATCTGCATGGCCGAATAAAATTTGCTGCTATTAATCTTTCCACTTCCTTCTTTACATCGGTCAACACTTCATCTTTGTAGATTCTCCGGGGTGGTTGCTTGTAAGGTTTATAACCAGGCTTGATCGGCAACCGATGCTCAACAATGGAACGATCTAAACCAGGCATCTCTGAATAATCCCAAGCAAAGCAATCTTTGTATTCTTTTAACAACTCAATCAACTTTTCTCTGAAAACTGAATCCAAGCTAGCACTGATGAATATCGGCCTTGGTTTGTCACCATCTCCAATGTCTACTTCTTCTAATTTATCAGCCGACACAAATCCATGTCCTAGCTTCCCGTCAGTCCCATCGATTGGATTATCCATTAAAAATTACTAAAAGAGCCGACTGCTTCGATCGGCTGTTGATCACTGCTGACTGGCTCAACAGGACCTTCTCCCCAGTCCTTACCTGAGAAACAATCTATGCCTTGATATTCCCAGAAGGCTGGTTCCACATTAGCCACGCTAATTGAATCATCTGCTGGGACAATTTCCACTTCATCATCTATCCACTGAATAAGCTGTTGATGCATAGTAGACGGAATACAGCAATTCGCATGGATCCAATCCCTTCCAAGTAGCAAGCTGTATGCCCCTTTGCCTTCAATAACAAAGAAGGTTGTAAGCAGAATCTTAGATCCAATCATCAGATCTACATGTACACATCCTTTGGTGTCCGAAGGATTTCCAGCAAAATCATTCAAAACTATGCTTGTTGGCATTAAATCTCCAGGGCTCATGCCAAGTTTCCTGAATGTATTGTATGGCATCACATTAACAGCAGCTCCACCATCAACAAACATCTTCGTCAGTGGCTTTCCGTTGACATATCCTCTTAAGTACAGTGGCTTCATGTGCCGATTCTGGACTGGCTTCTCGAAAATAGCTTGCTTATTCAATACCAATTGTGCCATTAACCCACATTGCTCGGTTTCATCCACTTCTGACAATATCTCTTCCTGTACAATTTGATTAGCTGGAGCCATAAATTCATTCGGCAAGAAACATACCATGCATGTAGGAGCCGAATGACCCGATTCGTCAGGTTTGTCTTTTGGACGCCATATCGATCTCATCCCGGTTCCTGCTCGCTTCAACTCTTGATTCCTCAGGCGCTAGACTCTTCTCTTCTGGCTCTTTCTTAAACCAGGTGGACACCACTGTCCTTTTTGCCAGACATACTCACGATCTTCTTCTTCATGATCAATCCATCTATGATCAGCATGTCTTTTCCTTGGTTGATCATCATTCTTATATATTTTTAGACGCCGATCATCACTAGGATGTATCCTTCCAATTCTTTCGTGGACGGATCGGCGACTGGCACCATTTTGCCTATGTTCGACATATCCATTACTGCATTCAGGACAGTTATTCCACGTGGGCAGCTTTAAACCCTCATTCCAACAGTGTCTGAAGAAGACACAATTCCAATGTGCACGTTCTTGTTCTCGGACATATTCCTCTTGTTCTTCCTCATACCTTTTTTCTTCGCACCTCCTCTTCTCCTCCTCGTACTCACGTCTCTGGTAGCACTCTTTTTCTTGCTGACGCTGCCACTTATTGAGGAGAATGCGCGATGTGACTCTGGGTTTAGAAGATTTCCCAATTTCAAATCGGCTATTCGGGAAGCGAGGCTTTTCCTCGCGAATCTGTTCGATCGTAATTTGCCGATTAGGATCAACTGAGCCATTCTGCTTCGCTTCCTTCGACGTTAGGATTCTCATCTTTCCCTTTTCTCTAGATTCGGCAACACTCACCATATTGATTGAGAACCCAATCATGTTCTGAGGAAACGGGTTATTGTCCAACTTCATCTTATTGTCGAATTTCAGATGTCCTTCTTGGATAGCTTTCTGAATCCTTACTCTAAAAACCCTGCATTCATTGATGGAATGAGAATTTCTATCATGGAATCCACAGTACCTTTTATCTTTCACTCCATCAGGCCGAAGCATAGAATGCCCCTCTGGTAGCTTGATCCGGCCTTCTTTTACAAGATAGTCAAACAATTTATCTGCCTTAGTTACATCAAAATCATAGGTGCCCTTATTCTGTTTAATCCACCTCTGATTCACCATGACTGGTTCTTTGCCCCACACTATCTCTGCTGCAGCTATCTCCTCACTATCTTCATACTCATCTCCTTGATCTGCTCTTTCAAGAAATTGGTTATAGATGTCAGCTACATCATTATGTTTAGCAAATCTGGCATCTTTCTTGAAACCATATGCCTGGTTACTCATTAAGGCCAATCTGTGTGACAACTGGCCCAGATCATCGAACTCCATTCCGAATAGCTTTTCCCGAATGGTAGGCAGCATGCCAACTACAGCCATACCAGCTAGCTGGTCATCAGGTATGTTCAGAGAAAAGCACATGCTCTTTGTTTCCCTAAATCTCCTGAGGAACTCCGTAGGTGTCTCATTATTCCTCTGCCTTAAGCTGGTCAAATCAACCAACTTTTTCTCGGTACTGCCAATGTAGTAATGAGCATGGAATTTCTGCTCCACGTCTTTCCAAGTACAAATTGACTGAGCAGGCAAAGAAGCAAACCATGTAAAAGCTGGACCCGTCAGCGACAAAGGAAAGTATCTGACTCTGAAAGCCTCATCTGCTGAAGCTTCTCCAAGCTGCATCAGATATCGAGCTATATGTTCTACAGTGCTAGTATCATCTTGTCCTGAGAACTTAGTGAACTCTGTAGGCACCTTGACTCTATTCGGCAATGATACCCTTTGGTACCATTCTGGGAAAGGAGACGAGTACATGTACCCCTGATTTTTAGGCTTCAGACCGAATTGATTTTGTAATACATCGGTCATTTTTTGCACCATGAGGTCAATATTGGTATCTTGATTCCCTGGTCTCCCAGCAGGCATCCCTGTAGTACCAACATACCCGGGATTCGGGAGAGCATCAATAGTATTGTAATCCATGAACTCTGAATATCCGTTTCCATACACATCCCTTTGTAGCCTGTTGTTCAGAGGGGATATCTTGTAAGCAGAAGCAGGTGGATTTCCTGTGGTGCCAAATGCCGTATCACCATATGTACGAGGTTTCGGCAATGTGTGCTGAAGCTCTTGTTGAATCGGCTGTCCAATCGCGTCTTTGGTTCCAGAAACTTCAGTTTCTTCAATACCTTTACCATGACGTTTTGGGACCGATGCTTGAATATTGAAATATGTTGGTCCACCAAGTTGTCCATGCGCTTGCTCAAAAGGTTTATCCACGTGTTGACCAAAGATGTTGACCAGTATGAGCCGAAAACTGTTCAGGAATGCAGCATTATGATTGGTCATTGTTTCTCCTAAAGCCTTGTACAACAAGCTAGAGAACTTCTCCCTTTCTTCATCTTCAGTAAGATCAGATTGTCCCGGCAAAAGAACTCTTGGCAGATCTGACTTGAGAAACGGTGCACCACTCCTGTTCTTAGCAAAAGACAGCAAGCATTTCTTGATGAACTGATCTGCAGCAGTCTTCACCATTTGTTGATGTTCATCAGACAATTCTTCAAAAGTGACATCCAGAATGTCTTTTAATTCAGGCATCTTCGAAGCTTGTTGTCCCACCGGGCGTGCCAAAAAGTGTGTTGACGTAAAATACGCACTTCACGCCAAGCACACAGCAAGCCGAATTAGCTAGCTTTACACGTGGCCCGAGCGTTTGAATCCGAAAGCGTGCCAGTCAATTTTCCTGAAAACTGACAAAGGGAGAAAAGATGTTTAGATAACACCTGGAACGTACCGGGTGATACCAGTCAGTTCCATATTTGTGGCTACGGAGCCAGTTTCGAACGACATATAGCTACAGAGAAGCTATCTGTCAGCAGTTAAAGCATCATTCGGCAATCAGCAAAGCACGCAGGAAGCGCACTGCCGAATGCGTGACGTAAGCATGACGAAAGATCGGTAGTTGACTGAATAGACATTGTAACGGATATTCATAACCGATTAACGGGGAAAAGAGCATGATAGATAAATAAAAGGGCGAAAACATGACCATAATTTCATAATAAACAAGAATGCATAGACTAAAAGCACTAGTCTACCGCATGTCTAGGTACTTTTCAACCCGTCGAGCATGAAACAAGCAAGTTAATCCACCGCATGATACGACTTGCTTGGAATCACACCACCAACCAAGAATAGATCAATCCACCGCATGATATACCCTAATCGTGGAAGGCTAAAAGCATTCTTTATTTAAAACAAAACCGTGAACATGTTTCACTCGTGGCGATGCTGCCGAATACAGCTATATAGCCGAATCGGGTTCCATGAAGAAGGAACATGCTTCGTTGATGATGATAGGTCTATCAGATCGAATCGAATTCTAATCCACCGGATGATTAGCTCTAAGACGACCCAAAAACCTGCATCCACCGCATGATGCTCGGTTCTGTCAAGATCTACACAAGACCAACGAGCTTGGACCCGCAACACGTGGCAATCCAGATTGACTTCGAATTCGGCTACGGAAACGCAGTGCATTATGAGCTAGAACCGAATCTAATCAATCTAGACTGGGCAAAAGAGTGTTGTAATGAATTAAACATAAAGGTAAAATCCAGAGCAACACATGGTAACTTAATGGATCTATCAGATCTTGCCAAAATCCAATAGAACCGATAACTTGTTCCAAGCTAAAACTTAGCCCACCGCATGGCTCATGATCTAACAATGGAACCTTCCTGAACCAAAGCCTAAATCCACCGCATGATACTAGGCATGGTGCAGGGTTGCCGGTACTTACGGAGGTCGACGGATCGATGATTCCTCTCGAAGAACTCGACGACTCGACTAAAGGACTCGAAGTTGGCACGGGGCCGGTTTGTTGTATGATTGATTGATTGTCCTTTTTACAATTACCACGGGTTTATATTTATACCCAGGTTTCGACACGACTCCTAATCGATTACGATTACATTATTTATTTCCTAAAAAAGATAAACGCCGGGGCACCGTATCCGTCTTGCATTCCAAGTTAAACCAGCCTTTTCCTTATACTTGATCCACGTCATCACACGCCCCCGAATGCCTTTTGCGAAACAGTTCTCTTGCCGAATGACGATGCATTCCCGACCGCAGAACGTCTTTACCGAATGCTCTAGGAAAAAACTCCTTCGCCGAATGATATCTTTTCAACGAATCCGGCCCACATGTCAGCTTCTTCCTGGTGCCAATTTTTGGTGTCAACAGGGGGACTCGTTGCGGCGTACTCTCCCTGATTTACCACAGCCCCCGACTGGCCCCGGTGGGAAGGTTTCACACCCCTGGGGCAGATGTTAGATCAGATGTTTCCCGAACCCAGGGAGACAGGATTGGCGCCGTTACTGTTTAGGGTCTTTGCTATGGGCTGTGTCTCAGGTTGGTTGCGGACTAGCCTTGCAGCCCGAATGGATTCCTGGAGTGCCACCTCTGCAAAGTGTAAACTATACGTATAGCCGTGTCCACGGTTACAGATGACCCGCTTCTGATAAGTTCCGACTAGCATGGGAATCTGCTTTCTTACCTCATCCTTGATTTGGGTTATGAGAGATTGGTCCAGCGTTGCTGATGAGACAAGGTGGGGAGGGAGCTCACCGAGTCGACTAGTGAGCGAAAGGTGTTGGTGGAAGATGTTTGCGGGAACCTGCTGTGGCAGGACGAGCCCGATGTGAATGTGAGGCTGATGGGTGGATCTGGGGAGTGGATGTGCTTATGAGGAAAGGAGTTGGTGATGAGATGAATTTGGGTTATTGTTGCTGCTCGCATAGGAAAACCCTGGCTTAAACCTTGATTATTTCTATACCTTAGAATAGGCCACTTTAAGCTTGCTTCATATTATGGTTGGTGACGTGAACCTGTCCCATTTCCTTGGGGGACAGACTTTGGGTTCTCAGGTGAAGACCCCGACCACGAGTTCAACCAAGACGGGTGGTACGATTGAAGGGTGCGCGCTATGCTCAAGGATGCCTGCGGGAAGTGGACCAAGATGATTTAGCTACCGCTTCGTAGCTGTTTCTACTGTCGATTTAGCCCAGAGGGCTTGTACCAGACTGCTATGTTTTATATATGTCATGTATTGGATCTCTTATCGCTGTATGGATGTGATATTCGACTAAGAAGAGTTCTGTACGAGACAGCTGCTATTCCTGGGACTATCTCGAGGGTACAGGGAGTCGGATTCTTGTCGTCGAGAATCCGGTTCGTTTCAGTGTCTTCTTCAACTCCGGCCACTATCCCCCGCCGCCCACGCCGCCCACACTAACCTCTCCTCTCCCTCACCCTTCTCTTCCTTGATTTCGGATCCACAAGCTCTCCCGCCGCCGCCGCCGCCCCTCCCGGCTCCGGCGGCGCCACCGCCGCCGGATCCACCACCCACTCGACCGCCGCCGGCGCTAACCGCTTCGGCCGTGATGCCCCCGCCACCCCGAACCTGGCCCGACCGCCCTCTTCCACCACCCGCGGTGGGCGGCACCGCCGCCGCCTCGCCGTCCTGCCCAGCGCCTGCCACCACCGCCGGTCCTCCAGCCTCCCCCGGCCATCCTCTAGGTCCGGCGACCATGGATGACCTCCCGGCCCCAAACCCCCTAACCCCAACCCTAAACACTAACTTGAATCGGAGCTCGCCGGAGTTGGACGGCCCCAAACCCCGAAACCCTAACCCCTACCCTAAACACTAACCCGAATCGGAGCTCGCCGGAGTTGGATTCGTCGCCAGAGATAAGGAGGAGGTCGCCGGAGTCGATGGCTTGATTTTGTTACTTCTTCGGTTGGATTGTTACCTTCTCTGTTTTTTTCCTTTTTTGGTTGTTGTTTTCTTTGTACAGCTGATTCCCTTCCAAATTAAGGGGGCTCTCCATGTAAGCCTAAATGGAGAGGGCTCTCCATCTAGATTTTGGGTTTTGTTAAAGATGGAATGCAACTACCTTCAGATATTTGGGGCCAGAGATCGTGCCATCATGTAATGTAACAATCCATGGAGCAGCGTCGCCCGTGGAGTCTGTCCTCTCCCCGCAGCCCGGCCAGCGGCACGTCTACGACGTCCGGCATGGTGACGCCGCCCCCACGCGGCACACGCACGCGTGCTGCACTGCAGCGCCAGGTTTAACTCGCGGAGCTAGCCAGGGCATGAGGCGTGTTGCGGCGTACGTGTGGCGCATCATGGTTGTTGTCAGTCGCAGCGCCGCCACGGGGTTGAGAAGGGGAGGTGTGCCATGTAGGTAAACGTTACTTCTGTTTTGGACAGTGGACGTGTCCCTGTCACCTTCGTTGTAAATGCTATGTATAAATAGTAGCGTTAGATAAGACAAATATTATACTCCCTTCGTACTTAAATATGTAGTAGGTTTTTTAGATATAGCTACATACAATGTAATTTATTAGCAGCAATCCGACCCGCGCGCGTCGCTCTCCTCTCCAGGAGCGGCACGGGCGGCATCCCAAATCGTAGCCGCCGCCATCCCTCTTCAATTCACTAGCGCCCCTTACCTCGTCGCCGCCTGAGCTCGCCATCTGAAGCCCGTGTGAGGGCTAGGACAGCGGCGCCGGGGCTGTGTTGCTCGCTTAAGGAAGGAGACAGACGGATCTGGAGCGAGACGGCTGAGAGACGGCAGCTGTGTGCGGGCGTGGTGGCGACCGTGGCGCATGGAGAGGAGGCGTCCCGACGGCCTCGCAATATGGATTCGAGAGCACCGAGCGCTTGCCACACGGGAAGAGGATACGAGCCGCGATGGTAGACGCGTCGCCGTGGCACCGGTGCGGGGTGAGGAGGCGGTCGGGGCGTGGATCTGGAGGGCAATCATGTGCGAGCATGGCGGCGGTCGCATCACACTGCGAGGAGGCGTCCCTGTGGCTGCACAATGCAAATATACAAGCACCTAGGAGACTGTAGCGCATACAGGAGTTGGAGGCGGCGGCTAGCCATAATGGTTGGTCTCTGGTGGCTGCCGTGGCGTGGGGAGAGGAGGCGCCTCGATGGCGGCCGCGTGGGGGCGGTAGGCACGGAGTTGGTGTGCAGGAATGGAGGAGGAAAAGTGGCCGAGTGAAGGTGGTGGAGTGAGGCACCGTACGCACCCCGTGCATCCAATTTTTTTCCCGATGGAGCGGCTCGAGCAGGCATAATACTGCGGTTCGTGTCGATCTCCCAATCCGACCAAGCGGGTTTCTCCGTGTAGATGAGTTGAGTTGTGGTATGTGTTGATGTCCCAATTTAACTAATATTATTTTTTCGTTTTCGAGTGTTGCTCTAAAGTTAATTTTTTTATTGAATGTATTGTCCAATCTGAATTTTATCTTTTTCTAAATATAATCGGCAGCCCTGTCTGATTCGTTTAAAAAATTACAATTTGTAACCACTTTTTTTACAAAAGATATAATATTGTAATAACCGGCCAGCTTCGTTTAGTATGCATGTGGCCGGTATGTCGGAGCTAATAGCCGCCCCGCTGCAGTAATAATTCGTGGAGCAGCGCCGCGCGGAGCCGGCCTTCTCCCCACATCCCTTCTGCCGGCACGTCCACGACCACGTCCTGCACGGTGACGCCGCTCACACGGCACACACACGCGTGCTGCACCGGCAGGTTTAACTCACGGAGCGCCGCCATGAGGCGCGCCGGGGCGTGCCGCGCGGCGGTCGTCGTCAGGCGCAGCGCCGCGGCCGCCCTCCCGACCATCCGCGCCTCCAGCGCGACGTTGCTCTCCTGATCGGACTATCGGAGACGCCAAGCAAGGAGTAAGTAAGTAATGGGAGAGGGAGGAGGAGGCCGCCGCAGCCGTGCGCCTGGCCTCGGCCTCGGCCTTGGCCCCGGTCTCCTCGAGCTGCTTCACACGGCCGCGCAGCTCGGCGATGTAGGCGACGGCGTCGGAGAGGAGGGAGGCCTTGTCCATCCGAGACACCGTGGGCACGACGGCGCGGAGCTCGCAGAACCGGCGGTTGAGCTTGTCCCGCCGCTGCCGCTCGGCCTCCACGTGGCTGATGGGGATGCCGGCGGTGCCAGGGCTCCGCGCACGCCGTCCCCGCTTCGTCGCCTTCACTGGTGAATTGGTAATGCCGGCGGCAGCGGGTCGTCTGCGCCACCTTCACCATACCCGGGCTCCGCGTCATCAAGCTTGCTCCGCACGTCGTCGTGGAGGCCCTCCAACCATTGCTCTGCTGCGACCTCATCGCATGGCTGGGAGTCGAGTGCCGGGTACTGGTGGTTGCCGACGGCGAAGAAGGACGCCGGGGAAGGAGGGCCGCAGAAGGAGGTGGGCCAGACGAACTGATCCATTGCGCAGCTCCGGTTCGGCCGCTGGCTTCGGCGCCACACTACTGCCAGGTGATTGCAATTTGTGTTTGTGTTATGGGAAATAAATGGATGACCATCTCCATCAATACACAATATTTTGTCTTATAAATAATTCCATTTTTCGCTTATGGGCGACCAACATATTACATATATATAGGCCTAGTGGCGGATCTTGACAAAGAAAATAGGGACTAGCATGTATATTTGAGTATTACGTATATAATAGTGTACAGTAACAGATTCACTACTCATTTAGTGGAAAAATGCATAGAGCAGGACCCATGCCCAGTTTGGCCTCTACAGAGGTCCGTCAGTGTATAGGCCCATTTCAATAAATCAATACACACCCTACTACTATAAAAACTCACATTCGTCCACTGCATTTAGTACCAGACATAACTAGAACCGGTACTGAAATGGTACGGAGGCCCCAGAGACCATTTAGTACCGGCTGGTAACACATGCGCGATCATTTAGTACCGGCTGGTAACACTAGCCTGTAAGTGTGACATTTAGTTACCAGCCGGTAGTAAATGGTCATCTATGGGTTACTTCAAAAGGAAAGCATCTCCTACTTAGGCACACGTGATGCAACGCGCGAGGCTGGAGGTCATGGTTCGAATCATCGTGGCCGCTCACGTGACTTGTGAGTTGTGACTTGTGCGGTGTGCAAGCCTCCCGACGGTCCAACAATTTTTTTCTCTTTTTTTACGCGAAGATATTTAGTATCGGTTGATAACACACCAACCGGTACTAAATGACGTCGTTTAGTACCGGTCAGTCCAGGTGGTACTATACTGGTATGCACGTTAGTGTCGGCCAGCCAATACCGGCTAGGCTGCGTGGTACTAAATGGGGTTGCCAGCCGGTACTGATAAATGGGGTTGCCAGTCGGTAGTGATAAGTGATTTTGTAGTAGTGCCTGCCCGCATGCAACATTAATTATATCACTAACAAACCATCCATCGCTTGGGATGAGAGTAGAGATTAAGCGCATACGGACTATGGATTATGAATTATCTCTCTTCGTCACTAATTTATATAAAAAATTAGGATTGTATTTTTTTTTCGAACGTATGGGAGTATGATGCTTAACCCATTACACAACAAATATGGAATATATTTTCTACCATGCCGTTGCAACATTGAAGGCGCTGACAGGTGAGCCCACTACTGCATTGACCCACGTATCAATGACTTTCAATGCCACATGTAAAAACTTCAACCATCAACATTTTCTGATTTTAAATATTCAAACAATATATCTAGATTTCGCATAAAAATTAATTAGTTTCATAATATTTACTTATTTGCTATATTTTGCGTATAATTTAAACTCGTGATTGATGTATGAAGAAGTAATCCCTAGTTTAGTACGTGGCCCACCAAGTGAAACAAACTTTCCTACAGTGTATGTCTTCAAATGGCCAATAATAGTTTCAGCATTTGTAGTTCTTATGATAGTTATATATTATCACTATGAATAATATATTTGTGGGAATCATGTTGTTGGAAATTTTTTAAATCTGTTGTGAAAGAAAAAAATATACTACAAAAACTGTCGGACATTGACAAAAAATAATAAGGGCTACTAAAACTATTGGATACTGACAAAATATAAAGTGTTGGAAAAGTTTAAAACTCTTGAAGTCACCGTATGATGTTGAAAGTACACTCAGTCTGATTTTTCAATTCATCAGTATGGATGCTCGTATTTACTAGTATCACATTGGCCTCTGCATTTTGTTTCAGCAACGCAGAAATTACCCCAAAAATCACTCAAAACAGATAATGCAAAAGCGTGAGGAATTGGAATTTGCAGCATGAAAAGTTAGAGAGGATGCACTCATACTCATAGCCTCACACACACTGACACAGGCACGCACCTTTGTTCCAGCTTGCTAGCTGTACTCGTTCTTCACGAGCACCTGTCCACTAGGCCTAAAGGGGCCATTCTCTGAAATTGCCCCTACACCCAGTGAAGAACATCCAGCCCCTACACAAACAATGATCCAAATGAATCTTAAAAAGAGCAAGAATGGGCATGACAAAAATTTGGGATCAAGGATTACATGAACAAGAACATGAGAAAACACTCAACAGAGACAAATTTTCAAACAAGAACTGCATATCCAAGTATCTGACATCAAGTCCCCCAAAGTGAAAGAGAGCTTCATTGAGCCAGAGAACTGGCTTCAGTCAGAACTCACCTCCATTGAGCCAGAGCCAATGGATGTGATTTTTAGAGCCAATAATCCATGCCACATAACACGAGCTTAGGCATTGTGTTTTGAGCTTAGTATATGAATTGCGCCATATAAATATAGATCCTTTGTAACCAGGTTGTAACAATTCACAGACCCGATTATATTACGAAGATCTGGAGGATGAAACGAACAGATCCCTTGTAACTAGGTTGTAACAATACATAGACCAGATTGTTACAATCCAACAATCCCCGCTTCACCTCACCTCGCTGCTGCGACCAAACATTATGCAAAGCTGAAGCAAACGGGTCTTGAACAAGTCATATTCTGTCGTGGGGGCCATGATTAGTTTTTCGCGCCATGGCCCAATTAATATATGGACAACTTGGGCCCAATACGTGGACAAATTTTCCGTCGTACTGATGGTCATCCCAGCCACACGCTTCATTTTCCGGCAGTACGTTAGACATCCACTTAGTATTGCATGCATGCTATCCATGTGCTCTCACTTTTCTCGACGACGATCTCCGTGTAATCATCTGCTAGTGCGCACACAGTAAAGTAAGCCATCTATTTCGCCTGTTTGTACGGGAAAAACTAGTGAGGCAACTCTGGCGGGTTCCGGCCCATAGGCTCTTGAAGAATCGTGATGCTGCATCAAGCTTTGTCAACTGGCCAACATGGGATAGGGGGTGCTTCAGGTTGCAGCAAATTAAAGCCCCCACGTCTTTCTGGAACGGCTTCAGCGGTGAAGGTCAATCTAGTCTCTTGCAAATGTTTATATATATAGAAGTGTGACTTTTAAAAGACTATGGCAAAATATCTATAGTGGCTTTTTCAATCAATCTAGTCCCTCCTAAATAGGAGTGGTGCACATCTATCTTCTTGGATTCACATGAAAGGAATGTACAGCCAATCATGGCATGCATGCAGCTCAAACTTAGTTTAATTAAGAAAGCAGGAGGCGTACTATAATTAGTAAGAAATCGGGATGGGGCCGTGAATAGGCTCCCCGCCGGATAAGCCAAGCTTTTGACAATTCAGAGCTCGTGAGGGTTTATGTCAAGGGGCCCTATAACCATTGACCAGTTAACTCCCCATGCGTCAGGCCACTGACGTACTGTCACGCGCGCAGTTCATTTGGCTTGCCTAAAGAAATCATTTCCTGGCGGAATCTTTTTGAAACAAAGAATTCTTTTACCTCCATGTCCTCCGTAAATTAATCACTGTGAGATCATGTACCGCCAGCGCCAAAAAGTTGAGTAAGGGGAGGCAATATGGATTTGATCCAGGTCCTTGGATAAACTTGTTAACCAAGCTAGTTCACGTTTACATGAGCATGGAGCATGGAAACATCGATATAGAGACATAATTGTAAACTTGTGAAATGCATGGGGCCACTGCTATGTGATCAATGGTCTACAGTTCCTAGTACGTACGAATGTACTGTATATGAAAATGGAATATGGATCTGCAGTGGTAATCACTACAGACATGGGAGCGGGGACAGTCCTTTTATGATGGAGAGATATTGGTGTGATGCATGGTGTAGCTAACAAGTCCTTTGCAGCCTTGTGAGCTTGTCTTGATCTATGGTCGGTTGCATATCAACATCTGTCGTCTACTCAAGTGAAAACAACAGGGCCAATGGGCGGCCAACGTGGTTGGATAAGGAGGGGATCTGTTACTGTTTGTTTTAACAATACTTTGGTTGGATCATGGAAACAGGGACTAATCAGGCACACCCAACAAAGTGACATCAAAATGGAAATGGCTCAGGCCAATCTCCAACTCCGGTTCGCTTCAACCTCCCGGCGATTCGGTAGTTTGGTTGGCTTGTTGAGCGCAGTTAAGACAGCTTGTTTTCTGAAGAAACGGCTCGTAGTCGTCTTCGTCAAAACCCAGAATTCGGGGTCTGTTGAAAACTTGTTTTGCTTATCCTCGAGTTATAGTTAGACAAAACAAACAGAGTTTCCCAGAAAAAAAAAGATTCAAAATACTTTTAAGGAATCCAGTTTTATGAAAACTGGATATCCAAACAAAGCTTCATCGAATTCACAAGAGGCAGAGACAAGAAATACACAAGTATTGCTTACTGGTATCACAGTTTACATGGAGGGGTGAAAACCATCTAACAGCACAACGCTTTCAGAATGTGAATAACATGCCGCTACAGATATCCAACTCTAATCGTGCTTTCATACAAGTGGTTGAGAGCTACATGCCTACATCTCCAAACTACATAGCTTATGAACGACGAGGTGCAGAGATCAAGCTCAACCTTCAGTGCTGGTTCTCTTACAATGGTTATTGAGGCCTCAGAGAGCATCTCGAGCAGCAATCCTGCATACGATGGCGTCGGGCAGTGTAGATATCAATAATTCTTGGGGGGTTATTTTGTAATGCTGCAAACAGAAAACAGGGAAACCAGTCAGAATGGATAGTTGTTATAAGAACCATACAGTACAACTAGCATAGTTCGTTAACAAACCTTCAGGATCTGTGTCTGGTTTGCTCTACTTTCCAGTTCACCTAAATCAATCTCAGTGCCACTGATGAGTTTCTTCACTGCTTTAATCTGGCACGACACGGTTGTCGCTTCAGTAACTATTCCTCCATTCAGAAGGATAATAACTAACTCACTGATGAATGCATAAGAGAACGAACTGTGCGTGGAACTAGGAAGCATTCAGAGCCAAATTCAAGGTTGCGTACAGTACCACCTTGTTGAGAGCACTACACAGTACAGAGTACAAACCACACATAACTACTCTGTTGTTTGATTCATTAACATACCACTTAGAGCGACATGAATTGAAAGGGTTAGGAACATGTGCTACTCCAGATCTTCAAAAAAGTGTTTGCAGCTGACTCCTGCAATTCTGCCACACTATGGCCTATTACTAACCAGGATAGGTAATTTCAATATTATTATAGAAACCTTTTTAAGGAAACAATACCACCTACATTTTCATTTGTTCTGTTTTGTTTTGTTGTTACCATTTTGCAGAATATAGGTAAAACTCATTTCAACATTTTTCTTGTTAGAAATGCTAGTGTTTGCGGCTATGGCAACAGTTGGTATTTAGTAATAAGAACATTAAGAGACATTGAAGTTTGAAGTTGGTTGAAAGGTTTCAAGTCAACACCAGAAGCTCTCAATTGAAGGGAGAGAGGGGATAGGGTGGAGCAAGAAATTTTAAGCATGGTTCAAGCACTTGCCTGTTTTTACTTTTTTACAGTGTAAGCAGGAGCACATGAAAATGTAATTTTTAATTTCTCGTTTAAGAAAGATGATTGAAATATTGTAAATCCAATTTGGAGTAGACCCTTAACACTGGAGCAATTAAACCTTCAACTATAGTCCGAATTATGAACCAAACGCAGCTGTTTACGCTAACTATTACAGGGTTATTTCAGGATCAACTGCAGCTTAAAACAGAGTCCCAATTCTAAATTATCAGAACACCATACAACTGATGGATTTTAAAACCATAGTTCAGTTCAACTGTCATCCTAAATCATACCTCCTCATCAGAAGCATCAAAACGAGCTGCGAGGATGTATGTCGTATCATCAGAGATCCCACATCGTTTCAGGGATTCCGTTATCTGAAACCAACAATCACTGACAAATTGTCAACATACTGCATTGGACTGACCTCTCAATGCAAAAGCAAAAAAGAGATGCTAGATCAATCACATGCTTGGACCCGGAGTAGTTGTAGACGAGCTCCGAGTGCAGAGTCCTTGTGGTCAGTGACTCTCTCGCCTTCGACAGCAGCGCCTTGTGCGCCGCTGCAAGAACAGGGAACACATCGGGCACCTGTCATTGATCAAACAGAAATAAAGGACGCCCCTCTATCACTCCGTGATTCATCAACCCCGACTAGAAAATTAGTGTGACAGAACACAAAGGAAGTACTCCGTACTACGTAAATAGCAACGCACCAGTGATGCGTTGAGGAACGCGACCTCCGGCTCCAGCTTCCCTGACTGCATCAAGTCGAGGAGCTCCCTGAGATGTTCAACACCACAGATCATCAGCGAATTCGTAACCGCGCATTTCAATTTCACCCACCAAAGTAAGAACTAGTGGCGACGAAAGAGAACAAGAGGACGGCGAGCGGCGGAAGCATATGTCCGTACCGGCTGTTGGAGACGTCGGAGTAGAGGGCGAGCGAGACGCTGCTGCCTTGGGCCAACGGGAAGCTCTTCATCTCGCTCCCGGCGACGGAGAGCGTGCCGTCTCCTCTTGCTCCGGCGGTCGGCGGCGGCAGGCGGCGGCGGCGGCAACCCTATTCCTCTCGTCCTCTTCAGTTCAGCCTTCCGCGGGTGGGTTTACGGCCAATTACCAAAAATGCCCCTGTCAGACGGCAAAACTACATAGGCGGCCCCCGAGCCTTAAGATTCGTGCGGCATAAAATCCTGGCCGCAGAAAAGATTTTTTTTTCTTGTTTGGAGGAGACAGGAGAATGGGATAAGGCCGCGCCGCGCGCGCTCTCCTCTCCTCCACTCTCACCACCGCGCTTGCCCGCCATGAGTTCCTCGCCGCCGTCGCAGGCAGCCGCCGCGGCGTACGGGTGCTGCTGCCACCGCCTCCTTCTCGCCTCCACGACCGTGCCGGCGAGGAGCGGGTGCGCGGGCCGCGCACGCGGTCTCACGCTCGCGCTCCGCTGCCTCCCGGTTGCCGGGCACAGGTCCGCTGCGTGCTTTTCTTGGTTTTGCCAGTAGGCTAGACTGAGCTAGACTAATCGGGTTGTTTCCAATCCGTTTGTGAAGGTTGAGGAGTCGGAGGGTTGCGTGCCAAGCGATGACGGAGACAGAGCCCGAAGGCAATGGCGACGACGAGGTACAAACTAGCATTTTCCTTCTTTCGGCTTCTTGAATTCAGCAGGTAGCAGGTGGAGTACATATGAGCAATGTATCTCGTTTTGATTGCAGCACACTGAGTCTTATATATTAAATCTCCCGTTTAGTTTTAATAAGAGTAATGAAGCTCCTCTTGATGAAATCTAGAATTACTGACGACGTCCAAGTTTTGCAGCAACTCAGGGATTTAATGTTTTTGGCCTTTGTTTACAGGATAAAGAAGTGTCGGGAGATGATGCTTCGTCACCTTTGGTTGATAGTGTTTCAGAAGAAAATGGGCCTGCAGAAAGTGATTCCAATATAGATAATGTACGCTCCTTACTTAGTTTGGTCAAATTAACTTTGCATTATGCAAAAGTAATCTTCGGTTGCCTGTACTTAAAGTAGCACAGTAACTTCCTTATTACCTGTTAGACCTTGATATGAGCGTGTAACTGAACTATAATATTTAGCTTTCCCATGACTCACCAGAAGAAAGATGAAACCACGAATGCAGAACTGCTGAGCTCCAGCGACACAGTTCAGAACACTGATGGAGATGTCACTACTACCACTGATGCACAGGTATATGTTAAATTTATGCCCGGCAACTTAATATCATATAGACCCTTTTACAATATAGTCATGACATATCTAACAATCTGTTAAACATAGGAGAGTGTGGAAGTTGTTGAAGTCACTAGAGGCTCTCCATTGCCAGGAATGAAGGTAATCATTTAATGGTTGTGCATGTTTCATCAATTGAGCGGGAGCTGAAACTGAAAGATGGATCCTGCTGCCTGCTTTCTCATCATTAGCTCAATAGTAGAGCAATAGTAATAAATAGAAAATAGATGTATTATTCTCATTTTTCATTTCATATCGCTGAACTCCGCAGTGCGATAAGGTGCTGATATAGTCTTTCTTTTAATATGAATGATGTTCAGCAACAACTTGAAGATGTTGAAAGGATTCCCAAGGCTACAATAGACATTCTGAAGGATCAAGTTTTTGGTTTTGACACATTTTTTGTGACAAGCCAAGAACCTTATGAGGTGAATAGCTGGGATCTCATGGTTTTTCTTCTGTATAAATCATGTATTATTCTCATTTTTCATTTCTTACTCAAGTGTGTTTATAGAGCTACATTTATACTCAATTGATACATGCTGCTACCAGCAGGCCTGCTCTTGGGTTAAGCCAAGTGCACTTACAAAATATGCCTAAGCTTTTCAAAGTAATTTACTTGATTTATACTCAAATTTGGAATAAATAAATGTTATTTACCACCTTCACTTGTCTGCATAAGGGTGGAGTATTGTTCAAAGGGAATTTGCGTGGTAAACCTGCCAAGAGCTACGAGAAGATCAGAAATCGGCTGGAGGTAATCAGATGCTTGCAAAGCTGGTCCTCAGAAGCCCATGCTTCTCAAAATCTATTAGTATCTTAATTATCACGACTTGTTATTATCCACAGAACAAATTTGGTGATGAATATAAGCTTTTTCTTCTCGTCAACCCAGAGGATGAGAAGCCCGTCGCAGTAGTTATACCCAGACAGACATTACAGCCTGAAACTACAGGTAATAAGAAATTATTTGTACTTCAGTGCAGTTGGTAAATCTTAAAGTGGGCCTAATATTTTTCTTTAATTAAATTCTCAGCTGTCCCAGAATGGTTTGCTGCTGCTTCATTTGGATTAGTTACTGTCTTCACTCTGCTGCTTCGGAATGTACCTGTTCTGCAGGACAATTTGCTGTACGAGGTTCCTCTTCCATTTAACCACTTTCCTTCATTATATGTTATTTGAGATAGTTCGGTTCTATTTGCTAAATAAATTAAGATGATCACCTTCCTTATATCTCTAGCTTGCGTCACGAATTGCTACATATGATTAGTCTTATGTGGGACCAAATAATGCACGCCTCCACACACTAAGCAGGGTGCCAAAGCTTGTGCCCTGTGTTGACTTGTTAATATATGTGCCATTTATATTTTTCCATTTCATTCGTTCTGTATTCTTATTCATGTGAATGATTATATGCTTTACTGTCATATCTTAGCCACAGATTACTGTGGGTTTTCCCTGTTCGAAGCAATTATCTTGTCATATATTAATCCAAACATTTATCTATAACATCTGCTTATAAGTTTTCTCTTCCAGATCAACATTTGACAACCTTGAACTGCTAAAAGATGGACTATCTGGTGCCCTGGTAACTGGGCTAATAATAGGGGTCCATGAAATTGGGCATATCCTTGCTGCCAGCGAAAGTGGAATCAAGCTTGGAGTGCCATATTTTGTTCCTAGCTGGCAGGTAACGAGAGATTGCTTGTCTACAAATTTGTTTATGAAACTTGTCTACAAAGCTAGAACTTAGTCCAAGGAATAAATCATCTAATTATCACAAATTAGTTCCATCTTTAAAAGTGAATGCTTCATGTAATTACTAGAAATTAATTATGAGAGCTTTGCTGAATCTTTTAATTTAGGTTTGTTTCAGAGTTATTACTATATTAAAGCAAAGTTGTTATTACTATATTAAAGCAAAGTTTAATCTGTGAGTGTTTTTTCTGCATAAGCCAGAGCTCTGGCCATGACTATAACATCCATGTTTTGCTCAGTTGTTACTTAGCCATCTAGATTGGTACTTTCTCTTGCCATAACAAGTCTTGATTTGGCCTATTGTTGTAGATAGGATCTTTTGGTGCCATTACCAGGATTGTCAACATTGTCCGCAACCGTGAGGACCTATTGAAGCTAGCAGCCGCAGGACCACTGGCAGGGTTCTCCCTTGGATTTGTTCTTTTGCTGTTGGGCTTCATCTTACCTCCAAGCGATGGCCTTGGCCTCGTGATAGATCCAAGTGTCTTTCATGAATCATTTCTTGTTGGTGGCCTCGGTAGGCGTTTTATCACAATTCTTAAGCTCCTAGCTACACAAGGAATTCTTTCTGGATGTTCATTAGTATTTGCCTGCACTTGACTTATTTTGCAAGAATATATTAGACTGTGCACACAAACAACTTTTAGTTGAATTATGCTATGCATAATATTTTGTTAAAGAGATAATCTTTCCTTGCTACAGCAAAGCTTCTTCTTGGGGATGCTCTGAAAGAAGGAACACAGCTATCCGTAAACCCACTTGTTTTATGGGCGTGGGCTGGTCTCCTGATCAATGCTATCAATAGCATCCCTGCCGGAGAGCTTGATGGCGGGCGAATAGCATTCGCCATGTGGGGAAGAAAGGTAACATACTGCTATGAGAAGCTTTGCCTCCTTTACTTATAGGCTTGTATCTGTACATTTTAGCTCAACATTTGGCGCTACTGATGAAACCAAACGTGAAATTTTGCTAGATATCGTCTAGGCTCAGCAGCCTTACAATTGGATTGCTCGGGATCGCAGCGCTCTTCAATGATGTGGCCTTCTACTGGGTGGTGCTGATCTTCTTCCTGCAGAGGGGCCCAATTGCTCCTCTCTCTGAGGAAATCACCGACCCTGAGAACAACTACATTGGCATCGGCATCGCTGTTTTGCTCTTCGGGCTTCTGGTCTGCCTGCCCTACCCATTCCCCTTTGACCCATCACAATTAACCGATATCGATTTTGACTTCTGAAAAAAAATACGAAATAAAATAGTCAGAACTCACCGGCTTCTCTTCTTCCAACTGATCTCTGAGATGTAACCTGTCGGCTCTGTATTCTGTTGTGCGATCTTTGCTCCATTGCTCTTGTAGTAGCAAATAAAAGCAGCAAATAAAAGCAGGAGCTTTTGTTGTGGCAGTTCGCCTATTGTGTTTCAGTTGGTAGGTTTGTCAGAGTAGAATAGTATAAAAGTATGTAATTTTTGCTGTAACTATTATCGGCCTAGTTGTGGCTTATCAACAATCGATTCCTTCTCAGAGTATGATTTTTTTTATCATATTCACGCGCGAGATACTGTAGCACTTTGGCTATAAGCGGACCTGGAATGCATTGTGCCATGGGTTAGAGACCTACTCACTCAGTCACGTGATATTAAGGCATTCTGGCTTTTTTTAGATAGATAGCTTTTCTTGTCCATCTAAAAAAAGCCACAATGCCTTGTATTTCACAGGACGAGTGGAGTATGGCAGTAATGCTACTCAATCTGTGTTGATTGCACATTCTAGCAGACAGCACAAAATTACATCGCCGACGCAAAAAGTTGCGGAACACAAAACAGGTCAGCCAGTGGAACCTGGTCCACTACCGGGGTGAAGTCATGAAGCAGAAATCGCATATCCAAGATGGTAAAGTGCTCAAGAGATTATCACATAAAGGACACTTCAATAGCATATAAAGGTCCAGGGTTGAAATTGCACATGGAGCAGCGCATGCCATGACATTAATGAACTAGATAAAGATTGGACACTCAAAGAACCACATATGGCCGAATGATAAGGCTCGTTGGATACTCGGATAGTCTTGGACATCTTCTACCCTGCTGCTCTGAATATTCTGTATCCAAATAATTCCACCGGAATCATGTCTTCATGCTTTGCCTTTTTCAAATAAGTGAAATCACCGTCCATAGGGTCCTGCTCTATCGCTGCACAACTCGTCATCAATATCGATACTGTCCAGGCACATCAGGTTGTTGTTGACGCTCGTCTCGGAGCTGGCATTGCTGCTTGTTGCTAGAGGTGAATCTGAAACACTCATTGGTCTGCTCCTTGTGGATCCTGATCGAGCACTATGAACAGATGATGCAGGGATGCTTGTCATAAGTGGCCGTAAGTTGTTTGGAATGCTGCGCCTTATGTCCTGTAATAAACAAATTACACCTCAAGTAAATCAACTGAACATAGAAATTATTGTTATTAACTAAGATGAGGGAAAGTAAAGCATACCATATGCCGAAGTGCCATATCCAGTGATTTCTTTGACAATGACCTGCCAAAGCCTGAGCTATCAGGAGAATTTGATGATTTGCCAGATATACTGTTGAGGCTGGATCTTTGTTCATCATGCTTTGGAGGAACTAGTCTTCTCATGTGAACAACCCTTTCAACCATCTTATTACCCATTTGAACTGGGTTCACACTGTCACCTCCATTGAGATGTGATCTTCTCACTGCTGGCATGGAGCTCCCTGAAGGCACACTGCCACTTAAAGTCCTTCCTCTGGAGGGAGAGCAGGACTGCCGTCTTGGTCGAGCAGCTGGCCCACTCTCAACAGAGGAAGACCTAGAACTAGGTGCCCCAGGTCTGCCCCGGGTGGCAGACGTTGGTCTTTCTGGTAGTGATGTCCTTAGGTTTGGAGGTGCATCAAGAGAGAAACCAGGCATTTCAGATGGTTTCCATGGTCTCGATTTGACAGTAGGTGAGCTGCCTCTTGAGGGTGTTGGTGCTGTTGTTTTGGCTGGTGAAGAACCTTTTGGCATCGTTGAACCTGGTTTGGAGATTGAGGACGATCTAGCTGGTGCAGCCAAGTTACCATGTTGGACCGAAGGGGCAGAAGGTCGCCTTGTTGGAGTTGATGCCCTTGATGTAGGCTTGCTTTGCGCTGGTATGGAGGGCCTAGATGAAGGTGTTGTCGACCTGGTAGCAGGTATTGATGATCTTGGAGTAGGTGTTGATGACCTACTAGCAGGCGCAGATGCTCTTCCTGAAGGAGCTGGATTCCTGCTAGCAAGGCCAGCTGCCCTGCTTGAAGGGGTGGTTGACCTGGCTGAAGGAAGTGTTGACCTTGAAGTCGGTGTCGATGATCTCGGTGCAGAAGCTCCAGTTTTGGCAGGTACCGTTGCCCGGGAAGTGGGGGTTGAAGGTCTTGAACCTTTGGAACTAGCTGTCAATGCAGAGCGTCCAGTTGGAGTTGAAGGCCTTGAATTAGAAGTAAGCCCTCCAGACGATGATGGTCGATGGGTTGTAGCAGCTGAGTTCAAGCTGTTCGACGATGCTGTTCTTAATGGGAGGTTGGTTCTTGATGGAGGATCTGGGTGGTTGGCCAACTGAAATAACATATTATGAGAAGATATAACAGGAAATAATGTCTGTGAAGATGTCATATTTATCATACTTATCAAAAGTAATGTAACACCAAAAATTACAATTGTGATATAGGGATTCATCACAGAACCTTCCAAATAAAAGACTTTTTAGACCACAGATGCTACCATAAAAGCACACTTCATGCCATACACGACAAAAATAACAAAATGGTATGCAGTTAATGTTATGGTAGGCCTAGCAGACAATGGATCATCTCTGGGGATTTTGCATGTCATGTGGAATCTGTAAGGACTTAAAAATATCATGTGATGTTACTCCCCCCGTCTCTAGAAATTATTATTTCATATCCACCAAGAGGTGAAATTTTGCTGAATTTATGTGCAGGGAGGGAGACAGGGGGTGACTGGCAGGGGCTATGACTCCCCCTACACTTGATGAAACTCCATTAGTAACATGCATGCAATAGCCTGGTTAATACACATAAACTAAAGATTGTGCTTAAGATCAGTGCTAATGGCCCCTTCAATTATTTCATCCTGGCTCCGTCCCTGTTTATGTGTGCTGCACTGCTGCTTAAAAGTATTGCTTTCAATAACCTTGTACTACTAAGAACCAAAGTGCAGCTTATGTCAAAATAACTCACCCTTGATTTTAAGGCAGTTGGACGAGTCTTTGGCGTTCCAACTTGGCTCACAGGGGATCTTTTCGACTCGACGTCTACAGATGGGAAAAGTGGTGTCCCTGGTGGTGTCAGAAGCCTGAAAATAATTGTGAGAAGGTTATATAATAACATCGAAACCACAGATCAGATGCGACCTCCAATAAAATTTAGGATACAGCAACATGAATTTAGGCTGGATAGCAACAGAAGTATCAAAATATGTAGTATACCACCTGAGCCTGAGCTGAGATCAGATATCATCAAACGGTGTTTGATAAGCATAGCATGAGTTGTATCAATATACAGTAAAGAGAATAACAAGATATCACTTTACTGATCCAGTGACACACTCATGCGGGCAATGAATTATTTACACTGTATATAGTCTGATGTTGTGCACTTTGGATTGAATAAGTCATTGTACAGCTGAGAGCTGACTTAATCAGCACGAACACAAACCATTTAATCAGTCACTTCAAATCACTTCCCTACCCACTTAGATCAACTTCACCCTAACTAAATCAAGCAACTAGCCCAGCACTTCTACAAATCACACAAGAACAAAAGAAAAAAGAAAATATCTCGTGAACTTGTTACATAGTCCACCTGCTCCCTACCAACCACACATCAGCAAGCAATCCAATAGTCAAACTCTTGACAAAAAGAAATTGTCTTCAAGTGTTAACATGGCCACCCATAATTTATATACCTAGAAATCCTGTACCCTAACAGCTAGAAAAATTCTTATAACAGCACAAAAAATAATAAGTTTCATTATCCCCACGTCGTCTAAATTTCCCACACCTGCTAATAGAACCCATAGTAACAACAGATATTTAGCACGCAGGCCAAACCACACCAACCAAATACATTCCAAATCAGCTAGGATGAAGATAGGTGGCATGTAGGTCATAGGGTATAAGGTATCCGATGTCGAAATATCTCCAATACAGAACTACTGCATCTACCGAAAAAGCACCAAATTCACAAGAAACACAGCAAGCTAGAGACACGCTAACTAGCAAACCAACCAGAGAGTAAAGAGAAGGAAATAAACAAATTGAAACTCAATTGATTCATAACTCCAGAAAAAGATAGCACAACTTTATGAGTGTGTGTTTAATTAGGCAAGCAATCAAAAAAAGGAGCAGCAACCCCGGATGACAGGAGATCCAACCGTTACCTCCAACAACCACCATGACCCAACCTTCTCAGCAACAACAGCTGAATTCTAACTAACATCACTAAATTTTCATGAAAGACAAACTTTATGGTACGCTGTCAACAATTTAACAGACAAATATCCGAGCAGCAGATTGAGCTGGGTGAAACCAAAGGCAAAATTGGAGAGAAATTGGAGCTCGGCCCTATGACAATCATCAGTTGATTAAATAATGAAGCATCAGCCGAGACGAGCTAGAAGTCTAGAACCCATAGACAATTAACTTGAAATTTCTCAACCCCCCAAAGGTCATAGTTTTCTCATTCCCGTGGGTACAACACAACAAAGCAGACTTGCATTCAGCAGCAGTGATGAGAAATCAAGAGTAGGAAACCCACAGCAATCATTGCATATCCAAAATCCTGCCTTCAACTACAAAAGAACCAAACAGAACTGGAACCCACAAAATGCTACAATCAAAATTCGCTAACAGCATTCTCGCAGCAATGGTTATGTTGCCCGCAGCGGAAACAACAGAAATTCAGAAATTACTAGCTAACACCAGTAAAAAAAAGCTCGGAATTTAGCACCCACCAGTCGTAGTCGTTCTTGTCGCCGGCGTCCGCGTTGAGGAAGTCATCCGCTCCGCCGGGCGCCCTCCTGAATCCGCCACCGGCCATCCTGTACGCCGCCGGCTTGGGCTCTACGACCACAGGGAACCAGAGGTTCAAACCAGAGTAAGCTAGGGTTTCCACCGGAACAGGAACAAAATGCAAGAGAACGGCCGCGGGAGGGGGCCCGAAGGAGGCCGAAATGAAGCTCTCACCGGCGGGTGGTAGCGGGTCGGGTTGAAGCATCCCGTCCCCGGCCGTTGCGCCGCCGGAGAGCATGAGCTGGTCCGCCGCGGCGCCGCGCTCCTTCTCGCGGCGGCGCATCTCGAGGAAGAGCGCGAGCTCCTCATCCTTCTCCTTGATGACGGCGCCGAGCGTCCGCCCCCTGGCCTCGCCGTCCGCCATGCCGACCCGGCGCTGCTGCATCGGGCGTCACTCCCCCGGCGCGGCCGCCGGCGGCATTAGGGTTCCGGCGGGGTGAGATCTGTCTGTCGCGGCGGGCGGTGCCGCGGCCGAGTGAGGGAGTGAGGAGAGGCGAGCAGCAGTGGGAGTGAAGCAAACGGAAGCTGGGGAGGATGGTGGTGGTGGATGGGGATGGCGCCCGCGTCCCTGTCACGGTGGTGGTGGCCTGGCCTGGCGTCCCCCGCCTGGTGCGGGGATGCCCGCTATGATGCCCCTGACCTTGCTTTCAGCTCAGGATTCGGGGATGGCGATGGAGATTGGAGGAGGATGGATGGGGAAGGAAGGGGGATTGGGGTTTGAAATTGAATTGGGTGGAGTTTTGAACTGCGGATGGATGGGGAGATTTGGGGGAGGACTGCTGTCTGTCTCTTTGTATGTGCGTTCTTGTTGTTTTTTATTGTGGGCTGAGGCAGGGTTAATAAATGGCGTGACGTATAGGCTAAACGCTATGGGCACTGGTGTAGTGGACACGGTTAAGCTTTTTGTACACGAATTGTTTCGCAATGCTATGGGATAAGGGCTTGTTTGGTTAAAATTAGGCTGTAAAAGTTTAGCCTTCATTGGTTTCTTTGGCAGCTGTTTGGATCGATTCTGATTTTTTGCGTATTCAACCTATCATTCCCTACGTGGACAAACCGGTTTCACCTGCGCCACTCGTAGCCTCTAGAGTGACACAGCTCGTAGCCCCTTAGAGTAATAAGTGAGATTTAGGAAATCTATATGTGCTGAATTTCTCTACATGAGACAATAAATTACTGCTATTTAGATATAAATGATATTGATACGTGTAGTAGAATGATCAAGTTTTTGGTGTGCGAGTCGTTTAGCGATCATATGGGATAAGGGTTTATTTGGATTTATGTGGGGGCTCGAAAAAGTTGGTGTTGGTATACTCCTTCGATGGGTGTTTGGATAAATTCTAGTTTGGTGTGTCCAAACATACCGTTATCACTTGCACTTGCTCCAACAATTTGATGGGATTAGCAACAGTATATTTCAAGCATCCCCTCTTTTAAAACAAAGGATTCTTAAAATATACAGATAGAAAAAATGTATGATTGGAGTGTTCTAGCACTTAAATCACACATATTCCTAGACGCAAAAGGCTTAAAAAGAAGGCCCGGAGGCAACACAGGAGTACATAGGAAACAGAATAATGAGGTTGGACCTCATGTTTAGTATTCTACAATATGCTTGTAATAGCACAATCCATAGGGTTTACAAAGGAACTAATGGGAGGCTTTTTTTTTTGTTCCAAAGGCATCATAGGAAAATTTCTGTAGAAATTGAATCCTCCAAAATTCATGTGTTTATCCTCGGTTCCAATGGAGCCCTAAGTAACAATGTCGTTTCTTAGCGGTAGGAGGAAGAAGATTTAGGTAAACCATGTGCTGAACTATTGGTACCTTCCACAAGAGATAATCTAATTGATAGGTGCGGGATAATAAGGAACATGTAGTATTACAAGAAAAATTCTTTCATTTTTAGGAAGAAAATCTAGCTACTTTTGATGACTTGGTATGTTCACATGTGAATTCTAAGTGATGCATCTTTTACTTTATGAAATGTGATGGCCCAACAGTATTGTGTTGTATTCCAATAATGCAGATTACTAAATACTTACGTTTATTTATGTGTTCTTTTGTTATTCTAGAATGTGCATGGATTATTGGACACTCAAGTAATCACTCGATAGAGAAGCCAAACCGATAACAACGATGGATGTCAGCACACGAGCGAAGCGATTTGGGTCCCCTTTCTCCGTCGTCGAAATGAGTTTTGCTCAATGCGAGCAGGCGTGGGCCCGGAACGAGTCGTCCTTTCCAACCAGCGGCGCTCACGTTTCTCCTCGCCTACCTTCGCGTCAGCGAAGCTGCCGAGGCGACCGGAAAACGCCGTGGCGGGCCCACCCGTGACGCCACCGCCTTGTCCTGGGCCCCCAACTTATTGTACCGGATAGTCGGGTTACCCGCTCGGATGCGAGTACGAGGGCAAGCGGGATGGTCCACCGTCAGTGGAAGGGGTACGTCCCCTGCCGTGCGCTGTGCAGCTGGCGCTGTCCGTTTAGTTGCAAAAAGTGACTCTCAAATACACTATGCAAAAAGAAGATTCGTATCATATCAAAATGTCATAACATGTATGGAGTATTAAATGTAGATGAAATTAAAAACTAATTACACAATTTTGTTGTATTTTGCGAGACGAACATTTTGAGCCTAATTAATCAATTTTTGGATAATGTTTCACAAATACAAACGAAATGCTACAGTGGTCCAATGATTACGAAGTGACATCTTACTCCCAAATTCAACCTCCCAATTCTAACATCTAATCACCACCTTAGTTTGGTAACGTCAGGTTACTGTGTTGTCCAATTGCCATGGAGATTTGGAGTTGCTGGTGAACTGTCATTTCTGAATTATGACCCCGGGGGTGTTCACTTCCTTGAAACGAGGGGTGGAAGTTTGGTGAAAATGTCACACCGAACACTGTAGCGTATTGTAGCACTTTTCATTTGTTTGTGGTAAACATTGCCCTATCATGGCCTAACTAGGCTCAAAAGATTCGTCTCGTCGTGTACATCAAAACTATGCAATTAGTTTTTTTATTTACCTACGTTTAGTACTCCATGCATGAGGAGAGAGATTTGACGTGATAGTAAATAGTAAAGTTTGAAGAGAGAAAGTTTGGGGGAATTTTTGAAAGTGAACTCTGACCCTTTGTGGGCTTTGTTTTGGATGGTCCTTTTTCTAAGTATGCATGTCTAGAGGCACCTTCATACTTGTACCACTAAAAATTAACATTTACAATGTATGAGTCTTTAGGAAGACAAGTATGGTTTTTGAATCCTCTTGATGGAGTTTAGAAAGTTTAGGGGGTAAAAAGTCAATTTTTATAGGCTGGGGTGAAGTAGACTTTTTCCATTACAAACTTGTGGATAAACATGCTTGCATTGCATCTCCACATGTATCCCATCAATTCACACGACATTGCATACACATGCGTGTTAAAAGCACGCAGTCACGTTGGCTATATTAAGTAGATAGTTGCACTCATGCTTGTGCAGATTATGGACGCTTGAATTTTTGCTCTCGGTTGCACTTATAAAGGAGTCTTGCAAGTAACTTATTACATAGAGTTTCTTTATATTTTCTTAAAGAGATTGTGCTAAGATGAGAACTATATTGTGAAAAATTGAAGAAAAACACTCCATCCATCCACAAACATAACCATTTCTAGTGTTTCTTAGGATTTTCTCTGCATATAACATGCAAGTATCGATAACTTTCCTTACTAGCTCACACATTTCTGGCACTTAATTTGGCGTTATGCATGCATATTGTTGTATGACATGGGCAAACAGCCAAGACAAAGCACATGAAAAGTTGCTGCATTTCAGGCACTTAGTAGGTCATATGCATCTTATCAATGCACATATAATTGATTTGAAAAATCCAAAGAATGCTTGTTATAAGCATGATGAGTAGTTTTTTGAATTTACCAGCTAATTATTGGCTCGCTAATTTTAATGGAGTGAATTTAAATGAAGCCGGCTAATCCTTAGCTAGAGCCTTTCTAGCTAGAGTCCAATCCAGATAGTTTTCTAACTAGCTAATAGATTACTCAAGTGATTTAGAAGCGCATGTGGAAAACTAATTAGACCCACATGTTTATAAAGGTTTGGCAATATCACACAAGACAAATCGTAGGCACTCCTTCGGTTAGCATCACCCAATTCTCAACTCCAACAGTTAGCATCGCCCCTGATTTTTATCGCTCCTAATGTCTCCATTCCTCGTGCTGCCACTCTCCATGAGCCCCCACCCGTCTCTAAGGTTCGCGCCATCGTTCTCTGTTGAGGTGTTGTCCTTCTTTGTCTCCTCGCTGCCCTTCTCGGAGGCCAAACTCTAGGAGCAGTGGCAGAGCACTGTGCAGGCCATATTGGGCATCGGCCCCTATCTAATGTATTTTTGAACATTAAATTTGCTACCACTGTTGTATAGCACTCAAATACATAGACTGTCCCTCTTGTTTTCTTCATCGATCTCCGCCAGTGTCTAGGAGGCAGTCGTCACCCTTTGCCCTAGATCAGCACCATTGACCACGACTAGTCTGCCCTTTGGATGGGCACCTCCCACGTCGTTGAGTATGAGGTTGCATTGGAGCTCTAATCTTCGCCCTTCTCCCTAGATCACGAAGTTCGATTCCCAGCTTTAGAGATCTTCTTGGGCCACCAGAAGTCGATTCCCGGCTCAGATGTGGATTTGTGCCACTGGAGCTCTATTCGCATATGCCTGGAATAGCAGGAGAGTGCCACTACATGATGTTTTCCGAAGTAGGAAGGACCAAGAGTAGGAGCTGCACGGAGCGGGGAGCGGTGTTGATTTGTAGCCCAACGAAACGCTCCCTAACTGATACTCTGCTTGGTATCAACTAATATGTTATACTCGACGGACTATTGAGCTATTTAGAGTATGAAATTGATGCTTCGCTAGGTGTGAACTAATAGGTTATACTCAAAGAATTATCGAGCCATCTAGAGTATAAAATTGATACATGATTGATACATGTGTGTGATTGTCACATTCCTTACGTTGAGTTTGCCACACGCAGGGTCACGCGGCCCTTCTTCTCCAGCGTCGGCGGGTTAGGGGTCCGGAATTCGGGGGGTTGGGGTTTCTGAGGAGATCTACCATCGGCGGATTTAGAAGGAGGGATTAGGGGCAGTGGGAAGCTCGACGGTGGCGATGGGCGGTGAGGGCGGAGGAGGACACGACAACTTATGGGTTAGCGTCAGTAGCGGCAGTGTGACGGGACGATGCAGGAGCCGGGGGCGGAGGAGGACACCACGATCGACAGGTTAGCATCGTCCACAACGGTGGGTGGGTGGGTGGGGGGGCTCGAGGCGGCGGCGACGTGTTGTGTGCTTCCATTCCACGCTACCATTGTGCGTTAGCCCGGTCCATTCTTATATATTGTTCTTTATGATGTTAAAAATTATCATCATTTGTTACTACCCTCAGTGACTGGAGCGTCCTGCTGCTGATCCACTACATTTGCTTTCTTCATCAACAACTGATGGCTCCATTACTGACCTCGTGCGCTCCGCTATGTTCTGTCTCTTCCTCCTTCTAAGACGCAATAAACAACATAAGACCAGTCTCGTCCACAATTTTATTACACTTGATTATCAAGACTAGGAACTAGGTAACAAAGCGTATGTGTTTTATGGAATGAAACTCTTTTCACATTTCATAAAACTCCCTTCTATTTCTTTATAATAACCCTATCACATCAACAAATTTTTCCCTTCTCTCTTCGTAATAACCCAATCACATCAACCGTATTGTCCTTCTCTGGCCGTGTTTAGTTCCTCCAAAACTTTCCATTACATCGAAATCATATCGAAACACTAAATATAGCAAATGACGCATGCATGGAACACTAAATGTGGGGTTCCCAAAGAAAAGAACACTAAATGTGGGTAAACAAAACAACTTATTGCACAGTTTGGATGTATGTTGCGAGATGAATCTTTTGAGCCTAGTTAGCCCATGATAGAACAATAAAGTGCTACAATGCCTTTTAGCTTCACTTTTGACCTCCTTTGCGCATCTAAACACAACCTCTCTCTTCATAATAATCCCCATTACATCGTAATGCCGTAAACTTTTGTCTAACAGTGGTGCATTTATGCATCAAAAGGATAGGAAAAACTTGTCTTAATTTCCTTCATCTCCATTTACTCAAGTACTAACGCGTTGTGTCACTCAAGTTAATCATAAAAAAAACTTTTTTACAAGAATCATAAAAAAAACTCTGGCAGGAAGAAAAGAAGAAAAATCTAATCTTTACGATCCTTCCATGCTTCATCTCATTTGATCAAGCAACAACATCAAAGCAATGTAGCAATAGTAACTAGGTGGTACCCCGCGCGTTGCTACGAGAATTTATACAAAATTTAAAGATGCAATTTGAAAGTAGAAACACTAAAATGATTGTATTGCAATATTTTTTTGTAAACAACAATATAGAGGAAAACACATTTATTTTATTGAGAGAGAACTACTTAGAAATTTGTAGCATGATAGTCGCAAAGACTAACACAATGCATAGCCGCAGAAAATCAGTAGAAGATATAAATTCATAATTCTAATGGATGGTGATGTGGACAGCTTACATGTTGAGAGAAGATCTAGTAGATGATGACGTGGATATCTTACATGTTGAGAGAAATCAGTCATGAGATGTTAGTGGGTACCAAATTATAAATTATACGGGTTTATACAATTATACTTGGCCAGCCCGTCGTAAACCCCAAACCCAACCCAAGCAACCGCCTCGTCTCCGCGTTCCCCACCACACCTCCCCATTCCCGCCTCCCGAGGCCTCGGCCCTGTCGCCGACACATGGGCCCCACAACCCGCGCCCAGTTCGTCTACAACCGCCGCCGCCGCCGCAGCGGCGGGCGGCACGCCGTCGTCGAGGAGGCCTCTGACGACGAGGATCAGCGGCAGGACACCTCCTCCTCATCCTCCGACGACGAAGGAGACGAGGAAGACGAAGCGGAAGCGTCCGGAGAAGAAGTCGATGAGGAAGAGGAGGTAGAAGAGGAGGCGGCGGCGGCTGTCGAGCCCGCGGTTAAGGAGCACCCCGCGGCGGCGGCGGCTGCGGGGGAGAGGAGGGGAGGGAGGAAGGGCCCGATCACCATCAGCCTCAAGAAAGTGTGCAAGGTACTGGTCGGTGCAACAAATCTCAAGATTTTATTACTCTTTTTCTTGTTATTTTTTTGCTATGTCCTTTCCATTTATGTTCAGAAAGATGATCCTTTCTGATGCTTGGAGCCTACCTTGAATTTTGGAGAGAGAAAGGTGCTTCTTTCTTCTGCTTGCTGTGGCCCTCTTGGAGGGAGAGCGGAACTTGCCTCTCGTCTTCGACGCAAAACTGAGATTTGGGGAATGAAAAGTCGGTCGCTATTCCTTGCGCCTAATTCGTATATTCGTTTGGAGTACGAAAATCTGCTTGTTCACTGAGGTCTGATAATGGGGAAATGGCTGCTACATTTTACAATCGTTTTGAACTATAGTTTGTTATGTAAAGGTGCCTTCTTTTCTGTTGAATTAAGAAACGATTTATTCTTCTCTGTTGGAAACATATCCTTTTAGGGTGTCTGTGATACCCTTTTATGCATGTCTCGGTGCTTGGGAATTTATTCTTTGTTGAATTGCTGTGTCTGGTTGCAGGTGTGCAAAAGAACAGGGCACCAGGCAGGGTTCAAGGGAGCCGTGTACATTGACTGCCCCATGAAGCCTTGCTTCCTATGCAAGATGCCAGGTTCTCTGCGGGATTATCTTTTTGTGCTTCTGGAGTACAAGAGTCACTAATTTTGGACGTACAAACAATTTTTAAGTGCGGATAGGGCTGTTAAAGATTCTTTTTTATGGAAGTATTCATGTTAAATGCTGAAATATCATTGTTGAAGGATTCTTGTTTAAGTAACTCAGCTCATGAAAGTAGGTTAGGCTAATTATTTGTTTTAAACAAATCTGAAAGAAGTTGCACTGATGACCAGCACATAGTATTATTTCCTTGTGTTTCAGCAGACAGGAAATTTAAATCAACTTCCTTTGAATGCCTCATAGCAGTTTGCATGTTTCACTTACAATGCAAAAGCTTTATCAACAGTGCAAATGAGTCTTGGAGTATGAGTCCAGCACATCTGTTAAAGATCATGCCTCCTTGGATGAAAATGACCGTAATGTTGTTATTCTATCTGAGTCACTTACACTATGTTGTCAACATGAACAGGTCATACAACCTTGACTTGCCCACATAGAGTAGCAATGGAGCATGGTGTTATCCCAGCCCCTAGAAGGAATGCAAACACTTCATTAGATTATGTCTTTCAGAGTCAAGTCAAGGGCAAGATTTCCATGGTACAGAGTGAGATTTGACTAATGCCTAAGCTTTTGTGTTCTTATTTTTTTTTCAATTGCAATATTCCATATTATTCTTTTTGCTGGTACTAGGTTTGTCAGTTTTCTCCTCTTCACAATGCTAGGTTAAGCCGAAGTTTCTGATACCCAACCAATTAGAGTGTGGAAACATAAAATTTCATCAGAGGCGTGTTACTTGCTTGGAATTTCATCCAACTAAGAACAATGTTCTTTTATCAGGAGACAAGGTATTGCACTCCTACTGTTAAACCTTGTTACCTTCTTAAATTCCTTGCAATTATCTCACGTTGCGAGTGTGAAAAAATGGCTATATTGCAGGAACATGTAGCCAAGTACTAATGCATCTTTTGTTTTTTTTTCCACACAGAAAGGGCTTCTGGGTATTTGGGATTATGTTAAGTTGCATGAGAAGATTACATATGACTCTGTGCACTCCTGCATTCTTAACAGTATGAAGTAAGTGTATTCCTTGGTAGTTGACATCTCCCTTATAAGGACATAAATGTTGCAACATGATTTGATCTTTCAGGATTGATACCGCCAATGATGGGATACTATATACAGCTTCCTCTGATGGCACTATCAGTTGCACAGATTTGGACACTGGCATTGGCTCCTCCTTGTTAAATCTCAACCCTAATGGTTGGAATGTAAGTTTACTTTTGTATCAAGTTCTATGGATTACACTGTTCAAAAGAACTTATGAAGATGTTATTTTTCAGTCTATATACTATCATATTGTCCTTAGATATCATTGATCTGAATTGATTGGCATCAATTGTGGGCTTGTTTTAATAAAACCTGATCCTGGTTTGTCACAACAGGGTCCGAGCTCTTGGCGCATGATATATGGGATGGACTTAAACACTGACAAAGGTCTTCTTTTGGTGGCAGATAGCTTTGGCTTTCTTTACTTGTGAGTATATCTTGGAAGTGGGTGGTGCATTTCTGAGATTTATACCTTGCAGTACAGAATATGGCTATATATGCAGTTTCCTTTAAGTAATTGATCTAATTGTTTCTGTGGTCCATTTGATGTATTTATTTGGCAGCTAATTCAAGAATTTTTTTATCATCAGTTATTATTTTATATTTGAAATTCAGAGATATTGTTGTAAAATTTGTGTGTTTGAAATATGCTTGGCATTCTTTTGTAAGCTATTCTTAATTCTTGCAGCCTGGATAGACGATCAAAGACAAGAATAGGACATCCAATTCTTATACATAAAAAGGGTAGTAAGGTAACCAGCCTTCATTGCAACCCTGCACAACCTGAAGTTCTTCTGAGCAGCGGAAATGATCACTATGTGAGTATGTCATGCATATGCACATATCCCATTTTCTTATTCATATTCAACATTCCCTCATCTCTGTGATTATCAGGCCCGCATTTGGGATACAAGGAAGCTTGAAGACAACTCACCCCTTGCCAGCCTTGCTCATGGACGGGTTGTCAATTCAGGATATTTTTCTCCACAAAGTGGCAATAAGATCTTGACAACATGTCAGGACAACCGAATTCGTGTATGGGACTATATTTTCGGTGATTTGCAATCCCCAAGTAGAGAAATTGTGCACAGTCATGATTTCAATCGTCACCTGACTCCCTTCAAAGCTGAGTGGGACCCAAAGGTTTCAGTTATAACTAAAACTTCCTTGCATTTTTGGATTTTTATTATTCCTTCACAATAGATGTGCCCAATTCTGAGATGGAATGGTAATGCTCTGCAGGATTACACGGAAACTGTTGCAGTTATTGGCCGTTACATAAGTGAGAACTACAACGGTGTTGCTTTGCATCCCATTGATTTCATAGATACCAGTTCCGGGAAGCTTCTGGCTGAGGTGATGGACCCTGACATAACAACAATCAGCCCAGTGAATAAACTACATCCACGAGATGATATCCTGGCCACAGGAAGCTCAAGGTATACCTATCGATATATTAGTACTCAGCATCACTATCCACTGCCAGAATGCTAGATCCTCCCACAACTCATGAGGTGGTCCTTGCAGGTCAATTTTCATTTGGAAACCAAAGACTGAAGATGAACTTACAGAAGAAAGGACTAAACAGAAGGTCAAGGAATACGTATATGGATCAGGCTCCCAGAAGAAATCGAACGGCAAGCATGACAATAGTAGTGATGACGACTCAGATGGGGATTCTGGCGGAAAGAACAAGAAAGCAAAGAAGGCTCGTTTCACTCATGCCACAAAGGGAAAAGGCAAATCCAAAGTCTGATACAGGGTGTTTCATGCAGCAGCAATTTTGACAAGAAATCGGCCATTTATCAACCGCTGGCGCACTTTCTTTTGTACCATCTTGGGCTCTTGGCCTCTAGCTAAGATGCTGGAGGAGTTTAGCTGTCTAGTGCAGCCATGCCCCCTAGGAGTTAGCTCTGTAAATAGGTTTATGATGCTTTTGAATCCTGACATGCTTATGGCATTTGATCAAAGTGGGCTTTAAATCCTTTACCCAATACCAATATATAAGTGCTCCTGTACAGTTGACTGCATGCAGTTTATGTTCATAAAAATCTTGTTGGTGCTTTTTTTATGTCATCACTTGTCAACCATGCTGACGAGTGAAGAACGAAATTTAAAGGGTGCCTATTTTGCCCTCGTGTGCACATAAATGGAATTTCAAGAATTTTATTCTTTAAGCAAAGTAACAAAATATAACAAAATCTGCTTCTCCGAGAGAATAAAGAAAGAACCGTTCTACGAAGGATCCTCGAACATTGTATCATACTATGTCAAGTATTCATGGAAATAGGTGATGTTGGAGTGCCTTTGCACGATTGACCAGAGCTGCTAGCCTGAAGGAATAACAGAGGCAGCTAATGCATTAATGATAGTATTTCTATTGTTGATAATGTAATATGTAAACATCTGGTCATATGCCAAACATAATTTCTTACAATATGAATTGTTAGATCACTAAGGTACTAAACATCACCTGGATAAGAATCTCGGCTCAAATTCCATGTTCAGATGCAATTGATTCAGCAGATCAAGACCATGCTATGGAAAAGAAATTTCAATATCTCTAGGTTAGCACCGGTTGAACCCTAAAACCAGGACAAGTTGGCTGCCGCCTGAGCGTATGTTAGGGGGAATTGCTAAGACAGTAGCATCTTAAACCTCTTGGTTCAGGTGCTCTGACACCAAGACAGGTTCTTTTGGCACTTTCAAAATGATTTGGTTCTGATCCCAGCCAGCTCTTTCCATTTGCTCAAGGAAGTCAGTAAATCCATGCTCCAATGCAAGAATGCTATCCTCCAGCCAAGAGAAAACCTCATTCTGGTTTTGCTTATTTTCTTGAAGCCAATGTGCCTGCCAGAGGCTTCTTAGGACTGACATGCTGGTTGCCGATTCCTGAAAATAAGTGAAGTAGATGCATGATATGAATTTGTTGATCTGAGGCACAAATATTTATATGCAATTTCAGCAGTTGATTACCTTGAATGCAACAAGAAATTCTGGCTCTGTTGATCCAAACTGCTCAACGAAGAGGACATACTTCTCATTGTTGTACAGCTTCAATAGTCTCTTCACCTGTCCAAGAGTTTAAAAGATTTGTACCGAGAAACTTAAATAACATGGTGAAAACATCATTGCAGATTCAAGAGTCAAAAGGTTTGGAAAATGCATGAGCAAGTGATACCAAAAATACATAGTTGGATCATGGAACAGGTTGTAACTACAAATTCCTGGATTTTGTTTTAAAAAAATCTACAAATTCCTGGATAACTAGTAAACTACTTGATGGCTTATCAGTTACAACTGCTGATGATTTCAACCAAGTTAAACTAAGTCACAGGCAAGCTACTGGTTTTTATTGGCATTCACCAACATTCAAATTATTCTTTCACAAAAACAGATTAATTTAGTAGATTATCATGAATGATCCAATGATGAAAAAGTCGCTAACTGAATGAACCACACATTTTCATCAAAAGTGGCATGTTCTGATCAATTTATAGTTGATTCAGTGATAGATCAATGAAAACTGGAATGCACGGAAAGAGGGAAACCAATTATAAACACCATCCAGGGGAAAAAAATGTCAATCAGGAGCAAGGCTGGGGAGGAAAACACCTTTTCTTGAGATAGATACCATGCAGTGGCTGATGCAAACTGAGCTCTGAATTGAGTCCTAAAAATTAGCTAGGCCTAAGGCATTCAATCAGACATAATTTCTAGTCATTCCTTCCCAAGGAAACCTGACTACAGATTGTAAAGGCAAAGCTGGGAAAACTGAATCAACTGAAGTTAACAGAATAAAACTATTCATACCATGTCACTGGATTCCTCACCACAAAGCATTCTTTCCATGGGCACGCCAAAAGATATTTGTGGTTGCATGAATCTCTCCCATGTTAAAATGTTTTCTTCCTCATTGCAAACAACATAACCTAAAATAGCAAGACAAACACCAGGTACTAAGAGGTTACTAGAACTGCTTCAGAAAACGACCAAGAAAATGTCATAATAGTCAAGAGAAGAAAACGTCACCAGGAACTGTATGTTGTGCAACATGTGATCTCACAAGTATCCGGCCACGTTTGAGGTTTATCTACCAATTAAGAGGGGAAAAAATGTGATCAATAAAATACTCACAGGTGCTAACATTTCTTTAATGAATTAATGTATATGGAAAATGCAGTCCAGCATGGAAATCTAAACATCTAACGAAATTATTCCATTTCATCAAGCAAAACACAATTTGGGTCAAGCACCTTACTGTGCGGAACTTGAGAACTGATAGGGATTGATAGCGCAGCCAAAGATGTAGAAGACGAATACTCAGCCACGTTAGAGTAAGAGTTAAGTATGATGACTTTACACCTGACGTATCCTGGTATAAAAAACAACTGTAAATGGATCAAAAAATAATGGCATATCTCCTTCGATGCCGTAACAGAATTGATTGATATTCGATAAGGTTGGCATACTGAACGGCGGTTCGATATAGACAAGAAGTAAAACTTATACGATCTGTATACCATTATAAGTACTCCAATCAAAAGGCCTAACAGCTGGGCTCCTACTTCCCATACTTCCTCCTGAAAATACATCATTGTTTCTGAACAGGAAATTTTGCAAACATATTCTTGCAAGATCTCTTGTATTGATATCCACAACAGAAAAGATATCGCACATAGCCAAACGATTTTTAAAGCGTTCTTATCCTAGGTTTATAGGAGCTCTTTAGTGATTGTAATATTTTTTGTGTTTTCCATAGAGAAAGTAACATTATACAAAATTGATTACATCTTTCTCTAAAAAGAAATACAAAATTGATTACATTAGATCAAAGGCCATGACAGCATCATCAATGCTGCTGTTCAGAACAAATTAGGACACAGCTAACAATCAGAAAATCATTGTAATGTCGTACCTTTGCAGCAACCTCTCCAAGATTTCCAGATTCTGCAAAGTGATTTTGGATAACACGAAAGGAAGGATCTTTAAATCCTCTTGCTACAGCCTGATTAAAAGTCTGGAGTCAATGATGTTACTGGCCAATAGGAGGTGTCTGCTACTGCCCAACTAAAGGCAAGAGAGTTATATTTTTAGAAAACCTTCGCAAGATTCCCCAATGATGCAAGTGGGAGGAAGTAACCTGGATACAGTGGAGTGATGAGCTCAAAGATGCTGCAAAATGTTGCAGATAATTTTAGTAGTGAATTTTGTTTCTTCATTAGATTATTCAAACATGGTCTTAAAGATTTGCTTTTATTATTTTAAGTGATTTAGTGCCAACCTTCCTGCACTTCCAATGAAATCAGCATACATCCGCCACTTTTTTGGGTCATCATCAAAAAGTGTCCCAAAGCGTCCACCTAAATATTTTCATTTGTAAGTCTTCCTGGGCAGTACATTCTAAAATGATGGCAAAATGTAATAATAGTACCAATGAGAAGACGCCCAAAGGCTCCTATGCCATCCTTGGATACCCATCTAATTTGAATAAAAAATGGTTCAAGTTAGTTATGCTCATAAGATGAAATGATCTACTCACATTCGCATCACATGTTTTCATGTGCTTATATGTCTCTCCTATGACTCATGGCACAGATAAACCCATTGTACTCATCTATAGGATAATTGACCAAACAAGAATAGAGCAGAAAGCAGCTAAAATAACATGGTATTTTTTTCCTCCCCAACGAATGGCTCCAAGGTTTCTACTTTTCAATAAGATACATAATGATATAAGTGGTAAAGATGATTATGACCTGATAGCAGCAGCAGATGCAGCTGCTGAAGTTCCTGTAAAGGACCCCACACCTACAGCCTGTAGCAGTCTACAATTAGCTAATCAGTGATGGTGACATAAGGCTATGATTGAAGACTGAAGAGTATACTTTGGAAAACATAACATATATTGGTTAAAATGCATGAGTTGAAAAACAAGCACGGCTCTACAACTAATGTATTGCCAACAATGTGAAAATTAGGTAACATGTCTCCATGCAATTTTGCTCATCAAAGCACATAGTGATGAGGTTCACCATCAAAATCTGACTGGAAAGTAAGGCCATTTTGAAACTGGAGTTATCCCCCCATCTTTAGGGAGCATATGATTAACCCTATTGTCTACCTTATTTAGTGAATTATCCAATAATGAAATCTGATTATCACATGTGAAATAAAGATAACTGTAGTAAGCTGAATTTTCTTCATTCTTTGATATCACGGTTTCACTAACAAAATATTAGTTACATAATTGGACCACTTGACTAACAAATTAAGAAGTACCTTCAGAAGACTTGATGTAACCAGTACATGACAGATCCATCCTGTCACATTTGTTGGGAACTGCAATAGCATGTAGTCCAGGTAGTCAACTGTAACAGACCCTAAAATAAAGAAACAAAGGACAAAAAGGAGTCAATTCACCAGGTGATATATAGATTCATATCTGTTGGACATAGTTTCAGTCACGGGCCAGGAGCAGTAGGCACATAACACGGCTCATTAGGGTTGCCGCCCCCAAAACCTAGCATGCAGGCACCATCGTGCATGCATTGTCGCCTTGACTTAAAAGTCAAGTTAGCTTTTAGATTAAGAAGTATAGCTTTTATTCAAGTAACTGTCTCTTGTAAGTTGGGAAGGCTAGGATCACACTTATAATTCACTTAGTCATCAAGTCATCCTCTCTATAAATAGACAGGTTGTTTACCCGTTTATGATTAAGAAGGCTTAAGGGGTCAAAACCCTCTGCCTCCAGTGTGTGCTGGCCACTGGCCATGGCCATCTCTCTCTGTACAAATTTTTGACAGCTACCAATAGAAGTTTAAGCAAAACTCAGCTGTGCCACGTTACCAGAATTTGCAGTGATGTTTCATACTTTTGACAACAGTGGTGATGTATTGTTGTCTCAGAATGCACTGAACTAATGAAGCTGGCATGCAAAGCTCCCCAACCAAAACAAAACTACAACAGAAAATAACAAATAATTCACTCCATTGGCTAGTTCCTCTGGGATACAGATGACAATACAGAGTGCATAGACATATACAGGAAATAATTGACTAGAGTAATTGCCAGGTATACAGATGACAATACAGAGTACATAGATATATACAGGATCACCTGGAAATCCTGCTGGAAGTACAAAGTCCCTAATAGACTGGGGGATCAAAGAATCCGCATTCTCATCTTCCACTGCATTCACCGAAGATCCATGCTTCTCCAAACGAATTTGTAGCTTAGAATTGGCATCCGACATATATCTACCCACCACATGATCAAAACATGAGAAATTTAGCATAACCGTCCAACTTATCATCTCCGATTCAAAATGTGCTTGACAATCTTTTTGCAAGTTCGGGTGTTTTTAGAAAAGAGAATATATTTTAATATTCCAGCCTCTGCATCAAACAATGCAAGTTCGGGTGTACAATAGGGAAATCACAAATCAGATGGCATTCTCAAAATCTATAGAACTCAGAAGTGAAAACCTTTTGGCGACGCCATCCCGGTACCTCTCCACAAGCAAAGGCCTCGCCTTTCTGCAGCAGCGCGCAAACATTTCCTTCACTAAAAAAGGTGAGCAGCACAAAGATTCAGGAAAAGAACGGCGAAATTCGGAAACGTACTCAGGCTCGCCGCCGCCGCCGCCGCTGGAGGCCGGCGGCGACACCAGGCAGGAGCGCGGACGGAGCCTCCAGGGGAGAGCTCCCCCGCGGAAGCGCCCGCCGGCGGCGGGTGTGGATAGCATGCTCCGCCTTACGGTTGCGACGGGAGTTCAGGTGGATGGAATTGGAACGGGTACTTTACTTGGATAGGCTCAGCTTACAGTCCACTGGCACCACCACACCACGGAGCCCGATTTTTTTCTCGAAATGATCTCTTTTATCCCTTTTCCATAAATAAAAAAATTCACTTTTCTTGATTACTCTGATTGTTTGATTAATGGTAATGACTTGTTTACAGCCGGCCGTGCGATCGTCCTCCAGAACGGCCGGCTTCCATCCAGCTTCGGCGCGGACGATTCATTTCCCGTGGGGGGCCCTATGTCAGTGTCTTCCGTCCAAACGCGCCGACGTGCACCGCTTCGTTTCCCCCGTGGGCCCTAGATGTCAGTCAGATGTGAGAATTTCTAGCGTTTTCAAAACGACCCGACTACGCGCCCCTGTTCATTTCCTCCTCCACATATCTCATTTTCGTTTCTCTCTCTATGGTTCCTTTCTCTCTCTCGACTTCCAGGCGATTCACCGGCGATTCGCCGCTTCCCGTCGTTTCTCCGAGAAGGAATCGCAGATCCAAGGTGGGGGAGAGCGGCGGCGGCGAGCATGCACGGTGAGCTCACTGCATCTGCGCTTTTTTCATCGCTTTTTTTGACTCCGCTGCCTCTGTTCCCCGAGATGAACTACTGATTCATCCTGGGATTTCGATTGATTCATCCTAGGACCTAGGGTTTGTGGAGCAGACGGAGCGACGAGCGCCCTGATATCTCATCGGTAGAGATTGGGGGGGAGCGGTATTTCCACGGCGGTGAGACACATTCGATTTGTTTTTGGCGCCCTCACGGTTTGTTTGCGATTTTTCTAACTGTGTGTGGGGTGATTCTCTCTCGTTTTGTGCATGATTTCTACTGGGAGGATTTGGAAGACAGGGAAGAATTTCTACGGGAAGGATTTCTACAGGAAGGATTTCTACGGGGGAAGGATTTGGGGTCCGGGGGAGCACGCACACTGAGGTGAGATTCATCCCCTGCATTTTTCCCCATTCTGTTGACTCGTCATATACTATTGAAGTGCCATGCCTAGATCCATTCCTTCCTGATGCTGCTGCTGCTGTATTTGCTGGTTTTGTTGTATTTTTCATGTTAGTACCTGTGTGCAGTGAGATTTGTCAGTGAGTTTTCTGTTTTGTTATTACGATTAGGTCAGTGAGATGCGATTCGACAATAGCTATCAGGGACAATAGCTTGTTTTTTACCCTAGCTATTCCAACTCCCAAAGCCATTTCTGCACAGCATTATTATGTGTCTCACTTACGTAGACAGGAACAAAAAACACAGCACGGTGACAAACAAAGTCCCCCTTCTACTGTTTTCTTGCTCACTCTTGGTACCAATGCCTAACTAGGCAGTGTAAATACTCGTTAGCGAAACTGTTCACATGCCTAATGGACCATCATGCTGCTCCACCGATAGTAGATTATCAGGAGACAGTAGCGATAAGGGGGTAGTGAGATGTGACTCGACAGTAGCTACCAGTGACAGTAGCATTTTTTTATTCGCCGTTTAATGCTGTAGATCATGTGTGTAGCATTTTTTCTGTGTTTGACATGCACGCTTTTTGTGTTATCATGTTGTTTGGTTTCTGATAATCATGAAAAGATGCTAAGTATTTTGTTTTGTTGAAGAGCGGCTGTCTTTCGGCTGCTTTTATGCTGTAGCCTGATTTATTATTCTTTTTGCTTTAGGCATTTTATTGTATTTTAGGTAGGCAAAGTTCTGTTCTGAGTTAGGCAAATTATTGTAGTCAGATAGGCAAATCAATACTATTAGTTAGGATTAGTGATATGCAAATTATTGTAGATTTTTTTTGTCTAGGTTTAAGCATTTTTCAGGGGTGCAAATGTAATATAAGTTACACTTTATCAAACTGATAAAATGATTACTTATAATTGGGCATCATCATTGTCTATCAGTATTAATTCAGTATTGTCTGTCAGTATTTACTTAGATGTTATGGTTGATCTCTCTTATTTTTTTTTCTTGCATCTGTGTGCATGTCATCGGCCAAAGGGGAGGTGGAGAGGCTCTGATACTCTTTTAGGGAACACAGACCGTTGGTGACTCACGCTGGGACTCTGATTGGGCATTTGTGAGCTTTTTTTCAGAGAGGGGGGAGTATTGCCTGCACTTTTTTCTGCGGCATGCAGGTGAGATGCATTTTTTTATGATCTGTGTCTTTTTTAAAATATTTTGGCATTATTGGTTTTGATATGTGTTCAATATATACATTAGATAGGCAATTATATTGTTTTACATATGCAATATTAATGTTATAGTTAGGCAATTATATTGTTATAGGTTATCTCTGTTTTGTAGGTAATGTTCAGATATTCATGCATATAGTAGTTGCAGCATTTTCAGTTCTGTCAATGTGATTTAGCACTTTTTTTAAAATGGTTCTTGCATTCTAGTTCTCTTTTCACCTGCTGGTATTTTTTATGGTCATTTTTTTCTGTGCATGCAGCTGAACGAATTACAGCAAGGTGAGGTACCTTTCTGTTTTTATTTTTTTGCTCTTTCTTCCCCCAGCAAGGTGAGGCTAGCATTTCTTGCTGCTCCAGTTTGTCCAGTAGTCGGCAAATCTTAATATCTGACTTTTGTATAATGTTTAAGTTCTCTAGTGCTAATAGGTCCTTGCTAATTATTCTAGCTTTTTTCGAATCATTTTTTTTCACCACTGAAGTCTATACCTGAGCCAACGGAAATCCAGCGAGTGGCCTGCCTGTTTGTGGGCTGAAGTTGTCAGGGTCCCCCATCAATGGGTTTTGCACGCCTGATGATGACTTCAGCCTTGCAAACCCTGTAATTCCTGGTTTGGTGGCTCCCAGGATGGATGTGGTTTAGATAGGCAATTATATTGTTTTTACATATGCAATATTACTGTCATAGGTAGGCAATTATATTCTGTTTTTTCCATGTAAGAATGACATTCCTGTAGTAATGGTTTGCTGCCATAGGTGAGGCTAGCATTTCTTTCTACTCTAGTTTGTATAAGTCAGCAAATCTTATACAAGTCTTAATATCTGCTTTTTGTATAAGGTATAAGTTCACTAGTGCTAATAGGTCCTTGCTAATTATTCTAGATTTTTTGAATCATTTTGTTCCACCACTGAAGTCTATACCTGAGCCAATGGAAATCCAGCGAGTGGCCTGCGTGTTTGTGGGCTGAAGTTGTCAGGGTCCCCCATCAATGGGTTTTGCACGTCTGATGATGACTTTAGCCTTGCAAACCCTGTAATTCCTGGTTTGGTGGCTCCCAGGATGGATGTGGTTTAGATAGGCAATTATATTGTTTTTACATATGCAATATTACTGTCATAGGTAGGCAATTATATTGTTATAGATAGGCAACAGTGTTTTGTCAGATTGGAAATAATACCGTCCCATGCTCCCATTTTTCCTGATTTTTCTGTTTTTTCCATGTAAGAATGACATTCCTGTAGTAATGTTTTGCTGTCATTTTTTCTCACTTAATAATGTTGCTCACTGAATAATGTTTGATGTAGTTCATCCAAGAATTTTTTGATCTGTCCTCGGAAGCGCAAGCTGTGGTATGCTTCGATGTACGCGTGTCTAGCTGCACTATCAACCCAGAACAGACACTCAACCCTGTGCTCAGCATCTAACTTGAATTTGTGGAAGAATTCAGGATCTTCCTGTTCCAATCCCCTAAATCTGTCCAAAGTTTCCTGCATGTCCTTATACTTTTCTGTCCTCCTAATTGTAGAGCGAAAGTTGCCCACATCCTTCCCCTCATACGGAACTAGCTGTGCAAATCCGTAGAACTCGTTCATAAGCTGCATTATGCGCCCTGTGGTCAAGTTGCACCCATGCAACAATACAATGAAGTCCTTTTCTTGCTTTGGAATTCCTTTGTGAGACCTTAGGAACTTTTTCAGCGAAGGTTTGACAACAAGATCATGGTTGTGGTCAGGTATGAAGTAGACTACATGCCACCTCTCACCAATGAGCTTAACAACCATCCTGGCCTTGCAACCAGTGTACTGTATTTTTTCCCTCTTCCTCTTCGTGCCCCCATCAAGCTTTTTCTTCTTCTCTGTTTCTTCATCATTGGTTTCAGCAACACCAATGATTTCATGATCACTATACAAACCATTAGAGTTGCCTTCATCAGACGACGACTCAATAGCTGGTTCTTCTACTTTCCCCCTCCTACCATGGCATTCTTTGTTACACACAAACTGAACTTTTCGCTGCTCCCTTGTCACAGCTGTCAGGCGGCTTGTGTTTGTGCGGATTGAAAAACCAATCCTCTTTGCATAGGCATTGTAGAATTCCCGTGCTTCTTGTTTGGAGGCAAAAGACTGACCATTGTATGGTACAGGAGGCGTAGACCAAACCTCATCTGCATCTACATCATGGAGATCATCATAACCAGCAACAACAAACTGTGTTGCTTCACCAGCTCCTATAATTTTCTCATGAGTATCTTGGTTAGCATGTCTCGAGTCATGTTCTGTTTCTTCCAAATTTTCCTGCTCAAGCGATAGTCTGACCTCTGAAATAGTGGGCACATCTAGGTGGGGGGAACTGGCTGGGTGCAAAATGATGGATTCAACATATATGATTCTCCATTGACTTCATTGTTGTCATCTAGGAAGTCAAAATCAAATTCTGGTGGGAGCTGATTCAAATCCATGATGATTGAACACCTGCTTATAGAAAAAAATTAGGCAATTTTGCAGTCACAATTAGGCAAAACACAGCAACTCAGTAGGCAATTTAATTCATGTTTATCAGTACATACTAAATTCTGTACTCAGAAATCAGAGAGCTTCACATGAGCACTTTTTTCTCATCTTGTTTGTGGCAATGAAAGCATGCTGCAGTTGCTATGACTGAACAATATTTTTTCATGTGAACTGAAAGAAACTTTTTTTGCCTTTTCGATTGCCTGTGTATTTTAGGCAAATATGACTTGATTAATTAGGCAATTTGGCAGTCAAAATCAGGCAAAACACAGCAACTCAGTAGGCAAATTAAGACATGTTTACAGTTCACTATAACAGCTACATAATCATATGTTAATCTTTTTCTTTTTCTTTCATGAGAGGCAACCAAAGATGTTCAGAAGCGGTAAGAAGCAATGGAAGGGGGAAGCTGCAAGAACCAGTCTGTACAGTTTTAGCCTAGGATGTTCATATGATGACTCGGTGCAGATAACAAACATGGAGAAGCCAAAGTCACATCTCCATAGCCGTCGCAGTACACAAACATGACCTTCTTTTTTTCAATGTCTGTTTGATGCTATGTGCAGCCAGCTAATTTGTGCAGAGAAAAACTTCTAGACAGAACCAGGTCATGCATTCATAATCAGGAACATGTTACTATGAAGCAGTTTTAGCTGTTTTTCAGTTGTTCTAGGGTGCAGATAACAAGCAGCGAGGGCAGATCTGTGTGGTGTCCTTTTTTTTTTGTAAATTGTTGCTTCCTAGGCTACATCAGATCTGTTCAATCGTTCTGGAATCTGTAATTTTCTGTTGCATCAAAAGTGGTTCTAGGAACCCTATATCAGTTCTAGGGTGTGCAAGTTATTGATAAAAAGAGGGGACAAAGATCTGTTATGTGTACCTTCTGTTTCTCTTCCTGTTGATTTTTAATCTGCTTGCATCCCGTCGCCCAAGTTGCTTTCTGTCGTCGCTCCGTCGCTGGAGCGCAGAAACTGGAGGCGCTGGCTGATTTTTTTGTTGGTGTTTCCTGCTTTTTTGTTGGCGGCGGATCTTACAGATGGTGGTAGGGGGGAGGTTTCCTGAAGCACGTGGGCTGGCTTTGCTTTGCACAGAGTCACGTGGGAGGGGGGAAGGGGAGGTTTCGTACACCGGAAGGTTTCCAGGTTGGGTTTTTTGTTTTCCAAAAAAAGGTGTGCGTGCAAACTGCTTATTTCACGACGCAGGCGAGGTGAAAAGTATTTGCAGAAAAGGAAAGATATTTGCGATGATTAGCTGAAGCTGACAAGATTTCGAGTCGAAGATACTGTACCCGGACTCGTGTTCCTATCGTGCACGAACCAAATCGTGGGCGCCTGCAGGCTACAAATACGCGGCGTCGTGCTCACGAGCCCACGACAGCGACCCACAAAATCCCTCGGCAAACACGCGATCTATCGAATCGTCCCGCCGACTTCGCCGCCGCAACCGCAGCCATGGCGACGCCGACGCCCTCCGACCTGGAGCGCAAGGCCCAGGAGGCCTTCTTCGACGACGACTTCGACCTCGCCGCGGCGCTCTACACGCAGGCCATCGCCGCGGGTGCCCCCTCCGCCGCGGCGCTCTATGCCGACCGCGCCCAGACCTACATCAAGATGGGAGATTTCGCCGCGGCCGCCGCGGACGCCGCCCGCGCCGCCGAGCTCGACCCCGCCATGCCCCGGGCGCACGTCCGCAGGGCCCAGGCCTGCGTCAAGCTGGAGCAGTACGACGCAGCCCGCGCCGCCGTCGAGGCCGGCGCCGCCGTGGCCCCAGCCGACAAGCGGTTCGCCCGTCTGATGAAGGAGATCGACGCCAAGGCGCCCAAGCCGATGGAGACGGAGGAGGGCGCCGCCGCCGCCGCCGCCGCGGCGCCCGCTTCTGCGGAGAAGCCCAAGTACAGGCACGACTACTACAACAGCGCGGCGGAGGTGGTGGTGACGGTGTTCGCCAAGGGCGTGGCCGCCGAGCACGTCGCGGTGGAGTTCGGCGAGCAGATGCTGAGCGTCTCCGTCGAGGTCCCCGGCGAGGCGCCGTACCACCTGCAGCCCCGCCTGTTCGGCAAGATCGTCCCCGACAAGTCCCGGTTCGCCGTCCTCTCCACCAAGATCGAGGTCCGCCTCGCCAAGGCCGAGCCGGGGGCGACGTGGACGTCGCTGGAGTTCACCGACAAGCCCAGGCTCATCGCGGCGGCGGCACCACCGAGCGGCGGCGGCGGCGCCCAGAGGCCGAGCTACCCGTCGTCGAAGGGCAGGAAGGACTGGGACAAGATCGAGGCGGAGGTGAAGAAGGCGGAGAAGGAGGAGAAACTGGACGGCGACGCGGCGGCCAACAAGTTCTTCCAGGACATCTTCAGCAACGCCGACGAGGACATGCGGCGGGCCATGACCAAGTCGTTCCAGGAGTCCAACGGCACGGTGCTGTCGACCAACTGGGAGGACGTCGGCTCCAAGAAGATCGAACCCAGCCCGCCGGAAGGCATGGATCTGCGCAAATGGGAGTACTAATCGTGCAATCATGCTAATTACTAGTAGTGGCCGTGTCATTCGGGTCGTGACCAGTACCGCAACTTCGTTTCAAGTTTAGTTTAACTCTAATCTATGTTCTGCCAACCAAGGGTAGAGCTACCGGGGAGTACTAGCATGGTTGTTAGAATACCAAGTTCTACATTATGAATGATATTCGAACTCTATGATCCAAGTCGATTGCATTTTGTTAATTGCATGATTGTCATTGGTAGGCTTATGATTCTACAATTTTTTTTATAGCCATGATTTAGTGACTTGATATCAACCTTAGAACAAAGGCAGGTCATTTATAGCCGAATTGCCGAAGTGATGATAGTGAGATTTGTAGAGCGTCACAGAACTACTTTGAGAGATTATGCAGATTACTTATCGATTAATCGTTTAAACCAATTAAGCCGGAGAAGTAGAAGCGGCGATTCTCCCCATGGAAGGGGAAGAGCCTGATGGAAGGGAAATCGCCAGTAAATCAAGCACGGAATCTTGATTATTACGACACGAGATTGCGTCATGGCTCGGGTATGCGCCAGCAGTCGAGCACTAGCAGCCAACGCGGCAGCCGTTGCTGGTTGCCTGCGTGGCCGAGCCACCGGCCGTTCTTTCCGAGGCGGCGTCGCTCCCTGACACGGCAAGCGGGGCCCAGGGCAAGTCTTAATTCGACTGGGAGGCCCTGTTTTGACTGATTTTTGGAACGCCACCGTATGGCGTATGGGCATGCTCGAGAATTTTTTTCCTGCTTTGCATGCTCGTCCCTCCCATTGTCTAGTACTCTAATGATGCCCCCGGTAGAGTTTCATGTTTCAACTCATTTCAAAATCTACCAAGGATGTTTTTAATAAATGGATACAGCCAGATATACAAACTTGTTCTATTTTGTCATCACAACAAGGTTGTTCCTATGTGCCTCTTACAAAAGATCTTCAAGTGGTTGTTGTTGCAAAAATGCTAACTTATTTGCTAGCTTGTTTTAGCTTCTTTCACAAAAGCTAAGACCATTGAGCAGCCTCTAGAGTTAACTTTCATAAATATATTGATGTCACCACTTCATGGGAGTAGGGTGGCTCCATTGTAGAGGCTTAGCACACATGGGAATGTGTTTCGGCTGGGATACTAAGGCCAGTCTCAGTGAGGGTTTCATGAGAAGTTTCATGGCATTAAATGTGCTGATGTGGCATAGGAGAGAAGGGAAAGAGTTTCATGGTACGTGAGAGGAATTTTATCACCGTGAAACTCTTTTGGCACAGTTACCTAGTTTCTGTTCCAGGTAATCGTGTAGTGAAACTGTGCACTGAGACTGGCCTAATGCCTTCTCCAATAAGCTTTTCAAACCGACGTCTGACGTGGAACTTAGAAGAAAACGAAAATAAACAAGATGTGGGTCAGATGTACATAGATAAACGTATACCAGAGAGGGTGAGTCCCATAACTGCCATAGAAAAGTGTGCGAGATTAGCTCATCGCAGCTCGCTAGCGCTCTGCCTCCCGATTCTCTCCCCTCTTTGCATTGGTAGAAACATTGGTAGAGTCATGCGAAAACCTCGAGCACATTCTTTGGATAGTGAGGCAGGAGCCTGGACCAATGTAACATTCAACAACTAGGCTGGGACTATAAGGATTGTGGTAACCGTCACTTGGAAAAGCCTAAAAAACATGGTTAGACATATTTTTGAACTAATAGTTAGGTTGGATCTCTCCAGAGCTTTTGATTTGGTTTAAACTAGGTCCTAAATAATAAGTCTGTCTAAACTTTAAGCTCTTCCACAAGCTAGAACCAAAAGTCTAAACAAACATGAAATATGTGTCGGGTTGTTAAAACACGCTATACAATCACCAGCCATCTTGAAAACATGTCAAGAAGTTCCATGGATGACCACACTCAAATCATCGTTTTATCCTCGTCAACCTTCATCAAGGATGGAGTTTGGTTGCTAAGAGTTGCTTCGATTATGAACATGTGTGGTGTTACAAAAGTCCAATACTTCAAACTTGAGCTAGGAGTCCCTACTAATATGTAAGAAATCATGTTAACACCAATGATCTAAGGTCACTCTCATGCCAACGAGCCTTGGAAACTTCTTAACACACTATCTGCATCATAAGGACATGCCCAATGTAGACCACTACAAACATCAGTCTCAAAACAAAGCGGCAGACCATGTATACATGAACATGATAAAACTAATGACGTCCAACACTTAGGCAGCGGCCCTACAGAAAAAGCTGGTTGTGCTTTGTAGTGCGGGTGCCGCTTTTTCCTGACGTTCTCGCTATTTCCTTGTGAGATTCATATAGGCCTGAAGCAAAGTCTCACCTTTCCCTACCTCAACAAGCGCTTGAGCAGGCGCTTTTGCTTTCCGGCAAAGTAAGCCTCTACATAGCCACCGGCCCACCGTTCACGCTGATTTGGGTTGTCGACGTCGACGTGGAAGCTGATTTAGATATCATAAGTTATTTAAAAAAAACAGTCAGGATAGACCTTTTTCTTTTGTCAAAATTGTGCTGCATCCATTTATTTGATGCACCAAATGGCAAAAATAGGCAAATGGATATGCCACTTTTCTCCCAGTATTTTTTATACCGGTTTAAATAATAAAGAAAAAACTAACTATTGGGGCCCAACACATGTTACTGTACAATCATCGAGAAAGGACCTCATCTCACAAAACCAAAGAATAAAGGGACCTAAGTAAAAAATACCAACAGCTTTCTTTTTCCTCCATAATAAGCTAGAAAATTTAATAAAAAAAACAAAAATCGCAGCCGAAACACGCTTCTCCCTTGTTCCTTTACCCGACTCGTCTCGTCTTCGTTCCCCTTTCCTCCTCCCGCATCCCGTCTTCTCCTCACCGCGTCAAACCCCAGCACCAAGCAACCGCCCGCCGCCCCTCCCCCTTCCGTCCCGAATCCGCCGCCGCGGTGCCTAATCCGGCCGATCCCCCCTCCGATCCGCGGGTGCCCGCCGCAAAGGCGGCGCCTTTGGGCCTCCCCCGATGTATAGCAACTTCAAGGAGCAGGCGATCGAGTACGTCAAGCAGGCGGTCCAGGAGGACAATGCCGGCAACTACGTCAAGGCGTTCCCTCTCTACATGAACGCGCTCGAGTACTTCAAGACCCACCTCAAGTACGAGAAGAACCCCAAGATCAAGGAGGCAATCACCGCCAAGTTCACCGAGTACCTCCGCCGCGCCGAGGAGATCCGGGCCGTCCTCGATGAGGGCGGCGCGGGGCCCGGGCCCAACGGCGGCGACGCAGCCGTCGCCACGCGCCCCAAGACCAAGGGCAAGGACGGGGACGGCGGCAACGGCGGGGACGACTCGGAGCAGTCAAAGCTGAGGGCGGGCCTCAACTCGGCCATCATCACCGAGAAGCCCAACGTCAAGTGGAACGACGTCGCCGGCCTCGAGAGCGCCAAGCAGGCGCTGCAGGAAGCCGTCATATTGCCCGTCAAGTTCCCGCAGTTCTTCACGGGTGAGCGATCGCACCTAAAAGCGCTACTTTTATCGTTGATCTTGATAAAAACTTTGCGATTGCAATTGCTATGGCTTTCCATAGGCTTTGCAGATCTTTATCCTGATTAAATTGTATTGGGTGAGCTAGGGTTGATCCATCCAACTATGCATTGTGAGGTAGTGAATTGCGTTGATTGCTGTCCGTAGAGATTGTTGATAAGGGTCCTACGATTTATGGTTTTCATTTTTAGATGATTTAGATTGTCAAACATATTTGAGAGACCACTTCTAGATTTATGTGTCTGTAGCTAAGTTTGACAAATTACATCTTCTACATTTTCGGTTGCTCATCAATCTTCGTCCATTGCCTACACCATAATCAATCATCAGGAGTGAAACAACAATCCCTTTTATATCATAGAAAGTGTGCATTGGAAGTTGATTTTGAATTCAAGAGATGCCAAATATGTTATTTCGACAATATATGCGTTCCTACGATTATTCTGCTAGTATTGTAGCAGAGTTCTGAGATAAACAAATGTTACTATTAGATTCAAGTCTAGAATTGCTTTGATATGATAAAATTAGTTTCAATCTCAAACTGTTTGTTTCCTTGTGTGATATTTGCCTTTGTGCATGCCTTTTAGTTTTAACCAAAGACATTTCTCGGTACCTGTTTCTCTCGTTACTGTTAACTGGGTACCTGTTTCTCTCGTTACTGTTAACTGGAACTGGTGTATCTTTGTTTGTATGATGCATGATGATGAAAAAAATATCACATGCCTGAACTCATAGGAAGTCTAGACATATTTGTGTTGTCAACTAGTATATACTAACGAAGAATGCTATCCTGCAGGCAAGAGGAGGCCATGGAGGGCTTTTCTTTTGTATGGCCCCCCTGGAACAGGAAAGTCTTATTTGGCAAAAGCTGTCGCAACCGAGGCTGATTCAACATTTTTCAGGTAGATAATTCATAGATGTATATTCATTGCTCTGCCAGTTTCCTTTAATTTGTTCTTTGTGAGATATGTTATTTTCTTATGTTTTGAGTTCAAAAATTTAAACTATTAAGAGGCTTTTGGTGCATTACTTGCTATGCTTCTTTCGGACATAACTATCATGATGATGATGTTACATGTTTCACCTACATAGTGTGCAAGTGACAACCAAAATTTCACCATTCATGAGCTCCGACTAGTCTTCTACCTTTTGCCTCAGCGCTACTGGTTGTATTTCTAGTAGAGCGCCTGTGCCTAAATTAATAACTTTTAGGCATCCTTTAGCTATTTCTTTACCTTTAAGTCATCGCATAACTCTCCAACTCTTCATTTGCTGCATATTCTTTTTCCTGGCCTGTAAGGGATAGAGAATCAATCAATATTGTTTTGTTTGAGAAGAGATACTATGTTTTGCATGAATTACTCAACTTTTTATTTCTATGGAATTATGTGAAGGCTTTGTATGGCTATTCACAAAGAGAAGATTGTTAGCTATTTATCCTGAAAGGAATTTAGTACAAAACCTTTTTATTACAACTTGTTGTAGTTTCACAATGCAATATTATATGGACCAAGCATAAACACGTGGTTCGACTGAAATGGTCTTTATTTTTGTACATCTTTTGTGGTGATGATACAATTTCCTGTTTGTCTGATAGCTCCATTGTGGATGGTAATGCATTTCCTACTTATTTTTCATGGCGCAACTATAGATTGTCGCCATTTCAGTAAAATTCTCAAAAATATAAAGTGTTTAATGTGCGAACGACATCATGCAGCTCCATCATAATAATAAAAAATGAATAAGAAAAATAGGCATGCAATTCTTCTTTTTTTTTCCTTTTATTTTGGGGGCAAGCATGCATCCTTGAAGTAGTTTATCATTTACAACCAATTTGAAGAACTATATTGCATCTAACAATTTCTTATGATATTTTTTGCTCGACCTCTCATTTGTTAGACTTCTGTTGAGCACACGACATTTCTTGACAGTGATGGTTTTATGGCATCCGCTCTTGTTATCAGACAATTGTTGCCTTGTTGTACAATATTTATAAGATTATTTCAAGGCAGATGCCTTCTTCCTGAAAATTGCATGTTGATGCTTGGTGCAGGCAATAGAGCTTCTAGCTCAAAAACGAATAACTTTTACAAAACTAGGACATTTGTCTCTTGAAAGGTGTGCCCTATGATAGCAGCTCATATATTTCTTTTGAGTTCAAATTTTATATGTAGCTAGAGTATCTTCCATGCAATCCATTGGCGTCCCGAAGTTCCAAGAGACCTTGCACTTTTCGGGTATATGGTGGATGTCTAGTTCCCATTTTGCTGGTTAAATCCTTCTTAGAGTATTCATTTTATGGTACGCTCAAAGGTCTACAATTTGTCAGGTGCAACAGTATACATTTGTTTGAAAGGGAAATGAAATGAATTACAACTTTATAACATCACTTGTGGTTTTCTTGATATAATACTGCCAGTGCTCATCTTTTGGTAGAATTGTCTGTATTGATGTCCTGCTAATATTGTTGTTGAGGTTATCTATCCTTTTTGGGTACTTTTAAATACTGCCATTCATACCATGGGTTGTCTGAATAAACTCGTACACTGTTAAATCATTCTTGACCTAGACGTGTTGGCTATCCTTCTCGATGATCTATAGATACTGTACCCCAATCTTGAACATTGTAGCCAAAACATGGCATGCAATTTACTGGTGACCAATATGTTGATGTACTCATGATGTTTGAACATTGAAGGATTTTTACTTGTCTTTTAAATGTATAATGGTTTTCTGATTATCAGTTTGTCATAGTGGTATGAAATGTACAGAAACTGGTGGCTATCTACCTATTGTGTAGTTGGAGCTATGTTCCTTGTACAAGGAACAAATATATTATATGTACTGCAGCCAGAGACATTAGTTTATTATTGGACTGGAAAATGTTTTTGCTCCCTCCAGTCTTTTTGGTATAAGATGTATTTTGATGGTTTACATGGTTTGACGGAAGGACGTGGGTCTATCCTATATGCCCTATATTTGAAACAGAGGCGGTATTTACTAGGGATACAACAAGTCAGCAATTGTCAAGAAAGTGCGAATTTGTTTTGTTAGAAAGGAAGTGGAATGTTTGCATATTTATTAATACGATGCATCTAAGTTTGTTTGAACTTGCATTTTTATTCCTTGCACTAGATTGATCTGTAATGCTAACAATACTGATGTCATGATATAATTTGTTTTTCATGCAACATTCTTTATGATATTTCACACTTTGTTGCTCTACCTGCAGTATATCTTCATCAGATCTGGTTTCAAAGTGGATGGGTGAAAGTGAGAAATTAGTTGCGAATCTTTTCCAAATGGCTCGTGAAAATGCCCCGTCAATTATCTTCATTGATGAAATTGACTCTTTATGTGGTCAACGTGGAGAAGGCAATGAAAGCGAAGCTTCTAGGAGAATCAAGACTGAACTTCTCGTGCAAATGCAGGTGAGTTCTTTATATTGCAAACTATTTTTGAGTGGATTCATAAGTATCTATACTGCTGAGACTTGCCATGCTTAGCTGGATATGAAGCTTTGGGTGGTTATGGTGCTAAGTTAAGACATGGAGAATGTGAAATGCTGTGCAGTTTCCTGTAAAAAAGAAAAATGTTGTTACTTTTAGTTGAAAGGAGAAAAAAGATTTCTGTAAGCAACTGACCAAGTCTGTGGGAGCTTTATATAATTTGTGAGCTATTTACTGCCAATTTCTAGAGTTACTAATGATCAATGATATCGCTGTTAGAGCATCTCCAAGAGTGCCTAAAAATTATGGTCCCAAACACTTGATTTTAGGATCTTGCCAAAAATTATTGGGGACAAAAAAAAGACCATCCTCCAACAGTTTCTAAAAATTGACCCCAAAACAAATTCAGTTGCTGCCATATATCATCTTTGTGGGCCTGTGCATAACTTTTTTACCATGAAAAATGCTGAACGCCCCGCCCCTGACTGAAGCTAGCTAGATCTTCCGTAATAAAAAAAGATTCCCTTCACCATGTACGGTGCTCCCGTAAAAAAAGGATGATATCGTCAAAACTGGGTGATCGGGCACGCGAGCAATGGGTGTAAATATAGCTCCGTTTGCCTTCAGGATTGGACTGGCCAATAAATTGGGCACGGGTTTAGCCCTCTGTTGGAGATGATTTTTTTTTCCTCATTTCTTCCCAAAGCTGATTTTGGGACTTTATTTTAGGCATTCTTGGAGATGTGCTCTTACATGGAGAAAGAAAAGTAAAAATAAGGAATGAAGTGTCATCCTTTTTGGCCATGTTTTTGAGATTTCTTACCAATTTTGTTGGACCAAATGGAGAATTCACTAGTCAGCTACCACCTTTTTTAAGTTTTAAAAGTGGTGGATAACTGGTACGAATCACTGAGTAGTAAGCATCATTAGTTTTGGGGATCTTGGCACAAACTTAATTGTGTTATACTCCCTCCGTTTCTTATTAGATGTCGTATCTGGTTTTTGCAAAACGTCAGACAAGGATGTCGGGGTTCTGTCTGATATCTGAATTGCTTCGATGGAAAAGACAATGGAATTAAAGGGTGCTGCTGCAAATATGCTTTGATTGGTCTTGGACATGCCACGTTGGTGACAGCCTGATAGGAATAAACGTGATTGGTTTGTATCGCTGTGCGCCTGTGCAGCTTGCATGTGCAGGGAAACTGATGTGGAAATAATTAGGGAGAGCGTTTATTGATAATGATTAACCAGCGGGAGACGAGATTACACTATTTTTAGTAGTTTTCTTGGTCTGTGTACCGAAATCAAATACGACATCTAATGAAAAATGGAGCGAGTATGTGCTAACTAGGGTGCAATGATTTTGATACTATCAGCTGGCCCCAAAACTTCACTTTGAAATGAATCTAAGATACCTTTTCTACTGCCCAGATTCGAATGCACATTATTTGCTTAATTGCCGTATACTCACATAGAGTTTTAAGATTGGATCGTATCATTTGTTGATGTCAACACTACATTATACCAATTTTTCAACGAAAAATGTAATTGTGTATCTCCAAATGGTTTGCTGTTATGGATACATTATCTGTCCACCATAACCAGTGCATTTGATAGCCTTCTAATGTAACAAAAAGTATAACTGGAACCATCTGAACGCCCTCAGTATCTGTTTCTTTTGTGCTTAACCTCAGAACTTGATGCTGTGCCTTTAATTTTAAACTGACATGATCATTTTGTTTCTATAATTTCCCAGGGTGTTGGCCATAATGATGATAAAGTTCTCATTCTTGCTGCTACGAATACTCCATATGCTCTGGACCAGGTAACCAAGAAGCTTACCAAATACAATTTTGCCTGTTTCACAGCTTTACAACAGAAAAGAAAATTCTCATTATCTTGCGAACCACAATTTGGTTCTTTTAACACTCATTGCTGCAGGCTGTGCGGCGACGATTTGACAAGCGTATCTACATTCCGCTACCTGACTTGAAAGCAAGGCAGCATATGTTTAAGGTTAACAGATAGTTGTCCAATGTCATGTGACTAAATCTGTCCTGTTCCAATAGTGAGGTGACAATCGTTGGTTAACGTTTGGAACATTCAATTCATACAGGTCCATCTTGGGGATACACCCAACAGCTTAACAGAAAGTGATTTCGAGAACTTGGCCCGTCGAACAGATGGGTTTTCTGGTTCAGATATTGCTGTTTGTGTAAGTACCTTTCCACAACTCACATCTTCCCATACCATATCATGCGATGGAATCTTATGCTTGTGTTTCATCAACAGGTGAAGGACGTGTTATTTGAACCTGTGCGCAAAACACAGGATGCCATGTTCTTCTTTAAGGCGGATGGTGACATGTGGATGCCATGTGGACCGAAGCAACCAGGTGCTGTCCAGACCACCATGCAAGATCTTGCATCTAAAGGCCTTGCTGCAAAGGTAACAACAGATGCTGATTCTTCCATGTCGTATTAGAGAGGCCCTCCTGTTGAGTTACTGAGGTAAAGTGTTGTGTTTTGGGTGTAGATTCTTCCACCACCAATCTCCAGGACGGATTTTGAGAAGGTCCTCTCAAGGCAGAGGCCAACAGTTAGCAAGAAGGACTTGGAGGTGCACGAGAGGTTCACCAAGGAGTTTGGCGAGGAGGGCTGATACATGGCGCGCAGGGACACTCACCCGAGCACAGCCGCACCACAGAATTGTATATTGCTTATGACTTTGATTGTTCTGCATTCACAAGATTGTACATTCAATGGCCCAACTACAGTTGATCATGGCTGTGGCTTTATCATGCGTTGGGCTATCGATGCACCTCTGTTGTCAACTTATTTCAATTTTACATACTTGGAATTTTTCCACAGGTGTATTAATGAATAATAATTCTTAACGTGGAGTCCTTGTGGTGCAGCACTGCAGCATGCATGTATAGCTGTTTTCTTAACTGTCGGGTATTTTCTGCGAGCGTCTCTTGTGTGTGTTTGATTTTTCTTAGCGGGCCATTTTATTAGAGGTATATATTCATGGTGAGTTTTTTTTATTCTCTTACGTTTTATTTGAGGTATCTAGCTCAGCTTGAATCTGCACGTCCTCGGCACGACTCACAATTTTATATTTTTTTACTACATTATACATCAGTTCTGAGTGATCTGAATCTCTTCACCTGTTCTGATTGCTAGTACCACAGAAGTTCTGTAACCGGAATCTTTATGCTCTCATGCAGCGCTTGAAAGCAAGAGCTATGTTCTGAAACATTGCATAGACCAAGGTGCTATAAAATTATTTGTTCGTGTGTTACAGTTTGCAACACTGGCTGGATGCATCGTTGCTCGTGATCGTGTTGTAGCGCGCGAACACATATAAAGCCTGAATGAAGTTCTGAACTTTGGTCGCTCAGACGCTTACCTTGTTTGGGCGCTCACTCCCCAGTCCCCACTCACTGAATAAGAGCTGGGACAAGAAACTTTGAAGCATCATCATGTCAGCAAACTGATAGAAAAGGATGCTATGCAACAACGCATAAGGTAAACAGAAGGAGAACTAATTTTGCTAAATAGACTTCAAAGTTCACTTATGGTGCCATGGCTTACGTGGTGATATTAAAATTTACAAGCTAGGAACTTCATTCATCAGTTTTGAGTTATCTGGGTCTCTTAATCTGGTGATCCTCGCTCCCTCTGCACTGCACATCCGGAAACAACGTTGAGTCGCTGTGGTGGTAAATTGTAACGAGATTCTGGTGAAAATTTTGTTGGCTTTCCTCCTCCTGGTTCGTCGTGCGTGCGTGAGCGTGTGTGCCGATACTGGCTGGATGCATCGGTGTTCGTGACCGTGCAGTTAAATAGTACTACACAGAGATGCAAGCTGAGCTTTGGTCTCCGGCTCCCAGAATCAGAGAGCTCAGAGGACAAAAGCCTTGCACACATCGTGTCCGCGAGCAGCAGCTAGAAAACGATGGATCGACGTGACGATGCAAGGTAAAGCAACAAAAAGCAAAAAAACAGAAGGGAAAAAATAGTACTCAGAGATGCAAGTTAAACTTTAGCTGCATATAACATATATCATCATATCGTATACATATATGTACTCCGTTGCACGTACAGGTACAGTATGTGAACTTTGGAGTGGATGGATAGTCGGGGACGTGCAGGTGATGAAAACAACTTATACTGATTTCAAGTAGATCGAGTATGGTGCGTACGGGCGTGAACAGAGAGAATGATGCCTGTGTGGTATATATGCCGTTCATCAACGTGCTACACTACTACCAGCACGCGTACGCGCACTTTGTACACTATATACAAAACTTACTTCAATATATAAATGGAAACGAAATATATATATGCGGCAAGCATCAGCATGCAAGGGCATTCATGCATGCACCTAGATGACTAGATCACCAAGTTGGTGAGAGAGATAGAGACATATCATTGTCACCTGACCCATTTTTTTAAAAAATAAGGAGTCAACAACATGGATTATATCATCGCAGCTAGCTGGCGGTCATGCATCTTTCGAGACTTCAATAACTAACCTTGGCAGAAACCAAGTAACCAGGAGGTCCAAAACCTAACAAGTGCCAAGTCTTGTATCGTGGAAAACATCTGGACTTTAAGCTTTGTATATTCGTTTCTCCATGTCGTGTGCGAATTCTCTGATCCATAGCGTGCCAAAATAGCTTCAGCCGCCAATCACATGCTCCAAATCGGGTGTAATATAAAAATCGGCGAGACGTTTAAAGCTCACCAACATATATGCATGCATCAGAACACAGAAATATAATAGAGCACACGATATTATTTCCACTAAGCAACTACGTACCGCCCATTGGTCTCGTGTCTGCATGCGCTCGATCTTCTCGATCGCTCTCATACACGCATCATCATCAAGAATTTTTTTTGAGGGAATCATCATCAAGAAATAATACCATTATATATATAAAAAACACATGGACGAGCTCCATGTGCGCAAGACAAAGATGAACAAGCCAAGAGAAGTCACTTTTATTTGAAACGGAAAATTTGGCATTGTTTCTGCATGCATGGAGCTTCCCGGAACCACACGGGTGCATGAACGGCAGCGTTTTCCTCTGACAACAGGAAGAAGTTACCTAGGGCTGCATATACACATTTGCCTGCACGCTCTAATTATATGACACACACGTAGTATGCAGTAAATTAAAACGCCAGCAGAAGAATGAACACTTCATATCCATAGCAACAGCGATATGATCGATATGATCGCCGGCCGGACCCATGACGTACGCCATCGATCGACGACAGAAATGACATGCATATTGTACTCTGATCGACGACGTGGATCAGGTCCGGCCACAAGCCAGATCCTTTGAACCTTATAAACTTTGCACACTTGCGATAAGAAAGAAAGGCATACCATATGCGCAAGTGGCACCCCGCGTTCTTTGAACCAGCATGCATGCAACTTTATGTACAAGCAGTAATAAGGGGCACAGTCAGCAGTGTGAGCAGCCAGTAGCAGGTAGTAGCCAGAGGGACAAGTAGCTGCTAGCTACTAGGGGTGCCCACACTGCCAAGTAGCTGAGTCCTCAGTCCAACTTGCATGCTCATCAGATCAGTAGTTGCAATGCACGCTACAGGAGTCGCTCAGCAAGCATGCATGCAAGGCCGGAATGGAAACTTGAGCCGCCGCCGCCCGGCAGCCCGGCCGGTCACTTGGCCACTTGTTGGGCGCACCGGCTCTCCGGCGGCCGGTCGGAAACCGTGTGCTCGATCGATTTGGCCGGGCGGCGCGTGTCCTGCCGGGCCAAACCAGCCATGCATCTATCCTGGTCTGGTCTAGGTTCTCTTTCTCTTGGAAAGGCATGTGCGCAGCAAGTTGCAAACGTACACTAGCTCGCTGGGTCTGGATTGGAATTGTGTGGCTGTCCTCCGTTGGGTTGAACGCTTCAATTCTTGATCAGCCACTATGCATACACATGCACACGCATATCTCGATCTGGTTAGTGATTACCTAGTCCAATTCGAATTTCCGACGTGGAGGATTCCTTAATTTTGATTCTCTCTCTCTCGAGGTCACTGGTCGATCAGGCCGGCCGCGGTATTGTGGACGAGCTGAGCTAGGTACTAGCTGGTAGGGGATGGGGATGTGGTCGTAGTTGGGGTGCTAGATGAGTGTTCCCTGTCGCCGCCGGAGCTTCAAGCGTGTCGCATTCGGTACGACGACGAGATAAAAACACTGTCGGGTCGACGAACGAGAGGGTTTACGTAGTACTCTATCTGTTTTGTATTTCATTTCGTTGTGGCAAGGCTTTATTTCACCAAGAATTAATTACTCTACTGGTATCTCATCTATGTGATAGAAAAGTGTACTAACTTTTTAAATAAAGAATCTAGTTGCATCAAATTTATGTCATATAAATTATGTATTAAGTAATTAATAGAGAAGTGTTGGTCAATAGTAAAACAGAATAAGCTAGCTTTATATAATGCCAAACTGAGGGACTATATATCAAAAAGTAGTGGGGGATCAGATTCAAGACTAACTTTAATTTGGTGGCACACTATCGGATTGCATGCGTTTGCCGCACGGCAAGGACACTATTGCACACGGCATTCTAGGGATTTCCGGTAGTGGCACAACTTAAACCCATAAAAAGATACGAGAATTTCAGCGCTCATAATAATGTGAATTAGCTTCGAGTTTGATTTAATTCCATCTTGATCAATTAAACACTCTATCAACTACCAATTCTGGAGAGTGAATTTCAGATTGGTCTAAGTGAAAGGTGCAAATTAAACTAATGTGAACAGATACTGACATTGGCGAAAAATTAAATACTTTTTTTCATATCTTATGTATATTTATCTTCAAAAAAAAATGATGAAATGTTCATCTCGCCCTCGCCTTCATGTGGTAGCCGTGTTTGACGAGTCAGACTCAGACGTTGATCGAGCATATAACCATCCATGCATCATCCATGCATGATCACAGTTTTGTGTGCATGTGCGCCGGCCCTTATTCCTTTCCTGTTTGACAGAGTTGCTTTATGCCCTTTTTCTAGAAGCTACATTTTTTTAATTAGAATTGTTGTGTAAAGCCAAGACCTGAAATAGTGCAAACTGAGAGCACATAAATCTTGAACGACGAACAAACCTTTTACATTTTCTTAGGAGAAACATATATAGTAGTGGAGACGTGAGGGTACTATATATATACGGTACAACTCTATCTATTATTCTCCCATAGGAGTAGTTTTAGTGATATATTTTGTAGGGGCGCGAGAGTGTGTTAGCTTGAGCTGGACAAATGTGTGTGTGCCCTTGTTTAGTTCCAAAATTTGGCCTCCAAATTTCACTATGCAAAAAGAATATTCTCATCAACATCAAAATGTCGGCACATGTATGAAGTACTAAAAGTAGATGAAATAAAAAACTAATTGCATAGTTTTGTTATATTTTACGAGATGAACATTTTGAGCCTAATTAATCAATGTTTGAATATTTTTTTATAAATACAAACAAAATGCTATATTGGCGCATTTATGCCGAAGTGCAAACTTTGCGTCTTTGCCATGCCAAACTTGGCATCTAAACAAGGCCGTGTGTGTAGAGTAGTGGTAGGCGTGAGTTTGCGTGTGATCTTGTAATTAGAAGAGAGAAAAAGTAGTGCAAAGCTGCAGGCTAACTTGTTCAATTTCCCGCCGTTGTACTGGCGCTACAATTTGGCAAGCACATGTGCCGTTCCTATGAACATTGACCATTGACTGCACCAGCAAAGACTGTCATGCATGGCTCTCTGAATGAATGAACAGAAGAAACGCGTGGACGGCGCCATTCTTTCGCAAGCTCTCGATCAACAACTTGCAAAAGGAGGTGGAGCAGGACGGGAATTCATCGAAGAAGAAGAAAGAAGAACGCAACTAGCAGCAAAGGCAGCGACGATGACGATGAAGCAGCTAGGAAAAGTCGTGCCATCTTCGCCTCAACTTGTCGAGCTAGTTGCAATGCATTGCCGGCGGGCTGGCGCTAGTAAACAAGAAACGAAAGGACACATGCATTGCCCTATATTTTCAGTGCTGTCGTATGCTAGCTCTCGGGACTGCAAGTGTGTGTGTGTGTGTGTGTGTGTGTAAAAGCTCTGGCTGTACGGAGTGTACGCAATACGCAAGGCCAGCCATGTATAGCGAGATCGAGTTCATGTACGCCAAGATGCACTGATACGTACAGCACCTGTACTGATAATGGGCAGACACTTGCATTGGCTCGCAGTTCAGGTTCAGGCGCAGGCACATAGCGAGTCATTGTTTTGGGCATAGAAGAGCAGAAATACACATAATTACATAGGAAAAAGTCCAAATTATTACTACCGAAAATATGGACAAAGTCCGGATAACCCCTAAAGTATATTTTGATCTGTTTTACAACCCAACTATCTCAATCGGTCCAGTTTACCCCTTCGTAATATTTTTCTTTTTTTGTTTCTCCATGCACACATGTTATTTAATTTGACTTGAAATTTTATGGTATAATAGAGCGGATCATAATTTATATTTAAAAAATATGATAATTTTTTCATCATTGTATTGAAAGGCTATGATATGTAATAATAAATTAACTATATGAAACAAAATTTTATGAGAAATAGTATTATATTTTTGAAAAATAATATATGTGGGTCTCTACCATTTTATAAAATTTTAACTTAAAACATCACTTATGCATGGAGAAATTAAAAAGATAAATCTTATAAATGTGTATATTGACCGATTGACATATTTGTGGGTGTAAAATATATGGACCAAAGTATACTTTAGATGGTTATGTGGACTTTGTTCATGTAGTAATTTAGGATTTTTAAAATTACATATATATTTATATCCAGATGCATATACACTCGTTACGGTATATATCGTGTTCAATTCCATGTTGGCCGCACTGCATCATATACACACAGCAAGTATGCCAGCATCTTCCTTCGTCAGCTGGGCCTACGTCAGCTGAGGAATGTTCTGAGATGGTGGCCACGCGTCTTCTAGATCCTTGGACTTTTCAACATGCATGGAGTATCAATCGGTGTTGGTGCTTGGCCAACTAAGGCAGCAGTTTTAATGCAAAGGAATATCCTTGTTCGAAATATATATATATATATATACTACTTTGAATAAAAGAGATGGATTATTTCCAAATGTGCAACATGTGGATGCGCACGGTAAACTATTGTCACAAGCAGGGCTGCTTTAATTTTGTTTGAAAGATGACAAGCACCTCCCTCGAAGTGTGCGTAACTAGTATGATAATCTGGATCAACAAGCAAGTTGGTAAGTACTACATGTATATTAATCTTACATATAAGTACTCCAAGCTTATATTCTAGACAAGCAACATATGTATATTCTAGACAAGCAGTTAATGCTGATGCGACTCGTACAGAACTACAGAGATAGCAAATACAGATACTGCAAGAGGGGGCTGCTGCCCAGCTTAACAGGATTGAAATATTCATTAATTGTCTTGATCGTCAGTGCGATGAACCTAGCTAGCCAAGCCAGCCATCTCGTGCTCTTTTGTGCAAGTTGGCCTGGAGTGCTAGCTGCAGGATATATAATGGATGCAAGTGGCATCGCTTAGCTTGCAAGGAGTGATGAATGTGAAATACTAATTGATGTTGTCGATCGATTCTTACTGAATCGATGAACATATCGATCTGGAGAACTAGATGAGGCGTGCATGCTTCGGTTTTATTTTCGCTTTACGCTAGGTTACTACGATTAAAACAAGAAATGTACGTTGTAATAACACATCGAGTGAGAAATTCGATCTACAGCACTAGCTCAACAAGTGATATAGTACCAGCGAGCCTGTCTCTCACAGCCATGATGAGCAGTCGACGTCTCAGCTAACTTTGACAAGCTTTGGACAGAACACTCTCAATTCTGCGACCTACTTGGTCAACTAAAGCTATCATGACAGCTGGTTTTGGGTTCCCCAAATCAGCTGAGAGGCGCCCCATGGGTAAGATTGAAACCGTTTAACTGCTAGAATAATAAAATGTCTACAGAACTCTTTGTTTTACCTTCTGTAATGCCGTTTGTGATGGCATAAGCCTAAGTGCTGTGGTTTGGTTTAGAACCCGTAGGCATTCAATTACGAATGGTTGAGGCCGGTTTCCCTTAATCTAAAAAAAAGAATAATAAACTGGCAGATTCTATTGCCTAGAATAATCGTATAAAACCAGCCAAGTCGATTGAGATCACAAAATCGTGCGTGTGTGTGTTTAAAAAATATTCGTGCTACATCTCACATAAATGCATCAAACACACCTATGCTATTATTGATACTATCAAACACACCCTTGCTTGTCGTTTTGCATTATCTCATTTCAACTCATTTTGTCCTCTGAGATTTAGGACATCCCTCGACGTTGAGCTGATAAGTAGGACATTAATCAATAGGAATATCTGCAAATTAAAACTGGTGTAGCATCTACTCCATATTTTCTACATGCCGTGGTTTAACATACCATAATTGATTTGACCATAACTTTTTAAATGTAAGCTTTGGTTTCTTAATTTTGCTTGGGTATAGTATTCATCAACTTATAAAATATAAACGATCGTATTCATCTACGGATACATAAAGTATCATTATTGCAATTTAAAAGATTAAGCTGACCAGGAGAGCATAGGAAAATCTAGCATTAATTATATATCCGTATTTAGATAGTTAAGTTTCAGGGGTCCTCGGTGTAATCTCAAGTTTTGCTTCTTGGAGTAGTGTAATCTTGTCCTGTGGTTTTGCGTGTCAACAGGAGATTATTAACCAGTAATAGTAGCCACTATTAATTGATGAGGGGCTAAACTTTGTACATAGCCTAAATGAACATTGAGTATTTTACAATTGTTTTTATTAAGAGAAAGTAGAAATTTTTAATGTAATAATCGGTCTCCTCACCCATATTGCCACCGCTGCCATCAGGGCCTGTATACTATATGCATCTGCAGCTAGAACGGCTAAACTAAGAGGCTGGCTGCCAGAACGATTGGGATAATGTAAGTAAAATTTTTCTGGAATTTACAAAGCGAGGAAGCAGAGAAAATGTTAACAGAGAAGAGATGTTCCCATGTAGACTGCGCAGGTAGCCAATTCCAAAGGGTAAAGGAGAACCGAGCAGCTTTGGTTAGGTTTTTTTTGTTGGAACCTATCCACCTGGATTTAAATCCTCGACTCAGTACCGGTGTCCATATTTTCCTATATTTATTCCAGAAATTAAAGATGATAATTTTTTCACTGGTTGGTGGATGTAACTGACCACAATCTCTTGAGGTCCTCATATGGTAGTATTTGCGTGTGTGTATTCACATGAGTGAGTGTATATGAACATATGCATTTATACTATGATATGCAAAGATAGGGTATACATTCAAAAGATTGGTTTCTCAAAATTTAATATTTTGAGCGGAATGATATATACCATTTGTAGGAAAAATAGTATAATTTTATTATGGTGAGTTCCAAATCTACGAAGAAGGTAAGTCCATCCAATGAAGGATGACTTATTATTAGGTCCTTTTTTGAGAGAGTTTACAACAGTTTCAGCTTAACTTGTTTTGCACAAACTGAGGCACCGTAACATGAAGCCGTTTTCACAAAACATGGCAAAAATAACCTAGCAGCCGGGTTTTTGTGTTTCTTCCTGCGTGTGTTAGAACTTAATAAGAAGAAGAGAATGAAAAATAGATAACATACACACCATCAGAACAGCAAGTTGCCTCAAGAGTTGCTATACATAAAGTAGATAACTTCAAAAGTATAGCTTAAAGACTGCCTTATAACTAGTAACTAGCTAGGAGTGTGATCGCCAAAAGAAAAAACAACTAGTAACTAGGACTGGAACATGCAGACAGTTACCGGGATGCTTGTAAAATTAAGGCTGTGTTTGATCCTAGGGACTAAAGTTTAGTCCCTCAAATAAGTGACAATTAGTAGCACTAAATATAAATTAATTATAAAACTAATTACATAAGTCATATCTACTCCACGAGACGAACCTAACAAGCCTAATTAACCTATAATTAGCTCATAATTAACAAATTATCACTGTAGCATTATATTGTCTAATCATGGACTAATTAGGCTTAATAGATTCGTATCGTAAATTAGTCCTGGCTTATGTAATGCATTTTGTAATTAATCTATATTTAATACTTCTAATTAGCATTCTTGCATTCGATGTGACGGGACTAAAAATTTTAGTCCGTAACCAAACACCCCCTAAAGGTAGTCTCTTTATTTAGAGATAGATGCTCTAGTGCAAATAGTTATCTCAGTGACTAAATCATCTACATCTCTTGCATAAGTGAAGAGCAAATTAATTCTCCCAAACATTTAAGAAAAAAGGAAGAGGTAAAAACATCTCTTTCTTTCATTTATTACTTAGAATGTATACATATCAATGAGATAAAAACCTCTATATAGTTCAACCCCATAGATTTCCCCCCTTTTACACCCATATAAGCATTGTGGTCCCTCCCTCTCCCGAAATTCCTATACAGAGATATATCTTTTGTACAAATATTCAGAATCAAAACAAGATATTGAGAATTTGAGATCATATATATTATCAGGTAACTCAAATATAACCACAAAAGGGAATAGTGTAATAAATAGTCAATGGAGTATAACATAAAAATTACTTTAGCTTTGTGTGATAAATCAATTCTCCCAAACATCTCTTTCTTTCATTTATTACTAGACATACATAGATGTATGATCAACTATTGGAACAAAAGGATAGCTGACATACAATACAAGAAAAAAAGCAAGTTCTATACCAAGAAACAAAACAATAAACATCATTTGAGTTTTGGACTATACACTTTGGTAGGAACAACTGATGTATCCTTTTAGAGTACGAACTATGATAATGAAAGGAAATGAAGTTGAAACAAACCTGATGATTGGGCGATATTTAGTTCGATCATACCTAGCTACAAATTCAAACAAGATGAATCAATACCCAGACTCGCCAACCTTTTGAATCAAAGCAGTGATCCATTTGTAATCACTGTGAATGAAAGCACATCAATCTCGCGCAACTATAAGGCGATCTGACACAAATCATCAAGATATTCGAGTATTGTTAAAATTCTGAATCCCATTATGCAGATGAGGTTTTTGCATATTTATGTTTAATAGCTAATTAGTTAATACCACCGAATCCAGTACAAATGCGCAACATCAACTAGCTATTCATGACGAACACTGTACAGCAAAGCTAACAATGCTTGATATATGTTGCCAAGAAAGAGTAGTGAATCTATGGCGAAACAAGAAGAAGTCACATCTTTAGTATCTAGCATGTCGAATTAACTTATTGCTGTACTCGATGATGGCACAAACTTGTAGGATTACATACAACTCTCGTCTTGCAGTCTGACTTTGCACAGACGAAGAACAGACACTAGAGATTGAATTCGAGATCAAACATCATTCGAAATAAGAAAGGGGGAAGCTAGATTGAACAACTAGAGTACACTATGCGTATGATCGATCGCTGCTATAGCAAGAAGGCACCTAGGGCAGGAGCGCGGTGATATTGCTTCTTCAAGAACTGCTGGGCTTGCTCGAACGCCATCTCCACCGCCGGCCGTGGTCTCTTCTGGCACCCGTCTCCGGCGATGTCCACGCCGAACAGCCTCACTACACGGGCTTTCTCCGCCGGTGCCGGCGCCGGCGCCGCTCCGGTGGCGGCCGTCGCCGTCTTGGTCTTCTTGCAGTCGATGAAGAGCTGCTTCTCCGCCCCGTACGTCGAGTGCGAGAAGACGATGGTGTCGCCGGCCCGGAGTCCCTTCTCCCTGACGAAGCGGCTCCAGCCCTTGGTGAGCACGTAGCTCTGGCTGCTGTTCCAGTACGAGTACCGGAAGCGCCACACCTTGCCCTCGCCGTCCTCGAAGTTGAGGAGCACGCCCTTGCCGGTGGCGGCGGCGGCCTCCGGCGAGCGCTTGAGCGGGAAGTGCTTCTCGGCGTGCTGCTTGGGCACGACGAGGCGGTTGAGCTTGCCGACGTCGCTGGGCGTGACGGCCTTCTCGAAGAGCAGCGCGCGCGCCCACGCCGGCGTGGGCTGCGCGCGGGCGCCCATGCCGCGGCCGCGGCGCAGGCCCTGGCGGAGCTCGTCGGCGTAGGTGTGCTTGCGGAGCATGTCGACGATCTCCGCCTTGGAGTGCGCCGCCAGGAAGGCGAGCTCGGGCGCCGACGCGCCGGCGCCGGGGAAGTTGGTGGCGGCGTCGCGGCCGCGGTAGCGGAGCGCGGCGACGTCGTAGGCGCGCGCGGCGGCCTCCTCGTCGGGGAAGGTGCCGAGCCACACCCGGGCGTGGCGCTCGTAGATCTGCGCGCCCCACCGCCCGTTGGGCTGCGGCACGACGCCCTTGTACCGGGAGGACCCCTGCGCTACCGCCGCCGCCGCCGCCGACGGGTGCGACGTGACGGCCTGCTCGTGCTCGTCCGCCGGCGAGGAGACGACCTCCCCGCCGCCGCCGGCAGGCGCCGCCGCCGCAGCAGGTGGGAGCTGCGCGGCGCCGGACTCCGTGGTGGCTGTGGAGCGCGAGGAGGAGGAGCAGGAGGAGGGGGATTGCTCGTGCTCCGCCGCCGTGGGGCTCATGCTCTCCATCCCCATGATGAGCTACAGCTTCGTTCGCGGCTGCTCCCCCTGATGTCCTTCCTTGGCTGCTGCTATCTTCGCTTTGGCGGGTGTGCTGCTTGCTTTCTGTACTCCCTGCAGCTAGCGCCTCACCTCTGCGGCCTGTGGTATGCAGTAATCGCCGCTAGGTACAAACAGTGTGGAATTATTGATAAGACTTTACTGTTCGATCTTCTTAGGCAAAGCAGCTAGGGCTAGCTGGGGCAAGGTGATGGATATATAGATACTTAGATAGTTGATGGAGGTTGCTGAGTGGGGCGTGGTGTGTTGTGCGTCGGTCTATATATAGAGGATGCTATGCTCCTATTTTGGATGCATGCACATGTGTGTGGATACAGATATACTAAGATATGTGTATATAGATACATGCATGCATCGATCTTGAGGCTATAGTCAGCTTTGCTAGATGGTAGAAATAGAAATTCAATTCTACGCTTTTTGCAAATAATAAGTCTGGTTTCTGGCGTGTGGATTTTAATTTGCTTGTCTGCACCCTCCCAAAGCTCCATATTATATTACCCTGCAAAAAGGAAAGGGAGAAAAACTCCATATTATTACATGCGGTTTTTGTATCGGCACATGTGGCTGGGGGAATTTATCTATTTTGTTTCCTCAACTTGGATGCGGATGTGGACGTGTATGACCGGTGCAATGTACTTGATTCATGCATAGGCTGCGTGCTATCATCAAACATCACACCCACATATTTAAGAAACTAAAGAGTAAAAGCTGGTTGGTGTATATCCATGAATTTTACATAAAAAGCAGTGAAAATTGCAAATACCCACTTGTGTCTAGGGGACTTGAATACTCAACCGCATCTCAGCGATTCATTCCTTACAATCTACCAGGCCTAATAAATTTTCAGATACCCTCCCTGTGCCCGTTTACAATACGTCAATACCAATGTAGCTGTTGCAAACTCTCATGGATGATTTGGCTTAACCTTAATAAGATTGCCAAAGAGCTGAGTTTTCTTAGAGAAGTTTGGTGCATAGATTTCATTTTCTTGAGTTTGGGTGCCATCGTTCCTCTTATGGGTGTACAGAAAAATATGAAAAAAAAACATAAAAGTGATGTGAAATTGTAAGGAATGGAGATATATGTGTGTGGGTATTTCAACACCCCTTCTTACTGTGAATTTAGTGTAGCCCAGATCGTAAGGTTTCAAAACCCCTTCTTGATAGACGTGTATGCGTGCATATATGTGAGTATCTACATCTTTAGTATGTTTTGCAAAAAAACCCCTCCTCACTTGCAGGTGGCCTTTTTGCAATTTATCCCTTGAATAAAAAGTACAATTTCATATTTCTTTGGTATTTTAGTATTGCAACATGGGATCCATTCTGGTATATATGCTTAAGTCCGTTTGTGTATATATAAATAAATTCAACAAAATACTTATTTGTTCCTTTTCTGTTTCGTTCTCCAGTCATGCTCTCGGTCCTGCTGTCTGTCTAGCTAGCACTTTCAATATTTCAGCAAGTATTGGTGCGGCATGCTTTCACATTAGTACAAGGTACCAGGCGGAAGAAAAGGAGTGGAGACTTTTCTTCGGAACATGCATGCTTCTTTTTTGTTCACCAAATTCATCAGTGTTGAGCTACAGCGAACACATACTACTTTAGATTTCGAGAGCCATTCCAACAGTTTCGAGAAAAGTAAGTTTACAGTTAAGTTATAATATAATATTTTGCTAATTATTTTATCTAATTTATTCTTAAAATTCAGTGTGCATTTACACAACAGCCTATATATAGGGCCACAGGGTGTGTGCTTGTTTGCCTCGATGCAAGAAATCCATAACCTAGAAAATAAGTAAATTCCCACTTGGTTAAAGAGTGGGTGCGCTGTGGATGTGTGATCATGTACATGCATGAAAGGGACAAGAACTGTCATGTGGTCATCGTTGCCCGCTCCACTCAAACAAAACTAAACAACCTTGCTTGCAGCTTGCCATGATCTCCATCTTGTAGGAGTAAATGTTATATTTTTTCAGATAAAAGTAGCATGGTTTATGATTATTTGTAAAGTAGTTAGCTTAGAAATCGCGAGCATGTACAGTGACGTAAACATGTACGATTAGGAAGTATAATCGTTGTTGACGTGCACGTGCATGAAGAAAGTCATGGTGCGTGTCGTCAATGTGGAAATATACACGCAGCGCCATCCTTTTATCTATACAAGTTGATCAAATTGCAACTTGATTATGATGCCGGGCTCGCAATAAACTATTTGTTGGATACCAAGGAAAATAAATCCAACTGAGATTTTAGGGAAATACATGTTAGGTATACATGATCATCATGGCTCAAAAACAAAAGAGATTGAAACATTAGAAAAATTTGTGTGGTCGCTAAGGATTCGGCGAATAGAACTAAGTATCAAGCAATGAAAAGGGTAGGAAACCTGGTATCAGTATAAGGATGCCGATATTTGAATGCCTCGCTGCTTAGCAAAATTTATATATTTTAAGTGTCTCAGCTAAACTTGTCTAAACCATTGAGTTGATATCAGTTAGGTACCATCAGCCTTTTCGACCAATAGTAGTCTGTTCGGTGCTGCCGCAGTATCCTGCTGTGGAACTTGCTTGCTAGCTATTGGAATATTTACTATGAAAATTCTTTCAGAGATTTTCCATTGCAAATCTGTAAAAAAAAGATGCTGCTTCTAAGTTCTGAGTAGTACCAACTACAGCAAAATGGGCAAAAGATATTTGGTTAAAGACATTTGCCTGGGTACGTTGGGCGTGTGCGTTCAGCATTTGACGGAGCAACATGGACAAGTGGGAGAGAGAGAGAGTGGTGGGGAGGAGCCATTCCAGCAATCACATGAGGTGACAGGAGCTCAGGGAGGGAGGGAGGGAGAGAGAGAGAGAGAGAGAGAGAGAGAGAGAGAGGCTGCTTGCTGCTAGTTCAGCTCCCCTGTAAAGGTGGCCGGGGCCACTGTTCCCTCCTTCCCTCTATAGCATTGCTTTGTCGCCTCGTGCCCATTTGGGCGTCTTGTCCTCTACCCTTTGCTGCTATTTTCTGATGCTTATCGCCTCGGTTCCTCAGGTACAGCGCGGCGCTGCGCACACATGGACGGCTCCTTTTGTTTTCTGAGACGTTTTCTGGGGAAAAGAAAAGGTAAGCTCCTTGGAAGTTTCCGCTAACCCATGCATGCGTGACCGAGTCTTTGTAGTATTAGGCTAACGAAGAGGTGTAACTATTATAAATAAATGTAACACATGTGGGGTTGGTTATTATTTCTTTTCAACTAGCAGAATTTTTTTCTCTTATAATTAAAATACACCAGTGCCCAAACTTACATTATATGGTATCACAAACTCTCAAAATGCATTTTTGATTTCTGAACTTGTCTAGTTTGTCATCTAAGTTCCTAAGCTTTCAAAATTTATTTTAAAGTTCCCGAACTTGTCCCAATGTGTCATCTGAGTCTCCAAATCAAACACTCAGAATACGGCGAAAAGGAGGGAGGTCTAGTGCGGGAATAAGATGGATTCATTATCTTACCACATGTTTGGACCGGTGACAATACCTATGATAAGTTTATGAAAATATATTTTTAAGAGTTTATGGACCTGAATGACACCCTAAAAAATGCATTTTGAGAGTTCAGGGGCTCAGGTGACGCATCAGGACAAGTTGAGTGACACAAAAGTGATTTTGAGATGTCAGGGACCTAGATGACACCTCTATACGAGTTTAGGGATCGGACCGCTGATGCATTTTCCTCTTCTCTAAATGCCGGCATCATGTTAGTTAAATATACTAGATTTTTGTGTCACTCGGCAATATAATCTTCATAAGCTTTTGTGACCAAAATACTATCTTCGGGTTCAGCAAAGTAAAGATGCTATAATATACTCCAGTGCCAAAGGGCCTAGAGGGGCTTATGGTTTTTGTCTTGCCATAGAGGCAGTAAAGGGCTGTTTGGATGCTGCCTGCCAGGCAGCTGCGCGCCCAGGCAGCGATCCGGACCCCAGGCCGACGAAATCGAACGCCTGGGGTTGCTGCCTGCGTCAGGCAGCTTTGCCAGGACCGCAAGCAAACAAGCCCTAAGATGCAGAAAGACCCGTAAAACCCGGTCTATTGGTGAACATGAAGTGATGTATTACATTAGATGACAAGATTTATAGACATTTAAATCTAAACTTGCTATGAAGCTGAGTTTTTGAAGGACCATGCATGCACGGACTGATTTATTACCACACAGTGTCCTGCTAATGCCAGCGCTCTTCGTTGTAAATTGTATGCATCGTGTAGGACCATTGCATGATGATGATAGCACCCTCTTTTTTGCTCAGTAGTACCAACAGATAAGAGGCTGGCGTGTCATAGACAAGGTGCAATGAACTGTACGTGCAGTGTATGAACGTGCATTCAGAAAGCAGCATATGTACGCAGCAGAAAACCATATGCAGGATATATCGGGGCGGCAAGTTGGGCAAAACGACGGCAACATAATGCACCCCTTCCAAGCATCCACGAAACCTCTAGAACCAAAGCTTAAAAACCACGGCTCTGCGCCCATGTTCGTGTCTGCGTCTACAGTGTCGCTCTCGTTTTCGAAACGACGTAACGTGCTCTCCTTTGGAAAAAAACTGTGTGCAGGTATGAATCGAATCGTCGGTCGGCGTACAATGCAAGATGGGGACGGCGAAGGTCCCCATGCCAAGCAATTCAAGCATGGTTTTGTCGCCACCTCTGGGGCAGTGGGCACACCCAATGCAAGCTGCTGCGAGCCTGAATGCGAAAGGGAGTGCCCCTTTCCGTAGTACTTGGCCCTCTTGCGATGCAACTTGTAGTCCCTGTTGGCAACAAGCTAGAAAAGGATACAGGTCGGCCATTATTTCATCTCTCTCCGGGCTTGCTGGCTCCTTTCCCTTCTGAGGCATCCGGAGTGTGTAAGACCCAGCTGACCTTAGAGGTGGGTCCCATGGTACGTGTCATAAGGTCTGCTCTCTTGTGTATATAACCTGATCGGTATTAACGGTGGGGCCTGCTTCAAAATAAAAAAACAAATTCTTCTCTTGCTGTCCCCGTGAGCGCTGGCTGCCAGTTGGGCTCGACCGCTCTTGCTGTGGCCACGCCCGTCCTTCTCTTGTTTTTTTTATTGCTTATGACCCGGCCTTTGGCTTGAGAGCGGGTCTCTGGCTTTTTTCGTTAGAACCTCTCCTACGACCAGCCCCGTTACGTGTAAGGTCGGTCTTATAGCGCTTATGACCCCCTCCTTCTGCAACACTCCGGATGCCCAGCAACAAGTCGGCACGCAGCTGTTTCAGTTACACAGGTGTTTCTTTCTGAATAACTGTTCGGTTACATGTCGATGTAGGTGTTATTATGATTATCGTCGACATTGGATATAGCTAGAACTTGATGGTAACCATATATATCATGCACCACACGCATGCATGCTCCTGTTCTACACTACATAGTTCGAGTCAAACGTTCTGAAATAGTTAACGCACTTATATATAACCCACCCTACTCTATTTATATATAATTCTATGTTATAGAAAAAATCTACATACAATTCTAATACTGCCAGTTCTTATGCTTAGTACTATTTTATTATGAGCTGTTGTAACATAGGCCAGGGTTCATGTATAGAAACTCCTTCCATTTGATGATTATATAAAACTCCGTCCACAGATAGCTTCTTGCTTTTGTAAACTGCATGCATGCATTGCCCTGGAAATTTTCCTTCATCCCGTCCGCGGACTCTACCTAAACCTAGCTATATATATTTAACCAAATTACCCCAGCTTCAATAATTAACCCGGGGTAGTAAAAAGCCTAGCTGTTGCATATATAGATTTTTGGGGTGGATGAGTGGTCCGCACTCTGCAGCACCATGACAAAAGAGATCCATGGTCTCGTCCACCGAAATGAATGCCTTGTGTGTATTTGGTGTCCACGCGAACGGGCCGGGTCCATTCAATTCAGATGGGCAAGTATCAAAAAAATTCAGATGGGCATGCATGGATGATGCAGCAGATGCAGAGATATGACTTTCTAGATGGACAACCTCTCCACTACGTTCATGTATCCATGTGCTGAATCATGTATTTTCTGTTTATTATATGGGTAACTGTCAATCCTTCATCAGAGTGGAGGCTGAGGAGCTAATTAGCTAGCTATATTTTGCAGCTGAGAGCTGACGCCGCTGTAACTTTTACTTTCTCCAGATGCGTGCATATGTGTGCCACAGGTGGCTGGCGTGTCCTTTCTTCTCTTGATTGGACTTGGGAGCAAAAGAAAAGAAGAATAACGTTGAAGTGGTCACTTTTTCTCGTGCCAAAATTCCCACGTTCAAGGTCAAGTCTAGCTCGCCACGCTCCCTGCCAAACTTTTGCTTCATTTTTATACCATGTGTGATGATAACGTACGTCTAGACCTTTCTGTGGCATGCAGCCGGATATCTATATTTAACTGACGGCGGCTAATGATATACCATGGCGTTTTTTGCATGCCAACAGCAGTACATATGCCTAAATTAAACTGCCCTTAACGTGGGATTGGTGCACATCGTTACAGACCGGTCAGCATCAAAATGTTCTGCTAGGTTGTCGCACCCGGATTTACACAAAATCCGAATGTGGCCATATGTGTGTCCAGGAAGTCCACAGACACATATAGCGAACAAATATGGTAAAAATCAGAGTACAATGCTTTATTCTCATCATATCGTAGCGTTTACATCAGAGTGCTTCAGAAATAAAATCATGGACAGCGGAAGACTGATACATCTCTCTAGCGTAGCCGCAATCCCACAGGGACTCTGACTGGGAGAACGCGAACTCAGAAGTACGGCAAATCCTCCGGAAACTCCACAGCATAATCAACCTGACTCCAATCTGTTACCCGTCCGGGATTTTGCCCAAAAATAGTAATAACAGCAAGAGTAAGTAACAGAATTACTTAGCAAGTATAGCACGGGTGATGAGGCAAAAGAGGCTTGACACTGGCTTAACTGCATTAGCGCTTTTAGTTGGTTCATTTTAAACATAACTACTACATTAGATGAATCCCAGTTGTATCCCAAATTAATTAATGTAAGTCAACATTAAGCGGTAATAAATATCATCTTCTAATCATAAAAGGATCCAGGCCGCTCGTGACCCTGAGCTGGGCTATCATGATAGATCGTACACTCTGCAGAGGTTTCGCCCTTTTCCCACCAGTCGCGTAAAAGTTCAGAAGAACTTTGCACCCAACCACGCACATCGACACTTCCGAGGTGTGACTGCATAGGGACGCTACGAGGCTTTCACAAGACACCCTAACAAGACAGTAGCCGCTGGAGTACTACAAGGTGGTGAGAACCTAGGCACCGAGATTGACTGACCCTCAGGGCGCAACGTGAGGGGGTCAATGGCATCCACGCACCGGCAAATCATGCCAACAACAAAGTAAATGGTGCAACGTGCGGAGCTCCCCGCACTCACGGAGGCTCCCAACACGGGACTGGGTCTAACGGGACCTAGCCGACGGGGCTACCGTCCTCGGTGGAATCCGAAATCACCCCGTGCCTTGCCTCCTACAACGCCGTAGGCCACTCGGTAACCACTGCCAAGCTAGAGACGTACAAGCTACTCAACCAAGACCAGAGCCATTATAGTTCCGGTGGCGGCGACAGGCTCCCAGGTTGCCGCTTTTACGAACTAGTCCTTAGGGAGAGACACTGGGGCCAGGCAAAACACGCAAGCCCCAGCTCCCTGATCCAAGTTGCTAAAAAGCAAGTTTTAACATTAAGGTTGAAGTGGACCATTAATACAAGTTTAACAGTTAAGCAAAGGTGACAGTAGTTGTGCCTAGCAAAATACTACCCATATGCAAAAACCCATAGGAGTACAAGGACAGGGAAATAAATGCTAGGTACGACCTTAATGGTAAGCAGTATTAGACACATGCGTATGTAAAGAACAGTGTATTAAAAGTGAGATAGGTAGCAAGGATTGTCCGTGCTATAACTTGCCTTCCTCGGAGTATGGCTGCTGCTGCGAGTCCTGCTCTGGCACGTCCTCAACGTACTCGAAGTCCAAAGCTACGGGCTCGCCGACTAGACATGAACATCACGCACGCATTCCAAAGCAATCATTACATGCACACAAATTAATTCTATTAGAAACAGTACACCAACAGTAAAAACAGTACAAAAACAGGAGCTAGAAATAATCTACGCTTCGCTACGAACACATGAACGCGAAAATCACACAAATCGGAGCTAAAACGTGAAAGTTATAGCGTTTCTAAGGTTCGGGGGCTTGCTGGCAAAGTTTTAAAATTTCCAGGGGCTAAAACGAATAAAATAGGACCTATCTGTAATTATTTTTGAACTGGAGTGGACCGCGGGTTGATTTCCGAGAAGTCTAGGGGCTCTTTAGCAAAAATGCCAGCGCTGACCAGGCTGACCCGGCTCGGACGCGTGGCAGCCGTCGGATCTGATCTGGACGGCTGAGATTTAAAACGCGAAGGGGTATCGGCTTGATCTAATCGTGACCGTCGATCTGAGATCGGACGCTCTGGATTTAAAACGCGAAGGGGTATCAGCCGTTCTAATCTGGACGGTCGATCTTGGATCGGACGGCCCACAGCGAGAAGCTCGCCGGGGACGACGAAGCCGCGGCGGCGCCGCTCGGGCCGGCGGCGGATCTCGCCGGAATCGGCCACATCTCGAGCTGTGGTGCACGGATTACGACGGGATCTGTTCCTATGGCTTCAGGAGAAGTTGGCGAGTCGATCTAGGGGGATCATGACGAGCTTTGGCCGACGAGGGGGTCGGACGGCGTCGGGCGGCGGAGTGGAGCTCCGGTGAGCCGCGGGGAGGGGGTTTTGGGTAATCTCTGGGTCGGGTTTTTGGTGGCTGGAGCATCAGTGGTCGATGGTGAGTGGTTTAAGGGTGTTCTCGCGGTGTGACACGTGGAGCAGCGACCAAACGGCGACGGCCGGCGGTCGGCCGATGGCGGGGGTCGCGGGGAGCGATCTACGGTGCAATAAGGCTGAAATTGAGGGGAGGGGGAGCTTCGGTACCTCGCAGCGGTGCTCCTGACGCGAGGAATTGGTCGGAGCTGCACCGGGGAAGGAGGTTCGACGACGGCCGGCGATCTCGGGCGGCGGCGTCGGTGCTCGGGGAAGAAGGGGTTGCGGCTCCTGTTGCTGGGCTCGGAGTAGCTCAGCGCACTCTTCGTGGCTCGGTGAAGGTCCTCCGAGGCTTGGGCGAGGCGGAGCAGCACCAGGGCGACGGGTCGACGGCGAGCGGCGGAGCGCGGCTCAGCGGCTCGGGCGAAGCTGTTGGAGGGGCGGCGGCGTGGCTAGGGTTGCTGGTGAGGGGTTGAGGGGACTCGGGCGGGGCTCAGGCCGAGTTAAGAAGGCGCGTGGGGGAAAAGGAAGCTTCGGCGCACGGGAAATCCGGCGAGCGCCATCGCCGGCTGCTTGGGAAAGGAAAGGGAGGAGGAGGAAGAAGGGAAGGTGACGTCAGCGCGACGTCAGCGACTGGCGCGCGGGCCCGGTCTGTCAGCGAGGGGGAGAGAGGGAAGAGGAGGGCGCGGCTGGCTGGGCCGAGTGGGCCGCGGGGAGTAGCTGGGCCGGGGAAAAGAAGAAGAGGAGGAGGGGCTGGGCCGGACTGGGGAGAAAATAGAGGGGGCAAAAGTGGACCAGGGAAAGAGTCCAGGGAGCAGAAGTGAACCATGGGCCTAAAAGCTTTTCTAAAGCTCCAAACAAAGTGATTCAAATTTGAATTTAAATAAATTTAAATTCTTGTTTGAATCACAAGCAATACAAAAATAAATGCAGCAGCATGAATGTAACAATAAATGTTTCTATCACTTATATCTGATTTTAAATTTTAGAAAATTATTATTTAGCCTATAATAAATATGAGCAAGCTCTAAATAATTATTTAAATGCCAAAAAAATTTTAAATTAAGCATTTTTGGGTGTTACATAGGTTGTTAATTATATACTATATGCATACTCTCTTTAGCGCGGACGGACCACTTGGGCAAAAAATTATTGTTACATTATCTCGCTCTAGCAAATCGGTCTGTGTAAAGGATTATATCAATCAGCACGCATGTGCGGTAATTTGAATTCATGATATTTGATTACGTTATTAGGCGTTGTTGTCCCGCAAATTAATACTTTATCTATTACTTGCAAAAAAAAAATCTCTGCAGTCACAAGTGATGTTTTGGGTTGCCTGCAGTACCTTTTATATTTTGATTTTTTCATTTGAAACAAGATATTTGTTCGAGAAATTACTTCGCAATATTAACTTTTTTACTATGTTTTATTTTTCAACTAAGTGTAGGTACCTGCATAAAAATCGCATTTGTAACATAATTTAAATAAGGTGTACTTTTTTAGAACGATAAATTCTGAAAATGAGTAAAAGGATAATTCATTCATAAAAAGAGTTCCACGCTTACATCACTGTACTCAGTGATTACATTGCCGCCACAATGCACCCTACCTCCATCATCAGCATAGCGATTGAGGCCATGGTCAAAGGGAGACAACGACAGTGGTAATGAAGTCATGCTCCAAGGGCGCATGAGTGCGGGCCTTCATAGTAGCAAAAGACACCACGCTAGTGCAGGGACTCGAGAGCCTTCGACACCTCGAACATAGGGCCAATCTAGGCCATGGAGGCGCGTGATGCGGCCCATGCAAACAAGTGAATGACGCATTTCCTTGCCGTGGCCACCGCCACCGTGCGGGCCATGCCACAATGGCTTGCATGGCAACCTCTACGGTCGCGGCCATGGTGGTTGCTTCTTTGGAGGTCCCACCATCTCGACACAAGGGGAGGAGGACGAGGGTTACAACATGGGGGATAAAGAGACGTGCACGCGTACACATAGCACCATGCTTACACTTTTGTCCTCGCTTCGTGTAAAAGGGTTAACCAAAAGCGCTATGGTTGAAAGACAAGTGCTTCTAAGTTGGAACCACCCTTGCTCAAGTAGCAAGGTGGTACTAAACACATGCACATCACACTCATAGGCCATTACCAGGCCGCAACCAAACTGGGTTGGGCGTCATATAGTTGGAGAAAGGTTTAGGGTTTGGGTTTGCCAAGCCCTTGTATGGGTGTATCATAAAGATTTAAATATGCCAGTTCAGCAGTGTACCTATTAGAATATTTAATTTGACATGTTGGCTGTAAATTCCAGTGGCACGTCTGCGAATTATAAAATAAATAAATAAACTTGAAATATCAAACTAATTAATATACGAATACCATCAACATAAACTGAGAAGTTCTTTTTGTCCACACTTCTCACACTAAATAAGAACATAAAATAAAATAAAAGAAAATTATTAATACAAACTACCAAGGATGACCTGCTATCTCGGAAGTGCAATAAGAGTCTGGCATCTTTACCTTGTTGGCGTGCTTGAAGTCGATGAACTCATCCCATTAATTAGTCCATGGAGCTTGTGAATCTCTACTAAAGTTGGAAGCTGAGCGTACATGAGATGTCCATCTCTAGCATCATCATCTTTGGTGATCTTGATGTAGTAGTACTCTAATTAGCTTCCTTGTGATGCAAATACCTATAGTGATGGCTTATGTGATGCAGATACCTTCAACAACTTCAATACTACATGCCGGCTCTGTACCAGTGACAATAGTCATAGCAATATAACAAGAGAGAAGGGATGCAACGAGGGTCATGATGGATCTAGAGGTTGAGGTGGGAGAGTATTTTTTTTTGGCGATGACATCGCACGCATCAAGGGCAACATGATTGAAGATCATGTGATTACGACTCTTCAAAACACATCATAAGAAGAGGAGCATGATTGTGTGCCTCAAGGTGGGCAAGTATCCATTGAGCCAGGATGAGGGCATGGCTACAATGCTAGCGACGTTGCGTGGGATGGGTATGTTAGGAAAGATGTGCACCCAAAGAGAGCAGACGTGAGGGTAGGGGGGCTAAAATGGTGAGCAATGTCTCCAGAGTAGGGGAATAAAAGTGTTGGTGTTTGGTAGCCATGCATGTTGATGGAGAGGAGCTCCTGAGTGTGCATTTTTAATAGCGAGGGATCCAAATACAAAGCAAGATCTCACTTTGGCGGGAGCAAAGTTGGCAAAGGGCGAATATCAAATGCTAGGGTACAAGTGTACAACTAGATGAGGGGGACCTTGATGTAGGCAAATGAAGAGTCAGTGAAGAAGCATCCATCATGCTCGGCCGCTCGGGATGGACCACCTTGCTGGGAAAAGTGAGATTATGTTCAGTCAATGAGAATAATTGTGGCTAACACCTAGTGGGAGAACAAGGCAGGAAATAGGGCCTCCAGGAGGCTAACATTGGACCAAGCGTCATATCTTAGGGAGATGGAGGCGTCGTCAATGATGATGACTGAGGTTTGATATGGTACATGGACATGTATGAGCATCTTCGGAGCATGTTTTATGAATGCATTATTACATTATGATAACAATAATTATTAGTCAAATTTATGCTTTAAGAACTTATCAACATTCAAAATATCGCTTACTTATGACTGAAGGGAGTACTGATCAAGCCGCCAAAGACATTTGGCATTTTTGTAACAATGCTCGCCTCTAGCACTACTAAAACTCAATTGAAGACTCAATATATAGTATGTACATAAGCTATTCTTGTAGTTATAACCTTGTCCATTTTCTACATATCGCATTGAGACTAATACACAATACTCTGCCCTATTAGCTCCTGGATCTCTCGTGCCAAACTTGTCAACATCTAATCTAGGGTAGAGCTTTGAATTTGCCAAGGTAGGCAATTGCCCTATGTCATTTGTGGAGCACCCAGATCAAATTTGTGACAAATATACCCTCTAAAAGGGAAAAAGATCTTTTCCATCAAATTCATATCAAATTTGATATCAATCTAACCAACCAATCAAGATATAAGTTAAAAGATTACGTAGATGCCAAACTTGAACTAATCTAGTCTTGCGCAACCATCAAAATTTGAGCTCACCCATGAGAAAGGATGGTGAAATGGCCTCTAAAATGAAGAACCAAACCACCTCTCCATTAAATTGAAGCCAAACATACAAATCAAGTTAAATAAACAAGGTATGAATGAAGTAAATAGATTTTTCTAGTTACTAACCTTAAAACAATTTGGTGAAGTGTAACCTTCACAAAACCGGAGTTTCCATGAGCATACGGATAAAAAAAATGACAGCAAGGTGGTGCTAGAAATGGTGGCCATCTGGTTGAAGAAGAAGGGGAGGGGGTGGGTTTGCATTGTGTGCTATTTTTGCCAATTGTTCGGGGCTAAAGCTGGCGGTGAAAATGATTATAACTTCCGATTTGTGGGTAGAACTAGCGGTGAAGATGATCCCATCTTCACCCATGATTCTATTCACAAACCAACCATGAAAATGGTTTTCATCGGCGGTTCCAACCTGGCCCTGATAAGATTGCCCACTTCCGACCTGGCGCTGATAATGTTTCACAAGCGGTTTGTATAAGTCAGCGCTGATAATACCGATGGAAAAAGTTAGTTCCGTAGTAGTGTCTATTGCTCAACTAGTCTACATGACTACATCTAATCTTGGGCGGAACTTTGAATGTGCCAAGGTGGGCAGTGGTCCTATGCCCCTATGACATTCTGCATCTCTGCATAGATTTTTATGAAGCTGATGTTTAATACAACATGCAAAATAATGGTGTCATCTTAATTCACTTGTTATTTAGCACTATCCGGAGAGATATTCTGTTTTGAGGAAATAGGATATACTCCCTACATATTGGTATTAGATGACGTTTTGGACAAGATTTTAGTCAAACATTGGAAATATAAATCATGAATAACTTTTAAGTCGTTGAGTTTGGAGATCTAAAAACCATATGAATAGATTTATCTTAAAAAAATACTTTTATAAAAGTATACATATACGTTTTGGAGACCGCGTCGTTGTCCAAAACGTCAACTAATATCAATATGGAGGGAGTACAAGAGAATCTAACCATTCTATAATCTTTAGGTGGTATTTCTTTTTTGCCCTATGGATAACAATGTAAAACTCATGCTTAAAATTTTGTTTGATGGTGATGAACCGAGGATGTTCTTGACAATGAGTCGTTGAGACCCGGGTGCTCCGAGACTGCAGAATTATAACTTCCATAAAAACAGCTCCGAGAGATTCTTGAACTTGATAAGGTTGCGTATTGATTGGCACATGAATGCTAAGTATTCAGCTCTACTAGGCAAATCTGAAATGGATGAATAAGTATTCAAGTGTTTCATACACATTTTCCAAACAGACCACACAATTCTCTCTTCATAAAAGATTACTTGTGTTCTCACCCTATCTTTGAGCAATAGCTAGAAAAAAAGTTCAAAGGGGACCAAAAGAAATGCTCTAGCTAATTTATGTGAAATGTATCGACACTAATTGGAACAATTCTCAATCTCAAGCATAGCCTCTTGAGGTCTAGGTATATTGTTGGCCTTTGGCTTTCGAGTTAGGTCGCCTGCGCAGTCGAGGACCGGGATTCGGTGCCTTGCCTTCGGCAAGTCACCGTGAGCCTTACCTGTGTGTATCCAGCGTCCACATTTCATCCAACGGTAGCAAGCGCTGCCGGGTCCATGTGACTCCACTATAACAGCTGCTGCTGGGGTCTTTGTGAGTGGCCCCACTGACTGTTTTAATTTTTTTCTTCTTCCTATAAATTTCTAAATATGGTAATTCGCGCCTTGGTTTGAATGGTGGTATAAAATCGAGATCATAAAGCTACTCGTTTGAGAAAGGGTGTGTTTAGTTACCGCAAAAAGTTGGTCGAAAAATCACATCGGACACTGTAACACTTTTTTGTTTGTTTGTGGTAATTGTTATCCTACCATGACCTAACTAGGCTCAAAAGATTCGTCTTGTCGTGTACATCAAAACTATACAATTAGTTTTTTTATTTACCTACATTTAATGCTCCATGTATGAGGAGAGAGATTTGATGTGATGTGATGAGACTTTTTGCATAGTGAAATTTTGGGAACTAAACACAGCCAAAGATGTTTGAACTTTTGTGAGAATTTAAATGATGTGTAATTGACAATTAGTTATAGGTTTAACTAATCGTAGTATTTTAGACAGGCTGACTTATGGATTTCACATTATTTTTTAAATATGAGTTGATAATTGATAAAATTAAATTTGAATTTGTTCCTTACTATGTTTTGTATTTGTATTGCTAGGTTGAAATGTTGGGCTGAAATAATAAAAGATATTAGATGGTGGCTTGAATATTGAATGCAAGGAGGAAAGGCTCGTCACTGAATCCGCATCCCGCACTCGAAGGGGCAATGGCCTCTTGACCGATATACAGTTGTAGCCTTGTAGGGTGTCAGTGAGGCAGTGGCACCACATGCACATGCAGCACACATTCATGCGCCAAAGGCCACACGCAGTACAATTCATTATATCTCACGAAGACACTGGCGTTATGTTACTTCGGGTCCGGCCTAGCCTGCTGCTTTCGTGAAAAAACAGCACGGGTACGTAAGTGGAGCTGCAGGGTAAATGCAGCCAAAAATGGTGTGGTCCGAGAGAGAGCTGCACAGTACTACATATAGTAAATATTTATGATATATCAAGGCCTGAAACAAACGACAAATAAGCACGTACGCCGGCCGGCCGATGAAAGATCGACGGAGACCAAGCGCTCGTACGAAGCAGGCACCGGCTTTACTAATAAAGAGCTCAGCTGTGCAATGTTCAGACAGCGTTGCAGGCATGCCTGCCACCCGAAGATTATTGCTATTTTTGGTACTCGTAGAACCTTGGCTTCTCGCCAAGACAATGCTTTTCGGCCCGAAAAAAAGGAAGAAATGAGATGTCTTTATTTTGCCAATGAGACTGTCCAGATTGTATTAAGAGAAAAGTCTTCCTTTTCAATACCAAGAGATTAAGAAGAAATTTAAAACATTGTCTTAGCATGAATTCGCATTACGCGGAACTAGCAACAAAAGGAGCGCGCAAACCTACCACTCGCTAAATAAGCAACCTATGTTTTCATCTTTGCTCCTGCGAAGATCCAATTGTCTCATTCTTGCTTCAGTATATTACTATAAGAGAAAACTCTCCCAATTAACCACACAATTAACGTTCCAGTTAACTAAAGCTTACACCAAACACTACCATGCATGACGCAGTCCTATACTACGTCACTGCACTCCAGCCGCTTGTTGCCGTAGCCAATCCACACCAAGCAGCCGCTAGATGGAGGAGAGCTTCTTTTTTTTTTGAATACTTGATGGAGGAGAGCATTGAGAGTGGGATCCATCTCACACCCAAAGCCAATAAAGGCCGTCACTATCAATGTCCTGTTAGGATTCAGATCTAATGCTGCCGTTTCCGTTTGGACCAAGCTAGGAAATCGACGACCTAGAGGAAAGATCAATGCCAACAACTGCCGCACCAACATGATTGCCATGGTAAAACCCTAGTAGCTAACTAGTTTAACCTAGATGACATCTTTCTGTATAAAGAATCTACTGCCGAGTTTTACCCAACAACTAATTATATTTATAACGGTGGAGTATACGTGAGTAGTGGCGCGGCAATGGAATCATGTGAAATACAGGGTGCACGCGTAAAAGTTTAAAATGAAGTTGGTTGGCACTGCTAGATTATTAGTCATTAGTGACTAGTGAGGACCACAAAAGAAAAAAAAGGGTCTCCACATAGGGCTCATTTGGCAACGCGCTTCCCCGCCGGGATCCCGGCTCCTTTCCGGGTAGGGCGCCCGACCTATGTAGACCGGGCGGCGGTGGAGGCTACCCCGGGAAGGTCGGTCCCAAACCAGCCCTGAGAGCCTTAGAGCAAGAAGGCATGCATGGATCGGCCAGGCAGAATGCGCGGAGTCCATAGCCAGAATGAACTAGCCATGTATTGTTCATAGTACCGTGCTAGAGAAAGATAATGTGCTAGTAGCTAGATCCAACAACGAGGAGCTGAAGCTGAGCACTGGGCAGTGGACGTGTAGCTACGTACGCATAGCAACAGAGGTAGCTGACAAATGGGTGCAGCAGAGACAGCAGGCTGATCGTCCATGGGGCCGCTGGCTAGCTCTTGTCTCTCGGTGTGTCGGCACTAGAGGACATATGCGTCCATGTTATTTTCCATGTACGTCCTAGAGGTCAATAACAATTACCCCCACTCTGATTGGAGGTCCTTTTAGATTTATCTGTTGTTTAGTAATTGACCAGCAAAGAGAATCCTCTATGCTTGCTCTCAATGCAAAGGCTATATGGTACCAAAAAAAAGCAAAGGCTATAAATAAGTCCAATATATCAACTTTCATTAACCCATCACTGCCTTTTACCAAAACAATAATAATAAAATACCCATATCCTACTGTACACAATCCTAATAATTCCTCACATCTATTAAATTCTTGTTATATCATCATGAGAGAAGTTTAGCACAAAATATCCCTATACTTGGTTCCCCATCACACCAATCCCATGTCTAACATTACTAAAAAATTAGCCAAGTATAAAAAATACAATATAGTTTGATTAATTCATAAGTTCATTGCACACCATATTTATAAAAGAGCTCAAAACTGCAATGCATATAATATTTTCATAGAAAATATAGTAGAAAAGGGAAATATAGTAAGGTGTAAAAGAATGAAAAAGAGATCAACAACTAATAATACAGAGTATAAGAGCGCGCGCATGACTGATCTATTCAGGTAAGACAGTGGAAAAACACAAGCATCCTCTTGGATGGTAAAGGCGGGGTGCCATTTTCAGTTGGCCGCGACAACGCCGCTCATTCCAAAGTCAGTGTAATGTTGGGCAGGGGACATTGATGCCAAGGATCTCTGCGTAGCGGTTGTGGATGGGGAGATAAGCCCCAGATGTTGCACTCTGCTTGAAATGTGTAGCGCAAGGTCAAGGCTTTGGAAGGCAGCACTGAAACGAAAAAAAGAGAAAACTAGCAAATTGTAATCAAAATGAAAGCTGAAAAGATCGATGGAGCTAAGTGATAGTAGGTGAGAAACATGTGTTGCTGCACCGGGTTAGAAACCCGTAGCGAAACACAAAGATCTCAAGATTAATGAAATCATCGTTAGACGGCTCGTTAACGATGACCACGTTGTCTACTACACTAGAAGAATAGCACCGGACAATTCTAGAATAAATCCAAAAGAATATGTAACGCCATATGTAGTCAGAGCTTAACCTGAGCGGATAGCTAGGTTCTATCAAAAGAAACATATATGACTATCTAAGTTATGCGTTCGCGTTTTAGGCCTAGTTTTTTCGTTATCTTTTTAGGTCTAGTTTTCCTTATAAACATGCTACCTCTTTTCTCCTACAGGTGTTTGAACACTATGTGTTTTTGAAGGTTTTTCGAAAATTGACAACAATTTGTTTATCTTTTAAGTAGTAATATTTATTAGGTAAGGGCAAGAATGAAGAAAAGAGTCTTTTTATATTTTGGAAAAAAAGTTCCTCGCAAAAGATATTTGGATCTTGAGGAGTTAATGTTTAAATGATCTACATTCATAATCGGAGGGGTATGTTCGAAAGAAAGGCACTTGCATATTAGGTGCAGAGAGTACATCCAATAATTCCACACTGTGAGCACTAGTACCTCTGAACCCTTTATTGTGCAAGGTCTTTGTTACCTAATCTGACGCAGCAGCTAGCTTTTTTTTGGAAAAGGCGCAGCAGCTAGCTACCGGAATTGCGCGAAAGGAATATACTCCAGGCTATTGTGCTAGCCTCTTCCATCCGAGTCAAAGTGATTTAGGACTGTGTCTATATTTAGAGATGTTTTTAATTCGATGATATACTACTGAAAAACTCAACGTTTGGATGTAGATATTGGAGGGCTTAACATTAAATTGGTTTCAATACCGAATCAGAGTAATATTGGTATTATGTTATAATACCAAAGCCATTGTTTGGATGTAGATGAATTCACGAGATGGAAACAATGCCGAGCAATACAGAGGGGAAGGGATGCGAATTGAGGGAGGGGTTCTATCAAAGGACCAATTCCTCTCGGTATTGGAGCAGATTTCCAATTCCAATACCAAAAACATCCGAACAATAGGCATTGAAGGTACCTAATTCCAATTCCAAATTTCAGCCTCCAATGTCTACTTCCAAACGGAGCCACATTTGTCCTCTATATGTATACCAAAAAAAAATAGATCAGGTACATGCTAGTAGTAGTACTGTGAAAAACTTAACATTTATCCTCCATTATGTATACCAAAAAAATAGATCAGGTACTAATGCCAGTAGTAGTACTATATCTAAAGGGAGGGATCCTTGAACACCATTTAATACCGTTAAAGCGAACTTTTAATATTGGTTTTTGCTACCACCCAAAAGGATAACCAAGTTTAATATGTCTATTGATGGTAACGAGATATATAATGCGGTGAATTCGTCGATCTGATGAACTTATTAGGCGATAATGTTCCTTTAGTTCCATGAACCATAGTGCAGTATGCATGTGTGTCCTGTCCTGTGTACCATGAACAATACATATCGTATCTAGGGGAGACGATGCAGATCATTCAGGAGACGATGATGTACGTCCCACTGAGAAAGCACACCGTCCAAGAGACGGCACACTAAAACAGTGCTGGAGTACGTGGATTACGGTGTGCAGCAGTCGGCATGCAGGTTGCATTTAAGGTACCCTGAAGTGGATGTCAGGTCGGCCGTGTCCGGTAGCATTTCCATTGCCAGGCGCGCGGCATCTCTCCCTGCAAAAAGGGTCAGCATTGTCGGACAAGGCCTGCGTTATATATTTAGGGGAAGTTTGTTCCATATGCTCCAGTTAGTACTTCTGTTATAATTTTATCATCTATCTATCCGGTGATAATGTATCTCGCTTATCTACTTGTATAGGAAAACTACACCGAGTCGTGTTCGAATCTGGTTTTTGTTGCTAGCGTCCTCAAACTATATCATCGGTCTTCACTACAGCAGGGATGCTAATAGAAGGCATCTTAAAATGACTCTGTACAACCTAAAAACGCCTCAAAAGGCTTTAGAAGGCACTTTGAAAAACGCTAAAGCTTTCAGAGTAGGGAAATGTCATACAAGGCCATTTCAAAAAGCGCCCTCAAAAGTTATATGCTGAGGCGTTTATAAAACGCCAGGACACTTTACGAGGCATTTTTTGACTGCCTTCTTACACATTATTAGGCGATTTTGAAAACACCATTAAACATCTTCTTAGGCATTTTATTAAAATGCCTAAAGGACCTTTAAACACCATTAAACTATATCAAAATAACTATGATAATACTAGGTCCAAAATTTGTACAAGTTGTTTCCTAATTTTAGATCTCAACCACAAGAGATATATCTTCACGTCGATATAATTAATTCAATATATATATCCAATGATACAATACGCTGGGATCGGAGTAATAACCTAGAGCTAATCGACCCATACTTACTACTTTCCTACAGAAATTAACTGATGACGAGCCTTTGGATATGAAAATGATGATGACCGGCCGATATACACATATGGCTACGAGATCAACGACAAAATGACCCCGGCCCGTCAACAGGCCGGAATTGAAGCGAGACGTGCCAACGGCGGCGGTCCCGGCCCGGTGCCATAAACTGCCGCTGCATGGCACATGCATGCGACCGGACCGTGCATCGTCTCATCAATCAGCTGCGACGTGTTGGGTGGTTGCCATACGTGGTACTCGCCGATCTGACGAGATATATGGATGAGCTAGAGAGCACGCCTGCCTTGAGGTCCAGGTGCACGACAATATTAAGCTGTTCCTGGACCATGCCAATTCAATTCAATCGGCATGCATCAGCTGCCTGTTCTTATTCGGACTTCGGAGTTGTAGATCGGACCTCTATTTTATACAGATATATCAATTTTGTCCCTAGCTTCTGCAGATCATACCCTAGCATCTGGGATCTGAATTGTATATAGATAGTTTATTTTATTACCCGAGTCTCGGCTGCACGTACACATACTACTGTATGTTTTGCTGTTCTTTACTCCATAGTCCATACAAAACGCACACGTACTTTTCAGAGATGATTGATCATCGTTACCTTTTTCTCGAACGGACGGCGCGAGTTTTGCCGTATTTTTTATTAGAAGAAGAAAAAAAATAAAAACAAAACAAAACACGATCAATCTAGCCCACCCTCTATACGAAGGCCCTATAGGACCTTACACAACGGATTGCCTTGTTTAGTTTCTAAATTTGGTGTTTGGGGTCTCTTCGTAATCATTGCGCCACTGTAGCATTTCGTTTGTATGTGCGAAAAATTGTTCAAAAATTGATTAATTAGGCTCAAAATGTTCGTCTCACAGAGTACAACAAAACTGTGCAATTAGTTTTTGATTTCATCTACATTTAGTACTCCATACATGTTATGACATTTTGATGTGATGTGTAATCTTCTTTTTATATAGTGAATTTGAGAGTTGCTTTTTGGAACTAAACAAGGCCAACAACAACTAAAGCAAAGAAAATACAGACAAAACCAAAAAGGGGGTGAGCTTGGGCACAGAACGAACACAAAGATACTGGGAGAAAAGAACGCTGAAAAAAAAACTCTAGCTTCAACTAGGCGGTTGTGTCGACAACGAAGTTCCTGCTGTCCTTGTTATCCTCTCTAATTTTGCCGCTGTTTGGAAGGCTTGTACATCTTCTTTTATCAAGTATGCTACCATCAGGACATCCTTTGATTCATGTTGAAAAATTCTCCGGTTGCGTTCTTTCCATATGTTCCACCAAAAATAGACAACTAGCCCGTCAATTGATGACCTATGGTTCCTTGCGCATTAGTCTTCTATGCTTCTTCCACCATCCCACTATTGAAATAGGTGGATGTGAGGTGGTATTTTCTGGATGCCTTTCTAGGTTGAACCAACTTACTACCTGTGTCCAAACCGGCTGGGTGTAAGGGCAGTCTTTGCATAAATGAGTCAGTGTTTCAGGTTTGGAGCTGCACAAATGGCACAGAGGGTCATCTGGCCAGCCACGCTTTTGGAGATTGTTAGCTGTGAGGATCTTCCGTTGGAGCAAAATCCACGCAAAAATTTTACACTTCGGCTCGTACGTCCATTGCCTTCCAAATTGGTGTTATGGATTGTTTCTTGAATTGTCCCATAAACTGAATGCAGTAAGCACTACGTGTGGTATATTCACCATTCGAAGTCCATCTCTAGATGATGTCATCGTCCATTTGCTCGTTCCGTGCTGCTACTCCAATCTGTTCTCAAAGGTGATTGATCGTCATTACTCGTTGGATCAGAAGAAGGGAACAAGTTAAAATCTGTGTTGGATCTATCAGATCGAATTAACTTCCTTCAGACCGCAATACAGCACGTACTGCGGGTACAGTACTGATTGATGTGAGCAATTCAAGGATGTGTCGATCTACATATGTACATGCAGCTAGCGAGCGAGTGAGCTAGGAACTAGGAAGCTGCTATAGCCCTCCGTGCGTGCCTCGTTCGACATGGCTCCAACAAAAGAGTTAGTAGGAGGGGATAGACGGGACCAAAAGCAGGACGGCGCGGCGCAGAGTCCTCCAATCCCAATTATTGCATACATACGTTGCCACAGTGCGTGTACGTGCAGCTCTGAACTCTCTCGATGGCCACAATGATGGATCGTGCATGGATGGATGGATGGCCATGGCCTCGCGGTTAGTTAGTGCACTGGTCGAGCTGAGCTAGCCAATCCGGGTCATCTGCGTCCATGTCGCGCTCATGCAGGCACGGCCTCGATCATATCAGTGCTGCCTCGCTCTGCCACTGGCGCGCGCGCGCGGGCCAAGCAACCGAGCAAGGGAACGGACGGGCATCAATGCTCGACGTCGAGCGCGCAGCTACCTGACGATCGAGGTCCCCTGCCTGCCTGCTGGCCGCGACGAAGGTTTTCGCGATCCATCCATCGATCGACCTCGATCTTCAGGACATCAAGCTACCTGATGAGCTTTCGGCTAGGTGATCGAGTTGCCTCGACCGGCCGGACCATCACGACGAGTGAGATCGAGATGGGTTGATGCGGACGCACCGCCACCAGGGATAGATGTCGCGATTATATTGACTTCGCTAGCATATATCAGGCTGCACTACTCTACCTGAACCCGGCGGTGCGCATGCATCAGCGAGAAGTTGGAGTTTGGGTTCAAACGGCACGGTCGGTCGTCGCGGCGCCGAATGAACTCGTCTTCTCGTCGTGCGCGCACGCGGTTTGTTGAAGACACACGGCGCGTACGTCGTCGGCCGCGGTGGTCAGGCCGTGCACGCACCGCGGAGAAAAAGTACGGTGAGAACGTACCCCGATCGACGCGGAGCTAGCGTGTGTGTGGTCGTTGTTCCATGCAGCGACCACGGTCAGTCGATCGGCTATTTGGAACTGCGACCACGTATAATAACATGTTTCTTTTTAATTAACTTTATTAATTATACTAACAACAGCAAGCGGCCAAGCGCATGCACATCAATCATGCATGTTTTCCGATCTCATTCATCTCGATCAGACCGTGCAGTGCGAATATAGTTGCTCGCGATGGGTAGTCATGTATAGCATGTCTAGTTGGATTATTATTGGTGGCAGCTAGCTAGAAGAGACCGCGCATGGAATGCTAGCTGGGGCAGCTAGCTGAGACTAATCACTGCTAACCACCGTACCCCAATAACTGAAATTGATTATATATAATTCACCACTTACTGTGGATCATGCCCAAGACTCTACTTTTTCTTCTTACTAATAAGAACGCACGTGCGACATGCATATTTAATAGAGAATACGATTGCATAATAGATAGTTGGCTAGAGACTGTGTTAGTTACGAACTCTACGAGACGATTCCATACTACCGACATGGACGAGAGAGAGGCGGAAGGTTTGATAAAAAAAAAGCATGTCAGATGGGGTCGCTAGGAGAAATAGTGTTTTCATGACTAAAATGAATGGGTCGTCGGTTGTCAAAAGTTTGGCAAAAAAAAGATTAAATTGTTTTAATGACTGGTGGGTTCGTCAGTCGTTGAAAGTTATGGATCTTTATAGTATGGATTACAAGCTAGTAAGACAGGATTTGATCCAGACACCAAGCGTTGGAAGGCTTTATATTATCATCAAAAAGTTATGCAGAACTAACATTTATTGACGTTTCTCTTGGGGTGGAAATTATCCACCCCAATTCATTTGTCTTTTATGGCAGCTGACGTGCTCATAGCCTAGTCTCTCCTACGTCATTATGTAAGGACAAGGTATGCATACTCGCATTTATGAGGATGAATATACTCCCTCCGTATTATATTTAGAGGTCGTCTAGGACATGATTGTGCATACCAAGAAGTAATTAATTTGGGTGAAGTTTTCCCTATTTACCCCTATAAAATAGGTCTGCTTGTTTACTATAGACATAAAAAGAGTTCATCTTCATTGCTTACTGCAGCTGAGACGGGAGGTCTCAGGCTCGAGCCCCCACGTGCACAGTTTTTGCTGCGTTTTAATTGCGTTTATTAGGGGTAAAGTCGTCTGTTTTGGCCAGCTTGGGGAAGAGCGACTTCTATTTTGCAACCTACTCCCTCTGTCTCTAAAAGAGTGTCGTTTTCGCTTCCCGAGAAACATCTTTGACCGGATATATAAAAATATATATTAATATTTATGGTACATAATAAATATCATTAGGTAGATATTAGAATCTAGTTTTTTAATAAATTTATTTGGAGATTAAAATGTTACACGTATTGTTTATAAATTAAATCAAAGTTGTGACACGGAAACCAACGACAACACTTATTTAGGGACGGATGGAGTAGACCATCACCCAGAACGACCCCTAAAAGCGATACGGAGGGAGTATGTCCAGTATTTGCGCAGCGCACCTATGCTATGCTATGTTTTAATTAATTAAAGAGTTGAAATTTCATATCTAATCTAATGTAACATCACATCGTGTTGCACGCAATATATATCCCCCATATCTCTCATGTTCCAACAGCTTCAGGTAGTAGCTGATAGATAAGCTAAGGTGTCCCAATACCGTGTCTTCATATATCGATATACAAATCGTTGACAGCTGGACTCATCCACAGGTTTGTCTATGTGTGGTTCTCGGCTTCGATCCAGTAGCCATCTCTAAAACACGAATCGCGGGTCATTCCGCGGGCGGTTAGCGGGTCCACGTCGCCCGCTAACCCGCTGGCCGTCGGATTCGGCGAGAATGCGACGTCGGCCATCCGATGCGGGTCCGCGCGGTTCGCTCGCCCGTTAAGTCGCAACCCGAGCGCTCGCGGAGTGTCCCGAACCTGCTTGGCCTCCACTCCCTCCACCTTACGAAGCGCCGCTACATCCTTCGGCTTGCCGCGCCGCCGGCGGCCTCCGCCTGCCCCAGGCCCCCACCATCCGCGCCTCCCTCTGCCTGCGCTACCGTCCCAGCCGCCAAACCGCCTCCTACCTCCTGCCTCCTGCCACTCTGCCGACTCGTCTTCTCCCCATGTGGCGCTGGCCATCTCCACCACCACGGACTTGAGCTTCACGGGGAGGAGTGCTAGCAGAGGCGAGGCAAGATACGGGGCGAAGCCTAGAACTATGAGCATATACCGCAGCGACGCGGCGCCGATGAATGCCAAGCTGCGCCCAGCTCGGATTCGTCATCATCAACCCCGCAAATCCATCGCCCGCTCTCAACCTGTTCGACGAAATGCCGCTCTGCATCACCACTGACCACTGCGCGTACTTCCCTGCTCAGATTCTCTCAATGTCGATGAGCCACTAACGAAGGAATCATTTTACGGCCACTGTTGTCATGCCGTGCGGTGAGCAAGACAACGCGCGGGTGCGGGGCGGGCGAGCGGCGGCGTTGGCATGGCGCCTGGCACGCAGGGCAGGCAAGCCCATGGCCAACGGGTCCGCAAAGAACTTCAAACGCAGCATCCGTAAGAGGCCGCCCTCAAGTGCAGGATCCGTAAGACGGTAAGAGGCCGCGCTTCCACAATGAGCAGATGCGGAGGGAGGATCCACACATGCACGAAGGCGCAGCTCGGCATTCAGCGCCGGCAACTGGCAAATCCAATGCCACTCGAAAGACAAGGTATCGGATGAGATTAGTAATCTAATCCTTCCTCTCATTTCATTTGTTTTGATTCAAAAGCCATAGCTCGGTCAATGGCTTTATTGCCAGAACATTCAATTGAGTACATGCCTTTGATACTTCGCTAAAATGCACGCAGGGAGCATCAACCATTGTGTTCATGGCTGTAGCTGACAAACACATCCCAGAAGACATATATTCAGGTTATTGCAGCTCTTAATCCTCTGATATAATGTTATTGCATCATTCAAGCTCTAAAAAGTACAGTGATTCATCTGGTATAGCAGCTTGTCAGGAATTGGAGTTCCTAAATCAAACGGAGCAAGAAATTAGAACCAACCTGCATAAGTAACACAAGAATTTTTGGTGTACTATTTTGTACAAGAACAGGAGTGAAGACGAAAGAAATTTTTGGTGTAAATAGTCTTGCTGTCCAAGTACAATGACGAAAAATAAAGGTATATTGCAAGCAGATGTCGGTCTCAGCTAACTAGCTAAGTAAGACGAGCAAAAAGAGCAATTTTTTTTTGTTGTCTATCTACCCTGTCATGAACTGCACCTATAGTTGTTCTATAGTGTAGATTAATTCACCAGGAGCTCTACCATAAGATTTGATTACGAGCTCCTCCACAATCTCTAGCTACATAAACTTATTACTCCGGACATTCAATTAGTATATACATATTTTTGAACGAAATTAGCATACGAAGTATATTATTATAACCTTTTATTCATATAAAATATTTTCTAATATCACTTTTACGGGTTCTAATTAGGGGTGGTAATGGATTGTGGCCCGTTTGTTTCTTCACAAACTAATTTAGCCCTAGTCAAATTTAGATAAAAAACTAGTATTTTTTGACCCGACCCTAATAGGGCCCGGCCCTTAAAAATTTTAGTATAAAATGGAGGGCCCTTTACCACCCCTAGTTCTAATAGTTGCCTCCATGTTCAATCTCTAACTGGCCAGCTCAGGATGGCGCGGCAACTGCCGCGCCAGGGTTTCTAGTAGTCTCGAATGTCGGCTCTTGGAGCAAGTATAATAAAACGGTGTAGACGGATCGACCGAATAAAACTCCACGTCAGATTTATGCTAAGTTGGATGAGAGAGATAAGGAGAGAGAAGAAAAACAGATTACAAATTTATAGCCCGCTCTCAACCGGCTGTAACACAGACTCTAATAAATTTGGTGAGAAAATGAAAATAAAAAAGACGAACTATTAATGGTGGAATCCACTTCTATAGCTAACTATGAGTAGGCTATTAGATTGACTAAATATAACATTACAACATGATACAACCAATAGCCGTCTAAATTAATTTTTTAGTCTTCCTCTCAATCTATACCTACAGAAAATGCGTAATAAAGAGATCCTTATGGTTACGACATCAAAGCTTTATGTCATACATCAGACAAAGGACTCCCACCAATAATTATTTCCATAACTATGTGTCTGCATATGGCAGTGTCCATGTGGGTCACTGCGTCTCAACAAAATGGGTGCACGCAGACCCTCCTACTCGTATCGCATCTTAAATTAAGATTCTCTAGCCCCCAAGCTAGGAAACGAAGGTACGGAGTACTAGTTGCTTAGTCGATCGAGAGAAAATCCTCCCGCGGAACCCCTCCCCTCGCGTCGCCCCTAGGCGACTCGAGGGGCGACGCGCCCACCGCTGCCGGGGAGGCCTCCTCCGACCTGCGCCGGCCGTCGCCATCGGCTCGTGACGGTGGCGGCCTCCTCCTCCCCCTCTTCCTTCCATCCCTCCGGTCGCTCCTCCACCAATCCTAGATCTGATTTTTCCGTGGTCGTTCATCGCTGGCGCCGTGCGGCTGTTCCTCGCCGGTCGCCTTGGTCATCTTCGCCCATCGCCCTGGTCGCCTTCCGCCGCCACCGTCAACTTCCCCGCGCCGTTGGGGCAGCTGGCCATTGTTGCCGGTTGTCCCCGGATCCGCGGCGTCGTGGTGCAGCCACCCTCAGGGCCTCCTGGCTGGTGGCGGTGAGTGGGGGATCCCCTCCGTACACCAGATTCCGTGCAACGAAAGTGTTGCGCTCGTCGCGCAGGGGGTGTTTCTTCACCTCGCACGGATTGATGGGCGACGATAGCAATGGCGGCATCTCTGTATACTTTCTTGGGTGTAAAGCCTTGGTCTTCGGGTCAGGCGACGGCTGCGCAATCGGCGTCGCTTCCCTCCTTGGAGGCGTCGTTGTGGAATTTCATGCTCTGTTAAGCTGCGACTACTGCAAGCACTGTGGCGAGAAAATGGATGGCGAGTCCACTGGGTCCATTCTTGGTCAAGGTTACACAGCGATTAGCATACTGGACACGGCGGTGATCGTTCAGCAAGACACCAGGCTTGATCTTATTCATCTATGATCTAGTTTTACACCGGTTGATTGTGCCAATGATACTTAAAACCGGTTAATTGGAGTCGGATGAAGACGACGGGCTTGTTGGTGGCAGCTCTGAGTGGATTCAAGGTTAGGTGCATGAAACACCACCGTTGGCTACGTGCTTTTGGTTGTAAAAGATGTGTGAAGATGTTTGGTTTGGACATGTCTTTTTGGCGTTGGTAGTTTGGAGCTAATGATGGTGGTAACTCTTTTTTTCTGCTCCTTTTTTCTAGACCTGTATGCTATTAGGAATGAAGCTTTTTTCTTTGTGTAATAATGATAGTTGTATGTATCTTTTAGATGCAGAGGCTGGAATATCAATATATTCCCTTTTCTTGAAAAAAGTTGCTTAGTCGATCGTGTGACCTGTTGTTGGCAAACCCGACTACTTCCTCCATTTCAAACAAATGTTGTATTGATTTTCTATAACATATACAGAGTACCTATAACAAATAATAATACCTATAGAAAAACCAAACCAGTCTATATATAATTTGGGACCGAGCAAGCCTCCTCATCTGGTAGAATTCTTACTCTCAAACGATTGAGAGGATGATCACCTTCGTTTTTTTTAGCCTGATAAACGTTGGAGCCCTTCTTTCTAATCTATCCCCCTTCCTGGGTGGAGATTTCACCGATTCTAGAAGGGAATACATAGTTGCAGAGTATTATCGATATCATCTTTGATGTTGGCAGGCCGGGCCAGTCCGCAACATATGGTGCCACGGTGGCCTAGGACCTGGATATTCGAAGTCAAGGTATATGCTTCTTGTCCAACTACCTTTACTTTCCTTTCACTCAAGTAATTCTCAGGGATGATGCAATTTTTAACCTTCAATGGCATGAGGTTCGCCCTTCGATGTTTGCTAATTTGGACCCTCAAAGTTCTAGAACTTCGTAATAAGTGATAATATGCTTGCAATACTTTTCTTGCTTCATTATGTCTTTGTTTAGTTCTATATATAGTAGTGTACTTATAATGTTTCATTCAACAAATAAGATCTTTGTAAACTATGCTTCAAATGCTGACCCTGAACCGGTAGTTTAAACTTTTAGGCCACCCTATATATGGCTAATTGAAGCTTTTGGCTGTATAAGGCAATGTTGTCAGTGAATTGTTGCACTATGCCAAAAAAAAAGATTAATACCAACAGGATATTATAATGATAGCAAAAAAATGGTGAATTTGTAGTTATCAAGAAGTTTCTCCCAACTAAAACATAAGGTATTTTCTGGTTGCTTCTAAAGACAGGTTAATCACCAGAAACCTCTTGAGAAAGAAAAATATGGAGCTCCAAAGTTGCATTCGGCGCTATGATCTAATAATGGTTCTAAGGATACTTTGGTCCATCTCTTTATGCACTGCTGGTTTCCACATATCTGTTGGAACATTACTGGAGTCCAACTATTTGTAGATTTACCACCAGAACAAGTGCTTGAGTCACACCTAGACAGCAACTGTCAAAACACGTTTCTACATGGAGATATTTATCCTGATCAATTGGAGCATTGGTTAGTCTGAAATCATGTCATTTTAACCATACATATTTCTCTATTCAAGTCTGCAAAGAAGTGTTAGTGTTCATGAATTTGCACCAGTTATCCATCTTGCAAAATGGAAATATTTTCCTTTTATTCAGGAATGGTTAAACTATATGTTGTAATATTCTTTTCTGGTCTATATGCAATGTGCACCCTTTTTAATTTATATATACAATGGTTGCTTGTCCCACCTGTTCCTTGTAAAATGCATCAGCTATATGCATATTTGCAAATGATTTTTTGTCAATGGCCCTCATGAATCTTTCCATAATCATTTACATATATGGAAAATCGATTATTATTATGTAATATGCATATAATCATTCCTACGCTCTGTCCTGACAACAGAAATAGACTTCTATTTTTTGGTGGGTTAGGGCATATACAACAGTTAGATAGCAGCTATCTTTTTGTTCTCACATAAGGCCAATCTCAGTGGGGGCTTCATCCGAGTTTCATGACATTAAATGTGCTGATGTGGCATAGGAGAGAAGAAAGAGTTTCATGGTACGTGAGAGGAGTTTCATCACCATGAAACTCTTTTGGCTTATTTACCTAGTTTTTTATCTAGGTAACCATGTAGTGAAACTGTGCACTGAGACTGGCCTAAGCAAAATAAGGTGATGTGGCTATCATTTAATGAGGAAAGAGAGTGTTGTTGTCACTATCTCATCTACTGCTTTTGTCCGTACTCCCATATAAAACAATAGTAACCAGATTGCGTATTAATTATCACACAGACAGCTAAATAGACAGCCCATTGTAGAGCTATCTATTTAGTAGTATGTGTGTGTTAAAAAGTCAGCAACTGTCTAAATAGTTGTACGTTCCCTTAGTGTGTGTGTGAGCATCTACGTCCGTATCGTGGTCTTTTGAAAAGAAATACGAGGACTGTCTCCCTTGTTATATGTATTGAACTAAATAGAATAGTTTTCATGGCTGTTGCTTGAATCCAAGCGGCCAGTCCTCTATCTCATATGTGACGTCTCTCAAAATCTCAATCCTCGTCATCGCCATACCAAATAATGCCGCTCTTAATTTGGTCCACGTGTTTTTCTTGGTTCTGTCTCCTACTTAATTAAAAGTCATTGGACCGTCAACAATAGGTGTTACTTAATTAAAAGTCATTGGCCCTGTTGCGTGGCCACTGCCAACCCATATAGGTTCCGCGCCAGCCATGGTGCGCGGCACGTTGGCCACCCGCTCTTAAACCAAACCTTGGCCTCCGTCCACACTAGTCGGCCCCGTCGCGTCGCGCAGCACGCCACCCCTAAGGGCGCCCGCCCTCGCTTGGGTCCCTGTCGTTCCACACTGCAGGCCATCCCTGAGGGCGCCCAATCGCCGGCCGTACCTCGTGACCACCCGCGCTCGTCGGCGCCCCTGCCACTTCCACCGGATCTCATGTCCACCCGACCTCACAGGATGCCCCCGCCGCATCCCTGCGCCGGTAGGAGACGACCCTCGTGTCGCGATCGTCCACCCTACTAGTCACCAAGGCAGAGAGAGAAGGGTGGCTGAGAGAAAGAGATAAGCTAGAAAGCATATGGCGAGGGAGATGGAGGAAGCGATAAGAAGATAGAGAGGTAGGAGAGAGAGAAGAAAATAGAGAGGTAGGAGAGAGAGAGAGAGTTGGCGTCAAACTTTTTACTTCATCATAATTTTTCACTTCTCGCATGCCATTTTTGCTAGCGGATGTTTGTCCATCGTGCTAGCCAACATAAATCATTTTATTTACATTCACATAAATTCATTTAAATTATAAAAATGTAAATGAGTTTAAATTTTTGTAAAACTTCCACAACACCACTTATATGTAATACATTACTTGTAGAAATTGGATTGAAGTGTATATCACTTCTTTACTATAACCTATATGCCTATTACTACATGGGAAAATTGTATAAGAAGAAACAAAATAAAAAAAATTGTGACCAAAGGGATTCAAACCTAGGTCATAAGGTTCAAAGCTACACACCATATCCACTACACTATTAAAGTTTGTTCTTGTAATTGACGGGCCTATTAAGCATCCACCCACACAAATGGTGCTCCATTTGTGCTTTAGTGGCTCATTAGCACAAATGCATCCGTGCTGGCGGTCCACAAGAGGTTGATCCCTTGATCATTTGTACTAGTGATGGCCAATATTGACCACTAGGAGAGTGTAAATAACCAGTGCAAACACAAGTAGTCTATGTACTAGTGAAGATTATTTCACAAATAAGTGTGGAATGTCTTGTTTAGATTATAGTTGTTGTAGTCCTGGATCTGTAAGTTCTCTTCTAATTCTTTATCTCAGCTGAGGTGAATTGTCACCTGGGAACTGACAGGGTTGCTGTAACACCCTAAAATTCCATCACAAATAAATCATAGCAACATGGTTAGATTTAATTTTCTAAGGACATAATTAAAATTTTCAATTAATTTGAGCTTAAAAATATTTAAACATCATTTAAATAATTTTGGAGCAATAAGTGTTTGTGCATCATATTTGGTTTGCATGTCTTTTGTTTGATTTGTGTGGGAATTTCAAAATCATGAAAAAGTCCGGAAACCATCCCTAAACTCTCTCCGTATCTTCTCCCTCAGCACAGCCCATCTCTCCCTCTCTGTTTACCCCGTCGGCCCATCCCCCTTCCTTTTTTTCCTTCTCCGGCCCAAGTCGCAGCGCAGCCCACCTCCCCTTCTGGCCCAGCCGCGGCCCAAGCTGCTTCTCCCTCTCGCAGCCACCGACAGGTGAGGCCCACCTGTCGGATTCTCCCCCAACCTCCAGCCACGCCCCAGCCTCGCCGCCCGACCACGCCGCTCGGTCTCCTGGCACCCATCGCCCTTCCCCCCTCCCCCACCGAGCGAAACTTTAATTGCTCAGTAGAACACTCCCGGCTCCACCACCACGCTCCCCCACTCGGAACGGCCGCACCACCAAGCTCCCCACCACCGAGCGCCATTGATGACCGACCACTCCGTCCCCCGCCGTGCCGGCCTTTCCTTTCTCCCCCTCTACTCTATAAATACCTTGGCCGAGCTCCGCACACCCTCGCTCGACCGCTCGCACCCCACACTCTCCTTGGCGCAGCTCCAATCCGCGCCGCCGCCGTCGCCGGAGCGCCGGCCGTCATCGATCTGCCAACTCAGAGCCGATCCACCCCGTCCAACCACACAGGAAGAATCGCGCTGAGGTAACGAAACTCCCCGACCCCTTCTCGCTCTTTGTTTCGCCCCCTAGCACCCCCATCCATCTCGCCGGAGCGGTGCCGCCGCTGGTCGTCGTCGACAGCCGCAGCCGCCGCAAACCCGCCGACCACAATCCCCGAGACAATTTCGCCTTGTCGCCCTGAAGCCATAGGTGCCAATCCCGTTCCAAACCGATCCCCGCAGCTCGAGTTGGCAGCCATAGGTGCCAAACCCGTCGTGATGCTTAAGCCATACTCTTTTTGTCCTATATAATTGCATGACAACTAAAATTTACTTTTATTGCATTAATTTGATGGGAACACCTTTTTAAGGATTTACCTAGTCTTTTATCCATGATTCCTTGTAACAACCCCGATTTAAATAATGTTTTGGGTTAGTTATGCTTAGCGTTGCTATACCTTGGGAATGATAAAATTTAGAAATAGCTTCAGGGCTTACCACATTCCCTCTGGAGTTATGAAGCTTAAGCAGAAGGAATTTCTTGCACTGAAGCAAGGCAATATGTCAGTCAGTGAGTATATGGACAAATTCACCCAGTTGTCTCGCTATGCACCTGATGAAGTCAACACTGATGCCAAGAGGCAGGATCGATTTCTGGAAGGTCTTATAGGGCCACTTAATTATCAGCTGCAAAGTCACATCTTTCCAGATTTCCAGATTCTTCTGAACAAAGCTATAGGCCTGGAGAGCAAACGCAAGGAGATTGGTGAACACAAACGCAAGTTCCAATCTCAAGGACAGTCCAGCAGCAACACTCGCCCCCGCTATAATTCTCCTCAAGGTTCTCACTTCCGCTCTGGTGGACAGAATGGAGGTTATCCACAGAACTTGCAGCTACAACATTCGTTCTAGCAGCCTCAACGCTTCAATCAGCAATCACCACGCACTCTGAATCCTCAGCAGAATTGGTCAAGCAACACCACAGCTACTCCCCGCCCAAGCAATGCCACAGGCGCTCCTATAAGGAACAATGCTCCAGTACAACCCAATGGTTGTTTCAAATGTGGAGAGTTAGGACATTATGCCAACAATTGTCCTCAGTGTGGGATGCACACTCCATAGAAGAACAATGGACAGAGACCTGAATAGTCTTCATTTCAGAACCGTCCTGGAAACTCCAATGCACAAGGCAACAGGGCTCAGTGGAATTATGTTCTTGGAAAGGTGAATCATGTGACCGCTGAACAAGCTCAGGAAGCTTCAGAAGTTGTGCTTGGTACGTTCCTTGTTAATTCTATACCTGCAACAATTTTATTTGATTCTGGAGCAACGCATTCATTTATTACTGAACAATTTGTGGCAAAGCATGATTTATCTATGAGAGCTATGAAAAAGACCTTGCTTGTTAGTTCTCTGGGCGGAGAAATGCAAGCCAGTTTAATATGCCCACAAGTGACTCTTAACATCATGGGAGTAGATTTCCCAGCTGATCAGGTAGTTCTAAAAGCTTGGGGAATATATGTAATTCTGGGGATGGATTGGTTACACCAGTGGGATGGATCTATTCAGTGCCGTAAGAAGTCAGTTCCAGCCCTCAGGGAGACAGAATTGAGTATGTGGCAACTCCCTCACCGACAGTCGGCGGAACAGTAAATTCTGTGAAAGGCAAGACTCTGGAGGATATCAAAGTAGTGAATGAATATCCGGATGTATTCCCAGATGACTTACCAGGTATGCCACCTGACCGAGATATTGAATTCAGTATTGAACTTTTACCTGCTACTGCTCCTATATCTAAGAGGCCATATAGAATGGATGTTAAAGATTTGGCAGAACTTAAGAAACAAATAGAAGAGTTATTAAGTAAAGGGTTTATCCGTCCTAGTTCATCACCCTGGGGAGCCCCTACTCTTTTTGTGGATAAGAAGGATGGCTCTAGGAGGATGTGTGTAGATTATCGATCTCTTAATGAGGTTACCATCAAAAACAAATATCCCTTGCCTAGGATCGAGGATCTGTTTGATCAAATGAGAGGTGCAAAAGTGTTTTCTAAGATAGATCTACGATCTGGCTATCATCAGTTGAGGATCCGTCCAGAGGACATTCCTAAGACAGCTTTCACATACAGATACGAATTGTATGAGTTCACCGTCATGTCCTTTGGATTGACAAATGCTCCAGCGTACTTCATATATTTGATGAACAAGGTGTTCATGGACTATCTTGACAAGTTCGTAGTGGTGTTCATTGACGATATTCTGATATTCTCTCAAAATGAGGAAGAACATGAAGAACATTTGAGGCTTGTGTTGCAGAAGCTTCGAGAGCATCAGTTATATGCCAAGTTCAACAAGTGTGACTTTTGGTTAAAGGAAGTATCATTTCTTGGTCATGTCATCATGGATGGAGGAATAGCAGTGGATCCAAGCAAAGTTCAGGATGTGTTGAACTGGAACCCTCCAAGGAATGTGCCTGAGATCAGAAGTTTCCTCGGATTGGCAGGTTACTACCGTAGGTTTATTGAAGGCTTCTCAAAGATCGTGAAACCTCTCACAACCTTATTAGAAAAAGGAAAAGAATTCAAATGGGATGATAAATGCCAAGCTAGTTTTGAAGAATTGAAGAAGAGATTGACTACTGCCCCGGTGTTAATAATGCCAGATATTCACAAAGGGTTTGACGTGTATTGTGATGCTTCGCGCCTAGGTCTTGGTTGTGTTCTAATGCAAGAAGGAAAATTAGTAGCTTATGCTTCCAGACAATTGAGGAAACACGAACAAAATTATCCTACTCATGATTTAGAATTGGCCGCCGTCGTGCACGCATTGAAAATTTGGAGACATTACATGATTGGTAACAAGTGTCAGATCTTTACCGACCATAAGAGTTTGAAGTATATATTCACTCAAAAGGATCTCAATCTTAGACAATGCAGATGGCTAGAGTTAAACAAAGATTATGATCTGGATATACAATATCATCCCGGTAAGGCTAATGTTGTGGCAGATGCTTTAAGTCAGAAGAGTCAGACAAACATGCTTATAGCCCGGTTAAAACCACAAGAGTTGTGTTGGGAAATGACACGGCTCAATTTAGGGATCGTTGCCCATAGTGAATCTATGACCTTGGAAGTCGAATCAACACTTGAACAAGAGATCAGAAAAGGGCAGTTAACAGATGAAAAGATTAAAGAATATGGAAAGCTGATTGATTCTGGAAAAGTTCCCGATTTTGAGAGGGATGATCAGGGAACTATTTGGTTCAGGAAGAGGATATGTGTGCCAGAAGTTGATAGTCTTCGTGAGACTATACTGAAGGAAGCTCATGATTCAGCATACTCTATTCACCCTGGTAGTACTAAGATGTATCAAGACTTGAAACAAAAGTATTGGTGCTACGGAATGAAAAAGGATGTTGCAGCTCATGTCGCTTTGTGTGATATATGCCACAGGGTAAAAGCAGAACATCAGAGACCAGCCGGTTTGTTGCAACCACTAAAAGTACCTGAGTGGAAATGGGAAGAAATTGGTATGGATTTCATTGTAGGGTTGCCTCGTACCCGTGATGGTTACGATTCTATATGGGTTATTGTGGACAGGTTAACCAAGGTTGCTCATTTTATACCAGTTAAGAACACTTACTCAGGAGCCAAACTAGCAGAGTTGTACATGTCACGGATAGTATGTTTGCATGGAGTCCCTAAAAAGATAGTGTCAGATCGAGGCACTCAGTTTACATCACGTTTTTGGAAGAAGCTACATGAGTCAATGGATACAGAGTTGAATTTCAGTTCGGCGTATCATCCACAGACTGATGGTCAGACTGAAAGGACAAATCAAATTCTGGAGGATATGTTAAGGGCTTGTGCTTTAAAGCATGGAGGTAGCTGGGATAAGAGTTTACCGTATGCAGAATTTGCTTATAATAACAGCTATCAATCCAGCCTTAAGATGACACCGTTTGAAGCATTATACGGAAGAAAATGCAGAACACCGTTGTACTGGAGTCAAACGGGTGAAAGTCAACTCTTTGGACCAGAAATCATAAAAGAAGCTGAAAGACAAGTTGAGATAATTCGAGAGAATCTTAAAACGGCACAATCACGCCAAAAGAGTTACGCTGATCCTAAGAGAAGAGAAGTGGTATTCGAGGAAGGATATTATGCGTATCTCAGAGTATCACCTATCAGAGGCCTACGAAGATTCAATGTTAGAGGAAAGTTATCACCCCGTTTTATCGGACCTTTTAAAATATTGGAAAGAAAAGGAGAAGTGGCATACAGATTGGAATTGCCAGCTCGATTATCGGGAGTTCATGATGTGTTCCATGTATCACAGCTGAAGAAATGCTCAAGTGAGATTAGAGTGGAACACTTACCATTGGATGATTTAGAAGTGAAGGATGATTTGACTTATAAGGAGTATCCCATTAAAATCCTAGACAAGTCACAGAGGGTCACACAAAGCAAGGTTATAAAAATGTGCAAAGTACAATGGAGTCACCACTCAGAGGATGAAGCTACTTGGGAAAGAGAAGAAGAACTTATGGAAGAGTTCCCTCAGTTGTTCTCCAATCTTCCTGAATCTCGGGACGAGATTCTCTTTAAGGGGGTAGGATTTGTAACACCCTAAAATTCCATCACAAATAAATCATAGCAACATGGTTAGATTTAATTTCCTAAGGACATAATTAAAATTTTCAATTAATTTGAGCCTAAAAATATTTAAACATCATTTAAATAATTTTGGAGCAATAAGTGTTTGTGCATCATATTTGGTTTGCATGTCTTTTGTTTGATTTGTGTGGGAATTTCAAAATCATGAAAAAGTCCGGAAACCATCCCTAAACTCTCTCCCTATCTTCTCCCTCAGCCCAGCCCATCTCTCCCTCTCTCTTTACCCCGTCGGCCCATCCCCCTTCCTTTTTTCCTTCTCCGGCCCTAGTCGCAGCACAGCCCACCTCCCCTTCTGGCCCAGCCGCGGCCCAAGCTGCTTCTCCCTCTCGCAGCCACCGACAGGTGAGGCCCACCTGTCGGGTTCTCCCCAAACCTCCAGCCACGTCCCAGCCTCGCCGCCCGACCGCGCCGCTCGGTCTCTTGGCACCCATCGCCCTTCCCTCTCCCCCTCCCACACCGAGCGAAGCTTTAATTGCTCAGTGGAACACTCCCGCCTCCACCACCACGCTCCCCCACTCGAAACGGCCGCACCACCAAGCTGCCCACCACCGAGCGCCATTGATGACCGACCACTCCGTCCCCCGCCGTGCCAGCCTTTCCTTTCTCCCCCTCTACTCTATATATACCTTGGCCGAGCTCCGCACACCCTCGCTCGACCGCTCGCACCCCACACTCTCCTTGGCGCAGCTCCAATCCACGCCGCTGTCGTCGCCGGAGCGCCGCCGCGTCATCGATCTGCCAACTCAGAGCCGATCCACCCCGTCCAACCACACAGAAAGAATCGCGCTGAGGTAACGAAACTCCCCGACCCCTTCTCGCTCTTTGTTTCGCCCCCTAGCACCCCCATCCATCTCGCCGGAGCGGTGCCGCCGCCGTTCGTCGTCGACAGCCGCAGCCGCCGCAAACCCGCCGACCACAACCCCCGAGACAATTTCGCCTCGTCGGCCTGAAGCCATAGGTGCCAATCCCGTTCCAAACCGAGCCCCGCAGCTCGAGTTCGAGCTTCTCCGGCGAACTCCCGGCCCGGCGCCGCCGTGCGTCGGCGTTCCGCCGCCGCCTGCTCACCGCTCGTCGCTGGCAGCCATCCGATCTGCTTCCGACGGCCTGGATTAAGTCTAAACCCAGTCAAACCGGCCACATAACGGTCAACCAAGCCAGCCTGTGCTGTTTTGCAAAAAGGACCCCTAGTTCTTTTCATATCGCAAGCCGGTCCTTCCACCAGAAAGAATCCTTGCTATTAGGTCCTATTTTTATCGTTTAAGCCCCTGTATTTTCCACAAATCTCACTCGAAGTCCAGCCCTGTCAGTTTTGCACGTTAGCCCTCGGGTCTTATCACGTATTTATGTTTTAGTCCCTAGTTTCTTTCATTTAAGCCCCTGTAAACATAGTTTCTTTGCCAGCAGGTCCCTAGACCTTGTTTTAGCCATATCTTTTCCGTCTTAGCTCCGTTTTTAGCGTTCTTGGTGTCCTCGCGTTCGTCTTTTCGAGCTTGTTAGTTTCTGAGGCTTGTTTTAGTCTGTTAGAGATGTTTGATGTACTGTTTTCTTATTGTTGTATGTTTTATTGCTTGAATCGTAGATCTCGTGCCTGTTGCGACTGAGCCGCCCGTTGAAGCAGATCAAGGACAATATTTTGAAGAAGAAGAGGATTTCTTTGTAGAACAAGGCAAGTGGCCCTCCCCGCATACTCTTTTTGTCCTATATAATTGCATGACAACTAAAATTTACTTTTATTGCATTAATTTGATGGGAACACCTTTTTAAGGATTTACCTAGTCTTTTATCCATGATTCCTTGTAACAACCCCGATTTAAATAATGTTTTGGGTTAGTTATGCTTAGCGTTGCTATACCTTGGGAATGATAAAATTTGGATCTTTATAAAATTTTGATCATGTCAACTTTGATGGTAAAATGTTGGTTAATGCAAGAGAACTATTCTTTAATCGGAACATGGAGAACCACCCAAGAAAACAGTGCAACCATGGTGTCATATGGCTCTGACCTTAGCCAATTAATTAGCGGTGTGATTGTACTGATGGCCTTATCCGAAAGGAGCAGAGGGGGTTTGGGGTTGCAGGGGTACAGCTCGGTCCTCTTGTGGTAGCAGCCTTTGCTAAGGTGCTGACCATTAGGGAGGGTTGTGGTCTGCCCTAGCTGTAACTCTTGCGGGTTGTTGGTCTTTTGCATACCTTTGTAAAGGCTTCGAAGTGGACCCCTAGCCACTCACCTCGGAAGTGTTTAAGGGCCTTGCAAACCCGGGCAACATGGGGAACACGAGCTGTGGTGAAAGTGTACAACCTCTGCAGAGTGAAAACTGATCGATCAGTCGTGCTCACGGTCAAGAGCGGCTTGGACCCTCACATGATAATTGAACTTCAAGATGGAATTTAAATTGTGGTTTTACTCATTGGTTTTTGGAATGAGATGTTTCTAAATGCTTAAGTGGGTTGGTATAAACTTACATTTAGCAAATAGGAAATTGCTAATAAAACTTGACCAACTTTAAAAAGCTCACTACTGTGAACCATAGCCTATCCTTGTGGCCTTGCATCTTCCCCCCGCTTGCTGAGTACCTAGTTAGGTGTACTCACGCTTGCTTATACTGATTCAGAGAAGAACAATGGTGAAGAGTACTACAGCGACTATGACAAGTTCTGAGGCTTGCGCTTCCCCCAGTCAAGATGCCTGTGGAAGTTGAAAATGAATACGCTACGCCTAGCTATCGTGTGTTCTTCGATAAAGACCTTCGTGTCTCCCGAGAGTGTAATAAAGAATATTGTAATGTGTTATTAAACCTCTTGTACGTTTGAATACTGTGTTTTGATATTACACTCTTTTTGTCTATCATATGTGTGTAAACATGATCCTGGCGCACATATGAGATGCACTTGGTTTCTCTTCGAAAATCAGGTGTGACAGTTGCTTGCTCTTTCTAGGAGAGTAAGTAGATCACGACTAGTGTAGATCGACGTGGTGTATGTACTTGAGGGTGAGCTTAGTGTGCACCCAATTCAACGGATAGTTGTTGTAGCCGCTATGCGGTGACAGCCCTAGCGGCCTATGTATTCCACCATGTTAGTCTTGGACTGTAGGGTTACCCCCGGGAGCATGGGACGCCCTTTTCATCCCTTTCCGTGACCCTTGGTCCTCTGTCCCCACGCTGAGATAATAGAAATAGAAAAGAGCCATAGATGCCTTTCTTCATGCTAGTTGTAATATTTGCTGGAGATGGCTCGAAGTCACTGGAAGTACATAGGAATATTTTCCTCTTGTGTGTATCAAATGCAAATCACTCTTATCATATCCTTTTCCCATCTTTGTTTGTTGGTACTTTAATTAGTAATTACATCCTTATTAGTTATCAATACTCTTTATCCATTGCTTCCCTGAGAAAATGAATACGATACCTGAGAATACTCCCAGGTGAAACGCTACATCGGTATCTATACGTTTGCAGATTTATATTTGTGTTGTAAGAAATACCAACAAAGAGCAAGTATAAAATGTGGAATGAAAAAAGGGACACAAGACAAGATATTTTCCCGTGGTATCGAGGAGTGCATGCCCCATCCTAGTATACAATGAGGGTCTCACTTAGACATATGCCTCCTTGAGTCACTAAAAATCCAAGTGGTCTAGTAAGAATGCTCTCTGAAATGGCGAGCTCAACTCATGTACAATGCCACCACCTTGGGGCTCCCATATCCGAGAGCTCACCAAGATCACAACACCACCGCTAATACCGGCTAGGACTCATCAACCTCCAAGAGTAACAAACTCATGAATTTTCACTTAACCAGAAATGTGGGCACAATCTTCTTTCTACTTGATCTTTGTCCAATTGATCATGATTTGGCTTCTGTTATCTTATTTTCTGGATCTTGAATGCCCTATATGTCACAAAGGTCTAGGGGTGCAATAACATGAGCAAGAGAACCGGTCTCAAAGAGTAGTGGTATGACCATTGTAAAGTAAAACGTCGCTTTAGATGTTGACATCATCCCCGACAGATGATCCGATGCACCGCCACATGATCGGATGCAAAACTGATGAACTTGTTCTTCTGAAACTTTGGTGGTTCATCCGATGATTCATTGTCAGGACATGTGATGTTTGACTCCATCAACTCAGAAACATTTGGCACTGTTCATGTATCTCCTCTGCAAAATCAGACTCGTGAACATGCCTAGTCAGATAATCCGGTGCTAAGTGCTCATCGAGCACCAGATGAATATGCATCCACATTTTGTTAATTTGGCAGTGTTGGATTATCTGGCGCACTATTTTTAGCTGGAACTTGATCGATTCAATCTTGCTCGGGTTCCATTGCGTCCTTCCTTCCATAGACTTGGCTTGAATTGAATATGCTTGTTGAAGTGTTTCTTGGACTTAGCGTGTATCAAGCTATTCAATTATACATGTTCAAGCTACTAACTCATGAACCTCTCTTTATAGTATGTTCAAAAACTATAAAACTCAAGGACCCTAATCTAAACCAAGTATCTTTCATATACTCATGATATTTGGGTCTAGACATATCTTTAATCATCTGATGATGGCCACAGATAATCTTGAAGAGCATTGAGAAGGCATTCATATTGCATTGCTTACTATTTTCTGTCAACTTCCCACATTATGAATATGACATACATAATGATTAAATCCTGTAAAACCAAGTTAGTCACGCCAACATGTGTCCTCATTTATCACCAAAACCATAGACTCCCCTTTTCTCAAAGGCATATATGCTTTAGGAAGGTAGACTAGATGCGGTAATTTAAAATTTATTTTAGATTAGATGCGTGATGTGTTTGCTTTTTCACTACAACCAGAACACGATAGACTCTTGTTAGCCTTCCTAAAAACATAAATCTTGCCACAAATTTAAGCCACCAAATTACAATTCTCTTCATTTGACGTTACATATGAATATTTTTAAGTGCAATTATATATACAGGCGCAAATAACATTTTGGTGTTGGATCCATCTCCACAATCACTTCTCCTTTTGAAAGTTATTTTCTTTCTTTATTTTGTTGTCTACCATCTAGTTGCTAAACAAAAGAGTGCGTGCAAACTTTGTGGATTAAGGGTGTGTGGATCCAATAGACTAAAGTTTAGTCCCTTAAATAAATGACAATTCGAAGTATTAAACATAAACTAATTGCATAAGTCATGTCTACTTCGCTTGACTAATTAAGTTATAATTAGTACATAATTAGTACATAATTAGAGCATGTTTACTGTAACATTACATTGTCTAATCATGGATTAATTAGGATTAATATATTCATCTAGATTAATTAGGATTAATATATTTGTCTCACAAATTAGTCCTCATTTATGTAATAGATTTTTTAATTAATTTATATTTAATACTTCTGATTAGCCTCCTTACATCTGGACGGGACTAAAACTTAACTTTAGTACATACGACTGCCCTGATTCGCGTTCAGGTGTGTTTGATGCTTATTTTAGAAGACACGTGTATCTCTATTTCTAAATGCTGGTGATGAGCGATCGTATATGTGTACTGTAGTCGCCCTGCTTGGTTAGGTTGCTTAACTACAAGCTCCCATATGCATAATGCTTAGCCTGGCGTATTAAATATATAGGGCACTTGCAGCTGGAAGCAAAAGGTGCAGAGAGAAGCATTATGATTTGCGCTGGTGTGTGCATGATCAGCCCAAGCAAAAAAGCGCATACTATACCTGTGTGTAACATATGTCTACGACGACAGCATCGTCGCTTCATCCTCCGACTTTATCTGTTATATATATAGCTTTGATGATGAGCGTCAGAGCTCACAGCAAACGCATCGAGAGGAGCTGTACACACTGTAGAGCATCAAACAGTCTTTGCAGCAGAACCAACCTTGATCCAATCATGTAGTTTTGGGGACAAGAAGCACGCCAATCATATCCATTCCCCCAGATGGAAATTGATGTAACAGCAGCAAGATAGATAAACACTGAAGACTAAGAATCTAATCTCTCTACCTAATAACTAGCTAGAACCGAAGTTCACATCAAATAGATGGATAACAACCAATAGAGAATGGAGAAGATACCATATATACACGAACACACAAGATCACTCACTAGCTAGCTAGGGGGAACGGGGAAGATCAAGATCGAAGAGGCTGCGGCTGGTGTCATCATCATCATCTTCATATGCCTTATCTCTCCAAGAACTCGCCATGCCCTTCACCGGACCCCGCCCTCCACCGGCAATGTCAACGCCGAACAGCTTGATGCTACGGGTCTCAACGGCAACCGCGTCGGCCGTGTCTTCGTCCTTCTTCCTCGGCGTCTTCCTGTAGTTGATGAGCAGCTGATTGTCCTGCCCATACACTGACTGGGAGAAGGCTACAGTGTCCCCGGCCCGGAGGTCCTTCTCCCTGACGAAGCGGCTCCAGCCCTTGGTGAGCACGTAGCTCTGGCTGCTGTTCCAGTACGAGTACCGGAACCGCCACACCTTGCCGTCGCCGTCCTCGAAGTTGAGCAGCACGCCCTTGCCGGTGGTCAGCGCCTCCGGCACGCACTTGAGCGGGAAGTGCTTCTCGGCGTGCTGCTTGGGCACGACGAAGCGGTTGAGCTTGCCGACGTCGCTCGGCGTCACGACCTTCTCGAACAGAAGCATCCGAGCCCACGCCGGCGTCGGCTGCGCGCGCGCGCCGATGCCGCGGCCGCGGCGCAGGCCCTGGCGCAGCTCGGCGGCGTAGGTGTGCTTCCGGAGCATGTCCACGATCTCCGCCTTGGAGTGCGCCGCCAGGAACGCGAGCTCGCCGGCGGAGGCGCGCTCCTCCGGGAAGTTGGTGGTGGCGTCGCGGCCGCGGTAGCGGACGGCGGCGACGTCGTAGGCGCGCGCGGCGATCTCCTCGCCGGGGAACGTGCCGAGCCACACCCGCGCGTGGCGGTCGTAGATCTGCGCGCCCCAGCGGCCGTTGGGCTGCGGCACGACGCCCTTGAACCTGGACGGCTGCCGCGACAGCATCTGCAGCGCCGCCGCCGGCTCGTCGGCACCTGCTGATTCCTGGGACGAGGAGTTCGAGTCGGCGGCGAAGGCCACCTCGGTGCCCAACTCCATCGTGGCGGTCAAGGTCGTCGCGGCGGATGGATGGAGTTCCGCACTTCGACTAGAACTAGAAGGAAAGCTTGTACTACTATTTTGCTACCTCTTCTGGTGTATGATGATGATGTCTTTTGGTGGTGGTGGTTGTGTGTGCTTATATCGAGTAGAGTGGAGGTGTTTCCATTTTTGAACTGTATGTTTGTTTCTTCGACATTATTTATGTTGCCGCCTGTGTTTACGTACATTTACATTCAGATGAGGCGACTGTTATTTTATGCTAATTAGTGACTTCGGTTTGGGTGTTTGGCATGTGTATTGGTGTTATGAGATTTTGTTTCATCAGCGTTAATGTTGATGCATATTTGGGTGGTACTTGGTCCTTGCTCAAATTCCAGTTTATCTACATATATCTGTGGTTATGTTTGATTTGTATATATGTATCTTTCATGGAATATATCTTCTTCGTCCTTTTTCATATCTATTTTCCTCTATTAGAATTTCTACATTGTGTTTGACAAAGTCATATCCACAAGTCTCATACAGTAGTTGCATAGAATTTTGCATCACCTGTTTTTTTTCGTTACGAAACAAGATACTATAGACCAATGAATCTGTAGGGCCTGTTTGATAGAGCTTCATTTGATTCTTTGAGATAAAGTAATTTTGTGGTTGAAAGTGATTCTCTAGCATAAACTCTCAAAATCAGGATGGAAAATCATTCACAAAATCAAGAGAAGCTACTTTTTTAGCTCGCAGTCTTATAATTCATTTCAAAGAACCACTTCACAGAATCAGCAAAAAATCACTACTTTTTTTAAAAAAAACTGTTTGGCAGAGCTCCTAATGGATTCACCAGAGAATCAGCTCTAGGGCTCTGCCGAGCAGGGACTTAGATTGATGAAGAGGTCAGCAAAAATATCTTGTTGTCAACAGACATCGCCTGACACTGATTGTAAATACGAACATCAACCGTTATGTTACATCACAAAAAACCTAATCAACCAAGCTTGCGATTTAATTTTCACCATTGCAAGTACATAGCAAGGGAGAAGATCTAGATTGTAAGCATTATTAGTGTCATGTGACACAAATGACCTTGGGCAATAACCATTATATCATAGGAGATGATTTCAAATGGTTAGCAAAATTGCTACTTAGTGACACCAGGCCAAAGGATCAATTTCCTACGGCCACCCCTAGAAACTTGGTGATATATCTTGTAGTATAAGGGTACTAGTTAGATCTATGTGCCGTTATAATTCCATTTATTGTGTTAATTTGACTAGTCTGCAATGTGACTGGAGTGTACAGTTCTTCAACTTGCCTGAACGTTGACTTGAGCAACCACGGTGAAGAAGCATGGTGTTCTTACTGAATGCCCGTAAAATAACCGTACTTTGCAACCATGGTAGAAACCAAGGAGAAATGCACTGAGGAAATATTTCTTGTTCAGCGCTTGTGGTATAGATTTTGAATATAGATTTTCAGTGTGACATTATCAGCGCAAAATAGAGAACGTGATTTCAACTGTTTTGCACGTGACCAAAAGATGTCCAATTTGTCGACACCAAGGGAACATATACTTCTGGTTTCTTGCATAACTAGCTAGGAATTTTATTGCAACAAGTGGTTGATGCATGTAAAATAAAACAATACACAAGTTCAGAGCCTTTTGGTGGAGAAAGGTTTAAAATAAAGCACCAATTGTTGTGTGCCCCCCGATGCTGTGGCTTTCAGTGTTGTCTATAACTGGATGTCGACTTCATTTCATACAAACAACTTGTCCATAAGTTCCTTGTATGTTCATTAGGATTGGATCCCATCTTCTTGCTGTTGAGTTTTAAGATAGTTATGGTGATTGACTAACCTTTTAGTTTACGTAACCCTTCTTCTAATCACAAATGAGTGATATTTTATTAATGAACAGTGCATCATTTTTAATGGGGCTAGGGAATGCCCTGACATATTGATTAAGAGGAACGTGTGACGCCACGGTTTCAAAATGGAAGGTGTTTTTTTTTGCGGGCAAAAAATGGAAGGTGTTGTCCTCCACCGAAGCAACTACCCAGCTGTTCGATCTCCCGGTTCTCCGTACATCAACATTGCTCAACCAATATTTGCTTAATTACCTTTGACATGTTTTGTCTTGTTTAGTTCCAAAAAGCAACTTCCAAATTCACTATATAAAAAGAAGATTCTCCATCACATCAAAATGTCATAACATGTATAGAGTACTAAATATAGATGAAATCGAAAACTAATTACACAGTTTTGTTGTACTCTACGAGACGAACATTTTGAGCCTAATTAATTAATTTTTAGACAATTTTTCGCACATACAAACGAAATGCTACAGTACGCATGGAATTCCGTACTCCCAAATTGGGAGTCCCAAATTTGGGAACTAAGACCTCAGTAAATGCAGAGCCTGTACCGAATTTTTGTACTCCAACTGATGAAAAAATCGATAAAACTGTCTCCATGGAAATATGGAGTGCGTACACTCCCACCTAATAATTGTTTATCGAGCAAGATGGCCAAGTGGGCAGGATGAGAATGACTGGACTGAATGGAAAAGACAGCTAGGTTCATCCCCCTAAAAAAACCTTTGACTGCCTCACCGATGTCACCAGTTTTGGATATGTATTACTTTATTTGTAGCTACAATTTGACAGACGCCGCACAGCACAGGGGAACTTCGATCACGTGCTGCACAAAAACTAAATAAGTAACACCAAGATTTGATGATTCCAGGAGTTCTATAGTTCATGTAATGAGCCACATCTACCACTACCAGAATCCTTCACATCCGTCCGCCTCCTCCGCCTCGGTCATTTTTGGACCCGGTGCTGATGGGGCTTCAGCACCGGGTCCAACGGCTAGGAGCGGGGGCGGCGCGGAGGTGTGTCAGGGCGGACACATTAGCACCGGGTCGTGGCAAGACCCGGTGCTAATGTTCACCCTTTAGCACCGGGTGCAGCCACGATCCGGTGCTAATGTGCCCGAGGCCTTTAGCACCGGGTCATGGCTGCACCCGGTGCTAAAGGGTGAACATTAGCACCGGGTCTTGCCACGACCCGATGCTAATGTGTTTGAATATAGGGGCTTCCTCCTCCCCCGCCCGAGCCAGCTGAACACTTAGGCGCTGTGTTCATGCTGCTCGGCCGTGGGAGGGGAGGTGCTGCCCAAATTTTTTTCAAAATTTGTGAAGATTCTACTCATCTAAGGAGCACTACAAGGTACACTCTTTCATTCTCTAATGTTTTATTTAGCTTGTAATCCTTCTATGATTTAGAAATAGAGGGATTTGTGAATCAAAGTAAAGCTAGCTAGAGAGAGCTTGTGTTCTTGGAGGAGAGAGAGGAGAGAGCTTGAGTTCATGGTGGAGAGAGTGTTCATGTTGTGTTTTAAATGGAGAGAGAAGGCAAGCTAGTTAGTATTTTGTTTTGTATGACTTGTGAATAGTTATAAGGCTTATAGTAATGTAGTTTTAGAAATTACTAGAAAATCAATATAAAATACTAGAAAATCTTATAAATTAATAGAAAATCTTATAAATTACTAGAAAATCTTATAAATTACTAGAAAATCAATATAAAATGCTAGAAAATCTTATAAATTAATAGAAAATCTTATAAATTACTAGAAAATCAATATAAAATGCTAGAAAATCTTATAAATTAATAGAAAATCTTATAAATCTTATAAGGCTTATAGTAATGTTATATTTAATGAATATAGTAATGTAGTTTTAGAAATTTATTTATATAATGGAATATATATTATAATTTGTATTTATTTATATATTAAATTTTTTTATCTTTAAATTGTATTGTATATTTGTTATTGGTTAATAATGCAGATGAATAGACAATGGATGTACGGGGACCCCCACGCTCAGGCGTTCCGTGATGGCCTTAGGACGTTTCTCGATGCCGCCGAGGCTAACAGGACGCCGTCCGGTTTCATGTTCTGCCCATGCACCCATTGTAAAAATATACAATCGTACAAACAAAGAGGTTGTCTTCAGGTGCATTTGATGAGGCACGGTTTCATGAGGAATTATTCTGTTTGGACGAAGCACGGTGAAAGAGGAATTCTAATGGATGAAGATGAAGAAGACGAGGCCGATGACGACATTCCGTTATTGGCTCAATACTACGGTTCCTTTGCATATGCTGCAATGGGTGATGCCGATGAGGAAGATGTTGCTCGGGAAGGCGATGCTCAGGAAGATGTTGCTCAGGAAAATGAACCTACTGATGGACTCGGGCAAATGTTGCGTGATGCCGAGAAAGACTGCGGCAATGATAAGGAACTGAAAAAGATACAGCGCATGTTGCAGGACCACAAGACTGACCTGTACCCAGATTGCAAAGAGGGGCTAAAGAAGTTGGGTAGCACACTTGAACTTCTGCAGTGGAAGGCAGCAAATGGTGTTACTGATAAGGGTTTCGAGGAGCTACTGAAACTCGTAAAGAAGATTCTTCCAGAGGGTAACACGTTGCCATCGACGACGTATCAAGCAAAACGTGTTGTTTGCCCTCTCGGTTTGGAGGTGCAGAAGATACATGCGTGTCCTAATGACTGTATCCTCTATCGTGGACAGTACGAACACTTGGATCGTTGTCCGGTTTGCACCTGCGCACGATACAAGATCAGGCGGGACGACCCTGGTGATGTTGGGGGAGAGCGTTCTAAGAAAAAAATCCCCGCGAAGGTGATGTGGTATTTCCCTCTGATACCCCGTCTGAAGCATTTGTTCAGGAACAAAGACCATGCCAAACTGATGCGCTGGCACAAAGAAGAACATAAGCAGGATGGCATGTTGAGACACCCCGCCGATGGATCCCAGTGGAGGAACATCGACAGAGCATTCCCAGAGTTTGATGCTGATGCGAGGAATGTTAGGCTTGGTTTAAGTACCGATGGCATGAACCCTTTCGGTGAAATGAGCAGTAGTCATAGCACTTGGCCCGTGACTGTTTGTATCGACAACCTACCCCCCTGGCTCTGCATGAAGCGGAAGTTCATTATGATGCCAGTGCTCATCGAAGGCCCAAAGCAACCTGGCAACGACATTGATGTGTACCTAAGACCATTGGTTGACGAACTTTTGCAGCTGTGGAAGAATGAAGGTGTTAGCATGTGGGATGAGGACAAACAGGAGAAGTTTGACCTTCGAGCACTGCTTTTCATAAGCATCAACGACTGGCCTGCACTAAGTAACCTATCAGGACAATCAAACAAAGGATATAAAGCATGCACTCACTGTTTAGAGGAAACCAAAAGCATGTATTTGAAACATTGTCGTAAAGTTGTGTACATGGGTCACCGTCAATTTCTTCCGGCGAAGCATGAGCTACGAAAGAAATGTGCGCATTTTGGCGGGAATGCTGACCGCCGTACAAAGCCGAGACACCGGAGTGGAGAAGAGCTATTTGATATGGTGAAGGACCTACACGTGGTGTTTGGCAAGGGAGACGGAAGCTAGGCTGCTCCGACGGGCGAGGATGGTCGTGCCGCGATGTGGAAGAAGAAGTCTATCTTTTGGGAGCTACCTTATTGGCAACGTTTAGAGGTCTGTAACGCGATTGATGTGATGCATCTGACGAAGAATCTTTGCGTGAACTTGATAAGCTTCCTGGGTACTTATGGGAAGCCAAAAGATACACTGGAAGCACGTCAGGATCTGAAACGATTGAAGCAACGGACTGATCTACATCCAAAAAAGAAAGACAAAGGACGCCAGTACTTGCGTCCTGCCAGCTTCACTCTCAGCAAAGAAGAGAAGGCAAGCATGTTTGAATGCTTGAACAGTATCAAGGTTCCGTCTGGCTACTCCTCCAATATTAAGGGAATAATAAATATGAAAGAGAAGAAGTTCACAAACCTGAAGTCTCACGACTGCCATGTGTTGATGACACAGCTGCCTCCCGTCATACTCAGGGGTGTGCTACCAGTTAACGTGCGGAAAGCCATTGTGAAGCTATGTGCATTCCTCAATGCAATTTCTCAAAAGGTGACCAATCCAGACCACTTAGATCAGCTACAGAACGACGTGGTGCAATGTCTTGTCAGCTTTGAGATGATATTTCCACCATCCTTCTTCAATATCATGACACATCTATTGGTTCACCTCGTCAAAGAGATTCGTATATTGGGCCCAGTATTTCTACACAACATGTTCCCATTTGAGAGGTTCTTCGCTGTCCTAAAGAAGTATGTCCGTAATCGTTCTCGTCCAGAAGGATGCATTGCTAAGGGATACGAAACGGAGGAGGTCATTGAATTCTGTGTTGACTTTGTCGACGATCTTATGCCGATTGGTGTGCTCGAATCCCATCACGAGGGGAGACTTGGTGGAAAGGGCACACTAGGGAGAAGATCGATGGCCGGCCTCCATTCTCAGTGGCTGATGACCCAAGCATCCTGTTAGCGGCGGAGGAGACACCGTATCTACGGAGTGATCACAATCAAGGAACATTTGTAAAGAGGAAGTTTATTAGTGTCCGAGTAAACGATGATGCCATGTAATTTAATTGCACTATGTTCCACCCAATTTGTAATAACTATATTTGCATTTATGTTCCACCTATGTTCTAAGATTTTCTATTGATTTATAAGATTGTTTTTATTAATTCTAGCATTTTCTATTGATTTTCTAGTAATTTATAAGATTTTCTAGTAATTTATAAGATTTTCTATTAATTTATAAGATTTTCTAGTAATTTATAAGATTTTCTAGTAATTTATAAGATTTTCTAGCACAGGGACTTTAGCACCAGGTCGTGGCTGCACCCGGTGCTAAAGGGCCTTTAGCACCGGGTCGTGGCTGCACCCGGTGCTAAAGGCCACGACCGGGCCGCAGCGGCCGTGCGGCAGCTGGCCACGTCACCGGGCGCACACGAGCCACGTCACTGGCCCGGTCGTGGCCTTTAGCACCGGGTCGTGGCTGCACCCGGTGCTAAAGGCCACGACCAGGCCGCGGACCGGCCTGGTCACGTCACCGGGCGCACACGAGCCACGTCACTGGATGAACAAGAACAATTTTTCTTTTTAATCTCTATATAAAAGTTGTAACTAGTCGTTCTCCCTCGTACAAACTTCAAAAAAGATCATTTTTCTTCCTGAAAATTCCTAAAATCATACTCTATCAAGTTATGAAACTTATTAATGTTATTATTTTGAAAAATCTTCTCGTGTTTGAACAATCCAAATTTTGAATTAAAAATGACAACTACAACCAAGGTTTTTTTCACACTAGGTGATGTCAAATGAAAAAGTGATGAATACCAAAGTTTCATATTTCATCATGATCTACAATCTTTATTTCAGTCATTTTGTCATTTTCAAAATGGGTAATAACATGTAGTACAAATTTGACAAGTCTCTAACAAAGTTTTAGAAACTATGCGAGTGAATCTAGGATTAATGAACAATGTATACTACCACTTTCTCAAATGCAAAAATCTCTTAAATAAAGATTGTAGATCTTGATGAGATATGAAATTTTGGTATTCATGACTTTTTCATCTGAGACCATTTAATGTTCCAAAATCTTTCATTTAGTTATCAATTTTTGTAATTTATAAGATTTTCTAGTAATTTATAAGATTTTCTAGTAATTTATAAGATTTTCTAGTAAGTTATAAGATTTTCAGGTAATTTATAAGATTTTCGATTAATTTATAAGATTTTCTAGTAATTTATAAGATTTTCTAGTAATTTATAAGATTTTCTATTAATTTATAATATTTTCTATTAATTTATAAGATTTTCTAGACTTTTATATTGATTTTCTAGTAATTGATAAGATTTTCTTATGTAATATATATTTTTAATAGGTATTAATAACTGAATTAAAACAAGTATTAATAACTATATATTAAAAACTATATTTATAAGATTCCCAAATAGTAGCCCTCGGTGCTAAAGGCCGGTTTGGAAACTGGGCGCCAAACGAAAATTTGGGGCCTTTAGCACCGGGTTGATCTAAAATCCGGTGCTAAAGGCCCCCAATTTTCGTTTGGCGCCAGTTACGGCTTTTAGGACCGGGTGTAGAAGACCCGGTGCTAAAGGGGGGGCCTTTAGCACCGGGTCGTGGCTGCACCCGGTGCTAAAGGCCTTCGTCTGGCGCACAGTTACGGCCTTTAGCACCGGGTGTAGAAGACCCGGTGCTAAAAGGCCTTTCGCACCGGGTGGTGGGAAGACCCGGTGCTAAATGGGGGGCCTTTAGCACCGGGTGTTGTACAGACCCGGTGCGAAAGGCACTTTAGCACCGGGTCGTGGCTGCACCCGGTGCTAAATGCCCCGGACCTATATAGGCCGGGGACTTCTCTCCCCTCCCTCACTTCGCCCTCATTCCTCCCAGATCGAAACCGCCGCCGGTGCCCCCTCGTCTCCTCAGCCGACGCCGCCCGTCGCCGTCGCCCGTCGCCGCCGCCGCCCGTGGTCCCCGCGCCCACGCCGCCGCCGCCTGTCGTCCCCACGCCGACGCCGCGCCACCGCCGCCCCCTCGCCCGTCGGTCGTCCCCGCCGCCGTCGTCCCCGCGCCGGCGCCCCTCGTCCCCGCGCCGCCCGTCGTCCCCGCGCCGGTACTGTGGTGAGAATGCTTCCTATCCTTTTTGCTGCTGCTGCTACCACCATGACGAGAATGCTTCTTGTCCCTTTTACTGCCACCGGTGCTGCGGCTGCTGCTGCTACATGTTAATAAACCAAATTTGATCGGTGCTGCGGCTGCTGCTGCTGATACAATATGAAACTTATGGTATATTGGAAATGTATATTGGAAATGTTATATGTTTGAAATGTATATTGGAAAATGCTTCATTTAAATGTATTGGAGATATTTACATTGAAATGTATATTGGAAATGTTATATGTTTGAAATGTATATTGGAAAATGCTTCATTTAAATGTATATTGGAAATTCTATGTATATTAGAAATATATGTGCTTCATTTAAATGTATATATTTCTTATCAATTATTTTTAATTCTATGTATATTAGAAATATATGTGCTTCATTTAAATGTATATATTTCTTATCAATTATTTTTAATTCTATGTATATTAGAAATATATGTGCTTCATTTAAATGCATATTGGAAATGTTATATGTTTGAAATGTATATTGGAAAATGCTCCATTTAAATGTATTGGAGATATATACATTGAAATGTATATTGGAAATGTTATATGTTTGAAATGTATATTGGAAAATGCTTCATTTAAATGTATTGGAGATATTTACATTGAAATGTATATTGGAAATGTTATATGTTTGAAATGTATATTGGAAAATGCTTCATTTAAATGTATTGGAGATATTTACATTGAAATGTATATTGGAAATGTTATATGTTTGAAATGTATATTGGAAAATGCTCCATTTAAATGTATTGGAGATATTTACATTGAAATGTATATTGGAAATGTTATATGTTTGAAATGTATATTGGAAAATGCTCCATTTAAATGTATTGGAGATATTTACATTGAAATGTATATTGGAAATGTTATATGTTTGAAATGTATATTGGAAAATGCTCCATTTAAATGTATTGGAGATATTTACATTGAAATGTATATTGGAAATGTTATATGTTTGAAATGTATATTGGAAAATGCTTCATTTAAATGTATATTGGAAATTCTATGTACCCGAACCCACCGCGCACCCGAACCCCTTAGCGAATCCGTTTTTTCGCGCACCGACCCCCCTTAGCGAACCCTTAGCGAATCATATTGGGAATATGTATGCTTTGTATATATTTTTTATCAATTATTTTTAATTCTATAGATGGCGGACATCAACAACCCCGTCCCACCCATGCAAGAGGACAACAACAACCCCGTCCCACCCATGCAAGAGGACAACAACACCCCTGTCCCACCCATTCAAGAGGACAACGACACGTTCTTAGCGAATCAACTTTTCAATATGGTAACCCAACCAATGTCCATGGATGATGTGTTGGGGATCATTGGAAGGGCCGAAAATGTTGAAGGGGCCGCCAATGTCCAGGCCGAAAATGTTGAAGGGGCCGGTAACGAGCCCTCGTGTAGTCAGGTGTGTATATAGATAACATAAATTTGTACTGTACATGTCAATTATGTATACCATCTCTATATCATCTCGTATATATGTAATTTGTGTAGGCCGCCTCTGCTTCTACAAGTCGAGCTAAGAAATCAAAACGATCGACCACGAAGAAGCTGAAGGATGTCAAGTTACACATCACCCGAGTGGAGGATGACGGGGAGGCAGTTGATCCCCCAAAAGTGGCCAAGAAATTTGTATCTCAGTGCGGGGTAATTGTACGGGACAATGTGCCCATTAGTATCAGAAAATGGAAGTCCACGGACCCCACTGAGGAGTACGTGCTCCCCGATACGGAGAAGGAGATGCTATGGAGGGAATTAAAGGCAATATTCGACTGGCCTAGCACTCATGAAGCAGAACTGAGGGATTGGACATTGAAGAAGATGGCAGTTCTGTTTCAGGATTTCAAGAAGAAGTTGTACTCGCAATTTCTCAAAACCGGAGAGGCCCCGGATCCTGAGAAGTATAAGAAGATCACCAATGACGAGTGGGAAGCATTCATTGAGTACAAAACCTCCGAAGAGGGTGCAACGGCTAGCGCTAGAAACGCTGGAAACGCCGCAAATAAGAAGTACTCTCATAAGATGGGTTCGGGAGGTTACAAGGCAAGCATCGCTAAATGGGAGAAGATGGAAGAAGATCTATATGCTAGAGGCATCACTCCAGCGACACATGACTGGCCCACAAGGACCAAGCATTGGTACTATGGTCATGGAGGCACCCTAAGCCCAATCGATGGCTCCTTAGTTTTTCCCGAGGACTTGCGAGAACTAGCTCAACGTCTCATCGATATCCTCAGGGCATCTGAGAGGGGAGAATTTGTTGCTGATAGAGACAGAGATGAGCTAACCTATGCCTTAGGGAACAAGGAGCATCCTGGACGGACGCGCGGCGTAGGCACAAGCATCTCATGGAAGAAAGGTTTCCAAGAGCACGCCGCCACCTATAGGAGCCGTTCGAGGAAGAAGGCCGAATATGAGCAGAGGGTGAGGGACCTAGAGCAAACGGTTGCCGCCCAGGGCTCAAAGCTCCAAGAGATGGAGTCAGAGATGGAGCGATGGATAAAGGTAGCATGGCTGCAGATACAACAAGCCACAGGCGGGACCGGTTCCACAAAGCATGCACCAGGCGGGACCGGTTCCACAGAGCATGCACCTCTCCAAGATGCGGCCCTTATTAGCCCTCCACAGCAATATCAAAGCAGTCACGCTTCCACACAGGCCGCCGAAGCGGTCCGTTACACCGTGGATGAAATAACTCAACGGACCGCGTGCGAGCTTGTCGTCAGGTAGAAGAACTTAGCTGTGGTGGTACGTATGCGACCTTAGTTCATACTGCATACATTTCACCGTAAATACCATTCATTTACTAACTTTCTTTGTGACTACTAACTTATCAGGTCGCATACGGTATGACCAAACGTGTGGAAGAAGGGCAAAAATGGCACTGCAATGACATTCCACATGGTTACGTACCTGTTGAGGTGGAGCAAGTCGTCACCAGCTGGGAAGACTTGGAACTTGACATCCCCGGAGGTGACGGAGAAACAAAACTCGGTCAGTGTTCTCACTGCATCATTCTATGGAGCAAGGCAGACGTCGTCATACCCGATACACCTGCGGCTACCAACAAGCCCCCGTCACCTCCAAGAGATCCACAGGATCATGACGATTCTCCGGGAGCTCCTGATGCAAGCCCGTCTCCTCCGCCAAAGAGGTCTCCGTCTCCTCCACCGAAGAGGTCTCCGTCTCCTCCGCCGAAGAGGTCTCCGTCTCCTCCGCCGAAGAGGTCTCCGTCTCCTCCGCCGCGGAGGTCTCCGCCCCCTCCGCCAAAGAGGGGACGCCGCACTAAAGCCTCTGCCCCCACTCCACCAGCGAAGAAGGCGCGGAAAACCAAAGAGAAGCCCGCACCAGAGAAAAGAGCGGGTGAGAAGACTCTAGAGGAGCTCGAAGCCTCGGTCAAAGCAGACACAAAGAGGCAAATGGCCGAGTGGAGGAAAAAACCTGAGCCGGAGCCGAAGCTTGATCCCACCGTCGTCAAGTCATTCCTCGGTAATTTGAGCAAGGGTCAACAGAAGGAAGTAATAGTAACAGACTATGACCGCTCATTACTGAAATCTCGCCGGAAGCGGAAGGCTGCAGATAAGGAGGCGGGCCCATCCAAAAAGGTTCCTCAGCTCGGTCAGCAACCTCAGCGGCCCTTGGGTCCATTGCCATCTCTGGACGAGCTTAACGTGCAACGAGTAATGGCCGAGACTGGACTAACCAGAGCGCAAGTCCTGGGGGAAGAAGAGGTGCCTGTAAACACAACGCTGAGGTGGTCGTTTAATCTTGGCGAGCCTATGGTCCCTCCTGAAATGGAGAGGAAGCTACAGACGAAGATGCGCCGATTCCATGAGTGGTACTTGGAAGAATCAAGAAGGAATAAATGGCGCATGATCAAAGTAGGCGTGAAGGACCATGATTTCTACAATGGTGACGAGGATTGGGTGTGGCTGAGGTTTTAAGGATATATATGAGCTGTACCACCGCGACGCCATGGACGTGGATTTGATCACCTGTTGGACACTGTAAGTACTTTGTTGTTGCTTATAATTCACAGTTTGAAAACAATAATTCCAATCTATGCTGACGCGGGCTTTATTTATTGCTTAACATATGCAGAATGGAGATTCAAAAATGTCGGAGATCTGGGATATATGACGTTGGTTTCGTGGATCCTCGAAGGATAAGTGAAGAAATGATATTGATGAATCCTGAGGAAACATATGGAAACCTATACAAGTATATTAAGAAACAAAATTACTGCGACTCCATACTAATCCCGTACAACATCGAGTGAGTACATACACAAGCTTCTTCTTATACTGTCTGTGTACTAATTCATTTCTGATTATAATGTATACATGTGCACAGATTCCACTGGTTCCTAATAATATTGTGTCCTGACCGGGGTGTCGTGAACGTCTTTGATTCGTTGCACACCCCAAAAGAAAAACTACAGAACATCATGGACATGATGACAAGGTGATGTATATTTTCCCCTACTTAATTCACCCCTTACACTCGCAATGACTTAACTCAATTTTTTTGTTCGCAGGGCCTGGATTCAATTTCGTCATGAAACACTAAAATGGAACATTGGCTTTCCGGTAAGCAAGTAATTTGTACATGTAGGCCTCGACTAATATATTATATGAATTTTACTTAATTTCTTTTGGTCGACAGTGTGCCAAACAGGGGCCGGGAAATAATTTATGTGCATACTATGTTTGCGATTTCATGTGGAATTGGGGACATAAAAAAGCTTACACAACAGGATATTATGGTACGTAATAATAAACACATTTCCATAATTATTAAGTGCACAATTATTGTCTCCAACTCGGCGGATTAAATTTCTTTCAATTATTTGTAAATTACAGATGTTCAACCTGAAGGAAGAGTCCCTAGAGCTGGAAAGAATTGACGCAATTGCAGAACAGCTCGTTGGATGGATCTGGGACGAGGTCGTCAATCCCCGAGGAGAATACTACTCGCCAGTACTGGAGGACGTGCCGGACAGTCCAACAAGCTAGTCGTCAATCTTAATTAAGTAGAAAATACAGTTTAAATATATATAACTCGAGTTGACATGCATGAATATCTACTTTTGTAATATATATGTCTTCTATTTTGATGAAATGTCAGCTAGTATGAATATAGAGTCGGCCGAATACGCATTAGAATACACGTATTAGAATATATACGTATATAGACGTGCACGCATGGCTACTGAAAAAAGCAAAAAAAAAAGAAATGCGGGGCCTTTAGCAACCGGTGCTAAAGGCAGGCCCTTTAGCACCGGGTGCAGCCACGACCCGGTGCTAAAGGACCTGCTAACGGCGCTGCGGTGCAGGCCCTTTAGCACCGGGTCGTGGCTGCACCCGGTGCTAAAGGGCCCCTTTAGCACCAGTTATTCAACCCGGTGCTAAAGGGGTACCCCTTTAGCCTCGGATTAGTTGCACCGGGTGGGAAACCCGGTGCTAAAGGGCTTTCCCACCCGGTGCAGATGTCGATCATTCTGGTAGTGTACCTCATAAAATAGACACACATTATGATTGATATCGTTATTTTGGTCTTTGAAAAAAAGGAAAAAGTATACTCACATGCATTACACTTACTATGAATACACGCACATAAACTCTACCATTATGAGCACCTCTGAGAGGCTTGGCCGGCAGATGTCCAGATTAACGAAGTCACCACAAACGATTCGATGTCGACGTGCCGTCAACCACTAAAAGAAAAAAAAGCAACACACCACATAACACATTTGGTTCTCACCATGGAACCTAAATTTATTTTTGCAATTAATGTAGTCTCTGTACATAAAAATAAATTGCAGGTGCAGAAAATCACAATATGTGGGCCGGGGTTTATCATTAGTTTCCCTTACTTGAAAACAAATCTCGAGACCGGAACTAGAAACAATCAATACAGGGACACTTTGATAGGGCTTCAGCTAGCTTTGACATTACCACTGTACAAGAGCGCTGGTGAAGGAGAAAAAATGGCTTCGCCGGATAGTGCCTTGGAAGATTTGTTTATTTTGCAGGGCTCACTGCTAAAATGCTGCTACATACAGTACACCTGCGGGTTAAAGCCGTGATGTATACTCGTGGAACTGCAGTGCATTAGCGCCTGTGGGTTGAACAGTGATAGAGAATTATCAGGTAGCACCTTGTTGCAAATGAAGCCAAAAGCGCTGCTGCCGGCTGATTGGATGCACACTGTAGTACAGAATCCAAGGCTCCTGCTTATTGCTCCGAAGTTTATTTTCTAGTGATGCTGGTACCGTACCCGTCTGACTACGATATTACTTATTGGCCAATACATAAATATATAGTACACCGGCGCCTGGTTGCAGATTAGACATATGCAAATACACGTCTGGCCAGAATTGCAAATACGGCATTAATAGTACCCCCTGCACCTAGGAACAGACGCAGGTTTTAGCGTGGGCACAAAACGATGGGACAAAGTGCTCAGAAACGGCTGCAAAATACAAGATGCAGGCACACTGGGGAGCGAGCGAGCGAGAGAGAGAGAAGCCATGTCCTGCACTGCAACTGCACGACGATTGAGTTTTCATCGTTCCATGGAATGCAAAGACCCGGACCGGAGACTGACGACTTTTTGGACCCAAAATATTACTCACAGTACAGAGGGCACAGACGGGGGGCGTGCGTGGCCGCCACACGATAGCCTGCCTAGCCAGGCAGACAGGACAGGTATATAATCCCGGGCCACTTGATCATGCACGTAATGTTAAAAGAAGGGGAAAAAAAGCTAAAAGAAACGCCCAGGCCACTTGATCATTTATTTGATTCTATATTTTGTTTTGAACGGAACATTATTTGATTCTATATTCGTGCGTAACCGGCCGGAAAGATCGAGCAAGAAAGCTGGGAGAGGGAAACCTAGCTAGCCTGTTTCTGTGTGTGTGACTCTCTAGGCGAGATTTGATATATATATTAGCATTAAACAAATGATGCCCAGCTAGGCCTCTGCCGTGTCTTCTCAACTCGATCCCGGCCCGTCCGTCTCGTCTCGTTCTCGACGACAACAAGCACCAACGGCCAGCGGGACGTACGGTCCTCTCCACTACTACTCGCCCGTCGTCTCGGCAACGACGCTCACTCGCTGCACGCACAGTGCCGGCCTCTGTTGACGCCACCCAATTGCGGTCGGCGATGGCCAATCAGCGGATCGGGAGGTTTATGTTTACTCCGGCACGGCCCTTCACGTACGTACCAACTTGCAACACGGGCCGGCTCGAGCACGGTGCGTGCATCTAGCTAGCTTCTCATCTGCCGGCGAGCTATGCGCCGGTCGGCCGGGGTGGTGCGCGGCGGTTCAGAAGGAGTACTCCGTCCAGTAACTGTCGTTCGGAAAGCGTGTTTATGAGAGAAATATAAATTTTTAGGACGTCCACGAAGCTCGCCAAATGTATCGTCCGGCTGCCTCCCGTGCTTGTTTTAGCTCTGTTAGGACCTCTCGGCTTTGTATTCGGCCCCAGCGCCAAGCCATGTATTGCTCCTGACATTTGTGGACCATGCAACAGTTTTCAGTGGTGTGTTTTGTTCCCCAATGTCACAAAAAAAATTGTAATGTGCTGTGCTGGAATGTGAGAGGACTCAATGCGCCTGCCAAGCGTGCGAGTAACAGGCAAACGGTGACTGCAACTGGCGCCTCCATTGTCTGCCTTCAAGAAACGAAAATTACACACTGGACATCTAGTCTTGTGCTGGACACCTTGAGTCGTAACTTTGTAAACAGCTTCGCTGCACTACCAGCCCAAGGCACACGGGGTGGGATCCTGCTTGCAGTGTCAGACCGGTTCTTCAGTCTAAGCAATACCCATCTCACGGATAACACTATCACAAGCAACATAACAATGAAAGTAGATAACACAACATGGACTCTAACAGGAGTTTATGGACCGCAAGATGACCAGGCCAAAGTAGCTTTCCTCGAAGAGCTAAAAGCCCTGAAAAACATTGCCTTAGCAAGTTGGCTTTTAATAGGAGATTTCAATCTCATTTATAAGGTTGAGGATAAAAGCAATGATCGACTAAACAGACGCATGATGAATGCCTTCAAACAAGCGATTGATGATCTTCAGATCATAGACATAGACTTTCGGGGCAGAAGGTTCACGTGGAGCAATGAACAGAACAACCCAACGTTCACAAGAATTGATAGATTCTTCGGATCACCCGAATGGCTTCTCCTCTTCCCTAACTTGGACCTGCAAGCACTATCGACCCAGGGGTCTGACCACTGCCCGCTGTTCTTGATTGGCGATGTAACAAGGCAAAACTGTCGGTGTCGGAAATGGCCGGCACTCCCTACACCGCACAGAAATGTGCTGTGTCTCGTCCCTTGATGGTCGATGCAGAAGCTAACACAAGGACACGGGTTTATCCTGGTTCCGGCCGCGGGGCCGTACGTCCAGCAGGGGCGTGCTCGCGCACTCGTATTAGCTTTGCACCGGGGTGCTTGTAGAGGGGAGCTACAAGTGGATGCGGGAGAGGAGAGACGTTCTCCAAGTCCCTGGTTTGTGGTGAGAGTGATTGAGTCAGGTGCCGATATCGGGTGTGTGTTGCTGTGTGTTCGTGTCTCAGCGTGAGCCAAGGCGTGCGAACTGTCCCCCTTTCTACAGGGCTCCTGCCTCTCCCTATTATAGTTCAAGGGGAAGAAGGATTTCAGTCGTGGGTACAGTGCGTACTACAGTGCGAGCTACAGTGCAATCTGTACGGTGTATCTTGCAGAGGGGGCGTGCTTGCTTCAGGCGTATCCCTCCCCTGTAGTTTAGTTGAGAATGTCTTTAGGTCCTGTCCGTTGGTACGACGCTTCTTTGCATCTGTCTTGTCAAAGCCTCGAGGGGTCGCTCGATGCTGCCTCGAGGCGGCAGGACTATCGCTTGGTCCCTCGCTCGAGGGGGGTATTGGCACTTCTTACGATCCAATATCAGAATTGAGAATCCTGGTACTGGGGTAAGGAGTGTTTCAGTGGTTTTCCTTATGGCTTAGTAAAATATAGAAATATTCTGCAAGCGCACAGAATCACCGCTGTAGCACTTCACCTGGGAGTATCCCGAGGTATCGTAATTTATATTTCCGCAGGGAAGCTTTGGCAAGATTACTAGTGAACAGATATTCGAGACTATCAGAGAAGGGTACACGACTAGACAAGACAGGGGATAATGGTATTGGATAGGAGTGGATATACCGGACACACAGCTCAAGGGATACTCAGGTAAGGGAGAGAAGAGATAGATAGCTGGGAGGACAACGAGAAGAGATAGAGGACTCCTGGATTCTTTATCTACCTATGTCACTCTAGCTTAGAGATACAGCGGCTACAGAGCCAGCACTAGGAGATCTGGGATAACTCTAATGTCTTAGCATCGGGACAAGGGAACCGGTGAACACACTGAAAGGGATGAGAAGGGGTGCCACTATTTCCCAATTGGGGAATCCTACGGACCAGAACTAACGTGATGGGCTACGAAGACCGAAAGGGCTGTCACCACCTCCCGGCTACCACCTCCGTTGCGACGGGAATAAACTAAGGCCACCGACTAGTCTAGGAACCACTCCTACACTAGGCAACGACTACTTACTCTGCTAGCAAGAGCAAGCAACCTTGTCAATACTCTTGGTGACAATTCACCTTCAGTATCGAGCAAGATCGAAGAATCAGCCAAGACAAAGACTTAAACAAGACTACAAGCACTAGAACTATAACTGACTATAGTCTAAACAAGATATATTTGCTACTAGAGTAAAGTAGAAGCAAGATATAAATGACAAAGGCAAAGTGATAAAGATAACTATATTGATAACTCGAAGTCTTACAAAAGGTAAAGTAAAAGATACAAGAGCTAATACCAGAGCTTCTGAAGACGACTCCAGAACCTCCGAGGCAAAGCTCGACTCAACTCTAACTCCCAACTAAACTATCCTAACTCTACTAAAATGAAAGTGGAAATGAGCTCCTTGGCTTGGTGTGTGTTTACAAGTGAAAGTGACCCTCTATTTATAGGAGTCCAAGGCGGTTGAGGTAGGGTAGCGGCCAAGGAAGCCAGGGGGGTACCCCCTGGGATTTCGGGCGAGGGGAGGCGGTTCGGCCGAACAGGTCGGTTAGGCCGAACTCCCCAGTTCGCCCGAACCAGAGGATCCGCCGACCTTGCTTCCCATGGCAAGGATTGGCTCCCTGGTGTCGGTTCCCAGCTGGGGGTGGTTCGGCCGAAGGGCCCAGTTCGGCCGAACTGGGCCTGGCCCGTGGCCGGCCTGCCCAGCACCGCCTCTGCTACCTGGACCCCCTTGGGCTTCCTCCTGATGCATGACTTCGTGTTGATCTGGCCCAGAATGACGTGGCATGGTCCATGATGAGTTGGCGGTCGCCCACGTTTCGTGTGATGTGTTCGCTTGGTCATTGTTGACGTGGACGACTCCTGGTGGTCTGCTCGGCTAAGGGGGATAGCCGGCCGAACGTAGTCGTTCGGCCGATTTGGTCATTTCCGGCCCCAATAGCACATATTTGTCGTAGTTGTACCTGCACAAGTGACACTCACCAAAACTCGTGGAACTTTATTAGAAATAAAACCTAAGTGCATGGAATGTTGCATATAACCTCATTTATTCCCGAGTATTGGTGGTCGGATTTGGGATGTAACGACCGCCAACAGGGGGCTCCGTGCCGCTTCGAGGGGTCGCTTGCCGGGGGCACGGAGGCTAGCGTGGTGTAGGCCACAGCCTAGTGTCAGACACCTTTACCAGTTATGATGACCAGGAGAATATGGCCTGCTCCGTTGGGCCGGTACGGCCGGCTTTTGCCCTGGCGACGGTGTCAGGCCGTATTCGTACGGGGCGGCCACCGCTCGGGTGGCCCGATAATCTTCTGTATTCGCCATGGGGGGGCCCTTCCGTTGAGGACGGGGGCAAGTGATGTAGGTGTGCAGCCAACCGTTGCCACAGTGTACGCTCCGTCGCCCGGAGACGTGGTTGGCAAGGGTTAGGAGACCCTTTGCTTGCCTTGCCAGACCGGCAACGTCATTTGACCAGGGCTCACCCCCCGGTCATTGGTGGTTTCTTGTTGGTGGGGTCCCCTAGACCCGCTCGAGGGCGTTTCGGCGTGGGAGGCGACGGGGGGCCCCGGTGAAGCTGTGCGGGAGTATGATTGGAGTCAGCGACACCAGGGGTATAGTGCCGTGCATGCCCCGCGCGGCTCTCACCTGTCTGCGTTGCAGGGGACACAGTGCTCTCAGATCTTGTCAGAGGCGACGAGCAAGGAGGATTTCTCTTTTGACTTCGGCGCCCGGTGCGGGAGTTGGGATCGCCGGTCCCTGCGCCGCTGATGAGGTGCATACTCGAGGGGTCGAGATGAGCTCGAGCGAGGCGGAGCTGGGGTCTGTGGCTCGAGGGGGAGGCGTAGTACCCTCGAGCGAGGCGGAGTTTTGGGTGCGAATGCGTCGTACCCTCGCGGGCCATTGTCGGGCCTGAATGGCTGGTAGAGGGCCACATGATTTTGCTGGCGTGGGTCCATGTGTTTGCGGGAGGTAGTCTTTGTTGTGAGTTTTTTAGGGTGGTTACCCTGATGATTAAGGGACCCCCTAATTTGGTCCCCGACAGTAGCCCCCGAGCCTTTATGGGAGCGGTTCGCTCGTATAAAGGATCCATCTCGAGGCGGCGTCCTGTGACGTCCCGTGTCGGGGCCTGATTTGGGATATGCACGTCTTTCGTGGGGGCGCGTTAGCGCACCCGCGGGTGTAGCCCCCGAGTCTTCGTGGGAGTGATTTCACTCGCGCGAAGTCTATAACCCTCGGGCATCGGGTTTTAGGTTTCGAGGTAGTACCGTGCACGGGCTCGAGCTTTGCCCTCGAGGGGTGTTACGTCGTTGTGCGGGGAGCCCCCGAGCCCTCCGGCCTAGAAGGGTCGATCGGGTCGAGCTTCGCATCTTTTCGTAAGGCGACCCTCGCTTCCCTTCCGCAGGGCTGAGGGGTGAGACGCTCTGCGCTACCCTCGAGCGGGTTCGCGAACGCGGCGGTCTCGTTTGAGCTTTTAACGGGTAGTTCAAGTGGGCGTCCGTGCCCCGTTCGTTGGGGGTCGGCTCGTGGTCCGGAGACACGTCCATCAGCGAGCACTCACAAAGGTTTGCTAGGAAGGGGCTTGGTCCCATCCGACAGGGACCAAGGGCGTGGAAGCTCTCCCTCGGTGGGATCCCTCAACTAGCTGCCTTTGTCCGGCCTTGAACACAACAGGAATGTCCCTGAACTTCGCGTCCGGGGTAAAGTCATGATGAGCACGCCCGAATCGTCCCTGACTCCGTCGATTTGAAGCGCCTGTTGAACCCGTTCGAGGGCCAGTCTTGAGCTTCTGATCAGTAAGGCCATGGAGGAGACGCGCGAGCCTCTCCGCTTGAGGGTCGAGCCAGCTGCCCTTCCCTTGTTTGTTTCCAACTCAGCCGGGGCGTCCGTTCGAACCCGTTCGAGGGCCGGACTTCGAACCCTGGCCTTCGTGGAACGCCTCATGGCGATTTAGCATACCTTGGAAGCAATCGTTGCCCGTTATTATCTTTGACCGGGGGTGGTCTTCCGCATTTCGCGCGAGTCGTGGTTGGCGTGGCAGTGCATCGGCCCGTCGACCGGAATCGGCCGTTCGCATCCACACAATCTCGGCTGACGTGGCGCGGCGATCCGCATGGGAGTATGGGCGCGCCTTTTTAGGTGGAGTGGCGTGCGTGGGTGGCGGTTGAGGTGACGGGGCGCCCAGGGTGTCAGTCAGCGACGGTTCATTTTACCGTGCCGCAATTAATGCGGCCGCCCACGCCGGGGAGGTTTCCGCTAGGGGGGCCCGTGTGTCAGCGGCTCAGCCCACGGCCGCACTTGACGCGTGTGTTCCCCGGACCGGGCGGTCAAGTCGTTGTTGATGGCTGACATATAAAAAGAAATTGAGGAGGATGGGGGGAAGACTTACCTCAGCCGTCCCGTGCTTACCTCCCTTGCCTTGGTTTTCTTCGAGTTCTTTGCGTCCCTTCGTCAAACCCGAGCGCCTCCTCTGTCTCCAATCCTCTTCATCAATCCTTCGTCATGCCTCGCCGTCCCAACGCCGCCGCGGTTGAGCTCGAGGAGCCCGCCGAGTGGACGCCGTCCATCGTGACGGAGGATTTGCTGGCCGAGCTGGTGGACGGCGGCTTGCTGTCGCAGAAGGGTGTCGAGGCGTCGCCGGCGTGGATGGTGCCGCCCAAGACACACAGGCAGCCCACTTCGCCACCCGGGTATGTAGTCAGCTTCGTTCGATTCCATGAGCGGGGATTCAATGCCCCTGCTTGCGCGTTCTTGCACGGGCTTTGCGACCATTATGGCGTGGAGCTCCACAATTTCGCCCCAAATGGGATTTCTCAGGTGGCCGGGTTCGTGGCCACCTGCGAGGGGCTGTTGGGGATCCCGGCTCACTGGGACCTCTGGTTCCATCTTTTCATCGGCGGCCTCTATCTGGCGAAGGGTTCCTCGGTGGGGAAGTGCAGGCCCGTCCGCGCCGGCGGTTTCACGCTCTCGGTGCGCGAGAAGCGGAAGGAGCTCTACCTTCCGAGCAGGATGACCACCAACAACAGTGGTTGGAGCAGCGCGTGGTTCTACCTCCGCAATGACGCGCCTGGGCTCCCGGCCTACACCGGGAAGGTGCTGCGGGAGGGGAACCAGCGGTGGTCTCATGGCGTGAGTGATCCCGCGAACCGGCGGAAGCTCGATCCCCTCCTCGACGCGCTGCAGTGGTTGGCATCCCGGGGGTGTCCATGACTACGGTCATTGGGTACTTCCATAAGCGGAGGGTGCTTCCCCTCATGGAGCGAAAGCTTCCTCTGTTCCTCAAGAAGCCAGACGCCTCGGCGGAGGACCTGGCCGCTTCTCGAATGAAGGAGGAGCCACTTTTCGAGGAGTACGCCTTCACGCGGGCGCGGATGGCGGTGGATCAGAAGGAGATGCCGCGCGATCCCAAGCACGTCTGGTCCTTCCGGCTCCTTCCGGAGGAAGGCAGCTTGGCTTTGGTAAATTCTGTTCCTCTTCTTTCCTTCGCTTAGTTACCTTGTATCTCAATCTCGGCTCTCATCATTCTCCTTTTCTGAATTCAGGAGGTGGCCGTGAGCGTTCGTTGCCCCAAGCCTAGGACCGCTGAGTCGAGGGCGGCAAATCGTGCCAAGAACGATCAGCTCCATGCCCGGAAGGTTGCCGAGAAGGAGACGCTGAGGCGGCGACGGGAGCGGAAGGAAGCGCACGAGGTGGTGGTGCGTCGATGCAGGTTGGAGGGCCACTCTCCCCCTTCGAGTCCAAAGGACACGGAGGAGGAGGAGGAGGAGGAGGAGAGCAGCGATGATGAAGTGGCGCTCCCGGAGATGGTGCAGCCGGCCGTGCCACCGGAGGCCGCCCCGGTGGTTGGGAAGGGCGAGGGGTTACCTCGGTCCTCGTCGTCCCGGTCGCGTGTGCCCACAACTCCTGTACCCGCAGCAAGCTCTTCGTCGGGAGGACGTCTGCCTTTGGGGATCCCGTCCCGTGTCGGGGGTTCCAGCTCAGCGTCTGCGACGTCGTCGAGCAAGAGGTTGGGACAAGTCAGTGGCAAGCGGTGAGCGTCCTCTTTCTAGTCCTCTTTATTTGCTTCGCGTTCCGAGCTTAATCCTTCTTCCTCCTCTTTTTTTTGGCCAGATTGTCGTTTCGCCCCTCCCCCAATCTTGCCCCCGTGAAGAGGCTCAAGAGGGGGCCGGGGGACTCTCTGGGCGCGGTTCAGGACGGCTCGGGCGCAGTCACGGGGGTGACCGCGGAGGGCAAGCAGGGCCCCCAAGGGCCTCCGTTGAGGGATATGGAGACCATCCCTACGCCCGCGGGCGAAGTCGCAGGCCAGGAGGTCGTGGCCCGTGCTGGCGATGAGCACGGGCTCGCGGTCGTCGAGGGGGCCACTCCTGATGCAGCAGGAGCGCCGGCGCCGGGCGCCGTCAAGGGCCGCGAGCTCGTGGAGAGCGCGGGGGTCCTTGGTGACGCGACAGCGGTGCACGCGTTCGATGTCGGCGGCAGTGCGCTTGCCAGCCGTGGTGTTGCCTTTGCGTCCTCTCGGGTTCTTGAGGACCCCAGCGCGTGGGATGCGTGGCCCGAGGAGCCACAGGGATCTCTAGCGGCTCAGGCTGCTGAGACGACGGCCAAGGTCGTCTGCGCACTGAGCCAGCCCGGGGTCCCAAGCAGCGTGGTCGCCGCCGTGGAGGAAGAGAGGTCGCTGTGGGAGGGCCAGCGCTCGAACGGTGACGCCATTCTGGACGCGCTCCGGGCCGCCCTCGACCGTCATGACTCGAGGGGGTTCGAGCTTCATCAGGTCGGTGCCATTATCCTTTCCGTTACCTTGGCTTATTCTTTATTTCGTGGTTTTGTTCCGTGTTGATCCTCTTTTGCTTTTTTAGCAGCGACTCCGGCGTGTTTCCGACGAAAAGTCGATCGCGCTGGCCAACCTTCATGTCGAACGCCAGGAGCTCAAACGCGCCAAGGAGGCCCTCCACACCGAGGTTCGCCAGCTGCGGTTGGACCTTGGTGCTCAAAAGACGGCCGTTGGGGAGCTGACAACGAGACTGGCGAAGGTGAACCCTCTTCTCCAAAAACAGGACGCAGCCCTGCGGAAAGCCTGGCAAGCGGTACAGGGCATACCCTCACTCAAGACCTCGTTGCAGGTGAAAGTGCAAGAGGCCCAGGAGGCGAGGAACGCCCTCGAGGCAAAGGTGCAAGAGCTAGCGTCCTTGCAGGGTCGCTGTGACGAGGCTTGCAAGGAGCGTGACGAGCAACGCCTCCTGGCCGAATCCAGAGCAAAGGACCTCTCGGCCAAGACCGAAGCTTTTTCCGAGCTTGAGAGCCAACTCCGGGAGAAGGAGGAGGCGCTCGCCGCAGAGCTGGCTCACCCTCGTGTGGACCCGGCCAAACTCGAGAAGGTCAAGCAGCAACTGCGGGAGCGAGAGCAGGCGCTCGAGACGTCGCAGAAGCTTGTCGAGGGTAAGTTCCGGACTCCCAGTCCCTGTTCTTCGAGTTTTCTTCTGTCTTGGAGCCTGCTACTAAGGTGCTTGCATTTGTCCTTTCAGAACTCCGCAAGATGGACGTGGATTCGTCGACAGAGTTGACGGCTCTTCGAACTGCTTACGAGCGGGCAGAGAACGAGCGCCAGGTTTTGGAGGATGTTGCCGCAGCTGCTTGCGCGGTGGTCGAGGGTGCGGGTGGTCCAGCGGGGGTGAACTTGTCAGAGCGTCTGGCCTCGGTGGAGACGGTGTTCACCGAGCGCCTTCGCGGCGCTCTCCGCCTTGGGGTTCAGAAGGCCCTTGGCATGATGACCACCCATTACGAGGTCGATCTTGACCTCGTAGCTGAAGGGTATACCATCCCGACAGGTATCGAGGGCGACGCGCAGCTCGCCGTGATCGACGAAGCTGACGCTGAGGCTGCCGATGCCGCCACCGTGCTCGCCGCCAAGTTTGACGTCGACCTCTACCCCGAGCTTTCAGCCAATGACGCGGGAGTGAACCTCGGCCTTGGACCTGCTGCTGACGACGCTGGAGTCAACCCCGTCCCCGACCCTGCTGCCGACGACGCTGGAGCCAACCCTGCTTCCGACCCTACTGCCGACGACGCCTAGACCGACTTCTGGAGGGCCTTGAGCCTCTTAGCTTGCTTATTATTTTTTTTTGTATTTGATTGTAAACTGTCTGCTGAACTTTTGAGCGTGTTGCCCCTGTGTGGTCGCGACCTCTTGACTTCTGCGATCGAGTTTTCTCTTGTTTGTGGTTCGTATGTTCTGCGTTTCCCTTCTCGGCTCGAGATCGATTTTGGCGGAGGGACACAAGTAACTTTGGCATCGAGTGGCGAGGGGGATGCCGTAGCCTTTGGAGGGCATAGGCGGTCCCACGACTCGGTCGGCTCTTGACCGCGGTAGGCCTGTGCCTCGCTTTTATCTTTCTGAGCGGTCGAGAAGAGGCTTGGCAGCACGTTTTTGAGAAGAGTGATTTGTATTTGTTAGTCGTTCGATGTGTTGCACCCTTCGCTTAGCCCGAGATTGATTTCGGCGGGGGACACAAGTAACCTTGGCGTCGAGTGGCGAGGGGGATGTCGTAGCTTTTCGAGGGCGTAGGCGGTCCCACGACTCGGCCGGCTCTTGGCTGCGGTAGGCTTGCGCCTCGCTTTTATCTCTCTGAGCTGTCGAGGGAGGGTTTTGTTGACGTAAAATCCGCACCTCACGCCAAGCACACAGCAAGCCGAATTAGCTAGCTTCACACGTGGCCCGGGCTTTTGAATCCGGAAGCGTGCCAGTCAGTTTGCCTGAAAACTAACAAAGGGACAAAACGTTTAGATCAAAACCTGGAACGTGCCGGGTGAGACCAGACAGTTCCATATTTGCGGCTATGAAGCCAGTTTCGAACGACAAATAGCTACGGAGAAGCTATCTGTCGGCAGTTAAAGCCTCATTCGGCAATCGGCAAGGCACGCAAGGAGCGCACTGCCGAATGCGTGACGTAAGCATGAAGAAAGATCGGCTTTCAACCGAATGAACATTGTAACACATACTCATAGCCGATTAACGAGAAACAGAGCATGATAGATAAATAAAAGGGTGAAACATGATCATAAATTCGCAGTAAACAAGGAATGCATAGGCCGAAAGCAGCACCCGTCAAGCATGATAACAAACAAGTTAATCCACCGCATGATACGACTTGTTTGAGACCACACCACTAATCAGATTAGACCAATCCACCGCATGATACAATCTAACCATGAAAAGCTAAAAGCATTCAATGTTTAATTACGAACCCACAACACAGTCACGAATTTACATTGAAACAAGAATGCATAGGCCGAAAGCAGCACCCGTCAAGCATGGCAACAAACGAGTTAATCCACCGCATGATACGACTCGTTTGAGGCCACACCACCAATCAGATTAGATCAATCCACCGCATGATACAATCTAATCGTGAAAGGCTAAAAGCATTCATTGTCCAATGCAAACCCACGAACACACGTTCACTCGTGAGAGCACTGCCGAATGCGGCTGCTTAGCCGAATCGGGGTCCGCGGCGAAGGAACAAACTTAATCGGTAAAGATAAATCTATCAGATCGAATCGAGTTCTAATCCACCGGATGATTAGCTCTAAGGCGACCCAAAAACCTGCATCTACCGCATGATACCCGGTTCTGTCAAGACCTACACGATACCAACAAGTTCGAACCCGCGACACGTGGCAACCTAGATCGGTTTCGGATTCGGCTATGAGGGGATAAGCCGTCGCACCGTAAAGCAAAGCCGATTCTAGCCGATCTAGATTGGGCAAAGGTGTGTTGCATGAATTAAGCACAGAGTAAAAAACGAAGCAACACGGGGTAACTTAATGAATCTGTTAGATCTTGCCGAAATCTAACAGAGCCGATAACTTGGTCCATACTAGATCTTAGCCCACTGCATGGCTCATGACCTAACAGAGGAACCTTCTTGAGACCACAACTTAAATCCACCGGATGATACTAAGCATGGTAACAAGACTACTTGCATCAAAGCTTAAATCCACCGCATGATACTAAGCATGATACAAGGTTGCCGGTACTTACGGAGGTCGACGGATCAATGACTCCTCTCGAAGAACTCGACGACTCGACTAAAGGACTCGATGTTGGCACGGGGCCGGTTTGTTGTATGATTGATTGGATTGGATCTATACAGCTGCCATGGGTTCATATTTATACCCAGGTCTTGATACAACTCCTAGCCGGACACGACTACAATACTTATTTCTAAAAATAAATGACGAATCTTCGTGTCCATATTGCGTTCCTTGTTCGAACCGGCCTTTCCCTTATGTTTTTCCACGTCATCACGCCTTCCCGAATGCTACCGCTTTTGCCTGCGGGACTATGCCTCTGCCGAATGACGACGCGTTCCCGACCGCGGAACGTCTTTGCCGAATGCTTCTGGGAAAAAACTCCTTTGCCGAATGGTATCTCTCCGACGATTCCGGCCCACATGTCAGCCTCTTCCTGGTGCCAATTTTTGGTGTCAACACATGCCCCTCCAATTTCGGGATAAAAGATAATTTTATCTCGGAATTGACCAGAAGCACTCAACATTCCCAAGTTTAGCTCTGCTCGGCACCCGCTTTATCTTTTGAATCTTCAGAGCTCTCATCCGGATCCGAACCCTAAGTCATCGACTTCCAGGATTCAATCTTCAAATGGCGAATCAAGATTTTGCTCTCCAGGTAAGCTTCAATCCCCTCAAGCATATTCGGCATTCTTCTTTCGATTTGCATCTTAAATTTCTTCTCATCCCCTTCCATTCTTGATAGGCCCTGGCTGCCGAAATCCTTATCCCCGTTGAGAAAAAAGCTCCATCCTATTTCCTCGGCCCTGTAGGGGATTCAGACCCTTCCGAAATCATTGCGGCCGAATCTCAGAGGATTCCTTTCAAGACTTCGCTGACAAAACCTCATGAGTGGCAAGACGCCTTCAAGAACTGGCCCTTACCCCCAATTGCCGGCTGGAGAAACTGGTACAAAAGGATTCTTGAAGATAAAAGCCCCCAAACACAGAACTGGGACCATCTGCGTATTTCTCATTGTTTGGAGCTGTCATTAGCCGAAACACCAAAGAATGAGAACCTCCTGATTGCAGCTTGCCACTTTTGGTCCAATGGCGCAAATGCCTTTCTTTTTGGTCATGGCCCAATGTCTCCTACTTTGGCTGATGTCTACATGATAACCGGCCTGAATGTTACAGGAACTGTATACCCATATGACCATAAAGGTTCCTCCAAGCAGACAGGAGTAAAAACAGGGGTTGGATATAAGAGATACATTCAGAACCATATGTCTGATGGCCCTCTGACTGATGTCGAATACAGGGCCTTCCTGAATATGTGGCTATGTAGATCAGTCTTTTGTGGCAAAGCCAATGAGCCAACCTTGAATCATATCGTGATGGCTGAAGAGTTGGCTGCTGGAAAAGTCATCCCACTTGGGAAATACCTCCTGGGAAGCGTCTATCATATGCTCAATCAAACCACCCACCTCATGCATACTAGTAAGAAAATCCCCTGTGTAAATGGTCCCTGGTGGTTTGTCCAAATGTGGCTGCAGTTATACATGCATCAAATCGTTGCTATTGACCTCAACAGCCGAGACTTCCCTTCAATCAATTACAAAGAAGGAGAAGCCCGGAGAACCAAAGGTTGTCAAACCTATGGAGAAGCTGCTTCCACTGTATCCATCAACAAGAACATCGGTGAACTGTTTGAGCTCTTCTTCAGAGGCTTTGCTCATCCTCTTTGGTTCCCATATTTGGATAATGACAATCTTACTCTCCCTTGCGAATTCAGCTTTGAGACCGGATGTACTGATGTACGATCTGTAGCAATTTTCAATGCCTTCATCCAGCCCTGCATCCTGCCAGCCGAATTCTGTGGAGGGAGACTGGTTCAAAGCACTTATGAATATTATCAGCCAAACATGATGGCTAGACAGTTGGGATGCGGCCAAGTGCCCCCTAGGCTATTTCTCCATGAATTCCTCAGGCCTAGGGAGATTGTCAAGGATTCCACAGAGACAAGAAGGATTTTTACTTATAAATGCTGTGGAACTATTTATGCACCTGATCCTTTTGTGCCAATAATATCTGCCCATCCTTCCTTCACCCTCTGGTGGCAAGAATTCCACGATCATACCTTCAATATGCCAATCCATCCCTTCTGCCTTGAGTTAATGCCTGATTATCAGCCAACTGCAGAGGTAACATACTTATTCCTTCATCTGTCTTAATAACATTAACCCCAATCGATTCTGACTCTATTATTTTGCAGGACATAACACCTGCCCCTCTTGCCAGGGTAATTTTATACAAAACTGCAGGCCCAATATCTGCTTTGGGGCACCAATCTCCTACCTTGGCTCAGCTGATGGCTAGACAAGCTTCTTCAGATCCAATACTTACTAGACCATCATCTGTCAAGAGGAAAACCCTTTCTTTAACTGCCCCCTCAGTTGTAAAGAAGAAAAGAACAAGCAGCAAAATAATTGCACAGGTCAAATTTCTCCTTCCTCGAGTAAAAAATGCTAATTTCATTCTACTCATTTTCTACTCCTTTATGATTTCAGGCCAAATCACAGCAATTGGCCATTAGCACAGAACCTGCCGATGCTTCAGTGATTGGTAAAATTTCTCAATATTTTGTCTCTAAAGTTCCTCTCCATCGGCATTGATTCTTTTTTCAGTTTCAGAGCAAATCTCAATGGACCCAATCTTGGAGAGTTCTTCTTCTCATCAAGAACCAGCTTCAGCTTCACCTGATGTTCCTCAGCCAGAAGCCTCTTCCCCATCAAAAGATCTTCTAAGCTCTCCTCAGCACGACATACAAGAATCTTTGCCTGAGCTTGAGCTGCCCTCTCTCTCCATCCAAGAGATCAGGAATGAGGTAGAGATAATTACTCAGTCTTCCCAGTTCTTTATTCAATGGATAATCATTAATTCGGCAATATCTCCTTCCAGGAGAAAATAACTTCATCATCCAGCTACTCATTTCCTTTGGATGATCTTGTTGCCGAACAAGTAGAGGAAATTTCTTCTAATCAGGCTTTGTCAGAAGAAACTCAAGCAAAACTAAAGGAAATCTTCTCCTTTCTGCACAAAGACATCCAGGATCAAGTCAAGGATGCTGATCTTCTGAGAGATATGCTCGAGCCCATTGAACACAACCTTCCTGTTGACATTCAAGTTTCTTTGGAACCAATCTCTCAATTGGATCAACAATTTGCTGCAGTCAGACAGGTTCTGAAAAGTCAATCTTTACAACCAGCTTTAGAACAAAGAAGAGCCATAGCTAAGCAATCCTTGAAAGATCTGTATATTCAAGCTCAGAGCAATAAAGAATTGTCAGCTAGACTGCAGCCAGCACTTGATCTGAAGAAAATCAGAAAAGCTGAACTAGAAGCCGAATTGAGGACTCTGTCAACCGAAATCGAAGCTGACGAGAAGAAGTTAGCCGAACTCCCTGACCTGACAGAGAGGATACGAAAGGAAGCATCGGCAATTCTAACTGAAGATAAACAGCTCAAAACGAAGCTCTCTGCTCTGATAAAAACCCAAGAAGCAGGCAAAAATCTTTTGGAGACCATTAATAGAATGATATCTGATGCTAAGATGTAATCTCCAAGTACTTGGGTGTGTAGTTGTATTGAATATTTAATTAGCCGAATGTCTTACCAACTTTGTAGTCTCACCAATTTTTGCTTTCTTCCTCGCTTTATTGTGAACAACACATTCGGCAAAGCTTAGTCGTAACATCGTCAGACCCGAAAAACGACCTAACACAACACAGCCGAATCCAATTTAGTAGAACCGAACCCGATTCGGCATGAATCCCAAACGACACGGCAACTGCTCGGTTCGTGGGGCTTTCTACCTTCCGAAATTTTGGGATGCGTGCCACGATCTCCGACCACGATCTCCTCTGCGGGTTCTATAAACAAACACCCAGGTAGCCTACAGTTTTCACCAAGTTCTTCGTCTTCCAAGTTCTTGCCGGCTCAAGTCATTCTTTTCCCCATCCACAGTAACTCCGAGGAACTTCCAATGGCCGACAACAACAGGAGGCGCCCGGCCGCCGATGAGGCCGAAGGAAGCCGCGCCGGCGCTCGCCGCAGGTGATTGGCTGCTTACTTCTCTCCATTCTTTTCGAGATTTGCCCTCTCCTTGACAAATCCCTTTGTTTCTTTAGGGTAATCCAATGGATTGCCGCCGCTGGTGCGCCAGTTGCGGCTCCAGCCGCTGCTCCTGCGGCGTCCAACTCCTCGAGTTCGTCCAATCGGACTCGTTCATCGGACGACTCCCGCTACTCAGACGGCGATGCTCGCCGATTCAAGGCGGAGCGCGACGACTCTCGTCGCGAACTGGAGATCATCTCCAAGCAAGCCGGGATTGCGGACCTCGAATGGCATGCCGAGCGCAAGCAACTGCTTGAAGTCATTGACGGTAATTTCCGTAACTTGCTCAATCCTAATCCCATCCTCCAAATGATATTAATCTGTTATCTCCTCGCAACCTTGCAGCGCGTGATGCTGAACTTGATCGACTGAAGGCGCTAGTGGATGAGCTGGCGAACAAAGTGAACGCCCAAGGAGACACACCCGAGGCTCGCCTTGGCGCGGTGGCAGGCCGCGTCGACGAGGTGGCTCTCCATGGCGTTCGCCTAGGCGTCGCTGTGGGTCTCGTTGCTATGTCGACACACACCGGCACTGACTATTCCAGGATGCCGGTTGGTTTTGCCAACAGCAACCCAGAAGACATCGATGACATTGACGCCTCCATTGATCGCCTTGATGGCCATGGTGCTGCCATTGCCGATTCCATTCATCCCCAGTCTGTTCTAAACAGGCTCTTCCAGTAGTTTGTACTAGGGATTTATGGAATTTCGGCAATAAAACTTATTTTTTGTGACCTTGCATGAACTCCTGATGTAATATATTTTGTGCTAAGGGCAATACATTCAGTACTGGCCATTTTTCTTTTTTTTGTCAACATTTGTTCTGAAGACGGCTCCTTCCCGAATGCCGGCTATTTCCATTGTGTCTCAATCAACGATCAATCTCAACGCTAGGATAGTATTTCTTCAAATATCTTCCGTTTATAGCAGCAGTGAATTCTTCTCCTAGCAAAGTTTTCAGGATATATGCATTTCCAGGCACGCATCTGATCACTCTGAAAGGACCTTCCCAGTTTGGAGACCACTTACCGAATGCACTGTATTTAGTCCCAATCGGCAATATTGCTTTCCAAACCAAATCTCCTTCTGCAAATTGCTTGACTTTCACCTTCTTGTTGTAATATTTAGCAACTCGCATTTTATTTTTCTCGATATTTTCCAAGGCCCTGAGACGAATCATATGCAAATCTTCTAATTCGTCCATCATTAAATCATTATAATCTTTAGAACTTAAATCCTTTTGCAACTTTATTCTCCTTGAGTCTAATTGTATTTCCCATGGCAAGATAGCATGATGCCCATACACCAACTCATAAGGAGACGTCTGTGTAGCCCCATGTGGAGCCATTCGGTAAGCCCATAAAGCCTCATTGAGTACCGAATGCCACTTTCTCGGCTTCTGATCAATCTTCTTCTGTATAATTTTAATCATAATCTTGTTAGAAGCCTCTGCCTGACCATTAGCTTGGGCATAATAAGGAGAAGAATTTAACAATTTGATGCCCATACTCTCAGCAAAATCTCTGAACTCTGAAGATGTAAATTGAGCCCCCTGATCTGTGGCGATTGTTTGAGGAATCCCAAATCTGTAAATGATATGTTCTGTAACAAATTCAACCATATTCTCCGACGTCACCTTCTTTAATGGAATTGCCTCAACCCACTTGGTAAAATAATCGGTTGCCAAAAGTACAAACTTATGCCCCTTGCTAGATGGAGGATTTATTTGGCCAATCAAATCTATTCCCCATCCTCTGAATGGCCATGGCTTGATAATGGGATTCAAAGCCGATGCTGGAACTCTCTGAATGTTTCCAAATCTCTGACAGTCTTGACATCCCTTATAATATTCAAAGCAATCTTCCAATATTGTCGGCCAGTAATATCCAGTTCTTCTAATAACCCACTTCATTCGGTAGGCCGATTGATGTGCTCCACATAACCCATCATGTACTTCACTCATCAGCCTTTTTGCTTCTTCATGATTTAAGCAATGTAACAGCACCCCATCCAAGGATTTATAATACAAATTATCATCAAGAAGAACAAACTTTAAAGCTTTATACCTGAGCTTTCTAGAAACCTTTCGGGATGGATTCTCCAGATAATCGGCAATCTCTTTCCTCCAATCATCTTCTGCCAGATTACTCCCGAAAGCATGTACATCGTTAGCAAAAACTTCTCGAAGCTCTTTATAACCCGAAGCACCTTGAGCTAATCTGTTTGCCTCTTCATTGTCTTTCCTAGGAATATGCTGCAGAATTACTGACTGAAATTCCTTTAAGATCTGCTTGCATTCCTCATAGTAATTCCTCAAGACATCATTTCTGCACTCATACTCGCCATTTAGTTGCCTTATAACTAATTCTGAATCTCCAAAAATTTCAACTGCAATGGCCTTTGCTTCTCTCAAGTATTGAAGTCCTCTGAGCAACGCTTCATACTCAGCTTGATTATTAGTGACAGTAGGTTGAATAGGAATAGCAAATTCAAATACCTCTCCTCTTGGTGAAATTAACAAAATACCTACTCCACCACCTCTGTCACATGAAGAGCCATCGAAGAATAATACCCAAGGAGCAATTTCAAGCGAATTAACTGATAAATCGCGATGTTCAGTAATGAAATCAGCAATAATCTGTCCTTTAACAGCCTTTGCCGATTCAAACCTTAACTCAAATTCAGACAAAGCTAAAATCCATTTGCCAATCCTTCCGTTCAAAATTGGCATAGACAACATGTGTTTTATCACATCAAACTTTGAATACACAATGCATTCGGCATGTAGTAAGTAGTGCCGAAATTTTGTACAGGAGTAGTAAACACATAAACAGAGCTTCTCAGTAGCCGAATACCTCGTTTCGGGATCAAGCAACTTTCGGCTAAGGTATGCAACTACCCTTTCCTTTCCCTCGAATTCTTGTATGAGGGCCGATCCAATAGTTTGGGCATCGGCCGCCACGTACAACTTAAAAGGCTTGTTTAGCTGTGGAGGTACCAATACTGGTGGTTTTTTCATGTATTCCTTGATCTCATCGAAAGCCTTTTGTTGTTCGTCGCCCCATACAAACTTCTGATCCTTCTTGACCTTTAACAGTGAAGAGAAAGGCAACGTCTTTTGTGATAAGTTTGATATGAATCTTCTTACGAAATTGATCTTACCAAGCAGTGATTGCAATTCCTTAAGATTAGTTGGAGGAACAACTTCATCAATGACTTTCATACTTTTCCTGCCAACTCCTATTCCTCCTTCATGCACCAGAAACCCCAGGAATTCTCCTGCCGAAACTCCAAAAGCACATTTATTTGGGTTCATTTTGAGCCCATGTTTCCTAGTGCATTCTAGAGTTTTCCTTATGTCGGCCAAATGTGCTTCATGATCCAATGACTTAATTACGATATCATCGATATATATCTCCACAATCTTGCCGATCAACTCATGAAAAATATAATTCATAGCTCTCTGATAAGTTGCACCAGCATTCTTCAAACCAAACGTCATGACAACCCATTCAAATAACCCTATATGTCCTGGACATCTGAAAGCCGTTTTCGCTATATCTTCCAATGCCATAAAAATTTGATTGTACCCTGCGTTACCATCCATGAAACTAATCACTTTATGTCCAGCAGCAGCATCAACCAAGGAGTCAGCAACAGGCATTGGATATCCATCCATGGGTGTAGCTCTGTTCAGATCTCTAAAGTCTATGCAAACTCTCATCTTCCCATTTTTCTTGTACACAGGAACAATATTAGAGATCCATTCTGCATATCTGCACGGCCGAATAAAATTTGCTGCTATTAATCTTTCCACTTCCATCTTCACATCGGCCAACACTTCATCTTTGTAGATTTTCCGGGGTGGTTGCTTGTAAGGTTTATAACCAGGCTTGATCGGCAATCGATGCTCAACAATGGAACGATCTAAACCAGGCATCTCCGAATAATCCCAAGCAAAGCAATCTTTGTATTCTTTTAACAACTCAATCAACTTCTCCTTGAAAACCGAATTCAAGCTAGCACTGATGAATATCGGCCTTGGTTTGTCACCGTCTCCAATGTCTACTTCTTCTAATTTATCAGCCGATACAAATCCATATCCTAGCTTCCCGTCAGTTCCATCGATTGGATTATCCATTAAAAATTGCTAACAGAGCCGACTGCTTTGATCGGCTGTTGATCACTGCTGACTGGCTCAACAGGACCTTCTCCCCAGTCCTTACCTGAGAAGCAATCTATGCCTTGATATTCCCAGAAGGCCGGTTCCACATTAGCCACGCTAATCGAATCATCTGCTGGGACAATTTCCACTTCATCATCTATCCACTGAATAAGCTGTTGATGCATAGTAGATGGAATACAGCAATTCGCATGAATCCAATCCCTTCCAAGTAGCAAGCTGTATGCCCCTTTGCCTTCAATAACAAAGAAGGTTGTAAGCAGAATCTTGGACCCAATCATCAGATCTACATGTACGCACCCTTTGGTGTCCGAAGGATTCCCAGCAAAATCATTCAACACTATGCTTGTTGGCGTTAAATCTCCAGGGCTCATGCCAAGTTTCCTGAATGTGTTGTATGGCATCACATTAACAGCAGCTCCACCATCAACAAACATCTTCGTTAGTGGCTTCCCGTTGACATATCCTCTTAAGTACAGTGGCTTCATGTGCCGATTCTGGACTGGCTTCTCGAAAATAGCTTGTTTATTCAATACCAATTGTGCCATTAACCCATATCGTTCGGCTTCATCCACTTCTGACAATATCTCTTCCTGTACAATTTGATTAGCTGGAGCCATGAATTCATTCGGCAAGAAACATACCATGCATGTAGGAGCCGAATGACCCGATTCGTCAGGCCTGTCTTTTGGACGCCATATCGATTTCATCCTGGTTCCTGCTTGCTTCAATTCTTGATTCCTCAGGCGTTGGACTCTTCTCTTCTGGCTCCTTCTTAAACCAGGTGGACACCACTGTCCTTTCTGCCAAACATACTCACGATCTTCTCCCTCATGATCAACCCATCTATAATCAGCATGTCTTTTCATTGGTTGATCATCATTCTTATATATTTTTAGACGCCGATCATCACTAGGATGTACCCTTCCAATTCTTTCGTGGACGGATCGGCGAATGGCAACATTTTGCCTATGTTCGACATACCCATTATTGCACTCAGGACAGTTATTCCACGTAGGCAGCTTTAAACCCTCGTTCCAACAGTGTCTGAAGAAAACACAATCCCAATGTGCACGTTCTTGTTCTCGGACATATTCTTCTTGTTCTTCCTCAAACCTTTCTTCTTCGCGCCTTCTTTTCTCCTCCTCGTATTCACGTCTCTGGTAATGCTCTTTTTCTTGCTGACGCTGCCACTTATTAAGGAGAATACGCGATGTGACTCTGGGTTTAGAAGAATTCCCAATTTCAAATTGGCTATTCGGGAAGCGAGGTCTCTCCTCGCGAATCTGTTCGATCGTGATTTGCCGATTAGGATCTACTGAGCCACTCTGCTTCGCTTTCTTTGACGTCAGGACTCTCATTTTTTCTTTTTCTCCAGATTCGGCAGTACTCACCATATTGATTGAGAACCCAACCATGTTCTGAGGAAACGGGTTACTGTCCAACTTCATCTTATTGTCGAATTTCAAATGCCCTTTCTTGGATAGCTTTCTGAATCCTCACTCTAAAAACCCTGCATTCATTGATGGAATGAGAATTTCTATCATGGAATCCACAGTACCTCTTATCTTTCACTCCATCAGGCCGAAGCATAGAATGCCCCTCTGGTAGCTTGATTCGGCCTTCCTTTACAAGATAATCAAATAATTTATCTGCCTTAGTTACATCAAAATCATAGGTACCCTTATTCTGTTTAATCCATCTATGATTCACCATGACTGGTTCTTTACTCCACACTATCTCTGCTGCGGCTATCTCTTCGCTATCTTCATACTCATCGTCTTGATCTGCTCTTTCAAGGAATTGGTTATAGATGTCAGCTACATCATTATTTTTAGCAAATCTGGCATCTTTCTTGAAACCATATGCCTGGTTACTCATCAAGGCCAATCTGTGTGACAACTGGCCCAGATCATCAAATTCCATCCCGAATAGCTTCTCCCGAATGGCAGGCAGCATGCCAGCTACAGCCATACCAGCCAGCTGGTCATCAGGTATGTTCAGAGAAAAGCACATGCTCTTTGTTTCCCTAAATCTCCTGAGGAACTCCGTAGGTGTTTCATTATTCCTCTGCCTCAAGCTGGTCAGATCAACCAACTTTTTCTCGGTACTGCCAATGTAGTAATGAGCATGGAATTTCTGCTCCAGGTCTTTCCAAGTACAAATCGACTGAGCAGGCAAAGAAGCAAACCATGTAAAAGTTGGACCTGTTAATGACAAAGGAAAGTATCTGATTCTAAAGGCCTCATCTGCCGAAGCTTCTCCAAGCTGCATCAAATATCGAGCTATATGTTCCACAGTACTTGTATCATCTTGTCCTGAGAATTTAGTAAACTCTGTAGGCACCTTGACTCTATTCGGCAATGATACCCTTTGGTACCATTCTGGGAAAGGAGACGAGTACATGTACCCCTGATTTTTAGGCTTCAGACCGAATTGATTTTGCAATACATCGGTCATTTTTTGCACCATGAGGTCAATACTGGTATCTTGATTCCCTGGTCTTCCAGCAAGCATGCCTGCAGTACCAACATACCCAGGATTCGGGAGGGCGTCGATAGCATTGTAATCCATAAACTCTGAATATCCGTTTCCATACATGTCCCTTTGCAGCCTATTGTTCAAGGGAGATATCTTGTAAGCAGAAGCAGGCGGATTCCCTGTGGTGCCGAATGCCATATCACCGTATGTGCGAGTTTTCGGCAGTGCAGGCTGAGGATCTTGCCGAATCGGTTGTCCATTTGTATCTTTGGTACCAGAACCTCCAGTTTCATCAGCATTCCCTTTACCATGTGGCCTCTGAGCTTGTGCTTGAACATTGAAGTATGTCGGACCACCCAATTGCCCATGTATCTGCTCGAAGGGTTTATCCACATGCTGACCAAAAATGCTTACCATTATATGCCGAAAACTGTTCAAGAACGCAGCATTGTGATTGGTCATTGCTTCCCCCAAAGCTTTGTATAACAAACCCGAGAATCTCTCCCTCTCTTCTTCTTCAGTAAAATCAGACTGCCCAGGAAGGAGAACTCTTGGCAAGTCGGACTTGAGAAACGGTGCACCACTCCTGTTCTTGGCGAAAGACAGTAAACATTTGTTAATGAATTGGTCAGCAGCAGCCTTTACCATCTGTTGATGCTCTTCAGACAATTCTTCCAAAGTAACGTCCATGATGTCGCTCAACTCAGGCATCTTGAAAACTTGTGTGTGTCCCACCGGGCGTGCCAAAAAGTGTGTTGACGTAAAATCCGCACCTCACGCCAAGCACACAGCAAGCCGAATTAGCTAGCTTCACACGTGGCCCGGGCTTTTGAATCCGGAAGCGTGCCAGTCAGTTTGCCTGAAAACTAACAAAGGGACAAAACGTTTAGATCAAAACCTGGAACGTGCCGGGTGAGACCAGACAGTTCCATATTTGCGGCTATGAAGCCAGTTTCGAACGACAAATAGCTACGGAGAAGCTATCTGTCGGCAGTTAAAGCCTCATTCGGCAATCAGCAAGGCACGCAAGGAGCGCACTGCCGAATGCGTGACGTAAGCATGACGAAAGATCGACTTTCAACCGAATGAACATTGTAACACATACTCATAGCCGATTAACGAGAAACAGAGCATGATAGATAAATAAAAGGGTGAAACATGATCATAAATTCGCAGTAAACAAGGAATGCATAGGCCGAAAGCAGCACCCGTCAAGCATGATAACAAACAAGTTAATCCACCGCATGATACGACTTGTTTGAGACCACACCACTAATCAGATTAGACCAATCCACCGCATGATACAATCTAACCATGAAAAGCTAAAAGCATTCAATGTTTAATTACGAACCCACAACACAGTCACGAATTTACATTGAAACAAGAATGCATAGGCCGAAAGCAGCACCCGTCAAGCATGGCAACAAACGAGTTAATCCACCGCATGATACGACTCGTTTGAGGCCACACCACCAATCAGATTAGATCAATCCACCGCATGATACAATCTAATCGTGAAAGGCTAAAAGCATTCATTGTCCAATGCAAACCCACGAACACACGTTCACTCGTGAGAGCACTGCCGAATGCGGCTGCTTAGCCGAATCGGGGTCCGCGGCGAAGGAACAAACTTAATCGGTAAAGATAAATCTATCAGATCGAATCGAGTTCTAATCCACCGGATGATTAGCTCTAAGGCGACCCAAAAACCTGCATCTACCGCATGATACCCGGTTCTGTCAAGACCTACACGATACCAACAAGTTCGAACCCGCGACACGTGGCAACCTAGATCGGTTTCGTATTCGGCTATGAGGGGATAAGCCGTCGCACCGTAAAGCAAAGCCGATTCTAGCCGATCTAGATTGGGCAAAGGTGTGTTGCATGAATTAAGCACAGAGTAAAAAACGAAGCAACACGAGGTAACTTAATGAATCTGTTAGATCTTGCCGAAATCTAACAGAGCCGATAACTTGGTCCATACTAGATCTTAGCCCACCGCATGGCTCATGACCTAACAGAGGAACCTTCTTGAGACCACAACTTAAATCCACCGGATGATACTAAGCATGGTAACAAGACTACTTGCATCAAAGCTTAAATCCACCGCATGATACTAAGCATGATACAAGGTTGCCGGTACTTACGGAGGTCGACGGATCGATGACTCCTCTCGAAGAACTCGACGACTCGACTAAAGGACTCGATGTTGGCACGGGGCCGGTTTGTTGTATGATTGATTGGATTGGATCTATACAGCTGCCATGGGTTCATATTTATACCCAGGTCTTGATACAACTCCTAGCCGGACACGACTACAATACTTATTTCTAAAAATAAATGACGAATCTTCGTGTCCATATTGCGTTCCTTGTTCGAACCGGCCTTTCCCTTATGTTTTTCCACGTCATCACGCCTTCCCGAATGCTACCGCTTTTGCCTGCGGGACTATGCCTCTGCCGAATGACGACGCGTTCCCGACCGCGGAACGTCTTTGCCGAATGCTTCTGGGAAAAAACTCCTTTGCCAAATGGTATCTCTCCGACGATTCCGGCCCACATGTCAGCCTCTTCCTGGTGCCAATTTTTGGTGTCAACAGGTTTGGCAATGCATTTTCAAAAAACGCATGGAAAAAGGTTGGAACTTTTGGGGGGTCAGTCCCCCGGTAGCCCCCGAGGAAGGCTCGTCTTTACCTCGAGTTAGCTTCGAGGGTAAAGGCGAGTCGCCCTGTTTCATTGTTGTTAGTAACAATGTTTCCATGCTATTACGAATCTTTATTATTATCATCGTGCGATAAAACAAGATTGCAGAAAAAACAAGAGGTTCTATGGGTAAAAGCAACGTAGCTGTTGGATGTTCCAAGCGTTGGGGAAGACCTCGCCCTTCTCGTTCGCTAGCTTGTAGGTGCCGCGCTTGAGGACTTTGGCGACGATGAACGGTCCTTCCCATGGTGGCGTGAGCTTGTGTCGGCCTCGGTTGTCTTGTCGTAGCCTCAGCACCAGGTCGCCCTCGTTCAGGTCTCGACGCCGCACCTTCCGCTCCTGACATCGTCTCAGGGACTGCAGGTACCGTGCTGAGTGCAGGGTGGCCACGTCTCGAGCTTCGTCCACCAAGTCCAGTGAATCCTCACGCGTTCGCTGATTCTGTTCTTCTTGGTAGGCCTTGAGCCTTGGGGATCGATACTCGAGGTCTGTTGGCAAGACGGCCTCAGCGCCGTAGACGAGGAAGAACGGGCTGAAGCCCGTGGCCCTGCTCGGGGTGATTCTCAGGCTCCAAACCACTGTGAGTAGTTCGGTTACCCACCTTCGACCGAAGCTATTCAGCTTGTTAAAAATCCTCGGCTTTAGCCCCTGCAGAATCATGCCGTTGGCACGCTCCACTTGGCCGTTGCATTGGGGATGAGCTACGGCCGACCAATCCACTCGAATGTGGTGATCGTCACAAAATTCCAGGAACTTCTTTCCTGTGAATTGGGTGCCGTTGTCAGTGATGATCGAGTTGGGCACACCGAAACGGTGTATGATGTCGGTGAAGAATAGCACGGCTTGCTCCGACTTAATATTGGTGACGGCCCGAACTTCGATCCACTTCGAGAACTTGTCGATCGCAACCAGCACGTGCGTGAAGCCCCCGGGCGCTTGTCGAAAGGGCCCTACAAGATCGAGCCCCCAGACCGCGAAAGGCCACGTGACGGGGATGTTTTGTAGAGTATGCGCCGAGAGGTGCGTCATGCGTGCGTAGAATTGACATCCCTCGCAGGTGTGCACCGTTTCGTTGGCGTCAGCCATCGCGGTGGGCCAGTAGAAGCCTTGCCGAAAGGCATTGCCCACGAGGGTCCGTGGCGCCTCGTGGTGTCTGCACACGCCGGCGTGGATGTTGCAGATCAGCTGCCGCCCCTCGGGAATGGGTATGCATCGTTGCAAAATCCCTGAAGCGCTACGCCTGTAGAACTCCCCCTCGATTGAGATGAATGATTTAGCCCTTCTCGAGACGCGGCGAGCTTCAGTTTGGTCCGAAGGTAACTCCCCTCGATCGAGCCACGCGAGGTATGGGGTGCGCCAATCTTGCGGTGGCGGCGGGTCGGCATCGATCTCCATTGCTTCGGCTTCATCCATCGAGGATGTCTCGAAGTCGGGGGTCTTGGGATCACCCTCCGAGGAGTTCTCGTCCATCGGGTCGTCAGCCCCCGAGGGTCTCGAAGTCTTTCGAGGGGGATGTTCGGCACCCTCGAGATCGACCGAAGGTTTTTCGAGGTCACGGGCGAATACATTGGGCGGAACGGTAAGCCGCTCGGACGCGATTTTCGCTAGCTGGTCCGCTTCCTCGTTATACTTGCGCGGGATGTGGTTGAGCTCTATGCCGTAGAACTTGTCCTCGAGCTTGCGTACCGCGCTGCAGTACGCCTCCATCTTATCGTCGCGGCAGTTCGAAGTCTTTATGACTTGGTCCACCACCAGTCGAGAGTCACCTCGAACATTGAGACGCTTGACCCTGAGTTCTACGGCGATGCGGAGCCCCGTGAGAAGGGCTTCGTATTCCGCCATGTTGTTGGATGCCAGGAAATGTAGCCGCACTACATAGCGAATGTGCTCCCCCTGGGGCGAAACGAAAAGGAGGCCTGCGCCTGCCCCGGCCTTCATTACCGACCCGTCGAAGTACAGAGTCCAGCATTCGGCCTGGATCTGTGGCGGGGGAAGTTGTGTGTCCGTCCATTCGGCCACGAAATCCGACAAGATTTGTGATTTTATTGCTTTTCGAGGGGCGTAGCTGAGGGTCTCGCCCATTAATTCCATCGACCACTTAGCTATTCTGTCGGCGACATCGGGATTGCGGATTATCTCGCCCAGAGGGAAAGACGAGACCACAGTCACCGGGTGCGCTTCGAAGTAGTGTCGCAGCTTCCGTCGCGCGAGCACTATAGCGTAGAGCAGTTTCTGAATGTGGGGATATATCATTTTGGTGTCGGACAACACCTCGCTGATGTAGTATACCGGCCTCTGCATCGGCAGGGTGTGGCTCTCCTCCGCCCTTTTGACGACAATGACCGCGCTAACCACTTGAGTAGTCGCAGCCACGTAGAGCTGGAGGGGCTCATTGTCCCGTGGTGGTGTCAGAATGGGCGCGCGCGTGAGCGTCGCCTTCAGCTCGTCGAGAGCTTTCTGTGCCTCGGAGGTCCACGCGAAACATTCGTGTTTCTTTAGGAGTCGGTACAAGGGCAGGCCTTTCTCGCCGAGTCGCGAGATAAAATGGCTTAGCGCCGCGAGGCAGCCTAGTACCTTTTGCACTCCCTTAAGATCTCGGATCGGCCCCATTCGCTCTAGGGCCATCACCTTCTCAGGGTTGGGCTCGATGCCTCGTTGAGAGACAATGAAACCCAATAGCATACCGCGCGGTACCCCAAACACGCACTTCTCCGGGTTCAGTTTTACCTCGTTCGCCCGGAGGCGATCGAAGGCGATTCGGAGATCGCCGACTAGGTCGTTCGCCTTCCTAGACTTCACGACAATATCGTCAACATATGCCTCAACGGTCCGCCCGATGTGATCTCCGAACACGTGCTGCATACATCGCTGGTATTTAGCTCCGGCGTTTCGGAGACCGAATGGCATTGTGACGTAGCAAAACATGCCAAATGGGGTGATGAAAGAAGTCGCAAGCTGATCCGATTCTTCCATCTTGATTTGGTGGTAGCCCGAATAAGCGTCAAGAAAGCATAAAAGCTCACACCCTGCAGTGGAATCAACTATTTGATCAATGCGCGGCAAAGCGAAAGGAACTTTGGGACATGCTTTATTTAAACCAATATAGTCTACGCACATGCGCCATTTTCCATTCTTTTTCTTAACTAAAACAGGATTAGCTAGCCACGTAGGGTGAAATACCTCCTTGATGAATCCGGCTTCCAGAAGCTTGCGCAGTTCCTCCCCGATCGCCCGGCGCCTTTCCTCGTTGAAGCGTCGCAGGCGCTGCATCACTGGTTTGGCTTGAGGTCGGATATCAAGGGAGTGCTCGGCGACCTCCCTCGGAACGCCCGACATGTCCGAGGGGCTCCACGCAAAGATGTCGGCGTTGGCGCGGAGGAAGTCGACGAGCACTGCCTCCTATTTGGGGTCGAGGGTGGAGCTGACCTTAACTGTTCTACCCCCGAGATTATTCGGATCGAGGGGTACAACTTTGGTCTGCTCCGCGGGCTCGAAGTTGCCCGCGTGTTTGCGGTTGGCGTTGGCGGCCTCGTTGAGCATCTTCTCAAGGTCAGCTACCTGAGCTTCGAGGCAGGCATGGGCCTCGGCGCGCTCGACGCACTCCACATCGCATTGGTAGGCGTGCTCGAATGACGGCCCGACCGTGATGATGCCCTTCGGCCTCGACATCTTCAGCTTGAGGTAGGTGTAGTTGGGAACCGCCATGAACTTGGCGTAGGCAGGCCGTCCGAGTATGGTTTGGTAGGCACCTTGAAACCCCACTACCTCGAAGGGAAAGACTTCCTGGCGGAAGTTGCCCGGCGTGCCGAAGCAAACGGGCAGGTCGATCCGCCCGACGGGTTGGACCTTCTTTCCCGGAGCGATGCCGTGGAATGTAGTTAGGCTAGGCCGTAACTTGTCCACGCCAATCCCCATCAGTTCCAGGGTGCTGGAGAACATGATGTTGAGGCTGCTGCCTCCGTCCATCAACACCTTGGAGAATCGGGTGTTGCCGATCACGGGGTCGACAACAAGCGGATAATGTCCCGGGTTAGGGATGTAATCCGGGTGGTCTTCACGACCAAAAGTTATGGTCTCCGTCGACCAGTCGAGGTACGATGGCGTGGCTGGACGCATGGCGCAAACTTCCTGACGTTCGCGCCGTCGCCGTCGCGCAGACATGTTCATTGAGGGACCCCCGGCGATGAAGAAGACGTTCTCCACGACCGGGAACCCGACGCCGGCGGCATCGCCGCCATCGGCGTCTTTCCTCGCGTCCTTCTCTTTCGCGACGAGTTGTCGGTAGTGCTTCATGATCATCTCGCACTGCTCGAGGGTGTGCGAGACGGCGGTGTTGTGGTACGGGCACGGCTTCTTCAGCATGTCGTCGAACCGGCCCCCCGGAGGCGGCGGGGGTCGAGGTCCCCGCCGGGCTTGATCAGCGGCGAAAGCTTCGTCGGGGTCGTCTTTGCGCTGATGGCCGCGCACAGGCTTCGGGCCTTGCCGGCCTTGGTTGCTCTGCTTATGTGGCTTGGGCTTTTTCGTTTGCTTTGCGGGTCGGCCGCCCTCCGCAGGCACCTCCTCCACACGCTTCCCCTTCTTGCCATCGCAGATGGCTCGAACTGCTTCCTCCCCGGACGTGAAGCTGGACGCGATGTCGAACAACTCGCTGACGCTGGTGGGGTGATTGCGGCCAAGCTCGTGCACCATCTCGCGGCACGTCGTGCCTTCTAAGAAGGCGTTGATGACCTCGGCGTCACCGACATTGGGAAGCTCGGTGCAGCGCTTGGAGAAGCGTCGAATGTAGTCCCTCATAGGCTCGCTGGCCTTCTGGCGGCACCCTCGCAGGTCCCAGGAATTGCCCGGGCGCACATAAGTTCCCTGGAAATTCCCTACGAACAGCTTGACTAGGTCGCCCCAGTCGTGGATCTGGTTCGCAGGCAGGTGCTCGAGCCACTGACGGGCCGAGTCCTCGAGGTGGAGCGGCAGGTTGCGGATGATCATGTAGTCGTCCGTGGCGCCGCCTAGCTGACAAGCCAAATGATAATCGTTGAGCCAAACTTCGGGGTTGGTCTCACCTGAATACTTGGTGATGGTTGCCGGCTGTCGGAAGCGAGGGGGAATGGCCGCCGTGCGGATGGCAGGGCTGAACACCCGAGTCCCCGCGGGCTCAGGCGTTGGGCTCTTGTCCTCCTCCTCATCGAAGCGCCCCCGCGTCGTGGATGGTACCCTCGGCTCGTCGTGGTATCATATCTCTTGTGGTTCAGGGTGTTGCGGGCGTCGCCATCGTCGGCGGTGCCTCGCATATCCTGAAGCCGGTCCCTCGCCGGTCTTCGCTCGCCTGGGTGTTGCGTTATGAGCGCCTTGCCGTCGTTCGTTAGACGGTTCGGCGTCCATTTTACCCGGCGAGGGGTGTGGACGGACTCCTCATTGTCCTGCCGGCCGCCTTCGGCCCTCGAGTTGGCCTGCTGCCGAATGCGAGAGGCGGAGCTCTCAGCCTGCAAAACAGCCGCCTGCTCGACGAGGCTCCGCGCCTCGAGGTGCAGGAGTCGAGCTGATGGCGTAGACGGCTCGGGAATGGCCCGTAGCAGTGTTACTGCGGTGACGAGCTTTTGGCTTGCGCGCGGCAAGTCGGTGCCGTCGTCGTTTTCGATGCGAGCGCGAGCAATGCGCCCTGCAGCCCTAGCGCGATTGCCGCACTGAGGCTGCTGCGCTTCCAGGGTTACCCGCAATAGCTGCACCTGGCGGCGCTCTTCCTGGAGCTTGTTCTCCAGCTCTCTGACTTGCGCCAGCTGGGCCTGTACCAACGCTTCGTCACCTTGCGGCGTCGTGGCGTTGACGTTGGCGAGCACCACGGCCTCTGGGTTCGCCAAAGGACGGTCGTGGCCAGTTGGCGATGCCTCCGAGGTCTTGTCGTGGCCGGCGTCGTCGTCGGAACCATCTTCGTTTCCGGACCCGACGTCGTCGACGACGACGAAGCACTCCAGCAGAGGATCGCTTTCTCCTTCGCTGGAGACGTCGAAGCAGTAATCGACGGAGCTCAGGAACTGCCGGAGCGCCTCGGCGTCCCGAGGCCCGGCGTAGTCCCATTCCTCGCCGCTTGAGTCTGGTGGGTACCATTCGTCAGGTGATGCGGCGTGGTGGTGGGTCGTGTCGTCCGACGAGGATGAGTGGCGGGCGTGATGGTGTCCTCTGCGCGGGCGCACAGGACGCGCAGCCGTCCGTCCTCGAGGTGCGGCCACGTTACGCCGGTGCGTTGACGTGTAGCTACCCCGCAGAGGGGCAGGTTGGTGAGTTGCCCCGCCGCTGCGCTGGGCAGTGGGGGGAGACGCTCGAGTTGGCTCCGGCCGCACGCGTCGTGGTCGCCGCCCCCATCGTCCCCGGTGGGTCGGGGGTAGCCCGGCGTGCTCCGGGTTGGTGGCACTGCGACTCACGCTCATGTCGGCGCTGACCAACGAAGAGGTCGTCGCAGTAGTGTTTCGCATTCCCATCGGGAATTGTGCTGGCGCAACACCCGCCGCTTGGCGGCTCCCCTCCGCGGGGTCCGCCGAAGGCGGCGCGGCTTCACCTGACTGTGCGTCAGGTGGTGGTGCCCGCGGATCGTCCCAGTCGGGGAGTCTTATCCGCGAGGGTTGCTGCTGCTCGACCTGCACCTGCAGGCCTTGCAGCCGGCGGCGACTCCGCAGTCCGCCCGCCGTGGGCGACGACGGAGCGGCCTCTTCCTCATCGGTGCGGCGAAGCTGCATGAGGTAGTCGGATCCGTCGGACTCGAACGTCAGGCTCCCGAACTGGATGATGAATTCAGGTGGGAATCCGTTGGGAACCCCGTCGGAGGGCCCCAGCGTCGGATGGTCGTTGCTAGCAGCCATCAAGGGAACTGGTGAGAAAAGCGAATCGCACAACGCTTCCCCTACCTGGCGCACCACTGTCGGTGTTGGAAATGGCCGGCACTCCCTACACCGCACAGAAATGCGTTGTGTCTCGTCCCTTGATGGTCGATGCGGAAGCTAACACAAGGACACGGGTTTATCCTGGTTCCGGCCGCGGGGCCGTACGTCCAGCAGGGGTGTGCTCGCGCACTCGTATTAGCTTTGCACCGGGGTGCTTGTAGAGGGGAGCTACATGTGGATGCGGGAGAGGAGAGACGTTCTCCAAGTCCCTGGTTTGTGGTGAGAGTGATTGAGTCAGGTGCCGATATCGGGTGTGTGTTGCTGTGTGTTCGTGTCTCAGCGTGAGCTAAGGCGTGCGAACTGTCCCCCTTTCTACAGGGCTCCTGCCTCTCCCTTTTATAGTTCAAGGGGAAGAAGGATTACAGTCGTGGGTACAGTGCATACTACAGTGCGAGCTACAGTGCGATCTGTACGGTGTATCTTGCAGAGGGGGCGTGCTTGCTTCAGGCGTATCCCTCCCCTGTAGTTTAGTTGAGAATGTCTTTAGGTCCTGTCCGTTGGTACGGCGCTTCTTTGCATCTGTCTTGTCAAAGCCTCGAGGGGTCGCTCGATGCTGCCTCGAGGCGGCAGGACTATCGCTTGGTCCCTCGCTCGAGGGGGGCTCCGTGCCGCTTCGAGGGGTCGCTTGCCGGGGGCACGGAGGCTAGCGTGGTGTAGGCCACAGCCTAGTGTCAGACACCTTTACCAGTTATGATGACCAGGAGAATATGGCTTGCTCCGTTGGGCCGGTACGGCCGGCTTTTGCCCTGGCGACGGTGTCAGGCCGTATTCATACGGGGCGGCCACCGCTCGAGTGGCCCGATAATCTTCTGTATTCGCCATGGGGGGCCCCTTCCGTTGAGGACGGGGGCAAGTGATGTAGGTGTGCAGCCTACCGTTGCCACAGTGTACGCTCCGTCGCCCAGAGACGTGGTTGGCAAGGATTAGGAGACCCTTTGCTTGCCTTGCCGGACCGGCAACGTCGTTTGACCAGGGCTCGCCCCCCGGTCATTGGTGGTTTCTTGTTGGTGGGGTCCCCTAAACCCGCTCGAGGGCGTTTCTGCGTGGGAGGCGACGGGGGGCCCCCCGGTGAAGTTGTGAGGGAGTACGATTGGAGTCAGTGACACCAGGGGTACAGTGCCGCGCATGCCCCGCGCGGCTCTCGCCTGTCCGCGTTGCAGGGGACACAGTGCTCTCAGATCTTGTCAGAGGCGACGTGCAAGGAGGATTTCTCTTTTGACTTCAGCGCCCGGTGCGGGAGTTGGGATCGCCGGTCCCTGCGCCGCTGATGAGGTGCATACTCGAGGGGTCGAGATGAGCTCGAGCGAGGCGGAGTTGGGGTCTGTGGCTCGAGGGAGAGGCGTAGTACCCTCGAGCGAGGCGGAGTTTTGGGTGCGAATGCGTCATACCCTCACGGGCCATTGTCGGGCCTGGATGGCTGGTAGTGGGCCGCATGATTTTGCTGGCGTGGGTCCATGTGTTTGCGGGAGGTAGTCTTTGTTGTGCGTTTTTGAGGGTGGTTACCCTGATGATTAAGGGACCCCCTAATTTGGTCCCCGACAAAAACTATGTAGGCTTTCGCTTCGAATCTTTTTTGGTCGACATGCCAGGATTTTTGGAAACTGTCAAGAATGCATGGGATACTGAAGTCCACACACAGGACGCTATTCTCAGAATGCATGTGAAGCTCATTCGTACCGCAAAAGCTTTAAAACTCTGGCGAAGACAAAATCTAGGCAATTTGGATCTCCGGCTAGCCATAGCAAATGAAGCACTCCTCCTCCTTGACGTTGCACAGGAGCAGCGCGCACTCACGGTAGAAGAGCTGGAGTTCAGATGCTACCTCAAAGCAAAATCGGTAGGGCTGGCAGCCATCAAACGGACGCGAGCAAGACAACATTCGAGACTATCATGGATACGTAAAGGGGATTCCTGTACAAAATTCTTCATGCTACACGCCAACATGAGAAAAAGAAAACTCTATATCCCCTCGTTAGACTCGGCCCGGGGTACTGTGTCCAACCATCAAGAGAAAGAGGAGGTCATCTATGAACACTTTGTGAGTCTGCTTGGATCAACTCAAGAACGATCAGCACACCTTAATTGGAACAATTTGGGTTACACTTCCCATAACCTACCTGACCTGGAAGCACCTTTTGAGGAAGAAGAGATCAAAGACATAGTGATGCACCTGCCAGCGGAAAAGTCGCCAGGCCCGGATGGTTTCATTGGCCTGTTCTACAAACGATGCTGGAACATAATTTGGGCAGACCTTTTAGAAGCCTTGAGTGCCTTCCACCAGCTGCGTACCAGGCGATTAGACCTGATCAACGAGGCCAACATCATCTTAATCCCAAAAAAGGAGGGTGCAAAATCGATATCGGAATTCAGATCTATTAGCCTTATAAACAGCCTCGCAAAAATAATTACTAAAGTATTGGTGGATAGATTAGCACCTAAGCTCAATGATCTAGTCTCGGGCTGTCAGAATGCTTTCATAAAAAAGAGGTGTATCCATGATAACTTTATTTACGTCCAGAACGTCATTCAAGCGCTACATAGGAAAAAAAGGCCGGCCTTGTTCATCAAGTTAGATATTTCAAAGGCATTTGATTCCCTGAGTTGGGTTTTCCTCCTTGAGGTGTTGCACGCCCTTGGATTTGGACAGAAATGGAGAGATTGGATAGCGACTCTTTTGGCCACCTCGTCCTCTCGGGTACTATTAAACGGAGTCCCAGGCAACAAGCTTAAGCATGCAAGAGGGTTACGACAGGGCGATCCACTTTCGCCGATGCTCTTTATCCTTGCAATTGATCCACTCCACAAGGTGATCGAACTAGCAGCAAACCAGGAGATCATTAACCCAGTCCTCCCAAGAGCGGCCAAACTCCGGTGCTCCCTATATGCAGACGACACTGCGGTCTTTGCAAATCCGGACAGGCTAGAACTTCAACATCTTGCGCGAATAGTACAATTTTTTAGGAACTGCTCAGGACTCAAGGTGAACCTGAATAAAACGGAGATCTTCCCTATCCGATGTGATGGGATGCAGTTAGATGACACGTTAGCAAATTTTCCAGGCAAACTTTGTGCATTCCTACGAAAGTACCTCGGCCTTCCTCTCCACTTCCTTAAACTCAGACGATTAGACATAGCGCCTCTCGTTGAGAAGATAGGGGCTAGGCTACCCGGATGGAAAGGAAAATTGCAATCGACAGCAGGACGAGAAACCTTAGTCAAATTTGTTCTGTCTTCACAACTGATATATCATCTCACTGTATTTCCAGTACAGAAGTGGTTGCTGAAACAAATTGATAAGCTACAACGTAGTTTTCTATGGAAAGGGGAAGAACCGGAAAAAGTTAATGGAGGTCACTGCCTAGTAAATTGGCCGACTGTTTGCACTCCCAAGGAATTGGGAGGACTGGGCGTCCTTAATCTAGAAAGGATCGCGAGAGCACTTCGTCTCCGATGGTGTTGGTTTCGTTGGAAATATGAAGACAGGCCTTGGGCCGGACTGGACATCCCCTGTGACCAAGCAGACAGAGATCTCTTCCATGCTTCAACGGTAGTAACGGTGGGGAAAGGAAACAAAGCCAAATTTTGGCACGATAGCTGGGTTGATGGTCAAGCACCGAAAAACATAGCACATCTGGTTTTCGCCAAATCACGATGGAAGAACTTCACAGTCCAAAAAGGCCTAAATGGTCACTTCTGGATTCGCCAACTATGTAACCTAAACAGTGCAGCAGAGATTACGGAATACACTGAGTTGTCACTAGTACAGAAGTTCACATCAATGACAAACATCATTCGTCACAGTACATGCTCAATTCGTCATTGAAACTCTTCTGTGACGACTTTATGACGATTCTGAGATCGTCACAGAACGAGCATCACATTTGACGCACCGTGACGAATCACGCAATTTGGTCACAGAACTACTCGTTTTCCGTGACCTACACGGTTTTCGTCATGTAACAACTCGTCTTCTATGACTAGACAACATCGTCACTAATTTCGTCATGAAAGTGACTGCCACGTGGCGCCATGCACGCTAGAAGATGACGTGGCTAGGTGCCACGCTGGCAGCTGACGTGGCTCAGTGCCACGCTGGCTGATGACGTGGTCGGTTCCGCGCTGGACGCTGACGTGGCGACATTGACCTGGACAATAACGTGGCGCGTTCTGGTTGGTCCACGTGGCACATTCTGGTTGGTCCACGTGGCGCATTCTAGTCGGTCCACGTGGCGCGTTCTGGTCAGTCCACGTGGCACGTTCTAGTCGGTCCACGTGTCACGTTCTGGTTGGTCCACGTGCCGCGTTCTGGTTGGTCCACGTGTCACGTTCTGGTTGGTCCACGTAGAGCATTCTGATTGATCCGTACAAACCGATATAATAATACAAATTCCATTTAATTTTGATACAATTATGCACATCACATATCCATCAACACACATTTTATATACCACATCAGGTCAAATAATTGTGTACCACATTCAGAAACAAACTTGTTTCATCTTTCATCATCAACAAATGACAACTGTACATTACATTGGCTAGCTTACGTTACAATCTGACACTTCATTACTCCTTTTGCAAGCATGCAACTTCAAGCCTCCAACTCTTTAACACACTGAAATCAAATGGCCTGACAGCTGACAACCTAACCAACAAGAAACAAAAATTCTAGCTAGCAGCATCAACCACAGTTGTAATAGACAGAGAATTCAAACTGCCTAAGCGGAGTTTCCATTTATGCACATACGTGACAGCAGAAACATCCATCAATGCGAACAAATTCGTATCAGATTTGGGTCTTGTTAACAAAGTATTGTGAAACAATACAAATATACTAACACAGAAAAACTATACCTATGTGTACAAAAAGGTTCGTACAGCTTCTGGTACTTAGCTTCAAGTGCAGCTCATTCTTCAAAAAAGAGAGGTCCAGCAACACACATTTTAGTTGGGAATCAGTTTTAGTTGATAAAAAAGGCAGACAAAATGTTAGTCGCTGAGAAACTTGCAACTCATCAAGACAAATGACAGAAAACTACATAGCATAGATGCAAAATCAACAAGGAGGTGACACTGCAACACTACAATCAGCCTCTGGAATAGATCATGCATAGAAATTCAAAATCAATGGAACAACAGTAAGTTTTTGCATTATACCTTGCTCAGAGCTCTCTTGCCTGGGCACATCATCAGTCTTCTCTGCAAAAGAAACATTAATAAGCAAACCTATGTCAGCCGAAGTATATAAAAAGAGAAAAGGTAATATCAGGAAAGTAACAAAAGGTATTCGTTAAGCTCCTGCTCCAACAATAATTTTCATCAAGTTAATTTTCAACAACACAGGTACTAAAGTTAGAAACCCAAGTTAATTTTAATCAAGTAACCCAAGTTAGAAACACACGATTGAATGAATTTGTGTGACTCCATAGCAGACATTCCCAACAGTTGCAGATATGCAGCTAGCAGCCTAATTGTGTTATATTTGCTATGCAAAATTATCTGACAATTACTAGCATTGACTATGTTTAGTTTCCACAGGGCAACACAATTCTTACCATGCACAGGCAAATGAGAAGCAACAGCTGAAAAAGGCAATAACAAAAAACATAACATACTACAGGAGATGTTTTCCTGGCAGAACGGACAGTCAGGCAACAGGTCAGATCAGCTTCTGGATTTACACAAGCAAATTATAGTACAGCAGGAGAGATAACCGGGAGGATAGAATACAGCAACACAGTACACACATCACAGCAGCGTCATGCTCACACGCGCACACAGATCAGTCACACGCTCATAAACACAACACAGATCACTCATTATATTAACAAGGGCAAGTTCTGGCTTGCTGATTTTTCTTTTGTTTGCGGAAGTTCTGCGCTGACTAAGCATGTATTCATTCATCGAAGCAAACGAATTCCTACTATAAATGTCATGTCAAAGACATCATTAGTAACAATTAGCCCAGTTCTAACATTTAACATATCAGGACCAACCAAAAAAACATCCAGAGGGGAATGGGACTGAGGATTATGCGGTGGTGGGGCTATGGGAAGCGAAATCACCAGATCTGTAGCAGCTGCATTGGTCTCATGGAAAGTATTAAGGAGGCGTAGATCTCACCATTATCGATCCGCGTGGGAAGGAGGCGTCACCGACCGCGGGCGAACATCAAGGTCGTCGATCTGCGTGGGGAAGAGCCTTCTCCATCTGCACGCGGACCTCCAGCAGCGGAAGGTGAGAAGCGACAGGCGCACCTGCAGTTCCAGCACCGCCAATAACGGATCACAAGGAGAAACAAGATCACGAGGAGAAACAAGTTTCTCACCTGGAGGAAATGCTGCATCTCGAGGTTATTCATGGGGAATCACGGCGGCGAGGCGGCGAGAGCGAGGTTGTCGCAATGGCGGCTCGGGGCGAGCGGCGTCCGTTGGCCGCGCAAGCGCGACGCTGCGCCCGTTGCATCTGGTCCCCTCGCCGCTAGCGCCAGGGAGACGAGTCGGCCGTGTGGGACCCTCGCCGATGCCGCCATGGGAAACCCTAGGGCTGAGAAGCTTCGGCGCGGGGGAGCAGAGGAGTTGCGGAGTTGGTGTGACTTGCAAGGAGCTCGAGCGTGGGCGATAGAGAAGAACGGGTGGAGGATTCGGGCGGCGAGCTGTGCGAGAGTGGAGGGAGGAGGGAGTGCGGCGGCGAGTGGATCTGAGAAGGGCAGAGGCGAGGGGGAGGAGCGGCGGCGGAGACGGGAAGAGGATTGTGAGGCTAGGTTACAAGAGGCAGCCGGGTCTTTTATGCACATGAGACTCAAATCGAGTCGTTGGATCCTAGATTAATGGTTAGGAGCAGTCGGGCCTTAGAAGTAAACAGCCCATACCAGGTTTCTTGGCCCATTTAACCAAATCATTTTCTCATTAAATACAAAAGGCACCTTATAAAGAAACATGCAAAAATATTTATCTTATATATTGTAGCACCTTTTCTACTTGTGGTAGACTGTGTATGTGTTGTTTTATATGAGTTTCAGCTTTTTTTGGACAGATTTACTATTTTCTATCATTAAAATAATTTTATGTATTTTTAGGTAATACACTCCAAATTTGAACTATGTGTACCTCAAATAAATTTTTAAAAAATGCAGAAAAAATATATTTGGACTTATACGTGATATTGTAACCCATGCCTTTAAGATATGGGACAAATTCAATTGCCTTATATGGACAATGCAATCTTTTTTCTTCAAATTGCCACGTAATAATTACAATAATATCCAACTTTTCTCAAAAAATTCTATAAATTGATATGGCAACATACTTTTGGTCCATAAGCTTGCCATAAAAAATTTAGATAATTTTAGTGAAGTAAGACCATACATTGTTCATAATTTGATACATTTCTCACATAATTTCTTATAACTCTAGTCTAACTTTGATATTTAAGTAGCGCATTACATTTTTGAACTCATATGCAACTCAAACTTGGATAAAACCTTATGTTCACCATACCATTACAAAATATGAAGTTAGGTGACCAATTGTTAAAGAAAAATATGGTTTATCAATTATTTTTCTGTACAATAAAAGAAGCTATATAAAAACGAGATGAAAACGGAAACAAGTATGCAAACAAGCAATATGACATGAAAGATCGTGATTTTAGAAAAATTTAGGAAAAAAACCACCAAATTTGGACTTCATATGATCAAGAAATACTAATTACAAATTTTAATTAGAGATTAAAAAGAAAAAAAGATGATGCGGGGCAAGCTAGGCGCGCCACGTGGCCCGACGCTCCTGCATGGATCCGTGGCGAAGCAGTCAACCAACTGGGTGTTGCCACGTGGTCGCGAGATGTTGAAAATTGTATATATAAACCTTTATCTTTGTATGAATACTGTCTTGGCAGTAGCTCAATGGTGAGGCGTCCACTCTTCTTCCGTGAGGTCTCTGGTTCGAGCCTCTTGTCAGCCTGTTTTTCAGCATTTTTTCAGGGCGCTCGGGGTGATCTTTTTTGCCAGGCGCGCAGGGTGAGAGGCCCACAGTTTAGGTTTTTTATTTATTTTTTCCTGCCCTCCCTCTCTTATCTCTTCGGTGTCCACTCCTCCCCTCCACGGCTCCTCCCCCACTGCCATCGCCGCATCCCCGTCTCCTCGCTTCCCCCTCTCTCCGGAGCTGCATGCCCGCCTCCTCGCCCCCCCTCCCTCCGGCGCCGCGCCATCCTCTCCCCTCCCCCACTCCCGCCACGCCGGCCCCTCCCCTCCCTCTGGCGGTGGTGAGCACGGGCGGCAGCGGGCGGTGCGGGAGGCCGACGCGCAGGAGGAGGCCCAGCCACCGCCCCGCCGGCCCACCTCCTAAACTTTTTTCCGCAAGGCAACGGCGTACGTGTCCTCTCTGCCGTCGCTCGAGGAGGCCGCCGCCGCTTGCGTGCTCTCGTCGTCGGCCAAGAGCAACGACTTCGCGCTGCAGCTGGGGCCGGGCCACGCCGCGCGGGACGCGTTCCTCTCCACGTGGCTGTCTCATATGTGGATCGACGCCAACTCGGCCCTCTCCCCTCCCCCCCTGGTTCGATTTGTAGCTCTCCCTTCCCTCGCATGGTGGTTAAGTTTTTGGTATTTGGGGATGATTCAGGGCCCAGTCCACCCACAGGAATGAACTGACTTACAAATAGACGGTTTCAGTTTGAGTGTTCTTTATTAGATACAGTCTCAATTGTAGATTAATGCCTTTCTGGTACCTTTAGATTACAAATAGACGGTTTTTGGTAGGTGGTTGATTTCACTGGTCATGCATTGTCGAGTATCTTGTATTTGAGTTAATAGGAAGAAGTGACTGAGTTGCAACCTGTACCTGAGTGACTGAGTTGCAACCTGTACCTGAGTGCTTGGGGATGCTAGCCTCTCTCTTTCAGTAATACCAGTGGACCAGTGGTAAGTCATTCCATTTAAGAAGTGACTGAGTGTTGACGTGTCCTTTTGTGTTGTTTCCAGTCTTGTCTTAGCTATTGTCTTCCTGTACTTGAGATGACAAGCTCTTGTTTGTGCTAAATTGCTTCCTGCGCTTCGTCTTTGGGTGAGTTTGGCATAAATTCTTGTTACTTCTGCCTTAAAGTTTAGATGTGGTTCATGTTTTATTCATATGACAGAACAAAGTGCTATAGTTATTGCAAGTTTGGATATTTGACTGAATGCTCTGACTTCTAACAAAAACAAGATAGTAAATGAGTAGAAAAAAGAGGCTTAATACATGCATTAGCGGAACGTACAAGATGAGAGTTCGGGATTTTAACTTTTGACAGTTACTGGTAGGGGTACAATATGAGAATTTGAGATTTTAACTTTTGATAGTTACTGCACTGTGCAGTGACAAGAAAATCCGTTATTAGCAATAGTCAAGGCATATGTCTCCCACTTGCCATGTTGGATAAAGCACTACCTCCTTTTGTGTCATTTCATTACTACTTATGATTCAAACTGGTCTCTAATTGTGAAAATAATCGCAGCAGTCTGCATTACTCTGAACAAACTGCATAGTATCTCACTTAGGGAGCTAACTCAGTTGTTTGATTTCTTTATTCCTTTTTTATTTTATTAAAGTTTTATTAACTTGAAGTGGCAGAGGGATTATTGTTCTCCAATTATGCTTATATCCCTCCTCAGTCCTCACATGTGGACTGCCAGTTTTCCTGATATGCCATCTTTTCAGGCAAATAATTCTCCAGGAAAGAAGCAATGGAGTAGATCTTGGCTTGATTGGACAGCGGACTTCAGCGAAACTGTGGAAGATAAAAAATTCAAATAGTTTCCATGTAGTCGTTGTATCTCAGAAGAAGAATATCCCACCACGACGACATCTCAGAAGAAGAAGAAGTCATAATCCTGCTACTAAACATATGTGTGGATGCATCCTTTTGGTGCTAGTGATCCATCTTGTTCTGTCTTGTCCTTTTGGTGCCAAATTCTCTGGTTCTTTGTCCTGTCCTTTTGGTGCTAGTGATCTAACAATGTAAGACATGGTATTAGCTACTTCCTTCTATGTCAATTTATCCAGATTCAATAGACATATTTCCAGCAGTTCATTACCTTGTACTTTTCATGGTGATTATGGAAAGCTCATAGGAAGAATATAATTTATGTGTTTACTCCAACCATTTCCCAGAGGATAAATAATAGGCTGTATTTGTTTCTGTAAATGAAGACCAGCAGGTACTAGCAATGTTTCTGTAAATGAAACGATCAGACCAAACTAGTGTATACCAGCAAGTACCAGCAATTGAGCTGCCGTCCTTGCAGCAATCTGTGGTCTGTCCCAGCAGCAATCTGTCACAAGACTGTTACAATTGCAAAACAAGTTAATTAGTAATCAAAATGATTCTTGTAGTCTGGTGGTAAGGCCGATACATTTGGCCCACGCGCCCGTGGTTGGATTCCTCACGGTGTCACATTTTCTTAAGCTGTGATTTATTTCCAACCTATCTGTAGATAAATAAAATATAAAAGGATACAAAATTATAAGTTGTTAGGTGGTTTAGTGGTAGCCAACTACTTTGCTCATGAGCAGTCTGAGTTCAATTGGAATATTTTTGCCCCCAATTTTTTTGCGGGGCCCATTGAGTGTAGTACCATGTGCTATTTGCGGGGCCCACTAAGTGTAGTACCATGTGCGGGGACGTGTAATTTATGAGTGACGAAAATTCTCCGTCATAATTTTAACACAAAAACGTCATAAATGAGTTATGTTGATGGAGCGTTGTTCTGTGACGAAATCGGATGTTGTCCTATGACGTTTTCGTCATAAATTCGTAGAGCCTTATTTCCATCACTAATGATCCATGACGAAAACCAAAATTTCGTCATAGATATGCAATATTCAATGACGAAAATTAAAAATGTCACGAGAAAAATGTCATAGATATTAACATTTCTAGTAGTGTGTGGGAACAAATTCATCTGTTGCAAAGGGATCCAGGGGCGGAGGATGAAATCAAATGGCGATGGACACAGGACGGCGAGTACACAACAAAAAGCGCTTATCGCATACAGTTCACAGGACACACACCCAAACCCTACTTCATGCCAATATGGAAAGCCCGATCAGAGCCCAAATGCCGTTTCTTTGCCTGGCTTCTCTTGCATCGGAAAATTCTAACAAACAACAACTTGGAGAAGAGAGGTTGGCCTCATGGCCCCCTTTGCAGACTGTGTGATCAGGAGCAGGAGACACCCACTCATCTTTGCAAAGATTGTCAGTTCACGGGTGCGGTTTGGAACAGACTTACAGGTTGGCTTGAACTGCAGCATCTACCGAGACCATCTTCGGCGTCATCACTCAACGTGTGGTGGAAGAAAGCAAGAAGAGGCGTTGCACAAGAATTCAGGAAAGATTTTGATGGACTGATGATATATTTTTGGTGGAACATTTGGAAGGAAAGAAATCGACGCACTTTTAATCAAGATGTCAAATCCATGGATGAAGTGGCCTTCCTAATCAAGGAAGATCTCCTGCGGTATAGAAGAGCTAATGCACTCCAGAATGGTTTTGTTCCTTCTGTTTAGTGTGTTTAGTGGTTTTTCTGCCTTGTCTGTAGCTGCTAGTTGTGTTGCTTCCCTTAGTTGTGTTGGGTTGGTGAGTGGGTTGTTCTTGTTGTAAGTCGTTTTTGCTTTTGCTTTTTCTTTCTTCTAATAAATATTACGGCAAAGCTCTTGCCGTTCCGTTCAAAAAAAATTTTAGGAACCGCTGCTATTTAGGAACGGAAGGAGTAGCTTCTTCCGAGACTATTGGATTACTAGCGACCTTATATGCGCCGGTCGGAAAGCGTGTTTATGAGAGAAAACTATTTAAGCTGATGAATGAACAGAGATGGACGGACAATTAACTAACTCTAATGCTTCCCTTGTGGTTGTGTAGTAAGGAGTACGGAGTAGCTTTCAACTCAAAAACTTGAACTAATAGAGAGAGATGGACACAATTATTAACTTACTTAAACAGAGGTGCACCGTCGTGGTGGTGAAAAGTCACTACCCACATGTCAGACGGCGGAGAGGGTCCTTCACTTCCTTCAGATCCAGCTGGAGCATTCCCTCCTGAGTTGACTTCTTCGTCCATTACTTCCATCTCTTCAGGTTCTGGTTCCTCTTCTTGCACCGAATGCGACGAAAAAGAGGAAAGAGTGCTAGCCAATCTACGAGCACATTGTCTTGTCAACATCATCTATGGTTTAAGCAAGAAGGGGACACCCAAGTGGCCCACTTGCTTCTTCGGCATCTCGTACTCCAATTGTTTGCGTGTTTGTTATATATTCCTCCTTTCTATAAACATGATAGTGTCGTCACTGTAATGGAAGACCACGAGATGAAACTGGTACTCCATATTTTAGGTTGAACTGATCATTTAAAGCATACTGCATACTAGAGGCAGCTTCATCTATGCCGACGCTAATATATACCTCGTCCGCCATGTTTTTCGATCTGGCACAACAAAACCGATGTAGATGAGGTATTGAATGTGCATAATTCTAAGGGTCAATGTTTGAAGGCTTCAATCATGTGTTTCTTGGCCTCAAGTAACAAACTTCACGTCAATTGATTCTATACAATAACTCTTATTTTATACAAATAATTTGTGGGTTTTAATTTCTTTTGTCTTGCGATGCAGTATTCTTATCGTCGGCCTGCAATAAACATATGAATTAGGTCCAGACAACCTCATCCGCAACGGTCCTGTGATACTCTCTCCATCTACTTTTCTAAGGCATATCACGTTTTTTTTTTCACTTTTCTCATTATATAGGACGTGGCTTCTGAGAATCCGTGGTCCTCTGCCTTTGTACTTGGAAAATTAACTACAGGACTTCTGCATGCGGCTGTATGCAGCCATGCACATGTGAAAATCACATCTTTAATTAACAATAGCACATGGTTCTATGGTTTCTTAGTATCTAGAGTACCCTATAATATGCCTTATTAGAAAAATAGATGGAGGGAGTAAGAGGTTAATTCTTTCGGCTCTGCACCTTAGCTTGGATAGGTTCATAGCCCAAAGTTGCCTAGCCACAATTACGGCTGCCCCAGGTGTTTAGGCATGTGTTTGTTTTGCTACCTATGCTTAGGCGTGCCGTAGACGCGTAGGGCTTCTTCACAGCTATTTTTAACGCTAAAACGCGTCTAAGGTGTGGCGAGCAATTTGCTTGCCGCACTTGCGGCGTGGCCGCAGCTCTGGCGCGGCAACCTGTGGCTCTAGTCCAAACGCACCCGAGCTGTAGTAGTATCTAATGAGATTGCCATGCATCTGTCCGGTACTTATATATAGAATGTGGTTTCAAACGATTCGTTTATCATTTCCTAATGCGCGGCTCTTCTATTATGTATTCGAACGATAGAGTTTACGTGCAAAAGATAGATGGCTATATCTTATACTAGTTATTTTTAAGCGTAAAATGAAGAGACCAGTTGTGTACAGGCCGGGCTGTTCCATATTCCGAGGGTACGTCTCCGAGCAATAAAATGCCCGTGAAGGCCGTGAGCAGGACGTGTTAATCTACCTAACGTGATCGATGCAGCGTGCGTACCTTAGGTTGATGTGAATGCACTGGCGACGGTCAGCCAGTGTTTGCTCAGCGCCCATGTCACACCCGGTTTTAAAGGTAAAATCAGATGCATCTCATATGTGCGCCAGGATCAGTTTAGACACATATGGTAGACGTCACAAGTGAATATCCATAACCATGCATAACGAAAGAGTATTAAAGTGCATTTATTACAATCTCAGAGTTGACACAAATATCATAGCGGAAGACTTAAATAAACGTTCATCTAACGAAGCAAAAGTGACTCCAACTCCACAGGCATTAACTGGGGGAGACTCGCCTAGAACTCCTCAAAATCAGTAGTGAAATCCTCAAAATTCTACCAATCTGAGCAGCATTCCGGGTGTAGTTGATGCAATAAAAGAAAGAAAGAAAACAAGCATGAGCACATGACGTACTCAGCAAATGTAATATGACATACAAGGCTGAGGCAAAAAGGTTGGCTGACCATACTGCAGTAAGCACTTTTAGTTGGTCAAGTTTTATTAAGCAACTATTTACTAGCAAATGAAAGTATATACCACCCACAAATTAATGAATGTCATATTCCCAACATATTCATATAACCACGATTTAGATCATGTTCAAATATGATTATCATGTAAGGGTCCAGGCCGCTCTTGACCGTGAGCACGGCTGTTATAACAGTTTTACACTCTGCAGAGGTTGTACACTTTCACCAAAAGCCGTGATTCCCATTGCCGAAGCATTGTACCCTTCCCACACCACGTGGACCGAATACTGGGTTTCACTATGAGACCTTTACAAAAGCACTCTAATAAATGATAGCCCGCTGAGGTTTCCAGTTCAGAAGCAAAGCATAACCCTCCCTAATGAGGTCTGTCTCTTACCAAAGCCCACAGCTCAAGAGGACCGAGCTATACTCCGTCAACCGCCGCCCCCCATGCCCTTTTCGAGTAAAGCTACCATAAACCAGGGCACCTAATTAGTCAGTCAAAGCCAGAGCCACATGACACTCATGGTTGTACTGTTTTCCTGGGTGGTTCTCCATGTTCCAATTAAAAAAAGATATGATCTTGCCAATTAATTATTTAAAAGAGTATATGGAACATAGAGTAGGGGTTCATTTAACCAATCCTAGTTGAGCAAGCTAAGCATCATCTACCATCAAAGTTAATTAAATAACCCAGTTTCAGGGACAGGAAAATATAGTGGCTAGTCAAATCCTTAAATAGGAACCCATCAAATTAAGACACATGCATGGGTGGTGAAATTAATAATTATTAGGACATTTGCATGACATAATACACTTGCCTTCTTCCCAACTCTGTTGCTGCTCAAATCCTTCTCCAACAGCTGGTTCTTCAGAGAAATCCTCGAACTGGTCGTTTCCTAATCGCAGCACACATTTACATGCAAGGAAACAATACAACAAATAAGAAACAGTACACCAAACAATTCCAACAGAAGAAAACAACAGCACAAAACTAATCTACGCGTTACAACGAACGCGTGAGCGCGAGAATCACTAAAATCGGAGTTAAAACGCAAAAGATATGGCTTTTCTAAGGTTCAGGGACTTGCTGGCAAAGTTTTAAAACTTCTAGGGGCTTAATTGCGAAAAACCAGGGGCTAAAACATAATTTTGTATAAAAACTCGAGGGCTAAACCATAAAATAACAGGGGCTGGACTGCGGTTGCTATTTTAAAACTTGCAGGGGCTAAAACGAAAGAAAACATGACCTAAACATAATTATTTTTGAACTAAACTGGACCGCGGGTTGATTTCCAAAAACTTCAAGGGCTCTTTTGCAAAGTTGCAGCGCTGACCGTTACGGCTCTGTTTGACTTGGAAACTCGGGCTGACGTGGACCGTTGGATTTCGATCTGATGGTCCAAATCAGATCGGGCCGAGGGGTGAACGCCGGCGACGACGGACGCGGCGGCGCCGCTCGCTCCCGCGGCGGAGCTTCGCCGGCGACCCTCGAAAGCGTGCTACGGTGCACTAGACCCTACGGAAGTTGGCCGAGGAGGAAGAGGGGAGGATGGCGAGCTCACCCCGGGGGTTCTTGACGACGGGAGAGCGACGACAGCGGCCGGCGATGATCGACGGCGGACGGCGGTGCTGTGACAATGACGGCGAGCCAAATTAGCGCGGGGCGCGGCCAAACTCGAGGCAAGAACACGAAGAAGAGGTTCGGGGCTTCAAGACGAACCTCCTGGAGCCGCTCTGGTCGAAGGAGCGGCGGCGACGGGGCGACTCGGCGACGGCGGCGCGGAGCTCGGCAATGGCGGCGGCGCGGGCGCTAGGGTTGGCGGGCTCGGTTGGGTTGGAGGGGAAACGGAGGCGGCGGCCGCGATTTAAGTAGGCCGGAGACCGGGGCTTCGGCAGGCGTGCGGCGGTGGGATTCGAAGTCGGAGCGGAGGCGACGCGGCGTCGGGACGGACTCGGGACAGAGTCCCTGTCGAGGACGATGAAGCTGACAGCCGGGCCCCACCTGTCGGCGGGAGAGAAAGAGAGAGACGGGGGAGAAATGGAGCGGGCCGGCGCTGGGCCGAAAGTGGAGAAGCAGGCCGAGGAAAAGGAATCGGGCCGGGGAAAAAAAACGGGCCGACTCGGGTGAGGAAGGAAATAGAGGGGGCACGGCCAAGCTGGGCCAAAAGTTGGAGGGGCAAAAACGAACTCTACCTATTTTAACTTTTCTAAAACTCAAACAAAAGCAAATCAAATTCGAATTTAAATAGAATTTAAATTCCAACTTGATTTACTGGCAACCAAAAATATATGCAACAGCATGAATGCAACAAAAACTTATTTTGACTAAAATAATTATTATTATGATATTTAAATTGATAAAAGGCTAGAAATTCCAATTAAATCCTAGAAAATTTATTTAAGCCTTAATAATTCCTAGAAAAATTCAAAGGGTTGCTACAATTTAATTGTGATGAATTTTAGGGTGTTACAGCCCAGGGCCGCGTTTCTTTCGAACTTGGAAAAAAATTTCAAAGAGAATCTTGCATGCATGGAGTACTAAATGAAATCTATTTACAAAACCTTTTTAGGATGAGTGCAACTTTGCGCGACGAATCTAATGAGCCTAATTAATCCATGTTTTGCTACATTAATGCTACAGTAACCATTCTCTAGTCGTGTGTCAAAGGCCTCATTAGATAGGTCTCGCGAAATAGTCCAATGTTGTGAAGGTAATTTTTTAAACTGACTTTATTTAATACCCTTAACTATTGGTCAAAGAGGGTGGAAAAATATTTCCACCATTAACGTTGTGCCTGCTGTTTGGCCCTATTGGACGTACTCCTGCCGCGCGCGCAGAGATGCTTCAGCGGAGTGACGATGAAAAGTCCAAAGGCGCGCGCAGAGATCCACAGAGGCATGTCGAACCATCGAGAGGCCAAATAAATTCTAGCATGAAGTTATTGCAAGAATCAGACCTCCTGCCGCGCGGGAGCGAATTAGCTCACCCGTGGGCTAACCAAACAACACGGCAACACCCACTCATCCCTCCCTCCTCTCTTTGGCCATGTTTTTTTTTGTTTGCGAAAAGTTTTCCGAAAGAAATCTTTTTTTATGGAGTACTAAATAAATAAAGACTATTTGTAAAACCTTTTTAGGAATGAGTGTAACTTTACGCGACAAATCTAATTAGCCTAATGAATCCATGTTTTACTACAGTAATGCTATAGTGGGGGGCTACAAGTAAGGCGGGAGAGGAAGTCTCCAAGTCCCTGGGATGATTGAGGCAAAATGCCAATATCGTTGTGGTGGGTGTGAGCGTATCTTTGGGAGTTGCCAGGAGTTGCCGCCCCATGGGAGGGTGCCAGTCTCACCCTTTGATAGACCAAGGGGAAGACGGCTTACTGGAGTGGTTACAACTGTGGATAAAGTACTTGGCTACAGTCGTGGTCTACGGTGAGTCGTGGCGTCGGGCGTGCGTCCGTCCTGGCGAATCCTTGCTCCTGGCGCTGATCGCGGCCGCGCCTTGGCTCTGGTCTATGTCGTGGAGCCTCTTATGTGCTTGTCCTGGTGCGGCTTCGAGGGGTGGCTTGACTGGGGTTGTCGTCTGCCTGCCCGTTCGAGGGTGTCATCGTGCCCGCTCGAGGGGCTTGGCTCAGAGAAAGGACGAGAGTTGGCAGAACAGGAGCCGGCGTGGTGGCCACTATTGAGCACAGTGCGCGACGTGCCTGGTTTGCCGAGGAATGGCCGAGAGTTGGTGGATTTGACCTGGCCTGTGTCATCTGCATGGCCGCGTCCGGCCAGAATCCGCGCCCGGTCGCCGTCCGTACGCCCGCTCGAGGGTGCCCCCATGCCCTTTCGAGGGCTGCGTTGTGGGGGATGGATGGGAGCAGGTGGCACAGTGTGGCGGAATGACGCCTGCAAGTCCGCACAGGGCGCTGCAGGCCCGGCATAGTGCCGCACACGCCTGTACAGTGGCGGTGAGGCTGCACAGTGACCGGAGCAGGTGAAACAGTGGGCCTGACGGTCTCAGCGGTGCGGCGTGGGGAGAGATTGCCTTTGGATTTTGGCGCCTGGCTGATGGAGCGGTCATTTAATGCCGCTGTCGGGTGGAGCGGTTGGACGTGCCGAGGTGTGTCTGGGGGAGGCCTCGAGCGAGGCGGAATGCGGTTGCTCGCTCGAGGGGGCGGGTGACCCTCGAGCGAGGCGGAGAGGGGGCGTCTCTGTTGCGCTTTCGTCGGGCGGGCCCGGGCGGATGCTGGGCCGCGCCAGGCTATAGTGGGTCGTGGTGCCCGCATGGTTTTGGCCCACGAGGTTTCTCAGGTTGTGCCTTTGTTTTGCGTTTTTTAGGGTGATTACCCTGGTGGTTAGGGGACCCCTTTGGTTTGTCCCCGACAACCTGGAACACCAAAAAGTGACCAAAAAACTAAAATAATATACACATGCAACAAATCATGAACAATCTGGAACAGAACTTTATACATTTATAAGAAAAATGTATTCTAGGAATAAGTAGTGTAAGAACTCCTGGAACTAAATAAACATACCACATAGAACAAATCATAAACACTTATGAAACAATAAATAATAAATAATACAAACATACTATGAGATGTTTTATCAATATTATATGATAAACCTAGCTAGAATACATCATTATGAATCATTTAATGAACCATTGAGAACCATACAAAGTGCGCAACATCCAATGAATGATATGAGAAAATGACAATAGCACAGAAGTGTATGAACTTTCATTATGATACCAGGAAATAAAATAAATACACTAATATAAATAACAAAAGTTAAAATGCATGAAAAAGAATTTGTTCTATAAAATGCCTATAATTTTGTGGAGCCTTTTCGTTATATTTTGTTATAATTTCTCGTCCAGCCATGTCCTTATTCTTTTTCTTATTTGGTTTTTCCGTAGAGATTCTTTTTATGAGAATTAGAAACAATTTACTCTTCTTTTTTAATGTAAATTCTACTGCCACATTATCTTTTTTTTTCATAGCGATGTACTCTCTCGGTCATATAATTATAGATAGATTTAAGTTATTTTCAAAATCTAATTTTTAATTTTGATCAAAAAATCTTTGAAAATAAATAATTTGAAAGTAAATATTACATATTATAGTAGTTGGTTTCATGGAAAATCTACTGATATAATCTGTATATGTTATTAGACTATAATTATATCATTAAAAATGAAAACATTGAATTTGAAGAAATGTAAATGTAGTTGTATTTTGCAAAATATGGAGTAATCAAGGGTATAGGCGGAACTGTTTCAAAAGAACGGAATAGATGGAACTTGTATTGTAGCTCGGAGTATCAACTTTAACTACACATGTACTAAAGATCCAAGATTGGAGGCCTCTCAATGTCCCTGATACTTGCAATAGGCCTCACTATACTGTTCAGGTGGGCCCTATGTGTTGTTCAGTGGGTCCCATGGTAAGTGGCCCATGCTGATGTTCATGCGGGCCCATGGTACCATTTAGCGGGCCCCACTATATAGTTAATTTTTTCAGAATAATTCTACATTGTTTCTGTACAACTTTTTAGCCAATGCCATTGTCCATGGAAGGATTCAATTGTATTTGATTTTTTACAACGTATGAAAACAATAGTAAACTTTGTAGCCTTACAATTCTTTTGACTTTGTTCCCTCAAATAATCATAATCTCATAAAGTAAAGTTAATTACTATTTCTATTTGTCTTTTATTTTTGTAAAAATAAAATCATGAACTGATGTAGCATGGCATGTCGATCAATTCCTTAGGTGTCTCAATCAACTACATATACTAAACGTGTAAAAGTAAGTGAATTTCTAGCGACGCACAAAATTTTATTAGAATTAGTGATCATTTCGATTTTAGATTAGCTATGTTTTCTCTTGAGGAAAGATTAGCTATATTTTTTAGTATATAGAATAACAATCTTGTATTGTATACTGCGTAGTATAGTTGTTGTTTTCAGGTTAACCCCAAGCTCGGCCCGCATCGCGTGCGGGACACTCTTGCGACCGCGTCGCCATCTGTTAGTATATATCATTATTACCGACTGACTTGTTCGGATTTGGTTCGGGCCATGGGGGGTGCAGCGCGGCCGGCCTGATCTCCGGCTCCGGCTGGTACGTGCCTGCCGGCTGGTACGCTTGCCGCCTGCGGGCAGGGGAGCTGAGGGGGAGCAGCGATTTAACGGCGGCCGCAGCGCGCGGGTCCCGGCCGGCTGCCACGCCCTGAGCCCTCGTCTACATGGACATGGCGGCGGATAAGGATGGAAACGGATCGAATACGGATGGAATCGGACTCGGATAGCACTTTTTACCATATTTTATTTCGAATACGGATACAGATTCGGATATTGTCGGATACGGATACAAAATGGATGTCTCAGATTCAGACACGTTCCGATAATAGTAAAACAAAGTGTTTGAGTGTAAAAAAAAGTGTTTGAGTGTAATTTATATAGATAATAGAGTAAAATACGCCCACCATACAACAACTTGTTTCCTTGTATCACTTTAGTCCAACATCTTATAAAACGTGCAAAATTATACATGAACTGGCAGTATGTTGTCGCGGTGTTGTACGCTTTAATCTACATAACCCCCTAATGCTGAATGTAGCTACAGCCGTATGTATTAGTTTGATGAATAGTAAGCCAAAGTGGAAGTTTACATTACTGCAACCAATTAAGTTTGGATTTTAACCCAAATGTTCATCCAAGTTAGTTTTCATGCAATTTGGACGCAATAAACGTCCTTTTTGTAATGCAATGTTCTCACTAGGCTTGACAATGAACCGCTTATAATTATAGTTCAAGACTTGCTCGTGGAGTTCAGAATGAAAATGAACCAGTTATAGTTCAGTACTTGCACATTCGTATTTGGTAATTAAATTGGAACAACTACTTGAAAATATCGATAATCCAAAATGAAAGTGATAGTTCCTGAAATTGTAGTGACACACGTACAGTTAGCATCCTGTGACCCGTGCACCACACCGAATCAACAAGCGATCTACACAAATTGCATGCAGTGTATTGGGAATTGGTCATAATCAAGAAGGGGGGCATCTCACGCACGTAGCCACAGTTCCATCAAAGTCATGGAAGGGGAAGCATGCATCATGTTCCGTGGAATCGCTGCTATGCACCGACCTGTTAATATCGTGGACTTTGTTTTGTGCCCGAGGCCTAAGTATAGTAATTGATGTTCATTTTGTTTTCTTTTGTTTTCTCCATGACACAAAAAGTAATTAATTAGATCGTGATGTCCTCAGTTGAAGCAAACAAAAGTACACAGGCGGTTATCTGTATTACTGTATTATACTGTACGCCACCTTCACTTCGTGTCATGCTGCTAGTGTGCGTATTTGGATCGTAAGTGAGCACATATGACAAGTTGATGTATCTATTTGCATGTTTTGCAAGATGTTGGACTAAAGTGATACAACGAAATAAGTTATTGTATGACGGACGTAATTTACTCTAGATAATATATTAGTTTGAAACTAATTCAAATAATATGTTTATAAAATGGTTTAAATATGCTTTTATTCTATTCATATACGGATAATATCGGATATTTGATCCATATCCACATTTATTTCGAATTCGGATATATCCACTTTACTTATCACATCGAATACGGATACGTATGCAGATAATTTGGATAACCATTTTACCGTTTCCATCCTCAGCGGCGAACACGTAGCGTACGGCATCGTCGTCCACGCGCGCACAGTGCGGCCAGCCGGCCGTACTGCGTACGCTGCGCCCTGCCACGTGCCTCTGCCTCTCTGGCTGCGTGGACTGATTAGGGCAGGCAGGCATGCAGATGCAGGCATGCAGCAAGCGATCGATCCAGTGGTGCTGAGGTGTCACTGCGGCACCTCCTGGAATCCCGCCGCGTGCCCGGGTGTAAATAGCTAGGCAGATCAATCAGCCATGGGCATGGGCGAGCTAGCTAGCCATGGCGCCCGCCACCGACGGGCGACGGGACAGCAACACCCAGCATGGATGGGAGTACCGTGACGACGGGGAGGACGACGCCGGCCTTCCAAATCCCAACAAACTTGGGGCCCCGCATACTCGCGGGCTCGCCTGGCACTACTAATTTGGAACCCACTGGCTCCGACGAATGTCCCTGGGCTGGGGTTGGGCTTCGGGCAAACAAGAAAAGGAAAGGGGGAGCACGTATACAGTAGGCCCTGCACGGGTTGGGCTGCCCTTGGCGTAGCCGATAGGGGCGTGATTGGTTCACTTCTCCCGGGAGCCTGGCGCGTAGCAGGCATCCAGGCCCATGGTGGCCAGGCCAACCGCGTGCAGCTGCGAGTAGTTTGGTTGCCGATTCTATCGGACCAGGCTGGACGGAGACACTGATTGGTTGCCTAGCCGGATAAGCATTCAATGCTATTTTTCATCTGCACGCCTGCACGAGAGCTCATCGCACGCACCGCGCGAGCCTGGCTCCGCAGAAACGAGTAAAATTTTCGTATCGCGTGAGCCAGGCTAGGGGAGCCCTTTTGCATCTGCAGGGCCAGGCCCGATAGCTGCTGCAGAAACCAATCAAGGCCACACTGCATGCGGCGAGCCTGGATGGCCTCATCTGCAGGTAACCAATCAGCCCCTAGGTAGATAGGCCCACGCTTCAACAATAAAAGGAAAAAGTCCAATTTTCCTCCCTGAACAATGGGCCAAGTTTGTGTTTCCACCCTAGACTTGATAACCGTTCGAATAGACTCCCTAGACTCTTAAAACCAGACACCTGACCTCCCTCACCTAAAACGAGTCATGTTTTGTACTACGTGGAGGTAAATTGGACTTTGCATGATAGTTCGAGGGATCAAATAAACTTTATAAAAAATATTATTAATAATAAAAAATACATACAATAAAAAAATCCTAAAATCTAGTTCAATCTTAGAAGATTCATAGAAAAATTAGAAACTAATTTTCTATATTCAAATGAGACTCAGAATGTATAATTCTACATATTTTATAACACAAAATTTCAGAAATTATACAAGATAACAAGGATAGCTACTAGCAAATAAACACCAAAAAGAGAACATAAAGATTAAATAACTATAAATTAGGAGCTAGAAAAAGAGCATGATTTTAGAAAAAATAAATTTAAACAAAAATTTGTGATTTTTAATTGTATACCTTTTCTAAGAAAAAGGTTACTTTTGATAGGTTTATTTCTATAAAGTTCTAAAATATTTAAATTAGATACTACAAGGAAGAGCATGATTTTAGAAAAAAAATATGAAATTGGTTTCGTGATTTTTCGATTAAAAACAAATTTTCTATGAATCTTCTAAGAACTAAATAGATTTGAGGATTTTTAATTATATATATATATATTATAAAGTTCATTTGATCCCTCTAATTATAATGTAAAGTTCAATTTACCTCCCTCAAATCTAACGTGGTGCCACGTACGATAAAACTGGACTTGTTTTAGTTGAGGGAGTCCACGTGTCCAGTTTTGAGAGTCCAGGGAGTCTATTTGCACAGTTTTCGAGTCCAGGGTTGAAAACCAAACTTGGCTTATTGTACAGGGACGTAAATAGGACTTTTTTCACAACAAAACCATGCAGCACATTAGTTGGGCCAAAAGTGTTAAGCGAACCTTTGAGGCACACAAAGCTTTTGGGGTGTGTCAGACAATTGTATCACGAACATACAGGGAAATCTAACTCTATGGTATTGCGGGCCTTTAACAGGTTTAACCTGTACGCTTTCTTAATCACACTCTGCAGAGGGATCTGCAACTAGAACAAACCAACTCAATCAAAGGCCAAGTGCCTTCTCTCTCCTGGCCGGCCAAGGCCACTCACCAAAGGAAGGCCACTCCCCAAAGGAAATAGTAAAACCAACTTCGAAACTGTCCTGGTCTTGCAATCTAAGACTATGACTTCCAGCGCCCTGCCTCCGTGCTCTCTACTCTACCTCAGGCTGCCGGTCAATCAAGACAATCAATTTGCCGTGGATTGGTAACATCCTAGATTTGCATCAACTAAAATCTAGGTGGCGTGAAAACAAAAAAAAAAGATGCCAAGAAATATTACTGGTGTTGATGGTGTTGACGTAAAATCTGCACCTCACGCCAAGCACACAGCAAGCCGAATTAGCTGGCTTCACACGTGGCCCGGGCTTTTGAATCCGGAAGCGTGCCAGTCAGTTTGCCTGAAAACTAACAAAGGGACAAAAAAGTTTGCGGCGTTGAAGCCAATCTCGAAAGACATATAGCTACGGACAAGCTATCTGTCGGCAGTTAAAACCACATTCGGCAATCGGCAAGGCACACAAGGAGCGCACTGCCGAATGCGTGACGTAAGCATGACGAAAGATCGGCTTTCAACCGAATGAACATTGTAACACATACTCATAGCCGATTAACGAGAAACAGAGCATGATAGATAAATAAAAGGGTGAAACATGATCATAAATTCGCAGTAAACAAGGAATGCATAGGCCGAAAGCAGCACCCGTCAAGCATGATAACAAGACAAGTTAATCCACCGCATGATACGACTTGTTTGAGACCACACCACTAATCAGATTAGACCAATCCACCGCATGATACAGTCTAATCATGAAAAGCTAAAAGCATTCAATGTTTAATTACGAACCCACAACGCAGTCACGAATTTACATTGAAAACAAGAATGCATAGGCCGAAAGCAGCACCCGTCAAGCATGGCAACGAACGAGTTAATCCACCGCATGATACAACTCGTTTGAGGCCACACCACCAATCAGATTAAATCAATCCACCGCATGATACAATCTAATCGTGAAAGGCTAAAAGCATTCATTGTTCAATGCAAACCCACGAACACACGTTCACTCGTGAGAGCACTACCGAATGCGGCTATTTAGCCGAATCGGGGTCCATGGCGAAGGAACAAGCCTAATCGGTAAAGATAAATCTATCAGATCGAATCGAATTCTAATCCACCGGATGATTAGCTCTAAGACGACCCAAAAACCTGCATCTACCGCATGATACCCGGTTCTGTCAAGATCTACACGATGCCGACAAGCTCGAACCCGCAACACGTGGCAACCTAGATCGGTTTCGGATTCGGCTGTGAGGGGATAATTTGTCACATCGTGAAGTAGAGCCGATTCTAGCCGATCTAGATTGGGCAAAGGTGTGTTGCATGAATTAAGCACATAGTAAAAATGAAGCAACACGGGGTAACTTAATGAATCTGTTAGATCTTGCCGAAATCTAACAGAGCCGATAACTTGGTCCATACTAGATCTTAGCCCACCGCATGGCTCATGACCTAACAGAGGAACCTTCTTGAGACCACAACTTAAATCAACCGGATGATACTAAGCATGGTAACAAGACTACTTGCATCAAAGCTTAAATCCACCGCATGATACTAAGCATGATACAAGGTTGCCGGTACTTACGGAGGTCGACGGATCGATGACTCCTCTCGAAGAACTCGACGACTCGACTAAAGGACTCGATGTTGGCACGGGGCCGGTTTGTTGTATGATTGATTGTGTTCTCTTTTACAATTGCCATGGGTTTATATTTATACCCAGGTCTTGATACAACTCCTAGTCGGACACGACTATAACACTTGTTTCTAAAAATAGATGACGAATCTTCGTGCCCATATTGCGCTCCTTGTTCGAACCGGCCTTTTCCTTATATTGATCCACGTCATCATGTCTTCCCGAACGCTACCACTCTTCGCCTGCGGAACAATGCCTCTGCCGAATGATGACGCATTCCCGACCGCAGAGTATCTCTGCCGAACGCTTCAGAGAAAACCCCTTAGCCGAATGGCGACGCGTTCCCGACCGCAGAGCATCTTTGCCGAATGCTTCAGAGAAAGCCCTTTAGCCGAATGGCATCCTTCCACCAAATCCGGCCCACATGTCAGCCTCTTCCTGGTGCTAATTTTTGGTGTCAACACATGCCCCTTCAATTTCGGGATAAAGGATACTTTTATCTCGGAATTGACCAGGAATCCCCAACATTTCCAGGCTGAGCCCGCTCGACATCCGTTTTACCTTTTGAATCTTCAGAGCTCTCATCCGGATCCGAACCCTAAGTCATCGACTTCCAGGATTCAATCTTCAAATGGCGAATCAAGATTTTGCCCTCCAGGTAAGCTTCAATCCCCTCAAGCATATTCGGCATTCTTCTTTCGATTTGCATCTTAAATTTCTTCTCATCTCCTTCCACTCTTGATAGGCCCTGGCTGCCGAAATCCTTATCCCTGTTAAGGAAAAAGCTCCATCTTATTTCCTCGGCCCTGTAGGGGATTCAGACCCTTCCGAAATTATTGCGGCCGAATCTCAGAGGATTCCTTTCAAGATTTCGCTGACAAAACCTCATGAGTGGCAAGACGCCTTCAAGAACTGGCCCTTGCCCCCAATTGCCGGCTGGAGAAATTGGTATAAAAGGATGTCTGATGATAAAAGCCCCCAAACACAGAACTGGGATCATCTGTGTATTTCTCATTGCCTGGAGCTGTCATTAGCCGAAACACCAAAGAATGAGAACCTTCTGATTGCAGCTTGCCATTTTTGGTCCAATGGTACAAATACCTTTCTTTTTGGTCATGGCCCAATGTCTCCTACTTTGGCCGATGTCTACATGATGACCGGCCTGAATGTTACAGGAACTGTACACCCATATGATCACAAAGGTTCCTCCAAGCAGACAGGAGTAAAAACAGGGGTTGGATATAAGAGATACATTCAGAATCATATGTCTGACGGCCCTCTGACCGATGTCGAATACAATGCCTTCCTGAATATGTGGCTATGTAGATCAGTCTTTTGTGGCAAAGCCAACGAGCCAACCTTAAATCACATCGTGATGGCTGAAGAGCTGGCTGCTGGAAAAGTCATCCCTCTTGGAAAATACCTCCTGGGAAGCGTCTATCATATGCTCAATCAAACCACCCACCTGATGCATACTAGTAAGAAAATCCCCTGTGTAAATGGTCCCTGGTGGTTTGTCCAAATGTGGCTGCAGTTATACATGCATCAAATCGTTGCTATTGACCTCAACAGCCGAGACTTCCCTTCAATCAATTACAAAGAAGGAGAAGCCCGGAGAACCAAAGGTTGTCAAACCTATGGAGAAGCTGCTTCCACTGTATCTATCAACAAGAACATTGGTGAACTGTTTGAGCTCTTCTTCAGAGGCTTTGCTCATCCTCTTTGGTTCCCATATTTGGATAATGACAATCTTACTCTCCCTTGCGAATTCAGCTTTGAGACTGGATGCACTGATGTACGATCTGTAGCAATTTTCAATGCCTTCATCCAGCCCTGCATCCTGCCAGCCGAATTCTGTGGAGGGAGGCTGGTTCAAAGCACTTATGAATATTATCAGCCAAACATGATGGCTAGACAGTTGGGATGTGGCCAAGTGCCCCCCAGGCTATTCTTCCATGAATTCCTCAGGCCTAGGGAGATTGTCAAGGATTCCACAGAGACAAGAAGGATTTTTACTTATAAATGCTGTGGAACTATTTATGCACCTGATCCTTTTGTGCCAATAATATCTGCCCATCCTTCCTTCACTCTCTGGTGGCAAGAATTCCATGATCATATCTTCAACATGCCAATCCATCCCTTCTGCCTTGAATTAATGCCTGATTATCAGCCAACTGCAGAGGTAATATGCCTACTCCTTCATCTGTCTTAATAACATTAACCCCAATCGATTCTGACTCTATTATTTTGCAGGACATAACACCTGCCCCTCTTGCCAGGGTAATTTTATACAAAACTGCAGGCCCAATCTCTGCTTTGGGGCACCAATCTCCTACCTTGGCTCAGCTGATGGCTAGACAAGCTTCTTCAGATCCAATACTTACTAGACCATCATCTGTCAAGAGGAAAACTCTTTCTTTAACTGCCCCTTTAGTTGTAAAGAAGAAAAGAACAAGCAGCAAAATAATTGCACAGGTCAAATTTCTCCTTCCTCGAGTAAAAATGCTAATTTCATTCTGCTCATTTCTGTTCCTTTATGATTTCAGGCCAAATCACAACAATTGGCCATTAGCACAGGACCTGCCGATGCTTCAGTGATCAGTAAAATTTCTCACCATCTTGTCCTTTAAAAAATTCTTTTTCATCGGCACTAACTTTCTTTCAGTCACAGAGCAAACTTCAATGGATCCAATTTCGGAGAGCTCCTCTTTTCATCAAGAACCAGCTTCAGCTCTACCTGATGTACCTCAGCCAGAAGCCTCATCTCCACCAAAGAACCTTCCAAGCTCTCCTCAGCATGACATACAAGAACCTTTGCCTGAGCTCGAGCCGCCCTCTCTCTCCATCCAAGAGATCAGGAATGAGGTAGAGATAATTTCCCAGTCTCCCCAGTTCTTTATTCAATGGATAATCATTAATTCGGCAATATCTTTTTCCAGGAGAAAATAACTTCATCACCCAGCTACTCATTTCCCTTGGATGATCTTGTTGCCGAACAAGCAGAGGAAATTTCTTCTAGTCAGACTTTATCAGAAGAAACCCAGGCAAAACTAAAGGAAATCTTCTCCTTTCTGCACAAAGACATCCAGGATCAAGTCAAGGATGCTGATCTTCTGAGAGATATGCTTGAGCCCATTGAACAAAACCTTCCTGTTAATATTCAAGCTTCTTTGGAACCAATCTCTCAATTGGATCAAAAATTTGCTGCAGTCAGACAGGTTCTGAAAAGTCAATCTTTACAACCAGCTTTAGAACAAAGAAGAGCCATAGCTAAGCAATCCTTGAAAGATCTGTATATCCAAGCTCAGAGCAATAAAGAATTGTCAGCTAGACTGCAGCCAGCACTTGATCTGAAGAAAATCAGAAAAGCTGAGCTAGAAGCCGAATTGAGGACTCTGTCAACCAAAATCGAAGCTGACGAGAAGAAGTTAGCCGAACTCCCTGATCTGACAGAGAGGATACGAAAGGAAGCATCGGCAATTCTATCTGAAGATAAACAGCTCAAAACGAAGCTCTCTGCTCTGATAAAAACCCAAGAAGCAGGCAAAAATCTTTTGGAGACCATTAATAGAATGATATCTGATGCTAAAGATGTAATCTCCAAGTACTTGGGTGTGTAGTTGTATTGAATATTTAATTAGCCGAATGTCTTACCAACTTTGTAGTTTCACCAATCTTTGCTTTCTCTCCATTGTGGATAACTCATTCGGCAAAGCTGGTTTTAATAGCGTCAGACCCGAAAACGCTTCAACCATGACATAGACGAATCTCATCCAGTCAAAGCCGAATACGACTCGATAAGAATCCCAAACGACATGAGAACCGATCGGCTGGAAAATCCTTTCCACCTTCCGAACTCTTCGGAATACGCGCCACGATCTTTGGCCACGATTTCCTCTGCGGGTTCTATAAATAAACACCCAGGCAGCCCACAGTTTTTTCACAAAGTTCTTCGTCTTCCAAGTTCTTGCCGGCTCAAGTCATTCTTTTCCTCATCCACAGTAACTCTGAGGAACTTCCAATGGCCGACAACAACAGGAGGCGCCCGGCCGTCGATGAGGCCGAAGGAAGCCGCGCCGGCGCTCGCCGCAGGTGATTGGCTGCTTGCTTCTCTCTGTTCTTCTCGAGATTTCCTTTCTTTTTCTTGACGAATCTTCTTTGTTCTTTCAGGGTAATCCAATGGATTGCCGGCGCTGGTGCGCCAGTTGCGGCTCCAGCCGCTACTCCTGCGGCGTCCAACTCCTCGAGTTCGTCCAATCGGACTCGTTCATCGGACGACTCCCGCTACTCAGACGGCGATGCTCGCCGATTCAAGGCGGAGCGCGACGACTCTCGTCGCGAACTGGAGATCATCTCCAAGCAAGCCGGGATTGCGGACCTCGAATGGCAGGCCGAGCGCAAGCAGCTGCTTGAAGTCATTGATGGTTAGTCCTGCAATCTGCTCAATCTCAATTCTCGTCCTCCAAATGATATTAATCTGTTATCCCCTTGTGACTTTGCAGCGCGTGATGCTGAACTTGATCGACTGAAGGCGCTGGTGGAGGAGCTGGCGGACAAGGTGAACGCCCAAGGGGACACACCCGAGGCACGCCTTGGTGCGGTGGCAGGTCGTGTCGACGAAGTGGCTTCCCATGGCGTTCGCCTGGGCGTCGCTGCGGGTCTCGTCGCTATGTCGACGCACACCGGCACCGACTATTCCAGAATGCCGGTTGGTTTTGCCAACAACAACCCAGAAGACATCGACGACATTGACGCTTCCATTGATCGTCTTGATGGCCATGGCACCGCCATTGCCGATTCCATTCATCCCCAGTCTGTTCTGAACAGGCTATTTCAGAAGTTTGTACTAGGGATTCATGGAATTTCGGCAATAAAACTTATCTTTTGCGTGAACTCTTGATGTAACATATTCTGTGCTAAGGGCAATACATTCAGTACTGGCCATTTTCCTTTTCTGTCAACATTTGTTCTGAAGGCGATTTCTTCCCGAATATCGGCTGTTCGGCAATTTGATATATCAATCATCGATCGATTTCAATACTGGGATAATACCTCTTCAAATATCTTCCATTTATAGCAGAAGCAAATTCTTCTCCCAATAATGTCTTCAAAATATATGCATTTCCAGGCACGCACCTAACCACTCTGAAAGGACCTTCCCAATTTGGAGACCATTTGCCGAATGCTGCATATTTGGTTCCAATCGGCAATATCGCTTTCCAAACTAAATCACCTTCTGTAAATTGCTTAACTTTCACCTTCTTATTGTAATACTTAGCAACTCGCATTTTGTTCCTCTCAATATTCTCCAAGGCCCTGAGACGAATCATATGTAAATCTTCTAATTCATCCATCATCAGATCATTGTAATCTTTAGAACTTAAATCCTTTTGCAACTTTATTCTTCTTGAGTCTAATTGTATTTCCCATGGCAAGATAGCATGATGCCCATACACCAACTCATAAGGAGACGTCTGTGTAGCCCCATGTGGAGCCATTCGGTAAGCCCATAGAGCCTCACTGAGTACCGAATGCCACTTTCTCGGCTTCTGATCAATCTTTTTCTGTATAATTTTAATCATAATCTTGTTAGAAGCCTCTGCCTGACCATTAGCTTGGGCATAATAAGGAGAAGAATTTAACAATTTGATGCTCATACTTTCAGCAAAATCTTTGAACTCTGAAGATGTAAATTGAGCCCCTTGATCTGTGGTGATTGTTTGAGGAATCCCAAATCTGTAAATGATATGTTCTTTAACAAATTCAACCATACTCTCCGACGTCACCCTCTTTAATGGAATTGCCTCAACCCACTTGGTAAAATAATCGGTTGCCAAAAGCACAAACTTATGCCCCTTGCTAGATGGAGGATTTATTTGGCCAATCAAATCTATTCCCCATCCTCTGAATGGCCATGGCTTGATAATGGGATTCAAAGCCGATGCCGGAACTCTCTGAATGTTTCCAAATCTCTGACAGTCTTGACATCCCTTATAATATTCAAAACAATCTTCCAACATTGTCGGCCAGTAATATCCAGTTCTTCTAATAATCCACTTCATTCGATAGGCCGATTGATGTGCTCCACACAACCCATCATGTACTTCACTTATCAGCCTTTTTGCTTCTTCATGATTTAAGCAATGTAACAGCACCCCATCCAAGGATTTATAATACAAATCATCATCAAGAAGAACAAACTTTAAAGCTTTATACCTGAGCTTTCTAGAAACCTTTCGGGATGGATTCTCCAGATAATCGGCAATCTCTTTTCTCCAATCATCCTCTGCCAGATTATTCCCGAATGCATATACATCATTAGCAAAAACTTCTCGAAGCTCTTTATAACCTGATGCACTTTGGGCCAATCTATTTGCCTCTTCATTATCCCCCCTAGGAATGTGTTGTAGAATTACTGACCGAAAGCTCTTCAATATTTCTTTGCATTCTTCATAGTAATTCCTCAAGGTATCACTTTTGCACTCATATTCACCATTCAATTGTTTTATGACCAATTCTGAATCTCCAAAAATTTCAACCGCAATGACCTTTGCTTCTTTCAAATATTGGAGCCCTTTGAGCAATGCCTCATACTCAGCTTGATTGTTAGTAACAGCAGATTGAATGGGAACAGCAAACTCAAATGTTTCTCTTTTGGGTGAAATTAATAAGATACCTGCTCCACCACCTTTGTTGCATGAAGATCCATCGAAGAACAACACCCAAGGAACAATGTTAAGCAAATTTATCGATGTATCATGATGTTCAGTAATGAAGTCGGCAATAATCTGTCCCTTAACAGCCTTTGCCGATTCAAACCTTAACTCAAATTCAGACAAAGCTAAAATCCATTTTCCAACCCTTCCGTTCAAAATTGGCATAGACAACATGTGTTTTATCACATCAAACTTTGAATACACAATGCATTCGGCATGTAGTAAGTAGTGCCGAAATTTTGTACAGGAGTAGTAAACACATAAGCAAAGCTTCTCTATAGCCGAATACCTTGTCTCTGGATCTAGTAACTTTCGGCTAAGGTATGCAACTACTTTTTCTTTCCCTTCAAATTCTTGAATGAGGGCCGATCCAATAGTTTGGGCATCGGCCGCCACGTACAACTTGAAAGGCTTGTTCAATTGTGGAGGTACCAATACTGGTGGCTTCTTCATGTACTCCTTTATTTCATTAAAAGCCTTCTGTTGTTCGTCACCCCATACAAACTTTTGATCTTTTTTTATTTTCAACAGTGAGGAAAAGGGCAACACCTTTTGTGACAAGTTTGATATGAACCTTCTCACAAAATTTATCTTGCCAAGCAGTGATTGTAGCTCTTTAAGATTAGTTGGAGGAACAATTTCATCAATTGCCTTCATGCTTTTCTTACCAACTCCTATTCCTCCTTCATGTATCAAAAATCCCAGAAACTCTCCAGCCGAAACTCCAAAAGCACACTTGTTCGGGTTCATCTTAAGCCCATGTTTCCTGGTGCATTCTAGAGTTTTCCTTATGTCGGCCAAATGAGACTCATGATCCAATGACTTGATCACCACATCATCAATATATATTTCCACATTCTTGCCGATCAACTTATGAAAAATATAATTCATAGCCCTTTGATAAGTTGCACCGGCATTTTTCAATCCAAAGGTCATGACAACCCATTCAAACAACCCTATGTGTCCAGGACACCTGAAAGCTGTCTTTACTATATCTTCCAATGCCATATAAATCTGATTGTATCCTGCGTTACCATCCATGAAACTGAGCACTTTGTATCCAGCAGCAGCATCAACCAATGAATCAGCAATAGGCATTGGATATCCATCCATGGGTGTAGCCTTGTTTAGGTCTCTAAAATCTATGCAAACCCTCATTTTTCCATTTTTCTTATAGACAGGAACAATATTAGAGATCCAATCCGCGTATTTACATGGCCGAATGAAATTTGCATCTAGTAATCTTTCAATCTCCTTTTTCACATCGGCCAACACTTCTTCCTTGTAGATTTTTCGGGGTGGTTGCTTGTAAGGCCTGTAACCAGGTTTGATTGGCAACCGATGCTCAACAATAGAACGGTCTAGACCGGGCATCTCCGAATAATCCCAAGCAAAGCAGTCCTTATATTCTTTTAACAATGTCACCAACTTTTCTTTGAAAACCGAATCCAAGTTAGCACTGATAAATGTCGGCCTTGGCTTGTCACCATTTCCAATGTCCACTTCTTCTAATTTATCGGCCGACACAAATCCACGTCCTAATTTTCCATCAGTTCCATCAATTGGATTTTCCATCAAAAATTACTATGAGAGCCGACTGCTTCGATCGGCTGCTGATCACTGCTGGCTGGTGCCACAGGACCTTCTCCCCAGTCTTTGCCTGAGAAACAATCTATGCCTTGATATTCCCAGAAAGCTGGTTCCATATTTGCCACGCTTATTGAATCATCTGCTTGGACAATCTCCACCTTATCATCTATCCACTGAATAAGCTGTTGATGCATAGTAGATGGAATACAACAATTTGCATGAATCCAATCTCTTCCAAGCAGCAAGCTATATGCCCCTTTGCCCTCAATGACAAAGAAAGTCGTAAGCAGAGTCTTGGACCCAATCATCAGATCAACGTGCACGCATCCCTTGGTGTCCGAAGGATTTCCAGCAAAATCATTTAGAATTATGCTCGTTGGTGTCAAATCTCTAGGGCCCATACCAAGCTTCCTGAATGTGGTATATGGCATCACATTGACAGCAGCTCCTCCATCGACAAACATCTTGGTCAATGGTTTGCCATTAACATATCCCTTCAAGTATAGTGGCTTCATGTGCCGATTATGGGCTGGCTTCTCAAAAATAGCTTGTTTGTTCAACATCAATTGTGCCATTAACCCAAATCGTTCGGCATCATCTATATCGGGCAATATCTCTTCCTGTACAATTTGGTTAGCTGGAGCCATGAATTCATTCGGCAGAAAAACATACCATACATGTAGGAGCCGAATGACCATGTTCGTCAGGCCTGTCTTTTGGGAGCCATATTGATTTCACCTTGACCTTTGCTTGCTTCAATTCCCGATTCCTCAGGCGCTGTACTCTTCTCTTCTGGCTCTTCCTCAAACCAGGTGGGCACCATTGTCCTTCTTGCCACACATAAGCATGATCTTCTTCTTTTTCACGATCAACCCACCTGTAATCAGTATGTCTCTTTCTTGGTTGATCATTAAAACGCCGATCATCACTAGGATGCACCCTGTCAATTCTTTCATGGACAGATCGGCGATTGACAGTTCCCTGCCTATATTCATCATACCTATTATTGCATTCAGGACAACTATTCCATGTGGGAAGCTTCAAACCTTCGTTCCAACAGTGTCTGAAGAATGCACACCCCCAATGCGCACGTTCCTGCTCTCGAGCATACTCTTCTTGTTCTTCCTCAAACCTTTCTTCTTCGCGCCTTCTTTTCTCCTCCTCGTATTCACGCCTTTGAAAACGCTCTTTTTCTTGCTGACGCTGCCATTTGTTGAGGAGAATACGTGTAGTAACTCTAGGTTTAAAGGATTCTCCCACTTCAAATCGGCTATTCGGGAACCGAAGATTTTTCTGGCGAATCTGTTCAATTGTGATCTGCCGAGTGGGATCAACTGAACCATCCTGTCTTGCCTTCTTTGAGGTTAAAACTTTCAATCTTCCCTTTTCTCCAGATGGAACAGCATTTACCATATTAACCGAGAACCCGATCATATTCTGAGGGAAAGGGTTACTGTCCAGTTTCATCTTGTTGTCGAATTTCAGATGTCCTTCCTGGATAGCTTTCTGAATCTTCATCCTAAAGACTCTGCATTCATTAATGGAATGAGAATTTCTATCATGAAACCCACAGTACCTCTTATCTTTCACTCCATCGGGCCGAAGCATAGAATGCCCCTCTGGCAATTTGATTCGGCCTTCTTTCACCAGGAACTCAAACAATTTGTCTGCCTTAGTCACATCAAAATCATATGTTCCCTTCATTTGTTTGATCCATCTTTGAGCCATTGTAACTGGTTCTTTGCTCCACACTATCTCTGCTGCGGCTATCTCCTCGCTATCTTCATACTCATCTTCTTGATCTGCTCTTTCAAGGAATTGGTTATAGATGTCAGCTACATCATTATTTTTAGCAAATCTGGCATCTTTCTTGAAACCATTTGCCTGGTTACTCATCAAGGCCAATCTGTGCGACAACTGGCCCAGATCATCAAACTCCATCCCGAATAGCTTCTCCCGAATGGCAGGCAGCATGCCAGCTACAGCCATACCAGCCAGCTGGTCATCAGGTATGTTCAGAGAAAAGCACATGCTTTTCGTTTCCCTAAATCTCCTGAGGAACTCCGTAGGTGTTTCATTATTCCTCTGCCTTAAGCTGGTCAAATCAACCAACTTTTTCTCGGTACTGCCAATGTAGTAATGAGCATGGAATTTCTGCTCCAGGTCTTTCCAAGTACAAATCGACTGAGCAGGCAAAGAAGCAAACCATGTAAAAGCTGGACCCGTCAGTGATAAAGGAAAGTATCTGATTCTGAAAGCCTCATCTGCCGAAGCCTCTCCAAGCTGCATCAGATATCGAGCTATATGTTCCACAGTGCTAGTATCATCTTGTCCTGAGAATTTAGTAAACTCTGTAGGCACCTTGACTTTATTCGGCAATGATACCCTTTGGTACCATTCCGGGAAAGGAGACGAGTACATGTACCCCTGAGTTTTAGGCTTCAGACCGAATTGATTTTGCAATACATCGGTCATTTTTCGCACCATGAGGTCAATACCGGTATCTTGATTCCCTGGTCTCCCAGCAAGCATGCTTGCAGTACCAACATATCCAGGATTCGGGAGAGCGTCGATAGCATTGTAATCCATAAACTCTGAATATCCGTTTCCATATAAATCCCTCTGCAGTCTGTTGTTCAAGGGAGATATCTTGTAAGCAGAAGCAGGCGGATTCTCTGCGGTGCCGAATGCCATATCACCGTATGTGCGAGTTTTCGGCAGTGCAGGCTGAGGATCTTGCCGAATCGGTTGTCCATTTGTATCTTTAGCACCAGAACCTCCAGTTTCATCAGCATTTCCTTTACCATGTGGTTTCTGAACTGGTGCTTGAACATTGAAGTATGTCGGACCACCCAATTGCCCATGTATCTGCTCGAAGGGTTTATCCACATGCTGACCAAAAATGCTTACCATTATATGCCGAAAACTGTTCAAGAACGCAGCATTGTGATTGGTCATTGCTTCCCCCAAAGCTTTGTATAACAAGCCCGAGAATCTCTCCCTTTCTTCTTCTTCAGTAAAATCAGACTGCCCAGGAAGGAGAACTCTTGGCAAGTCGGACTTGAGAAACGGTGCACCACTCCTGTTCTTGGCGAAAGACAGTAAACATTTGTTAATGAATTGGCCAGCAGCAGCCTTTACCATCTGTTGATGCTCTTCAGACAACTCTTCCAAAGTGACATCCATGATGTCGCTCAACTCAGGCATCTTGAAAACTTGTGTGTGTGTCCCACCAGGCGTGCCAAAAAGTGTGTTGACGTAAAATCTGCACCTCACGCCAAGCACACAGCAAGCCGAATTAGCTGGCTTCACACGTGGCCCGGGCTTTTGAATCCGGAAGCGTGCCAGTCAGTTTGCCTGAAAACTAACAAAGGGACAAAAAAGTTTGCGGCGTTGAAGCCAATCTCGAAAGACATATAGCTACGGACAAGCTATCTGTCGGCAGTTAAAACCACATTCGGCAATCGGCAAGGCACACAAGGAGCGCACTGCCGAATGCGTGACGTAAGCATGACGAAAGATCGGCTTTCAACCGAATGAACATTGTAACACATACTCATAGCTGATTAACGAGAAACAGAGCATGATAGATAAATAAAAGGGTGAAACATGATCATAAATTCGCAGTAAACAAGGAATGCATAGGCCGAAAGCAGCACCCGTCAAGCATGATAACAAGACAAGTTAATCCACCGCATGATACGACTTGTTTGAGACCACACCACTAATCAGATTAGACCAATCCACCGCATGATACAGTCTAATCATGAAAAGCTAAAAGCATTCAATGTTTAATTACGAACCCACAACGCAGTCACGAATTTACATTGAAAACAAGAATGCATAGGCCGAAAGCAGCACCCGTCAAGCATGGCAACGAACGAGTTAATCCACCGCATGATACAACTCGTTTGAGGCCACACCACCAATCAGATTAAATCAATCCACCGCATGATACAATCTAATCGTGAAAGGCTAAAAGCATTCATTGTTCAATGCAAACCCACGAACACACGTTCACTCGTGAGAGCACTACCGAATGCGGCTATTTAGCCGAATCGGGGTCCATGGCGAAGGAACAAGCCTAATCGGTAAAGATAAATCTATCAGATCGAATCGAATTCTAATCCACCGGATGATTAGCTCTAAGACGACCCAAAAACCTGCATCTACCGCATGATACCCGGTTCTGTCAAGATCTACACGATGCCGACAAGCTCGAACCCGCGACACGTGGCAACCTAGATCGGTTTCGGATTCGGCTGTGAGGGGATAATTCGTCACATCGTGAAGTAGAGCCGATTCTAGCCGATCTAGATTGGGCAAAGGTGTGTTGCATGAATTAAGCACATAGTAAAAACGAAGCAACACGGGGTAACTTAATGAATCTGTTAGATCTTGCCGAAATCTAACAGAGCCGATAACTTGGTCCATACTAGATCTTAGCCCACCGCATGGCTCATGACCTAACAGAGGAACCTTCTTGAGACCACAACTTAAATCCACCGGATGATACTAAGCATGGTAACAAGACTACTTGCATCAAAGCTTAAATCCACCGCATGATACTAAGCATGATACAAGGTTGCCGGTACTTACGGAGGTCGACGGATCGATGACTCCTCTCGAAGAACTCGACGACTCGACTAAAGGACTCGATGTTGGCACGGGGCCGGTTTGTTGTATGATTGATTGAGTTCTCTTTTACAATTGTCATGGGTTTATATTTATACCCAGGTCTTGATACAACTCCTAGTCGGACACGACTATAACACTTGTTTCTAAAAATAGATGACGAATCTTCGTGCCCATATTGCGCTCCTTGTTCGAACCGGCCTTTTCCTTATATTGATCCACGTCATCATGTCTTCCCGAACGCTACCACTCTTCGCCTGCGGAACAATGCCTCTGCCGAATGATGACGCATTCCCGACCGCAGAGTATCTCTGCCGAACGCTTCAGAGAAAACCCCTTAGCCGAATGGCGACGCGTTCCCGACCGCAGAGCATCTTTGCCGAATGCTTCAGAGAAAGCCCTTTAGCCGAATGGCATCCTTCCACCAAATCCGGCCCACATGTCAGCCTCTTCCTGGTGCTAATTTTTGGTGTCAACAGATGGATATATATATGATCAGCACAAGGAAGAGTTAACCATGCGAAAGTACGTGTAGCACACAGCTACTAAGTCCCTTCATACATCACCTTGATAGATTATTGATTTATGCGAAGGTTATCGCTCTGTTGTGTGCTATTTAGTGGACACGTAACGAGCTGTTTTTGTTGGGAAAAACTGTAAAGAGACTATTCTTTTGGCTAGCAAAACATCGGAGTCATCCTTGAAAAGATTATTTTACCAACGTTGAATAATGGCCACTCGAAGTTAACATCGACCTTCAAAACTTATTTGCAGCCCCGTCTCTAAAAAATAGAGGCACAAAATAAACACTCAACTTCAGTGGACATATGAACTCGGGCCTCTATTTCTCCGTGGGCCCACCTGTCAGCCGCATCTACCTCTCTCCCACTTTTGGAGGGGGAATTGGAGGGCCTCTAGAAATGGAGGCTTGGAAGGGAGATTTGGAGGCCTATGCAAAATGCAGGCGCATTTAAAGGTCCTGCTGGAGTTGTGTTTTTCTCCAAGCCTCTAAATTTCAGAGTATAGGCCCATATAGAGGCCCCTGTTGGAGTTGCTCTTAGCTGCTTTTTTTTTTCATCGACTCACCATGCATGTTAGATGGCTCCAAGGCCACTTGATAAATAAAGCTAACAATACTAGCGAGCTAAACACCCACCTGCATGCAGACTACTAGAAAAAAAATGCTCCGTAATCCGATCCCTATCGAGGGCGCGCCCAGGGAAGATCATCAAGTAGCAGGCTCAAGGCTGATGCTCTCAACTTTCCTCATCAAAGAACTTGGGGCTAGCTGAAGCTGATCATCCATCCATCAATCGCACTGTCAACGCCGAACAGCCTATTTTTTGGCCCCATCAACCGCAATGTCAACGCCGAACAGCTTGACGACAGGGTCCTGAACAGAGATCGCATCAGTGGCTGTGCCGGCATCCTTCTTGTTCGGCTCCTTCTTCCTGTAGTCGATGAGCAGCTGCTGCTCCGGCCCAAACATCCAGTTGGAGAAGGCCACAGTGTCTCCGGCCCGGAGGCCCTTCTCCTGGACGAAGCGGATCCAGCCCGTGGTGAGCATGTAGCTCTGGTTGCTGTTCCAGTACGAGTACCGGAACCGCCACAACTTGCCCTCGCCGTCCTCCATGACCAGGATCGTGCCCTTGCCGGTGGCCTTCTCCGCCGTGCGCGGCGGCGGGAGGTGCCTCTCCGCGTGCTTCTTGGACAAGACGAGGCGGTTGAGCTTGCCGACGTCGCTCGGCGTCACGACCTTGTCGAAGAGGGGCACCCGAGCCCACGCCGGCGGCGGCGGCGCGCGGACGGCCCGCCGGAGCTCGTCCGCGTAGGTATGGTCGCGCAGCATGTCGACGATCTCGGACTTGGAGTGCGCGGCCAGGAAGGCGAGCTCGCGCCTGCTCGCGCAGCTCGCCGGGAAGTTTGTGGCGGCCTCCGGCCAGCCGCGGAAGCGGAGCGCCGCCACGTCGTAGGCGCGCGCGGCGGCCTCCTCGTCGGGGAACGTGCCGAGCCACACCCGGTCGCGGCCGTCGTAGATCTGCGCGCCCCAGCGCCCGGCTGGCTGCAGCACGACGCCATTGAACCTCGAGGGCTGCCGCCGCCCTGCTTGAACCACCTGGTCGTCGTTGGCCGCAGATTCTGGGGACGAATCCATGGCGGCCAGCAAGCGGGCTAAGTCAGTGCCGGACTCCGTCGTGGTCGTGGAAGACGACGTCGAGTTGAAGCGCCATGAGGAGGCCATCCGGCCTATTGGTTGGTCCTACTACTATTTTGCTAGCTAGCTCTTCTTGTGTTAGTGTGTTACGTCGTTGGTGCTTGTGCTTGACTGCTTATGCCTGCATATATTGAGCGTGGTGTGTTTTTCCATTTTACACAACAGGAACTGCAACACCGTACGGCTTCGCGTGTGTATTTATGTCCGCGCGCCAGTTACACTGCCGCAGGGACTACTGTATTGTGAGGCATGTATATACATGTACGGATTAAGGATGGAAACGGTAAAAAAGTTATCCAAATTATCCGATATCCGTATCTGATAAAACGTAAATATGGATATCCGTATCTGTATTCGTTTTAATGTGATAAATAAAGTGGATATATACGAATTCGAAATAAATGTGGATATGGATAAAATATCCGATATTATCCATACCCGAATAAAATTGTCGGGGTCAGACCCAGGGGGTCCCCTAACCATCAGGGTAATCACCCTCGAAAAACGTTAACCACAGAAGGGCCGAATCACCAGCAGCCCGAAAGGGCCACCAAGGCAACGCGGCCCGCCACAGCTTACGGCCCAAATATAGCCGTCCGAACTCGCCTGACAAGGGGACCCAAGTGGCGACCTCCGTCTCCGCCTCGCTCGAGGGCCGCGTACCCCCTCAAGCAGGCGAACCGATTCCGCCTCGCTCGAGGGCACCCCTCTACTCAACGCGGCGCGCCCCGGCGCCCCGCCCGACAACGGCATTTAATGCCCGCCCCATCAGGAGGGCGCCAAAGTCAAAAGGCGATCTCTCCCCACGCCGCGCCGCTGACACCACAGAGCTCGTTGTTCCACCTGCTCCGGTCACTATGCGTCCTCACCGCCGCTGTGCGGACGTATGCGGCACTGCGCAAGGCCCTGTGCGGACTTGCAGGCATCATTCCGCACCACTATTCCATCCACTCTCGTCCTTTCCCCCCGGGTGCAAGCCCTCGAATGGGCGTGAAGAACCCTCGAACGAATATACGAGCAGCGACCGAGTACGGACTCCGATCAGGCGCGGCCCGGTGATGACGAACACCGGGTCAAATCCACCAACTCTCGGCCATTCCCCGGTAAGCGGGGCACGCCGCGCACTGTGGTCGACAGCAACCACCATGCCGACCCCTGTGCCGCCAACTCCCGTCCTTCCCCACCTGCCACGCCCTCGAATCAACCAGCGGCGGGCAGCTGGGCACGGATTACGGCAACGGCACCCCTCGAAACCACTCTAGGACAAGCACAGGGACGGCCACGACGCCCGCAGAAGCCGGAGCTCGCCATAAATCCCCTGCCAGGGTCAAGGACGATCGCATGCCCGGCGCCATGCTCTCCAGTGCGTACCCCTGTAGCACACACTATAGTTGTACTTGTAAGCCCCTCCCCCCTCTCTCTCCTTGACCTATAAAAGGAGGAAAGGAGCGACATGGGCGGGGGAGAAGGAGGAGAACGACGAACACACACACGATCACCGCCTCACGCGATATTGGCACTCGCCTCAATCACCCTCTCACTCCACTTCAGGGACCTGGAGACTCCTTCTCCTCTCCCACCTCGCTTGTAGCCCCCCACTGCAAGCACTCCGGTGCAAGATAGTACAGCGCCCAGAGCGCACTCTGCTGGACGTACGACCTCACGGTCGGAACCAGGATAAACCCCTGTCTCACCGTGCTAGCTCTTACATCAACCGTCAGGGGACGGGACACAACGCATTCTGTGTGGCGCTGAGGATTGACCGCCCAATCCCAGCACCGACAGTGGCGCGCCAGGTAGGGGGGTTGCGCTGTGATCAACCCACTTCACCCGATCAGTTCCCTTGACGGCAAGCCACGCCAAGGCCATGTCGCCACGATCCGCCCCGGGGTCCCCCGGCCCGCTTCCGCGCAGATACCGGATCATGTTTGGGAGCCTGGAGTTCGAAGCGACCGGTGAGGGCCTCCTCATACGGCTCGCCTCCAGGACGCCCGCCATGATAGCTATTACCCCGGCGCCGCCAACGACACCCAACCTCAGGTGACGTCGAAGACTGCACGAGCTGCAGATTCGCGTGGAACGGCGCATTGCCCCACGCGTCGTCCTCCCTGATTGGGACGCACACCTGTGGCTCCGGCCCGCTGCCGCATTGCAGGGGGGCGCACCCGCACCAGCGGCTCCCGCGGAGGGAGCGCGCTGGGAAAATGTGGTCGGGTCGGCGCCGCTCCCGCATGGAATGAGCAACACGGCCGCGAGCTACTCCGCGGCAATCAGCGCCAACCTGAACGCGCAAGAGGATTCGCCGGGTCACCAACTGGGTTCGATCCGCAGCCTCGACATTTCCTCGCCCGGCGGGTCCCAGCCCGAGTCGGACGACGGGGGAAGCGTGCACGGCCAGGAGCACCCAGGCCTGGACTACTCCGGGCTACGCGACCGCGAAGGCCTTACCACCTTCCAGGCCATTGCGGACTTCTGCCTCACCTGTTCTGACGATTCCAGCGAAGGGAATACGACCCCACGCGGGAATGCTTCGTCCTCGACGGTGAAGTAGAGTCCGTAGGAGAGGATGAAGAAACACGCGACGGGGCCGGACACGACGAACCACCGCCAGCGCCCACCGAGCCATCGGGCGAAGCCGCACTCGCGCAGGCACAGCTCGTGCAGGTGCAGGAGCTGGAAGCCAGGCTCCAACAAGAGCGCCAGCAGGTACAGGAGCTGCGCGCAGCTCTGAAAGCCCGGCAGTCTGAGCGCGGCGAACGTGCCCGAGCTGCCGGACGCATCGCTCAAGCGCGCATCATGGGTAATGGCAACGACGCCAGCCCTGCCATGCCGCCGCGGGCAAGCCAGAAGCTTGTCGCCGCAGTAACCCTGATTCGGGCCATGCCCGAACCATCGACACCAGAGGCGCGCAACATGCGGCGCCAGGTGCAGGCCCTTGTCGAAGAAGCGGCCGTTCAACAAGCGGAAAGTTCTGCCTCCCGCATGCACCACCAGGCCAGTTCGAGAGCCGGAGGAAGCAAGCGGGATAAGGAACAATCCATCCATACCCCGCCTAGGGGCGCATGGACGCCTCACCGACCAACGAACGACGGGAAGGCGCTCATGACCGGCGACCGCGAAACGAGGAGGTCCGCGAAGGACCAACTCGTGGACACACGAGGCGCCATCGACGACGGTGACGCGCGCAACGTCCTGAACAAGAAGAGGCAGGACGCGGCGCCTCCCCGCAGTAGGCACCCCCGACGAGGGGGTCGCTACGACAGTGAGGAGGACAAAAGCCCGACGCTGGAACCCCCGGGAACCCCTGTGTTCAGCCGGAAAATCCGTTCGGCCGCCATCCCGCCGTGCTTTCGTCAACCGACCACCATTACCAAGTATTCGGGCGAGACGAAACCCGAGACGTGGCTCAACGACTACCGCTTGGCTTGCCAGTTGGGCGGGGCCACCGATGACGCCATGATCATCCGCAACCTTCCGCTTCACCTCGCGGACTCGACGCGGACATGGCTCGAACACCTACCCGCGAACCAGATCCACGACTGGGACGACCTGGTCAGGATGTTCGTGGGTAACTTCCAGGGCACGTACGTGCGCCCCGGAAACTCCTGTGACCTGCGCGGGTGCCGGCAGGCGGCCGACGAACCGCTGAGAGACTTCATCCGCCGCTTCTCCAAGCGCTGCACCGAGCTACCGAGCGTGGGTGACTCCGAAATCATCCACGCCTTCCTCGAAGGCATGACTTGTCGGGAGCTGGTGCGCGAGCTGGGGCGAAACCATCCCACCAGCGTCAACGCGCTGTTCGACATCGCTACCAACTTCACCTCCGGGGAGGAGGCTGTTGGGGCGATTTTTGATGGCAAGACCAAGGGGAAGAGCGCGGAGGAGCTGCCCGCAGAGGGCAGCAAGTCCAAGGGAAAGGCCAAAAAGCAGAAACGAGGTGGCAAGGGCAGGAAGCCTCGGCAAGCAACACAGCAGCAGCAGCAGGGCGAGGACTCTGACGAGGCCCTCGTGGTCGAGCGAGGCCGCAAAGGCCCTCGAGGCCCCCCTCAGGGGGGAGGCTTGTACGACGAGATGCTGAAGAAGCCATGCCCGTACCATAAGGGTCCTGTCACCCACACCCTCGAAAAGTGTGGGATGATCAAGGGTTACTTCAGGCGCGCCTCCGCGAAGGAGGACGACCCGAAGAAGGGTGCGGGTGATGGCGGCAACGACGAGTTCCCCCATGTGGAGAATGTCTTCTTCATCGTAGGGGGCCCACAGTGAACGCGACGTCCCGGGAGCAAAGACGTGAACACCGAGAGGTCTTCTCCGTTCACCCCGCGACGCCAACCTACCTCGCCTGGTCGGACGAGACCATCTCCTTCGGCCGCGAGGACCACCCGGACTATGTCCCGAATCCGGGGCGATATCCGCTTGTCGTCGACCCCGTCATCAGCAACACGCGATTCTCCAAGGTGCTGATGGACGGGGCCAGCAGCCTCAACATCCTCTATGTCCGCACCTTAGAGCTCATGGGCGTCGCCACGAACCAGCTGAGGCCAAGCAAGGCGCCGTTCCACGGCATCGCGCCGGGGAAACGGGTCCAACCCCTCGGGCAGATCGACCTACCCGTTTGCTTCGGCACTCCCGACAACTTTCGGAGGGAGACCCTCACCTTCGAGGTGGTGGGATTCCCAGGAGCGTACCACGCCATCCTCGGGCGTCCGTGCTACGCCAAGTTCATGGCGATCCCCAACTACGCCTACCTCAAGATGAAGATGTCGGGGCCAAAGGGCGTTATCACCGTGGGATCGTCGTACGAGCATGCTTACGCGTGTGACGTCGAGTGCGTCGAGGGCGCGGAAGCGCTCGCCTACAGCGAGACCCTGGTGGCGGACTTGGAGAAGATGGCGAACGAGGCCGTCGACTCCGCCAAGAGGCACGCAGGCACCTTCGAGGCTGCAGAGCACACCAAGGCGGTGCCCCTCGACTCCAATGCCCCCGAGGGCAAGGCGTTGAGGGTCAGCACCACCCTCGACCCCAAATAGGAAGTAGTGCTCGTCGACTTCCTCTGCGCCAACGCCGACATCTTCGCGTGGAGACCCTCGGACATGCCGGGTATTCCGAGGGAGGTCGCCGAGCACAGCCTCGACATCCAGCCTCACTCCAAGCCGGTGGTACAGCGACTGCGGCGGTTCGACGAGGAAAAGCGCCGCGCCATCGGGGAGGAGGTGCACAAGCACCTGCAAGCCGGATTAATCAAAGAGGTATTTCACCCGACCTGGCTTGCTAATCCTGTTCTAGTTAAGAAGAAAAACGGAAAATGGCGTATGTGCGTAGATTATACCGGTTTAAACAAAGCATGCCCTAAGGTTTCGTTCCCTTTGCCTCGAATAGATTAGATAGTAGACTCCACAGCTGGGTGCGAATTGCTATGCTTTCTTGATGCTTATTCAGGTTATCATCAGATTAAGATGAAAGAGTCCGACCAACTCGCGACTTCTTTCATCACCCCGTTTGGCATGTTTTCCTACGTCACTATGTCGTTCGGCCTCCGAAACGCTGGAGCTACATACCAGCGATGTATGCAACACGTTTTCGGAAGCCACATCGGGCGGACCGTTGAGGCATATGTAGACGATATCGTTGTAAAAACCAGAAAGGCGGACGATCTGGTAAACGATTTCAAATCGCATTCGGTTGCCTCCGGGCAAACGGGGTAAAATTAAATCCGGAGAAATGCGTATTCGGGGTGCCGCGGGGCATGCTATTGGGTTTCATCGTCTCCCAACGAGGCATCGAACCCAACCCCGAAAAAGTCTCTGCCCTGGAACGAATGGGGCCAATTCGGGACCTTAAGGGGGTGCAAAAGGTACTGGGCTGCCTCGCGGCTCTCAGCCGCTTCATCTCTCGACTTGGTGAAAAGGGCTTACCTTTGTACCGGCTCCTAAAAAAGCACAAACACTTTTCATGGACCCCCGAAGCTCAAAGAGCCCTCGACGGGCTAAAAGCGTCGCTCGTACGCGCACCGATCCTCACGCCGCCACAGAACGGCGAGCCCCTCTACCTATACGTGGATGCGACAACGCAAGTTGTGAGCGCCGTCATCATTGTGGAAAGGACAGAGGAGGGCCACGCTCTGCCGGTCCAGAGGCCGGTGTACTACGTCAGTGAGGTGCTGACTAAAACCAAGGCACGGTACCCACAGATCCAGAAGCTAATCTACGCTGTAGTGCTCACGCGACGAAAGCTGCGACACTACTTCGAGGCCCACCCGGTCACCGTGGTCTCATCTTTCCCTTTGGGGGAGATAGTCCGCAACCCGGATGTCTCGGGTAGAATAGCGAAGTGGTCAATGGAGCTTGTGGGAGAAACTCTCTCCTACGCGCCGCGAAAAGCAATAAAGTCGCAAATCTTAGCGGATTTCACCGCTGAGTGGACCGACGCCCAACTTCCACCACCACAGATCCAAGCCGAATGCTGGACCATGTACTTCGACGGGTCGGTGATGAAAACTGGGGCAAGCGCGGGCCTCCTCGTCGTTTCACCCCTCGGGGAGCACATCCGGTACGTGGTTCGCTTGCACTTCCCGGCGTCGAACAACATGGCGGAATATGAAGCCCTCCTCGCCGGGCTCCGCATCGCCATCGACCTCGGCGTCAAACGCCTCGACGTCCGGGGAGATTCTCAGTTGGTCATCGACCAAGTGATGAAGAACGCAAGCTGCCGCGACGAAAAGATGGAGGCGTATTGCAACGAGGTTCGCCGCCTCGAGGATAAATTCTATGGCCTCGAGCTGAACCATATCGTGCGCAAATACAACGAGGAAGCGGATCAGCTGGCCAAGATCGCGTCAGAGCGAATCACCGTTCCTCCGAACGTCTTCGCTCGCGACCTCGACCAACCCTCCGTCAACTTCGAGCAAAGGGCCGAGGCCCTCAAGACGCCCTCGGGGGCTGAGGGGGTCGAGCCCATGAAAGAGGACCCCTCGAAAGAGGGGCTCGAAGCCCTCGACGTCGAAAATTCTTCGGCCGAGGCCATGGAAATCGACGTGGACACACGACCGCAAGACTGGCGCAGCCCATACCTCGCGTGGATCGACCGCGGGGAGCTGCCCTCGGACCGTACCGATGGGCGCCGCATCGCCAGAAGGGCCAAGACCTTTGTCTCGGTCGGCGGCGAGCTGCACAAACGCAACGCCTCAAGGATTCTGTAGCGATGCATCCCCATCCCCGAGGGAAAGCAGTTGATCCGCGACATCCACGCCGGGGTGTGCGGACACCACGCGGCGCCGCGTACGCTCGTGGGTAACGCGTTCTGGCAAGGCTTTTACTGGCCTACCGCCGTATCCGACGTGAACGAAGTCGTGCGCACCTGCGAAGGGTGCCAATTTTACGCACGAAAGACGCATCTCCCGGCGCACGCCCTGCAGACCATCCCTGTAACATGGCCTTTCGTGGTTTGGGGGTTGGATCTCGTGGGGCCTTTCCGCCCAGCGCCCGGGGGCTGCACCCACTTGTTGGTGGCCATCGACAAGTTCTCGAAGTGGATCGAGGTCCGGGCCATCACCAGCATCAGATCTGAGCAAGCCGTGTTGTTTTTCACTGACATCATCCACCGATTCGGGGTACCCAACTCGATCATCACCGACAACGGCACCGAGTTCACCGGCAAGAAATTCATGGAGTTCTGTGACGACCATCACATTCACGTGGATTGGTTGGCCGTAGCACATCCACAAACGAACGGCCAAGTAGAACGTGCCAACGGCATGATACTACAAGGCCTGAAGCCAAGAATCTTCAACAACCTAAACAAGTTTGGCCGGAAATGGGTAGCTGAGCTGCTGTCGGTAATTTGGAGTCTCAGGACAACCCCAAGCAGGGCCACAGGCTTCAGCCTGTTCTTCCTCGTCTACGGCGCCGAAGCCGTCCTCCCAACCGACTTGGAGTACGGGTCTCCGAGGCTCAAGGCCTACCAAGAAGAACAAAACCAGCGGAACCGCGAGAATTCGCTGGACCAAGTGGATGAGGCTCGAGACGTAGCGTTGCTCCACTCGGCACGCTTCCAGCAATCACTCCGGCGGTATCAAGCTCAGAAGGTGCGGCGTCGAGACCTCCACGAAGGGGACCTGGTGCTGAGGTTGCGCCAGGACAATCGAGAGCGCCACAAGCTCACTCCGCCATGGGAAGGACCATTCATCATTGCCAAGGTCCTCAAGCCTGGCACTTACAAGCTGGCGAACGAGAAGGGCGAGGTCTTCACCAACGCCTGGAACATCCAACAGCTACGTCGCTTCTATCCTTAAAACTCTCAGTATTTCTTGTAAATACTTCATGTTCTTAGTCAACAACGATAAAAAGTTTGCGAAAAACATGGAAACATTATTACTAACAACAATAAAACAGGCCGACTCGCCTTTACCCTCGAAGCTAATTCGAGGTAAAAACGAGCCTCCCTCGGGGGCTACCGGGGGACCGACCCCCCAACCGTTCCAACCCCTTTTTTCCATGCGCTTCTTTTTTCAAAAACATGTTGCCAAACCTTTCCTCCTTAAGTCCAGAAAGATGTAAGCAAGGCACGGGTCTACCGCGGCTGAGAGCCGGCAGAGTCGTGGGACCGCTTACGCCCCCGAAGGCCACGGCATCCCCCTCACCACTCGACGCCAAAGTTACTGGTGTTCCTCTGCCGAAACTGATCTCGAGTTAAGAGGAAGGCACGACACGCCAGACAAATGAAACCTCGGTTGCAAAACCCTAACTAAATCCAAACGTCCTTATTTATCATACTGCTAACCGCGAAAATACGGGACCAAACTCCCGGAATCACTGCAGGAACTCACGGAGACAGACTCGGCATCCCAGAGATCGTGAGAGGGGTCTGATTTTCCTTCGGTCGAAACCTAGAAAGCGTTATTAATCCTTTCCCCTCAAAGATCTAGGAAGACTAAAAACAAGGCGTGAGTTACTACAGAGGACAGTTGGCCGGGTCGTGGGACTGCTTACGCCCTCGAAAGGCTACGGCATCCCCCTCGTCGCACAACGCTCAAAGTCACTCACGAAAACGAACTCCTTGGCAAAAGTCATTCCTAAATCATGAGAAAAGGCACAATTTCGCACAGAAATCTTTCAATACAAATACGAGATCGTGCTAACCCACGAAAGGGTTAGACACGAACAGGATTCATTCCTTACACGCCACGAATGGCGAGATTACGATGAGAAACTACACTCAGCCATAGGCCGTTTTAAAGATACAAAGACTGGAGCCACCCTAACGGGGCTCTTGTACTACTTCAGCTAGCCGGCCAGCACACTATCACGAGAAGCAGTTTCCACAGCTTTCTCGTCGATTTTCCTCTGGCACCCAGCTAACCAAAGAACCTGGTGGTCGGGCGGCTGCGGAACGGAGGACGTTGGACAACTTGACCGCCCAACAGAGCCTGGCTTCGCGCCCTGCCGTCGATGAGTGCCCTCGCAAGGATGACGGCCGGCGAACGTCATCTGCTAGTTTCCTAGCGAACGAAGCGCCCGCCGCAACATCCTTGCAGCGCCTCGCCACCGGCAAGGTCACCGCCTCCCCGATGAGGAGCGCGATGCCCTGCTCCTTTCCCGCAGCATGCCCACCACCTCTCGTCGACTTTCTTCTGACATCAATGGCGCGCGCCAAGGTCGAAACCCTGGACCACTCTACTCCCACTCTCGAACCCATCGGGAGGATGAAGTTCATGACTCTGCATACTTGACAAGCTACACAAGAACCCGGTGATGATCTTCTCCCCCGCCCGGACGCCTGCTTTTATAGGCACCCAGGGGTCGCGACTGTTACTCCCGTGGATAGATAATCGCGAGATTCTCGCGGGGATGCGAACCGCCGGCCGTATCAAGCGGGCAGCCTTAATCACCTCTTTGACTCAGCCTGCCCACTTTACGGTTCTTGCGCCCAACAACCCACGAGCGAATCAGCCGCGGCCCAGGTAGACGGACCGGGACAAAGGAAGTCACCCGAAAGCACCTAGACGGAGAAGCCAGCTCAAGCCACTGATAATCGGGCCCGACCGCGTGGAAAACCCTCCCAAGGCAGGCAACCACGTTTATCCAGTGTGCAGTAAGGTGAGTCGGCGCACCAGACGTCCAGATCGTCGCGTCGCCTCAGACCTTACCCGTACATGACGCTTCGTCACAAAAAGGCGCGCCCGTCCGGTCCGGGGAACGCACGCATCAAGTGCGGCCGTGGACTGGGCCGCTGACACATGGGCCAGGCATGCGTGGCGCATCGATGACATCCGGGGGCCCCTCTCCTTTTCCCGGGGAACGGCACACGTGAGCAGCGGTATTTACTGCGGCACGGTAAAACGAAACGACGCGGCAGCGGCGCCTGACCGCCCGTCGCCTCGCTTCTCCCCGGCGCACGCCAACTCCGCCTAAAAAGGCGCGCCCACTACGCCCACCTCGCCCACTTCGCACCACGTCAGCCACGACCACGCCCGCCAGCGGTCGCGCGCAGGCCCGCAAACTGAAACGTCAAACCACCCTACCGTTGGGTTCCTTCCAAGGTAAGACAACGACCCCCCTCCCCCCCGAGGCGCAGGGTGATACTAATCAGGGGCTCGAAGCCCAGGCCTCGAAAGGATTCGATGGGCGCCCCAGATTAAGCGATGCGAAGGCTGCCGGTCACACTCGACCAACCCTCGAGCCCACGGCTCGAGGGCGACCTGCACCTTTCGCAAGGCCCCACTGATCAGGAGTACGAAGCCTGGCCCGCGAAAGGGTTCGACAGGCGCTCCGGATCAACAGAGTCAGGAACGATTCGGGCGTGTTCAACGGACTTTACCCCGAACGAGAAGTTTGGGGACGCTCCTATTGTGTTCAAGGCCAGACATAGGCAGCTAGACGAGGGATCCCATCGAGGAAGAGCTTCCGCGCCCTCGGCCCCCATCGAAAGGGGCTGAGCCCTACCTAGCAAACCTTTGCAAGCGCTCTTATGGACGAGTCTCCGGACCACGAGCCGACCCCTAGCGAACGGGGCACGGGCGTCCACTTGAACTACCCGCTAACAGCTCACCGAGGCATCCGTGTACGCTGCCCAATTCGAGGGTTGCACGAATGACCTCACCCCTCTCCCCCGCGAAGGGGAAGCGAGGGTCGCAACTCAAAGACAAGAAGCCCCTCCGACCGCCTCCGCTCGGGCCAGGGGCTCGGGGGCTCCTTGCAGCATATCCTCCTCCTCTTATGTGCGAAACGCGTCGAAGCCGTGCAGGGTCCGCCCCCCGAATTCCATATAAATCGGTATCATCGCCGCAATCCACTACGTCGAACGGGGAGCGACTAACACAACCTTCGGGAATCAAAGCCCTTGCACGAGTGAACTCACTCCTCCAAGGGCTCGGGGGCTACACCCGCGGGTGCGCTCGCGCGCCCCCACGGAAGAAACATGCATAATCAAGAAGGAGTAATCCCCGCAGAATGCTCGGGAATGATCCCGCGAACCATCAGCCTCTGCCCGACTGACCCTTAGTCCGGCAGAGACTCGGGGGCTACTGTCGGGGGCAGACCCAGGGGGTCCCCTAACCATCGGGGTAATCACCCTCAAAAAACGTTAACCACAGAAGGGCCAAATCACCAGCAGCCCGAAAGGGCCACCAAGGCAACGCGGCCCGCCACAGCTTACGGCCCAAATATAGCCGTCCGAACTCGCCTGACAAGGGGACCCAAGTGGCGACCTCCGTCTCCGCCTTGCTCGAGGGCCGCGTACCCCCTCAAGCAGGCGAACCGACTCTGCCTCGCTCGAGGGCACCCCTCTACTCAACGCGGCGCGCCCCGGCGCCCCGCCCGACAATGGCATTTAATGCCCGCCCCATCAGGCGGGCGCCAAACTCAAAAGGCGATCTCTCCCCACGCCGCGCCGCTGACACCACAGAGCTCGTTGTTCCACCTGCTCCGGTCACTATGCGTCCTCACCGCCGCTTTGCGGACTTATGCGGCACTGCGCAAGGCCCTGTGCGGACTTGCAGGCATCATTCCGCACCACTATTCCATCCACTCTCGTCCTTTCCCCCCGGGAGCAAGCCCTCGAATGGGCGTGAAGAACCCTCGAACGAATATACGAGCAGCGACCGAGTACGGACTCCGATCAGGCGTGGCCCAGTGATGACGAACACCGGGTCAAATCCACCAACTCTCGGCCATTCCCCGGTAAGCCGGGCACGCCGCGCACTGTGGTCGACAGCAACCACCATGCCGACCCCTGTGCCGCCAACTCCCGTCCTTCCCCACCTGCCACGCCCACGAATCAACTAGTGGCGGGCAGCTGGGCACGGATTACGGCAACGGCACCCCTCGAAACCACTCCAGGACAAGCACAAGGACGGCCACGACGCCCGCAGAAGCCGGAGCTCGCCATAAATCCCCTGCCAGGGTCAAGGACGATCGCATGCCCGGCGCCATGCTCTCCAATGCGTACCCCTGTAGCACACACTATAGTTGTACTTGTAAGCCCCTCCCCCCCTCTCTCTCCTTGACCTATAAAAGGAGGAAAGGAGCGACACGGGCGGGGGAGAAGGAGGAGAACGACGAACACACACACGATCACCGCCTCACGCGATATTGGCACTCGCCTCAATCACCCTCTCACTCCACTTCAGGGACCTGGAGACTCCTTCTCCTCTCCCACCTCGCTTGTAGCCCCCCCACTGCAAGCACTCCGGTGCAAGATAGTACAGCGCCCCGAGCGCACTCTGCTGGACGTACGACCTCACAGTCGGAACCAGGATAAACCCTTGTCTCACCGTGCTAGCTCTTGCATCAACCGTCAGGGGACGGGACACAGCGCGTTCTGTGTGGCGCTGAGGATTGACCGTCCAATCCCAGCACCGACAAAAATAAACACATATTCAAAATATTATGTTATATTATTTTGTTTTAGTTTCAAACTAATATATTATCTATATAAATTACACTCAATAAATACTGTGTTTTACTTATTTTATTAATATAAATTATTTTATATGATTTATTTAATTGTTAATTTTATTTAAAAATATTTTTAATAAGTGATTCTTGTCTACATATACTATATTTAATCTTTATTTATATATTTCATGATGATATTATTTTCTAAATATATGGATAAAATAAATTAATACTTGTTAATTGTTATAACAAAAGATAATGAAATATCAACGTATCCGAATTCGAGACATCCGTTTTGTATTTGTATCCGAGAATATCCGAATCCGTATTCGAAATAAAATATAGTCAAAAAATGCTATTCAAATCCGATTCCATCTGTATGCGATCTGTTTCCATAGGATCGGAGTCACTCGGAGCAGGCCGAGCCTGGAGGAGGCTATAATCTTAGGTGTTCTCTTAGAGCATGTTTAATAAGCTTGGCTATGTAATTTAGAGACCATGTTAATAGATAAGTCTTTAAGCTCTACTTTTTAATTAAACTGGGCCCACTATCTGGTTTTTTAATTCACCTCATGCGAAAAGGGAGAGCATCTGTAGAGAGAGCTGATTAGCTAAATGCGTGTGCGAGTGCAGACGAAAGAGCTGCTAGACTGTATCTGAGGCCGTAGCCATTTGGCCAAGGCTGGATTTTAAATCCATTATCTAAAAAGCTGAATGCGTGTGGGGCCGAGCATGGGAATGGGAAGCCTTGGTTCCCGCGTTCAGCCGGTTGACGGGCACAGCAACAAGCTCCCTTCTCTCTCCATTTCTCTTTCCTCCACGTCTGATTATGTTGATGTTGCTTGGCTAATAGCCAAGTGACATGTACTTAGACCAGTCTCAGTAGACAGTTTTACTACATGGTTACCTAGATCAGAAACTAGATAATTGTACCACTTCAGCATATTTAATGTCATAAAGCCACCACTGAGACTAGCCTTATTATACCTACTCTCATCGTGCTTCTTTACGGGCGTACTTTCCAAAACGCTTGGAAATAGGGAATCCTTCGGACAATGTGTGAAAATATGTGAAGTTTAAAGTTTATTTGGGAGGGTTTATGGCATGTACAACAGTTTAGACAACCGCTGTCTATTTAACACATACATACAGCTAAATAGACAACTCTATAATGTGATGTCTATTTAGCTATCTATGTGATAATTGTCGGGGACAAACCCAGGGGGTCCCCTAACCATCGGGGTAATCACCCTGCAAAAACATAAAAACACACTAACCGCAAAAGAACCGCGTCATCACCCAAACTCCGCCTCGCTCGAGGGTCGCGAGCCCCCTCGAGCGAGCAAAACAACTCCGCCTCGCTCGAGGGTCGCGAGCCCCCTCGAGCAGGCGAAACAAGCTCCGCCTCGCTCGGGGGGAGCGAACCCCCTCGAGCGGGCAAGGCAGCCTCCGCCCGATACACTCCGGCGCACCACCCGACGAAGGAAGTTAATGCCCGCCCCATCAGCCAAGCGCCGAAGTCAAAAGGCAATCTTCCCCATGCCGCGCCGGACATCAACAGTGCCCACTGTTCCACCTGCCCCAGTCGCCATCCGCCCTCACCGCCACTGTGAAAGCGCACGCGGCGGTACAGAGCACTGTGCGGACTCTCAGGGGTCAATCCGCGCCTCTGTTCCACCAACTCCCGGTCAGGTGATGGCAAGCGACAGGTCGAGTCCGCCAACTCTCGGCCATCCCCTGGCGAACGAAGCACGCCGCGCACTGTGGCCGACGACGACGACCAACCCGGGCCCTGTGCTGCCGACTCTCGTCCTTCCTCCACCTGCCCCACCCTCGAGGTCAATCAGCGATGGGCAGCTGGACATGGACTATGACAGCAGCACCCCTCGAAACTGCTACAGAACAAGCACAGGGACGGCCACGACGCCCGCAGAAGACAGCGCCCGATATGAGTCCTCCGCCAGGGTCAAGGACGATGGCAGGCCCGACGCCATGCTCTCCAGAGCGCAACCCTGTAGCACACGTCACAATCGCATTTGTAACTCCTCCCTCCCTTCTCTCCTTGATCTATAAAAGGGGGAAGGGGGCGGAGCACCAGAAAGAGACACGAGATTGGCACTCCCCTCACTCACATTCAGGGACTTGGAGACTCCTCCTCTCCCGCCTTGCTTGTAGCCCCCCTCTGCAAGCACTCCGGTGCAAGATAGTACAGCGCCCCCGAGCGCATTCTGCTGGACGTACGACCCCCACGGTTGGAACCAGGATAAACACCGCCTCATTGTACTAAGTTCTAGCATCAACCGTCAAGGGACGGGACACAGCGCATTCTGTTTAGGCGTCGGGGACTGACCGACCAATCCCGGCACCGACAGTGGCGCGCCAGGTAGGGGGGCGCGCTGTGATCGATCACACCCGACAAGTTCCCTTGACGGCAAGTCGCGACGAGACCATGCCACCCCGATCTGCCACGGGGTCCCCCGGCCCACTTCCGCGCGGATACCGGATCACGTTTGGGAGCCTGGAGTTCGAAGCGACCGGTGAGGGCCTCCTCATGCGGCTCGCCTCCAGGCCACCCAGCGTGACGCCCGACACCCCGACATCGCCGACGACAGTCCAGCTCAGGCGACGGCGGAGACTTCGCGAGCTCCAGATTAATACGGAGCAGCGCGTCGCTCCGCGCGTCGTCCTCCCCGATTGGGACGCCCACTTGCTGCTTCAGCCCACGGCCGCATTGCAGGGGGGCGGACTCCCACCGGCAGTTCCCGCGGAGGGAACGCACCGGGAAAATGTGGCCAGGCTAGCACGCCTCCCGTTCGGGATGAGCAACGCGGCCGCAAGCCACTCCACGGCGATCAGCACCATCCTGGGCGCGCGTGGAAACTCGCCAAGACCTCGGCGGGCCCCAATCCGTGACCTTGGCGCTTCTTCGCCCGGTGGGCTCCACTCTGAGTCAGCGGACGAAGAAGATGTGCGCGGCCAGGAACACCCAGACCTGGATTACACCGAGTTGCGCAACCCCGAAAACCTCATCGCTTTCCAGGCCATTGCGGACTTCTGCCTCACCTGCTCCGACGACTCCAGCGACGGGGAATACGACCCTTCGCGGGAATGCTTCGTCCTCGACGGCGAAGTAGAGTCCGTAGGAGAGGACGAAGAGACGCACGACGGAGCCGGACGCGACGAACCGCAACCGGCACCCGCCGAGCCGGCGAACGAGGCCGCTCTCACACAAGCGCAGCTCGCGCAAGTACAAGAGCTGGAAGCCAAGCTGCAACAGGAGCGCCAGCAGGTACAAGAACTGCGCGCAGCCTTGGAAGCCCAACAGCCCAGGCGGGGCGAACACTCCCGAGCCGCCGGGCGCATAGCTCAAGCGCGCATCCTGGGTGACGGCGACGACGCCGGCCCGCCCAGGCCGCCACGAGCCAGCCAAAAGCTCATCGCCGCGGCGACCCTGATTCGGGCCATGCCCGAACCGTCAAGACTGGCGTGATCCGTACCTCGCATGGATCGATCGCGGAGAGCTGCCCTCGGACCGAACCGAGGGGCGCCGCATCGCCAGAAGGGCCAAGACCTTCGTCTCGGTCGGCGGCGAGCTGTACAAACGCAGCGCTTCGGGGATCTTGCAGCGGTGCATCCCCATCCCTAAGGGACGGCAGCTGATCCGCGACATCCACGCCGGGACATGCGGACACCACGCGGCGCCTCGCACCCTCGTGGGTAACGCGTTCCGGCAAGGCTTTTACTGGCCCACCGCCGTGTTCGACGCAAACGAGGTCGTGCGCACCTGCGAAGGGTGCCAGTTCTACGCACGAAAAACGCATCTCCCGGCGCACACCCTGCAGACCATCCCTGTAACATGGCCCTTCGCGGTCTGGGGGTTGGATCTCGTGGGGCCCTTCCGCCCAGCGCCCGGGGGCTTCACCCACTTGTTGGTAGCCATCTGTTGACACCAAAAATTGGCACCAGGAAAAGGCTGACATGTGGGCCAGATTCGTTGAAGAGATATCATTCGGCAAAGGAGTTTTTCCCCAGAGCATTCGGTAAAGACGTTCTGCGGTCGGGAACGCATTGTCATTCGGCAAGAAAACTGTTCCGCAGGAGGCATTCGGGAGTGCGTGGTGACGTGGATCAAGTATAAGGAAAAGGCTGGTTTAACTTGGAATGCAAGACGGATACGGTGCCCCGGCGTTTATCTTTTTTAGGAAATAAATAATGTAATCGTAATCGATTAGGAGTCGTGTCGAAACCTGGGTATAAATATAAACCCGTGGTAATTGTAAAGATCAATCGTACAATCAATCATACAACAAACCGGCCCCGTGCCAACTTCGAGTCCTTTAGTCGAGTCGTCGAGTTCTTCGAGAGGAATCATCGATCCGTCGACCTCCGTAAGTACCGGCAACCCTGCACCATGCCTAGTATCATGCGGTGGATTTAGGCTTTGGTTCAGGAAGGTTCCATTGTTAGATCATGAGCCATGCGGTGGGCTAAGTTTTAACTTGGAACAAGTTATCGGTTCCATTGGATTTTGGCAAGATCTGATAGATCCATTAAGTTACCATGTGTTGCTCTGGATTTTACCTTTGTGTTTAATTCATTATAACACTCCTTTGCCCAGTCTAGGTTGATTAGATTCGGTTCCAGCTCACAATGCACTGCGTTTCCATAGCCGAATTCGAAGTCAATCTAGATTGCCACGTGTTGCGGGTTCAAGCTCGTTGGTCTTGCGTAGATCTTGACAGAACCGGGTATCATGCGGTGGATGCAGGTTTTTGGGTCGTCTTAGAGCTAATCATCCGGTGGATTAGAATTCGATTCGATCTGATGGACCTATCATCATCAACGAAGCATGTTCCTTCTTCAAGGAACCCGATTCGGCTATATAGCTGTATTCGGCAGTATCGCCACGAGTGAAATATGTCCATGGTTTTGTTTTAAATAAAGAATGCTTTTAGCCTTCCATGTTTAGAGTCGTATCATGCGGTGGATTGATCTATTCTTGGTTGGTGGTGTGATTCCAAGCAAGTCGTATCATGCGGTGGATTAACTTGCTTGTTTCATGCTCGACGGGTTGAAAAGTACCTAGACATGCGGTAGACTAGTGCTTTTAGCCTATGCATTCTTGTTTATTATGAAATTATGGTCATGTTTTCGCCCTTTTATTTATCTATCATGCTCTGTTTCCCGTTGATCGGTTATGAATATACGTCACAATGTTTATTCAGTCAAATACCGATCTTTCGTCATGCTTACGTCACGCATTCGGCAGTACGCTTCCTGCTTTGCCGATTGCCGAATGATGCTTTAACTGCCGACAGATAGCTTCTCTGTAGCTATATGTCGTTCGAAACTGGCTCCGTAACCGCAATTATGGAACTATCTGGTATTACCCGGTACGTTCCAGGTGTTATGTGAACATCTTTTCTCCCTTTGTCAGTTTTCAGGAAAATTGACTGGCACGCTTTCGGATTCAAACGCTCGGGCCACGTGTAAAGCTAGCTAATTCGGCTTGCTGTGTGCTTGGCGTGAAGTGCGGATTTTACGTCAACACACTTTTTGGCACGCCCAGTGGGACCCAACAAGCTTCGAAGATGCCTGAATTAAAAGACATTCTGGATGTCACTTTCGAAGAATTATCTGATGAACATCAACAAATGGTGAAGACTACTGCAGATCAGTTCATCAAGAAATGCTTGCTGTCTTTTGCTAAGAACAGGAGTGGTGCACCGTTTCTCAAGTCAGATCTGCCAAGAGTTCTTTTGCCGGGACAATCTGATCTTACTGAAGATGAAGAAAGGGAGAAGTTCTCTAGCTTGTTGTACAAGGCTTTAGGAGAAACAATGACCAATCATAATGCTGCATTCCTGAACAGTTTTCGGCTCATACTGGTCAACATCTTTGGTCAACACGTGGATAAACCTTTTGAGCAAGTGCATGGACAACTTGGTGGACCAACATATTTCAATATTCAAGCATCGGTCCCAAAACGTCATGGTAAAGGTATTGAAGAAACTGAAGTTTCTGGAACCAAAGACGCAAGTGGACAGCCGATTCAACAAGAGCTTCAACATGCATTGCCGAAACCTCGTACATATGGTGATATGGCATTCGGCACCACGGGAAATCCACCTGCTTCTGCTTACAAGATATCCCCTCTGAACAACAGGCTGCAGAGGGATGTGTATGGGAACGGATATTCAGAGTTTATGGATTACAATGCTATCGACGCTCTCCCGAATCCCGGGTATGTTGGTACTACAGGGATGCCTGCTGGGAGACCAGGAAATCAAGATACCAATATTGACCTTATGGTGCAAAAAATGACCGATGTATTACAAAATCAATTCGGTCTGAAGCCTAAAAATCAGGGGTACATGTACTCGTCTCCTTTCCCAGAATGGTACCAAAGGGTATCATTGCCGAATAGAGTCAAGGTGCCTACAGAGTTCACTAAGTTCTCGGGACAAGATGATACTAGCACTGTAGAACATATAGCTCGATATCTGATGCAACTTGGAGAAGCTTCAGCAGATGAGGCTTTCAGAATCAGATACTTTCCTTTGTCGCTGATGGGTCCAGCTTTTACATGGTTTGCTTCTTTGCCTGCTCAGTCAATTTGTACTTGGAAAGACCTGGAACAGAAATTCCATGCTCATTACTACATTGGCAGTACCGAGAAAAAGTTGGTTGATTTGACCAGCTTAAGGCAGAGGAATAATGAGACACCTACGGAGTTCCTCAGGAGATTTAGGGAAACAAAGAGCAAGTGCTTTTCTCTGAACATACCTGATGACCAGCTAGCTGGTATGGCTGTAGCTGGCATGCTGCCTGCCATTCGGGAAAAGCTATTCGGAATGGAGTTCGATGATCTGGGCCAGTTGTCACACAGATTGGCCTTAATGAGTAACCAGGCATATGGTTTCAAGAAAGATGCCAGATTTGCTAAACATAATGATGTAGCTGACATCTATAACCAATTCCTTGAAAGAGCAGATCAAGGAGATGAGTATGAAGATAGCGAGGAGATAGCCGCAGCAGAGATAGTGTGGGGTAAAGAACCAGTCATGGTGAATCAGAGGTGGATTAAACAGAATAAGGGCACCTATGATTTTGATGTAACTAAGGCGGATAAATTGTTTGACTATCTTGTAAAAGAAGGCCAGATCAAGCTACCAGAGGGGCATTCTATGCTTCGGCCTGATGGAGTGAAAGATAAGAGGTACTGTGGATTCCATGATAGAAATTCTCATTCCATCAATGAATGCAGGGTTTTTAGAGTGAGGATTCAGAAAGCTATCCAAGAAGGGCATCTGAAATTCGACAATAAGATGAAGTTGGACAATAACACGTTTCCTCAGAACATGATTGGGTTCTCAATCAATATGGTGAGTGTTGCCGAATCTGGAGAAAAGGGAAAGATGAGAGTCCTGACGTCGAAGGAAGCAAAGCAGAATGGCTCAGTCGATCCTAATCGGCAAATCACGATCGAACAGATTCGCGAGGAAAAGCCTCGCTTCCCGAATAGCCGATTTGAAATTGGGAAATCTTCTAAACCCAGAGTCACATCGCGCATTCTCCTCAATAAGTGGCAACGTCAGCAGGAAAAAGAGCACTACCAGAGACGTAAGTACGAGGAGGAGAAGAGGAGGTGCGAAGAAAAAAGGTATGAGGAAGAACAAGAGGAATATGTCCGAGAACAAGAACGTGCACATTGGGATTGTGTCTTCTTCAAACACTGTTAGAACGAGGGTTTAAAGCTGCCTACATGGAATAACTGTCCTGAATGCAGTAATGGATATGTCGAAAATAAGCAAAATGGTGCCAGTCGCCGATCCGTCCACGAAAGAATTGGAAGGATACATCCTAGTGATGATCGGCGTCTAAAAATATATAAGGATGATGATCAACCAGGGAAAAGACATGCTGATCATAGATGGATTGATCATGGAGAAGAAGATCGTGAGTATGTCTGGCAAAAAGGACAGTGGTGTCCACCTGGATTAAGAAAGAGCCAGAAGAGAAGAGTCCAACGCCTGAGGAATCAAGAGTTGAAGCGAGCAGGAACCAGGATGAGATCGATATGGCGTCCAAAAGACAAACCTGACGAATCGGGTCATTCGGCTCCTACATGCATGGTATGTTTCTTGCCGAATGAATTTATGGCTCCAGCTAATCAAATTGTACAGGAAGAGATATTGTCAGAAGTGGATGAAGCCGAGCAATGTGGGTTAATGGCACAATTGATATTGAATAAGCAAGCTATTTTCGAGAAGCCAGTCCAGAATCGGCACATGAAGCCACTGTACTTAAGAGGATATGTCAACGGAAAGCCGCTGACGAAGATGTTTGTTGATGGTGGAGCTGCTGTTAATGTGATGCCATACAATACATTCAGGAAACTTGGCATGAGCCCTGGAGATTTAACGCCAACAAGCATAGTTTTGAATGATTTTGCTGGAAATCCTTCGGACACCAAAGGATGTGTACATGTAGATCTGATGATTGGATCTAAGATTCTGCTTACAACCTTCTTTGTTATTGAAGGCAAAGGGGCATACAGCTTGCTACTTGGAAGGGATTGGATCCATGCGAATTGCTGTATTCCGTCTACTATGCATCAGCAGCTTATTCAGTGGATAGATGATGAAGTGGAGATTGTCCCAGCAGATGATTCAATTAGCGTGGCTAATGTGGAACCAGCCTTCTGGGAATATCAAGGCATAGATTGTTTCTCAGGTAAGGACTGGGGAGAAGGTCCTGTTGAGCCATTCAGCAGTGATCAACAGCCGATCGAAGCAGTCGGCTCTTTTAGTAATTTTTAATGGATAATCCAATCGATGGGACTGACGGGAAGCTAGGACATGGATTTGTGTCGGCTGATAAATTAGAAGAGGTAGACATTGGAGATGGTGACAAACCAAGGCCGATATTCATCAGTGCTAGCTTGGATTCAGTTTTCAGAGAAAAGTTGATTGAGTTGTTGAAAGAATACAAAGATTGCTTTGCTTGGGATTATTCGGAGATGCCTGGTTTAGATCGTTCCATTGTTGAGCATCGATTGCCGATCAAGCCTGGTTGTAAACCTTACAAGCAACCACCCCGGAAAATCTACAAAGATGAAGTGTTGACCGATGTAAAGAAAGAAGTGGAAAGATTAATAGCAGCAAATTTTATTCGGCCATGCAGATATGCAGAATGGATCTCTAATATTGTTCCTGTGTACAAGAAAAATGAGAAGATGAGAGTTTGTATAGACTTTAGAGATCTGAACAGAGCTACACCCATGGATGGATATCCAATGCCTATTGCTGACTCGTTGGTTGATGCTGCTGCTGGATATAAAGTGATTAGTTTCATGGATGGTAATGCAGGGTACAATCAAATTTTTATGGCATTGGAAGATATAGCGAAAACAGCTTTCAGATGTCCAGGACATATAGGGTTGTTTGAATGGGTTGTCATGACGTTTGGTTTGAAGAATGCTGGTGCAACTTATCAGAGAGCCATGAATTATATTTTTCATGAGTTGATCGGCAAGATTGTGGAGATATATATCGATGATATTGTGATTAAGTCATTGGATCATGAAGCACATTTGGCCGACATAAGGAAAACTCTAGAGTGCACTAGGAAACATGGGCTCAAGATGAACCCAAATAAATGTGCTTTTGGAGTTTCGGCAGGAGAATTTCTGGGATTTCTGGTGCATGAAGGAGGAATAGGAGTTGGCAAGAAAAGTATGAAAACCATTGATGAAGTTGTTCCTCCAACTAATCTTAAGGAATTACAGTCATTACTTGGTAAGATCAATTTCGTAAGAAGATTCATATCAAACTTATCACAAAAGGTGTTGCCTTTCTCTTCACTGCTAAAAGTCAAGAAGGATCAGAAGTTTGTATGGGGTGACGAACAACAAAAGGCTTTCGACGAGATCAAGGAATACATGAAAGAACCACCAGTATTGGTACCTCCACAGCTAAACAGGCCTTTTAAGTTGTACGTGGCGGCCGATGCCCGAACTATTGGATCGGCCCTCATACAAGAATTTGAGGGAAAGGAAACGGTAGTTGCATACCTTAGCCGGAAATTGCTTGATCCCGAAACGAGGTATTCGGCTACCGAGAAACTTTGTTTATGTGTTTACTACTCCTGTACAAAATTTTGGCACTACTTGCTACATGCCGAATGCATTGTGTATTCAAAATTTGATGTGATAAAGCACATGTTGTCTATGCCAATTTTGAACGGAAGGATTGGCAAATGGATTTTAGCTTTGTCTGAATTTGAGTTAAGGTTTGAATCGGCAAAAGCTGTTAAAGGACAGATTATTGCTGACTTCATTACTGAACATCGCGATTCATCAACTAATTTGCTTGAAATTACTCCTTGGGTATTATTCTTCGATGGATCTTCATGTGACAAAGGTGGTGGAGTAGGTATTTTGTTAATTTCGCCAAGAAGAGAGGTATTTGAATTTGCTATTCCTATTCAACCTACTGTCACTAATAATCAAGCCGAGTATGAAGCGTTGCTCAGAGGACTTCAATACTTAAGAGAAGCAAAGGCCATTGCAGTTGAAATCTTTGGAGATTCAGAATTAGTCATAAGGCAACTGAATGGCGAATATGAGTGCAGAAACGATATCTTAAGGAATTACTATGAGGAATGCAAGCAAATCTTAAAGGAGTTTCAGTCAGTAATTCTACGGCATATTCCTAGGAAAGACAATGAAGAGGCAAACAGATTAGCTCAAAGTGCTTCGGGTTATAAAAGGCTTCAAGAAGTTTTTGCTAATGATGTATATGCTTTCGGGAGTAATGTGGCAGAAGATGATTGGAGAAAAGAAATTGTTGATTATCTGGAGAATCCATCCCGAAAAATTTCTAGAAAGCTCAGGTATAAAGCTTTAAAGTTTGTTCTTCTTGATGATAATTTATATTATAAATCCTTGGATGGGGTGCTGTTACATTGCTTAAGTCAAGAAGAAGCAAAAAGGCTGATAAGTGAAGTGCATGATGGGCTGTGTGGAGCACATCAATCGGCTTACCGAATGAAATGGGTTATTAGGAGAACTGGGTACTATTGGCCCACAATGCTAGAAGACTGCTTTGAATATTACAAAGGATGCCAAGATTGCCAGAGATTTGGAAACATTCAAAGAGTTCCAGCATCGGTCCTGAATCCTATTATCAAGCCATGGCCATTCAGAGGATGGGGAATAGATTTGATTGGCCAAATAAATCCTCCATCTAGCAAGGGGCATAAGTTTGTGCTTTTAGCAACCGATTATTTTACTAAGTGGGTTGAGGCGATTCCATTAAAGAAGGTGACATCAGAGAATATGGTTGAATTTGTTAAAGAACATATCATTTACAGATTTGGAATTCCTCAAACAATCACCACAGATCAAGGAACTCAGTTTACATCTTCAGAGTTCAGAAATTTTGTTGAAAGTATGGGCATCAAATTGTTGAATTCTTCTCCTTATTATGCCCAAGCTAATGGTCAGGCAGAGGCTTCTAACAAGATTATGATTAAAATTATACAGGAGAAGATTGATCAGAAGCCAAGAAAGTGGCATTCGGTACTTAATGAGGCTTTATGGGCTTACCGAATGGCTCCACATGGGGCTACACAGACGTCTCCTAATGAATTGGTATATGGACATCATGCTATCTTGCCATGGGAGATGCGGTCAGACTCAAGGAGAATTAAGTTGCAAAAAGATTTAAGTTCTAAAGATTATAATGATTTAATGATGGACGAATTAGAAGATTTGCATATGATTCGTCTCAGGGCCTTGGAAAATGTTGAGAAAAATAAAATGCGAGTTGCTAAATATTACAACAAGAAGGTGAAAGTCAAGCAATTTGCAGAAGGAGATTTAGTTTGGAAAGCAATATTACCGATTGGAACTAAATACAGTGCATTCGGTAAATGGTCTCCAAATTGGGAAGGTCCTTTCAGAGTGGTCAGATGCGTGCCTGGAAATGCGTATGTCCTGAAAACTTTGCTGGGAGAAGAGTTTACTGCTGCTATCAATGGGAGATACTTGAAGAAATATTATCCTAGTGTTGAGATTGATCGCTGATTGAAATATTCAATGCCAGGACAACTGAAACAGCCGGCATTCGGGAAGGAGCCGCCTTCAGAACAGATGCCAACAGAGGGAAAATGGCCAATACCAGAATGTATTGCCCTTAGTACAAATATTTTGCATCATGAGTTTGACCAAGTTATCACAAAAAGGACTGCAAAAGATAAGTTTTATTGCCGAAATTCCATAATCCCTAGTACAAACTAATGGAACAACCTGTTCAGAACAGACTGGGGATGAATGGAATCGGCAATGGCGACGCCATGAGCATCAAGGCGATCTATGGAGGCCTCAATATCGTCGATCTCCTCCGGATTGCCATTGGCGAAGCCGGGCGGTAGCCTGGAATAGTCAGTGCCAGTGTGCGTCGACATGGCGACTAGGCCTACGGCAGTGCCCAGACGGACGCCGTGTAAGGCCACCTCATCGATACGGCCTGCCACTGCACCGAGGCGAGCTTCTGCCGTGTCTCCAGGAGCATTCACCTTGTTTGCCAAAGACTCAACCAATGTCTTCAGCCGATCGAGTTCGGCGTCGCGATCTGTAGGATTACGAAGCAACGGCGGGTTAGTCCAAAGTCAGATTGAAGTTAAGCGAACCGCAGAAATTACCGTCGATGGTCTCGAGCAGCTGCTTGCGCTGGTGTTGCCACTCTAGATCTGCGATCCCAGCTTGTTTGGAGATGACCTCCAGCTCATGCCGAGTGTCGTCACGTTCCTGCTTGAATCGGCGGGCATCGCTGTCTGAGTAGGGCAGATCCCAGTTGGGCCTGGGGGATCGGCTAGATGACTCCGAAGAATCACCCGCTGCAGCCGGAGCCGCAGCCGAGGCAGTGACGGGGTTCCATTGAATGAGCCTGAAAACACAAAGAAAGTTGAGAATAAGGCAAAATCTGGAGGAAAGGATAAGGAGAGGCAGACAGTCATCACCTCCGACGAGCACTGGCGCGGCTCCCTTCAGCTTCGTCGACGGCCGGGCGTCTTCCGCTGTTGTTGGTCATTGGGGTTTTCTGGAGATTACTGTGCTCGAAGAAGAGGGGGCTCAGGCTAGCAGAAAGCTTGGAAGATGGAGGATTTGATAAAAGATTAGGAGTGCTCAAGGTTCTTATTTATGGAACTAACGAAGAGATCGTGGCCGAAGATTGTGGTGCATATCCCAAGGAGTTTGGAAGGTGGAAAGGATTTTCCAACCGATTGATTTCCATGTCGTTTGGGATTCTTACCGAGTCGTATTCGGTTTTGACTGAATGAGATTCGGCTATGTCGTGTTTGAAGCGTTTTCGGGTCTGACACTGTTATAGCCAGCTTTGCCGAATGAGTTATCCACAATGGAGAAAAACAGAGATAAGAGATGGCAAAATTGCAGGATTGATAAAGCATTCGGCTATCGACTGTTTGTTACAATTACAAGCCCAAGTACTTTGAAATTACATTTTTAGCATCTGATATCATATTGCTAATGCTCTCTAATAAGTTTTTGTCAGCTTCTTGGGTTCTAGCCAGAGCAGCAAGCTTTGCCTTGAGTTGTTTTTCTTCGTTCAGAGCTGCTGAAGCTTCCTTTCGCATCTTCTCTGTTAATTTGGGAAGCTCAACTATCTTCTTCTCATCAGCTTCAATTTCGGCCGATAGATCTCTCAATTTGGCTTCAAGTGCAGCTTTTCTGGCCTTCTTCTTTTCAAGTTCAGATTCCAATTTGGTCAGTAATTCTTTGCTGTTCTGAGCTTGAGTATGCAGGTCTTTCACAGATTGTTTGGCTGTGGATCTCCTCTGTTCCAGAGCTGGTTGAGAAGATTGGTTTTTTAAAGCCTGCTTTACTGCGGCGTATTGTTGATCCAAATGAGAAACTGGTTCCAAAGAAGTTTTGATATCATCAGGGAGTTCTTGGTCAATGGATTCCAGTACATCCCTTAAGAGATCAGCATCTTTGACTTGATCTTGGATACTCTTGTGCAGCAAAGCAAGGATATCTTTCAGCTTTGTTTGATTTTCTTCTGATAGAGTTTGGCCAGAAGATGTTTCTTCCCCTTGTTCGGCAACCAAGTCGTCCACAGCAAAAGAATAGCTGGATGATGAAATAGATTTCTCCTGAAAGAAAGTCTTGCCGAATTAGTAATAATCCGCTGAGAGAAAGGGTAGAGAAAGTTGAATGATTTTGTTTACCTCGTTCCTGACTTCCTGAATTGGGGAAGGAAGCCTCTCAGGCTCAATGGAAAGATTCTGTGTATCTTGCTGAGGAGAGGCTGGAAGATTTCTTGGTGAAGATAATGCTTCTGATTGAGGAAGAAGTTGCAAAGCTAAAGATGAATCGTGATGAGAAGAAGAGCTTTCCAAGATTGGATCCATTGAGGATTGCTCTGCAGTTAACAAAGAATGAGTGCCGATGAAAAAGAAGTTAAGAGGATAAAGTGGTAGAATTTTACCAGTCAATGAAGCATCGGCAAGATCTGTACTGATTGTTAGTTGCTGTTCTCTGACCTGAAACCAAGAAGGGATAAAGCTGAGCAAAATACCAATGGCATTATGGTCAAAAGAAGAAGGCTCTGACCTTGATAACTTTTTTGCTGCTTGTTCTTTTCTTCTTTACAACTAAGGGAGCAGTTAAGGAAAGGGTTTTCCTCTTGACAGATGATGGTCTAGTAAGTATTGGATCTAGAGAAGCCTGTCTAGCCATCAGTTGAGCCAAAGTAGGAGATTGGTGCCCCAAAGCAGATATTGGGCCTGCAGCTTTGTACAAGATCGCCCTGGCAAGAGGGGCAGGTGTTATATCCTGCAAGATGACAGAATAAGAATCAATCGAGGTTAATATTATTGAGACAGATGGAGGGATAAGCGTATTACCTCTGAAGTTGGCTGATAATCAGGCATTAACTCGAAGTAGAAGGGATGGATTGGCATGTTGAAGATATGATCATGGAGTTCTTGCCACCAGAGAGTGAAAGAAGGATGGGCAGATATTATTGGCACAAAAGGATCAGGTGCATAGATAGTTCCGCAGCATTTATAAGTAAAAATCCTTCTTGCCTCTATGGAATCCTTGACAATCTCCCTAGGCTTGAGAAATTCGTGAAGAAATAGCCAAGGGGGCACTTGGCCACATCCCAACTGTCTAGCCATCATGTTTGGCTGATAGTATTCATAAGTGCTTTGAACCAGCCTTCCTCCACAGAATTCGGCTGGCAGGATGCAAGGCTGGATGAAGGCATTGAAGATCGCTATAGATTGTACATCACTGCATCCAGTTTCAAAGCTGAATTCGCAAGGGAGAGTGAGATTGTCATTGTCCAGATATGGGAACCAAAGAGGATGAGCAAAGCCTTTGAAGAAGAGCTCAAACAGTTCACCGATGTTCTTGTTAATAGATACAGTGGAGGCAGCTTCTCCATAGGTTTGACAACCTTTGGTTCTCCGGGTTTCTCCTTCTTTGTAATTAATTGAAGGAAAGTCTCGGCTGTTGAGATCAATAGCGACGATTTGATGCATGTACAACTGCAGCCACATTTGGACAAACCACCAAGGACCATTGACGCAGGGGATTTTCTTGCTGGTATACATCAGGTGGGTGGTTTGATTGAGCATATGGTAGACACTTCCCAGGAGGTATTTCCCAAGTGGAATGAGTTTTCCGGCAGCCAGCTCTTCAGCCATCACGATATGATTCAGGGTTGGCTCATTGGCTTTGCCGCAGAAGACTGATCTGCATAGCCACATGTTCAGGAAGGCTCTATATTCGACATCAGTCAGAGGGCCATCAGACATATGGTTCTGGATGTATTTCTTGTATCCAACCCCTGTTTTTACTCCTGTCTGCTTGGAGGAACCTTTGTGGTCATATGGATATACAGTTCCTGTAACGTTCAGGCCGGTCATCATGTAGACATCGGCCAAAGTAGGAGACATTGGGCCATGACCGAAGAGAAAAGCATTTGCACCATTGGACCAAAAGTGGCAAGCTGCAATCAGAAGGTTCTCGTTCTTTGGTGTTTCGGCTAGTGACAGCTCCAGGCAATGAGAAATACGCAGATGGTCCCAGTTCTGTGTTTGGGGGCTTTTGTCATCAGATATCCTTTTGTACCAATTTCTCCAGCCGGCAATTGGGGGCAAAGGCCAGTTCTTGAAGGCGTCTTGCCACACATGAGGTTTTGTCAATGAAATCTTGAAAGGAACCCTCTGAGATTCGGCCGCGATGAGTTCGGAAGGATCTGAATTCCCTACAGGGCCGAGGAAGTAGGATGGAGCTTTTTCCTCAACGGGGATAAGGATTTCGGCAGCTAGTGCCTATCAAGGATGGAAAGAGATGAGAGGAAATTTAAAATGCAAATCGAAAGAAGAATACCGAATGTGCTTGAGGGGATTGAAGCTTACCTGGAGGGCAAAATCTTGGTTCGCCATTTGAGGATTGAATCTTGGAAGTCGATAACCTAGGGTTCGGATCTGGGCGAGAGCTCTGAAGATTCAAAAGGAGAAGCGGGTGTCGAGCAGAACTAACTTGGGAATGTTGAGTGCTTCTGGTCAATTCCGAGATAAAATTATCTTTTATCCCGAAATTGAAGGGGCATGTGTTGACACCAAAAATTGGCACCAGGAAAAGGCTGACATGTGGGCCGGATTCGTTGAAGAGATATCATTCGGCAAAGGAGTTTTTCCCCAGAGCATTCGGTAAAGACGTTCTGCGGTCGGGAATGCATTGTCATTCGGCAAGAAAACTGTTCCGCAGGAGGCATTCGGGAGTGCGTGGTGACGTGGATCAAGTATAAGGAAAAGGCTGGTTTAACTTGGAATGCAAGACGGATACGGTGCCCCGGCGTTTATCTTTTTTAGGAAATAAATAATGTAATCGTAATCGATTAGGAGTCGTGTCGAAACCTGGGTATAAATATAAACCCGTGGTAATTGTAAAGATCAATCGTACAATCAATCATACAACAAACCGGCCCCGTGCCAACTTCGAGTCCTTTAGTCGAGTCGTCGAGTTCTTCGAGAGGAATCATCGATCCGTCGACCTCCGTAAGTACCGGCAACCCTGCACCATGCCTAGTATCATGCGGTGGATTTAGGCTTTGGTTCAGGAAGGTTCCATTGTTAGATCATGAGCCATGCGGTGGGCTAAGTTTTAACTTGGAACAAGTTATCGGTTCCATTGGATTTTGGCAAGATCTGATAGATCCATTAAGTTACCATGTGTTGCTCTGGATTTTACCTTTGTGTTTAATTCATTATAACACTCCTTTGCCCAGTCTAGGTTGATTAGATTCGGTTCCAGCTCACAATGCACTGCGTTTCCATAGCCGAATTCGAAGTCAATCTAGATTGCCACGTGTTGCGGGTTCAAGCTCGTTGGTCTTGCGTAGATCTTGACAGAACCGGGTATCATGCGGTGGATGCAGGTTTTTGGGTCGTCTTAGAGCTAATCATCCGGTGGATTAGAATTCGATTCGATCTGATGGACCTATCATCATCAACGAAGCATGTTCCTTCTTCATGGAACCCGATTCGGCTATATAGTTGTATTCGGCAGTATCGCCACGAGTGAAATATGTCCATGGTTTTGTTTTAAATAAAGAATGCTTTTAGCCTTCCATGTTTAGAGTCGTATCATGCGGTGGATTGATCTATTCTTGGTTGGTGGTGTGATTCCAAGCAAGTCGTATCATGCGGTGGATTAACTTGCTTGTTTCATGCTCGACGGGTTGAAAAGTACCTAGACATGCGGTAGACTAGTGCTTTTAGCCTATGCATTCTTGTTTATTATGAAATTATGGTCATGTTTTCGCCCTTTTATTTATCTATCATGCTCTGTTTCCCGTTGATCGGTTATGAATATACGTCACAATGTTTATTCAGTCAAATACCGATCTTTCGTCATGCTTACGTCACGCATTCGGCAGTACGCTTCCTGCTTTGCCGATTGCCGAATGATGCTTTAACTGCTGACAGATAGCTTCTCTGTAGCTATATGTCGTTCGAAACTGGCTCCGTAACCGCAATTATGGAACTATCTGGTATTACCCGGTACGTTCCAGGTGTTATGTGAACATATTTTCTCCCTTTGTCAGTTTTCAGGAAAATTGACTGGCACGCTTTCGGATTCAAACGCTCGGGCCACGTGTAAAGCTAGCTAATTCGGCTTGCTGTGTGCTTGGCGTGAAGTGCGGATTTTACGTCAACACCATCAACAAGTTCTCGAAGTGGATCGAGGTCCGGGCCATCACCAGCATCAGATCTGAGTAGGCCGTAATGTTCTTCACCGACATCATCCACCGATTCGGGGTACCCAAGTCGATCATCACTGACAACGGCACCCAGTTCACCGGCAAGAAATTCTTGGAGTTCTGCGATGACCATCACATTCGCGTCGATTGGTCGGCCGTGGCACATCCACAAACGAACGGCCAAGTAGAACGTGCCAACGGCATGATACTACAAGGCCTGAAGCCAAGGATCTTCAACAAGCTGAACAAGTTTGGCCGGAAGTGGGTCGCTGAGCTGCCATCGATGATCTGGAGTCTCAGGACAACCCCAAGCAGGGCCACAGGCTTCAGCCCGTTCTTCCTTGTCTACGGCGCCGAAGCCGTCCTCCCAACAGACTTGGAGTACGGGTCTCCGAGGCTTAAGGCCTACCAGAAAGACCGGAACCAACGGGACCGCGAGAACTCGCTGGACCAGGTGGACGAGGCTCGCGACATAGCGCTACTTCACTCTGCGCGCTACCAGCAATTGCTCCGGCGACACCAAGCTCGGAAGGTTCGGCGTCGGGACCTCCACGAAGGGGACCTGGTGCTAAGGCTGCGACAGGACAATCAAGGGCGCCACAAGCTCACTCCTCCGTGGGAAGGGCCGTTCATCATCGCCAAGGTCCTCAAGCCAGGTACCTACAAGCTGGCAAACGAGAAGGGCGAGCCCCTCACCAACGCCTGGAACATTCAACAGCTACGTCGCTTCTACCCTTAAAACTCTCGGTGTTTCTTGCAAATACTTCATGTTTTTAGTCAACAATAATGAAAAGTCCAAAAAATTTGGAAACATTATTGCTAAAAACTTGATCAGGGGTATTTGAAGCCAAACACCCCTCGGGGGGACACTCGGGGGCTTACCCCCACCCCCCAATCGTCATGTTTTCGCTTCCGTTGCACTGAAACTCGAGGCATCCGAGAGAAATACGGGGCGAGAGGCAATTAAGGCTGGAACCGGTAGAGTCGTGGGACCACCTACGCCCGCGAAGGGATACGGCATCCCCCTCTCCACTCCACGCGTTAGTTGCTCGCGAACTCGAAATACCCGGACAGAATCTCTCTAAGGCCAAGAGCGGTACGACGGAGCGGAAACAGGGTGCCAAGCTTTTCCTCCTTAAATCAAGAAAGGTGAAAGCAGGGCACAAGTCTACTGTGGCCAAAAGGCGACAGAGTCGTGGGACCACCTACGCCCGCGAAGGGCTATGGTATCCCCCTCACCACCCGGCGCCAAAGTTACTAGTGTCCATCTGCCGAAACCGATCCCGAGCTAAGGGGAAAGCGCGGCATGCCAAACAAACGAAACCTCCTCTTGGCCCGACCAATTCGTGTTAGTGATCACCCTGCAGCCCAGGTACAGACGCCCCCTGGACCGGACCAGCGCGAAACGTCCGCACCACCACGAGAAGGGTCGTTCATCATCACCAAGGACCCCGAGCCTGGTGTCTGCGAGTGGGCAAGCGAAAGGGGCGAGGCCGTCGCTAGCACCCGAAACGGCAAACAGCTACGTTATTCTCATCCCTAAATCTCTTATCGTTTTTTCTCGTAGATACTTTATGTTTTTAGTTAACAATAACGAGAAGGAACATTCGGAAACATTGTTGCTAACAACATAACTAAGGGGACCTTGGTTTTATTTTTAATAAAGCCAAGCCCCCCTCGGGGGCTGCAGGGGGGTTAACCCCCTAATCGTCCCGGTTTTTTCGAAAGTTGTGCTAAAACTCGAAACGCTTAGAGAGAGGCGGGGCGTGAGCTAGTCAAAGCTGGAGCCGGTCGAGTCGTGAGACTGCTTATGCCCGCGAAAGGCTACAGCGCCTCCCTCACCACCCCACGCTTTAATTACTCACGAATCCGAAGTACCCGGCCACAATCTGTCGAAAAGCTAAGAGTAGCACATCAGAACAACCAAACAAGTGCGAAACAGGCAATCGACTTTTGAATTTAGTTTTTATATATGTATATAAGATACATTTGAAGCCCGAATTCTTCAGGCTCCATCCCCCTGCGAGGGCGCGATGGACTCGGCGGCAAGGGTCGAGGGGACAGACGAAAGCGCCCCGGGACCACTCTCCTCGCCGCTCACCGAAGCGATGTCGTTCTCGAGGGCCGCCACGGCGTCGGCCTCCGGGTCGGCCTCGACTTCAGCAGCGGTCGCGGTCTCTGGCTCGGCGTCAGCAGGCACATCTTCCTCCTCCTCGGGGAAAAGATCGTACCGGAACTTGAGGGTCAAGGCCGATGCGGCGCTCTCGGCACCGTCATCAGCCTCCTCGAGGGCGGCGAGGGCGGCGTCATCATCCAGGTTAGCGTCGATGAAATACCCGCGCCCCACCGCCGCGAGGTCGATGTCGTAGTGCGTCGACACCACCCCAAGTGCCTTCTTCACCCCGAGGTGAAGCGCGTGTTCGAGACGCTCCGCCATGCAGCCCTTCAGGGAGCTCAAGCGGCTGGACAGCGACGACCCCGACTGCGGGTCGACGCATTGGACGTCTCGGCACGCCATGTCGGCCGCAGCCTTCAGCGCCTCGAGCTCCCCCTGGGCCGCGGAGTAGGCAACCTGGAGGGCCGTCACCTCCTCCGCCTTCTGGGCCTCGGTCCTCCGCAACCCTGACAAAAGGCTCGGGCATATCAGAAAGCAGTTTTCAACACAGGGAAAGGCCGAAGGAAGCATGAAGTCTTACCGTCCACCAGGGCCCTCGCCTCGTTGAGCAGGCCGTCCGCGGTCGCCAGCGCGGCCTCCTTCTCGCGGAGCGCGGCCTCCTTCTCGCGGAGCGCGCAGCTCAGCTGCTCGGCCTCCCGGGCCTTCTGCTCCGCCTGAGCCGACGCCTCCGCGAGCTGGGACTGCGCGGCCTCACGAGCCCGACGCTCGAGCTCAAACCGCTCTAACGCCGCAGACGAGGTCCGGGCCTCCCGCTCCGTCGCGGCATCGCGCTCCTTCTCCGCGCGCGCCTTGGCCTCCTCGTGCGCTCGGGCCGCCGCCTCCGCCTCCCTGGCTCGGACGGTGAGCCGGGTCACGTCCGTGCCCAAGTCGGCGTTCGCCTGACGGAGCCGGCGGAGGTCGGTGTGCAAGCCCGCAATGCATGCGGTCTTGTCCACCGCCTCTTGCCGAAGGACCTACTCGAAAGGTCACCAAGATCAAGCCATGAAACCGAAAACGTCTCGAAACACTAAAGATAAAAGCGAGAATACCTCGAAAACCTCCAGCGCTTGCCTGGAGTGGAGGTCGGCGGCGGCCGAGATGGCCCGCTCCAGATCCGTCCCGATCCGCTCGGCCTGGGCCCATATCTCGTTTTCCTCGGCCGCGCTCCGCCAGACCTGAGCGGGGACGCCGGGCCCCCTCGGCCACTCGCTCGACATGCGCCGATCCTGGAGCTGCGCCGCCTCAGCAGCATCTCACTCGGGCGTCCCTCGGACCGCGGGCATCTGCGGCGGCCCCTGAGACAGGAACCGCGCCGCCGATACCTCGGCAGCGGAGTCCCCGACGAGGGAAGCGCGCCGGCTGCCGCCTGGAGTTGGCGGGGCGACCGCCTCCTGCCCTCGACCGGCAGGAACCGAAGTGGCGGCACGGCCTCCACGACCGCCTACCTCCGCCGCCGGGGTGCCACGCCTCGGCCCCGCCTCGACAACCGGGGCACCTTGCCCCGGCTCCATCGTTGGAGGCGTCCTCTCCTCCCCCGCCGACCCGGAGCCTCGCGGCCCCGGCGCCGGTTCTGCTGGCGTCACCTCAAGCGCCACTACGGGACGCGGAGCCCCGCGCGAGCGCACCCCCTCGGCATGAGGGGAATCTGTCCCCCCAACCTTCAGCGCCTTCTTAGGCGCAAGATTAGGGGAAGCCTTGGTGACGTCCCGAGCGCTGGACCAAGAAAAGGGAAACATAGGTCAAAAAGAGAAATCGTATGGAAAAACGAAATCGAAAGAGATCCAAGAAAAGAGGACTCACCGACAGGATGTGGCCCTCGTCAGGGCGTAACCGGAACGACCGGAGGTCGCTCGGCATGGTATCGGGGTGGACCGCCGTCCGCACCCGCGTGACGACATACTCCTCGAGGAGCGGCTCCGCCAGCTTGCGCGACGCTGCCAGCGCCGCCGGGTCCGCTCCCTCCGTCATCTTGAACAGAGGGAGTGGCCTCTCCATGAGGGGGACCACGCGGCGGCGGTGGAAGTGCGCAAGCACGTGCGCCACGGTCAATCCTGACCCTTCCAGGGAGCGGAGGACGTCGACGACCGGGCGAAGCCTCTGCCGCTGGGCGTCGCCGGAGACGCCGTAGCCCCAGGAATCGGCCTTCTCCGTCAGGACCTTGCCGGTGTACTCCGGCAGCCCCAGGCCGTCGTTGCGCAGGTAGAACCACCCTTTGGCCCACCCGCTGTTGTTGGTTGTCATCTTGCAGCCCGGGTAGATGCGCTTCCTGGACTCCACCGGCGCAAGCGTGAGGCCGCCCGCGCACGAAGAACGGCGCACCCCCCTCCCCGCGCCGGACGTGCTGAGCTCGGCGCGGAAGAGGTGGACCCATAGGTCCCAGTGCACCTCGACCCCCAGGACGGCCTCGCAGACGCCGACGAACGCCGCCGCTTGCGAGATTGCGTTGGGGGAGAAGTTGTGGAGCTCCACGCCGTAGTAATGGCAGAGCCCCCGCATGAACTGGCTTGCGGGCGCGTTGAAGCCCCACTCGTGGAAGCGAATAAAGCTCACCACGTAGCCCGCCGGCGGATTCGGCGCCCTGGCCGCCAGCGCCGGAACGATCCACGCCGGCCGCGCTGAATCGCCCCGGGGCGACAGTTGCCCACCATTCACCAAGCCCTCCAGGAGGTGCTCGGTGGCGGTCGATGGAGTCCACTCCGTGGCGCCCTCCAGGACAACCATGGCGAGAAGAGGAGCTTAGGCGCGGGGCGAAAGTGGCGAGATGCGGGCGGAGCACGACGCGCAGGCTAGAGACAAGCACTAGGCACGGGCGAAAACTGGAGCGAGAGATGGCAAAGGTAAAAAATCCCCTTCCGCTGCACCCCTTTTATAAGGACAGGCTCTCCCCGGCCGCGCCACGCCAGCCCGCGCGTGCCGCCACCGAGCCCGCGCGCTAACCGCAGTGGCATGTGGAGTCACTGACACCCGGGCCAGGCGCACGACGAGGATCACCAACAACCGGCGCGCGTGGGCGGCAGCATTTACTGCGGCACGGTAAGCGGAAGCGGCGCGCCTGCGATGCATTAACTACACGTCGCCTCGCCTCTCCCGCGCGTGCGCCGAGTCTGCCTAAAAAGGCGCGCCCACTACGCCCATCTCGCCCACTCCGCGACACGTCAGCCACGCCCGCACCCACCAGCGGTTGTGCACGGGCCCACGGAGCCGAAATGACTCAACCATTGGGTTCCCCCCAGGTAAAGCTGCAACGCTCCTCCTTCCCGAGGCACGAACACGACTAATTGGGGATTCGAAGCCCGAACCTCGAAGAAGGTCCAAAGGGTGCCCTCGATCGAATAAAGCGAAGACCGCCAATCGCGCTCGGCCAAGCCTTGAGCCCACCGCCCGGGAGCAACCCGTATTTTACGCAAGGCCCTACTGATCAGGAGTACGAAGCCTGGCCCTCGAAAGGGTTCGACAGGCGCTCCAGATCAACAGAGTCAGGGACGATTCGGGCGTGTCGAACGGACTTTACCCCGAAACGCGAAGTTTTGGGGGCGCTCCTGTCGTGTTCAAGGCCAGACAAAGGCAGCTAGTCGGGGGGATCCCAACGAGGGAGAGCTTTCGCGCCCTCGGTCCCTACGAAAGGGACCAAGCCCCACCTAGCAAACCTTTGCAAGCGCTACATGGACGTGTCTCCGGACCACGAGCCGACCCCTAGCGAACGGGGCACGGACGTCCACTTGAACTACCCGCTAACAGCTCACCGAGGTATTCGCGTACGTTGCCCAATTCGAGGGTTGCGCGGATGACCTCACCCCTCTACCCCGCGAAGGGGGTAGCGAGGGTCGAAAATCAAAGACAGGAAGCCCCTCCGATCGCCTCCACACGGGCCAGGAGCTCGGGGGCTCCCCGCAACATATCCTCCTATACGCGAAACGTTTCGAAACCGTACAGGGTCCGCCCCTCGAAATCAGTATAGATCGGTCTCACCCCCCCCCCCCCCCCGTTGGAAGTAGAGCGACCGACACAAAATAAAGCCCTTGCACGAGTGGATCCACTCCTCCAAGGGCTCGGGGGCTACACCCGCGGGTGCGCTCGCGCGCCCCCACGGAAGAACGTGCATAATCAGAAAGGAACAAGTCCCCACATAAGGCCCGGGAACGACCCTGCGAAACCATCAGCCTCTGCCCGACTAAACCTCAGTCCGCCAGAAGCTCGGGGGCTACTGTCGGGGACAAACCCAGGGGGTCCCCTAACCATCGGGGTAATCACCCTGCAAAAACATAAAAACACACTAACCGCAAAAGAACCGCGTCATCACCCAAACTCCGCCTCGCTCGAGGGTCGCGAGCCCCCTCGAGCGAGCAAAACAACTCCGCCTCGCTCGAGGGTCGCGAGGCCCCTCGAGCGAGCAAAGCAAATCCGCCTCGCTCGAGGGTCGCGAGCCCCCTCGAGCAGGCGAAACAAGCTCCGCCTCGCTCGGGGGGAGCGAACCCCCTCGAGCGGGCAAGGCAGCCTCCGCCCGATACACTCCGGCGCACCACCCGACGAAGGAAGTTAATGCCCGCCCCATCAGCCAAGCGCCGAAGTCAAAAGGCAATCTTCCCCATGCCGCGCCGGACATCAACAGTGCCCACTGTTCCACCTGCCCCAGTCGCCATCCGCCCTCACCGCCACTGTGAAAGCGCACGCGGCGGTACAGAGCACTGTGCGGACTCTCAGGGGTCAATCCGCGCCTCTGTTCCACCAACTCCCGGTCAGGTGATGGCAAGCGACAGGTCGAGTCCGCCAACTCTCGGCCATCCCCTGGCGAACGAAGCACGCCGCGCACTGTGGCCGACGACGACGACCAACCCGGGCCCTGTGCTGCCGACTCTCGTCCTTCCTCCACCTGCCCCACCCTCGAGGTCAATCAGCGATGGGCAGCTGGACATGGACTATGACAGCAGCACCCCTCGAAACCGCTACAGAACAAGCACAGGGACGGCCACGACGCCCGCAGAAGACAGCGCCCGATATGAGTCCTCCGCCAGGGTCAAGGACGATGGCAGGCCCGACGCCATGCTCTCCAGAGCGCACCCCTGTAGCACACGTCACAATCGCATTTGTAACTCCTCCCTCCCTTCTCTCCTTGATCTATAAAAGGGGGAAGGGGGCGGAGCACCAGAAAGAGACACGAGATTGGCACTCCCCTCACTCACATTCAGGGACTTGGAGACTCCTCCTCTCCCGCCTTGCTTGTAGCCCCCCTCTGCAAGCACTCCGGTGCAAGATAGTACAGCGCCCCCGAGCGCATTCTGCTGGACGTACGACCCCCACGGTCGGAACCAGGATAAACACCGCCTCATTGTACTAAGTTCTAGCATCAACCGTCAAGGGACGGGACACAGCGCATTCTGTTTAGGCGCCGGGGACTGACCGACCAATCCCGGCACCGACAATAATAAATACACACTATGGTTTCTGTTGTTTTGTATGGGAGCACGAGCCAAAGCAGTAGACGAGATAGTAGACAACAATAATCTCTTTTCTCGTTAAATAATGGCCACATCAGCTTATTTTGTTTATGTGGCAACAAAAAGACAGTTGTTGTCTATAGGTTGTACATGCTCTTATATTGGCTTCGGCTTCACCTATTTTACACAAACCAAGGTACTGTATTCATGTCATTTCACAAAATAAAAAAAATAAAAAATTATTTACCGAAATAAATTATCAAAAATAAACAAGAAATAAATTATCAAAAATAAACAAGAAGACGGGTGAATCCAGTTTTTTTTTTCTCTAAGAACGGCTTCATCGATGAAGCCATTTTGTGAGAAGGCCTTCCAAATGGCCACCTAGTGAGAGGCCGGTAAGTAATGCCTTTCAAAACACAATTTTAAAGGAAAAAATTATCCCAATAACAATTAAAAAATTATGAAAATATTATTCAAATAACATTTTTCTATAACATTTTATAATAAAGTCATTTGAACAACTTTCCAAGATTCAAAAATGGCTATTTATGGTAACAAATATTTGATAGTTTTTTTCCCAAAAGAAAATAGTATGGCGCCTCTGAACCCGTGTGTGGATTTCCTTCTCCCGTAATCATTGTATCATTGTTAGGGCTAAGGGTTATGGTTAGAGCTAAGGAGTTTGGATGTCGTAGTTTATCCACAGCCCAAGGCAAACGATGCCCAAGGAGGTGGCCAAACCAGATAGCCATGGCATGAGCATGATGTTGTGGTGAATCAACAATAAAGGCTAGGAGCCACCGGTAGTCTCCTATAAATGGCTTGCACGTTAATACACACTGGGCTGACCGATACTAACACCTCTATATGACCAGTACTGATGTAAATTTTTCCATTAGTGTTAAGTATTTATGAGAGAGTAAAGTGCACCAACAGGCTTTAAACTTGTGACGATGTGCCATTTTGGTCCATGAACTTCGAATACGTATTTTTCTAACATATAAACTTTTTATGTTGTTCACCATAAGTCATAGTTGTGTCTATATGTGCACATAACGCTGACATGGCATGCTGACTATGTGTACCACTTAGGTTGAAGATGCTTGTTGTGCTTTGTTGTTTTCTGAGGAGGAGGATGAACACACTATATCCAAGATGCAGTGGTTGACCTCTCCATAGAGATCCCAGCAGTCACATGCTCATTGTGACTTCTCCTCCTCAACTGGAAGCTCTATATCATTCTTAGAGTTGCGTCGTCCATTAATTCCTCTATATATTAATTAAGACGGTTGAATGACCATAACGATGAACTGTGAATCTGCGATTCCTCTCTTTTTATCTTGACTAATTTCTAGTTTCCTGACTAATTAGATAGATAAGTAGAAAAAATAGCTGCACAGTTCAAATACCTCGTGGCCGGGTATCGTCTGATCGATCCACATGGTTGTTGCCGATTGATGTATCGTACGGTACGACACTACGATTCACCTCTTTCCTCTTGTTTTGTGTTGATCAGCGCGCATGTAGTACGTACGACACGGACCGATGGACGTGCGTTAGTGATGGCACTGGCCGGCGGTGGTCACGAGCTAATGGCTTCCATCGAGAAGCTAAAAATTCTTTCTTCAACTTCACTATTCATTTATCACATCAAATCATATCAAATCTCTCTCTTCATGCATGAAACATTAAACGTGGGTAATAAAAAAACTAAGTACATAATTTTGATAGCACACGACGAGACGAATTTTTGAGCCTAGTTAGGTCATGATAGGACAATATTTACCACAAACAAATGAAAAGTGTTACAGTACACTCACCGCTAGATTTGTAGCTTTTGCCAAGAGTGCTATAAATTGTGGTGGCCGACGGGATCTATCTATTTTATCATGTTTCGTCGGATAATGTTGGTCGCTATTTGGTGGTTGGGGATTTAGTTTTCATCTCGGGAAATGCTTCCGATGAGACTAAATCACCTTCGGGGATTACATGATTAAAGCAATAAAATGGCCGCCGTCGGCCACTCCAAGAGAACTCTCGGCGATTCTTCAAAATCTTACGGTCACTACTACAATGTCCGATGTGACTTTTCGATCAAATTTTACCCACTCCTTTTTACAACTAAATATAAACAACAGGTACATATACGTGTGTTCGCATCGGACGGCCATGAATTCAAACCCACCCACGCACCCTCTGGCCACATGCTTCCACAGTAGGTTTCTTGCTGACTGCTTCACGGCGCCAGCGTGTGTGTCTTCCGGCCGGCCTGCAGGGAGTTGTCAGCCCCCTGCTGCGCCGGCACGAGCGACAGGGTACGCCGTACGCGCAGATGTACCTGCTCCCTCCGTCCTATAATATAACCATTTTTCGATTTTCGTGTATCATATTTGACCATCCGTCTTATTCAAAAAATTTATGAATATATTATTTATTTTGCTATGACATGTTTTATCATTAAATATACTTCAAGTGTAACTTATTTGTTTTATATTTTTATAAATTTTTTTGAATAAGACGGATGGTCAAACGTGATATCTGAAAGTCAACAAATGCTTATATTTCGGGACGGATGGAGTATATAGATCTTCGTGATGGCACGTACTGGCCCTGATCATGCATCGATGAGCTAATAAGGTTGGCCTACTCGTAAGGGCTAAGCTAGTAGTAGTAGCGCAGACGAGCGAGAGTCTGCATGTATGGATGATTTCATTAAACGGCCACCTGCCGACCGTACCTGCATCTGCATGCTGCTAAATAGTATTTCTCACCATCCTTAACATCACCCGACGACCAGCACTGACACTCACGCACGCATGCATGCCCTAGTTATTTGAACCGGGTCGGCAATCATACCGCTGAGGTGTTCGATTTAACGATTCATTATTTGTTTGACCCGTTGAACCGCTCGGTTGAAACGCTTCAAATATATTTAAATTTGTACATGTAACACAAGGTCAAAGTTCATCTGGTGGTAAGTGCTCTTCTTTGGAAGCTCGCGTGCTTCGGTTCGAACCTTGTTGTCTCTCCCGCGGGGTACTGTGCCGGCCGGTTTTCTTCCGTCCAATTGCCACCGGATATTGGCTGGTTCAAATAAAACAGTCGATTTGATCCCCCACACACATACAGTATTACTCTGCCTAATCGACTGCAAGCTGACTGCTGCGTACTGTACCTCATAACTTTGCTCAAGTGCCCCCGCCCGGCCATATTATCTATATATATGCAGCTAATTACTGTGGATATATAGTTTCGTCAGACGCCGCGTGTGAAGTGATGTCTCACTCTGTTCATTGACGGGTAACGACAGTTTTGGGAAAACCGGCGATTAAGGAGGTTGTTGCTTACGGCAGCGAGGGCTCGAGCCGAGATCAGCGTGTGAAAGATGAGCTGACTTGCTTGTTTCATTATTTTAACTTGCAGGCTCAGCTGCAAACAATGTTATGAGTTATGACTAGATAGTTCAAAACGCAAGCTCAAGTGCTCCATCTGAATAACACCGCTGCCGTCAATACTGAAATTGCTTCAGCCTCGACCTCGAATTGGTGTCCATGGCGATGGTCGATGGATGGCAAGCAGGCTGCATTGCCCATAGTCGTTGCTTGGTGCAAATTCCAAAGTGCTCCAATGGATTTGAAGGTCTAGCCCAACCTGGACAGAAACCGTGAGGTTGGTTTTCACGGGCTGGTTTCACAGGTTGAATGGGTTGGACCAAACCAGTGAGCAGGCTAGGGATAGTGATCAGTGATGTCGATCGTGTGCTAGCTACGGAGTACCTCTGCAGTGCTCGCTGTCCTGTTCTCTTTTGGACGATCGCTAACCAGATAACCTGTGTGCTCATTGAGAGTCATCGGCCACCGGGCTGCTGGCCAGTGTGTGCATGAGCCATTGTTACGGCTCTGGAGTCTGGCTTATGAATTAGCTTCTGCAACGAGAGGTACTTACATGGTGAGCGGTGGACAAGATATGCATGTTTCATCGCCTGGCCGGCCGGGTGCCAGCTCAATGAAATATATAGCAATGACCTAAGAAAGTGCATGGGGCCCGGCCTGACCGAGAAAAGATACGTGGCAGTGGCAGTCGTACGTGTACGATGTGGCATCTTGCAGGAGGTGGGGACGGACGGACGATCCGGAAAATCCGAGCGTACAAGCTTAATCAGCTAGCCCACACGCATTGGACGCATGCAAACATTGGTACTAGCAGCAAGTTGTACCGTGCTTCAGGGTATATGCAGGAAACCGGACGATGGCTTCCGCCTGCCGCTGCATATGCCCACCGTGTTCGACGCGTAGGGTTAGAGGTGGTAATCTCACGCTCACTTCAGAATTATATTTAATTCTAGTTTATTTTAGCTCAAAAATTTATAGAGGCAAAGTTATAGCTTATTGTTGGTGTCGACTGACACTAATGGATTTAGGAAAAAAACAATATAAAATACTGTTCAAATGATATTCACAACATTAATAACAACTATATAAAACATTGCTGACATCGGTGAAGCAGGAGGCTGACTTCACCCCTGCTATTTTGGCACGGCCCTTCTTATTGAACCCGATTCTTAATATTATTAGGATAAATTTTAGGGTCCTTTACCACCTTAAAAAAATGGAGCAACTCATCATCGCTAGTGAAAAATGGAGGAGTTCACTATTGCCAATAGACACTTAGGCTTTTTTTTGGTAGGGCTTCAAGAACGACTTCTCCACAAGCTTCAATAGAAACTCTACCATACGGTTCAAAATAGAACTTCTTGGATGGTGAAACCAGAGAGAAGCATCTAAATGGCTTAGCATCTCCAACAGACTCTGTATTGTGTTAGCTAAATATGGAGATTATAGCCCATTTGTAAAAATAGAAAGACATCTAATTCAATGGAGTAATCCAACAGATTCTATAAAGATGGCTAGTGAGGTAGGCTAGCTAAAAATAGCTAGCGAATGAGGTAGAATGGAGAACCACTAAATTTGGAGAGTCATTTACAGAGTCTGTTTGAAACGTTTTTTCTCTAACAATAGCTAAATTTAACTTTAGAAAATGATTTGGCTAGTCTCTTGGAGATGCTCGGATCAAGGCGTCAAAAGTAGTGGTTTTCATTGGCTTCACCTCTACTTCCACTGAAAAATAGGAGAGGTCATTCGTCGAGTATTTTCAAAATGGCTTCAGCTCCTGAAACAATTGTTTCATCAGAGGATCCACACCTAGAGTCGTTTTAGTAGGAGCTAAAGCACTACCGCCTGAAGTAAATCATAGCAACAATGGCACCAGGCAGGGTAGGACAGAGGGTGGGCAATGGGGATCGACCTTGGAATGAGGATAAAGACGAAGGTAGGAGACAAGAGAAATAAGGGGATAACTTATCCGGTTGTTCTTTCTTAAATAGCCATCTTCATTTTCTACCTCCCAATATTCTTGTTTCTCGTGGCCGGGGGCGAAGCTAGCTCTAAACTTACCGCGGTTCACTCCTCGAGAAGCAAATAAATTAAGCTTTGTGTCAATACATGGTGAATATGAGCCTAACAAGTGGCAATTTTTTCTTATCATGATGCATTGGCAACAAGCAAAATAAATAGTGTCGCCACTACTCGCAGCCTTCCCTACATCCGACATTGCCCGCCCAACATCTGTGGTGGAACACCCAGATCACCAGTTAATAGAATGTCCATTAACAACACGTTCTATGACTGAACTTTTTTTTCCTTTTTGAGGGGAGTTCTATGACTGAACTTAACAAGAAATTCAGCAAATCTCTATATATCAATTCAGAAACATAATTATATTTCAACAACAAATATGGTGTAAGTAGTTAACATTTAATGTAAAGGCTTAACGGTTTAATGTTAAACATTTCTATCTTGATATTCTTTAAGCGCATGGGTACAAAGTACATGGGTCAATCAGCCCATTTGTAGTTTCGGTCCAGCAAACCTTCACGCGTTGGGCTTTCATAATTACGGAGTAGCTACAGTCTACAGGTACGCGCGGGCGCGGTAGGAGGGGACTAGGGAGGAAGAATGCCAAACGATAGGAGGGAGGGCGAATGCATGCAGGGAAGGACAGAATTGACGACGTCATCCACATGCATATGTATCTGAATCTAAGGGCAAGGGCAGTCTTTATACGTGTAGGTTTTAGTTATTTCTACCGGACCATAATGCTGAGCCCAGCTATAAGGGTTGGTGGCAGGAGCACGAGGGAGGGAGAGAGAGGATGGAGAGATGAGAGAGAAATTATTGTTTACTTGCTTATGCGCGGGCTATATGCTTGTGGCTATCTGCAACTATGGATCTCTACAATGGTGAACCAGTCCATAAAAGCCTGTAAAGATCGCTTTTTCTCCGCATTGTGGCTGCCCTAAACGGACATAAATCTTGAATGGTAATCCAAACTAAATTTTGATTGCATTATAATTATTTCTTATGACAAGATCTTTAAGACCCAACTTAACTATGTTTGGGCTAAATTTATTTAGAAACATTGTTTTTTAAGTTGAAAGGCTATTTTAATAAAATATACGTCTAAGATAAGTTCTACAAATTTATACGCATCAAAAAATACACGGACTAGTAGAACAAAATGCATATCCTAGAATAAATTATACAAACTTGTAGCATAAGATAAAATGATTATTTCCTGTGAACGGAATACTAAACACTAAGCAAAAATAATAGTATTGAATATGGCAGACTTTTAATTATATAGGATAAACAATAGAAATTAAACATCATGGATAAACTATTATATACAAGAACAGATGATTGGATAGAGCGAAGGATTTAAACACCGCGAACAAATTCAGTGTTTATTACAAAGCGAATAAAAATGGATCCACACATGAACAAATGGTTCTACATAGAGAATAAATTATTGCTATAGTTGAACAATTTAGTTCACAGTCTGGAAAATAAATTTAACATTATAAAGAATAAATTAGTATACCAAAATGAACAAAATGGTTTCATACATGAAAAATAATTCCACATGGAGAATTAAATATATATATATATAGGGCGAGAAAATATATACACATGCCAAAAATAACTGTAAAAAGGAAAATAATAAAACAAAAGGAAAAGGAAAACATAAAATAGAAATGAAATAAAAAGAAAACAAAAGGAAAACAAAAAGGGGAAATGAAATAAAAGAGGAATAGATAAAAAAGAAAACCTAGTATTACTGAAAAGAAAAAAATAAAGCGAAGCCAGTATTATGAAAAGAATAAAGAAAAGGGAGAAGAAAATAAAAAGGAACATGAAATAGGTTGGAAACGCTCAAATGGGTTTGTACTTCACTCAAACCACATAAAAGTCTATCGGTAGGTCACATAAGCAAACAGGTTGTGTCAGTTTGAATCTTCTTGTTACCTTATTTTGATTTTTTTTTAATTTTCCTGCGTGAAAAAACAAAATATGGGCTGGCCCGCTCCGCAAAACATAATGAAACCAGACCGCATCTAGTAGGCCGAAGCATTAAACGAGCCAAATTCGTTCGCTCCCCCGCACGCGTGACAGATACTCCGTATGTCTTCGCTTAGAGAATGGACCAAAATCGGCCCACTAGGCTAAGGTGATAGACATAACAGGCCGAAACCTCTTCGCTTAGAAAAGGAAAAGGTCCATCCTACGTCCCTCATGTGTAACCGATGTTTGGTTTTCCTCCCTCATTTCCAATACCGGATAGGAGACCTCCCCCAACTATCAAAACCAGATCAATTTTCCTCCCTCACTGGTTTTAGACCCCGGTTTTTACCGTTTGACTGACACGTCGCCTGCCACGCCCGTGGGCCCCACCCGTCATCCTCTCCCTCTCCTTTCTCCCGCTCCCACGCCCGTCCGAGTCACTCTCGCACGCACAGTCCTCGCCTCGCTCGCCTCCTCCGCGTCCATTGTCGCCGCCGCCCGACGCTCCGCCCCCACCGCCATTCTCCCTTTCCGGTGAGTGCCCCAACCTCGCCCTCGAGTGTTCCCGCATCTCCTCTTCCTCCGCCGGACATCACCCCTCCGTTGCCTTCGCCGTGCAGCCAGAGCCCATGGAGCGCCGCCGTCGCCTCTCCTCCTCATCGTCGGGCACCCCCGAACAGCTCGCTGCCCCCAGGACCACGCCGCGCTCGTCTCTCCGCTGCTGCTCCGACCCCTCCGCGGCCGGCGCACCTCCGCCGCCGCCGGTGCGGCGCGTTGCACCTCCAATGTTTGGTTTTCCTCTCCTGCAGCGGACGTCGTCGCGGAAGACGGCACTTTTTGGCGTCCACGCGTGGGCGGAGAGGTTTCCAGGAGCGGCGGCGGTGGGGCGGTGGCCGGGCAGGCCAAGGCAGCGGTAGTGGACGCGGCTCGCGCGGCGGCGGGTGGTCAGCGGCGTCGGGCGGCCAGCGCACGGCTCGCGCTGCGGCGGGTGGCAACCGGCCTCGCGGCGGCGGCCAGCTCCCGTGCCTTCTATGCGGGTCGGGCCATTTTTGTTTCCTTTGGCTGAGTCAGCAGGGCCTCACATGTCAGTGGCTGACGTGGCACCGACGTGGCAGTCAAACGGTCAAAACCGGGGTCTAAAACTAGTGAGAGAGGAAAATTGATCTGGTTTTGATAGTTGGGGGAGGTCTCCTACCCGGTATTGGAAATAATGGAGGAAAATCAAACATCGGTTACAGATGAGGGAGGTAGGATGGACTTTTTCACTTAGAAAATAGACCGAATACGGCCACTAAGACGAAACGAAGAATAAATCCAAAAGACGGGATAATATTCCCCAAAATGGAAACGATAATTTAACCACAATACCAACACTAGCAGTTGGAAAAATCGTAGGATCGAGTATACCATAACCACCAATCACAAAGCGTTGGAAAAATCGTCCGCTCGAACAATTGTGAGATTTCGTGGTATTTTTGTGCTTGCGTTTTTGTGGTAGCACAAAAGCCATGGTAGTCCTCCGAACGGGGAACATCAAGATTAAATAATCTCCCTCCTCATCGAATACAATGTTGGGCATGAACAGAAAGGGCGGCCCATTTGAACCTTGAATTCTAGGAGTTTCCGTGTGTTCTGTACAGATCCGATGGCATACATTGCTTCCTTTGGTGGTGTTTAGATTTTGAATTTGAGAGGGTGAATTTAAGAGTACGATGTCACTTCGTAATTATTGCGTCATTTTAGCATTTCGTTTGTATTTGTAAAAAATTGTCAAAAATTGATTAATTAGGCTTAAAATATTCGTCTCGTGCACAACAAAACTACAAAACTATGCAATTAGTTTTTAATTTCTTCTACATTTAGTACTCCATGCATGTTATGATATTTTGATGTGATGGAAAATCTTCTTTTTGCATAGTAAATTTAGAAGTGGAATTTTGGAACTAAAATGGGCCTCTCTGTAATCTTGCGGGGCGAAACAAACCACAGTACGGCTGAAAATATGCGGGAGCAGATATACAAATGAACCACAGGCATGAACCGCAAATCAGCTACTACGACAGGCAAATCAGCGAGACCCAGCACGTCAAATAAGCTAAAAGCTCAAAACAGACGCGATTGCAAAGCACTGCAATCGCAGCACGGCCCTTGGCCGTCAAATAGCTACGTTTCATGGTAACAGTTAAAACTGGCAGGCTGCAGATAAACACAGTTAACAGATACAACTGACAGGCAGCACATAAACACACGTATCACTGTAATCTTCACAAGGCCAGTTAAACATCAAGGTTCCTCTCAAATTGATCATCACAAAACGCATGACACAACCAAATAAAAATAACAATCTAAGTAGACTGGAACTTGTTACTAAGTTCCCAACAGTAAATGTTCAGCACTTATGAACATATAAATCCGTCTTAGCATGAAGCATGTCTCAAGAACACCAGGCAAAATGGCAACATTCTGACAAATTTTTACATACAGGAACTGGTCGTATGGTGTTTTTCTGATCATACAATCTAGGACTACTGCACTTGTAGACTAAGAACTTTAAATTTGATCATCTCAGTTGAACTAGAAAGATAAACATTAAGCACCAAACAACTGGATACATTCGATTGCTGTATGTGCTAGCTAACTGTATCAGTTAAGTGCCAAGAACGAGCATAGAGATGCAAACATAAGGTTTTGACATTCACAAAATCTTACATGAACTAGATACACGCACATATGAGACAACAATCAAGAATCAGCACAACATATTGCAAACACCAAGTAATCTCACATATGTACACATTCTCCTAAAAGGCCCAGACCACCAATCAACCTAAATAACATTGTCAAATGATAACAGCATAATTCAAATGCGTGCTGTTCCTCGACCAAATAATCGTAATTGGCGCAGGACATAGCAAACACCAAGTAATCTCAGATAAACAGCCTAACCAATGCGTTCTCCTAAAAAGGCCCAGACCACCATCAACCTAAATAACATTATCAAATGATAAAAGCATGTGTAATACTAATGCGAACTGCTACTCAAACAAGTAAACAGAAAACAAACACTATTCGAGCTAACGTTAACAACAAAGATGACCAATAGTAATCAAACATGATATATCGAACAAACGTTGCAGTAGATAAGCATGGGGAATTTGCCGGACCCGATCAACTAAGAGAAAGATAAACCATATAACGAGTACTTCATATCTCAAATCTCAAGACACATAGATCCACATCATGTTCCAAAAATCTCATCGAGACATTTAAGGATATAAAAGCAGCAGTTTTCAAGATAAACTCCTAGCACATAAGCATTGATAACAGAACTAGAGCGGTAAAGAGGGAAAGGCGGTTAAACCACCATCAGATCCCCGCGCAGCGCCTAGTCGATCTCCTGGAGGGAAGCACCGGTGGCGGCGGCACCACCAGCAGCGGCGGCGACGTCGTCGGCGGTGAACTTGCCCTTGGCCTTGTCAGCGGCGCGGCCGCGCGCCTTGCGGTCGAGGAGCGCCTTGCGGTCCTTGTCGAGCTTGAGCTTGGTGACGATGACCTTGGAGGGGTGGATGCCGACGTTGACGGTGGAGCCGTTCACCTTCTCGCGGGTGATCCGCTCGACGTGGATGACCCAGCGGCGGCGGTAGACCTGGACCACCTTGCCCTCGCGGCCCTTGTAGGTGCCGCGCACCACCTGCACCTCGTCGTCCTTGCGGATCGGGATGGAGCGCACGTTGTACTTGTGGCGGAGCTCCGTCGACAGCGCCGCGGACATGAGCACGCGGCGGACGGAGGAGGGGGCGGTGAAGTGCGCCTTGCGGCACTTCCGGCGGGAGCTGGTGACGCGGGGGTTGCGCTTCATGGCGGCGGCGGCGGGGGAGGGCGCTCTTCCTTACCTGGGATGCCGCTGCGGCGGCGGCTAGGGTTCTGGTGGCTGGGGAGCGTATGGAGGCGGCGTTAGGCAGTGGGGCGATGGGTTATATAGTCGGTGCGGTGCTAGGGTTTTGGGTTCGCGCCGGTGGGTGGCTGCGTGAGGGCGTTCGATTTGCAGTGGACGGCGCAGATCTCTTTGACGGAATGGATAGGTGGGCTGGGATATTGGGCCTGGGCTTTTATCTTGTAGTTGGGCTGGTTTGTGGCCTCTAATATAAAGTTGGGCTACTAGGTCATGGCCTCTTTTCTCTATTCTATTCTGTGGGCTATAGGCTGCCCAGATCTCTATGAACTCTCTCTCGTTTCGGTGGTTTTTAGACGTTAGAATTGAAAGGTTGAATTTGGAAGTAAGGGCCTACTTGGTTGGGATCCAAAACTTGCCAAGCCAAAATGAGGGCAAGCTCAAAAACTTTGGCACTTGTTTGGTTCAAGGCCAAATTTTTTTGGCTAGCACACTTTAGTATCCAATCAAGTGACAACCTTAAATTCTTGCCCAGATTTTGATAAATTTTTTTGTCATGCTCATATTTTTGCATGCCGAAGATTTGGCATGGCAAATTTTGAACTCAAATCAATCAGACCATAAATCAAGTGAATACCTAAATTTCATGCTCTAATTTTGGTCTGCCCTAGTTTTGGCTGGCCATAATTTTGGCTTGCCATGGTTTTGGCTTGGCACAAATTGGCATCCAACCAAGCAGACTCTAAGATGGCACTTCGTAATCATTGCGCTACAGTAGCATTTTGTTTGTATTTGTGAAAAATTATCAAAAAATTGATTAATTAGGCTCAAAATGTTCATCTCGCAGAGTACAACAAAATTGTGCAATTAGTTTTTGATTTCATCTACATTTAATACTCCATGCATGTTATAACAATTTGATGTGATGAGAAATCTTCTTTTTGCATAGTGTAATAGTTGCTTTTTGAAACTAAACAGGCCCTCTTGTTCCAGCAAACGCAAATCAACGTTGATGGAAGGCGTCCATGAAAACAGCAGGTTAGACTTCAGAGACGAGCTCTGTTGGAAACCAAAAGTTTACAAAGCACACTGCAAAGAGATACGGCAAGCTGTAGACTGCACGCAGGCGTTCACAAGTCAACCGGCCAAGCAAGACATGATCCATCGATTATCGAGCGAGCTAATGATTCCATTGTACATTGTCGGTCAGTAAACACATTGTCAGGTTTTCTTTATACAAAAACGAATACCCCGTGAACTCTTAATCTCCATCTCACAACGCTACAATCTGTCCCCCGGTCCTGGGGACTCCTGATGGCTTTTACATTACATGATTTGCTTAGCACAAATGCCTAAGCTAAACTATATCAGGAGGCTCTTCCAGCAGAGTTAGCATCCACAAAAGGAATTGCTGAACTACAAAAGCTACGACGAGGGGCTCGCATTCCACATGCACATATGTTACATTTCGAATAGCCAGATAGTGAGTGTAACTGCCATGAAGGAAGCTGACTGAAGCTGTAAGGACGCCACAATGGTGACACAGGCAAAATTGATTCGGAACCGAGATCCCTGCTTCACGCCAGCAACCGCCATGATTGTTTCCTCAATAAATACGGCGATCGGTGAGTGAGACCATTTCCACTGCATGACATTCAGTGTGGGCTCCCGTTTGTGTAGAAACCATCCGGACTATGTGCCTCCATTTCAGCTAGCATCACTGACTTCGCCCTCTGGTACCTATTCCTTTTCGCTGAGATTGCAGATATGGCTGCAGTAAAAAAATTAGTAAGCTCCAGATAGTGGCTGTTTAAAGCAGAAACATCGAAAAGAAAAGAAGAAATAGAAACTCTATGAACCTAGACAAAAATGATTTGTTTCTTACAGCAAGTTACTAAAAAGCAATATAATGATTAGCAACAGCAAGTTTATGGAAGGCCTGGATGAACATCACTGTCTTATTATGGAACAAGATGGAATTTAAGCAAGTCACATATGACAGTTTTTGGTGGATATGAAGATGGAGAGAAGTTAATTAAAAAGTATACTTACATGTCAAATCTTGAGGGAACTCAAAATCATAGTCATATGGCCCCCTTCTGATGCACAGAATGTAGACCACTATAAGTATGACAAGCAGAACAAACCCGAATGATGCTCCAAGTGCAATTTTGCCAGTTTTGTTCAGCCCTCCTTTCTCCCAGAATATTGCACAAGCAGGTAATGTGGGCACGCCACACAGGCCTTTATTACCCGAGAGACTGCCAGAAGAAAGCATGTTTGTAAGAGACCAAAAGGATATGGAAGCAAACATACCACAACTCACGAGCAAATATATGTCTATCTTGCATCCACAAGCACGGTACATTATCTTGCGGTTGCGGCTCACCCTTTGAACTCAGACTGATCTAGTTTGGTGGCAAGAGGTAGACGATAATAAATGGGTAAATTTGTATCAGAGTAGCACACGGTGCATTTCATCACTAGATCCCACATACTCCGTAATTAATAAGAGCCCCTGCATCTTCTTCAAATCAATAGCTTATATTGATTAGACAATCAGGGTTTTTTTTCATTTTGTCAGGACTGGAGAGATCAGAGACCCATATTTCTATTGAGCTCTTTTACGGTGTGCCATACTAGCCTATATTTCTATTAGAGTACGTATAGCCTTACTAACATATGCACACGTGTATCTTGTACTCCAAGCCTATTGGCTATATATATGAAAGGTGAACCACAAGCCTATTAGGCGTGTGGTGTTTCCCAATCTCTACAATTTCTAAGCACATAAGTTTGAAATTTTGGTCTAGCCACCTCTGATATTTATGTATTACTCAACATAATACAACCTAAAGCCATCTTGGACCTCATTCAGGAGCCTGGAACTAAGTAGAGATTATCAGACTAATCAGAGTTCTCAGTATGAGCAAATTAACTTGCTGAAGATAACGATTGGATATATCTGGAAATACAGGTTCAAAGTTAAAAAGTTCAGTTTCCATGATAGTAAAAGATATCTTACTCTATCACACCACCATGTACGCCAATCGAGTAGAGTCTTTCTGGAACTTGTCCATCGAGTTGATTATTGTTTAATAAACTGCATGAGAAGTACTAACTGATAAGTTTGTATACACATGTATACATAGATTGCTAAAAGCTGCAGCAACAGGTCAGAAACAAATTCAAAATGGTAGTTATAAACATAGACTTACGCGGTCTGTAACTTGGACGAACCTATGGTGCCAGGAATGCTTCCAATAAACTCATTTGATGACAGATCCCTAAGAAAGAACCCAACAGAACACACACAATGAGAAGACTTTTATAAACCAAGGTTATGATTTATAAGAGAAATAAGGTTTTGCAGAAGCACCTGGGTTACTAGATTGTATTGTTTAGGGGCTGCAAACATGAACTGGCATAGTAAACAGAATGACTGTTCACATGAAAAACACATGCCAAACTTTTAAGCACATTTACTGATTCAATATTTTCTTGTGCCATGCAGCCCAATTGTACCAAATTATGATCTTATAAGCTTTAGGCTGAATAGTCAATGTTAAGTTGTCTCAGCATCATGTATCTTATTATCTACCATCAACATGATAAAGAAGAATGATAGCTGCAATGACAGCACAACATATCTTCATCTTCAGTATTACTATTTTGCATCTCATAAAAAAGAAGAAATCTTGTACTCACAGTGAGACGAGTGAAGGTTGACCTAAACCAGGTGGCAAGCTTCCTGTCAGTGAATTATAGCTCAAGTTCCTGATCAAGCAGAATATAACATTAGCAACCAAAGCTGGATCACATACTGTTAGCTATATAAATAAGTCCAAAACGCATTTACATAAGCTAGAAAAAAGAATTCTTAGCGAAGGCAAAATTTGGCAATGGTAATCAATATAAACCTCTTAATTCAGACAAAACTGATCTTGGACATAACCAAATATGAAGCAGGTCCGGAAAAACAAGAAGTGAATTAATGCAAATTCATGAAACAACTTATATTTGCCATCCTTTATCGTTAGTAGAGATGAATATATATCATTCCAAAGCAAAGGGTATAAAAAATATGTCTACATATGATTTAGAAACACGTTGGATTTTCGACCACTCATTGAGAAATACTTTGTGCAGCTAACCTAAACAGAGAAAATTGAAAAACAACAAGTCAAGCAATTGATTCCCATATATTATTTAAACGAGCTTAGTCAATTGAGAGGGACAGGGATCTGAGTCCAATGTAAACTTTTAGAGGTGGAGAGAAAATATGAACCTACTCTCCTACTCCCACAGGTATCATGGCAAGCATTTTTCTTTAGTTCTGATGAGCAAAATGATATACGAATACAATATAATTTATTTGAGTTTCTCTTATATTAAAAATACTCCAAACAGAGCTCAACTAGGCTACAAACAATTTAAATCTGCATGTTGTAGTTTTGTGTGATCCTAGCAAGCTAAGTTGTCAACAGAAAGACAAGAATATACATATGCAAAATAGTCTAAATTTAAGGATGGCCTGGATCAAATTGATTTCAACTGATGTGTGAAATGATACTTACAAGCTTACCAAGTCTTTGAGATCACTTATTTCATCCGTGATGAAACCTTTCAGTCCTTGGCTTGCCAGATCCCTGTAGAGGGCAAGAGGTTATAATGATAAACATGTCAGTCTTTCACCCAGATTTAGTACAATAGTCCACAGACACTTCGATCCAAAATCTCCATTCAACCTCACATGCTGATAAAGATGTACATACTATGTTACAGGACAAGACACTAGCGGGCTACTAGCACCCAAACTAAACAACTGAAAACCCAGAAACCTAAGCAAACAAACTACAACTTGAATTATGCAATTAAAATGTTTACACCCGTTTGGATGTCAGCATTGGAGTGTGAATCAGGAATTGGAATTTATGGGAGCCAATACTGCCGTTTGGATGTCACGTGAATTGGGAAACGGAAATGGGAGCTAATATCACGCGATATTTGTTTCATTTGCTTACCCCTTCGACCAATTCAGAGCCTGCAGCTTCCGTATTGCTCTGCATTCATCCCTACGCTCTCCCGAAAAAAAAAGGCCCTGTCGCTAGCTCCCTCTCCGGTGAACCACTCATCGCCAGCGGCCTGCCCTCAATGAAATTCTACTAGCGGGAGCTCCCTCCGCTGGTCCCCATCCTTCACATCAGAGCTCCCCACCGCCCCCTTCTCCTCACTTTCGACGCCCATGTACGATATACAGCGCCCTCGAAGAAAATCAACAACCAGCGGGATGTGGCAGGGCCACTAGGGCAGCTCGACAGCAGCGGCGCAGGTCTGTTCTTCCGGCCATAGCTCTCTCTCCGGCCAATCCACTCCGGCAGAACCCAGCCTACAACCCCATGCTTCCCCAACCAGCGGTGATGTGCAGGCCTAGCCCGAGCTCCCGCGACGGCGCAACAGCGAGGTAGCAAGCGCTCGGCGTAGAGAGGAGAAGAAGTTGTGCCGATTCTCAATTTGATGATATGCACATCCAAACAGAAACTGGTATTTGCCACATCATTCAATTCCAACTTGCAATTTTTCTACATCCAAACAACGGATTTGGTATTGTAACATATTTCCAAAACCACTCCGATTTTATATTGGTACCCAATTCAATTCCAATACCTCAATATCTACGTCCAAACGGACCCTTAGTGTAATTCACATTCTCACATGCTGATACTGATTGCATGATTACTATGTTACACGACAAGACACTGGCAGCTACTAGCACCCAAATTAAACAACTGAAAAACCGTTAAACCAAGCAACCAAACTAAAAGTTGAATTATGCAGTTAAAATTTTTAGTATAACTGATACTTTCTTGACTGTAGAGTAATTTCAAATTAGAAACTAAATAGACAGGTTTGTTGGTACATCTAATTGTCCGTCAAAAATCTTTCCACCCTAGTTGATCGCAAACTCCAGAATCTTAATGCTCACATCGTCACAGAAGATAGAACACTTTTGTGATAAGAATGAACTGCCAGTAACCACTTGATGGCATGCAGAAATAACCCAATAAAAAACATCCTAGATAAAAACAGCATTTGAAGAAGATCGGTATATTTTTTTGGCAAGGGGATTGGTATATACTTACAGTTGGGTGATGATAAGTCCTTTGTCACCACGATGGCAAGTGACTCCCTCCCATGCATCCCACTCCCTTGGAGCACATGGGTCACCATTCCAGCCCATCCTTGCAGGAATTTTGAGTGACTCCTTCAACGCCTTCATTGCAGCCACTGTCAAAACCAACCGAAGAAGCTTAGAGGGCAAGTATGGGGACAATTTTACTGGTGTCCTAATATTTCATCAACCCAGCACAAAATCTCGAAAGTATGATCACCTTGGCTCGGCACCGTCCTCATCTCAAGTGGCACCATTGCGTAATTCTCGAGCCCGCATAGAATCGGCCGTCCCACCACCGGCACAAGCTTGACGCTCAACGTGGAGCTTGTCAGATTGTCCACAACGTAGGTCCACTTGAAGGCCGTGAACCCTCCGACCTGCTTGAAGATGTCGATCCTCGTGACATTCTCCCCGGCCAGCATTACGTCGAACACCCGCTGTCCAGCCGCCCCAATCCCGGCATCGATCTCCGCGAAGTGCAGCCAAACCATGTAGGACAGCCTGGTGTCCACGGGCATGAGGTACTCGATCTCGTTGGTGGCGTCGCCGCCCGTAGTGACCGCTGACTCGTACAGCTTGGTGGGGAAGTAGTTGGGCGGCTGGTTGCTGCCGAAGATCTTCCTCCCGCCGGCGGTAATGGCGTCGTAGTTGAGGTCGTTGTTCCTGAAGTCGACGTCGGCCTGCCAGACCCGCGAGAAGGCGTCGGGGTCCTTGGTGAATCCGGGGCCGAAGAGGCTGTTCCCGCAGGTGACGCGGCCGTAGTTGACGAGGACGAGGTCGGCCCCGGTGGTGGCGCCGTCGTAGGCGAGCGGGTGGACGGGGGCGACCTCGATGGAGGCGACGACGGGGGCGTCGGTGGAGAGCGAGTAGAAGCAGACGTCGGAGGCCGGGGAGGTGGCGGAGGGGAAGATGAGGTCGGAGTAGGCCCCGTAGCGGGCGGCGGGCTCGGGCCACGGGGAGCGGAAGGAGAGGACGAGCGTGGCGGCGGCGGAGACGTCGAAGGACGGGGTGCGGGCCTTGGAGTCGTAGTTGTCGTAGACGGAGAAGATGCGGAGGTAGTAGCGGCCGGGGGGCAGGGGGAGGGAGTAGCAGGAGGACTTGCCGGCGGAGGAGGGCGGGAAGAAGCGGAGCGTGCGCTCCTGCGGCTGCGGGAAGCGGTGCGGCTCGGCGACCATCCCCGCGGCCCCGCCCGGGGAGAAGAACTGGTCGGCGAGCCAGCGGCGGCCGAAGGAGGAGGTGAAGTCCGCCGCGCCGCCGCAGTCGATGTTGTAGCTGTGGTTCGCCGCTGCATGCGGGGGGAGACGGAGGAGGAGAAACCGCGTCAGCATTTGGGCGGGCTGTAGCGTGATTTGAGCTCGAGGGGAGGTCGGGCCGAGCTTACCGCCGGAGAGGAAGGGGTCGTCGGAGGCGCGGGCGGCGGCGCCGGCGAGGAGGAGCAGGAGGAGCGGGAGCAGCCGCATTGGGGGGATCGGTCTCGGTCCCCTCCCTGCTCGCACTGACGAAGAAGAATTTCAGGGGGGGTTTGGGAGGATTTCCGTCGCAGCGTCGGAGCTCGGGAACACAGCAGATAGCAGAGCTGGCGCTGGAGGTGGTGGAGGAATAGTGGAGGGGAAGGAAGGGGACAAGCTGAAGCAGCGGGGGGATGGTGGTGGCGTACGCCGTACGGTGATCCGTGATCGGACGGCCGTGCGTGCGCGAAGGCCCGCTACGGCGCGGAGCGCAGGCGCCGGGATGGGAGGGGAATCGGGAGCGGCGAGAAAGCGGAAGTGAGGCAGCAGCCTTTTGAATTTCGACGCGCTATCTACTGTATCTAATCTAATGAGGCGCTTTCCCTTTCGATCCTCTTCCTGTCACGGCCTTGAGCTCGGTGGATCAAGCTTGCTTTTGCATGGCATGGCATGGCACGTGAGCGCTGTTAAAAAAATGGCAAGCCGAGGTGGTGGCAGCGGATACTACCAACGAGCACGATGCCATTAGCAAGCATCTGACACAGTAAGAACACGATGTGCTTGTTTAGCTGCCGGCCCCCGGTTAGATAATTGCACGGACGAACACGGAGCAGATGCGCGGTGAGCGAGCAGGGCGGGCAGCCCAGAGATGGCGAAATGCGTGGTCGTGGGCGGTTAGCCGAAGTAATTGCGAGCCATGGAGCGGCCCCTCCCCGAAGACGAATTGTAACGACGTGGCCCACGCAACTCGAGTACAGTACTCCGTAGATCTCACAATCTTGGCGGTGCCGCGGCAACCACCGCCGCCCCGCGCCCAGCGCTGTGCCTGCCGGAGTGCCGATCCAATTGCTCCGTGCGTGGATGCCAGCCAAACCAGCCACTAGAACCAGCAGCGGCAGCTGAGCAGGGTTCCGGCCACTTTTTAGTTTTTACCCGTGTCCCTCTCGGATTCATCGTGCGCCGCCGCGTCCAACGACCAGGCCGCCGCGACGTGCGCAGCGATGCGTGCCATGTTCGTGCCGTGCCCCGTCAAGGCGTCAACCAAACGCCAACCCCAGGCACCGGCAGCAGTCCAGAGCAACCTCCCCTCGTTTCTCCCAGGTTTGACTTCATCCCCTTCTTCTCCGGGTGTATGGATGATGGATCTCTCACTTCCCGTGCCCCGTACAGATGAGATACTGTCTGCAAATGCCACGGGAAAAAAGACGGCCTTGACGTCGATCGGCCCGAGCGTGCATCAGATATTGCGCGCGCAAGTGTGCACTTACACGATCACGAGCCATTCCTACTACGTCCGTTCGTACCGGCAACTTCTAGGTTCGGGATCGAAAACTACCGCTATTTCTACGTACAGTATGGCCGTGGCACCGTACCGATCAGCAGCCAGGGACTGACACCTCAAAATTGAAGCAAGCTACTCGATCCATCTGCTATATATCCTGGATCCAGGTTTGCCACTGCACGAGCACGACCCAGTTGCGGCGGCAGCCAGCACTTCTGGAGCGGTCACGTTAATTTCGTGAATAGGGACGGATGGAGCGAGAATGTAAAGATGACAGCAGGGCGATGCAGACGGGGACAAGGATTGTGCAACCGCACGGTACCCATCGTTCAAGCAAAGACTAGTGCATTTCATCAAGCAGAAAAAAATAGAAAACGATTATCAGGACTAAATAAAATAATGAAAGATCTAGCTAGCAAAGCCTTTGGCACGCGCGCCGTACAGTCACGGGCGCGCTGTGGTAGCCTGTAATGAAGCGGGGCGGCGGCGGCGGCGAAGACGCCAAAAGTGGTTGAAACCTCGCCATGACCTGCAGGGCATGTTATGTACTCCTGTACAGTAACTCCGCCATTTGCGTCCGCTAGCTGGACGGGTTGGTGGATGACGTGTGCAGCATTGCGCGCTCGTTTATTTTGTCCTTCGAGTTCAAGCTTTGTCCTTCCAGGGCAGGCTGCCTTCAGTTCAGCAGGGGGCGAATACCATGGATTTCAATGCCATGGGGTGTTGTACTCTTGACTCTGCCCGTCTGGTGAGTTTTTTTTCTCCTAAGATGTTTCCATCCATTCATGTCGATGAGATGTTAGGTTGCCAGTTTGCCGCTAACCAGAACGAACGAACGACCTTCTAGACAGGTGCGCATCAGTGCATGGACAGACAAAGATCTTCAACATCGGAATCCATTTTTGAGGGTGCAATACGAGAGCAGTTGTTTGAGCAGGCCATCGGCCCATTGCGACGGCCTGTCCATACATCACCTCAGGGTATCCTCTTCCGGCCCAATCGTGTCTCCACCGTCGAGCCCAAGAAAATAGAAGCCCAGAAAGTGTTACCCGCACACTCACTTGTGGGCAGCAACAAAAGAAGCGTCCAATACACTTCTGGCCCACCTAAGGCCTGACACCACCTGGGCTTGTCAAGTGTGGGGCCTGGCTAACCAAATCCCTCGAGCATCGGGAACGTAAAGGCTAACGCGCTACCCGTCGCGCTCCGTGCGGAGCGCGCGACCTACACGGAGGCCTGGCCCCCTGGCGCGGAGCAGCCTGGCCCGCATAGCCTACTTTTTACATGGACCGGATCGTTTCATACGGAGTAGATCACAACTTGTCTGAGTTATGATCGTTGTACTTTATATAGCCATATAGTATACTGCATACATAGGCATACGAGACTAAATGGGACAGGCGGATCATGAGAAGATGTTTTTGTACTGGCTTAGTCCACATCTTAAAATTGTGATAATTCTTTAACTTAATATATATTTTCAATTCTGTTTGCACAGATGTGTTCCTTATAATGACGCCAATAAAACAAGACCCATATTGCATATGTTTTGAAGTTATTTTATTTATCCTATCAATTTATATGTGATGTTGCAACAACCTTTGTATAAAGATTGTAAGAAATCCTACAAATAAATTGCTAGATGATATACTATATAAGTTACAACATGATATTTAACATAATGACTACAATATTTTTTTCATGTCAATCTATTTAGTCGAGTACTATTAACTTAACACATTTTTTATCCTTGAGACAACTGGTGAGTTACCACATATCAACTCATATGATAGCAAATACCAACCTATAAGTTATCACATATCAATCTATGAGTCAACATGTATTAAACATATGAGTTACCATCCATCAACCTATGAATTGCCACATGATACCGTTAATATGAGAGCTAATAGTCTTTAAGAGGGTGCTACACGATATCTAGGTGAGTTGATACACTATATGTGTACAAGGTGATACACATAAGTTGACATCTAACGTATGCATAGATTGCTATAGAATATTTATATAAGTTGTTAGTACCACTGCAAAACGTTATTATTGTAAATAATATAATCTAAAACAAATAAAATACGCGTAAGTTGATACATTACATCTACATAAGTTGATATTACTATTACATATATATAAGTTGATAACTATTACTATTACGAAGTGACATCTTACTCACAAATTCAACCTCTCAATTGTAACATCTAAACACCACCTTTGTTTGGACGGATGGGTAGTTGGGAGTTGGGACATGCGAGCAGCTACTCCGAAGATAGAAAGGCCTATGTAAAATTGGGAGCGTAAACTTGGGAGTTAGGGGTCACATCGTAATCATTGCGCCACTGCAACATTTCGTTTGTATGTGCGAAAAATTGTCCAAAAATTGATTAATTAGGCTCAAAATGTTCGTCTCGTAGAGTACAACAAAATTATGCAATTAGTTTTTGATTTCATCTATATTTAGTACTCCATGCATGTTATGATATTTTGATGTGATGGAGAATTTTTTTTTGCATAGTGTATTTGGGAGTAACTTTTTGAAAACTTTTGGGAACTAAACAGAGCGAAAATCCCACTTCTTGGGACGAAAACGAGCCCAAGGCCGGGTATATGAAAACATGGCGCTATGCCGCTATCTGTGCCATACCAACCACCGGCTACAAGAATCTTGTGCCGCTGTCTTCTGATTAGTGATTACACTGGAGATTGGACGTCAAGATACTTGCATGCATGCATCGACGTTTCTTGATTTGTTTTTTTAACCTTTGTTCTGGCTGTCACTTTCTTTGCACGGACGGGATGCGACACCGATCACTAATGCGGCCACTAATAATCATTGTGCACTAACAATTGCTAGTGACGCATCACCTACCCCCTTGACACCGCAATTTTCTTCCGATTGAGAGGAGCGCGCGGCAATAACGCTACCAGGTCCGGATTCATGCGCTTTTTTCGCTCTTTCACGTACTGTTTCGATTGGAGAAGTATAGACCCGGTTGCGCCTTGAGTTCTTCATCGGCATACGAATGCACAGTGGAGGATTAGCCTTTTGGTGAATCGATGTGAGGACATGTGTCGGCGAGCCACGGCGCCGGCTGCCCATGGAGTGAGGAAGCCAGGGCATACGCATGGCCAGGGGCCCACGCGATGGCACGGCACGGCGGGGACGGCCGCTCCCGGGGGGCATCCGGGACGTCGAGGGCTCATCACAGCCTCACATGCGGCAGGTGCAGCGCATTGAAGGCGGACTGCCCAACAGTAACGGTCACCAACCACCATTAATGAGAGCGAACAGCGGGCGGGCCTCTGCTCAGGGAGGGACACCGGATGCTGCCCTGGGCCAGGCCCTTCCGGCCTTTCCCACACCCCGCCACACCTCACCGCTTGATCTCATCCGCTTCGTCGTCGCTCCTGACCTCATCGGGATCCTATTTCTCTTCTCTCTCGCCCGGTAGTCCCCACCCCATCCACCGTCATGATATCAGGGTCCCCACAAACAACAAATACTCCCTCCGTCCCGGTAGCGGTGGCAGGGTTCAAAATTTTTATCAAAATGTAATCATTTCTATATATAAGACAAAATTAGATGGATTGGTAGGGTAAGGGAGAGTTGGTGGGTAGTGTAAAATGAGGGGTATAAATGTCTTTTAGCAGTTCTGTTATTTATTGAGTTTGAATGCTTGGAATGCTAATATTATGGGACGGGAGAGTACTACGAGATTACCCCATCTCTCTCTCAAATGTGGCTTGTAATTTCACAGCATATACGGGCAAATAGTAAAACAAGGATGCGTGCCAATACAGCTTCAGCAGTGTCTTATCTTTAGTTTAAAAAAACAGTGTCTTATCTTAGAGAGAAGCATTAAGCGAAATTGCATCGTATAAAGCCGCGCCAACCAGCCTGATCTTTACGGCCTCGCGCACTGCTCTGATGGACGCACAAGCAGAGAGAAGGTTAAGCAAAGCAACAGCGTGACGCATGTGACCCGGTCGTCACCACCAAAGCTAATCAGGGCCCCCCATGACACCAAGCTCATCGACAGCGCCATGCTACCAACGCTATTTCGCATCACATGAACCCACCCTCAGTAAAGTAGCACAATCAACACAAACCACTCGTGTCAAGAAGAAAACACAAAACCACACTTGGAGATTACTGTCGCTTGTAAGCGTTTCCGAGTGATGGAAACTTCCATTTTGGTTGGATTGAAATAAAAATAAATAAACAGGAAGAGCCAGCATGAGCTAGTTTTTCTTTTTCTCATGCCACGGCTCCATTCCACGCAGGCACGCACGACTGCACGAGCATACCCATGCTCACCAACCCGCCCAGCCCGACGACACGGAAGCACGCACCCCCTCCATACTCAAAGACCGAGGAGAAAACACTAGACCCCACCGCACAGGCTGGCATGGCATCGGCATCACCTGTCCTCGCCGTCGCCTTTCGCGCTTCCCCAGAGCGGCAGCGGCAGCCGGAGACCCCGGGTGTGGGTCCTCCCCCCTTCCTCCAGGCCCCACCACCGACCCGCTTAATCTTAATTACCCCTCTGCTAAGCGCTAATTACTCCCCCGCTAATTAAACACTCTTCTTCCATTGATCCACTAGTAGTCATTAACAACACGGAACCGTCCCATCCGTAGCTAACAAGGTGATTAGCCTGGCAGGCGGAGGCGGTGGTGGCTAGCACTTGTTGGGGGTGAACCCGACGGCGCCCTTGGCGGTGTCGAAGCTGACGCGGATGCCCTGCTGCTGCACGTTCCCGATGATGGACACGGCGGCGTTCGTCGGCGCGAAGGCCAGGCAGTACGTCCCGGCGCCGTCGACGGGGATGAGGTAGTTCTTCGCCGGCAGCCTGAGCGCGCCGCCGCCCTCGAACCGCAGCGACACGGCGGGCACCTCCACGCTGGTCCGGTCCGACAGGTCGTAGCACGTGTCGAACAGCGACACCCCGGCGGCGCGCGCCAGCGACGGCGTGCCCCGGACGAAGGCGTCCCGGAGCGCCGCGTACGCCGACGCCTGCAGCCGCGTCACGGCCGTGCCGGAGTCCACGATGACGCCGCCGGAACCCGAGGCGGCGTCCATGGCAAAGGCCGACGGCGGGATGGACAGCGGCTGCCCGCCCACGGAGATGCCGTCGAGCGCGACGTAGTAGAAGGTGCTGGTGCGCGGGCTGCGGAGGAGCGGCGCCGTCACGGTGCCGGCCTCGCCGCCGCCGCCGAACTGGAGCGTGGAGGCCGCGGGGGAGTCGCGGTCCACGAGGCAGTAGGAGAAGGTGGAGGCGGAGATCTGGGACGGGAACGAGAGGGGACCGCCGCCGAGGGCGAGGAGCCCCGCGGCGCCGACGAAGAGGCCCTCGTTGTCGTGGCCGCAGCCGATGGCGACGCCGGCGACGGGGGTGGAGTCGCCGAGCGTGAGGGTCTCGGTGGCGAAGTCGCCGACGGTGTAGGAGCCGTCGCCGTAGGCGACCTCGTAGAGGCAGGCGCCGGTGGCGTTGCGGCAGGCGGCGGTGTCGAGGTCGCGGCAGCGCGGGGAGTCGCAGGGGACGGCGGCGTAGGAGGCGGAGAGGGAGGGGTCGAAGACGGGGTCGGACTGCTGGTAGCAGTCGGCGCAGGGCTGGCACTGCACCCAGGTGACGTCGCTGCCGGTGTCCAGCACCATGTAGAGCTCCCGGGCGGGGCTGCCGATGCCGACGCGGGAGAAGTACTCGCCGCTGCCCTGCCCGACGCCGGAGACCACGGGGCCCTGGATCGCGGCGGCCGAGGCGGCGAAGACAGGGGAGGCGTCGGCGGGGCGGAGGTCGAGGCGGGTCACGCCGTCCGCCGCCAGCGCCGCGCGGGCCGACACCGCCGCCGCGCGGGACGAGTCGCGGCGGAGGCGGGACAGCACCAGGGAGCGGTAGGTCTCGTGCCGGCCCTGCTCGCCGGGGAGGAAGTCGCGGGAGTGGAGCCGCAGCGTCAGGGAGCCTTTCCGCGGCCGCGGGGAGCGCTTCGGGTTGGGGCTCGCCTCGGCGGCGGCGGACTGGTGCAGCGAGGCGGCGGCGTCGGTGGAGAGCGCGGCGCGGGCGCGGGAGAGGGATGCGGCGACGTCGAGCGTCTCCGTGTCCGCCGCCGCCGCGGAAGGGTGGTGGCGGCGGCGGGAGGCGGCGGGCGTCGGGGCGGCGGCGAGGAGGAGGACGAGGAGGGTGAGGGCGGCGAGCGGGAGGAGGGTGGGCGGCTGCATTGTGGCCGCCACCGGTCGTTCGGTCGGTCGGTGGTGGGAGGCGAGGAGGAGCGTGGAGTGGCGGGGGGGGGGGGGGGGGGGGGGGGGGGGGATGAGGGAGACTGAGCGGGGGAGGAAGGTGGTGGGATTCTTCAAGGAGCGGCGGCAGCGGCAGGTGGAGTGATGGAGGGAGGGTGAACGGAGGGAAGTGGGGGATCACGTCATTTCGGTGCGGGATTAATCCGCGGCGGCGAGCAGCAGCAAACACGGAGGCGAGACGGGGCCGGCGCGGCGGGGTGCGTAATCATTTCGTTGGTAGGATTAGGAAGGACGCCACAGAACCAACCATCATCATTCGAAAATCTCCCGTGCAGGATCACTGTCGTGTGGTACACTAGAGCACTGCAGCCGTGCAGCGTCCATAAGTTTGGCATGTGATGTTCTGAGACGTGATTAGTGACGCACCGTAACGAAACGCGGAGGCTCATCGTCCTTCACTCCTTCCTGGCAGCGATTAGTTCGGGTTTGTTTGCTAAGAGGGGATTAGTGCTAATGTGACCTGCGCCAGTGACTCACTGCTGATGTTAGCAATCCTGCGAGTTTTTTTTGTTTTTGTTTTTGCGAGGGGGTAATCCTGCAGTTGAATATTCGTTTTTTCTTTCTTTTTTTAGGGTCACCGGGGGGAGAGCATCCCCACCTGAATTTCATTTCATGGGCTTTTGGGAAGCCAAACAACCATTACATTAAGAGTTTTCAGCATTTTGGTAAAAAACATAGGGGGAGGGGTTTCCTACCACACGGTGTTTCTACATGGATGGAAATATGCTGCACCAGGTTTCTGCTATCCCACGTTCCGAGCGCTGCCAACGGTAGCTCCACAGCATGGCGTCTTCTTTGCACGATGACCAGAAGCGACGGGCGTCAGGCTGCAGCCCAGAGAAGATTATCTCGTTTCGGTGTTTCCACAGATGCCAACAGACCCACAAAATTAAGCAGACAAAGCGACGAGATGGGATGCTTGCCGGCCGGGGGACTGCCCATAATTCAGCGACGCTGCAGCTCCTTGCGTCGATGCCCAGGGAGGCCCAGATGGCACCGGCGAACCCGCATTGGAAGATGATGTGGTCGCAGTCCTCCTCTTGTTCGCAGACTTCACATTTGGGATCATCGAGCACTTGCTTCTTCACCAGGTTAGTGCGGCACTGGATCCTTTCTTGCACTAACGAATATTCGTTTTTTCTTTCTTTTGAAGGGTCGCGGTTGAATATTCGTTGGCGCCATGCGTGCTCCCAAACTAACGAACGGATCGATCGATGGCCTCTCTTCTCTGTGGCAGAGTGCATTATTTGTACTCCGTATATAGGTACCAAGCAAAAGACAAACGCCACCTACATGTAGCAGTATTGATTCAAAGGATTGTGCTGTCCTGGTGCGCCCTACCTCTACCTGCGCCGTTTACCTACCAGTCTTTGCGTTCCATCCTGAAGACTACTGTATTAGCCAACCACTCACATCGCAAAGGGTTCTACTATCCGTGCATCTTGTTCTACTGTATATATCAACAAGAAAGAGAAAAACGAGAGACTTATAAGGCCGGTTTAGTTTCCATGAAATGCAAAAAATTCTCTCTCCAAACTTCACTATCCATTTATCACATCAAATCTCTCTCCTCGTGCATGGAACACTAAACGTGGGTAAATAAAAAAACTAAGTACATGGTTTTAATGTACACGACGAGACGAATCTTTTGAGCCTAGTTAGATCATGGTAGGACAACGATTACCACAAACAAACGAAAAGTGGTACAGTGCGCTACAGTGTCCGATGTGACTTTTTCATCCCTCTTTTTCATCTCTTTCCGGGAACTAAATACCCCCTTGAAGAAGAATAACGTCTTCCAAGTCCGAGTCTGGATGGCTATGTATCTGTTTATAAACAGACAGAGACGGTACTAGTGAGTCTTTGGTCAAAAGACAAACAGATTAGGGAGGTTTTAGCCTTTTTATATATTGATAAGGCAGACAGGCAGGTAGTGCTCGGGTCAACATTGTCCTGGCGGTAGGCGCCTGTGGACTCTCTCGACCCTTCCGTCTCTGCTACAGTTGAGAGAGGCGAAAAGGGGGCAACCGCGATTTCCGGCGGCGATTCTGCCGGCCCCCTCCATCTCCGGCGACCGTAATGGCGTCGGAGATGGGGGTGGCCTGGGGAATAGCCATGCGGATGTACATAGACTGACTAGGTAGGTCTAGGTTCTGCTCGCCGGCGGGGTTCGTCGGTGGAGTTAGGGTTAGGTCTTGGGTCTGCTCGCCGGCGGTAGTTGTCGGTGGAGCGAGGTCTAGCCGGGGGACGTGCCTCTACGGCTTGCTTTTCGAGGCGACGTCGGTGAGGCGAAGGCGGCAACGTTGCTGGCGAATAAGGCTCCGGCTCTTCCTCGTCCCTCTGGCGCTCCACTCCGGCGTTGGCGGCGAGCTCGGGAGCTCTTCTACAGGAGTCCGAGACCGGCGTCTCTTTATCTCTACCAGATGATGTTGCTGCTGGTCTCTTTCCTCAAGGATACGGTGCTGACTGTGGGTGATGTGGATGGTGGCCGGCTGGATCTGGCTCGATCTTCCCTAGGCGGCGGTGGACGTCGACGGCGAGCTCGGATCCACGAGCTGAAGGAGTTGGGGCGCAGCCCCGGTCGATGGGCGACCGCCGACAACTTCATCTACTTCGTCGATGGGCGACCGCCGACAGCTTCATCTACTTCGACTCCTACCAAAGCCACTGCGCTATGGGATCTCTCCAGCTCAAGGTTCAGTCCGCCTTCTTGCTCGGCGGCGGTGGCCGGCGACGAGGAGGTCGGGCTCCGGTGGATCCAGAAGGATCTAGGTACTTCATTGTAATTTTGTTATTTCTTAGGGTCCTTCTTGGAGTGTGGCCGGGACAGCTGTACCTGTATCCCTTATGTATGTGTCTGTATTTGTACGTCTATATGTACGTTTTCCTTATTTGAAATACAAATGCAGATACGTATTATAACAAAAACATTGTCCTGGCGGTGGCGGTGGATGACTCGCACTCACCTGGTCTGCTGCATCTGTATCCTGCAGCTTCTTTCTGCAGTCTGCACATTCCTAGATCATGTCACGTTCTCCCTCCGACGGGTTTGCAAAATTTGCGCACCCGATATATTCCACTGCGAGCCGTTGCGACCGGCGCTTGTTTTATCAATATATTACTACGTACTAGTATCAAGCAGGCTGGCTGATCTCCTTGCCCTTGTGATTTGTGAAGTCGGGACAAAATTGTCAACTGTAAGTCTGTAACTAGAACACCATGTATAGAACCAACTTCACCCGTTTTAGCTCCCTCATTTTTTTCACTCAACAAACCAGAGCACACGGTGGTGGTGTTGGCGCCATATGCGTCGTTAACACATCCTCTATGTACGGGTTTATTTATAGGACGCCGCTAAATCATTCGCAGATCTTCGTGCAGGATCACTGTTACGTGCCGTGGCCGCAATAACCCACGCCCGTAGCGTAGCATACGGGCATGTGACGCGTCCTGGGTGCACGTTTATTATTGCTGGCCTCGTAACGGCTGGTCGTGAATCCTGATCCAGGACGCCGGCCGGCTGGGAATCGAAAGTGGCGTGCGTTGGGAGCGGAATTTGCTCTGCCATGCGTAACTAAACTAACGAACGGATAGATCTTTCTCCAAAAGATAAAAGAAGTAACAAAAGGATCGATCAACTTCGCTGACACTAGCACACTATTACTACGGGTTTGCGGCCGTGTCAGGGCACATTTGGTTGCGAAACGACAAGGCGCCACCCACATTTGTAGCGGTATTGATTGATTACGAGTCATTGCCTACAGAAATCAAGGACGTACTGCGCCCTGCCCGGCTTGCCCCCTGCTGTCGTCTCGCGCCCTCATCACACGCCGTTTATCTACCCGTCTTGCTCCCTTCTCCAGTTATCTCCTCTTGCATCCTGCAGGAATAGGATAGCAGATCAGGCCAACTAAAATCACGGTCCGCGCGCGGAGAATCTCTGAATTTCATCGGCTGTTTTTGTTTCCGCGGGGATCGATCACAGATTCTTCTACATATACACAAAGAGTCGTCGCGTCCATTCCATTTGCATCTTGTTTCTCCACGGGAGGATGTCAAAAATGTCGCCACCCGGCAGTGAACATATGGGATCGTGTTCATCGTTCGACAACGAAAGGAAAAGAAAAGAGGTGTATAGGTAGAGGGCGCATGTGCCTTGCCTTTGTATCTGTAGGAAAAGATGGCGAGGTCAAATTACTAGATTTGGATGGCAATGGGATCGGAATGCAGCGCAGAGGCTGGCGGTGCTCAGGTCAATGCAAAAGCTGAAAGCTCCTCCTGGCGGTCTCACCTGATCTGCGGTGTGCCGCATCTGGATCCTGCTCTTTCCTCTTTCACTCTGCGCGCATTCCTGGATCATGTGTCGTGCTCGCCCTCCCACGGCCTGCCCTCTTGCAAGTTTCGCGTAAACCACGTGGCGTGCTGTATTGTATCGTGTGGCTTTGAACACTCACCACTCGGTCGTTGCGATTGCTCATCCATCTGACGATCTCCCCTTCCCTTCCGGTAACCTTTCAAGCTGCAAGCTGTACACTCCACGTATAAGATTGTAATGTAACCATCCACAGATCAGAGTGCCGCGAACACTTCGCTAGCGACTAGCCCAAGAGCGTTTGACCAGTTGTAGTGTAGCTGCAGCAGAATCAGCAGATACGGCGGGCAGGACTGTAGGAGCGGTCCGGCCCCCTCGACGCAGCACAGCAGGCCAATGCGGTGTGCAGTGCACGAAATTACTGCGAGGATTTGGTTCGGAGTAAAGTGCCGGGTAGATCGACCTCGTGGCAGTAATAAAAACCGGAGCCACTCCGATCTGCACAGGCCACTCCCCGCATCCACTCGCCATGGATGGAGGCATGGAGCCCGGCCGTGTCCCGCACTGAGCAGGGGTTAATTGCAGCGGGAGAGGACCATCACTGATGTCCAGTCCACTGCGCCGCGGCAGCGCATGAATGGCACACCTGCTCCGGCGAGGCGCCGCCCGGCCGGCCTTGTCGTGGTGCCGTTGCGTGTGCGTGCCCGGCCGGCGCTAATAAAAGCCGCTAATTTAGGCGAGGCCAAGTGCCGTGGAGCTCTGCTACTGTGGGTGCGCTCATGGAGGAAGTTTGGGGCCAGGCAGGGGACAAACGAACGGGTCACAGCTCACGATCCTGATGTTTCTTTCCTACGCCGGTTGCCGGAACAGTCATCATGCAAGCATGCTCGCCAGGGCCGGGCCGGCCTTTGTTCCACGACGGCCGTAGCTATAGCTTTACTGGGAACGAGATCCTCTACCATCAGGTCTTTTGATGGCACTCTGCAGTCGGCGCATCCTCACCGTTCCGCAGGGATCCTACGATGAGCAGCCCCCACGCTCTTCAGCTCTCCACGCACTGGGCCTCGGCCCAACAAGAGCCTCCCCTCCAGGTCGTACCCGAGCAGCGCCGGGAAGCTGACCAGGACTCGTCGGCGCGGACCAGGACGGCGTCGATCCTTCCTGGGCTCGCGGTGAGCAGCTTGGAGCAGTAGGAGTCGGCGAACCAGCCGACGTCGTCGTCGGTGAGGGTGCCCTCCTCCTACAGCAGCGCGACGGTGGACTTGACCGTCCGGAGGTCCGCGCCGAGGAGGGCCGGGCTGCCCTTGAGCGCGCCGACGAGCTTGTCAAAAAGCCGCAGCGCCCGACGAGGAGGCCCATCTGGAACGTGGTGAACCCGAGCGCACGGAGCTCGCCGGCGCGCGGCGCGAGTGTCCTCGGCACGCTGCAGGTGAGTGTCGCCGGGTCGCGCGCCACGGCGAAGGCGATGAGGGGAGGGGAGAGCTCGAGCGCGGAGGCGAGGAACGCGAGCACGACGTACAGATCACACATCGGAAGCCATCGTGTCAGTTTGCGTGTGTTATTTGACAAATCGATCAGAAAGAGAAGAACAGGGGAGGAAGGAGGACGAACGGTGGTGCCAGATGTTGCCGGTCCCGTCGGCGGCCTTGCGGGTTCCGTCCTCCACCAGCTTGTCGTACCGGCCCAGAGCCTTCCTGACGGCTGCGGCAAGCACATCCAAGCAAACGAACGAGCACATAAGCCAGCCGGCGGATTCAGGATGGGGCGCAAAAGATGAGCACGACGGATTCAGTTCATCAGGCCGCGTACTCTGGCAGGTGGACGGGGTGGCGGCCGCGGGGGTGACCATCACGTAGGGGTTGCCGACGCCGTTGGTCACCGCGGTCACGGCCACCGCCGTGGTGGCCTGAGGCTGCGGTGCGGGCGGGCGGGCGGCTGCTGACTGCCGTGGTGGCCTGAAGCTGCGGCGAGAAGGGGAGCACGTGCAGAGGCAGGTTGTGCTCTCTTGTTGGGCCGTGGCCCATTCCGTGGAGCGCTGAAGAGCGTGAGCTGTTGATCGTCGGATCGCTGCGGAACGGCAAGGATGCTGACTGCAGAGTGCCATCAAAAGACCTGATGGTAGAGGATCTTGTTCCAGCTTTACTGTCTGTCCGAGGGAAGCAGACAGCGCAATTCAAGCCCGGGCATAGGCAAACCCCCGGCCCGCCCTACGGCGGCAAGTGGTCGGGTTTTCCTTTTTTCTTTGCACGCAAATGTGACAAATGGTCGGGTTTTCCTTTTTTTCTTTCTCAATTGAATACTAGAGCTGTTTCTCAAAAAAAAAATGAATGCTAGAGCTTTATTAAAGCTTAAATGATGCCATACCTGTACTAACAGACGTGCACAAGTCTTTTCTGCGCACTGGGAAGAACTTACTGGTCGGTCATCCATCTTAAATTGCTCCGGACAAGCACGCTTAACTCTAAAGTTATTTGGAGATGAGCTTCTGGATGTAACTTATTGATTCTATCAATCCTATTAAGCCATGAGGTGTCACAGATGTCCCCAAGATTTTTTAGTATTGTGGGTCTTTTAATTTTTATGTAGTATCCGTGCTCTCTGCCTCTAATTTCACCCAAAAAAACGCGTACTCGAGTAGCTCGGACGTTTTCTTTTCTTTTTCCAACCAAGTTAATCTGGAATCATGTCAGTGCTGCGAGTTACTCGGTGGCTAATCCGTATATATACCCGCGCACATTAGGCAGGCACGAAAACAAGATACGCCAGTGTATAAGGTTGCCCATTGGCCCCGCGAGGAATGTCTTTGTGGATTTATACTGTGATTTAATCAGATATCCTGATCTAGTTGGTTCTAAAATTATATTGTGCTCGTATGTACTACTCAATCTTAGGTTGGCGCAGCACTAGAATCTTAAAGTATATCATATAAATAACAGAACCAGTGGCTGTCCATCCCATGTTTTTCTTACAAAAATATTTTCAAAGAAAAAGGGTATAGCTTTGTGCAAATCATTCCTACAGCAGAAAAACAGCATGCTTTTGTTGATTTCGTATCCGCTGCATAATTTTTGCAGCAATATAAAAGAGATTCTTTGAGAGAGTACCGGCTGGAGTATAAGAATTCTGAAAACGACTATGTAAAGAGTAAGTAATGGAAGCAACCAAACGAGGCTCGCGTCGCCCTCCCCGCCCTCCCCCGCGGGGGCGACCGAGCGCCCCCTATCCCCTCCCCCAAAAAACCCTAGCGCCGCCTCCAACCGCCGCGCCGCCGCCGGAGCAGGTTACCGGACGCCCGGACGGCCCGCGAGGAGGGCGGCGGCGGGGCTCCCCACCCCTCTTCTCGACGGCCTGGGCGGGCGCGGGCGCTCGGACCGGCGGAGGCGGCTCGCCGCCGGCGGCTTCTTCTCTTCGGCGGCGGAGGTCGGGGGACCCAGATCCGGCGGTGCCTCGACCGGATCCGGAGTTCCCGCGTCGGGGGCGCACGGCTGGTGGGTTGGAGAGGCGGCGGGCAGCGCTGGCGGCCCGGCGGCGGCGGCAGGCGTGGGCTTCGCAGCAGCGGCCGCGGCTGGCACGGACGGCCCGGCGGCGGTGCTTTTGGCGGCCGGTGCATGGGGGCGCTGGGTGGCGGCGGTCGACGGCGGCATCCGGCGGGCGACGAGCGTGGGCTCTGCCTGCTCCCGGCAGTCGGCCGGGAGAAGGTGAGCCGGCGGCGTGGCCGGTCGTGTCAGCCGGTGTGCGACGACGAGTCTGCGTACGGGCTTCTGACGCGTCAATGAGGTGGGCGGCGTTTCCCTCCTCTCCTCGACGGCTTTGCTGGGTTCGGCGCCGCTGTGGTGGCGGAGCCGGGGTGGTCTGTGTTGGGCGTTCTTGCAACCAGTACAGGGCCACCTCCATGGCGCCGTGGTGGTGTGGTGGAGGATGGTGAATCATCTGTCCTGCAGGGGCGTTGCGAAGGCGGCGGGGAGCGATTTTCTGTCACAAGTTCGTGGGTGTGCAGCAGATAAGGTATGCCGGGTGAAAGTCTTCACCGGCACTCTGGTCGGTGGCGATGGCAGCGTCATCCTTGGGGCGTCGTTCCCCTGTTGAAAACCCTGTCCACTACTGGACGAGCGACTGTGACGCCATCAGTGTCACAACCTCCTTGGAGGCGTCGCTTTCTAAGACCGGCTTGTGGCAGTATGGTGGAGGTATGCTTGGTTGTATTGCTTGTGCGCAGAGGCCGAGGAGGTGTGCCGCGTCCGTGTCGGTGGGTTGGTGCAGAGGACCCGAGGGTGCTGGATGTCTCGTGTTGACGCGCAAGATGCAGTGGTGATCTCGGTGTCAGCTGGGCTGAGGTGATGCTCTCGAAGCGGTTTCAGATATCTGAGTCCTAGGCCGAGGAGTGTGAGGCGGTGGGTGAGGCGAGGCCCCCACGCAGAGTGGCCAGGATCAGTGGTTTGCATTGGTGTTGTGACAGGATTGCTCTACTGAAGCCATGTTGGAGGAGGGAGATCGACGATCGTGTGGGTTTGGCTTGAGAGTGATAGCCCCTTGGTGGAGGAGTTTGGGTTGTCGCTCAGACTTGCAGCGGACCGCGGTTTTGGCGTGGCACAACGTTGGTGACGACGGCGCAAGTCGCGGTGGCTATACTTTGGACTCTTCTCCCTGGTTGTGGTGGTGTAGTGTTTTGTTGTGTGTGTTGTTCGCGTGCGTTGTATGTGTTGTGGGGATGTTCGCTTCGGCGCGTGATGTAATCCTGCTTCTTCTTCTTAAATGACAGAGCAATGCTCCTGCTATCTTTTCGAGAAAAAAAATGGAAGAAACCACCCCCCGTCCATTCTCTCTAGAATATGAATATCTGAAAGGACCAACACTAGGCCTAGAGGGGGGGTGAATAGGCCTGTTTAAAAATTCCTGCAAAAACCTCCGAAAACTGTTAGAAAGTCGGATGATCCGACACAGTCTCGGATCACTGGGACAGAATACCGGAAGATCCGAGGAAAAGCCGGATCTTCCGACAGGCAATTCAAGTGTTCTTCGAGATTTGAAATCTAATGACCTTTTGACAATTCCACTTGAATACAAAGCTCACAAATGAAGTAAGGAACCTTCTATATATGATCAATAACAGAGTATAGCCACAAATAAGTAGATCGGGACAAATCAAGTTATGGAAACAATAAGAACAAGAGCAAATGTGGAGACAAAGGGTTTTCTACCGAAGTTCACTCCACAAAGGAGCTACGTCTCCGTTGAGATGCTCACAAAGAGCCGGGCTGTCACACTAACCCCAAGTCTCTCCCAATCAACCACAAAGGAGGATTGAGTTACTTACTATGTGCTCCCACGAAGAGAGAGGGTGATACAAACTTCCGGGACTCAAACCACAAGAGAATGGGAGTTCACCGGCACCTCTAACCGTCTAGGAGCAAGCTCCAAGAGTAACAAACGTGAATCAATGAACTCAAGTTGCTCGAAGTGCTTCACAAGATGAACAAGGGGAGTTCTCACTTCTAGTCTTCTCTCTCACTCAAACCCTAGGTGAATCTTGGCAAGAATCAAGCTTGGGAGGGGATTTGAGGAGGAGAGTGAATGCTCTTGTCTTGTGTTAGGTCGTGTGTCCAGCCCCCATGAATGAGGGGGGGGGGGTGTGGGGTATTTATACCAACCCCCCAAAATATGACCGTTATGTGCTCTGCGAAGAGGTACCGGATCTTCCGACACTTAGTCGGATCTTCCGACAAACAACAGATACGTGTTAGGAAAACTCCAGAAAAGTTCCAGGGGCCGAATCTTCCGACTGTATGTCGGATCTTCCGGGGGACCCCGGAACTTCCGGCCCGGAGAAAACCAAGACAGAGCCGGCCGGAACTTCCGGTCGGATCTTCCGGCCTAGGGTCGGAACTTGCAACAGGACACTCGTGAGCTCGAAAAACGGCTAAGTCATGCATCTTCCGAAGCCACGGCCGGATCTTCCGGCCAGGGAAAATTCAAGACCGAGCCGCCCGGAACTTCTGGTCGGATCTTCCGGCCCAAGTTCCGGCCGAGCAGAAAAAGGTATTTGTAAAGATTTTTGTGTCTCTTAAGAGTTTGTCATCTCGAGCAAACCACTTTTAGCATCTAGAATTTATCAACTATGTCCCCCTTGATCGGTGGTCCTATACTCAATTTCAAACGGAAAATTAAATTTAAATCCACCAATTGAGTCCTCCACCATATGAATGAGCGTTGGGGTCCTTCCTTTAGCATTTTCTCCTTTTTATTTCATTTTATTCCTGCACAACTCATGCAAAGCATTATATCCAAATTTCTATTGCCATTAATCACCAAAATAGATTAAATACCTAGATGCACTTTCAATATCATTGCCTTTTTCTTAGTCGATCTGGCCCCGGGAGTTCCTTTTTCTTTTCCATTTCCACTTGAAGTTCCATCCAATGGTACTCCCACTGAATATGCAGATAAAGAATTTTCTATCCAGATGTTCCCAACGGTTCGTTGGTGAATGGTGATCTTTCATCTTTCCATGAGATCGATGTCGTTAAAACCATGATGCTATCCCAACACTGCTACTTAACTCAAAAGAGATAGGATCGACTATTTCAAGAATCATATTGCAAACCACTAGATCTTCAGAGGGATTTCGCTTTTCACAACCTATTCTGACAATTCCAACGGTTCAGCTTCCACGCTAGTACATCTTTAATTCGTTGAAGCAGTCTTACCAGAAGAAGTGAAGAACACTAGGGAAGACTAGTGAAGAGCATCTACAATAACGAAAACTTTCGGTGGACAATCACCTCCACGGATCGGGCGGGGGTCGTGCGTATCCGTCCACGCTGGAGCCCGACGATTCGTCCCTTATCCAAGTGCTTCATCCTTTCTGGCGCCGAGAATACACTGTGCTGCTTCTAGTTTAGTGCCTTCTTGCTTAAGCATGTCCGCTCGACGCTTTTGCAGGAATAGATTCGCCATAGGCAGCAACAACACATATGCCATGCTCCTGATGATTACCCATTTGTTTATTTCCCCATGGATACAATATCTGGACATGCCCTCGTGCCAAACAACGCAACGCGACCTGTTTAAACATTTTGATTCCTTTTTTTTAATCCTGGCTATGGTTAGCCAGGTGAGTTGCTAGGAATGAAAGAGGAAGACAAAAGCTCACATAACGCGAATCTCTACGGGCTTGCTAAGGTACTCCAATCACCTCCTAAGAGGTAAGAGCCAAAAACAATCTGAGTCACTAAATTTAGGAGGGATAAATCAATTCAAAACAATAATAATAAAAGAAAAAACTCATGATATCAGGTTCTCCGTGAGGGATTATGCTCACCGAAAAATCACGCTTGTGGGTCATGCGTAAAAATCGGAGCACGAACCACAGAACCAGTGCTTCGTAATAGATCGGATCGCTTTAAAAATTCCAATTGCAGGCCTCTCAAAAGTTCGATTGTTTGTGACGCTAGAGCAAAACTAATTTCTATTGCAAACCAATTAATGGTGGCGTATGGTTGAACCATCGGTGGAGGATGAATGATTCATGACCCATGACCTTACCTCACGCAAAAAAAAAGATGCTAACCATAGGGCCAATCTTCAATTAGTATCAGATTAGCTGGCTAATTAATGACCCAAAAGTGTACATGTAATGTTTGATTGGACTTATGTTGGCACACATGTATCCATGCCAAGTTAGGGGAGAAAATAATGGTACAGGTTATTCATGTCACGTTAGGGGATACAAGTCACGTTCTCTCACGTTACGAGAAAAAAAGGCAATGCCAGGTTACCTTGTGGAGGAAAACGGCAGTTAGATTAGAGTCTGTTTGTAAGATTTTTTATCTATTTTTCTATTTCTCAAACTATTACCTCGTAGGAGGTAATATGACTCTAGATGGACGGCTCCTGTTTACTTCAGAGTACCATAGCAAAGCCCAATCTCTATAGCTGAGACCTGAGATGCGTCGACGGTCAAACAAACGGTCCAAGTCTTGGCATTTGACCATTTCCGTTCGATATGTGATCGACTCCCGGTTGAAAAAGTCCCGCCCGTCAATTAAGTTGTTCGTGGAAGCAGGCCGGAAGGGAACATATATTCTCGTTCCCTCCCTCCGGCCGTGAAACACGAGCCAGGATGCACTCGTGGCGCGGGAACAAATTACCTGATTGGTGCGAGCCCGCCGCAACAACTTGCCGCTTGGCGGTGCGAGAGTGTCCATGATGGATTGGATTAAGCGGTCGCGGAATATTAGCATCGCATGGCCGCTGAACCGCAGAATACATCTATCTACCTGGGGAAGACGACCCGGGCCGGGACGCGGCCGGCACCACCGGCCTCGACACCACCCCCACAGCACCCGTCCCGACGAGAACCCTCCGTGGCGGCATCAGTCACCCAACGACGCCGCGCAAACCCAGAACGCTATCCCTCTCAAGGCGACTACCGATCGATTCGCTCCCCACCAACTTGATCGTCGATGGCGCACGGCCGGGCCTGACCGACCGGCCGCCTGGCGTTGCAGCCGCGAACCGCACCGCACGTGGCAGCAGTCGGTCTAGTTGTAACAGCTGCACTCTGTATATAACTAGCGAGGTGGCCCGCGTAAACAACTTGGGGTAGCTAGCATTTTTTTATTACAACTTGATGACTTTTACTTTATAAATATGTTTATCTTAATATTTTTCATTGCCGTTTTTCTTTATAACCCAAACTTTTTTTTATCACTAAGCTACGTGGCACGGAATAAAATCTAACTATATATACACTTAGAAAGTAAACAATATAGATAGGTAGTTTTTTCATACTAACAATTTGGTATTTTTGTATGATATGTTTTCTTACTTATATACAACATAGTTTTCGGTATTTACTCAAAGTACTAAAACTTTGTATTGCTTTTTACTATAAATTTATGTCACATAGTTTTACATATGGTGATAAATTATTCTTTATGTTTAACACCCGTGTAGAGTTTTGTTATGGCAACACACAAATAATCAGAACTACTACACCTACCCCTACTTTTACCGCACCTTTTTCACCTCAGGTTTTTGCTCGTTTTCTTTTGGTTTCCTTCTTCCCCCACACAATGGTGAAGTTGAGCCAAATAATAGTGTAGGATGAAATGTCTCTTCTTCTCACAATTGAATCAATCTTAACTCCAAAATTGAATACAAATTTTATATAATGTTGCCTAACTCTCGATGTTCTTATGAAATCAACTTCGGCATGTCTGTGTCACACCAATATTCACTATTTTTCTTTTTGAAAGAAACACACAACCAATTTGCTACCCACGTATGGATGAGCAGATAACACATCCTTATAATTTAGAGAAGCAAAACTGATGTTGTCGTTGACTGTTCTTCGATGTGCAAGAATTGTCAATTGCGAGACATGTTTGTTCCTTGAGTTTACTGAATGTAGTTGCCCTCTTTTCCTTGTTTTTTTATTACAAAACAACTCCATCAACAATTCACTTCATTGTTGTCACAAAACTCCTCTATTTCACTTTTATCTTCTTTAAGCCTTTTTTCTTGAATCCAAAATGCCCACAACATAATTGTAGTTAGAGTCGATGCCTCGGCAATGGAAATAATTTTTATCTTTCTTTTTTGTTATGTTTATATGATTTGGTTGTTGGTTGTAGATATTGACTCTTCATTAAATCCAACGACGCTATATTTTTTCTTTTTTTAAGTAATTTATAACTCTTTTGATGAATATAGTGGTGTATTTTATATAAATTTTAACAAATATACTAAGATAATTTCTGTATAATTATAAAGTAAGGATTGATCCAGGGTATGTCACAATTTTACGAACCCCCTAATAATTAAATAAACCAACCTACCGTGTTTTGATAAGTTCTTATTTTTTACAAATCAATACCCTCTCAAACCAGACTCTCCAAATACTAAATGGAGGTTACCTCTATTTTTTAAGGGTCATAAAAAAGCTAAAACTCCAGAAGTAGCCCTCATAAATATAGGACTTTCTATAAGCCCTCGAGAATGGAAGGTAGATTTGGAAGCCTTCTAAATAGTGGGCGTGTCAAGTAGAGGGCCTGCTAGAGTGCAACTTTTTTCTGTACCCTCTAAACTTGGGACACGAGCTTGTTGAGTCTGCTAGAGTGCAACTTTTTTCTGTACCCTCTAAACTTGGGACAGGCACTTTTGGTTGTGCTGGAGTGTAACTTTTTTCTGAATCCTCTAAACTTAGAATAGGGGTTTGTTGGTGTTTGAGTTGATCTAAGATAATAGATTGTGTGACCCATATTGAGGCAGTGAGAGCAAGCTAATGGATTTCGGCGGCAACGGGCTGCAACAAGCGCCACATCATCCAGCAGTGGTGGCGGGCCCGCGAGATTTAATGCCCAGCAGCAAGACCGGCCAATAGCAGCTCCGGTAGAGCGCATGCGCCCGCTTCAGCCGGCGTCTCGCCAGGCGCTCGCTCTCTTCTCTTTTCTACTTTCTCTTTCTTCCACACCAGATCTCGCCGGCTTTGCGGCCGCTATAATACTTGCTCTCACGGGGAAGTGAATAAGGTAATTCATATAACTTTACATATACACAATGTAACTTACTGACATGAGATACTCCCTTCCTCAACGAACATGCGAACTACCTCGACGAACTTGCAATAGCGTAACACGGGATGATTGGATTAAGTAGAAACCTTCCACAACACATAATGGTGTTTGAGTCGACTCCCTTCACAAATAAGAGGTATGATTGGTAGCATGAAGCAAAGCTTAAGGAGGGAGGAAAATCAAATATAGAGGGTAATCAATCACATCAAAAAAATGTTATCTGAGAAAATTTTATGAGAAAAATATTGTTATTTTGCTAGTTATGCAATGACAACTTAGGCTGTAGTAACAATGGGTGCCTATCACGGTTATGAATCAATATTTTGTCTTTTTCCTCCTCTAGTAAAAGATGGAGTAATATATATAGACATGGTTGATACTCGATACAGTGAATGATCGACAGTAGTTTACAGTTACATGATTATATGGAGCATTAAGAGAAGCATTTCTTTGTCCATCCTATTGTTACTCAACTTTCATGTCAACACATCTGCACGGAAAAGCGCGTACATCATCAAAGCTATACGACACCTGAGTTTTTTCGCTTTGTTTTCCCTAAATCTGCTCATTCTTACACTGACTCGTTAACGAAAACCATCAAATGGGTTTGAGTGTAGGCAAACAATTTGATGATTTTCCATGAGTGCTGAGCGTGGACATGGTGAAGATTAATCCCGGCAGCAATTCACTCTCTCGTTGTGCTCACAACATTGGTGAACGTCCCAAATCTGAGCACATTTCATCAGTTACATTGCAAATCAACGCGACGTCCTCTGCTCATTGTTGAACGCTACACCACCACAGTTTCTTCGCTTTATTTTTCCTCTCTCTACTCCTTAGTGCACTAACTCGCTAACAAAGACCATCAAACGGGTTTGAGAGCGCCTAACCCGTTTGATGATCTTCCACTTGCGTTGGCAAAGACACTGAGTGCTGAGCGTGGCTGTGGTGCTCAATCCCGGCAGCGATTCGATCTCTTCGGACAGGGAGAATTGTTCTCTCCTATTGTGCTCACAACCTTGTTCAACGCCCTAAATTCGAGCACTTCTCATCAGGTACACGTGCAGATCGACCTGTTGTCCTGCGCTCGTTGTTGAACGTTACCTCCTATATAAAGGAACGTGGTAGGGCACGTGGGGCTTCACACTGTCTGCACTCATCGTACTCTATTTTCATCCTTAAAAAATATTCCTTCCTAGTTATTGAGATTCTCCCATCTATATCAATTTCTTCTGCACCCGTTATTTTCTATATCTCATATTCTGTACCAACTACCAACACATGAGCCCACCCATCTCTTTTTCTCCCTTTTCTTTCACCGACGCCACCACTCCCCCACTCTATCCCCCCATGTCTAGTAGCGGCGGCGAGGGGTGCAGATCTCCTCGACCGGCAGCATTCGGCCCCGCCGGCCTCCGGCTACGCTCGGAGGGACCGGATTCAAACTTCGAGGGCGCGCGGGCGGCTCGCGCAGTGGCCGCAGATGGCTCCCGTGGCGGCAACATATGATAAAAAGTATTTAAACATTTCATAAAAGTAAATAAAAGCATTTTTAAAAGTATATGGACCGGGATGAGAGCATGGGATAAGTTTAAAGACCATATGATAGCGTGGGACAAATTAACAACTATTATGTGCATTTTGAGAGTACTAGGATTAGAATTTGAGACAAGTTTAAAGACCGTTATATGCATTTTGAGAGTATCGGGACCCGAAACTCGAGATAAGTTTAAGGATTGCTGGTGAAATTTACTATAGATTCTTATATAGAGTATTATACATCACTATATATGCCCGTGCATTATTAAAAATTCTGAAAAAAAATTCACAAAGAACTGTGTTTCGATGAATAACCAAAGAAACCGACCTCCATACTATTGTTGAGAATATCGATATTACATGTATTTTCTCAATAATCTGGACCGGGAGCCTTTTTTTTTTCATTTCTACACTAGGTTCCATACAAACTAATTGGCATTGAATTGAATATGCAAAAGAAAGAAATAATTTTTTATCCAAATGATCCCGACGGTTAGTTGGTTATCTTTCCACTAGGATCTTGTTTGACCAAATATGCTATCATAATAGCTTCTTATCATGGTTAACTCAAAAGAGATTTTAAATCTTCGGAGAATAAGGTACATGAATATAGATTTCATCCCTTTTTGAACCTTTAAGCCCCCACAACCTCCACACGGTTTAAATCATTAAGTTCCACCGCCGCAATACATGACACTTTGATAAAGTTACTTTTAGTTCTAATACTGTGTACCACACATTCTTCTAGAATCACAGGATGAAAACTAAACTATCATACGCTCAAACTCCATGCCAAACTATTGATTCTAGGTTAATGTGGCGCATATCATCCCTAGAGCAGAAAACCACTACATTGCTCTTGGTGATCTTTGCATTCATATAAACCTTTATTGCAGAATTGAAATAGATTCTTTTACAGAGCACCTACTAGGTATAACTAACAGTACTAATAAGAAACAACTCTGTAAATAATATGCATCAATAATTAATTGAAAAAACCATCATATGTACTTTCTCTTTAGATCATTTATATCACAGCTTTTTTCTTAGTCTGGCCCTAGGAATTTTCTATCTAGATATGCAAGAAATAATTTTCTATCTAGATGATCCGTCCCAGTGGTTCGCTGGTAATCTTTCCCTAAGATCTTGTTAAACCCAAGATGCTATGCTAAAATAACTCCCTATCCTGATTAACCCAAAAGAGATTAACTATTTCGAGAAGCAGGGCACTCACTTTTAGGGAATATTACATCACTTTTCACATTTTAATTCCACGCAATCTCCATTATTGTAGTAAAATTTTATTTTCTATCCAGATGATCCCAGTAGTTCGTTGATGGTCTTTCCGTGAGATCTTGTTAAACCTGAGATACTATCATAACAAAAAAAAATCCTATCGGGAATATTACAACCTTTTACACACAATTTAATCCCGCACGATCTTCATATCGTGTAGTAAATTACGGAGTATGTTCTACCAACACGGGCCGCACTAATTTTGCAAAGGGAACCTTCTCACTAGATCTCTTATTAACACAACAACCAGTGGTAATGAAGGTTCATGTGAGGAGCATCTACAATAATGAAAACTAACTGTCATATGCTCACACTCCATGCCAAACTAGTGATTCTAGGTTAACTGGTGCATATCATCCCCTTAATAGAAAACCACTATATATGCACCTTTATTGTTGCAATGAAATGGATTCTTTTGGAAAGCACCTACAGGGTATAACTAAAAGTAAGACTACTGAAAAACTACTGTGCAAATAATATGTATCCGATACCTAATTGAAGAAGCCCAAGATGTACCTTTTCTTGAGATTATGAATATCACAGCTTTTTCTTGGCCCCATGAGTTTGTCCAATCACACTCTCATTGTTGAATATGCGAGAAAGAATTTTCTATCCAGATGATCCATCGTAGTAATTCCATTTTCTATCCAGATGATCCATCGTAGTTAATTCCCTAGCGATCTTTCCCTGAGATCTTGTTACACCCAAGATGCTATGCTAACCCAAAAGAGATTAACCATTTCAAGGAGCAGGCGCTCACTTTTTGAGTTTATTATTACGTTCTTTTTCGCATTTTAACCCCACGCAATCACCACTCGATTGAGTAAAAATTACTAAATTCCACCAACGCGGCTCGCACTAGATCATCGATCCGCAAAGGGAGCTCTCTCGATCTACCCTAACAATTCCCAGCAGTGTCCAAACCTTCCCGCTTGATCTTGTTGAACGGATCAACCAGTCGCAGTGAAAGCTTAATGCTGTGAGGGAGAGCATCTACAATAATGAAAAACTTTCGGCGGACAATCACCCCCGGAGATCGTGACGGGGATCCCCATTTCGGTGCGTATCCGGGCCTGTCCCCGTTGGCGAGCCGCGCGACACGTCCGCGATGATCCAAGTGTTCTTTCTTTCTGTCTTGGAATGTACTACGCTTTGTTCTTGCTTAAGCCCACCGTGTGTGCCACGGATCAATCATTTGGCGCAGCAGCAACAGCAGGCCGGGAGGTGATTCCCGGTGGCTTGTGCAGGAATAAAGGCCCCCAGCACCCAGCAGGGAGAGCAACAATATGCCATGCTAATTGTCGTGGTTATCCGCTCTTGTTTTTTCAGTTGCAATGGCCCCTCGTGCCAAATAACGCGATTTGTTTTTACTGCCCAAGTGCCCCATCAGTGGCTCAGACATTTTTGGCGTCATTTGGGTTATTGTTTCTGGAAGCTGGTGACGTCATATTTCCCTGAACAAAGTTTGAGGCCCAGCCCAGCTAGCGACTTGCTCTATCAACAAACTTAGCTCGGTCAACGGTCAAACGGTCCAAGTCTGCATTTTAGTTTGACAGTTCTTTCCGGTCCTGTGAGCTGTGGCTCCTGTTGAACAAGGCTTCGAACAAGGGAGCGAACATATTCGCCGTGTTACACGGGCGGGGCTAGGATGATCTTCCGGCAGAAACATTAATCGTGAACAATTTCTGATTGGTACGAGCTCATCAATCATCATCGCATCGGATTGGAAACCGTCTTGGGTTCTTCAGTTCACAGTACGTGCTAGCCAAGGCACTATCCTGATTTAACCGAGCAGTTGACTCGAGCAGCAGAAAAGCAATTTGGCCGGGGATCGGAATACGATCACGACCGGAGTTGGAGGACGCCACGCGACGCGGACGTGACCACGGGCACCACCACCACCGGCCCGGCCGGCCTCGCCGACCCTTTCCTGCCCTCCGCGGCGCCGCGCGCGCGAGCCCTCGCCGCGCCGGCCCGGCACGCGCACCCATCGGATTCCGGCATCGGTTCGGCCCACGCTGCCGAGACACGTGTGTGAACGGAGCCTGGAGCGGACCTGACCCGAGTCGATCGAGTCCGGCAGAGTGAGGAGTCGTCAGGGAGTCACCGTGCCTAACTGCCTACTGGCCCTCCCGTACGTACACACGGCTTTGGCTTCGCTAGAGGCCTCACGTACAAGTATGAGGATACCAGCTGGGGTCCCGTACTATATATGCCTCCAGTGAGCCGCATCAGCTCACCAAGAACCAACGCCTAGTACTCTACTAGTCCTCTCTCTCCTACTCGGCCACCACTGATCCAGTACAAGCAAGCAACCGAGAAGCAACAAGTGAAGCGAGCCGGCCAGGAAGAGGCCGATCGATCGCCGGCCGGACGCCCCCTCGACACCGGCCCCAAGACAAGAATGTGCCTCCGGTTCGCGTGCTTCGGCCTGCACAAGCACGACGACGACGACGACTACCCGCCGACGGCTCACGGGACCGCCGGCAAGCCGCCCCGCTACCAGCCGCCGCAGCACAACGGCTACCTCAACGGCAACGGCCGCGCCCACTACGGCAACGGCGGCCACAGGGCTGCCGCCGCCGCAGCGGCGGACGAGGCGGGGCGCAAGGCGTCCAACGACGTGAGGAAAGTCCCCGCCGCGCCGCGCGCCGCCGCCGCCGAAACGTGGAAGCAGCAGCCGGCGTGGAACAACGGCGCGCAGTACTACTACTCCTACTACGAGCCCGCCCACAAGGAGGCGACCGCCGCCGCCGCCATGGATTACCACCACCCCACCGCCACGGCCGCCGCCGCTGCCGCCACCCATCACGAGAGGTATTAATTAAGCCCAGGGTGTTGCCATCACAGGCAGCGAGTGTTTTTGACAAGCATGGCAGAGCACCAATCCAATCCCCTCCCCGGCCTCCTCCCAAACCCAAAGCATTAAAGCAGCAGTGCCTTTGCTTGTTTTTGTCCATCTTACTAGTCTTTTTGTTACGTTTCTTTTGCATCAGTCTGGAGGTGTGTGTGTGTGAAGGGTAGATTGTCATCAGAGCCGCCATGCCGTTCTGTACGTCGATGGCTGCGTGGAAGAAAGAAGCTCCACGGAGCTCGATCTTGTGTTATTAGCAGAAGAGAAGAAGCAGAGGCTCTTGTTAGTTGCCTTGTGTAGTCGCTTGTTGTAGTGCTTGTCCTGTACTCCTGTCACTGTGTCACATAAATAATTCAGTGGGTCTTTCAGTATCTCACTTTCAGTACTACGTACTCGCTGTTTCTGCGCCGTCGATGTTGTTTCTGCGTGTTCCTCTGCTGTCACTTCTTTCACTGTCCAGACCGGAACAACTGAACTTCCCCAAGTTCTGATGCCAGATTGCGAATGCAGTCTCCCTCAGGAAGTCAGTCAGGCCACAGGGCAACTTTCGAAGCCGTTACTGAATTGAATTCGGATCAATCAAAATGCTGATGCAACCAGCATTCCAAGTTGTGGTCCAAATCAAATCAAATGCATTCTGAAATCCATTTGTCTGTATCACACCAAACCGAGTGAATTACTCTCGCATTGAAAGGGCAAACAGGATTGTTCGCACCAGCAAATTTAGATGTTAAAGGAACAAAGTATTTGTCTCACCAACATATTCACCAAGCATATATATGATAGTTACTCAATATCTAATACGCCCTTCGTCCAAACTGTGAAGCACAACGCTAATTGTTTCATAGAGAATGCAGAGGAAGGCTGAGCAGTTAAGCATGTGTGTAGTTCCATCTCAAAAGTGGTAGAATAAAATGAGGGTACAGACCGATGTGAAATATCCTCTCTTTTTTCTTTTGACAGGCGAGATAAAAACTGGTAGGATGTTCGCCGTACAATGACACATAGCTAGATGCTTCAAAAGAAAATGGATGCACACCTTCCGCACCTTGTTTTTATTCTCTGCTTTGCTATGTTCAGAGTTCTTATCGAGCAGACAGCTGCAAATTTTTCATGGATTGCATAAACCACTTTCGCCGCATATTTGCCCGATGCATATACTTGCGTTGGCCCAGTAGTAAGTTCTGAAAGTTGCTTGTCTTTCCAAGATATTCTTGAGCTAAATTCCGAAACTTGGTCTTCCTTTTCCTTTTCAAGTCATTCGGCAATTATGCTTATGCCCCGTGTGTAACCTTTACTGCAGATAAACCTCACCTGCATGACATGATTTTATCTTGCCCCCTACTCACCATTACTAGCTTGGGCAAGGAAAAAAAAAGGCGATACAGCAAAGCCTCACTTTCCCTTTCTTTCAAATTTGTGGAAACGTGAATTGAACAAGTGCTTTCGTATTTTTTTCTTTTACTAGCACTATAAATGTTAAGCATGATAAAATAAGTGGTAATAATGCTTTGCGGCTAAACACGTCAAATGGAAATCCCATGCAATTCCGCAGAAAAGGCAAAGACTTCATACACTAAAATGATACACCAAAACACAGAGAATTTTGTGCGGGGAAAGAGTACTAAAGATTCTTTGATAGGTAACATACTAACATATCAATACTGCCGCCGCAGCAGCAGCTATCACCGTGTAAAGCAGAGAATTCAGTTCTAGTGCTTTTGGCTCCAACTTAACAATTAAGATCTCAATCCGTGTTGATCGGTTCTACCTAGCTCTGAATAAGACCACGAGTCCATCTGGTCATCCAAAGCGGGAGACAAAACAAATGTATCTGCACTTTGGTCTACGAACTGATAGAGCCTTGGAAGAATACAACGTTGGACGGTGTAACCTGGTCCAGAATGTTTAGGGACTATGTGCATGTCATTTTCAACTTTACTTTATGTTTCTTTTGTATCATTGGAATAAGTTCCTAATAAGTGCTCCCACTAGCAACTCATACAGCTAATTTGGCCACAGTTAGGACTGGAACATCTAGGCTAGGCCTTAGTAGCTTGAGATTTCACACAAGATGAACCGTTGTACCAGGTGAAAATCTGCAGAGAGTTCTAGATTACACATGTCAACTATATGGATGGAAGGTTTACTTGTGCTTACTGTACAATGTACATGGATGCTTCTTCGGTTAAGCGCAGGATGCAGGCAGGTTACCCACTTCCAGATTCCAAATCGTTACTTGACTTCCTGTCATGCTCCTGCCTGGATAGGCCAATGTGTTGCCCACCTGTAGCTGCAGAGTGTTGGTTTTGTGCATCGTTTGAATTGGCCGCTTGAAGTTCCTCCAGCATGTGGAAGTATGCATACGGTCCCCAACCTAAAGAAAAAAAAAATACCATAATATTCAAAACAGGGAGAATCAATATAAATAAGAAGAGGGCAAACCCTTGAACCACTAACACTGAAAGGAATTTGCCTACTGAGAAGGATTGAACAACCTTGATCGTGATACGGAGGAGGAAAGAAATGCAAGTAACACAGCAGTGCCATAATAAATCCTGTAATATAACAATTCAGATTGGTTACTGATGGCATCAAAGTTTTTCCATACAATTGGAAGAGAATAAAAAACAAGTTAAGTACAAACCAATAAGGCCACCAACAAACACGTCCTCCCAGTGGTGCCGATAATCGTCTACTCTAGAAATCCCAACAAGTGAAGCAAGAAGTAGAGGAAGGATCACAATGCAAAGTTTGGCCACGTGACCTTGGCGATCAAAAGCCTTCATTTTGCCAGATAAGTAAAGTGAAAGAAACCCAAGACCAGCAAAAGACCCTGTAGCATAAATACCTGAGTTAAAGACCAGTCACAGTTAAAAGCTAAAGAAACATGTCTATAGAAGTTTTTACAACATCTGGAGTTCTCTGTAATAGTGCCTATGGTAATCACTTGGTATCAATCTATAAGAAAAATCATGCAAGATAAATGATAAAACACAACGTATGAGGATGAAATCTAATCTATTTGGTCAAGGTACAGGCATATACAGCACTAAAAAAGAAATAAACTATTTAAATCCACACCCTAATATTGATGAACGCAGCATTTGTTGACCGTGTACAGTCATATTTGCTATCTCAACTTATTAGCTTTACACTTGGAAGAACGATCTTATATCTATCTAAATGTTACTGTCAATGTGCACTCATGGGCGCGAACTTACATGAAGTGTGGCCACTAGGAAAGCTCTTGCGACCATCCGTCAAGAAGCTTTTCTTACCGTGGCAAATCACATCACCAGTCACCTGATTGTATAACTGCGCCAAACATGCCACAAAAGCGCCGTGTCAGTTTAAGCTAGAATAAGTATCTGTAGAGAAGAATAATCTACGCACAAGCGTGTAAAAAAATATACCTGCTTTCCATCGGGGAAGCATCGCCAAAAGAAGTCTGGCCTAGGTCTGCCTACTGCAGCCTTGATCACATCAGTGAAAATTGCAGTTAAGAGGACAGCAAAGAGAACACCTGCAGAATTCATATGCTAACAAATTACTCAGCAAGTGGTCACTCCAGAACTCAGCTCGCTGAAGAATTTAACAACCAGAAATATAACAGGGACATCTTAAATCACCTAGTGTTGCGTGATGCAGATCATAAACGTCTCTCCTGGCAACGTATATGGATATGAAGATGACCCAAGGACATAGTATAGAGATTATCTGAAAATAGATCCAGTGCCCCACATCAGCGTTGAATGAAGAAGTTTGTTCTTGCATCAGAGAACGGAATCGCAGGCAAATGTTCAGAAACATACAGGAACAGCCCATGCTGGCACGGTGCTTGGCTTCACTGGGTACCTAATACCAGCCATCATATCCTTCCCAACAAACCGGTTAAACGGGGGAGCATAATGCAGTGCTATCACAAGTGCAGCTAGAAGAACCAGAACCACCCAGTCGTGGGTGTGCTTTCTGGCCAATCTGACTCCATGAGTCTGAATCGTGTGGGAGCCTAGCTGAGCCCCCCGCTGGCCCTGCATCCTGTCCTGTTTGCAAATAAACGGATACAATCAGTCTACGAAGAATCTCAGCATAATGAACATCGCTGAACCAGCATTACCCAGCGCGTAAGCACTGAGCCCTCGCAAGAAGTGAAATCGCTGGCGGCCGTGCTCAACGATGAAAGAACAACAACGCATGAACCAGCATTGCCTACGCCACAGACAAACCATCAAACCAGCAACTCATTCGAAAAGGGAACAATAGAAGAACAGGTCACCTTACGGAGGAGACTTTGGGAGGAGCCGGAGAGGAGAGCCGAGAGCAGCGGAGGCCCGCGAAGAATCCGGCTTCGGCTTCTTTACTGCTTTCACGGTGAACGGGGAGGACCGGCCGAAGCTACGGGGGGAGATGTGCGGGGACAGGAAAGAAACCTCGGAACCCCCGCAAGACCTAAAGTCCAATCGAGGCAGTCAGTGGTCGAGTTCCTTTCGTCCGGATGGGGATGACCGCCGCCGCCGGCCACCGCCGCTGTGGACGGTGCGAGCGATCCAGAGGTGGACACATGCGCGGTTTCCTACATGCCACGTACGGAACCTAAGGTCCAACCCACAAACCAAATTTTCCTGGGCCGTAAATTCTTGGAATCCAGCCACTGGGCCTCCTAGGCCTGCCAACGAATGCGTTCACAACGGGTGGGCTTTTATACTCTGCAGGCGTTGGCTTCTTTTATACTGTGCAGGAAGAGAATCGAAGCCCGAAAGGCCCTGGATTCTCGAAGCCCAGGACAGGACTGTACAGCACGGCAAGGCTTTTGGTCATTTTTTTTTTCTGAAAGTTTTGATCAGGTCAGGACACAGGGACTCAGGATTTGGACCCACTCTTCCACATTGCCACGCAGGTACTGACGTGCACGCTGGCCTCACATCACGCACGCGAGGCTGTACGAAAAGTCCCGGCCGGGGGCCCGAACAGTGCTACACGTACACTTCCTGACGTGGCGCGCTTCCTTTATTATTCCGCGACCGCCCGGCACGAGGGGCAGGCAGTACACATCCCACGTCACGTTCGTGTGCTCCCGATGATCACCCATGGAAAAACCAAGCGCTCCAGCGAAGAAGGAAAGAAAAGCTTGCAGCGACGGCGAGATTATTAGATTTATTAATTATACATACGGAGTACAAGCATCGCAGGAAAAGAAAAGAAAAAATAATCAAATGATAAAGGGTAGGCGTGGCTAATTGCATGACAGAGGTGGGAGATTCTAGCTGCCTGGTGTGGTGACAGGTGGGGCTGGGGGATATGCCTCCTGGTAGGATCCACCTCAGCGTTGTCGCGCCGTTGCGTCTTCGGCTCACGGCCACGGAAAAAAACATTTCGTTTGCTTGCGCAAAAGCAAAAGCCAGGGCGACGAAAACTTGCCTCGATCTTCATTTTACCACTGGCAACCTGGAACTTTTTTATCTCCTAATAAACAAGTTTGCCGGCCAAATTATTTTAGTTTGACCTGAAGGCTGAAGAACACACTGTGATAATAACTTCCATCATATATAGCTTGGATTCGGAGATAGAAAGGGCCGGGTTAGCACCTGATGGGGACTCGGGACACCGAACTGAGCCAGGGTTTATCTTTCCCATTTTTTATTTTTCAGAGGATGGATCACTCTAGCAGACGACTCCAAATAGTATCACTGTTACACTCCATACCATATGCTTCTAGATTAAATGATCTACACATCAATGTACAACAGCAATTCAGAGGTTTGTTTGTGCTGCAATGATGGGAGGAAACAGGAGTTGATGCACACTTACCTCCACTAGCGCACCATGCTGTTCACCAAAGTGGGGAGCCGTTGGTGGGCGAGGATATATGCGCATACATCTGGCTTTCGTCTGATCTGACCATTAAGAAACTAATCCGGTCAATATCAATGACATAGTATTCCTATATATGAATAAACAAGAGGGGAACAAGTCAACGGCTACAGCATCGCGCGTACTGGCCTAAATGGCTCTCAGGTCTCTCAGCCTCTCACGCATCATCTTATCATCCCATCACAAAAGAATCTCGATGCAACAGCTCTTGTGGCAGTTTCAGATGACAGGCTCAGCACGTCCACTTAAAATAGCATTTTCGTCATATACTATATTTGAATAAGAGGAAATGTACGTAAAGGATTAGTTTTTACCAAATCTCATATATACTTGGTGTATAATTCTATGTTAGAACGTCGCACGGTTAAATCAGAGTTTGATATGTCCTAAATAAATTTTCTTTGTACTTTTATGAACTCGTCTGCTTCTCTTCTTAAATGATATAGCAGAACTCCTGTTTTTATCTTCAAAATATATATAAACTTTTGAGGAAGTCGCAAAAACTAGTCTATATAAACTTCATTAAATAAAAAAATGTTTCATTGTAAATATTCACCCCCTTGCTTTGTTTTATTGCGAAAATCACCCCAATGCAAACACGATCCCTCCATTTTGCATTAATTTACAGCTGTTCGTATAGTCCTTATCAATGTTAAATACTTGTAGGGTTATAATCTCAACTCTTATGTTGGATTCCACCAAAATAACCGTGGATGATAACTTCCACGTTGTTGCACCGAGGTTTGGCTGTTTTTTTATAAAAAAAAATCAGTTGAACATGATGAATTAACCTTATCCAAGCACATAAACAAGCTTGATGACTCAACTAGCTAGCTCCACCTTTTCCTAACTCTATATCAGCAAACCAATAAAGAAAAAACTCTACATCAGCAAAAACGAACAAAATCGGTTAACATATACTGACAAAGGAATAATTTTTGGCAAAAGAATAGAGTATGAGTGAGCATTTGCTACGAAACAGCTCAAGTAGAGAATCTCTAACTCTAAATGATAATGCGGTTTTGTTTTCTCAAACAGTTTTCACTCAAGTTTTCCATGACGTGTAGTGCATAAAAGAACGCCATGGATATTCATGGATGTATTCCCTTGCATATACTTGCAAAATAAATAACCACATCCGATCCGTGGCCATTAAGCCTCCACTTGCTAAAAACAAGGTTTTGGTGCACCAACCCGGGTGATGAAGCCAACAATCATTCGATCTTCCCTCGGTCCCCAATATATATGGCCCCATCATCATCGTGTTCATGTTCAGGCAAATTAAGATTCCCATTACGTGCCGCCGCCACTCGTTATCGATGTTTGGACGCTGAACTCCCAGTGCGCACGTACCACACCACAAATAAACCATGCCAGTACGCCCCCAATATTATCCCCAGTGATGTTGAACTGAACAATCTGGATCCACTCGATCTTCCGTTATTCTTGCTCGTTATCAGTTTTTTTTTGGCTCTCAAGCAAGAAGTATCATCAACCGATCAACAAACTAGATAGCTAGCTAGAGGTCGTCCTTGGAATTGGATGGCCCAAAATGGAGGTTACAAATGATGAGGCCCCCTATCCTAGGATTTGCTTTCGCTGGAGCTGGCTGGAGAGGGAGCGACGGGCCGATGAGGGCCCCCACACGGCCAGTACACACCACCCATAATCCTGTTGCACTGCTCCCACAGTGAGTAGACTAATTAATCGTTGGTCCACATCCATATCCATGTAGCTAGTAGGCTGCTCATGCCACGATGGATGGGTCACCCGATCCGATTGCCCCATGCGCGCACGTCGGATGAAGCGCCGGGCCCCACGTACGCCGTTCTCATCGATCTCCTCCGTCGATCTGGATATACATCACCCAAATCCGGCCACGAGCCTAGCTGTACCACTAGTAGTAGTACCCAAATCCGATATGATGGCAGCTGATCAAACTGCTGCCTTGCACATCCTTAATCAGGTGAAAGCTATACGACTCCGGGTTACTGGGGATGGGAGCGGTAAGCAATTTTCATCGGCTGGGAAGAAGAGACAGAGAGCATGGAGGAATTGAAGGCGGGGGCAGGTGCGAGGTCGTCGTCAACCTCCGGCCACTGCACGTCCGGGTACGTCTCCCTCCCTATCGATCATCCAGCAGTGACTTTTGACCGCGGCACTCGCTGCATGCAGTCCTCGCTGTTTTATTTGGTAGCGACCGATCGTGCTAGCTGCATATGCTATACTAGTCGTCGTATTATCGTATATATGTATCAGTATCAGATGCCGCGACTCTCTCCTCAGCTACATGTCACGCACTACCAGATACTAATCGCAATCCCGATCTGCGATGATCCCAACCCTCCTGCGCAGGGATCCAGCTCGGAACGTGCTGCAAATTAAGTCACCGAATTGACTGTTGCTGCTACTGCCCTCTCGCATGGTGGAAATTTCTCCTCTCGGGCCGACATGTGTATGTGTTCTTCAACGATCACTGTTGACAATTATTGACTCCGATGCGTGCGCGCGCGCGTTCTCTTCTCCAGCACGCACGTACGTGCCACGCAATTCCCAGCTTCCCGCGTTGCCACTGTGGAAATGTACGTTTGGCCATGCCCTGAAAGGCAAGTCGACGGATCGCTACTGGTACTGTGGCGCTGCTCCTGCTAATCCGTTGGCAGTTGATTTCGTCGTGGCCTCATGGAGATATTTGCCGGGTTGCTCACGAATATGGATAGACAGACATCTGTATCCGTTTTCGACGGGTGTTCCGTGTTCATACGCAGAACGAAAAGTCATCCGTAGGCGTAATAATGCTGTATGTGCGCGTGTGACATGCTAAAGCCTCCACCCTCGGCGAACGTACGTTTATTCCAGCCTGTGAGGCGACAGCTCTCGCTCGATCACTGGGCAGGGCGATTCTACTTGCGCTTGAATTGAACGGTAGTGCTAGTGCAGCAGAGAGATCCAAAGGTTTGGACAGGCATCTCATCAGCAACCTACACTACTGTCTAGTTTCGTCCCGTTCCGTTCCGTTGGTTCAACCACCGTATCAACCGCACCTTCCGTGTGTCCATGCATTGAAATTGAAAGGAGGCAGCATATGGAAGCAGCCCCCAAATCGCGCGGATGACTTGACACCCCGGCCGGCGTCGGGCGGGGCTCACCATCCGCTCGGCGCGACATCATCCGGTTGGCTGGCTCTGTCGTACGTACCCGGCCGGGGAGGTCGATCGACGGGGCGGTCACCGTGCGTTGCGCCAGCGAAAACGACCTCGACGGATATATCGATGGTCACGGCTCAGGAAGCATCCATCATCGACGTATACCTGCTGCGCGCGGCTACGGATCGCGACTAATATAAGAGGATGGCATCCATCGACCGACCGATTTGATTGGTCCAGGGCGGCGTCTGCTTCAAGCAAAAGGCCGGCCGGCGCCGATCGATCGGTGGACCGTCCGTCCGTCGCGTGCGAATGCCCTGCAGCGGCAGCGGCCTGAAAAGAGTACCGATGCATACGTGCCTGCGGGATGGCGGATGGGCCGCCGATGCAACGACTTGGCATGCGTCGATCGTGTGCCGCACTGCCACGGCTCCACACGCGACCTCGCCGCACCTCAGCCGCCAGCACGTCGCGTTAGTTAATGCGTTAATTATAAACTTTTTCCAGGTGCTTGTCTTCCACCCTGGGCAATTCTCTGATTCCTTCCTAGCCCGGAGAAATATATACTAATCGCTTGGATGATGGAGAATATATATAGATTGAGTTGAACCATGAATTAAAAGCCGTCGCTCCGTGTTAGCGCATGCGTGCAAGCATTCGTCCACGGGTCAGAAGGCGACACCTCACCACCTCGGCTCATGATATTGTTGTTTTCCGGCTTCCCCTGTCAGCGACCCGTCACCCAAAGTTGACCAATCAATTAGCGCCAGCGTTTAGCGGCGCTATAAGCAAAACACCCAAACAAACCCACCGTGACGTGTCCTCAAAACATGCGTTGATCGAACAGTACCTATATATACATGCACAGCCTTCTGTCGCTACTCACTAAACCTAATTAAAACAGAGTGACCGAACTATAATACTGTTGCGGCAGCTAGCACAATTAAGCTGGCCGGCACTACACTGCGGTTGCTCTCATCTCTAATTCTCTACAATCAGCTGGAAAGAAAGACCCCCCGTTTTCCTTCCCTTCAAGCCTCCCCTGATCTCCGCTTCACTCCACTCTCCGCCGCCACCGGAACCGGCAGGTCCGAACGGTGGCTGGTACCTGGTAGTGACCCTTCCGAGATGACGCATCGATGGAGTATCGCCTTTTGTTTCCGTGCACCGGTCGGTCAGATTTTGATCACACTCCGGGAGCCCAGCGGTCTCAGAGCCTGCTTGGATGGCTACCAAGTTGTGCCTCACCAAAATCAATTGATTCACTACTCAAAGGTTGGCACACCAATATTTGTAACCAAAATCATGGCCATGTTCCAGAAACTTCTTAAAGCTCACAATGGAAAAATCTATTGGATACCATAGTTTGGCACCAAACCAAATGAGTACCTAAATTTCTTACCCTAACTTTGGCATGCCTTGGTTTTGACTGGCCAAAATTTTGGCTTGCCATGGTTTTGGCTTGGCACAATTTAGTATCCAACCAAGCAGGCCCTCAATTCCCGAGGCGGCCAAACCCGTCCAATCGCAGCGGGCCTTGGATCTTGCCCTTGTATTTTCCGCCATTTTCTGTGGGCGGGTTATATTGATCCCATTGGCTCCGTTGATGGGAGGAAAGAAAGAGCAAAGAAAATTTCGTTAAAAAAAGAGCAAAGAAAAGAGAAAAAAAAGGCTGGCAGTGCTACGATCCTGGTCGTGTCCGGTGGCATCAAATGCAGCGCAGCCTCCGCTGGATTTGAGGTCTCGACGAGCTGGCGCGGACGGACGGATCGGACGGTCCAGGCGGGGCGATCCGGGGAGCCTGAAACAAACACGAGGAGATGGCGCGGCGCTGAGGCTTTCTTTGCCCGCCGGTGCTCCGTGTCCTGCTGGCTGTTCCCTTCCTGGTTTTTGCCTGTTGGACGCTGGTTTAAAATGGGAACAGGCTTGACAAAAGGCTAACGGAAAGCCGACGGTGTATTGTGGGCTTGTGGCTGGACAGGGAGCGGTGCTGGTACGTTTTATTCGTTTCTTTCCTGGGCCCTGTTTAGTTCCCTTCAAAAGATAAAATTTCTCTCTCCAAACATCACTATTCGCCTATCACATCAAAGCATATCAAATATCTCTCTTCATGCATGGAACATTAATCATGGGTAAATAAAAAAACTAAATTCATGGTTTTTGAAGCATCCCCTCGAGAGAGAACTTAATGTGATGGCAACACCAGTCCCAGGAGGCCGGTTCACATTATTACAACAGATGGTTCAGTACATAAACAACTTCACGAGTAGCGGTGGCACTAGATAGCTGCTAGGAACAGAACTAAAGCTATACTCCAGATAACAACATTAAGGACAAAGATGTCATCATCAGAGTGGAGCGCCATACAGTCTTCAAGCGGGTGTCCTATACACACAGGCCGGGTTGGGAAGCAGCACGTAACCCTACACAACTTCCTCCGGCACGAAGTCTGGGTCTCCCTCTGTATAAAATTACAACAAGGATGAGTACAAACGTACTCAACAAGCACAACCATATCCATGGAGGGAATATAACAGATAAATGCATATGATACAACAAGGACAGGTTTAAGGTTCATTTGCAGTAAAGCTGGAATTTATTCATGCAGGGGTTTATATAATAAAAGGAATTTTAGCAAACTTTATTCTTTGATAACTGAAATGATTCAAGCTGATTTGACTCACACTGAGTCCTCACTTTTCTGCTACCCGACTCCCCGTCCGTCATAGCCATTGTCAAAGCTTTCCAAAACAACACACGCCACAACTTAAATTAAAACCAGAACTAAAGGACTAGTGAAGTGACCAAGCCGTAACTCGACCAATACCGTGGTCACGGCTATCCGGATAGGTTTCCACTCTATAGAGGTGTACACAACCACAAGTAGGGTACCATAACATGAACACCGTAGTGCCAGTACAGATCCTTCAAAGCCATTACCCACCATAGCTAAACTGACTAGTCACCACAGAACAACCAGGGGGTCAGCAACCTACCAACGAGGTTCTACCTAGGGCATAACTCACAAAGATCGTATCCCTGTCTCCATGGTTTTCTGTTGCTCACCAGCCACCTGACAACTAACAGCTTAACTAGTGGGGTTTATGCTAAGCCGTTGCCTCATACAACGGTCGAGTGGTGGTACTAAAAAGTGGGTTAGTCTAGATGACACATCAACATCATCCAAAACATTTGAAAGAGCGGGCATCTCCCATCAGGCTCAACCACACAGGTTCGAGCTCACCTCGGTGTATCACACAAGAAACACCGCATGCCCCATTGCACACTGCTACCACAAATTTTGTAAACCACTTTTCTTTCTGAAGTACACACACCAGTACTTTGTAAATACATGTGAGAATAAAATACTGAGAGTAAAAGTAACCAGGTCCTAAGCATTTCTAGTAGTGATTAATATTTAAATAGAGCAACGTCATATTTAATATTAATCTAGGTGGTCAAGGAAATAGTCATGACAATCAAGGGATGGCTGCTCAGTCAGGGTTTAGCAGTAAAACATGCAAGATTTATAAAGCAGGCCAATAGGGTGTGTTTATAAAACTGGGATAAGTATGCATCAAAGGATGGGGTTGAACTTGCCGTTCTCACAACCCTCGGGGAGTTCCTGCCCGGGGTACTGGTCTTCGGGCTCCTGTTCGTGGTACTGCTCTTCTCCGAGCCCTGCCTCGTTCACGGCGTATTCTATCGTACACATACACGAACAAGCATACAATAATACAAGCAAACAGAGTCTTTTGCTGAGCTCGTAAGAAAAGAATAGAGCGCGAAAGGAAAGTGATGAAGAAAGAACTATCATAGAAGATAAACTGGATTGGCTTGATGGGTGTACTGTAAGGAAGGCCGTGGTGGAATTTGGGGTCAAACCGGATTAAAATGACGCATAAAATGACGCGTCATTAGAGAACGGAAAGATATTTAATTAGGAGCTGGACTGATTTGAAAGGGACTTATCATAAACCGGGGCTAAACTGAATATAGGGGTTTATCTGTGGTAGTTTATTATGTTGGAGGGGCCTATTTGTGAATACCAAAAGTTGGTGGGGTTTTCGGTATAAAAGAAAAAGGTTTAGGGGCTGTTTTAAAGAGGCAGGGACTTATTTGTAAATACTGAAAAGATCGGGGGGCTTCTAGTAAACAACTAGAGAGAGAGGGAATAGGACGGCTGGACTGGGGGTTAATAACTCGGAAGTGCAGGGGGTTATGGGCAAAATGCCCTTCTTCTCCCTCGCGAACAGAACAGGGGAGGGATGGCCGGCGGCCGGCGGCGATGCAATCGCCGGCGATGGGGGCGATAGCGGTGGACGAGAACCGGGGCAAAAGAGAGAGGAGGGTATGGCGAGTCTACCACTGTGCTCACCTCGAACTGAGACGCGATGAGGCGAGCTGCCCACGGCAGTGAGCGGCGGTGGCGATGGCGTGGCGATGGGCGAGGTGGTGACCTGGGTGGTCGGCGAGCTTGTGGTGGTGGTAGAGGAGCTGGGCGGCCTATATATAGGCGTGGAGGGCGGTTGTGGTGGCGGATCGACACGAGGGGGAGGATAGGCTTGGCGGCCGGCGGCGCTGTGCGGTCAAGTGGCGGGGATTCGCGGCCGCGATAAGACGGCGGCGAACTGTTGCTGCACAGGGCCGGCTTGAGCTGGCGGCGCTATGCCTGGCGCGGTGTGAGTGGCAGGGCGCGGTGCGTGTGCGAGCCCGGGAGCGGCACAGGTGATGATCGCGCGGGCGCTCGGTCACGGGGGCGGCGTGCGTCGCAGTGCGGCGTGCATGTGCGGCGATGGCAAAGCGGCGGTGTGACACGTTGGCAGGGCGGTAGGCGAGGCGTGGCAGCGGCGCTCGGCGTCGTGGTGACACCGCGACGAGCAGAGTGGCGGCCGACGCGTAGGCGGCGGGGAACGGCGGCGCTGCGAGGGAAACGGCGGCGCTGGCAACGGCGGCCACGGCGAGCACTGAGCCTGGGCAGGGTCACAGGTGTGCTGCGCGGTTGCGGCTCTGGTGGCGAGCGGCCTGTCGGCGAGGGCGGCGTCGTGTGTGCGGGCACGGGGGCGGCGAAGGCAGAGGCAGCAGCGGTGAGCTCGGCGAAGCAGTGGGCGCGCGTGGGCGGCAGCGGCGATGGTTTGGCGGAGCCTGGGCAGCGAGGAACGGCGGCGCAGGCGAGGACGGCGGCGCGCTGGGGAGAACGGCGGCGCGTCGGGACGGTGGGCGCCGAGTGCCGGGTAGAGGTCACGGGCGAAGGGAAGGGGATGAACGGGAGTAGAACAGGGGAGGGAGAGGAGAGAAAAAAAAAGAAAAGAAAGAAAAGAAAGAAAGGAAAGAAAGGGAGAAAAGGGGGAAAAGAAAAAAAAAGGGGAGGGAAAAAGAAAAGGAGGGGAAAACATCATGATGGTGTCGACGACGGTTGAACGCGGGCGGTCGACCCGAGAGTGGGTGAAGCGGGACGGGACGGAACAGAGAAGCGGTGAAAGATTCGGATTGATTTTGGGAGCTCAGTCGGTAAAGATTTTAAAAGCGAAAATTTTACTGGGTGATAAAGCAGGAGATAAAAAGGAAGTTAAAATGCGGGTGTTACAGTTTTGATGTACACGACGAGACGAATCTTTTGAGCCTAGTTAGGTTATGATAGGACAACGACTACAAAAAAACGAAAAGTGCTACAATGCGCTATAGTATACGATGTGACTTTTTCACTCTCTCTTTTCACATATTTTCATGAACTAAACACCCCCTGGAAAAAGAGTACGTTTCGTTTGTAACGTTGCGAATGTTCATTCACGAGGGAGGTCATGCTAGATTTTTCAAATTTAATCGAATTTTAACCATTTTAATGAAATTAAGTGACTTGAGATGGGGCGGGGTGGCATCACGATGATGATGATCTTATTTCTCACCTTATATATCTATTCATAACATCTTCAACCTTTAGTCCTTATAATCCACACCATTTCCTAGCCGTTGGCGGTGGCAACACCTCATGCGCGTGATTCCCTCTCTATCGAAACGTTAGCTTCAATGCCTTATCCTTAGTATAGACCTTAAGAATCTTATGATTCTACATGATTTTGCCGACAACACACCATGACGACCTCGTGGGAGCACATATTGCCAGCTTTTAGCAGTGTGTATAGTCGATATGGCATCTAATGGGTTTCAGTAAACTTAACAACCAAAACCTTTCTGGACATGAGTGGTGACGCAGAGGTGCGAGAGTTTTATTGAATTTTATAAAATCGTTATGTAATTTGTTTCTAGTATAATCAACGAAAACCATGCTCTCTTGCCCCAATATTTCTCCATTTTGAGATTACAACCTCATATATCACAAGAACTATTGCTATCATCCATGGTGAAACATATGCACGATATACGATTAGATGCTTAAGCGTCCGCATGGAATTCCCACTGGTCGAGGGTCATATTTCTAGATGGCTAGTCCAAAGCTAGCATGCAGCCAGTGCTCCGTTGGACTAATCAAACAGTAGACGCCGCCACACGATGACGATATGAAAAGAAAACAACTCAGAAAAGGAAGGAAAAAGAAGAAGAAGAAAAAACCAGCGAGGAGGAAGGCGCAGCCGCCGCCGCGGGAGGTGAAGTTGTATTGTATCGTAGGGCACCGGGCCTAGCCTAGATCACCGGCCGCAAAACAGCCTTCCGTAATCAGCGATATTTCCTGGCGCGGGCCCCACCACCCTCTCCTCCTCCTTCCCCTTCCTCTCTTCCCCCTCTTTGCTTTCCCCTCTCATATTCCTCTTTCCCCCAAAATCTAATAAAATCCCCCACCCAAAAACCCACGCAGGAGACAGCGCAGCCAGAGAGAGCAGCAAACCATCCCCTTCCCCCCTCGCCCCGCCCGCCGCTTGCCGTCATGGAGCCGGTGCCGCCGGTGACGGCCGCCGGCGTCGGGGGCCCCGGCGCCGGGCCCGGGCCCGGGTACCCCGAGTCCACCGAGTCCTCCCCCCGCAGCCGCGGCGGGGACTCATGGGACGAGCCCTTCCCGTCCTCCGCCGCGGCGGCGGCCGCGGCGGCCGGCAGCGGGGGCCGGCTCCGCCTGATGTGCAGCTTCGGGGGCCGGATCGTCCCGCGCCCGACGGACAAGTCCCTCTGCTACCTCGGCGGGGAGACCCGGATCGTGGCCGTGGACCGGCACGCGTCGCTCGCCGACGTCCACGCGCGCCTCTCCCGGTCGCTGCTCGGCGGCCGCCCCTTCACGCTCAAGTACCAGCTCCCCAACGAGGACCTCGACTCCCTCATCTCCGTCTCCACCGACGAGGACCTCGACAACCTCGTCGACGAGTACGACCGCATCGCCGCCTCCTCCTCCGGGAGCGGATCCTCGCGCACCTCCCGGATCCGGCTCTTCCTCTTCCCCGCCAAGCCCGAGTCCTCATCCTCGCTCGGCTCCCTCCTCGACGACTCATCCAAGTCCGAGAACTGGTTTGTCGACGCCCTCAACAGCGCAATCTCCGGCTCCCTCGACGGCATCCCCAGGGGGATCTCCACCGACTCCGCATCCGTCAACTGCCTCCTGGGCCTCGAGGACGACTCCTCCGTGCACTCCCGCAGCGGGGTCACCAACTCGGCTCCCTCCGAGGACCAGCGCGCCAGCCAGCAGAAGCTCCCGGCGGCCGCCGCCGCCGCCGCCGTGAGGCACCCGCACGACGTCCAGTCCGTGCCGGACTCCCCGATGCTGGATAAGAACTCCTCCTTCGGCTCCACCTCTTCCGCGCCGTCGCTATCGAATCTGCCGCCTATACGCGTGCGGCCGGAGGACCGCCCGCCGGATGCCCGCGTCATGCCACCTGCCACCATGGAGGACCACTTCGCGCAGATGGCGATCTCCGAGCAGCAGCTCCCACCTTCTGCGTACATGCAACCGCAGCAGCAGGTGCCGATCCCTGCCATGGCTCCAGTTGCCGGCATGTCACCCTCTGAGGCGTCCGGCAGAGTGTTCTCCGACGATGATAAGTCTGATCACGGTGGTGGAGGTCGGAAGCAACAGCCTCTAAAGCAGGAGCTACCACCCGTTGCTGATCCCACCAATAGGTAGGTTGTTTATATCATGATCCATTTTTGCATACATATTATTATGCTTCCATCATCTAGTTTCAGAGGAGAAAGATTGCTTTCATAATTTTCTCTTGATTATTAGTTAGGATGAAACTTGATGTGCCTTATCAATTGTTTCAGAGCTGTCTACTACAATGATAGATCTCCTCCTGCTGAACTGAAGCGAGATATGCCAGTGGGAACTGAAGCTGCCAGCTACCGCCTCCCGGTATCGGCTCCGGATCCTGCTGCTGCTGCTGCTGCAGCAACACAGCCCCCACCTGGATATGTCTTTGCTCAGATGCATGCGCCTCCACCACAACAGCAACAGCCGCCACAGCAGCAACCGCCACCACCACAGCAGCCAGCTCCACAGCAGATTGTTACCGCTGGGAATCAGCATTTCATCCACAACCCGGCCACTGGCACATTCATTCCAATCCAATCGTATTACCACCATCCTGTCCCTCAGCAGGCACACCATCCTGTTCCTCAGCAGGCACACCAGCCTATGCTGCGGCCTCAACAGACACCTGCATTTGACCCGAACACCGGGATGTATTACATTCCTATGCAGCAGAATGCACCTCAACCATATAGTATGCCTCCTGGTGCACAGGCCGCTATGCCACCGCCGACCCTAGTTGACACAACACCAAAGCCAACCGTGCCAATTCCTCAGATGTCTGTGAAGCCTGAATTGCAGCAACAACCTGGTGTTTACCGAACAACAGCTGCTGCTGCCCCTGCACCAGCGCCCAATGCTGCACCTGGATATGCCGGAGTGGGATACCACCATGTTATTCAATCCCATCACCACCCTGCTCAACAGCCCGTTGCAAACATGACAGGCAACTATGGGTATGAGTATGCTGATCCGACTCGCCCACAGGTCTACTACTCTCAGGCAGCAGCACCTCCAACACTGCCACCACAATATCAGCCCATGGTCTCTCCTGATGCCGGTCAGGCTGAAAAACATTAAGCAGAACCGCACTTCATAGCTCGAGGATGAGGATTGGTGAATTCGGGTATGTTGCAAATTCTAGAGGTGTAATTATCATGCTGTTATTCATCATTATTGTTGCTACTGCATGCTACATGAGTCCGTGGCAAGGTGTTGAGCTGTGCATTTGGGATCAAATCAAGTATGTATCCAAGCATGGGTTGAAAGTAAGATTATAATGGTGGGATGGTTCTTGTGTTGATGAGACTGAAGAAGGGTGACAATGCTGTATTAGATTGGGGAAAGCAGGCGTTGGATCCCGGTTCCAATTGCTGTTTTTTTTCTTATTTTGAATAAATATATAGTGTCCAAAAGAACTTGGTAAAAACGAAGAACCCATCATTTGTGTAGCCCTCTGTATATTTGAACTCATGCAAGTCAATTCAGGTTGAGGTGCAGATAAGTGTTATTAGTTTGCTTGTAGAAACTTCATTCGAGTTAAATATCATATGTTTACATCGGTCGGGTTTTGTACTTTGATATTGATGTTGATATTTTCATCTTTTAATACATTGACCTTGATTCTCTTGCAACTTGGTCACCCTGGTTCCGTGTATCTCTCAGTTTGCTTCAGAGCTCTCAAAATGATCTCCCTTTGAAGTGTAGCAGAGTTCTTTGATTCGATTGGTCGTTTTCGTGGGCTGTCGATTTGCAGAGCAAATCCACATGGTCAGTCTTACGTTCAAACTGTATCTTTGCAAATAAAAAAGGTCATAGTCTTATGTTCAAACTGTATCTTGTTTTCCTGGTCGTTCCTATAGAAGACAATTAGATACAGTAGAGTATTGAAATCCGCAAATTTGTTTTTCCTCTTCGGATGGTCCTGTTGCCGCCCATCATTGCAATTGCCAATTATCTTATCCGAAGTTAAATGGATATCCTGTAGAGTAGAGGACTGCTTTTCGTTTGTTTTTTTCTATAGCTGTTGTCCTGTGGGTTTGACGCAGGCAATCAAATGGTCCCTGTATCTGGATCTAATTTGAAGCAGGGATAACGTTCATGAGATCTGGAGACTATTGGGTGGGGGTCATTCAGTCGATGTGATGGATCAACTAATTCAATCAGGGCGTGCCTGTTTTTTAGGGGCAGATCTTTCCGAATGAAGCCACAAGCCCACAACCATAGTTGTAGTTTCAGATTTTCACGAAACCACACTCGTCTTGCTTATAGTTGCAAAATTCCTTCTGCTTACGATTAAACGTAGTATAAACCGGTACTTATCTCCCAATTGGCCAGGGCAGGGAGTCTTGATGCGGATAAAATCATCCCTGGTGAGAAGCGAAGGCCGCCGGGGTTAGGTGCGGTGGTCCTCGTCTCCAGATCCTCGGTTATGCGGTGCTAATGATGTGATCTGCCACTGGCTGGGATCTTATTCCTCGCCGAGCGGGCGAGATGGATCGCCGCTTTACAATCTCCGAGAGAGAGATGGCCCTGGCCCCTAGCCGATCGCTTCGGCCAAGGAAGAAGCGTGGCATGGCGCCAACGCCAAGGTAGCCGATCCCATGATTCGCCGCCGTCGCTTTACGGCTGTGTGCCCACACGCACGTACGTAGGAGAGCTTCCATCGCCGCCGCTGCGTAGAGAAAAGAAAAGCCCAGTGGGTAGGGTATAAACAAACAGGGTTTGCTTGGTGCAATGACATTGCCAATGATCCGTTGCACACCTGCTAGCACTGGTTTACGGCTTTCCTTGTACTGCTGCTATTACTATTTAAAGGCTGTTGAGAGTTGAGAGAGAGCCTGGCGAGCACGTTCTGGAGCACTAATCACTAATCAGGCGGCCGGCCAGCTCGGGTTTCCTTTCTTGGTCCTCCTTTTCGTAGCTCCATAATTTGGGTTTAGTTCCTCCTTTTGTAGCTCCACAATTTGGGTTTTCTTAGTTCCTCCTTTTGTGGCTCCATAATTTGGGTGCACGGCGTGGCCGAGGCCCAACTGTCTAGGTGACCCTGCGTCAAATCAGATCGGGGCGTCGGGGCAGGGTGTTGGGTTTGTTGGGAGCTGATGCTGTGCTGGTATACTGTACATGCCGTTATTGGCCCGTGTGACGAGTACTGCGGCTGGTAACACGGAGGAGATCTGGTATTGGATCCGGCGTAGTACTAGAAAGTATAAGGTCATCGTGCCGACGCCTGGCACCCGATGAGGTAGCTCGCCCGTCTCGGGGTACGCGGCGGGCGGCCTCGCGCACGGCGATCGGATCGGGTCGGCGCCGCTGGCACGAGGGCGGGCGGGCCGCGTGGTGGCAGCGCGGCACGCTCGCAGCGCACGTGGGGCTGTGGCGGGCGGGCGGGCGCAGTCACAGGCACGGGCTGGCGCGTGGGTCCGGGCGGCACGCCCTGGGCGATGGATCAGCCGATCAGGTCGCGTGTGTGTTGGGCTGCTGGGGGGTGATTCGCTGCCGCGCCCCCTCCCCTCGCACATGGCGCCGTGCTGCTGGTCACGGCTCGTCCGCCCATGTCGCCGGCCGCGCCGCCCGTCCCGCGTCCGCCTCTGCCAGACGCTGGGGAACCCAACGTGGGGGCGCGTGGCCGTGACTCGGCAGCTAGCGCCCGCGCGACTGTGCGAGCGCATCGGGACACGGACGCACGGGGATATCTGTGATAGACTGATAGCTGATGAGAGGGCACCAGCGAGCCGCAGAGATGTCTGGGTGTTTTGGAAGTCCGCGTTCGCCAGGCCAGGCGATCCTGATGGGACGCCGCTGGCAGAGCAGACCGCCCTGGCTGGCGCCCTCCGAGGCCGGGATCTCGTAAGCGGGGCGGCTCGGACAAGTCGAGAAGCGGGAGGCCCACCCGAGCGGGGTTTGTGTTGTGTGTGTCTCCACAGTCCGGTCGACTCCAAACCATGATGATCAGATCAGGTCATGCCCCGTCGCGTCAGGATTAGTGTCGCGGGGGTATTAGCGACCGACGACAGGCGGCGATCGGTCGGGTGGGAAGAAAATCCACTGGCGGCAGTCCATCGCGTCGGCGCTATCCTATGGCTATCCATCCAGCCTTCTCTTGTCCTCTGGCCCTCGGCTCCCCCACGCCACGGTGTCTTTTACCCGGCGGCCGGCAGCGAGTCGAGCGCGATGACCCAGAAAGAAAAGCGCCGGATGCGTGCGCGGTTTCCCTCTCCAGTCCACTCCACGCCCATCTCGCACGCCTTTGCGGGCGCGCATCATGCTGCTGGCGCTGCTTGCTTCCCTAGTAACAGTCAGTATTCCTCTCCTTTTGACCGCACCGCACCGCACCGCAGGCGCACGGGCACGGCTGGGCTGCCCGCCGCACGCCAAAAGGCTGGCCTGGCGGGGGTCCCTGGGCGACTAGACGTGCGTCGGTGCGTGCTCCCCTCTCGGCACGGCAGGGTGGCGCCCAATCCTGTGTGCTCTGCAGCCTCTGTCGTGGAAGGGGGCTCGCTCGATCGGCTCACCCACTACGCGTCGCTTTCCTTCGATTTACGCTGACGGTTTCATAGGATGTGGACTGCGTGATAATGCTACATGTATACTAAACTTGTTGCTGGTACAGTGAACCGGATAAGGTCTCGATGCAAACAAAGCTCCGAAAGTCCGAACAATTAATCAATCAATCTCTCCCCACCGAGCCCCTGACGAGCGAGCGCGTCGCGTAGCCGTGGGTTCCAAAGCCGGATCGAGCCGAGGCTAGTGGCGCCCCCACCTAATCCTTCGCCGCTCGGCCGAGACATTCACAGTGTCAGGGCACGCACGATTGCACGATGAGTCGTGCAGCCGTGAAGTACAGGGAGACTGTCGACTGTGGCAGACGCGACGCGGCGCAGCTGACCTGACCGAACTGAAGTTAAAAAGAAGCAGATGGTCGTGCCGTCGTCTGTGGCCGATGTCCGCCGCGGATGGCGTGTCGCCGTGCAGGGCGACCGGGGAGGCAGGTCAGGTCGTGCAATGAGGTTACCCGAGACCGAGATCATTCCGACCCGGGACGGGACAACCAGGGGAGGGCAGGAAAACACAAAACAGAGGACATAGCAAAGAGAAAGGGTCACGCTGGTTGCCTCAGCCGCACGGAACGCCCTCGTCTTTATCCGATTGGCGTGCGTCGCCGTCGTCCCTCCGGTTCGCCACTCAAGACGTACGTACTCGTGGAGTGGATGGAGCCCATCGCGTGTTTCGCTGTCGGGACGGCAAGGGCATCCCCTGACGATCCTGACCCGGCCTTTCGCCCTTTTTCCATCGAGCAAGGCCGGCCTCTCACCCTCTCCGGGCATATAGATGACCACCGTGCCGTGCCGACACGACACGCAGCACGCGGGTCAGCACGGCACACCGGCGTGCCGGCCGTGTCGTGCCGGAGCGTGCTATGGGCCAGGCCTTCGACCCATGACACGGCACATGGGCCATTTAACCGTGCCGTGCCGTTTATGGGCCACGGCCATTATCACCGTGCCGTGCCGGCCCGTGGCAACTCACCTACGCCACCGGAGCCCAGTGCCAGAGAAGAGGCCAAGGAGCCAGCATCCAAGTGGAGAACGACGAGACAAGCACCGTTAGACCGACGCCGACGCGCAACAAGCCAACAATAGACGGCTCCACGACGACTCACATGGTACACCGGAGGAGGAGGAGGGAAGGCCGGAAAGGAGGAGGAGTGGCCGCCGCCCGACGAGGTGTCGAGGACTCGAGGTCACCGGAGCAGGGCCGACGAGCTCAAGGCGAACGGCGGCGGCTCGGATCGAGATCCAGATCGAGAGCCGAAAGGAGGAGGAGTGGCCGGCGCCCGGCGAGGTGTCGAGGACTCGAGGTCACCGGAGCAGGGCCGGTGAGCTCAAGGCGAACGGCGGCGGCGGCTCAGATTCGAGATCCAGATCGAATCGAGAGCGAGAGAGCAGAGAGGAGAGAAGCGAGGGCTGCGGCGCGGTGGGAGAGGGGGAATGAGGCTAGGGTTTGGCCGGGGCGGGCGAGCCGCGGCCGCGGCCTTTATATGGCCGGGCGGACGCGGGGGGACGCGGGGTACGCGGGCTGGGCCGCGATTAGCCGTTGGGGCCTGGGAGGGGCGTGCCGCCGCCGTGCTGCGCGTGCCGGCCGTGCGGGCCAAGGCCGTGCCATGGGCCAGGCCGGCGGCCCATGCGGGCCATGCCGGCACGGGCCCTGCGGCAGGCGTGTCGTGTCGCCCATGGGCCGTGCCGCCGGCCCATGGGCCGCATGTACACATATGTCCGTGGCGATCCGATCGATCGAGCATCACGAAGGGTGAAGTAGAAGAGAGCAGGCAAGCAGGCAGGCGTCGTAGTAGTATGATACAAGTTCACCTACTGAACGGAAGATGGCGATGACAGTCTCACAGATCAGGCTACCTGAAGCATGTCCAACGGACCAAGCATCAGATTTCAGTAACCGGTTGTAATGCAACTGAACCGAAATCTTCATGGTAAGTTAACCCCAGTTCTCGCTTCTTTGGGCGGTCTTCAGATCGAGACCAGTGTCATGTTTTCTCAATGTAGCTATACATACACGTATATGTAGTGTACATCAGATGTTGTATATGCTGTGTATTCAGTCGCCGCGACCTCCTTGGGGCTTGGGTTGGGTTGGTCACTTTGCAGCAGCGCCTGCCCCTCTCGGGATCTTCCTGAGAACACCTGAATCCATGTCCGCCAAGTGGGTCCGCAGGTCGTGCACGCCTCGCGCCACCAGGTGGTCCACCTCGCTGTCGTATCGCTCGTACAGCGCCGGCAGCGTCATCGTGCCCAACACCACTGCAAAAAACCAACAAACACATCATCATCATCAGAGTCTTCACTTTTCTCTGCAGATATAAATAACGCCGGGAGTTCTATTTCTGATGAGACCTATGCTGAAGATGGTCATCATTACGTACCGAGGTAGACGAGCGTCAGGGAGCTGAAGCAGTCCGCGATCACCGACGCGATGTACAGCGACAGCACCGTCTGTTCAACGCACGGGAGATGAGATTGCACAAAGTTCAGTTTGGCACGGTAGTGTTTGGTAGGAATCTGAATGGGCAGATTATTAGTGGCTGGCGCACCAGGATGAACATTTTGAGGTCCTTGCCGCAAGCGATGTCGTAGAGCGTCTCCACCAACCTGGATAGCCTCCTGTGCCCATCTTGTATCGCTTGCCTGGTCGCTCTCTCCGACAGGAGAGTCTCAGGGATTCTGGGAACCGGCCTGCAGGCAACATCTCACAAATCACAACTGTCAAATTTCTCCCTTTTTTATCCCCTCCATTCCAGATGCAAAAACGGGGTTCTACGGGCCCATTTTGAGATTAAATGGGCTTACTCTGGGCCTCACCTTGCCTGGGCTTCCATGGTATGAAAGGCCTGATGGGCTAAAGGAATGGGCTATGAATAAAGAGTTGGAAGGCTACTTACAGGTTGAAGAACGAAGAGGCGTTGGTCCATATGAAGAAGACGAGCATGCCGATCATGGCGACGTAGCAGACCAGCGTCAGGAAATGGTACTCCGCCACCTCGAACAGGCCCCACGCCGCCGTCGCCGCGGCCAGGATGGACGCCGACGCCTTCTTGTCCCTCCACAGGATGATGTCCGCCGCTGCAACAATCCCAAACACACATGCTTTCAGTTACGCACATTGATCGGCGTTGGAACGTCAGAGTTCACAGTTTTTCAGGACTTCAGGCGATGTTTCTCTGCACCTCTGCGCCCACCCAGGGCAGCGTGGAGCGTCCTCTCCCTGCCGAAGAGCCTGGGCGCACTGTGTCCATGGGCTCCGTGATGCATTGTCGTTGCCATTTCTGGTTGATCAAGTGTTGGAGGTCACTCAGTCATGCAACTCGATCTCAGGATGTCATGTTCTTATAGCCGGCATGAATGGATATAGGGCTCCGGCTTGGGTGATCCACACGGCGTCCGGCGCCGGGGAAAGCAAAGCATAGCTTTGGCTCATGGCCTTTGCTTTCGTGTACTGAATTGATACTTTGTTGTGCTAGTGGCCTTTTGGAACTGGGATCTGATCCAATCCTTGTGATCCCGGATTCGGCAGCTTGACGTTAGTTTATTCAGGTTTTTCGTCTGCAACATGTCTTACTTGCGCTTAAAGATGGCTCGTTTTCCGGTTGGATGATAATGGAGGTCTCCTTTCCTTGTCACAGAGTTAAGTAAATCTAGCAGCTGATCTACCATATGCAATGCTAGATCTGGAGACATTTTTTTGGCGAAAATCTGGAGGTTGTTTATAGTATGACCAATTAAAAAACTTAAAATGATTCCTTGAATTCTACCTTGTACATGTGAGAAAGATTTGACGCAGCAAACATCTTGAACAAGTACAGTAAATGGAGCTCCAAAAGAAGGAAAAGAATCAACTTCCGGAGAGGCTCTTTGAGCAAAACCAGTACGAAAAGGGGCGGAGCATGATTGTGGCTGTGCTCAACTCAGACTGCCTGAATGGTGTTGCACGTAAGTTAGGAGTTTCAGACATTCAGTGATACGTCAGAGAAAACGATTTTTGTTAAATTCACCGTGCCCGCAAGAGGGGTACCCAGTACCCTAGTGCATCACGCTTCGATCGCTTTTCAGATCGACTCAAAAAGAATCGCCCCTGATCTGTTTGTAATCCATGATTGATGGTGTCTAAATTCGTTTCGAAAAAAAAGAACGGTGATCTAAACAGCAAACAACCAGGTCCAGTTTCCAGATCTGTGAAGGTACAGCAACTCAGCAGGTCTGCATCCCATTCCCCTGCCCCTCTGTCGAACATACTAATATATTAGTACAACGATCAATTTTGGGAGCAGTAGTTGGGACCAGGCTAATATGCCATCAGCAGTAGTATAGTACCATTTGTCCTGTTAATTTATGTATTTCAACCACCATGATGAGGACACAAAGCTATCCCAGGCCATAAAACTAGGCAAACGACAAGGCGAGATCGGCATAGTGACAGCAAGTGCTGATCACATGGCCGGCTAACCGCTTCAGATATCCGCATCTCCACCTCCTCATCTTCAGACGCCGAATCAGCGGTCAGTGCTTAGCTCGATCATGTCAATTCAGCTGAACTATACTATGCGCTGCCTCGACGACGCAACGCGACCTAATTCCTGTCCTAAATTATCAGCTGCTCGTTCCGGGCGAATGCAATGCATTGTATCTATATGCATGGGGCCTCAAAAGATCTAGGAGTAGTTGTTGTCGCTTCACTGAAGATGAGATCTTAATCGTGCGTGATTTGTTGACCCCATCGGTGAATTATATTCTCTTGGGCCATCCAAGCTTGAGGTAGACGCCCCGTGCGCGTTTCCAAGGGGCGGATCGCTGCTTATTGCCGGCCCTAGCTAGTGACGAGATTCAGCACATTAATTTCATGGCTTCATCTTTTGCTAATGCGAATCACACTATTCAGTTGATGGAGACCACACCAAAGAGCAATGCTCTAGTCCTCTTTTTTTTTTAAAAAAAAATCTTCCTTCCCATTGAGATGGATTTTAGCAGCAGCAGCAGATAGCAGACAGCAGACATCAGAGACTGTAGGCGTCAGGGAAAAGCAACTGAAACGGACGTTCACTGGCCCGGGATGGAGGACCCACCTGTCATCGACTCTTTACAGGACTTGATGCCAGTCCAAGCGAAGCACTAGTACTAGTGAGCAGCGCGCCGCCACGGACTGACGGAGCGTGGAAGCAAGCGCAGTCCCTCTCCGCGACGAGAAAGCCCAGGAGCGACACGCCACCGCCGTGCCACCCGCGCCGCTCCAACGTGTCCCCGTTGTGGAATCAGGAATACACGCCACGGCGACGTCGGGGGCCGCATGTCGGTCTAATAACCGCCGCAGCCGATCCCGAGACCTCTCCTCTCCAACTCCAACGCCAGACGCCACCGGTCTCCAACTCCAACGCCAGACGCCACCCCCTCGCATCGTATCGTCCTCCTCGACGGCATCGCCCACACGGACACACTAGCCAGTAGCCACGGCCGCGGCAAGTGGCCGGGGGCACGCAGATGCCCACGAACACTTCCCGTGCCCACTTGGTCGCCGCCCTTTTGTCCCGTCCCGTCCCACTGACACCGCGGGCCCCACATCCCCCACCGGGCGCCGGCGCCGCACCAACCGCTGCGCTCCTATAAACGAGGGCGCGCCACTCCGCCGCTGCCCCGTGCTCGCTCGCTCGCCCGCCTCCCCTTCGCCGCTTCCCCGCGAATCTCGCCGGTGCCGGCTTCCGATCTCCGCTTCTCTTCCGAGGCTTCTCCACTCACTCCAGTAGCGCGGCCATGGACCCCTCGATCTCCTCGGCGTCCTCAACTCTCCGGCTCTCGAGGAGCCCCGCCGCCAGCCCAGGCGGCGCGACGCCCGCCGGCCCGCGGCGCAGCCTCGTCGCGGCGGGCCGGCAGCCCGCGTCCGCCACCACGCGCCTCCGCGCCGTCTCGCCGTCCCCGACCCCGCCCCCGGCGGCCCCCGTGGTGGAGTCCTTCGGCTTCGACGCGCTCAAGGCGACCTTCTCCGTGGACGTGGCGTCGGCCGAGGCGCGCCCGCTCGTCGTGCCCCTCGCCGCGCCCTTCACCATCGCGTCCTCGCGCCTCGACGCCGTCGCCAACGTCGCTGTCCGCGTCGAGCTCCGCAGCGGCGCCGTGGGCTGGGGGGAGGCGCCCGTCCTGCCCTCCGTCACCGCCGAGGACCAGCCCGTCGCGCTCGCCGCCGCGGGCCGCGCGTGCGAGGCGCTCGCCGGCGCGCCTGCGGCGCCGCTCGGCGCGCTGCTCCACGACGTCGCTGGCGTGCTCCCCGGACACGCCTTCGCCTCGGTGAGGAACCCCGCACCGGCTTTTCCTGTTCGACTCGCTCACTCGCGGAGTAGAATTTGCCTTCCGTTACTGCGGGCCTTGGCAAGTGTTCGATCGTAACATAAGAACGTGTGATTCGCAATCGAAAGTATAGATGGTGTGGAAACCTCAATTTGTCGAACATGGTGATCCCGATGTTGATGGGGTGTGCAGTTTGTTTGATGTATAGGCTCCGATGTAGATGGGAATTGCCTTTCAGGAGCTGAACTACTGAAGTGATGATGTGTCCGATCGCCAATTTCTGTGGCCAGCAGGCCTTTTCAGCTAGTACCCAACTTTGGTTATACCTGCTAATATTTGCTCTGAATTATAACTGTGGCTGGTAAAATCTCCGTTGAAAACCCCATTTAACCTGTAAAAATGTTGCGTTCGTTCAGAGTACAAGCCCTTAAACCAAACAGCTTTATATAACAAAAACTTTTGTTAAGCATAAAGGTCTTTTCCATGTGAAAAAATCAATTATTCTGTTTAGCTCATGGGGAAATGTTCCATTTATAGAAAAGAACGACGAGGATTAAAAGTTAAAACGTACATGGATTCCCATATGTTTCTGATGTTCTCAATGTCTACTACTCTACTCAAGTGTTTGGTTGCTGTTTATACTTCAGATACAAGATTTCCTATTCCATGTGTATTTGATTGTAACTGTTTTCCATTTAAGGCTAGAGCAGGAGTGGAGATGGCACTAATTGATGCAGTTGCAAACAGCATCCGCATTCCTCTGTGGAGATTATTTGGAGGGGCATCAGATACTGTAACCACAGACATAACGGTATATGGTTATCTCATCATACTCTGCACAGTATCCAGAAAGTTTATAAATACCTTCGCTAAAGTTGATATTCCATATTTTGCAACCTAGATTCCAATTGTGGCCCCAAATGAAGCTGCTCAGTTGGCTGCAAAATATCGAGGGCAAGGGTTTCAAACACTGAAGCTCAAGGTTGGAAAAAACTTGAACTCAGATATAGAAGTTCTGAAGGCTATACGGCTCGTCCATCCAGATTGCTCATTTATCTTGGATGCAAATGAGGGATACACAGCTGATCAAGCAATTGAAGTTCTTGATAGACTAAATGGTTCGTAGTCCTGCAACCTCTGTGCTACTATATGAATTCACCTTTTAATCTTGCCTATGTCGAATTTATTAGCTGTTCATCATCTGGATTCCAACCTTCTCCCTGTAGTCCTTCTTATATTGTTTCTATTCTATCACTGGTTTCAGCGATGGGTGTGACCCCTGTACTCTTTGAGCAACCAGTTCACAGAGATGATTGGGAAGGTCTCCGTGATGTCAGTATTGTTGCCATGGAGAAATACAAAGTTGCTGTCGCTGCTGATGAAAGTTGTCGGAGTTTACTTGATGCTCAGCAAATTATACATGGGAATCTGGCCCATGTTATTAACATCAAACTGGCAAAATTAGGGGTTCTTGGAGCCCTTGAAGTAATTGACGCTGCAAGAAAAGCCAATGTCGCTTTGATGATTGGCGGTATGGTCGAGACTAGAATCGCTATGGGCTTTGCTGGTCATCTAGCTGCTGGGCTTGGTTGTTTCAGGTGAGTTTTTTTTGTGAAAGTGTGAAATCATTTTGTTTACATTGTGATTAGGATGCTCCAGCCGACAAATTGAAAGAATATCACTTTGTTTGAGACCTTATATCTGTTGAATGAGCTGCTAAAATTGCTCTTGATACTCATGGATGCAGTTTTGTTGATCTGGACACACCCCTTTTACTGTCCGAAGACCCAGTGTATGGCGGCTATGAAGGTTACTCTCTGCACAAAACTCTTTATATGTCTGCAGTTCATCATTTAAAGACAGTAGCTACTGGCAATTACAGTCATGGCTATTTGTATCAAAAAAACAGAAAACTAAATTTGAAGGTCCACTCTGGGCTTTAATCCTCCTCATTTTAATCTATGTACATATTTTTTTGGAAAAAAAATCTCTTCTATATTAATGCAAGTTCGGCAGAATCCTGCCAGCCTGGTTCGAAAAAATAAAATGGTTTGAGTCCCACAAAGTTCAGTAATGCTTTCGTTTCTTCATGTTGTGTTGAAAATGTGTTTTTCAAACCATTTTGTATTCTTTTCATTCGAGGAACCTACTTGAGTCGTGAAAATTCTTTAGTGTTATGAGCTGGTGGACTATTGTTATTCAGAGCTGTTGTCTCTGCTGCCTTGATGCTGCTTATATACGGGGATATTTTCATCTCTAATACTGATGTCTTGATGTTGCTATACTTGTTGAGTTGTTGGGAAATCTGCTCCTTGCTTCCTTGCAAGCTTTAGACCTTTATAAACAGATTAAATCTGAAACTGTCTCTCTAATTTATACTTCATATGACTCATACAAATTCTCTTGTCAGCCTTTGGACCTCTGTACAAGTTTACAAATGCCCGTGGCCATGGTGGTTTCCTTCACTTGGACAATGATGGACCGGTATGTCATCACAGTTATCCCTTTATGCCTGGCTTCCTTCAAAAGTATTTGTGTTCTTCCCCTCGTTTCATGTGGAAATATTGTATATTTTTAATGAATTGACAATTAACCACCTTCATACATAGTTTGGACTTTTGGAGCTGCAGTAAATTAAAAAAAATCTGTCATATACAGTCACAAATGTTAACTGTAAAGCTCTGGACAGTAGCATTTCTCAATGTATCCAGTGCTTTGTTTTTACCTAGCGAATGAAAAGTTCTAGAACTCATCGACCTATATGAAATTGTTGCAGAAATGAAGATGGTTAATGGATTTTTCAGTCCTTGTGGGGCTTCATCGAAGCATTGCAGTGCATTCCACTCATGCATTGTTCCATTGGACAACCATCGTCTTAACTGAACTCAAACGAGCAATAGCAGGGATGTAGCCTTCAGTTTGCTGCTGTTGCGAGTCCAGTAAGGGCTATAAGCCTATAACATTCGATCAGGGTGTAGATAGTATATTCATAAGGCTGTTTCAGCTGGCATTGTTGTTTTATACAAATATTAGTAACTGCTGTACAATAAATATACCTGGTTGTAAATGTCAATCCATGCAGCCCTATTAAGATCCTGTTGTTCTATAGCTGTTCAGCTTAAGGTGCCCTTTTTTAAAAGGAAAGGAAAAAAAAAACTTTGCCTTGGTTATGCTGAACGTGAGGAAGAGTTGCAGATGTTGTGCATGTGGCATCTGTCATGTGCCTGCCCTGAATTCCTGATGCCTTTGCCTTCCAGAAAGATTTGTGTAGCATTCTATTGTATGCTACCGAAAGCATTGCATTGCAGAAAGGTTTGTGTAGCATTCGGTTGTATGCTACCGAAAGCATTACAGAAAGATTTGTGTGAAACCGTTTGGAGCTGCTGTAAATTCAAATTTGTTCATTACTGAACTGAACGCATCGAAGAGTTGCAGGCGCTGTGCATGTGGTATGTGCCTGCCCTGAATTTCTGATGAATGCATTGGGTCGTGGCCTTGTTGGTTGCTACTGGCTACATGGGTGGCTGCTACCTGTATAGCATTTCTCATTCTACCAACTTGGACCTCCACCCAACTGATCTACAACTTTTAAGTGTGCGCATGCCAGTATACCCGTGAGGCGATTTACTCTGTCTTTGGATCACTGCATCTGCCTTCAGTTTGTGAGTCGCCGTCAGGTACCGATTGCTCCCAAATCTCGTCCAAATTCATCGTGCACTTGCGAGGGGAAAACGCTTTCGTTCCCTGTGTCGTCGTTGTTTGCGTACGAGGACGGATTGCAGCCAGAGTTCAGTTCAGGTGGTGATTTGAAATATCGAAATAAGGTTTAGGAGAGACAGTAGGTAGGGTTTGGGATCACTTCGTCATAAATACGCAACGGTAGCATTTCGTTTGTAGTTGTAAAAAATTATATAAAAATTGATTAATTAGGCTCAAAATGTTCGTCTTGCAGAGTACAATAAAATTATATAATTAATTTTAATTCCATTAACATTTAGTACTCCATCCATGTGTCGACATTTTGATGTGATGTGATTTTTTATACAGTAACTTTTAGGGGTGAAATTTAAGATCTTAACAAGGCGAAGAAAGGTCAACCATCCTAGGCAGCTGCCACGGCAAACTCGGAAGTACGGCGGTGTACGAGTGCTACATGATATTGAATTCTCCGTGACAAGAAAAGAGGACGATTTGGTACCGGACACTCCTCCGAGTTCTGACAACCCGGTTACGACGAAAATGCATTCAGTTCGTCAACCTCCATCCCTGTCAGATACGCAGATGATGAGCTCAAGTTTTGTACTAGCTGCGTTCCAGCCGTTGCTTGCATTGCACACACGTAGATGCATGAGAAGTCAAACAAGCGAGACCCAGAGAAACCGCAACACTTCTCGAATTCATGGCAATATAACATTAGTAACTAATAACCTTAATATAACCTTAATAACTTTATCAAGAAATAAAACCTTATAACTAAGAAATAAAAAAACTTGTCTTAGCACTCAATTTTTTCATGCTAATAATATCCAGGACGACGCAAAACAAAAAAAAAAGGCTCCCGGATCGGAGTTGGCATGGACACGGGAGACGCGGCGGCGCGACACGCTGGAGAGCAGCAGCACCCTTGTCTTCAGTCGTGCAGGTGCAGCGCCTGCAGCTTGCTTTCGAGCACCTCGGCGCAGATCTTCCCCATGGTCTGGTAGAAGGACGCGAGGTCCGAGAGGTGGTCCGCCGTCATCTCCGCCATGAGCGCCCGCGCCGCCGCCTCCCTCCCCTCGCTCACCTTCAGGCTGTTGAGGTACCCCGACGCGTTCCGCACCGTCGCGCCCATCTGCTTCAGCCGCTTCTCCTGCTGCACGCTCAGCGCCGCCGCCTTGTTCGACTGCACGTACACAACACAATCACAATCAAAGTTTAGCTTCGTGTTCGTGCTCGATCAATGCGAACGCGAGATCAATGGCGCACTCGGCCGACGTGGATGGCGTACCTCGAGGAACTCGGCGCCGGCGTCGAGCTCCCGCTGCTCCGCCGCCGGCTTGGCGCGGCCGCCGCCGCCGGAGAGGTACATGTCCTTGGCAAGCGAGAAGCTCCGGGAGATGACCCTGCGCCGCCTCTCCATCTCCTTGCTCATCTTCGGCGACGTCGGGATCCCGCTCCGGGGCACGTGCGCCGCCGCGGCGAGCTGCTTGTCCTGGTAGGCCACGACGGCGCGGACGAACTCCTGGTAGGCCCTGGCGCAGCCGGGGTAGTCGAACTCGTCGGAGCCGGGCTTGCGCATGCGCTCGGGGTGGAACTGGAGGCCCATGATGAACTTGCCCTCGCCGGGGTTGTACGCGTCGGGGTCGTAGAAGCCCTCCACCAGCCCGTCCGGCGCGAACGCCATGGGCACGAACCGCTGCGCCAGCCGCCGCACGCCCTGGTGGTGGTAGCTGTTCACCATCAGCCGCTCCGGCGCGCCGCCGCCGGACTCGGGGTCGGCGGCGAGGTCGTCGGCGAACCACTCGTGCAGCGGCGTGCCGGGGAGCACGCGCACCGGGTGGCGGTGCCCGTCGTAGTCGTCGTAGTTCATGTGGCTGACGGCGGCGGCGGCGGCGAGCTCGTGCTCCACGTCCTGGTAGAGCGTGCCGCCGCAGGCGACGTTGAGCACCTGCGAGCCGCGGCAGATGCCGAGGTAGGGGATGTTGCGCTCGAGGCAGCGCCGCGCGAGGCGGAGCTCGATCGAGTCCTTCTCGTGGTCCACGTCCGCGTCGCTCGGGTGCAGCCGCCGCACGGCCTCCAGCTGCTCCGCCGACAGCGCGCCGTCGTCGGCGGCGTCGGCGGAGTCGTAGAGGGAGGGGTCGATGTCCTCGCCCTCGCAGAGGAGCACGCCGTGGATGGGCTCGAACGAGTCCAGCAGCGCGTGCACGCCGGCCACGCGCGGCACGATCACCGGCACCGCGCCGTACCCCACGATGAGGTCCAGGTGATACTCCCCTGATGACGACACAGACGGCAAACAGCGATCAGACAGGCGTCGCATCAGACACTAACGTCCCAAATAATTACGCAATATATCCATGGATGAATTCTACTAACGGATCAGACGACAGGGACTCACCGACGAAGTCGACGAACTTGTTCTTGCGGACGGTGCGGCGGGAGACGATGAGCACGCGGGGGAGGACGCGGGAGAGATCAGGGGAGGAAGACATGGCTGCCGCCGGCGCCGCCTTCTGCAGTGCGAAAGCAATCGCGATCGTGTGGTTAACTAGCCTAGAGATTAGCTAGCTCTCGGCTTCTACTACTACTTCCCGTTGTGGAAGAGAGCTAGAGTTCTTGGATTTGATGAGTCGGGGGAGGAGAAGGGTGGAGGTATTTATAGCAGGCGATCGATGGGGAGTGTTTAGCTGGCCGGGATCGAATCGAATCGATCTTATCACGAAATCGATTCTGAGCCGAACGTTTCTTAATCCACGGCGACGTGCGCAATCCAACTCGCTCTCTCTCCGTCTAGGCGCCGCGTTACAGGAGGTCAGCTGCCCCAAGGTCAAAGGGGGCAAGTGCGATATTTGCTAGCTACACACCCAAAAATAATGTCAAATCCATGGATGGATGCCAATCCAGGAGACGGCGTAGATGGTAATGGATATATCCTTATCCATATATACAAGTATATAGTACTATTCAATTACTACTGCCTTCATAATCTTTTGTCTGACGAGGAATGTTAGGGGAGAACTTACTGTAATTGTTTCATGCCATTCTGTTCATCGCCGGGAATTGCCGTGTTCATTGTAGATGTTACTAATTAATCGACAAATATATAGTTGGTAAATCTTGATACGATAACAACTTAAGAAGATGCAAATCCTAAATTTCCACTATATATCGTGACTCTGCCCTAATTAACTTCATTATATGCCAAAGGAACTAAAAAAATAATATACTAGATTAGCGGAATGAATTTTTTTTGGAGATTTAGCAAGCCTAATTTTAGAGCACCATGGTACACATGACACAGATAAATTAGGTATATATATCCAGGGGACATATCCAGTGCAAACCAATCCCTCCGTGCAAACTTTGGAAACCAATATGCATATGCCAACGCAACTCGCCAACACGTACAAAACATAGGAAAATCAAATGTGTGACTCTAAAGCTGGAATTTTTGTGTGTGTAAAAGAGTGGGAAAGACGTTGATTGGACTACAAGTTTCAAAAGGAAATTTTGCGACAAGCTCTCGTTTTTTTCCCTTCTCTCGAAACCCACAAAAAAAGATCATGCATCAAACCAAAATATTCTAAACGAAATACATGAAAGCAATCCAATCCCTCTATTGCAAACACTCACTTTGTCAGATGGCAACCATTAGCAAAAGCTAAGCAGCTAAGCTGCGTGTGTGGATGGGGTTGCTCCATCAGCTGCGCACACTAGTCCAATTCACTAATCTTATCGGCTCAATATTTCAATACCACCATGGCAGTAACGATGGTGTTTTGTTTAAAATTCCTGTGTGTAGCCAATTTGAGCAGGATAATGGAGGTTGTATGGTCAAAGGAAAAGAAGCATATGCTAGGGGAAGAAGCATGTGCTACTTGCTTCCACTTGATTTGACAAAATATCCTTGTTCTTTAAGTGATTTTGGACAAACTGGTGGGCACTCTTAAGATCCCTAAGATAGGGACTAAACTCACCAGCGTACTGGTTAATTAATGGAGATGCATAGGAAAATATGAGCTTATGCCAGGTATAAGCAGAATCATGCACTAGCTTTCTTCCACTTGGTTTATTTTGACAAATTATCTTTATTTTTTAAGTTAAAATTGTACTTATGATCTCTACGATATAGAGTTGGGGACTAAAACTCATCAGTATTATATAGTTAATTAATACAAATACAAAGTGCGTAAATCATATGCAGAAGCATATGCTTCGTACTTTCATTTGATTTTGACAAATATCTTTGTTTTTTTAATTTAGAATTGTACTTATGATCTCCACGACGGGGAGTTGGCAACGAAACTCATCAGGCTAACATAGTTAATAGAAATACAAAGGATATAAATAATATGCTAGGGAAGAAGCATGTGCTTCATACTTGCACTTGATTTTGACAAATTATCTAATGACTTCTATAGTTTAAATTATGTTCCAAAAGATGAGGACCTCTGGATATCCGATCAGCCAGTGAGGAACTGGCCCGGCCGTTGTCACAATCAAATTAAGAGGTTGCCGTCTGGCCATTAATCTCGCCAATCAAGAGCTGGACTGATTGCTTTAGAGTCTCGTTAGGGTCTTATTGGAAATTTTAGGGTATTTTATTCTGGTATTCTACCTCAACAATTTTGCTGACTTAGTGAGTACCATTATGAAAAGAAATCTCCATGGCACTCAGCAGACGTGTGCGGTTATCAATATGGCAATCTTGAGAGCTATACAATGAAACTGTACACTGAGATTAACCTAACGATTGAGGGGCATGAAATCTTTTTCCTCCTTTAGTTATTTCTAAATATCCCAAGAAGGCCTTATACTTAGGATTGGATGAAAGTAAGCAAATTCTGGCAAACTTGGGACTTGACATTTTAGATGGGGACTGGACGCACTAGCACACGCTAGTTAGTGGATATTCAAATGACAATGATTGCGCATGCTTAGCAAGATGCATGTTTTTGTTGCTGTTAATTTGGATGAATTAGCTACTCTCGGTGCACGTTTAATTTAAGTGTGAATTTTGTCAAAGGCAGGAGTGGTTGGGGAGCTCTAGCTAGCAGATGGGGACGGGGACTTGCTTGTGCGGGGTGGCGCCGACGTGTTTGTTGGATGGCCGGGTGGTTTATCCAGGGGAGGCTTGATACGGTCAGTGACTTGCTGCTGATGTGTCCAAGTGCGCATGCGTCAATGCTTAGCCCATCTCGTTTTTCCTGTTGTTTTAATCGCCTTGGCAGTTGCCAACACCATTAATATATTCCATGCAGATTTAAGTAGTACTGTATTTTGTAATATGCCTGAATTTATCCTGATACAAAGTTGTAACAATATAATCCCCCGTTTGGCAAAGCTCTTGTTACATATAGCTCCCAGCTCCACTCTAGCTAGATTGGAGTTTGTAGGTTAAAATAAGGCGAGTTAGATCTCCAATAATTTCAGCGCACGATGAAAATAAAATGGCCCATGCAAACACTGTTGATGACCTAGCTGACTGAAAAGCTCTAGCTTCATGAATTCTTGGAGCTACCAATACACAACTCCAAGAACTATTAGAGTTGAAGCTCTGCTGATGCTGATCAGCCTACAACCGTTGATGAACCGTTGTCGTTCTCTCACGCGGTCTGCGTCATATATATATGGTACTCTACCATCTGCGCATATATATGTTCAGGGGGAAAAGTAGTCAACACTCTGGTCATTTGTTAGGGCCGAAATACTTAAAAGTCGACAATCGTTTAACCCGTATGAATGAAAAGTTGAGAGGGCACGGTATCACAATGCAAAGTTATTTACATTCCATATCATTCACTCTTGACACATCATTAAAAATACTGTCGTGTCACTCTATTTAAAATGAATGAAACTCACATGGAGGTCGAATAAGCTAAAGAATATTAATGCCACACGCATACGGCTGTAAAGATCGAGCATGGTACACGATGGGCACACTTTATTTTTGGCGACTAACACGATATATATATGGGCACACTGTGATTAGATTGAGACCACCGAGCTAATAGCAGCAATAATTACGAATAGACCACACGGATCCGTCCTGTTACATGGTCCCACACACACGGCCCATCCACAGACGTACGATTCATCATATGTAAAACACCTGCATGATCGACGTCGGCATCTTGCTTGAGCTTGACACCCATGCTTGGGGCCGGCCAGGCCTTCTTGAGATCGAGCCGCAATGCGTCGGCATCTGCACGAGAAATCTGCGTGCATGGCTGCTTCGCAGTGAGCAGGAGGAGCCACGCGGCGGATCGAGCTAGTGAGAGGCCAGTGCGGTGTTTGGTGAATTCCGACAGGGTTCAAACCACTAGGCCAGGCCGGCCAGGGTCCCTCTCGCTCTCGGCCTCGGCTCCAAGAAAGCTGCTAGCGGTGGACTCGCGATCCGAGTGCACTCTGCACGTAGCTCTTGTCAGGGAGGAGGTGGTATCTGGCCGGGATCCGTAGGTTCATCCTCTGCATCGCATCGGCCGGCCGGTTGCCATCCAGGGGAGGTCCTCTCCCAGGACGCTTCTCAAATAATGGAGATCATACTCCACCACCACCAGCTTCTGCGTGCTACTCATCAATTGTAGTGTTGCTTCATTGTCTTTTCATAGAAAACTGGGAAATATACAGGAAAAGGAGCCTTTTTTAAAACGATCCTTAAAGATTCCAAGAGGTATACCATCAAATCCTCGTGGCTGGTGCTTAGAGATTCCAAGAGGTGTCGTGAATTATGAAATATATATAAATTTAAGTGGATCATGAAGTGCCAATCTCAGCTAATGATTTTTGCTACTACTACCTTTAATAGCAAGCTGTAAACTTGTAGTGTACACTCGCCTAACTCTTTGTGGATGGATTTGCAAAAGAAGTGGGGAAAACGAAATAGTATAAAATAAAAAAAACTAGGACATATGTACGGGGAAAATAGCTTTTTTAAACAATCCTTTGAGATTCCAAGAGATACCATCAAATCCTTAGAGTATAATTTAAGTAGTAGTGTATGGAGTACCGATCTCAAGTTATGATCTTGCTACTACTACCTCTGATAGCAAGTTGTAATGTACGCCCGCCTAACTCTGAGGATTTGTTGGTATCTCTAAATTTGATCACAATTTCAATTTTCAAACTATGAATATAATTTAAGTGGGTCATGAAGTGCCAATCTGAACTAATGATTTTGCTACTGCTACCTTTAATAGCAAGTTGTAATATACGTTTGCTTAGCTCCTTGTGGGGGAAAACAAAAATTATATAATAGAAAACAAGGACATATACGGGAAAAAAGTAATTTTTTTAAGCAATCCTTTTGAGATTACATGAGATACCATGAAATCCTTAGAGTAATTTATTAGGTAGTAATGCATGGAGTACCGATCTCAAGTTATGATTTTGCTACTCTTACTCCTACCTCTAATAGCGTCTTGCAATGTACGCCTGCCTAACTCTTCATGGACCGTCCAATGGTTTCGCGGCAAAAGAAAAAGAAACCTATGGATGGTGAAAATGCTTGAGGGAAATGGGTGTGTTTTGTTTGTACGGAGTGCATGACTAATTAGCTTCTGTTTTTCAAGAAACGGAAAGGAAATGGGACAAATCGAACTGAAATTGTTTTTTCTGCAAAGAGAGGACCAATTGGTTTATCCTGAAACTGAAGCTCTCTTTGTCATTATTTTTCTGCATTATATTACTATACTCCCTCTATTGCAAAAAGAATACAATTCTTGTTTCCCAAGAAGTGAAAAAAATTCAAGTCTAATCAAATGAATACAGAATAGTACTAACATTATTTATGGCAAAGAATATAATTTTAGTTTGTTTTTTGCGGTAAAGAATAAAATTTAGTATGTAAATATATGATCAAATCTGTATTTAGTATTATTTTGTATAAATTTGCTCGAACCATAGATTAGTTGACTTTTTGGTAAGTGAGAATTGTATTTTTTTTAACGGAAGCTTTTATTAGCTCAGGACAAAGCAAGGTTCAGCGTTCAAATGAATGAAGTTCTGGAACAAAGGTTCATTTTTTTTTGGGCAAAAACAAGGGTTCATATTTCACCAGGACGCTCTGAATGAAGTCTGCTCCCGAAAAACGCAGAGTCCTGGTGGAAGCGCAGAACGCATGATCGATGCATCACCTGGCCACCTCCTCCTGGGGCAGCAAGCCCGGCCGGCTGCCCGATCGAGAGGCTGAAAGGCCATTTTCAACGGCGCGCGCGAGTGTCGCGCCACGTCACCGGTGACGCCATTTCTCTACGAACAGCAGCTGCTGCAAGCCTAGCCACCTACTGGTTCACACTCACTCATGACACAGCTGCTACCGGCCTACAGCGCCTGTAACTGTCCTGCAACTACACGCACGCTCACGGTCACGGCTCACGGGGCGCACGGCACGAGATGGCTCAGCTCGCCGGAGTCGCCGCGCCGCGCCTACCCGGCCGCAGTCACCGGTCTGCTCACCTCAGCACCAGTACACGAGTCGCTATATGCATACGTTTCCCCCACTTTCTTTCAACAAGGCCGGACCAGTCACGTTTTTCATGAAACATTGTACGAACTGACATGACTAGTATAGATTTCCTCACATGTATTAACACTATTTTGCTCTAGACGTATAGCTACCTTCAGAACTTCTTCAAAGTACAGTGCGAACAAAACGAAGCACGCATATATATGCTCGATCTTGTTTGAATTGCAGCAAGATCGAACAGTTGATCGATCTCCAACTCTCTCTCGACTGAATCGATCGATCACCATCTCCTTGTCGTTGGCACGCGACGCGCGGCGAAGAAGCGGTGGTCGGGGTGGTCCGCGCGCATGAGCCTGACCCATGCGTCGGCGGCCTGCGCGAGGGAGGCCCCCAGCTGCCGGTCGCGCCACCCCGGCGTCCACGCCGCGCCCTTGAGCTTGTACGACGCCATCGCGAACGTCGGGAGCCACATCGCCGTCGTCGCGGGCGCCGCCGCTGCCGCCACACTTGTGGTGGTGGTGCCGGCCGCCGCCGGTTTGGTGGGGCCGTGGCTGACGCCTGCTGAAAACGAAAAGCCAAAGCAAGGGCAACCATCAGATGATTAATTCCTGATCCATCGTTGTCACACCCGGCCCAGTTTGTATGGCCCGGTAGTGGCCCATTAGTGCGGGATGCACATGTTTAGTGCCACATTGCTAGTTGAGCAAGGGTGGAGGCAACTTATAAGCCCTTGTCTTCCAGCCATAGCACCTTCGGGTTAACCCTTTTACACGAAGCGAGGACGAAAGTGTAAGTAGGGTGCTATGTGTACGCGTGCACGCCCCTCGGAAGGGCTTTGGAGGGTGGGGTGTTACAATCGTGTTTCGTTTTGTTCTTACAAAGTCTTAAGGGCATGCGATCATGTTTCGCGTGTAAATGGAAGCTGGAATGGTTCTGCAATCGCGTTTGCTCTGATTGCTTCTGCTGAATGGGTCATGCGCATGCGCACCTGCAAACTGCGTGGAGAGGGAGTGGTAGGTGAGGAAGCAGGCGTCCAGGTCGCGCGCCGTTGGCCCCGTCGGGATCCGGTATATCGGGTACCTGAATTCATGAACACAGTTTTGCTGTCAGCAAATCGATTTCTCAAGGTGTACGGCGTAGAGTGTTCCACTACCGTATGTAGTATGTACTACCATACCATGCAACGGAGATCCAGCTCGCAGGCGACAGGTCACAGCTCCGGAGGGTCTGAAGCTCTGGAAACCCCTTCGCGAGGCTACAAATCTGCACCGAGTAGTAACAAGTGTGCTTTCGTCAGACATTCAGACAAGCAAAGAGTCTGAACTTGATGTATATGATAACCGTCGATGAGTGTCTCTGTCGGACATGCCTTGTCAGCCAGCGGCTCGCGCTGGTAGGGAGACTCGGACTCGAGGAACTCGAAGAGGAGCTGCTCGTGGCAGCTTCCGGCGGGCTCGCCTTCGTCGCTGGAAGCTTCGCTGCCGCTGGAGCTCTCGCTGGTTTCCTGGGCCGAGAACGCGTTCGCGCTGGAGCTCGTCTCGTGCTCCAGGTCGCTGTCGCTCTCCTCTGCACCCGTCCTGCGTTGGAAATCATTTTCAGCAGCATCAGTAAGGTTAGTTGGCTACCATGACTGCGTGGCCACAGAAAAAGCATAGCATCCTTGATTCCTGGCCGTTCTTTGCATACAGCTGTACTCATCATGGTGTAGAAGCACTATAGGTGTCGTAGGTTTTGCTACCGAAGAGTATGGGGATGTGTCAAAGAAGTTTCCTGAATATGCTGACACATTCAGAAAACAGAACCTCAACGTTTGAGCAGCCCAAATTGTTTCTGAAGTAAAATGTTTCTGAAGACAGCTAAGCTTTACTGCTAAAATGAGGAATCCCCACATGTTTTTGCTGTGGAAAGCTTGAGGAATTAGCTAAGGTGTACAGCGTACTATTTGCTCATAAAATTTAGGTCAATGTTCTATTATATTTGCCTTCAAGATTGGTTTGTCTTTGTGTTGCCTTTTCTTGAAACATTGGTCACTTAAGCAGATAAACTGCATGTTCTTGTTCCCTTTCGGGAGGAACATCACGTTCTTTGAAGCAGCCGTGTCGTTAAATGTACTTACACAGCACTTGCCGTGTTGCTCATAAGCGAGTTTTCGTTAATTTTAATCTACATTATAACTTGAAGCATTACTCAACCTATGGACTCAAGCTGAAGTTAATGTAAGAACAATGCTACCGATTGCTTCAGCCTGCAGCTAACATTTTGTTCTTCAGATCATCTGTTTCTGATAAAAGCTAATGCAATGTTCAATAATGAAACATGGTGACCTACACAAGCATAATCGTGTATTACCTCGAAGGGCCGGTGTGCCTCCTCAATCCGCTATAAAGCTGGATTGCAGATAAGTAAGGGACGTAGTACTGAACAACGCCATCGCTGCAACCTTTCAGAACAAGAGGCACAGCAGTGCCGTATGCGCTGCATTCCCTGAATGAGTCCCAGAGGTCGCTCAGAGTGAAGAATGGCAAGGAATCAGCTGCATCTGATTGGCCCCAACCGCTCATGGTCTCCTGTAAACACAGCCAAACTTCAATTGTGTTACACAGAATCCCAATTCAAATATAATGTTAGGACAGAAGCAAGCAAAGAACTCCTGAAATGGTACTAACAGTCTGAATCGCAGTCTGGAACGTCAGAACAGGAGCTGGGAAAGAACCTTTCTCTGTTGAGAAGGTGTGATTCAGACTGTACATGTCAATTTAGGAAACCAAAATCACAGTTTTGAACCACTGAAAGTATGATCTAAATTTCCTAACATCCTGTGAGTCACAGAAAAGACTATACCAATATTCTGTATTGTGATTCTATCACTGCATTTTCTTTGCTTCTAAGAAAAAGGTTTGCGTGATCCTTTCAGCAAAAAAAGCAGGGCAGGCTATTACTGCAGTGCACATCCTGCATATCTGTCTCAAGAACGTACTGTCTGAATCAAGAAATCAACATTAACTGGAAAATGTATCTGCCATTACCTTGGAGGAGGAGGAGGAGGAGCTCGACGCAACCACAGGCGTGGTGGCCTCGAGGAATCGCTCCAGGTTACACCGTCTCGCCGGAGCATCGCCGCCGGCGAACCTCCTGCCACATCCCGCAGCCATCTCCGATAGTCCGATCTCCTCCGCTGATGCTTGGAATAGAGCCTGGGAAGGAGAATTCTTCTGCTTGGTGGTGATGGTGGATGTTAGAAGAGGATGGTTCAGAGCAGTTCGATTACGAGTTGAAACAGCTAATCTTTGCTATTAATAAGGTCAGTGGCTTCCAAAAGTGGCGCGAGTGCGCTGGAGCCGGAGCGAGAGAGAAAAAATTGAACCCGCCAAGGCGCGAGATGGCGACGCGTGTCGTGGCGGGTACGTGGACGGCGCGGATGCGGTGGGCTGCGCGGAAGGGATTGGACCGGCCTGAATCTGGGCGGTGGAGCAGGCCCTGGGCGGTGAGTCCATGGGCTTTATTTTACGGCGGGCCCACTGGTCAGCGCTCAGCACTTTTGTCACGGCCCTGGCGCCTCGATTTCTGATCACAGAATGCGTTGGACGGTTGGTTGCCCTTGAATATGATTATATGACTCCACTAGTCAATAGATTAGTTTGCAAATTGAAAAAGGCACATGGGGGTGGCTTTCATGTGCCACAACTCAGAGGAACCTAATTCATGTGCCATTGCCAATATGCTAATGCATGATTAGACATTGGATAGTTTATGATTGTACGAATGATTTGACGAAATCTTTTGAGAATTTTTGGAGCCTCTCTATTAGAAATACACAAAATTTGTCCTAGATAATAAGTGGCATGGACGGGGAGAGTAGATGAGACCATTTCGTGGTGTGTACTTCGTCTCGGCCCGATTCGGGTGAGTTTGCAAGTTTTGGGCCATTTGGGCCGAATCGTTTTCAATTGGAAAAGGGCTGCAGCTCCTTTTTAGTTGGGCCTGTGTCTGTCTGAACCAATCATCACTCTACTTCCTTGCATTAACGAAACCTAATGTTGATTATACAGCATCTAACCTATGTAAATCAGTGGACTGCATAGTACCCTGCTCTGTTACATCATGTTCGTGTTCGTGTTGTTTGTCCCTGTACCCAAACTGCACGAAACAATGTGTTGCCTTTTGCTACTCCAGTCATTTCATTACGCTGTGCTCTCCGGTGTACGCAATCTTGAGCTACTGAAAAATCGGTATAATTCCGTCAGTTATTACACGGAGCAAAAAAAATCGATACTGCACAAAGTAGCTAGAATCTGATGTAACTGAAGAGATAAACGCACCGTAGGGTAAAATCCGAGGTAGAAGAAGACGGGTAGCTCGACGGGCGCGACGGCGACGGGGAGTTCGACGGCGAAGTGTGGTACGGCCGCGGCGGCACCGGCAGCTCGTGGATGCTCCTGTCCAGCATCTCCACCACCCTGCTCATCGACGGCCTGCTCGCCGGCACGGTCTGGATGCACCACAGCCCGATCAGCGCCATCTTCCTCGCGATCTCCTCCCCCGCATCTCCGGCGCGGCCGCCGCCGGCCCGCAGCACGCCGCCGTCCTCGAGCAGGTGGTCGTACACCCAGAGCGGGAAGAAGACCTCGTCGCTGGACTTGTCGGCGGCGCCGCCGCAGGCCCTGCTGGCGGCGTCGCTCCGCCGCCCGCCGACCATCTCCAGCAGCAGCATCCCGTAGCTGTACACGTCGGACTTGGCCGAGATCACCCCGAACCCCCGGGAGAAGACCTCCGGTGCGATAAAACCGATGGTGCCCCGCGCGTCCGCCATGGACAGAACGCTCTCCTTGGGGTCGCACAGCTTCGCCATGCCGAAGTCAGCGATCTTGGGGCGGAGCCCCGCGCCCAGGAGCACGTTCTGGGGCTTGATGTCGAAGTGGATGATCCGGGTGCTGCAGCCCTCGTGGAGGTACTCGAGCCCCCGCGCGATGCCGCCGGCGATCTCCTGCAGCGCCTCCCACCCCAGCGCCTCCGCGCCGGCGGCCGCGCCGCCATCGCCGCCGCCGCCGTAGATGTACCGGTCCAGGGAGCCGTGGGGCAGGTACTCGTAGACCAGCGCGCGGCGGGAGCCCTCGAGGCAGAACCCGAGGAGGGTGACGATGTTGACGTGGGAGGTCCGGCCGATGCTGATCACCTCGTTCAGGAACTCCTCGCCGTCGGGGCGGGAGTGGTGGAGGACCTTGACGGCGACGTCGCGCGCGCCGGCGGTGGCGCCGGCAGAGCTCAGGGCGCCGCGGAACACCGCGCCGTAGCCGCCCTCGCCGAGCTTGTGCTTGAAGGAGTCGGTCATCTTCTTGAGCTCCGAGTACCTGTAGCGCTTGGGCGCGAGGGCGCCGTACTTTTGGAGAAGTTTCTCGACGTTTGCAGTGTCGCTGCTGCTGCGTCTGTCCATGATCGTGTGGAAACTGAAGCTATGGATTCGTCGACGGAACTTGAGGATGACGATGAGCAATGCCAACAGCAGGCCGGATGCGATCGACAGAGATACTGAAATTGAAAACGATTTGGTAGATCAGGCAGTGGAGCTGCATGCAGTTTGTAACGTACTAACGGTGCAGTATCATGATCTGCGACCATTTTTTCTTGAATCCATCATCATGATGCGTACGTGAAACATGCAAATCATCGGTCATGAGTGTAATTGATATGCGTACCTATCAGAATGACCTTCTTTCCGGACTTGTTTGCATCTGCAATGACGAAAGTAGTTTTTTATGCGAAAATGATAAAGGTAGTTTGATTCTGGTTTCAGTCAATAAACATGTTATCATCATCAAGCAACTGACCGAAACATTTCTCTGACTAATTACGTACTGAGGAAACCAAGCGATATCTCACAAAGACTAGTTAAACATGATAGTGATACAATCGGTACGTGTACACACCTTATGCAATGGGATAAGCAAATGACACTTGCTACTTGCGTCATTGATTTCGTAACTGCTAGTACACAGTTGGTACGGCTAATATGCATCTGCATCTGCATGGACTCCTAATACCCAACTAACACTCCAAGACAGTATTTGTCTGACTAAGCTAGTTACTGAAGAATCCAAAAGAGAGTGCGGGACCTGACAAAATACTAGATCATGATTAAGGTTTTCAATTCCGATAAAGAAATTTTCCCGGTCCCGATTGATAAATTAGAGATATCGGACCTAAATTTTTTTCTCAAAAATTATTTTCACATGATTTTACTATAAATGGTCTCTGAACCATCACACATCACGATTATGTATATAAGAACAAAGAAATAAAGCAATATATCATATGTTTTTTTTGACGGGAAATATATCATATGTTTAACATGTTACATAGTTTCAGTGGACGAAATTTTGGTCTAAAAAAAATTTCATATCCCACCAAAAAACAAGAAATTCCGGCGAAACTTCGCCGAAAATGTAAACCATATTCATAATACGGATCGGATACGGAATGACAATTGTCATCGATCAAGCAACTGACCGAAGCATTTCTCTGACTAATAATACACTGAAGAATCCAAGCGGTACCTGACAGGACTAGCTAAACATGACAGTGATGATACAATTGGTTTACACCATTTGCACTAATGGGATGAACAAATGACAATTGTTCGCGTCACTGATTTCGTAACTAATATACACACAGTGTTGGTTGGTAATGGTACGACCAATATGCATCTGGGTAGTACACGGTTGGTAATGGTACGACGAATTTAATATGCATCTGGGCTCCTAATAATCTCCAACTAACACCCCAAAACAGTAACACGAAGGCAAAGACCGTACGAAACAAACTTAGGGTAGGAGTAATTGACACTAATTAACTGGCATGTTCTGTTGAATCTGAAATTTGCAGAGACGGCGTAACGTATATGAGCTTAATGGATCGATCGGTCGTCAGCCTACCCATCCAGAAGCATTGCATCGCATGAACGTGTTGTACTCCGTAGATGAACAAGAATCAGTTAAACGGCCACGACTGCCGTTGCCTGGTCCAATTCACACGATGAATGCATGCTGCAAATGCATGGCCAAAAGACAATTTTCGGGGACACGTAGTTAGTTGAATCTTGTTCTCACCCTTTTGTGCTCTGGAAGTCAAGGAAAAGAAGGTGAGTATCCACATTTTGCAAGCTATACTTAATTTGGTGATGGAGATTTGGCGAGAGGAGGACATGCATGATCGATCGATGTTATCTCAGATGATGGCTGCGTGTGATTAAATTTTTTTTTACCCGAATAGACATATACGGGATCCATTCTCGGTTGGGATAGAAGTAGTCGACGTGATGAGATCACGCGCGCATGAGAACCATTGACCCCAGCTAATTGGCTACTAAGCAAGTCCAACAAATGCGTCAAATATGTCATGTCAGTACTATTATATCTCGGTTATCATTTGTGAAGGAAATAACTATTGGTACTGATCTCAATTACCTCGCCCATAAAGCTAAAAGTACAATTACCTAAACACAAGTTAATGAGAGCTCATTTCTTCCCAATTCCAAAGTCACATGCTAAAGTTAGTTTCCAAGCATGAAAGCAAACAAGGTTTCGAAATGCAAAAATTCACAGCATTTCCCATCTTCTTAATGCATGTGTTGAAATATATCCTAGATGCCTAGATTTGTACCGTTTCAGTTTGCAAAACGAGCTATCAAACTCTAACCAGAAATTAACAAGAAGCATATCAAAAACTATAGAAGAGCCAGATACGCATACCGCACTGCGCCGGACGTGACGAGCCGTCGTTGCAAATGCAGGCGAACGCGTCGGCGTCGGCGTCGTACCCGCACCGCCCACCGCTGGCATTGCACGCCGCGCAGTCCCCCGGCGGCGCCCGCCACTCCAGCAGGTACCCTCCCCTCAGCAGCCGCGGGTAGTCCCCGGCGGAGGCCGCGCCGGCGGCGGAACCGGTCGGCGGCGGCATCACCGGCACGGCCGAGTACTCGCAGCTCCCGGCCACCGCCCTCGCGTCGGAGGCGTTGTACCGCCGGTCCAGCCGCACCACCGCCCGCGCCCCCGGGCACGTCACGTTGACGAACTCGGCCGGCGGTGGCGCGCCGCCGCCGCCGGTGGTGGTGGAGCAGTTGAAGAGGAAGACGAGCTGCGCGTTGGCGGCGCTGGCGGCGAAGGGCGCGAGGCTGAGGCTGGCGGAGACGTCGATGCGCGGGACGGGGCAGCCGGCGGCGTCGGTCTGGACGTTGTCGTTGGCGACCACGACGGTGCGGTCGGCGTAGGAGACGTGGAGGATCTTGTAGGCGCCGCGGAAGGAGAGCGCCAGCGACGCCCGGCCGCCGCGGCAGTCCACCTGGAACGCCGCCGGGCCGCACGGCGCCGGGGAGGAGGCGGAGGAGGAGGGCTGGTCCGGGAGCCAGAACGGGTAGGCGATGGTGAGGTTGCCGCACGTCCTCGGCGGGCAGCTCGTCGCGGCGGCGGTTGCCGTCGCGGCGTGGAGTAGTAGTGCTACGAGGAATGGTGCTAGGGTGGAGAGGAGTAGCGGCCGGGCGTGCGCGGCCATGGCGGCGGCGATCAGGCAATGATATGTTTGGTTGGTGGCCGCGGCGAGGAGAGGAGAGGAGGAAGATGAGTGTGTGGACTTTTGTACAAGAACAGGGGTTGTTTTGACTTGTTTGAGCTTGGGGTTGAAAATGGGTTTCATATTTGGTCTCTTTCTCGTACCTTTTGGGTGTGTATGTAGTACGTGTGAAGTTGATTTGGCTATCTTTCCGTCGGTTTTGTTGGCAAGGTGCCTAGATGCGCATGGTGCGAGTGCGATGGGTGCATAAAGCGCACGGCGCCGACGTGGTGCTTGCTTCAGCAGCTGTTTGGTTGGTGAGCGCGCACCGAACCTTCTTCATCAGCAGTTTTATAAGGAACAGAAAAATGCAACGCGCCTGTAGCTCTCTGGGCCGTAAAAGGCCGAGCGAAATCTTCTTGGGCCTCAGGCCTGGGGGAGTCACTCGCAGCACTGGGCTGATCACTTTCCCCTGGGCTGAATACGGACGGGCTTGAAAGCCCGCAAGTGGTGCGTTCCGCTTCCGCCCTGCGCCGGCGGCGTCTCCTCGTACTCTGCTGTCGCGACTCCGGCAGCACGCAGCAGTTCCCGTCCTGCCGCCGTCAGCCGTGGTAGTCACCAGAAGCAACCGCTAATAGAGGTCATCTCCGACGGCAAGCGAACACTAGTCTCGATCCACACCCCGACTACGCCAAGTGCTGGTGGTCAGGGCTGCCGATGGGATTTGCCTGCTTGCTTCATCAATCTTCACCGGTTCATCAGTGCAGACTGCCAAGGAACCAGGTGACGTGCTCTTTGATCATTTAGTTATTTACCCAGTATTAAGGTTTTGCCAGCAGTAAAAAACGTTGGTCGATTTGGTTCAGGTCGCTTGATTTTTTGGCCACGATCAGCTTCATCATGGCACATGCCCTCTTCTCGTGTAACCTGGCGAACCTAACTTGACATCGGCACAGTTTCGTACTACATTACTATTTAGATGATGGTCTGACTGGTATAGTGGTGCTGCGCTATGGAAAAATGAAATGCTGTTGTTCGCACCCAAAAGTGGCAAGCCACGCAAACCGGTCAGACCGACCTCAGGAAGCGGTCAGACCGGTTTCCCTGTAGCCGATCTGGCAACAGCCAACCGGTTTGCCAGAGCGGTCTGACCGGTTTGGATCCGAGTTGAAGTAGAATTAGGAGTCCTAGTTGTTTACAAATTGTAAAAGGATTCCGTGCGGGGCAAGACCTCCCCACCCTATAAATATAAAGGGCCGTGGCCGATTGAGTTATCATCCAATCGATCAATCAATATATCTTTTACTTTTTATCTCTAAACCCTAGCTTTTCCAACCCCTTTGCTTTCCTTGCTTGTCTCTACGGCGTTCAAGGAGGTTCTGAGTGGCCTGACCGATCTCAGAGCAACCCTAGGCGCGCCATCTCCGACGGGGTCCCTCCCGAGGTGGTGATCCTAGGTCATCCCGAAGCTCCCGAGGGAAACCGGTCTGACCGGATCCCTAAACCGGTCTGACCGGTTTGGGTGGAGCTGCGGCGAGTTCATCGTTCCTTCGTTTGCGCGATTCGGCGCTCGCGTGTGTTGGCCAGAAAAAGTGTCAACACACTTTTGGCGACTCCGCTGGGGAATATAGAAGATCTGGTTGTCAAAGACCGTTCGATCTAAGCTCCAGACAAGATGGGATCTCGATGTGATGTTGACGCCGACAACATTGTTACGGCTTCATTGGAAGATCTTACTCCGGAGGAGCAGAAGAATTTCGAGGCGCTGCAGAAGTTCATGACAATGCAATTTTTGGCCGGCGTCCGTAAAGATCGTCATGGCAAGGTAGCAAGAGTACAAGAATTTGAGCTGCCGGCGATCAAGCTTAATGACAATCGAGTTGAGGTAATACCCGCTGTAAGTAAATCTCAAACTACTTCTTCTACTGCTATTCCCAAAAATAGCGTAGAAAGAGATGAATTACTTGCTTCATATATTGCTCGATTGGAAAGATTGGAAGATCTTGAAAAGGATAGGACCTCTACTTGCTTTAACAATAATGAAACTAGTAGTAGCGTTCCTAAAATTAATTCCAGTAGTGGAGTTTCTCCTAGCTTGGCACCTATACCCAATGTTAATACTGAAAAATACATGTATGGTATGCCACCTGAGTTTGCCATTGGTCAATCCCTGCCGTTCCAACCGACCGGGCCGAACACGGCCACACCGGTCAGACCGGATCAGGGAACCGGTCAGACCGGTCTGACCAGTGCACTTGAATTGGTGCCTGAGCAGCCTTTGCCGCTTTCTGTTTCGCCTAATTCAATGGTTTATGCTCACACTAATACTTTAGGTGCTGCTATGCCTCAATATAGCACAAAAGCTAATACATTTGCTCAAGGAAACGTCATACCTGATGATGTTTTTGAAAGTTATAGATTAGCTCAAGCTAAGGCTACTCTCTACTTAAATAAAATGAATTTGGAGAATGTGCAAACCCAACAGCCAAATAATCCTAACTGGGCTGAATTTAATAAGTTTAGAGAAGATTTGGCTAATGTAGTAAAAAGCAAACTTGGTGTTGATATTGGTAACACAAATTTGTATCAAAAACCATATAATGCTGAGTTTGATAATTTTCCTCTTCCACGTGGTTGGCGTATGCCAGAATTGATTAAATTTAGTGGAGATGATGACCGAACCACGTGGGAACATATTAGTCAATACATAGCTCAACTAGGAGAAGCGGGTGCTTATAATGCTCTTAAAGTGCGTTTATTTTCTTTATCATTAACTGGCACCGCTTTTGCTTGGTTTTCTTCGCTTGCTCCCGGTTCTATTATATCTTGGGATATGTTAGAGCGTAAATTTCATGATCACTTTTATAGTGGGAGCTTGCAATTGAAATTGACAGATTTGACATCGGTTAGACAAAGTAGAGATGAAACTGTTTCTGCTTTCATTAAGAGATTTAAAGAAACTAAAAACCGTTGTTTCAATTTGTCAATCACTGATATGGATCTTGCTGATATTTGCTTAAAAGGTTTAAGATCGTCCATAAGAGATAAGATAGAAGGTTCTGATTTTCTTTCGGTTGCACAAGTTCAAATTAGAGCTTTAATTGTTGAAAACCGAATGAATAAAGAAAAAGAAAGAGATACTTCTAGATCACGTCGTTCCAATGTTCATATAATTGATTATGAGTCTGATGATTCGAGTGATAGTGATAGAGAAGTATTTGCTGCTGAATTTGTATGGCCCTCTAAAGAAAAAACTTACTCTTGTACATCACTTAAGCCGGTTAACAAGGGTCGGCAAGAAGAGGTTAAGTTTACATTTGATGTTTCCAAGTGTGATCGTATTTTTGATGAATTACTTAAATCTGGAAATATCAAATTATCTCATAAATTACCTCCACTTGAAGAATTGAAAAGGCGTGCATATTGCAAGTTTCATAATACTTATTCTCATGCCACTAATGATTGTAATGTGTTTCGTCGACAGGTTCAATCGGCCATAAATGAAGGTCGTTTGACATTTTATGAGATGCAAGTGGACAAAGCTCCTTTCCCTGTCAACACTATGGATTTACAGCAGCCCAAGGTTTTGGTTCGGCCACATCAAGCCGAAGCAACCAAAGGGAAGAATGTTGTGATTGGTGAAGCCAAGTCTGATTTGAGGGGGAAGGAACTGGTTCGAGAAGTTGTATGTGAGACAACTCCAGATGGCAGGGAGACATTCAAAGTTACTGTGAGAGCCTCTGAGCATGGGGGGCAAGAGTCGACCGTTCATACCGAGCAAAGACCGTTTGAGCCTTCACAGGACAAACCGGTCAGACCGGTTATAGCAAGCGGTCAGACCAGTTCTCCCAGGGGCCGGCCAAAAATGATTAAACCAAGCCGTCCGGAGATTGGAAATTGGAAGCTCAATGTTGCAAAGAACCAGGGGAGTACTATCAGGCCAAAGGTCACTTTTGATATGTTATTTGATAAGTACTCCAAGCAAAAGGCCGTTACAAGTGATCGGCCAGTAAAAAAGAGAATGAGAGTGCCTTCATATCAAGAAGAATATCCTGAGCCAAAGAGGAATTTTGTTCAGCAATGGGAGGCACCAAGTCCATATCCACCTCGTCCAGTTTATGATGATAATGGAGTGATGTGGGTACCATATCAACAATCTTTTCAACATGGATGGGGAGGACCGCGAAGGCCAGCATTAGACAGGATCTCAAGACCTGGACATGGCCGTTTGGCGCCTTGCCAATCCGGTCAGGGTCACCAGACCCAACCGGTCAGACCATTTCCACAAACCGGTCAGACCGGTTTCCTTGGGAAATCGGCAAAACCTCCTATGAAGCAAGTTTACAAGCCGAAACAGCGTGAGGAGGTGCATAAGATGGATATTGACCCAGAAAGAACTACAAATCAAGATATTATTCAGATCGGGTCAATAAACGTTCCTCTTGGAAACGGTGGCAAAGGACCGATTGTCACGGGCAATCAGGTTGAGACACATATTCAGGAAGGTTCTGTTGTTGATAATGGAGTCAGTGGAAGTAGTTCTAACTCCAAGTACTTTTTACCAAGATGGTGTCCTTCTGGTTTGTCTCGTACCCAAAGGCGGAAACTCCAGCGATTAAGGTTTCAGGAAATGAAGGAGAAAGAGCTAGAGAAGCAGAGGGACGAAGCATTCAACAAGTACAGGCCCATGATTCCACAAGGGAAAGAGTGGAGAGCCAAGACCAGCTCCCAGACAGAACCGGTCAGACCGGTTCAGGAAGCGGTCAGACCGGTTGAACCGGTCAGACCGGTTGACGAAAGCGGTCAGACCGCTTTGCCCGACGCGCCACCCGGTTTTTCTTCTCCTTCTCCTATGATCTGTGATGGCAAGCTATCATCGAAGAAAGCGTTGCTCAACTTGATTTTGGTCCAAAGGAGGCTATTTTCCAGAAGCCCAAAGCTGATGAGAGTCATCTGAAGGCTTTATACATGAAGGGTCATATTAATGGGAAGCCTATCTCTCGCATGCTAGTGGATGGAGGGGCAATAGTTAACTTGATGCCGTATTCTCTATTCAAGAAGCTGGGAGGATCAGATGAAGAGTTGATCAAGACCAACATGACCATCAGCGGCGTTGGAGGAGGTGAACCTATGGGTGTCAAGGGAGTTGCTTCTATGGAGCTTACTATTGGAAGCAAGACTTTGGCTACTGCGTTCTTCGTCGCTGAGACACAAGGTAACTACAGTTTAATCCTTGGTCGTGATTGGATTCATGCAAACCAATGTGTGCCTTCTACTTTGCATCAATTTTTAATTCAATGGATAGATGATGAAGTAGAGGTTGTTCATGGAGATACGTCGGCTTGTGTTGCAGTGGCCGATAGTTTTACTATGAATGATCATGAGAATCTTAAATGCTTATCTGGTTTAGATTTATCTGATTGCGAGATCATTGGTTGCACTAAAGATGGCTTTGCTACTGCTGTTATGAGGCCGATTGGAGATCTGGCCATTCCATCTCTTGTGATTTGATGGATCCAAATCTAGAGTGGTTACAGCAGCGGCGTGAGCACTATCGGGCGCGTAAGAACGATATGTGTGAAGCCATTGAAGATTTTGATGATTTAAGCAAATTGGGACAAGGGTTTATGTCGGCTGATCCTCTAGAGGAGGTTGATATTGGTGATGGAACTGTGCCTAGGCCGACATTTGTAAACAAGAATCTTGATCCTTTGTTTAAATCTGAGTTAATAAAGTTATTAAAGGAGTATGTTGATTGTTTTGCATGGAGTTACAATGAAATGCCTGGTTTGAGTCGTGATTTAGTTGAACATCGTTTACCCATTAAACCTGGTTTTAGGCCTTTTAAACAATCTCGTAGAAACTTTAATCCTGATATTTATGACCGAGTGAAAGAAGAAATCAATCGGTTACTAGATGCTAAATTTATTAGGCCTTGTCGATATGCTAATTGGATCTCTAATATTGTGCCTGTTGAGAAAAAAGGAACAAAAAAGCTTCGTGTTTGCATTGATTTTAGAGATCTTAATAGAGCTACTCCTAAAGATGAATATCCTATGCCTATAGCCGATTTTCTTGTTAATGCTGCATCTGGACATAGAATTCTTAGCTTTCTTGATGGTAATGCTGGTTATAATCAAATATTCATGGCCGAAGAGGATATAGCCAAAACGGCCTTTCTATGTCCAGGTTTCGTTGGTTTATTTGAGTGGGTAGTAATGACTTTTGGTTTGAAAAATGCTGGTGCTACATATCAAAGGGCTATGAATTTAATTTTTCATGATTTACTTGGCATCATAGTAGAGGTTTATATCGATGATATTGTTGTCAAATCGGCTGGAGTAGATTCTCATTTGGCTGATTTAAGACTTGCATTTGAAAGAATGCGTCGATATAAGTTGAAAATGAATCCACTCAAATGTGCTTTTGGTGTATCGGCTGGAAAGTTCTTGGGATTTGTTGTACATGAAAAAGGCATAGAGATAGATCCTAAGAAAATTGAAGCTATTAACAATGTGAAAACTCCCACTTGCAAGAAAGATTTGCAAAGGTTCTTGGGCAAAGTAAATTACTTGAGAAGATTCATTTGTAATTTGTCCGGGAAGGTGAATGCTTTTACTCCTTTACTTCGGTTGAAGAATGACATTGATTTCACTTGGGGGGCAAAACAACAAGAAGCATTTGATGAGATCAAGCGATATCTATCTTCGCCACCCGTCCTTCAAGCACCTAGGAGCGGAGTTCCGTTCAAGTTATATGTGGCGGCGGAAGAAAATGTCATTGGAGGTGTTTTGACTCAAGAAACCGAAGGAAAGGAACATGTGGTTGCATATGAGAGTAGAAGATTGTTGGATGCCGAAACAAGGTACACTTTTATTGAAAAGTTATGTTTATCATTATATCATACTTGTACCAAGTTGAGGCATTATCTTTTACCTAGCACTTGCATAGTAGCATGTCAAACCGACATAATTAAATACATGTTGCACAAACCAATTTTGAGTGGTAGAGTCGGCAAATGGGCTTATGCTTTAGTTGAATATGATTTACATTGTGAGCCATTAACTTCAAAGAAAGGTCAAATATTAGCCGATTTTATTGTTGGACATAGAGTAGATAAGCAACTTGATTTAGGTGTCGGTTATGTTACTTTTACTCCATGGAAGTTACATTTTGATGGATCGGTTTGCAAAAGTGGTTGTGGTATTGGAATTGTTATTACTTCTCCACATGGGGCCGTTTTTGAAGCACTTAACCAATTAGATCATAAATGTACTAATAACCAAGTCGAGTATGAAGCTCTTCTATTCGGATTGGGAATTTTGCATGGCATGGGAGTAAAGCATGTGGAAGCTTATGGTGATTCTTTGCTGGTGGTACAACAAGTTTCTAAGGTATGTCAATGTTTAGATGGCTTTTTAAATGCTTATCTTGATAAGTGCTTTGATATCATATCTTGTTTAGATGAGTTTATAATTCGCCATGTACCACGAGAAAAGAATCCAAAGGCAAATGCTCTGGCTCAGCAAGCATCTGGTTATAATGTTCAGAAAAGAAATTTTCAAGAACAAAGACCGGTGTTTTTAGAAGCCGAGTGTTCTGTTCTGGAGGAACCGGTCGCACCGCTTCCTCAAACCGGTCTGACCGGTTCAACCGGTCTGACCGCTTTAGAGAACCGGTCTGACCGGTTGTCTGGTGAAGATGCTACTTCGGGTGTTCTTTGCGATCAAGACGAAGTAGATGATTGGAGAAGGCCTCTGATTAGTTATTTACAAAATCCTAGCAGTACAGTTGACAGAAAGATTCGACGGTGGGCTCTCAAGTTCGTTTTGGATGGTGATGAGTTGTATCGTCGGACGATTGATGATTTGCTTTTGAAGTGTTTGGGTCCTGATCAAGCTAGGTTGGCTATGGCAGAGGTTCATGAAGGAATTTGTGGTACTCATCAATCGGCTCCCAAGATGAAGTGGCTCCTTAGGAGAGCTTGTTTCTATTGGCCCAAAATGATAGCCGATTGTTTTAAATACTACAAAGGATGTGAGGAGTGTCAGAAACATGGAGATATTCAGTTGGTACCAGCAGCAATGTTGCATCCAATTATCAAACCTTGGCCTTTCCGGGGATGGGGTTTAGACTTTGTTGGAAAAATTCATCCTTCTTCGACAAAGGGTCATTGTTTTGTGATTGTAGCAACTGATTACTTCACCAAGTGGACGGAAGCTGTCCCTTTGAAGAATATGACACATAGAGAGGTGATTGAGTTTATCAGAGAGAATATTATACATAGGTTTGGCATTCCACAAACTTTGACTACGGATCAAGGGACTTCATTCGTATCCAAAGAGGTGCGTGAGTTTGTCAATTCTTATGGTATTAAACTTCTTAATTCATCTCCGTATTATGCTCAAGCCAATGGTCAAGCGGAATCTAGCAACAAAACTTTGATAAAGCTCATTAAGAAGAAGGTAGAAGATCATCCTAAAAGGTGGCATGAGGTATTATCTGAAGCTTTATGGGCTCATCGTATTTCTAAGCATGGTGCTACTAAAGTTACTCCATTTGAGCTTGTGTATGGTCAAGAGGCCGTTTTACCTGTAGAGGTGAATCTTGGCGCATATAGACTTGCAAAGCAAAATAATCTTAATTTCGATACATATTGTGCTTTGATGATGGACAATATTGATGAAGTGACTGACAAGCGTTTGGAGGCTTTGGAAGAGATTGAGAAAGATAAGAGACGAGTGGCGAGAGCATACAACAAAAGAGTGAAACTCAAATCCTTTCAAGTAGGTGATTTGGTTTGGAAGACAGTTTTGCCCGTAGGGATGAAGAGTAACAAGTTTGGCAAATGGTCTCCAAGTTGGGAGGGTCCTTTCAAGATTGTAAAGGTTTGCTCAGGAAATTCTTATATAGTGGAAACCTTACAAGGTCAACAACTGCCTAGAGCTCTCAATGGGAGATATTTGAAGAAGTTTCATCCAAGTGTTTGGCAAAGTGCTTGATAGGATATAGCCGATTCATGTTGGGAATCGTCTTTAGGATAAAATGGCCGGTGAATTCTGTAAACATCGACCTTAGCATGTTTTCTAGTGCATAAAATTTACTAGAAAACAGGGGGGCATGTGTTCGCACCCAAAAGTGGCAAGCCACGCAAACCGGTCAGACCGACCTCAGGAAGCGGTCAGACCGGTTTCCCTGTAGCCGATCTGGCAACAGCCAAACCGGTCTGACCGGTTTGCCAGAGCGGTCTGACCGGTTTGGATCCGAGTTGAAGTAGAATTAGGAGTCCTAGTTGTTTACAAATTGTAAAAGGATTCCGTGCGGGGCAAGACCTCCCCACCCTATAAATATAAAGGGCCGTGGCCGATTGAGTTATCATCCAATCGATCAATCAATATATCTTTTACTTTTTATCTCTAAACCCTAGCTTTTCCAACCCCTTTGCTTTCCTTGCTTGTCTCTACGGCGTTCAAGGAGGTTCTGAGTGGCCTGACCGATCTCAGAGCAACCCTAGGCGCGCCATCTCCGACGGGGTCCCTCCCGAGGTGGTGATCCTAGGTCATCCCGAAGCTCCCGAGGGAAACCGGTCTGACCGGATCCCTAAACCGGTCTGACCGGTTTGGGTGGAGCTGCGGCGAGTTCATCGTTCCTTCGTTTGCGCGATTCGGCGCTCGCGTGTGTTGGCCAGAAAAAGTGTCAACAGCTGTAAATCAAACAAATATAGATATAGAATCATGTATTCCTGTGTGAAAACTAGGATTAACACGACACGCTTGTTTGGTGCTTTATTTCTGAGTATGTATTATCTACTAGTGAGACAAAGTAACAGTAATCAAAAGGTGCTACAAAACTATGCTTTTTCATTGTTTTGGTCTCGAGTTACATTGTGAAACATAATTAAAATGAGTCATCCCATAGGACATATCTTAGTTAGGATGACAAACGTGATTCAGGTGGTAGCCAGGAAAGGAATGGTTTGGGTGGCATTTCCAATTCGTTAATGTTCTTCTCCAACATTTCTGTGACTGTACTCATGGAAGGACGATTTCCTGGGTCCATCTGTATGCACCACAAGCCAACAAGGGCCATCTGCCTTTGCAGTCTCTTCCAGCTCGCATGTGGTTTCATGGATTTGCACATTTTTAACTAAGCAGTCATGAATCCAATTGGTAAAATGTGGTTCGCTAGAATTCTCAGTAGTTTCTTTAGTGCTTGCTCTTCCTCTTACCATTTGTAGCATCAACATACCATAACTGTAAACATCTGACTTAGTTGACACAACTCCAAACCCTCTATAAAACACTTCTGGAGCAATGAAACCAATTGAGCCTCTTGCTTCAGCCATCGAGACAGCACTATCCTTGAGGTGACACAGTTTTGCCAATCCAAAATCGGCAATTTTGGGACAGAACTCTTGATCCAGAAGGATGTTGTGGGGCTTAATATCAAAATGGATGATGCGGGCGGAGCAGTGCTGATGCAGATACTCAAGTCCTCGAGCAATGCCAACTGCTATTTTCTTCAAATCTTCCCATCCAATTGCTGATTGTGAACTCTCTGAATAGATATGCTTCTCTAAAGAGCCATTGGCCATGTACTCGTAAATAAGGGCTCGTTTAGATCCCTGTAAACAAAAACCAAGTAAACCGACAATATTAACATGAGAAGTCCTACCAATACTAGTAACCTCATTTAGGAATTCGTCTCCATTGCCTTTGGATCCTTTTAGGATCTTTACGGCAACCATGCGGCCATCCTGTAGACAACCCTTGAATACTGTACCATATCCACCCTCTCCTAACTTTTCCTTGAAACGGCCTGTTATTTTCTTCAGCTCTGAGTAATTGTACCTCTTTGGGGTCAGCGATTGATATCTCCTCAATATCTCTTCTGTATTTGATTTGCTTCCAGCATGTTTTCGGTGAATGCACAGATTGAGCTTTAGTTTCCGACGTTGCATGATCCAAACAACGCATGTAAAAATCAAGACAGCTGTACCGGACAGGGAACCTAGAATGTTAGGGAAAAAGAGTGAAGTTTTCTCGACAGCATTATATACAGTGTCGTATCATTGTCAACGTATCCTATGTAAACCAGCTTCGTGTGCAAACTATGCAAACTCTCGTCACAGTCGCTGGATCTCCATCCGATGGCCACATAAAGAGATGGAAAATTTTAGCACTTAAACCCTCCCACCGTTAACTTTTTCAACCACAATTATCTAAAACCCCCTCCTAATCCTCTCCTAACGGACCCTACCGCGCGCCGTTTCCCCGCGGCATTGAGGAGCTGAGGATGATGGTGAGGCACCGCAGCCTGGCGGACATTGCGGCGGGGCTGGAGGAGTACTTCGTCAAGGCCAGCGTCGGCGACGGTGTCGAGCCTATGTTACAGCTACTGTTTTTTTACAAGCTGTCGAAACTAAGCACACAATGGTGCCTAGCGCGTGGATCCGGTCCCCGCCGAGACGTTGTAGCTGTAGCCGGCGGAGGACGACGAAGCCCAGGTGGCGTTGGCCGGGACAGCGGTGGGCGCGGTTTGTGGCACCCCTACCGTGAGGGAGGCGTCGTCGACGGTGACCCGGACGGGGACGACGACGGCGTACGCCGCGGCGAGCACCACGGCGAGCGCGAGCATGAACGCGATGAGGACAGCGCAGCAGCCGCCGCCGGCTGGCTCCTGCTCCAAACATAACAGATGCGTGTCTCTTCTGCTGAAGCAAACACTAGAGCCAACCATTTGAGCCCCATAATTGAAGCGTCCCCTCGAAAGAGAGAACTTAATGTGATACAAATACCAGTCCCAGGATGCTGGTTCACATTATTACAACAGATAGTTCAGTACAAAAACAACATTACGGGAGACGGTGGCATTGCAGGGCCACAACAAACAGAACTAACACTAAGCTCCAGATAAAAAGGTTGAAAACGTAGAGGTCTTCATCAGAGTGGCAACGCATGCGGCCTCTAGCGGGTGACCCTAACACACAGGCAAAGGTTGGGTGCAGAACGAACCCCACTAGACGATATCCTCAGGCACAAAGTCCGGGTCTGCCTCTGCAACAGATTAAGCAAGGGTGAGTACATACGTACTCAGCAAGCACATCCACAACCACGGAGGGTATAACGGAAGTATGCACAGGATAGCAACAAGGAACGCTTATGGTTTATTTAGCAGCAAAGCAAATTTTATTACACATGCAAAAGGTTGGTTTTCGCAATGGGTTGTCACAAATAGTACTTTTAAAAGGAACAGTAAGTGTAATACTTTTTCGTACAAGATTTTGTTGCTACCAGATTTCCCATCTGTCGTAGCCCATGTCAAAACATTTCTCAGCTCAACCAAACACCAACACATTCTTACCCCAAAACAGGGGACTAGTGAAGTGACCAAGCCGTAACTCGCCCAATACCGTGGACACGGCTATCCGGATAGGTTTTAACTCTGCAGAGGTGTACACAACCACAAGTAGGCTACCACAACATGGACACCTTAGTGCCAGTGCAGCTCCTATCAAAGCCATTACCCACCATAGCTAGACTGACAAGTTATCACAGACGCGACCAGGGGTTAGCCACCCACCGACGAGGTCCTAACCAGGGGCATACCTCACATAGATCGTATCCCCGGCTCCACGGCCTTCTGTTGCTCACCAGCACACCACATAACCAACAGCTTAACTAGTGGGATTTATGCTAGGCCGTTGCCACATACAACGGTCGAGTGGTGGTACAATAAATGGGTTAGGCTAGATGACACATCAACATCATCCCAAAACTTGTGATAGGATAGACAACTCCCGCCATGCTCAACCACACAGGTTCGAGCTCACCTCGGTATTTCACACAGAAATACCGTCTGTCTCATCCCACACGGGTACTCATTTTATTTACACAAATCATCTCTTTTATTTTAAAGCACGCACCTAGTTGCTTTTGTAAACGCCAAGTATTTGTCATGGGGGTATAATGGTAAAATGTTCCTAAGCATTTCTAGCGGTGACTAATATTCAAATAGAGCATTGTCATATTTAAATATTAATCTAGGTTGTCAAGGAAACAGTCATAGCAATCAAGGCATGGCTATCCAACCGGGTTTAGCAGTAAAATTATGCAAGTTTTATAAATCAGGCCATGAGGTGTGTTTATAAAAGCTGGGACAACAGTATTCATCAAAGGATGGGATTGCACTTGCCGTTCTCCCAACCCTCGGGGGATTCCTGCCCGGGGTCTTGGTCTCCAAACTCCTGCTCGTAGACCTGCTCCTTCTCGAGTCCTTCCTCGTTCACAGCGGAGTCTACGGCACACACAACAAACATCCAATAAATAAAAGAAAAAGCTTTTATTGAGCTCCGAAAGAAGGAACGGAAAATTGAGAGCAAATGGTAATGACATGATCATTTTTGAGTATGGACTGGATGGGGTGGTGAAAAATATACTGGTGACTATTGTGGTGGAGTTTGGGGTCAAACGGGATTAATTTGGCGCATGAAACGACGAGTTTAGTGGAGGTTTAGGGGCTGTTTAAAAAGAAAAGGGCCTTTCTGTAATTATGGAAAAGTTCAGGGGCCTCTGGCGAATATAACAGAGAGAGGGGGAATAGTGTCTGTGGACCGCGGGTTAATTTGTTTAAAGTTTAGGGGGTCATGTGCAAAGTGTGTAAGAGAGAGGGGGGTTTTATGTTTTTGGACTGCGGGTTATAATAGAGGAAAAGGCAGGGGGTTATGGGCAAAATGCCCTTCTTCTTTCGTTCGACAGAGCAGAGAGAGGGGGGGGGGGGGGGAATCGGCGGCGATGGCGGCCGAATCGCCGGCGACTGGAGCGGCGGTGGTGGACGGGAACAGGGGGAAAGGAGGGAGTGGAGTATGGCAAGTCCACCTGTGGGCTTACCACGGCCGGAGGTGGAGGGTGGAGGGCTGCCCACGAGAGCGGCGGCGGCGGCGGTGGCAATGCAGTGGGCGGCGGCGCTGCGGTGGCGGAGGGGGCGAATTGGGCGGCGCGCGAGCTGGTGGAGGTGGGGGTGGTGCCCGAGGGCCCTTTTATAGGCGCGGAGGAGCGGTGAGGGGGCGGGCCGACGAGAGGGGTTGGTCGGGCGGCGATAATGGCGGCCGTCAGCTTGAATTGAAGGCGGTCGGTGGGCTGGGGGTACGGGCGGCCCTGTGGTAGTGCTGTGTTCGTCGTGGCGTGGCGTGCGCGCTCGTGTGGCTGCGGTCTCGTTGAGCGGCGTGGTGACAGGACCACGGCGGGGCCGGCGGTGGCGTGGTCGGCGCGGGAGTTGCGTACGGCGGTCGGAGCGGCGGGCCGGGGTGTGGCGTGGCCGAGCGGCACACGGTAGCGATGGATGGGATGGTGGCGGGTCCGCGAGACCGGAGCGGTGGCGCAGTGACGGGCGGAGGTGGTCGGCGCAGCGGTGGTGCGGAGCAGAGCGTGGCGTGCAGCGATGGCAGCGGTGTACGGCGGTCGGGGTCCGGTGGCCGGTGGGCACGTGGGGCGGTGCGGTTCCGTGTGCGCCGGAGGTGCTCGTCGACGGGAGGGCGGAGCCGGCGTGCACGGTAGTGCCGAGCCGGAGTGCAGCGGTGGGGGGGCGGAGCGGCGATGGCCGGGTGGCGAGGGGACATCCGGCGGCGTGCACGGCGTCGGGATGGGGAGCAGAGGGGTGAGCGGAGGTGGGACCGGCGGGAAGGGGGGGGGGTGGTCGGCGGCGAGCGGAGCAGGGCGCTCGGTGGGCAGGGAAAACAGAGGAGGGGGAAAAAGAAAGGAGGGAAAGGAAAAAAAAGGAAAGAAAAAAGGGAAAGAAAAAGAAAGAGGAAAAAGGGGAAAAAGGAAAAGAGGGAGGGGAAAAAGGCGGGATTCGCGGCGGGAAAAACTGACAGGCGGTCGGCCAGCGGCGGTCGACCCAAGGGCGGGCGACGCGGGATGGGACGGAAAGAGGGTGGCGACGACAAGGCGAACAGGAAAAGAGGGGGGGGGGAACGGTGGTAACAAGAAGGACAAGGTTTTGGCGGAAGCGGGAGCTCGGGTGGTAAAAGATTTTGAAAACGTTTTTACCGGATGCATTACTTAGGTGATTTTCCAGAGATTAAAACGCAGGCGTTACAAACCTACCCCACTTAAAAGAAATCTCGTCCTCGAGATTCGGCTGGCTCCTAAAAAGGTGGGGGAACTCTTTCTTTAGGGCATCTTCTCTTTCCCACGTAGCTTCCTTTACGCTATGTCTACTCCACTGTACTCTGCATATTCGCACTTCGGAGTTTCTGGTTCTCTTGGTGACGGTGTCCAAAATTTTGACCGGTATTTCTTGATACCGTAGATCTGTCTGCAGGTCTATTTCCTCTTCCGGTATATGCTCTTCCTCAGGCACCCTCAGGCATTTTCTTAACTGTGAGACATGGAATACCGGGTGTATATCTGACATTACTTCGGGTAACTCCAATTGGTAGGCCACCTTTCCAACTTTCTTTTGCACCGGGTATGGTCCGATGTACCGAGGGGCCAACTTTCCATGGACTTGAAATCTACGGGTTCCTCGGATGGGTGAAACCTTAAGATAGACAAAATCTCCTGGATTAAACTCCAGTTCTCGTCTCTTCTTGTCTGCGTAGCTTTTCTGTCTGGACTGAGCTGCTCTCAACTTCTCTCTAATTTCAGCTACTTTCTCTTCGGCTTCTTTTATGAGCGCGGGTCCCACTAGTGTACGCTCTCCTACTTCTGACCACATTAAAGGAGTTCTGCACTTTCTCCCGTAGAGGGCTTCAAACGGTGACATACCTAAACTTGCCTGGTAACCGTTGTTGTAGGAGAACTCTGCATAGGGTAAACTTTGCTCCCAATCTCTACCATAGGTAAGGACACACGCTCTCAGCATATCCTCCATAATTTGATTTACTCGTTCAGTCTGGCCATCGTTCTGAGGGTGATACGCGGAGCTAAAGTCCAACTTGGTGCCCATAGCTTTATGCAAACCTTTCCAAAATCTCGAGGTGAACTGGGTCCCTCGGTCCGAAACAATTCTACTGGGCACTCCATGCAACTTTACTATGTTTTCCACGTAGAGCTTGGCTAGTTTCTCTCCACCATAATTCGTCCGTACAGGTAAAAAGTGAGCGACTTTAGTGAGTCGGTCCACTATTACCCATATCGAATCATGTCCCTTCTGTGTTCTAGGTAACCCTTACTACGAAGTCCATTCCTATCTCATCCCATTTCCAAACTGGAATAGGCAAGGGTTGTAATAAACCTGCGGGTTTCTGGTGTTCGGCCTTAATTCTTTGGCAGGTGTCACAATGGGCGACAAATTGAGCTATGTCAGCTTTCATTCCTTTCCACCAATAGTTCTGCTTTAAGTCCAAATACATTTTGGTGGATCCTGGGTGAATGGAATATTGCGAGTTGTGAGCCTCGTCCATGATTAACTGTCTAAAGCCTCCTTCCTTAGGCACACAAATCCTATCCTTGTACCACAGCGTTCCTTTGCTGTCGACTCTAAAGTTTGGTGCCTTATTTTCTCCGGTGTGCTTGCAGATCTGCACTAAGTCCTTGTCTGTTCCCTGGGCTCCTCTGATCCGGTCCTCCAGAGTGGGCTGGATCATCAGCTGGTGGCTAGCATTCTGGGGAATGATGTGCACATTTAATCGTGCCATTTCTTCTTGCAGGTGGGCACTCTTGGGTCTGTAGGATTTTCGGCTCAGGGCATCTGCCACTACATTAGCTTTGCTAGGGTGGTAATGAATTTCCACATTATAATCTTTAACCAATTCTAACCACCTTCTCTGTCTGAGGTTCAGATCCGGTTGGGTGAAGATATACTTTAAGCTCTTATGATCCGTGTATATTTCACACTTGTTTCCAATTAGGTAGTGTCTCCAGATTTTGAGTGCGTGCACTACGGCTGCAAACTCTAAGTCATGCGTTGGGTAATTCTGCTCATGAGGTCTAAGTTGTCGGGAGGCATATGCCACAACCTTCCCATCTTGCATGAGGACACACCCTAATCCTTGGCGGGACGCGTCACAGTAAACGACGAAATCCCTGTGAATATCTGGTAGGGTTGAAACTGGGGCAGCGGTCAGTCTTTTCTTCAACTCTTGGAAACTCTTTTCGCACGATTCATCCAATTAAATTTCTTCTCTTTCTTGAGTAACTCTGTCATGGGTCTAGCTATCTTGGAAAATCCTTCAATAAACCTCCGGTAATACCCAGCTAAACCCAGAAAACTTCTGATCTCACTCACATTGGTTGGTTGTTGCCAGTTCGAGACTGCTTCTACCTTCTCTGGGTCCACTGCTACCCCTTCTGCGGTCAAAATGTGACCAAGGAAAGCTACTTTTTCCAGCCAAAATTCGCACTTGCTAAATTTGACATAGAGCTGGTGTGATCTCAACGTTTCCAACACTACCCGTAGGTGTTGTTCATGCTCTTCGGCACTCTTGGAGTAGATGAGTATGTCGTCTATAAAGACTACGACAAACTTGTCCAGTTCATCCATAAATACTTTGTTCATAAGGTTCATGAAGTAAGCCGGTGCATTGGTGAGTCCAAATGGCATTACCGTGAACTCATATTGTCCGTAACGGGTGACAAAAGCGGTCTTTGAGGTGTCACTCCCCTTAATTTTCAGTTGGTGGTACCCGGTCCTTAAGTCAATCTTGGAAAAGTACTTGGCTCCTTTCAACCGATCAAAGAGATCATCAATTCTAGGGAGTGGGTATTTGTTCTTGATAGTGACATCATTTAGTGCACGATAGTCGATGTACAACCTCATGCTCCCATCTTTCTTTCTTACAAAGAGTACTGGGGCTCCCCAAGGGGACGTACTGGGCCTGATAAATCCCATCTGTTACAATTCTTCTAGTTGTTTCTTTAACTCTGCTAACTCTGAGGCCGCCATCCTATAGGGTCTCTTGGCTATAGGAGAGATTCCAGGGACAAGTTCAATAGCAAACTCTATGTCCCTATCCGGTGGCATTCCAGGTAGAACTTCAGGGAAAACATCAGGATATTCTCTGATTACCGGGACTTCTTCTATGATTTTTGTTTCCATACTAAAGATCATAGGGTCTGGTCCACTTCCCTTGGTGTGACAGGTTACTTGCATTCCATCTGGGTTGGTGAGATGCACTATTTTATCCGCACAACCTATGAGACCATTGTGTTTGCCTAACCAGTCCATTCCAAGGATCACATCTATTCCTTTGGACTCTAGTACTACCAGGTCTGCTATAAACTCTACCCCACTTAAAAGAATCCGTACCCGCGAACAACCTAGTTGGCACTTAATATCACCTCCACGTGTTCGGGTTAGTAGGGGTGTCTTTAGTAGTACTGTAGATATTTTGTGCTTTTCCACAAAACTTGATGATATGAAAGAATGCGATGCTCCAGAATCAAATAATACTGTTGCCAAAACTGAACTGACTAGGTACTCACCGAGTACTACTCCTTGTGCTCCTTGAGCTTCCTGCGCGTCGATGTGGTTGACGCGGGCTCGTCCATACGACTGCTGGGTGTTGTTGTTGTTGCTGCTGCCTGTGTTGGTGCTGCGGACGGGTACACGGTTGGCTCCAGACACGGGTGGCTTGGGTCCATTCACCGAGTTGGAGTAGACTGATATCGCAAGCTTGCTCCTAGGGTATGGGCAATCCGCGATGTAATGTCCGGTCTCACGGCAGTTGAAACAGGCTCTCGCATTGCTGTTGTTGGCTGTGGCTTGACTGACTTTGCTCTGTGGCGGCTTTGAGGTGTTCTGGCTCTTGTACTAGTTGTTGGGAGCCTGGGAGCTTGTAGCCTGAAATTGGGTCTTATACTGCATGGGGACCTGGGGTCTAGGTGCAGCATAACCGGAGCTCCTGGGTTTCTGCGAGCGATCCAGCTGACGGTTCTTGCTCTCCAGGAACTTGCGCTTGTTCTCTTGCCTAGCATCCATTCTGGCCCTCTCTGTGACAATGGCCTTGTTCATCAGTGTATTGAAGTCAGGGAAACAGTGGGAGACTAGCAGGGCTCGAAGGTCTGGATGCAACCCTCTGATGAAAGCGTCCTGCCTCTTTGCATCTGTCTTCACTTCATCTGGTGCGTAACGCGCTAGCTCAGTGAACTCGTGGGTGTACTCTTCCACAGTCTTGTTTCCTTGCTTCAGTGCACAAAACTCATCTGCCTTGCGCCTCATGGTGGCGTCGGGGATGTGGTAGCGACGAAACTCCTCTTCAAACTCTTTCCAGGTGATTGCGGACTCATTCGGGGAAGCTGCACAATATGCATCCCACCAAGCTAAGGCAGTTCCAGTGAGCTGGTGGGAGGTCAGAAGAGCTTTGTCACGGTCTCCGCATCCAAATGGTTCCAGCTTTCTCTTGATAGTTCTCAGCCAGTCATCTGCTTCCAAGGGGTTGCTGGACCCTCCAAAGGTGGGTGGTCTGGTTCTCAGGAAGTTGGTCAACTTGTCACCCGCATTGGGCCTACGGGCTGTCTCCTGGCGGCGGCTGGCATTCCACACATTTTGCATGAACATGGTGTGGTGGTACAAAGCTTGTGCCAGGTTGAAATCTGGTGGGAGTGGGGGCACAACAAAAGATCCCTCATTCTGACTTCCTGGATGACTTGCTTCTGGTCTGCCTCCTACAGGTGCTTGTCCTTCAGGTTGGTTTTCTCCCATGGGATCCTGTTGATCCACTTCCTGGTTCTCGGGGTTCTCTCTTCTTCCTTCTGGTTGTTCTCCTCCAGCAGGAGGGGCGCGTCTCTGAGAGGCGCTAGCACGAGTGTTCACCATCTATAGGTTTGAGCAAGGCCTTCGTGAGATTGAGTTAAAATGTTGTTTAGTTGATTAGCTCGCATTTTGAAAAGGCAGAAACACTTCTGCCGAGCCACACACAGCACACAAGCTAACAAACAAACACACGAGGTTTCATTCCAACAGCTGAGGGTTACAACAAGACTCGCACTTCAGGGCGGGGTACAGGACATGTTAGGGAAAGCTACTGCTAGGGGTACAAGGGTTCTGCGGACCGAGCTGGCTTCATTCCCATCTGAGTGCTTGACTCTGGGCCTACTCGCGAGGCGAGCTCTCCTCTGGGTTGGTGCGCTCTTCTGGTGGTGCAAGTCGTGCCTGCTCAGCCTCGGTCAAGGTCCCATTCTCCCGAGGCGGCTCAGACGGTCCTTCTTCAGCGGGCGGTGATCCTGCCGGAGTTCCTGACAGTGCCTGTGGGTTTCCCACAATTTCTCCCCATGCCATGATAGGTGTTCCAAGTAGGACATGGGGTTCTCCAATTGCCGGAACAGGCGTTCCACTTCTGGTCCAATCCTGGATACGCAGGTCCCGAGCCTGTCTGAGGCTTTCTTGGGCGACTGCCTCATTGCTGATGGCAGCAGCAGTTCTTGCTTCAGCTTGGGCCACCTGGACTTGGTGCATGCGGACCGAGAATTCTGCTTGTTCGGCCCGGGAGGTTTGTTCCCTCAGGCGTTCAGCCTGCTCGTCAAAGAGTTGGTCCAAGGAATTGAGGTAGGTGACCACTTGGTACAGGATGGGTTCCTCTTGACGGCGCTGCTCCAAGTCCCTTACGCGGGCTCGCCAGATTGCACTTCTGACGACCGGCGGGAAGTACCTCATTGGAGTGGGGACCAGGTGCCTTTCAAAGATCCCGCACATGAAGCGGAGGGCTTTCCTGAGAGCCAAGGGGTAGGTGTCCTGGTGCCTGAATCCTGTGGCGGTTGTACGCCATGCTTCGACAGGGTGGAGATCACTCTTGGCGACAACTATGACCACTCTGCAGCGTTGGGTCCCATGGTGCTCATACTCCCTGCTGTAGTACCTCAGGCGTTCAGGTACACCGAGGCGTTCCAGCGCGGGGATCAACAGGCTAGCGAAGCCTGGTGTGACTGGGCAGACTCCCTGGATCCATCCTTCTTCCGCCATCTGAAATCAGGGGAAAACAAAACTTGAACAGATGCAGGATAAAAGACGATCTTTATTGCATAACATGGCGGGGTACAAGGATCATGGGTACATCGATGCTAAGCTGGTAGCGCTAACTAGGTACAACAGACTCTACTCAAGGAGGAGTTAGACTAAGTGCTAGTCTAAACTAGGACTCTACTCCAGGCAGACTCGGCGTTTCTTCAGAGGGAGCTGATACTCTGGCACTTCATCTTCGGTCTGTGTGCCTGCATCCATGTGGGTCATCTCAGGCTCTCCTTCCAACAGCCCATTCTCCCTTCTGTAGGCTTCAAGCCTATCCATGTACTCAGAGTAAGCCTGGCATCTAGCGTGTTGAGCAGCTAGGGAGCTGACAGCCTGAGTAGCTGTCACCTTCTGAATCTCCAACTCTCTCTTCACTTCTTCCAACTCCTTTTCCGCCTTCTCGGCTCTGCGGATCTGGTGCCTCAGCTGTCCCGATGTCTCTCGGTACAGCCTATCTAAGCCCATGAGGTAAATGGACAAGTGGGACACAGTGTCCTCCATATCTTCATCTCTCCCAAGGTTCCTCATCTGGGCAATCCACTCGCGTCCTCCACTCTCCAGGGGTGGGGTAAAACCTAGTGCTGTTCCCACGAGGTACTGCCTGTAGAGTGTGCGGAGGCACATCAGGGCTCTTCTTGCGGCTTTGCGGTAGGCGTTGGGGCGGTCGTAGCCGGTGGCGTGGACAAACCAAGGTGCCACTTCCTTGTATAGTGAGCTCTTCCCCACGAAAATGAACATATGGCACCGACGGGTACCATTGGTGGTGAACTCCCGGCAAAAGTACTCGGGGGTCTCTGTGACTCCAACGTGCTCCAGGCTGAGCAGCAGCAACTTGGGGAGGCCAGGTTCTGCGGGGCAGACTCCTTCACCCCAACCCTCGTCAGCCGGCTGGGCCATCTGGAACAAGTCAAAAAGTCGTCGGTGAGTACTTGTGTGGGGAAAAGGTTTAGGCAAGAACAACTAGTGGGAAAAGATTAGGTAGGGTCAAGATCCTAGGGGTACGTCCTACGGCCAACCTATCGGCTCTGATACCACCTGAAGCGTCCCCTCGAAAGAGAGAACTTAATGTGATACAAATACCAGTCCCAGGATGCTGGTTCACATTATTACAACAGATAGTTCAGTACAAAAACAACATTACGGGAGACGGTGGCATTGCAGGGCCACAACAAACAGAACTAACACTAAGCTCCAGATAAAAAGGTTGAAAACGTAGAGGTCTTCATCAGAGTGGCAACGCATGCGGCCTCTAGCGGGTGACCCTAACACACAGGCAAAGGTTGGGTGCAGAACGAACCCCACTAGACGATATCCTTAGGCACAAAGTCCGGGTCTGCCTCTGCAACAGATTAAGCAAGGGTGAGTACATACGTACTCAGCAAGCACATCCACAACCACGGAGGGTATAACGGAAGTATGCACAGGATAGCAACAAGGAACGCTTATGGTTTATTTAGCAGCAAAGCAAATTTTATTACACATGCAAAAGGTTGGTTTTCGCAATGGGTTGTCACAAATAGTACTTTTAAAAGGAACAGTAAGTGTAATACTTTTTCGTACAAGATTTTGTTGCTACCAGATTTCCCATCTGTCGTAGCCCATGTCAAAACATTTCTCAGCTCAACCAAACACCAACACATTCTTACCCCAAAACAGGGGACTAGTGAAGTGACCAAGCCGTAACTCGCCCAATACCGTGGACACGGCTATCCGGATAGGTTTTAACTCTGCAGAGGTGTACACAACCACAAGTAGGCTACCACAACATGGACACCTTAGTGCCAGTGCAGCTCCTATCAAAGCCATTACCCACCATAGCTAGACTGACAAGTTATCACAGACGCGACCAGGGGTTAGCCACCCACCGACGAGGTCCTAACCAGGGGCATACCTCACATAGATCGTATCCCCGGCTCCACGGCCTTCTGTTGCTCACCAGCACACCACATAACCAACAGCTTAACTAGTGGGATTTATGCTAGGCCGTTGCCACATACAACGGTCGAGTGGTGGTACAATAAATGGGTTAGGCTAGATGACACATCAACATCATCCCAAAACTTGTGATAGGATAGACAACTCCCGCCATGCTCAACCACACAGGTTCGAGCTCACCTCGGTATTTCACACAGAAATACCGTCTGTCTCATCCCACACGGGTACTCATTTTATTTACACAAATCATCTCTTTTATTTTAAAGCACGCACCTAGTTGCTTTTGTAAACGCCAAGTATTTGTCATGGGGGTATAATGGTAAAATGTTCCTAAGCATTTCTAGCAGTGACTAATATTCAAATAGAGCATTGTCATATTTAAATATTAATCTAGGTTGTCAAGGAAACAGTCATAGCAATCAAGGCATGGCTATCCAACCGGGTTTAGCAGTAAAATTATGCAAGTTTTATAAATCAGGCCATGGGGTGTGTTTATAAAAGCTGGGACAACAGTATTCATCAAAGGGTGGGATTGCACTTGCCGTTCTCCCAACCCTCGGGGGATTCCTGCCCGGGGTCTTGGTCTCCAAACTCCTGCTCGTAGACCTGCTCCTTCTCGAGTCCTTCCTCGTTCACAGCGGAGTCTACGGCACACACAACAAACATCCAATAAATAAAAGAAAAAGCTTTTATTGAGCTCCGAAAGAAGGAACGGAAAATTGAGAGCAAATGGTAATGACATGATCATTTTTGAGTATGGACTGGATGGGGTGGTGAAAAATATACTGGTGACTATTCTGGTGGAGTTTGGGGTCAAACGGGATTAATTTGGCGCATGAAACGACGAGTTTAGTGGAGGTTTAGGGGCTGTTTAAAAAGAAAAGGGCCTTTCTGTAATTATGGAAAAGTTCAGGGGCCTCTGGCGAATATAACAGAGAGAGGGGGAATAGTGTCTGTGGACCGCAGGTTAATTTGTTTAAAGTTTAGGGGGTCATGTGCAAAGTGTGTAAGAGAGAGGGGGGTTTTATGTTTTTGGACTGCGGGTTATAATAGAGGAAAAGGCAGGGGGTTATGGGCAAAATGCCCTTCTTCTTTCGTTCGACAGAGCAGAGAGAGGGGGGGCGCTGCGGTGGCGGAGGGGGCGAATTGGGCGGCGCGCGAGCTGGTGGAGGTGGGGGTGGTGCCCGAGGGCCCTTTTATAGGCGCGGAGGAGCGGTGAGGGGGCGGGCCGACGAGAGGGGTTGGTCGGGCGACGATAATGGCGGCCGGCGGCTTGAATTGAAGGCGGTCGATGGACTGGGGGTACGGGCGGCCCTGTGGTAGTGCTGTGTTCATCGTGGCGTGGCGTGCGCGCTCGTGTGGCTGCGGTCTCGTTGAGCGGCGTGGTGACAGGACCGCGGCGGGGCCGGCGGTGGCTTGGTCGGCGCGGGAGTTGCGTACGGCGGTCGGAGCGGCGGGCCGGGGTGTGGCGTGGCCGAGCGGCGCACGGTAGCGATGGATGGGATGGTGGCGGGTCCGCGAGACCGGAGCGGTGGCGCAGTGACGGGCGGAGGCGGTCGGCGCAGCGGTGGTGCGGAGCAGAGCGTGGCGTGCGGCGATGGCAGCGGTGTACGGCGGTCGTGGTCCGGTGGCCGGTGGGCACGTGGGGCGGTGCGGTTCCGTGTGCGCCGGAGGTGCTCGTCGACGGGAGGGCGGAGCCGGCGTGCACGGCAGTGCTGAGCCGGAGTGCAGCGGTGGAGGGGCGGAGCGGCGATGGCCGGGTGGCGAGGGGACAGCCGGCGGCGTGCACGGCGTCGGGATGGGGAGCAGAGGGGTGAGCGGAGGTGGGACCGGCGGGAAGGGGGGGTGGTCGGCGGCGAGCGGAGCAGGGCGCTCGGTGGGCAGGGAAAACAGAGGAGGGGGAAAAAGAAAGGAGGGAAAGGAAAAAAAGGAAAGAAAAAAGGGAAGGAAAAAGAAAGAGGAAAAAGGGGAAAAAGGAAAAGAGGGAGGGGAAAAAGGCGGGATTCGCGGCGGGAAAAACTGACAGGCGGTCGGCCAGCGGCGGTCGACCCAAGGGCGGGCGACGCGGGATGGGACGGAAAGAGGGTGGCGACGACGAGGCGAACAGGAAAAGAGGGGGGGGGGGGAAACGGTGGTAACAAGAAGGACAAGGCTTTGGCGGAAGCGGGAGCTCGGGTGGTAAAAGATTTTGAAAACGTTTTTACCGGATGCATTACTTAGGTGATTTTCCAGAGATTAAAACGTGGGCGTTACAATAATCATGATGCATAGACTGCATATGAATCTTGTTATGATACACATAAACGGATACTGAAACCGCCATGATTTTCTGCAGCAAACAATTATCTTAGCGAGGAGCAAATGGATCTTGATCGAAATTGAACACTCACCATCCCCCAAGAAAGGCCCTTCCAGCCCTTGATCCCCGTCCTCTCCCCGTATTCCCAAACCACAAACCAGCCACATCGCTGTCACCCTGCAACACAAATCCCCATCCCAGATTCAGTCATCGCAGTATTGCCCCAGGCGCTTGGGCAGAGTGACCCAGCGCGTAGGGGTAGCAGAGGCAAAGGCGGTACCACTCAGCGACGCTGGAAGACGTGGACAGCCCAGGTGGGCAGCGAGAGCGCGTTTGCTGGCTCCGATATCGCGGCGAGCGCCGCCGCCGCCGCTAGGGCCACGCCGCCCGTGAGGCGGGCGTTAGGAGGAGATTAGGAAAGTCAACGGTGGGAGCGAGGGTCTAAGTGTTAAAATTTTTTACCTCTCTACGTGACCATCGGATGGAAATCCAGCGACTATGATGGAAGTTTGTATAGTTTACACATGAAGCTAGTTTGCATAGGATACATTGCCCATATCATTAGCCTACGGTGTTTCTAAAATATAAGATTTAGATATCTTGTTTTAGGACAAATGACGTAGATGTCTGTAAACTCAAAGAAATATCAATGTTCAGTAAATCTTATTCTTTTTATCGTATTAAAAGAGGCAGTCTCCTTGAAACTATGCAGAGTAAATATCCACACCTTTATAGCCAACAAAAGAACGTACCTGTTAAAATTAAGCTGATGCTGGGCTTCTTATCTGCAATAATTTTGACTTTAATTAACAAAAATTCGATAACAATGAAATATCCAAAATAATGGTAACAATAATTGGGGGAAAACACAAATTTATGCATATCCCTCGACTTTGTGACGGATTCAAACGGGGCCTTACGGAGGAGCAAGGGCAGCACGATCTAGATTCTGGAATACGAGACCTCCGCATCTTTTGTACGAAGCAGAGTAATGTCCTTTGCATATTCAGATAATCAGATTGTATACCTGACGAGTCGGCCCCCGCCGTGGCGTTGACATTCCAGAACCGCCTTGTGGAGTAGCGGAGGTAGCACCCGGCGAAGAGCGCGCGCCCCTCCGTCACCGGCACGCAGGACGCCACGGCGCCCGCCGCGTCGCGGAGACACCTTGTGCACGTAGCGCCGTCAAGGTTCTCCCAGCACTGTGCGAGCGCGAACGCGGTGGCACCGCCGGCCGCCGCCGATCCAACCCCGAACCCCATGCTCCCGGGCGCCGCCGCCGTGGCAGTAACGTTGGCCAGCGCGACGCGCACCGCGTCCCCGAACCCACGCGGGTCGGCGGCGGTGTAGTTCACCTCGCCGCCGCACACGGTGCTATCATTGCCGCTGTCGACGGCCTCTCCGAAGAAGGGGTAGTTGCCCTACCGTCCGAAGCATCCGTCGAGGTAGATCCTGCCACCGACACTCGGGTAGCACTTGGGGAGCAATGACCTGATGGTGGCGAAGCAGAGCTTGCAGTCGGCGGGGGAGAGGTCGCGGAAGCACTGACCGAGGCCGAAGACGGTGTTAGAGTCCCCGCTCCCGATGCTGTACGCGCCGAAGCCGTACGCGCTCACGATAGTGTTGAGGCTGTTCATGGCGGTGACGAAGTTGTTGGCCAGCGCCAAGCCGGAGCCGGCTAAACCCAGCGCGCACACCTGCCGCACCACGGATGAGCGCGGGTCGCCTGCGGCTGCGCCGCAGAGCGCCAGGAGGAGCGCGATAACGAGCCGGGCCCGGGAGGGCGCCGCCATGCGCAAGACGGAGCGGTGGCGTGGTGATGGCGGACGAGCGGAGTGATAAGAACGAAGGAACTGTCTTTGCCAGATTGTTGTTCCCCGCTCCAGCTCCATTGATCCCAAATTGGGATTTTGGAGGTCTTTGGCCGGTAAACAGTATTCATATTTCTTGGCTGACCACGATTGAATCTCTAGTCCTGAAGGGCGGCCACGGACCACCACCACACGGCTTACTGTCCAAACAAATTAGTGAATCCGCGCGTGGAACCACCACACCACTTTTTTTTTTAGAAGAACCACCACACCACTTCTCCTGATGTTTTGTCAACGGCTACGTTTCGTTGGGGGAAAAATGGAATCTTCAGTGAAATTCTTCTCCAAATGGTGGCGGTCATCGATCGAGACACTTCAAGAGTTTAAGCCTCAAGGCGTTGCTCTCGCTCGACGTATCGTACCTATGGAGTCTGAACCCATCTAAAGTCTCAACCGATGCATTCAGTAGAAAATTCCACGCGCGGATTTATGGACGCATCCAGTGCTGTTTGGTTCTAAAGCAGTAACGAAAACGCAAACGTAAATAGATAGCAGTGTTAACGTTAATAAAGTAACGAATAGCAGACTTTGTTTGGCTCGTGGGCTGTAACGTAAATGGAAACACAGAGCAGCACAGCGGCAGTTGCAAAGAGCAGCAGCGGTGACGGAACGCAGGCATGAGTGGTTGCCAGCGTGCTTGGAGGAAGCGACGGGATCCGATCCCCTCGTGATCCGGTGTAATGGAATTTGTACAGGAGCGGTATCCGTTTACTTGATATCCGATTACAGAGCATGGAAACCAAACAAAAAGTATCGCAAACGCTTTACGGTGTAATCTGATTACGTTACAAAATCACGAACCAAATACTATCTAAAGCCTAACAGGAGCTAGACACTACACATATTCATGTGCAAATGGAGTCATGTAGCGCCGATCGAAGACAGCTTGGTGTGCTTCATCACCAGTTAACACACCCGCGTTTGTTTCTCATTCGCTCGCCTCACCGTCATCTGCTACCCTGGATACCACCGTCTGCTCAATACGCTCTGCGTGTCGTCCCAGAGCATCGCTGCAGCTTTGCTGTCCTCTCCCTTCCGTGCAGTAACATGAGCGCCCTCTGCTGTTGTGGAGATTGCAATATCTATGATTTTTAATGTATTTCGATAGATGGAGCTATTCATGTACTATGGATTCAAATCAGTATTACACTAACTTTATTCGGGTTATGGACAGGGCCTCGATGGGCTGGGTGGGCGACCGCACAGGCCCCCACCCTGCAAGGAGCCCACCCCCACCCTGCAAGGAGCCCACCATCATGTGGCCATTAAACCTAGGCTAACCTGCAAATTAGTTAAGCAGGAAGACTATTAATACGGTGGTTTATCTCAGCTTCGCTTCTACTATGAAAAGCTATGTCTACTAACCATGTTTAGCCTTTAAGTACATCTGGATTTTTGTTCCTGGTTCAAATTAATTATTAAACGATGTGGTATACTCTAAATACAGATTGAGTCTTCCAATTAACCACTAATCTAGATTTTTCCTCTAGATGCCATATTATACATCGGAGTATGGCACCTCCTGTCAAAGGAGTAACCCTAGTACTCGCTAAGTACACATATATCTAGTTTCAGTTGTAGATAAATAGAGAATTGTAATTGGTAAATACAAGATATGATCGTTTAAATTAGAGGCATACTGTTAAATTTGCACTAGCCCCCCATATACAGCGGTACGCCCTGGTTATGGGCCGGGACTTGTTTGAGCTTGGGTTTTAAAATGATTTTTAGATTTGGAGGACATGCCTCCCCATGCATATGTATTTGTGGCCATAGGATTTATCTGAGCCGTTCATCCAACTCACATGATGTAACATCCTACCGTTGATTCTGTCATCTACGTGATTTCAAAATAAATGACCATGATAGATGATGTGGCTATAAGTAAATGTGAAAAATCCATGTTTCATATTTGGTCTCTTTCTTGGACCTTTTGGGTGTGTGCGTGTGAAGTTGATTTGGCTATCTTTCCGTCGGTTTTGTTGGCAAGGTGCATAGATGCGCACGGTGCGAGTGCGATTGGTGCATAAAGCGCACGGCGCCGACGTGGTGCTTGCTTCAGCAGCAGCTGTTTGGTAGGTGAGCGCGCACCGAACCTTCGATCATCGGCATTCAGCAGCTTATAAAGGGAAGAGAATGTGCACCGGGAATTCTTCCTGACTCGCCAAGGTAAATAATGTGCGCCGGGTGGCGGCGTTGCTCATCTATACGGCGTAGAACATCTAGAAAGAACGTAATTGTCAGATTTTTGCAAAGAAGTCAATGTTGACGCATAGAGTCTTGACTTTTCCAAAAAGCTGCTGGTTCGAGAAGCTAGCTAGCTGGTGGGAAAAGCAGCTGGTGTGAGAAGCTAGCTAGCCTGAGAAGTTGTCTTGTTTGGCAACCCAGCTTTTGGTTGTTTGTCGAGAATGCCCTTTGTATAAATGATAGAATTATGGTTGAACACTGGTTAATGTATTTATTTTACTTATTTTATATTTTCAAAATTGAAGTGCTAATAAAATACTATTGGCTAATAACCTTGTCCATTTCAAAGTTGACATGTTTTTACCGAGCATATATATTATCAAGATTGACATGTTTTTTCCCAGCGTATACAGCTGGTTAAACCTGTACTGAAATATATGCATCTCTTCCTCTTCGGCATTCATTTACACATCAAAAGAAAATTCATTCGACATTCATTTATTCTAGAGGATCCTTTACTTTCAGTAAACAGGGACCAGATGTATGCAAAATCAAGCAGCGGATTAACCAAATCGGCATACGCTAAACCAGTTTCAAACTAAGTCCATCTACATGTCCAACATTGCACAAAGGATACAACTTTTTTCCCCTCTAAGATTTCTTTCGATGGATTTGGCGCTGCATGTTGAGGAATGGTGCCTGTCACTAATTGAAGAGGGGCATCCTTCCTTGCACCGAGGGGCTTTGCCCGTCACTGCAGCAAAGACGAATCTCCAGTCATGCAGAGAATCAGCGGCGGCGGCGGCAGAAGAGGAGGGTCGATTGGATAATGGAGCCAATCTGCTGCGGGTCGATTGGAGGAGCGGAGATCCACGGGGTCACGGGAGCAGCGCTGATGGGCTGACCTGTTACAGGATGGGGAGGCGCGTTCGTCGGCGGGGAAGAGGCGGCGCTGGAGATCCATGGGGCAGCGCCAAGTCGGAGATGCAGCAGATGGGGATTGGGACCTGGTACGGGGAGGGTAGGGCATCGCAGATCTGCGGGAGGTACTGCTCCTCGTCGCCGGGAAGGGCATCGCAGATCTCCGGAGCTCGAAGGAGGTGCGACGGGAGGGGCGAGTCGAGTCGCCCTCGGCCTATTCGGGGGAGGGGCGACGTGCGACGGGAGGAGCCGAGGAACAACGATTTCGTGATATATATACCAGTGGCAATTGCGGGTAATTTCTTTGAAGTTGTAGGGGAGATTGAAAACCATCATCCGCAGAAGCTCGGGAAGCGTCTCCCGCCGAGCTTTTCCCTCACAGGTTAAATATGAGCTTTTGGTTGTCTGGCTTGTAGGAAAAGTAGATCCGTTTGGGGTAGATTTTAGCTTTTTCAGTTGTTTGAAGTAGCAAAAGCTCCTAGAAGCTACCCCAAACAGGGCCTAAGGAGGAGGTGTAGCTTAGGGTCCGGGAGGCTGCCTGTGGTGCAGTGCAGGGCTATGGGCCTAATGTTTTATTTATGTTAGTTCCTCGAGAAATTGCAAACCTTCTATGTAATTCGATCTCTGTAACAGTCCGCTTGCTTTCTTTTTTATTAAATGACATAGGAGTGCTTAGATCTTTTAAAAAAAGGAAGAGAAAAATGCAGCGGCAGTTGAGCTTGGGCCCCCGAAGAGCGCGCGAAGAAGTATCATATGGGCCGTATGGACACCACTTACGCGGGGGTGGAAAGTTCATGGGCCCACCCTAGCACGTGTGGATAAACTGGGTGGGCCACTGCGAGGAATAGTCGGCACTTCCTGTTTCTTACGATGATGGGCCTCACCCACTTTTTCCCTCATGTTTGGGCTCGATATGGGCTTCAAAGCCCGTAATTGCCAAGTTCCGGCCGCTGAGCGGGCGCGTCTGCCGCCACTGCAGCAAGCAGTTTCCGGTCTCGCCGCCGTCAGCCGACAGAGAGCAGCGGCCCCCCGCCGACTTGGAGCCGGACAGCCGGTGGTGAGAATATGGGGTCAGCAGCGTTGCTGCCGACGCTGCGGCTGAAGCGGGAGGTGGACGCCGCCATCCGCGACACCCTCGACAAGGTCCTCCTCCTCCGCTTCGGCCGCGCCGCCGACGCTTCCTGCCTCCACCTGGACGACATCGTGAGTACCTCCCCCCCACCCCACGATGTCCTTCCAGTTCCCCTTTCGCCAACGTAGCTAGAGGCTGATTCCGCGCGGCGATTTCGAACTGAATAGCTGCTGTTCGCCAACGTACTATTGGATTTCTCAATAGTGGAATTGGTTCGTTAATCAGAGCGGATCTGTGTAGACATCATTGGGTTCGCACTGCTTCATGGATCTGTTAATAGTGAAACTAGAAAGTCACGGGGGGATGGAATGCTGAGGAAAGTGTATGATGTGCTGAGAACATAAACACACAAGCAATGACTACGTTTCCCTATTTATCTGTTGTGAGTCAGCCACTGATCGCGATCTCTCTAGGTGTCAAAAAAGGACTATTAATTTGGTATGCAGATCCTTTGGTTATCTACAAACTGTTCCAAATTGCGCCTTTGTATAACTGTATGTATGAACCGTGCAAATCCATCATTTTGACCATAGGCAGTGACCTGTATTCTAAATTAGCAGCTATTACTGTTAAATCTGAAACACATTACAGCCTGAAAAAATGGTAGCCACTGTAACTCCCAACACATTTGGTCTCATTTCTTCAGTAGCCACTGCACGCATACTTCTTTAGCCATCTGGTATGACTCCCAACACATTTGGTCTCATTTCTGCGAGGAGGCTTTTTATTCACATAATTCCCATATGTTAAGTTTATGGCTTCCGTATGTCTGGTTATATATATTTTCTCATTCATCCTGTTTTAACAGCTGGCTAAATCTTCTTGGGACATATCCAAGTTTGCTACGGTAGCATTGGTTGACATGGATTCTGAGGAGATTCAAGTTTACATTGACTATTTTGATATTACTTTGGTTCCAGCAACCATTTTCTTCTTCAATGCCCATCACATGAAGATGGATTCAGGGTAGGCTCCATTTTTTTGCTCGCTGAATTTGAATTGGTAAACTGTTGAAAACTGATATCTAAGGTATAGGACGCTGAATAGCTGAGAAGGAATAGGATCAATAGTAAAGAAGTACACTGTGGAAGGTATGGCGTGAATATTAAGGAATTAATTGTTAAAACGAATAATTAGTTATTGATTCTGTTAACTGTTTATGAGAAGAACTTGTGCGTCTGCATTATCTGAAGTGGCAACCTAATGATGCCTGAGGAACTTAGAATAATGACTATTGAATCATTTGCAAATGTTGTACACTGTTTTCATATAGTTATTAACAGAGACATGTATCCTGACATGTAAATGACTTATAGTACTTCAAAACTACAGACCACTGAGTTGCTGTGAAATTCTGTTCTTCCTTATTTAATATAATTTCACAAGGTTAAATTTATTTTATTACATCCCAATATGAATTGAAAGTAGATATCAACCAGCAAAGATAATTTTCTATTGCTGTGTCTCTAGCTTTATTCTGCATCATACTTTAGATGCAACAGGAATATGACAAGCTTATTATAACTTATACATACAGGACACCAGATCACACAAAATGGATAGGCTCTTTCAGTAGCAAGCAAGACTTCATCGATGTAGTTGAGGTCAGTGAACCATGAATACTCCACTGTGCATTTTATATTAGCTTCTTCAGTTATCTGACTACCATATCTTCCTTTGCAAAATTTGTACAAAAAAAGGAGAACTGGGGTGATTGTGGATTGTATATATGTCCTGATTTTGTTGAATCAACAAAAAAATTTAGATTACTTTATATCAATTTAGTCCTATATGAGTGCACACCAGGATATTAGGATACTGTATATCAATTTAGTCCATGATTATATGAGTGCGTACCAGAAATGAGAAACTTCACAACATGTGGACGTACTATATGACTGTTGTAATATCCTGTATTTTTGTTGTACATTAGCTTCCCTGTATCACTTCCCTGCTCTTAAGCCCAATCTTTCACAACATGTGGTAGGACAATGTTTATCACAAACAAACAAAAATATCTACAGTGCGCTACAGTGTCTGATGCGACTTTTTCGCCAATTTTTCGCGGGAACTAAACACACCCCTTGTTTGTTTGTACACCGTAGTAGGATTGGATTACGTCAAAAGAATCATATGCATACTTGAAGAATATAACTTTCCCTCTTGGTGCCTTAATCTATATGATTCTGAACGCAAAATATAATAGTAGGCTGTAGCCTTTTGAAGCCATCATAAGATTTTTTTAATTCAGAAAGCTTTATTCCTTCATCTTTAGAACTTCGCTAAAAACTTGTATTGATAACACTGCTTGTACTCATGCTTTCTGCATTCAAATTGTAATTGGCTAGTGCCCTTTAAATTTAAAACAAGTGCTATCTTAGCAACTTCTGATTTTTGAACCTCTCGACTGCAAACAATAGGTACATATACAACGTTAGTACAAGAAATATATTGTGAGTTCTGATATAACGTCTAATTCCAATCCTATTTCTTACCTAGAGTAGGTGGTCTTTTCATAGAGTCAGTATCCATCATAGGTTTTTTGAATTTACAGTGCTCATCTCCTTGATCTTTTGCACTTCACTAAGAGCTTGTGCATTGGCAGCACTGCTGGTACTTGCTCCTTGTACATCTAAACTATAATCTGAATATTCTCTGGAAAAATAGAAATCAAAAGTTTTGTTATATCAAATTTGTTATAAATGATAATGGACAGTTGCAGAAATATGTGTTACTAGTACCAAATATCTTACAGTGTGACCTCACAAGCTTGTGATGCATCATCTTGTCCAAAGTGGTCATAAATCCAGTGTGGAAAATAATTTTCACTTGACCTTTGCACTACTGATTTCACATTTTTCCTGCCTCCAACCATCTCTAGCAGCATCATTCCATAACTATAAACATCTGATTTTGTTGAGACGACTCCAAAGGTTCGAGACTGCACTTCAGGATCATGAATCCAACAGTTCCTCTAGCACCTGTCATTGAAAGCTTGCTCTCCTTGGTAAAACTCAATTTTGCCAAACCAAAGTCAGCAATCTTTGGGCAAAATTCCCGATCTAGAAGGATATTCTGAGGCTTGATATCAAAATGGACAATGCGTTTATTACAACTATTTTTTTTTTGAAAAGGGAAGCTTTATTGATCTTAGACAATTACATCAAGATGATATAATTATATAAGATCCAACCCGGCCTCTGCATAACTAAGATGCACACAGCCAATGAAAAAGAAAAAAAAGAGCACCATGACCTAGCAAACTACCACAAGCGCCTTCATCTTCATCCGCTTCACAAACCAAAGCAACTCTTGGACTATGACCAAAGCTCCCGAGACAACGCCTCCAACGAGGAAACAACACGCGCACGTGCCGACATTGTAATGACCCAACTAATTAAGACCAGATCAAATGTTTTCATGAGGGAGTAATTCATCTTAATCCAAACATTGCCTTCAACAAGGTCATTGTCAGGTTCAACCAATTAAGGCCAGACCTAGGAATTTCTTCCCGAAACCGGTGAATTAGTAGCAATTACCACCACGACCAAGTCACAACATGTTGCTTCCCCCTTCTTACCAGGCTAATGCTTCCATATAGACCAGCCCTGACCCACTTTAAACGGCCACGAACTCCAAATCCGGCAGACCATCTGAATTCGTAACGTGAGATACTATGCTGCAAAGTAGCCGCTGGGTACCCGTGCATAATCCATCAGGAATAAATTGCAGATGAAATCTGTCTTCGAGTAATAGAATCCGCGAATGAAGCCAAGGTGACTCATGTCTCTTGGTCTATATGAAAAGGAAAGGCGAAATTGAAGATGTCATCACCAGATGTAGTTGCAAAGTCTGGAGCTAGCCCTTCCAACACCAAGGCCGAAGGCCATCCATGCCAGCGTCGCCGCACGTCGACCCGCGCCGAATCCTCTTGTCCACCTCGGTCCCGCACCGGTCGACGCCATCCACGGGCCGCCAGCAACCCTCCGCCCGGGAGCCGCGACCACTCGCCTGGCCGCCACCGCAGCATGTCGAGGCCCCGGCCATCCACGTCGAAGCTCCTCCCGGTAGCAGATCCGCCGGCGCAGGCTCCGGATCCGGCCATTGGGGGCCCGGATCCGGCTTCCCCGGTGGCGATGGTGGCCTCCCGCGACGAACTCCGATCCGCCGCCCCTCCATTAACGGCAGCATCCGTCTTGAGGGGGATGTGGAAAGCCACGCCTCCACCATCCCTGCGGGCCGCACGGGCTTCCGGCGGCCGGCTCCGGCGGCGGCGCAGCGAGGGGGAAGGAGGGTGGGTGGCGGCGGTGGCAGGGAGGGCGTCCGCCCGAGCGCCCTCTCGTGACGTCCGCCCCCGTGTATTACAACTATGGTGCAAGTATTCTAACCCTCGAGCAATCCCAATTGCTATTGTATAGATCTTGTCCCATCCTAAAACTGTTTTAGGATTCTCTGAGTAGATGTACCTATCCAAAGAGCAATTGGGCATGTACTCATATATTAAGGCTCATTTTGAGCCCTCCAAACAAAAACCAAATAAGCTAACAATATTAACATGAGAGGTCTTGCCAATGCTCATAACTTCATTCACAAAATCTTCTCCTTGTCCTTTGGAATCATGCAACAATTTCACAGCAACTAGACGACCATCATCCAGCCTTCCTTTGAAAACCACACCATAACCACCTTCCCCAAGCCTATTATTAAGGGAAGACATTATCTTTGTTACTTCTGAGTACTTGTATTTCTTTGGAGCTAGTGATCCATATGAAATTATTAGGGCCTCAATGTTCCTTCCATTGCTTTTGCTAGTCTTTTTCCATGGCAAAAGATGTAGTTTTTCTCTCTTTCTACGCCGTACTAGCATATATATACATGGTAGCAAGGTTGCGGTTGCTGATATCGAAACTGAAATTAAAATAGATCGATGTTATATTTTTCTCTTAAAATTGTGAGGTGTTGTATTACAAGCATTTAGATTTCCATGTCCATTGTCAATTGTATTTATACCTTTCTTTAAAAAACTGAAGAGAAGAGGTGTGAGTTGATATATAAGGATTACCTATTTTGCTCAATTTGGTCATTTTTATATTTAATACATAAATTATGGATTGGTTCTCCTAATTTTCATTTTAGAACCCATGTGGAAATACGTAAATAAAATTCACTATTTCTTATCTGTTATTCCAAAATTTAAAAATCAAATGTAACCTGTTACTAGATATAACTATTAATCAATAATAATAACTTAAGTTTTGATTAATAATAATGATGATGACGTCAATGTAGGGTACCTATTAGTATTATCTTCTTGACAGTTCCATTGCTACCTGAAATTGCACAAAATATTTAGTCACAACGGCAGTACTTAGTGCTACAACGTCCGCTGGCATTTCGAAGTTTTTTAATGGACCGAACCGAACGCATGCATTTGTCCTTCCTGCTAAACTAAGAGCTGAGTAATTAACTTACCTGACGGCGGTGGCGATGGCAACTGCCATGTCAAGAGGAAGCCGTTGTCGATGAATTCCTTGTATCTACTCGCATTCGCCTTGGCAGACCGCACGAACACCGGCACAACGGTAGCTTTGCAGCCCTCCAAGAAGTAGCTGCCCAACCCATCAGGATGCTCGTCGGCGACCCGAACATACGTGTTGTTGCGGCATATCGTCTCCACAAGCCCCTCGTCTGGCGACAGCGGCTTTGTGCAGTTGTAGAAGATGAGGTTCTGATTGACGGGGCTGATGGAGAACGGAGCACCAAGTTTGGAGGAGGTGTTGGCCGCCGGGATGCGGCAGCCTTCTTGTTTAGACATATTGAAATCTGCCTTGGGGATCTCATCATCAACGATGAGCAAGGAACGGTTGTGGTAAGAGATGCTGAGGATCCGCATGGTGAACTCGCTCTGATAGTATCCGAGGTATGGGGGGCTGCTGTCACAGCAACGGACCTGGAACCCAATCCCCGCGCCGCAGGTGGTGTTCTGCAGGGCGTCCTCCGGGACGAGCTCAAACGGGAAGGAGATTGTCACGTTGCCGCATAGCATGGGTGCGCAGTGCTCTCCGCCTTGACCATCTGCTGCCGCCGCAGGCGCCAAGAGTGGTGGTGACAAGGCCACCCACACCGACGAGACCAAGATGAGCAACAAGGACGATGACGGAGCCATGGGAAAGGTTTCGGCAATGGCAGTACATACCGGGGACGATCAGAGGGGTGAATAGGGTGATGGAGGAGCACAAGTGGCTGAGCGAATGGTCAGGGCGAGACCGCGCGTCCTGTGTGTAGACTGTACCTACCGGCCGCCGACGGGCGGAGACGACCTTTTGACGGGGCAAAGCGATGACCGGCCCATTCCTCTGTCATTACAACGCGATGCCCGGTCTCGCACCGTCGTCCACGGGTCACGCTCTATGACCATGAGCAATCAGAGAATCGGAGGTGCTGACTGCTGAGTGCAGCTGCAGCCAAAGGAGAGGAGTAACACTATCTGTACGCATCCAGCTTAAGCAGTGATGTTTATCGGAATGCACAGAGCGCGGACTATTTCAACGCAGCACTAAACTTCTACAATAACATGCGAGGGGAATTTCTGTGACATTGTATTCTTTTTTCAGACGCTGATACTATATTGCATAGCTGGCCATCATCGGACGCGACGCTACGTGGCATACGGAAGATATCTGGGCCTCAGTCCTTTACCGGTCCATATCACGGTCCAACTTTTCATGATGGGCCCTTGCAACGGATGGGCTCGGCAGCATGGTGGCCTAGTCCATGTAGATCCGCCCTGCGAAGTCTGATACGTCGCCCGTCCCGACGACCGGCGTCGTCTGCACAGCTGCCGTCTCACCGTCGAGATGCGCGGCGGTGAACAGAACCATCCCCAGCCTCCGCATCCTCGGCCATCTCCTACGGCGCGATAGCAGCTGGCCTGGTGCCATCCCCATCTGGAGATCTCCCCTGAAAATCTCTCCACTCTGCGCCCTGATGCGGCCCTGAGGCACCGCCGGCTTGGCACCGGTGATTGGGGCGGCAAATGGGGGACTGCAGCACTAATCCAATCTCGCGCCGCCAGTGGAGTAAACCCCTGGGAGAATCGGAGAATCAGCGGCATTCGAGCGATCAAGTAAGTATAATGCATTTCGACTGTTCGGTAGATTTGCCCACAGATATGATTTTAGTTGTCAGACGCGTAGATCAACTTGATTTGGTGCTTATATGGTTGGAAAACCTATTCCGATTCTGCATGAGACCATGGGCATTTGGATTAGGTGGATTTTGGTTCAGTTTGACAGCTTTTGAAATGTGGGTGGCAACTGTCAACCTTAAATTTATTTCCTTATTCTAAAAAAAACTGTCAACCTTAAGATGAACTTTTGGTATGAACCTAAAGATTAACTGAGAAAGCTTCAGAGTTCATTCAATGATATTTACAACCTTAAGATGAACTTTTGGTATGAACCTGAAGATTAACTGAGAAAGCTTCAGAGTTCATTCAATGATATTTAGAACCTAACTCGAGTAATCAAGAAAAAATTATAGCCCTTTCGGCCTCAATTGTACATGTCTCATGAATCATGGCTATAATCAGCCTCATTCTCATATTTCAACATGCCATTAATCCAGGACCTAACTATATGCTGCTCAACTCTACTAAAGGCACAGCTCCAAAACTGTAATGTCTTAATTTTTCTAGAACGAGTAATGTCTTGATGAATACTTTTTTCAACTACTTGATTCCAGTACAGATGTGTCATTAGCGTTTGGGAGGTTTGGGTGATGGTCTGATGGATGACGTAGGGGTGCTGGCACGTGAGTGAAGAACAATGATAAGTTCTGACAAAAAAAAAAGATATGCTAGAGTTATACCAAAAAATATTTCCAAGCCCTTATAAGCTCATTAGTAACACAAGTTTAGCACCCCATTCCAATGCTAGGTAACCTTTTCACAGAGTTGGTAACCGCCCTAAGCTTTTTGAATTCACAATGCTTAGTTCCTTCATCTTTAGCGCCTCGCTAGAAACTTGTGTTTTTGTACCACTGCTTGTACTCGTGCTTTCTGCATTCAAATTATAAGATGGGTCTTCGCTGCAAAAGAACAAAAAAAATGTTTCCTCATCGACATTGTAGTAAATGGTACATTTGTGGCAGTTGCATAAATATGTATTGCAAATATCTTACAGTATTTGACTGAAGTTTTGCCTCGGTGGCATGTCCAATTCATCTAACCCTCGCTCAAACATTTCCAAAACCTTTGTTACGGTAGGGCGATGCATTGGTAATATTTGGATGCACCACATTCCAATCACACTCATCTTTTTGGCTATTTCTTCATTTTCACTTGAGACTTCACATGCTTGTAATCCATCACCTTGACCCAAGTGGTCATAAATCCAATGTGGAAAATACTTTTCACTTGACTTCTGAGCAACTGAATTCACATTTTTTCTTCCTCCAACCATCTCTAGTAACATCATTCCATAGCTATAAACATCTGATTTTGTTGAAACAACTCCAAAGGTTCGAGAGTGCACTTCAGGAGCGATAAAACCAACTGTTCCTCTAGCACCAGTCATTGAAAGCTTGCTCTCCTTGGTATGACATATTTTGGCCAATCCAAAATCAGCAATCTTTGGGCGAAAGTCTTTGTCTAGAAGGATATTTTGAGGCTTAATATCAAAATGGACAATTCGTGTATTACAACTATGGTGCAAGTATTCCAATCCTCGAGCAATTCCAATCGCTATCGAATAGAGCTTATCCCATCCTAAAATTGATTTGGGATTCTCTGCGTATATATACTTATCCAAAGAACCATTGGGCATGTACTCATATATTAGGGCCCGCTTTGAGCCTTCCAAGCAAAACCCAAATAAGCTAACAATATTGACGTGGGACGTCCTGCCAATGCTCATAACCTCATTAACAAACTCCTCCCCTTCTCCTTTCGAGTCATGCAAGAATTTCACAGCAACTAGACGACCGTCATCTAGCCTGCCTTGGAAAACCACACCATAACCACCTTCCCCAAGCTTATCATTAAGTGAAGATGTTATCTTTGTTACTTCTAAGTACTTGTATCTTTTTGGAGCTAGGGATCCATGGGATGCTATCAGGGCCTCAATGTTCCTTTCAGTACTGCTGCTAGTCTTTCCGCATAGGGAAAAATGTAGTTTTCCTCGCTTTCTATGCCATACTAGCACACATATACAAGGTAGGAGCAAGCTTGCAGCTACTGTAATCAAAACTGAATTAAAGTACATGTTATTTTTCTCTCGAAATAGTATGTTGCTATATTATTGTCATTCAAATTACCAAGACCATCAAACAATTCAAAATTTTCTCTTTTTTAGAATAAAATAAAGAGAGTGGAAAGTGGGAAAAATATGAGGAAGGCATATAATTTGAGACAACAGATCTTGCTCCAAATTTCCCAACTTTATATTAGAAGCCACAAACTATGGATAACTTGTTCTGAAATTTCATTTTAGAATCTACATGTATGAATATAAATTAAAATTGTTATAATAGTTCTTCTATGATCTATAGATTAAAACTAGAATGTAACTTGTTACAGTAAATAAGGAAGGCATATAATTCGAGACAATAGATCTTGCTCCAGATTTCTCAACTTGATATTAGAAGCCACAAACTATGGATAACTTGTTCTGAAATTTCATTTTAGAATCTACATGTATGGATATAAATTATTTTTTTATAATAGTTCTTCTATGATCTAAAGATTAAAACTAGAGTATAACTTGTTACGGTAAATAAGTATTTACTAATATCGAGCGTAGCATACCTATTAGTATTATCTTCCTCCCAGTCCCATTGCTACCTGAAACAGATATAGAATATTAGGAGGGGTTTGGTTAAAAGATATTTAGGGAAAATCCTGATTGTGGCCTTTTGGAGTATATGGTGCCATTGGAATTCTGTCATTTTTTTCTGTAGGTGAGGCGTTCTATTTCTAGCTAGATGGAAAGAGCTAAGCCTCCTTGAAACTTTTATCAGGAGCTTTCTGTTAGGGCCTCTTTTGGGCCTACGACCTTATAAACTTTTACTTATCCCTATTTTACACATATATAAATACAAAAAGGATACAGTCGGGGCTGCTGCTACTGTTACATGACAAAGAATTGAGGAAGGAATGAATTAATATTTGGCGGATCAATAATCTGCAAATGGAATTTAAACATACGCGTACGATGTGCTATTCTTGTGTGTATAATTGCATTCTCTTTTTATTAAAGCCTGAATTTTATATAGACAATTGACAAAGGAGATACATTGATATATAGTGAACATCACGAACAGCATATTTGGTGTGGGCTGCAGTTTGACCTGATTTAGTCTTCAATGCTACACCTTGACTATCAGAATCTCTTATATTATTTTATTCATGACCATGAATTTGCCATCAAATATATGAAAATGATTTTGAATATAAATCCCAAAGATAAAAGTATATTTATTTGGTATAATATAGAATTTATCAGGATATTTATGGTAAAATTGTTATGAGTATAAATCCTGAATATGTGTGCACTTTAAAAAGAATATATGCATACCCGATTTTGTAAAGAGGTTGGGATCAAAGCTGATGTTTTTTTAGCGTCCTGATATATTATTCTCCTTAAGGATCTTCCTAATCAGAGTATCCATAACTCACCGCACTTCTCAGGGAGCATGCTGCCGGAGCAATTGCAGGCGAACACCAGGCCATTTTTGCCGTAGGCGCATTCTCCGCCGCTTTCCCAACCGGTGCCAATACCTATATTTATGGTAGTGAATTGTGGGCAATACCGTGATTATTACACCACTCTTCTCCAATTCTTAGTCTGACAATCACATCATCCGGGTATGATTGCTCCACCATTTAAATTCCTACAGTGTTCAATTCACCCATAGGAGCCTAAGTGCACAACAGATAGATTCGACTGTTTGCTTAGAAAACTTAGTGCACTGATTGGAAGAATACTGGAACAATTTTCTCTAGTCAGCTATCGTTAGAAGAAAAAAATAGCGAGGAGGGCCATTGGTACGGCATCTTTATCGAATAGTGTAGTTGAACACTTCAACCAATGAGTTTGACTATACTACAGTCGGCCCCAATGTCCCCATCAAGGAATAACTTCATATTAAACCAAAAATAATAATTTGCAGTTGAAATGGACGGTCTACACATTCAAACGGAACAATATTTTTTTCCAATCAAAATTTTATATTCGATGTATCGGCAATCACTCTAAACTGCAATGCAGAGGACCTGTTGTTATTCAATTAATCTCGATAGCGACTCTACGTCATTAGCTCGCGGGACCATATTTGTCACCCAAATGGACACTATAGAATCACTGAACCCGATACCACCACTTGCAATGCATGACCTAAGAACTACCGGTAATTGACTAGTAGTAGTAAGGCAGGTCTACGGCATCGTTCTTGAATTTCTCTGTGTACTTTCACCCCATTTTCTATATGTGTTTTCTTTACCATCTTTTTTGTATTTGCCGTAGTAGGTCAACTTTAATGCTACTTTCTCTCAAAAAGAAAAAAAATCTAGGCGAAATTGGTGGGCTAATTTCCTGAACTCACCGCACTCCTCAGGGCGCAAGCTGCCGGAGCACTTGCAGGCGAACTTGTCGCCGTACACGCACTCCCCGCCGCTTGCCATGCACTTTGGGCAATCCCCTGGCACCTCTGTCCACTCCAGGAGAAACCCATTCTTCATGCCGGCGATGTAGTCGTCCCCATTCCCATCTGGAACCCCCAGCGTCGGCACGACAGTGAACAGGCATCCCGGCGGGATGCCGCCCTGGATGTAGCTGCTTGAGAAATTCTGCCCGTCGCCGAGCCGGACGAAGGAAGTGCTGTCACAGCTCAGGTTGCGGAACCCAGCCGGAATCTGAGGTGAAGGCCCCGTGCACTTGCCGAGGACGAGCAGCTCTTTATTGGCTTTGCTGAAGACGATCGGGTTGAGGTTGAGGCCGGAGCCGGTCGTGATGTTGAACGTCGGCGCCGGGCAGCCGGTGTCGAGCGGGAGGTCGTCGTCCACCGCGTGTAGGGATTGGTTGTCGGCGAAGATGCTGACCACGCGATACGCCTGGTAGATGGATTTGCTCAGGAACGCGCCGCTGCTGTTGCACTTGAGCTGGAACGACGGCGGCCCGCACGGCGGCTTCCCAGGCTCCTCCTCCAGCCAGAACGGGTAGGTGATGTTCAGGTGCCCGCATGTCTTCGGCGAGCAGCTTGCCGCAGGTTGTGTTGTTTGGGTCTTAGCTATTGGTAGCTGTAGCAGGATGGCTGCGGTGTGGAGAAGAAGCGATGGCAGGAGCATTATTGCAGTCATGTGCGCTGCAGATCTTAGCTCAATAGCTCTTGGGGGAGGAGCTGAAGAGATTGTTGAGTGAAGCCGCCGGGCAGCCTAGTATGGTTGTGGACAAGAATCACAAGATAGCTTCAGCCTTCAGCAATAGCCGTTGCCGTGAGCGAGGGTGAGCCAAGTGAGTCTAATTTACTCCTTTTATTTGCAACATATAATAATTTCAAGGCAACTAGTCGACCTACCTATCTAATCGATGCCACACAAAGTCTTCCATGGAAGTGATGTAAGTATTGCTAGTTGTAGTTGCTACTACTACTAAATCAATTGTGCTAATAATTTGGCTTGTGGCGTGACAACGTCCACACAAGCTGGCTGTTGACGCAGTCAGCACTCGGCAGTACCGTGGGCATGTGTGACTCACCGGCGCATGTCAGACCGACGAGCAGACTGCCGTGTTTTTTTATTTCCCCGCGGAGAGCACTGTGCAGCCTCGGAAGGAAATTAGAAATGGACAAGGCCGCAGACGCGTTTACCCGGGATCGCGACGTGTGGTCAATGGCCGCATACCAAAATTACTTACTGAAACCCTGAAAGTGATTTTTGGATCCTCTTAAAGATCAAGCCGAAGCCCGATGTGTCAGCGCACTAACAAGAACAATCATACGCGAAGAGGACACGACACGGGGAAAATAAAGGTATATAAATAGTGGCAGTGGCAGGCGAAGGCGACGACCAGCTGGGTTGCATGCAGATCCGTTTACCCGGGATCGCAGCGTGGCCAGTGCGTGCACCAGATTATCTTGTCAACTCGTCAATGTCACCAATGGCCAGTGGGGGGCCATGAACAGTTAAACACACTAGATAACCATGACCCTAAAGTATGTTTTGGTTTATTTTACACCCACATGTACCTTAATGGGTCCAATCTACCCCCTTCTTAAGATTTGTCTTTTTTTTTCTCCATATACATATAGTGTTAAAATCTGGTAGAATGACATAGGACCACATAAAATTTTTGTTTTTCCTTTGGCGCCTCTAATAGTCAAGTGCATCCTCAGTAACGTTTACCGTGGAAATTCTTTGAGCCTCTACAGTTCTACGTACTTTGAAACCACAAGAACGGGACGAAGAAAGACCATGTTCTAGCTAGATAGAGATGGTAGCATATGGTGAGGTGAGAGCACCTCAATGTATTGCCGTATTGGTTCAGAATTCAGAAGTAGACCGATTCGAGCTGATAGATGGTGCTTACCATGAAAACTTAGGCAGGGCCTCCCGTCGGGGCAGATGCACTGGAACGAAAGCTCAACGAATCTGCACTCCCCGCCGCGCTCCCTGCACTCAGTGCATTCTAGCTTCGCCGACCACTCCACGAGGAATCCTTCATCGATCATTTGCTGGAACTCACTAGTTGGCTTCTTCTCCTGGAACTCACGCACCGGCACGCTCACGGAGCTGCAATTCTTCGGCACCCAGGAAGGAGCACTGCCATCGCCACTCCCGTTGGAGACGTAAGCTCCCATCATGTGGCGGCTCTGTTGAACACACGCCGATGGCGGCAGCGTGTTCTGATGGAGCGAGCAGTTGTAGACGAAGACGAGGTTCCTGTTCCTGTCGCTGATGTTGAGCGGCAAGAGGGACATGCCCGCGGACACGTTGAAGTCGGGGATGGGGCATGTGGCGTCGCCGGCGAAGGTCGTCTCGACGGCCATGACCAGGGAGCTGTTGTCGTAGAAGATATTGCCGACACGGTACACGCGCTCCCTGAACGTCCTGCTGAGGTAGGTGCGGTTGGCGCCGACGCAGGTGAGCTCGAAGGCCGGGAAGCCGCAGTAGGGCGGCTGCACGCCGGTGAGCGAGAACGGGTACGTGATGCTCAGGTTCCCGCATCTCGCTGGCGTGCAGCTCGTGTTGCCGCCGATGCCGTTGGTGTCGGCAGCCGCTAACTGCAGTAAGGAAGCTAATAGGACTGAAAGAAATTCGAAGCTCATCGAAAGATATGGAAAAACGTAAAGTATGAAGTGTTTCTTGGCTTTCCGCATTTTGAGTACGGAGCGATGAAAAGGGAAACTGAACGGATCGGAATATCGGATTGGTGTGTCCATCTTCAAGCTCGGAAATGTTTGACTGGTCCATCTAATGCGTCCAATTAATTTTCCCATCATGCCAGGGAGCACGATAAAGACTATTCCAACGCAGCAGTCCCGTATCCTACACGTCTATCTTATTTGACTAAATTATACTCCCTCCGGTTTGGTATTAGTCAGTCTCAGTGCAGTTTCACTAGACGGTTACCTAGACCAGAAATTAAGTAACTCTGACAAATGAGTTTCATTGTGATGAATGAAACTACTCTCATAAAACTCTGGGTTCTCTCTGCTATGCCACATCGGCACATTTAACTCTTCATGAAACCCCCACTGAGACTGATCTTAGAAGTCGTTTTGGACAAGGTTCGAGTCAAACATTGAAAACATAAATCATAAATAACATTTAAGTCGTTAAGTTTAGAAATGTGAAAATTATATAAATAGATTGGTCTTGAAAATTACTTTCATAAAAATATACATATATAACTTTTAAAAAAATATTTTTATAGAAAAGAGAAGTCAAAGTTGTGCTTTGATAACCGTATCACTGTTCGAAACGACCCCCTTTACCAAACCGGAGGGAATATGGTTCCATCCTCAGATGGAGAAGAATTTGCTTTTCTATGCTTCAAAGACTATCATTTTACAGTGGACCCTAACCAGTGAGAAAACATTGAGCTCCAATTTGCATCTGAGATATACAACCAAACGCGCGGCCTAACTTGTAACCCTGGAGATTACCAAATACAGAGCTTGACACGCAGACTGATGAGAACTGATGAAGTTATCCTGGTGTTATGCCCATCAAATAACACTACGTCAAAAACTGATAAAGAAGACACAGTTTAGCGACGCGAATTCGTCACGCATCTCCAATATAACATCATTGACGCGCCTCAACAAAACGCGTCACTAATTAGTTTATCAGGCCGTATACCAACCCGGGCGGAGGCATGTCAGAGACGCGTCTCAACGAAACGCGTCACTGGAATTGCGTGGTGACGGTTCTTGTTGAGACGCGTCTCTGATTTCTAGGACTTCAGAGACGCGTCTATACAAAATGCGTCACTGGAGTGACGAAGTGACGATTATCGTTAAAATGGGTCTCTAATTTCTGGGTCTTCCAGAGACGTGTCTCTACAAAACGCGTGACTAGCACGAAATAGTGACGGTTATTGTTAACACGCATCTTTGATTCTTGGTCTTCCCGAGACGGGTATAGTATGATCATACCAGTGACGCGTTTTAACAATCAGTGTCACTGTTATAGAAAATAGTAGTGACGCGTTTTTACAATATGCGTCTCTACTACGGAAATACAAGTGACTGATTTTGTACGTGTCACACCCGATTTTCGAAGGAAAACCAAGTGTGTTTCATATGTGCGCCAGGATCATGTTTACACACATATGATAGACAAAAGAGTGTAATATCGAAACACAGTGTTCTAAATTACAAGAGATTTATTATAATATTCATATTACACTCTCGGGAGACACGAAGGTCTTTATCGCAGAACAAGCGATAGCTAAACGAAGCGTCTTCAGCTTCCATCTTCCACAGGCATCTTGACTGGGGGAAACGCAAGCCTTAGAACTCATCGTAGTCGCTGTAGTATTCTTCTCCATTTCCTTCTTCTGATTCAGCAATGACAAGTGTGAGTACACCTAACTAGGTACTCAGCAAGCGGAGTGAAAATGCAAGGCTACAAGGATAGGCTAAGGTTCACAGCAGTGAGCTTTTTAGAGTTGATCAAGTTTTATTAGCAGTTTCCTATTTACTAGATGTAAGTTTATACCCACCCACTTAAGCATTTAGAAAACATCCTTTTCCAAAAACCCACGAGTAAAACCACGATTTATATTCCATCTTTAAGTTTAATTATCATGTGAGGGTCCAAGCCGCTCTTGACCGTGAGCACGGCTGATATATCAGTTTTACACTCTGCAGAGGTTGTACACTTTCACCATAGCTCATGTTCCCCATGTTGCCCGGGTTTGCAAGGCCCTTAAACACTTCCGAGGTGAGTGGCTAGGGGTCCACTTCGAAGCCTTTACAAAGATATGCAAAAGTCCAACAACCCGCAAGAGTTACAGCTAGGGCGGACCACAACCCTCCCTAATGGTCAGCACCTTAGCAAAGGCTGCTACCCCAAAAGGACCGGGCTGTGCCCCTGCAACCCCAGACCCCCTCTGCTCCTTTCGGATAGGGCCATCAGTACAATTGCACACCTAATTAATCGGCTAAGGTCAGAGCCCATTTTGACACCATGGTTGCACTGTTTTCTTGGGTGGTTCTCCATGTTCCGATTAAATAATTGTTCTCTTGTATTAACCAACATTTATTATTAAAGATATCATGATCAAAAAATTTTATAAAGATCCAATTTAACCATTCCCAAGGTATTGCAACACTAAGCATGATCTAACCCAAAAATATTATTTAAAACAGGGGTTGGTACAAGGGAGCATGGTAAAAGACTAGATAAATCCTTAGAAAGGTATTCCCATCATATTAATGCAATAATAGTAAATTTTAGTTTGACATGCAGTTATATAGGACAAAAAGAATATGCGGGGAGGGCCACTTGCCTTGTTCTACAAAGAAATCTTCCTCTTCTTCGTAGAATTGTTCTTGATCCGCGTCGACGGGTGACTCGGTTGCAACTGGCACGAGGTCTACGATCAACACAATAAAACAATAAGAAAACAGTACATCAAACATTCTTAACAGACTAAAACAAGCATCTAAAACTAATAAGCTCAAAAAGACGAACGCTTGGACACCAAGAACGCTAGAAACGGAGCTAGGACGAAAAAGATATGGCCAAAACAAGTTTTAGGGACTTGTTGGCAAAGAAACTAAGTTTACAGGGGCTAAACTGAAGAAAACCAGGGGCTAAAACATAAATACGCATTAAACCCGAGGGATAACGCGTAAAAGACAAGGGCTGGTCTTCGGGATACAAAAACAGAGAAGCTTAGGGTGCTTTCTGTAAAAATCAGGACCTAAATCTAATTATTTTTGAACTAGACAGGACGGCGGGTTGATTAAGGAAAAGCTTAGGGTCTCTTTTGCAAAATGGCTGGCGCTGACCGTTACTCGGCCGAATTGACTTCGGTCAGATTCGATGTGGGCCGTTGGATCAAGATCGGACGGCTGAAAAGAGAAGGGGCAGATGGGCGGCGGCGGGACGCCGGCGCGTGGCGGCGCCGAGTAGAGAGCTCGCCGGCGAAGCTCGAAATCGAGCTACGAGGCTCGGTTTCGGGCGCGGATAGGTGCTACGGCTTCGGAATGGGATGGCGAACAAGGCTGGGGGGTTCAAGTCGAGAGTTGCGTGGCGAGGGCGGCGGTTCGACGTCGGACAGAGGCGGGCGGCGGTGAACTCGCCGGAGTTCACCCGAACTCGAGCTCGGGGTCGCGGATTCGAGCGCGGATTGGTTCTGTGTGTGAGTGGTGAGCTGGCGAACATGATCAGGGGGCTCTCGTCGTGGATTGCGCACCAAGGGTGGCAGGCGATGGTGAGCAGAGACGCGACGCGGCGACGCCGAGGCGGCGCATCGCCGGAGCGAGGCGAGGTGCTCGCAGGGGTGCTTGGGAGGCCACGATTGGGGTTCCTACAGCTACGGAGCGACTAACCGAAACAAATCAGAGGCCCTGGGCGATGCTAGGCGCGCGAGCGGCGGCGGCCGACGAGCGTCCACGGCGGATCACTCCAGCGAAGGCGGCCGGGCCTAGTGCTAAATAAAACAGGGAAAGAAGAGGGGTTGGGGAGCTTCGTTACCTCGGTGCGAAGGTCCTGGAGTGGAAGAAGAGGGCGGAGCGGTCCTGGAGCGGCGGTCCGACAAGGCGGCGGCGCTCGGCGATGGCGGCGGCGGAAATTGGAGCTGCTCCGAGGGGAATGGGTGGCGCGAGGGGTCGAAGGGGGTTCTTGGGGGCTCGGCCGAGGTATAAGTAGGGCGAAGAGGGGAGTGGGAAGGGTCGGTGCCGAGGGGAGAGGATGGGCCGGCCATCAATGGCGATCGGTGGTGGGAGGGCTCGGTGGTGCGGGCGTTTCGATGGGAGAGCGAGCGATTGGAGTGGCGCGAGCGTTGCAGCGGCTCAGTGGAGATAGGAGGGGAAGGGACGCGGGAGAGGGAGCGGCGCGGGGGAGGCCGAGCGGCTCGGTCGGGCGGCGGAGCAGGGGAGGGGCGTCGGAGGAAGGGGAAGGAGGGGCTGATGAGCGGGGCCCGCCTGTCAGTGACGCGAGGGAGGGAGAGGAGGAAGTTCGGGCCGCTGCTGGGCCGAAAGCGGCGAGCAGGCCGGCAGAGCAGGGGAGAAGAAAGAGAGGGAGAGAGCGAGTGGGCCGGCAGGGGAGCTGGGCCGCGCGCGCGGTGCTGGGCCGAACAGAAAGAGAGAGGGAGATGGGCCGCGGGAGAGAAAGAGAGCTGGAGAGAGAGTTGAGGGAGCGTTTCTGGACTTTTTCATGGTTTTGAAATTCACACACAAATCAAACAAAAGACATGCAAACCAAATATGATGCACATGCATTTATTGCTCCAAAATTATTTAAATGATGTTTAAATATTTTTAGGCTCAAATTAATTTAAAAATTTAATTAAGTACTTAGAAAATTAAATTAAACCAAGTTGCTATGATTTATTTGTGATGGAATTTTAGGGTGTTACAAATCCTACCCCCCTTAAAGAGAATCTCGTCCCGAGATTCAGGAAGATTCGGAGAACAGCTGAGGGAACTCTTCCATAAGTTCTTCTTCTCTTTCCCAAGTGGCCTCATTTTCTGAGTGATTGCTCCACTGAACTTTGCACATTTTTATTACCTTGCTTCTTGTGACCCTCTGTGACTTGTCTAAGATTCTGATAGGATACTCCTTATAAGTCAAGTCATCCTTTACTTCTAAATCCTCCAGTGGTAAGTGCTCCACTCTAATCTCATTTGAGCACTTCTTCAGCTGTGATACATGGAACACATCATGAACTCCTGATAATCGAGCCGGTAATTCCAACCTATATGCCACTTCTCCTTTTCTGTCCAATATTTTAAAAGGTCCGATAAAACGAGGTGATAACTTCCCTCTGACATTAAATCTTCGCAATCCTCTGATAGGTGATACTCTGAGATAAGCATAATCTCCTTCCTCGAATACCACTTCTCTTCTCTTAGGATCAGCGTAACTCTTTTGGCGTGACTGTGCGGTTTTAAGATTCTCCCGAATTATCTCGACTTGTCTTTCCGCTTCCTTTATAATTTCTGGCCCGAAGAGTTGACTTTCACCCGTTTGATTCCAGTACAAGGGTGTTCTGCATTTTCTTCCGTACAAGGCTTCAAACTGTGCCATCTTGAGACTAGATTGATAGCTGTTGTTATAAGCAAACTCCGCATATGGTAAACTTTTGTCCCAGCTACCTCCATGCTTTAAAGCACAAGCCCTTAACATATCTTCCAATATCTGATTCGTCCTTTCAGTTTGACCATCAGTCTGTGGGTGGTATGCCGAACTGAAATTCAATTTCGTATCCATTGACTCATGTAGCTTCTTCCAAAAACGTGATGTAAACTGAGTGCCTCGATCTGACACTATCTTTTTAGGAACTCCATGCAAACATACAATTCGTGACATGTACAACTCTGCTAGCTTGGCTCCTGAGTAAGTGGTTTTAACTGGTATAAAATGGGCAACTTTGGTTAACCTGTCCACGATAACCCATACGGAATCATAACCATCGCGTGTACGAGGTAAACCTACAATGAAATCCATACCAATTTCTTCCCATTTCCACTCAGGTACCTTCAGTGGTTGCAGCAAACCGGCTGGTCTCTGATGTTCTGCTTTTACCCTTTGACATATGTCACACAAGGCGACATGAGATGCGACATCTCTTTTCATTCCGTACCACCAGTATTTCTGTTTTAGATCTTGGTACATTTTGGTGCTACCAGGGTGAATAGAGTATGCCGAATCATGAGTTTCTTTCAGTATAGTCTCACGTAGGCGATCGTCTTCTAGCACACATATCCTGTTTCTGAACCATATGGTTCCCTGATCATCTTTCTTAAAATCGGGAACTTTTCCTGAATCAATTAGCTTTTCGTATTCTCTGATCTTTTCATCTGTCAACTGCCCTTTTCTGATTTCCTGTTCAAGTGTTGATTCGACTTCCAAGGTCATAGATTCACTCTGGGCTACGATTCCTAAGTTGAGCCGTGCCATTTCCCAACATAACTCTTGCGGTTTCAACTGAGCTATAAGCATGTTTGCCTGACTCTTCCGACTCAAAGCATCTGCCACAACATTAGCTTTACCGGGGTGATACTGAATCTCCAAATCGTAATCCTTGATTAATTCCAGCCATCTGCGTTGTCTAAGATTGATATCCTTTTGAGTGAAGATATACTTCAAGCTCTTATGGTTGGTAAAGATCTGACACTTGTTACCAATCATGTAATGTCTCCAGATTTTCAGCGCGTGTATAACGGCGGCCAATTCTAGATCATGTGTTGGATAATTTTGTTCATGTTTCCTCAGTTGTCTGGAAGCATAAGCCACTACTTTTCCTTCTTGCATTAGAACACAACCAAGGCCTTGACGCGAAGCATCACAATATACGTCAAACCCTTTGTGAATGTCTGGCATTATCAGCACAGGGGCAGTAGTCAATCTTTTCTTCAATTCTTCGAAACTAGCTTGGCATTTATCATTCCATTTGAATTCTTTTCCTTTCTCTAGTAAGGTTGTAAGCGGTTTCACGATCTTCGAGAAGCCTTCAATAAACCTGCGGTAGTAACCTGCCAATCCGAGAAAACTCCTGATCTCAGACACATTCTTCGGAGGGTTCCAGTTCAACACATCCTGAACTTTACTCGGATCCACTGCTATTCCTCCGTCGGTGATAACATGACCAAGAAATGAAACTTCCTTTAACCAAAAGTCACACTTGCTGAACTTAGCATACAACTGATGTTCTCGAAGTCTCTGTAATACAAGTCTTAAATGCTCCTCTTGTTCTTCCTCATTCTGAGAGAATATCAGAATGCCGTCAATGAACACTACTACAAACTTGTCCAAATAATCCATGAACACCTTGTTCATCAAATACATGAAGTATGCCGGGGCATTTGTCAATCCGAATGACATGACAGTAAACTCATACAACCCATATCTGGACGTGAAAGCTGTCTTGGGAATGTCCTCCGGACGAATTCTCAATTGGTGATATCCCGATCGCAGATCTATCTTAGAAAACACTTTTGCACCTCTCATCTGATCAAACAGATCCTCGATCCTAGGCAAGGGATATTTGTTTTTGATGGTGACCTCGTTAAGAGATCGATAGTCTACACACATCCTTCTAGAGCCATCTTTCTTGTCTACGAAGAGAGTGGGGGCTCCCCATGGTGACGAACTAGGACGGATAAACCCTTTACTTAACAATTCTTCTATTTGTTTCTTAAGTTCTGCCAAGTCTTTGACATCCATTCTATATGGCCTCTTAGATATAGGAGCAGTACCAGGTAAAAGTTCAATGCTGAATTCAATATCTCGGTCAGGTGGCATACCTGGTAAATCATCTGGAAATACATCCGGATATTCGTTCACTATTTTGATATCTTCCAGAGTCTTGCCTTCCATAGAATTTACTGTTCCGCCTTCTGTCGATGAGGGAGTTGCCTCATACTCAATTCTGTCTCCGTTAGGGCTGGTTAAGAGTACTGACTTCTTTCGGCACTGAATAGATCTATCCCACTGGTGTAACCAATCCATTCCCAGAATTATATCTATTCCCCAAGATTTTAGAACTACCAGATCAGTTGGGAAATCTACTCCCATGATGTTAAGAGTTACCTGTGGGCATAATAAACTGGCTTGCATTTCTCCGCCGGGAGTACTAACTAATAGTTGCTTTTTCATAGCCCTCATGGTCATGCCATGTTTTGCCACAAATTGTTCAGTAATAAATGAATGCGTTGCTCCAGAATCGAATAAAATTGTTGCAGGTATGGAATTGACAAGGAACGTACTAAGTACAACTCCTGGGGCTTCCTGGGCTTGTTCGGCGGTCACATGGTTCACCCTTCCGCGAACAAAATTCCGTTGAGCCCTGTTGCCTTGTGCACTTGAGCTTCCTGGACGAACTTGTGACGATGGTTTCTCAGTCCTTTGTTCGTTGCCTCTCTGTGGAGTATGCATTCCACGCTGAGGACAACTGTTAGCATAGTGTCCCAATTCTCCACATTTGAAACATCCATTCGGCTGTACTGGAGCATTGTTTCTCACAGGAGCGCCTGTGGCATTGTTTGGGCGGGGAGTGGCTGAATTGTTGTTCGACCGATTCTGCTGAGGGTTCGAAGTACGGGGTGATTGCTGATTGAAGCGCTGTGGCTGCTGAAATGAACGTTGCAACTGCATGTTCTGTGGATAACCTCCATTCTGTCCACCAGAGCGGAAGTAAGAACCCTGAGAGGAATTGTAGCGGGGGCGAGTGTTACTGCTAGACTGTCCCTGGAACTTCCGTTTGTGTTCACCAATTTCCTTGCGCTTGCTTTCCAGGCTAATAGCTTTATTCAGAAGGGTCTGGAAATCTGGGAAGATGTGACTCTGCAACTGATAATTGAGCGGCCCTATAAGACCATCCAGAAATCGTTCCTGTCTCTTGGCATCAGTGTTGACCTCCTCAGGTGCATAGCGAGATAACTGGGTGAATTTGTCCAGGTACTCGCTGACTGACATGTTGCCTTGCTTCAGTGCGAGGAACTCCTTCTGCTTTAACTTCATAACTCCAGAGGGAATGTGGTAAGCTCTGAAGCTATCCCTGAACTCCTGCCAGGTGATGTTCTGTGGTGCGGCATGTGCAGCGGTGTATGCGTCCCACCAGTCAGCCGCTGGCCCTTCAAGTCTGCCTGCAGCATATAGCACCATCTCACGATCGGTGCACTGTGTCATTTCCAGTTTTCTGGTGACAACCTTTAGCCAGTCATCAGCATCCAATGGATCTGATGAGTGAGAGTAAGTGGGCGGACGGTGGCTCATGAATTCCTTATGCTTGTCTCTGGGCGGTGGTGGTGCTGGTGCTGGTTGTGGTGGTTGGTTTTGTTGTGCTTGCAGGTTTTGCACTGTTGCGGCGAGAGTCTGCAGCAGCTGAGTCTGGGCAGCCAGGAACTGTTGCATAGCCGGATCCATTGGTGGGTTTGGTGGGGGAGGTGGTGCTTGATTCCTCTGACTTGCAATATGAGCGCGTATCACTGGTGGAATATCTTGTCCTCCTCCTGACCTGGTGTTTACCATCTGAGTGTTAGGGAAAAGTATCTCAGATAAGAACTGAACAGATAAAGATGAGTAAAGTAAAGCATAAGGGGGCTAAGATTAATTAATTAAACTAATTATTTAATTAACGCAGTTGTGGCCATCACTCCACAAAAGCATCCATTCATCACAAAGATCCAACTCAAGCATGTTTTCAACCATCAACCATTACATCGCATCGTCCTCGCAGGAACGGAATTATTAAAAAGAAAAAAAAAGGGTAGACATCTAAAACTCCTAGCCAAGACTAGTGGTAGCTCCTGGGGTGCCGTAACGAAGCTTCTTGCGCGGAGGAGAAGACGTGGTGCAGTGCTGTACCATCTCCTCAGGAGGTGCCTGTCCTGCAAGCTGAGCCTCGAGCTGTGCGATCTTGGCCTGAGCGTCCTGGAGCTTCCCGTGCAGTCCCTCGATCTCGGAGGTGGCTCTCTCCAAGTCGGTGTTGAATGCAGCGGTGACTCGAGCAAGGACGTCCACTCGGTCGTCTCCGGTCTGAGAAGCGGGTACCACTGTGTCCTCAGTACCAACAGGTCGGCTGGGTACGTGGCGGAAGTCGGAGTAGTACAGCTGGTCGCGGAAACGGTAGCTGTAGGAGTAGAGTGCTCTCCTGGCGGTGTCGTTGATGGCGGCGTCCTCGGTGGAGAAGGGAACACAGCTGTAGTGCATCGAACGGATCCTCCATCCGGAAGCCTCTGGCTGAGGTACCCGGATGTGTACCTGAGCTGTGTAGTAGTCCTCCAGGCCGGGCTCCTCAAAGTGCTCGACCACATACTGAGGCTTTATAGCAAACTCTAAGAACCCCAGTAACTCCTCCAGAAGTCTGCAGAACTGCCCGGTACCACCCAGCGAAGCGTGTAGGTGGTACTCCGGACCACGCTGGCGAGGCTCCTCTGGATCTTCCTCGTCGTTGTTGTTGTCGTTCTCCTGGTCGTTGTTGGCGCGAATTCGCGGCCAACAGAGCGCAAACGCAGGAACCGGTCAGACCGGTTTCTGTAACCGGTCAGACCGGTTTGCCAGACAGGGCTGGCGGTAGACCTTCGAGCGTCGTCCGGGCAGGATCCCATCGGGGCAACGCACGTAGGGTTGTCCTAGAGTCGGCAGGCCACCTAGGACGCCCTCAATCGACGTAGAGACGAAGGAGGAACAACAAATAGTAGATTGGAAAAGTAGGGAAAAGAGAAAAAGTAAAAAGATAAAAGATAGATGTATTTGTTCGATTGGATGATATCTCTCAATCGGCCATAACCCTTTATATTTATAGGGTGGGGAAGTCGTACCCCTTTGGGTCGGTTTACAATTCGGGATAAAACTCTAAAGTCCTAAACCTATTCCAACACGGGAGAAACCGGTCAGACCGGATAGGGAAACCGGTCAGACCGGTTTGGCCGTTGCCAGATCGGCTACAGTAAAAACCGGTCTGACCGCTTCCTAGAACCGGTCTGACCGGTTGCCCTTGGCCTGATAGGCAACTGCCAATTTTGGGTGCGAACATATGCCCCCTGTTTTCTGGTAAAGCTTGCGTGTCAGAAAACATCTATAATGATCAAAATTGGTTAAAGACGATGATTAACAATACATCGCCCATATATTGCTCTAAGGGCGATATTTGTTTTATCGGCCATAAACTTGCCCTTTACTTCAAGGAACGACTTGCTTTGGCCTCCATACCTGCTTGGTTGTTGCTAACCTTGTTGGCGTGACCTTTGCTTGTTGCTCCATTGATTCTTGCTTACGTATCCGCTGCAATCTTCTCTTTTGAGTATGAGATAAGCCTGAGGGACACCACCTCGGCTGTGAGTATTTTGAATCTCTCTTGCCATCCTTCTTATCTCCTTTAGAAATAGGTGTACATCTGACCAGATTATTGTTAACAACAAACGGTCTTTGTGTTGGACCATAACTTTCATATGTAGGAGCATATTGAATCATATATGAACGCATATGTAAATTGCTATAATCTAAAGGTGAATAATAATAAGGATAGAACCAGGACCATGGTGAGGTTGGTCCAACATATGAACAAGGTGCAGCAGCATAATTTACTCGAGATTTGCAAGAATAAGATTCATTTTGATTTTCTGATGGAGGTTTTGATTTTTTACCTTTACTAGGCCAATTTCCTCGCTTTTGACTTGATCTTTTCTTCTTGTACTTGGCCAAAAGCTCCTCGAAGGTCGGCTTCACCTTTTTCTTGTGCTTGGGACACTCCCAGTTTTTCTGGAGAAACCGGTCAGACCGGTTTGAAGAACCGGTCAGACCGGTTTGCGCGTTGTCAGTCTCCTTTGTTTTTTGTTGCCCCCCAAGCACTTGGGGGACCTCCTTCTGCACTTTTATCACTTCTGGATCAGCAAGCTTGTCATCTCCAATGATTACATTTTTTCCCACGGCTTTTTCGGCTTGATGTGGCCGAATTAGTACTTTAGGATTTCGTAACTCAATGGTATTCATAGGAAAAGGATTAGTGTCAACTTGCATAGGATGAAATGTCAAACGACCTTCATCAATGGCCGATTGTACTTGCTGCCGAAATACATTGCAATCATTTGTTGCATGAGAATAAGAATTATGAAATTTACAATAAGCACGTTTTTTCAACTCTTCTAATGGCGGCATAGTATGAGTTATTCTAATTTTTCCAGCTTTCAACAACTCATCGAAAATTCTATCACACTTAGCCACATCAAAAGTATATTTAACTTCTTCTTGCCGATTCTTGCGGATCGGCTTTAAGGAATCACAAGTCGTAGGTTTATCTTTGGCTGACCACACAAATTCAGTGCTATAAACATTATTATTTTCATCGTTCGAATTATCGGATGCATAATAAATAGGACGACTATTTTTGTCATTTGTTTTTTGTGAACTCCTAGATTCTTTAAGTCGATTTTCATTAGCTAGAGCCTTTTGCAACAACCGACTCACATCTAGAAATTCTTGACCATCTAGCTTATCTCTATGAATATCAAGCAAACCAGCATAAGCAAGATCAGCTAAATCTCTATCTGAAATTGTCAAACTATAGCATCGGTTTCTAGTGTCTCTAAATCTTCTAATATATTCAGAAACAGATTCATTAGATTTTTGCTTAACTGATACAAGATTTGACAATTTTAACTCAGTTTCACCATTAAAGAAATAATCATGGAATTTTTCTTCTATGTTAGCGAAAGAATAAACTGAGTTGGGTGGCAAAGAAATAAACCAATTAAATGCAGCACCCGATAGAGATAAAGGAAATAATCTCATTTTCCAAATATCTTTAGAGGCAGCTTCACCACATTGTATAGTAAATTGGCCTATGTGCTCTAAAGTACTTCTACCATCATCCCCACTGAATTTAGTAAACTCTGGTATTTTAAAGCCTGGTGGATATGCGACATATTCATAATTCTCAGGATACGGTCTTTGATACGACCGATTTTTAGTTTTAGGCTCTATACCAAAAGTTTGTCTAAACATTTCGAGCATCTCCTCTCTAAATCCCTCCATCCCCGGAACGGTTCTAGGTCTAGCAGATCCAGAATGTGGTACTCGATTTATAGTGGGCTGTGGTGTGCTATATGTTGCTGTTTGATTCGGCAATGCGTTAGGAACAGGATGCAGCGATTTATTAGAAACATATGCACCTATAGATGGTTCATAATACATGGCTGTATGTGGTGTCATAGCATTAGTAGCAATCATTGTACTCCCTCCACCAGCCTAAGTACCAACGGTAGTTCGGCTATGTATGTGGTTGATTGGTGGTGAACCAATGGGAGCCTTTAGAATATGCAAATTTGATAAATCCTCTAGTGCACTATCTATACAATTTTCGGTATTAGAAGTAGAACCATTAACATCCTTACCAGAAAATTGTTTATTAATTTTGGATTCTATGTTTTCAAAACGAGAATTAATCATTGCTTCAAACTTTCCATTCATAGCATCAAATTTATTATTAAAGCTCGCACTAACAGCTCCATCAATAAAATTTGCATTTTCCGAATTGATTTCAGGAGAAGCATTGGATTGTACCTTTAGCGCGGGAATATCAATGACGACATCCTTGTCTTTCTTGACGTTCCCTTGTCGATCCACGGAGAAGTGCGATATGTATTGCTTCACAGCTTCTTCTTCCAACTCCTGGGCCTCCCGCTCTTTATGCTCACGGATCTTTCTTCGGATTTCCGCAAGCGCTTTCTGCTCCTCAGCCGCCGTTTGATCAACGTTCGGCCTTTGAATGTTTGCAGCATCGACATCAGCAGGTTTAGGTAATTTACCGGCCATGGCAGCCGATTGATTTACCTAAGGATCGATAAAACGGTTTGAGCAACCAGATTTTCGTTCCCCAGCGGAGTCGCCAAATCTGTTGGCGCGAATTCGCGGCCAACAGAGCGCAAACGCAGGAACCGGTCAGACTGGTTTCTGTAACCGGTCAGACCGGTTTGCTAGACAGGGCTGGCGGTAGACCTTCGAGCGTCGTCCGGGCAGGATCCCGTCGGGGCAACGCACGTAGGGTTGTCCTAGAGTCGGCAGGCCACCTAGGACGCCCTCAATCGACGTAGAGACGAAGGAGGAACAACAAATAGTAGATTGGAAAAGTAGGGAAAAGAGAAAAAGTAAAAAGATAAAAGATAGATGTATTTGTTCGATTGGATGATATCTCTCAATCGGCCATAACCCTTTATATTTATAGGGTGGGGAAGTCGTACCCCTTTGGGTCGGTTTACAATACGGGATAAAACTCTAAAGTCCTAAACCTATTCCAACATGGGAGAAACCGGTCAGACCGGATAGGGAAACCGGTCAGACCGGTTTGGCCGTTGCCAGATCGGCTACAGTAAAAACCGGTCTGACCGCTTCCTAGAACCGGTCTGACCGGTTGCCCTTGGCCTGATAGGCAACTGCCAATTTTGGGTGCGAACAGTTGTCCACCTCCATGTCGGGGTCATCCCCGTCACTGGGCTCCTCCTCGTCGCTGTCGTCCCCAGAGTCGTCTGGGTCACCTCCAGCAGCGTCCGGTGCAGCGTCGCCGGCAGCAGGAGCAGTTGGTAGAATCACCATGTCCCCGTCGGCGTCCACCTCGAGCACAGTGCCGTCGAAGAGCTGAGGTGGCTCCTCCTCCTGTGCCTCTGCCTGTGCCTCAGGCAGTACCTGAACCGGGACCTCCTCAGCGGGTGCCTCCACGGGGTGCTGGGGAACTGACGGTCAAGCAGGGCGTGAACCTCCGGTGACAGCACGAGCGGTCTGAAACTCACGAACCATCTGACAAAGGAAAAGAAAACTGACTCAGTATAGAATAAATCAAAATGATGAGATCTTTTAACAAAAAGAAATAAAATTAGATTTTTATGCGAAAATAGAGTGATTTTGAAATATGACATGGCTTTCTAGATGTTAAGTCCTTAATTTCTGACCAGTTCTAACTTAAGGCTGCGTCCTACAGTCAACACGGCTCTGATACCACTCCTGTCACACCCGATTTTCGAAGGAAAACTAAGTGCATTTCATATGTGCGCCAGGATCATGTTTACACACATATGATAGACAAAAGAGTGTAATATCGAAACACAATGTTCTAAATTACAAGAGAATTATTATAATATTCATATTACACTCTCGGGAGACACGAAGGTCTTTATCGCAGAACAAGCGATAGCTAAACGAAGCGTCTTCAGCTTCCATCTTCCACAGGCATCTTGATTGGGGGAAACGCAAGCCTTAGAACTCATCGTAGTCGCTGTAGTATTCTTCTCCATTTCCTTCTTCTGATTCAGCAATGGCAAGTGTGAGTACACCTAACTAGGTACTCAGCAAGCGGGGTGAAAATGCAAGGCTACAAGGATAGGCTAAGGTTCACAGCAGTGAGCTTTTTAGAGTTGATCAAGTTTTATTAGCAGTTTCCTATTTACTAGATGTAAGTTTATACCCACCCACTTAAGCATTTAGAAAACATCCTTTTCCAAAAACCCACGAGTAAAACCACGATTTATATTCCATCTTTAAGTTTAATTATCATGTGAGGGTCCAAGCCGCTCTTGACCGTGAGCACGGCTGATATATCAGTTTTACACTCTGCAGAGGTTGTACACTTTCACCATAGCTCATGTTCCCCATGTTGCCCGGGTTTGCAAGGCCCTTAAACACTTCCGAGGTGAGTGGCTAGGGGTCCACTTCGAAGCCTTTACAAAGATATGCAAAAGTCCAACAACCCGCAAGAGTTACAGCTAGGGCGGACCACAACCCTCCCTAATGGTCAGCACCTTAGCAAAGGCTGCTACCCCAAAAGGACCGGGCTGTGCCCCTGCAACCCCAGACCCCCTCTGCTCCTTTCGGATAGGGCCATCAGTACAATTGCACACCTAATTAATCGGCTAAGGTCAGAGCCCATTTTGACACCATGGTTGCACTGTTTTCTTGGGTGGTTCTCCATGTTCCGATTAAATAATTGTTCTCTTGTATTAACCAACATTTATTATTAAAGATATCATGATCAAAAAATTTTATAAAGATCCAATTTAACCATTCCCAAGGTATTGCAACACTAAGCATGATCTAACCCAAAAATATTATTTAAAACAGGGGTTGGTACAAGGGAGCATGGTAAAAGACTAGATAAATCCTTAGAAAGGTATTCCCATCATATTAATGCAATAATAGTAAATTTTAGTTTGACATGCAGTTATATAGGACAAAAAGAATATGCGGGGAGGGCCACTTGCCTTGTTCTACAAAGAAATCTTCCTCTTCTTCGTAGAATTGTTCTTGATCCGCGTCGACGGGTGACTCGGTTGCAACTGGCACGAGGTCTACGATCAACACAATAAAACAATAAGAAAACAGTACATCAAACATTCTTAACAGACTAAAACAAGCATCTAAAACTAATAAGCTCAAAAAGACGAACGCTTGGACACCAAGAACGCTAGAAACGGAGCTAGGACGAAAAAGATATGGCCAAAACAAGTTTTAGGGACTTGTTGGCAAAGAAACTAAGTTTACAGGGGCTAAACTGAAGAAAACCAGGGGCTAAAACATAAATACGCATTAAACCCGAGGGATAACGCGTAAAAGACAAGGGCTGGTCTTCGGGATACAAAAACAGAGAAGCTTAGGGTGCTTTCTGTAAAAATCAGGACCTAAATCTAATTATTTTTGAACTAGACAGGACGGCGGGTTGATTAAGGAAAAGCTTAGGGTCTCTTTTGCAAAATGGCTGGCGCTGACCGTTTCTCGGCCGAATTGACTTCGGTCAGATTCGATGTGGGCCGTTGGATCAAGATCGGACGGCTGAAAAGAGAAGGAGCAGATGGGCGGCGGCGGGACGCCGGCGCGCGGCGGCGCCGAGCAGAGAGCTCGCCGGCGAAGCTCGAAATCGAGCTACGAGGCTCGGTTTCGGGCGCGGATAGGTGCTACGGCTTCGGAATGGGATGGCGAACAAGGCTGGGGGGTTCAAGTCGAGAGTTGCGTGGCGAGGGCGGCGGTTTGACGTCGGACAGAGGCGGGCGGCGGTGAACTCGCCGGAGTTCACCCGAACTCGAGCTCGGGGTCGCGGATTCGAGCGCGGATTGGTTCTGTGTGTGAGTGGTGAGCTGGCGAACATGATCAGGGGGCTCTCGTCGTGGATTGCGCACCAAGGGTGGCAGGCGATGGTGAGCAGAGACGCGACGCGGCGACGCCGAGGCGGCGCATCGCCGGAGCGAGGCGAGGTGCTCGCAGGGGTGCTCGGGAGGCCATGATTGGGGTTCCTACAGCTACGGAGCGACTAACGGAAACAAATCAGAGGCCCTGGGCGATGCTAGGCGCGCGAGCGGCGGCGGCCGACGAGCGTCCACGGCGGATCACTCCGGCGAAGGCGGCCGGGCCTAGTGCTAAATAAAACAGGGAAAGAAGAGGGGTTGGGGAGCTTCGTTACCTCGGTGCGAAGGTCCTGGAGTGGAAGAAGAGGGCGGAGCGGTCCTGGAGCGGCGGTCCGACGAGGCGGCGGCGCTCGGCGATGGCGGCGGCGGAAATTGGAGCTGCTCCAAGGGGAATGGGTGGCGCGAGGGGTCGAAGGGGGTTCTTGGGGGCTCGGCCGAGGTATAAGTAGGGCGAAGAGGGGAGTGGGAAGGGTCGGTGCCGAGGGGAGAGGATGGGCCGGCCATCAATGGCGATCGGCGTTGGGAGGGCTCGGTGGTGCGGGCGTTTCGATGGGAGAGCGAGCGATTGGAGTGGCGCTAGCGTTGCAGCGGCTCAGTGGAGATAGGAGGGGAAGGGACGCGGGAGAGGGAGCGGCGCGGGGGAGGCCGAGCGGCTCGGTCGGGCGGCGGAGCAGGGGAGGGGCGTCGGAGGAAGGGGAAGGAGGGGCTGACGAGCGGGGCCCGCCTGTCAGTGACGCGAGGGAGGGAGAGGAGGAAGTTCGGGCCACTGCTGGGCCGAAAGCGGCGAGCAGGCCGGCGGAGCAGGGGAGAAGAAAGAGAGGGAGAGAGCGAGTGGGCCGGCAGGGGAGCTGGGCCGCGCGCGCGGTGCTGGGCCGAACAGAAAGAGAGAGAGGGAGATGGGCCGCGGGAGAGAAAGAGAGCTGGAGAGAGAGTTGAGGGAGCGTTTCTGGACTTTTTCATGGTTTTGAAATTCACACACAAATCAAACAAAAGACATGCAAACCAAATATGATGCACATGAACTTATTGCTCCAAAATTATTTAAATGATGTTTAAATATTTTTAGGCTCAAATTAATTTAAAATTTTAATTAAGTCCTTAGAAAATTAAATTAAACCAAGTTGCTATGATTTATTTGTGATGGAATTTTAGGGTGTTACAGTACGCCCATTTTATTCCCGCGCGTACGCCTATCCGCGCGCACCGGCCGTCGCCGTCGCGTCCACCGCCGCCCCGGTCGCGTCCACCGCCGCCCCGGCCCGGCCTTGCCACCCCCGTCCACCGTTGCGCCACGCACTCTCCGTCCATCCACCGCTGCTCCGGCTCTCCACTGCTGACCGGCTGCCGCCCGTGTCCATCCATCTACCGGTGTCCATCCATTTACAAATAAGCGAAAGATATTTCATCCGCCGAATTGGAGACAATAATTATGCACTTAATAAAAATAGAAATGTGTACGTACCATAATATAATGCTGTGTAATCTTTTTATGCGCCCAATTCCACATGTAATCGCAAACATAGTATGCACATAAATTATTTCCCGACCCCTGTTTGGCACATTGTCGACCAAAAGAAATTTAGTAAAATTCATATAATATATTAGCCGAGGACTACATGTATTAATTACTTGCTTACCGGAAAGCCAATCTTCCATGTCAGTGTTTCATGTTCAATACCCGGGTGGTCTTTACGAAATTGAACCCACGCCCTGCGAACAAAAAAATTGAGTTAAGTCATTGGTAGTGTAAGGGGTGAATTAATTAGGGGAAAATATACATCACCTTGTCATCATGTCAATGATGTTCTGTAGTTTATGTTTTGGAGTGTGCAACGAATCAAAGACGTTGACGATACCCCGGTCAGGACACAATACGAGTAGGCACCAGTGGAATCTGTGCACATGTATACATTATATAATCAGAAATGAATTAGTACACAGACAGTATAAGAAGAAGCGTGTGTATGTACTCACTCGATATTGTACGGTATTAGTATGGACTCGCAATAATGTTGTTTGTCAATAAACTTGTATAGGTTTCCATATGTTTCCTCAGGATTGTGCAGTATCATTGCTTCACATATCCTTTGAGGATCCACGAAACCAACCTCATATATATTTTCTCTCCGACATTTTTGAATCTCCATTCTGCATATGTTAAGCAATAAATAAAGCTTGCGTCAGCATAGATTGGAATTATTGTTTTCAAACTGTGAATTGTAAACAACAACAAAGTACTTACAGTGTCCAACAGGTGATCAAATCCACGTCCATGGCGTCATGGTGGTACAGCTCATATATATCCTTAAACCTCAGCCAGACCCAATCCAAGTTGCCATTGTAGAAATCATGGTCCTTCACGCCTACTTTGATCATGCGCCGTTTATCCCTTCTTGATTCTTCCAAGTACCACTCATGGAATCGGCGCATCTTCGTCTGTAGCTTGCTCTCCATTTCAGGAGGGACCATAGGCTCGCCAAGGTTAAACGGCCACTTCAACGTTGTGCTTACAGGCACCTCTGCTTCCCCCAGGAGTTGCGCTCTGGATAGTCCAGTCTCGGCCTCAAATTGTTGGATCCGTAGCTCGTGTGGAGTTGGCAATGGAGCCAAGGGCTGCTGAGGTTGCTGGCCGAGCTGAGGAACCTTTTTGGATGTGCCCGCCTCCTTATCTGCAGCCTTTCGCTTCCGTCGAGATTTCAGTAATGAGCGGTCATAGTCTGTTATTAGTACTTCCTTCTGTTGACCCTTGCTCAAATTACCGAGGAATGACTTGACGACAGTGGGATCAAGCTTCGGCTCCCGCTCCGGTTTTTTCCTCCACTCGGCCATTTGCCTCTTTGTGTTTGCTTTGACCGAGGCTTCGAGCTCCTCTAGAGTCTTCTCACCCGCTCTTTTCTCTGGTGCGGGCTTCTCTCTGGTTTTCCGCGCCTTCTTCCCTGGTGGAGTGGGGGCAGAGGCTTTAGTGCGGTGTCCCCTCTTCGGCGGAGGGGGCGGAGACCTCTGCGGCGGAGGAGACAGAGACCTCTTCGGCGGAGGAGACGGGCTTGCATCAGGAGCTCCCGGAGAAAAGTCATGATCCGGTGGATCTCTTGGAGACGGTGGAGGTGACGGAGGCTTGTTGGTAGCCGCAGGTGTACCGGGTATGACGACGTCTGCCTTGCTCCATAGAATGATGCAGTGAGAACACTGACCGAGTTTTGTTTCTCCGTCACCTCCGGGGATGTCAAGTTCCAAGTCTTCCGAGTTGGCGACGACTTGCTCCACCTCAACAGGTACGTAACCATGTGGAATGTCATTGCAGTGCCATTTTTGCCCTTCTTCCACACATTTGGTCATACCGTATGCGACCTGATAATTTAGTAGTCACAAAGAAAGTTAGTAAATGAATGGTATTTACGGTGAAATGTATGCAGTACGAACTAAGGTCGCATACGTACCACCACAGCTAAGTTCTTCTGCCTGACGACAAGCTCGCACGCGGTCCGTTGAGTTATTTCATCCACGGGGTAACGGACCGGTTCGGCGGCCTGTGTGGAAGTGTGACTGATTTGATATTGTTGTGGAGGGCTAATAAGGGCCGCATCTTGGAGAGGTGCATGCTCTGTGGAACCGGTCCCGCCTGCGGCTTGTTGGAGAGGTGCATGCTCTGTGAAACCGGTCCCGCCTGTGGCTTGTTGTATCTGCAGCCATGCTACCTTCATCCGCCACTCCATCTCTGACTCCATTTCTTGGAGCTTTGAGCTCTGGGCGGCAACCGTTTGCTCTAGGTCCCTCACCCTCTGCTCATATTCGGCCTTCTTCCTCGAACAGCTCCTATAGGTGGCGGCGTGCTCTTGGAAACCTTTCTTCCATGAGATGCTTGTGCCTACGCCGCACGTCCGTCCAGGATGCTCCTTGTTCCCTAAGGCATAGGTTAGCTCATCTCTGTCTCTATCAGCAACAAATTCTCCCCTCTCAGATGCCCTGAGGATATCGAGGAGACGCTGAGCTAGTTCTCGCAAGTCCTCGGGAAAAACTAAGGAGCCGTCGATTGGGCTTAGGGTGCCTCCATGACCAGAGTACCAATGCTTGGTCCTTGTGGGCCAGTCATGTGTCGCTAGAGTGATGCCTCTAGCATATAGATCTTCTTCCATCTTCTCCCATTTAGGGATGCTTGCCTTGTAACCTCCCGAACCCATCTTATAGGAGTACTTCTTATTTGCGGCATTTCCAGCGTTTCTAGCGCTAGCCGTTGCACCCTCTTCGGAGGTTTTGTACTCAAGGAATGCTTCCCACTCATCATCAGTGATCTTCTTATACTTCTCAGGATCCGGGGCCTCTCCGGTTTTGAGAAAATGCGAGTACAACTTCTTCTTGAAATCCTGAAACAGAACTGTCATCTTCTTCATTGTCCAATCCCTCAGTTCTGCTTCATGAGTGCTAGGCCAGTCGAATATTGCCTTTAATTCCCTCCATAGCATCTCCTTCTCTGTATCGATGAGCACGTACTCCTCAGTGGGGTCCGTGGACTTCCATTTTCTGATACTAATGGGCACATTGTCCCGTACAATTACCCCGTACTGAGATACAAATTTCTTGGCCACTTTTGGGGGCTCAACTGGCTCCCCGTCATCCTCCACTCGAGTGATGTGAAACTTGACATCCTTCAGCTTCTTCGTGGTCGATCGTTTTGATTTCTTAGCTCGACTTGTAGAAGCAGAGGCGGCCTACACAAATTACATATATATGAGATGATATAGAGATGGTATACATAATTGACATGTACAGTACAAATTTATGTTATATATATACACACCTGACTAGACGAGGGCTCGTTACCAGCTCCTTCAATAGTGCTGCCCTGGACATTGGCGGCCCCTTCAACATTTTCGGGCCTTGCAACATTGTCGCCCTGGATATTGTCGTCCCTTCCCATGATCCCCAACACTTCATCCATGGTCATTGTTTGTGTTACAATATCAAATAGTTGGTTCGTAAAGAACGTGTCGTTGTCCTCTTGCATGGGTGGGACAGGGCTGTTGTTGTCCTCTTGCATGGGTGGGACAGGGCTGTTGTTGTCCTCTTGCATGGGTGGGACATGATTGTTGTTGTCCGCCATCTATAGAATTAAAAATAATTGATAAGAAATATATACAAAGCATACATATTCCCAATATTTCTAACATTTTCGCTAAGGGGGTCGGTTCGCGAAAAACGGATTCGCTAAGGGGTTCGGGTGCGCGATGCGTAGTGGTTCGTTAAGGGTTTGGGTGCGTGACGCGAACGAGTTCGCTAAGGGGGTTGCACGACCCGAAGTGGTTCGCTAAGGTGGGTTCGCGCGGCGCGAAGTGGTTCGCTAAGGGTTCAGTATGCGACGCGAACGGATTCGCTAAGGGGTTTGCTAAGGGTTCGGGTGCGTGACGCGAACGGGTTCGCTAAGGGGGGTTGCACGACCCGAACGGGTTCGCTAAGGTGGGTTCGCGCGACACGAAGTGGTTCGCTAAGGGTTCGGTACGCGACGCGAACGGATTCGCTAAGGGGTTTGTGATACTGTTGTGCGACACGAAGGGGTTTGCGAAGGGTTCGGGTTTGCGATACGGTTGTGCGACACGAAGGGGTTTCCGATATTAAACATAAATATTAATAGCATTTCTAATATAAAACATAAATATATTTACAATGTATTTTTATATATTTTTACAAAGCATTCCAATACATATATAGCAATACATCAAACAAATACATAAATAACAATATTCCAATCATATATATTCCATGCATTCCTACAACATATTCCAAGCAAACATAAAATTTTTTACAACATATCTATTCCATGCATTTATACAACATATTCCAAGCAACATAACATATATATATCACATATACAACATAACATATATATATATCACATATGCACATATATATGAATAAATAGAGAAAATTTGCAAAAAAAAAATGAAAGAGTGAGCGGTGGCCGGATCGGCGGCGAGGGGACGACGGCGGCGCAGCGCGCGGACGACGGTCGGCGGCGGCGGACCCTCGAAGCGGCGGGCACGAGCAGGTCGGCGGCGGCGGACCCTCGGAGCGGCGGCGCGGATGGGGCCGGGGCGGCGACGGACGTCGGGGGCGCCGGGGCGGCGCGGACGTCAGGGCCAGGGCGGCGCGGAAGTCGGGGACGGGGAGGCCACGCGGACGTCGGGGCTGGGGCGGCGCGGAAGTCGGGGCCGGGGCGGCGCGACAGGGGTCGACGGCGGCGCGAATGGGGCCGGGGCGGCGGCGGACGTCGGGGGCTCTGGCGCGGCGCGCAATTCGGGGACGGGACGGCGCGGACGTCGTGGCCGGGGCGGCGCGGCAGGGTCAACGGCGGCGCGGCAGGGTCGACGGCGGCGCGGTCGACGTCGGGGGCGGAGACGAAGGGGCGGCGGTTCTTTGGGCAAGATGCGGCGGGTGGAGACGAAAGGGAGAATGCGGCGCTTGCTTTTATAGATTGGGGGAATTTAGCACCGGGTGGGAAGGAGACCCGGTGCTAAAGAGCCTTTAGCACCGGGTGCAGCCGACACCCGGTGCTAAAGGCTCTTTAGCACCTGGTCTCTGTCACCCAGTGCTAAAGGCCAAACAGGCGCCAAATGAAATTTTGGGGGCCTTTAGCACCGGATGTTTGATCTACCCGGTGCTAAAGGCCCCTATTTTCGTTTGGCGCCAGTTTCCAAACCGGCCTTTAGCACCGATGGCTACTATTTGGGAATCTTATAAATATAGTTTTTAATATATAGTTATTAATACTTCTTTTAATTCAGTTATTAATGCTATACCTATTAAAAATATATATTAAATAAGAAAATCTTATAAATTAATAGAAAATCTTATAAATTACTAGAAAATCTTATAAATTACTAGAAAATCAATATAAAATGCTAGAATTAATAAAAACAATCTTATAAATCAATAGAAAATCTTAGAACATAGGTGGAACATAAATGCAAATATAGTCATTACAAATTGGGTGGAACATAGTGCAATTAAATTACATGGCATCATCGTTTACTCGGACACTAATAAACTTCCTCTTTACAAATGTTCCTCGATTGTGATCACGCCGTAAATACGGTGTCTCCTCCGCCGCTAACAGGATGCTTGGGTCATCAGCCACTGAGAATGGAGGCCGGCCATCGAGCATATCATAATCTTCATCCGTCTTGTCCTCAAGTCCTACGATTTTTCTCTTTCCAGGAAGAACTATATGACGCTTTGGCTCGTCTTGTGATGGGTCCAATTGCTTACCCACACCTTTCTTATCCGCCCCTTTCTTCGGTCTGCTAGCCATGTCCTTCACATAAAAAACTTGTGTGACAGCTTTGGCCAGGACGAACGGTTCGTCTAGAAAGCCAATCTTGTTTAGGTCCACTAACGTCATTCCATAGTCCGCTTCAACTTTAACACCTCCTCCAGTCAGCTTCACCCATTGGCACTTGAACAGTGGGATCTTCAAAGGTCCGTACTCTAGTTCCCATATCTCCTCTATGATTCCATAGTATGAGTTTGTATTGCCATTGGTGTCTGTCGCATCGATCCGGACACCACTGTTTTGGTTGGTGCTTTTCTTCTCCTGGGCTCTTGTGTAAAATGTATACCCATTGATGTCGTATCATTGGAATGTCAAGATCGTGCTCGATGGACCTCTAGCTACAAAAGCTAGCTGCACATCAATGCCCTCGACAGCTATAAGACGTCTTCGCAACCAATCGGCGAAAGTACTATTGTGCAGACGCTTAATGAAGGCCGCAGACTTTGTTGAGTTTTCGTCCCTGAGAATCTGCATGTGCTCCTCGATGTACGGAGCGACTAAGGTTGATTGTTGCAAAACTGTGAGGTGCGCTTTACGAAATGTCTCAACGTCCTTGATCACCATCGATCTTCTCCCTAGTGTGCCCTTTCCACCAAGTCTCCCCTCGTGATGTGATTCGGGCACACCAATCGGCATAAGATCGTCGACAAAGTCAACACAGAATTCAATGACCTCTTTTGTTTCGTATCCCTTAGCAATGCATCCTTCTGGACGAGAACGATTACGAACATACTTCTTTAGGACAGCGAAGAACCTCTCAAATGGGAACATGTTGTGTAGAAATACTGGGCCCAATATACGAATCTCTTTGACGAGGTGAACCAATAGATGTGTCATGATATTGAAGAAGGATGGTGGAAATATCATCTCAAAGCTGACAAGACATTGCACCACATCGTTCTGTAGCTGATCTAAATGGTCTGGATTGATCACCTTCTGAGAAATTGCATTGAGGAATGCACATAGCTTCACAATGGCTTTCCACACGTTAACTGGTAGCACACCTCTGAGTATGACGGGAAGCAGCTGTGTCATCAACACATGGCAGTCGTGAAACTTCAGGTTTGTGAACTTCTTCTCTTTCATATTTATTATTCCCTTAATATTGGAGGAGTAGCCAGACGAAACCTTGATACTGTTCAAGCATTCAAACATGCTTGCCTTCTCTTCTTTGCTGAGAGTGAAGCTGGCAGGACGCAAGTACTGGCGTCCTTTGTCTCTCTTTTCTGGATGTAGATCAGTCTGTTGCTTCAATCGTTTCAGCTCCTGAAGTGCTTCCAGTGTATCTTTTGGCTTCCCATAAGTACCCAGGAAGCTTATCAAGTTCACGCAAAGATTCTTCGTCATATGCATCACATCAATCGCGTTACGGACCTCTAAAGGTTGCCAATAAGGTAGCTCCCAAAAGATAGACTTCTTCTTCCACATCACGGCACGACCATCCTCGCCCGTCGGAGCAGCCTGGCTTCCGTCTCCCTTGCCAAACACCACGTGTAGGTCCTTCACCATATCAAATAGCTCTTCTCCATTCCGGTGTCTCGGCTTTTTACGGCGGTCAGCATTCCCGCCAAAATGCGCACATTTCTTTCGTAGCTAATGCTTCGCCGGAAGGAATCGACGGTGACCCATGTACACAACTTTACGACAATGTTTCAAATACATGCTTTCAGTTTCCTCTAAACAGTGAGTGCATGCTTTATATCCTTTGTTTGATTGTCCTGATAGGTTACTTAGTGCAGGCCAGTCGTTGATGCTTATGAAAAGCAGTGCTCGAAGGTCAAACTGCTCCTGCTTGTCCTCATCCCACATGCTAACACCTTCATTTTTCCACAGCTGCAAAAGTTCGTCAACCAATGGTCTTAGGTACACATCAATGTCGTTGCCAGGTTGCTTTGGGCCTTCGATGAGCACTGACATCATAATGAACTTCCGCTTCATGCAGAGCCAGGGGGTAGGTTGTAGATACAAACAGTCACAGGCCAAGTGCTATGACTACTGCTCATTTCACCAAAAGGGTTCATACCATCGGTACTTAAACCAAGTCTAACATTCCTCGCATCAGCATCAAACTCTAGGAATGCTCTGTCGATGTTCCTCCACTGGGATCCATCGGCGGGGTGTCTCAACATGACATCCTGCTTACGTTCTTCTTTGTGCCAACGCATCAGTTTGGCATGGTCTTTGTTCCTGAACAACCGCTTCAGATGGGGTATCAGAGGGAAATACCACATCACCTTCGCAGGGATTTTTTTTCTTAGAACGCTGTCCCCCAACATCACCAGGATCGTCCCGCCTGACCTTGTATCGCGCGCAGGTGCAAACCGGACAACGATCCAAGTGTTCGTACTGTCCGCGATAGAGGATACAGTCATTAGGACACGCATGTATCTTCTGCACCTCCAAACCGAGAGGGCAAACAACACGTTTTGCTTGATACGTTGTCGATGGCAATGTGTTACCCTCTGGAAGAATCTTCTTTACGAGTTTCAGTAGCTCCTCGAAACCCTTATCAGTAACACCATTTGCTGCCTTCCACTGCAGAAGTTCAAGTGTGCTACCCAACTTCTTTAGCCCCTCTTTGCAATCTGGGTACAGGTCAGTCTTGTGGTCCTGCAACATGCGCTGTATCTTTTTCAGTTCCTTATCATTACCGCAGTCTTTTTCAGCATCACGCAACATTTGCCCGAGTCCATCAGTAGGTTCATTTTCCTGAGCAACATCTTCCTGAGCATCGCCTTCCCGAGCAACATCTTCCTGAGCATCGCCTTCCCGAGCAACATCTTCCTCATCGGCATCACCCATTGCAGCATCTGCAAAGGAACCGTAGTATTGAGCCAATAACGGAATGTCGTCATCGGCCTCGTCTTCTTCATCTTCATCCATTAGAATTCCTCTTTCACCGTGCTTCGTCCAAACAGAATAATTCCTCATGAAACCCTGCCTCATCAAATGCACCTAAAGACAACCTCTTTGTTTGTACGATTGTATATTTTTACAATGGGTGCATGGGCAGAACATGGAACCGGACGGTGTCCTGTTAGCCTCGGCGGCATCGAGAAACGTCCTGAGGCCATCACGGAACGCCTTAGCGTGGGGGTCTGAAAGTGCATCTAGGCACTTATATGTTTTGGTGATTTTGGATGACAACATGATTAGTCATTTAACTTGTTTGCTTGAGCATATGAGCAGGTGTCTATTCTTATGGATATTCAAGGAATATGATTGTTGAAGAATAAAAGCTCATTGTTGGTATAAAAGACAAGAAAGCAAACAAGTGGTAATCATCCCATGCAATCAAACTAGAAAATGACAAGTGTTTGGAAATGACAAATGAGACAAGGACTTAAGCATATTAGTTGGTCTCACTTAATACGATACTTGTCAAAGGTTTTGGGATAAATCATTTGAAAAAATTAGGATTTCTTTGGGCTTGATCCATGGCAATTGTTATATTCAAAATGAGACATGATTCTATGGTTAGTATATGGTCTCAAGTACATTGAAGCTTATGGACAAGTCAATTACCAAAGAAGACATTCAAATCAATTGAAGAATTGGATTTCAATGTGGATTTCATGATGATGCAATGCAAAGCAAAGCTTAATTTGGCAAGAGAGGACGGAAGGGATCAAGCTAGATGGTAGTGACGTTCCTAACAAGGTGAAGGGCAAGTTGGTCTTGTAGCCGAGGGACTTTGTTGGTGGAAAGGTCTAGCATCTTAGTTTGGGTTCTATACGTCGATCAAGCCATATCAAGTGAAGCAATGCGAATCATCTAATCTTTATTTGATCATAAGATGGAATGACTTATGAATTCTTTCATGCAATGGAAATTCTAAGTCATTAGCTCAACATTGGATTTGCTCAGCAAGATATGAAGTGTTGAAGCCCTCAAAGTTGAGAATGATCAAGTATGGCATCAATGAAGATATACAAGCTCAAGTGGTAGACTATATTTATTGTTTTAATCTTGAGTTTAGGAATGCCGTACTATCAAGAGGGATGCAACATTAGTTGTCTTGGCATACACCAAAAAGTGCTCAATAGATCAACCCTTGTGAGATAACCTTTGGAGAGAAGTCCTTTAGGGACTTAGTGTGCTGAGAAGACCAAAACCGGTCTGACCGGTTTTGGTAAGCGGTCTGACCGCTTTTGGGATATGTGTGCTGAGCCAACCCAAACCGGTCTGACCGGTTTGGGCTCTGACAGGTGTAACGGCTAGTATAGTTTGTAAACCGGTCTGACCGGTTTGGGAAACCGGTCTGACCGGTTTCCAACGGCTATAACGGCTAGTTTTTGTTGTGTGGGGTATTTATACCCCATACCCCTCTCCTTTGAGGGGTGCTGGTTGCCCATTCATTCTTGCACGCCTAGAGCTATCCCAAGCACCAGCAAGCTCTCCCCAAACCTCTCTTTGTGAGAGTTGATTGATTTAGTTCATATCTTTGGATTTGGGTTGAGGGATGTATGTGTATGAGCAATAGATAGCAAGTGATAGCAATTATCAGCTATATAGAGCATATCCTTAGTGTTGAGCACTTCCGGTTAAGCCAAGCATCCATTGGAGCATTTGTTACTCTTGGAGGTGATCCTCCTAGACGGCTAGGCGTCGCCGGTGAGCTACCTCGTGTGTGGTAAGCCACGGATTGTTTGTAAAGGCTGGCCTTGCCTCCTTCGTGGAAAAGGGTCAAAAGCTAGTGATACCGAGGAAAGTGGCTTGGAGTGGATAAGCCCACCTTTCGTAGGCCCTCAACGGAGACTAGGATTCATCGTGTCTTTGTGACAGCCTTAGTGGCAACGGTGAACTCCGAACTTCGGAAAAACAAATCTTTATCTCTTGTTTTACTTCACAAGTTCAATTCTATCATTTGAATTCGCTTCCGCTTCGATCTACTTGGGTGTGCTCTAATTGTGTGCAGGGACTCAGTGGACCTGCTTGATATCATCTACAAGAGCCCATCATCAAGTTTGGTTCGTGCTAGAATTCGTAGAGGGGGTTAATTTGCATAGTTGGTTTTCTCTGTTGAAAACCGGTCTGACCGCTTTGTCAAAGCGGTCTGACCGCTTGAAGCGGTCTGACCGGTTTTGGGAACCGGTCTGACCGGTTTCTGTACTAACTGTGTGAAAAAGTTTATAAATTTCAGATTCACCTATTCACCCCCCCTCTAGGTGACATCAAGGTCCTTTCAATTGGTATCAGAGCTTGGCCTCACATCCAAGCTTAACCGCCGTGAGGAAAGATGTCGACCACTTGTGAGGTAACATATGAGCCACTAGCTAGTGACGGCTCAAATTATTCAATATGGTCTGGTAATGTGCTTAATGATCTTAGGACTATGAGTCCTACTCTTGAGAGAGTTGTAGTTGAAGGCATTGATCGTCCGAATGTTGATTGGAGCATATCCAACCCAACCGAAGACGAAATGAATTGCTTTCAACTCAACTCTCGTGTCGCTAACTTCTTATTTGATGTTGTGAGTGATGAAGTTATAGAATCAATTCTAGAAGATGAAGCAACTCTATTCGATGCTCATCTCATTTGGGCTCGAATTGAGAAGCTTTACGCCAACATCAAAAGCGACACGCAAGACCAAACAAGAGCCAAGTCACATGAGGAGAGCACTACATCAATAAAATCATGCTCCAAGCCTCATGTGATGACCACCGTGGAGCCACAAGAGCAAAATGGCTCAGCTGCCACTTTCCTGCAGAAACCGGTCCGACCGGTTTCCCAAACCGGTCTGACCGGTTTGGGCAGGAAAGGCACAGCTGGCCACAAGAAGGGAGGCCGACGCCGTGCAAGCAAAATTTCAAGCTCACAAGCTAAATCATCCTCCAATGATGAACAACTCATGCTTTACAAGTCCAAAGAAGATGAGAAGGCGGAAAATTCAAAGAATGAGACTATCCTAGCTCTCATCAAAGAGCTTGAGGAAGTCAAACTCTCAAACGCCGCTTTGGGTTGTAAGTATGATGCAATTGTTGATGATTATGCTTGTGATGCTATTCATATGGCTTCCATAGAAAAAGAAAACAAAGTGCTCAAGGAAAAATTAGATTTAATTGCTAGCAAGCATGAGATGCTACAAGTGAAGCATGATGAACTCTTGTGTTCTCATGAAGAACTTGTAGAATCATATGCTTCATTAAATATTGCTCATGAGATTATAATTACTTCGTTAAAATCTATTGAATCTCAAACCCACATTTGCACATGCTCTCAAATTCAATATAACCTATCATGTGCTAACCCTTGTTGCTCTCAAGCAAAACAATCTTGGTATGATAAAGTGTGTGTAGAGTCTTGTGAAGACCTTATTGCTCAAGAAAATGAAGAACTCAAGCTAGAGGTAGAAAGACTCACAAAGAGCTTGACAACACTTGAAAAAGAGAGCTATGCACAACCTTCTCAAGATAACCGTGAATCCATGGTGAAGAAGCCTGAGAAGGGATCAACCGTGCAAAGCTCTTGTACAAATCAACTCAAGTTTAACACAAGCCAAGATCAAGGCAATGGTGAAAAGATTGCTCACATCAAGTGCTCAAACAAGATAGAAGGCAAGCCAATTATCTCCAAAAGACAAAGAAATATGGAGAAAAGGAGATGCTTTGGTTGCTTTGAGAAAGGGCATCAAATTGCTTCTTGTCCAAACAAGGAGGAACTACAACAAGAGAAGCCCCAAATAAAGCTCAACAAAGGATTTCTCAAAGACCAAGCAAAATTCAAGGAAGAATTGGCTACCGAGCAACACAAGAAGAAGGCAATCAACATCAAGCATAAGACATGCTACACATGTCGGGAAAAGGGACATCTTGGTAATGATTGTCCAAATGGTAAATCTACTAAACCCGACATTGTCCATTCTATGCATGTGAAGCTTGGGGATTCTCCAAATGCCCCTTGTGCCTCTAAGGTGATTTGTTCTCCAAAGAGTGGCACAAGAGGAATTTGGGTTCCTAAGCATATTTGGACTAACAACATCGAACCCAACACGAGTTGGGTACCAAAACATGCTTGATAAGATTGTAGGGACAATGAGATGCATTGGTGACTTGGCTTGAATGACAATCTTCAATGATCAACTAGCAAGCCAAGAAAAGTTGCTTCCGCTACATACTCTATACCCAATGACATCTCGGTAACTTTGTGCTTAAATTGATTATGTTTAAGTCACTAGTACCTTTTGTAGGATCAAGTGTTTCTAAGTGTTGAACTTGTGGCACTTGATAGTGGCTTAGACTACATTCTTGAATTTCATTCATATATGCCATGTGATGCTTTTAATGGCTCTCCAGTAGAGCAATATTGTGGAGCAATATTGTGTTAAGTTGCAGGGGATCAAGTTCCGACGAAATTTGAATCAAACATCGGAAATCCACGCCAATCGGTACATGTCTGGCAAAACCGGTCTGACCGGTTTGCCAAACCGGTCTGACCGGTTTGGCCCAGACACTTGCAACTTTGTCACATTCTTGAGAAATGAAGTTTTTAATTAATGATTTATGCATAGGCCATGTGGTATGTCTAATGGCTCTTTAGTGGAGCAAAGTTTGATCATTTTTTCAGGGCATACTGTAACAACCCTGAAATCCCTATAGGATTTGTTGAGTGCAAAATTTCGAGTTTAAAAATTTTTGGTGGAATTGTGTGCATACAAACCAACATATAAGAGTGTCTTCTATTTGCTCCCTAAATTCCTAGGCAATTTAAATTCAAATTTAAAATAAATTTGAAGTGCTAAGGATGAATTAGTGTGATTTGGATTTATTTGGATTTATTTGGATTTTTGGTTGGTTTGAATTCAAATTCTAGATTTGAATTCAAACTCTAATTGACTAAACTAATTTCCAAATCTTATTCCTGTTCGTGGGCCGATTTCCCGAACCAAAAGTCCATCTTTCACCCTTCAACTTCTTTCCCGAGCCAGCAACCCAAGCAGCCCGGCCGACCTTTCGGCCCAGCAGCGGCCCATCTTTCTCCCCGCCGCGTCGACTCCGCGTCGCTCTCTCTCTCACTGACCGCCGGACCCCACCTGTCAGCTTTCTTCTCCCTCGCGTCATCTCCTTCCTCGCGACGCCGCGCTCTCCCTCCTGCGGCCGAGCACCCGTGACTCCAACCACCCGACCTCCTATGCGGCCCGTTGCGATGGCAACACGTGTCCGCGGCCGTCCCCAACTCCCATCTCGCCGTCCGTGCCCGCCAAACCCTAGCCCAGCGCCTATTTAACCCGCCGCCGGCCGTCTTCTTCCCCAAGCCGCGCCGCCCCTTTGGGGTTCCTTCGAGATCCAGTTCATGAGCAGAGAGGAGTAGGAGAGAGGTAGGGAAGGGTGTGGAGCAGTCGGAGCAAGAAGAGGTGAAGCCCATCGTCTTCCCCGCGTCGACACCGAGCACCGGAGCGCCGCCGTCCGTGGACTCGCCGACGAGGAGCCGGACCAGGGATGAGAGGAAGCGCACGAGCACCGCCGGACTGCGACGAGTCTCCCCCGAGCTGCAGCGTACCTCGACGAGACCCTAGGTGAGCTAACCGCGGAGCCCCTCCTTCTTCCCCAACTCCGGCCGAATTCCGCCGCCGCGCGAGCCAGCCTTTCTCTGTGTTGCCAGCCTTCGTGCTGTGCGTGTCTTCTGCAGGATCCTGAGCCGCTAACCGTGCGCAACCCGCCGTCGATCGAACCTTGCAGCCGAGGCCCGCCACGGCCGAGCTCTGCTCGCCGTGCGCGCGGACGCCGAGGCCGTGTCGCGGCTACGGGCAGCCGTAGAACCGCGCACGCGCACCCCTGCTACGCTCGTGACGCCGCGCATCTACTCGCGTTGGTGTCGCGCGTGTGAAACCCAGCCAAACCGTGCGCAGTTGATCCAAAAAAAAACCGAGCCGCCGTCGTGCTCGCCGGCGTTCATGGCCGAGCCGCCACTGCTCGCGTCGGTAAGCCCCAGCCAAACCCTAACCAAGCCCCTTTTCACCCCGACAGTGACCGCCGAGCCCTAGCCATGCTGTTCCGACCATCCTTGACCCAAGCCAAGGCTTTTCCGGCGAGATCCGCCGTCGACCATCGTCGCCGGCGCGTTCCAGTGCGCGCCGCACGCGCGTCGCGTCGCGCCGTGGCGAAGCCACACGCTGGACCACACCAAGACGCCACACAGCCTTGCACAGAAGATCCCAGCCGACCACACCTAGATCCCATGCACCCGGCTCACGTGGACCCATCTCACGGTTCACGGTGGACTCAGTCCACCAGGCCAGATCCAACAGCCACCCCTTCGTGGGCCGATTGTTCAAGTTTAAGTCCGTTTAACCACCCTAAACTCTTCCGGCCCAATCGCTTTCGGCCCAATTCCGGCGCAGCCATCGTTTATTCTTTTTCTTTTTCTTTTAACAGCGCTGACATATGGGGCCCACCTGTCATACTCTGCGAGTCACTGACACATGGGGCCCACTGACCAGAGTTGACCGCTGACCGTTGACCCCCGTTGACAGTTGACCAGTCAACGCTGACGTCAGCAGGGCCCACTGCTGACGTCATCCTAGGCGGACCCCACTGCTGACGTCAGCATGACGTCATGCTGACGTTAGCAGACTAATTTCTGTCTGTTTTCTTTTTCGGAAATTATTTAATATTTTCAGAAAATGATTTAAACTTCGAAAATTACTAATAAATCAACCGTAGCTCAGAAAAATATGAAACCAGTTTCTATATTTTTCTAAAATCATGACCTACGCGTTAGTGTAGGGTTTGGTGTTATTTGAATCTTCTTTTGTCGCTGTTTTAGTATTTCTTTGCTAGTAGCCGCGTCTTATTTTCTTTCCGCGCCCCTAGGAGCTCCGGAGAGTCAGGAGGAGCCGGACTACTACAACAACTGCTTTGACGAGGACGAAGACCTTTGCCCAGGTTCACGCCCGACCATCTCTGAAATACCTATTAGACATGCAAACTAGTATGCTAGCGCTTTACTTTACTCGCATGATAAACCTGCACTGCCTTTGTTATCATCCTGTTACCTTGCTACCTACTACTCACTTTATATATATGCTATGCTATGCATGTGTTGGGATGGTTGTGATTGATCCTCTTGGCGTGAGTTGTGGGTGGTTTGGGAGGAGTAGTGCAGCTAGGCGGTGTAAGCGAGTAAATAACAACTCGATCGTTGATCGAGGTGCCGAGGGGCTGCACTCGGGCAGTCCCTATGGGGTACCTGTTGCGGGTACGTGGTTACTGGTTACTTGGGGTTGGTACTCGGTGAGTACCTGAGGAGTTTGGGCGGCAATACCTGTTATGGGTGCCGATTGCGGACCGTTGCGGCGGATCGCTTGTGATGCAGATACTCGCTTTACCGAACAATTAAGGACCGAGTCGTGCCCCCACTTTGGACTTGGGAAATACCGTGCTCACCATCTACCCAGTATGGGGAGGGTTCCAGCAAGCCTACTCTAGTGCGGCGCCGAGACTGTAGGAGAATCAAGTTTGATATGTGTAGGGGGGATTCATTGAGGCGTAATCTCCCTGATTTACCACGGCCCCCGACTGGCCCCGGTGGGAAGGTTTCACGACCCTGGTGCAGATGTTAGATCGGATGTTTCCCGAGCCCAGGGAGACAGGATTGGCGCCGCTACTGTTTAGGGTCTTTGCTGTGGGCTGCGTCTCAGGTTGGTTGCGGACTAGCCTTGCAGCCCGGATGGATTCCTGGAGTGCCACCTCTGCAGAGTGTAAACTATACGTATAGCCGTGTCCACGGTTACAGACGACCCATTTCTGAGAAGCCCCGGCTAGCATGGGAATCTGCTTTCTTACCTCATCCTTGAATTGGGTTAGGAGAGATTGGTCCAGCTGAGGCTGTTGAGACGAGGTGGGGAGGGAGCTCACCGAGTCGACTAGTGAGTGAAAGGTGTTGGTGGATAATGAATTGCGGGAACCTGCCGTGGCAGGACGAGCCCGATGGGAAATGGGAGGCTGACGGTTGGTTTTGGGGAGTGGATGTATGTGTGTGAGCAGGAGTTGGTGATGAGATGAAATTGGGTTATTGCTGCTGCTTGCATAAGAAAACCCTGGCTTAAACCTTGATTATTTCTATATCTTTAGAATAGACCACTTTAAAGCTTGCATCATATTATGGTTGGTGACGTGGACCTGTCCCATTTCCTTGGGGACAGACTTTGGGTTCTCAGGTGAAGACCCCGACCACGAGTTCAACCAGGACGGGTGGTACGACTGAAGGGTGTGCGCTACGCTCAAGGATGCCTGTGGAGGAGTGGTCCCAGTCGTTCTAGCTACCGCTGCGTAGATGTTTCTTATTGTCGTTTTTAGCCCAGAGGGCTTGTATCAGACACTTTGTCTTTATATGAGTCATGTAATGAATCTTTTATCGTTGTATGGATGTGATATTCGACTGAGATGAGTTCTGTACGAGATAGCTGCTATTCCTGGGACTATCTCAAGGGTACAGGGAGTCGGGTTCTCGTCGGTGAGAATCCGGTTCGTCACAGTTGGTATCAGAGCCATACTTGACCGTAGCGCGTAACCCTGAGAACGGAAACTTAGGACAGAAGCTCCAACTGAGTCCTTTATTTTATATGAAACCCCTTGGACTATTTGAAAACTATATATGTACATCTCAACTATTTACAAAACTTTTACCCTTACCTTACCTTGCTAACTTGCTAACTTACTAACAACCCACTAACTGTCTGGCAGATGGAAGGAAGTTCAGCAGATGAACGACGAGAGATCAGGACCACAGGAGCAGACTGTGGAGGTTTGGCAGTGCTACTGAGGGAGGTGCTGCGTACAGTGGGGATAGATGTGGACAACGTCTTCTACGAGGGATGGACCTACGGACCTGGTGAGGGAGTACACACCCGGTTGCAGATGGTTGTACCAAACATCCCCGGACGACCAAGGTCACTGATGCTACGAGCAGCTACCAGCGAGAGCACTTTCAGTCGGGCAGTGCAAACTATAGCCATGAGGATACTCCGACTTGCCACACTTGTGTACCAGAGTCAGCTCAGCCACACTCGTTTCCGGTACCTACCGTGAGCTCTTGAAGATCCGACAGACAGAGACGCAGTCAGCTTGCAGGCTCACGCAGCAGACCGAGAGCGGAACGCGACTCTGCGGACCTCAGTTCAGTGCATGATTGAGCAGGAGTACTTGAACATTGGCCTAGAAGAGAAAGTTGCCAAGCTGAAAGAGAGGGTATGGAAGCAAGACCTCCAGCTGATGGAGAAGGACAACAGGATCGCCTTACTTGAGGAGCAACTCAGAGCTAAAACAAGGGAAGTCAGGAACTTGGAGTACGAAGCTCGAAACAACAGACAGTTGGCAGGACTGATCCGAGCAACTCACCATGCTCGAGATGTCCGCCTGGAAGATCAACTCACAGAAAAAGACAAGGAACTAGCAGCCAAGGAAGAAGAGATAGAAGGTCTGAAGGAAGAAGTATACTGGTTGGACAGTCTCAACTCAGAACTTCAAGAAGAGGTGGATAGCTACAAAGAGAAGAGTGGACGAAACTACCAGCTGATGAAGTACCTGAGTCTTCAACAGATTATGGCAAAGGATGAAGCTCGAAGGACCCTTAGTAGTTGGGTAAGATCAGACAGGAAGAGAGTGGCAGAAATGATCGCAGTGAACCAAGGACTACCAGAAGAACGCAGAGTTGAACCCAGGACAGAGAACTACAGAGTTTCACCAAGCCGAGTTGAGCCGATACCACCACCTGAGGCTCGAACCTTTACTCCCGAGATGACAAGACTGAGACAAGAACTGACACACTTAGAGAAGCAGTTGACAGAACCTGAGATGGACATAGTGAGGTTGGCAGCGAGCCTCACGGACACCCACCGAGACAACAGGCAGTGATCAACCAGCAGACAGAGACTGAGGCTGTGAGGTTGGCAGCGCGCCTCACAAGCACTTTCAGCCGTATGAGACAGATGCAGTAGACAGCATCAGCAGATGTCAGCAGATGATGAGACTTGTATCTATCTTCGTGAGTAGATGTTTAGACTTAGTAGATCATGACCACCTTTTGGCTCAGCCACGATGTAGCATTCGCTTAGATGTACTCATCCTCAAGGTTCCAGGAGCTGGCCTCGGGATAGTACACATGTCTAGGGTGTAATGCTGTAATGATTGATCGATCTTTTGGCAGTTCTTGCAGTTTTATTGATGTTCATCTTGAGTGTACCTTAGTGTTGAGTCTATTTCATGTGTGCAGCTCCTACTTTAGTTACGCTAACCTAACCCTTACCGACCGCCACTAAATCTGCTCTATGAAAAATACAGCAAGATGTCGATCCGAAGATCCAACCGACTGCTTGCACGTTTTGAGGAAGCTGAGCAAGAAGAGGCAGCAATGGCAGTTAGAGGCAGAGGACGTGTCAGAGGTCGTGGTCGCGGAAGAGCAGCAGTTGCAGTTGGAGGCAGGGGTCGTGGACGCGCAGCAGGCGTGCTCCAGCCCGAGAACAACGCACCAGGAGAAGAACAAGAAGTGGAAATGGAAGAACCAGCAGTGGAACCTCAGCAGAACCAACAGAACAACCAGCAACCACCACCACCGCCTAACTTGGCAGAAGTAATGACTACTCAGACACAGCTGATGCAACAGATGGCACAGGCCAATACACAGATGATGCAAGCTATGCAACAGATGCAGGGAAATCAGAACCAGAATCGTCAGGGACACCGTGAGGAAGACCTACAAAGGAAGATTGAAAGGTTCATCAGGCTGAAAGCACCCACCTTCGACTACTCGGACGAACCACTCGACGCACACGACTGGTTGCGTACCATCGAGACGAAGCTGGACCTGACAGACTACACTGAAGAGGAATGTGTGGCCCTTGCGGCGCACCAACTTGAAGGAGCAGCGAAAGCGTGGTGGGAGAGCTACTGTGACTCTCACGCAAACCCAGCTCAGATCACCTGGCTAGAGTTTTGTGAAGCTTTCAAGGAGTACCACATACCAGAACAAGTCATGGTGCATAAAGCAATGGAATTCAGGACAATGACCCAAGGAAGTTTGTCTGTAGCTGAGTACGCTCGACACTTTGCTAAGATGTCAAGGTTCGCTCCTGAAGACGTCAACACTGAGAAGAAGAAGCAGTTTTGGTTCCAGCGTGGTTTACACAGAGGTCTGAGGACAGCACTCGCAGCGAGTTCACACAGGTCACTCAGAGAGCTGATTGACAGGGCTATCGCAGTTGAGAAGGAAAGAGTGGGACTTGAAGAAACCTGGCGAGAGAAGAAAAGGAAGGCAGAACTGTTGCACAACCACAGACTAAGTCAGAGACCGAGGAGTGGCCAAAGCAACATGCTCAGGAGAAGCTTTCAGCAGAGCAACAGCCAAGGAAGCTCAGGGTTTAACAGAAACAGCTACCAGGGTAACCGAGGCAGTAACAGCAACAGTTTTGGCAGCAGAGGTAACAACTACAACAGCTTTGGTAACAGAAACAACAGCTACTCGAGTCAGGGAAACCCCAACTGGAAGCCGAACAACATACCCAGAATTGGTGGAGGGACCACAGTGGTCTGTTTTGCTTGTGGGAAGCCCGGTCACAAGTCCTTTGACTGTCCTGAGAAGAAGAACAAACCAACCCCAGCCAAGGCACCGGCACCTGGAGGACAAGATAGGCAGCCAACTTCAGTGCAGAGGGGACGCCTCAACCACTTGACAGAGGAAGAAGCCGAGGACGCTCCCGACGTTGTGCTCGGTGAGTTTTTAGTAAATGGCATTCCAGCTTTGATATTGTTTGACTCTGGAGCAACTGGATCTTATATCTCGACAAAGTTTGTAAGAGAGCAGTCACCCCCGTCAATACCTAAAGCTAGACCTATAGTCACTACTTCTCCCTTAGGAGAGCTTAGGTGCACTTTAGAGTGCCCCGCAGTTAGACTGATGATAGGAGGCCAGGAGTTCGAAGGAAACTTGACAGTCCTGGAATCGGATGGAATTGACGTGATACTAGGAATGGATTGGCTTACAGAGCACAAAGGAATAATCAGTTGCTCACCCAGAACAGTTGAGTTGACACACCCTAGCGGAGTCAAAGTAACAGCAAAACCACAAAGAAGGAAAACAAGGAAGAAATCTAGAACATGTATTCTGAGACAGTTGGTATACTCCATTGAGAAACAGACGATCGAAGAAGTACCTGTAGTATGTGAGTACCCGGACGTGTTTCCCGAGGAACTATCAGGACTACCACCAGACCGAGACGTAGAGTTCATAATCGAATTGCAACCAGGCACAGGGCCTATAGCTAAGAGGCCGTACAGAATGTCAGTGGAGGAACTGGAGGAACTCAAGAAGCAGCTGAAAGAAATGCTTGAAAGTGGTGTGATTCGACCAAGTGCATCCCCATGGGGATCGCCAGTGTTGTTTGTGAAGAAGAAAGATGGGTCAATGCGCATGTGCGTAGACTATCGATCCCTGAACGCAGTGACGATCAAGAACAAGTACCCATTACCTCGGATTGATGACTTGCTAGATCAGTTGAAGAAAGCCAAATACTTCAGTAAGATTGATCTGAGATCGGGATACCACCAAATGAAGATTAGAGAAGGTGACATTCCCAAGACAACTTTTGTGACTCGGTATGGGCAGTACGAGTTCACCGTTGTGTCCTTTGGATTGACCAATGCACCTGCTTACTTCATGAACATGATGAACAAGGTATTCATGGAGGAACTAGACAAGTTCGTAGTGGTGTTCATTGACGACATACTAGTCTACTCAGAAACAGCCGAAGAACATGAGCAGCATTTGAGGATTGTACTAGAGAAGCTGAGGCAGCATCAACTCTACGGAAAGTTCAGCAAATGTGAATTTTGGTTAGAGAAAGTAGCCTTTTTGGGTCACGTGTTGACAGCTGAGGGCGTAGCAGTCGACCCAGAAAAGATTGAGGCAGTAGCAGAATGGAAGCAGCCGAAGAGTGTCACGGAGATCCGGAGCTTTCTGGGATTGGCAGGATACTATAGAAGATTCATTGAGAACTTCTCCAAGATTGCCAAGCCAATGACCGAACAACTCAAGAACAATGTCCCATTCGAGTGGACGGACAAATGTGAAAGAAGTTTCCAAGAACTCAAGCACAAACTCACTACAACTCCAGTTTTGACCCTGCCAGATATTCGCAAAGATTTCGTAGTCTATTGCGATGCTTCAAGACAAGGTTTGGGATGTGTTCTGATGCAAGAGGGCAAGGTTGTTGCCTATGCATCAAGACAGCTGAGGAAACATGAGGAAAACTATCCCACGCGCGACTTGGAACTGGCAGCAGTGGTACATGCATTGAAGATCTGGAGGCACTATCTGATTGGCAACAAGTGCGATATCTACACAGATCACAAAAGTTTGAAGTATTTCTTCACCCAATCTGAACTGAACATGAGGCAAAGAAGATGGTTAGAACTGATCAAAGATTATGATTTGGAGATACACTATCATCCTGGCAAAGCTAATGTCGTGGCAGATGCCTTAAGTCGAAAGAGTTATTGCAACAACCTGATGATAGCAGAAAGTCAGCCAGAACTAGCAAAAGAGTTGTACATGCTGAAACTCGAGCTAGTAGGAGAAGGGAAACCCCAGGAAATGAGAGTGAAGTACAACCTAGAAGACCGAATAAAAGAAGCTCAAGGGAAGTGCCCAGAAATCCAAGAAGTAAGAGAGGATATTCAACGAGGAGTAGCACCTGACTTCCGGATTGATGAAGCAGGGACAGTATGGCTGAAAGACTGTATCTGTGTACCACAGGATGAGGAAATCAGGAGAACAATTCTCTCCGAAGCTCACGAGTCTAAGTACTCGATACACCCAGGATGCACCAAGATGTATCAGGATCTGAAGGATAAATTCTGGTGGAAGAAAATGAGAGAGGACATAGCAGAGTATGTAGCCAAGTGCGACTCTTGTCGAAGAATCAAAGCAGAACATCAAAGACCAGCAGGACTGCTGAAACCACTGGAAATTCCAATGTGGAAATGGGAAGATATCAGCATGGACTTTGTGGTTGGCCTACCCCGCACTCAGAAAGGGAATGATGCCATTTGGGTCATAGTTGATCGACTGACAAAGGTAGCTCACTTTATACCAGTCAAAAGCACACACTCAGTAAGCAAATTAGCAGAGCTATACATAGACAACATTCTCAAGCTGCATGGGGCACCAAAAAGTATTGTGTCAGACAGAGGACCCCAATTCACAGCTCAATTCTGGCAAAGCCTACATCAAGCCATCGGGACAACCTTGGGGCATAGCACAGCTTACCACCCCCAGGCAGATGGGCAGACCGAAAGAGTGAACCAAGTTCTCGAAGATTTGTTAAGGGCTTGTGTTCTAGCATACAGCACAGACTGTGAGAAGAGTCTATCTTATGCAGAATTCTCCTACAACAACAGTTACCAGGCCAGCCTACAGATGTCACCCTTTGAGGCACTTTATGGCAGAAAATGCAGAACACCTCTAATGTGGTCAGAGGTGGGAGAACGAACATTCTTTGGACCTGACATGATTGTAGAGGCAGAAGAAAATGTAGCCAAGATCCGAGAGCACCTGAAGGCAGCTCAGAGCCGACAAAAGAGTTATGCAGATAAAAGAAGACGAGATCTGGAGTTCGAAGTAGGAGACTTCGTTTACCTGAAAGTGTCACCCCTCAGAGGGCATAAGAGATTCCAAGTGAAAGGGAAGCTAGCACCCCGTTTTGTTGGACCATACCAGATACTGGAGAGAGTAGGAAAGCTAGCCTACAAGCTAGACCTACCAGAGGAACTAGCGGGAGTACACCCAGTGTTCCATGTATCTCAGCTGAGAAAGTGTCTGAGAGTGCCAGAACATGAGATCAAGACAGAGGCATTAGACCTACAAGACACCTTGGAGTACCTGGAGTACCCAGAGAGGATACTAGACAGAGCAGTCAAAGAGACCAGAAGCACAGCTATCCCGTTTTGCAAAGTACAGTGGAGCAATCACTCAGAAAGGGAAGCCACTTGGGAGAAAGAGTCAGTGCTGAAGGAGAAATACCCCCACTTGTTTAAACCATAGGTAATCACAAATCTCGAGGACGAGATTCTTGTGAGGGGGGGAGACTGTAACAACCCTGAAATCCCTATAGGATTTGTTGAGTGCAAAATTTCGAGTTTAAAAATTTTTGGTGGAATTGTGTGCATGCAAACCAACATATAAGAGTGTCTTCTATTTGCTCCCTAAATTCCTAGGCAATTTAAATTCAAATTTAAAATAAATTTGAAGTGCTAAGGATGAATTAGTGTGATTTGGATTTATTTGGATTTATTTGGATTTTTGGTTGGTTTGAATTCAAATTCTAGATTTGAATTCAAACTCTAATTGACTAAACTAATTTCCAAATCTTATTCCTGTTCGTGGGCCGATTTCCCGAACCAAAAGTCCATCTTTCACCCTTCAACTTCTTTCCCGAGCCAGCAACCCAAGCAGCCCGGCCGGCCTTTCGGCCCAGCAGCGGCCCATCTTTCTCCCCGCCGCGTCGACTCCGCGTCGCTCTCTCTCTCTCACTGACCGCGGGACCCCACCTGTCAGCTTTCTTCTCCCTCGCGTCATCTCCTTCCTCGCGACGCCGCGCTCTCCCTCCTGCGGCCGAGCTCCCGTGACTCCAACCACCCGACCTCCTGTGCGGCCCGTTGCGATGGCAACACGTGTCCGCGGCCGTCCCCAACTCCCATCTCGCCGTCCGTGCCCGCCAAACCCTAGCCCAGCGCCTATTTAACCCGCCGCCGGCCGTCTTCTTCCCCAAGCCGCGCCGCCCCTTTTGGGTTCCTTCCAGATCCAGTTCATGAGCAGAGAGGAGTAGGAGAGAGGTAGGGAAGGGTGTGGAGCAGTCGGAGCAAGAAGAGGTGAAGCCCATCGTCTTCCCCGCGTCGACACCGAGCACCGGAGCGCCGCCGTCCGTGGACTCGCCGACGAGGAGCCGGACCAGGGACGAGAGGAAGCGCACGAGCACCGCCGGACTGCGACGAGTCTCCCCCGAGCTGCAGCGTACCTCGACGAGACCCTAGGTGAGCTAACCGCGGAGCCCCTCCTTCTTCCCCAACTCCGGCCGAATTCCGCCGCCGCGCGAGCCAGCCTTTCTCTGTGTTGCCAGCCTTCGTGCTGTGCGTGTCTTCTGCAGGATCCTGAGCCGCTAACCGTGCGCAACCCGCCGTCGATCGAACCTTGCAGCTGAGGCCCGCCACGGCCGAGCTCTGCTCGCCGTGCGCGCGGACGCCGAGGCCGTGTCGCGGCTACGGGCAGCCGTGGAACCGCGCACGCGCACCCCTGCTACGCTCGTGACGCCGCGCATCTACTCGCGTTGGTGTCGCGCGTGTGAAACCCAGCCAAACCGTGCGCAGTTGAGCCAAAAAAAAACCGAGCCGCCGTCGTGCTCGCCGGCGTTCATGGCCGAGCCTCCACTGCTCGCGTCGGTAAGCCCCAGCCAAACCCTAACCAAGCCCCTTTTCACCCCGACCGTGACCGCCGAGCCCTAGCCATGCTGTTCCGACCATCCTTGACCCAAGCCAAGGCTTTTCCGGCGAGATCCGCCGTCGACCATCGTCGCCGGCGCGTTCCAGTGCGCGCCGCGCGCGCGTCGCGTCGCGCCGTGTCGAAACCACACGCTTGACCACACCAAGACGCCACACAGCCTTGCACAGAAGATCCCAGCCGACCACACCTAGATCCCATGCACCCGGCTCACGTGGACCCATCTCACGGTTCACGGTGGACTCAGTCCACCAGGCCAGATCCAACAGCCACCCCTTCGTGGGCCGATTGTTCAAGTTTAAGTCCGTTTAACCACCCTAAACTCTTCCGGCCCAATCGCTTTCGGCCCAATTCCGGCGCAGCCATCGTTTATTCTTTTTCTTTTTCTTTTAACAGCGCTGACATATGGGGCCCACCTGTCATACTCTGCGAGTCACTGACACATGGGGCCCACTGACCAGAGTTGACCGCTGACCGTTGACCCCCGTTGACCGTTGACCAGTCAACGCTGACGTCAGCAGGGCCCACTGCTGACGTCATCCTAGGCGGACCCCACTGCTGACGTCAGCATGACGTCATGCTGACGTCAGCAGACTAATTTCTGTCTGTTTTCTTTTTCGGAAATTATTTAATATTTTCAGAAAATGATTTAAACTTCGAAAATTACTAATAAATCAACCGTAGCTCAGAAAAATATGAAACCAGTTTCTATATTTTTCTAAAATCATGACCTACGCGTTAGTGTAGGGTTTGGTGTTATTTGAATCTTCTTTCGTCGCTGTTTTAGTGTTTCTTTGCTAGTAGCCGCGTCTTATTTTCTTTCCGCGCCCCTAGGAGCTCCGGAGAGTCAGGAGGAGCCGGACTACTACAACAACTGCTTTGACGAGGACGAAGACCTTTGCCCAGGTTCACGCCCGACCATCTCTGAAATACCTATTAGACATGCAAACTAGTATGCTAGCGCTTTACTTTACTCGCATGATAAACCTGCACTGCCTTTGTTATCATCATGTTACCTTGCTACCTACTACTCACTTTATATATATGCTATGCTATGCTATGCATGTGTTGGGATGGTTGTGATTGATCCTCTTGGCGTGAGTTGTGGGTGGTTTGGGAGGAGGAGTGCAGCTAGGCGGTGTAAGCGAGTAAATAACAACTCGATCGTTGATCGAGGTGCCGAGGGGCTGCACTCGGGCAGTCCCTATGGGGTACCTGTTGCGGGTACGTGGTTACTGGTTACTTGGGGTTGGTACTCGGTGAGTACCTGAGGAGTTTGGGCGGCAATACCTGTTATGGGTGCCGATTGCGGACCGTTGCGGCGGATCGCTTGTGATGCAGATACTCGCTTTACCGAACAATTAAGGACCGAGTCGTGCCCCCACTTTGGACTTGGGAAATACCGTGCTCACCATCTACCCAGTATGGGGAGGGTTCCAGCAAGCCTACTCTAGTGCGGCGCCGAGACTGTAGGAGAATCGAGTTTGATATGTGTAGGGGGGATTCGTTGCGGCGTAATCTCCCTGATTTACCACGGCCCCCGACTGGCCCCGGTGGGAAGGTTTCACGACCCTGGGGCAGATGTTAGATCGGATGTTTCCCGAGCCCAGGGAGACAGGATTGGCGCCGCTACTGTTTAGGGTCTTTGCTGTGGGCTGCGTCTCAGGTTGGTTGCGGACTAGCCTTGCAGCCCGGATGGATTCCTGGAGTGCCACCTCTGCAGAGTGTAAACTATACGTATAGCCGTGTCCACGGTTATGGACGACCCATTTCTGAGAAGCCCCGGCTAGCATGGGAATCTGCTTTCTTACCTCATCCTTGAATTGGGTTATGAGAGATTGGTCCAGCTGAGGCTGTTGAGACGAGGTGGGGAGGGAGCTCACCGAGTCGACTAGTGAGTGAAAGGTGTTGGTGGATAATGAATTGCGGGAACCTGCCATGGCAGGACGAGCCCGATGGGAAATGGGAGGCTGACGGTTGGTTTTGGGGAGTGGATGTGTGTGTGTGAGCAGGAGTTGGTGATGAGATGAAATTGGGTTATTGCTGCTGCTTGCATAAGAAAACCCTGGCTAAAACCATGATTATTTCTATATCTTTAGAATAGACCACTTTAAAGCTTGCATCATATTATGGTTGGTGACGTGGACCTGTCCCATTTCCTTGGGGACAGACTTTGGGTTCTCAGGTGAAGACCCCGACCACGAGTTCAACCAGGACGGGTGGTACGACTGAAGGGTGTGCGCTACGCTCAAGGATGCCTGTGGAGGAGTGGTCCCAGTCGTTCTAGCTACCGCTGCGTAGATGTTTCTTATTGTCGTTTTTAGCCCAGAGGGCTTGTATCAGACGCTTTGTCTTTATATGAGTCATGTAATGAATCTTTTATCGTTGTATGGATGTGATATTCGACTGAGATGAGTTCTGTACGAGATAGCTGCTATTCCTGGGACTATCTCAAGGGTACAGGGAGTCGGGTTCTCGTCGGTGAGAATCCGGTTCGTCACACATACCACACAAGATCCGACACTGAGGCCGGAAGATCCGACCATATGATCCGGGGGGCTCTGTGATGAACTTTTCACGGCCGGATGATCAATCGGAAGATCCGAGCTGAAACCGGTCTGACCGGTTTCCCAAACCGGTCTGACCGGTTTGGCTCAGGGTGTTGGAACTTGGTCATTTGAGTGAGAAATGAAGATTCAAGTATTTCATTTCATGAATTTTTCACTCTTGGCATATGCTATCTATACTAGTACTTCATGATGGCATGATCACTTGGCATATTTCATTTAAAGTAATTGTTGTGCAATTTGACCGAATATTGAATTAATCCCTTCCTTGTCATTTATAAGACAAAGTGCATGTCTCATATTGTCTACATATGATGCACATATTTAGGGGGAGATTATTTCAATATTTGTGTCCTTGAGACTAACATTTCTTTTAGTGAACTTGTAGTCTCAATGATGAGAGAACACTTCTCTCAATTGGAGTTGTCAATTCACCTAGTGATTCATAACGGTAACCCTATATCAATCCTTATCATGAATCTTAATCTCAATTCATGTTTTGACAACTCAACATAATATAGCATTAAATTCCTTAAAAATGGTTTAATCTTTCAATACTAGTACATTTAAGTTCTTTCTAACCACATCTTCACAAATGCACTAAAATAAGGAATTTGATCTATATTGAGTGTCTTCATAATTAATGACCTATGTTATTCATGCTTTCATTAAAGTCATTGATTATGAAATTGTGTGTTGTGCACATTAATGTTCTCTCTACGTTTGTCAAATTGATTATGTCATGAGAGAACTCATATTGACAAATATTGCACAACACATTCTACTAGAGGCCAAGGTATGTTTTCTATGAACTAGCATTTACCTTGTGCATCTAGGCCCTTGTCATGCTAGTGTGTGCATGTACATGCAAATATATATAGCTCATATGCGTCCATTATACATTTGGTTAACACTTTCTTGGTGAATAATGTAAGCTAAATATGATAATGACTTTATGTGCTCTATATATGTGCATGTGCTTGTGTGACATAGGATAGATTTTGAAAAATCCAACTAGCATGCTAGGTTGTGTGGTTTTGAAAATCTTTGAGTCTTTGGTCTTTTGACCTTTGTCGATCTATTTGTGACTATAGTTAACTTTGCTTGATTGATGGCTAGTCACAAATAGTGAGATTCTCTCAAGTCCATAAAATCCTTTATCTATCTTTTGTCTCCCATTTCTTTCGGAAGAAACGAAAGAAATTTGATTCATTGGAAATTTTTATCTTTTCTGTGGACAATCTTGAGAAGTTGAAGACCATGCATATCACATACACTCTCAGATCAAGTGAACAAAGTTTTGGATCTTAATTTCCACCATTTTGGACTAGTCTCAGCTGCCTGGGAAAACCGGTCTGACCGGTTTGGGCCCAAGCAGCTGGGTGAACTTTTCTGTGGAAACTCTTGGATTTTTGAAGGCCAAACTTCATCATTATATCTTCTCAGATCAAGGGAACATGTTTTGGAACAGTTTTGAAGCAAGTTCCGACCTTAGGTCGGAAGATCCGACAGGAAGTTCCGAGCGGTTCGGTCTCGAGTTGTTTCTGGCCCGGAAGATCCGAAGTTCATCAGAAGATCCGACATACTCTCGGAAGATCCGAAATTCATCAGAAGATCCGACAAAATTCGTGGAAGATCCGGAGTTTCTGGCAGACTCACCTCCTGGGAGAAACCGGTCTGACCGGTTTCCCAAACCGGTCTGACCGGTTTGGTCCAGGAAGGTGGGCCACTCATTTTTATGGTCTCCCGTGATTCCCTCTCTCTCCTACCATACCCATTCACTTCATTCCCTCTCTCTCTCCTGTTCTTGACCGGTGGAAGGCGCCCCCAAGGCGATTTGAGGATTCAACCAAGGAAAAGAAGATTTCTCTTCAGTTTTTGAGTGCCACAAGGCTGCTAGATTGATTCCCCATCAAGTTGTGCACTCAAATCTTCATCTCTCTCGAGTTCAAGGCTCTCAAGGTATTCAAATCTTTCCATCGCCCGATCTACGAGCTCAATGCATATCTCTCAAAACCCTTTGGTAGAACTTCTTCTGGCATGTCTAGGAACCTATCCCTAAGAGATCATTGAATTTGGTTGGCTACATTTTGCGCAACAAGGATTTGCATCCTCACTGCGCAAAGCAGTCTGACCGGTTTGGCAAACCGGTCTGACCGGTTTGGGCAGTGAGGACTCAAGTCCCTGCTTTGCAACGTGTTTGCTCACATATGGACTAGGGATAACTTGTACTGCAATGGCCTTTCAATATCCAGATCAAACTCTGTCCAGATTGGCGCCCAACTAGTTTTGGCTCAGCTCAGGCAAAAGCGGTCTGACCGGTTTGGCCCAGAGCTGACCCAAAACTTGTTAGGACCTCTCTTTTAACTCTATTCTCAAGCCAATATTTTTCTGGGCACTTTATCATGTTTATCTGTCCAAATTGATCTTTCAATTCGAGTTGGCTTAGCTCAGACCAAAAGCGGTCTGACCGGTTCCTGGAACCGGTCTGACCGGTTTTGTTCCGAGTTGACTCAAATCCTGTTGAATGAACTCTATCTATTCAAATCTTTGGATCAATTATCTCCTGGGTATTGATACTTTGTGTGTCATCTTGTGAACCCAGGAAGGACAGTAAAAGATGCCGAAAGGATCACATGCCGAGAGATTCAAAAAGAGCAAGTTTGATGCACCCAGAGGCAGTAGCTCGGGTACGGCGAGTGGCAGAGCTTTGAGGCCTAGGAGGCCAAAGAGGGCAGCAGACCAGGAAATTGAGGAGGTGGATGTTGTGGAAAATTCCACTGATGATGAGGTTGAGGATGAGAATTTCAGGGTTGAGTATCGTCATGGTCAGCCGGCGGATATTGATGTTGATGAGGAGATGGCAGTTGATGATTATGAGGAAGAGGTGGCTGATGATGACATTGATGAAAATGCCCCTCTTGTTCTTGAGATTTGCCGACCCACTGGCCCAGCTAGTAGAAGAGTGACAGATTATCTTGCCAGTGGGATGACTGATGTAGTTAGGAAGTTGAGGAGGACTAGTCCACTTGGTGTGGATAGGACAGCGACCGACTACAGATTTTGGACTCTTTTTCAGCAGGACTTCTATGCCACAGCCATTATGAAAAAGACCAAAATCACAACAGATGCACAGTATGTTGATTGGGAATATATGATCAAGCAAGACAATCCTGTGTTCAATGAGATCATCAGAGTGTGTTCTGAAAAGAGAGTTAAGCATCTCATGGGCTTCAAGCATAGTTGGAACAAGGAAGTCATTGCTCAGTTTTATGCTACTGTGTTCTTCGGCTACCATGAGGAGGATGGCAGGCAAGAAAGAGCCATGCATTGGATGACTGAGGGACAACGCTTTCATGTCACTTATTCTGACTTTGCCTCTATTCTTAGAGTTGGACATGAAAGTGACGACACTGTTCGGATACATGACCGAGGAGTTATGGAACCATCTGAGATAAAATTCATGTATCCTAGAGATCAGCGTGGCAGTTGGGGAAAGGTGAGTGGTCTTTACACATATTATGGAACTCTTTATCGATTGCTTAGAAAGACACTCACACCTAGAGATGGCAACACTTCGGATATATCACTTTACATGAGAAACTTGATGTACTATCTGAGGATTGGAGAGGAGACTCCTCCATTTAGTGTTGCCGATTTCATTTGGCATGAGATCAAGACTATTTCTGAGAGTCCTCAGAAGATTTGTGCCTATAGCCCTTTCATCATGTTCATCATCGAAATGGTTACAAGTTTGAAGATCAAAAAGGACACCCAACACAAGCCACTTCACCCTCCTGTGCCTCATAAGTTTAGAATGCCTTCTCCTTCACCAGCAGATACAGATGCAGCAGCCGGTGGTGATCAAGAGCAGCATAGAGGGCCACCACAGCAGTTTTCACCGCTGCAAGCCAGAACCGGTCTGACCGGTTCTGCAAACCGGTCTGACCGGTTTGGGTCTGGCAGTGGTACACAGCCAGCAGGACGGACATCTCCAATCAAGAAATTCATTTCCATGTTTACAGGCATTTGCAAAGGCCAAAGAGATGTTCAAGTTGATATTAGGCAGCAGAGGATTGAAAACAAGAAGACTCGTGATGAGTTCAAGAAACCGCGCGCCGCATTGAGTCCAAATGATCCTCCATCTCCCATTTCACCACCTCTTGAGCTACCTGAGATACCCCCGCTTAGAGACATCATGACCGATCACATGAATGCGGGATATTTTGAGCAGTATGGTGATATCTTTGGATATGGACATGTTGGATCAAGCTCGCAGCCTCCGCCACAGTCAGTTGGTGCTCCAGGGACCATGCCATACATGCCTACTTCAGAGGGTGACTTATTTGGTTCCTCATTTGGATTTGCACCGCCAGGACCATCTTATGCAGCAGCTACACTTCCTTCTTCGTCATATGCATATGGTGGCACCGGTTCATCTATGGCGGGAGTTCAGTTTTCGAGTGCACCATCTCCATCTCCTGGAGATTTTGCTTCACAGGCAGCGGCTTCGTTATTTGGACCCACTTCTGCACCTAGTCATGGTATGTCTAGCACATCTTTATCTTAGACCATGACTAGCACATCCAAGTCACTCCATTTTATCACACATACACATTCTCTTGAGTGAAGGTTTTCATTGGACTACATCTTCGTCAGATGATCACAGCTCGACCTTCTAGCGACGGAGGAGATTGGATGCATGATGGGAGCGTGACTGCAAGCTTCTCCAGGCCCTTTATGGATGATTGATGACAAAGGGGGAGAAGAATGGATTAAAGCTTATCTAGTTAATCTTGTAGTCATATGATTGTAATAATCTTGCACTTATCTCTTTGTGGACTTGAGAACTTGTAATGTGTGCTACTGTGTGTTGAACCTTGTTTTATATTCTAAGTGACCATTTGCTAGTGTGATATACATGTATTGTTTGATGCTTGATGCAATGTTGTTTCAGATATGCTTACTGTCTGGGTGAAACCGGTCTGACCGGTTTCCCAAACCGGTCTGACCGGTTTGGCCCATGGCAGCGGGGTGAAACCGGTCTGACCGGTTTCCCAAACCGGTCTGACCGGTTTGGCCCGTGACAGCAAGTGTGTGATTCTCTTGTTTAATTGAGTTCTATACATGTCATATGCATCACACATTGTTTTATTATGTCACACACACTTGTTGCACATGTTGGATGCTAAGATATAGGGGGAGCTCTCATTTTTATTGATTATATGTGAATTTGGCATTTGAGGCCGAATTTTTGAAATTCTATTCAATGCACATATTGAGGGGGAGCTCATCATATATCTTAGTCATCTAGAGCTTAAATTCAATATCTTTTTGTAAGCTTTAATCATGTTGTCATCAATCACCAAAAAGGGGGAGATTGAAAGTGCATCTAGACACTTATATGTTTTGGTGATTTTGGATGACAACATGATTAGTCATTTAACTTGTTTGCTTGAGCATATGAGCAGGTGTCTATTCTTATGGATATTCAAGGAATATGATTGTTGAAGAATAAAAGCTCATTGTTGGTATAAAAGACAAGAAAGCAAACAAGTGGTAATCATCCCATGCAATCAAACTAGAAAATGACAAGTGTTTGGAAATGACAAATGAGACAAGGACTTAAGCATATTAGTTGGTCTCACTTAATACGATACTTGTCAAAGGTTTTGGGATAAATCATTTGAAGAAATTAGGATTTCTTTGGGCTTGATCCATGGCAATTGTTATATTCAAAATGAGACATGATTCTATGGTTAGTATATGGTCTCAAGTACATTGAAGCTTATGGACAAGTCAATTACCAAAGAAGACATTCAAATCAATTGAAGAATTGGATTTCAATGTGGATTTCATGATGATGCAATGCAAAGCAAAGCTTAATTTGGCAAGAGAGGACGGAAGGGATCAAGCTAGATGGTAGTGATGTTCCTAACAAGGTGAAGGGCAAGTTGGTCTTGTAGCCGAGGGACTTTGTTGGTGGAAAGGTCTAGCATCTTAGTTTGGATTCTATACGTCGATCAAGCCATATCAAGTGAAGCAATGCGAAGCATCTAATCTTTATTTGATCATAAGATGGAATGACTTATGAATTCTTTCATGCAATGGAAATTCTAAGTCATTAGCTCAACATTGGATTTGCTCAGCAAGATATGAAGTGTTGAAGCCCTCAAAGTTGAGAATGATCAAGTATGGCATCAATGAAGATATACAAGCTCAAGTGGTAGACTCTATTTATTGTTTTAATCTTGAGTTTAGGAATGCCGTACTATCAAGAGGGATGCAACATTAGTTGTCTTGGCATACACCAAAAAGTGCTCAATAGATCAACCCTTGTGAGATAACCTTTGGAGAGAAGTCCTTTAGGGACTTAGTGTGCTGAGAAGACCAAAACCGGTCTGACCGGTTTTGGTAAGCGGTCTGACCGCTTTTGGGATATGTGTGCTGAGCCGACCCAAACCGGTCTGACCGGTTTGGGAAACCGGTCTGACCGGTTTGGGCTCTGACAGGTGTAACGGCTAGTATAGTTCGTAAACCGGTCTGACCGGTTTGGGAAACCGGTCTGACCGGTTTCCAACGGCTATAACGGCTAGTTTTTGTTGTGTGGGGTATTTATACCCCATACCCCTCTCCTTTGAGGGGTGCTGGTTGCCCATTCATTCTTGCACGCCTAGAGCTATCCCAAGCACCAGCAAGCTCTCCCCAAACCTCTCTTTGTGAGAGTTGATTGATTTAGTTCATATCTTTGGATTTGGGTTGAGGGATGTATGTGTATGAGCAATAGATAGCAAGTGATAGCAATTATCAGCTATATAGAGCATATCCTTAGTGTTGAGCACTTCCGGTTAAGCCAAGCATCCATTGGAGCATTTGTTACTCTTGGAGGTGATCCTCCTAGACGGCTAGGCGTCGCCGGTGAGCTACCTCGTGTGTGGTAAGCCACGGATTGTTTGTAAAGGCTGGCCTTGCCTCCTTCGTGGAAAAGGGTCAAAAGCTAGTGATACCGAGGAAAGTGGCTTGGAGTGGATAAGCCCGCCTTTCGTAGGCCCTCAACGGAGACTAGGATTCATCGTGTCTTTGTGACAGCCTTAGTGGCGAGCTCCGAACTTCGGAAAAACAAATCTTTGTCTCTTGTTTTACTTCACAAGTTCAATTCTAGCATTTGAATTCGCTTCCGCTTCGATCTACTTGGGTGTGCTCTAATTGTGTGCAGGGACTCAGTGGACCTGCTTGATATCATCTACAAGAGCCCATCATCAAGTTTGGTTCGTGCTAGAACTCGTAGAGGGGGTTAATTTGCATAGTTGGTTTTCTCTGTTGAAAACCGGTCTGACCGCTTTGTCAAAGCGGTCTGACCGCTTGAAGCGGTCTGACCGGTTTTGGGAACCGGTCTGACCGGTTTCTGTACTAACTGTGTGAAAAAGTTTATAAATTGCAGATTCACCTATTCACCCCCCCCTCTAGGTGACATCAAGGTCCTTTCAGGGTCCCCGTACATCCATTGTCTATTCATCTGCATCATTAACTAATAACAAATATACAATACAATTTAAAGATAAAAAAATTAATATATAAATAAATACAAATTATAATATATATTCCATTATATAAATAAATTTCTAAAACTACATTACTATATTCATTAAATAAATAAATATACCTTCCATTAAATAAATAAATAACTATTCTACCTTTTAATAAATAACTAATAATATATATTTCATTAAATTAATAAATAACTATTCCAACTTTTAATAAATAAACCTCTCTAACAAATAAAATACATAAGCCTTATAACTATTCACAAGTCATACAAAACAAAATACTAACTAACTTGCCTTCTCTCTCCATTTAAAACACAACATGAACACTCTCTCCATCATGAACTCAAGCTCTCTCCTCTCTCTCCTCCAAGAACACAAGCTCTCTCTGGCTAGCTAGCTTTACTTTGATTCACAAATCCCTCTATTTCTAAATCATAGAAGGATTACAAGCTAAATAAAACATTAGAGGATGAAAGAGTGTACCTTGTAGTGCTCCTTAGATGAGTAGAATCTTCACAAATTTTGAAAAAAATTTGGGCAGCACCTCCCCTCTTTCTTCTCCCCTCCCGGTGCCCGAGCCAGCATGAACACAGCGATGTGTTCAGCTAGCTCGGGCGGGGGAGGAAGAAGCCCCTATATTCAAACACACTAGCACCGGGTCGTGGCAAGACCCGGTGCTAATGCGCACCCTTTAGCACCGGGTGCAGCCAGCAACGGTGTGAAATGGCCTCGGGCACATTAGCACCGGTTGCTGGCTGCACCCGGTGCCAAAGGGGCGCATTAGCACCGGGTCTTGCCACGACCCGGTGCTAATGTCCTCGCCCTGACACATCTTCGCGCCGCCCCCGCTCCTAGCCGTTGGACCCGGTGCTGAAGCCCCATCAGCACCGGGTCCAAAAATGGCCGATGCGGAGGGGGCGGGCGGATGTGAAGTATTCTGGTAGTGTGACCGCCGCCTCCTGCCCCAGCACCGGGACGTACGTGAGCGTGCACCCGCCCGTCGCGATCGCCGGCGGGCTGTCGGAGGCGTAGCTCCCGCCGAGGTACGCGTAGATGGGGGCGCGGCAGCCGTCGGTGGCGTTCACGAACTCCGGCCCGACCGCCGGCGCCGCGCCGCCGGTGCAGTTGTAGAGGAAGCACAGGGCGCGGTTCCGGGGACTGATCGTGAACGGGCTCATAGCAATGCTGACCGACATGGTGAAGTCGGTGCGGCACACGCCGCCGGCGCCGGCGACCCTGTTGTGGGAGACGACGAAGGAGTTGTCAGTGTAGTTGATGGCGCGGACGAGGATGGTGGAGCCCTTCAAGGAGGCCACGCCGCCGCCGCCGCTGCCGCTGCCGCTGCAGCTGACCTCGAAGGCCGGGTTGCCGCAGGGGAGATGAGGTCTGGCTGCCGCTGCCGAGCCAGAATGGGTATCTGAGAATGAGGTTCCCGCATGCCGCCGGCTCGCACTCGGCGCTGGCGCGGAGATGGAACTGGATCTGGATGAGCAAGAAGGCAAGGAGCGGGAGAAGCCGTAACGTCTGGCGCATGTTCACCGAGTGGGAAGCCGTAACGGCAAGGAGCGCAAGGAGTGGGAATTGGCTTGGGACTGGCAGCAGCCAGCAGGACTGGAATGTTTAGTAGTAGTTGTCTAGTTGATGACTTGATGTGACACTGCGTGAACAGGACTGCAAATTATGCCCTTGTTTAGTTTCAAAAAACAACCCCAAAGTTCAATATGTAAAAATAAGATTATCATCACATCAAAATATCATAACATGCATGGAGTACTAAACCTAGACCCTGTTTAGTTCTCACAAACTTCCTAAAATTCTCTCTCCAAACTTCACTATTTATTTATCACATTAAATCTCTCTCATCATGCATGGAGTATTAAATATAGGTAAATAATAAAACTAAGTACCTGATTTTGATGTACACGACGAGACGAATCTTTTGAGCCTAGTTAGGTCATGGTAGGACAACGATTACCACGAACAAACGAAAAGTGCTACAGTGCGCTATAGTGCTCGATGTGACTTTTCGACCAAATTTTACCCACCCATTTTTATAACTAAACACACCCCTAGATAAAATCAAAAACTAAGTACACAGTTTTGTTGTACTCTACGAGACGGATATTTTGAGCCTAATTAATCAATTTTTTGGACAATTTTTCACACAAACAAACGAAATGCTACAGTGACGCAATGATTACGACGTGACCCCAAACTCCAGTTCCCCATCCCCAATTGGCCATCTAAACACGGCCTATGATGGAGGAGTGGAGGTGGAGGAGAGCAGGAAACATGGGGCACTGGACAGTTTTGTAGAAGCCTTTGATTAGTCTCCTCTAAAAATAAGTGATTTTCCATTTTGTAGATATTGGACCAGTGCAAAAAGGCGAAAGTTTGTGAGAGCAAGCAGCGAGTGGTTTGTCAATATTAGATGAGATTATATCAAATAAAAAGACAGAACAAGACCATAAGAATGTTCTGAAACGTTTGGCATGTCCTCTTTTTTTTATTTGACATTTCTATGCAGATAAAAAAAGGGGGCCACGTTGACATTTCTATGCGAAGTACTCCTACAAAGGCGATGTTGATCAACATTGGAGAGTTGAACAGTCAGAAGAATCGTCTTGCATCGTCAGTTCGCCGGCGGATGTTAATGCTCGAACTGACATTGCTGAGCATGACTTGGTCTGTTATTTCACATTTCCACGGCGTCATCATTGTTCAAACTATTTTCAATCAACCAGACTAGTTGGCCGTCTAGTCAGCTGGAGAGTGGAGACTACCCCTTTAGTAGCTAACACTGAACGGTAATCTCTTTTCTAGTTATACGCAGGATCAAAACCTGTAGAACATGCAATGTAAGAAATCACGGGATCATCAGTAAACTCACTGCACGCGCACGTCGCCGGCTGTCTGCTCTGCCGTCGTTACAGAGGCACCTGAACGCATTCATGTCGGCGTCGTAGCGGCACTGGCCTCCGGTAGCTTCGCACGCCGCGCAATCCCCGGGAACCGTCCACTCCAGCAGGAACCCGCGCCTCACGAGCCCCGCGTAGTCTCCCAGCGCCCTCAGCTCCGACCCGGGCATCACCGGGACGGCCGAGTACTCGCAACCCGTCGTCTCCTGCACGGGGCCCCCGGCCTCGAAGCTCCGGCTCAGGTACACGAACCACGGGGCGCCGGAGCCCGTGCAGTTCATCGGAAAGCGCCGCCGCGGGAGGCGCCCGCCGGGAGCAGTTGGCGGAGCAGAGGAAGAGGCCCCAGTTGGCGCGGCTTATGGAGACGCTCGAGAGCACGAGGTTGGAGGACACGTTGAACTTGGTGGCGCGGCAGCCGGTGGGGTCGCCGGCGAGGTTGGTGTCGAACGCCACGACGGAGCTGTTGCCGTAGTCGATGCCGAGCACGCGGAGGTAGGAGCCGTTGAGGAACGGCGGCGCGCCGGCGGCGTCGCAGTCGATGCCGAAGGACGGGTGGCCGCAGTAGGAAGGCTGCTGGCCGCGCAGCCAGAACGGGTACTTGATCGACAGGTTCCCGCACGACGCCGGCGGGCAGTCAGAGTCCGGTGCGGCGGCGGCGAGCAGAGGGAGGAGCGCAAGCAGTGGTAGCACGGCGGCGGCGGCGTGATGGCGATGCGATGGAAAGTTTGGAAATTTGGGGAACTAAGCACACCCTTTGAAGTGGATGTCAGAACAGAGAAAGGATGAAAAATCATAGAGTAAATTCACTCTGTGCCATTAAAAAATACAACTCATCTCCTACCATCCAAAATATAGCCATCCCTTCCATGCCATCGTTTTAATTTTTGCCCTTGATGCCATTCTATTAGTTCAGTTACAAACGTCGTTTACCTCTAAGAGCATACCGAGACATCTGCCATTAGCGCCGCCACCGACAGGACCCCCGTGCTTCATGCAATCGTCTTCTCTAGTGGCAAGAAAGAACTCGGCACCTCGCCTCGCAGACAGGAGTAGCGGCGACCCCCACGTAAGGGAGGCCACGGCGTCTGCTCGGCTTCCCTCGCGGACGGCCAGGGCGGCGACCCTGCGGAAGCCGCGGCCCTGAAGGTCGGGAGTGGCGGCGGCGACCCCCGCCAAAAGGAGGCCGTGGCGTCCACCCAGCCCCCCTTGTGGACGACAGCATCGGAGAGGACCCCGGCTGAAGGGAGGCCGCGACGTTCGCCCAGCTCCCCTCGCGGACGGGAGCGGCGGCGACCCCGCCGGAAGCCGCGGCATATGCCCCGTTCCTCTCACGACCGCGGATGGGTGCGGAACTGCGGATGGGAGCAACGGCGCGGTGGCGGCCTACGCGTACCCGCGGAGGGGAGCAGCGGAGGCTTGCGCTAGCTCGGCCGCCGGAGGGGAGTGGCAGCGGCCGCGCGTGGTGGAGGGCTCCTGTGCGCGTCGCGGAAGACGTCGGCGGCGGACTGCGAGAGGAAAAGGGTCCGGCTCCTGGCTTAAAAAAAATAGCGTCCGGCTTTCCTTTTCTCCTGGCCCACATGTCATTTTCAAATTTGAACCTCCCACCGTTACTTAACTGATGGAATGTCACGAACGGGATGGAAAAATTAAAATAATGGCACTAAAGGGATAACTATATTTTGGATGGCACATGGGGATGAGTTGTATTTTTTAATGGCACAAGGGAATTTACTCAAAACAATACGGAAAGACTTTGAAAGAATAATGCCATGGTAAGGGGTAATATTTATTTTGAAAATCACACAGAAGTTCTATTAGTTAGCATGGAGCTTGCTGAATTGCACCACACTCAAGTAAATTAGACTGTAGTAAAGAAACATACAGACTAAAATTAACTTGATTGTGTGCTTGTGCATTCTGTCTGCTAAAAAAATTAAACCTATGTATCAGATCGTCGTAATAGTTTTTTTTAAAATGTCCCATTTGAGGGAACATGTCCCAAAAAGTTGCAAGGAACGAAATGTTAAGTGTGGAAAAAGAAAAATCATGTATGTACAAAGAAAGAAAAAAATATTTTTTAGGCATGAAGGTTTTCTCCTATAGCATCATGACATCTTTCTTTTACCGTGTACCACTAATTGGTGGTACATAGTATAGAGGTCAGTGCAATTAAGAACAATGATGTTATTTATGTACTCTAATACAATACCGCCAAATTTGTAGTTACAAATCGCACCTGTTGAGACACCATCTGCAGAGGCAATCCAAGTGATGGGATGATTATTGGTGTATGTGTGAAAAAGTTATCACTTGTGAGAGCAAGGAAATATAGAAACAGGTTGGAAAAGAACAGGCTCAATTCTTGGATTTTAGCACCTACTCCCTCACTAGTTCACCAGCCCTTGGCCCCATGCCCCTCTTTATATCTCTTTCTCTTCTCTAATAATACTCTTGTTCCCCTCAAATCTACCGAATATAATGTAGCCCCAACTAGCAGTTTGTTAATTATCATTATATCGAACATTATTTTTGCAAAAGACCCGTTCACAACACACTCTACGAATACACGCACGCAAACCCTAAAAAAATCCTGGAAAATACGAGGACAGTGCTGAATCGAGGACTCGAACTCTAGAATAAATCCTGGAAAATACGACCGCTGTGCTGATTGAGGACTTGAACTCACAAGGAATCTTACTGACTGATCTAAGTTCGCAGTATAGCGAACATTGGAATAGGAAAACGAACTTTGGATGTCTAACAATCTCATGACATATAGTGGGGGCTATATTGAGCCCAATATATCATGTTCATTTTCTTTTAAATTTGTAAGTACCATCGTAGGCTCTTAGCTAGATCCATGCCTAAGTTTCACTTCTGTTGAGAAGTGCACACTTGTGTCCGAAGTTCTGTTTGTCCTTCTTGTACTAGCAGACGCCTAGTTGCATCGGTTGTAATGTTTGTTGTAGCTAATGACACCTGTAGCAGACTAGCAGGAAGGTTGAGATGTGGAAAATCATGTCTTCGCTGCAGAGTTTGGCGAGGAGGCCTAACAGTGGAAAGGAGAAGATGGAATACGGTAAGTCGCTAGTATTCTGATACTGCTACTGCTAATGACAGGATCAAGCTTTGAGCTAGAAAATGTTGGCCGTGGGCCGTGGCCGTGGGGGGGACTCAGGGGGAGGGTGCGCCACCGCCACAGCGGCCTGGTCAAATCTTAGTCCACTGTGGCGGGATTAGGATATACGTACCAATTTCAATTTCCAAGTTCGTTGAAGGTTAACCTGGAGGCAAGACATTTTAGCTAGTCCACGTATGATATATCATATATGGCATGGCGTTGCCGTAGGGTTCGGGGCCACAAATAGTGTTCTTGGACTAGTTAAAAGCTACTATTACAAGCGTCACAGAAGAAGGATTAGGAGACTCTGACGGAAACGTTTACTGACCGGTTCGCCGTGGGCCGGAGTGGTTACTGCCGTTGACTACCCCAGGTCCCCAGCTCCCGTCGCCGGCGGCGGCAACGCTCGCTGGTGTCATGGCCGCCTCGAAGTTCGATCATGTTGTCTACTGGGCAGTATTGGATTCGAGGCCACATAAGGTCGTCGCTGTTGGTGAGGCAGAGAGACCAGCAGAGGAGAACTGGAGAAGCAGAGTACTGAGGTTGTGCATCAGTGCATGGCGTGTGGCTGGTGGAGAAGGTTGCTGCTGCTGCTCTAGCCAACGCACACTGCTAATGCTGCGTGTACGTGCTGGTGGAGAAGATCATAAAAATGGAGAGCAAAAGGACACGGATGGTCTTGATCGGCAGCTGGCTTGGCACGCAAAGGAAGACAGTGGAATGCATGCTAGGACCCAGGGGAGCAAAGTCAGGTAATACATCTAGTACACCGACTACAGTACATACAGGCATACAGCTACAGATCATTTGGCCCTTGTTTAGTTCCCAAATTTGGGAGCCAAATTTGGGTCTTTTGGGGTACGTGTAGCATTTCGTTTGTATGTGTGAAAAATTATCCAAAAATTAATTAATTAGCCTCAAAATGTTCGTCTCGTAGTGTATAACAAAACTGTGCAATTAGTTTTTGATTTCATCTATATTTAGTACTCAATGCATGTGCCGACATTTTGATGTGATGAGAATCTTCTTTTACATAGTAAACTTTGGGGTTGGAATTTGGGATCTAAACAAGTGTCCTTTCTGCTGTTTCAGTAGATGCCAATATCTGTTGGAGCACATTATTGATTTCCGGAACTTTTGAATATACTGTTGTAGGCTTGCAGCTGGTGCGCTCTGTTTCCTTTTTTCCTGCCCTTCAACTTTTGACGGGCAGTGCTCTTACCATTTCTGTGATTTGACGAGAATTTCTATGTATCTCAGTATACTTCTGAACAATTCATTTCACGGTGAAGCCTAGATCGAAAAAGAAAATCTTGAATGTACATCTCATAATAGAACAACAAAAAGGAAAAAAAATACAAAGAAAATAGCATTGTTACCCTGAAAAGTTACATATATCCACCGGGTAACAAACCGCCAAGGAGCTCATGGTGTAGTGGCAAAGGCCACTAGCTAGAAGGCTCCCACCCAGGGTTCAAATCTTGGGTGAGGCACATTAAACTTCAGAGGTCTCCCTTGGGGTGTTTTCTTTAAAAAAAACCGGGTAACAAACTAAAGAGAAATAAAATCATACTCTTGTCATGTTTATGCAATGACAAACCATATCATTACGAAGACATCGGTGCCATGACTGATGTAATGGATGAAGAGTTTGTCGACTGTGCTGGGGAGTAGAGGAACGGCTTCGACGGCATCTCCAATTCGTTGGTGCTCCTCTCCAACATCTCTATAACTCTGCTCATGCAGGGACGGTTTTCAGGTGCCATTTGTGTGCAACACAAGCCAACTAAGGTCAGTTTTCTTGCAATCTCTTCAGTTCCATTTGCAACTTCACAACTCTGGACATCCTTAACTAGATGATCATAAAGCCAATTTGGGAAGAATATTTCGCTGGAGTGATCTTCAAATCCCTTTAGATTGGTTTTTCCTCGAACCATTTCCAGGAGCATCATTCCATAACTATAAACGTCTGATTTCGTCGAGACGGCCCCAAAAGCCCTTGAGAACACTTCTGGTGCAATGAAGCCAATAGTCCCTCTTGCTTCTGCCGTCGAAAGGATGCTTCCATTGAGGTGGCATAGCTTTGCCAAACCAAAATCTGCAATTTTCGGAGAGAACTCATTATCCAAAAGGATGTTGTGAGGTTTGATGTCGAAATGGATTATGCGAGTGTTGCACCCTTGGTGTAGATACTCCAATCCACGTGCAATACCAATAGCAATTTTTAGCAACAATTCCCATGAAATAGCTAGCTCTGAGTAAATATACTTCTCGAAAGAACCATTGGGCATGTATTCATAGACAAGCGCCTGCTTAGATCTTTCTAAACAAAAACCAAGTAGGCTGACAATGTTAACATGAGATGTCTGACTGATGCTCATGACTTCGTTTACAAAATCCTCTCCATTGCCTTTGGACCCTTTCAAGAGCTTCACAGCAACCATCCGGCCATCTCGAAGGCTTCCCTTGAATACCACTCCATAACCTCCTTCTCCTACACTACTCCAGGTACCGCCATCACAAACGGTTGGGAAGGGCCATCACAAACGGTTCTCCCAATCGTTTGTGATATACCGTTTGTGATGTCTGGAGCATCACAAACGGCTTGTGGCATCAACCGTTTGTAATTTTCTTTTTTCGATTTTTATATACAGCACGTATACAACACATATACAGCCCATATACACATCACAATCACATATACAGCACATATACACATCACAGGCACATATAGAGCTCAAAGATATCACATATTCACATCACAAGCACAATTCAACAATATTTGACAAGTTTTGAACTTAAACCAAATTCGAAACTTATTACAAGTCCAACGAATCTAAAAGTTCTACATATGCCATGTGTCTTACACCTTAATAATGTTAAACTTTTTTTTTTGAAAGAAAACTGTAGGGGAGTACCCCACAGCATAATTTTTTAATGAAATGATGTCGCACCCAGGATTTGAACCCTGGGTGGGAGCCCTAAGCCAGTGGTCTCTACCACTCCAACTGTGAGCCCCTTGACTTCATAATGTTAAACTCGCCTTGTTCGCTCACAATTTCATCCAGAATGAACCTAGCTAGTTGTTCTTGGAGTGCCAATACCTCTCCTGCAAGCATCTCCTCAGCACCTAGTTCTTTTTCCTGCATAAATGGCATTAGAATCAAAGGAATGCATTAGCATATGGTTTCAAAATAATGTTTAGAAAGCAAAAGTCATGATTAGATTGCTAGATTAGTACGAACCATTTCTTCTAATGCGGAAAAGTCATCTCCGCTGTATTGGTGGATGTAGTGCATCGCATAGAACCCGCAGTGCAGGTACCCGGCCGCTGTCTTTTAATCCACTTGGCATCATCTACGGTGAACCTTTTCTGATAAGGTCTAAACATCCCCAGGTGTTTTTTATAGTACATTGCGAATATCCTAAACAACATTAAATAGTAATTGAGGGTGGGTTGATGAAATAAAACATAATACGACTCGATACAACGAACCAACACAACATTAAATACTTACATGTCAAGCACTTCGAGCAGTGGCTGGATGAGTTCCCGAGGCCTTCTTAATGAGTCGAGAACCGTTATGTGGCTCTGTAGAAGGGAGATTTCCAAGACAACAAAATGCATCCTGTAAACATTTCACACATGTTAGAAAATAGAAAAATGATTCATGTTATTTGTATAGATGCATGTAACTAGGAACACACTTATGAGCAGTTGTACGGTAGAATTATGCGTTCTTTCTCTTTCAGCGTGCAAAAAGCAGTGTATAGATAACGGTGTGTGTCAGGGTTATGCAAGGCCTTTTCATTTACCGCGCACGGGTCCAAGAAGGCTACATCTTTGCATATCCCTCTTCGCCTAAAAGTTTGGGCCTCCATCCTACAGAAAGATCAAGTTATGAGAGTTTATGTCGTTAACAAAAGAACAGAAGAGATTTAGTTATGATACTTACAAGCACCAAAGGAAGACGATGCTGACATCGAGGTAGTCTTGTTGGTACATCTCATATAGATGAAGAAACTCAATCCACAGTATGGTATGAGATTCTTTCTCGTCGTTCTTGCCGAACCATTCGATTGGGTACCTGACCCCAAATTGTTCAGAATCCCCTTGAGTTTTGTACCATTGATGCAGATGCCTCAACCTCGTTGGTAGATTAGGGATATCCTCTGGGCGAACCAGGTCATTCCCCAACACAAACGGCCATTTTGGTGGTGCGAGTGGCGCGAATGGCAGATCCACTCTAACGGTGTCTTGTTGCAGATCCACTCAAGCTTGGACATGCTGCAGCCATGGTACAAAGGAGTTTTGGCATCCTGCCTCATGTGCTCTAGCTTCTTCAAATTCTTCGCATCAAGGCATTCTGGCTCACCATCACGTATCATCTGGTCAATGCCATCCATCACATCATCATCTGCTAATGTCTCTGCAAAGTTATCCATGAATGATCCATGGTCGACATTTCCCATATCATTTGGTTGTGAGGCTTCATTCTCACCACGTGTGGCCTCTTGGAACGTTTTCCGCAATTTCTCAACCACATTTGGTTGTGTGGCTTCATTCTCACCTTCCTCCCCATGCTTGTTCCAAGCCCTGTAGTTTGCCATGAAACCCCTACACAGCAAGTGGCGTCGGATTTGCTCGACGTTTCGAAACTGCTTCTGGTTTTTGCAATCAATGCACGGACAATATTGATATCCATCGCTTGTTTGGTACGACCTCGCAACATTCACAAAGGAGTCAACCCCGTTGACAAATGAGCCATTTGAACTGGCAACGTACATCCAACCTCGTTCATCCATCTATTACAAACAAAATGGGTTTGTCCTTAAACCAATATTCCAATAAAAATAATAATGCCAAATTATTTGCAAATCAATCGCACCGCTAGATACAAACCTTGAGTCAAGTGAGTTGATCAAATTGAGCCGAGGACTAAATTGAACCAAGTGGAGCCGAGGACAAAATTGATGAAGAAATTGATGACAAACGGCCTAGAGGCAAAAAAAGAGTTTTCATCACATTCTTCTAAATTTTGCAACCATTCAAGCTTCTAGAAAGTTATAAGCAAAGCTAGCTAGATACTAACCTTGTTGGAATGGAATGAGAGCTACACATTTTGATAATCCATGAATAAATTGATGAAAAATTGTCTAGAGGAAAAAAAGAGATCTTTCATCACATTTGTCTCAATTTTGCAACCATTCAAGCTTCTAGAAAGTAAGCAAAGCAAGCTAGATACTAACCTTGTTGGAATGGAATGAGAGCTACACATTTCGATAATCAATGAATAAATTGATGAAAATTGACCTAGAGGAAAAAAGAGACATTTGATCACATTTCTCTCAATTTTGCAACAATTCAAGCTAAAGAATCATGGAAGAATGCCTATAATGTGTCCTCAAGCAAGTTATTAATGATCTACCTACTAAATTCGAGTTGCTCCATTGAATTTCATGAGAAATGAGCTCTAGAGAGGATGAACGAGCCCCCTCCATCAAATTCATGTCAAATTTCAAATTTAGTGGTTAAAACAAGCTATAAATTGGAAGAGTTGAGTGTTACCAACCTCAAAAAAAGTTGATGGAGAGCTTTCTTCAAAAACGTGACCTTCCTTGAGCAATTTGGTGAGAAATGGCCGCAACAATGGTGGAAGAAATGGTGGGCGTCGGGTTGGAGAAGAAGAGTGGGAGGGGGAAGTGGGGTTTTGTACTGTACGAGCCATCACAAACGATTCCTAATACAAACCGTTTGTGATGCTGGTCCATCACAAACGGTTCGTGTTACAAACCGTTTGTGATGGCCCTCCGCCATCACAAACGGTTCCTAACACGAACCGTTTATGATGGACCTCATCACAAACGGTTCCAAGGCGGATGGGACATGTAGCCGTTGGAACCGTTTGTGATGAGAGCATCACAAACGGTTTCGTAGAACTGTTTGTGATAGATAGTTCGGTAGTAGTGCTAGCTTTTCCTTGAAAGATTTGGTTATTTTCTTCAGCTCTGAATATTTGTACCTTTTTGGAGCAAGAGATCCCCACCTTCTTAGCACTTCTTCATTTGATCTGTTGGTAGAGTACGATCACCATAAACCTGATCTGAATTTTTGCTTCTGACGGTACATCAGCCAAGCCAGACAAATGAAAGCGAGGCTAACCACGGTAGACAACGAAACTGAATATATTTCAAAACAAAAAAGTTCATCAAAAATCAAGTAATGAGCATGAAGCAACTCGATTATATCTATTTGATTAGATTAGGCTAAGCAGGATGCTCACCGATCAAAGCTAAGTTGCGCTTGTTACCACCATCTGCACAATAAAAAAATTCAACTTAAGTCATGTTGAACGAAATTAAGGCAAGCTAAACTTAATAAAAACTTCTTCGATCATTTGAATGAAAGCTAACTTAGCTCACCGCAAGCCGATTCCCTGAAGCTGCCGTCCGAGCAAAGGCACGCGAACGCCGCCGTGTTGGCATCGTAGCGGCACCGGCCGCCGCTCTCCCTGCAGGCGTTGCAGTCACCGACATGTTCCCAATCCAGCCGGAACCCTCCCTTTATGAGCCGTCTGTAACTAGCAGACGTCGCCCCTTCCGCCTCCGACCCGAGCACTGGGAACACGCCGAGCTCGCAGTGCCCGTCGTTCGCCGGCGGCGCGCCCGTGCCGTAGCCTCCCCCGAGGTACGCGAACGTGCGGCTGCTGTTGCCGCTGCAGTTCGTCACGGGGGCCGCTCCTGCCGGCGGCAGCGTCCCGCTGCACTTGGACATGACGTAGAGCTCCCGGTTTCTTGGGCTGATCGCGTACCTGTCTGCGATGGCGAAGGCGGAGGACACGTTGAAGATGACGGTGCACGCGGCGTCGGCGTCAATGAGGACATGGACAGCGACGAAGGAGCGGCTGCCGTAGTCGATGTCGAGGACCTTGATGTAGGAGTCGCGGCCCAGGAACGCGCCGGACGCGGAGTTGTTGCACGTGAGCTGGAACGACGGTGGGCCGCAGGAGGACGCGTCCCGTCCGGCCAGCGAGAACGGGTAGGTGATGGTCAGGTTGCCGCATGTCACCGGCGGGCAATCGGAGTCTGTGGTGGTGGCGTTGACGGTGCTCAGCTGCTGCAAGGACGCCAAGCAGATTGCCAACGAGAAAAGAAACCTGGGATGCATTGCTGTGCGGCTGTGCCTTGGTATTTTTCTGCTGTGGAGTGGAAGCCTTCCGTCAAAATTTGAGATGGGAAGAGTTTTTTGCAGCATGGTCGGCCTGGAAACTAAAGACTAGCGAATTTGATACAGCTTGGACTTTTCTCACCGCAAGCAGATTGAACACCGGCATTAGATGACAAAAATGTCGCTACCCTGTATTATATTGGAGTGTTTGAGCTTTGATTTGGTATAGCGGAGGTTAGTTGACTGGTATCATTAGGAATTTAAGATGTCAATATGCCACTGGTCTAGATTACTTTGTATCCAACTTCTCCTAACTGGATCGTGTTCATAGGCTAAAATGAAGTGGTTAAATTCTAATCTCTCCATCCCAAATTATAAATCATTTTAATTTTTTTAAATTATTTTACTATGCATTTAGATATACGCTATGCCTATATATACACAAAAACTTAAGTATTAAAAAAATCTAAAATAATCTACAATTCAAAATAGAGTGAACATATTTTAAGATTATAATAGAAACAAGATGGATCACTTGCCCTAACACTTTTGATGTACCCTCGACTTTCAACTCCACTAATTTTCAGATTTGGAACTCTGTCAAACAAACATCAACTTTGCACATGCTACCACCTATCAAGACCCATTTTAGCCGCAGTTTACTAGCATGAGGTTGTTTGTTCTTGAGTCTTATTGTCTAGAAGGATACTACTTTCAAAAGAAAACATACCCCAAAAAAAGAAACTGCTTGAGTGTGGAACCGTAGCCGTTGAGTGCATTTTCTTTATACTTTTTCATTATATTAAATTAAAACAGCAGATTACACAAAGGACCTTCATAGAGGACGAAATTACAACATATTTCCTAAGAGAATTCCTGTCGGCAAGAACACCAGCCGATGATGATGAGATGACAAACAGATCACTAGAAGGGACTGTGCTATGTGTCGGTTTGAGGGGCGGAGAAAGCTGGCATGTATCTTCATCTTCACCGAACCAAAGATCTTGTTGAAGTCATCGACAAAGTGTTCTTGGGCGTCTTTCTCAGGGCCGGGTAGTCAAGCTGCTGCTGCAGCGACAACGAGATTCGGCAACAAACTTCCTGTTAAGCTTCAAGCTGCTGATTGTACAGAATGAGGTGCGCGTGGTAGGCAAGGCATCAGGCAATGACTAATGATGGTGTGAGTGGTGGAGAGAGCCGAAGTTGGAGCAGAAGCAGTGGGGAGAACTCCATGGTCAGATCAATCTGCACTACAGATGAACGGATCCATTAGGCCGACAGCCAGATCTGTACTACATAAACTACCAGATCGGGAAGGAAGGGAACCGACCTCAATGGCGACAGGCGGAGGCAGGGACGGAAGAATTTTCTGTGGTGGAGAACTGTAGCGCACTGATTTATTTTATTTGATCTCACCTTGATATCAATACAGCTGAGGGTGGTGATGAGCAGTGGCGGACCCAGGAATAGAATAGAGCCTGGGCGAACTTAGTGCTTGCACGAACAAACAAACTCACAGCTACATGCAAGGAAAACTGTGGACGACGCACGTACTCCTCTACACACAACACACACGGACTTGCGGCGCGGGAGCCTGGGTGGTCGCCCAGGCTCGCCAGGCGCAGGGTCCGCCGCCGGCGACGAGGTTGACAACATCGATGGCGACGACACCAGCCACGAAGACAGCAAGGGAGGGAGGCCATGGAGCCGCCCAAGGGCCAGACAACTGCTAATAAGAAACTATAGCTAAAACTACAGGAGAGGAGAGAGGCCAACCCACCTCTCTCTCTCTCACTATCGGCGAGACCGCCAGAGGAGGAGAGGAAGGGGCGTAAGCCCACGAGCCATGTAAGCGGCATAGTGTCCAGCATGACCGGAAAGTAGCTAACTTTGGTGTCACTGTTTCCCCCTGCCATTTGGATGGTAGTCGAGTAGATTTTCAGCCACAACTCTGGATCCTGCTTTCCTATGAACTTCTCTAAACCGGCCGGTTTAAACTTTGTTGGCCACAGGGTACACTTGATCCTACTTGAGAAAGGAGGAAACCATCATATTTATCAGTCTGTCTCTCCTTGAAGGTGTGGTCAGGAATTGTTCCGACTTTTGGAGTACTCGGGTGGTGGCACATAGTTGCGACTGTACCCTTGGCACCCGCACTGCTCTGACTCCATGCGATTGCGCTCTCCTCACCCTTTGTTGCGTGCATCTCCGGCTCCCCGACCACCACCGACTGCTCCTCGCATGTCCCCTGTTGCGCACGTCCGTCTCCGATTCACCACATCCATCTTGATGAGGACGGACCCCGTCTAGTCTGTCGGCTATTTGGGAGTGGGCGGTCGATGGCTAAGGTGCCATGTGCAGTCTCGAGTAGCGCTATGACCTGTTGAATTTCTGGGGTTGGAGGTAGAGCTCTAACCTATTGCGCACGTCCGTCTCCGGATTCACCACGTCCATCTTGACGAGGACGGCCCCCGTCTAGTCTATCGGCTGTTTGGGAGTGGGCGGCCGATGGCTGAGCTGCCATGTGCAGTCTCGAGTAGCGCTATGACCTGTTGAATTTCTGGGGTTGGAGGTAGAGCTCTGATGATCTCTATAGTTGCGGTGAGGTTGAGTGGAGTGTCCCGAAGCATGGGATGGTCTCGTTCTCTGATGAAGGCGCCATCTAGATTGTGAGAGACAGAGGCTCGGAGGGCGGCCTTGACTCGCATTTCCTTGCAGCTTGCAGTCTTTTGTTTGTCAGTTTCACCATTCACTGATGGTTCTTCATTTGATATGTTAGTGATGAGCGCGTGGTCATGATGATTCTCTGCTCCATCTCCAGTGGCCATGAATACCTCTCGGCTTGGGTCGTTGACAGAGTCGTTGGAGATGAGCAAGGTTCTGGTGTACTCCTCGTTTTGCTTTCTGATGTAAGAGTAAGCGAAGCAGTCAATCCTTCTTGGAAAGGTAATCCTCCAGATATGACAGCTGCTAGTCGAGACTCACCTTCAAGGTCGCGGCTCTGCGGAGCCAAGCCTAGCCAGTGAACAACAAGTCCTTCTGGGCTCTGGGAGATCACTAGTCCTTGTCGAACGCTTGTGAGGGGCTCCTCGAGTACTTGGGCTGTGTTGGCTTGATCGTTCGTTGAGGAGATCCATGTGGCCAGCAGGCGTTGATATGTATTTGTTGTGTTTTCAAACCCGATCGGGAGTTGGTCCGGATGGAAATCCGATGGCTTCTCTTGAGCCGACTCGAAGTCCTGAACTCCTTCTCTGTTGGAAAACGATCCGTACCCAAACTCAACCTAAGAAACCCGAGTCGAAGTAGAAGAGTGGTTTTCGCCGAGTTGATCGACGAGATCACGAAGCAGCTCTGGAGGAGTCGCTGTCGTCGAGGCGGGGCCTAGCTTGTCAGCGAGGTGGCTCGTGAATCTCTCATTGCTGAGAGCAACGAATGTCGACGCGCCAAAAACGAAGGTGCACCCTTTCTCAATGCCGCAGGTGATGAAGCTGGTTAATCCATCGTGCCTGTTGGTGAGCTTGCGGCGAGTAGTCCCATGGTGGGCGCCAAATGTCGGTGTTTATCTACTGAGTACATGCCTAGGGTACCTCACTAATAGAGAGTTGTCGAGGTCTCGCCGAGTTCTTAGTAATGATGGTGTACACGAGACTAGGATTATTTATACATATTCGGGCCACAATGTGCATAATATCCTATGCCATGTATGTTGTATTGTCTTGCCTATAAGTTGAGTTGATTTGTAGAGGTTCCTGCTCCACATTATATACTTTGGGGAGCAGAGTTACAAGTCGGTTATACGTGAGGACCATGTGTGTCCGAGGACCGGTGGATGGTCGCTTCTCAGTGTGATGAGTGTTTGACAATGTGGTGTGGACTGACTCTTGGCCTAGTACTGCAGGTGTTGCTGCGACTTGGTTTGCGTTGGTGCAGGTGAAGAACAAGTGCGAAAGGTCTTAGGAGAGACAAGTAGGCTTGGTTCGAGGGACCCGGAGGCCAGACGGGATCAAGTGCAGTCAACATGGTGCAAGAAGAGCAAGACGAAGTCGGGGACATGGAGCCGGTGCAAGGTGGCGGCTAACGACCGAAGCTTGTACGCGGGGTTTGATGGTTGGGCCACAAAACCATCGGAGGAGGGTTTCTCGGTTTGGGCCTCAAAACCGAGCCCGAAGCCCCAACGTGACAGAGACGGTGATCCGGGCGCGTTCGGGAAGCTTCGAAGCGGTGGACGCGTGGCGGGATCCGGGAGCTTGCGTTGGAGGGAAGCAAGGACGGATGGACGGCGTGCCCAGCCGGAGGAGTTATCTGCAACTTTACCATTTTTCCCTTGAGGGCGTGTATCGTAGAGTTAAGTTGTAGGGGTAGTATGGTCACTTCCCTTCACCAGGACACTTAATATAAATAGGGGGTGGAGGGGATGGCAAGTGATGACTCTGGAACCCTAGTTCATTTCTTTCTTGCTTCTGTAGGCTAGCCAGTGCTTCATGTAAATCTTAGCAGGAGGATGTTTGGGAGGTTGCTAGCCATGTATAGAATCTGACCTTTGTTTGTTGGAATGAAATCAAGTGCTAGTTGAATCTCTTTGTTTCTCCTCGAGTTCCTTTTTGTGCTATTTTCGTTCTTGGCTCGATTCTTCGTTTCTAGACCGTTTGGCTCCGGATTTGTTTGAGGGAATCATGGGTGAGTGCCTTGCGCCTCTTTGTGTGTGATCTTGCCCTCTCAAACGCCGAGAATCGGTCTCGATTCGTAGTTTTTGGGATGAACTCGTGAGAAGGTGTTCTTCCGTGTGATCCACGATTTCTCTAGTTGTAGGGAGTTAGAGGCCGAGATTTTTGGGGCATAGCTTTCCCTTAGGGTGCTAATCATCTCCCCAAAGTTTCGTCTCAAGAGCTCTAGCCGTTTGGGAGATCCGGTGATGGATTTGAGAGGAGAGATCCGCGGGTTACTGTAGCTGTTCGTTCTATTCGTCTGTCGTGTTTCTCGAACGGTCCGCGCGGGGTTGGCGAACGGTCCGCGAGGTTGTCGGACGGTCCGTGCAGAAGAGTTTGACGGTGTTGTCTTGGATTTGGCTAAGTGTTTTCACGGACGGTCCGCGTGACCACCTCGGACAGTCCGCGACACTGGCGGACGGTTCGCGGTAGGAGCTCGAACAGTCCGCGAAAGGGCCTGGAGCTACTGGAGATTTGAGGTGATTTTACGGACGGTCCGTCTTGTCTAGACGGACGGTCCGCCGTGACCACGGACAGTCCGCGATCCCTGTGCGGACGGTCCGAGCTGACCCAGGCAGATTGCGAATAGTTTTGGTTCTTGAGTTGTGCTTCCGCTTGTTAATGTGTTCTAGCTTGTTCCTAGGGTTGGTAGGTCCGCTATGACTACGCTACCTTGAAAAGCTTGTGAGGAATCTTTGGCGAGTGACTTTGGGACATAGGCCGAGTTTCGAGAAGAAATTTTATCGGCTCCCATTCACTCCCCCCCTCTCTGGTCGCCACTTCGATCCTTCAATTGGTATCAGAGCCGGTTACGGATCTTCGTGATTCTAACCAGTCTTAAGATCCAAGGATGACGTACGCCGGAAAGGGTCCGGGTCCTCCTCTCTTCAATGGGAAGAATTACCGGATGTGGTCGGTTCGCATGGGAGCTTTCCTCCGAAGCAAGGGACAGTTGATATGGGATATCACTCTTGATACTTCTTATATCACCCCTGCTTCTAGAGAGACACAAATTGCTAAGAACAAGTTTGAGGCAAATGCAAAAGCTGTTGATTTCTTGTTCAAAGCGCTTGACGAGCATGAATTCAATCGTGTGATCGAAGAGCATCTTGCGTGGAAGATTTGGCAGAAGTTGGAGATCGCCCATGGAGGTGATAGTAGGGTTAAGGCTCGGCTCTTTTCGACTTACCGGAGGGAATATGAGAACTTCTCTCATTTGCCCGGTGAGTAAATTGATGCCATGTTCCAGAGGTTCACCGTGATAGTGAACAATATGAGAGCCAACATTACTAACCTCCCGTATACAGACCATGATATGGCTTTGAAGCTCTTACACTTCTTGGATATGTAAGTATGGAGCACTAAGGTTGAGGCGATTATGGAGTCGGCTAGCTATCTGACACTCACAGTCGATGGGTTGTTCTCAAAGCTCAAGTCCTCAGAGGTTGATAGGTTAGCTAGAGCCAAGCTTGAGAACCCGACTGATTCCCATAGTCTGGCGCTTATGAGTGGTTCTAGTTCTAGATCTGGTGCTAACTCTTCACGACAGTTTGCCTTGTCTTCGCTCGTGTCCTTGCCAGATGAGGAGTTCGAGGTGCTGAGCGAGGAGGATCTCGCGTTGCTCACCAAGAGGTTCGGGCGCATGTACGAGAACCGCAAGAGTACAAGGCGCTTTGGGAGTACGTGCTACAGGTGCGGCAAGATGGGACACTTCATCGCCGAGTGTCCGGAGCCAGCAGAGCCGGAACGCAGGCACAAGCATCGCTCGAGGGATGATCACAAGAACCACAAGTAAAAGTACAAGGACAAGGACAAGGACAAGAAGAAGCATGGTGACCGCAAGCACAAGCACAAGTCCAAGCGCAAGGAACAAGCCATGGTGGCCGGGGCGAGCGACGTCGACACAAGTTCAAGCAACTCTTCGTCAAGCTCAAGCAGCGAGGATGAAGATCAAGGTCGACGCCGGAGGAACGAGAACTTCAACGGTTTGGCGTGTATGGCATCCTGAGGCTTCTGTACCATGGCGCACAACTTCGACAACAAGAAGAGTGTAAAAGAAGACTCCGAGTCAGAGTCTGAGGATGAGGTAAATCGAGATCCCAACTTCTTGCTAGAGGAGAATACTAGGTTGAATGAATTGCTTGATAATCGTGATGATGTGCTTCGTAAGACTAACAAGGAGAAGAGGGAGTTTAGATCGTTGCTTGGTGAGTCTAAGGAGAAAGTTGTTGAACTTGAGTCTTTGCTTGTTGCCTCTAAAAATCAAATTGCTCAACTTGAAATATCGCTTGCTAAATCTCAATCTGAAATTGATGCTTTGAAAATTGCTCCTGTTGTCTCTGATGAGCATACTTGCAATGATTGTGATGCTGTGATGAATGAATTGGTTGAACTTAAAAACAAGCACATGTCTAAAATTGAAGAATATGACTCGCTTAAGTCTAATTTTGAAGAATTGAAATCTAGATCTGCTTTGCTAGGAGCTTGTACCTCTTGTCCTGTCTTGCATGCAAAACTTGATGATGCTCTTGATAAAATCAAATGTCTCGAATGTTCTACTAAATCACCTGCATGTGTTGTGTGTGATAAAAATGCTTTGAAGAATAGTGAAATTGAGGATGCAATGAATCGTGTGCAAAAAGAAAATGACGAGTTGAGACATTGTTTGGGTTGGATGTCAAGTCGAGAGCCTCAGTTGAAAATGATGATGGCTGAGCTCAGAAGAGGTGATTCTCGTGGGCTTGGCTGGGAGACGGTGGTTAAGAACGAGGGAATGATTTGTAAGGGTGTGCCATTTCCTCCACAAAAAAACCCAGCCAAAAACACCTTTGATCTTAAACCCAACCACCTGAGAAACAAACTTGATACTATTCTTGATCCACCAACTTCTACCACACCAGCCAACAACTTCCAAAAGCGAGTGATTTTTGTGGGAGAGTCGAGTGGTCTCAAACCTAGTGAGAAGCCAGGGCCAAAAGGAGATCCAAAGCCAAAACCAGTTCGTAACCACTGTGGGTTTTGTGGTAAGGATGGTCATCAAGAGGAGTTCTGCTTCAGGAAAAAGAGAGAGATGAGGCGTGAGAAGGAAATGGGTAACCGGGACAGGTACCGCCCTTCTCATAGCGTACCTGAGCCTCGTGCACCTTTACCTAGGGGTGATGGTTTTGTTCGTTCGATTCCTAGAGAAGATGCTCGTGGCTTTGCTCCTCGTGGGAGAGTTCCTCAGAGATGTGGTGGTTTTGCCAGGCGTCCTCCTCCTCGTGGTCAGTACGAGTTCAGGAGAGACGACCGTGGCTTTGGTTACCGGAGGGAGCCTGGACCGCGTTTTTCCCCGCGTGGTGTTCCTCCGGTTAGGCGTGAGAGGTTTCCACAGTTTGGTAGGTTTGGTAGAGTGGATTTTGCTAACCCTTCTTTTGAGCAGATGGCTCAGCACTGGTTCGACTCCTTCTGTTCTAACCCCAGTGTTGAGTCGTTTGCTCATTCTCGATCTCGTTTTTGATTTTGCAGGTGGGAGGCTTGAGGAGCTTGTGGTTGATTGACTCCGGTTGCTCTCGACACATGACCGGAGATCAAAGGTGGTTCTCAAGCCTCACCCCGGTGATGACAAGGGAGTACATCACTTTTGGGGATAATGGTAAGGGTAGAGTGCTTTCAGAAGGTGATATTCAGGTGAGCGAGAAGTTTGTGTTGAAGTGTGTTGCTCTTGTCAAGTCGCTTGGCTTTAATTTGCTTTCGGTTTCTCAGCTGCTTGATGAGGGCTTTGAGGTTCAGTTTGTTAGTGGTGCTTCTCGGATTCTTGATTCTCGAGGTGACCTTGTTTGCATGATCATTCCTGAGAGTCAAGTTTTCGTTGCTGATTTCTCGAGGTCTTTTGGTGTTGCTCGTTGTCTCGTTGCTGGTTCCTCTTCCGAGCTTTGGAAGTGGCATAGGAGGTTGAGTCACTTGAGCTTCGACTTGCTCTCTCATTTGAGCAGTCTTGACCTTATCTGAGGATTGCCCAAGCTTCGGTTTGAGAAGGATTTGGTTTGTGCACCTTGTAGGCATGGCAAGATGGTCGCTACTTCCCACCCATCTCTGACCGATGTGATGACTGAGCGTCCTGGGGAGCTTTTACATATGGACTTGGTTGGTCCAGCTCGCGTTCGCTCAGTTGGTGGGAAGTGGTATGTCCTTGTGATTGTGGACGACTACTCTCGCTATACCTGGGTGTATTTCTTGGCGGCTAAGGATGAAACGTTTGGTTTTGTTCGAGATCTGATCTTGAGGTTGAAAAATGAGCGAAATGGTGATGCCATACGAGCTATACGCAGTGACAATGGCACGGAGTTTAAGAACGCTCGATTTGAAACCTTTTGCCGTGATCTAGGTCTTGAGCATTAGTTTTCTTCGCCTTATGTCGCTTGTCAGAATGGTGCTGTGGAGAGAAAGAATCGGACCATTTGTACTATGGCCAGGACGATGCTCGATGAGCATAGGACTCATAGGAAGTATTGGGCCGAGGCGGTGAGCACCGCGTGCTATGTGTCTAATCGGATTTTCCTTCGTACGTTCAAGAAGAAGACTTGCTATGAACTCTTTCATGGGAGAACCCCCAAGGTGAGTCACTTTCGAGTTTTCGGTTGCAAGTGCTTCATTCTCAAAAAGGGTAATCTAGATAAGTTCGAGTCTCGGTCTCATGATGGTATCTTCTTTGGTTATGCTAATCATTCTAGAGCATATCGTGTGCTCAATCTTGCCACTAACCAAATCATGGAGACTTATGAAGTAACATTCGACGAGACAATTCCATGTAGCTCGTCTGTCTTTGAGTGTGCAGGTGATGAAGAGATGGGACAGACGATCTTTGAAGAAAAGGATGGGGATGATGAAGATGACGATGGAGATGGTGATGGTGATCATCCGATGGCTATTATACCTACCACTTCCACTACGACGACTACGGTTGATGATGGTCCATCCACCACTTTGACATCAACACAAGTACATGGAGATCAAGTGGAAGCAGCAGTTGAGGGCGAGGCGATTTCAACACGTGAGGCACCAAGACACATTCAAGCTCGCCATCCACCCTCAGGAATGATTGGAGACATCGATGAACGTACTACACGGTCAAGGTCAAGAAACACTTCTCACTTTGCTCATTCTGCTTTTGTCGCGTCTTTTGAGCCCAAAGATATTGGACATGCTTTATCTGATGAGAATTGGGTCAATGCCATGCACGAAGAGCTTGAGAACTTTGAGAGGAATGAGGTGTGGGAACTTGTCGAGCCTCCACCAAATTGCCACCCTATTGGAACAAAGTGGGTTTGGAAGAACAAACAAGATGAGAGTGGTGAGGTTGTGAGAAACAAAGCGAGGTTGGTTGCCCAGGGCTTTTCACAAAAAGAGGGAATTGATTATGAGGAGACATTTGCTCCTGTTGCCCGTTTGGAGGCAATTCGAATCCTTCTAGCATTTGCTATTGCTAAAGGGTTCAAGTTGCACCAAATGGATGTGAAGAGTGCCTTTTTGAATGGGGTAATAGAGGAAGAAGTGTATGTGAGACAACCACCTGGGTTCGAGAGTGAGAGATATCCCCACCGAGTGTACAAACTCCACCGAGCACTATATGGCCTCAAGCAAGCACCTAGAGCGTGGTATGGTAGGCTGAGAGGGTTCTTGCTGAGTAAGGGTTTTGTGATGGGCACCGTTGATAAGACCATGTTCCTGCTTCGTGTTGGCAAAGATATCCTAATCGTTCAGATTTACGTGGATGATATTATTTTTTGTGGCTCTTCTAACGCTCTTGTAGCAAAGTTCTCTGAAGATATGAGCAGGGAGTTCGAGATGTCGATGATGGGGGGGGCTACAATTCTTTCTCGGATTGCAAATCAAGCAAGTCAAGAACGAGACGTTTGTTCATCAAGCCAAGTACATGAAGGAATTGTTGAAGAAATTCGAGATGGCCGATGCAAAGCCATTGTCCACTCCCATGTCGACTACAACAGCTTTGGATGCGGATGAGGATGGAGAACCGGTGGACCAGAAGACGTACCGGAGTATGATCGGCTCACTCTTGTACCTGACGGCGACGAGGCCGGACATACACTTCGTCGTGTGTATGTGCGCTCGTTTTCAAGCTTCGCCAAGGACGTCACATCGCCAGGCTGTGAAGAGAATCATGAGGTACCTTCGTCTCACTCCTGAGCTTGGTTTGTGGTACTTTGCCTCCTCCACACTCACACTCCGCGGATATTCCGATGCGGATTTTGCTGGGTGTAGGATGGATCGCAAGTCCACTTCTGGGACTTGTCAGTTTCTGGGTTCGTCTTTGGTTTCTTGGTCCTCTCGCAAACAGTCAAGTGTTGCTTAGTCTACAACCGAAGCCGAATATGTAGCCGCAGCCAGTTGTTGCTCTCAGCTTCTTTGGATGATTTCTACCTTGAGTGACTTTGGTTTGAGTTATACCCATGTTCCACTTCTATGTGATAGCACCAGTGCCATAAGTGTAGCCAAAAACCCGGTGCTTCACTCAAAAACCAAGCACATAGACGTGAGATACCATTTCTTGAGAGACAATGCTGAGAAAGGACATATTGAGTTATCCCATGTCTCCACCCAAAACCAACTAGCCGATATTTTTACCAAACCGCTTGACCAAGCTACTTTTGCCCGTTTGCGAGGGGAGCTTGGGGTGTGTTTTCCCTTCTGAGTTGGTTTTGGATCTCACTTTGTAGCATATGTATAGCCTTCTTGTATAATTTGTATATCATGTTTTTTTGTTACATGTGTATCATATGTCTTGCATTTGTCATATAGGATGCATTGTGATATACTTAGAGCTTGTTTCATGTACAAAATATGGAGTGACCAATATAACTTGCTACATTTGAGCTAATGAACTTGTGGGTAGTCTTGTCGTGTTGGATAGCTAAGCACTTGATTGATTCTTTGTATATCCATAATGTGCTTGCTAATGTTTTTTAAAATGCTAAACTTGATCTCACCCATGAGCAAATTGGTTAAATGTGTGAGTTCAAGCCTAAATGCTTTCTCATGCTTAGGTTGTGCTTGAGTATCTATTTCTTGCCATTTGGGTCAAAGATCATTTTATCATTGCAAATGTTTAGCCCATTGTCTATGTTGTGAAGAGGCATCAGCTTCTTTTTGCCGCAAAGGAATTTCATGTACCATGTTTAAAATCTGAAAAAGAAGTGTTACAAATTCGAATATATGCTCTCCAATTGGTTGATCATGTCATTTGTGTTTAAATGTGAAAATTGGGTGCTAAACCGTTGCATGTGTCTACCAAAGAGAAGTCTCTTGTTGGAAGTAGACACATGGCTCGGTAGCTTTAACATGACATGAACTAGATTGTGGGTGTTTGCAATGATCTCTTGCTAAGAATAGGTAACCGGGAACAACTTTTGCATGATATAGCTCATTTTGGCTTGAAAATGACTTTTTGCTCATGAGGTGGTGAATTTTTGAAAAACTTGGTTAAATTTGAAACTACTTGGCCATATGCTTATACAATCATGAAATTTTGTTGGCAATGCTTATACAACACCTAGGAATATCTTACTTGCTCATTTGACCATGTGTAGCATTTTATATTGTTCATTGTATATTTGAGAAGCTCTAGGTTGAATCTTTTGCATTTGTGTCTTGATTCATGCATTGGCAACAAGGGGGGGATTTTGGTCCAATTCAGTCTATATGCATTGCTTTGCATTGAGTGGGATACTCAGTTCAGGGGGAGAACTTGAGTTTGTATGCACTTGTTCAGGGGGAGTATGCATTTCTGCAGGGGGAGCTCCTTGTGTTCCTGATTTTTGTGCTTTGCTCTTTTGCCGATGGTGTTGAGCCCTTTTCTGCCTCTTCTTGAGGGGTCGGCATTTGGAGCTCGTTGTCTCGGTTGTGTTGAGTCGTTGCCCTTGTCTTAGGGGACCAAGACTTTCTCTTTCGAGTGACCTTGTTTTCGGCTTGTTCTTCGCTTTGGTCACTTGATTGAGCCTTCTTTTCTTTTCTTTTTCTATTTTCCTTTTTCATATCCTGAATTATGTGTGTGTTGTCAATGCACTCATCAAGGGGGAGATTGAGGACCATGTGTGTCCGAGGACCGGTGGATGGTCGCTTCTCAGTGTGATGAGTGTTTGACAACGTGGTGTGGACTGACTCTTGGCCTAGTACTGCAGGTGTTGGTGCGACTTGGTTTGCGTTGGTGCAGGTGAAGAACAAGTGCGAAAGGTCTTAGGAGAGACAAGTAGGCTTGGTTCGAGGGACCCGGTGGCCAGACGGGATCAAGTGCAGTCAACATGGTGCAAGAAGAGCAAGACGAAGTCGGGGACTTGGAGCCGGTGCAAGGTGGCGGCTAACGACCGAAGCTTGTACGCGGGGTTTGATGGTTGGGCCATAAAACCATCGGAGGAGGGTTTCTCGGTTTGGGCCTCAAAACCAAGCCCGAAGCCCCAACGTGACGGAGACGGTGATCCGGGCGCGTTCAGGAAGCTTCGAAGCGGTGGACGCGTGGCGGGATCCGGGAGCTTGCGTCGGAGGGAAGCAAGGCCGGATGGACGGCGTGCCCAGCCGGAGGAGTTATCTGCAACTTTACCATTTTGCCCTTGAGGGCGTGTATCGTAGAGTTAAGTTGTAGGGGTAGTATGGTCACTTCCCTTCACCAGGACACTTAATATAAATAGGAGGTGGAGGGGATGGCAAGTGATGACTCTGGAACCCTAGTTCATTTCTTTCTTGCTTCTCTAGGCTAGCCCGTGCTTCATGTCTATCTTAGCGGGAGGATGTTTGGGAGGTTGCTAGCCTTGTATAGAATCTAACCTTTGTTTGTTGGAATGAAATCAAGTGCTAGTTGAATCTCTTTGTTTCTCCACGAGTTCCTTTTTTGTGCTATTTTCGTTCTTGGCTCGATTCTTCGTTTCTAGACCGTTTGGCTCCGGATTTGTTTGAGGGAATCATAGGTGAGTGCCTTGCGCCTCTTTGTGTGTGATCTTGCCCTCTCAAACGCCGAGAATCGGTCTCGATTCGTAGTTTTTTGGATGAACTCGTGAGAAGGTGTTCTTCCGTGTGATCCGCGATTTCTCGAGTTGTAGGGAGTTAGAGGCCGAGATTTTAGGGGCATAGCTTTCCCTTAGGGTGCTAATCATCTCCCCAAAGTTTCGTCTCAAGAGCTCTAGCCGTTTGGGAGATCCGGTGATGGATTTGAGAGGAGAGATCCGCGGGTTACTGTAGTTGTTCGTTCTATTCGTCCGTCGTGTTTCTCGGACGGTCCGCGCGGGGTTGGCGGACGGTCCGCGAGGTTGTCGGACGGTCTGCATGTAATTGGCGGACGGTCCGTGCAGAAGAGTTCGACGGTGTTGTCTTGGATTTGGCTAAGTGTTTTCACGGACGGTCCGCGTGACCACCTCGGACAGTCCGCGACACTGGCGGACGGTCCGCGGTAGGAGCTCGGACAGTCCGTGAAAGGGCCTGGAGCTACTGGAGATTTGAGGTGATTTTACGGACGGTCCGTCTTGTCTAGACGGACAGTCCGCCGTGACCACGGACAGTCCACGATCCCTGTGCGGACGGTCCGAGCTGACCCAGGCAGATTGCGAATCGTTTTGGTTCTTGAGTTGTGCTTCCGCTTGTTAATGTGTTCTAGCTTGTTCCTAGGGTTGGTAGGTCCGCTGTGACTACGCTACCTTGACAAGCTTGTGAGGAATCTTTGGCGAGTGACTTTGGGACATAGACCGAGTTTCGAGAAGAAATTTTATCGGCTCTCATTCACTCCCCCCTCTCTGGTCACCACTTCGATCCTTCAATACGATCCTAGTCCTAGTCGGGTACTACATGAAGAATTACAATAGGGTAATCATAAAGTCTCATATTTATACACTAGTTCTCATAGACGGCCGTAGGAGTCCTTTTCAGAGTAGCCGGATTAAATCTACTTGTACACAATAGTTTAATCTGGTACACGAGTGACTCTAGGATCCTGATCCCATGGCGCCCTCCTAGTTGTAGAACCGGTACACCTCGAACCGAACCGAACAGCTCCGGGCGAAGACCCGGGCGCCCTCCTTCCTACTAGCACTTGGGGATCGTCTTGACAACTACCATGTCGAGGCAGAGGTCGCTGTCATCGGCGGCCGTGTCCGGCGTGCACCGCACCATGCCGCGGCGACCACGCGAACTTCCGCGGCGACCCGTACGCGTGGACAACTCGAGCCATGTGAGGCAGTCCGGCGCGCTGACGACGTCAGCGCGGCACTGCGCGGGGCCGTACGCCTCGTCTGGCACGGCGCCGGTGCTGTTCGCGGCGAACCCGAAGGATACGGCCGCGGCGGCGGGGAGGGAGGAGAGGAGGGTGTCCAGCAGTCTAGGTTGGACTGGAACGCGTCTCCGCGCGTGTAGTTCATGTTGTTTACTGTGCAATATTGGATTCAAGGTCGAGGCCACATAAGGTCGTCAGCGTTGGTCGTTGCGGCGAAGCAGAGTACTGAGGTTGTGCATGGCGTGTGTGTGTGCTGGTGGAGAAGATCATAAAATGGAGGGGAAAGGGACACGGACGTTCTTGATGGGCAGCTGGCTTGGCACGCAAAGGAAGATAGTGAAATGCAACCTAGGAGTCCAGGACCCAGGGGAGCGAAGTCTCGTGTAACACAGACTAGAGAGTGCTTTACAGCCTGATAGTGTCGATTACAGTAAATACAGCATTTGTTTTCCTCTGTTTCAATAGGTATATGCCTATCTATTGCAATACATCATTGATTTCTGGAACTTTTGAATCTACTGTCGTAGGCTTGTAGCAGGCGCGCTCCGTTTTTTTTTCTGCCTTTTAACTTTTGATTTGACGGCCGGTGCTCCTACCATTTCTGTGACTTGACAAAAACTTCTCTGCATATCCGTATACGTTCTGAACATTTCATTTCACGGTGAAACCTAGATGGAAAAAAAAAACTTCTTGAATGAACATCTCGTGATACACCCACAAAAAGGGAAAAAATACAAAGAAATTAGCATTCTTACCCTGAGAAGTTACATATATCCACCGGGTAACAAACAAAAGAGAAATAAAATCATCCACTTGTCATGTTTATGCAATGACAAACCATATCATTGCGAAGACATCTGTGCCATGACTGATGCATTGGATGAAGCATTTGTCGACTGTGATGGGGAGTAAAGGAACGGTTTGGATGGCATCTCCAATTCGTTGGCGCTCCTCTCCAACATCTCTATAACTCTGCTTATGGAAGGGCGGTTTTCAGGTGCCATTTCTATGCAACACAAGCCAACTAAGGTCAGTTTTCTTGCAATCTCTTCAGTTCCATTTGCAACTTTGTAAATTCTGACATCCTTCACTAGATGATCATAAAGCCAATTTGGGAAGAATATTTCGCTGGACTGGTATTCAAATCCTGTTAGTTTGGTTTTTCCTCGAACCATTTCAAGGAGCACAATTCCATAGCTGTAAACATCTGATTTTGCCGAGACAGCCCCAAAAGCCCTAGAGAAAACTTCAGGTGCAATGAAGAAGCCAATCCTCCCTCTTGCTTCTGCCGTTGAAATGACGCTTCCATTGAGGTGGTATAGCTTCAATTGAAAGATTTGGTTATTTTCTTCAGCTCTGAGTATTTGTACCTTTTTGGAGCAAGAGATCCACACCTTCTTAGTACTTCTTCATTTGATCTGTTGGCAGAGTACGATCGCCAGACAGCTGATCTGAATTTCTGCTTCTGACGGTACATCAGCCAAGCCAGACAGATGAAAGCGAGGCTAACCACGGTCCACGGTAGACAACGATACTGAATGTATTTTCAAAAGAAAAAAGTATGAAGTAATGAGTATGAAGCAACTCGATTATATCTATTTGATTAGATTAGGCTAAGCCGGATGCTCACCAATCAAAGCTAAGTTGCGCTTGCGTTTACCATCTGCAATAAAAAAAATTCAACAAGTCATGTTGAATGAAGTTAAGGCACGCAAAACTTAATAAAAACTTCTTCGATCATTTGAATGAAAGCTAGCTAACTTAGCTCACCCCAGGTCGATTCCTGCAAGCTGCCGTCCGAGCAAAGGCGCAGGAAGGCGCCGGACGCGGAGTTGTTGCACGTGAGCTGGAACGCCGGCGGGCCGCAGGAGGACGCGTCCCGGCCGGCCGGCGAGAACGGGTAGGTGATGGTCAGGATGCCGCATGTCACCGGCGGCAATCGGAGTCTGTGGTGGCGGCGTTGACGGCGCTCAGCTGCTGCAAGGACGCCAAGCAGATCGCCAACGAGAAAAGAAACCTGGATGCACTGCTGTGCCTTGGTATTTTTCTGGTGGAGTGGGAGCTTAATTTCCATCAAATTTTGTGATGGTAAGAGTTTTTCCGCAGCATGGTTGTTGGAACTTGGAAGCTAAGACTGGCGAATTTGATGAAGTTTGGAGTTTGGACCTTTCTCACCGCACGCGGATTGAACTCTGGCGTTTGGCGCATTAGATGACAAAACCGTCGCTACCCTGTACTGGAATGCTGACCTTGAACTTTGATTTCGTATAGCAGGGGTTAGTTGACTTGTATCAACAGAAATTTTATTCCATCTCGCCTTGTGATATCACTGCAGCTCAGGGCGGCGACGAGGACAACAACGTCGACGGCGACGACGCGGGCCACGGCAACAGCAAGAGAGCGGCGGCCATGGAGGCTGGAGCCGCCCAAGGCCCATCCGGGCAACAGCTAATGAGAAACTACAGGAGACTAGGAGAGGAGAGGGGCCAGCCCACCTCCCTCTCACTGCCGGTGAGACTTCGGAGGAGGAAAGGAAGGGGCCGGAAGCTGCTGGATGCCTGGATCTAAGGTAGCTACGGCGAGAGGAGACGCCGTGGGTGCCAGAGCTCATATTGGTTGGATGGGTATCGCCGGTAAACATTATTTATTATCCATGTTCTATGAATTATTTAATGTTCCAAACAAAATTTTTGTAGATTCTGGATCACGGGACTTTCTTTTAATCTATATCTTTTTACCAGTAATAGAAATTAGTATTTATCCAGATTTTATTCTCTCGCTATCTGTCTATAGGATAGAGGCTCTATATTATACAATTATTATTCTAAATAGGATTTGATTTTTTTAACTACTAGTTCGCTCTATATTTCACAGTGAAAAAACATAAAATTTATAAATAAAAAAGAAAAAAAGTCTAATTAGATCTATCTCGAATTTTTGAGAACCCCTTGAAAATCAAAAAAAAGTAAAAAACCTTCGTACCTTCATAAAATGAAGGTTTTATGTTATGTAATCATTTAGATGGGATTTTCCAAGGGTGCCTGTCCGGGCAGGTAAGTTCTAAACCGTTGATCTGCTTTAAAAATCGTGCACGCGGGATGAGCTGATCCGCCCACGCCTCCGTCGAGCCCATCTCGTGCCTGGTGCACCGAGCCTCGCGAGGAGCCCAGGCAGTTTTCCATGCAGATTTTCTTGGATTCCCTCGCACCTGCTGCCGTCTCCTACATCTCAGATTCCGCTTGCCCCTGTCTCACACGTCTTCCGGCCATGGCAGCAACATCGGCGACGCTGCCGCACCGCCGCTGACCTCCACGCCGACGCAGCTGCCGCTGCCGCCGCTCAACATCCTGCTACGCCGCGCCACCGCTGACCCCCACGCCGACGCCGCCGCTCCTGGTACCCCCACATCGACACCGCCGCGCCGCTGCCAGCAACCCGGACGCAGCTGCTGCTGCCGCCGCTCAACATCCTGCCAGTCAATGGCGTCCAGAGGAGCAGATCTGGGTGCTGAATGGCGCGGAGAAGATGATGAGCAAGTCGAGATTCCAGGAAATCGCATCGACGAAAATGGTACATATCAATACTTTTAACCGCATCGACGAAAATAGCGATTTTAGGTTGTCCACCTGTGGAGAGGCGCAAAGAAAAACTAAGATGGGTATTTACTGAACAAAAGGCAACACATACATGACAAAGAGAAGCTGTGACACAGCCTTACCGAGGGGGATTTGCTGGAGATGGGGAGGCGACAGATGGGGTGGCGACGGATGGGGCGGCGGAGGACGACGAGCTGAGGCGGCGGAGGAAGGTGCGGCGGAAGACGACGAGCGGAGGCGACGACGGATGGGGCAGTGGAGGACGACGAGCGGAAGCAGCGGCGGATGGGGAGTGGAGGCGGCGGTGGAGTCCAGCGAGCTCCGCGGCGAAGGGGACGGTGGTGGAGGGGACGATGGGGAATCACGGAGTGGGCTGGGGCGCAACGTGGACGGGAGGGAAGAGCTGACGACGGGAGATTTTTGCCTGGTGAGTGAGGCAGAAACCAGGCAAACGGGGTGCTACGCGGGGCACAGCGGCGCAACAAAACAAGGCCAGGCATGCGCACACATCTCGAAGCAATGAAATCCGGCGGTAGAAAGTGTGGTTGCCCGGACAGTTACCGGTGGTATAACAATTCCCCGCCGGTAAGTGCATTGAGACGTACTTGTCGTATAGAAGCATATGCCCGTGCTGCGGCGTCGTCGTCGCTTCCAGGTTGGAGATCAGGTCAGGTCGTTCGTGGTCGGTGCACATGGTTTTCACTTTTGATGGGGTGTTTAGTTCCAAAAAGAGAGTGAAAAAAGGGGTGAAAAAGTCACATCAGACACTATAACATTTTTCATTTGTTTGTGGTAAACATTGTCCTACCATGATCTAACTAGGCTTAAAAGATTTGTCTTGTCGTGTACATCAAAATCATGCAACTAGTTTTTTTATTTATCCATGTTTAGTGTTTCATGCACGAGTAGAGAGATTTGATGTGATAGGTGAATAGTGAAGTTTGGAGAGATAATTGCATTTCTGAACTAAACACATACCTGTTCGTCCGGCGAACAAATCGAGAAAACACAGATTTGTTGCGTGCTTGAGTGCTTGACTGATCGCAGCATTGACTGCGTCGACAATAGTCTGCAGAATGATAATCCGTATATGGGGTGAGTGAGTATATATATGTTTGGTGATTGGTAAAACACAAGCACCAAAAAAGGTAGTGAGTTGACTTGTCTGACTAATCCTTGATTCTAATATTTGGAAAAGAGCTCACGGAGGAATTTTTTTTTAGATAATGAATAGGAATCCGGTATTGTATTCATATGTGGACATATGACTACAACCAATTCGCACAGGACTTGCTGCGACGGAGATGGTTATTAGTGATGGCAAAGGCCACATACCGGTCAAGGTTCAGGATCTCTCTGGCCTTCCAAGATTCCATTCAACCATGTTGAGTTGTCCTGTGGAATATGGAGGCTCAAATTTGCAGAGGAAGTATGGAACAACATATAAACCTGGGTCAAACTCGGCGAACTGATCGTACACAAAACGGCACGGCGGCAACAGCTGAATGGTAAGCGGAAGGAGTAGCGGAAAAATAAAAAAAAATCATCAGTACTCATATGGGTAAAGTTTACATATGTATTCATAGGGGTGATGTCTATATTATATTAGTCTTTTGCAAAAAAAAAGACTATATGAATGGTTAAATACATGCACCAAAGAAGATGGTGAGCAGACTTGTATGACTAATCATTGACCATTACGTCTGGAGATGAACTCATTAGAAACTAGTACACGAGAAGGCGGCCTACTGGTCACGGTTCATCGAATCTTTCCGGCTTTTCAAGTTCCCACTCAACCATTTTATATGGAAATCAGAAGCTGAACTGAAGGTAATTCAAAAATACTGACGACTGGGGATGGGACATGAAGCATTAGCCGAGAGGTCGAGCTGTCAGCTGCAAAATTTGGAGCTCAAATTTACAAAGGAAGCCTTGAACAGCCGATGGTACACCAAGAGAGCACGGCTGCAGCAGCTGAATGGTATGAAGAAATCACAACGTGTTGCCGACGAAGCAGAGGGAACATAAAGCAGAAACGATCTGCGCTTTTGGTGCAACGTCTGGAAAGAGTGGCATTGACAGATGAATGCGCTGAGTGATGATTGGCAGCTGGCCTGGCACGCAGAGGAAAGCAGCGTTTACAGAGTGCTTTACTACCTGATAGTTCCTGTTACACATTTGTTTTCCTTTCTGCTGTATGAGTAGCTATATCTGTTGCAGACTTGCAGTACATCATCAATTCTGGAATTGAATCGGATACTATAGATGCAGGTGTGTTCTGTTTTTTTTGTCCCCTTTAACTTTTGACAGGCAATGCTCCTACCATTTCTGTGACTTAACTAGAATTTTTCTGTGTATGTTCTGAAGTTTTCATTCCATGGTCAAGCCTAAGTGCCTAACCGAACAAGAAAACATCATCTTGAATGTACATCTCACAATACAAGCACAAAAATGAAAAAGAAACTCCGAAGAAGTCAGCCTTGTAACTCTGAGAAGTTACATATATCCACCGTGTAACAAACTGAAGGAAAAAAATAAAATCATCCTGTTGTCATATTTATGCCGACATGACAAATCATGTCATCGCGAAGACATCGGTGCCATGACTGATGCGATGGACGAAGCATTTGTCGACTGTGATGAGTAGAGGAACGGCTTGGATGGCATCTCCAATTCGTTGGCGCTCCTCTCCAACATCTCTATAACTCTGCTCATGGAGGGGCGGTTTTCAGGTGCCATTTGTATGCAACACAAGCCAACAGAGGTCAGTTTTCTTTCAATCTCTTCAGTTCCATTTGCAACTTCGCAAATCTGGACATCCTTCACTAGATGATCATAAAGCCAATTTGGGAAAAATATTTCACTGGAGTGGTCTTCAAATCCCTTCAGATTGGTTTTTCCTCGAACCATTTCTAGGAGCATCATTCCATAGCTGTAAACATCTGATTTTGTAGAGACAACCCCAAAAGCCCTTGAGAACACTTCTGGTGCAATGAAGCCAATGGTCCCTCTTGCTTCTGCCGTTGAAAGGACGCTTCCATTAAGGTGGCATAGCTTTGCCAAACCAAAATCTGCAATTTTCGGAGAGAACTCATTATCCAAAAGGATGTTGTGTGGTTTAATATCGAAATGGATTATGCGAGTGTTGCACCCTTCGGGTAAATACTCCAATCCTCTTGCAATACCAATAGCGATTTTGAGCAACGTTTCCCATGCAATTGTCACTTCTGAATAAATATACTTCTCTAAAGAACCATTGGACATGTACTCATAGACTAGCGCCCGTTTAGATCCTTGCACACAAAAACCAAGTAGGTTAACAATGTTAACATGAGATGTCTGACTAATGCTTATTGCTTCATTTACAAAATCCTCTCCGTTGCCTTTGGAATCTTTCAAGAGCTTCACAGCAACCATCCGGCCATCTTTAAGCCATCCCTTGAATACCACTCCATAACCCCCTTCTCCTAGCTTTTCCTTGAAAGATTTGGTTATTTTGTTCAGCTCTGAGTATCTGTACCTTTTTGGAGCAAGAGATCCACATCTTCTTAGTACATCTTCTTCATTTGATCTGTCGGCAGAGTACGCTAGCCAGACACCTGATCTGAATTTCTGCTTGTGTCGGTACATCAGCCAAACCAGACAGATGAACGCGAGGCTAGCCATGGTAGACAGCGAAACTGAATATATTTTTTAAGAAGAAAAAATTTCATCAAAAATCAAGCAATTGATTATGTTTGAAGCAACTTGATTATACCTATTTGATTAGATTAGGCTAATCAGGATGCTCACCAATCAAAGCTAAATTGCGCTTCCGTTTACCATCTGCAATAAAAAAATCCAACTAAGATCATCTTGAATGAAAATAAGGGCACGCTAACTTAACTAAAGCTACCTCGTTTGAATGAAAGCTAACTCTAACTTAGCTCACCGCATGTCGACGTCCGCAAGCTGCCGTCCGAGCAAAGGCACGCGAACGCCGCCGTGCTGGCATCGTACCGGCACCGGCCGCCGCTCGCGCTGCAGGCGTTGCAGTCACCGACGGGTTGCCACTCCAGCTCGAACCCGCCCCTTATGAGCCGTACGTAATTAGCAGACGTCGCCCCTTCCGCCGCCGACCCGAGCACCGGGATTATGCCGAGCTCGCAGCGCCCGTCGTTCGCCGGCGGCGCGCCCGTGCCATAGCCTCCGCCAAGGTACGCGAACGTGCGGCTGCCGTTGCCGTTGCTGTTGCAGTTGGTGACGGGGACGGCACCCGGCGGCGTCAGAGTCCCGTTGGCGCACTGGGTCATGGCGTAGATCTCCCGGTTGCTGGCGCTGATGGTGAAGGTGTCTGCGATCCCGAGGGCGGAGGACAGGTTGAAGATGGAGGTGCAGGCGGGGTCGGCGGCGACGAGGATGTGGACGACGACGAGGGAGCGGCCGGCGTAGTCGATGTCGAGGACCCGGATGTAGGAGCTGCGGCCCAGGAACGCGCCGGACCCAGCGGAGTTGTTGCACGTGAGCTGGAACGCCGGCGAGCCGCAGGACGACGCATCCCGGCCGGCCAGAGAAAACGGGTAGCCGATGGTCAGGTTGCCGCATGTCACCGGCGGGCAGTCAGAGTCTGTGGTGGTGGTGTTGGCGGTGACGGCGGCGGCGGCGCTCAACTGGTGCAAGCAGGCCAAGGTTGCCAACAGCAGCAACCTGGGATGCATTGGCGTGCATTGGATTGTTCTTGTGGAGGAGAAGAACTCCATCAAAATTTGAGACGGGAGGAGTACGTTTTTAAATTTGCAGCGTGATTGGAAGTCAAGGCTGCTCGGCAAACTTTGATGCACTTTGGACTTTTTCACCGCACGCAGTTGAATTCCGGCATTAGGTGACGGAAACGTCGCTGCCCTGGGTTGAAATTGAGGACCATGTGTGTCCGAGGACCGGTGGATGGTCGCTTCTCAGTGTGATGAGTGATTGACAACGTTGTGTGAACTGACTCTTGGCTTAGTACTGTAGGTGTTGGTGCGACTTGGTTTGCGTTGGTGCAGGTGAAGAACAAGTGCGAAAGGTCTTAGCCAGAGTGGCATCCGAGGAGTGGAGAGACAAGTAGGCTTGGTTCGAGGGACCCGGTGGACAGACGGGATCAAGTGCAGTCAACATGGTGCAAGAAGAGCAAGACAAGGTCGTGGACTTGGAGCCGGTGCAAGGTGGCGGCTAACGACCGAAGCTTGTACGCGGGGTTTTGATGGTTGGGCCACAAAACCATCAGAGGAGGGTTTCTCGGTTTGGGCCTCAAAACCGAGCCCGAAGGCCCAACGTGACGGAGACGGTGATCCGGGCGCGTTCGGAAAGCTTCGAAGCGGTGGACGCGTGGCGGGATCCGGGAGCTTGCGTCGGAGGGAAGCAAGGCCGGATGGACGGCGTGCTCAGCCGGAGGAGTTATCTGCAACTATACTGTTTTGCCCTTGAGGGCGTGTATCGTAGAGTTAAGTTGTAGGGGTAGTATGGTCACTTCCCTTCACCAGGACACTTAATATAAATAGAAGGTGGAGGGGATGGCAAGTTATCGCTCTGGAACGCTAGTTCATTTCTTTCTTGCTTCTCTAGGCTAGTCCGTGCTTCATGTCGATCTTAGCGGGAGGGTGTTTGGGAGGTTGCTAGCCTTGTATAGAATCTGACCTTTGTTTGTTGGAATGAAATCAAGTGCTAGTTGAATCTCTTTGTTTCTCCTCGAGTTCCTTTTTGTGCTATTTTCGTTCTTGGCTCGATTCTTCGTTTCTAGACCGTTTGGCTCCAGATTTGTTTGAGGGGATCATGGGTGAGTGTCTTGCGCCTCTTTGTGTGATCTTGCCCTCTCAAACGCCGGGAATCGGTCTCGATTCGTAGTTTTTGGGATGAACTCGTGAGAAGGTGTTCTTCCGTGTGATCCGCAATTTCTCGAGTTGTAGGGAGTTAGAGGCCGAGATTTTTTGGGCATAACATCCTCTTAGGGTGCTAATCATCTCCCCAAAGTTTCGTCTCAAGAGCTCTAGCCGTTTGGGAGATCCGGTGATGGATTTGGGAGGAGAGATCTGCAGGTTACTGTAGCTGTTCGTTCTGTTCGTCCGTCCTGTTTCTCGGACGGTCCGCGCGAAGCTGCCGGACGGTCCGCGAGGTTGCCGGACGGTCCGCATGTGATTGGCGGACGGTCTGTGCAGAAGAGTTCGACGGTGTTGTCTTGGATTTGGCTAAGTGTTTTCACGGACGGTCCGCGTGACCTTCTCGGACAGTCCGCGACACTGGCGGATGGTCCTCGGTAGGAGCTCGGACAGTCCGAAAAAGGGCCTGGAGCTACTGGAGATTTGAGGGGATTTTACGGACGGTCCGCCCTGTCTAGACGGACGGTCCGCCACGACCACGGACAGTCCGCGACCTCTGTGCGGACGGTCCGCCCTGACCCAGGCAGATTGCTAATCGTTTTGTTTCCTGAGTTGAGCTTCCGCTTGATACTTCGTTCTAGCTTATTCCTAGGGTTGGTAGGTCCGCTGTGACTACGCTACCTTGGCAAGCTTGTGAGGAATCATTGGTGGGTGATTTTGAGATATAGGCCGAGTTTCGAGAATAAATTTTTATCGGCTCCCATTCACTCCCCCTCCCTGGTCGCCATTTCGATCCTTCAGAAATGACTGTGCTTTTATTTCGTATTGCGGAGGTTTAGTTGATTTTATACGCTCATTACGAATTTATCAGTATGCTTGTATGCCACTGGTCCAGATTTACTTGGTATCGAACCTCTCCTAACTGATTCGTGTTTGTCAAACTAACCGGCCATGTTTGCGAGAGCTACCTCGCTCAGCTTCATCTCACATCTATTAAATTCATAGGCTAAAATGAAGCGGTTTAATTCTATATTTTTTAGATTAAAACAGAAACAAGATCATCACTGGCTGTAACACCCTCGACTTTGAACTCACTAATTCTTGGAGTTGGGACTCTGCAAAACAAACATTATGCAATCACCGATATATCTAGACCCATTTTAGCCGCAGTTTACTACCATGAAGCTGACCATTCCTGAGTCTTACTATCTAGAAGGGTGTCTATATTCTCAAAAGAAAAGGAGGAGACGAACAACCAAGATAATGACTTTTGTGGCAATAGCGGTCTGAAACTGCTCGCATTGAAAGTGACTGCATGTCTGCATGCCATGCCGCGGCTGCCTTCCAGGTTGTGGTTGGGTGTGTTTAGTTCTATCAAACCTTTCAAACTTTTCATTACATCGACATCACATCAAAACATTAAATATAACGAATGAGGCATGTACGAAGCATTAAATATAGATAAATAAAAAATTAATTGTATAGTTTTGATGTACACGACGAAACGAATCTTTTGAACCTAGTTAGGTCATGGTAGGACAACAATTACCACAAACAAACGAAAAGTACTACAGCGCGCTACAGTGTCCGATTTGACTTTTCGACCAATTTTCTAAGGATCTAAACACACTCGTTGTAGATCAGCTGCAGGTCGTCCGTGGTAGGCGTGTGCTTGGTTTTCAGACTATACCTGTTCGCCGGCGAACAAACGGAGAAAATTAATTAATAAGATTTGTTGCGTGCTTGACTGATCGCAGCTCTGACTGCGGCGTCACAAGTTTAGTGATGAAGCGCTATATAGAGAGAGACTTGTGGTTTGATGTTTGTTGTAACGCGAAGCAAATGCAGTGCAATATTACATGAACTAGCCTACCAACCCGTGCAATTTTTAAACCTGATAAATCTGGAGCTTCAATCTATTGTTATTGCTTATCTTTTCTTCCCCTCTTTTTTTGTTCACCTTCTCGACGCAATACTCAGGTGTATACTCCTATTCTGCGTGTGTTCGATATGTGTTTGGTTACATCCTTACCTTGAGCAATAATGATTGCAGACTGTTTCTGTCATGCTTTCATTAATCTAATTTTGCTTCCTAATTTCATTCTTACGTACCTACCCAAGTTGTTATATTGTTTTCCACCGCATAGTAAGCTGAAACATGAGTTTTGTTGTATCTCAATTTCCAATTCATCTCTTTTGATTTATTAATATTACTCATTTAGCTCTCAAGCACTACAAGAATACCAACTTTCTATGACGAAAACCCTCGTGACGAGGAAAAAATTTGTCATATAATGTGTCATAATATGACGCAAAAGTCTGGACCGTCATAAAATCAGGACCGCCAGAATTATTTATGACGACTCTACTTTTATGGTCACATAAGGGTACCAATTGTCGTCACAAAATATGTCGCTGGGAGCTGGTTGACGGTTGCGTTTTTATGACGACGTGTGCTATTTTTATGTGATGATTGTGGAGCATCACTGTAAGATTTTTCCCATCCGTACTAATATACCCCAAATATGACACCCCCAATGCTTTCTCCCTCCCTGTCACTTACACATGGGTCCCATGTGTATGGTTATCTTCTACCTCCAGCACCTCCTCTCCTCCCCGCGACCAGAACATCTAGCTGAAGCCCAACTAGGATTGAGGTCGTACTTCATGTCCGGCGGGGGCGGAGACCGGCCTGGCCGCGGAGCCCATGCGGCGGCGGGGCCATGGAGGCCGTGCGGCAGTCGGTGGAGGCTGGCCGGGCCATGGAGGCCGTGCTGTAGCAGGCGAAGGTCGGCGGCGGCTGCGGGCGGCGGCACGAGTCAACGGGGCCATAGAGCCCGTTCGGTGGGGGCAGCGGCCATGCGGCGGGGGCGGAGACCGGCCTGGCCGCCGAACCCGTGCGGCGATCGGTGGAGGCTGGCCGGGCCGTGGAGGCCGTGCGGTAGCAGGCGGAGGTCGGTGGCGGTTGCGGGCGGCGGCACGGGTCAACGGGGCCATAGAGGTCGTGCGACGGGGGGCGGAGAACGGTAGGGCCACGGAGGCCATGCGGCGGGGGCAGAGACGACCGGGCCGCGGGGGCCGTGTGGCGAGGCCAAAGAACGGCCTGGCCACGGAGGTCGTGCGGCAGCTGGCGGAGGTCGACTTGCTGACCGGGCGCACCGAATCACGTCACCGGGCGCAGGGGCCAGCTCACGGGGCACACACGTGCCACGTCACCGGGCACACGAGCCACATCACTAGGCGCACAGGCGCCACGTCACCGGGCGCACACGAGCCACGTCACTGGATGAACAAGAACAATTTTTCTTTTTAATCTCTGTATAAAAGTTGTAACTAGTCGTTCTCCCCCGTACAAACTTCAAAAAAGATCATTTTTCTTCCTAAAAATTCCTAAAATCATACTCTATCAAGTTATGAAACTTATTAATGTTATTATTTTGAAAAATCTTCTCGTGTGAGACTGTTTGAACAATCCAAATTTTGAATTAAAAAATGACAATTACAACCAAGGTTTTTTTTCACACTAGGTGATGTCAAATCAAAAAGTGATGAATACCAAAGTTTCATATTTCATCAAGATCTACAATCTTTATTTAGGTCATTTTGTCATTTTCAAAAGTGGTAATAACATGTAGTACAAATTTGACAAGTCTCTAACAAAGTTTTAGAAACTATGCGAGTGAATCTAGGATTAATGAACAATGTATACTACCACTTTCTCAAATGCAAAAATGACTTAAATAAAGATTGTAGATCTTGATGAGATATGAAATTTTGGTATTCGTGACTTTTTCATCTGAGACCATTTAATGTTCCAAAATCTTTCTTTTAATTATCAATTTTTGAAATTCAAAATTTGAATTATTCAAACTTTGTCACATAGATTAATGACTTAATTAAAATTTGTAGATCTCGATAAGTTCTACTACTATTGTAGTGACAACTTTCTCATTTGAAATAATTTTTGATGTCTTAGAATTTAATACATTTCTACTATCAAAAGAAAATAAATGTTAAATTTGCTTAAATGGGCCCAAATCTATTCATGGGCTGTTTCCGGGCTCGATTGCCAAATAGCCCAATTATTTTTAGCCGTCCATCACCGATTCAATGACTCTGATCACGTTCACATGGTATATATTCCACTGCAAACCCTAACTCAAGCTCCTACCGCGCACCTCACAGACTCCAACCCGCCTCCCACCCGTCCGCCGCCCCTCCCCTCCTCCTCAGATCCAGCCGCCTCCGTGGCTCCCCTCCCACCCTCCAGCTCCACCGCGGGATGTCGGCAGTTCCCCGCGTGGTCGAGCTCGTCGTCGACCCTGCGCAGCTCCACCACCGCTCGGCGGCACGCGCGGTGGCTAGGGTGAGGTACGACCTAGAGGCGGGTGTGGATGTAGCTGCGCTCCGAGCGGGGCTTGAGGCCACCCTCGTCCGCCACCCGCGCTTCTCCAGCGTCCAGGTACGCCCGGATCTGGCATGGCATTCCTCAGGTCAGGCACGGCGCCGCGGTGCCAGTTTTCTCGCGCCTACCAGGTGGGCAGAGGGGTAGGAGGGGAGGGAACAGGGGCAGCGTCGACATGAGGGATGGTGCTGGTGGCCGGAGGGGCAGATCGAGATCCGCGTCTTCTCCGTCTTGGTCTTCCTCTGTTTGCTGGCGTATAAATCTTGCTTCAGCTGTTCGGAGTCATACATCTCACTGTCTCGAGTACTCTTGTTCTGCAGATAGCTTGGTACTGATAACATAAAAACAATTATAACAATGTATTCCCTGATACATCATGTTAGCATGTAGGATATGCATGTGAAAAATTATAGAACTGAAATGTTAATTCGTGACTTAAATTTACAGAACTGAAATGCTTATTAGTACTTAAGTTAGACTGATCTAATGTTGTACCACTTATAGTTTGCACATTGTTCCATTAGTAAAGTGGCAATACTTAGTATTGCATAGAGTGAATCTCATTCTCATTCAGAGGAAGACCAGCTTTATGTCTGATTTTCTCTGTTGTCATCAGAGTGATGACATCGATGAGAAGGACATCAGGTAGGACAAGCCAAAGGAGTCGGTCAAACTTCAAAGCACTGGATGAAGCCAAGGTATATAACTGTGTACATTTCATGCCAATTACCATCTATTTGCCTCTCGTTTCATAGTACTATAGGTTGTGAACGCTATAGTATCAAGGTCTCAAGGAGACTTATTTTATTTTCCTGCGCGCAATGTCCAGGTGATGCTTATATTAGTAGCTTTGTCTCTGTTTGCTTGCCTCAAGTACAATTGAACCTGGCAGCAGTAGCTTGTGGCAAGAAGCTCGGCTCATATATGTGAATTGTTCTTGCCTCTGAACCTGACATAGCTTGGTTCAGATAAGCACTATCTAAGTTCCCATGTTTCATATGTAGACACTCCTATTCATTGTATATTTGTACATTAGGTTCAAGCTGCTAGCTTCTTAGTTCCAATGATGTGAATATGTTTTCATGCACTAATCTTCTAAATCTTTATCTAACAGATCACTGGGAAAAGAAGGCATGCTGCTGTGTGAAAATGATGGATGCAGGATGAGAACAAGAATGTAACCGGCCATTTTCATGTGCTAAGATTGTAACCTGTGATTTTGTATATAATATGTTGTACTTCTGATAAATGGGTTGCAAACATTATCTTTTGTGCTGAAATGGTTGTTATGATAAATGTGCTCACTGTTTGAGTGGGTTGAAATTATATGGGCTGTAATGTTTATTTGCTGAAACTTTGATGGGCTCAGTAGAGTGGGTTGGCGAATGGGCCTTTTCAGTTCTTTGGGTTTGGACAGCATGGGCCTGGGCCAGAAGCTCCTCAAGACAATGCCAACAATGAGGGTGAACAGAATGGGGAGTGGGATCCCTGGCCCAATGAACAGCAGAATGGTCAGGCAGCAAATCAGGATGCTGGTCATAATCAAGATGGGCCAGATGGAGGGCTCAACCTCAACGAATTACCTAAGGAGGATGAACTCATGATGGAGGCAATAGCTGAAGTGGTGGATCCTGGTGCCCAAGTTGAAGAAGCTATTCCTGGCCTTCAGGGCCAGATGATCATTGAGGTTAATGAACAGGTGCTCCCCATGCAGGTAAATGAGTTGGAAGAGGAGAATCTAGAGGAGGAGTTGGGTCACCCAGTGGGGGATGCCCAAGAGCTTCAGGATGCAGATTTGGAGGCCCCAGTTGTGCTTGGCCTACCTGCAGTAAATCCTGTAAATCCACCTTCTCCACCTAATTTTGTTGTGGAAGAAATACCTGAGCATATGCTGCTAGACCATAACTTCTCTTCTGAGGATAACAGCCATAACTCTGATGACCAGGCTGATCAGGTCCAATTGCAGATAGGCTCGGTGCTTTTGAGGAATGAAAATAATGTGGACCCTGGTCTTGCAAATCACTGGGCAGCAAGGACACAGGCAACTGGATTATGGGAACAATTTTTCTCAACTACTGGAGTGGGACAGAAGCATGTCAAAATCCCTCATCAGTGGGCCGATTTTTTCACTTTCCTGTTGCTATCCCCAAGTCACTTTTGTCTACACAGATCTCTGCTACTGTCCCCAGCTTGGGACCTTTTTGGTGATCAGTCATCATTTGTGAAGTTCAGTTTACCAGAGCAATGCCCTAAAACTTCAGATAAAGTAATGATGCTTCATTCAAAGAGTTTGGATAGTAAGAACAAAGGAAAAGCACTTATTGAGGACACGACTCCTCCTACTACACCGCCTGCCTCCGGTTCTAAACTTCCACTAGTGGATTCAGACTTAAGAAGAAGTGCCGGGGTCAAGAAGTTGAACAGAGGGTTCAGGATGACTTCCTGTGTGGATAAACAGTGTCTGGGTTGTTCAGTTGAACCCCCAAACCTTTCTCCATCTGTTGTTAGAAACTTGGGGTCTGCTTTTTGCAAGATTGGTCCTGCCAAGTTGACCAAGGAAGCACTCCTACTGAAGAAGAGGTCTATGCCTCCAATAGGCAAGAAGATACTCAAGAAAAAGGGAGACACAGATGCTCCACAAGAGAAGAAGTCAGTTAAGAGGCCAGCAGTAAAGAAGCCAGAAGAATCTTAAAAGAAGAACAAGTAGTGAAATATTTTACTGCCAAAAGTCCATCTCATTGTTTCACAATGTCTTTACACCCTTCTTTTGAACTATCTTCGTTCAGTGCTGGACCATGGGGTCCTTTTTTTCAGAAACTCCTTTTGTGGATTTTAATGCTTATGTGCAAGTTCTGTAATTAATAATTGCTGGATGTTGCTATCTGCTCAGTTTGCTTTCTTAGCAATGCACTTTGGTCTTCCTACCTGGTTATTATGTTGTATGATCTTCATGCATCATAGGACAAGATTAATATCTGTTTCACATGAATATCACGACACAGAATAGATCTTGGAGAGTCCTCTGTTGGAATGTGCGTGGGATCAATGCAGAAAGCAAATGCATTTCAGTAAGAAATAAAATTATGGAGAGCCAGAGTGCTATTGTGTGTTTGCAAGAAACTAAAAAGGAGACTTTTGATGAGCAGTATGTTAGAAAATTCTGTCCCCCAGGTCTTGATAAGTTTGTATTCCTTCCATCCATTGGTGCCTCGGGGGGTATCATAACAATATGGAAAAGCTCCTTGTTTGAGGGAAGTCTGCTCTTTCAAAATGAATATGCCATATCAGTAGGCCTCTTGTCTAAACTGAATGGGGACTTTTTTGTGGTTACCAATGTATATGCTCCTTGTACAGATGAAGGTAGAGGAGAATTTCTTCACTGGTTCAGAAGCATAGAAATGCCGGAGGAGACAGACTGGCTTATTTTGGGAGATTTTAACCTCATGAGACAACCTGAGAATAGAAATAGACCTGGTGCTGACCCAAACAAGTTGTTCCTCTTTAATGAAGCTATTAGTGCCCTGGGGCTTGTAGAGCTGCCTTTGGAGGGGAAGCAGTACACTTGGACTAATAAGCATACCTCCCCTTTGCTATAAAGATTGGACTGGTTTTTTACTTCTAATTCATGGACTTTGAGCTATCCAAACACCTCTGTGCACACCTTAATCATGGAGACCTCAGATCATTCTCCTTGTGTGGTTAACATTAGCACAGATATCCCAAGAGGAGCTATTTTTCGCTTTGAGAACTATCTAATGGAACATGAAGACTTTGAGCAAATTGTGCAACATGGATGGTTTCTTCCCACTCATTAGACAGACATAGCTAAGAGGCTCACAGCAAAGTTTAAGAACTTGAGAAGAGTTCTCAAGGCCTGGAAAAGTCAACTCTCCAACCTTAAGATAGTTATTGAAAACGTCAAGCTGATATTCTCTTTCATGGAGATTTTGGAGGAATTTAGGGACCTGACAGTGATTGAGTGGAACTTCAAGAAATTACTAGAGGAGGAGCTCACTTCACTGCTTAAAAAATAGCAGATTTACTGGAAGCAGAGGGGGACAATCAAATGGGTAAAGTCTGGGGATGCTCCAACTAAATTTTTTCATGCTAATGCAACAATCAGGCTCAGAAAGAATTCTATAACAACTTTAAAAGATGAGAGTGGGCATCTTGTCTCTGATCATAATGGTAAGGCTGCTTTGCTCTGGACAGCCTATAAGGAGAGGTTGGGAACCTGTGAGTTTCAACAGGAAGCAGCTCCTCTGGATCTGAATACTCTTCTTTAGAATTTTGTAGACCTGCACTGCCTGGATGCACCTTTCACAAAAGAGGACATTGATGCAGTAGTCAAAAGTCTGCCTACAGATAAGTCACCAGGTCCAGATGGTTTCAACAGCGATTTCATTAAGAGATGTTGGCATATAATTGCACAGGATTTTTATGATCTATGTGAAGGATTTCAGAAGGGTGAAATTTGTCTGCAAAGTATTAATGGTTCTTACATCACTCTTATTCCTAAAATAGATGGGGCTGATTCAGTATCACATTATAGGCCAATTTCTCTCTTGAACATATCAGTCAAAATAATTACTAAGCTCTTGGCTAATAGATTGCAGAAAGTGATTAAATCATTGGTTCATGAAAACCAATATGGCTTTATAAAAACAAGAACCATTCAGGACTGTCTTGCATGGAGTTTTGAGTATCTTCATCTGTGTCACAAATAAAAAAAAAGAGATGGTCATCTTGAAGTTGGATTTTGAGAAGGCTTTTGACAAAATAGAGCATCAAGCAATGATAAACATTATGAAAGCTAAAGGTTTCAGTGACACATGGCTTGGATGGATGCAGGCAATATTTAGCTCAAGAACTTCTTCTGTGCTTCTTAATGGGGTTCCAGGAAAAAAATTTCATTGCAGAACGGGGGTCAGGCAAGGAGACCCTTTATCCCCTCTCTTGTTTGTTTTAGCTGCAGATCTGTTACAAGCTATGATGAATTCAGCCAAATCAGCAGGTCACATAATTCTACCAATCCCCCTGACTTCATCTCAAGACTTTCCAATATTGCAATATGCAGATGATACCCTGGTCTTAATGGAAGGTAAAGTGGAACAAATATTGGTCCTCAAAGAACTCCTGCAGAATTTCTTTGTGCTAACTATGTTAAAGGTTAATTGCTCAAAGTCAATGATGGTCCCAATTAATATGTCAGAAGACAGGCTTCATATACTCTCTTCTGCTTTTGGGTGTTCAGAAGGCAAGCTGCCCTTTACTTATCTTGGATTGCCTCTTGATTTAGCAAAGCCAAGGGTTGAGGATTTTTGGCCTTTAGTCTCAAGATGTGAAAGGAGATTAGTGTGTACTTCTCAGTTTTTGTCTCAAGCTGGAAGACTGGAAATCACAAACTCTGTGCTCATAGCTTTCCCAACCTTTTTCATGTGCATTTTTCGGTTGCAAAGCACGGTGATTAAGCAAGTTGATAAATTCAGAAAGAATTGTCTTTGGAGAGGAGCAGATATGAATGCAAGAAAGCCTCCTAAGGCTGCCTGGAAATTGTCAGTTTGCCAAAGTCAGAAGGGGGGTTGGGAGTGTTAAACTTGAGACGACAGAATGAAGCATTGCTTTTGAAAAGCTGGCATAAATTCATGAATAGGGAGAATATTCCCTGGGTAAATTTGGTTTGGGAAAAGTACTACTCCAATGGCAGGCTACCCAATCACACCAGAAAAGGATCATTCTGGTGGCGTGACATGCTGAACTTGCTTCAAACATTCAAAGGAATGGCGTCGATTACAGTCTATGATGGAAACTCATGCTTATTATGGGAGGATATGTGGCTTGGAAGGATTCCAAGTAAATCTTTCCCAGAACTCTACTCTTATACCAAGAATAGAAATATCTCGGTTGGGAAAGCATTGCAGTTGCCTTATTTGCATCACTTGTTCCATGTTCCACTTTCAGAAGAGGCATTTCAGCAGTACATCCTGTTACAGGAGCTACTAGACTCACTGCCTTCTTCGGCTGAGTCAGATGTTTGGAGTTATATCTGGAACAGTCCATGTTTCACTGCAGAGAAAGCATACAAGGTCCTGACGGGACACAGGGAGACACATCAAGCCTTCGACTGGCTATGGAAATCATCTTGTCAGCCAAATCATAAGGTTTTTTTTGGCTCGTTTTGCATGATAGAATCAATACGAGGGTGCTGCTAAAAAGAAAACACATGGAACTTCCATCTTATGATTGTGTCCATTTCAATACAGCAATTGAAGAATCCTTAACACATCTCTTCCTGGACTGTCCTTTTGCTAAGGAATGTTGGGCACAGCTGCATTTGGAAGTTGTTAATCCATCAGACCCTTTTCAAACTTTGGAGGGATTTAAGCAGCAATTGGAAGTCCCCTTCTTTATGGAGATCATCATACTCATGAGCTGGAGTATCTGGATGTCTCGGAATGATTTGATTTTCAAAAACATACAACCAAGAGTGCAAGCTGTTCGAGTCATGTTTAAGAGATTATTTGCTCAACTTTTGTTCCGAGTAAAAGGTGTTTATTTTCCTGTCATAGAACAATGGATTGACTCAATCCTGTAAACTCCTCTCCCCCCCTCTTTTTGCGTGTATGTATTTCCTTTTTGGCTTATTTAAATATAAATATAACCAGTAGGGGGCAACCCCTCCTGTTCCTTCAAAAAAGTGTCAAGTGGGCCGCTGAACCCGGGAACAAATTCCAGTCCAAGTATCTGACCCTGACCGCAGCAGCAGCAGCGCTACTCCTTTCCTACGTCAGATGCCCTCTTTTTCACAACTTCCACACGGTCCAAACCCTAAACCCAGACGCAAACAAGGGCAACCATCATCTATCTACTCTTCTCTTCTTCCTGTCCCGATGCAGCCCGCCGTGCTGCTGCAGCTGCTGCTGCCGCTGCCCTTCTTCTCCTTGCTTTGCTTATTATCTATAGCCACCGCCGACACTAACGGCACCGGCGGCAACACGACGAGCTGCACGCCGGCGAGATGCGGGGACCTGAGCATCACGTACCCGTTCTCGCTCACCGGCGTGCAGCCGCCCTACTGCGGCTTCCCGGCCTTCGAGCTCACCTGCGTCGGCACCAACCGCACCTACCTCAGCAGGACGTTCAGGGAGCGCCTGTACCGTGTCCGCAGCATCTTCTACGACAACAGCTCGCTGGTCATGGACGTCGAGACGACCTTCGCCGGCGACGCCACATGCCCCATCCCCGACTTCAACGTGTCCTCCAGCCTCAACCTCTTGCCGCTCAACATCAGCGACAGGAACAGGAACCTCACCTTCGTCTACAGCTGTGCTGCTGCTGCTATTCCCCGTGACAAGATATTGCAACAACCGGCATGCGCAAACCACACGATGGGAGCTTACTTCTCTAACAGGAGCGGCGAGGGCGGCAGTACGCCGTCTTGGGTCCCGAAGAACTGCAGCTTCGTCAGTGTGCCGGTGCGAGAGTTCCAGGAGGAGAGCCCAAATCGTGAGTTCAAGCAGTTGATCAGTGAAGGATTCCTCGCGGAATGGCCATCCCAGGTAGACTGCGCTGAGTGCAGGGGGCGCGGCGGGGAGTGCAGGTTCGTTGAGCTCTCGTTCCTGTGCATCTGCCCCGACGGGAAGCCCTGCAGCCGAAATTCTCGCGGTAAGCACCATCGGTTATCAACTCGAATTGGTCTACTTCTGAATTCTGATAACCAATACGGCAGTACATTGAGGTGTTCTCACCGTATGCTGCCATTTCTATCTAGCTAGAGCCTCGTCTTTCTTCCTCCCGTAAGTTCCTGTGGTTTCACAGTAGAAGCTTAAAGAATTTCCTCGATAACTTCAAACAAACTTTGTTGAGGGTGCATTTGGATTGACTGTTTGAGGCGCCAAAGGAAAAACAACCAGAGGCTGCTAATATTTTGCTCCAAAACAGGGATACTAAAATTCAGACGGAGTAATCTGTTTGACTAATCTGGCCAGCGACATTTGAATTTTGAAATGGTCAGTTCCTAAATTGGAACTTTGAACCGTCTCTACGAAACTAGTGGCAGGTTGCTTCATTCCTATGTCTTTCTTAGCACTAATAAACCTTAACATTGAGCTGCTACCAGCAGGGCAGCAGTAGGAGCCAATATATCCTTTTGGTCAATGGTCAACGTAGAGCAGCAAACCACAGCCATGCTGGTTTCTGAGATGTTGTGGAGTCAGTTGTGTGATGCACAAATCGTTTTCTGAGATGACTGTTCAACCTTTTGTCAGGCCGTTTGGTCCAACCATATGGCTCATTTTTCCCTGGCTAATACGCATGGCAGTCGGAGTAGTAAATTAGTAAATGATGCCTTTCAGATTAGGGAACGGGGTAAGTAGTAATCTGAAGGGGATATGCAAGCCAAGCATGGGAATATGCTTCTTCTGAGCTCTGAAGCCTTTGTGCGCAATGATGTCATGATCTTTTTTCAATCGGACTTCATGGCTGCTTCCTGCTTTCGCTCTTGACGTATCATCATTGCAAGTGAATATAACAGATTATTACAGTTTGTGGGCTATAATCTGACACTGTCCAATTTATACATGTTCGGTCTTTGTCTTTAACAGTGTTCTTTCTCTGATGTCCCTACTTCTGTATACTATTACGGACTAGTTACTATCTATCCATCACTATCAAAAGCTGCACTTCTAGTCTTCAGTGACAGAGCACCTTTTATTAGGAAAATAAAAGTTTGCTGGTGGTTAGGATCAAGGCCTACTGACAGTGCAAATGTGACTCAAGAAAACTAATGTTCAGTTAAAGTGTACAAACCATACAATAGTAGTATATACTTGAATATTTACGCAAGTGTAGCAAACAATATACTTGGACATTTGACATTGTTCTGCCAAGACATTGACATGTTACCTTTTTTTTCTGGAAAAAGTCCAAATTACTCCCCTCAAGTATAACCAAAGTTTGGATAACCCCCTAAAGTAATTCTTGGTTCACTTTACCCCCTAAACTATGTCATTTGGTTCAATTTACCCCTTAACACAATTTGTCTTTTTTGTTTCTCCATGCACAAGTGGAATTTAAACTTTAAGTTTTGCAAAATTATAAAAGACAATATAAGACATGTTAAAAAAATATATCATAACTTTTTTGTCACTGTTTTGATAGGGTAATATATTTAATAATAAAGTTATCCTTCAAATACAATATTATATAGAAAGTAGTGACAAAAATTCATAAAATATTTTCTAATGTAGATTATGATGTTCACTACCTCCCTGCAAAGTCTCAAATTAAAATTCATCTTGTGCATGGAGAAACAAAAAAGACAAATTGTGTTAAGGGATAAGGTGCACTACGGGAAACCCGGAGTTTGCCGAGTGCCTGGGGCACTCGGCAAACCCCGAAATACACTCGGCAAAGGCTTTGCCGAGTGTTACACTCGGCAAAGGGGTTACGTCATAGCTCGTGTCGGCAAACAGGCCCTTTGCCGAGTGTCTTCTGTCGGGCACTCGGCAAAGGCTTTGCCGAGTGCAAAGCCAGCACTCGGCAAAATAAAGCACTAACAGCCCGCCCGCTACCGTCTGCAGACGGCCGTTAGGGCTAACGGAGCCTTTGCCGAGTGTCACACTCGGCAAAGACACCATCCTTTGCCGAGTGTTGGACCCCGACACTCGGCAAAGCTTGGTTAGGGGGCAGGCCCTGGACAACCCTTTGCCGAGTGTAAGGGCTTTAACACTCGGCAAAGGTTGCATATTTGCCGAGTGTAAAAGCCAAGACACTCGGCAAAGGCTGTTCCAGAAATGACAGAAACAGCCTCTTTGCCGAGTGTTAAAGCCAATACACTCGGCAAAGCACCTCTTTGCCGAGTGTAACACTCGGCAAAGGCTCAAATTTTTTCCTGTTTTTATTAATTTTTTGCGTTAAAAGGACCCCTCAACAAAAACATCACATGCAGTTTATAATAGGCATCACAGGCAATTCATATATATATAGCCACTAAACCATCAAACAACCATAAACAAACACATATAAGTCACTAAACCATCCAACATCACAGAAATGTCACAAATTCAATATCCAAACATCCAACATCCATCATTCATATGTTACAAAGTCCAACATCCATCACTCACGGAAGAGGGGGTCCGAACAACGATCTAACCGCCCGCGCCGCAAGGTCTTCGTCTTGAGGGCCGTCATTCGACGCGGCCGAGCCAGGAGCCTGCCCAAAAGAGATTAGTGGTGTGTGTTACAAGATTTTGGACAGAAATGAGTTGTGAAATGAAATCATAGGGTTCTCAAGTGACTCACGGGAGAAATAGGAACACGTGGTGGTGGAGGCGGTGGTGGCATCGGCGGCGGCGGACCTTCACCCACGCGCTGGCCAATGCTCTGCAGGTAGGCAAATACCTGCTCCTGCTCCTGCCACACTCGGTTCGCCCGCTCGGCCTCCTCCTTCTGCCTGTCTTTCTCGGCCTCCGCCTCCCGTATCTGCTGCACCTCCAACTCCAGCTGCCTCCGTCTCTCCGTCTCTTCATCCAACCGGGCCTGCAATATTCAATCACATTGTTATAATACATTATAAACGTAAGCAAACTTCACGTACAAAGATAGAAATAGAAATAACCTGGAGTGCCTGCATCCCGAAGTGTGAACCGGGAAGAGGCTGGCGGATAGCCGTTGAAGAGCTCGTGCTCCTGGCTCGAATCTGGGAGAGTGTGGGGGTAGAGGCCGTGTCGATGGTGTTGTTGGCGATCAAGTACCGCCCGTGCTTCTTGCCTCCTCCCGCCCTCATGACCACTTCTCCATCAATGTCGTGGGCGGTCGGATCCCAGTCTGGCCCGTGGACCTCCTTCGCGACCTCTTGATATGCTGTGAGGCGACTGTGGACGCTGGCGTTGCTGTATGCCGCGGGCCCGTCCTCCGGGTTGTACCGGACGTCGGAGGTCGCCTTGCCCTTGTGGGCCATAGCAAAAGCCTCGAGCTGTGAGCAAGGCGCACCACCATGTGACGCCGACTGAAAAAACAAACAATATGAATTAGTAATTACACAGAATAGAGTGAGCGAATATATAAATGACTCGGCGTACCCATTTGGCCCTGTACTCCTCGAGGCTAAGGCTGCCCTGATGGTGTGAGACACCGGGCATCAACAAACGCCGCTCCCGGCAAAGGTCGTGCTGAGCGGCCCACTCGGCGCTGCACCACTTGTCGACTATCACCTCCCAGCACGTGGGATGCGGGGCGCACCACCACGGAATCGCCTAAAAGACATCAAGTGTACGACATATAACAAGATCGAATTTAGAGTACTTAATCTTAGAATAAAACAGTATCGATTTACATACCGCCAGATACTGCTCCTTGGTCAACTTCATGTTTCTTGCCTCCGTTTTCTTCATGGAGATCTTGAGTGCCGCGAAATAATCAATTACGGCCTGCACGCGCGCCTCGTAGTGCAGGTCCTTGACAAGCTTCCAGCAGGCTGCGTGTGCCACAGCATCCGCCGAAGCCTCCTCTCCCGGGGGCGCATCTGTAAAAGTCCTGCGCACATATACATGATGAATGTTGCATTATTTGTAGATTGTTCAATGAAAGTGTTGTGTTGAGCAGTGTAGTGCAACGAATACTTACCCAAAGCTCTCCCTTTACCCAAAGCTCTCCCTTTAGGAATAATTAACGACAAAAAGATGTTCTGCCGTTGAAATAGGACACCGGGGGGGGAGATTGAGTGGGATCACAAACATTGGCCAACAAGAGTATGGGGCAGCCGTCATTCCATACGGGTTGAACCCATCTGTTGCCAACGCAACACGCACATTCCGAGCCTCTCTAGCCTTGTCATGATGAATCCCATCAAAGTGCTTCCATGCTTCACCATCGGATGGATGTACGAGCTTATCAGGATTGTATCGCACTCCACTTTTGTGCCATGTCATCTGTTTCGCGGAGTCCTCGGTCATGTAAAGCCGTTGGATCCTCGGTATAGGTGGAAGGTACCGTAGGATATTCACGGGTATTTTGCTTTGCTTCTTCTTACCATCAGCACCGACTATCTCCACGAATCTAGAAGCCTTGCACTTCGGACATTGCTTTGCGTCCGCAAATTCTTTCCTAAATAAGATGCATCCATTCGGACAAGCATGTATCTTCTGATACGGCATCTTAAGTGCATTTAGAAGTTTCTGTGCCGCGTACATGTTCTTTGGCAAGCCGTGACCTTCCGGAAGGAGGCCACCCAAAATTGTCAGGATGTGGTCAAAGGCGTCTCGACCCAAGCTAAACTGGGACTTGACGGCCAACAGACGTGCAACGGCATCCAATTGAGAAACCTTAGTGTGCGAGTGAAGTGGTTGTTGTGCCGCTGACAACATGTCATAATAAGCCTTTGCAGTGGCCTCCGGCTCCTCCTCCCTAGGTCCATCATTGAAGTGTGCTTCGTCGTAGTCATGCAACATGTCCCCTACCCCTGCCTCATCATCAAACTCCTCGATGCGCTGCCTCACGGCCTCGTCTCTCACACGATCAACGGCTTCACCATGGCGTGTCCACCGAGTATAGTTCTCCGTAAATCCATTCCTGACGAGATGTTTACCCATGACAACTTCTGTTTGGCGTTTACGATTATCGCAAACCGCGCATGGACAGAAAGTAGTTGGCACCCCTTTCGCATTGGCAAAAGCTTGCTTCAAGAACGCATCAGTCTTGGCAATCCATTCATCTGTACATTCACCTTTATTTGAGCGGCCAGTGTACATCCACTCACGGTCATCCATCCCTTTACATGTCACCGAGCAATAAATTTCTTCCATACCAAATTTATAATAATAAATGCATCTACCGGATGCTAGCTTTATGTCTAATAGGTAAAGATAGGTCCTAATCCCACCCGAGGATGTGTAGACGGGTAGTATCCATGCTCTACTCGTATCCAAGACGGAATTTCGGCAGCACCTCCCCGCTGTTCTCCAAATACACGTCCAATTACGGAGATTGTGTATTCGGAGAACAACAGGGAGATGATGCCGAAACTCAGCCTCGGTACGAGTAGAGCATGGAAACTACCCATCTACACATCCTCGAGCTGTCCAAAAACGTGGACAATTCGAAACAGATATGGTTAGACATATGCAATGATTCACATATTCACAACTGTATCTCTTTCGAACGGGAGACGCCTAACTAGGTTACGTGACACAGTTGTGCACAATGTTGGCCTGTTGTATTTAACTGTACGGTATGAATTCTTTGTCATGTTTTTGCGTATCCTACAGTAAATAAGATGTCATATAATCTTATTTACTGTAGGAACGCAAGAACATGGCAAAGAAGTCACACGGTACAGATAAATACAAGAGACGAAGAAGGTACACAACTTAAATATGAATCTACGAATTAAATACCGAGGGCGTATGGTTTTGCATGTGCTCACCTACGGGCTCGAAGGCGGGCGAGTGGGTGACGCTCGTGTCGGTGCAGACGGCCGTCCACGACGTGCGGCGGAGCTTCGGGCACGACTATGGGCTACAAGCCGAGGACGGTGCAAAGGGCCTCTCCCTGAAAAAAACAAAATATTGTCAAATGGACAATTCGGCAGCACCTCCCCTGCACGGGGAGGTTTCTGAAACCCCATCCTGCAAAAAACCACGGCACGAAGGCCGGCAAACCACAATGGCACGAAGGCCGGCAAACCACCACATCCTAGTTTTGCAGCAAAATGAACAAATTAACAAAGGTAACAAGAGGACGGGCGGGGTACCTACACGAGATGGGCGGGCGCGGGGACAGGAGGACGAGCCGGCGGCCGGGGAAGGAGCGGGGACGGGCCGGCCTGCGCGGCGGCCGGGCCGGGGCTGACGCGGACGGGGCCGGGGCGGGGACGGGGACGGCCGGCCGGGGCCGGGGCCGGGGCGGGGGCGGGGGCCGGGGCCGGGGCGGGGGCGGGGGCCGGGGCCAGGGACGGCCGGCCGGGGCCGGGCCGGGGATGGCCGGCCGGGGCCGGGGTGGGGGCGGGGGCCGGGGCCGGGGACGGCCGGCCGGGGCCGGGGCGGGGGCGGGGGCCGGCGCGGGGACGGCCGGCCGGGGCGCGTGCGCGGGCGGCCGGCCGGGGCGGAGGCGGCGGCCGGGGCGCGTGCGCGGGCGGCCGGCCGGGGCGGAGGCGGCGGCCGGCGTTGCGTGCGGGGAGCGGCGGCGGTGGCGGCATGCGGCGGCGGCGGGCGGGGAGAGAGGCGGCGGCGCGGGGAGAGAGGCGGCGGGCGGGGTGGGGAGGGGAGCGGCGGCGCGTGTGCGTGTGTGCGTGTGTAGGGTTGGGGGCCGCGTGGGCGGTTAAGTCCCCCCGGCACCCCCTGTTTGCCGAGTGTCCCAGATCCGGCACTCGGCAAACCCCCTGTTTGCCGAGTGTCCCAGATCCAGGCACTCGGCAAACAGATCTGGCCGCACACTGGCCGCTGACGTGGCCGCGCGCGGCCGAAGGGGACGGCCACGTGGCCTGTTTGCCGAGTGTCTGCCCAGGGCACTCGGCAAATCTGCCCTTTGCCGAGTGCAGGCACTCGGCAAACATTTCCCAGACCAATTCTTACATACCAAATTTTTCAAATTCGGTCAAATACACATCAAAATATCCTGTCAAATACATTCAACAATGCACATTTTATGCTTAGATGAAATGTTTTCATTATTTGAAGCATATATATCTAATAATTCCTTCATATATTTCATTATTTCATGCGGAGAAGGGCGTAAAAATAATTTAAAAAATATCAAATGGGTCCGAAAAAATATGATAACTTCAAATGAACCAATCTACGTCGTCTATTGCCTATAGAAAAAGTTATGAACTCAAACTCTAATTCAACTTCACTTCGTTTCGAAATCCGGCTGTCTCCTTCTCAACTCTCCGAAACTTCTATGGGGATATGCTCCGATTGGAAAGGGTCGTATATATAAACTTTTCGAAATCATCTCAACTTTTTCCCACAGACTTCACATAATATATAAAGAGCCTTTGACAAGTATCACTAGAAAAAAAAATAAAGTTTGGACCCCAAAAACATAAGTTTAAAAACTAAGGTCCTGACTTTGCCGAGTGTTTACCAAGAAACACTCGGCAAAGGATAGCTTCGCCGAGTGTCGAGTGGTGAACACTCGGCAAAGGATAGCTTTGCCGAGTGTTGCTTGGTAAACACTCGGCAAACCCACCAAGTTTTACAAAAATATTTTTAAATTTTCAAACTTTTATGTTTGAATTCCAAGTTTTTTAAGAATATTTTCAAATTTTCAAAATTTTTCAAATTTTCAAATTTTTTGCCACCTCTTTGCCGAGTGTCGGCTGGAGGACACTCGGCAAAACTGTGACGATTCAAACGGCCGTCGTCGGACGTGGGCGCGCGTGGCACGTGCTGGACACGTGCCGCACCTTTGCCGAGTGTCTCTGACCTGACACTCGGCAAAGGTGCTCTTTGCCGAGTGTCTTTGACCCGACACTCGGCAAACCGGTGGCCGCCCAAACGGCTACGGACGGCCGCGAACGGCCGGTGGCGTGCGTGGGGGGCTGACGAGCACGTGCGCCTTCTTTGCCGAGTGTCTCCGGCCTGACACTCGGCAAAACACCTCTTTGCCGAGTGTCGCAGGCCTGACACTCGGCAAAACACCTCTTTGCCGAGTGTCCCGTGTATGCCGAGTGCCTTGCCAAGGGCACTCGGCAAAGGCTTTCTTTGCCGAGTGCCCGACAGAATACACTCGGCAAAGGGCTGGACACTCGGCATACGTCGGGTTTCCCGTAGTGGTGGACCAAATAACATAGTTTAGGGGGTAAATTAAACCAAAACATAGTTTAGGGGGTTATCTGGACTTTCGTTATACTTGAGGGGAGTAATTTAGACTTTTTCCCTTTTTTCTGATAATTTCAAGGTAGATCAAAGTGCATCTTCGTTCTTTATTTTGACGATGCTTTATGCTTACTGTATTTCTTGCACTAAGTTGTTGATTTGTTCTCTGCGCGCAGGTACTACCCGAAGAATAACCAAAATCGTGTCAGGTACTACCCGAAGAATAATCAAAACAAGCAATCCTTGTTGCACTTGCATTTTTCTCATCCTCAACTGAAACGAAATTGAGTATACTTTTCATGACGCTATTATCTTTGTGGTGTTCAATGTATGTGACAAGCAGGAATAGCAGCTGCCCTTCTGTTCCTGCTCATACTGAGCGTCCTCGCCCTTATGATCACGCTACACAAGCGAAGGAAGAGGAAGCGATCGGCGTCGCTGGCCGGCCTCATCCGTGACGACGGGACGCCATTGGCGTCGCTCAGGAAAGAGTTCAGCATGGCCGCCTCGCCCCGCACCCACATCTTCTCCTACGAGGAGCTCGACGAGGCCACCGACGGCTTCAGCCCCGAGCGCGAGCTCGGCGTCGGCGGCTTCGGCACGGTGTACAAAGGCATCCTGCCCGACGGCGGCGCGGTGGCGGTGAAGCGCCTCTACAAGAACAGCTACAAGAGCGTGGAGCAGTTCCAGAACGAGGTGGAGATCCTGTCCCGGCTGCGCCACCCCAACCTCGTCACCCTCTACGGCTGCACCTCGCCGCGCAGCAGCCAGGACCTCCTCCTCGTCTACGAGTTCGTCCCCAACGGCACCCTCGCCGACCACCTCCACGGGCACGGCTCCGCCGCGCCGGAGCCGCCGCCGCTGCTCCCCTGGCGCGTCCGGCTCGGCATCGCCGTCGAGACGGCGTCGGCGCTCGAGTACCTCCACGCCGTGGAGCCGCGGCAGGTGGTGCACCGCGACGTCAAGACAAACAACATCCTGCTGGACGGCGCGTTCCGCGTGAAGGTCGCCGACTTCGGGCTGTCGCGGCTGTTCCCGGCGCACGCCACGCACGTGTCCACGGCGCCGCAGGGCACGCCGGGGTACGTGGACCCCGTGTACCACCGGTGCTACCAGCTCACCGACAAGAGCGACGTCTACAGCTTCGGCGTCGTGCTGGTGGAGCTCATCTCCTCCAAGCCGGCCGTGGACATGAGCCGCGGCGGCGGCGCCGACGTGAACCTGGCCAGCCTCGCCGTGCACATGATCCAGTGCCACGAGATCGACCGGCTCGTGGACCCCAGGCTCGGGTACGCGACGGACCCGGAGACGAAGAGAACCGTCGACGTCGTCGCCGAGGTGGCGTTCCGGTGCCTGCAGCCGGAGCAGGACGTCAGGCCGCCCATCAGTGAGGTCCTGGCCGTGCTGAGGGAGGCGCGGGGGGTGGAGAAGGATGGCAAGGTCAAGGATGACGACGTGGGGATGATGAAGAAGAGCAGGGATGGCTCGCCGGACTCCGTCATGTTCCAGTGGACGAGCCCATCCACGACGGCCCATAACAGCAGTTGAGAGCTCTGAAAATATATATTTCTGCAAGCGGCTTGTGTGTGCAGATTCTGTAATGTTCCGATTTCTTTTTGTCAGGAAGAGTGAGGATGATCGAAGTGATTCGGATTCTGCTGCGAACTGCGATACCTGTTCCGCTGTACGTATGCCGGAATGACGTTCTGCACAGGAATCTTCTGTGGCGCCTCCATGTTCATACAGCACAACGAACTTCCCACGCCTACAAGTTGTTAGCCGTGGTTTCAGCCGATGTGCATAACAGACAAGCAGTCGAATCTTGATTTTTAAATTAATGATGTTTAAAACAAGCTGATTAGTTCACTAAATATAGGTCATGTATTTTTTAAAAAAATGGATAGAGTACGAGCAACTCCTTTTTTTTAGTTTCCTGTAACTACGTTCACGCATCTTGCATGAACAATCTGCAGTACAGGGAACTAGGGAAGGGGAAGCCACGCCGCGCAAAGTCACAGCGGCTAGCTGAAAGGTGATCCAAAAATTTCTTGGTCTGAAATCTGAATGATTGAAATGCTCACATCTCTACACCAAACGACATGACCGAACAATCCGAAGTACGGAGTAATTCGTATTCTGTTGCTGTACCTGCACGGAGGTAAGATGGAATAATGCCGTCCCGTACTTAGGATTTGGAGGAATCCTCCCGGGACGTTTCCATGTTCACACTTGCACAAAAAGCACAACGAACTTCCCACACCTAGGTTGTTGAGCTGACGTCCAGATAACACCAATCAATTTCAGAAAAATAGACAACGATTCCTCCAAATCCAAAGTACGGGTGTGCTGACGTCCAGGAATCTTCCCTGGGTGTTACGATTTTATTTCACCTGAATATTTCCATTTCTCAAGCCACACAACAGTAACTTCGAACTTTTCCCATAAACACTACTACCTTCACACATCTTGGATGAGCCTGCAGTCCTCACGCTGCAGGGAATCACTCGCGCATAGTCACAGCATGCAATTGTGCATGATCTCCGAATTGACCGCAAGTGTAGAGCAGTTTGCCTCGCACTCTCTCGTAACGCAACGATGCCACTAGAACGCTCTCCTCTGCACGTCCTGCTCCTCGTCTTCTCCACCCTCGCCGGCACCTCCGCGGCGGCAGAACGGACCCCGAACGCCACCGCGCCGCCGCCGCCATGCCCATCGTACCGGTGCGGCCACGCCGTGGACATCCGGTACCCGTTCTGGATCGACGACGGCGGCGGCAACGCGAGCTCCGGCGCCGGCAACTCCTCCCACTGCGGGTACCCGAGCCTGCGCCTGGAATGCCGGCGCGAGACGCCGGTGCTGCCGCTCCCGTCGGGGGACTACGCCGTGACCCACATCCTCTACGGCGGCCGTACCGTCTCCCTCTTCGACCTCGGCGTCTTCTCCCTCTCCAACACCAGCTGCCCGCTCGTGGGGCGCAACCTCTCGCTGCCGGCGGGGTCGCCGCTGTCGCTCACGGCGCGGGACGCCAACCTCACCTTCTTCCTCCACTGCTCCTTCGTCGGCGTCCCGGCGCACCTCGTGGCGTGCCTCGAGGGCGACGGCCGGCACCACTCGTACGTGTTCCGCGACGGCGACGAGCTCGCGCCGCCGTACGGGTACGCCGCCGGGCTGTGCCGGGACGTCGTCGGCATACCCGTGCTGCGGAGGTCGCTGCTCGCCAGGGGCACGACCAGCCCGCTGGACGCCGTCGTGCCGGCGCTCAACATGGGGTTCGAGCTCAGCTGGAGGCCGGTGGTGGAAGGGGAGTGCGGCCAGTGCGAGAGGGCCGGCGGCCTCTGCGGCCGCCGTCGTGCGGCGGGGAACGGGCCGTGGACCTTCGCATGCTTCCGGGCGGCGGCGACCCCGGCTGCGTGGATTGCTCCAAAATCTCCAGGTACGGTAACGCATGCATGTTCATCCCTCCTCCTTTTGATTTGAAATTGAAGTAGATTATATTTGTTCTGTTGCGTTCCGTTAACGTTAATCAACAGCGTGGAGGGTGTGTGTTGTCCTGATTTCTTTGATTCTGGCTGCGCCGAGGTTTAAATGGGCTTAACAACATGCAGCTTGCGAGTGATAATGGGCCTATCCACGTAAAAGCTCATTAGTAGCAACGAGTTATGCAAACTAAAAATGGCAGTATAATGGGCCTATTACTGGTAAGATGCTGCCTAAAACCTGGTCAGCGTGAACATTTGTGCGCGCCTGCGTTGGTTGGTTGTTGCTTGTTCGATTCTTTTTCTGCTACCTCTTGTCGTTGAACCGTAACATCCACTACTCATATTTATTCAGTTATTACTGTATGTAGCCGTCGTTCTCCAAACTCGTTTAACAGATCGGAAAAGCTTCATTCTTCGTCCCGAAAATTCGATTCAGATGTACACTTGGCCAGTTGGGACCTCGCATGACTAGTTCGCATGAAAGCATCCACCAAAATCTCCAGTTTTCTATCTAAACTCTCTAATCCAAGAGACACGGTGCAACGCGCCTGTCTTCCGGTTCCAAAGTTCTACGCATTCGCCTTCAGTCCTTCACTCGTTTCCGCTGAAAAAAACTGGCCGGTAAACACGTACGTGTACGTACAGGTACAATCTATCTCCACGACCACGGTTCACTTCACCCAACGATTCGATCACCCGCGATCATCAGCTTGGACTAGGCACGTGTTTTCGGAACCAAGTGTACATTTACCCAATTAACAGGCTGATCAGTCACTGGCAGGTGAGCCCTTCCCAAATCGACCTCCAGCAACCCCTAGTACGTGTGGCGAAGATGCACGCGTGTCATGTTCCCGCCACTGCCCTGCTATGCCGAGCCACGCTACTGCTCGCGCTCGCGCTGCTATGCCGCCACACCACCACCCCCGCCGCCGCCCTGAACAACACGCCGGACGACCCCTGCGCGCCGGCGTCGTGCGGCGGCATCAACATCACCTTCCCGTTCTGGCTCGCCGGCACGCATCCACCGGAGTGCGGCTACAAAGGCGTTCCAGCTTACATGCGACAGGCAGGGCAATCTTTCTCTCAAGAATTCTTACTGGACGTACAATCTCCTGGACATCTCCTACGGGAACACCTCCTTCCGACTCGACCTGTCTGGCGGCCCTTGCGATTTCCAAAAGTTCGTCAACGCATCCTTCGACCTCGGCCTCTCGCTGTTCAAGTTCAGCCCCAAGAACCAGGAGCTCTTCTTCCTCTACGGCTGCGACGACCTGCGGGAAAGAGAGGTCCCTCGTTCCTGGACGCGCGTGATGCACTGTTCGTCGCCGGACGACTCGTCGCCGACGTTCGCCGTGCTTGGGGGCGAGTACGGGCCAGGTGGCGGGGGGATGTCGCCGCCGGTGAAGTGCAACGTGTCCGTGATCCCGGTGCTGGGATACCAAGGGGCGACGGGGGCAGACTACCGGCGGCTGCTCAAGGGTGGGTTTCTGCTCGAGTACACGGATGATGATGGGCTCTGCGCGGATTGCATGGGCACCGGCGGTCGGTGCCGGGTTGATGTATCTGCCGATGAGTTCGAGTGCCGGTGCTCCGACGGCAGCGACGACGGGGTTATTTGCGGTGAGTATGCTTATGATTTACAAGTGATTTGTTCTGCTTCTTACTGTTTCCTTCCTCCTGTTTTGCCTCCGATATATTCGACTCGAAAAAAAATGGTAATCTGGTATATTTTAGGAGAACACATAAAAAAATCATGATATTAGCGACAACTGAATTGTTGCTTGAACTGTGTCACTTGCCATTGTACAATGCCGATGGAATGCACTGCTTGCACACTAGCTTTTGTTCCATCAACATGGTAAACTTTATTTTTGTTCACTCTTCTCACTAATACATGCTTGGCAGAATCCCACAAAACAATCATTGTAGACTCCAATCGAGCATAGGTGCTGGCACTGTAAAATGCCGAAGATAGGCGATTACACAAATACATGATAGAAAAAAAATGATAGAAAGAGCGTTATTTTCATGAAGCCAGAAATCCAACAGTAAGAGAAGAAGTGAGAATGAAATCTGATTGACAAAGCACCATTTCATCTGCTCAAGGAAAATCAAGGCTAGAGACTGACAATCAACATTGATGAATATTAAATCACCAGAGAGTTATCTCGCACTCCCATTCCGGTTCCCTCTAATTACCAAGCACATTCCCATGGTTTGTCAAACGAGCCGTCGGTAGTTGGTACTTTAAGCCTCAATGGGTGTTTAATCTCACCAGCTGTTTACTTGTACAGATATCATGCTGTGTAGTAAGTGTGTAACTAATTCTCAAAGATATCATTGCTCATATATATTCAACAACATAGAAACAAGGATAGTTTTGACCGAATAGAAATATAGAAATCTCACCAGATGATTTTGAACTTGGAATTATTCCACGCCGTTTAAGTATCTTGACATTTTTACCACAAGGTTTAGGAGCTATCCTTTCTTTTCTATCTGTTGCTTAGTACCTGACTTATTTTTTACTTTTAAAATACTATTGATCACACTTCCTTTTCACTTCTTTTTTTTCGACACGACTTCCTTTTCACTTGTAAATTAAATTGTTTGTGATGGGAACATTCATGTATACTGTACAAACTTTGTGGTCTACACACTGACGGCATGCATTTTTGTAGTTAATATTGTTCGATTGCACACGTTATACGGTGTTAACTTTTTTCTATTGTAGAGTGTATTTTAAAACACTTTCCTCGCGGTTATAATGCATGAAAGTCAAGCTGAGAAAATTCTACTACTACTAAACGGCACCGTAACACATTTTCCGTTGACTGCACTCTGTCATGTGAAATCCATCGTAACCAAGCGCTCAATGTCAGACAAATCGGCTCCTCTCCCCATCCGCTATCTAACCTCAACAATCATCCATTCTCACAAGCTACATAAAAACGCCAAGTGTCCATACTCCTTTCGGCATCTGCTCCGAAAATATCATAATGCACGCCGCCGCCGTGCTGCCACTGTTTGCACTCCTGCCCCTGCTCGCCGCCGCGGCGCTGGACGCCGACTGCCCGCCGGCGTCGTGCGGGAACCTGTCGATCAGGTACCCGTTCTGGCTGCGCGGCCAGCAGCCCCACTACTGCGGCCACCCGTCCTTCGGCATCGACTGCGACGCCGCCGCCGCGCCGCCGCTCCTCAACGGCTCCTACCTCCGCGTGCTCGGCATCGACTACGGCAACAGCTCCATCGTGGCGTTCCACACCAAGCTCGCCGGCGACCCCACCGGCTGCCGCGCCACCAACTTCAACGTGTCCTCTAACCTCGTGCTCTCGCTCGTGTCCATAAGCCGCGCCAACTGGGGCCTCTTCCTCTGCTCCGCCAACTGCTCGCGGCAGCCACCGGCGGCGGCGTCACTTCCGATGAACTGCACGGGCTCCGGCGCCCCGTGGTTCGTGTACCTGAGCCGGAGCTTCGAGAACGGGGGGGCTGTGCTGGAGACGGCGTCGACGGGTTGCGAGTACTCCACCGTGCCGGTGATGCCGGGGTCGTCGGAGCTGAGGACGATGGGAGACTACGCGGGGCTCGTGAGGCGCGGGTTCCTGCTGGAGTGGACGGTGCCCGGGGATTGCGCGGCGTGCGAAGCTACCGGAGGCCAGTGTCGCTACGACGACGACATGGATGCGTTCTGGTGCCTCTGCCACGACGGCAGCAAACAGCCGGCGACGTGCCCCCGCGGTGACGGTGAGTCACTGATGATCCCGTGATTCCGTACAAATAATACAGCTTTTTTTTATCATGCGTATAACTAGAACTAGATTGAAATGGATAGCGTTAGCCGCCATCGATGGGAGGGACAACCTTAAGATTAGAAGATGACGAGTACCTAGATGATTGAGGCTGAATAACTGAGTGCGGGTTAGCTGATAGCACCCGATAGAAATTAGTCTGAAGAATGCTGAAAGCAGAAAAATACACAGTGCCATGTTGCATCATTTTATTATCAGCAATGTCAGCACGCCAGTGCCGATGCAAGAAAGATACCTCTCGAACTGAATTCACTAGTCATTTCAAAGCAGGAACAAATGCGTTAATTGGTATATATAAACCCTTTCCTCTGGTCCTTTGTACGACTTCCGTCTTTTACTTTTATGATGACAAAATGATAAGCCGTCTGTAGAAAAGTCAAATCAAAGAAGATTCAGACATCTGTTCTTCTGCATCTCCAATCTCTTTCTGTTTGACAATGTGATCTCTCTACAAAGTCCTCTCTTTTGTACAATTCTTTGCTCCACCTCTTTCTAGTTTCTTCTCTTCCAATCCCGCTCACTGATTGCACGCGCGCATTAGGATACTGTTGACACTTTTTCTGGCCAACACACACGAGCGCCGAATCGCGCAAACGAAGAAACGATGAACTCGCCTCAACTCCACCCAAACCGGTCAGACCGGTTTAGGGATCCGGTCAGACCGGTTTCCCTCGGGAGCTTCGGGATGAACCTAAGATCACCACCTCGGGAGGGACCCCGTCGGAGATGGCGCGCTTAGGGTTGCTCTGAGATCGGTCAGGCCACTCAGAACCTCCTTGAAAGCCGTAGAGACAAGCAAGGAAAGCAAAGGGGTTGGAAAAGCTAGGGTTTGGATATAAAAAGTAGAAAATATATTGATTGATCGATTGGATGATAATCCCCAACCGGTCACGGCCCTTTATATTTATAGGGTGGGGAGGTCTTGCCCCGCACGGAATCCTTTTACAATTTGTAAACAACTAGGACTCCTAACTCTACTCCAACTCGGATCCAAACCGGTCAGACCGCTCTGGCAAACCGGTCAGACCGGTTTGGCTGTTGCCAGATCGGCTACAGGGAAACCGGTCTGACCGCTTCCTGAGGTCGGTCTGACCGGTTTGCGTGGCCTGCCAATTTTGGGTGCGAACACATGCCCCCCTGTTTTCTAGTAAATTTTATGCACTAGAAAACATGCTAAGGTCGATGTTTACAGAATTCACCGGCCATTTTGTCCTAAGGGCGATTTTTTTTTAACTACAAATCGGTCATGTCCTATCAAGCACTTTGCTAAACACTTGGATAAAATTTCTTCAAGTATCTCCCATTGAGAGCTCTAGGTAGCTGCTGTCCTTGCAAAGTTTCCACCATATAAGAATTTCCTGAGCAAACCTTCATAATCTTGAAAGGACCCTCCCAACTTGGAGACCACTTACCAAACTTGTTGCTTTTCAATCCAATGGGCAAAATTGTTTTCCAAACCAAATCACCTACTTGAAAAGACTTGAATTTCACTTTCTTGTTGTATGCTCTCGCCATTCGTCTCTTATCCTTTTCAATCTCTTCTAAAGCTTCCAAACGCTTGTCAGTCACTTCATCAATATTATCCATCATCAAAGCATAGTATGTATCAACATCAAGATTATTTTGCTTTGCAAGTCTATAAGCGCCAAGATTCACCTCTACAGGTAAAACGGCTTCTTGACCATACACAAGCTCAAACGGAGTAACTTTAGTAGCACCATGTTTAGAAATACGATGAGCCCATAAAGCTTCAGATAATACCTCATGCCACCTTTTAGGATGATCTTCTATCTTTTTCTTGATGAGCCTTATCAATGTCTTGTTGCTAGATTCCGCTTGACCATTGGCTTGAGCATAATATGGAGATGAATTGAGAAGTTTAATACCATAGGAATTGACAAATTCACGCACCTCTTTAGATATGAATGAAGTCCCTTGATCCGTAGTCAAAGTTTGTGGAATGCCAAACCTATGTATAATATTTTCTCTGATAAACTCAATCACCTCTCTATGTGTCATATTCTTCAAAGGAACTGCTTCCGTCCATTTGGTAAAGTAATCAGTTGCTACAATCACAAAACAATGGCCTTTTGTCGAAGAAGGATGAATTTTTCCAACAAAGTCTAACCCCCATCCCCGGAAAGGCCAAGGTTTGATAATCGGATGCATCATTGCTGCTGGTACCAACTGAATATCTCCATGTTTCTGACACTCCTCACATCCTTTGTAGTATTTAAAACAATCGGCTATCATTTTGGGCCAATAGAAACAAGCTCTCCTAAGGAGCCACTTCATCTTGGGAGCCGATTGGTGAGTACCACAAATCCCTTCATGAACCTCTGCCATAGCCAACCTAGCTTGGTCAGGACCCAAACATTTTAAAAGTAAATCATCAATAGTGCGACGATATAACTCATCACCGTCCAAAACGAACTTGAGCGCCCATCGTCGAATTTTTCTGTAAACCGTACTGCTAGGATTTTGTAAATAACTAATCAGAGGCCTTCTCCAATCATCTACTTCGTCTTGATTGCAAAGAACATCCGAAGTAGCATCTTCACCAGACAACCGGTCAGACCGGTTCTCTAAAGTGGTCAGACCGGTTGAACCGGTCAGACCGGTTGGAGGAAGCGGTGCGACCGGTTCCTCCAGAACAGAACACTCGGCTTCTAAAAACACCGGTCTTTGTTCTTGAAAATTTCTTTTCTGAACGTTATAACCAGATGCTTGCTGAGCCAGAGCATTTGCCTTTGGATTCCTTTCTCGTGGTACATGACGAATCACAAATTCATCGAAGCAAGATATAATATCAAAACATCTATCGAGATATGCATTTAAAAATCCATCTAAGCATTGACATACCTTAGAAACTTGTTGTACCACCAGCAAAGAATCACCATAAGCTTCCACATGTTCTACTCCCATGTCATGCAAAATTCCCAATCCGAATAGAAGAGCTTCATACTCGACTTGGTTATTAGTACATTTATGATCTAATCGGTTAAGTGCTTCAAAAATAGCCCCATGTGGAGAAGTAATAACAATCCCAATACCACAACCACTTTTACAAACCGATCCATCAAAATGTAACTTCCATGGAGTAAAAGTAACATAACCGACATTTAAATCAAGTTGCTTATCTACTCTATGTCCAACAATAAAGTCGGCTACTATTTGACCTTTCATTGAAGTTAATGGTTCACAATGTAAATCATACTCAACTAAAGCATAAGCCCATTTGCCGACTCTACCACTCAAAATTGGTTTGTGCAACATGTATTTAATTATGTCGGTTTGACATGCTACTACACAGGTACTTGGGAAAAGATAATGCCTCAACTTGGTACAAGTATGATATAATGATAAACATAACTTCTCAATAAAAGTGTACCTTGTTTCGGCATCCAACAATCTTCTACTCTCATATGCAACCACATGTTCCTTTCCTTCGGTTTCTTGAGTCAAAACACCCCCAATGACATTTTCTTCCGCCGCCACATACAACTTGAATGGAACTCCACTCCTAGGCGCTTGAAGGACGGGTGGCGAAGATAAATATTGCTTGATCTCATCAAATGCTTCTTGTTGCTTTGCCCCCCAAGTGAAATCAATATCATTCTTCAACCGAAGTAAAGGAGTAAAGGCATTCACCTTCCCGGACAAATTACAAATGAATCTTCTCAAGTAATTTACTTTGCCCAAGAACCTTTGCAAATCTTTCTTGCAAGTAGGAGCCTTTACATTGTTAATAGCTTCAATTTTCTTAGGATCTATCTCTATGCCTTTTTCATGTACAACAAATCCCAGAAACTTCCCAGCCGATACACCAAAAGCACATTTGAGTGGATTCATTTTCAACTTATATCGACGCATTCTTTCAAATGCAAGTCTTAAATCAGCTAAATGAGAATTTATTCCAGCCGATTTGACAACAATATCATCGATATAAACTTCTACTATAACACCAAGCAAATCATGAAAAATTAAATTCATAGCCCTCTGATATGTAGCACCGGCATTCTTTAAACCAAAAGTCATTACTACCCACTCAAATAGACCAACGAAACCCGGACATAGAAAGGCCGTTTTGGCTATATCCTCTTCGGCCATAAATATTTGATTATAACCAGCATTACCATCAAGAAAACTAAGAATTCTATGTCCAGATGCAGCATTAACAAGAAAATCAGCTATAGGCATAGGATATTCATCTTTAGGAGTAGCTCTATTAAGATCTCTAAAATCAATGCAAACACGAAGCTTTTTTGTTCCTTTCTTTCCAACAGGCACAATATTAGAGATCCAATTAGCATATCGACAAGGCCTAATAAATTTAGCATCTAGCAACCGATTGATTTCTTCTTTCACTCGGTCATAAATATCAGGATTAAAGTTTCTACGAGATTGTTTAAAAGGCCTAAAACCAGGTTTAATGGGTAAACGATGTTCAACTAAATCACGACTTAAACCAGGCATTTCATTGTAACTCCATGCAAAACAATCAACATACTCCTTTAATAACTTTATTAACTCAGATTTAAACAAAGGATCAAGATTCTTGTTTACAAATGTCGGCCTAGGCACAGTACCATCACCAATATCTACCTCCTCTAGAGGATCAGCCGACGTAAACCCTTGTCCCAATTTGCTTAAATCATCAAAATCTTCAATGGCCTCACACATATCGTTCTTATGCGCCCGATAGTGCTCACGCCTCTGTTGTAACCACTCTAGATTTGGATCCATCAGATCATAAGAGATGGTATGGCCAGATCTCCAATCGGCCTCATAACAGTAGTAGCAAAGCCATCTTTAGTGCAACCAATGATCTCGCAATCAGATAAATCTAAACCAGATAAACACTTAAGATTCTCATGATCATTCATGGTAGAACTATCGGCCACTGCAACACAAGCCGACGTATCTCCATGAACGACTTCTACTTCATCATCTATCCATTGAATTAAAAATTGATGCAAAGTAGAAGGCACACATTGGTTTGCATGAATCCAATCACGACCAAGAATTAAACTGTAGTTACCTTGTGTCTTAGCGACGAAGAACGCAGTGGCCAAAGTCTTGCTCCCAATAGTAAGCTCCATAGAAGCAACTCCCTTGGCGCCCATAGGTTCACCTCCTCCAACGCCGCTGATGGTCATATTGGTCTTGATCAACTCCTCATCTGAACCTCCCAGCTTCTTGAACAGAGAATACGGCATCAAGTTAACTATCGCCCCTCCATCCACTAGCATGCGAGAGATAGGCTTCCCATTGATATGACCCTTCATGTATAAAGCTTTCAGATGACTCTCCTCAGCTTTGGGCTTCTGGAAAATAGCCTCCTTCGGACCAAAATCAAGTTGAGCAATGCTTTCTTCTGACAACACATAACCATCCATAGACATATGAATTACGTTAAGCTCAAAATTTGTATGTTCAGGAGAAAAACCATAATCAACAAGCTCTTCATCGTCCTCTGAAATAGATACCGATGATAACTTGCCATCACAAATCATAGGAGAAGGAGAAGAAAAACCGGGTGGCGCGTCGGGCAAAGCGGTCTGACCGCTTTCGTCAACCGGTCTGACCGGTTCAACCGGTCTGACCGACTCCTGAACCGGTCTGGCCGGTTCTGTCTGAGAGCTGGTCTTAGCTTTCCACTCTTTTCCTTGTGGAATCATGGGCCTGTACTTGTTGAAAGCTTCGTCCCTCTGCTTCTCTAGCTCTTTCTCCTTCATCTCCTGAAACCTTAATCGCTGAAGCTTCCTCCTTTGAGTACGAGATAAACCAGGAGGACACCATCTTGGCAAAAAGTATTTGGAGTTGGAACCACTCCCACTGGCTTCACCATCAGCAACAGAATCCTTCTGAATAGGTGCCTTAACCCGATTGTTCGTGACAATCGGTCCTTTGCCACCGTTTCCAAGAGGAACATTTATCAATCCAATCTGAATAACATCTTGATTTGTAGTCCTCTCTGGGTCAATATCCATCTTATGCACCTCCTCACGCTGTTTTGGCTTGTAAACTTGCTTCATAGGAGGTTTTGCCGATTTCCCAAGGAAACCGGTCTGACCGGTTGGGTCTGGTGACCCTGACCAGATTGGCAAGGTGCCAAACGGTCTTGTCTAGGTCTTGAGATCCTGTCTAATGCTGGCCTTCGCGGTCCTCCCCATCCATGTTGAAAAGATTGTTGATATGGTACCCACATCACTCCATTATCATCATAAACCGGACGAGGCGGACATGGACTTGGTGCCTCCCATTGCTGAACAAAATTCCTCTTTGGCTGAGGATATTCTTCTTGATATGTAGGCACTCTCAATCTCTTTTTTACCGGCCGATCACTTGTAACGGCCTTTTGCTTGGAGTACTTGTCAAATAACATATCAAAGGTGACCTTTGGCCTAATAGTACTCCCCTGATTCTTTGCAACATTGATTTTCCAATTTCCAATCTCCGGACGGCTTGGTTTAATCATTTTTAGACGACCTAGGGGAAAACCGGTCTGACCGCTTTCCCCAACCGGTCTGACCGGTTTGGCCTGTACAGGCTCAAACGGTCTCTGCTCGGCGGGAACGGTTGACCCTTGCCCCCCATGTTCAGAGGCCCTCACAGTGACCTTGAATGTCTCTCTGCCATCTGGAGTTGTCTCACATGCAACTTCTCGAATCAACTCCTTCCCCCTCAAATCGGGTTTTGCTTCACCAATCACAACATTTTTCCCTTTGGTTGCTTCGGCTTGATGTGGCCGAACCAAAACCTTAGGCTGCTGTAAATCCATAGTGTTGACAGGGAAAGGAGCTTTGTCCACTTGCATCTCATGGAATGTCAAACGACCTTCATTTATGGCCGATTGAACCTGTCGACGAAACACATTGCACTCATTAGTGGCATGAGAATAAGTATTATGAAACTTGCAATATGCACGCCTTTTCAACTCTTCAAGTGGAGACAATTTATGAGATAATTTGATATTTCCAGATTTAAGCAATTCATCAAAAATACGATCACACTTGGAAACATCAAATGTAAACTTAACTTCTTCTTGCCGACCTTTGTTAACCGGCTTAAGTGATGTACAAGAGTAAGTTTTTTCTTTAGAGGGTCACACAAATTCAGCAGCAAGTACTTCTTTATCACTATCACTCGAATCATCAGATTCATAGTCAACCATATGAACATTAGAACGACGTGATCTAGAAGTATCTCTTTCTTTTTCTTTATTCATTCGGTTTTCAACAATTAAAGCTCTAATTTGAACTTGAGCAACCGAAAGAAAGTCAGCACCCTCTATTCTATCTCTTATAGATGACCTTAAACCTTTTAAGCAAATATCAGCAAGGTCCATATCAGTGATTGATAAATTGAAACAACGGTTTTTAGTTTCCTTAAATCTCTTAATGTAAGCAGAAACAGTTTCATCTCTACTTTGTCTAACCGATGTCAAATCTGTCAATTTTAATTGCAAGCTCCCACTATAAAAATGATCATGAAATTTACGCTCTAACATATCCCAAGATATAATAGAACCGGGAGCAAGTGAAGAAAACCAAGCAAAAGCGGTGCCAGTCAATGATAAAGAAAATAAACGCACTTTAAGAGCATTATAAGCACCCGCTTCTCCTAGTTGAGCTATGTATTGACTAATATGTTCCCACGTGGTTCGGTCATCATCTCCACTAAATTTAATCAAGTCTGGCATACGCCAACCACGGGGAAGAGGAAAATTATCAAACTCAGCATTATATGGTTTTTGATACAAATTTGTATTACCAATATCAACACCAAGTTTATTTTTCACTACATTAGCCAAATCTTCTCTAAATTTATTAAATTCAGCCCAGTTAGGATTATTTGGCTGTTGGGTTTGCACATTCTCCAAATTCATCTTATTTAAGTAGGGAGCAACCTTAGCTTGAGCTAGCCTATAACTTTCAAAAACATCATCAGGTATAACGTTTCCTTGAGCAGATGTATTAACTGTTGTACTATATTGAGGTCTAGCAGTACCTAAAGCATTAGTGTGAGCATAAACCATCGAATCAGGTGAAACAGAAAGTGGTATAGGCTGCTCATGCACCAATTCAAGCGCACTAGTCAGACCGGTCTGACCGGTTCCCTGATCCGGTCTGACCGGTTTGGCCGTGGTCGGCCCGGTCGGTTGGAACGGAAGGGATTGACCAATGACAAACTCAGGTGGCATACCATACATGTATTTTTCAGTATTAACATTGGGTATGGGTGCCAAGCTAGAAAAAACTCCACTACTGGAATTAATTTTAGGAGCGCTACTACTAGTTTCATTATTGTTAAAGCAAGTAGTGGTCCTATCTTTCTCAAGATCTTCTAATCTTTCTAAACGAGCAATGTAAGAGGCGAGCAATTCATCTCTTTCTACACTATTTTTAGGAACAGTAGTAGAAGGAGTGGTTTGTGATTTACTTACAGCGGGTATTACCTCAACTCGATTGTCGTTTAACTTGATCGCCGGCAGCTCAAACTCTTGCACTCTTGCCACCTTGCCATGACGATCTTTCTTGACGCCAGCCAAAAATTGCATCTTCATGAACTCTTGTAGCGCCTCAAAATTCTTCTGCTCCTCCGGAGTAAGATCTTCCAATGAAGCCGCGATGATGTTATCCGCATCAAGATCACATCGAGATCCCATCTTGTCTGGAGCTTAGATCGAACGGTCTTTGACAACCAGATCTTCTATGTTCCCCAGCGGAGTCGCCAAAAGTGTGTTGACGCTTTTTCTGGCCAACACACACGAGCGCCGAATCGCGCAAACGAAGAAACGATGAACTCGCCTCAACTCCACCCAAACCGGTCAGACCGGTTTAGGGATCCGGTCAGACCGGTTTCCCTCGGGAGCTTCGGGATGAACCTAAGATCACCACCTCGGGAGGGACCCCGTCGGAGATGGCGCGCTTAGGGTTGCTCTGAGATCGGTCAGGCCACTCAGAACCTCCTTGAAAGCCGTAGAGACAAGCAAGGAAAGCAAAGGGGTTGGAAAAGCTAGGGTTTGGATATAAAAAGTAGAAAATATATTGATTGATCGATTGGATGATAATCCTCAACCGGCCACGGCCCTTTATATTTATAGGGTGGGGAGGTCTTGCCCCGCACGGAATCCTTTTACAATTTGTAAACAACTAGGACTCCTAACTCTACTCAAACTCGGATCCAAACCGGTCAGACCGCTCTGGCAAACCGGGCAGACCGGTTTGGCTGTTGCCAGATCGGCTACAGGGAAACCGGTCTGACCGCTTCCTGAGGTCGGTCTGACCGGTTTGCGTGGCCTGCCAATTTTGGGTGCGAACAGATACCTAACAAACAACTAATATACTCCGTACAACATGATATAAATATGTTTTAGTTGTGCTTTGAATCTTTCAAATCATATCTTATTATAGCTTTTTATCTAAAAATATCTTATTATAGCTTGGAAGAATCAAAATGAACCCGTGCCTTAGCCATTGCAACACAAACTTAATAAGTGATTATTGTGTGATATTTAAACCAACATCCTTAATTAAGTTTCGTGTCATCATGTTTTCTATGGTTGTGTTCTTGATAGGCATGGGTACGGGCCTAACAAAATCAAACACATTTGAAGTGATAAATCCAATCGGACTGACAAATTCATATTTTTGAATTCTAATATAAGAGACTTCACTTTCACCTTTGAGAGCGACTATATTTGATAAAGCGAGGAGATAGTCAGTAGCTACAGCCCTTGATCTTAGACTGAAGATGCAACTGCCCTCTTGTAGCGACACAGCAGTTCCTATCTCTTTGTGTGTTTTCTAAGACCTGTTTGGGAGCTATAGTGGCTCTAATTATATTTGTTTTATGCAAACCAAAACACTATAGTGTAAACAAAAAATAAATTAAAATCCAGGTAAAATCGTTTTTTAATGATGTTCTCCCTAAGGCGATTGGTTATACTTGTGCTTCTGCCCTACTGTACCAGAACGGGCCTACCTTTGGGTTGACTACCGTCCCGATCAACGATCATCCTTGTAATTCCAGCGACCTTCGAACTTTGACACCTAATCCGTCCGATGTTATATGTCAAGTAACTTCTTGCGAGCTCGGTCATATATTTGAGTAGAGCTTGCTGGCGGTTAGTAGCTCTTTTTACCTCTCCTTATTACAAGTCAACAGGAGCTGCATAAACGAAAAATAATTATGAAAATTTCAGTGACAAGACAGCACTGACTTTCCTGCTCCCCCCGTGCTGATTAAAAAAAATCCAACAAACCGGAAAGTTCGACAGGCAAATGCCGTTGCTAGTTTGCTACTGCTTCCCCCTCTGGACCTTCGTTCTCCCCCCTCCATTCCGCAGCCTGCTAGCTGCGCCCGCTCCTCCATTGATCAAGCACCAAGCTCGATGCATCCAGCCTCTCTGCTCCTCCCGCTGGTCGTCTCCTTCCTCCTCCTCCACGACCGTGCAACCGCCGGCGCCGACTGCGAGCCGGCGACATGCGGGAACCTCACTCTCAGATACCCATTCTGGCTCGGCAACGGCAGCCAGACCTCATCGCCCTGCGGCCACCCGGCCTTCGAGGTCAGCTGCATCGCCGCCGCCGCCGCCGGCGTGGCATCCTTGAAGGGCTCCAACATCCTGTTGGGAATATGCCCAAGAGACAACTGGATTCGATCCACTAGTCTTAATGGGCCACAAATGTTGTGAAGCCCATTACCAGGGGAAGGGGTGCTTTATTTATTAGTCCCATATTGCTAATGGAACATGGTGTGAAGAATTTCATCCAAATAAATAGAGACCAAACCCCTCCTGAGAAAGACATGACTTCCAAGCAATAGTTGCTTTTCTCCCCCATCGTGCTCGTGGACCTAGCAGTCCGGTGCGCGACGTTTCAATCCTCGTACGTGTGGATACCTCGGAGGTGCTGCGCTTGGAGCACAAGGACGAACCGCACGTGCAGGACCAGACGGACGTAAGCAACTGCACTGCACTGCCACTTCGACGCGTTCGTCTACATCGAGACGGTTTCCGCTGCAACTGCGCGTCAAGTGGTAACAATCCGTGATCTATAACTGCTGCTGTTCCTATTTTGGGTGAACGAGTTTTTGTGTGAGCTAGCGTAGCTTCCATCGTTTCCCTACAGTGGTACCAGAGCCGTAGCTGTTTCGTTATAGATTCGGATATATGCATATAGAGATATGCTTGGTTGTAGATTGGTCTCTGATCGGTTCGTGATCTCCACTATGATGGTAGTGTAACGAATTACTCCTACCGGTCGGAATTCCGCCACCGGAGTTAAGTGATACACACAAACCCAGTCATGGTGAGATATAGACCAATTGGATTGGTCGAATCAAACTTAGATCAATGACCGCGTCGCATGTCGATATACGACGATGTTGACTAGGATTCACTATGATGGTGGTGTAACGAATTACTCCTACCGGTCGGAATTCCGCCACCGGAGTTAAGTGATACACGTAAACCCAGGCATGGTGAGATATAGACCAATGTGATTGGTCAGATAGAATTTAGGTAAATCGTAGGTCCGCTCAGGAACGGCGGACGGTCCGCGAGAGAGCGGCGGACGGTCCGTAAATTCGTTCAAGAATCTTACAGAGACGTTGTCTAGCGTTCCAGAGGGTCGGACGGTCCGCCAGAGCAGGTCGGACAGTCCGCGGAGCGGATCAGACAGTCCGGGAGAAACGGCAGACGGTCCGCACAAGAACGGCGGACGGTCCGCAAGTGAGCGGCGGACGGTCCGCAAATACAGTCGGAATTTTGACAGAAGCGTTTTTCCAGCGTTCCAGAGGGTCGGACGGTCCGCCAGAGCAGGTCGGATAGTCTGCAAGGAAACAACGGACGGTCCGGCGAAATTAAAATTTTGAAAAACGATCCCTCAAAAATTGTTTAAGTTCTAAATGTCCTCCCAACTAAATCTTGCACCATCACATGTCTTGTACAATTAGTGGTGGGTCTATGAAATTAGGGTGCCACTAGTTTTCCTTGACTAGATGGGTTTGTATCGGATACTTACTCGCATAAGGAGTTGGTTAACTTAAACAAGGTCATCTTAACGGTTAAGGACCTTGGGACATAAAGGTTGGACGCCGAGACATAGAGATGTCAACCAACAACAGGAGTCATATAAGATATGATTAGCAAGAGTTGCTTACCGATCTACCATGTCTTCTAGCGGTGATGCTAAAGCTCACTAGTCGACTTGTTAGTTGTGGATCCTGAATCACTAAAATATCAATGGAGGGATATTGATTTTAGTGGGAGTAAATTCCGTTAAATTGTTTAATGTATTTTACTCTGTCATAGATACATTGTCTTAGTATTTTGCATTATTTTCTGTTGTAGATCAATGGCACCTAGCACACCGTTTTCTTTGCGTTCGATCCTTGAGAAGGATAAGTTGAATGGAACAAATTATGCGGATTGGATCCGAAACCTTAGAATTGTTCTCAGGGCTGAGAAAAAGGAAGAAGTTCTAGACACCCCATTACCAGTTGAGCCTGATGATAACGCAACTCTTGCTGAGAAAAATGCTTACAAGAAGGCATGTGATGCCAATCTTGAAGTGAGTTGTCTTATGCTTGCTTGCATGGAACCCGAGCTGCAGATGCAGTTTGAGACAAACCATGAGGCGCATGATATGATCGAGGCGCTCAAGGATATGTTTCAAACTCAGGCCAGGACTGAAAGGTTCAATGTCTCAAAGGCCTTTGTGGAAACAAAGCTAGCAGAAGGCGCAGCTGTAGGGCCACATGTGATCAAGATGGTTGGTTACTCCCAAAGGTTGGAGAAGCTAGGCTTCCCACTTGGCCCAGAGTTAGCCACCGATTTTATTCTAGCATCACTTCCGCCTAGCTTTGGGAACTTCATCTCGAACTACCATATGCATGGGGCGGAGAAGGGATTGAATGAGTTATGTGGCATGCTCAAGACGGCAGAGGTTGATATCAAGAAAAGCGCTAGCAGCAGCCATGTGATGGCCATCCAAAACAGGCCTAACTTCAAGAGGAAGGGCAAATCTTGGAAGAAAAAGAGCAAGGCTAAAGATATGATCTCTCAGCCAAGCTCTACGCCCCAGACTGAGTCTGGACCAGCTGCAGAAAAGAAGGAGTGCTTTTATTGTAAAGAAATTGGTCACTGGAAGAGGAATTGCAAGAAGTACCTGGCTTTTCTGAAGAATGGCGGTAGTAAGAGTACTTCCGCATCAGGTACACATGACATTAATATTACAGACATTTTTCTCGCTGAATCTTCTATTAATTCCTGGGTATTTGATACCGGATCGGTTGCTCATATTTGCAATTCGATGCAGGGATTAGTAAGAAGTAGAAGCGTGGGAAGAGGCGAAGTTGATTTCCGCGTGGGCAATAATGCAAGAGTTGCTGCTTTGACCGTCGGGACGATGCAACTCCACCTTCCGTCAGGATTTATCATGGAATTGAATAATTGTTATTTTGTTCCTAGTTTGAGTCGAAACATTGTATCTCCCTCATGTTTGATGAAGGATGGTTATACATTCGCGAGTAAAGACAATGGTTGTGTGATCTCAAAGAATGACATGTTTGTGGCTCTTGCATCCATTGTGAATGGATTGTTTATTTTAAATCTTGATGATTCACCTATATGTAATATAATTGCTAAAAGGCCTCGGCTAAATGATTTGAATCCTACCTATATGTGGCATTGTCGTTTGGGTCATATAAGTGAGAAGCGCATGAAGAAGCTCCATTCTGATGGACTTTTAACTTCGTTTGATTTTGAATCATACGAGACGTGCGAAGCTTGTTTGCTAGGCAAGATGACCAAGGCACCTTTCACAGGTTTTCCTGAGAGGGCGCAAGACTTATTGGAACTCATACATACTGATGTATGTGGACCAATGAGCACGACAGCTCGGGGTGGATTTCAGTACTTCATAACTTTCACTGATGATTTTAGTAGATATGGCTATGTCTACTTAATGAAGCATAAGTCAGAGACTTTTGAAAAGTTCAAAGAGTTTCAGAATGAAGTTGAAAATCAGCGTGGTAAGAAAATTAAAGCCTTGCGATCAGATCGTGGAGGCGAGTATTTGAGCCACGAGTTTAGCACTCATCTAAAGAGTTGCGGAATTGTTCCACAGCTAACGCCACCTGGAACACCTCAGAGGAACGGTGTGTCCGAGCGACGTAATCGAACCTTGTTAGACATGGTGCGATCAATGATGAGCCAGTCAGATCTACCGTTATCATTTTGGGGTTATGCTCTAGAAACAGCAGCTTTCACACTAAATAGGGTACCATCTAAGTCCGTGGAGAAGACACCATATGAGATATGGACTGGCAAGACTCCTAGTTTGTCTTTTCTGAAAATTTGGGGTTGTGATGCATATGTCAAGCGACTTCAGTCGGACAAGCTTACACCAAAATCGGACAAGTGCATATTCGTGGGATATCCAAAGGAAACAATTGGATATTATTTCTACAACCGATCAGAGGGCAAAGTGTTTGTCGCTAGGAACGGTGTTTTCTTGGAGAAAGAGTTTCTCAACAGCGAGAAAAGTAGACAGAAGGTGTATCTTGAAGAAATTCGAGATGAGCCTATGAGGCAAGACTTTACGAGTGATGCTAATGTAGCAGAACAAGTTGAGACACCTGTGGTAAGAGAAGAATCGCCACAACCACGAAGGTCGGAAAGGCCACGTCGCGCTACACAGAAAATGAATCTCCAAGTTACGGGAGAGCGCGACATATTGTTGATAGACAACGATGAGCCTAGGACCTATGCAGAAGCTATGATGGACCCAGATTCCGAGAAATGGCAAAGTGCCATGATATCCGAGATAGATTCCATGGGGCAAAATCAAGTTTGGAACTTAGTTGACCCGCCTGATGGTGTGAGACCCATCGAGTGCAAATGGATCTTTAAGAGAAAGAGAGATGTAGACGGAAATGTTAACGTCTATAAAGCACGACTTGTTGCAAAAGGTTTTCGACAAGTTCAAGGAGTTGACTACGACGAGACATTCTCTCCAGTAGCGATGCTTAAATCTATCCGGATCATTCTAGCAATAGCTGCGTATTTCGATTATGAGATATGGCAAATGGATGTCAAAACAGCTTTCCTCAATGGGAACCTAGAGGAGGATGTATACATGATACAACCAGAAGGTTTTGTCGATCCAACTAATGCTGGAAAATTATGCAAGCTTCAGAAATCAATCTATGGATTAAAGCAAGCATCTCGGAGTTGGAACCTTCGTTTTGATGAGGTAGTCAAAGGGTTTGACTTCCGGCAGAATGAAGAAGAGGCTTGTGTTTACAAGAAGGAAAGTGGGAGCTCTGTTGTATTTCTAATCTTGTATGTGGATGACATATTGTTGATTGGGAATAATATTCCTATGCTAGAATCCGTTAAGACTTCGCTGAAAAATAGTTTTTCTATGAAGGACTTAGGGGAAGCTGCATACATTCTGGGCATAAGGATCTATAGGGATAGATCAAGGAGGCTTATAGGATTAAGTCAAGATACTTATATTGACAAGGTGCTGAATCGGTTCAGCATGGAACAGTCCAAGAAAGGGTTCTTGCCTATGTCACATGGCATACACCTCAGCAAGACTCAGTGTCCTACGACGACTGATGAGCGGGAGCGCATGAGTAAGGTTCCTTATGCTTCAGCAATTGGATCCATCATGTACGCCATGATAAGTACTCGTCCAGATGTCTCATATGCTCTAAGTGTTACGAGCAGACACCAGTCTAATCCAGGTGAAAGTCACTGGACAGCGGTGAAAAACATTCTTAAGTACTTTAGAAGGACTAAAGATGTGTTCCTAGTCTATGGAGGTGAGGGAGAGCTCATTGTAAAGGGTTACACTGATGCTAGTTTCCAAACTGATCCAGACGATTCAAAGTCGCAATCAGGATTTGTGTTCACAATAAACGGTGGTGCTGTAAGCTGGAAAAGTTCTAAGCAAGATACTGTGGCTGATTCTACAACGGAAGCAGAGTACATCGCAGCTTCGGAAGCGGCGAAGGAAGGTGTTTGGATGAGGAAGTTTCTCATTGAGCTTGGTGTGTTTCCCAATGCATCTAGCCCATTGGAACTCTACTGTGACAACAATGGGGCAATTGCACAGGCTAAGGAGCCAAGGAATCACCAGAAAAACAAACATGTACTGCGGAAGTTTCACCTCATTCGAGAGTTCGTTAGACGTGGTGAGATAAAGATATGCAAAATACATACGGATTTGAATATTGCTGATCCTTTGACAAAGGCTCTTCCACGGCCTAAACATGAATCACACACGAGAGCTATGGGTATTAGATATCATTTAGATTAGCTCCAGTGTGAGTGGACAATGTTTTGTATCTATGATATATTGTTTATTTATTGAATATCCATGAAAGGCAACTTGTATATGATTAGCAATTATGTGAATTGTTTGTGAAACTCAATACTTGTATGGTTATTCAAAAGGATTGTCCCTAATTTGATTAGCACATGTATTAGTTGATGACTATGTTTCACAAGTCATGGACATGGAGATGTCAAACTAATAATGTGGGCACATGTATGACATGGGACTGGACTGACCCAGTTTGAGACTTGTTTATCTCTTCTTCACAACGCGTATGCTTTGTCCTTAGACCTGAGATTGTCGTATGTACTCAAGATGTGAATTGACCTACTTAGGGACTACCAAACGCTGCACCGTAACTGGGTAGTTATAAAGGTGGTTTTCGGGTTTGTCAGGAAGCATGCTGTGAGGCATGGTCAATCAAGATGGGATTTGCCCCTCTCTATACGAGAGAGATATCTCTGGGCCCCTCGAGTGATCGGATCAAGAAATGCATGGCCGTGCTAGGTTAAGTGTTAACCTCTTGAAGGATCTGACTCACAGTTTCGAGAAAGGGAGGTCTTACTTGGAGTTAGACCAAATATCGTGAGGCAAAGGGAATAGCTTGTACGTGATGTTGTGGTGGTTCGTCTGATATGATCTTTACGTATTCATGGGAGTTGACACGTCTTGCTAGAGGCCGCTATCAACTATTGGAACGAGTAGGAGTACTCGAACCATGTCTATGTGTACGTGAACCCATAGGGTCACACACTTAAGAGGTTTGGAACACTGAAAACTTGCTTATGAGATTGTCTCTAGTGCAAGTGGGAGATTGTTGGGAATATGCCCAAGAGACAACTGGATTCGATCCACTAGTCTTAATGGGCCACAAATGTTGTGAAGCCCATTACCAGGGGAAGGGGTGCTTTATTTATTAGTCCCATATTGCTAATGGAACATGGTGTGAAGAATTTCATCCAAATAAATAGAGACCAAACCCCTCCTGAGAAAGACATGACTTCCAAGCAATAGTTGCTTTTCTCCCCCATCGTGCTCGTGGACCTAGCAGTCCGGTGCGCGACGTTTCAATCCTCGTACGTGTGGATACCTCGGAGGTGCTGCGCTTGGAGCACAAGGACGAACCGCACGTGCAGGACCAGACGGACGTAAGCAACTGCACTGCACTGCCACTTCGACGCGTTCGTCTACATCGAGACGGTTTCCGCTGCAACTGCGCGTCAAGTGGTAACAATCCGTGATCTATAACTGCTGCTGTTCCTATTTTGGGTGAACGAGTTTTTGTGTGAGCTAGCGTAGCTTCCATCGTTTCCCTACACATCCACGTCCGCGCCATCAACTACACCAACAACTCCTTCATCGCCTCCCACACCAGGGTCGCCGTCGCCGGCGGCGTGTGCCGCACCGACTTCAACATGTCGGTCAGCATCGCGCTCAGCCCGTTCACGATCAGCCCCCGGAACCGAGCCCTGTGCTTCCTCTCCAACTGCACCGGCGGCGCGGCGCCGGTCGGGCCGGAGTTCGTCAACGCCACCTCCAGCTGCCGTGTCCCCATCTACGCGTACCTCGGCGGGAGCTACGCCTCAGACAGCCCGCCGGTGATCGCGACGGACAATTGCACGTACACGTACATGCCGGTGCTGGGCACGGAGGCGGCGGTCATGACGGCGGCCAACTACAGCCGGCTCTTGAAGGATGGCTTCGTCCTCGAGTGGAATACGCCCGGCGTCGGCGACTGCGCCGCCTGCAACGCGAGCGGCGGGGCGTGCCGGTGCGACAACACCACGGCGGCGTTCTGGTGCCTCTGCGCCGGCGGGCGGCGAGCGGGGCCGACATGCGCCGGTGAGTCCCGTACTCCGACCCAAAATCTCGGAGTTCTGAAGTAGAGGCAGGCCTAAAGTCATGGTTATCTCGTGTGTTTAACTGTTCATACTGACAACGCCGAAGACATTGACGAGTTGACAGGAGACCCTGGTGCGGCTACGCACTGAACAACGCCGCAATCCCGGGTAAACGCGTACGTGTGCGGTGCATTGGGGGATGATGGGGGTCTTTCCTGCCGGCCGGGGCAGCGAAGTGCAACACAGGGCGTCGCCTTCGCCTGCCACTGCCACCTTTATTTCCCCGTGTCCTCTTCGCGTATGGTTGTTCTTGTTAGTGCGCTGACACATCGGGCTTCTCGTCTGATCCATACGTTATTATTGGTTTATTATATTGCCATTATTGGTGGGTTGTCGTTAGCATGCTGGAATGTCCATTTGTGGCAAGTGGATGCAGGAAGTGGCGTACGGCTAGCCGGCTAGGGCCGGCCACCAAATTGGCGCTTTTGATTTTTCTGGTTAGAATAGGAGGCACTTTTATGGACAAGTGTCTCAAGTAGGATTAGTTTATAGTCTCTTTTGGAACCCAATCCAAATTACAAGCAAATATTGTCTTGCAGTGTCTCTGATTTATGAATTATGAACGCAAAATCCGAATTGCCATAGATTTTGGTTCACAAGCTTAGAGCTCGATCGGAGTTCTGGAGTCCTGGAAATAAGGTTTGACTTGAATGAAAATTTTTAAAGATAGTCAGGGTGCTATAAAACAAAAACAGCATGACTGACCGTTTAGATGGAGCATGAGAGAAACACATTAATTTGAGGTGACAGATTGATACAGTGAGGTATTTTAGGCGGTGTTCACTTCCCAAAAAGTGAAAATGAAGTTTGGTGAAAATGAAGTTTGATGATGAGATCGCCAAGGCAGATCATCCCAACAAGTCTGAACAAGAAGGCTGCCGCATCCCGGCGGCCAACACCTCCTCCAAACTTGTTGATCCGTTATCGATCAGCCCCGCCAATCGAAACCTTATCTTCTACAGCTGCACCAAGCCACTGTTGCCAGGCAGGGGTCTTGCGGAACCGACATGCCGCAACAACACGTATGCTCGCCTCACCGACGAGCATCCTGATGGGTTGGGCAGCTACTTCTTGGAGGGCTGCAACGCTACCGTTGTGCCGGTGTTCGTGCAGGGGTCTGGCAAGGCGAACGCGAGCAGATACAAGGAACTCATCAACAACGGCTTCCTCTTGACATGGCAGCTGCCGTCAGGTACGTTACTCAGCTCTTAGCTTAGCAGGAATAACAAATGCATGCGTTCGGTTCGGCCTATTAAAAGACTTCGAGCTTCCAGCGGACGTCACTTACCAGTACATCACTGGAACAAGAGTCCACCGGCGTAGACACTATACAGAGTACGAATTTGGCAACCCAACCCACTGATCACCATGTGTTATGCACTGATTTTATTGATTAGGGCGTAGCGACACGCTGTCGTCGTCGTCGTCCCCAACCCCGGTGCTACTAGCCGTGTTCGCCGCCGCCACTTGCATTCTGGTATTTAGAAGCCAACGAGATATTAAAACTGGAAAAAATCAAACTGGAAAAAATAAAATCAGAAAGACAGAAAAAAAATTAGGACTAATTAAACGTACACTTTGGTGACGTGGACCACTACCTGTGTCAAACCGCTGGCCACCGTCCTTTCTCCCTTCATCTCATATCCGTCCCACACTCCTCATTCTCTTGTGTTCACAGCATCATTAGAGGGAATTCCAAAAAATAAACACCATTAGAGGGACAAGACTCTAGTAAAAGTGTGTGCGGTCCATGTCTTTCTTCCCTTGGGAGGCATCTGAGTGCGCGCTCACGATCCATACCGGGTTTTTTTTTTGCGAAAACATTAGGTTCCATCACACCCAACCTTACTAGCTGAGCTAAACTCCGGTTGCATAGGCTATTGCTATTATAGTAGGTTGCCCTTAGCATTGCGTGTTCATTTGTGGCCTGTGGAGGTAGAAAATGGGCTAGGGTGACAAGTTCCCAACAATTAGGCACTTTGATGTTCTGGTCAAAATAGGAGGCACTTTTTATGGACAAGTGTATCAAGTAGGTTTAGTTCAATAGTACATGGATCCCAATCCAAATTGCAAACAATTATCATCTTTGTGGTGTCTCTAATTTATAAATTATATAAACAAAAAAACTCCTGATCGTCATAGATTTTAGTTCACAAGCTTAGAGGTAAGATCTTGGCGTCTTGGGTCTTTCCTTTTTTTTAAAAAAAAAAAGCTTATAGGAGCTGCTATGTCATTTAAGAATAAAAGCATGCGAGTTCTTAAGGTCTGACTTCTGAGTTCAATATAGGTGAGGGTTATCGGTTGCAAATGCATCTTTGGAATGCATGAATAAAAATTGTGAAGATAGACAGGGTATTATAAAAAAACGAAAAACTGAATGGATGACCATTTATGTGGATTTTGATAAGGAAAACACAAATTTAAGGTGAGAAATTGATACAAATGAAGGTTGAGCCTTATGGTATAGCTCCTTCAAAAATCCAATGGAATATGATAATTTATAGTAATTTCTCGGATACCTAGGAGCCCAATTTTTTGTCCCAAAACATTTTATAAGAATCATGTAGGAGTAGGATTCTAAACATTTCAAATTCCTTTTGTTCCCCTTTCCAAATGGCCCCCTACATTTTCGTACATGAAAACTGGACAAGTAGTAGGAAAAAAGGATCAAACTTTGACTTGGACAAGTGCTGTTGTTTCATTGTAACTTTGCACTAGCATGCTCGTTCCTTCATAATGTTCTGATCTTGACTGTTATATGTGTCTAACCAGACACCTTTTTACATATTACGTACAATGATTTTCTTTATAAAAGGATCTACTATTTTAACGCAATATTATCACACTAAACAAACAAAACTTTAGATATATCGATTGTTCTTGATCTCATCTTTAAATTAAATGAAAGAATCCTATATTTCAATTGTAGAGATCCATGACTTCCAGCTAGTCAAAAAACAGCTTTCAAGTACTAAATACCACCTTTCAGTGGAACCTTGACTGGATTTTTACATATAACATCGGCACAGCCCCACAGATGGCTCGTGGTGACACAGTCATACAGCTGCTTAGCTTGGACCGTCAACATAGGATAAAGTTGACCTCATTCTATAAATACAATCACATACAAAATATAACTAAGGGCAGTCCCAACCCTCTATGTAGAATGGTTTTCATAACATTTATAAGGTTGCCATATACAGTATGACTTTTTGCTTATATGGCATTATATTAAATAAGAGAGAGAATGGAAAGATGAAGAAACTGGGTCTCATGCAAGACTCAGTTTCAACACGAGAACCAATGCACATGACACTATCAAAGTTTGCATTGGGAGAATAGTGTCTTCATGATACATACAGAACAAATATGATTGGTGGAGAGAAAAGATGATGAAGTTATTAAGGATGCATCCTAAGAAATCATGGGTTGAAAAATGTAGTGTCTAAAATGATGTCTTGCTAATATGACAACATAGATACTATCCATAAACACTACAGGGGACTACTTAGGGGTGGCGATTGGCGAATAAAGCTGTCGGCAGGGTGAGTGGTTATAGAATGTGGATTTATATCAGTATATTCGCACCTATCCAGCGAAAAAGCTATTGCTACCTTTGCCCACGGATACCGCTGCTAGGAAACTGACATGAAAGGACAACATTCGTTAAAGAGAGAAAATACCACGTGGTTGTGTTTGGGGGGCAAACACGCCTAAATCAGAAATGCAAAAAACAAATCAGTAGCAATTGAGTTTTCCGTTTTAAAATAACGCTTGGTTGTTGTCAACACACCTTCTGGTAGCCTTTGCCAACATATATAGTCAGGTTGAAATATTAATGTCAAAAGCACATGCAGTCAATGCGTCGACCACTTTCAAAGTCCGCTCGCTGGTCTCTGTGACCCTGTGTAGGAACAGCATTTGGCGGCTAGCTTCCGTGTGAACAGTGGTTGCCGTTCACGGTTTGACGAAAAAAATGTGTTAGAACTCAACTGATCGCCTTGCCCCGAGCGGATCAGGCTGCGCGTCACTGGTCGCCTTTGCTTTGCCCCGTCCACCGGGCTCCTCGGAACTTCCCGAGCGCGCGGCGGAGAACGACGTCCCCATCCGGGATGCCCAGTCAAAGGTTCCGGCACGCGCTACAGGTACACACAGGACGCGCCGTGGCCTCACCTCCTTCACCATTTAGTCAGCCACCCTGCGCGCCTATGTCTTCGTCCCCAGAACTCAACTGATCCTTACCCCTCTGTACTGCCATCGACGAGACCTTCCCATGATCCTCCCATGGCGCCGTCGTCGTCGTTCTTGCTCCTCTTTCTCCTCTCGTCAGTGATGCTGATGATGCTCGCGGCGGCGGCGGCAGATGGGCAAGGAGAAGAGCAAGAGCCCGCCTGCCCGACCGTGCCATGCGGCGGCGTCAACATCAGCTTCCCGTTCGCGATCGTCACGGATGAGGCGAGGGAGACCAGCTGCGGTCTCATCGGGTTCCAGGTTATGTGCCTTAACAGCACCCCGTACCTCGGCTACAAGAACCGGTTCTACGGGAACCAGTTCCAGATCCTCGACATCTTCTACCACAACGCCTCCTTGCTCGTCGCCGACGTCCACAAGGCCCAAGACTTCAAGAGCCCCGCTTCCGAAGGCTGCCACGCCCCCAAGGACAACAGCTCCAACAAGCTCGGCCTCCCGTTCTCCGTGAGCCCTATCAACCGGCAGAGCCTCATCTTCTACAACTGCATGGAGCCACCACTGCCGGAGAAGGCGTGGCGGAGGGAGGGGCTCGTGGAGATGCCATGCGGGAACAAGACGTTCGCTCGCGTCGCCGAGCGTACCGCCGTCGAGTCATCGGGAAGCTACGGCGGATACTTTCTGGAGGGATGCAACGCGACCGTCGTGCCGGCGCTCGCGAGGTATGGAGAGGCGAACGCAAGTGACTACAGGGAGCTCATCAGTGAAGGGTTCCTCTTGACATGGCAGGTGCCATCTACGCCGCCGTCCTCAGGTACTCCTCATGGCCCTAGCTAGAGAGTAGCTAGAGAGATTTATCCGCTGATTTGTGATTTGATTGGAGCGTAACGAGCCTGTCGCCGTCCGCGGTGGCCGTGCTCGGCGCCGCCACTTTGCCGTCCGGGGTTCGGCAACAGAGAAGTCAATGAGAGTGTTAAAACTCGGAGAAATTCAGAAAGACATAGGAAAGAAAAACGAGAAAACGGGGACTAATCAAACGCTCGGAGTCATGGAGGATGGCAACCTGTCAGATTAAACTTCTCGTCACCGTGCTTAATTTCTCCCCTCATCTTGTATCCGCTCTGCTTCTCGTTCACTTCACTGTTCAGTTCCCCCGACCAAACGCCGAAATCCAGACCACTCAACCACCGCGCCACCCCTTGTCCCCATTTATCCCTAATCTGCTAAATGCATCCCTTCCCATTGCTGCTGGACGATGCTTTCGCTTTGGCCTACAAAAAACTAGGAGCAGCCAGACGTCTCCTAATCCTAGTACTTCTCCCTCTGTTCTACCGAACAAGAGCCCCATCAGGATAGTAGAGACTAGACTAGAGAGTACGGACGTGGCAACCCAAACCACCTTGGTAGTATGATGCTTTTGCTTTGGCCGATAAAAAAAACTAGGAACAGCCGGACGTATCCTAATCTTAGTACTTATCCCTCTGTTCTACGGAGTACAGAACAAGAACCTAATCAGGTTAGTAGAGACCAGGGCGAAGCTCTGTGGATCACAGTGGGTGCAGCTGCACCCCCCTGAAAAACATTTTTTGGTTGTAGCTACCATCTCTCAGCTGTGCATGCACCCCCGTTGGTTCAATACAATGCACCCCCCACCGGCTCATAGCCCACGGAAAAGTAAAAATTAAAATTATAAATTTTGTGTCTTTTTCATATGCATGTTCTTTTTGGTCCAATTGACACAACCAGTCATTTAGATTCATGCTTGACCATGAGTGTGTGAGGCAGTAGGCAAGAAACAAATCGATTTTCTCATCTTTGTTGCATCGTCCCACCCATTCACAGACGCACTTCCCCTCTCGTTGCATGCTGGCTGGTGGATGCCCATCATTAAGCTCGGTGGATAACTGGCCACAGCTCAGACTATCAATCTCGCTGGTCGCCACAGCACGGCTGATCGGCGGCAGCTACATAGCTTTATTTTAATGCGATCTAGTGTTTATTGCAAAAGCAGAAAATATATTTTTTTTCTTTAATTGTCCAACACAGTATTGTAATTTTATATTATTTTATTCCCATTTAATAATTCTTAAATAAGAAAATAAAAAATTAGAGCATACTAGTAGATTCACTAGGTCTGAGTAATTTATTATCTTTTTATATGCCATTGAATCGTCAAATTATGTATCTTTGGTATCCTAACCTTTTTTGGTACAAATTACACTAATTCAGCACTTTAAAACCAATATTATCAATGGATATCTTTATTTTGATAAACATTTCTATCTTTTCCTCTCATTGTGCATGTCTATCGGATAGCGGTCATATTTGATAATTGATTCAAAATCATGTTTCATGGGTAATGTTGCTTGTACTTGTGCTAATGCCTCGATTTTGCTCTAGCTTCGCCACTGGTAGAGACTGACTAGAGAGTACGGAGCTGGCAACCCAAACCACCGATCAGCTTATTTATTCACTGGTTTGATAAGGGCCGGGCGTCGTAACGTAACGCCGCCGGTCGTCGTCCCCAACCGCGGTAGGCGTGTTCGCCGCCGCCATTTTATGCCGTCCTGGAGTTTGCCAACACAAAAGTCAATGAGATGGTTAAACTGGAAATAAACAAACTCACAAGGACAAATAAGAAAAAAAAATGGGTGGTGCTAATAACCAGACGCCGTGGAGCCGTGGACCCGCGACCGGTCAAACCGCTCGCCACCGCCCTTTCTGAATTCTGACCTTCATCTCATATCCATCCGTGCCGCTATCCATTACCATTTCCGTCCTCGCATTCTTCCTTGCTCAGTTCGCTTACCCACCCAGGTCCACCTCCAAATCCGTTATGCATCCGCTCCTCCTCCTCCTGCTCATTTCCTTCCTCCTCCGGCCGGCGGCGGCCCAGCCGTCGTCAAGCTGCTCGCCAAAGACATGCGGGCACCTGAACATCACCTACCCGTTCTGGCTGGAGGAGGAGCCTGGGAAGCCGCCGTGCGGGCCGCCGTCGTTCCAGCTCAAGTGCAACAGCAGCGGCGCGTTCCTGAGCAAATCCATCTACCAGGCGTATCGCGTGGTCAGCATCTTCGCCGAGAATCAATCCCTACACGCGGTGGACGACAACCTCCCGCTCGACACCGGCTGCCCGGCGCCGACGTTCAACATCACGACCGGCTCCGGCCTCAACCCGATCGTCTTCAGCAAAGCCAATAAAGAGCTGCTCGTCCTCGGCAAGTGCACGGGGCCTTCACCTCAGATTCCGGCTGGGTTCCGCAACCTGAGCTGTGACAACACTTCCTTCGTCCGGCTCGGCGACGGGCAGAATTTCTCAAGCAGCTACATCCAGGGCGGCATCCCGCCGGGATGCCTGTTCACTGTCGTGCCGACGCTGGGGGTTCCAGATGGGAATGGGGACGACTACATCGCCGGCATGAAGAATGGGTTTCTCCTGGAGTGGACAGAGGTGCCAGGGGATTGCCCAAAGTGCATGGCAAGCGGCGGGGAGTGCGTGTACGGCGACAAGTTCGCCTGCAAGTGCTCCGGCAGCTTGCGCCCTGAGGAGTGCGGTGAGTTCAGGAAATTAGCCCACCAATTTCGCCTAGATTTTTTTTCTTTTTGAGAGAAAGTAGCATTAAAGTTGACCTACTACGGCAAATACAAAAAAGATGGTAAAGAAAACACATATAGAAAATGGGGTGAAAGTACACAGAGAAATTCAAGAACGATGCCGTAGACCTGCCTTACTACTACTAGTCAATTACCGGTAGTTCTTAGGTCATGCATTGCAAGTGGTGGTATCGGGTTCAGTGATTCTATAGTGTCCATTTGGGTGGCAAATATGGTCCCGCGAGCTAATGACGTAGAGTCGCTATCGAGATTAATTGAATAACAACAGGTCCTCTGCATTGCAGTTTAGAGTGATTGCCGATACATCGAATATAAAATTTTGATTGGAAAAAATATTGTTCCATTTGAATGTGTGGACCGTCCATTTCAACTGCAAATTATTATTTTTGGTTTAATATGAAGTTATTCCTTGATGGGGACATTGGGGCCGACTGTAGTATAGTCAAACTCATTGGTTGAAGTGTTCAACTACACTATTCGATAAAGATGCCGTACCAATGGCCCTCCTCGCTATTTTTTTCTTCTAACGATAGCTGACTAGAGAAAATTGTTCCAGTATTTTTCCAATCAGTGCACTAAGTTTTCTAAGCAAACAGTCGAATCTATCTGTTGTGCACTTAGGCTCCTATGGGTGAATTGAACACTGTAGGAATTTAAATGGTGGAGCAATCATACCCGGATGATGTGATTGTCAGACTAAGAATTGGAGAAGAGTGGTGTAATAATCACGGTATTGCCCACAATTCACTACCATAAATATAGGTATTGGCACCGGTTGGGAAACCCGGTGCTACTGTTCCGGTCCTAAAGGTGGCACTAGCTAAAAATATTTGCATATTTGCGTGTTGCGGGATTCAAACTCGAGACCTCTTGGCTCGCGCGCACCCACCTAACCATCTCACCTACGCAGCGCATGTGATAGGATTAAAGATGCGCTCTTTTTGAAGTAGCATGTGACACCCACATTAGCACCGGATCGTATTTACGAACCGGTGCTAAAGGGCCTTTAGCACCGGGTCGTAACACCATCCGCCCGGTGCTAAAGGAGGGGGACCCTTTAGCCTCGGGTCGTAACACCAACCGGTGCTAAAGGGTCCCCGGGGGCACCCCAATTTTACGTCCGGTGCTAATGTTGCATTAGCACCGGTTTTTGAGTGCACCGAGGCATATAGGTGGGGCGGATGATGATTTTTCTGGTAGTGATTATTGTGACTCGTGCACTGATACACTTCTCCTCTCTTTTTTTTTCCCTGAACAAACAAAGAAAGGAGCAAAATGGATTAGTCCGCATGGTTGGGACACAAACTATTTGATTGATTTAATATTCAAAAGATTACGTGCTATTGTTTATTTTGATTGTCCTGCTTGTTGTTTTCTTGTTGCATCATATATAGTGCTCCTTATCCCTCGTTTTAACTTTTCTGCCATTTTCTGGTTAATATATAGATAGTTCACCCTTCAAAAAATACATAGATAGTTTGGACCATCAACCATGTATGTATGACTATGAATTTTACCATTTTTTGGACAAAGTCAAAGTCAATGGTAATAGCCAATAACAATGCAAGAAAGTTAGATCAGACAAGGCATTGAGTTACTGTGTTGAACAACCTTTCAACTAAATAATTTAACCTATGCTAGTTATGCTGAGATCATGGTTCTGTCTTGTCTGTTTTTTCCCTTAACAGACACCGTTCCTGCTTTCAGTTTGAACTGGTGATAACTAATGTAACCATCATCAGCCTTATAATTATTAGGACTTGTTCACAATTACTATGGCCACATAATATGTATGGACAGATAATTTTGATATCATCACCATGGTCTGGAATTCAAATTATGTCTAACAAGTTGTTTTACTTCTAACAAGTGATGCTCCCTGTTACCACCCTCAACTGACAATCTGAATCCAGCTGTCACTGGATTTTCTTGTGCTGTAATTTTCAACAATGGCGCCTTCAACCTCATAAGTAGTAATTTGTAACTAGGCATTTCAGTAAGTTTTAAGTTGTATGTAACAAGGCTTCAGATTTTCCAATTTTCCTGAAGATCAGAGGAATGCTCAATACAGCGATTTATGTCCTTCCCTGATAATTGGCCATCGTATACGGAAAGGGGTAATCGGTGACGGGACGACATGAATATGTAATAGGCAAAATTGTCTGTCGGATACCAAAAGAGTCGGGTTTCGTCTCTAGGACGCCAATACGTTCAATTTTGGCTATAGGACTCTGCGGATTTGTGGTTTTGTCTTCAAAACTGAACGCTGCAAATTTGACTATTTATTATCTGCTAACACATCTATACCATAAAGACTTATCTTCCTATACCACACAGTGATGCAAAATGGCCAATATGACTGGACATCAAATGATGAAGAGTACCTATCTCTTTAATCATATATCTCTTTTTCCTAGTCAATTTATTTTCCTCTTCTTTCAGGCTCTAGTCTTCTCTCATACTATATGCTACCGCATCTTACTGCCAGTCATGATAGGAGTTCAGCTATAGACCAAAGCTGGCAAAGTTTTCATATTACTAATTTTAAACTGCATAATATTACATTTTAAATGGCAAGCTACTCACAATGGCTATTCTTATGCAGGACGAGAAAAGTACAGTAAGGTCGGAATTGGTGAGTATCAACCCTCAAGCTGAATTAATGTCAATTATATCCGATCTCATTTTCCAGCACTATACAAAGTTTGTAGCATCATAGGTTGCAGAATCTCTAGGATCAATTTGTTACTGCATATTGCTAAAGTTGTTATACTATTGTGGGCAGCATGTGGAGTAGGAGTTGGTGGTTTCTTGGTAGTATGCACCTTCTTATTTGTCTGGTACAAGCGCAAGAAGAGAAAACAATCTAGAGCTCCAAATAGCTTCAAGCATAGTGAATCTTCAATGCAATCATACAGCAAAGACCTCGAGCTGGGTGGCTCGCCCCAAATTTTCACTTATGAGGAACTTGAAAAAGCTACTGATGGATTCAGTGACTCGAGGGAACTTGGTGATGGTGGGTTTGGAACTGTTTACAAAGGTGGGAAACTGAGAATAACGTTTTCTGAAATCTCTTGTCAATCTAACTCTGCAGTCTGCATCTCATCATTTCTGCATTAACGTTGTGAAACTGCAAATGATAGTAGCTATGCATAACAATACTCTTAGATAAAAATATCTTGTTCTTGTTGACTTTGCAATGACAAAGTGACCTTTTTATCCATCAGGAAAACTCCGGGATGGGAGGGTAGTAGCTGTTAAGCGCCTTTACAAGAACAACTACAAACGGGTTGAGCAATTCATAAATGAGGTAGACATCTTGTCCCGTCTCCTCCACCAGAACCTAGTCATCCTATATGGCTGCACATCTCGTAGCAGCCGTGACCTTATGCTTGTGTATGAGTACATCCCCAATGGGACTGTGGCAGACCATCTACATGGACCCCGTGCATCAGAACGGGGCCTCACATGGCCTATAAGGATGAACATTGCCATAGAAACAGCTGAAGCTCTTGCATACCTCCATGCAGTTGAAATCATACACCGTGATGTTAAGACCAACAACATATTGCTGGACAACAGCTTCCACGTCAAAGTCGCGGACTTTGGGTTGTCACGTCTGTACCCTCTTGAAGTCACGCATGTCTCAACTGTCCCACAGGGCACACCAGGCTATGTTGACCCAGTTTACCACCAGTGCTACAAGCTAACTGATAAAAGCGACGTGTACAGCTTTGGCGTTGTGTTGGTAGAGCTCATATCCTCTAAACCAGCTGTTGACATGAGCAGGAGCCACAGTGAGATTAACTTAGCCAACATGGCTCTCAACAGAATTCAGAACCATAAAGTTGAGCAGTTGGTTGACCCTGAACTCGGCTATGAGACCGATGATGAAACAAAAAGAATGGTAGATCTAGTTGCTGAGTTGGCTTTTCAGTGCTTGCAATTAGATAGGGATTTGAGGCCGTCGATCAAGGAGGTAGTGGAGGCCCTGAATTGTATCAAGAATGGGGATTCCCCAGAGAAAAGGATGGATACGAACTCGTCTCCTAAGGAAGATGCACACTTGTTGAGGAACAGCATACAGTATTCACCTGACTCGGTAATACACAGATTTCATAGTCAATCGACTACCCACTCGGCAGCATCAAATGCTAGCGGATGAGATGAGATTCCTTGTAAGGACTGACCCTGAAGAAATAAAGCCCTTTCGGATGAGTTGTATATAGTATAGAGATTCACTAATGAGCTGATTCATTTGGGTAAGTTTTTCCTTTCCTTTTTTTGTTGACTGATAATGAACTATAAGCTCATGTTGTACGAAGACTCAAAAGACTATGAGCTTGCCACAAATTCAAACAGTAGGCAAGTAGTAGAAGCAGTCTAAGGGTAATATATATACTTTTTTTTTCATGTTAACAATACAGGGGTGAGTAAGATGATGAACTGACTCTAATTTCTGATTGACTTGCGCTTGATCCACCAAGTTTAAATTTGTCTTGGCAAAGAACCTCAGTGCATCGTAGTATGTTTGATCGTTACCTGCATTTTATATTTGGAAGATTTAAGGATATGACATTTAGTGGCAATTCACACCGTGTCCCGCTGACATATGGTTGCAGCCTCACATGTCATCCAGACATGGAGTCTGGAATCCTGAATCGCCACTATGTTATGCCTTTATGTTTCCATTGGCTAGCTCTTGTTATCCGGTCAAATTTTCTGGCACTGGGCATAGATTGTTGAACTTGAACGTGTATGAACAATGGGACCGGATAACAAGAGCTAGCCTATACACAGATCGAAGAGAGGTAGAACTGCATATGCGTACCTGAATCGGACGCAACCTGCCGGGCGAAGATCTCAGTGGTCGGCGCCGCATCTCGCCGTGCCATCCGACAGTGTGCAGGTTGCCGCTGGCGGATGGTCTATGTCTTTGTTGGCGTTGCCAATGGGACCGGCCGCCTCCGCCCTGATCTGTACTAGACGCCGGCGGCCGGCCGGCGGCGGCGGCGGCACGGCGCAACGGCATAACAACGGAACGGGGCGCGGGGCCTTGACGAAGCCCTTATTGCAGTTTTTTTTTTTTGAGAGGAAGCCCTTATTCCAGTTGAGCAGGCGTACCAGGCCGGGATATAAGGCCCAAAGCAACAGTTGGGCCTTGTATAGCCCCGTCCACCCGTGTCAAACACAGATATGAACCTGCTCTCCTAAAAAAAGGATATGAACCTGCTTTGCTAAAACTACGGCACATATGAACTTACCCGATTTCATAAACCAGCAGCTGCCTTTTGTTTCTTCTCCGAAGAATTTCAGCTGCTGTTCTCCAATTCATCAATGGTAGGTTCACTCAGCAACACCGAAGACAACTTCCCAGTTCCCATCTAATAAAAATTCAACACTACCACCCCCATCACCCAAAAAAAAAAGTCAATTCGATTCACGTCAGCTAGAACAAGTCACACAAGCTCCCCAGCATGAAAGCACCACTCCACTGTCCACTCCCAGCAACCGAACGCGTCAAATCCCGTCACCATAAACTAACAAGTAACAACACACATGCATCGATCGCCTTGTCCCGGAGTAACTGGGATCCGACGGCGACGTACAATACAACCGCTCCGAACTCCGATGATCAGCCACGGCGGCGGCGGCGACGCCGACCACTTGTCCGCTGGCTGGAGCACGGAGCCCGGAGCGGGTCTCTCCTATCCTATCCCCACCAGAAATCGCGCGTCGTCTAGCGCCCGGGTGGTTAGCGCCTGACGGTGATCCTGATGCGGACGCTGGCCATGGCGATTTTCTTTGCTCCAGTGGGCAGGCACATCCCTCGCCCGGCCTTCAAATGGCGATGTGTGGCGCGTTTGCGGCCCTCGCAAGCTAAACGTAAACAAAGAAATCTTTTTTTAAAAAAAGTTTAAACAAAGAAATCAGGGAATGTGTTTTTGCAGTCTGCACCATGATCTCCATCCGTTGTGCTAACCTGACCTCCGGCTATTGTTTGTGTCTACTGCTCTGTGACTCGTGGGCAGATATATGCAGTCAAGGGGCTTGTTCAAATGGAACGTACTTTGAGGTCAAAAGTTGATAAATCGCCTGGAACGTAAAAGAATACCATACGAGTCCATGACAAATTAAAACTGATAGGTGATAAATAATATAGTCTTGACACAGCATTCCAGGATCAGCTCCAGAATCCCAGATCATCTCAAGTGGGCAACAGTGGACACACACAGTAGCTGACCAGCTGAGATGTGAGGAACAACACACAGGTATATAACTGTACAGCCACATCAGAGAGATACACAAACACAATCAGAGGCCAATTAGAGCGAGCAGGAGGGATGGCAGTGGCAGGGAGGCTCCACAGGCCCAAGGCCAAGAGCTTGTGGATCCTCGTTCGCCGCCTGCTCCTCCGCAGGGGTCGCCGGCCGCCGCCGGCGGGAGGGGCGGAGGAGGACCGGAGGGAGGAGAAGACCGGCCTCCTCAGCAGAAGCTCCCTGGAGCAGCTCCTGGTCACGGATGCCGGCGCTCCCGGGGACGACGGCGATGTCTGCCGGGGCGCCAAGAAGCACGGCCAGCCGGTGGCGGTGCTGCTGGCTCGGCCGGCGGCCGCGGCGCTGTCGGCGGCAGCGGCAGCCGGAGGCCGTGACGGCGCGTCCGGCGGGCACCGGAGGTTCATGTTCGGCGGGTTCCGGCGGCGGCTGCTCATGAGGAGGCCGTGGCGGCCGGCGCTCGTCGCCATCCCGGAGTGATCCATCGGTGGACCGTTAATTGAAGGTCTGGATGGCAGTGATGAGATTACATCAAGTGCGTCTGTGAGTGTGAGATCAATCAACTACCTACGGCGAAACTTTTGTGTGTTCCGTTCTTCCCAGATGCAGGTACTTGTACCTCAGTACCTGTAACTTTGCGTGCTGTTCGGTTCATCTTTGTTCGCTCCTACCTGCGGACTATATGTACTTTATTTTTCCCGTTTTGAATATAAAAGATGTAACTTGTACATGAACAAGATGTTTGATTCGGGAAAGAATGCAGCTGGTTGAGAAGATTAGGCTCTATGTGGTGCAGGGTGCGGTGGGATGATCTGCAGCTACATACCTCGATGTCCGGTAAAGCAAGCCCAATGATTAGTCCAAACTTTGTTGAGCCAGCATTTCTGACCAAATTTGTAATTTTTCTAAATGATGTGACTGGTAAGCTAATGACTGGGCTCCTTGGCGGTATCTCTGGATAGCCGCGCCTAAAGCTACAGTAGCATCAGCTTTGTTCGAGCACAAATCGACAGACGTTCAATGAAATCTGGGTCATGTCTGTTTGGATCTTCGCTCTTTTGCTTTCGGCGGCGAAGACGACGGGGTGTCTTCTTCTTTTGCAGAACCGAGCCTGTTGTTTTGTTGCAGCCTTGCAGGTGGTAAGTTGGGCTCGATCTGGCCCATTCGAGAGTAACCTTAATCGTCTACCTAAAATGGGCCAACGAAGTCCTGTCCGCACATATCGGGCTTAGTCTTCAACAATGGGCTACTGGGCTATAGATTCTGACCTCTAGCATTGCTGCTGAGACTGCCGGCAATCCTATATAGCTTTCACAAGTTTTTTGGCTACCTAGCTTCCAATTTTTGAGATTCGTGCAGCTATTATTAACCCTCCGATCCCCTTCTTCCTTCTTCTTCCTCCCGACGCGAGCGTGGCCAGCGGAGGGGCGGGAGACGGGCGGGGCCGGACGGCGGCGAGGGCGCCGCTGGCCGCGGGCGGTGGGCGAGGCCGGCGGCGGCGGCGGCGGAGGTTAGGGTCCGGGGGGTTGTCGACGGTGGGAGCTCGGGGCCCTCCAATGGCCTCCGGCCATAGAAAAGAAGATGGTGGGGTGGAGGAAAGGTTCGGCGGTGGCGGCTCGGCCGGCGGCGGAGGCGAGGCGGCGCTCCCGCGCCGCCGGCCGGGCGGGCCGGACAAGCGGTGGGCGGGGACAGGCGGCGAGGGGGCGGCGAGCCCACCGGGTTCGGAAGGGCGGGGCGTGCGGCGGGGGTGGATGGCGGGCGGCCGAGGAGGCGCGTCGGGGAAGAAGAAACGGCGATGACCGGGACGGCGAGGACCACTGAGTTAGGGAGGGAGGGTCGGTGCGGCGGAGGCGGAAGGCGCGGCGGCGGCAGCCGCCGGACTGGGCAGAGGTTCGGCCGGGAAGAAGATGGTCGCGGCGGGGGTGGGTGCTAATGGGCCCTAAGCTCGCACCCTGCCTTCCGTTAGCAAGATAGGAGCCCCCTGAGACTGCCGTCGTTCATCCAGATACGTCTCAGAAAAGGATATAATCAAAATGATCATGGGATTTTATTTTTTGTGAAATGGACATGCGAAGAGATGAATATACGACAAGAACTGCTTTATTTTATTTATTCACTCGCAGAACATACCGAGCCGAGCTCACGAAACAGGTACAGACATACAGTACAACACACGACACTGCTAGTATAGGTACAGTAACATCATACAGTACGCTTTACACTACACACCGAAGCAGAGTAACGACATACAATACGCTTCACACTACTGGTAGAGTGGTAGCTCAAACCGGAGATCCTCCGCCGCATACTTCCTCCTGACCACAGCCATGGCCGCTCAACCGGAGATCTGGATGCTCTTCACCTCGGGCTTCTTCCCCTCCGCCTTGGGCACGGTGACGGTGAGCACGCCGTTCTCGAGCCCGGCCCTGACCTGCTCCGTCTTGGCGTCCTCCGGCAGGCGGAACCGCCGCATGAACTGGCCGCTGCTGCGCTCGACGCGGTGCCACCTGTCGTTCTTGTCCTCCTTCTCCTTGCTGCGCTGCCCGCTGATCACCAGCACGTTGCCGTCCTCCACCTCGACCTTGACCTCCTCCTTCTTCACGCCGGGGAGGTCGGCCTTGAAGACGTGCGCCTCGGGGGTCTCCTTCCAGTCGATGCGGGCGTTGGCGAAGGCGGCGGTGTCGGAGTCGGAGGAGGACGACGGGACGATGGAGCGGAACATGTTGTCCAAGGGGTCCCAGAGGTCCATGGAGAAGGGGTCGAACACGTTGCCGCGCCTCACCAGCGACATCGTCGGCGGTTGGTTCTTGCTGATGCTTGGTGTGGGCGAGTGGAGATGAACTGGTTGGTGGATTGGGGATTTGGAAGAAGATTGTGCTGTGAGTTCGTTGCTTGGTGTGATTGCGATTCTTCTTCAGTCTGGATTGGGGAGAGGTGTGTGGGAGTGATGTATTTATAGCTTCGTCAGGAGCGGTGCCTGAATCGTCTGGATCCCTCTCCACTGTCCGCTTGCTCTTCTTCTGCTTTCCAGAGAGTCGGTCAATCAGATAAGGCTTGTTCCGGTGGTTTCTGCCAGGAAGGCCCCACATTGTTCTAGAGCAGTCTACGGTCCTGCTCGCTGTCGCTGGGGTATGGGTCAGCACTCAAGCAGTGTTTCTGACACTAATTAAGGGTATTAAATAAAGTTAATTTACAAAACTAACCTCATAATTCTGGATTAATTCATGAGACTTATCTAATAAGGTCTTTGATTGCACGATTAAAAGTAGTTACGGTAGCATTATTGTAGTAAATCATAGATTAATTAGTCTCATTAGATTGGCCGCGCAAAGTTACACGCATTCTTAAAAAGATTTTACAAATATACTTTATTTGATACTCCATACATGCAAGATTCTCTTAGGAAATTTTTTTCTAGAAACGTCTCAAACATGCCAGGCCTCTACTTATACTCGGTTACATGGGCTATGTTTAGTTCCCAAAATCCCACCAAAAAATTCAACTATGCAAAAAGTCCCATAACATCATATCAAAATGTCGGAACATGCATGAGACATTAAATGTAGGTAAATAAATGCATAGTTTTGATGTATACGTGAGACAAATCTTTTGATCTTAGTTAGGTTATGAGAGGACAATAATTACCACAAACAACGAAAAGTGCTATAGTGCGCTACAGTGTTTGATGTAATTTTTTTACCACCCTTTTCGCGGGATCTAAACACAGCCATGGAGTAATTTTGCTTCCAGTGAGGTGCGTTTGGTTTGCCACTGGGTTCCACATGTTCAGGCATGATGAGGTGTGGGTTGGGCAGTTAATCAGGGAGCGGCGTACTCTAGACTTCAGTGGTGTGTTATATAAGCAGTCTTTAACAAGAAAAAAAATCGCCGAGATTATTTTTGCAATGCAAGACTTGGCCATCATTTTTTATGAGGTTTTCTACGGTCTATGATAGATATTATGGTTAGTTAGATAAAAAGAAAGCGAAGTGTCATGTACCTCATTACAAATTACCATCACTAGAAAAGATTAACCCAAAGTACTCATTTATAATTAACCAGATTAAATTAGAAAAAAAATAAACAAAAACACCCGTAGGGCGATTTATAAATGGCATTTCACTTACATTAAAAATTAATCCAAAATAACTAAAACAATGTATGCAGAAGCCCATATATACATACATTTAAGATAATAAAGCCGCAATCTAAATAATACTTTGATATAAAATTAATAATAATATAGAAATATATAGGTGTGAAAATAAAATTGTAAGACATATATTTTTATCATGAAAAATACAATAACACAAGTATGGTAAGGCAAGCATAGATGGTTTGATTAATCGATATTATTAGTCACTTATGATGCACTACAAGTGGATTTCTAGTGTTGGGTGATAGAACTACCTATCTAATTCAACTCGTGACCATTAGATTATACAACACACACTAAAACAGTGAAAAATATATTGATAGTAAGGATCTCCGGAGTATAAGCTATTAATAGCAGGGGTAGGGGGGCCATGCCCCCTCCCTAGTGTTAATGCATATAATCTGTAAACTTGTACACATTCTTTCCTTAGATTTGATACATAGAAATCTAGTATTTAGCTCATTTATTACAAAATTATTACAAATTAGCTCAAATATTATGATTAGAAAAATACACCCATAAGTACCCATCTAGTTCCATTGAGTTTCGATAGCATTGAGTGGTTCTTGGAATTTGTGATTTTATGATCAAAATGACATAGAAGCTAAATACTCACAAAAATGACACTCATCGTGGCCCTCTATATTATGAATAAATTCTTTCTATATTATAAATAGAAAAATTCAAAAATATTTCTCACCCTATTAGTTCCCACCCAAACATATACCCACCCCTCAATACCCTCGGATGATTTGAAGATTGATGCATGGAGCAGGGTTCCACCAAAAAATCCTACGTTTACTTCTAATTTTGTCTAGTCCCACTGCAATTATCCTAACTTTTTTTACTGCAAGAATGATACTATTGATAATATACCAAAGGATCTACAAGAGATTCTAATGAGAATATGTAATATAGATTGCGAGATAAATTATTAAAATATGTGTTTGGTATTATCTTTTAAAACACGTCCGAGAATATGTAATATAGACTGCAATATAAACTATTAAAATATGTGTTGGTATTATTATTTTAAATCACGTGCGAGAATATGTAATATAGATTGCAAGATAAACTATTAAATTTGTGTTTGGTATTATTATTTTAAAACATGTGCGATATGCACGTGCACATTACTAATGATATATAATGGTCACATCAATAAGACCAGTCTCAGTGGGGGTTTTATGGAGAGTTTCATGACATTAAATGTGCTGATGTAACATAGGAGTGAGAAGGAAGAGTTTCGTGATATGTGAGAGGAGTTTCATCATCATGAAACTCTTCTGGCACAGTTACCTAGTTCCTGGTTTAGTGTAGTGAAACTATGCACTGAGTCTGGTCTAATATAAATTTCATTTTTTATCTAAAAATATTAAACTTTGCTAGTGTAGTGAAACTATACACTGAGACTGGCCTAATATAAATTTCATTTTTATCTAAAAATATTAAACTTTGCTACAATCGTATTAAATGGAGATTAATACGGTTGCTAGCGAGCTGCCAGGCGATATTTTCTTTTTTTAATCATGTTCAAGCTACTTTGTAAGGATACTAGCAAAATTGAACTTTTAGATTATTTCTGTCTCAAAAGTTCTGAAAATCTGGTAATAATAGTACAAATTCAACAGCAATCATACGTACGGAGTATCTACCGACCGAAGGAAGATCCTCACAGATGGAGGAGGACTAAAACTTCCTCTCTGGAATGAAAAACGAAATGAAATCAATCGTCCAGCTCGTGGGAGACCTCTCTGGAATGAAAAGTGGCCCTTTCTAGAAGCAATCATACCAAAGTCGAGTGCTCGAGACCTCTCAGGAATGGTTTGTACCAGCTCATGGATGGCCCTATAAATACCCTGCCTCCCGCTGAGCGCTGCAACCCATCGAAAACTCCTGCATCGCAAGGTGATAGCAAAGCATCTTCCTGAAGCACTCTTGCAATCCACTGAGTTGTGTTCATCCAAAAACAGAGCATCGGCAATGTCGCTGGTGAGGCGCAGCAACGTGTTCGACCCCTTCTCCCTCGACCTCTGGGACCCCTTCGACAACATGTTCCGCTCCATCGTCCCGTCCTCAGCCTCCGATTCCGACACCGCCGTCTTCGCCAACGCCCGCATCGACTGGAAGGAGACGCCCGAGGCGCACGTCTTCAAGGCCGACCTCCCCGGCGTCAAGAAGGAGGAGGTCAAGGTCGAGGTGGAGGACGGCAACGTCCTGGTCATCAGCGGCGAGCGCAGCAAGGAGAAGGAGGACAAGAACGACAAGTGGCACCGCGTCGAGCGCAGCAGCGGCAAGTTCATGCGGCGCTTCCGCCTGCCGGAGAACGCCAAGGTCGAGCAGGTGAAGGCCGGGCTGGAGAACGGTGTGCTCACGGTCACCGTGCCCAAGGCGGAGGTCAAGAAGCCTGAGGTGAAGGCCATCGAGATCTCTGGTTAAAGCGCCCATGGACGTCGGTTGAATATGGTGTGATGGGTTGCTATGCTACGAGTCGTGCTTGCTGTGTGTGTGTGTTCATGAGCGTGTGGTGTGGACGATGTGCGCTTTCCTTGTTCTGTTCTTCCTTTGCTCTGCTTTTCCGTGTAATGGGGTCTTGTGTTTCCGTGAGAAATAAATAAAAGCAGCTTTCATATGTTCTGAATACAAGCATTTTGGCTTTGCAGTGGAAAAACACCCCCCGGAAAAAGTACCGTTAAAAAAGAACAGAGAGATTGACAGCCAGTCCTTTTAAGAAAACCTCCGAGAAGGATGCCCTTTTTCAAGCATTTTTCTTCTTTTTTGTTGAGAGTGCATTTTTGTTCCTTCTATGTATTCTCTCATGGCTCTAGAGAGGTTAGGATGAGGGACTGAGGGTTTTCTCCGGGGGGGAAAAAAGTCTAGATCACCCTCTCACAGGTTGGACTGCATAACCCCTAACTTATGAAACTGCCTATATCACCCCTTATATTTTTTAAAAAAAATCGATCAAATTACTCCTTAAAGCAATTAAAAAAATTATAGTAAATCACAGAAAAATCATAAAATAAAAAATTTAATTGTGTTGGACTCCAAATGAATATATCTACATAGTGAACATATAATATGGTATGCTTCAGTATATTCTTTTGCTGTAATTTTAGATCTATGCTTTTCTTCATAGATGTAAAAAAATGTGCTTCAATTTTAAATCTATGATTTTCTTTATAGCTGTAAAAAAATGTACCGAAGAATACCATATAATATGTTCACTATGTAGATATACTCATTTGAATTCCAACACAATTAGATTTTCTATTTTATAATTTTACTGTGATTTACTATAATTTTTTAAATTTTTTAGGGGGTAATTTGATTGGTTTTGGAAAGTTCGGGGGTGATATAGACCGTTTCATAGGTTGGGGGGTTATGTAGTCCAACCTCCACGTGTGAGGGGATGTTTTCTCCGGTGAGAGTCCAGTGGAACTCCAATAAGAATGTATAAATCATGCATCTATTGATCTATGTATATGCAAAGTTAGAGCTTGTAACAAAATTGCACAAGAAATAAAAGAAAAATCGGCATGTGATAGTAATGGGCTGCATATTTTTTCTGTTTAAAGAATGCTGCTATCGGTTGATAGCGTGTTAGTAACATTAGAGTGGTCCATATATAAAATCGGTTCGGATGTTGAGATGTGCCAAGAATGTCCCAGCGTTGTATAGCCAAGCCTCAAAACATAAGTATATTTTTTTTCGAAAGACCGGTATAGTCGTAGACGCTAAGACGTATGCACATTATCCCTCTAAGTACACGAAAGTCATCATAGAAGAGACGGGGCTGGCAGATCTGATTTTTAGATTTACAAAAGTCATCGTCATAGATGTCTGTTATCGACATATAACGTCAAATAATCTATCTATTATATTAATACAATAGAGTTAAAAGGAGCCACCACGTTTGCCGAGAGGGCTAAGAAATTCCCACGTTAATCCAAAAAAAGAGAAGGATATTAGCCGTCGGATTTTATGAAGATCTAACGGTCCATATTATTTTGTTAATTAAAAAAAAGAATATAGGACGTCGGATTTTATGAAGATCACGGTCTATATTATTCCGTTAATATAAAAAAGAGAAGAACATATGTCATAGGATTTGATGAAGATCTAGTGGTCTATATTATTCCGTCCGCCGCCACCCCTCCATGGTCACCGAGCAGCCGTCCGTGGCCGCCACTGCACAGCCGTCCGTGGCCGCCGTAGGAGGCTTCCACCGTCGCCGCAAGGCTGTCCGTGGCCGCCGTAGGAGGCTTCCACCGTCGCTGCAAGGCCGTCCTTGGCCGCCGTGAGAGCCCTCCACCGCCACCGCCCGGGCGTATGTCGTAGGATTTGATGAAGATCTAATGGTCTATATTATTCCGTCCGCCGCGACCCCTCCATGGTCACCGCACAGCCGTCCGTGGCCGCCACTGCACAGCCGTCCGTGGCCGCCGTAGGAGGCTTCCATCGTCACCGCAAGGCTGTCCGTGGCCGCCATAGGAGGCTTCCATCATCGCCGCCCAGGCGTCCGTGGCCGCCGTGGGAATCCTTCGTCGTCGCGGCGCGACCGTCCACCGCCGTGAGGTCATCCACCGTCGCGGGAGCCGCCCGTGCGCCTTCGGTGCTCGGAGTCCGGCCGCTCCGCGCGCCACCGGAGGATGGCGAGGCTGAAGGCTGCCAGTCAGGGAGACCGGCACCCCTTGCCGTGCCGCCGCCACTGGAGAGTGGGGGAGATAGGGAGAGAGATAGAGTGGGGGAGTGGTGGCGTCGGTGAAAGAAAAAGAGAAAAATAAATGGGTGGGCTCAGGTATTGGCAGTTGGTATAGAATATAAGACATAGAGAATAAGGCTGTAGAAGAACTTGATATAGAGGAGAGAATCTTAATGACTAGACATGAATATTTCTTTTAGAGGATGAGAATAGAGTACGACGAATGCGGACAGTCTGAAGCCACATGTGCCCTTCCACGTTCCTCTATATAGGAGGCAACGTTTAATAATGAGCGGAGAACAACATGTTGATCTGCACGTGTACCTGATGAGAGGTGCTCGGATTTAGGGCGTTCAACAAGGTTGTAAGTACAACAGGAGAGAACGATTCTCTGTCTGAAGGGAGCGAATCGATGTAGGGATTGAGCACCATGGCCGCGCTCAGCACTCAGTGTCTTTGCCAACACAAGTGGAAAATCATCAAACGGTTTACCCGCGCTCAAACCCTTTTGATGGTGTTTGTTAACGAGTTAGTGCAAGAAGGAGCAGAGAGAGGAAAAATAAAAAAAAGAATATATGTCATTTGCGGCCGTCGTATGAGGCTTCCACTGTCGCCGCGAGGCCGTTCGCTACTGCCGCGGGAGCCCTCCACCGATGCCACCCGGCCGTCCGTGGCTGCCGAGGGAGTCCTTCGTCGTCGTCGTGCGACCGTCCGCCGCTGGGAGGTTGTCCACCACCTTGGGAGCTGTCTGGGCGCCTTCGGAGTTCAGAGTTCGGTCGCTCCACGCGTTGCTGGAGGACGTCGGTGCTGAAGGCTTCCAGCCAGGGAGACCAGCACCCCCCGCCGTCGCCGCCGCCACTAGAGGGGGGAGATAGAGGGAGAGAGATATAGTAGGGGGAGGGGGAGTGGTGGTGTCGGTGAAAGAAAAGGAGAAAAAGAGATGTGGTGGACTCATGTGTTGGTAGTTGGTATAGAATATGGGATATAGAGAATAACGTGTCCAAAAGAAATTGATATAGAGGAGAGAATCTCAATGATTAGGTAGAAATATTTTTTTTAGAGGAAGAGAATAGAGTACGACGAGTGTGGACAGCCTGAAGCTCCCTATCCCAAATTTAGAAAGTCCAGGGAAAAAATTATACTCCAGCAGGCCCTCTATTTGCCCCCTATTTGGGTGGCTTCCAAATCCAACTTCCACTCTTAGGGGTCTATAGAAAGCCCTATATTTATAAGGGCTATTGCTAGAGTTATAACATTTTTGTGGCCCTTAAAAAATAGAGGTGGCCTCCATTTAGTATTTGGAGTGTCTGGTTTAATAGGCACTGGTGGAGTTAATATTAATAATATAATATTATTATCATATTAATTGAAATAAAAATAATACAAAATGTTGGTTTTTTGGTAAGATCTAAAAATCTATATTAACCCTTAAAGTCCATTGATTAGAGCAAATAAATAGTTAAATTCTAAATTAAATGAATAAAGAAATTATAAATTGATCAAAGAATCAATGTCAAATACAATTAGTAAATATAAGCTTGCCTCATTAATTCATACCCTGTGGCACATAAATGATGATAAAAAATAATAAGTTTAGACATAATTGGATAAACTGTATTGACAATGGAACAACGAATATTTAAATAAAATTATATTTAAATTAAATAAAACTAAATATTAGTATAAAAAACTAGCTACCCACGCAAAATTGCGCGGGCCACCTTGCTAGTTATATTAATACAATAGGGTTAAAAGGAGCCACCACGTTCGCCAAGAGGGCCAAGATATTCCCACATTAATCTAAAAAGGAGAAGAATATATGTTGTCGGATTTTATGAAGATCTAACGGTCCATATTATTCATTTAATCTAAAAAGAAAAAGAATATATGTCGTCAGATCTAATGATGATCTAACGGACCATATTATTCCGTTAGTCCAAAAAATAGAAAAAATATTGCCATTGAATTTTGTGAAGAACTAAAGGTCTAGATGAACTCCATGTCAAAACAAATTAGAACTTTTTTTGTCTCTTTTTCTTTTGCCAAATTAGGTGTCCCTTCGTTGAGATAAAATATTATGTGGAAAAAATGAAAAAGGACTCAATGGTCTCTCCAAAAATGTTACGATGGCAAATACGATGCGATAAAAAAGAATGTAAAAGTGTTATTATATTAATACAATAGGGTTAAAAGGAGCCACCACGTTCGCCGAGAGGGCCAAGAAATTCCCACGTTAATCAAAAAAGGAGAAAAATATATGTCGTCGGATTTTATGAAGATCTAACGTTCCATATTATTCATTTAATCTAAAAAGAAAAAGAATATATGTCGTCAGATCTAATGAAGATCTAACGGACCATATTATTCCGTTAGTCCAAAAAACAGAAAAAATATTGCCATTGAATTTTGTGAAGAACTAAAGGTCTAGATGAACTACATGTCAAAACCAATTAGAACTTTTTTGTCTCTTTTTCTTTTGCCAAATTTGGTGTCCCTTCGTTGAGATAAAATATTATGTGGAAAAAATGAAAAAGGACTCAATGGTCTCTCCAAAAATGTTACGATGGCAAATACGATGCGATAAACAAAGAATGTAAAAGTGTTATTATATTAATACAATAGGGTTAAAAGGAGCCACCACGTTCGCCGAGAGGGCCAAGAAATTCCCATGTTAATCTAAAAAGGAGAAAAATATATGTCGTCGGATTTTATGAAGATCTAACGTTCCATATTATTCATTTAATCTAAAAAGAAAAAGAATATAAGTCGTCAGATCTAATGAAGATCTAACGGACCATATTATTCCGTTAGTCCAAAAAACAGAAAAAATATTGCCATTGAATTTTGTGAAGAACTAAAGGTCTAGATGAACTCCATGTCAAAACCAATTAGAACTTTTTTGTCTCTTTTTCTTTTGCCAAATTTGGTGTCCCTTCGTTGAGATAAAATATTATGTGGAAAAAATGAAAAAGGACTCAATGGTCTCTCCAAAAATGTTGCGATGGCAAATACGATGCGATAAAAAAAGAATGTAAACATGTTATTATATTAATACAATAGAGTTAAAAGGAGCCACCACGTTCGCCGAGAGGGCCAAAAAATTCCCACGTTACTCTAAAAAGGAGAAAAATATATGTCGTCGGATTTTATGAAGATCTAACGTTCCATATTATTCATTTAATCTAAAAAGAAAAAGAATATATGTCGTCAGATCTAATGAAGATCTAACGGACCATATTATTCCGTTAGTCCAAAAAACAAAAAAAATATTGCCATTGGATTTTATGAAGAACTAAAGGTCTAGATGAACTCCATGTCAAAACAAATTAGAACTTTTTTGTCTCTTTTTCTTTTGCCAAATTAGGTGTCCCTTCGTTGAGATAAAATATTATGTGGAAAAAATGAAAAAGGACTCAATGGTCTCTCCAAAAATGTTACGATGGCAAATACGATGCGATAAAAAAAGAATGTAAAAGTGTTATTATATTAATACAATAGGGTTAAACGGAGCCACCACGTTCGCCGAGAGGGCCAAAAAATTCCCACGTTAATCTAAAAAGGAGAAAAATATATGTCGTCGGATTTTATGAAGATCTAACGTTCCATATTATTCATTTAATCTAAAAAGAAAAAGAATATATGTCGTCAGATCTAATGAAGATCTAACGGACCATATTATTCCGTTAGTCCAAAAAACAGAAAAAATATTGCCATTGAATTTTATGAAGAACTAAAGGTCTAGATGAACTGCATGTCAAAACAAATTAGAACTCCTTTTGTCTCTTTTTCTTGTGCCAAATTAGGTGTCCCGTCGTTGAGATAAAAGATTATGTGGAAAAAATGAAAAAGGACTCAATGGTCTCTGCAAAAATGTTACGATGGCAAATACGATGCGATAAAAAAAGAATGTAAAAGTGTTATTATATTAATACAATAGGGTTAAAAGGAGCCACCACGTTCGCCGAGAGGGCCAAAAAATTCCCACGTTAATCTAAAAAGGAGAAAAATATATGTCGTCGGATTTTATGAAGATCTAATGTTCCATATTATTCATTTAATCTAAAAAGAAAAATAATATATGTCGTGAGATCTAATGAAGATCTAACGGACCATATTATTCCGTTAGTTCAAAAAACAGAAAAAATATTGCCATTGAATTTTATGAAGAACTAAAGGTCTAGATGAACTGCATGTCAAAACAAATTAGAACTTTTTTGTCTCCTTTTCTTTTGCCAAATTAGGTGTCCCTTCGTTGAGATAAAATATTATGTGGAAAAAATGAAAAAGGACTCAATGGTCTCTCCAAAAATGTTACGATGGCAAATACGATGCGATAAAAAAAGAATGTAAAAGTGTTATTATATTAATACAATAGGGGTAAAAGGAGCCACCACGTTCGCCGAGAGGGCCAAAAATTCCCACGTTAATCTAAAAAGGAGAAAAATATATGTCGTCAGATTTTATGAAGATCTAACGTTCCATATTATTCATTTAATCTAAAAAGAAAAAGAATATATGTCGTTAGATCTAATGAAGATCTAACGGACCATATTATTACGTTAGTCCAAAAAACAGAAAAAATATTGCCATTGAATTTTATGAAGAACTAAAGGTCTAGATGAACTCCATGTCAAAACAAATTAGAACTCCTTTTGTCTCTTTTTCTTTTGCCAAATTAGGTGTCCCTTCGTTGAGATAAAAGATTATGTGGAAAAAATGAAAAAGGACTCAATGGTCTCTCCAAAAATATTACGATGGCAAATACGATGCGATAAAAAAAGAATGTAAAAGTGTTATTATATCAATACAATAGGGTTAAAAGGAGCCACCACGTTCGCCGAGAGGGCCAAAAAATTCCCACGTTAATCTAAAAAGGAGAAAAATATATGTCGTCGGATTTTATGAAGATCTAACGTTCCATATTATTCATTTAATCTAAAAAGAAAAAGAATATATGTCGTGAGATCTAATGAAGATCTAACGGACCATATTATTCCGTTAGTTCAAAAAACAGAAAAAATATTGCCATTGAATTTTATGAAGAACTAAAGGTCTAGATGAACTGCATGTCAAAACAAATTAGAACTTTTTTGTCTCCTTTTCTTTTGCCAAATTAGGTGTCCCTTCGTTGAGATAAAATATTATGTGGAAAAAATGAAAAAGGACTCAATGGTCTCTCCAAAAATGTTACGATGGCAAATACGATGCGATAAAAAAAGAATGTAAAAGTGTTATTATATTAATACAATAGGGGTAAAAGGAGCCACCACGTTCGCCGAGAGGGACAAAAATTCCCACGTTAATCTAAAAAGGAGAAAAATATATGTCGTTAGATTTTATGAAGATCTAACGTTCCATATTATTCATTTAATCTAAAAAGAAAAAGAATATATGTCGTTAGATCTAATGAAGATCTAACGGACCATATTATTACGTTAGTCCAAAAAACAGAAAAAATATTGCCATTGAATTTTATGAAGAACTAAAGGTCTAGATGAACTCCATGTCAAAACAAATTAGAACTCCTTTTGTCTCTTTTTCTTTTGCCAAATTAGGTGTCCCTTCGTTGAGATAAAAGATTATGTGGAAAAAATGAAAAAGGACTCAATGGTCTCTCCAAAAATATTACGATGGCAAATACGATGCGATAAAAAAAGAATGTAAAAGTGTTATTATATCAATACAATAGGGTTAAAAGGAGCCACCACGTTCGCTGAGAGGGCCAAAAAATTCCCACGTTAATCTAAAAAGGAGAAAAATATATGTCGTCGGATTTTATGAAGATCTAACGTTCCATATTATTCATTTAATCTTAAAAGAAAAAGAATATATATCGTCAGATCTAATGAAGATCTAACGGACCATATTATTCCGTTAGTCCAAAAAATAGAAAAAATATTGCCATTGAATTTTATGAAGAACTAAAGGTCTAGATGAACTCCATGTCAAAACAAATTAGAACTTTTTTGTCTCTTTTTCTTTTGCCAAATTAGGTGTCCCTTCGTTGAGATAAAATATTATGTGGAAAAAATGAAAAGGACTCAATGGTCTCTCCAAAAATGTTATGATGGCAAATACGATGCGTTAAAAAAAGAATGTAAAAGTGTTATTATATTAATACAATAGGGGTAAAAGGAGCCACCACGTTCGTCGAGAGGGCCAAAAAATTCCCACGTTAATCTAAAAAGGAGAAAAATATATGTCGTCAGATTTTATGAAGATCTAACGTTCCATATTATTCATTTAATCTAAAAAGAAAAAGAATATATGTCGTTAGATCTAATGAAGATCTAACGGAGCATATTATTCCGTTAGTCCAAAAAACAGAAAAAATATTGCCATTGAATTTTATGAAGAACTAAAGGTCTAGATGAACTCCATGTCAAAACAAATTAGAACTCTTTTTGTCTCTTTTTCTTTTGCCAAATTAGGTGTCCCTTCGTTGAGATAAAAGATTATGTGGAAAAAATGAAAAAGGACTCAATCGTCTCTCCCAAAATATTACGATGTCAAATACGATGCGATAAAAAAAGAATGTATTATTATTAAAGATTAAAAAAAATTGAAACTTTTGTCACCTAAAAAAACTCCCCACACCCCTCACACCGGGCCCACTGCCAGGCTCCACCCGAAAGAAAACGAGGTGTAACGCGGGAGTTTTCCGTGGAAGAGGATGTTTCTGCCGCCGAAGAAATTCTTTTCATACCGCGATGTCCCGCTTACCCGCCCCACGCACCCACTCGCCCCGCGGTCCCACCTACGTCAATTGCCATGGACGTCTACCTCCCCCGCCAGAACCTTTCCAAACAATTGGTCACGGTTCTTTCCATCTCCCGGAGGCTGCTCCCCCGACGTTGGCCTACCAGCCTCCTCCGCCGCCGCCCGCTCCCCATAGAGCCCCCGCATCGGCCGCCGCCGAGGCCCTGCGCCACCGGCCGCGGACGAGCCCCCGCCCTGGCCGCCGACGAGGCCCTCCCTCCCCAGGCTGCGGATCCGCCTGGCCCGGCGCCGGGGATCACCGAGCTCGGCCACCAGCGGAGCGGATCCGCCGCAAGGACGATGGATGACGCGCAACGGGGTGGTGGCGAGACGGCGGCATGGATCTGGCGGCAGGGGCGCTAGCGCCGGCGCAGGTCGATGGCAGCGGATCCGGGAGGGGCCGGCAGCGGCGTCTCCGGCGCGGCCACGGTCGGCGACGTCTACTGCACATCGACGGCCGACCCCGAACCCGCCGCCGCACTCCTCCACACCCTCGGCCTCGAGGACTTCAAGGTAGGTCTGCGCAGCTCCCATCCTCCCTCCGATTTAGTTCATTTCAAAGTTTCTCATCTAAGCGAGTTTGGTTTTGCTGATGTCTAGGGTTCCTGCAGGTCCTGCTGGTCATTCAACGCGTTGGGAGCACTGGAGGGGCCGCCGGGCCGCACTACGTTGCCACTGGCAAGCTGGAGCTGCTCTCCGAGTAGCAGTTCGTCGATTGTGACCATGAGGTGAGATGGTGACTGTCCTTTTCTTCTACATAGCCTATAGTTCTTTTTCTACATAGACTATAGTTTTGTTGCTGTCACTTCCCTAAGGAAGACGCCTGTGGTCTGGTTACGAGGAGACGCCGGTGGCATGGAGGCCAGACCAGCAGCAAGCACCAACTTACCAAGTAATCTCGTGCTCGCGTTCACACCAAGCACAACTCGGCACAATGGTTAGTTTTGATTTTTCCAATCCCCGATTCCCAGGATCCATCCTCTCTGCTTGAATTCAACAAATTGATTTGTCAGAGATTTATGACCATATTTTGTGCTTTCAAACTTTACCGCTTGACCTCCCAATATCTCACTTCTCAGGTGTAGGTGCCAAAGACGTCAGCTTGAATTCCTGAAAAATGTTATTTATACACCATGGATCTCTGAATTGTCAACTCGGAACTAATTTGGGTATAATTTTGCGTCTAGATATTTGGAGAAGTCCATTGATACACTACAGATGGAGGGGGCAGAAAGCGCAGTAGCAATGAGCTACATGGGGATAGTGCAGGTGGCATTAACTAAACAGAGGAAAAGATCTTTTGTTGTGATCATGAATTCAGGATCAACACCTTCTGTAGCAGGAATATATTCCTCTCATGTGTGTATTTCTTTCACCCTCGAGTTTTATAATTTAGATAAGTACATACAGAAAGCAAATCGTGCATCTTTCACCCCTCCATTTTCTCCTGTCAATACGAGAACATAATATTTTTTTCTCTTGTTTGAGCCAGTAATTTGTAATTATTTAAGAGATAGCTATTTTACTATATCCCCTGTGCATTTTATCAGATTCTAATGTGCATGTCTTCTTGTCTTATTGATAATGCATAATTGCTACGCACTATGTTTTATTATATATTTTTTTTAGAAAATGGAATTGTCTCCGGCCTTTGCAACCGCACACAGCCATGTTTTATTATATATGTGTGGTATATCTGGATCAATGATTTTTTGAATTAATATGTCCTTTCAACAGCAAAGAATCTTGCTCTGGCTGGTGTTAAGCCTGTCATGATGAGGGAAATGTGGAAATGTGGGATCTATCAGGCAATTTCTTTCTATCTGAGGATGACATTGGGAAAAACAGAGCTGTTGCTTGGGTATCAAAGCAGCAAGAACAACAACAACAACATAGCCTTTTGTCCCAAGCTAGTTGGGGTAGGCTAGAGGTGAAACCCAAAAAGTCAAAAAAAACAGGAAAAGAGTTAGAGGAAAGCAGAAAAGAAAGCAAAGATCACGGCTCAGACACATTAATTGCTAGTCTCCAAGCGCTCCTATCCATAGCTAAATCCTTAGAGATATTCCACTCTTTAAGGTCTCTAATAACCGACTCGTCCCAAGTTAGTTTGGGTCGACCTCTACCTCTCTTAACATTATTGGCCCGATGTAGAACCCCACTACGCACCGGCGCCTCAGGAGGCCTCCGTTGGACATGTCCGAACCATCTGAACCGATGTTGCGTCAATTTCTCCTCAATTGGTGCCACTCCGACTCTATCTCGAATATCTTCATTCCGTATCCTATCCCTTCTTGTGTGACCACAAAACCAACGCAACATACGCATCTCTGCTACACTCAGTTGCTGTATATGTCGCCTTTTTATAGGCCAACATTCAGCACCGTATAGCATCGCCGGGCGAATCGCCGTCCTATAGAACTTACCTTTTAGCTTTTGTGGTACCCTCTTGTCACAGAGGACACCAGAAGCTTGACGCTATTTCAACCAACCGGCTGAAATTCTATGCCTAACATCTTCATCAATGTCACCATCCTTTTGCAGCATCGATCCTAAATACCTAAAGGTATCTTTCTCGGCCACCACTTGCCCATCAAGCCTGACATCTCCATCTTCATATCTAGTCCCACTGAAATCGCACATCATGTACTCGGTCTTGGTCCTGCTAAGTCTGAAACCTTTGGACTCTAACGTATGCCTCCACAACTCTAACTTCCTATTAACACCTGCCCTACTCTCATCAACTAGCACCACTTCATCAGCAAAGAGCATACACCAAGGGATATCACTTTGTATATCCCTTGTGACCTCATCCATCACCAGAGCGAATAAATAAGGGCTCAATGCTGACCCCTGATGCAGACCTATTTTATTTGGAAAATCACTACTGTCTCCACCATAAGTGCGGACAACCGTCATCGCATCCTTGTACATATCCTTGATAAGGGTAATGTACTTAGTTGGGACTTTGTGCTTCTCCAAAGCCCACCACATGACATTTCTTGGTACTTTATGCTTGGGTATCAAAGCACCTTTCAAAATTTCAGGTCTGCTAAATTTTGTCACTTCTTGTTATGTTGTCTTCATTCTTTTTAGTCTGAGAAATCATTTTATTTGAGATCCCTTTTTGAGTGTATGAAGTTATAAATATATCCAGGTTAGTTCCTGGTTTGGATAGTAACAGGTTAATCCACCCTGTCCTTTGATATGATCTTTATGTTTCTGCTCATATTCTCCATTTGATCTCAGTAACTGATCCTAAGATTATATAGTGCCAAATGGTTTCTGTTGCTGCTTGTGCTTGTTTATAGGTTTATTCTCCATTTGAACAGATTTTCACATTTTTTATACAGAGCTGAAAATTTCTACTAACAACCAACCTTTTTCTACTTTTATAGAATCAATGCAAACAGGCAAGTATTTAGGAGGATAGGAGTTTTTTTTTTCCTCTGGATATTCTATGATGCCCAGATTTTTGGTGCTATGGGAAATGGCATATAATATTCAAAAGAAAAAACAAGTGAAATACTAATTCTTTTCTTTGATGTGTGGCATTTTTTTTTGCAGATTTCATAATTACTTTTGTTTCCAGTAAGGTAATTTTTTAGTTGCCCCCTATGAAATTTGCTCAGATCTATTTTTTTTTCAACTCCTTGCTGTAAATACCAAAAATGATGTTGGTAGGTATTGCTATCTAGGATGCGGGTTTAGGATTTGATTTGTCTATTCTTTTCGCACTAAAAGTGTACATACCTATGCTTGTTTTTCTAGAGGAAAAAATGTTTCTCTTTTTTGTAAAGGCACTGAAATAAAAACAAGTGTTTTATGTATACGCGTACATTTGCTAGATTGCAAGTTAATGCCTTTCATTGTTTGTGCTATTCTTTTCTTTTTTTGCAATTTCTATCCTTTTGCACAGAATAGCTTCAGACAAGACATTTGACTCTTTAGGGTCTGAGCCATGCTAAATTGGTCATTCAACTCTTTAAAGGACTGGGAATGTGACCTTTTTGTAGGGGGAGTAGGTGACCCGTGACCGGCATGCTTACCCTTGGAGAATTTCGAAACTCTCAGATTCTTTTATGTGATTAAAGGGGCATCACTAGAATACTTCAACGGATAGGTTTCTGGTAAGTTGGATTCGATGGTTAAAACTTGCAAAATTTATTATCTTGCTGTGCAGAGGCGAAGCAAAAAAATGAGGACTCACGATCGTGCACCAAATTACTAGCAGCCACTGCCTACCGCAGTTGTCTAAAAGGGTTATTTTGAATGACGTAACTCCTTATTTTGCTATTATGACATGGTTGTACTTTTCTTTGGAAAGAAATGCTCAAACAATGCTATATACTGCATAATTCATCTCTGTCCGTGTCAAAATCATAATGATGCAGGTAGCATGCCTCTTCTAATACAATCATATACTAAGGAGACTCAAATGCTTCGGGCCTCACATTCGAGTGATATTAAGATTGCTCGCATCTTTTTTCACTCTACTCATTTTTTTATAGTACAGATGTCGACTTATTAACAGTTTAATATGGTTTATTTTTAGGTGATCTTCTCAATCTTTTCTTATAAGCTACATGTGGCCTTATAATTGTAGGACCAATCAGCTGGATGCTTGCATTTGTTTCTTGTTGTGTTTCAATTCCTACAGTAGTGGTATTTGTACAATGTGTACTGCTTGCATTCTATTGTCATTTGCCTATCGATTATTAGTATCCTTTATTCATTCATCATCTCCAATACAACATGGTTTATCTTACCGTGTCAAGTTCATGAATTAGCATTGCTAATCACCCTTGGTGTGCAATTCTTTTCTCTTGCTTGCTTGTCTCCTCAGTAAGCAGCTTGACTGTATTCTTTGCTATTATCTTTACAATTTTGATGCAGCATGCCTATTGTTGACAGTCAAAATTGGCTCTGGCCCGGCCAAACCGGTCTGACTGGTTTGCCAAACCGGTTAGACCGGTTTGGTTCTGTAATTCGAGTAGGATTAGGATTCCGAGTTTAATCCCATATTGTAACCTATTCGAAAGTGGTAAGACTTCCCCGGCCTATAAATATAAAGGCTAGAAGGCCGATTGAGGTATTCCAATCGAATCAAACACGTTTATCCTTTACTTTTTATCTCTCAAACCCTAATCTCTTCCAACCCCCATATTCTGTTCTTTGCTCGTCTCTACGGCGTTCAAGGGCGTTCTAGGTGGCCTGCCGACCCTAGAGCAACCCTAGCTTGCTTGAGCTCCGACGGGGTCCCTCCCGAGCTCGAGTTTCTAGGTCTTCACGAGTTCCTGCCTGAAAGCGGTCTTACCGGTTTCAGGAACCGGTCTGACCGGTTTGCCCGAGGAGCTCAGGAGTTGGCCGTTGTGGCGGCCGTGCTGCGCGTTCGATCGATCTCGACTTTGTTGGCGCGTTTTCGTGTCAACATACTTTTTGGCGACTTCACTGGGGAAAGATTAATCTGGTTTCAAGACCGATTCAATCTACTCCAATAATGTCTGGATCAACGTGCGACCTTGACAAAGACAACATCATCACTGCGACGATGGAAGAGCTCACGGACGAGGAGCGGAAGCGGTACCTGATCGCCGAGGAGCACTTCAGGGCGCAATTCTTGAAGGGCTTCAAAAAAGATCGCGGTGGTCTTGTCAAGAGAGTGGAGGAATTCGTCATGCCGGCTTTCAAGCTGGCAAACGACCAAGTTGAAGAACTTCCGAAGGTAACTGGCGAATCCTCTGATTTGATGCAGCAAATTACTCGAATGATGGATGATAAATTGCTTGCTGCACAAACTGCTACTAGTGAGTTGATTGCTAGTATGACGGGTAATTATAGTAAAGGTAAAAATAACGTAGAATCTAATGAATTACCTAACTCCGATCCTAGCTCATCGGGCGTGCCAGAACATGTTTTAGATCCTAATTTAGGCATGCCGATGAATTTCTATGCGGGACAATCACCTCACCCTGGTTCGGTCCACGAACCGGTCAGACCGGTTTTCACAACCGGTCAGACCGGTTTTGCCTCCTCTGGCGGTCAGACCGGTTCCATGGGTGCAGGGGCACCGGGTGCGATGGTTTTATCTAATACGGTTACTTCTGGTCCTGTTTACACTATTCCACGCACTACGGTTGTGGGAAGTATACCCCCACGGATCTGCGCGTCTCACGGGCCGATTCCGAATACTTCTCAAAATGTGATGTATAACGTTCCCCGTATTCCACAAAATAGAGGTGATGGGAACTATCAAGCTGAGTTAGCTAAGTTTAAGGAAGATATAGCTAATACACTTAGAGCAAGACTCGGGCTTGATTTGGGTAATTCACGCTTATATCAAAAACCGTATCCGCCTGAATTTGATTTAGTTGCTTATCCTAATGGTTGGCGTGTTCCTGATTTTATTAAATTCAGTGGCGAAGATAATAGAACTCCTTGGGAATATATTAGTCAATATATCTTGCAATTAGGAGAAGCATCATTTTATAAACCATTGCGTATACGGTTGTTCTCATTATCTTTCACTGGAACTGCTTTTTCATGGTTTTCTTCGCTTGCTCCTAATTTTATTCAAAATTGGACTCAATTGGAGCGTAAATTTCATGATCATTTCTTTAGCGGAGAAAACGAAGCTAAATTGTCTGATTTAACATCGGTTAAGCAAAGCCGAGAGGAATCGGTTCTTGATTACTTTAAAAGATTTAAAGATGTTAAGAACCGATGTTTTAACATAACTGTTTCTGAAAAAGATTTAGCGGATTTAGCTTTTGCGGGCTTATGGTCTCATTTCAAGGAAAAGCTAGAGGGTTCTGATTTTCTTACTATTAATCACTTGCAAATGAAGGCTATGAGTCTAGAGCTTAAGTTTAAAAATTCAAAAGAATCTGCTAAACCACATCATTCGAATGTGCATATTGTTGATAATGATTCTGATAGTTCGGACGATGATAAAGAAATTTATGCCGCTGAATTTGTTTGGTCATCAAAGAGTAAACCTGGTTCTTGTCCCTCGTTAAAGCCGATTCAGAAAAATCGGCAAGAAGAAATTAAGTTTACTTTTGATGTAGCCAAATGTGATCGTGTTTTTGATGAGTTGCTTAAGAATGGCTTTATTAAACTTTCTCATGCAATTCCACCAGCCGATCAATTGAAAAATCATGCGTATTGTAAGTGATATAATTCTTTTTCTCATGCGACCGATGATTGCAATGTTTTCGACGACAAGTACAATCAGCCCTTAATGAAGGTCGATTAGTGCTAGCTGAAATGCAAGTTGATAAGGCTCCTTTCCCTGTTCATACCTTGGATTTGAATACTAAAGTGTTGATTCAGCTGGAACAAGCCGATGGAGCTAAGGGAAAGAACGTGGTGATTGGAGACCCAAGGCCGGAAAAAGTTGATGACAAAGTTCCGGTCAGAACAATGATGATTGAGAGAACTCTGGATGGAAAAGAGTCTCTGAAGATAACTATTAACACATCAAGGCCCGGGGGGCAAGGAAGTTCCTTGGAAGAGAATCGGTTCGCTAGTCAGGCGAAACCGGTCAGACCGGTTTGTCTCCAGACCGTCCAAGGACTTTCAAGCCCAAGCGCCCGGAAGTGGGTACTTGGAAGTTTAATGAGCCAAAGGTTCAAGGAAGGGTTCTGAAGCAAGGACCTACTTTTTCTCAGCTCATGAACAAGTACACAAAGGCCGTTCAAGTTGATCGGCCAACAAAAAAGAGACAGAGGTCACCGCAGCGTTGGATCAATTCTACAGCTTATAAGCGCCGTGGTGATGTTACTGGGACTTCGGTACATGACCGATTGGGCTCATACCAATCAGGTCCTTCGGCTGCTCCCAAAAGCGGTCAGACCGGTTTTATGAACCGGTCAGACCGGTTTCGGTCTGAGCAAAGGTTCCAAGCTCCTCCTAAGCAAGAATACTGTGTCAAGGAGAAAAAGGAGGACGTGCAAGCCAAAACCAGTGGGATTGTAACAATTGGCAGTATTCCAGTGGCTATGCAAGACTTGGGTAGAAAGCCGATAGTCATTGGAGATTCGGCTCCTGTTCTAGTCAAAAAGCCAGTCATAGCTAATGATCATGAGGCTAGCAGTAGCAAGGGCATAAAGAAGGTTTTCCAACCAAGGTGGTGTCCTTCTGGATTGACTCACACGTAGAAGCGGAAGTTACAACGCCTGCGGAACAAAGAAAAAAGGGAACATGAAGCTGAGAAACTGAGGGATGAATACTTCAACAATTACAGGCCTATGATTCCTCAGACCAAGATCTGGCAAGCTAAGCCCGTTGTGCAATCAGCAGCACAACCGGTCAGACCGGTTTCTGAATCCGGTCAGACCGGTTTTGATCAGCCCACCGCTGCAGAAGCGGTCAGACCGGTTTGACGACAGAAGCGGGAACTGAGATTACTTCAACCATCGATACTACTCTGCCAATTCCTCCAGTGGTTGAAGATGAAGAATTGGTTGATTTTGAGCCTTCTCCAGAACATGGCAACATGGAAATTAATGTTGTATATTTGTCTTCTGATTATTATGTGATACCGGAGGAGGAAGTCTCTCATCTTCAACTTGGGCCTCAAGATGCCGTTTTTCAAAAGCCTAGTGAATCAGAGAATCATCTCAAGGCTTTATATATGAGGGGGCACATCAACGGGAAGCCAATTTCTCGTATGTTGGTTGATGGTGGAGCTATTGTAAATCTTATGCCATACTCTCTCTACAAGAAGATTGGCGGAAAAGACGAAGAATTGATCAAGACAAACATGACGGTCAGTGGAGTTGGTGGAGGTGATCCCATTGGTGCCAAGGGGGTGGCTTCTATGGAGTTGACCGTCGGGAGCAAGTGTAACACCCAAAATGCTCAATTTTAAAATTTTTGGCAATTAATTAATTATTTAATGCTTTCACCTGTTTTATTAAGGCTAAATAATAATTTTCTAAAATTTAAAATCAAATATAGGTGATAGAAACATTTATTGTTGCATTCATGCTGGTGCATTTATTTTTGTATTGCCTGTGATTCAAACGAGAATTTAAATTTATTTAAATTTGAATTTGAATCACTTTGTTTGGAGCTTTAGAAAAGTTTTTAAGCCCATAGTTCGTTTTTGCTCCCTGGTCTTATTTCCCAAGTCCACTATGCATCCCTCAACTTTCTTTCCAGCCCAGCCCCCTTCTCTCCCCTTTCTTTTCCCGGTCCGGCCCAGTGCGCCACGCGGCCCACTCTCCCTCTCCCCGCGCGGCCCAACCGCCAGGCCGGCCCAGTTCACCCGCGCGCGCCCCGCCTCTCTCTCTCACTCGCTGCCGCGCTGGTCCCACCTGTCAGTCGCGGACGTCGTGCCGACGTCACTTCCCTTTCTTCCTCCTCCCTCCCTTCCTTTTTCCCGTCGCCGGTAATGGCGCGGCCCGCCACAGCCGGGCCCGCACGCCAAGGCTCGCCCCCTCCGCACTTACTTAATTCGCCCGCAACCCCACCCTGCTCCTCTCCACCCCTCGTCAGCAACCCTAGCAGCGCCGCCGCCCCTCCATCAGCTTCGCCCGATCCGCACACCGCCACTCGCCGCCGACCCGACACTCCAGTGCAGCTCCGCTCCTGCTGGACCTCGAGACGGCACCACCGCACCTCCAGGAGCACACCGAGCCGCCGAACAACTTCTTTCGCGTTCCGGAGCTCCGTCCCCGACGAGCACCGACGACGAACTCCGCCGCCGCTCGTCGTCCCACTGCTCCGACCCATCTCCGGCCAATTCCTCGCGCCCCGAGCATCGCCAGTGGGTAACGAAGCTCCTCCCCTCATCAATTTGAGCTTTAGCGCACCGCAGTTCGTTTCCCCGCGTCCGCCGTCGTCGGCCGACCGCCGGCCGTCGTCGTCCGGCCGCCACACTGCACCATTCAAGTCTAGATCACCCCAGGATCACCCACCTCCGTGCACTGACGCTCCAGAGCCGAAAATCCACCCCTGTATGCACTCAGAACCCACTCCCCGTGCCTCGCCGGAGCGCAGCTCCGCCGTTCACCGTCGTCCGGCCGCCTCGCCGGCCAATCCACGACTTGTACACCCTAGATCGACTCGCCCTGCGCTCCTGAAGCCATAGAGCTAGATCTCGCTCGATTCCGAGCACCACAGCCCGAGTTCTCGCCAACTCCGGCGAACTCCCGCCGTCGGCCGAGCAGCGCCGCCGCGGCCCTTTCTTCCCCGGCGAGCCAGACTGTTCTGGACCGCCCGATCTAGATCCAGCGGGCCACAGCGCGCCACGTCGCGGGTCAACTCCCGGGATAACGGTCAGCGCTGGCAGTCTTGCTAAAGAGCCCCTGGCTTTTCCAAAAATTAACCCGCGGTCCAATTTAATTCAAAAATAATTGCAATTAGGTCCTGTTTTATTCGTTTAGGCCCCTGGAAATTTTAAAACTTTGCCAGCAAGCCCCCGAATCTTAGAAACGCTATAACTTTCACGTTTTAGCTCCGTTTTGCGTGATTTTCGCGCTCATGTGTTCGTAGCGACGCGTAGATTATTTCTAGCTCCTGTTTTTGTACTGTTTTTACTATTTGGTGTACTGTTCTAATAGATTAATTTTGCTTGCATGTGATGATTGTTTTGGAATGCGTGCGTGATGATCGCGTCCAGTCGGTGAGCCCGTAGCGTTGGACTACGAGTACGTTGAGGACGTGCCGGAGCAGGACTTTCAGCAGCAGCCTTACTCTGAGGAAGGCAAGTTATAGCACGGACAATCCTTGCTACCTATCTCACTTTTAATACACTGTTCATTACATACGCATGTGCCTAATACTGTTTACCATTAAGGTTGTACCTAGCATTTATTTTCCTGTCCTTGTATTCCTATGGGTTTTTGCATATGGGTAGTATTTTGCTAGGCGCAACTACTGTCACCTTTACTTAATTGTTAATATTGACTTAATGGTCCACTTCAACATTAATGATAAAACTTGCTTTTTAGCAACATGGATTAGGGGGCTAGAGCATGTGCTGTGTGCTTTGCTCTAGTGTCTCCCTATAAGGACCGGTTCTTAAAGCGGCAACCCAGGAGCCTGTCGCCACCGCCGGAACTATATGGGCTCTGGTCTTGGTCAAGTAGCTTGTACGTCTCTAGCTTGGCAGTAGTTACCGAGGGGCCAACGGCGTTGTGGGAGGTACGGTGCTGGGTGTTCTCCGATTCCACCGAGGACGGTAGCCCCGTCGGCTAGGTCACGTTAGACCCAGTCCCGTGTAGGAGTCTCAGCGATTGAGGACTCTGCACGTTGCGCAGTATGGGTGCGATACCCGCGCTCCGGACGCCATCGACCCCCTCACGGTGTGACTCCGTGGGCGTACGTCGATCTCGGTGCCTAAGTTTTCACCGCCGTATAGTACTCCAGCGGCTACTGACTTGTTAGGGTGTCTTGTGAAAGCCTCGTAGCGTCCCTATGCAGTCACACCTCGGAAGTGTTGATGTGCGTGGTTGGGTGCAAAGTTCTTTTGAACTTTTACGCGACTGGTGGGTAAAGGGCGAAACCTCTGCAGAGTGTACGATCTATCATGATAGCCTTGCTCAGGGTCACGAGCGGCCTGGATCCTTTATGATTAGAATATGGTATTTATTCCTGTTTGATGTCACTTACACCATTAATTGGGTTACAACCGGGTATTCATTCACATGTAGTAACTTGGACAATGATAAAACGAACCAACTAAAAGTGCTAATGCAGTTAAGCCAGAGTCTAGCCTTTTTGAGCCTTCATAACCCGTGCTATACTTGCTAAGTAATTCTGTTACTTACACTTGCCACTATCATCATTTTTGGGCAAAATCCCGGACGGGTAACAGATTGGAGTCAGGCTGATTATGAGGTGGAGTTTCCGGAGGATTTGCCGTACTTCTGAGTTGGCGTTCCCCCAGTCAGAGTCCTTGTGGGATTGCGGCTACGCTTAGAGAGATGTATTAGTCTTCCGCTGTCCATGTATTTCATTTATGCCAAACTCTGATGTAATCGCTACTTTATGTTGAATAATGAAGCATTGTACTCTGATTTTTACCATATTTGTTCGCTATATGTGTCGGTGGACTTCCTGGGCACACATATGGCCGCATTCGGGTTTTGTGTAAATCCGGGTGTGACAGATTGGTATCAGAGCCGTGCTGACTGTAGGAACGCAGCCTAGATAGTACGGTTGACAAATTACTAGGAGACCCCCAGGTTTTTAAAAAAAAAAAAAAAAAAAAAAAAAAAAAAATTTTAAAAATCTAACAGTCGAGTCTTGTGTGAGTTTATGCCTTTACCTGCTTGTACTTATTGTTATTATGCATATGTTTGATTTGGTTCTTTGGAATGATTGTGATGGGCGTAGACACCTGTCTGCAACCATCTAGATATAGGTATAAGGCTTAAGGACTTTATTGTTTAGATAGCAGGGGTTTATTTATTTTCTCTCGTACTAATCCTCTAATATCTAACCTTTGTGATTATAGATGGCTCACCCCGGGGGCAATGCAGGCGGGCAGCCTCCGCACCAGAACCCACCCCCGAACATCAATCCGAACCATCAGATCCCCACCATTGAGCAGCTGATGTATGCTCAAGTTCAGATGATGCAGCAGATGGCAGAGACCATGAGGTTGATCCAGCAGGGCCAGCATCACCCCCAGGCAGTCGCACCGCCCAGAGACAAGAGGGGCGAGTTTCTGAAGGGACGCCCGCCGACCTTCAGCAAGGCCAGTGACCCTCTTGAGGCAGATGACTGGCTCAAGGCAGTTGAGAGGCAGTTGGACATCGCCCAGTGCGATGACAGGGAGAAGGTACTGTACGCCGGAGGACAGCTTCAGGGGCCGGCGTTGGACTGGTGGGACTCATACCAGTCTTCACGCCCGGCCGGTACTCAGATCACTTGGCAGCAGTTCTGCAGCAGCTTTCGTGCACACCACGTGCCGGAGGCCTTGATGGTCCTGAAGAAGAAGGAGTTCCTGGCTCTGAAGCAGGAAGGGATGAGTGTCACGGCTTACCGTGACAAGTTCGTTTCGTTGGCCCGTTACGCTCCAGAGGACGTGGCCACTGATCAGAAGAAGCAGGCCAGGTTCCGTGATGGTCTGCAGGATGCTCTCCAGTACCAGCTCATGTGCACCAAGTTCCCGACCTTTCACGAGCTGGTGGACGGCGCTCTGATGTTGGAGCACAAGCGCCGTGAGATGGAGGACAAGAAGAGGAAGCTCCAGGGACAGCAGGTGGGCAGCAGCAGTCGTCCACGCTTCACCCCTCCCCAGAGTCAGCAGGTGGGAGGCCAGCAGCGCTTCCAGGGTCAGTCCGGTTTGCTCAGTCGTGGCCAGTACCAGCAGCAGCGTCCTCAGTTTCCTCGGGCGCCACAGCAGCAGCGTCCTCAGGGTCAGCCGCAGATGGGTCCAGTTCAGCGCAGCCAGGTGCAGCCAGGTCCAGTTCAGCGCATCAGCCCCGCCAACACTACACCGGTGGGTCCGAGAGTGTGCTACCACTGTGGCGAGCAGGGGCACTTCGCCAATGCCTGCCCCAAGAAGACTCAGAACGCCGCCGGACAGCAGCAGCAGGGCAGTACTCAGAGAGTTGGACAGCCACAGGGTCCGCAGCAGGGAGGTCGTGCACCGCAGATTCCGGTTCGGGGCAAGGTTAACCACACCAGTGCAGAGACAGCAGAGACAGCTACTGATGTCATCGTGGGTACGTTCCTCGTCAATTCGACCCCCGCCACTGTTTTATTTGATTCTGGAGCTTCGCATGCTTTCATTTCCGCTGCTTTTGTAAAGAAGAATTTATTAGCTCCGAAACCCATGATGAACACTATGCTAGTAAGCTCACCAGGAGGTGAACAGCGGGCTACTCTACGATGCCCCCATGTTCCCATCATAATAAGGGGGGTAGAGTTCAAGGCAGGTCCGATAGTTCTGGAGACCCTGGGATTTGATCTAATTTTGGGTATGAGCTGGATGACCAGATATGATGCAGTAATCAGGTGTGCTACGAGGACCATCCAGCTGACAGCAGAGTCCGGTGACAAGGTGGAGTACCAGGCAGCTAGTTCCTCAGAGCAAGGCCAAGCAAATCAAGCTGAAGGGACAATGACTGAAGATATCAGGGTGGTGAGCCAGTTCCCGGATGTGTTTCCTGATGAGTTGCCAGGTATGCCCCCAGAACGAGATGTTGAATTCGTTATTGAACTAAAACCTGGCACTGCACCTATAGCCAAGAGGCCGTATAGGATGGGAGCGAAGGAGCTGGAGCAGCTCAAGAAGGAGTTGGACGAATTGTTGGCCAAGGGGTACATTCGTCCGAGTGCTTCGCCATGGGGAGCACCGGTGTTGTTCGTTGACAAGAAGGATGGTTCACAGAGGTTGTGTGTGGACTATCGAGCCCTCAACGAAGTGACCATCAAGAACAAGTACCCGCTGCCGAGGATTGATGACCTGTTCGATCAGCTGAGAGGAGCTTGTGTGTTCTCCAAGATTGATCTTCGTTCGGGCTACTACCAGATGAGGATCCGTCCGTCAGATGTACCCAAGACCGCTTTCACTACTCGGTACGGGTTGTATGAGTTCTTGGTCATGTCTTTTGGATTGACCAACGCTCCTGCATACTTCATGTACCTGATGAACAGCGTGTTCATGGATTATCTGGACAAGTTCGTGGTGGTATTCATTGATGACATTCTGGTCTTCTCCAAGAATGAGGAAGAACACGAAGAACATCTGAGGTTGGTACTGCAGAGACTCCGGGAGCATCAGTTGTATGCCAAGCTGAGCAAGTGTGAGTTCTGGTTGAAGGAGGTAGCGTTTCTGGGACACGTGTTGTCCAATGGTGGTGTGGCAGTTGATCCGAAGAAAGTCAGCGATGTGTTGAGCTGGAATCCGCCACGGGATGTGAGCGAGATCAGGAGTTTCCTTGGGATGGCCGGTTATTACAGACGGTTCATTGAAGGATTCTCCAGGATTGCTAAGCCGCTGACTGCTTTGCTAGAGAAGAATGCCCCGTTTGTGTGGTCAGAGGCTTGCCAGGTCAGCTTCGAAGAGTTGAAGAAGAGGTTGACTACAGCCCCAGTGCTAGTATTGCCAGATTTGGCTAAGAGTTTCTCCATCTACTGCGATGCATCCCGTCTAGGACTGGGTTGCGTCCTCATGCAGGAGGGCAGAGTCGTGTCGTATGCGTCCAGACAGTTGAGGAAGCATGAGCAGAACTATCCGACGCACGACCTGGAGTTGGCAGCTGTTGTACATGCCCTGAAGATCTGGAGGCACTACTTGATTGGGCACAGATGTGACATCTACACTGATCATAAGAGCCTCAAGTATGTCTTCACTCAGTCAGATCTGAACATGAGACAGCGTAGATGGTTAGAGCTGATCAAGGATTATGACCTGGAGATTCACTATCACCCAGGGAAGGCCAACTTGGTGGCAGATGCTTTGAGCAGGAGGAGTTATGTGAACCGGATCACGGGTCATTGTTTGCCCGAGGAGCTCAGCAGAGAGTTTGAGAGGATGAGTCTGGGATTCGTCACCAGCATCACCGAGATGGCAGTGGAGCCCACACTCGAGCAGGAGATCCGGAGAGGTCAGCTACAGGATGAGAAGATCAGAGAGATTGTGGGGAATGTTGCATTGGGAAAGGCCCCTGGATTCAGAGTTGATGATCAGGGAACTCTGTGGCATGGAAAGAGGATATGTGTGCCAGACATAGCGCAGATCAGAGAGATGATTCTGAGAGAGGCACATGATTCAGCTTATTCGATCCACCCAGGCAGTACTAAGATGTATCAGGACATCAAGGAGAGATTCTGGTGGTACGGACTGAAGCGTGATGTGGCGACTCACGTGGCATTGTGCGACACATGCCAGCGAGTCAAGGCAGAGCATCAGAGGCCAGCTGGATTGCTTCAGCCGTTGAAGATTCCGGAGTGGAAATGGGAAGAAGTTGGCATGGACTTCATCACTGGACTGCCCCGCACTCAGAGAGGATTCGACTCCATTTGGGTGATTGTTGATCGTCTGACCAAGGTGGCCCACTTTCTGCCAGTGAAGACCACCTACACAGGCGCCAGACTAGCAGAGTTGTACATGGAGCGGATTGTATGCTTACACGGGGTGCCGAAGAAGATTGTGTCAGATCGTGGTACTCAGTTCACCTCGCACTTCTGGCGGAAGTTGCATGAGTCCATGGACACGAAGCTGCATTTCAGCTCAGCTTATCACCCGCAGACAGATGGTCAGACAGAGCGGACCAATCAGATACTAGAGGACATGTTGAGAGCTTGTGCATTGCAGTATGGTGTCAGCTGGGATAAGAGTTTGCCGTATGCAGAGTTCTCCTACAATAACAGCTATCAGAAGAGTTTGCAGATGGCACCGTTCGAGGCATTGTACGGCAGGAAGTGCCGGACCCCATTGTTTTGGGATCAGACTGGAGAGAGTCAGGTCTTTGGTCCGGAGATACTCAGAGATGCAGAGCGGCAGGTGAAGGTGATCAGAGAAAACCTGAAGGTGGCCCAGTCCAGGCAGAAGAGTTATGCCGATGTCAGGCGGAGGAACCTCAGCTTCAGAGTTGATGATTTTGTGTACCTGAAGGTGTCACCCATGAGAGGTGTGAAGCGGTTCAATGTCAAAGGCAAGTTGGCGCCTCGTTACATTGGACCATTCAGGATACAGGAACGGATGGGCGAAGTGGCATATCGGCTAGACCTACCTGAGAGACTAGCCGGAGTACACGATGTGTTCCATGTGTCCCAGTTGAAGAAATGCTTGCGGGTGCCAGAAGAGCAGATCCCGATTGAGGAGTTGAATGTTCAGGAGGACCTCACCTATGAGGAGTATCCGATCAGGATTCTGGAGGTGTCAGAGAGAGTGCTGAGGAACAAGACCATCCGGATGTGCAAGGTGCAGTGGAGCCGGCATTCAGAAGATGAAGCGACTTGGGAACGGGAAGCAGATCTCAAGTCCGAGTACCCACAGCTCTTCGCTTCTACAACCGAATCTCGAGGTCGAGATTCATCTTAAGGGGGGTAGGTTTGTAACACCCAAAATGCTCAATTTTAAAATTTTTGGCAATTAATTAATTATTTAATGCTTTCACCTGTTTTATTAAGGCTAAATAATAATTTTCTAAAATTTAAAATCAAATATAGGTGATAGAAACATTTATTGTTGCATTCATGCTGGTGCATTTATTTTTGTATTGCCTGTGATTCAAACGAGAATTTAAATTTATTTAAATTTGAATTTGAATCACTTTGTTTGGAGCTTTAGAAAAGTTTTTAAGCCCATAGTTCGTTTTTGCTCCCTGGTCTTATTTCCCAAGTCCACTATGCATCCCTCAACTTTCTTTCCAGCCCAGCCCCCTTCTCTCCCCTTTCTTTTCCCGGTCCGGCCCAGTGCGCCACGCGGCCCACTCTCCCTCTCCCCGCGCGGCCCAACCGCCAGGCCGGCCCAGTTCACCCGCGCGCGCCCCGCCTCTCTCTCTCACTCGCTGCCGCGCTGGTCCCACCTGTCAGTCGCGGACGTCGTGCCGACGTCACTTCCCTTTCTTCCTCCTCCCTCCCTTCCTTTTTCCCGTCGCCGGTAATGGCGCGGCCCGCCACAGCCGGGCCCGCACGCCAAGGCTCGCCCCCTCCGCACTTACTTAATTCGCCCGCAACCCCACCCTGCTCCTCTCCACCCCTCGTCAGCAACCCTAGCAGCGCCGCCGCCCCTCCATCAGCTTCGCCCGATCCGCACACCGCCACTCGCCGCCGACCCGACACTCCAGTGCAGCTCCGCTCCTGCTGGACCTCGAGACGGCACCACCGCACCTCCAGGAGCACACCGAGCCGCCGAACAACTTCTTTCGCGTTCCGGAGCTCCGTCCCCGACGAGCACCGACGACGAACTCCGCCGCCGCTCGTCGTCCCACTGCTCCGACCCATCTCCGGCCAATTCCTCGCGCCCCGAGCATCGCCAGTGGGTAACGAAGCTCCTCCCCTCATCAATTTGAGCTTTAGCGCACCGCAGTTCGTTTCCCCGCGTCCGCCGTCGTCGGCCGACCGCCGGCCGTCGTCGTCCGGCCGCCACACTGCACCATTCAAGTCTAGATCACCCCAGGATCACCCACCTCCGTGCACTGACGCTCCAGAGCCGAAAATCCACCCCTGTATGCACTCAGAACCCACTCCCCGTGCCTCGCCGGAGCGCAGCTCCGCCGTTCACCGTCGTCCGGCCGCCTCGCCGGCCAATCCACGACTTGTACACCCTAGATCGACTCGCCCTGCGCTCCTGAAGCCATAGAGCTAGATCTCGCTCGATTCCGAGCACCACAGCCCGAGTTCTCGCCAACTCCGGCGAACTCCCGCCGTCGGCCGAGCAGCGCCGCCGCGGCCCTTTCTTCCCCGGCGAGCCAGACTGTTCTGGACCGCCCGATCTAGATCCAGCGGGCCACAGCGCGCCACGTCGCGGGTCAACTCCCGGGATAACGGTCAGCGCTGGCAGTCTTGCTAAAGAGCCCCTGGCTTTTCCAAAAATTAACCCGCGGTCCAATTTAATTCAAAAATAATTGCAATTAGGTCCTGTTTTATTCGTTTAGGCCCCTGGAAATTTTAAAACTTTGCCAGCAAGCCCCCGAATCTTAGAAACGCTATAACTTTCACGTTTTAGCTCCGTTTTGCGTGATTTTCGCGCTCATGTGTTCGTAGCGACGCGTAGATTATTTCTAGCTCCTGTTTTTGTACTGTTTTTACTATTTGGTGTACTGTTCTAATAGATTAATTTTGCTTGCATGTGATGATTGTTTTGGAATGCGTGCGTGATGATCGCGTCCAGTCGGTGAGCCCGTAGCGTTGGACTACGAGTACGTTGAGGACGTGCCGGAGCAGGACTTTCAGCAGCAGCCTTACTCTGAGGAAGGCAAGTTATAGCACGGACAATCCTTGCTACCTATCTCACTTTTAATACACTGTTCATTACATACGCATGTGCCTAATACTGTTTACCATTAAGGTTGTACCTAGCATTTATTTTCCTGTCCTTGTATTCCTATGGGTTTTTGCATATGGGTAGTATTTTGCTAGGCGCAACTACTGTCACCTTTACTTAATTGTTAATATTGACTTAATGGTCCACTTCAACATTAATGATAAAACTTGCTTTTTAGCAACATGGATTAGGGGGCTAGAGCATGTGCTGTGTGCTTTGCTCTAGTGTCTCCCTATAAGGACCGGTTCTTAAAGCGGCAACCCAGGAGCCTGTCGCCACCGCCGGAACTATATGGGCTCTGGTCTTGGTCAAGTAGCTTGTACGTCTCTAGCTTGGCAGTAGTTACCGAGGGGCCAACGGCGTTGTGGGAGGTACGGTGCTGGGTGTTCTCCGATTCCACCGAGGACGGTAGCCCCGTCGGCTAGGTCACGTTAGACCCAGTCCCGTGTAGGAGTCTCAGCGATTGAGGACTCTGCACGTTGCGCAGTATGGGTGCGATACCCGCGCTCCGGACGCCATCGACCCCCTCACGGTGTGACTCCGTGGGCGTACGTCGATCTCGGTGCCTAAGTTTTCACCGCCGTATAGTACTCCAGCGGCTACTGACTTGTTAGGGTGTCTTGTGAAAGCCTCGTAGCGTCCCTATGCAGTCACACCTCGGAAGTGTTGATGTGCGTGGTTGGGTGCAAAGTTCTTTTGAACTTTTACGCGACTGGTGGGTAAAGGGCGAAACCTCTGCAGAGTGTACGATCTATCATGATAGCCTTGCTCAGGGTCACGAGCGGCCTGGATCCTTTATGATTAGAATATGGTATTTATTCCTGTTTGATGTCACTTACACCATTAATTGGGTTACAACCGGGTATTCATTCACATGTAGTAACTTGGACAATGATAAAACGAACCAACTAAAAGTGCTAATGCAGTTAAGCCAGAGTCTAGCCTTTTTGAGCCTTCATAACCCGTGCTATACTTGCTAAGTAATTCTGTTACTTACACTTGCCACTATCATCATTTTTGGGCAAAATCCCGGACGGGTAACAGATTGGAGTCAGGCTGATTATGAGGTGGAGTTTCCGGAGGATTTGCCGTACTTCTGAGTTGGCGTTCCCCCAGTCAGAGTCCTTGTGGGATTGCGGCTACGCTTAGAGAGATGTATTAGTCTTCCGCTGTCCATGTATTTCATTTATGCCAAACTCTGATGTAATCGCTACTTTATGTTGAATAATGAAGCATTGTACTCTGATTTTTACCATATTTGTTCGCTATATGTGTCGGTGGACTTCCTGGGCACACATATGGCCGCATTCGGGTTTTGTGTAAATCCGGGTGTGACAGCAAGACTATTGCTACGGCTTTCTTCGTCTCCGAGGTGCAAGGTAACTTCAGTTTAATTCTTGGTCGAGATTGGATTCATGCAAATAAATGTATTCCATCTACCTTGCATCAATATCTTATTCAGTGGATCGGCGATGAAGTTGAAGTTGTACATGGTGATACTTCTTCCTTCGTTGCAATGGCCGATTCCGATTCTCTTAGTGCAAATGAGAAGGTCCAATGTCTGTCGGGCATGGATTTGACTGACTATGAGCTGATCAGTTGCACCAAGGATGGTTTTGTTCCTGCTACATTAAAGCCGATGAAAAATCGGTTGAATTACTTGCTGTAATTAATGGAGCAAACAAATCAACAGAGACAAACCGGTCAGACCGCTTCTGGAAACCGGTCAGACCGGTTTAGACCTGAACAGCGCCGATCAAGCCAAACCGGTCAGACCGCTTCTGGGAACCGGTCAGACCGGTTCACGTCTGGACAGTGGCTTCAAGACCGAATTGATCATCATCGAGCACATTCGGCCGGTATGTTTGAAGCTATTGAAGATCTCGGTGATATGGATAAATTGGGTCAGGGTTTCACGTTAGCCGACCCTTTAGAAAAAATAGATATTGGTGATGGTACTATTCCTAGGCCAACTTTTGTAAACAAAAATTTATCGGCTGAGTTTAAAGCCGAGTTAATAAATTTGTTAAAAGAGTATGTCGATTGTTTTGCTTGGGAGTACCGTGAGATGCCGGGTTTGAGTCGTGATTTAGTTGAGCATCGCTTACCAATAAAGGCCGGTTTTAGACCTTTTAAACAATCGGCTAGACGATTTAATCCTGCTATTTATGACCGAATAAAAGAAGAAGTTAATCGTTTGCTAGATGCTGGTTTTATTTGGACTTGTCGTTATGCAGAGTGGATTTCTAATATTGTTCCCGTTGAAAAGAAAGATTCGGGAAAACCTAGAGTGTGCATTGATTTTAGAAGATCTTAATAAAGCCACTCCGAAAGATTCATATCCTATGCCTATAGCCGATGTCTTAATCAATGAAGCTTCTGGGCATCGTGTTGTTAGTTTTCTTGATGGTAATGCTGGGTATAATCAAATCTTCATGGCCGAAGAGGATATGCACAAAACGGTCTTTCAATGTCCAGGATTTATTGGTTTGTTTGAGTGGGTGGTTATGACTTTTGGATTAAAGAATGCCGGTGCAACTTATCAAAGAGCTATGAATTTAATCTTTCATGATTTGCTTGGAGTTATTGTGGAAGTGTATATTGATGATATCGTAGTTAAATCGGATGGCTTGGATTCTCATTTAGCCGATTTAAAACTTGCTCTTGAAAGGATGCGACGGTATGGTTTGAAGATGAATCCACTCAAATGTGCTTTTGGTGTTTCGGCTGGGAAATTTCTTGGGTTTATTATTCATGAGAACGGCATAGAAGTTGATCCCAAGAGAATTGAAGCTATAAAGAAAGTCGAAGCTCCTACTTGCAAGAAAGATTTGCAAAAGTTTCTAGGCAAGGTAAATTTTTTGAGAAGATTTATAATTAACTTTTCTGGAAAGGTTGATTCTTTTACTCCTTTACTTCGGTTAAAGAATGAAGCCGATTTTACGTGGGGGGCAAAACAGCAAGAAGCTTTTGAGAAGATCAAAGAGTACTTGTCTTCGCCACCGGTGCTTAGGGCGCCTAAGAGGGGAGTTCCATTCAGACTTTATGTGGCGGCTGAAGATAGAACTATTGGGGCTGTTTTGACTCAAGAAATCGGCAACAAGGAGTATGTGATTGCTTATGTAAGCCGACGGCTCATCGATGCAGAAACAAGGTATACTTTCATTGAGAAGTTGTGTTTATCCTTGTACCATGCCTGTACTCAATTGAGGCATTATTTATTATCTAGCACTTGCATCGTGTTGTGTCAAACCGATGTAATTAAACATATGTTGCAAAAGCCGATTTCTAGTGGAAGAGTCGATAAATGGGCTTATGCTTTAGTTGAGTATGATTTGGCTTGTGAACCTTTAAAATCAATGAAAGGCCAAATTGTAGCTGATTTTATTGTTGAACATCGGATAAATGATACAAACAACTTCGACGTCGGATTTATTACTTGTACCCCATGGAAGTTATACTTTGATGGATCGGTTTGCAATGATGGGCAAGGAATTGGTGCTGTTTTGATCTCTCCAAGTGGTGCCGTCTTTGAGTTTTCAAACCGATTGGAAGAAAAGCGTACCAATAATCAAGTTGAATATGAAGCTCTTCTATTTGGCTTTGAATTTTTGCAAGACATGGGAATAAAGCATGTTGAGGCTTTTGGTGATTCGCTCCTGGTGGTACAACAAGTGTCAAAGGTATGCCAATGTTATAATGGTTCATTAAATGCATATCTTGATAGATGTCTTGATATCATTGCTTCTTTTGATGAATTTACTATCAAACATATTCCAAGAGAAGAGAATGACAAGGCAAATACTCTGGCTCAGAAAACATCTGGTTATATGGTTGCAAAGAAATATTTCTATCTCCAAAAACCGATGCAAACGAAAGCCGAGGTTTTGGTTCTGGACGAACCGGTCACACCGGTTTCAGAAACCGGTCAGACCGGTCTGACTGCCAGAACCGGTCTGACCGCTTCGTCCCCTGACAGAAGCAAAAATCCTTTGGATGATGCTAATCAATCCAAAGTTGAAGATCAGGATTGGAGGGTGCCTATTATTACTTATTTGAGAAATCCTGGTCGTGGTGCAGAAAGAAATATTCGGCGAATATCGTTTAAATACGTTTTACTTGACGATGAACTCTATCGTCGAAACGCCGAAGATTTGCTATTGAAATGTCTTGATTCGGATCAGGCCAAAGTTGTCATGGGTGAGGTCCATGAAGGTATTTGTGGTACACATCAATCGGCTGCAAAGATGAAGTGGTTACTTAGACGAGCCGGTTTCTATTGGCCTACTATGATGGCAGATTGTTTCAAATATTAAAAAAGATGTGAGGAATGTCAGAAGTTTGGAAATTTGCAACTTGTTCCTGCTGCATTGATGCATCCTATTATTAAGCCATGGCCGTTCCGAGGTTGGGGATTGGATTTTATTGGACAAATTAACCCTCCATCATCAAAAGGACATCGTTTTGTGTTAGTTGCTACAGATTATTTCACTAAGTGGACCGAAGTGATTCCCTTGAAGAATATGACGCATCGAGAGGTGATTGAATTTGTTATGCAAAATATTATTCATAGATTCGGTATTCCTCAAACTTTGACAACGGATCAAGGTACTTCGTTTATGTCTAAAGAGGTACGTGAATTCACCGAATACTATAGAATTATGTTGCTCAATTCATCTCCATATTATGCTCAGGCTAATGGACAAGCCGAGTCAAGTAATAAAATTTTGATCAAATTAATCAAGAAAAAGATAGAAGAAAGTCCTAAGAGATGGCATGAAGTTTTATCCGAAGCATTGTGGGCTCATCGTATATCTAGACATGGTGCTACTAAAGTTACTCCTTCTGAGCTTGTGTATGGTCAAGAGGCCGTTTTGCCCGTTGAGGTAAATCTGGACGCTTATAGGTTGGCTAAACAAAATGACCTTGATGCTGTTGATTACCACAATTTGATGTTGGACAATATTGATGAGGTAATCGACAAACGATTGAAAGCTTTGAAGGAGATTGAGAAAGATAAGCTTCGGGTTGCTAAAGCTTACAACAAGAAAGTACAAGGAAAATATTTTCAGATTGGTGAGCTTGTTTGGAAGACGATCTTGCCTATTGGGACGAAAAGCAACAAGTTTGGTAAATGGTCACCAAGTTGGGAAGGACCCTATAGAGTTGTCAAAGTCATTTTTGGGAATTCTTACATGCTAGAGACGCTGAAGGGAGATCATTTGCCTAAAGCTATCAACGAAAGATATTTGAAGAAATTCTATCCAAGTGTTTGGCAAGACGCATGAAGACCAATGGCCGATATGTTGTTGATATCGCCCTTAGCATAAATTTTAGCTCCTGAATTGTAATTACTTGCTTTTTAGTTCTCAAGTTCACTAGAAACGCAGGGGGGCATGTGTTGACAGTCAAAATTGGCTCTGGCCCGGCCAAACCGGTCTGACCGGTTTGCCCGGTTTGGTTCTGTAATTCGAGTAGGATTAGGATTCCGAGTTTAATCCCATATTGTAACCTATTCGAAAGGGGTAAGACTTCCCCGGCCTATAAATATAAAGGCTAGAAGGCCGATTGAGGTATTCCAATCGAATCAAACACGTTTATCCTTTACTTTTTATCTCTCAAACCCTAATCTCTTCCAACCCCCATATTCTGTTCTTTGCTCGTCTCTACGGCGTTCAAGGGCGTTCTAGGTGGCCTGCCGACCCTAGAGCAACCCTAGCTTGCTTGAGCTCCGACGGGGTCCCTCCCGAGCTCGAGTTTCTAGGTCTTCACGAGTTCCTGCCTGAAAGCGGTCTGACCGGTTTCAGGAACCGGTCTGACCGGTTTGTCCGAGGAGCTCAGGAGTTGGCCGTTGTGACGGCCGTGCTGCGCGTTCAATCGATCTCGAGTTTGTTGGCGCGTTTTCGTGTCAACACCTATATTTTCTATATGATTTATTTCTTGAGTTTTCTTTTGATATTTTTCAGATAAAGATAGTCTTCTTGTCCAATGAAATCTCCATGTGATGCAGATGAGATGTTTATTGTCTCATGTTGAGAACTGATTGCATACTGCAGTCCTTCTGTTGCTGAATCTGAAACCCTCCTGACGCAATCCACTTGATAGTTGGAAAGATATGCAGTGAAGGCAAGTATTCCTTCCATGCAAGATCCTTTTACACTTTTTTTGGTGTTCAATTTTTGCAATAAACTCTTCAAGTTTTCTTAGCGTTTTGAAGTTCCAAGATACATGCTAAGGGTAATTCCAAGTTTGTGAAAACTTAAGGGGTAGGTGAAATGTTTTGAAGCTGAACAACAGGATGCTTCTGATGTGCTCTATCACATTTTATGAGAAGCTGAAAGTGATATAAATCCCATTTGTTTTCTAATCCAATGCCTTAATAGAGTGGTATTGTTCTTCTGATAAACAAAAATTTCCGTTTTTGGTTCGTAATAAACATCAATTTCTTTCTGCAGTTTAACAAATTGCTCGGTACCTCGTAAGTCATGGCTTTAAAGCAATTTTCAACTCAGGTGCTCCTGTTGCTGCAATATTTAGATATCATACTGTGATGTGTATTGACTTTAGGAATTTTATATAGATTATGAACACAGATACTCTGGCATTTTTATCGACAAGTGTTAAGATAAATAAGCTCTTTATACTTCTCGTAATTGTAGGTGGGCCCTCTATGCTTGTATTCAACAACTCTGCACTATGAGGTTTAAGCATGTGAGTTCTTTTGCATCATGATTGCAAAGATTAATGCATAGATTAATGTTTTTTCTTTTGACCTACGATGAGCTCAGATGCAATTCATCCAGAACATGTTTACAGTCTAGACATGGTGTTGCAGGTGTGAAAAAGATTTTGAGTATGATATTTGGTGCAGAAGGAATTGCATGGGTGAGCTCCAGTAAGAAACATCATTGCTATAATTTTCCTATGGGCTGGTTGATGCCAGCAATTGTTTGTTGCTTGTTTAGATGAGGTAAAATTTAGTGAACTGTTAAAGTCGGTCTATAGTTTGGTGTGGGTGTCCGTATAGTTGAAGAGTTTCATATTAGATTTCTTGAACCTCTCGGGAAAAGATTCTCCATGGTATTTCTTTTTTATTTGAAAAACTTCATGGTAATTCTTTCATTTAAATATTTCTTATGATGTTCTTATGGTGAGGTTCCCCTGCCCAGTCCCAGGTTTGTGGGCCATGAGCCTATGCGGGAGCCGCGCAGTGCCTATACACCAGTGACGACAGCGGTGGTGGGGAGCTCTTCATGGTGTGTGCCGTCAGGAACTCTCCCCAGGCCTTTGTGCCATCTTCATCAGTGATGGACTGATGCAGGCACCTCACCCAATGGACTAGCTGCTGGCATGCTCGATTGATTCGGCGTCCACATCCCTGGCTCACCACAGTTACACTATGGCCTGATCAATTCGGGTTTGATTGTTCGTAGTGAAAGAACTGGATCTTGGCAGTCCCTGCTGGTTGGTGTCATGACGTGTTACTTTGGTTCAACACAAATTGCTGATGTTCGTGCGGCTGTAGATGTTTCATGTATGAATATATTTTCTTAATTGGCTTGGTTTGATCAGAAAATATTTTAAGTCAAAATACTTACCACTACTTTTACAACCAATTTATATTGATCCTGTCGTGAGTATTTATGTGGCTTTTGCCTTGAGGCTTTCAATCTGCATCAAACAATGATTTCTGCAGCTTAGTGCATGTGCCTTTCCTGTAGGTTGGTTCTGCTAGGCAAGATTTTGATTTACTCTGATGATAGTGGCGTAGCTCGCCCAGAAATTTAGGTGGGGCAGACTGCCGGAGCCACTCCGGCATCCACGGCCGCGACAGCGCCCAACAGCAGCTAAGCCGCCGCTGCCGCTCGTCCCGCCGCCTGCTCTCTAGCTGCAGCTGTCGATTCTCGTCCTGATCCTCCATGAATCAGGGGCTCAAGCTTAGGCCCATGCCGGCGATTGGCGGTGCGGGCACCGGAGCTGTCAGGAATATTGAAATACCATGAAGCAGAGCAACTTGGAGGAGCGCCACCGCGGGGACATCACCGTAGGTAAAAGTTTATTTTTTTATCTCAAAATAGTTTTTTAAACGTGCCTAAAATCGAGTTGATGCCTGTAGTTCGAGTTGGAGATGCCACTTCATACTGTTTTCATTTTCGTTTCAGTCTGAGTAAAAAAATACTGCAAATTTGCAGGAGCTGTCTTAGGATTTTTGGGAGGTGAATTGAACCAGAATTGCCATGCAGAAACACATGTAGTGAGAATGTGTTGGAGCGTCTCTTCTTCTTGGTCACAAAGGGGGCAATGTTCTTCATTGAACGGCCAGCACCAGTTTCCCCAAATCGATTCACGAAGGGAAATCACTGGTAACTCGGCGAGCTTGGTAGAGCGCAGGATTGGTTCTCCCGATGATTGCTTGAGGAGCAGGAAGTAGTTGTATTATTGATTTGATTTTTTAAGTAAAACCGAGGTTAAATGTTTGTAGTGGATACGGTTGTTGTATGTCTAATTCTTGAAGTTCTTGTGCTCTTTGATAATTTAGTTTGCTGGACCCTTACAATTTTGGGCGTCGATTGATATTTTCTTTATGTTTTTTATTCTTTTTATTTTATACATTGATTGTTTAAGTTTTTTAGATGATGCTAAATTGTTGATTTTACGTTTTTTAAGCTCGAAAAGGTATGCGCATATCCTATAAAATCTAGGTATTAAATTTTATTTATTATGTTTTCTAAAGACACGTGTCGCACCACTAGGAAATGTGGTTAGTAAAGAGCACTCACAATAATAGTGGTATATTTAAGGTCTTTAGATGATGCTAAATTGTTGATCATATAGTAGGTATAAAAGTGATATGGCTTTCTTGGTATTTTATAATTTCATAGAGAATAGACATGCCCGGATCATGATTTGAGCTAGGTCCAAATAAAATATTAAGCTTGACTAAAGTTCTCCGACAAAGCTCTTGCATGCATATTTTTAATTATTTTTTCATGTTTTTCCATTTCTATTAGCTTGAACCTAGGTCCATGCGCATGATAGAGGAGCAAATAATTTATGAAGAGTAAGGCTAACCTCTAGAAAATGAGATATATCTTGTAAATATCAGGTTCAATGTAATGATTTTTTGTTGAAAATGAAGCTAAGTGTATTTAGGTTACCGAATATAAAAAATTGGCTATGTTTGCCGCTATAAATACATTCTTCTTTTGATCGCAACAAATAGAAAAAACTATTTACATCACCTATTTCTTTAAATCTAATATCACTTATTCGTATCTTTCCATAGTATAAAAAAGGTATTACATTATATTATAACTTTTTTAAAATAGGAAGAACTTGTATTAATGTAGTATAGCATGTTACAATCATGATCTAAATATGGGGGCATATGAATTGGGATGAACATGTAGAAGAGAGTTTAGCACGCGCGTGCCGCGCGGGCATTGCGACTAGTAGGGTTAAAAGGAGCCACCACGTTCGCCGAGAGGGCCAAGAAATTCCCACGTTAATCTAAAAAGGAGAAGAATATATGTCGTCGGATTTTATGAAGATCTAACGGTCCATATTATTCATTTAATCTAAAAAGAAAAAGAATATATGTCGTCCGATTTAATGAAGATCTAACGGACCATATTATTCCGTTAGTCCAAAAAACAGAAAAAATATTGCCATTGAATTTTATGAAGAACTAAAGGTCTAGATGAACTCCATGTCAAAACAAATTAGGACTCCTTTTGTCTCTTTTTCTTTTGCCAAATTAGGTGTCCCTTCGTTGAGATAAAAGATTATGTGGAAAAAATGAAAAATGACTCAATGGTCTCTCCAAAAATATTACGATTGCAAATACGATGCGATAAAAAAAGAATGTAAAAGTGAAACAAGAATTGATGGTCTCTACCTCTTATCATGGCTAATAAACAGAAACGAAAAACGGCATATGTACCTCTCTCACTATATCTCATCTCGAATTGGAGACTTGGGAGTGATGTTGATGGCAGCATAGAATCTATGCTCATGAAAGACGTGGTGATACTTCAATTCCAGCGGTATAGAGAAACTTTAGATAGGATGCCAGTGAATGCATATGAGCTACCTGCTTGCAATTTGTGTATGAGTGACTACACCATGCTGACATAGAAGAGAAATAGTGACCTGTTTGGTTCGCGTTCGTAGCTCGCCACAACGCTCCACAACTCTCACGCCTAGGCCATCAGCATAGGGACATGCTACCGCACACTCCAGGACGAATATACCGTAAATTCCCCGCAACGGCGTACTGGGAGGGTCACGGTGAAATCCCGGATGGTTCCCGGTCTGCTTTTTTCTAGCGGAGTTCGCATATCCTTCATTCGCCACATAGCGCCAACTGCGTCTGGCCTTCGCGATCTTCCCCCGTCGCCGACCCCCAAGCACCGCACCCCGTCCGCCGCCACACGGCCATCTTGGAGAAAGCGGGCGCCGCCAGCAAGGAGCCGCCGCCTAGCCTCCTCACGCCTGATCTGCTCGGGGGAAGAGTGGATCTGCGGTGGGGACGGCTTGCCTCTGTCGCCGCAACTGTTCCCGGCGAGGTAGGTGGCTAGAAGCGCTTGCCGCTGCCGACGAGGAGCCGGCGGCGTGCAGCCAGCTATCGCCACCACCATGGCTCCACACAGCCAGGGCCAGGCCTTTCCGCGCGCCGCCGCCCCGGGGAGCCGCGCGAGCCCCGCTGGCCACCCAAGGCCACGCGCCGCCGCGCTGGGAGCCACCGCCCGCGGGCAGCTGCTACTGATGGCCGCCCCGCCGTCGCACTCCACTTGCCTCGGGTACGTGCCCCAGTCCTCCGTGATGAGTTCATACATGGCCGCGCGGGGCTTCCCCTTCACCGAGTGACTCGAGCCACGGGAACACGACGTAAGAGAAAGGCACCGTGACGTGCTTCTGCGAGAACGCGTCGATGTGATACCACTGGCAGCACACCAGCGAGGCGGCCTCCGGTTGCGCGGGTCCTCCACGAACCCCATCACCAGGTGTAGCAGCTCCTCAGGCACCCAGCCGCCGCCGATGCTCAGCGCGCAGGTGAGCCATCGCGACTCCAGCACCTCCCCGCTCAGTGGGAAGAGAGAGAGGAGCCGGTGGCACGGCGTGGCAGGGGAGCCGGCGGATGAAGAGTACGCAAACAAAAGAATATTCTAGCCCGATGACGCCGAAGTAATTCACGTAGCAACAAAAGATTATTTTAATATAAAATATTCTTTTTATTATAATTTCATGTTACCACAATAAAATATAATGATAAAAATATGACAATATTGTATTTGTTCTTTGGATAAAAAACGATAATGAAACAAAAATATTTAAAGTAAAAAGGTACTAAGCTTATAAAGAGAAAATTTAGCTATCCGCTCTGTTTGCGCGGGCCACCTCGCCGAGAGGACCAAGAAATTCCCACGTTAATCTAAAAAAGAGAAGAATATATGCCGTCGGATTTTATGAAGATCTAACGGTGTATATTATTCAGTTAATTCAAACGTTAATCTAAAAAGAGAAGAATATATGCCATCGGATTTTACGAAGATCTAACGGTCTATGTTATTATGTTAATTCAAAAAAGAAAAGAATATATGCCGTCGCGGTACATATTATTCCGTCCGCCGCCACCCCTCCGTGGTCGTTACACGATCATCTGTGGCTGCCGAATGAGCCATCCAATGTCCCTGCCGCGCAGCCGTCCGTGGCCGCTGTAGGAGGCCTCCACGGCTACACCGTCACCGCATCGCCATTTGCGGCCGCCACGAGAGCCCTCCACCGCCGCCGCGTGGCCGTCTGTGGCCATCACGGGAGTCTTTCGCCGTCGTCGTGTGATCGTCCGTCGTCCTCGCCGCTATGGCCGCTGCGGGAGCTGCCCGCGTGCCTTCGGTGTTCGGGGTCCAGCCGCCGTGCGAGCCACCCAATGTTGCCGCCGCGCAGCCATCTGTGGCCGACGTAGGAGGCCTCCACGGCTCAATAATCACCGTGTGGCCGTTCGCGGCCGCCGCGGGAGCCCTCCACCGCCGCCGCGCGGCCTCTGTGGCCGCCGCGGGAGTCTTTCGTCGTCGTTGTGTGATCGTCTGCCGTTGTCACCACTGCAGGAGCCGCTCGCGCATCTTCGGTGTTCGGGCTCGGGCTGCTCCGCGCGCCACTGGAGGCCAGCGAGGCTGAAGGGTGCCGGTCGGGTAGACGGGCACCCATCGCTACCGCTGCCACCACTAGAGAGAGGGGAGATAGAGGGAGAGATAGAGTGGGAGAGGGTGAGTGGTGGCGTCGATGAAAGAAAAAGGAGAAAATGAGATGGGTGGACTCACGTGTTGTTGGTATAAAATATAAGATATAGAGGATAACGGGTGCAGAAGAAACTGATATAGACGAGAGAATCCCACGTTAATCTAAAAAAGAGAAGAATATATGCCGTCGGATTTTACGAAGATCTAACGGTCTATATTATTCCGTTAATTCAAACGTTAATCTAAAAAAGAGAAGAATATATGCCGTCGGATTTAATGAAGATCTAACGGTCCATATTATTCCGTCCGTCGCCACCCCTCCGTGGTCGTCACGCGGCCGTCTGTGGCTGACGCACGAGCCATCCAATGTCGCCGCCGCGCAGCCGTCCGTGGCCGCTGTAGGAGGCCTCCACGGCTACACCGTCACCGCATTGCCATTCGTGTCCGCCACGAGAGCCCTCCACCGCCGCCGCGTGGCCGTTTGTGGCCATCACGGGAGTCTTTCGCCGTCGTCATGTGATCCTCCGCCGTCCTCGCCGCTACGGAGAAACTGAGGTGGTGTAGCGTTCAACATTGAGCGGTGGACATCACATTGATTTGCACATTTTATTGATGAAATGTGCTTAGATTTAGGACGTTCACCAAGGTTGTGAGCACAATGAGAAAGAAAAAAATCTCCATATCCGAAGGGAGTGAATCGCTGCTCGGATTGATCATCACATGTCCACGCTCAGCACTCATGGAAGATTATCAAAAGGTTTACCCACACTCAAACCTGTTTGATGGTCTTCGTTAACGAGTTAGTGTAAGAAGGAGCCGATTTAGGAAAAACAAAGCGAAGAAACTCAGGTGTATTACGACTTTGATGATGGGCGTGCTTGCCATGCACATGTGTTCACATGGAAGTTGAGTAACAATAGGCTGGACAAAGAAATACTTCTCTTAATGCCCGATACAATTATGCAACAGTAAACTACTGTCAATATATCATTCACTAGATCTGGCATCAACCATGTCTATATATTACTCAATCTTTTACCGAAGGAGGAAAAAGACAAAAGATTGGTCCATAACCGTGATAGGCATCCATTGGTTACTGCAGCCTAAATCATCATTGCATAATTAGTAAAATAGTAGTATTTTTCTCATAATATTATCTCGGATAACATTTTCTTGGTGTGATTGATTACTCTCTATATTTGATTTCCTCCCTCCTTAAGCTTTCCTTCGTGCTATTCCATTCTAACCAATTAAACCGCGAAAAATATTTTAATAAAATTATATTTAAGTTAAAAAAAACCTAAATATGAATATAAAAGACTAGCTACCCGCGCAAATTTGCACGGGCCACCTTGCTAGTTCCTAGATAAAATCTAGAAAAATACGACACTCATGCTGAGTCGAGGACTTGAACCTAGGTGGCCAGGTTCCACCACAGCGAACCTTAGCAACCAATCTATGATCTGTTCGCCATGAACTGGATAGTTAAATCACTTTTCCAAAAAAATGAAAAAAAATCTTATTATGAGATATTACTATTTAAATTTCTCATTATTATAAAAGGTTCCTTCCATAATATTTTGTTTTAAATGCTCGAATCAAATTTCAAGAAGTTTCCAAAAAAGGAAAAAAGAGGTGGCAAAATTACCCATAATGGAAGGTGACGATTATTTGAGATCTTCATTTGTAAGCACCTTGTGTTATTATTTCGTCAATAGTATGATCTACCGCCCAGTCTTTTATAGGCCTTCACAGGGTTAGAGTGCTTGTGCATGCTACAGATGAGTGTGTGTATGAATATCAGAATATCTATGTTGTGTTTCATGAAAAAAGACAGAGAACTTTGTTGATAGAATACACTCGACGGCAGCAGAAGCTGGCAAATCCTACGCGACGTGGCTGCAGGCCCATGGATTATAAACTATAGGCACCATGGAAGAGGGTGGCCGTGACAGCTTCCTAACCATACCATACTACAACATTTCAAATTTCAACACTAGCTTACTCAGCTCAGTGATCTGCGCATTGCACTTCGTTCCGTTCTACGCCATGGCGTGGGCGTTCGTCGCCGGCGACGGCGTGGCCGCGGAGGTGCTGACGGCGCGGTTCGCGCGGCAGGTGGTGTCGGGGCGGTGGTTCACGCTATTTGCGTGCCTGCTGATCCTGTCGGCGTCGGGCGCCACCTACGCCTTCAGCATCTACTCCCGGGCGCTCAGGTCGTCGCTGGGCTACGACCAGCGCGCCGTCGCCACGCTGGCCTTCTTCAAGGACCTCGGCAGCAATGTCGGCGTCCCCGCGGGGCTCCTCAATGAGGTGGCCCCGCCGTGGGCCGTGCTCGCCGCCGGCGCCGCCATGAACCTCGCCGGATACCTCATGGTCTACCTCTCCCTCGCCAGCCGCGTCGCGCGCCCGCCCCTCTGGCTCATGTGCGCCTACGTCTGCGCCGGCGCCAACTCGCAGGCGTTCGCCGGCACCGGCGCGCTCGTCACCTGCGTCCGGAACTTCCCAGAGGGCGGCTGCGGCACCGTGCTCGGCCTGCTCAAGGGCTACGTCGGCCTCAGCAGCGCCATCCTCGCGCAGGTCTACCTCGCCCTCTACAGCGGCGGCGACGCCAGGTCGCTCGTGCTGCTCATCGCCTGGCTCCCCGCCGCTGTCTCCATCGTGTTCCTCGGCACCGTCCGCGTCGTGCCGCCGCCGCCTCGCCGTGGGAGCCGCGACGTGTTCCTCTGCTTGCTCTACATCTCCGTCGCACTCGCGGTGTACATCGTCGTCATGATCGTCGTGCAGAGGCAGACCAGCTTCTCGCGCGCCGCCTACGCCGCCTCCGCCGCCGGGCTCCTGCTCCTCCTCTTCCTTCCCCTCAGCGTCGTAGTCAGGCAGGAGTACCGGATCAAGAAGGAGCTCGATGAGGACTCTCTCCACGCGGCGCCCATGTCAGCGACCGTCGTCGTCGTTGAGAAACCCACTGCCTTGCCAATGACGACAGAGCCAGCACCGCCGCGATCACCGCCGTCGTCTTCGTCCTGCCTCGTCGCCTTCTTGAGGCACACATTCAGCCCACCGGCGCACGGCGAGGACTACTCGATCCTGCAGGCGCTGGTGAGCGTCGACATGCTGATCCTATTCCTGGTCATCACCTGTGGCGCCGGCGGCACGCTGACGGCGATCGACAACATGGGCCAGATCGGGCAGTCCCTTGGGTACCCGTCCAAGAGCGTGGACGCCTTCGTCTCCCTCACTAGCGTCTGGAACTACGCCGGCCGCGTCGCCGCCGGCTACGCCTCGGAGGCGCTCCTGTCACGCTACGGGCTTCCGCGGTCGCTGGCGCTGACGCTGGTGCTCCTGCTCTCCTGCGCCGGCCACCTCCTCATCGCCTTCGGCGCGCCGCGCGGCACGCTCTACGCGGCGTCGGTGCTCGTCGGCTTCTGCTTCGGCACGCAGTGGCCGCTGCTCTATGCCGTCATCTCCGAGTTGTTCGGGCTCAGGCGCTACCCCACGCTCTACAACCTCGGCGCTGTCGCGAGCCCCGTCGGCACGTACGTTCTCAACGTGCGTGTCGCGGGGCGGCTCTACGACGCCGAGGCCGCGAGGCAGCACGGCGGCGCCGGCGGCGGGGTGAAGACGTGCGTCGACGTGTGTTGTGATATGATCCAAATTCACCTACGGAGCGAAGCGGAGGCCCATCACCAGAGGTTTGGGCCGGAGCGAAGGGGTACTGTGTTTTTCTCTCATGAGCGCACAATTTAGTCCCACATCGGCAACGCAACCAAGCACGGTCACGTGAGCTGGCTATATAATAGAGCTTCGCCCTTGATGAATAATCATCCTCTTGTAAGCCGCCAATAGGCGTTGTAAACACACATCTGATATAGTAAAGTTTTGCTGGCTGGCGCCCGTGGTTTTTTCCCTTCTACGTTGGGAGGGTTTTCCACGTTAAAAATCTCGTGTCTCCTGCGGTTTGATTCCTTTACTTCTTGTCGTTTATTCGTCATCATTTATAACAAGTGGTACCAGAGCCGGTTTCAGATTCGGTTTCCTTGATGTCGACGACGATGAAGTTTGATCTACCGCTGTTGGATTACAAGACGAGGTTCGCGTTGTGGCAAGTCAAGATGCGGACTGTTCTGGCGCAAACTCATGATCTTGATGAGGCGCTGGATAAGTTTGGTGGCAAGTCATCCAACGAATGGTCTGATGAGGAGAAGCGCAAGGATCGTAAGGCTCTGTCTTTAATTCAGCTTTATCTGTCTAATGACATTTTGCAAGAATGTCTGCAGGAACAGACTGCTGCAGCACTCTGGTTAAAACTGGAATCGATCTGTATGTCTAAGGATCTAACCAGTAAGATGCACATGAAGTTGAAGCTGTTCACGCTCAAGATGAAGGAGGGTGATTCGGTGATGAGCCATATATCTGTGTTCAAGGAGATCGTTTCTGACCTAGCGTCGATGGAGGTCAAGTATGATGATGAGGACTTAGGTCTCCTATTGTTATGTTCTCTGCCAAACTCTTTTGTAAATTTCCGTGACACCTTGTTGATTAGCCGTGATGAACTAACCGTTTCGGAAGTTTATGAGGCACTCCAATCTAGGGAAAAGATGAAAGGCATGGTGCAGTCTGACGGATCGTCGTTGTCCAAGGGCGATGCTTTGCAAGTGAGAGGCAGACCGGAGCAGAGATCTTCAAATGAAAGTAATGATCATTACAAGAGCCAAGAAAGTAGAGGTCGTTCTAAGTCCAGACCACCCAAGAAGTTCTATAAGTATTGCAAGAAGAAATCACATTTTATTGAGGAGTGTTGGAAGCTTAAGAACAAAGAGAACAGAAAAAATAATTCGGATGGTAATGCCTCTATTGTTTCTGGTGCTGGGAATACTTCTGATTTAGGAGATTGTCTGATTGTTCTTGCTGGTTGTGTTTCTCATCATGATGAATGGATACTTGATTCTGCATGTTCGTTTCATATCTGCACTAACAGAAATTGGTTTAGTTTGTTTAAGCCTGTGCAGAAAGGAGATATTGTGCGTATGGGAGAGGATAATTCGTGTGACATTGTGAGGATCGGCTCAGTTCAGATCAAGGCTCATGATGGCATGACACGCATGCTACAGAATGTGAGATACATACCAGGGATGACCAGAAATCTGATTTCGCTCAGCACACTTGATGGAGAAGGATTCAAGTACTCCGGTTCAGGCGGAGTTTTAAAGGTATCAAAAGGTTATCTGCTTTGTTTAGTAGGTGATCTGAATTTTGCAAAGTTATATGTCCTAAGAGGAAGTACTTTACATGGTTGTGTTTCCGCTGCTGCTGTTAGTAATGCTGAACCTAATAAGACTAACCTTTGGCATATGCGTCTTGGACATATGAGTGAACTTGGTATGGCATAATTGATGAAGAGAAACCTACTGGATGGTTGTATTTTGAGTAGCAAGAAGTTCTGTGAGCATTGTATTTTCGGGAAGCATAAAAGGGTAAAGTTCAACACTGCTGTTCATACCACCAAAGGTACTCTTGATTATGTACATGCTGACTTATGGGGTCCTTCTCGTAAGCCTTCTTATGGTGGTGCTCGTTACATGCTTACTATTATTGATGACTACTCGAGAAAAGTATGGCCTTATTTTACGAAAAATAAAGATGATACTTTTGCTGCTTTTAAAGATTGGAAAGTGATGATAGAAAGGCAAACCGAAAGGAAGGTGAAGGTGCTTCGTACTGATAATGGTGGAGAATTTTGTTCTGCTGTATTTAATGATTATTGCAGGCAGGAAGGCATTGTCAGGCACCACACCATACCGTATACTCCGCAGCAAAACGGTGTGGCTGAGCGCATGAACAAGACCATCATCTCGAAGGCTCGTTGCATGTTGTCCAATGCACGGATGAGCAAGCGTTTTTCGGCTAAAACAGCTAACACCGCATGCTACTTGATAAACAGGCCGCCTTCTATTCCACTTAATAAGAAAACACCTATTGAGGTATGGTCTGGCACACCCGCTGATTATTCACAGTTGAAAGTTTTTGGCTGCACTGCTTATGTTCATGCTGATAATGGAAAATTGGAGCCTAGAGCTATTAAATGTCTTTTTCTTGGTTATGGTTCGGGAGTTAAAGGATATAAGTTGTGGAATCCCGAAACTAAAAAGACTTTCATGAGCAGGAGTGTTGTTTTCAATGAATCTGTGATGTTTAATGATAGTTTGTCCTCAGATCATGTTCCAGATAATTTTGATAAAGGGTTGCAGCATATGAGCGTGCAGGTGGAGCATGTGAGTGATGAGAAAAAGTGTGCATGTACAACAACATGTGCATGATGATACAGACGAGCAGGAGGAGCCGCCTGTGGATGATCAGGAAAATCAGGCTGTTGATGATGAGGCTCATGATGATGTTCAGCACTTACCACATGTTTTGCATCTAGAGGAGGATTTACGTATTGCTCAGCGCAAGTCAAAGAGAAATTGTGGACCTCCTAAACGTCTCATTGATGAGTGTAATCTAACCCATTATGCTTTGAGTTGTGCTGAACAGGTGGAGAATTCACATGAGCCGGCCACATATGTTGAGGCCATTGATTGTGCTGATAAAGAGAAGTGGATTTCTGCTATGCATGAGGAGATGCAGTCACTTGAGAAGAATCACACATGGGATGTTGTACCATTGCCAAAGAAGAAGAAGACAGTCCGCTGCAGGTGGATCTTTAAGAGAAAGGAGGGTTTATCTCCAAGCGAGCCTCCAAGGTATAAGGCAAGGTCAGTAGTGAAAGGCTATAGTCAAATTCCTGGTGTTGATTATAATGATGTTTTCTCTCCTGTGGTAAAGCATAGTTCCATTCGTACATTCTTTAGTATTGTTGCTGCACATGATCTTGAGCTCGAGCAGTTAGATGTGAAGACTGCATTTCTGCACGGTGAACTTGAGGAGGATATATACATGGACCAGCCAGAAGGGTTCATAGTGCCAGGCAAGGAGAATTTTGTGTGCAAGTTGAAGAGATCCTTGTATGGTTTGAAACAGTCCCCTCGTCAGTGGAATAAAAGGTTTGATTCATTTATGTTGTCGCACGGCTTTAAGAGGTCTAAATTTGATAGTTGTGTTTACATCATGCATGTTAATGGATCACCTATTTATTTGCTCATTTATGTTGATGATATGTTGATTGCTGCCAAGAGTAAAGTCGAAATTGCTAAGTTGAAGAAATTATTGAGTAGCGAATTTGACATGAAAGATCTTGGTGCTGCTAAGAAAATTTTGGGCATGGAAATTATTAGAGATAGAAAATCTGGTGTGCTATTTCTTAGTCAGCAGAATTATATTAAGAAAATTCTTCAGCGTTTCAACATGGATGATGCTAAGCCTGTCAATACTTCTATTGTACCTCATTTTAAATTGTCAGCTGCTCAGTGTGCTAGTACAGATCAGGATATTGAGTACATGTCCAGAGTTCCTTATTCTAGTGCTGTTGGTTCTTTGATGTATGCCATGGTCTGTTCTCGTCCGGATTTATCTTATGCTATGAGTCTGGTTAGTAGATATATGACTAATCCTTGTAAAGAACATTGGAAGACAGTTCAGTGGATTTTTAGGTACCTCAGAGGCACTGCAGATTCTTGTCTGAAGTTTGGCAGAACTGAGAAGGGACTTATTGGCTATGTTGATTCAGATATTGCTGCTGATGTTGATAGGCGAAGGTCGCTCACAGGTTATGTGTTCACTGTTGGCAGTTGTGCTGTGAGCTGGAAAGCTACTTTGCAGTCTGTTGTGGCTTTGTCTACTACTGAGGCAGAATATATGGCTATTGCTGAGGCGTGCAAGGAATTAATTTGGCTGAGCGGATTATACTCTGAGCTGGTTGGGGCTGATTCTTGCATTGATTTATATTGTGACAGTCAAAGTGCTATTTACCTTACCAAAGATCAGATGTTCCATTAGAGGAGAAAGCATATTGACGTCAAGTATCATTATGTACGAGATGTGGTTGAAGAAGGTAAGCTGAAGGTATGCAAGATCAACACTCATGATAATCCAGCTGATATGATGACTAAACATGTTCCTGTTGCTAAGTTTGAGCTGTGCTCAAGCTTAGTTGGTTTAGTTAATTAGCCCAAGAGGCTATTTGGTGCCAGTTGTATTTTTCTTCATGATGATTCAGGATGAAGTGAAGATGCTGCAAGAGAATTTGTCTCAAGGTGGAGTTTGTTGTGATATGATCCAAATTCACCTACGGAGCGAAGCGGAGGCCCATCACCAGAGGTTTGGACCGGAGCGAAGGGGTACTGTGTTTTTCTCTCATGAGCGCACAATTTAGTCCCACATCGGCAACGCAACCAAGCACGGTCACGTGAGCTGGCTATATAATAGAGCTTCGCCCTTGATGAATAATCATCCTCTTGTAAGCCTCCAATAGGCATTGTAAACACACATCTGATATAGTAAAGTTTTGCTGGCCGGCGCCCGTGGTTTTTTCCCTTCTACATTGGGAGGGTTTTCCACGTTAAAAATCTCGTGTCTCCCGCGGTTTGATTCCTTTACTTCTTGTCGTTTATTCATCATCATTTATAACAGCGTGGAGTGCTTCAGGAGGTCGTTCCTGATCATCGCGGACGCCACGGTGGCCGGCGCGCTCGTGTCGCTGGTGCTCGTGTGGAGGACGAGGGAGTTTTACAGGGGCGACATTTATGCCAAGTTCAGGGATACGGTGGCGGCCGGTGAGGAGACGCCGGGAGTGGTGGCGGAGCTGCGGCTGACCCAAGGAGGCACTGGAGTTAGATCAGTTCAGTCAACGGAAGGCAATGAGACGGCTCGCTAGATGTTTGGAGTTGACATGGTCAATAACTCAAAATACACTACCGTGCTCTTTAAAGCCAACACAAGAACCCCAACGTACAAAGCCAAACTTGTGTCCTTGGCTCTTTGCCTTGAGTAATCAAGCCCTTGTTTAGATGCAAAATTTAGGGGTGGAATTTGACCCGGCCCCTTATAGTATGTGCGCCATAGTATTTCGTTTGTATTTGTGAAAAATTGTGCAAAAATTGATTAATTATGCTCAAAATGTTTGTCTCGCAGAGTACAACAAAACTTTTGATTTCTGTTAGAGTGTGGAGAGAATGAAAGGAATGAATGATTCTCTTAATTTGAACAGTGAATGTTTACATATATATACAAGCCCAAGGGGCACAAGCCCAAGGGGCATGGGTTGCCACCCGAAATGACATATCCCTTCGGAGAGGCCCTTTCGCTAATACAATTGATCACTAATATACTAAACTATATTATTTGTAACACTCCCCCTTGATCAATTGGTCTTGTAAATGTCTTTCTGTTCAACAATTCTAATCTAGAATCTTTGGAAAAACCTATTAGGAAAAAAACCAAAGTATATATATACCATGCAAGACTTCTTCAAAACCCATTGGAAAAAATAAGAAGTAGCACCATGATATATGTGTGATTTCAATGTTAATAGACCCTTTAAGTATTCTTAAAGTCATAGTCTAAAAACAATTTGATCAAAATCAATGTCAACATATTATCTCTAGAAAAACCTCAGTGAGGAAAAATGGATAATGTGACATCTTGATCAATTGCTACTTGTATACGTAGACTGTTGTGTGGGAAAAACTCCTCTGAATCTTGTAGGAAAAATACGAGGAGAAACCACGTTGTATACGATGGATGACCATCTTATGGATAAAAACTCCTCCAAAACCCAGTGGAAAAAACTTGAGGAGAAATGTATATATGTCATGGGAAAAACTCCTTAAAACCCCTGAGGAAAAAATATAGGAGAAAATGTTGTATGACATATGTAATGTATATTGCCTCATTAAAAACCTATGTACGAGAAAAACCTTGACAGGAAAACTTATTAGGAAAAGAGTGCAATATCTATAATCAGAAAATTATATACAGGGTATATCAGAGGATTTACTCCCCCTGATGCTTGCAAATCTTTGAGCCGTCTCATACCTATTCCAAAGGTAGGGACTTTGTGATTAAATCTGTAAGATTATCACATGATTTGGTTTGCAAGATTTAACCCGTATTCATTTGTGCGATACAGTCATAATTACCTTCATAGATAATTATTGGTTTTCGCGATTGAACCAAATACCACATGACATTGTATGTGATTTATCATTCTGCGAAGTCATACACATTCATGTGATGCTTCATATAACTTCTGAAGCTTTACACTATACATGTTGCATGAATGATTCTTATTCGGAATATCAAGCCCTTCAGGAACTTTCATATAGATATCCAAATCAAGTGACTCATAAAGATATGCAGTCACAACTTCCATGAGATCCATGGATAGACCTTTCTGTTCTGCCAATGGTATTAAATATCGGAATGTTATAGTACTCATAACTGGAGATTATGATTCATCAAAATCGATGACGGGTTTCTGCGTGAACCATTGTGCTACAAGCCTCGCTCTATTATTCACCACCTCGTTTTGATCCCACAGAAAAATATTCCGAGGAGTAGGTGCCGTTGCGGCAAATACCTCTCAATTTGAGCGAGTGCAATTCTACCTCGATTGCTACTTTTCATTTGATCCATTCGAAGTGCTGATGCACTGCCTAGGTCTTATGTTTGGATCGGTTGAAGGGTTATTTGCAATGTTGACAGGGTAGTGTCGACAATTGTAGTCTTTCAGTTAAATGATTCTCTAGAATCAATATAATTAGTGGGAATTTTATTTACCCTTTCCGACTCTGTTGATTTCCCAATACAGTAGAGTCAGTGTTGATTTCCCAATACAATAGAGTCAGGGTCTTCCGATGTCCCAGCACCAAAATCTGTGTGCACACTTGTGCTGGGTTTGTGATGTTTTTGTTAAACATATATGTTATTTGGACTTTCAATATCCAATTGGCGTCTATCAACTTGACGTTGATATGCATTTACTGCTTTGGAAGTAACCTTCCATTTTCTGCGGATATCCTTTACAACTGTACTTTTCCCCCTCTTATTTTGACTTGAGAGATATTGAGTAGGAATTGCTACTCTTTCTTAACAGCAGGATTAGTGACACCTTTATAATCAGTAAATGCTTCTGGCAGATTATTTGCAATGCTTTGCAAATGTATAACTTCTGAACTTCATGTCCAGATTCTATAGTACGTAGATCATTAGGACTGAATACCGAAGGTATTTCAATTTATTTCCTGGCATTATGTATGGTACATATTGTCTCCCCCTAATGCTAGGAAATCATCCATATCGATGATGCAATCAGCATAATGGGCAGTATCTAAGTCTCCTATAGGAGGCTCGAGGTATTTTATGATTGACGGAGATTTATACCTCACATATATCCTCATTTGTCTATGGAGGCCCATTGATGTACGCTGCAGTGGTGAAATCGGTACGTATACAACACTACCAAATTTTCGCATATGGGAAATATTTTAGTGATTCCCACGTACTAACTGCATCGGGGGGAACCGTATGATATGCAGTAGGTCTGATTTGAATCAAGTCATCGGTGTGTAAGACCGTATGACCTCCAACATGGTGTTGGAAATATGCAATTCAATAATAATGGTCTAGCAATTAATTAACTTCTCTTGAAAAAGATATTCGGGTAATCCATTTTTATGTACATAAGGTACAAAATGTTCCACATTAATGCCTAAAGCTATGCGATAGTAATCGAAGGCTTTTGAGAAAAAACAGCGGCATTGTCAATCCTTATGGATTTTTCGGATAATTTGCTCTTAATTTGATAATTTGAGCAATAAACCTTGCAAATGCATGGTTTCTTGTGGACAATAAACACACATGGGACCATCTAGTAGATACATCAATACCAAGAAGTACCTAAATGGCCCACTAAATGGATAAATAAGACTACAAATGTTATCTTGAATACGTTCAAGAAATTGTAGTGGTTTAGCCTCGATCTTAAGATAAGAGGGTCTTAAGATTAATTTCCCTGTGGCACATGCAGTGCGTACATAATCTGAAGGTTTGGGAAATTTATGTGATGACCAATTGAATTGCCGATAATTTTCCGTATCATCTCAACTTCAGGATGACCTAGGCGACATGCCATGTCTTGAAGATATCAAGATTCTGAAAATTATCGTATATGCAACATGTCGTACGGGTTTGATGTATGTGTAATACAATCCAGATGGTAATGAAGGAAATCTCTCAAGCTATTGCTTGCTATATCCGTCATTTTTATGATGAATATATATTCATTATTGTTGTCATTACGAGTTTCAATATGGAAACCATTACGACGGATATCTTTATAACTCAGTATTAGGATACATGAGTGCAGCCTCAAGTTCTAGTTTAGTACCAATAGGGAGAACTATGTACAACAACAACAACAACAACAACAACAACAACAACAACAACAACAACATAGCCTTTTGTCCCAAGCTAGTTGGGGTAGGCTAGAGGTGAAACCCAAAAAAGAAAAAAAAAACAGAAAAAGAGTTAGAAGAAGGCAGAAAAGAAAGAAAATATCACGGCTCAGGCACATTAATCCCACCATCACAAAATCGCGATCAGCGATAGTTGTGATGTTTCCTTTACTCTTGGAAAGAGTTTGGAAATATTAAATTTCCCTGATTATTGTATTAGTGGTACTTTTGTCCACTAAACAAATTTCCTTTTCCAAATGGATTGTTCCCGTAGGATAATCTCAAATGAGCAAATCAAATATCTAAAGAATTTGATTCACTGGATTATATATAAATACACGATACTTATGAAAACTTATTTGTACAACACATCACAAGATTTCATAAAAATAACTTAGAGAATTAATTCTCTGGGGACCAAGTCAGATAGTTGCTACCATCTGCTCATACGCTACAAGTTTAGTGAAATCTCTATTGAATATATGAGCCATTTTCAAACATGAGATATCATGTATGGAATTAATTTACTAATGTAAATTAAATTGTGTTGTATGCATGTAAAATATTCAATGTAAGATATTTCTTACAGTAAAAATTAAGGTAAAGGACAATATGCAGTGTAACTGCTTAAAATATTATTTTAATTTCTGATGTAATATGTGACTTGATAGTCATATGTCCATTTATATGAATTTTGGATGTACACAATGAAGGTAGTCATCAAAAGATGTAGACCTCGCAGTGATGAGCAAATAAATTGCTGCCTAAAAGCCTGGATATCAGGGCAAATAAGTTCAAAGCAACTTATCGCAGCCAGTGCCTAGGGTGCATCACCTTGTGTTGTTCCAAAAATCATATTTAATATTCCTTAATTTCAATTTTGCATGATAGAACTCATAGAGTTAATGCCAAAAATTATAAATAAAATAATGGCATATGAAAATATTAATATTGTTCCGAATGTAAAATGCGTTAAACCATACAATCAAATTATCAAAATTTTAATAGACACAAGATAGATAATCTCTATGTCAAAGACAAAGAGTAGATCTTTATAGTAGGCAAATATATTGCTGCCTAAGCACGGTCTCAGGGCAGAATAATTCATAAGGAATTAAACGCAGCCAATGCGTTTAGGACTCTACTATCTTGTGTTTATCAAAATAATATGATAAAAATATCGATATGTTCAACAAATGCAAGATCAAATAATGCTGAATTATTGTGGTAATCATAGCATTCATAATGCAATGGTTCAAATACCGTAGGGTATTACAAGTTAACACATACAAATATGTATAGAACAAAACTATACACTAAATATTCAGAACAGGAATAATCCAAATTCAGAGAAAAAGACCCAAGGAGAAATCTGGCCAATAGGCTGATTTTTTTTTCTTCTACTGTGCAGCCCACGACGACTTGGCCAAATATGGACGCCGGCCGCCGCCGTTGGCTAGCGGTGCGAGCGCGTGCAGTCGCTGCGGCCGGTCCGTCGGTGCCGCTTCCGCGCAGGAGGGCAGAAAGGCGGGTCACCACCGCCGTCCTTGGGCATCCTCTGAGGAGGTCGCCACTGCCGCTGCCTCACGGGCGGGCGCCACCGATGCTGCCCCATCCTCGCGTGCAGGCTCCACCGTCGCGAGCGCGTATGCGGAGCCCCGCTGCTGGTCGGTCGCCTCTGTTGTTGAAATCTAGTTGGGGTCGTGGAGGCCATCGGCTTCCAAAATTCCTGCATGTACAGAGATCCAAGAACAGTAGTGATAGAGATGTAAAAATTGATTGGGTTTAAGATTAAAGTCATGTTCCTGTAGTGGCTTTTCTTCAGGCGGAAAGAACTCGATCAGTTCTTGCCGTTCGGTCCAAGAGGATCAAGAGCAGTGGAAAACAAAAATAATCCTAAGCAATTCGTGTACAGCCCGCGCACGGAGTCACGTCCATGGCTTGTTCTTCTCTCCGCTGCAGTCGATGCAACGTTGTTGATCGAGATTGAGGCCGGTAGCCTCAATTTTCTTTTCTGGAGAACTCCGTCGCCGTGGTCATTTCCAGCGTTCCCATGATAGAAAAGTTCTCTGTTCTAGCGCTCAATGGAGAGGCTACAGTGCTGATAACTTGTTAGAGTGCGGAGAGAATAAAAGGAATGAATGATTCTCTTAATTTGAACAGTGAATGTTTATATATATATATATATATATATATATATATATATATATATATATATATATATATACAAGCCGGCAAAGCTCAAGGGGCATGGGTTGCCACACGAAAGGACATATCCCTTCGGAGAGGCCCTTTCGCTAATACAATTGATCACTAATATACTAAACTATATTATTTGTAACAATTTTATCTACATTTAATACTCTATGCATGTGCGGCATTTTAATGTGATGGGGATCTTCTTTTTGCATAGTGAATTTTAGGGGTGAAATTTGGGATCTAAACAGATCCCAAGTGTTGCTTGAAAATCCTGATTAGTTCGTATTTAAATGAATGTAGAACTAAATGTGATAAAAGCAAATACGTTAGTTAAATTACCCACTTCTACCATTAGTGTCACCAACTGCACTGTGATCAACGAAATAAGCGACATGCAAAAGCAGAAGCAAGACAATTTGTTCATGTTGTAATGGAAAAAAGATAGTGAAAGAAGGAATGGATTATTTTTTTTTAAGAACAGTACGGACGCAGACGCTCATACATATCCTATGAATACACGTATGCTAACCTTACCCTATGATCACCTCAGAGAGACTGGATCGATAGATCCAATCCTTAAATCACAAAGTCACCACTAGCGCCTCGTTGTCGACGAGTACGTCACCTATCAATGAAAGAATAGCGTCGATTAATTTCTAGAATAAATCTAGAAAATACGACATTTGTGCCGAGTCGAGGAATCGAACTCAGGTGGATAGATTCCACCACAAAACCTTACGAACTGATCTGATCAATTCCCAAGGAATGGATTAATCATTGATGGGCCCTGTTACCTATTTATACAAGGCCCGAGGGATACGGGGTTACCATGGGAAGGGACAAACCTTCCGAACGACCCTTCCAATTAGCAACGGCTAATGGCATCATTAACCACTAATAAACTAATTAATTATTAATTAATAAATTGATCATTAATTAAAGTCTTCGACGACACTCTGTCTTGATCAATTTGTTTCATGTAATCATAATTTCATTGTTTGATTATGTTATGGGAAAAAATCTTTCAAAAATCTTGTGAAAAAAATCTGAGAAGAAACCACGTAATCTATGATTGATAATCATCATATTCGAAAAAAACTCTTACTAAAACATTTTGAGAGAAAATATTGATATGTTATAAGAAAAACTCTTTAAAATATTTAAGGAAAAATATATGTCATATATGATTGCTTGGTAATACATTGCTTCACTAAAAATCTTTGTATGAGAAAAATCTTTATTGGAAAAAACTTATTGGAAAAGATTGGTAGGCCGACGGCTCGAGATGTTTGTGCTTGTCAACAAAAGGATCGAATCAAGCCGATTTGGTTCGGATTTAATCTTTGATCTAGAAAATAGGGGACTCTGCTAGAAAAAGTTAAAGACCTTTTTAAGCAAGTAAATCCAGAAAGGAATTGAAGTGAAGCAAGTAATCAGGACGAGCAAAAAAAAAGAGAACATAAGCTAGAGGCATCTAGAAGAAGAAAAAGAAAAGCAGAGAAAGAAGGAAGAATAAGCAGGCGAATACTGACGAGAACTCCAGATGGTTCACGAGACACGCCTCTGATCAACCTATAAATACCCTGCCTCGTCTCCAACCTCCAGCCATCAAGAAGAGCAAGCACACACAGCAACGCGTACAAACAGCCTTTGATCAATCCACTCGCACTCGATCAGCTTCCGAGCTCCACAAACCCCCCAACCGACGACAATGTCGCTGGTGAGGCGCAGCAACGTGTTCGACCCCTTCGCCGACTTCTGGGACCCCTTCGACGGCGTCTTCCGCTCTCTGGTCCCGTCCGTCACGTCGCCGGACCGCGACACCGCCGCCTTCGCCAACGCCCGCATCGACTGGAAGGAGACCCCCGAGGCGCATGTCTTCGAGGCCGACCTCCCCGGCATGAAGAAGGAGGAGGTCAAGGTCGAGGTGGAGGACGGCAATGTCCTGGTCATCAGCGGCGAGCGCAGCAAGGAGAAGGAGGACAAGAACGACAGGTGGCACCGCGTCGAGCGCAGCAGCGGCAAGTTCATGAGGAGGTTCCGCCTGCCGGAGAACGCCAAGACGGAGCAGGTGAAGGCCGGGATGGAGAACGGCGTGCTCACCGTCACCGTGCCCAAGGCCGAGGTCAAGAAGCCCGAGGTGAAGAGCATTGAGATCTCCGGTTAAGCGCGCAGCCATGGACGTGGGACGAAGATGTGACGATGATGCACTGGTTCCTGGTTGTTGTTGGTTGATGCGTCGCGTGTCATGCATGGTCTACTACGTACTTATTTCGCTTGGTTGAGTAATCTCTATCGTCTTGAGCATGTGTAAAAGTGAATAAAGATCATCTGCATCCTTCAGAGAGAGAACTGAGCACATGTGTTTTCCTTCTCTGTTTTGATGTTGGCACAATGCAGTACGAATTATGGGCCAGCTTGGTTGGATCCTAAAATTTTGGCATGTCAAGATTTTGGCCTACCAATTATTTGGCTGCCATTTGGATTCCTACTAAAATTTGGTCATGTCTCACGTTGAGCCTACCGAAACTGTTGACACCCAAAATTGACAGGCTGTGCAAATCGATCTGACCGGTGTGCACAAACCGGTCAGACCGGTTTGGATAATATTGTTAAAATGCAGATTGAACTTCACCATTGCGTAGCTCTCGTTGAGGCGATCAAGATGCGTATATAGAACTCCTAATTTGGACTCCGGATGAGAGAGTTATGACTTCGGCAAGATCTGCACTCGGGAAAAGAGGTCAGGCCGGTTTGGAATCCGGTAAGACCGGTTTTTAAGCTGTAATTCGAGTAGGTTTAGGTTTTCTGATGTAATCCCATATTGTAACCGACTCATGAGGGGTAAGACTTCCTGGCCTATAAATATAAAGGCTAGAAGGCCGATTGAGATAGATCCAATCGAATCAAACATTACTTTACCCTTTATCTCAAACCCTAATCTCTTCCAACCTCCATGCTACTCGTCCGCTGATCTCCACGACCAGAGATGACGTCCTAAGGCTCGCTGGTCGACCTAGGGCACGACGGCGACGTTCACACCCTGACGGGGTCCCTCCCGGGTGAGAGCTTCGACGGTCTTTGCTAGTTTGCTCGTAAACTAGTCGTTCTTCGCCACGTAAGTGCGTTGGTTATCTCTTTGCTGGTTTGCTCGTAAACCTTGCCGTCTTCCAACACGTAAGCTTGGTAGTTACCCTCATGAATAGTCGATTCCAGCGAAACCCTAGAAACCGGTCAGACCGGTTAAGCAAACCGGTCAGACCGGTTCGTGCGAACTTGCTGCTCTTCAGTTCGTTTCAAGTACTCTCGTGTGTTGACTGAGATTTGCGACAACACATTTTGGCGACTCCGCTGGGGAACAATAATTCTGGTTATTACAACCGAATTTTTCTACCCTAGCCTTGTGTTAATTGATCTACTATTTTGGTTCGCCCTTCTTATTGCATCTGGTCTCTTTAGACCGATTGCAAATATAATTGTGGTATTGCATCAGGCTACTCAAGCCGATTGCACTCTAATTTGCTTGTTGTCGCATATTAAAGATCAAAAGTAGAGGCAAAGTGTTGGTTATTGATTGCTTGGATTATCAAGTATATCTGGATTTATTGATTATAAGATCAGAAGCATCAAGACCTACTAAGAAGTATACATGGCGGGTTATTCATATGCACCACAACAATATTACTACGCCATGCCTGAGGTACAGCATGCAAGTACATCATATGTTTCTAATGATTATTTTGCTAGTACCATGAATCCTCATGTTGATGTTGCTAGATATGATACTAGTAGGCATATTGCATCGGCTAGTAATTATTCAGATGGAGTTACTTATGCAAATTATAATTCTGAATTTTTTATGCAAATGACATTGCCAAATAATATGTATGCTTTAAATTATAATGCTACTAGCAACATACAACATTATCCTAACACATCGGCTGCAGAACAAGTTCACATGCCGATGAACAACTATCAAGGCCAAACTAACATGAGTTGGGCCAATCTTTACGAGACACCATGTGCTAATGATTTTAATACTGTTCAACAAGGTGTTTCATATGCTTATTCATCGGTAACAAATTCAGAATATTTGACTCAAAGCATGCCGATGAATGAGAAAATTGGTTGTACTAATTTTAGATATCCGACCAGTTATTCTCAACCGTCATATGATGCACAACATGTCCCTCAAGTGAATGTTGCATCTACTTTTTTAGCACAACATGCGAGTGCTAATAATCATGATTTGGCTCAAAGTGCTTCTGATAACTCCAGCCAAATTGATGAAAATTCAGCAAAGATACATGCTCTTCTTCAGAAGTATATTAACTTATTTCGTGATAACAAGAAGAAGGACGATTCGGATTTGACTAAAAGTTCGGTAATTACAACAACCGAACGATCTGGATCTGTTCAAACAAAAGAAACAAGATTGGCTGTACAAAACATTGTCAGTAGTAAGAAAACAGTTGTGCTTGAACTCCAAGATGAAGTTGTGTATTTGTCAAGCGATTATTGTGTTATCAATAAATGTCAACTCATGGCTGGGAAGAGTTCATCCAACCAAAATGTTGAAGATCATGGCGTTGGAGGCAAAGAGGAGGCACTGACATGTCACGACTTGGTGATTCCCAGTAAACTTGGGAAAACCGGTCTAACCGGTCCTACAATCCGGTCTGACCGGTTTCTACAGAAAGCAACTGCTGTGGGCTGCCATCAAGAGAAATACGACACCATCTATATCAAGGTTCCACGCCTCTCCAAAAATTTCAGCAAGGTATGCTTTGCAAGTAACTCCCAATCAGATCATGCATTTTTAATTAATTCATCTACTAGTGGTGATACTATAAATATTTCTAAAAGATCGATTGAGGATGGTAATTTACTTGCTAGTAGTGTCATACCTTCAGATTATGTCGGTCATTGTAATATAAAAATTAGGAAGGCCGATAAGAGCAAGATTTTGACATTTAAAATTTCTCCATCATCATTGCCAAAGTTTTTCTCTACAAGGTTTACTTATGGTCATTCTGGGATTAAAAATAAGAAACCAAAACTGAAAAGCATTGTGAAATCCGATGATGATATAGTGATGAACTCTAAAGCATCGGATGTGAGAAGCACAAAGAAAAGTATAGCCGAATGGATTAATGAGAAATCTAAGCCATTCGTTTGCTCAGCCTTAAAACCTTCTCCACAAAAGCATCGGTTAGAGAAAATAAAATATACTTTCGATTTGACTTTGTGTGATGATTTATTTGATATATTGCTGGAGAAAAAATTTATTAAATCTTTTGGTCACAAAATCTTGTTGTCATCTCTTGATGCAAAGGAGCGAAATTATTGCAAGTTGCATAATTCATTTGATCATAGTATTCAGAATTGCAATATGTTTCGCCAAATTATACAATCGGCCATTGACTCCGGACGATTAAAATTTTCTCATGCACAAGAGAATGACCAGTTGAAGTCAATTGGTCTTGATGATAAGAAGTTACAAAATTGGCCAACATCGGCCAGTTTATGTAACAATGAAAATATTGGTGAGGAGAAAGATTCTGAGCCCTCAAGTGGTATAGAAAACATCGTCCAAATTGAATATGTGTCAGAGGACGATGAGCTTAATAAAAATCAGGAAAATACTGGGGGGCAAACAGGTTCTTCACAATCGGAACAAGAACCGATTACTCCTGCTGTGCTGACGAGACCGATCAGACCGGTTTGCTCAACCGGTCAGACCGGTACGAAAGCGGTCAGACCGGTTGCTCAAACCGATCAGACCGGTTCTGATCAGGGTCGCCCAGAAATATTGAAGTCAGGGCGTCCTAAGATGGATGGAGGTAAAGACCGTGTTAAGCAGAATAGTAAAAGGCCGAAGCTCACTTTTGATGAACTTCTGGCTAAATATCAAAAAGAAAATGAGGCCAAGCGTGCTAATCAGTCAAATGGAGCTAAATCATCAAGATCACCTCCTAAACATAATTCTGGGAAATGGAATTGTCAATGGAAGAGTTTTAATTCAGCAGCACCATATTCTTCTTTTGGTCCATCAATGCCAGTTCCATGTGCTCCACATCCCACTAATTTTTATTCTTACTCATCACGGGGGTGGAATGATTCATGGGCACATACTCCTTCATATTTTAGGCCATATTATATAGAGTATGCAGCTCCACAAGAATCATCATATGCAAGACAACCTTATGTTAAAAATGACCGTTTCGAGCATAAAAATCGGTCTAGAGTTCAAAATAAGAAAAAGATTGTCAAGCATATTTATGTAGTGAAGAAGGATGGTCGCAAAGCTACAAGTTCCGATCTGAATACAATTGATGAAAAGCCAATTAATGTGTTAAAGACTTCGGCTATTAATGGCAATGAAGAGAAAAATTCAGCTATTGATATTCCAAATGCTAAATCTGAGCAAAAGAGGTTAAAGGAGCCAAAAATCAAGAAAGAGTTGTCGTTGTCCAACCGAAGCATTTACTCGGTTCGTCAGATTGGCAAAAGAAGAAGCTTCAGAGACTTAGTGCCCAAGAGCTAAAAGAAAAAGGCATGGCGTGGGTTCCTAAAGGAAGCATTCAAACTCAAGACGAAGACGATGTTTCCACGGAAGTTGCAATGCAATTAAAGAAGAATAGAAGGTCCAAGAGACGATCTTCAAATATAAGGTTTGCACCAAATCATCAAAATTATTGGTCAATGCATCGTCTATTTGGTTCACAAATACCATATACGCATGTGTATTGGAATTCATCCATGAATATGTTTGGTTATCCCTCATGCTCTTATTTTGATCCTTGGACGTCATATGGGTCTTTATATCAAGGAGGGTTATCACTAAATTGTTATGCTTATTGATTAAATTCAAAAGCCGAAATATTTAGTTTTTGGAGATGGTTTTTATTCTAGATTTATATATCTCTCTACACTATTTTGGCTATACATATTCTTATGGATGAATTTAATGTAGATGATAATTTGTGTCATCCTTGGCAACATATATGGCCGATGAATGCTTTTGATCATCGTCCTGAAGTGTTAAACTTCTCGATCAGATATCACTTGGTTATTTTAATGCCCGGGGGGCAAGAAAGTTCATCAAAAGAAAGTTGGTCGGCTGATCAGGCGAAACCGGTCAGACCGGTTTCCCAAACCGGTCAGACCGGTTTGTCCCAGGATTAATAGAATGAACATTTTTTCCTTATGGATTTGGTATTCCTATTGGATCGGCTTGAAAGAGTTCTCAAGGCATTGGTGTTGTTTTTGTTTCATCAAATGATGCTATAGCCGGTTTAAACATTTTATATCAATATTTAGGCCGAATATGAAGTTTTGTATTCGAGCTAGAAATCTTGTGATCCATTGGTGTGGAATAGGCAAAAGCGTTTGGTAATTCAAGTGCTTACGTTGAACTGATGATTATTTTGTTCACAAAAGGAGTATCATAAAGATGCCTAGATGTTCAACCAACCGGTTTGTGAGACCGGTCTGACCGGTGTATGTCTACTATTCTGGCTATTGAAACTATAGAATTTGTTGAGGCCGAGGCTAGTAGTTAGAGAAGGCTTATTGTTGAATATTTGTATGATCCAAGATGCATTGCAAGATCAAGAGAAAGACAAACAAAAGGAGTTCAAGAATAATCCGGCTATTATCAGCTTCAAGTTCAGGAGTATTCCAATGACCAATTGATATTGAAAGTAATTTGGTCGTTTTATGCATTCATGATGGCTTACAAGTGTGAGGATGGATTTTTTCAAAATTTCATAGCTGACAGCATGTACTTAGACTTGTTCGCTCACACAAGGCGTCCGGATAATAGCAGCATGATGAATTCCTCATATTGGACAAAATCAAGCAATATGGCATACAGATATTTTCGTCTTTAAAAGAAAGATTTAGTTGGCTAATTACTTCTAGGAATAATCTAGTCAAGAGTAAGCTTGATAGCAGCAGAGAGAATAAGAAGAATATGAAGCAAGAATCAAGATATTTACGACCGAAGTGGTGTTCTTCAAGTTTGTCTCGTATTCAAAAGAGGAGATTGCAATGAATGCGTAAAAGAGAATTAATGGAGCAGCCTGTAGAGATAGTATTAGCAAGGTCAGCAACAATTCAGCAGAAAGATTATTTTTTGGCATCCAAGCTTTGCCAAAAAATAGGGGGGCATATGTTGACACCCAAAATTGACAGGCTGTGCAAACCGGTCTGACCGGTGTGCACAAACCGGTCAGACCGGTTTGGATAATATTGTTAAAATGCCGATTGGACTTCACCATTGCGTAGCTCTCGTCAAGGCGATCAAGATGCATATGTAGAACTCCTAATTTGGACTCCGGATAAGAGAGTTATGACTTCGGCAAGATCTGCACTCGGGAAAAGAGGTCAGACCGGTTTGGAATCCGGTCAGACCGGTTTTTAAGCAGTAATTCGAGTAGGTTTAGGTTTTCTGATGTAATCTCATATTGTAACCGACTCATGAGGGGTAAGACTTCCTGGCCTATAAATATAAAGGCTAGAAGGCCGATTGAGATAGATCCAATCGAATCAAACATTACTTTACCCTTTATCTCAAACCCTAATCTCTTCCAACCTCCATGCTACTCGTCCGCTGATCTCCACGACCAGAGATGATGTCCTAAGGCTCGCTGGTCGACCTAGGGCACGACGGCGACGTTCACACCCTGACGGGGTCCCTCCCGGGTGAGAGCTTCGACGGTCTTTGCTAGTTTGCTCGTAAACTAGTCGTTCTTCGCCACGTAAGTGCGTTGGTTATCTCTTTGCTGGTTTGCTCGTAAACCTTGCCGTCTTCCAACACGTAAGCTTGGTAGTTACCCTCACGAACAGTCGATTCCAGCGAAACCCTGGAAACCAGTCAGACCGGTTAAGCAAACCGGTCAGACCGGTTCGTGCGAACTTGCTGGTCTTCAGTTCGTTTCAAGTACTCTCGTGTGTTGACCGAGATTTGCGTCAACAGAAACATTGGCAAGTTTTCTTTCCATATTTTGGCTGGCCAAAACTTTGGAAGCGAACCAAGCAGGCTCTATGCGTCTCTCATTTGGGAAGCAAGCGTGAACTGCGTGGTGCACGGAAATGAAGATGGCGACAGTGTAATAGTAATACCGCAAAAATGGCACAACGTGGAGATGTGAAGATGGATATTCTTTTCTATATTATAAAGATAATTAGATTTAAAAACATTTCTCACCAACAAAAACCCTACACCCAGCTCGCATAGGACCCACATGTCGGGAAAATTGGTTGATGAATGGTGAAAAAAGAGGGGGGAGGGACATTCCTATGTTGATTTCCCCCTCTAAACCAAAAACTTTTTTCACCCAAAAAAGGGCCCACCTAAATATACCCACATTTATACCCACGTCTATACATAATTATCCCTTATTACTAAAAGACAATAAATTAGAGAGTTTTCTCCATATAAATAAATGCCAACTATCATAGATTTTGAGAATATCTAAAGCTCTCCATACATGACAGAGCGAATATAAAGTATTTTTAAAAGCGCTTTGCATTAAAGTGAAGTGATATTGTTTACTACCTATATATCATCAATAAACGTGCGTATCGCACGTGTGTTCTTGCTAGTTTAAAGAAAACAATAGAAATATATCCGGCCTCACGAAGCCATTAGATAGTGCTACCCTAAACATAGTACTACTCTCTCGAGAAAGCATGAAGCAGTTTAAGACCGACCAAAAGAATGAAGCTATCTAACAAAGGATTGACAATGAAGCCATTGTAGGATCAAGCCAAAGGGTGCTTAGCCTAGCGGTTAAGACACTCGAGCGGCACTCCACAGGTCCTGAGTTCGAATCCATATATGAGCGAATTTCAGGCTGTGGTTAAAAAACAATTCCCTCGTCAGTCTCGTGTGCCAAAGCACTAGTTAAGAACCGGCCCAGGTCGGCCTGCTAAGAACCAGCCCAGGTCGGTCTGAGAACCGTGTATGGCCTAGGCAATTCCCAAGGGTTACGGATCCTAGTGTCAGGGCGGGGCTGGGGTCGGGGATTTTCTCGGTTGGGGAAGCCGAGGCTTCTTCTTAAGATAATACCAGTGGGGCGGTCTTTCCCCCACCCGGCCGAGTTTTTTTTAAGAACGGAAAGATAGGACGCACTTTTCTTAAGATAATACCAGTGGGGCGGTCTTTCCCCACCCGACCGAGTTTTTTTAAGAACGGACAAATAGGACACACTTTTTATTCTTTCCTGATGTAAAACGCTCTAGCAGCTCACTGGTCTCCCGCGGTACCTTGCTCCTACCTCCCGTGCCCGGTTTTAGGGTCTTCACTAGGTACATTGTTACACGTCAGTAGTATGATATATTATCTTATGCAGTGTCATCAGATTTTCGATGATGTAGAGGAGGGAGAGCAAGGTAAGGGAAGGAAGTTGTTTCACGAAACAACTAACTCATGAGCTAAATCAGATTTTCGATGATGTAGAGGAGGGAGAGCAAGATAAGGGAAGGAAGTTGTTTCACGAAACAAAACTCATGAGCTTTATCTGATGTCTCTTGATGGGTACCATTGGATTATCCAATGAATAGGCATATAACCTCTAGAAGGTTTTCAATTTGATCAAAATTCATCATTTATCCGATGCTCCAACATGCCACCATCGAATGATCCAGTCCTGAAAACATGAGCATATGATAAATATGTTATTTAAATGCTCAATGTAAATAAGTTCAGATTGACCTCCTAGAATTCTAACTTCTTTGAGTTCCCATCATTTCGATTTCTTAAAATTTCTAGGCTCTCATTTGCTACAACTTGTGTGAGTGATTTGGCTATGGATCATTTGGATACCATGATTTGGAATTTATCCTTGAAATCTAAGAAGTCAATAAAAATACACTTGACAATCTTGTCAATCCCAATAACTATGTTGTCATCCAATCACCAAAATTGCAAATTATGGCTATGTTTCTTACACGCTTGCCTTTTATAGATTTACTCGACATCAAATGAGTGAAAATTTACATCTATAGCGAATATTATAATAATATATCTAGATAATTTTTGCACTTAAAAAGTCATGCAAAAAGATAATAGATTATACACATAGACGAATGGACTAACTTATATATTATTGATTTCATTATGTATACATTATTATTCTGTTATACACATCTCAATTTACGAGTACTTATATGGACTATTTGTTATTAAATATAGAGAAACTTATAATGATTTAAAAAATTAAAAAAACAATACCCACGATTGATTTCGTCAAAAAACAATACCCATGATTTTCTATTCAATTAATTCATATTCATAAAATCGTTGAATTTATGTAGTGTTTCCTTGTTTAGTTATGAAGTGCTAACTGTAAGAAAAATGAAACCTCATTACATTGAAAACAGAGATGGCATGATTGATTACAGATTTTGTATGATTTCAAAACTTTCTCCAGTTGAAAACTAATGGTCCACCAGTCTCCACTCGCTGCGTCGCCGCGAACTCCAGACGTTGTGCAAGCTCAGCAACGTGACCACAAACTTGAGGGAGGCCAACATGGTCACAAAACTGGAGAAGGTGTTGAGCCCCGGCACCTTGCAAGCCACTTTGAATGATGAGATGGAGACCCCATCAACTTCCGCAGGAGCGTAAGAATAGCGGCTCATAAACATAAGATGAACAAGCCGGAGGTGATGCGGACCCCAAGTACCATGCGCGTGAGGTTTAACATATTGTTACAACTTCATCTGTGATGTGACCCTTATTCACGGGCTATGATTATGCAGACTAGAACAAGTAAATTGGTCCCAAATAATGAGAAACAGATCGCGGAGTTTGAACGACTGAATGCGGAGCATGACATGAAGGCTAGGGAAAAGATATTGCTGGCTGCTTACATATGCGACTTGGAAATAAAAGTTAAGGTAAATATCATTTAATGCATGCTTTACTGCAGCAGCAATTGGAACTAGTTAACTTCAATAAATTTTCACCCTTTAATCCTCAGCGCATCAGACAAGATCTTATAATGTTAGTTATTGAGACAGACACAATGCCTGATTTGAGCGATATGGCAGAAGCGGTTCGTGGCCTAGGTAGTACATGTGATATTATTTTCCAGCCTCGTTTGCAACTGTATAAACAAAAAATGTATTTTAACATTTTCTTGCGTCCAGGCGACGGCAACGTTAGAGCCTTCAATCGGGCGCAATGCGATAAGAGTAAGGGAAAGAGGGAATAAGCAGTTAATATGCCAGTATCCAATTATAAACGACATCCAACTAGACACATATATCGGTAACAAATAATCCATTGTGATTTGATTACGTTACATTATTATGTACCAAATGCCATCTTATATTTTTTGAAGCTAATATGGTTTTTAAAAGTAGAGAAACAATTTAGAGAATAATAAGTCAGAAAACAATCTACAATACTATTTCTTAGTTGTATTGTTATCTTGAATGATTCTAGGTGCTTTGGTGTGGATTTTGTTGGAGCTAGTTATTTTAAACAAAGAATTTGCAAAATAATTAGTTGGTTCATTACATGAGTTATTGGTTGGTGGGGAAGTACTAGTCTTATCATTTATTGGTGTGCCTCTGAATCTATTTGGCCTTTGTATGATGTTTCATAAATTACTTTGTTTAAAGATTATGAAGATGATATTGTAAACTATTTATTTATGCATGGAACGTCGTAATTTATTTGACACCAACAAATCATGTGTTTCACCAAATGGAAGGCGAACAATTGCTTGTGTATTGCATATTTGGCTGATTTTTATGTATTTTCTTCTAGAGAGTTCTTACAATATTAGTGATATGTAATATTATCTACGCTCTGGTGCTTAAGAGAACAAATATATTACTTTAGCTCTAAAACATAAGACCATATAATATTTAGTTGTTCTTATATCCGGTATAAGCCGAATCTCAAGGACTAATCAATTATTCTCTTTTCTTCATGAAATCTCATTTGTCCAATGGTTACATCAACTCCTCATGATGCCATATCAGACCATTAGTCGATCACGAGATATGCTCTAAAGTAAACGAGTAATCGCTGATTTTTATGTAATTTTTCTAGGGATTTCGTTTGCATTTTAAAGTTAAAGCGGTACATTTATTTTTTATGCTTTAAAAATATATTTTATATTTTACTATCTTCAATATATTAATTTTACCACAATGGATATATTAATGGTTAAAATTTGTTTCAAAAATTATTTTTTAAATGCTGATTCGCCTTGCATTAATTAAGAGAATTGAACAGCTGAGGGAGAGGGAGTACTGTGTAGCAGCTTTGCATGAGCTGCTAGGCTACCATCGAGAAGGATGGGCACTGTCCATTCCTGTGTCGAGCCACACACACGACACATGGTTTGGCAATCATTCGCTCGCGACGATTCTCTGGCCAACCAATCCATCAAGTTTCCCGAGCCAGGATGGTTGGTACTAGCAGATGACAGAGAAGAGAAAAGCACCAGACTACTCTAGAGCAGTGTGTTCCTTTCCAGACCTGAACGAAGAAAGAAAAGATGATTATTGACGACGAAAAGCTCAATAAGCAACTACCAGAAAAGTCCAGAAAATAGAAAGAAAGCCCAGACGCTTCTTGGCGGACCTATAAATACCCTGCTTCGCTCCCCGAACCAGCACACCACACATCAAAGCTTACATCTGCACTAGAGCTAGCAACGAACAAGAACAATCCACCCGCAGTCTCCGCGCACCCCGCGCTCACAAACCCAACCCAATCGGCAACAATGTCGCTGGTGAGGTGCAGCAACGTGTTCGACCCCTTCGCCGACTTTTGGGACCCATTCGACGTCTTCCGCTCCGTTGTGCCGGCGGCATCGCCGGACCGCGACACCGCCGCCTTCGCCAACGCGCGCATCGACTGGAAGGAGACGCCTGAGGCGCACGTCTTCAAGGCCGACCTCCCCGGCGTCAAGGAGGAGGAGGTCAAGGTCGAGGTGGAGGACGGCAATGTCCTGGTGATCAGCGGTGAGCGCAGCAAGGAGGAGGAGGACAAGAACGACAAGTGGCACCGCGTCGAACGCAGCAGCGGCAAGTTCATGAGGAGGTTCCGCCTGCCGGAGAACGCCAAGGTCGAGCAGGTGAAAACCGGGATGGAGAACGGGGTGCTCACGGTCACCGTGCCCAAGGCCGAGGTCAAGAAGCCCGAGGTGAAGAGCATTGAGATCTCTGGATAAGAGCATTGCGATCAACTTTCAAGGTCCTGCGCGCAAGCAATGTCGTGCTCGGGTCAAAGTTTGGTCGTCGTGTTTCTGAGTCCTGTGATGTCGTGTACTTGTCGGTCATCAATGTTTGTGTTTGTCGGGTCAGACCCGTGCACGCTGTTGGTATTGTGTGTGTGTCAGTGCAGTCTGTGTTTGGGGTGTCATGATGAATAAAAAAATTGTAAAAGGTTTCTTTAAATATATATTTTTTTAAATTTCTAAGTTACGTATTTTTTTTTGCTGATATTAGGAAGTGTAAGTTCAATCGGGCCTGCCAAAAGCACGCCTGCATCGAGGGTTATTTCAGCCCCATATTTCTTTGAGACAGAGTTTCAGCCCAACATACAGCAATTCTATATTTTATCCCTTCGACGATTTCAGCCCAGCCCATCCCTTCGGCATACACCAATTTTATATTTTAGCCCACATCAAAGCCTATTTCAGCCCACATAAGGCCATCTTCCCGTCATGCGATTGTGTTAGCCCCCGTTTGTTTAGATCTCAAATTCCATAAATTTCACTGTACCTCGTACCATCAAAATATCAGCACATATGGAGTACTAAATATAAATGAAATAAAAAACTAATTACATAGTTTTGTTGTACTTTGTGAGACGAACATTTTAAACCTAATTAATCAATGTTTGGACAATTATTCACAAATACAAACAAAATATTAAAATAACGTAATGATTACAAAGTCTCAACTTTAACATATAAAAGTTAGCAACTAAACAAGACCTTAGTTGCCGGCGGCAGAGCACAATGTCATGCCAGTGCCATCGGCGGTGCCTGCCAGTCTGACTGCTCACCCCAACTTGTACAGGCTGAGTCAGATCCAGTGCCGAGCGCTCAAATGGCCGACCGCCGAGTCGCCGACCCGCTTCTGCTATCGCGAGCCGTCGGCGATCCAGTTCCTCACTGTCTCTGTCCATTTGTTCTGCATCTGCATGCAATCCATTTGTTGCAGATAGATGCCACAAACGCCCAACTCTACCAATGCCGCGCCCTGCTGTGGCGCCGATTGCTGAATCTTCTCATCAACTTGTACAGGCTGAGTCAGAGCCAGTGCTGCCGAGTGCTCGCTCGAAACTGCCGACCTGCTGGCTGCTGCTGCTATCGCGAGCAGCCGGCGATGGAGTTCCTCGTCACTGCCTCTGTGGCTCTGTCCTTGTCATCATCCCGTTCGTTCTGCATCTGCAATCCAGTTGCAGATACGAGTAGATGCCACAAACGCCCACTTCTACCAGTGCCTCGCCGTGCTGTCTCGCAACTTTGCGATGCTTCCTGGCGTATTGCGAGATAAAGTTCGCTGCTGCTGCAATTGGCCTCCGACAACGCTGCGCGCGCACAAACAGACACAAATATCCCGTCCGCCACCGTACCCGTCGGCCGTCGATGCAGAAGCGGATGGCTGGTTGGTGGGCTTGGTGCGCTTTATCTCTTACCCGTTCTTCAACAGTGAAGTCAAGCGCTGCAAGTCGCAAGCCAAAATGATGGCCGTACAGGAAACAGGCTAGCTCTCACGATCCCGATATTTGCTTCGATCGATCACTTTCCTGCTGTTAAAGGTTTTGCAGCCATTGGTGCCGATATGCTAGGATCATTTTCAGCGGAACAAGTCACGCTGTTAGGTTGCCGTAATTAAGTTGCTGCCTGTCACAAGTTAACTACTAGTACATCAAGAAAAAAATTGCAGAAACGACTATTGTAAGAAAAGGAGAAAGTTTAGTAGAAACAGAGTTCCAGCTTAAGCTTGCTCTTCATTTTACTGAGCGCGGAAGAAAGGAGAGATTATTACATGGACACATGGCAAAGCCGTGCAGGCATGTATTTTCTTTTTCCTTGTTACATGCGTGCAGAGGCAGATCCATGATCCATCACACGGAAAAGTATGCGAGACCAAACCAGAGGACACGAGGAAGCTTCAGACGGTACGGACGAGCGACCTTACTGTCGCAAGCACGGGTTACATTACATGACGTGGTTCGCTACTGTTCGTTCACCAGCAAGCGTCCAGGTACATCGCCGCGCCCGTGACCGAGCGCGGCGCGCGTCGGCGGCGCCGGAGGATCAGCAGGTGCCGGCCTCGACGGCCACCGCCGTCGCCGCCGCCGTCTCGGCCGGCTTCTCGGCGGCGGCGGCGATGGCGGCAGCCCCGACCTTGGGCACGGTGACCGTGAGCACGCCGGCGTCCATGGCGGCCCTGACGCCGTCGACGGCGGCGTCCCCGGGCAGGTGGAACCTGCCGAGGAACGTGGCGCAGCTGCGCTCGATGTGGTGCCACCTGTCGCCGACGCGCTCCTCCCGGCGGACGCTGCGCTCGCCGGTGATCACCAGCACGTTGCCCTCGTCCACCTCCACCGTCACCTCCTCCTTCTTCACGCCGGGCGGCAGCGCCGCGCTGAACACGTACGCGCCCGCCGTGTCCCGGCTCTCGATGTAGGTGTTGGCGAACGCCGACGTGTCGCTGGCGAGCCACGCGTCGCCGGACACCGCCGTGCCGAACATGCTGAAGGGGTTCCTCCACGAGTCTAGGGCCAGCGTGTCGAACAGCCTCACCAGCGACATCCTCAGCTCGCAGCCTTGCTAGCTCTTGCCTGGCAGCAGCAGTCTAAGCAAATGGTATGTTGCAGTTGCTAGCTCTAGCTCTTCAAGTGTACTAGTAGTGTTTGCTCGGAGCTAGCTGCTGCTGCTGCTGCTGGGCTAATGGCGCCTGGCACGGCTATTTATGGGCGCCGGACGGTAGGGCGTGTCCAGGAACCCAGCATCATCTCTGTCGACTGTACTGCTGTACTGCACTGGTGTGAACGGGCCATTTTGGTAAATTCGCAGGTGATTGACGAAGCGTGGTCTGGAGAGCTCCATGGAAGAGGGACGACGTACAGGAAACAACGTACCGGGGCCTGTGGGCCCGCATCGCCGTCCGATCGGCCGCCGACGGGCGGGATGCGCCGGCGCCTCGCCGTCCGCCGGTTAATAGCACGTTGGCGTCAGCGTGTGAACGATGGCTGTGGGGCTCTCCATTGAGCAATCGCTGTACGGTTCTCTGTAGGATTTTGGGACCCTTGCGCGACGGAGACCCCGCCCGGATTTGTTCAGACCTCGTCGTCGAGGTGGTCTGGCCGTACGCATGAGTCGTCACGCTGTTGGCCTGCGGGTGCCTTGTTGGGGGTGTCTCGGCCCCGCGAGCCGTACCGGTGCGCCGGAAAAGTCCAGCGAGAGAGTGCTGCGGGGTCCTTGTCCGGCAGTTAGGGCTCGACGGACGACCCGTTCACACTCGACCTCCCTGGTCTTATCTTATGAGCACACGGCCACGTGCGATCTGAACAAGTCTTGAGGTGAAGTAACAGTGATAATCACCTTTTCGAATTGGCCATTTCTTTTTGTAGATCAGAGATTATTCACATGTTTGAGTCATGGTTAGTGGTTACAAAGAGTAAGGTTGAAGGAAAAAAAATAATTCTAACATGTGTAAGCAAGCATTGTCTGTTGGGTCATAAGGTTGAGTAAAAATGAAATCATCTTTGATAAAGTGAACACACAAACTTATTTGCCGATCCTTTTTCAGGGTTACTCACTGGTTAAGAGTTTGGATATTGTTGTAGAAGGAAGTGGATAGGTACACTATACAAAAGGCTTGCCGAGTTTTGGGGACCACGACCATGGAAATATTCATGAAGAATGGATGGTGATCTAGTAATAGGCTTTGCTTTTAAGCTATTTACTTTGCTCCTCAAAATTGTTGACCATACTTGGTCCCTTCTTATAGTAATGACCAAATATTTTGTAACACAATTTAGAGGCCGGGATATTAACTATTCCTTTATCTAAAAAAGGATAAAAAAATATTGATGCAAGTTTGATTTTTTCTCTCTAAAGTTGAATGGCTTTCGAATTAGAGAACACATGTGAAGATTGGGTTTATTATGCGAAAGCCAGACAAAATACCAGAATATATGGCATTATATATCATAAATATAAAGTTTACCAGAATATATAGCATTACATATCATTTATAGTTTGCAGTAATAAAAGACAATGAGAACCCCTGGCATCAAAAGGCACTACTTGAATGGGTCAAAGTGCTCGCATTCAATTTTGTGTTTACGGAAAGGGGATTTGGACAGTGCAAATGGTTGTACTTGAACACAATTATTGTTTGGTCCAAATAAGTTATGCGAGCTGAAATGCGTATGATGTGTTATAAAAGTGGATAACCATCTTGGAAATTCACATTATCTAGAAACTCAAAAGTATCTTAACATAAAAAATCTTTATGTGACATGATCAAAGGTGTGACCCTACTATGGACAATTTGGCTAAAAGGATCTGGAAAGAGGATGTAAAATGTTGCTTTTATAATTTTAATAAAACAATTCAACACCTTTTTCTTTGATTGTCCCAACGCCAAACTTATGCAGAGGGTTGTACAATTTCCTTCAAATTCCTCACCCTGTAAATGTGCACCACATGTTTAGTGTGCTCACCAAAAGGTAGAAAGAATCTTTTGCATCAAGCTCTAGTGGGTGCATGCACCTTTTGTCAGGCAATTTGGTTAATCAAAAATGATGTAGTTTTTAATAAGGTACGAGTTCTTTCTTCATTTCATTTTAGATACTATTCGGAGGAACACATTGAATCATGTTCTGAGCACTACTTCAAAAGAAAGAGACGAGACTACTTATAAAGTTGAGACATCGTGCCATTGTATCTATTTTGATGGACTTTTTTTTTGCTTTAAATGGTTGTTGTTTCAGCAATAATAGATTTTATTTTCTTTAAGTCTTTCTTTTGGGAGGTATTGATTTAGTTTACATCTACCCGTCAGTACAGAGGATGTAATACTATTATATATTTCTTTTTCTAAAAAAATGGACAATGTAGATATGCAAAGCTAGGATGAATCCAACCTAGCCTAGCACATGTATATTTGTTTGTGAAGGAGTTTTATAGATTAGCTAACAAAGTCTTGGTCTCAAAGTTGGATTGCAATAATAAAATTGGTTCGAGTGCACAAAAGTACAATCCAATAATGTTTAAACACTACTATAGTTCTTGAATAAATATGAAATCCAGATGATCAGACAATTTACATTCTTATTTGTTGATTTTATGTCATTTGGCACATATTTTTATTAATTATATTAAATATGTTTTACTCTACTATTGACATGAGCCGTCACAAGCGGAACATAATATTTGGAGCTATATTATTGTTGAATAAAAGAATTGAGTTGTTTGTTTATTGGCTCCTTAAATCATTTAACAACAATACACATCTTTTTATTGATCAATGCATGAACATGACATTATTAATTGACTTTATAATCCCAAATACAATTAATCAACATAAATATGTGCTAAGGACTTTTCTAAGGTATACAGTTACCTCACAGGAGGTAAGGGCCCAAATGAATCTCAACCATCAATATTAAGAGATAAAGTGATGAAAAATCTGGCTACACGGTTACCACATCTAAGCGAGTCCATTGTAGATCTGCATGCACGGAAAGAAAATAGGAAACCGATGTATGCCTGCATGCAGCATCCGGATTAATTTGTTGAAAGAACCACTTACTGTTAAAATTATTTGTAAAATCGTACTTGATGAGATAGCAACCATCACGATCAAAGTTTTGTGCCCACTAAACCAAATATTAACTGGCGAAATACTTTGTTTATTTGTACCGACTAGGAAATCGGTTGTAGAATGTTATTTTTTCGCATCTCAAGATCACAACGATACATTGTTCAAAAAATATGATAGTTATATAAAAACAGAACAATACATGACATGCTATTTGATAAAAATAAAGCACAAAACATGACGTGTGTGATCATGACATGTCCATTTCAAATATAAGAAAAATTGGACATGTTGTCACATATCACAAAAATATTTTAACGTATATGCAGCTTAGGTGCAACTGACACACGTACATTTTTTATGAGATATCATATCACATAAATTATACCCTAACACATATTACTGTGTCACATTGGGAAAAATACGTTCACAACTAAAGGGAAAAAGGAAAAAGAATCAAAATGTTAGATCTAATCTAATATAATTATGCATGGAAGTTAGATCTAGATCTGGTAAAAATGCATTTTCTATTTTAAGAAATTATCCTATTACTTTCTAAGAGGTAATATGTTTTTGGATCAACGGTCCATATTTACTTCGGAGTACCTTAGCAATTGCCATGTGCTAAACCTAAGAAAAATATATGTATTATAGTCCCATTCAATTTCAATGAAAGTTGTTGTCTATATTATATAAACTCGACTCAAATGAGCGAAGTTTTGAACAATGCTTTCACGAAAATCTTTCATGGCAAACTCGACCTTTTCAAAAAATTTATAACATGAGAATATTTTTGCTACCCTCCAAAAAAATCAATTAGATGAAAATTTTAAATTTATTAAAAGCACAATTGAATCATATACAAGGAGAATGTATTCAAAGTTTGAGGAAGAACTTAAAATAAATTTTTTATTGTCTTGTAAATTGTTACAAATTGAGAGTTTAGTTTTAGATTCAAAGTTCATCACATCACTACACAAAACAATTGTATTCAACTATGTAGATATGACCCATGTATTTGTAGAAAGTATGAACTCATTTCCATGTATACACATTTTAAATTGCAATATAGTTTCTAATACAATGTGCTATAATGGCATTCATATCTTGTAGTATATTGTGTAAGCATGCCCTCGGAGTTTTCATATGAACAAAGTTTTTGTCTTGTCATCTTAATATATATTGAGTATATCTATGGTATGTACCAAATGTGTGAAAAGAGAATTCATATTGAGAAATGGAAAGTGAGAAGCAGGTGGTGTGGACTTGGAAGCAGATAATTCTCCAAGGTAAGGTACAAATATCTCGTATTGATGATTTGGAAGAACATAATTCTCTAAGCAAGATGTAAAAATATACAATAAAATTTCTCTAAGTTTTAATGAGTATGCCAATGACGCGTAGTTGAAAAGATGAAATGGTAAAACAAAAAAAAAATGCTCCGAAGAAAGATAGTGAGCCTACATATTATATCATGTTTTCTCCCATTTTCTTTTTTTGTATTTATTTTTTAATATTCTTCTTTGTTATATACCTGTGGCTATAGGAGAAGATCAAAATAATGTAGCAAAAAATAGGGATGAATGTGCTGATCCAAATCAATCTTGGACTCATTATTCCATGGCCTTGTGCGCCTCTGTTTAAATCTCTTGTTTTCCCCCTCTGATTGGTTATTTATTTGTCGATTATGGAGCTTCTCAAAGATTCTTAGAGATTATCGACGCAGATCTTAGGCTGATTAGGAGTGGTAGGTGAGTCATCAATGTTTTTTTTCTTGTTAGGCGGAAAGCGAGAGGCCCCGAGGGCTACGCTTGTAACCTTGTGCGCCACGAACCGTGTAGTTTTTCAAACCTTGCTGTTTACTTATTACTTGCAGAAGATCATTTGCACATGACCATGGAAATAAAAAAAACGTCGTGAATCACTTGGCAACGTGGCGTTCGTTGGATCGGAGGCAATGCTCAACACAAAGCTAATATCAACGTACCTTTCTAACCCTGCCCAAGTGTCCAAGCACGTACAGTTCTGCACCAGAAATGCACCCTTCTGAAGACTGAAGTGTCTCTAGGACTGCACGTAGAAGAAGAAGGCCCTGGCGAAGGCCGAAGGGTCCATGAAATCGAGACCCGAGAGACGACGCAACCATTCAGGCAACTAGGCAAGGGTAGGTTTCAGAGCCCCCATTTTTTCCACCTGGCCGGCCCGGTCCTGGCTGTCTGATTCTAGCTCGATCCGACAGCACCTACGCTGTGCGGTTGTTTTCGCCGGCGTCAGTCGATCAATGTGACACCGGGGTCAGAACAAAGGGCGCAGATTCTCCGTGCCGGGAGATCGATTTCCGCCACGCAAAACTTGCAGCGCCAGCGACTGGTCATGATGACTCATGAACCGTGGCATCGTCCATGAGAGCTGCCGGTCATCAGCACCCAGCGACGCTAGCGTCTAGCTCTTGCTCCCAATTTTCTTCCCGAATCAATGCATCGGTGTTCTGTTGTTGACGGGGATTTGTGTTTGGACTTTAATCCCTTGGCTGTGGCGCGCTCAAGGGATGCTTGGTGTCCATTAGCCGGGAGGATCGAAGGTGCCATTCTGAAATCAAGTTCTGGCAGTACTGAGTACTCCACCCATGCCAAGTTTCAGGGATTTTTTTTTCCCGAATCTGAACTTGCAAGTCTATCTCTTAGAAGCCACGTCAAGGGATACACGAATTATTATTACATGTCCGTTGTCAGTCAGTTTTCCGTGGTACTAAATGCTATCTTAGTGGCGAAGCAATATTATTAGATAATACTTTCGAATGGATTGGTGATTAGAGGAGCAAGATAAGGATTTCATTGGTGCCATGCAAAGAGTTTCTAGGTGTTATTTTGCCCAAACGGATTTTTCTTCAATAAAATTGCATCAGCAGCTCCATGTGTCACTTAGATTTTGATATTCTACCAAATAAAGCACTGTATGACGACCACTCCTTTTTTTTGACTATATGTTATGGAAAGTTGGGCCTCCACAGCCGCGTCGCACGGCCTCACGGCGCAGCAGCTTGGGCCGCGTGGCTGCTGTGTTGGCCGTCCGTCCGTGGACGTGGGTGATGACTGGTGATGGCGCGCGCGCCCTCGCCTGTCGCCTCAGTTTGGAAGTCCTTTGTTTGTTCCAGACTTCCAGGCCAGCTTCCAACCCCGGCCGGCCGCGACCTGGCGCTCTCTCAGCCTCTTGGCGCGGTGGTTCCGGCTTACCACCGTCCACCGCAGCCGTGCTGCCTCGGCTTACCTGCCACGCATTTCAGCAGTTCACACCCTTCGGGATGGCACGAAGGCCAAGCTTCTGGTCTGCCGCCCGCGAGGTGTTCGACCTTACGGCGCCGAAGCGGGTGCGCCGGTGCGCGGCTGATGTTTAGTGTTGACGTCGACTCAAGCACCATGACCGCGTAAATCGCATATCCTTGCGCATCCTAACCCGTCCGCCGCTTCAACCAAACACTAGGCACGAGCGCAGCCGGAATGATTTCGCAGCTGCAAATTGGGCCGGGTTGCTGCCTGTCAGTCTGTTGAAAGCGTGGATCCGGAGCTAACTTCTGGCTTCATCTTCTCCATGCTTTCTGCAGATTGGACAGGTGTCATTGCCCACCTACTTGCCAAGACATAACTGGTTTGTTGATGGTCGTGGTAGCCCAAGTTTGTCTGTACGCCGGTTTATCAAACCTGCCTTCCTTCTTGGAAGCTTCGTTACAAATCCTGGAGCCTGCATAGTTAACAAAGAATTGAGCTTACTAGTTGACTGCTATTGATAATGGAGCAATTATCTTCCTCAGTTTCCTATAAGATCTTTTGCTCTTTGCAATACAGATGTTAATCATAACCTGGGGCATGCATATTCCTTTCTGGTAATAAAACATTAAACAGGGAATTTCGAATGCGATACAGTCCCCTTTACATTTCTATACAGCTAGGTACGTATTGAATGGGTACAAGACTAGTCGGTAGCATTTATATCATTTAGAGGTGCTTCTCTTTCTTATTGATACGTGAAAGCTACTTGTGCTTGATTTTTGTCAGACGAACCAATTCTGGATGCCTTATCTTTGATATTTAAGTCACTCTTCATGTTTTATCATTGTCAGATAACGGTCCATGCAACAAATATCTAAGTTTTGCATGCAGCTGCAGTGTTCTCGTTCTGGATACTATCACATATGATTAAGACCCTGTTTACAAGATGTGGACTTACTATCTGGAGCTAATACAGGTATTGACTTATCTCGTAACATAACGCATTGTCGGTGTCGGAAATGGCCGGCACTCCCTACACCGCACAGAAATGCGCTGTGTCTCGTCCCTTGATGGTCGACGCGGAAGCTAACACAAGGACACGGGTTTATCCTGGTTCCGGCCGCGGGGCCGTACGTCCAGCAGGGGCATGCTCGCGCACTCGTATTAGTTTTGCACCGGGGTGCTTGTAGAGAGGGGGCTACAAGTGGATGCGGGAGAGGAGAGGCGGTCTCCAAGTCCCTGTCGTCGGTGGAGATGATTGAGGCGAATGCCAATATCGAATGTGTGTGTCTGTGCGAGCGAGAGCCAAGGCGATGAACCTCGTGCTGTTGCTCTGTTGTGCTTGTCCCGTACGGGACTCCTCTCTCTCCCTTTTATAGTTCAAGGGAGAGAAGGGTTACAGTTCGTGTGTACAATACGTGCTACAGTGTGAGTCGTACGGCGTATCCGTGCCTTGCAGGCCTCGTCAAGATTGCTTCCTGGTCTTATCTGCTGACGCGGTGTCTCCTCGCTTCCTCTTCGACGGGGTCTCGATGGGTCGCTTAGTCGTCGAGGTGGCCTAGGCATTTACTCGAGGACCCCCTCGAGTGGGCCTCCGACCGCTTCGGGGGCTAGCCCGCTAAGAGGCACGGGGCTAGCACGGCGTAGGCTGTCGCCTCAACGTCAGACTGTCAGGCGTGGTGACAGGATGGACTCGACCTGCCCTACTGTGCCGGTACGACCGGCTTTTGCCCTGGCGAAGGGAGCAGGTCATATTCGTACGGGGCGACCGCTGCCGGGGTGGCTCAGAGATTTCCCCGTATCCGCCGCGGGGGCCCCCCTCCGTTAGAGGACGGGCGTGGATGATGTAGGTGAGGCGCCAGCCTACTCCACAGTGCACATCCTGCCGCCAGGAGACGTGGTGGGCAAGGGTCAAGGGATCCGTTCCTTGCCTTGCCGGACCAGTAATCTTTGTTTGACCGTGGTGAGCCCCTGTGCTTGGCCATCTTCTATTGGTGGGGCCCCCATCGCCCGTTCGAGGACGTTTCAGCGCGGGAGGCGAAGGGGGATCCCCGTTAGAACCGTGCGAAGGTACGGCCGGGGTCAGCGGTGTCGGGGGCATAGTGCCGCGCAGGCCCTGCACAGCTTCCGCCTGTCCGTGCCGCAGAGGGCACAGTGCACCGGATTCCGTCAGGGGCGACGTGCGGGGGAGATCTTCCCTTTGACCCCAGCACCTAGTGCGGGAGTTGAGACCGTCAGTGCCTGTGCTGTAGACGTGGCGTTCGTTTCGAGGGGTCGGAGCGAGTCCCGGCGAGGCAGAGCAGAGGTTTGTAGCTCGAGGGGGGAGCGAGGGACCCTCGAGCGAGGCGGAGTTTAGGTGTGAGGGCGACGTGTCTTTGTGGGCCATAGTTTGGGCCCTGCCGGCTGGTAGTGGGCTTCGCGGTTTCGCCGGTATGGGCTCATAGGCTTATGGGTAATAGCCTTGTTTTGCGTTTTTTGAAGGTGATTACCCTGGTAGTTGATGGACCCCTAATTATGGTCCCCGACAGTAGCCCCCGAGCCTTTATGGGAGTGATTGCTCCCGTAAAGGATCAAGACCGAAGCGGTTTCTCGTGGGTGCTCCTTGTCGGGGTTTGATTTGGCATGCGTATGGCTTCCGTGGGGGCGCGCTAGCGCACCCGCGGGTGTAGCCCCCGGGCCTTCGCAGGAGTGGTTTCACTCGTGCAAAGGCTATACCCTCATGCGTTGGGCCTTGGGTTTCGAGGTAACACTACGCATGGGTCCGAGCTTCGCGCTCGAGGGGTGTTGTGTCGCGGTGCGGGGAGCCCCCGAGCCCTCTGGCCTGGGAGGGACGCTCGGGTTGAGTTCCCCGTCTTTTCGTATGGCGACCCTCGCTTCCCCTTCGAGGGGCTGAGGGGTGAGACGCTCTGCGCTACCCTCGAGCGGGTTCGCGAACGCGGCGGCTTCGTTTGAGCTTTTAGCGGGTAGTCCGAGTGGGCGCCCGTGCCCCGTTCGTTGGGGGTCAGCTCGTGGTCCGGAGACGCGTCCATAGATGAGCACTCGCAAAGGTCTGCTAGGCAGGGGCTCGGTCCCGTCCGACCAGGGCCAAGGGCGCGGAAGCACTCCCTCGATGGGATCCCTCAACTAGCTGCCTTTGTCTGGCCTCGAACACAATAAGGGCGTCCCCAAACTCCGTGTTCGGGGTAAAGTCATGATGAGCACGCTCGAATCGTCCCTGACTCTGTCAATCTGGAGCGCCTGTCGAACCCGTTCGAGGGCCAGGCCTCGAACTCCTAATCAGTAAGGCCACGGAGAGGACCTGCGAGCCTCTCCGCTCGAGGGCCGGGCTAGTTGCCCTGTCCCCGTTCGTTTCCGATTCGGTCGGGGCGTCCGCTTGAACCCATTCGAGGGTCGGACTTCGAACCCTGGCCTCCGTGGAACGCCTCGAGGTGATTCAGCTTACCTGGGAAGCCATCGTCGTTTCTTGGCTCTTTTGACCGGGGGCGGTTGTCCGCATCTTGCGCGAGTCGTGGCTAACGTGGCGGTGCATCGGCCCGTCGACCGAAATCAGCCATTCGTATCCACACGATCTCGGCTGACGTGGCACGGCACTCCGCGTGGGAGTAGTGGGCGCGCCTTTTTAGGCGGAGTGGCGTGTGCGGGTGGTGGTTGAGGTGACGGGGCGCCCAGAGTTACTGCGGCGTCGGTTCATTTTACCATGCCGCAGTTAATGCGGCCGCCCACGCCGGGGCGGTTTTCCGCTAATGGGGCCCATGTGTCAGAGGCTTAGCCAACCGCTGCGCTTGACGCGTGCCTCCCGGTCTAGGCGGCCAAGCCGTTCCTGGTGGAGTGGTTTTCGATTTATATATAAAACAAATGGGAGGGGATCGGGGGAGACTTACCTTAGCCGTCCCACTCTTGCCTTCCCCGCCGCGGTCCTTCTCGAGTTCCTCGCGTCGCTCGCCGAGCTTGAGTGGCCTTCTTGCCCCCAGCGATCCTCATCATGCCTCGCCGTCCTCGCGCCGCTGCGGTAGAGCTCGAGGAGCCCGCCGAGTGGGTGCCGTCGACCGTGACCGAAAGCGATCTGCTTGATTTGGTGCGCACCGGTCTCTTGTCGCGGAAGGGCGACGAGGTGTCGCCGGCGTGGATGGTGCCGCCAAGGGCGCACAAGCAACCGGCTCCGCCACCCGGGTATGTGGTTAGCTTCGTTCGATTCCACGAGCGGGGCTTTAATGCCCCCGCGTGTGAGTTCTTTCGCGGGCTTTGCGATTATTACGGCGTGGAGCTCCATAATTTCGCCCCAAATAGGATTTCCCAGGCGGTCGGGTTCGTTGCCGTTTGCGAGGGGTTGCTGGGGATCCCGGCCCATTGGGATCTCTGGTTCCACCTCTTCATCGGCGGCCTTTATCTGGCGAAGGGCTCTTCGGCGGAGAAGTGCAGACCCGTCCGCGCCGGCGGCTTCACGCTGTCGGTGCGCGACAAGCGGAAGGACCTCTACCTCCTGAGCAAGATGACCACCAACAATGGTGGTTGGAGCAGCGCGTGGTTTTACCTTCGCAATCACGTGCCTGAGCTTCCGGCTTACACCGGGAAGGTGTTGCGGGAGGCGGGGTCGAAATGGTCCCTCGGCGTGAGTGGCTTGTCTAATCGGGAGAAGCTCAGGCCTCTTATCGACGCGTTGAAGGAGCTGGTGGCTCGGGGGGTGTCCATGACCACAGTCATCGGACACTTCCACAAGCGAAGGGTGCTCCCCTCATGGAGCAAAAGCTTCCCCTGTTCGCCATGGGGCCGGGCGCCACGGCCGAGGATCTGGCGGCTTCCCGGATGATGGGGGAGCCGCTTCTTGACAAGCATGCCTTCATGTGGGCGCGGATGGCGGTGGATCAGAAGGAGATGCCGTGCGACCCCAAGGACGTCTGGTCCTTTCATCTTCTTCCGGAGAAGGGCAATCTTCCCTTGGTAGGTCTTTTCTTTTTTTTATCTTTACTGGTGTTTGTATCTTGATCTCGATTCCGATCGTCTTCTTGTTCTGGATTTCAGGGGGTGATCGCGACCGCTCGTCACTCTAAGCCCAAGACTACTGCGTCGAAGGCGGCGAATCGCGCCATGAATGAGCAGCTCCGTGCCCAGAAGGTCGTCGAGAAGGAGACTCTGAAGCGGCGGCGTGACCGGAAGGAGGCGCATGAGGCAGAGGTGCGCGGATGTGAGCTGGAGGATCGCTCTCCTCCTCCAGCTCCCGAGGATACAGAGGAGGAGGGGGTGAGCAGCGATGAGGAATTGGTGCCTCAAGAGGCGGCACAAGTGGAGATGCCACTGGAGGCCGCCCCATCGGTCGAGAAGGGCAAGGGGTCGGCTGAAGTATCTCAGTCCTCGCCGTCCCCGTCGCGCATGCGCGCGACCCCTGTGACTGCGGTGGGCTCAGCGTCAGGCGAGCGTCGGACGTTGAAGGCCTTTCCCCAAACGGGGGGTTCGAGCTCGACGCCCGCGGCGTCATCGAGGGAGAGGCTGGGGCAGGTCCCCTTTCATCCTCCACCTTGTCGGTTTTGTGTTCTGGGTTCAATTTTCCTTTTTCTTCTTCTGTTAGGCCATCGTTCAGCCCGTCTCCCGGCCTTGTTCCCCTAAAACGGCTAAAGAGGGGGCTGAAGGATTCTCCGGGCGCCACCCGGGTCGACCCGGGCGCGGTCGCAAGGGGGACCACGGAGGCCGAGCATGGGCCCACGAAGCCTCCTTCGAGGGATGCGGAGTCCGTCCCCACATCTGCGAGTGAGGTCGCGGTCCAGAAGGAGGCGGCTCGTGTTGGGGACGAGCACGGGCCTGCGGATGTGGTGGAGGTTGTCCATGACGCGGTGGTGGCGCATGCGTCAGGTGTCGGCGGAGGCGCGCACACCAGTCGCGTCGTCGTCTCTGTTCTCCCTCGAGTCCTCGAGGACTCCAGTGTGTGGGACGCGTGGCCCGGGGAGCCGCAATAGTTGCCGGTGGTCTTCGGATGTCGACCACGCGCTAGGTCAGCCTGGGGTTCCGGGTAGCCTCGTCACCTTCGTGGAGGCGGAGAAGTCGCTGTGGGAAGGTCAGCGTTCGAACGGCGCCGCCATTCTGGGCGCGCTCCGGACCGCCCTCGGCTGTCATAACTCGGAGGGGCTCAAGCTTCATCGGGTTGGTGCCGCTGTTCTTACCACTATCTTGGCCTGTTTTATGCTTGGTGGTTTTGCCCTGTGTTGATCTCTTTTTCTTGTTTATCAGCAGCTTCAGTGTGTCTCTGATGAGAAGTCAATCGCGTTGGCCAACCTTTATGTCGAACGCCAGGGGCTCTGGGACACCCGAGGGGCCCTCCAGGCCGAGGTTGGCCAGTTGTGGTCGGACCTTGATGCCCAAAAAACGGCTGTTGAGGGGCTGACGGCGGAACTGGCGAAGGTGAACCCCCTCCTCTAGAAACAGGACACGGCTCTGAAGGAAGCCATGATGGCGGTGCAGGGCGTTCCCTCACTCAGGACCTCATTGCAGGTGAAGGCGCAAGAGGCCCAGGAGACGAAGGCTGCTCTCGAGCTGAAGGTGCAGGAGTTGGCGTCCCTGCAGGACCGTTGCGATGAGGCCTGCAAGGAGCGTGACGAGCAACACGTCCTGGCCGAGTCTCGTGCCAAGGACCTTTTGGCCAAGACGGAAGCCTTCACCGAGGCTGAGCGCCAGCTTCGGGACAAGCGTTCTGCCCTTGCAGATGTACGAGCTCAACTCCAGCAGAAGGAGGAGGCACTGCGGGAGCGGGAGCGGGCGCTGGGGATAGAGCAGAAGCTCGTCGAGGGTGAGTCCTGAATTCTCGATCCCCTCCCCTTCGCAATTTTTCTCTCCTTTGGAGCCTGCTATTGAAGCGTTCGTATTTGCTCTTTCAGATCTTCGTAAGATGAACGCAGACTCGTCGTCGGAATTGACGGCTCTTCGGACTGCCTACGAGCAATCGGAGGGCGAGCGTCAATCCCTCAAGGGTGCCGCCGCGGCTGCTTGCGCGGTGGTCGAGGGTACGGGTGGCCCAGCGGGTGTGAGCCTGCTAGATCGCCTGGCTGCGGTGGAGACGGTGGTGATCGAGCGTCTCCGCGGCGCTCTTCATCTTGGGGTCCAGAAGGCCCTTGGCGTGATGACCACTCACTACCAGGTCGACCTCGACCTTGTGTCCGAGGGGTACACCATTCCGAAGGGCGTCGAGGGTGATGCACGGCTTGCCGTGATCGACGAGGCTGACGCCGAGGCTGCTGACGCAGCCACCATGCTTGCCACCAAGTTCGACGTTGACCTCTTCCTCGAGCCTGCAGCTGGCGACGCGGGGGCCAGCCCCGACCTCGGACCCGCTGCTGACGACACTGGAGCCAACCCCGACCCTAAGTCTGCTGCTGGCGACGCTGAAGCCACCCCTTGAAGCACCTCGAGTACCCTAGTTTGCTTTATCTTCCTTGTGTTAAGTTGTGAACCTTGTGATGAAGACTCTTGAACAGGTCGCCTCGTGTGGCGGCGACCTTTTGGTTTCCGCGACCAAATTTGTCTTAGTCCATAGTTCGTATGCATCGTGCTTCTTTCTTAGCTCAAGATTGATTTCGGCGGAGGAGGTTCGCTCGCAAGTAACATTGGCGTCGAGTGGTGAGGGGGATGTCGTAGCCTTTCGAGGGCGTAGGCGGTCCCGCGACTCGACCGTCTCTTAGCCGCGATAGACTTGCGCCTCGCTTTCATCTTCCTGAGCGGCCGAGAAGAGGCTCGGCAATGCGTTTTCGAAAAAGAAGCGCATGGAAAAAGGTTAGGACTTGTTGGGGGGTTAGTCCCCCAGTAGCCCCCGAGGGGGGCTCGGGTTTACTTCGAGTTCGTTTCGAGGGTAAAGGCGAGTCACCCTGTTTCATTGTTGTTAGTAACAATGTTTTCATGCCTTAAACGGACTTTATTATTATCATCGTGCGATAAAACAAGATTGCGGAAAGTGCAAGAGGTTCTATGGGTAGAAACGACGTAGCTGTTGGATGTTCCAAGCGTTGGGGAAGACCTCGCCCTTCTCGTTCGCCAGCTTGTAGGTGCCGGACTTGAGAACCTTGGCGACGATGAACGGTCCTTCCCATGGTGGCGTGAGCTTGTGTTGGCCTCGGTTGTCTTGTCGTAGCCGCAGCACCAGGTCGCCCTCGTTCAGGTCTCAACGGCGCACCTTGCGCTCCTGGCATCGTCTCAGGGACTGGTGGTACCGTGCCGAGTGCAGGGTGGCCACGTCTCGAGCCTCGTCCACTTGGTCCAGCGAGTCTTCGCGTGCTTGCTGGTTCTGCTCCTCCTGGTATGCCTTGAGTCTCGGGGACCCGTACTCGAGGTCGGTCGGCAGGATGGCCTCGGCGCCGTAGACGAGGAAGAACGGGCTGAAACCCGTGGCCCTGCTCAGAGTGGTTCTCAGGCTCCAAATCACCGAGGGTAGTTCGACTAACCACCTTCGGCCGTAGCTATTCAGCTTGTTGAAAATCCTCGGCTTCAGCCCCTGCAGAATCATACCGTTGGCGCGCTCCACTTGGCCGTTGCACTGGGGGTGTGCCACAGCTGACCAGTCCACCCGGATGTGGTGGTCATCGCAGAATTCCAGGAACTTCTTGCCTGTGAACTGGGTGCCGTTGTCGGTGATGATAGAGTTGGGCATGCCGAACCGGTGTATGATGTCTGTGAAGAACAGCACGGCTTGCTCCGATTTGATGTTGGTGACGGCTCGGACCTCAATCCACTTTGAGAACTTGTCGATGGCCACCAGTATGTGCGTGAAGCCCCCGGGCGCTTGCCGAAAAGGTCCTACGAGATCCAGACCCCAGACCGCGAAAGGCCACGTGACGGGGATGGTCTGCAGAGCATGCGTCGGGAGATGGGTCTGGCGTGCGTAGAAATGACACCCCTCGCAGGTGCGCACGGTTTCTTTGGCGTCAGCTATGGCCGTGGGCCAGTAGAATCCCTATCGAGGGTTCGTGGTGCTGCGTGATGCCCGCAGATGCCCTCATGGATATCTCGTATCAGCTGCTGACCCTCGGGGAGGGGTACACATCGCTGCAGGATTCCCGAGACGCTGCGCCTGTACAGCTCTCCGTCGATCAAGACAAAAGATACGTGGCTAACTCAATATGAAGTTATGTGGTCCATGTGCTTTCGAAACCAGATGGATTGCATCTTCGAATGAAAAAAACAGTGGAAATTTTCCTGCAGTTTCTAGCGCCTACAGTGGCGATGAGGGACAAGCAGCATGTTGTGCAGCTCCGGTGACGTCCTGCTTCGCTGGATCGAATCAGCTTTCCTGTGCCCTAGGCTCTATTTTAATTTTTTTTCGTTGCAGTCTGCTTCCTCTTCACCCCCTTGGGTTTTTTGTATGCTAATTGAGCGATTCAGCTCTGTCTTTCCGCCTGCTGATTCGATTCAGAATTCCCCTTACCATAGCTTGGCCACCAGTTTTTTTTTCCCAGATGTAACTGTAAGAGTCACTTGCTATATGTTCTCAACTAATACTACTTTTTTCCCTCTGTACACTCACTGTATGCGCAGGTTGCAAGCTGCTGGAAGAATACATGCTTCGACCTGCTGAATTCTGCTACTTCCACAATATCTATTTCCCATGCTACGCAGACCTGTTGAGGTATCATTTTCAATTTCCACATACCTGACAGTTGCTAACATATAGAATAGACTGACCATGGCTCATCGTTAACATGAAGGACTTGATATATAAGAAAACAAAAGTAACGTATCAGATATGGAATTCACGATTCAGGAATCAAAAGGTAGGACATATGGAGCATATCTCTATTCATGAAATTATAGTGTATTGGAGAAGAGCTAATCCCCCCCAGGTACTCTACTGCTCTTAAATACTGATGCCCATCAGTTTAATCAGTTTGACAAAACCTGAGGCAAAATTAGCAAGCATCCAATGCCAGTAAAACGAACAGCCATAATTTAAGTGTTCTTCTCAATTATCGTGTTCAATTCTTATAGGTTGTTTGTTATTGTACTAATGTACATGCTCTGCTTTGAATCATAGCTTGTTAACACTATACTGCTTGTGGTGTGGAGTATTAGAAGAGGTCATGAGGTCCAGAGCATGCTCTCCTGGTAAGTTCATTATCACTCCCTTCTTATGCGTCCTACTTATGTGATTGTATGGATGCTGCGACATTTTCCCTTTTCATGTTGTCATAGGCATGTACTGTGTGATGCATTTGTACGCCCATATGAATTGTATATTCTGCAGCGCCTTATTATGTAATTATTGCTTATTACGCTTCAAAATGGGTAACAGGCTGATCTTCTTTTTACAAAACTTAGCCATCCATTGCTTACAAATTTTTGTTTACCAATGGATCCTTTCTTCACACTATTTTCCAGGTCAAGCACTTTATATAGTTTCCCTATTTTTTGTTCCTTCTGGTTAGTTTCTATATCAGCCATAGGAAGCTTCCATTGTTTGTTGGTGCTTCCTATGTGTCCCTCTTGCAAACAGTTGTGGCTGGATGCTCCCTACATTATTTTTGATTTCTTAGGTGCCTCCTGATGGGCAGTGCTTTATAAATGCTGTGATCTTGCAGGTTTGCCATAGCAAAGTGAGTGCATGCAGGGCTGAAATTGCTTAAAATCCTCGTACTAAAGTTGAACAAAGTGAGTGCATGCAGGGCTGGAATTCTTAACTTTGCCATGAGTTAGAGTGGAGTTGTATCCAACAGATTTATGGGTTTGCGTTCTGGTGTTTTTTGGAGAGTAGGCTCAATGTTTTCATGTTTGACGAGGAGATTTGAACAAGAAAGTAACTCTAGGTGAGCGTATATATGTTTGCTTTATGTGAGATCATCTCTGTGATAATTTTTTTTGGATATTTTGATCATGTTACTACAGGGAAGAGGCTGAAGAGACCTATACCGAATTATCGATCAGGGAACTCAAGAACGTAAGGCCCTTACACTGCTGCACAAAGTCCTTCTAATGTTTCTCTTCCGTTTTTTATTGTTGCTTATTTTCTTTGTGTGTCAGATGCAGATTTACGGTGGAGGGCGCCTTGCAGCTGTAAGCTTGGATGCATCCTGGTACGAGCAGCACTCAAATAAGGTGCCTTCAATTTGTGTGATTCTTCTGCTAATTTGTGATCATGCCATTGTTCAGAACTCATTAGCCTTTGGGGTGCATGAGTAATGCTTATGCTCCATGATGTTCAAACTATGTTTTCCCAATCATAGTTGTTATTGAGCTCAGTTACTTAAATGGATGCCAAATATTGCAGATTTTGTGTATCTTCCTTTATTTTCTATTTGGGAAAGGAGTAAAAGCATTTAGTCACATCTGAGATAGTATTGGTCTTTGAATTGTGGTGTGACACTTTGGAATAGTTAGTCTTAAGTTACTTTGGCTAACTATTTTTGAAACTAATACTCTATGTGGTATATATATTTAGAATGCTAGCCTGTAATCTGCATCCATGAATGCCTTTCTACGGTGATATACCTGATTATGTGATGCTTTTTAAATTTATATACACGAAACAGGATGCAGCAGGTTTCAAATAGTATACCAACTTCGTGTTCCTTAGTTTGAGGAGCTTACTCAATAATGTACATGTGGTTAAAAAAATTTAGGTTGAAACCATTGATGCTATTTGCGTTCTCCTGAAAGCAGAATGTACAATTATGTAGTTAAGCGCTGCTATGCTCTTAAGAAGTACATTACTTTTTTGTCATGTCATCCATCCATGATCGATAGTTCTTTATTGAGCATTGTCTATGAGCAGGATTAAGATTGTTGGTTCTATAACAGACAATAATTAAGGTATAAGAAAACATGTAAATGTTAAGTTTTTTGAAACAGCCCTTGTTGAGCAACGATCCACCTAACTAGCGACCTTATGTTCTCTGGCATGTTCCGATCTGTTATATTGATGCACTTGGTTGGTTTATCTTATCCTTGACTTGACATTTGGCTTCCAAGCTAGCAGATCAAGAGAATTTTCTTTACTGATATTCAAATTTTGTAGAACTCAATCTTTAGAGGAGGAAGAGATGTTGCCCAAGGATTATTGTTGTTATCTCATTTGATTATTATCTTTGATTATATCTCTGTGCCATGTGGGGCTATGATGCCTGGTGGCTGTTTCGGCCAAATCAAATTCCAGTGCACAGCGACGCCGGGCAGAACGGTGCCATCTGGGTGCACACGAGGTCGAGGCGGAGCGTGCAGTGCGGTAGCTGTTGAAGCTTAGCCCTGCACAGGTTGCAGCGTTCCATCGAGCCACAGCCAGACGAAAGGATGAAGGACCTGGCTAGATAAAAGTGCTCAAAGTTACAGGGCACTTGGTCATTTCTTCCTTTTCTTATTTTAATTATGTATAAGCACCTCCAAAATTCTCTCAACTCCCCAGGTATGTTGTGCAATGTATATATGGTCCATTTTGTGTGTTTGGACAATGACATATATTGAAGGCTGAACTTATTGATTTTTAGAAAGGGTTAGGGATTAGGACTACACGAGTTCCAATTAAGCATTACCCAACCAAATAAGAATAAGCAGACAAAGCACTGTATATACATGCAATTTCGTGTTTTTCTGCCACTCTTTGATGTACATTTCAGCATTTTTGATTAATAGCTCAGTATTTACCATCCATACATAGGTCTCCAATATGAGAGGAAATGAAAATTAGCCATGTTTGCTAATGAAATTGAAGCAATGCCTATCCTTACTATAAACGTATTTTGCACTTTTTCACCCTATGTTTCTGAATAATTCTGCTTTTAACAAGCAGTCTATATGCACAGTTCTTTTCATAGCACATATTGTAAGTAGGATTGTTCATTTTATAAATTCATCTGTCATAATGCCAACATATGAGTGTTGATTTTTCTTTTTCTACCTTCTTACATTGTTGTTGTTTTCTTTTATATTGTGTCCAGGTCCGCTTGTCAGCTTCATCGGTCCAACTGAAACTGTACCTTGTATCCTTCAACAATATAAGGTAATTAATACGTTTTGTTGTGCTTCCTCAATTAAATATTTCATTTGGACGTGTCTTCTGAGTGCTCGTGTTCAGTTTAATACCTATGTCCAAACCTTTTCTTTTAAGATTGTTTCTAAAGGTTAATACATCAATCTTAGTAAGTGGCATTTGTACTATTTAAATAGTCTTATGCTCTTAGTTACTCAGAACATCACCACCATAATCTCTATATATGAAACCTGGTATGGAAATGGAGCACAGAACAATAGCTATAAACCAGCTTGCCAACTATTAATCATTCAATGTTCATTTATATTTTTGAGTGGCTGACCTTTCTTCGTGCAAAATTATATTGTGATATCAACAACTTACCCATTTGTGTTATCCGCCCATGTGCTTGCATCTCCAACTAGCTATTCAATATATATTAATCGGTTATGAACCCTCATTGTAAAATATGTGATCCGTATGAATTCCTATACTCCTTGGTCTGTAGCATGAATCTATATCTATATTTATGTGAACTTTTGTGATGTCACGTCAGTAGCCTAATGAACAAGTTCATAATACAATGTTTTTTAGCACACAAATTCAGTGTATGATATCACATTCCAATAAGCCGCGCGCTGGGTGCGCGTCAATCACTAGTATAATGGAAATAAAAAATCTGCTATGACTATCATGTGTAGTGGGCTCGTGGCGTACATGTAACTAGCAAGTTGGCCCGCTCGATTTGCGCGGGTAGCTAGTTTCTCTTCCACCGATCTTTATAATTTTTATTATTTAAAATTAGTTGCTTGACTGTGCATGTGAATGAGAGACTATAAATTTTATAGTGGTGCATTTGTTTTTTCATATAACCCAAATTAAGATATATATTATTTGTTATCATTAGTCATATTTTTTTCTAATCAGAATAAAAGGTATACTATATAAAAACATATTTTGAAATTAATATATGTTTATATTTTTTTGCATGAATGTATTTTTATAAAGTATATTTTATAATTTTTTATTAGTGATGTTGGATTTTAGTTATTGTGCATGATAAATATCCCTTTTCTCCTTGTTTTTGTTTCTTTTATTACTAACTTCTTAAAAAAGAACATCAAACGGGTTTGAGTGTGGGCAAACCATTTGATGATCTTCCATGAGTGTTGAGCGTAGCCGTGATGATGGTGATCAATCCCGACAGTGATTCACTCCCTTCGAATATAGAGAATTTTTCTCTCTCATTATGCTCACAACCTTGATGAACGCCCTAAATTTGAGCACATGTCATCAGTTATATGTGCAAATCAACGTGATGTTCTCCGCTCATTGTTGAACGCTACACCACCTCAGTTTCTCCGCTTTGTTTTTTCTCTCTCTGCTCCTTGCACTAACTCGTTAACAAAGACCATCAACGTGTTTGAACGCGGGTAACCCGTTTGATGATCTTCCACTTGCATTGGTAAAGACACTGAGTCCTAAGCGTGGCCATGGTGCTCAATTCCGGCAGCGATTCGCTCCCTTCAGACAGGGAGAATTGTTCTCTGCTGCAGTGCTCACAACGTTGTTGAACGCCCTAAATCGCTCACAACCTTTCACCGATGCCACCACTCTCCCCAAACTCTATCTCTCTCCCTCTATCTCCCCCTCTCTCTAGTTGCAGCGGCGGCAGCGAGGGTGTCGGTGTCCACGGTTGGCAGCCTTCAGCCCCGCCGGCCTCCAGCGGCGCGCGTAGCGGCCGGAGCCCGAACTCCGAAGTCGCGTGGCCGGCTCCCGTGAGGGCCGTGGATGGCTCACGCGGCGGCAATGGCGGTGGAGGGCTCCCGTGGCGACCGCGGACGGCCGCGCGGCGACAGTGGAGGCCTCCTATAGCGACTACGGACAGCTGCGCGGCGGTGGCGGTGTGTAACACCCAAAGTGCTCAATTTTAAAATTTTTTTTGGCAATTAATTGATTATTTAATGCTTCACCTTTTTTATAAAGGCTAAATAATAATTTTCGCAAATTTAAAATCAAATATAGGTGATAGAAACATTTATTGTTGCATTCATGCTGCTGCATTTGTTTTTGTATTGCTTGTGATTCAAACAAGAATTTAAATTTATTTAAATTTGAATTTGAATCACTTTGTTTGGAGCTCTAGAAAAGTTTTTAAGCCCATAGTTCGTTTTTGCTCCCTGGTCTTATTTCCGAAGTCCGTTGTGCACCCCTCAATTATTCCTCTTGGTCCAGCCCACCTCCAGTCGGCCCGCTCCCTTTTCTCTCTCTCCTTTCTTTTTCTCCCGCGGGCCGCTTTCTACCCTCTCCTTTTCCCCGGCGGGCCATTTCTTTTTCCTCCGCGCGGCCCAGCAGCCGAACCGGCCCAGCTCGCCCAGCCGCTCCCGCGCCCCGCCTCCCTGTGTCACTGCCATCTTGGCCCCGCGCGTCAGGCGCTGACGTCATGCCTGCGTCACCTTCCCCTTCTTCCCCCTCCGGCTTTCCTTCCAGAGCCGCCGCTAATGGCGCGGCTGCCGCGGTCGGCCCGCACGCCGAGGCCCCACCGCCCCCTTGCCTTCTTAATCCGGCCGAGCGCCACGCCCCGCTCCTCTCACCCCCAACGCCCCAGCCCTAGCGCCGCCACAGCCCCGAACGCGCCGCTCCCGAGCCGCCAAGCTCGATCTTCGCCGCCGCTCGTCGTCGAGCTGCTCCGGTCCTCCTCCGGCCAATTCGACCCCACCAGGGCCTTCACCGAGCCTCGTGGAGCGCGCCGAGCTGCTGCAGGACCCCTCCCGAGCACCGGAGCTCCGTCCACGACGAACACCGACGACAAGCTCCGCCGCCGCTCGCCGACCCACCTCGTTGGACCTGCTCCGGCCAATTCCGTTCGCCAGGAGCACCGCCAGGAGGTAACCAAGCGATTCCTCCCCTCAATTTAGGCCCACGAACACCGTAGCACATGTTCCCACAGTCGCCGACGAGCTTCGTCCGCCGGCCGCCGTTGTCCACCACCGTGCACTGCTCGAAACACCCCTAGAACTACCCAGTCACCCTCACCGTCGTCCATCGATGCTCCAGAGCCAAAACCCGAGCCTCAAACCCCCCCAGAACCCCTTTCCCGCGGTTCGCCGGAGCGCAGCGCCGCCGCTCACCGTCGTCCGGCCGATTCGCCGGCCGACACTCGTCGTGAACCCCCCTGGTAGACTCGCCTTAGTCCCCCGAAGCCGTAGGACCCACCATCGTTCGATTCCGAGGTTCGTAGCGCGAGATAGGGCCCGTTCCGGCGAACTTCGCCGGCGGCCCGAGCGGCGCCGCCGCGGCCCTTTCTTCCCCGGCGAGCCAATCTATCCTGGGCCGCCCGATCAAAATCCTTCGGCCCTCAATGCGCCACGTCGCAGGTCAAACTCGGCGTACCGGTCAGCGCTGTAGCTTTTGCTAAAGAGCCCCTGTCTTTTTCCGAAATTAACCCGCGGTCCTTTTTAATTCAAAAATAATTACAATTAGGTCCTATTTTATTCGTTTAGGCCCCTGGAAATTTTAAAACTTTGCCAGCAAGCCCCCGAATCTTAGAAACGCTATAACTTTCACGTTTTAAGTCCGATTTGAGTGATTTTCGCGCTCACGTGTTCGTAGCGAAGCGTAGAATATTTCTAGCTCCTGTTTTTGTACTGTTTTTACTGTTTGGTGTACTGTTTCTAATAGATTAATCTTGTTTGCATGTGATGATTGTCTTGGAATGCGTGCGTGGTGTTCGTGTCCAGTCGGTGAGCCCGTAGCGTTGGACTACGAGTACGTTGAGGACGTGCCGGAGCAGGAGTTTCAGCAGCAGCCTTACTCCGAGGAAGGCAAGTTATAGCACGGACAATCCTTGCTACCTACTCACTCTTTTAATACACTGTTCATTACATACGCATGTGTCTAATATTGTTTACCATTAAGGTTATTTCCTAGCATTTATTTCCCTGTCCTTGTATTCCTATGGGTTTGTGCATATGGGTAGTATCTTGCTAGGCGCAACTACTGTCACCTTTACTTAAATGTTAATATTGACTTAATGGTCCACTTCAACATTTATGATAAAACTTGCTTTTTAGCAACTTGGACTAGGGGGCTAGAGCATGTGCTGTGTGCTTTGCTCTAGTGTCTCCCTATAAGGACCGGTTCTTAAAGCGGCAACCCAGGAGCCTGTCGCCACCGCCGGAACTATATGGGCTCTGGTCTTGGTCAAGTAGCTTGTACGTCTCTAGCTTGGCAGTAGTTACCGAGGGGCCAACGGCGTTGTGGGAGGTACGGTGCTGGGTGTTCTCCGATTCCACCGAGGACGGTAGCCCCGTCGGCTAGGTCACGTTAGACCCAGTCCCGTGTAGGAGTCTCAGCGATTGAGAACTCTGCACGTTGCGCAGTATGGGTGGGATACCCGCGCTCTGGACGCCATCGACCCCCTCACGGTGTGACTCCGTGGGCGTACGTCGATCTCGGTGCCTAAGTTTTCACCGCCGTATAGTACTCCAACGGCTGCTGACTTGTTAGGGTGTCTTGTGAAAGCCTCGTAGCGTCCCTATGCAGTCACACCTCGGAAGTGTTGATGTGCGTGGTTGGGTGCAAAGTTCTTTTGAACTTTTACGCGACTGGTGGGTAAAGGGCGAATCCTCTGCAGAGTGTACGATCTATCATGATAGCCTTGCTCAGGGTCACGAGCGGCCTGGATCCTTTTTGATTAGAATATGGTATTTATTCTTGTTTAATGTCACTTACACCATTAAATGGGGTTACAACTGGGTTCTCATTCACTTGTAGTAACTTGGATAAAGTTAAAACGAACCAACTAAAAGTGCTAATGCAGTTAAGCCAGTGTCTAGCCTTTTTGAGCCTTCATAACCCGTGCTATACTTGCTAAGTAATTTTGTTACTTACACTTGCTATTATCAACATTTTTGGGCAAAATCCCGGACGGGTAACAGATTGGAGTCAGGCTGATTATGAGGTGGAGTTTCCGGAGGATCTGCCGTACTTCTGAGCTGGCGTTCTCCCAGTCAGAGTCCCTGTGGGATTGCGGCTACGCTAGAGAGTTGTATTAGTCTTCCGCTGTCCATGTATTTCATTTATGCAAAACTCTGATGTAATCGCTACGTTATGTTGAGAATAAAGCATTGTACTCTGATTTTTACCATATTTGTTCGCTATATGTGTCTGTGGACTCCCTGGGCACACATATGGCCGCATTCGGGTTTTGTGTAAATCCGGGTGTGACAGATTGGTATCAGAGCTATGCTGACTGTAGGAACGCAGCCTAGATAGTACGGTTGACAAATTACTAGGAGACCCCCATGTTTTAAAAATTTTAAAATCTAACCGTCGAGTCTTGCGTGAATTTATGCCTTTACCTGCTTGTACTTATTGTTATTATGCATATGTTTGATTTGGTTCTTTGTAATGATTGTGATGGGCGTAGACACCTGTCTGCGACCATCTAGATATAGGAATAAGGCTTAAGGACTTTATTGTTAGATAGCGGGGGTATCTATATTTATCTTGCACTAACCCTCTAATGTCTAACCTTTGTGATTATAGATGGCTCACCCCGGGGGCAATGCGGGCGGACAGCCACCGCACCAGAATCCGCCCCCGAACCTGAACCCGAACCATCAGATCCCCACCATTGAGCAGCTGATGTATGCTCAAGTTCAGATGATGCAGCAGATGGCAGAGACCATGAGGTTGATCCAGCAGGGCCAGCATCATCCCCAGGCAGCTGCACCACCCAGAGACAAGAGGGGCGAGTTTCTGAAGGGACGCCCGCCGACTTTCAGCAAGGCCAGTGACCCCCTTGAGGCAGATGACTGGCTCAAGGCAGTTGAGAGGCAGTTGGACATCGCCCAGTGCGATGACAGAGAGAAGGTGCTGTACGCCGGGGGGCAGCTTCAGGGGCCGGCGTTGGATTGGTGGGATTCATACCAGTCCTCACGCCCGGCCGGTACTCAGATCACCTGGCAGCAGTTCTGCAGCAGCTTTCGTGCACACCACGTGCCGGAGGCCTTGATGGTCCTGAAGAAGAAGGAGTTCCTGGCTCTGAAGCAGGAAGGGATGAGTGTCACGGCGTATCGTGACAAGTTCGTCTCGTTGGCCCGTTACGCTCCAGAGGACGTGGCCACCGATCAGAAGAAGCAGGCCAGGTTCCGTGACGGTCTGCAGGATGCTCTCCAGTACCAGCTCATGTGCACCAAGTTCCCGACTTTTCACGAGCTGGTGGACGGCGCTCTGATGTTGGAACACAAGCGCCGTGAGATGGAGGACAAGAAGAGGAAGCTCCAGGGACAGCAGGTGGGCAGCAGCAGTCGTCCACGCTTCACACCTCCTCAGAGTCAGCAGGTGGGAGGCCAGCAGCGTTTCCAGGGCCAGTCTGGGTTGCTCAGTCGAGGCCAGTACCAGCAGCCGCGTCCTCAGTTTCCTCGGGCGCCACAGCAGCAGCGTCCTCAGGGTCAGCCGCAGATGGGACCAGTTCAGCGCAGCCAGGTACAGCCCAGTCCAGCTCAGCGCATCAGTCCAGTCAACACTACACCGGTGGGACCGAGGGTGTGCTACCACTGTGGCGAGCAGGGGCACTTCGCCAATGTCTGCCCCAAGAAGACTCAGAACGCCGCCGGACAGCAGCAGCAGGGCAGTACTCAGAGAGTTGGACAGCCACAGGGTCCGCAGCAGGGAGGTCGTGCACCGCAGATTCCGGTTCGGGGCAAGGTTAACCACACCAGTGCAGAGACAGCAGAGACAGCTACTGATGTCATCGTGGGTACGTTCCTCGTCAATTCGACCCCCGCCACTGTTTTATTTGATTCTGGAGCTTCGCATGCTTTCATTTCCGCTGCTTTTGTAAAGAAGAATTTATTAGCTCTGAAACCCATGATGAACACTATGCTAGTAAGCTCACCAGGAGGTGAACAGCGGGCTACTCTACGATGCCCCCATGTTCCCATCATAATAAGGGGGGTAGAGTTCAAGGCAGGTCCGATAGTTCTGGAGACCCTGGGATTTGATCTAATTTTGGGTATGAGCTGGATGACCAGATATGATGCAGTAATCAGGTGTGCTACGAGGACCATCCAGCTGACAGCAGAGTCCGGTGACAAGGTGGAGTACCAGGCAGCTAGTTCCTCAGAGAAAGGCCAAGCAAATCAAGCTGAAGGGACAATGACTGAAGATATCAGGGTGGTGAGCCAGTTCCCGGATGTGTTCCCAGACGAGTTGCCAGGTATGCCTCCAGAACGAGATGTTGAATTCGTTATTGAACTAAAACCTGGCACTGCACCTATAGCCAAGAGGCCGTATAGGATGGGAGCGAAGGAGCTGGAGCAGCTCAAGAAGGAGTTGGACGAGTTGTTGGCCAAGGGGTACATTCGTCCGAGTGCTTCGCCATGGGGAGCACCGGTATTGTTCGTCGACAAGAAGGATGGTTCGCAGAGGTTGTGTGTGGACTATCGAGCCCTCAATGAAGTGACCATCAAGAACAAGTACCCGCTGCCAAGGATTGATGATCTGTTCGATCAGTTGAGAGGAGCTTGTGTGTTCTCCAAGATTGATCTTCGTTCGGGCTACTACCAGATGAGGATCCGTCCGTCAGATGTGCCTAAGACCGCTTTCACCACTCGGTACGGGTTGTATGAGTTCTTGGTCATGTCTTTTGGATTGACCAACGCTCCTGCATACTTCATGTACCTGATGAACAGCGTGTTCATGGACTATCTGGACAAGTTCGTGGTGGTATTTATTGATGACATTCTGGTCTTCTCCAAGAATGAGGAAGAACATGAAGAACATCTGAGATTGGTACTGCAGAGACTCCGGGAGCATCAGTTGTATGCCAAGCTGAGCAAGTGTGAGTTCTGGCTGAAGGAAGTGGCATTTCTGGGACATGTGTTGTCCAATGGTGGAGTGGCAGTTGATCCGAAGAAAGTCAGCGATGTGTTGAGCTGGAATCCGCCACGGGATGTGAGCGAGATCAGGAGTTTCCTTGGGATGGCCGGTTATTACAGACGGTTCATTGAAGGATTCTCCAAGATCGCTAAGCCGCTGACTGCTTTGCTAGAGAAGAATGCCCCGTTCGTGTGGACAGAGGCATGCCAGGTCAGCTTCGAAGAGTTGAAGAAGAGGTTGACTACAGCCCCAGTGCTAGTGTTGCCAGATTTGGCTAAGAGTTTCTCCATCTACTGCGATGCATCCCGTCTAGGACTGGGTTGCGTCCTTATGCAGGGGGGCAGAGTCGTGTCTTATGCGTCCAGGCAGCTGAGGAAACATGAGCAGAACTATCCGACGCACGACTTGGAGTTGGCAGCTGTTGTACATGCCCTGAAGATCTGGAGACATTACTTGATTGGGCACAGATGTGACATTTACACTGATCATAAGAGCCTCAAGTATGTCTTCACTCAGTCAGATCTGAACATGAGACAGCGCAGATGGTTAGAGCTGATCAAGGATTATGATCTGGAGATTCACTATCACCCAGGGAAGGCCAACTTGGTGGCAGATGCTTTGAGCAGGAGGAGTTATGTGAACCGGATCACGGGTCACTGTTTGCCCGAGGAGCTCAGTAGAGAGTTTGAGAGGATGAGTCTGGGATTCGTCACCAGCATCACCGAGATGGCAGTAGAGCCCACACTCGAGCAGGAGATCCGGAGAGGTCAGCTACAGGATGAGAAGATTAGAGAGATTGTGGGGAATGTTGCATTGGGAAAGGCCCCTGGATTCAGAGTTGATGATCAGGGAACTCTGTGGCATGGAAAGAGGATATGTGTGCCAGATATAGCGCAGATCAGAGAGATGATTCTGAGAGAGGCACATGATTCAGCTTATTCTATCCACCCAGGCAGCACTAAGATGTACCAGGACATCAAAGAGAGATTCTGGTGGTATGGGCTGAAGCGTGATGTGGCGACTCATGTGGCATTGTGCGACACATGTCAGCGAGTCAAGGCAGAACATCAGAGGCCAGCTGGATTGCTTCAGCCGTTGAAGATCCCAGAGTGGAAATGGGAAGAAGTTGGCATGGACTTCATCACTGGACTGCCCCGCACACAGAGAGGTTTTGACTCCATTTGGGTGATTGTTGATCGTCTGACCAAGGTGGCCCACTTTCTGCCAGTGAAGACCACCTACACCGGCGCCAGACTTGCAGAGTTGTACATGGAGCGGATTGTGTGTTTACACGGGGTGCCGAAGAAGATTGTGTCAGATCGGGGTACTCAGTTCACCTCACACTTCTGGCGGAAGTTGCATGAGTCCATGGACACGAAGCTGCACTTCAGCTCAGCGTATCACCCACAGACAGATGGTCAGACAGAGCGGACAAATCAGATACTGGAGGATATGTTGAGGGCTTGTGCATTACAGTATGGTGTCAGCTGGGATAAGAGTTTGCCGTATGCAGAGTTCTCCTACAATAACAGCTATCAGAAGAGTTTGCAGATGGCACCGTTCGAGGCATTGTATGGCAGGAAGTGCCGGACCCCATTGTTCTGGGATCAGACCGGTGAGAGTCAGGTCTTTGGTCCGGAGATACTCAGAGATGCAGAGCGGCAGGTGAAGGTGATAAGAGAGAACCTGAAGGTGGCCCAGTCCCGACAGAAGAGTTATGCCGATGTCAGACGGAGGGACCTCAGCTTCAAGGTTGATGATTTTGTGTATCTGAAGGTGTCACCCATGAGAGGTGTAAAGCGGTTCAATGTCAAAGGCAAGTTGGCACCTCGTTACATTGGACCATTCAGGATACAGGAACGGATGGGCGAAGTGGCATATCGGCTAGACCTGCCTGAGAGACTAGCCGGAGTACACGATGTGTTCCATGTGTCCCAGTTGAAGAAGTGTTTGCGGGTGCCAGAAGAGCAGATCCCGATTGAGGAGTTGAATGTTCAGGAGGACCTCACGTACGAGGAGTATCCGATCAGGATCCTGGAGGTGTCAGAGAGAGTGCTGAGGAACAAGACCATTCGGATGTGCAAGGTGCAGTGGAGCCGGCATTCGGAAGATGAAGCGACTTGGGAGCGGGAAGAAGATCTCAAGTCCGAGTACCCTCAGCTCTTCGCTTCTACATCCGAATCTCGAGGACGAGATTCATCTTAAGGGGGGTAGGTTTGTAACACCCAAAGTGCTCAATTTTAAAAAAAAATTTGGCAATTAATTGATTATTTAATGCTTCACCTTTTTTTATAAAGGCTAAATAATAATTTTCGCAAATTTAAAATCAAATATAGGTGATAGAAACATTTATTGTTGCATTCATGCTGCTGCATTTGTTTTTGTATTGCTTGTGATTCAAACAAGAATTTAAATTTATTTAAATTTGAATTTGAATCACTTTGTTTGGAGCTCTAGAAAAGTTTTTAAGCCCATAGTTCGTTTTTGCTCCCTGGTCTTATTTCCGAAGTCCGCTGTGCACCCCTCAATTATTCCTCTTGGTCCAGCCCACCTCCAGTCGGCCCGCTCCCTTTTCTCTCTCTCCTTTCTTTTTCTCCCGCGGGCCGCTTTCTACCCTCTCCTTTTCCCCGGCGGGCCATTTCTTTTTCCTCCGCGCGGCCCAGCAGCCGAACCGGCCCAGCTCGCCCAGCCGCTCCCGCGCCCCGCCTCCCTGTGTCACTGCCATCTTGGCCCCGCGCGTCAGGCGCTGACGTCATGCCTGCGTCACCTTCCCCTTCTTCCCCCTCCGGCTTTCCTTCCAGAGCCGCCGCTAATGGCGCGGCTGCCGCGGTCGGCCCGCACGCCGAGGCCCCACCGCCCCCTTGCCGTCTTAATCCGGCCGAGCGCCACGCCCCGCTCCTCTCACCCCCAACGCCCCAGCCCTAGCGCCGCCACAGCCCCGAACGCGCCGCCCCCGAGCCGCCGAGCTCGATCTTCGCCGCCGCTCGTCGTCGAGCTGCTCCGGTCCTCCTCCGGCCAATTCGACCCCACCAGGGCCTTCACCGAGCCTCGTGGAGCGCGCCGAGCTGCTGCAGGACCCCTCCCGAGCACCGGAGCTCCGTCCACGACGAACACCGACGACAAGCTCCGCCGCCGCTCGCCGACCCACCTCGTTGGACCTGCTCCGGCCAATTCCGTTCGCCAGGAGCACCGCCAGGAGGTAACCAAGCGATTCCTCCCCTCAATTTAGGCCCACGAGCACCGTAGCACATGTTCCCACAGTCGCCGACGAGCTTCGTCCGCCGGCCGCCGTTGTCCACCACCGTGCACTGCTCGAAACACCCCTAGAACTACCCAGTCACCCTCACCGTCGTCCATCGATGCTCCAGAGCCAAAACCCGAGCCTCAAACCCCCCCAGAACCCCTTTCCCGCGGTTCGCCGGAGCGCAGCGCCGCCGCTCACCGTCGTCCGGCCGATTCGCCGGCCGACACTCGTCGTGAACCCCCCTAGTAGACTCGCCTTAGTCCCCCGAAGCCGTAGGACCCACCATCGTTCGATTCCGAGGTTCGTAGCGCGAGATAGGGCCCGTTCCGGCGAACTTCGCCGGCGGCCCGAGCGGCGCCGCCGCGGCCCTTTCTTCCCCGGCGAGCCAATCTATCCTGGGCCGCCCGATCAAAATCCTTCGGCCCTCAATGCGCCACGTCGCAGGTCAAACTCGGCGTACCGGTCAGCGCTGTAGCTTTTGCTAAAGAGCCCCTGTCTTTTTCCGAAATTAACCCGCGGTCCTTTTTAATTCAAAAATAATTACAATTAGGTCCTATTTTATTCGTTTAGGCCCCTGGAAATTTTAAAACTTTGCCAGCAAGCCCCCGAATCTTAGAAACGCTATAACTTTCACGTTTTAAGTCCGATTTGAGTGATTTTCGCGCTCACGTGTTCGTAGCGAAGCGTAGAATATTTCTAGCTCCTGTTTTTGTACTGTTTTTACTGTTTGGTGTACTGTTTCTAATAGATTAATCTTGTTTGCATGTGATGATTGTCTTGGAATGCGTGCGTGGTGTTCGTGTCCAGTCGGTGAGCCCGTAGCGTTGGACTACGAGTACGTTGAGGACGTGCCGGAGCAGGAGTTTCAGCAGCAGCCTTACTCCGAGGAAGGCAAGTTATAGCACGGACAATCCTTGCTACCTACTCACTCTTTTAATACACTGTTCATTACATACGCATGTGTCTAATATTGTTTACCATTAAGGTTATTTCCTAGCATTTATTTCCCTGTCCTTGTATTCCTATGGGTTTGTGCATATGGGTAGTATCTTGCTAGGCGCAACTACTGTCACCTTTACTTAAATGTTAATATTGACTTAATGGTCCACTTCAACATTTATGATAAAACTTGCTTTTTAGCAACTTGGACTAGGGGGCTAGAGCATGTGCTGTGTGCTTTGCTCTAGTGTCTCCCTATAAGGACCGGTTCTTAAAGCGGCAACCCAGGAGCCTGTCGCCACCGCCGGAACTATATGGGCTCTGGTCTTGGTCAAGTAGCTTGTACGTCTCTAGCTTGGCAGTAGTTACCGAGGGGCCAACGGCGTTGTGGGAGGTACGGTGCTGGGTGTTCTCCGATTCCACCGAGGACGGTAGCCCCGTCGGCTAGGTCACGTTAGACCCAGTCCCGTGTAGGAGTCTCAGCGATTGAGAACTCTGCACGTTGCGCAGTATGGGTGGGATACCCGCGCTCTGGACGCCATCGACCCCCTCACGGTGTGACTCCGTGGGCGTACGTCGATCTCGGTGCCTAAGTTTTCACCGCCGTATAGTACTCCAACGGCTGCTGACTTGTTAGGGTGTCTTGTGAAAGCCTCGTAGCGTCCCTATGCAGTCACACCTCGGAAGTGTTGATGTGCGTGGTTGGGTGCAAAGTTCTTTTGAACTTTTACGCGACTGGTGGGTAAAGGGCGAATCCTCTGCAGAGTGTACGATCTATCATGATAGCCTTGCTCAGGGTCACGAGCGGCCTGGATCCTTTTTTATTAGAATATGGTATTTATTCTTGTTTAATGTCACTTACACCATTAAATGGGGTTACAACTGGGTTCTCATTCACTTGTAGTAACTTGGATAAAGTTAAAACGAACCAACTAAAAGTGCTAATGCAGTTAAGCCAGTGTCTAGCCTTTTTGAGCCTTCATAACCCGTGCTATACTTGCTAAGTAATTTTGTTACTTACACTTGCTATTATCAACATTTTTGGGCAAAATCCCGGACGGGTAACAGATTGGAGTTAGGCTGATTATGAGGTGGAGTTTCCGGAGGATCTGCCGTACTTCTGAGCTGGCGTTCTCCCAGTCAGAGTCCCTGTGGGATTGCGGCTACGCTAGAGAGTTGTATTAGTCTTCCGCTGTCCATGTATTTCATTTATGCAAAACTCTGATGTAATCGCTACGTTATGTTGAGAATAAAGCATTGTACTCTGATTTTTACCATATTTGTTCGCTATATGTGTCTGTGGACTCCCTGGGCACACATATGGCCGCATTCGGGTTTTGTGTAAATCCGGGTGTGACACGGTGGATGGAATAATATATTTCTTTTACATTTGTTATCCTCTATATCTCATATTCTTTACCAACACGTGAGCTCACATATCTCTTTTTCTCCTTTTCTTTCACTGACACCACCACTCTCCCCACTCTATCTCTCTCCCTCTATCTCCCCCTCTCGCTAGTGGCGACGACGACGGCCAGGGGTGCCGGTGGGCAACCTTCAACGCCCCCCTCGGCCCCCGGCCTCCGGCAACACGCGGAGCGGCCGGAACCGAACTCTGAAGATGCGCGGGCAGCAATGGCGGCGGACGATCGCGCGACGACGGCGAGGACTCCCGCGACGGCCACGGACGGCCGCGTGGCGGCGGTGGATGGCTCCCGCGTTGGCCACGGACGGCTGCACGACGGCGGCAGACAAACGGAATAATATAGACTATTAGATTTCATCAAATCCGACGACATATATTCTTCTCTTTTTTAGATTAATGAAATAATATAAACTGTTAGATCTTCATAAAATTCGACGGCATATATTCTTCTCTTTTTTTAGATTAACGTGGGAATTTCTTGGTTCTCAATATGGACCGTTGGATCTTCATAAAATCCGACATATATTCCTCTCTTTTTTTAAATTAACGGAATAATATGGACCGTTAGATCTTCATAAATTCCGATGGCATATATTCTTCTCTTTTTTAAATTAACGGAATAATATGGACCGTTAGATGTTCATAAAATCCGACGGTTCATATCCTTCTCTTTTTTGGATTAACGTGGGAATTTCTTGGTACTCTCGGCGAACGTGGTGGCTCCTTTTAACTCTACCAGCAAATGTGTCCGTGCGTTGCTACGGACATAGACCATATGTGGATATATATTGAGAGATTTAACTGATCCTGATCTATATAGATTTCTTTCTTCTTTTCTCTCATGCTTTAATATAATTTTGGCGTATTGTACTTGTACGCCTCTGTAATGGATGTGATTATGAAAACGGGCACGTGAGGCCCACCTGTCGGCATTATGAGAAAGATGGACCAAACAATCCTTGCTTTAGTATTAGAAAAAAATATAGCAAAAATGCCCGTGCTTTGCAATAGGTTCTTTTTTTCTCAAATTGTCTTCTGTTAGCATCCATGCACTATTGGAGTTAAATTTTACCTAGGGTTTAGGTGTTTTTTTCGTTTCCAAGAAAAGTTTGGAATCCATCTCTAGATTCATACTGGTAATATGTCCAACATCCCATATATTAGTAAAGGTCAACATGATTAATTTTCCAACGGTTTTTCCTTTTTTATTTCAAACATCTAAAAGTATATTAAAAAATTTAAGAGTCTGATTTCGAATATGTATGAGAAACCTCATGCAATAGTACATTTTTATTGCAATAATAACCTTGACACTATGGACTTATAATTTCGTGGAATGTTTCTGAACATTATAATTCATTAAATCATGTGTTCACGGTCATCTATAATCATCAGCAATAAGCAAGCAGAATGTACAAAGTAGAAGGAAATTAGCATGACAATCTTCGTTGAAAGCACAACATCGTTACAACCTGCTGAATTGAACACCGACCATTTTAACAAACCTTTTTCTTTTCCTTAAGCAATGGTCACTGTTTCCTAGCAGAGGCTACATGCAGTGCAGGTACTGTTGCGTGCACATGAAACACATCAGAATAGCTACAAGCTTGGTCCGACAAATTCAATGGACCCGGTTCAACCACCATTGAACCAACGTTACCTACATGCATGTGGCAGATAATGGCGGATCGAGTTGGTGCACATATCAGCCATTGCATGCACGTCTTCTTGCTGAAGGAAGACAAAAACCATGAGCGCGGAATCATGCATGGAGAGCACCACGCAACAAAGTAGCTAGCCCCTGTCGGCGGCCGTCCGCTTGCCTACATCACGCACGCGCAGCCTTCCTGCCCTTGCAGCTCACTCTCGCGTAGGCCAGTGCGGAGGGCTGGAGCTCGCTCTCAGCTCCCGCGCACTCCTGTTTGCTGATCTGCGTCGCGCCGGCCGGATGCACCAATGAAATCAGGATTTTGCCGGCGCCGAAAGTTTCGCGGTTCCCCGAGCTACGGCCCACCGTCTACCGATCTCACTCACACCAGAGGACTTTGCCATCCTTACTGACGCCGCGCGAAGGACCTCGCCCACGGTCCACGGACGATAGGGGTTCTCGCCTTTGCTGATGTCACTCGCGCTTGCTAGTCGCCGTCCTGGCCCTTAGTCGTGCTCGCCTGCAGCTGGCCTCCTTCGCGCCGCCGGCCGGCCGCACAATCCCCTTGTGGTTCTCGACGGCGCCCATGCGGGTGTCGCCTGGGGTACGAGTACGACGGCGGCGACGAATCGACGTCTGTATTCTGGTTGGTCTCGAGCTGCTCCATGGGAGTAGATTGAGATTAGTCTCGACGACAACGTTGATACAAGATCGATGGATTGGTTTCTTATTCTTATGAAGGTTGTGGCATGAGGTAAAGAGAGATGGTGCACCAGACCAACTCGGAGTCGTCAATGTTTGATCGGAGTTGGACTCGACCATGGAAATTTAACAGGATAGTCAGATTCTCGTTAATTAATAAAACTTTAGGGTCTTTATTGTAAATTTACGACGTACCGCAGAATCAATCGTTTTCTAGGTGCCGCGGAAACCATCCTTGCTTTATAATTACGTAGAGATTGTATTAAGATAATAGATAGATGTAATGCATTGATTTGCTGATCCAGACCCGTTTGGTTGACGGGTGTATGATTTCGCTGTCATTTGAGGATTATTCAGGCCAGGATTAGAACGGAAGCAAATGTCCTGGATACTGGAGCTCTTCTTCGTGGACAAAGTTTATCTGAATTCTTGTTTTCTAGTGTTTCCCCTGTTTTTCCAGGTTTCAGCTAGTGGCCGTTTGATTTTGACCGCCATTTGATTCAGAAAATCTCCCCGTATCCAAAAGGGGCCTTAGATAAGTTATGATGCGACAGCAATGCATCGTAGATTGCTAGGAGGAGGGATACGGAGGCCACACTCCGAGAACGAAGTCTCGGGTGCCCTGCGACCAGACGGATTAGTTCCATTCCATCCTCACTGTACTCACTTGGCTTTGGTAGATATGAAACGGAACCTCTTGGCTTGTTCTGGAAAATCTTCGCTGCACATAAGCTTCGTGTTCAGGCGCGCGGCGTACTGCCAATGAGCCACGGTTTACTGAACTGTGTCATCAACCTCACCGGTCCTGAATTTCTCCTTTACTGAAAGTCTGAAACTCTGATGCTGTTCAGACTTGCCCATCCCATTACAAAAAAGACAGGTTTCAGACAGATTTCTGTTGCGAAGACAGGTCAGACGTTCAGTAGCCAACAGTCATGTAACCGATCTCAGCTCCTGGATCCACCGTCAGTCGGCTATTTCAATTTCAAAACAGACCGGCTCCCCGTAGTCATCAATCAGAGAATGATACGCAATATGTGGATACTGATCAAAGTCGAATTCGATGTGCCTCCGTATCCACAAGCCAACCGCATCGCCCTGCTCTGCCGGCAAGAGCCAATAGATTTGGATTCTGCGTTTGTTTAACGCCACCTTCTACTAGGTACAAGCTGTGTATCAGACTATCAGTGTATGCAAGCATTTATTTGCTGAGCCAGCCCCTTTGACTTCGCTGTAATCTGACGCTTCATGCCACTGAACCTTCTGTTTTCTGGTGGTTTAGCCGCTTGTTTGATCTTGACAGCGGTTGTGAAGGCGCACCTACTTCACCGTAGTGATCCAGTTGATTGAGCGGTTGATAAATTCTCATGTGACAACAATATCTCTAGGAGCTAGGATTAGTAAAAGGGGGAAAGCGGGATGGGGAGATTTCTGTATATGCAATGCCACTCTGGGTACGCGATTCCCTCGGTAGCTTGCAACCAGACGGATTTGCTCCATCCTCGCTGCACCATCGCTTTTGCGATGAAAGCTATGACTGGTCCTTCAATCTAGAAAATCAATCTTCACGGCACTGACATCTTATCAGCTTTCTGTGTCAACTTTACATACAAGTGTTAGGCGTGCATGGATCATATCAGAGATAAAACGATCAGTACATAGCTACCCCATATGACTGAACGTCTGAACTGAATGAAGCATCAACTTCCGACCTTCTTCCGTGGTGCTGATGAAACTCTGCTTTTGTTTGCGGCTCTGTGGACTACAGAAGTTGAAGCTCCAAGCCATAGCACTTCAAATGGTTCAGTCCTAAGCCACCTGATTTACTGAGACACCGTGGTTAGCTCTGTGCCAGTTGATAATTACAATTCGCACAACGGTGCCCATGCAAATCACCCAGTCCAGCCCCTTGGAATCAGCCAAGGTTCAGACCCAACTTAGGTTTCAGTTGTTCATCCTGTCGGATGAGCTCGGATGTCCTGTCAGGGCAACCCAACCCTCCATAGCTGATGTCCATAAAATTAATTATAATGCCAACTCAGCAAAAATCTGATGTGGCATGGTAAATAAAGAGAAGAGAGAGGAAAAAAGGTGAAAACCGGGTGGCATCCACGGCTGCGGCTCGCCTGTCTCCTTTGCGTGTCCCCGTCGATGTATCCCGACACGTAGAGCTCACTGATTCAACGCCCTTTAATAGGTGGGCCATCTATTTTCTTTTCCGTCCATAGCCCGTCGCATTCCGTCCCGCTTTTCTTTTTTTCTCACTCCACTAGAATGAATAAATAAGGCAGTTAGAGAAAATAAATGGAGGGAAAAAGTTCCCCAAATCTAAAAAATTATCGGCAATCACACAACAGAAGGTTCTTATCAAACTAGCAAAATTAACATCGGATGGATATCATTCATCCTAAACGACACAGCAACAATGGCGTCTCAGCCAAATCTCCCCAAACCTAACGAGCCCAGCTACATGTGTGCGACAGCGCCATTACGTTCAGAAGAACCAAGCATCACCATGGCATCGCCTGCTGCTGTTACTGCCGTGCATGCCCAGCCGCTGCGTGAATCCGCCGTGCATGTCCAGCTGGTGAATCCGCCCCTGGTCGACGAGGAAACACCAAAATCGAACTCCTGTCAAACCCAATCGAGATTTCCCAGCAGAGATTGAGGTCCTACCCACCCAAATCGAAATCAAGCAGCAAGGATTAATCAAGATGCCCAACCAAATTGAAATCCGCATAACTAGTGTGTCGAGGTTGCACTCACCAAAATCAGCTTCCCGCTACCGAGCTCGACCTCGCGCATCAAGCTTGGATGCAACTCAAGAGCTTCGTCCCGCCATGAGCCAGACGTCCAGCTTCGGAGCTTCCAGCAGATAAGGGGCGCAAGGGAAATGGATAGGAGGGAGCGGTGGCTTGTTGACTGACGGCTCCGTTTTCTCTGGTGTCGTGGGCCGTGAACGAAAGAAACTGGGCCAAGCTCGTGAGGAGAACGAACGGATGTAATCCACGTGTCTCGGATGGGAACATGCAAAGAGACACCGAAGCTGCGACGCGCATCCACGACACCGTTTCGGCGCATACTCCAAGGCGCTGGAAACGGAAAGACACCGCGTTGGGCTCGACGACTCCTTTCTCCTCCCCGGGTTTTCCTCCTCCTCTCGATCCTGTGCGCCAGCCTCACCGCCGCCAGGGCCGCCCCGCGCGCTTTCTCCCATGGCTGCTTCTCCCGTGCAACGCAGATCAACTCCAAATTTTGCCGCGCTAAAAATCTAGCGTCAAGGTCTGCCTCCAACCCGGCCGCCCCATATATATTCCCCATTCTAGGGTTCGTCAATCCAGGCAAATCCACCCCAAATCTCAGATCCCAGAGGAAGAAATCGGCCTTAGGTGAATCCCATTGTGCGCAAGATGAATCACCTTGAATTTGAATCGAAGAAGCGCAGGGAGAGATCCAATCGGGCCACAAGCGGAGCTCCAATCGATGGTGTTGCTGTTGACGCTGATGGTGCTACAGCCGCTGGCCCGCTCGCCGGTGCTGTTCCAAGAGCAAGCGGTCCTCCTGAAGGTGCTGCTCCAGGCGGAGGTGAAGGTCTTCCCGTCCTTTGTGCTCCAGCCGTGGTTGGTACTCCTGAAGTGGCTCAAGCCTTCAGGCCTTGCCTACGAAAGCCATGAGAGGTGCAGAGAAATGATTCCTCTGCTCGGTGCTCCTCTGTGTAGGGAGATGTGAGCAGTGAGAGGAAACAATTTTTTTACTGCCTGGTGCTGCTCCTTGTAGTGAAATTGGTTAAAAATAAATAATATACAAAGTCACATATGTTTTTATGTTCTGTGTATTCTTGGCAATGCACATTATGTGTGTAACGATGACTACAAAATAACAATACCACAGCTGATCCTTGTACATGTGTGAAGGTAATTAATGTTTCTTGGCTATGGAAACTGCGGTAGACACTGAGGGTTGGACAAGGTGGTAGTGTCTAGTGCATATTTATTTATTGCTCTCCCATTTCTTGAACATCATCCATGAACATCATGGATTGGGACTGCCCTCAGCTGCTACTATAGGCCGTGTAAAAGTTGCCCTATTGTGTAGATGTCCTTTTTTTAACAACCGATTTCCCATAATCAGTCAAAGAAATATGCGCCGGAATTTGAAAGTCAAACGATTCACCTTGGTACGCAAAATGTATATACCAGAATTTGACTTCCAAAATTTTAAGAAATTTGACTATAATTTTAAAAATTGGATGAAATTACAAGTATATGTATCTACTAGAAGTGACAGGTGGAACTGAATTTCACTTGAAATTTTGGGTTTTCTTTATCGAATAAGCAAAAGAACCGCATATGTTATTTCGCTTGAAATTATCAAATACGCAAAACAATTGTGTATCTTTGTATTAAGACAGAATAAGGTTGATACAATGCACAATACCACAACGTGTGCACACATCTCCCATACACGTAAGATTCATACATAGCAAATTACAACCCGAGCAGAGAAGCTAAGAGGCGTTTTGCTCACTAGAAATTTTGGGCCTTGCTTCTAGTGCAGCCAAGATCCCACAAACAAGGAATAAATGACTATATTTTGAGTTACTATTTGATTTTGCATGTGATATTATGAGCAAATTTGGAGATTTTATTATTATGGACATTTATTTATACTTCAAACTAGCAGGTGCTGTGATATGAGTTACTACATGAGTCTATGGGTGCATAGTATATGTCATTTAAATGTTACTAACCAAATAAATAAATCATTTTGTATATTCACTGAGGAGCTTTCACGTCATGGGATTCACTAGCACGAAAGGTTAATGCTTGCAATGCCTGTAGCTTTTTAGAATCGAAAAAGTCTAAATTACTCCCTCTAAGTATAGTCTATGTCCAAATAACCCCCTCAAGTAACAAAAGGTTTACTTAACCCCTGTTTTTGCTAAACCGATTTAAACTTCACCTTTGATGCATACGTAAAATCTGATGCGATGATATGGCTGGTGACACGTCGGTGGCCAACATGGCAAGATTGTTTCGGTACTGGCCGTGTTTTTTGGGTGGAAATATTTTTTCACCCCCTTTGACCAATAATTAAGGATATTAAATAAAGTCAGTTTATAAAACTATCTTTATAACATTAGACTATTTCACGAGACCTATCTAATGAGTCATTTGACTGCATGATTAGATGATAATTATTGTAGCCTTACTAGCATGGCTAGGTCCACCGGCGGCACCCGCAAGGCTGTCCTAGCAGCCCTGCGCCCCCCACGAGGCACCTACCCCTCCCTGGACGCCGCCTGCAGTGCCGCACTGTACCAGACTACCAGCCCAGGATCTGAGTGGGTGCGCGGCACATGGTCATGCGCAGCACACTGTAAGTCATCTGACGCATCACAAAACTACAGATCATGCTCCAATTTGCACCACACTTGGAATACTGGAAACACACCTGTGCCTTTTTGTTTCTGCCGATCAAATTCTTCGCTCCTGGATCATTCAGACATTCAGGTAGTTGATCTGACCAAGGGGCGACGACGGCGAACGAAATGATACTGACGGGCAAGTAAAAAGGGGCGACATAGGACTGTTTTGGATCTAAAAATACTTGCCACGTGGGATAGGTAAGGTGTCAATCCTAGACATAAAAAACCGGTCATGTCATCGCAGCATCTGGTTTTACATATGCATCAAAGGTGAAGTTTAAGCCGGTTTAGCAAAAGCAGGGGGTTAAGCAAACCTTTTATTACTGTAAGGGGTCATATGGACTTAGACTATACATAAGGGTAGTAATTTGGACTTTTTCCTTTAAAATCTATTTGTGTCACCAACGTATGATATATAGAAGTCCTGATGCAGAACACATTCTATTAACCCCACAAAATCAGTGTAAGAGCCGCCAGGGGACAAATGTCCCCTCTAAACAAAGTGTTGATCTCTGATCCTATCTCTTTGAGAAGGCTGCGAAGTGAATGGACCTCCCATCATATCTCGTTGAGAAGGCCTTGAAACATAGTTTAGGATTGTTTTGATTCTTATTTTTTGTGACACATTAACTTATCATGCCTTCTGGACAAAACTACAATGTCAATTTTAAATTGATTGATATTGCTGGAACTATTTTAGAAAGTTGAAGGGTACCATGGTCATAGCAACACTATATTATATTAATGTATCTTAGTATTCAATAACGTGGAATACTAGAATTAAATGTCATTTCTGTGATTGTTTAGGAGAGGGAATATGCCCCCCCCTACACACACAAAGACTAAGAGAGGAGTTTTAAGATTAGATTGTTTGATAGGCCTTCTTTGAACAGTTTCACTGTAGGAGCCAAATAGGCCCGAGGAGCAATTTATTTGATTTTACTTATGCATTAAAAAACAATTTCTCTGGTGAAGCCGTTTCTTAAATTGGTGTTTGCTACTTTGCTAGGGCTTCACCTAAAACACAAGAAGCTAAAAGCATAGTAGTTGCATGGATTATGATACATAGCAATCTTGTAAATTAGCTTAGAACAAAGGCTTCTTTGTCATGACTACAAATATAGTGACAACTAGGTGTATTATACATATTTTCGTGTTTTTCTTAGAACTCTCGAGATACAACAAGTTCAAACGTTGAGATCAATGGTGGATGCTTCAGAATCATGAAGAAATAGGCTTTACCAATTTTAACGTGGGTATTGACGACAATAAATTTGAGAGTTTTATTTTTTTAGCACATTTGAGAGTTTTTTTAGCACAATTTGAGAGTTTTTTTTTAAGAATCACACAGTACAATTTGAGAGTTTTATTTGGACGGCAAAATCTAGAACGTACCAGCCCGACAACAGCCAACAAATGGGGACATGGAGGCCCAAATAGCCTCATCATGGCGAAAGGTAAGCCCATATCTAATTTCCTCTTTCGAGTCTTCTTCAAACGATCAAATCCCTGCGATTAATTCACTATATATTTTTGAATTTGACGTGGTGTTCTGTTTGCCATGGCCCATTCGCGGCAATTCGTATGCGTAGCTTTAGGGAGCCGTTTCGTTCCCTTTCCCCTTTGTGAGTGCACCACGTTCCACACTGAACAAACGTGACCGATTTCGATCCCAGACGGAGGAGCACACGCTCTGCATGAACTCTGAATCCGTCTTCTTCTCTGTTCTGTCTTTTCACCCCCCACTTTCCTTGCTTGGGCCGCCAAGCATGAGCTGAATTTGCATGCATGCGCATGGCCGCCATTGCGTACTGATGCGAGATCGATCGATGGATGAATCAATCAAGCTAAGTAAGATTCGAGAACGATCCATCTCCACACACCAGTGGTAGCTTAGCTGCTACTTACTGGCTCTAAAGCTATCCTCTGCGTTTGTGGTTCTTCTAGATTTTGCATATATGTATTTTAATCAGCACGATATGTCAACCGACCTCACCGCTTTTAGCCGATGTTCGTGCCTTGAAGCTTTGTCTTTCGACGCCCTACGCCTAGACTGCAACGCAATGCCCTCCATCATCTTCGATCATCGCTGTCGTGGGGCGGCTGCAAGTTGGACACGTCGCACTCTGACGGATATGATCTTGGGCCACGAACAGGTCCAACGTTGGTGCTAACTTCTGCATGCTGTTGGTGCTACTACATTTCCTTGTAAACCGTACAGCATATGACACGGTAGAATATTCACAGCTGCACTCCACGGTAGAACGAATATTTACAGCTGCATTGGGTAATTCATGATCGTGACAGTGCAGCTGTAAATATGCTATCGTGTCATGTTGTACAGTTTACCGAGAAATCTGAACATCAGTACTCTAGACGACTGAGTGGTGACAGATCGACCTGAAGGTCAATCCGTCGATCGAAGCCTTCAGGATCTCCGACCTTGATCGAGTGTGTGTGCTCGCTGACGATATCTCAAGTTTGTGCTAGATACCACCAGTGCAGCACTAACAGCGACTAAACAAGCCAGACCAATCGCTTTTATTTCTCTCTTCCCGAAGCCAAGAAAAGCAAGGATCCTTGCCTTGACGGACGCTTGGAGTGTTGGTAATGGTGCTTACTCCACTCGGAAAAAACATATCCATGCTTACTACAAAGAGCTTCTTCAGCTAATTTATCCGAACGGCCACACCCCATTGCATGCTGCACCCAGCCACGGCCGCCGCCCGCCGCTGACATGCCGGCCACGCCGCCGCCGGGCTCCACCTGCCAGCGGCGCGCGCACCCGCAGCCCGGCGAGACGGGTCATGCATGCATCTTGCGCATTCTTTACTGTTACTCAAAAGCAGGAGCACACACACAGAGAGGGAGAAAGAAAGACTTGTCTGTCTGTGCTGCTGTGGTGGTTGCTTCGAGTTCGCACGACGTCTTGGGCGTTCGGTACCACCATTTCGTGGTGATCTTGACGAGAGACCAATCGGGCCTTTATATAAGGTGAGCCGCCGCGATCCTTCTGCATCGCAAACCAATCGACAGACAGCAACCAACCAAGTTTTCCCAACCAAATTAATTAGCTCTCGGCGATCATCACCTGCTCCTTCAATTCGTTCCTCTGGTCGACTGCCGCCATGGCCTGCCGCTGCGCTCAGGTACGTACGTACAATGTTCAGTACCAGCAGTACACATGTCATACAGTTCAATGTGCATATGTAGTTACTGGTTAATCTCATCTCACTCACATTTGTATCGATCAGGAGGTGGTGTACGACCTGAACCTGATCGAGAACAGCGCGCTGGAGGAGGGTCTGTCCGGGTGGGCGCCGGTGGGGTCGTGCACGGCGCTGTCCGTACACGAGGAGGCGCCGGCGAAGGTGCCGACGGAGACGATCAACGACGTGGGCGAGGACTACCGGCCGAGCGGCCGGTACATCCTCGCGTCAGGCCGCGCCGACGAGGCCGACGGCCTCCGGCAGGCGATCAAGGGCGCGCTCCGGCACCGGGTCACGTACCGCGTCGCCGGGTGGATCAGCATCGGCAGCCTCGGTGACGCCAGCGCCGGCCCGGCGCCGGCGGAGGCAACGGGGCACCCGGTGAGCGTCAACCTCCGCGTCGACGACGAGTGCGTCGTGGAGGGCGGCGCCGTCTGGGCGGAGCCCGGCAAGTGGGCGGAGATCAAGGGCGCGTTCCGGCTCAAGAAGACCCCGTCCGCCGCCGAGGTGTACGTGCAGGGCGCGCCGCCCGGCGTCGACGTGAAGGTGATGGACCTCCAGGTCTTCGCCACCGACCGCCGGGCAAGGTTCAGGAAGCTCAGGAGGAAGACTGACAAGGTGAGTTGAGTGAGCGATGATCATGGAACTCTACGTCTTGTTGAATTGTTGGTTGGTAACCTCGATAGGCACTTGTTACTTACTCGACACGATCGAGAAGGACATTCGCTCGCTTCCAGTGCCACACACCAAACAAGATTTCAAAAGTCTATGCATTCACTGATGATCGAGAGCGCACATTGATTATCAGCCGATCGAGATGGATGTTGATTTTGTTGCACACGTTGACACGTACACGTGACCTGCTGCTATGTAACAACAGGTGCGCAAGCGCGACGTGGTGCTCAACTTCGGCAGCGCGGCGTCGAGCATCTCCGGCGCGTCGATCCGCGTGATGCAGATGGACAGCAGCTTCCCGTTCGGCGCGTGCATCAACCCGGGCGTGATCCAGAACCCGTCCTTCGTGGACTTCTTCACCAAGCACTTCGACTGGGCGGTGTTCGAGAACGAGCTCAAGTGGTACCACACGGAGGCGCAGCAGGGGCAGCTCAACTACGCCGACGCCGACGCGCTGCTCGACTTCTGCGACCGCCTCGGCAAGCCCGTGCGCGGGCACTGCATCTTCTGGGCCGTCGAGAACACCGTCCAGCAGTGGGTCAAGGCCCTCCCCGCCGACGAGCTCACCGCCGCCGTGCAGGAGCGCCTCCGCGGCCTGCTCACCCGCTACGCCGGCAGGTTCCCGCACTACGACGTGAACAACGAGATGCTCCACGGCAGCTTCTACCGCGACCGGCTCGGCGACGACGTCGACGCCTTCATGTTCCGGGAGGCGGCGCGGCTGGACCCGGGCGCCGCGCTGTTCGTCAACGACTACAACGTGGAGGGGGGGAGCGACCCCAACGCGACGCCGGAGAAGTACATGGAGCAGATCGCGGCGCTGCAGCAGAAGGGCGCGCCGGTGGGGGGCATCGGGCTGCAGGGGCACGTGACGAACCCCGTCGGGGAGGTGATCTGCGACGCGCTGGACAAGCTCGCCGCCACGGACCTGCCCGTGTGGCTGACGGAGCTGGACGTGTGCGAGTCGGACGTGGACCTCCGCGCCGAGGACCTGGAGGTGGTGCTCCGGGAGGCGTACGCGCACCCGGCCGTCGAGGGCGTCGTGTTCTGGGGGTTCATGCAGGGACACATGTGGCGCCAGGACGCCTGCCTCGTCAACTCCGACGGCACCGTCAACGACGCCGGCGAGAGGTCACCTCTGACTCTGAAAGCATCGATCTCAACACGATTACACGAAGGATAGATTATTATCTTCCCCTGTTTTGCAACACATCGACTAAAGTTTGTTGTGCTCGATCGATCTGCAACTGCAGGTTCGTGGATCTCCGGAGGGAGTGGACGTCGCACGCGCGCGGGCACATCGACAGCGCCGGGCACTTCAAGTTCAGGGGGTACCACGGCACGTACGTCGTGCAGCTGGCGACGGCCACGGGGAAGGTGCACAAAACGTTCTCCGTGGAGAAAGGGGACACCCCGCTCGTGCTGGACATGAATCTTTGACGATCGTATCGCTGCTACTACATACTCCACTAGTTATATTCTGGCCTTGGAAGAGGCCCTAGCTATACTTCTGAGACATAAAAACGACATAAACATTACTGATTGATCGAACGGGGTGCAAAACAAATGTACGGCGAACCGAAGGCACTCCGTAATTTTACGTTTCTACGATTGGGTATTGTAAGAAAAACTTAAGGTATTGTACTCCTTAAGAATTATTGGTGATGATGAATAAAGTGAACGAGCTATTCCTCGTTTTGTAGTGAACCCGTATTGGTGATGCTCTCCATCACTGCTCCTGCGTACAACAATTGCTTGTCTGATACCTCTACTGGCTACTGTCTTTTTTCTACATTGGCACACATTCTTTTTAGTCATATTTGGATAACTTTTAAATATACTAGTTTATCAACCCGTGCTCTAACACCCGCTAATATTTTTTTTTTCTTATATACCTGAAGGAGCAAAGTCCCTACCGATCATAATTTATTAGAAAAGCACAAATAGGTGTCACATTAATAAACAAATAAAAATAACACCAGTTCATCTAACCATTCTACCATACTTGGAAAAATAATTCTTATTTTGCCATACAGATAACCATAATAAAAGCATGTTTGAAAGAAGCACTGCAGATCTGTGTCATTAGCTATTGGTGACTGAAAACTGGTCCATTCCTTGTTGTCGATCAAAATGATCACCTGGGTTGATCTAATTCTATTTTCAGATATTCTAGAACCTGAAAAGGTACGACCCCACGTCGCCGCTCACTACTAGAAAAACTCACATTCGTCCACGTAAATTAGTACCGGAATTAGAGACCCGGTACTAAAATGGCTCCATGCCACCTTTAGTATCGGATCTAAACTTGAAAGCCCCGGGAGCCATTTTAGTACCGGCTTAAAATACGAGCATGTACTAAAAGTCATATTTTAGTACCGGTTGGTGTCTTACCCGGTACTAAAATAGTGTGACTATTTAGTACCGGTCAGTAACACCGACCGATACTAATATGTGATATTTAGTAGCGGTCGGTGTCCTGGGCAGATACTAAATGGTCCTCCGCAGGTTATTTCAAAAGGAAAGCATTTCGCATTCAAGCACATGCAATATATAGGTGGGATGTTAAGGAAGTAACTCATGAGGCTGTGGGTTCGAATTTTCGCACACACGTATTTACGCACCGACCGGTACTAAGTGACGTCGTTTAGTACCGGTTGTCGGCAATCCAGTACCGGCTGCTCCAATTATTACTAACTCTCTTATATGACATTCCTTGGCCCCCTCTGGATGTGTGCGGGACGGGATGATCCGTGCGGCCGTGCTTTGGCGCTCTGTTTCCTAGGATATCTCAAGTACTCGATCTTCTGTCTTGAAGGTACCCAGGGATGCATATCCCACAAGCCCCCGAGCGCACCCGTCAAAAAGCCAGAAAAAGCTCCACTCAATATGCATTTTAGCTTTAAGTTCATCCTCTTAGAAGTTAACTTTCAAGCTTTTCTAAGAACCATCATTCCAATTTGTTTGAGTTTCCTGGCTTCTGACTGCCTGAAGTCTAAAAAAAATCTGAAACAAATAAACACGCCATATCTTGCAGTGGTCCTAAAAACCTCGAAAATACTTTCACATGCTTGATTGAGATATTCGGAGAAATGAGGCAACTGTAGTAGACGAAGGTATCAATTAAGATAAGCAAATTTTTTTAGTGGTTGATGAAATATGCATAATGGAGATTTCATGACTTGATACCCATCAATTTTTTTTCAAAATACAGACCAACGTACTCCCTCCGTCCCTAAATATCTGTCGTTTTCGCTTCTCGAGAAACATCTTTGACCGAATATATAAAAATATATATTAATATTTATGGTACACAATAAATATCATTAGATAGATATTTGAATCTAGTTTTTTTAATAAATTTATTTCAAGATTAAAATATGGAAAATTCCTTTCTACATGCGCATGACCTAATGAAGAGTATGTACATGTAGTATATGATAATACTAGACTATCTGGATGGTACGTAGGTTGAGTATATAAGCGTACTTTGAGTATGTGGACATACTAATTTTTATATACCAGTATAATGATATAATCATAATAAATTTTAAAAATAGGGTTGCTTCTGAATTTTTTCGTGCAATTCATTTTGGAGTATCTTAGAATTAGTATACGAACATACTCAAACTGATAAATGAGTATGTGAACATACATACAATGGTATATTGATGGTGATGGTAGCTACAAGCGTTTGTAGATAAAACTCGTTCTTAAAATATTACATATGTTTTCTATAAAACGAGTCAAAATCGTGGCACGAAAACTAATGACGACAGTTATTTAGTGACGGAAGGAATAGACACGAACATTCACGGACATACGGTCAGTCACGCACTTTAACAAATGATGGCAATAAAAAATTAAACAAACAACAAATCGTATAGGGGCACGTGGCACGGGGCACCTAGCTAGGCCTGCCAGCCTACTTGTGCCCATCCCTCTGATCCCTCGAAACCACAAGAGAATCATCATTTCTGCACGTGCACGAAGTCACTCGCATCTAGCCAGAGCTTCGTAAAGCAGTCGCTCCAGCTCCATATTTACAGCCTCCATGCACATGGGCACTCGAACGCCGCCGTTCCCGGTGTCGTTTCCTGGCCCGTCGCTTATGTGCACACGCCCGCCACTGCGGGACTCCGCCCGCGACATCACCAACGGCTTCCCCCACCCGAAATCCGCATCGTACACCGGCATGCCGAGCCAACTGGTAATTTGCAGGTCCGTCTCCGGCAGGCTGCCCGCCGTGCTCCTCCGTGGCTGGCTATCCATCGCTACCATCTCGTAGAAGTCGATCGCTGATCGTAGAAGCTGCTCGTCGCCCATCCGATCAATGGCGCCCCTGATGCGGCCGGCAACGGATGGCAGGGCTTCACAGGTGATGTCCCTTACCGCGCCGCGTGCACGCCTTCGTCCTCGTCACCTCCGACGCCCCTGCACACAGACAGAAAGAACAGGAAGAACTACACACAAGAACTCAACTACAAATCAAAAGTCCTCCTTCAATTATTCACGGTTTTGCATATAACTTGAGCTATAGCATCGTAACCCCAAGGGCTAATAGATCCAGTAATTAGATCCGAAAAAGCTAAGGCAGCCATGGCGAATTTTGGGACGAACCGAAAAACACTTCTAGAACTAATTTTGGGGAAACTTCAAATTCAAGCCAAATCTGTGAGAGATTCGTGGAGAAATCACATCAAAATTGTTCACAAGAGACCTACCAACAAAAGCCCCTAACAAATTTCACGGTTTTCGCATCGAATCGGAAGAATGAAAAATCCAAAAAAGATAGCTCCGAAGATACTGAAAAAAACCCCTTGAAGAATAGAGGATTCGACGAGAAAACTTCGATTAAATCACCAGTACAACATCTACACAAAGCTAGTTACACACCCTAATCCTCCCGCTCTTAGGAATCTGAGTCAAAGAGTAATCACTCTCTCTTATCTCTAGTCCTCTCACATTTACACCTAACCCTAACCCTACACCAACAAAACGATTTGATGGTTTCCAAATGGATGTCCCCCTCCCAAACCAGCCATCCATATATTTTTAGGATCATCCGAAAGACGAAATTACCTCTGCCATTGCTCCTACAATAATTACTCATATAGGGGCATTTTGGTCCAAGTGTTTTCTCGGTCATCGGACAACTGAGAACCCTTTGCGACATTGCTTCGCCTCGACACAGGCCTTGTGATGGTATCACGCATCCTCCGATCCGCGTCATCCTCCCCCGGTTTTACTATAAAACTAGGAAACCCCATGCGCTTCTCAAGCGCCTCCGCTTGACCGTCACACCAAATTTTTATGGCAAAACCGTGGAACACCGTTATTTGATGGAATTGGCCAGAACACACCGCCAACTGCGATATTTGCCAGGTACCATTATGAAATTGAAATCGTTCGTTGTAGGACACCGCGGCGATTAAAATAAAAATATATCTGATTTGGGGAGAGAGAAACGTGGAGGAATGCTCATTTTGCCCTCTAAGAAGTGGGGCCCGCATGTCAGTTCGTTTACTTCTCTGTCTCTTCCTCCTCACGACTTCAGCCTCGTGCCGCCCGCACGCCGGCCGTGCCGCCGCGCCCCACGCTCGCCTCCGCCCGCATGCCGACCGCCGCCTCGCCGCCTGGGCTGCCTCGCGCAGCCTCCATCTTCTTTATCCGCCGCCGCCAGGGCCGCCCGTGCCTGCGCCTGCCAACTCGCGCCGCCACCGGCGCCTCTCGTGCCTGCACAGCCTGCCCGCGTCGCCGAGCTCCTGGGCCGCCCGCGCCGCCGCCGGGGCCTCCCATGCCTGCACCCGCCAGCCCGCACCGCCGAGCTCCTGGGCCGCCAGCGCCTGGACCCGTCCGCGCCGCTCGAGCGGAGCAACTGGTCAACGTCCGCTAGCCCCCGGTTTTTCATCGGCTGATTACGTGTGGGAGGAGAAGGACAAGGCGCAGTCGACGGCCTCGTCGACGTTGATGCTGGGGAGCAACGGCAGCAGGGCACCGGCCGCCGGGTGGCTGGACTCGGGGAGGGTGAGCGCTGCGGCGGTGGCCAAGAGGAAGGAGGAGGAGGAGAAGCGGACCACACCACGCCGCGGCCGGGCTCCGCGGCACGGTCGACGCCGTGTTCCTTCCTCGCATCGATGGCGTGCACCACCGCGCGGCGCCGTGAAGAGGAACGCGAGGGCGCCCGAGCGGAGCAGCTGGTCATTGCTGAAGACAAAGGGCAAAAGTGACATTTCCTCCACCTTCTCTCTCATAAAATCAGATAAACTCTTATTTTAATCGCTGCGGTGTGTGAGAGCAAAGAAAAACGATTTTGTAATGGTACCCAGCAAATACTACCGATGGCGGTGTGTTATGGCCAATTTCATCAAATAACGGTGTCCTACAGCAAATTTTACCAATTTTTATGCACCCCTACTCTTCAGATGCACAATGAACATCACCCATGACCTCACGCAAATTTCTCGGATCCCTCGGTCTAAACCTCACTTGACCTTCACCACGTTTCGCCCATCGTCATGCTGCATTTAACGCCTGCACATCAAGCTAATAGTATAATACAAGATTATATAATACGATAACCGAGTTGTGACTTCATATAACGCGTGTATGTTTCAGACATAAACATTGATAGAGCCCTTTGTAGCGGTAAAAATAATAGAGCCATACAAGCATGAGAGTAAGAAAGGCTATTAGGCCCAGCTTTTCCAAATGTGTATATGGTTCACATGGGCTGTTAACAATTAGTGGGCTAATATAATTATGCATCATGTGATTGTCCATGCAAGCCTATTAATCAAAGAGCCATATGCCGAAGAACTCGTACAACTAGTGTGTATATTCTATTGAAATTGGCCATCTAGCTGATTAGCCTTTTGAGGCAGCATGGACGTGCACGTACAAATGTTCCTTGAATTCAACGTATATGTGTATGTATGCATAAATAAGCCCTTGTTATTACTATAATACGTATGGAGATACAGTCGGGCCCGCAAGTCAGCCGACGTGGCACAGAAAATTCTAGAAGCTTTGGTATTGGCCGGCTAGATAAATCTTGATTAGCAAGAAAATTACCAATCTCTCTCCCAAGATATTGCCCCTGGCATATCCGGTTGGCAAGCTATACCGTTGTACTCAAAGAATATCTGAGCCGCCGCGAAGAGCAATTTCTCCATCCCCGTCGGTGCGCCGGCAGTAGCGTGCTTCATGGCCGGCAACCTCGTCAAGCCCCTGGCGACCTCGGCGACAACAACACCGACACTACCTGACTACCGGCGACCTCGCCGTCGACGACATGGCAGCCCACACCGGTAGGGATAAAAGCGGTCGGAAAACAACTTAACCAAATTTATTACTGTATTTTTCATACGGAAACAAAATCGAAAACGGGAACACCAGTCGGGAAAGCAGAATCGAAAATACAAGATATCGAAAACAAAACTATTCGATCAGAAATATGTTGATAACGGTCAGGAATCGGTTAATTCAAATCAGAAAGATCGATGCAAATAACCTATTCAATTTACCGGGGTTAAAATCATACATAATATATATACAAATAGTATTGCATATACATAGATAACATGCAAGACAGCAGGGGTGCCATGCGCGTGCATGTGCAGGGGCACCGATGGTGAATGGCGGCAGGTCTGACAGCGGCAGCAAGCGCTAGATGCGGCAACGTGCCGATTCTGCCCATCAGGAGCTCACGAGTAATGATAGCCACGGCGGCAATGGCCCGATCATGATCAAGAACAGTGGCCCGGCAAGAAGCACGCCAGCCCAACGATGAATCACCCCGGTGACGACGGAGCAAGCAGCAGTTTCGGCCCGTGTACAGGTACAGCGGTCCGGTGATAGGCAAGTTGGAAAAAGTCTATTTTACCTCCCTCAACACTAAGCCGGGTTCAGCATTCCTCCCTAGACTCGAAAATTGGGTGAACTACGTCCCTCAACTTTCAAAACCGTTCACTTTACCTCCTTGCTGTGGTTTTAAGCGGTTTTGAATGTGGTTTTACCTTTTCCAATTGAAAATAAATCTTGTAAATACTTATTAAACCACAAAAACTATTTCTAAACTTTTAAAAATTATGAGAAAAATCCTAAAGATGGATTGAGATGCTCAAAATTTAAATAAAATATTTAAAACTAGTGAAAATGACTAAAAAAATTTAAATTTAATTCTAGCAAAATAGAAATATATCCAAAAACTTAAACACACATAAAACTTTTTAAATGTATCTTGAATACTTTTCTCAATAAAAACATAAAATAAAGCCAGTATGAATACATTCATCGTAAATGCATTCAACCATCATAAATGTAACATATATTAATGTTGAATGGATTTATGCATTTACGATAAGTGTATTCATGTCGACTTCATCTTATGTTTTTATTGTGGAAAGTATTCAAGATGCAATAAGATATAAATGTAAATATTTTAATATATATAACTTTTTGTATATATTTCTATTTTGTGGAGCTAAATCTAAATTTTAGAAAATTTTATAGATATTTTTACTAGTTTAAATATTTTATTTAGATTTCTTGCGTCCCATTCCATCTCTAGAATTTTTCTTAGAATGTTTAGAAGCTTAGAAATATTTTCCATGGTTTATAACCTCATTAAGTATTTATAAGATTTATTTTCAATTGAAAATAAAAAACCACCTTGAAAACCGCTTAAAACCACGACTAGGAGGTAAATTGGACGGTTTTGAAGGTTGAGGGAGGTAGTTTACCCGGTTTTCGGGTCTAGGGAGGAATGCTGGACTCGGCTTAGTGTACAGGGAGGTAAAACAGACTTTTTCTAGGCAAGTGTGGCAGCCGCGGCGGCAACAAGCATGGCGGCACAGTGATGAGGTTCAACGTCAACGATCCAACAGCCCGCAGCCTGCAAAGACGATCCATCGATTCTATTGTCGTGACAGTAAAGTCCAGGGCAATACATGTACATATACGTATACTCCTTCCGTATCACAATTAGATGACGTTTTAGACAAGGTTTGGGTCAAACCTTGGGAATATAAACCATGAATAACTTTTAAACCGTTGAGTTTAGAAATGTGAAAATCATATCAATAGATTTGTCTTGAAAATTACTTTTATAAAAGTATACATATATAACTTTTTAATAAATATTTTCTATAGAAAATAGGAGTCGACGTTGTACTTTGGAGACCGTGTTGCTGTCCGAAATGTCATCTAATTGTGATACGGAGGGAGTATGAGTTAAAAGGATGGGTTGATTCTCTTGAGCCAGAATGTATGTGCAGGCTATATACATGTATGGGCACATGTGTTACGATGTTTGGGTTACTTAAAAATTCAGCGATCATGGACGTGTCTTATTGTTGTCACAAGCTAACGCAAGTGCAGAGCAATACACGTACATGTAACATATAAAGTCAGAAGCTAATTTATGTGCAAGCTCACATGTAAGCTAAGCAAGAAAATTAAGAAGATAATTGGATATTGATGTTCCTGTTACTACTGTTCGGCCCCAAATATTGTTGCGAGCCTTGCTATTAACCTGGCCCCGGTTCTTTAATTAGCGGCTTGATTAACCCTAAGCAGCAAAGGGAATAATTCTAAGTCCCTCAGCGTTGGCGACATTATGCGCATATGCATATGCATGCCACTAGGGACCGGTTGACTTAGTGTCGTACCGACAATCTCAGAATTTTACATCAGGAGAAATCTCCTAAGTACTACATGAGCATAAGTCTCACAGCAATCATAATACCATATCATCTTTCATCTTTCCGCACCATGAAGGCCGGTGATCCATGTGAAGTCTCCTTTTCTTCCCTGACCGACGAGGCTGAGATGTTTCCTTTTTCATGACCGACGAGGCCGAAATTATTTTGTTTGCGACCGATGAGGCCGAATACCCTTTGAGACTTCATTATGGGATCCGCACGATGAGTCCGGATACCTTTTGCTAGAAGCCGACGAGGCTTTAGCACTTCATCATTTTCATTTCTTTGTGCTTATTATGCATACTTAGAGACAAGTCTTAATTATTTGGAGACGACAAACAACCATCGGCATAGCTTAATCGGAGGTATTTTGCAGCCCAATGTTGCATATGTAATTAGCCGGCAAGCTTTTAGAGGCTCCCGGAACCAGAAGCCACACAATCCTCTGATTCACCCATTACTGATGCTTTTTAGTAAGCTGATAATTGATAAAGAGAAGAAAAGCTACTTATCTACCAATCGTATAGTTTGGGATCACAGTTGATAATACAAACAGATTAGTCCTATAGTACCGATCCACTTGATTGCATATGCCCCTCCAAGGTAGTAAGAAGCCGTGGGTAGATAATAGTTTTGTAGTATTGTAAAGGAAAGGAAAATCTGGCCAGGTAGGCTTGAGTATCGATAACTTGCGATAGAATAAATACTAGGAGCGATCTGTACCTTGTAGTTTTTTTATTGAAAAAGGGATCCTTTATTGATTTTTCAGTTAGATATACATGATACCGATGAGCCAGTTAGAGAGAGGTGCTCGATGTAGATGGAACAAATCTCAGGGAGAGACGCCGGAAGTAGATAGGATTTAGCGTTCTGGATGTTGATTTGCGAATTCTCGAGAGTAAATACTGGGAGCGATCTGTACCTTGTAGTAATGTAGTTGATATTGATGATCCGGTCAGGGAGAGATGCTCGGTTGATTTGCGAATCCTCAAGTTCTTGGCAGTAAAATGAGAGGGACTGTTTGGGAGTTGCTTGGATCGGGAGTGCCTGCCGGCTTAAATGCGTGGGCTTAATTATGTTTTTAACTGTCTCCACCAGAGTATCCTCAAGTTTTTCGACAGAGAACACAAACTGACCCGTATCCATGAATCCCGCGAAGTGCTTCGGTGTCCGAGGCGCCGCGCTGGACTGGCGCGAGGAAGAAGGGGCCGGTGAGAGATCCCAGCGCTCGAGGTCGAATCAAACGGTGGAGAAAGGGAGGCGACGCGGCTCACTAAAATTGCTCGATATCGGCATGCTGTGAGCCCGCGATTCGAGGTTAAGAGATGGAAATATTTTCATGAAAGCTTACAGCATGTTTGGATATATAGGGATTGGGTTAGGGAATGGAAGGTAGGATAAATCATATCCTTTGTTCAGGTCCAGGGATAGGGAAATGAGGTAGCTTCTGGATTGGGTTAGAAGGCCCCCCTATCCCAGCATTCAAAACCCATCGGCGGGGTTGGGTTTGGGTGGGATAAGCCGCAAACATATGTGAAATTACCTTTTTGCCCCTCCTAGAAAAGATAAGGCTCCTGAGAGAGCCTCCTCATCTCCATTTTTCTCGCCAAAAAAAAGAAACACCGGAAAATCTTGTTTCCAACAGTCTCAACATCCTGCTCGCTACTCCATCCACCTCGCCAACCCATCCTCTTCCCTCAGCAAATTTGCCGAGCGCGTCCGCTGGCTATTCTCCACTTCACGCGCGGTGCGTCCGCGATATTTGGTCCGCGCGCCCTCGCCCTCCCGCGCCCACCTCCCGCCCCCTCGCGCCGCAGTACCGGTCTTCGCGCCGCGGGCCGTCGCCGCGGTCCCCGTCCTCGCCATCGCCGTCCCCCTCGCCGTCCTCGCGCCGCGGCAACCCTCACCGTCTTTGCGCCACGGCCCCCTCGCCGTCTTCACGGCGCGGGCCGTCCTCACGGTCGCCGTCCTCGCGCCGCTGCTGGACCCCGCCGTCGTCGCTGTCGTGGAGTCGCTTCCGTGCCGTGCCATCGTTTCCGTCCACCATGTACCGGCCTCCGCGTCCCCGTTCCACGGTGGGTGCGGATTCGAGCTCGTGGAATGGCAGTCGCGGTAGCCTTCCCTTTTCTCAGGTTGCGCCAGGAAGGGTGGATTCTGATGAACCGGAGGGAGAGTTGGATCAATCAGGAATCAGATCGATGCGGCGTTGGGTGATTCCTCCCACGAGCTTGCATGGCCGGGGGGCGGATCACCTGCTGAATGATGAACTACTGAACATGGAGGCTTGCAATGGTGAGATTTTTTTGCTCAATTATTACCTGCTCAATTGTTCAACATGGATGGTAATTGTTCAGTACATAATTTTAGTTGGCAAAATACTTTGATTTTAATGTTGATTGAAGGTATTCCATGAAAAAGATGAAATGTGTAATCATGCCATGACATGAATCTTTGCTTGGTCTATGTAATGCAAATACAACACACTTTGGATCAGTGAATATGTGGGAGAGTCGGAGAGATTTGATAGTGACAATTGAAAGTAGTTGAACAGAGTTAATGCAATTTCTGAGATAAGGTCGATAAGTGCAGATTATGATAGGCAAAGGCTGCTTACTGAATTGCGCAGGTTAGGGGCTCAGTTGCATCAGCGAAATTAGCAATGGATACTTTCATTATAGTCATCTTTTTTCTCTCGAAAATTTCCAACCCACATTTTATTTGTGATAACGCAACCCACATTTTAGTGAGATGAACATGCACTGGTAAATGTAGCAGTTGGCTCTTTTGGCTACTGCAGGATGGTGCGTTTTTTCTTTTGTTTCCTGATGAGATGCTTCGCATTCAAACCGTAGAAAAAAAAGACTATGGGAAGATAGTATTTAAAATTTATCAGGTTATGTAGAGCATGTGTTATGTAGAGCCAACAACAGTGCAATAATATTCAGTTTCAAACTAGTATTACCCTGAACAATTGATTGCTCTTGATTTATCTATTCTATTGATTCACTCTTCTGTACTCACATGTTTGGTGAATAGAATCGATGGTGGAATATCTGAATATTTTTGCACACTTTTTTTAGATTAATTTGATTAATATCCTTGCTTGATCAATCATGCATCTACTGCACCATAGGTGATGACATTAGATATCATGTAGCTGCTCTTTAGCAAAACTGGAATTATCAAGCTGCCTTAGTACAGTAATGTGAGATATATGTTCTAAAGGCCGTGTTTCTTTGAGATGGAAAAACTTTTTCAATCCCTTTGACCAATAATTAAGGGTATTAAATAAAGTTAGTTTACAAAACTACATTCACAATATTGGACTATTTCGCGAGACCTATCTAATGAGGCATTTGACCGCACGATTTGAGGAGGGTTACTGTAGCATTACTGTAGCATTACTTTAGCAAATTATGGACTAATTAGGCTCATTAGATTCGTCGCGCAAAGTTGCACCCATCCCTAAAAAGATTTTGCAAATAGACTTTATTTAGTACTCCATGCATACAAGATTCTCTTTGGAAAGGGGAAAGAAACACGGCCTAGCGAAAAACCATTTCTGATGTGAATTATCAGTTTGGGACTGACAGAATTTTCCTGTGCTTGATGAATTGTTATCTTGTCTTTCCGTCGGGTGCCAGGTGCTATGGTTTCAGGGTCTTACATGGACCTCCTAGGGAGTGGTGCTCCAGATCCCACACTTCCTAGTGATCCCAGACTTTCCAGTGATCCAACCAACCATCATGCTCGTGGAACAGCCAAGAGTTTTCAGGGTAGAAGCAGAAATTTCAGAGATGAGGAGGACATTCTTCTTGTGTCAGCTTGATTAAATGTGGGCATGGATCCTATTTAAGGAGTTGATCAAACACATGGCACGGACAAGAATACGTGAATATTACAGTACACACGAGGCCCTGCCGGTTGTACAATCCCAGTACAAATGACACACTTTGATTAAATCTGAGTCACATATTACATGCATTGATTAAATATCAATGAGATTATTTTTAGGTGATTGAGATATGGCACCGCTCTGCTTATTCGTAGTTTTACAGCAACAAGTGGTTCATGCTCTGCCTCAAGCAGCAACATATATATATACTTACTGGGTGGTGCACGCGGAGCTTAGTTTCCATGGAACAGCCGCAGCGCCGCGGCCGCCGTCAACCCGCCCGGCAACTCAACGAACAGCAATATCCCGATGGTCGCGGCGGCCTCCTCCACCGTCCCGACGCCCATGTCCGGTGCATCAGCGCGGCCACGAACGCCGACACGGTAGCAAACCGCGTGGCCTCGTGCACCGTCAGCAGATCACGAGCAGCGCCTCGGCCGCCCGCAGCTGCTCGTTGCCGGACGCGAGGTCGCCCCTGGCGCGCGCGGCGAGCGCGTTGGCGGCGTCCGCCATCTGCTGCGGGCCGAGCTCGACGCCGGCGAGGCCGCGCGCGGCGAGGTCGGCTTGCGCGGCCGCCATCTGCTGCGGGCTGAACCGCCGCCGCCGGAGCGCGTCCTCGGAGAGGCGGACCATGTTGCCGAGCAGGTCGCCGTAGGAGCCGCCGAAGCCCATGTAGGTGGCGCCCGGGATGAGGCCCCGGGTGAGCTCCCACCACGTGCCGTCGCTGCTCCGGAAGCCCTCCAGGTAGAGGTTATCGGCGCGAGTGGCCAGCGTCAGCGTGGCGGCCCGGGTCCGGAGCACGATGTGGAACCAGCGCCGTGGCGGGGTTCCACCGGCGGCAGCACGGGGCGGTTGTGGGAGAAGTGCCTCGGGTTGGCCACCCTGCGTCGGATGCCGGCGATGAAGTCGCCGTAGTTGTCGCTGCCCTGCACGTCCAAGGTCACGGTGAAGAGCGGGTTCGTCGCCGAGGGTGGGTTGGCCGCCGCCATGGAGACGAACGTTTAGTATATGGGATGATCGATCACAAGACGAAGAAATTGATGGGGGCTATCTGAATTAACAACACTGATACTAGGACACGCTTATGTAGGCTACTGGTCAGAGAGCCAACTCTGGTACGCGAGCGCAGCCGACTTGGTGCAATGTACCCGATCGAGCGGATGAATAGGACCAAGAGACGTCTCTTCTCTGCCCAGCAAAGTCGCAGGATTGGATTCCAAACGCTGGTGGTGGCACACGCGGAAGCACCTAATATATTCGACAATTCCTGACTGTTTGACTGAGATTTCTCTGAGGAACCTTCTGCCTCACTTCTGAACAGAACATTTTGGTAATGCGAAAAATGCGGGGCATCCAAGCGTGTATTTTCGCAGAAGATTAATTGTCTGGATTTCGAGTTAATGCCAGAAGACATTGGGATGGCGACGCGATTGCATTTTGGAGCTGGAGCGAGAGGAGGGGGGCGGTTTCGCGCGCCATTAGTGGCATCTGGTGAGAGGTTAATCTATTATTATATTAATACAACAGTGTTAAAAAGAGCCACCACGTTCGCCGAGAGGGCCAAGAAATTCCCACGTTAATCTAAAAAAGAGAAGAATATATGCCGTTGGATTTTATGAAGATCTAACGGTCTATATTATTTCGTAAATCCAAAAAAGAGAAGAATACATGCCATCGGATTTAATGAAGATCTAATGATCTATATTATTTCGTCCGCCGCCGCCCCTCCGCGGTCGTCACACGGCCGTCTGTGGCCGCTGCGCGAGCCATCTAATGTCGTCGTCGCGCAGCCGTCCGTGGTTGCTGCAGGAGGCCTCCACGGCTCCACCGTCGTTGTGTGGCTGTTCGCGGCCGCCGTGGGAGCCCTCAAACCGCCGCCGCGTGGCCGTCTGTGCTCGCCGCGAGAGTCTTTCGCCGTCGCCGTTTGATCGTCCGCCGTCGTCGCCGCTGCGGGAGCCGCCCGAGCGTCTTCGGAGTTCGGGGTCCAGCCGTCGCGCGAGCCATCCAATGTCGCCGCCACGCAGCCGTCTGTGGCCACCTTATGACTATATGAGGACTCCACGGCTCCACCGTCGCTGTGTGGCCGTTCGCGGCTGCCGCGGGAGCCCTCTACCGCTGACGTGTGGCCTCCATGACCGCCGCGGGAGCCTTTCGCCGTCGCCGCGTGATAGTCCGTCGTCGTCGCCGCTGCGGGAGCCCGCCCGCGCGTCTTCGATGTTTGGGGTCTGGCCGCTTCGTGCGCCGCTGGAGGCCAGCGGGGCTGAAGCATGCCAGTCGAGGCTCCACCGTCGCGGCGTGGCTGTTCGCGGGCGCCGCGGGAGCCCTCAAATCGCCGCCTCGGGAGTCTTTCGCCATCGCCGTGTGATCGTCCGCTGTCGTCGCCGCTGCGGGAGCCGCCCGAGCGTCTTCGATGTTCGGGGTCCAGCCGTCGCGCAAGCCATCCAATGTCGTCGCTGCGCAGCCGTCCGTGGCCACCGTATGAGGCCTCCACGGCTCCACCATCATCGTATGGCCGTTCGCGGCCGCCGCGGGCTCTACCGCCGCCGTGCGGCCTCCGTGACCGCCGCGGGAGTCTTTCACCGTCGCTGCGTGATCGTCCGTCGTCGTCACCGCTGCGGGAGGCGCCCGCGCGTCTTCGATGTTCGGGGTCCGGCCACTCCGTGCGCCGCTGGAGGCCAGCGGGGCTGAAGGGTGTCTGTCGGGCAGACCGGCACCCCTCGCCACCACTGCAACCACTAGAGAGAGGGGGAGATAGAGTGGGAGAGTGGGAGTGGTGGCGCGGTGAAAGAAAAGGAGAAAAAGAGACGGGTGGGCTCATGTGTTGATAGTTGGTATAGAGCATTATAGAGAATAATTGATGCAGAAAAAATTGATATAGAAAAGAGAATCTCAATGACTAGACAGGAGTATTTGTTTTGGTGGATGAGAATAGAGTACGACAAGTGCAAACAGTCTGAAGCCTTATGTGCCCTACAAAATTCCTCTATATAGGAGGCAACATTTAACAATGAGCAGATGAAAACACGTCGATCCGCACATGTATCTGATGAGAGGTGCTCGGATTTAGGGCGTTCAACAAGACTGTGAGCACAACGAGAGAGAACGATTCTCCTTATCCGAAGATCATCAAACGGGTTATCCGCGTTCAAACCCGTTTGATGGTCTTTGTTAACGAGTTGGTGTAAAAAGGAGCAGAGAGAGGAAAATAAAGCGGAGAAACTGAGGTGGTGTAGTGTTCAACATTATGCGGAGGACATCACATTGATTTGCAGATTTAACCGATGAAAGGTGTTTAGATTTAGGACGTTCACCAATGTTGTGAACACAATGAGAAAGAAAAATTCTCTATATCCGTAGGGAGTGAATCGCTGCCCGGATTGATCATCACCATGGCCACACTCAGCACTCATAGAAGATCATCAAAAGGTTTTCCCACACTCAAACCTGTTTGATGGTCTTCATTAACGAGTTAGTGCAAAAAGTAGCAGATTTAGGAAAAGCAAAGTAAAAAAAATCAGGTGTCTTATGGCTTTTACGATGGACGTGATTGCCGTGCACATGTGTTGACATGAAAGTTGGGTAACAATAGGCTAGGCAAAGAAATGCTTCTCTTAATGCCCGATACAATTATGCAACTGTAAACTACTGTCGATCATTCACTAGATCGGGCATCGACCATGTCTATATATTACTCCATCTTTTACCGGAGGAGGAAAAACAAAAGATTGATCCATAACCATGATAGGCATCCATTGGTTACCGCAGCCTAAGTTCTCATTACACTTTTCTAATGTGACAGATTACCTTCTATATTTGATTTCCTCCCTCCTTAAACTTTCCTTCATGCTATGCTATTCTGATCAATTAAACCGCAACAAATATTTAAATTAAAGAAACAGAAATATGATAGTATATGATAGTATAAAAGACTAGCTACCCGCGCAAATTTGCGCGGGCTACCTTGCTAGTTATATTAATACAATAGTGTTAAAGAAGCCACCACGTTCATCGAGAGGATAAAAGAAAAGAACATGTACCGTCGAATTTTATAAAGATCTAACAGTTTATATTATTTCGTTAGTAAAAAAAGAGAAAAACATATACCGTGAAGTTTTACGAAGATTTAATGTTCTATATTAATCTGAGAGTCCGTATATAAATACATATATGAAAACAATCGGACTCGGTTACTATAGCCGCTCTGGAGCATCTCCAATAATACCCAACACATGTACCAAAAAATCTATACCCGACGCATCGGGCACTCCCAAATCCATCCGTCCTGGGTCATCGTCGTACCATGCGCGTGATTTTTGTGGCGCCTCTCTGCTCCTTCGGCCATCCGTTCTCTCGCAGGTGGCAATGGTGCGTTCTATCCTCCTCCCGCAGGCGGCGACGGCGGGCACACTGCAATTCCTCCACCCAACGGCATCTGCGCAAGGGGCGACGAGCCGATGAGTTGCTGCTGCCGTCACGCGAAAAGCCCAAAACCTACTGCTGCCGGACTATAAATTCTTGGCACACAAATTTGATTTCCGTCAACTTAGGTCAGCATGCACTTGATTTACATAAGTACGTGTACGTTCAGCCATCTCCCTCAGTTTTCTCTCTAGGATCGTGAATTTAATTCCCCACAGGTAGAAATCGACCACGCTGCTGTGGCCATGGACCACGGTGTTGAGCTACTGAAAGAAACAAGCATGTCCTCCTGTTATGTTTATGATCATTCGGAGGCATGTGTAAAGTTTCAGTTTTCAGAGTTTTAGAGTTTCTGTTTTCATGTGTAGAAATACGGTACGGAGTCTTGACGCTGAGGAATGCTGATTTGGTATGGTGGTAGGGGAAAGAGATAATATCAAGTCTAATTCGATCGATAGATGTTTCAAAGTCGGATACGTAACAACCCTAAAAATTTTCTTAGAAATGTTGAATGCAAAATATGGATTTCAAAATTTTTGGTGTAACGTGTAGAAATACGGTACGGAGTCTTGACGCTGAGGAATGCTGATTTGGTATGGTGGTAGGGGAAAGAGATAATATCAAGTCTAATTCGATCGATAGATGTTTCAAAGTCGGATACGTAACTACCCTAAAAATTTCCTTAGGAATGTTGAATGCAAAAATATGGATTTCAAAATTTTTGGTGTATTGATGTGCATGCAAACCAACATATAAGATTGATCTCTATTGCTCCCTTTGCTCTTAGACAAATTTAAAAATTTATTTAAAATTAATTTGAAGTGCTAAGGATCGATTAGTAGTGATTTGGAGTTATTTTGGTTTTATTGGATTTTTGGTTGTGTTTGAATTCAAATTCTAGATTTGAATTCAAACAAATGCTAACTAAACTAATTCGAAAACCCTACTAACTTCTTTGGGCCGAATCTCTAAACCCAAGTCCAGAAAACCACCCCGAAGCCTAACCTAACCCAGCAAACCGAGCAGCCCGATCGGCCTTTCGGCCCAGCGCCGGCCTGCTCCTTCCCCCGCGCGCGACCCATCCAGCCCAGCACCGGCCCAGCCCTTCACCGCGTCGCCACCGCGTCTCCCTTCTCTCTCACCGATAGGCGGGTCCCACCTGTCATCTTTTTCGTCCAGCTCCCGCCGGCGCCTCTCTGCTTTTCCCGCTGGCCGCGGCAGAGCCGCGACAGCACAGCCAAGCCCGTGACGCGCTCCGCGGCCCGTTGTGATGCTGCCGCGTGGCAGGGCACGGACGCCGAGCGCTCCTAGCCGTCCGCGCTCGCGAACCCTAGCCTCTGCCCCTATAAAACAGACCCGTCGGGCGCTCTTCCCCCTTTGAGCCGCCGCCGCCCCTTGGGGTTTCTGATCTAGGGTTTCGAGGGGTGAGGAGAGGGAGGTGGAGTTAGGGTTGGAGGAGAGGAGGAGAGGAGGACGGGTGAAGCAGAGGCGCTGCTTCCCCACGACGAAGCCAAGAACCGCGGCCGCCGCCGCCGCGGAGGAAGCCGGAGGATCGCCGAGCAGAAGCCGTTCGAGGGAGCACGAGCAACACCACGACGCCGCACGTCTTCTCCGAGCTGCTGAGTTCGACTACTAGCCCCTAGGTGAGCCACCGTCGTCGAAACCCCTGTTCTTCCCCTGTTCCGGTGGAGCGCCGCCGTCCTTGTGCTCGCCGTTGATCAGCCGTCTCTGGGACCCGATCTTCGTGTCGTGGCCGCGATCCTTTCTTGCAGGACCCCGTCGTTGCCGCTAAACCCTTTCTTTTGCAAACCGCCGTCGACCAAACAGCAGCCGAGGCCGCCGTGGCCGAGCTCTGCTCGCCGCGCGCGCACGCCAAGGCCGTGCCGCGGCCGTGGGCGACCACATGCCCGCGCACGCGCACCTAGCCACGTCCCAGCAGTTGCTGAAGACCGCGCGCTCGCAAGCTAGCCCCTTTCCGCCCTGGTGCCGCCGCGCCGCTGTACAGCGCCGCCGGCCGGCTGCCGCCGTGTGTTTTTCCTCTCCGCTGAATCGCCGCCGCCGCGGACCTGGGTGCGCCAGGACACTGCGCATGGACGCGCAAAGTTGAGGCGAGCCAACCCCGGCCCTTCTTGGACCTAGCCGTGACCCAGGGATGCCTCGCCGGAGCGTCGTCGCCACGCTCTGGCCGCGCCGTCGCCGCGACGTCGCGCGCACTCGTGCGGCGGCGGAAAGCCACACGAGCGACCACACCATCCCCACGGACGAGCATCCGCAGAAAATCCTGTGTCGGCCACAAAATGATCCCGTACACCCGGTGCACATGAACCACCCACACGGCGCACGGTGGACCAGGTCCACAGCGCCGGATCCAGCCGCGTCCCCTTCGTGGGCCTAAAGTTCGCGCTAAAGTCCAGTTTACCCCCCTGGACTTTTCTTTCGGCCCAACTCCGACCCAGCAGCGCCTTTCTTTTTTTTCTTTTTCGAGTAACAGCGCTGACGCATGGGGCCCACATGTCAGCCACTACCAGCCGCTGACCGCTGGGGCCCACTGACCAGGTTGACCCGTTGACCGCTGACCGTTGACCGGTCAACGCTGACGTCATCCGGACCCTTGATGACGTCAGCATAGGCTGACCCCATTGATGACGTTAGCATGACGTCATGCTGACGCCAGCAGGCTAATTTCTGTCTGTTTTTTTCGGAAATTATTTATTATTTTCAGAAAATGATTTAAACTTCGAAAATTAATAATAAATCAACCGTAGCTCAGAAAAATATGAAACCAGTTTCTATATTTTTCTAAAATCATGACCTACGCGTTAGTGTAGAGTTTGGTGTTCCTTAGGTCTTCTTTCCTCGCTGTTTTGGTGTTTTTTTGCCTGTAGCCGCGTCGTATTTTTATTTCCGCGACTCTAGGAGCCCCGGAGAACCTGGAGGAGCCGGACTGCCCCGACAACTGCTTTGAAGAGGAAGAATAAGCCTACCCAGGTTCACGCCCGACCAATCTCTGAAATACCTATTAGACATGCAACTAGTATGCTAGCGCTTTACTTTACTCGCATGTTAAACCTGCACTGCCTTTGTTATTAACCTGTTACCTTGCTACCTACTACTCACCTTATGGAATATGCTATGCTTGCATGTGTTGGGATGGTTGTGTTCTGATCCTCTTGGCGTGAGTTGTGGGTGGTATGGGAGGTGTAGTGCAGCTAGGCGGTGTAAGCGAGTAATAACAACTTGATCGTTTGATCGGGGTGCTTGGAGACTGCACTCGGGCAGTCCCTACGGAGTACCTGTTGCGGGTACATGGTTCTTGGATATTTGGTTACTTGAGGAGTTTGGGCGGCAATACCTGTTATGGGTGCCGATTGCGGACCGTTGCGGCGGATCGCTTATGACGCTGATACTCGCTTTACCGACAATTAAGGACCGAGTCGAGTTCCACCTTTGGACGTGGGAATACCGTGCTCACCATCTACCCAGAATGGGGAGGGTTCCAGCAAGCCTACTCTAGTGCGGCGCCGAGACTGTAGGAGATTCGAGCTTTGATATGTGTAAGGGGGACTCGTTGCGGCGTACTCTCCCTGATTTACCACGGCCCCCGACTGGCCCCGGTGGGAAGGTTTCACATCCCTGGGGCAGATGTTACATCAGATATTTCCCGAGCCCAGGGAGACAGGATTGGCGCCGTTACTGTTTAGGGTCTTTGCTGTGGGCTGTGTCTCAGGTTGGTTGCGGACTAGCCTTGCAGCCCGGATGGATTCCTGGAGTGCCACCTCTGCAGAGTGTAAACTATACGTATAGCCGTGTCCACGGTTACGGACGACCCGCTTCTGATAAGTTCCGACTAGCATGAGAATCTGCTTTCTTACCTCATCCTTGGTTTGGGTTATGAGAGATTGGTCCAGCGTTGCTGATGAGACAAGGTGGGGAGGGAGCTCACCGAGTCGACCAGTGAGCGAAAGGTGTTGGTGGATGATGTTTGCGGGAACTTGCTGTGGCAGGACGAGCCCGATGTGAATGTGAGGCTGATGGTTGGATTTGGGGAGTGGATGTGCTTGTGAGGAAAGGAGTTGGTGATGAGATGAATTTGGGTTAATGCTGCTGCTCGCATAGGAAAACCCTGGCTTAAACCTTGATTATTTCTATACCTTAGAATAGGCCACTTTAAAGCTTGCTTCATATTATGGTTGGTGACGTGAACCTGTCCCATTTTCTTGGGGACAGACTTTGGGATCTCAGGTGAAGACCCCGACCACGAGTTCAACCAGGACGGGTGGTACGATTGAAGGGTGCGCGCTATGCTCAAGGATGCCTGCGGGAAGTGGACCCAGATGATTTAGCTACCGCTTCGTAGCTGTTTCTTATTGTCGATTTAGTCCAGAGGGCTTGTACCAGACCGCTATGTTTTATATATGTCATGTAATGGATCTTTTATCGTTGTATGGATGTGATATTCGACTGAGATGAGTTCTGTACGAGATAGCTGCTTTTTCTGGGACTATCTCGAGGGTACAAGTAGTCGGATTCTCGCCGCTGAGAATCCGGTTCGTTTCAGGATAGATGAGCATACGGTGTTCGGGTATTCTTTCAGTTTGAGTGGAGTTCAAATCATATGTTATTGTTAGTTTGGACTTGAGTTATATTAGGTGAGCCTCAGAGAAACAAAATTCTAGATTCTGAATTATATCCAACTTGCACATATTGTCGGTTCTGAATTATGTTCCTCACTACTGTCTGATCGCAGCGAGGTAGAATGAAGCAAAGTACTCAAATTTTTCCTTCAGTCCTGGCCGCTGCGCAGCTGTTCGTAGCTGGCTGCCAACTCCTGACCGCTCTGTCGATCAACAACAGCTAGGGCGGCAGTGCAGCACTGCCTTGAGGTCACACAAAGAAAAAATAGATCACGCGAAAAAGATCCAAATGCTGGGCCACAACTAAATGTTGAGGCAGTATTTTAATTCTGTTGGAAACTAACTTTTGGGAACTGTTGGTGGAGGAAGTATTTTTCTATCCCGATATTTTTTGCCAGGTCCAAAAACTAGCTTAGGACTCAATTTTTTGGGTATTCTTCTCTTGAAACTTTTTTTTTAAAAAAACTAACTTAATGATGTGAACTCCAAAGAAAACATGTGAATAGTCAAACCACGTTCGTCGAGAGAGTCAAAAAATTCTCACTTTATAATCAAAAAAGAGAATAATATATACCGTTGGGTTATTACACTTAGAATTTGGATGGGATTAGAATCCACATTTAGTATGATGAAAGCAATTAGTATGGAAATAAAAGAAAAAAAATCAATATGCATAAATTAATGCCATCTATATATCATTACAATCACACAATTATCACGAGAAGGGGCTCGCATCATGGAAATCTTCAACTTTTGTGATGTCACCACTTATATCGCAGGCCATCAAGCTGGGAAGATACACCATGACCACCTCAGGCCATGGCAACTGTAGTCTGTATCAATGCTATGGATGTTGCCTTGGCTACAATAAGTGATTTGATCATTTGCAAAGCACACTACCCTCTAAAGTTTGAGTAATATTATATTATATAGCCACAACTAATCATAATGATGAGCAGCTTTATGACTAATTATAGGGTGAGTTTAGTATGCAGTCGACCGCACGGGTTGGTGATGTGAACCTGTCCCATTTTCTTGGGGACAGACTTTGGGATCTCAGGTGAAGACCCCGACCACGAGTTCAACCAGGACGGGTGGTACGATTGAAGGGTGCGCGCTATGCTCAAGGATGCCTGCGGGAAGTGGACCCAGATGATTTAGCTACCGCTTCGTAGCTGTTTCTTATTGTCGATTTAGTCCAGAGGGCTTGTACCAGACCGCTATGTTTTATATATGTCATGTAATGGATCTTTTATCGTTGTATGGATGTGATATTCGACTGAGATGAGTTCTGTACGAGATAGCTGCTTTTTCTGGGACTATCTCGAGGGTACAAGTAGTCGGATTCTCGCCGCTGAGAATCCGGTTCGTTTCAGGATAGATGAGCATACGGTGTTCGGGTATTCTTTCAGTTTGAGTGGAGTTCAAATCATATGTTATTGTTAGTTTGGACTTGAGTTATATTAGGTGAGCCTCAGAGAAACAAAATTCTAGATTCTGAATTATATCCAACTTGCACATATTGTCGGTTCTGAATTATGTTCCTCACTACTGTCTGATCGCAGCGAGGTAGAATGAAGCAAAGTACTCAAATTTTTCCTTCAGTCCTGGCCGCTGCGCAGCTGTTCGTAGCTGGCTGCCAACTCCTGACCGCTCTGTCGATCAACAACAGCTAGGGCGGCAGTGCAGCACTGCCTTGAGGTCACACAAAGAAAAAATAGATCACGCGAAAAAGATCCAAATGCTGGGCCACAACTAAATGTTGAGGCAGTATTTTAATTCTGTTGGAAACTAACTTTTGGGAACTGTTGGTGGAGGAAGTATTTTTCTATCCCGATATTTTTTGCCAGGTCCAAAAACTAGCTTAGGACTCAATTTTTTGGGTATTCTTCTTTTGAAACTTTTTTTTTAAAAAAACTAACTTAATGATGTGAACTCCAAAGAAAACATGTGAATAGTCAAACCACGTTCGTCGAGAGAGTCAAAAAATTCTCACTTTATAATCAAAAAAGAGAATAATATATACCGTTGGGTTATTACACTTAGAATTTGGATGGGATTAGAATCCACATTTAGTATGATGAAAGCAATTAGTATGGAAATAAAAGAAAAAAATCAATATGCATAAATTAATGCCATCTATATATCATTACAATCACACAATTATCACGAGAAGGGGCTCGCATCATGGAAATCTTCAACTTTTGTGATGTCACCACTTATATCGCAGGCCATCAAGCTGGGAAGATACACCATGACCACCTCAGGCCATGGCAACTGTAGTCTGTATCAATGCTATGGATGTTGCCTTGGCTACAATAAGTGATTTGATCATTTGCAAAGCACACTACCCTCTAAAGTTTGAGTAATATTATATTATATAGCCACAACTAATCATAATGATGAGCAGCTTTATGACTAATTATAGGGTGAGTTTAGTATGCAGTCGACCGCACGGACCCTTCCATTCCCTATCCCATATGACATACCAAATGTGGGTATGGGTTTAAAAGATACTCAAGACATGGGTTTAAAACGTGGGTATGGATTTAAAATGTGGGTATATCCCTATCTCATATCCCTCCTTTTTCCATCTCATTTCCCTTACCCTTTCCGGACACTATCCAAACGCCACCTTAGGGGTTAGATGGCAAAAAGACATGGACTCGGTCTATGAAATTCATGGACCGAGGGATTTAAAGTTGGGTATATGGTGGACCTACGCGAAGGGGTATGCACGATTTAATCTGGACCATTGATTTCTGATCTAAGGGCATTTGGATCGTCTTCTTCCCTGGGCATAGGGCGAAGGCGTCGTGTCACGGTGGTTCGATGGCCGGAACAGAAGCCCATGGCCGAAACTTCATCGGAAAACGCTAGAACGGCCTACGGTTCATGAAATTCGACGAAAAGCGGCAAAACGAAAAGCTAGCGAGATGGGGATCTCATCTAGGGCACTTTGGAGAGCATCAACAGTTCCATCCGCGCGCAGGATGAAGGGATGCGGAGCTGTTGTGGGTGCTTCTCGACGTGGCGTCGGTTGCCGCTGCAAAACGACGACGCGGTGCGATGGCGTGGCTTTCTGATGACCCTGCGATGCGAGCGAGAACAAGAAGGCGATGATGGGAAAGCTAGAACGACGAGACAGAGGGCGGCGACGACGTCTTACTGCTCAGAGTCGCGGAATCTGGCGACAGCGGCGTCGGCTCTAGTGCAAAAAGGAGAGTAAGGCTGCAGCGTTGCATTTTAACGAGGTTCCACGGCATTGCGGTGCCGCTCGAGAGAGATGGGCAGTTGGACGCAAGCTGGGTTGGGCCTTAGATAGGAAAAGTTTTGGCCCAAAAGAGATTAAGATTTTAAACTAACTCGATTTCTAATTGAAGAAATTTGTATCTACTAAAATTTTGGAGTACAATTTTTCAACCAACAAACACCTACTGCACGTATTTAGCATGAATGCATCAAACAATATTATAAACTAACCCCATATTGATTATTTGTTTAGAAAGAGAGAAAAATAGTTTTCCCTGTAGTTAAGTGCTTGCTACTAACACATTGTTGGAAATTTTTATAAACGCGAGAAAATCTTAAATTTTGTTAGTGTTAATAGTTTACATCCCAAAATAGAAATTTTGGTGTCTGACAATGAACACTTAGAATTCATTTAATAGAGATGAAATGCATGGAGACGATGCGATCAAATGTTGAACTATTCCGGTACGTATAAAAGTGATATATCCATGTACCTTAATCCAACTTTATTCATGTGACACGGACTCTATGTTCTTTTGTATGATGAATCCAACTCTATGGCCTTCTAGATGATCCATACAACACACACACCCTAACCAGGGTCTATTGTAACACTATTGCAACGCCTTTTGAGAACACGAAGATATATCTATCTATCTATTTATATCTATACTATAAAAATCTAAAACTTTCTAGGGTCGACAGACCAACAAATCATTAAAACATTACCCCTCCTGTCTGGAAGAGTTTGACTAAACAGTCCGTGAAAAAAAACACGCGATTGTATGATGTATAATCGAGTTCGTAACTAATACGGTCTCCGGCAATTATCTGTTATATTTTCTATTATAAACGTGCGTGTCGCACGTACGTTCTTACTAGTAGATATATATGTCCTTCGACGGTGCAAGCAAGCAAGCAAGGAAACGATAATGTCAAACTTATTGATCCGGCCAGCGTGGCGGATATGAGATATCAAGTCATCGCGATCGATCCGCATATGCAAGTTCGTGCATTAACGACGCGCCGAAGAAATATAATGGCTTTCGGATCGGAGCACACAACATGTGGGCGCGCTTGAATGCTTCCGGGGCAAGAACTCCCATGCATTACGACGTTGCTTGGGGCGGCGCCGTGGCTGTGCCGTCCAGAACGAAAATTCCACGGGCCAGCCAGCGCGCACGCTCGAGGTGATCGATCGAGGGCTCGATGGATCGAGAGGTTGGATACATAGAACGAACGAGAGAGAGAGAGAGAGAGGGATGCAGCCACGCCGCTTTCGGCCACGCTGCCACGCAAATGACGCGAGCTCCATCGCCTCAGCACATCGATCTTTTCCTAGCTTGACGCGACGCCATGACCAGCCAGCCCGTGCTACAGCGCTCCGTTCGTCCACGCGACAGGGCTCGCCGCCGCTAGCTCCTGATCGAAATAAATCTTCGTTCTTCCTTGACCGTGCAAGTAACACGGCTGCAAGTCGTCGTAGGATCGTAGCGCAGTAGACGAGCTTCAAGATCTCTCTCTCAAGGTATCCGTAAAGTTGATGTAAACGGGCCGATCGGCGTATCTGATTGGCAGCCCGGCCAGCAGGTCGCGATCGATCCTATTGTTGGCATGGCGTTCCCATGCAAGTGCAACTGGCCCACCAGCTACCCAAGGGGTTGAGCAACTTTTACTCCTCCCAAAGCCAAGAAAAGGATCGGAACCCGGACATGCTTGGACGACGTCGCTGGTGGTGAATCGTGCGTGATCATTACCGCAACAGAATTAACAAGTTAATAACAAGCTGGGTGACCATCAGGCCAACGACGCTTGGTGACGACCTCGATCTCTGAGATGTGGGCCGTGAGGCGCTCTCGGCCCCACGCGTCGGCGACACGGCCCGGGGGGCCCGGCCCTCTCGTGGTTGCCCAAGCGATCACGCCTTGCCCAAACGTGACTGTTATACAAAAGATAGGCGAAAGATACGGGTTAGGTAGCTAAGCCTGGCCATGGAGCTCTCTAGCCTTTCAGGGTTTCGTTCTACATTTTTTTCTACCTCGCCGGGTTCCGGCACGCGCTCTACCTTTTTGCTTTCTGGTTGCGCCGCGGTGAACGCGATCGCCGAACGAACCGCCCGGGCTTGACGCCTTATAAATTGCGACCCCCCTCTGCATGCCACTGAAACCAACCACTGCTTGCAGCCTTGCATCATATCCCAGACACAAACAGCCACATAAACAACACCCGATCGAGCTCCTCGATCTGTCAGCGCGTTCCAGTGCCTGCCTCGTCTGCTCCTGCCTCCTTCGATCTCGGTTGGCAAAACTTGACATGGCGTTCGCCGAGGTACGTGTTCTATACATGCATGTGAGCTAGCTAATAGCATGAGCCTCTGTGTTAATTTACACGTTAGTATCAGCTTATCCGTACATTTGATCTGTATATATATTCAGCCGACATGCATGCAGCCACAGTGAAATGTACTACTGTGTACTTCCTTGTTTTAAGTATTGTTTTTTTTCTCTCTCGGCTGTACGTGTGGCAGACAACCCGAACACAACACATAGGTTGGTGTCCAGTCTTGGGTTCTGTCACGTATGTAATCCTTTTGGTAGCTTGCTCACCAACCCCGCGAAATCATATTTCATTGCAAACTACAGCAACTTGATGTGAGTTTTGCGGCCAAAGATGTGTCCGATGCACTCATGTTCAAGGCATGTCACTGGCTCCTCCTCATTCCTTCCTTTCAAGCCAAGCATCCAAGCAACCCAGTAACAGATGTCTTACGTGCATCTCCTGAGCTGTCCGCCGCCCCATCCAACTGCTCTGATGGTGTCGTACATTCGCTAGACCGCGACACTGTGCACACGACATTTGTCTCTGCCTCATTGCCTAACAAAAACTTCTGCCTGATGTGTGTGTTGCGCCCAGGAGGAGAGGGCTCACCTTGGCATGAACAACCTGATCGAGAACCACTGCGACTCGGAGCACGACGACGGCCTCGCCGGCTGGGCACCGTCCGGCTCGTGCACGCTCTCCGCGCACGCCGAGGACCCGGCGTCTCCGCCGCCGCTGGCGGCCGTAGCGCACGGCTCCGACTCCGACGCCGACGAGCGCGCGCGCAAGCCCAGCGGCCGGTACGTCCTCGCGGCGCACCGCGTGAGCGAGAAGGACGGGCTGTGCCGGGCGATCCCGCGGGCGCCGCGCTCCAAGGTCACGTACCGGGTGTCCGGGTGGGTCGGCGTGGGCGCCGGCGCGGCGGAGGGCTCCCACGCCGTGCACGTCGAGGTCCGCGTGGACGACGGCCACCGCCGCGTCGGCGGCGGCGTGGTCGTCGTCGAGCCCGGGAAGTGGGGCGACATCAAGGGCGCGTTCCGTGTCGACGACGACGACGATGACGACGAGCCGCCGCGCCGCGCCGAGGTCTACGTCCACGGGCCGCCGGCCGGGGTGGACCTCAAGGTCATGGACCTGCAGGTGCGCGCCGTGAACAAGATCCCAAGGCTCAGGCACCTCAGGAAGAAGGCCGACAAGGTGCGCAAGCGCGACGTGGTCCTGAAGCTGAGCAGCCGGGCGGAGGACGGCGGCGTGGCGGCGGGCGTCGCCGGCGCGCAGATCCAGGTGATCCAGGTGGAGAACAGCTTCCCGATCGGGTCGTGCATCACCAAGGCGGGGCTCCAGAACCCCGAGTACGTGGACTTCTTCACCAAGCACTTCGACTGGGCGGTGCTGGAGAACGAGCTCAAGTGGTACTACACGGAGCCGGCGCAGGGGCAGGTGAGCTACGCCGACGCCGACGAGCTCATCGCCTTCTGCGACCGCCACGGCAAGCCGGTGCGCGGCCACTGCATCTTCTGGGCCGTCGAGAACGTTGTCCAGCCCTGGGTCCGCGCGCTCGCCGGCGACCGCCTCCGCGCCGCCGTCGAGGCCAGGCTCCGCGGCCTCGTGTCCCGCTACGCCGGCCGGTTCCCGCACTACGAGGTGAACAACGAGATGCTCCACGGCGCCTTCTTCCGGCAGCGGCTCGGCGACGACGACGTCGACGCGCACATGTTCCGGGAGACGGCGGCGATCGACCCGGCGCCGGCGCTGTTCGTGAACGACTACAACGTCGAGAGCGCCAACGACCCCAACGCGACGCCGGAGAAGTACGTGGCGCTGGTCACGGACCTGCAGCGGCGGGGCGCGCCGGTGGGGGGCATCGGGATCCAGGGCCACGTGACGCACCCGGTCGGCGACGTCATCTGCGACGCGCTGGACAAGCTCGCCGTCACGGGGCTGCCGGTGTGGGTGACGGAGCTGGACGTGTCGGCCGCCGACGAGGCCGTGCGCGCCGACGACCTGGAGGTCGTGCTCAGGGAGGCGTACGCGCACCCGGCGGTGGAGGGGGTGATGCTGTGGGGGTTCATGCAGGGCCACATGTGGAGGTCGCACGGCCAGCTCGTCAACGCCGACGGGGAGTACACGGAGGCCGGACACAGGTTCGCCGGGCTCCGGCAGGAGTGGACGTCGCACGCGAGGGGGAAGGTGGACGGGAACGGGAACTTCAAGTTCAGGGGGTTCCACGGCAGGTACGAGGTGTTCCTGACGACGGCCGCCGGGGAGGTGAAGAAGAAGACGTTCGACGTCAAGAAGGGGGACGCGCCGCTCGTGCTCGACATGAATTTCTAGCTTCTCCCTCGTGCCGTACGCATTACTCACGGTGATTAATTAAAAGATTTGCGACAAGGATTAGTGCCATCTACTTATTCGTAGATGGGATTAAGTGTGGTATATTGGGATTGGGGTGATGTATACTTCGTAGATATTACAGTCAGGGTGTGAAGAAATTATGTATCCTTCGTAATGGTGTGTGTAGATGATATTGTACTCGGTACCGCTATTTATTGATGAATGAAGAAGACATACTGCAGTAAATAAACACGAACGTCTATCTTTTGTTTTGTTTTTTTTAAACTGGATTTCTCAGAATCACAGACTCTTTTCTCAGCTTAATGGGCCCTCAAGAGAAATGTATTAGGCTAAGAATGGCCTTATACAATCTGCAAAGGTACAATTGAGTAATGGGCCTTCAAGAGAAATGTGGCTACATATTGGATGGGCCTGGCCTCTATCGAACAAACAAAACAAGGCAGGCCCAGAGTTGGAACAAAGTCCCCCCGTACTCTGCTTTCTGACTCTGTTTTAGGCAGAGAGAGAACATCAAGAACGACTGGCTACCCTATAAAAAAAAGGAACGACTGGCAAAGAATTACACCAAAGATCAAACACTGTAATCAGCGGGACTCCGAGCCTTGATTCCTATAAAACCGAATGCTTTTTGCAGTTTTATATCCAGGAATTACTCGCTACACCCAGTAATAATTAATACTACTAATTGTCTACTGAGACGAGATGAACCGCTCAGGACTGTTGAAAAGAGAGACCTACGTACTGTATCAGAAAGCAAAGGGGTTTGCCTGCTTGCGTTGTAGTATCAGTGACAAATCAAGCGAGATGATGCGCGTCTATGTAGGAGGATTTGTTTCATGTGGCAAAATTCAACGCGGTTTGTTCTGTGCCGCGTAACGACAACGACGTGTACTCGTCGTGAGCGAATGATACCGGGATACATGCCTGGGCCGGGTGAATTTACGATCAAAGCATTAGCATCTGATTTGTCACTGAAAACAAACAAACTTTGGCGCAGCGTGGCCACCAAATCTGAACCTTAAAAAAGCTACGACCCTAGCAAACAATGTTAGCATACGGTCGAAAGTGGGATCCTCCTTTGGTTTTGTTTTGTCTAACGCTTCTACTCGGTTTGGTCTCATTAGTGCTGAAGAGCACGCGGAGAGACAAAATTGAAGCCTTTTGCAAGTGTACCAGGTTATATTCAGAGAACCCCGGGGTCTCAAGTCTACACGCGGAGAGCTGCAGATGCTGGCGAGTTCACGAAGATTCGCATGCTGCCGTCGTCGTGACAGGGATATGAACAGTACGGAGTAGCATACGCTCTTTATTATTGGCCAGCAGAATAGTACTATGATTGGTACGTACGGAGTATCTCGATCTCCATTCGATCGGCTACGGACTTGCAGGCTGATCAACGATCTGCGGGTAATACATGTGGAATTCTACGTACGCCAACATGAGCGTAATCGATGTGGATTCTTGTTGCTTTGGTGGCTTGGTCTCTTGGGTCTTTGGGTTTGGCCGGCCTTGATGGCTCAAAATTTCCACGGATGCTGCTGCTTTGATTCGCCTATATGCCCGACAAGTCTCAAGTGCACGACCGACCAACGCAAAGGTTGTTCTAGCTCTGCGAGCCATGCGTGGACTCGAATCCGTACGCGCGTCTGATCTGATTATTCGAGTCCTCTCTCTGAATGCATTACCGGCTGCGTTCGTCAGTACGTGACCGTACGACGTTTCACCTACCTACCTATAATTGCAAGGCAAAGTGTGGGTTGAACTGTGAAAAGTCCGTGCCGGGCAACTGACCCGGATCATATGACTGGGGATGATCGTTGTTACGGCTAGCGCACCTGCCTCAACGAGTCCAGAAATAGTTTTCCAGCGAGTCCTTTTGGGTCGGCTTTCGTCTTGCTCTGATCAATTCGTGGTAATTGCTAAAAAATAGTTGACTTTTGAACAATAAACGGATAGATTAAAAAGCTTTTGATACATTTTTCACTCAAGGTAGCATTTCTCTTTTTTTTTTTCGCGTGTAGAGGTAGCATTTTTTTAGCGGAGACTTCTGTTGGTGCTGTGATCGATCGGTACATAGATATAACTGCAGTACTTCAGAACCAGTAGTTGATGTTTGTTTGCAATCGTCAAGTTATTATTATAGATTAATTGATGGAAGCATAGTTTTAATCTCCACGTACGCAGACGCCGCCCTTCTGCTTAGTTGCTTGCCCAGCACGCCCTGCTGCCCATCTCTCCCGCCGTTGCTTACTAGCACGCACCTCCCACTTCTGTCTCTGTCAATCCGACGCCTGATGATGCCAATCTCTCGTTCTTTTTTCGGCGAGGACAATCGGAGTTTGATTTTTCCTGCGCTTTTCCGTCCCTGTTCCTATGATTTTCATATCGCCTCTCTCGCTGTCAGCTGCCTCATGAACCCACAGGTGTGCCAGATTGCTCGTTCGCTGTGCCGTGGCGGCTGCCGCGACGCATTTGGAATGGTCCTGCCTGATGATAAAATAATTAATGTCAGTAGTGTTGAACGGATTCCTTGTACATTGACAGTCTGGTTAAGAAAGCGGTTACCTTGACAATCCATAAAAGCCAATTGTTTTATTTTGTTTTGTTTTGGTGAAGCCAAAAAAGTTGCATCAAATTATGTTCGGCTATTTGGATGTAAAGAAGGATCATTTCCTTCCACTTATTTGGGTATCCCAATGAACTTTTATATAGAATCTCAAATACGGATTGGAGCAGGATTGAAGAAGATTTCAGACAAAACTAAGCAGCAGCAAGAGAAAGCTGGAGGTAGATTAGTTTTAATAAACTCAGTCCTCTCTAGCTTACCAATATTCATGATGTCCTTCTTTAGATTACCTTAGAGTGTTCTTCAAAAATTGGACTACCACCGGTCTCGCTTCTTTTGGCAGTGTGATGAACATAAGAAGAAGTATAGAGTGATTAAATGGGGTATTTTGAATAAACCAAAGTATGTGTGGGTGGGTTGGGGGGGGGGGGGGAATGATGGGAACTGTTAATCTTAAGGCTCGGAATATTTGCTTATTAAGCAAATGGTTATTCAAGCTTTTGAATGAAAAGGGTGTTTGGCAAACAATGCTAAGAAGATAGTATTTGAGTAATAAAACTTTGACTCAGGTGACAAAAAAGAGCAGGGGATTCAGAGTTTTGGTCTGGTCTCATGAGATTAAAGACTCTTTGAAAACTGAAGGTAGATTCAAGATTTAGGATGAAAACCAAACTAGATTCTGGGAGGATGTGTGGGTGGGTGACGAAACTTTAAAACAAAAATACCCTTCACTGTATGGAATCACAAGAAAAAAATAAAAATGTTGCCATGGTGGTAAGCATAGTGCCTCTCAAAATCTCCTTTAGAAGGGCTTTGATAGGAAAGAAATTAGAGCAATGGCTTAAACTGGTGGCAAGTGTGGCACATACCACTTGTGCTGAATAATCAGAAAGATGTATTTTTTGTTTGGAATTTAAATAGAAGCAATAAGTTCACAATGAAGTCCATGTATACAAACCTAATGCAAAGCAATGTAAACAGATCAAATTGTGTAGCTTGGAAACTAAGAGTTCCACTCGAAATAAAGGTCTTCTTGTGCTATTTGATGAAGGGGGTGATCCTAACAAAGGACAATTTGGTGAAAAGAAAGTAGAAGGGATGTACATGTTATTTCTGTAACTATACAACATTTATTTTTTGAGTCTCATAGGCAAGGTTCATTTGGAATGTTGTACATGCTTCGTTTGGTATTCAACCACCCACTAATGTCCATGACTTGTTGGGAGCTTGGCTTTAAAGTTTCACTGCAAAACTCAGGCATCAAGTTATATTATATTTCGAAAGGCATTCGAATTGAGGGTTAAAAGAAGTGAGGCCTGCTAACTGAGGGTTAAATATTGAAATTTCTCCCCTTTGTTGGGCCATTTGGTTGAGTAGAAATCAGATTGTATTCAAAAGAACCACTCCTAACTCTTATTTGCAGGTGATCTTCTGGGGAACTTACTGGATAAGAACCTGGGCATATAATCTAAAAGGAACAGAGTAGTGATATAAAGAAAGGTTGCCACAAGTTGGAGGTCATGGTGATGAAGATCTTCAGCAGTTTCTTGTCTTAATTTCCTACTTCATTTTTCCTTAATTGTTTTGTTTGGCCACTTGTGGTGGTGTTAGTCTAAGTATTTCTTTGCATAAAATTTCTTATGGCTGCAGACCCCCTGGTGAATGGTCGAGGCCGGATTTTCTTTATCTAAAAAAAATATAGTATCTCACTTGATGATACTTTGGTTGGCAATGACGTCTTGGGTGCTCGTGCTTTGAGTTTGGCGCAAATGACATACCATAATTTGAAAGTCATAGTTACAGTTCGTAGAAATTGTGACATTTTTGTCTGTTTCTTCTTTTTCTTAAAAAAACTGAAATATAAGAAACCATATCGGTCTCATTTTATTCTGTTTACTATTAATGCAGGAACTGGAAGCTAAGGCGAGAAGTTTAGTTCTTGGCAATATTCACCAGCACCAAGTGAAGCCAAAGAGTAAATCTGTATGGTTCACTGCTGAGTATCGGATGCTACTGAGTTCATGACACCGTAAAAAGAAGGGTGACCACATGTGTAGGGAGGTTTGGCCTATTGAGAAAAGACCACCACACCGCTCTTTTTGGTAGATGAAACCTCAGCCATAACCGACTGAGAAACCCCCTGAACCCTAGCAGTGCAGACCCTATAGTTTTATACCATAACCTAGATCGACACATTGTTCACTTGGTTTAGGTGGTGCACTGCAACTACCCCCAAGTAGGAGTACTGACCAAACCATAGTTCAGTGGTTGCTACACTAGCCAGCCATAAAATTTGCTACAATGGAAGGTTGAACTCAGGCAATACAGGTGCTACTTAGGTGCCACAACCGCTAGACTATGAACCCTTTTGTGGGAGATCAAAATAAAAATAAATGATGCCTAATTATTTGAATTATCGTGCGAAAAAATAGAAGACGAAATAGTAGGGGCTTAAGGGTATACTGTGAAGCACGTCTTAAATCATCTAGATCTCTCCATTGACATCGCAATTTACATGACTTAAAGGATGGCTTGCAACTAGAAACTGCGCCTACATGAATTTGCATATTATTAGGTTTTAGAAAGGCAAAATAATCGTATTAGTCCCTCAATTTTGCTTCAAAGGTCAAGTTCATCCCTCAACTTTAAAATCAGCCAATCTAGTTCCTCAACTTTTATTTTTGGGTCAAACTCGTCTATGTATATACTAAGGTCATGGGGACATTCCGTGAACGGGAAAATGGAGAACTAATCTATGTATATACTGAGGAGGAAAGAAGGAGCCAACGACAAAAAAAATACATTTTGCATTAGGTTCATGCCAATATGAAGCACCACGTGAAAGGGCCTCTAGTCTAGTGGTTAGAGCACCTGAGTAATATCCAATAGACTCAGGTTCGACTCCCTGTGGGAGCAAATTAACTGGGTTTGGAATAAAAAAAATATAAAAAAATAGGTAGGGCCTTCCCCTCCCGACTTCGGTCAAAAAATATGACGCACCACATCAGCCCAAGGACGAGTTTGACCCAAAAACGAAAGATGGAAACTAAAGTAGCCAATTTAGAAGATGAGGGACGGACTTGACCCTCAAAGAAAAGTTACAGGATAAAAAAATGTATATTTTTACTTTTAGAAAAAAATCACCAATATATTTTTAAGAAACACGTTTTCAAATGTCATGGAGTATGCTATTCTTCACTCTAAACTGCATTTAGTGATGATTAAGTATAGTCGTTTTCGTAAACGCTAAGGCCACTCAACACCACTGGCAAGAGACCAAGGAATGCAACAAGCACACAACTATCCTAGTTGTGTATTTGTGTCCCAAAATGATAGAAACAAAGCTTGGGAAGATATAAAGTAACATGGAAGCGGACATAGGAATCGAACAATGCAAAAGATTAGGTAGACCAAAAACATTGAAAAAATCTTTCGAAGTTCCAAATAGCAGAAGAAAACAGTTCAAAAGAACAATGGGAAAAATAATTCCATGAAATGGCCTTCAAATACAATGAAATCTAAACATAACTTTGCTAATACATGGGCCTTTTCCAGAAGATGTTTATTGAGTGATGGATATTTTACCTCGGATTTCATATATTTGGAAAACCCCTTAAGAAGATCTTTGAAACATCTAAAACAAACTGGATTCCCAATTACAAGAATCTGACTCCCTTTACCATTGTGATAGTCCCAGAATTAATAGCTATCACGTACAAACTTCATTTCAGCATAATATCACATCCATACATCGATTAAGGTTCTAAAACATGATATAAATAACATAGCGGTCTGATACAAGCCCTCCGGGCTAATCGACAATATGAAAATACTACGCAGTGATAGCTAAGATCTTCTGGTGCTTCCGGCCTTCACCTCCACAGGCATCCTTTAGCGAAGTGCACAACCTTCAGTCGTACCATCCATCATGGTTGAACTTGTGGTATGAATCTTCCCCAGGGAAATGGGATAGGTCCACATCACCAACCATATATGCAGTAAACTTTAAAATGGACTATTCTTGTAATAAAATATTTAAGGAATATAAGTTAGGGTTTCTATGTGCATGGCAGCAATATAACCAAGTTCTCTCATCTACAACTCCTTTGTCATATACACTTCCCAAACCCTGGACAGAGCCGCCCTATTTAACCCTCCACGACCACTCTCCCCTGCCCTAGCCGCCTTTGCCCTTTGGGTTTTTTCAATCCAACACATTGTCGCCGCCGCAGCGCCGCCGCCCTCGAGCCGTACCGCGAGCCGTCGTCGCCACCACGAGGAGGAGCCGGAATGGAGCTCCACCAGGAGATCCGTGAGCCATCTCCAAGCTGGCTACGACTCCACCGTCGATCGAGTCACCGCCACTTGGATTGGTAGGGATCATTCAAGAGATGTTTTGACTATGTTGTAAGTTTGTAACACATATGATAAATTACAACCAAGCATTAAGAACAAAAAATGACACAAAAGTATCTCAAAAAATTACAAAAGCATGACTAAGGTAGGGATTGCGCCACCTCTAAAATAATAGCACACTTAGTGACTTGAAGATAATGTCAGTCACTTTGATTTTTTGAAAAAATAAGTTGCACTTCCAATTATTTACTAGCAAGCCTTTCATAAACAAAATTATAATCGATTTCGATATGTTGTGTTTCAGTATGAAAAAAATAGATTAGCAAAAAGATTTGTATGATCAATATTATCACAATGTAAGTTAAAAAAATCTAGACTAATGAATACCAATGTCTCTTGACAAAATTTATATCCAAATTATTTTTATGGAATTGATTACTGAAATGGCTGGTTACTTCTTAGAAGGACAACATGACACATGTGGTTAGGCTCAATAAATATTGTATATCTCCCTATATGTTTTTTATTATCCGTACTTCTTGCCCAACTGACATAAAGAATTTAGCAAAAGAAAGTAAAATAGCGATATTAGTTCAAATCTTGATGTCTCATTAAGTATCTTAACATCCTTGTAATTGTTCTCCAATGATCATGTGTAGGGTTAGCTAAGAATCAAAAGACCCAGCTAAGGCAATAAGATATATAAGGTCGAGCGAGAGTTAAATATATACTAAAGTGCTCCAATCACATATGATATTTACTAGCATATATTAGTTAGATAAAGGCTCACCCTAGGCATTGCCATTGAAGTAGAAGCACGTGTAGTCTTCACCATATTCATTCTATGCGATAAAGTGAAAAATAGATCTTTTTGTGTAAGCAAAATAGCTTCATGTAACTTGGCAAACTCTATCCCCCCCCCCAAATAAAGATAACCAATATTACTAAGACATTCACCAGCAATGTCTTCTTGAAGTTGTTGCAATAATTGATTAGTGGCTGAAGCAAATGAGGTAACAATGCTATCATATATGTGCATATTTTTAGTTTTCAAATACCCTGTTGTATTTGAGTATCATAGGATTGAGGAGCAGCAGCAACAACATCAACTTCATGAATAGAAGGGACATCAACAACTTGCTATGTTGAAGAATCCATAACATGTTGTAAAATTCTTGGTGAATGAGCAATGTCTTGAGCAGGCATGTAGGCATCCGCCAAGTCGTATGACATGTTTTCTTCCTACATGTCAGTGTCTATTCTACAAAGGAACATTGTGGATCCAATCGAGATGATGGCGACCGCCTCGAGGATAATACACTGAGAGTAGGAGGGTCAGTATAAAGCACCGATCCCAATGCTATGCTAGTTCTGCTATAAGATTTTCTACGTATAGAGGATTAGTAGGCACAAAGCGCCCCTATGATCATGTACATGTACTGCTCCAAAAAAAATGTAAGGAAGAAAGGTGGTGTTTATATTGAATAATGAGTAGAAGGATCGGTAAACAAATCATGTTGTGTACCAAAAGGAAAAATCTTATCATAAAAAATCACATCCCTTGATGTATTAATCCAACAAGAATCAATATCAAGGCAGTACTAATATTCTATATGATGAGAGTTATATATGAAACATGTGCTAATTATATGGACCAAGATGAGACTAACGCACACCCAAATATTCCAAGAAATGAGTGATTAGGAGAGGTCTTAAGACACCGATCAAAGAGATGTTATATTATCGATTACTCAGGTATGGAGGTGGTTAATCAAGTACTCTGGCCAAGAAAGTTTCATCCCAAATTATGATAGTAGGCATAGATGATTGATCAGGAAGAGCAAGGCTAGTTTTGATGATATGCCTATATGGGCATGTTTGATTGTAGTCCTGGTAAAGCTGCACGGCGCTCGATTCCTCAGCCTGCGGTGGAGATCGCCGCCTAGCCGCGCAGCTGCGTGCTAAGCTGCATTCCAAACAACTCATATACATTTGCGTCCATAGATCTATTTTATTAGTGTGTATGACATGAAACCATACGAGCTATCCCAATAGAGTGAAAAAATGATCACGAGGTTTTCGATACCCCCCTCTCTAATCAGATTGCATATATTTGATTTTTTTTCTATCAACAGGATGCTCAAGATGAGCTTGAAATGTGCTCAGCTTCAGTTTCGACATGCATCAACTATCTATGTTTTTCTATCAACAAGATGCACGACATGGGCTTATGCCTGAGGGAAAATTGGTTCTATAGCATCGAAAGATCACGAGTTCCGGAAAATACCACTGAAAGATGTTGTCTCCGTAAAATACCATCGAAACACGTAAACGTTCATTCCGTTACATTTTCTAACTGAAAACTTACTTTCATCAGTTTTAGGCAAATAATATAGACTTGCAATGACGTTTATGCCCCTAGACTTATCCACTTCAACCTGCACCTTTCCATGCCGTCGGTACTGCCGTCGTGGGCTTCTCTTCTCCGATTCTTGGCTCGTGGCCGTCTACGCTCGACAACACTACTGCAGCTCCCCCAACCGATGCTATGGCTCGTGCTCCCAGGCCGGCGCTTCCAGGGCAGGCGCACTTCAGTAGTTCAGTGCAATCCAGGCCAGCGGCACCAGGCCGGCGCCGTCCAGGTCAACGGCAGCAGGACGACACCCTCCAGGCCGGCTGCAGGACAACGCCTCCTAGACCAGCGCCACCAGGGGGCAGCGCCCAACGCCAGCGCCCACGTCCGGCGCCCCCAGGCCGGCGGCAACAGGACGACGCCAGGCCCGGCGGCAGCAGGGCGGCGCCCCTAGGTCGGCGGCAGCAGGCCGGACGGCCGGCGGCTCTCGCCGTCCAGGTCCGGCGGGCCTCGCCCTCCAGGCCCGGCGGCAGCAGGCCGGCGCCCCGAGGCCGGTGCCTCCATGCCATCGCCTTGTTTGGGTTGGGGTATTTTTGTCCCAGTTAACGATTTGTCGGTGAAAACTAACGGAGTGCTATTTTCAGTTCAAGCTTGTATCTTTAGATGGTATTTTACGGGGACTATGTCTTTTAGTGGTATTTTTCGGAACTCGTGATCCTTCGATGCTACAGAACCAATTTTCCCTATGCCTGAATGTTTTCCTAGCAAGAGTTTTTCTTAAGAGCATCTCCAGTCGGGTGGCTAAATGGGGCTCTATTGCTTCTTTTAGTCACTCTGGTCCAAAAAACCTCCTCCAATGGGGTGACTACTCAAATGACTACAGTTAGTAGGCCACCAAATTTTGGGGCAAAGCCCACAAATCTGGGTCCGTCTGTCCTCTCCCTATCCTCTCTCTCCTCCCTCCCTTCTCTCTTCTCCTCGCGGTGCTGGGAGCGGAGGCGGCATCGGCGACGCTTCTTCTCCGGCGCCTCGCCGCCGTGTGCGTCCTCGCGGTGCTGTGCTCCCCCGCCGCCGTGGTGGAGGTGTCGGCGCGGAGGATCTGGCGCGCCGCGCGGCGGCGAGACGGCGGTCCAGGGCGCCGGCCTCGGCGCGCAGCCGGGCATTGGTGAGCCGGACCAGCACGACGCGGGCCTGCACGCCGCGGAGGCGCGCGGCGAGCTCGCGGCTGCCGGCGTGGAGGTTGGGGGCGCGCGCGGAGCTCCTCTAGGTGCCGCTGCTTGCACGCGCGGGAGCGACGCGCCGACTCGCAGTTCGAGATCTTGCGACAGAGCCGGCGCTCCGCCTCGTCGGCGGCTGCAGCGGCGGCGGATGCCGACGACGTGTCCTCCTCCGGCGTCGTGGCTGCCGGCTGGGACCCGCGACCCGCGAGGGGTGGCCGAGCTGGAGGCCTCCGGGCTCGTCTAGACGCCATGGCTGGTCTGCAAGCTCCTGGGCGCGTTCAAGAAGGCAGAGATGGCCGTCATGAAAGAGAGCAGGGCAGCGGCGGCGGGGCTACGGGCCGACGCGGAACAACAGGCAAGTAGCTGCTTTCTCCACCATCGAACAAACCAGAAGCCGAGCAACAGCGTTGCTTGCCTTCATGCACGCCATTGCTGAGCTGCAAGACAACGTCCCCGACGCCAACATCTCCGTGCAAGCCAAGGAGCCATGCTGCAGCGGGACGCGGAACAGGAGCACGACGACCGCAACCGTGAGCAGAGGAGCCGGACGTGAGATCGGCGACGTCGTCTACGACCACGAGCTGCTGCCTTCGACCGACGTCCACCTCGTCCCCAAGCTGTTCGATGGAATGCCCAAGCCTAGGCCGTGCCCCCTTCGCTGCCTTGACTTGCCTTCGTTCGAGCCCTCGGTGAGCAAAGCCCACACGCCGGCCTTGTTCTTCCCCGCTGCCCCGCTCTCTTTCCTGTGAACCGGCCGTCGAGCCGTAGCCCCGCCGCGTATCTCCAAGAAGGTCGACGCGGCCGCCAAGGCGACGCGCGGCGGTGGAGGCGCCACGGGCGGCAGCGGGCGGCCGCGGCCAACGCAGCGGAGGCGGCGGGCGGAGGCGGAGCGGTAGCGAAGCGGCGGGCGGCGCGCGGGTGTGGACGTGGACCACGGGGACAGAGGCTGGGCTGGAGCACATCTTTTATTATTTGGGCCTCTAAATTTTTTTAATTAGCCCTTAAATTAAAATATAGAGGCCTATTTTTACTCACTCCACTAGAGTTGCTCTAATACACCACGCAGAACTAAATTATTTTCCCTTTCTGATATTTCACGCGCAAACTCCCCACTTATCTGAGACTTTGACTTCTCCCACGCGTTATCCACCTGCCTACTCTTCTCCATCGGTTCCTCCAAAGGGTTTGTGTATAGGGAGCGGGGCAATAAGAGGACAATAGACTAAAGGTTTCTCTAAATTTTTCACTGAAAACCCCACGGCAGCACCGCTGGTCAAGCGTTTGTCTCACCTTCAGGCATCATACATCTACGATTTCCTGATGTCAATGGCATCATAATGCAAAACAATATTGAAACATCAGAGACCGGGAGTCCGATAGATCTCTAAGACTTGTGTTTATGTATGTACAAAAAAGGCAGCTTCCTTGCTTTATTAATTATGACCTTGATTTTTACAGGACACAAAAACTTTTGAAAATGTTAAACAACAAAGCAGAACTATCTGTTTACACAACAAGTTCTGCAGCCCTTGCAGGCATACCACACTAGTTCGCCTGCCCCAGCGTCTCTGCCCTGACATTACATTTACATGCAGCTCTTTGATTGAGAGCAAAACACTGCAGAGCAGAGAGCTACTTGACCCGGCAGAACGAAAAAAGAAAACTGAAAATTTACAACGAAAAAGGATACGAATTAAACCAAAGAATTTTGCACTTGGTCGCCACTTCTCGCTGCTCGCGGCGGACGCTGATCAGCTAGCGCATGCTCAGCGATGCAGTGGAAGGGCCGCTCAAGTCGACCTACCCTTAAACCCTACTGTTACTTCACAACACAACACACAGACCGGCCACGCACTTTGGTGGGCGTACAACACGTACGAGTATATTGGTTAATGTACATAACATAATCCTAGAGCTGGAAGCTTGGAGCTACCCTTGCAAGTGTTGTTCACTTGAGCTTGTTACTTGTTGTTCAGCTTCTTTGGGGGCTTGGCTTTCCCAGTGCACTTGTTAACCTGGCATGTGGAACACTTGGCCTTGGCCAGGCCACTGGTAGCCGAAGCTGTTGCTGGCTTGGGGGATCTGAACCACCTCGTCCACCGGGAACTCCATCTCCGGGACGTTCGGGTACCAGAGCGGTGTCTCCGCGGCCGCCGGCAGCGCGAGTTGTGCTGCATCTGCAGGTTGCCCGTGCAGGAGATGTTAGAACAGAGGAATCGCACAACAAAAACTCCAGACAGTCCAGAAACAAATTGATTGGTTATGGTATCTGTTCAGACACGTACTCTGCAGGAGCGGGACGTTGTTGGCGGCGTGGGCATGGATCATGAAGGCCTCGGCCTCCTGCAGGCTGTGGCGGCGCTCGTACGCCTCCAGCATCAGCTGCTGCACGATCACCTGAGCCTGGCCCCTGAGCTGGTGCAGCGGCCACTCGACGCCGCCGATCTCCACCCTCACGAGCTTGAAGACGGAGTTCAAGTAGATGGTGCCTCCGTGCGGCGTCCCGTACACGTACACCTTGTCGTCGGGGAGGCACGTCCTGGCGTGGTTCGTCGTCGCCTCCCACATGCGGTCCGTCATGCCCTCGCCAAGAATCTGATCGACGCCATGCCACGAAACAGAGCAGCAACCCGTCAGAAACCCGAACGCCGGCGAGAGCAGCAGCTTTTGTGGAGTGAAAAAAATGGAAGCTTAATTAATTACCCCGCGCAGCTCGTCGGGCTTGACGGTGAGCATCCGGACGAACTCCTGGACGGTCTTGACGTTGTGGTGCCGGAGCTTGCGGTGGAAGGCGCCTTCCTTGCCGATCTTCTCGAGCCTCCAGACGTCGTCTCCGAGGACGGGAGGGTAGTGCTTGCGGTAGAGCTCCCCGCGGTGGTCCCTGACGACGAAGGGCTCGGTCATGGCCTCCTGGATCCTGGCGCCGTCGTGGCTGCCCGGCACGGCGCGGACGCCGATGCGGAACCTGCGGCACCGGACCCAGGACGAGTTGTCCGTGAACTGGAGCTCGCCGACGGTGGCGCGGCCATCCCGGACGGTGAGCGCGACCTCGCCGGTGAGCAGCGGGCGCTTGCCCTCGCGCTCCCTGACGACGCCCTTCTGGAACTCCTCGGGGGCCCAGTCCTCGCGGCCGTCGGGCGGGAAGTCGCCGAAGAGCGGGACCAGCTCGACGCGCAGCGCCGGCGGGGGCGCCGCCGCCGGGGCGCCGGTGTCCGCGTCGACGAGGATGATCTCCAGCTGCCCGCCGGTGGCGTCCTCGATCTTGCTGCCCGTGAAGATCGGCAGCTGCGGCGGGGACCGGAACGCCAGCTTCCACGCCGGGCGCGCGGCGCGCGGCGGCGGCGTCGCCGGAGATCTCTCGGCGATGTAGCGCGGGCTCTGCAGCAGCCCCGCCTGGATCTCCTCCTGCACCTGCAAGGCTCACAAGGAACAGAGCAAATCAGAATGCTTTCTTGGCTTGGCTCCAAGAACAACGGCTAGTTCGTAGCAAATGGGGATCAAGCTGCTGCTGCTCACCACGCGGCGGAAGAGGGGCTCGAGGAGCCTGAACATGTTGTGCATGTGCTTCTGCATCATGGCCTCCCTGATCACCCTGAGAATTGAATCCAAACGCGACACGACAGAGTCAGCCAGTGTCATTCAGGGTCAAGAAACGAATGAATGCCCCCATTAGCGAAAACAGAGGAGGAGCAGGAGATCGGTGGCGTACGTGGAGAAGGACGGGAGGCGGCGCATGCGCTTGTCGTCGGGCTGGTCACCGTCGTGGTCGTACCCGTCGTGGAGCCGCTTGGCCGCCATTGTTGCTGCCCTCCTACGAATCGCCCTTCACCTCTTCGCGCGCAGGAAGGTCTCGAGGTCGAAGCAAATCGACGTTGCCGTGAGGAGATCGCGGCGATTGAGTGCTCGAGGTCGCGGAGCAGGCGGCGGAAGCGGAGGAGGGAGTGGGGAATTTGTGTGGGTTTGCCGGATTGGGGCGGTTTGGGCAGGCTGCACGGTGGCGGCGGCCAGTGCTTATATAGGCGGAAGCCGAGGCGGGGCGGGGCGGGCTCGCACAGGCACAGTGTGGGCGGGAGGGAGGGTGAGGAAGGTGGGAGGAAGGTGCCGGGAAGGTGGGAGGGGTTGCTTCGGCTAGGAGAAGCTGGGTGACGTCATCCCCGGATGTCATAGACTCAGGGGACGCACGTCAATCTCCGCCGTCGTGTCGTGTCCTCGCCGGCGCCGGAATATGGGTGGGCGGCACGGAGGTCGGTTACTCGGTTCATGAAAAAGAGGCTGCCACGCCTGGAGCAAAACCCATCTGGCAGATGAATTTTGATACTAGTACCTCGGCCTTTAAGTTTTAACTCGTTTAGTTTCAAATATAAAAACATACTCAATATTTCCGAAAATTTTATAAACGCATTTGATTTCAATCAATATTCTGTTTATTGAAAAAAGCAAAGCTATGTCTCGAAGGCTACGAAAATAGTTAAAAATTTCAAGATTTTTTTTTGCCACAGAATAGTACTATCATTTTTTTCAAGTATGTATAATGTTTATCTAGAAGCAAAATAATAACACGCACCGGCACTCCCACTGACCATGCGTAGCCTTTTCGGAAACTAAAATTTTAGGCCTTGATGCAAAGCATCGTCCCTTGAAAAACAGGCGCCACACAAGCAGCAGCCCGTTACTTTCTTTTGACAAAAATTGTTCTCCGAACCGACCGATTCCGACTATCTTCCGGGTAAATGCTTGGAGAACGTCAATTTCATCAAGGCTAGATTTTGCGCATCCTAGATTCTCTTCAATAGTTAATTAGGCTTGAAAATTCCAATACACTTCCATAAATACAGTACTCGCGGCGAGCTGAAGAACTGAAGCTTTGGTCGTGGTGGCAGCCCCGCTAACTGACTGACTTCAGGGCTCAGCTGATCAGCTCCTAAAAAGAACAATAATATAAGATCGGGAAATTGTCAAGAAGGTATCCTTGCTTGACAACTTTTGAAATGTGGCGCCAAATTTCGGCCAACACAATGAATGCTGGACGAGGAGGACTGTTATTTCTGAGAAACTAACCATTTTCAACCAGAGGCGAGTGTAATATTCTGCCTTTACTGACTTCTAAACTAATTGATTTTTTTTTGTAAAAATGGAAGTTTCGATACTTCAATGGAGGCAAAGACAGGAATGGTTTTTATTATCTAAAAAATAAATTAATTAATCTGTAATTGCCTGGATATTGTAGACATGTTTTTTTTCTCGATCTCAAGCAGAAGATTCTCTTCACTAACTGGAGTCCAGAATTTTGAACTTTATAAAGCACTCGCTTGAGCTGGAAATGCGAGCTGAAGCTTAAATAAAACAACGGCTAACATGCAGCCCAAGCGATCTTTATAAAACCAGAAAGTTACAAATTAAAGTCGATCTCAAAGTACTGTGCATGAATATAAAGAAAAGTGAAAATTACCAAGGTGTCTTTGCATGAAATCCATATAATTGGGAGGCCTAATTTGAGACAAAAGCAACTAGTAACATGCAGCCCAAGGAGGAGTACCATTTCCGGGAACCTAACCGTTTTCAATCAGAGCGTCCTGTACTTGCCACCGATTAACTAAACTAACTGATGACCCTTTCAAGAGACCAAGATGCTCTAAGTCGCTAACCAACACACTGACACACAGCTTAACTAAGATCCACTCTCCGCTCAAAAAAAAAACTAAGATCCACTCTAACAACACACCTGCCGCCGATGCTAAAAACTGTCCAAAACAATTATTTGATCCCTTTCCCTAAAAAATGAATGAAATATGCATTGAGACTAATGTAGCCTATCTGCATTTACTAGTTTTGTTATGTACGCATTCCAAGTAGTGTCCTCATCGTTGGGTCAACAACCTAACAACATATAATATATGTGCTGAAAATGCTTTGATTTCAAGTGTCTCCGAATCTAAAATCTTCGTCTAAGCATCTTCGCCTAAAATTAAGATGCAAGTGGCGCAAGAATAGACGCGTTTTAACCGCCATTTCGCGTGATCCTGGTTCAGATCTCCCCTTCAAATGTCTTTTTGTAATGCAACTAGCCCAACGCCTCCCTTCCAAATACTATCTTCCTTTCAAAAATGCTCTCATTTTTTTTCAAAAGAAGGAACACTTCAGTCTACTAGCTCCGCAATTCGAAGCCATGACCAGACCTAGAGCCATGACCATAGCAAAGACTAACAATTTGATCACATAAACTAAGGTTGTCGAGATAAACTAAACTACACAGGAGCAGTTTGATTTGCCAAAATACAAGCCATCCTCCCTCCCCTTCTCAAATAAAAATAGTTGAAACTTGGCGGTAACGCGGTTCCTTGACACGACGGATCCGGCGCTTATTGGCCCCCAGGAGGATATAGTAATGGGAGAACGCGTTACACGTAGGCCAGAGATCAGAGAAGACCTTGACTTGCCAATGCTCTCAAGTCTTTCGATGGTTACCAAGGACCAAAATCTGAGAGACCCACTGTGTAGCCCGGCATGTGACCATCTCTCGTCTCCCTCTGCAGAGAGAGACCCATTAGTGATGTGTTAGAGACCAAAAACTGAATCATGGACTGCGTTAATTAAGAAGGAACCAGAAACAAAATAGTGTCCCTGCACTTGAGGAACAGAAGATCTGGGCTCCATGGAGCTGTGGTCAGAAAGCGCGTTCGAGACCTGTATACTCTAACATCTCTCTCGGGTCAAGATGAATTGTACAAGATGGAGCAAAAATTTGGATAGCAGATGGGTGCCTGGTTTTATGTTTAACAAAACCCAGTGGACAAATCTGAAGTACTACTACCTGACTGCATGCGATTTGGATTTCCTTGGGACAAATCGTTTTCGCCCGTTGGTGGTAGTTGGAGCTCATGCTCGTGGATGTCGCCATCTTCAGCGGAATCTCCATATCAGTCTTGCGACGCGTGTAGACTTCGACGCACATCAATCAATTCACAGCGGTGCACGTCGCGCCTGTCGATTCTATTACGGCGCACGGATCCAAAATAACGGAAGAACCGACTGATTCCTCACATGGAGAAAGCATTCGGTTTGTCATGCAAATGCAACGGGTAAATTTGAAGATGAAGATCAAGCAAAGCATCAGGATGCTTGAGCACTTCAGTATCTTCAGAGAATAGAGATCCATCAGAAAAAACCCAAAGTCCAAAAGAACCAAAAGGGGTCTTGTTGAGCGCGCATTAACAATTGAGAAGGACAGAGCGTTGGTAAGATTAAACAACTGAGCCTAGCGCTGATCAAGTTTGTTGCGGTCCTTGGTCGCTAGCTAGTGGTCTTGAGTGACCTTTAGTGTTTGCGAAGGACCAAGCATACAAGCTCATTGAATATTGTTAGTGCTAGGACTAACGAACTCCCTGACAATTGACATTCTCTTTTTAAAATTGTACTGACAATCAAATCTATCCAGGCAACTCAACTTTCACTGACAAATGTATAATGTGCAAAAAAAAAATGCATAGCAGCTCTACTGCTAGTATGCTACTGGGAGGCAGCCTTTTCTTCAGGTCTGTCTTGTTGGCATGTCAAAATATCCTTAACTTACCTTTATAAAAAAAAATCTTAATTTTACTGTTAGTATGCTAGTTTGGTGTAGGGACGGAACTAGATGAGCCAAAACGCGGTGGAAGTGTACGGCACTCTTATATTCGGTCCTTTATGTTCACACTAGGCTCCTCGTGGTTAGGTAGGTGCTTCTGCTTCTTACGTGCAGATCTTCAGAAATCAGAACAATCGAGAGAGCTTTGTTCAGCATCTGGTGCTCGATCTATTACTGACACTTCGTTGATTGATGATTCACATCATGCATGAGCTCAGTAGCCAGTGTTCAGCAGTAAAGAAAACAAACGCTGTATGATTTACTCTGCAATTCCACCCGGTGCTGGACTGCTGGTGACCCCGGTGAATTTTACCGAGAAGCTTCTCGCGTTCCAGCACGAACAGTGCTCATGACAGAGACCCAGTTGCCATTTCACGAGCTTGTCACCATTTTTTATGAATTGCCACTCATCGCCACCTCAGACCCACACGCAAGAACCGACACGTTTAGCTACGCTTTCAGAATTCAGGCGCCGATCGAATTGTCCTTTTCTGAAACTCCAACATCATCACGAACACAAACAATTTGTCATTGGCAACTAGTGTGTCGACCACAATGTTTAGTTTCCTAAGTAGACTGTCATGAAAGGTAAGCAAGATTTGGCAGGCATGGTCGTTCCAAAATTAAGCGACCAAGTACGCGGGGTACGTTGCGTGGTACACCTGTACGCTCACGAGGCAGCTGACAGTGAGAGACGATATAAAAACAGGAGGTTGGGAGGCTGCCGCCACGGAAAAGTGCGTGAAAAATCAGCCTCAGATCGGTTGTCCTAATCTCCTTTTGGAGCAAATTGGTTGTCCTAATCGATCACATCTCAGAAAACAATTACAGTAAGAAAGATTGTCCCAATGAGGAGTCGGATTGAGTGAGACAGATGTGGTGCTGGTACTGGAGTAGTAACCAACGCCCGGGTGGCGGGTGCGCCTGCTGATGCGTGTGGTCTACGTGTACGCGATTAAATTATGCTAGTACTTTGTGTTTGACAATCTGCGGCATGCCTTGCAAAACCACGTCAACCAATATTGAAGCAGTGCGGTTCTGTTTTCCTTTTTACTCCACAATCACGAGTACATGTCATTCAGAACATTGGCATGGTATACAAGGTAGAGTTTAGACTAAGGATTTCTATATAATATTAAAATTGAAGGACTATGTGAAGGTACAATCAAATAATAATATAAAAGTATCAAAAAAGATATTACATCAAAAATAGAAGGAATTGGTGGTGGAAAAGGGCAAGAATGAAGAGAATTTTTGAGTCAGAAATGGGATATATACATTCTTTTAACAGAGGGAAGTATACTGCGTAACAACCCAGCGAATTAATGTAATAATTTCAATCTGCGAGCTGCAACGGTTCCTCATTATTATTGATGGCCCAAATGGTACATAACAATAGGTCAACTATCGCCACCAAGAATGGACCAGAGTATTTTTCAGATATTTCAATGGAAGTCCAGAATGCTCTTGCAAAGTTGCAACGTTGAAAGAGATGTGTAAATTTTCTTTCATCTAGAAAACCTCAAAATCATTTCAGCTGCAAGAAAAAAAATAAACAACCTTTTTTTCATTCATGAAGGACTCACTCACTGGTTTATTCTGGCATGCCAATAGCCACAGTATATTGATTGAAGAATGCGATTGTTATGGTAGTTTTCATCTCTATCATTAGGATTACATGAGATTCAGTATTTGCATAATTTCGTATTCTCACATGCAGAGTAAAGACCAGCGACATGAAACCTGAGTGAGGCCCACTATGCACCCAAGCATGTGACCATATCAGTCTCAGTCTCCTCTGCCAGCTCTTTGGTATTTTGGAAACCGAATTGAATCATGGTCCTTGACTCCTTGTTATCACAGAAGTCGAGTTTACGTGGTTCACGACACTTAAGGAACTGAAGATCTGGGCTCCATGGAGCAGGAGCTCCGGTACGGTTAGAAAACACATGTTCTAGGCTCTCATTAAATTGTGCACAAATTAAACGGATGCCTGGATTTAATTGGAGCTTCAACTACCCCCAATGGTATTCTCGGATATTTAAATAACAAACGGATGCCTGGATTTATGTTTAACAAATGCAGTGGCCAAATCTGAAGAACTATCTGACTGCGATTTGGATTTCCTACGGACAAATCATTGTCGCCATTGGGGGTAGTTGAAGCTCATGCTCGTGCCTGTCGTCAAGTCCTCTGTCTTACGAGGCTTGTAGACTTTGATCGATGGGAAACTATCCACAGTTCGTTGCGGTGCACATAGCGCCTGTCAATATTAGACTTTGGCGCATCGATCCAAACTACTAACACGCATCGATCTCGAAATGGTGATCTACAGAATCTCGAAGGCACGCGTGCTATCTCCAACATAAAGAAAAAATTGTAGCAAGGTGGAAAAACTTTTTTGGTTAAAATAAACTACTTGAAGGCTTTCAGTTTCTCAAAGACCTCAATGCTAGGAGACAATTTGAAAAAGAAGATCAAGCAGAAAGAATAGGAATGACTGTATAAGCACTTCAGCCTTGACTCCTGAGAGAATGGCAAGGCTAGGTCTTGTTGGGCTTCATGACAAATAAATAAACAGATACCGCGAGGTCTTGTTTCGCGAACATTAACAATTACCAAGGACAGAAAGTTGGATTTCTTCTCAGTTGATCGAGCTGAGTTTGTTGTACTCCTTTTGGTCTCTAGGTGGAGTTGAGTGACTTTTTGTGTTTGCCAAGTACCCTACGTGCTCATATTGAATATTGTTAGCGCCAAGACTATGGAACTCGCTGACACAACAGAAAAAAATTGTCGCCTTTGCGACGAACTACCACTCACCTCCACCTCAGACTCGCAAGGGAACTGACACATGTCGACGCACAGACGCAGGCCGGGCGAGCCGGGGTTACTTGGGCAACGGCATATATGCAAACATTAACCGTGCCTTACTACTTCCAAATCGTCATTTGGCCCCAAAATCCAAACACGAAACACGCCACTGTCAACCAAACTGTCAATCGCCATGTTTAATTTCATAAGCAAGCTGTCATGTAAAGTATAAGCAGCATTTGTCAGTTATCGGGCTGTTCGATTCCAAACTGCCTTGATCAAGTACCTTCGCGTGGTACATCGTCTGTACGCTCTCCACGCAGCTGATAGCGACGATATAGAAGAATAGAAATTTGGGGGCTGCCTGCCGCCATGGAAAAGTGCGTGAAAAATCAACACCAGGTCGCTTGTCCAGATCAATATCGCAGTCACGACCAGGCGTCGGATTGACCGAGATAGATGATGTGGGTGGTGCCGCGCCCAGCGGGCTTCGGGCAGCAGGGCGTGCCGGCCAAGCAAGCAAAGCGCGCATGCTCTACTTGGAAGCGGCTAAGCTTTTGACTATCTGCCACATGCATCGAGAGCAAACCGGTAGAGAACGATAGGTATCCGTTTCAAAGTTATTAGTAACTTTATATTTGTACTGAGTTAAATATATAAAATTTTCACTAAATTTATAAAAAAGTACCAACATTAATAATATCCAATTATTTTAAAAAGCTGTTTGTTTGGTATTATAGATGTTGATTTTTTTTTAAAAAAAAGCTGTTCAAGGTTGTTAGAGCAGTTTGACATCAGATAAACTAAAATAGCTAGTAATCTAGAACGGGTACAGTACTTTTTACCATGCTTGAAAGTAATTGTGGCACAACACTTTCTAACGTGGCGATGAGCATAGTTTTAAATTGAACTAGCAAGTTGGCCCGCTCAATTTGCGCGGGTAGCTAGTTTCTCTTCCACCGATCTTTATAATTTTTATTATTTAAAATTAGTTGTTTGACTGTGCATGCCGCACACGGCGTGAATGAGAGACTATAAATTTTATAGTGGTGCATTTGTTTTTTCATATAACCCAAATTAAGATATATATTATTTGTTATCATTAGTCATATTTTTTTTCTAATCAGAATAAAATGTATACTATATAAAAACATATTTTTGAAATTAATATATGTTTATATTTTTTGCATGAATGTATTTTTATAAAGTACATTTTATAATTTTTTATTAGTGATGTTGGATTTTAGTTATTGTGCATGATAAATATCCCTTTTCTCCTTGTTTTTGTTTCTTTTATTACTAACTTCTTAAAAAAGAACATCAAACGGGTTTGAGTGTGGGCAAACCATTTGATGATCTTCCATGAGTGTTGAGCGTAGCCGTGATGATGGTGATCAATTCCGACAGTGATTCACTCCCTTCGAATATAGAGAACTTTTCTCTCTCATTATGCTCACAACCTTGATGAACGCCCTAAATTTGAGCACCTGTCATCAGTTATATGTGCAAATCAACGTGATGTTCTCCGCTCATTGTTGAACGCTACACCACCTCAGTTTCTCCGCTTTGTTTTTTCTCTTTCTGCTCCTTCTTGCACTAACTCGTTAACAAAGACCATCAACGTGTTTGAGCGCGGGTAACCCGTTTGATGATCTTCCACTTGCATTGGTAAAGACACTGAGTCCTAAGCGTGGCCATGGTGCTCAATTCCGGCAGCGATTCGCTCCCTTCAGACAGGGAGAATTGTTCTCTGCTGCAGTGCTCACAACGTTGTTGAACGCCCTAAATCGCTCACAACCTTTCACCGATGCCACCACTCTCCCCAAACTCTATCTCTCTCCCTCTATCTCCCCCTCTCTCTAGTTGCAGCGGCGGCAGCGAGGGTGTCGGTGTCCACGGTTGGCAGCCTTCAGCCCCGCCGGCCTCCAGCGGCGCGCGTAGCGGCCGGAGCCCGAACTCCAAAGTCGCGTGGCCGGCTCCCGTGAGGGCCGTGGATGGCTCCCGCGGCGGCAATGGCGGTGGAGGGCTCCCGTGGCGACCGCGGACGGCCGCGCGGCGACAGTGGAGGCCTCCTATAGCGACTACGGACAGCTGCACGGCGGTGGCGGTGGATGGAATAATATATTGCTTTTACACTTGTTATCCTCCATATCTCATATTCTTTACCAACACGTGAGCTCACATATCTCTTTTTCTCCTTTTCTTTCACTGACACCACCACTCTCCCCACTCTATCTCTCTCCCTCTATCCCCCCTCTCGCTAGTGGCGACGACGACGGCCAGGGGTGCCGGTGGGCAACCTTCAACGCCCCCCTCGGCCCCCGGCCTCCGGCAACACGCGGAGCGGCCGGAACCGAACTCTGAAGATGCGCGGGCGGCAATGGCGGCGGACGATCGCGCGACGACGGCGAGGACTCCCGCGACGGCCACGGACGGCCGCGTGGCGGCGGTGGATGGCTCCCGCGTTGGCCACGGACGGCTGCACGACGGCGGCAGACAAACGGAATAATATAGACTATTAGATTTCATCAAATCCGACGACATATATTCTTCTCTTTTTTGGATTAATGAAATAATATAAACTGTTAGATCTTCATAAAATTCGACGGCATATATTCTTCTCTTTTTTTAGATTAACGTGGGAATTTCTTGGTTCTCAATATGGACCGTTGGATCTTCATAGAATCCGACATATATTCTTCTCTTTTTTTAAATTAACGGAATAATATGGACCGTTAGATCTTCATAAATTCCGATGGCATATATTCTTCTCTTTTTTAAATTAACGGAATAATATGGACCGTTAGATGTTCATAAAATCCGATGGTTCATATCCTTCTCTTTTTTGGATTAACGTGGGAATTTCTTGGTACTCTCGGCGAACGTGGTGTCTCCTTTTAACTCTATTGTATTAAGATAATAGATATATGACGCTAGATGAAAAAGTAATATTCGAATTGGAATATCACAAATAAAACACATAGTACTGTTGTTCATATCCTTGTCACGACGACGAGAGGAGAGATGGGCAAGGCAGCCAATCTTCATTGACTCGTTGGTCATCACTCGTCACCCTCCCTTACCGTGTGTAGAATGGCGAGTTTTATGATGCCTTGTTTTTAGAAAAGGACTGGATTTTATTAAATTAAAACACTTTTTATAACCAAGATCTCAACATAAAATAAAATTACATTAAAGCACGCTACTAGATCCCTATGCTTCGTAGAAGCTCATGCTCGAGCCTCTCACCAGGAAATCAGGATCTTCATGTCAGTCCTATCAATTCATCGCAGTGCACATCACGCCTGCCAATTAGATTCCAGATGTTCTATTCCGAAAGACCAAAATAATAGAAGAACATCAACTCAGCAACAACATATGAGAATCTAACTGTTACTTGGAGGCACTGTACCTCTTGTAGCCTTTGTGTTGATCCTCAAGAGATGTGTGTGTGTAGAGAGAGAGAGAGGGGGGGTAGAGATGTGTAAAAAGAGAGAAAACCTATAATTCCAAAAAAAACCACCTATGTCATTATAAAAAATCAGAATTAATAATCTAAATCTGCATTTAAATTAATCACCTAGCGTCATTAAAAATAAACTTAATTGATATTAACCACTTATGCCATTGTAAAAATAATAATGCAAAGTACGTCTAAATATACATCTAAGTTACAACTTCTGTCATTATTAATATGAAAAATTATTTAATGCGAAAAATAAGAAAGAATAAGTATGAGAAGTTTACTAATGTATACATCTAAATTACTCCTAAATGCATACATCTAAATTAGAACTTCTGTCATTATTAATATGAAAAATAACTTAACCTGAAAAAATAAGCAAGAGTAAAGATGAGAAATTTATTAATTGTAGGTCTCGGTTTAACCATGAGCTTCTAATAAGTGTTTTTGCTTTAAATGCCTATGTCTCATAAAATCACTAGCATGTACTCCAATATGTTCTCTTGATACAAAAACTTTCCGTGATGAGTTGATCTCGAAATGGCTTCTCCAAGAATCTAAAAAACGGGCACGGTTCTCCCACAAAAAAGAGAAGATTAAAAATAAAGTAGCAGCCATTCAATTTCTCATGCTGTATGGGTAAATCTAAAAAACACTATTGTGAAACACTTCGATTGTTCAGATAATGCAAAGGTCTTGATGAGGTAAGATTAACAATACCAAGCACATAAAAATTTTTTATGGAAAGCAAGCACATAAAATTGGTGAACTAGCTCATCAAACTCTGGTCTAGGCTCATCAATTCATCATTGAATATGGCTAGGGCGAGGACCAACATACTCTGTGCAATATCTCCCATTTCAAGTTCATACTGATAACTTGGTAAGCATATCTTTTCAGACCTACTGATATGCAAATTCAGGTAGGCAAAGTTTCACCAACAATCATTTTCAGAAAAAGAAAAGATTTCACCGACCATAAGGTGCAAAACCACTCAGTACTGAAGGGTGAAGGCTTTTCTTTGGATCTTGTGATATGTAGGGGCTGCCAGATGACCAGAAACTGCACGCTTCGCAGTATATATACACCTACACCTACTTGGTCTTCTTTTCTTTTCATTTTTTGCGAGGAGGACTTCTATTTTCTTTTTTTTTCACACATGATACTTCGAATAAATAGGCACGGCCTCCTTGACATCATGCATGCATGAGCTCAGTAATTTTTTTACGGAGTACCCGGTTGTGAATAAGACAACCCTGCATGGTTTACTCTACAACTTCACTTGATATGCTGGCCGGTGAATAATATTGCCGAGAAGCTTCTCACCTTATTATCCAATTCCAGCATTATTATCAGTACCCGCGAGAAAACAATCAAATCGACATGTCACCATTGCAGCTCTGGGGCAAAAAAAAAAACGCAGACAGTCATACTCATGTTGCCATTTCTACGAACCATCCGCGGCCATTTCTGTGTAACTCTCACTCTGAGTTATTCCAAACTGTCATCTCTGCAAACTCCGCGCACACAAGATCGACGTTCTTGCATCATGCCAACTAATCTGGCAATGCAAGCGACATATGTTTAATAACATTCTTAATCAGACTGTCAGATACAGAACAAAGCAGCCGTACTAGCAGCACTTTCCGGTGGCGAGCAACTGAGCAAGTACGCCACACAACTGGTGGCGGCGAGAGAGGCGATAGATTATATATATGTAAAAAAAAGATATGTTTGGTTTGAGGGCTGGAAATCAGTCTCAGATTGTCCCAATCAATCTCGCAAAAGGAATCGGTTAGTATCATGATCAGGCGTCGGACTTACGCAGACAGAGATGTGGTGGCGCAGCGGGCGTGCTGGGCAAGCAAGGCGCGGCGGCTGCTGCGTACTGTCTACGTGGACGCGATTAAATTATCCAACATGTGTTTGACAATTTTGCGACATGCCTCGCCTGCAAACCGCCTTGAGTGGTTACTTACTTGTATCTCTTTTCTACCGGTATAGTACTAAGAGACAGTAAAGAGTAAAGATCTTTTGGTAATAGTCATTACCATGAGTCGATGATGATCAGATGATCGAAATGCAAGGAATTTCATTTTCTTCATCCAAGAATGAGGAGATCGAACTATTTGAGGACTAACTTGTTGATGATGAGCTAGTCACGGTCGTGATTGAGTGACCGATGATGCACGGATTATTGGAGTCCAAGCAAGGCTAGCTTTGGTCGGTCTTCCGCTTTGGCCGGCCTATCGTTCTCTGGCCTGGTGGTGTAGTGTAGAATTCCGCGATGACGACGATGCCGCGCTACCCATGCGACAAGCCACGAACAACGCGCTGCCTGGTCGATGGGACCAGCGGACACAAGTACTTTTCACCGTCGATCAAGCCATGGCAGCTTCCGGCGTCACTCGCGACAGGACGACGAGCTGCGAGTCTTTTTATGTTACAAACTATTCGACATTTCGTAGGGACATTTCGAAAAGCCAATGTTACAAAACAACGTAGTACTGTTCATATCCCTGTCACGAGTAGATCGACACGTCCTTTTCATCACGCGGCACAAAACCGCGTTGAATTTGTGACACGTAAAAGCAAAATCCACCACGTAGGCATGCATCGATTGGTTGATTTGTCCACTGATACATGCATGCAAATCCCCTCCCTCTTTCAGTCAATTGCTCTCGTCAACAGTCCTGAGCAGTACATCGCGCTCGTGCCTCGATCTGTAAATTCAGCGAAAACTACAGGGAGTAATCAAAATACGGAGACTGACACTGTCAAAGCCTGCTCTTACAAGACAGCAGACAGGGAAGCTAGACCTTGATTGCCCATGTATGCGCGACTGATGACCGTAAACCTGTAATTAAATTTGACTGTCGGGGGCGTTCTCGGTGTGCACGTAACTGCACCGACCTCGCTGCAATTGGGCCAACACGCCATAAGATTTTGCCAGGGATTCTTTCTCTGAAAGAAATTAAAAAAAAGGTTGATGGCAATACTATCTTAGAATAATTGTCAGGTAGGAGTACTCCTCTTGTGATGTCGTTTATCCAATCACAAATATGATCCAAATGGTGGTGATGGGTGCCATGCATAAATGTTTAGCATTGACCACGCAAACGGCTGCTGCTAAAAATAGAACAAAATCGATTTTTTTTCGACTTTGCACACCTACATTAAATGCAGACTTGAGATTGTAGACTTAGCAATAAGTTTCGTCAGCGAATCTTCATCACCCATTAGCCTCTCCCTCTCTGTCTCTGAATATAGACTTCATAGCGGAAAAGCACCCATTTTGCCACGTGAAAAAATCCGCTTTGCATAGCAAACCAACAGAAGGCATCCAGTTTCTTGTGCTCCGGTCAATTTGAAGGAGTGATCAATCAAAGCAACGATAATTAGCATTTCAGAGCACTGCAAAGTCAAGGTAACAATTGGCAATGAGACAGTTGGCAACTTTAAATAATGGAGCCTGGAAGATCAGTTTGTCTTACTCCTTGATTTCTAGTGGTGTTTGAGTGACCACTAACCTTTATTTTTCGCCAAGCTCCAAGCAAATTGAATAGTATTACGACGAAGACTAACGAAGTACTAGCTGACAACTTTTCAAAGGACATTCTCTTTTCAAAATGCACTTAGAAGCGTATTCAAGTGGGCTACCTAAAGTTTAACTGAGAAATTCTGAAGTGCAAAAGGACACATAGCACATAGCAGTGCCATCTTCCCTTTTTCAAAGGTCTGTTTTCTTCACATGACACTCCTAATAATTCGGGTGCCCAACAGCCTTACATCTTTGGACAGAGATCTAATGGCATTCCTTTGGTATACTAACACTCACTCTAGTATGAAAAAACATTCGACGTTGTTGACCTTCTATGGTAGGTGTAAATTTGACCAGTATTTTCTAGCATATGCAATTCTAAAAAAACTTATAAGACTAGAAAAGTATATATGTCAACTCAAATCTAAGCATACGACTCCTGCGTCTCCAAACAAAATATTTTAATGTCGTTTATAGTCGAGATTTCACATCATGCATGAGCTCAGTTGCCAGAGCTCAGTAGTAAACCAAACACTGCATCATATGTGATTTACTCCGCAACTCCATTCAGAGCTGATGAATATTACCGAGAAGCTTCTCGCATTCCGGCAAGAACAGTACTCGCGACGGTGACTCGCGACAAAATGCATCAACATGTCGCCATTTCACATATGAATTATTTTTTTAGAAAAAAAATAAAGATGTCGCCATTTCGAGGAACCACTCATCGCCACATCAGACCCACACAGGGAGAGCGACAAATGCAGAGTTGCAGACACCACACTGTGTAGTCTTCCAAACTGCCATTTCTCTCCAAAGTCCAAATTAAACACACACAAACATAAACGCACAAGACGCCGTTGCCAACAAAACTATCAAGCATCTTTTTCTTAAGCAGCAGATCACTGTCAGTGTCAGTGGTACCGTTCGTCAGGTAGGGCCGTTCCAAATGTGTCGCGGCAGCCGAGCAAGTGCGCGCGCGGCCCACACCTGCCAGTACGATCTATCACCACGCAGCTAACAGCGAGAGAGACGCGGAAAAGTACGTGAAAAATGTAGGATCGGTTGTCGATATCATTATCAACCTCGCATAAAACAAGCAGAGATAGTCGTGATCGAGCCGTCGGACTGACTGAGACAGTAGTAATTAGAAGTGGTATCGGGCGAGCAAGGCGCGGCTGCTGCGTGTCATCTGCGTGGACGCGATTAAATTACGATCGCGCTTCGTCTTGTGTGTTGACAATCTGCGAGACTACAACATGCCGTGAGGCCTTGATCAATTAGTTCATATCAGTACTCCCTTCGTCTTAAATTTCTCAAATTGAATATTATTTTAGTTTTACCTAGATATGTTGTATATTTATGTGTAGAAAAACAGTTTTCAGTAGGTGCAAACCAACCGAGATCAAGTAAATATGAATCAGTATAGTTTTGCATAGATTCAGAAACAAGAAATCTCCCTAAACAAAAAATAAGAAAAAATAGAAATTCTGTAATAGAGAACTTGGGAGCAGCCAAACAAAGTCTCTTCTTGTCGCTATTACCATGAATGAATCAAGATTATGTACAACGAAGGAACTTTTATCCTCAGGTTGTCAAGTACTATCGCGGTCGTCAATGATCCCGGCTCGATTGCCGGCGCGCGGGCCCCAACTTCTCGAAGTTGCAATTTATTTGCAAATAACGTACACGTACGGTAATGCACTCAGAGACGATGCACGGGCGAGAGTCCACGCCTCGGTAGCTAGAAGCCTAGAACAATTGAACAATCCGTTGGTCGGTCGTCCACTTGGGACTAAAAGCACGCAGCAATCATGGAAATTTTGAGCAATCAGGCCGGCCCAATCCACAAGCCGAGGAGAGCCATCGAAGAACCAATCGTCCATCCCTGTCCCTGGCATAAAAATTCCCCGGTGACGACCCGATGCGAACGTACGCGTAGTCGAGTGCCGCCAGTCATCGATGGGACCGGCGGATGCAGGTAATTTTCACTCGAGACTTTTACTTCTTCAAAAAAACATCACCCGAGACTGACAGATCGAGTGACAGGCAGCGTAATGTATGTCGCAAAAGGGTGCAGACGAACAGGGATCTCCCAATCATAATACTGTTCGAGCAAGAAAATCTGTGACGAACTGACGACGGCGAGGGATGGTGGATGGATATGGTCACTACGCGGCATCAGCGTCGTCTCTCCGTGTGGAGACTTGTTGGGACCCTGATGCGTACGAGGCCTCTTTTCCTTTCCTTTTGGTGCTATAACAGAAACAGAAACGAAAAGAAGATGCTACTTTTTGTTTCCAACATGGGATCGGAACCTTTATAAGATTCAGTTCAGTTTTTGGTGGACACTTTGTGCCAAATTCTGTTCGTTTCAGTGCGGGAGGACGGGGCCAAAAACGGATCCTTGATTGGGTGTTAATAAACAGACGTCGTCCTTTTCATCACACGGGCACAAAACCGCGTTGAATCTCGCCGCGCGTACAATTACTAAAACAGATTATTCCACGTATGCGATGCGTCGCTTGATTTGTCAACTGATGACCGCTACTGAATACTGATACGTGCATGCTACTCCCTGCCTGAGTCTCTCGTTTCATCTTTTTTTTGAACGAACAACACTCGACGAGTGCGTTTCTATTAATATAGCAGAAAAAATACAAGACTACGACCCCGACAGGCCATAGGCAGGAAACGAAAAAGAAAAGAAAACAAACAACAAACTCGTCCGGTTGGATTGGACATCAACACGGGTTACCGCTCGACTACACACGCTGACCGGTTGGATTGGGACATCAACGCGGCCACACACAACTCACAACGACAAGGGGACAAACACAGTCGCGGCTTCCACCTACAACCGCACACCTGCGGGTATCAAACCACTTAAGCAAAACCGGAGTCGATAACGAAGCCGGAGGGGCAGACACCACCACACCTAGAGGGCCACCGCTGTGCAGGACCGACCGCTGTCGTGCTGCTGCACCCAACCAACCACCCGACGGCATGGAAACACCGAGTCCGAAACAACTCAACGCGCGGGGGCCTCGCCACTTCCGCCGTCTCTCGCGTGCGCGGGGACCTCCAACCCGCCACTCAGCACGCCTCGCTCTCGTGTGCGGGGGCCCTCAACCCCGCCACACGGCACCACGCTCTGGACTCGTTTCAAGGATTGCCGTCGAGGAAGCAAGAAGAGGTGCCCCGCCCCCCGGGAACTGTCTCAGACCTCCAGGCCACCGACGTGGTTCGAATCATCACGTTGCTTTCCCCCTCGCACAAGACACCGCCATCGAGTCAGAAAACCGAAGATGTCGTCCGCGCCGTCTTCCGACATTGTTCCGCATCAGGAGAGCTCAGCTGTGTTGAACACCCCGCCGCGGTCCGCTGCAGGCCAAGTCGTCACCAGCTGTTGTTTCCGCAAGCGCCGTCTTTCAACGTTGTTCCGCATCGCACTGGAGGTTGTCATGCAACACCAGGCGCCGCTGAACGCTGCAAGCAGCCAACAACATCCGAATGAAGACCGTCGGCCCCCAACCGTAGAGCGGGCGTCTTGGCGTGAGGTAGACAATCCCCATGTTTGCATACCCTCCGACAGCTTTGTCACCCCCAGCCGGAGCAATCAGTAGTAGGCCGTGCCGCGGGGCGACTGTGTCTCTAGAGACGACGCCTCCAAGGAGGTCACGACGCCCACAGGCGCCGCCGTCGCTCGTCCCGGAGCTGGACCGGGTTTTCACCCTGAGACTCGTGCAGCAGGATTTCTAACTCATGAATGACGCCCTCCACAGGGAAAGCGACGCCCGAAGGCGCCGCCGCCAAGGGCTTTCGCCCGGAGTAACGAGCCCTGCTGCACGCGATCGCCATAGCCGACCTGGCCTACATCACTGCTACGGCCGTCCAGAGGACGCCACTATCGGAGCACCATACCAAGCCACCGCCGAGCTCTGTCCTCAAACCGTTGTCTTCACGGCGTCGCCGAATCGCCGCCACCGCGGCCTCTGCACACGCGCGGCCTCCTGCCGCACCATCTCCACGCTGAGGCCGCCGACCTCCGGCCCCCACATGCGCTCGTTGCGCCTTGCACCGTGCGCCTCCACCACCGCAGTCCGGCAGCCCGCTTGCGGTCGCGCTCCTCCGCCAACGCCGCCCTGCGCACAGCTCTCGCCCGCAGCTCACGTCGTCGCTGCTGCACCGGACCCCTCGCACGTGGCCGAAATCACACGCGCCGGCCACCTCCCCGCTGTCCGCTGACCTCTGGAGCAGCAGCGTCAAGGTGCTGCCGGCGCAGAGCGCCGCCAACACGCGCGCCACCGAGCTCCCGAAGTAGGGCGCCGCCGGCCCGCGCCTCCATCCGCCGCCGGAGCAACGGGGGGCGGATCCCCGCCGCCAGCACCTCGTCGTCGCAGATCCACTGGAGGTGGGGATGGATCCGCCCTCGGGGGGTGTGAATCCGGCCGCCGCTCGCCGGAGTTCGCGCAGGGCCGCCTGCCCCGCACTCTCCTGGCCGTCTCCTGCGCACGCCGTGCTCCTCAGTCGCCCCGGCCACCGCCGCACTGGAGGACGTCGGTCACCAACCTGCGGCCCCGAGCGCCGTAGCACCCCGTGGCAGCAGATCCACCGGCGCATACGCCGGATCCGGTCATTGGGGGCCCGGATCCGGCCTCTCCGGCAGCGGCGGCGTGGATCCCGCGCCGAGCTCCGTCGCCCTCCAATAATGGCGGCCGCGTCCACCGTGGGAAGGGAAAGGAGGAGAGGAAGCTCCCCGCCGCCGCCATCCCGGGGTCCGGCCGGACTTCCGGCGTCGCCCTCCGGCGGCGGCGAGGTGAGTAGGAGGGGAGGAGGGGGCGGCGGCGGCCGGGGGAGGGGGTCGCCGCCCGAGTCGCCCTGTCGCGGGGACGACGCGGGGGCTTCTGATAGTCTCTCGTTTCATCGATCCGGCAGATTCAGCGACAGGTATTTAGAGCGATGAACATGACACTGTCGAAACGTGCTCTCACAAGAAACAGAGGCTGCGAACAAGTTTATTAATTACCCATGAATGCGCGACCTGATGACTCTGAACCCGTAATCAAATTTGACTGACCGGGGCAGGCATTCTGGAGTCAGTGCGCACGTAACTGGACCGAGCAAGCAGAAATTTGGCCAATACAGTACGCAAGATTTTTGAGAGGTTTTCCTTTCTATCGTAAAAGATAGCCAAATGCGATAGCATTAATACCTTTTAATGGTTACATCTCATTTGGTAGCATCAACAGTTCAACGCGAATCGCTGAAGAGAACGTCTCGCCGCTGTTGATTGGCGAAGCCTCACGAGCATGATGGTACTGGTACGCCATAGATGTTTAACATTTTTTTTTATACGGAAATGTTTAACATTGACCGGCGCGTTTGGAATTGGAATCTCTCGATCTTGCTTCTGCTTACGGTCGGCCCAAAGGTATGATGGGCCTGCTTCGAGTTGGGCCCAAGTTTAAAGTCCATGCCGACGAAGAAGGCCCGGCAGCCCAATTGTCATTGTAACGAGCCTGCTCGTCGGCTTCGGCTCAAATTAACGGTCCAGCCCATTTCAAGGGCTCGTATCATGGGCCACTCTGAAACATAATGGAATCTCAAGCAGGCCTGTCATTCCATGAAACTTGTTGGACAATCAGGGGATTTGCAGTACATTACTTGAGTAGAAACAATTATAGGAGATTGTATCCCAAAAAATATAGTGTTTCTGTATGGTTCGTTTAAAAAAAAAGGTATCCCAAAAAAGGAAAATCTCTATCGAACGAAAATACTACACTCTAGTCTAAGCGACAGTGACGTACTGAAGGGGTGGACAGTGTGTCAAGGATGACGAGAGTAAACTCAACCTGGGACAAAAACAACCAGATAACGTTTTCGAAGATTCAAGCAGCCGATGTATGGAGTGCGGACTGCCACGTCAAATTGATACACAGATGAGTCCCTGTCGCAGCCGAAAGCAGACCGCTATTTTTCAGTCCGATGTCCATCATGTCCTTCTCATGTAAAGAGACGTGTAGCATAACCGCATGCCCTGTCCTCTCAGCTTGAGTGATCCGAAAACAAAGTCTCCTCACACATGTTCTTCAAGCATAAGTAGTGTCTCCCATGTTTTAATCTATCTTTCTCGAATGCACTTGTCTCATATAGTCGTATCAAAGAAGGGGAAAAATGCATGGTAGCACTGCCGACACAAGCAAAGTGGTTTACCTTTACGAATGCACAAAAGGATGTGATGCCCTTACTCTCTTTAAAACAAAAATAGGCGCGGCCCAGGATTTCAAATCTGGCTTTCATTTGGCTAGACTGCAAACCCGAGCAACATTGGGAAACAGATCAACGATTCTCCAGAAACTACAGCATACTAATCAGGTAGAAGGAAAGCATTGTACATTCTGTATTGACATGGTGGTGCCGAATTGTACAGGCGTCTGGAATCCAGAATGCGTCTAGCAAACTTTTATTCGTCCTGGACTCCATTGCATCACAAGAAACAGAGCTAAATTACGGGTGAAACACAACATCATATGCAACTAGCATACTTTCTACTGAAGTAAACACACTAAAGATTAAGGCGACAGAGCTGAGTAGGCCGAGCAGATTAGAAACCCCACACGTCACACCACACCAGGGAAAACACAGCTCACTCGTTCTTGAGGATATCTAGTGGCTCACGGAGCGTGCCAAACATCCAGTCCATCCAGATGGTGTAGTGGCCATAGTTGTGGCGGTAAGTCGTGTGGTGAATGGTATGGTAACCGGCACCCATGACAGGCCATATCTTGCCGTGAATGCAGTCATGGATGTTTGTAGTCCACACGGCTTCCAAGAACAAGAGAGCAATGTGTGTCCTGAAGTGCGTTGGGAAAATGAAGAGGGCAAACACATGTGGTATTGCTTGCAAAATCCCATCCACTGGATGAAATGCCAGCCCTGGAAAGCAATGAAATCATAAATTAGGCATGCTAAAATGATTCTCCCAAGTAAAATTGGACTATAAAAGAATTACTTACCTCTGTTCCAAATTGTAGGTTGTTTTGGCTTTTCTAGATTCATAGATTATGCTATGCATCTAGACTATGTATCTAAAAAAGTCAAAACGACCTACAATTTGGAACAGAGGTAGTACAAGCTAGGACTAGGAGTGATTGTTATAGAACTATGCTGCCACTGAGAAATAGTAGAGCATACATAGAACTCATGTACCGTGTACAGTTACTTGTTTATTGCTGCCCACATGTTAAGAAATAAGTATTGGATTCTTCTTTCCAATATTTAGTTTAAGTAAAAAGAGGTGAATATGTGTTAATTTTACTGTCACTCATGTCACCTACCTACAGCCTTCAGATCTTGCCCACAAAGACACAAACCAAAACAAAACATCAAAACTTAAGAATGTTAAGGCAGTAAGATCTTACCGGCAAATGGAGATAGAGTATTTTCCTTGTTGTAAATATGGTGTGTTGCATGTAGATATTTGTATAACGGCTTTATGTCATGCAACTCTCTGTGCATCCAGTAAATTCCAAACTCCACAAAGATGAGATATAAAGCCAAATTAATGAAGTACATGGGCACACCAACTTCACTGATATTAAAGAAACATCGTGTCCATCCACTCTCAATCATGTACTCAGACAGAGTTGGAAGAGCACAATAAAAAGGCATAGCCTTTGATGCGACAATTATTTGCTTCCTCATAGCTTCATTTGTAGGGACGGCATCTGCATCAAATGCTAATGTTAGATAAAAAAAATCACATAGACATAATCTCACAAATTTTGTAAGTATATAACAATAATAATATTATGATCGTATTAGAATTTAGACAGAGTAAAACCACTGTAGTAACAATTGTACTGGTATATATATGGTATTCTTAGGGATGATCTGAAAAGATCATCCGCATACTTTTATACAAACATGTCCACGCAAGGTTGTTCCTAATTTCTTAGAAACGATTCTGAGAAGTCCTTTGTCTGCAGTCCAAGAACACATGCAGCATACTGATTAACTGTTTCTGTCATTAAAGTTGACATCTAAAGCAAAAAAGAACATACGCAGAATATTTCATTTTGGGCAACAAAATAACTACAATAGTACAAATAATTGATGCCTGCTGCAGTTAACAAGATCTACGAAAAACACCAACTAGACATGGAGATCCGAATGGATATCATAATGTATGATTGTCAAGTCCAGATGTGATAAGTTGTTACTGTTAGTAATAAGTATGGCTCACCCGAAACATGGCACACTAGGACAACTACCATGTGAGTGCTTTTTAATCAAACAACAACCTAAACATAGAAATGATTATAAGGATACATTTGCCAATTACAAGCTGTATGCAGTGAAGGACAATCTAGTGGATAAACCAAAATAATGATAGCTTCAGTCAGAAGATGCAAAAGTGAATATATGTCACGGAGAGAAACTGAAAAATGAAGAGGGATGAAGTGGGAATTCTAAATGATTTAGACAGAGTTTTTGAAACTACATGTAAGCACTATCAAAACATCACAAATATTCAAAAGCGCTTTTCTCAAAGACTGCATCTTTTAACCCCTCCAAAAGTTTGATAAGATCCATCTTACCATATTCTTTTTCGTATCATGCAACCATGCAATATTCTTTCCAAGTCATTGAGATACAAACAGGGTAAAATATTAATATAATGATTTTTAAGTAAATATTAATTTAATGATTTGATATGCAGGACTTTGCAATTATACAACACAGTGGCCTTGCACTGGTGTTAAGAGGGCCAACACAAAGTACAGCTAAATAAATCCAAGTGTCAGAATAATTCTCTTCCTGTGTTCCACTTGGTCTGCATCACCAAAGAAACCAAACAGCATGATCCCACACGGGCATGGAAGTCAAACAATGCTACCAAACATGAGAGGCTAGCTTGCTCCTGTTATATATAGGTTGAACCAAGAAGACCCAATTGAGTGGTTCAGGAAGGATGCCCAAATTAAAAATATCTGTAGTTTCGCAAGCATTGCCACATACTTTTGAGTGGGCATCAACAGCAAAGATGCTCTTTATCAAAAAAAAAACAGCACGAATGCTCCAACATAAAATGATACTAATATGGAAAAGGTTCAAGACAGGGCACATGGAAACAGTAGGTAATGCTTAAGCACTTGATAGAAACGTCCAGTGCAGAACATGTGATTGAGCACAGAAACCAGCCAAAGCAATCAATTAACTATACAGTAACCCTGACAAGAGCATTGGAACGACCTCAGAGAACTTTGTTTAGCGATCCAAACACATGAGTCAAGTGCCGGCTCCCTTTTATCTGTCAGTGCATCTACCTTGATTGGCAGCCTTGCCAAGAACAAGAAGAGATGGTAAAACAGGCAACAGAGTATAATTAATTCAACCCGGTCAGAAGAAGAAATTTAGAACTTTTTTGTTAAATTAAAACTTCTTAGCTGTGGCTAGCCTCAGTCAACCACTAGCACACAAGATACCAATCTCTGTCAACAACTTGTAACAATAAGCTGCATACAGGCTCGCAATTGAGCTCTGTAATGGCCCAAATCAGGGTCTTTGCGAAGCAGAGTAAACAGTCATGTAGGTTTCTGATTAACACGTATAAAGGCATGCATTTGCACTAACTTAGGCACTTGGCCAAGAAGGAATTCTGTCAATCAAGATCCATCCAGACTAATGTTCTGGCTGCCAGTGAAGCAGTGATCCGATCTAAAGAGTTAACCCCGGACCCATCACACCCACCAACCAAAACGAGCTGGGAAAAGATGGCAATTCCCAAACAAATCGTCCACGATCGCATCTCTCTGCCTCTGATAGCTATTAGGAGATGGAAATCGAGAGCAATAACACGCCGAGGACCATAAAACGCACCACCAAAAGCTCCCCGATAGGAGTGGAAATTTGGGATCGGAAGTCTCGCCAGTGGACACCTTTCCCTTTCCGCGCGAATAGGAAATCCCTTGCCGGCATTGCCGCAAAACCTCTCGAATCAACCTCTCTAGAAAAAGACTCACCAACCATGCGTAAATCCCACTCGTTAAGCACCCAGATCCTAATAAGAACGAGAACAAATCGGCAGCTGCATCAGCAGCAGCAGCAGCAGCAGCGTCGGGAAGGGAGAGGGAGAAGGGGCGGGACCTTTGGGGATGTAGGCGTGGCGCTTCCAGTAGTAGATGACGAAGCACCAGAGGAAGCCGGAGATGAAGTAGAGGAGGTACCCGCCGACGCAGTTGCGCATCCACGACTGGACCGGGTGCGGCAGCCCGCGCCACCAGTCGCCGGGCGCCAGCGCGCTGAGGACGACGTCGTTGTACCACCCCGTCTCCGCGACGAAGCGCCCCATGTAGTCCGCCGCCGCCGCCGCCATTGCCGGCGGCCGCCCGCCGCACTGACCGAGTGGGTGGGTGCGCGCGGTGGATTGTTGGGGGTGGGGGGTTCGGCTGGGAGCTGTAAAGCGGCGGAAGCAGTGGAGATGGTGTGGGGAGGGTTTTAAATGGATCTCATCTGTGTCTGTGGTGGGCAGGTCCGGCCGGCGTGCCGCCAGGTGGAGACGAAGAGGATGGCATTCGGTGTATTTCGTGAGTGGTATAAACCAGGATTTAAGATTTATTATTAATAAAGCCAGACATAAAAAATATAATAATTTATATAAAATTTTGATTAAATAACTAGTCAAATTTATAATAAAAAAGTTAAACGAACTATAATTTTAAATGGGGGAACTATAATTTTTTATCGAGATGCTAGAGTCATCCGATCGCCATCCAACATGTCACCGGTCGTCTTTAACTTTCAATTGGTTTTCTTACTATTCCAATTTTGAAATAAAGCTATCTATTGACATGATATGGCTAAATTTTTTACCTTGTCATAAAAACACAACCAAAAGACGTGCCAATGTTCTAAATACGTAAGATACTGTATTTTAGAACTTACAGAAAACTGAGACCACCGTCGAACAACCATGCGCTAAGAAAACTATCAATTTTCTGCATAATTCAGGGAACAAGCATACGCAAAATGAGGATCAAATATTGGAACGTCATGGGTGAGGATAAGGTAATGGGAATTGATAGGATGGGCAAAATGGTAAAAGAGACTAGAAATGAACCAAATGGTATCGAGAAAGAATAATTCACATGGTACAACTGTTATTTAAGCAAAGTGTTGGAACCAGATTTTTTCACTACCAGAATCCTTCACATCCGCCCGCCTCCTCCGCCTCGGCCATTTTTGGACCCGGTGCTGATGGGGCTTCAGCACCGGGTCTAACGGCTAGGAGCGGGGGCGGCGCTGCGGGGTGTCATGGCGGACACATTAGCACCGGGTCGTGGCAAGACCCGGTGCTAATGCGCCCCCTTTAGCACCGGGTGCAGCCAGCAACCGGTGCTAATGTGCCGAGGCCATTTCGCACCGGTTGCTGGCTGCACCCGGTGCTAAAGGGGGCACATTAGCACCGGGTCGTGCCACGACCCGGTGCTAATGTGTCCCCCGGCCGAGCCAGCTGAACACTTAGGCGCTGTGTTCATGCTGCTCGGCCGTCACCGGGCGCACACGAGCCACGTCACTGGATGAACAAGAACAATTTTTCTTTTTAATCTCTGTATAAAAGTTGTAACTAGTCGTTCTCCCTCGTACAAACTTCAAAAAAGATCATTTTTCTTCCTAAAAATTCCTAAAATCATACTCTATCAAGTTATGAAACTTATTAATGTTATTATTTTGAAAAATCTTCTCGTGTTTGAACAATCCAAATTTTGAATTAAAAATGAGAACTACAACCAAGGTTTTTTTCACACTAGGTGATGTCAAATGAAAAAGTGATGAATACCAAAGTTTCATATTTCATCATGATCTACAATCTTTATTTAGGTCATTTTGTCATTTTCAAAATGGGTCATAACATGTAGTACAAATTTGACAAGTCTCTAACAAAGTTTTAGAAACTATGTGAGTGAATCTAGGATTAATGAACAATGTATACTACCACTTTCTCAAATGCAAAAATGACTTAAATAAAGATTGTAGATCTTGATGAGATATGAAATTTTACTATTCATGACTTTTTCATCTGAGACCATTTAATGTTCCAAAATCTTTGATTTAGTTATCAATTTTTGTAATTTATAAGATTTTCTAGTAATTTATAAGATTTTCTAATAAGTTATAAGATTTTCTAGTAAGTTATAAGATTTCTAGTAAGTTATAAGATTTTCTATTAATTTATAAGATTTTCTAGTAATTTATAAGATTTTCTATTAATTTATAAGATTTTCTAGTAAGTTATAAGATTTTCTAGTAAGTTATAAGATTTTCTAGTAATTTATAAGATTTTCTTATTTAATATATATTTTTAATAGGTATTAATAACTAAATTAAAACAAGTATTAATAACTATATATTAAAAACTATATTTATAAGATTCCCAAATAGTAGCCACCGGTGCTAAAGGCCGGTTTGGAAACTGGCGCCAAACGAAAATTTGGGGCCTTTAGCACCGGGTTGATCTAAAATCCGGTGCTAAAGGCTCCCAATTTTCATTTGGCGCCAGTTACGGCCTTTTAGCACCGGGTGGTGGGAAGGCCCGGTGCGAAAGGGCCTTTAGCACCGGGTGGTGGGAAGGCCCGGTGCTAAAGGGGGGCCTTTAGCACCGGGTCGTGGCTGCACCCGGTGCTAAATGCCCCGGCTCTATATAGCCTCGCGCCGGCCCCCGCTCCCGCAGCACTTCGTCTTCCCCAAAACCGCCGGCCCTCCTCCTCGCCTCGCCCCCTTCTCTTCTTTTCTTCTCCCTTCCTCTTCTCACTTCGTTTCTTGGTTCCCTGCAGGCACGCAAGAAGGCAGGCTGGTTGGCGCGCTGGCTGCTGGGCGGCGCAAGAAGCCGCGCTCGTGCTGGTGGGTCTTGTGCTCGTGGTTGAAATTGAAATGCTGAGTGTTGAATCTTGAGTCTTGTAATGAAGGTGCTCGTGGTTGAAATTGAAATGCTGAGTGTTGAATCTTGAGTCTTGTAATGAAGGTGCTCGTGGTTGAAATTGAAATGCTGAGTGTTGAATCTTGAGTCTTGTAATGAAGGTGCTCGTGGTTGAAATTGAAATGCTGAGTGTTGAATCTTGAGTCTTGTAATTAAATTTCTCTGTTGGATCTCTAATGTTGTAATCCAATCCCTATTAGATCTTGGATATTGTAATATAATTTGAGCTATCTACTCATCTCTTTCTTTCTCCTCTTATTTATCGGTCATCATCTTCTTTCCTTTTCTGTTCTTGAAGAACAAGAACAAAAACAAAAGTACATTCATGGCGTCTGGGAAAAAATAAAAAAAAATCTAAGCCCTTTAGCACCGGGTGCAGCCACGACCCGGTGCTAAAGGCCCTGCTAAAGGCGCTGCAGGGCAGGCCCTTTAGCACCGGGTCGTGGCTGCACCCGGTGCTAAAGGGACCCTTTAGCACCGGTTATTCAACCCGGTGCTAAAGGGGTACCCCTTTAGCCTCGATTTAGTTGCACCGGGTGGGAAACCCGGTGCTAAAGGGCTTTCCCACCCGGTGCAGATATTGATGATTCTGGTAGTGTTTTTTGGGTCTAATCATTGAAAAACATTAAACTCTTCTTTCGAAGAGAAGTTAACAAAACGGACATACAAAATGTGAAATAAGAAAAATACAAAACAGTAGCGGCAACAATGATAGACGAAAGCGTCCCAGGGCAACCACTCGATAAACAACGAGTCCGCCACTTCACCTGCACCTAATAAACAGCCACCCCGCGACATGCCGTAGCAACATTAATCTAGGAAAAGGAAAAATAGCTCCATGATGACCTCCGAGGTCCAATTGTGGCGTCCTTGTGTCATTGATACGCTGATGCCAATCCAGACAAGCTGTCGGGTAAAGAGCTTTGGAAAATTAAGGCAAATGCATCTACGGACGAAAGCGACGCGAGCGTGATCCGAGGGTATAGGTTGCGTAATGCGTAGCAGGTGTGTGGTGAGATTCCGCTGCCCTGCCCACTAGCGCTATAGTTCACGTGGGCCTCCCCACCCCCAGCAAGCACGGCTGGAAGTGGAGGTCGACGACGACGACCCGACCGTGGTGGTGCCAACTGATGACAAGGACGTGGCGTCGCGTAGCACGGGACAGCTGTGCACGGGCAGGCCTCTCCGACTGTCGCCACCGCCATGACCACTGGGCCCCCTAGGCTAGTACGGAGTAGTATAGTAGTGGTACAAGTGTAGAACGCATGCATGCAGAACATTTTCTGTTTGAAAGGGGCGGGCGGAGGCGGATCGCATGCAAAACGTCGTGCGCCCAAGGTATTGCGAGGAGCCGATCCGGGCCGGGGTGCACGAGCGAAACATTCCTAGTACTCCAGGGAAACGACGGTGCTCGTTTGGGAGCATCGCGGGGGGCTCACGGACATGTTGGGATTACTTTTGTGCAATCGTGGCCTGGCAGCTCATCTGAGATCTACTACGTGCTTTACTTTGTAAACTCGGTGGAGTGGAGAGAGCAACGAGGCAACAAGCGAACAAACAAATTAAAGAGTTGTTCATCTCGGTGGACTGGCAGTCCAAGCGTGGACTGTTTTTTATTTATATAGAAAAAAATAGAGCCAGTACAGTACAGTACCGTGTATCTGTATCCTGAAACGGTGTGTGCCCATCCCGTGAACAGTCCACAGATTTGGATGGGGTGGCGGTGCAGCGGAGCGGATGGCCGCGCACAGCGCCAGGGCCGGTCCGTCCGGCGGGCAGCCTCACGCACGCGCGCGGCATGCGTGCGACAGCGGGAACTCAACGGTATGGGCGATGCCTGCCACCTACTAGTAGTACTAGAATACTCGATCACGCGCACGGCACGAGATCGAGCTCCCCTTCGGCCTTCCCCTGCCGATCGAATGCCGCCGTTCACCGATAAGCTAGCGCATACAGTATACGAGCGGATGAGGATCATATAACCACGTAGTATTATTATTCAAGGAGACAAGGACGCAGGCGAAATAAAATGGCGGTACGTTGCTACAGTAAGGATATACAATGTGTGTGGTTGCAGTTTGGAGGCCCATACGCTGGCAGAATTGGATGCCGATCTGCGGGCCTCTGTGTTTTGGTATTTGTTTGACCTCGGGTTCCTCGCCTTCTCGCGCGCACCGCTCGGGGAGCTCGGCGTCTGCAGTGCGACATGGCGTGGGGCGTGTGTACATGTACTGGAAGGTGGAAGCAAGCACAGGTGGTATAGACGTGTCATAATAGGGTGCTATCCAACGTCCTCGGGAAACATATACACGCGACCTGTTCAGCAGACCTCTTGTGGATAAATGCCTTGGGAGATTCTCAGAGCAACTACTCGCATGACATTTTCAGTATAGCTTTTCCAATAACAACTTGTGTTGTTGTACATCTTTGTGAACTAGTTTTGTTTTGTAGCTAACTTATTCTGAAAAGTTTGTAGAAAAGACATTTGAACAAAACTTTGTTTGTAAAATGAAGAAGCGCATAAATGTAGGGGGGGGGGGGGGCTGAAAAGGAAAGAAAGGAGTAAAATAAAAAAACAAAAATGGGTAAAGGGAACAGACCTGGATATACCAACCAGGCAACCACACACTTCGTTCGAGCCCTCGAAAAAAGAAAACCACACACTTCGCGCGCGCCGCTGCTGCTGCCTCGAAAAAAGAAAACTTTGGGCTGAACCCACTTATCCCCAGAAAACACTAGTAGGAGCCCGTGGCGTGGGCTGGTGAACCACCATGTACGAATTAGATGTGGGCTCTAGTGTACTGGGTCCAAAGCGCTACAGAAGCCTCCGAGAGTCTGAGCCCATAGCGAAAATACGTATTGCAGAAAAAAATAAAGTCCAAACGATATACAGCTGCTGCATCCTGGGCCTTGTCTTTATCTCTGGGCCTCTCGTTTGGTTGCTCACCTCACACTCAGCCATTTCCATCTTTCTATAAGGTATAGGTAGTATTCGTTTTTAATTTTTAATCTGATGCAAATCTGTCCATGAGCCCGACTTCACTAACACGTTCAGGTAAAATTTCCATGGCCTCGAAAGGAAATAGTTTCTCCGTCTAACCTAACCTATTTATTGACGACCCTAATCACCGCATTATCGCAGCCAGCTTTCCTTCGAGCTCCATCAAAAGTTTTTGTTCCTACTGCAAGACAACGCTCCACACTCGGCCACACAGTGGCACATAGGAGTGCGTCTGCGCCACCTCCCATGTTTCCCGTAGATTGGCACGCACTTTACCCAGCAAAGATCAGAAATGCGAAGAGCACCTTTCGCCGCGCACCCCGGCCGGCCACTACCATGTCCACGCCTCCTGTTCGCGCGCCGCGCCACTGCGCCAGGTCGCCGCCCCCTCTCATTTCCCGCCGAGGAGAGCGAGCTGAAGCCCAGGCGCAGGCGGCCAGGCGTGGTCGCCAGCCAGCCGCGCGCAGCCTGCGCTGCGCTACAGGGGGCAAGGCCGGGGACCGAACAGCTCGGATGAGGTCGACGGGATCGAGACGAAAGCGATCGGGCAGAGAGCAAGCACTCCATGATCGGCCGACCCTGCTCTGCTCGGCGCTCATGTGGCGCAACAGGGCTCGCTCGTCAGTACTCGACAGTGCCCGTCCTCGCTCGCCCTGATCGTCGCGTTGTGGATCAGGGATCAATACGCAACAGTCTTATAGTTGGAGTGGAGCTCCGATCCGCCTCATGCTCTCCGACCTACCTACCAAGTACCAATACATATGCAAGTACGCACAACTAGGCGCTAGCTACCACCAGCTGCATGCGTGATCGACGCAGGTGCGAGTCCAATCTTAGCATCGCTAAGCTCGATCGGTCCTAGCAATACGATGCCTGATGAACACGACAGAGCGCCAATTGATCGATCGCGTTAGCTTATATATTGGCACTTGACAGTGCGTGCTAAGTAAAGCTAAACTCTTGTGGTGCTAAAAAAAAAAGCTAAACTCTTGTGTTGCCAGGCCACGGTGCTGCTGCTGCTACTGCAGTACGTACTGCTGCTGCGTGTTCGAGACTATTACAGTATTATTACTCCCTGGTGAGTTCTGTTGACAGTTGACGCAGCAGGGCGCGCGGGGCGTAGGGGTGGACGTCGAGACAGCTCGGCTCGTTTTGGCTCGGCTCGTTCGAGCTCGTTAGCTAAACGAGCCAGCTCGGCTCGTTAACGAAACGAGCAAAAATCTTGGCTCGGCTCGGCTCACTAAACTCGCGAGCTGGCTCGTTAAGCTCGCGAGCTAGAGTTAAATTTAAAATTGCCACCGTAATATATATAATATAAAAAATTATAATATTTATATGATCTTAATACATTCAAAATCTACTCTATTATATTATATTAATAAAATATAGACATAACATCATTTAGAACTACACATATAGTATACATATATTATTATTAATTAATAATTTACTAATTAGTCTATTAAACCATCTAGCTCGTTTGGCTCGTGAGCAGCTCGCGAGCCGGCTCGAAATCGCTCGTTATACTAACAAGCAAAAACTCTTACTCGGCTCGTTAGGATTATGCACTGAGCCGAGCCGAGTCGAGCCGAGCCGGCTGCGATCCGAGCGAGCTAACGAGCTTCGAGCATTTTTTTCCAGTCCTACGCGGGCGAACGAACGAACTAAGCCGGTCGGAGCCTTTTTGGCACAGTTGGGTCAGAAAAAAAAGGCGCCACTGATGCTGGAACTCCAGGTCCCGGGCTAGCTACCGCCGCTGGCCTCGCTAACCGCTTCACTGTTCCGACCGATCCATCGCGCTCGCATCGCATGTGCTGCCTGCCCCTCGATCAGTTGCGTGTACCACGCACAGGCACAGCAGTGTACATGCATGGGCGCCGGGCGCTCCACTCATTGCTCGCCGGAGCGAGCGCTTCGCATTTTCGCAGCTGGTGGTGCAGTGTGTGTACCTGGCGCTCGATCTGGACCACTGGGCCGGCGAGATGATGCACACCTGTGCGCGCCGGCCCCCTGCCAGCCTCGTCTCTACTCTACACATCTACCTTCCGTAGTTCCGTGGGCCGGGACAGCAGTTACCGTAGGTCCACTGACATTACAGTTCCAAAATTCCACTCCCAAATTTACTATTAAAAAAAAGATTCTCCATCATATCAAAATGTCATAACACGTATGGAGTACTAAATGTAGATGAAGTCAAAAACTAATTACACAGTTTTGTTGTGCTCTGCGAGACGAACATTGTGAGCCTAATTAATCAATTTTTGGACATTTTTCATAAATACAAACGAAATGCTACAGTGACGCAATGATTACGAAGTGACATCATACTCCCAAATTCACCCTCTCAAATTCAACGTCTAAACACCACATAATGCATGCAATCGCATTGGAAAGCTGTGGTACTACTGCTTGCAACGGCTACAATAACTCCGTGTACCCGTCTCACCAGCGTATTCGTTATCAACCATGCCCTGCATGCACTACTGCGAAATGTGCACGGCGAGCATTCCGGAATTCTTGTTGCTTTGCTGGTACGTACCTGTTGATAAGTCGTTTGTACGCACGTAAACCCAAAGACGCCCCACTTCTATAGTACGAAGTGAGGATCTATTACAATCAACATGCAGTGAAGTGTCCTAGCTGCGCGAAAGATTTACTGCTACCATAAACTTTGGCTGGCAAGTGCACCAGATAGATCTTGGCAAACCGTACACCCATGTGGACCTGATTTTATTAATTAGTTCGTGATGAAAAAATTATACTACGTACTGTACTTATGTATAGTGCTTCTATTGGAACACAATTTACTGTACTACTAAAACTGGTAACATTTTTTAAAAATAAAGTTTATGTTAATTTTTTTAAAAATAAAGTTTACGTTAAGAAAGAAAAAGACCTTTCTGAAACAAAGGAAGGATTTCCTTTTTGTCAAGGAATATTTTCCCTGTATTCCTTTTGGAACCGAACGAAAATTCTGCGTGTGGGCAGAGCCCAGAGTACTACGTTGTACGCTTGCAGGTTAGGTTTAGGGCTCCGTGCGTCGACGTACTGCTGGCCGGTGCTGTCGTGCTGGGACGCGCTGCGCTCCTGCCACTGCAAAATCGTGGTGAGACTGTGGGTGCCGGCGTGCCGGGCTGGGACCCGGAGATCTTTTATGATGCCGAGGTGGATCGAGAGGGGCTCGCGGTCGCGGGCGGGGCGGGTGGCTGGACCTACTGGTACCGCGCGCGCGCCTAACTACTACTGTTAACGTCCAACACATCAATGCGTCCATGCCCAGGAATCTAGGGCCTGTTTAGTTCCAAAAAACAACTCCCAAATACACTATGTAAAAAGAAGATTCTTCATCACATCAAAATGTCATAACATGCAAGGAGTATTAAATGTAGATGAAATCAAAAACTAATTGCACAGTTTTGTTGTACTCTGCGAGATGAACATTTTGAGCCTAATTAATCAATTTTTAGATAATTTTTCACAAATACAAACGAAATGTTACAGTAGCGCAATGATTACGAAGTGACATCTTACTCACAAATTCAACCTCCTAATTCTAACATCTAAACACCCCCTATGATCGCTGGGAGGAGGATATGGCAACTGCAGGCTCGCAGTGTTCATGCTCATCATGGAGCACTTGTTTCACGGTTAAAGTCAGCAATTCGGTATGTGTCGAGACGGAGACGACGACGTACCCATGCATGAAGCGAGCGAGAAGAAGCAATTGCGTTGCATCGGCACAAGCTGCGGCTTGGCATTGCGGTCGGTTGCGGCCAGGCCAGGGACAGGGCCAGGGCTCAGAGCTCCGGTTCCTTCCTAACGTCTCTTGCAGAGCAGCGATGTACCACCTGACGGAAGCGGAAAGCGAGCTATCGGGGCGCGGCGCTGTGACCACTGACCACTAGACTCACCGCCTCCGATGCACATGAAGCAGGCAGGAGACGAGGATGCCTCTGCGTGTAGGCCGTGCGTGCAGCCCATGAGAGACAAGACGAGGAGGATGTGTCCAAAACACGTCGCAAACGGCTCCGCGGGGCCCCATCGCATCCCCTCTGGCTGGGCTAGCTACTGCCATGATCACCACCTGACGCCGGTCTCTCTCACTCATCGGAGCGGCGGCCCCAACGGTCCACCAGCCTTCCCCACCACCCTGCTGGGCCTGATTCATTAGCAGATGAGGCCATTATTATACTTATCCAATCACTCATCGTAGTACAGTCCCTAACTAATCAAGTAATCAGCCATCTATCTCTCCGAGACACGTGGTTTATTAGTACGGTTCTTGCAAACAGATTAGCAGCAAGCCGCCATGAATCAGTTGCCCTTTCAAGGACCATGGTAACTAGCGCCAGCGAGCAAAAGGTGCAACCAAAAGACACTGTCATCATCAACTCAACACAATCACAAGCTCAACCTTTTGTTTCCTCACACAAGCCGGCGCTGCAGCTACTCTAGGATCTACTAACTGCCAGTTATAAAAAAGGAAAAACAACAGCAAAAAACAATCAGAATCAGAGGAACCATATACAGCCCCGTCACCGGATCCAATCCAACGGCCCGCGCTAGTCCACCTCACCGGTCACCCCCAGACCCACCCAACCAAAACAAATGCAAACCAACCCCAACGGCACGCATCGCAAGGCAAATCCCAAGGAGTAGGACCACCCGCCGCTCAGTCTCACTGGCTGAGCGCGCCGCCCTCGGACACGGCGGGCGAGTCGGAGACGCCGGAGGACTCGTCCAGGGACTCGTCTTGCGACGGCGACGCCTCCCCGCAGGCGCGCACCTCGTCGATCATCTTCACCACGTACCCGATCTTGGGCCGCTGCTCGGGCGCCGCCGCCGCGCAGCTCAGCGCCAGCTGCAGCATCGCCACCATCTCCTCCTCGATGCCCTTGTCCTTCATCAGCTCCAGGTCGAACACCTCCGAGGTCCACTCCTCCCGCACCACCGACAGCACCCACCGCGGGAGCTCCACCACCACGCCGCCGTTGGGGAGCTCGCTGCCCGGGCACCGCCCCGTCAGGAGCTCCAGCAGCACCACCCCGAACGCGTACACGTCGCCCCTGTGCGACGCCCACGCCCGCGGCGGCGGCGGCGCCTCGGGGGCCCGGTACCCCGCCGACAGCGCCGCCGCGGCCGCCGGCGACGAGCCCAGCTGCGCCAGGCCGCAGTCGGCGAGGCGCGCCACGCCGAACCTGTCGATCAGGATGTTGGTGCTCTTGATGTTGCCGTGCGCCAGCTTCGGCGTCCCGCTGCCCCGGCGGCCGGACTGGTGGATGTAGGCGAGCCCGCGCGCGGCGCCCGACGCGATCCGCAGCCGCGCCGCCCACTCCAGCGGCGTCCGCCCCGGGCCACGGTTACCTGCGCCACCACAGTGCACACGCTTCAATTCACCATTCAAGAGCAATTTGATGCCAGCATTGCGAATTAAAAACTACTACTGTTCATTCACGAGGAGAAGCAGAGGGCTTGCCGTGGAGGAGGGAGAAGAGGCTGCCGTTGGGCATGTACTCGTAGACGAGCAGCTTCTCGTCGCGGGCGTAGTAGTAGGCGGTGAGGGGCACGACGTTGGGGTGGCGGAGGCGGCCCAGCACGGCCATGTGGTGCTCGAAGTCCTTCTTGGACGCGCCACCCTGACCCGGCGCCGCGGCGTCGCGCAGCCGCTTCACGGCCACGACGGTGCCGTCGTCCAGCACGGCCTTGTACGCCGTGCCGCAGCCGCCCTTGCCCAGCATCTCCGCCGACGCGCGCAGCAGCTCCTCCAGCTCGAACCGCCGCGTCCCGCCGTTGCTGCAGCTCAGCTCCTCCAGGAACACCATCTTCCCGCGCTCGAACGTCGCGCCGCCGCCAGGACCCGCCGCCGCGACCACCCCGGCGGCGCCGTAGGGGCTCGACGAGTACACTATCTTCTCCCCCTGCTGGAGCCGCCTGCCGCTCCGCCGGCCGGAGAGGCGCGGCCAGAAGTAGCAGAAGAGAAGCCCGGCCACGAGCCCCACCACGGCGAAATCCCCGGCAACGATCGCCACCACGGCGCCGCGGCTCATCTTCCCCTTCCCGCTGCCGGGGCCATCGGCGCCGGCTGCCCTCCCCGACGGCGACGACGCCACCATGGCGGAAGCCGGAGGGCAGTCCCCTGGCGCGGACGCGTTCGCCGCCGCCGACGCGTCCGGCCGCTGCGCCGACTCGTCCTTGCACGGCGGGAGCGGCGCGCCGCACAGGCCGGCGTTCCCGCCGAACGCCGCGGCCGGGAACGCCGCGACGGCCGGCGGGATCCTCCCGGACATCAAATTGTTGGAGACGTTGAGCTCCTGCAGCCTCGGCAGCGCGACGGCGTCGACCCCGCCGGTGAGGCGGTTGGAGTCGAGCCTCAGCGTGAGCAGCCTGTCGAGGCGGGCGAGCTCGGGCGGCACGGCGCCGGACAGGTTGTTGAACGACAGGTCGAGGCGGTAGAGGCGGTAGAGCGAGCCCAGCGACGGCGGGATCGGGCCGGACAGCGCGTTCCGGGCGAGGAAGAGCAGCTTGAGCCCGGCCAGCGGGGAGAGGTCGGGGATCCCGCCGGAGAAGGCGTTGCCCTTGAGGCTGAGCACGCGGAGCCCGTCGGCGCGCGCGAGCGCCGGGAGCGCGGCGGCGCCGGAGAGGCCGAGGCCCTCGAGGACGAGGCGCGTGACGCGGCCGCCGGCGCAGGTGACCCCGCGCCAGGACCCGCCGCAGGGGTTCTCTGACAGGTTCCAGCTGGCGAGCGCGGCGCCGGTCGGGTCCGCGGCGAGGCGGAAGTCGGTGAGCGCGGCGACGTCGGCGTCCAGCGAGCCGGCATTGGCGAGGGAATAGTGCAGCAGCGGGAGCAGTGGCAGGAGGAGGAGCAGCGGCGGCGGCGGCAGGGCAGTGCCGCCGTTGGGAGGCATGCTCTGGTTCCTGTTTCTCTTTTGGGAGGGAGATTTTCTTGGGGGCTTGCTGTTGGCTCGCTCGTGCTCGTTCTCGTGCGCGCGCGAGCTGGTCGCTGCTCTCGGCTCCGCCCGCCGCAAGTGGGAAATGGACAGCGGCGAGAGAGACGGGGGCGGCGGCGGGGGGGTGTTCTTGTCTGGACAGTCCCTGGCTCGCTGGCTCGCTGCGCTCGTCGCTTGGAGCCTTTTGCCCTCCCCGTCTTTTACAGCTTTTTACTGGGCAGGGGAGCAGTGAGCTACAGTGAAGCCGCTCGGCCCGTGGCCCCCACCACCCGGGCGCGGTAACTGGTGAACGGCGACCCTGAGCGAGCGGCGCTCGTGTTGGGGAGGAGGACGACGAAGGCGACGGGATTGCTAAAATGGAAGCCATGGTATGGTACGGGTGTCACACACCCACAGGCTGACGGGTGGGGCCCGCGGCGCGGCGGTGGGGCTTTATCACGGCTTGCCTTGTCCAAAGGGGGGAGTAGTTATTGCTGCATAGATTAGCGGGGCGGCCTCGGGATGCGCGGGAACGGCGTGGTTAAAGAAAATCGTGGGCAATCTGGAGAGCATGATGGCGCCAAGATGCCGAGCTCGCGCGCGCGCGCGCTGCAGAAGTGCAGAGGCGGGCGGGTGGTGGGGCCCTCGTACCGAACTCGTGTAACTGCAGGCGCAGTTTGGGTTTGGGACGCCCAGTTCAGGCTCGGCCCCGTTTGGTTCAAAGGAAGTTCACAGGAAACTCGAAGGAAATCAAAACAGAGGAAAGGAAACTGAGTTGAGCGTTTGGAACGAAGGAACCGAGCCCTCCCCTTCCTCTGGAATACTGTAGCCACCATGTGATTCCATAGGAATGAGAAAATCCACTCTCACCTCTTGGTTTTCTCTTCCTTGGCTGAAGGCCGCGTTAACTGCTCCATTAGCGCTGGCCGCTGGGTGAAAGAGACGGAGGTGTTTTCACGCGCTGCTGAAAATCGAGATTAGGAAGACCAGAGAGATAAAAGGAAAGTTTTCGCCTGAAGAACGAGTTGGACCACATCGTCGCGACATCGCCGGCGTACCTCGCTGTCATCCGCGCGCCATGTCCAGCTCCGGCATCCCTGAGACACTTCGATCTAGACCACCACCGTTGTTTTTTTGTGCAGCGCATGGAGAAGCTCCCGATGTGCCGTGCCCGACGGCGAGGCCTGCCAACTCACACCGCCCTTCTGCTGCTTCTCCGTCGCTTCGACGGGAGGGCCGGAAGCTTCTAGCTTCATCGGCATCTTGCATCTGCTCGTCTGTGCTCGTTCGCAGAGTCGAGAGAGAGAGAGAGCAGCCTTGGGAGAGGATAAGGCTGGTACTGCAGCAGAATATCAGTCCGTGGGTTGAGTTCATGGACAAATGGTCCCACGTGCCAGCGGGTGAGAAATGTGCAGCTAACAAAATCATTAAGCACTAATCCTCTGTCATTTGATTCACATCTTTTGATATTCTTGTGTCATAAATTCCTGCGTTCCAAACACCTCTTTAAGTTATTTCCTGTATTTTTCCATTCCTCTGTTTCGCTGTTACACTCAACTATCATTCCTATATTTCCTCTCATTCCTCTGTTTTCGATTCCTTTTTCCAAACAAGGCCTTAATGGTTTACTGTTACCGGCCATGGATGGTTGAGTAAAAACCAGGGGTGTGATTGTGAGCACGTGCTGTGCCGTTACTAACTTCAAGTCAACTCACCACGACGAGAAAACTGCTGGCCATGATTCGGCGTATGATGCCTTTGGAGGCAAACCAAAATCAAGATAGGCTAGTATTGTACACTGTTTGATCTATATGCTGTACTTTGGTCGCTAATGTCACTGACATTGCATAGAACTGCCGTAACTACTTTTAGAGGGTATAAAATTTGCATGCTCTTAGGCTAACTGTTGCCATGTTGCCATGTTGGTCAAAAGCCACAGAGCTTGTTGTGGTTTTACCATCTTCGATGAGATGTATTGCTAGCTAAATTATGGCTACCTAGTAGTAGTAGTGAGCTCTTACACCTCCCCTTCCTCACCGTTTTCATCATTGGTCTTCATAACTGTTGTATCAACTGGTTAAGGAAAACAATGACTTTTGTAACTTGTGGATTTGTAAAATCTGAATAATGTTTGAATTAGCTATAGCTTCTAAAGCCTCAATGCAGAAGATGATCAATACAATGCTAGTAGAGGCAGCTTAGCTGGATTCACAATTTAGGTGTACCCAAACAAACCCCCAATATTAGCACACCTCAGGTTGGAAATTCTGTACAAAGTGAAAGCTGACAAAAAGAAAGGGAGATATAATAGCACAAACCATGCATATATTCATGAAATTATCATACCCTGAATTTGAAGCACATATCAGGCTTGGAAGACGATCCAAACCGCAAGCAAAAAAAATAGATACGATAGCACAAATAATATAATCATGAAATTTACAAAAAATCACAAATTGCGCAAATAATATATATTCATGAAATTTAAAAAATTCACAAATTTTAGCGTCATTACATAGTTATGCAAAAAAGCTTGTGGTGCTAATGGATAGCACCATGTCTAATTCTCTGCAGCCTGCCAGTCAGTTTCCAATCCAATGTTCCTAAACGGCCCATCCAGCCCGCCCATTCCGGTCGTCATTCGTCAAGCAGTGTTGGGCCAAGCTATAGCCAACCCGAGATCCAGCCCAACAAAAGGGGTGAAGAAAGAAGTCAAACTCTTCGTTTCCAAGCCCCGCCTTTTCCGCCCAAATCCCCGGAACCTCCCATGTCTTCTCCCCGCCGATCCCCGAGCCGACGAGGAACACACGCTACTCCCCGCCGGTCCCGGCGGCGGCGCACGAGAGCTGCGTGCTCCGCCTTCCGCTACAACGGCATGCCCACGCCATGCCGCCGTGAAACCACCCAACCGGCAACATGGCTATCGGTTGACAAACGAGGTGTTCATGATCGATCACAAAAATATTTCAGAGTTTATTCTCCTCTTGATCCTGGACTCGATCTCGGCCTGTGTGTGATCTGATCCCAGTTCAACCTGGATCGATCAGCCTCAGCCACGACACAAAAAGAAAAAGAATGCTATGGTACACTCCTCCATGCTCGATCCGATCATCTTCTCGATCCTCACCCGAAGCCCATGACCTTGGGCGCGAGCCGGAGCAGCGGCTCGAGCGCGTCGGGCGAGAACTTGCGCGCGAACAGGTTGCAGACACCGTTCCTGCCGCCGTTGTAGAAGCACCTCCTCCCCCCCTCCTCCCGTATCCCCCTGATGAGCTCCTCCGTCACCTCCCCGCCGTCGTGCGTGTGCGGGTGCCGGTTGACGGCGCGCCTCCAGTCGGCGTACGTGAGCGTGCGGTTGGCGTTGCGGCGCCCCCACCCGAGCACGCTCACCAGCGTCGGCAGGTAGTGCTCGTCGATGAGGCACTCGCTCCGGCCGACGCAGAAGTCCCGGAACGCCGGGAAGCAGGCGTCGTCGGCGACGGACTGGAGCGCCAGCGCCCGGTCCATCTCGAACCACTGCGCGCCCTTGCGCCACCGCGCCAGCGTGATGTTGCGGGTGGCGAAGAAGGGCCGGTACCGCGACCGGCTGCCGCCGTTCTCGTAGCAGTCGACGAAGCTCGTGTTGGCGCCGGTGAGGAAGGCGTGCACGGTCGGGAAGTCGTGCACCGGGATGCACGCCTCGGAGAAGAGCGCGAACCGCTCGTTGCCCAGGTCCAGCAGCGCGTTCGCCAGCAGACGCCGCTCCGCCTCCACCAGGCTCGCGTCGCCCCATTTCGTCCTCTGCCGAGAATCGAGTGTGAATTTGCGTTGCTAACTGCTTGATGAGATTGTAAGTTTCGTTTTTCAGACTCAGAGTGAATTGAATTCTTTTGGTTGTTATTTACCTGGCTCGGGATGTAGCGGCCGTGGAAGACGGAGTCCGGCGGCGGCGAGCCGGTGTAGGAGGGGTGGGCGTGGACGTAGATGGAGTAGAGCCCCTGGTGCCCGGCGAAGAACTTCTCCCAGAGAGGCCGGAGCGGCAGCTCGCCCCTGACGAGGAACAAGAAGGCCACCTTGGGGACGCGGCTGTCCGGCGTGCGGCGGACCATGGGCGCCATGGACGCTCGCCAGTAGAGCTCCTCGTCGGTCATGTTGTGCATGACGCCGCCGCTCGGCGACAGGTAGCCCGCCGACCCAGTTTTCTGGTCTTGCGACGGCGGTGGCGGGGACGGCGTGGGCGGCGGCTGCTGCGGCGGAGGTGAAGAAGACGCCGCCGAGGTGGTGGAGCGCAACGGCGGCATGAAAGGGAGGTAGAACCTGATGAACATGGCGTTGGAGGAGGTCACGCCTTGGACGAAGCCCAACGAGACGAGGAGGAGCATGGACGCCACGCCGACGAGCCTGCCCCCCAAGGGGGACGCCCGCGTGGGCTTCTTGGCGTCCTTCATGGCTTGGCTTCAAGGTAGCATGCGTGAGGGAGAAATGCTCTGCGCCCTGGCTAGCTTGCAACCTTATACAATGGATGCTAGTCTACTGCCTCGTCGAGTCGAGGCAATTCACGCGCGGCGACGGCCGCTTTGCTTTCCCTGCACATTAGCATGGCTTGCTCGTGCAAAAGCTACCACTGTTCCCTGATTTACTTCACTGGCTGTTAGTAGGATGCAAGCAATCGATGGGTCGTACGTAGTTTCATCCTTTGCTTCCGTTGTGAACTACCGATGGGGAATTGTAAACAGATTCATAACTGTTTGTTACATATTACCGTGCGAAAAAATTGTATCAGGAGAAACGAATTAAGCTGTCTCTTTTTTTGAAAAGAGATTACCTCGGCTTTTATAGAAAGCAATACACAGTTTGATACAAAGGGGATACCCTTGAGACATTAAACGATCCAACGTTCTCAACTATCCTAATACAAAGTAGAAACAACTAAAATTCAACAATATCTGAATATGAAACACTGTTCCAGGTAACATTCACCAGCCAGCTTCGTATCTTCTCCACCCATCGAGTCACCAATTCTTGATCAGAATGCTTCAGTAGGGGACTCCATTTCTGCACAAACATAGTACCAGAAAAGATTACTTCTAAAGGTGAACTAAGAGACTTTTTTTCCATTACCAATTTAGTTCGAGCAAACCAGATAGCCCATGCTATCCCGGCAAAATAAAACATTCCAATGTGATTTTGAACTTTAAACATTTGAGCCAACCAATGCCCCTGTAAGTCAGCACAAGAAGTAGGGATCCCTTCCCATCCAAAAATATCACGCAAACAACACCAAACAAACCTTGCAAGTGAGCACTGAAAGAAGATGTGATCATTTATTTCATTATGCTCACAAAGACAACATTTAGTACTACCTTCCCATTCTCTTCTGCTTAAAGAGACAACAGACTGCAATTTGTTATGAGATAACTTGCAAAGAAAATTTTTAAATTTTTAAGGAGAGCTTGGACTTCTAGATGCTATTACTATTAGCCACACACACCTCTATGTGTAATAAATCTGTAAAGAGATTTAACAGTAAAAGTCTTAGATTTGTCAAGAGACCAAGAAACTTCATCCGATTCATCCTCAACCAATTGGTAATTCTGAAGCAGATTCAGTAGGATGTTCCAAATTAAGCTGTCTCTTAGGAGCACAACATAGTGTCATAGTCAGTCAGCTTGCAGATACACAATTCTGTCAGCAACCCAGGTGGCGGTGATGGGCCAAGAGTTGGCACGAGGCCCAGAAGGACCAGCTTGTGGGTCAAGAAAAATGACTTGGTGAACTGGTGCCTCCGTGCAAGGGCAAGGAGACTGTGTACCAGATATATACTAAGAGAGAGATGGACTATTCATGATGTAAACATTTCGCATCGTTCTTCTCCTGAAGAAGCTGCCCTCTGCTCTTCCTATCTTGTTGTTCTTCCAATCCATTTCCTTCCCCTCGATTCCCCACTATAACAATGGGTATAAGAGTCATCGATCCTCTGGTGTTTCCTTTCGATTTTGGGCCCTTTCATTGATTGGGTGGTAACTCTGACACCAAACTCATCCTCGACGAGATGAACAAACGCTTCAACAACCTCGAGTCCTAGTGGGAGAAACATTTCTCCGAGAAAGACACCAAATGGGAGACTCGGATTTCCGAGATCGACGACAAGACGGACCACTGCATCTCCAACCTCGACGCCAAGTTGGATAAGCGGATCTCTGAGTTTGATGTCAAGATGGATCGATGCTTCTCTGACCACGATGATAATATGGAGCGCAAGATAGGCGACTTCACCATCTCACAGGACATGCACGTCGAGTCAGTCAGCTTGCATTTAAACAATTCTAACAAATCTCCCCAACCCCCACTTGAACGCAACATGTTTATTTGACATGCCCGGTAAATCTTTTGCCAGCTGCTTAAAAAAATAACATTACACCGTGCCCTATCTCTACTTAGTAGAAAGCACACATGTTTTCAACTGTGCCATCTCTGCGAGCTTCGATGGAAGGAAGATCCTAAGAGCTAGGTCTTTTTAAGTTTTTTCTTCAAGAACTAGCTTTTACGATGGCAGCCTACAATGCACTCCTCCCATTGCAAATATAGGGGGACACAAGGATTACGGACGTAGGTAAATATACTTCACTAGCTATTACTATAGGTTGGAAGCAATCGATGGGTCGCGATTTCATCCTTTGCTTCCGTTATGAACTACTACCAATGAAGAAATATCTAAAAGTTCCAAAAAACAAAAATTAAATCCCGGGGAGACCTGCACATGTGTGAGGATTTGAACCATGCCCCCTTCATCTTGTGCATGTGAGGGTCTCAACATAAAAAGACTAGCAAAATTGTTTTCATTCTTTTATCACATGCAGATGATTTACTCACCGTTAAACAAGATCTAGAGAGCATTTCTTTGCGTAAAGCAAAACTAAGGCTAAAACAGGAATTTAACATGCACATGTATTCTTCCTACATATATATAGTCATAAAAAACCCAACAAAATTGGCTTTGCATTTTTTGTTTTTTTCTACACTTAGATATGCATTACAAAAAGGGTAAATATTTGGTGCAAACCGTGGAAACATGAAAACTCTCTAAACAATATACTTAGAAGATTTAAAAATCTTGAAATGATATAAGTCCTTAGTTCATCCATACATTTAACTTGTTGCAAAAGTTGAGGTTCAAACTTGTCTTGTAAAAATCCATATGAAAATGACAAATTTCAGATGCATATGTATTTAGAATTGGAATTGCGAGGAATTTTGTCTTCTAGTGCACATGCAAGTGGAATTTGTTATTCTTTAGGAATTTTTGTAGATTTATTTTGCATCCTAAGTTTTGCAACATGTTACATCTATGGACAAACTATGGACTTGCATCCTTTCGAGATTTTTAAAAACTTCTAAGTATGGTTTGTAGAGGGGTTTTCACGTTTCCAACGAAGAGGTGGTTTGCACCCAATATTTACCCTAATACACAAAAGTCAATTACGAAAAAGAGGCCCGTGAAACTTTTTCGATCTAAGAGCAACTCCAGCGGATCCTCTAAACAAAGCCTCTAACCCAAATTTAGAGTGACAAACTAAAAAGTTGCACCCACCAACAGGCTCTGTACTTGGTCCCCCTATTTTAGGGATGCCTCCAAATTCACCCCCCACCCTCCATTCCCAGGGGTGTTTAGGGAACCCTCCATTCTTATGGGCTATTGTTAGAGTTGAAACGAGTTTTGAGGTACCCAAAAATACTGAAAGCCCCCCATTTAGTATTTAGAGGGCATGATTAGGGATTATTGCTGGAGTTGTTCTAAGCAAAATGAACCCTGCACTTTTATGGAACACCCCCTTCGCTTCTTTCCTTCTTACTCCTCTGGTCTCTCTCACGGACGCGCAGGCATATGCGAGCGCCCGTGGCCGGTGCCCTCGTGGCCTTCCCTCGCGCCACCAAGGCTATGAATCAGACGACCAACACTAGTGGAACGCAATGCCCTCCCTCGGTTTGGCCCCAAATCCTTCATAGAAGTATCGGAGGAGGCGGTGGCGCACTGCAATGGCAGAGACTCGGTGACTGGCAGCCTTGGTGTGGAATACCAATGACTTTGGGCGTCTGAGCATCAGTAGGGTATGGAAAACCTACTGTGGTAGCTTTTTTTGGGTGGAGAAGCAGCGAAAAGGGCTGCCCATTGAGGAGTAGAATGGGCAGCAATGGTGGTTCAGGATGTGGTTTGACGGCCGTTATGATGGCCGGAGGTGAGGGCGGATGGGTCTAGGAGTTGGAGGATGAGGTGAAGCTGTTGTAGGCGAGGTGAATCGAAGGATGGGATAGTGAGGCATTCAGAATCACGGTGGAGACAGGTACTAAGTCATCCTTGGTTTTTGTGAGACCGGTTGGTTTGCATGGTGCACAAGCGAGCTCTCTTTGGAATCCCTCGAGGTGTACAATACAACAGATGAGCTGATGAGCATTGACGCGTGGGAGGGTGATTCACGACCTGCCAACACGTTCTGTGCTGATTCACTTGAGAACAAAAACTTAATCGTGTTTGTCTAGCCGCGAGCAATTCGAATATAGCAGGTTTAGGTGGCCTAAACTCCCGATTTCGTGGCATAACCCGACCCCAAGTCTTATATAAAAGTTTTAGCTAATATATAGAGCTACAACTTTCAGTGAAAGAATTTGGTTCAAAACTCGACTAACTGAGAGATATACTGGGGCAAAGTTTGGGAAATTTCAAATGAAGTCTGAATTTTCAGACAACCATTTTCGGGTGGCTGGCAGCATGGGTTTGACCAACATTTGACTCCGAATTTGAAGACCTTAAACTCCCAGTCAAGCAACTAGATGTATTCCACATTAAAATAGATAGTAAAGGATTTCTATTTTGGTCATAAATGATGTATGTTGTATAAGACAATTTATTTTAAATTTCAATCAAACATAGCAAGATTTAAGCATTCAATCCCTTCGAGAAAATTCAGAATCAAAACATATATTCACCTATGTGGTGTATGTGCTCCTATTGATTATTGTTCCTGACCGCATAAGCATTCCAAACAATGCATGACAAGGTTTACACCTATAGTTTAAGTCTGGTTCCTATGTTTGAATTTTAAACATGAAATTTGCACAAAATTTAAATACAACCCCACAAAAATACAAATGCTCATTAGATACTTATTATCAGCGACATAAAAAAATGCAAAGCTAAGATTAAACCTCCTAGTTCTTGATGCTTAATATACCAGGGGTGTCACATGGAGACACAACTTAGGGTCGAGGTCGGAAGCAGAGACAGTGCGCCAAAGACGACGGATGGACGGGAAGGAGGGCTTTGCGTTGGTGAAGTGCTGCCAGTTGGATATAGCAGAAGAACCGGTGGTGGTGGAGACTTGTTTGGGATTTTTTTTATCACAATAAGAGTGATGAGCCCCTAGACCACCTCCCCACCAACCCACCATCGGTGTCCTCTTTAACAACGTGAGTAACTATGCGGCAACCTCATCCACGAGGTTTGCCGTGGGCTTACAGAAGAACCACATGATATTCGCATTGGTCCAGTGCACTCAATATCTAGCGTCATCTGACTACAATGGTGCATGGATCAGATGTGATTAGTTGTACAACCAGTCTGTCTCCTTCTCCAGTAGCCCACTCGTCCAGTTGTTGGCTGCTTCCTACGCTGTTAGTGGTCATATAGGCGAGACACCACACGATTCAGATAGGGGGGCTTGAGCCCCCCTCCCCCGCCCTAGGAGGTTATTGTTGCATACGGAGTATGGCCAAATGTGAGCTGGAGGTCTAGCTAATGGCAGACCTTGTGGATCATAATAGGAGCTTGATCATGATTATCAAATTATGTTTAGAGGAGTTTTGGAGTGCAGGGGCTCATTTCACTCTTCTTCTCGTTATACTTTATTGTTTGTGGGTAGGTAGGGGCTCAAGCCCCTAGTTATTTAAACCGGACCGGACCGGCAGGTTCGATCGGTTGAACCGAAAACCGGAGCCCTTACTGGTTCGGTTCTAAAAGACCGCCTGTGCAATTGAACAGGGAATATTCCGAGCCCTTACTGGTTCGGTTCTAAAAGATCGCCTGTGCAAAACCGGACATTAAACCGGCAAACGAACCGTGCAGACCGGCGCATGGTGGGAAACAAACCAGCACTTGGGGGTAAAATAGGGGGCACAGCCAAAAATCCGCACGGGGAGGGGTTCGACCTTGGGTCGGGGGATTGAACAGGGAATATTCCGAGCCCTTACTGGTTCGGTTCTAAAAGATCGCCTGTGCAAAACCGGACATTAAACCGGCAAACGAACCGTGCAGACCGGCGCATTGACATTAAACCGGCAAACGAACCGTGCAGACCGGCGCATGGTGGGGATTTGGAAAATAGGGGGCGCGGCCAAAAATCCGCATGGGGAGGGGTTCGACCTTGGGTCGGGGGATTTGGAAAATAGGGGGCGCAGCCAAAAATCCGCACGGGGAGGGGTTCGACCTTGGGTCGGGGGATTTGGAAAATAGGGGGCGCAGCCAAAAATCCGCACGGGGAGGGGTTCGACCTTGGGTCGGGGGATTTGCAGCGTGGCTGGGCCACCATCAGACCGCGTCTGTGTTGGTGAAATATAGAAGATCCATAGTCTATTTAAACCGTGTTGGACCGGCGGTCTGACCGGTTAGACCAATCAAACCGTGAACCGAGGGGTTCACCGGTTCGATGTCCGGTCCGGTTTGAATAACTATGCTTGAGCCCCCTTCACACGCTAAGGAAGAAGAAGACACACCACCTTATCTCTTTCGCAAATATATAACAAACGCGATATCTTATTTTTATCCATTTATTACACACCATCTTCTAATAATATTTAATATGTTATTGTTGTTTGAGAACATAAAATATTCAAGCGGCTAAATAAAATGGAATCAATTCTTTTCTTCCTTTTCAATTTTTTCTGTCCAAAATAGAAATTCTTTAATAAGTTATGACACATCAAATGATAACTATGTTTTAGTGGGAAGAATCAACATGCAATGTGCCCTTAGCCTGAGGTGCTAACGCTAAAGTTCCAGCTTCTGGCGAGCGATGGATTGGAGAAGTGGCGACAACGAGAGAATCAAGAAGCGGCGGCGACATAGAACCACCAGCATTGATGGATTGGGTGATGATGTGTGGATCTTATAACTATTTATGGCCAGCGGACATGAATATGGACCAACACAAGAACAACGATTTCAGGCTCACACTAAAGAAAAACAACCAAACGTGAAGAAGCAGTCGGCATGCACGTGACGTGATGACGCGTCGGCATGCACTGAAACGAAGAGATGATGTATTCTTTTAGATTTCAGCCATAAAAATTGCATATTCAATTTAATTACGCTCCTTCATAATCTGAGCCTCATCCTTAACTTTCGCGCCAAAAAAAATACTAACCAAGAAATGATTTAACTATTGCTCTCCGATTATGGAGTACTTAATTTCTTTGATAATTGAACCATCCACTCAATCACTCACATAAGTCACATTCACAATTTCACCTTCTCCGTACCTTTTTTTAGAATTATATAGTACAACGCAGACGTTCACACATGCACGCACACTCATCCCTATAAATACACGTAACGCATAGTGCTGATAAATTGTGAAAAAAAGGTGCGAGTATCAGAATTTGAATTCTGATGGATAGCGTCCCACTTGACCGTCCTGCTACTGTTATTAGCGCGCTACAAGCCAATTCGCGCCTTCCTCTCCTGCGCTCCCAGCACGCCTGGAGCAGCACCGCGCGCGCTCACCGGCCCGTCTGGTGTGCGGATGGGCCAACTTTGAGCTCTAGAAGTACTCGGTATTCCAGGTTTGAAAGATTAGGCCCAGTTTGCTTTGCAATACACACGAACCTTCACGCGAGATGCGTATGTTGGCGTCAGCGTCACTGCGTAAACCCGTGTCAAGCAAAAGCAACGCGGTTATCGCTCGCCAAACGAGGCATTCACCGCCACGTGTTCCCGCCTCTGCAGACTGCCGCCCATGTACACGTAGAAGAAGCTTCAAAAGTTTATTATATTCTGCTACCTGTGTCGATCCATGACACGTAAACCGGTAATTAATTTTGTGATCCCAAAAAACACACCCGAAAATCAGCCATCACTGATCACCCACATCGGAACAACCGAGCAACGATCCCGATAACCCTCTCACCCGAACCCCATGACCTTGGGCGCCAGCCGGAGCAGCGGCTGGAGCGTGTCCGGCGTGAACTTGCGCGCGAACAGGAAACACACCCCGGTGGCCGCGTCCCTGTACGCGCTGCAGTTCACCCCCGCGCGCTCCCCGCCCCTGATCTCTCCGATCAGCTCCGCCGTCATCTCCTCCGCCTGGTGCGTGTGCGGGTGGAACCCCGTCCGCCGGCGGCGGTCCCAGTCGGCGAACGTGAGCGTCCGGCCGGCGCTCCGCGGCCACCGCAGCACGCTGAGCAGCGTCGGCAGGTAGTGCTCGTCCATCAGGCACGCCCGCCGCCCCGCGCAGTGCTCCCGGAACGTCGGGAAGTAGGCGCCGTCGGAGACCACCTCCAGCGCCAGGTCCCGGTCCACCTCGAACCACTGCGCGCCCTTGCGCCACTGCGCGGCGGTGATGTTGCTGCGCTCCAGGAACAGCGCGTCGTGTTCGTGCCGGTCAGCACGGCGTGCACCGTGGTGAGGTTGTAGAGCGGGATGCACGACTCGGAGAGCAGCACGAAGCGCTCGTTGCCGAGGTCCAGGAGCGCGTTCGCCAGCAGGCGGCGCTCCGCCGCCACCAGGGTCACGTCTCCCCACATCGTTTTCTGCACGCATTGACGACGCCGACGAATTTATATATATACATATATAGTATATAGTTGCCTACCTTCATCAGTGATCAGACTGCTGCTCCTTTTTGAACCGGCTGTTGCTCCTGATCGATGTAATTACGTACCTGGCTGGGGATCATGCGACCGTAGAAGACGGAGTCCTCCGGCGGCGAGCCGGTGTAGGAGGGATCAGTGTCCACGTAGATGGAGTAGAGCCCTTCGTGCCCGGCGAAGAACTTCTCCCACAGCGGCCGCAGCGGCAGGTCCCCTCGCGCCAGGAACAAGAAGGCGACCTTGGGCACGCGGTGGTACGGCGAGCTCTGCACCTTGGGAGTCATGGACGCCCACCACAGCAGCTCATCGTCAGTCATGTTGTGCATGACGCTGCTCGGCGCGAGGAAGCGCACCAGCCCCGCTTGTGGGTTTGTTTGTGATGGCGGCGGTGGAGGCGGCAGCGGCGGAGGCGGCGACGGAGTTTGGCGGAGGTGGTGGTGGTGGAAGTGTAGGAGAGGGCAATGGCGCGGCGAAAGGGAGGTAGAAGTTTGGGAACTTGGAGTTGTAGGTCATGCCGAGGACAAATCCTAAGGAGAAGAGGAGGAGCATAGGCACCACATTGAGGAGCTTCTCGCTCGTGTGGGACGCCGGCATGGCAGCTCTGTTCGGGTCGTTCATGGCGTGGCCTCAAGCAGCATGAGTGAGAGAGACACGCAGCTGCGCCCTGGCTAACTATGCACAGTATCTTTCCCTCGCGGAGAAAACTTGGGTGCAGACCGGCTGCAAACAGCGCCCGGTGCAGCCCCATGCTGGATTCGCGACACGCGTCTGTCCGCGAGATCCGACGCTCACGTCGCCCCGGCTCCTAGGTCTTTCAGACGAAGGCTATGCTTGGCTCGGCTCGGCTCCTCCGCGCTAGGCTCGCCCGCGCTCGCGACGGCTCTCCGAGCCGGGTCCTCCATCTTCTGCTGCCTCGCTTCGCCTCCGCTCCGACGCCCGACGGCCCGAGGAGCTTCGCATGCACTTCTATGGCAACGCCGCAACGGGTGCCAGACTGTCAGGGCAACAAGGTGGAGCTCCGTCTTAGGCACCGTGAGAAGCTAGCTTCAACCCCAACACCACACCCATGACGATGTCTGCCACTCTGCCCCAACTGCTACGGTTTAATATAGAGACCAATTTGATTAGTAGGCTGCTTGATAGTTATTGTTTAATAAACGAATAAGCTCTGCATACTACTTGAATTTTGCTTCGTCAGATCAGTTATTTTGACAGATGGGAAACCACATGATTTCTGATTTTGCTTCATGAGTTCCTGTGCATCTACCCCCGGCCATGGACCTCATCGCAAACCGGCGCCGATTCTCAAGGTTGCCTGATAGATTGGCCGCCGGCGTGGTGCAGATGTGTAGGAACAACTTGCTAACTCAGAAACGGGAGAGCTGTTGCAAGCGCAGCGAGGGCCGGCGGCAAGCCGGCAAAAGGCCGCAGGTGAGCCGAGCATAACGCGCCTGGGAGCCGGGGCTGCGCGAACATCGGATCATGCGGATGGACGCTTCTCGCGTATCGAGGATAGGGCTGCACCGGGCGCAGTTTGCAGTCCGGCTGCACCCAAGTCTTTTCCGTATCTCGCTGGTAGTCCACTGTGTCCGCAGGATGGAATTTTAATACACGCACTCCCAGTCTCCCAAAGCTCCGCTTTGCTTGATCTGCAAATTACTAGCATGCCTTCTTCCTGAAAAAGTTAGTAGCGTTCGCTAACCTTTTTTTTTCATTATCAGGGAGAGATGTTGGAAGCAATCTATCGGTCGCACGTTGCTCTTTAGTCCTTTGCTTCCGTTATGAATTATCGGTGGAATTGTAGAAACATATAGCTGCAGATTCTCATATTCCTTGCGCGTTAGAATTGTGGAAACATACAGCTGCAAATGCCGATTCTTTGGATTGTCTTGTCAATCAGCAGTGCATTCACACAAGAAATGCCGGGTGCAATTGAAATTAACCTCCCCCCGTGAAACAATGCCTCTGGTGTTTCAAATTCTCATCTAATTACTTTGCTGATTTTGTTCTGCGTTTTTCAAAGAAAGGGAAACGGCTGAAACAGCGATATGGAGTGGCAACAAAGGAGTGACACGGCAATGCGTGGTAGTGACAACAGGCATCGCTTGTCACGCCTGCTCTTAGCATTTTTATACTGCCCAGGTCAACACATTCGATAGAGCGAAACGGCACAAGCATGAAGATGCTCATTTCCGAATATATCTCCCTCTTCGGTCCGGCGCCAAGGTTGACTATGAGAATACTTCCCTCCGACTTCCGAGGCCACTAAACAGTTTTGACGTCGTAGGCCATTAATTGCACCCGACTTACCCCTGTTTGGATGAGGCAACAGGCAACTGCTGCAGGGAATACTAGGATTCAGTTCAAATTCGACCAAAATCCTAACAATTCATATCCTAATCTACACTTCCCAGGGCCTAGTCTGATCATTTTCCTTGTGTATAGATGTGGCAAAGTTCACCCACAATCGTAGAACAACAATTTTGGCAATTCACCATTCGACTCAACACAAAGGTAGCAGAATCTTAGGAAAATTATAATATAATATGCGCGCAGCTGGAAATTGCCGACCGATAGAATCTATGATTGCTTGCCACTGTTCCTTCTGAGAGCACAAGCAATTGCCAGACCACCAGCAAGGACACCTGCCGCAAGGATACCTGGTGAGCTCCTCGATTGCAAATACGCCACCGCCCAACGGAATATGAAATGCGCTCCACAGCTCGCCTTAAAATAATCCAATGAGAAGTCATAATGCATGTATTCGAGTTGTTAATCTAGAAATTTTGGGCGTAATATTGTTAACCTGGATTCCCAATCTACATACATAATGCATTACAAGAATTGGTTTCCTATGGTTACGTATTTCTGTTATTCAATTCCACGCACAGAATGCTAAGCAAACAGAACAGCTGAAATGGAAATTAAACTCAAATTGAGAATTTGAATTTCCCTTATACATGGCCATCAAAGGCTTGAGAAAAAATCATCACAACTTCGACTGAACATTTCCAAGGAGAAATCCTGCATGATGATCCCCAAAATATCTTGATTAAACTAAGTAACTGTGGAAAAAATATAACTTCTATTTTTGCGAATGAGGTAAATATATAACTTGATGGATCATCTAATGGAAGCTAGCATAAACTTATAGTAGTGTAAGCCACATCCTTACAGTTACAGTGGATGGTGCTTTTCCAATTACACCTCTTTGGAGTGGTACTGAGCTAGTTCTTTTCCCGTAAGGAATACGGAGTACCTTGTATTACGATGGCGATATCTGTATTGGCTAGAATAACTAAAAAAAAAGTGGCCAGGCCGTTTTAAGATTGCAGAATGCAAACCAACCCCATCTCATCTACAATGAGAGGTTCTATCCCAATCATGTGGCTCTAAATCAATAATGTTCAGGAATACAATGATCTATTTGACTAAATAATCCTGCAGTAAGTTCCCAACACTATATTGAAAATGTACATTTTTACAAGATCAAAGAGACGAGTATTTAGAAATCTGGTATGTCTTTATCTTCTTTGAGGCATTCAGGGGAAAGACGAATCTCAGGCTCTTAACATCTCAAAAAACTCACCTTGGGAAGTTTATGCTGGGAGTTCAGATGATCAACATGAAGGCGAACATTGAAAGAAGCAGGAATCCACAACTTCCTGTCTACATCACTGTACGTCTTTGAAACTATATCAAACAGAGTTTGGGCCCCATTCTCTATGGATTGCAGAATGGACGCTTCTCTAGACCTTCTATTCCTGACAAGTAGTAGAACACAGACTGAATCAAAATGCCTGCAGACTCGGGAAAGGGACAAACCATCTATAATAATTAAACAAAGAAGAAACAAGTAACTGTATGTACTCATTGGTGCTTTATAGGTGAAAGTGTAAAAATGAATACACAGATAAATTTCACGTTAATATAAAATAGCTTTACCTAGGTTATAACTAAGAAGTAAACAGGCTGCATTTCAATTTATTAGAAAAATCCAATAATGATTTTCAACCATAGAACTTGAACATGCGTATAGAGCCTGCAGAATAACACAATTCTGGCTTCTATAGAATGTGAAAAGTAAAATAGTTACCTTTTCTTCAAAAAAAAGGTACACATAATTATTAGTTTTCCATACCTGAGGTACCCACAGAGCATATGCTTGGGCCATAGGTTGATCCTTCCATGCATTGGAATTAAAACATGTGGTGATAGGTCTAAGAATTTGTATGTGGTTTCAAAGTAATCCTGCACATTTCAAATCGAACCATGCTGTTATAGAGCACTATTCTGGAGGGAAGAAGAGTGCTGTATAATACAATGCATTGCTATTATAAACTTCCAGGTTCCAAAATTATAAAGAAGTTATAATTACCTTCATGTTGCCACCACTTCTACTGTCCAGTGTTGCACTTCCATACCTGAAAATGGTTTAAAAAAAAATTAACCAACTGACCAAACGTAACTTGCTAAAGTTTAGAATACACCGGGTACTTTTTTAGCGAGGGAGGGAGAGTACATAGAGTACTAAAGTGTAGTAGTACCAATGTATTACAAAGATTAAGATGTTTGTCTTGGGCATGTTTTAAGCTGTAACCATAGTCGTTTCAGAAAACGGCAAAGAAATGCAATATTGCTTGCTACAGAAGAGGAGATCAGTCAAATCAGCTTGCATCTTAAACGAAGCAATTTAAGTTCCAAATTGACAAAAGGAAAAACAAGCATACGCCACTCCTGCAAATTTCAGCACTTCTAAACGTCAAGAGAAGTTTGGTTCAGACATTTTTTTTCTTAAAATACTTCATTTCGGTAAGAAAAACAAAGGTCAGGAAAGGTGTACTGCAGGGTTGTGATATCCACAGGGCCTTTTTTTTTGCGCCACTGTGGTCTTGAAATGGAGGAAGTTTTAACCATTAAGTATTTGGTTAACAAGTTAACATCTTAAAGGTGATGTTGTAATTACAGTTGTTCACACTGGAATCATACAATGTCTTCCTGTGCTAACACTACTAAGCTGAATATACTTACCCTACGCAATGATCTCCGACAATTAATGTATTGGTATTAACATGGAGAAGCCCTGTATGACCATCTGTGTGACCCTAGGATTCAAACAGAGTAAAAAATGAAGTATCAAAATAGAATACACAGAAATGGAATCTATGAGTGATACACTGCTATACTCCCTCCGTTCGAAATTCTATGTCATTTTGGCACTTCCAGATGCATATATTTTGCTGCATATCTAGACATAGTGTATATCTAGATACATAGCGAAAATCCAAAATGACTACAATTTGGAACGGAGGGAATAGTATTTATGAAATAATAAAACTACATCATTTTCAAGAAAATAATTCAGTAAGAAAAATGACTCATGCAAGAATCGACAATAATTGGAGGATCACATCAGGAAATAACTTAACTCCCAGAATCTGAATGAAATAAGATTGTATTTCTTCTGTGAATTCTCATACTAAGTTCCATACAGCCAGTAGAAAAATATACAAAGGAATATGTTAAAGTTTTATACAAGACGTCCTGGTTTTGCTGATATTTTTGCCTCTGAAAATTTTAAACAAAATATTTGCTAGCAACCAAGCATTATACATGTATAGGTGAGTTAGGCTGTAAATTGATCATGCTAGGCAAATAATTTGAGTTCAGAAACATTATAATGATTGGACTGATTGAATGCATGTGTTGAGGGCTCCATGGAGGAATTAGTTATCAGAAAGTACATAGGTATATAATTTTGTTGCTATAAAAATGGGTGAACAATTCTCCAAGCAAGACACTAACTTACAGGAGCAAAAACAACTTGTAGTTCTTGGTCACCTATGCATATCTTTTCACCACCAGTTATGGGAGTGTAGTCAATCTGCCAATTTCCTATAAATCATGGCACCACGCACATTCAGATGAATAGAAGGTGGGTATGGATAACATATAGTCAAAGAAAAGTAATATCTATAAGCTTAATCATAAGCACAGGTGTGCACTGTGCAACACAGCTGAAGTTAGTGAAATGATAGAGACAGTTTAAATCGACAACGCGACCCTAGATTATTTTTAGATGTAGCAAAGACTATCCGAATGATCTCCCAATATTCACAGCAAGGTCTAAGTACGATTTATCTGAGGTGGTCTGGAGAATATAACTAAGTTGAGGTGCCAGATTTGTAGTTAGTTTGAGCAACAAAGACGTTTTTGAATTGCCAGATACCTATTCAGTTTTTATGTACCATGCTTCTTAACTGATTTCAGAACTTTAGAAATAGAAAGATGAGTACATTTCCACCACGATGGTGATGAGTTTTGCAATATTGACCAAAGGAGACGAACAGATGTAAGTCATCACCTTTCCCAATGCGATTCATTGTGTTCTGCTGTGTCAGAAGAACAGCATCAGGATTGCATCTCTGAACAACAGAAAGACCTACAGTTTTGAACCAACAAGGATTCAGTTTGTCTATGGTGGAAAGATAGGCCTGGCAGTAATGAGTATGACAGGAACTATTATAAGGTAACATTTCATCAGCTTGGTTTGACTAAAACATTTCTTATCATACCCTCAATGTGATCATGATGATGATGTGTGACAAGGACTAATAACTTTTTTGGGAGGGAATCGACGAGATCTGCAAGCTGAAGATGATAAGGATGTAATTGTTCAGTAGAATGGAAGAAACAGTACATGAAAATGGATGGCTTCTACTCAAATTCTAATAAACACTTGCATGTTGCAGACCTGCAACCGTGCAGGCAAGAGCTATCAACAAAAGCCATTGGTACATTTCAGCAAGCTAATGTTCTAGCAAGAAGTTCCCAAATGATTTTGTCCCTGGTGCCATCCTTTTTTTTTAATTCTACTGTGATAATACGGAAATAATTAGGCACAAGCACTTGCCTCATAAAGCTGGGGCCAAGAAGAAGGTGTCAGTGTTCTGTAATAAAGACCTAGTATGGAAGAAAATGTGTAGCAATGAATAAGAGGGAGCACCCTATGAAATCTACAACGATCTACTACAATAATTAAAGCAAACAAGTCTAAGTAAGAACATGGGTTTCACAAGGCAATGAAGTTAAAGATATTTCATGAATGACGATTTTTTTATAAGACACAATCTGATGAAAATTGATCTTACCTCTGCATGAACCTGAGAGCTGCATCCAGGATCTAAAAGTAGAGCATCCCCACAAGCAAAATAATCAGAACACGTAGATCCAGCAGCACCATTGGTTGCTCGTACTACCACGAGATTAGTCGTGCGGAACGGCTGTAATGTCTTACTCTTCATCGGTACAAGAGTTATTCCAGGTGGGTACTCCTATTGAAAAATTCAGTTCAGGAACGGGGAACCATCTCAGTTCTGTTATCATAGTTATCACTGTTCTCTATAAACGAACTGAAGGAAGCAAAACCATAGATACCTGGGAGGGCAACGCAGGGACAGCTGTTGACAGCTCCGAATTCAGAAGTCCAATATATGTGTTCGGCCCTATGCGATCACTACAGGGCTTTGCTTCAGAGAGCATCCCCAATGCAGACTCCTTGGTCATCCATTTACACGACTCTGCCACGAACAACAAGTGACGGTTAAGCAGTTTAGCGTCAGAAACACTAAAGCATTAAGCATCTGACCTGGTAGAGCATCCAATTTCGACTCCAGTGACCCGACGATGAACACCGTGTTAACGCCAGCGTCCGGACCAAACTCTGCTTCCTCCACGTACTTCAGGAGCCGCCACTCCCCACGCAATCCATCCGGCAAGCCAAATTGATCGAAAATCTGACGAGAAGCAGCAGCTACTTCGTCAAAATTGATGCTATGACAGCCTATGACAGGCAGCCTCCGAAAAATTACCGGTCGAATCGAAGAGACACTTGGAGAGAAGGCAGTTGGTAGTTGCTAAACAACTCAGTTACGAAGAGTAAAACTGCGGTTGGATGGGCAAATGGGTTCCCATGGTAGATCACCTGATCGAGGGAGGCGGAGACGTCGAGGCGTGAGAGGTCGAGGCTGGTGACGGAGTCCGCGCCGGCGATGGCCACCTCCGACCGGGCCTCCCCCACGAGGGGCTTGAGAGGCGCGGACGGGAGGTCGTAGAGATCGCTGTCGACGAAACGCCGGTAGTCCTCGTCCTCCCCGGGCGGGGACGGCGGGCGCGGCTGCCGGACGACGAGGAACTCGCCGGTCGAGGGGACCGTGATCGCCGCCGCGAGCCGGTGGGACGGGGAGCCCATCTCCTCCGCGCCGCGCTGCTGTGCTCTGTGCTGTGAGGTAGTTTAGCACAGGAAGGGTAGTTGAGGAGCGGGCTAGTGTTGGGCGAGCAGCCTAGCTTCATCCGCTTCCGAAGACAGAGGCGGACGGGGCCAGCGATGGCGGCAGACAGGGACCAGGACCATCGTGCTCGGCTGTCGCTCCGTGCCAACGAGTAATGTTGTGCGTACAAAGGAGTAAAGGACGGACGATCAAGAACTGTTCAGGCACGTCAACATCTGCGAAACGTATGTGCAACAAGAACACAGAACAGGAACCCAGTAGCATATACAGTCATCAAGAAAACATGCGTTCGAAAAGGGCCTTTCTACCCCTTTCGTTTTCAGAAAACATGTTCAATCTATGCATATGGCAGTATCAGCATTGTACAGTCGACAGAGTTATGCCCGGAACGGACAGATCGCTTCCAAATCAAGAGATGGCACAGGGGAGGCTTGATTTTCGAAGAATGAACTTTTATTTTCAGGAGACAGAGAGTTGATCTATACACCAAAGAAACGAAGAAATCTAAGAACAAAAAAGGTTATCTCCAGAAACATCGACGGGTTCATTGATGCTGCCACATTACGAGGGTAGCTGAACTTACTGCTCGAACACAAACCCACTGCTGCACTGCACAGTGCACACACCAAGTCACCGACGGACGGCACTCTTGCCGCTCGCTTATTTCTCAAACTACATGGAACTAGAATCCCAGGTCAAGGAGCTCGGTTGTGTGCTTGGGTGCATTCTCAACCACCTAAGTGATGAGCGCATCAATCTACTACACTTAGTTCCCGTTCAATCTCTTCCAGCGATCGCCCTTTGGTTTCCACCACGTTCCCAGCTATGTAAATAACAGCAAGAGCACACACTGATGCAAACCCCAGATACACGGTGCTGATGCCAAACTTGCTGACGACACTCAAGAAGTACAAGCCGATAAAGAAGTTGGAAACCTGCAGAGAAAAAGGAGGGTAAGGACTTGCTGCTGTAGGTTGGTAAAGCCTAGGTTAATTATGCTCACATTGTCCATCATCTTGGCTTCCATAGGTTTTAGAAATTTGAATAAATTCAAGTGCAAGAGCTTCAAGAATTATACATTGACTAGTATACGATTATGGAAATATAACTTTTCACAACATCATCAATGAACCCGTCGAAATTTACGCGAAAACTTATCTACCAGCGCTGTCAATACTAACTACGGAAAATAGCTTAGCATGCCCAAGCATCCACCAATCTTCATCCAAGCAAAATCATGTGTGGTAAATTATGTAACAGAATGACAAAAAGAAAACAAGATATACTGCCATAATGAAAACAAACCACAATTGGTATATCTGCATATGGTTTTATTAGTGCATATATGTCACTCACCCAGTGCATGCCTAGAGATAATGCTACAGCCTTGGCCCTTATTCTGGAGGCAAATATTTCAGGAAGAAGTAGAGCTGGAACAGGACCAGCCCCAAGAGCAAAAGACAGCACATACCTGCAAAAATTGCATTCCAATTGTGTTAAATATTTGGTTTCATACAGACAACCAACATATCGATCAGCAAAGGCCAAACAAGGTGAATGATAAACAACTTACAGAACAGTGCCAACAACAGCAAGAGTCCCAGAATAAGGTGCCAGAGCTTTCCAGGTGAAGGACAATGCTAGGAGTAACATTGAAGCACCCTTCATTGGGGAAAGTAGATGAATATGTCAGAAACCCTCCATTTGATGATTCAGAGAAAATAAACAATTGATCTGTGAACGTGAGGGCATTACCATTCCAGAAAAGCTTGTTATCAGAAGGCTTTTCCTGCCTTGCTTGTCCATTAGAGAAGATGCAATCACAGTGCCTGCAAGTAAATATATATCCCATCAGAAAACACGTTCTGAAATTATTATTGAAATCTTATTGCTAAAAGTAAACTTACCAAAGACATTGGCCGCCCCAACAAGAGCGCTAGCAGCAACATCAGATGCAATGCCAGCACTGCGGAACACCGATGTAGAGTAATATACAACAGCATTTATACCAGCAAGCTGTTGGAACAAAAACAGTGCTGCCCCCACACTCACAACTGCAGTATGAGAAATATATCAGGATACATGTAGCATTTCCACCATAATATCAAATACTTAACATTTGGGTTGTGTGTGTAACATATCAAGACTTTGATCATCTATTACTTTGTGTACATTGAATTGAACATTACAAATGCTATACTATACAATTTTGTTGTGGTTTCAAAATGTTAAATACTAGAAATTAGTAGTCAGTTGTTTCACTCTTTTGTGACTGGAGGGAGTACCACACAGGTCAAAATGAAGCTACCAAGAGAAAAATACACTGGCTACACATTTAGCTTTTTCAGAAGCGATTTATGAGTTACACACGTGCATGGAATTCAAGGCCAATGTAAACACGTAACATAATTATTTGCATGATAAGTAATAAATATGCATTTTGTTTTCACTTACATAACATGAATATATATGTTAACACTTAGCAGTTGCTATGTACCAAACCATTTCATCCCAATAAATCTTGGGAGTTTTAAGACCCATTGCAATTTCTGGTAGTGTGGTAAATATTCTCCAACTCATTGATTTCATTTAATGGATGAGTATATCGATAGAATGTTATGAAGATAACAAAATCAGAGAATATTGCTTCATGCAATTGTTAGGGAACCAAATATGTCAACTCTGAGACTGTCAAAACAAAACTACCTTTCCAATAGCGCTGGCTGAAAAGATCAAACCAGCCAGCCTCTGCCTCCGAAGAACTTTGGCCACTTGCTCTCAGATCATACATTACTTCCGTAACCTTTTCTTTTCCATACAGTCTTTTTACAGCTGATTCCGCTTGGATAACCTTTCCTTGCTGCAGTTAATGTCAGAAATGTACATCTTGAGTATTGTGCCACAGCCTGGTGGCCGAAGTAGACAGTATGGCCAAAGAATTTGCAAACAGAAACCTGGAATAGCCAACGAGGGCTTTCAGGTGAAAAGGCCATTCCTACAGCCAGCAGAATGGATGGAACTACAGCAATTCCAAACATCGTCCTCCACCTGATAAAATGTTACAAATGACAACCATGAATATCATCCATATAACATACCGAATTTGTTGGTATATGCATACCTAGATCTACTTTACACATCTGAAAGGTTGAGAAAATATGTTGATTTCTTCCACTATCCTTAGAATACCATTGCTTTTGGCAATCAAGAAGTAGAGTGAAGCAGGAAAACAAATGAAGGAGCAAACGAAAAACTCACCAAGCAGGATTTCCTGCCAAAGGCAATCCAGTTAACAAAGCTGCTAGAATTCCAATGCAGATAAAAAGTTGATTAACGGAGCCAAGTGTTCCACGGATTTCAGTTGGTGAGATCTGCAAATTACAAGAAGTTCATTTGTTGGAAATGTTAGTTAAAAGATACAGCAGCAATTGAACAAAGATAACAGTGATTGTAACATATCACAACAGCATTGGGTTTTGAACAAAGCAAAATCATCTCTAACATATCACGACCTCAGATATGTAAAGGGGAACAAGAGCAGATGAGATCCCAATACCAATTCCAGCAAGCAATCGACCAATAATCATTGTGCGGACATCTTGAGCTGTTGCACTGAAAATGTTTGTCTGTCAGTTTAACATAAGATAACAGTGTATATCTACATCTAAATAGCTCAAAACACACCTCAAGAATGCACCTAGAGCGAGCGGGACAGCATCCAGGATGAATGTTCTTGTTCGGCCAAATTTATCAGCCAAAGATCCTCCAGTAAAAGAACCTACTGTTGCACCAGCCAGGGATGTGCTAACCACCCATCCTGAGTAACAAACAGATGTCTAGTGAAGCATATGGCAAAAAGATACCTCACATAAGCAACTATTACCATTGAGTGATTCTAGTAATCTATCTACTACTTAGAAAACATGCCAATTGTACTTCTTGGCAGTGTCATAGCTAGAAATTTTTAATTGGGCGTGCACTGGTGTATAGGAGAATTAGACCATGCATGATCTATAGGCCATGTAAAGAGCTGATATCGACTGACATTTGCAAAATCTGGGTATGCCCTGGTACACCAGGACACCTACCCGGCTACGCCACTGTTTCTTGGCCAAAAAAAACATTTGGGCACACCAGTCCAAGTTTCAGATGCTCCTTTACAAACACCAAGAAAAAAGGCAATGCTAAAAGGTACTTACAACTACAATAAGGAAACCAGGAAAGTATGAGTAAGCTGGGCATGTAAAAGTGTGTCGTACCTTGTAAGACAGCATTTTCAGCGATCCCAAGATCCTTGGCAAGATATTCAAGGGCGCCGTTGACCACACTGTAGTCCATATACATTCATGAAATGGAACCATGTTACTATCTAACAGTGTATGTGTATCAAAAGAACAGTGCACAAAAGATGGAATTATTCTACTCAAGCTTGTGATTCATTTTCATCAATTAAAATTCAGATTACAAGTAAAATATGATTTATGCAGTTCTCGTGAAAACACAGTCACCTAGTAGAAGTGACAAAGTACATACCCAAGATGGTAACCAAACAAAATAGCCCCCAAGCAAGCAACACCAACATACGGCAGAACATGTCCCGAGGATTTAACTTGAACCTTCTCCGATGGAATATCTTCAGGATCAACTGTATAAGATAATAAAATGAGTTGAGAGGTTAACAGGGATTTCCATCTGCAGTCTAAACTTGCAGCACCAAAGCTAAATGCACATGACACATGAGCAACATCTATAACACCGGAAGTGATATAGCAATCTATGCATACCCTTACATTGTGGGTCACACAAGATACATGGACTCCATTATCATGCGGGTTTCTTTTCTGAAAGTATTCTTATCCAATTCCTCTGCTTGTTAATAAGTGTTATAGTTTAATTGGGCAACAATACTCCTGCCCTTTCATTAAAATTCAAATAAGTGTGATAACATTGCTACAGATAGTTCCAGGTACATGAATTTCATAGAACTTCACCAAATCCTAACATGTGCAGGTCAACTCCGTTGCATTCGGAACTCAGCTGGCACTATCGCCAGTTTAATGTATGCATGATTTTTTCTGTTGACAGTTGACGGCAAAAGTAATTTCAATTCAACATCAACACACTCACATGACAGAGCCTAACAATCATGCCAAATCCATATAATCAGTAATTCAGGCGTCTCCAAACCTGGACTGAACAATAAGCACAGCAGGTCCCCAACCAACCATACACACCGGACGATCACATCATCTTGTTTTGACAGTGAAAATGCAGCTTTATTTTGACAGTGAGAATGCATCCTGTTAACATGAACCCACATCGCAATTCACGAAAACATTGCCGAGCACAAAACATGCAGTAGCAAATCCATCGACCTCCAAATCCAATACCACGAATCCCCTCACGCAGAATCTAACTGCAGTCAGCACCTACAACGCTCCCTGTCCCCCAGGACCTAACGGCTCCGCTCCGGTACCGCAGCCGTGACGCCAACCCCAACCGCAAACGCATCGATCCGCAATTCCAACGCAACAATCCGTAGCCCGAGACGCACCTGCGGCCGTGGCTTGCAAGCGCCCATAGCGCGGGCTCGAGCGGAAGAGGCCCCCAACGCCGCCGCGCAGGGTGGCCATCTCGACGCCGGCGAGATCCGCCGCCCGCGACCTTAGGCCGGAGCAGCATCCGCCGCCGCCCGTCGCCGTCGGCATCCGCACGCCTCTGGGGTTGACCGCCGCCGGCGACCTCCGATCGCCGCTCCACGAAGTGACGCACCCGCCGCCCTTCACAGCGCAGCGCATCATCCTCTTCCCTCTTAACGGTGGCGACTGTTCCTGCGATCGCACACCATCACCACAGAAAATTAACTCCCCTGTACATATAAAAATAGAAAGGGGAGGTAAAAAAAGCCGTCGTAATTCGGCGTTGACTAGCGCAGACTGCTAGAGTGCTAGTGGTAGCACTAGTACTAGTAGCTTGAAGATTGGGAAACGACTTCGAGTGATGCGAGAGCTCGCGGCGGACGTACAGTACCTTGGAGTAGAAGCTCTGGAGAAGAGTGGGCGAGGTCTCGATTTGGGGATTGGAAATGCGATTATAAAGTAAGATGGGATGATGAGGGTTGAGGGAGACGGAAGAGGACGATGCCTTCGCGGGATCCGATAGTTGCGAGGCAGGCAAGTAGCGGATGAGGCCGAGTCTGCCAAATCCCTTTTTATCCTCGCCGCTTCACGTTTGCCTTTTTGGGTTGCACGGCTGGTGGGTAGGCTACACGACTAGTACACGTCTGCACCCACGCGACGCGAGGGGTCGAGGAGGGCTTGCCGTGCTGGCAACGACGCGTGCGCCGGATAAGAAGCGTCCGAAAATCGATATTGTCAGTGGCTCAGTGGGGGTGCACGGTGCGGCATCACCATCGCCAGGTGAAGGAAAATATGGGCCGTTTATTTGCACTGGAGTCGGGGAATCCGATAGGGCCTGGTTCGCCGTGCTACAACCTGGCCCAATCTGAAAATAAGTAATCAATCGGCCCAGTGAAGCCCACCTAAAATGATCCAAGTCCTAAATCATCTCGGTCCGGGACTTTTTTCAGGCCTGCAGAGCTAGCCCACCTAAAATGATCCAAGTCCTAAATCAGCTCGGTCCGGGACTCTTTTTTCAGGCCTGCAGAGCTCTATGTCTGCGCTATGTTACTCAACAGCTACTTATTCTATTTACCCTCAAAAGAAAAGCTACTTAATCTATTTGATTTTTTTCAATTTATGAAAAGGAAGCTGTTTATGAGTCTGCTCCATCTGCTGCTGCTGCTTTCATTCAATCATTCTGCAGTGCCAGAGCAAAATGGTACACCTATGTCCTCGTTTCAAAAAAAGAATGAAACTCAGAAGTGATGTACTGTGAACTGAAAGAGCTCAATTTTTAATTCTGCGAAGCCAAGGACGGCTGGACTGGACAATCCTGTAGTAGTACTCCCTCCGTCCCACAATATAAGTATTCGTTCACATTTGACCGTTCGCCTTATTTAAAAAATTATAAAAATATTATTTATTTTGTTATGACATGTTTTATCATCATATATATTTTAAATATATCATAATGGTTTTATATTTTTATAAATTTTTTGAATAAGGCGAACGGTCAACCGTGATGCGTATAAATCGAGAAATGCTTATATCGTGGAAGGGAGTAGTAATTTGACTCGGCAGAGGCATGCCACGCATATCTGCTGCTGGGAAGAAGACAAGAGGCGCCGATGACGCCAAATTTTAATAGTGGATATGCAGTATGCTCCCAGGATGATAACTTAAATTTAGGCCTGACGCTGCAATCACTGATAGTGTTTCTCCAATTGGAATTGTTGTTCTAGACTGTCTAGTGCTTGCCACGGCACACATGCACACTTTTCCCTTGGGATGCTCGTATAGTCGACAGTCGTCAGTCAAATGTGGCTTCTAGGTCTGCTAGTCAAATGAACAATAGTACAACGTCCGTCGGTTTTTCTCAACGAGGTGAAGGCAAACAGCAAGATGTCGCACGAATCCGGGGGGCAAAAATAAAAGGCTTCTCATGCTCCTCTTTGCATTCTTTAAGTAATAAAAGATCTAAGCAAAGTGTACGGATAATCCTTAAATTTATACCTAGTTATCTAATTCATTAGCTATGATTGAAAGACTAGAGGAGCTAGTTATGATAATTCATAGACAAATAAAGCGCAAAAATATGCAGCTAATAATTCAAATGTCTTCAATGGGGGAAAAATGAGGCCATGCGATTTTTGTTTTTCTCATACTCTAATGAACGATTATGGTTAACAAACGTAAGGACTAAGGTGTGCTGTGTGCATTTTAAAAATAAAGATATTGGCGGTTTATGTTTTTTTAGAACCGCTGGTATACTTTTTTTTCTAAATTTCGAGCATCATTTAAGTCACTAACTAGGCATTTTTCAAAAAATTTACGAACTAGGAGTAACCCATGTGGCAACCGAATGGATCGGCGGATCGCGTCGTTTCTGCCGACGCAACTGCACTAGGCAGTAGCTAACCTCCTGTACGTACGCTAGTTAGTACGTAGCAGCTGCCAACGCCCGTATCGTGATTCCTCGTCGTTGGATGCAAATCTAGACGCTTTGCTGGCGCATCAACCTGTTCGCTACGTACTTACTATAGGCCGCCGTATCGTAAGTGAGCAACGATCTTCGAGCGCGTCACGTGCAAAGGCCATTTAGCACTTCATCAGCAGTAATATTTTATCTGTCGAACGATCTAACTTTTTAGCAGCACTCCATTCCTCAACGATCTAGTAACTTTTTACCCGTCGAGCGTTTTCTTTTTCGGGTTCTCGTCGAACGTTGATCCGAAGTCCCCGAGCCGGTAATAAACCACCAAGCAGGGGAGGGACCGTGACGCCGACGCGAGTGGCCTGGGGTTGCCTGGCTTGGAAAGGGGGAAGAGCAGCGAGCGAGCGGGCGCCAACGGCTAGCTCGGTTTGAAGTCGGGAAAAGGGCCCGGCGGCCAGCTCAGAGCACGGGCACGGACGGCTCGGACGCTCGCTCGGGTTCTCTCGCCACTCATCCGACAAGACCACCGACCTCGGCCACCGCTTTCCAGCTGCGAACCCCACCAGGCCACTCCCCCCACGGCCCACCACGCCAAGCCATCGGAGTGATCTGCTGCCAGGCCCGCGCCAACAAATGCGGCCGCATCGATTTGTTGGTTCCTGCTGAGCTGCTACTACTACTCGTCGTATACTTGCTCCGGCTACGAGCTCCGTGTAATAATCACGCGGATCAACGAACGATTAATTCAATTCCCAGCCGTGTAATTCAATTCAAGGCCCGGCCGAAAGGCCTATTACGCGGTATACGAGCGGCGGCGTTGAAGCCGCTTGAAGGAGCTACACGATCGCGTACGCGCGCCGTGGCAATCGGAGGCAGTTGCTTTGCGCTAGAGAGTAGAGATCGGTGGTTGCTAAACATGAATGCGCCGAGACTACGTACACGAGATCGCGATCAGCTATCTGCTGCCCCGGTACACCAGCGCCCACAGCCCAGCCGGTAGATACTACTGCTACCAGATACGTACCTGGAAAGCAGATTTCTCGCGCTCGTTTACAGATCGTATATACTATGCTCTACTAGTAGCACAAACACGTATCCCATCAATTTACAGATCGTATAAAAATAATCCACAGATCTGCCCCCATGATGGCCATATCCGGATGGATATCGTTCAGAAAGAAAGAAAAAACATCGTTTCAATGCGAATTAACCCCGATCCCGGTAGCCATTAACACGAGTTTATAATTCGGAACGGAGTACATACACCACCGCTAAAGCCGCGCCACGATCCGCCCAGTATAACTTTCCTGTACGCACGGTCCGGCGGCAGGCAGAGGCAGGGCCGCGGCTGCACAGGAGCCGTGCCGCTGCGCCCGAAGCCCCACCACCATAAAACCCCCCACCACTCGCAGCAACCAACTCGATCGCCTCCCCCATTTGAATGTGAGAAAGAGAGGGAAACCGCCCACTCCCCAGAGCCAAGCCGGCAGCGGCAGGCAAGTATCCCCAGCCAGCTATCCGCCGCCGGCCCGGCCATGCCGAGATCCTCCACCACCTCCACCCCCGCCTCCGGGTCCGGCTCCAAGCCGATCCTGGGCAGGGCGATGGCCACCATCCTGGCGCTGCCGCTGACCCCGATCTCCAAGGCCAAGGGCGGCCTGCTCCTCTTCAAGAAGCGCGCCTCCTCCGCGTCCGCCGCCGCCAGGCGCCGCTGCCACAAGCCGTTCCGCCACTACAACTACGCGTACGTGGGGGAGTACCAGTTCTCGCCCTCCCGCTCGCCGCTCCTCCCGGGCCCCCCGCCCCCGGGGCTCACCGCCTGGCGGAGGGCCGCCGCCAAGAAGCGCCGGAGCCGGGCGCGGATGATCCTCGCCTCGCTCTTCTGCGGCGGCGACGAGCTCGACGTCGCCGTGCTCGACGGGCTCGCCGGCGACGGGAGCGACGCGCGGTCGGACAGGGAGCAGCTGGTGCTCGCGCCCGCGCTGCAGTGGGGCCGCGACGACGACGACGCCTACGCCGACGACGAGGAGGAGGAGGGGGAGGAGGTGACGGAAGAGGTGGAGTACGGGGACGACGGGGACGAGGAGGTCGACGGCCGCGCCGAGCGCTTCATCCAGCGGTTCTACGCCGAAATGAGGCTGCAGAGGCAGAGGTCTCTGGTCCAGCGCCGCCTGCTCTAAACGGCAACTGCTGCTGCTTGTTACTTCTCCATCAGCATCGGGTAGTAGAATCAATTGATCGTCGCTGCTATCTTAGCTGCAATTCGTTCGGCTAATCTCTTCGTTTCGTGCACCGTTCGTGTTACCGTTGTTTTGTCAGGTGTGAGTTTGCTGTCGCGGTCCGTAGGGGGAGAGATTCGTCTCCCCTGCTGTAGTTTTGCTGTAATCCATGTGTTGCGATTTCCGTTTCTGTAGTGTTTTGAGTTTGTATAATTATTACAAATCGTGCGTGTGTTTTTGTTCGCACAAATGTTAGTTTCTGCTTCAAATTTGTGATCATGGGTTCTTTATTTCGTAATTGGAAAGGAGCGGCCAGAGTAGGTGACAGAGCAAATCATGGAGAACGATCAGCATATATAATGTGGGGATATCAATTGGAGGTCAAGTGACAAGTGCCTTGTATCCTGGATAAATTAAGCTGATCGAGGAAGGCCTTTTGACAAAACACTGCTTCGAGAACTGGTGCTGATTTGTTCTCTCATTCTCGCCTGTTTCCTGCCAAGTTATACTCTTGACCTGACACTTGACAGTGGACAAATGTACAAGTTCAGAAAGCTGGGGCATTTGGATTTTGAATTCCCTTGGTTTCACGTGAGATTAATTTGCGGTTCAATCAGTAGCAAGCTGGTGTTTCATTTGCAAATCGTCATGCCAAAAGGTAGAGCATTTGGATCTCGGTTTCACGGAGATTCAGAGTGGGATCCGAGAGCAGAACATGTATCAACATTGACAAACCAACGGTTACCCAAGACAATGTATCAACATTGACAAACCAACGGTTACCCAAGACATGCGTGACACTAGATCCGGCAAAAGGTGCCTTTTTCGTCATACACAACAAAATGTACCCTGGCGTACAATGCCATCAGTTGGGTAGAAAAAAGCGGGCAACGAAAAGGCCACAAAAGTGTAAAAATAGGAGACACTTTTAAGCTTTAGCACGTTTCCATTAGAACATACAGAGGGGGCAAACAACCGGGCCCTTCAACCTTACATGATTCTGTACAAAATTTACTGCAGAGGATTACACACATATCTGCAGTAACTTATTTATCCATAATCATGCGAGCAGAAGTCCAAACATGTCAATATCTAACATAAAGCAGTCAATTCGTCCGTTTCACCATAGGTCGAGTGCAAACTCGCCAACAAGCGCCTCAAGAATGTCGTTCTCTATTGCAATGCTGATATCAAATGCTTCAACCTTATCTGCATCCCACCTGGCAGTAACTTGGTCCACTTCTTTGTCAGATACTTGTCTAAGTGCAGTCCCCCTCGAATCCCTCCAGTTGCTGATATCTTCCAATACCTGGGACTTCAACAGATCTCTGCCCAAACTGAGCGGCAATTTCAGCCAAGCCTTGTATCCACATTTGCCAAAATTGCAGAATTTCGAATCCAATGATTCTGCAATGCAGTCGAACAGGAAGTTGGTGTGTTGATACTTGTCTTCAGTAATATCTGAATACTCTCCTCCACCAAACATATCCATAGTGTTCTCCAGCATTTCGATGACCAAAGGATGGAGGTTACTGCCCAAAAGCAGTTCAGCATTTGAAATAGCTGCTTCAGTGATGTGGAGCCTGGATTCTAAGAATTTGGAATCATGTGTAAGAAAATTCTGTGAACACAACAAGTTGTCATTGTCATGAAGTGTTTCTTCAGCATCAGTTTTCCTTGTATCAATTGACATTGCTAAACTGACAATGTCAGACTCCAAATTAAACAGATCTTCCATCTTGTTCTCAGTTGACACAAACAAGTCTTTTTCTGAAGGAAGAAGAATATAGAGTTCATCAGTAGTACACCGCAAGTGCTACCAAAATTGCAGGAACAAAGCTCATAGAACACATGCCCAAAATTTACAGGCTCATTCCGTTTTGCCACTCAAAATAATCCAGAGCAGTCAATTATAAGCTTTTTTTTTTGCTAGACATGAAAACTCTAGACCAGTTAAATTATGGCTTACAATAATTAAGCAAGCATTCATACCTTAGCATGGTTGCACGTAATTTTCATAATTGTTGACATTGACAAACATGGCAATGGATTGGCATTACATCATTCAAGAGATACCACATCAGTCAGTTTTGGTCTAGGCAGAATTTGGTTCATTAAAGATTTCAGAAGTACATTCAATAACTCCCAGCACTAAGCAAACAAGTAATACGATTATCTACTGTAAAAGTCAACATAGTAGAAATGTTTACCATTTTTTTCAACTGGACTTCCTAAAGAAGAAGCATCATTTGAGAAGGATGCTTCAAGGACTGAAGTTGGACTCGGCTGATTGGGCTCGTTGTTCAATGATGTAGCAGAATCAATATCCTGTTCACTCTGTATAATGAAAGACTAGTTAAGTCATCAACTTTTTACAAAATTGTTCTGGAAGTAACCAATTTAGTAAGTAGTTAATTCAGTAATCTTTAATGGCAAAACCATGGAAAACTGTGGACTTTGGCAATAGTAAGGAATCGATGCGGACACAGATGAATCATTCATTTCCACAAAATGGTTTCCAATGTAGTTGACAACTGTCCAAATAACATGAAAGAATAATTCATCATGATGACAGATTTCAGCATAAGAAACATGTTGTCGTAATTTTTTGTACAAGACCAAGACCAAAAACCTTCAATGCCAATTATTGCATAAGAATGCATGCAGAACAGATATCTAATAGACCGTATAAATGGACGCATGAACTGATAATCTTTGTACCTTAACGAGTAGGAATTATCATATAGTAAAAGTTACTAGAGCAATATTAAACATCATACTGGTTCATGTAACACTACAGCTACCCCATGCATTTACTAACCAAATTGGAAAAAGAAATGACATGAATTGAAAAGACAATTACGAATCATCATGATAGGCCATAGTAGCATTTATTGCAGGAACAATAAATCAGAAGCTCTGAAATAAGAAGTGGTAACAATAAAGAAGGATCCCAGCTTCTAAAGTCTAAACTGACCTGATAACACTTCTGAAAATCAGGTGATTGATCATTGGAGAATGTATAACATGACCGATCAATGCAGTCAATATTTCCATTGCAACTTATGGGTGCTGATGCATCAGAGTAGTTGCTACTTTGGGAAATTGAAGGGTTCACGTCATTAGTAAGAGCAGAAATGAGCTCTTGCAGAACAGGGGCAGTCAATTTTCTTGGAGGCATCTCACTTGATGTGAACTCTATCCTGTCCGACAAGCCAAGCTCAATGATTTTTGCTTTCAACAGCCTGCTAAATTCATCTTTCTCGGAAGCAGCCGTATCAGAAGGTGAGGCTTCCATACATTTGGTATCTGGAACCGGCATTTGAGCACGAGTTGTATCATGTGCTACCCTACTTTGACACCCACTCTTCAACTCATTGCTGCATGACGAAGCTCTGGCCACTGGCTTTGAGGATGATCTAGAAGCATTTCTGGCTTCCCTGTTACTGGCTTCTGTATCACGGCCCACCTTCCGTAGTCCCCTTTTCGGCCCTGATCCATTGCTTGAAACCCTGGTTGTCGATGCCGATCCACTTCGGTTGATGACATCTCTGCGCGTGGTGCTCCCTTGTTCTTGTCTGGCGATCGAACCCATGAACTCTCTTCTTGGACCAGAACCATTTTGTTTTTGTGTTACTCTCCTACCAGCAGATACCAATTCACCAGGACGCCCAGCTGGGCGCGTCGAATCTGCTATTCTTCCAGAGTTGACACTCCCTGAAAACTCAGGCCGAGTGGGTGTTGCTCGTTTGCGCAACCTCTCAGCTCCACTTTGCACAACAGTGGCACTCGATCTAACCCTGGCACAAGTTCGCATTACCTCATCTCTTACTCTACTCTCCTTTTGCTTGGTATCCAAATCAAAGCTGCGTTTGCTGATGTTTCCATCAGCAAAATCCATTGTAGGCAACACTACAGTACTGGTACTGATCTCTGCATTGGCATTGTGAATGGAGCGCTGCTCGTGCCTACGCGAGACAGCAGCGCTGTCACGACCCGTCTCCGGCGGAAGAACTGGAGGCTGTACCTGTACCCGTGCGGACGGCGTCGACAGGCTCTCAGAGCGGGATAGGAAGTCGTCGGCCATGCCCGAGCCTTGAAGCAAGGCGCCGGAGTGACCGTCCCTGCGGTGCTGCGGGGACGAGCAGGCGTACGCGAGCGCCAGCTTGGCGCTCGCCCGCGAGCTGGCTCGCGCGCCCGGGTCCAGCAGCTTCGCCGCCGCGGCGTGCACGAGCCGGGTCCGCCTCGGGCTCCGCGCCGGCAGGTCGGCCCCGTGGTGGCTCCTCACCATCGGCGTGGCGGGCGCAGGCGCAGGCGCGGGAGCGGGAGCGGGGGCGCGCCGGCTCCGGCTCGTCGGCAGCACGAGCACCACCGCGGAGTCGTCGCCGCCGTCGTCCGGGCGCGACGCCGCCTCCACCTTCCTCTGCTTCTGCGGCCTCGGCGGCGCGGCGGCGGCGGGCCACGACTCGAGGCCCATGAGGCGCGCGACGACGCCCGGGGCGGCCCCATCGGCCGCGCCGGCGGCCGGGTGCGGCCGCGGCGCTGGGGGCGTCGGCGTCGGCGCCGGAGGCAGGCGCGGGAGCCTGCGCGGGGAGGAGCGGAGCGACGACGGGAGGAGGCGGCGCGGGGAGAAGAGCCTGCGCTTGCGCGCGAGGCGGCGGTGCCAGTCAAGGAGGTAGAAGAGGACGCCGCCCGCGCAGCCGCCGCCGCCGGGGAACGGCGACGGCCGCTTCTCCACTATGGCGAGGCTGCTGCTCATCGCTCCTCCTCAACGGACCTGCTGCCAACTAGGTCGACCCGTGCCAGGCCGTGGTGCCTCTCCGTCCGGGACGGGGCCCCCGTCCGTCCTTTTACCGACCCGTGCTTCGGTCCGGGAGTTGAAAGGTGTTGTAGCTGGCACGCAACGGCAGCTAGCTCGCTCTCGTCCTCCGCTCCGCCTCGGCACGCGCCGCGAGGAGGAAGGTCCAGGGAGGCAGCAGGATCGAGCGCGGCCCCGCTCGCCCCCTCCTCTTGTCAGCGAGGGAGAAGGTGGCGACCGGGTCTATCAACGGAGGCTGGGACCGTGAATGACAGGTGGGCTCCGGGCTAGCGCGGGCCCAGGTGCCGGTGGGAGGAGGTAGGCGGGCGTCGCGCGGGAGGGAGGAACGCGTCGCGAGGAAGCCAGATGAGCAAGCAAGCAGCCTTTTTTCCGCTCGCGCAGGTCAGCACGGCAAGCGAGGCGGTGGAAGGAAGAAGGACCGGTCCTGGGGGAGGACGATCCGTTCCGACGATGGGCATGGAAATAGGGCAGCGTCGTGTGGGGCGGTCGAGTACAGCACGGTGAAATGGTGGCGGCAGGTTGGGCGTGTGTGTTTCAGCCCTCGGCAGAGAAAGGTGGAGATCAGGCGGTGGTGATGGACATCAACGCACGGCACCGGACGATGCCAATGGCAGGCAGAGCCTTCCCTGATCCGCTGCTGCTGCTGGCCTTCAACCTTTGTGCCGGCGGGAGCGGCGGCGGTCCTCGGCTGATAAGATAATACGACGGCTAGATTATCCATATGGGCATTATATGGCCGCCTGTTGGAGAAATTCGTGGCTTTTCCATTTCCCTTTCGAAATTTTCTCAGCTATTAGTCCAGTCTCAGTGCAGGATTTCATCACACGGTTACCTAGACCAGAAACTAGGTAACTGTGCCAGATGAGTTTCATGCTGATGAAACCCCTCTCACATCCATGAAACTTTTCACTCTCTCCTCTGCCACATCAGCACATTTAATGACATGAAACTTCCATGAAACCCCACTGAGACCGGCATCGGTGGCCAGTCAAAAGCTTGAAAAGAAATACTATCCCACCCGAAAAGCCAGAAAAGTCGGAGGCAGAAAACATCCATCAGTGGCTGAGAAAGGTCCGTGTCGGACCACCGACAGGGGCGGAAAAAACTCGTCGGTCACTCCCCATGGCTCTCACGACGTAGTCGTGCTAGGTCAGGGCGCTGTGATCCACTGCGTGTTTCATGCGTAACTAGACGGGGACGTACTACGTAGTAATGGCGACGGGATCGTACGGACAAGGGAGAGCGCGGGAGATAGGCGGGCAGGCGTCGTCGCGTCGAGTCGACACGAACACGAGACGAGCTCCCTCCGCGTCCGCGCGTGCGTGCATGTGCATGGCCGACGGACGGATCCCTTCGTGCGGGCGGGGCGAGACGACCGGTCACGGATCCACAGCACGGCCCGCGCACGGGTACGGGTAGGTAGGAAATGAGGAGGTGGGAACAGTGGGCTCGAGCAGACAGGTCGGGCAGATGACAACACGCGCGAGCGCGTCCTTTTCCTCGGCTTCTGACACCCGTGTCCGCGCAGCGGACGCCTGCGCGGCTGGCACTGGCAGGCGGTGGCAGGGCTGATAGGGGCAGGAGTCAAAGCGTGGCGCTCGTCGAGAAGCGAAGCGAAGCGACTCCGTGATGCGGACGCCGGCGGGGCCACGGGCCAACAGTGGCAGTGCCGGCCCGCTGCTGGCCGCGGCGGCATCCGCATGATCGGCCGGATCCGCACCGACGCCGTGTCGCCGACACCGGCGCTCGGCGGGGGCAGTCGCTTCTCGCGGGAGCGACGTGTGTGTTCTGTTCTCACACTCTCACACCAGTCACTCACCGCAGGCCCAAGGCGGAGTCCCAGCACCACCAGCGAGTAGCCTGGAGTGGCGGCAGAGTGGCATGGCCATTATTGCGGTTTGCTGCCTCGGCAAGCAAATGTTCCGCGGTGCTTTCCGTGCTATCAAGCGAGCTCGGGATGCGACAAGTGACTCTCCGGGAATCTGCAGTGACAGTGACGCGCTGTTCAGTTCAAACATCGAATGTTATTGTAACATTTCTCGGTTTATTTATGATAATTATTGTTCTATCATGACCTAACTAGGCTCAAAAGATTCGTCTCATCGTGTACATCAAAACTATATAATTAGTTTTTTATTTACCTACATTTAATACTCCATGCATGTGTCATTTGCTATATTTAACTAGTAAAGGCACATGTGCGCACGCACATGTATAAAATAAAATAAATTAAACATAACATATACAATATAGTTGCAACCCGCGTGGCACACCACGCGTGCTAAACTCTCTTCTATACATTTGTCTCAACTTATGTGCCACGCACGTTTATTGATGACATATATGTACTAAACATACCAACCGTGCGAAGCGCTTTTAAAAATACTTTATATTCGCTCTTTCATGTATAGAGAGCTTTATGTATTATCAAAACTTAATAGTTGGCATTTATCTATATAAAGAAAAACTTTCCGTTTATTGTCTATTAGTAATACGAGATAATTGTGTGTAGACTTGGGTACAAATGTGGGTATATTTAGGTGGGTCCTTTTTCGGGTGAAAAAAGTTTAGCGGGGAAACAACTAAAAGAGCCTGGAACTGTCAATTTTTTGTTGCGTTTTTTTGTTCTTTCCTCCCACCAAAGCCTGACAGGTGGGTCCTCTGTGAGAGGGTGGGGGTGGATTTTTTGGTGAAACGTGTTTTCAATTCTCTAGGATCCTTTTAGTATAGATAGATGTTTCGATGTGATGTTCCATGCATGTGGCATTTGTTATACTCCGTATTTAATGTTTCAATATGATGTCGATGTGATGGAAAGTTTGAAAATTTGGGAACTAAACACACCACGAAGTATTTTTCACGACAAGGGGTGGAGCACTTCCATCGCCTCGTCGCGTCTCATGGGCAGCTTTGCCTCCTTCCTTCTTCATGTCTACAGTTCACAGTTACTTTTCAAAAAGAAAAACAAATAATGCAGTCCAGTAGTCCATGGACAACATCGCAAACAGGGGCGAATCCAGCGGTGGGGCGGCCGGGGCTAGAGCCCCCTACCGCCATCTGACTCCATTGCTGCCCCACCAACCCCCCCTCCCCCCAAAAAAAAAAAAATTGGAGGAAGAAGAGAGAAGGGGGGGCTGAGGATGAAGGAGTGGCAGCCCCTCCTTGCCTCAACCGTTGGATTCGCCATTGATCGCAACAGTACTAAGATGAGTGAACTGATGAGTGCTTGCGGTTTGCTCGAAACGGATCCGTGATGCGCGCGTCATGGTCTGCAAAATCATTTCTTTCCCGGAACTAATAAATCATGTTGTTTTGAGTGGCACCGCCACCCACTAACCGGCAGACAGCAGCCATGTCTGCTTCAGCTATCATTCATGAGACGAGATGGTGAATGGTGATGCCATCGCGACCAAATTAACCTTCTTGATCTACTAACCGGGGGGGGGGGGGGGGGGGGGGGGGAGTGCCACTGCATGATTTTGTTTTCAATGGGACCATTCATAACGGTAATTTTCTCCTTACTCATGTCGCTTTTTGTAACACGATGCTCCAAGATGGCAAGATCCAAGGTCTTGCCAATTCTTAAGTTAATGGGAACGGGATGCAAGCTGTAGGTGGTGTACGGAGAATTCCCATGGGAAACACCTTGCTCTTGGGCATCAATCGATCTGCTCATCTGTAAGCAGTTCATTGAACTTTTAACTGGTGGTAAATTATTTTTTTCATTATTATTTTAAAATACTATGATATGTAATAATAATTTAATCATATTAATATAAATTTTATGAGAAAGAATGATGAATATTTTATATTATATATTTTGAAAAAAATACTTTATGTGGCCCTCTATCATTCCACATAATTTGAACTTAAAACACCACTTATACATGGAAAAACAAAAATATATAAATTTTGAAAAGGGGTAGATTGGGCTGATTAAGATAGTTATGGGTGTAAAATAAACCAAAATAGATTTTATCTATACTTAAATGTAGTAATTTGGACATTTTACTTACTGTTAAAACAACCAGAAAACCGTAAGTCCATCCCGTAATGACTCGAAGGTAGAGTACATGTGTACTTTCCTATTCTAAAATCTACACGATGCCTTATATTGCATAATGAAGGGATCAGGTACGACGGCATGAGAAGAGTAAAGTCGTTTACAACTATACATTAAGTTGTACTTTTGATAGCGTTGGTTTGCTGCAATGGATATTGGTGTTGGCGGCATACAAAGAATAGGGAGAAATTCCCTTAAGAAACTACATAATCCGCAAAAGGAGTTTGGGAATGTTTTGGAAGAAGGGTGACTAATGCTACACCAAAAAAAAGGTTCTTAAATAACTCTAATTAAATACCTACATTTTTTGTGAAACATTTCAACCTATATTGTCCCCGTCTCCACGATTTCACTATACCTAGCACTGGAGGATGAAATGAAACCAAACAAAAATGTTTTGTGCTATGGCATAGGTGTTCCAATTATGAAAAATATTTTTGAGTGAAGAACCATTGATTCACTTGATGCCAATAATATCCCCTCACGTGTGACAGTGTGTCGTGCCTATGGGGAAGAAGGCATGCACTCCAAGGTCAAAGCTGATCCTACTCCCTCTGTCCTGTGATACAAAGTGTTGAAGGATTCAAAGTTTGTATCCGAATATAAAGTAGTCTAGGTATATTTTTGAGCCGTTGCTCATTTATTTTTTCAGAGTTAGCATTAGTTTGGTCAATCGGAGGATAAGCAAAAGCTGGCTCCTTATTATCTGTAATTATTATAAAAAACAACCATACAACACAAGTTCTCATGTAATAATTTAGGGGTACATGTATTTTCTGCTAGTGTTTTTAACATGTTTTGAAATCTCTACGATGCATTGTATTATATGATAGAGGAAGCATGTACGAACGACATAAGAACAGTAAAAGGACACGCTTTTTTCACATATACTTTGTGACCACATAGTCTCACGGTCATCCCTGAAACCAAGGGTTGGAAGTGGATAAAAGAATCATGATGATAAAATTAACGGATGGATGCCACACAATGTGAACTAGATAAACGGTACAGATAAACCACGTGGAAGTATACACGGGGAGGCCTTGTTCGCTTGACTTATATTGATGGCTTATGATGATTCGTTGTGAGAGAAAAATACTGTTGGCTGATGGCTTATGCTGATTCGTTGTAACAGAAAAATACTGTTGGCTGATAAGCATAAGTCAAGCGAACGGGGCCAAAAGTTGTTTACGATGACATCAGATTGTACTTTTGATATAGTTGGTTTGTTACTGAGGATATTGGTGTTGGCGGCTTACAAAGAATGGGGAAGAATTACCTTAAGAAATAACCTAATTCACAAAAGGATCTGTAGGGATGTTTTAGAAGAAGAGTGAGTAATACCACACTTAAAAAAGTTGTTAAATAACTCTATTTACATACTATATGGACAATATCTATAGTGTTATGAAACATTTAAATATGTAAATTCAAACCATCATGCGCGATTGATGTCCTCTAGAGCAACGTTTTCAGAATTTTTTTGGTAAGTGTAGCATTGCTTGGCGTATATTAGACTATCATTATCCCTTTTCTTTTTATGACAAAAAATTTCGTTATCTGAAAAAGTGCGTTGCTCGAAAAAGGGCGACTTATGGGACGAGGCCCAAAAGGAGGTGTGTTTTGGCCCATCTTGTGCTAACCCGTCTCCGATCCACAGGAACCACACATATTTGCGGCCCATTATTAACCCATCACAAGCGTATCGTCTCGAGATATTTTCCATTTTCCTCCCTCCAAATTCCAAAAAAGAGGCCAAATAAAAATCTTCTGGCCTCTGCGACACAGTGCCCCTATCGCTTCGCTTCGCCGCCGCCATCACCTCCCCTTCCGCTTCCATCGCCCCGCCATGTCGTTGCTCGCCGCGGCCACTCCCACCACCTCCGCTCGCTTTTCCGCACCCCTCTTCCCCTCCCCCCACACGCCCCGCCGGAGCGTCGCCGCCCCACTCCACCGCGTCCGCCGTCGGCGCCTGGTGACCGTCGTCGCCTCCGTCCCCGACCCCGCGGCGGGGCCGGTGGAGTACACGCCCTGGCTCATCGCCGGCCTCGGCAACCCAGGAAATAAGTACTACGGCACGCGGCACAATGTTAGCGCCGATGCGACCCTTCCGTTCCTTTGCATTCCCATTCCCCTCGGCATTTAAGGTGATGGTTCTCACTTCTCACCCTCCATTCCCTCGTGTGATGGCTCGTTTCTAGGTGGGGTTTGAGATGGTGGATCGCATCGCGCGGGAGGAGGGGATCACGATGAACACGATCCAGTCCAAATCGCTGATGGGAGTAGGTAACTAAAACGCCTGCCCCTTCTCCGGATTGTGTTTGTCTGCTAAGGTTCTATGTTCTCCTGCATGTTGGATTCTACCCTTACTGCATGATTTGGGGATTGTCGTTTGCAGTGAAGAAGGTAAAAAAGATTGTAATCATTTTGCTCTGTGCTGATGTTCATGCTAGTGGCATAATTGGACATCGATCTCGGTGGGGCTATTTATGTAATTGTCTGTCTATCAGTGGCTGCAAATAAATAACTATACCTAGATTCGAGCTAAAGTATGGTAGTCAAAGCATTTGACCCATGGAGATTCCCCAATATACTTCTGTTCTGCTAACCGATAGGTTGACTTAAGTAGAAACTTTTTTTGTGTAAGTTTTAGCAAAATAAATCTGAAGTGATTATTTGGTTAGATTGTACGTATTTAATAACATAACGCTTGGTGAAAAGTGAACTGAAAAGCAGTCATGCTTTCTTGTTCTCTGTGTCTTATGTGAATATAAGAAATTTGGCTTACACTTGTCCCCTTTGGTGGGAAAAGTTTTTTTAAGTACCCCATTTTGCTGAGGCACACGCTAACATTGACGAGGGTTCTCTCCCTCTGAAAGTCATGGTGCGATATGCCAATATCAAACTAAAAGCTAAAATGACATATAAGATATTGTCCAAGAGAAAAGGACATAGCATTTTCTCATGTTCATTTGGCATTTGGTTTCCGTTATTGTCCTATTTGATTCAGTGAGAGGTCATGCAGTTCACTTGGTCCAGCATTTTCTTATGTTCATTTGGTTTCTTTTATTTTCGTATTTGATTCAGTGAGAGGTCATGCAGTTCACTTGGTCCTTATTGTAGACAATGTCGTGATGCAGTTCAGTGCAAAGGACCAGAGTCATGATGTACTGACTGAAATTTAAAACTTGGGCTGTTGATCATCCTATCATAAAAGTACAGCCTAGAGATATTAGATATGCATAATGGCATGAGTTCAACGTATTCAAAATAAAATAAAGCTACCTACATAGAAGTATAGGCAGTCCAGTGAACATTTTCTTTTGTAAATGATAATTAAAATTTGTAGGATGTTTAACAGTTACTTACATAATCGTGTATTCATGTTATTAATTTCTTTAACCCATCTTTTGGGTTGAACTTTAGTGCAGGTTCAATTGGTGAGGTGCCAGTCTTGCTGGTAAAACCACAATCATACATGAACTACTGTGGGGAGGCAGTGAGTTACTCTTAGTCTTTTCTAGATAACATTGTTGGCTTCTGAAATGTAAGGGGAAATGATATTTTAGTTACTTAAATAAATGTTTCTTTGGGAATTTAGTTACTTAAATAAATGTTTCTTTGGGAATTTAGTAACTTAAATAAATGTTTCTTTGGGAATTTAGTTACTTGTGGGAAATAATTGCATTTCATATTGCTTGAAATATATTTACATACATATCATATGCCTTTTTTTATTCATATTCTCTGAGACGGTAGGGGACAAAACACGACCATAATTGTGAACATGTGGTATTTCTTTTTCTTTTTGGTAAATGAGTGATCATTTGATGCCTGTTGCCCTGTTCATACAAAATACTGCTCTCGTTAGCGGTATGCATATTAACTGCACAACAGGAAAATTGTCGCTTCGATAGATCATTGACCAAAGCTGGGTTTTAGATATATTATTCATTAATGAGGAACCATTTGTTACTGTTAACACCTTCAAGCTCTTTTTCCATCTTTAAAAATTCCTAGGCATTAATAATTTGGTATCCAATGGTTAAAGTTAGTTTGGTTGAACTGTTGAAGTATAAGTGAATTGCCAACCTCTTCCCATCAGCTTAAGCTTTTGGGTTGAATTGGTTGGTGCATGCATCAAGCCATCAATGAATGGTGCAGCAGAAACATAGCAACTTCATTGATAATCTTCATCCTGACGTGCTTACACATACAACTTCTTGTTTCTCCTCTTTCTTGCTAAAGTATCGCACATCATGTTTTATGCTATATGCTACTAGAAAATGTCAAGACTAGTTGAGATCTGTTATCATTTATAACTAGTTCACTATCCTAACATGACCTGTTGTCATTTGAAGATTGGACCTCTTGCAGCCTATTATCAAGTACCATTACGACACATCCTCTTGGTACTTCTCATTGTTCTTTGATGATCTACAGCCATTTGTCATTATCGCAAACTCAGAAGTTGACTAATGTCTGTGAGTTCCTTTTTTGTTTTCAGGTTTATGATGATATGAGTCTGCCCAATGGTGTACTAAGGCTTCAAAGAAAAGGTGGTCATGGTCGCCACAATGGGTAATATTCAGATTTCCAAACCATTTGTCCAATTCATATGGGCTACCTCATTAGCCAAATGAAACATGCTAGTTCCACTGACATACAGAACACATAAGATTTGGTCAGCCCCATAGTCACCAGGAACGTGGGAAGACGCAGCGTTCCTCGTTCCAGAACCTGGGGGCATTTTTGTTCCTGCCTTGTAAAATCCTTTCGCAAGCAACGTACCACGTTCCTCGACCCCCTCTACATTTAGTGGATTTCATTGTTCAGTAAGCGAGCAAGATAACTGAATTTGCACATTTTAATGCACTAATAGTTCGCCTAGTTTATTTGCCAAATCTAACTCACAGATTTACTTGTCAAATACTCAAAATGTAAGCTACAGATTTACTTATCTTGATATTAATACTGGTAGCTGTACAATCTGATAAATAGTTTGTTTTGAGATATGTTTAGATCTGAAGAACCAATAAATTGAGTTTTTACAGAGTTCAGTAGTTTGCGAGGTTTTATTGTATCTAATACTAATACTAATACTAGAACATGTGGGCGCATTGCTGATGTAACAGTCTTTGAGTTTCTTGACTCGAGATTAGTTGATTGTCGTGAAACTTTGTAATTTTGTGAGGAAGCCGTGATGTTATAATTCACTTATGGACATTATACCTTTGAGATAGCTATCTTTATCATCGTCTCAGTAAATTTCATTACCTTTACAAGAACCATTTTTATCTCGAAACAGGCTACAGAATGTGATTGAGCATTTGGATGGCCACCGGGAGTTCCCTCGTTTATCTATCGGTACACTACTATGTTCGTGCCTTACTTTTCTGTACTTAGTGGAAGTTCATTCCATTGCGTTGTTTTTTATTGTGTATAGGCATTGGTAGCCCACCTGGAAAAATGGACACACGAGCTTTCCTTCTGCAGAAGTTCAGTTCAGAGGAACGAGTGCAGGTATTGCCTTTGCTCTATGTTTTAGCATTCTAAAGAAGATAGGACAAATTTTGATACCCTCTATTTTCATTTGGATTCACTATAGACTGTAGGAAAATAAAAGACTTTCCACCGTTCGGCTGGGTCATCATAATTGATGCATATTAATGTTGGCAATAAACACATCTTATTTTCTATACAAAGGATAAAGACCTGGTTCCATGTTGGATAGACTAAACAGTTTGGAGTATGCCACAGCTATGTTCACTAGAGTCATTAGTGCAGAAGGATTATCCTGATTTATGTGTAGTGTCAACAGTACCAATTCAAGCTGCTATAATGGGGAATAATTATGCAAAGTTGATTCTGGTAAAGAACAATAGGAATCTTAACATTAATTTTATCACTCTAAAGGATAACTGTTGTTACTTATGCATCGGCGTTTTCGTCTGCACTGGTCCACCCTTTTCAGATAGGAACTTTATGATATAGCTGCTCTTGAAGTGTTGATTTAAACCTGTTTTTATAAATTTGATGAAGATTGACACTGCTCTGGAGCAAGGGGTGGATGCTGTGAGGACCCTTGTGATTAAGGGTTTTAGCGGGAGTATTGAAAGATTCAACCTGGTGCAGAAGTACAAGTTCCATAGGGTTTGAGTGCTGGATCTAAATGCCTGGGTTAACTTATGCAAGAAACCTGATACGCTCCAACATCATTGGAAGTGTTGGATGTGGTAATTTGCAGTTTTGAAGTAGCTCCTGGGTGTACTGAGTTGCTGCCGAAGTGTCCTATGGTTCTATAACTCATCAGGGTGTACATAAGGTCCATGCTAGGATTTGAATTTTTCCTAGTGTACAAATAGTGAAATTATATGATTCCTAATGTACTTTGTTGGAGGAGGAGGGGCCATGGCCCCCTTTGGCCTCAATGAAGCTCCGCCACTGCAGAAGGTAGTCGTTTCTCTATATTTTCTTTATGAGAACATGTGGTTGACTGAAGTTGGAACATAAAATAGGTTAATTTTGACTGAGGCCATGTAAAAATACTCATTTCTTCTGTAAGCGAATGACTAAGGCATTTGAATATGATATAAAAGAGAAAATATAGATCATTTTGATCCTCGCTTTTGCTAAGTTTGATTTCGTCCATGCAAATACATACCAGCTGTCCTTGTTGTGGATAGTTTCGCTGCATAGCGATCGCATAGGTATATATTTTTTTATATCTGTCCGTACAACTCGTTTTCATCAACTTGATGTGGTAAAGTTGTTTAGTAGTGTGCCATGTTATGGTTAGAGATGTCTAAGGCTCTACGTTATCTCGTCCTTTAGAAAATTATTATGGGAGATCCCCAGGACTTCTTTGATAAGGACATGAAAGTGAAATGTAGCTATTATTTTCTTATTCTGGTATGCCAGTCTGAACTTGTCTTGCAAAAGATAGAATACTTGTTTTATGCTACTTATATGAAGGTATCACATATTCTTGCATCAGTTAACCTATACTACCATCTAGAAGAACCTGCGTGAAGCGCTGCAGTGATTAACTTGTATGGGTTTTCTCATGGTTGAACGCCACTTACGGCAATCTTGCAATCTTAAACACTAGGTCTTGAGTAATCTGCTGCATGATAATTTAAGAAGGCAAGGTCTGTTAGACTTTTAGGTGCTGACAGAATTGTTGGACTTCCTAGTTGATAGAGCACATGGTGGAGATAATAATTGGATCACCTTTTTGTTTCATGCATGGATTACCTATACTTAAATTTGTGTGTATGTCTATATGCTGATCTTTAAATGCTCGCAGAACGTACTGGAAATTAGTTGAGTAGCTCTTGACCTAGGATCATTTAACTTTAGTATCACGAGTCATCAACAGGAACATGCTTAGGTGTGGATTAGCACATAATAAGTAGCGTGGACCATACACAGTACTAGGTTCTTTTTTGTAGGGCATCTGTTATGTAATACTAGGTTTGGTTTGTATGTTATATTATCGGTCTGATTTTTCCTAGCGGTATGTTACCCATTTGAATAGCTATATACGCTTTCCTGATTATTCCTTTATTTCATTTTATTGTTTGAATCGTTTCTTGTTATCTTGCTGTATCAATTCATCTTTTTTGTTTAACCTTATGAAATAAGATACATGATTTGGTATTTAAGTACATAAACTTACAAATTCTATGAGTCTGTATGTTAATTATTAACTTGATGACAACTAACAACTGTCAAACTTGATGACAACTGGCTAATAAGTCATTCTACCCCATTTAGTATGTGCCAAATATTGCTAATAATTAAATAGAGGCAGATAGGATCATTTTACCTTTTTGTTAATCTGTCATATGATTTGTAGAATTACTTTTTTTGGACGGAGGGAGTACCGCTCTAGCATCTTGTAGGTTGGAGAAATTGTAATCAGTGATGTTCAGTTCATAAGCGCCCATTTGTCTAAACATAATGAAACTAGATAATTGCTGGAGCAATTAGTGGAAATAGCTTACTATGCATTTTCGTTATGTAACACTACATTTATTAGACCATCTTATTTATTGTGGAAATGTTGAAGGGATCTTCCATTTTGGTTTTAAGAGTTAGGAACAACCCCTTTTATTAATGGAAGACATATAAAGAAGGTTAGTACCATCGTTTAATTTGGTGGGCCTGGACATATTTTATGTATTCTAATCAGATACAAGATATAACTGGATATTAGAGTCTCGTCATATATGACATACAACTATACATAAAGAGAATAGTAATATCTTGATATCGAGTAGTATTTAGTACCAAACAATTATTGATTTACTGTTTAGCAACTCAGTTGAGGTTATACATACCATGCTCAATGTTTGAAGTATGTGTCAAATAAAAAAAGAAAGAAATGAAAGTCCTTCAAAAATTAAAGATGTAATGACTATTAACTCTGTCAGTACTTGATACGGAGATGCACAATACACTTGAAATTTCTTGATTTGAATCTCTATTAATATATTGCTTTGAGTAACAGTTCCCGGGCATTCCTCCTGTGTCTCAATTTTTTCATGCCAGCACTAAGAACTACCATGTATTAGGTATTAGCAAAAGAGATGCGCAGAAGATAGCATCAAAAAAATAGAGAAAACTATGATCTCTACCCACAGAAGCAACAATGGAATAAAAAAGTAACTTGCTCTGATAAAAGTAACCTTTTTACTAGAGCATCCATGTGTAAATGGGCAAACTTAGTTTGAGTGCAGCACTGACTATACTCCATAAAAGCCAGAGATAACTTGTGCTGTGATGTTACGAATAGCAATAAGGTGGCTTGTCTAACACATCACACACCAGATATCATGTTTGTCAAAGGCTTAGTTTTGACTTTGGTTTCAAGACCTAAAAACATTCGTCTAGTAACCTCACTTCCACTACTTTTTGCTATAAAAAAACTGTGCCTAATTCTTTCAAATAACCAAGTGGATTCTAAAGTTTTTAGGATTACATTTTATAAAGCTCTTTCCTCCACCATCACGTTATCTAAACTCCTTGATAATCCCTTTCTTAAAGGTATAACACAACTAGGGCATGAAGTAATCATACATCTAATCCATGTGCATCCATCTGTTGATCACTCGCTTGTGGAGCTTTACTAGATTTATTAAGTGTCGTAATCGTAGCTGTATTAGCTTATTCCATGTTCTATACTGGATCCCTGTGTTTTAAATTATTCTCTGTGCTCTTGAGCTTTAGACATTCTAGACAATTAGATTTTGGTCTAGGTGTTTATTTAATATCTTGTTGCATGTTAAGTATACAGGAGAATCACTTCACATGACTTTAAGTAAAATCCACCCGATCTCAAGTGCTTATTTTATGGAGTTGGTAATGTCACTTGGAGTACTGGAATATAGTTTATAGTCCCTGCCCACATTGCTTGGGTTTATTAACTACCTTTCAAACTTGTTCTGGAGGAAGACATCAAGCTCAATTATTAAGGCAAGTTATTCTTTATTCTCCTGTGGTGGCCCAAAAAGCACTTATGGAGAAAATAAAGAGATATGGTTGCTGTATGTTTTTCTTAGGAGTGAAATTGGTGAGGTCACCCTGGGGATTAAACTATGCTCAAAACTTGTCATTATGGGCCAAAAAGAAGGATTTTTCTTTGAGAGCACAATTTGGCGCGGGGCCCTGCTGGGATTCTGGTGATCTTAAATGTTGCCTACTTTGTGCTTGCAATCAACTAACAAAAATGCTGTGGATGTGACCAGGAGCCTTTGTTGAGGTAACACAACAAACTCAACACAAACTTGAGACCTAGTGACGTGCCTTGCTTTTAATCAAATTCCAAGTGGCATACACTTGTACCTTATCGGAACCTCCATCGAAGTTACCTAGTGGTGTTTTTGTTTTTTCCTGCTGTAATTTAATGGTTGCATCACATGTGTTACTGCATTAGGCACTTTACAGAATAGGGTGCTGACTCAGCAGTTTTGTGAGAGCCACACCAAGCCAAGGACGTGCTATTCAAGGTGAGAATGGGTCAGGAACCAAACCAAATCCAAACCCATCCATACTAATTCTAACATATTTACAAACCAATCCAATCCCACCTATTTAGCATTTGAGCCAAACCAATACAAACCATTTAGCTTTCTCTCATAACCAAACCAAATTAACCGGTTTCAACCCAAATATTGAAACCGGTTTTCACTAACTAATAATTAGGATATGTCTTATGATGTGGGGCCCACATATTGATATAGCTCAACCAATTTACACGGAGTAGCTGACTCTTATTCTGAGACATCTCCAACAAATTTCAGCCAAATTCGCTAAATTTTTATAGTGTGAACGCGAGGTTTTAGTTTTAGGGTCCAACTTTTGACGTGAGGCCCACATGTGGATCTCATCACATAATTTTGCACAGAGTAGCCAACCGTCGTTTTGAGTCATTTACAACAAATTTCAGCCAAATCCGCTAAAATTTTATAGTGTGAACGCGAGGTTTAAGTTTTAAGGTCCGGCTTTTGACGTGGGGCCCACATGTGAATCTCATCACATAATTTTGCACAGAGTAGCCAAATGTCGTTTTGAGTCATTTGCAATAAATTTCAGTCAAATCTGCTAAAATTTTATAGTGTGAACGCGAGAATTAAATTTTAGGGTCCGGCTTTGATCTAAGTCAAAACATATATTTATAACAATGTTTTATTATTTAATCTTTTAAATTAGTCAAACCAATCACAAACCGATCTAAACTAGTTTAAACCATTATAATTGTTAAACCAAACCGAACCAAACCATTACATATCTCAACCCATTATACACCAAACCAGTTAATCCAATTAAAAAACCAAACCACCAAAACCGGTTTCAACCCAAACCATTCTCACCTTGACGTGCTATCTATCTCTTTTTCTAATGTGCCTTGAGACATACCGAAGATCATTCATATGGTAGTTTCATCGGCACAGGTTTTACTCATTTTATATTATTAGACGATCAACATGACACATTTTGTTTTTTTGAATTATTACAAAAGATGGTAAACATTGTGTCTAAGAAAAACAGAAATATGCATCACCAAGCTAAATATTCCTAAGTCCTGACATGAATTATGGAGTAGCTGCTTTTTTTTTTGGCATAGAACATGAGCACAGATGCAATTAAGGGTAGATAAGCTGTGTTCCTTTCGCTGTGAGGGCTAAAGAATGTCTAGATGAGGTACACTGCAGCGCAAGGTGGAGACCACTGGAGCAAGAAAAAGCTATTGACCTATGCAACACCCAAATGAAGTTGTCCCTTGTAGTATAGACCCTAATGTTTAATCAGGGAGCATTGGGATGATTCACTGACCCTATTGTTGTTTTTGGTCATAGACTAGGAAGTGGCTAGTAGAAAGATACAAAAGGATAACAGATGTACCTAGCATTTGATTCCTAATTGTTAGATAGAATAGAATCATCATCAAACAACAGGGTATATTTATCAGCCTTAGTAGAGAACTACCTAGAGACTCCTATACTGGAAGCAATAATGCATTGGTAGGGCAGAAGTTGCCAAATTCAAAACTAGAGCTTGATGACACAATAAAATAGGTCAGCATAATAATTAATGACTAATTCTTGTATTTGGATTCAGTTCTGACATATTCTGGACCAACTTTTTATTATAATGATTACTTGCATTCTCGGATCAAAGTAATATTAATTTGCATAGGTTGAGCTTGAAGTATTATTGTAATAACTCGTGCTCTACAGTTTTTTAAAAGATTCTCGATAACTTATAGTTCCTGACAATTGAAATGGTATCAGAATAGCCGAATATACATATAAATAGTTCGAGAGGTTGGCTTACCAAGTACATTTACATTTTTATTGCACTGTTTCATTTATGCTAATGTCTTTTGAAATCTCTTTTGCTAATATTTATGTGGACTTTTAGTTGATTTGATGAGTAAGTTAGACTTAAAACTTATAAGATAATGGTTGTCTATATGCTGGTTGCTGGCTGATTAGAGTGCATGTTAGATTCCTGGTGGGTATAAACTAACGATAACAGTCCGGCAGAACTTGCATATATTAAAAGAAAAGACCATGTGCTTTGCTGCAAATTGCAGTCTGTGAGGAAAGCAATTGTGATCCCTTACCCACCAACCGTCCAAGCTTCTTTCACACAATTTCTCCTGGAACAAAAATGTAATGGATTTTTCCAAAAGAGGTTGGTATCTTTATGGGGTCCTAGAGTTGTTCATCCTATAAGGAAGCTGAGAATTGGAAGAAAAGGACAAGTAGATGATGACTTTAGAAGTTAAAGAGGACAAATGTTCTTTATAGAACATAGCAACTTGCTTCTCTACATGTTTTGGATTTTGATAGGATCACCACTAGCATGTGGGATGGGCTGGATCGGAACTGGTTCTAACCAACCATTAGCTTCTACCTTTAGTTTTACATTTTTTAAACGGGAAATTGTTTGGCTGGTCACATGGAAAATTGAACAGTGTTTTCAAATTAAAGTATCAGATTTGCTACAATTTCCCTTACTTTATCACGCCGAAGGTTTATATAACTTCTTGATACAGCTTTATGAATTGATTGGCGCGCAGTGGATGATTAGACATGTAATTGATATCAAATCTTGCAAATATTCCTTATGAGTCAAGGTGAACGGCATCAATTCACGTCATCTTGCCTAGCTGCTCCCCTCAGAGTGAGGGGTCTTAAAATCACAAGAGGGTTTGAGATGAAATATGACTATATACATGAAAGGAACACCTCAACTGAGGTTTCCTGATAGGAAATTGTGTGGTAGATAAGAGGGGAAACAAATTTAGTAATCATAATACTTCGAATTTGGCCTATGTAAGAGTGGGATCTATCTCATATAGAATGCAAGGCAGTCATATTTGTATGAAACTTTCCCATGCCACATGATTGCTGTTCTGAAATGTGCATGCGCATAATATTGTGTGATATCTTGTTACTCTCTGAGAGGAGATGGTGATGCGTCCTGCATTTTCATGCTCTTTTACAGTAGCAGCATTTCAGTTGTAAATGTCAATTCAGAAACTCTCTCTATTATTTCTGTTATCGTACGGATGTAGTATTTCACGTGATTGGTTCCTAAGACTTGCATAGTGGCGTACTGTATTGACCTTTATACTGTAGCAACTAAGAACACTGATTTAACTTGAATCATTGATTCAAAGATTATGTCCCCTGATTAAATAACAGGGCTATTACAAATTCTCCATTTTTTTTCTAGAAAAATGCTTAATCTTCGGTTTTGTATAGAAACTAGGCATACAGAGTCATCCAAGGGAAGCTTTCTTTAGTTCTTCGTTGATGAACATTTCTTGCGCACAAGGTATGCTGATAACTTCGCATGGGCTTTTCATGTCAGTAATAATTTCCTTTAGAGGTATATATAATGAACTTGTGACTATTTAATAGATCAAACGGAGGAGCCAGAGAAGATTCGATGCATGTGAGTTCTTATCTATGGTCTCTGCAGTCTCAACTAGAATCTAGGTAGCTGTTGGTATTCTTATAATATGGTAATACATAATCTATTCGATCTTTATGTTCTGTATAGTACTTGATATTTATGGTTATAGATGTCAAAATCAGACGAAAGGTGGCCTCGTTTGTTGCTGTGAAATGGGCTATCAGGTTAACGGATCCAAAGTACCCACGGAAGCTATTAAATGATTCTTTGACTCTTTGATTTGTTATGGATGTAAGCATGCTTATATTAGAGGATAAAAGGTACATATAGGCATAGTTTATGGTTACCAATGCAATCAAGTATTTGATCAACTTGGCTAACCTGAAACCATTAAAGTAGAATAAATGTCCATTAGCCAAGCATGGTTAAAACTACAAGAGTAAAAGTAGGTCAGAATAAAGCCATCATAGATGACAGCTATATAACCACGTATCCTCTGAGTAATACCAAATGATAATATATCACTGAAGATATAATATGCTTTTTATAACCTCAATCGCGACCTCCAAGTCATGTTTTGTTAATTGAAAGGGATAGGAAGAGAGGAATAGATGGGAGCCAAGTTTGGGGGACAGGGTGGGCCTTGTTTGGAGGTTGGAGAAAGACTTGGGAGAGAGATGAGAAGGGAATTTTGGGTGAAAGCAGACACACACAAAGAAGCTTTCGTGGATGGTGGAGACGAGATTGCGTTAGAAAGAGATGCAAAATTCTAGCTTTCTCTGGGGTTAGTAGGATTTGGGGAGATTTCTTTCCAACCGGGTTGAAGCAAAAGTCTAACCAAAAAGTTTGCTCATCTGAACTCATATTAGTCATATAGATGCTGGAGACACTGGCTTGATGTGCTGTGCTGTCCCAACTAGTATAGCCATATGTGAAAACGCACGGAAAGGGAAGAGGTGATCTTTGCGCACTAGTTACAGTTGAGATCTGCAGAGCCCGCCCACACTGATCATGCTGGACACTAGAAAAGTTGCGCACGAACTGAAATACCTGGTGGTTCCATTCTCCTTTTTACTTCAAGTCAAACATGATATTCTTCTGAGAAGGTAACTATATAATTAGCGTCAATAATTCACTGAAAGCACTGTGATGGCAAGTACAGCTACAAGAAGACCGTCGCAGTAGCTTGGTTCTTAAGTACATCTTTTCTATGTAGACATGACTGATCCAAATTTAGTAGGTAAATTAAAGAAAGCGGTAATTGCACAAGAATTAATATCATATATGGTTGGTTATTCTATATATAATGATCTGAGGTGTGCTGCTCGGTGCTCACTAACTAGCACTAGCCTATGTTCTACTCAAGTGCACACGAAAGCCATGGAACATGCTTGAGAAAATTGTCTACCAAACATTTTTTGTTAGTCGGCACAATTTCCGCTCCTTCCGTACTGTAGATTGCTTTCTTAATCTGTAGCTTCTGAACAGCTGCTTTGTTTTAGATCTTTCATCGATCGCACAGCTATCGCTGTTGATTAATTCCCACTTATGGTAGCAGTACAGCAAGTGGAACTCTTTTCACATGAGTAGACCAACAATAATTAAGCAAATCGTGATGTTTCTTTACTTGAATGATGTGAAATGCTGATATATAAAAGGTGGACGATTAGCTAGTTTGGTAAGATATGTTTTTCATTTCTTCATGCTTTAGCCATCTCTTTTTGTAGGGTTCCTTTTGTTTATGTCAAGCCTAAAATATCAATCCAACAGGAAACATTCATCCTAAATATTGGGAAATGAATTGCATCAATTGTTATTGCTTCTACTTGCTCGACATTGTGATAGAAGAAAATTTTCATGTTTGCTGCAAGCGATTCTGACACCATATATGTTTATTTTTGTGATTGCCCACTGGCGGCATAAAATGTGGAAAGAATGAACATAACAGTAAAAATAGTAATTACATTAAACACTGTAGAAAGTGATTAACAGCCTAAGGTATGTGAAGGAGGAAGGCCGGTGCAAACTAGTATAAAGTAATATCTAGATAGAGCGCGCTTGTTCAACCATGCTACAGTAACATCTCTAGAGCTATAAACTACGTGTTGTATTATATTTGGTGAATAGTTGTTGTAGCCTTGTAGTTGTAGGTGTAGTAGCAACTAACTCTTTCACTAGCCTCGTGACGTAAGAAATAGTTTTACCGTGCTCATCATGAGTTTTACGTGCTATCCCAGTAAGCACTACTGCTATGTAAAGACATTTCTGTCGGATAGATCTTACATCACCATTCCTCGTGGATGATAACGACACCAGTTTTCGTGGTCATGCACTACTAATAAGCCGGAAATGGAGGCAACAGAGCTTCTTGTTAATTTACAGTCAGGAATGCTGTTCGTTCATTCTTTTTTTAGTAATCTTTCTTTTGAAACAGTACGTAGTTGTGATCAATTAGGCCGTCGAGCTGAGGAATTGATTCATAGCATAGGATTTTGTGTACTATTAGATGTGTCGTTAGTAGTTTACTATATGTATTATATGTGAAAGAGGAACTCTTATTCCTTGTCTTACTGATCTGATGATATCTCCAAAGATATTCTGGCATGATTGGAATCATTAACTGAGCACTAAGCTGCTATAATGGATTGACCATGGGGCTCTTTCCACTGACAGTGTAGTATGCATATGGATTCCTTCAGTCTAATTATACACTAGCTTATGCCGTAAATGAACGCGAATATAATACATCATACATGGAAATTAATATTTTTTAGAAACATGAAAATTAATATTCAATTAGTGCAAGAATACATATATAGGAGTATCTAGGCGCGTGCTGGTCCATTCTATTTTGTCTAAAAAAAGGGATCGATCATGTCCTAGGGTTCTTTCCTTGCTGAAGTATATAACAATTTCGCAAGAACATAATAATGGCTCCAGTGATGGGACTGCTCCAAAGTGATTCTTTGCCGAGGTCATCTCCACCATCATGACAGGAAAGCCACACACAAGGGAACAAAAATGAGCGCGTACAATATACGTATACATTCCTACGCACACTTTCTTGGTTTCTTGGACAAATACACAGCCAATTCTGTACAGGTTTTGCTATAGACAGGATTCTATATATGGTCAATGTACTGCTGATGCAGCCCCACATGAGCTTTACAACTTCACTCTGTACTAGAAAAATAACTAGAATTAAGCTAGTCTAATCAAGAACAAGCTAAGTGGGAGGCACTTGGCCTCTGCACATGCCTGCATGTGGTCCCCCTCGTCTCTTTCTACATACATGCCGATCGATCGATCAGGCCATAATACACAGACACAGACACACGCATATATGATATATATAGTTATATATATTACATCTATGACTATATATAACAACAAAGAAGCCTGCATTATTGTAATGCCTTGCCTCGCCTGTACACAACACCTTGGCGCTGTCAGGATAAAACTATCGCGCATAAACAAGGCCCTCGAGCATCATATCCTGCGGCAATCAGGCCGAGATCGAGTAAACAAATGCGCCCCCCTAGTACGTATTAGTTGGCCACTTAAATTTAATTATAGTCTACACCGCCTCCTCACTCAGCTCTCAGCTAGGTAGCTGATATAATTTGGAGGCTTGGTTTGTTAATGCAAACCCCGGTGATGCGCGTGTCGATCGTCAGAAACCAACGAGGAGGCGACGGAGTACGTTAGAATACTCTGCAACATGGAGCCCGGACAAGCGCAATCTAGACCTCAACGCTGTCTTTTGTGAGTTGCTTGCTTCTCCTGTTCAAAGCTACCCATCCATCCCTCTCTCTCTCTCTCATCTTTGCAGTTGCAACGATCGATCGTCCTTCTCTCTCTAAAGTGCAGTGGGGAAGAAAACTAAAGAAAGCGAGCAAGAAAGCTAGGAAACATAGCCACAACAGGGGATAAAATATTTGGAGCCCCTGTACATGCTTGTGTATTCAAGTGGCTCGTTGAGCTTGCTATATCCACTCGGGTGTGCCTCCGGCTCCGGGCTCCAGGTCTTATATATACTGCCCCTTCTCACCTGACACAGCTCCCTCCAACCCATGCACCTCCAACTTTGACAGCCACTTCCACTAGCTTATTACCTCTCGCCATCTCCCGACGAGTACTAAGCAGCAGCTATGAACATGACTAGCCCCAGGCTAAAGCTCTTCGGCTTCCACGTCTCCGAGGAGGCGGAGCACGACCTGGGCCGTGAGACGACGGAGGCGGAGGCCGAGGCGGAGGACGTGCCGGTGTGCGGCAACGGCGGCGGCGGCGGCGGAGGGTCGGACTCGTCGTCTTCGTCGACGACCACCACGACCACGGCCACGGCGGCCGGCGGCGGCGACGGGCGGAGGTACGAGTGCCAGTACTGCTGCCGCGAGTTCGCCAACTCGCAGGCGCTGGGCGGCCACCAGAACGCGCACAAGAAGGAGCGGCAGCAGCTCAAGCGCGCGCAGCTGCAGGCCGCCGCCGCCGCCGCCGGCCGCGTCGCGGGCGGCGCCGCCGCGCTCTACCCGCGCGCCAACCCCATGGTGTCCGCCTTCGCGCCGCCGCCGCACCTGCTCGGCGGCGGCGGCGGCGACGCGGCGCCCACGAGCTGGGTCTACTTCTCCCCGCGCGCCGCCGCCGTCGCCGGCGGGCCGCAGGGCCAGCAGTTCCACGTCTCCCACGGCTGCGTGTTCCCGTCCCGCGGCGCCCCGGCGGCGGCCGTGACCGCCTCGCCGGCGGTGTTCTCCTACACCCCGGCGCCCTACGTGGCCGACGACCACAGCGGGCGGAGGGCTCACGCGACCCCATCAGTGGCTGCCCTGGCGAGATACCCCGGCATGGCAGGCCCAGGGATGGTGATGGCGGCGGAGCCCGTCGTCGTCGCCGGGCCGGAGGACGCCATGGGCTTGGACCTCCAGCTCAGCCTCGCGCCCGCCGGCTTGTGACTTGGCTAGCTCCTGCTGGCTCTCGCCTACGTCGTCGTCGAGAGGAGCATGAAGGAGATCACAACGCAACGCGCGCGATCGAGCTGCCACGCCGCTGCCTTGGTAAAAAAGAATTAATCGCCTCCTAGTACTAGTACTACCACTACTACTAAAGTCTGTACTGAGATCGTGGATCCCTGGCTAGGTAATTAGCACTAGTAGTACGTAATTATGTTTAGTTGCTGGGATTTGGAGAGCTGCATGCATGTAAACCACATGTAAAAGTGATATGCATGATGATCATGATGAACGTTGATGGCCATGCTGCTGGGCGGGCCCTGTAAATTTTTGGTTGATCCATCCACCCATCCATCAATCTGATCTGCCATTTAATTTCTTTAGTACCAGTAATACGACCAATTTTTTGTCTGAATGGTTCCTGTACTTAGTCCATCCTGCAGCTACTAATTAAATGTGACGAAATCCGTGTTTGATTTGGTTTGCTGATCGTCCAGGACGTGATGGGAATGAAAGCCATTTTTCTAGTTGAACATGCATATAAACCTCTCTCTCCATCCCATGGCAGGCGGCCGGCTGGCTAGTGCTCCATGAGTCATTGTCCTCTCGCGTTGCCTTACTTTGTGATGCCACCGTATATGGACTTTGTCCCTTTATCCGTTTCCTTCAACCAGTTAAACAAGTGTTTAGCTATAAACAAAGCCTCCAAGTTTTCAACATGCATCAACGCATGGCACCGGAAAGGAGATCTGTCACGCCCGGCCTCCCAACCATTCCTTCTTTGCAATTAACTACTGCAAAGCCGCTTTTCCACTGATAGTTACCCCTGGTCCCTTCCTGGATCGGATTATATTAGCCCGTGATCGAGCTAGCGGGTACACTAACACTACCCCCAGCTGCTAATTAATCCTCGAGTCATCCGTCCATCACCACGCGTTGGAATTAACGGGCGCAACTTCGTTCGTTTGGTTGGTGGCTGATGTTCATTTTTACTGAGAGAAAAACACTGCTAGCTGGTGGCTGATGCTGGTTTTTTCTGAGAGAAAAAACAGTGCTGAGTGGTAGCTGATAATCCATACAACGTGATGTTTAGATCCGAGCCCGGCCCGGTGCAATCAACTTGGTCGACCGATCGGGACCAGAAAAGCATGCGGCCACTGTGCGGCGTGTACTTGCAGGTGCAGAGATCGAAGTGGCAGGCATGCTCAATCAGCGGTGTGCGGGTCACTTCACTGTTTTACGCTTACGTGTCAACAAGCGGAGGCACACCGTCACTGCTGCACGGTAGGAGCTGAGCAAAATCTTACAAGGAACCGTGATGCATGACATGTCTATTCATCCATCCGGAATTGTTTAGGTCTCGGCAGGTGATTACGTGGCTCAATTCCGGTAGGAAACCATTGACGACGACGGAGGGGAGGATGAGTGATGAGATTAAGTTAAAACCACCAAAAGAGTGCCGTGAACAGCGGTGACAGGAATTTCTTTTTAGGGTAATGTCCGGCGAATCCCTGCATCGAGATCCCGGCGGGCCCCACCCACCCCCTAACCCGGTCCGGCCGAGCCACGTCGGCTCCGCACACATGCATCCAAAAACCGGCGTCCACGTTTCGCGCCGCGGTTGGACCGCCGCGACCAACGGCGCCTCGACACGTGTCCATAGGCTAGCTGCCTCGGCGGTAGCAGCCACGGCGCGACCGAAACGTTGGCCACGTACGAAAAGGCAGGCGTGCATGGGCGCGCCGGCCAATAGGATCCGCCTGCGCTTTACGCTAGGGTTTTGTTTAGTGCTACATGTGACGACTAGCTAGAGGCCTCAATTGGCATTTTTGTTAATCCGTGGAGTGTACCTAAATTAACAAGGATTAGCTAGTCAACATATGCACAGTGGTGAACCCCCCAGGAGGTGGATGATGATAGATCATCCTAAGATTCGTATCGCATAAATTAAGCGGGGGTTACCTGCTTTTGGAGGGTTTTCTATTCGCCCCACCAGCTGTCATGCGTGCGCGGTCTCGTTGGTCCCCGCTTTCCACCCCCGTTCCCCGCCCCTGGAGACCGTATTATAAGACACAACTGTCGGTGATATATTGTGTTACACGCATAGATTAATCGCCGGTGGTTACGTGCGCACACCATAGGCCGACTTCCCTTGTTGAAAGTTTTTAGAGCATGTATACATTTATACTCACCGATCAATGGCAAGTGATTGCTGTGGACCTTACAAATTAAAGCAAAGCAAACCCACAAACTGAATTAATGTATACTATGCAGCTTAGCTACTCGATCATCCTCACTAACGAGTAACGACTAATACCAAATTAATATGTCGCGTCGACGATCTGTGGCTTATCAAACTCGCATCGCATTCAGATCCAAGTGGATTAGGCTAGGTTACCTACGAACAGGGGTTAACCCTATTCGAAGCCAATATAATTATATTATGCGCGCCCTACATAGGTCATTATGGAGTCACTTCACTTGGCAAAGCATCGGGCATAAAATAATCCATGATTGTACGGGAGGCATGTAGAAAGGCTTTGATAGGATGTCTCCAGACAAGCAACTAGCTTAGTTTATTGGCTAACGCAAATACTTAACCTAATCGTCAATGTCATGTGGATGCATGAACACCACGCAGCACCAGCTCAGTCGATCTAGTCGACAAGCCTATAGCTGACAAAACCACAGATGCACGTCGTCTGACCTTTCCATCTCGATATCGATCTTTTGGTTAATTCTTGAGTTCATCGATCGATCATTAAGTACTACTGTATATATATAATTCAAATCAACCTAGACATATATATTACCAACAGCTTGTATAATTGGGATTTCATCATCTTTTCTCGAAGATTAGTACTAGACGATTCTTAAAATCTAGGCTTGCATCATCTTGGGATCGTGTGTTGCTTGTAGGATTAGTTAATTGGTGGCTTAAGTACACGTAGGTATAAGTCTTTTAATAAAAGGACAAGTAGGTGACGCATGGCGAGACCTGTCTAGCTAGTGTAGAGTATTGGTCGCATGGGAAGCTTAGACCAAGCAGGTTTATTTACTTGATTAGAGCCGGCCAATTTCAGTTGGCTTTGTTTGGTGGTGACTAGAAATAGAGATAAGGGCTGGGGACTAGAATATTTATTGATTGGCACACGACTGGGGAGAAATTTCTAGCTAAGGGGAGCAAGAGATATATAGCTGAAAGGGGTGGCCAAACACTTCATTAAGCTTTGTTTTAATTTCTATTAGCAAAACTAATCACCTTCTAGAATGTGTGGGCCGGGGTTTTGACACCTTCATATATGCATGGTTTGATTTTGCCAAATTCTTGTGCTGGTGATGTGATACGAAAGGTGATGTAAAGCTAGAAATGTTGATAAACAATTTCGTGTCGGTAGGGTTTCTCTATGATATGATCGTGGTGTCAACTTGGACTTGTCTCTAGCTAGCTTATCATCTCTTCATTTTGGTATGCATGTCGAATGGTGCACCGAATATTTGAGCTTATAATGATCCGTAATAATTCGCCCACTGTAACTCCTTTAAGAAAGTAGTATATATAATTAACTCAATGCCTGTAGGTCCATTATGTCAGAAGATACATGCATGCGCACACTAGTTTTCCGTTACTTCAACGTTTAGGGACTCTCTCCTGTTGATTGAACTTGTGCGGTGCATGTGATTAAAAGAGGTTCATGCTGTACTTTCTAACATGGACAGATGAACCCATACATATCGTACTGCTTTATATTCTAGTTTTATGGATCACTTTGTATCATATGCTTGCTTGTCGATCAGTGTTGTAATATATATTAATTCCAATTTGGTACGTACTAAACATTCCTTTGTGAACCAGGACACTCAAAGAGTACGGTTCTTTTTGGACTATGATTTGCTGTCTAGTTTTATTGGGTGATCATTTTTCCTGGACAAAATGGTACAAAAGTTAAGGTATGCGCATTGCCTTCTTGTCTATATAAGAAACCACTGTACCAGTACCATCATTCGAAATATCTATGCAATGGAGAAAGCGTTTCCGACTGCTGATAATTGATCACTGCATATGAAACATATACCAATTTTGAAAAAGTTCTCGCTTTTGAAAGAAGGTGACATAACAAACTGAATGACAACCGAACAACACTTGTCCCCAAAGGTTTTCTTAAACCACACTTGTTAAGTAGGACACCCAACCACTCGAAGTAATGAACTGATGAACCATCATATTTTCCAACCAAATTATGGCTCAGTTGATACCCTTGCCACCAGGCATCTAGAATTTTTTTGTCTAGCTTACCCCTAGGAGTAAAGGCTAAAGAACTAATGCTAGCTAAACCCTTTGGCCTGAGGTCCATGATGTGAGTCACCATCACCAAGATGTCCCAACTACAAACAAGATCTTAAAAGGGGAGATTTGAAAACACTTTTGCTATGATCTCACTTGAGCCCTTGATGTAGTTTTATGTCAAGAAACCTTATCCCAAATGGAACGTGATTAGATTGTGGGCCACAGGCTGCCCCTTGTTTGTTTGTGAGGTTCCTCAACTTGATTTATGCGCCGAAAGATGTCAGCTTGTGTGTTTTTGGAGAACTCCAATATGCTACTATAAGTATATATCTGTGGCCCTTGAGCATATACCAATTTTGGGCAGGCATAAATCATGTGAGTTGGCATGCATCCTCTAGTGGAACCAGAACACGATAATACACATCAAACTAGTAGTAGTGCTTTGGAACATGGATGTCCTGTTTGCATTGATTGTCCACCCAATTAAGGATGTTCAACTTGAAAATCCACTATTAGTTGGAACCTGATTATTTAATTGGTGGTATTATTATATTATGTTGGCCAGAAGAGAAAAGTAGAATATATATCAAGAACAATTTTTTTCTTTAGAAATGATATTAAAAACCGTCATGGAGAAGCGTGAAGAGAGAGAATTTCACCAACGTTGTACCATATTGTTTTACTATCTAAGCAACAGCTCACTGTAAAGTTAGACAAAGTGACGACTCCAGAAAATCAACAGAACCTGTGTAGTGTGCACGACATGTGGTTGAAACAGAGGATAATAAACCATATATATGTGGCAGAATGGTTAGCAGCTATATATTTGGGCAATCATTGAGCAGTTGAACTAAAACGTTCAAAAAAATTCGAAGTTACATATAAATCAAACAATATAGTACAAATCAAGGCGATACCTTTTATTTTCGTCAATTTGAAACAGTTGTAACCAGTACACAATATAGGGAAAGTCCATTGCTTATGTCTCAAGACCCAATAGAACTTTTCAGTCTTTTTCCTCCAAAGAACATTGTTGCATGCACTAGCACAGATTTTGATTAGAGAACCAAACAACTTTGCTTGTTGTTCAGGAGTTCATCAATCCCCTTCTTTTAGGGGGCCCTAGTCTAGAAGTGAAGCAATGGAGTCAATGTCTCCTTTGGAATCATTGACAAGCCTAGGGCATCATGTTGAAATGCTGCTCCTGAGTTTCTTGGGGTGGGTCTCACCCCTGTGGCACCAACCAACCAGTCACAGATCAACAGGTAGAGCCAAGGTTGTAGTATCCCTAGGAGTGAGTGCTATGATTACAAAGAAGATGCCATGCTCAAGCTGACACATTGGCATTGGGGTGTGGAGAGAGGGGGGATAAAAGTGCACTCTGGTGGACTGCTGATCATTTGGTCTGATGAAAGCTTGCCCACTTTATTGGTATCTGTACTTTGCCTTTCACTTGGCTAGCCCCAGTTTTCTGGTACTCTTTGCCACGGCTTCATCCATCCTCTGATGAGCTCTGATTGGATAGGAGATCAGAGTAAGAGAGCACTTTCTCTTTTTCTATTCCGCTTCAGCATATATATGCATATTTCACAGTTCACACCCCAGAAGGGCGAATTGTTTTTCTCTCTCTCGCTACATTCAGTTACAGAAGCACTTTCACGGTGGTCTCCACCTAATCAGCACATTCAGAATTTTACAACTAGAGCTTGTGGAGTGCATTCCAATCTGATCCGAGAGGTAGAGCTCAATCCCCAAAGCTTCTAAAAAATTCTAGATACTAAATAGGCACAGTGTTCTATATCTGATAGAGTCAGGCCAAAATCCTTTCAAGTGTAGCACATGCTAAGCGTTGTAGGTCTGAGACTTGATTAGAGGGGTCCAAACACTAGCTTATTAGCTCCTTAAGCATCGTCGGTATCTCATAATTGAGCTAGTAATAGTTTTCGCTGTAGTGTGAGGCAGAACAGGGCACCATGCATGCATGCGTGCTGCTAGTACTTGGCTATGCTAAATTGCTATGCTATGCTGCTAAGTGCTAATTGAATGAGCACTAGTTGCGGTAGGTTTGTTAGTGATGAAATTTAGATAGGCGGCATGGCATCTAAAGCGATTGTCGGAGCTAGCTGGCCGTTCATGCAGCAGGTTGAGTTACTTGCAAGGCAGCGGAAGAACGGTGACGTGAGAAAGTGGAATCAAACGCTGAGAGAGATTTGCGGCACCAGCACGAGCAAACTAATCTTAATGGAAAAGAAAGAACGGATGGTAAGAAGAAACAAAGCAGAAGACATGACAGGATGGAAAAAAGAGTGATTTTTGTTTTCCGCATGTCCTCCTTGCGATTCACCTTTCTCCGTTCAGTACTCCCTCGCCGTTCATAGTTCATATTCACAAAGTGTGAAGTGTGGTCAAACTTTGTATGATCTTTGAAATTAGATTTTGATCGTTTGTTTATTTTATTTTATATTGCATATTGTTGCAAACTTATGATCCTTGGATAGTATACTTGATGACAAATCCAGTCATTTCAATTATTGGCCAAAGATTATAAAGTTTGAACCCTAATATGTCTATGCACTTTACAAATCAAAATCGAGGAAGTATGTGCTAAGAAGATGCGTAATCAGTGTATCAATCCAGAACAAAGAGATTATAGGGTGAGGTATCTCCAAATAGAGTTTTCAAAAAGAAAATGAAAGAGCTACTAGCACTTTCGTTCTTGCCGTTGGGCCATGATTGATTATGCAGCTGATGTGATTTCCCGCCAGGCCCATAGAACAATGCAAGTCCAGCCGGATCCTTATCCTCAATTCCTCATGGCACCAGATCGGAGCGCTTCTGTCTCCTGAAACGGGAACGGGAACGGGAACTTTTGAGTGTTTCGCAGGAACTTGTGTTTGAATCTCTCTTGTTGACTTGAGGACTGAGGTTTCGGAAAGTTGAACGTGAATGTGGCACGTTTGTGATTTTTTTAATGGGTACAAACTGCACTGCATTTCTATTTATATGGTATAAGAATATAATTAAACAGCCCTAGGAGGCTGCAAAAAGGCATTGGTGAGAGTTTGCAACTGTATGCTTGAGTTTTACTATATTTTTATTTTCGTATATGTATTAAAGGCATAATGTTTTTTTTATGGAATTAAAGGCATAATGTTGAGCTGCAATCCGTTGTGGAATCTAGTGGTGTTGTACCATTGATAAAAAGGAAACCGGTAAGGATTATGGGTTATGGGCCACTTCCGACCATTTTCGTCGCATTTCCATTTTGGGCCGGATCTGGAGGCTTCATCTTTTTTGGGCCGGATCTGGAGCCAGTTATTTTGGTCGCATTTCCATTTTGGGCTGTTACGAGTGTGTGTCAGAGCAGCGGCAGGCCCACAAAATAACTGGCTGCAAAGCAAGCCCATCCAGATGACACACTCCACATACGTCAGCCCATCAGGCCCACGACGGACCTCCTTCCTCCTCTCCTCTGCTGTCGCTTTTCTCCACGGAGAGCGCCGCGCAGCGCTGCCGTTTCTTCATCATCTCCGGCGAGAAGCCCCGGCCTCCTCCAAGGTCTCCTACCCTCTCACGTGCAGCCCACAAGCCGAAGCGGTAGCCACCGGCGCGATGAGCAAAGCAGGCGGCGCCGCCGGCTCGGCCCCGGGCCCGACGGCTGCGGCCGCCGCCGCCGCGGCGCAGAAGCAGAAGTCGCTACTGCAGAAGGCCGACGCCGACGTCTCCAGCCTCGTAGACAACTTCTCCTCCCTCATCAACATCGCTCGAGTAAGTCCCCGCGCCCTACTTTCTCCTTTCATCCGGCAGCCCCGAGGCACTCCGGACTAACCCTAGCTCGGGATATCATGGGCAGGTCAACGACCCGCCCGTGCGCAACTCGCAGGAGGCCTTCCAGATGGAGATGCGCGCCGCACGCATGGTATGGACCTACTCGCTGCCCACCAACCGTCAGTGGATTTGATTCTGAAATTTTTGTTTGAATCAAGTATACCATAGTTATTTTTCTAAATACATGAGCAAATTTTGAGTGGTAATAACCTAGTTTAGGTGATAGACTGTACTTTCTAAGCCAGTTTTTATTTTTGTGATGATGACAAATTACATGATTCATAGAAAACTATGATCCCTTTATCTTTTGTCTGCACAATGTTGCACTGGCTCTGCTTATGTTAACTGCTGTGGTAGGAGTATATAGAATCATTCACATTGGTTCATTTACCATAAATCAAGGCATGGGTGTTTCCAAGTTTTGAGTTTTGACATACTCAACCTGACTCCCTGTTAATTACATTACTAAATGAGTTAGATTTAGCCATTTCCCCAGTAGATATGCTGTCATCAGTTTATAGTGTGCCCAATAATGAAATCGTAAGGAGACATGATCTTAACCTTTTAGCTTGAGATGACCAGACTATAAAATCAGAAGTCATATTGTTATGGGCATGGATCAGGGGCCAGAAACTAGCCAGGCAGGCAGCCCTCCCTTATGTACAGGAAATAGTATTAGTTGGAGATTATGGTTGTTAGCTAGATAAGAGGAGGCTTGTTTGCTAAATAAGAGGGCTGTTAGCTACAGGCTGTTGGCATCTCTTGTTAGGCTACCTGTAATGCTCTATATAAGGCACTGCTATCCCCTGTAAGCAGGCAATCAATGAAGCACGGAAGAAAATTTTGCAAGTCTTCCCATTGTCCGGCTATCCTCTTGGCAGTGGTTACCCCTTGTGATCCAAGGATCATAACATCTGGTATCAGACGCCCATAACACGTATACTGATGCTACAAGATAATATATCTGTGTAAAGTTAAATTGGGTATTGAGATCCCACGTGCTGCTATGAAGTGCAAAGATGTGGCCTAGTAGTTGCAATGTTTTCAAATCGCCTAGTTAAGCCTAGACATAGGGGTACCAACTAGGTGAGTAGTCGTTGAATAGGCCTGATTAGTTTCTGCTAGTCAGCTAGTTGGCTACTCGGCAATATAATCGTCCTGCCTGCTTGCCCTGTTACCCAATATAGTTGGAGGACGAGGAATGGCTCACCTTCGTAATCCCGTGGAGCTGGAGGCTTGAACCAGCAGCAGACCGGCAGCTTGGGCTCAGTGCAGTGATTGAACATGAGCCGATGAGCGTCGAAGCCGATGGTAGCAGCTTGAGGAAGGGATCGGGTGTCGGCAGGGACAGAGCTGGCAGCGGCTTGAGGAAGAAAACTGGCAGCAGAAAACCTAATAGACCAAAACCTATGCTCAACTGCCTAGGCCCAGCTTACCTTTTCCTCCCCTTACGGGTTAGTCCATCCATGACTTAGTCAGATGGCTCGTCATGATTAGTCATCCATTAGTTGGACAACTAGGTTTTTTTGATTGAGCTGATCGCCTCGGAGTTCTTGATTGAGATCTAGGGACCAATTAGCCTGATTAATCATGACTAATCTGATGATTTAATAACGTTGATCATTTGATTAGGTGAGACCTTCCTTGACAACAAACACATAGAGACTGATCCGTAGTGATGGTGATGGCTGGAGCAGCCCATACTCCAGGTCTACAGGTTTACAAAGGTTGCTGGCTGGCTGCTGCTGCTGCGCTACAGCAGCCATCACTGTTGGTCAGGGCCGTAGAAGTGCAATTTAATGTTGAACATGTTACACATGTAGATCTATAGATCATGAAGGGTAATAAAGCTTTGGTTCATTAGAATTCAGAACTTGGATGGCATTTCAGTAGCATCAGAACTTGGATGGCATTTCAATGTCATGCGTTTAGTAGACTGATGTTCCAAGGTAAAAGCAACTGATAGAATAACAAGAAGAGAAGCTTATCCTAGAACTGTAGTGGCCCTTCTTCACAATGGCCAAGATGACTGTTGTAGTCAGGTGAATAACTTCCTTTTCCCTTCCATATGCTATAGAGGAAAGGTGATGTTCTGCTCAATTTTATGCCGTACATACGCAGTCACTTATTTACCTAATGTGTATTTTTTGGAAAAGTAATTAGTTCTAGATATGACGAAATTGGCAATAAGTGTCATGAACTTTAAAGTTCTGATACTGTCTTGTCTTGATTCTGTTCAGGTGCACTCAGCAGACTCTCTCTTGAAATTAGTGTCGGAACTTAAGAGAACTGCTATCTTTTCCGGGCTTGCTTCATTGAATGAGAATGTGGATAGGAGGATAGAGGTGCTTGGTCAGCAGGCGGAAGGAACAGAGAGAATGCTGGAGAGGATTGGCCAGGAGGCAGCAGCAAGCCTCAAGGAGTTAGAGGCACACTACTACTCATCTGTTGTGCGGTCTCCGTCCTATGATTGAGGTGAATATTATCTGACCAAGATAAATTGTGTGTGCGTTTTTTAGCATCAGAATTAGGGGTATGTACCTTTTGTAGAAGGTTTTGACATGGATTGTTGTCATGTTGCACTTGCCAAGGTATACCACTAGGGTTAGTGCTTGGTGAACTACTGGAATGGTTTACCAGAGTACTCCTCTGTCTTGCTTCCCAAAAAAAATTATATGGATGTTATGAATAATTTTGATGTTATGTATCATTTATTATTCATTTTATTACAATTTGTGTTCTGTGAGTGTATATCTAATAAAAAATGAATTGGTATTTTATCATGGGATTCTACATGGAAGTACATATGCTGATGTTCTTCGTAGTACAAGAATACTCTTACTTCTCATTGGCACAGACAAGAAAGAAGTAGAATAAAGGCAGAATGTTAGTAAAAGGAAAAGCAAAATTCCATTATATATGCTATATCTCATTCACTGAGTAGTGCAATAAGCAACTATTCGTTGATGCAAACTCACTTATACTTGAAGACAGGAACATAGTAAAGTCAGCTAGTCCATTGACAGATTCTTTATTCTAAGACAAGAAAAAAGAGTAACTGAAGAATAGTGCCTTTCTACTGTTCATTTCCCTATTCTATTGTTCATGACTGGAACGGGGAACATTGTAATCTCAGCTAATCCAGACACATTCTCTATTCTATTGTTCATTTCCTATGAATCTTTCGGTTCTTTCTCTCTTTTCCCCCCCTATTCTTCCAGATCATCCTTTCTTTTCCCACGACTCCGGGTTGGTTTTGCAGTAGAACGAGCTGCAGACTCCGGGTATTATTTCAACCTAAGTTCCATCAACTTAAGCGTAAGCGCCCCACCTTTTGAGAGTGCGAGAGATTTCCATCGCGATAAAATTGATTGTCTTGACTCGTGAACTTGACTGATGAAGATAAAACTTTCAACTCCATGAACTATACATTTACAGAATTCACAACGAAACCTTATCAACCAAAACAATGGAAGCTGTTCTACTGAAGCAAGCCTTTCTTAATACTCTGTTTTGATGTTTAGATGTTGAGTTGTTGACCATGATGACCTGAATATTGACTACGTGCATTATAATTTACTTATTTTTTTCATTGTTTTTTTTTTGCAGGGTTGTCTCAGCTGATAGGGCTGGATTTGGAGTAGGGTAATAACATGTTTAATATATATTTTTTTGTAGGAATCACTTAAAATTATTGATTGTAGAGCAGCTAGTCATTCATCAAGGCTGTTGTACTACTACTTCGACTGCTCTACTTGTTTGATGTGTGTGTTGCTGTTCTAACGGTGGAATGTTAGCTCCCATGTACACTAGTCATTGCTGACTAACCAATATCTTTACCCTGAGCTGTAAATTGCATGTAACATTTGAAGCTGTTGGATTCCTTGTTGTTTCCAAACTTGTAAACATGCTAAATTTGTTTTAGATGGGGTTGAGCTGATCTTTCACATAGATCTGCCTTCCCCTGCCGAGCTGATGGGTTAGAAATTCGACCAGACCCTATTAAAGAAATCTCATGTTCTTCAGCACATTTGTGATGCTATTTCGCGTCAAACAGCATAAACGCCTTTTGCTGTTGGATGATAACTGAAAAGGCTTTGCTGGAAAAAGGGGCAACCAATTGCATGACGCGCCAATGGTAAGCTTTTGTATGTCGTCCTCGTCTTGTCTGTCAACAGTGCATGCCTGTGACCGGGATCCGGATGAAATGAAGTAGTACATGATAACGTGTCGTCTATACAAAGGATCCTTTCGGTAGGTTTCTTGTTTTCCCTTGTAAAGTTTCTAGGGCTTTGCATAGTGTACTCCGTATTTGTAAAACATCTGAAACTTGTTTCCCAAGGCTATAGCTCCTGCAGACAGAAGCAGATGCCTTGTGTGCCTATTGGGCTTTTGGGATGCTGCCATGCTGGACCAAAAAGATGCAACGTCTCTGTCCAATGCGCACATCAGGTACTTAGTAATGGAAAAACGTACAGCGTCACAGTAGTGCAATACTGCAATTGCGATCATCATCATCCCATCTCTGTTTGATTCGTTCTTTCTGGCTTAAACACTGCTTACTGCCAGTACTGAAACACACGCATCATAATTTATTAAAAAAAACGCACGCATTGTCTCACTGTTCTCTTGCAAATGAAACTGCAAATGGTAGTACGTGTGACGTAATAAAAAATAAATGAATGGATGCGATTGCATAAAGGGGGGTTTTCCACCACACATGGCCGCACATCCACTTGCACTGTTGAAAGGCGTCAAGCTAAGGCTCCACAAAAGGCTTTGCACAAGGAAAGCAAAGCAAGGGAAGGAAACGAAGAAGGGAAATTGAAAGCGAGCTAATTGCCACAAGAAGACGCATTATTCCCCTTGATTCCACACGCCACTCCACTTCTAGAGAGAATCCAGAGCCGTTGCTGATATGTATATCCTCATCTTCCAACACCCGATTGCTTCTCTCTTCTTTTGCACCCCAAATTCCAGTGATACAGGAATCCTATACTCCCTCTGTCCCGGAAAACACGCAATTCTCGTTTCCCGAGAAGTTAACCGATTCTAACTTTAACTAAATTTATATAAAAGATTACTAAGGCTTATAATACAAAATTAGTATCAACAAATTTGTGACGGAGTATATTTTTATAATAAATTTTGTTTAGGATATAAATATAAATATTAATTACTATAAATTTAGTTAAACTTTAGTCAAGTTGACCGGTACGATTCTCATAGTTGCGTGTTTTTGGGACGGAGGCAGTATATGCTGCTCTGCGCTCTCGCCGGACTTGGAACGGGATACAGGGCTGGCTGGGGAATTGAAACCACTGGTGCTTACGAGGAATCTTACGTGGCAGACGACATGGTCCGGGCGTGGAGCCCGAGGAGCAGCACGGGCTCGGCGCTGCCGACAGCCGAGCCCTACGTAGAGTGTCCAGCTCGAGCTCACCTGGCGGCTGGCTATGTATTTTACAAACTCGGCTCGAGATCTGCCATGGTCTGTGTGGTCTGTGGACGCAACGTGCAACCGTCCACGCTAAAAAAAAAGCATTTTGAGTTGGAAACGCGTAATAACGTGTTGCTGGGGGTGACGCTGGTATTGTCACTTCGAGTAAAGCTGCTTGAAGACGCAATGGCAAAGGGGTTAGGAATGGAAATGACAGGATAATTCGGTAGCCGGTGCTGCTTCATGCCTACATGCATGAACCATGCGTACTTGCTCGATTAAAACGCTAGCACCGGCTCCTTGAGTCCTTGTTCCTCATTATTCCCCTCGTGCTTTTTCCACGCGAAAAAAAAAGGTCGCTGAAACTAGCTAGGGGTAGTACTCAACATGGTGGTCGTTTGTGAAAAAGTAATGGTTGCCGTGTGACTTAAGACGACGAGAATGGGGAATAAGAAGAAATATAAATACAATATATACACTCCTGACATAGAGAAAAGTAGCTACGAGTAGGAGGTCAGCCACAAGGTTTGGAACTTTGGATACCAATTTGACATAGGCGGTGTTCGCTTCCCTTCAAATCCAAAACTTCCTCCAAACTTTCTCTCTCTAAACTTCACTATTCACTATCACATCAAATCTCTGTCCTCGTGCATGGAGCATTAAATATAGGTAAATAAAAAAACTAAGTACATGGTTTTGATGTACACGACGAGACGAATCTTTTGAGCCTAGTTAGGTCATGGTAGGACAATGATTACCACAAACAAATGAAAAGTGCTACAGTGCGCTACAGTGTCCGATGTGACATTTTCACCCAAATTCACATTCCCTTTTCAGGGAAATGAACACCGACTAATGGTCGTTTGGATGAACTTTTTCTTCCAACCTTTACAGTCCAAAATTTTGAAAACCCACAAGGTACAGATTGGCTTCCTACAATTTGAGTACATCCGCATCGGAGGAAGGAACGCAACGAGCCTGTTCCCGACAGAATTCGTTGCATTTTACAAGTAGAGAACTAAACCACTGCCACTGCAAGTTCCATCACGCACGCTAGCTACAAATGTGCTTGGGGGCGTGCGTGCATGTGATCCGTGGACCCAGCGAACATACGCGGGCGATATCCTGCCGTCGGCCGTGGTGCGTGCACCCCTGCGGTCGTGGTACTACTCTACTTTGACAGCCAAAGACCACGGCACTATTCAGTAGTATTCACCGCAGTAAATTCACCGTCGCCTTTGCCGGAAGCAACCTGACACCCGGTAGACTTTTGTTCGTACGGTACCCTGTTCTCAGCACTCAGCAGTGAGGCTTGCAAAGGAAGCAGACAGCGCTCCCGAAGGGAGCAAAGGGGTGAGGGGTTGCTTACTTGCCTTGCAGTTGCAGGGTAACATGGATCCTCCCCCTGTATACGCCTAGTAGGGGCGTGTTTAGATGCAGAAAGGCGACGCCCGATTCGGGCCTGACCGGCCTGACGCCGGCTGACGCGCGTCAGCCGGCGCACTGTAGCGTTTCGTTCGTATGTGCAAAAAATTGTCCAAAAATTTATTAATTAGGCTCAAAATGTTCGTCTCGCAGAGTACAACAAAACTGTGTAATTAGTTTTAAATTTTATCTATATTTAGTACTCCATGCATGCTATGACATTTTGATGTGATGGGAATCTTCTTTTTGCATAGTAAATTTGGGTGTGGGAATTCTGGAACTAAACAAGGCCTAGGCATCAGCAATCAGGCATGGTTTCAGAGGGAGGTGCACCGTACGACGATCGGGGCCGTGCACCCGATCAGATGGCGGCGGACGATCAAAGCCATTTAAGGCCTCAAGGTTTTCCACTCCTCACCATCTCTATATGTAAAAAAAAACAAGTTCGCCAAAGAGTTTTGGTTTCAAACCGTGGCCAGGGAATAAACCATTAAACCCAACCCAGAAACAACTTACAATTAACAACTCGTTTAACACATGACAGCCAGCACGTAACCGCCACCGCCGCATGGGGCGCGCGTGGACCGGGCCCATGGACCGGCCGGGCCAGGGGCCCAGGCCATCACCACACACACCGAACAGACTGAGAGCAAGCGTACAAACCGGCGCGAGATCACCAAGCTTGGACGGTCCACGGGCCGGGACCACCGGGGAGGGATCAGATATGTGTCAACTAACTCTCTGGCGTCCCTGACGGGCGGGCCCTCTCCGGGCGCTAAAAACAGGCAACGAAAAGGCCCTGCCTGCCCACCGGGCCAGCGGCGGCAGGCAGGGTTTCTCCAAACTGTTCGGTTCCCGGCGCCGACCGGGCCCGCGTGTCAGCCGTGAATTTCCCCTGTGCTCAAAGCCGCGCTGGGCCTTGACCATGTGGCCCGTGCAGTGAGCCATACCACCCTAGCCGTTGCCGGTAAAATCACCCGGTATCTGACCAAACCGAAACATAATCCCACTCTGATATTAATCACCCCTAGCAAAATTACAACTATGGCACAACTGTGCTGCGATCTTCGTTGCTGTACTATGCAAACAACATCGTATTTTTCAGAAAACTACAAACAAACGTATCCACATCATCAATGATGAAAATAAACGACAAGCAAAAAAAAAAACGACAAGCAAATGAGTAAGCTATTTTTTTTCCAAATACGATGCGGCTTCATGGAGACGAAACGGCGATGTGAGCAGGAAGATATATAGCATCAACACTGGAATCCAGATGTTAAGAAATGTACCATCAAGTGCCGATACCAGCACGCACCAGACCAAACAAACTATCCCTCACGACGCACTTTTGCTAAAGATAACAACTTGATACGATACGAGTCACTTGCTGCTTACTGCTACTGCTACTAGCATTCTATTCAACCATTTAATAATTACTGATCGATGATTAGCTCATGGTAACATCACCAGCGGAATGAAGGAAGACGAGCCGAAGGAGGGAGAGAATTAACAACACCGGCTTGTGATTGGCGAATTCGCCTCGCGGGTTCGATGCGTCCTCGTCGACGACGGCTCGACGGGGCGGGGCTTCATGCGCCGGCGACGAAGTCCATCCCTCCCTCACCGGTCGTCCGGCACCCGGTAGGTCTCGGCGGTGATCTCCGACAGCCACGAGCCGGGGGATAGCATCTGGGGACGGAAGGTTTTACGAAATTACGAACGGGTCCCTGGGAAGAGGTAAAGGGACGGGGGAGAGGCGGAAGCGGAGGCAGAGCAGGGACTCACATCGAGCTGCTTCTGGACGGCGCGGGGCCGCCGCTTAGGGCGGCGGCGAGGGCGCGCGCCGGTGACGGCGTAGATGTCCTCCTCGATCTCCTCGCTCGTGAGCGTCACGGAGAACCGCGCCCGGTCGAGGGCCTCCGCGCGGGCCCGCGACGGCCTCCGCTCGGGCTGCGGCGACGGGCTGGCGGACGGCGGTGCCGGCTTGGGGCGCCGACGGGTGCGCAGCTTCCACCGTGGCGAGGCGGCGGCGGCGACCTCCGTAGCCTCTTCCGCCGCCACGTGGTCCGCGGCGACGGCGGCGGCGTCGCCGCTCCCCGCTTCCACCTCGTTCGGGTGGCGGAGGGCCTTCTCACCGGCCCCGTAGAGCTTCTCCGGGGAGCGCCTGGCGGCAGCGGCGCCGGTGGCGGTGGCGATGGCGTCGCCGGCGCGGTTGACGTGGGAGCAGCGCAGGACGCGGTGGCTCCCCCACGTCTTGAGCGACGGGAACGAGGAGAACGCGGCGGCCTGGCGGCCGTTCGACGTGGCCGCGGCCGCCGCCTCATCAACCGCCGCAGCGTCGGCGACGGGATCCGGGGGAGGCGGCGGGGGCGGCTCGGCCGAGATCACCATGGCCGTGGGCGACGTGGCTGAGACGCGCTCGGGAAGCGGGGGGGGGGGGGGGGGAACCCTAAGCGGCACGGAAGGCGGCGGCGACGGCGACGGCGGCGGCGTCGAGAGGAGAGCGGTGGGACGTGGTGAGGAGAAGGGAGAGGCGAGGAGACGAGAGAGCCGCGGGCGATGGAAGTGTGGGGGCAAAGGAAAAATAGATGGAACAGTGGGTGTTGGTGACGAATAAATATTGGGGGCGTGTGTGCGTCGAGGGCTTGACGGATATTTCAGTGTTCCCAATTCTTCTTCTTTTTTTTTCTCCTCTGGGTTTTTAGATGAGACGGCGATGTGTGCTCTGTTGGTGTTGATGTGGATGGGTGGTGGATTGCATTCACAAATGCAACTGCACGGACCGAGTGCTGTGTTCTATGTGCATGCAACAAGTTTTGGTATTGTGTTTCATTTTAGAGAGGCTATACATAGATATTATTAGTTTGCACTCTTCAGCTTCCTATCTTTAGGATAAGATGGTTCGTTTCATACTATCTACAATGTTAATTTTTCTTCAAGTTCGAGTTTTGAAGTTCGAGTTTTGAGCTTAATGGGATCACGTTAGGGACATGTCATCTCGGTGGTGATGACGATGAATAGTTAGGTGGTGAGACGAGGCAAGGCGTCGCAATTAATCGGTGGTATATGACAACCAGTGTGCGCTATTGCTTACGTGGGAGGCAAGAAAAAGCAGAGGATTTATTTGATAGCTAGCGGGATAGTTGATGAAAGCACGGTAGAGGGGAGAGTAGTAACGGAAAAAGGCCATAAGACAAGAGATGGGGTGCGAAAAGGACCAGAAATCATATACGACATGCACAGCTAGAACCACCGCCCCAACGTTTGGATCCGATTTTGTTCCTATGCTCTACGTTTATTTCATTTTATAGAAAATTACAAGCTATGTTACAATTCACGATAGTGAGTTTTGGGGAGGACAGAGTAATTTATTTCGTGTACCGTCCTCCTCAGCCATAAAGTCTAATGTGACCGTAGCATGCTCTCTCTTATCATTACTTTACCGTGCACAAGCCTAGCATATAGCACATCAAAATTGAAAACAGTGGAAGGGACAATGCACTAACGTATGGTACAAAAGAAGGGTTATTTTTCTTTTCCAATGGAAAAACCGTAAGAATTTGAGCAGCGGCCGCTTGTTTTTGTTTTCTTTTTCGTTCTCCTAGTCCCAGCCCTGGAGGACGCAGCAAGAGGTAAAGAGAGCGTGCGTGGTATGATCACGGAAAGCGATATGCCCCCGAGGGTGATTCCTTGATGATTGTCCGCAAAGCACCGTGGTCTCGTACGCAAAGAAGCCGAGGGGCAATAAAAATGGTCTCTGGCCGTGGCCGGCGCGGGGGTGTGCGCGCCGCTGGCTGGGCTGAGTTGGCCGCCTGCCACACGCAACGCGAGGCGAGCGGATCCATCTGCGAGCGCGAGCGCGCACAACCACCTCTGCAGGTCACGTTTGATAACGCCGTCGGTCGCGTCCGGACGGCGTGCCCAGCCGGCCGCCCCGATGACATGTGGGACCAGGGCCATATCTCCGTCGCGTGGCCCCACGTGTCGGTGTGTTCTTCCTTCGACCTTCGCTACGCCGTCTTTTCCGTTTCTGTCGCTGTAGGCTCGCATGAGGTGAGATGGGGCCCACGGATTCGGGTGGGACGGGAACGGGGGCAGAGCGACGCTGCTCGCTGACTTGAGGGCCCGTGGGAAGTGGGTCCCGCATGGCAGCCCGGTGCATGCGGGGTCTTGAGTCTGGACGTCTCGGCAGGCTCTCTGGTTCGAATGTTCACGTGACGATTCGTCGCTCGCCGCCGGGCGGGTCGTTGCGGTGGCCGCTGCGCGCGTGGCTGTCAGCCGTGGCTGCCATGTGGGGCCCGGCCGTGGCCTGCGTGCATCGACGGGACGTGTGCTCCGCTTTGTTTGCAGCAAGGATCCGCATGCATAGGCACGCGCAGGGGCACGAGATCTTTCGACCCAAGAGTTTGCTCCGTAGTATGTACTCCAGTTTGTGAGAATCATGCAGCGAGTACGTGGCGGAATAAATGCATCCGGATCGAACCTAAACTTGCTCCCGTGTAGTGTACAGTACTTGGTCGTGCCTTGCGTGGAAACGGAATAGGACTCTGCACCAAGCCGCGGCCCAACAAGCGTATCCTTCGTTACTCGTTTGCCCTACTGGTTAGGTTCGGCAGTAATCGCATTCCAAAAATACAAAGTCCAGACGCTGTTCGTTTCCCCTTTGGCGGCAAAGTTCATAGAACAAAAGAATGTCGTTTATTATTTCCTTCGTTTTAAAATATAGACCGTTTGACTTTTTCTTTGACTAAACCTATCTTATTTAAAATTCTGTTCAAATTATCATTTTTTGTGGTGGCTTGCTTCTTAAATTTGACTATATTTTTACAATTTTTTAAATAAGACGAGCGGTCAAATTTGTGATAAAAATATCAAGTGATCTACATTTTGAAATAATAAAAATATCAAGTGATCTACGTTTTGAAATAGGGATAGTATGTACTATATGAAATATAAGATTGCCGTACATCCGTACGAACTTAGTACTGTCGCATGACCATGAGTACGTCCATGAGTCCATGACCATGGCCACCGTTTATCACCTAAGCCTGCAATAATACTCCCAACAATTCCCTGTTCGTGACAATGTCTGGAGCTCATTCATCTTTTGGGTTCGCCGGTCGTAGCGCGCTCTACGTCAGTCGTGGTCGTCGGTCCTGCACCGTCACCAGTCCACCACGTGATGCATCCAATGTCCCCAACTCATCACGCTCGATCGCGGCTGTCAAAACCCGAATCAACGGTCCGTAGCGAATAACAACACGAATGAACATACAAATCTTATATTGGGTACGTAGAATCATTGAATCAGGCAGGCCCTTAATCAATCAAGATATAGTATAAAAAAATGTAAAATCGGAGCATAGAATTGAATCGTGATTTCACACCTCTCATCGAAGCAGATGAAGCGAGGGCCGGCCCCACCGTCTCGTCGTCCCGCCAACCGGGCCCACTCGGCTCCTGTACGTCGCTGCGACAGCAACCGCCTAGCGAACTGCCGCCGCTTCAGAGTTCACAACCGCTCGCGTCGCGCCCCGCCATGTACGTCCCTCCGCCACCACGCGAGTCCACGACCCCGGCCAGTCGGCCACTACTTCTTCCCTCGTCGTCCCCGTCCTCCGCCCCGCCCGGCCGCGCTTCTGCTTTTCTTTTTCCCATTCGAACTCCTCTCTTCCCTCCCTCGCTTCGCCGGCGCCGTTATCCAATCCAAGAAGGCGATGGCCATTGAGCAAGACGAGCGCGCGGTTGCTGGCCTGCGCGAGGGGGAGGAAGAGCAGGAGGCCTTATCAGTACCAATGGCGCGCAATGCCGGCGGCCATGGCGCGGCGGGGTCGGACAGCGACGACGGGGAGGACATCGAGGTTGATTCGGTGACGCGCGCGACTTTTCTGAATTCCGAAATGCCCCGGTCTTGATATATATATCTCGTTCTTGGGTTCGTCGGTGCAGGAGGCTCTGACGGAGGAGTCGGAGGTGGTCGCTCCGGCGGGCAATGCCGGCCGCGGAGACGCGTCGGGAAGCGCCGAAAACGAGGAACACGAGGCGCCGGAGGAGAACCACCCTGCGATAACTCACTTCGGTGCGGTTTCTCCAGGTCCTTTCCAGCCCGTAGTGCTCGATCCCGCTGTTGTTGTTTGTCTTCTTGATTCTGAGAGACTAGCCATGGATGATTCTTCAGAGCCTCGAGGGTTTCGGCCGGCGAGGTGGGCGATCGCGCGCGCGATGCCGCCGTCGTCGCACCGCCTCCTGCCGCTCCGGAGCAGGAAGGGGGCAAACCCGAAGCGCTGGATCACCGTGGAAGACGCAGCGTCGGCTTGTGCCGCCAACACCACTCATGATCATGACACAACAGAAGTAACAAGCGGCCCACCGTCATCTGCCAGCCTCATGTCGGCGTCGGCGACGTCGCGATCTGCCAGTCTCTCTGTAATGGGCGGTGCCGTCCATGGCGCCAGGAATGAAGCGCTGGGCTCGACCGCTAGACGCACCGGTAAGGACTCTGATTCTGATTCCTGAATGGTTTTCGTCCCTAGATGTCTTTCTCTCCTAAATCATTTGTTCTGATCGGCACCGACGCGGCAGCGGCGGCGGAGGCGGGGACGTCCTCGTCACGCCGCCTACCTTCCCGCAGCAGGAAGCAGCGCCGCCCCGACCACTTCCCCTCCGACCCCGAGGAAGCCGCGTCCGCAGCCCGCGCCAAGGCTCACCGGAGCAGCACTGCTCTGGACAGGTTCCTCACGTCACAGGTCCGCGCCTCACCGCCGGAGTGGCCGAGGAGCGTCGCGGCTGACTTCGCCGGCGCCCATGGACGGCGCGGTGGCGACGTCTCGACGACGACGGCGCCATGGGGCGGCCCGGAAGACCCTGATGGGAGCGCGAGGGTTCTCGCCGTCGTCGCCATCCTCGGCGCTTCGCTGGCGCTCAGCGTGGTCTCGTGCGTGCTCTTCTACATCGTCGGCCAGCAAGCAGAAGCAGCCTCTGGGCCGTGCGACTCGTGCCAGAAGAAGGTAAGCGTCTCGTTTTTCTGATGATCCAGTGCTAGCAAGCATGCTACCAATTTTGGGCTCTGACGTGAATGTGTCTGTTCTTCAGTGAGCGATCCGAATGGTTCAACTTCAGCGCTCAGCTGTTCTTCCGTCAGGGATCAGGATGGGGTTCGACTTCAGCGTTCAGCAAATCAAGCTTAGTTATGGCTTGTAGTAATTTATGCGGAGTTGTTCCGAAGCAGTGAATCCTCGTAGTTCGTTATCTGTAATAACTGGTACCTATTGTTGTTGTCATGAATTTGCTGTTATGGAATTGAGTTGTTGATGTGATCTCTAGTGGGACTGAATCATTGTAATTGCATGGTTATTGCATATCTGCGATTCAGGATTATAGCACGATTAAAGATTTCAGATAAAAATCCCGTACTTTCATGTCAAGTTCAAAATGACTCTACAAATTGATTATGAAGTCTCACTGTGTAGCACGTGCATGTCTGCCTGTAAGAAGTCTTGAAAGGCTGGCTAAAAAAGAAACAAAGGCATTCATGTACAGAAGTTCAAAATGACTCCACAGGTGTTTTTTTTTTTTGAACAAATCCACAGGCGTTTATGAAGTAGAAAGTTGAAAGGTTGGCTGAAAAACAAAAAGGAAAATGCCTGTAAGAAAAATTGAAAGAAAATTGAAATGTTGGCTGAAAAACAAAAAGACTCACAGTTTAGCACGGGGGAAAAGGAATGCCTGCCTGTAAGAAAAAAAAAACAAAAACGAAAGCATAAGAAAATTGAAAGGTTGGCTGAAAAACAAAAACGAAAGCATAAGAAAAATGAAAGGTTGGCTGAAAAACAAAAAGGAAAATGCTTTCGTTGAGAGTCGAACTCAAGACCTCCCGCTTACTAAACGGGTGCTCTAACCAACTGAGCTACGAAAGCGAATTGATAGGTTCGTTTCGAGTGAATATTGTCTCTATCTACGCAGCCCTGTAAAGAACTCACCTGTTCCTGTTCCCTCTAGTAAACCATGTCATTGCTCAAATACTAACATTGCTCCACCGAGCGTACACCTGTTCGTTTAGAGGGAAACAGAAACAACAAGAACCCAAGCAGAAACAGAGGACATTCCATATATGTACAACCACAAATTTTGGTCTAAAGAAGAGCTTTATTTGTTCCACCGAGCTGCTTCGTGGAATTTTTTACAAAATTTTCAAGTACAAGAGTCGACTCTAGTTATTAAGGTAACATTTGCAAAAAAAAAAACAATTTACTTTGAAGCTCATTTGCAAATAAACAAGCCATTTGGAAATAAGCTTCATTTCCATTCTAGAGTAGTATTGTTTACATCATATCAAAATGTGGTTGAGCGGCGCCTTCGCTTGTTTGGGTGAATTACTTCTACCTCCTCTAATCTTCTCAGCTCACAAAAATGTGTAGAACTATATCAAACAAGATCATGAAAGAAGGGCCTCAGCCTTTCTCTGTCTGGAGGAAGCAAGCAACTCTTTGAACTGCCCTAACGCCTTCTCATTTATAGGCTTAAATGGTATGCGTTTTATCACATGGGCTCCGAAAAAGTAAAGCAGGGCATCTGTTGCAGTTTCCGCGTTGATGCCCCTTGCTTGGAAGTAGAAGAGCTCATTTGGATCAAGCTCGCCACTGATGGCAGCACCATGAGTACACCTCACATCATCTGCGATAATCTGAAGGTTTGGTTTGACATTAACAATTGCCTTTGGTGATAGGACAAGACACTTGGTTTCTTGCCCAGCATCAGTTTGTTGTGCATACCTGTAAATTAAGGGCATCAAAACTTTAGGACGCGGATAAACATTGCAGCTAGAACCAAAACTATGTCATGACTCAAATACTAACATTGCTCATTTGGGGCATTCCAAGAATTAGACAAATCAAGAACAATGTTAGATTGTTAGAATAGGCGGAACAAATTGCAACAGTACATGTTTCCTATATATAGAGGAATTTCTATTTGCTACAACTTAAAATGTTTCTGGCTTCATGCAGACTTTTATTAATCATTGATTTCATGAACACTAGTATTTATGAAGCTACTATACCATATTCCAGTTAACATAAAGCTATAGCTATCCAACAAAAATTATGATAGTCTTACGATACCCTACATGCAGCAACTGTGAAATACTTGGACAATGAATAAGTGTATGGCACAGGCATGAAACTAGAAATCTACAATTCCACAACGCAGGCTAGAAAGATGCTATAATAGATGAAATTCCTAAAAGAACTAAACAAAACAATTCAGGAAATTAGATGACAATACCTGTTGACTTTGATATTTCCATCAAATATGCTATTCCCTGTGCTACAAGCAATGCACTTGTGGAGCTGTCGTGAAACACCTCTGGGGTGATCAAGTATCAGTTTGCTATGCAGATCATGTATCTGCTTATTCTGAGATGTTAAGTGAAGCGTTGCCAATTCTGTCTCTGTCTCAGGACCTAACTGCTGGATATGGAGATTGTGCCTATTCAATTTTGCTCCAGTGCTGACCTCAACAAATTCATATTTACTCGATGCATCCTGCAAAAGAGAAGCAACAAGTAAGACTGATTTTCCTGTTCAATTAAGCTTCATTGAACTACCACAGTCCAACACACTAGAGCAAGCACAGCTCCCCTAATACCTACAATCACAGTTAACTAGCAATATGAAGGTGACCATCTTGAGTCATGAGAGATCAAACAATGAGACACTGATGCGACCAATGCCCCCAAAATAATACTGATAATATCTCCCCCATAATTTAATCATAATAAGGTTCTCTCATCATCACTATTATATCCCATTTCAAGAGTCTATCACATTCAAACTTCACATTCATAATTACAACTAGCACATTCAAACTTCACATTCATAACTACAATTACAGGTACCTTACAACATTTATCTCAAATGCAGACTCACCTGCTGGACAACAGTCCATTTAGTATGTGCTGCAGCAAACGATTGCCGCTGCACATATGAATGAACCACCCTTGCGCCAGCGTCAATGATAATCTCTGCTACTGGATTGGCCCAATAGCACCCACCTTCTTCTCCAGCACCAAAGTGCTCCTCCACTATGGCCACCTCTGCCTCCTTCTCGGCCACAACCAGAACCCTCGGATTGGACATCAGCATACTCTCAGCACCACAATTGGTATATGTGAACATGATGTGGACAGGGTCGTCGGCCACCTTGACCCCCTCGGGCACGTGCACGACCACGACATCCCTCGCCCCAACGGCGTTGAAGTCGTAGAAGAGGTCCTTGTGGGCGAATTCCGCGGAGGCGGCGAGCGCCGCGGCGGCGCGTTCTCGCGCGCGTCCAGGGGGGAGATCGGCGAGGGCGCTGACATGAACGCCGGAGGCGGATACGAGGAGGCCGTCGGAGAAGAGGATGTGGGAGGGGAAAGGGGAGGCGGGCGGCGCGAGGTCGGGCGCCCGGGTTGGAAGGGAGATGGGGAAGGAGCGGAGGTACGAGATGTCGGTGAAGCGGAAGGCGTCGCCGGAGCGGCGGCTCGGCCAGGGCGTGGAGAGGAGGGAGAGCGCGGAGGCGGAGCGGAGGGGGTCGAGGAGAGGGGAGGGGGATGTCACCGAGTCCTCGAGCTGCTCGGCGATGCGGAGGACGAGGTCGTCGGATACGGCCGGCGCCGCGCGCGCCAGGGAGGCGGAGGCCGGGGCGGCAGAGCGGCGGAAGCGCAGGAGGGGCGGCGGCGCGCGGAGAGCGGTGGAGCAGGAGGCGGCGCACAGCGGCGACGGCGACGACATGGCGGCCCGCGAAGCTTCTCCTCCTCGTCTGCCCAGTGGCTGCGGTTCTCGTGGCCGTGGGGGTTGGGAAATCCGAGAGACTGACATGTGGAGCCTGGAAGGAAAACTGGACGGCCCGGCCCACTCGAGACTGGCTAACGGGCCCAATTGAGCCTACACTTGTGGGCTTAGCCCAGTGCAGCTGCCTTATCCGCTTTTGTTCCCCCGCCCGCTCTGTCGCTCGCTTCGCCCCGGGCCCCGGCGAAGCAATGGCGCTCCCTCTCGCTCCTCCGTTCCTCGCAGCGCGCTTCACGCCGTCGCAGGCGCCGCCGCGCCGGAGCACCCGGGCCCGCACCTTCTCCCCGTCCGCAGATGCGCGGGCCGCGTGCTTCAGGAGGCCCTACACGTCCGTCCTAATTGTCCCCACGGGCGTCGGCGCGGCCGTCGGGGGCTTCGCCGGCGACGCCCTCCCGATCGCTAGGACCCTTGCCGCCGTCGCCGACTGCGTCATATCACACCCCAACGTAATTGCATCCGTCCCAAAACTTGAGCTGATGTACTTTGCTACTTTTCCATTTGAATTTGCTCAGAGATGGAAGGCTTTCATATCGCAGGTGCTGAACGCTGCAATGTTGTACTGGCCGATGCCCAATACGCTTTACGTGGAGGGATACGCCCTTGATAGGTTCGCGGAAGGATCTTGGGCTCTCCAGCCCGTTCACCAAAACAAGGTTAGTCATCCTTTGCTGTGCCTGTGGGGATAACTACTGTTACTGAAAGACGTGTTTTTCTTCGTATCAATGACGCATTGTAACTAATAATCCAACCTAGGTAGGCTTGGTGTTGGATTCTGGAATCGAGGAGGATCTCCGGCTGCGCCATTTGCAGGTTGCAGATGCTGCAAGGGCGTCGCTTGGGCTGCCTGTAGTCGAGTACATTGTCACAGATGCTCCTCTGGAGGTGCATTTTCAGTTTTGATATTATTATAGGTAGCTGTAAGCATAGTTAAGGGCTTGCATAATCTTGGTGTTTGCTTATGGCCTGCCCATTTTGGTGTAGATCAAGACATGGTTTGACCCTAAGTGTGGGAAGTCAACGGGAAGTATTGGAAACTCTGATTCTCTGCTGAGAGCTGTTGACACACTAGTGAACCATGCAGATGTGAATGCGGTCGCAGTGGTTGCACGCTTTCCAGATGATGATCCAGACGATACAGATTGTTACCGGGAAGGAAAGGTAACTAACTCGTCTGCACAAGCAGTTCGTTTTATTTTTATATGTACGATGTTGGTGCTGTACCATTGACATTTGCATCAAGCATCTTGATCGCGACCCCAATTATCATGAATGTCTCTCGTAAGTTTGAAGGCATTCAGTTTTAGAATTCTGATAGCTACATGGGTTCTGGTCTAAATGTTACTGAAAAGAGAATTAGTGCAATCATTCCCCTAGGATGTGGCAGTCATTGCCCCTTTATGTGGCAGTGACATTCAAGGTTATCATTTGTTGGCAGGCATTTCTTTCATTTCTGCATTTCCCAGCAAGTGTAATGTTCTTATACTTTTCATCCTTTATGTTCTTGACTGATTTATGCAGGGAGTTGATCTCTTAGCAGGAGTTGAAGCAATTATCAGTCATCTAATTGTGAAAGAATTCAAAATCCCTGCTGCCCACGCTCCTGCAGTGTTACCCCCACCACTCTGCCCATCAGTATCCCCTAGATCTGCTGCTGAAGAGGTATTTATATCCTTCTGTATTCATGCAGTTACCATAACTTTTGTTTTTTCATTTTCTAAAAAAATGCAGTTACCATAACTGAGCTAAGAAAGTAATAACAATCATGCTACCATTAGAATATATATATCGCTATATGAGACTACTAACAGTAACTGCCATGGGCTCAATTTCTAGTTACAAGGTTTTCAGCAGCCTTTTTGCCTCTTCACTCATATATATAAATTTCTACTTAGTAGTTTCTTCTTTTGTTTTGAACCTGATTGCTTGTTCCTTTGTTTTATATTTTGTTTGTTTATTCATACCCGATGTCTTTATCAAACAGATTGGATATACCTTTCTGCCTTGTGTGCTTGCTGGGTTAAGCAATGCTCCACAGTATGTCATGAGGAGGCAAGGAACCTTAGGTAGTGGTTGCATAGTGGCTAGTGATGTTGACAGCGTTATTCTTCCAAAAGACACTTGTGGAGGAGATGGTACTCTTGCTTTTGCTCGGGCTGCAAGAAAGCACAAGGTATAGTGTCCGTACTAGTATTAATTAGTGATGAAAGATGAAGCATGGACCCAGTTAGACTGCATTTTCAATGTGTTAGATACTTGAAATGTAGATATACATTAATTAATGCACGTTATGTTAGCATGATGATTGGAGCTAGTCACAGAAAGTGCAAGTCATAATTAACTAGGTCAACTAAATTGGACATTTCTTTTTTGCAGCCCTTAATCATTACTGTACAGGAAAATGAGACAGTGCTTGATGATACTCCAGACAAGCTCGGCATAGAAGCGGTAGGCAATATACGTCTATATTTATCCTCCAATTCCTGTCTCTTTCTCATAAGCTCATATACCCAAGCAACTTTTAGCAACTTTGATTTTTTTTCTCCCCAGCTGTGTGTCCAGAACTACTGGGAAGCAATTGGAGTCGTCGCTGCTCACAAGGCAGGTGTCAATCCAAACGCTCTTAGAAGACATGGGATTGATCACCTTAAGAGCCCTCGACAATTATACTCTGCACACTCTTCGGGTCCTAGGCCATCTGCCCGTCCTCCAGTGCATGAGAAAGTACATATACAGCAATTAGCTAGACAATAATAGTAGTAGAAAGAGCACTACTAGTAAAAAGTAGAAATCACTTTAGACAGGTCGCTATCAGGAGCTTCCAAATTTTGAAGCCACGGGTACATATTCCACCATAGGGGGTGCTGCAGTGGAATCCTACGCATAGCATCTACACCGATTTTTGTTGTGTCTGTCACCCAGTCTGGAGTTAGCTGGTGGCATGCATGAATCATCCTCCATGGTCTTACATTTCTCCAACCTCCTATCTCTAATCGGTTTGCCAATCATTCACATCATTATTTGTTCCAGGAAAACCCGGTGGTTGTAAACAAAATTTCCCAACATCATTTTAGTATAAGTTGGATCGAAGCAGTATTACTGTTCTGTACTTTTGTTTCCCTTCCACTGAACAGGAAAGTTGATGCTGAAACTGTCAAGCTGTTATGGCTTGGTATATGACATGAATGATCTCAGCTCATTGGTTGCCACGCTCTTGTCTAACTGACATGTGCATCTGCTTTAGTTCATTTGGTCGATTAAAATTGAGCTGGGATTGCTAGTGTGATATCTTTTGTTCGAAACACACTGTTACTAAATTTTTTCTTATGTGATCTGAACCCTACTATTCTGACACTTTTCTGAAACCCAAGTGGCGCTTTACGTTTGTCGAAGGGATATATCAGCAACATTTGCTACGGCCAGATGATTTACAAAACTTATCTCTCGAATCATTTGCCATTCAACCACTCAACCCCTAGTCCCTACCTTGCTCCTTGTATCGGACAGGACGAACAGCGTGAGATTGTGTACAAACTACAAACCGCCAAAGGCCACCATGGATTCAGGAACGCGGACCCGTAGCCACAGGGCACGCGAGCCCAATCACAACCGGCACTGACGAGATACGCCAGCCAGGTAGAACAGTGAACTTCACTGACGACGAACAGTCCGGCTACGACAGCCTAATGACTGCACCACACGACCAACCAACCGTCCGCTGATCTCTTCAGATCACGCATGATGAGCTGATGGATGGCACGGTGCTCCCCCCTAGCTGCTAACCTGAAATTCAGGGGCGGCGCTGTTCCAGATGCCCCCTACTCCCTGACCACTGCCGCTCGGTGCCCTAGCCAAGCTTGTCTTCATGGGGAATTCAGAAAGCTAGTCGCTAGCTATCGACATGATCGATCGGTGGGTGTACTACCAGCCTACCGGGCGTGTTATGTTAACCCTGACTGATTGGCTGGGAAATCACCTGAATTTACACCGGCCAGTACGTGAGACATTCTTTCCTGGCTGCATAAAGTTCATGGCGACACTAAAATGCAGAGCAACATGCGTTGCAGTTGCAGCGGCGCACAATAATTCGCGGTCCGTTCTGGTCCAGCTCGCTGCAGAAAAAGCGAAGGAAGAAGGCACGTACGTACTGTGAATGATTGGGCGTGTGTCCATGAGGCAGCAACTATGGGGTGTTGCGCAATTGCAGGACACGTCACATTCAGAAAGGTGAAGGAGCTCCGTTACTGAATTTGCAGCTCCATTGATTTCGTCAGAACCCTCAACCCTATAGCTGGGGTTTTCACCGGTTGGGCAAAAGATGAGCAGGTTTTCGGTGCGCCTTTTCGCCATTTCCGATCCACTTGTCGTCGATGGAAGAAAGGGGAATGGGCGAAGCTTGCTTTCTCGATCTTCTTGCTGTGCTTGTTGTCTGACGACGAGAGTACCATGATTTGGAGGTCTTGATCGGAATGTTCATCAGACTGAGCCACTGAGGCAACATCTTGGACTCCCATCCCCCGGTGTTTTCGTTGGTGTTCCATTATCCATCGATTGAGACAGTGACCCTAGAGACCCCTCCCATCATATCCTGCTCCCGTGTGTTGGTTAACTCTGTTTCCCTGTCGACGTCTCGTACTATATCGCCAACAGTGTTATACTGGTACGCAAGCGAGTAATGTTAAACTCACTGCAGTCCTCTTTCCTTTTCACCCCTGAAATAGTCTCGCGTCCAAGTCCGTTGACTGGGATCTTGGTACGACAATGCCCAAGCTGAACAAAGCCATCACATCGCCGTTGCGTGCACTGCGTCGAGCAGTCGATCAGATTGGGATTTGGTAACGCCAAAAGCAGGTTTCCATTCAGACACCACAAGACTTGATCTCAACAGCACTGCACCACCTCCCTGATGTTTCCGGCAAGAGACAGTTACAACTCACTACACGGTAAAGCAACGCGGTCCTGGGGAGCCTGTGGATCAAGCAAAGCAAGGCAAAGCAAGGCTGTCTCGCCTCACCGAGATGCGCTGCCCAAGTAAGTTGTTTGCCAACGTTTCACGTCGAATCGGCGAGAAGACGGCAAAGGAACATGCCATTCATTCAGTAGGTAGGTGACCGGCCAAGGGACCAGCGAGTGAGATCGATCGAATCAACCTCTCGAATTCGGGCGAGAAAATCTGCACACCAGGGTCCCAGCACCGGGCTCTCAGTCTCGGCAGCTCTATTTATCCGCTTCCCTCCCAACTCCTCCACCGGCCGGCCTCTCACTCACTGTCCTCGCTGATCTCCTGCCCACTGCACGAACTGAGAAGCTAGTCAGACGTCACCAATGGAGGAAAACCCGGAGCTGATCAGCCCGAGGATCTCATTCTCCCATGATCTAGCCAACTTCACGGCACCGCCAGCGCCAGCGCCAGCAGCCCGGCGGTCCGACGCGTCGCTGCTCGTGTTGTCGCCGTCGCGGTCGCGGCTCCCGGAGCCGGAGTTCGACTTCGCCAACGCCAATGCGGCCGCCGACGCCGACGACGTCGCCCCCGCCGACCGCCTCTTCGCCGGCGGCAAGCTGCTGCCAATGCCGCCCCTGCCGCCGCCGGCACCTAGACGACCCGCCAGCCCGTGCAAGCAGGAGCCAACAAGCAGCGGCGGCGGCGGCAGTCGTGTAAAGGAGCAGGCGCCGGCGGCGTGCCCGCAGAAGCGGCCGGGTTCGTGGGCGTCCCCGTTCTCACGCAGCAGCAGCGTGAACTCCGCCACGACGACGGCGACAGCGACGGCGACGACGGGGGCGCCGCGGTCGGCGGGGAGGTTCGGCTGCCCGCCGTTCCCGCTGATGCGCAGCTGGTCGGCGTCCGCCGCCGTGGCGCGAGACGCCGGTGGCTTGGGCGGCGCCGTGCCGGACGCCGCCGCCGGCCATCGGCCTCGGTACAAGAAGTTTGGCAGTTCAGTGGCAGCTAGTAGTAACAACGGTGGTGGTGGTTCATCAAGAGCTTACTACTATGGAGGTAGTAAGAAAGGCAGTAGCCATGGCGTTAGGGTTAGCCCGGTGCTTAACGTGCCCTTCATCGGCGCGAGTGTGGCCAACGTGCTGAGCTACTTTCTTTGTGACTGTAGCAGCAAGACCAAGAAGAGTAGAGAGTTTTACAGTTAATAAGTAGTTAACTGGTGTACATAACTATGTGAATTTAGACCTGTATTTGGAACAAGAAATTAAACATTGTATTCTCCGGCCAGTCCACCAGAGAAGTCCAGAAATCGAAAATTTTCCTATGAAATTAACACGTACGAATTAGAGCTTGTGAATTTATGCACTCCGAGCATATTTCACTGATGGGCATGCTTGTAATGCGGGTAACATAACATGGCGTGCAAATAAACCGTGGTCGATTTAATCTAGGGACTAGGGAGAATTATACCGTGAACTGGAAAGAAGGCAATAATGATAGAGCATCAGTTTGGTCTTTTTCTTTGAAAAAAAGATGGCTTTTGTTTGCTGGGCACGGGAGCCGCTTTTTGGTTGTGTAGATGTTGATTACGGGTTGCTTGCATTGGCGGGGCATGCAACTGGAGTGCGACGAAAGTATGCCCATGTGTTTGTGGGGGAACCTCATCAACGGCGCGTGCATGGGGATTGGGGAGAGTTTGCCGGGTGTGGTTGGCCAAACTTGCTTGGTTCGTATGGGCCTCGATCTCATATATGGAAAACGATTTCGATCAGCTTTGCTAGTTGCAACGACGCTCGCGGTGTCACTGTCTTCTTATGTTGCGACCAAATCTGTATATTGACCTTCTTGTAACTTATACTGCTCATGAACAACTGATGTGCGCACCTTCAGGTCAAGTTCGTCTAATCCTTGCAGCATGGAACCACACCTCTTGATCCAACCCAGTTTCACCGCTAGCGCTAGGATGTGCTGCTGCAAATCCTCCAACTCAAAAGGCCCACGCCAGCAAAAAGAAACAAAACAACACATCACCAGAGTTTGTCGTACGTGCTTCACTTTGAGTATCCGGAACGTGGCACATTGTTTGGACAGAAGTGGCCCGTAGAGTCCCGCATTGCCATCAAGCGAGCTATTCTGGAATTTCACTTGCGAAGGCATTGGGGGACATGTCCAGTACATGTAGCGAAACAAGTCCCCAAATCAATGCAGGAATGCTATCTTCTAATGTATTATTATCTGATAGGTCTATTGCTGTTAAGGTAGTTAGGATCTTTTCAAATGTCACAAACAACCCTTTGTATGAGACCGTGGCAATGTCTTAGTAAAATCCCATAGTCAAGAGGAACTACAGAGTAACAGAGTTTCTGCAGATGACACCGATAAAACCAGCAGTAAGCAGAAATGGAGTTTCTGCAACAGAGTTGTGGAGCATGGTATATACGTATTCATTGACTTATTGCGGACACATTATTGTATAGTACCTTTTCGTCTAGAAATGCAAGTGTGTCAAAACAAGCCTGTCCTTCATTATCTCAATGAAATAAACTACAACCTTTTCAGTAAGTGTTGATTAAATACACAACACAACAAAACACTTAACATGTGCTAAATATAGTCAAAGTAATATTTCAGAATATATACCACAAGTTATGCCTACATGAGACTGCACCACCATTGTATCGCCCTTCAAAGTCAATTTATGCTTCGGGAATAAGTAGGCGCCTTGCTGGTTTCAGATCAAGTACAATCTTCGAATCATTGCGGTCACAATGTGAAACCACCTTGCTGATTCGACCCTTTTCCAGTTTCACCAGATTCGCTGTTGGAAATCCAACTCCAAAGCCCATGCTAACGAAAAGAGACAAAAGAATACCGACATTATCAGGGGAGTTCTTTCTTTATCTAGATTAAAACCAGAGGAGCTTCTCGGATGTGATTCACTTGTATCTAGGTTGCCACATTGTTTAGACAAAGGCAGACCACAGAGTTTTGCATTTCCATTGAATGAGCTACTATCGAACGTTGTGAATTGACGTCCTTGTGGTATTCGTCCCTCCAATTGGTTGCTGCTCAAGTTCAGGAAGTTGAGAAAGGTGAGATTCGTCAGGTCTTCTGGGATCTTCCCTGAGAGCTGGTTTGAAGATAGGTCCATTGACTCCAACGCAGCCATGCCACCAAGCTGGCGTGGAATTTCCCCGCTGAAGGCATTGTGAGACATGTTTAGTGAAATTACTGAAGCAAGTCTTCCGATCGATTCAGGAATGCTACCTTGCAATGCATTGTCCGATAAGTCTATTGATGTGAAGGTAGTTGAGATCCTTCCAAATATATAAGAGAATCCTTTGTGTGATATTCTGACCGCATCTTGGTAAAATCTAGCTGTTAGGTTCCGATGGCCTATGATTTGTTCCGTGTTGTTATACTTCTCCATTGATTTCAAACTTTCAAAGAGATGCGGATCCAAATTCCCAGAGAAGTTGTTTGAGGCTAGATCAATGATTTGCAAGCTTGAAAAATGCTCTCCAGAATGTTCATCGTTGAGATAGCCTATTGAACCATGGAAATAGTTTGATCTCAGAACCAGAAAACGAAGATTCAAAAGCCTTCCCAACCAAGATGGAAAAGTATCGGCAATTTGATTCCTTCCAAGGTCAAGAACCTCCAAGTCGGTACAATTGCTAAGTGCCCTTGGAAGCTGACCATCAATCTTATTGCCATGCAAATCTATTATCTGGAGAGAACATCCACTTGAAATATTGGACTGTAACGCTCCTTCAAATTGATTCTCATTCAAGCTTAATACATTCAAAACTCTGTTTTCCATCAGGCATGGCGGTATTAGTCCTCTAAAGTTGTTAAATGACAGGTCAAGTATCTCCAGGGGTGAATCACAAATTGAACTTGGTAAGTAACCACTTATATTATTATTAGACAAGCTAAGATACAAAATGTCGCTGAGGTATAATGTGAAGTTTGGAAGGATAGAAGAGAATGTGTTATTTGAATAATCCAAGAACTCAGCTGACGAGCTTGGCATAGGAATCTGGCCCTGGAGCCTATTATAGCTAAGATCCAAAGTATCCAAGTAGTTTTTCAACGGGATAACATATGAAGTGAGTTGCATATCGGTGAACATGTTGTATGAAAGATTTAAATGTGTAATGCTATTTTTCCATCCATCCCATATCCACTCTGGTATAACACCAGTAATTCTATTGCATGAGAGGTCCAAATAAGCGATGTTCTTAAGACGTGTCAAAATATTTGGTACTTCGGTGATACGGCAATTCGCAAGTTCCAGTCTGCTAAGCTTAGGAAGATAGACAGATGAAGGGCTGCCGCCACCATCCGTAACAGTCAACTCATTGTTTGAAAGATCCAAATAAGTGAGATTTTCTAACCTCCAAAATGATGTAAGATCCACTGAACCCATCAAGTTGTTACCGCCAATAACAAGCTCTTTCAAACTTGTGAGTACAAAAAATGACTCCGGAATCTGCCCTGTCAATTCATTCATGCTTAGATCCACCAACATCAAGTGTGAAGATACTGCATCGAATTCATTTATGGTCCCAGAAAGCCGGTTCCATGAAAAATTCAAGTCTTGTAATGCCGGAAGAGTGAATAGAGATGTTGGAATTGCTCCTGGACAAAGTAGAGAAAATTAGGGCGTATACTAGAATGCTATTAGATTGACTAAAATCAATGCTTAGTTGCTTGCATACCTTAATCCTAAATTTCATGCATATAAAGTTGGGTGCACATAATGAGACAACAGTGTGTTACATATATTGTGAAACTTTTTTTCTTATACTTAGAAATTAATACTTATAGTGTATTATCATATAGCCACAAAAATGCACCAGTCAATAATTAATACTTTCAAATTTTGAAGATAATCACAAATTACAATCTAGAAACTTCTACAGCCTTTGCATTATGCAAGTCTCTGAAATACCTATATTTGTATCCATGCATCACAGGCCACTATGCAATAAGATTCATAAACTTTTCATCATAGTAGTAGTGAATTAAAATCTTAAGAGCAAAACAAAGTAGAGCAATTGCTAGATAGGGCTAGGAGTTCTTCAGACTGAGCATTGTATTTGGGGTTTTCTTAATAATTAGGGGTAATTGTGAGGGAGCTGATCTTACCACTGAGATAATTTCCAGAAAGATCCAATTGAATCAATCGAGTCAAATTCACAATTGAACTCGGTATTCTCCCAGAAAGACCGCTGTGTACTAGTTTCAGTGATGTCAATCCTTTGAGTGCTCCAACTTCATGAGGTATTGGCCCAAAATCATTCATGCTCAGGTCGAGCAGCCTGAGGGAGGTGAGATTGAAGAGCACGGGGTCAATTCCATGGTTATACAAGCCAAACCCACTGAGGTTGAGAGCAATAACATGTCCTGAGGAGTTATGGCAGCCAATACCCTCCCAGAGGCAACAGTCTGTGCCAGATTGCCAAGATGCAAGCGTGGTGCTGGAGGAATTAAAGAAGAAAGACCGCTTTAGTTTGAGCAGATCATTAGCCTGGTCTTGATGACACAGGTAATGAGCAGAGTGGTGAGTGAAGGCGTCATAGGCATGGACGCTGGAAGTGGCGAGTGAGTTTAATTGTGCAAAAAATAGTAGCAATGCCCAACCAACGAAAGCCATTTGATATGTCATCTGGTAACAGAAGGTTGAGGAAGGGGACAAGCTCAGAGCTCACAAGACGTGCTGCGTGCACTAATATAATATACTATTGTGATGGGTCTTGAGACATCATGTTGATTTCAGCTTTGAGCAAGTTTTCCCCGGAAGTCAACAGATCCTTAAGTTGATAGTCTTGGTCAGAATTTCCATGTTGTGGGTCTTTGTCAAAATTTCTATGCATGGGTCTTGGTCAAATTGTCATGTTGTGGGTCTTGGATGATTTACCTTCTGCATGGAAGCTAATTTACATATTAGTGTGGATGATAAACAACTAATAAAAGGTAGCTCCGGTATTTTTTTTTTGTTTTTTTCTCTTAAAGTAAGAGTTGGGAAAAACGAAGAAGGCTAAAACAGCTCGTATTTTGAAAGCAGGGAATAAATAAGTGTTTATTAGCTTCACTTTAGTAGTCCGAGTCAACACTCATCCCAAGTGTAGTGTGGACAAGGTATATGGAACTTGGTTCATTTCCATGATTTATTTGGCGTTGCAGACTTGCAGTGCCTTCATGTAGCTGAAACTGAAATTAATAGTTTCTTTGCAGCAAAGAAAATAATAATTCCGCCAGTGAATTGATACAATGCTCCCATTGGAAGGCATGAGCTGTAAGTGCTTGTGGCTGTCGAGCCTTCGTTGACTGACCTTTCTCTTGTGGCTGTTGAGCCTTCGTTCTTGACTGACCTTTATCTTGTGGCTATTTGCATCTTCTAAGTCAAGTAAGCACCTACGACTACGCACTGACAAGGATAGAAAGGTGGAATTGAAGAATATTCCCAGTCCATAGTGGATTGGTATAAGTTCAGGATTACCGTGTTCCTGTTGGGCTATTTGCCTATTTATTTGGTTTGTGTCATTGTGTGCTAAAGTTCAGAGAACAGAGCTATCGACTGCTTGGATAATGACTAGCACTGGCATGGCATTTGCTTAAGGAAGAGAAGAAGAATAGAAATGGCATAGGTTATCCTGCTCATGGCAAATAACTCGCGATGGACCGGCTAATGCACGATACATGTTTGGTGCTTGACTATAAATGAGGAAAAACAAACTATGCCATTTCTATTCTTCTTGTACTGGCAGAACAGCTGGTGCTAACATGAGCAGGATACGGGAAGAAGCTGTGTACCTCTGGCCTTCAGCTGGATCGGGGCCGAAGCTGGTAGAGCAGGCTGTTGAAGTGAAGGAGGCAGGCAAGCATCAGCGCGGTTGGACAAGGCCACGAGGAGGAAGAGGCCGAGCACTGTAACTCAAACGGTCTCCATTGCCCAACGCAAACAGCAAGGCGGCCTCGGAGCCCCTTCCCAACCTCCAGCCGCGCCGGCGTCCATGGCGCCGCCTGGCATCCGGCTCCCTGCTCGGATCCTCCTCGCCGGCGTGAGCTCCCCCTATCGCTCCGCGCCGGAGAGGACGAACAAGGGGAGATGCAGGCTGCTCTTTTGCTTGTTGGAACCATGTCCCCCTTCTGCCGCAACCGCATCCCAATCGGAACATATTTTCTATCCTATTCACCGGCGCCGGAGACGAGGGCCGGCTGGTTGTGCGGCGGGAGGCAGTGGGAAGGTGGACGGCGGCGTTGGTGCGGCAGGCCCGCAACGGCGGCGAGGGGGTTACCCGCGGCTGGGGGGGCTGCTTCCGGCCCATTTCCCCGTCGTCTTCCTCTCGCCCCCTCCTCCGCCGCCCTTCTTCCCCGCCCTTCATAACCTGGCGGCCCGCCGCCGCCTCCTCCTCCTTCCTCCTCGCCGCGCCGCCCCGCCCTTCCTAACCCGACGGGCTCGTCGCCCCCGCGCCGTCGGTCCCCGCCCACCGGATGTCCGGCCCTGCCCGGCCGGCGGCGCTCCCGACCGCCTCCCGCCCCTCCGCCCGTGGCGCGCGCTGGAGGAGGAAGAAGACTCGCCGGCGGCGGCGAGGAAGGAGGAGGGAAGAAGAAGAAGGGGCGTTCACCGGCCCATCCAGCCACACACGGCTCGCACCTCGCAGTCACACACGCAACATCTTTTTTGGTTAGTTCGCGACGGAGGAATCCACAGCAAGCATCGCTTTGGTGGGGTTCCTGCAGCTAGTCCTCGGCTGCTACTGTATTGTCAGCGCCGCATCAAAACCCTGATCGAGACACCAGCACCAGCAGTACGTGAAATAACTCTGTTGATTGATGTATCCGTCTTAATTAGTTCCTCGCCACGTAGAAACCACGGGACACGTCGGCGTCACACAGTACCGGCGTGGCCTAGTGTTTTGCTTGGGAAGTCTGACCAGAGGCAATACATAGATCAAAACGGATATGATGGTGCCGGCCCTCTGACCGGTCCACGTGGGGGCCGGGAAATGCTTCTGCTGCAATCGTCGCGGCGCGGCAGTGTGAAAAGCTTTAGCTTTGATAGCCAACACAGAGAGCTACAAGCAGCCGCCGTGGTCGAGCGACGTCGGCCGCCGGCAGCGGCGGCGCCGCGCGCGTGTGGTGCCGCTTGTCCCCGTGTTCCTTGCTTCCTTGTCCATCCAAGCACGGGTGACGCGCGGCGCGGCCGCGGACCCGGTCCACGTAATTAATGGCTGCTTATTAGCTGAAATAATCCATGTATGGATAAGTGCATTTGACTACATTAGTGTGGCGTGGTGCGGTGCGACTCCATGATATGCATGCATGGTTTCCATTTTCTATCTACCACCCCGCCGGTCGTCAGAGGATGATTGATCCTCAGAGTGTAAAATGTTTATTAGTAGTGCTAGTGATTCAATGGTAAGGTCATAACTGATCTCCACCTGAAGTCGTCTCGTTAGTTGTTGCACGTACTGTAGTGCTATATGGAAGTTTTACCATGTAGTATGTACCATCTCATTACACACTCCTGACAATAAGCTAGGCAGTGTGCTGTGTGCGACGTGAAGAACATCGTTTCAGCACTAACTGATGACACTGCAGCTTTTCACAAATAAACCATTGAAAATCGCTCACAAAGGGCTCAATTCTTGGGGTGCAAATTTGAACGCGGGTTCAAACCCTTTTCACCTTCGCTACGAAGAGGCGGTGGTTTATTTCCACATCTAGTTGGAACTAACCATTATATTATTGATTTTTTTTTGAGATACCTGCTCCTTTTATTCTTGCTAATAAGAACATTCCATTATTCACAAATGGTTGTGGTTTAGTCGCGCTGCCTGATTAGCATATAGAGTCTTTTACCTGTATGCCATTAAGAAAGTTGGCGGTTACCTGTATGCCATAAAAAAGTTCGTAGACACATGTATGTCATCACTCAAACTTTCTTTTACCCGTGTGCCATTTTGAACGGTTGGAGGCTAACGGAGTAAGGAATAGACTATTTTGCCCTCCTACGGGTCCCATTTGTCATCCCCAACCTCTCCCCTCCTCCCTCTCACTGCCGCAGCCTGCCCACGCCGGAGCCGGGCCACGGCCTGCCCACGCCGCCGCCCGCGCCGCTCGCCTGACGGAACCGCGCCGCGCCTCCGCCTGCCCACGCCGCCGCCGCGCCGCCTGCCGGATTCGTGCCGCCCACCTGCCGGAGCCGCGCCGCGCCGACTGCCGGAGCGGAGCCGCGCCGCCGCCCGCTGGAGCTGGGCCACGCCGCCGCCCGCGCACAGGGACTTGGTGGCCTGGCGCGCTCGCCCGCCAGCGGCAGCGCAGAGGGAGGTTGGGGGCCGGCGGGAAGGGCGCATGAGCGAGGGAAGGCTAGGGCCGGCGGACCGGCGGCACACCGGCGACGGAGTGGCGACGAGAGACAGGAAGAAGATAGAGTCCGATCCGTTCTTGAACAGAGAAAGAGGAGAGATAGTGTTCAATCTTCTCCCAGGGGTAAAATGGTCTTTTTACTACGTGGGCCCACATGTCAGATGCAACAATCTAACAGAATACGGACGGAATGGTGCGTAGGTAAAAGAAAGTTCGGTTGATGGCATACAGGTATCTCCAAACTTTTTAGTGGCACACAGGTAACTGACAACTTTCTTAATGGCACACGAGTAAAAGACTCTAGCATATATACACGGCCAACTTTACGAGCGTATTCGGTATTCCAGCTGTACGTGTCTCTGGCTAGCCACAAAATTATGCTGATATGGTAATGTCATCGCTCCCGTCCATTGTGGACCGCGTGAGCTGACAAGGATGATTGGACATGTTCATGAAAAAACAAATGCGTTCTACGACTCGCAGCCATGAGTCAAAGTTTCGCCTAACAAAATGCCCATCGAAGCATCCATCCATGGCACAAGAAAAAAACGATTCCAGGACTGCGGCGGCATGGCATTTCAGATCCAGATCGACGCCTATAAGTAGAGCTCCTCCGCGCCATTGGCAACACCAACACAACAAGCTAGAACACAAGAGCTAGCTTGAGCTTGTAGTGCCAAGTAATCTGTACTACAGGAAACAGCTGAAGCGACCATGAAGAGCAGCACGCTCCTGGTGCTCCTGTGCCTCCAGGCCGCTCTGGTCATGGGGATCTTCGCAGCCGTGGCTAAAGAAAATGGTACGTTAATCCCATTGACATAATTTTTCAGGTGTTGATTGATGTGAAATAATCTTTACTGTTGGTGACGACATGATGGACGTATTACTGAATATATATTTTTACATAATGCTACTGCAGCCGTGGGTGAGAGGAAGGCCATCGACATCAACCCGGGGCAGCTCAAGTGCTGCACCAACTGCAACTTCTCCTTCTCGGGGCTCTACACATGCGACGACGTCAAGAAGGACTGCGACCCCGTCTGCAAGAAGTGCGTCGCCGTGAAGACCTACTCCGGCAAGAAGTTTCAGTGCACCGACACCTTCCTCGGCATTTGTGGCCCAAAGTGCTAGATGAGCTAGCATTCGACCATGGGCTGGAATTTCGCTTGGGATGAAACGAAACTTAGCTCCCTCGTGAAATGATCGAGGCCATGCGCTGCTACACGAGCATATATATGATTATTGTGTGATGTGAGTTTGTGTGGTATTGTGTGTGGCAGTGTGCTTGTTACTCGACGTTGCACGCGATCAATAAGCCGTTATTGGTCTTAAAATTAAATGAAACAATAAGACGTTGTTTGCAGTGAATAAAAGTGATGCGACTGACAAGTCATGTATGGAAAATAAAATCTCCTCTATTTCCTTGTGACGGACAACTCATCGGTGGAGCTTCACGGTAATCCAGCGACAAGCAAAGAATAAAAGTGAAATGCGCTGACAAAATTCAAAAGAGTTTGAATAACTTGAAGCACCATAAGACATATCAAAAGAAACTACTCCTTCCGTTTTAAATTATAGTTCGTTTGATTTTTTCACTCTAAATTTGACCACTTGTCTTATTTAAAATTTTGTGCAAAGTATCATAGTTTTTGTTGTGGCTTGTTTTATTAACAAAAGTTCTTTAAAATAACTTAAATTAGAATATGTTTACACAATTTTTTTTGATAAGATGGGCGGTCAAATTTGTAGTAAAAAGTCAAACGAATTATAATTTAGAACGAATGTGGTATTACACTGTATCAAAATATTTGTCGTGGTTGATTTTTGGTTTGTGGCAACGTCGCTTCGCCGCGGCACCATGTGCGAGTTCCGTGGGCTTGGGTGGTTGCGCCGTCGCGTTCGTGCGATGCGGCCGCCGGGCGACGGAGCTAGCCACGCCCGGCGCCTGGTTGCTTCCCAGCGCGCGCGCCCCGGTCGCATCGTCTCCAATCTCCATCTTGATCTCGACGCGCCAGCAGAGAGCCGATGGTGGCGTGCCACAGCGGCATCGGCAACGAATTTTCCGTGTTACAGCAGCTGCGCTGGAGGGGGCGCATGATGACTCTATGGCAGCATGATTGATCGGTTAGTGATGTGGCGAGAGGGAGGCGAAGCCAAGATAAACCACGAGGAACCATGCTTCACGCAATGGGATAGCACGTCATGGGACCGACAAGAGAGATCGCTTATCCTAATCCTCCGTGTTAATTATCAACGGATTATTAATCTTGGCATTGCGCCAAATTAAACGATCGTCCAATCAGTCACAGATGAATACGATGCCCCGTGCTCCACGTGATGACGGCAGCAGGGGCGCGCGGGGCAGGCTGCTTAGCCAGACTGGCGTACGAACACAAACTGTTCGACTACTGTCGGTGCACCGTGCCCCATCAGCAACTGCACATACTAATGTGTGATTGGTGAGACATAAATCTCTGCAACGGAACGTGCAGGACGATCTGCTACTGGCCTACTGCTAGCCGGCCTGCTCCGGTTATTTTCTTGTGGAATTACAATTGGTGATACCTAGATTCGATTCATATCGTTCTTGTGCTGCCCCTGCTGCCACAGCATACTGACAATGACCAATATTTCAAGTTCCATCTCACCTAATCTCCTGCCGATCTCAGTTGTACTACATGTTTGACCTCCCCTCACACTACTCCATAGCCTATTCACACCATATATGAACTGACTTCAGTGGAGTTAAACCTAACAACTCCGGGTTAACTTTCCGTTCAAGTGTAGAGATGGACACACTCACACACGCCTATGGCAAACCGGGGATTCTGGTTTTCTTAATGCCGTAGTCACGGGTAGGCTTTAACAAAAGCCGGACATTTCGAAATCTTTTCTTTCGCCAATCAATACCTGACGTCCATGCAAAAAAAATCTACACTATAATTACGATGTAGTACATCACATACTTCAATAAGACAATAACCCTTCATTCTACTTTTAAGGGAAAAGTATGGTTTACACCCTCTAAATAAATTATAAAACCAGACACGAAAGGACATCAAATGGTTGAAAACGTATATATTTGGTCCTTCGGGTGATTTTAAAGGTGATTTTCCATTTTCTAGATATTACATAATTTTGATTTAATCTAGAAACTCATAATTAATTTGTTTGAAATCATAAAAAAGTAAAATTGGTACCAATTTTTTTGTAAAATTGTAAACTATCTATTAGTGCTCTAATTGGAGTTATTCATATCATATATATGCATGTGTCCTAGTGTTTTATTGCTTTAATTATGCATGCTATTTTATTTAAATTCTTATTTTTTTACAATATTGGATAAGATCGAAACAACTCCAATTGGATCACTAATAGATAGGCACATTTTTAGAGAATTGTTTGCACAATTATCAGATTTTTATAGTTTATAAAATAAATTAATTGAGATTTTAAGGTTAAATCAGATATGTTCAATTTTTTTTAAAAAAAATGAAAACCATCATTGAAATCATTCAAAGGGTTAAATTTGTCCGGTTTCAATAGTTGAATGGTCCTTCGTATTCGGTTTTGTACTTAAGGGTTGAAAATCGAACTATCATACTAGTAAATACTAGTAAGATAGTATAAATCAGACTTTTCCCTACTTTTAAACTATCTCCAAAGAAAGTTACCCGTTACTTATATAGTTATACTGCAATCCACCAGTGCTAACCAGTAGACAACAGAGGCAGTACGTATATGACGACAACAATCGTAGTGTGTCAATGCTGTGGTTTTGGGAGCCTGCTGACGAGGACGGTAGGGCCCTCATTAATTAAATGATACGGAATTGCAGATGCATCCCTTCCACACCTAGCCGCCCTGAGTCAAAAAACCACCTAACTGTTGCCTCCCGAAAGATAGTCGATCACAGACATGCCATCCTAGGCTCCTAGCTCCCGTCTCGTCGCCTATATATAGACCTGCTCTGCCAATTCATTGGCCAGCAACAACAACACAAAGCATTCTATAGAGTGGAGGGCTAGTAAAACATCTTGCACACGAGTAGAAAAGATGAAGAGCAGCACGCTGTTGGTGATCCTTGTTCTCCAGGCCGTTCTGGTCATGGGAATATTTGCAGCTGTGGCTAAGGAAAACGGTACGTGTATTGTCAAGTCTTGGTGTCTCACTGTCACTCTAAATGCTCATCAGTCTATGATAGACCACTGCTGATTCCTGTTTGGTCTATGATAGCCGAGTAATTTGTACAATGTAGTCCAGGGAAACAAGCAGGGATCATATACCGATACTGTGATAACACATCCTCCATGCGTGAGTGTTGACAAAAAAAACGCGCCAACACACTTAAGATCGATCGAACGCACAGCACGGCCGTCACAACGGCCAACTCCTGACTTCCCTGGGCAAACCGGTCTGACCGGTTACAAGAACCGGTCTGACCGCTTTTGGTCGGGAGGTCGTGAAGACCTAGAAACTCAAGCTCGGGAGGGACCCCGTCGGAGCTCGAGCTGATCTAGGGTTGTTCTAGGGTCGGCAGGCCACCTAGAACGTCCTTGAACGCCGTAGAGACGAGCAAAGAACAGAATATGGGGGTTGGAAAAGATTAGGGTTTGAGAGATACACAAAATAGAAGATAAAAGTGTTTGATTCGATTGGGAATACCTCAATCGGCCGTCTAGCCTTTATATTTATAGGCCGGGGAAGTCTTACCCCTTTCGAATAGGTTACAATATGGAATTAAACTCGGAATCCTAATCCTACTCGAATTACAGAACGAAACCGGTCTGACCGGTTTGGCAAACCGGTCAGACCGGTTTGGCCTTTGGCCCAATTTGAGTGTCAACACATGCCCCCCTGCGTTTTTAGTGAACTTGAGAACTAAAAAGCAAGTAAATACAACTCAGGAGCTAAAAATTTATACTAAGGGCGATTTTTACCAAGATATCGGCCATTGATCTTCACGCATCTTGCCAAACACTTGGATAGAATTTCTTCAGATATCTCCCGTTGATAGCTTTAGGCAAAGGATCTCCCTTCAGTGTCTCCAACATGTAAGAATTCCCAAAGATGATTTTGACAACTCTATAAGGCCCTTCCCAACTTGGTGACCATTTACCAAACTTGTTGCTTTTTGATCCAATAGGCAAGATCGTCTTCCAAACAAGCTCATCAACTTGAAAATATTTTCCTCGCACTTTCTTGTTGTAAGCCCTAGCAACCCGAAGCTTATCTTTTTCAATCTCCTTTAAAGCCTTCAATCTTTTATCGGTTACCTCATCAATATTGTCCAACATCAAATTGTGGTAATCAACAGCATCAAGGTCATTTTGTTTAGCCAATCTATAAGCATCCAGATTCACCTCAACAGGTAAAACGGCCTCTTGACCATAAACAAGCTCAAAAGGAGTAACCTTAGTAGCTCCATGTCTAGATATACGATGAGCCCATAATGCTTCAGATAAAACTTCGTGCCATCTCTTAGGATTTTCAGCTATTTTTTTCTTGATTAATTTAATCAAAGTTTTATTACTTGACTCGGCTTGTCCATTAGCCTGAGCGTAATATGGAGATGAATTGAGCAACTTAATTCTATAGGATTCGGCGAATTCACGTACCTCCTTAGACATAAAAGAAGTACCTTGATCTGTTGTCAATGTTTGAGGAATACCGAATCTATGAATAACATTCTGAGTAACAAACTCAATCACCTCTCGATGCGTCATATTCTTCAAAGAAATCGCTTCAGTCCATTTAGTAAAATAATCCGTAGCAACCAATATGAAACGATGTCCTTTTGATGATGGAGGATTAATTTGTCCAATAAAATCCAATCCCCAACCTCGGAATGGCCATGGCTTAATAATAGGATGCATCAATGCAGCAGGAACAAGTTGCAAATTTCCAAACTTCTGACATTCTTCACATCCTTTGTAATATTTAAAACAATCTGTCGTCATAGTAGGCCAATAGAAACCGGCTCGTCTAAGTAACCACTTCATCTTCGGAGCCGATTGATGCGTACCACAAATACCTTCATGGACCTCAGCCATGGCAACCTTGGCCTGATCCGAGTCAAGACATTTCAACAATAAATCTTCGGCGTTTCGACGATAGAGTTCATCGCCAAGTAAAATATACTTAAATGATACTCGCCGAATATTTTTCTCTGCACCACGACCAGGATCTTTCAAATAAGTAATAATAGGCACTCTCCAATCCTGATCTTTAACTTTGGATTGATTAGCATTATCCAAAGTATTTTCGCTTCTGTCAGGGGACAAAGCGGTCTGACCGCTTTCAGAACCGGTCAGACCGGTTCTGGCAGTACAACCGGTCTGACCGGTTTCTGAAACCGGTGTGACCGGTTCGTCCAGAACCAGAATCTCGGCTTTTGTTCGCATCGGTTTTTGGAGATAGAAATATTTCTTTGCAACCATATAACCAGATGCTTTCTGAGCCAGAGTATTTGCTTTATCATTATCTTCTCTCAGAATATGTCTTATAGTAAATTCATCAAAAGAAGCAATGATATCGAGACATCTATCAAGATACGCATTTAATGGACCATTATAACATTGGCATACCTTTGATACTTGATGTACCACCAGGAGCGAATCACCAAAAGCTTCAACATGTTTTACTCCCATGTCTTGCAAAAATTCCAAGCCAAATAGAAGAGCTTCATATTCAACTTGATTATTGGTTCGCTTTTCTTCCAATCGGTTTGAGAACTCAAAAACGGCGCCACTTGGAGAAATCAAAACAGCACCAATTCCTTGACCATCATTGCAAACCGATCCATCAAAGTATAGCTTCCATGGTATACAATTAACATAGCCGACGTCGAACTCACAAGTATCATTTATCCGATGTTCAACAATAAAATCGGCTACAATTTGACCTCTCATTGATTTCAAAGGTTCACAAGTCAAATCATACTCAACCAAAGCATAAGCCCACTTGCCGATTCTTCCACTAGATATCGGTTTTTGCAACATATGTTTAATCACATCGGTTTGGCACAACACGATGCAAGTACTAGATAATGCCGCAATTGAGTACAAGCATGATACAAGGATAAACATAGCTTCTCAATGAAAGTATACCTTGTTTCTGCATCAATGAGCCGTCGGCTTACATAAGCGATCACATACTCCTTGTTGCCGATTTCTTGAGTCAAAACAGCTCCAATAGTTCTATCTTCGGCCGCCACATAAAGTCTAAATGGAACTCCTCGCTTAGGCGCCCGAAGCACCGGTGGTGAAGACAAGTATTCTTTGATCTTCTCAAAAGCTTCTTGCTGTTTTGCCCCCCAGTTAAAATCGGCTTCATTCTTTAACCGAAGTAAAGGAGTAAAAGCATCAACCTTCCCAGACAAATTAATTATAAACCTTCTCAAGAAATTTACCTTGCCTAGAAACCTTTGCAAGTCCTTCTTGCAAATAGGAGCTTCGACTTTCTTCATAGCTTCAATTCTCTTGGGATCAACTTCTATGCCGTTCTCATGAATAACAAACCCAAGAAACTTCCCAGCCGAAACACCAAAAGCACATTTGAGTGGATTCATCTTTAAACCATACCGCCGCATTCTTTCAAGAGCAAGTCTTAAATCGGCTAAATGAGAATCTAAGCCATCCGATTTAACTACAATATCATCAATATATACTTCCACAATAACACCAAGTAAATCATGAAAGATTAAATTCATAGCTCTTTGATAGGTTGCACCAGCATTTTTTAATCCAAAGGTCATAACTACCCACTCAAATAAACCAATAAATCCCGGACATTGAAAGGCCGTTTTGTGCATATCCTCTTCGGCCATAAAAATTTGATTATATCCGGCATTACCATCAAGAAAACTAACAACACGATGTCCAGAAGCTTCATTGATTAAGACATCGGCTATAGGCATTGGATATGAATCTTTTGGAGTGGCTTTATTAAGATCTCTAAAATCAATGCAAACTCTAAGCTTTCCCGAATCTTTCTTTTCAACGGGAACAATGTTAGAAATCCACTCCGCATAACGACAAGTCCGAATAAAACCAGCATCTAATAAACGATTAATCTCTTCTTTTATTCGGTCATAAATAGCGGGATTAAAACGTCTAGCCGATTGTTTAAAAGGTCTAAAACCGGCTTTTATTGGTAAACGATGCTCAACTAAGTCACGACTTAAACCAGGCATCTCACGGTACTCCCAAGCAAAACAATCGACATACTCTTTCAACAAATTTATTAATTCGGCTTTAAACTCAGCCGATAAATTTTTGTTTACAAAAGTAGGTCTAGGAATAGTACCATCACCAATATCTATTTTTTCTAAAGGATCAGCTGATGTAAAACCCTGACCCAATTTGTCTATATCACCAAGATCTTCAATAGCTTCGAACGTGCCGGCCGAATGAACTCGATGATGATCAATTCGGTCTTGAAGCCACTGTCCAGACGCAAACCGGTCTGACCGGTTCCCAGAAGCGGTCTGACCGGTTTGGCTCGGTCGGCGCTGTTCAGACCCAAACCGGTCTGACCGGTTTCCAGAAGCGGTCTGACCGGTTTGTCTCTGTTGATTCTGTTGCTCCATTAATTACAATAAGTAATTCAACCGATTTTCCATCGGCTTTAATGTAGCAGGAACGAAACCATCCTTGGTGCAACTGATCAACTCATAGTCGGTCAAATCCATGCCCGACAAACATTGGACCTTCTCATTTGCACTAAGAGAATCGGAATCGGCCGTTGCAACAAAGGAAGAATTGTCACCATGGACAACTTCAACTTCATCGCCGATCCACTGAATAAGATATTGATGCAAGGTAGATGGAATACATTTATTTGCATGAATCCAATCTCGACCAAGGATTAAACTGAAGTTACCTTGCACCTCGGAGACGAAGAAAGCCGTAGCAATAGTCTTGCTCCCGACGGTCAACTCCATAGAAGTCACCCCCTTGGCACCAATGGGATCACCTCCACCAACTCCACTGACCGTCATGTTCGTCTTGATCAATTCTTCGTCTTTCCCGCCAATCTTCTTATAGAGAGAATATGGCATGAGATTCACAATAGCTCCACCATCAACCAACATACGAGAAATTGGCTTCCCGTTGATGTGCCCTCTCATATACAAAGCTTTGAGATGATTTTCTGATTCACTAGGTTTCTGAAACACAGCATCTCGAGACCCAAGTTGAAGATGAGAAATTTCCTCCTCTGGCACGACATAATAATCAGAAGATAAATAGACAACATTAATTTCCATGTTGTCACGTTCTGGAGAAGGCTCAAAATCAACTAATTCTTCATCTTCAACCACTGGAGAAATTGGTGGAGTAGCATTGATGGTTGAAGTAGTTTTGGCCCCTGCCTCTGTCGACAAACCGGTCTGACCGGTTCCAGAAACCGGTCTGACCGCTTCTGCAGCGGTGGGCTGATCAGAACCGGTCTGACTGGTCTCTGAAACCGGTCTGACCGGTTGTGCTGCTGGCTGCACAACTCGCCAGGTCTTGGTCTGAGGAATCATGGGTCTATACTTGTTGAAATGTTCATCCCTCAACTTCTCGGCTTCCTGTTCCCTCTTCTCTTTGTTCCGTAGGCGCTGTAGCTTCCGCTTTTGCGTGTGAGTCAAGCCGGAAGGACACCACCTTGGCTGGAAGATCTTCTTTACGCCTTCGCTACTGCTAGCCCCATGATCATTAACCATGATTGGTCTTTTGACTGGAACAGGAGCCGAATCTCCAATGACCATCGGCTTTGTACCCAAGTCTTGTATAGCCACTGGAACCTCGCCAATTTTTATAAATTTACTGGCTTGGGCTTGCATATCCTCCTTTTTTTCCTTGACACGGTATTCTTGCTTAGGAGGAACATGAAATCTTGGCTCAGACCGAAACCGGTCTGACCGGTTCATAAAACCGGTCTGACCGCTTTGAAAAGCGGTCAAGTGACCTGGTTGGTACGAGCCCAATCGGTTATGCACCGAATTTCCAGTAGCACCACCACGACGTTTATAATCTGTAGGACTGTTCCATCGCTGTGGTGACCTCTGTCTCTTTTTTGTCGGCCGATCAACTTGAACGGCCTTTGTGTACTTGTTCATGAGCTGCGAAAAAGTAGGTCCTTGCTTCAGAACCCTCCCTTGAATCTTTGGCTCATTGGATTTCCAAGTACCCACTTCTGGGCGCTTAGGCTTGAAAGTTCTTGGACGGTCTAGAGACAAACCGGTCTGACCGGTTTGGGAAACCGGTCTGACCGGTTTCGCCTGACTAGCGGACCGATTCTCTTCCAAAGAACTTCCTTGCCCCCCGGGCCTTGATGTGTTAATTGTAATTTTCACAGACTCTTTTCCATCAAGAGTCCTTCCAATCATTACTGTTCTGGCCGGAACTTTGTCATTAACTATCTCCGGCCTCGGATCTCCAATCACCACGTTCTTCCCTTTAGCTCCATCGGCTTGTTCCGGCCGAATCAGCATCTTGGTGTTCACATCCAAGGTATGAACAGGGAAAGGAGCCTTGTCAACTTGCATTTCAGCGAGCACTAATCGACCTTCATTTAGGGCCGATTGTACCTGTCGTCGAAAAACATTGCAATCATTTGTTGCGTGAGAAAAAGAATTATGCCATTTACAATATGCACGATTTTTCAATTGATCGGCTGGTGGAATTGCATGAGAAAGTTTAACAAAGCCATTCTTAAGCAATTCATCAAAAACACGATCACACTTGGCTACATCAAAAGTAAATTTTTCTTCTTGCCGATTTTTCTGGATCAGCTTTAATGAAGGACAAGAACCAGGTTTACTTTTTGATGACCAAACAAATTCAGCGGCATAAATTTCTTTATCATCGTCCGAACTATCAGAATCATTATCAATAATATGCACATTCGAACGATGGGGTTTAGCAGATTCTTTTGCATTTTTAAATTTCAATTCTAGACTCATGGCCTTCATTTGCAAGTGATTAATAGTGAGAAAATCAGAACCTTCCAATTTTTCCTTGTAATGAGACCGTAAGCCTACAAAAGCCAAATCTGCTAAATCTTTTTCAGAAACAGTTATGTTAAAGCATCGGTTCTTAATATCTTTAAATCTCTTAAAATAATCAAGAACCGATTCCTCTCGGCTTTGCTTAACCGATGTTAAATCAGATAATTTTGCTTCGTTTTCTCCGCTAAAGAAATGATCATGGAATTTACGCTCCAATTGAGTCCAATTTTGAATAGAATTAGGAGCAAGCGAAGAAAACCATGAAAAAGCAGTCCCAGTTAAAGACAATGAGAACAACCGTATACGCAATGCCTCATAAAAAGATGCCTCTCCTAATTGCAAAACATATTGACTAATGTGTTCCCAAGGAGTTCTATTATCTTCACCACTGAACTTAATAAAATCAGGAACACGCCAACCATTAGGATAAGGAACCAAATCAAATTCAGGCAAATACGGTTTTTGATATAAACGTGAACTACCCAATTCAAGCCCGAGCCTTGTTCTAAGTGTATTTGCTATGTCTTCTTTGAACTTAGCTAGCTCGGCTTGGTAATTCCCGTCACCTCTGTTTTGTGGAATGCGGGGAACACCATACGTTGTGTTATAGGAAGTATTCGTAATCGGCGCGTGAAACGAGCCAGATCCGTGGGGTATACCTCCTAGAACCGTAGTGCGTGGAACAGTAAAAACAGGACCAGAACTAGTAGTATTTGATAAAACCATCGCACTAGTTGCCCCCGAACTCATGGAACCGGCCTGACCGCCATTGGGCGGCAAACCGGTCTGACCGGTTATACAAACCGGTCTGACCGGTTCGGGGACCGAACCAGGGTAAGGTGTTTGACCCGCATAAAAATTCACCGGCATGCCCAAATTAGGATCTAAAACATGCTCTGGCATGCCTGATGAGCTAGGAGTTGAGTTAGGCAATTCATTAAATTCTATATTATTTTTACCCTTATCAGAATTACCCGACATATTAGCAATCAACTCACTAGTAACGGTTTGTGCAGCAAGTAATTTATCATCCATCATGCGAGTAATTTGCTGCATCAAGTCAGAGGATTCGCCAGTTACCTTAGGAAGTTCTTCAACTTGGTCGTTTGCCAGTTTGAAAGCCGGCATGACGAATTCCTCCACCCTCTTGACAAGGCCACCGCGATCTTTCTTGAAACCCTTCAGGAATTGCGTCCTGAAGTGCTCCTCAGCGATCAGGTACCGCCTCCGCTCCTCGTCCGTGAGCTCTTCCATCGTCGCGGCGATGATGTTGTCCTTGTCGAGGTCGCACGTCGATCCAGACATATTCGGAGTAGATTGAATCGGTTGTGGCACCAGATTAATCCTCCCCAGCGGAGTCGCCAAAAAGTATGTTGACAAAAAAAACGCGCCAACACACTTAAGATCGATCGAACGCACAGCACGGCCGTCACAACGGCCAACTCCTGACTTCCCTGGGCAAACCGGTCTGACCGGTTACAAGAACCGGTCTGACCGCTTTTGGTCGGGAGGTCGTGAAGACCTAGAAACTCAAGCTCGGGAGGGACCCCGTCGGAGCTCGAGCTGATCTAGGGTTGTTCTAGGGTCGGCAGGCCACCTAGAACGTCCTTGAACGCCGTAGAGACGAGCAAAGAACAGAATATGGGGGTTGGAAAAGATTAGGGTTTGAGAGATACACAAAATAGAAGATAAAAGTGTTTGATTCGATTGGGAATACCTCAATCGGCCGTCTAGCCTTTATATTTATAGGCCGGGGAAGTCTTACCCCTTTCGAATAGGTTACAATATGGAATTAAACTCGGAATCCTAATCCTACTCGAATTACAGAACGAAACCGGTCTGACCGGTTTGGCAAACCGGTCAGACCGGTTTGGCCTTTGGCCCAATTTGAGTGTCAACAGTGAGCCAGATTAGCTCTGCAAAATTCCTATTGAATTAGACGCATCGGATTTGTGGAAATTGGATCCAGTAAATGAGTTTTTGACTATATACACCAGGAATAATCGAATAACCACAGCGCATCTGTACCTAAGTAGTCAGTACTTATTTCATCAGGATCTTAATTTCCTGCATTGATGCATTGAACTAGAGCTGAAGGGGTGTAAGAAAGCGAGAGATTATCCTCGCCATTTCTCTTTGGCAACATTCGTCATCAGATCTTCTCAAGTCTCCATCAGGCAGATAGGCTTGTAGATATTGCCATTCTGGGCTACACCACTCACTGCCATCCCACTTGATATGCCCAAACACACCCAGGCTAGCATGGGTCCGACGTGCCACCCGGGGATCTGGGTGTATATGCCAACATGCATCACTCCAAAACAAGAGGAATCGCCTAATAAGATCTTGCCAAATTTGCAGTAAAACGAGTACCTAGAAAACTAGTTACCACGCCAAAGAGTTTAAAAGTGAAAACTAATCTGAATGCAACTGTGTTGATGCAGCGGCCGTTGGAGAGAGCAAGGGCAACATGGAGACCAACGGCGGCAAGCTGGGGTGCTGCACCAAGTGCAACTTCTCCTCCTCAGGGCTCTACACCTGCGACGACATTGCCAGCAAGTGCGACCCCGTCTGCAAGGTCTGCAAGGTCGTCAAGAAGTACCCCGTCAAGCAGTTCCAGTGCACCGACACCTTCCTCGGCATCTGCGGCCCACCGTGCAAGAAGAACTAGGCTCACTAAGCGCGGGCTGCTCAGCCCAGCTGAACCCACGAATATGCACTCCAATTACCTCACACGCCATCAATAAGCCGCCGGCGGCGGCATCTACTCCGTACTCTTATCTATGTCACTATATGTATGTGCGTCCCTGCTCAATCGAGCATGAATGAATAACAAATAAGCGTCATTCATAATTTCTGATGTGTCCTTGAACGCTTGATCGAACATCCAAAATATTTCATATGCAACTAAAAGTGCTTACTATGAATCAGATCCGTTTGTTTGGCGACCAATTGGGGACGCCAGATTAGAAGGATGTTCATTAGAGGATTCTTCCCAGATCAACAAGCTTTTCATTCAAGAGGTATAGGCGTCAGGCAGTTTGAACTCCGAGAGCGTCATCCGATCTTGGATCATGGCGCCTGCATTGGGCATGACATACCAGTGGAGAACAAGCTGAACTTTCTTCCCGCGCAGACTCCTTCCCTGTTGTGAGGAATTGCATATAATTGTCAACGAAAAAAAAGTCACCAGTCAGCATGCTCGTTGCAATAAATACCCAGCTGAGAAGCGAGTTAAAAAAATACCTGATCGATCAGAGGATACTTGCTCTTCGCTTCTAGATGCAGATTTGCGTGTTCCTTGTCCAGTATAATATGGTCCCATAATGAAATCTGCCAAAATAATTTGAACATAAGCATGGATCCATCAACCATTTGAATACAAATCAGAGGGATTCATCAAATATTCAACTTATAGAAAACTAAATAGCTTCACAAATTACTTGTTGACAAATTCAGTAGAATTTTTTACTGTTTAGCAAAAGGAATGGCAGCAAACTAAACACATGTGCCAGATTATCACTAAAGAGTGTAGCCACATGCTATTAGTAATGTGTCAATTGTCGGCATATTACGAAAAATAGGACAATTTCCACAGAAAATATTAGTAATGGAGCTGAAGAGATCCTCTTAAACTATACAGTATACACCAAATATGCTATTTGTCCTGACAAGCAATAACTTGAATTTTTCATGTCATGACCAAGCATGTAGACATAATTGTCACTTGTCATTCATGACAAGGAGATTTACTGAATGAACTTTATCCAACTTCGATAGCAAAATCATATATTCGTAAAAATCACAGTATCATCTATGAAAGACCAAAGCATTACTCCCTTAATTTCATGATAAATTTAATGACTGTTAGATGCTACTAATTTTATGCTAGACACAAAGACTTGCCCCGGTACAAGTTACCGATTCACATTTTATCCTAAGGTGACTAAGGAACATTTCAAGATTCAAGCAGGCTAAGGAGATTTCAATATTTCAGGATTCAAGCAGGCTAAGGAATATCTCGAGGTTTCAAGCATCATTGGTTCCAGCTGTCAGAAAATACTCGAAAATACGTTGACCATGGCAAAACAAGAATACCAGCATACCTGGTTCAGTGAATTTTTCGCATTTTCATACTCAGCTGTCAGAAAGACAAAGACCTGTATCAAGAAAGCAACTCAGTTACAGGCTGCCTATAGAGTACAATGGACCAATTATCAATAAACATGTTGACATTCAGTGGTTCATCAGTGACCATCCATAAAACAGCAATGTACCATTTAATTTCAGAAAGGCAGTAACCCTGACTCGTGACATCATGAATTGATTGTTGCCATGATATTGTTTGGTAGTGTTTCTGAATGAGTACTGCAGCAAAGATTGTTTGGCAATATGTTCTATGAGCTGCATCAAGTGTACATTATCTGTTCATTTACAAGGACATGTTTTCTTATGCATCATTAGACACAGCAACTTTCAGTGTAAAATATACTGCCAATACATTTTAAAACCCTTGTGTTGTCCAATTGAAAAGAAAAAGGGCTCATAATTGCATCACAACCAGTTATGGAATGATCACAAGAAGATTTCTTGTTTCTGTATCATATGATGCTCCATCCAGCATACAAGCGCTTTGGTTTACTAATGCTTGATGCTGAACTTCACAATTTTAAGATTAGTTGGAAATATAACCGGTGAATATAGTCAATTATGGATGAGAATTTATGACACTGATGTAGAACAACAATTAATAGCTCACAATCATTGAACACTGGAATTCTCTTTCCATATATGTACATCACTTGAACAGCATTTAATTTAATATACATCTACTGTAAATTCACTGTTAAATCATTCTAAATATATCTTAGACATGTGAGCAATTTTTTATTGTGATACACACATATAATTGTCAGAAGGCCTACAAAGAAAATGCTCGATTTTGAGCTTATAAACACTCAAAAAATAGCTTGCTACTATACATCCCACCAAAAATGGAAATATCACCTGCTTTGTGTTCCAAGTGAATAGTGACTCCAAATTTGCAGATATGTTAAATGTCAATGTCACCTGAAAAACAAATTTAAAACTTCGTCATTTAGAGTGGAATGAAATATATGAGATGCATCTGTTTGCAGCATGTGTGAGCAAAGTGTATCAATGCAATGATATAGATGACTATATCCGATATATGAGATTATGTTATTTATACAGCATACAGTAGAATTCATGCAGAACTTGACAGATTCTATTCAATAGGTGGTTGCAATAAATGAAAAGTGGCTCACACTCAATTAAGAAAAAGCATCATTTAGTCTTTGCAGCAGAAAGTTTATTTCTACTCAACTAAAAACATTCTTGTTTCCAGAGTCACATTTTTTGAGCTAGCAAACTCAGTCAATCGTCAGTGTGATGGGGATAGGATTCCCTTTATGTAAGTTTGTAGTCTGCGATTTTCCCAATAAGAACGAAACATCATCAATCTAATCATTTTCAACTAGATCTTCACAATGACAATAGAGCTAAACCATAGCAGAATAAGTCTAGAACAATTCGTCAAATAACAGAAATTGACTATTCTATTCATATGGCATTGCTATAATGCTATTTACCAGTAGATTGGCTATCTCTAAACCTAACCCATTAGTAGGGAGAGAAGCACGCTTTGATCATAATCTTTCTAGACAAGAAATATGGTCAGAATTAGATCTGCACAAGAATAAGGAAGCAAAATACTGGCACAAACCTTGTCATTCCCATTGATCTGTTTGTGGAACCGGTTAATCTTTGTAACCTACAAGATAACATACATAAGCACATCAATAACACAATAAGCACGGATGTTAATTGGGCCATGTTTCTCGATGCCATCAATGCAGAATTGCGAAACCAAAAAAAAAAGGAGATTCGTAGGTGAGCTGCAACAGCTCTATCAATTTTTACAGCTGACAGAAACATATTTGCTCCTAAAATTATTATCTTTGTTAAATCAGAGTCTAGATATCTTAATGAGAAGGCAGAGCACCTTCCATGCCATTAGCCCTAGAACAATTCAGTGTCTAAACTTAGCTAACAGTGGCACAATCCAGTTGGCAATGACATCTAAATAAGTTGAAACAGTATCCTAGAATCTCTCAGTTCCCTACTGTTTACCACACCAATCGCCGCGAAACGTACTCCAAACCCTTCGCGACATCAAGGGTTTGAATCGCAGATCGCCCCAAGTTCAGAACAGTAAAACAAGTGAGGGGAGAGATCCATACATGGGCTTGGGCTTGGACGGCGGGAACATGGAAGGCGTCGAGCGCGGAGGCGGCCGCGCAGACGGTGGCGAGGAGGACGGTGGCCGTCGTTGCCGCGGCCAGCAGACGCTGCGGCCAACTGTGCATCGCTTTCGCCCGAGATTTTTCTCCCTTTTTCCGATTTTTTTCCTCTTTTTTTTATCCGCGAGAAGGGTATATTTGGGAGATGCGCCACGTGTGCGAGCTCTGGCGACCGTCCGATTTGAAATCGATGGCTAGCGAAAAGAAACCATCTGATCTACAGGCTACAGCTCTTGTCCCTCTGCCGATTTTTACAGTGTTTATATACTCCAGGTCTCCAATCCAACTCGGCTGGCGACTGCATACAGAAACCACAAAATCCATTGATTTGGTGCAGAAAAGATCGTACACCAATCTGCTCACTCATCAGCGCATCGCGAGCTCTGAAACTAAACCTTTTTTGAACTCTGAAGAACCAAGCTGGCATCCCTCAAATCTGAAACTTTTTTTTTTTGAACTTAAACAGATTTGCAGCCTCGCGCCTCTTGTTTATCTGTGAGCTGTGGGCTGCGACTCTGTGAGCCGTTCTGATCAAGAAGACATTAGGCTACTTGTTTGCACATCCAACAAGTGTTTGATTTAGTACACAGAGAACGAAATTGAGCAGTACTAGGGCCAGCATAAGACGATTACTTCTATCGAAAGTATCAAACAAGCAAGAAAGGAGAAGGCACTAGTACATGTTGGTTTCCCAACCGATCCTTCGAAAGGATCTTCAGGGCTAGCATTCCCAAGATGTTGGGGACTTGACTTGGGAGCCGGGAGTGGGCTCGAGGAGTTGAACTTGTGCTGGTCCTTGTGATGTGACTGACAATTCAACACTTCAACGTATTAGAGTACGGCAGTACCGTATTAATTAAAAGGCAAGCCTACTTTTTTCCGATATAATTCTGCACCCACTGTCTCCTTGTTTACAAGCACCCTGTCATTTGTCAAAGCGTCAACGCATTCGTGGATTGGAAAAACTGCCGATCTCGAGTCTGAAACAAACACAGCATCATGCTCCAACTGGAGATTTCGCTATCAGCATTCAGCAGGCAGCGACCCCAACAGGGATCGCACTAGCCACTAGGGTAGGCATCTGATCTCGGCATCATTTTTTTCCCAGAGTCCATGCATGCAGATGTAGCAGGGCTCAACATCTCGAGTATCATCAGCCTATCAGGTTCTTTTCAGTGGCCTACATCAGGCGTCTCCTTTGTCAAATCTGTATCCATCCACTCAAAGAAATACTACCATGATTGAAGATATCTCATCCCCTCGCTGACATGTCCCTCCCAAAGCTGCAAAAACGGAGGAGAGGATAAACATGGAGAAATATCGCCGGCAGTGCGGCGCATTAGTGCTGATCTCTGTCAGGATCGAGCTTATCACTGGAGTGGAACGAAAGCAAAGCGACCACCTACTACACCTGCGTCATGACCCAGGCCTTGGGCCTTGTAATAGGAACAGGTAGGATTGTGTACTGGGCCTATGAGCCCGTTGGTGTGCTGGGCTTGGCCCATGGCCGAACCTTATATGCTGCTGTAGTCATCGGATGAGGAATCATCGATGAACAATTAACCTAAAACACTTCCTTCTACTGTTCTTCTTCTCCCCCGATCCTGCTTCTGAGACGGCGCCGCCGTTCTCCCCCGCCGTGCGTGTCGCCGGCAACAACCTCCAGCTATCCGTCCGGTCCTAGGATCGTGACATTTGGTTATCAGAGCAGGTTCTATCTTGTGACTTGAGTCCCACCGGAGATTAGGATTTGGTCCCGATTTGGGGAGAAATTTTTCTCCGATTCGATTCTGGATCCAAGTCCCAGACGCGGTGACCTTGTCCACTCGAGGAGTTGATCTGAGAGCCATTACCGTCCTCACCAAATCCACCACCAGCCAGATCCGCCGCGCCGCCCACCACCGCCCACCACCGCCACCACCTCCACGCCGGGAACCACCAAACCTCACCGTCAGAATGACGTTGTTTGAAGACAAACTCGATTTGCTCCTGAAGGAAATCAAGGCCTTCAATGATGGCCAGCTCAAGCTGGCGACGTCTCTCGACGCGCTCAACACCAAGCTCTGCACCACCACCACCGTGGAGACCCCGCAAGCTCCGCCCGCAAGGTGTTTGACACCAACTCCAAGCCACGACGAGCGCGCTCCGTCGACCCCGACAGCCACCACCCCTACACCGACACCTCCGTTGACCCCGCCGTCCACCACCCCGACCTCCATCTACGCCACCAAGCTCTGCTTCCCCATCACCGCGGAGCCCTTGCATGCTTCGCCTGCAAGGTGTTCGACGCCGGGTCGCAGTCACGCGCTGGAAGCATCAATCGCGACATCCACACCAGTACCCACGATTCCAAGTGTAGAGGATGATCTCCTCACCACCACGCCCATCAAGTGCTCGACGCAAGGCCACAATCCCTTCAATGTCATGCCGTACACATCAACAACAAGTCCTTTTGCAATCTCGGCTCATGTCGTGGAGGAGTGCCCACCAGGCATCAACACGAGGGACTCAACCGAGAGTATGGAGTGCAGGTACATCACCAAACCTACCTCTGCTAGCGCTAGTGATGTTCCACTGTGCTCTGCTATCAATGTACATGAGATCCAGGAGGTGTTCGATGTACTGACCACTCAGAGGTCCATGATGCAATGGCTGCCATTCACTGATAGTCCAGATGTTATGCAGTCAAGACTACCATGGCCTCCACCTAAGCCATTGGATTTCGGGGATGTCATTTCTCTATTGGTGTGTTGTACTGATGGTTGTGTGTTTGACCGTGGAAAGAACAAAATCGCTAAACTGGCAATTGCAGTCACCAAGCCAGTTATGCACCTCGGCTCTGCAGCTCGTGGAAAGAACAATATGGGTGAACTGACAATTGCAGGCAAGCCTTCAGCCACTTCAGTGGATGTTCTGTTGGTGTGCGATGAAATGCCAAGCAGGCTCGAGTTGTATGGAACTGCAGTGCAAGTAGATAGAAGGATGGCTAGCAATCTGTCACAGCATATCTGGCACGACATATTTGTGCCAAGTGCTTATAATTTTCATGTGACATGGATGGCAACCTTCTTATTGCAAAATCAGCATTGTGTCTGTGTTCTGGTGCTGGTGCTATGCAGACAGCAGCTTGGATATTGGAGATGTTGGCAGTATATGTTAGTGCCCAATATCAAAGTTATCCAGATAAGACTTCAGACTAAAAACATACAAAGGCATGTAGCTGGGGTGTCAACTGCTCATTTTCTCATCCTGCAAATTCAACTCTGTTTCCTTGAGCTTCCAGTTACAGAGAAGGGAATTGTTGCTTTCTCTTTTGGTCTGATCACTTTTGCAGAAATGTATGCCTCCAAGAAATGGACCACCAAGACTACTGGTTCTGCTACGTGCAAGACAGGTTTTGTTAAGTGCTGCTACGAGCCAATCAAGCAAATCATCACCACCTGCATACATGATCAGGAGGATAAGTTTGTTGTGACAGTGAAGGCTGATGGGAAGGAGTTGATGGGCAAGACTCTCATGAAGCACGACAGGAGAACCTGGCTGCCAGCTAGTACTGCCCTCCTTGAAATGATGATATTTCACCTGCAAATTTCTGTGCAAAGTCAGCCACCAATTCTTTGCAAAGTACTGCTGATTCAAATTTCCTTCTTGTGGGATCAGATGCCTCCATTCAGTTGGTGTTTATTTAGAGCAAGTAATGGCTGGGAGTGTCATTCAAATTGTAGAGCTGATGCTGCTACATTCTACAACTGCACGTGTAACTTTGATGCTGCTGCTGCTAATAAGCTAGCATATATAATTCTTCTCACATTGTTGGATGGACTTGCTACTGGATATTTGAGACCTTGCACTCTCGGCAATCAAACCCATACTAGTCAGTATGTTAAGCTCGTCTTGTTGTCCAATAGGCACTGGTCAGGAATATTTTTGCACAAGGGGATGAGTTCTGGTTGGTATAACTGGGCAGATAATTCTAATTGTATGATTATGCAACTAAAGCGTAGTGGTCCTTTAGAAATCAACATCTACCTTGTCAATAGTGGGGTTCAAATCAACATATCTCCAGGTGTTACAATGGACATTCACATCACATTTTGCTTCCCTATTCTGCTTCCATGGTCTACTGCTGAAGTTATTCAGATAATACTTCATGTTCAGAACATACACTGGCATGCAGCAATGGGCAAGTCAAATTCAGAGAGAGAGAAAATTCAGAGCAAAATACACCTACCTACTACTGCACTTTTTGGTGGGCTAGTGGTTGTCCTGAGCAGCAATTTATACCTGAACTATGGACAGTTGATAGAGTTGCATGGTAATAGGTGGTCTTTCTGTCAGTTTTGGAAGCCACCATGTCTGTCCCACGGTTTACAAAAATTGCAATCAACTGTCCCAGATAACTGTCCCAGATTGGGAACAGTGGCTAGCTGACAGAGCAAACAGGACCGATCTCATCCAGCAAAATCTGATCAAAGTCCAGAAGCATATATCCAACTGTCAGTATGAGCTTCCTACTACTGTTGCTGAACCAGCATGCATTTTCTTATCATCAATTGACAGTACATACCATTGCCTATCGTCCACTAGAGGCAGTCTGGTTACCATGGAGATCAAGCTGAAATACAACAGAATGCCATGTCAATTTCTCAACCCTGCTGATCAATTTCTGAATGGCATGATCCTTCTGGGGCATACATCATTGGGAAATATTTTGCTCGTGGAAGCGTGGGCTTCTTCAGTCCTCCATAAACTTCATCTGTTGCACCTCCTTCTAAATGAAGCAAAATTTGGCAATCTTATCTGGAGCAATCTCAACCCTGTTGGGCTTCTCTGGAGAGTTTCTGGTCAGCTGGGATCTCACAACCGTGTTATGCTTCCTCTATATATATTTTCAGAACCCATCAAAACGTGCTTCTGGCAACTACATCGATCAGGGCAAGCCATATCGCGACATACCTCTGCTAGGCTCCAACTCCGCCTAATCATCTGGCTCCTTGAGTTCTATACTCAGGCAGTGGAAGACCCATAGAGTCGTGGTCGAACGATTCCTTGGATATACAAAAGGCAAGTGTTCAACCCTTTTCCTGATGCTTGTCGGTCACTTCAATTCTCAAGCTATAGTTATGCTGAAGAGCGGAAATGGGACAAGAATGAGATGATGCAATTCTCTGATGATGATGATGTTGATGGAAGACCCCACAGCTTGAGGGCAAGCTGCTCCTTAAGGGGAGGGGAATGTCATGACCCAGGCCTTGGGCCTTGTAATAGGAATAGGTAGGATTGTGTACTGGGCCTATGAGCCCGTTGGTGTGCTGGGCTTGGCCCATGGCCGAACCTTATATGCTGCTGTAGTCATCGGATGAGAAATCATCGATGAACAATTAACCTAAAACACTTCCTTCTACTGTTCTTCTTCTCCCCCGATCCTGCTTCTGAGACGGCGCCGCCGTTCTCCCCCGCCGTGCGTGTCGCCGGCAACAACCTCCAGCTATCCGTCCGGTCCTAGGATCGTGACAACCTGACAGGCAGAGCGGGTCAAAAAACGGGGGAGGGAGATCCAGAGATTCAGACAGAGTGCTCCACAGCCATGAATGATTGATCCCACACCGCACCCGCTGTAAAATACGGCGATAACGCCGGCCTCCGTCGTCTTCGTCTCCACCCATTCGCCCGTCCAACTTGGCCGGCGAGGCCAGGCCGCCTCCTGTCTTTTGACCCCCCCGCCCCCCCCCCCCCCCCCCCCCCCCCCCCCCAGATCGGAGTCAGCTCAGTGATCACTGATCAGCTCAGCTGAGCCGCTCAGTTAACCCACGTGGTTGCTCGGGTGAGAGCGACCGGTACCGAGGCCCCCGGGAAAACGTTGAGAAACCGGGGCGGAGTTCACCACGCCACGCCCCGGCCAGCTGCCCGGTCAGACGCTGTCGTCGTCTGTCGTGGAAGAAAACCACCATTTTCTCTTGTCGCGGCTCGCCACGAGCCGGACGTCAGGCCATGTACATGTACCTGGGTCTCCTTCGCACGGCTCTCCGGGAGTCTCTCGCGTTCGGAGCACTTGTCCTCATTTGCATACCGCACGCTGTCGATTTCGATACCCTCCCTGTCATTGTCGCGTGCTCATATGTGGTAGGAGCAAAGCAGTTACCACTAGGGTAGTTTATTTACCCGAAATTCGTTTCGGAGAATTGTAGTTTACAGTCGACTTTGCCGCCCCATGATCCGTCGTCCACCTCCAACTGGCCAAGGCCAAATCAACCCAAAACGTGCCTACTCGGCTAGTAGTCGGCCAAGTGCTCCGGACAGGTGGAGAGAGGGACGGAGCTTGGAAGATGTCACGGGTTTGTGGCTGTGTTTAGTTTCAAAAATTTCACTATGCAAAAAGTCTCATCATATCACATCAAATCTCTCTCCTCATGCATGGAGCATTAAATGTAGGTAAATAAAAAAACTAAGTACATGGTTTTGATGTACACGATGGGACGAATCTTTTGAGCCTAGTTAGGTCATGGTAGGATAATGTTTACCACAAACAAACGAAAAGTGTTACAGTGTCCGATTTAATTCGATGTGACTTTTCGACCACACTTTTCACGGAACTAAAGTGGAATTTTGTAGGATTTGATGTGGGATGTCACCGGCGATGGGGACTGTCTACTTGCCGGGGACACGAGAGTCCGAGACACGGGTCCTTCCTTTCCCTTCCCTTGAAATCGGATTCGGGGTCCAGCCAGCCGCCCGCACAGCACAGGCCCTACCTTAGCTGTTAATCCCTGTTCATCAAGCCGTACGTGTGCCACAGCTGCTGAGCAGAGCTGCGTGCGTGACTCCCCTTTGCTTTGCTCGGTCTGTGGCGTCGCTGTGGCGTGCGTCACGCTCCCGATCCGTGTCCGCCCGCCGGCATCCTTCTGCCGCGCCGGGGCCGAGCCGAGCAGTGATCCGTCCTGATCGGTATGCATCTCGATCGGCCGTGCGGCGCGGCGCGGCGCCAGACTCTGGGGCTGGGGCCCTTGCCGCGGATCGCCATCGGTGAACAGGACGGCGCGGAAGATTCAACGGAGCTGCGGCAACACCTCGTCAAATACGCAAGCGCCGCCGCCGCCACCAACTGTTTCCCGGCCGCGGCAAGCGTGGCATCCATACGCTCCACAGTGGTGTGATGCGAGGCCACGAGTGAAGCGACGGCCACTCGGCCACGGCCACGGCCACGGGGGTTGTGTGTGCAGACGCGAGGGCGATACGCGCGAGATAAATCCCGCCTGGTATTCACATGGATTCCGTATCCGAAGTTTCGGTGAAGCTTGCCATGTCGTTCTCCGGGTCCCAACGCAGCCGGAACGAACTCGGACTGTGGTGTGCACACTACTGGCCGGTCGTTATCGGAGTCACCGGATGGTATTTGTTTTTTAGACTTGTTGCTGACAGCCGCACCTTCGTCCCACTTTTTATAATTATTAAAAACAATCAAGTTTTTCAATCGAAGATCAACGTTTGACACACACAACCCACATACTTTCGAACGGGCAGGTACGGGAAAATTTCAACTCGAAATCTAGACCATCCAAGCTTCTTCTTCTCATCTTCAAAAGTCTTGGGAGCAGTTCTGGGATCACAGTGACTGGCTGACCGCTCGCTCTAATGCCCCTGCGTCACTGCGTGCTCCGCGGGAAGCACGGACGCTTCACGAAGATCACCTGAAAGGCCACACACACACAAAAGAAATCCATGTCAACGTCGGGCAACGAATAGCTCTCGAGGTTGGGTGCGCCTGCGCGGCACGGCCCCAGCCCAACCCGAGCGCAAGCGCGCGTGCGTGCGTGCGCACCGCTCGGCGCCGCATGCCCGTAGCGCTCGAGCACCGCAGCGACCCGGACGGCCGGACCATCCTGTCCTGCCACGACGGCAGCGGCCACGCTCTCCAGTGACAGCGATCGGTCGATCCATCCATCCAATGCACCCCACCCCGGCCGCGCCGCGCCCGCCACCAACCCCACCCGCAACCGCGCAGCCGCATTCACTTTCCGTACCGGCAAGCAGCGAGCTCGCTCTGGCGCTCTCGCTGCGCTCCCCCAGCTGTACCGTCGCGTGTACTCTCGCTCGCGTGCCCGGACCCTGGTCCAGTGTCCTGCAGCACACGCCTCCGCCACCCGTGGCTCACCCGACCCAACCCCAAGCCGGCCACCACCACTCCCACTCCCGGGCGCATGCAATGCAAACGCGAGCGTCCGGCCGCGAGCGCTTTGCGGAAAGCTGGAAACAGAAACGATAGGAGGGGTGTAGCGAGCGGTAGCCACTGCCCGCGGCGGCGGCGGCGGCGGTTGGCGAGACCGGAGAAAACAAAGCCCAGTCACTAGTGACTGACCCAGACGTCCCGGTCCTAGAATAGGATAGCCACTCCACCCGTCCGGTGCAGTGGCCGGGTGGGGTTGGGTCGGGATGCGGGGGAATCGTATCGGATAGCGCTAGGCGGGCCGGCCACATCGGCGCATCGCGCGCGCCTCCTCTCCTTTCCCGCCATGCACTTTTTTTTTTGGAAATCTCCCGCCCTGCAACTTGCGGGCAGCGCGGGGCCCCGGCGGAACCGAGCCACAGGATGCGGTCTCATCGGGAACCTTATCGCCAGCCACCGCGCGCGGCCGCGCCACACGCACGGCACACCGCGCCCGCGGCCGCGCACGACACGGTCCCGTTCCGTCCCCCACGCCCGGCGCCAACAGCAAAGGACGATGGCGCTGCCGCGTCGGACGCGAGCGGGGACAAAAGCGCGCCGGGCGGAATCGGGAGGATAGGGCGAGGGCCGCGGCCGGAGCGGACGGATCCGTTCCGTATCCACACCTGCTCGTCGCCTCCTGCCTGCCGTGTGGGGTTGCCAGCCGCTCTTGGGCGTGTAGCGCGGGGACTCGTGAGCGCGAGGCAGCAGGCTTCCCCCTGGCCTGGCCTGCCCGACTGACTGACTGGTCCTCCTGTTGCTCTTCCTCCAGCGCGGCGGTGGCCGGGAAGGGCGCACCTCGGAAGAGACAAGCCGCGCGGCATGGGTGGCGCTGAGCCCTCGCCGAGTCACGCACGCTTCAGTGCTTCACACACCGCTCGCTCGCTGCAGAACGCAGGGGGTGCTGCCTGGGTGTCCAATGTCCGGTCACGATCTGCTAAAGAAATGCTCGGCCATTGAACAAACGATTTCCAGCACCGCATCGGATCCAATCTGCTAGATACATCGTATTTAAGAACAGGATTTGTTTACACCCATGCCCGTGCACAAACGATTTTCTGCGCATAAACTACTCCCACAACCAACCAGGAAAAGGAACCGGTCCAATGGCAAGCCAGATCTAGCTTGCATACTAGAATATCACAGCCCTTGTCGCCCTGCCCCAAAAAAGAATCTCCGGTTACCGCCACGATCACAGCACAAGTATCCAACCGCATTAGTCAAACAACACTAGCCTGCACGAACGGACTCCATTCTGGAATCGCACTAGCACAAGCTCGAGCCACACAAGCATTCCCAGCTGACCGCAGCCAACGGCGAGACACAGCGATGTATTGCAAAACTTACTTTCTTTTCATAGCTCATCACTTAAGAGTAACAGCTCAACACTTGTCCACTATAATGTCTTGACAAGCATTACCAAATTAACACTGGGAAACATGACATAGCCACTACTATAACTTACGATAATGTAACCTACCAAAATTACCTCTCCAAACGCTAAGGTTCTTCACGCTCGGGAACGGGAGATTACCTTGGGCACGAGCAGATTGCACTGCCCGGGGAAAAAACCCAAGAAATCCCCCTCCCAAGGACACTCACAGGCCCATTTTATCACACCAACATCAATAACATTAAGCCACTTCTCAATTCACACGCAGAAATTCACGGTCTGAAGGAAGTCGTCCATGCCGCGGCCGAGGTCGCAGCCCGTGAACACATCCATGTCGTTCATGCCTTCGAGGTCGAGGTCATCCAGGTCCTCCTCGCCCAGGTCGTCGAAGCCCCCAAGCAGCAGGTCCTGTTCGTCATCCAGGAAGAAGGGCGCCTCGGAAACATCCAGGGCGTCCAGGCCGGCGCGGAAGTCCATCGGGTCGATGTCGGGTAGCTGTAGCCCGCGCAGAAGGTCCTGGTAGAACTCGGGGTCGTCGGGCAGCTGCGCAGATTCGACGGACGGCAGGGTGGGCGTTGCGACGAGCTCTGGGGACTCCGGCTTCGCTGCAGGCTTGGTGGCGTCGAGCATGGAAGTCGGCGACGGGTGGGCAAACGGAGCCGAGGTGGACGACGAAGAGGAGGCCGTCGGGGTGGCGCTCGCCGAAGTAGCAGGAGAGTAAGCGGGCACAGGTTGCCCGCGGCGGCGCCGCTTCTCGTCGGCGAAGCTCCGGGAGGCAGAGAGGTAGGCCGCGGAGGCCGCGCCGGCGGTGTCGAAGGTGCCAAGCCACTGCCTCTTGCCGGTGAAGGGGTTGCGGATCTCCGCCGCCCACTTGCCCCACTTGCGGAGCCTGACGCCGCGGTAGCTCTCCGGCGTCCCGCCGCTGGTGCACGCGGCCACAGTGGCCGCCGGCAGGACGGGCTTCGCTGGGGCCTTGCCGACGAACATCTCGAAAGAGAAGCGCTTGGACCTCACAGCAGGCGTCGTCGAGGCGCCGTCCTCCTCGTCGTCGGAGTCCGAGTCCGTGGCGTCGGGGTCCTCGAAGAGGACGCGGACGCGGCGCCTCGGCTGGACCGGCGCCGGCGGCTGCTGCTGCGGCCTGACCTTGAGGAGAGCGGCGGAGGGTTTAAGGCCAAACCCGGAGATCCTCTTGGTCTTGGGCTTCTTCGCCAGGGCCTTCTTGATGAGCATCTGCTGGTGGTTCAACGGAGCCATCTCTCTTCTATCTCTTCCGCTGGAGAGAACTCCAAAACTTGTGGACAAACTTGCAAAAAACTAAAGGGGGAAAAACTCTAGAAAAGAAGAAACTTTCTCCGATGGGGGGCAAAAATTGGACGGAGCCGGGCGCAAATCGACCAAATCCGTCAGTCTCCTCGACAGAAGCCACACGGCCTTATGTGGAGGAATCCGGAATACTTCACCCCGAACCCGTCCCTGCAACATCACAAGAGAAAAATCCGTCAAAACCCCATGAAAACCCAGGCAAGAACGCCCCAGATCTGGACGAACCAGGGCCATAAACACGGTCAAAACCTCCCAGATCGGCGAGAAAAGACGAGATTTTCGCGGGGGGAAAAAAGAGAGGGGGCGGCGGCGCACGGACCTGAGCATCGACGAGGATTTGTTCCAGCCGTTGAGCCCCTGGCGCATAGATCGGCTAGAGCAGGCGAGGGCGCGGAGGAGGACGGCGACGACGGCGACGATGAGCGCTACGACCACCACCAGATCGGAGAAGGGGCAAGAAGACATATACACGGGAGATGGCTGCTTCTTCTTCTCCGACGCCGGCGCCGTCGTCTTCGTCGCCTCCGGCCTCCCACACACTCGCTTAAACCCCAACCCAAAGCGGCGAGAGGAGCGAAAGGGGTTGGCCACGCCTCCTCCGCCGATATTTAATCCCCTTCCCCATCCACGAGGTGGTGCCCGCCGCACCACGCGAGGCCTGCGTCTCGTCACGCACCCGGACCCGTCCCCTCACACCGACTGGTGGGTCCGGTTTTGTCCGGGACCCACACGTCATTGGGCACTATCTGCCTAACAGAAAGCGAGGAAAGGACGGCCGCGATGCGCTGGCTCCGGACGTACTAAGATCTGCCAATGCTGTTCGCTACGCACACAGTGACCTGTGGGCGCATCACGCAATGCGGTCCCACCGTCAGTGGCTGAATGTGTAGATTTGCCAGTGAGGAACCACTATTCGGTTCAATGGCCAGGAAACATGCCGCGGTTTTACCTGACATGTGGGACCAGGTAGCCTGTCCACACGGACCGCTTGCTAAACGGTGGTGACTGGTGAGGGTTTTGGTGGGGTTTATGGGGATGTGAATGGCGAGGAGAGGTGGCGGCAATGGCTAATGATAAATCTTCACCAACACGTTTGACAGGAATATCCCTTGGCCTCACTGACTAGCGGGACCCAGTAACTATCGGGCCGTCTTGAAAGCTGACAGAGCATTGGACTGTGGCCAGATCCAACGATGGGTTCACCCCATTCATCAAGGCAGGGGATTGCGATTCTCTGGCTGAGATCCCATGCCTTCCGCGTGACCCGCGTGTTAAGAGAAAGAATCGGTCCGTAAATAGTAATCGCCTCATTGAGACAACTATTTTTTACTGAAGTAAATAAATAAAATTAATAGTAATTAGAGAGTTTTATGAACGGCAGGGCAGGCCAGCCCCATGTCAGCCAACCATTACTATCTGTCTCCAGAGGTGGGGTGTGACCGAGCTGGGTAGTTTTCACGGTTCCTTGAGAGCCAAGCTAAAAGGAGCGATTAGAAGGGAATGGAATATTTTTGTTTTCCAAAAAGCTAGGCCGAACGAAAGGCCACGGAGATTTGGTTCCGATGGCGGCCTTTTTTAGGAGCCGCATCTCACACGTGGACGTGTTTGTGCGGGTATCCATCTCGCCAGCAACCAACACCACCAACGAGGACACGTTTGGTTCCTAGGGACTAAAACCAAGGGACTAAAATTAGTCTTTTAGGGACTAAAATTGTTGTTTGAAAAAGGGAACAAGTAGGCTGGCGGGTGGGGGAGGGGCATCCATGTCACGACTACTATTACCTTGATGGGCCTGCGTGCCAAACGGGCCTTGGGCCATGTATCGCTTAAGCCTGATGGGCTAACATTTGGCCAGCCAGTCGGCCTGTGACTGTGCATATGAGCCACTCGCTACACTGAGGGCGGTAACAATGAACAAAACCCTAAACACAACTCTCCCAATCTCTTCCTCCTTCCGTCCGAGGCGGCGCCGCCGACCTCCAACCCCGCCGCGCGTGACGCCGGCGACTATCGTCCCGACCTAGGTCGGTGACATCTAGTATCAGAGCCAACCCTAGTCCACTCACCGCGCTGCCGCCGTCGAGATTCTGGCGTCCTCATCCAGCCACCGGCCCCTTCCGCCACAACCTCAACCACCCAGTTCGTCCACACCACCCTCCCATCCCCGCCCAAACCTCGACCCCGAGGGAAGAAGATAGCCCCACCGACGCTCAAGACAAGGATGGGCAACGCCGAGGACAAGCTCGAGATCCTGGTGAAGGAGATGGAGTCGATCCAGTTGGGGCAAGTCAAGATAGCCACCGCAGTCGAGAGCTTCACTTCGTGGACCAAGCAAGCTAACAAGTTCTCCGTCGAGATGACCGCAGAGATACAAGATCTCAAGTCGCGTATGAAGGCGTTGGAGCTGGCACAATCGGCCACTCCGCCACCAGCCCCGTCGCGCGAGGAAGAGGGGCGGGCCAAGGGCCACCGCGTCGAGAACACAGTCCAGGGTAAGCCTGTGGGGTCTTTGACCTCCAGGGATGCCCTGGTCAAGGGTGAGTTTCAGCATCTCAAACTTCCCTCTGTAGATGTTGATATCCCCGAGTCCAGTGAAACCAAGCCTTCTTCTGTTTTCCCACGCCATGATTTCCGTGATTTCAAGCTTCCCAAACTTGATTTCCCTAAATTCAACGGTGACCATCCTAGAGTGTGGAGAGACAAGTGTGAGAAGTATTTTGCTCTCTATCATGTTCATGTCCAGTTATGGCCTTCGTTTGCCTCAATTTGTTTCACTGGCAACGCAGCCTTATGGTTGCGCACATATGAGGCTTAACACACAGTTGTGAGTTGGCCGGAGTTGTGCATGGCCATTGACCAAAAATTTGGGATAAACCTTTACCAGAACTACATGAGAGAGTTTTTGAGCATCAAACAAACAGCTGATGTCCTAGAGTATGCTAGCCGCTTTGAAGAAGCCAAACACAAAATCCTAGTTCATAACAGTGAGCTAGATGAAGTTTTCTTTGTGCAAAAGTTCCTAGGTGGTCTGAGATATAACATTAGCGATGCTATTTCTTTACATTGCCCAAAAACAGTTGACTCGGCATTAGCACTGGCATTAATGTAGGAGGAAATTGTGGAGCAATCTGGCAGAAGGTATAACACAAGATCCAGAGAATCTCCCAAAGCATTCAACAAAAGTTCTTCTCAAGCTGTGCAGCATTCAGTTGCCACACCAAGTATTTTGGGGGCTGTTCCATCTCCTGAGAAGCCTCAAGTGAAGCCCAAATGGGATGAGAAGCTGCAAGCATTGAGAAGTGCTAGGAGAGCAAAAGGGTTATGTATGAAATGTGGTGAGGTATACAATCCTCAGCATAGATGTCCAAGACACGTTCAGCTGCATGTCTTAGAGGAAGTAATGGATTTGTTTCAATTGGACCAAGTGAGTGATACACAAAGTGAAGGTCAGGAAAGTGACGAAGAGCTGTTATCCTTGTCCCTCTGTGCAGCTGAAGGAATCCAGGGCTGGAAGACAATCGGATTACAAGGCTTATTGGGTAAAGTGGAAATGTTGATACTTGTTGACTCTGGCAGTTCAGGAACCTTTGTCAGTCAAGATCTTGTGCAGAAAGCTCAGTTGTCAGTCTCTTCTTGTGCCCCCCTCAAAGTTAAGGTGGCCAATGGTGAGCAACTTGAGTCTACATCTATTCTCTAGAACATGGCTTGGTGGACCCAGGGTCACACCTTTACAACTGATGCCAGGGTTCTGCCTATGACTGGTTATGATCTGGTGTTAGGGATGGACTGGTTGGAACATTTCAGTCCTATGTGGATTCATTGGAAGAGAAAAAAGATGAGATTCACATATGGGGGTAAGAGGATTACTTTGACAGGAGTGAAAGATTGCACATCTAAGTGTCAGCCATTAAAGCTCAAGAAGCTCAAAGGGCTTATGAGGAAAGGTGGAGTAGCACAATTGGTGCAGTTATTCTCTGTTGCACCAATTGTGCCATCTTCTACACCTGCTGCAGAAATTGAGCAGTTGGTTCAGGATAATGCTGACCTGTTCAAGTCTCCAGATTCATTACCGCCATCAAGGAATTTTGATCATAGCATCCAGTTGATTCCAGGAGTCAAGCCTGTCAATATTAAGCCATACAAATACAATCCATCCCAAAAAGATGAGATAGAGAGGCAAGTAAAAGAAATGTTGCTGAATGGAATCATACAGCCAAGTTCCAGTCCCTTTGCTTCTCCCGTATTGTTGGTTAAGAAAAAAGATGGTAGCTGGAGGTCCTGTGTCGATTACAGACACCTGAACACCATTACAGTCAAGAACAAGTACCCCCTCCCTATGGTGGATGAATTGCTAGATGAGCTACATGGTGCTTGCTGGTTTTCCAAATTGGACATGAAATCAGGCTACCATCAGATAAGGCTGCTGCCACAAGATGAGCACGAGATTGCCTTCAAGACTCATAATGGCCATTGAGAGTTCAAGGTCATGCCATTTGGGCTGACAAATGCCCCAGCTACATTCCAGGCCACAATGAACACAATATTTGAATCTCTGCTGAGGAAATGTGTACTCATTTTTATGGATGATATTTTGGTATACAGCAAAACTCTGGAGGAACACAAACAACATCTTCAAGCAGTGTTTGATATTTTGCACCAGAACAACTTCTTGCTCAACAAATCCAAATGCACCTTTGCTCAGCCCCAAATAGAGTATCTTGGACACATCATCAGTGCAGAAGGTGTAGCTACAGATCCAGTCAAGATACAGGCAGTCCAAAATTGGTCTCCACCCTTGGATGTCAAGCAACTGAGGGCATTCTTAGGATTGACTGGTTACTATCGAAAATTCATCAAAAATTATGGATTAATCAGCAGGCCACTTACAGAATTGCTGAAGAAGAACTCACACTTTCTTTGGACTCCTCAACTGCAACAGTGCTTTGAGTCCTTGAAAACAGCATTGGTGACAGCACCTATTCTTGCCTTACCCGACTTTAGTAAGGAATTCACAATTGAGACAGATGCTAGTGGTAAGGGCATTGGAGCTGTACTCATGCAGCAGGGGCATCCTGTGGCCTATCTAAGCAAGGCACTGAGCAACAGATCACAGTCTCTGTCAACCTATGAGAAGGAGTGTCTAGCCATCATATTAGCGGTGGACAGATGGAACTCTTATTTGCATCACAGGCAGTTCACCATAGCAACTAACCAGAAAAGCTTGATCCATTTGGGAGAACAGAAGTTAACTGATGGTCTTCAGCACAAAGCCTTTGTTAAACTGTTGGGTCTTCAGTATCAGTTGGTGTACAAACGTGGGTTGGAGAACAAGGTTGCTGACGCTCTATCTCGTAAAGTGATTCATGATGAGATACATGCTCTCTCAGCAAGCACTCCGAGGTGGCTGGAGATAATAGTTGAAGGGTATCAGCATGATGCACATACCAAACAGCTGGTGACTGAGCTCAGTGTGACAAAAACCAATGACAGAGGCTTCTCTCTAGTGGATGGCTTAATCACATACAAGGGACGAGTCTGGCTGGGGTCTCACACTGAAGCACATCAGGCAGTCCTTTCTGCCCTTCATGACAGTGGAATTGGTGGTCATAGTGGGGTGTATCCAACATACAGCAAGGTGAAAGCATTGTTTGCTTGGCCCAATATGAAGCAAGATGTGCAGCAATATGTCTCCAAGTGTCAGGTATGCCTTCAAGCAAAGTCCGAACATAGCAAAACACAAGGTTTACTACACCCTCTCCCAATACCTGATCAAGCTTGGCACACTATTAGCATGGATTTTATCGAGGGGCTCCCCAAATCCAAAAGTTTTGACACTATTTTGGTCGTCATAGATAAATTTACAAAATATGGCCACTTCATCCCTCTGTCTCATCCATATACAGCAATGTCCATAGCACAGTTATTTCATAACAATGTGTATAGGTTGCATGGTCTTCCACAAGTCATCATTTCTGATAGAGACAGGGTGTTTACAAGTACTTTATGGCAAGAGTTATTCAAGCTGTCAGCTCCACTTTGAATATGAGTAGTGCCTATTATCCCCAAACTGATGGGCAGACTGAAAGGCTTAACCAGTGCTTAGAAACTTACCTCAGATGCATGGTTCAGTCATGTCCTAAGCAATGGAGTCAATGGCTGTCGTTAGCTGAATTTTGGTATAACACCACTATACATTTTGCTCATGGCAAGACTCCTTTTGAGGTCCTGTATGGCCATAAGCCTCGACATTTTGGCATCTCTGAGACTTCTGAGTGCAAGGCAGCTGATCTGGATCAATGGCTCAAGGAGAGGGATAACATGTCTCAGATCATCAAGAGCAATTTACTAAGGGCACAGCAGCGTATGAAAGCTCAAGCTGACAAGAAACGTCAAGAGCGCCAATTCAATGTGGGTGATTGGGTCTATGTCAAACTTCAGCCTTACACGCAGCTGTCATTAGTGAAACGTTTCAGCCAGAAGCTCAGCTATAAATTTTTCGGGCCCTATCTGATCACATAGAAGATTGGTCCTGTTGCCTACAAGCTGCAACTTCCAGCATCCAGCCAGATTCATCCCGTGCTGCATGTCTCCCAGTTGAAGCAAGCTCTGCCTCCAAACACCTCGGTGAGTGATGATTCTGGTCTCAACACAATTTCTGCAGAGATAGTGTGTACTCCAGTGCAGGTTCTGCAGTCCAGATTGCAGAAGGTGGGTAACACGTACAAACCATTCGGTCTGGTGCAATGGAGTGATCTTCCGGCGGATTGGAACACCTGGGAAAACCTCAACGCTCTACAAATGAGTTGTCCTAACATTCTTGACAAGTCAAGCGGGTGATTCTGGAAGATTTTCACAGCTCGAGGACGAGTCTCTGCTTAACGAGGGGGGTATGTCACGACTACTATTACCTTGATGGGCCTGCGTGCCAAACGGGCCTTGGGCCATGTATCGCTTAAGCCTGATGGGCTAACATTTGGCCAGCCAGTCGGCCTGTGACTGTGCATATGAGCCACTCGCTACACTGAGGGCGGTAAAAATAAATAAACCCTAAACACAACTATCCCAATCTCTTCCTCCTTCCGTCCGAGGCGGCGCCGCCGACCTCCAACCCCGCCGCGCGTGACGCCGGCGACTATCGTCCCGACCTAGGTCGGTGACAATCCAGTGGAAAAGTAGTGGTTTTAGTCCTTATAAGCTCCTCTTGTGGAGCTAAGGAGTTTTAGTCCATTTTAGGGGTTTTAGTCCCAAGGGTTTGGATCTTTAGTCCGTTTTAGGACTAATTTTAGTCCGTTTTGGTTTTAGTCCGTGGAACCAAACACCCCCTGACTCGTTCCATTTCATCAAATCTTGATAATCTTTGTCTGTCAACGAATGTGTCATTTGATTGAAAGATAGCGAGCATCAAGGAATTGATGGTGCACGGTAAATAGCAGGCGAAAAAACAGTCCTAGTAAATCTTATGACTCTGCGAAGTAATCTTTTTTTTCCGGTACGTGGGGTGGAAATCTTCGGGACGGGGTGGGATTTCACATGGCAAGTTTTGATGCTGCTTGTACCGCACTTTGGTTGGGGAGATAGAATCCGGGGGGAGGAAAAGGACGACAGACTTTTGGGAGCGTGACGTGGAGACAGCCGAGACATTTCTAGCGGGTCGCACGGCTGGGAGACGCCGACCGGGGCATGGAGCCTTGCGTTGCGTGGCGCGGCGCGGCTCGGCTGGCACGCCGAGATGCGTGCCCCGTGTGGACGGCTCCGCGGCGGCCGCCACGCCCACGCAGGCCCAGGGGCGCGTGCGGTCGCCCGGGCGGTCACGTGAGCGAAAACAGCAGTGGACTCCGGCCCCGGGCCCGCGCGGGAGTCGTTGTCGATTGGTGCGCCGAGATTGACTATTCGTATGTGTTTTTCTTCCCCTCCCTCCCTCCCCCTCCTTTCCGCTTTTTCGAGGCGTGCCTTGCCTGCCGCCGCGGGCCCCACCTGCCGTGGTTCGCATGTGAGCGGCTCGTGCGATATTTATGCGGTGTCCGTTAAGATATTCAGAGATTTTTTTTTGTCAAGAAACCATTTCTTTTTTCCAGCAACGGTGGCCGGCAGCCGGCGGCTCCAAGATGTGGCAGGTGTGTGCGCGGCGGAAAGGCACGGGGCGTGGCGCGAGGCGAGGCCGCCGGCGAGCTACACGTACGCGCGCGCGCGCCGTGGCCGTGGCATGCCCGCCACGTTACGCGGCCCAGCTGCGGCGCACTTGGACGCGCCCGCACCCGTGCGCGAAGCCATTTCCCGTGCCACTTCGGAATTTAGTATGGCGCCACCACCCACCACGAGTGTGTACAGTGCCCAGTTAGATCCCTGTGGCCATGTTTAGTTCCAAAATTCCACTCTTAAATTTACTATGCAAAAAGAAGATTCTCCATCACATCAAAATATCATAACATGTATGTAGTACTAAATATAGATGAAATCAAAAACCAATTGCATAGTTTTGCTGTGCTCTGCGAGACGAACATTTTGAGCCTAATTAATCAATTTTTGGATAATTTTTTACAAATACAAACGAAATACTACAGTGACGCAATAATTACGAAGTGACATCGTACTTTCAAATTCACCCTTCCAAATTCAACGTCTAAACACCACCTTTTTGTCGTGGAGCCGGTGCGGACTGGGCGAGCCGGGGGCGCGGGGCGGCGAGGCGACGACGGGTTTTCTCCCGCGCGGAGCGGCGACGACGGTCCGGCCGGGCGTGCTGCTACTGTGCACGCAACGTGGTTGCATGTGCCGTTCAACCGGTGGCGCTGTAAAAAAAATGGCGCTGTAAATTGCAACAGCTGCATGGGGCGGTGTGTGCGGCAGGGATTACCCATACCTCGTGGCCTCGGTGCAAGTGGTGATTACCGTTACCTGTAAATAAAGTTGCAAGTAGATGCGGACAAGAGTGTGGTAAACTCATTGAGTGATGATGGTGGTGGTCGGCGGCGTGGCTGCTCTGCTCCGTTCGTGGGAGGTGAAAAATCGGGCTCAACCGAGGAGTAGTGCGGAGGGGAACTCACTCGACCGAGAGGATGCGGATGCGGCTCTAGAAAAAATGGGACGAACGTATGTTTTCTCTGGGTCCTCCAAATTCAAAAAAAAGAGACAAAATCCTCAAAAACAGGCCGTGGTGGGCCTCTTTTTGCTTAGAGAGCACGAGGAGATGTCGTGGTAGGCCTCAGCTTCAATTTTTTGTTTGTGGGCGAGCTTGGGCCTGCAGCAAATAGATACGGAGTACGGCTATACAGAGAGACTCGGCCCATTTCTATAATCCTGTTTAGTTCCCTTGAAAAGGGAAAAATTCTCTCTCCAAACTTCACTATTCACCTATCCCATCAAATCACATCAAACCTCTCTCCTCATGCATGGAGCACTAAACGTGGGTAATAAAAAAACTAGTTGCATGGTTTTGATGTACACGACGAGACGAATCTTTTGAACCTAGTTAGATTATGATAGGACAATGTTTACCACAAACATACGAAAAGTGCTACAGTGCGCTACAGTGTCCGATGTGACATTTTCATCTTCCCTTTCACCTCTTTTCAGGGAACCAAACACCCAAGAGCGACAATTCAGGATATTCTCTCTCCTCTAGAAAAGAACTGGTGGCGCGGCAGCAGGTGGCAACGTCGTTGCTACGTCGACTCTGATTACAATGTCACCGCACCAGGGAGCTAAAAATCTGCGGATTTGCGAGGTGGGGACTTGTTTCCGAATGGCTGTGCTGTCACCCAACGTCCCTGCCACCGGATATTTGTGCTGCTTTCACGGCAGATTTTAATGACATCCGGGCGGACGGTTTTGCAGGTACGACATCAAGCTGATCATGGGCCAACTATTTACTGCAAACATCGTACAAATATCTGTAGTGATCTGGTGCATCCGAAACTTAATTCCAGAAGTGCTTGGTGCGGGAGTGGCGAGGAGAGTAGAGTGAGAAACACGTGAGTTAGAATTCAAGTTGATTACTGAATCTGCAACCTTACCTGGTTTGGTTTACAATTTTACTTGGGAGCCTTCTTTTGGTTTGGTTGCCAACGAGACGTGTAGCCGGAATTGGTGTTTATCCATTCTTAATTACAAAACTTATTTCAGCTCACATATTAAACTATTAAAAATTACTACAGAATCCCCCATTGCTCTCTAAAATGGACCAATCATGCAAAGTGTAAAGTGCGCACTCCATTTAACTTTGCCTGCAACTGTTCAATCTTACAAGTAATCTGTTTTTTAGCTATAAGGAACGACAGAACATTTTTGCATTGGGTATGGAGAAAGTGGTGTTCTGATAAACAAAGAGTACTGTGCGCCTTGCATTTTAAAATGGGGCTGTTTGTTTTACTATGAATGGGGCTGTTTGTTTTACTATGAATAAGTAAATATCTATTGTTGCGCCAAGCACAACTATAGGAGGGAGCAACGAAAGATCTTTGAGCCAACTGAGCTCAGAGCTCGATCCAACAACCTTTTTTCCAACCAACGCTGCCGGTGCCGGGGCTGCGCGTAACCTTCCTCGGCCGCTGCGGCGAATCCCCGAGTCCATCCACGTCCAAGCGACGGCGAGTACGTACAACGAACGAGCACGAACGAACGGAACGGCTGGCCTCGCATCGCACGAGCTGCGGCAAGGGATCGAATGATTCGGACGTGATCGTCCGCCCAGCCCAGCGGCCCAACTTGCCCGGGGAAAGAAAATTCCCGTGCCCACACGGCAACTTGAGCACCAGAGAAAGAAAACGGCAGGTCAATCGATGTGCGGGCGCGGCGGGTTCGAGCGGCCCGCCCCGGTTGGTGCCGCGGGACGGGGAGGCGTGGAGTGGTGTGGGTGCCGTGACGGGGGCGGGCGCGGCAACTTTTGTACGGGGTCGTGGTGGCCGTCTCATTCACTCAAGGCGCGGGCGCGCGGCGGGGCATGTCACATGTGCCGCCGTGCCGGGTCTGGTCTCGTCGGGCCGTTCGGTTGGTGCTGACGCTTCAGTCCCAGCATTCAACATTTTTATTTTGCATATTCTACCATATGAATCAGCTGCAGCATAACGGAGAAGTTCCTAACAACTTTCTTTTTGTGCGGAAATTTCGAGTGACTTTGGGGTGGTGAGAATATTGTGGTATGGTAAAAAGAAATGAAATCTCAAAGTTACTGGGACTGGGTCTAGTATACCGGGGGCAGTTACTAACCACTTACCACGCAGTGGCATCTTCCCAACCGATCCGCATGAGAGACGACGAGAACGCCACGTCCTGTGTACGTGTTCGATGGGCACAGCGGGAAAGCATAGTCAATATCATGCAAATCAGATGTCCCGCTTGCTCCGTGCACGACTAATAATCTCCAGAAAAGAATCTCTCTTCCTCGCTTATCCTTTGACGACTCGTCCATTGCAAAAAGAAAAGAAAATGCCCCCGCCTCGCCAACTAGCCCTGTAGCAGCGTCGATGGGGACGAAAGGTAGAGTATACTATTTGGCATAAGTCATTTCCGGCAGTGACGAAAAATAAAAAGGACGATTAAACATCAGGTTCAGACTTGGACACGACACGGCTCCACCGCTGTTCGCTCGCGAACATTTCCTGCGTGCCCTCACGGCGACGGCAGCGGCCGAACCTTGGCAGCCGGTGGCACACGCTCTTTTTCCCTGTGTACTTATCTCGCTCCCAGGAAATGCAAACAGTTACTGTATCTGCTTCAGGTCAACCAATACCGGCCAGAATTATCCTATCCATACAAGTAAACTTCCTTTTCAATTATTATGCTATAATAAAGTTGTGGAATTCACGGGTTCCTCCAACTTGGAGTGCGGGAACTTTCCAATTATTTCCATCATTTTCTCAGTTCTTTTTTTCAAGTCCACAATTCATCAGAGATCTTTTGTAGGGGATTTCACATTTCAGTGTGTCACGTCAGTAGGTCAGCGTCCTTGCAGCATCCACATGTCATTTTAATCCCCTCCAGCCACGCAACCAACGTAGCGGCAGGCATCTTGCTTTTGACTTCACTGCTGTATTCTAGCTTATTTTCTTTTTTTCCATCATCATAATTATAGGCGAGAAATAAATCCATGGGCAAAAGGGGAAACCATTTTCAGATTCTTTTCCCCGCTCGGAACCTTCCCCAGGTTTCCACGCCTCTGTTTTTTACCCTTCTAAAAACTTTACACCAAGGTTAAAAAAAGGGTTACCCGCGCTAAGGTTAGCCAAGGTAAAAAAACAAGTAAAAAAAACGCTAATCCACTGGCGGGCCGCCAGGGCGGCCGGGGCCCGTCATCAGACGGCGGGCATGGTCTCGTGGCGCATGGCCGCGAAATCCGACGGCCCGCACGCGTCGTCGCCGAACGCGAACAGGCCGGCGTCGAAGCCCTCGTCGTCCCACGCCGCCGCCGCGGCGGCGGCGGCGGCGGCCTCCGGCGAGTACGCCGCGGCGGCGGCGGCCTCCGGCGAGTACCCGCCGAAGCCGCCGTCTATCTCGTCCTCGAAGCCCCAGATCTGGCCGTCGAGCCCCGCGGCCACGTCCGGCTCCCCGGCGGCGCCGCCGGCCTCCTCCGACGAGGACGAGGCCCCCGCCGGCGGCAGCCCCAGCTCGTCGTCCGAGGCCTCGAGCAGGAACCCGAGCTCCGGCTGCTGCTGCGTCGTCGTCGGCGGCGCGGCGGCGGGCCCGGGCCCGGCCTCGTCGAAGCTGGCTATCTCCTCCTCGAGGCTCCGCATGACGGACGCCAGGTCGCCGGCGGCCGCCGCGTCGGTGTCATCGTCGAGCATGTCGAGCAAGTCCTCGGGCCGCAGCCTCTTGGCGTCGGCCGCCTCCGGCATCCCGCCGTCGCCGGCTCCCGCCGCGGCCTCCCGCGCCCGCTTGTGAGAGGAGCTCTCCATGAACGAATGAGCTGTGGCTGGTTGGTTGGCTGGCTGTGGCTGGTGGTCTCTATTTTTCTTTTCTTTTCCCTTCTCCCTCTATTTCTCTCGGTCTCTCGCTGTGTACACGTACACGCCGGCCGGCCGGCCGGCCGAGCAAACGGAGGCGATGCGAGGCGTGAGAGGTGAGACGATAGCGCGAGGAGGGCAAAGACGGAAGAGTACAAAAGGCGAGGTGTTTTGCGCAGCGTCGCCGAGTTGGGGGCGGCCTTATATAGCGGGCGGGGCGCGGTGGGCGGCTGTGCGGACGACGGCTCTCGCGGGGGGGTTTCCGCAAAAGTCGCGGGTAGCGGGCTCGGTTTGGTCGCGAGAGTGCGGTGGTGCAGGCAGCAAGTACTGCCAGTCTCTCATTTCGCTTCGCTTGCTTTTCTTTATTTGGTTTGAGGGGGGGCTGCGCGGCCGGCGCCATCTGGAAGAGGAGGTGGGGAGGAGGGGAGGCGAGGCGAGACCCGGTCGGGTCGCGTGGGCGGGCGTGGGCGCGTCTCCGTCTGCCTGTTTTGTCCACGCCCTCGACTTGGACGGATGGATGGGTGGATCGGGGCGTGTGTGGTGTCTCTTTTTAGTTACCAACAGGAGTTGGATCCAGCTATATTTTATTCCAGAACGTGCCTGCTTTGTGCGCGCTCCGGTCAAGATTTGCAACCAATAAAAGTTGGGTTTTTACCTTACGTCCAAACGAAAAGTAATCAATTTATGATTTTTCCCATGTACTATGTATTGCCGGTAATCCTTTACACCGGATCCGTGCTGTACCCAAACCGACCCGACCCAACCCAAGTGTACGGTACGGTGCACCCAACCACCTTTTTTACCAGGGAGGGAGGAAAGGCCAGGCTCCGAAGCAAGCAAGCAAGCACCAAGCATGTGACCCAACCGTCCGGGGCATCTGCGAAACCAGGCTCTCCCAGGGTCCGCGGCGCAAAAACGGGTGGGCCAGCCGGCCAGGGGGGGACCGGCCCTCCCAGGGTCACTTTTGCGAATAAATGGAACCGGCGGTGCCCCGGGATAACGGATCGTGGCGGGGGCCTGGGCGCAAAAGGCGCGGGGAGCGTCGAGATCGGGATTCTGGGGCCATCCGTCACGGGCGTGTCGCCTTTTTCCCATTTTCCGCCCCAGTTTCCCGATTTAAATTCGATTCTCGCGTCCGCTATCAGCTGCGGTTCACGTCCGGGCGCTTCGCGTCCGCGAGCCGAGCCGACACCGATTCATCCCTCCCTCCCTCTCTCGTAGGCGTAGGAGTACTAGGCTTGAGCCGGCGAAGGGCCGTCGGCTCGGCTTGGGTTTCTGCGTTGGGCTGCTGTCTCTGTCTGGGCTGGGCGGCTGGCGCTGCTGGTCCATGGTGTTAGTTGGCGGTAGTTTTCCGTCCTCTTTTTGTGGTTTTACGGTTTTACCGTTTATTCTTGCTGGGCTGGGGCCATTCAACGCCTGGGCTAAATACGCCGCAGAAAAATCGAACCAGTACATTTTTTTCTTGTATAGGCAAACTTCAAACGCACCTGCTAGATACTTGCAAAGCAAACAAACTAGAAGTAACTCTAGTTTTCTTTCGTCCGCAGTACAATTTTTCTAGTTTTTTTTTGAAATATCAATTTTTCTAGGTCGAAATCAACATCAGGTTGATCAGTAAGGATTGCTTGAGTATTTAATAGACTTACTATGGACAATGACGCTACTGGTAGCTACTATTTACTGTCGTCAGTTTTCTTTTTATATTTTTCACCGCGAGCAACACGGTGCGCGACTAAGCGTTGAATCACTTGGATCATCCAACTACTCTTAACTCTCCCACTAATTCGATGCCCTGTTTAGTTTCGAACGTCAATCGTTTTGTATTTTCGATCAGGGAGTCTCAAGTCTGACAGAACTACCGTGGACTCCAAGCCCGTCATTAAATCGCCAGCGTTTTCGTTCATCAGTTTGTCGCTCCACTTTCTGTCCCCCGCGTGGAGAAATTAAAACTGATGAAACAACAGCAACAACTCTGTCCGGCCAAGTTGATTCCACGACAATTGAAGCAACCAAATTGACCCAAAGCCAAACCACAATTACTAATTCGACCTCTGGTTAGGTCTAACTCCCGTTGCCAGTGCAAAAGGTTAGCTCCAACTACAATCAAAGGCCCCTTAAGTAACATCGGTGGTATTGACCGCTACCAAGAGCGAGAACAACACGATAACTCCCGGCTGCTAATGGTTGCTGTACGTACCACGACAAAAGAACAAAACAATTCCGTGCAAGTGCAAAGTGCCACTTCAAAAATTTCAAGTACAAGGCTGCCGACACACATGATCGTGCCGCGCCCTATAACCCCGCCTACAACATTTTCGTAGCTCACTAATCCAAAACATAAGTTAGAATACTACTCCATATACTATAAATAATTATATGAGCTTTCCCTCCTAGTACGCAGGAAGCACAAGTTTTTCAACACGCATCTCCGGCGCCGTGTCGCCATGGCTTGCGCACCCGTCGTGGTCGGGGACACGCCATGGACATGTTCGCTTGGTCATGTACGTACGCCGGCGGTCGCTTTCGCGTGCGACGCCGCGCGGGTACGCAATCCATCCATGCTTAGTCAAGTCGACGGCTAGCCGAGGAATCGCGACCTGGATGGAACAAGGCATCGATCAACGCGACCGGCCGGCCGGGCTGCATGGATGGAGTGGTGGTGGTGTCACGTACGCGGGCAGGCACGCAAGCCAAAACCACAGGCCGCGTCGCTTCCGCTTGGACTCGATCTCTCCCCTGCACGAGCACGACCGACCCAAATGTCACGTAACGTAACGCGCCGCGCCATTCCGATCACGCATGCGCGCGCGTCACTGGTTGTTCTCTGATCGTGCATGGTGCATGCACATGCAAGCGCGCACTCGAAGGTGGCGCATGGCCCTACAGCTTTGCACGTCGGTACGGTTCGGCCTGCCTGCCCCGGGAAGAACAGGAGAGATCACAGTGTCCTTTCTCATATGCTGAGATAAGGTATCAGTGGCCGTCCGATGATACCCGGATTTGTGATTGATAGCTGGGGATGAGGCAGAAGGGTGCTATGCTTGCTGTAGCACCCGGTTTTCTTGGCACGCTGGGCCTGGACGCACGCTCGTTCCGTCCACACAATCGCGATCGCGTTATCTGCCGGCCTAGCATGCTTTTCCTTTCTAGCTGCTGCACCTTCATGTACTGTTGCGTTTCTGGCAACGGGAGGTCGGGCGGAATACAGCTACGAGTAGGACGGATACGTGCATAGGCGGATAAGGAAGAGCTGGTAGCATGGTGTTCTTTCGGCAAGTGGGTCGCCGGAGTCCAGTGGAGTGAAGAAAAAGGGCGTGGTTCACAGTTATCAACGAGTTAGTCCCTAAAAGAATTTGACGTATCTTATCTACTAGGAGTATTTTTTTTTCTGAGTTTAACTAACTTAGAGCAACTCCAACAGTTTGCTTTTCCCTTTCCCTTTATTTTTGCTATAGGAGAATCCCCTTTTATATTTTCAGTATATTGGGAGAGGTGCTCCAGATCCCCTTTCTCAATTCTCCTTTCCATCTACCTGACATGTGGGACCAACCTGTCATTGAGCCAATTATTTTTTTCCTTTCTATTAATCTATCTCCTCCGGTTACCTGCGTCGGTGACAAGCCCGCGCATCTCGCCGGCGCAAGAACGAGCATGGGGCGACGCGCCACTTGGGCGCGCGGCGCGACAGGGCTTGCCGGCGACGAGGGCCGGCCGGCGGCGAGGGTGGCCCACGCGCCGCATGCAGGAGCGCGGGCTGGCGGCGGCGCGCAACAGCGGGCAGCAGCGCGCGGGTGAGCGGCGGCGGCGGGCGTCGGTGCGCGGCCGGGCGGTGCGGCTCGCCGGAGCGCGGCCGGGAGCGGCTCGCTGGCGCGCTGGCGCGCGGCCGGGAGCGGCTCGCTGGCGCGCGGCCTGAAGCGGCTCGCGGGCGTGTGGCCGGGCGACGGCGCTCGCCAGCGCGTGGCGGAGCGACGCGGCTCGCCGGCGCGGCCAGCACGACGGACGGAGGCGGTCATCGGCGGATGTCTCGTCGAGGGCGCTAGCTTGACCCGGCGCGGCTCGTCCGGAAGCTCCGCCGCGGCCTTGTCGGAGGGCCATCTTCCCTCCGGAAGCTGCCGGCGCGGCTGCACGGCCGGCGAGGCGGCCACGCGCCGGTGCCCGCCTCTGCTTGGGCGTGACGCGGTGCTCGGCGCCGCGCCCGGGCTTGGTGCGGTAGGGGCGGAGGTGAGCGGCGGGCGGCAGCGCTAGGCGGGCGGCGGAGCTTCGTGTGGCGGCGCTAGATCCGGGCGGAGCAGCGCGCGGCAGGCGGCGGCGCTAGGCCCGGACGCGCGGCGGAGCAGCGTGCGGGGGCACTAGTCCCGGGCGGAGCAGCGCGCGGCAGGCGGCGGCGCTCGGCCGGGGCGGAGCGGCCAGGCGGGACTGTGCCTCGGTCTGTGCAGGCGACGGGGAAAGGAGGAGTTGTCGCCCCTTTCTAAAGGGGAATGCAACTAGAATAAAGGGATTGAGAAAAAATTACAGGAAAAGGGGAATAGAAAGAGGATTCGTTGAAGATGTATTTTTTACTCTCAATCCCCTTTAATTAGGAATATAGGGAAAGGAGATTGTTATTGGGGAACTGTTGGAGTTGCTCTTATACACCATTTCCTTTTTAATGAGCAGGAGTTTACATCCCAGTTTTGATAACGAGTACCTTGTAGATTCGTCGTGCGAAAGCTCAGTCCTGTAGATAAACTGATGACGACGGTGATGTTGCGTAGTCTTCTCTCTGAAGGCATCGTCTGGCTGTTTCCTCTTTACCCATTATGCTTTGTTGTCTCGGTAGTCTTAGCGGCTTGTCGTGGTGCACATCAGTTGTCTTCTTGTAGTGCGGTTTGGTGGTGAGGTGTAGAGCTTCTTTCTCTGTTCTGTTATAGGTTGAACTTATCAGTTTTTCGTGGTCGCCATTGTTTGGCATATCAAGGGTTCTATTGAGTTTGTGTCACTATAAGTATAAAAAAAATAAAAGTTTTGATAATAGATAATCCTGACTCTATATCCACAAGTGAATATATTGTACAACAAAAAAAATACATGAGTTCTTAGATTCAAAATCTCGAACCATATATGAACAAAAAAACAGCTAAAATACTATAAAAATGGCTATAAAAACTACTGCTCAAACTTCTTCAATGTCTTGCTTTAGAATTCTGCTCGAGAAGCTATCTTAATTACGAGGGAAGGATGTCAATATGGACTAGTAATGTCCCCAGCAAGTACTTCCAGGATGTTGTTTGCGATAGTACTCCCTCTGGTTCATATTATAAGTCGTTTAGAACAGATACACGGTCACCAAAGCACAACTTTGACTTCTCTTTTTTATAAAAATATTTCTTAAAAAGTTATATATTTATATTATTATGAAAGTAATTTTCAAGACTAATCTATTTATATGATTTTTACATTTCCAAACTCAACGATTTAAATGTTATTCATGATTTATAATTCTAATGTTTGACTCAAACCTTATCCAAACGAATTCTAATATGAACCGGAGGGAGTATCAGCATGAGAATAGTTTCTCCACAGGTACTGTTATCGCACAAGACAGTAAATGCATTGATTTTTTTTCACAGTGCACTTCTTTTTTAATCATGTGAATGCTTGTAAAAAAGATAGCTACAGATAGTTTTGTAACCTACGTATGATTGTCAAAAGATATGTAAGCTGTAGATAGTTCTGTAAACGTGCGCATGGTTCCTAAAGGATAATAACAGTAATAGTATGTGCAATATAGTCTGCAGTAAGCATTTGATCAACCCATGGCATATTTTTTGGGAAATATTTTGCAAATTGCTAATTTCATTTTTTGTCTTGCAAACCGCTTTCTTGATGGAAACCTAGAAACTCTATAAAAACATATATAGAAGTATTCCAAAAAAAACAATACAACAATGTGTATCGATAGTGCGTCTATATACACACATTTTTCTACAAAAGTTCATTATTGAAGCCTCAATGTTCTTTCCTGAATCTTGATAATTGGTGTTTCACTGTTCTTTCATCCACCTTACTTATACTCGATGAGTCGACGGCGTCAATTGCTCGCTTCCCTCTCTAGTGTCGACGAGGTGGAGCCTTAGGTCGCCTTTGGCCTAGAAAAAAAAATCCAAGGGTGTGTTTAAGTTCCAAAAGGAGTAAGAGAAAGTTTGGTAAAAATGTCACATCGAAAACTGTAGCGCACTGTAGCATTTTTCGTTTGTTTGTGGTAAACATTGTCCTACAATGACCTAACCAGGCTAAAAAGATTCGCCTTGTTGTGTACATCAAAACAATGTAATTAGTTTTTTATTTAACTATATTCAATACTTCATGCACGAGGAAAGAGATTTGATGTGATAGGTGAATGGTGAAGTTTAGAGAGATAATTTTTGAAAAAATTTGGTGATGGGACTGTGAACTAAAACATGACCAAGACGAGAAGCATTATTTCTTTTTATAAGAAAAAAGAAGGATGCACCCCGGCTTGATTTTCGCCATGCGCACGTGAAGCAGGATGCTAGGGGATGGGTTTGGACGTGCGGCTCGGCTCGGCCCTGGGCCTGCCACTAGCCGTGGCTGACCGGATCCGATCCAACCCCGACGTGGTGTTAGGTGCCCGTACCTATCCCCCCACCCGTCTCACCACGTGACCCCCGCCTACCACAACACCAGCCGCGGCTCGTCTCCTCCCTCCGGCTTGTTTTTTAGCCAAGCCACGGAGCCACCCCAAGTCCCCAACAGGCTGTCGGCTCACCCCCGCCTCGGCCCTCTCGGGCGCCGCGCCGCGCCAGAAGCCGCGAGCGGGACGTGGAGGCGCAAGCGGCAACGCAACACGTCGGCGCGTGCCCCCGCGCCGCGGCTGCCATGTGGCCCCGGCTCCCGTTCCCATCGTCGCGTCAGCGTATACTTGTCCCGTCCCCACCACGCGCGGGCCCGTCACAGCGTCGGCTTTCGCGCAACTGAGCCAGCAGGGATGGGGCCCACACCAGTGGGGTACGCGAGCGGTGCGGTTACCGCCAGCACTTAAATCCCGGCCGGGCCCCTCCGTCCCCTGTTTTGTCCCGGAGGAGATGAGATTACCTTTGTACCCCTCCAGATCCGCTGCCGTACTCGCCACGGCGGGGGCGTTCCCGTCATCTCGTCGCAAGCCGACGGGCCGCGTCGTCCTCCGGCGTGCGTGGGCCGGCACGGGGCCGGACTCGCCGCTTCGCCCGTAATCAGCTGTTTTGCTCGTACGGCAGGGCCAGTCGCGTGACAGTACACGGCGACGTCGGCTAAAATAATCGAACGTCTTCTAGCGAAAATATGATAAAATAATTGGTACGTATTGTGCTGTATGGGCGAGGCAGCGACGCAGACAGCAAGGGTGTTGATTAATCCATGGGAGCCCGCATTTATTCGGCGGTCCACGCGCGCGTGACATGGCGGCAGCAGTTCCACTTCTGGCGACGCAGCGCGAGACGGAGGCGAAGGCAAGAGGGGCCCGTATTATTATTGGCCGGGGGGGTGCGTGCGGTGCGGTGGTGGTGAACCGATCGGCCCGGGTCGGTCAGTCGGTGGGGGTGGAGTAGAGGGAGGGGCGAGGTCCACGTGAGCCGGGAGCAGGGAGGGACGGGCGCTCGGGGTTCGGTCGCCGAGGCGCATTTATCGTGGGCCGGACGGCGTCGTACGGGGCAGGGAGAGGGGCAGTTCGGGGATTTCGTCGCGCGGCTGCTGCCGTAGTGGGGCGTGGCCCCGGACCCCACATGGAATCGCGTGACAGCCCTGGTTCCCCTCGTCGATGGAGTCTTTTTCGCGGCACACCGATGGAGCAAGGCCTCCCTCTCCATGTGCTCTGGGTCCCAGCGGTTTTGGGCCGCCATGTCAGTGAATGAACGAGTAGCCTCCTTGGTGAAAGTTGTACGAGTTGATGGTGTAATGAATGGGGGGAGCCGGAGGCGGCAAGCGGGGGGCGTCGTGCACGTCCACGTCACCCGCGGTGGGCGCGGATCGAGGCGAGATGGCACCGGAGGCGTGGGATCTTTTCTTTCTTCCTTTTCCCTCCTCGCCCTCGTGTTCGTGCCGTTCGATGTCTGCGACACGAGACCTGGGCTACGGCGAGGTGGCCCCGGCCCTCTCGTTTTTTTTATTTTTCCTGCCCCGTCTACCGGGCACGCTTTTTCATTTTTTTGGCGTGTGGCCTCGACGTTCTTCGCATGTTGTCTGGCCACACGGCCACACCACTTGCCTCCTCGCGGCTGTCCTTTTTTTTTTTCCTTCAACAAACGCGGTTCAGCCAGGGCCGTTCAGACTTGTTGGCCGCTCCGAGTGCATTCCGACCGCTATTTTAGACCGGAACCATACGTGTCAGAAAAGAGAGTGAGGGGTTTTTTTTTTAAAAGAAAGAGAGTGAGGGATAGGAGAGGACAAAGTTTGGTTCCTTGCTCGTCACGACTCTCTCATCGATGTACAGTAATCCACGATCATTGAACTCTCCAGGCAAATACAGTACTTTCTCTGTACTACCCCATTTTTCTGCGATGCATGAATCTGATGCTTCGATGGACGGTTCTCCGTGACGGATCGGATCTGAGAGCGGCCGCGGCGCACACGTGCGCTCACGCGCTGGCGCGGCGCTCGCCGCCGAGCATCTGTTCGTGCTCCAGGGGTTGCCACGCAGCCGCCCGCGCGCCCACTCCGATCGAGACGAGCCGGAGCCGGGACCGGCCGGCAGGCGCGGCGGCACGGGCAGCCAGTCCCCCACGCCGACGGCGACGCGCGCCGCTCGCGAAAACGACGCCCCACCGCGTGCGCCGGAGTTATGCCCGGCGGCGCGCGCGATGGCTGCCTGGTTAGCTGGCTAGCTAGCGAGCTACAAAATCTCGGCACGGCAAAGCTACCTACCTAGCCTAGCTTATCTACCATGGCTCGGGTCTATCCACTGTCCTCTTGCTACGCTGCGCGTACACACCCACGGCTTGATCATGACAACGTACTCGTTTTCGTTCAGCGAGCTCGATCGCCAACGATTTCACCACTTGTACGGGGCGATGGCACGTACCTAACCTCTCTCTGATCTTCCCATCGGTTATTCCAGAAGCCGATCGAACGCGCGTGCCGGCCGTCCGGCGTCGGAGCCGTGCGTGCACCAAGTGCGAGCGTTGCGGCGCCGCGCCGTGACTAGCTACCCTGCACCGATAGTCACAGGTGAGGCACGCGACTCGTTGGAAGTTGCCAGCAGCAATCAGTGAGCAGTGCGCCAGCAAGAAGTGATCCACGGATCCATCGCTCGCTGTCCTCGTTGGCTAGCTAGCCGACGGGCCGACGAGCTCGCCGCCGAATATGTGGATGCCGGCGGGCGGCCAGACGGCAGCCGGCCGCTTTCAGGGCCCTTGTTCGTCGTCTCTCGGCAAGTTGTGGGAACCAATCCGGAAATAAACGTGCAGGGATCCTTCCTTCTGTCGCATCGGCAGATCGCAGAAAATCACTACTACTTGCCGGGTCACAAAGCAAACGAATAATTCGCCTTCACAGACGGAGCAGCAGCAGTGGCGCTGATTATTGAGAGATTAGGAGCGCACAGTGGAGGCGCAACCGCTGGAATCAGCTCTTTAATCCACTGTCTCCTGAAACACAATGATCAAGCCCACTTCGGGCGACAGTAGTGTGTCCTCAGCTGTGCGCTGTCTGCTTCCGAATTACAGTAGTTCCGTCACACTCCGGGCACCTGCAGCATGGATGGATGCTTGCTTTGCTTAATTGGCTCCAGTAGCTTTTAGGTGCACGCGCAAGGCATGGCTACAACATGTTTACTGATCGAGATCGATGCTGATCACATTGTCTCGATACTGATGGCGCGCCAGCACCAAAGATCCAAGTTAAGAACTGTCTTTTTTTTAAATACTAAGTTAAGAACTGTCAAGAACACCATGGCGGACCAAGTACCCAGAGGCTGCCCTTTGAGCACCATGCTAGTCCACGTTTGAACTAAATCTTCAGGTACTTCGTGTTCTCGACGTCATGTGACTTCTTCTTTCTGTCTAGAAAATAAAAGGGTACCAACTCAACCATTACCACGGCTAAGCATATTCTCGTATTCTAATATCAGTACACATGGTTGAGAACTTGGGGAGTAATGTCAACGCCAGGGGCAATCATGCACGACGGCTACGCGCATTCGATTTGTTAACAGTGGCTATATGCGGTCTTCGATTTGGTTTCTTGTTTTTTCCCCAGCTGTTGGACTGGATTTTGACAAAACTACTCTCAATTTCTCAATACTGTGGTATAGTCTGACCGAACAAAACCTTTCCCCTTCTGTAAGGTCATTGAACCAGTTAGTCATTCGCCCTCCTTTTTTCTCCGTTTCAAAGATCAAAGTGACAGGCATGTCTGGATCTTGAATGAGTCCGGGGAAGAACGGATTGGGTCAATATATAGGTAAAAGAGTATATCTGTTTGACAAACAAGTAAACAACACTCGAGCTTAAGTGGTACGGCACCATGAGATTATAATATGCTGGTTTTAGTTACGACGACAGCACAAATCTGTTTGATAAACACAACAAGATTGGCACACACGTATGGGTGGTAGTGCGGCAGCCTAGAATTGTTCAGATTTCGTTTTCTCACCAATATGTAAAGCATCTGGACGAGACATGTTCAGAAAGCATCAGTTCCACACATGCATATACCTGATGTTGGATGAAACACGAGTTGGGAGCCAAAATCCAATCTGAAGAGGTACATCCTCCAACTTCGAGTCGTGGTGTACGTACAGCTGCCGCCCATCTGACTTCGGCTCCATTATTGCGCGTATGTGAAAATGATCCACGATTTTTCACCTGACGAGAGATGCCTGGCTCCCGGATTTACCAGATCCACAACAAGCAAGTCTTCACTTTTCAGCAAGAGAATGAACCTTGCTGTCTTGCTTCAAAAAACAGGTGAAAAATCACATGCTCTGTCTGAATCAAGCATAATATGAGCTGTGGGCGCACGTCAAGGAAGCAGGACCATTCCACCAAACCGGGAAAAAATTGTTGTGTCATCCAAGCACTAATCAACAACAGGCAAACCAATCAAATGGGTTGCTCTATCAAAGTTAAGCTTGCACTTCCATATGCTGGCCTGCATGTACGTACTCATATAGAAACACAAAAATTGTATATATATTGGCCGGATACAAAAGTCCAAGTCCTCCATCCCTCATCTGGGTCAGAAGTGATCAACGTTTCAAAAAAAAAGGGAGCAAAATAATCTAGTGTTCTTTTGTTCAAAGGTCGCACGGCTTCTTGCAGGTTCTGAATGCCATCGTTGTCACACGCGGCACATGTTACTTGAGCAGCCACCAATTCGTCCACAAACAAAACGATGAGGACTGTAGAAAGAGGAAAAGATGGGGTTTTATTTCTTGAAGGGCAAATGCCACGTCGACAGCTTGATCTCCTCCTCATAACCGTGTGCAAGATAGATAGCGACAGGGAGATAACCTAGTTGTGCGTATGAGGTCATGGCAGGCGTTTGCAAGCAACTTTGATTTGATAAATTAGCATCTTAGCGCTTCGGCAGCCTATGAGTCGAGTGAGATATGCCGTCCTCTATCACAAAAGTATGTCAATTTGTCGAGGGAAAGGTAACGCTTTTGATGGTAATATGGTTTTATTGTACTTAGTACGATTTTGATCTTGGATTTTTATTTAATTTAATGAGCGGACTCTGAACTTGTCTTACGTTTTCATCCAAACCCATAAAACTGTCAAATAGGCCCTTCATATTTAAGTGGGAGGATTTCAGTGAATATTTGTATTCAACAAGTAAATACGTACTATATATATGCACATATTGTGACTACCCCAAGTGGCAAGTCATTTAGTCACATAACACATAAGCAACGATGAGTAATTTAGACCTACCTGAGAACCCACACAAGTTAAAGTCCATAAGAGTTTGTGAATATATATGAGAATGCAGATATCGCGCCCCTTTTTTGTATTTCCGCATATGATCATGAGATTTGTTATGAACATAGTTTATAGTTTATTTTCAAGTGGATTTTGAAGTCTTTTTCTTCTTCTTTTGGTGCCACATGGTTTTATTAAAAGAAATAGAGCGGGAGAGAGCTTACGTGTTGAGTACCTCGAGCTCTACTTCTCTCGAGAAAGAAAAATACTGTCAAGAATGGGATAGAGCTGTTGTTGTTGCATTTTGTGCTCCAATAATTGCAACAGCGAATGGTTAACTTTATCCACAACCAAATTGAAGCACGATGTTGGCATTTGGCACTTGCCCTACACCCTAGACAGAGATAGGCACCAGAACTAATCAGCTAGCGTGACTAGGTAAAAGAGATAATAAGTGAAAGTGGCAGATTGCCGCCGATGTAAAGGAGAACATGCAAAATGCGTTGTTTTGGTCCACAATAACAAAGTTGATTTAAAAGTGCATTGTAGGAACCTCAATCTCGACCAGTAGTTCCTCAAGAGAGGAATAGAGATACATGTTGCCATTTGCAATCTATGTTAACACTATTAAGCTAAACAATGAATAATCCAAAATGTTATCATGGAAGATTTTTTGTTGTGTTGGTAGAGTTTTATGACCATTTTTGGCCCAGTATTCTTCATTATGCGGTTTCCAAAAGTGCCACACCATATTTAGAGGTTAAGACTAAAGGAAATAATCCTCTAGAATTGACAATATCATCTCGTGGTTTAATGGGCTAGCCAAATATTCAATTATTGCATGATATTAACATCATATGTGCCATACGTATTATATAACCACTTTGCAATTGTATCTAAATTAAATACTAGCAAGGAGCATACAGGATCAACAAAAGGCATGGAGATGAAACAAATCGAGTGGGATTTCATTCTGGTTTCAAATTTGTTATAATCGTGTACTAGAGCTGAGACTTGGGCTGTGCTATCTATGGCTCACCCAAAATACGATATTTTGGCACGGTCCAAAGCAAAGTAGGGCACGATATATCATGCCTAGGACCTCGGCACAATGGGCGGCACGTCACGAAGATGGCCCATTGCACTAACATGTATTGTTATCCATATATTTTTTATTTACCTTTCCACAAACCTCAAATAACTACTAGTATATAAGAAAATCACAAAAATCTACCCTTTGATATATGAAATCATATCAGCGATTATTTATAAAATGAGAAAAGTGGCAACATTTTCTGTGGCCACATGTCAATCCTAATGTTCACCGACAATATTTAATGGAAATAATCATTTAATCCATTAGTTTTATAAATTCCTGTATCATATGGAGTAATAGTATATATGAACATATGAACGGTCGTACAATACAAGTACATGTATTTTGAGGGCTGTGCTTGAGGTAGTGATAAAAATATAAAAATAAACAAGAAACTATAATTGAATAGTAAGTTCATCATTTAAATAAATTAAATATCTAAACTAGAACAAAAAGAAAACAATATCTGAAGTCCCTACGCTCGTTATTGGTTGCCACATTTATATTTTAAAATGGTGCTAGCTAGGTGACTAAATTCAGTTTGGCCAAACGACGTTACGTCCTTGTGTACGTGCTAGATATGAAAATAAAGCGACAAAATAAGAACTTAATTTCCACGCACCAGCATCATATAGTAGGTGCATATGAAATGCATAATTTTCCAATGAATTGCCAATCGGCCTAGATGATTGGCCTATTGGGAAGTATAGTACATGTATGGGACAGAGTCGCAACTTGCTATTGCTGTGCTTGATCATGGAGTGGACTAGAGCAATAGCGTGTGGAATTTCGAGACAAAGGAAACCACAAACCAGATATCATGGATTCATGGGTGACCGCCAACCTACGGTGTTGACCTAACACACAACATTACCTGGGCCCTCTCTTCCCCTAAATCATGACAGACAAATTCTAGCATCATTTCCCACTGCTTTTAGTCCACCTTTTGCTCGTCAATCACCATTTGCTGTCGATTATCCATCAACCATTCCCCTCAATTTCTGACATCAAAAGCAGCGTGGCCAGTCAGCATGATGTGCTCAGTTTCAGCACCGGAAGTTGCCAACCCAGCAGCCTAGGGCCCTACACGTAGACCTGAGTATTTGCCACTACCGTGGCCTGCCTCCTCCGGTCTTTTAAAATTCCTTTTTCGCTTCAGAGTTGAAGCCAGCACTAGAGACTACTCGTAGAGTTCAATCAACAAGACCATATCTTTATTTGTTAATGGCTTTAATTTAGGCGTTGCCTTTGATGTGAAATGAAGCCAGCAATAGACACTAGTATATAGTTGAACCAACAAGACCATATCTTTATTTGTTTATATGTCAATCACGGAAGCCAGCAAGGTTCCTGAAGCAATCCTTGCCGGTTAGTGCGTGGGAATTTCTAGTGCTGGTGCGGGTGCCCATCCATGATCCATGATCCATCCAATAGGAATCTGTACAAGATAGAAAGCTCAATCTACTCTAGTTCCAGAAGCATGGCCCTGAATTCTTGCCACTTTTGTCTCCCAACATGGCCTCTCTTTTACTTTTTATTTAATCTGCTCTGGAAGCTGCTCCAGAAAGTACACAAACCTGAGCCCCTCTGCAGTTTCTTCTGAACTTGCAGGGAGAAAAAGGGCGCAATACAAGCCCAGTTTCCTTTGATTTTCCCAACCGAAACCTGATGCTCCTAGGTTAGGTAAAGCTCTTCTACTAGAACAGATGCTTGGCAAGATGGTACCAGCTCTAGCCTCTAGAGAATCAAGCCGCGGCCCTGCCTTTTAACCATGTCACCGTCGGTCCCTCACCGTCGGTGCCTGTGCTTCTCACACCGGCTCTCCATAATCTGCTATTCTTTCTGCTGTGGATCACGACTAGGAAGCTGGGAAAGGAGACGGGGAGATGCCGCGCGGATGCACACGATATCGCGCTTTGTTCCCGTGTTGATGTCCGTGGCACTGGCCCCTGGATCATTGCTTTTTTTTGGTACCTCAAGCTTTTGCTTTTCGAGCTAGGCAGGAAACTGCTTTGTTCTTGTGCTCCCATAGCATACGTGTTGATTTTTCTGCCACCACAACAGGGACGGCGAAATGAAAAGAGGGAAAATAATGTATTCATCGCTTTATTTTTTGAAGAAAAAGCGAATCCATACAGGGATCCCTTTCACCGTGGCTTCTCTCATCAATTTGTGGGCCGTGGCCGTTTACACACACACTCATCCCGTCTGAGTGCGACACGAATCTGATCATGGCGATTTAACGACAGTGAGATCTGGCGCGTACGCTACTTGCAAAAAAGATAAGGCGCCTCCTTGCGCTTTTCAATCTACTAACCTACTGTACTTTTGAACTGAAACTTATCTGCAGAGAGCTATACCTAAATATACGAACAGCGTCGAACCAGTGCACAGCTGACACGCCGCCGCGTACTGATTGACGCCGGCCGGGATAGGCGATAGCTAGCTGTAAAGGAGCACCGTGTCGTCAGTGTCTGAGGACCATGTGTGTCCGAGGACCGGTGGATGGTCGCTTCTCAGTGTGATGAGTGATTGACAACGTTGTGATTGACAGGTGTTGGTGCGACTTGGTTTGTGTTGGTGCAGGTGAAGAACAAGCGCGAAAGGTCTTAGCCAGAGTGGCCTCCGAGGAGTGGAGAGACAAGTAGGCTTGGTTCGAGGGACCCGGTGGCCAGACGCGATCAAGTGCAGTCAACATGGTGCAAGAAGAGCAAGACGAGGTCGTGGACTTGGAGCCGGTGCAAGGTGGCGGCTAACGACCGAAGCTTGTACGCGGGGTTTTGATGGTTGGGCCACAAAACCATCGGAGGAGGGTTTCTCGGTTTGGGCCTCAAAACCGAGCCCGAAGGCCCAACGTGACGGAGACGGTGATCCGGGCGCGTTCGGGAAGCTTCGAAGCGGTGGACGCGTGGCGGGATCCGGGAGCTTGCGTCGGAGGGAAGCGAGGCCGGATGGACGGCGTGCTCAGCCGGAGGAGTTATCTGCAACTTTACTGTTTTGCCCTTGAGGGCGTGTATCGTAGAGTTAAGTTGTAGGGGTAGTATGGTCACTTCCCTTCACCAGGACACTTAATATAAATAGGAGGTGGAGGGGATGGCAAGTTATCTCTCTGAAACCCTAGTTCATTTCTTTCTTGCTTCTCTAGGCTAGCCCGTGCTTCATGTCGATCTTAGCGGGAGGATGTTTGGGAGGTTGCTAGCCTTGTATAGAATCTGACCTTTGTTTGTTGGAATGAAATCAAGTGCTAGTTGAATCTCTCTGTTTCTCCTCGAGTTCCTTTTTGTGCTATTTTCGTTCTTGGCTCGATTCTTCGTTTCTAGACCGTTTGGCTCCGGATTTGTTTGAGGGGATTATGGGTGAGTGCCTTGCGCCTCTTTGTGTGTGATCTTGCCCTCTAAAACGCCGGGAATCGGTCTCGATTCGTAGTTTTTGGGATGAACTCGTGAGAAGGTGTTCTTCCGTGTGATCCGAAATTTCTCGAGTTGTAGGGAGTTAGAGGCCGAGATTTTTGGGGCATAACATCCTCTGAGGGTGCTAATCATCTCCCCAAAGTTTCGTCTCAAGAGCTCTAGCCGTTTGGGAGATCCGGTGATGGATTTGGGAGGAGAGATCCGCGAGTTACTGTAGCTGTTCGTTCTGTTCGTCCGTCGTGTTTCTCGGACGGTCAGCGCGAAGTTGGCGGACGGTCCGCGAGGTTGCCGGACGGTCCACATGTGATTGGCAGACGGTCCGTGCAGAAGAGTTCGACGGTGTTGTCTTGGATTTGGCTAAGTGTTTTCACGGACGGTCCACGTGACCTTCTCGGACAGTCCGCGACACTGGCGGACGGTCCGCGGTAGGAGCTCGGACAGTCCAAAAAAGGGCCTGGAGCTACTTGAGATTTGAGGTGATTTTACGGACGGTCCGCCCTGTCTAGACGGACGGTCCGCCACGACCACGGACAGTCCGCGACCTCTGTGCGGACGGTCCGCCCTGACCCAGGCAGATTGCTAATCGTTTTATTTCCTGAGTTGAGCTTCCGCTTGATACTTCGTTCTAGCTTGTTCCTAGGGTTGGTAGGTCCGCTGTGACTACGCTACCTTGGCAAGCTTGTGACGAATCATTGGTGGATGATTTTGGGATATAGGCCGAGTTTCGAGAAAAATTTTCATCGGCTCCCATTCACTCCCCCCTCTCTGGTCGCCATTTCGATCCTTCAATTGGTATCAGAGCTGGTTACGGAACTTCGTGATTCTAACCAGTCTTAAGATCCAAGGATGGCGTACGCCGGAAAGGGTTCGGGTCCTCCTCTCTTCGATGGGAAGAATTACCGGATGTGGTCGGTTCGCATGGGAGCTTTCCTCCGAAGCAAGGGACAATTGCTATGGGATATCACCCTTGATACTACCTATACCACTCCTGCTTCGAGAGAGACACAAATTGCTAAGGACAAGTTTGAGGCAAATGCAAAAGCCGTTGATTTCTTGTTCAAAGCGCTTGACGAGCATGAATTCAATCATGTGATCGAAGAGCATCTTGCTTGCAAGATCTGGCAAAAGTTGGAGATCGCCCATGGTGGTGATAGTGGAGTTAAGGCTCGGCTCTTTTCGACTTACCGGAGGGAATATGAGAACTTCTCTCATTTGCCCGGCGAGTCAATTGATGCCATGTTCCAGAGGTTCACCGTGATAGTGAACAACATGAGAGCCAATATTAATAACCTCCCGTATACAGACCATGATATGGCTTTGAAGCTCTTACACTGCTTGGATATGTCTGTATGGGGCACTAAGGTTGAGGCGATTATGGAGTCGGCTAGCTATCTGACACTCACAGTCGATGTGTTGTTCTCAAAGCTCAAGTCCTCAGAGGTTGATAGGATAGCTAGAGCCAAGCTTGAGAACCCGACTGATTCCCATAGTCTGGCTCTTATGAGTGGTTCTAGTTCTAGATCTGGTGCTAACTCTTCACGGCAGTTTGCCTTGTCTTTGCTTGTGTCTTTGCCAGATGAGGAGTTCGAGGTGCTGAGCGAGGAGGATCTCGCGTTGCTCACCAAGAGGTTCGGGCGCATGTATGAGAACCGCAAGAGTACAAGGCGCTTTCGGAGTACGTGCTACAGGTGCGGCAAGATGGGACACTTCATCGCCGAGTGTCCGGAGCCAGCAGAGCCGGACCGCAAGCACAAGCACCGCTCGAGGGATGATCACAAGAACCACAAGTACAAGTACAAGGACAAGGACAAGAACAAGAAGAAGCATGGTGACCGCAGGCACAAGCACAAGTACAAGCGCAAGGAACGAGCCATGGTGGCCGGGGCGAGCGACGTCGACACAAGTTCAAGCAATTCTTCATCAAGCTCAAGCAGCGAGGATGAAGATCAAGGTCGACGCCGGAGGAACGAGAACTTCAATGGCTCGGCATGCATGGCATCCCGAGGCTTTTGTACCATGGCGCACAAATCCGACAACAAGAAGAGTACAAGAGAAGACTCCGAGTCAGAGTCTGAGGATGAGGTAAATCGAGATCCTAACTTCTTGTTAGAGGGGAATGCTAGGTTGAATGAATTGCTTGATAATCGTGATGATGTGCTGCGTAAGACCAACAAGGAGAAGAGGGAGTTTAGATCGTTGCTTGGTGAGTCTAAGGAGAAAGTTGTTGAACTTGAGTCTTTGCTTGTTGCCTCTAAAGATCAAATTGCTCAACTTGAACTATCACTTGCTAAATCTCAATCTGAAATTGATGCTTTGAAGAGTGCTCTCAGAAGGTGATATTCAGGTAAGCGAGAAGTTTGTGTTGAAGCGTGTTGCTCTCGTCAAGTCGCTTGGCTTTAATTTGCTTTCGGTCTCTCAGCTGCTTGATGAGGGCTTTGAGGTTCGGTTTGTTAGTGGTGCTTCTCGGATTCTTGATTCTCGAGGTGATCTTGTTTGCATGATCATTCCCGAGAGTCAAGTTTTCGTTGTTGATTTCTCGAGGTCTTTTGGTGCTGCTCGTTGTCTCGTTGCTGGTTCCTCTTCCGAACTTTGGAAGTGGCATAGGAGGTTGGGTCACTTGAGCTTTGTCTTTCTCTCTCATTTGAGCAGTCTTGACCTTATCCGAGGATTGCCCAAGCTTCAGTTTGAGAAGGATTTGGTTTGTGCACCTTGTAGGCATGGCAAGATGGTCGCTACTTCCCACCCACCTCTGACCGATGTGATGACTGAGCGTCCTGGGGAGCTTTTACATATGGACTTGGTTGGTCCAGCTCGCGTTCGCTCAGTCAATGGGAAGTGGTATGTTCTTGTGATTGTGGACGACTATTCTCGCTATACCTGGGTGTATTTCTTGGCGGCTAAGGATGAAACGTTTGGTTTTGTTCGAGATCTGATCTTGAGGTTGAAAAATGAGCGAAATGGTGATGCCATACGAGCTATACGCAGTGACAATGGCACAGAGTTTAAGAACGCTCGATTTGAAACCTTTTGCCGTGATCTAGGTCTTGAGCATCAGTTTTCTTCGCCTTATGTTGCTTGTCATAATGGTGTTGTGGAGAGAAAGAATCGGACCATTTGTACTATGGCCAGGACGATGCTCGATGAGCATAGGACTCCTAGGAAGTATTGAGCCGAGGCGGTGAGCACCGCGTGCTATGTGTCTAATCGGATTTTCCTTCGTGCGTTCAAGAAGAAGACTTGCTACGAACTCTTTCATGGGAGAACCCCCAAGGTGAGTCACTTTCGAGTTTTCAGTTGCAAGTGCTTCATTCTCACAAAGGGTAATCTAGATAAGTTCGAGTCTCGGTCTCATGATGGTATCTTCTTTGGTTATGCTAATCATTCTAGAGCATATCGTGTGCTCAATCTTGCCACTAACCAAATCATGGAGACTTGCGAAGTAACATTCGACGAGACAATTCCATGTAGCTCGTCTGTCTTTGAGTGTGCAGGTGATGAAGAGATGTGACAGACGATCTTTGAAGACAAGGATGGGGATGATGAAGATGATGATGGAGATGGTGATCCTCCAATGGCGATTGTACCTACTACTTCCACTACGACGACTACGGTTGATGATGGTCCATCCACCACTTTGACATCAACACAAGTACATGGAGATCAAGTGGAAGCAGCGGTTGAGGGGGAGGCGATTTCAACACAAGAGGCACCAAGACACATTCAAGCTCGCCATCCACCCTCAGGAATGATTGGAGACATCGATGAACGTACTACACGGTCAAGGTCAAGGAACAATTCTAACTTTGCTCATTCTGCATTTGTTGCCTCCTTTGAGCCCAAAGATATTGGACATGCTTTATCTGATGCGAATTGGGTCAATGCCATGCACGAAGAGCTTGAGAACTTTGAGAGGAATGAGGTGTGGGAACTTGTCGAGCCTCCACCAAATTGCCATCCTATTGGAACAAAGTGGGTTTGGAAGAACAAACAAGGTGAGAGTGGTGAGGTTGTGAGAAACAAAGCGAGGTTGGTTGCCTAGGGCTTTTCACAAAAAGAGGGAATTGATTATGAGGAGACATTTGCTCCTGTTGCCCGTTTGGAGGCAATTCGAATCCTTCTAGCATTTGCTGTTGCTAAAGGGTTCAAGTTGCACCAAATGGATGTGAAGAGTGCCTTTTTGAATGGGGTGATAGAGGAAGAAGTGTATGTGAGACAACCACCTGGGTTCGAGAGTGAGAGATATCCCCACCGAGTGTACAAACTCCACTGAGCACTATATGGCCTCAAGCAAGCACCTAGAGCGTGGTATGGAAGGCTGAGAGGGTTCTTGCTGAGTAAGGGGTTTGTGATGGGGCACCGTTGATAAGACCCTGTTCCTGCTTCGTGTTGGCAAAGATATCTTGATCGTTCAGATTTACGTGGATGATATAATCTTTGGTGGCTCTTCTAATGTGCTTGTTGCCAAGTTTTCTGAAGATATGAGTAGGGAATTTGAGATGTCGATGATGGGAGAACTACAATACTTCCTCGGGCTACAGATTAAGCAAGTCAAGGACGGGACGTTTGTCCATCAAGCCAAGTACACGAAAGATTTGCTGAAGAAGTTCGAGATGGCAGATGCAAAGCCGTTGTCCACTCCCATGTCGACGACAACAGCTTTGGATGCGGATGAAGATGGAGAACCGGTGGACCAGAAGACGTACCGGAGCATGATTGGCTCACTCTTGTACCTGACTACGACGAGGCCGGACATACACTTCGCCGTATGTCTGTGCGCTCGCTTTCAAGCTTCGCCAAGGACGTCTCATCGCCGGGCTGTGAAGAGAATCATGAGGTATCTTCGTTTCACTCCTGAGCTTGGTTTGTGGTACTCTGCCTCCTCCACACTCACACTCCGCGGATATTCCGATGCGGATTTTGCTGGGTGTAGGATGGATCGCAAGTCCACTTCTGGGACTTGTCAGTTTCTGGGTTCGTCTTTGGTTTCTTGGTCCTCTCGCAAACAGTCAAGTGTTGCTCAGTCTACAACCGAAGCCGAATATGTAGCCGCAGCCAGTTGTTGCTCTCAGCTTCTTTGGATGGTTTCTACCCTGAGTGACTTTGGTTTGAGTTATACACATGTTCCACTTCTATGTGATAGCACCAGTGCCATTAGTGTAGCCAAAAACCCGGTGCTTCACTCAAAAACCAAGCACATAGACGTGAGATACCATTTCTTAAGAGACAATGTTGAGAAAGGACATATTGAGTTATCTCATGTCTCCACCCAAAACCAACTAGCCGATATTTTTACCAAACCGCTTGACCAAGCTACTTTTGCCCGTTTGCGAGGGGAGCTTGGGGAGTGTTTTCCCTTCTGAGTTGGTTTTGGAGCTCACTTTGTAGCATATGTATAGTCTTCCTGTATAATTTGTATATCATGCTATTTTTGTTGCATGTGTATCATATGTCTTGCAGTTGTCATATAGGATGCATTGTGATATACTTAGAGCTTGTTTCATGTACATATTTATTTTGAAGCATGATAGGATGAGCTTCTCTTATATGGAGTGACCAATATAACTTGCTACATTTGAGCTAATGAACTTGTGGATAGTCATGTCGTGTTGGATAGCTAAGCACTTGATTGATTCTTTGTATATCCATAATGTGCTTGCTAATGATTTTTAAAATGCTAAACTTGATCTCACCCATGAGCAAATTGGTTAAATGTTTGAGTTCAAGCCTAAATGCTTTTTCATGCTTAGGTTGTGCTTGGGTATCTATTTCTTGCCATTTGGGTCAAAGATCATTTTATCATTGCAAATGTTTAGCCCATTGTCTATGTTGTGGAGAGGCATAAGCTTCTTTTTGCCGCAAAGGCATTTCATGTACCATGTTTAAAATCTGAAAAAGAAGTGTTACAAATTCGAATATATGCTCTCAAATTGGTTGATCATGTCATTTGTGTTTAAATGTGAAAATTGGGTGCTAAACCGTTGCATGTGTCTACCAAAGAGAAGTCTCTTGTTGGAAGTAGACACATGGCTCGGTAGCTTTAACATGACATGAACTAGATTGTGGGTGTTTGCAATGATATCTTGCTAAGAATAGGTAACCGGGGACAACTTTTGCATGAAATAGCTTGAAAATGACTTTTTGCTCATGAGGTGGTGAATTTTTGAAAAACTTGGTTAAATTGGAAACTACTTGGCCATATGCTTATACAATCATGAATTTTTGTTGGCAATGCTTATACAACACCTAGGAATATCTTACTTGCTCATTTGACCATGTGTAGCATTTTATATTATTCATTCTATATTTGAGAAGCTATAGGTTGAATCTTTTGCATTTGTGCCTTGATTCATGCATTGGTAACAAGGGGGAGAATTTGTTCCAATTCAGCATATATGCATTGCTTTGCATTGAGAGGGATACTCAGTTCAGGGGGAGAACTTGAGTTTGTATGCACTTGTTCAGGGGGAGTATGCATTTCTGCAGGGGGAGCTCCTTGTGTTCCTGATTTTTGTGCTTTGCTCTTTTGCCGATGGTGTTGAGCTCTTTCTGCCTCTTCTTGAGGGGTCGGCATTTGGAGCTTGTTGTCTCGGTTGTGTTGAGCCGTTGCCCTTGTCTTAGGGGACCGAGACTTTCTCTTTCGAGTGACTTTGTTTTCGGCTTGTTCTTCGCTTTGGTCACTTGATTGAGTCTTCTTTTCTTTTCTTTTTCTGTTTTCCTTTTTTATATCCTGAATTATGTGTGTGTTGTCAATGCACTCATCAAGGGGGAGATTGAGGACCATGTGTGTCCGAGGACCGGTGGATGGTCGCTTCTTAGTGTGATGAGTGATTGACAACGTTGTGTGGACTGACTCTTGGCTTAGTACTGCAGGTGTTGGTGCAACTTGGTTTGCGTTGGTGCAGGTGAAGAACAAGCGTGAAAGGTCTTAGCCAGAGTGGCCTCCGAGGAGTGGAGAGACAAGTAGGCTTGGTTCGAGGGACCCGGTGGCCAGACGGGATCAAGTGCAGTCAACATGGTGCAAGAAGAGCAAGACGAGGTCGTGGACTTGGAGCCGGTGCAAGGTGGCGGCTAACGACCGAAGCTTGTACGCGGGGTTTTGATGGTTGGGCCACAAAACCATCGGAGGAGGGTTTCTCGGTTTGGGCCTCAAAACCGATCCCGAAGGCCCAACGTGACGGAGACGGTGATCCGGGCGCGTTCGGGAAGCTTCGAAGCGGTGGACGCGTGGCGGGATCCGGGAGCTTGCGTTGGAGGGAAGCAAGGCCGGATGGACGGCGTGCTCAGCCGGAGGAGTTATCTGCAACTTTACTGTTTTGCCCTTGAGGGCGTGTATCGTAGAGTTAAGTTGTAGGGGTAGTATGGTGATGGATTTGGGAGGAGAGATCCGCGGGTTACTGTAGCTGTTCGTTCTGTTCGTCCGTCGTGTTTCTCGGACGGTCCGCGCGAAGTTGGCGGACGGTCCGCGAGGTTGCCGGACGGTCCGCATGTGATTGGCGGACGGTCCGTGCAGAAGAGTTCGACGGTGTTGTCTTGGATTTGGCTAAGTGTTTTCACGGACGGTCCGCGTGACCTTCTCGGACAGTCCGCGACACTGGCGGACGGTCCGCGGTAGGAGCTCGGACAGTCCGAAAAAGGGCCTGGAGCTACTGGAGATTTGAGGTGATTTTACGGACGGTTCGCCCTGTCTAGACGGACGGTCCGCCACGACCATGGACAGTCCGCGACCTCTGTGCGGACGGTCCGCCCTGACCCAGGCAGATTGCTAATCGTTTTGTTTCCTAAGTTGAGCTTCCGCTTGATACTTCGTTCTAGCTTGTTCCTAGGGTTGGTAGGTCCGCTGTGACTACGCTACCTTGGCAAGCTTGTGAGGAATCATTTGTGGGTGATTTTGGGATATAGGCCGAGTTTCGAGAAGAAATTTTCATCAGCTCCCATTCACTCCCCCCTCTCTGGTCGCCGTTTCGATCCTTCAGCGTCAATCAGGGTGACGGTCAACTAGCTATTGCTCCAGTGAAGTGATGATTCATGGCACTAATAAACCACCAAAAGCCCTAGAGCTCTGGCCATCACTCTGGCTACAGGTGTGGCGACCTACAAGTCCACTGCGACTCGAAGCATCAGCGTGCATCGCCCGTAACTTGACCGGCATCGACCTGATCGACACTGCTGACTCCGGACCCTTGCGAACGTCTAGTTTCTTCAGAGAAAGCAAGTAGCATCCGTAGCAAAGTGACCTGTCGAGAGTTCTTTTTAAAAAAGATTACTGTGCTTATATATTGAAAATAAAGAGAATTAGATTTGAAAACACTTCTCACAAACAAAAAACCTACATCCACCTCACATAGAACCCACATGTCGGGAAAATTGGTTGATGAATGGTCAAAAAAAGAGGGGGAGGGACATTTCTATGTTGATTTTCCCCTCTAAACCCAAAACTTTTTTCACCCAAAAAAGGGCTCACCTAAATATACCCACATTTGTACCCACGTCTATACACAATTATCCCGTATTACTAAAAGACAATAAATTAGAGAGTTTTCTCCATATAAATAAATGCCAACTATCATAAGTTTTGAGAATACCTAAAGCTCTCCATACATGAGAGAGCGAATATTAAGTATTTTTAAAAGCGCTTTGCACTAAAGTGAAGTGATATTGTTTTAGTACCTACATGTCATCAATAAACGTGCGTGCCGCACGTGCGTTCTTGCTAGTATATTAAAAAAGCAATCAGGTTTCACTATATAGATAATACGGGGATACCAGGATTACAAAAGAGGCACCAAACCATCAAAGGAGCTTGTAGTCCAATGGTAGGACGGTTCAGTGGGACGCTACCCATCAGGGTTCAAATCCTGGTGCTCGTATATTTTTCTGGGATTTTCTCATGATTTACCGGCGCTATGCATTAAGTGGTAAGCGGCGTTCCCATCGACAACGAGGCGTCAATGGTGACTTCGGAAATCTCGAGATCTGCCGGGTGCTCAGTCATTCGGAGGTGCTTATAGGGATAGGATTTACGTACGTGTATCTATAGGTGTGAGTGTATGCGCGTGTGTGAGCGTCTGCATTGTACCGTGTAATTAAAAAAACAACCGACTACTGACTAATTCTCCATGATCTCAGTAGTAGCCCCCGCGCTTCGCTGATAAGAACTAAGCCATCCCTTCGTGATCTCTTTAGACTATAGGACAGCTTCCACCTTCACTTGACCATTTAACTTCAGCAGCAAGCTCCATTTATGCATAAATGAAACAGAGAGTAGAAGAAAAGGTCCTCTCGATCAGTCGCCATCTTATTAATTATTACATGTCTTCCATATAGCCCAAGCAAAACCCACAAATCAAAATAGGCCAAGACATTTTTCTTTACGAGTTTAACCAGAAACAAGGATTGTCCAAGAATCAGGGATCTCATCCCAATTGAACATCTTCTTAACAGCACCATGCTTACCCTTAGAGAGAGCAGGTAAAGAGAATATGATCTATATCTTCTTGTCATCCACACACAATCGAGAGTCCTTTTTTGAAGAAAAAAGGAACAATTTGAGGAGTAAACTGAGAGGAGCTGGTATCTAGACCAACCAGCCCTCCCTACTACCCCACCACCCACGCCCACCGTGCTCATCTGCTCTCTCTGTCTCTTCATCCTCGAACAAACTGGTGCGTTGCTCCATCGCTCGTAACACGGTCGCAACGAAGGTGTTACGCGTCCAGCATCTTTGTTTGTTTAGCCTTAAAGAAAAACCAAGTCCCTGTCGTTCGCTTGTACGGCCCAACCGGGCTTTCGAGCCTCTGGTCCAAGCAACAAGTTGCGAGGAAAAGCTTGGGCGAGATGAGCAAGAATCGTCGGGGACGAACGAAGGGAAAAGCAGAGGCGAGCAACCGTGCCGGCACGCCGAACAAAGGTGCCCCCGGCCCGTACGACGCGACCGGCCGGGGAGGAATGTCTCGGGCACCACCAAATCACATGACGTGACAGGGACACGGCGGTCGGGGGAGGCTCAGAGGTTGTGTGCTGCTGTGCCCGTGCCGGCGTGCCGCTGTGCGCGCGGGCACCCAAACGTGCCGCGCGTGGCGGGGCCATATCATGATGGAATCTGGACGAGATATCTTTGCCTTTTGGTTTTTCTTTCCTTTTTCTTTTGGTCGCGTGCGTGCGTGTTTGTTTTGCATGGATCATGCTGGTGTATCTGTCAGTACCGGTGGACTTTGATATTGTGCTTCAGTATTTGTTTTTCTTTTCCTTTTTTGCAGGCGTGAGTGATAGAATAAGACCGCCGCCCACTAGTTCGTGCCGTTTCTAAATTTCGCATGCCTCGATCGTATTCCCTGGGCGCCAGACGTAGTGTCGTGTTGTTCATCCAATATTAACCAAAGACGTCGAGGCCCATGAGCTTTCCGGTTCGTGCTTTACCACACGCCCAGGCCCATTAGGGGAACTTGCTCGGTTTGGCGGGGCGATGGATGTCGATAAACATGAGCTGGGCCCTGTGCTTATGGGCCTTAATAATATTTAATCTAATCGGGGGTGGTGTTGGGCTACGAGTCGCGTGTCAGCGGCCTGGCCCAGATCCAGAATTCTCCTTGTTCTGGTTGGGTGTGTCATGTGTGTGGTCGGCACCGGCACGCACGGCAAGAAAACGAGACCGCGCATGGATATCCCAATCTGTTTGTGGGCCAAGCAAGTCGTCGTCCCCGCGATCCGCAACCCAACGTCGGTGCCTAGTTTTAAAACCTCGCGACGAGCACGAATCAATGCGCCGGGATCGCCGCCGCACGTGGGCGGGTTGGCTGGCCCACGCCCGGTCCCTTCAACAAGTTGCCCTCCGGCACCACGGGGGCGATCGCGACCTCCCTCGTCCAGCGACACGGACCCGCAAGAGACTTTCCCGCGGCGCGGATGGATGAGCACGGCGTAGCGATCGAGCATTCGAGCTAGAACAAGAAGAGACCCCCGCGCCGCGCCTAGTGCACCCGTCACCGTCAGTCCCGCCGGAACCACCAGCCGTCGTGGCGGACAGCGTCGCGTGGCCAGGCACGACAGGCGACGGGGACCCTGTCGCGCCGGCGCCGCGGCGGCGGCGGCGGCCTGGCCCGGCCGACAGGGGCTAGCGGCAGCCGGTAGCGGCGCGCGGCCGGCACCGGGGGAGGACAAGTTGGCGCGAGGGTGGGCGGCGCGGCGCCGGGCCGGGACACGACCCAAGCCAACTGCCCGCACCCAAATCTTCTCCTCCCCGCTCGTGTCCGTCAGGCTCAGAGCTGGCTGTGGCTGCCGTGGCGTGCGCCGCTTGCATTGGATTAGAATACAGCCGCGGCCACTTGAGTGAGGCCAGTAGTGCGTCCGCCGGGGCGGGGTGGAATTAATCCATCCCGGGGGGTTTGCCGACATACGGCCGCGCCCTGTCGGCCCTTAAATACGCCTCTAACCGCTTTCCCAACAGGATATGGTCATACAGCAGGGCACCGACGACGGCTTCTTCTTCTTCTCCACTTGTACTACCCGTGGACCCGCCCGCGTAGGGGTACGGTGCTGGTATACCCACTGTACAAGGATACTGATAAAATACTACCGAGAAGATCTTGCCGCCACTGAGAACGTACGTACTACTCACATGGAGGAATTCCGGAATTGGCATTGGCTGCGAACCTGTGTGCTTGGCTGGTGGTAGAGTGGCAGCGCTGTGAGCCCGTGATACGAGCGGTTCACGATGTCGGCGTGCGATCGGCGCGGGCGCGGCACCACGCCATCCCCCGCGCCCACCTTCCCAAGTCGCCGGCGTTTCCACGTGACCGCGCGAGCTGGGGTGGGGGGGATCGAGCGCCGGCCCAGCCAGCCCGCCGCGCGCGCGGCCGCGGCCCCATGTTCCATACCATACCCTGCCGGCCGTCCGCTACGTGCACATGCCGTGACCTACCCAACGTACGTACCGGTACCAGGCTGCCGTCCGTCCTGCACGGCTGGAACGGAGCCTGACCGCGACACTCGCGTTTTCCACCGGCCGCGCCCGGGGTCGTCTCGCCTTCATCGCCCTCTCGATCACGAGCAGTGCGATGCGCGAGACGGAATACACATGAGGATCATGAGCCGACCAGAGGTCTGCCCTTTTTTTTTATCGTTCTTGGCACAAACATCGCGCATTATGTACCAGACCATCCTAATCGTAAAAGTTTACCGGCTGCGCTGCACTCGCCAACAGCGACGCGTGACAGCGAGCTGGGGGATTGATTGATTGCCCAGTCGCGTCCGTCCACACCAGTTTCCATCGCGCTCGCGGCCCCGTTTGGACTCGGCCAGTCGGCCAGCCGCCCGCCCCGCGCTAGGTGCGCTGCACATGAACGAAACCCGGGAGCAGAGGCGACGCACGCGAACTGGCTGGCAGGCAGGCTGGTCGCGCAAACCGGCTGCGGCGGCGCCCTCTGGACCCAAACCACTCGGCCACGGGGTCCCGTCACGAGTCACCACCACCCCACTTGCGTTGAGTTGCCTTGCCGCGCCGCACCCCTCCCGAGTCCTGGGCGAGCCGGAGGCCGGAGCGCGGAGCCCCCACCCGGCCGGCCTCCTACTCCTACAAAAGGGCGCGCGCCCAAACGCCTCCAAGCTCCACCACTGCCACTCTCACTCCCGTCTCGCCGCCTTCAGAGCAAGACGAAGCATTCCGCTTCCGCGAAGCAGAGCCGTCTCCATTCCGATTCCGGCAGCCATGAAGCGAACCAGAGCGCAGCAGCCCAAGGTCGAGGACCCGCAGGACGCGGCCACAACCGCCGGCAACGCCAAGCCGCAGCAGCAGCGGCGGGCGAAGCAGCCGCGGCTGCCAAAGGCGGCGGCGGGCGCCGGCAAGAAGCAGCCCACGGCAGCGACGGCACGCGCCGCCGCGGCGGCGGCGGCGGCCGCAGCAGCTAATACCGCTTCGGCCGCGGCGTCCTCGCCCGGGGCGGAGGCGGCGCCGACCGTGCCGGACGTGTGCGCCGGCGTCGCCGTGGGCAGCGCCGACGCGGAAGCGCACGCCTTGGACTGGGACCTCGACGACTACGCCGGTATGAACGCGGCGGCGGCGTGGTGGACGTGGGGCGTGGACGAGGAGAAGCTCCTCGGGTGGTTCCCGTTCGTCGAGGAGGACTTCCGGTGCGCCGGCGGGCGCGGCGGCGACGCCGAGGTGGCCGCCTTCGACGACGACATCTGGAGCATTTGGTGAAATTAACCTAGCACGAGGATAGGAACTCGAACGCCGCTGCTTTTGCTGGTCTTGCTACGGCCAGACAAAGAGTAGTGTTTCGGTACAGGAACGGCGGGGAATGGCGGTGGAAGAAGAATTCGTAGGAGATATAGCTTGTAGCCGGCTAGTTTGTGCTATGCAATCCCAAGTGCTCTTCGTTGCTCCATTGATCGATCGCCCTCTGTTTCTGTCTGTCTCTCGTGTGCTTGATCAGGGTGCCGTTCATCACTGCTGCAAACTGAACCCGATCGAATCTTAGCTGCTCGTGGTTAATGATGTTTGCGAGGCCAAACACGCAAACTGAAAAGCATTTTGCGGTGAACTTTTGAAGCTGCAAATTGGATCGGTTCGTTGGGTTCTGAAATGTCCATGCGAATTCGATCGGTTCACGGGTTTCTCGGTGGAATTTGCAACTACCCAGATACTGGGAGGCGCCCACTTTGGCCACTACTCGAGTTCCCGTCAGCCAGTTCCTTTCAATATTATCGTATCCCATATAAAATGTCCTGTCAATTCGATGGCGTCTGAACGCCTTTATTTCTTACCGACAGCATCATCTTAAATGCTTAATGTGATACTATGCCCTGGTTAGTTCCCTTGAAATTGCAAAAAAAAAATTTCTCCGAACTTCACTATTCACCTATCACATCAAATCTCTCTACTCATACATGGAATCAAATCACATCAAATCTCTCTACTCATGCATGGAACACTAAACGTGGGTAAATAAAAAAACTAAGTATATGGTTTTAATGTACACGACGAGATGAATCTTTTGAGCCTAGTTAGGTTATGGTCGAGATGAATCTTTTAAGCCTAGTTAGGTTATGATAGGACAATGTTTACCATAAACAAACGAAAAGTGCTACAGTGCGCTACAGTGTCTGATGTGACTTTTTCACTCTCCTTTTTACGCTGCTGGGCACTGGTCCTCATTCAGCTCCTGGGGGAGCGTTTACAGGAAAAGAAGCCTGCAGCGGTCTCCTGGACCGGCTCCCCTACGGGAGCGGAGCCCTCTGCCTCCCCCAGATCCAGCGGAGGTGGAGGAACTCCCCTACACTGCCACGCTGGCGCCGGGCCCGCGGGCCCAACCACCGTGAGCAGGGGAGGGAGGGGAAGGCAGGGGGAGAGAGGGACGCCGCCGTCGCTCCGGGCCGCCACCGCACGCCGTCGTAGCTCTGGCCCGCCGCATCGTGCTCGTTGTCGCCGATGGCCTGGGCTCGCAGCCGCTCCAGGTCGTCGTCGACGACGAGGGAAGGGAAGGGCGCCGCGAAGCTGCCCGCTTGGCCGCCGCGCCGCCGTTCGCGGCCGGAGGGAGGGAGGAAGGGGTGGAGGTCGGAGGGGACCACGCCCGCGCGCCGCCGCCGGCCCACGCGGAGCCCCCGGTCGCCGCCGCGGAGGCCTCCGCCACCGCCATCCGCCATCCGCCGCCGCGGAGGACCTCTGCTTGCCTGCTCCACTCCCCGGCCCGCTCGCCCACGCCGCCGTCGCCGAGGCCGACCTCGCCGTCGTCGTCGCCGAGGCGCGGGAGGGAGGCCGGCGGGGAGGGAGAGGAGCAGGCAAGCCGAGGTCCACCGCCCCCGCGCAGCCACCGAGGTCCGCTCCGCGCCCGCCGTCCATGAAGCAGGGGAGGGAGAAGAGGAGGGGCCGAGCCGGTGCTGCCGACGGTGAGGAAGACGATCTTGGCGATGGCCTCGAGGTCGTGCAGCTGGCGCACCTCGTCCCTGGCGAGCTCGAGCCCCTGCGCGCGGCGGCCGACGGCGAGCTCGAGGAAAAGCCGGCGGCCGAGGGAAAGCAGCAGCGGCTGGAGGAGCTTCGGGCGGCGGCGGCGGGGCTCCGCGCCGAGAAGCAGCAGGGGTCGGCGGCGGGCGGGGCGGGGAGGGCGCGGCGGCGGGGGAGGGGAGGGGGCAGCGGATGGAGAGCAGGGGCGGCAGTGGCTAGCGGGGGAAGGGAGAAGGGAGAGAGAGTAAAAAAGAATAAAAATATGTGGTGGTTAATACAGGGGAAGATGATAGAGGACATATGGGTGCGGAAGAATTTAAGATAGGGTAAAGAATCTCGCTGATCAGGACAGAATATTCTGTTTAATGAAGGGAAATAGTGGAAGACGAGTGCGAGCAGCCTTACCTTTTTTTGGGAACTAAACACCACATATGATAGACACAGTTTGATCACGAACGTACCCTCCATGTAGCATTTTTCCACATCACGGTTGATCCTTGTATACGTCTTGGTTACGGTAAAGTACCAAATCCAGTTGTTCGTTCCTGCGCTTCCAAGTTTAGGCAACTAATTGTCGCTTGATAATGGGACCCAAAAACGGCGGGGACCTCCCTTTGTGTTATTTGTCGTTCTGTTTAGCAAATTTCGTGAAGAAAGCGCTTTCTGGTCCGTGTGCGATCGCTGTTTCTCATCTGGTCGAGACATGCCCGGTGGCTCGACTCAGTCCCCGGGGCACATGGATATGGACTGGCCAGATCTGTATCGGGTCAACAGTGTTAGAATGTTCTTAGCACACGCAGAGACGCTTTCTCTCAATGCTCCGAGTGTTTGTTTGATCACGTCTCGTGCCAACTGCCAACCTCTTCCCATCGCTAATTTTTCTGATCCCTGAATCCAGCACAGTACTCGTACGTGAGCGCACACAGGTCCGGGTCGTGTCGTGGGCCTGGTCCGGCCGGCGTGCCATACCCTGTACGCTCGGGCGCGGCTGAAGCCCCGGCGCACGGCCGGTCCGGCGGCCAGCCGGCAGCTAGCGCTGTTGCAGCACGCGCGCACGTACGAAAGGCTGCCACTTGCAGCTTGCCGCGACGCCCCGTACGGTCCCCGTCGAGGCAGATCGCCTTGGATTCTCCACCCGATCGACGCGCCGTGCGGCTGTCATGTTTTTGATTTGTGTAGCTCTGTACGGAGCACGTACTGTAGGCGAGAGGAACGCCCTGCCCGATCACAGGATCCAGTCACGGCCGGCAGCTGTCTGGGCAAGTCGCTGCCGCCCCGCGACGTAACAGGCTCTTCGTACCTCGCCCGTGCAGCGTCGCACGCGCTCGTGTCGCGTCGCGTTCGCCGAACGTACCGAGCAGTAAGCTTCACCAGTACTGTAGTACGCGGCAACGCTTGTTGGGAGCAACGATCAGCCCTCCGTCGCCGTCCTCGGCGGGTAGTAGTTAAAACTGGCGACATGCCGTGGAGCGCCGACACGGGAGAAAATGAGGCCGGTGCCACCGCTGGGGGAAAGCTAACCTAATCAGTGTCCGTTCGGGCGTGGCCACGCTCACGCACGCGGCATGGCATTATGGATGTCTCGCTCCGCTCGCGCGCTCGCATGTTGGGCTGCCGCGCTGCCGGTCGGTGGCGGCCCTCCCCTCCTTTATGGGCTGCCGACCGCGCTCGCATGCGCGATCCAATGAAGCCATCTCATCTCATCTGCCCTCCGGCTTTCGCCTTTACGTTCCACCGGTCTCATGACCCCGATTAAAGAAACCGTACATGTACCAGCTGTGCCATGGTGGGATCCCATCCATCGTCACCGATCGTGATCCGGTCGTTTGTTCGGTTCCTGTCTGAGCTGTTGCCAATCATTAGCAGCTGAAATCGGCGCGCCACGCCGGAGATTGCGCGCGGCTTTTCCCGCTCATTTCCTCGCTCGTATAGTCACATAGCGGCGGACAAGGACCGTAGGCGCCGCAGCCCGTGGCTAGGATTATCAGAAATGAGAAATCGTCGTCGGAGAGATAGAGAAGCCTGGAGCCCAAACCAAGGGAAGTCGATTTCCTCGGCGTCGCGCTCGCGCCTCCCTTTGGAGCACGAGGTAACAGCGCGTAAAACGACAGGAAATCATACCCCCATCCGATAAGATGGATGGATAAGCGAGGCCGGGGCCACCGGAATCTCACTCATCTCGTCATCCCAATTACGGCGGAGGCGTGGCCCGACGGGGTGCGTGCGTGTCAACGTCGCCAGCCGGCAAGCGGTAAGCCCCGTATGGCCGTAGCCGTAATTCGGATGACGAGATCCCGCAGTCCGCGCGACGGGGTGCGCCCGAGATCCGCCTGTCGCACCACGACGTCGATCCCGCAGTGTCGGCAGGGTGCGGCGGTACGATACGAGTGCGACGCGCGCGTACGGACGCCCGCTCGCTCGGAGCGCCGTGCCCGTGCAAGCCACGCCAGGCCGGTAGGCGACGACGACGCTGTCAGGCTGTCACCATCGCTGGATGCGTGCGGCGCGCCCGTCCCGTCCGTCCGGCTCTGAAAAGGAAATCCCCGGCACGTACCGGGCGCTGGTCCAGTGCCGGCTGCCGCGCGCGCTGGTCCACCCGCGGCAGCGGATGGAAGGAAGGCAACTGGGCAGGGGAACCGAAGGGCGGGGAACGCCCTGCCCGATCACAGGATCCAGTCACGGCTGCTCGAGATGGGTTCGGACGACCGGTGACCGGTCGGCACCTTGACCGCATGTGATATCGTGGGACGCAATCCGGACGGCCTGCTGCTGCTGCCCTGCTGCCCGGATCGAAAAGACGGATCGCCTTCACTGCAGTCTGCAGGGGCCCAAGCGCGGCCCCATGTTGGAGTACCATGTGTTACCGTGAGTCCACGAGTCCGTTCGTTTGACTGGTTGTTGACGTTAATTTGTAGCTGATACTAATTTTTACTGAGACAAAAAATACCGCTGCCTCATGATTGATAAGTAAATCGAACAGTTGCGTACCTTCACCTCTCCAGTAGAGAGGAGATCTTTTTCACCCGTTGTCCGCGGTAAAAAGACCTTGGACGGCACTGACGCCTCTCGTCTTGACACGACAAATAAAAGAACAACGTGCCGTAACAGTACAACTGCCGCGGCGCCCAGGCTGTAAAGGTCTGTTCCGTCAGGCGGCAGCACCGCTTTCGAAGCAAAGCGTGATGGATGGGTCGTCGCCGACAGGGTCGCCACCGGCCGGGTGCAGGATGCTGGCTTCTGATCTCGATCGGCGGGACGGCGAAGGCTGCAGGGTCCGGCGAGGACAGGCACGGGCACGGGCAGCCGGGCGCAGGGGAGGCAGGCATGCGACGTGGTCTGCATGCGCTGCGCTGTCGCGGCTCGATTTCATTGCGGTACGGGCGCCTCCGCGCCTGCCTCCAGCGGACGCGCGTGTCAGTTCCAGGCCCACGCCGCGCGGCTCGCGCACAGCGCGGTGCCGCGCCGCGCCGCGCAGAGGCCTCGGAGACGGAGCCCAGCCAGCGACCAGCTCGTGCCAGCAGCTACACCTCGTAGGGACGGATGAGAAGCTGAGGACCCACATGACATGAGCCCTTTTGCAAAAGGCGTTTCGGCGCCGCGGATTCGGTGGCGGGACGATGGCTTTTCGGCGCGCTTCGCGCCGGCCGCTGCGCCGTGGCGGGGCGCACGCCCACGCCCGCGCCGCGGGAGCATGGCGCACGTCCTGGTGCTGCATTGCGTCTCTGTGTCTCCCATTCTCGCTGCGACACGAGACGGGCGGAGAAGGCGTGAGTTGATCGCGTTCTGTGACAGCATTTGGGTTGCCACAAACTTTAAAGACCCGGATTGCCAGCAGCTCAGCACTGTGACTTCTTTCTTGAACTCGTTCTAGGCAGTGTTTGCGTCACGACGTTTTCTCGCCCAAGCCGGCGCGCAAAAACAGGCAGAAGCGAGAAGTGCCGGCGAAACAGACAGACAGGCCACGTCGTGAGGGAAAAGGCGTCGGGCACAAGCCTCGTTCTTCCTGCGGCCGGGGGCCCAAGCGCTTGAGTCGGCGCCTCGAGCGCCACGAAAGGTGCGGGCCGCGCGGCGCGGTACACCCCGGCTGGCTCGCGATTTGGCCTGTCCCCGTCGACGTTTCTCATCCGCCTCCCCGTGGCCAGGCCAGAGCCCGACCCCTCGGGGGCGGCGCCGGCGCGCGGTTCGGTTTGGCTTTGGCGCCGCGAGGCCGAGCGCGACGTGACACGACGGGGCCGAGCGGCGCATTTCGTGTCCGCGCGGAACACCATGTCCTGCCATGGACAGTGCACCGCCGGAGATGGAGCAGTTGAGGTTGGCGGGGGTCGTCGTGTCATACCATGGCCCATTCTTTTTTTCTTTTCTTTTTTTTGCTAGCCGCCGTGGGATCGTGGCAGACGTGATTCTCGTTTTTTTTCGCTGGGTCAACTACTCGTGCTGCTCAGGTGAGACTCGGGCAAATAGGATTTGCACTGGTTAGTGGGACAAACACGACTCTCACGTGTGCAATGGTCCGAGCAAGGAATTTCCGCGCATTCTCGCCTGTATCATGTGATGCACTTTTAGTCTGTTATATTTCAGTTTCTCCCGAAAGCCTTTACGACAGCTTTATAGATAAATCAAAGGGAACTGGAGTTATCAGTTTTACAATGAAGTACAGGTCCCACGACAACACCAATTACTTACACACCCGCGACAGTGCCCTCTAGGCGACACACCAGAGACAACTTGGGGCTACTCTAGGAGGAAAGCCTAAAACGCATGACTCCGTTACAGATCTGGCAAGATCGGCTTGCCAAGGGGTCCACAACGCCGATATCACGGCCGACGAAGCACCTTCACAACAACGCCTTCAGGAAGGCAAAGGCGTCGAGACGGCGACAACGTTAGGTTTTCACCTCGAAGACCTCCGCATACCGCCAAAAGGAAAGATCCTAAGCGACGCCACCAACAGGGAAACACCGTCGCCAGTCCAGCACCGCCGGACCACAGCTTTCGCCGACGAATCATTTCCCTGAGAACCAGTAGAACATGCCCAAACACTGCTGCCTTCAACTGCATCCAGCCTCGCCACCGGCACCCAATCCTGTAGGGCCCCAAAGAAACTAGCACCGCAACCCTCTCCACAGGAAATGGCAGAGCAGGAACACACCTCGGAGTCCGCCCCCTCGATTGGGAACGACACCGAGTGAACGAGGCGCCTGCTCCCAGCTTCATCCCCTCTATGGGACTCCACCGGGCGGTTCCAGTTGACGCAAGGACCATGAACCCTGCGAGACGGAGATGGGGGAACAACGGGGACAAGCCGAGAGGACACCACCTCGAGCAGGGCCACTGGAGACACCGACGACGTGGACAACCGCCTCCAACCTAACCCCCGAGCCTCAGGCAGACGGCGCCGAGGGAGGGGCGAGGTCGGAACCCAGATGAAGTCGGCTCCAACCCAGACGCTGCCACCATCAGGTAGAAACACAAACCCATCCCCTGGTCGGAGCAAGGAGCACGGACGACGCGAAGCAACACCAGACCGCGACCATGACGGCCCCCCGATACCAGCCCAACGCCACCGACGTCCGCACCACCGGCCAGGACTTGCACGATAGGGGCCGAAGCGAAGCGCCCCAGATTCGGCCACCTGGGGGCTCCACGCCGGCGGCGGCCAACAAGGAGCCGCCGAGCCCGGCGCGGCCAGACCGCCGCCTGCCGGGCGCCGCGGATCCAGGGGCTCCTCCCCCAGATCCGGCCGCCACAGGGAGCGGCGCCGCCGCCCGCCGGCCGGGCGCAGCGGATCCGGCCGCCGCACCGTCGCCCACCGACCGGATACCACGGATCCGGGAGCACCCTCCCAAGATCCGGCCGCACCATGGCGCCGCCGCGCTTGGAGCCCCGACGGCGGCGGCGGCCCGACGCCTCCCCAAGCCGCGCGTGGGGTTCCGAGAGGAGGATGAGGAGAAGAGGAGGGGGATCCCCGCCACCGCCGTCATCACGGCCGCACGAGACGGCGGACAGCTTGGGCGGTGGCGGGCGGAGGAGCGCACGGCGAGGAAGGTTGGACGGCGGCGGTGGGGAGGGCTCCGCCCGTGTCGCCCTCTCTCCCGAGGACGACCGGGATATATTTCAGTTTCACCCGCCGCAAACTTGAATTTAGATACCGCTTGCAAGTCTAGTCCTTGAGCCGGTACGAACCTTTCAAAAATTATCTTTGTTATCAGGTGGAAGCGACTCTCTCCGTCCTTGTATTCGTATCGATATGATAACAACATATTCTCTGAGATTGGAAGTGTATGATACAAAGTGAGTACACTATTATGAACTTGTCGCTTGGCAAAACCTTTTTAGTGAATCTACTACCTCCTTTTGGTTTTATAAGGGGCGTACGTAAACTTAATCAATAATTTAAGTAATAAATTATAACTTCTATAGTGCAATCTAGAATATAGTGCAATCTAGAATTGTTAGAATTATATGGAGTAATAAAAAAAATACTTTCTATGGATTATAAATTTATAATTATAAATAATATAAGATAAGATAAATAAACAATCAAAATGTAATTTAGAAGATTCTATCAATTTAAGTCGTGCCTTGTAAAACAAATGGAGGAAGTATTAACTTAGGATCGTGCTCTCAACCCAATAATATTAACGTTCTCACTTTTCTAGATTATCTAAAATTTATTATGGGTGCTATTTTTCTGTGTTAGCCACCATATTTGTTGTGGTGACTTCGACAATCTATTATATTAATACAATAGCGTTAAAAGGAGCCACCACGTTCGTCGAGAGAGCCAAAAAATTTCCACGTTAATCTAAAAAAGAGAAAAAACATATGGCGTTGGATTTTATGAAGATCTAACAGTCCATATTATTCCGTTAATCCAAAAAAAGAAGAATATGAATATATGTCGTCGAATTTTATGAAGATCTAACGGTCTATATTATTCCATTAATCCAAAAAAACAAAAGAATATATGTCGTCGGATTCGATGAAGATCTAACGGTCTATATTATTCGGTCCGCCGCGGGAGCCCTCCGCCGCCGTCGCCGTGCAGCCGTCCGCAGGAGCCCTCTGCCGCCGCGATTCGGTCGTCCGTGGCCTCCGCGGGAGTTCTCGCGTTGTTGTGCGACCGTCCGCCTCTAGGAGGCCGTCCATCGTCGTCGCCGCCGCGGGAGCCATCCGCGGCCGCCGCAGGAGCCGCCCGCGCGCCTTCGGAGTTCGGGGTCCGACCACTCGCGCGTCGTCGGAGTCCGGCGGGACTGAAGGCTGTCGGCCGGGGAGACCGGCACCCCTCGCCGCCGCCGCCACTAGAGATAGAGGGAGAGAGATAGAGTGGGGGAGCGGTAGCGTCGGTGAAAGAAAAGGAGAAAAAGAAATGTGTGGGCTCACGTGTTGGTGGTTGATATAGAATATGAGATATAGAGGATAACAGGTGCAGAAGAAATTAATATAGATGGGAGAATCTTAATGACTAGGCATGAATATTTCTTTTAGAGGATGAGAACAGAGTACAATGAGTGTGGATAAACTAAATCCCCATGTGCCCTACCACGTTTCTCTATATAGGATGTAACGTTCAACAATGAGCGGAGGATAGCACATCGATCTACATGTGTACCTCATGAGAGGTACTCGAATTTAGGGCGTTCAACAAGGTTGTGAGCACAACAGGAGAGAACAATTCTCCCTGTCCGAAGGGTACGAATCGCTGCCGGGATTGAGCTCTATGGCCGCGCTCAGCACTCAGTGTCTTTGCCAATGCAAGTGGAAGATCAGCAAACGGGTTACCCACTCTCAAACCTGTTCGATGGTCTTTGTTAACGAGTTAGTGCAACAAGGAGCAGAGAGAGGAAAAACAAAGCAGAAAAACTGAGGTGGTGTAGCGTTCAACAATGAGCAGAGGACATCACGTTGATTTGCACATGTAACCGATGAAAGGTACTCAGATTTAGGGCGTTCACCAAGGTTGTGAGCACAACGAGAGAGAAAAATTCTCTATGTCCCAAGGCAGTGAATCGCTGTCGGGATTAATCATCACCACGACCACGCTCAGCACTCATGTAAGATCATCAAATGGTTTGCTCACACTCAAACCCGTTTGATGGTCTTCGTTAATGTGTCAGGGTAAGAAGGAGCAGATTTAGGAAAAACAAAGCGAAGAATCTCAGGCGTCGTACAATTTTGATGATGGACGTACTTGCCGTGGACATGTGCTGATATGAAAGTTGAGTAACAACATGCTGGGTAAATAAATGCTTCTTTTAATGTCTGATATAATCATGCAACTGTAAAACCTATTGTCGATCATTCATTAAATCGGGCATCAACCATGTCTATATATTACTCATCCATTACTTTATCTTTTGATTATAGTAATCAATGTCAAATATAATTAGTAAATATAAGCTTACATCGTTAATTTATATCATGTGCCACATACATGATGATAGAAAATGATACGTTAGTTTGGGCACATTTGAACAACCCGTACTAGCAATGAAACAACAGATATTTAAATAAAATAAAATTTAAATTAAAGAAACTTAAATATTTGTATAAAAACTAGCTACCCGCGTAAATTTGCGCGGGCCACCTTGCTAGTTTTAATAATAAATTAGTCTTTGTATCATTTGTTCCGATACTTTTTTTTAAAAAAGGGTGAATATATTGTTTCCACATCGGTGTATTCGAAAAAAAAAGTTTCCGTGTAATGCAAACAAAGCACACACGCTGCATCGGCCTTCGTTAATGGGCCAATATATATGTTCCAGATGCACGGCCCACAGGCTTCATGAATGCGCCTGTATTTGACATGGCCTCCGGTTCGTTCGCTGCGTTTAGGAGCCTTTGTTCAAATTTTTCGGCCAGAATCGTCCGAAACAAACACGGCCCATCAGTCGCTCGATATCATCTCTCTCCTTTCTCTGTCGCACGTCAGATAATGCTGATGTTGTGCTAAAAAAGAAGAAGATAATGCTGATGTCTCTTAGCTTATCCGCCGAGTGAGCTGTCTTTGTTATACTTGTTCTAGACTTCTAGCAGCGGTGTGACGGGTGCAGGGGCGGTCTGCAATGACGCTGGCAGCGGCAGGAAATGCGAAAATTTAGTTCAATTTGGTGTCCTACAGCGGTTTGCGTGCAGCCGAACAAACACGAGCATCTCCAAGAGTGACTAAAATATATTCCTAACAGATTTCTGGGTAGAAACAACAAAAACACCGCTCCAACAGTTACCTAAGCTACTGCCCAATATTCCCGCACGCCCAATCCGCGCGGCCATACGAGCCATATTTGCACCCCTCGCTCGCGCTCCCAATCCTAAAAATCAACTCCGCAACTTTCTTCTTCCTGCGTGATTTAGTCCCGCGGCTGCGCAGTCGGCCGGCGGGAGGGGACTCTGCCGCGGCCTCACATCCTCCACAGTGAGCGTGGCGGCACCCTTACCTTGACTCCTCCGGCGAGCAGGTCGGTGATGTGAGCTCATCTTCTCCAGCGAGAGGGTCAGCCACGGGCCTCGTGGCTGCGCTCTTGCCTCCTCCGGCAAGCGGCGCGGTGCCCGCAGCTTTGCGTGCTCGCGAGCGTGATCTGTGCGGGAGGGAGAGAGATAAGAAACGAGAAAGTGGATGGTCTTAACTCCGACGAAAGGATAAGAACAGTGGACCTGCTTTTGTCCAATGAACGCTGAGCGGCAAGAGCAATGAGTAGAAGCACACCGAAGAACATCCAACTCAAGACTTCCAGAGCAAAGACATATCAAATATAACTTTATACATTATACAAATATAAAATCAAGGATCGATCGAACATGCCATGCGAAATAGGAAAATTGAGTCTGCAATAGATGACGTGACAATGGTTAGAGTTCTTTTTGCAATTAATTTTTGGGAACTGTTGGTAGACAGGGTCTTTTCTTCCTCCCAATAATTTTTGGGAGATCCCAAAACCAGTTTTTAGGCCTTAATTTTTTAGACACTCTTGTAGATGCTCTTACACTCGGCGGTTAAATTGCATACAACGCACTCTAATAATAATAATCTAAAAACAAAACAAAAGAAAAGGAAGTGAACATAGTAATCAGTCTTTTGATAATCTGAGGTGGAATCCGATAAGCCTTTCGCACAACATTGATCACTCCAAGTCGAGATTGTCGCATCTCATTTCGTCACGTGTTTGTTCATCATATTACGCAGACCTTATTCCAGGGAATGCTTAAATCCAGAAGAAAAATCAGAGATTCTGTCACCGAATGCGTGCGCTGCTCCTTGCACAGAGCACCCACCCGATGACAAATTTTCAGAAATCTTCGCTGCGCAGCAGCACTGCATGATCTACCATCTAAATCAGACACGGAACGACGCCTAAGCGAACGCACGCAGAAGGGGGAAGTACAGCATAACCTGACCTATGCTTCGATCTGCATGTTCCAGGTCATGGTGAAGCTCCTCCCCAGCGGCAACGCCAGCCCGCCGATCTCCACCGTGACGCTCTTCTTGCTATCCTCGATCTCGACGCCTTCTTCCCCCTGCACCTTTGCTCCCCCACCCGCCGCGAAGTACGGGCTCGACGTCGCGACGGCGGTGGCGTTGTCCGCGCCGTCCACCTGGATGACGAGGTCCTTGCCGGTGCCCTCCAGCCCAAGCACCGAAAGCTTCTCGATGACCAGGCCCTTGTGCTGGCTGAAGCTCCCCATCTGCACCTCCGACCTCACCGTCACGGCCTTGCCGCGCACGCTGGCGCGGAAGCGCACGTACGTTGCCTGCCCCTCCGCGAGCGCCATCTCCGGCCGCTCGTCGTCGTCCACGTACACGGCGCCCTCCGCGTCCGCCTGCGCGGCGCCGTACGGGAACGCCACCACCAGCGTGAACGGCGTCGCGCGGGCGTCCTTGGAGATGACGCCGCCGCGCTGCATCGGCAGGACCGTGCCCTGGTACACGTGCACGTTGATCTCGTTCAGCGGCGCGTCGAGCCTTACCGGCGCGCCGCCGCCCTTGGAGACCACCACCTTGGTCGTGTCGAACAGGTTGTACCAGGTGCCCGGCGGGAACATGGCGCTCACCGAGGTGGCGCCCTGCTCCAGGACCGGGGACACCATGACGCTCGCGCCGAGCAGGAACTGCGTGCTCAGCCCGTAGCACGGCGTGAAGTCGGGGAAGGAGAAGAACACCGGCCGCGCCACCGGGGCGCCGGTGAGGTGCGCCTGGTAGTTGAGCGTGTACAGGTACGGGAGCAGCCTGTACCGCATGCCCAGCGCGTTCCGCGCAGACTTCGCCACGGACTCCCACACGTAGAGCTCCTGTCTTGGCGATGCGAAGTTGGCATGGTCCCGGGAGAAGGGGTAGAAGGCGCCGAGCTCAATCCACCGGTTGCAAAGCTCCTCAGTCGGCGACGGGTAGAAGCCGCAGATGTCCGCGCCAACCATGGGCATGCCGAAGATGCCAAAGTTGAGCATTGTTGAGATGGAATAACGGAGATTTTCCCATGTGCCCTTGTTGTCGCCGGTCCAGTGCGCGGCATAGGCGCCTGACCCGACGAAAGTGGAGCGCGTCAGGATGAACGGCCTCTTCCCCTGCAGACCTTGCAGCGCCTTGTGCGTGGCGATGGCCTGCGAGAAGCCGTACAAGCTGTGCGCATTGTACTCTAGGATGCCATTGTAGTGAGTGGCACTTGTTGCGATGGTGTTGAAGCCGAGCCGAGCAGTCTGTCCAGAGGCATTGATCTTGTAAGGTGGCTCATCCCATCTGGTGTTTGTGAGGTTCTTGCAGTCCAGGCAGCACACCCATGGCGTCTTGGAGTCGGGAATAGGGCACTGGTGCGTCTTCGGGATCGTGCACTTGCCTGTGCAGAAGTTGGATGCCTCGTTCATGTCGATCCAGAGGCCATCCACCGGGACAAGGTCATGAAACCTCCGCACCTCATCGATCCACCATGACACACCGTTCGGGTTGAGGAAGTCCGGGAAGTAGACAGGCCCAGGCCAGACCTGGGCAAGGTATGGCTGCCCGTCCAGCTTGATGAAGATGTCGCGCGCCATGCCACGCTGGTAAACGCCATAGGAGTTGTTCACAGCGATGCCAGGGTCAATGAGGACAATGTACTTCATCCCCTGTGCGTGGATCTTGTCGAGGAACGCCAGCAGCTTCGGGCGAGGGTAATTGACAGGGTCGAGTGTGAAGTCCTTGGCGGCATCCATGTGATCGTCATCATTCCAGATCACGTCGAGGGGTATCTGGGCATTCCGGTAACCCTCCACGACACCCTCAACCACTGAAAGGTTCTTGTACCCCCACCTGCATTGGTGGAACCCTGAAGACAACCACATGGAGTATTCAGAGACTTGGAGAATATCAGAGTACAAGAATTTATGATCAATGGCATTCAGCAGTTTGAAGAGGTAGCCTATTCCGGTATGCAGACAGCAGTCCGTGAGAATGCAACTAGTATTCATACAGGGATTTTTTTTTCTTTTTGTGAAATCATACAGGGAAATTGAAATCATGCATTATCTGAAATTGGAATGACAACACCATGATTTGCATCCATGAACAAATATCCACACTACTCTATTTACTGAAACAAAAGCAACTGATGATTGTATCTGGTCAACATACACGGTAGAAAATTCAATTTGCACCATCTGAATTGGCAAAATTAATTGTAGTGTGAGTTGTTCCTCAAGGTTGATCTGTTTTCTGAGTGGTCCATGAACTGGCAAGATTAGTACAGAGCACATGGAAGACCTTACCCTAATTGGTAAAATGACCTCACTGAACTAGTAACACACTACCTTATAAAGGAAGGCTGCATTTGGGAAGTTGTATATTTGACAGTTGATACAGAGATCAACTTGCAATTTCATAAAGCAAGACAATACGACTACTCCCGGTTCCCAGGCTTCCAGAAAGGGACATCAGAGTTCCAGATTATGTTATAATTGTTATGAAGTACAAGGCTACAAGCACAACTGCACAAGCAACAAAATTTCTATATTCTATCTGCTTGTAGGAAAACCGAGCAACTTGCACGCCTTCCCTTTTTTTTCCTGAAGTTCACATGATGCATGCTTATCACTGTCAGTGGAGTACTAACCTACTGGAGAATAGGACATATTGCAAGCTTATCAATGCCCAAAGACAAATTGACAACTGATCTACAGGGCAGACTACCATCTTCTATCTCCAAAGACCCAAAGTTAAATTAGTGTGTGCAGAGTGACCATGCTTCATCCATAGCATCAGTCACTTTGGAAGTAGAGAAAATTTGTAACAAAAAAAATCATAATTTGTATAGACTTGGAACAAAGAACATGCACGGTTGCCATAGCTTCATGTACTGAAAGGAAGTAATCGACGAAAACAATAACATGTATGCGCTGTAAGAAATTCAGTACAATAGAACTGATAGGGGAAAAAAGCCTAATTGATGTCTGACCATTTTCTCAGGTTCCTGAACTTCTTCAGCATGTACTTTGCGCAGATATAAACTGAACACATTTGTTTTGTTGCAAGGCTAGGGGAAGTGCTTTTAGGGGATATTTGTGATATTGGTAATCTGAAAGGCAGTATGGCTGCCCATGATGTGTGATGGTTATTCTGTCCGTTAACAAAGAGACTCTAAATGATTCTGTTTGTGCAAAGAGGTCACAAGATGCAATCACCCATTGGGAACTACAACTGCTGGGTGCTGGCATGCTAATCACTGTCTAACGTTATCTGGTCCAGCAAATAGACTGCCATATCTGTCTCATTAGTCAATAGACAGTTAGCTAACCAAATATAAGCGATCGAATGTATATCAAACTAATCTGGCAACAATTAAGTATCCATCGGCCAATCTGGAAGTTAGCTAACGATAAGTTCAGCGAATATTGTGTCGACCAGTAATTTCGCTAAAATAACTTAAGCAAATAAGGATCATCCTAATCTGACAACAACTACTCACGGACAGCACAAAAAGATGAACTGGGCTAAGCAGTGCTTACCAAATGCCCAGTAGGGCATGGGCGCCGGGCGGCCGATCATCGACGTGTACTGATCCACGATGGCCAACGGCGTCGGCCCGGAGAAGAAGTAGAAGTCGAGGAGACCTCCGATGACCTTGTACGTCAGCGACGTCCCCCTGTAGAACACATCCATGCCGTTGCTGTTGAGCAGCAGCACGGCGTGCGCGACGCCGCGGCCGCCCAGGCTCCGGAGGTCCATGTACACCGGGTGCGAGCCGTAGAGGTCGGTGTTGAGGTTGATGGCGGAGATGTCCGTGGTGTAGATGGTGTAGGGGTCGTTGGGCCGCAGCCGGATCCCTCCCGGCTGCGTGCTCTCGCCGAGCCCGTACAGGGCGGCGTCCTTGGGCAGCGCCGTCGTCACCTCCAGGTACTGGTCCTTGAACACCAGCGCGCCGGCGCTGGTGTTGAACAGCGGCTGGCCGGTGGAGCGCCGGTGCACTGCGAACCAGAAGGGGTCGCGGCCGTAGGTGAACACCAGCTCCTCGCCTTGGTACTCGGCGGCGGTGAAGGGGGCGCCGGCGCCGGCGTCCTTGCCGCCGGTGACGGGCGGGGCTGGCTCCCGAGGGAGCAGGTTGTAGGGGACCTCCCACCTCGGCTTATCTGCATCGGTTATCTGCACGCGCACCCTTTCCCTCGTCTCGTGCCTGCACAGCATTGCGCCATTAGAACATGACCTCAGTGTCAGTGTGGTCCTTTGAATCTTTTTTCTCGTGAGGGTCTTTGAATAATTGGAATCCATGATTGGGAAACCATTAGAACATGACCCAAGGGGCACACTCTGAGATTATAGATTATGATTGCAAGTCTTATAATACTTGGAAACCATGAGTGTATCCAGCATTCCAGCTGAATTCGTTGTCAGATGGCATCACAAGGACACCATGGATGCAGAGAATGGAGCAGTATATTGTAGCTCAATCTTGAAATGCCGGTTTATTCCGTTTTTAATTTGTTATAGGCGTGAAATCTAGCAAAAATATCTCTTCGCAGAGGGGAGCAATTGAGCCATCATCGATTGCAGCAACGACACATATTCTCATGAACACTACTACAAATTGACATCAGCGGAACCTCGTGCAATAAAAAAATGCGATGAACAAGAACCGCTGGTTTGTTGCTGGATGAGCGGAGCGTGTTCTTACTTGACGAAGAGCCTGAGGCGAGGGATGTCAGGGCCATAGGTGGAGGTGCGCTGCTTCACCTGCAGATAGCCCACAAGGCCTCCCCCGTTGGGCAGCTGAACCAGGGACACCAGCTTGTACCCGAACCCAACCTTTGGCTTCGATTTGGCAAGCACGCCATTGCTGCTTGCCAAGGTCAACAATAGAATGCACCACAGGAGGTAGGGGAGGATGGGCGGGCGAGAAAATGACAGCATTTCGCGCTGCTCTGTTCTCACTCCACTGGTTTTTCTCCTCCGTCCCTCACGAGCTCCCCCTTTGTACAGCTACTCTATGGGCAGACACAGCGCCGCAGTCAAATGTGAAGCGCGAGACGGTGAAGACGAGATGCCTAGAGAGAAGAGAGAAGAGAGGAATGCGGAGCTGCAGTGATGTCTGGTAGTGAATACGAGTAATGGCGGGGAGTGAGCAGTGGCAGCTGAGACTGAGAGCAGCTCTGCATGCATTGAGTGGCATGTTCAGTAGATACCGAACCTTTTCCTGCTTTATAGGCTCCATGTCCACTCCTAATCATCACTGATAAGTGATAAATGGACCCGGATTATTTGCAGAGAGACCAGAATGTCAGCTGCAGCTTTTAGAAAAGAAGATTTCAAAAAAGAGAAAAGAAAAGTTGTCTTTGAACAAAAAATCGTACTAAACTCCACGAAGCAGCTTGAAATTTTGTTTTGCCAAAGGGTGACCTAGGCGTTTGGATGCATTAGCTACTACTCACTCCATTCCAAGCTATCCAAATTGTAAATTGCTTTGGCTTTTCTAAATACTTAGCATTTGCTATGTATTTAGATACATAGTATGTCTAGATACATACTTAGAAACTGTTAAAATGCACCAGGTAAATATATGAGTCATGTTGGACAAGATAGCTAAAAAGGCTTTAGAGTATTAGCTGGTTCTGTTTGGATCTACCTAGCTACTTGTACACCCCAGTTAATTCCAGCCGGCCCTTATTCCATCACATATTCACATATGTTTTGTAGTTTGTATTTACATATAAGCCTCATTTTTTTTGAGAAAATGAAAATGAGGTCTATTTGGAACGTTCAACTCTCAAACTCTACGAAAGAAAAGGAAATTAAACAATTGTAGTATCTTATCATCTTGAGTCCTATACTCCTATGGAACGGAAGAACACAAGAAAACTAGGGCAGCAACAACGTGCATAGCAATTTAGGAAAGATAAAGACACAGAGAAAATAGGTTTGAACTCATGTTAGATCCCTGAAACAGTATGGATTAAGCCATTTCATATAGGTCAGGTCCTTTTGTTTCAAAGGGCCATGTAGGAACATTTCTACAGAATTTAAATCATATGTAGTTATTTTAAGGATCATCATCTGTTCCGAAAGTGGCCTCAAATATCCCAAACTTGATAAGGCTTTGTTCTGGTTGCATCAGAGGCTTAGATAGAACTCGATGCCGGAGCATCTCCAAAATCCAGTGACTGCAATGACATTTCACATCCCCGAGGTGCATGTAATTGAGAATTCTACAAATTTTCAAGAAGAAAACTACGTGCATGCAAACATTAAAATGAGATTCGTTCATACCATGGCAAATTCTGCGCCCTCTACTCTTTTTAATGTCAGATTGAATATGGATTTGAATGTTTGAGTGGACAGAGATCATATGCACACTACTGCTCAGGATGTTTAGGAATTTCTCTGCAACTCGTAAATAAGTTTTATAAATAATCTGCACCATCTGTAAAGAAGAGAAAAGCATTCCATTTCACAGAGTTGTATCTTGACTAAGTATCCATCGCGTGCAAAACCAGGCGCCTTGGTTAAATGGCGCCAACACATGGCACAGACAGTAACAGCAGCACTGGTAAAAGAATCAGTAAGAGTTGATCAAGAAGTGGCGCCACAAGACAAATGCGTTCCCTCCCTTCTAGGAACTGAAAAGACAAGATACCTCGTGATCAGAGAGGGAGAAAGCTGCCGCGCACGCCACTTAACAAGGAGATAACCACCGAAAAGCAGAGGAAGATAGAGAGAGAGATGGGGCCCCATGCAAAGCGCACCCATGTCCATGAGGCATGTTCGTTCTCGAGGCGCTGCAAACTTTCAGTCTTCCACATGCACCCTTGTCTGCCGCTTAACAACTCATCATGCCTAGCGACCGGGAAGATATGATCTGATGCTTGTAATTGTAATGGCCTGGGTCCAAGCGAAAAATGCTTACAGGACCCGGCACTCGCAGGAGCCTCAGTCACGGCCGTTCAGAGACAGCTCGAGATGCGTGCTTTTTGTCCTATCTATCGGTATTCCCATGGTATGCTAATTTTTATTTTTACAGCCAGCTACGGTGTTCAGAAGATAAAAGCTGGCAAGCATGCAGATGGGACAGTGCCGCATGCGGTCAAGGCGCAATAGCCACGTGGTCTCTTCTTTACCACATGTTCAAATGATATTGTTTTTTTACATAGAAATGCATAATGTGTCCCACCCATCTATTCTGTACCGTGATGTCCCGCTCAACTAATGTTCTGTACAGTTCACCTTTTAAATAATATGTTCTATACAGTTCACCTTTTAAATATCAGAGTTGTGGCTATTGTAATGGTACCATTTACATACTATGACTATGTACCGGCTCAGTAACTTGGTACCTTTAAATATAAATTTTATATGTATATACAACTTTAATTTTTAGTTAAATAGAGTTCTTTTATTTTCCAATTCTTGTCAACAAAATCCATTGCATATTTATAGGCACACCACCGTTTACCCCGTGTTGAAACGTCTGCCCATACTACCAAAAGCAATAAATTGTACGCTAACATGTCATTGGACAAATTGCTCAAACATGAGTTTCCAACCACAAAAACTGCACAGAACATTTCTTTCGGCAAGATCTTTTTTTACAAAACAAGGTACTCGAGATATATAGAAAAATTTAAGCAAAAATAGATATCATGTATCTTTTTAGGATTTTCTCAAATTATACATAATCGTGTCTACAAAATAAGAATGGTTACACATCAAAATTTTCAGATATTCTTCTTGCTACTCACCTCTGCGATTCTGAAAAGAAAAAGGACGTGATAGTGTGCGTAAGAAATAAAATTCAGTGACACGCTGCTAGTAGAAAGAACCAAAGAACATCTACTCATCAAACAATAATAAGAAAGAGTAAAGTGCATCAACGTCCCTAAGCTTGTCTCGAGATGTCATATAGGTACTTGAACTCTCAAAATGCGTATTTGAGTCCCTGAACTTTTTAAACTGTGTCATCTAGGCCCAAAGTTTCGAAAGTACCCTATACATGATGACATGGCTGCAAATTGAGCACGAAATTTTATACTATTTCTCTAACCATATCAGTTGTTTCCATCATAATAGTTAGAAAACTTTATTTGATTAAAAGATGGACAAACATCATCAATATAGGGGTATTTTTGGAACTTTGGACCTAGATGACACAGTTTAGCAAGTTTAGAGACTCAAATACACATTTTAAGAGTTCGGGGACCTAGATGACACCTCATGACAAGTTTAGGGACCGCTGATACATTTTACTCAATAAGAAACAAGGAACTGATTGTAGGCAGAGTAGGAAATCTCCATATGAGATCTGCTGTAGTACAGACCATGAAAACACGATCTTTTGTCATCAAAATCAGATCGATGAAGTGCAACCAATCTGCTCCGTGAGCTCAGTAGACTTGTCCCCATATAAAGTTTGGCCTTTCCTTTCTCTGATAAAAATCTGCCGAATCAGCTTACAGAACACAAAAAGGGAAGTAGCAACATAGTACATGATAATCATGTGGCAATAACTGGAGGTAGGACGTGTTGATTAGGACTAGATACTCTAAAACCAAACTTACCACAGCAAGAGCAGGAGGAAGCATATGCCCAGAACTGCACTCTGCCACTTCCACTGCAACACAGAAAAAGGAACATACAAAAATTCACGTTATCGTCCAAAGGAAAACCATCCGATAAAGCAACATCATCTAGATCCACTACACTCTACTAACAAGTATTGTCTCAGACAAACTACTGAATGATAAAACATCAAGTTCAGATACGAAGAATGCTTAGTTGGTCACAGTAGTGCGGCCCAGGAGGTAAGTGACAACACCATGAAGATGCAACGGACAGTAACTAATAACAAGTTAACACATATGTCTTGGATGAACATATCAGAATGATTTATGGACGAACAAAGATTAGGCATCTTTGCAAGTAGGCTATTTTTTTTTTGCTTTCCATGTATGCTATGGAAAAAAAGAGTTGAACAAATAATTTCAAACTTCTAAATGACAAGTGCATTCTTTTAGGATCTTAATCCTTTTAGGATAAAAAATGCTCACAATTTTTTTTGTCGCAATTGTTCAAACAAAAATATTTTTGTACACAGGTTAACATGTACGGCTTCTTGTGATGGTACCATATTACACTCTAAATTTAGTCTTCTTTCAAGATACGCTTTATACTTTTAAACAATTAAAAATCAAAGATTGGAAACTAAAATGTTTCTGAATAACATTTTTTTGTCGTAGTTGGTCAACCAATTACTTTAGAAAACAACAAAAAGGAAGGAATCGGTACCAGTACCAATATATCAGTTGGCGGAAGTATACAAGTTTATTTGCATTGTACATGGTAATTTGTTGCCTAACAGATGATCACTCGAAATTGGTATGGTACTTGTACCAACTCAGATTTAGGATAAAATAACTATGCATAATTTTTCTCATAGTCACCGTATCGGTACCTACTCAGAATGGGTACCAGTACCAACTCGGATTTGGGATAAAAAAAGTACAAGTAGTTTTTTTAGATGATTATGTACAGTGATCAAAAGGCACATTTTCCTGTTATAAGAGCAAATAGAACAAATAAGAAACTTATGTGTAAGTAAGAGGGAAATAAAATTATGTAGATCGTGTACATTGGGCTTCAAAAATTCTGTGGTACATGGACATGTTTGATCAAGTCAACAGAAATTGAATTACAGGAATAAAATTGGCTACGTTCTACTACACATATGTTTTAATCGGGAAACAAGTCAATCTGACAAAAAAAAAGGCAAACAATAAGTCGATTTCATGTTACTGCCGTTAGATATAAGATTTCTACACTATTTTCTATGGATGCACTAACTTTTGATATGGGATAGGCATATATTTCTCAGCTATTCATTCTCCACGCACAGCAACATCAAGCCAGCAGCAGCAGCTGCTCCTACATCTGCTCTATTTCACCTCAAATCACAGCTGCACATCCCCTCCCTCCCTAGTCCCTCCATCTACTTTATCCCAGTCCCTCCATCTAGTTTATCTGAGACGAAGGAATCTACGGAACCAAAACGAATAGATCAAGAACACATGAGCTGCTAGGAACAAAACTAAATGAAAGTTCTTTTCTGTATATTACCTAACTCCAGGTCGCAGAAGATGGCCGCCGCTGACGCGCCCAGCCGGGACAGCACGGACGCCAGCTCGTACTTGAGGTCTGCCATGGCGGCGGCGGCCGCGCTCCCGCCTCCTGCGTCCCCATCGCCGGCGGCGGCGAACGCGTCCACGACGGGCGCGACGTCGCGGATGTTCTCGTACATGTCGAGCACCTTGAAGAGCTTCTCGGCGCCGCGCTAGGTGAGGACCACGGCCTCCGTGAAGCTGAGCATGTGGAGGAAGGCGCCGTGCGCGAGGTCCGCGAAGATGCCCCGGCGAGCTCGCCGGAGAAGACGCGGGCGCACAGGTCGCGCTCGCCGGGGAGGTCGACCTCGATGGTGTGCCGGAACGCCTTGATGGCCTTGTCTCTGCAGCGACGTGTCCAACGCGTTCTGCCACGCCACCAGGAACACTTGAGTGCACTCGGTCTCGTACCCGCGCCGCCGGATCTGGTCCCGGCACCGCCGGATCAGGCGCCATCGACGGTGGATGGCCTTGGAGCTACGGATGGCGCGGTCGCACGCGCCCTGCACCTGCACCTCTGAGTAGCACCAGCATCGCCGCCTGCCTCGTCTTCTCGCCGGACCTGGCCCGAGCACACGCCGCCGCCGCCGCCGGATTTGGGTGGATAGAGAAAGCAAAAGAACCGACGGAGATTCAAATGATTTTGAATCGTTTATAAACCGGCGTGGTACAGGAGGAGCGGGGGGAACGGATTCCAAAGAGCCACCACATTTTTTAATCGAAACCGTATGCTATGTATAAAACAGTAGCCTCTACGTGATGTGACGCACATATCCTGCCACTGCACATATCTCGACGCTGCTGCAGGTACACCTTCCTACGGTACAGATTAAGTCCATCCTAGTACTCTGGTACTATAAAACCTTGTTCTGGGTCCAAGAAACTGATCGAGAAGGAAACCAGCCGTATAAACCGCTGGCACGAACGGGAAGCAAGGTGTGTTTACGTGCAAAGGCAAAAAGAGCCTGGTTTGGTGCCCGTAATCGACCCCTTTTTGACCGTACCTGTAATCTCGTGTCTCATCCATCCATGCCGGTGGTCACTCACCTCACCCGGCTGTTACGCGCTTGGACTTGCGTGGATTGGGCAAAGATTCTGCTGGCCACCTCACGAGCGAGCACGATCTTTGCTGACGGACGTCGCAACAGCAAATGCTGGGGCGAGCTGCTGGCAGGTCGACAAGCAGGGACGAAGAGCGAAATTAACGCGGTACAAGGCGACGCAACCCAACAACAGGTAGCAGCAGTTGCAGGCAGGCCTGCAACTCAGTCCTTCTCGATCAGCTTCTTCCATTTCCAATCACCCACACGCTTATTATTGGGTTCGGATGCTGCTCGCCATTCATCAACAAACGGTAGTACGTACTACTATACAGAGGAAAGGGGGGATCGATACCGCGTGGTTCCCGGATGATCCGTTGCGCGCCACCGGTGCGAATGATTGCTCGAGATTTTCATTTGCTGCCAGCATGCCAAGGGAGATGATGGGGATGCCGATGCCGCACTGCACGCGGCGTTCCGGCCGAGCAAGCGAGTTGATTGCTCGGGTCGGTCGCACGCACACGGCCCGGCACTGTTCCCGTCCTCGTCACACTGCTGCTTGACGTACTCTGGTAAGCGCAGCGAGCCACGTCGTGCTGTGCTCGACGCAACTTTGGCTGTCCGATACGGCGACGGTATCCGGCGAGTGCCGACGTCGTCGCAGCCAGAGAGGACAGACCGCCACGCCACGGACCTGACGGAGGACGACGCACGAGTGGTCGCTGTTAAAATAGGATATTTCCTATGTATGGTGTAGTATCTTTTGTATATGGTAGTTTCCTAATTATAGGCATAGATTGATTGATTTGTAACCAACAAATATGGTTGTTGTAATCTCGTGTAAGCCACCGCAGGAGGGCTGTTCTCCTGCCTATATTAACACGGAACCGAGGGCCGGCAAGGCATCCTCGTTAACCTATTTTTATATGGTATCAAGAGCCTCATAGTCCTAGCGGACATCCATGGCGTTTGCATCTTCTTCCGCAGCACAGGCAGCCGTCCTTGGTGTCTTCCTCATCCCACCCGCAGAGAAACTCTCGCGTAGTAATCATGTGCTCTGGAAGGCACACGTCTTGGCTGCCATCAAGGGGGCACAGCTCGACGGCTTCATCGAGCCAACGGCGGCGGCCCCAGGTCGCTTTCTTCCGGCAAAGGCCGATGCGAAGGAAGGTGATCCTCCGGTGGGTAATCAGGAGTACGCATCCTGGGTAGCAAAGGATCAGACGGTCCTGAGTTACCTCCTGTCCAATCTTGGACGGGACATTGCCGCACAAGTCTCCATGAAAGTGACGGCGGCGTCTGCATGGGCGTGCATCGAAGAGATGTTCGCCTCTCAAAGTCGTGCGCGTCTGATTTCCACGCGCATGGCGTTGGCAACGGCGACGAAGGGGAGCTCCACCATGAACGAGTACTTCACGAAGATGAAGGGCTTGGCCGATGACATGGCATCGGCCGGCAAAAGAGTTGAAGATGACGAGCTCGTGGCCTACATCCTCACTGGGCTGAACGATCCTGAGTACGATTCGATTGTCACGGGCGTGACCAACAGGACTCAGCCGATCTCTGTTGGGGAGCTGTACACCCAACTGACGAGTCATGAGCAGAGGGTGGAGATGAGAAGCGGTGGAAGCCAGTCGTCTGCAAACGTCGCTGCGAAGGGGAATCGCAGCAACTTCAAGCCAAACCAAGGAGGAAGTGGTGGTCGCCCTAATGGTGGCCGTGGTGTTTTCAACCGTGGCCCTAGGGGGGGTCGCACTGGTGCTCGGACTCCTCCTCCAGAGTACCAGGATGGCGGCATCAAGTGCCAGATCTGTGGCCTTAAGGGTCACCCTGCCTGGAAGTGCTACAATCGATTTGATGAGCGCTACAACGGCAGTCGACCACAGAAGTCTGCATCCGCTGCATCAACCAATTACGGGGTGGACACCAACTGGTATATGGATTCAGGTGCCACCGATCACATCACTGGAGAGCTGAACAAGATGACCATTCGTGACAAGTATCACGGAGGAGAGCAGGTTCATGCCGCCAACGGCTCAGGTATGGAGATCTCACATGTTGGTCATAGTACTTTGCAGTCCCCTTTGCATAAGTTTCACCTCAGAAATATTCTTCATGTTCCCAGTGCTAACAAAAGTCTAGTTTCTGTTAATCGTCTCACCCGAGACAATAATGCTTTTGTTGAATTTCATCCTGAACATTTTCTTATAAAGGAACAGGGGACGAAGGAAATACTCCATAGAGGCAAGTGCGAGGCTGGCCTCTATCCCATCAAGTTATCCTCCAGTAAGTTATCATCCAATAAGCAAGCCCTTGGTGTAGCAACGGTGTCATCGTCATTGTGGCATCATAGGCTCGGTCACCCTTCTACTCCAGTCGTCCAGCGTGTTCTCAGTCGTCACAGTCTTCCTGTTAGTCGAGATAAGAACAATAATCATGTTTGTGATTCGTGTCAACAGGGCAAAATGCATCAATTGCCCTATCCAAAGTCAACTAGTGTGTCTACTAGTCCTTTGGAGCTTGTGTTTTCAGATGTCTGGGGACCTGCCCCAACATCAGTTGGTCGTTATCAGTACTATGTGAGTTTTATTGATGATTATTCCAAGTTTACTTGGATCTATTTGCTTAAGCATAAATCCGATGTGTTTCAATGTTTCCGTGAATTCCAAAATCTAGTTGAACGTCAATTTGATAAGAAAATTCTTGCATTACAAAGTGATTGGGGTGGAGAGTATCAATCTCTTAATTCTTTTTTTAAGAATGTTGGCATTACTCATTATGTTTCCTGTCCCCATGCTCATCAACAAAATGGTGCAGCCGAGCATAAACATCGTCATATAGTGGAGGTAGGGATCACCCTTCTAGCCCATGCATCCATGCCCTTGAAATTTTGGGATGAAGCCTTCCTCACTTCTGTTTTTTTGATCAACCGTTTACCATCCAAAGTGATTGATGATCAGTCTCCTATTGAACGACTGTATGGACATACTCCAGACTATACTTTTCTTCGCACATTTGGGTGCGCAGTGTGGCCAAATCTTCGGCCATACAACTCACGGAAACTAGAGTTCCGTTCCAAACAATGTGTGTTTATTGGGTATAGTAATTCTCACAAAGGGTTCAAATGCTTGGACCCAAAAGAAGGCCGTGTTTACATCTCAAGAGATGTTGTTTTTGATGAGAGTGTTTTTCCCTTTGCATCTCTTCACAAAAATGTCGGTGCACGTTTAAGAGCAGAACTTCATCTTTTACCAGAAATTCTTCGCAATCCTTCTATGCAATTTGGGGATGCAATTGTACATGATCAACACATGAGTTCTCCTGGTAATACTAATGGAAGTTCTAGTGCTGTTGATGTACAGGTGTCTACGGGAAAGGATTTGAGCTCCATCGATTCTTCTTCTGACTCAAATGGTGATGCAAATCATCGTCATTTCATGTGTCGGCTCCCTGGGTGTAGCACTGATCCCGGTGCTGATTCACCTGCACGGCAGCAGGCGCACTCATCCTCGGGCTCCGCCTCGTCCCTCCCTGCGTCCGACAGCGGGGCCGCTTCCGGCGGTTCTTCTGTGCCGACCTCGTCCTCGCAGCACTCGGCGCCGGGCGTAGCTGATCCGGTCGAGGGGGAGCAAGCACCTGCTCTGCAGCCCGAGGTGGATCCGATCGGATCAGCTGTGGCCAGTGCTGGATCCGTTCCTCCAACCGGGTCTGTGTCCGAACCTGCGGCGACTGCTCCTGCTGCTGCTCCACGACCTGCTACACGATCACAACATGGCATCACTCGGCCAAAGCAGTATACTGATGGTATGGTGAGATGGTGTATGCATAGTATTTTATCTACTGATGAGCCTAATAGTGTTGATGAAGCTCTTAAGAGTCCTCAGTGGGTGCGTGCTATGGAGAGTGAACATCAAGCACTACTCAGAAACGGCACCTGGCATCTTGTTCCTAGGCCTAAAAGGAAGAATGTGATTGGTTGCAAGTGGGTATATAAAGTAAAGAGGAAAGCAGATGGTTCTGTTGAACGTTACAAAGCTCGGCTAGTGGCGAAAGGATACAAGCAAAGGTATGGAATTGATTATGAGGACACTTTTAGTCCAGTTGTAAAAGCTGCCACTATTCGACTAGTATTATCAGTTGCTGTGTCAAAAGGCTGGACCTTAAGGCAGTTGGATGTTCAAAATGCTTTTCTCCATGGTATTCTAGAAGAGGAGGTTTATATGCAGCAGCCTCCAGGATATGAAGATCACAAATACCCCAATCATGTATGCAAGCTTGATAAAGCTATTTATGGTCTAAAACAAGCTCCAAGAGCTTGGTATGCTCGGCTATGTGCTAAATTAGTATCCTTGGGTTTCATACCATCTAAGTCAGATACATCTTTATTCTACTTTATTCAGGGAAATCTAAGTATCTTTGTTTTGGTGTATGTGGATGATATAATTGTTGCAAGCTCATCATCTGAAGCAGTCGGTGCACTGCTCAAAAATCTGCAGAAAGATTTCGCCCTGAAGGACCTCGGGGAACTGCACTTCTTCCTCGGCATTGAAGTAAAAAAGGTGCAAAACGGTCTGTTACTAAATCAAGAAAGGTATGCTAGAGATATCTTAGTCAGATCAGGAATGAACAATTGTAAAGCAATTGATACTCCTCTCTCTAGTAGTGAAAAATTGAGTTTGGAGGATGGGAATCCTCTCGGCCCTGAAGATTGTACAAGGTACAGAAGCATGGTTGGAGCACTTCAGTACCTAACACTGACTAGACCTGACATATCATTTGCAGTAAACAAAGTTTGTCAATTTCTTCATTCACCCACTACAGTCCATTGGAGTGCAGTTAAAAGAATCCTTAGATATGTTCAAGGAACTTTGAGTTTGGGGTTAAGATTTGGTAGATCCAAGTCCATGATAGTAAGTGCTTTCTCTGATGCTGACTGGGCAGGGTGTGTTGATGATAGAAGGTCAACTGGAGGATTTGCAATTTTTCTAGGGAGCAATTTAATTTCTTGGAGTTCCAGGAAGCAGGCTACTGTGTCAAGGTCTAGTACTGAGGCTGAATACAAGTCATTGGCCAACGCAACAGCTGAGGTGATTTGGGTGCAAAAGTTGCTAAATGAGTTGAAGATTTCTCATCCTCCTACGGCTGTGCTATGGTGTGACAACTTAGGTGCCACTTATCTCTTAGCTAATCCAGTTTTCCATGCAAGAACTAAACATATAGAGATTGATTATCATTTTGTGAGAGAAAGGGTAGCATCAAAGTTGTTAGATGTCAGATTTGTAAGTTCAAGTGATCAGGTGGCAGACGGTTTTACTAAAGCTCTATCACGTGTGAAGTTATTAGACTTTAGGAACAATCTCAACCTTGTTCGTGGCTGAGATTGTGGGGGAGTGTTAAAATAGGATATTTCCTATGTATGGTGTAGTATCTTTTGTATATGGTAGTTTCCTAATTATAGGCATAGATTGATTGATTTGTAACCAACAAATATGGTTGTTGTAATCTCGTGTAAGCCACCGCAGGAGGGCTGTTCTCTTGCCTATATTAACACGGAACCGAGGGCCGGCAAGGCATCCTCGTTAACCTATTTTTATAGTCGCTTTCGGCCTCGGCTCAGCGCTCACCTACACCGTACAGTGTACGCGTGCGTAGTACTCCGTAGACGGTAGATCCATGCGGCTGTACAGTACGTACGTACCAGCAATAAATACGTTATACTGCGCCACCGCGTGGCCGCGCTCGGCACGGATCGGGCGCGCGGGCCCGGAGTCCCCGTTCCCGTCAGACACGGGCACGGCCGGGTTTTCATCCGGTTCCATGCCACGGCCGGCTGCCCCGCCCGGCCGCTCTCACATTGAGGCCTCCTTTGGAACATAGGAATGAAAAACTATGGGAATAGGAAAAATATAGGAATAGGATAGGAATGCAAATGAAAAACAAAGGAATTGAAACCATAGGAATTGTAGAAGGTTAGGCGTTTGGATGGTGTAGGAAGAACATAGGAATTTTTAAAGGAATCTTAATATCAAATTTCTATTATTTAACGTGGCATGCTTTGATTAGACATGAGTGACCGGTGCCTTCTTTGATTAGGATCCACCTATAGTCATTTTATCTTGTTTGTCCTCGTTCCTTGTGCATAGGAAATTTTCAAAGAGGTTGGAGTGGATGTTGTTTTTCCTATGATTTTCCTATGGAATCAAAGGGAAAGGAAGTTTTCCTATGAAATTCCTGTGATCCATTCCTACGATCCAAAGGCTACTACAGGAGATAAATCCATAGGAACTAGAATCCTATGTTTTTCCTTTGTTTTATCTCCGTTCCAAAGGAGGCCTGACATTGTCAGTCACATGCGATGCGATGCGATGGCGATGCGATGCGGGACGAGACTTTTTACTCGCGCTCCTGCTCACGGGGCGCCGCCGCCTGCCCATATGGTATGGCCATATCCATATGGGATCAGGATCGATGGATCTTTGGTGCTGGCCGGGGAGTGTGGGGACGGCAAGGCGTGCGGCGGCCACCGCCCACCCGGCCGGCCGCCATTGGTGTGGCCCGTGACCGCGCGCGCGTGGATCGGACGGGGCCACCCGATCCCTGCGTGCTCTGCAATGAATCGGGCGACGGGGGACCATGTTATCCTCCTCCTCCTGTGCCGCGGTGCAGAACCTGACGGGGTCACGAGTCACGGCCACGAGCCGAGATGGGCGTGCTGTTGCGTGGTACACTACACACAGCCACCTTGAGTGTCATACGTGATGTCTGTTACCGTGCACGAGCCAAATGACTGGTGAAGATTGGAGACAGCTTGAAGAAACTTCAGGACCAAAACAAAACAAAAAACGACGCATAGACGCCAACCGTCTGTTGCCCAAAACCAGTCTCACGAATTTTTCAGCAGCAGAGCCCCTCCCTCACTTCAGTTGTTGCCACCAGCCCATCTATATCATCCAGCAGCCCAGTACTGACGGTAGCGCCATGCGGCGGCCCCGTGGGCGAAGCCCAACTGTGGAAGAGCCCGTGGGCAGGCCGTCGAAAAATTGATCGTCCACCAGTCATTTCGAAACTAAGTATTCATAGGCCGTCGAAAAAATGGTCCATACTCGAGGTTGATGAAAACTGTGAGGCAAATAAATAAAATTATGTCCACTTTATTATTTGAAGTACACCGAAATTTAATACGAAAATGTAAGGAAAAATGTTGTTATTTCATCCGTCGCAAAATATGGCTGCATTAAGATTTTTCTAAAGTTAAACCTTTTTAACTTCCACCAACAATATCTCTAAAAGTAATTATTTCAAATAAAAATACTATAATAATTGACTTTAATATAGATCTACTGATCTTTAAATTATTAGTCTAGTCTCTGTAATTATTTTGTTATAAAAATAAAAATGGGCATCAAGTTATATTCTGGGATGAAGAAAGCAAAGCCAAAGAAAATGAGGATCAAAACCTATGCAACATCCTAGTATTTCACCATAGGCTGCACTTCTGAGGTAAAAAAAATCCATAAAAAAGTGATATCCTAGCATTTGAACAACTCTTGAGGCCATGCTATCATCAATGCCTTGAAATTAATGTACAAAATATTTTTTTAGCATCAACACCTTTTCATCTGCATCGTAGTTATGTCGCTCTTGAAAGCAAGCACTGGCCACCAAAACTGATAAGACTGCCAATTTAAATTAATATAATTCTTTAATTATTAAGGGGTGTTATTGTTATTTACAATTTCCACACTATGCAAAATAATGGAACTGAGAGAGTAGTTTGTTTTCGAAGATAAAGTTGTAAGCAATGGGCAAAATAAGGAATAAGAACAAACTAATTACTAGCTAGCAAAGTTAGTCTTTCTATGATCTTTCTGTTCGCTCTGTGTTGATCGGCTGCCTTTCTTTTCGTTGCTCTTAGTAATCACATGCAAAATCATCCTTATATCTAATTTGTAAACTGAAGAAAAGTAGACAAACTAGCAAAATGGGAGAGGGGCCGGGGAGGCCGGTTTCGCGAGGGGAGAAGAAAAACTTTTCAAAAAAAAGGGAGGAGGAAATGATTGTTAACGGATTGTCGCGGGCTGACCAACGATACAATTCATGATGTGACGGACGTTTGCCCCAGTTGGCGAGATAACCTTCGAAGGTGGCCCGTGCAAATTAACGAGCACACGGATAGCGCAGCTCGCTTTCACTGGAACATACAAAGCCGTAGTCAAGCCTCGGCACAACTTGTGCCACTGGCACGTACACTTTCCTGCAACAGGGGTATTTGCACTCAGTAGATGCGTTCAAGTTGCGCAAGCAATCCAACAATATTTTGGTTCATTACCCCTGGACTAGACACAAACACCTCGTAGCAAAATAGAAAGAGTAAATTTCACTGTAGGTACGTTAATTTTTCTCGAGATCTCATCTAGGTCCGTAAACTAAAAAAGCGGTCACCTAGGTCCGTAAATTTTTTCTCGAGATCTCATCTAAGTCCACAAACTAAATAAGCGGTCATCTAGGTACATGAACTTTTAAAAATGATCATCTAGTTTCATAAACTTTTAAAGAGTGGTCGTCAAGGTCACGCTCGTCACCACCGCCTTGGACCTAGACGACAGCTCTTTAAAAGTTCATGAACCTAAATGACCACTTATTTAGTTTACGGGCCTAGACGAGACCTCAGAAAGTTGATGAACCTATATGACCGTTTTTTTAGTTTGCAGACCTAGATGAGATCTTAAAAAAAAATTATGTACCTGCAGTGAAATTCACTCGAAAAGAAAAGAAAATAAAAAACTCGACAACCGCTGATTTTGTCCTGTGGGTCCTGTCTTATGCCATCGTGCATTCGTGCAGCTAACATTCATTCATTGCTAGGCAGGTTGCAGTTCTAAATTTGAAGATCGATCAGTCGGTAAAAGTATGATTAACCTCATGTAGTCATGTAGCTTTCTCAATAATAAAAAACCTACAACATGGATAGTTCCTGTCATATACCGATCACAGGTCACTTCCACAGCTCCACTGGACCTAGCACTGTCGCCTCATTTGTCAAAATGGAGCGACGTCAATCAACTGAGGTATGCAAAACATTATCTCAAGAAAAATTAACACTAAAAACCATCCAAAGATAATCGCAGCCATCAAACCTAGCTACGAGCCCAGATTTAGCTCAGCCACCTCTTGGCTGCTCCCATTGGTAGCTCCGAACTAGTGCGGCCTATCTATCAGCCTCGGCCGTAACGTCACCTACGAACACCCCCACGTCTCATAAACCTCGCCGGCGCATGCACACCCCAGTTATTTATTGTATCTTTTCACCGTCTCGTCGATGCAAATTAAAAAGGTTGTTCTCCTCTCGTTATGCATATCGTGTTTTATTTTTCGTGCTCGGTGATCGCGAGCTCCACTCACTAGCTAGTCGCGAAAATTGGGGCACTTTGTGCGACGCCTGATCTATCGTACTGGTACCACCACGATACGAACGAATATACGATACATACCATCAGGCCAACGCTTTCGATTTGGCATTGTCCACTTGTCCTGGCCAGATGCCTATGCCATTCCTGCATGCACTGATGAATGTCGGGTAATTTTGTGGTGGGAGTGGGAAACCATTTAATGTAACTTTTGCCGCTGGTCGTTCAATTCGATCTTTGTTCATGGATACTCTTCAAGTGTAGCAATTGGCTGATGAACACTAGAGCTAATAAAATAATTATTTTAATTATTTCTTGATTAGAGGAGACAGGAAGAGCATGAAAAAGCCATTTTTGCCCTTGTTAAAGTGGGCTCATACATTTTTTTTACTTCTTCTCGCTGCGGTTCGGTCACATCACCACACGGAGTAGCCCGTGGATGCCCTCGCTGGCTCGGTCCGGATCCCCGATCGATGATGTTGGGGCCAACGCAAATCTCCCGCTCAACCGGAGATGGCCCTGGTGTGCGTGCGCTGATGCCGAGGTTGACTGTGGGGAGCTCGGGCTCCGAGGCCAAGATATAGAGATTAGAAAACTGACTTGTGAACATCATGTTATTAAAGGTAAAATTGACTTTTAACCGTTAATGAGTCTATAAATTAATATTTTGTTTATTATGGTGTCTTTTGGTAAATTAATATAAATAAAAACTGTCCTCCGAGCAAAGACAAGAAGATTGAACGATGTCTTGTGACCAATTTGATACTTCACTGCAAAATTACCCGATGAATGTCTGAATCCATTTGCTGGACCGGGACCTGACCTGATGCAGCGGCGTGGCACACATTGCCACTTGTTTACGGAGACCTTGACCTGGTCACCTGCTCCCCGGTCAAGGTCACGAGAGCCAGCTCGTTGCGTGGCGTGGGGCCCCGTGAACAGAGACGTACGGTGCGTAGTGATGCCCGGCCTACCGGCGCCGGTGACGACAGCACACTGAAGATAGCATCGTGATGTCAGCCACGGCCGGGGCCCCTTCTTCACTTCTTCGATTATTCGCGTGTAGCGGCCTCGCGGGAGATCATTGCGGTGGCAGACCAGATTTCCTCAATTCCTCCCTCCGTCTCTCTCAAAAATCGTTTTCAACAGCGCAAATTCGCGAGGAATTTGTGGACGGGGGAAGCTGAAAGGAAATCGTTGCCGAGAATTTTCTCCAAAGCTACTCATTAGCGATTTAGCGTAGTATGTTCGGGAGGGAGGCACCGTGCGCAGCACATGCGACGGTCTAGTCGTATAAAAATATTTATAATGTCAGCTGGTCCTCCGAGCGGCAATAATTGCCCTTCGAACAACCATTCTGACACTGACGTTGTGCAATCCATCGTGCACGAAGTTTCCTTATTTTCCTATCTGTTTGTTAAACTAATAAGGTGTGGGTATGTCATTAGCATAGCATGGAGGTCTTCCTGGAAGCTGGCAGACAAGAGAAGAAGTGAGTGTTGCACTCACTGAAGAAATCAATTAAACTGAACACCATTTTTTTTATTTGCTACGAAGACCACTGTGTATTGGTCCTGCTTATGTTGAAAAAAAAAGGGAATTAAACGGCATCTCAGAACCTAAAAGGTATCGTATCTAGCTATCAATCTATGTGGCTTAAAGAAAACCAGGTTGGTGTGCTATAAAATTGCGAGGTGTAGAAGTTCCCTAGAAAGTAGAAGCCCAGAGGGAATTTTGTTAGCCTCCCGGCCGGGATGCTTTGCAAAAAATTTGAGTGATTCCCGACCAAGTGCACGCCAACTTTACTCTATTTTTCCTGCAAATTGTCCACAAAGTTAAATTCGGCTAGGGTACCATGCATCTACCGTCCCTCCAAGGAATCGACAAACCAAAGTCGACATAGCAGGGATCGAATAACCAGGAAATAATTAAAGTAAGATGACTGTAAGTACCTACTGATTCGGAGTCTCACATTTCAAAGGCCACTAGGCCAGACAGTACTGTTTGCTATCCGTCAGTCTAGCTCTAACTTAGCTTTTGGCCCACCGTGCTCTCCAATGGCCTGCTCCACTAGCTACCAAACGGCATCATCGATCATCGTCGTCGTCTTCTCGATGGGATGCATGAGACGAAAATGACACCAAGGACTCAACCGAAACTCCCCTAATATTTCCAAGCAATTAGCATTAGCATGGCCCATGGAGTATGCATATAGCTTGTGGCCTCGCACCTCGTTCAACAAGGACGTTTGCAACTGATGCACCACAGTTTCCTGCGCCGAAAGCAACATTTTTTGACTAGTGGGAAACGCGATAATGAACCGGTGGTAGAGGTGGACGCGTCCTGCTCCGTCGTGACGCGCGAGTGGCGTGACGCAACGGCGTCCCGTGACGTCAGAGCTCCGGGAAGCCGGGGCGGCGGACGACGGCTAGCCGGCCGTCCAGTTTCTTGGGTTCAGACGCGCGAAGGGGACGTTGCATTGCACTTGCACAGGGGAGCTAGGCTTTGCTGATATTTCGCAGCGTATGTACGAGCGGTTTCTTCTTGCCTGGCCCGGCCCTATACTATACTATACTCCGTAGAACGAAAGCGCGTAAGCGGTGGGTCTGTCTCGTCCTGGCAATGGAATCAAGTCTGGTTCGATGAATTGGTGACTGCCAAAGAGTTCTGCCCTGTGTCTGCGTGCACAAATAGGAGTATGGGACCAGCGTCGTCGGCATTTGTCATAACATAGCATGCTGAAATGACAGAGACTGCACCACACCCTTCGCCTCCTTCGGCCAACCTTCGCGTGGTGTCTCTCGGAGGAGGGGTTCGTGCGCATAAACCACACACCTTTGAAGCCTAATTAGCCAATCTAGCTCAATTATTTTGGATATGCTGATCCAGTATTTTTACAGATAATCAGTGTTAATTAATAAATTCCTCTCTCCTCACAGAGGCCGGTTCCGCCTTATAAATTTTAAATATTTCATATAACTAATTAAACAATTAGGAAACATTAGCTCAACATTTGGTATTATCGGATTCAATATTTTAAGGACGATCGGATGTGTTAATTATCCATCCCACCCACCTAGGTTATATGGTTAATTTACTCCCCTACCTCATATTAGCCATTCATCTACCCTAGTATAAATCTTAAATACTAAGCACCATATATAATAAAAAAAAACTTACGGAAGCCACACAAGTTTCCCATCTCTAGGAGACTAGGCTACACCTCAGCGTATCTCGCCCGGTCTGGCCTAGTTGGATAGAAGGCGCCTATAGTTAGGCTTAGACGAGACATCACAACTCCATTTTTTTCGATCTTGCCAGCCCGAGCTTGGCATGGTAAAGTCAGGAGGCCATGTTGCCTATGATTTGGTCTAACCATACTTTTAGTTTATAAACAATGTTAAAGTTGAGTGATGGTCAAATAACAACATTCTAGATTCAACTCCTATCTTCACATCACTGAACTTGATGGCTTCGCATAGCGTGGGCTACATCCATTTTTATCAGCGAGATGTGGTTGAGGACAAACATACATGCAAATTTGTGGAAGCAATAATGGATGGAAGTTCTTGTTGATATCCTTTTTTTGACTATTTTTTTAAAAACAATTTTTTTGCCAAAATTGTCTACGCCATCTAAAAATCCATAATTTTACCACTCGAACATGATATTTGAAAAAAGCTTGTGCAACATGACATATGTATGGATGTCACCGAATACATTGCATAACTAGCATATGACATAAAGGATAGCAAGAAATTTATTTTAACCACATATGTTGTCAACACATTTGTGATTGTGATATGCAAAAGATGGAGGAGCAAAATTTTCATGCAAATAGAAGGAAACTGGAAAGGTGGCCTTGTGCAAACAACAAGTGTAGCTAGTTTTTCCTATGCTAACAATTATTTATTTACATGAAAATAAATCAACTCAAATAGTTTGTTTTATTGTTCTATTTTTCTTATTTTGTCCCTACACTGGTATCTATATTTCTATTATCATATTGGTGTGTAGTATAACATGAATTCATGAAAAAAGAGAGTAACTTATGCACAAATATAATATTCAGTATTTGTTTAGAGTAATATAAATATTTTCTTGTACTGTGAAATTTCTTTAGATAGTTTTATATATTTACTGTGATAGATTTTTCTTAGGTTTTAAGAAGATTTTAAGCTGCATCATAGGGACACCCTACCAAATATCCCAACTTCACCAAACTATCGAGCATCTAACTCCATAGAGATGAAGACCTCCCCTAAACTTCATTTTGATGAATTTGTAGGGGCAAGTAAATACATAGGTGCTCTAGAAATTAGCGGAACTATGCCACTATAGAGTTTTCATAGTTAAAATGAAAAACATGGATTGTAGTAGTCTTAAATAGGGCTATGCACTTGCGTCCCCTCTCATCTAGCTCTACTCCTAAGGAGATCTGCCTGGTACACTGCAATCATCGATGATGTGTCCCTGAAATGACTATATAATCACTATTGTCTCCCAAATTTCCATCTCTCAACCAATAGTGTGACGTATCACAACGCTTAATGGCAAGACATTGCTTCTCATTGTTGCAAGTAATGATGTTCATGTCTTAGTGGCAACGATGGTGGTAGGCCATGTTAGGATGATACTTGACTTGACTTGATAACCATTTCAAATACTTTTTAAGTAAGGATGCCTTCAAATTGAAAGTTAATAAGTTAGTCACTATTGCACACAATGATACTTGCTACAAGAATATGATGTTTATGGGCCAAATACTTTACTCATAACTATATATTCGATAAACGCTTAACCCTAGCTTGGAAAAAGAAGACCACTCCGTGGCAACATTTTCAACCCGTCTAGTTGGACGAATAATGTCTCTGAGCATCTAATAACTAAACTTCATAACCGAATTCACACGACTTATTATGGATTTGAAATGGTTGCATCCAACATAAGTTTATGAGACACATATTAATTTATACGTGACATTATAGCGGGGCATTTGTTAGCTGCTTATGGTTAACTCACATCCAACGAAACCTTCTTTCATGAAAGATGACCAATGACAAACACTAACATGTAGTTTGTTGAAGCAATCATAATTTTTAAATTGATGAAGAAACCTTTTTAACAACATTTTCACATTATATGAAAATCCCAAAACTTTTCATGTCTTGCTTGACGCTGCAAGGCGACAATTTATGCACACGTTAGTGAAGCCACCGCTGCCTTGTGACTACAACTCATCATGGCATCGTCCGAATATGCCATAATTCAACTCACCTACCATCACCGGTTCGGGAGGTGGAGGAGATAAACGACGTGAATATACGTATTATAGTAGTGCAAGTAATGACGTGGCCGCAATATGCCATACAAATAGTACAAGGCGACAATTTCTGCACACGCTAGTGAAACCACCGATGCCTTGTGACTACAACTCTTGATGGCATCGTTCGAATATGCCATAATTCTAACTCACCTACCATCACCGGTTTGTGAGGTGGAGGAAATAAAAGACGTGAATATACGTATTACAGTAGTGCAAGTAATGATGTGGCCGCAATATGCCATACAAATGGTACAAGGCGACAATTTTTGCACACGTTAGTGAAGCCACCGCTGCCTTACGACTACAACTCATCATGACATAGTCCGAATATGCCATAATTCCAACTCACCTACCATCATCGGTTTGTGAGGTGGAGGAGATAAAAGACGTGAATATACGTACTACAGTAGTGCAAGTAATGATGTGGCCGTAATATGCCATACAAATGGTACAAGGCGACAACTTCTACGCACGTTAGTGAAGCCATCGTTGCCTTATGACTATAACTCATCATGGCATCATCCGAATATGCCATAATTCCAACTCACCTGCCGTCATCGGGTTTGTGAGATGGATGAGATAAAAGGTGTGAATATTTCATATTACAGTAGTGCAAGTAATGATGTGGCCGCAAGATGCCATACTTTGTTTGAATATGCCACAAACGTCGAGGAAAGACGTGAGGTAGTTTGTTGAAGCAACCATAGATGCCAAATTGATGAAGAAACCTTTGTGCCAGAATTTTCTCACGTTACGAAAATCCCAAAACTTTGCCACTTTCACGCGACCTTACGGCAAATAAAGTGGCACAATGCGATAAATTCCGCGTGCGTTAGTGAAGCTACCACTCTGCGCTGGCTTATGGCTATCATTCATAAAGAGCAATATGCCACCATTCCAACTCACCTATTGTCACCGGGTTTCTGAGGTGCACGAAACAAAAAATGTATTACAATAATGCAAGTAATGATGTGGCCGCTAAAAGATACTTTAATTTATGTCGATTAGTCAGAAAATTAGACGATAATTGAGCATAGCTGTCTAACAAAAATACATAGAAATTTTGTTTAAAAGGTATAGTTAGTTTGCTGGACACAACCATTCCAAATACACTATAAATAGAGGTGCCTTCAAACTGAGAGGTAAGAAGCTAGTCACTATTGCTCGCAATAACACTAGCCCCATATATCTATGGGACAAACAATTTAATCATGGCAGTATATCCCATAAACACATGACCCCAGCTATATTAGAAAAAGAAGACCACTCCTCCTCTGCAGAAATTTCAAAGAATAAATATTCGGCATAATTTCCCTTTCCCCCTCTCCTATAGCTTCCGCTTACATATAAACCACCCCCGTTTTTTTTCTTTTCTTCCAAAACACTTCTGAGCCACCGAACGCCTCCTATGCCCGCTCCTCCGCGCGCACTGCTCCGCACGCTGTGAGAGGACCATGGAAGCGACCACCGCCACCGCCAAGCGCAAGCGCCCTGCCACCGACATCGCCGGCGAGGACCCCGCCCCTGCCGCCGTCGAGGAGGCCTCCGACGCCGAGGTCGAGGAGTTCTACGCCATCCTCCGCCGCATGCGCGACGCCTCCCGCCGCATCTGCGGCGCCGGCGCCCGCCCCGCCCCGCGCGCGCCGGCGTGGCGGCCCAGCTTCTGCTGGGAGGACTTCGCGCCACCGACGCCCCCGCCCCCGCCGCCCGCGCAGCCGGCGCGGCCGGACGAGCCCGTCGTCGCCGCCGCAGCCGAGCGCGCCGCTCCCCCGCCGCCGCCGCCGCGCGCCGGCTTCGACCTGAACATGGAGCCGGAGCCCGAGGTGCCCTCAGCGCCGGCCACCCCGCGTTCGGCGCGCGTCCCGGCGTAGCGCGCCGGCGCGGCAGCACCGCTCGGCCGCTCCTAGAGGCTACACCTACACCGCGCCAAGGAGAATCGTAGCGGAAGGGACGCTGCCTGACGCGTACGTCAGCGCGTGCGTCGGCGTCCGCGTCAGCTTCGTTTGTTGGGTGGTGGTGGACGGTGACCTCACCGGGCGGTGGTCGGCATCCTCCGCGGCGCCGTGCTCCTGCTCACTGATAAAGACCCACCATGTAATCGGTATGCGTATAATTAGATGGCTGGATCTCCCTCTCTTCTCCGTATGGACAGGACAGGTGAGGATGGTTAATGGGTTTGTAGGAACACCTGTTGATCGCAGCAGTTAATGTACCGTCCGGGAAATCAAAATGTTTAATTATTCGTTGTGTTTTGATGTGCCGTTTGTTTGTGACTGTTGATGATTGTGGTTTTCTTTACGGTTTTTATAGCTTTTTCCCTACAGTTTTAGTACTGCTCTTCAACGTCTTTCTGTCTTACATTTGAAGTCTTATATGCCGTGACGAGGAAACTGTGGTTCTTTTCTTACCGACTTCAGAGGTCACTAGAGGTTTGATTTATTGTTATCTTGTGTACCTAATTGTGTGTTTTTTGGTCAAACAAGGCTGGATATAATTAGAGTAGTATGCAGTACGCCGGTGAAGACGGCATCATCATAGCATGCTCAAACTCTAGCCAGTGATCAAGTCGTGTACCCTATATATACTCATTATTGCACAACTTATCCCTTTCTTTTTCCTGATGAATCACAACTTGCCCCGGTGAGTGAGTCGGCGACCCATGCGGCCATGCATGTGTACAGGGCTTGTAGCTCTTGACTTTGTAGGCAGATTTTGGGTGCGCCGCTGCCGCCATTCCATTTCCCTGCAAAGAGCAAATTTGTGACGGTAGCCGAGCCTAAGCCTACACGCCCCAACCTAACCTTCTCTTTTTTGCTAACCATCAGGCGGCCAGCATGGCATGGAAGCAAAGAATGTATTCCACGGCCTTTATTTCCTGTTTCGAAAGGGAGCCACTACACTCTAAAAGAAAGCGCTTTGATATGTTGCCACAACTTGGTATTTCCAGTTGAACGGTCCTTGGTTAATCTCCAGGGGGTAAACTGTAACTAACCAGCATCTGTTCTTGATGATTGCATCACAATTCACAAATGGGCATATAACGGCTCACGGCTTGATCGCGTCTTGTTCGATTGGCTGGTGGTTGGTCGCCGGTGCTGAGAGAAAAACACTGTTGGCTGACTGGTGGTTAGTGCTGATTTCTGTTGAGAAAAAATTACTGCTGGCTGATGGCTCATAAGCCAAGCGAACAGAGAGCCGTCTCGCGAAGAGCCAAACTGGCCAAATTTGGTCGTAAAGTCAAGCAATTATATTGGTAGTTTGAACTGCCCATTTGTTCTTGACCAAGCGTCGAGTCTCGTAAAAACTAAATAATCCCCCGAAAAAGAATCATAACCGGTAGCTTGTCCGGGTGATCTTCGTACATCAAATCTAGCTTAATCTCTGACCGATGAGTATCTTTCAATAAGACGCCGCGACGAGCCGACGACATCGACATAGGCGCCGAGACGTAGCACGGGTCAAGTTTTTTTTTCTTTCACATGGCCATGGCCCAGCGTGAACTCCGCAGGGAGAAACGAATTGAAGCCTCTGCGCTGGTCAATGGCGGACGCATCAGAGTTCAGAGCCCCCCGTCCGTGCCCCAGACGCTGCACGCGTTGCACTGTTCGTCCCGTGCCATGTTCTGTCGTCACAGGCTGATATAGTAGACTCGAGTAGGAGTAGACCGTAGACGGAGAGAGAGCAGCGAGGTCGTCGTCGTCGTCGTGCACATGGCTCGGAGCGCGCTGCGCCCGGCGCCGGTGCCACCGCCCCTGCTACCGCCCAGCGCAGGGCCAGGGCGTAACGGACGCCAGCAGGCACACGTCGCCGCGTGACGCCAGCCGGTGGCCGGAGCGCGCAGGTCGCCGTGCGTCAGTGCGCGAGACGTGTGATGCGTGGCGCGCCCGTGTGCCGGACGAGTGGCCGCTGGGACGGCGTGGGGCGTCGCGCCGGATATTTTTCTGCGATCGAGTGGTGGATCGACGCCGGCGGATTCGTTTCTTGGGCTGCGGTGGTGGCCTCCACGGAGGGAGTGGTGTCGAGAGGTGATGGGGATTTTGATGCAATTTTTAAGGAGAAGAGATTCATTCATGATCGCGGATTTCTCCGAGAGGAACACTAAAAAATTTGATGGCAGCGGCCACCATCAGCCCATCACCCGTCACGGCGATCTCTTTCGCTGTCCCCCCGGCCCGGTCCTACGCCCCAGTAACATCAACCATCCATCTGCACCCGTTGAGGCCCACGTGAAGGAGAGTGACGGTTCGTGCCGCGGCCTGGTCCTAGCGATGAGTGATCCAGCCCGTGAAATAAGGAATCGGGCCTACATATTGGCCCATGATAGGGTGAGAAACGGGCCCGCAACAGTCTCACCGCACAGATTTTTCGCTCGCACAGCCCAACAGGTTATGGGACGGCTAAACGGGCCCGCAACTTGGAACACAGCTTCGGAAATCCTATATATATCTTCGGAGAGTGGAATTCACACATCAAATGTGATTTCCTCTTAAACAAGAACCCGTTTGAATCATCATGTTACTTAGATTTAATTCTAAAAATAAGATCCAATGTAACTATATGTTTTTATTTTTACTAAAAAAATCAATGTACCGTTTCGACATTTTTGTATACTACTTCAGTATATTCTGTATATTATTTCTACATTTCACACAAAATGTTGCACTAAATTATCAAAAAAGTTGAACTAGTTTGTTCCAAATTTTGACCCTATTATTTTAAAATGATAGATTTACTAGTTTAATGTTTGTTCATGTTTTAAGTAAAAAAAGAAACAAATGAAAAGCTTGTTGTGCTCGGAGGCCCCTGTGGGACCAGGATCCCTAGGGCCACTTATCTAGAAGATTAATCTACTCGGCATAGAGGAGTTTGATCCGACTACTTCAAACCAGTCGGCTATGGTGCAAGACGGCGTAGTAGATTGGAATAACTAGTCGTGTACTGATAGGAAACTCCCCAAAGCATCATGTTGTAGCTATCCATGTTGTATACGACTAGGATTGTACAAACTGACTTGTAACCCTGCCTCCCAGACTATATAAGGCGAGGCAGGGACCCCCCTCAAAACCAAGTAACACCACACGTGCAATACATTCAAGCACACAAGACGTAGGGTATTACGCTATTCGCGGCCCGAACCTGTCTAAATTGTGTTGTTCGTGTACTTTCGCTCCTAGAACTCGGCGAGACCCACACAAATCTACTCCCTGGGGTATCCCCAGTTAGACGTGCTCGACATAATTCGTCGACACTTGGCGCCCACCGTGGGGCAATCTCGCCGAAGCTCGACATTAGGCGCGATGGGATCAACTTTCAAGGCAAGCGGCATTGAGGAAGGCGCGACGTTCGTCATCGGCTCATGGACTTTCGTCTCCGATGGCAAGCTCGGTTTGGAGTCGTTCCTAGCAGATCGACCGGGGCCCTACTCGATGCCGGCATCTCCACTGGAGCCGCTCCAAGATCTCGTCGAGAGTCAGATCTCGACGAGTCCATCAACCTCAACTTCAACATCAAGTTCGACTTCGACAACGACTCAGACTCTGATCGGGACTCTCCAAGTCGAATCTGGGTACAACTCTTTTCCAAACATGGAAAGAGCTGGGGACTCCGAGCCGGCCACGCCATCGGATAACCACCCAGATCGATTCCCGTTCGGCCTATCCAATTCCGCGGCTGTATATCAACAGGTGTACGTCGCGAAGCTGGGCGATAAGACAAGCTCATCGCCTAGCCAAATCGGGAATCGTTGCAAGGACTCTGAGTTGGTCCCTGGACCATCAGAAGACGAAAGCGAAGACGATTTCACGGTCCTATTAAGCGACGCACCAGACAATATTGCGCGATTCAACTACAGCGCCTACTTCAAGTCTGACGTCACCCTCGAACAACCACTCGTTCGCCTTCCTTCAGGGCTGGTCGTAACCAACTCACCAGGAGGACTACTCGTTCACTGGCCTGGTGCGATCCCCATTGACTCATCTAAGGATAACGAGTCGAGACTAAGCGCTGCTATACTCGAGGAACTGCCCTATCAAGACGGCAAGACCGCCTCGATTACTTCTTCCTCCGACTCAACGGGGGATAACTTCTCTGGCGCTGTAAGCCTACGACTGCCCGATCCAAGCAGACAAGTCTACATGGCAGGCGCACAAGGACAAGGAGATCAGTACGAGCAAGAGCTTATGGGCGATATCTCTGATGAAGAACCATCCGCACCAAACGAGACGGATCAGCAGAAGACGACAAGGTGTACAAGGAACCTCAAGCGCAGGCAAAGGCGCGTCAATGCAGCCAGGCGTGCTGCCGCTATGCGGAACCTTGATCAAGACTTTCAGATGGTCGGAGATCATCCCGTTTTGCCTGACGCCCCGACCAATCTGACCGTCGCCGATGAGATGATCAGAGCTATGCCCGACTCGCCACAGGTGCAACAAGTACTCGGCTTACTTACAGCAGTCCAACCTCACCTCGATGGCGGACTAGGGATGATCCAGAGGACACCAGGTCAAAGAACTCAAGGCAGCCGTTCCGTATCATCCCCTCACCCAAGCCGGGCCCAATAGGGAAACGCACGACAACCTGTGATCCCCCAAGCAGCAGCAGCGCCGCAAATAGGAAATAGGGCCAACCCTCCAGCTGGCGATCTCCGCAACACGATTAATGCCAGCCGGGACGCCCGCTCCCAAATCAACGCTAGCAGAGCCAATCGCATCGCTTCTGAGATTCGTCGACGAACTGAATTTGAACAACTCTACGGGCCAATCCCTGCTGATCAAGAGCAGCCTTCGCAGGGCCGGGGACAAGACCCGCCACGCGACACCAATCGCGGACGTGATGGCCGTGGCAGAGATAATCAACCCGATAACGACCCCCCAGGCGACGACGGCAATAGTGATCGTCCCGCGCGTGGTTGCGATCGCAACTATCGCAATGGCCGAGGTCGCCAAGACCCCGAACCGAGTGGTTCTCCAAGTTACTACTCGAATCGCCGCAATGACGATGAAGATGACGATCGCCGCGGAAGAAGACAGCGCTCTCCATCTGATAAATATGATGGATTTCCAGCTTTCTCCAGCCGCATCAAGAAAGTCCTGCTGCCCAGAAGTTCAAGACGACTGGAATAGAGAAGTTCACAGGCAAACAAGACCCAGAACAATGGTTACGAGTCTATTCGACGACAATCACCATGGCGGGTGGCAGCAACGACGTCAAAGTCAGATACTTTCCAATCATGATGGATACCGCTCCACTGACATGGCTCGAAGGCCTCCGTCCTGGATCCATTGATACCTGGGAACAACTCACGCGCAAGTTCACTGCTAACTTTCAGGGAACCTGGGCACGACTCGGAACCCGATTTGAATTAGCATCTTGCAAACAAGAGAAGGATGAAACTCTGCGCAAATACATCAAGAGATTCTTTGAGAAAAGAGCCACAATCGTCGATGTGTCAGACAGGGAGGTCATAGACTGCTTTCACGACGGTCTATGGGCACGCGAACTGCATCGCGAGTTCGGAAGACGACGCCCAGAAACCATTGCGGAGCTCAGGAGCATGGCTGCAGATTGAGCAGATCAAGACGATCGCGAACGCGAGCGATTCGACAAGCGCAAGGACAACAACTCCAATGGTGGCAGTAACCGAGACAAGAGTAGTCCCGAGCGCCGTAACAACAACAACAGGCGTGATTTCAACCGCAACAAGCGCAAGCCAGAAAACACGGTCGCGGCAGTTGAGCGTTCTATGCGGAAGAAAAGCACCCCTGACCTGGATAAAGTCATGAATATCCCTTGCCCATACCACCCGCACGGGAAGCACACGATGGCACAATGCATCCACATCAAGAAGGAATTCGACAAGCGGGAGTTGCCTGAGAAAAAGAATCCAACGAGCAAGAAGAAAGACGACGACAATGACGACCATGACAATGGCTTCCCTCAAGTCGACAACGTCGTTGCAGTATTGTTCAGCGGAGAAAGCCTCACTCAGTCAAAGCGGGCCAAGAAGCTATCTCTCCGCGAGATCATGGCGATAGAACCAGCTACTCCCACATACCTCAAGTGGTCTGAGGTCCCCATCACATTCTCAAGGGTCGACCAGTGGATCAATTTTGCCAATCCAGGCAAGTATCCCCTAGTACTGAATCCTGTCGTGGCACAAACCAGATTGACCAAGGTACTCATCGACGGAGGCAGCGGGCTCAACATCATCTTTGCCAAGACATTCACAAAGATGGGGCTTGACATCACCAAGTACCTGAAGCCCATGGAATCCCCGTTCTACGGCATTGTCCCAGGCAAAGCAGCAATTCCCCTAGGGCAAGTCACGTTGCCGGTCACCTTTGGCACAACAGCCAACTTCAGGACCGAGTACATCAAGTTTGAGGTGACAGATTTTGACACTTCATATCACGCGATTCTCGGGCGACCAGCCCTCGCGAAGTTCATGGCGATTCCACATTATGTCTACCTCGTCCTCAAGATTCCAGCTCCCAACGGAGTCCTTTCTCTCAAGGGAGACCTCAAGATTTCCCATGACTGTGATGTAGAGGCGGTAGAATTCGCTGAGGCTGCTCAAGTCCCAATTCAGATGATGGAAGTACTCGCCCTGTCCAAGAAATCAGCGGAACAAGAATCAGACGTTCCCACCAAGAAGCCTGTGCATACGAGTTTCAAGCCCTCTGAAGAAGTACAGCTCAAGACTGTAGACCTTGAGACGGGCGACTCGTCCAAAGCTGCCCTCATAGGGGCAAGTTTAGATTGTAAATAGGAAGACGCGCTCGTCAAGTTCCTTCGTGCTAATAAAGATATATTTGCTTGGAAACCATCTGATATGTCTGGTGTTCCTAGGGAGCTTGCCGAGCACAACCTTAATGTTCAGAAAGACGCAAAGCCTAAGAGGCAACGATTACGACGCTTCGATCAAGAACGACGTAACGCAATCAAAGCTGAGATAGCTAAACTACTCGCAGATGGCTTCATCAAAGAAGTCTTCCATCCAGAGTGGTTGGCCAATCCAGTCCTGGTCAGGAAGAAGAACAACAATGAGTGGCGCATTTGTGTTGACTACACAGATCTCAACAAGCATTGCCCTCCAGATCCCATGGGTTTACCACGCATTGATCAAGTCGTGGACTCTACAGCTGGATGCGCGCTACTCTGTTTCCTCGACTGTTACTCAGGCTATCACCAGATAGCACTGAACGAAGATGATCAGATCAAGACTTCTTTCATCACACCTTTTGGCGCTTTTTGCTACACCACCATGTCCTTTGGGTTGAAGAACGCTGGAGCCACATATCAACGAGCCATACAAAATTGCCTCTCTTCACAGATTGACAAGAATGTAGAGGCATATGTTGATGATGTGGTAATCAAGACACGAGAACCAGAGAATTTCATTAATGATTTATAAGAGACGTTCGACAACCTCAGGACGTATCGATGGAAGCTCAATCCAACCAAATGCGTCTTTGGTGTCCCCGCTGGCAAACTACTCGAGTTCATTGTTAGTCACAGGGGCATCGAAGCAAATCCTTCTAAGATCACAACCATCCTCAATATGGAAGCTCCTTCAAGCATCAAGGAAGTTCAGAAGCTTACCGGGTGCATTGCAGCACTTAACAGATTTATTTCAAGACTTGGAGAGAAAGGTCTTCCGTTCTTCAAGCTACTCAAGAAACAAGACAAGTTTACCTGGACTGACGAAGCAAATCAAGCCTTCGAGCAACTCAAGACATACTTGACTACTCCTTCGGTACTTGTCGCTCCTCTCAAAACTGACCACTTACTTTTGTATATTGCGGCTACTACACACGTAGTCAGCACAGTCATTGTGGTTGAATGAAAGGAAGAAGGCCATGTCTTTCCAGTTCAGAGGCCGGTTTATTACGTAAGCGAAGTACTTTCAGAATCCAAGATCCGCTATCCTCAAGTACAGAAGCTGCTCTACGCCATCTTTATCACCTCCAGAAAGTTAAGGCATTATTTCCAAGCTTTTCCCATTACTGTTGTGACTAAATTTCGCTTAGGTGAGATTTTTCACAATCCTGATGCAACTGGACGAATCAGCAAGTGGAAAGCAGAAATAGCCGCATATGATCTCACTTTTACATCACAAAAGGCAATCAAGTCTCAAGCTTTAGCTGATTTCACGGTCGAATGGCTGGAAACTCAATACTCCAGAACAACTACTCGCCCTGAGCATTGGGTTATGTATTTCGATGGATCGCTGAAATTGGAAGGAGGCGGCGCAGAAGTTCTTTTAATTTCCCCCAAAGGTGAACAACTCAAGTATGTTCTACAAATTCTTTTTCCAGTCACTAACAATGAAGCTGAGTATGAGGCCATGCTACACGGCCTTCGCCTAGCTTCGTCACTTGGTATCAAACGACTCTGTGTGTATGGAGATTCAGCAGTTGCTATCAACCAAGTCAACAAGGATTGGGACGCCACGAAGGAAACAATGGATGCATATGTCAAGGAGGTTCGCAAGCTTGAACGCCACTTCCTTGGACTAGAATTTCATCATGTCGTTCGTGATTACAATGTTGCTGCTGACGCCCTCTCCAAGATGGGATCGCAAAGATCAGATGTTCCAGCAGAGATTTTTGTTCACGAATTACATCATCCATCTATCAAAGAACCAGTCCAAGCAGACTCTGTTTCAGAACCACCAAGGCCTGACCTCCAGGTCATGATTATCGATACTGACTGGATGACTCCATTCATCGAGTACTTGCGAGATCACAAACTGCCAAAGCTAGAAAGCGAACAAGTTCGCATCAGGCGCAGGGCGGCAAACTATGTAGTAGTCAACAATACACTCTATCGGCGGGGCGCATCTGTCAACGTGTTGATGAAGTGTATTCCAGCTGATCAATGTAAAGCCCTGCTTGCGGAAATTCACAGTGGTACTTGCGGCAACCATGCTGCTTCACGCACACTAGTCGGGAAGGCATACAGAGCTGGGTTTTTCTGGCCAACGGTGAAGAAAGATGCTGAAGATATCATCAAGAGATGTCAGGGCTGTCAGTTTTTTGCTCGTCAAGCCCATGTCCCAGCACATGAACTCCGCATGATTCCATTATCCTGGCCTTTTGCCTGTTGGGGCCTGGACTTGGTTGGTCCTCTAACCAAAGCCCCTGGTGGTTTCGAGTGGCTCATTGTTGCCATCGACAAGTTCACCAAGTGGATTGAAGCGCAACCCCTAGTCAATCCAATGGCTGACAACTTAATCAAATTCTTTGATGGAATCATTCATCGATTTGGCATACCTCACGAGATCATTACATACTTGGGCTCTGTTTTCACAAGCGAAGCATTTCAAGATTACTGCGAAAAGTACTCGATTGAGACACATTACGCTTCAGTTGCTCATCCAAAGGCCAACAGACAAGTCGAGAAAGCCAATGGCTTGCTACTGCAGGGTTTGAAGCCTAGACTCTATGAACCACTCAAGAAATATGGTGGAAAGTGGGCTCAAGAATTACCAGCGGTACTCTGGGGGCTCCGCACACAGCCAAGTCGTGCGACAGGGCAAACCCCTTATTTCTTAGTCTATGGATCTGAAGCAGTCCTACCTGTTGATCTTCTTTGGCAGGCACCACGCCTGGAGAATTATGACGAACAAGTCGCTCAACAGGAACGTTTTCTTGATGTCGATGGCATCAAAGAAGCTCGGGTAGCGGCTCTTATTCAAAACACTCGTTACCTCGAGGGCTTACGGCGTTATCATCAACGCTCTGTCCAGCCTCGTTCCTTTGTCATAGGAGACTTGGTATTACGGCGAATACAGAAGACAGATGGCTTGCATAAGCTCATGTCTCGCTGGGAAGGTCCATTCATTGTAAAACAAGTCCTTGGGGCTGGAACATATCGCCTACAAACTCAAGAAGGCGAAGATTTGCCAAATGTCTGGAACATTGAGCATCTACGAAAGTTCTATCCATAGCAGTGGATTACAGAACTATACCATGTACCTTTTTTGATCTTCAAGACATCAATAAAGTTATATTTTTACTCGCGCATAACCCTGTGTTCAAATCTCATTTTATTTCATTCAAATATCAGGGACATTTGTGTTCACAACAACTCAAAAGATGCCACGACTATTTTTTTCACAAAAGCAGGCATCAAGCCTTAGAAGTCCTGGTTAAACTACACCTGCCTACACATGGTAGTTGCTGTTAGTATCAAATATTTTGTTTCTACTGAAATCCGGCTCTAAGCTTCGTGCCGACTGCATCTGGTTTCAGTACTGTGCTTAACAGGAAATCATCAGATTCACTTTTTATACATTACATCCATATATTCATGCAGTATATAAGTATATACTACTTTTTTACGGCTCTGCATCAGCAACCAATCAATATATCTGTTTAAGCAATAATCTTTAACAGACTTAAGACCTTGGGTCTAGGCACCTTTGTACTTTTGCATGATTTCATTAGCCTGTTCCAAGATCATCTACAAGTCAAAAACAAATGACTTCAGGCTTTAAAAGTACTACAAGTACATCTCATACAATGAACATTCAAATTTATAAGCATTGTTACTTCCATTCCAAAGTAGCACAATTATATTGTTATATATTACATAGCAATCTCTCAGCAACAGCTTGTTTTTTACTTCTGGATTACAGAGTTTACAAATTCTTCAGCTAATGGCTCTGTTTCCTCTACTAGTGCTGTATATTGCTCTTCACTTGTACCAACTGGCAGATATTTCAGTTCAATCTTTGCAGCCGGGTTGTGTGCCTTGAACAAAGCCAATACTTTGCTTATGCAGTCTTTCAGGGTGGCCTTACAGAAGTCGCCGACTAGTTCTGGCACTTGGCGCAATCGCTCTGGCAGATATAAGTTGCCTGACCCTGCACCCTCCGGAATCAGCAAGTCCATGATTGGTTCCACAGCCTCTTCAATTTTCTTTCTTTCATCAAGTAGGTTATTCACTTCCTCTTGTTTAATTTGAGAAATCTTCAAGGCAGCGGCCAACTCTTTCTCCATGTTGGTACGAACTTTATGTTCCTTGGCGAAATTGGCATCTTTCCTATCAATCAGAGCCTTCAGCTTGGTAATATCATCAGCTTGGCGCTGTACCTGGTTATATCAGCTTGTAGTCTTGCCTTTTTCTTCAGTCAGCTTTTTCTTCAAATCTGTGCATAGTAGGTTATATTTTTCAGTACTGATTATTAGTATAAATACTTTACATTAAGTATAGAATACTTACCAGTAGTTTCTTTGTTCAAATTTATCACACGGGTCTCCAATTTACCCTTGATATCAACAAGGCTGTCATTTTGCCTCTGGAGTGCTTGAATTTCTTCCTTGTGCTCCGCTTGGGCTTTCTCGAGTTCTTCACGAGCCTTCACCCAGTCGGCTTCTAACTCGCGAATCCGAGCTGAAAATTTAGCATCTCCAGGCTTTTCGACTAGTTCGACCAGTGCCTGTGCATTTTTCTATTATGACAATTTTATCTATGTTCCTGAATTCACAAGTAAGGTACACCAGTTTCTTACCAAAGCTAGTTGCAGGTGGTTGCGCAGTTCATAGGCTTCATCCTTCACGGATTTTCCCTGTACTTCAACCTGAACAGGAACATAGTTAACAATATTAATCAAGTTTTTACTCATGCAAACAACGAAATACATTTTTTGAGTACTTACATTTTCAAGTCTTTCGCCTGGTATTTGCTCACACAGCACTCTCTCGAGTTGCTCTGTTTCTTGTATTTCTTCATCCTGCAGAATGCGATTCAAGTCGATATTACAATAAATGCAATAAGGAGTAACATTACTACAATTTTAGTTCAAGGAGTACCTTGTCCAAAGAAGATTCATCAATATTGACAGTTTTCGCTGGTGATTCGACTCCTTCAGCGGAGCCAGCCGGAGCAATGAGGACAGTATCTTGTGGCGGAAGATCATCATTGGTTATGTTGGCTTGATCATCAGGGACACTAACCACCAACTGCCTCGAAGCTTCAGTATCATCATGAGCAGCGCTCTCGGTTGGAGTTGTTGTGGCAGCTTCCAACTGAAGCCTTGGCGGATTTTTAACATTGGCTTCAACAACAGCCGCTTCTTCAGTTCCTTCTTGTTGGACAGTCTTCACGACTGCTTCTTTGTGTGACCTGTTAGTCATAAAAACTATAAGCATACATCTACAATTCAAAAAGTCAGAGTCAAGACATTAGGGGACAATATTCTACTTACTCCTTGGGTGGTTCAGGAGCCTTCAGAGGCTGGAATTGGAACTTCAGCAGAGGTTTCATCCGCCTGGAGCTGGTAGTACTTTCAGAAGGAGTACTTCCCAAAGCGCTTGAAGAAGATGAACCTTGAGGAGTAGAGAGCCTATGTGACAGCTTGATGCGCTTGGATGGATCATCATATGGTACGACATCATCAGATCTTGTCGACTGACTCCGAGTGGATCATTTTCTCCTAGCAGTTATTGGTAGATCAGGAGCAGCTACAAGATACAAATATAAGCAATAACGTTTTCAACATCAACAAGTACTGCTTTTGAGTACTCAGGATACTTGCAGTCAACTTGTGGTGGCGCGCTGATGTCAGAATTTTCCATGGCCTCGTCATCACTGCGGACATCGACAGCTTTATCACTAAGAGTCTTCTGAGATGAACTCTTAGCGAGTTCTTCCCATTCATCGGGGGCAATTAGATCTTGTGGTTCAGCCTGTATTGATCAAGACAATCAGGGTTCTTATTTATAAAACATCAAATGACTCAAAGTATTCAAGATTTGGGACATTACCTCCAACAGTGGTTGTTCACTAGACAATTCTCCAAAAAGGACAGGTTTTTCATGAACACCAGTAGACATCTTATTCAGCCGCATGAGGACAGTCTCATCAGAGATATCCTCGGGAGCCATTCGTGATGGATCAGTAATTCCTTCATACTGAAATCCAAGATGGACCCTCTCCCGCAGAGGTTGCACCCTTCGCTTCATGAAGCTGAAGGCAATCCCAACGCCAGTCAAGCCTTTTTCCTTCAGAAATTGTACCCGCTTCAGTAATGCGGGCACATCCTTGGCTTCCTCAGCAGAGGGGCGGGAGTTCCAGTTCTCTTGGACCTTGGGGTACCATCCATCTTTTTCAGGACAACTCAAAGAATGATTTCCTGCTGTTTTTTAAGATATCCAAGTAAATTAAGGATACTAGTAACAGAATCGACTAGTGTATTTGAATTTACAAGAGATTTGAAGTACACTTACCAATGGTGAACCATTTGCTCTTCCAGTCGCCACAGGAATCCATGATTGGCATATCAAACCACTTCGCTTTCATTTTCTGGCGAAATTGGACGTCAGCTCCTCCAACAACTTCTGTTCTTATATGGGTTGGTTGTGGTTTGATATGGTATAGTGTGCGGAACAAAGGGAGGCTAGGTTCTATACCAAGAAATGCTTCACAAGCATGAACAAAGACAGAGATATATAAAATCCCGTTGGGATTAAGATGATGCAGTTGCAAGCCATAGAAACCAAGGAGATTTTTGAAAAAAGCAGAGATTGGCAAGCCAACTCCACGTTCACAGAAGGATATGAAAAGAGGAATTTCTTGGTTATTTTCAGTTGGGAATTCTTGATTCCAACAAGATTTCCACTCAAGGGAAGCTTGGTCAAGAAGCAAACCTTGTTCCACCAAGCTACTTAACTCATCAGAGTTGGCCGCGCATCTCTTCCAAGCTACGGCAGGTGATGGTGGATCAGCTAATGTCGGCTTCATCAAAGGATCCGGAAGTGTTGATTTTCTTCTGCCACCCCTCAGAGATCCAGGGTTTCTAGTTCCCCTTCCTGCGCCTCTCCCTCGCGAAGACATTGCAGAGCGATTCACTGCCTTGGATTTCTCTCGCATTCACTGATTGCACAAGCTCGGGGGCTACCCTAGGCTGATCTTACGCACAAAGGTGTGATTGGTGATTGGCGAGGAAAGGGAGAGATTTCGGGCTCAGAGGTGTAGAGTTGAAGACGAATGAAGTGATCCATACAATGAAGTTCAGCAGATCTATATAATACATGGTTAGGGTTACTGTGCACTACAGTGCGGCGGCGTATCGCATCCTGATTTCCCGCCTATTTTTTCGAGATAACATTCCCTCATCAGTTAACGGAGCAAAATCCGAAAGTTCAGTTAGGCAACAGATTACAGAAGATTTATCCTGATCTTTAAACCAAAGATATTTGCTTTAAAGCTCGGGGGTTGCTAGCGGATAATCCGGGATTTGATTTCCGAAATTTAAGGAATAATTACTTGCAGACCTTCGACTAGTTTTCATGAAACTACTCGAAGCTCAGGGGCTACACCCAATGGGTGCACCTACTCGGTGCACACCATTGAACTACTCAAAATAAAGACAGAAGATTGCTTTTGAACATCCGACTACTTCAAAAGTACTCGGAGGCTCGGGGGCTACACCCATTGGGTGCATCAAAAGATGCACTCCAATGGAACTACTCGTCAAGAGAAAATTGAGCGTCTTGAGCTTAGCTCCAGTTATTCAAGATTTGAAGCAAAGGCGCAAGATGCTCGGGGGCTTGTGGGACCAGGATCCCTAGGGCCACTTATCCAGAAGATTAATCTACTCGGCAGAGAGGAGTTTGATCTGACTACTTCAAACCAGTCGGCTATGGTGCAAGACGGCGTAGTAGATTGGAATAACTAGTCGTGTACTGATAGGAAACTCCCCAAAGCATCATGTTATAGTTATCCATGTTGTATACGACTAGGATTGTACAAACCGACTTGTAACCCTGCCTCCCAGACTATATAAGGCGAGGCAGGGACCCCCCTCAAAACCAAGTAACACCACACGTGCAATACATTCAAGCACACAAGACGTAGGGTATTACGCTATTCGCGGCCCGAACCTGTCTAAATTGTGTTGTTCGTGTACTTTCGCTCCTAGAACTCGGCGAGACCCACACAAATCTACTCCCTGGGGTATCCCCAGTTAGACGTGCTCGACATAATTCGTCGATAGCCCCACACAGCTTCGTCTATGCGTGAAAATACTATGTAACCTATGCAAGTTTTTTTATAAATTTTTAGGTGTTTGAGATTGATATTATAGTATAATAGATAAGATCGGGTGGATGAGCAAGCTAACAATATAACCTAGATGAAGGATCATTTCTTATCCACCCTATCTGATAAATCCATAATTGTTAAATCCGATAATGTAAAAATATCGAGTTACTGTTTGCTTGTTGTTAAATCAATTATAAAAAAAATATTGAGTATAACATCAAATGTAGATATCTCCAGTTCGAATCCTATTTACGAATTGTTCATTATACTTATATTGTTTTCTCTTCATATAGTTTGTAAAAGGCATTGGGGTGTTTTTTCTCATACTTCACAGGGGGTGTTTAGTGTATTATCGAGAAACTGAGAAGTGATGCACATGTATCCAATGGTTTGATTTGACGTCCACATGTCCATCGTAAAGGAAACACGACTGGTAGTACTTTTAAAACCATCTTGGAGTGCTTGTTTTTGTTCTTGAAATACCTTCAAACAGTCCTTTGTGATGGTACTTGAGATTCTTCTAAAAACAGGTTCAGGCTACAGACAAATTTTTAAAAGCCATCATAATCAACAATTGAGAGCGGTAGACCATGGAGTGAGATCATTCGAGTTGTTAGCTCTTTTCTAGACACATCCTGACTAAATCTCCAGTTTTCCAAAGCAACTCCTTCAGGAGACATTACAACAGACTTAACCTGTCGGGCAACATTTTTCACACTTTGTCTAACCTTACATCTTTTCAAATGAGTGATCATAGCACTGTTTCCTGCTCCTCGCTTAGCACTGATTTCAACAATACAGTGAACACATTGTCCTTTTGTCACGATACCAGCCACACGGATTTTTCTGAATTCTTTCCAAACTTTGGATCTGAATTGCCTATTCTCCTCTCTATGTATGAAACCATCAATCATTTCTGAACCAATTTGTCCCTCAACATGGCCGACACTACCATCTTCATCCATGTACTCTTGCTCCCAATCGTAACCAAAATAGTCAGCACGCTCATCCTCCTAATAGTTACCAAAATTCTCAGCAAGCTCATCCTCTTCAACTTACAAGGATGGACGTGTAGCACAAATATTCTGTTCCTTTGTATCATTGTTGGGTAGTACCTGCTGCTTCTCTATGTCAGTGCAATCTGCTCCTTCAACTTCTAGAGCATTTGATGGATGAGACCGATTTTTCTGCTTTCCTCCACTGTTGAGTATCTGTTGGACGAGAGATTCTCTTTCGCTTTGTACTCCCACTTGTCTGCATTCCTTGAACTCCATGGGGATAAGGTATATACATCATCCTCTCACTCCCACCTTGCTAAAACAAGTAAAGAAAAATACGCATCCAGGTGAGGTCGTTGAGTAACCTCAAAATGTAGCTAATAATCTCGTGTCGTCCAGTATCTATTGTCTGAATTTTCATTTCAACTTCATGGTGTTCTATAGCGGCTGGAACAATAAGTTACAATGATAGATATACAACTAAAAATCAGGGGTATATGTGAGCTTCGTAAGTCATTAGTGGTGCTGGGAAGGATCTAACCAGATTATAAAATGTCCTTTTCAGAATTGCAGACCTATAATTAAAACTTCAATTGACAGTGAGTATTAAAATATGTGTATTGCAATGCCAACTATATATAGCTGAATCCAATTGTCTCGTATTGTTTCATCACATAAGAATTCAATTGTCTCGTATTGGTAACAATTCAATCTCCCAAGTTTTGACCATCAAGAAAAAAAAAGAAACGAAACACATCTGCTCCCTGGAGGCCGCGGCAGCGGCGCTGCACAGGGAGAGCGACGTCTATAGGGTTGGTTCGCGGCTGTTGGGGCTCGGCGGCGGCATCCCCAATTGCTAGTGGTCGAAATTGGTGCCCGATGAGGTCCCTATCCGGAATTAGGACCTGGACAGGCGAGACATGCAAGGAGAAGTAAAAGAGGTTGCTAATTAACAGCGGGAAAATCATTCTTCCCTAATCAACAAGTGAGCTGCTCCAAAACATCCCTCTCGCACAAGAAAACGAGAAGGACAGAGGTGCGAGGGAGCCCTCACCGTACCGACGAGGCGAGGAGCTTGCCGCCGAGAAAGCGCCGCCCGCTGCCCTTGTACGGAAAGGAATAACCGACCACCAGTGCTCCAAGAGAAGGATCGAACCCTCGACCCTAAGGTTCGAGTGCGTTCGAACCGTTGACCCTAATGGATCAAAATAGGAGCCAATAGGTTTATTTTCTTGGTCCGGTTCGGCGAACCGACCCGCACCACCCCCGTCTTGATACATGAATGCTGCGTCGTCCATATTCATCCAGTGACGTCCGCGCGCGTAAACACCTACTACAGCAAGACGTGCCAAGCCGCCATGCCCGCCTATACGTCCAGCGATGAAGAATCCTGTGCCCCCCGGGGGACTGTCCCATGCGGAACCGAGAGCAAGAAACACACGATCGGTCCGTCCAAGGACAAGAAACCGGCCGGGACGGACGCCACCGCGCGCGCCGTGCCGAGGTGAGAGTGCGTGCCACGTACACAGGACACAGCAGCTGCTAGCTATTGCACCTGGACTAGACGGCCCTGATGCATGACGTCCCTTCCGTCCCTCCTCATCACCTCTCACTCACTTTGGAGCGGCGTGTCTGCTGCGTAGGAGATAGCTGCTAGCTAGGCCGGAGGTTGTGATCTGACCGGCTGCTGGCTGGTGAGTGGTGACCCGAATGATCAGCTCGAGTGTGTGCGTGTGTGTTCGATGACTCAACAAGCTCTGCAACAAAGGCGACCCGACGGGGCTCTAGTGAACAAAGCGGCGCACCAAATCCATCGAGCCGTCATCAGCCCGGCCGTCACGACATCCCAACCGCGCCACTTCGCCCTGCCTGGGCTCCGCGATCTCGCATAAGAAAAGCACGCGGGAGCGGGGCAAAACCGCAAAAGCAGAGCAGCAACGGACGCGACGCGACGCGCGCGCCTGCCTGCCTCACCGTCCTCCTCTCCCTGCCGGTGCGCGTGCTCTGCCTCTCTGGCCGGGCTTAGCTTCGTCGTGCGGTCACCACCCCCACCAACTGCTCTATAAACCGCAACTCCTCGCGTTGTCTCCTGCGGGCGGTTGCGCATGCATTCTGCTTCTTCTGCTGCTGCGACTCCACTTCTTCCTCCTCCTTCCGTCGCCGACTCGCCGTGCACCTTGGTTAGTTAGCCAGTAGTTGCTTCTCGGATGGATTGCGGCCGATCGGGCGGAACGATGGGAGACGGCGGCAAGGACGTGACGGCGGCGGGTCAGGCCGGCGAAATGGCGGATCCGGCGGCGTCGTGGCGGCTCAACGTCAGCGACTTCCACATGCCGGAACGGCCCAAGGAGCCGCCCTTCGTCACCAGGGTCTTCCTCCGCAGCCACGGTGCGCACGGTAACCCTGAACTTGCTCCTCCCTTCTAGTCCTCCACTTGCTCAAGTACTCCTAATCTCCTATACATCCTGCAATATCATTCAGTTCGATCGACAGAATAAAAGCAAGTTTAATTATTTCTCATTGCCATGCCATGCAACAACGCTGCATTTCTCTCGAGTCGATCGTTCAGTAGCAAGCACCTCACCTCTCGTGATCGCCGGTCCGCGTCATGACAAATTGATCCAGTTGGGTGCTGGGAGCGGCGGAAACTGACTGAAACAGCTAGCACTACTACACGTACTAGGCAGAGATATTCGCTAGTGATCTCAGTTAGTTAACTCCAAGATAATACCACCAAAAGAGACCATGGCACACCGGCGATGGTAACAACAAACGGGAATGGTGCTTTATTAGTGCAGTCCCATGCGGACTGAATATACTTTTGAGATCTTTTTCACCGCTTTTGAGCAGCCAACCATCAAGCGCCCCTTGCATTGTACAGAACACTTCTGGGAAAGAATAAAACTAGCGGTAGTTCGTTATATACTTGATTCATATATAACACCAAGTAATAAATATAATAACGGAAAAAAAGAGAAGGCATCAGTATAGTTTTGACTGTTGCTTGTACTTGATGACGCAAGGCGATGCTCCGCTCGTTCCAGACTTCTAGTGATTTTTTCTTATTTCCATTTTTACGTTTTAAGCTGTAAAAGTGACTTACTTTGATATTCTTCCTCTTTCCATTGTAAATTAAATCTTAGTGTTTTGTCAGGACCTGCGAAATGGTACAGTATAATTTACCCGGAAGATAGTTTGAAAACGTTATAGTTTCCTTATGCCTTTCTACTGATTGAACACGCATATATGCTCCAGAAAGCAGTCCTTCATCATATATAGTCGGTCAGAAGTAAAAAAGTTAAAATAAAAGGGGTCCAGTAACCGAACTCGCGTGAAATTTCGTCGAACATTGGTGTTGGCCCCTGATGAGGGGAATGAAATGAAAAGAGTATGTGGTGGGGTCTCCAGACTCCAGCTGCATGCAAGCCAAACCTATACAGCTACTATACTACTGTAGTACTTTTCTTCTTGTTCCTGACCGGAACCTAGGCAGCGTTGTTAAGTTTCAATTTGAAGTCCTGGTCTTGTTAGCCATGACACGGTCGAGGGCATCTCTGTGGGGACTATTCTTTTAGCCTGGCAATCACACAAGACGAATATTTCGATAGGGTCGCACAAGACGACTATGACGTCGCTTGGAGCGGGAAAAAAATCCAGTCGTGTCTGTGCGGCAAACTAAACAAACCAAATAAATCTGTCGGAGAACTTGAGCCGGTACGCAACGAGGATTTCTCGTCCGGGCCTGCCGCGTCGGTCTCCCGATCCTCTGCTTCCACGTACGCAGCATGCACGACTCGCTTAGCGTGCACGCACGCAAACACGGCAGCCTTCCCCAGATTTGGCGACGCACGCACGCGTGTCTTATTCGTGCGAGCAAACAAAGGTTGTGATCAGGAGTCAAGTGAGGATCCGTGTAAAATGCCGGAAGGTAGTGTTAGGAAACGTAAACAAGAGACTGCAGATAGATAGGTGAATTGTTCTGTTCTTTCTATTGATCTCAAGCTCCCTTTATACAGGGAGATTACATGGTAACTCAAGGGCCTCAACATAATGTAATACATGAATGTTTTACAGCAATATATCCTCTTCATTGCATAGATAGTGCTATCTGTTTATGTTGGTGGAGCCTGTTCATTTCCCCCTGCTAATGGTCATTGAGGCTGCCACCATGGTATTCATGGCCATAACCATGAATAGCTGCCAATGGCTTGCACCTCAAGGCTGCTGCTTTGATGAGGTCAAAACTGAAGACCTTTTATCTTCTCAACACTCCCCCTTTTGATCGAGTCCATTTTGAGATCAATATGTTGTTTAGTTCCTTTAAAAACCATGTGGGAAAAAATAGGAATAATTTGTCTAGTGATAAACCTGTAAGGTTCCATGAGTGATCTATGTCTTGATTCATCTCTAGAAAAACCCCGGTGGGGAAAACACAAGATGAGACATATGCTTGAATTAATCATTGTATCATAAAAACTTTGTATGAGAAAACCTGAGGGTAAAAACTCACAAAAGAAAAGTGACACAATGTGATGCGTCTAACAGGATCAATCATTCAGAGAGTCTCCCCCTGAAGCTTGCAAGTCTCTAAGCTGTCTCATACCAATTCCCTTGACACATTTCTCGAACGAGGATGTAGGTAGAGACTTAGTGAAGAGATCTGCCAGATTATCGCATGACTTTGTTTGTAAGATGTTTATTTCTCCACCTTGCTGAAGCTGGTGGGGATAAAACAACTTAGGAGCAATGTGTTTGGTGATATTGCTCTTGATGTAGCCCGTTTGCATCTGTGTAATACAAACAGCATTATCTTCATAGATAATGGTAGGTGATTCTGAGGAACCAATGCCACATGATTGCTCAATGTGGCTTATCATTCTGCGGAGCCACACGCATTCACGTGATGCCTCAAATAGTGCAATTATCTCAGAATGATTTGTGGAGGTAGCCACTAATGTTTGTTTAGATGACTTCCATGATATGGCTGTTCCTCCATGAAGGAATACAAAACCTGTTTGTGATCTGGCATTGTGGGGATCAGACATATAGCCAGCATCCAGCATCAGTGTATCCATTTAAGCTAGGATCATTAGTTTTCTGAAAGAATAACCCAAGATCTCTAGTGCCATTTAAGTACCTAAGGATTTGTTTTCCTCCGGTCCAATGACGTTTAGTTGGGGCAGCACTATGTCTTGCCAACAGATTCACTGCGAATGCAATGTCAGGCCTGGTGCTGTTTGCAAGGTACATTAGTGCTCCGATGAGACTGAGATAAGGGAACTCTGATCCCAATATCTCTTCTCCTTCCTCCCGTGGTCTGAAAATGTCTTTTTCTTTTTCGAGAGATCGAACCACCATGGGAGTCTTACTTGGATAGGCTTTGTCCATATTGAATTTCTCCAATAATTTCTGGACATAAACAAATTGATGCACTAGGATTCCAGAGTGAAGGTGCTCGATTTGCAAACCTAAGCAAAATCTGGTTTTACCCAAATCCTTCATCTCAAACTCCGTCCTGAGATGATTGCGGGCTTCGTCAATATCTTGTGTGTTGCCAATGATATTCAAATCATCTAGATACACTGATATGATACAAAATCCCGTGGATGATCTTTTGATAAAGACGCATGGACAATCATCATTGTTGGAGTAACCCTTCTGTAGAAGGTACTCACTCAGCTGGTTGTACCACATTCTTCCCGATTGTTTAAGACCATAGAGTGATCTTTTGAGTTTTACACAATACATGTTGCGATTTGCGTTTCCATTCGGTATAGAGATCCCATCCGGGACCTTCATATATATGTCCGAATCTAGCGACCCATATAAGTATGCGGTCACGACATCCATCAACTGCATAGATAGATGCTTTTGAATTGCCAGAGATATTAAATATCGGAACGTAATTCCACTCATGACCGGAGAGTATGTTTCATTGAAATCAATGTCGGGTCTCTGCGTGAACCCTTGTGCTACAAGCCTCGCCTTATATCTCACCACCTCATTTTTCTCATTCCGTTTTCGGATGAAAACCCATTTGAAACCCACAGGGAAGGTTTTAGGAGGTGTAGGTATCACTGATGAGAATACCTCTCTTTTATTGAGGGAAGCTAACTCTGCTTCAATTGCTTCCTTCCACTTGTTCCAGTCCGAGCACTGTTTGCACTCTACCATGGATTTTGGATCTGGATCATTTTGGATGGTTTCTGCAACTAATGAGGCAAAGTATGTGTCGACAATTGTAGTCTTACGATCGAATGATTCTCCGGAATCAATATAGTTTATGGAAATTTCATTTACCCTTGATGACGGCTCGGTATTTCCCAATACGATGGCGTCAGGGCGTTCCAATGTCCCATCATCAAAAATTGAGTGCACTGTTGATGTGGGAGGTGGACTGTGTAAATCCACTCGGTGTCTCTCAACTTGAGGTTGAGTTTCATTTACTGTGTCAGGGGATTTATTCCTCTGTTTCCTCGTGCGCTTGCGAGGATTTGCCGTACTTCTCCCACTCTCTTTTGAGGTAGGGAGTTGAACAGTTTTATTTGGTACCTCTATTCTTTCCGGCACATTTCTTGCGGGAATATATGATTTATTGACACTTTTGCTCACAGTAAACGAGTCTGGCAAATTATTTGCAGCATTTTGCAAATTAATGATCCTTTGAACTTGAAGTTCGGATTCTGAGGTACGAGGATCCTCCTTTAGGGTGTCTATGGCATCCTAATTTATTTCCGGGCATTCAGTGTGATACTTGAATTCTCCCCCTAATGCCGGGAAATGTTCTTCATTGAAGATACAATCAGCGAACCGGGCTGTGAGTAAATCCCCTGTAAGGGGCTCCAGGTATTTAATGATTGACGGAGATAAATACCCCATGTAAATCCCCATTTTCCTGTGAGGGCCCATTGATGTACGCTTTGGTGGTGAGATCGGTACGTATACGGCGCAACCGAATTTCCGCAGATGAGAAATACTAGGAGGATCACCACGAACCAACTGCAGCGGGAAAGCTGTATGGTATGCAGTTGGACGCAATTGTATAAGGTCACCAGCGTGTAACACTGCGTGACCCCAACATGAGGTTGGTAGGTTGCAATCTTGCAATAGTGGTCTAGCAATAAGCTTTATTCTCTTGATGAGAGATTCAGCTAAACCATTCTGAGTATGAACATATGGTACATAATGTTGGACTTCAATTCCTAAGGCCATACAATAATCATTGAAGGCTTTGGAAGAAAATTCTGCAGCGTTATCCCATCTGATAGATTTTATCTGGTGTTCAGGCTGACTGGCTTTAAGTCTGATGACTTGTGCAATCAATTTTGCGAAGGCATGGTTCCGTGTCGATAATAGACACACATGAGACCATCTTGTGGATGCATCTATTAAGACCATGAAGTACCTGAATGGTCCAGACAAAGGTTGAATGGGACCGCGTATGTCACCTTGAATGCGTTCAAGGAACTTGAGTGGTTCAGTCTTTATCTTGAGATATGAGGGTCTCAAAATTAATTTCCCAATTGCACATGAGGTGCACATAAAATCTGAGGATTCTGGGAATTTTTTGTCGCTCATACCATGTCCACTTGAATTGCCTATGAATTTTCTCATCATCCCGATGCCGGGATGGCCAAGGCGTTCATGCCAAGTTTTGAATGTATCCACATTCTGAAAAATCACCTTGTATGCAACGTGTGGTACGGGTTTGATATATGTGTAGTACAATCCAGATGGGACAGAAGGCACCTTTTCAAGTGTTTGTTTGCCATATCCGGTGTCTTTGGTCAAGAGGAGGAACTCCGCATTGTTTTCCGCATGTGTTTCCACATGAATCCCGTTGTTTCGGATATCTCTAAAACTTAGTAGGGTACGAGTTGAATTGGGATACAATAATGCTTCCTCGATATGTACTTGTGTACCCATTGGAAGTATGATAGTGGCTCTACCAGAACCAACAATCATAGCATCGCGGCCCGCGATGGTCAAAACTTGCTCTTCTCTCTTTGTGAGAGTTTGGAAAAATTTGACTTCCCTAAGTATAGAGTTAGTGGTACAACTGTCCACTAGGCACATCTCTTCCTCCATTGAATTGACTCCCGTAACAATCTATATAATGCAGAATTTAAACTTATAAAAATAATGCAAAAATATAGAAGGCACATAACATAAATATTAAGATAGCAGTAGCAACATCATGTTTCGGATTACAAGCACTTTATTTGCAGAATTTAAATTCTAATGCTATGAAGCCTATTTGAGGTCTCCAAAAATGTCGTTGGAAGCAAATTCCACGAGCATGTCGTCGATGTCCAGAGAGTTGTCCTCTTCATTTGATGGAGTCTTTGTGTTGCTTGGTCCCGCTCCATGAGGGATAGGTTCCACAGCTTCAGTCTCCAGCTCTTGAGAGGCGAAGTGAGCTTCAAACTTCTGGGAGTTTGGTGTACGACCCATGGACTTCATGTATAGATCAACCAAGTGTTTTGGAGTTCTGCATTTCTTAGTGATATGATTGTTGCACCCACACCTGAAACAGGCGGTTTTGGTGCCACTATCATTTTTCGGCTTAGAAATGCCTTTCCCCTTAGAGATTTTCCCTTTTTGCTTGTTGGCTCTCTTGCGCTTCCCTTGGCCTGAAGAATTTCCAGTCTGTTTTGGTCCTGATGGTCCATCTTTCTGCGCATTGGCATGTACTTCAGGTAGTGGAAGAGTCCCCAACGGACGTTGGGATGAGTTCCACACAGTGAGCTCATGATTCTTTTCTGCCTGTTTCAATGTCTGAATGAGCTCAGAATAGACTGTGAAATTCTTCTCCCGGTATTGTTGAGTGAGGATCCTTTCTGATGGGAGCATTGTAGAAAGAGTTTTCTCAATTTTCTCCTCGTCAGAAGGTTCTTTCTCACAAAACCGAAGCCTGGAGCAAATCTTATGAACAACATGATTGTAGTCGTCCACAGTTTTGAAATCTTGTATACGAAGATGATTCCACTCATGCGTTGCCGCAGGGAGGATAATCTTTTTATGCTGTTCATAGCGATTTCTAAGAGCTGTCCACAAAGCAAGTGGGTCCTCCTCATTGTTATACTCCATTTTCAAATCCGGATGGATATGTTGCCTTATGATTCTTAAGGCGGAGTATTTGGACATGTTAGAGGGGGCAACTCCTCCTGCAACTGTTTCATCTATACATCTATAGTCCTTCAGTCGACAGTTCCACTTTGATGTCCATCGTCCATGCGGGAAAATTGGAGCCATCAATAGCAAGTACATCGAACTTTGTTTTTGCCATCTCACCTACATTATGAGTGCCAAAAATTTTGAGAAATTATGGCATTTTTATGCAATTGTGCAATAATTCAAAATGAGTTTGAACAAAATAATCTCAATTGAATAGCACGTGGACGTCGCATGATCAAATAGCTCGATATTCAATTTTCCATAGTATAAGAGTCATAATCGGGTAATCACTATTCAAAATAGTGTAGATCCCTCGGTGGTTTTGAATTCCACTTTGATATATGACCAACTTTGGTAAAAGAATAGAGGAATTTTATTAGCGTGTGCCAAAAATAATTCTGAGTTCGAGGGATAAGCGCTATACTAAGGTATGCGAAAATCCATATGATCCCAAACTTTGAAGAATTTTACTTTCAATTTAGAGATCGAATTGCATAAAATAAATTAAAGTAGGGCGAGAAAATTAAATTTGCAATACAGTAAACTTGTAAAATAAAATACATGGAAATGCAAGTGCTGAATATAACATTTATTCATTGCAGTGTAACTGCGGAATGTAAATAGACCAAAGTTCATGGACTGAAATGTAAATTTCAAAGGAAATAACATCTGGAAATTGTAAAACAAAATTTATTGGGCCCACTGCCGCTTTGGGCCCGTGAGGGGCAAGGCGGGCGAGCGGTGCGGCTTGGGCTGGTGGGACGCTGAGGCCGGCCCACTACACCGCGGCCTATAACGGCCGGGGAGGGCGGGGGCGTTAGGGTTAAACCCACACCCGCCGCCTCCTCAGCTGCTTTCGGCCGCCGCCGTCCAAGCCTGCCGTCGCCGCCGTCGCCGATGCGCCGCCGCTGATGCGCCGATGCGCCGCCGCTGCCGTCGTTGATCCCGCCCCCGCGCTCCCCCTCCCCCGGGCCCCTTCGTCGCGCGCGCTCTCAGGCCTCCACCGCACCGGATGGTGGGGGGCTGCGGGCCTCGCCGCCGGTGGCGCTCCCGGCCGGGACATGCCCGGTCGGGATGAGGCGCCGGCGGAGGCCGGGGCGCGCGTTGGCCGCCGCAGCTGCGGTCAGGCGGCCGGGGTTACAGAGGGGCCGCCTGAGGCGGTGGTGGCGCTGGAGCCGCAAGCGCGGGCTCGGCGAAGCCGGGAGGCACCGTCGCGGCCACGGCCGCGCTGCTCGAGCCCTCACCGGTGCTGAGGTAGAACGGTGGGGCTCCACGGCGCGCGGCGATGGTGCCTCTGAGGAGGAACTCCGGTGGCGCGACTGGGGTCGGGGATGGCAGCGGTGTCGACGGCGAGTAGTCCGGCGAAGAAGGTGGAGTGGCGGCACGACGCGGTGGAGGCGTGCTCAGTCCAGCCGTGACGAGGGCAGTGGGCGGTGACCGCGTCGGGCATCTGCTGCGGCAGCCCGTCGGGCTGCATCCTCAGCCTCGCGGTCTATCCATGGGCGTCGCGGTGGCGTGGGGATGCCACCAGGATGCGTTGTGGTGCATCGCAGGTGTCCGGCATCACCGGTGGGCCACGCCGAGCAGCAAGGTCGCCAGAGTTGCTGCTGCCTGATGGAGAAGCCCGGCGAGCAGGAGCGCCATTGGCGTGGCGCCGTCCTCCTGAGGGAGGAGACCGGGGGCCATGGCCGGTGAAGCCAGCGCCACGACCCCTGCCGCGTTGAAGACGGCGGACGGGAGCTCGGAGGAGCGAGTCAACTTGATCGTGCACGAGGCGATGGAGTTGATGAGCGAGAAGGTGGCGGGGAAGGGAACCGGCGCGAACAGGGAAGCGGCGAGCCATCTTACCAAGTGCCGGTGATTCCTCTCTCCCTTGCTCTGTTGGTTAGAACCAAGTGCTGATGACGTGTTAGGAAATGTAAACAAGAGACTGTAGATAGGTGAATTGTTCTGTTCTTTCTATTGATCTCAAGCTCCCTTTATATAGGGAGATTACATGGCAACTCAAGGGCCTCAACATAATGTAATACATGAATGTTTTATAGCAATATATCCTCTTCATTGCATAGATAGTGCTATCTGTTTATGTTGGTGGAGCCTGTTCATTTCCCCCTGCTAATGGTCATTGAGGCTGCCACCATGGTATTCATGGCCATAACCATGAATAGCTGCCAATGGCTTGCACCTCAAGGCTGCTGCTTTGATGAGGTCAAAACTGAAGACCTTTTGTCTTCTCAACAGGTAGGAGTATACTAGAGTAGAACGCGTGCACCTGGACATGGCAACGGGAGCAAAAGCCCTTATCTTGGAGTGGAGCATTTTTTGCCGCAGGATAGTAGTACCTAAATGTGATTTGGGCAAAGACCATTTCTGTGGTAGGTGGCCTGGTGTTTCAGAGAGGTGGTCAAAACATAGCCGAAAGGCGTGCGCCGTCGTCAGAGTTTTTTCTTACATTTGTCGTCAGAGTTAAATTCGAAGTGCACCACAAACAGGATCTAGCTAAGACTGCTGATAATGATGCAAGCGCTGGCGGATAACCACTCCTAGACAACTCTAGATAACTAATACCGAACCAAGACGCAACAAGCCGCTTTCGGCAAGCTACATGAGCAAAACTATCCCACTGTCGCTTTCATCATGGAAACATCCAAGAAGCTGCGACATGTCCCGTCGCTGCTCTGTCATCTGTACCCGCCCGAACGGACGGGGCCGGTAACAACAACGCAAACTCTGTTACGTACTCCATCAGCAGCAAAGCGCCACCAAGATGCGCTCTAAACCTATGACATCTGCTAGTGAAAAGAATCTATCTAAGCCATTTTCTTTTGCGCTCGATCGATCAAGGCTTGGGGAAAAAAAAGGCTAAGTCAGATGTTGTGTCACGTAGACACGGTAGACGCGTACAGTGCGCCGTGGTGGAGGTATCATTCCGCCCGTCGGCGTTGCCGTCGACCGGTCGTCGTCGTCTTCGTCGCCATCTTGTTCACATCTATCTATCTTTGCTGGGTTTTCAATCTTAGCCTGGGAACCGGGATCTCCTCCTTTTTCTAAAGGCGCGCCCACTTTCCGTATCCAGCAGCAGCGAGACCGGAGTCGCTACAGCGCTCTGGCCCGGGCTCGCGCCCACGTCGCCGTCGCGAGCGCCGGCCCGGCGTGCTAGGTTGCGGGTTGCATCAGGCCGGGCGCACGTTGCCGGTGCCGTCTCCAATTCTGCCTCGCTCTCTTTCTCCCCGTGATTCTGCTTGGCTCCTGGATGAAGCAGATGAGATGGATGGCTCGCTAACCCAGCCGCGCGTCACGCGCGCGCCATGCGTCTGGAAACGGAAACTGTGGCTAAGGGAAAGGGATGGTATTCTTATTGGTATGGTAGGCAGAGCGAGCGGGAAGGAAACCGCCGAACCAACTGGGAAAGAGGCCAAGCCGATCGAGGACCCGACGCTTCGGGATTGGACAGCCACACGCGAGCGGCCGTGCCCATCAGCTCGGCGACACCGACGCCAAATGCAGCAAAGGAAAGAGGCCAAACGTGTCCCGTTGCGCCTGGCACCTTTCCGTTCGTGGGCACGCGCACGCGGGGGCCGATCGCTAGCTGATAAATCCTCCGAGGCCTTTGGCGGAGGAGCAACAGAGTTTATTGAGCTGCACGTACGCGGCCACGAGCTAGTAAGCAGGGTATCTAAGCTAAAAAGCCACAGCAGCCAGTTGATTCCGCGCAACGGCGGCGGGCGGCGACCATGGGGAGCCCCCCGAGCCAAGGACGCGGCGGCGGCGGCGACGGGAGCCGGGAGGAGGCCGGGTCGTGGCGGCTGCGCATGGACAACGGCTTCCAAGTCCCGGACCGGTTCCACCGCCAGCCGCCCTTCTACACCAGGATCTTCGGCGGCTCGCACGGTGCGCCCCCGGTTCTCTTTTGTCTCTTTCCATCGCCTTGTTTGTTTGCTTCCCTCCCTCCCTCCCTTCTGCCGTTTCTGTCTCTTCCTTCGCGCCTGGTGCTAGTATATGCTGCTGCTCCCGTTAGTAGAACAACGAGACTGGAAATCACAGCGAGATTATTGAGACCGAGCTCACACCTCGTTCGTTACCGATTTTATGGATTATTATAGCATTGGTTTCTTAAGTAAGAGCTGTGTTGTGTTCCTTTTTATATATGTAATAACTGTGACGCTCGACGCCATGGCCATGTTTAGTAGCCACTAAATCTGTTTCCACGACAATCTGGATGATGCAAGACTGTAGTAGTGCACTTTGGCTTTTCCCCCACTTTAAGTCTTCATCACAACCGTTCCACTAGCTTGCCATTTTTATCATACAGCTTATACAATATCCTTGCAGTGGACTAAACAATCCAACAGTCAAAGATGATCATACCATGCGTTAGCTCCCCCTAACAGGAGTCATTGTCAAGGCCTTAACCCACAAGCATTTACTGGTAAAGGAGAGCTGGAGAGCTACTCTTGATTCTGGGGGCAGAGGAAAGCAGTGCGGTTTTAGTATTGCATCGGAAAAGATGATCGAGACAACTCTGTCTCTGATGCTTTCAATTCGGGACACAAATGCTATTGCCTGATGTACCTGTCCTGTACTTCCTTTGGTAGCCTCTAATCGTCACTTTGCAGCAGAATGACATAACTATCAACCAGCACCTAAGTATGTCTATGTCCGGTCCTGCCTTTACCATAGTCAATGATAGATTGACCCATCCCAAATTACTGTGGCTGTATTTCAGACTTACCTGCGAAGCGGCTTCTTAAAATGCATCTGTGATCTTAGCCAACCGGTGTGTGATACTGGAACATGTGTACAGTCAGATGGTGATTGTTGTGCTTTGCACGCCCTTGATAAAAGCTGATATAGGCGTGCTAAATAATCCTTTGTTTCAAAAGCTTTTTATTTGGTTGATCAATGTTTTCCCTCATGTTCTGTTTTGTAGTGGACCACCTCATACACCTGACAAGTTCAGTTCCTAATTTCAGGGAAGCAGAGGAAGATCGCAAAGTACTACAAGAAGCAAGAGAACCTACTTAAGGATTTCAGCGAGATGGAGACCATGAATGAACTTGGTGGCTTAGATCAGAATGCCCCTACCGAGGTGAAATCCCATTCTACAGATTTACTGTAATGCAGTATCCAATTATGGAATATGCACCTATACACCCAATTGTGTTTTTCGTCCTTACAAGATACTGATTGAATCCTCTTCTTTTCTTAGGACGAGTTGAGGCAATTGGCAAAGAACGAAAGATTCGCTATTAACCTATCCAATATAATCAATCTGATCCTGTTTGTTACAAAAGTCGTTGCTTCTGCCGAAAGTTTATCCATGGCGGTGATAGCGTCGACCCTGGACTCCCTACTGGACCTTCTGTCAGGTTTCATCCTTTGGTTTACGGCACACGCTATGAAAAAGCCAAACAAGTACAACTATCCGATTGGGAAGAGGCGCATGCAGCCAGTGGTAAGGACCTTGATTGTTGAACTGAACCACTTTGGTACATCACAAATTTAAGAATATATCTGTTCTGCATGCATCACAAATGAAAACATACGCAGTTCTGAAAATTGTGGTCTTGTCCATTCTTCATTTCTTCAGAATCAGTTTACTGTCAAAGCATCTTCTTGTTGTCAGATTGCACACTACTGGTGTTGGTTCTGAATTCCACCATACCGGGATCATTCAGAGTTTCGACTTTTGTTCCCAGCAAACTGAATAAGTTGACATTCTTTTTTGTAGGGCATCATAGTCTTCGCATCAGTAATGGGCACACTGGGCTTCCAAGTGCTGATCGAATCAGGGCGCCAGCTCATCACGCAGGTACTTCTACATGATTCTGTGGTTCACCTTTCTCGCAACAACAAATCTTAGCACCGTCTCATTTGACTGCTGACACTAAACCCCTGCTGTCCAATTGCCCAACAGGAGCACGCGAATTTCCAGCTCAAGCAAGAGCTCTGGATGGTGGGCAGCATGTCCTCCGTCGCGGTCGTCAAGTTCTTCCTGATGCTCTACTGCCGGACGTTCAAGAACGAGATCGTTAGGGCCTACGCCCAGGACCACTTCTTCGACGTGATCACCAACTCCGTCGGCCTCGTCGCCGCGCTCCTCGCCGTCCGGTACAAATGGTGGATGGATCCCGTCGGCGCCATCCTGGTGAGCGAAGAACTAAATTCCAATGCAATTGCATTGCATGCCGTCAGTATAAGTAACCCTCCCTGACAGAGCTGTGAAAAACAAAACAAAATTAAATAAAAAAAACTACTGTTACCTGCAGATCGCGCTGTACACGATCACGACATGGGCGCGTACGGTGCTGGAGAACGTGGGGACGCTGATCGGCAAGTCGGCGCCGGCGGAGTACCTGACGAAGCTGACGTACCTGATCTGGAACCACCACGAGGAGATCAGGCACATCGACACGGTGAGGGCCTACACCTTCGGCACGCACTACTTCGTGGAGGTGGACATCGTGCTGCCGGGGGACATGCCGCTCAGCCAGGCGCACGACATCGGCGAGTCGCTGCAGGAGAAGCTCGAGCAGCTGCCGGAGGTCGAGCGGGCCTTCGTGCACGTCGACTTCGAGTTCACGCACCGGCCCGAGCACAAGGCAGAGGTCTGATTGCTGATTGCTTGGTTGGCTAGTATTCGGAGCTCTGTAGAGCTGCTGCAGATCTGATGGCATGTATTTGTAAGACGAACGCTACATCATTTGCGGCAGATCTCATTATTTACTGCTACTCTTATAAAAGGGCATCGAGATGTTTTGTCGTGTGATGAAAATTGGAATACCTTTTTTTTTGTAGTAGATTACCATGTCTTGAAAATTTCTCCTTGCATGCTGGGCACGAGCATGAATGAATCTGGTGAGGATGGTAGCAGATAGGCCTGCATATCTCAACAAGGCGCTACACAAGATTCTACGGACACGAATTGACCAGCGAAACCACCTTTCACGATGGACAGGAAGGCAACAAGGCAAACTGGAAACTAAAATTGCAACAGCACAAATGGGCTGTAGAACAGCGTAAGCGATGCTGTAGAAACATTTTCATGAGGCAATTTGTTTGGGGTATTAGTATGATGGGAAAAACAATGAGGGGGGATACAAAAAATACCCAATAGGCAGCCTAGAATTTATCACAGGATGACGAGAATCTGGATATGACTTCGTCACATCACTGGCAAAATTTTCTACTCCAAACCCAGAAACGAAAAATCCAATTCCAATTTCTAAACTTCAGCGATATAGTATTTCAATTTGAAAAACATATACGGGAGGCCAGACCATAAGGGCTGCTCATAATTCAGAGATAAATCTATAATACATGGTAGCCAGTAAGACGAATTCAAGTAACAGCACATATCATCATGACAGGCTACAGAATGCAGATTGCAGAAGTATCTTCAAGAAATTGTCCAGGATGCACGGACAGAAACATGATAGGTTCCAGTAGACTAACTCTAATTTCAAATTACTTATTCAGGCTTCAATTCGGGCCTGTCAAATGCTGCTATATTCTGAGGTTCACACTCTGGGCTGAAGAGCCGCACAAGCAGGGCTGACGTCGTGCTCACAGAGACAGCTCCACATGACGCCCACCTGAGACTCCTTGGAACTGTTATTCTTGGACCTGTAGAATAAAGACAAGGTCAGCAAAATGGTTTGAGTTCTGGGTTGAACCAAAGGACTTGCACAGTGAGAAAATTCAGCATGTACTGCTGACAGAAAAATTTTTTTGTACAAAAGATATATAAGGAGGTGATGATTGGATGGATAGGAATAATAACCATAGTGAAGGCGGCAGAGCACCCAGAAAGCCAGACCGCCACCAACAGAGAAAATGCCAGCCGTCTGCCGCATCAACCGCGTGCAGGGCTTTGACTCTGGCCGCATCACCTCCCCTTCTGACCATCCCAGTGCTCGACGAAGTGCCATCTTGATCCTTGGCTTCTTTGCTGATCAATATACTACTGATACGCTGAAGTTGTTTAGAGGTTCAGTTGTTCAGACTTTACAATGCAGCCTGGTTCCTGAAACGAGAGCAGTTAGGCTTGTGCTATTCCTTTCCTTTTCAAATAATATCAGATCATAGATTCACTAAATGTAAATCTGATCCTACAAATATAATCAGTGTGGATTTGCTACAGCTTGGGCAGTCTGGTAGGAGTAGGACTAATATACTTATGCAGCGATTTATCGTTTATTATCCATCTTGCTGAACACTGAGAAAATTATATATCATCTATCCAATTGATAGTTCTAATATCCAAACTCCTTTTCCAAACCAACAAAAAGAAGTGCTATGGAAGTCTGAAAAATCTTTCATCCATGGGCTTAATGCACAAGAATCAAACTTGCTGTTGTTCCCTACGGATGGTGTTCAATTGACTGTGAATGTGTGATCAAGAACGTGTGCATAAGAAACACCCATTCTGTAATAGATTTGAGAAAAGTAATATATCAGATGTCAAACTGCCATGGGTAAAACTGCAGATAATCAATGCACATTTAGTCATCGTCCGAACTGCATGTATATGGGAAATTAGAAGATGAAATATGAAAGGAAAGGATACAGAAGCAATCTGTATCCTTACTATCTATTCAGCTATTTGTAATCCAATGGAAATGGCAGCCAACGCTGGTTAAACAACAAATGGACCTCTGGCATGCTAGAGTAACAGCAATCTGCTCCAATTCCAAGCGGCCAGAGAAAAACCTTTTCCGCGAAGTTGCAGCATAAGCAGTTCAGGAAACCTAGTTTACCGAACTCCTATCAGTTACAGTTGATGCGGACCTAGTAAGTTCAGGATAAACAACCCATGGTTCCTCCAAGCAGCGTCGCACACCAGATGTTCGACGTATTGCCCCAGTAACCAATCGGCGCACAGATAACGATTGCTTCTTCCATGTAGCACCCGCGCGCCACAGCAACATCAAATCGACACAAATTAACGGGCACGGCGCGAAGAGCGAAGAAAACTGCTACTACGAGAAGGCCATGGCTCCGGGTGCCGAGGCTAGGTTACGTACCGCCGGCTTTGACGGTGGCTGGCGTTGTTCCCCTGCGGGCCGAGTAGTCCTCCCTGGAAAATCAAGCGGCTGCGAGGCTCGGTCGGATCGGGGGAGGGGAGGGATCCTCGCTTCAGCACGGGCGGCGCCGGCGACTCGACGAGAAGTAGCGGAGCCTAGTGGAAGTGGGGAATGGATCGCGACGGAGGGAGGAGCAGCAGCAGCCGTAATGGTGTGGCGGGCTCGCGGCCGAGTTGCTGGGCTGCCTGTGGGGAAACGAGGGCACCGTGGAAGCCCAAAACTAGATAGCCCAGTATCGTTTTTTTTAGAGGAGAGAGAGAGAGCAGCTCACTAGCTAGGTGAAGATGGGCTTGAGTGAGACTAGTGGGCTGGGCTGGGAAGGCGGCGTTGTTGGAGGCGGTTTCGCTCCGGGAATCCTATATGGCTTTCGGAAGTTTTTTTTAGCTAGTTGGCTTTTAATGTTTGAGATCCGTGCACATCGTATGAATGAATCAGATTATTGCGAGAGAAAAGCCAACGACGGTGAGAGAGGAGCACGTGGACAGCTGGTGGGACGTGATTCCATTTAGATTTCGATCTTTAATTTTAATTTTCTCTCAAACTGTAAATCATTTTTCAAATCCGTTTGAACCATGATATTCGTTAGAATTTATACGACAAAACAAGCTCTAATTTGAATATATTTCATATTTTTTGATAGTTTTTTAAAATCAACATTTGCCGAAAACAAGTTCAACATTTGTAATTTACTATTTCAACATTTTTTAGAAAATGTTGAGTTAGTTTTCTATAAATGTTGAACCAATATTGTTAAAATGTTGAATTGGGTTGATAAAAATGTTGAATCTGGTATCATAGGAAACTGTTGGAGGCTAATAAAATTTCATGTCAAAAAATATTCGAATACAGCTACGTGTGCGACTTTGTTTTCAACGGAATGAAAAAAGTCTCGTAGACGCACAGGTTACCCATAGATAGTATTAGTATGTTGGGCCTAAATGGGCCTCTAAGCCATGTTGCTTAACTAGCACATGGAAGCTATATAGGAGCCCCCGTTTCGCTCTCGCGCGAGCAGGCCGGAAACTCCAATCTGAAGACTGCCATTCGCTTTTCCCTGTCTGTCATGTATTGGCTCGTAGTCCAATGGTAGGACGGTTCAGTGAGACGCTATCTATCAGGGTTCAAATTAATTATGGTGCTCGCATCTTTTCCTGGGATTTTCCCGTCTACAACGAGGCGTCAATGGTGACTTCGAGAATCTTTAGATATGTCGGGTGCTCAGTTCTTCGGAGGTGCTCCTGGTGACTTCGGGAATCTTCAGATCTGCCGGATGCTCAGTCTTTCGGAGGTGTTCATAGAGGTAAGATTTATGTACGTGTATTCATCGGAGGTGGGTGTGCGTGCATCAAGTCAAGCTAGCTCCGATCCGGTACGTAGGCCAACCAAGGCTTATCCTGACCATAGCTCCTCCACACTCCACAACACGTACACAATGCTGAGTAACCACGCTTTTGTTTGGCTGGTGGCTGGTGCTAATTTATTCTGAGAGAAAAGTACCGTTGGCTGGTGACCGCTGACTGGTAGCTGATAAGCGAGACGAACAATGCGCAAATTTGTTTGTCAAGTTTTAACATTTTCCCCTTAGTCGATCGAGAGATGATTGCTAGATAGCTAAGCTAAATGACACTGATTTGTTGTCGAACTGGCCGTCCATCAGACAGGCAGAGCCCCGGCTGTGGCGGGGGGCCGTACGCCAGCGTCAGCCCCAAATGCGGCGGGCCACGGTGCACCGCGCCATCCCCAGCAATGCCTGTCTCATGTGTTCATGTGTGTGCACATCAACTTGCGCTGGCGCGCTGCGCCAATGCTAGCTAGCTCCAAATAACGCCAGCGATAGTTTAACCCTCATTACTGCCCTAAGCCGTACAGACCTAGCTGGTACGACAAGACTAAACAAATATCGGCACTGGATAGTCATAATCTACTATACAGAAGAGAAGTAACACTAACATTTGTAAATTACGTTAAGGGAAGCCGGCCGGAGTATGTAGTTTCGCTGAGGGATCATCAGGATTCAGGAATCCTCAGGAGGTGGTCCTTCCCGGGCACTGGTGGATGGTTCGGATTCCATGTTTCTAAGCAAGCAGCAGGCTGTAGTCTGCCATGAAACGGCCTGACTATGTCCCAGGACCGTGCAGTCACTTAGTTTACCATGCATGATTTTTGTTTGGGATGACCAAGGGATTCAGGACCAGCATTCAGGGCTTAGCTAATAACCTCCTCTCTGAACTCGATCTTCTTCAGTATTACAGGCAGTCTCTTTCCTACAACTAGTGGCCGGGCAGTGGGCTTGTACTAGTATATAAATATATCATGCCGCACAAGATCTCTTTGGAACGTTTCAGGCATTACTCCTTGATTCCCGCTGCTCACGCGCATTGTTTTGTTCCGGTGCGGAGAAACGTCAACAACGCTCACCTCACCTGTGTGTGTGCTGCTAGCTAGCTAACCCCTCTTCTCCCTCCTCGCGCCCTCTCCTTCCTCTTTCTCTCCTCCTTCCAGCTGCAGCTAGCTACCCAGGAAGATAGCACAGATCGACGACGTCGATGCAACCGCCCGCGACGATCAGGAGACCGAGAAGGAGCGTCGACGCCTCTGTAGCACGACCACTGCTCCGACGCCATTGCCTTGCGGCACCTGCTGTCATCATGTACCTCATGTGGGTATGCTTCTTCCATGGCGACGTTAATCTTCTGGCAGCTGCGGCTCCGGTGCCGCCGCGCCGTCCAAGCCGCCTGATGGCCGCAGCAGGATCACATGTCGTGGCCGTGGGCGCTCGGCCAATACCTGCAGGCGGCGCCGGAGGCTCGTCGGCTTCAGCTGCCGCCCGGTTCGCCGACGACAAGCGCCGGATTCCAAGCTGCCCCGACGCACTTCACAACAGGTAGGATCGAAAACCCGAGCTGAATAAGCCTAGCTGCTGGCAAGAACAGCTTACAACAGTTACTAGCTTTGTGTGTGCGCGCGCGCGCGTTTGGCGCGCTATATATGTGCATGCTTTGGTTAGTTCAAAAGTATGTTCTACGAGCTATATACATTGAAGATCATAAATGGATGAGCAAAACCGCGCGGTGGCTTTTGAGAATCGCTTTATATGCGAGCAAGTGCATGTCTCTGGCCATGGAAATTAATGGAATTGCAAACTTTGCTTGTTTGCTTCAATTTATTTGTACATGTGTTTGGGAGGTGTTTTCATTTCTGTGTTCTAATAGACATATACCATATACGTACTATGCTAAGAGTGATCGTCTGAAGTACATGTCCATTGGATTGTTTTTTTTTGAAAGGAAATGTCCATTGGATTGTTGTAGCTCACTTGACACCGATTGCATGATGTCAATTGCAACCATTTCTTGTTCGTCCCAACTCTCCTTTGTGTTCGTCTAGGGATATCCTAATTATTAAACAGCATACCTACTGCTACTCCTATAGTAATTTATTCGATCAATGGATCTGGTCACTGACTTCGGAACTTCCTCGGGGAGCTAGCTAATTAGTTGCCACGTAATACATATTCCGTATAGTATATATATGAAGCTACTGCCCATTGGATGTGTACATGTACCGCAGTGGATTTGAAGTACATCATAAAAAAAAAGAAGATATTTTACATCTTTCCCTTTTTATGAAGTTTTTACCTCATCCATATCATGCACAAGCAATTTGCAGCGTACTAATACTACAATAGTATCTGAATCTCACCAATGCTATGGTTTTCGGTGCTTGTGTGCATGTTACTTCTACTGTGCTCATATCTAGAAGAACAACCCATATTTTGGATGATCCTCTTAAATTGAGCGTCACTTGACTGGGCTCATCACTACTGTCTTTTTTATATGGGAGCAATCATGTGGACAGCTCGGCGTGAATGGTCGGCTTGGTTGATGTCAGAATCGCCAATTAGATCGTCATGCAGAGTCAGAGACAGACCACATGTCGGGCCCCTGTGTCGGTGTGACCCCGCGCCCTTGGCTTACTGCCTTGTTGTGTCTGACTATCTGACTGTTTTTTCTTTATAATCACTATCTATCTGACTGTTTGAAACTAGAAACAAGGGGCCATGCTGTTGGAGGATGACATGTTCCTCGATCTCCAAACCTCCCCCCATTTTATTCTGGATCCGCTTCAGGATTGATCTATCCATAGCAACCCAACTAGGGGTTATTAGCAACGGCTAAACCTACGAATCACAGCTCACAATTCACAAACGACTGCAATTGAGAACAATCTTAACGAGTAGGCAAACAATTGAAATCACCGCTAGCTAGCTACCATGTGATCTTAATTTGGGCCTGAGTTGTTACAACATGCATGCCGGCGTACACGCAGCTAATTACCGCCGGCGGGCCGTGCCAGCTACCTACTGGATCCAGAGCGCGCGGCGTCACATGCAGGACATGGGCGGAGCTCGATCGGAACAGCACCAGAACGTGCCCGCTCGGGGCCGGTCGGTGGATCCGCTGCCGCCGCCGGCATCCGCCAGCCGGTGTAGCCTGTTCACGAGGTTTCAAGGGGCCCAGCCCAACGCGAGAGGCTCGGCGTCACGGCATTTTGCGCGATTACGCAGTGGCCCAATTAGAGGGTTAGGTAACATGGGCCCCTATCGGAGGAAGGAAGAAGGCCATGCTACGTGCGGGCTCAAATGAACGACTTGTTTTTCTCGGAGCACGGCCCATGTACGTGGCTCCTCCTTTTCAAGTGTCTGTTAGAGCAACTCCAACAGTTCCCCAATAACAATCCCCTCTCCCTATATTCTCAATTAAAGGGGATTGAGAGAGAAAAATACAACCCCAACATGCACCAGTGTTTGCCCCACTTTTGGAGGAAGTGGTCCTGGAATACGCACAGAGTTTGTCCACTCATTGAAGGAGGAACTCAATGTAATGTGTGGGCGCCGCGCGGGCAGCCGCAGGCAGTAGAGGACGCACGACGCGTGGCCAGTGCGCCGGCGATGCGCGGTGAGCAGCGCACGGCGTGAGCTGGCCTCCCCGGCGTACTCTCTCCCTCTTCCCAATCTCTCCAACGGCGGCGGGGGATGGGGGCCGGCCTCCCCGGCCGGCGACGCACCCCCGCTCGTGCCGGCCTTAGATTCCCTTTCTAGTCCCTTTTCCCTAAATTTTTTTCTCAATCCCCTTTATTTCAATTAGCTTCCCCTTTCTACTACAACTCCTCTCCCCTTTCCTTCCTTTCCCGTCCCTGCACCTATGCGTCGTGTCCGCCGCATCGAGCCGCCGCCGCTGCGCCTCCCAACGCGCCGTCGTGCGCCGCCGCCGCCGCCCTGCGCGCGTCGCCGTTGACCGGCATCGCCGCGCCGCCTGCCGTCCGACGTCACCCAGGTCACCGGCACGCCGGCCGCGCGCCGGCCGCCCGCGTCGCGCCGCCACGCGCCGGCATGCCAGCCTCCCGCCGGTCGTGCGGCCGCTGCCGGCATGCCCGGCTCGCGCCGGGGTCGACGAGTGTCGCGGCGCCCGGCCGCCGGTGAGCTGCCCCTGGCTCATGCCGCCGGCCGCTCGACATGCTGCCCCAGACGAGCGGAGGCGCGCACGGGCGTGCCGCCGAGCGCCGCCACCGTAGCCAAGAAGGCCATGGTGCGCGTGGCCAAGAAGCTGCGGAAGGCCAGCTTCGAGGTGCGTCATCCTCTGAATCTCTGATGATGATAGCAACCTCATTTTCTGACGGATTGAAGCTGACTCGGCCGTGTACTTGCAATGCTGCTGCTACTTGACTCGTCGGGCAGCCGTCGTGCATTCTAAATTTCTGAGAGTTCGGTTCTATCTTCAGAGATCAAATGGCGATGGGAACCATACTGTATAATTGTAAATGCTTGGATACGTACAGACAGATTCAACCATTGTTTCCTGGTACAATGTGCTGGGCATGGGCGAGCTGATGCGCAAGAAGCGCAGCCGGCCGCGCAACTACGCGCCCGACGGCAGCATGGCCCTGGCGCTGTCCTCCGCCTCCGTCGGGCGGCGCTGGGGGCCCCGGCCAACAGCAGCACGGCGGGTTCTCCATCAGCAGCACGGCATCCGACCCCAACGCCAAGTGCCGCAGCAGGCCCTCGGGCTTCGGCAAGAAGAAGCAGTTTGAAGCTTTGGGTACGTGTTCTTCCTCCCGTGCTCAGTTTCCTCCGCGTCGCCTCGCCGGCACCCCCGTCGGCCGCGCGCTCCGCCTTGCCGCCCCATCCGCCTCGCCGCGCGCCGTTCGCCCCGCGTCGCCTCGCCGACCGGCCGTGCGCAGCTCGGGTGCCGAGCGCAGCTCGCCGGCCGCGGTGCCGAGCGCCGCCTCCGCCGCATCGGCCGCGCGCATCTCGATTGCGAAGAAGAGAGGGAGGGGGAGAGAAAATATCAAGTCACTTCGAAGTGGGACCCACATGTAAGGGAAAGGGAGGAGGAAAGGGGATCTGCTGGAGCACCTCTATCTAATATTCTAAAAATCCTCTATAGTAAAAATAAAGAGAAATGAAAACTGTTGGAGTTGCTCTTATGCAGCAGGTGAGAGAGACATTTAGGGTCGTCAAAATTTAGAATGACGACTAGCAGTTGATGAAGGTTCTACGAAAGGGCTGGCACACAAATGCATACTATATGGGTAAACCGTAAAGGGTACTTTCTTTTCGTAATGGATACTTCTTTAAGTATTTAAAATGTGCGAAGCGTTGCGTGTGCCACGGGCCTCCAGCTCTAAGCAATGTGTTGTTATACTGCTCTTGGTAGCTGCCAATGGCCCACAGCCTTTGAAGTTTGTTTACATTGAAGCTGGTAGTTGCAAATTAATCTATCATCTATATATTGTATAAAGTTCAAAATGACAAGTTTCCATTGTATTATCCAATGATAATAAATTATCCCCACCATGAACTTGAAATTAACTACGTGTAATAATTCTCTCTACACTCACACAGTTTTATAATATTTAATGTGAGTCATAATAACTTAGTTGTCACCTGAATTTTGCTATGTTTATTACGCTAGGAGCATGTGAGATTCCCTTTTATCCCGGTGCAACATACAAGCATATTTACTAGTCCAATAAAATACGAACACAGGTGTACAGGTTCCATCATAAGAAAAGGCTAATACAACCAAGAGTGCACTTAACACCTACACAATTATGGTGAGCAGGATACACCATCAACCTTGATGATCAAGCTCATGTACCGTATCAAAGTATAAATTAAATTCTTCGTCCTCTTCTGTTTTCTTTTCGTCAAAAGTTCACTATGTATTCGAAGCACATTCAATTCCCCAAGAGAATGTGCAACCAATGGTGCCCTCTATTGTGTGATAAAGAAAGTAATTAACGTGGAACACAATTTGTCTGTGCGCCCCCGGCCCCAAACTCTTTGATGATGGAAAGATCCCCTAGCTTACAGAACTGCTTGATGTTGTTATTTTCAATTTCCTTCATCTTATACGGACGCACATTCACCCCTATGAATACACGCAGGCAAACTCTATCCTTATGAGAACCTTCGAGAGGACCGACAGATGTCGAGATTGACGAAGTCTCTACAGGCGTCTCGCTGTTGATGGGTACGTTGTGTACCGCTGAAAGAAAATCGATGGTTAAATCCTAGAATCAATCCAAAAAAATACGTCATCAGTGGTGAATTGAGTTCACAAGAAACCTTACCAACTGACCTACGATCAGTTCACCGGTCATATTACATTCACATAAAAAAATAGTGGTCGTCTCCATGAAGGAGATTGATCGGTCCAAGATGGATGCGACTGTGACAAAGACGAAGACCTGGACGACAAGTTTCAAATTCAATCAGATACATAATTTATAATAGAGAGAAAAACCTTGGGCATTATTCTTTGGATTCTAAATTATTACTAGGTACCCTTGTCCGTGTGTGTAAAGCTTAAGTTGTTTGGGGCAACTCATATATATAGTGGAACGTTTTGAGCATTTGTCTGTGTGTATTTATGTCCTCAGCTCGGCCCCCCTAATGACTCATATGTATAAGCAACCAGTAGAATAGAATTTGATTACAAAAGAGCAAAAGTAAAACAAATCACAAAGCAGAATAGCTTGCTTTAGTTTACTCTGTGGATATAATCATGTCAAATTCGTGTTAAAATTGCAATTAGCATGCTGCAATGATTGAAGTGACATGCGTGACAGTTGTGTGTTTTAATTTGCTGACATTATTCTTGCCACAAGCCCACAATGATACTTATTTGCTTTGGCTCTATTTGGAGGCTCTTCTGGCTTTTCATAGAGGAGCTCATCCCCCAAAATCAATGTTTGACCTACCGTAATTTAAGTGACACTAGCACTCAACAAGAGTAGATCAAGAGAACACATATATACTTCATCTTTTTCGCTATCATGGAACCTATCATTTTTTCCCAAGGACTACATAATTTAAAAAGTAGCGGTTTTATATATGGCCAAATTAAGGAAATACACTTTAAATCAAAGAAGAGGTACGGTAAGGGGAGAACAGTGTCACATCGGAATTCCTAATTAGAGGAATTGAAAAACCATTACCCTAGGGTAATGTCGTCTAGAATCTAAAAATATGATGGAAAGGAATTATTCATATACGGAGTACCTCTCTTAAAACAAACACCCACTGCCGTATAACAAAAAGGCACCATAGGAAATTCCTACTCCGTACCTAAAAGCCCCTAGAAGACAAAATTAAGGACCAAATTGCTTCCTAGAGAATCTACATTTGGCGTGAGACAGCTCTCTAGTAGCTAGCCTTATACAGCTTTATTTATTGCATTGTAGCTGAGGTTTTTGTTGGATTTGGTTTTCTGTAAACCTTGGCATAAATTAGTTTTCTAAATTTCAGGGGCATATATACTTAAGATATGCGAACTAAGTGAGATGCAATCTAATATGCAAATATAATGTCGATTGCTTAACTATTGCTTAGGAACTAATATAGCTTTCATCGTTTGATTGCACATGATTTAAATAAAATACAAACAATTTAACCGTGTGGCATGTTATTCTTGTATGGAATTTGCGCTCATGATTGCTGTGGAGTATGCTCTAGACATGTTTATGCAAGCAGGAAATAATGCATACGTTAACGAATTCCTATTAAGAAAAAAAATTAGTAGTTCAACATGAAATACTGCCACTTTTGATAATGTCGTTCTTAAGAATTAACTGTATAGCATTTTGTTAGAGATCTGTGGAAGTCTCGATTAGAGTGTTTGGCCATTATTAATTATTAATATAATGGCATACACCCTGAATGCACTTAGCTTGAAGCTAATTCTGTTCCCAGCATGGCAGCATCACTGGGATCTGGAACTTAAACAGTACTTTTGCAATCAGGATAAGACGTGTGCTTCATCTTATTTTGAATGGATTATATAGGAAAAACCATTAATCTACTGTGTCACCCACATGCTTCCCTGGAAAATATAATAACACAGTGAAAGGCAACCAAAATAGTAGACCGTGTATATATACAGCACACAGCGGTAATGGATCTCTCATTCAAGAGAGATCGATGACCAAAAATACTTAAAGCTATACCATGCTTACAGCACAAATTAATAATGGTGATGGTTCATCGGGTAATAGTATATGCACGATGATGCACACGCCAAATACTATTGCGGCTTTCAACTTTTTTTTTGCGGGCAAGCATTCAACTTTGACGCCAGGGAATCTATATATAGATCGTGCCATGTTTGCATGTCACACCCGGCCCAGTTTGTATGGCCCAGTAGTGGCCCATGAGTGCGGGATGCACGTGTTTAGTGCCACCTTGCTAGTTTAGCAAGTGTGGATGCAACTTATAAGCCCTTGTCTTCCAGCCATAGCACCTTCGGGTTAACCCTTTTACACGAAGCGAGGACGAAAGTGTAAGTAGGGTGCTATGTGTACGCGTGCGCGCCCCTTGGAAGGGCTGTGCGGGGCGGCTTTGGAGGGCGGGGTGTTACAAATGGTATCAGAGCCGACCCTCGCGGTTGCGCGTACGGGTCAGTGTGCGGGCATAGGGCGCATGGAGCGTGTGGCCCGGGTAGGGCATTCGGCATGGACTATGGCGCCGGCACTGGACGTACGGTCGTGCGCTAAGGGGGAACGTTCCTGGACATTTGCCCGTGTGGGTGAGTTGTGCCGACGAGGACGTCGGGTTCTTTGAGTGGGGGTGTATGTCACACTCGGTCCAGTTTGTATGGCCCAGTAGTGACCCATGAGTGGGTGCTATGTGGTACGCGTGCGCGCCCCTCGGAAGGGCCGTGCGGGGCGGCTTTGGAGGGCGGGGTGTTACATTGCATCAAACCACATTAGTGCTACCGTTGGCTGCAGATACTTAACCAGCTACTTGGCAAATTGGCTAAAAAACTGCGCTCCTCATTTGTCAGCTCTTCCTCAGCTGTGTGGAGATGATCAAACCCTAGCTAACTTTGGTGTTGTTATTCATGCAACTTGCCTCCCCCATCGACATGCCTTTGCCATATACATTGAACCTCCCCCTTGTGGGGGCGCCGCGTGCACCAAGAAAAGGTTCTCTCCCTATACAAAGAACAACGTACTACATACGGGGACACAGCCGGAAGCTGGTGAGTCTCTCGCTTCTACAAACCGTGTTGGCTTTGGAGAAGATTTAGCTCAGCGGAAGATCTCTTTTTTTCATAAATGTTTGCAGGATATATAAAGAGATACTAGCTAGCTCATGCACGCTACTACTCTACTTTCTTCTCTATAATATATATATATATATATATATATATATATATATATATATATATATATATATATATATATATATATATAGACCGTCAATTTAACCTGTCGGGTTTTGTTAAAAAAATTGCCCTACCACTCTACCAGCGGAGGCCTGTGCATATACCGGGAGTCTGATCTTGTACATACGTACTTATTCAAGGAACTGAACATTTTGTTCATTTGATACTTTCGGAGAACTAATCCCTTCGACTTCAGGGCTTATATTAGTACGTTACTGTGTGCGGTGTTGCCAGTTCTGGCGTAACCCTATATTTCGCTCGTCATATATATACAAGTGTAAACCTAAATGGAAAACAAACAAACAAACTTCGTTCTTGTATATATATAGACAAGCAAAGATTGCATGACCTCGACTGATCACAATTCATAATCATAAAGCAAATCATTAGATGAGATATATAATTATACTGGGTGCTCGTATATTGATCATATATATACACACGAGCATGCAATATACACAAAGCCCTCTATACATGATATACATAGTATAAGATTTGACAGGCGTCACCGAAACATCCTGAAGTTAAATAATAATGGGAAGAACAGAAGAAACTGATCGAGTATCATACATCAGAAAGGCAAAAAAGGGCATTCACTGTTACAGGGTTTCCAAAACTAGAGAACGTACATCAGAGCGACTCTCCTAAATAATAAAGATTAAAAACATACACGTACGTACCACTAAGACGTGTTCCTGCCAATAATCAAAAGCTAGCGCCTTGATTTTGATGAGAGTATATTCAATTATTTCCTTATCTAGTTCTAGAATCTGCTGGTATCGCCAAGCCGAGCTTCATCACCGGCTCGCCTCTGTGACAAGGTTGTTCGTTGTCGTCAAAGTCGTCTAACGGCTCTGTCTTGTGCGCCATCGTCGTCGGCGGCGGCAGACCTAGCGTGAGGTCCAGGCCATCCTCCGCACGCTGCTCATCGCTTTCCCTTGCCGGCTCCGGCTCCGACGGATGGCTGACATGAGAGACATCCACGGTGTCCACCGAGGCGTTGCTATCGGTCTCCGGCACGGCGTCGTGGTCGTGGCTGCCGCCGGAGTAGTCGTGGTCGTGGTCGTGGCTGGGCTGGCGCGGCGCCCAGTTGAGCGGCTGCGCCTGCCGGACGTCGACGAGCATGGCGGCCGCCGGCTGGGAGAAGACGAGCTCGATGCCGGAGTCCGGCCTGTGGGCGCCGGACCGTTTGAACTGCCCCCGCGAGCTGTTGGCCATCCGGTGGAGGCCGGCGGCGGCGGCGGCGACGGCGGCGCCGGCGTGGTCTTGATCTCTCCTGGCGACGTGGCGGATGTCGCACGTCTGGAGCGGCGGGACGGCCGTGGCGGCGGGCGGCGGCTGCGCGATGGGCAGGCCGCGGAGGACCGACTCGACGGCGGACTGGCAGAGCTGCCAGTTCCCGGACCAGAGCAGGCCGACGGATCCGTACACCGGGTTGAGCATGCGGCCGCAGGCCTCGTACAGCAGAGACCGGAATATCGCTGCATCGACAGATCACACATCCATGAGCACAGTGCCACGTACAGTGAAGGACTACGATATGATCGATCCGCGGAGGAGCAGCGTACCGGGTCGGACGTGCTCGGGGCCGGCGGTGATGAGGTTGATGAGTCCGGCGCGGCCGTAGAACTTGGCGAGGAAGACGGTGGCGTTGCCCTGCGCGTCGGGGCTGCGGATCCACTGCAGGCACGGCCGGATGGCGCAGTTGTCGCTGCACCCCTTGCGCAGCACGCGGCACCCGTTGCAGCTCATCCGCATCCTAGCTTCCTGCTCGAATTCCCTAGCTTAATTTATCCTCAGCTAGCTCACTGCTTGGACGACGATCCAAGGATCCGAGGAAGGAGACGACGCCGCGCCGGAGGGAGTTGGGGGGAACGGCGTGCGTGAGAGGAGAGGAGTGAGGGGAGGCGGAACTGCGCGGAGGTGTAAATAAAGCATCGGGAGGCGGAGCCGCCTGCATGCCGCGTCTGGTTCTTGGGAGAGTGGACACCAGACTGGGAAAGCCTCCGGTTTCCCTGGGAGCGGAAAGCTGATTTCCAGAGTGGGACCGTGGCCCGCGAAGTTACCCAATTGCCCCCTATCCAACCAGGACGGAGATTGACTGAAACTTGTATGATTTGAATTGGACCACAAGTTTCATGCACATAGACTGGTGAGGCCTAGAGGTCTGATGAGCATTAAAAATTGTTCCCAATAAGAGGTGGTCCTAGGTCGGGCTCAGCTGAGGTTGAATAGCACTAGTTGCTCAGAAAAGAAAGAATCTGGGGGAAGGTTCTGTGAGGCGAGAAACAAGTTAACTAGTTTTAGTACACTAGTTATTATCAAGACAGCTTCCTTCCAAGCGAAATTATTAATTTTGTTTGACGTGGTTTATCGCGGGGACTTTCATTCTCTCCCCCAATACGGTGGTGCACACACTACACCGCAACACCAAAATACTGTCAAACACGCTTGTTGTTAAAAGTAGTTAATTACCGACAATCGGTTCATTGTTGATTCCACTTTTTCTGAATGCTTGTTTGTCGGTAAAAATACTTACTTATGTTGTTGGAGGGTCACTCGACAAATATTAGCTTTTGAGTCAAGCCATCCATCAGTAAATGTGTAACATGTCTAGCATAAGCCCATGCCAAATGTACCCTAGCTAGTGTGTCCTCAGCCCCTTCACCCTCCATTGCTGCCCACACATGCTCTCCGCCCACTACCCTCCACCCATAACCTGCTCTCCTCCAATCCGAGACCCAACAAACCTCCCTATCCCCGCCGCATGCTGCCCTCCCAAGCTTGAAGCTAGGAGGGATCAGAAACCCTCTCTGTCACCGTGTGTTTGCCTCAGATTTGTTGTCAATCTATATCCATTCGCTAATTTAATTTAGATTCATCGGCATAGCCAAATCCATCTAATAACTATAGAGGAAGGGCTTGTACAACACAATATATGATATATAGAGAAAGCTTGTGGACAATGTATTACCTTAGAGCCATGTCAGGGTGAAGGCTAGGAAGAATTTGATTGAGTGCTTTTGAACAACATCGCCACTGCTTGGCTAGGTGTTTGACGCCTTGAGAAGCCCTCAAGTAATCCCTAGAAACTGGCATATTGGTATCATTTCATCCATATAGCAGTCAGCGTCAACACATAGGTAGAAATGGTTTAGGATGTTTATACAAGCTCTTAATTTTATTAACTGATCAAAGTACACATATCATTTTGTTATTTCTTTGTAGGTCGTGATATGACTTCTTCACAAGCCCTTGTTCTTATATAAATGCTAAAAAATGGTCCTCAGGGAAAAAAAATTCTTGGTCCTTGTTTTGGGATATTACAGGATTGAACAAAGAATACGTCTTATGAAACTCATCCTAGTATGTTCTAAACGGCCTTATATATTAAGATCAAAATTTGACCGGAAATGGAAGCTGAGATTCCTATGGGGCGGGCCGTTACGGTGACCGGCCTGTGCGAAGTAACCAACCAACCGGCACAGGCGGCCAGGGAAGAGGCCGGGCCACAGGCCGGAGGGGCATTCCAGTAACTTGTGTGGTGTGGGGGGACTCCTGCAGCGCGTGGCGCCCACGCACCGGGTGTCTTGCTCCTCCGGCCACCAGATGCCCCACTGCTCCGGCGGCCTGGCCCTCCTGACCCTGACGCGACGGCCCAGAAGCCAGCGGAAGGATCCGACGCGCACGGCGCCGCGATCGAGCCCGCGTCCGCCTGAGCGAGCGAGGTCTCTCTCGCTCTCGCCGTGTGTGTGCGTACGAGTACGTCCCTCTCCTCTCCCAGCGACCTGGGGGCCACGCGCGTGAGCTCTCTCTCCGCAGCGCGCGGTTTCCGGGTCTCCCGTCCAAACCAAGGCGACGACTCCAACTAGGCTGGTACCTGTGGGCGCCCGAGGTCCCGATCCATATGGGCGGTTTTCCTCACACCTGCCGCTTGTTTCAGTTCCTGCCGATTCTGGATTCTCCCCTTTTTTCGATCCAACTTGGTAGGAGTAGTACGTCTCTTCAACCGTCCTCCTCTCTCGCTTCTCCTCCCCTGTGTACGATCGTCGACGATTGGCTCCGGCCTCTCGTTCGCTTGTTTATTAATCATTGGTTCAGATCATTAGAATGAGATCATTAGAAATGATTTGCCTCGAATCCTCTCAAGAACTAGTAGCTCCCTGCATGGTGGGGTCGACTAGCTATACATTTCTTCACTTATATGGGTGATTAGTAACGATAGTAATTAGCTGTACCCTTATGCACCAATTAAGCATGTATATACACATCATATCCTCCGCTGTTTCCTCCGAGCCAAACGTACTACTATACTGTATATACTAACAATAATACACACCGTACGTACCTGATTATATCTGAGCGCTCATAAAAACTACGATCTCTTTAAAAAAAATTACCAGTTTCCCTCTACAAGTGGTCTTAACAAGTTGCATATAGATATTAACTATGGGCTATGCTGTTCAGAATGCTATTTTCACTTTAAGCCATATACGTTTATCCACTTGAGGCTGCTCCATTTTGGTGCTCGTTGACTTAGAAGAAATAATGCCCTTATAATCTTCTTCGTGTACATGTAATGGTTTTGTTCTTCGTTCCATTGGTTTATTGTTATCTTTTAATTAAAATTTCACAATAATGATTAAGTAATCGTGTTTTAGAATAATTGTATTACTTGTTTTTCTGGCATATACATACAGGTATTATTGCAAAAAAAACAATAAAGTAGGGCTTTTGTTTTCATATGAACAAATGGCTTTCCTTTATCAATTAAGTACATGCAGGGAGAGAATGGTTTATAATAAATAAAAAATGTTAGGGCTATTAATTAACTAAGAGAATCCACAAATTTAAGGTATCGCCGTACGTAGTCGGTGAAACTACTGCTAATCTGCTCTCTTAACTGCAATACGAGTACATGCATGTGATTCGATTCTTTTAAGATTTACAAACATTTAGTAGTTGATGAGCTAGGATTTAGGTTACCACGTACCAAGCCATGCACAGACCATTAGTATATTAAAAAGCTAGCTCCACATCATGAAAGAAATTAACCTGTACGATACAAGGCCAAGTTGTATTATCATATGGAATAGTTGTACGTACGTACTTCTACTCTAGCAATGTTTGTGTGCTAGCTCCGTCAATGATCGATGGATCCTCATCCACTTGCTGTACCCAATTAAAAACAAAGGTGACGATGTTAGGGTATTTTTTTCTAATAGTTTTTACCTAAATATACTTGGAGGGGGCAGAAAGAAACAGCCAAGTAAAAAGTTTAAAAGAACTATATACCTTGCAAATTGAATGGAACTGTGCTTCGTCCAGCAGCACACGATCCAATGGCAGCAAATCACGGGTCCGATTAGCTATACCTACGTCGATGCTCGGGGCTCATCCCTTGGCAGTTCTCTCCAATCCAAAAAAAAAGAAGAAGTAGAAAAGGGAATACCCAACCAGGCGCATTCCTTTTTCATCTGTTTCTCTGTTCATCAATCTGCTTGCATTAATTGTTTCCCTTTATTAGTTACTTGCACAAGCTCAAGCTAGCAAAACAAATCCAGATAGGCAATCACTACTACACAAATCATTTTTAGGGGCGAGTAGAATGTCATTTGTATGAGCGAACACGGCTAAAAATAAGTCATATTTAGGGGCGGGTGGAGTTGTGATTTGTTTTTGTGCTCATACGGTTTTCGTGATTCGAACCCACAACCTTTAGCCTTATGCGCAAGCCTTCCTTTTCACCACGCCACATAGTCAATTATGAAACGCTCCTAGAAATCATTTTCGGGAGCAGGTGACGCAATCACCACCCCTACTATATTTTTTTTCATTTTTTTATTTTACCTTTTTCTTTCAAGATATAAACATACATGTATATATACTTAAAAAATATATTTCATATAATATATTTAATATTTCTCAAGTGTTTATTTCAAATGGCTAAAGAATTACAATCTCAATATATGGGCATATGCCCAAATTGCATTCACATTCACGTACCAAATAGTCCAACTTTCATATAGATATGTAAAGAGTGCAATATGCACGCCTAGTATCACCACACAAGATTTAAAACAATTACCGATGGTTATCGTTGAGTGGCCGAGGGGGCAAAAACTCCATATTGTTTTCTCCTACTAATGGACGACGATGGTAGTATGATTGGTCCATTTCCCGTGAGTGGAAATGAATTGCTGACAAAAGATTTTCCGAGGAGGAAAAAAGACCTAGGCATAAAAAAGTACAAGCATGTCGTCGGCCACTTGCTTATTACTCTTGGCAAATGTTGCAAATCCTGTGGTGTATGGTAGAAATTACAACTTATATTTATAATGTTAACTTTTAGACATCTATCCACGTAGTTGTCTAGTGTAGATATAAATGTACTATATGTAGTCTTGTATGGCACAACTAATGCCTAAATGATTTTGTTACCCTAAACCATCTTAAATGAAATATTTGTGAACTACCTAAGTTCAGACCTCTTTGATCACTAACACTTTGATATACAACTTCTTTGCATTCAACCTTGTTTTAAAAAATTTTAAAAAAATACTAGATGTAAAAAAGAACTTAGTATTATGTTTTTTGGACTACTAAATCTTCTCAAATAAAAATATATGAACTAATAAGTTTTAGGTCTCATTTAGCTCTACAATTTTGATATAAAGTTTGTCTTCAACTGAGATCATATGAAAAACTTATGAATTTATTTGTGAAGGACCATTTATAGGGGTTGAGTCACATCATCACATGCCCCTAATAATCATTTTTGAGAGACGGTGATGCCTTCACCCCTTGCTTTTGTAGGCGTTTGCTCCATGGCCCGCACCTAAACATATTGATTTTTAGAAGTGGGATGTTTCCATCCACCCTTAAAAATGAAGGCTATTTCTAGGGGTGACCGACCTTATGGTCCGCTCCTGAAAATATATTTCTAGATACATACAAGAATCTATAGTACCTCGCGGCTTTTACATGAACGGGGAACTTGTTGTTCGCCACTACAAAAAATGGAGACACAGTTAAAAGTCATTTTTGTAGTAGTAGAATATTATTATACAAATTCATTAATTTTCCCTAGAAATTTGGAAGCACTTCTTTTTAGAAATCCACAGGAAGACCACCTCCCACTATATATCAATCGATAGAAAGAACTAGGTATGTTTAGAAAGTGTTGAGTGCTATATATTAAGGCACCTTCTCTCTAGATTTTTGTGTGGCCATGCATCTCACAAACGTAGGACTACTCCTTTTGACAAGTGTTTATGTGAAAACGGGTTACACGCCAAACACTAAACATGTCATGTGCACCTCGCAAAGCTACTCCTTGCACTGCCTCGTGGATTTCAGATAGAGTGATTTGGCAACATAGTCAGACTGATTTGACCGGAGATCCCGACGAAGAACCAATGAACACCCCTTTGAGAGGGACCCTGCAGTAGCTTAGGAGAACTAGTCGTGTACTAATAGAAAACTTCACAATTACCATATTATACTTCTCATTGTTGTAACCGACTAGGATTATATGTAACCGACTTGTAACTCTGCTCCCCGTATATATAAGTCGGAGCAGAGATCCGTCCAAAACAACACAACTCGTACGCAAGGCAATACATCACACATGACGTAGGTTATTAGGCACATTGCGGCCCGAACTTGTCTAAATCTATGTCTCGTGTACACCATATCGTTCCCAAGAACTCGCGGAGACCTTGACAACTCTCTACTTTGAGATATCCTAGGCAGGTACTCGGTAGTAATTCCTTCTTAGTAGGGATGGCTGCTTCGTTTTGGGCCATATGAATATGTTGGCATGATATTGCTTATAATTATAAATCAATATACATAACCTCCTTTTTTAATTATAGGCATTTTGGGCGCACATACTGGCTGCCATGAGATACATATTGTTGCAGAAAGAGTAAAAGGGACACACCATCATGAAGGAGAGCTATGCATATTGAAGCTTTTATTTCACACACTAAGAATGGGAGGCGGTGGTCTAATCATATGCAATTATGTGGTGCATGATGGTATGCATGTGTAGTCTCTGTCCCCATCGCAACGTGATATACTATATTGATGATGCAATAAACAACAAAGGCTGTATGCACTGCGTGATACAAAAGGGTCGGAAGAGTATATAGTATCCTTTTTTTTTGAAAAAATAGAGAAGATGGGCACACGTACATGAGGGCATGAGGCAAGGCATCATCCATCTAGATTTAAGATTTAAAGATAAACCTACATATATGTTATGAACGAATAGGAAAAAAAATATGGCATAGAGAACTTTGGAAAACACAAAAATCCCTTTCGGATGTCGACTTTTGAGTTTTGAGCAACCGATACAGGCATGTTACAAGTATAGTCATGGTATTCACAGATAAGCGCATTGTAAAATGCTATTAACGACTAAATTAATCTGGCTACGTATTCGAAGCTTGCTTGCAGCTGTCGGTTTGATTTGATTTGACTAGTTAAAGTTTATTAAGCGCAAGTCATAAGTCCAATTGCAAATGCCAGCATTTCTTTTTGGAGAAAAAAACTAGTACGGAATTGAAAGGCATCGAGAGAATAAACAAAAGAAACCGTGACTTCTCTCCATAACATTTGCACATCCACTTGCATGCCACAATGCAAAGTTGCTGTGAAACAGTTAGATCCTGGTCACCCGCGTATGATTGGCCGAACCAGCCCATGGTTTGGGGCTAGAGTTATGGTCCTAGTATATTTCCAGTTAACAAGTAGTAGATAGCTAGGCTTAAGGTCAACTATATATTTGATACATTTGAGGCTTCCATTCTGCATAAATTTCTATTCCTTTAGTTTGGGTGTTTGTATTATTTTCATTGTTTCACGTTGTCCTAACTGTAGCAAATACTGTTGCATGCTATGCATTTCGACCCTCAATTTCATTTAAAAGTTAACTGCTTGCTACTTTCATTTATCTTTAGTAGAGCATAAATATGATACTAAGTCCAGTCTTAGTGCACGCACAGTTATCTAGACTAGAAACTAGGTAACCGAGCCGGATAAATTTTAAGGAGATGAAACTCCTCATGCGTATCATGAAACTCTCTCTTCTCTCTTCTTTACCACATCATCAAATTTAATGTCATGAAACTTCCACTGAAACTGGCCTAAATTGAAGTTGTAGTAAGAAGTCATTTCCTTCATGAACATCGTTAAATTGGTTGGCACTAGCTAACACACAGAGTGGCACACACATTGAAATTTTTGTATCACTCTAACATATATACTCCCTCCATCTTAGAATATAACAATGTTAAGGGTTCAAAATTAGCCCCATATCTAGCTACATTTTGTGTTCCAACAGGTGATTTAGTCTACAAATGGTTTATTATACCTCTCCTCCCAGAAATAAATGGTCAACAACTAATACATTAGAAATGGAAGTTTTTTAAAATGTTGTTGCACAAATTTCTTTTTTTTAACGTGGATACAGGGAAAGGTAACATTATCATGCACAAATGATGTGTGCATTAATATCACGCGCATGCAACGCAAACATGTTAAATAAGGCATATTAGAATTTTTATCATTATCCGTAGTCTGTTTGAAAAAAAATATAAATATAGCTATATTCTGGAGGGAGTATAAAAATACATCCGCACCTAAAAAGGGTATGCCTGCCAAACTTCACCTAGGAGAATATACAAGTCCTTTTTTTGCGAGAATATGTAAGTCCTTTTTGAAAATATATACGGAGTATGTTCTGTAACACAGTAACAGCTTAATGGCCGGTAACATTGGATATGTTCTATTCCATTTATATCTGACCACACGCATAGAGCTAAATTAATTGAAAATACATAAACTAAAAAGATTGACCTAGTTAGACAACCTAGGCACATATGTTGCGACGCGACATATAAAATGTGGGAGCACAAAGAGAGGAACACATTAGATAAATCAAAGACTTCTAGAGCCAAGTTTATTTAAAGCAAACATTATTTTAAAAGCAAACCATCCACAGTGCGCAAACCTGCAACCGCTCAAGAATCTTGCCGGGATCGAGAATGTGACTCGATCTGCATACACACGTAACTTTTATACATCTTTCACTTGCAATGCGTGGATGGCAATAGCTCAGCCATGACCTAAGCCCGACCAATATGGCAATATGGCATTTGATTACGCAGGTCCTGCAGCATTGTGCATTGCACCCGGCGCTCCAGCCCGGGCGGTGCTCTGGTTTTAGCAAGCCACTTGGAGAGTTTTTTACTGACGCCGATTAGATTAGCGAGGGCGCGTGGTCTCCACGGGGACTGGCCCACGTGGCATATGGCCGAGTATGCAGCTCCTAGATCGGCTAATCTTTAATTTCTATCGAGCTGGCAGTGGGTTCGAGGCACGGTCCAAAGTCGATAAGCTTGACCGAAACAATTTGCTTTGATTGCAGTCTAAACGTACCATTTGAAATATTCTTTGCAAGGGCAAATGGTTGGTGATCGATCAATCTCCCGCCTCGGGGGTGACCAAAACAATTTGGGCCGGAAGAGGGAGAATTCCGTGATAAAATATGGAGAATCATTTCAATCGAGCAGAACTTACGGATTTGAATACCAAATTTCTTTACTCTTTCCAAACACAAATATACTAGTAAGTAGAGCCCCAGTTACTAGCTTGCAGATAATTACTTTCCAGCTAGAGAAAAGGCGTGTGGTGTAAACAGCTTTTCTTTTTCGATTTTAACCATCAAGAACTAAAACTTCAAATAGTCTTGCAACATTGGCTTGATGCTATTAGATTCTTCATCACGAAAAATAGTTTAACATCAGATATATGCATGTTTCATATCTCAATATCTAGCTATATAGCTTCAATTGATTAATTTGTTAGTTAGTGTTTGAAGGTATATGGAGTCGAGTTACGTTTCTCACATATGATTGGGACGGTAGTTTGCAGTTAGCAGCTACTACATCATTAGTGCAGATCGTGGTTGATGCATGTAGTGGGGGCTCCGTTCCATGTGTATCATGTTCTATCACAGCTAGACCAAACACCCTCGGCACCGGAGGTTCACTAAACATTGCCCTTGCAAAGAATATTTCAAATGTTTAACATAGGCTTTATTGACCTGGACCATGCGCATGATTTTAATAAAAAAGCCTATAGGGATTTTAAACATGAAGCTTCTGTGTTCTAGACAGGCCTAAAAGCCTTAAAGTAGGGTTATTAGTTAGATCCATGCCAGTAGAATTTCAATCATTTTAAATTATTCAAGTACAAATCTCAATTCAAATCTCAAAATGTCATGGTAGTTTCTTTTTCTTAGACATGCCATTATGTAATCTTTTAAAAAATATATATGCACATTTCCAAGGACGAAAGGGGAAGAAGAAAGACGACAAGGATATGTTTGTCCAAAATGTTTCATATATAATGGCACATTTCATAAATTTGAATCTTATATAACAGCATCTATTTTAATTATAATTGGCAAATTTTTTTAGTACATGGACCCTATTAAGCCCTAAAAATAGCTAATCAGACAAAATTTTACACTATCCATATTTTTCTCTGTCCTAGGCAGAGCTGAGTTTTAAAATTTGCTGATCTGACAAAACTTTGTCCTCCACATTTTGTGGGACTTATTATCGCGCACGAATCTCCTGGCCTAAAGGCCAGATTCCTGCCCCAGGTCATGTGATCGCTAGATTCATATGCATTGCACCTAGCTTGGGAATGTACCAAGGGCGAGCAAGTGGTACCAATTATATATATATATATATATATATATATATATATATATATATATATGCGGACCGTAAAGGATTCCAAGGCACTTGCCATAAGCTCTTCTTTTAGGGACAAGTTGTTCTAAACTTGTGTGCTGAGTGCGATGTGCATCCCATCTAGGGGTGGTAACGGATCATGGCCCGTTTGTTCCTTCACAATCTAACTTGGCCCTAACAAAATTTAGCTCAAAAACTAGTATTATTTTGGCCCGGCCCTAATCCAATCCGATCCTTAAAATTTCTAGTACAAAAGTGAGGCCCTTTACCACCCCTAATCCCATCTAATCTAATCTCATCGAGGTTGCGGTTAGAGTTGGGGTAATCAAACCTTTCCAAGCCATTGGGTTTTAAAAGGTGAGAAAATGGTTGGTTCCTACACCTTCTAGTAGTAGGACTCACTGTGCTCTGCACGCTTAACCCGGTGTATATTGGCACTTTCTTGTGGTTCTGTACTAATTTTATATTCCAAATGGTCCATTGGTTTCGGCGGAAAGTTTACCGTGACCACGGGCTCTCGCTACGGTCAGAAACCGAGCGAAATCTCCAGCTGCTACCACACACACTGGTTTGCGAACAGGAGAGCACGCATGCGTAAGCTTGCATGTCGGCGACTTTGACACGGTACCAGTTCCAGCGTGTGAAATCTCAGGCTGTAGGCATCACGTTGGATCACAGGTTTCAGACTTCAGTCAGAGCCTACCAAAAAGCATGACGAGAGGGCGCGAGCAAACCGAGGCCCGGCCCGCATCAATATTTACACTAATTAGGCCTCCAGTGTTGGCCCAGATTTTGTTAGAGCTAACAAGAGCTAACAAATGAATGAATCTATACAACAATGGGCTGGGCTGCGCAAAAGTATCAGGGATCCATACTCCGCCCTTAGTTGTCCAACACAAATGGATATTCTGAGATTTGGCGAATGGATGGATACCGATTCTATTTACAGCCCAGTGAGAGGGCCGCACATGCCCTCCTACTCAATTTTCATTTTTGTGGTCGTTGGGCTTTATTTAGTAGCGGTGATTTTTTATTTTGCGTAAATAATTTTTTACCCAAAAAATTTGCAAATATACACCTATATAGCCGTTTCAAACACCTTGGCGATAGATCATCTTCAGCCAGATGGAATGCTGTATTCATTCCAAAAAAAAATGAAAAAGGGTTTAACCCTAATTACTCTCATCTTGTGTCAGCTATACCCTGAAACGACGCCCTAATTACTGTCCACTGTCATTTTGTTTAGCTATACCCTGAAACGAGGCTTATAGTTGCTCCCTCCTTCCTCATTTATAAGGCGCACACGTAAAACGAGATTCAAATTTTATGATCTTTGACCAATAATTTACCCATCAATTTTTTTCATTTTGTCATATAAATTTGACATGGTTGGATTTGTAATCAAACGTACTTTCCAATGAGTATAAATTCATAACCATAACTAATATAATATAAAAGAAATGAATAGTCAAAGTATGATTTAGGAGACCGTGTCGTGTTATCTCATGCCTTATAAACAAGGAAGGAGGGAGTATTTCAAATCGATATAGCCATATCAAACCGCTATAAATTAAAGTTCCTACGCGGCTAGTAACTAAATACTATAAAATAGAATAATGATTTGTTTATTTATTTATACATAAACAAATCATAATATAAATGGTATAATTGCACTAATACATTAGATTGCGTTAGAAAAAATTGTTGGTGATAACGTACGGAGTACCTAAGAAATAAGGTGATCCAAACCTATTAAGATTATCAAATCTCGGTGCTAGTTCCATCAGAACCATATACATGGGCTACAACAGTCGAAACCGGAACAATAATAGGCCATATTATTATACATTACCTATATAAACGGTGGAGCCATGGCCATAAGCACGCACAAGGGAGATAAAAGAAAAACAGTGGATTGGCAAGGCTGTACCGTACCTCCTCTGCAGCGATATGAACCAACAAGAAATAAGGTAATCGATGGGCACGGAAGGCATAGCCGCGCATCAGAAAAAATAGAATATATGAGGAGCTACTTTGAAATTAATTTGTTAGAGAAACTAAGAAACAAGGCTCTCGCTAGATTATTCATTCATTTTGTTGGCACAATGTAATGCCACATGGATCAAGAAGGCGGTAGGGTGGATTGCTGAGGCCACCAATTAATGAAGTCGCTGATTGGCATATTGTCCATCAAGTGTGTTAGTTTAGACTCATTGAAGGAAGCTATATCGATTTATGCTCCACAATTTGTATGGATTGTCTTACTAGTTTCAGAAAAGGAAGGCAAAATAGGCATTTTGGCCTCTTAACTTTGCTCCAACGACGGTCAAGTCCGTCCATCAACTTTTAAAATTTAAAATTGAAAACAATCGGAAACGATCGGAACGGAAGAAGGCTCAACCACTTTCAGTTTCACATTTTTTCATCGGAAGCGAAAATGATACGATATTATCGGAAACGGAAATGACGTCGGTATTTCGATATTTCGAAAACGATCGAAATCCAACAAAACGATATTTTAAAAACGATAAATACGTTAAACTGTGGAGCACTACATTAGTAATATAACTTACTCATCTCATATTCTCATGTAACATAAGCAAGTATCAGACTATAAATTTCTTCCAAAAAAAGCAAACTACAAATTGAATTGCCTTAAAAGAGTGATTACAAAACGATAAAAGGTAACAAAATCGATTTAGTATTTTAAAACCAAAATAAAGAAAAAAACTTACCTGCCAAAGCCGACATGTTGGTTCTCCTGTCTTCCCATGCGTTGTTGTAGTGTTGTGCTGCTCTGCTGCTGCCTTGTTGTCTAGATGTGATTGGGCCATTGCAGGTTTTATCGATGGGTCGTGGTGGGCTGTGTGATTTCGTGTTTCAGACACATGGAAGATGTACAGGAGCCCGAGAGTCATACTTAACTCGGTAATTATCGACGGTAATTACCGGCTGAAATCCAGTATTTTTCGAAAACGGTCGGAAGATGCTTAAATCGTTTTTGTTTTCGTATTTTCGGTAATTGATATCGTTTTCGTTTAGCTCTAATTTTTGGTAAAATCTCAAAAACGATTCCGGTAACTGGAAATTACCGTTTTCGTTTTCAACCCTATTTTAAATTGATCAATTTTAGTCCTTTAGTTTTTTTAGATCAAACTCATCCTTAAGCTGATGTGGTGCTTCATATTAGCATAAACCTAAAGCAAAATATTCTTTTTCCCCTTGGACTCCTTCCCTCCAACTGGATACATAGATAAGTTCTCTGTTTGCAGAATATCGATCCCCATGCATTTTATATTACACGTATACTAGAGACCTGCACGCGATGCTTATGGAAACTGCTTGATTTCAGCAAGGCAAATCTCTCCCCTCATTGGCACGGGACCAACATGAACCAGGTTCCTAGGCCGTTCCTAGGATGCGGCTCTGCTTCCTGGCATGGCCACCGTGCTAGATTTGTTCTTTGACCTCCAAGGCTGCAACCACACCAGGTTGCGTTACACAACAAACAAAAAAGCTAGATGCTGGGCAATAATCAAAGCGCGCAGATGTCGATCATGATCGCATTATACCAAAACCCCAGGCGATGAAACGCATATCGCATATGGGCTTACCTCATAATGCAAGTCACTTGACCCAGGGCCTGTCTGCTGCATGCCCGGCCTCCATCACCCACCTCTCACTGTCTCTCTCTCACACCAAAATAGTTTACCGATCTCGCTTTGTATACTAAGATAAGAAGATCGCTTGCTTCCGGCTTTTCTCACTGTGTCATTTTCTCCTCTTTATACCACGTTGGGCCCCATGCATGCGCCATGCCTCATCTCTCTCTTCTCCCCTCCAGCTTTATCGAACCCTATACATAAGCTTTGTGTTCCCCCCAAACCATTCGCTCACTAGCCATATCATCGAGCCCAGCCCGTGTCGTCGATCTCTGCTCGCCTTCTCGATCGCACCACCGCCACGCCACGCCACTTTCCTCTCGAACAAAGCACGCGCTGGTCGCCGTGTCCGATCCGCCTCTTTAGCCAGAGCCAGAGCCAGAGCTTGCTGACCCTGCCAGCGCCGCCTCTCTGGAAGAATCAGGCCGGCTCTCATCGATCCGTCTCGGTAGATGCGCAATGCCAGCGGCAGCTTCTGGTGCTCCCCTGTGGCGGTGCTGCAGCAAGTGCTTGGCTCGCCGCCTGCTCCTCATGGCCTCGCCCAGCTGCCGCTGATGCCGCGGCTGCTTGGTGCCGCGTCGCCGCCAGGCGGCACGGAAGGTGACGGCGGCGGCGTCATGCCGCCGGTGCCGGTGCCGCCTCTCCTCCTCCGCGCCCTCGCGTCGCTCAACCTCCTCCTGCTCCTCGGCTACCTCCTGCTCGTCCTCCTCGCCAAGCTCTTCGCGCGCCTGCACCTCAGCGCCACCGCCAACCAAGACCAGACAAGGTATGTACGTGTAGCTGACATTTCAGACATCTTGGACATGTATATATGCATCGCGCCCTGACATTTTTGTTTGTTTGTGTGGGTGCGTATAGTAGTAGTAGTAGTAGTTGGTACAACAATGGCTGCTGCGGCGACGACGGCAGCCGCGTGGAGGCCGGCGATGCAGAGGACGACGGCGCCGCCGCCGCGGCGGACGGGCGGCGGCCGGACACGCTGTTCTGGTTCGACGAGGCCGTGTTCGAGGACAGCACCGTGCTGCTGCTTGGCGACGAAGGAAAGGATCACCACCTGTACACCACCGCCACCACGGCCGCTACTGCACGTTGCTTGCAGCAGGTGGAGAGCACCAATAACTTTCCCATCATGGAGGAATCTGCCCGCATCTCGCCGCGACCGCGACACCATCAGGATCACGGCGTCGAGGCCGACGCTGAGCCGAAGCAGCCGCAGGTGCAGGAGGAGGCGGAGCCCAGCAAGGGCGTCGCCGTCGTCGCCGATCCCCCGGCGGCGGTGCCCGAACAGAGAAATAATGCTCCGTCATCCGCCGTCACGTCACCGGAGAAGAAGAATGTCCCCATTGAAGGCAATCTCTCAATCTGATTCTCTTATTCTGATCTTTATTCGTTTCAGCTCGATCGTATCTCAGTATCTGACACTCTGTACTCCACTAATTAAATTACCTGGTTGCAGGGAAGAAGGAGAGCAGCAGAGTAGACGACGCTCGCCGTGACGCCACCGTCGGCGACGACCGTGACGACGGGCATGCGGCTGTGGAGGAGCACGCGGCGAAGAGCATTTCCGAGGGCCAGCAGCACGACGTGAAGCTGTTCGTGAACAGCCGCGCGCTCGCGGACACGAGGAAGCTGCTGCTGGACGGCGTGGTGGCCGGACCCGGAGGAGGAGGAGGGGTGCGGCTGCTGCAGGATGACGAGAAGCAGGCGGCGGCGGACAAGAACGGCGGCGGGGACAGCAGCCGGTTCGGCGCGTCGACGCTGACGAGCGAGTCGACGTCCAAGAGCTCGGTGGAGTGGCAGATGATGAGCTCGACGGTGACCAAGGACTCGTCGGAGACGGAGTACCCCTTCTCGTCGTCGTCCCGCCGGAGCTCGGCGCGGTGGGAGTCGTACACGCTCTTCCGCAAGTACGACGAGGACATGGTCTACTTCCACCGGGTCGGCGCACAGAAGCTCACCGAAACAGGTAACCATTTCCATTTCTCGATCTCTGTTTTTTTTTAAAGAAACTGTTTTTTTTCTCTTTTCTAGAAAGAACAGCAAACTGATTCGATTTGTAGTTCGATCAGTATTCTGTAGGTACTAAACATTGTCAGGGTATCATTACCACTCATTGCCTTAGACTAATTTCCTTGGCAAAAAGCTTAGCCGACGCGTAATTCCTGTAATCTGCGACGCTTTCGTCGACATGTGGGCTCAATCAAGAACATTTTTTTCACATTTCTTAATAATACACATAGTCTAGCTAATCCTAGTATCCTACAATCCTTACTTACTACTCCGTACTACTAAAAACAGTCTATGCCGCTGCTTACTTTAACCCATTGCAACACTCGAAGCACATCATACTTGCATCGATGCAGATCATCGATGTGATTTACTCCAAGCATTCTTGCTGGTGCAGAGTCATTCAGGTCGATCAAGTACCAGCCCCGTTCGATGTCGGAGCGGCTGGTGCAGAAGCTGACGCCCAAGCCGAGCGCCCCGATCGGGCTGCGCGACCCGTACCCTGACCTGGAGCGCGCCTACGTGGCGCAGGTGTGCCTCACCTGGGAGGCCCTCAACTGGAACCACACCAGCTTCCGGCGGCTCAACGGCGGCGACGGCAACATCGCGGCGCGGTGCTGCCCGGCGCGCGTCGCCCAGGAGTTCCAGCAGTTCCAGGTGCTGCTCCACCGCTTCATCGAGAACGAGCCCTACGAGTACGGCCGCCGCCCCGAGGTGTACGCCCGGATGAAGAACTCCACGCCCAAGCTGCTCCTGGTGCCGGAGTTCAGAGGTTTGTCGATCTTGCTGTAGTTGCGGCGATGGTGACTGTTTGATCGATCGATCGATTGTTTGGAGATGCATGCATGGCTGCTGGTCGACTGACGAGAGTGATCGATCGATGCGTACGTGTGTGCAGACGAGGAGGACGAGAAGGACGACCTGATATCGGCGGTGCAGTTCCTGCTGATACTGGAGGAGTCGATCAGGACGTTCATGACGTTCCTCCGCGCCGATAAGAGGAGCCACTACGAGATGTTCAGGGAGACGGTGAAGAGGAGGTCCAGCGCCGTGGACCAGACTCTGGTCATCACCCTCAAGAAAGCCAACAAGAGAGTGAGTCATCATGCATCTACATGACTACATGTATCAGCATCAATTACTGGACAAAACCATTCCATGTTTGAAGCAGATTTTAACCAAAATTTATCGTTCTTATGAATGCTCGATTGATTCTTCAGAAGAAGAGCCGGCTCAAGGACCTGACGCGGCCGCGGCGGTGCCTGAGGAGGACGAAGCTGCGGGAGGAGGAGGAGCTGTCGATCCTGCTGGGGCTGATCGACCTCAAGGTGGTGGCGCGGGTGCTGCGCATGCCGGAGATCACAGACCAGCAGCTGCACTGGTGCGAGGAGAAGATGAACAGGGTGCGAATCGATCTGGAGGGCAGGATGCAGAGAGACCCCTCACCTCTCTTCTACCCTGCACACTGACAGGGAGGGACCTGCTGGCTGCTGGACAGATCTTCTAGCTAGTAGTACCGGCCTCTCTCCTCTTTTTCTTTTTTTGCATCGATCTTCTTTTGTTGATGGTATGTAGCGAGCGGCTAAAGATAAAGTTGCATTGCGTAGACATGAGAATATGCATGGCACTTGGTAGCCTCGCTCACCTAGTAGCACTGTAAAAAGAGATCAGAGATGATGTTGCTATTGTAAAGACACATATACAGAGATAATAAGTAAATAAGAGATGATCCACATCTTTGTGGCCGCTGTTGTGAACGGTAGTTTGGATAGGTCGTGTCATGGCATGTACTAGTATTCAAATGCGTCTGTGACACGCCGCCGCATTGCATGGAAAGCAAAAGGGCTGAGGTGGTGAGGATGGAGACAAGCACGGCTTTGACGTCGTGGGCTTTCGCTTTGCTAGCTTTTCCATGTGTTTCTGCTTTACCGGGATCGGATCACGCACAGGCACGGGATGACATATGAGAGCAAAACCAAGTAAAAAATAATGCCACACCACGCCACGGTTTGCCTCAAACGTTTCTGGATAACCACATCATCCGCCATCGTTCTCCTTTTTCTATATATCTATATATATGCTCCTATGCTTTTGTGGATCCTATATATGTCATCACCAAAAGCTGTCTTGTAAACTTATCTTCCTCGGCGTTCCGGTTGCATAAAAGAGAATGCACTAATTCGCAGGTCAAACGTGTCCAAGATATGATCTTTTTGCCAAACATCATTTGGCTGGCAAGGGAAGCTTTCTGAATCATCTGGATAGAGTTGTTTTGGGGGGAAACAAACACATGCAACTTGCAACTTGCAACTCATCAATTATCATCACGCCATATCTAGGGGCTTCAATATTGACCCTCAAAAAAATGACCCTAAAAGAAACGGGGGCTTCAATATTTATTCAATCTGTGGTATAAATAATACATATTTGAGCTAGATTTACCATTTTTAACGCTGAAAAAGGAAAAGGGAGTTTCCTACTTGGGAAAAAAATAGAGATTCACATTTTGTCTTTGCACATATAAACTCTTTAGATTGCTGTACTGTCACATACTACGTATATAATAAAGAGCAGAGACTGGTAGGTGAATGGACCCAAATGGAACATGCATACCATGATGCTCTTGCTTTGGTAAAGATAGGCGCAGTCAGAAAGTGCCTCTCCACTGTAACAAGTCAAAAGGAAATGGGGGGAAAAGCAGTGATAAACAAAGATGCCGGAGTGCCTGGTCCGAACAGTTATATTTGGGCTGCAACGATTGTTTGATCTGGGCCGAGCCAAGCCACTGATTTGATGCGCCTAAAGCCCATTAATACACACGATAGCCCAATAAAGGTCTTTCTGAGCTCCACCAATCAAATATCACTGTACTGTTCCTCAAAAAAAAATAACTGGATGAAGAAGTTCCCGTCTTAATAGAAAGAAGAAATCAGGGGAAAAAATTCCTTAAAAAAGTTCTACAGATGAAGTTTGACGAAACAACATGGCAAACCTGATCTTAAGGTCTAGTTTTTTTTTAAAAAAAAGGTCTCTTTGGAACATAGGATTCTCAAAAGGCATATGATCAAAGTTATATGTCATTTGCAATCCTACAGAAATTGATAATGCAAGAGTTATCAATTGATCGTTAGGATTTGTCGTAACAATATACAATACACATTAGCAATAATGAGGGAAAGGTAGACTTACAGAAATATTTCGAACACGTCATAACTCATATTAATCTCCATAAGTTCTATGGATCGAACCGTTCCACATGGATCGGACTTCATTGTGGCCAATTCTTTGTTGCAAAGGGTTATATGGGAAAAGCCATACAATCCAAATCCTGCAAAATTCCCCAATGAATCATGTACTCCAAAGGAGGCATGATGTTGTGCAACACAACACCATCAAATTTATCATCAAATGCAAGCATGCACGAGCACGATACATGGCATAATCCTGCTATCCTAGGACCACATGACATATGTTTCAAAAAAAAAGGACCACATGACATAGTCACAGTGTTGTACCGGATCTGTTTGCTGACATGTCATGAAGTGCCACATGGGATAGATGGCCTTTTCTTTTTTTCTCAACTGCAGAAGCAGAGAGCAGGTCGAGGTACTGTACTTCAAAGGGAAAAAGATTCCTCTCTGTTGCAGCTCCTCCTCCATTTCTCGACATTTTCTCCATCCTCTTATTCAAAAACAAACAAATCCTGCGAAGAGGACACGCTGATCCCTTGCCCAAATGCTGGCTTAAACCGACAATCTGTCGCCGGTGTTAACGGATTTGTCCCCTTGTTTGCGTACCGGATGCGAGCACTGTGTCGCAGTACTAGTCGAGTCACCGGCTAGCCTCCTATCTAGACTCCTAGTTCCTCTGCCATGGCGTTGCGTTGCGCATAGGTTTCCACCGGCCATAGCCTGATTGACAGCACGCAAAGTGGCTGCCACGCCCTACGATCGATCTGATCGCTGTGCCTCTGCCCCTGGTGTTAATTTCAAGACGGGCCATGCATCCATGCATGTACTACCAGCTACCAGCAGAGAGCTCACAGGTACTCTCTCTCTGGTATGGACGTATGGGTGGTGTTTAGATATTGAATTTGGAAGGGTGAATTTGGGAGTATGATGTCACTTCGTAATCATTGCGTCACTGTAGCATTTCGTTTGTATTTGTGAAAAATTATCCAAAAATTGATTAATTATGTTCAAAATGTTCATCTCGTAGAGTACAACAAAACTGTGCAATTAGTTTTTGATTTTATATATATTTAATACTCCATGCATGTTATGACATTTTGATGTGAGAGAGAATCTTCTTTTTGCACAGTAAATTTGGGAGTGGAATTTTGGAACTGTATCTCTCATTCTCTCTCTCGGCCGGCCGGCCGGCCGGCGATTTGATCCAGCTCCGGCCACGCTTCGCTGCACGCATCTGATAGCCTGATGGGATGGATACACGAACGGGACCCACTGCCGCGTCCCAGCTGCATGCATGTCTCTCCAGCTGAAACCCACATACGGAGTACTTTTTTTGATGGAACACAAGTGCCACCAGGGCTGGCCGGCCGGGCTCCACTGGGTACACTGATCCCTGAACCAACCAAAAATTGAATTTTGTACTATTTATATACTCCGTATGTGAATTTTGGGGGGCGAGATGGTTTGAAAAAGACAGACAGGGCAGGCAGGCTCGACTTGTCATGCAAGTTGTACTGCCTGTACGAGCGAGCTATGCCAGTGTAGCACCTCTCAGTTTGCTCTCTCGCATCTTTCCATGACGACAACACAAGTCTTTTCGCACATTGGCGTTGTTTTCTCTCATATATGCATTTCCCCCCCTTTTTTTCTCCTACCAAAGGCTATTTTGAGCTTAATTAGGACCTTTGGATGTGGCTATCCAATTATTTTCCACGTAAGACTGTTAAATCCCACACATGGTCTGTTTGGTAGAGCTCCATCTGATTTTCTCTATGGGGATCTGATTCTCTAAGAGAAGTGATTCTATGGTTGAAAGTGATTATCTTTGATTCTCTAGCATAAACTCTCAAAATCTGGATGGAATATCACTTCACAGAATCAGGAGAAGCTACTTTTTCAACTCCCAGCCTCTTAGTTCATTTTAGAAAACCACTTCAAAGAATCAGCAAAAAATCATTTCTCTCTGAAAAGGATTCACTAGAGATTTAACTCTAGGAGCTCTACCAAACAGGGTCTCAGTAGGGCCCACTGGTTGGGTACTAGGGACTATTTAGAATGAGGGATTTTTTTTGCAGATATTTTTTGAACAGAAGATAATTCATACAAATTTTCTGGGGATTCCTACAAACCAACAGGGATGAATTATAATAAGTGTAAGTCTATTAGTGAGGGCTGGGTACTTTTTTTTAGCTCAAGGGTAATACGTACCTACTCAGCATGAAGATAAATTTAATTTGGGAAAAGGGTCACTTTTAATAATATTTTGCATAACTCACTTTGTTCGTTTGACATCCTATTTGAAGCCTCAAAACTAATTCTGCCACAAACCATTAAATTGTGTTGACCCACCCCATAATGAAAGTTATCTTTTTTTTCCCTACAAATTGAGTTCTATGTTCAGAATTGTGGGCTGATAGACCGGCGTCATAATCAATGTTAGAAAAAGTAATCTAATACTTTTTATTCATTTATATACAAAGGGTTTAAGTACTACATCCATTCAAAGCGTTGTTGATTATTTTTTCATAAGTTTTAACATTCGTCTTATTTGAAAAATGTATGTAAATACCATTTTATTTTGTTTATGACTTACTTTATTATTAAATGTATTGTAATATGACTTATTTTTTGTATATTTACTGCATTTTTGAATAAGACGAATGATTAAATGTTGTAAAAAAAAGTCGGTAGTGAATATTAATTTGAAAGGGAGGGAGTAGTAGTATCATTAGATGTTCCGGATGTATTAAGAAATCACAAAAATTCTAAAAGCGATTGTGTAAGATGAATTAAAGCATGCTGCCAAGTATCAACCTACAAAATTAGACCACAAAACAAAATCTGTATGAGGGGAAAAGAGGAAAATGGGTAAGTTTGCCGATACTTTGCTAGGGTTTAAGTGCACAAACTGAATAGTTGGGGGTAGTAAAATAGATCTTTTCCTTTATGGTTAAAACTGGTGTAGCAAAGCATGATTTGGGCTTGGGACTAACTGTTTTTTCTTCTTTGACAGGCTTATTGGGCAAAACATAGGTTTAAGCAAAAACAAAGCAGATGTAAAAGACACAAAGTCATTTCATGATCTAAATTAATTTACTTCAAAGAATCTAAATGACAGAATGGAATTGTTCATCTGATCCCAAATATATGTTGTCTTCTTAATTACAGTATTCCTAAATGTATAGTATGTATCATCTAGAACTTCTATGCATGTTTTAATGCTTTCTTCCATCTACATTCTGCAATAAGAATAAAGAGCATCAGTTAATGTCATCTGGTCTCTGTGCATAAGTTTAGGTTAAAACGTCTTGTTTTTTTGATATGAATTGAAGGAGTAGCAATAACCAAACAGGTCGACGATCATCCCCCAAATCAAGCATGCATTTCCAGAAGGAAAAGCGTCTTTTGTTGCTACTACTGTTTCCTTCTTTCCGGTTTCATCCACATTCTTTCTTGGCGTCTTATCCCTTTCTTCTCTTTCCCTGTTCGATTCTGCCTGCACGCGAGTGCGATCTGAGGACTTGTTGTTGTATCCATGCGCTTGGATCTTTGCTCTTGTTAATATGCGTGCCAAATGGGGGCGCACAGCAGCTAAAGCTCAAAAGGGTGTCGTCTGTCGAAGAGAGCAGAGATATGGCTAGGGAAGCTAAGCTTAGGGTTGGCCAGGGCTACAAGCGCTTGCTCATGCTCTCGTAGCTGGCCTGTCGTCCATGCATGCTTTGGCAGCGTAAAACACCTAAACTTTGCATCTGCAAAGGTCTCGACGCTTTCTTTTAGAAAAAAATAAGAGAGGGAGAGAGAGAGAGGGAGAGAGAGAGAGAGAGAGAGAGAGAGAGAGATGTTCACAGTTGATGCGGCTGCTTCTCATGGATGCAGATGCAGGTCTCGTTGATTAAAGTGGCTGTGCACGGTAGGACGACGCAGGGACTCAGAGCTAGCTAGAGATGATATCGATCGACCGGAAGCGATCGAGCATTAGCAGGGCATGCATGCTCTTGACGGCTCCATCGATATGATATGTGTAAGTGTATCTCGAGAAGCTCACACAGCAGTCATTTGAGGCCTCTGTAAACCTACATGCACATGCATGCCACAAGTTGTGTGGGCTAGATAGCAGCCTGCAACAGCAACCCTTCATGTTAGGGGGTCTATATATATGCAGTCTACAGGCCAATTGAGAGGAAGAGATAAAGAGAGATCTAGCTAGATTAGAGAGAGAGAGAGAGAGTCTGCGATCACTGAGAAAAGCTGGGAACAAATAAATCATTAAGTGCACGTGAAACTTGAAACTTAGAAGTAAATAAATTTATCGATAATAATTACTCCATCATTAGGGCCCCAAGTATTAGTAGATGGGAAATTTAGATGAGATTTTGGGGTTACTTTAGCCTATTTTTTGCAAAGAAGGATAGTTTAGGAGGTTATTGTGACATCCTGCCCCAATTTAGATATGGCTCAGTAGAGACCCATGAATGTGTTCTGCACGTTTAGTATCATCTTTGTTAATTAGTTGAGTAAGGGTGGGCCAATTTATAAACCCTTACTCCATCCGTTCTGAAAAACCTGATGTTTAGGACAGCGACACGGTCTTTAAAACACAACTTTGACCTCTTATTATTATAAAAATATTTATTAAAGAGTGATATATGTATATTTTTATGAAAGTATTTTTCAAGACAAATCTATTCATGTAGTTTTCACATTTCTAAACTCAACAATTTAAAAGTTATTGATGATTTATATTTCCAATGTTTGACCCAAACCTTGTCCTAAACGTCAGGTTTTTCAGAACGGAGGGAGTATCTTTCAGTAATAGCATTATCGAGTTAACCCTTTTACATGAAGCAAAAACAAAAGTGTAAGTATGATGCTATATGTACGCGTAGATGCTCCTCAGAAGGGTTGTGTGGTACTCCTTATGGAGGGTGGGGTGTTACATTTACTTTATATTATTTTCTATAACGGAATAGATGATAAAATTTTCCAAAAACATAATAGATATAATGGCTATTATTTATTTCTATTTTTTGTAAGAAGCCCAAGTATTTACTTTGGCTTCAGTCTATCCTGTGAGTATTAAGGTGAAGTATCTAAAACAATCCTCCAACTAGTAATTCCGATATATTCTTATTTATTTTCTTCAATGTGAAATGGATTGGCCAAAATATATTTTTTGGGATGTACTTGTTCAATTTCTATAAACATAAAAACATATGAAATTCTTCCAACTTTTGTTTGTTCCAAAGTCACACAAAAGTATAAAGGAAAAAATCACTGATGATCCATATTTGGAAGTTCTGGATTATCTAGGATAGGATCATCTCAGAATTTATATTACAATTTTGCTCCTAGACAATTAATATTGAGGTAAAATTAATTCTATAAATCAAATATGCAGTATTACATATACACACACAATAATTTAAAATTGAGTGATACCAATATATTCTCCTAATCTAGATTTTTTTCCTATGCTCCAAATTTAGTTTAACTTCAATTATATTTGAGTTTCCAAAAATAGAACAGTTAAATCATATGAATACCTTCTGGATTGATTGAGTTAATGTATATTGTTTGCAACTCATAAATTGATTAAAGGAAAATAAGGATCCTTTTGATCTCATAGATATTGTGGAGAAGCTATATTTCGCAATACATACATCGATTATAAATCCTTTTAAAATATCACCTAGTAGAAGACTTGGATTTATCAAGTGGTAACCAGTATTTGAAGTAATAATATTATGGACTTTCTAATTGATATGCTACAATGTTCAATTAGGCTAATTGAACTCAATTAGCTCATGGCAGCTGTAGGATAAATTTTCCACAAAAAACCATACCAGGTGTTGAGTGGTCTACCAAACTAGCCATAGTACAGCCGGAGTAAATACTAGGCTAGCAGCTGCAGACCCTGTTGGCTCTTGGCTCTAACTTGTGTCGGAATTACTATGTGATCCTAACGTGCAATAATGTTGGTTTATTTGATACTCCTTACGTATATTTTAACGACGTGCATTGTACTAATGGCTTATAGATTATGTACGTTAATATTGGTTTACTTGATTGAACTACCATTTTTTCCTTATCTAATTCAAATCTGTAATTTACTACAGGTCAGCTGATTTTCTCCCCACTTAAATTTTACATCACCGGCCTGTTGTGACCAGTAGATTTATGCGTTTGATTCATTCCACGTTGTGATCTTATGGGTGAATAATGTGACTCATGCTTGAAAAAATGAGCTATTCTCATACGTATTTTGCATGTCGAAAATCTCTCTTTTATATTAATACTTCGAAGCATAAGATTCCACTAGGGATTCAAGCGTTGTGATCATTTTGGAAATGATAACACCAATCCCATCCGAAATAAGTGTAGCAATATGCATGCCGGAAAGTTGCCTGTTCCATCAAGAACAGACCAGACCAGCTGAGCAGCGCGCGCAGTAGTCAACATGGCACTGTCCAAAATCCTGAGGAGTAGCCTCCTCGAGAGTGAGCACTCACTGGTCACTGCCTCTGTTCAGAACCCACAGCCAGATTTCAGGCCGGTAGTGCTGCGCAGGTTTCAGGGAGCATGGTTTGTTTTTTTAGTTGAGCCAGCTCATTGTTTTGCCATCTTCAAACTATTTGACTTGCGGCGCCTATGTCAAATCACGTTTAATGTGATGTGCAGCCGGAGTTCTGACGAGTTCATGTTAGGAATGCAGAATCCAAAATATTATAAAGCAAAGTAGTAGTACTAGTAGTAACTCATCAGTACTCCGGCTGATTGCCAGTCTCTTAACACTAATCTTAACTCCCATGAATTGATCATTAAAAGGTGACATTCTAGGTTATACTATACAACCAAATTATTTAATTTTTGAATTTGAATATTTTATATTAATAATGATCCTAAAATTGCAGTCTTAAAATATTTGTAATGTTTCATAATAGAACATTGAATAATGGAAACAAATTAAACCAACTTCAAGATTCAGAATTACACCGGAGTCAAAACAACACTTCCTTTTCACCGTAGATCACAGCAGCATGTTAAGAAAATTTTATAAAGGTACTAGTTTTAAGTATATATCCAGGAAAGGCCGTAGCCAGCTTTATATATAAAGCATTCCTCAAAGGATACTGGGATTACCAGTTTACAATAAAGCACACACCGCTCGAAGAGCAGCCTCCAACAAACTCATAACGGGACTCTCTAGGCCGCGCGCCAGAGATAGCAAGGCACTACTCGCGACGAACAAACTAAAGGGCCATGACACCATTACAACTCGATTGGACCTGACCTTCCGCGGAGCCTACGACTCCATCAAACACGGCTACACGAAGACTCCAAACAACGCCTTCAGGAAGGCAAAGGCGCGACGGCGCCAACGTTTGGTTTTCACCACGGAGAGCTTCCACGAACCGCCGTCGAACGAGACCCTGCAGACAACGCTCTCAAGAGGGAAGAGCAACCGCCGTTGCCCGACCCGGCACCGAGTCGAAGCTTATGCTTGCGGCCCACAGTCCGACGAGCCGAGAGCACCTGTACCGAACCCACTCACTTCCATCCACCGTCCACCATCGCCGCCGCCGAAGCTCGCCACTAGGTTCCATATGCACCCGATGGCAACACCCGACACCTCGGGGAGGATTGGAGCCCTCTATTGGCTCCAAAACTCCTGTCGACCCCTTGATGGGATGACACCGTGCTTCTCAAAGTGAGATAGAAACCGTGAACCCAGAGGCGGGGACTTGACATGGCTACAGGAACGGCTTTGTCGGCGACATGGACACAGAGGCGGTACACCGGCCAAGATAAAGCCGTAAGAGGGAGAAAGGACGGGAGACGACACCTCCCCAGACGCCGCCACCATCAAGGAAACGCCGACGCACGTCCCGCCCCCGCCCGGAGCCGCGAGCCACGAAGCCAGGCATCACCGAACCGCCACCACGGCGGTATCTGCTGTCGCCGCCTCGCCACCGATGTCCGCCGCTCCGGTCAGCACCAGCGGGGCCGGGGCACCAGCGGGGCCGGGGCACCAGCGGGGCCGCCCCGGAGAAGTAGCACCAGGGGGAGGTCGCGCCCAGGTCGTCATCAGGCCGGCCTGCCGTCCGGCCGTCTACCCTCGGCCGCCGCTCGCCCAGGGGAGCCTCGGCACTGGGGCCCAAGCCGGCCACCTGCGGCCGCGCACCAGGCGCGCCCGCGAGCCTCCCGACGAGCTGCGCCGGCAAGAGCGCCGGGCACCTACCGCCGCCGCGCCAGCAGTGCCGCCAGGACCAGGAGAGCCCTCGCTGCAGCTCCGCGTGGAAGCCCTTGTCCGCCGCTGCCCACACGCCGTCGGGCTCCCCTGAGCCGCCGCGGACGCCCAGCCCCGCCAGAGCCCCATGTCGGCGACGACCCCCACCGGGTGGTGCCCCCGACCCCCATACGACGGATCCGGGCTCCAGGAGGCCAGATCTGGGGGCGAAGGGAGCGGATCCGGCCGCCGGCGCATACTTATGGTTATCTGTACATAATTATTTAACTACAATTTTTTGCAAACATCTGTTGCCAAATATGCACTGAGTACCAAAACAACCAAAAATTCATGCAATAGAAACCAAAGATTTAGCATTGATCCACTGCAAACATATACTTAGAAGTAGAATCCCAGAACACATTTCTCTCTTTAATGTCCAAAACAAGCATCGATCCTAACTTAATTTGTTGGCGCTCTTTACACTAACTTAACCGAGGGCGGTTGCGACTGCTCAAGCGGAGGTGTTCACATTATTACTTCTGCTGTGCCCGCCGCAGCCGAAGCTGCAGTTGCAGTTAACTTTGTCGGCCTGCACGTTCGCTGCAGCCGCCGGCGCCGCCGGCGCCGCCGCCGCCGCTGCTGGCGGCGCGGTGAGTGGAGCTCCGAAGCAGGAGAAGCTGCCGCGGTGCGGCGGCTGCATCAGCGCGTCGCCGGCGGAGACGGCGTGGCCGATGACGTAGTCTCCGACCGCAGCAGCAGGCTGGCGCGGAGGGCCCGGGTACGTCGCCGGGTAGCTCATGGGGTGCAGTGTGGATGGCGGCGTGTAGAGGTAGTGGTACGGCGGCTGCGGCGACGACAGCCGCGGATGCACCGGCCGGAGCGGGAAGCACGGGTCGCCGGCGATGCCGCTGCCGGCGGCGCCTCCCCGGAAGGCTCCTCCCACTCCCAGCATGGTCGGTGGGGCAGCGCCGACATCCCTGAAACTGTAGGAAGAAAATTGCAGTGTCTTTGTGAAACCCTAATCAACGAGAAGGCGCGATCAAGATATTATAGTATGCTGTGGAGCAGTAGTATTCCTCACCTCATCTGCGCGCCGACGGAGGCGAGGCTTTCGTTGCCGAAGACGAGCTGCCGGGCACGGTTGAGGGTTTCAGTCTCCCTCTCTAGAGAAGAAAGAAACTTCAGAAATCAATCACCCATAAAATTGCAAGGGAATGTATCCAAGGTGCGATTAGCTAGGGTTCTTGTGTATGATCTTGCCTTGCCGATGCCGGTTCATGTGGCCACCAAGCGCTTGAGACTTGCAGAACTTGAGGGAGCAAAACCGGCATTCGTACACCTTGGCAGCATCATCCTTCCCTCCACCGCCCTTCTTCTTGATCCCTGCACAAGAACCAATCGATCAGTTCCTGAAGCCATATATGCACAACAAAGTGTAGAGAGATCTTGCCCTTCATACAAATTGAGAGATTATTCGCGAAGTGAGTAAAATCTTTTCTTGACATTCCAGATCATACAAGAGGTTCGTCAACAGAAAACAGTGTATTTCTGAAGCATTAATTCTAAAACCGAGCTATCTGGGCGCCTGGGCATACATTCAAAGTAGGAAACCTGAAACACCTCCATTGCTTGTCAATTGCAGGATTTTCTTTCTTTCATGACGCGCAGCTAAAACTAGTTCACCTTCAAATCAAAGAGAAAAACAGTGATGTAGTCCTTACGAACTGCATCGGCGCTTGATGTGGCAGTGGTCGTGGAGCTCTCCACGGCTTGCTTTCCATACTCCTCCGGCAAGTTGTTCAGGTCCAAAGGGCTCCCTTCTTGCCTCCTGGAGTTCACGCACCATGAAAATGAACACGCAAAAAAAAAGGTTAAGTTCTTGGCCAGGAATCGAAGTATCGAACAACAGTTTATATATGGATCGAATCACAAGATTAAAGCAGATCGTTATAAAGCATTAGCGCAGGATCTCAGAAGAACAAGATGTGCATATAGAACAAAACTAGTACGTACAGTAGCAGCAGCGAGAAAAGAAAAGAATGCAGTAGCAGTCGTTCAGACTTCAGATCGAGGGATCTAGACAAGCAAGCGGTTCATGGAGATCTAGATTCCGTCTCTTTGTAAAAGCACAAGCTGATTAAGAGGTCAGCAGTATGCATATAGCAAACAAAAAACACACAGGAGCGATGGTTTATGAACAGGAAAAAGAAGAGAACACAGCAGATGTGTACATTTAAAAAGGAAACACACACATAGACAGAGACAAGAGTGCGTGGTTCAGAAGAAGCGATGTACAAGACATGGAAATGAACAATGGAAGAAGCCACCAGAAAAGTGATGAAGGGTAGTTGTGGTTCTTACATGGTGGTGCAGAGGGAGCAGGGAGTGAGACAGCTGAACACTGATGCAATGAAGCTTTGGAAGGAGATCGAGGAAAAACAGAAGGGGCCGGCTGGGGGTATATATCGGATGGTGGGGTGGGAATAGTGTAGAGATGGAGAGAGTGTGTGTGAGTGATAGATCTAGAGAGAGCTAGAGAGAGAGAGAGAGTGGCAGCTGGTAGAAGGGAGGATATGTGACGATGTGAGTAGAGTATTACGGTTTACTAGTAGTATGATGGCACAAAAGCAAAAAGACAGTAGTAGTGCAGCTTGGGAGCAGCAAATGCAAATGCATACGGGGAAAGGCTGTGGATCTTTAGTGTTGGTTTGGGGCGTAGATAGAGTGAGAGAATACTCCAGTAGAGCTATTACTCCGTATGTGGGGAGAGAGGAAAGCCTGAAAGTTCTCTATCAGTTCGCCTGTGTGCTCAGCCTCTGCTCTGCACACAGCCGTCCCTTTCTCTCTCCTCTCCTAGCACACATTCACACACGCACACACCTATAGTCTGCTGCCTCCCCGATCCCTCTCTAGTCTCTACACCTCTCAAGATGCTGGTGTGCTGAAAGCAGCTGCTAGCAAATGTGATCCTTGGATTCTGTGATGGTTGCAATCCAAATGAAGCCTCTGTACCTATCCCGGCCCTTCTCTCTCCTCCGGCCAGGGAGAGAGAGAGAGAGTGTGTGTGTGTTTTTACATATGTCTCGCCATGTTTGTGAGACCGTACCTTCCACAAACTAGGCAGGAAAGCCCCACATGCCCCAGCACCACTACACTCTTAACACTGCGCTGTATCTATTTGCAACCAGCATCAGATATGCTGAGGCCTCCCCTCTCCTGTCTGCACGAATCATTAAATGGGGTAAGCTAGGGCACTTCTAACACTAGATCTTGCAAGCGCGAAGAAAACACAGAGACATCACACATGCACACACACATACACACTAACACACACACACATACATCTGTACATGCATGTATAGGCAATAGATCTGTGTCCTTTGTTTGCTTCTTTCACCCTCATCCAGTCATCCTGTGCTGGTGAAGGACATGCATGCAGCTCAGCTCAGCTCAGCTTGAGGTGTGTGAGAGAGAGGGTGGGGTAATAAAGACAAGGGCACCTCTTACAAAGCCCTGCTCCAGTATTTAGTTGAGAGGGGCATGCAATGCACAAGCACAAGGGAGGCTATCAATCAGGCTAAGGCCTAGGGCTGCATGCATGCTTTGCTTAGCCTTTGAGCTGGGCTATCCTACATGGTAGGTTGGTAGCTAGCAGATGTGGGTGTCAAGTACTACTGGGAGTTTAGGCCTTTAGGGTGGGAGGACAAGAGAGAGAAGGTGACTGAAGGTGAACTCCCACAGTTTAGGTTTCCTGCTGATACTACAATGATAATATCTAATACATATTACCAGAGAAAAAGTGTTTTGTTTGTATGGAAAACATGAGACATTGAGAATAGAAGTGATATGACCTCCTGGATATACGGTGACAGTGACCTTGCCATGTAGTACAAGTTTTAGTTTCCACTTCTCTCTCTGGAATTAGCATTGGCATACAAGTATAGGGTAGTGGCACTGGCTTGGCCTGGCCATCTAAGCCCAGACAACGAAGGAAGCCGGTAGAAGCCATCAAGGGAGAAAAGATGGAGAGAGACAGGCTTGTGACCCCTAAGTGCATGCATGCTGCGGCATTGTGACAGTTAGGGCTTGTTTAGATCCCAAATTCACCTCCCAAATTTACTATGAAAAAGAAGATTCTCCATCACATCAAAATGTCATAACATGTATGGAGTACTAAATGTTGATGAAATCAAAAACTAATTACACAGTTTTGTTGTACTCTGCGAGACGAATATTTTGAGCCTAAGTAATAAATTTTTGGATAATTTTTCGCACATGCAAACGAAACGCTACAGTGGCCGGCGCGTCAGACCGGCCAGGCCCGAATCGGGGCTCGGTACTCTGCATCTAAACGCGGCCTTAATTTACTGCTGGTCAAGTCAGGGAGCTGCACTACTGCACTCCAGGCGTCTGCTTCAGCTTCCTCGTGATTTGCTATGCGTGTTGACTTTTGATCCATCCGTTGGAGTAAAAAGAAAAGGTGGTTCCTCACTTTGTACAATTTCATTTTCTTTTGGGATCCACTACTACAAATAATACATGTACTGTCAATTTGCAAACGACGGTACGAATGCACTTTTCTACCGGTGAATCCTTCTCCGACAGTACTAATCTTTTATCAGTTTAACTGCGTATAAGGATATAAATCGATAGTGTAACTCAATTATCTACCGACGGCTTGGTCCAAAAGCCGACGCTCACATTATCATTGTCAGTATGTTGTTAGCAACGACAATATACCTCATATTATATACCGTCGGCTCATAGAAATATCCGCCGCAATCGTTTTACCGTCGGTGGGTAGTTAAGAAACAACGGTGAAAGGCTTCCATTACCAATGGTTATATTGTGCATTTAAGGTTCCGTCGAATTATATGCTTTACCATACAGTATATAGCATTTTTTAGAAAATGGAAACATATCCGGCCTCTACGAAAAACACACACAGCCAAAGTTACAAAGTACACAGCTCAATATCTGGCCACAAATAAATAGAGGAAAATAAACACAAACAAAAGAAAGAAAACATATGCAATGTCTATTATTGCATATCCATCCATTCTTGACGGTAGAATGGAACTTCCAACCGACGGTACATGCATATATTATTTATAGTAGTGATCAGATCCTTACACCTAGAGTGTATAACTATTGCTCCCTCTCATTCTTTCATTTGAGTTTTAGAGTAGGTGTGAAGTACTATTACAGAACTTATACTTCGTTTTCCTAATAATATCAGGGAGCTTTGTCTTTAAATTTCCATCCTACTTAAGTACAAGTACAGTATGGCATCTACCTACCTTAACTATGAATTCTACCGCATATACCTCTTATTTGACGGAGAGGGAAGGTTAGCGCGTATGAAGTATTGACAAAAGTATATAAATTATTTTAAAATAGAAAGAACTATATATATGTTTTTTATGATGAATCTAGTAACAACAGAATCTTATGTTCTCAATCTATACCATTATTTAGCCATTAATGATCTTAGCTAAAAATTTTAACTTATAGGATTGAAGGCCATAGGTACGTCATAAAATTTCAGAACTTAAACTTTGTCATAAAAAAGTTGTTTCACTATGCGTCCAATGATGCGCTTGGTGTGGGGATCAAAATGGCAAAAGTATCCGTTTAAGGATGAATGGGGACCTAACATAGGAGTATCTCATCTTGCTCCTACCAATCTACCATCCTAGAGTGAACCATGCATGCACATATCCGGCCGCTAGCTGCTGCCTGTGTGCTTTGGATGGTGCGTGTCCACTGCACTGTTGCATGCATGTTATGTCAGTACCTGTTAACAATGCACTATTAGAATCATGTGCGACATGGCTGGCGCGTGCAGTACCCCTTTCAATTCTATGCCCCGTGATGTGTAGCATAGGCTCAATTATCATTTTTTTTAATCTTACTTCTGTCACTGTCGTTGGCAATGTCTTCTATCTAGCTCATCGCTTGTCGTTAGCGATGACATTCCTTCATGTAGACCATTCGGGTAGCTCTTGTACTGCCACTACTAGCCTAGTAACCATTAGCACGAGCTGAAGCTGAGTCATGCTCACGCTCTGAAGGTGGAAACAAAAATGACTGTCTTGAAAAAAAATATAGGATAAATAAGCAAATGCAAGTAGAAGTAATATTCAGAGCATCTAGTTTTAGCCTTATTTCAGCTTCACCTAATGGGTGTACAGTCATCAATGGGTGTACAGCCTTATTCAGATCGAGCTACAGTTTAGATGAGCAATCCACTTTCAAACTTACATAACGGGGCTATGGAGTTCAATGATATATAGGACTCTAAAAGAGCTAATATCGGAGGTAAATGGAGGCATATAGTGGCTAAATTATACACGCTAATAATAGCTAGACGTATACTGCCTAAGTAGCTATATAGCAGGAGAATTAAAATGTTGGCCCTAAATAACGGGGCTATGGAGTTGCAGTCGTGTTAGCCTGCTTGGAGAGTCATCAAATCCAAAATGACTCGATCGACCGAAGAAACTCATTCATTCCAAATTAAAATTTGCGAGACAGAATTCGGTCGACTATCGTGTGTCCGCGCAGTATTCCTGAAATCCTGTATGAGCAGTAACATACACAGAGGCAGCATATATGAATCCTTCCAAACGAGCGCTGCATGCGCGAGATGATCGAGGAAGAGCTCCAAAGGATGGCAGAAAGGGGAGGACAGGAGAGGGGGAGTGTGAAAGATTTGCTGCATCATATCGACGACGATCGTCCTGATCAACCTGGCAGTACGTCAGTCAGAAATGCGCATGGCGATCGATCGAGACGAGAGCAAGCCACTCCACTCACATGAGACGAGAGATCGAGAGGCAGCATATATATATGCAGGGTTGCCAGCAGCTGGCTGCAGAGCCAGGGGGTCGGTCTCTTGCAGAGACTTGCAGTGTAACGCGATGCACAGCGCATGCGGCCGGGCATGCAATGCAACCCTAGCGCCCCGGCCCAGAGCACCAGCAGACACTGGCCCTGCTGGCCGCGATAAGTGTGTCATATATGTGTGGGGTCTCTGCCTCATCACTAGCACTTGCCAACACTTCACATGGAAACTCCCGTGGGCCCCCGCCGGCCGCCTACATATATACATACGCCTTCGTCAACCTCCGTCCCGGCCCGCTCCAAAAGCCAATCAACTCGGCGTCGCCATGCATGCCGGCCGTCGTCTAGTTACGTACCTACACGTGTCGTCGTACTACCGGCCTGACCGTGCATAATGCATGCATGGGAATGGGATCACTACCCATGCCATACAGGCGTTTCAGTCAAAGGTACAGTGAGCCGAGTGGAATAATGGTCGATCGGGAGGCACCGCACTACGGGAAACCCGACGTATGCCGAGTGCTTTCTGTCGGGCACTCGGCAAAGACTGGCTGTGCCGAGTGCCCAGACAACGGCACTCGGCAAATAGGCGACACTCGGCAAACAGGATCTTTGCCGAGTGTCAGAAAAGAGACACTCGGCAAACATGATCTTTGCCGAGTGTCACGACAGAGACACTCGGCAAAGCTGACGCACGTGCCGGGCGCGTGCCACGCTACGGACGGCCGTTTGGGCTCCAGTAGCTTTGCCGAGTGTCACACGGCAGACACTCGGCAAAGCCGTGGCACGTGTCCCGCACGTGCCACGCGCGCCAACGGCCGTCCACGGCCGTTTGGCCTGTCAGTTCTTTGCCGAGTGTCACAGTCCAGACACTCGGTAAACATGTGGCACGTGGTCCTTTGCCGAGTGTCTGGGTCAGATACTCGGCGAAGAGTTTGAAATTTTGAAAAATATTTTTAAAAAACTTGAAATTCAAACTCAAAAAATTTGAACATTTTAAATATAAGAGTTTTTGGCCGGCTGGATTGGTAGTTTTGCCGAGTGCTTCGGCGGGGCACTCGGCAAACCACCTCTTTGCCGAGTGTTTCCTAGGAGACACTCGGCAAAGTTTATGTTTGCCGAGTGTTTTCTAAAAAACACTCGGCAAAGTTTGGCCCTGTTTATTTAAACTTATGTTTTTGGGATCCAAAGTTTATTTTTTTTCTAACAATACTTGTCAAAGGCTCTTTATATCTTATGTGGAGCCTGTGGGAAAAAGTTGGGATGATTTCGAAAAGTTTATATATACGGCCTTTCCAATCGGAGCATATCCCCATAGAAGATTCGGAGAGTTGAGAAGGAGACAGCTGAATTTCGAAACGAAGTGAAGTTGAATTAGAGTTTGAGTTCATAACTTTTTGTATAGGCAATAGGCGACGTAGATTGCTTCATTTGAAGTTATCATATTTTTCCGGACCCATTTGATATTTTTTAAATTATTTTTACAACAATCTCCACAAGAAATAATGAAATATATGAAGGAATTATGAGATATATATGCTTCAAATAATGAAAACATTTCATCTAAGCATAAAATGTGCATTGTTGAATGTATTTGACAAGATATTTTGATGTGTATTTGATCGAATTTGAAAAATTTGGTATGCAAGAATTGTTCTGGGTAATGTTTGCTGAGTGCTACACTCGGCAAACAACACCTTTGCCGAGTGTCAGGGAAGAGACACTCGGCAAAGAGCACCTTTGCCGAGTGTCAGGGAAGAGCACTCGGCAAAGAGGCCATGTGGGCTGGCCGGGCCGCGGCCACGCGGGCCACGTCATTGGCCGACGTGGCACCTTTGCCGAGTGTAGGCACTCGGCAAACAGGCCACGTGGCCCACCTCTTCGGCCGCGCGCGGCCACGTCAGCGGCCAGATCTGTTTGCCGAGTGTCCTAGATCGGGCACTCGGCAAACAGGCCACGTATCAGATCTGTTTGCCGAGTGCCCGATATAGGACACTCGGCAAACAGGGGGTTGGGCCGGGGGACTTAACCGCCCACGCGGCCGCCCCAACCCACACACCGCCCGTCGCAGCCCACACACGCACACCGCCGCCGCCTCTCTCCCCGCCCGCCGCCGCCGCACGCCGCCACTGCCGCCGCCACCGCCGCCGCCGCACGCCGCGAGGCCCGCCCTCTCTCCCCGCCCGCCGCCGCCGCACGCCGCCACCGCACGCCGCCACCGCCGCCGCCGCCGCCGTACGCCGCGAGCCCCGCCCTCCGCCCCGCCTGTCGCCGCCTCGGCCGCCGCCGCCCGTCGCCCCGCCCGTCGCCGCGCCGCCCTCCGCGCCCCGGCCGCCGCCGCCGCCTGCCCTCCACCCCGCTCGTCGCCGCCTCGGCCGTCGCCCCGCCCGTCGCAGCGCTCCGGCCGGCCTCCTCCCCGGCTGCCCCACCCGGCCCACGACGCCGCGGGCCGACCCGGCTTCCCTCCACCCCGGCCCGTCGCCGCCGCCCTCCGCGCCCCGGCCGGCCTCCTCCCCGGCTGCCCCACTAGGCCCACGACGCCGCCGCCCTGACCCGGCTTCCCTCCGCCCCGGCCCGACGCCGCCGCGGCGGCCCTCCGACCCGCCGCCTCCAACCGCGGTTCGTCTCCCCTTCCTGCTGCCTGGCCTGCTAATTCTAGTGAGTTATTTAGAATATGTCATAAGAATATGTCAAATTTGATTGCTAGATTGGGTTGATGGTAATATAAAATGCATGTCAAATCAAAATGCCAAATTTGTTTGGTAGGTTGGGTTGATGCTAATATCAAATGCATGTCAAATTTGATTCCTCATTATCCTTGTGTATGTGGTTGTCGGCCTTCGTGCCGTGGATATCCTTGTGTATGTGGTTGTCGGCCTTCGTTCCGTGGATATCCTTGTGTACGTGGTTGTCGGCCTTCGTGCCGTGTTTTTTTGCAGGATGTATGGTTTCAGAAACCTCCCCGTGTAGGGGAGGTGCTGCCGAATTTTTTATTTGACAAAAAATTGTTTTTATTTCAGGGAGAGGTTGCACCATCTTCGACTTGGACCCCGACGCCGCCCGCCGTTCCCCGCCGTCTGCACCGACACGAGCGTCACCGACTCGCCCGCCGTCGAGCCCGTAGGTGAGCACATGCAAAACCATACGCCCTCAATATTTAATTCGTAGATCCATATTTAAGTTGTGTCACGTAACCTAGTTAGGCGTCTCCCGTTCGAAAGAGATACGGTTGTGAATATGTGAATCTTTGCATATGTCTAACCGTATCTGTTTCGAATTGTCCACGTTTTTGGACAGCTCGATGATGTGTAGATGGGTAGTTTCCATGCTCTACTCGTACCGAGGCTGAGTTTCGGCATCATCTCCCTGTTGTTCTCCGAATACACAATCTCCGTAATTGGACGTGTATTTGGAGAACAGCGGGGAGGTGCTGCCGAAATTCCGTCTTGGATACGAGTAGAGCATGGAAACTACCCGTCTACACATCCTCGGGTGGGATTAGGACCTATCTTTACCTATTAGACATAAAGCTAGCATCCGGTAGATGCATTTATTATTATAAATTTGGTATGGAAGAAATTTATTGCTCGGTGATATGTAAAGGGATGGATGACCGTGAGTGGATGTACACTGGCCGCTCAAGTAAAGGTGAATGTACAGATGAATGGATTGCCAAGACTGATGCGTTCTTGAAGCAAGCTTTTGCCAATGCGAAAGGGGTGCCAACTACTTTCTGTCCATGCACGGTTTGCGACAATCGTAAACGCCAAATAGAAGTTGTCATGGGTAAACATCTCGTCAGGAATGGATTTACGGAGAACTATACTCGGTGGACACGCCATGGTGAAGCCGTTGATCGTGTGAGAGACGAGGCCGTGAGGCAGCGCATCGAGGAGTTTGATGATGAGGCAGGGGTAGGGGACATGTTGCATGACTACGATGAAGCACACTTCAATGATGGACCTAGGGAGGAGGAGCCGGAGGCCACTGCAAAGGCTTATTATGACATGTTGTCAGCGGCACAACAACCACTTCACTCGCACACTAAGGTTTCTCAATTGGATGTCGTTGCACGTCTGTTGGCCGTCAAGTCCCAGTTTAGCTTGGGTCGAGACGCCTTTGACCACATCCTGACAGTTTTGGGTGGCCTCCTTCCGGAAGGTCACGGCTTGCCAAAGAACATGTACGCGGCACAGAAACTTCTAAATGCACTTAAGATGCCGTATCAGAAGATACATGCTTGTCCGAATGGATGCATCTTATTTAGGAAAGAATTTGCGGACGCAAAGCAATGTCCGAAGTGCAAGGCTTCTAGATTCGTGGAGATAGTCGGTGCTGATGGTAAGAAGAAGCAAAGCAAAATACCCGTGAATATCCTACGGTACCTTCCACCTATACCGAGGATCCAACGGCTTTACATGACCGAGGACTCCGCGAAACAGATGACATGGCACAAAAGTGGAGTGCGATACAATCCTGATAAGATCGTACATCCATCCGATGGTGAAGCATGGAAGCACTTTGATGGGATTCATCGTGACAAGGCTAGAGAGGCTCGGAATGTGCGTGTTGCGTTGGCAACAGATGGGTTCAACCCGTATGGAATGACGGCTGCCCCATACTCTTGTTGGCCAATGTTTGTGATCCCACTCAATCTCCCCCCCGGTGTCCTATTTCAACGGCAGAACATCTTTTTGTTGTGCGTATAAGGTCAAGTCATTTACCGGATATGACGTGAATGGTTATCGTTTTCGCACAACAAGTCATGAGCAGAGGATGCCCAATCGAAGGATTACAAGTACCGGAGTCTATACTCCAGGCTCTGATGGGGTCGATTACTATGGGAGACTTGAAGAAATATACGAGCTTAATTTTGGTGGAAGCAAACCTCTTTCTCCTGTTATCTTCAGATGTCATTGGTTTGATCCTTCAGTGGTGAGACGAACCCCTAGTCTTGGGCTAGTCGAAATTCGACAATCATCTGTCTTACCTGGAGATGATGTCTATATAGTGTCTCAACAAGCCACCCAGGTGTATTATTTGTCATACCCGTGCAAAAAGGACAAAAGGCTTGAGGGTTGGGACGTTGTATACAAAGTGTCGCCACGCGGTAAACTACCAGTCCCAAACAATGAAGATTATAACATAGATCCAAACACCTATGATGGAGAGTTCTTCCAAGAAAATGGGCTAGAAGGGTCTTTTGAGATAGACTTAACCCAAGCGGTCGGAATGGATTTAGACTCAGAAATGTTTGTTGACGAGGACACTGGAGATGTGGTTCATAATGCTAAGGAGGTAGAGTTACTAGAGCGATTACAATTAGGCAATGACGAAGACGACGACATTTCTCCGCCTTTGGAGGACGACCATGAACATCTCGAAATGTACGATAGTGATGATGCGACCGTTGATCCAGATAATCCTGATCCGGATGATTATTTCTAATAAAAGTACGTTTATATATTGCATCATCTCTTTCTAATAGTTTATGTTGGGTCATATTTCTTATATATTACATGTTTTTCTAATTATTTATGTTTATATGTGAAATCTAATAATTGTATGTTTTTGTTGATCGCAGGTGATTGGACCAATATGGTGGGTCGTGGCGGTGCGATGAGGAACGTCATGTCATTGTACCGAAAGTTTAAAGATGGGGGGTCCGAGGCAGCTGGGTCGTCTGGTGCCAAGGGGCGAAAGAAGAAGGCCACAGGCGGGGGGCGAGGCAGGGGCAAGAGGCGAGAGCGGACCCCCATACCTTCGTCGTCTTCGTCCGACGAGGACTTTGTTCCTTCGGCGGTGGACACTCGGGCCGGGGAGCACGAGTACCGCGAGGACGAGGAGCACGAGGCAGCGGAGCACGTGGCCGAGGAGCATGGGGCCGAGGACCCCGAGGGCGAGGACGTAGAGGGGTCCACCTCCTCTGAGGACTCGGCCCTTTGGCAGCGAGGCCCCTCGCAACTCCCGAAGCGCCTGATACCCATGGAGCGTCGCCCCGTGATCGCACCCAGCCCTCCAAGGTAAGTAATTTTAGATGTTACACAGACCTTCTCGTTTCATATTCATATGTTGGAAATCACAATATGGACTAACAATTTATCTTAATCACTTGGGCAGGAATTGGGTGATGTCACCCCAGGCGCTGGTCACGCCCGCAAAGTCAACGGCATCCTGGGTCTTCTTTGCAGGGAGCTGTTTCCGGGTCTGGTGACCATTGGCGGCAGGGAGGAGCCGGCCTACACCTTTGACCACTACGTCGCCGCTGGCGATCAGGAGGACCAGGAGCGCAGGATCTTCAACAACAAGGCCGAGCGGGTAAAGGGAGAGCTTTGGGTAAGTATTCGTTGCACTACACTGCTCAACACAACACTTTCATTGAACAATCTACAAATAATGCAACATTCATCGTGTATATGTGCGCAGGACTTTTACAGATGCGCCCCGGGACAGGAGGCTTCGGCGGATGCTGTGGCACATGCAGCCTGCTGGAAGCTTGTCAAGGACCTGCACTACGAGGCGCGCGTGCAGGCCGTAATTGATTATTTCGTGGCACTCAAGATCTCCGTGAAGAAAACGGAGGCAAGAAACATGAAGTTGACCAAGGAGCAGTATCTGGCGGTATGTAAATCGATACTGTTTTATTCTAAGATTAAGTACTATAAATTCGATCTTGTTATATGTCGTACACTTGATGTCTTGTAGGCGATTCCATGGTGGTGCGCCCCGCATCCCACGTGCTGGGAGGTGATAGTCGACAAGTGGTGCAGCGCCGAGTGGACCGCTCAGCACGACCTTTGCTGGGAGCGGCGTTTGCTGATGCCCGGTGTCTCACACCATCAGGGCAGCCTTAGCCTCGAGGAGTACAGGGCCAAATGGGTACGCTGAGTCATTTCTATATTCGCTCACTCTATTCTGTGTAATTACTAATTCATATTGTTTGTTTTTTCAGTCGGCGTCACATGGTGGTGCGCCTTGCTCACAGCTCGAGGCTTTTGCTATGGCCCACAAGGGCAAGGCGACCTCCGACGTCCGGTACAACCCGGAGGACGGGCCCGCGGCATACAGAAACGCCAGCGTCCACAGTCGCCTCACAGCATATCAAGAGGTCGCGAAGGAGGTCCACGGGCCAGACTGGGATCCGACCGCCCACGACATTGATGGAGAAGTGGTCATGAGGGCGGGAGGAGGCAAGAAGCACGGGCGGTACTTGATCGCCAACAACACCATCGACACGGCCTCTACCCCCACACTCTCCCAGATTCGAGCCAGGAGCACGAGCTCTTCAGCGGCTATCCGCCAGCCTCTTCCCGGTTCACACTTCGGGATGCAGGCACTCCAGGTTATTTCTATTTCTATCTTTGTACGTGAAGTTTGCTTACGTTTATAATGTATTATAAGAATGTGATTGAATATTGCAGGCCCGGTTGGATGAAGAGACGCAGAGGCGGGAGTTCCTGGAGGCGGAGGTGCAGCGGATGAAGGACGCGGAGGCCGAGAAAGACAGGCAGAAGGAGGAGGCCGAGCGGACGAACCGAGCGTGGCAGGAGCAGGTATTTGCCTACCTGCAGAGCATTGGCCAGCGCGTGGGTGAAGGTCCGCCGCCGCCGATGCCACCACCGCCTCCACCACCACGTGTTCCTATTTCTCCCGTGAGTCACTTGAGAACCCTATGATTTCATTTCACAACTCATTTCTGTCGAAAATCTTGTAACACACACCACTAATCTCTTTTGGGCAGGCTCCTGGCTCGGCCGCGTCGAATGACGGCCCTCAAGACGAAGACCTTGCGGCGCGGGCGGTTAGATCGTTGTTCGGACCCCCTCTTCCGTGAGTGATGGATGTTGGACTTTGTAAACATATGAATGATGGATGTTGGATGTTTGGATATTGAATTTGTGACATTTCTGTGATGTTGGATGGTTTAGTGACTTATATGTGTTTGTTTATGGTTGTTTGATGGTTTAGTGGATATATATATATATATGAATTGCCTGTGATGCCTATTATAAACTGCCTGTAATGCCTATTAGAAACTGTCTGTGATGTTTTTGTTGAGGGGTCCTTTTAACGCAAAAAATTAATAAAAACAGGAAAAAATTTGAGCCTTTGCCGAGTGTTACACTCGGCAAAGAGGTGCTTTGCCGAGTGTATTGGCTTTAACACTCGGCAAAGAGGTTGTTTCTGTCATTTCTGGAACAGCCTTTGCCGAGTGTTCCTGCTTTGCCGAGTGTCTTGGCTTTTACACTCGGCAAATATGCAACCTTTGCCGAGTGTTAAAGCCCTTACACTCGGCAAAGGGTTGTCCAGGGCCTGCCCCCTAACCGGGCTTTGCCGAGTGTCGGGGTCCAACACTCGGCAAAGGCTGGTGTCTTTGCCGAGTGTGACACTCGGCAAAGGCTCCGTTAGCCCTAACAGCCGTTCACGGACGGCGCCGGGCCGTCTGTTAGTGCTTTATTTTGCCGAGTGCTGGCTTTGCACTCGGCAAAGCCTTTGCCGAGTGCCCGACAGAAGACACTCGGCAAAGGACCTGTTTGCCGACACGAGCTATGTCGTAACCCCTTTGCCGAGGCCTTTGCCGAGTGTATTTCGGGGTTTGCCGAGTGCCCCAGGCACTCGGCAAACTCCGGGTTTCCCGTAGCGCCGGATGGAGAAATATTGCTGGGGTCTCGATCATGTGCCAAACTGCTGCGGGCCTGTAGACGAGTCGTAAGTGAGTACACGCATGGATGAATGCACGACCAATGCAAAAGACGAGGCATCTAGATGCTAGCTGTATATAGAACGTGCTGATCGAGCGTACGCACACGGCACAATGATGCACATTTATTTCTTGAGTTGTTAGGGCTTTCTCTTTCCGGACGACGAGTCACGCTCAAGCCTGCCTGGTATGTAGATGTAGACTCATGAGGAGGCAAAAGAAACAAACCCCAAAAAATATATAATTAAGTTTAAAAAAACTATATAATTTATGCAAGCTTTACTGAATTTTGTATAACTACAAATATCTTTTCAAGTAATAGTACTTCAAAAAAAATCTTTTCAAGTAATAGAGAAATGACCAATTAATTCAGAAAACTATATATCAAACCCATGCGCCTGAACCTTCACCGGATGGAAATTATACTCTTAGAAAGCACATAAATAATATAACTTCGTGAAAACATATGGTTAAGAATTTTAGAGATAATAGGCATGTGTACACTCCTTTACTCATTCCAGTTAGGACAAACACCCTAGGTCCAGGCTGACAAGGGGTCTGACAGCTAAGCAATATGCATGTACACTTATACATCTATACGAATAATACTTATACATATCTACGAAGATAGTCCATTCAAATTGTATTGTTTATTAAATAGATATAGACCAAATAATCTATAATCACTTTCATTATAGCATATTTGAAACTTTTCTGTTACGTCTTAATAATGTTTCTCTCCTTTGATTGATTTCGTTCTTATATCAACTTTATACTATTAATTAATATGTGTCAAGTAACATTCGTTAAAAAAAGAAGGTAATAAGATTACTAGATAGAATATAATACTAAAATGAACTATCAACAAATTTTATATTCTATCAAAAAATATTACATTTCAAACATGTTGTAAATGTTTTGTTATTTGCTTTATAAATATAATAATAACTTTAAAAATATATCCAACCAACCCATCCTTTAATTGACACTAAAGAATGTGTCGGGGTTGGGAGTTAGCTGACTTTTATAATAGTGATCACCGGGTTTTTTAAGGAGTTTTTTCGTAAAATTAAAAAAGGAAGTGCTTTAGGTAAGAGAAAACAAGAAGAAAACTGTTCACCAGTCTGTCTCCAAATTTCTTTAAAGCAGCATCCGTTTGCTGGATCTTATAGGCACACCAAAAACTCCCACAACTATTGACAGATGTATTTTGAGTCATAGACGGAGAAGAGTCACTAGAGAATCGAGTGATTCCTCAATAAAATAAATGACATTTTGAAGGAGGGATACATGATGTATTAAAGGATTGGTTTTCGTTGATCGTCACATCCGCGGTTGTTGTGAATTTGCTGGGTTGAGAGTGTCCCTTTCTTTTGTGCCTTGTTGATTTCATTATTCACTAATGATTGGATCACTAAAGACCAAAGGCCAATTTCTTCCTTAGTTCTTTAAGAATAATGAATAAAAAAAGTTGGAAATGCTTTATTATAGTTAAAAACAGGTTTTACTTCCCTTATTATTTACTAACTCTTGACCAATCAGACTGTCACAAACCAATTCATGTTCTTATGGTGTGCTAAGAACATACTTGAGCATTTTGTAGGCTAGGCCGACAAAAAAATCTTAAATTTTTTAAGACTAACACGAATAGCCAGCCCCGCCCCATTCCATCGTGCTCGTGAATTTGGGCATAGGCAAGACCATCCACTAATTTTCAATGATAAAATAACTAATCTATGTTTTGGTCGGAGCTTAGACTAGCCAAGTTCTTTTCAGGCCTCTGATCTTAAATGATCGTCAGGTCAGGCCATGCTTGTTTTGCTCAGTTTTAGCTAAAGACTTGCTTCGTGACTAAAATAGAAATATCAGCATTAACTATTTAGCCCTGTATTTTGCTGGAATTTATGGGACAGGCCCAATGAGAATTTAGAAATTTCGAGTAAAATCTCAAAGTGCTCACTAATAATTATAATCTATTATCTTAATACAATAGAGTTAAAAGGAGCCACCACGTTCGCCAAGAGTACCAAGAAATTCCCACGTTAATCCAAAAAAGAAAAGGATATGAACCGTCGGATTTTATGAACATCTAACGGTCCATATTATTCCGTTAATTTAAAAAAGAGAAGAATATATGCCATCGGAATTTATGAAGATCTAACGGTCCATATTATTCCGTTAATTTAAAAAAAGAAGAATATATGTCAGATTTTATGAAGATCCAACGGTCCATATTGAGAACCAAGAAATTCCCATGTTAATCTAAAAAAAAGAAAAATATATGCCGTCGAATTTTATGAAGATCTAACAGTTTATATTATTTCATTAATCCAAAAAAGAGAAGAATATATGTCGTCGGATTTGATGAAATCTAATAGTCTATATTATTCCGTTTGTCTGCCGCCGTCGTGCAGCCGTCCGTGGCCAACGCGGGAGCCATCCACCGCCGCCACGCGGCCGTCCGTGGCCGTCGCGGGAGTCCTCGCCGTCGTCGCGCGATCGTCCGCCGCCATTGCCGCCCGCGCATCTTCAGAGTTCGGTTCCGGCCGCTCCGCGTGTTGCCGGAGGCCGGGGGCCGAGGGGGGGCGTTGAAGGTTGCCCACCGGCACCCCTGGCCGTCGTCGTCGCCACTAGCGAGAGGGGGAGATAGAGGGAGAGAGATAGAGTGGGGAGAGTGGTGGTGTCAGTGGAAGAAAGAAAGAAAAAGAGATATGTGAGCTCACGTCTTGGTAAAGAATATGAGATATAGAGGATAACAAGTGTAAAAGAAATATATTATTCTATCCACCGCCACCGCCACCGCCGTGCAGCTGTCCGTAGTCGCTATAGGAGGCCTCCACTGTCGCCGCGCGGCCGTCCGCGGTCGCCACGGGAGCCCTCCACCGCCATTGCCGCCGCGGGAGCCATCCACGGCCCTCACGGGAGCCGGCCACGCGACTTTGGAGTTCGGGCTCCGGCCGCTACGCGCGCCGCTGGAGGCCGGCGGGGCTGAAGGCTGCCAACCGTGGACACCGACACCCTCGCTGCCGCCGCTGCAACTAGAGAGAGGGGGAGATAGAGGGAGAGAGATAGAGTTTGGGGAGAGTGGTGGCATCAGTGAAAGGTTGTGAGCGATTTAGGGCGTTCAACAACGTTGTGAGCACTGCAGCAGAGAACAATTCTCCCTGTCTGAAGGGAGCGAATCGCTGCCGGAATTGAGCACCATGGCCACGCTTAGGACTCAGTGTCTTTACCAATGCAAGTGGAAGATCATCAAACGGGTTACCCGCGCTCAAACACGTTGATGGTCTTTGTTAACGAGTTAGTGCAAGAAGGAGCAGAGAGAGAAAAAACAAAGCGGAGAAACTGAGGTGGTGTAGCGTTCAACAATGAGCGGAGAACATCATGTTGATTTGCACATATAACTGATGACAGGTGCTCAAATTTAGGGCGTTCATCAAGGTTGTGAGCATAATGAGAGAGAAAAATTCTCTATATTCGAAGGGAGTGAATCACTGTCGGGATTTATCACCATCATCACGGCTACGCTCAACACTCATGAAAGATCATCAAATGGTTTGCCCACACTCAAACCCGTTTGATGTTCTTTTTTAAGAAGTTAGTAATAAAAGAAACAAAAACAAGGAGAAAAGGGATATTTATCATGCACAATAACTAAAATCCAACATCACTAATAAAAAATTATAAAATGTACTTTATAAAAATACATTCATGCAAAAAATATAAACATATATTAATTTAAAAAATATGTTTTTATATAGTATACCTTTTATTCTGATTAGAAAAAAATATGACTAATGATAACAAACAATATATATCTTAATTTGGGTTATATGAAAAAACAAATGCACCACTATAAAATTTATAGTCTCTCATTCACGCCGTGTGCGGCATGCACAGTCAAGCAACTAATTTTAAATAATAAAAATTATAAAGATCGGTGGAAGAGAAACTAGCTACCCGCGCAAATTGAGCGGGCCAACTTGCTAGTTTTATCTATACTATAAGGATTTAGTTCTTTTGAAAACACTTCTCACCTAAATAATTCCTACCCACCCCTAATAGAGGACCCACATATTAGATCTAATGGTGAAAAAGACGTGAAAATTTTTCATAAATAAGAAAAAACGATGTTTCTATAGAGTTTCTAACGTTCTTGCCTTAATTACTTTTATCAGTATAGAATTTTTTTACTCACCATCACGTATCCACCAACCAAATAATCTAAAATAACCCCAAAGTACCACGTGCGTGTCGTGTGGGTATATTTGCCAGTAAGATAAATGAACGTGTGAAATCAAGTCAACTCTTATAAAAGCAAAATAAGGGTGTAGTTGCCTCTTATAATAACAAGATGATGTGGTAAAAAAATGCTGGCAATAAGCTAGTAATACAGAGAGAGTGGGGGGGCAATTAATGTACCGTATCCCGCACACTGTACAGTGCACACAAGCAACAAGACACATGGATCTGCGATTTTGGTTTTTTCCCCATGACGGGGGTGCTGTGGCATGGCAAATATCTTTGGAGCAAGAAAACAAGGCGGGCCTCAAAAGGCAAGTTAACGTACGTACCCTCCCCCTGCTGCAGGCATGGCATGCGCTCGCCTCGCGTGGTCCTCCTCGGCGCGGCCGCGGCGCGATCATGGATGGATGGGTCGTCGTCGTTCCTAGCTAGGCTGCTGGTGTAGCTAGCTGAACACCTACGCCTTACACATCTGATCATCATCTTAAGTGTCAAGAGCGCGCGCGCGCACTCGTACGACTTGTACTGCCACAGTGCCACTGCGTTGTAAGAGGCGCCCTTTGTCCTCACGCTCTTGCTCCTGTCATCATCATACGGAGTATTGCTGCTGCTGTGGCTGTGGTGGTGGTGGTAACGGTGTTGGTGGTGTCTGTCGTCCAAATCGAATTAGCCGGCCCAAGGGGAATGAGCATGAGCTATCTCTCCCATGTCTTGCACTTGCATTCTCATTGGAATCCTATATTTCTCATAAGCCGATGTTCCCTTCAATCCTGTGTTCCAGAAGAGACGCCAATGATTTTCCCCATTTGATATCAAATGTTATATTGATTTTCAATGTTTGTTTGCCAGGAACTTGTGTCGCCATTGCGTCCTCCTACGCCAGCTCCCGGACCTCTTGTGAACCAACCAACGTCCACACTCAACACAGGCACAAAAGTCAAACTCTTCGACCGCCCGTGCTTCGTTCCGTCAGAGACCAAATTGACTTTGCAGCACGACTTTCACACACAAAACTTTAAAAAAAATTTGACTTTGCGATCCAGCATGCCTGCATGACGTGTGGTACGGCCGTACTGTCACTACCACTAGCAGTAGCTCTCAGGTGGTAGCTGCAGTAGAGCATTCATCACCCTAGCTGCTTTGATCGGCGTGTCGTCCCTCCGTCGTCCCCTGTGCCGGAGCCGCTTTCCAGTTCGGGCGCTGCATACCCCGCTAGGCTTTCGCCGCCCTACCTACCACCTGCCCCATCTCCGGCGGCGACACCACCCCTGGAAACCTGGCGGCGGCCCGCAGCCATGTGGAATCTGAAGAGGGCAGGGCACTCCGGGGACTGCACTTCTGTAGCCAGAGCAAGGCGTGCCTGAAAAGAGACGCAGGCCATTGGAGCACGCATCATTTCTTCGTACCACTCCAATTTCCAGCGGCTCCATCTGCAATTCTGCATATATGCAATAGCCTGCACCTGCATGCAGAGGTTTAATCTGACCGTTGGAACATCAATTCGGGCTTCATCTACATTATATTGTGCGTTCAAGCTGGTAGTAACATGGTAACTGTGTACAGATGTGGAGCAGCTTCAGTGAGCTCCAGAACCCAGTTCATGCTTCATCAGACAGCACTACTGAATACACCTATGATTTTCTATCAATCTGGCCTACTTACAAGCTATATACTGTTCACTGGTATACGCAGAAGTAAATACTACGAAATAGTCCTATTGTATAATGATGATGACGGGTCTTGGCCTGACCATAAATACGTGCTCAGTGGGGCCCACTTGTCGGCCTAACTAACTAGCACGGCGTCCTTGGAGGCTTGGAGGGCCAGATGATGTCCTAACGATCTCGGAACCAAGCTCGTGTATCTTGCGCAGCAGCATCGCCTTCTCGCGCTCCAGCACTTCTATGTAATCGTCCTGCTCGCTCTGGATGCCTTCCATCTCCGCCACTGCCAACGACAGGGCCTCCGGGTCACCGCCCTCGTCGATCAAGACTGTGAATTTATTCATGCTGTCCCTCATCTGTGAAAAATAAAATCACAGCATGTTCATCACACTATCAGAAAACAAATATCAAAGAGAAGATTCAGAAGGGTGTGGCGCCAGTAAACAGAACCAATTCAACCAAGGCTTCGCACCTGTGTTGACATCTTGTGTCGTTTGCCAGATGGATCTGTCCCTAGCATGGTTTTCTTTTCCCGGTCTGATACAGATACCCTTCGTGCAATCTTTACATGGATTTCTCCGCTTTTTACCCCTTGGAGCGGTATCCATTTATCAGCGGACTGATTCGGAGAAAGCATGCTGTATTCTACGGTGCAATGGCCAATACTAGCAGTTGGGAGGACCGCGTTGTGATCCTTGACATGCAAAACCAGAGGTTCTCCGGTTTCTGTAAACTCGAACGTCTGGTTCCACTGCGGGGAGAGTGTTTTGTAAATGACCTGCACAGAATGAGCAAGACAGCTTCAACAAATTGCAACTTCTCCAAACATAGCAACAAGAAATAGCCTGTCCAGGCACAGCCATTATTCTTTCTGAACTCAGATGTGACAAACTGCAAAAACAATGGAAAGCCATGGCGCCGAGAGTGAACACTAAAGTAACAAGCCTCCTCGCATTACCAAGGAAGCGCTTCCATCATAGCTAAGAAGAACAGGAAGCTACAAGCTACTAATCTGAAATAACCGATAAGTAATAGTAATGCCAGATACTACTACTCCAGCATGGTGTTGCAAGCTGCTTAGAAAATCAGTATGACTAGGACATCCCATGAGACAGAGATTTTGTGCAAAAAAGATAAGCAATCACTAAAATTTATCATCTAACCTTTGTTCGTTTCTTCTTGTTCCCATATTGCACCCTGACATAAGGATCACTAGTGCCTCTCAGATCAGCAGCAACAAGATCTCTGGCTTCAATTATGATTAGCTCAATCCAACCATCACCAGTTTTACTGCTTGAGCTCTGAAAAAAGGAACGAGAAGCAAGATTTCAGAAGCAGAGAGCAAGATTTAGTACACAGTGCTAATGAAAGATTGTCCAATTACCAATGAACTAGTTTTGCTGCAAGCTTCAAATATTTAAATTTGTAATGTACGCCATTTTAAAGTTATAGGAGCTCTTTCACAATCCCATTTGGTGCTTAAGAGGAGATCACATATATACCTGCATGCTATTGTTGTAATCATTCTTTATTGGCTCTATTTCAAGCCTGATCTCTCCTGAATCTACTTTTTCAAGCGGTACCCAAACATCACGGCTAGCACCATCTAAAATTCCCTCCAAGTTAACTCTTGCACTACCAATGCTTTCATCACCAAATGTATCTGCATTATAGCATTTGATCTTCAGATATTCACCACCAGCAATCTCATCAAACTCAAACTTATCGTTCCAAACTGGTCGAGTCGTATGTGACAGTGTTTTTGTTCGGTATAGAGCCTAGTAGCAAAATAAAATATTAGAATTTGAAATTGTTTTAGCTGAGTAGTTGATGGGATTAAACTTTAGCAAAGGGACCAACTAACCTTTCCGTACTGAAGTTTCACATATGGATCACATTTTCCAGATTTGCCATTTACTGTAAGGGCCCTACCCTCAACAACTCTGACCCTAAGTCTCCTTCCTGTTATAGACTGAAGCTTTGGTGATCCATCAAATGAGGACTGAAGTCCATTGCTCAGAGAATTATTCACTGTAACTGACCCATCAGAGAACTGCCATTCTTGTAGCACAAGGCTTACAGTTAACTGCAAAGTGCAAATAGAAGCATACAGAACAGCTTCGTACCATCAATCATACTTCATTGACAAAATAAGCTACAACAAGTGGGGAAACAAAGCAAGAAATGGATAGTTTGTCTTCCCAGTTTGTAATCGGACAAGTATCCATAGATATAACTTCTAATTGTAATGCCAATTTGATTTTACTTCTCGTTACAATCAGGGCTTTGTCCAACGAAATAGTGCTCACCACAAATGCTCTAATGATAAAGTTCCTCATGTTCCCAATATCAACAATGATTAACATTTAGGACATTAAATGAATGCAAATGGTTCATAAGAAGAGGTCAAGTAACAACTTAGACAAATAGGGGGACGCCACTCATCAAAAATTTCTGAATGTCATTGGTCCAGAAGGTAAAGCAGGTTCAGTATTAATATCAGCAGTTTAGGATAAGAAGGGTTAATAATGGTGTTATATAATACAACATTGCACTGCATCATCAAAATGGCACCTGATTATTCAGTCATTTCTAAGAAATTATCTACAGAGATTGTGAAGTTCAATCGAATGAAATCTCATTACTTCCACAGATTCATTGAACTGGATGAACTACTCTCGAGTGCTTCTCGCTTCCAAGAGTGATGGTAAAATCAACAATCAGCAAATCTCATTATATCAAATGTTCCAAACAATAAAGACTGTAGTGACAGTTTAACAGAAAACTGATGTAGAGCTACCGAGAGAAATGGAAGTTCCAACTATATAAGTTACAGAGGTCCTCGTGTGTTAGTTCACAACATGCACTGATGGTAATCTCCTAGAAACATATGGCATAATGGCAAACCAGACAGGTATGGTATGGTGGTGACTTGAGAAAACTAGCCAGCACATGCTATTAAATTTCTATCAATTGGACATTCATGTTTTACAGTCTTATATCAAGTTAAGAAACTAAAGTACAATGTAAATGAACAGGCAAGGTACCTCGCCCTTGATATCCTCAAATGGAACAACCATTCCAACTTCTTGTCCGCAGTGCTCAGTGCGCTTTGCGACAATACCAGAGTTATGCCCTATAGCCCAAAATATTGTTGAACCATCATGAACATACTTGACCTGTTACATAATTTTACTTGAGTGTCCTTGGATATATGGGAAGAACCACAGTTGTCACAAGAATAGGGAAAAATCACTATATAAGAATAATTTTATATCAAGAATACCTTTATCTCACAGCTTGTCAAGTAATTGAACTTGACACCACCAGAATCTAATTCATACAGAAGAAACTTGACAACACCTGTCTCTCCATGCAGTACCATGTTAAATGTGCTGTTCCAAATAGGATTTAGACCCTTACTGGTACTTGTTTTTCTCATCAAATTCCCAACTTCTACCTCAACTAATGTCTGTGATACCTTGTTATCAGCAATTCCAGACGTGGTCCCTCCATTTGAGCTTTGGCGGTTTCCCATCTCATTCGCTGTGCTCTTACGGAGGTTACTAGCTGAAACAACAGTAACTGAAAGAACACCTCCAACTGCTCGTTTCCTTAGATCTACTGCCGGCAAAGAAAAACATAGTCGGCGAGGTTCAACCATTGTTTTCCCTATGGTTTCAGTCAAAAGCTTTACCTGCATGGTTCATGAAGTAGGCACTAGATACCATCAGATATTCAGATATAGCATCCAAATTATGTTATGCAATGGCAGCCATTACATAAATAGATCACAAGATATCAATGACTCTTCAAAGGATTACAATTTGAACCTAATTCTTGAAATCTTGACCCTAAATGGCCAGCATAAACCCACCAGCCATGTCGAGACACCTGGCAACTCCATACCAGGAATTGTTTGGCTTCCGCCACTTCCAAATGCTACCCCAATCCTGACTTCTGGGGTAGATTCAAAAGAATAGAGTATAGCCTGACCATCAAGTATGGGTGATAGTAGAAGCTGCAACAATAATATCTGAATCAGAGATAGTGCGGGGAAAAGAACTCAATCTGGCACAGACAAGTGGGTCGTGCAATAATCGCCACTGCAAATTCAGAGTAATTGTATATATAGCGTAATCCAGGGACAAAAGCAAACAGTTGTAAGCTTTAAGGTGATGAAAGTACTTATCTACCCAAAATTCTCTGCAGAAACAAACTAATATTTATTGTTATATACAGTGAAATAACAGTCAGTGTACTAAATAAATAAATAAAACTCGACCAGAGAGAGCCTGATTTTGTCTTAGAAGCTGGTACCGGGCTGGCAACAGGGATTTCATTGCCCCCCGGAGTTCAACGCTCTAATTGTTACACCATGAGAACCTTAGGCAGTGTAAATACACATATGACGTATCATGCAGATCGATTGTTATTACAGAACTACTTCCTAACCATGCAAAACTACAAATGGCTCAACAAGATCACATTTTTTATCATCTCTGATCATTCTAGCCAACTCAACTCACTCACAATGACAGAATTTCTCAGCTTTTGGAATTAAAAAGTACCTTGCAGAATTATAAAAACATTGCATAATAAGTCAAAGGAACAAGACACAGATAGGAAAGAGCATACATCTCCCTTGATGTGAATGCTATTTATAACAATTCGACAAGTCCCAATCAGTGGCTTTGCTAATTTCGCCAAAAACATTACACTCATCTCGTGGGTACTCCAATCAAATCCCAAGCGCATGACTTGCTGTAGAGAGAGAGAGAAAGGGGGTCCATATTAGATAAGATGTAGCTACTAAAATAGTGTGCAGAAATACAGAACCTCTTCAGCTTCTTAGGACATATCAAAGAAGATGGAAATATCAAACTGTAAAGTATTCAGTCATTCACCTTTTTCTTACTTAATCCTTTTTCAATGATGTAGGATTAAATTTGATTAATTAAATAGCCGACATACTGATCATAAACTAAATCACAGCCATTTAATTTGGCAGGACTACAAACTGCCTAATACCTCTATATCCGTCTTAAGGAAATTATGGGCAAGTGCAACTTTCAGATGCACCTGCAGTTCAGAACAATATATGACTAACCTGGTTGCCTGAAGTAATCCAGCGCATTCCCTCATCTCCCAAAGTAGGTGGACAAGAGCCAAGTGAGAATTCCTGTAATTCTATTTTATCCTGGTGATAGGAAATATAACCTTAGTACCAAAATCAGATGATAAGCACATGGAAAGAAAAACAAATTAGAAAAAAAAGAACTTACTATTAATTTTGGTTTCCGATTTTTTAAACGTCTCTGCAAAATCATAGAGCTCTGTCAGCTGTGTTTGGATGATGCATGAAAATGAATGTGCTAATTAGTATCTTTATATGGGACCTATCCACTTCCAAGTTCCAAGAATCAAATACATATAATCTCAATAACAAAACCTTCTCAAAAGCTTGTCTATCATCTAATGATACAATTAATTAACTTATACTGAATGAAATGGAGTGAAAATCTTTCAGAACCTCTAAAGTTCATTTCCTAAATTACATCCCTCAAGCCTAAAATTACTAAGGGCCAGTTTGTCTTTGATGTCACTGAGCTTATATTTAAAAGCTGTTGCTGAAAAATGTTGTTCAGAACCTCAGTTTAGTTGTAAAATTGAACTAAATGTGTACAAAGTCTGCTACATAAACCTTGCTTCTCTCAATTTGAAACAACTCTAAGTCTCTGTTTGCAACTTAAATTAAAAGAAAAGCAGTTACCCAGACACTAAATTTCTAAAGGCAGTTCTATAAACAAGATTACCAATATCCACCGCCAAACAGACCCTAAGTATAGGTATAACTGACATCTTTCATGAATCAAGAATCATGGTGAATTGGTCCTAGCACCTTAGTGTCTAGAGCTCAAGACCTAAAGAAAATACATTCCTCAGAAAAGAGCCGTATGGAACAAAAATATTCAGCAAGATTGCAGAAGCAAACCTCAACAGTAGATTGAAACCTGCTTGATAGTTTTGGTTCCATGTAATTCGGCCAAACTTCTAACAAAAGCTTGTTCAACCACTCACAAGGCTCGATCGGTGTGGTGGGCTATACAACAGAAAAAAATAGTATGACTGAGAATCTATGAAAAGAAACCAATAAAAATAGGATTAAAAAGCGCATACGGTTGTATTCAGTATAAGATGCTTCCATCTTTTGTTCAAATCTTCTACAGTTATCCTCCTTTTGAACCTCCCATACTGCAATAATCATACGACAAGGTAAGAAGACAAATAAAACCATAATAACAGGAGAAGAAACAATTCCTCGTGAAAAGAAAATGAGGAAGGAAAAGAAGCATAATGTTGCTTGATATTAACTTTCCCCTGGAATTATGAGAACTTCTGACAAGTGACAACCCAGAGGGAAGATCAGGAATTCATGAACAAGAAAAGAGCAATTACTTGTGTTATCAGTAATTTGCTGCCACCAATTAAGCATGATATTAAAGAGACTGGGCAAAATCCATCACAATCTTGAATCAATTCAGGTGAAACAGCATCGCAGAAACAAATACCTGAATGGTAGCCCAAACGGCAGCAGCAAGGGGAACCCAATTCGAGAATGGCACAACCCAACGTTCGACGAACCACGCAAACAGGCCAAGAGGGATCAGGAAGGGCAGCAAAGGTTGCTCCACCATAACCTGGTTAAAGAACTCCCGAGCATCCTTGCCATACAGCTTCTTCTTCACCATGGCTCCTCCCTTCCTCTGTAGCTTCAGCTACAAGCCCCTTCCTCACTTCTTCTCTTGTAGGAGACACCTTGACCTCGGTACAGATACCTTTACTGCTTTATGCCTTTGTTTCCACTTGATCCTGAGTTGCTGTCACCCCAGCGCACTCCGTCGCCCCCTTTTACACTGTGAGTAATGGGTACCTGTCCACCTACAATTCAGGCCAAATTAATACCCACGAGAAGAGCGACACCTAAGAAAAACGCATGACATGAGTGTGACACATTGCCCCCACAGTAATTGAGATGTTTCACATCCCCAGCTTCTAGATTTAGGACCTCGAATTTCATATCCTCTTGTGTTGACCTTTTTAATGGCTCGCATGAACAAGAAGTTGACCCCAAGAATATATTCAGCCAAGTCAACAGGTTAATTATACCAGGCGAAGAATGGATGTCTTCTACGGAGTAGATCACATAAACAAGAATTTAAGGCCAACACACAATACACGAAATCATTCAGAACAACTGAATTGATCCCCACAAAATGGACTAGCAGTAATCGCACAAGTTGCAGAGCAAGATTGCTGGCAGCCAAACTGCAACTCCTCCATGAAAGGAGACTAAAGAAGAAGCAAAGCTTCCAGCAAAAGAACGAACAGATTGAGCGCTGCAGATTCCAGTAACTACCTCCTTGCCGATCCAGGTCGCCGGACAAGCACCTGGGGGGCGCCAAAACCCCAACCCCCCGAACCAATCACAAGATCCTCTGCTGCCGCGGAGCCCCCTCCCAAGCCCAAGAACCAACCAAAAGATCAAACTTTGCAGGTTTGGCGCGTCCCAAAGTCCAAGAACCCGGAGCAAGGGACAGGAGGGTTCTCTACTGGTGGGATCGAGGACGAGGAAGAGGGCGGAATCGAGTGGGTTTCGGGCACCCCCATCGTTGGAAGGCGTCAAATTTGGAACCCATCGACTGCCGCGGCCGCGGCCGTTTCCTTTGTTTTTCTTTGCGAAGTTAATTAATCGACTGTGACAGCGAGATCTGTTTCCGTGATGGGATTCGTTGGGGGACGACTGCGTGCTCTCTCTGACGAAATGTTGACCGCCTCCGCCGCCCGCCGGCCAAAATTATTTTCCCTTGGCCGGCGTCGCTGGTAACGGAACGCAGCGAGACCTTCCGCGGTTGATTTGCACAGCGGTTATATACAGTAAGCACGCCTAATTTGTTTTGTTGACAAAATGTACCGTGTGGCCACATAGCACCGGTAACTAATTGGTTATTCTACGTTTGAGATGGCACACTTTGTTCGATTCAACTAGAACTTATTTTGATAGGGACTTAACTGAAACTTATTTTGATAGTGACGACTTAACTGAAACTTATTTTGATAAGATTCGCAAAAAATATTTTTTTTCTAAAAAAGAAACATATTTTGATAAGTTCTCACTGGAATTTAAACTCCCGCATGCCATGTCGCGATGACCTAGAGCCACGCATGTGGTGAGAATGATAAAATTCTGCAACCCATAAGGGAAGAAATTAAGGTCCCTCTCGAGAAGAAAGAAAGAAAGGAATTAACTTTTGTTTGGAGTGACAATGTCAAAGCATTTGGATATTTTGCGGGATTTTTACCAATAACAATAACTTGGGCATATTATTTCGCAAAAAAAATCTAGGGTATATCTTTGGGAGCGATAAAATTTTGTCAGCCCTTTTGACCAATAATTAAGGGTATTAAATAAAATCAGTTTACAAAACTACTTTCACAACATTGGACTATTTCGCGAGACCTATCTAATGAAGCTTTTGACCACACGATTAAATGATAATTACTGTAGCATTATTGTAGTAAATCATGAATTAATTAAACTCATTAGATTCGTCGCGCAAAATTGCATCCATTTCTAAAAAAATTTTGCAAATAGATTTTATTTAATACTCTATTTAGAAATAATTTTTCAGAATGCAGTGAAACACGGCCTAGGAATCGGAAACTATCTGTTGCTAGGGCCCACCCAACAGGAGTGTGTGTGACATGCGGTTCTTGAATGGACCCGCACCGCCAGTTTGATAGGTCCAAGTCGTCCAAAGGGTTGGCGTCGATTAGTTGCGACGCGTTTGGATGGAGGACGAGGAGAGGAGGGTTCGTCCGGCCTGCAGCTAGAAAACACCCCAGTCGGCAGTCGCCGTCTCGTCTCGTGGCCTTTCCCGTTAGTGGACAGAAAGCTTCGTAGGTTCATCGGTAAGGGCAACCACTCTATTTTACACGTGAACGCTTCTGGTGGTACAGCAAAGAAACAAACACTACACTAGCTTAATGGAGCAATCTGGTCATGGCCTCATGAGAGGCCGTTAGGTAGGCGCTAGCTGCACAACACAGCCAAAACTTGTGGGAGCCAAATCAAGAATTTATTTCAACCTAGATTTGAGGAACAATAATCTTTCAAAAAAAAGATTTGAGGAACAATTCTTTGATCCTTGATTTTTTTGAAAGTAAATTTGATCCTTGATTGAAACGGGCTTTTTATTGGTTAACCCTTGACCGTAAAAGTTTGTGGATGCACACCATATGGCGGAAATAACATCTGAACACCAAAGACCAACAGGAGGTTGCTAATCTGATCGCCATGGGCCGTATCTTGGTCCATATATAACAAAACCTCGGCCCAACTCTCAAATGCCCATGTGGATCATAACCATTTATTACATCAAGATTCAATCAAGACTATCGTGTCATTTTTTGAAACCTCTGTCAAAAAATTCACTAAATTTTTTTTCATATAAACTGATCCAAGGACATATTTTTTTTCCTAAGAGGCTGGGCAATTAGATTGCTTGGGAGGGTGGTATGGGAGGATGGAGAAACATTTGGTAAACCTAGTCCACTAAGACAACCACGCGCTATCCTGGCTAGATCATGCACTTGCAACGAAGATGTGCGTACATGAATAATTAGGAATGCAAAAAAAATAGAAAAGGAAGAATTTAGATAAGAAACTAAGTGTATAATGTATGTAATCATATCTATAAGGAAAACAATGAACCCAAGTATGATAAGAAACTAATAAATTGCCAAAAGATGTGGTTACAAAAAGTTAGACATGATGATAAGCTTAAGAATCAAATAAAATTAATTAAAGTTTTCTGAATCAAACCACTAATATCGTACATGTTGGTGTGCCTTTCTCATAAATGCACATGGACTATGTATAACTACGGTGCCTTTATATAAATACTAAAAAAAGAATCAATTTTGTCCAAAAGAAACCGGAAAGGGGCAACACGCTACACCACCACATCCATTTCGATATTAATGCCAAGTGGGTCTATATACACCAAAAGTATGTTCCTTACTAGAGACCCTATGACAAATATACGTTAACTCTAAGCCGCAACCGGTCGCGCTTATCGCAGAGCGCGCGACCCACGCACGCCGCTGCCGTGCCCCGCCTTGTGTGCCGCCGCTGGCCGAGTTAGCGGCCCGGGGTTGCCAGGGTCGGAGCTCACCGGCGGCTCTAGAAAAGGTGGCCGGGGCGCAGCCAGCCTGGCAATGGCAGCGGACGACGGGCGGCGATGGCACGGCCGGCCGGGGCGGTGGGGGACGGCCGGTGGGCGGTGTCGGCGGCAGGGGAGGAGGAGGAGATGAAGAAGACGACGGCCAGCGGGTTAGTGTGGCGGCAGCAGTCGGCGGGCCAGGGCGGAGACGCTGGAGCTGGAGCGGAGGAGGTGGTGGAGGAGACGGAGGAGGAGAGGTTAGCGTGGAGGCGGATGGCGGCGGAGAAGACGAGGACGACGGGGTCACACTCTTGGCTTAGAGCGCGACCGGTCGCGCGTTAGCGCGGTCCCAAATATATGCAAAGCGCCTCCTATGCTTGCCTTGTGACCCTTCTCTTTCACCTATAGGCACCGTGCCATAATGTGAACACTTCCACTAACTATGGCTTGCACCAACTAGATGCTCTTTCATGACCTCATATAAAGGCCACGTGACAAAAATGAACCTCCAGACCTAATTCTAGAAAATTGGATATTTTTAATGTTCGAGGGTGCAATTAAACTTTATTTATGGGTTAGTTGTAGCGCAAACCATGTGTCTAGGTAAGCATCTATCTACACGAGTGGTGTGTTTAAGATGCCCTTACACTTGCACATCCTTGTTAAAAAACCACGTATATTGTCAGTATTTAGTATATTTCTTTTGCGCTCTTCTTTTCTTTATCATTTTATTGAAGGATATACATATGGAACACCTGCAGGGTGTTTTAAAGACCTCTAGCACTTGTTTTTTTTATTTTTATGACAGTTGGATCTCATCTTACGGTTTCACTATATTCTTCCACCTCAAGCGATTGAAGGTTGTTGCTTCTTACACGGCTTTGTTACCTTTCTCCCCTATCCTCGTGTGCCTCATCCCTGCCATTGAGGGCTAGGGTCTTGTTGGAGCTCCATGGCACCTAACCTCCCACATAACTACCTTCATACTCCTCCTATTGGTGCCTCTTATGACCACTGTCACCGTCGCCTTTTTGCCCAGCCCTGCTCTCCCGCCATCTTCCACCCCCTCACCACCCCTGTGCTCTCCACTACCACGGGTCGAGCCTACCATTGCCAACCTTCCTTTTAGGGCCGCAACGTCGTCCCTTCGTTGTAAACACTAGGCCCCAACAATGAAATCCCCAAAACCCTGGTCTTGCAAACGCGTCATCAGAGTTGCAAGAGCACTAAAGATGAGGAACTATGATGTGCATTTGTGTGCATGGAACTATGGAAGGAAATTAAGATTCTTGAAGCACTCGATTTGGACTATAGAATTCCCTTATGCAATGGTTTTGCTTGACTAGATGGCATGACTCGCGGGTAGACCACGACGATTGTGATAGGATGTCAAGGTAGATCAATATTGCACCAATCAACCTTTAGTCCTCTAAAATACATTGACTCATACTATGTGTTCATGTCCGCATATGCACAGACAAATTATTGACTTCTCACATGTTTCCCCCTTCCAAATATGAGAGCTGTTATAACTCATGACTAATATAAAGCGAATGACGGCTTTGATTTTGGATTGCAAAGTTGATAAAAAAGTATAGGAAAGAGATTTCATCTATGAAGGATTTATTTGATATTTATATGTGTATATTACCATTCAATCCGAGTGGAATGATCGCAGGCTACCAAGCCACCAACTGCATAACTAAAGGATTACTATTCATGAAGAGTTATGTTAAACACACGATGACTTACGTAAGGCAATATTAGTGATGTTTCTGAATAATTTTATTAATACAAGACTGCAATTTGTTATATCTATGATACCATTTTAGTATTTCTTTTGTCTTATAGAAAATGGTGAGTAGAACGAACCACAACACAATATCGAAGTAGTGCATATAAATGGGACTCATACAAGTATTTCTTAGTTGTTACCATTGCACAGTGTTATAAAGTTAAAAGGACGCAGCAAGACGGATCCGTAATTTGGTAAAAAAAAACTGACCACCATCAAGCGATGGACAATTGGACATGGAGCGTGAAGGGAAATTGGTGGTTTTTAATATGGACACTATATAGACCGGTTCCAGGATGTATCTAGACATATTTTTAAATTTATTTATTGTATCTAGAGTAATTTTTAGTAATATTGTGAATATCTTTAGAGATAGATAGAGAAGCCACAAAGTGTGATGGCTGCGTTAGGGGTGCACGACGCGTGGACCGTATTGCTATTTCCTGCTTTGGCTTTGCGGTGATCGTTCATATCATATCATATATATCTATCTATAAGATATTTTTTTTGACGAGTCTATAAAAAAGAAGGGCAACGACTTGCTTATACATGCTCGCCCGTTCCGCCGGCCAGGGTCGCGGCATGCGGGTTGACACGAATTGCTTCTCGCTCGAAGACAAGATTCGTAAGAAAGAAATGTGCTCTCACTCCATTTGTGGAGAGGCAGATCACCCACGATCTGGCAAGGTTCTATCTCGACCTTGGCCTTGTTTATAACAAGTTCCAAAATTCCACCCCCAAATTTACTATGAAAAAGAAGATTTCCCATCACATAAAATTATCATAACATGCATGGAGTACTAAATGTAGATGAAATCAAAAACTAATTGCACAGTTTTGTTGTACTCTGCGAGACGAACATTTTAAACCTAATTAATCAATTTTTGGACAATTTTTCACACATACAAACGAAATGCTACAGTGGCGTAATGATTACGAAGTGACCTTTCTCTCTCAAATTGGGACTCCAAAATTTGGAACTGCCCTCATGGATAGCCAGATCGCTGGCAGCGACAGACATATTCAGATTCAGACAAGTACAGCCGAATACAGAAGACGAGATGGGGTACTACTCCAGAGTCCAGACTGGTACTGGTAGAGTGATCACGCGGCGGCCAGCACCGTGGTCGTGGTGCACGTGGCGTCGCCCCCCGCCCGCCCACAGCCTCAAGATCATCTCATCAGTTCATCACCTTACCTACCACCTTCAATCCTACCCGGTGAATGGTGAATCATCACTTCCTTCGTTATCTGATCAGATTTGGACGGTCTTTGTTGATTCCACACTACACCCACAATGTACTAGAACTAGCATACTAAAGTACCGAAGTACGTATGCACGTACTCGTCACGTCTTTTTGCAAGGAAAAAAAAAGTTGCCGAAGAGACCAGGATTGTCAGGATACCATACCAGCCAGCGTCACGAACTTCAGACGAGAACGAGCCGGCAGCCTTTCGACAGAATTTGTACTTGCCCATCATCACCCAGGTGACGGAACCATATCCATATCCAGCTCATGCCTGCATCACCAGGGTCGTTTCCAAAAACCAACACAATCCAGAACAAAAAGCTCCCGCAACACAAGAAAACGGGTGAAAAAAATTTGGCAACAAGTTCGAGAGGATTACGCCGGTAAAGCGAGAAAACGGAAACACGGAGGAGCGCGCAGACCAGGCCCAGAGCCAGAGCCAGAGCGGCGAGGGAGGACGCGGGGGTGGTGCAGTGCACGCGACGCACGCGGCACCACGGCTCGTCGGGCACCAATAAAATCCGCCTCGCCTCGTCCTCCTCCTCCCCCTCCCTCCCCTGTCAGACTCTTCTTCCCTGCTCGGAGAGATCAGGAGACGACCCTGCCTGCCTTCGCACCTCAGCGCCCGTGCCCGGACATGGCGATGGACGACGTCACGGGGGCCTCCTCCTCCTCCTCGATGGCGGCGGCCGCCTCCGACCCGTCGCACGGGTGGCAGACGGTGTCCTACCCCAAGCGCAACCGCAAGCAGGCGCCGCCCCGCGCCGGGGCGGCGCCCGATCTGGCGCTGCAGGCCAACGGCAAGGCCGGCGCCGGCGTGTTCGACGCCGTCGAGAAGCGCTCCCAGGAGCGCCACCGCGCGCTGCAGCAGCAGCTCGCCAGCAGGGCGGCCGACCTCGACGACGCGCGGATCGACGCGGCCACGGGCGCCGGCTACTATGACGACGACGACGAGGACTCGGACGAGGCCGCCGCCCCGCGCCAGGAGGTCGGCGAGGTCAAGAAGCCCAAGAAGCCCAAGGTGAAGAAACCCAAGGTGACGGTCGCCGAGGCCGCCGCGCTGATCGACGCCGAGAACCTCGCTGCGCACCTCATCGAGATCTCGGTAACGCTCTCGCCCCCGTGGTATTGCAGTCCGAAAGTCAGATCTCGGGGGGACGCGGTACGGATCAAGGTTTTGTCCGTTTGCTAGGGATCGGATCTGGGTAGGGTTTAGCGTTGGATCTCAAGGGGTTTGATGGAATTCCGATGAAATGCTAGCTCCCACGGAGTTTCAGATCAACACGCTCCAGAATTCTAGCTACTATGCTAGTGTAGTTTTACAGAAAGTCGGATCTCAGGGTGTAAAGATGGGATCTTGGCCGGAGCTTTGGGTTTTGGTTTAAGGATTAGATCCTGCAAAAAGTGGGAGCGCTTTCTTTTATGTACGAGGATTCTGACCATTTGCTCTGTGTGCAGGGATCATATGAGAATCAACAGGACATTCAACTCATGAGGTTTGCTGACTACTTTGGCCGAGCATTTGTAACTGTAAGCGCAGCCCAGTTTCCATGGGCAAAGATGTTCAAGGAATCTCCGGTGTCCAAGATGGTTGATGTGAGTTTCCACTACTCCCCTAGAGATTCCGCAATCTGTTTATGCATGTGATGCGATTGCTGTTTGTAGGATGGCTATGCTTTCGGTATAGATATTGTAGCCGCACGTACTTGTGTATTTGGAAATTATATGTTTTCGCGCCAAAATTTAGAAAATTCATGCACCAGCAGCTCTGGTTTGGAAAGCGGTTAGGATACTTTTGTCGCATCTATGTATCCTTAATGCACTTTGATTGCTTACCTTACCAAGTTTAAGGCCTCAAGATTATTACAGCGTCGGTCTTGTTCCCTGCATGGTAGGCACATCGCTCTGAGTCCCGATTGGCCATCAATGTGATGATTGTAGCGTGCGTGTCGAGAATATTGCCTTGATTACACCAATTTTGCGTGTGTTGTTGATGCACAATTAATTGTATCACAGTATACAGCTGGATCAACTCATTTAATTACTATTATTTTTGTTACATTGATTTGTTATGATGTGTCTTACAATGCCAAAATTGTAGCAATGCATGTAATTTATATTTCAGTGTACTTATGGAAGTGGCGTTTTGGCTCGGTTAGCATGATTGTATTTGTTCCTTACACTTGAGATATTTTAAGCATGGTAATGCCTTTGGTTTCTGTTCATTGGTTACTTTTGGTATGTATCTAACTAGTTGCTGTATCGAGCAGATCCCGTTGTGCCATATTCCAGAACCAGTCATCAAGACGGCAGGTGATTGGATCAGTCAAAGATCTTCTGACGCCCTGGGAGATTTTGTTTTGTGGTGTATAGATAGCATCATGTCTGAATTGTCAAGCCCAGCAGCAGGAACTAAGGGTTCGAAGAAGGTTGTGCAACAGGCCCCAAGGGCTCAGGTAACGATAATCTCATTACAATTTCAACTATTATCATACATGGTATCATGTATATGTAATTGGAAGTGCAAATAATATTCTAGTGAGAATCATATCTTTTTTGTTTGATATATGAGTGTAATACACTATTCTTAGTGTCTTGGGGGAAAGGCTGAAATGTACATTTGGCTTAGTTAACTTTATTCATCTGCAACTTGAGCTAACCAAATGGATAGATGGACATGTCATCCCATTTGTTTTAATCATGTGTTAAACTGGATCCCTGTTACCGGAGTCCAGCAATAATAATCTATTATTTTAATGCATTTATGAAGACTTGGTTAGATAGGAGTATACGCTTTTTAGTGCCAGGTACATCAGGTTTTCTGATTGTGTACTCACGGTTACACATAGCCTGCTGTGATTCTTTTAGATCTCCTTTTTATATAAGTATAATTGGGTATTACCATAATTATTTGATCACTAGGACTGCTTCAATGTTCTTATTTGATCCTGAAATTTTATTGTCATTTACACTAACAATTTCTGGTTTGAATTATCGGTGCTAAGTTTGATTTTCCAGTATGCAGTACCCTTTTTATTTCCTTTCTGCAAGATGTTCATGATATCAAATATTTGTTGTAAGATCTTCCAAGACTGCTTGAGCCATATATGCATATATGATACAGATTAAATTCTTAATCTTGTATTTCACAAAACAGTCACTGAATTATTGGTCTTTCGCCCGTAAGATGCACAGCTTCATCCTTCTTTTGGCTGATAATGTTTGACTGAATTGACAGGTTGCAATCTTCGTTGTTCTTGCCATGACTTTAAGAAGGAAGCCTGAGGTACTAATAAACGTCATGCCAACGATAATGGGAAACAATAAATATCTTGGACAGGAAAAGCTTCCCATTATTGTATGGGTTGTTGCTCAGGTATTCTTTTGCCTGATACCATGCTGTTCCTTACATTGCCCTAAATTTACCATTTTATAAACTTTCTGTAATTCTTTTCTGATATACTACAGGCCTCTCAAGGTGACCTAGTGACTGGCATGTTTTGCTGGGCTCATTCCCTATTTCGCACATTATGTGCGAAGCCAAGTGGGAATCCCCAGGCAAGAGATTTGGTTTTGCAGTTGCTTGAAAGGTATTGCCATTAATGTAAAACTAATTAATAACATTGTGCTGTTGCTATGCTGTCTATATAGAGCACATTCTGGTTCTGTTTTACACTTCAAAACCATTTTTTATTCTAACACTTACTTTGTCTATGTGTAGATTTTTGTCTGTCCCTAAAGCTCGATCAATCTTATTGAATGGAGCTGTTAGAAAGGGGGAGCGCTTGGTCTCCCCTGCTTCATTTGACTTGTTCATGAAAGCTACATTTCCTGTTTCTAGTGCTCGGGTCAAGGTTTGTTATGTTATTTTTACTCCTGTTTACTAAACTTCCACATGAGACTTGTTCTTACCACGTAAAGCAACTCTGTAGGCTACAGAAAGGTTCGAAGCAGCCTACCCAACAATCAAGGAGTTGGCTCTTGCTGGTCCTCCTGGCTCTAAAACTGTGAAACAAGCATCACAACAGCTTTTGCCTTTGTGTGCAAAGGCAATGCAAGAAAGTGAGTTGAAATAGTGTTTTATTAACTTTGCAACATATAAAGTCTTTTTGCCTTTTGTTTTGATACACATCTAATTATCCTTTGGTGATATCATGTTTAGAAAATGCTGAGCTCACCAGGGAGGCTGTTGATGTATTTCTTTGGTGCTTGACTCAAAATACAGAGTCCTACAAGCAGTGGGTGAGTAGTCTTACCTATTTGGTCTTGTAATGTTGCCTATGAAAAGAAAGTTCTCACGGAATAATCTTGATTTTCAGGAAAAATCTTATCCTGAGTATATTGAAGCCAGTGTTGCTGTCCTGAGCAAAATTGCTACTGATTGGAAGGATGTGTCTCCTAAGCTCAGTTCTGAAGCTCTTAAGGCAACTGTGAAGAACTTGAAGGCTAAGGTAATAAATTGCTTTGTTCGACTTTAATCTTCTACCAATTCAGATGTTTGCTGCTTCAAAATTTTGCTCTGTGAGCGATGTTTTGCTACTATGAAATTGAAACTTCAGGAAATAGTTCAGTGATCTTAACTCACCTTGGGAAGTGCTAAAGGCTTTATGATCTCAAAATGAGAGACACATATACTTTTACTTCAGACATTTCCCATTCCGAACCATATGCAAAGCCAATTTAACTAGTTTGACCGAGGCAAATGATATTATTATTTTGAACTCTTAGTATATCTCTAGATATTCATGTGTTCTATTTTTTTAGCTTCATGTGTTCTAATTTGTGCCTTTGTTGCTATTGCAGAACGAGGCAGCGCTAGAGTCAGCAACAGATGCTGAAAAGCAGGCATCTATGAAAGAAGTAGACAAGCAATGCAAGGTGATCCTTGGAAAGCTGACTCGCGGTGCCACCTGCCTGAAGAGCAGCCTGGTGGTGATTGCGCTCGCCGTTGCGGCTGGCTTCGTGCTATCTCCTGACATGGACCTCCCTTCTGAGTTGGAGAAACTCCAGGCCATGATCTCGGCGCACCTGTCGCTCTGAACATAGCGTCCAGATGTTGATCAAAGTTATACAAGCCATCCAAAGGGGATGGCTGACCCAGCAGTGAAGTGAAGAGAGAGCTCAGAGGGAGAGACATAATAAGAGGGGATAGATGCTAGAACCAAAAGGATATAGTTTCATGAGTTGCCTGTTTTTTTTTCCGGCATCTCCTCCCAACAGCACCAGCGCCCTTGGGAGGAGATGCAGTCGACTTTGCAGAGGGTTGGGTTAATCGGTAGACTGATGGGTGCGAAGAAGGTTTGGTCGAATGGACTCAACCAGAGGATTAACACCTTTTCTTTTATGATGGCAAACAGTTTTGCTTTTCGAAATCTAGAATCTTGAATCTATATTGCGTGTGCTGTGTGCTGTTCGGCTCAATGTATCTGTTTGCGTCGATGTCCTGTTAAATTTGTGTGATGTCGTGTCTATATTGGTGTGCTTTCTCCCAAGATGTATGTCGTGCCTATGTCAGTGTGCTTTCACCCAAGATCTCCCTTTTTGCGGTTGCAGGTATGATGTTGGATGGATCGCCGGGGTGTGCTCAGTATCTTCCATTTCCAGATGGTGATTTGGTGAGGAAGATTGCTCGTTGGATCTCTGGGTTTTTGTTTGATGAATTGAACTGAATCTTAAGTACTTCTGTATAATCTACTTAATGTACTGTTCCTTGGTGTTGGTCGGGTTGTATGAGAGTTTTGCTTTGTTATCGATCACCTGCAATTTATCTGGAAAATCGGAGTAAATATGATGGATCTAGTGACCGTATATCTCCGTAAAACTTTTGCCTTTTGTATCTCTCTAATAATGATCGGTTAAAAGTCGAATAACGATACCACACGGTCGAAAGTTTGGACTCGGATACCATGAATCCAGACATTCTTTCCGTGTGGGAAATCATCATGCAAGCTACAAGCCGTGCGGAACGGAAATGCCTGGGCAAGGCAGCGACGTGTCGAGCCGGCGGCGCCGTGCCGGCGGCGAGGGACGGGGACGGGATCGGGCAGGGGGTAAGCCCCCCGCCCCCGGCACATGGCCGTGCGTTGCTTTGCTTGACCGGGTGAGTGGGTGACGCAGGAGAGTCAGCGCCAGCACAACTCTGGGTTGGTGCGGACGGCGCACCCGCCCACGCGTCGGGCTCCACCGCCCCGGCCGACCTCCTCCACCGACCCGGACCCGCCCCGCCGCGCCCAGCATGGCAAGGCAGCTCGCGCTCGCGGGCCATTCATTGGTCTAGTCGGTGAGTGCGGCGGTGACACTAGCTGCCGGCCCCTGGTCTGTGAGTGTGCTAGCCACTGGCGGCAGAACAGCGGTGCCTGCTGCTGCTGCTGCCTTGTTTGTACAAGCGCTACAAAGGGGACTCCACCTGCGCCCCGGCTCGAATGGCAGCTCACCACCTCTCCCACCTGTCGCCCTCCCCAGCTTCGCTCCCTCGGCAGGCATGGCGCCCTGCGCCTCCCCGTCCGCCCTCGCGCTCTCCCCCATCACGCGGGTACGCCGGCCGGCGCCGAGAATTCGCCATGTTCCTCCTAGCTATTCCTTCTTATCTCGTGTGCCGTGCAGCTGATGGATTTGCTTGCTCTGCCTCGGCCTCGCTGCAGGTCAGCAGCCTCCCACTGACGCTGGCGCTGCGGCAGCGGCCGGAGGCGCGTGTCCCCAGCGCGCGCGTCGGCGTCGCCCCGTCGGGCACGTGCTCGTGGCCGCGGCCCCTGCGGCCCGAGCTCGCCGCGGCGTTCCCTCGCGCCGGCGCCCGCGGCGCTGGCAGGGCGCCGCCGCTGTTCCGGCCTCGCGCAAGTACGCATTTTTTTCCCCCTTCCTTCCTCCAACAATTCGACCTTGCTAACGCCAGCTTACAGCTCTAGCTGGTCGAATTATTCGCTTGAATTGCCTTGCCCTGGATGAAATGAATTGTTCCCTTCCACGAGCAGTGATGACGACGTCCCAGATTGCCAGCGCCGCCTTCACCTGGGGCACCGTCGCCGTCCTCCCCTTCTACACCCTCATGGTCGTCGCCCCCAACGCCAACATCGTAAGTCACCAACTCAACATCTCGTTCCCAGCTTAACAACACACGGCATGACCGTCTCCCTGCTCTTGCACAGACGAAACGCACCGTGGAGAGCAGCGCCCCCTACGTCGCCCTTGGCCTCCTCTACGCCTACCTGCTCTACCTCTCCTGGACACCAGAAACCCTGCGCGCCATGTTCGCAAGCAAGTACTGGCTCCCTGAGGTACTGCCACCGCTACAACAGCATCACTGAACAAAGAGTCATGAATTGTCTAAATGTCTTGCTGGTTATGAATTCTGTAGTTGCCAGGCATCGTCAGGATGTTCGCGAGCGAGATGACTGTCGCCTCTGCTTGGATTCACCTCCTCGCTGTTGACCTCTTCGCGGCAAGGTCAGGCACACCACTGAATCATGTGCCGTCGTGTACATTGACGAGTGCAAGAGAACTTGTTAATGATTTGCGTTTCTGATTTGCAATGCAGGCAGGTGTACCACGACGGCCTCAAGAACAACATCGAGACCAGGCACTCGGTCTCGCTGTGCTTGCTCTTCTGCCCGGTCGGGATCCTGGTTCATGTGGCTACTAAGGTACTGTCAGGGGCAGCTGGCCGCTCACATTGATGATTGGAATTCGGTGGTTGTATGTAGGATCCCATTATTTAGCTGGTGGATTTTGTGTGATTTGGATATCAATAAAATTGATTCAGTGCACCGATTCTTTTCATATGGGTCAAAGGCTACTGAACTCATCTATCATTAGGATCCTCCTAGCAGTTCATGATAGTCTTATACTTTCTCAATAACTACTGAAGAAACTGAGACATACTGTGGTAAATTTTAGTGATCTCAGACAAGCAGAAAAATTCAGCCACCAAGGGAAATAAGTGGAAAGAGAATTACATTGAACTGCACTTAATTTTGAGGGAACAACAGAAGGGCAATGCCTGCTTGTATAAATTAAATATATATAAAAAAGAGGTTTTTAATTACAAATGCAGAGAAAAATGAATCACTTCTCTGTACGCTCTGCTTCCTTATTATAATTCGTGCTGATTTACTTGAAGTACTAACCGGACCAATCCTTGTAATAGTGGCAACAAAGAATTATCCTATATTTCTTTTGATTATAACTATTTACTGTACTTGTAATGGTACATAATCGGCTTTATCCCCATCAAATATCCGGTTAAGTATCAGCGCCAATCTGATGCCGGCCTGTGCTAGCCTCTTCTCCACAACCGGGTACCGAGTGAAGAAATAATCATCTGTATCCCAGAATGCAGAATTTCTAAGTATTGTTACCCAAAACGAAAACATGGGATGATCATGCCAGTGTGTGATGTATATGCTCTGCTTACCTCCTAGAGTAATGTCTTGCTCCACATCTTTGTAGGCATAGTTGCAGGAATAATGGATGCTCTCAATCGCATAGCTGCATGATATGGTTAAGGTCATATAATGTCAGTTTCTGTTTATAAATGTTGTATACATGACCAAAATGGAAGTTTCTGAATTGAATAGTCTTTACTCGTTTGCGCAGGTTGCTCGTTTGTTCTCGCAATTTTCCCAATGTGTAATGTCGTCAGACCATCCACCCTACAGCTTACAGCCTTAGAAACTAGAAAAGCATCCTTGTTTTTGAACTGGATAGGAGAAGCCAACATATCGCCACATCGGCACAGAAGTGTTATAGTGTACTCACTGTAAGGTTCATCTTGAGGGCCTCTACCATGGTATTCATGCTTTTGTTGTAGAAGTCCTTGATTGCCGTGTCTATGATGCTGACATCCCACACCTAGCAAAACACATGGTTCTGACAGTCAGACTGAAAATATAGCGAGTAAATCTGAATGTATGTAAAGAATTTCTATGAGAGGTCAACGAACAGACATGGTGCAGGTTCGCTTTCCTCCGGTACCAGTGCACGATGATCGTGTTTCCACCTTCATCTTCTTCATAGCCGACGTGCAGCGGCTGGTGCACGTCGCCGACGAAGTGCGCCAGGAACATCAGGCTTTCCGTCAGGTTATCTGGTTGCACATAAATGTTCAGAAATTCAGAACGAGCTACCTTCTCCCTGTTAGATTAGACAGAGCTAAGCTTTGACATGTGCTGCAAATAGTTTGGCACACACTTACACGAAGTCTTCTGGCCATAGCTGTAGAGCTGGTCAGTGTAGTTGTTGATGGCTCCGACGACGCACATCCCTTGCTGGCCACGAGAATTGTGGCAATCCCCTGAAAGGAACATTTAACTGCATGAGTGCATGCTTGACGCTGCCGCACACCTTTGGGAAGCTGAAGAATCTTGCGCCTGGATCTTTTCGGCATCTATGTCAGTTTCTGTGTTGCCAGACGCGTCTCTTTGATTTGCCACATGAATATTACCTCAAGTAACACAGAATTATTTGCTAGACAAGTGATTCAGAGAGTGTCCACGCGACGACAATCAGATTTTCCAGGTCATTCAGATCACATGTAACATATCCAACTATAACAAGACTACAAGAGATTATGCGCGCACATGTGGCTGCCGGGTGCCGGCGACGTGCTCGCAGGTGGTCACATTCCTAATCCCATCAGAACGTGGGCCAAAGATATCAAGATACGAAATACCCAGTTCTGAATCGGTACAGACGACACAACTGTCTCGCTGTCTCACTTGTCCACGTGCAATTATTAGTTCACCGCTTTTTTGTTTTTTTTATAAAATTGTTTGCCACCGGATCTATATATTTCACTGGCTCTACAATATTCCAAGAAGAGGAAACTTGAATGAAGTTAAGACAGGTGTAGCAAAAGTAGTGTTATTTATGATGAAAGCGGCTGGTTGAAAAATCGTATAACAACAATGGGGAAGCCGAGCATGTGGTGTCGCGTGAAGCACTCAATCCCTTGTCCTCTCCAAGAAGCAACAGTCTTTTGGTTGGCCATGGAACTTGAAGATGGCTCAGCGTGCCAATCAGTGAGGCAAAGTTCAGAATGGACATGAGGCACGGATCACCAATTTTAACTCGAATTCTTCCATGGACAATGTTCACTAGTGAACCGGAAGGCAAACAACCAAGAAGAAAGGTGCAGTGGAAAAAAAAGCTACGATGGACATGCCCCACTCACGTTAACATTTACCAATAGCGAACCTTTTCTATGTCCCTAAGGAAATTCCAAACCACGTAAAAGTTTGCTGTTTTAGTTGGTTTAGACGCAGAAGTACTTCTTTCTTTCTTTTTATTCAAAAGGTGTAAGGTTGCTCCGTCAGGTAGTCAAGAACTGTCCTACTTCGGTAACATATCTATTTGTTAAAAAAGCATAACCATTTGCTAAATTGTGACTGGAACTACGCTTGACTCCACTACACTAGATACTGCTTAGTTTTTTTAACAAAAGATACTGCTTAGCTTTGCTCATGCAGTACTAAATTTCACTGACACATTGCCCTCTCATCTCTCCTCAATCAATTTTTCTATTTGGCTGTACGCTAATTCGCGCAACTAACCATAAAAATAAAAGAAATCGTGCAACTAAACTGCTTGCCTGGGTTACTGTTCCCCATTCCCTGGTGGATTTTCCTTGGGGGACTTCACTAATGGAACTTGCCTGCACTTTAGGTGAATGACGCCTGATATTACCACCCAACATGAACACAAACAACGCTCGCTTCTCGCTGGTGAATTGCCTTAGAGTAATTAACTAATGGAGTGCAATTAAACCTCGAACCGTTGACAAAAGACCTCACATTTACGGACGATGAGCATGAAGCTGGGGGAGAGAGAGAGATGGAAGGGACATACGAGAGAACTTGAAGTTGCAGACTTGAGGGGTGTTGGCGTAGTGGAGCGGGCTGGCCCAGTGGTAGTGCCAGCGCACCTCGTCCGCCCACGGGCACACCGTCGACAGCTCCCCGCCCGCCGACTCCGGCAGCAGCGCCTGCACCGCCGCCGCCGCCTTCTCCGACAGGTACTTCTGCACGCCACGGGAGAGGCAGGCAGCCATCCATCAGAATTCAGGAACGAACGAACAAGCAAGTCCGCTCTACCTACAGTTCGATCTGACAAAGCCGGGGAGGAAGAGGAATCGGGCGGGCGCGACCTCGGCGATCTTGCAGACCATGATGTGGCCCTCCTTGCCCCAGGCGTCGGCGCGGGGCGGGGCGAGGAGGAGGAGGAGGACGGCGAGCGGGAACAGGAGCAGCGACCGCTGGTGGGGCGGGGGCGCCATCTCCGCTCTCCCTCCTCTGCCTTCCTCTCTTGCGTTGCCGACGAACAGAAAGAAACAGAGCACCCTGTCTGTGCTGGGCTGATATATTTATTGATGCTCCAGAATTTTGGGCTCCGCGGATAAAGGCCAAAATTTTGGGTGGTGGTAACACAGTGTCAATTGCTACCGGATAAAGGCCGAATAGCGTCGGTGCGGATTCAGGCCCAGTAGCAATGATCGCCCATCTGGCTTGAGTAACACTGTGTTGTTGTTTTCCCGGAAAACCTATATGGCTTCCGGAAGTTTTTTTAGACAATCTAGCTTTCACTGTTTGAGATTCGTGTAACAACTGGGATTGTGGGCCGAAGCGGTTCATAGCGCGTGATGGAGAGCTGACGGACACGCGCATGACGGGAATCTTTTTTGAGTTTCAACCTTTAGATATGATTTTTTAAACTGTTAATCTTTTTTGAAATCCGTTTAAACCATCGTGTTATTTAGAATTATTGCAACAAAAATAAAATCCATATGAGTATATTTTTATTTTATATATGAATATTTTAGAATCAACATTTTCATTATACTATTTCAACACTTTAAATAACTATCTCAACATTTTGGACTTATGACTTCAACATTTTCATATAAAATTTTGATCTAGTTTGTCTGAATTGTTGAATTAGGTTTGAGAAAACCGTTGAACCTAGTACACGAAAATATTGAGTGCATTAGTTCAACACTTTGAGCATGTTAATTTAACTTTTTTAGAAAAAATATTAAAATATACCCCCTCCGTCCCGCAAAGAGTGTCCCTTTGATCTTGTCCTAAGTCAAACTATCTTATGTTTGACTGAGTTTATATAAAAATATATTAATGCTTTTGATGTCTAACAAGTTTCATTAGATTTTTTATGAAATATATTTTTATAGCATACATATTTGGTATGATAACTATTGATGTTTTTAATTATAAAATTGGTCAAACTTCAAACAGTGTGACCGAGAAGAAGTCAAAATGGACACTCTTTGCGGGACGGAGGGAGTATAATCAGAACGTTGAACTATTGTTTTTGAATGTTAACTGCAACATCTTACCTCCTGTAACTACATATAGCTAGTGATAGTTGAAAAAAATGAAGAAAGAAAAAAAGAGCACCGCACATGACATTCTATTTAATGGAATGGACACGAAAAAAGTGTGTAGCGATACGGAACCCTTCTTTTCTTCGTTTCCACCATGGAGCGGTAGTCTTTTTTTTTATATTTAGCTGTTGTTGGGCTCTCTTGGGCCTCTAAGCTACGTTGCTTAAATAGTGCATGGAAGCCATATAGGAGCTCCGTTGTTTTCCTGGGCCGAGTGCTACAGTATACCATATACCAGAATCTGACTTGTTGGCTTGCTGAATTGTTTTCCTGGGCCGAGTGCTACAGTATACCATATACCAGAATCTGACTTGTTGGCTTGCTGAAAAAAATCCGTCAGCTGAAGAACAAAAAAAAAAGGCAAAGTTTTCCATATATGAAGAAAAACCAGTAGAAAATTTCCTTTTCCGAATTGCCTGAATTTTTATTTACTTTGAAATTGCCTGAATTTTGGTTACCTCTGAAATTTGAGTTGGCAGATGATAAAGAGGAAAGAAAAAGACTAGCGCACAGTGTGAACCCCCTCTCTTGAGAGGCAGTGTGAGTCCTGAGTCGATGGTTTTTGTGGTTTCTGCTGTCGCCAGTCGCTTTCGAGTTCCCGCCTGTATGCATATTCTTGTTCTTGATTGTTTTTTTTTGAGGAAATGTTCTTGATTGATTTGTTTTTTCAAAGTTTAACTAGCACAGCTACAGTACTAAGCAGATGTGAACGCTCGAGCGGTGATGCAAAGGCGTGAGCATGGGGAAGCGAAAACTCCCACCATGGATGCAGGCCGGCAACGGCGTGCAGCTCCGGTTCTTTAATAGCCTAGAAGTGGAGAGCAGTCTGAACATGGTCTCCAGATTTCAACGAGGTGTGAGCGCGATGAGACGATGAGCGTTCATGGCCCGTAATCTGACAGGTTATCCCAACATTTGTGCCGTATCTCGCACATGCCACCAATCCATCAATAGATTCCTCTTTCCTTATATGCACACCCTCATGGCATTCCCGTTTTAAACCACCGGAGCTCTGCTGCCCAGAATCAGATCGATCCCTCTCACTCGGCTTCCTCTTCGTCTTCCTCTCCATCTTCGCGAAGTCAGGATGGAGGCGGCCGCAACGCTTCCGGTGCTTCTGCTGTTTCTCCTGGCTGCGGCGGCGCTCCCGGCTCCGTCGCACGGCTGGGGCGTCGACGGCCATCTCATGGTCTGCCAGATCGCACAGGTACGCGCGCTTGTTTCTCGTTGTTCTTGTTCTGCCAATCCATTCTGCGATCCGTTCTGCATTCTTCTGAAACCGTCGCGCCGGGAATGCTGCGCAGGGCCGGCTGAGCGGCGCGGCGGCGGCGGCGGTGAAGGACCTGCTGCCGTCCTACGCCGGCAACAACCTGAGCAGCCTCTGCTCGTGGGCCGACGACGTCAAGTTCAGGTACCACTGGTCGTCGCCGCTCCACTACATCAACACCCCCGACGGCCTCTGCACCTACTGCTACGACAGTAAGCAAAGCGCGCGTCGCCACTCCTGAATTTCTGAAACTCTGAAAGCCGACACGCAAATGGCACCAAATGTGACGTCGTTTTTTCGTCCCCGTTTTGTCAGGGGACTGCAAGGACGAGGACGGCGTCAAGGGCCGGTGCGTCGCCGGCGCCATCAACAACTACACCTCGCAGCTCCTCACTTACGGGAAATCGTCTGCTACCCAATGTAATGTCGATGTTCCAATCCTGCAAACTTCTGAACAATTTCAGTCTTTTTTTTAGGCAACAATTTCAGTCATTGCGTAGTAGTGATAAAAGAACTTTTTCTATCGAATTCAGATAACCTGACGCAAGCGCTTCTGTTCCTTTCACACTTCATCGGAGACATACACCAGGTAGAAAAAACTAGAAACAAGATTACCGTGCCCTGCTCACTCTGATCTGTACTGTAATTTATCACTCAAGCTATTGTCTGTACTCTGTGCACTCAGCTGTTGCTGTATTTTACAGCCACTTCATGTGGGGTTTACCTCTGACAAAGGAGGAAACACCATCGACGTCCACTGGTACAGAAGGAAGACTGTTCTGCACCATGTAAGCCTTACTGTTCATGCTAATAAAACACTGCCATGATTCTGAAGAAACCTCCGAGCTGAAACTTGTTTTCTCCATCATTTTGTCAGGTTTGGGACGCCAGCATCATCCAGACGGCTGAGGACGACTTCTACAGTGACGGTGTGGCGGATTATGTCAACACGCTGACGAAAAACATAACGGTGTGAAACTAGGATTGGGTGTCTGTGTTCTTTTTTTTACATATATGCCAAGTGACGAATCATTGAGATTTGAGACCATTCACGCTGTAGGGAGAATGGTCAGCCCAAGTGCCTAGCTGGGAATCATGTGGCAAGAACCAGACTGCATGCCCAGACATGTAAGTATGCCTTGCTTCAAATTCAGAATTTTGCTTGGGTATTCAGTTGAATTTTGTATGCTGTCGTGACAGCGGGACATCTTGGTCAATTAATTCAGTTTGTGTTATATTTTTTTACGTTGCAAATCCTTTCATAACGTACAATAACTCTTCGTGAGTTGTTTATGACTGGGTTTCTTCTGGCTGTAATGATTCAAGATATGCATCTGAGAGCATCACTGCAGCATGCGACTGGGCGTACAAGGGTGTGGATGAAGACACCACCCTGGAAGGTGCTAAGAATGCTCTTGCCTTCTTCTGATTGAAATCGTTTCTAAGATATTCTTTAGGGGGTAAGATTATCCTAATTAACTTCTTTGAAACTTTGTTGTTGGTGCAGATGCCTATTTCTCCAGCAGACTGCCGGTCGTTAACTTGAGGCTAGCGCAGGGCGGCGTTCGCTTAGCTGCTACTTTGAATAGGATATTTGGATAACGTTGAAATATACATTACCTATGAGAGGATAAATGTCATTTTCCTTTCTCAAGTTAGTGCTTCTCTTTGAGAATTATAATGGAAGTTTGTCATACAATGTTTTTTTATTTATCTGAATGCTAGAGTGAGCACGTCAGCTTTGATTATAATATGAAGATCAGCTCCGGAGCCCGATCACTTTATACCCGTAGATGGAATGGACATGTGCACACATTGGTTTGGTCTGGGGGATGAGCAATGAGAGAGGGAATAGATGCATGTTTTGGGCCTCCGGGCGCTCACTCTAGGCCCGCGAGAAACGGATTTCGTTTAGGTTTCTCGGTAGCCAGGCTGAGTGATTCGTTTTGCACGCGATGGGCCAGGCCTAGTACCCTCCTAGGCAACCAAATAGCCCAAGGCTGCTCAAACGACGTCCGCGCTTGGCCCAACAGCACAACCCATACCCGCAGTGAGATATGCTAGGCCTAGGCGTATTTGGTTGCCTGTCTGGGCCTATTTGGTGGCTGGGTGGCTTCATCATGGTTGGTGAGAAATATAGTTTCGGCCTGTGGGCTGCTCTGTGATGGGCAGCTGTAGCCGAACACCGCACGAGAGCATCTTCAGCTGCATTACTGTCTTTAGTTGTTGAGTAAAGTCTATTTTATCCCTCTGAAATTATCACGAAATCTAAAAAACCCCCCTGAACTAAAAAACCAGACATTACACACCCCAACTCTTCAAAACCAGACAAACTACTCCTAGCAACAGTTAGAAGTGGTTTTTGAGGGTGGTTTTGACTTTTTTAGTTCAAAAACAAATCTAATAAAAATAAGATAGGTTTTAAAATGATGAAAATAATTCTCTAGGCAAACAATTTTCCAAGAAAAATTATAGACGTATTGGGACACGAGAAACCCAAATATAATATATAAAGCTTGTTAAAATATATTTAGAGGCTATTAAAATTTTGGTTTATTCCTAAGAAATACCAAAATATTTTAAGCGGTGAATAAATGCATTTTGAGGACTTGTATATACAGTGATAAAAGCTCAAGAGCCAACCGGCATGAATGCAACCAGTACCAATGTGTGTTGCATTTCTGGTAGTTTCATGTCATTTTTTGCTGTGCAAAGATATCAAAATCCATTTAAATATTAATTAGAATATTTTGGGAATTTTCTAGATATGTTTCCAATTTTATCAGAGCTAAATTCAATTTTTAGAAGCTTTTTGAGATATTCTCATGAGCTCCAAATATTTTATTTGGATTCTTCGTGTCCCAATAAATCACTAGGAAATTTTGTTTGAAAGATTGGAGGCCAAAAGTTTTTTTGTGTGATTTAAAAACATGTCATGTGTTTATTTTTAAACTATAAAATGGTCAAAACCACTTTGACCAGGACCAGGGGGTAGTTTGTCCGGTTTGAAGAGTTAGGGGTGTATAATATCTGGTTTTCGAGTTCAGGGAGATTTTTTAGATTTCATGACAAGGTGAGGGGGGTAAAATGGACTTTAGTCTTAGTTGTTACTAGCAAGAACGCACGTGCGACACACATGTTTAATAGAAAATAAGATTATAAACGGATAGTTGGTCATAGACCGTATTGGTACGAACTCGACGATTCCATCCAAGCGCGTGTTTTTTTTCATGGACTGTTTACTCAAGCATGGTTTGAAGAAAAAAATGTTTCAATAATTTATGGGCCCATCGCCCTTGAAAGTTTTGGATCTTTATAGTATAGATACCTAAAATTTATCAAAAAAATTTAAAAAGTACTCCAATGGCATACTGGATGGATTGCTATCCTACAATTTTTAGGCTAGGATCTAAATTTCTCTCTACTGAATCGAAATATACCAATCCACCAAAATAAAATAGGTCTACACATATTTCTTGCCATGTCAGTCAACTGCCTGATTTCATCTCATGCTTCTCTCGATCCACGCCTAACTCATCGCCTCCATATGTCGTCGCGTTGCGTCCGCTTGTCGTGCCCCACCACAACAGCCTCAACCGAACCGCATCCCTTGGGCTATTGAGCCCTGCTATCATTGAGCTTTGCCTCTGCCATGTGTCCACCCTCCCGACGCCCAAGTTTCCCTCAGCCGGCACCACATTGGACAGATGGCATCGGTGGAGCAGGGGTCATCGTCAATTCGCCCCGGAGGACTGTAGAGGAGCTTGAACCCACATTTTTTTCGGGGTGGAGGACCATATAGGAGCTTGGAAAACATCTATTCGAGGGAGGTGTGGCTCGGATGGTGCCATCTTCCCATCGTTGCACAAACGATCTCGAGTCCCCAGCGAGAGGCAAGCGAGGGAATCCACTTCCTCCCACGATTTGGTTGCATGGAAGGAAGCTTGAGCTTGATTTGGGCGTGTGGATCAAAGCTTGACCTCGTTTTTTGGGCAACGACAAGCTCGAGTCCAAGCAAGGCCAAGGTTTCCTCAAATCCCACTACCATAGAGGGGAGCCCTTGGCCTCTAAGGGAGAAGAGCGGAATCCGGTGGTGCAGACTGAGCGTGAGCGGGTCGGGGACGAGTTACTCGTGAGTGGAGGTAGATGACTAGAGGGAGCGGCGGCGGTCGGGGATGGCAAGATCCAGTGTGGATAGAGTCTAAGTACAGTTGGAGTCTAGCAGCCGTGGATAGGTAGAGGCAAGCGGGTCGGGGACGAGTTACTCGCGAGTGGATGTAGATGACTAGAGGGAGTGGCGGCGGTCGGGGATGGCAAGATCCGGTGTGGATAGAGGCTAAGTACAGTTGGAGTCCAGCAGCCATGGATATGTAGAGGCAAGGTGCGACCAGAGATTTGTAGATGGAGGAGGCATGGTAGTAGATGTTGTGGAGCGGCAGAGACGATGGATATGGAGGAGTCCGACCAAAGATGCAGGGGAGGAGGAGTCGACTTTGCATATCAGCCCTTACGAAAAGATTCTGATTGTGAATTGGCCCCTAAAAGAAATTTGGTCTCCAGTTTTGTGTATGCTGTTGGAGAAGAGCCCAAGTTTTTTTTTCAGAATTCTTCTCACTTCTAAATATACATATGCTATTGGAGATGCTCTTAGCAGGAAAATGCATGCACCCGCGGTGATGCAAAGTTCAAATTGGTGTATATTAGTATTTTTAATAATAAGTTTTAAGCTAAAAGACATAGTTTATTGCATTTCATAATTGATCAAGGTACATCAGAATGTAGGTCAATTGATATACGGGGAATTTATAAAAGGAATTTTTTCATAAGAGGAAACTCATACGAGGGACATTAGAGGAAACTTAATTGTGACATAAGAGGAAATCACGGTATCATAGTAAATTTCATAATTGATCTACAATTAATCAGAATTCCCCTTCTTCCTTTATGTGTTCTAAAAATTCTAGAAACATTTATCTTTGTGGATACCACAAAAGAATAGTATCTTTTTTTCCATATGGTAGGCAACAACTAGGCTGTTGTGGTGACTTTCCCAATCTTGACATTCACTAGAGCTTTGTTAATATTTTTCTTAAGAATGACAAGAAGAAAACAATCCGGGATCAAACCTTACCTACGAGGGAAGGGAGTGGATATTTTTTTTCGAAGCAAGAAGGATGTGGATATAAACTAGGATTATTTTGGAATGACATAACTTAGGCCGATCGAAGCTAGATTAAAACTATCCGCTTCATGACAAGCTACACGCCCAAAAGGCGTTTTCAGTTCCATGGACGGCATTACTTAATCTAAGTACGTACAGTGCCGTTGTCGTTCAACGAAGTAACCAATGCGATGCTTTTATTGGCAACATGCAGTACGGACGATGATAGTTTTTACCAGTTCGGTGTCCTCTACTTTGATACTAAACCCGTAACTTGCGTACATGACATGATCATGCATGTACCTGGCCAGCAATCCAGTCCCAACTGGCGCTTAACCTAGGCATACATTCCCATCCAGCGCATGCGTACACGTTCAGACGGTTGTCCCTGATGGGAACTTGGAACTAATCGTAAAATCCCGGTCGCATGCATCCAAAGGATACATACTTATGTTGCAGCAGGCGACACTGTCAAACTAACTAACAAAATGCGTCCAAGAGGTTATACATGCATGCATCTTCGCTCTTGTTCTTGCTTCTAATAATTGTCGCACAACCTCCGGCCAGCTTTTGGTAGATTTGAGCTTTGAAAATGGCCTGCCGTGAGACGGCCGGCGAGACAGGCGGAGCTGAGGAGAGAAGGCATATATTCTGGAATCTGGATGGTGTGTGGCCCTGCACAATGATTGGAATGCCACTAGGTGATGGGGATCTATCTGGATAATCACCTCATTTACTGATGGGCTGTTGTCCTGTAGGTTGCAGTTTATTGTTACGCCATACGTCCATGGACCGGTAAGATTACAACTGTTGCTGCTGCTGGTGACTTACGTATGCAACAGGGTCACTGGCTATTATTTAATTGAACATACCCGCCGATATACTCCATTCGTTCTAAACTACTAGTCACTTCAATATTGCTCTAAGTCAAACTTACTTGTCAATTTTTGGAAAAAAATGTACCAACATCTGTAACATCAAATCCATTTCACTAAACTCATCATAAAATATGCATTGATAGTGTATTATTTAGTATTATAGAAATTATTATATTTTTTCTATAAATTTGGTTAAAGGTTTGGATAAGGATAAAACTGAACTGCACGGCGGGAGTATATATACTCCCTCTGTATATGATTTAGATGTCATTTTGAACAATGATACGGTATTCAAAATATAACTTTGACTACTTATTTTTACAAAAATATTTATTAAAAGGACGCGTTTTATCTACACGCGCGTGTAGCTACTCCCACCATCAGTTTACCATCGTGTGTATGTCCGCATACTCATTTATCATTTTGAATATGTTCGTATAGTAATTCTAAGATACTTCAAAGCGATTTACGCGAAAAAATTCAAAATCAACCCTATTTTTTAATATATTTTGATTTATACCTTTATAATACTATATAAAATAGTTTGTCCATATACTCGATGTATGCTTACATACCCAAGGTATATATCATCCCAGATAGTCTAGTATCATCACATACTACGTGTATATACTCTTCGTTGGATCAGATTCATCATGTATCATGAGATACACAGGTAGGTGTAGCTACACGTGCGTGTAGAATGGATTTTTCCTTTATTAAAAATAATATATATATACTTTTATAAAAATATATTTTAAGACAAATCTATTCGTATGGTTTTTTACATTTTCAAACTCATCAACGATTTAAAAGTCATTCGTGATTTATATTCCCAATGTTTAATTAAAATCTTGTCTAAAACGATATCTAAATCCTATGCGGAGGGAGTATATATTTCTCACCATATGATTAATATTAATAGAGCTGGCCGGGAGAAAGGTCTATTTTATGATGCGTACGAATATGAATAATCTCCCTAGCTGCTAGCAGATGTAGGTGCGTCTTTTCCAGCTACTTCCGCTCTCTCTTTTTGGTTATCGTTAAGATTTGGATGCTGTAGAGAGTTCTTTTTCCTAGCACCTAGTAGCAAGTTAGCTAGCTGTGATTCCACTAACAACCCTGACCCGGTTCAGTACGTGTGAATTGAATATGTTACGGTATATAATAATAAGTATCGGTTGTATTGGTTCTCTCCCAGCAGGAACATTATACGGAAACGTGCGGAATTCATTCGTGCGTGATGGAAAAGCTTACATGCATTTTTAAGGAGTAGTCATCAGTCAAGAGATGGGTGCAAGCTAAGTGCAGCATGATCAAATTTAGGCTTTAATCTCTGTACATGCGCGCATAGTCATCGTCGACACATATTCGCTGGAATAAGGCCGGCCGTGGAACATAAGCAAGAGTGGCGTGTTCAAGTTACGGTCCATGGACTTGTCACTTCAGCTCCCCTGCCACGTCTAGACGCCCACATGCCGATGATATGGTCGCCGTCTACCTCGTCGGCGTCACGGTCGTCGCCGTCGTCGGCGTCGTCCGCGCGAGGTGCGCGTGTAGGTAACCTACCCTAATGGCCGTAGGCTTAGACTCTTGCGATCAAAACCACTTGAGAGAAAGGCAAGTGGAAAAGACGTTGGTATCATCCGATCCATGCATGGGGGGATGGAAAGGAGTTGAAGAAAGATTCAATGGTGGCGATAGACCTCTCTTCTATCTCCTTTTATCATCATATTGCACCAGTGAAAAAGAGAGGGAAATGGCGATCGCTTTCGAATTGAAGGGGATTGGAGGAAGCAAATTAAACCAGCAGCCCGGGCGAAAACCTGGCTGCCATTTGTCGACCCTGGAACGCAACCAAGTGTTGGTTCTCCAAAGGAATCCAGGTGAGGTCAAATCAACGTAAAGACGTATACACAGTAACGATCAAGTGGTGGTTCGGATCTTATTATTAAGTATTTAGAGCTCTAAATTGTAATTTTTAATAATTTAAGGACTTAGGTGACAAGTGATGCAAGGACCATCCAGCTCAATTTACTCTTCAATCTTCTGATATTTTTTTTTCAAAACACTAATACAACAGAGGCTCACACACATGCAAATTCACCCCTTACCAATACACGCATACTCATCCTATAAATATACACATGCATATATCGAGATTGGCACACGTCGGGTGGGCACGTTCCACCATAAGAAACCATACCAATCATATCCACATCAATTCGCAAATCTTTTGAGAATTTTTCATGCATTAATTAACAAGTTCTTTTCTTTGTATCATTATGGAAAATGGCCCTTAACCATCGTTTGTGATTTTGGTGATTGAGTGATAACATTGTCATCTGGACTAATATATTTACATAGATTAATATTTGTAGATTTTATAGATCTCAAGGATTGATTTCAAGCTATGCACCCAAATGCTACTAAAAGAAATGACTCAATAATATTCTAAGGTCCCAAATGATGGTATTCAAATAGTATGTGCTCACCGTGTACAATGACCTATTCGATGATGCACTTGAATCATTACCGGATTAGTCAATGCTCCCATGGATGGTGATAAGCTTCTTGAGGTCAACACATTTGTGAAGCAAGATGTCAACACCAGATCAGTTGATGGATAGTAAAGGAGTAGTGGCTCTGTAATAATCACCGATCCATTGGGTGATATTCAGGACACATCACCATATCAGTTGGTGATCGAGTCGAGCTGGTTGTGCAGTGGCACAATGGGTAGCCGGATGTGCATCATCGACTGATTCAGTGATACCCAATATAACTGGATTGAGTTGTAATGGCTAGTTTGTGTGTCAGGCCTATAAATATTCCTTCACCCAACCAGTTCATGTGTGTTAGAGCATTGCTAGAGATGCTAGAGGCATGCATTCCACATATACGTGTGAGATCTATCAACCAAAGTGGTTAAGAGAAGATTAGGACAATTAAAGCATCTTCAATAGTTTACTAAAATGGGTTGCTATACCCAAAAACTACCTTAATACCTAAAAACAGCAAAAAAAAAAGCTCCAACAGCATACTTATATGGTTTGCTATTTCAGGCTACGAGCTAAATTTCTCTCTCTTTGATCCAAATTTGTCAAACCACCAAGTGAAATAGGTCATAGCCTAAACTTTTCCATGTTGGTGGGAGAGGAGCAACCACCACACATTGACATTTCGGAGTAGTAGCGCCGCTGCACCGTCGTCCTTCACCCGCCGCATGGGCGAGTTCGAACGCGCTGGCTGACGACGCGCCGCCGCAGTTGAGCTGCGCCACTGCGACCTGGGCGAGCTTCGCCGTCGCTGCACAGTCGAGTTCACCGTGCCGGTCGGTCGAGCGTTGCCGCATGGGCGCGGTCGAGCTCCAACGTGCGGGCCTGGCCCAATGCCACCTCCACCGCAGGCCCGGCTACCACGCGGATGTGGCCAAGCACCGTCGCCGTCGCCACGGCCTAAATGAGCGTGGGTGAGCTCCACAGCATGGGCGCGACCGAGCACCGCCGCTGCCGCATGGCCCAAGCAAGCTACGCCGCCACCACCGCACCGATCCAAGTGAGCAGTGCCGCCACTGCATGGGCAAGCACCATTGGATCCAAGGGGAGAGGAGGAGAGGTCAAAAGAAAAAGTAATTTATAGATTAGCCCCCCGAAGAAGGATCCTATCATGGTTTAGTCCTTAGATGAAATTTAGGTATCCAGTTTTGCTCTGGAGAAGAGCACAATTTTGTTCTGCAAATTTTCTCTCTCCCGTATCTAAAATCATTGTTAGGTATCCAATTTTAGCAAAGCTGCTAGAGAAGCTCTTAGAATTAAGGTTTATATGTCGATTAGTGCTAGTTTATTCCTTTTAGTGCATTACTTTAGGTTTTATCCTAGAGTTAAACGAGATTTATACAACTCTTTTTTTATTGATACTTGTGTGCACCTTGTGTTGCAATCAGGGGCTTGTAAGTCTTGCGAGAGCCTCCAACCATGTTTGTGGAGTGGTTGTCGATAGTTGTTAAAGGGAGGTGATGCCCTTGATGGTTTGCTAAAGCTCTACTAAGTGAAGAGTGGCAAGGAGTGTCTAGGAGAGACAAGGCAAAGACTCGCTTGTGCGCGTGGGGAAGGCATGTGGTCTATCCATAGAGTTACTTGACTTGGGAGCAAGGTCCTTACAACGGCGTTCCCTTGAGAGGGCCCCAACAACGAAAACTAGATGTAACATTGCTTTACGATGCCTCAGGATAAATTGTCATGCAGAATTTGTATTCTCTATAGTCTTATATTCTGTATTACTTCTTGCACTTTACACATTTACCTTTTCTAAAATTGCTATATTTAGTTGATAGGATTGAAACATAGGGTGTAAAAATAATTTTGAGCGGTATAAATAGAAACATATAGAAAGACATATTATAAATTAAATAGAATTTGGACTAGATTTTTATATATGCTTGTAGTCTTTGTTTTCAGAACACCTAATTCACCTCACTCTAAGGGTGTCATGGTCCCTTCAATATCTATGAATAATTCCTAACAAGTAGAGATGATTGTCTACATATTGGTTTTGGTGTAAATAGTATATGCAGGAGGAGAGAAGTTCGTGCACATACTATGCATTGGTATTGATTTTGACATTATTTTTTTCTCAAATTCCTAGAAGAGCTATGCATCATTGTATTATAGTTTTACTCATGTACACATTTTTTATGGATCATTTGCATTGGCTAGTGATTCAACACATGTACATCTGCCATGATTACAATTTTTTCAAAATTGGAGGCCATTTGATCGCTTTTTTTTTAGATTCCAGATTGAATTACCTCGAGAGGACTTCTAGGCTATGTTTCAGCCTAATCCATAGTTTTCTGTTGCCAAGGCCTATGGTCCAATCACTAAAAGTTGTGATTAGACCTCAAGGAGCACCTGGAAAATCTTATTTTGTTTCCCTACTTTTATTGCCAATAATTAAACTGCCAAATGTACGGTACGATGATGGTTGATCTGACTACCAAATGGCCAAAGGCACATTCCTATCTGAATGGTCACCATGAGATTATATATACTATACCATAATCAGACTACTCGGAGCTCTAAAAATTCATTTTTATTGATTATGTTCTATTTCTTGCTAGTTTGTTTTGTGGTGTTATAGCTTGGTCACTAGGCTTAATAGCCCTACTGTGAGTACGTGGACTTGACTTTGCTAGAAGAGAGAAATATTAAGTAGAATTATAACATACTCCCTCCATCCCAAAAAGAATGATGTTTTAGTATTCAAAATTTGTCCCATAAAGAATTATGTTTTAGCATGCATGCAGGATTAAATGAAAACTAATCTCATGCATGAATTAACTAAAAATAGATTCTTTTCATTTTCTCCATATTAAGTCAACTTACTAAGGACACATGCGTCTTTTTCATCCACCTCTAATCTATCTGAAAAATTCTAAAACATCATTCTTTTTGGGAGGAGGGAGTAGGTCTTCCAATAATTGTAAAAGATTTAATGCGCTGCTCTCTAGTTGTCTTGTATATCCTTCAATCTATTAGCCAAAAGTTCACAACTTGTAGCAATGTTGCCCTTTATTTGTGTCTAGAACTTATAAATAATAGCTAGCTATTGTGTAATTTATGTGAATGCTTGTTCATTAATGACTTGCATTTATGAGGTCATGACACTTACTCCATTCAGTTACAAATAAGTAATGCTTTGGACAACATGGTCTCCAACATAATTTTGACTATTATTTTCTTTTGTTATATATATTTATGATATATTGCAAAGTATACTATTACAAAACTAGTTATTGATATAAATCTACTCGTGTCATTTTCAAGCCAAAACTCAACTACATAAAGTAACTTGTAATCAAAGTTCAAAACGTTGACTCAGAGTTGGAGCAAGTAGAAAATAATAGCCTCATTATTATGCAATGCAGTGAGTTATTGTTCAATGCAAATAGTTTTATCAGTAACTAGCAACAAGGTCATAAAAATTGTTATTTAAATAGGATTAGTTGTCTTGAAGTAAGATCACAATCATATGTTCTTAAATATCAAAACTATAGGAATTTAAGTTGTATTGACTAGAATCGTGGAATCAAACTCGAGATTTTGACAACCATGACAACTAGGATATATACTATGTATGTACTAATGACTGACAACTACATAATATTTCTATTGGCAACAACTTTACCAAGTACTCAATTTCCAGGATCTATGTGCAGTGTATGCTCAGATACATTGCACTCGGTCAAATCTAGGTACCTGCGGTCTGATGTACAAATTCCATTTATGTTTCCGAAGCACTTACCAATTTTTTCTTTGTGCCAGCTCACATATAGAAGGTCAATACACTTATTGGGTTCCTAAGAGCATCTCCAGTATTCTCTCTTTACCAAGAAAAAAAAAGCTCTATTGGGGGAAAACATACTCCAGTGGTCTCTCATAATTTTCACTTTCCCCCAACATTTTTTCTGACCCATGTAGTTGTATAATGCTGCGAAGCACTCTATTCTGTGTGGATTTGGGTGACATGCCTGAGCTTAGTTGAGCTAAGAACGCGTTTAGTTTAATATGAGTAGTACAAATCGATCACGGACTACATAAATCAAAATGAAAAGAGAGTTTTTTCCGTATGTATATAAGCATTAAAAAACCATATAGGCCTACACAAATCGTTGTGAGTAGGCACTAGCACATGTGTGCAAGTATTGTTTCTTTTTAAATATTTATTTTTGAGAAACAAGATAATTATCTATGATGAGCTCAACACTCGATGGGTGGACAACATAGACCACCTTTAGCCTTGCACACAAAGCTAGTTATGCTCAATTATTTATAACTGATTAAATGTCATTGGGTGTCATTGTGTTCGTCATGTAAACTTACTTTCTCTGACTGATAAGCCCGTTGAGGTTTATATTAGCTCAAACTTTTTCCAGTTTTGATTATGATTTATGAATATATATAATTTCGTATAGATTGGCAAAACAAGAATTGCACTATTATATTTATTAAAGGAACAATAAGTTCATAATATATAACTCCCTTCCCATCTAAAATAATATATTTTATAGATATTGTTTGTGAAAGTGTGAATGTCCTAATGAACTTGTTTTCCAATAAGAGGAACTATGTTTTTTTTAAAAAATATTTTAACTTATACAATTGGGATACCTTGTTTAAACGGTTTATATACAAAGGTAGAGAGTAGTCTTCGGTGTAATTTTCATCCGGTATTCTTAAGTAGATGAAATGCATGCATATAGTGAACTGGCTCTTGTGATTAGAGGAATAATCACAAGAACTTCCAATGTGACATGCAACTTGCGTGTCAACTGAAATGGCATTAGGGCCTAGTTACAACTTATATGACGTAGAGCTAAGAAGGACAACACGAAAAGAAAGACACACCCACGAGCCAGACAAAAATTGCAGCAATGTGTATTTTATTTGATGAGACAGGTGAAAAAAATGTATTTCCACACGTAAAACTACTGCACACAAACCTGTAATCCATGATGCGCTTCCATGAAAAAAGAACCGTTTCTTTTTCATACTCTAGAAAAGCTGTAAGGTGGCCTGTACCCAGACTCCAGTGCATGCTGATGGAAATGTTTATTTAATTTTCACATTGCTTTCTAGTCGTAGTTTCGATTAATTACACCCTAAGATGGAGTGAGCGTTTCGTGATGCATACGGATGATAACTCCTTGGTCACGGTAGTGCGTGGTCCAGAGATGAAAAGTTTGCCGGCACACAATATTTGCAAGTGTAAAATTTTGGACCACCAATTGTAATTTTATCTTCCTTTCGAGCTAGTTGTTGTTTGTTACTTTCAGCTGGCTAGAATTATCGCGAGTATTCCTAGCTAGAGTACTCGATCGATCAGCAACCTAGGTTGGTCCATTCACAGCTATGTACACGTAGATGATCTGTACCATCACGCATATTCTAGTTTATTTTGCCAAGGACAGTTGTAAAAGCAGCATGTTTTGCAGCTAATAATTGATTGAACTAAGGCAATGGCTCACCACAAGTCCACAAATTAGCACTGATCGTACCACCTGGTGGAACGCTGTGTTTCTAGACAAAACTGGGGTAGGTATAACTATATATTGTAGCACACGCATGATAATTTACAGATAATATAATAATATATGGATTTTATTTCAGTAAAATATCTTTTATTAGAGTAAAACTACTCCATCAAATCGTGTTCCCCGGCGCAGGTTAGCAATTTTAAGTGACATAACTCATATAATTTCATAAAAAACAACATAGCCCACAACTAACAATAAAAAATGCTTAATTATGCGTCCCCCTCTATCATTTGTAGATAGTGAACTGAGTATGATAAGGTTTCTTATGGTGGAACTTGTCTACCCGAGTATGAATCCTCGGCTCGGTGCAGATACTCGCATTTTACTATATTTATTCTAGGTTTTAATCACGTTGTTCTTTTAGTGGTAGACAATCTATTCATGCAGTGTTTTCATCAATCTCGAGAGCCGTTATTTCATTCTCTCAGAGGTGCTCATGAGGAGTAGGGTTGCGTGCGTATATTCGTAGGGGTGAGTGTGAGTGCGTGTATGTGAGAGCATGTACCGTGTTTCAGAAAAAGAAACATTCTCATATAGGTAGGCACTTGATTTTGATAGCCTGTTAGTAAGCAATTACTTTGTTATAATTTTTCATCCACACCTGTCTTTTTTCACATCTCCATGTGTGTTTGATATTTGTTTAATTAAATCTCTAGATTGAGCTATGTGTTTAACATGAAAATTGGTATTATCATTATTTCCTGCAAACATGGTGACACAAGTATCATGCATGCATACCTTAAGAATTGACAAAAATATGTAATTTGGAATCATACTATGGTTTTACTTTGGGATATTTTTATAACAAATGTAGGAAATTCAAATGAACATTTATGTGTTATTTTATTAGGTTATTTTTAATAATGACATATGTGGGTAATTTTTAATAAATTATGTTCATTAGGGTTTACTTTAGTTTTTTGTAATGGTATATGTGGGTAATTTAGATGAAATTAGAGATACTTTATAATATTTTATAGAAAGAACACACATGCGACACACACGTTCAATAGAAAATAAGATTGCATAGTACTTGATGAGATCAAGTTACTCTATTTAATATATAGACGATACACAAAAACTCGTAATTGCACAAGAATTATTTTTTTTGAAAAAGGGAAGCTTTATTGATCTTACACAATTACATCGAGATGATACAATTATATAAGATCCAACCCGGCCTCTGCATAACTAAGATGCACACAGCCCATGAAAAATAAAAAAGAAAAAAAATGAGAGCACCATGACCTAGCAAACTACCACAAGCGCCTTCATCTTCATCCGCTTCACAAACCAAAGCAACTCTTGGACTTTGAAGTAGGCTCCCGAGACAACGCCTCCAACGAGGAAACGACACGCGCACGTGCCGACATTGTAATGACCCAACCAATTAAGACCAGATCAAATGTTTTCACGAGGGAGTAATTCATCTTAATCCAAACAATGCCTTCAACAAGGTCACTGCCAGGTTCAACCAATTAAGATCAGACCTAGGAATTTCTTCCCGGAACCGGTGAATTAGTAGCACTTACCACCACGACCAAGTCACACCGTGTTGCTTCCCCCTTCTTACCAGGCCAATGCTTCCATATAGACCAGCCCTGGCCCACTTTAAACGGCCATAATTACTCCAAATCCGGCAGACCATCTGAATTCGTAACCTGAGATACCATGCTGCAAAATAGCCACTGGGTACCCGTGCATAATCCACCAGGAATAAATTACAGATGAAATCCGTCTTCGAGTAAGAGAATCCGCGAACGAAGCCAAGGTGACTCATGTCTCTTGATCTATATGAAAAGTAAAGGCGAAATTGAAGATGTCATCACCAGATGTAGTTGCAAAGTCTGGAACTATCCCTTCCAACACCAAGGCCGAAGGCGCATCTGCCAGAGAGGAGTCACCATTGGAGGCCAAGCCGACGTCAGATCCAGAAAACTTGTCACTGGCCGTCGCCGCCACCTCCGCAATCTCCATCGCGGCCGCGGCCTTCACGCCACGCCACGCCGGGCGCTGGGCCGCCTCCTTGCCGTCGCGCGCTGCCGGGCGCCCGCGCTCCAGGCCGCCGCCGCCGGCCCGCGCCTGGCCACGCTACGCCCGAGCGCCGAAGGCCACCCTTCTCGGCACCCCGTCGCCAGGGCCCGGCCGCCGCTACGCATGCCGCACGGCCAGACTTGCGCCAAGCCGACAAGCCCCGTCATCGGGACGCGCCGCATCGTCGCCATCCACCATGCCGCATCGCCGCCGCCGGATGCCCGAACCAGCTGCGCCGCACCCGGATCCGGATGCCCCCTGAGTAGATCCGGCCATTCCCGGCGAGGATCCGGCGGGAGCTCGCCGGAGAGAGAACCTCCAGCCAGCCGCCGCCGGGAAGCCGACGCGGGGGAAGAAGTCCCCGCCGCCGCCGTCCTCGTGGGGAGCGCGGACTTCCGGCCGCCCACTCCGGCAGCGGCGAGGTCGCAAGGAGGAGAGAGGGGGGAGCTGTGGCGGCGAGGGGCGGCCGCTGCCCGTGTCACCGATTTTCCTGGGGCCGATAGCCCACTGTTGGCCGCACAAGAATCATTTATGGTACGTAGTGTTGAAAGAGAATTACAATTGAAGGCTTGGTAGGGGTGACCTAGGGCTAGGAAGTGCCAAGCGCGGCCTGGCCAGCACTAGCTACGTCTTGGCAATCTTTGGCCACGTTCTGGCCAGGGGCAGTCAAAGAAATTAGGAAGGTTATTATGTGGGCATGTAGGGGTGTGGGTACGCAATGCGAGTAAATCTTTTTTACCGGTGAAAAAAGTAGCCTTCAAATGGCGGAAATCCTACAGAAAGTGTTCTTTTTTGTTTGACATGGCAAGTTCATTAGCACACTTTCCAGATGTGAAAGGAGTAGAAAAGCTATCAAGAGTTGTGTCATGTATGTGGTCTGTTCCATCGTGCGGCTGGCCGGGCTTTGAAACATTAAGGGGCTACTGCAGAGGCCGTAATGTCTCATATCTTGTTAAACCAACAATCTAAACAACCAACAACGAAATTTATAAATTTGGCACCTGAACAGCTTAGACCGCCCTATTTGGATACAATTTTTTTTGAAGGTTTGAGAGAATACCACGTTTTTAAAATATACTACGATATTAAAAACTTTGAGGTGTTTTTGGTTGCAACAAACTATGGTAGTTTTTGAGTTTTAGAAAATCTACTTGCACCCTCTTTTTCTAAAACCGAGCTCTACTGATCACTCTGTCCATCCCATGCCTGTGCAGTATATGTATATTGGAAGAATGCAAGCTAAGAACGTGGGTGTATACGACATATGCTGCATTGTTCTACACAAGTAGACGCACTTTTCATCTACATGACATGTGGCTTTGTTGCAGCCGTATTTTATTAACACCTTATTATATGTGGTTGTGTTATTAGATTTAGAATCTGGGCATATCTTAGTTATGGTCTTTTGCCACCAGATATTTTGATCTAAAATGCACAGTAGTGCTTCAAATAAACATGACAAGCATACCGTAGTTTGGCCAATAATTTGTTTTTTGTTAAAGATACAACTGCATGCAGGTGCCAAACACGTTTTTTTTTTTGCTAAATCTGCAGAAAACCGCAGTTTTTAACACTCTGGTATGTTTTTGCAACTAAAAAAAACTATGGTTTCAAGATACTGTGGTTTGTGAAAAGTATAATATAGCAACTAGGTTAACTTGAAAAATTGGGGCTTATTTTAGTAGACAGGGTTCATACCTAATTTCTCGGCTGTTTCTGACAAATCCTTAGCGTCAAATGTTCACTTCCAATCAACTGCAGCTACGTTTTTTTTCTTTTTTTTTGAAAAAGGAAGTCTTCAGCTACGTGTGCCAATTGTTGACTTGTTATGATTTTTGATCGAACAATTTTTGTATAATCTATTGCCCTTTGGGGTTGATGATATGATATATTTATGGCTTTGCTCCTCAAAAGCAATATTCTATAACGGGATGCTCCTTTAACTATACTTTCAAGTACATTCACGCATGCTCCAACTCCAAGTAGAACTTCTCTTCAGACTTTAGAGTGATTTGTTGGACAGAAAATTTAGTCAAGGAGGCTGCAAATTTGGAAGCCGCAAAACAACTACTTCGGACGACACATTAGGTGCGGCACAAGGATTTGACCGCCACTCCACATGTCATCCATGCAACTGTGGAAACATCTTGGACGAACTGTGTTCAAGATAGCTAAACCTTTGAATTCATTTTTTTTACCAGCATGCCTGACAGTTAGGTCAAGAATCATTAGGTTCCACGAATATTTTATATGATTATCCAGGAAACCTGTGCAAGCATTCGTACCTAATCTTTGCTTACTCCCCAGGGTGCTGTCTCCAAAGTTCAGTGTTTCATTGGCTTTTTGAGAAAACAGAGCTGCAAAAGCTATATGCTTTGCCAGCAGAAGTCTCCCTGATTGATTGCTTATTCTTTGCTTGAAGTGTACTAGCTCTGGCCAGATAATTCTAGTCCAAATCGGTAAATTATCATGCACCACACGTTCTGATTCAAGACAGATCAGTGTACGTCAATTGTAGGTTCATAGGCGGCTGCTTGAGTGAAGAAACATCTGCATTTCATACTATGGAAGTGTGTGATTATAGCATGCACGCATGTGCCAGCCTCGGATTTGATCTTATCACGAAGAATAATGAACCCTTTAAAAACAAAAAGAGGAATATTATTTAGGAACTTTGTATTATTCGCGATTTTTTATCATAGTCATTCAGTGCAAAAGGAAGGAGGTGCGTGGTTCACCTCCAGCATGTGTACATCCAACAATTTGCCCATTTCTCCATGCCACTCCCCCTCTCTCGTCTAATCCCAACAGTGCAAGGGTGACAAATTGTTCAGTCAAACACGCTTCATGTAGAGAAGAATCTAAAGAGTGGGCACTATTTCAACAAAGCCCCTCTCTCTCTCTCTCTCTCTCTCTCTCTCATAGACAGAGTTGGAAGCTCTGCCCTTTGGTGTGTAGCTGCACTAGCACTAGTACACTTGGCCTTCTTCCCCTTCCCCTCTTCCCCAATTAAGCATAAGAAGCAAAGTAGCCAAGCAAGCCACCAAACCACCAAGTCCTCGAGTCTTAGGACTTTAGGATCAGAAGCTGCCCCCTGATCAGACATCCCTGCATATGATTGCCACAAGTCATTATAAAAGGGAAGCCACCAATGAGTTCTCTCTGTCTCTGCATGCAGCTAGGCCCCTCCTCTCAACTTGTTGGTGTTCTTCTTCTTCTTCTAGCTGATCATCTCCCACCTTTTCTTTTCAAATCCCTACACCTATCCACCCACCCGAAACTTTAAGGTAGCTGCTAGCGCTAGTGCATGGCTATATATATGCATCTATAAGTAGGTTGCACCCTCCCAGGGGATCACCATCCACTACCTTAGAAGGTTCAGGGAGGCAGGCCACAATAATGTCTCAGAGGAAAGGGGCCATGGCTTCTGTGACGAGCAGCAAGCACGAGGAGGAGATGATGGAGCTCAGGAGAGGCCCCTGGACGCTGGAGGAGGACAACCTGCTCATGAACTACATTGCTTGCCACGGCGAAGGCCGCTGGAATCTCCTCGCCCGCTGCTCCGGTGAGTTTGTGTTCTTCTTTGCATCGTTTAATTATGCACACACTACTGGTTCCGATCCATTTCTCAGCTATCACTCTTGCATCTCACTCAGCTCGCAATTCAAGCTATCTGATCTTCATCTGCTGCTTGATTTAGGGTTGAAGAGGACCGGCAAGAGCTGCCGGCTCCGGTGGCTCAACTACCTCAAGCCTGACATCAAGCGCGGCAATCTCACGCCGGAGGAGCAGCTCCTCATCCTTGAGCTCCATTCCAAGTGGGGAAACAGGTAATTAACTGATGAACAAGGATGCAATTTTATTTGTAATATGAGCGTGTAAAACATCCTATCTGGATCATTCCAATGAGTTCATCAAAAAAAGATAATATATATAATATATATGCATATGGGCAGGTGGTCGAGGATAGCTCAGCACTTGCCGGGGCGGACGGACAACGAGATCAAGAACTACTGGCGGACGCGGGTGCAGAAGCAGGCGCGGCAGCTTCGCGTGGACGCCAACAGCGCCGTCTTCCGCGACGCCGTCCGCTGCTACTGGATGCCGCGCCTGCTCGAGAAGATGGCCGCCACGGGCGGCGCCGGCGCGCACCACCACCAGGTGGACCCAGCGGCGGCGCTGCTACACCCGGCGCACATCGCCGGCATGGCCGCCTCCCCGACCGACGGCGGCCCGCACGACGCGGCCAACGCGCCGGGCGGCGGCGGCGGCTACGGCCACCAGCAGCACTGCTACCCCGTCGACCCGAGCCCGAGCACGTCGACGACGTCCGGCTCCGGCTCGACGTCGGCCGCGCTCCCGCCGGTGCCCTGCTTCTCCGAACTCAGCTGGGTCGACCAGTACGGCCCCTACGCCGCCGACCTCGACGTCGGCGGCGGCGGCGCGTTCGACTCCTCGGCGGCGCTGGGGAGCCTCGGCCTTGACGAGCTGGACCTGGGCCCGGCCGACGGCGACGTCTACTCGGACTCGACGCTGCTGGACTACCTCAACTCCACCTACACCGGCACCGGCGCCGGCGCCGGCGGCACCCTGATGGCGATGATGGGCAGCGGCAACGCCTACAACAGCAGCTGCGGCGGCGGCGCCATGGGCGGCGGAGACGATGGCGGCTACGAGCTCTACCAGGCGGCGGCGAGGAAGCTCGGCGATCACCAGTGGGGAGGAGGAATCTAGAAGCAATCGAGAGGTAGTAGCTATAGCTCGATAAAGCCTAGCGCTACAAGCATGATGATTGGGTTGCTTCTTGCGACGTCTCTCTCGTAAAGCTAGCGGTGATCGAGACGCCAGTGCCACACTAGTTAACTATACTAGCTAGTGGAGCTAATAAGCTTAGCAGCTATCTAGTAGATGATGCATTAGTGGCGATCGATCGATGATCAAAAAGCTTTTTCAGAGGTTGTCTTGATGATCGATCGGTCCACACGGATCGATTGATCGATCGGGATTGTGTTCATGGTTTGCGTTAGAAGTTGTAGTTGATGGTGCACGTACGCTTATTATGTGTGTGTACACGTGTTGTCACTTTCCAAATGGCGCGTGATTCCCATTTAGGACTTGTGTAATTGGAGATTACGTACGTGTGTGCTGCTGCTTCCATTGGTTTCATGTGATCTGCTTCGTTTTCTCGATGATGAAAGGTTGTGGTGGCGTTCATCTGGGACTCGAGAGAGAGGTCGTTGTCCCCAAGTGATGGATGGGGAGAGATCACATCGATAGATGATGTGGTGTCTTGTGTGTTGGTGGGGTTGTGTATACGTGGTGTGGGTGGTGTAGTGACATCGATCGATACGATACGTACGTGAGCGATGGAGATGGTCTCGATCGTACGTGCGTGCTGGGCAGGGAAAGTCGGCAAATGACATGTCGCTTCGAGATCGATTCGCTCCGGCTCCGCCCTTGTGTGCGTGGTTGCAAAGCTACACAGCTGGTGGCCGGCAACTGCTTTTTCGAGGGAGTCGATCGAGATCAGGCTCATCACTCGGCTTTAGACTGCATCTGTGCGTGGGTTTAGAGTGTAATAATAAGGCTGTGCTCAAGGTTTTTGACTCAACACTAGCTAAACTGAGATCGGAGCACACGTTTTCTTCCTCAGCTAGTTTTTTTTCATCACAATAAATATTCTCTTCCTCGGCGTCCCTTTTTTTTCTTGAGGTAGGAAAATACAAGCTAGATTATTATATAGAAACGACATTAGGTTCGCAAATCCCTATGTACTCCGTTCTAAATTATAGTTCGTTTTAACTTTTCTAGATATATAGTTTTTGCTATATATATAGATATAGAAGATATCTAGATAACATATGAATCTCGAAAAACTAAAATAACTTATAATTTAGAATGGAGGGAGTAAGAGTTTTGCTTCTTCAATTCCTTACCGCTACATTGTCACTGTAGTGTCTACCCAATCCTGTTGTATCGTCATGTATCGTCATGGAGGGAGTACTGATGAACAATAGAGCAAGTCTTTGTAATCCTTCCCAATCACAAGAGCATAGCGAATAATATGTTTATGGAAAGCGCTTCGCATTCTACTCTAATCTTCACCATCTCTATTCTTACTCAAAGCTCCGGCATCACCAATTGTCCTCATCATGCTCGGCTCAGGTTGTGCACGTAATCAATACATATCATCTGTGTGTGCTACTATTTATTATTACGATGTTTATGATATCTAGTATGTTTGGGAATAGCATGTTCCTCTTCTCCTAATTGAGTTTTGAAAGTTAATCCTACTATTGATCTAACGACAGGGTAGCCTGATGTATGTGGCATGGTAGGGCGTGAGATAGACAAATTGACAGGACCAGTTTATCATGGTGAGGGTAGGAGTGACAGAATGCTGCTAGATATATACTCCAAAAATAACATGCCATTTTAGGAATTCTATGACAGACGAATAAAAGATATATAGAATAACCTCTTTTACCCCTATCTATTAATCATATTTGTCACTAATTGTTTGAAACTTGACATGCACCTACTAAATAGCGTACACGACTTGTTTTTTTGGGTCAACTTTTGAATCCTTATATAGGAGGGGAGTGGGTTGGGGTGCAGCCGTGCAGGGAGAGGGGGAGGGGCTTGCCATGGTGGCACAGAACTACAGAAGGTGATAGGAGGAAGAAGAGAATAACCGGCAGCTGATGAATCATTGATGGTAAAACAAACCTTTTCATCTATTCACTATAGGAAAAACATAAAATCCATCCATAAATTACAAAAAACTGAATAGTTATATGCAAATTGAAATTATGTCGTCAGCAGGTAACAAAAGGCCACTCTGCTAAAATTTATTTCATTACAAAGTTTCAAAATGTATTATTACACTACTCTTGACCGTAATAAGTTCAACTTCCAGGATGTGAATGTGAGTTTGGACATTCTATTTGAAACACGTAAGCTATCAGATACTTCAACTTTCAGGGCTGGTACGTCATCGTTGTCTTTGGACCAACCATCGGCCATGTCTCGATGGCCTGATGCAAACTTGTTCTGACGAGGATTGTAATCTTCACGCAATCACATTTTTGGGTATAATCATGTTCCACTTTGACACAAACTGGGACGGTTAGTTAGATAAATTTGAAGACTCATATTTTGGATATAAAATCATTAAATAATAGGTGATACCCCGATACCTTAAAATTTGAAGACTCATATTTTAAGGTGAAATTAAAGTAAAAACACTAAGGTGATTGCATGGAATATTTTTTTGCAAAGGATATCATACATGATTTTAAGGTGAAATTTGAAAGTAGAAACACTAAGATGATTGCATGACAACTTTTGCAAATGACATTATACATGAAAACATCTTCATTTTGTTGAGAGATGATTGTTCTTAAATTATTGATCATCCATGTATTTCTACTGTTAAATTTTTTTAGCATTGTAGTTGGAAAGACTAATAAAGTGCATGCATAGATGCTATTAGTCATAGAAAACCAATAGAAGACATAAATAGATGGTCCTAGTAGACGATGATGTGGCATTTGACGATATAATGGGTCTCTATATAACGTGGATAGCTTGCATGTTGAGAGAAATAGAGTTAATGACTCTTAGTGGGCTGCATCATATCTATATAGGTTATATAGATAACCAGAATTGTTTTATATTAGCTCACTATAGACTATATTAACATTATTTATTTGGTACTTTTACTCAATCTCATAGGAACAGGTTTGCCTTTCAGTAGCAGACATACATACCGTCCATGTTAAGAAAATGCCAACCTACCATATGATGATCGAAGGAAATGCTGTAACATGTCGCATCAAATCTCTAATGACAAAGCGAATAATTTTGCATTAATGGCTACATATTCTTTTTTTTCAACTTGTATTTTTATGGACGAGGGAAAGGCTGCAGAATAAAATAAAATCCTACCTATAGTTGGTTCCAACTTGAAAAATGACTTGATAAGACTCATGGAGCTTTCAAGCACACTGTGCCAGTAGACTTCCTCTTAAAGGGTGTGGGACATGGTATGTGAAAGAGAATGAAAGGAAATAAAAGTGTTGTATCAGTTGGGAAAGGGAAGGCCTTGATTGGAGAGAATGATAAGTTTAGATGGATTCCTTTTCCCACTTTAGTTTTTTTATCCTAAACCTGTGAGAGAGTGCCCCCCACGGTGGACGCCATTTTATAAATTAAAGGAGTGTATGACGACTATACGTACAAGAGGGAGCAGAAAAAGAGCCAGAAAAATAAATGATAAAAAATTATCTTTCCATGGTTATATTCTACGCCATTAGTTCAAAATTAAGTTGCTTTAACTTTTTTGGGATACATAGTAAAAACTATGTATCTAAACATAGTGTATATATACGTGCATAGCAGAAGCTACATATTTAAAAAGTTAAAAGGACCTACAATTTGGGACAGGGGAGTAGAAGCCAAATTAATTTCTTATCTGGAGAACAAGTGCAAAGTTCCTTTCCTATATATATGAAGCAACAGGGAATTAAGAACTGTTTCAATGTTTGTTGTTCTATTTAATTTTTATACTATATTCAATCAACGACTTAGTCGGTCGTCTATCTTTAATATAGCCAATATATTGTGTTATGAAACTACCAATATGATCAAGCTTTACAAAGTTTCACCGCACAGCATATTTTTAGGACGTTGATGTCAAATACTTAGAAATATAAATAACACTGAAAATATGAATGCCATGCATAAACCCGTTTACCAAAGAGGGATCAAAGTAATCAATCCTACAGTGCATATCGGACCCGTGTTAATTTCAGAACCGACAATTTACCCCCCAAAAAAAAATCAGAACCGACAACAAGTACAGCAACAGATAAGCGTCGGGAGAAAGAGGGACTGTCCGAGCTAGACGCATGGACCGCTCTGACAAACACAGAAATATTCCGCGCATAAATCAATTCTCCCTGTTCGCAGAATGGACGGAGAGGCTCTACAGCCACACGCATCATCATGCAAGCCGCGGCCAGTCCAGGCCATGCCTCCCTGCCTTGTTCATCTTGACTGCCAGGGACAAACACACATGTCCAAATTTTGCAGGGCACTGCTGATAACTCCATGCAGCTAGTATTGCAGATTTATGCTTATGTTATTCGAAATTATTATTACTCCACAAGCGCTTCCATGGACCAAAATTCAACAGCAAGAATATTCAAGCACTAGAGCAGTTTCTAGATACAGTGACTGATTATATTATACTCTGTTATGCTACAGTGCATTATGCATATACCCCCTCCGTTCCAGTATGTTAGCATTTCTAGGGTTCAAAATTTTTACCAAAATGTAAGCATTCCTACAGATAAGACAAAATTAGATGAGTTGGTAGGGTAGGTGAGAGTTGGTAGGTAGTGTAAAATGAGGGGTATAGAGGTCTTTTAACACTTCTGTTATTTCTTGAGTTTGAATGCTTGGAATGTTAATATTACGGGACGGAGGGAGTATTGCAGGATGTCGACAGGTGACATCTACGACCGACGCCCAAATCAAAAGTAGAAAATGAAATTAACTCATTTTTGACAAAAAAGCAGGTTTCAGTTTATGTTCGGGTCTCTATATGTGGAGAAGCATTATTGCCGAGTCCCTTTCATATCAAATCTATCTGACTCAATAAAGTCAACATTTCCACTTAGCACATGCCTGCAAGTAAGGGCAAGTAGGAGGTAGCTAGTGCTCTCTATATATTATATATATGCATGATGTCTTGGAAACTTACTAATTATAGAAATGACTAACGAATCGTATTGCACTCTTATGAAAACTGTGATGTTAACATTCTTTTTTTTTTGCGGGTTAGTGATGTTAACATTCGCCCGCCAGCAATTATTGTGCACAGTCCATGCTGGAAACAGTTCTGCTATATATATTATAATAAGTTCTGCCTTTAATTTTTAAAACTATTTTTCAATTGATTTAACTAGACATTCGATTAGCTCAGTTTGATTTTTGAATGATTGATTTTTATTTATGATATGATGGTTCATACATCATGTTACTTGTACTAGATAACTGTCATTTTACCAAATAGACAAATGTTAATCAGTCCAATTAAACAGACAAAATAGAGAGCCTAGCTTTAACATCGTCTTCATATGCAACATGCCAAGTTGGATAGGCGGCCTGTTCCAATCGAGTCGGTTAGAGCCTCCAAACAAAAATATAATGACGGGTTCAACATTGACTTGGACTGGCGCGCCCTATGCATTTTTCCAATGGGTCAATCCGTACCTACGTGCTGTATACATTTCACAACGTGTCAGAAATGAGTTTGGATGTGCCATTTAATTTGTAATCTTAAACAGTAGAAGTGATCCATCCCGCACATAGGGGATGTGTCATGCACACGTCACAATTCTACCACAACAAGGATTTCGGTTTGGATCCCTTTCGCGCCAAGAAAACTATTGGTAGTCTAAAAAATTTTTACCACCATTTGGTTTAAGGCCAAAATTCGATCATACTTAAATGGAAAAGGATAGTCATCGCTTATGCTATTGTACTCAGGACAAGCCAACTTTGTCTAGCCAAATAGTTCTAGTGATTTAGGGCTTGTTTGAATCACTTAAAACTTTTACAACTCTAGATAGGGATTATGGATTATAAGAATCCTAATAGTTGATTAGCCGGCACTTTTCTTTCAATGGTAGGCGACATCCCCGTCGACAGCGAGATGCTTTTTGGTGACTTCGTGAATATAATCTCAAGATCAGATATGTTGGTCCATGCAGTCTCTCGGAGGTGCTCATAGGAGTAGAGTTTGGTACGTGTATTTATAGGGGTGAATGTGTGTGTGTGTGAGAGTGTTTTTTTCATGTATTGGTCTTTCTAAAAAATATATATTTGGATTCCTAAGTTATATGGTGGTTGGATTGTTGGTTGGTTCTTTTGCCCCAACTAAAATTTTCAAATGGCAGGGTTGGAGTAGATAATGGTATTAGAATAATTTGGGTGCTTGGATTATCATAATCCACAGTAGAATCTTCCTGTTAGGATCTCATATGGATTTTTAGCCAATTTCTATAATAACTAACATGACCTTAGTTAACAAGTTTAAACTACTACTTCTGTTCCAAATTACTATTCGTTGTTAACTTTTTCTCGTAATGTTTGACCATTGGTCTTATTCAAAATAATTTAGAAGTATTATTTCTTTTATTTGTGGATTACTTTATAATCATATATACTTTAGGTATGACTTATTTTTTCGCATATTTGGAAAAAAAATTGAATAAGATGAATGGTCAAACATTGTGAGAAAAAATCAACAAATGAATAGTAATTTGAAACGGAAGGAGTATTATAGCAGATTTAATGATATGACATCCCTTGTTTGAAATGCAGGATTATCACGGGGACTATATATGCAATAGTTTTCTCATGTTCCAAAAGGGTAAAGCTGCAATATTTTGGTAGGTGCTTGGATTTTCCAGGAAAGGCCATAGCCAGCTTTATATATAAAGCATCCTCCAAAGGATACTGGTATTACCAGTTTACAATAAAAGCACACACCGCTGGAAGAGCGACATCCAACAAACCCGTAACTGGACTCTCTAGGCCGCGCGCCAGAGATAGTAAGGCACTACTCGCGACGAACAAACTAAAGGGCCATGGGACCATTACAAATCGACTGGACCCGACCTTCCGTGGAGCCTACAACTTCATCACCAACGGCTACAGGAAAACTCTGAACAACGCCTTCAGGAAGGCAAAGGCGCGACGACGCCAGCGTTTGGTTTTCACCAAGGAGAGCTTCCATGAGCCGCCGTCGAACGAAATCCTGCAGACAACGCCCTCAAGAGGGAAGAGCAAACGCCGTTGCCCGACCTGACACTGGATCGAAGCGTAACGCTTGAGGACCTCCGCCCGACGAGCCGAAGGGCCTGAACCGTTTCCAATCGCTTCCATCCACCGGCCACCATCGCCACCGCCGAAGCTCGCCGCTAGGTCCATATGCACCCGATGGCAACACCCGACACCTCGGGAAGATTTGGGGCCCTCTATTGGCCCCAAATCTCCTGCCATCCCCTCGATTGGGATGACACCGTGCTTCACAAAGTGAGATAGAAACCATAAATCTAGTGGCGGGGACTTGACGGCGCTACGAGAGCGGCTTCGTTGGCGACGCGAAGACGGAGGCGGCACCACCGACCATGATGAAGCTGCAGGACGGAGTCAGGGCATGGGCCAACGCCCCCCGACGCCGCCACCGTCAGGAGAACGCCCGGGCCAGCCCGACCCCGACCGGAGTCGCTGGCCTCGAAGTGACGACCTCAGCCGTGGCGCGAGCGCAGAGCCCCGCGCACACCAGCCGGGCGAGCCTCGCCTGCAGGCCACCGCGCCGCCCACCAGGATGCCGCAGGTCATCGGGCGGAGCCCGACCGCCGGCCGACGCCCCAGGCTGCGCAACCTGCAAGGCCGCCGTGCCGTCCGCCAGGGCGCCGCGCCGCCCGCCATGCCGAGCCCGGCCGCCGGCAGCCGCCTAAGCCGTCCAGGCCGCGCCGCCCGGCCAAGCACCGGCCGCGGCCGACGTGCCGGCGCGCCCACCAACCCCCGGATCTGGGCTCGGGGAAGCCGGATCCGGAGTCGGCGGTGGCGGATCCTGCCATCCCCCTCGACTCCGGCCACCGGAGCTCGTCCTGACCTCGCCGGCGGCCGCGCCCACCGAAGAAGAGGGAAGGGGGGGGAGCAGGTACCCCGCCACCGCCATTTTTGCAAGCCACCCGGACTTCCGGCGTCCTGCTCCGACGGCGGCGCGGCGGAGGGGCACGGGAGGAGGTGCGCCGAGGACGGGGGGCTGCTGCCGCCCGGGCCGCCCGTCGCGGGAGCGGCGCGGGGGGTGGGGGGGGGGGGGTTGTTAGGTTCTCCTACCAAAAGGCATTGGATATAAAGGAGGTGCTTGGATTTTCAAAAGGCATTGTTCTGATTTATCAAAAAAACAAGCGCTGCAATCTATACATGCAATCATTTACATATAGTAAGGAACCACCTATCTTGAGACCGGAGTTGTATGACTTTCATCCACAACAGAGTTCAAATCCACACGCTCACGGTTTATATACACACGCGAGTGCCTTTTTCAACGGTTATTAATATATGAAACCTACCCAAAATACCTCTTCTTTATAATACCCGCGCATAATACCAAAACTAACAAAAGACGAAATTATTTTATGGATCCTAGATGAATTTCGTTGAAGAGCGTTATTTTCTCTCTCGATGGTTGCTGCGGCTGGCCCTACCCGCATATATACGTGACAAAACGGCGTTATTCTGGACGAATATCTCCATCATGCACGCATCGCATCAACAGGGAAACCATCCCGTCCAATCAAATCAGGATCATATCCGAAATCGACCGTTCATTGTCACCTTGTTGTGAGTTGTGACCCACACCTGCATTCATTTGAAACGACTGAACTCAACTCTTCGAAACAACCCGGGCCTCCTTAGCTTTTGGCTTTTGCTAGCTAACGACTTGTGTGTTTTACCAGCTTGTGTTGTGTTTAGCTTGCTGAAGAAAGAGAATAGGCGAGATAGGCATTGTCCAGCACCAAAAAAAAAGTAACATTTTTATGAATCATAGACGCATATGCTCGCATATCCGTGAATCCTATTCCTGTCAGCAGCATCTTAAATTGACAACTCAAGCCCGGGTGGTTAGATTCCAACTTAAGGAATCTAGCTAGCCAACTCAAGACAAGAATTGAATATGAATACTACTCCGTATGTACGTATTTTTAGGAAAAATTCAAGCAGAATGCTAAATTGTTAATCATCAACGTTAACGCATCAAAACCAATTGGAAGTTGCTGATGTACATATGCTCATTACATATTACATTTATGCTTTAGAGAAAAAAAAAGTGCAGCAATGTATGGACAAGCTGATTTGCATCAAAGAGTAAGAGTGTACTACTAATAACTGCAACTTTAAATACAAAGCTTTCCAAGGTATTATTCAAAAAATTTCAGGTTCGATGGTCAAATTAAAAAAAAATGTATCAATAAAATGAAAGGAACTTAAAATAAGTGAAATTGTTAGATTTGTAGTTAACATATTTTCACAAACTGTTTTTTAATGTCATATGTCATAGATTATTTTTTATTCTCGACGTAAATTGTCTAAGATCAATAAAACTTCCATTTTCCAAAAAAAAGATTATTTTTTATTTCTAAGACCATCGATTGTAAATATCTAAGACAGCAATCAAACGCGTAGCCGCGCGCGTAGGTAATTTAGCATTTGATGCTAGCTCTCTGCCCCATAATAATCTATTGTGTGCTTGTTGCTACCATACCTACTTGGTGATCGGAGTCTTTCAGATAAGTGTGTCAACTTTTAAGTAGACTTGACGTTCTTCAGGATAAGAGTCAATGCCAGAAAAGCTGAAGTCGTCTATGTCATGTCTCAGTCAAATTGTCATGCTGAGTATGTTCACTGAACCTGTGGAAACAAGCATTGTCCTACTTGTGCTAGCACAGCAGTTACATAAGAACATGCTATTTACACTAGCTACGATGTTAGCTTCCATTTTGCATTTCTACACGTTTTTGCCTGACCCTTAAAGTGAATCTTGACTACCTGCCTAACTTTGAACGTGCATAATCATGGAGGCAAATAATCCACCAGACTTTTAAGTGTACTTCTCTTCGACATAGCCTCTCGGTTAGTTTGGAACATGCTTTTATGCCAAGCTATGGAGAAACTGACCTCTCCATGTCATTTTCATCATCCAGCTCCTCTCCAATTTGAGGCTTCGGGTATGAATCATGATGTTGAGTCCCAGGACTCTTTATTTCAGAAGGTTAATTTTTCAGGAATGAAGCTATAACCAAGTCAATGACCACTCCAAAACATAGGAGTAGTTCTGATGGTCATGACAAGGATAGCTGAACTTTGAATAATTTCGACACCATTGATCACCCTGGTACACTCATGTCAGGTAGTGAGTCGTGACCCACTGATCTCCAACGAACCTCCACCATGCAGGAGATGAGTAGAGATTAACCATCCCAGAAGGTATTTGTTTTCCACACATGCTGGAAAACAACAGGCTAGCTGGTTCAATTCACCCCATCTTTCCCATCAATAGGCATCAACGCAAAGGGAAGAAGACACACAAACCTGCAGAAAAAACCACAGCATGAGTCCAGCACTCCAGCCTGACATGACCACACATCAGATCAAAATTCCAAGCTTTCTTTCTCGATCTGATGTGCTAGGTAACTAATATTATTATTTATCTAGATACAATTTTACTCACTACACAAATTAAAATGAAAAAAAATGAAGATTATGCCCATACTTTCCCTTTGGCCGGCCTTCACTACCACCACCAACCATGTGTTCAAGTCTCAGCGTTAGTTCAGGAGTGAAGTGCAGTAGACTGAAAGAAATTAAAACCATGTGAAAGCTAGCTAGGTTAGCTCCCTAGCTTAATTATGTTGCTTGAGCCCGTGAAACTCTCCTCTCGATCGAGTCCAGCCTTGACCACGGCTCTGACGGCCGGAAATTATTCCCCACGTTTTCTTTAACAACAGGATCACAAGGCAGGCGCTAGCTTTTGCAGATAATATCTCGCAAAGGCATGGCATTAGCCTCGACGGCAGGGCATTTGGACACCGTAAACTAAGCCCACGTCCACACACGGACAGCGATGAGGCAGCCAGTGGTTTTGCTTGTCTCTGCCTGCCGTCCTTTGACGAGACCAGGCATGCATGAGCACGCCGGCAGCTCAGCTCGCAGCTCCCTTTCCTTCTCTCGCTGCAAGACTGCAACGGGATTACGCAACGGTGACTCAACCGGTCAGAGCAGTGAATGAAGTGCAGGACAAAGGGGTGACTGAAGCTAAGATTTGACGACACGAGCTGTGACAAAGAAACCTTTTGGTTCTCTCCTGCGGGTCCAGGCCGGCCACGCCGATGGATCGGAGCTATATAGCCTCGTGCCAAAATGCCCACTGTTCAACGCCATGATATGGAAAGGTATGGAGGTTTTCGTTAACCAGATCGGGCCGTCAGAACCAGGGTGGGAAAAGGAGCAGGAATGGGAAAGAAAAACAAAGATGAACTCGATCTCTCTCTCCACACATGTCCAAATCGCAAGAATGGTGTCGTCGCCTGCTGGTAACAAAGCCCACTGGGCCGCGCACTACCTCAGAACCAAAGTGGCCTTTGATGCCGTTGACAGTAACGCACTAGCTAGCGAGCAAGGAAAACTTGCAATAGGACAGTGCAAATGCAAATCGACGTGCAGTAGTATAGCTGGAACAAGCACGAGTCAGCGATACTGGCAAACAAGAGAGAAGACAGCGGCAGCAGTGCAGGATAATTAGAAATTGACATGCACCAGATAGAACAGAGTGGGCACTGCGCAGAGCAAAAACCTCCAACGGCTTGGGCAAAGTTTTGTAAATCATCTGATGTGTTTCTTATCGCAATGGTCGTTGGTCATGACTACACCATGTACATGATGGTTGTAGGTTGTGCCTTTCTGCAACAATATAATGTGGTCTGATTTCTGACTTTCGCTAATGGATAACCTGTGGCCATCCAAAGGTTTATCTGCAGTGTGGCTCACGACGCTGCCGAAAAGTCACAGCCTCACAGCTGCCGTTTGCGGCTTGTGTCTTTGCCTATGACCTCGACCTTTGTAGCCCATGCCCACTGATTAGCAGTCATGTCGTGTTCTCTAATTCATGGTTTTGTTGATGGTTTCTCTTGGTGTAAAAGCCTATATGTTGTTCCTTTCCACCTGACGCCATGGCTACACACCACATCGTACAACAGTACATGTCTTGAAGTTAATTTGATTCTTTAGTCAAAATAACTCACTAAAAAAACAAATCCTCGTGTACATTCTGCCCTTCCGATAAATAAACAACATTATTAGTGTCTCAAATCGCTGTCAGAGCTAGGTTGCGACTTCACCATATACGTTTTGCAAGTCCTTCCTCCTTACCAACCACATGCTTCATACTGACAAGTACTGCTGCCTAAGCCCATCGGCGGTAAGCTCCCATGTCATGCTTTGCTAGTCCACGGCTTCATCGATGTCCGTTGTAGGGGCCTTCACACTATGTTATTCCAAGTGTGTATGCCTGGTACCATGATAGTGCCACGACTTTATGTCGTGGAACAGCAATTTTGTGGTTTTTTTTCTTACTTTCCCTTACTAAATTACTCTGAATAGTTCATTGTCACCTTGTAGCCATAATGCACACTTTGCCCTAGTGATCATTAGCTTTACTAGGTGGATTGGCACGCTATGCACGTCCAAGATAATTATCTCTAGTATAACAATTAAAGATACGGAGGTATATGATCTTACAACGATGATGAAGAGCTCTAATTTCAGAATAGTCCATATGACAGCCTAAGTTAAACCATAAGGGAGGCCGGGAGGGTAACTGTATTTCCTTTAATGCAACCAATGTGATTTACATGGTATGGATCGGAGTCATCCTGTGATTCTGTGAATGGAGAAGGAACACATTTGTCGAATGGCCGCTGGAAAATGGTGAACTGGCATGTAGTACGTTGGTACATGGCAGGGACCGTCTTTGTCATAAACGAAAATGGAATCATTGATGGCAAAATGTAAACGATGAAAACAACGCAGAGTATGATGCATAAGTCGTAATATATTATGTTATCACCATACATGCTGTAGAATGGAAATAGGCTTAATTACTATATGTTTCCTTAGTGGAATTGCCTTAGGTTTACAATTTGATCAAGACAACCGCATGAGGAGCCAAAGGAATAGGTAGACGCAACCGCAATGGAAGGTGACGTGAGGTGGAGAAAATCTAAAGCGTCCAAAATTCTTTTGTTGGCAGCTGGACTCGGCTTGAAACGAATAAAATATGCTAGCGAATTGATCATAGTTGGTAAGGTTTCCTGTGGTGAAACCTGTGCATTTTGATTCGAGTCCTCGAATCATCATAGATATAGCATTTTTCTGAATTTATGTCAGGATTTAACCAGCGCTATTTTTTAGTGGTAGACACATATCCGTCGATAGCAAGGGGGTTGTAATGACTTCGTCAATCTTTAATATGTGCCGGTGTGCTCGTAGAGTTAGAGTGATAAGTATGCGGCTATGTGTGTATGTGTTGGTGTCGGCATTTTAACCGGTCACTACATGGACTTCAAGCCGTGAGCCCTCACCAGTTCTTAGGAGTTAGGACTTCAGTATATACGGAATAGAGTAGTAGACGAGGGTTCTACATCCCAAACGTCATAACTTTGTTGTCTATGGTTTGTAAACCATCGTTACCTTAAACTGAGCTATATCCAAGCTTGTGAAATAGCTCAAATGCCATATTATGATAATCCACGGCTTCATCGATGTCCCTAATCGATGAATATCATATGACGTGAGTATGTGACTATGCCACCTCTTTCAAATTGAAAATAAGGTAAGAACTTGTTGCTTCATAATGTTGGTAATATATACTTGTGCTTAAGGAATAAGGGTGAGGATGATGCGTAGTTTAAAATGAAACCTTATACACCACTACATCATCATTTTCATTTTTTTTTGGAACACCGCATCATCGTATATGACATACTGGACATGGATGCACCATACACGACATCAATCTTGGAGTACAAGCCTATGAAAGCCCAACATTCGACATCTATCTTGGATTACAAGCCCATGAAAGCCCAACATTCATTATTGGTACACATGAGTTATTTTTCGAAAGCGACTCTCATCCAGAGTCCAGTTGAGGGGGTACTTGAAAGTTTAATTTATATGATAATATTTTCAGTGGATATGGACTCATCTCAATATCATGTTGGGAAGGTCTCCAAACCCTGATCAATTCACTGCTATTTTTGTCGGATGTTGTACCACATTTTATTAGGTCTCGAACCTTGTAATCGCACTGTGTTGGTTTCTCGCAGAACATGGTGTCTCTTTCCCCCAACGGCAAAAGAGTACGGCACCATACGCTAACTACTAGTACGTTTGGAAACTCAGCGTTTGACACTTGAAAGTAAGTTTTGGAGATAGTAGTATGCATTGACTGCAAACAGACTAGCAGTCTGCCTCCTTATCTAGACGTTATAATTCTAGAGCTATTTTACAATATCCAATACCACTCTTGGGTGGTATATGATATAAACATGGGTAATTTAGTAATTGCGACTATCCGTCGCCGGTCGCCGTACAGAGACAAGAGATAGACGTCGGGAAAATGAGGAACAAAGAGAAATGAATAAGATTGAGAGGGAAATGAAACGGTAAGTCACGGTAAATTTGAATGATCCAATGAAAAATTACTTAATTACATTAATTACGGTGATGCCATTTATATTTATTCCAATAATACCCTTATACTACCTATATCACTCCCCATATACTACATATACCACTGGTCCACGTTATAATGGTATATAATTTTTCTCAACTAATCAGAAGTTTATATACTACTCCTTTTTAACCAGTGGTATTGGGTACCGTAAAAGACCTCTAATTCTATTGCCAGTGCACAACTCCGCTAAGTAGCACTTGGTTGGCAGTAGGGTTCAATATCCAACTATTATAATATGTATTTTTTTATTTTAAAATAATTTATTTTTTTAAGATATTGTTAGTCAAAGTTTAAAAAATTTAACTTTAAAACTAAACGTAGCTATATTTTAGGACCGAGGGAGTAACTTTTATAGATATTTAAATAGTTTAACTTTGGTCAAGCTTTTGACCGGAGTTTTTATCGAAATTAGCGAAACTTGCTAATACTTCAACAGTCATGAAAAATATTCGAAAACGAAATAAAAAATCTTGGCCGGCGGCCGGTGTACTAGCTCGATGCCATGAGCAGCGCATATACATTTGGATGGTTTCCAGCCAGTTAACAGTAATTTTCTCTCAGCAGAAACCAGCACCAGCCACCAACCAGCCAACAGTGTTTTTCTCTCAGCAAAAACCAGCACCAGCCACCAGCAACCAGCCAAACGAACGTGGCGAATGCTTCTGAGCTTGTCAATACTGTTGTACTAGCGTGCTGGGGGCAAACTGGTTGGTGGGGAATTATACCGGTGGTGTCATACGTACGTACTTACCCATCCAAGGCAAGGACCGTCCTTGCAAGTTGCAATTTCGAATTATGCATGCATGGACCAAGTTGTGAAACACTCTTGTCACTTCCACGATTTCCGCCTGGCAGGACGTGCTCCGGGACCATCACTGTGTAATCACTCCTTTCTAAAAAAAATCCACACGGATCTGCAGTTTGACCAATATATTGGGACCGTGGTTCGGTTCATTCAGCCGTTATGCATGAGTGCATGACTGATTGGGGGATCAGTATATGAACTCCCACCGACGCACGGCTTCCATTTCCATGGCAGGGATCGAGGTGATTGATGTTATTGTTGAAAGCCTCATCATCAAGGATTCGATCAAGGCCCATGGGCCCCATGGCAAAGAGGCAATGTATTAGAGGAGCTATCACATGCACGAGGCAGCGGCACATGCGTGCATCTCTGCTGCATGGTGAAAAGGACTAGAGGAGCTAGCTATCACACGGGGTCCCTCCCCCACTGGCCGGACGAGTGAAAGATCTTGGAATCTACTGTAGCCCCACAAGCGGTAATCGACCGCTCACACTCACTAGAGGTTAATTAATCTGGGAGAGGACCTGATGGAAAGGCAACCTCGTAACCTGACTTTTTCACTGCCGCATATATATACAGTGCTCGATCTCGCAACGCCGCCTTTCCCGCCCTTCTTCGATTCCTAGCTTGTTGCCCGCCGGGCTCCTGTTCCATCGTCCATGCTTGCAAAGTGTCGGTTGGGCGGGCCCGTGACTACAAAAAGCTAAAATAATCGTGACACGATCGTGAGTCTCAAAGTGTGAAACATATGCTAGCTTCATGCCTCTGACCGTACCGAACCCCACATAGGAATAGGATGCATGCCAGTCAGGGTGCAGCAGGTTACAGCCACAAGCTGGATCCAAAAAACCCGCGGCATTATCGATCCATCGCTCCCACGTCTGCAGGACCATGTCGGACCACGCACGTTCTTGTCCCGTACCGTACTACGTCTGACGCCTTGCCTGCCGGAAGTAAAGCTAGCTAGCTCCCGTGCGACTCGTATCGTGTACCTACGTGATGCTAGCTCTCCCCGACGTATCGTGGACGAGCCGGCCGGATGCAAGAGACCGATCGAGGTCGGTGTCGGTGGAATTCCAGTCACACACACTACCTACCGCTTCTCAGATGAGACAAGCATCTTGCCGGATCTCCGTTGCCACGTCTACAGGCGGTACACACACTACCAACTCTAGTTCGATGGTACGTTTCCCGTTTCCGACCCCGGCCATCATAAATTCCGCGGCGGCAGCGCCAGCCAGCCTCCCTCTGAGTCCGGACGTTGCCGGAGAACCCGTAACCCCCGCACCCTAACCTCGACTGTCACGTGAACGCTGCCGAGATTGACTGATTTAATATAGTTGGGGCACCTACCTTGTTAGTATAGTATATATGTTCTAGAACTTTTGTTTTGACTGATTTGTCACAGTATCAGAAGACTCCTACTACTTAATTAGCTAAAAATCACGTGATACTGCAATTAGATGCTGCAGAGCTTCTATTCTAACCTGTTCTAGTATGCGCTTTAATGCCACGCAACACCAGATCCTTCGATTGACGATCATGAGTTAGTTGTTTACTTGTTTTAATGAGCACCGTCCAAGATACTCCATCTCAAACTCTGTTTTTTAACATGGCCTGCTCTGTCTGGGGCGCTATGTTCTGCTTGTTTCTATACAGTTGCCTGCCCGCTCGACACGGCAGGAGGAGCAATGGAGGGCGGTGGGAAGCAGCTGGAGTACAGCTACGGCGGCGGCGGCGGCGCCGGCCTCCACCACGACGCCAAGCTGCTCAAGAGCTTCAGCAGCGTCGTGGAGCCCCGCAAGCTCGGGCTCGGCCTCTTCGCCGGCCTCCTCATGGTCACCTGCGCCTACTTCTCCACCGCCAAGTTCGACGTCGTCGACATCGCCATGAGCAATCGCCCAGGTAATAAACCACAAGCCTGCAAGAACCTGTTCGGCACACGTACAGCTCTATCAAGAAAATCTGCATTTGCCTCTTGCTCACTTTGGCTAACTAACTGTTCGAATACATTTCAAATCTGTGTTCGCGCATGCAGTGAGCTCCTCTACAAAGACTGCAGTGGGGATTAGCTCGCCGGTCGACGTCGGCGACAGTTCGAAGCAGCCACAAGGTGAGGCACCTACCTCCAAGCTTGTACAGAGAGTTACAGAGTAGCCAGTGTCATCGACGTCAGTAACGAGTCAACGCCCCTGTTCGTTCTTCCTCTCCCAGTTTTAGATTTGGGCGTCCAAGGCCAAGGTGCACTGTCGAAGGTGGGGAGCAAGGCAGAGGCTGAGAAAGATTACGGCGGCGGCATTTCCAATCCAAGCGTTGTTGTTGCCCCTGAGGCGCCACCGGATGAGAAGGATGATGACCCAAGTGCCGATGCTGTTCTCCCTCCCCTGTCGTCAGATTCCGCAGACAGCACGCAGGAATCAGGTCAGCAAGCAGCAGTCATCTTGAACTAAGAATCCTAAGCAAGCTTTGCTAGGGTGAGTGGGAGTTTGTTCTTACTTAATTTCCTGGCCAGGTGTTCTTGAAGATGAGGAGCTGAAGGTGCAGAATGCTTTAGCAGCAGCTGCTAATCCACCCAAGAACAGCAATAGTTTCAGTAGCAGCACCAATGGCAGCTCCCTCTCAGTGATTCCATTTCCATCTGATCCTGCTGAAATTCCTGCCCCCTCTCCGGTTCCAGCAATCGAAGCTCCTGCTGACCAGAGTCCAGAAATTAAGTCCCCTCCTACTCCCACGCCAGAAATTAAGGCCTCTCCAGTCCAACTGATTCCACCGAGTCCAGAGGTCAAGCAAGCAGGTGAGTGATTCTTATTTTCGTGGTAAAAGATGCTAGTATTTTCTTCTGACAAGTGACAAGCATAATTGGTTAACGAGCAATGTTATGCTCAATTTAATGGTTGCAAGATCGGGAGGCACCGCTGCGGGAATGGAAGCCGCTGTGCGACGTCACGTCGAACCACCGCATCGACTGGTGCGAGCTCGACGGCGACGTCCGCGTGGTCGGCGCCAACGCCACCGTCACCCTGGTGGCGCCGCCCGGCGCCGACGGCCGCACCTTCCGGGAGGAGTCATGGAGCATCAAGCCGTACCCGCGCAAGGCCGACCCCAACGCCATGCGCAACGTCCGCGCGGTCAGCGTGCGGTCGGTCTCCGGCGAGTCGCCGGCGCCGGCGCCGGCGTGCACGGCGCGGCACGACGTGCCGGCGCTGGTGTTCTCGGTCCGCGGGTACACGGGCAACTACTTCCACGCGTACACCGACGTGGTCCTGCCGCTGTTCCTGACGGCGCGGCGCTACTCCGGCGAGGTGCTGCTGCTGGTGGCCGACCACCAGGCGTGGTGGGTGGGCAAGTACCTGCCGGTGTTCAAGAGCCTCTCCAACTACGAGGTGATCGACCTCAACCACGACCCGCGCGTGCACTGCTTCCGCCGCGTCCAGGTTGGGCTCACCAGCCACGACGACTTCAGCATCGACCCGCGCCGCGCCCCCAACGGCTACTCCATGCTCGACTTCACCGCCTTCCTCCGCGCCGCCTACGGCCTCCCCCGGGCCGCCGTCGTCCCCGCTGCCTCCGCCACGCGTCCTCGCCGGCGGCCGCGGCTGCTGGTGATCGCGCGGGCGGGGAACCGGCGGTTCGTGAACGTGGAGGAGCTCGTGCGGGGCGCGGAGAAGGTGGGGTTCGAGGCGGTGGTGTCGGAGGGCGGGCACGAGGTGGCGCCGTTCGCGGAGCTCGCCAACAGCTGCGACGCCATGGTGGGGGTGCACGGCGCCGGGCTGACCAACATGGTGTTCCTGCCGACGGGAGGGGTGGTGATCCAGGTGCTGCCGCTGGGCCCGCTGGAGTTCGTGGCGAGCTACTTCCGGGGCCCGTCCAGGGACATGGGGCTCCGGTACCTCGAGTACCGGATCGCGCCGGAGGAGAGCACGCTGCTGGACAAGTACCCGCGGGAGCACCCGGTGATCGCCGACCCCGGGAGCATCAAGGCCAAGGACTGGGTGTCGTTCATGGGGGTTTACCTCTTCGAGCAGGACGTCAGGCTGGACATGAAGAGGTTCCGCCCTGTGCTGAAGAAGGCACTCGCGCGCCTTAGAGCCAAGCCTAAGAAGGGCTGACGTGCTAGTCCTCTCGTTTCTCATCATTATACTGTAATCTTCAGATATACCTCGACATCTTTCTAATGACAGAAACAGATTCCTATATATAGATGCAATTGTGAATTGTGACTTCAAGTGGTCAGTTATGGCCATCTGAAAATACAAGGGATTGTGAGTTTGTCATCTATTATATTAGTACAATAGTGTTAAAAGGAGCCACCACGTTCGCCGAGAGGACCAAGAAATTCTCACGTTAATCTAAAAAAGAAAAGGATATGGACCGTTGGATTTTATGAAGATCTAACGGTGCATATTTACCACATAATCTAAAAAAGAAAAGCATACAAACCGTTGGATTTTATATAGATCTAACGGTATTTTTTTTTCTTACATCAGACTTGAAATTAAATAATAAATTAAATTTCATGACCGTGTCCTTTTTGTCGCCAGAAGTTGTCCGTTTCGTGACCGATTCATTTGTTGTTTCCTTTTTCTGTCCTTTCTTCAACGTGTCCTTTTCTAGGAAGGTCCAACTTAAAAAAAAGGAAAGGTCACATCCAATACATGTAAATTTGTAGATAACATCCAATACGTGTTCGGACACCAATACACTCATGCTCAATATATAAATATAGCGTAGATGCAATTGTACAATCAATTTGGCGTTGCAACTTTTTCGGTCAGCGAGATCATCAATTTGGCGTTGCAACTTTTCCAGTCGGTGAGATCCATCCAACAATTAGCCATCTAATCATCGATTGAATCAGAAGTTGTGGGGCAGCAAACAGCCACGTCTTCAATCAGCAAGATCCATCCAACAATTAGCCATCTAATCGTCGATTGAATCAGAAGTTCTCGGGCTGCACACAGACACGTGCTGTTACAGGATTTTATCATATCCCATCCCAGGTTTGTCAGATAACTTCACTTTCATGTTAGATTCAACACTAATTTTAATGGAAATATTTAGATGTGAATGGTAAATTATTTCTTAAAGGAAGTATCATTATGGCATACAAAAAACTGAGGCAACTGACGACGAACGGTCAAGCATGGAACATTAAAGTCAAAGTAATAAGAATATGGGAATCAACTAATTTTGCAACCGATGAAGTTATGAGCTTAGATATGATTCTTATTGATGAGCAGGTATGTTTTTCACATTATACTTTTAACATTGATTATTTTCCTATTATTTGTTTCCAGTTGCATGTTTAATTACTGATTACATTAAAATTTGTTTATTATATTTTAACAGGGCGAGACTATTCATGCTATTATTTGGAAAAATTTAATCAACAATTACAAACCAAAGATCAGTGAGGGTTCAATATATGAGTTAAGCAATTTCAAAGTCCAAGAAGATTCCAGGTATCGTCCAGTAAAGAATACTCTGAAAATTATTTTCATTTATAATACAAATGTCAAAGAAGTTGAAGAGCAATCAGATAAGTTTCAAGAATATTACTTTGAGTTTGCCTCCAAAGATACACTACTTGCAAGGAAAAATATAGACAAACAATGTTCAGGTAAGTGTGTTGTAATTACTTTTTTAAGTCTTTTTATTAAAATATTTCAATTTATGCATATTGAAGAAAATTAAAAATTTAATACATTATTTACTAAATTGCAGATGTGATGGGATTATTGACAAAAATCAAACCAATTGAATCTAGGACAATAATGAAAAACACATCTAATCCACGTCAGAGGGATATTCGCGAGATTGAACTTCTCATATCAAGGTATGATTATTTAATATTAATTGATTCTTTTCGAATGATAGCACATTAAATATCCATGCTAGACTTTTTATTACTCTAGACTTTTTATTACTGATTGATACCACATTAAATATTTCAGGGATCATAAAGTTAAAATAACATTATGGGGAAAATTAGCACATGATTTGAGTGAAGATATTATTGGAAAGCACACCGTTTTAATAGTTACATCAACAATGGTTGAAGGTTTGCAAGGTAAGTTTAGTATATTCATGGCACCATAACCATGTATTACGAATTTTTTAATCTAACATATTTATATAATGACAAACTAGGCATGCTATCTTTGAAGACAACAAATGGCACAAAATTATATAAAGATTTAGATATACCTGAAACATGGAAATTTATTGCCAGGTAAGAATTATGAAACACTTTTATTTGCTAATTTTTATGCGTACCTTATTGTTTTATCATAATAACATATTTTTTTGTTAGTGTTCCATATGATGAAAATGTACCAATATTAATGGAAATAGACAAAAGTACACAAGGTACAATAGAGGATCAAATGTTTTATAATAGGAGAAACTTACAGGATATTAAACAAATGAGGCATGACAACCCAACAGATCAGGTAAATCATCAATTTTTTTAGATTATCTTACTGAGCACTAAACCTCTACTATCTTTCAATTTTCTATAACATTTTTCATTGTAGGATTTTATTTTTACATCAAGTGCTATAATCGACCGGATAGACAATGATTTATGGTGGTACATGTCATGCAATGAATGCAACAAATTGTGTACTAAGATATCCAACAAATATCATTGCAGTAAGTGCAATAAATGTCCGGAAGTGACTACTCCTAGGTAAACTTTTACTAAAAATAATTTCAGAAACAGATTTCTTTTTCATGTAACTATGATAACAACGTTGATATTGCAGATTTTGGATTCGGCTACAAATCAGTGACCACACAGCAACTACTACTTGCAGTATATTTGATGATGAAGCACAAAGAATGCTCAACACTACCATCACGAACCTGCTAGATTCACTAAATGGAAAATCTGAAGAGATTCCTAAGACTATACAACAACTATGTGGAAAAAAACTTATCTTTCGATTCAAACTGAGTGAACAAAACTTGACTCAAGGAAAGGAATACTATTTAGTTAAAAGAACATTTGTGCCAGATGATAATCTTGAGGTCAAGCACTTGGATGATAAATCAGAGGTAAAAACAGTTTTCTCTTTCGCTAGATATTTGAATTATTTATGTCTTTCATACTATGTTAATCAATTTAATATTTTAACTGACAGGATCACCTCCTTAAAAATTCAAGAATCGACAAGACAACAGAGGTACTAACTCATGATAAGGAAAATAAGGAAGCCACTGTATATAAGGACAATAATTTGTCTTATGAGGTAAAATTTGTATTCCTTTTTGGTAAATTATAATGGTGTAATTTTTTTAATTATTTTAATTATATCCTTATGTTGTATTTAGGAAAACAATGATGATTCAACTATAGAAGAATTACGAGGTTCGGTTACAAATGTTGAAGCCTTAAAAGACAATGATGAAGTCAACAATTTTCCAAGTGGGTCTATAGTAAAAGATTCAACAAGGAGGAATATCAATCTTACAAATAAAAAAAAACGAAGAGCTTTGATCCTGGAAGATGACTCAGACGAAGATCATGCAGAAAATTACAAAAGGAATGATAAGGAATCTGGAACCAAATCAAAAAAGAGAGTACATCTTCCAAAAGAAACAGATAGTGGTCTTGCCAAGAAGAAACATGCAATAGAACGAGCCATGAAGACAGCAGTAAGGATGGAAAAAAGGTATTTTGTCGAAACAAGAGATTCAGAAAAAATTGGCAACAAAAATTCAAAAAGGTCGAAACAAAAAAAGAGAAGAATCACCGACAACACAGATGTTTCAAATACTCAGGTAATGATATAATCACAACCATCTTTTTATGTCTTGATTCAATATGTAACTATATTAATATCAATTATTTTAAATGTTATAACAGGTTACCATAAACATAGAAGATGAAGATGCCGAGATAACCAATATGGATGTACCTGAAGAACAAAAAGTTGATGACATCGAAGCCAATAAAAAACATTATGAAAATGAATTATCAAAAATGAAGAAGAGGAGAGGTGATTCAAGACTGTCAAAAAAAAAAGGAAACAAAACATCGTCATAAAAGAAGAAAGGAAATGTCAATTGTGGTGCACAATGAAAATACAGCCAATCAGGTACTAATAAGCAAAATTCTAAACTCAAGTTCTGAATATATTTTCAAATTTTATCTATTTTTTTTAAAATTTGCAGGTTGAGAAAACTGCTGAGAGCAACTGCAACATCACCACCATCAGCAAAGAAGTAATTGAAAACACCAATTGTGACAGCACAGAAGTTTCAGATACTCAGGTAATGATATAATAACAACCATATTCTTCTGTCTTTGTTAAATATATATATATGCAAATGACATTTATTTAAATTGGAATACCAGGTCAACGTAAACATAGAAGAGGATGATGCTGACCACATAACCAATATGGTTGTACTTGAAGAACCAAAAGTGGATGACATTGAAGCCAACAAAAAATCTTCTGACAAAATAATCATAGATGCTGAAAAACAATTATCAAAAATGAAGAAGAGACGAGGTGATTCAATACAGTATAAAGAAAAGGTAAAAAAACCTACTCAGAAAAGAAGAAATGATAGGGCAATTGTGGTACACACTCAAAATTCAGTCGATCAGGTAATAATAAGCATTATGGAAAATTGATGTTTTGATTAAATATACCACTACAATTTTACAAATTTTATTTACTTTTTAATTAATTTGCAGGTTGAGAAAAATGCTGAGACCAACTGCGACATCAACACTATCAGCAAAGAAGTAATTGACAAAACCAGTTGTCAAAATGACAATATTCCAAGTACAGTAATTTCAAAAGGCAGGAAAAAAAGTATCAATATACAAGCCGAAGAAAATGACAGAGTCATAAACAATGTTGAACTAAACAACGTACCTATGAATGGAAAACAGGCTCATAATCTTTATAAGTCTGCAAGAAAAATAAAGACTCCTGCAAAATACACAGATTATAGGTATGATAAAAAAATTACATAATTAAAATAACATTATATACAATGTTCAATTGAACTCATTATTTTTATTCTGTGCAGGTGTGAAGGCTTGGTTAAGAGAAGATGACAGTTCATCTCATGTAACAACCATCGCCAAAGGAGAAGAACAAAATATATCAAGTTATTATAGTTGTAATCATAATATGTACTTCATAGAATCTTAAATGTTATCTTATGGATCTGGATTTTTTCTACTTCAACTTCCCCTGAAAATATTTCGACATTTTCCACTACTAAAGTTTCTCCCTCAAAAAGTTTAAAGTGTATACGACATCAATAAATAACCAGTCATTACAATGAGTAAAATAATGTCAATAAAAAAAATAAATGCATAATTGAAAGGGAAAAGAGACAAGAAAATAACCGAGATCTACAACAGAGTGGAGTTTGTACAACATGAGTCTGCAACTCACTCTGAGATATATAGAAATTGGCATTTTCATTGGTATTGAGCTTTTTCCTATGAACAATATCTATGGCCAAGGAACTCAAATGGGCAACAATAACGAAAATCTGAATAGCATTGATAATAGTCGCAGAAATTTAATACGCCAACAAAATAGATATCCATAAATAATACAACTAAAATATTGTTACATGTAGTACAAATATATTTAAATGTGTAACTTGGGCACTAGGGGCAGGGGATGGTGAACGTGAGCCTCCGCTTGCAATAGCCATATCTACAACGAAATGCAAGACATGCAAATAACTCAATTTCAGGCTAGCAATACAAACGAAAGAAACGACCAAACGATGTATAGGGAGTGAAGATCCCATGTTACCTAAACTTCCGGTGTACGACGGCTGTAGATCAAGATGGAGGAGCTTCGCTGCTCGCTACTAGGCACCGGCGCGATGGAAGAGATCGTGGCGGCGCAGCTATAAAAGAGGAAAGCATGAAGAGATAGCAGCGAGCAGAAACAACGACGGCGGCGGACGCGCTTGCGTGTGCATGTGCTGTACGGTATTGATCTACAGAATAGTTTTAGTAGCTAGGTTTTAAAATGGCCCAGTGATTTGATTTTCATCATCACCAAATCTGCAAATGGATGCAACAGAATAATACAATATCAGAAGCTCAGTTCATATCATATTATCCAATCATACAACCCTGATATTACCAAACTAATAAATGTATTTTCTCCGTTCCATAGAACAATTCCATGGAATTCAGTTAAAGCTAGCATTTCTGTAGCACGTAAATTAAATCCACACCCCAGAATCCTAACAATACGGAAGTTCAAAAGCACGCGAGTACCATTACCACTCAAAAATAGACCAAAATGAGCAAAGCCTGACAAACTGCAGCTTCCGATTAGAACCCTAGAGGAGTGGAGGCACCTGATGGGGAAGAGCCTGGTGATGCCCAGCCTCGCGGCAAGCTGTGGAACAACCACATTGGCGACTCCGGCGGCGGCGGCGGCGGGGTGCTTTCGGCGTGTCGTGCTTGCGGTCGTGCCTGGGCGTGGGTGCTCGCGGCGGTGAAGCCAGCCGGAGGCCAAACACGTGCGGCGCGACGAGGCGACGGCGGCAAGAGCAGAATCGGGAGGGGCAGCCGCTGGCGGAAAAGAGGAGCGCCACTTAATGGAAAAAAAATATACAAGCAATAGTATTAGTAAATGCTCAACAGGGGAAAAAATTAGGGCCCATAACTAAAATTGGGCCCATACTAAATTGGATTGCAACACGTATCCAAAAAACTAAATTTGGAAATAAACAAAACCTGTAATCGAATCGGATAAATTATTTTTTTAAGAAACAGCTATAAAACTTCAGATCACCGTGTACGCAATCAAAATACTAAACTCAACAAACGCGATACACATCATTGAATGAAACAACTGCCGGTGCTTTGGGGAAAAAAATCGTCGAATAGAGGTATATCTTCTAATTCTCTGTCCTTACTTTCTTCTTTTAGATAATGGATTATATAATCCGGCCTTGACCTCAAAAGGCTACGGCCTCAAACACACCAGCAGCACTTCCGTCTGCCAAAACTATGAAACAAAAGAAAGAGCCACACCATACAGTTCGGCAAGAGATTTACAACGCAATCCTATTGCTAAATCTCCATCCATGGTAAGCGAAGAGACGCATGGCCAAAACCTCCAACGCCTGGCACACATCTTTTATTGCATCTCTATCATCATCACGCCATTGTAACTGCGCACAGAACCGCAGCCAAAACCAGTACCTGCAAATAAGTTTTCATTGGAGATCTATCAAAAACCATATCGTTCCTACTGAGCCATAATGCCCAACATAATGCCGAGGCACCGACTAACAGCTGGTTCTTTAAATTTTTTGACAAACCTATTAACCAATCACTGAACATATGAGCAAAGCTAATAGGTGGTCTTAAGTTAAAAGTAATATGAACCATTCTCCAGAGAAATCTAGCCATATGGCACTCAAAAAAGAGATGTTGAATAGTTTCCTGACTAGAACAAAACATACACAATTTGCTCCCATTCCAATTCCTTTTGGCTAAGTTGTCCTTACTTTCTTCTTACAATTACTTTATCCTTCCTAGCCATGTTCGATACTCATATAAAGAATTTCTATTCAAACAATCACATAAAAGTCCTTTATAGATCTTTGACAGAATTTACATACATCAATCTCTCTCCAACTTTGGCAAGAATCATTCAATCTCCTACAACAACCAGAACTGGTACATGTCCACCTCTTTATGTTCTTTTTACATGAAAATAAAATCGTACAGATATAAGATTATCATCCTAATTAAATTAAGAAACAAATTCTCATAATAAATTTGCTTACAGATCTTAGTCAGAGGACCGATGGCAAACCAACGAAAAGAAAATGCATCGCTCAATAGAAAGAGAAGAAAAGAACAGCTTGATCTGCAGAGAAAAAAGAAAAGAGCTGTGTCAGCAGAGGAAACAAGAAAAAAAAATCAAGACTGTCAAGGATGAAGAGAAAAGAAATTATTCAACAAAAAAAGGACGCAAAGCATGCAAGAGTAGATCATAGTAACATAAATCAGGAGGCAAATAGCCAAGATTCAAACAGCAGCAATATTCCTGCAAAGGAAGATAGTGAGATATGGAACTTTGGAAAACCAACATTCAGATGCCAACACTGCAATGCTCTGTTATGGTATGAGGAAAGACTAAGACCAAAAGTAGGAACTAAGAGGCCTTCTTTTGGATTGTGTTGCAAAGAAGGAAAAATAAGACTACCCCCATGAAAAAAACCTCCACCTTACCTAGATAACCTTGACAAAGGTGAAGGAGAAGATTCAAAAAACTTCAGAGAAAACATCAGATCTTACAACTCAATGTTCTCATTCACATCGACCGGAGGCATTGTGGACAGAGAAATAAACAACGGACATGGACCATATGTCTTCCGCATGCATGGGCAGAACTATCACCATATTGGAACTCTTCTACCCGAAGAAGGAAATCAGCCACGTTGGGCTCAACTATACATCTACGACACTGAAAATGAAGTGCAAAACAGGATAAGCGCTGCAAGATGCACTGACGGAAAAAAAACACTGGATCCTAAAATTGTTTCTGGCCTTCAGAGCATGCTAGACGATAAAAATGTACTGGCTAAGTCATTTCGAATGGCAAGAGAAAGATTCAAAAATCTAGACTACCACGATTACACTCTTAAGCTGATAGGAGATCGAAACAGAAACGGAACTCACGGCTTACCAGGAGCAGATGAGGTTGCAGCATTGGTCATCAGAGATCCAACTGATGAAACACAAGGACGCGACATCATTATCGAGTACAAAGATATGGGTCCCAAGAGGATATCAGAAATCCATCCAAAACTCATGCCAATGCAGTACCCGCTGCTCTTCCCTTACGGAGAGGATGGATTCACACTTGAAATACCATACCAACAGAAAGACGGAGTTACATACAAAAGAAACTATGTAACCATGCTAGAATACTACGCATACTACCTCCACCATCGACCTAACCAATCGATGTCGCTGCTGATGTCAGGACACCTATCCCTGCAATTCTGGGTCGATGTTTACACATGCATAGAACAGAACAAACTGAACTGGATAAGAAATAATCAAGGAAAATTACGAACAGAACTATACAGCGGCCTGCAGGATGCAATCGAGCGAGGGGACACTAGAACCGAGTTGGTCGGAAAAAGGACATTGCTACCTTCGACTTTCACAGGATGTATACGAAACAAGATGCAGAACTTCCAAGATGCAATGGCCATCTGTCGTTGGGCAGGATACCCAAACCTCTTTATTACATTCACGTGCAACTCAAAGTGGCCTGAGATCCAAAGCATGTTGGATGAAACAGGAAGCAAACAAAAACCATCAGAACGACCAGATATCGTCGACAGAGTATTCATGATAAAACTAAGGGAGCTGCTTCGAGATATAGTAGAGGGAAAAAGATTTGGAGAAACTACATCAGGTAAGTACAATGTAATTTTACTTTGTCGAATCATCGTAAAAATACTAGACATTGACAAACTAACGACACTATTTCTCACGCAGTCCTCTACACAATAGAATTCCAGAAAAGAGGCCTACCTCATGCACACATGCTGATATTTCTGAAAGACAAGAACAACTGCCATGATCCATCTCAAATTGACAAATTAATATGCGCCGAGATCCCAGACAAAGAGAACGACCCGGAAGCATATGCAGCTGTCGAGAATTACATGATGCACGGTCCGTGCGGAGAGGCAAATATAAAATCTCCTTGCATGATGGACAACAAATGCACCAAGCACTTTCCAAAAAATTTTAACTTGGAAACGACAATTGATGAAGATGGATTTCCTGTGTACAGAAGGCGAGACAATGGGAGAGAGGTTAAAAAAGGAACTGTTAAGCTAGACAACAGATCGGTTGTGCCTTACAACAGAGATCTCCTGGTCAAATTCCAAGCTCACATAAACGTGGAGTGGTGCAACAGGTCTAGGTCTATCAAATACCTATTCAAATACATCCACAAAGGAGTCGATTATGTTCTAGGATTAGTCAAGCGTAAGAATGAAACAGACAACGAAACTGACGAGATAAAAAGATACCTCGAGATGAGGTACATATCAACAACAGAAGCATGCTGGAGGTTGTTTCAGTTTCAACTGAACTATCGAGATCCACCGGTGGAGAGGCTAAATTTCCATCTTGAGAATGAGCAGCAAGTAATTTTCCCAGACTCGACAGATATAAGAAAGATAGTTAGGAGAAAGGGAATCAAGGAAACTAAGTTTACAGAATGGATGAAGGCAAACAAAAACAATGAAGAAGCAAGAGAATTAACATACACAGATTTCCCTACAAAATGGGTATGGAAACAAAAGGAAAAAAAATGGGAAAAAAGACAGCAAGGATATGCAATCGGAAGAATATACTATGCTCATCCAACAAGTGGAGAAAGATATTATCTAAGGATGCTACTAAACACAGTCAAAGGATGCACATCGTACGCTGAAATAAGGACAGTAGATGGAGTGGTACATCCAACATTTAAATCAGCATGCCAGGCGATGGGATTTCTAGATGACGACAACGAATGGATTGAATGCATAAACGAGGCAGCAAACTGGGCGTCTGGAACACAACTACGGCAGCTGTTCACAACTATAATGACACACTGTGAAGTAACACAACCAAAACTGCTATGGGATTCAACATGGGAAGCTCTCTCGGAAGACATCCAGCACAAACGAAGAATAGTCCTAAACTTCCCTACACTACAGCTTACAGATACTCAGAAAAAATCATACGCTCTGATAGAAATAGAGAAGATGATGCGACAAGCAGGACGTACACTGAAAGACTATCCAGAAATACAATTGCCAAACACTGATGATCTAGAAGAACTTGGAAACAGGTTGATAAACGAAGAGCTAAACTACGACAAGGACAAACAGAGGGACGAACATCTGAAAATCCTGAACAATCTAAACTGCGAGCAGAAAAAAGCATACGACGCGATATTGGATTCAGTCGATAAACAGCTAGGAAAACAAATATTTATCAATGGCTATGGAGGAACAGGCAAAACATACCTATGGAGAGCAATCACTACAAAGCTAAGATCTGAAGGAAAAATAGTGCTTGCCGTCGCATCGTGTGCTATAGCCGCACTACTACTTCAAGGCGGAAGAACTGCGCACTCCAGATTTAAAATTCCAATTAACATAAATGATGAATCAACGTGTGAAATCAAGCAAGGAACCCATCTCGCCGAACTGCTGAAAAGGACCTCGCTTATTCTATGGGACGAAGCTCCAATGGCAAACAAGAATTGCTTCGAGGCACTAGACAAAACCCTGAGGGACATACTGAGATTTAACAATGAAAACAGCGACATGAAACCATTCGGTGGGATGACCGTTGTGCTTGGAGGAGACTTTCGTCAAATACTTCCCGTGGTACCAAAGGGAAGGAGAGAACACATAGTTAACGCATCGATCAAGCGCTCTTATCTCTGGAAACACTTTGAAATATACACGCTGGAAAAAAACATGCGGCTCAACTGTACGTCCATCGACACAGCGGAACAGAAGGAATTGAAAGAATTCGCTGATTGGATATTGGATATAGGAGACGGAAAAACAACATCGGATGAAGGAGACGAGTGGATCAACATACCAAAAGACCTGATGCTACCCAAAGGAGATGACCCAAAAGAAACCATCGTTACAAACACGTACCCAGAGCTGTTGTCCCGCTACCAAGAACCAAAATACCTAGAAGAAAGAGCAATACTATGCCCAAGGAATGAAACAGTCGAGGAGATAAATGACTACATAATGAACCAAATTGAAGGAGACCAAGTCACTTACCATAGCTCTGGCACCGTGTGTAAAGCATCTACAAACAGTACCAACATGGAAGATATGTACCCTACAGAATTCCTAAACAGCTTGAAGTTCCCCGGAATCCCAAACCACGAGCTTAAGCTAAAAGTCGGCCTACCGGTGATGCTGCTACGAAACATCAACCAGTCAGCAGGTTTATGCAATGGTACGAGAATGACAATCACTCAACTTGGGAACAAATACATCGAGGCAAAAATAATTACCGGAACACACGTCGGACAAAAGGTATACATACCACGCATAATCATGTCACCAAATGACTCAAAGTGGCCGTTCGTTATGAAAAGAAGGCAATATCCCATGTCCGTATGCTTCGCAATGACAATCAATAAGAGCCAGGGTCAGACTCTTAACAAGGTCGGAATATATTTGCCAAAGCAGGTGTTCTGCCATGGTCAATTGTACGTCGCACTATCAAGGGTAACAAGCAGAAAAGGACTACAAGTGCTAATCCATGACTCGGAATCTCCAGGAGACGATAAAGCCAAAAACATTGTGTACAGAGAAATCTTCTAATTACAGTGTTACAGCCTTACATATTTACATGTTCTGATATGCAGTGAGTTTAAAAATAACCTTTGTGCAAGAATATCTTCACAAATATCAAAACATATATGAAATCCAACTCTAATATAACGGTATATGTAAAAATTACCGGATAGAAATTTTCAAATTGGTTACGACAGTCGGCCGCCGCTGCATCCGCTGGCCGTCGCAGGCAACCAAAATAAAAAAAACCTGGCTCCCACGAAACAATCAAACAATCCGCTAGAATCTGAAAAATGCTAGCTACAAGCACTTACCTCTAACCAATGCTATTGCAGTGCCGTCGCAAGATTCAGATGCGGGACATTTCGGTGAACAAAGGATAAGACTCCAGACGCAATAAAATACGAAGTCAAAGCGGTACCCTCTATCAGATAAATGCGGACCTGCCTGCATGTCTAGGGAATTGATTAGTGGGCCAGTAAAGTACTACCAAAAACAATGGGCCTACAAACTATAAAATTAAGTGGACTGTGGGCCAAAAAAACTTACGTAGATAATATCATAAAGAAAAATAAACAAAATTGGCTGATTAAAATAACAATACCTAACTAAACCAAAATTAAAAAACGGTACCAAACCTCCACCACATAAATAAAAATATACATGCAGAGCATTATCTTTGCTAAACATAAATTTTAAAAAAATAAATGCAAAAATAAAACCTCAAATCTGCTACGAAACTATGACATACTCCCTCCGTATCACAATTAGATGACGTTTTGGACAATGTTTGGGTCAAACCTTGGGAATATAAATCATCAGTAACTTTTAAACTATTGAGTTTAGAAATGTGAAAATCATATCAATAGATTTGTCTTGAAAATTACTTTCATAAAAGTATACATATATAACTTTCTAATAATTATTTTCTATAGAAAATATGAGTCAAAGTTGTATTTTGGAGACCGTGTCGCTGTCCTAAACGTCATCTAATTGTGATACAGAGGTAGTATAAAATAAAATATATATAACCAATACAAATATAAAATAAATATTGTCTTTAATTCAAAATACTAAAATATAATTACAATTAATGTCAAAAAATTGATAAAAAAACATAAAAAAATATTAATAAATATTAAATACAAGTAAACTTGCTAGCTACCCGCGCAAATTTGCGCGGGCCACCTTGCTAGTTCACATAAAAGAACAGTAACACTTACGATATCAAATGGGCATCGTTATATTGTAATTTTGATATATACCTCGACGTCTTTCAAGTTGACGAACGTATGCACTTACAATAAAATACCTATATTCTGTTGTTTTTAGTCGGAGCATAAAAATTGTAGTACGCACACCGGTCTTCAAATTGACGAACATATGCACCGAAATGTAAAAGTTCATAAACATATTTGCACATTCATCTTCATAAATATACACATATTCCCTCCGTCATTGGAGGATCAGGCTCTTGGCTTTGTATAGGCGCTGACGCGCTGCTGCGTTCGTTTCACTCTTTCAAGCATCGATCCAATTCATCGCCCAGCATTCTATATGCAATATGCTCTACCTTCTCCGTCATTGAGCCGTTTGATGGTAGCAGCACGTTTTGACCGTCTCTGCCACGTTGACACGCTGTCCCACGATTATGTACATCACACTACTCCGGCACATTTTTATAGTAACCGCAGTACTGGTTAGCGAGTAATTAAAACATAGATGAGCTGAGTCAACTACCTACATGGTATACATGTGCTGCGCGGTGCCATGTTGCATGCTGCGCAGGACAGGTCTAAATGGACCACTCGGAAGCAGAAAAAAATGGTGCCTCTGCAGAGGTGCCACACGTTTGCGATTAGTGGTCTCATCAGGCTCCTCGCGACTATCGCCAAGCTCCGGGAAAAAATCGCATACGATAGGCATTGTTTGGTGATCCTGCCGGCTTCTCTTAAAATGTTGTTTGATGAGACAACTGGTTAATGCGAGTGCATGACCAAATTTGTAGCAGGAGGTGCATGTTTAGATTGTAACCAGCATGCGGAAATATGATTTGGTAAAAAAAGGAGAAATTGCCAAATTTGCAATAAGTTTGTGCACGCACTTTTCTTGGCAATGCCAGATTCTAAATTATATAATCAAGATGAGATATTGGCAAATCAGTCGAGTAAACAGATTACCTTTTTTAATGATTACTAGACAGGTTACTACAGATGGTACAATTTTTTAGGGAAAATACCACTTTTCAAAATGAGTTGGTAGACGTCTACTCATGAACTGGGCACGCCAAATGCTGGTGACCATCCGAATGCAGACCAAATCAATCTTCTTGGCATGACCGCATGGCCAGGTTGGCAGGTATTGTAAAGCTGTTGATCGCTAATTTACTATCTGTTCACTTTCAGTTCAATTCAATAAGTCAAATCGTACGTGCCAAATTTGAGGGTGCAGTTTCCAGGAAATGCTTTGGCTCTACAAATTTGAGGCTGCAGTTTCCTTTTCGAAACAAGGCCCACTGGGCCTCATACCGCGTACCAAACAGCACTCGTACAGTACAGTAGTAAGTACTATGCATGTTAACATTTGTTTCCAATGATCCACATGTTCGGATACTGGAAATTGGACAGCTCACAAACAATTGAACTCTGAACAAGGCAGACAAATGGTTGATACTGATCATCATTTATTCCTTTGGAGTGAATCAATATGGATTGCACTGTAAGATATTTTTACACTAAATTATCAATCAAGATATGAAAGGAACCAGTTTATTCTTTCATCAGCCTGTAGCCCTATACATTAGTATATGAAACCTTTTGCTAACTAATCATTTCATTTGACGTATATTTCGTAGCTGGGAACTCTTCCCTACTATTACAGTGTGATCCACTTACGACACCCCTAAACCCTCCTTCCCAAAGGCGACCAAAGATCGACGCACCAGTCAGCTGAAGAATCTGCTGTTTACCCCAGCCCTGTACAGCCGCAAAGACTCAGGGCCACAGGCAGAGAGCTTAACCTCAGTGTATGCAGGGACGAAGAAAACATCTCCTTCCTTTGCCTTTTCTCCGTCAGACAGAGAATCAGCCTGGAGCTCACCTTCCCCGGTTATGACGAGAAAAATAGATGGGCCTGGAACTGGGGATATGACAATGGGTTCATCTGGAGGTACCAAGCAGCGATCAACCTCAAACTCATCAAATGGAGGGGTGTAGCGCCTTACATGTGGCTGCACAGGAACACCTCGCAAAATTTCCGGGAAGGCCTGCATGAAGGAGGCTCAGTGATGACTGATATGACACCCACAGCATATAAAATTAAAGAAGCGAATCACAAAATCATTCCTTCTGACTTGACACATGATATACCCACTTATTCATTTACTTGATTAAAAAAACAAGATACTTTGAAATTTCACTGTTTCCATGAATCTATATAGGAAAAAAACTAGGATGCCCTAAAAATATATATTTTAAACCCCCAAGAGAATATGAACCTAGTGAAGTTAGTTATTAATTAGTAAGGTTCAACATCATAAGAAAAGTGACCCATGGATAACACTTTAACAGTGGATATAACTTTGAACCGTTTGCTCAGAGAAGATCATTGGCAGCATGGTAAACATGGCAGATGTACTTGCCAAATAAAGAATTCCTAAACCTGAAGTGTGGAAGAAGTAATAAAATATAAAGGAAGCAATATATACATGAGAGTGAGGGTACTCTATATGTGACAGTAAATGACACTCACCGGTTTGTATGTTAGCATTGAGCAGAGAGTTTGCACATCTATGTATTTAGGAGTCAAACCAGCACGGACAACATTGTCTGAAGTGGCCATACATTCAATGCATTCCCCAGAGAGGTATGCATGCGGTTCATTTGCACCAATATAAAGTGCTTCACCAGGACTAAGTTTGACATAGTTAAAGAAAAGTGATGCTAGAACACCAACATCCTCTTGATATTGTCTCTCCAGTGACAAAACCAGCTGTTCCTTATCTGTTAAGGTCCTAACCTGAATAGAGAAAGAAATCATGAGTCAAGAGTCAAGACAAAATCAAAGGCTTCTCCATTATTGCTCATCAAAAAAAAATTTAAAAAAAATCACAAGATGTGGAAGGTGCAATAGTGAACACTAATGGCACCTATATTTATTTTGGAGAAAAAAAAGAACCTGTCTGTCTAGTTGCTTATAAGGTATCACCACTCAGGAAAAAAAATTCAAGTAGAGCGAATTGCACTGGGCATACTTGTATATTTGAATTTTTGCAAATACTAACTAATGCTTACCACCTATACATTCAATTTAGTGCATGCTTGTTGAGATTTAACACCTGGTTTCAAATTTTTGGGTGGCAATTACACTTAGTGTGCCAGAAAAAAGCGCTAATTGCTCTTATGAAGTTCAAAAGTACCTTTGTCATATAAAAAAATAAGGAACCCCAATGCAAATTTGTCTTATTGTAACAGAGAAACAGGGTGAAAAAAACATCCAAATCGTGTAATCACAGATAAATTGGATAATGGCATGATGTAAATAAAAATGGCAAGCAGGGGTGCTTTGTAGCAGGGCATTTCTAGCACCAACTCATTTACAACTAAATGCTTGCAGTTTCCAATGTTCCATGTCCCAAATGCAGTATATCAGACACTGGAGGCTTTGTGATCAACGATGAAAATTTATTAGTTATGTTAAAAACATGTATTTTTTTCAATTAGATCCAATGCCACAGTAACATGTTAAGATTTCTTTTTGTTTTCAAGGAAAAATAATGCTAAAATCTGTCATAAATATACTAAATGTGTCTGACATACCAACATGATACAAGCAACACGTGAGCTTGTAAGTTTTGTTCAACCTTAATATTATCTCATCTAACCTATACTACCCACATTTGGCACTTTCAGGATCGTATTGATTGTAAGCTGAGGTGGCCTAACGTAGTGTACAGTTCAAGTTGAGAGGAAAATAACACACATTCAGTTCACTGTGGCTGATGGGAAATCTGTAAAAATGAACTCATTTGAGACAATAGCACTTCCACCCCTCTTGGGAGTACCTTTGCAACAATCCACAAGCAATATTTCCTTTGCACTTGTTAAAATTTCATGCTATAATATACATCCACACAAAAGTTAAAAGTTTAAATTCGTTCTACATATGCACTAGATGACAAATTTTGTCATGTAGTGCATGCAGGATATGGCAAAATTCATCATCTGCATGTTTGTCATGTAGTGCATATGTACATGAAAATGTTGTTTTCATATGAACTAAAATAGATGCAAGTTTTCTCAAACTAGATATGACAAGTTTCAATTTTGTCGCTTTCATATGAATTAAAATAGATGCAAGTTTTTCTCAAACAATAGATGTGCCAGGTTTCAATTTTTTTCAAAGCTGCTATGCTGTTTTTGACGAATTTGCACCATTTTTAAAATCCATGGTGTTTTTCACCGGACATGCTTCCCTCAAACCCTGTTCCAGTGCTAGCATGGAGACATCTGATCTGTCCAATTAACATGTAGAACGATTACCATCTGCTTGATCATAGGTGGCAGTGAGCAAACAAACGCAGTTCACTTCCACAGATCAGAACATCTCATGGTATGACCTATATCTAAGGGAGCATTTGAAAAATGAGAAAGCAATGGAGAAACTAAGCACATAAAGCATTTAAGGGGCTCATATGTTTTTTGTTCTTTTTTAGTATCTCGCCATCTTGATAGCTCTAGAACAGTATAGAAACAAAGGCACTGGACTGCGAGACTCAACATCTCCTGAACAACTTTTTTATCATTTAATTTTCATCATTCAAAAAGATAGCTCCTAAAGGCCTTTTGACGACACATGAATCAAGAAAGAGAATAAGTGTATCATAAATGAAGAACCAAAGCGAGATGAATTTGCTGGCAACCTCTAGAACATGATAAAATATATGGAAGTAACTATGACTGATGTCACCAAAAAAAAAGAAAAACTGAAGAAGTCACAGCAATATATGCCAAGAAAAAAAATTCACCTTGCTCTCAATATTCAGTCGACTGATCAGTTTTGAAATTGCTTCAGAAACCATGTCTTTACTTGCTGTCATTAGCTTAGCAAAAGCTGATTGCAAACTGGATTTTACTTCATTAACCCCATCATACTCCTTCATACTCATCAGCTTGCCAGCATCTTCATGCCCAACTAGCCCTTCAACTTCAGGTACAGTCCTCAGGACATCCTTGAGTTCCTTCATTGTAAAAAGGGTATGTTAATTTATATGTACGGATCTGTGCTTTTCAGACTAAAACATTAAATAAAATAGAACGAGTTTCCTCATTAAGATGCATCAGATAAAAACGAAAGGGGGAGGAAAAAATGATTTCTCTGTGGCGAATCAGCTGTCTTCCTGCAGCTGGGTATCTTCCAGCTATTGTGAAGTGAATACCGTTCAATATTCACCCAAATAAATCCATCCACACTGGACTAGGAGACAAAAGATGTCCACAACCTGACGATAAGATAAATTTACTTTTGCAAAGCAGACAAAAAAACAACACAGGACTCCTATGAAATAAAAGATTATGCTGACGACACATACTAGTTTCTTAAATGACCCTGACCTACTGTACAATTTAAAATTTATACAAATGGTCTACCGCCCTACACTGAAACAATAAAGATAATGTGCTTAGTGCTGGCTGCTCTTCAACAAAGCAGCATGTTTGCTCCAAGTGATGCCAGGAAGCAAATGAATATAGGCATAAAGGACCATTTGACCAAATTGAGTGACAACGATGGTCAGCATTGGCAAAATACAACATTGAATTTGAAACGGTATAGTTCATCCTGGTTTTAGTAATATCCAAACACTACTGTAGGTAATGTGTACAAGTACATTATGAGTTACCTCTTGAAAGAAAAGTTCGATTTCGTTAGTCCTTACTGAGGCCAACTTTTAGTCAAATGAAATTTTTTATCCCTTTCCTTTTCAAACAGTTGGACAATCCTAGGAAGTTAGCTCCTCTTCAATCTACTTTATCAAATTGAGAAACCAGGCACAATGGATATTATTGGTGGACATTCTTTTTTCCCTCAAAAAGTCAACCCACGGTATTATTATCACAAATATTGTCTGTATTCTTTTCTAAGTAGGAAACTCCACTAAGTTTTCTTATGCCCACTACTCCCAGCTTAAGCTACCAAAGTACTGGTTACACCCGCTCATCAAGAACATAGCTTCCCATTATTTGCTATGGCCATTAATTATGCATAACCACAACCTGTACTAGCTAATTATCCATGAGACCTTCCAATCATAGGACTCTCTTCATCTTAGACCTTAACTGCAGCTCAAACATTCAAACAGGTTGAAGGAAATCATGTTGATTGCAACGGATCGAAACTAGGTACGGTGCACACTTTTATAATAGCAACTTGGTTTCAGCCACATTTGAAGAAGCACTTTCCATTCGGGCTTGCCATGTGCATTTGAACTTACTAGGAGATACTTCAAACTTCATGAACGGTTGTCTGACAAGACGAATTTAAAACTCCACGAGATGTAGCAGGGGAAATAAAAACTAAACAGCGGTTGAGAGTAAATAAACAATTCAAGTCGTGGACACGTACCTCGATACAAGCAAAGCCGCAAAGCGCCCGGAACTCCGTGATGGCGATGGCCATCTCGGGCTTGTGGTTGTCGTCCTTGTAGGTGGAAGGCCGCAGCGCATGTAGCAGCTCGGCGAGTTTCTTGTCCGGGTGCGCCTGGATCGACAGCGCCTTGGCCACCGACAGCACCTGCGAAACCGCAACAAAACGCGTCGCGCGGCCGGGTCAACCATCGCTGGGCACGCACGGCAGAAGCACGGGACGCGAAACGAGCGCGGGAGCACGGAAGGATCAGTTGACCGGGCTGGGCTGGTACCTTGAAGAGGAATGGGAGGTCGCCTCCCCAACGCGCGGCGACGGCGGGGCCGAGCGCGCCGGGGTTCCGAGCGAGCCAGTCCCCGAGGAGCTCCCCGCCGGCGAGGAGCGTGGAGGGGCCCGAGGGGTGCGTACCCATCCAGAGCTCGGCGTAGGGGCGGGCCGGGTCGGGGTCCCGGCCGCCCGCGAGACGCGCCACGAGGGAGGCGGGCCCGCGCCGGCCCCACTCGTAGTGCTGCACCGCGCTGCGCAGCCGCAGGAGCCTCTCCTCCTGCTGCTTCTGCTGCTGCGGCGGCGGCGGAGGCGGAGACGGCTCCACGTCGCGCTGATGGGAGGCCGCCGCCGCCGCGGGCTCGGGCGCGGGCTCCGGCGGAGGAGGTGGACGAAGTGGATCCTCCATTTCGCGGAGATTCGGGCGCTGGGCTTGGGGGCGGTTGGAGGGAGGAGCAGGGGCGTTTGGATTTTAAAGGGGGAGGGAAGAGGAGGGCGGCGGCCGAGCCAGCCCAAGGGAAGGGAGAAGAAGACGACTCGCCCGATGCGAGTGAATTGATCGCGTCGGTTTTCCTCCAACCCGGGGCGAGCGATGCCTTCTTTTCTTTATGCTTTGCTTTCCTGGTCAAGTATTTTCTATACAAACTCTCAAAAAAAATATTTTGTATACAAAATTCTTGTAACTGTAAAACGTATAGGAAGTTGCTCTCTCTATTGGCTGGCTAAGTGAGGAGGTACTTAACTTTCTTTTGTCATCCTCAGCGAGGTCGTCGAGCCTCGGACTGCAGGTATAAATTAAAAACCTTATAAAGCAAACCAACAAAATGAGTAAAATACATGTGCGGCCCTTAAACTTGTCTCATGGTGTCATCTAGGTCCCCGAACTCTCAAAATGCATATTTAAGTCCCTGAACTTGCTAAACTGTGTCATCTAGGTCCAAAATTTCAAAAATACAATTATATATGATAACATAGTTGCCAATTGAGCATAAAATTTTATACTTTTTCTCTAATCAAATCGGTTGTTACCATCACAATAATTAGATAACTTTTTCGATTGTACCATAGCGATAATTATAGATCAAGAGATGAACAAACATCAGCAACATAGGGGTATTTTTTTGAACTTTGGACCTAGATGACACACTTTAACAGGTTTAGAGATGCTAATGTGCATTTTGAGAGTTTAGGGACCTAGATGACACTCCGAAACAAATTGAAGGACTGCTGGTGCATTTCACTCCAACAAAAATGTTGCGTAGTTCGCAGCTCAAAGTCGACAAATCTAGAAATAGTTAACTTTTTATCATTCTTAGCCAGCAAGGCAGTCAAGTCTTTTCCTCGTAAAAAAAAGTAGTCAAGTCTTAAACTGCAAGCTTTGATTCAACTTAAAAGTCCTAAAACAAAATAATAGAGATGTTGCACAATTTTCTTCCAGCTGTACACAAGAGGCAGTGCAACTTATCGCAACTAAAAATCAGTATGTCCTCTCAGCTCCAGTAGTCTTAAAACTAGTAGGCTAAGCTTTCAACCTGTGCTAATTTTCTAACGCCTATAAATGATATATTTGTATCAAAAAATTATCTTCAAACGTTCCTACCTATTTAATGGTAGAGAAATAGAGATAATTGTTTTCCTTTTTATGGATATAATTAAACAATTCAAGATCTATTTTTTTGTCATTTTGCTGAGCGGTTTTTTTACGTACTGCAAAATCTAATCTCCAGTAGAATCTGAGTGACCTAATATTAGATAGTCAAATGCTGGCCATGACGACTATAGTTGGATTTTATGGCACAGTAGAAATTATAAGGCAACGTATGGCGTGCAAACTTAGTTCCTATGCAAACTTCAATCTCGACCACATGATGTTGATCTAATGAATCTCCCACCCCCTCCTGCATGTCCCCATGCATGTTGGTTTGCAAATCCTCCCTCCCACCTTTCCTTGTTATTTTTTACAAATTCCCCCTCCCACTCCTCTGCATGTCTTCATGCATGTTGGTTTGCATAGTTTTATTTATAAAGGTCTATACATACCTCATATGAATATATAGAGAAAATGTTAGCTCTAGTTCTGGGATATTGGAGGGAACAATCATTCAGACATTTGATTCTTACAGATAGAGATTTATTAAAAGAATCCTTGTTAGATTTTGTTTCCAGTATTATTGTGGTTGTGTTCATAGCATATGGTTGCAAGCTTATTGCAGCTAGTGGCCGGAGGAAGCATACGAAAGCAATCGGCAAACCGTCAAGAGCACGGCGACCAAGCTCACTCTGTGCGAGCAGCGTGTTTGATGGCTAATCGCCTTTTATCCAGTGCCAATGTAGCTGGTGAGTTTATTTTCTAGTTCACGTGAAATCGCACGGTGGCTCCATCCCCCTGTTCCAGACGCTCTGCTCACTCTTCTTCTTTTTTTTCCTTCGTTTTTATTTCTTCTATTTACTCGATGAAAATTCTTTCCAAACGCAAGTACGATACCTTACCTTGCTTCTTTCGAAAGTACTCCAGTACGTACATGTAAAACCCAAATGGAGAAGGTTACTAACTTCGTGAGCTGTGAAGGTTGTTGTTGGACCAAGAGGGCTCATCGGTAAACGCCAACAAGGAAACGGTTGCCGGAGGAAACGGGCACCAATGAGCGGGGCCGAAATCGCCAGCGCCATGCCTCCCACCGTACCAGCCGCATCCGTCACGCCGAAGACAGACAGCGAAATGAAACTGCTTATTACGTCGTCGTATCGGCTTTGCCGACGCCGCGTCGTACCAACGGCAACGGCCGATGCACGCGCCCGGCCCGGCCCCGGCACGTGGTTCGCTCTCACCCGCCCGTGGCTGGCACCACCGGCGCTTCCTCCCGTCCCGACTCCCGAGCGCGCGCGGCCGGTGTCGCTGGCTCTCGGGAGTCGATGCGTTGACGATTGTATAAGAGTCTTACATATTGTATTTAAAAGTTTTAAAAATTTTGAAATTTTTTACACACAATAGTACCAAGTATTAACTAGATGTGAATTGTCCCAAAAGATGAGATTCAAACAACCGGGATAATTCACCGATAGTTTGGTACTTAGTGAGTAAAGTTTAAAAAAAATTAAAACTTTTAAATACGGCATGCACTAAGCTCCGTGGTTGTTTATACCTTCGATATTTTCGCTCCGGTGCTCCAGCCACACCGACACAGCCAGCCGGGTCTCGCTTTCGCGGGCAAGCACAATGCAAGCAGCTGGGCCGCCGCAGACACGCACGCAGGGTAGGGTACCCATGCCGCGCGGCCTTTTTTTCGATCGGGAGCCACCCCATAAACAGTGTGTCTTGTCGATATTATGTGGCGGCGACGATGCCAGTCGTTAAACAAGGACCCACTTATGACTGACACGAAACCAGTCGCTTTCAGTGCTTGCTCGCGGGTGAGCAGCAAGCACGCAGCACGGGAGACTTGTACTATATCCTCGTGAGCGCCTCCGGCGAATTTATTAGTCGTACAGATTTGAAAACCCTGCATCTGATAGTTCAAGCATATTCCCAAATAGGATTCTCGTGTCAACGCGTACTCCTCTGAATCTATGATCCCAGAGTAAGGACTTCGCACAGCTGGCGGCGTACGTACGTAGAAGCTGTTGACGATCTAGATTGATAACCTGTTGACGATCTAGATTGCTGAAACCTCTATGCGACGCGCGCGTGCCTACCGAGTTGGGCAAAGGGAAACGGGCCCTGACCGAGGACCTTTATCGATTGCACTCTGCTTGTTTTGGACTTGGATGATCGTCCGAAGTGGAAGAACATGATGTGATTAGCTTCCGTCTCTGCTTCTAGAATCGCTTCACATTCGAGCCATCGTATAAACGAATGGAAATGGATCTGTTCAAATTCAGGTGGATGTGGTCCGTTTTGGCATGTGCTCTCGTACCACCGCCGCATATCCACCAAAACGTGTACCACCATACCACGCACTTGCGTCGTAGCCGCATCTGCATCGTACTACGGACAGGGATGTCCACGTACGTTTCGATCGGCTTCAGCTTTCAGACTCTCCCATGCGTACGTGGAGGACCACTTGAACTTTCATATGTTCTTACAGGACCTGATGCAATTCCCGCCAGGGGATGCGCATCGGCATCGCAGGATGCCATGGGAGCCCCGGCCTTATCACACATGTCACCTTTCGTTTTCCTCCTCTGAGGGCTAGTTTGGATGCGATGGAGGAAACGGCGCGTGGGTACGAACCCCGCAGGGGATTTCTCCCTGCACATGGCACCTCCTCCCCGGCCGGGTGACAGAAACCCTGCCTTGGGCATATCCCGGTGTTCATTTGGGAGACACAGGGACAGAAATCCCGAGCAGACAAAAAAAATTCAAAAAAATCAGAAAAAAATGAAGAATTTAAAAATGTCTTGGCGATGAGCAAAATTAGCATCACAGATCAACTTTTACCGGTACTCGTATATGTATGACATATTTTGGTCATAAACTAATTTAAAACATGTAAAAAATAGCATGCTACAACACTTCTGGAGCTCATCAAAGGGTAACCAAGCTGATCTTCTGTGATCTAGGAGAAAACCCAATCATCCAGTTTGGCAACAAATGAACATGTTAAGAACCATAAAACATTCAGAAGCGTACATCTATGGAAACAACGCATATTTCAAAGAGCTGACTGCATAACAAAACTGCATCACTTGATATATAGACCAAAAAGTTAACTAGCAACTGTTGGAGGACAAATCCACTAGAATCTTCAAAACAGCATCATGAGGAAAAGAAGCCAAAACACCCATATCATGCCTGCAATTAGAGACAAAGATAGAAGTTACTGTTGTTTGATGCTACGAGAAGATTTACAAAAGACTTGAAAAATAAAAAAACACTTCTTAATTCAGATGTATATTGTACATTATTGCTGCTATTTAATTAGAAGTCAATGTCTGTAGAAGAAAGAATCTAATGCACCCAGACATTCTTATTATGAAGGAATAGGTTAAGACATGAGAAACAATATTGTGTATATGTTTTTAAATAAAGATCAACCAAACTTGCTGACTAACTGAATCTTGTTTACTTTCCTATAAGTTGAGGACACACATCATGCAAATGTCAATGTGCATACCTTATGAGTAATTTCGCCCTTAACCCACAGTAGACGAACACGTGCATTCTTGAAGGTGATGAAAATTTCTCTATTCAACTCACATTTGAAGATACTTGTTGCCATTGCTTTTTCCTCATCTAAAAGTTCTTCAATTGATTCCAGAAGATTAAGACACTTCTTGATGGAATAGTCATTTTCTTGTTTCTTTTTATCACTAACTTCATTCAATAAGGTTTCTGTCTGCTTCTTCCTGAAGTTCACATAGTCCTGTAGAACTCCAGCAACCTGACTTTGCTTTCTTTTTTTGCCACTACCACCTTTTTTTTTCCAGATGAAGCGGAAGATGCAGGTTCATTTTCATCAACATTTATGGGTTCACTTTGTGCATTCCTACTTTCAGAGAAAGGGTTCACACGAACATCAGGAATATCTATGTCACTAAGGTTGACATGGTCTGTTGTTGAAGGTCGAGGCAATTCAATTCGCTCAGTTGATGTGAAATTTAAATCACCTGTAGCAATGCTTCCTGTTTCATAAGAGGATAAATTCACACATGAACATACAGAAGTAATAGAGATTACCTTAAATGATTAACCAAATTAAGAGATTACCTTCATACAACTTTTCCAAGCTTTCAAACAGAGGAAATGGTTTGCTTTGGAACTTTTTCAGCCTTGGAATTTCCTATTGAATGCCAAAGAAAATTGTTAGTGATATAAACTCTAGCAACAACCAATATTAGCAGAGGCAAATTCGATAGTCTTACATCAATGAGTTCTTTCCATATCTCTGGTTCAGTGTTGATCATGCCCAAAGCTCCATTCCATGATAAACCACTTTTCTTCTTCCCATCACGAAGTGCTTTATAGTTCCCTTTCAGTTCTTTCTCTTTCTCTTGTATCTGTCCTTCGAAAATCCAGCTAATGGGAACTTTTCATTAAAATTCCTCACTATACTTTTCCAACCCTCGGTAGTCCAACCATTCTGGCCCCTGAACCTTTGTTGCTTATGACTGTGAAGTATATTGACAAGACCTTTCTCATAATTGAAATTCCAGGAAGCTCTCAACCCTTCTCCTCCTATCATCGCTACACTTAACCAATAGCATTCAAATGAACTAATTGCACACAAGAGCTTCAAATATATACCAGAATTATAAAATAGATAAATACATATACCAGAATTGTAAATAGATAAGACTTCAACATGACAAATACATGAAAGAAAGCCAGTACCTTACATCCATTAGGTTAAGCTAGTACAACTTGTACATAAATAAGTTTCATACACTACAACTCGACAACTAGTATTTTTTGTCATTGATTGTATTGTTCCCACATTTGCATTGCAATTTGATCCCGAAGTGCATTTCCACTATGGCCTTGTAAGTTCAGTGGCTCCACATCATTTTGATAATCATCATCTCCTTCTGGAAGATCAACATAATCACTTTCTTGGATATAAGTAGGTTGGTCATCTAGCCAATCCTCATCACCATTGAGGCCTCTAATTATGTTATGAAAAATTGCAGCTACAGCTGGAAGTTTTATCTGAGATTCTATTGGATGATGTGTACCCACTTTCAGTATTCGAAATCGTTTCTTTAGAACCCCAATAGCCCTCTCGATATGGTTTCTAAGAAGTGCATGGTGGTGGTTGAAGATCTCCTTGTGATTAGCATATCGTATTCTTCGGGATGACCGCTGCCTTCTAAACTGACCCAGATGATATTTAACTCCACGATAGGGTGCAAGGAATGATGGTGTATTCGCATACCCCCCATCCACGAGATAAAACTTTCCCTCTGGAACATGGAAGCCCTTGTTAATAGCTGATCGAAGGACTCCAGCATCTGAAGCAGAACCTTCCCAACCACATGAGATAAATGTAAAGTTCAAATCGAAGTCGCATGCTACCATCACATTCTGTGATAGTGTGCCTTTCCTATTCCTATATGGGGGTTGTTTCTCTTCTGCAATTGTGATAGGGACATGTGTGCCATCGATAGCACCAATGCAGTTCTGCACACAAAGGAAATGAAACTTAAGGAAAAGAAAAGGTTCTGGTTGACTGATGGATCTAGTAGGTGTGCCTCACCTTAAAAAAGGGCCAAAATTTAGGGTCTGATGCTATCTTGGGGTGAGTTTCATTGGAACTAGGAAGCTTCACGAATTTGTTAGTAAGAGTTCGAATTATATCAAAAACCGCTTTCACGTGCCTGTGAATTGTTTCACCGCTGTGCTGAAATGCTTTCTTCAGTCTTTCAGTGCTAGAATTGTGTGATAGCATGAACATAAATATTCCCAATTGCTGCTCAACATCAACGCCCCGTGTGTCACATAGTAGACCCTCCTGCCTAAGATAATTTGATACCGCTTGAAATATCTTTGGCTCCATACGAAACTCAGACTTACACCAACTCTCATGTCCCTCAAGGATTTCCTTCATCTTTTTAGCACCAGTTAATTCTGAAGTATGTATTGGCCTCTTTTCATCATTAAGACCTTGAAGTACAGCAGGAAGAACTACAAAAACAATTCATCGTCTTCCTCTTCTTCCATTTGCATGAATTTTCTAATTTTCTCTTTCCTAGATTCCATACTCATAGAGCCCATTATCTAGCATTTACATATAGCAGAAAAACTTTCATTTAGTATCAATGCACTACTGGTTCAGAAATGATTAGTGCGTGTAGTAGCTAACAATTATGAATTAACAGAGGAAAATCAAGAATGGATGAAGGAAATTTTCTAAGGATTTGACCGTGTATGAACACAACAAGCTCATTAGACAAAGGAATGCTTCTATGTACCGTGGATGAAGATCACCTCCTCGGCACTGAGCTTGATCTGCTTTTGTATAGCATAGACGAACTATCCAACTGTGAGGTAGGCACGAACAAGGTACCTACAATCAAGTATTAGGAACCATACATCTTGATATAATAAAAAAATATTGCAGTAAGTCTTGGCTTTACTGATAAAGTAGGCTTCAATCTAAATTAATTAATGCTGCAAGGCAATACAAGCAAAGAATATGCCAATGGAGTAAGCAATCAATTTCTAGATGACAACTTGCAGAAGAAATAGATTCTTAATGGAGACTATATTATAGATAGACAACTCTGCATACATGATTGGCAGAAAGATAGTGCCTACTGCTGAGACAAGCCAACAATTTTGCATGATTAATAGTCTGATAATATCATGAAAAAATTGCTACACCTATACTTTGATTGATTGCCCTGAGCACAACACCTATACTTTGACTAATTGCCCTGAGCACTAGAGATCTATCCATGGAATAAATTAGATCAAATATTACGCAAGGGGAAAATCAAAGAAGGGAGATATCACAGAGCCTTCTCACCTCACCAAGAACTAGTATCCTAATTTCATCAAATCAGTTGCACAGAAGTATCACAGATCTGTTAAAAACCGAGGAGAAAAGAAGAGAACAAATCAGAAGTGGAAGCAAGGGAAATTACTCAAAACTACTGAACTGAAGATGATTAACGAACCAAGGCAAACCACACGATCTGCTTATTCTCCTTCCTCTAGATTAGATGAGCAGTATAACTAGAACCCTAGAAAAAGAGGATGGGATGGGGCAGGAATCAAGAGGCAGGGGGAAGAGAGTTCACCTGCGAGGACGTCTCAAGGCCGGCGAGGTCGCCACTGGTGGCTGGCGAGGCGGCGGCGGCGACCAGGAGTCGCGAGACAGAGAGCGACGCCGACGGGGAAAGAAAATCACGAGTGGAGAGGTGTTTTTTATTTGCCCCGTGGATCAGCAGGGTTAGGGCCAAAAAGATACGGGGTTATTTCAGCCGTGGGGTATCCAAATTGTCACGCGGGTGAGAGAGGGGAGCAAGCTCACGGGTTTTGCTTCACCCGTGGAATGGCCAGGGATCCACGCGTGGATTGGGTCACCCAAACGAAGCCTGAATATCCGTCGCAGTCGCAGTCGAGATATTATAGGAAACGGATCAGGAACAGGAAATGCTCCTGTAGATATACATTACTGACGTGGGTATCGGTAGACTCGCTTATCCATGAGCCCCCGCGGTAACCATTAAGATTCAGGTCCCAGCTAGACCAAGAGAGAAAACCCCTCGATCTACTTCGGAGCTGAATTCGACCGAGGGATTCGTTCATATCGCGTAGCATTTTTTTTCTTTCTTTCTTTCTGTGAAATGCTGGAATATGAATATGCCCTATCATCTTCATCGTCGCAACATATGCGACGGCAACTCGCAACTTATTTCAAGGGAAATGCCGAAATCCTTGTTTAGTTTCAAAAAGCAACTCCCAGATTCACTATGCAAAAATAAGATTCTCCATCACATCAAAATGTCCTAACATGCATGGAGTACTAAATGTATATGAAATCAAAAACTAATTACACGGTTTTGTTGTACTCTGCGAGACGAATATTTTGAGCCTAATTAATCAATTTTTGGACAATTTCTCGCACATATAAACAAAATGCTACAGTGACGTAATGATTACCTAGTCGGACCCGATTCAGTGCCCCTATTCGGGATCTAAACGCGGCCGAAGTGAGAGAGTAGTAGGTCTCTCGATAGAAGATGTCGTTGTGCCGTTGCAACGAACAATGGCGCTGTCAATCGCTTCCAGGAACGTGTAGACAAGCGTCACAATGCCATTGATCTGCGTGCAAGGTCACCGAAGGCAATTACTGCTAGCTGACACGTTGACAGTGATTGTGCTGATCAAGTAATTGCAAACTACTCTACGTGCAGAAGAGGTACGATGAGAGGGAGAACAGGTCGCACAAAAAGCTGCGAGATCTCTGAAATACTCTCACGCAAAGGAACGGCCGGTGACTGCTCATCCAAGTTACACTGAACAAAAGTAAGCAGAAGACCCTTTTTATGGATCCAAGAGTTAATTGAAAACACGTCCCGTGGCCAGGATAGCTCATTCCAGGTACATACGCGTACGAAGCAATCCAAGCAAATCTTTTACGACTGGACGCACTCAGGCTTGCTGCCTTGCTGGCTTGTTTTTTTTTTCCAACGTGGTACAAACGGCCAGTACAAGCATATACCCGACACATCTCCATGTCCATGAGAAACTAGGAGCGTATTTGATTGCACGCCTATTTGGCATATGCATGCCACAATTGTGGCCGCCACGACTGAAGATAATGTTTGGTTGGTGAATAGATTTAGATATGCTACAGAAAACTGAGTGCTTACATGCACCGAATCTAGACGCGACTGTGGCACCGGAAATGTCCGCCACAAATTTGTACCACTGCTTGTCTGCCAAACACACTCTAAATTAGTAAATCATAATAATGGTATGCTATCAACGATCACGTTTTTTTACCATCAAGTTCTTTACATCAAAAGACCTAGATAGTCCGGTGACCAAGGAAAAAACCCAACTACAAGCAAGTCTTGGATCTCTCTTTTTTTTTAACTCGCTTCTGTTGTCTGTAATTATATTTTTAGATTAGAAATTCAATTCAGGTTTGTTATTCGTGGGCCTTCCTTTAACAACTTTTGCGGCCCAGGTATAGAAAAAATGGGCCAGAAATTTCTTCAGGGCTTCAGGCCATAGGTTAGACCCAGTAATGCATTTCGTAGTGAAAAAAAAGCCCAACTTTCAATGGGCCATGGTTAAGGAAACTTTCCTTTTGGGCCAGCCCTGGCAAAAGCGAAATTCCTTTCCAACCTCCTCTTTTTTTTTCCCCCGCACAAGAGGAGGAAAACGCCAAGAAGAAGAAGAACACGGTGACAATTTACAGCTGACAAATTCCAGGCCCTTCCCTTAAAAGATAAAGCAGCTAATTACCACTCTCCAAGTAGAATAAAATTCTACAAAATCAACCTACCAGCTACCAACCAAACCACTCTTCACGACACTACTCTTGTTCGATCACATCTCACCATGCTAATCTCTCTCATCCTCTCATTGCACTTACCGGCCTTCCGTGGTGAAGGAAATGGAAATGAAGTTCCTGGACTCATCTTCGGGGATATTGGCCAGCGCAGAGGCCCTCGTCGTGTTCGTGTCCGTGCCGAACGTGGTGGCGGTGTTGGCGTTGGAGCTGGAGGCACCGGTGGCCGACGCCGACGACGTTGATCCTGAAGCCGTCGTCGTCATCCACCGCCCCGTCCGGCCGTGGATCGCCGGCTTCCCCGGCTTGGGCAGCGTGAAAGAGTCGCTCGACAGGATGAGGTGCACACTGTGCATGTCCGGCCGGTCCGACACCACGGACTGGCAGCACAGCAGGCCGAGCTGGATGCACAGCAGCGCCTGCTCCGTGTCGGGGTCGGACAGAGACGGGTCCATGATCTCCAGGGACCGTCCTTCTTCGAACAGCTTCCATGTCTGAACAAAAGTTTCAGAAGATTCAGCACATCAGATGAACGATTGCTGTCAATTTTCAGTTTTTTTACTAACCAATACTGTTCAGGACTTCAGGTTATTATGCAGAGATGTTTCTCTTTGACAAGATGATATGAGATTCGTTCTGAGCACTTACGTGATTCAAGAGGTCGATCTTTTCGTCGTCGGCGTGCCGGACGATGTTCTTGCGCCCGCTGACTATCTCCAGCACCAGGATCCCGAAGCTGAAGACGTCAGTCTTCGTGGACAAGTAGCCGTTCATCGCGTACTCTGGAGCCATGTAACCACTGCGATCCATCACATACGGTATTTGCGCCGTGATAGGTCGTAAATTGAAGCGAGACGCCAAACGGAACGGTTTGAACTCACTATGTGCCGGAGATTCTGAATGTGTTCACGTGCGACGCGTCCTCCAGGAACAGCCTCGCCATGCCGAAATCTGCGATCTTTGGGTTCAGCTGGTCGTCCAGGAGCACGTTGCTCGCCTTGATGTCCCTGTGGATGATCTTCACCGGGGACTCCTCGTGAAGGTAGAGAAGGCCTCTGGCTAATCCGATGATTATCTGGTATCGTGTCGGCCAGTCGAGCTGCACACTTTTTTCCTTGTCTGAAAATATCCAAGGAACACATACAGTGAATGTTAGACAAAAGAACTCTCCTCCTGTATCTTACTATCTACTTTGTACTATATGTATGCTATTGGATTCAAGTATTACATCTATATTTGCCAATAGCATAGTTATGTCCAAGCTGTTTCTGCATCTGTTTACAATTTTTCACTGCATCTGTCTGGAGTTTCTATCCTAGATATCGATGTATATTTTATCTGAACATAAGATTTTCACTTCTCTATTCGGATTATTTTGTTTGTGTTAACAAAACTCATGTTTTCCGTTGGCATACTTTCAGATGACAAGAAATCTTCGAAGAAAGCGTCAATGGGCAGGACCACACACGTACGTCATAACTGATCTGACGTGATGCGTTGATCCTTTCAGATTAAGAAATCAAGCAACAACTTTTGACGCGGTTGAGGTCAAGGGAGCACTAGTACTTGGAAACGTGTTATATTGACATTCCAAAGCACACTTAAAAGGCCCTTTCGGAAAAAAGATATCAAACTTAAAGACCTGACATCACCTGAATGACTTTGCACAGCCACGGATTCGATGCTTCAAATATTAATAGCTACTCTTACTCTTTGAATATGACCTTGACATACAACCACCTCATGACCGACTCTGTTGTCGCGCATAGTTCTATTGTCCTGAACTCTGAAGTCTGAACAATGAAATACCTAGGGCAATTGAACCAGTCCAACACTGCAATTTACTGAAGTACTCTAACTAGTAACTGTGATGTTTATATCATCATATGCTAGCAGAAAAATATAATTTGGCAGCAGTAACATAGCACGGTGACAATTGACAATCAATTATGAGCAAGCGACACAACCCAAAACTAAAAGCAGAGGAGTTCATTACTGAAGAGGATGTGGTCGAGGCTGCCATTGGGGAAGTAGGGGTAGACGAGCATCTTCTGGCCGGAGGAAGCGCAGCAGCCAAGCAGAGACACCAGGTTCCGGTGCTGCACCTTGAGCAGTAGCCTCACCTCGTTCAGGAACTCGCGCACGCCTTGCCGTGACCCCATCGACAGCTTCTTCACGGCGATCTGCTGGCCGTCCTGCAGCACACCCTGGAGATGGATGCGTTTAATCGAATAGGAGTTAGTGATGCAGCAGCAGCAGCACGGAGCGCTGATGCGTCCACGTCACTGGAGTAATGACTGTGTGTACATGCAACTGAAAATTGACACGGATACAGTGCATTAGTGCAACATGACAAATAACCAACCACACGACGTTGAGAGTTCGTGCCCGTGTTGTGTTGTTCATCAGATTGCATTGTCCTGCTTAATAAGCAGGAGTACCAGTAAACAAGAAGCGGAATCATCTAGGACATGTTCACCGAATTCATCAATTGCTAATGAGGTTTCTGAAAATGCATGCAGTTGATTGTCTGCTTAAGCAGGTGGACTGACTGAACCTTGTGACATGATGAGTAGATAGTGGTTTGGCAGGTGAAGGGGAATAAAAAATCCGGAGCAACAAATCTCTCATTTTACCAACCAACGGAACTGTTGCAGGCTGCCAAGATAAACAAATTGCCAGGCTCCTATAACTACAGTGCAGTTAAATCAGTGAAGCAACCAAAGGAAACCTCCATCATTTGGAAGCACAATTAAGCGAGGGCTAAATCCCGTAACTGAGCGGAACGAAGTAGTACATGGGCTGGGGCTGGGCAGAGACAGAGAAGCGACGATCACATACCTTGTAGACGGGGCCGAATCCGCCGCGGCCGAGGAGATTGGAGTCGGAGAATCCATCCGTGGCGACCTCGAGCACGGGCAGGTCGATGAAGATGCTGAACTCGTCGGCCTCCTCCGCCCTCCCCGACGCGCCCGCCCCCGCGCCACCGCCGTTCTCGCCGGCGCCCGCGCCGCCGCCACGCTTCCTCCTCCCCACGCAGCACCCGCACGCCCACGCCCACGACCGCGCCGCGGCCGGCATGGTCGCCCGCCCGGTCGTCCGTCCGTCCGTCCGCCGCCACCCACCCTTGCAGCAGAGCTAACCAGAACCAACAAACCTCAGCAGCGGTCAGCGGCCGCGGCAGACAAGCAGAGGCCGGTCCAAGGCAGAGCGCTCCAGCCTGGGCCGCGCGACGCAAGCCAACAAATAGAGGCGGCCGAGGCCGAAGTCGAACACCTGCGCGCGCGCGCGCGGTCAGCGTAGCGGCGGGGCCTAGCTTGCGAGGCGGCGTGCGTGACCAGCGGCCGCGGCGTGCCAGCCAATTCCTGGTGCTACTGGCGGCGACCGGTGAGCCGGCGGGACTGGAAATTCCACGGGAACGTCCAACGTACGGTGATGGCGATCGGTGGACGTGCGTGTAGGTGTAGGTCGTCGCTGTCGCCAACACGCAACGCAAGCGCGTCGTCCCGGCCGTCGCGCCGGTCGCTCGCTGACTAGTAGCCGCCTGCAGCGGTAGCTGTAAATGGAGAGACCCCGTTCATCTGCGTGGGGCGATGTTGGCTTCCAGCCGGACCCTGTATCGTAGTCGTAGAGCCGGGTCGTCGTCGCTTGCATTGGCCTGGGCGCCTGGCTGGCTGGCTCGCGGCTTGCTCGGGGTTCCGGTTCCACTCGTCTCACCTGGTCCGCGGAACGGGCGGTGCGTGCGGTCAATGTCCGGAGCAAGCTTTTTTCTCGAGAGTTGGGGCGCGTTTGCTTCTCACGCTGCGCTTGCCTCGCCTTGCCTTGCGCTGCTGGCACAAGCAACGAAGCGCTTGCCCAGGCAGGAGAGCCAATTTGACTCTCTCGTAAGAGCAAGCTAAATCTTGCCGGCTCAAGCCCCAAGACGTCAAAGCGAGGCAACCGAACGTCTGCGGTCACTGTTTATCCTCGCTCGGTAAGGCGACACAGTGCCAAGCAAAACAACCAAACACGCCCTTGGTTGACGCGACCCGGGCTGTGTCTGTCGTCGCGATCATATCCTTTTCGTTTGTTGACAAGGAAGCCCTCTGCTCTCTCAGGTGGATGGTTGGTTTGTTGGTTAGCGCGGACTGGAGAGCAAGCCAAGGCGAGCGCGAGGAAGCTTCCTTCCTGTCGAGCCAGGAGGGGCGCAAAGGCAAAGGTATTCATTCGCCGGCTCACGGAAGCTATGGGCCTGTTTTGTTAGTGTATGGGCTCCCGATTGCATGCTGTCCATTTCTGTTGTTGGGCCGCAGGGGAATCCACCTCTAGCTACTCTACTCTTCTTGGTGCTCGTTGCGCTCTTTTTGCCTCGTACCGATGCTTCACAAATTTTCTCCTCTCCTCCACCACGCAGCCGGGCGGCGCCTTTTATAGTGCAGCTGGCAGCGCCTCAACGGCGTCATCCTGATCCCCGCAGGCATGGCCTTGATTGCCTCGCGTGAATTGCATGCCTTAGAGTTACAGAACTTTTGGCTTCGCACTCCTTGGACATCTGTTGCTGCTGCTTGGACCGATGCGGCTTCAGCGGCAGCTCTGACTCCATTATGGAGACAGACTTGAGGCCGGCTCCTTCGGCGTAGTTTTATTAAACAAGCGCCGAGTATTGCATGCTTTTGAGGATATTTTATTTACATTTACAGCATTCGGAATATGCATAAGCATTTATTCGAGAAAATATATTTGCGGTGATCTTGCCAGGACATACGTTGCGTACCACGCTAGAAGATTTGGTAGTATCACTACCAAATCTGATATACGGGGTATCTTCTCACGCTCAATTATCGTGAGAATATTAATATGCTTTGGCGAAATTTTTGCAATATCCGGATTTTCATCCATATTTTGGTAATATTTAGATTTATTTGATATTCTGACCTCAGCCTCAAATATTCATATTATCATCTTGATTTTTGTCATCTTCCATAGTATCATCTACCATTGGAAAGTCATATTTTTCATTGAATTCCTTTTTGAGACATTCAAAATTTTCTTTCATTTCTTCGTTTAGCTCGATCAGTATTTGATTCTTTAATTCTTGTTTGACTTCTTGTATAATTTGATTCTTTATTTCTTTCTTCCATTCAGGAGATATACTTTCAAACTTCTCTATAATTTTTCAATCTAGATATTCACCATTAAATGGATCAATCTCCTTCTGAGCACCTTTCTTATATGAAGGCCTATTTGATCTTTCTTCTTTAATATTAATTAGAGTGTTTTGCTGCATGATATCTTTGTTTTTTGCCATCTTAGATTTTTATATATATTCTTTAGCTATGAATTCAATATGGTAGTTGATACCAAGCATTGCCCTTGTCATATTTAGAGCGTCATCTATTTCTGTATATTTCTTACTTGATATTCCAACTCCTTCTACTTTAGCATCCATCTTCTGGAATATTATTTTTTCAAATGTAACATATAGTCCTCGTTTTGTTCCTTCATATATCACATATATTGGTCTTTGCTGAACTGATTCAGTAGCATTTGATATTGATAGCTTGCTATTTATTGGATTAAAATATTCAACAACACTATTGAGTATTGAGAGCAGATATCTTTTCTTCTCTTCTATTATTATATTATTATATTGGTACCTGTGGGATATGGGTGGGTCGGGTGGGTTCTCAGATTAGATCTAATCTGAGGTTTTCTTAGGGCGCGCCTCCACGCTTGCAGGGAAGACGACGCCAGATCGATCTGCCATCAAGCCAACGGTGTTTTCGAAGTGAAAAAGCTCACCAATCTGCCCCTACCTGGCGCGCCAACTGTCGGACCTTAGGACCGGCAATCCACCTGGGGGTACCCGAGTAGTTGATTTGTAGGAGGGGCGATTGATGAACTAGTGACTTGATGGTACACATGAGGCACAAATTTAGACAGGTTCGGGCTACCCGGAGGTATAATACCCTACGTCCTGTGTCGGTGGTGGTGTTTGTATTGCTGTATTCGGATGATCTCAGATGGTTTTCGGCGTGTCGCCTCTAGGGACCCCTGCCCTCCTTTATATATCCAGGAGGCAGGGTTACAGTATGAGTATTTTCCATACGAGATTATTTACAACGTGGGAGTCCTAGTAGGAGTCTGCTAGGACTCGGTTTTCTTTGGGCCGTGCGCCGCCACCCTCGGTGATGGGCCCTAGGGTACCCATATCCCACAATACCAGAAATTGTCAAGTATGCATTCTTGAACTTGAACTTATATGAATTTGGAGGAAACACTCGGAACATACTTGACAATTTCTGGTACCAATATAATAATATAATAATAGAAGAGAAGAAAATGGATATCCGCTCTCAATACTCAATAGCGTTGCTGAATATTTTAATCTAATAAATAGCAAGCTATCAATATCAAATGCTACTGAATCAGTTCAGCAAAGGCCAATATATGTGATATATGAAGGAACAAAACGATGACTATATGTTACATTTGAAGAAATAATATCCCAGAAGATGGATGCTAAAGTAGAAGGAGTTGGAATATCAAGTAAGAAATATACAGAAATAGATGACGCTCTAAATATGACAAGGGCAATACTTGGTATCAACTACTATATTGAACCCATAGCCAAAGAATATATACAAAAATCTAAGATGGCAAAAAACAAAGATATCATGCAGCAAAACACTCTAATTAATATTAAAGAAGAAAGCTCAAATAGGCCTTCATATAAGAAAGGTGCTCAGAAGGAGATTGATCCATTTAATGGTGAATATCTAGATTGAAAAATTATAGAGAAGTTTGAAAGCATATCTCCTGAATGGAAGAAAGAAATAAAGAATCAAATTATACAACAAGAAGTCAACCAAGAATTAAAGAATCAAATACTGATCGAGCTAAACGAAGGAATGAAAGAAAATTTTGAATGTCTCAAAAAGGAATTCAATGAACAATATGACTTTCCAATGGTAGATGATACTATGTGTCGGTGCTGAGATTGGCCGCCCAACCTCAGTGCCACACAGAATGCGCTGTGTCCCGTCCCCTGACGGTTGATGCAAGAGCTAGCACGATGACACAAGAGTTTATCTTGGTTCCGGCCGCGGGGCCGTACGTCCAGCAGATTGTGCTCGCGGCACTATACTATCTTGCACCGAGGTGCCTGTAGTGGGGGGGGGGGGCTACAAGCACGACGGGAGAGGAGAGGAAGTCTCCAAGTCCCTGAAAATGGGTGTGAAAGTGATTGAGGAGAGTGCCAATATCGTGGAAGGCGGTGATCGTGTGCGTCTGTTTTCTCTCTCGCCCCCTTCCTCCTTTTATAGGCCAAGGAGAGGGGGGGCCTACAAGTACAAGTACAGTGTGTGCTACAGGGGCGCGCACTGGAGAGCATGGCACCGGGCGTGCGGTCGTCCTTGACCCTGACACGGGATTTATGGCGAGCTCCGGCTTCTGCGGGTGTCACGGCCGTCCCTGTGCTTGTCCTGGAGTGGTTTCGAGGGGCGGTGCCGCCGTAATCCGCGCAAAGCCGTCCGCCGCTGGTTTGTTCGAGGGCGTGGCAGATGGGGAAGGACAGGAGTTGGCGGCACAGGGGTTGGCATGGTGGTTGCTGTTGACCACAGTGCGCGGCGTGCCCGGTTTACCGGGGAATGGCCGAGAGTTGGTGGATTTGACCCGGCGTTCGTCATCACCGGGCCGCGCCTGACCGGTGTCCGTGCTCGGTCGCTGCTCATATATTCGTTCGAGGGTTCTTCATGCCCATTCGAGGGCTGCACCGGGAGGGGAAGGACGGGAGCAGGTAGAATAGTGGTGCGGAATGACGCCTGCAAGTCTGCACGGGGCCTTGCGCAGCGCCGCATGCGTCCGCACAGTAGCGGTGAGGACGCATAGTGACCGGAGCAGGTAGAACAGCGAGCTCTGCGGTGTCAGCGGCGCGGCGTGGGGAGAGATCGCCCTTTGACTTCGGCGCCTGCCCGATGGGGCGGGCATTAAATGCCGTTGTCGGGCGGGGCGCCGGGGCACGCCGCGTCGAGTAGAGGGGTGGCCTCGAGCGAGGCGGAGTTGGCTCGCCTGCTTGAGGGGGTGCGCGGCCCTCGAGCGAGGCGGAGTTGGCGTTGCGCCTGACCCGGGGGGTCTGGGTCCCTCGAGCGAGGTGGAGACGGGGGTCGCCACTTGGGTCCCCTCGACAGGCGAGGTCGGACGGCTGTTTTGGGCCGTGATAAGTTGTGACGGGCCGCGCTGCTTTGGTGGCCCTTTCGGGCTGCTGGTGATTCGGCCCTCTGTGGTTAACGTTTTTTGAGGGTGGTTACCCCGATGGTTAGTGGACCCCCTAGGTCCGTCCCCGACAGTAGCCCCCGAGCCTCTGCCAGACTAAGGGTCAGTCGGGCAGAGGCTGATGGTTTGCGGGATCGTTCCCGGGCATTCTGCGGGGGTTACTCCTTCTTGATTACGCATGTTCTTCCGTGGGGGCGCGCGAGCGCACCCGCGGGTGTAGCCCCCGAGCCTTTGGAGGAGTGAGTTCACTCGTGCAAGGGCTTTGACTCCCGAGGGTTGTGTTAGTCGCTCCCCATTTGACGTGGTGGATTGCGGGGATGATACCGATTTATACGGAACTCGGGGGGCGGGTCCTGCACGGCTTCGACGTGTTTCGCGCATAGGAGGAGGAGGATATGCTGCAAGGAGCCCCCAAGCCCCTGGCCCGAGCGGAGGCGATCAGGGGGGCTCTTGTCTTTGAGTTACGACCCTCGCTTCCCCTTCGCGGGGGAGAGGGGTGAGGTCATTCGTGTAACCCTCGAATTGGGCCGCGTACACGGATGCCTCGGTGAGCTGCTAGCGGGTAGTTCAAGTGGACGCCCGTGCCCCGTTCGCTAGGGGTCGGCTCGTGGTCCGGAGACTCGTCCATAAGAGCGCTTGCAAAGGTTTGCTAGGTAGGGCTCGGCCCCCTTCGATGGAGGCTGAGGGCGCGGAAGCTCTCTCTCGATGGGATCCCTCGTCTAGCTGCCCATGTCTGGCCTTGAACACAACAGGGGCGTCCCCAAACTTCGCGTTCGGGGTAAAGTCCGTTGAGCACGCCCGAATCGTCCCTGACTCTGTTGATCCGGAGCGCCTGTCGAACCCTTTCGCGGGCCAGGCTTCGTACTCCTGATCAGTGGGGCCTTGCGAAAGGTGCAGGTCGCCCTCGAGCCGCGGGCTCAAGCATGGGTTGGTCGAGCGTGACTTGCAGCCTTCGCATCGCTTAATCTGGGGCGCCCGTCGAACCCTTTCGAGGTCTGGGCTTCGAGCCCCTGATTAGTAGCACCCCGCGCCTCGGGGGGGGGGGGGGGGCGTCGTTGTCTTACCTTGGAAGGAACCCTTCCGTTCGGTTGTTGACGTTTCGGTTTGCGGGCCTACGCGCGACCGCTGGCGGGCGTGGTCGTGGCTGACATGGCACGGAGTGGGCGAGGTGGGCGTAGTGGGCGCACCTTTTTAGGCGGAGTTGGCGTGCGCCGGGGAGAGGCGAGGCGACGGGCGGTCAGGCGCCGCTGCCGCGTCGTTTCGTTTTACTGTGCCGCAGTAAATGCCGCCGCTCACGCGTGCCGTTCTCCGGGGAAAGGGGAGGTGGCCCCTGGTTGTCATTGATGCGCCACGCGCGCCGGGCCTGTCGCCAATGGTTTTGTGTGCCGCGGCGGGGATGAACTCGCTCCCTCCCTTATAAAAAGGAAAGCGGGGGGAGGGGATTACTTACCTTCGCCATTCCCCACACCAGCTCGCGCCTCCGCCTTTCTCTCGCTTCCGAGTCCGCTTGCTGCTCTATCCTCGTCCTGCCCGCCTTCGTCGCCTTTGCTCCCCGCTCCGCCGTGGTGTTGACCCACTACGACATCGACCTTGCGGCGGTAGCGCGCGGTTATTTTATCGACGCAGACCTGGATGACGGCGCCGCCCTTGCTGCTCTCGACGAGGCCGATGACAGTGCCGAGGACGCCGCCACAGCGCTTGCCGCCAAGTTCGGGCGTGAGCTTTTTCCTGGCGAGGATGAAGATGAAGATGCGCGCGCTGACATCGGGCTCGAGGCCGTGGCTGCCCCCGAAGCCGAGGCTGATCCTGAAGCCGACGCCGTGGCGTCCCTTGAGGAGGCCATCGCCTCGGTGCGCCGTGATGACGATGGTCCTGGGGCCCTCGCGTCGGTTCCTTCGACTGTCGCCACCGAGGCCGCCGCCCTGGGGGGTCTTGACACTGCCCCCGCGCCCCCGCAGGAAGGTGAAGCCTGAAAGGTTCAGGCTTAGAGATCCAGATGTATCTTAGTTTTTAGGAGACTGACTCTGTACATAAACTAAGTTTGAATTTCGATTGTGCACTTCGAACTTGTTTGATTGTTCTATTGTGCTATTCTTGGCTTGGAGAGATTTTGGCCGGGTATTTTGAATCTGCGAGTAATTAAGGCGTGGAGTGAAGAGGGAGATGCCGTATCCCTTCGAGGGCGTAGGCGGTCTCACGGCTCAGCCGGCTCAGGCTTTAGTTAGCGCGCGCCCCGCATCTTTCTAAGCGTTCTGAGTTTTAGCACAATTTTAAAATTGGGACGAATAGGGGGGTAAACCCTCCTGCAGCCCCCGAGGGGGGCTTGGCTCTATCGAGACTAGGTCGAGGATAGGACCAAGTCCCCCTTGTTCATGCTGTTAGTAACAATGTTTCCATGTTTTTCGCAAACTTTTCATTGTTGTTGGCTAAGAACATGAAGTATTTACAAGGAATGCTGAGAATTTTAAGGATAGAAGCGATGTAGCTGTTGGATGTTCCAGGCACTGGTGAAGGTCTCGCCCTTCTCGTTTGCCAGCTTGTAAGTGCCAGGCTTGAGGACCTTGGCGATGATGAATGTTCCTTCCCATGGTGGAGTGAGCTTGTGGCGCTCTCGATTGTCCTGGCGCAACCTTAGCACCAGGTCCCCTTCGTGAAGGTCTCGACGCTGCACCTTCTGAGCTTGATACCGCCGGAGTGATTGCTGGTAGCGTGCCGAGTGAAGCAACGCCACGTCTCGAGCCTCATCTACCTGGTCCAGCGAATTCTCGTGGTTCCGCTGGTTTTGTTCTTCTTGGTAGGCCTTGAGCCTCGGAGACCCGTACTCCATGTATGTTGGGAGGACGGCCTCGACGCCGTAGACGAGGAAGAACGGGCTGAAGCCTATGGCCCTACTTGGGGTTGTCCTGAGACTCCAAATCACCGATGGCAGCTCAACTACCCATTTCTGGCCAAACTTGTTTAGCTTGTTGAAGATCCTTGGCTTCAGGCCTTGTAGTATCATGCCGTTGGCACGTTCTACTTGGCCGTTTGTTTGTGGATGTGCTACGGCCGACCAATCTACGCGAATGTGATGGTTGTCGCAGAACTCCAAGAATTTCTTGCCGGTGAACTGGGTGCCGTTGTCGGTGATGATTGAGTTGGGTACCCCGAATCGGTGGATGATGTCGGTGAAAAACAACACGGCCTGCTCAGATCTGATGCTGGTGATGGCCCGGACCTCGACCCACTTCGAGAACTTGTCGATGGCCACCAACAAGTGGGTGAAGCCCCCGGGCGCTGGGCGGAAAGGTCCCACGAGATCCAACCCCCAGACCGCAAAAGGCCATGTTACGGGGATGGTCTGTAGGGCGTGCGCTGGGAGGTGCGTCTTTCGTGCGTAAAATTGGCACCCTTCGCAGGTGCGCACGACTTCGTTCACGTCAGCTACGGCGGTAGGCCAGTAAAAGTCTTGCCGGAACGCGTTACCCACGAGGGTACGCGGCGCCTCGTGGTGTCCGCACACCCCGGCGTGCATGTCGCGGATCAACTGCTTTCCCTCGGGGACGGGGATGCATCACTGCAGAATTCCTGAGGCGCTGCGTTTATACAGCTCGCCGCCGACCGAGACAAAGGTCTTGGCCCTTCTGGCGATGCGGCGCCCCTCGGTCCGGTCCGAGGGCAGCTCCCCGCGGTTGATCCACGCGAGGTATGGGCTGCGCCAGTCTTGCGGTCGTGTGTCCACGTCGATTTCCATGGCCTCGGCCAAAGAATTTCCAACGTCGAGGGCTTCGAGCCCCTCTTTCGAGGGGTCCTCTTCCATGGGCTCGACCCCCTCAGCCCCTGAGGGCGTCTTGAGGGCTCCGGCCCTTTGTTCGAAGTTGACGGAGGGTTGGTCGAGGTCGCGGGCGAAGACGTTCGGAGGAACGGTGACTCGCTCTGACGCGATCTTGGCCAGCTGATCTGCTTCCTCGTTGTATTTGCGCACGATATGGTTCAGCTCGAGGCCATAGAATTTGTCCTCGAGGCGGCGAACCTCGTTGCAGTACACCTCCATCTTTTCGTCGCGACAGCTAGCGTTCTTCATGACTTGGTCGATGACCAACTGAGAATCTCCCCGGACGTCGAGGCGTTTGACGCCAAGGTCAACAGCGATGCGGACCCCAGCGAGGAGGGCTTCATACCCCGCCATGTTGTTCGACGCCGGGAAGTGCAAGCGAACCACGTATCGGATGTGCTCCCCGAGGGGTGAAACGAAGAGGAGGCCCGCGCCTGCCCCAGCTTTCATCACTGACCCGTCGAAGTACATGGTCCAGCACTCGGCTTGGATCTGTGGCGGTGGAAGTTGGACGTCGGTCCACTCGGCGACGAAATCCGCTAAGGTTTGCGATTTTATCGCTTTTCGTGGCGCGTAGGAGAGAGTTTCTCCCACGAGCTCCATCGACCACTTCGCTATCCTACCCAAGACGTCCGGGTTGCGGACTATCTCCCCAAAGGGAAAGATGAGACCACGGTGACCGGGTGGGCCTCGAAGTAGTGTCGCAGCTTTCGTCGCGCGAGCACTACAGCGTAGATTAGCTTCTGAATCTGTGGGTACCGCGCCTTGGTCTCGGTCAGCACCTCACTGACGTAGTACACCGGCCTATGGACCGGCAGAGCGTGTCCCTCCTCCGTCCTTTCCACGACGATGACGACGCTGACAACTTGCGTTGTCGCAGCCACGTACAGGTAGAGGGGCTCGCCGTTCTGCGGCGGCGTGAGGATTGGTGCGCGTACGAGCGACGCTTTTAGCCCATCGAGGGCTTTTTGGGCTTCGGGGGTCCATGAATAGCGTTCGTGCTTTTTTAGGAGCCGGTACAAAGGTAAGCCCTTTTCACCAAGTCGAGAGATGAAACGGCTGAGAGCCGCGAGGCAGCCCAATACCTTTTGCACCCCCTTGAGGTCCCGAATTGGCCCCATCCATTCCAGGGCCGAGACTTTTTCGGGGTTGGGTTCGATGCCTCGTTGGGAGACAATGAAACCCAACAGCATGCCCCGCGGCACCCCGAATACGCATTTCTCCGGATTTAACTTTACCCCGTTTGCCCGGAGGCAACCGAATGTGATTTGCAAATCGTTTACCAGATCGTCCGCCTTTCTGGTTTTCACAACGATATCGTCTACATATGCCTCAACGGTCCGCCCGATGTGGCTTCCGAAAACGTGTTGCATACATCGCTGGTATGTAGCTCCGGCGTTTCGGAGGCCGAACGGCATAATGACGTAGCAAAACATGCCAAACGGGGTGATGAAAGAAGTCGCGAGCTGGTCGGACTCTTTCATCTTAATCTGATGATAACCGGAATAAGCATCAAGAAAGCATAGCAATTCGCACCCAGCAGTGGAGTCTACTATCTGATCTATTCGAGGCAAAGGGAATGGAACCTTTGGGCATGCTTTGTTTAAACCGGTATAATCTACGCACATACGCCATTTTCCGTTTTTCTTCCTAACTAGAACAGGATTAGCAAGCCAGGTTGGGTGAAATACCTCCTTGATGAACCCGGCCTGCAGAAGCTTGTGCACCTCCTCCCCGATGGCGCGGCGCTTTTCCTCGTCGAACCGCCGCAGTCGCTGCACCACCGGCTTGGAGCGAGACTGGATGTCAAGGCAGTGCTCGGCGACCTTCCTCGGAATACCCGGCATGTCCGAGGGTCTCCACGCAAAGATGTCGGCGTTGGCGCGGAGAAAGTCGACGAGCACTGCTTCCTATTTGGGGTCGAGGGTGGTGCTGACCCTCAACGCCTTGCCCTCGGGGGCATTGGGGTCGAGGGGCACCGCCTTGGTGTGCTCTGCAGCCTCGAAGGTGCCTGCGTGCCTTTTGGCGGAGTCGACGGCCTCGTTCGCCATCTTTTCCAAGTCCGCCACTAGGGTCTCGCTGTAGGCGAGCGCATCCGCGCCCTCGACGCACTCGACGTCACACGCGTAAGCATGCTCGTACAACGATCCCACGATGATGACGCCCTTTGGCCCCAGCATCTTCATCTTGAGGTAGGCGTAGTTGGGGACCGCCATGAACTTGGCGTAGCACGGACGCCCGAGAATGGCGTGGTACGCTCCTGGGAATCCCACCACCTCAAAGGTGAGGGTCTCCCTCCGAAAATTGTCGGGAGTGCCGAAGCAAACGGGTAGGTCGATCTGCCCGAGGGGTTCGACCCGTTTTCCCGGTGCGATGCCGTGGAACGGCGCCTTGCTTGGCCTCAGCTGGTTCGTGCCGATGCCCATGAGCTCTAAGGTGCGGAGGTAGAGGATGTTGAGGCTGCTGCCCCCGTCCATCAGCACCTTGGAGAATCGTGTGTTGCCGATGACGGGGTCGACGACAAGTGGGTAGCGCCCCGGATTCGGGAAATAGTCCGGGTGGTCCTCACGGCCGAAGGAGATGGTCTCGTCTGACCAGGCGAGGTAAGTTGGCGTCGCGGGGTGAATGGAGAAGACCTCTCGGCGTTCACGTCTTTGCTCCCGGGACGTCACGTTCATTGTGGGGCCCCCTACGATGAAGAAGACATTCTCCACATGGGGGAACTCGTCGTTGCCGCCATCACCCGTACCCTTCTTCGGGTCATCCTCCTTCGGGAGGTGCGCTTGTAGTAACCCTTGATCATCTCGCATTGTTCGAGGGTGTGGCTGACAGGGCCCTTATGGTACGGGCATGGCTTCTTCAGCATCTCATCGAACAGGCCTCCCCCCAGAGGAGGGCCTCGAGGGCCTTTGCGGCCTCGCTCGACCGCGAGGGCCTCGTCAGAGTCCTCGCCCTGCTGCTGCTGCGCGGCTTGCCGGGGCTTCTTGCCTTTGCCACCTCGTTTCTGCTTTTTAGCTTTTCCCTTGGACTTGCTGCCCTCCGCGGGCAGCTCCTCTGCGCGCTTCCCCTTGGTCTTGCCGTCAAAAATCGCCCCAATAGCCTCCTCACCAGAGGCGAAGTTGGTAGCGATGTCGAATAGCGCGTTGACGCTGGTGGGATGGTTTCGCCCAAGCTCGCGCACCAGCTCCCGACAAGTCGTGCCTTCAAGGAAGGCGTGGATGATTTCAGAGTCCCCCACGCTCGGGAGCTCGGTGCAGCGCTTGGAGAAGCGGCGGATGAAGTCTCTCAGCGGTTCGTCGGCCGCCTGCCGGCACCCGCGCAGGTCCCAGGAGTTTCCGGGGCGCACGTACGTGCCCTGGAAGTTACCCACAAACATCCTGACCAGGTCGTACCAGTCGTGGATCTGGTTCGCGGGTAGGTGTTCGAGCCATGTCCGCGCCGAGTCCGCGAGATGAAGCGGAAGGTTGCGGATGATCATAGCATCGTCGGTGGCCCCACCCAACTGGCAAGCCAGGCGGTAGTCATTGAGCCACGTCTCGGGTTTCGTCTCGCCCGAATACTTGGTAATGGAGGTCAGCTGACGAAAGCGCGGCGGGATGGCGGCCGAACGGATCTTCCGGCTGAACCCAGGGTTTCCCGGGGGTTCCGGCGTCGGGCTTTTGTCCTCCTCGCTGTCGTAGCGACCCCCTCATCGGGGGTGCCTACTGCGGGGAGGTGCCGCGTCCTACCTCTTTTTGTTCAGGACGTTGCGAGGCGGTGATCGTCTGTTTTCTCTCTCGCCCCCTTCCTCCTTTTATAGGCCAAGGAGAGGGGGGGCTATAAGTACAAGTACAGTGTGTGCTACAGGTGCGCGCACTGGAGAGCATGGCACCGGGCGTGCGGTCGTCCTTGACCCTGGCAGGGGATTTATGGCGAGCTCCGGCTTCTGCGGGTGTCACGGCCGTCCCTGTGCTTGTCCTGGAGTGGTTTCGAGGGGCGGTGCCGCCGTAATCCGTGCCCAGCCGTCCGCTGCTGGTTGGTTCGAGGGCGTGGCAGATGGGGAAGGACAGGAGTTGGCGGCACAGGGGTCGGCATGGTGGTTGCTGTTGACCACAGTGCGCGGCGTGCCCGGTTTACCGGGGAATGGCCAAGAGTTGGTGGATTTGACCCGGCGTTCGTCATCACCGGGCCGCGCCTGACCGGAGTCCGTGCTCGGTCGCTGCTCATATATTCGTTCGAGGGTTCTTCACGCCCATTCGAGGGCTGCACCGGGGGGGAGGACGGGAGCAGGTAGAATAGTGGTGCGGAATGACGCCTGCAAGTCTGCACAGGGCCTTGCGCAGCGCCGCATGCGTCCGCACAGTAGCGGTGAGGACGCATAGTGACCGGAGCAGGTAGAACAGTGAGCTCTGCGGTGTCAGCGGCGCGGCGTGGGGAGAGATCGCCCTTTGACTTCGGCGCCTGGCCGATGGGGCGGGCATTAAATGCCATTGTCGGGCGGGGCGCCGGGGCGCGCCGCGTCGAGTAGAGGGGTGGCCTCGAGCGAGGCGGAGTTGGCTCGCCTGCTTGAGGGGGTGCGCGGCCCTCGAGCGAGGCGGAGTTGGCGTTGCGCCTGACCCGGGGGGTCCGGGTCCCTCGAGCGAGGCGGAGACGGGGTCGCCACTTGGGTCCCCTCGACAGGCGAGCTCGGATGGCTGTTTTGGGCCGTGATAATCTGTGACGGGCCGCGCTTCCTTGGTGGCCCTTTTGGGCTGCTGGTGATTCGGCCCTCTGTGGTTAACGTTTTTTGAGGGTGGTTACCCCGATGGTTAGGGGACCCCCTAGGTCCATCCCCGACACTATAGAAGATGACAAAAATCAAGATGATAAATCTAAATATTACTAAAATATGGACAAAAATCCGAATATTCCAAAAATTTCGCCAAAGCATATTAATATTCTCGCGAATATCAATAATTGGACGTGGGAAGATATCCCATATATTAGTATTTGATAGTGATACTACTAAATCTCCGAGCGTGGTAAGTAATGTATGTTCCGGCAAGATCACCACAAATAATTTTTCTCGAATCAATGCTTATGAATATTTCTAATGCTTGTAAATGTAAATAAAATATCTTCGGAAGCATGCAGTACTTGTGTTTGCTTGAATAAAACTACGCCGAATGAGCCGGCCTCAAGTCTGTCTCTATAATGAAGCCAGAGCTACCGCTGAAACCGCATCGATCCAAGCAGCGGCAGCTGTTCAAGAAATACGAGGCCAAAAGTTCCGTAAGTCCGAGGCATGCAACTCACGCGAGGCAATCAAGACCATGCCTGCGGAGATCAAGATGACGTCGCTGAAGTGCTCCTGGCTGCATTATAAAAAACGCCGCTCGACTGCATGATGGAGGAGAGGAAAAAAATTGTGAAGAATCAGCACTAGTCAAGAAGAGCGCAACGAGCACTAAGGAGAATAGAATAGCTAGCAGCTCCAGTCTCTGTATACCACTGTACAGTATTTAGCCCAGAGTGCGTCCGTTGTAACGTATGCGAGTTGAGGTAAGCTTTCTCACGTTCTTGGGGCTTCCTGAAAGAAAAAAATCGCATGTAAACTCGCTCGTATCTTAATGAAGTAGCTAAAATCGTATGTAAACCCACTGGTGTCTTAATGGAATAGAATAGCTCCCTTTTGTGATCCATATGTCCGTCGTTTATGTTCGTACGTGGCGCGAGCGCCTACGCCATGAACCTTATAGGAGAAATCTCCATGTTTGATGCTCTCATTGAAGCCCAGAGAGTGACTTGTTGGAGAGCCGTGTCCGTGGAGAAGTGTTGCCTTCGGATGAAAGGGCCTAGGAAGACGGTAGGATCCCGCGCCGTATCGGCCGTGTCCGTAGATATGCGGAAAAGCGAGGGGTGCAGCTTGCATATGCATGCGTACCGCCGCGGCTGATTGCTGCGCCGTCATGATGGCACTGATGCCTGGATGATGATGCACACGCGCAGACGCTGGCGATTAAGCTAACTAGCTAGCTGGTTTTATGTACGCACGCGCGTGTGCACCAAATGACTACTCGGACAAAAATATATATGTCGCCTAGCATAGCTCACCTCTGACATCATCATCATCAGTTCGAAGGCGAATGGCGCCCATGTCGTCTCGTCGTCGGGGACGACGCGGCCGCTGCGGAGACCCCGCGGCGACGAGGAGCAGCAGGAGGAGGGCCGCCCCGAGCGAAGTCGTCATCATCAGTAGAATGGGAGCAAGGCCGGCCTCCCGTCATGTGTGGCTGCCTCAGTTCAGTAGTAGCTCCTGCTAGCGGCAGGGCGAGTGATCGAGGTGCGACATTAAGTAGCTCGAGAGGACCAATCCGAAAGCGACACCGAGACCAACACGCGGCGTGTTCGACCTAGCTGGGGACGAGCGGGCATGGACACGTAGTAACACAATTGAGTGCCCCGCCATCTGTCAGTGTCAGCGCTTCATGCATGGCTCAAGCCGTGGCAGCGTTTCACAGCCACCGTGTACCCTCTGCATGCCATGTGGCTGGCTGGACAAGAGCTTACGCATGCGACGGTAGAAACAAAATTGCGCACATGGGACAGGCCGGGCTAGCTAGCAGGATTACAATATTTGGTGATTGCATTATTTGACAGCAAGAGTACTCACCACTAAAATCGTGACATTTACAGAGAATTTTTTGAGTGGCCGAGAGGGATCAAACTCGTTACGGTTTTCTTTACCTAATGGCCGACTGTGTCGAGCTATAATAATAGATCAGCTTCTTGAGAGTTCAAACTAACTACCGACGAACCTTTCATCGACTAACAAAACAAGACTGTGTGTATAAAAAAAGAAAGGTCCCGTCAGCCACTTACCACCACCTCTCGACAATAGTGTCAGGTCTTGTAATCTGTAATTCAACCAGTTAAAGGCTGTTCATATCAGATTGGTCCCTGAGCACAGGATCGCGGAATTTCGCTGTGGGACTTTGACTCTCAAGATGGCAACAAGACAGTAATTCTCAGAAATTCAGTTCAGCCGTTTATATGAATTTGGCCCAAGTTAAAAAGCCCATAGGGCCCATACGGCCATCCTTCCTACTCCCACGCACAGATGATGCGTCCTTGTAACGTATGTTTTAGCATACACTAGCAAGAACGCACGTGCGCACGTTTAATAAAAACAATTCTTTTATTAACGATGAGGAGTCCTGATAGTTTTCATTTGTGTGTTTCGGAAAGTTGGCCAGAGACTTTATTAGTTACGAACTCGGCGATTCCACGCAAGGCGTGTTTTTTTTTCACGGACTGTTTAGTCAAACTCTTCCAGACAGGAGAGGTAATGTTTCAATGATTTGTGAGCCCATCGACCCTCGAAAGTTTTGGATTTTGTAGTACTAGTAGTCATGCACGCTCGACACGCGCGTGTTTTTAGAAACATAATAAACAAAATTATATATTCACAAAAAAATCTATTTAAAACAGTGTTGTACTTATAGTAAAATGCACATAGGACAAAGACTTATTTTAGATCCGGTGACCAATAATTTAACATCATACACATCAAAATTAACCAATAACTAAAACACACGGTCTATGTCAGAATTATTTTTATCCACTTCTAACTTTAATAAACTATAAAAAAATTATACACATGCTCAGTTTACCTTTGGCAGTGGACGGCAGTGGCAGGGTCACCGTGGGCACGGAGAGACATCAACATAATTGTCATGTTAAAATCCAATGTGGATCTAAAATAATAGTTATTGTCCTTTAAGCTTGAAGAAGCTGTAACTTAGCGTCTACAATTGTGGATCAACAACGGGTTTGGGAGGATCAATGTGGCAGTACCACATCTATTTTCTAACATCGTCGAGGCATGTACAATAGATTACAAGCGCGTATCAGACACGAGGGCTTCGGATAATATCTTATCTTGTTGAATACTATGGTGGATCAACAACAGGTTTGGGTGGATCAACGTGACAGTGCCACATCTATTTTTTAATATCGTCGAGGCATGTACAAAGGATTACAAGTAGGCACGAGATGCGAGGGCCTATAATGATATATTATCTTGTTGAATCCTATATTGATGGACACGTATAAATATATATGTCAGACGGACATATAAGATATATCAATTAGACATGCAATGTATTGACATAGAAGCTATTTCACGTTAAACTCTTCTAGATAGACTTCATCATTTTTAGTAGAGTATTAATTATAAATGGTAAATCACATGGATGGGCTTGGGCAGTATTTCACGTACGCGCTTGGGGCCTTGTTACTTCCCAAATTTCACCCTCAAATTCCACTATTTAAAAAGAAGGTTCGTATCACATCAAAATATCGACACATATATGAAGTATTAAATATAGATAAAATTAAAAACTAATTGCATAATTTTATTGTATTTTGCGAGACGAACATTTTAAGCCTAATTAATCAATGTTTGAATAATTATTAACAAATACAAATAAGATGTTATAATGACGTATTTAGTGCCGTATTTATGGTAAAGTGCTAAGTTTGTCGTATCTGAATTGGGATCTAAAGGGCTGGATCATGTTCTGCACTTCTGCTGCCACTCTCTAGCCTATCTATCGCTGCAGGCCTAGGTCCTTGCACACGTGAGACACCAGTTGATCGAGTAAGCTATGCAGTGGGCGTTTTCTCTTTTTTTTTTTTTGACGTACCGAGCTGGCCTGCTCGGGTTGGAGCCCCAGTTTTTTTTTTTGACGCACGCAGCCGGCCTCGCGTGAGAGTGGGAGACAGGAAGGAAAAACACGATGAATCTATCGGGACTCCCGAGGAAACACGACGACGCACGTCGGGAGGGCGGGATACGTGGGTGGGCACACGCGGCCGGGTAAGGCAGCGGACGGGTGATAAAATAAACGAAAAAGTCCAAATTACTCCCCTTAAATACCAAAGTTTAGATAACTCTCTAAAGTAATTCTTATTCAGTTTACCCTCAAACTATGTCATTTGGTTCAATTTACCCCTTAACATAATTTGTCTTTTTTGTTTCTCCATGCACAAGTAAAATTTAAAGTTTAACTTTTGCAAAATTATAATAGACAATATAAGACATGTTAAAAAATATATCATACTTTTTTTGTCACTGTTTTGATAGGGTAATATATTTAATAATAAAGTTATCCTTAAAATACAATATTAAATAGAAAGTAGTGATGAAAAATACGTAAAATATTTTCTAATATAGATCATGATGTTCAATACCTCCCTGCAAAGTCTCAAATTAAAATTCATCTTGTGCATGGAGAAACAAAAAAGAGAAATTATGCTAAGGGGTAAGTTGGACCAAATAACATAGTTTAGGGGGTAAATTAAACCAAAACATAGTTTAGAGGGTTATCCGGACTTTCGCTATACTTGAGGGGAGTAATTTGGACTTTTTCCTTAAAATAAAATTAGAAGGAGGTGGACTCACCCGTCCTTAATATAACTAGCAAATTTCCCGTGCGTTGCTAAGGTAAAATTACTAATGGGCTGCCTTACTAATAACATTATTTTTCTCGAATAGGTAAGGACATCGTTTCACGCATATGATGAGTGCAGGGTCAACACATGATATACAAGTCCCAAAGATTAGTCTTATAAATTCGCGGATGGTTGGTAAAATACCCATTTTTCGTGTTAGATTAGAGAATCAGCCCTGTTCACAGATAGACTTTCATTTCTACAATGATATAATGGTTAAACTTTTAATTCCATAGACGTACATTTATATATGTGCTTTGTTTGGATTTGACTGGCCTCACAAACTATTATTTGTCCCCATACATCATCGTCATCATCAAGTAGCTTGGGAGACACGAGAGGCAGGTGTTTCATTGCCACATGCATCGCCAAAGCTGCTGTCGGCAGTCCATGTATCAGAAGCCCACGGTGGTGGCTCAAGTTGATAGAAGCAGCTGATAGGCCCATGACACGTGAGAGTGGACGGCAAAGGATCCAGCACCTAGCGACGTATGAGTTCTGATCGGTTTTCTGCCCTCAACAAATTGGTTTCTCCCTGATTTTGGTTTCCAGGTGAGCTGACTCGGACACAGATGGTCGGACAACGGACCACAGAAACAAAAGACGACAGAACGGCACGAAGATTTTTACTTGCTTTATAATTAGGTATAGATATAGATTTTTTGTTCTGCTTTTGTTCTACTATTTTTGGGTCCACGAAAAGGCCCAACAGGTGGGGCCTCTGTGAGGGGTGAGTATGTTTTTTCAGGTAACAAAAGTTTCAATTCTACTGGATCCTCATAGTATAGATAATAGATAGATAGATAAATAGATAGATATAGACTAGTAGAATTTCCTTTCACCGAGTAACAGTCCTACAAAGTCCATCGTTTTTTCTCAATATACGCCGCGCCATCGAATCCGTCCTTATCACAATTCGCATTCGCAATAGCACATGAGTTACGCACAACATTACTATACAATTTTTTAAATTTATGATCTCTTCTACGCATTGGTTCGGAAAATAGAGATAGATAGAGAAAATAAACAGACTTGTACCTCTCTCCTAATAGTCTGAACTGCTACTTTAGTGTTCTGGCTGTTCTTAATCTGAACAACGTACATTACGACATGGAATTCAGTAATAGCAAGAAACCATGAATAGAAGTAAGGCACTTCATGCATATATAAACAGAGCAACTTTTGTGCGACCGGTGACATATGCCCCCCTCTATTCAGTTGTTGGATCTGATCTGCTTTTAGATTCGAGAAGCAGGTTAAAGCCGCGACCGCGTTGGGCACAATATGTTTTTCAATATGTAAAAAACTAAAAACCACAAATCTTTTCTTGGATCCAAGACTAATCATCATGACTGAGATTGCGGATGCGCACACCCAAGACGGCACCGTGTACATGAAGGGGAACACCACCATGAAGAAGGGTACCGGCAACTGGCATGCGTGCACCCGCATCCTGGGTGAGTATGCACACTTTGCTCGTTGTTGTCCATTTCTCTGCTTGTCGTCCACTAAAGCAAACACATGGTTCTTTAGCGAGCGAGTGCTTCAGGAGGCTGGCTTACTATGGCATGATCACGAACCTAGTGAATTACATGAAGACCCGCCTCGGCTAGGGGAACTCCATCGCCGCCAACAACATTACCAACTGGAGCGGGACGTGCTACATCACGCTACTCATCGGTGCCTTCTTTGCCGATGTCTACTTAGGCAGATACTGGACCATCGCGAGCTCCATGTTCACCTACATCATCATAAGTACTACCTGCCGAATAATAGACACACGCATTCATGTATGGTTTCTTTCTTCCCTATTAGCTAGCTATTGCCAGCCAAAAGATCATCTCACCCGTGTGCACACGGATTGATTATATTGGCCTAGTGCTGCTGACGATGGCGTCCTCGGTGAAGGGGCTGGTTCCGTCTTGTGACAAAGGGGTCTGTAACCCGACAGAAGTGCAAGCGACGGCTGTGTTCGTGGCCCTGTACCTCATCGTGTTGGGCTCGGGCGGGATCAAGCCCTATGCGTCCCCCTTCGGAGCCGACTAGTTCGGTGACAACGACGAGGGCAAGAAGCGAATCAAGAGCTGCATCTTCAACCGGTTCTACTTGTGCGTCAATGTCGGTGGTCTGGGTCCATGGTGCTGGTCTACGTGCAGATGCACGTCGGCTGGGACCAGGGCTTCGACATCCTCGCCATCACCATGGCCATAGCCATTGTTAGCTTCTTCATCGACACGCCAGTGTACAGGCACCAGAGACCCGGGGACAGCCTGCTCATGCGGATGGCGTAGCTGCTTGTCGCTGCCATGCACAAGTGGAGCGTGACCATGGCCGCTGACAAGTCGCAGCTTAATGAGACATTGGACAAGGAGTCCGGCATCGAGGGTAGCCGCAAGCTTGAGCACACTGACCAGTTCAGCTGTTGCTAGTCCGCCTGCCAGGGAATGCTTTTGTTCTTTTGATATCTGAGCTATTGGAGTTGAAGTGTTTTGCTATCTTGTTTGCTTTCGCATCTTCTAGATGAAGGTAGCTTGTGTAATAGATTCAGTTGTTCTTTTATAGTAAGTGGAGATGAGGGGGGCACATGCCCTCACTCAAAATCTTCAAGCTAAAGTAATTACTAAAATTCTACCATATAAAATCTTCATTAGTCTAACTACCATATAAGAGCGCCCCCCTCAAATTGTTCTCTAGATCTGTCCCTGTTTGTAGAGTGAGTTTGAGATGGAGCTTATATAGTCCGTATATGAGTTACACGTCGCTTGTAATGTCTGGATTGTACGTAAAACCTGGTTAAGCTGGTATCCCAGCAAATCTGAAATCTAACTATATACTTTATAATAAAGCGAGGGGCTTCGGCCTTTTATGTTTTGGTTTGTGGGTCCAGGTAGAGAATGAACACAATTGCTGGGCAACGGTTAGTTGAATGCTTTACTGATTTACTTAAAAATTACTGCTGCGTGTTCTGTTCAAAATTCAAAAGATTAAAATTAACCATTCACATTCAGGCAGTAGGGAAGAGAATTTATAGGAAAGCAGGAGACACATGACACGAGCAATGCACTTTACATAGTCTCAAGTGGTAGTGCCAATCAATTAGTATTTACTCATCTAAACATATATAAAATTAAATACATGCAAATATAAAGCACTCCATTTTGATCGAGAATTGCTACAAGGCACACACACGTACAAACAAAAGCAAACTGACGGCAGCAACCTGTATTTCCTAACAAGTCTCTCCAAAGAAATAGTTTAATAATTAGCTCAAGGGTTCATGATGTCTCAACAAGAAGCTTTCTGGTTTCTTATTTTGGTTTTGGGCATTTTACGTTGGCTGGAAATGTACAGATGCGTGTAGCACAAGTCCAAAATGTCAGAATTAATACAGAAGTTAGACCATTCAGGCATCATAATCGCGATCTGTTAACTATTTCTTTGTATACATTTACTGTAGGAGGCATGTGCAGAAATGTTCAGAAAAATAAACTACCTTTTCTGGGTTAATTGGACTGCAAACTTGCTAGAGGGAAAACCTAGCACCCAATACTCTCTACATTTAGTGCACCTTGACTACAAATTCGTGAACAGTTCGATCTTCGCTCACACCTAGTGCATATGGAGTATAAAACGGGGGTTACTATATGTGTAGTACGTACAAATTACAAGATATATAAGTTCACATTTGGTGCTGGTAAGAATGATCTTTTGAACTGTTTTGATTTTCTTTTTCCTTCCTAGGACTATGGTCTGAAAAATAAAAATGAACTACCGACAGAGTGATAATTTACGGAAGGCATAACAGTGAATTTCACTGTAGGTCCATGAACTTTTCTTAAGATCTCATCTAGGTCCGCAAACTAAAAAAAATGGTCATCTAGGTCCATCAACTTTTCTGAGGTCTCATCTAGATCCGCAAACTAAGTGGTCATCTAGGTCCATGAACTTTTAAAGAGCTGTCGTCTAGGTCCAAGGTGGCGGCGACGAGGCGGACCTTGACGACCGCTCTTTAAAAGTTCATGGAACTAGATGATCATTTTTAAAAGTTCATGTACCTAGATGACCGTTTATTTAGTTTGCGGACCTAGATGAGATCTCGGGAAAAGTTTACGGACCTAGATGACCGCTTTTTTTAATTTACAGACCTAGATGAGATCTCGAGAAAAGTTCATGTACCTACAGTGAAATTCACTCAAAGCATAATAGTTTCGAATGTGATTGCAAATGAGTGTAGAAGACCAATTAGCATCGTGGTTGAAAATGTAAAGTTACTTGGAGACATATATCTGCACTACGATACTATTAATAACACAAAACTAATAGGATCAAGTTAAAATCAATAGCTTGCTTCCACGTAAAGTTCAGGGATTGTTTACCGGAAATGACACGATGGGTGAAGAAGAACTGATCGAGTGCAGGGCTAGTACTATACAGGTCCGGCCGCAAGGGCCCCGGGGTCTGGGTGGCGTGCAACTCGGCCCTCTAATCTCTGGCTTCGCCACTGATTTGTGTTGCTACTTATTACTTAAGCGCTGGAATTCCACGGGAACCGTCGAACGTACGGTGATGGCGGTCGGCGGACGTGCGTGTAGGTCGTCGCTGTCGCTCCCGGCCGTCGATCGCACTGGTCGCTCACTGACTAGCAAGCCAAGGCGAGCGCGAGGAATCCTGTCGAGCGAGGAGACCGTTGTTGCTGTTGTTGGGCTGCAAAGGTATTCGGCTCACGGAGGCAATGGGCCTGTTTTGTTAGTTTGGGCTCCCAATTGCCTGGTCAAGACATCCATTTCTGTTGTTGGCCCACCTCTGCGCGAATGACGTCGTCTACGTAAAAAGGAAAGCCCGCTCTGCGTTGACGGCCCACGTACTAGTGGACGTCCCCGTCCGCCCATTCTGCTCGACTGCGCTCCACTACGCTGCAGGGCGCCCAGGTGGCCATGCAGCTGCTACCTGGCAGCCGCTAGGCTATGCACAGTACTCGTACGTGTTATTATAATCACATCTCCTGTCATCTCTGAGACAGTGTCCCAAAGTTCAGGGATTGTTTAACAGCCAGCAGAAATGATCCGATCGGTGAGTGAGGACAGTAGGAACTGATCGAATAGCAGGGCTATAGTGCTACAGGCCCGCGCGCCCATGCAGGTGTTCGCCATGCATGCACGGGGCCGTGCACCAGCTGCCCCATACCCACTTTATTTATATCCAGAGACCGGCCTGATCGATCGATCAGGATACAGTACAGCGTTACAACTTAAAATTACATGCAACAAGCTAGTCTTGCTACCAGGACGACACAACTAGCAAACAGAAACATCTGACGAGAGCACCAGCACGTGCACGTGGCCAGCAGTAGGTTTGCTGATCCATATTATTCTCCGATCCACTACGCAGAGACCAGAACACGCGCGCGCGCAACGCAACCCGGCCGCCAGGCCGACTAGAAACGGTAGCGGCGGCTGGCGACCGCCGGCCACCCTTGTTTTGCCCCGCACTTGGGCCCCGGGTCGCCGCGGTGCGTGTCGAGGCAGCGGTAGCCGGAGCCGGAGCCCTCCACCTTCTCGCAGCGCTCGCAGGCGCTGGAGCAGCGCTTCACCTCGTCAAAGCAGTGGCAGATCTGAGGCCACGACCTGGTGCAGATGGGCAGGCTGCAGCACTTCCACGGCCGCTTCTCGTCGTCGTCGGCGCCTTCCATCTCATCATCAGCTGCCGCTTCCCGCCGTTCAGCAGCGAGAGCGAGACCTGTCATGCATGCATGTTATGACACGACGTGATGAACAATTAAGTTTTCATTTTTAGCAGTATGACACGACGTGATGAATAATGCAGCAGTGATCTGGGATCTCTATACGATGTTCCTCGAATCTATCGATGTGCATTATTGTGCAGGGAAGAATCAACATGCATGACATCTGCATATATGCGCGTGCGTACCGCCGCGGCTGACTGCTGCGCCGTCGCCATGGCACTGCGGCCCGGGGTCGCCCTTGTACCAGTCGGCGCAGGTGCGGCTCGAGTCATCGTCCTCCGTCTCCTCGCAGTGCTGGCAGGCGCTGGAGCAGCTGTCCACCTTGTCGAGGCACCGGCAGATCGGCGGGAACGACTTGGTGCACAGGGCGAGGTCGCAGCAATCCCCCCACGGCCTCTCCTCGCCGCCGCGCGCCGCGCTCGCCATCGCCGTGGCGAGACCAGCCATGCCTGGCAACCGATTAGAGTTTCGTTTCATCACGCGCTTTGTGCACAGAATAACTAGCTATGAAAGGCAATAGGACAAAGCTAGGCAACCACCTCTGGTATCAGTGGGAAGGCGAATGGCGTTGTCGGGGACGGCCGCCGCGGAGGCAACGGCGCCGGCGGCGACGAGGAGCAGCAGGGCCGCCCCGAGCGAAGTCATCAGCAGGATGGGAGCAACGCCGCCTCTTGCCATGCGGCTGTCAGGTCGTTCAGTAGGGGTTCACTTTCACTCGGCTAGCTCTTGGGCTCCTGATGCTGGCGGGAGTGTGAGTGAGGTGGGACGTTAAGTAGCTCGCGGGGACCAATCGGGAAGGGACATGGAGACCTAAACGCGGCGTGTTCGCCCTAGCTGTGGGCGAGCGTGAATGGACACGTAACCCACAATCGAGCGTCCCGTGACCTGTCACTGTAACCATGCATTCAGACCCTGTGTCACATGCTTTTGCATCGAGTGACCCTGTGTCGCTGATGAAGCTGTGGCAGCTAGAGTTTCAGTCTTTCGGAGCCGCTCTCTGCAGGAAGCCAGGAACTGGATGGGGGGTTTTAGGGCATGCACAACCCGTCTATAGGAGCCGTCGGTATATGGTCAGTTTTGCATTTTCACCCCACACCTGCGAACCGACGGGTCGCGCGTCGCCTCGCCAGCAGACGGCTTCGTCAGGCTGGGCCGGAAAAAAAAACACAACAGAAAATAAAAGGGCTGTACCTTCAGCCCGTCCGTGGCCCAACGCAATCCCAAAAGTAAAAAAATAGTCCATGCCCACCCGCTCCGACACGACGGGCCTAGGCCGGCCTGATGTCCCGACGTAATAATTACAGTATTTGGTGATTGTATTTGACACCAAGATTTGGGATGAAACTCGATCGATTTGAGACTGATCATCATGTTGCTCTTCTTAGCATAGAAATGGAACGATGGGCTGCACCATAAACCTCCCGACATACATGAAAAAAAAGAGGAAAAAGAAATAGAAACTCGCGTCTATAGCTCTTGGATGTTATTACGCCAAACGTTCAGAATTGCTGAATAAGAACCCTTTGAAGTATTCGTCATGTTGACCATGGGGACATTGTCCGATTCTATGATGACTAGGCTGGCAATGCATCGCTGCCCTAAGATACGCTGCACGGCAGCACGGGCATTGTTCGTTACTTTCTATTGCCTGCACTGCAAACGAGCTTCACTTCCTGCATTTAATATATATAGATATAGTGGAGTAGTCAACCTGTTCAATATAAGCACGACGGGCATGGATGGGCAGCGCTGTGCAGCCTGTACGTGCAGCAGCACGACGCAACCTCTGAAATCATGGAAGCGTCACACGCGCGGCGCGCCATCTGCATAACTGCAATGGCATCCATCTAGACTCTGCATGAGAGGAGACTAGGATAAAAACGTATTTTTGCATCTGATATATCCATCCAAACGTTCTTCTTAATTCGTGACTTTATACGGATCCACTATATGATTTTTTTTAGCTCTATATGATTTTTTTGGATGTAACTGTTTTATTTCTTCTCGTTTGATAGAGTTTTATTTATAAAATTACCAGTGGGAGAAGCCCTACCAACTCTCAATGTTTGCCTGACAGGAAACGGGATCGGAAACAGACACAAGAACACCAGTAGAATAAAAAAAAAGCAGCGATCTGTTACACCTACAGTCCCACTCGATCCAGCGTCTACACCGGCGAGGCTATGACTCTGAGCATACCTCGCCATCGATCGATCCATCGAGCAGACATACGTACGCTACTACCAAGATCGTCATCTATTACATTGCACTACAAGAAATATGTTGATCTATGACGTTTTTCTCGTGACATTTTAAAAAAACGTCATAGTAGCGCACCATCTGTGACGATTCTCTAGTTTTCGTCATAGATTCACAATAGTGGGTATTAGGTCCAAAATATTGTGACGTTTTATCGTGTTCGTCACAGTCTGGCCCATAACACAATGACGTTTTAGCAAATCGTCACGATCAATAAATTAAGAATCACCATAACCCTTATGGACTTTCCTATCAAATATGCCCCGAAAATTTTATATATAGGACAAAATAAAAAATGGAAAAGGTTGAATTATCACTAGTAAACAATTTAATTCCTTGTCTATGGCTCAAACATGGGCTAAAATGGAACATAAGAGTCAAAATACAATTTTATACTTATTTTTGAATTTTATTAGAGGTACATAGTTTTGAATTTTATGCATATAATTTTGTAAGTTACTCCACAAGATTGCATTAAAAGAGAAAAAGAACAATTCACGGAATTAAATCAGCAAAATATATGGCGCAAAAGGCGAAAAAAATGCTCTTCATAGGTCTTGCACAGGACACTTCAAGCTCTACATGTGCAAGACTTACCAATACACCTCAAAATCTTTTGTATCTAGATCCCATTTTATCTTTTTTATATATTTTTTAGCACGTCATCTGTTTTTTAGCACAGCCACGTCATTTTTTTTTTGAGGAACTCAGCCGTGTGGACCACCGGCGCGCGCCAGTTAATATGGCAAAAAAGAGCAGCGCGGGCAGAGATCGAACCTGAGACCTTGCGTTAGAGTAGCTTGAGCCATACCGGTTGAGCTACCGCTTCAAATGTGTCTGTACAAGGATGTCAGATTATATATACAATGTAACATAAGCTGATCATGTGACAACACCCAGTTGGTTGACTGCTTCGCCATGGATCCACATATGAACGTTGGGCCACGTGGCGGCCCTAGCTGCTCCCCTCACCATCTTTTTTCTTTTTAATCTATAACTAAAATTTGTAATTAGTATTTCTTCATCATACAAACTCCAAATTTGGTGATCTTTTTTCCTGAAATTTTCTAAAATCACGATGTTTCATATCATATCTTTTGTTTTCATACTTGTTTTCAGTTTCGTCTTGTTTTTATATTTCTTATTTTTTGCACCGAAAGATAATTGATAAACCATATTTTTTCTATAACAATTGGTCATCTAACTTCATATTTTGTAATGGCATGGCGAACATAAGGATCTATCCAAGTTTGAGTTCCATATGAGTTCAAAAATTTAATGGGCTATTCAAATCTCAAAGTTTGACTTAAGTTATAAGAAGTTATGTTTGAAATGTATCCATTTTATGAACAAGACACAACCACCGTAAGTTCCTTTTAATCGCTGTCTGCCTCATTTTTATCTCCATTGCAAACAGCAAGCCCGATTCCTACACATAACTGTTCTTGTAACTATTTTCAATTTTTACTCGTATACGCAGGTCCTATTTGTCGCTGTTTCTTGCAGCATCGCTATATTTTTCTCAGTTGAATTGTAATTTTCTTTTCAGGTCAAGGCCTTCTGGATGTATCACCAGTTGAATTGTCGCTGTTCTTGTAACCCTCTGAAGCAGGTTGCCTCCCTCTCCCTCCAAAATATCTCCTTGACCTGCTGATCTCGTCAAGACAATGAGCTTGGGTCTCAGCCTCGGAACTTATATTTCTGCCCAGTTTGCAGGCAATATCCATGTGCTTATGCAGTAGCCTTGTGGTAATTTGAATGCAATAGGCAAGACTTGGGACTAGTTGATTTAGCTGATCTCACTAATCTAATTTGTATGAGACACCAGGATGTGTTTGTTTTGATCCAGTTCATTTTGTTTCATCTCTTGCATAAGATGTGTTCATTTCCTGCCTACTGATTATTTTGATGTGGTTTGATCATACTAATTTAGTCTCTGCTTAGTTTTCTGAAATTATCTTAGAATATTCCCTCTTATTAAATTACATATTTTGAATTTCAGGCTTAGGTCCCTATTTTCTGTTGGTAGATAAGAATGACGGAGCTCCTGCTGGAGTACGTGCTGCCTAGGACGTCAATGCTGTTTTGGAGGGCTTTTTTGAGAGATACATGTATCACTGTACAAGCTACAAATCTTTTTTTTTGTTTGGTTGTTTCTTGTTGGGCTGCTAATATTGAAGCAGCTGGATAGCTAGATGGAAAATATGTATGTGATCATTTATTTTGATGTCATGTTGGGGTGTAAAAAAATTATTCATGTGATATATATTTCAGCTTAAATTAATTGTTGTGATTTATGGGCTGTGTTAGCTGGTAAAAAATGTGGGCCAAATTTGGCCCATTTTAGCGGGCTCAGTTTGAATTAGGCCCGAACATCGTATTGCCACGTCAGCAGCCATTTCATCGCCACGTAAGTGGCTGTGTCATCGCCATGTTATCGGCCACGTCATCAGCCACATCATCCTTTATGTATGACATGTAAATTGAATCCGTGACGTTTATTTTCGTCACAGGTAATGGGCTCGGGCTAGGTTCCATGGGTTGGATCCAAACTTATGACGATGTCATATCGTCATGGATTGAGTTAATTTGTGACGTTTTGTTTAAGAAACGTCACGAGGTTCAACCGTGACGCTCAATACATGACAAAATTTGAGAACGTCACAGAGCCTAGTTTATAACATTTTTTTAGTGATCTGTGACGAAAACTCAACGTCATGGGTCAACGAATTTCTTGTAGTGTTGTTATATCACAGAGCGGCAACGTACTGCAACATCATATTATTTCTAGCACATCGACCACACGATGCATCAATGCGCATGCACGCACGCCAACCAACTCGATCTTATTGCCTGATCGCCCTGGAAGACGACGGGTCCATGCATTCTTCGTTCTGCACGTACGTCATGCGTGGGTGGTGCAGGTCGGGCCGGGGTCGGTGCCTTTGTATCCGTCGAGGCAGTAGTAGAGGTCACTGTTCTCCAGCTTGTGGCAGGCCTCGCAGGTGCAGTGCTCCACCTTGTCCATGCAGTACCACACCAGCGCTGTTCCCTCCGTCGGCCCGGGGACGGCCCGGTCGCAGCATTTCCACGGCCGCTCATCGCCTGCACGCATTCGTACGCTAATTAATCAACCAACCAAAAGCAAGCTAGCGCCGGTAAACAAAATCTGACAGAAATGTGTGGCAAGGCCTGGTATGCAGTGATCGATCAAGCGAATGCAATATATATATGCACCCAACGTACGCCTCACCTGATCTAACAGTGCCGCCGCTGCTGGGGAGGCGAATGATGCCCATGTCGCCGGAGCGGGCCGCCGCCTTGAAGAGGCCGGGAGCGGCGGCGGCGGCGATGAGAAGCAGCGCCTTGAATGATTCCTCTCATCCGCATGCTGCATGCACACTGCTAGATTATTCACCATCATACATGTGCAAGCCCAACACTAGATGCATTCGTGCATTGGATAGAATCGTAGAGGGCGTCGGCATACAACTCAACTTCGTTAATTAGATGTCTTGATAGAGAAAATTTTTTATATCCTACATGTTGTAATAGTTGTCTATAAACTAGTTAAAATTAGAAAAATTAGCTTAGAACAAAACTCAGGTAGAAACGGAAGGAATACATACCAACCTATATATTAATGGTGAGATGGAGTTTGGAGCGAATGAAAGGAATTGAGAGGATGCTGTTCTAAGCCTTTCTCCGTTGCTTCAGCCTTTGTTTGGTGGTGCCATACCAAATGATCACAGCGACGATGTATAGTGTTGCATTAATGGATGGCAAAGAATGCTGATCAGCCAAGTATCTTGAAACACAGCCATATGGATCTCCGCCGACGATTGGGTGGTAGAATCAGGGAAGTAGGAAGATGATATTTGCTCAAAAAAAAAGTAGGAGGATGATAAAAGTTGCGCCGTCTTTTCCATGGATCCAGCGTAGAAAAAAATGAATGATAGGTCCTCAAATTGTTGAGAAGACAAACTTTTTTTAGTCATAATAATGGTTTGTTTTTTTGTTTAAGGCAAAGTGTTTGATATAGCTATCTCGTGTTTGTCTGCCCCTAAAGCGAATCGTGTGGGCTGCTGGCGCAATTTTCGGCCCGTAGGGAACGGTTTTGGCCCACGGGAGGCACGCAACGCCACTGCAAGCAACGCCGGTGTCGGGCTTTGCCCACGGGAAGCTGGCCGGGTTTGCATGGCTTGGCTTGTGAGGGCGTGAGGCCACGCAGCCCTCCTCTCCATGACCTCAGACGACGAGCCATGGGAACTTCGGCTACTGGTGTGGGGGAGCTACAGATCGTCGCGGGGAGAGAGATGGCGAGGACGGTCGAGGAGCTTCCAAGCTCCGCATGCTGCTGCCGCAAGGTCGCCCACAAGTATTAGGCTCTGTTTGGAACAACGGTGGTGAGAAGCGCTTCTCAGATAAACTGTATAAATATAGAAATAAGGCTTATTTGAGAAGCGGGTCTGAATCAGCTTCCGCGTTTTAAGTACAAATAGAGACGGGGAGAAGCGTGGCCAAAAAAGCTGCAAAAAAACATATCGTTTGGCTTCTAGTTTCAGTTTATTTTAATCATAAACTGAAGTAAAGCTGTTCCAAACATGGTCTTAGTATTACCAATTTCCGCATAAAGCCAAACGTATTAAATAGATCCACAAATTTAAAAGGAGAACTCCAAATTAACTTGACTAATCTTTCATGGAATTCCTCGAGTTTCAACATCCATTTTTTTAAACCTAAATAAACATCTTCAACTCCAAAATTAAAAAGCAAAGGCACATGATCACTCCCCCCATGGCTACTGCTTGAACACCAGGCAAGGGGTTATTGCGCTGTTCCAAATTAATTGTGCAAAATTCCTATTATTAGTTGCTGCCATAATTAGCAGCTCTTGATCCAACTATAATTCATTATTTATTAGGATAAATTGCAAATGTCTTTTTTTAGTCAAAATAAATTGCAAATGTTTTGCATTGAACCTTTGCCATATCAGTACGGAGGCAGCCTCCACCTGTCGGTGACACATTTTGGATTTCCAAATGCGTGAATTTCGGATTTCAAATAATTCCAATGGCAAATTTTGGATTGCCGTCCATTCATTAAGCAGCCATCAATTAACGACTTCATGAGGCTAGCTGCGGTACGTAAGAGATACACTCTGTTCGGTACGTTTTCATGTGACGTGAGAGCTAGGGACAATCTATCGACGAGGATTATGGGAGAAGGCCCTTGTCCTGGAAGCTCTTGATGCAGTCGTCGAACATCTGCTGCACGGACAGGAACGGAGGGAACCCAAGCGCCTTGATCTTGCTGGTGTCCATCTTGTGCGGCCTGTCGTCCCCTTTCTGGCCGCTGCACTCCGTGGGGATCGATGGGTATTGCGGGTACCTCTCCCTGAGCGACTCGAGGATCTCCGACCAGTGCGCGACGTCGCAGGAGCAGATGAGCCGGCCGGACGCCCTGGCGTCCTCCATGGCCAGGACGTGGCACAGCACCACGTCGTCCACGTGCACGAACCCGATCGTCGTGTTCGGGTACTTGCTCAGCTCCCCTGCATCGCATTGCAAACACACCAAGTCATCTTCAACAATCGTAATCATCGATGGAGCCTCTTCTATATACGGTGTCTTGAGGATCATAGACCTTTGAGCATGGCGAGGACGATGAGTATGGTGCTTGTGGGTTTCGGCCCCAGCGCCGGGCCGATCACGAACGACGGGTTCACCACCACCAGGTCGATGCCGTGCTCCTTCGCCAGCCGCCACGCCTCCTTCTCCGCCACCGTCTTCGCGTACGCGTACCACAGCTGGTATATATGTATATATATCATATATGCTTCCATTTTGTCAGATCGATCGAGTTCATATATATACGTACGTTGTATGATTTGCAGTAGTCGGCGTCGGACCAGTGGGACTCGTTGAGCGTGGCGGCGTGGCAGTAGCGGACGCAGGAGCAGGAGGAGGTGAACACGACGCGGCGGGGGCGCTCCTCCGGCGCCGCCCGGGCGCACGACCGCAGCACGTTCGCCGCGCCCTTCACGATCGGCTCCACCAGCTTCTCCTGGATGACGTCCTTATTGCCGCCGCCGGCGACCACCACCGGGGAGGCCGTGTGGAAGACGCCGTCCACGCCGCTCACGGCCTCGTCGAAGCTCCCCTCCACCATCAGGTCCGCGCGCACCAGCTGCAGGCGCTCGCCGGCGCCCTCCAGCTCCCAGAGGAACCCAACCTTGCCTTCATCCTCTGCAGCGCGCGCATCCAATGGATATATTATTCATATTCGTATAGTACGTGAATTTCAACACCCAAGAACGTACTGATTGGAAACACGGTATCTTAGAGCTTGATGCATGCATGCGTACCTGGATCTCTGACGGTGGCGCGAACCGTGTGGCCGGCGGCGAGCAGCGCCCGAATGAGGTGCGCCGCGATGAAGCCCGTGCCCCCAGTCACGCAGTACTCCGGCATCTCTCTCGATCGGGCGCCGGCCGGACTCCGGTCTTTGCTACTTGCTGGATGCTAATCGAGTTCTCCGAGTAGTGTTTCTGTTCGTTGAAGGTACGGTGGTGGGCTAGAACATGTATATATCCATGCATGAATGGCTCAATCGATGCACTGTCGTGACCTATGCGGTTGGTTTACATTTCCCCTCTTGAGATGAATGAAAGACGACCCGTTGGCCGGCTGGATGCAAAATATATAATTTACATATTTTGGGTTGGATTAGGTTGGTCATGGGAAGAAGACTCCTGCTCCAGTTGCAGAATGGTGGAGATATGTCATGATATATGCACGGGGAAAGAGTTTATTTTAATTCAATCCAAAATTTAAAGAGAAATGCTAATCTGTCGAGATATGTTTGTTGGCTCAAATTTGTCATATTATACATCTACTAGTAGGAACTAGGAACACATCTACAGTGCCTATACATAGGGGCTGAGGAGTGACTTTCCCTTGTGTAAACAAAATTTTACCATATCATTTAAGAAACTTTTTTTAAATAATTTGCCATTTTCTTGCTCTGTCCTACGTATTATTTTCTTTTTGACCAGGTACTGCGCGTGCTGTCCTTTTTATGTGTTCTTCTCAACTCAGTTGGCCTTGTTGACGTGTGTTACAAACAGAGAAAAAAATCTTTTTTAGAACGGAACCACAAAAGTTTTGCCATAATTTTTATTAGAAGAAAAAAAGATGAAAATAAAACAAACATAACAACACGATCAACAAAGGAGGAAAAAAATCTTGCAGGACGGGTGCATCGTGATATGATCTGTGTGCTGTTTTGCCCTGCATCTCTGCTGCCCTTCTGCCGCTTTCTGCTGGATGCTCCCATAAAGCTATCCATGATGTGCTGCTGTTCTTCTGTTGCAAGAGGGGGTACGAAGAGGAGAGGAAAAAGAAAGAGGATAATGGGTGTGTTTAGTTCCAAAAAGAGGTGGGGAAAGTTTGGTGAAAATGTCACATACGAGTAGCACTTTTCGTAGTTAAATAAAAAAACTAAGTACATGGTTTTGATGTACACAACGAGACGAATCTTTTAAGCCTAGTTATGTCATGGTAGGACCACGATTACCACAAACAAATAAAAAGTGTTACAATACGCTACAATATCCGATGTAACTTTTCGACCAAATTTTACCCACCTCTTTTTATAACTAAACACACCCAAGGAATGTAATCGGACTCGCATTGACGTCCTCTGTATGGGTGTTCTTCATGTGAACCAGCTTTGGGCCGCCGTTTTCTGCATCCGGGCAGCTAGGGGGTCTTAGGCTGCTCGCAGTGGCATACTCAAGAGGGAACGCCAGTATGTGTTTGGCGTTTTATTCCCTGCAGCGGAGTACGCAAAAAAGCTTACGGCACGCGAGCCGAGGCAAGGGGGAGCGCTAAATCTGGCGTCGTAGCGTGCCTACGCAAAGCCGCCACGGTGGCGTGGACCCCCCGCGACCCAACGGCTGCCCGCCATGGCCGCCGCGCCCGCTCGCTCCGCCCCGCCGCGAAGCCGCTCCCGCGAAGGCCGCCGCGAGGCCGTCCGCCGCCGACGAAGATGCCAAGGACGCCGCCACTTCGCCGACGAAGACGCCGAGGAAGGAAGCCGCCCTTGCGGCCGTCGTCGCCGGCGGAGTCCGCCCGCAGCCGCTCCGCTCGGCCGCCGTCGCCCCGCCGCCCACGCCGCGTAGGCCCCGCGCCGGCCGCTGGAGGAGAGGGTGAGGACGCTGAGGCCGTCGCCGCTCCGCCCGCCCCGACCGCGGGATTCCCCATCAGTGGCGCTACAGAGAGAGGAGGAAAGGGAACCGGCGGCGCTGCAGAGGGAAGAGGGAGCCGCCGCGCGAGCCGGTTCGCCGTTGCCGAGCCCCCGACCAGCCCTCACCCGCGCTGGAGGCCGCCGCCGCCTGGATCTAGGATGAGGAGGTGACGGCCGGAACTGCCGGCGCGACGGCCGCCGCTCGGGTTCCCGTGCTTGCCGCTCGCCCACGCTGAGGGAGGCGCCCCCGCTGCTCTCCCGCGGCCTTGCCACCACCACCGCCGCGAGGAGCCCCGCCGCCGCGCGGAGCCTCGCTGTCGCGACCGCTGCGGCTCGCGTGCTTGCCGCTTGCCCGCCGCCCGCGCGGAGCCCCGCGCTGGCCGCCCGCCGCCGACGCAGGGAGCCGCGCCGCCCGTGGCCGCCGAAACCGCCCGCGCCGCCAACCGCTCCGTGCCGCCCCACTGCCCGCCGCGGGGAGCCGCCAACGCCCCGCGCAGAGGCCGCCGCCGCCCCGTGCGGCCGTACGCGGCCTCGCGAGCCGCCCGGCGGCCCTGCCTCGGCCGCCCGCGCGCGCGCCTGGGCTTGCCGCCGCCGAGCCGCTTGGCCGCCGCGACGGAGGAGGAGGGGAGAGGGAGGGAAGAGGCGGGACGGACGGAGGTTGGGGACGGCGCAGGAGGGAGAGATGGAGGGGAGGAGGCGCCGGCGAGAGAGAGGGGAATGGGATGCGGTGGGGGAGGGAAGGGAAGGAGAGAGGAGAGGAGGGGAGGGAGGGGAGAATTTAAAAATTATATTACGTGGGTCCGGGTTGGTAGTTGGTGTAGAGAATGAAGTTTGGAGTACGACGATTGCGGGAAAAATGATACTGTGCTATAAATTTTTGATGACCAGGATGAAATATTCTCTTTAGAGGAGGTGTTTGGAGTACAACGAGTGCGAATAGCCTTAGCCATCGGGCTTGGCCCCCAATGGTACATGTCAAAAGTGTCAACAGAGTCGAGAAGGACACGTGTGAAGGACAGTACGTGCTTAAGAAGGAAACGTATAGGAAATTGCCTACTTGACCTTTTTTTTCTGTTTACTAGCATAATTGTTCCTGCATTGCTACGGATCTCCAGTATGACTATAATCAAAATATGCAAATATCTCTGTGTTGCAAACGATTATAAGATTGTGTGGAGTTTACCTTTGAATTACAAAAATCTTCTATAGAAATCCGAGACACTGTTTTTAGGGGAGTTTCTAGGGTGTTTTTACATTTTACATTATGAAGGAGTGCAAAAGAAAAAAGAAAAATGAGAAAAATGCATTGAATAAAATATAGGTCAAAAATGCATTCAGCCCAAAAGATTATTATGTGCAGGCAAACTCGGCCCAAAGTTACACAACAACATAAAAGATGTTGTGCTAAAAATACATTAAGAAAGTTGGGCCTAGGCACCAATTTTCAGTTTTGCCACAGGCAAAATGCAGTGAAGATGATATATGTTCTAGTAGATGATTGTTGCTCGGGCGGCGTGCACGATGCAACGAAAGCCATAAAGAATCGAGATATGATATAACTCAATTTGACAAATGAGCAATGGTTTGGATTGGTCATGCATGTACATGTCCGTCTACTTATGATTTCAATGGGAGGTGGAGACCTCCGGATCCAATGAGTGACAGACTCGATTCTTGAATATGCAATTGAGCCCATTTTTTTTTTCTGAATCACTCATAAGTTATCTGACGCCACTTGTCCACATTGCCATCCAACAGAAATCTAGTTGTCACAATTCCACGTTGTAGCTAGTTACCTTAGGGTCTATTTAGATCGACTAGAGAACGAAAATAGGGAATTATATAAAATGTAGAGATACAAAAGAAACATGGTTAAAAAAAGAGGATTTGAAAAACACGAGAAACTATAAAGTTGAGTGTTTCGATAACAAGAATAGAAAACATAGGAATCTTCATTTATGTGGGCTTGATCTATAAAATGAGGAACCACGGTTAGAGCGTTGAACTTCGGAAGTCGTTGAAACTTCCGTCCCGACCCGGGTTCGAAGCATGACACCTTCTTAGAACAAAGCTCGGGTGGAGTCTCCTCCCGTGGTCGAGTTTTTTTTATAAAAGAGCTGATAAAGGGAGGTGGCTGCTTTAGTCTTCTGAATTGTGATTTGGTATTCCTTGCAGAAGAGAATAATTCTGGATAGACCTGACTTGGCCCTCTGCCTCCCCAGGTATATCAAGCCAAAGAAATCATGATTGACCAGAATAAACAGTGACCGCCATCTAGGTCTTTAGGATGTCCCACCACCAAAAGGAGCACTTTAGATTTGGTAGGTTATTGTTTGAGTAATACTGCTCCCAAACTAAATACTCACAACAGGGTATGTTCTCTTTGTTAAAAAAACTTGTGTAATTTTTTCATGTGCAAGGTGTCATTATGTGTTTAAGGTTGAGAACAACACGCCTCCCTTTTGATCCGGGAAGACATATCATTTCCCGAGCTGCTTTTGGAGGCTTTTTAGCGTTTATGTCAGCCTCGTAGTTTAGTGCGTCAGGAAAGTAAGGTCCGGTAAGAGGTGAAAATAGAACTGGTTGACTGTAAACACCCAGGTTGAGATAGGAAGGTGGAGAAGCTAAGAAGTCTTCCATCACATCTTGTGACCAAAGGAAGAAGGTGACTCCCATTTCTATTCTGTATTAATGAAGGTTAAAAGTCCTAAGTTGTGTAACAATCAAAATCCAAAATGGCGAACAAGTAAGATGATTTTGGGAGGACAAGATGGACAATATACTAGTTTTAGTGAACAATACTCAAAATTATTTAATCTAGTTTTTTGAAACATGATATAGAGCAAAAGGTTATGGCTGTAACTCCACTTAATATCTCCTTTAGAAGGGCCTTGGGAGAGAATAATCTTAAAGATTGTCATGAGTTGGTGACAAAGGTAGGTGGCATGCAACTTGTTGATCAACCTGACATGTGCATCTGGTCATTACACACAAGTGGACAATTCTCTGTGCATTCAATGTCCATAGAACTTTTAGATTAAAGAGTTTTACCCATAAAATAAATCTTTATGGAAATTGAAACTCCCTCTTAAGATTAAACGTCTTCCTTTGTCTTCTTCATCGTGGTGTTATTCTAACAAAATATAACTTGGCTAAACGAAATTGTCATGGAAGTAAGCAATGTTGCTACTGTACTAACAACGAAATTATTAAACATCCTTTCTTCGATTGTGAGAATAATTCACGCCACCTTCGGCCGACATAAAACTGACAACGATTACATTACAGCAGGTACGTCCAAAACAAAACAAACATGGTTTTATTAAATTACAGGAGGGGTTGCTGGGAAAGAACAAGATGTGTGCTTAAATTGTATTACCCATTGATTAGGAAAGGACACATAAATGGAAAACATCAACGGGTTTATTGAGGCATCATGTAACGTGGACAAAGCAAATGTTGTGAAGAAGGGGTCGCTCGGTGGATCTATCAGTTGGTCTTGCAGCCGCAGCCTTCGGGGAGGACGTCGCGGCACATGTAGCGCGTGCCCTTGTCCGTCTGCACGGGTTGGCAGGTCTGGCAGGTCGGGGCGCCGCACTTGGTCAGGAGGTCGTCGCAGGTGTACACCCCGGACCAGCTCTGGCAGTTGCCGCAGCACGGCTTCTTCTCCCCTGCTGCTGGAGTGTTTGCATTCAGATCAGATCAGCTTATTACCTCACACAACAATACATGAGAGCAAACCTGCTTGAAACTTCAGTTACACATACAGTTAAGTTTTATTACCGCATCCTTTGGTGGCAACAGCTGCAGAGACCAGGACGGCCTGGAGAACCAGGATCGCCAAGAGGGTGCTGCTCCTCATCTTCTCTCTGCTGCTTGTTGCCTGAAGTACTACGTACACACTGTACTCAGCTGGATTGGAGTGGAAAGGATGCTTTATCGCTGCTGCTGCAGGCCAGACTACCGGAGCAAACATATATAGAGGCCATGTAGGGGAGGGGCATCCAGGAACATGGCGTCCGGCCTCCTGCCATCGAATATTTTATTTAGGAAGACGCAGACACGGCATGCGCGTGTTTGGTGAGTCGGGCTGAGACACGAGGCTGCGAGTCGTGGATTCCTTCTGATTACATTCTTTTATGCTTAGGGGGGTGTTTAGTTCCCTGAAAAGGGGTGAAAAGGAAAGTTAAAAATGTCACATCGGACACTGTAGCATTTTTTGTTTGTTTGTGATAAACATTGTCCTATCATAACCTAACTAGGCTCAAAAGATTCGTCTTGTCGTGTACATCAAACCCATGTAACTAGTTTTTTTATTTACCCACGTTTAGTGCTTCATGCATGAGGAGGGAGGTTTGATGTGATTTGATGCGATAGGTGAATAATGAAGTTTGGAGAGAGAATTTTTCTGTTTTCAAGGGAACTAAACAGGGCCTAGATGTATATTGGCGGTGTTTAGATCCAGAATATGGACCCCCGGCTCTGAATGCTACAGTGCACAATAAATGTGCACTGTAGCGGTTTCGTTTGTAGGTGCGAAAAATTGTCCAAAAATTAATTAATTAGGCTTAAAATGTTCGCCCCGTAGAGTACAACAAAACTGTGCAATTAGTTTTTAATTTTATCTGCATTTAGTACTCCATACATGCTATGATATTTTGATGTGATGTGAATCTTCTTTTTGCATAGTGAATTTGGGGAATATGATCAGGTCACACATGCATGATATGGCAGACACATCACATCTTTCACGATAAGAATATACTGTACATGAAAAGCAGGTGCACCGACGAAACCACTACTTGTTTTACTCGTCAGGTCCGAACGGGCTTTTGACTTGTCATGCAATGTTAAGTGTTAACGGTTCCTAATAAACTTGTAAATTACATATTTGAGCTCTAAAATATATATATTTCGTTAAGAGAAGGAGAATTATATACAAGCAACTACGAGAGCCCTCGGATGCAGAGTACAAAACCTAACCAAACCCGTGAAAAAAACATGGATCAACGCCATGAAAGCCTACAGAGGTTACGCAGTAGCAGTGGCAAACTATCTACCCAGGTAAGACGGGCATCTAGTAAAAACCATAGCGGCAAAGCATCCTCCTGCGATCAGCGAACCAACACAACATCAACAGCAAAGCATCCGCCATGAATGATCATCAAACCCACAAGGAGTCGGTAGCAAAGCATTCATCAGAGAAGGAACAATGACCAAGCCTCTGCCAAGGAGAGAAGCACAACTGTGACGGCAAAGCATCCGCCATGATAGCCAAACAACGCCAAGCGCTGAGGGTGGAGACTAAGCAGCCCACTCGAAGGGTCAGGTGGAGTGCAGCCACGACAACCAAGTTGGCCAAGGCCGGCGACCACAACGGCCAAGAGCAGATCTAGTGGGGGAAGCAGTAGATTTGGTAGAGAAGCGGCTGGATTTGGTCGCTTCTGGCCGACGGTGATTCCCAGCCGGTGGAAAAGAAGGATGACCGGGTTTGGGACTGAGGAGGAACATAAGGGGAGGGGCAATGATGATGATGGGCTACTCGGTCGCGGCTCACCTGTGGGCCGTGGCTTCAAAGCAGATAAGCCATTCATTTCATTCACATGACGTATTTCTAACTTTCCATCCGCAGCTCGTTCAACGAAATACAAATCAAATTCAGATGAGCCATGGCCTTTTGAAAAAGCGAAAAAGAAGTCAGAAAAGCCACAACCCACAATAAAGCATGTCCACAACCACAAGAAGAAATAGTGCACAAGGCTGGGGTCACCAGCTAATAAGGATTACAGCACAGGTCCAAAGCAAAGCAACGCAACGTATCTTATTACTTCCGCCATCCACAGGTGTTGTTGAGAAACAACAATACTACAGACGACGACGACGACAGGCTAGTGCAGGAATACTGCTGCTGGCTTCATTTTATTCCATCTCGATCGACTGCATATAATACATCGATGCATGCATGGATCAGTTGGTCTTGCAGCCGCAGCCTGCTTGGAGGAAGTCGCGGCACATGTAGCGCGTGCCCTTGTCCGTCTGCACGGTCTGGCAGGTCTGGCAGGTCGGGGCGCCGCACTTGGTTAGCAGGTCGTCGCAGGTGTACACCCCCGACCAGCTCTGGCAGTTGCCGCAGCACTTCTTCTTCTTCGCCGCGCTCGCGTCCAAGCCTGTACGTTGATTAATTCGCGTTCGTTCGGATCAGATCATCATCAGTTAGTTCGCCACACTCACAATAGTGTTAGCTATGAGCAAACTAGCTTGCAGTGACATAATCGAGATCCACTGCAGAGCATAGAGCTAGGATGTACATCCCAAGATGAGTTTTCGATATACATGGGCGTACCGTTTCCTGCCGCCACAGCAGCAGAGATGAGGACGGCCTGGAGAATCAGGATGGCCAGGAGAATGCGCATGCCGCTCTTCATCTTCGCTCTGCTAGCTGCTAGCTGCTAGCTGCCGACACTTCCAACACTGGCTCGCTCACTGCTGACTTGCTGAGGCCACACTGCTAGCGGAACTCTGTATATATAGGCCGAGCGTCGAGGTAGGAACATTGCGTCGGCAATGCGGGCCCATCCCTGACCACATATTTCCCTTTTCTTTTCTTTTTCTTTTTTCTTTTTGCAAAGACGCGTGTTTCGCGTGCACTGACTGGAGGCGGCTATAGCTAGTCGTGGAGCTGGAATGCATATCCATCTGTACCTGTGGCCGTGTTTCTTTGGGGTGGAAATATTTTTCCACTCTTTGACCAATAATTAAGGGTATTGAATAAAGTTAGTCCACAAAACTAATTTCACAACATTGAACTATTTCGCGAGACCTATGTAATGAGGCCTTTGACCGTACGATTAGAGAATAGTTACTGTAGCATTACTGTAGCAAAACATGGATTAATTAGGCTCATTAGATTCGTCGCGCAAAGTTGCACTCATTCCTAAATGGGTTTTGCAAATAGACTTCATTTAGTACTCCATGCATGGAAGATTCCCTTTGGAAAATTTATTTCCAGCAAGGAAAGAAACACATGTGGTGTTTAGATGTTAGAATTGGGAGGTTGAATTTGAGAGCAGGATGTCACTTCGTAATCATTGCGCTACCGTATCATTTCGTTTGTATTTGTGAATAATTATCCAAAAATTGATTAATTAGGCTCAAAATATTCGTCTCGCAGAGTACAATAAAACTGTGTAATTAGTTTTTGATTTCATCTATATTTAATACTTTATGCATGTTATGACATTTTGATGTGATAGGGAATCTTCTTTTTCCATGATGTATTTGTGAGTTGTTTTTTGAAACAGGCCCACAGCCACACGTACCATACTTGCCCTTCAATTCAGCGATCTGGTCCAAAATGGAGTGCGGTGACAGCCTGACAGGGACACTAGTGGCGCCATCATATATAGATCTGTTGGCTAGCAAACAGAAACAGATCGAGAAACAGTGATGCCTCATACTAGGTTGGTGCCGCATTGGATCCCACTACCAATAGCATCTACGTGCTGCTGCTGCTGTTAATTATCTGGGCACCGGCGGCCAAAAAAACAAAATGATGGAGCATGCACATTGGCACGGGCTCGAAGCCTGTGTGTGATCGGGTACTGCCCGGCCTTTCCTTTGGCAGACCCAAAGGCCAACACGATTCATCGTATTGTACTTTTGTACATACGTAAGCGAGTCAGGCTAGCTGGAGGATATACGATACGAATCGTGGAACCAGTTGTACTCGATGTGTCGGCCTGTGTGTATATCATGCCGTGCGTACGTCGCGCTCGTCAGCAAATATATATAGTTCAGTGTATATTGTTTTTTTAAATACATTTATTCAGTATACATGCTGCTCCAAAATGGACATCAACCGTCAGGCTCTTGCTAGCTGTAACGCAGTACGAAGTCGATCACGACATATGTAGCATGCGTATGCGTTTCTTGAGATAAGTGTTGCGTCGGTACGCCTACCTTTCGCGGACCGAATTTTTCGTATTCCTGTGTCGATGCTCGAAAGCGTGTGGAAGCCACCACTTGATTGTCTCCTACTGAGCTCTTCACACGTGCATGCATGCGTGGGTTATCTAGTCGGAGCCTGTTCGGCTAGCCCAATAAACAGTTCGGCTGGCTTATTACGGCTTATTCTCTCTCACAGAATACTATTCATTCCACCAGCCGAGCACTATTCATTCTACCACCCGAACAGGCTCTTTATTAGGGCCAGCATAAAATGGATGGATGCATTGTCAATGCTACTAGTAACTCTGTTGCGCTTGAAAAAGGGCTTTATACTAGTAGGATTGAAAAAGGTATTTATGAGTATAATTTGACCACCTATTTCTCTTAAAATATATCTAGCCCCATTGTTGCTATTAAATTCAGTATAATTTTAAAAAGTATTTGGAATATGATGAGTACGTATCTTCATATATAATTCTATACAATTATCATATTTGGAGCAAGCATTTGTACAATTCGACAAAAAATTGTGTATCGTAAAATATGAAGTTTGACTTTTTAAAATCCCCGTACAAACGTCTACCGAAAATAAAGGGAGTACCAGTTTTTGAAATATAGGCCTAGGCGTACTAGCGACTAGCATAGGACGGGCAGCGCAACACTACGGTGGCGTGCTGAAGGATCGAAGTGGCGACCAGAGAGGGGGGGGAGTGAATGGGAGCCGATAAAATTTCTTCTCGAAACTCGGCCTATATCCCAAAGTCACTCGCCAAAGATTCCTCACAAGCTTGTCAAGGTAGCGTAGTCACAGCGGACCTACCAACCCTAGGAGCAAGCTAGAACAAATTAACAAGCGAAAGCACAACTCAACAACCAAAACGATTCGCAATCTGCCTGAGTCAGCTCGGACCGTCCGCACAGGGGTCGCGGACTGTCCGTGGTCTCGGCGGACCGTCCGTCAAGACAAGGCGGACCGTCCGTAAAATCACCTCAAATCTCTAGTAGCTCCAGGCCCTTTCGCAGACTGTCCGAGCTCCTACCGCGGACCGTCCGCCAGTGTCGCGGACTGTCCGAGGTGGTCACGCGGACCGTCCGTGAAAATACTTAGCCAAATCCAAGACAACACCGTCGAACTCTTCTGCATGGACCGTCCGCCAATCACATGCGGACCGTCCGGCAACCTCGCGGACCGTCCGCCAACCCCGCGCGGACCGTCCGAGAAACACGACGGACGAACAGGACGAACAGCTACAGTAACCCGCGGATCTCTCCTTCCAAATCCATCACCGGATCTCCCAAACGGCTAGAGCTCTTGAGACGAAACTTTGGGGAAATGATTAGCACCCTAAGGGGAAGCTATGCCCCAAAAATCTCGGCCTCTAACTCCCTACAACTCGAGAAATCGCGGATCACACGGAAGAACACCTTCTCACGAGTTCATCCCAAAAACTACGAATCGAGACCGATTCCCGGTGTTTGAGAAGGCAAGATCACACATAAAGAGGCGCAAGGCACTCACCCATGATCCCCTCAAACAAATCCGGAGCCAAACGGTCTAGAAACGAAGAATCGAGCCAAGAACGAAAATAGCACAAAAAGGAACTCGAGGAGAAACAAAAGGATTCAACTAGCACTTGATTTCATTCCAACAAACAAAGGTCAGATTCTATACAAGGCTAGCAACCTCCCAAACATCCTCCCGCTAAGATCGACATGAAGCACGGGCTAGCCTAGAGAAGCAAGAAAGAAATGAACTAGGGTTCCAGAGCAAATTCTTGCCATCCCCTCCACCTCCTATTTATATTAAGTGTCCTGGTGAAGGGAAGTGACCAAACTACCCCTACAACTTTACGATACACGCCCTCAAGGGCAAAACGGTAAAGTTGCAGATAACTCCTCCGGCTGGGCACGCCGTCCATCCGGCCTTGCTTCCCTCCAACGCAAGCTCCCGGATCCCGCCACGCGTCCACCGCTTCGAAGCTTCCCAAACGCGCCCGGATCACCGTCTCCGTCACGTTGGGCCTTCGGGCTCGGTTTTGAGGCCCAAACCGAGAAACCCTCCTCCAATGGTTTTGTGGCCCAACCATCAAACCCCGCGTACAAGCTTCGGTCGTTAGCCGCCACCTTGCACCGGCTCCAAGTCCATGACCTCGTCTTGCTCTTCTTGCACTATGTTGACTGCACTTGATCCCGTCTGGCCACCGGGTCCCTCAAACCAAGCCTACTTGTCTCTCCACTCCTCGGAGGCCACTCTGGCTAAGACCTTTCGCGCTTGTTCTTCACCTGCACCAGCGCAAACCAAGTCGCACCAACACCTGCAGTACTAAGCCAAGAGTCAGTCCACACAACGTTGTCAATCACTCACACTGAGAAGCAACCATCCACCGGTCCTCGGACACACATGGTCCTCAATCTCCCCCTTGATGAGTGCATTGACAACACACACATAATTCAGGATATGAAAAAGGAAAACAGAAAAAGAAAAGAAAAGAAGACTCAATCAAGTGACCAAAGCGAAGAACAAGCCGAAAACAAAGTCACTCGAAAGAGAAAGTCTCGGTCCCCTAAGATAAGGGCAACGACTCAACACAACCGAGACAACGAGCTCCAAATGCCGACCCCTCAAGAAGAGGCAGAAATGGCTCAACACCATCGGCAAAAGAGCAAAGCACAAAAATCAGGAACACAAGGAGCTCTCCCTGAACAAGTGCATACAAACTCAAGAGCTCCCCCTGAACTGAGTATCCCTCTTAATGCAAAGCAATGCATATATACTGAATTGGAACAAATTTTCCCCCTTGTTGTCAATGCATGAATCAAGGCACAAATGCAAAAGATTCAACCTAGAGCTTCTCAAATATACAATGAACAATATAAAATACTACACATGGTCAAATGAGCAAGTAAGATATTCCTAGGTGTTGTATAAGCATTGCAAACAAAATTGCATGATTGTATAAGCATATGGCCAAGTAGTTTCCAATTTAACCAAGTTTTTCAAAAATTCACCACCTTATGAGCAAAAAGTCATTTTCTAGCCAAAATGAGCTATTTCATGCAAAAGTTGTCCCCGGTTACCTATTCTTAGCAGGAGATCATTGCAAACACCCACAATCTAGTTCATGTCATGTTAAAGCTACCGAGCCATGTGTCTACTTCCAACAAGAGACTTCTCTTTGGCAGACACATGCAACGGTTTAGCACCCAATTGTCACATTTAAACACAAATGACATGATCAACCAATTTGAGAGCATAGATTCGAATTTGTAACACTTCTTTTTCAGATTTTAAACATGGTACATGAAATGCCTTTGCGGCAAAAAGAAACTTATGCCTCTCTGTTGGCGGTCGTTACAGCCCAAATCCGACCACCAATACTCGGGAATAAATGAGGTTTTATGCAACATTCCATGTACTTAGGTTTTATTTCTAATAAAGTTCCACGAGTTTTGGTGAGTGACACCTGTGCAGGTACATCTACGACAAATACAAGCTATTGCGTCCGAAAATGACCGAATCGGCCAAACGACTCCGTTCGGCCGGTTAACCCCCCTTAGCCGTGCACGTCACCGGGAGTCGTCCAACGAATATCAGGCGAACACGACATGAGGACGGCAGCCATCTCTTCCCGGGCCACAACCACATCACCTTTGGGCCATAAACACACGAAGCCAATCACCAGGAGGCAGCCCAGAAGGCCCACAGAGCAAAGGCGGTGCAGGGGGACGGGCCTGGGCTCCCAGCCCAGTTCGGCCGAACTAGGGGGTTCGCCGGAACCGCCCCCAGTGCACAACCGCCTTCCAGGGGTGGATCCTGGCCGTGGGAGCCAGAGGCGGCAGATCCCACGGTTCGGCCGAACTGGCCAGTTCGGCCGAACCGGGAAATTCGGCCGAAGGCCCGGCACCGCCTCCCTGGTTGCCTTGGCTGCTACTCTACCTCAACCGACCTTTGGAGCTATAAATAGAGGGTCGCACCTCACTTGTAAACACACACCAAGCCAAGGAGCTCATTTCCACTTTCATTCTAGTAGAGTTAGGATAGTTTAGTTGGGAGTTAGAGTTGAGTCGAGCTGTGCCTCGGAGGTTCCGGAGTCGTCTTCAGAAGCTCTGGTATAAGCTCTTGTATCTTTTACTTTTCCTTTTGCAAGACTTTGAGTTATCAATATAGTTATCTTTATCACTTTGCCTTTGTCATTTATATCTTGCTTCTACTTTATCCTAGTTGCAGCGTATATCTTGTTTAGACTATAGTCAGTTATAGTTCTAGTGCTTGTAGTCTTGTTTAAGTCTTTGTCTTGGCTGGTTCTTCGATCTTGCTTGATACTGGAGGTAAATTGTCACCAAGAGTATTGACAAGGTTGCTTGCTCTTGCTAGCAGAGTAAGTAGTCGTTGCCTAGTGTAGGAGTGGTTCCTAGACTAGTCGGTGGCCTTAGTTTATTCCCGTCGCAACGGAGGTGGTAGCCGGGAGGTGGTGACAGCCCTTTCGGTCTTCGTAGCCCATCACGTTAGTTCCGGTCCGTAGGATTCCCCAGTTGGGAAATAGTGGCACCCCTTCTCATCCCTTTCTGTGTGTTCACCGGTTCCCTTGTCCCGACGCTAAGACATTAGAGTTATCCTAGATCTCCTAGTGCTGGCTCTGTAGCCGCTGTATCTCTAAGCTAGAGTGACATAGGTAGATAAAGTATCCAGGAGTCCTCTATCTCTTCTCGTTGTCCTCCCAGCTATCTATCTCTTCTCTCCCTTACCTGAGTATCCCTTGAGCTGTGTGTCCGGTATATCCACTCCTATCCAATACCGTTATCCCCTGTCTTGTCTAGTCGTGTACCCTCCTCTGATAGTCTCGAATATCTGTTCACTAGTAATCTTGCCAAAGCTTCCCTGCGGAAATATCAATTACGATACCTCGGAATACTCCTAGGTGAAGTGCTACAGCGGTGACTCTGTGCGCTTGCAGAATATTTCTATATTTTACTAAGCCATAAGGAAAACCACTGAAACACTCCTTACCCCAGTACCAGGATTCTCAATTCTGATATTGGATCGTAAGAAGTGCCAACAAGCATTTCTGGCGCCGTTGCCGGGGAACGTCTTTGGCTAGATTACTTTTGAACTTTTATCTTGAGCTATCTTAGTTGAGCACCGCTACTCAAGCGGGTTTATCCTTGCTCTGTTCGTTGGTCTTTGTGGAACAGAGCAGCACATGACTGGTTTCCAACTACCGTCAAACTTCCAAGAAAATCCGGAGTCACTTGTGAGGAAAGTACGACCCCGTGTTGTACCTCCTCAGAAGCAACTCCTTCCGACGAACCCAGTCCTTCCCGTCGTTGACCAGGCTACATCGAGGATGGCAACCAAGACGATCCGTGAGTTCTCCGCTCCATCAAGCGAGAACGTACGTATCGGACCAGCTCCGCCAGTCGGAGATGGTAGCTTCGAGCTGAAGCCAACCCTCATCAACATGGTACAGGCTAGCCCATTCTGCGGCAAGCCACACGAAGATGCCAATGCTCATCTCCAGCATTTCCTGGAGATTTGCAACACCTTCACCATCCGCGGAGTAAGTATCGATGCCATTCGCCTTTGTTTATTTCCATTCTCATTATTAGGCAAGGCGAAACAATGGTTTTATGCTAACCGCGAAGCAATAGATACCTGGGATAAATGCACTAGCGCTTTCTTGCTAAAATTCTTTCCGGTTGGGAAAACCAACGCCCTCCGGAATAAAATAGCTAGTTTCCAGCAGCTAAAAGATGAAACAGTCCCGGAGGCATGGGATCGCCTCCAGGACTATATTTCTGCTTGTCCTCACCATGGTATGCAGAGTTGGTTCATAATCCAAACTTTCTATCACGGGCTGAGAAATTCTCCCCGTGAGTACCTGGATGCTGCTGCTGGAGGCTCGTTCTTCTCTCTTGAGGAGAGTCGTGCGAAGGCCCTCATAGAGAAGATGGTCGAGAACCAAGGTTGGTCCGACGACCGGACTCAACCAAAGACCCGAGGAGTTCACCAAGTTGAAGCTCTGGATATGCTCGCTGCCAAGATGGACCTCCTAATGAAGAAACTGGAGGCCCCTGCTCAAGAAACGGTGCAAGCCATGGACGCTCGCATGACCTGCGAAGTCTGTGGAAACACTGGCCATTCGGGGAATGACTGTCCCGAAACGCGAGAAGATGTCCACTACGTCAACAACTCCAACAACAACGGGTATCAACCGAACAACTACGGCAACCAAGGCTGGAATCCGCGCCCAAACCTCCCTTTTGAGAGGTCTCAACAAGGTAACAATTTCAATTCCAGCAATTTCAATAATCAGCCGTCTCTTAGAGATCTTGTGTTTGGCCAGATGAAAATAACTGAAAACATCAATAAAAGGCTTGCTGCTAATGATAAAACTCTGGAAAGCATAGACTCTAGGATGGAATCATTTTCTTCTGCTATGAAAAGTCAACTGAGCTTTAATAAAATGATAGAAACTCAAGTCGCTCAGTTAGCTGCTGCTGTTCCTGTCACTAAATCGGGGAAGATTCCGGGGCAACCCGAACCTTCCATCGAGACAGTGAATTCCATCACTACCAGACATGGTAAGATGCCTCGTAGTGTCTTCTGAACTAACCACGCAGGGAAGGTCGCACGCATCCAAGTGCTGACACCAAGATGGACCTACCTGCCGAGAGCTGCAAATAGGGCGATCATCAAGACCTCTCCGGACAGGAAGGAAGATCCCGGAGTGCCCATCATTCAGTGCGCGATCTGGAATCGTCGCATTGATGATGCACTCTATGATCTGGGGGCAAGAGTCAACATCATGTCTAAGGTATTATTTAAGAAATTACGCTACCCTACTTTGTCGCCTACTACTGCCCAGGTACAGCTTGCGGACTCAACCATCCGCTACCCCGAGGGGGTGATCAAGAATGTACCGGTCCGGATCTGGGGACGATATGTCCCTGTGGACTTTGTTGTCCTCGACACGGGGAATGAGCATTCGTTTCCCCTTGTGTTGGGCCGACCATTCTTGAACACCACCCGGGCTAGGATCGATATGGATGCGAGAGAAATCTCGTTTCGTATCGACGGAAGGTTGACATACTTCAAGTTTCAACCCCGGGAAGAGAAGAAGACAAAGCCACTCACACCGGAGCAGAGGAGCGCCGAGTGTTTCCTTAAGGCTCTCATTAATGGAGAGCTGGAAATACTCGGTGGTGAGCAGCTCAAGTGGAACGAGCCGACGAAACCGACAAGTGCAGAAGAAATGGATTTCCTCGTAAAGAAATACGAGGAAGAACAAGCCCTCTGGAATTCTCCAGAGACACCGATCCCACCGCCACCGACACCGAAGAAGAAGAACAAGAAGATGTGGCGGAAGAAGGTTGCATCATCCGAGTCGTCCACTCCGGGACCGGACGATGACAAGAGCAACTGAAGACAGGAGAAGTCCCGCTCGCGGACTTAAAAGTTGAGCTCTCGCCGCGAGGAAAACCGGTATGTATCCCATATTTCCCTTCCAATTTTTAAATTTCCAATTGCATTTGCATGTTTCCCTTTTCAAAATAAATGAACCACTTGAGTAATTAATTTGAGAGAGAGTAGAAAATTTTGCAAGTTTGGTTAGAAATAATTGGACACATGCTGAAATCTTATCTAGGGTGGATGTAATTGGTAACTTTTATCCATTTCATCCCTTCTAGAACATCTCCAATTATTTACCATCACCACCAACCAGCAACAAACATGTCTACCCCACTAAAAATGGCTGCACGCTCACAAATTATCACAAACATGGCAGCATGGGGGTGACTCCACTAATTTCCACTTTGGTCATGTCACATTTCCATCTTACCTACCACTAAAATCCACTAAAAATGCCCTTGGGAATTGTGGCCACACATTTTGGCATGGAATCAAAGCAAAGGAGGGTGCTGCACCCACATGGGGGTGGGCTGGCCACCAGACCTGGTTCGGGCGAACCAGGCCCTTCGGCCGAACAGCCAAGGGTGCCCCCTCTCGGCCTATAAAAGCTGGGGTGTTTGCTTGCTCTCTCACACACACTTCTCACTCTGAAAATTCTGCTAGGAAGCCCTCTCTCCCTCTCAAGTTCTTTGCTCTAGTGCTTGCTCAAGTTCTTCCCAAGTTCTTGCTCAAGTTTTGGTTCACCTGCATCACTAGAAAATCCCAAAAATATTTTGCTCTTGTTGTGATCTTTGTGCTGAAATTTTGGACGATTTTGTGGTGGTCACCGACACCCACAAGAACGACTAACCTTTTGTGGTGGTTTTCATCCCCGCAAGAACGACTAACTATCTTGAACGACTGACTTGAATTTCTTGTGCTAACCATATATATTCAGTCCTTCGGGTAGTTGTTGTTGCACTAACCTTTTGCAGGAATCATGTCGAAGTTCTTCACTTCGCTCCGTCGTTCCGCCCGGCTAGGCCGACGATCGGACGATGCTGGGAGTTCCCCAGCTCCATCTCGAGGCTCGAGCCGGATGGACACGGACGAGCACGGAGCAGCCGGCTTGGGATGGGGCCATGCCACGCCCCCAGCCAGGCAGCTCCTAAGCGACAGTGACATCAACCTTAGAACAGAAAGGGAGCGGAACACCTTCAACGAGCTTCGGCTGAAGGAGTTCGAGCATACCCGTGTGTTTGAGCAAGATTTGCTCAGGGACACGGGGATGGACGTAGAGTTTACAGAAATATTCCAGGCCATTGGCTGGGAGAATTTCTGGCACATCAACGAAGAAGGTTCGTACCTGCTCACCCTTGAATTCCTCTCGACTTTGGTTTCTGAAACTGGGGGTATTCGTTTTCGGTTCTTCAACCAAGAGTTCTTCTGCTCTTGGAGGGATTTTAGTTCGGGTCTCGAATTTTCAAGCCGTTGTTCATTAGACCCGAACAAAGCGCTTAAAAGATTTGACCGGGTGGCATTTTGGAAAAAGATTTCGGGGGATACCAACTGTCATGCGCCACGCACGAACAGCATACATAACCCCACTTTGCGTTTCATGCATCATTGGGTGTCTATGACGGTATTCCCCCGGGCAGATTTGCGCCCTGTCAACACTGTCGAGTTGCGGGTTCTTTTTGCCATGGTCAAGCAGATTCCCTATTCACCTGTGAAAGACATGGTTGGTCACTGGCTGTCTCATATTTCTCGTACGGGTAGCATGGCGATGACTTCTCTAGTCACTCGCCTCGCTAACCACCTGGGCGTCCTTCAAGGCGCCCTGCTCACGTACATCGAGACAACGCGTTCCGTCGTGGATGCCGAGCACTTCATGCAAGCCCACATGATACGGCGGACGCCTGACGCAACGCTGGCAATGATTTACCGTGGCTATACAACTGAAGTGCCTTTGCCTTGTGCAACACTAAGGTTGTATACCACACCGAAACTAACTCTTCAGTTGAGGACCGAGTCGGACGATTCTCCACCTTGGAGAGAGCCCGCTCGGTACAGCGTTGCAGGTGACGGACCCGTCACGAGGGGACGAGCCAGGCGTGATGCTGGGCTCGCCACCTCACAGGAGCCGGAAGATGCACCACAAATGCCGCACCGACACACTTCCGCTTTTGAGGCCACCTACGACATGTACACCGGCGCTGGGACGCCCGGAGCAGGAGGCTCCGGGCAACACCAGGAGCCGAACTATTTCACCTCAGGACGCTGGGACTACGGCCAGGACACGGACTCTGAGTGGTCCAGGAGCCGGTATGGAGGGGGGTACGACAGTGCTTCCCAGCCATACTACCCCGGATACTCACAGTCTGCACGCTTCGACTACGGCCGGGAGTTGTCCTACATCTCCGACCGAGTCGAGCTCATCGACGACCGTACCCGAGAGATTCAAGACACGCTAGCCCGCCATTCTTAGTACCATCAAGAGAATAGCGGGATGGTGGCGTCTATCCAGCACGATGTCCACGAACAGGCGGAACAGCTGAGCCAGTACCTCTCAAGGCTCAACCCCTACCAGTGAAGAGTCCAAGCTTGGGGGAGGACCCCCACCAGGTAAGTCCCGATTTATCCAGCACTATTGATCATTTAATTTCCCTTTCATTTCCCTTCATGATAATTTGCATTTAAAAAAATGATGAAAATACCAAAAATATTTCCCTTAAACAATATTTCCCTTGAATAAAATAACTCCCAACTATGCATGGAATGAATCATATGCCTCTCACCTTGGAAATGATGAATAGTTGCTCTATCATTAATTTTGCAAGTACTTTGTTTCAACTAGTTGCTAGATTGTGCTTGAGTTATTCGGCATGAGTAAAAATGATCCTGAAAACCTTGTGGGAGCACATGCTTTATTCCAAGTCTAAATTGTTGTGGGGATTGATATAGTGATAATTTGGTTAAGTTCTATCCTGCTTTTAGTACGGGGAAAATCTCGGAAATTTATGCTTTCAAAATAAAACAAGTTCCTCATTGGTCAAAACACCTACCAGAGCCATATGATAAGCTTAGTTGAAAATTTCTAGTCATATGCTGCTTGTTATCTTAGTGAGCTATGTCAAATTGTTGTGACCTTTGAGTGAAGCTTTCATACTCTTAAAGATCGAGACCCACGTACACACACCACTTCTCACTTGCAATTCCTACACTGGGAGTTAACAAACATCTTCCATCATCCATCCACAAAAACAAATGCTCCATATTCTATGATTTCCCTCTACAAATATTCTTGATAGAGACATGGGCTATGCAAAAAGAAAAGCATGCCAAAGAAGCATGGCAAAAATAAGAGAAAAAGAAAAGCATGCCAAAGAGCATGGCAAAAAGAAAGAGAAAAAGAAAAGCATGCTAAGTGGCATGGCAAAAATATGAATAAAAGATAGCCCATGTTCTCAAAAATAAATCAAGGAGAGGGGAATTCATCCAAGGAGTTCCACCATATTCCATTCCACCATTCCACCATATTCCACTCCATTCATATCCACACACTTGCACGTCTCGATCTTAAGATGTGATTTGTCTCCTCTGAGATGCGGTCTTTGACTTAGCAAAATATAAGATGCATGCATGCTTTCATCCTTTGTCCCTGAGCCACACAAAAAGCCATATTAGATGTTAGGATGAAAAGAAGGCACAAGCCTTTGGTGAGGATTCAAATACACTCGAGTGATTGAGTGTGCCAATGAGGAACAATTTGTAGTTTTCAAAACTTATGAAAAACTCCGAGATGGGATCCTGAAAAGAGTAGAGTGGAATAAAACTAAGTTTAAACTGTTCGTCCTTTCAACCGCCCAAGATAAGGAGATTGCTATAAGCCCCATGGGTAAAAAGGTGATTTGAAACTTTGCCTATGATTCAAGTATTTTTGAGCACTAGTTGTTTAAAAGTTACCTGCAAAAGAAATGACATTGTAGCAACTCCTGATCCACCGAGCCTAAGTTTATATCTTTGCTCGAGGACGAGCAAAGAGCTAAGCTTGGGGGAGCTTGTTGGCGGTCGTTACAGCCCAAATCCGACCACCAATACTCGGGAATAAATGAGGTTTTATGCAACATTCCATGTACTTAGGTTTTATTTCTAATAAAGTTCCACGAGTTTTGGTGAGTGACACCTGTGCAGGTACATCTACGACAAATACAAGCTATTGGGGCCAAAAATGACCGAATCGGCCGAACGACTCCGTTCGGCCGGTTAACCCCCCTTAGCCGTGCACGTCACCGGGAGTCATCCAACGAATATCAGGCGAACACGACATGAGGACGGCAGCTATCTCTTCCCGGGCCACAACCACATCACCTCTGGGCCATAAACACACGAAGCCAATCACCAGGAGGCAGCCCAGAAGGCCCACAGAGCAAAGGCGGTGCAGGGGGACGGGCCTGGGCTCCCAGCCCAGTTCGGCCGAACTGGGGGGTTCGCCGGAACCGCCCCCAGTGCACAACCGCCTTCCAGGGGTGGATCCTGGCCGTGGGAGCCAGAGGCGGTAGATCCCACGGTTCGGCCGAACTGGCCAGTTCGGCCGAACCGGGAAATTCGGCCGAAGGCCCGGCACCACCTCCCTGGTTGCCTTGGCCGCTACCCTACCTCAACCAACCTTTGGAGCTATAAATAGAGGGTCGCACCTCACTTGTAAACACACACCAAGCCAAGGAGCTCATTTCCACTTTCATTCTAGTAGAGTTAGGATAGTTTAGTTGGGAGTTAGAGTTGAGTCGAGCTGTGCCTCAGAGGTTCCGGAGTCGTCTTCAGAAGCTCTGGTATAAGCTCTTGTATCTTTTACTTTTCCTTTTGCAAGACTTTGAGTTATCAATATAGTTATCTTTATCACTTTGCCTTTGTCATTTATATCTTGCTTCTACTTTATCCTAGTTGCAGCGTATATCTTGTTTAGACTATAGTCAGTTATAGTTCTAGTGCTTGTAGTCTTGTTTAAGTCTTTGTCTTGGCTGGTTCTTTGATCTTGCTTGATACTGGAGGTAAATTGTCACCAAGAGTATTGACAAGGTTGCTTGCTCTTGCTAGCAGAGTAAGTAGTCGTTGCCTAGTGTAGGAGTGGTTCCTAGACTAGTCGGTGGCCTTAGTTTATTCCCGTCGCAACGGAGGTGGTAGCCGGGAGGTGGTGACAGCCCTTTCGGTCTTCGTAGCCCATCACGTTAGTTCCGGTCCGTAGGATTCCCCAGTTGGGAAATAGTGGCACCCCTTCTCATCCCTTTCTGTGTGTTCACCGGTTCCCTTGTCCCGACGCTAAGACATTAGAGTTATCCTAGATCTCCTAGTGCTGGCTCTGTAGCCGCTGTATCTCTAAGCTAGAGTGACATAGGTAGATAAAGTATCCAGGAGTCCTCTATCTCTTCTCGTTGTCCTCCCAGCTATCTATCTCTTCTCTCCCTTACCTGAGTATCCCTTGAGCTGTGTGTCCGGTATATCCACTCCTATCCAATACCGTTATCCCCTGTCTTGTCTAGTCGTGTACCCTCCTCTGATAGTCTCGAATATCTGTTCACTAGTAATCTTGCCAAAGCTTCCCTGCGGAAATATAAATTACGATACCTCGGAATACTCCCAGGTGAAGTGCTACAGCGGTGATTCTGTGCGCTTGCAGAATATTTCTATATTTTACTAAGCCATAAGGAAAACCACTGAAACACTCCTTACCCCAGTACCAGGATTCTCAATTCTGATATTGGATCGTAAGAAGTGCCAACACTCTCCATAACATAGACAATGGGCTAAACATTTGCAATGATAAAACGATCTTTGACCCAAATGGCAAGAAATAGATACCCAAGCACAACCTAAGCATGAAAAAACATTTAGGCTTTAACTCAAACATTTAGCCAATTTGCTCATGGGTGAGATCAAGTTTAGCATTTTTTAAAAATTATTAGCAAGCGCATTATGGATATACAAAGAATCAATCAAGTGCTTAGCTATCCAACACGACAAGACTATCCACAAGTTCATTAGCTCAACCGTAGCAAGTTATATCGGTCACTCCATATAAGAGAAGCTCGTCCTATCATGCTTCAAAATAAATATGTACAAGAAACAAGCTCTAAGTATATCACAATGAATCCTATATGACAAATGCAAGACATATGATACACATGCAACAAAAAACATGATATACAAATTATACAAGAAGACTATACATATGCTACAAAGTGAGCTCCAAAACCAACTCAGAAGGGAAAACACACCCCAAGCTCCCCTCGCAAATGAGCAAAAGTAGCTTGGTCAAGCGGTTTGGTAAAAATATCGGCTAGTTGGTTTTGGGTGGAGACATGGGATAACTCAATATGTCCTTTCTCAACATTGTCTCTCAAGAAATGGTATGTCACGTCTATGTGCTTGGTTTTGGAGTGAAGCACCGGGTTTTTGGCTACACTTATGGCACTGGTGCTATCACATAGAAGTGGAACATGGGTATAACTCAAACCAAAGTCACTCAAGGTAGAAATCATCCAAAGAAGCTGAGAGCAACAACTGGCTGCGGCTACATATTCGGCTTCGATTGTAGACTGAGCAACACTTGACTGTTTGCGAGACGACCAAGAAACCAAAGACGAACCAAGAAACTGACAAGTCCCAGAAGTGGACTTGCGATCCATCCTACACCCAGCAAAATCCGCATCGGAATATCCGCGGAGTGTGAGTGTGGAGGAGGCAGAGTACCACAAACCAAGCTCAGGAGTGAAACGAAGGTACCTCATGATTCTCTTCACAGCCTGGCGATGTGACGTCCTTGGCGAAGCTTGAAAACGAGCGCACAGACACACGGCGAAGTGTATGTCCGGCCTCATCGCCGTCAGGTACAAGAGTGAGCCAATCATGCTCCGGTACGTCTTCTGGTCCACCGGTTCTCCATCTTCATCCGCATCCAAAGCTGTTGTAGTCGACATGGGAGTGGACAATGGCTTTGCATCGGCCATCTCGAATTTCTTCAACAATTCCTTCGTGTACTTGGCTTGATGAACAAACGTCCCGTCCTTGACTTGCTTGATTTGCAACCCGAGAAAGAATTGTAGCTCCCCCATCATCGACATCTCGAACTCCCTGCTCATATCTTCAGAGAACTTTGCTACAAGAGCGTTAGAAGAGCCACCAAAAATAATATCATCCACGTAAATCTGAATGATTAGGATATCTTTGCCAACACGAAGCAGGAACAGGGTCTTATCAACGGTGCCCATCACAAACCCCTTACTCAGCAAGAACCCTCTCAGCCTTCCATACCACGCTCTAGGTGCTTGCTTGAGGCCATATAGTGCTCGGTGGAGTTTGTACACTCGGTGGGGATATCTCTCACTCTCGAACCCAGGTGGTTGTCTCACATACACTTCTTCTTCTATCACCCCATTCAAAAAGGCACTCTTCACATCCATTTGGTGCAACTTGAACCCTTTAGCAACTGCAAATGCTAGAAGGATTCGAATTGCCTCCAAACGGACAACAGGAGCAAATGTCTCCTCATAATCAATTCCCTCTTTTTGTGAAAAGCCCTGGGCAACCAACCTCGCTTTGTTTCTCACAACCTCACCACTCTCACCCTGTTTGTTCTTCCAAACCCACTTTGTTCCAATAGGGTGGCAATTTGGTGGAGGCTCGACAAGTTCCCACACCTCATTCCTCTCAAAGTTCTCAAGCTCTTCGTGCATGGCATTGACCCAATTCGCATCAGATAAAGCGTGTCCAATATCTTTGGGCTCAAAAGACGCGACGAAAGCAGAATGAGCAAAGTGAGAAGTGTTTCTTGACCTTGACCGTGTAGTACGCTCATCGATGTCTCCTATGATTCCCGAGGGTGGATGGCGAGCTTGAATGTGTCTTGGTGCCTCACGTGTTGAAATCACCTCCCCCTCAACAGCTGCTTCCACTCGCTCTCCATGTACATGTGTCGATGTTGAAGTGGTGGATGGACCATCTTCAAACGTAGTCATCGTAGTGGAAGTAGTAGGTACAGGCGCCATCGGAGGAGCGTCATCTCCATCATCATCTTCATCATCCGCATCCTTGTCTTCAAAGATTGACTGTCCCATCTCTTCATCACCTGCACACTCAAAGACAACAGAGCTACACGGAATCGTCTCGTCGAATGTTACTTCGCAAGTCTCCATGATTTGGTTAGTTGCAAGATTGAGCACACGATATGCTCTAGAATGATTAGCATAACCAAAGAAGATACCATCATGAGACCGAGATTCAAACTTATCTAGATTACCCTTCTTGAGAATGAAGCACTTGCAACCGAAAACTCGAAAGTGACTCACCTTGGGGGTTCTCCCATGAAAAAGCTCGTAGCAAGTATTCTTCTTGAACGCACGAAGGAAAATCCGATTAGACACATAACACGCGGTGCTCACTGCCTTGGCCCAATACTTTCTAGGAGTCCTATGCTCATCGAGCATCGTCCTGGCCATAGTACAAATGGTCCGATTCTTTCTCTCCACAGCACCATTCTGACAAGCGACATAAGGCGAAGAAAATTGATGTTCAAGACCTAGATCACGGCAAAAGGTTTCAAATCGAGCGTTCTTAAACTCCGTGCCATTGTCATTGCGTATAGCTCGTATGGCATCACCATTTCGCTCATTTTTCAACCTCAAGATCAGATCTCGAACAAAACCAAACGTTTCATCTTTAGCCGCCAAGAAATACACCCAGGTATAGCGAGAAAAATCGTCCACAATCACAAGGACATACCACTTCCCACCGACTGAGCGAACGCGAGCTGGACCAACCAAGTCCATATGTAAAAGCTCCCCAGGACGCTCAGTCATCACATCGGTCAGAGATGGGTGGGAAGTAGCGACCATCTTGCCATGCCTACAAGGTGCACAAACCAAATCCTTCTCAAACCGAAGCTTGGGCAATCCCCGGATAAGGTCAAGACTGCTCAAACGACAGAGCAAGTCAAAGCTCAAGTGACCCAACCTCCTATGCCACTTCTAAAGCTCGGAAGATGAACCAGCAACGAGACAACGAGCAACACCAAAAGACCTCGAGAAATCAGCAACGAAAACTTGACTCTCGGGAATGATCATGCAAACAAGGTCACCTCGAGAATCAAGAATCCGAGAAGCACCACTAACAAACCGAACCTCAAAACCCTCATCAAGCAGCTGAGAGACCGAAAGCAAATTAAAGCCAAGCGACTTGACGAGAGCAACACGCTTCAACACAAACTTCTCGCTCACCTGAATATCACCTTCTGAGAGCACTCTACCCTTACCATTATCCCCAAAAGTGATGTACTCCCTTGTCATCACCGGGGTGAGGCTTGAGAAACACCTTTGATCTCCGGTCATGTGTCGAGAGCAACCGGAGTCAATCAACCACAAGCTTCTCAAGCCTCCCACCTGCAAAATCAAAAACGAGATCGAGAATGAGCAAACAACTCAACATTGGGTTAGAACAGAAGGAGTCAAACCAGTGCTGAGCCATCTGCTCAAAAGAAGGGTTAGCAAAATCCACTCTACCAAACCTATCAAACTGTGGAAACCTCTCACGCCTAACCGGAGGAACACCATGCGGGGGAAAGCGTGGTCCAGACTCCCTCCGGTAACCAAAACCACGGTCGTCTCTCCTGAACTCGTACTGACCACGAGGAGGAGGACACCTGGCAAAACCACCACGTCTCTGAGGAACTCTCCCACGAGGAGCAAAGCCACGAGCATCCTCTCTAGGAATCGAACGAACAAAACCATCACCCCTAGGCCAAGGTGCACGAGGCTCAGGTACGCTATGAGAAGAGCGGTACCTGTCCCGGTTACCCATTTCCTTCTCACGCCTCATCTCTCTCTTTTTCCTGAAACAGAACTCCTCTTGGTGACCATCCTTACCACAAAACCCACAGTGGTAACGGACTGGTTTTGGCTTTGGATCTCCTTTTGGCCCTGACTTCTCACTAGGTTTGAAACCACTCGACTCTCCCACAAAAATCACTCGCTTTTGGAAGTTGTTGGCTGGTGTGGTAGAGGCTGCTGGATCAAGAATAGTATCAAGTTTGTTTCTCAGGTGGTTGGGTTTAGGATCAAAGGTGTTTTTGGCTGGGGTTTTTTGTGGAGGAAATGGCACACCCTCACAGATCATTCCCTCATTCTTAACCACCGTCTCCCAGCCAAGCCCACGAGAATCACCTCTTCTGAGCTCAGCCATCATCATTTTCAACTAAGGCTCTCGACTTGACATCCAACTCAGGCAATGTCTCAACTCGTCATTTTCTTTTTGCACACGATTCATTGCATCCTCAATTTCACTGTTCTTCAAAGCATTTTTATCACACACGGCACATGCAGGTGATTTAGCAGAACATTCGAGACATTTGATTTTAGCAAGAGCATCATCAAGTTTTGCATGCAAGACAGGGCAAGAGGTACAAGCTCCTAGCAAAGCAGATCTAGATTTCAATTCTTCAAGATTTGACTTAAGCAAATCACATTCTTCAATTTTAGACATATGCTTGTTTTTAAGCTCAACCAATTCATTCATCACAGCATCACAATCATTGCAAGTATGCTCATCAGAAACAACAGGAGCAATTTTCAAAGCATCAATTTCAGATTGAGATTTAGCAAGAGATATTTCAAGTTGAGCAATTTGATCTTTAGAGGCAACAAGCAAAGACTCAAGTTCAACAACTTTCTCCTTAGACTCACCAAGCAACGATCTAAACTCCCTCTTCTCCTTGTTGGTCTTACGAAGCACATCATCACGATTATCAAGCAATTCATTCAACCTAGCATTCTCCTCTAGCAAGAAGTTGGGATCTCGATTTACCTCATCCTTAGACTCTGACTCGGAGTCTTCTTTTGCACTCTTCTTGTTGTCGGAGTTGTGCGCCATGGTACAGAAGCCTCGGGACGCCATGCACGCCAAGCCGTTGAAGTTCTCGTTCCTCCGGCGTCGACCTTGATCTTCATCCTCGCTGCTTGAGCTTGATGAAGAATTGCTTGAACTTGTGTCGACGTCGCTCGCCCCGGCCACCATGGCTCGTTCCTTGCGCTTGTGCTTGCGGTCATCATGCTTCTTCTTGTCCTTGTCCTTATACTTGTACTTGTGGTTCTTGTGATCATCCCTCGAGCAGTGCTTGTGCTTGCGGTCCGGCTCTGCTGTCTCTGGACACTCGGCGATGAAGTGTCTCATCTTGCCGCACCTGTAGCACGTACTTCCAAAGCGCCTTGTACTCTTGCGGTTCTCGTACATGCGCCCGAACCTCTTGGTGAGCAACGCGAGATCCTCCTCGCTCAGCACCTCGAACTCCTCATCTGGCAAAGACACAAGCAAAGACAAGGCAAACTGCCGTGAAGAGTTAGCACCAGATCTAGAACTAGAACCACTCATAAGCGCCAGACTATGGGAGTCAGTCGGGTTCTCAAGCTTGGCTCTAGCTAACCTATCAACCTCTGAGGACTTGAGCTTTGAGAACAACCCATCGACTGTGAGTGTCAGATAGCTAGCCGACTCCATGATCGCCTCAACCTTAGTGCCCCATACAGACATATCCAAGCAGTGTAAGAGCTTCAAAGCCATATCATGGTCTGTATATGGGAGGTTGGTAATGTTGGCTCTCATATTGTTCACTATCACGGTGAACCTCTGGAACATGGCATCAATTGACTCACCGGGCAAATGAGAGAAGTTCTCATATTCCCTCCGGTAAGTCGAAAAGAGCCGAGCCTTAACCCCACTATCACCTCTATGGGCGATCTCCAACTTTTGCCAAATCTTCCACGCAAGATGCTCTGCGATCACACGATTGAATTCATGCTCTTCAAGCGCTTTGAACAAGAAATCAACAGCTTTTGCATTTACCTCAAACTTGTCCTTAGCAATTTGTGTCTCTCTCGAAGCAGGGGTGATATAAGAAGTATCAAGAGTGATATCCCATATCAATTGTCCCTTGCTTCGGAGGAAAGCTCCCATGCGAACCGACCACATCCGGTAATTCTTCCCATCGAAGAGAGGAGGACCCGAACCCTTTCCGGCGTACGCCATCCTTGGATCTTAAGACTGGTTAGAATCACGAAGATCTGTAACCGGCTCTGATACCAATTGAAGGATCGAAGTGGCGACCAGAGAGGGGGGGAGTGAATGGGAGCCGATAAAATTTCTTCTCGAAACTCGGCCTATATCCCAAAGTCACTCGCCAAAGATTCCTCACAAGCTTGTCAAGGTAGCGTAGTCACAGCGGACTTACCAACCCTAGGAGCAAGCTAGAACAAATTAACAAGCGAAAGCACAACTCAAGAACCAAAACGATTCGCAATCTGCCTGGGTCAGCTCGAACCGTCCGCACAGGGGTCGCGGACTGTCCGTGGTCTCGGCGGACCGTCCGTCAAGACAAGGCGGACCGTTCGTAAAATCACCTCAAATCTCCAGTAGCTCCAGGCCCTTTCGCAGACTGTCCGAGCTCCTACCGCGGACCGTCCGCCAGTGTCGCGGACTGTCCGAGGTGGTCACGCGGACCGTCCGTGAAAATACTTAGCCAAATCCAAGACAACACCGTCGAACTCTTCTGCACGGACCGTCCGCCAATCACATGCGGACCGTCCGGCAACCTCGCGGACCGTCCGCCAACCCCGCGCGGACCGTCCAAGAAACACGACGGACGAACAGGACGAATAGCTACAGTAACCCGCAGATCTCTCCTTCCAAATCCATCACCGGATCTCCCAAACGGCTAGAACTCTTGAGACGAAACTTTGGGGAGATGATTAGCACCCTAAGGGGAAGCTATGCCCCAAAAATCTCGGCCTCTAACTCCCTACAACTCGAGAAATCGCAGATCACACGGAAGAACACCTTCTCACGAGTTCATCCCAAAAACTACGAATCGAGACCGATTCCCGGCGTTTGAGAAGGCAAGATCACACACAAAGAGGCGCAAGGCACTCACCCATGATCCCCTCAAACAAATCCGGAGCCAAACGGTCTAGAAACGAAGAATCGAGCCAAGAACGAAAATAGCACAAAAAGGAACTCGAGGAGAAACAAAAGGATTCAACTAGCACTTGATTTCATTCCAACAAACAAAGGTCAGATTCTATACAAGGCAAGCAACCTCCCAAACATCTTCCCGCTAAGATCGACATGAAGCACGGGCTAGCCTAGAGAAGCAAGAAAGAAATGAACTAGGGTTCCAGAGCAAATTCTTGCCATCCCCTCCACCTCCTATTTATATTAAGTGTCCTGGTGAAGGGAAGTGACCAAACTACCCCTACAACTTAACTCTACGATACACGCCCTCAAGGGCAAAATGGTAAAGTTGCAGATAACTCCTCCAGCTGGGCACGCCGTCCATCCGGCCTTGCTTCCCTCCGATGCAAGCTCCCGGATCCCGCCACGCGTCCACCGCTTCGAAGCTTCCCGAACGCGCCCGGATCACCGTCTCCATCACGTTGGGCCTTCGGGCTCGGTTTTGAGGCCCAAACCGAGAAACCCTCCTCCGATGGTTTTGTGGCCCAACCATCAAACCCCGCGTACAAGCTTCGGTCGTTAGCCGCCACCTTGCACCGGCTCCAAGTCCACAACCTCGTCTTGCTCTTCTTGCACTATGTTGACTGCACTTGATCCCGTCTGGCCACCGGGTCCCTCGAACCAAGCCTACTTGTCTCTCCACTCCTCGGAGGCCACTCTGGCTAAGACCTTTCGCGCTTGTTCTTCACATGCACCAACGCAAACCAAGTCGCACCGACACCTGCAGTACTAAGCCAAGAGTCAGTCCACACAACGTTGTCAATCACTCATCACACTGAGAAGCGACCATCCACCGGTCCCCGGACACACATGGTCCTCACGTGCCTCAGCTAAAACTCCACGTACCTCTACCTAACAAAGTTATCTCCAATTATTTGACAGGTACCCGATAGTTGTATGGCACATTCTGCAGAGATCGGTGGCTCGTGTTGCACTTCTTCTTTTATTTGCGGGTACTCGTGTTGCACATTTCACTCTGGGAATGGATTGGGCTGAAATAGCTTTAGTGGGCTGGCTTCTAAAATGGATTGCGTTGAGTTGGAGGGTGGTGGATTCAAATGTCTGGTGGGTTGGTTTGGGATTGGGCTGCTAGCTAGAGTTACGTGGGTTGGATTGTACCCATGGATTGTAAACATTGGGTCCTAACTATGGATAGGAACCAGGGGCAGGCAACCCTACTCGAACTGCCAGCGGCAGCTCGTGCTCATCTCCGCCGCCACGCCACATCCTTGTTCACCGTGGAATCAGGTGAGCTTCATCCCTTCCGGCTTTCCCCCATCTCCTTCCCCTTCCCCTTCCTCTTCCCAAGCCCTTCCCCTTCCCCTCGCCTTTCTTGCGCCTCTCCTAGTAGCGTCAGATAGACAACTGTGACCATCTCCGATCTGTGTCCTCTTCTCTTTCTTACAGGGATTTGCGGCAGGGACCGAGAGGATAGTGGATGGTGGACAAGAGACAAGCATCGTGGCCAGCAAGGAAGAGGTAAGCACCCGGACCCGGATACGAGAAACCCCCTGCTCTATTCGATCGATCTGGTACGAGTACGATGTGGGGCAGCAAAGATAGTGCATGAATAGATCTTCCCTGCCTCTGCCTCCAATGTAGTACATGAAAAGGCCTATTTTAGTTGCAGACTTACTATTAGTGAAACCTACGTTTTCTCCAAAGTTCAAATTATACATGATCTTTGTTATATTTACTGAATGTTCTTGCTGCTATCTGAATGTGAATTGACTGCTTTTGGCAGTGATAAAAACCTAACATTTTGTTGTAGGAGACCAGACAATTCTAACTGCAAGTCTGCAATTAAAACTGATAGTCAGTGTGTACGAACAAAACTTCTTTTAAATACCAATGTAGATATTATGATAAGGTTTATAAACAGAGTAGGTAATATCGTTTTAAATACCACTGCAATTGACTGATAAGGTGCTTCATGGTTCTGTTCTTTTACCACTATCCAAATATTGTTTTACTAGATATTATGATTCTTACATTGCCAATTTTGTCTGTATACCTTGTCTGACTTTGTAGGCAGTGATATATGTAGCTTTACCTACCTTTATCAACATGTCTGCAAATGCAAGTGAAAGCTCGGATGATTCTCATTCAATCCAAACATGTGTTAGAAGGTCACTAGTTTGGGAATACTATGAGCAGAATTTAGTGGAAGTCGGTGGTGCTTTTAAAGCTGTGTGCAAGTATTGTGGACTCTATTTAAGCACTAAATCTGGAACTAGCAGCCTTAGAACCCACATTTCTGATTATTGTCATGCAATTGGGGAAGCTGATAGGAAAAGATTTGTAGCAACCTTAAAGAAACACCCATCAGAGAATTTTGTGTTTGATTATCAGTTATGGCGTGAGCGTATGATCCAATTTGTGATACATGCGGAAATTCCATTTAACAAATTTGAGGATCCATACTTTGAACCATGGATACATACAATGCAGCCTTCTCTCAGTTGTGTGAAGCGTCAAACCATTCGCAATGATTGTTTCAAATTGTATCACAAAATGAAACAAGATCTTCATAATGAATTTGCATCCTTAGAGTCACGTGTGTGTCTTACATCAGATATGTGGACATCCATTCAAAACTTAGGCTACATGGTTATAACAGCTCACTATATCAACGCTGATTTCAAAATAAAGAAGAAGATCATAAGTTTCAAGGAGGTGAAATATCCGCACACCTGGTTCGCCATTGAGGAAACACTTGTGAGTTGTCTTACTGAATGGGGCATTCGAAACAAGATATTGACTCTAACAGTGGACAATGCTAGTAACAACACTAGAGCATGTGAGGAGTTGATAGATACCCACAAGCATGAGTTGTTGTTTGAGGGTGCGCATTTGCATGTAAGATGTTGTGCACATATCTTGAATATTCTGGTTCAGGATGGGATGAAAATTATCCATGAGGGGATAAAGAAGATTCGTGAATTATTGAAGCACATTGACTCATCTCCATCACGCATTCAATCTTTCAATGCAATTGCAACAGTGAATGGTCTTGCAACAAAACGTGGTATTGCTCTTGATATACCTAACCGTTGGAATTCCACTTTCAAAATGGTTGGAGAAGCACTCAAGTACAAGGTTGTTCTTAATAGCTATGCAAATCAAAATGCTGAAATTTCGCCGAATGAACAAGAGTGGAACAAAGCTGAATCAATTTATAAGTTTCTTAAAACATTTGAAGAGGCTACAAAGGCAATATCGGCTGATAGGAAGGCAACTTCATACATGTTCCTGCCCTTAATTGTTTCAATTCGGGATGCCTTGGATGACCCTAGTTGGCAAACAAGCACTGCACTGCAAGATTTGGCTGCAGCGATGAGGATGAAGTTTGAAAAATATTGGGGTACAGATTTTGATGAGTCAAATCAGCCTATTACTCGCATAAGCAAAAAGGACTATGATGTCAACCTTGGAATTGTTATTGCCACAATGTTAGATCCGAGGGGAAAAGCGGAGTATGTGGAATTCTTCTACCAAAAGATTTGTTGGAATGAGGATCAGATTCATACAAGTGTTAATGCTGCTCTAAATTGGATGAAGAAATACTTCTTGGAGTATGAGCAACGTGTGAGGAGAGGTGGTTCATGCTCTATGACATATTCAAGTGAGGGCAGCAGTGCCACGGGCTCACCCGTGTTTGGGAAAAGGCAGCTGGGACAAGAGTTCGCAAATTTCAAGTCAAGTAGGAGAAAGACTCGTGTACCAAAGTCTGAATTCGACACATACTTTGAAGAAGATTGTGTGGAGGATATTGAAAACTTTGACATTTTGGCTTGGTAGAAGGCTCACGCTGAGAAGTTCCCTGTCTTGTCAACTATGGCACGTGATTTCCTTGCCATTCCTCTTAGTACTGTGTCTTCTGAATCTGCCTTTAGTCTTTCCGGTAGAATTCTTGGGGATGCTAGAAGTTCACTGGCTCCGGAGATGCTAGAAGCTCTTGTGTGTGGCAAAGATTGGTTATCAAAGGAAAAAGAAGTTGACAATGAAGGTATACTAACTATTTGCATAAGTCTATTATTTCGTTGTTCGTTGAATTATTTTTCAAATAATGGTGATACTAACACTTCCACTGCAGGTCAAGAACTTGGTGGAGGTCAGTCTACCAGTACCTCTACATTGGTCATTCCACCAGGTACAACCCGACATAGGTTGCAGAGTGTTCCTGTTCATCTCTTGCTGAGATCTTGATTAAAAGCTGCTGTATTTCCTTTTTTGTTCCCTGCATAGTGGTTGCATCTTTACTACTTCCATTTGCAGGTCAAGATTCCGGTCAAGATGACAGTCAAGGTCCTGCATTCCTATGAAAACCTTGCACTGCAATGGTATGTAAGAGCTATCTACTGCTGATTAGAGTTTAGGAACGTTGTTGTCTCAAATTAGTGTTGCCTAGTCAAATTTCCTTTTCTGATATCTGTTACCTGCATAAACGGTGTGGACAGGAGACCCACCAATTTGCTGCTATGGTTGCAAAATCACCATCTTCTTTCTTGTTGTTTCTTCGTGCTCAGGTACCAGGAGGCAGAAAAACAGTCAGGTGTTCTTTTCCCACTCAGCTATCAGGAGGCAGAAAAGGAACCTGATCGACAAGTAACCATGTGAGAAAAGTTTTGGAGTGGTTTGATAACAAGTGTCAGCAGCATCATGAATGCCGGAGCAAATCCATATTCATGGTCACTAGTTTAATAGCCATTTGATGATCTGGAGCAATTGTTTAAGATGTTGGCATATTATATGTTTGTGTAATTTTTAGACCCCATCTAATTTGTAGTTCGCTTGTCGTTTCAGAAAATAGTCAAATTTTGTTATTTATATTTTATTTGGATTGCTACAGTGTACAGTGAAATATCCTTGTGCTACCTGTGGGGGGAAAGCGTGGGCGAGCGGCGGGGGCACTTCAAGTGTGGAATCCATGGATCGGAAATAGCCGAACCAATGGATTAAAAATGATTTGACGCTAATATTATGGATTGGATTGGTGTGTTCTGGAGTGCGGTTCGGGTTGGTGTGAGTTTTGTAATATTTATTGTGAGTTGGACTGGAGTGGGGAACCATGTCTCTCTCGTGCGGTTACGGGCTGATTTCAGATCGGTTCCCGGCCCATTCCCATTCCCAGGGTGATGCACATTGTTTCTGAACAGACAAGGTACGCCTCTACTCTGTTATGCTATGCAGATCGATATGTGTGCTTTTCAATCTTATTCCAGTAAACATATATAGTTGATGACTGTACCACGGAACATGGCATGTACACATCGTATCTTTTGATGATACGATTGCTGATACACCGACGGGGGTTGCTTGTCTGCTCATCACGTGGTCCATGCGCGCCATCTGTTTTTCTTTTTCTTTTTTCTCCTTTTCAGAGGATTTTCCTTTCTTTTTCCTTTTTGTAAGTTTTGGCCCAGCCAGGTTTGTTCGTGCGAAAAAACCAACCCACCACACGGTTGCCGGCCCATCAGTTTGCTACGAAAAGGTAACCACGATCGCTACCTGATTTAGCCCACCTAGACGGTCATGGATGATAATCACGATCCAATTCAGCACACCTAGACGGGTCATGGGCCAACCCTTCCTAGCCCAATATCTTTTCTATTGCATCTGACGAGAAGAAACTTGTTCTTCTTTTTGGAGCCCATGTTATGAAGCCCGTACCATCAAAGCCCATATAAAGGGAAACACGTTAACAACGCAGTTCAAATTCCCCATTTCTGTGAGACCTTTGAAGTTAGTTCAGCTCGTTGTGACTTCCAATTTTTTTTTTAAAAAAAGAACTCGTTGTGACTTGTGAGTTGAGAAGATCAAGGAAGGTTAATAATTTCAGTGAAACAAAGTGACTCACTATAGCCATATTTTCATGTGCGCTCACTATCAAAGATTTCTTTGAAAGCAAACAAATATCTCTTTCAATTTGCACATGTCACATTGCAACCAAATTGGATATGTAATGATAAAAAAAATCTGTAAAGATGTACATGATTTCTCGGTGGAAGTGGAACAGATAAAGTTCATTTGTTTATTTTTATCTAGGCTTCGTGATTCTTATTATACATATCAGATTTACTCAGGGCGATCAACTGCCTCTTCTTATTAAGTTATTATTACTGCATGCCGATTGCAAAGTTTCCAAGCTTATTTCCATGCAGCATTATATTATTCTTCAGATAAAAGTTTGTGCCCTTAAGCTAGCAGAGTGCCAACCATGACGGTCACAGCTTCTCCACGGATTCGCACCCGCTGCGTGTGTTCGTCAAGCTCCAGGCGCAACGTTCCTCCCCTTGAAGAAGCCTAGATATATGCAGAGATATGATTCCATGGCGACAAGGGAAAGAAATTGTTAGAATATATTTTCCCTGCAGTTAAATCAAACACTTGCATCTATCTATCTATTATATTAATACAACAGTGTTAAAAGAAGCCACCACGTTCGCCGAGAGAGCCAAGAAATTCCCACGTTAATCCAAAAAAGAGAAGGATATGAGCCGTCGGATTTTATGAAGATCTAACGATGTATATTTATCACATTAATCCAAAAAAGAGAAGAATACAAACCGTTTGATTTCATGAAGATCTAACGGTCTATATTATTCTATATATTAATCAAAAAAACAGAAGGATATATGTGGGAGCCCGCCGCCGCGCAGCCGTCCGTGGCCGTCGTAGGAGGCTTCCATCGTCGCCACGCGGCCGCCGCGGGAACCCTCCACTACCGCCGAGCGGCCGTCCATTGCCGCCGCGGGAATCCTCACCGTCGCCGCGTGACCGTCCGCCACTGGAGGCCGTTCGTCGCCGTCACCCCCGCGTGGCCGTCATAGGAGGCCTCCACCGACGCTGCGTGGCCTCCGCGGGAGCCCTCCACCGCCGTCGAGTGGCCGTCTGTGGCCGACGCGGGAGTCATCGCCATCGCCATCGCCGTGCAACCATCCGCCACTGGGAGGCCGTCCGTCGCCGTCGCCCCCACGAGAGTCCGCCGCCGCCGCACAGCCGTACGTGGCCGCCGTAGGAGGCCTCCACCGTCATCGTGCGGCCGGCGCGGGAGCCCTTCACCGCCATCGAGCGGGAGTCCTTGCCATCGTCGCACGTCCGTCCGCCATCGGGAAGCCGTCTGTCGCCGTCGCCGCCACGGGAGCCATCCGCGGCCGCCGCCGGAGGGCGGCGGGGCTGAAGGCTGCCGGCGGGGGAGACCGGTACCCCTCCCCGCCGCTGCCGCCACTAGAGAGAGGGGGAGTGGTGGAGTCGGTGAAAGAAAAGGAGAAAAAGAGATGGATGGCTCACGTGTTGGTAGTTGGTATAGAATATGAAATATAGAGGATAACGGGTGCAGAAAAATTGATATAGAGTGGAGAATCTGATTGACTAGGCGGGAATATTTCTTTAAGGATGAGAATAGAGTACGACGAGTGCAGACAGCCTGAAGCCCCATGAGACCTACCATGTTCCTCTATATAGGAGGCAACATTCAACAATGACCGGAGGACAACACGTCGATCTGCACGTGTACCTGGCGAGAGGTGCTCGGATTTAGGGAGTTTAGCAAGGTTGTGAGCACAACATCCGAGAACAATTCTTCCTGTATTTGTTAACGAGATAGTGCAAGAAGGAGCAGAGAGAAAAACAAAGCGAAGAAACTGAGGTGGTGTAGCATTCAACAATGAGCGGACGACATCACGTTGATTTGCACATGTAAATGATGTCGCCGTCGGCCCCGCGGGAGCCCGCCGCCGCACAGCTGTCCGTGGCCACCGTAGGAGGCCTCCACCGTCGTCGTGCGGCCGCCGTGGGAGCCCTCCACCGCTGTCGAGCGGCCGTCTGTGGCCACCGCAGGAGTCATCATCGTCGCCGCGTGACCGTCCGCTAGCGGGAGTCCGTCTGTCGACGTCGCCGCGGCGGGAGCCATCCGCGGCTGCCGCCGGAGGCCGGCGGGGCTGAATGCTGCCAGCGGGGGAGACCAGTAGCCCTCGCCGCCGCCGCCGCTACTAGAGAGGGAGATAGCGTTGGGGGTGGCGTCGGTGGAATAAAAGGAGAAAAAAGATGGATGGCTCATGTGTTGGCAGTTGGCATAGAATATGAAATATAGAGGATAACAGGTGCAGAAGAAATTGATATAGAGGGGAGAATCTGAATGACTGGGCATGAATATTTCTTTGAGGATGAGAATAGAGTACAACGAGTGCAGACAGCCTAAAGCCCCATGTGACCTATCATGTTCCTCTATATAGAAGGCAACCTTCAACAATGTGTGGAGGACAACACGTCGATCTGCACGTTTACCTGGCAAGAGGTGCTCGGATTTAGGGCGTTTAACAAAGTTGTGAGCACAGCATCCGAGAACAATTCTCCCTGTCTGAAGGGAGCGAATCGCTGCCGGGATTGAGCACCATGGCCACGCTCAGCACTCGGGGTCTTTACCAATACAAGTGGAAGATCATCAAATGGGTTACCCGCGCTCAAACCCGTTTGATGATCTAATAGTGCAAGAAGGCGCAAAGAGAGGAAAAACAAAGCGGAGAAACTGAAGTGGTGTAGCATTCAACAATGAGCGGATGACATCACGTTTATTTGCACATGTAACTGATGAAAGTTGCTCAAATTTAGAGCGTTCACCAAGGTTGTGAGCACAATGAAAGAGAAAAAGTCTCCATATCCGAAGGGAGTGAATCGCTGTCGACATTGATCACCATAACCACGGCCACGCTCAGCGCTCTTGGAAGATCATCAATTGGTTTCATCACAGTTAAACCCGTTTGATGGTCTTCGTTAACAAGTCAGTAATAAACACAAACAAAAATAAGGACACAAGAGATATTTATCATGCACAATAACTAAAATTCAACATCACTAATAAAAAATTATAAAAATATACTTTAGAAACATTCATGTAAAAATATAAAAAACATATATTAATTTTAAAAATATGTTTTTATAAAGTATACTATTTTCTTTTGATTTGAGTTATTTGAAAAAATAAATGCATCACTATAAAATTTATAGTTTTTCCATTCACGCTGTGTGCGGCATGCACAATTAAGCAACTAATTTTAAATAAAAATATAAAGATTGACAAAAGAGAAACTAGCTACCCGCGCAAATTGCGCGGGCCACCTTGCTAGTTCTTTTATACAAGTAAGATGAAGACTTTAGAAATGTGTATCATCTGTGCCGTAAGCCTACTCTTCCCTAGCTTCCTTGCCCAGTACGGCGTCAAGGCACAGTGTACGCTTCCACACACTTGATCCTGCAGCCACGAGCCCACGAGGCAATTAACAACGAGCTAGGTTACTTGATTGATTGAGTCAAAAAGGTTTGTTTGGTTGCCTTTTCAGCATCAAGTACCTCGTTGACGCCTAGATTAGGGGCGAACAATCGAGTGACGAAATCAACTTGAGATCCAATTGGAGCTGGGCCTGTGATGATCATTGCCCTTTTCGCACATTCTTGGATCTCAACGAAGTTAGGATGGAGATGGGCGACCTCTTCGGCCGACGAGAGTTCAATCTGATCGCGGGGTGACAGGGAGGACACAAAATACACCTCAATCAGTCCTGTTGATCTCACGTACATGTGTTTGTCTGACTAAGAAGTGCTCGCGTTTCCATTTACATTCTCGAGCCCATAACAGTTATTAACTGAGGAAAATGTGCTAAGAAAATGCTACCATGATGTCGCCAATCGTGGAGGTCTTGCAGACGTTGACGACGGACGCGCCGTTCAGGGTGTCGGGCATCATCGCGGGCACCTCGCCGGAGGCGCATTCTTCAACTGACGCCACGGGGAAGTCCAGCTCGATGCAGAACCCGCCGCCAAGAGCAGCAAATTCGTCGCAGCTTCGTTTCCCGACCCTCGTCAGTCGCCTCGCCGTCAGGACCAACCCTGACATGGTGACGAACTCGATGGCGCCGGCGCCGCCGCTCCCGACGCCGCCGCCGGTGAGCAGGAAGTGCGCGGCAGCCAACGTGGCATGCCCACACAGCTCAACCTGCAACAATGTGAACGCAACAAGAATAATGTACAGCAGGAGAACAGATTAAAAATGAATGTGTGGAATAATGGTCGGTGCAAACTAACGGACCTCGGTCACCGTGGTGAACCACCGGATGTGGAAGCGCGGCGTCGCGCCTCCGTCGGCGTCGTCGGCGGCGGCGGCGGCGGCGGGGGCGAGGAATGCTGTGACCGGCGCGTTGAACTCGGCCGCCACGGCGAGCATCCACTTCCGGTCGGCGTCGTGGACGAAGCGCGCGCCGGCGCCGTCCAGCAGGTACACGGCCGCCGGGTTGCCGCGGAACGGCGCGTCCGTGAACGCGTCGACCTGCCAACATATGCATATCCATGGCAGCATGGGTGAACAATGCAACGAACGGCTGGTGATGAGGTAGCTAGAGCCAAGTAGCTGCCGCATCTGGTTTGATAGATTTGCCGGAGCAATTAATGGCGTACCACGGCGTAGCGGTGCGACCTCGTCGACGTCGGCATGACAAAAACTGATGCTGAGGCTTTGCGAGGTCACGGCGATGGCGGAGCACGTAACTGATGCTGATGAGGCTGCGTCCGAGCGCTCACGGCACGGAGAGGTCACCGCCGGTATTTGTAGGGCGTTGGCGCAATGCCCACGTCACCATGTGATTTTCCTTTTCCCGTTTTATTAGGCCGTACGTTGATGTAAATGAGGACTGTGCTTCTACAGTTCTACGTATGCAACGCATCCTTGTCGTGAAGATTCGGATATGGTTATATAGATCGCTCGCGCAACTGTTTTCGGGGGTTAGGTCAGCACTATATCGGTTAGTTCCATCACGTACGTGCACTCAATTTCAAACGTGTGTTTGCATGCGAACTAGCTTAACTAGCTAGATTTGTTATGGTGAAACTTATTTATTCGATTTCGAGCATCAATTCGATGCGGATGCTCGTACTTCTTTAGGGTTTCATAGTGGTAGATGACGTATTCATCCACGACAAGACTTCTTCAGTGATTTCGTCAAACTCAAAATTGAATCTACCAGCCCAGTCTATAGGAACAAGTGCGCGCGTACGTATATGAGCGTGTGCGTTTGGCACTAGCTTCCAAAAAATGGTAATTACTCCAAGTAACAAGATTATAAAATAAAAGGTTATAGTTTTGTTATCTAAATTAAATTCTCATGGAACCATTGTATTTGTTCCAATAAAATCTTCAAAATAATATCATAGTTGAGTTTATTTATATGGTATTTTGTCAAAGAAATCACTCCTTATGAAACATTTATTTATTGAGTGGAAAAAATGCTCCAAATTAACAATAAAATTGTTTTAGGTTTAGGGGGGAATGCTATTTTTCATAAAAATAAACGTGTTCTAGATTCATGAGAGAAATGTTGTAACTTAAACTTAACAAGATATTGTTCTAGCTTCATGAGCAAAATGTTCTATCTTTACAAGAAATATTCTGACATTTAGAAAAATATCCATCTATCGCATTTTATCGTATCAATTACACTGATCTGTTCAAAGGAATCCAAAAATTGGATCTACATATGAAGAAACAATCTAATTAACGTGAAGATTTACATGTTTAGTCGCCCGCTGCATCACCATGTCCCAAGCTCTCAACGACGCGCCTAGTAATCATCTTGTGATACAGCGCCCCTGAAGTTGGTGCCCCTGAGTTTTCATCTTTAATTTGCTATAAAATAAAACACATGGTGGTTTGTATATATGAATGCCACCGGGATATTGTTTGTCGGTAGTTGACACATCTTTTCTGTTCTGTACTGTATATGTAAAACAATTATAGTGCAATAATGAAACACCAAACAATGTCGCTATCATTCTATCGATGAATTTGTATATATATCTAATGAACAACCGCCCATGTGATTGTGGAACCCATTCTGATTTAACTTAGTATATGCGTTTTAATCCTTCTTTTATTTTTGCCATTTTTTGCGAAAACACGTACACTCACTATTATTAATACAGCACGCTTTTTTACACTCTATCTTATGAGCACATCTACCCTATGCTCATATATATTGGCGGTAAGTATCATCTAACACTGTTGACTTATTATTCCATATATTTGCATAAATTTTTTGAATAACACGAATAATTAAATATAACAGTAAATAGTAATTTAAAACCCTTTCTAGTATGATATCATTAATCTGCTTACAGCCAATATATATGAGCATTGATCTGTAATAATCAGCAACAGCAATGCGGCAATGTAATAACAGTTTCTTTTTTCTCGTAGCAACCAGACCATCCGGTGATTGTTTCCTTGTGCGCGCCGTGCGCGTCTCTTGTGTGTCTACTTGCGGTGTGCGGTGTTCGGTGGGCCTGTGGTAGTGTGCTCTCTCGTGAGCCCGTCCCAAACGTCTTGATAGGAAATGAGGCCCGGCCCGTTCGGGTCAGGGAGCGTGGGGCACCTGGCCCGCTCGGCACTTGGGCGTGGGCTTGGCTTGCGGCTGGCTGAGCTCGGCACCGGGGCACAGTTTTGGTTTCTGCATTTCGCATCGCTCGCTGCCTTCCATTTCTCTCTGCCTACGCAAACGCAGTCCACGCCGATTCCTATCACTGTATTGCGCGTTTGATTATCAAATAATCAGATAGAATAGAATGATTGGGAATTCCGCTTATTATTAGTTGTTACGGTCATATTTCTCCCAAGACGTTTAGCCACCGTCAGCCTTTACTGCCTTTGTTGGGATGTCCTTTTTAAAAAACTAACAATAGTATCAAATAATTGTACTTCTAAAAGCTAAAGATATGCAAACCGTAGTTCATAAAAAAATAGTTTGTACTTACGGCAGACACATTTTGACAATGCCATGGGTTCGCGGGTTTGGGTTTTATATTCTCAAACCCATGCTCGTAAACCCAGTTTAACAGTTTGCCCATTAATAAGCCCACGGGTAGAAAAAAATGATCAAAATCCATGCCTAATAGAGTAAAAAACCCATTGGATTCAGGTTTTGGGTACCCATTGCCATCTTGACTGAAGCTCACTGTGCTCTTGGACTCTCTGGAAGAGAATGAACAGTGTGGTTTTTCCAACGAGAAGAGATGTGCTTGCGACACCCTGCACAGGCATGTAAAAATGATGCTTATAGGATTGTGGACTGTCAGGATGCGACATCATGCTATATGATATATGGCACTTTTTTTTTGTTTCTAACCAACAATGTAGCCTCATGATAAACTGTAAAACTCTTTGATAGGGCCAGTCTGGGCCAATGAATCTTTTTTTGAGGTGTAAGACCAGTTTCAGTGCACAGTTTCACCATACGGTTACCTAGACAAAAAACTAGGTAACTAAGTCAAAGGAGTTCTCACATCCCATGAAACTCTTTCTTCTCTCTCCTATGCCACATCAGCATATTTAATGCCATGAAACTCCTTATAAAACCCCACTGAGACTGGCCTAATGGGGGGAGAGGGTCCCCACCAATTCTTTCATGGAGATTATTGCAAACTCACTAAAACACTTGAGTTTCATCATATTACAAAAGCGGGTTGGGGGGAAGGAGGGGATTATAATTAAGTTACATGTTGAAGTGAAAGGATTGGCACTAGGCTTCAGTTGTGCCTTGATCACCGCACCATAGTCTAGCACGCTTCTTTTTTGCAGGCAAATAGCAGTAGGAGCTAGATGGTTCCTAGTAGTGGAAGTCCACTTCATGTCGGTGCTTCCAGAGCTGCCACACACAGCAGGAGGTAGGCAGGGAACATCGCAGCGGGTGGTGGTGCATGGCCGTTCTTAGTTGGTGGAGCGATTTATCTGGGTGAAAATCTCAGGTGGGGGATTATGCCCCCCCCCCCTCCATTGAACCATAAAAAAATCAAAGTATTTTTCAAAGCATACATACTTTAAAAATATTTTATATTATTTTTTTACTGAAGTCAGGAGGATAAACCCCTATCTATTTTTTATATTTTTTATTTTGAACCCAATTAATTTACTTCTACAGAGAGTCGAATTTGGGTCTACTGGGTGCTACTCAGGTTCTTTAACCACTAGGCTAGATACCCTTTCACACATTTTACATTATTCAAACACATTTTTCCTATGCATAGATATACCTATGCGTTCCATGATTTGCTATGTACTTACGGCATCGTAGGCTGAAAATCCAATTCGTCCATCGAGTTTTGAGAGATGCTCACCTGACACCATTATGTGAAAGTTGTGTTAGGAAGCCGTGGAAGTTATGCTGAAAAATAGACTAAGAAGTTATCTTAAAAAAGACGAGTTGTATGAATAAAGTCTTAAACCTTTCAAAAATTAAAAGTTGTGGACAAGAAACTTTCTAAGAAAACAGTACGTAGAAGTGTTGATGATCGAGAGAACGCGGATCAGCGTACCCAGATAAACATGTAGAAACATCCACGTAGTCCAAAACTATGAACGTTGCACACAGATTCATCAACCACCTTTACCAGCTTTATTTCTAACGCGTCCTGAAGCACAACTCGACAAAAAGCGCCCGAATTCATCACCTGCTTGATTGCTTCTACACAAATACATGCATCTATCGACATCCCTGCGTCCACTAGCGCCGCTTACACATGAGCAAATTCAACGGGTCATGTTTGAATGGACAGCTTTTTCTATCGACGTCCTAACACGGTTCACCTTTTCTGTCATATAAAAATGCATACTACAAAGTCATGTTAGGATGGACAGCTAACGATGTGAATCCATAAGTTCTCCGAATGATTCGGTGCGATTCCTCCCTATTATTGGCGAATCGAACAGAATCGCAGTAGAATGTCAACCAAAACTTCGCCTCCATTGTCCCATCGTCACTGACGGAGAAACTAGCAGATCCCGTACATGTAGTACAAGCCGCTTGTATTTATCTATCACAAAAGAAGTCATCATCAGTAATCAGGATTAAGCATATGTAGCAAGTTGGTAGCATAGTTCAGATTAGTTATTGATCTTGACCTATAATAGTAGCACGCACTATGTGGCAATAATATTTTGTCATCAGGGGGAGGTGTTACTCAATTTTGGAGGCTGCGTATCTGGCCAACATATTAGATGAAATATAATAACTTTTGAGTAGTTGCATGATTGCACGCGCATTGTATGCCCATTGTATTGAAAGTATTGGTTTCAGAACATCTCACATTTTGAAAACAAAACAAGTTCAATTGATTGAACTAAAGAGGATCAGTGGTGATCTAAGGGCACCAATTCAGACATCCTTTATTTTTCTTTTGGGGGTTCGTTGGGTTTTCATCTAACTGCAACGGTGGTATATACACATATGTTGCCAAATAGGTGCACATCATGCAACGTTGGGATTCGTTGGGTTTTCATCTAACTGCAACCTGTTTGTTCAATTCCGGCCTCTTGCACATCTACTAATGGGGTGCATTTGAAATGCGGTTTTATTTTTTCAATCCTATGCAATCGATTTAGTTCTTAAAAAAAAGATCTCAGCTCCAAACAAAGATTAATCATTGCCTGAATGCTGATATCACTTGAGACCGATGAACCCCTATAATTACCAATTCTTCCCCTTTACCTGGGCGCTGCCAAACTCAAAAAGTCCACATCAGAGCAGGTAGTAATACTATCAGTAGTCCACATCATCAATCACCACCGCAATGACAATTATTGACCAAGACAAGCAGCAGGAGAAAAAAAGACATCTATCCAAATGCACGGATCCGACGCATATACACGCTGTGAAGCTAGCTCTGTCCTTGCAGCACCCATTGACTAACTCCAAGCTTAGTTGGCTAAGGCTTGTATTTAAAATGGAGTGTGTAGAAGCAGTACAGCTAATTAATCAAAGGTGGGTAGGCAGGCCGGCCGGCCGGCTCCAACTAACGTAGCATCTAACATCTCGTTCGTTCCCCCTCTTGCATGCATGTTGATCACTTGTTTACGCCTCCGATTAATCCTATAAATACAGCCCTGCCTGCATTGGCATCTCCATCAGTCGTGTGCCAGCCACACGCCCCTTGTCTGTTTCTATCTCCAGCATCTCACTCTGCATGCCCCTCTCCAGCTCATCCTCCAGCAAGGTCGGCCTAGCTCATTATTAGTCCTAGTCCTCTCTCAAGTAAGATTACATGCAGATTACTCGAATGCAGCATCGTATCCTCACGTTTCTGTCTGCAATGTCGTCGTTTTCATTTGCTGCAGATGATGGGGAAGATGCTGCGCCACGTCGCTGCCGCGCTCGTGGCGGTCGTCGTCGCCGCCGGCGTCGCGGCGTCCGCGCAGGCGCCGCCGGTGACGAGCGCGCAGCTGCAGCAGGTGGCCGGGTCCCTCCAGATGTACGTGGACCCGCTGCCTCAGATGGCCAAGATCCGCGGCTACGGCTACCAGCACGGCCGCGTCGTGCCCGTCAACCTCACAATCGGCATGTTCGAAAAGAAATGGGTACGTACAAATATACGCATGTTCTTCTTGTCTTTTGTTGACTCGTGTCGTGTGTTCTGCTCTGCTAATGTAATGTAATCATCCCGTTCACCCTCGATCAGAAATTCCACCGCGACCTGCCTGCGACGCCGGTGTTCGTGTACGGGCAGTGCCCGGACTCGGCCACGTTCCCCGGGCCGACGATCGTGGCCCGGCACGACGTGCCGCTGTCGGTGACGTGGGAGAACCACCTCCCCGACCGGCACATCCTCCCCTGGGACCCGACCGTCCCCACCGCCATCCCCAAGTCCGGCGGCGTCCCCACCGTCGTGCACCTCCACGGCAGCGCCCACCCGCCGCAGTCCGACGGCAGCGCCTTCGCCTGGTTCACCGCCGGCTTCCGCGAGACCGGCCCGGCGTGGTCCACGGCCACCTACCGCTACCCCAACGTGCAGCCCCCGGGCAACCTCTGGTACCACGACCACGCCCTCGGCCTCACCCGCGCCAACCTCCTCGCCGGCCTCCTCGGCGCCTACGTCATCGAGAAGCCCGAGGTGGACACGCCCATGGACCTCCCCTGCGACGACGACGACCTCCACCTCGTCATCGCCGACCGCAGCTTCAACGCCGACGGCTCCCTCTACATGAACTCCACCGGCGTCGCGCCGGCGGTGCACCCGCAGTGGCAGCCGGAGTTCTTCGGCGAGGCCGTCACCGTCAACGGCAAGGCGTGGCCGTTCCTCGCCGTGCACCGCCGCCGCTACCGCTTCCGCATCCTCAACGCCAGCAACGCCCGCTACTTCAACGTCTCGCTCTCCAACGGCATGCCCTTCCACGTCGTGGGCTCCGACGCCTCCTACCTCGCCGCGCCCGTCACCGTCACCAGCCTCCTCGTCGCGCCGGCGGAGATCTTCGACGTCGTCATCGACTTCGCCACGTCGCCGACGCCCGAGGTCGAGATGCTCAACTCGGCGCCGTACCCATTCCCGACGGGCGCTGCGCCGGGCCCGCTCAACGGGAAGGTGATGAAGTTCGTGGTGATGGCCAACGGGCCCCGCGACATGCCGGACAACTCGACGGTGCCGGACCATGAGGTGCCGTACGCCAGCGTGGCGTCGCCGGGGCCGGCGGTGCAGACGAGGCACATCGTGATGTACGAGTACCTGACGCCGTCGGGCCAGTCGACGCACCTCTACATCAACGGGCTGAGGCTGGAGGACCCGGTGACGGAGACGCCGAGGTCGGGGACGACGGAGCTCTGGCACGTCATCAACCTCACCGGCGACAACCACCCACTGCACATCCACCTGGGCATGTTCCAGGCCGTCAAGATGCAGCAGCTCGTCGGCCTTCAGAACTTCACCGACTGCATGACGCAGCTCAACGACGCCGTCAAGTGCGGCGTGGACCAGCACGCCGTGGGGCCAGAGGTGCCGGTGCCGGACCACGAGAAGACGTGGAAGAACGTCGTCAAGGTGCCGCCGGGGTACGTCACCACGGTGGTCGTGGTGTTCAAGCTCGTGGACACCAACCAGCCCTACCCCTTCGACGCCACGGCCGAGCCCGGATACGTCTACCATTGCCACGTAAGCGCCACGTCTTCACTACCCTCACCTTGCGCCCTTGCTTGTTCATTCATTAATTATTCATGTATATATCCATCGCTAAATGATGGATTCACAAACATTTATTCTGATGTGGAATCGTGATCCTGTACGTACAGATCCTGGATCACGAGGACAACGCCATGATCCGGCCACTGAAGCTGCTTCCCTGAAGAGATTTGCAAGTTGATTAAGAGTTGTTGCGTGCACGAGAGAGGAACTGAACTACGGCTACGGGGATCACAAACACCCAGTATTCATTATTGCATTTCCGATTGCGTGATTATTTATTTATTCAATATGCAATTTTTAATTTTTTATTGAATTCCTTTGTAAGCATTTTGATCATGCTGTTTCTATCACGTCAATGATTGGCGAGTATACGAAATGTCACCTATTGTATTTGAATATATGAAGTGAATACTATATATGTGCATTCTTTATCATGCGGCGGTGTGCAGATTACCTCTGTTTTCTACTCTTTATATGCAGCCAATTCAGTGTAGACATGTTAATAGTATTGTAGAATAAAGAGCACGCGGTATAATGCAGCCAGATCGGCAAGTATGCACAAGCACACAAAAAGTACGTACTCCGTACAAAGTAAGGTCACTGCAGGCACATGTAAATCTTAAACCTTAACAGCATCCATCAGCAAACTTAGATAACTCCTGACAGAAGATAACTCCTGACAGAAACTTTTGCCGTTCAAGATTGCTGCAGAGGCATATGCCTGCCAAGCATTGCCCATCACATGCCTCTGCTTCGGCAAGTTAGACAGCAGATCGATGTCGCTGTTCACATTCTGAAGATATAGCAGCATTCATGTCAATGCTACGACAGGAGAATCCACCCAGACCCCATCAACTTAACTCTAATATTAGTCAACCGCAGTCTGCCCCCTCATCATTAGGAGTTAATTTAAACCGACTGACTAGGCTAAATATAAATGGATCAACGCTTCCTCTTGTGAGTCCGCCACTGCCTCATGACGTGCTGCACAGCTTCCTTCAGGGTTGCTTTCCGGCCCTCTTTGTAGTTCCACAGCTCTGGTACAGGGTAGCGGCCACTAGGATTGTACTCATTGATTTCGACCAATGCCTTTGTTACCAGTGCATAAATTTCATCACCGTGCTCTTCTTTCAGCTTCTGGAGGTTCTCATCCTCCTCTGAAAGAACTTCCTGCACCAGACAAATGCCTATCAGATGCTGCAATGTAGCATGGAACTAGCTTGCAAAACTGCAAGGCCTCCATTAAATTGATGACTCGAAATTAGAAACCAGAATTAGGAAAGCTGGAAAGCAACTGTAATTGATCAAGGACCGTACCATTGGTTTTCCATCAACCACTTTAACCTTGAAAGGGTGCCAATTTGGGTCTCTAATGTCAGCATCCCATTTTGAACAAAGCATAGCAGAAGTGACTCCTCCATCCTCTTTCGATAACCTTTTCCTGCAAGCAATTCCGAATGCTTTGAGATCAAGTTCACCCATTCTCTTTATACCTATATTTGCTCGGCCAGCGGCAACAGCAAGTTCCTGAAAGCCCTGCAGCATGCAACAAACAGGATGGGAATGGTATCAGACGTGAGCAAAAGGAAATCGCACATTTGTGCCAATTGATTTGAAACAGCCCAACGAAACATAATATTAGATACTTAGTTAATGAATAGATAGCTTACAGCTATTAGCTCCTTCCGAGCATTTTGCAACTCATCATTGCTCTTTCTTTCCTTGATAACCAGAGTCTGGTTCAGTGACTCCATTGCCTCCATTTCATCCAACTTATCCTTGAGCTCCTCATCGAGTTCTTTTATCTTCTTCTTTGATTCAGAATCTTCCTCACCAGGCATATGCTTCATAACTTCCAATTTTCCCTGCAGCTGTTGTATTTCTAACTCGAGCTTCTGCTTGGCGTCCAGTTGCTGTTGTAACTTGAGAATTTTTTCCAGAGCAGTTTGCTTCTCCCTCTGCATTTTACACATAGTAACACACTCATGAATATTAGTTTCTCAACGAATAGCATAAAACAATATATATTTGACCAAGAACCAAACCTTGTGTTCTTCCACAAGCTTAAGCACGTTCTCATCGGTCCTCTGTTGCTCCATCGTTGCCATCTTAAGATGCTTAGTTTTCATTTTGTTCTACATTCAACCACAAAAGCTTGAAATAAGTAGCACGAATATCACACTAGAGAGAAATTACCTAACAGCACCCTGCATTTCATCATTGGCATCATTGAATGCCTTCAAATGTAGTAGAATTTTGTTATCACTCTACTGCCCAAGATTAAGGATGGTAAGGTCATACAGAAATTTAGACCCATTTGCTCATTGCAGTCATCTAAATAATTATCAACAAAGTAGTAACCAATAGGTTGCTAAAGTTGATCAGTAAAGCAGTGGTGACAAGTCAACCAGCTTTTATCCCAGGAAGATACATAATGGAAGGGGTATCAATGTTGCATGAAGGCTATCGATGTGTTAGTGGGAGAATGGTTTCGCAGCTTTTCTAAGGTTCAGAGAGATTTTACTGGTGTAGCCATTGGTGCTATCCTTTGGGCTACATGGCGAGCCCAAAACTTGTTTGAGAAAAACAAATGGCTTACCCTGGTGGCCTGGTGTAATCTTTTATTCTGCTTGTTTTTGGATTAACAGATGAGTATCAATTCAGAAAGAGAAGTGATATACAACAAAATGAATGCTCTTATGCAAAAGTGCAAAAACAAACAAGATTAGCTCTGCAACCAAAAAAGGAAATAAGAAGAGAAAGCAAACTTCAAAATTCTTAATGGGAGAAAGCTGCAGACTAGCAATAAACCACCACACACCTTTTCCTTCTCTTGCTGAAGATTTCTTCTGTCGTAATCACTTCGCGAAGCTAGCTCATCAAGCTCCTTTGATCTTTTGTCAAGTTCCAGCATCTTGGACTCCAAATCTGAACGTAGCTTTTGATTCTCATCAATGATCTTATGGGAATGCCTACGAGCAATTTGCTGCATCTTGCGAATTTCTGATAAGAAAAACGTTTAAAAGACCATCAACTAGAAGTTCCGTTTATGCTTAGAGGACAGAATGGATTGTGTCAACAACTGAACCATAATAAAACATATATCAATAGTAAAAAGATCAACAGAAACCTTCATTGTAATTCTGGACGAGCTGGTCCCTTTGCTCCATCATCCTGTCAAGCGATTGGGTTGTCTCATTGCACTTCGATTCAAGTTCTTGCACATGCCTGTTCTTTACTTCAATCTGGCTTGCTAAATTAGCCACAAGCTTATCAGTTTTACGGGTCCCTTCGCTTTCAAGATCACCAACAGTTTTCAGATCACCATTTTTTCGGAGATGGTCTCCTATAGGCCCCTGACATCTATGATCATCAGCCCTTGCAACCCATCCAAACATCTCTGACCCTCGGTACTTCTTCAGCTTCCAGTCCCTTTTGCCATAACCCTCTGCCTCAAAATGATTTTCAAAGGCAAGGGCATTTTTAAAGCCAGTCCAGTCTTTGGCAAATTCAACAATAGCATTGCCTGTATGACCTCTATAGTTCCACAAAGGAATAACCTTATGCGGGCAGAAGCGTGACAGTTGCTCCTTCAGCCGATTTCCACTCTCTCCAACTTGTCGCCCATTCTTCCACTCAGTAGGCACATTAACTAGAACGCCCATCCACGGCCAGACAAACTGATCATCTCTGTTTCCAAGATTTTGAGGCTCTATAAACATGGTCAATTGTTGCTGTGGCTCAGATGGCCCGGCCGATTCATCCTTCAAATATTTGGCAAGGGCACGGTGGGTTGCCTTGTCTTTTGCTTGTCTATTAGCTGCTGAACCTACTCCTGTGGCATGCTGAAGTAGGTTATGCATGCTGTAATCTTTTTTTCTTTTGTCCCTGCAGAATGGACAGCTGTAGATCCCACGATCCTTCACTTTTATATCTCCTGATTTCAGATGTTGGTAAACCTGCGCTTCACGCTCATCAATCTCAGAATCACTAATTTCAGAATCGTCATCTGAACCGGAGCCCATTTTCAGAGAGAAGGGAAATGTGCAGTGACCTAGAGGACAGACAAACAAGAACATAATTTCAGCATTCTGATTAACTTGGTCAACTAATTGGAAATTGGAAATGTATGAAAACTAATAATAGTATAGAGGAACAACATGAAAATAAACATAACGAACAACCCACAACATGTCTTATGTATATGGCTTTCTTTGGTACACTATACAAACTTCTCATGAAGAGTAAAAACTAGCTCCCACATTTGTCAAAAAAGATAAAACAGCATATTATGAAATGTATGAAAACCTTCTTTTATTTATCTGATTTTACCCACGCACCTCAATTACAAGATCATTTTGGTAGTTTCATGCTGATCCTGAACAAGCAACTGCTTGCAGCTAGGTTCAGGGACAAGGGTGATTCGGTCTACTTAATGGCATTTCATCGAAATTCCTTTACTGAAACTTATCATGAAGTGCCCAGTAAGCTGTAAAGTTGATGCAGCAACCAGCAGCAGGGCATGTGACACACAGGGCAGCAGATATAACTATAGAGGTGGCTGTGCATGTGACACACAGGGCAGCAGCAGGGAAGGCAGCAGATATAACGTATTAAGTTGTTAGTTCCACTGACAACTAGGAAGCCATATGTTAAAAACTGCTCCCTTCCAAAACACCATTTCAAAAAGGAGTACCAAGAATTACAACAATCTCATATACAAGACAGATTTATAAAGACAGCAATGACAACTTCAAGCAACTCAGGTTTGAACTTTAATAGCTTATGTAGATGATTTATATGGCTGAAAGTGCCTGCGATGGACAAGAAAACATGTGGGCAAGGGCAGAGAAGGATGCTGTGATGTAGTAAGTTAAGGCTGTACTAGAGAAGATGCATACCAAATATTAGGATAAATAAGGGTGCAGAAGGGGATGAGATTGATAAACTTAGATCATATTAAAGTTTAAAAGGCAGATCATAACTTGATTAGACGCTAGGCATGACACAATCTATCTAATTATCTCTTATACAAACTCTGTAAAGTTGAGCAAAATAGGAAGTAGCAATGCATTTGCAAGCAATAAGCCAATCACACTTAATGGAGCAGACATGTCATAAACACAAGAAGTTTTCAAGCACTGGTTGTACAGTAATCCATTTATTTGCACTTGAAACTGGCTTGATTAGCAGATAACCTTGTGCAACAAAATCTGTACCAAATCAATGTACAACTAACAAAAAAAAATAGCAGGAAATATGGCAAAAAACTACAGAATTATTTCGAAACAAGTTATACCAAAGTAACAAATAGGAATGCATTAATTCACTATATGACATAACCCCTTTCAAAAGAAAGGGTGTGAACTGTGAAGTGAAGTATCCAAAATTGCGTCCACTAGAAAAACAATACTCCCAACCATTTCTTGACATGAATAGCGCGATAAAATTGAGAATATAAATCATGCGCCACTATACAAAGCGTATGTATAACAGGATTAACAGCACAGTACAACTCCAAGTCTGAAAAGTAAACAAATCCCAAAAAGTACTAAGATGCAGACAGTAGGCTCACACAGACGATCCTCCCAGCAGAGACATCAGAATTCAGACCGGCAGAATAATCAAAACACAATAGGCAAAGGTCTAGTTGCCAAATTCATGAACTAGCATACTTTTCACAGTGAACGGGATTGGAGCACCAGATTGGAGCACATGGAAGCACGCACATGCACCACCAATCATTAGGAAACAGGACCCTACGAGAAATTTAATCACCAGTCCAGTGGATCTTAGGACTTGGAAAGCAATCCCCAGGAACAAAGAGGCATTTCGGCTTCCCCTAGAATAAAAAATACCCCACCGCTCTCATGCGTTCGGCTACAGATTCCTGGCGTACGGGACCAGACCACTCCCCACCCGTCGCCACCCAATCGAACCTCACGAAATCTCCGAACTCTGATCAGATCGGACGAAGCCAAAATTCGCACGCGGAAACCCCGCCGCGCGCCCCCGATCGCCGCGCGGAACGACGAGAAAACCCGCATTCCCCAGCGATCCCCTCCCGCGCGGCCGCCTGGGCGACTCGGAGTTGGGCACGTACGGGGGTTTTCATCATCCTCGCAGCGCAGGGAAAATTAAGCACCAACGAGACCACATCGCGGACGCCGGTGGGAGAGGGAGGAGGAGGATGGCGAGGGTAGGGGTTACCTCCGTCGAGCGGCGGCGGCGGAGACCGGTGGAGGGCGGGGCGTGCGAGGAAGAGGGTTTTGCGCCGCCTCCCCCTCGCGTCTCTGCCCTTTCGCCTCCAGAAGTGCGTGCGTGCTGCGTGGGTTGTCTTGTGTGGGTGGACTGCGGGAGTGGAGACGCGGACGACGGACAGGTGGAGGCGTCAAAGTGGTGTGAACGTGAAAGTCCAGTCCTTTTCTGCTGCTCTCCGTTTCCTTTTTCATGAAAATGGTGAGCCTGCTTGGTTGGCTTCCAATATATACCAAATCAAAATTATGGCACGCCAAAAAATTTTAGCTACCAATTGGTTTACTACTAAAAAGTTGGCATACCAATGTTTGTAGCTAAAATCATGGCTAGGTCCTAGAAACTCATAATGGGAAAATATATTGACTGTCATATTTTTGGCACTAAACCAAATGAGTACCTAAGTTTCTTACCCTAACTTTGGCCTACCTTGGTTTTGGCTGGTCTAAATTTTGGCTTGCCATGGTTTTAGCTTGGCACAAATTAGTATACAACCAAGCAGGCCCGGTGAAACGAGATCTCCACCGCTGGATCGCGCTGTGATTGGTGTGAGGCCTCGTTTCCGTCGCATGCTCAGGCAGTCAGGTAGGAAATCCGATTTCACAGTGGCGTGCTCGGAGCTCGATTTTTGTACCGTATTCAAGCGGGGCACCTCTCCCGACCCGACCTGCTCGTTCGGCTTGTAGCCAGTGGCTGGTGCTGATTTTATTGAGAGAGAAATGCTGATGGCTGGTTTGTGCCTAGTTACTGATGCTGATTTTTGTTGAGAGAAAAATATCACTGGCTGATGGTTGATAAGCTAAGCGAACATGTACTCCCTAGAAATTTTGTGGAGCATCTAAAAAATAAATATTTGTAGTAGTATGTCCAACTAAATATGTTTTCTAAAAGCTTTGTGCTATGTCTACAAGGATACGAGGGCGGGTACTATGTTCAGCTAGACATTTTTGGCACCACCGAAGATCCTCGTCCACAGCGGCACGTGGAGACAACAAGACTGGCATAGAAATAGTCTAGACAGATTTTTAAAAATAAATTGTCTATTTTATTATATGTGTGATATTTAATACGTATTTTAGTTAGTGTTATTTTGTATGGAAACACAAGCTAAATTAGTAGATAAGAAGATAGTAGACAACACACTTTTTCTTTATTTAATGATGGCTACATTGGCTCATTTTATTTGCGTGAACTCGCTATTGACGCAAAAAATCAGATGGTGATGCTTCCCATAATCAACACACGATCGGGCTCGGAGATTTGCTGCACTGCAATGACGAACCGGTAATCTTAAAGTTCAGGGCGTGCCAGCCAATTTGATATGTAATTGATAAGGGAATAGAACGTGTAAAATCACATATCGACTATGATTAACGGTTAATATGTAGATTATATCGGCTAAAACAGCCGATGATGCTTTTAAGTCCAAGCTCAAGCTTTAGCGTCGGCTATACTTTTAAAAGTTGAGCGCTAATACGAAACGCAAAGACAGACTGGATAGGTTGGGATAAAAAACAAAAACTTAATAGAATTAATTAAATAATCTATTGAGATTTAGCCAGTATCGATAACTTTGAACGTAAAAGTGAAGTAGAACAAATTAATCTAGATCAGCTACTCTAATCAGCTACACAGTAACGTTCAATACATTAGTGTAACAAATAGATCAAGATTAAAGCGATAAGCTTAAAACCTATAATCTAGCAGTTACGATAACTTTTAGGATATCTAGATAAAACCACATCGATACGCCCAGAAGTTAAAGCTTAGAGAGCACCGAAGCATGACGTTTTGGCATGATCCAAAGCACGTCATAGCACGATAGATTTTGTGCCATGCCGGCACGATACGAATGTGAGAGCCGTGCCATGCCTAGGATGTCGGCACAATGGGTGGCACGACACGATACGAATCTTGGACCGTGCTTGGGCCATCACGGTACGAAGACGACACATTGCACTAAAATGTATGGTTATCCTTTTTCTATTTATTTTCCTCAAACCTCAAATAACTACTATCTATACTATAAGCTATAAGGATCCAGTAGAATTGAAAACGCTTCTTACCCAAAAAAATTCTACCCACCCCTCACAGAGGGCCCACATATCAGGTCCAATGGTGGAAACGACGTGGAAAGTTTTTAAAAAACGATGTTTCTAGCGAGTTTTTGCCGTTTTGGACATTACTTTTCTCAACATGAAATTTTCTTACCCACCTCACGTACCCACCAATCATATAGCCTAAAATAACCTAGGGTCTCCAGCTTGGTCTCTTGAAGAAGTCTTTTTATACCAATACGACACGTTCAGCCTGGTTACTTTAAACAGCGCTGAGATCCATAATGCAGAAACAAACACGGCTAAGGCCCTGTTTGGGGGAGCTTTTGCTTCTCCAAGAAGCTCCAAAAGCGAGAAGCTCCCCCAAACGGGGTCTGCTACTCGGAGAAGCACAAGCTGGAAAAGCTGGTTTTTACACTAGAAGTGAAAAGCAAGTCCAGAGTTGCTTCCCGAGCTTTTGCAGGGGTGAATCGTTTTCTCTTCCTTTCTGTCCGCTCGCCGTCCTCTACTGCTCCCAATCTCCCATCACCGGCCGCTGCGGTAGCTCCCTCGCCGGTAGCCGCCCCGAGCTCCCCTGATGGCCGCACCGCCCGAGCTCCACCCGTCGACAGCCGGCACCCCCGAGCTCCCGCCCTCGACGGCCGACGGCCGGTACCCCTCGAGCTCCTACTTCGACGACCTCCGTCTCCCCGAGCTCTCTCCCACGACGTCCATGGCCGGCGCCGCCCCAAGCTCCCTCCTTCGTTTCGACCTTCAGATCTGGGGCTGCACCTTCACGACGGCCAGCGCTGCCCCTCACCTCCACTCTGCGCCGGCCGACGCCGCACTTCCATCCCCTCCGTGTTGGTCGTCGTTGGACCGGGCCCACCTTCTTCGACGGCCGCGACGCGGAAGGTCTCCGCCACCCCTCCTTTCCGCTCGCCCAAGAAGTCCGCCGAGTTCTGGGCGGTCGGCGGCGCCCTGGACCTCGACCGCGGCGCCGGCAGGTCCCAGAACGATGGGAAGCGCTGCTCGTGGTGGCCTTTCGAGTTCAGTACTCGTGGGAGGGTGAGCTCTGCGTCGTAGAAGCTGATGGCCAAAAGCAAGACAGCCAAACGAGCCCAAGGAAGCACTGGGAGCTTTTCCAGAAAGCTCCAAATTGGAGAAGCGAGTGAAGATTTTCCAGGAAGCGCTTTTGAAGAAGCTTAAGCTCCCCCAAACAGGGCCTAACATGGCTAAAGAAAAACTAATTATATTCTTCATTGGTGATGATTGTGTAAGGATCGGCACGCACGAGACATCGAGACTGGAGAGCAACGCCGTCGCCGCGCTCCTCCTCGACGAACACCAGCATCAAACTAAAAGATTTGCAGGCGTCTAGGTTTGATTTCCCCTGAACCCCCAATTTCTTGTCTAATCCTATTGTTGTGTCGTGCTGCTGCTGCCTGCAACTCAAGATTTTGGAGGCGCGCGTCTGCATTTGTTTTTCTCCCCCAATTTGTTTGTCTTCGCATCTGTTCTTGGCATGGGCTAGCTAATTTGTCCATCTTCACAGGAGGCCGCCTTCACCTCGTCGACGACCAGGGACACCACAACGAGCTCAACGGTTCTCGAGAATGCGCCGAGTCGTGGCGGCGGGGGCAAGAGAACAAGCTCCGGCCACGTTGCCCGGGACCTCGGCACCAGAACAGCAGTATTCTTGCCCCGAATCAACATGAGTGTCTGACGCGGGCCGTCATGGTGTACAGATTCTTCGTTTGTGTTCAATTTATCGGACTACAATTCAGTTATTGGTAAAAATATTGATCCACCTGATGTTGCCAATGTCTGGGTGGTGCAGTCTCGGAAATTGAGGTACCTACCACCATCACCCATGACATGATTATCTCATCCCTTTGCATTGCATATGATCATTTTATTTTTCGAGACGATGTGTGACCAGCATAAATCAAGAGAGTGAGACGTAGCACACCAGTCTCGAAAAAGAATGGCTAACATAATTAAAATGTGATCAAACGTTGTGCAAAAAAAAAGTCATCAACGAATAATAATTTGAAACAAAGATAGTAATTATAATATCAAACAGTACCAAGATGCTAACCACGTGTTCATTTGCTGGTACAAGAGACAAATTCTAATGGTACCCAGATGATAAACCCTTCAAAAGTCATGTGTTTCTGTGATTTAGTATTTGGCAGTAATTTTTGTGTATTCACCATATTGGTTACAAATGACAGTGTCTAGAGCAATAATATTTTTCTCCACACATTTTCTAGAGTAATTATTAGGAGCAGGTGTGGATGGTAAAGACAAACTGAGCTGGGTATACAAAATCCTTTTAGTTTATTAAAGTTGAAAGTGGATAAAAATAATTGTGACATGGGGTGTGTGTTTTGGTTATTGGTTATTTTTTATGTGTATGATATGATGTTAAATTATTGGTTACTAAATCCTAAGTCTAAGCAATATGTGTATTTTGCTATAAATACAAAATTATTTTTAATAGATTCTTTGTGAATATATAATTTGGTCGACAAGAAGGTGCCCGTGCTCCTCTACGGCGGCCACGTCATATGCGAGTAGCTCGTCATCGTTGAGTGCCTCTCGCCGAGGCCTTCCCGGCGGGCCGCCGCCGCTACCGCTGGTCGACCCCTATGACCGTGCCGCTGCCTGCTTCTGGGCACGGTTCCTCGACGACAACTACCTCAAGTCGTTGTGGGAAGGAAGGGGTGGCGCAGGAGGCGTTAGCGAAGGCGGCGCGGGAGAACCAGGCGCTGGTGGAGGAACAGCTCAGGGGGAAAGAGGTTCCTCGGCCACGAGGAAATAGCCGGCGCCGGCGTGCTCGCGCACTGGCTCGGCGTGCTTGAGGAGCTCACCGGAGTGCGCGTTCTAAGCGTTGAGGAGCACTGCTCTGCGCCGGTGGACAAAGGATACCGGGTAATCCTAATCTGTGGCCTATATTTTTTTTATTAAATCTATAAATTATAAGTTTGTTTTGTTTCATACATTTCATCCATTAAATTACTATCATCTTTCATTAGAATTTCAAGAAACTATAAAATTTATAGAATTTAACTCATTTAAAATACTTATGACACTCTAACATAAGAATGTGAAATTTAATCTAATTTGAAAAGGTTAAATTCTTGTTTACTACTACACGCGTGGCCCGCGCGTGCACTCTACTAGTTATATAAAAAATTGCAAAAAATTACTTTAATATATGAAATCATATAAACAATTGTTTATAAAATAAAAAATTGGTAGCATTTTCTATTGTTGCATGACAATTCTAATATTCACCAACAACATCTAATGATAAGGGTCATTTAATTCATTAGTTTTATAAATTCTTTTATCATATAGAATAATACTATACATGAACGCTTGTGGAATACAAGGCATATATATTTTGAGGGTCGTACTTGGGCTGGCACGGCACGAACGCGGACCACAGTGTACCATGGGTCATTCTTGGATCTAGACAAAAACTTATCGTGGAATGACACGACGTGTCACACGTACCTAAAAGTCTAGACACGAAACTACCCGTGGCACGCAAAGGCTGGCCCGGGCCAGCACGGCAAGACCCAAGTCCCACCTCTAATCTTTGCCGGATAATTCACACAGTCTTGTAAAGGCCCATAGTAACCTAGTGAACCTTTTTTATTTCTTTTGCGAAATGAATCTTCAATGAGTTTTTTAGCTGGAAATCGTTCAACGAACAATCTTCATCGGTCTCATCATCTCGTTGTCCTCGTGATCCAAAATCTGCATTTTTCAAGGTACGGAACGAAAAAAAACACGGCTTGTTCATGAGTCATGACAGAGAGTGGTGAAACGAAATGGATCAAAATTAGCTCGGCAGATGCACGAGATGTGCAGTGCAGCAAGACTTACGTGGCAATGGTACACGTAGCCGGGACCCGTGGTGACGTCGAAGGGGAACCGGCCGCTCTCCTCCGGCGACGACGCGGCGTCGGTCAGCGGCTTGAACCTCACGAGGATCCTCGTCACCGCGCCGGGCCGCACCTTGAAGACGTTCTTCCACCCCCGCTCCTGCGGCGGCGCGGCGTGCCTCCGCCCGCCGGCGAGGTGCCGGCCCACCCCGCACGCGGCCGCGTCGTTCCGGCGCTTCATGCAGTCCCTGAACTCGTCGACGCGCCGCAGCGAGCGCTGCTCCAGCACGGCGAAGACCGCCAGGTGCACGTGCAGCGGGTGGTTATCGTCGGTGAGGTTGATCACCTCCCAGACCTCCGACGTGCCCTCCCGCGGCGTCTCCGTCACCGGGTCCATGTACGACCGCGCGTTCAGGTACAGGTGCGTCGGCTCGTCAGTGCCGTCCTTGGCGTACTCGTACATGGTGATCCGCCGCGTCGCCGCTGCCTCCCGCGCGTCCGGCCTCGGGTAGTGCGGCATCAGCGCCGCCGGCACCGACGACGTGTCCGGCTCCGGCTCCGCGTCCTCGATCAGGAACTTCATCACCGCCACGGTCTCCGCCCTGTCGCCGGGGTCGCCGGGGTACGGCGCCGGGGCGTCGTCGCTCAGCACCGCCGCGCCGACGCCGGCGGCCGACTCCGCGAAGTCGACGACGACGTCGGCGATCTCCGACGGCGCGAGGAGGAACCTCTCCGTGGCCACCGGCCGGGCGAGGTACACCGAGTCGGACGCGACATGCACGAAGCGGAGGCCGCCGGAGAGGGAGAGGCGGAAGAAGCGCGCGTTGCTGGCGTTGAGGATGCGGAAGCGGTAGCGGCGGCGGCGCACGCGGAGGAACGGCCAGGCCTTGCCGTTGACGACGACGACGGCGCCGAAGTACTCCGGCTGCCACTGCGGGTGCACGTCGGGGTTGTTGCCGGTGCGGTTCATGAAGAGCTCGCCGCCGGCGAGGAAGTCGCGGTCGAACAGCACCAGGTTCCGGTCGAAGAGCTCGCCGGAGGGCAGGTTGAGGGGGGCCTCCTCGCCGGGGCTCGCGACGCGGTAGGCGCCCATGAGGCCGGCGAGGATGTTGACGCGGGTGAGGCCCATGGCGTGGTCGTGGTACCAGAGGTTCCCCGGCGGCTGCCGGTTCGGGTAGGTGTAGGGCGGCGGCGAGAAGCGGGGGCCCGTGGCGGCGTGGCCGGCGGTGAACCAGGCCAGCGAGTGGCCGTCGGAGGAGGAGTGCTGCACGCCGCCGTGGAGGTGGACGACGGTGGGGACGCCGGCGCCGGGCGCCGCCTCGCCGGCCGTGGTCAGGGTGGGGTCCCACGGGAGGATGTGGCGGCGCGGGAGGTGGTTGACCCACGTCACGTGCGTGGGGACGCCCCGCATGGCCTCGATGGTGGGGCCCGGCACCGTCGCGGCCTCCCGGCTGGCGCCGTAGGCGAACACCCGCGTCGCTGGAAGGTCGCGGTGGAATTTCTGGCACAATTCAGATGAAGAAAAAAAAATCAATAATTCAGACAGTAGGAATTCTTTTTACAAGTAGAAATGGGTTCGAAATTTGCTCGAAAATTTTGAATTTGAAATTCCCGCATGGCGATTTGCGATGCTGACACTGAGGGCAAACACACAGGATATGCTGATACGATTGCCAAGTCTCCAAAAGCACTGGCTGGAAGGGCTCCAAAAGTCTGAATTATTGCCTGCCATTGACGATAAGGTGGGGGCCTGGCCCATGATTAGCTACATGGATTGTGATAGTGCTGACTTGTAAATTGTAAGCATTGTGGGTGTGGCTCAGTCTTCGCGGCCCGTGAAAGTGATAGTGATCCAAGACACTGACTGAAGTCTCAACTTCATCATTCGTCAGAGATCTCGTGGAGAAATGCAGAGTGCCTCTTACACAATACACATGCACTATTTGAGAATGTGTCGACACCTACTTTGATGAATTGCGTGTTCATGCCCTGCTGTTTCCTATAGGGGAATGGATTTAGGTCAGTCCACGTTCAGTTGAGCCTGTCCCAGAACCTCCAAAGAGGCCGGTCCCTGGCCTCAAAGGTGCTAACGACGACTGTGCATGACAGCACATACTCTTTAATTTGCTCTTTAATCTGATATACAAGTACCTCCTTTCTTTCTGCAAAAAGTTCGATGCAATCGCCTAACAGTATTCTTTCATGACGAGCCGATGAGCTTAACAACAATTTCCGGTGGTAGAGAGCCGAGAAAAAAAAGTCGAGTGTTGTTCGTTCAAAAAAGTGCTTGCGCAGGTGCACGCCAGGCCGTTGCGAATTGTTCAGAGTCCTCGAGTTTCCCTTTCGTATCACTCTTTTGACCTACTTGTTTCAAAGACCATATAGAAAATATCGCAACAAACCTTGCAATATACAATTATGTATTATATCATTATCTAAAAAAATTATGTATTATATTCTAAGAATCAACAAAAAACTGTCTAAAGTTGTTCGAGTATATTGACCCTATAGGTTTAATTTCTTCAACAAAGTTTGATCGAGTTTATTGTGCGCTCCGTGACACGTGAACACCTAGGTAATCATGGGATTCTGCTACCATGACAACCATGCAAAAAATGCCTTTGGATATTTCTATGACAAGTGGGTTCCGCATGTAAGTAATAATATTTTAATCATCAAAACATAGCTCATCAATCAAACTAGGAGAAGGCCAAACAAAATTGTTGGGCAAGATCAAATTTTGGCTTGGCTACCACTTACCCAGGTGGTGTCGTACATGCCGATGGTGAGGTTGCCGGCGACGAGCGCGCCGCCCTCGGCGACGCCGTACCCGCGCAGCCTCGGCATGTCCGGCAGCTCGTCCACGAACTTCTCCAGCTCCCGCGGGTTCAGAAGGGCCCCGCCACCGCCCTGTTGTTCGCCCCCGCCGAGCACCGCCGCCGCCTGCAACAGCATCGCCGCCGCGAGCAAGCAAGCAGCAGACTTCCACCTGCTCTCCCCCATTGCCGAGACGACGCCGAGCAACCTCACTGATGGAGTGGAGGAAGAAGAGCGAAGGTGGCGATGGATTGGAGGATTAATTGAAGAAGAGGGGAAGTCCTCGGTGGAGAGCTCGAACTTTGCTGCTGCCGCCGCTGGCACACGGTGGACCGTTCGGTCGGCACTGTGCTGTTTGTCCCCTGGTTCTTGGTTTTGAGGTGACTGGTGAGGACTGAGGAGAGAGAGAAAAATCTAGCGATGGCCGAGGCAGGGAAAGAGACGGCTCGGGCAGGAATCTTTATCACTTTAGACATGGGAGTGGCAATTGGTTTGTAGTGGGCGTGGAATTTCACTTTGTGCCGGGGGGGAAGATGTGGCCTTCTGCTCCCCTCTCGTGTCGATTATCTGCTCGTTCTCGAGCATAAAACTGGAATAGCAGTAACTGCCAGCAAATTTGTGTATTTCCTTTTGTTGTTCACACGGGGACAGCCCTGTTTTCTAGCTAATTTTGCTCCACAAGTTTCTTTTTTTTCCATCATGGATATTCATTTGATTATGGTCCAAATCGAGATAGTTATGTAGATTTTGACGTGTTGTGGGCTGCTCATGGGTGGTGTGGTAAAGGGTTTCTTGGGCTGTCATGTGAAGATAGATTGGAGTGGCGTGGTTGTCACCGTGTAGAAAACCGGCATCAAGGGTAGATGCAAGGTATGGTATTGAGTGAACCAGCACAATTTTCTGTGGAAAAAGCCAATCAATCCTTTTTTTAGAGGGAACAGGAGGGGCAAAAAAGAGTTATAGAGGGGAAATAGTTTCTTTCCGCTTTATGGATAACCAGCGTAAATTCTCTTTTGAAGGTTTGCACTAAGGCATCTTGGCCATAAAAAATAATTTCATTTCTAGTTGTAAAATAGTCCAAGTCGTGAGGATTAAAATTTTTATGAAGAACGGCTCGGCTATTTGCTCTTTCAGGAACTCTAGGTTTTTAAAACCCTGACATGGTTACTGAAGTTTGAAGCTGCACTGTGTTCTAGCAGTCTGAGCAAAGGGACGGTACAAGAAAAGATGAAGAACAGATTCTTCAACATTATTATGGCAAAGTACACAATCTTAGGATTGAAGATTCATATTTTTTTTCCTTTTCAGGAGCTCTCTCGTGTTGAGACTCTCTTTTAGCAATAGCCAAAAGAATACTTTATGTTTCTGTTGACATGAGCTTTTCCACAACCATGAGAAGACTGATGAATTTCTTGGTGCCCTTTGAGTGATCTGCAAGCCTATCTTGAATTCCAATTGCAATTTACTCAAATATAAGACCATGTGTCTTCTGAGGTGCTGTCACTTATGGATTGAACATGCACTTGGAGGGCAGTGTATTGCTCAAAGGCTTCTCCTGACATAAGCAGATGAAATAGTGGGTAAAGATGCGGTGTTGTTATAGTCTTAATCGGACAAATGTCCTTACTCTTGGCAAATGAATTTAACATAGGATAACTGTGATGGGGGTAACAGACCACACCAAAAATCATTCCACAATGAAAGTTTGTCCATATTGCTATGATATGGTATGGAAATATCTTTATAAAGATATAAAGAGAGGAATTTTAAAATGTTTAGGATTAATTAGAGTCATCCGTTTCGAGAAATCAGGCAGTGGAAACAAACAAAGTACCAAGATGCACTAAATTTGTGGGACTATATACCAAAAATAATAGGGTCAACCATAGATTTACATTAGTTACTTTCAGAAAATCAGGTTACATTTTATTGATTTCATATAAAAGAATAAATATACATCTTTACAAAGACACCCTTGAATCGAACAACAAATGCATTCTGTTCTTGATCCGAGCTGAAGTGAAGCAGCTAACATATATGGAAGAAGGGTTCAGAGTAAAAAACCACATCAAGAAAGTCACCGATGCAGTGATAATTAATTAACCCCAACCTACCTAGACATAAGCTAATAGGGGAGAGTATGTATACCGGTCATCGATCCCGTGACTCCTCTCCACCTCCGGCGCCGGAACGGACATAGGAGGCAGCGAAATCGACGCCGGGATCCAAATCACCAGGAAGAAACATTCAGGCTCTAATGGGCCACTTGTATGCTGGGCTTGGCCCAATAAACATTCAGGCTCTAATGGGCCAGTTGCCTGAAGGCCCCCTGAAAGTTTTTTTTTATGAACGCCACGCCCCCCTGGATGTTGGTGATCGTCAATGGCCTGCTCTGACTCAACATCTTGGATGCTTGACTCGGTCGGCACTTCTTTGGCGAATGCATCCTTTTTTTTGTTTCACGAATTGACTTGTGCAGAAAGAAAATTGCCCGCCGACAATTCATTCTCATGTGTACTTTGGGACGACAAATACATTGGTCGCCTGTTCTTTTTTTCGAAGCTAAATTCTCTATTCGTCATGCTGCCATTTAACTTGTGAAGTTCTGATGACCCTGTCACGATTGGCGCCCACCAAGTCTATGGGTTGAGTTTTTTTTAGAGTAAATTATACCCACCATACAACAACTTGTATGCTCGTATCATTTTGGTCCAACAAGTAGCAAATTGTGCAAATAGATACATGAACTTGTTCAATATGTGCATATACGGTCACATGTACTTGTAGATATATTTTGCTATCATGACTGGTGACATAGATGGTTTCATACATATAAATCCTTCCAAACTGTTGATCGGCTGTAAGTATTTTATTCTCCGGATGCTAAACAAATAGTTTTACATGCCGTCTGTTATCACATACATATGCATGTATCTCCTTTTCTTTAATCCTACAAGCGCAACTTTGATCCATATGCAATTCGTAGTTAGGGCATGCAAACTTCTCGCTTGCTTTTCATTTTTCTCTATACAAGCAATCAAGAGATGCTGCTGGAGTTCAATCAAATATAAATAGTTAATCCAACATTTTTGCTACCAAGTCAACTCCTGTGAATACTTCGGATCCCTTTCAAAGAACAAACATTTTTCATTCATGTGTCGACTCCATGTAATCTGAAATTATAATGAGTATACTTCCGTGCCAATCTTTATTGTTTGCTGAACAATTTGCTACCTTATTCCCTCGTTGCCTGATTATTTAATTTTTATAAAGACACTTTCTTGAACCATATTTTACTATCAACGTATGGTTAAAACTTAGATGACAAGCAAGGAGAGGAAAAAATAAGTGCTAATGTGCAAAGAACTGTCCACGTCATCTGTTAAAGAGACAAAAATACATCTACTCAGCATACATGTGAGTATGTGTATATGCACATATTTAACAAGCTTGTGTATCTATTTGTATGATTTGCTACTTGTTGGACCAAAGTGATACAAGCATATAAGTTGTTGTATAGTGGGTGTAATTTACTCTTTTTTTATATAAAAAAAATGTTCAGCGTGTTCTTGGTGAATAATATTTTTTAGTGAATTATAGAAAAGGAGTGCCAAGATCGCGCAGGATAGTCAAACAGATCATGATGACAACTAAGGAAGACCACGCATTTTTTCAATCCTTCAGTTCATTTTTAAATTCGAGTCATAGCGCTGGAACAGCAAAATCTATTCTCATCTGGTGGAGGCTGAACGTACGACAACGTGCCGAGTCTCCCGAATTCTTCTAGCCCGGTATCAGTTCGAGCCCTGCTGCTATTTCTCCTCTTCGTTTTCGTTTCTAACTTGATCTCTGAATGAACGACAAGCAGTGGTAGTTGCCGTCTGATCTTTGAATTAAAATGGCACATACACATGAGCGGCTCCTATTAGAAGCGTTCAACTGTTGTGGTCAAGGATCAGGCTGGATAAGCTCAGTGACGATCGGATAATTTGACGGCTGCCAGACCCAGACGAACAAGTTACCATCCGCTGACTTTGGTGGTGTGCAGTAACCTTTGTTGGGAGGTTAATTATAATCACAATTATTTGAAAAAGGTGAAAGGATTACAATAATATAATGGACACTCTGACCGTTGGACAATGCCGGCAACAAGCTGATCTGACAAATACGACAATCACCAGGCCAACTCTGCCGCATCGTTAAGGAACTGCTGATCGTTTTCACATTTGGATCACACATCAGATCGAGTCGAATGCACGCACCATTTACTGGGGACGTTGTGCGCGTATATATCGCGACTGGCTAGGTAACACCTGTGTTTTTCCTTATTATTTCTAATTCTATAGATCATGATTTGTGAATGAGAGCACCGAATCTTTCCATTCCAATATATAACATATATATCATCAAGAGTCGGTAGCCTGGCGCTGCATGAACATTACACAAGCAAAGCAATGCCACACGCTTTGACGACAGAGGTTACCACGCAAAGCCCGGCTCTCATCACCTATGATCAATTTAATTGGGGCCCCTGATCGGTGCCAAATCGCCTAGCGCAAGAATTTGGCACTGTAAGCGCGCTCACCACGTACACGGTACACCTGACCTGCTTCCATTAATTAGATCAGCTCCATCGTACTACATTCGTACGTTGTGATAACGAACTCATCGATCTGCTGATCAGATTAACAATATCCATTTGCTTAAGGAACGAGCTAGAGGTCGGCAGTTCATTTAGCTAACGGCACGAGAGGATCCTGATTGCTTGGAATGGTCTTCTTTTCTTTGTTAATTTCTTTTAATCATGTCGCAGTCGATCGATATCTCAAGCAAATTAAAGTTGGTAGCAGTCTACGCGTCGTCCCGATTGCCATGCAGCTACACATCAGATGATGAGGTTGCCGGCTAGAATAGTGTTCAATTGCTTAGCCAGCCACGCGATCCATGAACTAGTAAAATACAATATGGCTCCGGCCTCCGGGGACCCACTTGGCCTCTTGCTTGTTGATGTGATGTCTGGCATGATGCATGGTGGTTGCCCCTGCGCCTGCTCTATTTATATGGGGCGCTGCATGAACAGTTGAACACACAAGCAAAGCAAAAGCAATGCCCCAGCCGGCCAAGCCCCCAGCCAAACCAGTGCAATATACTTATTGGGCGTCTGCTACCTGCGAGAAACTGAGCAAGCATATCCCATCATCATCACCATCTAATCATCACTGGTTTGTTCCTACTAATCTAGCTAGTTAATTACCGATGTATTGCAGTTTTCATTTCATAAAATTCACATACATAGATGAGTGCATATTCCATAATCCGGTAGCCGCGCTATAGATTAATTGTGCTATTTTCAATGAATCCATATGTATATATGCATGCGTGCATTATACCATTTTATTTGTGAATGATAGTACATGCATATGTAACCCTCCATCCCTGGAAGATTTCTGGGCCATCCACGGCCTCTGCGCGTCGGGGTGCGACACGTGGCCCATCCCGCGGCTGTCGCTTGGCGCATCCCCATTCGGCGCGTGGCCCCCGCACGGCGCGTCACGGTCCGTCCCGCGTGGGCGTGGGCGTCGGCGGTGTCTCCAGAAGAAAACGCGCCCTCTCCTCCCTCCTCTCTCTCTCTTCCACCTGCCCCGCCGCCGCCTCCCACCGGCTACGCCGCTCCCGTCCCGTCCCCTCCCCTCTCCTCTGCGCCGCCCCCCTCGCCCCTCCCCCGTCGCGCCGCCCCATTCCCTCCCCTCCCCTCCGCCCCCGGCGCCGCCCCACCCCCTCGCCTCCGCGCCGCCCGCCCCCTTTCCCGCGCCGCCGCCCTTCCCCTCTCGGTCGGAGCCCTCTTCTTCCTCACCGGAGGCCCTTTTCCTCCGGCCGACCGGTTTAGCGCGCGGTTCTCCATGCCGGACCGCGGTGGTGGCCGGCCAACTGCGGCGGCGGCGACCTGCAGCGACGACGGCGGTGGACGGGCGAGTTATATATGTAATGTACTTACGTGGTGGTCACCTAGCTATATATTGTGCCGTCGTGCATTATCCCTGAAAAAAGGTTAAAGGTAGCCAATAATTTGCTTGATGTGGCTGGTCGATGTGCCCTTGACTAGACGTTGTACGTTGTTGCCGCTTACTACTTTCCTATTTGCTTTCGATAGCATATCAGTGTGCTCCTAATCAACTAAAGATGACCTTTTACAAGTTAGGTTGTTCCGTACCACAATATGTTGAGTGACTACTACTCGCGTTAGTGCAGTGCTCCAGTTTGTTACATAATTAAATTAGGGGAGGTGCTATCCTCTGATACCACAAAGCCCTAATCCGATGCCACAAGTCCACAACTGAAGATGTCGGTTTGTTACACGTTCACACATATCGACTGAAATTTGATACCGTTTTCAGACACCTGAAGCGTAGGAAGCATATTACACATGTCTGCGCCATTGACTTATTATTCAGCCTAGGATCAAGCTCCACATGCATACTCCGTATGCAACTCTGGAACCAGATCGATCTAGAATCTCTAAGAATATAATACTCATCACTGGATTCAATTCGAGTATGAACGATACGGGACGGCCGGTATGTTGACAATTGGCTTGAAAGCGCGGTTGAGCACGCTGTTGCCAGACGAACAAGCTAGCAAGGAAATTATCTGTTGACTCTAGTGCACGTACTTGATCCTGCTAAGTTTATTTATCCACAGCTCCAACACTTGAGGCGAGGAACTTCTTTGCCAGTAAGTTCTCTTAATCTCCAAGCCAAAGAAGGAAGTCGTAGATATTGTGTTATGCTGTGAATCGTGGAAAATTAGTTTCTTGGCCGCGAAGATATATAGGTCAGTGCACATTTTTTTCCCTCCAGGTAGCTAGAAGGAGTGTACCATACATTTCTTGTCGTTCATGTAAGCCAGCTCGAATCAGTCGATACATCGATTGATCACGTTTTATTGGTCAAAAGTTTGGATGCGATGTGTAGATGTCTCTTGTGCTTTCACCTAGTTTTCTTCACTTGACGAGGGTGTTGTTCTGTCACCAAAAGTGAGATTTCTTCAGGCTTCAGGCTGATTTGGTTATATATATTGTACCAAACCTTGTGCATGCCGAGTAGTTAGTGCGCATCATCTTGCAACAGAAAAAAATATTTTTTTTCTGAAAAATTAGCACCTTCCACGTCTATTGTCTGCTTGATCCGAAGTGGTGTAGAACTGTAGATAGTGCGTCAACCTTTCGCCCTTGTTTATTTGCTTCCAGAGTAAGCCAGGTCACCAAGTCCCGTGACTACTACAAATGATTGCTCCATTAGGATCATTTTTCCTTGCATGCATGGTTTAGCAAATTCAGATGCCAATAACATTGTCCTGCTAGTGCGCGCGAACATAAATTAATTAGTACATATAAGCAACACCCAACTACCACGTAACCTAGCCAGCGTAGTGGGAGTTCCACATCGTCGTCTCTATGCTGTATATATATGCACATTTGGAGTAGGAAACCATGATCTTGATCTGCAAATATATTGGGGCACGCAGAGATAGCACTAGCTACCCGAGCTCAAATGGGATCCACGCAGGAGCCATCCGCCCATGCCCATCCTTGCGCGTCTTCCATTTGCACGACATCCTGAATTCCTGATGCTATATTATTAGTGTGTTTGGCTCCTGCATGCAGAGGCATCAAGCAGCAGCTAACCGGCCGGCCGAGATGGTCCCCAGAGCTGAGCTCGCCGCTCTTCTCCTCTTCCTCGCCGTCGGCGCCGCTGCCGGCTTCAGGCCTGGGCCACCGCCGGTGACGGAGGACACCCTTGTGAAGGTAGCCGCCTCGCTGGAAATGTACGTCGACTTGCTTCCTCAGATGCCCAAGGTGCTCGGCTACTCCATCAAGTACGGCCGCCCCTCGCCGACTCACCTCACCATCGGCATGTACCAGAAGAAATGGGTACGTACGGAAATTTTCAAGCAAATGCTTCGAATTCGTCTCCCCGATGCAATGCTTCAAAATTAGTAGTATACATATATAATCTCGTTATTTGTTAACTTATATATGTATATATATATATATGTTATATGTATATAATCGCAGAAATTCCACCGGGACCTGCCGGCGACCACCGTGTTCGTGTTCGGCACGTCGGCGGAGGCCGCCACCTTCCCGGGCCCCACAATCGAGGCGCTCCAGGGGGTCCCGCTGTGGGTGACGTGGCAGAACCACCTCCCCGACCGTCACATCCTCCCCTGGGACCCCACCATCCCCACCGCCATCCCCAAGGCCGGCGGCGTCCCCACCGTCGTCCACCTCCACGGCGGCGTCCACCCGCCGCCGTCCGACGGCAGCGCCTTCGCCTGGTTCACCGCCGGCTTCCGCGAGACCGGCGCCGCCTGGACCACTCCCACCTACGCCTACCCCAACGTCCAGTCCCCCGGCGTGCTCTGGTACCACGACCACGCGCTCGGCCTCACCCGCGCCAACCTCCTCGCCGGCCTCCTCGGTGCCTACGTGCTCCGCAACCCCACCGTGGAGGCGCCGCTCGGGCTCCCCGCCGGCGACGCCTTCGACCGGGTGCTCCTCCTCGCCGACCGCAGCTTCTACGCCGACGGCTCCCTCTACATGAACTGCACCGGCGACAACCCCGGCGTGCACCCGCAGTGGCAGCCGGAGTACTTCGGCGAGGCCGTCACCGTCAACGGCAAGGCCTGGCCGTTCCTCCCCGTCGCGCGCCGCCGCTACCGCTTCCGCATCATCAACGCCAGCAACGCCCGCTTCTTCAACCTCTCGCTCACCACCGGCCTCCCGTTCCACGTCGTCGGCTCCGACACCAGCTACCTCCAGAGGCCGGTCGTCACCACGCACCTCCTCGTCGCCGTCGCCGAGGCCTTCGACGTCGTCGTCGACTTCTCCGCCGCCGCCGCCCACGAGGCCGCCGTCGAGCTCGTCAACACGGCGCCGTACCCGTACCCCGGCGGCGACGCGCCGAACGACCTCAACGGCAAGGTGATGAGGTTCGTCGTCGAGCCGCCGGGGAAGAAGGTGCCGGACGACCACTCCCGGATCCCGGCGCGGCTGCCGGAGTACGTCGAGGTCGCCGGGGAGGAGGCGGCGGCGCGGAGGCGGTACATCGTGATGTACGAGTACGAGGACGCGGCGACGGGGAACCCGACGCACCTGTACATCAACGGGAAGCGGCTGGAGGACCCGGCGACGGAGACGCCGCGGCCGGGGACGACGGAGGTGTGGGAGGTGATCAACCTGACGCAGGACAACCACCCGCTGCACCTGCACCTGGCGTCGTTCCAGGCGGTGCGGTCGCGGGGGCTCGTCGGCGTCGACGAGTTCAGGAGCTGCATGGCGGAGCTCAACGACGCGGTGAGGTGCGGCGTGGGGAGGCACGCCGTCGGGGAGGAGGTGGCGACGCCGGAGCACGAGAGGACGTGGAAGAACGTCGTGAAGATCGCGCCGGGGTTCATGACGACGGTGGTCGTCAAGTTCATGATGGTCGACACCGGCAGGCCGTACCCGTTCGACGCCACGGCGGAGCCAGGATACGTCTACCATTGCCACGTACGTAACTGATTATAATATCGACCACAACGACTCAGCTGATTGGTTTGATTCTGTTATTAGAATGGTGATAATGAATGAATGATTGATTATATTGTTTGCTATTATTATCTGCAGATTTTGGATCATGAGGACAACGCCATGATTCGCCCGCTGAAACTGATCAAATGACGTTTTCCCCACTAGCTAGTTTGTTGGTGGGGGCACACAATGGGGCAGGAAATAGCTCATTTGAAGAAAAATTGCGGTAAGCCAAAAAAGGTCTTACCAATGAAGAAACGGATTACGGTGTAAATGGATTCAATTCAGTAACATATGTTTATACAAAAATGGCAACAGACGTTGCTGATTATGTTACGTACGTACGTGTTCTTGTATTGCCAAAATACCAAACAAATCATAGCGGTTAAATAAAATATCCCATTTCGTTATTTCAATGTGTTATATGTATCTTAATTATTTTACTTCTAATTTAACGTGTTCTAATTATGCTACTCATACATGTCAAAAACTTTACGAAAAAGATGTTCTGCTGTCGCCTCCACCAATCCTTCACAGCCAGCAGTAGTGGGGGACGACATGGCAAAGAGAACAGTAGCTGCCACCCTATATAGCGTCGGTGCCCCAGAACCACAGTACCCCTGCCGTCTTGCCCAAAAAGATTAAGAGCCTGCTTGATTTAGTGTCATGCCAAAATTTTAGCAAACCAATTATCTAGTCACCATTTGGTTTGCTACTGAAATATCAACACCTCTTCTTATATTAAACTTGCCAAAATACCGATAAATTTTCTGTCTAGATTTTGGCTTGTCAAGTTTTGACAAGTCATATTTCAAAAAAAAAAACTTGACAAGCCAAGATTTTGACAGTGAGCTCTAAGAGCCGTCCGATTCTGATACTGATCGACAATGCTGCATGCCTGCATGTACGGTTGCATTCGTTGATAATTTCACATCGATTTGCAAGCTAGCTAGCGGAAGGCTATGTTTAGTTCCACGTCAAATCATCAAACTTTCTAAAATTCTCTCTCCAAACTTCACTATTCACCTATCACATCAAATCTCTCTTCTCGTGCATGAAACACTAAACGTGGGTAAATAAAAAAACTAATTACATGGTTTTGATGTACACGATGAGACGAATCTTTTGAGCCTAGTTAGGTCATGGTAGGACAATATTTACCACAAACAAACGAAAAGTGCTACAGTGTCGGATGTGACATTTTCACCAAACTTTTCCTTTCTATTTTTGGACTAAACACACCCGAAGTTGCGTGTGACTATCCACGAACTGTGCCTGTCACTCGATCAGTCCCATCGTCAATCACGTGAATGCACGCAAGTTTCTTGACGAGCTCTGATCAGTGACACTGCACACCGGAGTGACGCATGCACTCGAAGAGGCCTGCGTATGCATCGTTGTTGTGTGGACGACGCCAATGCTGAGAGTTGTGCTGGTCAATGATGAACTAAGGCTACTTGAGCTGGCTTGTTAGCCCCGGTCCAGCCCAAGTAGACCATCGGCACTGGCACTGCCATAGTGCCATGGCGGTGCAACTTTAATTTGTTGCCGTGGCAAGGGTTTGCGTCTGTCCAACCCAAGATCTCGAGTCGATGCAGCAGACGCGAGACCAAGGTCAAGCGACGGATCCTAGTCAAAGGGTGTGACCGTGTGACTAAGCTCAATAACGCCACTAAACAACAGGTAGCAGGTTGCAGGCATCTCAATTTGCTCTTGTTATACATGCACCTGATCTCAACAGGTAGTAGGGCCCTGTGGAGGTGGTGGCCGTCGGAGTGGAGGGAGATGCGGACGATGTGCGGCGGAGGTGAAGCGCCGTCAAGGAGGTACGATCGGCCGTGGAAACTCGTTGTCGCCGCCATCACCAACTCAATTCCAGGAAACCAACAAGAGGAAAGGAAAGGGAAGAAAACTGGAAAAGACGGGAGGTTGGCGTCCGCCGGCTATATATGGGGCCATTGGAGTATGAATGTTTATTGGGCCAAGCCCAGCATACAAGTGCTCTCGGTCAACAGAAAAATCAACATTCGCTAAAAAAAACAGAAAAATCAACATTTCCCTCAGAAAAATAGAAACATCAATATTGAACTCGAAAAGGGAAAAAAAGAAAAGCACTCGCACATCTTCTGTATGTAAGTAAAAACCTGCTCACAACAGCAACATCACTATGCTTTCAGCTGAATTTTTATATGGGCTTGTCATGATATGTGGTATATGATGCACGATTGGAGTGTGGGAAACACCTGAAGGTGGTTTGGCAACATAAAGGGAAATTAGTAGTACCTACAAAGTATCACTAATCCACATAACAGAAATTCTGTCTAGAAAACCCACCACGTATTATCAGGAGAGAAATGGTAATTCTGGTGCTGGATCTTGGAAGTGTATGTCAAAAGCACATTAAAATTTGATAGTCGGTCCAAAAGAGAGGATAGGATCCAAAAGCACATAATCATCTTGGAGCAAGCATAGACAAAAACAAAATTATTGATATGCCTCATATTTGTGTATTGCCAAAAATGATCAGCAAGAAAATATAGTATTTATTAAAAAAGAAAAGGAAATCGCAGAGAAGACAGACATAATATGCAGGAAGTAGGAGCACACCCATACTTTGGTTTTTATCAATAACTTGCAGATACTAGAGTTATTGACAAACAAAAATTCGTAGCCAATATGCACAGATATTTATTGTGAGAGAATGGTCGAGTATACATATTCAACAAGCAATCTGAAAACTACTAGCAGCTAGTGAAAAGGAACTGTTTAGCACTCACACTATCACATAACGAAGAGTGTGCCTGAATACCCATGTCATTGAATGCTCACTACCTCATGAATCACAATGCAGAACTGATAAACAAGTGGGAGACTAGGGGCAAACTAAATTTACCTTCAAGAACTGCTGGGTGTGGAGCGACCTGCACCGTTTTCATATATGGCGTGGCAGATTGGGAGGATGGATTTCTTTAACATGCTGCAATCATAAAAATATATAGAAGTAAAAAGTAAGTATTGTGTGATGGCCGCACAAAGAAAAAGGATATTTTCATGCGCATTTCTCATAGAAGCTGAAAATCATACCTGAATGTTTTTTCCCCTGAATGGAAAGTAGCCTGCGTGAAGTAATACACGCAGGTTGAACCATTAACTGAACAAACAGAAACAGCAGGATGAACAGAATGTTTCATTTTGCGCGTTATACCTCTTATGCAGAAATGCTGGTGCATTCTGGTAGCCTGCTTATATTTAGCAGAATTACTGTAAGAATAGAACAAGAATGCATTGGAGAGAAGTCATGATGCAGCACATATCTAAAGAAGTGATGTAGCAGAAGCTAGGTAGTAATGAATTATGCTATTGGGCCAAGTCCATGATCCTGTCCACTCCCTCCAGCTTGATCTTCTGCCAAAGCATGGGAGTATGGGACCCCTACATACAAAGAAGCAACCACTGGAGTATCAGTTACTTGCGATCAGCTAAGGCTAACAAGCAGTAGGGCAATTTTCTTGCTAGTTGGATTGTTGCCCTTGCACGGCCTTTGTATCGAAGTTGTATGTGGACGTCTGGTGTACCCCTTAGCTTCTATGGTTTTTGGGCCCTCCCTCACCAATATATCTTCTTCTATTAATATACTACTACTGAAGCCATTTCCCTCGACCATATATCTTCTAATAATATACTACCGAAAGCTCTTTTCATCCTTTCCAAAAACAACTAACTCATTCCACCCAACTTAACTATGTAGACGTATTATGAAGTAAATTAAATTAAGCACGATCAGAAGCACTATGTAGACGTGCACGATGCCGACTGCTGTGGGCTAGGGGATCAAGTACAGTTATGTGCAGGTGAAGTACAGGATACAAGTGTATTCTTTGGCATATACTGAATTCCAAAGGGAAGAAACAAGAGCACTGGCATATTCATAAGTAACAACCCGGTCTCAACTCGCAACGGCAATATGCTTTGCCATAATGCAATAGTCGTACGAACACAGGTAGTGCAACAAGCCAACAATGCACACGACTGAGAAAGACAAAATCTTCAACACTCCCAACATTTACAATTTCCCACCACAGGAGCTGCAAGCAGTTCTATCCCATACAACCAGATTGCCAGAAACCCGGGGGTGGGGGGCGCGGGGGGGGGGGGGGGGGGAATTATTTTGCCGGCAAGACTTCATATCCATTATCTGCACTTCAGCAGCCTCTGATAATACCAAGCATCACACGCATAGCTTCAGATCATGTCCAATGATGCAGCTTCAGATCGTGTCCAGTGACGATATGCCTTGTTTCTCTAAGACAGTAGAACTGGCTCCATGTTCTCCACTCAGTGCTGGTAACATGAAGGATGAAGTTGTAACTCAATCAGTTTAACACCTTCCACGGCAAATGAAGGAATACAGATGGAATATATGTATCATGTAAGATTGCTAAGAACTGGTGACAAATTTCTCATAAAGTGGGTAAAGTTCATAATCACAATAGACCAGCCCAATGCTGTTTAGAATTGTCGAAAACTGGAACAGTGGCACTTGTTACTAGTAATCCTGGAAGTTGCACATTCCATATCGCTGCATTTTCTTCTGATTTATACCTCGTGGCTATATGCGCAGTAATAACTTCAGAGGAAACCTATGGAGTTACTTCCACCTAGTATTTTTAAAGCAATTTGAACTTCATTGCAGGGAATAACTGACAGTTTAAACCAGAGATCTTAGTGATTAAGGAAAAGTATAGGGACAGGTTCAAACTTTAGCAGCCCATGATATCTAACTTGGTAGCAACATGAACAAAACTAGTCTTTCCGCTCAACTGAAAACATGATGAGACAGCACATGAACATCTAAGGAAAACATGTTCAGATCCCATATGTTGTAATTCTTGGTTTGAAGCACAGTTACAACCATACAAGACTACGATTAAGATGATGTACTCAATCTCCAGTCCACACATGCTTATAAGCACAATCGTGAACAAAGTCTAGTACATGCTACAGCTGTTAGTTTTAAGTAGTTTGCTAATCCCTTCACGACAATTATCTAGTGTGCATACCACGAAACAAAAATGTTTAACTAATATCTGTAGAACTGTTTCATATTTGCATTGACCTGATAGAGGAACAGGATATTTATCCAATAGGATCAAGCATGACCCATATTCACCTTCACAACAGTTATCCAGTGTGCATACAACGAAACAACAATATTTAACTAATATCTGTACAACTGTATCATATTTGCATTGATCTGATAGAGGAACAGGATATTTATCCAATAGGGTCAAGCATGACCAAATTCATTGGATATTATCTAACTGTTTGCCTACACAATATATGATTGATTATCTATAGGATAAGAAATAAGGAGACAAACAATTGAACTAATTCTGTGCTTCTTGAAATAATCCTATAACTCATGAAATACCTCTTCTTCACAGAGCTATGGCAAAAAGGTCCATAATATGTTCCAAATTCATAAGTCTTATGAGCTGTTGTGCATAACCTTGATTTCAACTAGCTCATATCCTGTAATTTTATTTCAAACCGGTCTAAAACCACCAGATGACATAAAAGATATATTTGCATCATGTGCCAATATTGGTTTCCAATGTAGAGTGCTTCTAAGAAACTGTGTATCAGATTTGTTTTCTCGGCAAAAAGGTGACATCGCAAAGAACATGGTCAAATTTATTTTCTCAAGCAAAAAGTAAAAATAGGACACAGGGGTTAACTGTCCGTGTTTAAAATTTGTTAATGTCTGATGGTACTAGCAACAAACGAAGGCGGGGACACAGGGGTACTAGTCCATGTTGAGAACAATAAACACATTGCAATCAACTCACCTGCATTAGTTGCTGATGGACAGATGCCTGAAATTTTAGATGGGCTTGTCAGGATATGTGGTATAAGATAATGCACAACTGGAGTGTGGGAAACACCTGAAGGTAATTTGGCAACATAAAAGGAAATGAGCAGTACTTAAGAAGTATCACTCACTAATACACAGAACAGAAATGCTGTCTAGAAAACCCACCACATATTACAGGATATAAATGATAATGCTGATGCTAGATGCATATGCACCATGGAAATGTATGTCAAAATCAGTTAAAATTTGATAGTCCGCCCGAAAGAGAGGATAGGAGCCAAAGGTTCAGAATCATCTTGGAGCAAGCATAGGCAAAAACAAAATTATTGATATGCTTCCTATTTGTGTATTACCAAAAATGATCAACAAGAAAAATATTGTATTTATTCAAAAAGAAAAGTAAGAAAAAGGATAGTAAACAGTAAAGGAAATCGCAGAGAAGACAGACATGATAAGCAGGAAGTTGGAGCACCCATACTTTGGTTTCTATGAGTAACTTGCAGAGACTAGAGTTATCGGCAAACAAAAATTCGAGTAGCCAATATGCACAAATGTTTGCCGTGAGAGAATGGACGAGTAAACAACTTCAACAAGCAGTCTGAAATCTACTAGCAGCTAATGAAAAGATATTGTTTAGCACTCACACTATTATGTAAAAAGAGCACAGCCTCAATAGTGAATACCCTTGCTATTGAATGCTCGCCACCTCATAAGTCATGAATCACAACGCAGAACTAATACAGAAACAAGTAAGAGACTACTAGGGGTACGCTAAATTTACCTTCAAGAACTGCTGGCTGTGGAGCGATCTGCAACGTTTTCATGCATGGCGTGGCAGATTGGGAGGATGAATTTCTTGAACGTGCTGGAATAATTAAAAAATATAGAAGTAAAATGTGAGAATGTATGGCATGCAGTGATGAACTAGACAAATTGTGTGATGGCTGCACAAAGAAAAGGGATATTTTCATGTGCATTTCTCATAGAAGCTGAAAATAGCACCTGATTACCTGAATGTTTTTTCCCCTGAATTGAAAGTAACCTGCATGAAGCAATGCATGTTAAAAAATTAACTGAAAAGACAGAAACAGCAAGATGAACAGGATGTTTCATTTTGCACATTATACCTCTTATGTAGAAATGAACGAACAAGAAGATCTGCTGGCACACGATTAGTTGTCCGCCTGCAACATCTGGGGCATTCTGGTAGCCTGCTTATATTAGCAGAATTACTGTAAGAATACAATGAGAATGCATCGGAAAGAAGTATGTATCTAAAGAAGTGATGTAGGAGAAGATAGCAATGTAATGAATTATGATATGGGAGAAGAAATCAAGAAGCTGACGAACGAACCAGTTTGGGCCGGCACCCCAGAGAATGGGCCTTTTACGCGGCAATTGCACTCGCACCTCACTTTGCAGCTCAGGGCACCTAGCAACCAAGTCCATGATCCTGTCCACTCCCTCTGGCTTGATCCTCTGCCAAAGCATGGAGCCCCTACATACAAGGAAGAAGCCACTGGAGTATCAGTTACTTGCAATTAGCTAGAGCTAGCAAGCAGTAGGGCAGTTTGCTTGCTAGTTGGATCGTTGCCCTTGCACGGTCTTTGTATTGAACTTTTATGCAAATTTCTGCTGTACCCATTAGATTGTATTTTTTGGGCCCATTTCCCTCGACCAACCATCTTCTTCTAATAATGGATTACTGAAAGCTCTTGCCGTAGTTTCCAAAAAAACAAACTAACTCTCTTCATCCCACCCAACTGAACTATGTAGACGTATGAGTAAATTATACTTAAGCACGATCAAGGGCAAGAAAATTAGCAGCCAACCTGATTAGAGTAGTAATTACCTGGTGCGATCTCCATGCATTACGGCAATGATTTTGTCCAGGCCATTACTACGGGGGCTCTCGAGCCGGTGGTTGTTCGCAATCCGGTCGCCCTCCTCACCACCGGCGACGACCTTGGCGAGGGTCTCGAAGACGCCGACATGGATGAAGAGGTCGGTGCACAATTCGCTCCAGTCCGCCCCGGATACGGGCAAGAAGCGCTCCAGGTAGCGGTGGGCGTCATCCGGCTGCCCCGACCACAGCATCTGCTTCAATTGCTCGGCGTCGAACGCCTCCACCGGCTTCCCCGCCCTTCGATTCGCAGAGCAAGCAGAGCATCTAGCAGAGCAAATCAGACATCAAATCAATTAAGAGTGGGAGTGGAAATCGGTGCAGGGGAACGAATCATCTAGGGTTTGGTTGGGTATGGAAATTAGGGAGAGGAGCGAGCGACGAGCGGATCGTACTGCTCGCGGCGGCGCTTGAGGAAGGCCGCGGAGAGTACTCGCCCTGAGCGGGGGAGGAACACTCGCCGGGGGCGGAGGCGGAGCACCCGCGAGTCTTGGACGGAGCGCCGCCGCATCATCACCCACGGCACGGTGGTGGTCTGGTCGGAGGGGTTGGGCGCCGCTACTCTCCCTGAATTCAAAACTCTCTGTTCCTGAACCGTACCGTGCACATGGCATACACGCTTCCCAAAATTGGAGGCTGATAATAACAAAAGTGGAGTGTCAACATGAACATCGGCACGCAGGTACAGATGTGCATTACTTAAGGTTACAGTAACTTACAGGTGCTGGAAAACTAAACGGTCATTAGGAATTTTGTATGTTGCAGTGGCACCTGCTGACCAGATCAACTGCTAATCTAAATTATTATACTAGTCAAAAACCTGTCCTGTTGCTGTGAACATTTAAATAAAATTCTTGTCCTCTGAACTCTAAAAATTTGGTTGTCCTCTGAATTCTATCCTCCGGTAAATTATGCCATAGCGTGTCCCGGGCTACATTGGAACATACTGATGGAACTAGACAGAACAATGGCACCAACAATATGCAAGTAGAGATTTTAAAAAAATCAACATATATGGAACGAAAGAGAAGATGATTCTAGGTTTACTATTCTGAGTCTCCTGTTATTTTGCAAATCAGGCAAAGGCCATGAATGGCATAATTGAAGCTCTCATCACATCACAAGCATAGTCTCAGTGCATACAGACAGCTCAAAACTCGCCTCCGTTGGCATCACCTCCACTACCATCACCAAAACTAGAACTTCCACCGTGAGTGCCACCACCAAGGACACTATTAGCTCCACCCAAACTCTCATTGAGGAATGACATCTTTTGTGATGCGATTCGTGCCCTCCTTTCCAACACATAGGCCTTCTGTGTTGGCTCCATGATGGACACATCACAGAACATGATCCACTCTTCTTGCTTCCACATCAACTCGCGCTTCTCTAGTGCTAGCTTCTGCTCCTGAAGACTCTTAATCTGCTTCCATATCTCCTCCTTAAGCTTTATTTCCTTCTTTTTGACCGCAAGCAACTCTTGTAGGGCTTACTTGTATGGTCCAGCTTCCTCTCCACTCCCTGTCTTCTCCTTTGCTTGCTTCCTTCTTCCTATTTGCCTTTTCTTGTGACTTGGCCGGCTGTGATGAATCAGGAGTTTGACTATTGCTACTATCAACTTCCTCTTCTTGACCAACTTTCTCAGGTGATGATGTGGAGTTGTCTTTCCTCGGCCTCTTGTTGGTCACAGTGCGCAAATTGCCACTAGGTATGTCCCTCAGAACTGCCTGGCGGCCCAGAACTGATCCATGACGCTTCATCTTGGTCCTCTCATGCTCCATACCCAGAATAACAGCAGCTGCAATAATGTAGTCATCATCATCATCTGAATCATCCTCTTCCTCCCACCATTGAGCAATAAGGTCATCATCATCGGAGAAGACCATTGTAACTCACTGCATTTCATATAGGCATGAACATAAATGATATGACAAAACAGTTGAAGAAGAGATGCATGAAAGCATCAGTTCATATGCGCATTCCAGAAGTAAATTTTTGTTTGGGAAAGGAGGTGAGTTCTCCTCTGTTCTTGCTTTCTGCCAACAATGCTAATAAACCTGTATGGCTTGTTTGCAACTGTACGTGAATGAAAAATCGCAAACTGGGTGATGGTAACACCTAAAGACGTGTTAGCCGATCAAAATAATTTTCGCTAATGGACAATTTTATGCACAGAAAAAGAATAGGAGCCCCACTCAATTAAGAATCTGAATTGATTCAGCAGGTGACCAAAAAAGGAAACATATTTTTCTTCCTCAGAAATCATAGCCAGGTCCAGTTAATGAGCATAAGCAGTTTGTTTGAACTGAAGCCCAGACACTCGACACAAACACACTCAGTACCTAGACAAGCCAAGGAGTGAGAGGAAACATGAGCAGTGGACGAATTGCTTCAGCCAGCAGCAGTTCTCTACTTCAACTACTACGTTGCAAACTTTTTAATAAGACGAATGGTCAAACGGTTGCACAGTTCGACGCAAGCACCAGTCGACCGGAGATGACTAGTCTCTATATACTCCTAAAAAGCACAATTGGGAGAAAATTTTTTCGTGAAGCCTGATCCCTTGTTTAAACCGTCGTCCACGTATCCAGCGATCTCCAACGTTAGATTTGATCGCCGCTCGCAGCATTGACCGGCACTGTAAAAAATCAACGCGGACGCTAAAACGTGGTGCTGAGTTCGGCGCCACTTCAGCAACCGTCTCCTCAAGACTCAAGAGGGTCCTCGTGCAACCGTCGCCGCACGTACTCCACTCGCCGCGATCCGCGCCGCGCGCCTCCCCGTTTTTTTCGCTCGCATAACTTCCCCCTCTGCACTGCAAACAAGAGGGGATGGAGGCCCGCAAGGCCGCAAGATCTCCGCCGTCAAGGAAGAAGAGGAATGGTACGTGCTGCTGGTGGACGAGTACTCGTGCGTGGCGAACCGATGCTTCGGCCTCGCCGCGGTTCGGTGTCGCAGACGGCGGCGAGTGCTGGAAGACGGGGGGCGATGTGCTGGTGGAGAAAGGGCTCACGGCGGAAGAGAGATGAACCGGCGTGCAGGTGCTGAGTGCTGTTCGATATGATCGAGAGACGGATGAATAATGTGTTAACTGAAAGATAAGTTTTATCTTGATGTTAATTGACTCAGATTTGCGTCGTATATGAGAATTTATTACTTATCGTGTATTATACCTGTGCGATATGATTGCGGTAAGTTTTCTCTTCTTGTTAATTAGATTTTATCCTATTCTTAATCTTTTGGCAGCATGTCCATGTGGGGCTCGGCGGCGCGGACTCCTCCGGTCTGCCACAGACCCACGGCACTCTTTTCTCCGTTGAACAACATGCTAATCGGTTCAGTTCAGGCGCTGGTTCATTCATGGAGGCAGGAGCTTAGAAGGGACGAGGGGGAACCTGAGCGCACACACTCCAAGGTTCGCACTTGTTGCAGTAATCCCCTTCGGATGCTGTTATGTGCTATAATACTATCACCGTTGTATGTGTTATGCCAATCTCCTGGAATGTGGAATCCTGGTTATGTACCCGTGGCATGCAGTCAAGAGTGCCTTTGCTCAGGTAGAGCAGGGAAGGGCTTCCATTCATGGCAGCACTTCAACCAGGTATTGAGAGTGTATGGTTTCTGGTCATATCATGCGCCATGCCAAAACGTGGGTAGCCACAGGAGATTGTGCACCTGCATATCCGCCACAGGCTTGGGGTGGCATTCCATGGCCGAGGTAGTGAATCTTCATCTCATATAAAGGTGATCCACATCTCCTGTTCATATTTTTCAAGAGGTTACGTTCCGTTTTACCTTTGTTACATGATCTATGAATTTTGACCCAGTGCTATCTGATAAACACTTAAATAAATGTTCCATATGCTATATGTTATTTCACGATCATCAAATATCCTTTTTGGCTCTATGCAGTGATTTCTGGTATTGATTAGTCAGTCCAATTCTTATTGCAGGTATAGGAGATGGCCTACCTTTGCAGTAAGTTTTCTGAAGAATAATGTGACTCAAATAAGGTTTCAGGCCTATCAGCACTTGGATAAGATTGTGATTGGTTAAGATTGTGATAAGCTATTAAACAGAATGGACCGTCGCTGAGGAGCATGGCAACTGACTGAATGAACTTGTGTACACTTTCTCTATTTTGCCTCCGTGGTAAGCCTTCATACATTTTTTCTCTCTCTCATGAGTCATGACATCCAAGAATGAATATGCTCCGAAGACAAATATAGTTTGTGTTATGTTAGCAAGGAAAAACTGTGGATTGAACTTTCATCTTATAGCATAAAACAGGGCAATTCTGAGCCATACGTGGTGACATGATTCTGCGTGATATTGGAACCCAGTGTAAAATATCCCGTATTAACATCTTTAATTTATTTCTGAACATGAGCATTGACGTGAATAGATCTGTAAACTTGGCCATGCTCTGGTCGTCATGTTTGACAGCAGTGGTATGTAGTACCAATAGGAGTAATATTAGTTGGAGTATGGCAATAGTAACAAGTAGTGGGACTGTGGGAATGTGGTACATTCACCATTTGACTTGTATGAATATAATGGAAGGAGTAGAGCTGATGCAAACGGAAATAAACTTTGTGAATATTACTACAAGCAAAATATTTGACTACAGACACCTGTCTCCTGTTAGTGTGTATATTTTTCAATTGATATGACTTGAGTTTTAACTGGAAAATATACATCATAATTTTTTTGGAAACGGATATGTGAATGTACTTGACTCATTTCCACACAACTCACCAAGAAAATATCATGTATCTCACATTTTGCAAAATTATGCATGATATACACCCACAAAAATTTTGTTACCCGTAGCAACGCACGGACACATACCTAGTAGAAAATAAAATACTCAATCAACTCCTATGGCTGCCACCTGATTGGATTCCAGTACCTGCTCTGCCTTCCGCTGCCCGAAAATTGAAACGAAGAAAAAATAGATCGGCGCTGCCTCCTACGCCACGCCAGCAAGCAGCCGCTGTGGAGTGGGCGGCGGCGGCGGCGGGGCGCGGCGCAGCAGGCAGCGGGCGGAGGCCGGTGGGAGCGCTCCCCTCACCCCGCCACAGCAGATCCGGCATAAAAGATCGAAATCGGCGGCGGGGAGGAAAACACACCTGACGCAGGTAGGGACGACCGGAGGAGCGAAGAGGCGGTGGAGGACGGCGGCTGGAAACAACTAACAAGGCAAGCCGGCGGGAAAGAAAGAAAAAGAGGCGCGCGAGCGGAAATTTCTCTCGCGCCGTGGGATGTCCCTTCCGACCCGAAGTGGGCCGCGTTTCCTCCATTCTCCTCCCCTACACGAAGCCCTATGGCGGCCCAGGTCGTACGATCCTAACGGCTTTCATCTGGAACTAGGCCTGTTTCTAAAAAAAATCTGGAACTGGATCTAGGCCTACACAAGGTCAAGATTTTTGGCTGGTTGATATTTATATTCTTCAAAGAATGACCGTGTACAATTTACATCACGAGGTAGTATTTCTTCCCGACGACCCAACACGCCAACTTGTTCATTCATTCGATCCTTATCTTCTGTTCTTCTAACTGTGCTTTCCATAGGTAACTTCCAAAGAAAAAAAAGCTTATGTACGTACGTATGTATCAAATAGTGGAAAAACAAGGCTATTTTCTTGTACTAACCAAAAACATCCACACATCTACTCTGGAGTAGCTTAGTTCTGGTTCGAGCAAATGCTACCCTGATCTTTAAAATAACCCTGCAAGCTTAACAAAAACATCAACTGTACAGGGTAGCTCAGTTCCATGTTCCGAGAAATTCATTTGGAGCCACATTTTCCAAATGTCCGAATTGAAACAACAAATGTTGAATGTACATTTATACGGAAAACAGCCCCTGTGTGGGTGGTGGAGAGTGGACACCATCTTTCTGAAACCGAGAGGGAAAAAAAAAGAGAGAAAAGGATCCGAGTACAAGCCACTAAGGGTGAGAATGTGAGATCAGCTTTCTCGAACAGCTTCTGTTTTCCCGAGGTGCTCATATCGGTTGCAGTCAGCTCCTGTTTCCTTCAGGGCCGTGATCAACCGTGGTAAAATCTTTGCTAATGCCAGCTTGAAGCCGACAGAGCTAGAGTGCTCCTTGCTTCTGTCGGTGGTGCAGGCGTCGTCGGTGAGCGTGCCAACCACATTCCCTTGCAAATAGGCCTCGCAAGCTTTAAGGATGTAGTGACCACGCTTCTGGAAATGGCTCTTCACAAAATCCTCAAAATGCTGCAGTGAACATACATCAAATAATCAGAACATAATAAGGTATTCAATCGTTATGTTACTCAGGAATCTTTATGGTACCATATTAAGAGATAATGACCACTATACATTGAGAGCTTGCCATATTTGATTGCGTGAGAATCACATGATGGACTTAGTACTACTACGCAAGGCAAAATGGATTAACTCGATAGTAACAAAAATGCAATATAATACTCAATAGGGAAAGTTGTGTTACCATAGGAGGTCGTCTCAAGATATATAGCATGGATTTCAAGCTCAGCAGGTATGTGTTCTCATTATATGGCACTGCATTCTTCTCCCCTTCAACAGTACCAACTTGCTTCTCATACCCAGCCTCATTGAAATAGGGCTTCTCGTTGAGAACCAAGCCCTGAAGTGAAACTAGTACTTGGAGAATACTTGACGATGATGAGTCCCATACTTCATTCCCTCTGCCAGTCCATGTATTTAGGAGGCTTAAGCAAACCTTCCCGTCGACATAGAGGTTTGGGTTTACACGCAAACCACCAGAATGATAGTATGCTGACTGCAGATTTGACAATGGATGCCAGAATGAGGAAATTGCAGCAATGTCAGCGAATACAGCTAAATAGGTTTATTTATAAATCAAAAGGTCCTGCAGCTACAAAAACCAAGAGAAAGAATAACATGGTGTAATTGTTGCAATTACCGGAGGAACTTGCGGGTACTCAGGTGGAAGGTGGAAATCAAAGAAGAACAGGCCATCTTGGTAGGGTGTTCCACTTGCTCCAATAATCACAGCTCTTATGAGATCCATGCGATCCTCAAATACCCTGACGTAAATATAGTCTACATTGGCAGTGAAAGAGCATCAGGAAATCATAATGGGTGTGTTTAGTTGCAAAATTTCTCTCTCCAAACTTCACTATTCACCTATCACATCAAATCTCTCTCTTCATGCATGGAGCATTAAATGTAGGTAAATAAAAAAACTAATCGCATATGGTTGTAGAAATCATAGTCTACATTGTCCTTAGCACTTTCTTATTCAGTAATAACATACCTGGTAAGTTCTTCTCGAGTATGCTCCATTCCTGCTGTACTTTTTTGACCCACTTTCTTCCACCCGTGCCCTGCCAGAGTATTGTTTGTAGTTATGTTAGCAAGAAACCTCATACGGAAACATATTTTACTACAGCAGCGAAACACCAATTAAAAATCCTTCCAGCAGCAAACAAGTGTCATTTTGAATACCAAAATAGCTGCCAAAGTGAAAGGTTGGCCAGTAACCTTTTTGTTCTAATATATCTATAAGATTTAGCAAAATTACTGGTTTTCAAGACAAGCCTACTCATCAAATATTTCCAAATGTTAAGTCTTGATATACAAATGGATATGGATGGACAGCCTTTATATACTTGGACCACATGCAACCAAATAAGTCACCTATTGGTGAACAAAGCTATTTAAAAATGAAAACAAACTATAGAATAATTTGTGTTAACAATCAGATAAAAGTGCACATATGCACAAGTGTGATAAATGAACTGGACAATACAAAAGGTAAAGTGATGTGAAAATAGTCACCTGCGCTGTGTTTTCAAGGTAGTGATGGTCTGGAGGACATTGCAGAACATCAAAGTGTTTGAAACACTCCGAATCTGCAGGATTGTCAGCCATAACCTCATCTACAGAGTTCTCAGCAGAAGAATCATTTGATGTGACTGCAGTATGCTCTGACGTACCCACATGGTTCTCCTTAATTTTATCAATATCATCCCCAGTTTCTGAAACCTCATTGGACTGGTGAGACTCAACTTCATCCATAGCATCTGAGTTTGATCCATCTAAATGCCTTCTACCTCGAGAAAATAGATCACTTGCCAATCGAGTCATAAAGCCAAAAGCAACAGAAAGGGGGCCAGTTGCAACAGAGCTTCCATCCTGGGAACTGAATGAACCATTTTCCCTTTCAATGCTGTTTTCAGGTACATTTTGAGAATCATCCTGACAGGGTACAGGAATCAATAAATAGGGAAAAGGGAAACGAAAAGGGTGCATCGCAGAGATACCTAACTGATCAAAATATTTTATAACAATGGCAGTCAGAAGTAGAGAATACCTTAGCAGAATCATCAAGCAAATTCATTTCGTTGTCATCAACAGTCTCCCAGCTAGCACCATCCGAGGCGGTCCCATCATCCAGTGAGGCACCATCATCTTCACGACCAACAACGTATATTTCATGAGGTCCAACCTGAATCAAATATAGCATCAGGTGAGGTTATGCACAAATATAGGCTATGCATGAAGCTGCAGAATAATTATGTAAGGCTCAGGTGAGGTGATAAAAGGAAATGATTAGGGTGGACAAGCCTCAACAGATTGACAAAGCAAAAAGGTACCACTGTTCAGCAGCAGTTGATCTGACACGATAAACTCCTAACGCTAGTTCAGATAAATCATAGTGTTCAGTGCAATTGAGAGCTGTGAAAATACCTTTGAAGTCGATCCATCACCCCATATGACTTCAATTTCACCATCTTGAAATCCAACTATATTCCCAGCCCATGAAAAGCTTGTAAATTGCGAACAGGATTCCTTCTGTGAAAACTGTTCATCTGCACTAGCATCAGGGGGTGCTACATTTGAAGCAGCCAATCCTTCTGATGAATCTACCTTCTTATCCAGTTCCATTTTGTCCTCACTATTAGTGGATTCAATCAGAGGTGATACAGATGGCAAGCGAACAACAACATCTCCGTAGCAATAATCATAATCTGGATGGCCATCCAGTTCATATGCGCTCACAATTTCATTGCACTCAATCTCCTTCGGTTCCTCTGGGTGTAGCGAAGGCTTAAACCATGATACGGATGCAGTTCGATCCTTTGCATTAACGCTTCTAACAAGACCCACACGCTTTGGTTCAGAAGAATCATCGACATCATCTGTAACCTTGTCGACAACATACTGCTCTGGGAAGAATTCATGATCATTGGGACTGTGGATAGGAATCAATGATGTTGAGGTCACCCCACATTCCTTTGTCCCATCCTGCCAGATTACATCAACTTTGGTATATGTATTTGCAATGAGTAGAGCTCGCTCAAAGCTCTCATCTCTTCTTTTTGTTCTTTTGTCTTTTTTTAGAAACACTTTCCTGAACTTTTTTCTGTAGTCCTGTGAGCTCTCTTTTGGGATTGCTGATACACTAGTTCCTGATTCGGATTCTTTGGCTACACAAGAATTATCTCCATCTGACATACTCACTCCATCAGCAGAAGAATCAACATCTGTCTGCCTATGATTTGCATCTGTATCGGTCCTTTGATCTTGTTCAGTCTGACAATCAGCTTGAGATTCAGGAATATCAGACAGTAGAGCTGACATTTCTGAGCATGTACAATTGTTTCCTGCATGCTCATCAGAGTTCAGCTCTTTGGTCTCTGAGTTTTCAGTTGAAGCATCATCAGCACATGATGTGTATCGGCAAGGAAGGCACCAGTCAGTTAATTGCCAATTTGCATATGAGAAACAAGACAAAAGGGTCAGGTCCTTTGGGTTCTGCTCCTCTGAAGGTGATTCCTGATCAGCAAAGTGTGCAGATGCAATCCAGTATACTATAACAGAAACACTTTCGACTTTTGTAACAGTACCTTCAAGACGACTTGCTTTCCACAATCCATTCAGCCACCTTGATGTTTTGAAAACAGATGATGACACTGCCTTCACACGCTGTCCTGGATAAAAGGGACAAGCTGTATCTGGGTGAATTGGGCTTGACACTGGCTTTAGGCGCATAGGATCTGCCCTGTTGACTTTACAGACAGAGCCATCATCAAACAACACATTAACATTATCTAGCACTTCATCAACTCGGCCAAGCCATGGACCAGAGACAACATAATCACCAACATTAAATTCCCTGATTCGTCTTAAATCCTTGGAGGATACACCCTTTATCATGTCTCCATTGGCACTCTGCAAATCGACCACAAGATTGACATCCACAACAAGCCCCATCTGACCAGTTGGATCAGAAGCAGAAGCAACTAAATCTCCATGAAGGAAACTTCTGTCAACTACAACTACATCGTCAATATCCTCTGTATTTTCGCTACCATTTATCCATAGCACGCGAACTTTGTTATCAGGCAAAGAACTCTGGCTGTCGACTTCAGCTCCATTACTGGCATTATCGCCATCAGCACCACCATTTTCAGTTCCACGAGCAGCCTTATGTTCATGCTCCTCAGTATCAGTATCATCATCATCAGTGATGCTACCTTCAGAATCATATTCCCCAGCTACCTCCAACACTAATCCACGAGCATCCTCCCTGGACTTCAAGCTGACAACATCTTCTCTGTAAACAAAAACATCTGGTACTTCTTCAGGCTCAGTAGCATCCATGGACTTATCATTTTCCTGGTTATGCTCGGCAATATTTGCCGAGCCATTTGGTAGGTTTTCCATGCTTGGAGCCAACTTTAAAAGTAGATTTCCAACCCGGTGCAGCCTTTTATTCAACTGAAATACATAAAACAAGATTCAGATAAGAACAGAAGGCCAAGCATGAAACTTAGAAGAAGAAGAAAAAACAGATTAAAAAGCATATAATATATAACATATGCAACCCTCTGCCGATCGATGGTTGACTTCCATTAAAATAAATTCTACAAAAGCATGCAGATCACCACTACCAAGTTACCTTAAAAAGGTACTTTTCCTCAGCATAACGAACAGTATCACCAGTGGAATGCAATTATGCAAATGATATGCAAGGTCTAGCTCCCTACACTCCCACAGGAATCCATCAAATTAAAGTACATGGAAAGAGTGGAGTTAAGTGAATACTTGGTGACAAGTAGGACATGTTACTTGTTTTAAATTACCCTAAAATCCTAATCATAAAAAAAGAACTTTTGAACTTCAAACGTGTGAATAACTTATTTCATTAATATAAATAGCATTTGCAGACAGCGAATTAGAACAGCATAAGTACAGTGTTAGTCATGTAAAATAGCCAGTAATAAACTACGATTTTTTGAGCTGGAGAATTAGGGATGCAGGATAGTATAGACAGGAACAATCACGTATTTTTTGAGTTGAAGAGTTACAATCCATAAATATTGCTTATAATCCAGCAATATGCATTAAAAGCGAGAACTGCGACATGCAACCTAACAAAAAAGAGGACCCCTGTGGCCCGGTGCCCCCATACTCGAAGAGCTTAAAGTTCATATATTTCGTGACTATATTCCTTTTCCCCAATACTAAACAAAAAAAATCCCTAAACGCGCCATGCCATTGGCCTTGTCGAGATTACAACCCAAAGTATCAGGGAAAACTTTGCACGCAACGAATATGCCGGAATCGCAAGAGGCGACAAGCAACCGCCCATCTAATAGTCCCCGACGAAACCCCAATCCATCTACAGGAACCAGCCGCCCACCCGCCGTGACGCAACCAATCCGCACCGGCGGCGACGGCCCCATTGGACACCGAGCTGCGGCCGCCGCCGCCGCACTCGCCGGAACCCGAATCGGGTCGCGGGCATAAACCTCGTCGGCCGGCGGGGTACCGAGTACACGATTGCCCATCCGCGAAGCGGCACGCGAAGATCGGGGGCGGCGCGGCCGGGGGAGCGCCGGGAACCCCGGGGAGTCGGGATCGATCGATGTGGAGAGGGGCGAGGGGGGAGGGAGGCAGCTGGGGAGGGGGGGAGCGGACTGACTGACCTCGGGCGATCGGAGCGGCGGGGATCGGCGGCGTCGGGATCGGCCGCGGCGGCGGCGCGGGTGCCCTAGGTGAGAGGAGATGAGACGGGGCGGGCGAGGGCGAGAGAGAGAGGTGGGGGAGGTGGAGGGAGTTGGGAGGCGGAGGTGTGGAGGCGAGGCGAGCTGCGCAGGAGACGAAAAGAAAGAAAAAAGAAAAGAAACCGGAAAGAATAAAAAAGAGGGCACGGCTGCACAATACACGAAACGGGAGAAGAGGCAAGCGGGCGAAGAAAAGTCTGGAGAGTCTGGTTCTGGTTTGGGTTGGGGTTTCCGGTTCGCACCACGACTCCATGAGTCCACCCGGCTCTTATTTGGCAACGAGTTCCGAGTTTCCGACCCAAATCAGATCGCGCTCGAATCATAAACTGCTTCGTATCCGTGCATTGACTGACGAAACAAACGAACTGGGATTATTGTGTGGAAAGGCATGGATCCACAGGGTGAATGAGTGAAGAAAAATGAGCGAAATGAAACAACTAATGTGGTTACTCAGCTCCTCTGCTGAAGTAGTGTCCTACAAACAAGTCGAGGCGAGTTAGTTGAATTGGCGAGTTGACAATGCCATGCCATGTCAACGTAGGTGGTCTGTATCTGTATCTTTATGCAACGAAAGTCAACTTAGATTGTGTAATTCTTTATCGTAGATAGAGGTAATGTTATGCATATCCTGTGATGCTTTTTAAGGAAAAAAAATGAGGATATGTATTTTGCCAGGAGAATGCAGCAACGGCAGATGATAGAAACAACAGATGGACCCGCACAGCAGAAGGCAGGACTTGGGCACAAGCAGTGCAGAGGACCAGCTTTTTTGTAGCCTAGGCTCCTGGCTTGTTCTTCTAAGGCCTCCCCCAACAGGGTAGCTTAGAGCTACCAAAAATACTACTGTAGTCGATACACCGTGTAAAAACTGGCAGGTTAGCGCGGAGTGAAGCGCCTATCTCGCACGTTTCCCGGTGTTTCTCCATCTCACACGCACGCCTTTCAAGTTACTGTGGTCTACTGTATTGTGCTGCACAAGTACTAGCTTAGAGCTACTGTTGTCTCTTGCTGTTGGACATGGCCTAAGATTGAGCTTCGAGTTGGGAAGCTATGCCCGTGCTTTTTCGGGCAAACATTCTTTGCGCCAGCAATAATAGTCTTTAGTAGCAGCCGAGAAGGTGAAATATGGCAACAACCAAGTTCGTACTGAAGAAGATTGGCAGCAATATGGATCAATAACAAATTCTCGAATGGAAGGGAAGTACTAGCGCATTTTCGAAGCGCACGGATGGAAGAGCTGCTGGATGATGGGCATGCACCAGCATGTTCTCAGAGCGCGCGGATGGAGGAGTGGTTTTTTTTTTCTTGATACTTCGGATGGAGGAGTGTTGACTGTTGAGAGCAAAGGAGCAGGGATAACTTCCAGTCCAGCCAGCTAATGTTCTTTCTTTGCCCTCTCATTTGGGAGAATTTTATGCGCAGCAAACAACCATGCGAAAAGAAAGAAAAAGACGCTTATTCCATTCGCCAGGTTGAAAGCTATGCGATGCTTCTTGCCACAGTTAAAGGCTTCCCCGTATTCTCAGACAAGAAAAGGACAGTTATTCCACTTGCTTTCTTGCCATAGCAACATTCCACTGAACAAATGATAGAGAATAACAAGACAGGGTAGAAATAAGGTCACCCTGAGGCAGCAGTAAGGTAACAATCTGTAGAGGTAAGCACCATTCATGAAAGCTGGCAGCATCGAAAAATTCAGTTATCAAAAACAAATTCAATATTCCAAGGACAGGGGAAAAGAAGCAACAATTGCACCCCCCCCCCCCCCCCCCCCCATATTCTCAACTTCTAACAAAATCAGATGCAGGGATACACTTACAATAAAAACTTCCCTGAAAAGAAAGGGGAAGAATACAACTCAAAACGGATTGTACAGCAAATTTAGAACTCCAAACAAACGCAAAGAAAATGATGCTATGGCCTGTGAGTAACAGCCACCATACCGACAACCCAAACAAAAAAAAACGGCATTTATTCCAACCAATAGTGAAGACATGCCCAATGCACACCCGAATGAAGAGCAACCTATTGCTGCACCACCTTCCAGACACGAATGCAAGCATCCTCACCGGCAGTCACCAGAGTATCATTGTCGATAAAGGTTAAACCATGAACGCCACCAAGATGTGCTCCCTTGATGGTGATGCGACTGGCTGCTGGCTTGTCTATCTCATACACAATCGCGCAGGTGTCCAGGGAGCCAGTGGCAACAAAACGACTGTCAGGTGACCAGGCCACTGTGTTGATCCGAGCTGTGTGGTACAGCATGTTCTTCAACTTGACCTGTTAAAGAAAAAAAATCATATACTAAACTTATCGCAATCCCAATAGACTACAACTGAGGTGCAACCGAATGAATGACCCAAAAGAAAATCATACTAAGTGTGCATAGCCTTCCACCTCTCCTTAGGTAAAGAACCTTACATATTTTCTATTTACTTTCGCAATGTTTAAAGGGTTATGAAGTCGTGATGAACAAAATTAATAATCAAGAGATAGCTTTAATTCCAGTTCATGTGACACGACAAAGCACAATAAGGTGTACCTAACTATGAGCAGTATTTATCCACATGGACTCCAGCAAACTATAAAGTGATGGAAACAAAACAGTGATAATGGCAGTACTGGACTGGAGTATGAAATTTTGTGAATAAACTAAAGTCACTAACAAAAAAAAATGATGTGGACAGTACGTAGTGCATTACTGGACATGTTTCAAACTTAAACTCATAAGTAACATCAAGAACTTTGAGAGTCTAATATACATCATTTAACAACTGAAAAAAAGAACAAATTGGAAACTGGCGTTACCTCTCTACTTGCCCGATCCCATACAACAGCTTCCCTGTTGGCATCAGCAGAAGCAAACATAGAAACATCTGGTGAATAATGTATGGAAGTAATAGCACCTCGGTGCTTCTCAAGCACAGCTTCTTCTGTGACTGTATCCCCATTGATGGAATACATGCGCAGTTTCCCATCTTGTGCGCCCACAACAGCTTCGGTGCCATCAGGAGAGACAGAGGATGAAGTGATAGTATAATTGACTTTGGTTGTAGAAATAACTTTGGAGTTGTGCAACAGTATGATCCCAGAATCCGTGGTAATCAGTGCAAATTCAGGTTTCTGAATTGCAAGGTTCAAAGCATTTGGCTGACCTCCTACATCAACTGACTCGCCATCTCCACACTGGTCTCCATTAAGAGGAATTCTGAACACCTGATTTCAAGGAGAAACCGTAAGTTGCCCATAATAACTAAGCCTAACCATGTTTCAACCATTAAAACGGAAAGAAAATATGATACTCAAGACTTTAAACTCAGTAGTAGATTTCGTCAGTATTAACTAGATAATACTTAAAAACACACTTTCATTCCATAGGTTTCATGATTTAGAATAAATTTCTAGACATCGAATTGGATACCTCTCATCGTGTCTTGACTAGAGATGCATTCATGTAAGTATGGTCTTAAAGAATGATAGATCTTATAGCCATTTCAAGTTATTACTGTTTAGTCATAACTCACAAAAGCTTCAGAGAAATTACTTGCACTTTTCGCCTAGCACTTTCAAAGTTAGATAGAAATCAATTCAATAGGGAGATTTGTACATTAACTCTTACCAAATTTCTCATATGAGCTAAAAAAACAAAGACATGATTACTTCAATAAACCTAGCATATAACAGCATGCACACAAAATACCACGGCCTTGGGTTGGAACCATCAAGAGGAAACAGTCGATAACCTAAATCCTTCAAATTAGCAGGGAATTGGAAATAATTATAACAAGGGAACTAGTCTACTTACTGTTCATCCAAAGAAGCCCCAAATGCATTTTTTTTTGTTTATATCCTAATAAATATTAGATAAACACTAGGTATATGGATAGCAAGTTGATTTTTCTTACCTTATTATCGTACCCTGAGGTAACAAGCTCTTCTTCTACTGCAGCAAAGCATTTGATCTGGGTATTGTTCTTGCGCATCAATCTACCACCATATCCAACGCCCTGTATCCACCTCATGATTACACCTTCATAGCTCGAAGAAAGTATAGTTCTTGGGCTACTTTGAGGAAACAGAACCAAAGAACTAATAGTCTTCAAATGTCCTGCAAATGTAACTGGTTCTTTGTCCGGATTGCTTGCAGAGAACACATTAAATGTGCCACCAAGAGAGACTGTCACAAGATGGTCATTCTGCCAGAGACAACCTACAAGCATGTCGTCCACACCTCCTGTACCAGAACAAGCCAGAGTTCTATTCAATTTTCCACTTGCATCTTCCATGATATCCCATACTTTTGCAGTTTTATCAGCAGAAACAGTTAGAACCTAAAGGCACCGATAAAGAAGATAAGCATTAGAAGCAGATACATGTCGCCAATCATAAGAAGTTGCTTAGATAGACGCAGAAGGGTTATGGCTACCAAACATCCATTGGAAAGGGATGAAGGTGCTTAGATTAGACATGCATCGGTTATGAGGACCAAATATCCATTGAAAAGAGACAACAAGGCTTTAGTTCCATGCAATCTAAAAGAGTTTCATCTAGGATTTTGGTTGAAAGCAAATATTTGATAGGTGATCCAGTACCCTTACAGGTGGATCGTGTTATGTAATCAACAACGCCACATTTTGTGATTTGTGAAGCGTGTTTTCTGAATCTGTGTGTTGTTCCTCAATCATACCTGACAAAAGAATTATACATCTAACACAATAAAATTTTGACCCACTATAAATTCAGTACATTCAGTATTATCATGAAACAATAAAGAAAAAATAGAACAATTAATATAAAATTACTTGTTTACTGTCAGGACTCCAGCTAACAGCATATATGCTCCCTGTGTGACCGCCTTCAGTGGAAAGCTCTCCGATCTTCTCTCCAGTTTTGCCATCATATATCAAACCCTTCTTATCAGAACTCACAGTGATAAACTTACTTCCATCAGGAGAATACCGGATACAGTTAACAAAGTTCGAGTGATCCCTGAAATTCAAAGCGAACTGAGAAATGTGAAATATATCCGCAAGAAGTGCCATAAAACAAGATGATGCATAAATGCATAATGAATGACAACTAACAGAAGAGCGAAATATCTAGTGAGCATTATTCCTACAAAGTACATCAGGAGGAACATTCTCATTATTCCTACAAAGCATGTACATCAGGAGGATCATTCTCCTCAAATCCTTGGAGAAAGGCAAATGGCATTGCTATAGCCTGTAGGTGTTCAAAACAGATCCTGCGCTAATCGAAATCTGTGGTCAGGACAGATTCATATTCCAATTGCCTTTTCTCTTAAGCATTCAGGGTCATATAAGCAAAGTCATAAAGATCACATAGTGTTATCCAAAACAAGACAAAAAGAATAAATAAAAGAAAAAAACTATATTGAAATAGGCTATATTATAAGCAGATGCAAAGCAGAAGTAATTCTGGCAGATATCACCCTCTGTCAATACATGAGTGCATGACTGATACAGAAGCAAACGAAGGTTCTGATTCACACATATGTAACTAATATAGTATGGTCCACTAAAAAAACTAACTAATGCAGTATGATAAGCCATATCAGAGATGTATATATCCAGTCCACTGCGAAGATGTTATGGGCTAGGCCTTAGGCCAGGTGGGCCTTTGGTGGGCCGGCGTGAACAGTACCCCGCCGTGCTACAGTACCCATGAACAGTACCACGGGATTAGTTAGGGTTAGTTAGAGATAATAGTACCAGATTGGTAGTCTATTGTTTAGGGTCTAGCCAACCTCTCTATATAATGAGAGGAGTTGTATCAATCAAAGGAATCAAGCGAGCAAAGAAACAATCAATCTAGTATCTCCTCAAGTGTTCATCCCTCTCATCTATGATCTAGCCTCTCATCCCTAACAGCCGTCTCCATCCGGCTATCCTCTCGGTGGTGTTTATCCCCGTTATGGCCACTGGTCATAACAGAAGAACTAAGCAAACAAGCCAGAAGATCTACAAGAGCACACTGTCAAGTAGGTCCGCCAACCAGCAATAATTACTGACCTTATGGAATGCTTGAATTTGAATGGTGGTCCTTCATAAAAGTTAGCCAGAAAATCTTCACCACATGTAACAATGCGAAATGGACGTGTTGGTTTGAAGTCACAGCTCAGAACCCTCTTTGAGTGCCCGTCAAACTCACCAACTGTGCTGCCAGAGTCCCACCTACATAATGCAGATAACTTAAATAAGTATAGCACAACAGGTATGACAAAATCGTTATGGCCCAAGCCTGTTCCTATCCTATGAGTCGGATTTTTTTATCCATAAGTATTATGTTTGACTATATTCCAACCAAATCATCATCATTCAAACACACAAAAATGCCTATATCATCTAACTTGATACCAATTGAAAGTTATCCTTCTGATCTGAGGAGGCTATACAAATGAGACAAAGAACATATGGAAGTGTCAAGGAATAAACCTGATAGGCTCCTGTTTTGTATTCTAGTTTGATCAAACAGTTTGATCATGCAGAATCCATGAGATCATCCAGATTTCAACAAACACCCCATCCGATTCACGGAAACTGAAACAATTCATTTCCACCAGAAGTACCGGGAACGAAGGCTATTCCATTATCCCTATTGTAAAGCACTTCACAGAATCCATGCCCCCAAACGACCTCATATTGCCAGATCTCCAGGCAACGTCCAATCCCAATCGGAAGTGTTGTGTTCCCATCCGAATCCCGATCGCTGCAATCCCACAAAAAGGGAGGCACTCCTATCCCAAATCCTTCAAACGAGATCGAGATGGAAGATCAGGAAGAGCATCTACTGCTTGTACTCACACGAATGCGCGGACGAAGGACTTGCCCTTGCCGTCCCCGGAGACGACGATGCGGAGGCCATCGGGGGACCAGCGGAGGTCGTCGACGCGTCCCGACAGGGGGCGGAACTCGGCCTTGAGCGCGCGGTCGCCGTATCGGCCCCGGACGCGGACGCAGCCGGAGGCGTCGGCGGAGGCGACCCACTCGCCGTTGGGGGAGAAGCGGGCGACGGTGGTGGGGTAGGCGTGGTCCTGGTAGGCCCAGGTGTCGAGGGGCGCGTCGAGGCGGCGGATGATGACGCTGCGGCCGGTGCAGTAGGCGATCGAGTCTGTCTTGGGGTCCCCGGCCAGGAGGATCCCGCGGCCGCGCTCCGTCGCCGGCGAGCACGCGTACGTCTCCACCAGCTGCGCCATTTTTTCCGCCTCTTGCTTCGCGTGATCTGAGGACGCGAGAGAGAAGGGGAGTGGTGGAGGCCCAGGAGGTTATACGGTTACCGGGGTGATCTCTGTGTGCGAACGAATGCGTTCCGTAGCAATTGCATGGTGGGATGACAGGTGGGACCGAAAGTGGTGAGCCCCGCACGTCAGTGAAACGTGCCAAGTCCATCGGGATTGATTGGACTCGACAGTCGACACGCGACACGATTGTGTCGTCGCCAAAACTCAAAAAAAAACGTTATGGCGCTGTTTAGTTCCTAGTCACATCACGGACCTTCTAAAAATTTTCTCTCCAAACTTTACTATTCACCTATCACATCAAATCTCTCTCCTCATGCATGGAGTACTAAACGTGGGTAATAAAAAACTAGTTGCATGGTTTTGATGTACACAACGAGACGAATCTTTTGAGCCTAGTTAGGTCATGGTAGGACAATGTTTACCAAAAAAACGAAAAGTGCTACAGTGTTCGATGTAACTTTTTCACTTCGCTTTTCATCCATTTTACAGGAACTAAACACCCTGTAGATTGTTGTACTGTACCGTGATGCATGCTGGCCATGACACGCCCGCTCAAAAGTGGCTAGCACGTGGCTCTCTTTTTTTCAATAGGCTAAATCTAAATTATACGGTTCTATACAAAATCATTTGCATGTAAAGAAAGCTAAATGCAAGCTATGATTGGTTTTTATGCTGAGCGGTTAGAATCATCCAATATTTTTGAGGAAACAGAAGCACACGAGAGTAAAGTGCACTGTAGATAAAGTAAGAGCATAGGCTCTATGAAACATCGTTTTTTCTTGTTTGTAAAATTTTTATTTCTTTTTCATTATTAGACCTAGATGAGCAGAAATTATTTAAATAATTATTTAAATGAGAAGTGTTTTCAAGAGAACTGAGTGTTTATACTATAGATGGATATAAATTATGTTTTTATATTATAGTTTTCATGTCATTGTGCTTTGATCCCTTGGCTCATTGTTTTTAGTAGTGGTGTTGTATTTTATCTAGCCATCAATTCGAAAAAGACAAATGGTGCGAGAGTTGCTACTTTTCCACAAATGACTATTGAGTTCGTTAATTACCACCAATATATATCTTTTTATCAAAAACATAAAAAACTATACATCATCATATTAAAGTAGTTAGTTCAAATTTTTTACCGAATACGTGCCCGCTCACATACCCTTTTTCCAAAGTTGTTTTACAAAACGAGCTACAACAATGATTCAGCATTGATATTAATGTGACTACTCGCTCCATTACAAATATTGAAAACATGCTATGTTTGGTTTTTCTAGATGTAGCTGAACGAATCCTTGTAAGGGTAAGTATAATGGTCGTTGTCTACGTCGACATGTAAAGAAAATTTGCAGAAACCCCCTTTCACGACCGTCATCAAGGCGTGCTCGTCGTCTCGTTCGTCTACGAGCCGAGCGCGTACTCCCAGACTGGAGCGACGACTCCGAGACCGTTGTAGGATACGCTGCAGGAAGACGATAGTGGCTCGGATTCGTTGTGTGCGAGAGGAATTCTTTTTCCACCCAAAGGTTCGTGCTATTTGCTTTCTGAAGTCTTATTCCTCCCCACGAGCATGCCGGTCGCCACCCATGGCCGCCATGGTTTTAAATCTACGGCTAACCCATTTAGCGACGGTAATCTGCAGAGGCTACAAACGCTATCACGGGCTATAGCGTAGGCTAACCCATTTAGCGGTTTCGTAACACATGTTAGTGAAATCAGTGAATTATATGCATACAAAACATAGAATCAGTTTATCTTGGATCCGTTCATCCATTTTCCAGGCTCTCGATAGGGTGGCCGTCATCTATCTGGCCGGACTGCCGCGTCGCTGCTACACACGCTCGTTTTGGGCATGCTCTAGTTTTGGCCCATGAAATTTTGAGAAGCCCACACTAATTTTGGCCCGACTACACTGCCTAGCGAGCGCTAAATTGATCCTCATTAGCGGTTTTAACAAAGTTCAGTTAGCATCAAAAAGTGAATATCCTAGCGTCAACTCTTCGTAGCAGAGAGATATCCGGCTATAACAGACGCTATAGCCGGAGATTTAGAACCTTGATGGCCGCCCGCAACCCCTGTTTTTCATGCCCCAATCTCCAAAGGAGACCTCCTGAATGGAACCCCCTCTTCTTCCTTTATCCCCATGTACCCTCGGATTTGAGACCACCTCTAGAATTTAGTAAAGTTGAATTAGATTTAAAAACACTTCTCACCAACAAAAAATCTACACCCACCTCACATAGGACCCACCTGTCGGGAAAATTGGTTGATGAATGGTCAAAAAAGAGGGGGGAGGGACATTCCTATGTTGATTCCTCCCTCTAAACCCAAAACTTTTTTCACCCACAAAATGGGCCCACCTAAATATACCCACATTTGTACCCACGTCTATACACAATTATCCCGTATTGCTAAAAGACAATAAATTAGAGAGTTTTCTCCATATAAATAAATATCAACTATCATGAGTTTTGAGAATACCTAAAGCTCTCCATACATGAGAGAGCGAATATAAAGTATTTTTAAAAGCGCTTTGCACTAAAGTGAAGTGATATTGTTTTAGTACCTACATGACATCAATAAACGTGCGTGCGCACGTGCGTTCTTGCTAGTTTTGAAAATGGATGAATGTATTGAGATTAATAAGAAGGAAGAAAAAGTGAGACAATTATTACGGCCCATCAACAAAAGCCTATCAAATTCGCAAAAAGAAAAAAAATAAAGCTCAACATCATCAGCCCACGGCCTCTTTCCCACTTCCCTCGTCCTCGTGCGGCCGCCGCCTGCGTGCCGCGGCGCGTCTCCGTCCTGTCCTTGTTCAGCGTCGTTCTAGTCCCCCGCCGCCCCCCTTCTCCTCCCGCCGGACGCCACGCCGCCGCCGTGACCAGCCCAACGTGGACTGAGGTGGCCACCACGCCGCCACCCGCCACCAGAGTAACTCGCCGGCCGACTCCTGAAGCCACCGCCCTGCGGGGAACCTAGGTGAGGATCGATGCTCCCGCCCCTCCCCATTTTCACTGCGCCAACCCATATCCTCCATCTCCTGACGCGATTTTCCTCCACTTTGGTAGCGGTGTCAGGGCCCCTCCGATCCATGGCACGCCGCCTCGTCGCGTGCCACCTCCTCCCGCACCTACGCCTGCAGGCGCCGCGGCCCCGGCCTGCTCCACCGCTGGCTCTGACTCTGAGCATGATTACGCGCCGTGTTGGCCCGTCGTCTTCTCCGGTTCTGGCGCCAAAAGGTGCGGTTTGTTCGAATTCGACCGCTTCCTCCTCCTCCCCTCTTTAATTCCGTGTGGTGGTGAATCGTCTGAGTTTAGTGTGATGGGGCGCCAGGGGACGCTTGCATTGCCACCACCTTCACCTGAAACAGCATTGTGACTTGGGTTTCAGTGGAGCAATGTTGCTGATAACCACAGGAGCTAAATTAATTTTCACTAGGAATTCTAGCCAGCTGCCTTAATGGAGATCTTCATTACGGCTACTTGGGGAATATGGAATCTGTGAAATGGGAAAATGTTTAGCATTAGTCATCATGTTTGGATTGTGAAAATCAAGGAACAACTGATCCTCCAGATGCACTGAGTTAGGGAGGACCTTGGATTTCAATATTTTTCAATGGCTAGAAACAATTGTATAGTCTGATCCTTTTTTCTGTACATATTTTTTTGTACTCTCTTGTACATATTAAAAATCTATAAAATGAGCTGCTGTATGGAACTGCCCCATAGTTTTTCTTATAAAAAGAAGAAACTGCAGAGTGGTGCGGTTTGGTTATGCTATAGTGAGCGTAACCCAATTCACTTCATAATTGTGTAGTGGCTAATCTGTTTAGTTGAGTCTATTGATTGGGGCTGTAGGATGTAGTTACTGTGTCCAAAGTGCATGCCAAAGTTATGTGCTTGGTTATGTTGTGTTTACATAATCTATGCTATACAACTGAAAGTCTAAAACTCTTGCTCCAGACACTATATTCTCTCTTGGGGAGAAAATGACTATGTATTTTTTAAGACAATAGAATGTTGGACTTATTTTCCAAGTAAGATGAAAGAAAGATGCAGAGTGTGTCATAAGTAAACCTCAGCACTTTCTTCCTTTAAGTCGAAATGGATTTAGTACACTACTTTTAGTATATCAGTTACCTGCTCCTGTAAGCTATCCCGTAGGGTATTCTTTCACTGTTCTATTCCTTTTGAAGTAATGGGTGGTTGATGCATAGAGATAGTACATATGTGCGCAATGCACTATAAAATTTAGGAGCTTATCATATGTTGCCATTGATTGGGCTGTTACATATGCTTCATAAGGTCAGTAGTTTGTTTGAAATATTCCACTGCTTCATTTAAAGAATGAGAACTTGCCAAATAGTAAATTAATTATTGAAAAGGAACATTGGATGATATTAAGGTGGTCGTGGAGGTAACTAATAGCTATCTTATCAGTCTAGAATAGTGTAGTTCTGGTGTCAATCGATGAATGAACCTTTGAGGAGTACAATTTATACTGAATGGATCTTATTTATCCAGGAACCCGATACTTTGCTGATGATCGTTCACACTATGATCTGTTTGGTAAAAGAAGGCCAGGGGATGAAGAGTTCAGAAAAGCTTGGCAAGAGGATGTTGATGAAGAGGACTGTCTGTGGACAGGTAGCGAAGATGATGATGAGGAGGAAGAGAGTGATACAAAACTAGAGAGGGAAATTAAGAAAGTGAAGAGGCAAGCCAAGGAAAATGCAAATCTTATTGATGCTGATGACAGTGACGAGTTAAGAAGTATATGCCCTGAGAGTGATGAAGATGATATGACTCTCTGGAGCGGCAGTGAAGACGACGACGACGGCGATATTCCCTCTGAGCCACATCCCAGTGAACGCAGTGATTCATATATCGATAAGGTGTTTGAATTTGACGAGTCACCAAAGTACCGCACAATCTCAGAGCTGTTGAAAGCAGAGAATGAACCACCAGAGCTGTCTCCAGGAAAGCAAGCAAGAAAACTTGCTGTAGAAAATGCTCTTAAGAAGTTGAAGAAAGGCCCTGATGGACGCTACATTAACGTATTTGATGTTGTTACTGATATAGATATCCTGATTGGTGCATTTGAGAACATTGTTTCAGGACCAGAGTATGCAGAGCTGCGGGAGGGTGGACCAAAAAAGCTCAATATACAGTTCTTTAAGGATATACAGGCACGCATGAGGGACCCAAATTTCAAGTTTTCTCCAGAGTTGAAGTTAAAGCCAAAGAGTAAGTTAGTGTCTAGGAAAAAGTGGCAGAAAGCAAAAGCAAGGAAGAGGAAAAATGACAGACGTTGAGCTGACGTCATACATTGTAATGTATTCATCTTCTTTTTTCCTCTCATCAGACTGCTTTCTTCAGATGGTAGATGTATTATCTGTAGTGCAATTCACAATGGATACGTTCCCTGTGAATCTGTGATGGCGCAAGCACTTCAAGAAAAGCATATATTTTCGTATCATTCCCATGTGATGTCTGTTCTGTTTGGTGATTAGAGAAGTTCTGGATTGTTTGGTCTATCTGAGTTCAATAAGAAGCAGGAAGTATGATTCTGTCCATTCACACAAGAGTGATTGGAAATTAGTTGCTTGGTTTGCAATTCATGTAGACTTATATGTTCTCTATTGTCTTCACTCTTCAACACATGCCTGTTTGATGTTGTAAATTGTTTTTTTAAGAATCAAAACCTGGGAGGAAATGATATGCTCAAATTGTTGAATTTGCAAAGTTTCTCTTGTATTTGACACGAATAACTAATGTCCTTAGAAACGCTCACAAGGTATACGATTTGGATCAACTATAGTATTACAGCGACAGATTTACCACTAACCTTTGTGGGTATACTTGCTGACTTGGTGTTGGTTGACTGAGGAACTGAGGATTGTGCAGGTCAACCTTTACATTTGCAGACTTGTATAACCAATATCACTAGAAGTTTTCTACATCTCTCCCTTCTGCTGTCATTGAGAAACTAACAGTTTATGTCCCGTAATAGTTTTGTAGGGCATAAATTTGTTTCTTTGTATTGTTTGAGTGCACTTGTGCTGATACTTGCAAATGAGCAGATTTATATTTACATCTCGTTGTTTACTTTTATAGCATGCAGTGATCTGTTTCCTCCAAACATTGTGTTCGTTTGTTTGGTCTTTCATAACCATTAACACTAAGATTACATCAAAACCTTTGACAAAGAGGCAGGTTACTTTGTACCCAGACCATCTCTTTCAGGGTTAGAATGTTTACTGTCCAGGCCTGTGTACCTGGGCTTCAGTGACTTTGTTTTGGACTTTTTCAAGGTGGCTGGTTAGCTAGGGTTTTTCTTTTTTGCCCGTTTTTCGTCCCATGTGGTACATTTATGCACTTGGAACATCATATACTAATTGTCAATCCTATGGCCAAACAACGTTTTTGGGATGGCTGGTCACTGAAGTATGATCTAAGGTTATCCATTTCATATGAGTAGTCCATATAGTATATTATTAATGCTAATCATCGTGTCAACACTGTGTCATTGCACTAAACTGTTTCTGATTAATTGGAGATTCATCCTGCACACTAAAATGTTTAATTTGTTCTAGAGAAATTCATGGTGGTTGGATCTGATTGTTGTGCCAACTGTAACTGAACACAAAACTAAGCTAGCCAAAGGTTATAGATTTGCATCAAAATATTGTGCCAACAAACCCGTCAAACTTTTGGTGTGGCATGGCGTCCTTTATTTTGTACCACTGTATGAGAAGTTGCCCCATTAGTGTAATGGTATGAAAATCAATTGTTTGTAGTATATTTATCTGGAGCACTTGGGATTGTGAAGCAGTGTCATGCAAATAATCTACCTTCTTTTGTACACTTCTACTTTTCAGGAAGAGCAAAGGAAAGGAAGCTTCTTGTGGGATCATGGAGGTGAGCGTGCTCATGCTCTACTTGTAGTTAATCTTTACTTTATTACCCATCTTGCCTCAATTATAGCTCTACCCATATTTAATTGCTGCCAAACAGAACTATAAGATTCGCTGTGCTAGTTTCTTATCTGGAAGCATGGGTGACCGATCAATACAGTTCTTTAGCCTGTTGCTACTGCTACTGCTGAAATGCTATTAGTTGGTCTGAAAAGCATCCACTGTTGAAGTTTCCCTTGTGAGTAGTTGCCTGGCTCCACAACCTAATGATCTATTGTAGGCTTTCAGACTTCTTCCATTGGGGAACTTAAAGTTTCATCTTTCACTTTTTCACATAAAGATAAACCAAAGTATACAACAAGATGGTGAACATATAGCGGATAGCAAGGATTCATCTATGGTTTTAAATTGACAAAAAGGCAGGTTACTTTGAACCTAAAATATATGTTTGTTGGTTTTGGGCAAGGAGTGCTTTCTCAATAAGGTAAGAACCCCTGAAACTGCAAGCTAATCATTCTTTTATGTTTCCTAATAAAAGGACTTTGTATTCTTGAAGATTTGTTCCAAGTTTTAACTGAGCTTCTTTAGAATTCCAGTCCTTCACTGGTAATATAATAATATTTTGAGTTATGTTATGACTTACAGGAAACCGAGTTATGGTAACTGAGCTTCTTTAGAACAGTGTTATCTATATTTTTTTCAGAAGTGGCACGACTTCAGCGGTTGCTTTTACAGTTGAGGTCCCCATACTGCTTAAACTGCCCAAATTTCGAAGTTCCACTAATATACAACTGAAAACACACCCAAATACCAAAGCTCTGAATCAAAAGGCTGGGATGTCTGCTGAGGTGAATGTTGCATTCCGGAGAGAATCTCATCACCTCTCCCAATGGTTCTCTGCTCGTTTGTTCATCTCGCAGGGGCCAAGTTTTCTTGGTAGTTGCAAGCACCATTTCACTGTGCTTCACACCTGCGGGTCAAAAAGTCATGGTGCCCCTGCGCAGGCCTTGCCGTCACAGAGCCTCCTCTTTGTTGAACAGGTTTGTTTTTTTCCTTTACATGCTTCCCCGGTCATCATAATCCCTTGTACTAAAAGCAAGCATCAATTTTATTCTAGTTATATACCAAAGCTGCCTGATAAAGTCTAAAGATGATCGTTTGTGCTTATAGTTTACTGTGCATGGCTTTCCATGCCCTCAGCTGGGTTCCAGCTTTTGTCCACTGCTCCCTGTGTTCTGGTCCCTCAGTCCTCACTGCCTTGCTCACTGAGAGGTCTGCTGTCCTGTACATGTCTCACATGTCTGTTGGAGCACTTCCCTCTCTCTCACACACAATGTGCATGTGTGTGCAAGGGAGAGATGTTGACTGAAATGGAGAAAGCCTCATCTCAACTACACTAGCATGATGTACTGACTCTGCTTTAGTGCCCTCTCAGCCTTTTCTGTTGGGGAAAAAACTCTTTTCCACAAAGTTAGCGTGTTGGGTATCAATACGGCAAGGAGCACGTAGCCCTAGTTACATTCCTGAGTCCTGACGGAAAGAATACTGGGTGGTGATCCAGATTTGGCTTGTTTGGTGGCCGCATATGGCTTTGTCCTCGACCATTTCACTTCAGTCATTCAGGACCATTTAGTTCGGTGGAAAATTGGGCTGCTAATTTATGTATGCTTGTTGGGTCATTGTGCTTGTTGCCGTGCATATTTATTTTTTGGTTGGAATAAACTGCATACCTGCATATTTCATCCCTCCATTTCAACTCCAATTCATGGGGTTCCTTTACCTGCAGGTTAATCCGCACCTTACAGGTCCAGCTGCTGTTGCACGATCATCTGCATCTTGCATCGAGTTGACCATCATTACCACTGCAGGCCGGGTGCCGCACGCCCCCTGCAAGTGTTTGCAATATTATACACACAGATCAACCATTCCACCCATCTATGGAAGAATAAACAAGCCATTTGTCTGCCAATTTCCCTTCCCAAGAATCCTATACATTCTTTATACAGGTGAAGTGGGGAAACAGCCTACTATGCACTACAAAAGTATCGCCTTTGCAGTTCGTACAGTTAGCTAACTACTTGAAAACTGGATAAACCGTGCACTAAAAGTTCATGGGAATTCTTAAGAATATACATACAGGGATAGGTGGGTTGTGCATTCCACCTTTTGCGCCATGCTCTCCTCAGTCACAAAGATTCCATTTGGAGTATAATACTGGGAAATCGAACTTACGAAGACCTTCCGAATAACAATCTTAGTTTCAGCGTTTTTATTTTGTTTTTTCCTCAACAGTTATAAATTGTCTATATGTCGGGTGCATTACGTACCTGTACTATAGTCTGTCAAAAGTGGCAAGGAGGACTGATGAGAAATCAGAATTTATTTTTGTTAGGGACCAATGCGTTCATGAAGGGAGCCACAACCATTATGATGTGCATTCATTTTCAACCACCTTTACCAGCATACACTTTCGTCATGGAATTTGATCATGGTTGGCACCTTTGGGTTCAGCAGGCTCACAGCTTTCTTACGAGGAAGCTGCATCCTTGGAATTCTCTTGATCTTCCGTTTTACAGGTTTTCTAGCTTCCTCACTCTTTGGTTCTTGAAATCCATTTGTAATATGTAACTATTCACGTAGTAATATTTTCTACCTTACTGTGGGAAATCGTGCTGCTTCCTCCTTTGGTTCCTGAAATCCATTTGTAATATGTATGACCATTCTCCTAGTAATATTTTTAACCTTACTCTGGGAAATTGTGCTGCCTAAAGTATGGTGCCTGGACTTTTAAACTCCGAAATGCTATGTGCTTAATTAGTTGGTTAATGTTTAATTTCTGTTCGCATGGCATGTCATGACCATATGTAGGATGGTGTGGGACAAATTCTGCCTTCAATACATCACCCCCGATATTGACTGCTAACAGTTGTTCACCCTCTCCACTGTTAGTCAGATGCCATGATCATCAATCACATGCCCGAGGATACAAGTCCACCAGATATACAATATACAAATTATAGCAAGCCAGTCAGGGCAAAGCACTAGGCAAGTAAAAGGTATTACATTACACTGTTTGATAACCCTCTCAAGTTGCCCCTACTTTCAACAGCACATCTAAGTCAACACCATGATTCATTCTTGATACAGGCGAAACCATAAGAGCAGAAAAATAATGAAAGGAAAAAAGAGGTAGCAACACCGCATCACCATTACCATGCCTCATCACCAACCTCTAGATTCTAGCATTGTAGCAACTAGCAACATCCCTACATGACAACACAGCCCTTGGTGTTCTCATCACTGAACATGGTCTCCACTTCCCCATTGCTGGCCGGGTAACCAGCACTGCCAGGATGGGGATGGTAGTAGTAGTTGTAAGGGTTGTAGTAGCCGGTGTAGGGGCTGATCTGGGGAGAGGAGTGGTACATCATCTGCTGCTGCTGCTGGGGCTGATGCATCATCATCATGTTGCTGTTCAGGCCCCTCAAATTGTTCATCATCGCAGCCGTTGCAGCTGGGTGATGATGGTACCCCTGCATGCTCGCCATGAGGTTGTTGCTCTGCTGCTGCTGGAGGTGCTGTTGGTGTTGCTGAAGACCTCCGTAGCCTGCAGCGGCATAGGACGGGTGGTTGAAGCCTGTGTAGCCTTGGAAGCCAGGAGCGGCATTGCCCGCTCCCAGGCCATGGCTCAGGCCCAACATGCCTGACATGGCACCAGTGTTCCTCTGGGCACCATTGGGCGCCATCTTGGCGTTTGCCGCCGCCGCCATGTTGATCACATTGGCATTCTTCTGGTTCTGGACGGCGCCAGCCATCTTGGCATTCGCCGCTGCCATGTTGATCACATTCACATTCTTCTGGTTCTGGTGGTGATTGGCTCCACCGCCTCCGCCGCCATTAACTTTCTTGACATTGTTGTGGTTGTTGTTGACAGCCGCATTGTTGGCGTTCTTGTTCTGGTGGTGGTTGTTGCTGTGGAACCCGAGCTGGCTCATCTTGTCCCCAAGGAAGCGGAGCTCCTCCTCATAGTCATCGTCGAACTCGTCATCCTCATCATCATACATGTCATCATCCTCTGAGCTGAGCTCAGGGAGCTGGTGCTTGTTGTTGTGCTGGCTCTTGAACGCCTTGAGGCCCTGCATGAGGCTCCCAACCCCTCCTCCCTGCTTGCCGCCCTGGTCCTTCTGGCCGCCGTTGTTGTTCTTGTTGCCGTGGCCATCCTTGCTCGGGTTGACAGCCTGCTGCTTCTGCTGCTGTTGATGCTGGTGGTGGTTCTGCTGCTGGTGGTGCTGCTGCTGCTGCTTCTGCTGGTTGTTGTTGCCCTTGTGGCCCTGGTTGCCGCCGCCCTTCTGCTGTGACCAGAGCTCGGCGTGCTTGCCGGCTCTGGTGAGCTTCCGGATCAAGGTCTCGGCGTCCACGTCCCCCGTCACCGAGACCTTGTGGTTGTCCACATCGATGGCCACCGAGTACACCCCTGCATCGAGACGCAACACCTTGTGAGTTCACAGGCGGCTCGTGAGCCACGGTAATTGCCAAGCACTGGTCACCTATTACGCTAGGCATCACAAGAAATGGGCTTGTGCGGTGAGTGGGGTTGCGATCCATAGTCCTTTCCTGTCACCCATTTGAAAGATTGGCAGGAAATTTTCACCCCCATCCGGAGGGGGTAAAAAGTCTGAGGGTCCTATTTACCACAGTTACCAGTAAAACGCACATCAGCCCAAGCCATGTGAAGTGGGTGAGCGAGGTTCGGTTTTTAGCAGTTCTTTTCATTGTGTTCTTCCAAACCACAACATTATTAAGCGCGTGGTACATGAAAAGACGGGATTTGTTGTCGCGTTAGCGCATTCAGCAAGACACAGGGTGGTGCTTTTGGTTGCAAGTGGACAAAGCTTTCAGTTTTTATGGCGGGGCAGGAAAAGATAATTTTTTTCCAGTAAAGCCGGTGGGTGTGAAGAAAGTGAGAAACAAGTACCACCGGCTTAGAGCAAGCGCTCTTCTGCAGGAGGCCAAAGAAATGGGGAACGGTAAAACGATAAAGCTGTTTGTGCATGTGAGAAAGAGGGTGAGAGAGAGGGGAGGAGAAGTACCTTCGATCTTCTGGAGCAGCTTCTTGACCTTGAGCCTGCACCCGTCGCAGTGTATGTTCACCCTTAGCACATGGTTCTGCGAGAAGGAAGCGAGCAAGCGAGGGGAAGACCCAAGAACAGTTCAGAGTCGGCTCTCGCTCAAGCAAGAAGCCACTGAAACAGAAGAGGAGTGAGAAAGAAAGAAACCTGGATCTTGACCAGCTTGAACTCCTCATCTTTGGTCATTGCGTCCGCCGAGCACCTCACTGTTAGCAAGAGGCACTGCTGGGCTGCAGGGAGAAGAGGAGAGAGACCCGAGGAAGAGGAGGTGGGAGCAGCTGAGCTGAGCTGAGCTCGCGGTGGCTAGTGGAGCGGAGGAGGGGAGTGGGGGAGGGAGGAGTGATGGTGGGGTGGTGTGCCGTTGCGGTGCAGGAGAAGCCACTACTGACTTCCCTCCCGCATTTAAGAATGGCTCCTCTGCCTGTGCTGGCCGTGCCGCGCCCCGCTCTCACTCGGTCAGACGGTCACTCTCACTCACAACTCACGAGTCATCACACCTCTCTACCGCTCCCTCCTGGGGGCTGGGGTCCTGCCACTTCAGTGACCTTCCTGACGCTCCCTCACACGGGCCACACCCACATGGGGGAGACTGGGCTGGGCCTTCTTCTCCTCGGCCTCACGCCCTCCTCCCTTGCTGCCCCACCGCTGGCGGAAAAAAAGATATCGCCAGGCATTTTGTACTATACTACATATAATAAAATAGTGCGTAAAACTTGGCTTTTGTAGCCACTCCAGAAAATTGTCTCTCTCCCAAGAGTCAAGAAGAGCGTGCGCGTGCGCGTGTGGTTTGCAGGCTAATAACACAGGTCCCCGTGGGACCCACTGCACATAACAACATAGTACGTAATAACAAATATAATTCTTGGAAATTATACTAACACCCCGTTTGGATGCAGGTATTAGAACCCAGAATTCGGAATTGCTATCGGATATACTCAATACCTATTGTTTGGATGGCATAGGAATTGATATTGAAAACTTAAGCCCAATACCAAGCAGAATTCGATGTACTGCGGCACCTCCTCCCGAAATGCCGAGCCCTTCCCCTCCGTATTGGCTAGAATCATCCTCACCCGCTCTCCCGCATCGTCCCTGTCTCGCACACATCTAGCAGTTCGGGCTCGTCGTTGACCTCGCCGGCGCCCAGTGCTCGCCCTCTCGATTCCGCGAGACGAGGCCGTGGCTGCGCGTAGCCATCTCACCCTTCGTCCTCCATTCGAATGCGGCCTCGTGAGTTCGCCACCCCCAGTTGTATGTGCCAGCTGCGGCAGAGGCTGCCAGCGTGGGCGAGCTTGGAGCCGTCGAGCTCGTGTGGCGCGGGCGACCTCCTCCAGGTTCTCAGTCCCAACTGCTATCGTGTCCCTCCTTCCACCTTCGAATGCATCCTCCGTGTGTGTCGTGGACGTTCCCTTCCATCCCTCTATTGTTGGTACTTGTTGTGGCAGTGCAGATCCATCCACACTTCATTTGGCTTCTTCGTTTGCTAGTATACTTCGATAGATTGTGATGACAGCTACTGTTTACTCCGGTCCGGCCTCCCTGTTCTCTTGTGCCAGCGATTAAGCACAAATCTTCTCTCTGCAAATCTGCAATCGATGTCCAAACCCAGTTCTGTCCAATTTGTCTCCAGTGAAAAGGGCCGGAGCTGTGGAGCTCAGCCTCCACGGAGACGAAGACAGTCAATTCTCAATTTGATGTTACACACATCCAAACATGAATCGGTATTCATGACCATTTTAAATTCCAACCAGTAATTTCATCTACATCCAAACAATGGATTTGGTATTGAAATCTATTTCCAATACTAGTCGGTTTTGGTATTGGTACCCAATTCAATACCACCAGCTCAATATCTGCATCCAAACGGAGTCAGGCTCCCTTTTCTTTCACTAGAGTGTCAAGTAGTAACTAACCATCGAGAAAGGAGGAAATTGCGATCATGCCACTTAACTTAACATACGTGGTGAGCCAGGTGGGCTCGAGGTCGCCACGTATACCACTAGTGAGCGGAGTGATGAGGGTGACGTGGTCCTCGGCTGGCCGATGGGAGGCCTGCGTCTGCGTGTGCGCTTCGGAGTTTGGGCTCCGCAGCAAAAACCAAAAGTGTAGTGCTACCTGTATCTGAAAAGTGAGGCCGACGACGAGGGGGCAGCGCGGCACGGTCCAGTGAGCAAACTATATTTTATTATCTCTTGTCTTTTTTTACAGCAGTTATATATCAGCCGTGCTGCATACTGTTGTACACACTATAGTGATTTTTAAAAAAAAACACACACGCTATAGTCTTTGCCATAGCTGCAGGCTCTACGTTTTATCGTATTTAGGTTGTTACTTCTCTGCCAAATAGATATACACCAAAAGTTTCGTAGCCAGTGAGCAAGCGTACTACAAGGCATTTTCTCTGTCCGATGTGTCTTTGTACTCGAAGACACCATGCATTGTCCTTGGGGAAATCGCGGTACTCCAAGTTGGCGCCACTGCATTTACTGGAAGCAACAACCAACCACAGCTCTCTCGAATTATCATGTTTTCCACAAACCGCACCTGTACTGTACGGGGCATGTGATTCATTTGATACCGAGAGCACCTGTACAACCAACCACAGCTCTCTCGAATTGTCGCACGGGAAGATGAGAGAGCAGGTGAGCGATGGGGACGTTTTTTTTAATACCGAGACGGGGTAGGAACAGGTAGGTGCTCCAGCGAGGAGAAGGGACGAGGGAATTGAAACTTGAAAGCTAGCCGGGAAGGCAAAAGCTACTCCGGCCAACAGCGACGCGACGATGACCTCCGCTCGCCTGCTTCGCCACTAACCTATCCCTGCCTCTGCCGTGCTGGGCTGCCTGCTGCTCTTACTCCAAGGCAGAGCGGCGGCAGGGGGGCTCCGGCCTCCGGTGTCCAGTGCCGCCGTGCGATGCGACGCCGGCCGCTCGCTAGCTGTGGATGATCTTTGCTTCACGTCACTGATGAAGATGCAGGCGCGCGGGTGGCATCAGGGGTTCAGACTTCAGAGATCGATTCAGGCCTCATGGAGTAATCACTCGCTCACTCCCACTGCTCGCCCAGTACAACAGGGTATCCGATTCTGATCGATCTGCATCGTGTTGCTCGGAGGTCGATCTCCCCGGTAGATCGTGGTAAATGCGCGCTCTGGTTCGGGGAGTCGTGAAACAAACGTGATCCGCGTCGCTGTACCGAACCGATCGTATACGGAGTAGATTTGGAGCGGCAGCAGCAGCAGCTGCTGCCACTGATCTCTCAAGATCTGTGTAGGATGTGCAGCAGCGAAGGAAGTGAAGCGCACTTGACTACTTGAGTTCGTTGCTTGTATTCGAGAGAAAAAAAAAGAAATTCCATTCGGCGCGGGTTCCCAGCCGTCGATCCTTCATCTGCTGTTTGCTGCGCGACTGTTTCCTCCAGTGATGGTTGACAAGTGTAGCACACGCTTCGCAGGGCCTTCGCCATCTGGCTCCAGTGCATGTAGGCACTGCTACGCTGCATCGGGCGCAACACAAAGGCACGGCCGTGACGGGGGAAACAGAAGAGGAGCGCTGGAGCGGAGAGCATGGGCGCCGCACTGCTCCGGCACTGGCGGGCGCCACAGACCGACCACAGTGGCAGGCAGGCAGGCAAGGCAGCGGAGAGCCGGAGACGGGCGGGCGATCCAAACTCCTTGATCAATGCCCTGTTTAGTTATAAAATTCCACTCCCAAATTTACTATAAAAAAAGATTCTCCATCACATCAAAATATCATAACATGCGTGGAGTACTAAATATAGATGAAATCAAAAACTAACTAGCAAGTTGGCCCGCGCAATTTGCGCGGGTAGCTAGTTTCTCTTCCACCAATCTTTATAATTTTTATTATTTAAAATTAGTTGCTTGACTGTGCATGCCGCAAACGGCGTGAACGAGAGACTATAAATTTTATAGTGGTGCATTTGTTTTTTCATATAACCCAAATTAAGATATATATTGTTTGTTATCATTAGTCATATTTTTTTCTAATCAGAATAAAAGGTATACTATATAAAAACATATTTTTGAAATTAATATATGTTTATATTTTTTGCATGAATGTATTTTTATAAAGTACATTTTATAATTTTTATTAGTGATGTTGGATTTTAGTTATTGTGCATGATAAATATCTCTTTTCTCCTTGTTTTTGTTTCTTTTATTACTGACTTCTTAAAAAAGAACATCAAACGGGTTTGAGTGTGGGCAAACCATTTGATGATCTTCCATGAGTGTTGAGCGTAGCCGTGATGATGGTGATCAATCCCGACAGTGATTCACTCCCTTCGAATATAGAGAATTTTTCTCTCTCATTATGCTCACAACCTTGATGAACGCCCTAAATTTGAGCACCCGTCATCAGTTATATGTGCAAATCAAAGTGATGTTCTCCGCTCATTGTTGAACGCTACACCACCTCAGTTTCTCCGCTTTGTTTTTTCTCTCTCTGCTCCTTCTTGCACTAACTCGTTAACAAAGACCATCAATGTGTTTGAGCGCGGGTAACCCGTTTGATGATCTTCCACTTGCATTGGTAAAGACACTGAGTGCTAAGCGTGGCCATGGTGCTCAATTCCGGCAGCGATTCGCTCCCTTCAGACAGGGAGAATTGTTCTCTGCTGCAGTGCTCACAACGTTGTTGAACGCCCTAAATCGCTCACAACCTTTCACCGATGCCACCACTCTCCCCAAACTCTATCTCTCTCCCTCTATCTCCCCCTCTCTCTAGTTGCAGCGGCGGCAGCGAGGGTGTCGGTCTCCATGGTTGGCAGCCTTCAGCCCCGCCGGCCTCCAACGCCGCGCGGAGCGGCCGGAGCCCGAACTCCGAAGTCGCGTGGCCGGCTCCCGGGCCATGGATGGCTCCCGTGGCGACCGCGGACGGCCGCGCGGCGACAGTGGAGGCCTCCTATGGCGACTACGGACAGCTGCGCGGCGGTGGCGGTGGATGGAATAATATATTTCTTTTACACTTGTTATCCTCTATATCTCATATTCTTTACCAACACGTGAGCTCACATATCTCTTTTTCTCCTTTTCTTTCACTGACACCACCACTCTCCCTACTCTATCTCTCTCCCTCTCTCTCTAGTGGCGACGACGACGGCCAGGGGTGCCGGTGGGCAACCTTCAACGCCCCCCTCGGCCCCCGACCTCCGGCAACACGCGGAGCGGCCGGAACCGAACTCTGAAGATGCGCGGGCGGCAATGGCGGCAGACGATCGCGCGACGACGGCGAGGACTCCCGCGACGGCCACGGACGGCCGCGTGGCGGCGGTGGATGGCTCCCGCGTTGGCCACGGACGGCTGCACGACGGCGGCAGACAAACAGAATAATATAGACTATTAGATTTCATCAAATCCAACGACATATATTCTTCTCTTTTTTGGATTAATGAAATAATATAAACTGTTAGATCTTCATAAAATTCGACGGCATATATTCTTCTCTTTTTTTTAGATTAACGTGGGAATTTCTTGGTTCTCAATATGGACCGTTGGATCTTCATAAAATCCGACATATATTCTTCTCTTTTTTTAAATTAACGGAATAATATGGACCGTTAGATCTTCATAAATTCAGATGGCATATATTCTTCTCTTTTTTAAATTAACGGAATAATATGGACCGTTATATGTTCATAAAATCCGACGGTTCATATCCTTCTCTTTTTTGGATTAACGTGGGAATTTCTTGGTACTCTCGGCGAACGTGGTGGCTCCTTTTAACTCTATTGTATTAAGATAATAGATTGCACAGTTTTATTGTGCTCTGCGAGACGAACATTTTAAGCCTAATTAGTTAATTTTTGGATATTTTTTCACGAATACAAACGAAATGCTACAGTGACGCAATGATTACGAAGTGACATCGTACTCTCAAATTCACGCTCTCAAATTCAACATGACACCATCCAAGCATAGCGCATCCACCACGTACTCCTCGTCTCCTCCTGGTGATGACCAAACTCCTTAATCTAGGCTTTGCCTGCACGTCTGCGCTGCACAGCACTGCTACTACAGCCTCGACCTGCATGGTGCATTGCATCGCCTCGCCGCCGCTGCACTGCTTCCTCCAACGGGTAAAAGGGCGCAGCAGCAGCCGGCGGGAGCCATGGGTCCCTCCCTCCCTCCAGTGACAGTTAAGCTAGCTAGTACTAGCTCACTCATCAGCTGGTGGTGCACGTACTGCCTGCCCGTGTCCTCGCGCACAGGCACAGGCACAAGCACAGCGTCCGTCACCGATGCAGCAGCAGCCTGGGCTGGGCGGTGAAAAGCCGACGGTAAAAGCCGAGCCGGGAAGCGCAAACGGCCATGGCGTCTGTAGGCCCCTTGACAGCACCCAACACCGACTGAAGCGAGCTCCTGCCGGATTTCAGGGCTTGCCTTTGGCGTCTCCCCGTTGGCCGCCGCGCGCGCCAGGGCAGCAACCAGCCCGGCCTGGCCTTGCATCGTATCGCTATCGGCTATCGCCCCGCCATTACTCGCGTCCGCACAAGCGCGTGCCGACATCGCCTGCCTCCTGCTCGGGCGGTGTCGTCGTGGTGGGTGGTGCTGGTGCAGTGCAGGCAGCCGCCCCGGGCCGAAGCGAGCCAACAGTTGCCCAGAGGACTGTTCCCCGTACAGCCGCCCGGCCGGTGCTGACCCTTCTCCTGTCCGTAATCTTGTTAGGACGGACCGGGAGGGACCCCTGTAGAATGTCTGTAAAACACTAAACCATGCATGCATGCCACATTTACCACAGACACAGGCACAGACTGATTATGCTTCTCGATTTTCTTTTCGTTTATTAAACCACCACCGGCTACACATACATAACGGGCCTGTTTAGTTCCATTCCACTTCCAAATTCACTATGTAAAAAGAAGATTCTCTATCACATCAAAATGTCATAACATGCATGGGGTATTAAATATAGATGAAATCAAAAACTAATTGCACAGGTTTGTTATACTCTGCGAGACGAACATTTTGAGCCTAATTAATTAATTTTTGGATAATTTTTCACAAATACAAACGAAATGCTACGGTAGCGCAATGATTACGAATTGACATCTTACTCCCAAATTCAACCTCCCAATTCTAACGTCTAAATATACCCGGCCTAGTTGTCTGAACTTGCTTGGTTTTCGTTTCGCCGTGTCGCGGGGAGTATTTTTTTTGTTATTTTAACCTATTTTGCAAACTATTTACAGGATTAGACCGGGTTGAAAACTAATTTCAAATCTAAACTGTAGGTAAAACGCCAGAACGGATGGCGCTGAGGTAATGCTGTGCCGCGCCAGATGGTCCGGCGCGGACGTATCGTGTCGACGTGGCCGCGATGTTACGTGGTCCTGACGTGGCAAGATGTTCCGCGCCAAACGGGTTGGCGCGGAGGATCCTCACCCCATTCCCCGCGCCGCTGACCCCGTTGTTGACCCCGTTGCGGCGGAGTTGGATGGGCCCACGACGCAGAGCGTTCCGCGCTAGAAGCATTGGCGCGTGTATGTCTAGTTTCCGCGCCGTCCGCTCTGGCGCGTTTGACTCAAGTGAAAATCGTGAATCCGTAGTAGCTTGACTCGGTTTTGACCGGTTCGGGCGGGTCTTTCCCCTTCGAGCAGAGGAGGCGGCCTAGGGTTTCCGGCTGGCGGCGGCGCGGTAGGGCTGGTGTTGGGGCGGCGGCTCTCCTGCTCCTGGCGGTCGACGGCAGCGGGGAGGTGTGCAAGCTATCGCGGTGGGGGAGGGGTGGTGCTGTCTACTGCGGCGTTGGTGGCCCGCTGCCGGGTCCTGACGGCGGCGGTGGAGGGCTGTTGCAGGGTCCCGACGGCGGTGGTGGAGGCCGGCTGTCGGGTCCCGACGGCGGCGGTGGAGGGCTGCAGTCGGCTCCCGACGACGGTGTGGGAGGGCTGCTGTTGGGAGGCGGCTGTGGACGGCGGCGACGGGGGAGGACTGCCTGTTCTGGTGCACGGCTGATGCAGACTCAAGTGGTGCAGGACTGCTCTGAATAGGCGACCGTCAGTGTAATTCATTGAAGGTAATGAATCTTTGATGTTTATTGTTTGCTGATGTAGTAAAATTGCTAGGACATTGATTAATCTGTAGAGTATGTTAGTCTAGTAAATTGTTTATTCTTTGATAGGTTGCATATAAGATTAGAGTTAGTAAAATTTAGACTTAAAGTATAATTAGTACTTACATGAATATGTCCATAACATGATCGATGTCTCGTCTCGATGTTCTTCCTCTATTTCTCTCCCCTAAACGGAATATTCTATCCTGTTCATCGAGATTTTTTTCTCTATCCTAATTTCTCCCGCACCCATCTCTCCTCTATCATCTTTCCTCATCCCAACTACCACATATTTAATTCCCCTCATTCTTTTTTTTATTCCCCTCCATTTTTTTATTCCCCACCGTCTCCCTCCCCTTCCTTTTCCCCGTCGCCCCTCCCCCTCCCCACCGCCGCCCGCCCTCCCCTCTCCCCACCGCCGCCGCCAGCTCTCCCCCGCCGCCGCTGCCCCTCTCCTCTCCCGACGCCGGCGCCCCTCCGCCTCCCACCCCTGCGTCTGGTCCCGCCCCCACCCTCTCTCCACGCTTGCGCCCCTCCGCCTCCCACCCCCTGCGGTGCCGGCGCCCAGCTGCTGCCGCCCCGCCGCCGAAGCTCGCTTGCACCGAGCCGCCGCCGGTGCTCGCTCGCGCCGAAGCCGCCGCCGGAGTCCCTCCACCGAGCCACCGCCGGAGCCCCTCGCCTAGCTTCGCTTTCCCCAAATCCGCCGGGGACTCGAGCTCGGAGGGGTCCAACAGGCGGCGCATCGTCGCCGGCACCTCCACCGCCTCGTCGCCGGCCCCGTCGCCGCCTCGTCTCGCCGCCTCGTCGCCGGCCCCGCCGCCTCGCCCTCCTCCTTCCTCCCTCCGCCGGCGGGCCAGCACGCGAGCGGCGGGTAGCACGCGCGGCTCGCACCGACGGCGTGGCGTCCTGCGGCACTTTCAATGGCCGGTGGCCGGCGCGTAGAGGCGGATGCCAGCGCTTCGGCTTCCGCGCCGCCACCTCGGGCTCTCCGGTCGCCAAGGCCGCGGGTACGCCGGCCGCCGGTCCGCTCTTCGCCGGATCCCCTCCCCTGCTCTTCGTCGGATCCCCTCCCCAGCTCCCGGCGGCCGACGTAGACGCGACGCGGCTGGAGCGGCTGCTCCGGCGGCAGGAGACCGTGGAGCTGGCGGTGGTGGCGGGCGGCGGCGGCATGGGCGGTGGTGACGAGGAGGATTCGGCAGGCGGCGGCCGAGCGGCGCGTCGGGGCGATGGCGGCCGAGCGGCGCGGCGGTGGCCGAGCGGGGCAGCACGTGGGGCGGCTCCGGCGCGCGCGGCGGCGGCTGGCGGCGGCGCGGCTTCAGCGGAGGAGGAGGGCCGGGGCGGCTTCGACATGGGGCGGTTGGGTTCCGCGTCGGGCCCACGCCACGTCGGCCGTGGCGGAGCTCCGCCATCCCGCAACGGATGGCGGAGAGCTGGGGCTCCGACACGGTTCAGGAGCGTGTCCAGGACACCGCTGCAGCTCCTTTTTCCTGGAAACGTTCGTGCAAGAACGTTTTCAGGAGCCCAGTGCGGGCAGCCTAAACAGGGGTGGTGGATGTGCAAGTGCAACGGTGGGTATGTTTGTCGTTGATGATGCCGTTTGCTGGGCACTTTGGTCTTAAACGTGCACGACAATCCTTGGACATTCACCGGTGAAGTGTCTGGTTTTTTACTGTACCGTACCGTATACGGCTTGTGTTCAGGTAAAACATTTTTTTTGTGTGTGACAACATCATACGAACGTGGACACGATCAGACAGGGTGGTGTAGCGCACGCTCGCCCCACAGTGGCGTGTGTGCAGTTTCTGAAGTGGGCAGGCGGCGCACAGTGAGCTCTGAACAGTGGCAACGTACGGGGAAGGGAAGAAGGGTGGCCACATGGGGACGAGATGCAACACGCAACACGTGCAGCAGTCTACGTCGTAGGCACCACCGGCAACATTCATACGGACGGATGTCACGTACGCGTCGGTAGGAGCATGGGCATAGGCGCCTGCGATTTTAGGAGAGGGTGTAGGCTACGGTGCTTTTGTTGTTTTCCTCGGGCGCCTAGACCCTGTTTGTTGTAACGATTTTTTTGGAGTAGGTTGGCCAGGTAGAGTACAAGTAGAATGAATAATGATTAGCTGGTAATAAGCCGTAATAAGCCAGCCGAACACTGTTCATTAGGCCAGATGAACAGGCTGTGGAGTCCTGGCAATTTGAAGAAAAAAATGGAGACCGGCCCACTTGTCAGTTTGAAAGGCAAGAATTTTCCTACCAGTAGCGTATGGGCGGGCACTACTATACCGTTCCCCGTTGTGTTGGACCTCCAAAAGCCTGACGTTTGTTGTGTATTGTACTGACCATTAGGTCTTTTTTTTTTCTTTTCAACGGTCTGAACATTAGGTCTCAAACCAATGATTTACTAGGAAGATCCGAAAACCGTAACCACGGCAGCAGGAGAGTGAAGTTAATCACGGATTACACACGAAGCTAAAATGTTTTCACCAACACAAATTTAAAAGGTTATATATCGATATGGGAAGACAGTGTCTTGACACTTTCCATGCATCTACGGACCCGTTTGGTCCTCGGCTCCTTGCCCAGCCCTGCTTCAGTATCGCGTTCCTAGCCCCCTGCAGCAATATATATAGCAGCAAGCAAAACAAAGGAGTTGAGATCGTAAGTACACCGCACCTTTACGCTTTACTCATGCACGGGTCTTTTCTGCACAGTTACGTACGGCGTGCACCACCCTTGGCAGCCCGCGGTACAAATGATCGACGTCCACAGATCTCTGAATCTCTGATCTCTCTCTCGCCCTGCCCTGCACGAACCAGGCTTAAAACGAGCGTGCACGCCTGCCTGATCTGGGGCCGGCGATGGATGGATGGAGCGGTCACTCTCTCGCGAAAGAAACATGGAGCACGTCGTGGTATCGTACTTGCATCGATCGTGTGTGATTGCAACTGCGCGGCGGGGGGCGGAGGAATACAGAACACGACGAGCGGCGACGACGACATGCGTACGTACGCTTATGTACGTGCGGCCGTACGTATCGACGGGACGGCGACAGCGCCCCTGTTGGTGATGAGGTCACGGAACAAGACACGCATATGTGGGCCGGGCGCAGGTCTCTCTCGCTGTCCTTGTGCAAGCCGGGAGAGGTAGCGAGGACACACCGTAGTGTGGGACTGTGGGAGTAGTTAGTAGCAAGGTAGGTGAGGGGCTAGCGGTGAGGCGTACTCCTACTCCGTAGTAGTAGATAGATAGGCTTTGTTGCTCGAGCACGCAGCCAGGCATGCCGGCCGGCCGGCGAGCGCGGGCTGCCGACTTGCTTTCCTCTCCTCCTGCCGTGCCTTTCGGTGGGTGCGCGACGCGACGGCCGGCCGTGTTGGGGAACGGCCCGGCCCCGGCACCCTGCGTCTTCATGATGCGGTCAAGTCCAAGCGCCCAGGAGTGCGCGCTGCGCTGGTAGCTTTTTAGCTAGATCCAATGGCGAGCGAGGCGAGGCGAGGCAAGGCAGGCTGCAGGCAGCCACGGCGACGCTGTTGCCTTTTGCGGTGTGCGTGTGCGCCCCCGTGCTTTCGGGCGGCATCATGGGCTGGCTCATGGCCGCAGGTTTTGGTTGCTGCCGCTGGCGCTGGCGTTAAAAGGCGGGCGGGCGCGTCAGGCGTGGCTCATCATCGGCGACCGGCCGGTGGCAGCGTCACATTCGGGGGACCCTGCTGGGCTGCCGCCGGGCGCAGGCGGGCTGGAAGCAGGAGGAACCCCGCTCGTCGGCACGACGGCATCTCTCTCCTCTATCTCCAGTTCGAGGCCCCGCAGCCGCCGCCCAATGTATGTGGACAGCCCAGCCCAGGTGTTCTGTATGTTCATCACGGCCTACAGTGGAAGCACGCAGGCCACACCGATGGAAGGAGAAAGGTGGAAGAAAAAAAAGTCCATCTTACCTCCAGCATCTGTAACCGAAGTTTGGTTTGCCTCCCCTATTTTGAATACCGGGTAAATGACCCCCCCATCTTACAAAACCGGTCACTTTTCCTCCCTCACTGGTTTTGGACCCCGGTTTTGACCGTTCCCATGCCACGTCCCTGCCACGTCGGATACTGACATGTGGGCCCGCGTCGCTCTCTCTCCCATTCTCTTTGTACAAGCTTGAGGCTTTGCTCTCATGACCGACGGCAGCACTGGAGGTTCGGCTCGTTGGCGATTGGATGGATGGGAAGCTGAGTCTATAAGCGCAAACAACAGATGGGATACAGGGGAGCGCGTGGGTGTCCTTACCGGCGCGGGAAGTCGACGACATCGGCCGGAATTCGAAGACGACGGCGGCCCTTGGGAGGTCCTCGTGGTGGTGCTCGTCCGACGATGGAACAACGACAAAGACGGGCGGCGGGGGTGCGCCTTGACGTCCCGAAGCTCTTGGGGCCTCAACTTTGCCCGGTGACTGGTGGAGACGGTGGATCGAGGTGACGAAGGCCGGTGGCAGCGCTTGGCTCACGGCGGCGGCGCGATGCGCGAGCTTAGAGAGGCGGCGTGGCGGCGGAAGGAGCAGAAGGAGAGGCAGGGGCTCAGGTGCACGCGGGCCCCAAGGTGGCGTGGCGTAATTGACCCTAAGGTCTACCGGAGCGGCGGGTCGTCGGCGCCGTCTCCGCCGCCGCAGGGCTACGACCGGGGGAGAGAGAGAGGGGAAGGAGATGAAAAAAGGAGCCGGGAGGAGAGAGAGAGCGCGTCGACGGTTTTGACACAGGCACGGGCCCACCTGTCAGTATCATACGTGGCAGTCAAACGGTCAAAACCGGGGTCTAAAACCAGCGAGGGAGGAAAAGTGACCGGTTTTGTAAGATGGGGGAGGTCACTTACCCGGCATTCAAAATGGGGGAGGCAAACCAAACTTCGGTTACAGATGAGGGAGACAAGATGGACTTTTTCCAAGGTGGAATGTCGAGGGAGAGCGTGTGTAACCGGCATACCCCTCGGGCTGAAAGCCATCCAAATTGCACCGTGCCGGCCTGCTGACTTGCGCAAACCGGTCGGGTTACAGAAACAAACAAATACGTTGGGCCATCAACAAAGACACAAGTGCTCCCAAAAAAAAAATCAACAAAGACACAAGCACAATACTCCGTTTGTTTGAAGTATTTTTTTTCAAAGAGAACACCGAAGTCAAGTATACGTAGTAACAAAGATGAAACCTGAGGCGACCCTGCGTGCAACCCACAAATGAGTACTATGACCAAATTTAAATGTCTCCCTGCAAAGAGAAAAACACCAAAAAAAATCCAAATCTGACACCAAGCCATGAGATCTATCCCACGATGAATGTCACGCGTCCATGTGACAGAAATGGTAGACGAACAATCACGGGCTGTATATCTCTACGACGTCGTCATCCTCGTCCCCATCGCTCTCGCCGTAGTAACTCACGTCATCGGGGTCGTGCTCGTCCTCATCGGGACCCGCCTCAGGCTGTTCGCACTCGTCAACCTCTACTCTATACTTTAAAAGAGAATATTCTTGTCCAGTCATCGAAATTTTACAACACAGTTCCAGTTTCTCCGCACTCGTCATACTTCATACTCATCCCTCTATAACAACTACCACCACACGGGACTCACCAATATACCTTTTTTAACCCTCCCTCTTCCTTCTCTCTCTCAATTTTTTTCCTCTCCCTCCCCCTCCTCCTCTCTCTCCCCCTTCCTTCCCCTTCCCCGCGGCATCTCTTTCCTCGCGCCGTCCGCCGCATCCTCGCCGCCCCCGCCTCCCATCCCCTCTCCGCCGCCGCCCCCTCCCATCCCCCGCCGCCGGAGCGCGCGGTGGAGGCGAGCCCGTGCACCGCCCCTGCTCCCTCTTGCACCGCCCCTCTCCCTCTCCCTACGAGCCCGGGTGCCGACGAGCTCCTCGCCGTCGCCGACGTCCGGCTCGTGCGGGCTGCAGCGGCCCGCGCGGAGCGGCGGCGGAGGAGCCGCGGAGGACGGCGGCCCGCGGGAGGCTCCCCACGGCTGCGCGACGGGCGGTGAGCGGGAGGCGGCATGGCGGCGGGCGGCCGCAGGCATCCAGTGGCCGGCGGGCGGCCGCAGCGCAACGTGGGCCGGCGGAGCAGCGGCTCGGCGAATTGGAGCAGAGCGCGGGGCAGCGGGCGGACGGCGGCTGCGGCCCGGCGCGGATCTTGCGGGCGGAGGAGGTCGGCGGCCGTCCAGCGGGCCGGAGGAGGTCGGCGGTCGTCCAGCGGGCGGCGGAGCTCCGGCGGCCCCTCCCCTATCCCTCTCGTCCGCGTGCCTAGAGTAGTGGCTGAAATTTGTTTTTTTATGAATTTTTACGACATTTGTTTGAATCTCAACTTTTGGTATATTTTACATCTATTTGGTACTATTGTGTGTGCAAAGTTGTAAAAAATTTTAAAACCAATAAACCCGCGGTATATATATATATATAATACTATATCCTAGCCTGGTACAGTGTACGGAATAACTATTCCGTATCCGACCCATCCCCGAGTTGACCCGCCGGGTCCCTTCCTACGCATGTGCCGGTTTTTTTTTCCCGGTTCGGAAATTGCTCCACATCAAGCAGAAATCGTGGGTTGCGATTGCGACGGACGGTTCCATTGCCGTTTTTCTCTTCGTCTCCTCCCGTGCTCCTCCCCTCGATATCGGCGCCGCCGCCGCCATATGCCCATATCCCACCTTATCCAGCGCGGCTGGTGATCTGCTGGCACTCACGCGTCGCCGGGAACCCCCTCCATCGATCGACGTCGCCGTTCTGCCGCCTGCTCAATTGCACAAGGAGGGGCCGAGCTCGCATCCGCCAACTACTCGATTGCGCGAGCTCCACCGATGGATCCAGCGCCGGCTTTGCATCTCCCCTCGAAGGTGGAGCGTCGACAGGCGCTGCCTCTTGGCCTCGGTGCCAACCGCCTAGCTCGCATCCGCCACGCGCTCCATCGGTTTACCCGCGCCGCCCTGACCTCCGTTCGTGCAGATCCATGGCTGGAGAAGGGAGCTCGTACGCTGCAGCTCGTTCGTCGCTCGAGCCCAACTTCTGCCAGCTAATTCGAGCTCGTCCGCCGCCAGTTCGAGCCCGGCTACACTGATTCGTCCTCCTCCACATGAGGTCCTCCTCCCCTCAAGCGCGGCTGGCACTGGTCAAGCTCCTCCCGCTCAAGCCCGTCCTCCGCTCCAAGCTCGCCTTGGGACTCTTCGTCGCCCACAGTCCCTCCGTCCCAAGCTCATCCGGCAGTGTGTTGGGAGGCATAGGTGGGGTTCGTGGCGGCCCCAACATTGTGAAATTTTGGAATCCGGTAAAATAGAGAGAAGCTACGGTCTAGTATTTTGATTTAGTAAACGTTTTGCTGATTTCCAGTCTAATTTCCAGAACAGAGACAATCAAGTGCCGGGATGTTCGCGGCTTCGCGCTTGAGAATGTGAAGCAGACGAACCCATGGACACTGAAGCTGCAGAGAGGTAGAGGAAATGTCGATTCACGGACAGAGGCCATGGTCCAGCGCATGGGTACAGGTGACTGCTCCTACCACCATCGTTTCTTGGATGTTGTGTGTACCTATTTTTGACTAATGTACTTGGTGGTGCTAGTGCATGATCCGTGTTTGAGTAATTTTTGCAGTGCAAGATTGCTTGTTGAAGTGAAATTAGATGATAAAAATGCACGGGTTGTGACTATTGAGTTAGCTAGTGATTAGGATTTCTTAAAATTATAGCATATGTATATTCTCCTTTTGATACGTGGTTCCATATTGTATACCATTTTTATTTGGCATGGCCTGAGGGTGTGAATAGATACCAGTCCGTTAGATGCGTATCTCTCCCATCACACTGAATTTTAATTTGGCATATATACCTCTGTAGTATACTTGCAGTACAACCTTGCCGAAACATGAAATTGTTCCTGATTCGTACAATCTGTTCTTCACCTCTGTTATTTGAAATGCAGTGTACTCTGTTTTGACAAGTCAACTCGTTTCTGCATCTATGTTGTTTAAGTGAAGGAAATCATCTTTTCAGATTTTGATCTGGCTATGCCTATCTACAGATGGAAACACATAGAGGTCACCAAGGAGATCAAGAATGAGATGTTCATGTTCCTGAACTGCTGGACGACGATATGGCGAACTGAGCCGCAGGAGAAAAGCAGGAGGTGTAATGGCCGAGAAAACATTTAGCAGAGTCCTTTGTCTTCATCACAATCTTCTATCTGCAGCCATCCCGCTTCCCTCGGCAGCATCCTCACTCAGTCTGCTGTCTGCGTCATGGAACTATAGAAACTAGGTAAGCTTGGGCAGACATATTTTGTCCATTGGAGATTAGGTTGTTCACATTATTACAATAATTTTAATTTGCAAGGAATTCTCCTCAAATTTACTGTCTGGATCATATTTTATTCTTGGTTAGAATCTCTAAATATATTGAACTCTAATTTGGTGCCCCATGGATCCATGGATTCTGACCACCAGCGTATGGTGCCCCTCGTGGTGGTATCTTGATCTTTCCCAGCAGCTATAGTATTCTAGCTGACAAATTTTGTTATGATTTCTTCTATTCCCAATTAAGATTAGAAGAAAAGGAAAATTCTAGATACAATTGTCTTTCCTGGGATGATGTGTTATGGTCTCAATTTCATCTTACTTGGCAATTTAAGTAGTATACAGAACCCTTTTCTCTAGTTATCAAAGTTGAAAAGATGGAATAATCCCCTGTTGATATTCAACTAACAGGATTAAGCCTTATTCTCAGTATTTTAGATAGTGACACTATCCTAATTTCTTTTGCAAGTAAATCTAAGCAGGGCATTTGAGGTGATTGATCTATATTGCTTCATCACTTATTTATATACCATTTTCCCACCGATTATCCTCTGAACCAAGCAGCTAATTACAAATTGTTGTTTTCCCTGCAGAATGATGGCACTTTCACGTGAATCTGCAGCTCATGCATCATGACGGTATGACACCTGTTTCATTAATTCTAATGAACCGCTACTTCAACTTTAATACTTCCCTGCTGATATACATCTCTTCTGGCATCTTCTACTTAAACCTTGTCTTCCATACATGACAGCTTTGTTCCTAGGCATGTTGCTGTGGTCAAGAACTTAGAAGAGCCACCTAAACAACATAAAAATCTAGACGGACGGCACTGTTTAAATATTTTGTGTGTGTTCACATAATTGAATCTTCTTATGCTTGGATATGTATTGTACTTTAGATGGTGACCAAATTTGTTTTGTTGAAAATAAATACATACATATTTGTACCTCTGCTTTCGGCTATCCAGTTACTTTGTCATTATGCTTGAGTTTAGGGTTGTAGCCCATTTTTGGGTCCATTAGTATTAGTACTAGTTCTAGTTAGCTAGCTAATACTCCGTAGCTGCTAACTATTAAGCTAACTTACTGCTAATAGTAGATTTTTAATGATTACCACCCACTAGCAGGCTCCCACCTGCTAATGGTCTAATCAAGTAGGGTGGGCTGCTTGAATCCCCAACTATTAATTTTAACCTGCTATTCAGGTTGTAAATTACTAAGGTTTTTATGGTTTGCTCACTTCAATCCCCATGGACTTATATTTTTTGCACATTTTTCCTTCTCTGCTTTCCATATGCACAGAGAGATCCTTGTGCAATTTGGGATCGAGTATTGAGTAAACTCAATGGATGGAGGATTTGAGCTAGCAGATGGGTCAAACAACCACAAATTCAGCTTTTCACGACAATCTCTAAGACTCTAAGTATGATCTGATGCAAAGCTGGATTATTTGCTTTTTGTGAAACCACATTAACTGTTTCCTTCAGTGGTGCAACAAATTATGCCAAATATTTTGAGCAATGATGTATAGGAAAACCTATCTTACTAAATATCAGTTATGTAGCTTTATTTATGTGTGTTTGGCAGATGAATTTTGGGTAATGCTGATGCACTCTTCATGTTTCTCTCAACATGTTATAGGAAAACCTATCTTACTAAATATCAGTTATGTAGCTTTATTTATGTGTGTTGGGCAGATGAATTTTGGGTAATGCTGATGCACTCTTCATGTTTCTGTCAATGTAGTATTGTATGTCCCCATCGCAAGCAGCAGCCTAATTCCTACATGTAAACTGTTCTTGTAAAATTTGCAATTTTTATTCCTGTACACAGGTTCCACTTTCTCTGTTTCTTGTAGCATCACTATCTTTTCTTAGTTGAATTGTCGTTTTCTTTTCAGGTCAAGACCTCTGAATGTATCACCAGGTGGTACGCCAAGGATCAGACACGTTACATCATCTTCCACAACAGATCAGATCATCAAATGCAGAAATTTTCTGATATTTCGGGTGGGTGGCTGGACCTACAGGAATTTGTTGCTTCCCATTTCCTCTCCATCCTGGGGTCTGAAGAAGGTTGCATTCCTATCCCTTCCAAAATATCCCCTTTGACCCCCCTTATTTTGTTTGGTCAATGATTCGGGATCTCAGCGTTGGAGCTCAATTTTTCTGCCCAGCTTGCAGGCAATATGCAATAGTATCTTGTAGTTATTTGAAATGCAATAGGCACGAATTGTGACTACTTGTTTTAGCTGATCTCAGTTTATCTCATTGGTGTGCACAGTCGAGACACGAGGAGCTGCTGGGGCAGTGGGTGTTTTCGGGGTCTCTCTGGCTGAAGGGATCTCAGGGTCAAAGTGATCCAGGAAGCTGAAGGCATGACGATAATGGCGGGGTCTCTCTCCACCTCAAGTTCCTCATAAGTGAAAATTAATTTACCACCTAGTGTAATGCGCATCCATGCTAGCTCCTGTCATAGGTTACAAAGGCGGAGCATTGGTGGCCGTGCATTACAAGCTCCGATGGCCATGGTTTACCCACAACCCAGTACTCTTCATATAAAGCTTGTTTCCTCTGTTTGTCTGTGCGGTTGATCTAGCTTTTTACAAGTCGGTGCATTGTTGTGTTCTTGCGCTCCTGATGCTCTAATTGTACAATTGTAACGTAAGCTATCTGCATGGATTATTCTCTGGAGCTATTTCTATTATTTGAAAGTATTTGGAATTAAAAACATAGCTTGCAGCGAATTTTAAACTTTTTATGTTTTGGTTTTACTTATTATTTGCTAACAAGGAACATTAATTGTATGGTGTGTGAACTATGCAATATTGACGTTTCCACTCTTCCGTAAAAGAACACTGCTACGTTCGTGTTAGAGGAACACTACACGTTTTTTTAGGGAAAAAACAGTGCGCGTTGAGTGACGGAAAATATGCTACTTATGCTATTATTGTTTACACGTCCTGTAAACCCGTGGTCAAAACACATGTTTCAGTTTGCCTCATTCTAGAACATAACAAAAAATAAATTTGGTTCATTTATCCCAGCGTGAAGTGGAGATCGGTAAATGAAAACTTTCACCGCCACACGCCCGGTGAAACCGCAACGCAATTGGCTGAAAAAAAAGGCAACCGCGTGGAGGGGAAGCCGGTGAACGTGCCTGCGCGCAAAAGAAAAAACCACACACCCGGAAAAAAACCGCACGGGGTGGCTCGGCCGCTGGCGCGCCTGGGCTGGCTCCGAGGGGGACGCCGGGCCTAGGTACCGCTATTCTGGTATACCAGGGTACGAATTAGCGGAGTCATATATATATATAGGACACGTTTTATCTATACGCACGTGTAGCTACTCCTATCGTACGTATGTCCGCATACTCATTTATCATTTTGAGTATGTTCGTATACTAATTCCAAGATACTTCAAAACGATTTACACGAAAAATTTTTAAAATCAACCCTATTTTTTAATATATTTTGATTTATACCTTTATAATACTATATAAAATAGTATGTCCATACACTCGATATAGGCTTACATACCCAAGGTATATATCATCCCAGATGGTCTAGTATCATCACATACTACGTGTATATACTCTTCGTTGGATCAGATTCATCATGTATCATGAGATACATAGGTGTAGCTACACGCGCGTGTAGAATGGATTTTTCCTATATATATATATGTCAGTTTGAGGCACAGCTTACATTTCAAATTTTTAACTCGTCCAATATTATTCATCTCTCATCACGTATCACAACAAAAAGCTCTCTTTTTCTCACAAAACTTCGGAACTTGGAACATAAACAAAACTCGGAACTTGGAACATAAACAAAGACACTGAGCAGCTACTAAGACATTTTTGAAGTTATAAAATAAACTGCTTATTATTTGAAACAGTATAGGAAGAGGGCACCAGATGAAACCTTAGACGATATGAAGTATCTCAACATATCCTGAATGCAACCCACCAAACGACCAAAATATCCAAATACATGCAACACAAAGGAGACTAATCGATATCGAAATCCCACAATGAATGAATATGCTATGCACCCACATGTGGAAAAAGTTCATGGACGAGCAATCACGAACTATCACTGTCATCTTCATCGCTCTCAAGGAAGCCGTTGTCATACGGCGTATAATCTTCATCATCCCATTCGGGTTCATCACAGAAGATGGTGATTGTGAGCACGCCACTCGCGTCGTCGTTTTCTCCGCTGGAAACGTTGGGCACAACACAGATGCATTCCGTTGGGGGCCAATCAGAAAGCTGCAGGGGCTCCAGATTGTCCAACGTCCAAGTGCTTCTATGGCGACTAAAGCACGAGAAAGACACCGTGCACCCAAATCTGGTGGCCTCAAGGTAAGGCGGCACGAAGACGAGGGAGACAGCAAGTCCAGCCGGCTCCACCGCCGGTCGCACGCTCAGAAGGAAAAGCTGCTTGTTGTGCTCGGAGTGGAGAACATGTGTGCCCGGTTCAACGACGCGCAGATCAAAGGGCGCCCGGTAATGGACTTCGTCAACGGCCATTTGTGATGGCCGGCGGTGAGGTGGTGCAGGAGATCCTTGTGCCGCCCGGAGAAGCCGCAGCTGGGCACCGGACAGAGGCACGGTGCGTGCTGGCACGCCTTCTCGTGCTCATCCTTGTCGTAGTAGGCGGTCTTTGCAGTGCACCCACGCTCGGCATAGCAGCAGTTGAGGAGGATGGATTCGACGGCGAGCTCCATGCCGTAGCTGCGCTGGAGGGCACATCTTGAGCAAAATTGGCACTTGTTCTCTGGCAGATTGTCACGGCAGGATAAACAGAAGAAATGTCCGACGGGGCACTAGTAGAAGAGTGGAAGACTCGGGTGAGAAAGAAAAAAAATGACAGGAAGAACAGCAATGCGATGGATCACTAGATGTGAATATGTGATGCACGAAGTACTACTATATACCTGGAAGATGGGAGGCCTGAGAGGCTGAGAGCATATCCTGCAACTGAATGCTCCCATTGCAATGCTGCCTGTCAGCCTCTCATTGTCAGGCTGAACTTCTCCCCTTCTCTTGCCAGCAGTGTTGCCTCCGTTCATCTCCATGGCCACAAATGTAAAATCCACACCACTGCTACTAGCAGTAATACTAGGCTACGACCGCACGAGATATATACCTGAGATGTAGATACGGTGAATTCCCTCCATGTTACAGGTCAAATCAAGTGTATGCACGATTAATTGCATGGTGTTGCAACAAGAACAAATTAAGATATTTTCAAGCTAAGTAGAAAGCACATATATTTGAAACCAGCATAGTAAGGGTAACTATATTAGCCTAGGACGACATGTAGTTCAACATATCTTTGCATGCATCCCACCCCACCAAATTAAATGACCATAATATCCAAATGACCGATCGAGATCCCACAGTGAACGCGCTACACATTTGGATCATGTGGTGAAAAGGTCATAGATGAGCAATCACGAAGAACAACCATCGTCAGCATCCTCATTGCAATCAACAAAGGTACTGTAACGGTCATCGCCATCCTCACCGCTCTCAGCATAGCTACTGTAACTATCATCGCCGTCCTCATCGCTCACAGCATAGCTCTTGTCCTCTGGGTCGTCATTTTCGTCAGCAGCATCAACAGATGTGATGTTGATCGTGAGCATGATACCATCGTTGTCTGGTTCACCTGAAACCTTGGGCACAAAACAGATGTATTCCGTTGGCGGTCAAGTAGAACGCCACCAGGGCCATAGATCGTCCAATGTCGAAGAGTTGTGATGGCTTCTAGAGCATGAGAAAGACACCGAGCACCCAATTGGAGAGGGTGTACCGTACTGTACGCTGACAAGGGAGACAGTAAGACCAGTTGGTTCCCCCGCCTGTTGCACGCTCAAAAGGAAAAGTTGCCCGTCGTTCTTGCAGTGGAGAACATGTGTGCCTGGTTCGACTATGTATAGATCAAAGGGCACCCAGTACTGGAACATCGTCGATGGCCACTGGTGACCGGCGGTGAGGTGGTCCAGGAGCTCAGCGGCCCTCCCGGTGAAGCCGCAGCCGGCCTCCGGGCATTTGCACTGCCCGTGCAGACACAACAACTCGTGCTTGTAACTGTCGGAGTAGGTAGTCTCCTCGGTGCACCCAAGCTTGGCGTGGCAACAGTTGATAAGGATGGATTGGACGGCACGCTCCATGGCATGGTTGCGCGACGACACGGTACCAGTACATCCAGAGCTAAATGTACACTTCTCTTCTGGGAGCTTGTCGTGGCAGGACGAGCAGAAAAGGTGCCCCTCCGGACACTGGAAGAAAGAAAACAATGCAAAGATTTACATTAGAAAAGATTTTGAAGAACAGCAAGACGTTGCCAAGTTGATTGATCTCAACAAAATGTGGAATCTTTTCGCCAAAGGAGTCTAGGACGGTAGCTACGGGTTTACCTGGAATATTGGAGACCCAAGGCGCTTATTGCAGACGTTGCAGCAGAAGGCCTTCGACTCTATGCTGCACTTGAGCCTCTTGGCGCTGTTCTCTCCCTGTTCATGAGCATCTCCCGTTCTCTTGCCGGAGATGTCACCGTTCGTTTTCATCTCCATGACAAAAAGAATGTAGAGTCCACACCACTGCTACTATACTAGGCTATGACTGCAATGGTTCGAGATAAATAACTGAGATGTGGATGGGGTAGATGGAAAGCTATAGTAGTGCTTCCTCCTGGTGATGGTGCGGGAGCGGGTAATTATAACCTATGTTTCACCGATACGCGATACGGGTACGGCGATACGGGTACGGCGATACGCCGATACGGCAAATCTTCAAAAACAAGGATACGCCGATACGTCTAGTATATAAAAATAAAAATAAAAATAACATGAATATGCAGAAAAGTGACAGCATAAAGTAACGTGTCCAGGCAAGATAAATTACAACCAGTCATACATATCAAGCAGTTCAGACTCCATAATTAAAAGACAAACATAACGACAGTGCATTACATAACGCATTACATAACTTAGGGATACAAGGCAGAAGGCCAATCCATTAATGCTGAAATTCATTCTCCGTCGGCAATCATAACCTCAAACTCAGGCTCATCCAAAGTGAGATTAGCAGCTTGCAGAATGCCGACACCATCAAATGTCTCGAAGCCATCTCCCCCAACATCCCACATCTGGGATGGTCCTGTGAGATACTCATTACTGCTTCTTGAAAGAAGACACAAGTTGTTATGCACAAACACTAAATCCTCTGCACGTTCAGGAGTCAACTTGTTTCTTCTCAGGTTATGGATAAAGCTGTAGGTGCTCCAGTTTCTCTCACAGCAAGAAGAGGAAGCTGGCTGTCCAAGCAGCCTAAAAGCAGTTTCTCTCACTGCAGCGTGAGGTAGAGAGAGGGTTTTAAGTAGCTAGGTTTTTGGATGGGCCGGTGTTGATGGGCTTCACCTGGGCTTCAAAATAAGATGTTACAGCCCAACGTATCGGATGGACGTATCGCCGAGTATCGGACGCGTATCGCGAATTAAATTATTTATTTTTAAATAGAATAAATCGGATACGCGTATCGGGGCGTATCGGTGCAGTATCGAGACGTATCGCCGTATCGTGCGTATCGGATACGGGAACGGCTGGCTTCCAGCCGTATCGGTGATTCATAGATTATAACCACGTTAGAGAGAAAGGCCAGAGAGGGGAAGGGAGTCAATTATTTTTTTACTAGGTGATACCTCGCGCGATGCTGCGGAAAATTTTTAAACAAATTTTTAAGATGCAATGTGAAAGTAGGAACATTAAAGTGATTTCATGATAACATTCTTTTGTTAACAACATTATACATGGAAGCATGTTAATTTTGTTGAGAGAGAACCATTCTAAATTATTGATCCTATATTTTTCTCTACTACAAATGCATGATATTAACCATAGAAAATCGGTTGAAGCCATAAATGTATGATCTAGTGGATGGTGACATGTTGTATAGTGGATGATGACGTGGAATGTTTGCATGTTGAGAGAAATCTATCCATGACTTGTAGTGGGTACCAATTATATAGGTTATATAGATATAGATTAGCTTGTTTTGACTATGAACTCGTGGTGGATCATAGGAGTTTTTTTTCTTCTTACGATACATCTTCAGAAGGGCGGGCTTGGTGCAGCGGTAGAGCCTACCGTCTGTAACCGGAAGGTCCCGGGTTCAAGCCCCAGCCTCTGCACATTTGTGCGGGTAAGGTTTGGGCGCTATTACAACCCTTCCCCGGACCCCGCACGGTGCGGGAAGCCTACGGCACTGGGTACGCCCTACGATACATCTTCACAATGGCTATTGGCTATAGTGTAATTCTATAGAAGCAAACTATTGCTTAAGCTTTTTGTAAGCAGATCGTAGCTACCATACGCCTAACAACCCACGCCGTTTTCATCAAAAACAAAAAACCACCCACGCCGTGCCCCAATTACAATCCATAATTTAGATGCCTTAATTCCACGATTAGTTTTAAAAACTTATAAAAATACCCAATTAATAACGTTTTGGTTCATCCTCGCCACTGAAATTACACATGCAAGTTGGACACTATGAAATTGGGGATCCAACATGCAAAATACAATCAGTGAACAGAAACATATAAATATATCAGATTTCAAGTTCAGTTCAAATAAAGAGATGATACGATAGGTCATGGGGAGGAATTAGGAGTACGGAGATTGGAGAGGCATAAATTAAACAGACACTGACCTGCAACTGCAACTGCTCTCCTTCTCGGTGTCTCCGCACCGCCGCTACGCACCAGCTGGCTGCTGGAAAAGCAGAGCGCCAACGCCGGCAGCCCCGCCGCTCCGAGCACGGCGCACGCAACCACGCTGAACGCAGCGGAGCAGGATCGGCGAACTAGGGTCGCGCCGAGTCGTCGCTAGGGTTTGGCGCCTGCTGGCAGCTTGACGGCGTGAGCGTGACGCGGTGGAAGGAAAGGGGGGAGACGAGAGAGAGGCCTCGATCGGGCTCTAATAAGTACCATGATGATGATTTTCCTGGTTGGTTAAGGTTGTAACTCTAAAGCCCATCGAGCCGGGCATTGCAGCCCACCGATATCCTGCTACGGATATTATTTAGTTCCTACTATCATTTAATTTTCTACAACTGATTTAATGTGACTAAAAGCCCTAATTCTTTGGATATGCTAACTCAACATTTTCGAAGAACTGATACTTCACCATCTCACCTAGATTGCCCCGTCCCGACCGACTGGCATACTTCGACTGTTTTCTTACAATGGATGATCCAGTAATAATTAGCGAATCATGACCCAACATTTTAGATAGATTAACTCAATATTTTACAAAGATCATATAATATTTAAGGTTGGTTTAGGAGGGGCTCATTCCTATACTTTATCTGAACCATCATCTATTACAGTACGGATCTTACGCTAAAATTTAGTAAAAGAACTATCAGAAGGTATATAGGATTTCTTTGTGAGAGACGAGAAATCACAGTACGGATCTTGCGTCGCAGTGTTTGACATGTGTTTGAATGAACACTTCAAGCTGTGCGTTTAACATGAAAATCAGTATTCCCACCACTGCTCCTATGAGTAAATACACTGTCTATATGGTTACATATGCATCATACATGTAATAAGTTGTCAATGCAGTTATTTTAATTATGCTAGTCATGCACAAATAATAGTTTCGTTCATAAAAAAGAAAACAATGTTTTTTCATGATAAATTGATGCAACTCTTTATTATTCAACACACTTCTGCTTAACAAGTTCCCAACACTCACATAGTCACATATATGGTACTAGACTGATAGCCAACACTCCTCGCAAACAAATGATATGCAGCACACACTAGACAGAGAGTCCTCAAAGCTGTTGCGCTCACAAGACTACCGAATTAGTCTTGAGGCAGTACAGGAACAAGGAGAAGCTTCTCTGTCCGGTGCACTGTCACCCCAAATGATTCTGACATATCGATGCCGCTCTCCTTGGATTCCGGTGGTAACTCCCAGTTGAAGTGATACACAAGGTTCGCTAACATGGTCTCAACGAGAGAAATAGCGAAGCTTATACCTGGGCACATCCTTCGCCCACTCCCAAATGGCAAGTAGAGAAAATCGTTTCCCCTATAGTCCATGGTTACAGCGCTACCACCTTCCATGAATCGCTCAGGCATGAAGCTCTCGGCACTCTCCCAGTAGCTTGGATCCCTAGCAAGAGCCCATGCATTGACGATAACACGTGTTCCAGAAGGAATTGTGTAGCCCTCTATATTGCATTCGACCATTGAGAGGTGAGGCACAAGGAGAGGACCCGGTACATGAAGTCGTAGTGTCTCTTTGATGACAGCCTTTAGGTAGGCCATGCCATTCAAATCATCTTCAGTTAGCATATCCTTTTCATTTGGTGTAGCCGTCCTCACCTCAGCTTGTACCTTTGTCATAATGTGGGGGTTTTGCATGAGCTCAACCATTGCATATTCCAATACTATGAATGATGTATCTGTCCCAGCTTCAAACATGATCTACATGTGGATACCCAAGAATCAGAACTGTTTTAAAACACTACCATACTTTCTTTGCTAGAAAAAAATGCATATATATATATATACAAATTTTAGAGGTCATACCGCGAGTTGTGCTTTAATGTGGTCTCTCGTGAGTTTGTACTCTTGCTGAACAGAGAGCAGCACGTCAATGAAGTCACTTTCCTCGTCACCATGTTGTGCCACTGATCTGCTAGCATGGTCATCGATGAGCTTATCAAGCAACTCGTCCCACCTCTTGTTCACCTTGTGCGCCTTAGCGCACACCATCCTCTTGATAATGTTCAGCTTCACCAAGCCTGGGAAGTAGTCCACCAGGTTGAAACCCCCTATCAGCGACGAGTTAGTATCGACCAGCTCCCGGAACAGCTTGTTCCGGCCTTCCTCCCTGAAAAACTTGCCCGATACGGCGTGGCACACGATGTCATTGGCAAACGAGTTGAGTAGGTCGCTCAAATCGACCGCTATGCCTTGGACCGCCGCCTCTTGGATCTTGTCCATAACCAATCTTGCCTGTCAATTGATCGATGGATCATCACGCCAAATCGATTGTATAAGGGAGTAGAGTTCAGTACAGTGAGCGACGTCATATGCATTGCATGCATTGGATGAGTTCATTTCAAGTGAATGATTTGTTTCTACAGCATTTTTAACCACAAGATGGAATATAGAACACATCATTAGAGTATTGTGATTAATTTTCTTGTATGTATGTAGCTGTAATTTTGAAAAAAATTAACTGGTTTGGCAATTGAAAATTAGTTGAATTATTGGTCATAGCTTTCAAATATTACTACCTCTTGCTCGCGGGCGTGGCGGTAGGATCGGACTTTCTTGTTGCTGAGTAGGTGCGTGGTGGCGATCTTCTTGACCTGGCGCCAGTGCTCGCCGTAGGGGGCGAAGGCGACGTCGGCGGAGCCATAGAAGAGGATGTCGGTGACGGGGGAGTGTGCCCTTGACGCGAACACTTGGTCGTGCGTGCGCAGGACGGCCTGCGCGGCGCGCGGCGAGGAGACGACGAGCGTCGGGACGGCGCCGAGGCGGAGGAGCATGAGGCCGTCGCGGCCGTGCTCGGCGGCGAGGTCGCGGAGGGAGACGTGCGGGAGGGCTCCGACGAGGTGCAGGTGGCCGATGACGGGGAGCTTGCGCGGCGGCGAAGGGAGCCTGCTCAGGAGCTCTTCCCTACTAGCTCTCGCGGTGGCGGCCGCCGCCGACGGCGTCGTCCCAACGCGGCGCATGAGTAGGAGGAGGATAACAGGGGAGGCGAGTAGGAGAAAGTATACCAACAGTGCTGCTTGTGGAGACGACGGCTCATGCAGCAGAGGCAGCTCGTGGAGGCCTAGCTGGTGCAGCACTTGAGCCATGGCTCTGCTGCAAGCCTGCAACACTGCTTGAGCTTGAATAATAATAGCTGTATACCTACCTTTAGTTTGCTGTTTGGCTGTTTTATTACTGAATCGTAGCGTGTGGCTTTTCCTACGCGAACCTGCCTTTATATAGCTGTCTGAAGATGGTAGCGACTAGCAACAGCGCGAGGCATCACTCTTACCTACAGGATGATGATACTGACATCAGTTAGAAAAAAATTCAGCGCAGAAAGCCAGCAGTATGGTCAAGCATGCAATTCTTGTGGTACACGGTAACTGGATAATATAGATGCATGTACGTGCATGACATGGCATGGATGCATGCAGGCTAGACCAAATTGTTTTTTTTAGAAGAAGGCTAGACCAAATTGTTATGCTTGGATCTATCCACACGATCGATCACGCAAACATGGAACACATGCAACCGTGTCCGTCGGACCTGTGTACGACGTACCGAAACCTTTGTACTGCGTGGTCCCAGGTGAAGGAAAACGAGGTCCCTGACTGTTTGATTAGGTAATTTAGGCGTGGTCGTACCTGAGTTAGTCGACGCGGTCGTGTCAGACGAATTACAGTGCTCTGTCTGGATAAGGTTTTGGAACTGTTTTGTATAGCAAAACAATAAAAACGTGCAGGATATATATATCGGAGATGATTGGCACTAATGAATTTCGCCAATAAACCAACCTTCATAATCACGTGCGTTTTCTTTGTATACTTCATTTCAGTTAGTTTTAACCAACTTGAAGATCACCTCTAGTGTAAGCTCTTGACCACACAATATATATGGTAGCAAGTGGCAAGATCTCTCTCTCTCTCTCTCTCTCTCACACACACACACACACACACACACAAAAAGCCACAAAACTAGCCGTTGCATATCTTTGCTGCAAATTTAATTTGTAGCACTGTATATGCTGTGTTCCGTGCAAAAATTAACTGAAGAACAAAGCAGAATCTACCTGTTCATGTATGACGAGCTCCGGTGATAGCCTCCGATGCCCAGCACCGGTTTGCATCAACCAAATTACTTTTGAAATGACAGCTCCAGTGCTAACGCTATGTGCAGCTGTGCCCTCTAAAAATCGTCCCCTAAAAGACTGTTTGGAGGGTCTTCTAAAAAATTTGATCCCCTAAATCTTATTTCACTGCAGCGGTGTCCTGAATGTAGCCTCCTCAAAAAGAATATTCCCTCAGATTCTTTTATTTTCTTCTCCCCACCGACGCCGCCGACCTCCCGCCCCTCGCCGCCGCCCTCGTCGCCGCCGCATCACCCACTCCGCCGCCGGCCGCGCGCACGCCCTGCTCCTCGCACCCCCGCTCGCAGTGGAGGAGGCGGGCTCCCGAAGAAGGCTGCTCCGCGAGGCGGCACCCCCTCTCCCAATGGAGACGGAGCTCACCTGCCCGGGCACGGCGGCGCCAGCCCGTCCTTGCGGAGCTCGGCCACCGGCCGCCCCAGCCTCCGCGGCCGATGCCGTCGACGCCGTGCTCCGCGCCCTCAAGAACTCCTCCGTCGCCGCCCCATTCTTCCTCCGTCGCCGCCCCGCACCCGCTCCCCAGCAGCGACGGCGGCAACGCCACCACGAGCAGCTCCGCCGCCCCCGCGTGGTCCGGACCACCGCCGCCGAGTGCAAGACGATCTGGAGGCCGCGACGCCCCCGCGGCGGCACACGACGTCGTGGACCTCAATGTGGACGGTTACGGGGAGGAGCTACGATGCTACCCGCGGGCCGTCGTCGGGCTCCGCAGCCGCGCCGACCCCGTCGCCACTTTGACCTCGTCGTCGACCGGACCTCGAGGACAGGGGCAAATTCTGTTCTCCTCCGGGTCGAGCACCTCCGCCTCGCCGTCCTCCCCGGCCACCACCACGCGCTCTCCCACCTCTCCGGCCGCCATGTACCCGCGGGGCATCCACATCACCGGCGCCTCCCCCCACCCATTCCGCGCGGTGTTGTACACCGCTACACTCCGCACCGCCTTCTCGCCGCCTTCCTCCATGCCGCCAATCATGTAGATCTCGCCACGGCCGGGTCCTTCGCGGTGGTCGGGCTCCATCTCGCGTGCGGTGGCCTCGAGCGGCGCCCATGACTGGAGGAAGTCGTTGAGGAGGACGTCCGGGCGGAGGTCGCCGAGGAGGGGGGCGGCGCCGCGCGGGGCTGTGGGCGGCGCGGGAGGAGGAGCTGGAGGTGGGAGCGGACCAGCCGAATGCGGGGCGGGTTGAGGTCGGTGGCGACGGCAGAGTCGAGCGAGAGGCGCGGGAGAGAGATTTGGAGGAGGTGTTGAAGACTCCGCGAAATTTGGGGGAGATGGCACCGGCCCTGCACAGTAAGGAGGCTGTACAGGCGACCGCTGCAGACGGAATTCGTGGATAAAAACGGTACTGTAGCGGCCCAGGAGGCTTTACCGGCGCCCGCTAGCCTAAGTGTCCGGTGAGCACCATGGCGTCCTGTCCATGTATACACGTAACTAAATTGTGGGCCTTCAAATGCCTATATTGGCTCCGGTGATAGACTCTGACGAGCGCCGGATCTTCATCTTGTGCTTGTTCGAACAGTGCAGAATTAGCTCCAAACACCTCGCTAGTGAAAGAAAATGTTTTTATGTTGCTAGTATGAATATGTAATGTAAATAGTTGAAGAGGTGATTAAGGAGGATCAAACCGGAACAGAGATATATCCCAAGCTTCATTAATGATATATCTCTAATCATCAAGATCTTGGGTTTGCCATAAAAGTACTTACCAAGCTATGAGGGACTTGCCACAATGGTAAGTATCACCGCAACATCTCTTTTGGTCATATTGATGTTGTCTTCACTATGGTGTTTCTCCAGGAAGAAAGGGTGCTTTCTTATCCCTAGCAAACGATCGTAGCCACCGCTCCACTCTAAAGTGTAGACAGGCTTGGCGGTGATCTACTACTCACCAAGGCTCAAGAGGTGGGTCAGTGGGTGTCGCGGTGTACCAGGGCACCAGGCTTACAAGTGAGGTTCACACCTTGAACAAAGCACAAGGAAGCACGACCTTGCAAATTTGTTCTCTCTAGGCCCAATATATCATACTAACCAGTCACTGAGAATGTGCAACGTCTTGGATGGATCAACTTAAACACTTTATTTGTTGGCTTGGTTAACTTCTCAATGTATCTAAGTTTCCTTAGACTCCGGCCACTCCGAAATAGACAAGTGAAGTGGGTATTTATAGCTCAACCACTAAACAAGCCATTGCACCAACGGCTCCACTAAAATAGTAAAATGGTGGATATCTGGCATGTCATTGTGCCCAATGCCAGATAAAACATTTGTTCAACATGCATGTGTAACTTTAACACACTTAGGTCCTATTTGGATCATGACTAATTTTTAGTCAGCTAAACTTTAGTCCTAGGTGATCCAAACATGGGGGCTAAAAGGTGGATTAAAAATTAGCCACCCCACAACTAAAGTTAGTCCATTAGTCCTCTAAACCTAACTAATTTTCGATAAAAAGGAGCTAAAAGATACCAAAGTTACTTTTCACCCCACCCATCCCTATCTTGAGAAAGGACCTGCATGTAAGTATCACCGCAACATCTCTTGGGTTTGCACTATGCACCACCACCTCGCTCTTGTTCCGATGACTTGGGGAGGGGGCACCGCTTGTTGATGTGGCTGCCACATCCGCCTAAGTGCTCCCGTGTGGGGCGTGAGGATCGTGTTGGTACGGCCCCATGCCGCCATTGTCCTAGGGTGGTCCCAGCCTGCCCCCTTGACTTCACCCCCCCCCCCCCCCGGTTGGTCTGTGCCCTGCTCAGGAACTCAATGGAGATTGGTCGGGCGCTCCCTCGCCCTCTCCGCGTGTGTGTGTCGGGGTCATTCGCGTGCCCCTGCTTTCGTGGGTTGGGCGTGCTGTCCATTCTGGGCCCTTAGATGGGTCTCCGACGCTCTGTTCCCCAAGGGTATCCCGAGTATCGTCACCCGTCATAAGATAAATCGGATTGCCTTAATTTTTGTTATTTGTGGAAGTTACCAATTTTTATCATGATTAAATGAGGAAACACTTTATTTTATTAACATACTTGTCTGTAGAAAAATTCCAACACATTCACATACATGATATTGGGATGATAAGCAACCCGCGCACTGCAGTTCTCTTGCACACACAAGACTACAAAATTACTTTTGAGGTAGTACAGGGTGAAGGAGAAGCCTCTCTTTCAGACGCACTGGTGACCCAAATGATTCTGTCATATCGATGCCCCTCTCCTTCAGTTGTGGTGGTAACTCCCAATTAAAGTGGTACACAAGGTTCGCTAGCATGATCTCAATAGCAGACATTGCAAAGATTATACCTGGACACATCCTTCTTCCACTTCCAAATGGCAAGTACATGAAATTGTTTCCTCTGTAGTCTATCATGGTGGCGTTACCACCTTCCATGAACCGCTCTGGCATGAACTCCTCCGCACGATCCCAATAGTTAGGGTCCCTAGAAAGAGCCCAAGCGTTGGCAATGACACGTGTCCCAGAAGGTATTATGTAGCCTTCTATGTCACAATCGGCCATAGAGAGGTGGAGGGCAAGGAGTGGACCTGGTCCATGAATTCGAAGCGTCTCTTTGATGACTGCCTTTAGGTAGGGCATACTAGTCAGATCATCTTCGAGAATCAGTTCTTTTCCCTTTGGCATAGCCATCCTCAACTCAGATTGTAGCTTGCTAACGATCTGGGGGTTTTGCATGAGCATAGCAATCACATATTCCAGTGCAACGAATGATGTGTCCGTGCCACCAATAAATAAGATCTACATATTGGTACAGGTAAAAGAACAATTAATAGTTTACCAGGTTTATAAAACACGACATACTATATTATGTTTTTTTTAAATGTCTATTTGTGCACAACTTAAAGGTCATACCGCCAATTGCGCCTTAATGTGGTCTCTTGTGAGCATGTACTCTTCTTGAATGGAAAGCAACACATCAATGAAGTCACAGTCCTCATCGCAACGTTGAGACGCTGACCTTGTTGCATGGTCATCGATGAGCTTATCAAGCAACTTGTCCCACCTCCTTTTTACCTTTTCGGCCTTAGCACATACCATCCTCTTGACTATGTTTAACCTCACCAAGATTGGGAAGTAGTCCTCTAGGTTAAAACCTGCTACGAGTGATGTGTTTGCCTCGACCAGCTCCGGGAACAGCTTGTTCCGACCTTCCTCCCTAAAAAACTTGCCTGACACAGCGTGACACACAATATCATTTGCAAATGAGTTGAGCAGGCAGCTCAAGTCTACGGCAATTCCTGCGGTCGCTGCGTCGTGGATCTTGGCCATGACCAACCTCACCTGTCCATTATTAATTGGTCGATAGATTGTCACACTGAATTTTGATCATGTAAGGAGAAGACATCGACAAGCAGAATTCTAGTGAGGTGACAAGAAGGAGACTTTTCTAAGATCTAAAGAGAAGTCTAACCTCTTGCTCGCGGGCATGGCGGTAGGCTCGAACCTTCTTGTTGGTGAGGAGGTGCGTGGTGGCGATCTTCTTGACCTGGCGCCAGTGCTCGCCGTAGGGGGCGAAGGCGATGTCGGTGGAGCCGTAGAAGAGGATGTCGGTGACGGGGGAGTAGGCCCGGGAAGCGAAGACGTGGTCGTGCGTGCGTAGGACGGCCTGCGCGGCGCGCGGTGAGGAGACGACGAGCGTCGGGACGGCACTGAGGCGGAGGAGCATGTGGCCGTCCCTGCTGTGCTTGACGGCGAGGTCTCGGAGGGAGATGTGCGGGAGGGACCCGACGAGGTGCAGGTGGCCGATGACGGGGAGCTTCCGCGGTGTCGAAGGGAGCCTGCTCAGTAGTAGCTCTCTGGCTCTAGCGGTGGTGGCGGCGGCGGCCGACGACGTCGTGAAGCGTCGCACGAGTAGGAGGATTACAGGACAAGCGAGTAGGAGAGAGTAGAGCAATGCTGCTCGTGAAGCCAGGCCAGCATGGAGGCCGTACTGCTGCACATCCTGCGACATTTCAGTCATGCTCTGCAGCAACACTTAGGTGGTGTTTAGATGTTGAATTTGGGAGGATGAACTTGGAGTACGATGTCACTTCGTAATCATTGCGTCACTGTAGCATTTCGTTTGTATTTATGAAAAATTGTTCAAAAATTGATTAATTAGGCTCAAAATGTTCGTCTCGCAGAGCACAACAAAACTGTGCAATTAGTTTTTGATTTTATCTATATTTAGTACTCCATGCATGTTATGACATTTTGATGTGATGAGGAATCTTATTTTTGCATAGTAAATTTAGAAGTAGAATTTTGGAACTAAACAGGGCCCACATGTCGGGCTTTGCAGTTTGTGGTGCGCTGCCTGTATATATAGCAAGAGTATGATACTGATAGTTAGTTATCGTTTTCTCACTGTCTACGTTGGGCTGCCATGGTGTGGACATGGCACCTGTAGAAATAATTGATAGAACGACTTGACCTCTAGGGTCGTCTGAGTTTTCATTATATAGTCCAGGCCCATATAAATTCTATACGGTTATATGTAGAACAGTGGCGGAGGCAGGAATTGCACCGGGGGGGGGGGGGGGGGCTGATTCCCTCTTAATTTCTCCTCCTCTTCTCTCTCTCATTTCTCTTCCTTCTCTCCCTCTCATTTCTTCTTCCCTTCCATGGAGTACAGATGCGTCCCCCCTAGCCCCCTAGCTCCGCTCCTAATGTAGAATACTACCCAAACTACATGTCCTAGTCTTATTCTATTATACAATTCATACTCTAATATTTCCCCTCAGTCGTAGAGGAAGTGAACGATAACGACCGAATTTAAAGTCTTTCACTTTCATCGTCTTCTTCGCTTCGCCATCATCAGTTGTTTCTGATGGATGGTCCGGCCCTAGTGCCTCCGTCCCCTTGTGGTACCGTCCCTTATCTCTCCTCTATTCCCTCCCGCGGTCATAGCAGGAGTGTCATATATGACATGGACACTTTGACTGGAGGTTGTTGGTGATGAGTTGTTGAAGGCGTAGCCGATGATGACGTTGTCATGGTTGTAGTCAATGGTGCCGCACATAGCCGAAGGCAAAAAAAAATACAATGTTGTAAATACGGAGCTGCAATCATGGATTAGACATCTTGCATATATCAGAGGATGCCATTGGTGGTTTTTACATATGTCAGAGGACGATTGTGTCTTGCATATATCAGAGGAGGCCGTCGTGAGTGTCTTGCATATATTAGAGGACGATTGCATCTTGCATATATTAGAGGACAATTGTGTCTTGCGTATGTCAGAGGACGGTTGCGTCTTACATACGTCAAAGGACGATATGTTGATGCAGTCTTTTGCCGTCGTAGATGACGCAGTTGTTGTTGTCGTCGATGAAATGTCTTACATAATTGCTTGTCAGAGGACGTGAGATGCCCAACTTGTGGACGAAGTGGCGACGGCGTGTTGATGCAGACCATGTTGACGAAGATCATGGCGATTTAGCAGATGAAAAAATTATAATCTATATTATATGATATTTTGAGGCTATTTAGCTAATAGATAGATGTGGCGTCCCAGGGAGACTAGAGATTTGTCTCCCAGGGCGGCGCAAGCAAAAAATGTGGTATGCCCCAAGAATTGAGCGACGTTGGTCTTATGGCTGTGATACCATGTAAAAATAATTGATGGAACGGCTTGATCTCCAGGGTCGCCTGAGTTTTCATTATATAGTCCAAGCTTATACAAGTTCTATACGGTTACATGTAGAATACTACTCAAACTATATGCCATAGTTTTATTCTTTTACAATTACAACTCATACTCTACCACCACCGGACTTTGATTGATATCTTTATTGGGGATTTGGGGATGCATCTAGATTACGACTGTTTTCTTTGGGACATGCTCGCTCTTAGGAAAAACAAATCTTGATACTAGAGACTAATTGGACCCCTGTTTGTAGCAATGCTCGTTCTTTCGTGTGAGCAAATGTAAAGGGAATAAAAAGCAAGTTTCAACTACATTTTTATAGTTAATCCACTCGCTACTATTGCTGTTGCAGGCGTATCTTAAATACCATATTGTGAAGACAATCATTAATAATAAGTTTCATTTAGCACAGAGTTGTATTGCAATAATTGTTTTTTTACTGTGTTTGGGTTATTAAGAACGTTGAGAACAACATGAATATTTCGATGGGATTTCATTTCATTTGACTCAGTTGATACTGCAACCAGTATGTACATTCTCTTTTCTAAGATGACACAAGAAGGATGGCTCATGATTGTCAACTGATGAAAGCAAATAATAAATCTAGAAACACAACTATGTGGAGCAATGGCATTATTTATTCTGTTTTTGGTTCTCGTCCCCACGACGTTAGCCGCCGAGGTGAGGTGATGCCGGAGCTGGGCAAGGTGCAGTACAAGTGCAACCTCCTGCGCTAGCAGTTCCCGGAGACGAGGCACCGACCCACCCATGGTTCTCCACGATGGACGAGCTTGAGCTGCCAGAGAAAGAAAGATGAAGTGGTGCCATCGTGGTGGACATTGTCCTCGTCATAGCTAGATTGATGCAATTAATCCTCCTCATCGTTATCATCATAGCTATCGTCTTCACCGTCCTCATCCATCTCTTCATCGGAATCGTCGTCCATCAGCGCAGTCTTGTCTATGGTGAACTTGACCACGACACCGTCGTCGCCATCACCCCCGTCGTCCCTAGTCTTGGGCACGATACAGAAGTAGTAAGCCGCTGGCCCATCAGTCTTGAACGCGTCACTCTGTTGCGCGGCGCGACCTCTGGAGCACCCGAAACGCAGGGAGCACCAGAACAGAACTTGGAGTACTTCACGGCGCGGCGGCAGTAACTTCTTCCCGGCGGCTTGGTTGCACGGCACCATCGGGCTGGATGGAAACGAGGGAGAAGGAGGCGGCGGAGTTGCCCCGTTCCACTGACCTCGCCTTGAAGTTGAGCAGGAAAAGTGGGCATCACCTTCAGCACGCAGGACATGAAGCCCCCGGCTTGACGACAAGCTTGGATGGCTCGGAGTACCTGAACTGCGTCGACGGCAACTTGTGGTCGGCGGTGAGGTGGTCCATGAGCGCGGCGCGGCGGTTGTCCTGGTGAAGCCGCAGCCGGCCGGAGAGTGGGCAGAAAATCGGCGCGTGCGGGCACGTTGCCTCGTGCTTGGCCTTCCGGTGGTAGCCTGGTAGAGGATGCGCCTGGTGCACCCGTTCTTGACGTAGCAGAAGAGCAGGACTGCAGGAGGCAGGTCCTCGACAAATATAACATTGACAGAAGCAAGAATTCAAATTGCCAGAAACTTATACAGAAGTGTTGGCGAATCTGCGTGTTTGAAATTAAAACGTGAATCGGAAGATAATAATACAAAGGCGGATTTGTTGTTCTGATCGTAAAGCTATTGATATATGTAAGATGTACTAGCACATTTACCTGGAGGGAGGCTCAAGCGGCTCATGAGTCATGATAGACGGGGCAGTCGAAGATTTCCAGTGCACGGTGGCGGTGTGCACTTGCTGTCCAGATCGAGCTGCTTGGTTCTTCATGTTATTCGTCTCCAAAGACATATTTTCGTAAGAAAACGAGCCTTAATATTAAATTCTAACAAACAAAAAATTTCCATCTGAACAACCGGCTCATAGATCAGCAATGGAGGCCCTTATGTATTCCTCTTGTTTTTCAGAAGTGTAAAGCTGACGCGGTTTCCTCACTTGGCAAAACTTGCTGAGGGTACTGCAAGTCCAAGACAGAAGTTTGGCAAATTTCCAGAGATCATGACAGCCAATTTGCAGGAATCTCATCATTTTATAAAGTATGATACAATAAATGAAGTATTAAACAGGTCAAAAAGGACAGGGAGCATGACATCCTTCAGTAAGCTCTGAACTTAAATGTGTGTTTTCCATTTTGCAGTGAGGACAGCTTCACCATCCACGCAGCTGTTCTCATGTCAATCCTTTCGACAAGAATGTCAAGTCAATAGAGAAACCAAATGACTCTGAATGCAAACAATACTAAACGATCAGAGTAAGAACCATGACACATCCAACATTTGAGACTGGGCATATAAATGATACATACCATCACAGGACATCACCAATATGCAAGTCTCTTTTCTGATATTCAGTAGTATCAGCATTTAGTCAAAACTTCCACATTTTGTACCCCCTCTGTTCCAAATTACAATCCGTTATGGTTTTTCTAAATATAACTATGTCTAGATAAGAAAAGCCAAAACGAGTTGTAATTTTAGACGCAGGAAGTACATCACAAAACCTAGACCTAGAAAAGAGTCAGAAACAATCCATCATATCTCAGATATGAACAGAGTGATGTGTACACATCAATAAAGTGTAGACGTGCACGATACTTATGGCGGGATGAGTGTCACACTCACACTGGTTGTGACATTTGTACCGGTATCTCGGAGCAGCACCTTTGGCACGACAAACAGGAAGCAATCCCTAGGTAGCCCATCAAACAGATTGGTGCTTCTCGTTGGGAACTGACTAACCTGAGAGTAGCTCATTTCAGGACATGAGACTGACAGTTTGCACTTGAAGTTTGATTCTGTGATGTTAGGCTGGATGCTGAAAAGTGAGATGACGCCCCCAGCAGGCTCCAGTGCCATGTTAACCAAGAACAAGTGCCCATCTTCACCCTGGAGGATAGTTGAGCCCTGTGCAATGCGGAATCGGAATGCCTTGTTGTAGGAAAGCCTGATGCAATGCCACTTGTGAATGGAAGCAAAATGTTCATGGAGCATCACAGTTGATCCGCAGAAGGAGCAGTCCTTTTCAGGGCAGAAGCACGGCCCATGAGGGCACACTTTCTCGTGGTCTTCTTTCTCGTAGTAGGTTATCTTTTTAGTGCATCCAAGATTGCCATAGAAGCAAGGAACTTTTGTGGACTCAACAACATGCTCTATAATGTAGCACCGATTGTAGCCCGTGGTGATTGAGCAGGAGTGACACCTGTCTGGGACCTTTGCACAACAAGATGCGCATACAACATGCCCCACAGCACACTGAGGAAAAAGGATGAATCAGTAAATGTGAGAAGTGAGAACAATTTGAGCCATAGGAAACATGCATGAATTGATCAGACTGCAAGTTGCTACTAGAATCTCTAAAACAGAAAAGGTGTGAATTTGTAAGCAAGCATAAAATGGTAGCTAAACACATAGAAGAATCAACATGTATAGTTCCACACGAACAATAAATGAATAAGACACATGAAATCACTTGTGAATATTAAGGCTGGATATTGTTTCCTTAATCTAAAAAAAACATGAGAAATCCCTGAATTAGCTGCTCAGTTAGCCCTTCCCATTTGGCTGCCTCAAATTTACTGAATGCTATGCAACTTTTACTTCAGCGTTAACTATCTGCATAGGCATAAACACATGAATTTTTAGGCTGTTTAGAATTTGACGAATCTTCCTTGGACCGTAGACGCCATTGGCGTGGTGCAAACCATGCCAGTTCTTCTTGCAACTACAGCCATTTCAATTCAATTTTACAAAACTGTGGCCCCTAAATTTGGGCCTTGTAATTCAGTGGCGGCGAAATTCAAATGAAACATTGGCACTGCAAAGAAACTTGAAGATACTGACAATGTTGCATACATATACTCCTGCTCCATATATTGATCAATTAATTTTTTGGAGGAAATTATCCATCAATTAAATTAGCACTCAATTCTAGTGGTCTACTCCAGTTTGGTAAATAGCTGAGCAAGTTACCAAATACTAAGTACGAGTGTACGACTATAAAATATGAAATCTGCAATGTGTTGGACCAAATTAAGGATCTCAGAAAATTTCTTCAAATTCTTTCCCCAACATAACCTGGAATTCGTTGATTCAAGGCGAGTTCTTTCTTCGGAATTCCAACACAAAACAGAGTGCTACACCAAAATTAAAAGAATACAAGGAAAGCTTCTCCTTTTTTTATGAAATATCAAATAAATCTGTACACCTAATCATTCATTGTGTGGCCCTGCTCGTAACCTAGAAGCAACAGCACTACATCGGGTACAAAAATCCACTGTGTCAGGTTCGAACGCCGCAGATGAACTCGTGGCGAAATATCAAGACAAGTAGACCCAATGTATATACGCGTGTGTACCTGGAAAATCGGGGGCCGCAGGGGGTGGTAGCAGACGGGGCAGTCGAGGATGTCGAGCTCCATGCTCACGTCGCTGGCCGCGGCGGCCTTCCTCCGCTTCATGACGCCGCCGCACTCGCCTTCTTCCGGCTCCGGCGGTGCCATCCACTTCGTCCTCCTCCCTTCCGACGGCCTGCGCGGCGGAGCAGCTAGGGCGGCGGCTCCCGGCGAAAAGAGGCTGCTCCGTTCCGTTGCGGCGCCGCCGGAAGAAGAAGAGATTGTGCGGTGAACAGGTCAAAGTGCGTTGAAATTTCGAAACTTGGAAGGAAGAAAAAGAAGGAATGTTTCGCGTTGGGCCTAGACGGGCCGGCCCGATTTCTGTGATTCCTCTGAAAAAGGCAGTTTTTTAGATGTTTACTGTTTTGGAGAAAAAAAACAAGTTGATCGATCTTCGGTAGTAGGCTAGTAGCTCGTCTTCACGGCACATCCATATTTGGTGTTGGAGCAAGGAACCCGGATAGAGTTGAAGATGTTGTCTAGTACATAGCAAGGCTTATATCCGCTGTTGAAGGAGCAGCAGTAGCATTTCATCAGCTCCGTGAGGTCGAGACGGCAGGATAAGCATATGACATGGTCCACAGCACACATGTGTACGTATCGAAGAAGGGGAGTTTCAGGACAATGTCTCATCATGGACAAGATGGTTTGAACCCTTGTGTTTTCTGGGGAAAAAAAGAACACAAATCAAAGAGGTGGCCTTGCTTCCAAAACAAAATCTGACTATTAACTGTTTGTTTTAACAGAGACTGTTAACTGTTGCTAGTTTGATAATGCTATGACAAACCGGAACTGATACTTGTTCTGTTACATCTTGATATCGCAATTGGCCATACCTGACCAAAATAACACGGGTATATTATAGGGGTACTTGCTACTAAACACGAGAAGATATGGTGGTTGATAAACTCATCACTACGATAGCTGTCACTTAACCTGAAACAAAAAGGAACATGTGACAGCAAGCCCTCGGCGTGGTGTCAGGATTTTCATGTTGAACCCTTCTTCATAGTGATACAGATTTTGCTGTCCTCGTCTAGATAAAACCTGGGCACAATGAACAGGAAGCGGTCCCTTGGTAACCCATCAGAGAGCGTCGTGCTTGGCACCTGGAATTCTGAAGTCTGGGCATGGTACATATTGTTCTTCCAGAAGTTGAAGGACACAGCACACCGGAATTTCAGGTCAGTGTCATGAGGCCGCACACAGAACACTGAGATGACACAGCCAAACGGCTCTGATACAACGTTGAGCAGGAACAAGTGCTCATCTTCGCCGGAGATGACACGGACCCCTTCCTGGATGTTGGCATAAAATCCCCAGCCATAATTGAACTTGGTGCAAGGCCACTAGTGGTCGGCAATGAAATGTTTTTGAAGCTTTCCAGTTGATCCGGAGAAGCTGCAGCCAGTGTCAGGACAGAAGCATGGTGCATGTGGGCATGTTTTCTCATGATCTTCCCTTTCGTAGTAGTGGGTCTTCATGGAGCATCCATACTTAGTGTTGGTGCAAGGAACTTGGATAGATCCAATGATTTTTTCAATCCCATGGCAGCGGTTATAGTCACTTTCACGGGAGCAGTGGTGGCATTTCTTGGGTTTTGGGAGCTTGCTACAGCAGGATGAACATATGAGATGCCCCACAGCACACTGAGGATTAGAGATAAATCAGTATAAATATTATAGTAGCTAAAGTAACTAAGGCTCGTTGTCTGAAGACTCAATCAGATCCTATGTATGTAATGCACAAAGTAATTACAGCAGGATGAAAATATGAGATGCCCCACAAAACATTGAGGATTAGAGATAAATCAGTAATTCAGTATAAACATTATAGTAGCTAAAGTAACTAAGGCTTAGCGTCGGAAGACTCAACCAGATCCTATGTAATGCACAAAGTAACTATGGCTGCGGTCAGCATGGATGAACAAGTAGAATTCAGGCATCCATTTATTCAGAAACTTGTAGGATGGTAAAGATCAAGTACTTGAAATTACATGGAACTGAACTTGGCGCCCATATTGAAAAGGTTGTGCTAAGCATATTTTACATTGTTATTTAATTTTTAACTATATGCTCAAACAAATATGTAGGTAAGAACGTACTCAGTAGAAGATGAAAATGCAAGCCGAGAGTAAGATAGTCCTGGGTTGGTTTGATCATAGAAGACAGATTTAAAACACCATGTGATCTTTTTTGTTCATTTTTGCAATAAAGCACACCATGTAGATCCATAAGTACGACCTTATAATTGATCCTTGAAGTAGAGAGTTCAAAAAGGGCGATGTTTAGGCATACAGAGTAGTGGTGAATTTTAGTAGAAAAATTTAAAACAACATTTACTTTTCAGTTCTATGTCATCAGTCAGCAGTCATTTATGTCTAGCTAGACAAAGTTCTAGAGCTTCGGACATTTATCTGTTATAGCTATAAGTATTGTATAGGACCACCTGAAGGCATCTACCTCAATATAGCCTTTTCTTCTTGATGTTCCAAATTGCAATATAACCCTAAACCTAATCATCAACCACTTACACTATGCTATGGCACTAGCACAAGTGAATTACACAGATTGGTAAGTGGTGATAGTATTCTTCAGGTGCATGAAAGTAGTATTTTCCTCAATGCACCACTTATTTTTAAGACCTGTTATCTGGCTATCTGCATTCAATATCTGTGTAAAAGGTACTTTGGTTGCCGCAGTGACTCATCCATAAATCACAATATCAAGGAGGAAACTTCAGTGCATCAATGATCAAATAGATCAAATGGTCGGGAAGCATAGCATTTTTAACACTACATCACCAAATGGACCAAAAGATTCAGAAAACTCTCGTCTGAATTTCCGAACACTAACGAAAGGAGACTGCAACAAAAACTGGTGATGACTTTTGGGGCACAGCGCAAGGAGTGTACCTGAAATATTGGAGGCCGCAGGGGCTCATAGCAGACGGGGCAGTCCATGACCTCTAGCTCCACGGTGACGCTGGTAGCAGCGGCGCCATCGTTCCTCTTGCGGCTACTCTCTTCTTGCTGCGGCTCCGCCCTTCTTTTACCAGAGCTGCTGTTGCTCATCTCCCGACCGCCCGAAACCCGCCAAATCAGGCAAAAAGCTGCTCACCGCGGGGTACGGAGCGCACGGCGGCGGTGAAGATCGACGGGGCCGGAGGAGAAAAAGGGTCGATTTTTCCGGCCACTGAGAAGACGGCAACAAAATTAATCTAGCGAGACGACAGCTACTGCAAGGTGTATTGCGAATTTGCGACGCAGTGTAACGTGAGAAATGCTAACCGGAACTGCCACAACCCGCTGGTGGCTACGCCGTCGCAGTGATCTTCGTTCTCCGTCCCAGCGTGGGGAGGATGGTGTGGTGGAGGTAGAGGGGATTGGGCGCAGTTGGTGCTCCCACTGAGTTGCAGGCGGCCGTCGGCCTGGGGATCCGTCGATGCGAGGGCGAGAGGGAAGGCGGCCGTCGGCGTCCAAGTAGAGAGTGAAGCTGGGCCAAGAAATAAGAAGAGATAGGAACAACTGGGCTGGAGATGGGCACGGCCCACTTTGAGGACCGTGATTTATTTATTCTACTATTTTTACGAGATGTTAGAGCCTGCGAGCCATTTCAAACAAATGCCGAGAGTAATTGGTGCAAGGCATTTGTAACCACTGATAACAAAAACGGCCACCGGAATTTTAAGTAATGTAATTTGCAATCAGTATTTTGTTTTTTCTTGTCTGTTATATTAGGCCAGTCTCAGTGGAGGTTTTATGGGGAGTTTCATGGTATTAAATGTGCTGATATGACATAGAAGAGAGAAGCAAGAGTTTCATGTGACGTGAGAGGAGTTTCATCATCATAAAACTCATTTGGCACAGTTATCTAGTTTCTGTTCTAGGTAACCGTGTAGTGAAACTGTGCACTGAGACTAGCCTAAAAGAGAGAAAAATCCAAGCTACTTATATGAATACAAATATTTAAAACAACCACTGATTATTGGTGTACTTGCAACTGAACACTATAGTATTGCTTAGACGGCGGATAATTGAGTTGATCGTGAAAGTTTAAGGACTGTAATGATCGTTTTGTAGTTTAGGGACGAAGTGATCCTCAGATGATAGTTGATATCAAGATATGCTATTGAGCCAAGTATGCTTGTCTCTTTGTCAACTTGTCGTAATTTGTGATGTCAAAGTGAAAGCATTAGAGCGATCAAAACCAAATACTAACAAGCATTAAGGTGTGTTTGGTTGGGTTGTGGCTTTAAAAAAAATCTGTTGTGGGCTGTGGCTTTACGAAAAGTTGCTTTGCTAAAGCTGTTGTGGGATGGATGGAAGCCTGTTTGGTTCAGCTGTCGTGGCTTTTAGAAAAAGATGCCTCACTTCCAAGTGGGCCCCACAGTGCCTTGGGCCCGGCGTGGGGGACTCTCTCTCACCGCGCCTTGGGCCCGGCCCGTCAGTGCCTCTGCTCTTTCCCCTCCTCTGCTCAGAGATCTGCTCGCGACGGAGCGCCGCCACCGCCGCCCAGCTTCGCATCCGCGCCCACGCTTGCGCCCGCCCGTCACCACCCCCTCCGCAAGCGCGTGGGAGCTCTGCCGCCAAATCCCGGTCGAGCGCGTGGGAACGTGTAGTGGAGTGCCATGGACGTGTAGTGGAGCGAGGCGATGACGTAGAAGCCACCGCCGCCGCCGGAGGAGGGCAGGGTAGTGGGCTGGCCATTGTCAAGCTTGGGATCGCGGCGGCAGCGCAGGATGCCGACATTGCATTCTTGGAAGATGCGGGAGGGGCCCGGGTGCTTGAGCAGCTTCAGCGACGGCCGCCCCCGCTGGGCCTGGTAGACGAAGTAGTCGAAGCTGTCGCGCTTGGCGATGGCGTGCCCAGGGCCCACGATGATGCAGAGGAGCACGACGTCGTCCTCCACGACCAGGACGACGGGCTCCGCGGCGAAGGCGCCGGGATTGAGGTCAGGGCAGGAGACGGAGAAGTGGAGGAGGCGCGGCGGGTGAGCTCGCCCTCCTTGGGGACAACCGACGAGCGTCGGGGATGACCGGCGGGCGTCGGGACGGCGGTTGGTGGGCCTCGGGTGGCGCCGGTGGTCGGAGGGCCGCGAGGGCGGCTTCGGGGCGTCGGGGTGGTCCGTGGGGGCGGCGGGGCCCGCCGGCGCTCCTTGGGGCGGCGGCCGGTGGGCCTTTAGCGGCGGGGATGGCCGGCAAGCGTCCTTGGAAGGAGGAGGAGGAGAGAGGGGGACGTCGCATCCGCGCGACGGGGCGGCGGAGGCGAGGCGCGGCAGAGGCGGGGGCGACGAGCGGGGGCGGGGCGGGGATCGGCGGAAAAAAAACAAGGGAACCGTTTTTTAAACTAGTGGCATGGTGGGTAATTTTATGACCCAAAAGTAAGTGAAAGCAGGATCTGAGCTGCTTTCAAACTTGTACTAGATAAAAGTTGTTTTTGGCTGTGACTTTAGATGACAGCCAAGCCCTTTGATTGGGCTTTTGGCTTTTTTGAAAGCTAAAGAAGGTTGAAACCCAACCAAACACACGTTTAGTCCTCCGATGAAATTGTGGCCGCCGGCACACATGAGTGTGACAGTTTCCGCGTGAGAGCTTGGCACGGCGACAAGAGCACCACATGCCCAAACCCTGTCACAGCTGAAGTATCCACAGTGACCATACCGAACAATGGATGCAACTAAACACTACTACTTATCTGAGGCGATATGCATGTCACTATCAAAATGAGAAATAAAAACTATGAACGTATCCCAGTTCCTCAGTAAGATGAGCTAAGATCTGAGCCACCTGTTGTGTGCATCTTGTTTCTCAAGCTATTTTTAAAACTAATATAAGGCCTTGTTCACAGTAACGAGGATCTTGTTCTCCTTCTCCAGATAGGATTTCGGCACACGAACAGATCTGGGGTCATATGGTATCCCATTAGAGAGCGTCGTGCTTGGCACCTGGAAATCTAAACACTGGACATGATGAAACGAACTGTTCTCCCTATAGTTAAAGGTCACAACACACCAGAATTTTGGCTCGGTGTCATGGGGCTGTACACAGAACACTGAGATGCATATGATGACAAAGCAGCCAACCAGCCCAAGCACAATGTTGAGCAGGAACAATGGCCCATCCTCGCCGGAGAGGACATGTACCCCTTCCTTCACGTCGGTAAGAAAGGACCAGCCATATCTGAACTTGGTGCAGGGCCACCCGTGCTCAGTGACCAAATGGCCGAGGAGCAATCCGGTTGATCCAGTAAAGACGCAACCAAAGTTAGGGCAAAAGCACGGCGTATGCGGGCATATCACCGCGTGATCTTCCTTTTGGTAGTTGCTTGTGTTCACGGTGCATCCGTACTTGGCGTTGGAGCAAGGAACTTGGATAGATGCAAGGATGTTTTCGATCCCATAGCAGCGATTGTAGTCACCTTTTCGAGAGCAGTAGTGGCATTTGTTCGTTTTGGGGAGCTTGCCAAGGCAGGATGAACATATTAGGTGCCCCACAGCACACTGATAAACAGAGATAAAACAGTATGAGCATAATATATGGTTAGTCGACTTAAATGGTATGTAATACTGTAGCAACGGATAAATATGAAGTTGTGGATTTAATAAGAAAACAGTAGTGCATCATACAATTTGAGTTGCTTGGAACTGGATGCCCGTATATTGCAATAAAACTTTTATAAATTGTATTTGATTGTTGTCCGTTCACTCATAGGTAAGAACATACTGGAGAGGCAAAACGCAAATCAATAGGAAGACACTCTCATTTGTTATTGTTCAGGTCATGATTGGTAAATTTGTTTAAAACATTACTTCTATTTTCGCTACAGAGGGCATCTATATTTCTAAGTATGATGCATGACTAGTTCCTTCAAACATAGAGTTCATCGAGGGTGATGCTTAGGCATATGGAGAGGGCAGTGTAGGCGCTTGGAGAAGGCGGCAACACTCGATGTGAGGTTAGTGAAGTGGTGGGACGCATGCAGAGAGGATTGTGGGACTTCTTGCTGGTCGTGGCATGTCAGGAACGGCCGAGGTAAAGGGCTAGGGGGTCAATACCCACACCCGAGGGTGGCTCAATATATATTTGTTTGTTGAATGGTCAACGAGTCAAGTTTAAGAGTCAAGATCAACGGAAATAGCAACAACTCCAACCCACTTCTCATCTGCCCTAGTGGCGGAACTGCGGGTAGCCGGCAGGGGCCATGGCCACCCCCAACAAAATAAAAATTTTATACTACTACTACTTCTACTCAAACCAATATAAGCAATATCTATTTCACTAATTCATATCCCTCAATTTCCTAAACTTTCCCTTATTTAGTTTATTGTCTTATAATAGTATATAATTTTTTGATGAAATTATGTCAAACTTTTATAGGAAACCAAAGGTAAAACTTAAAAGAAAGACACATTATTCTTTCCAAGAAAAGGCAACTAAGAAGCGAGATGTGATGTTAATATGGTTGATCAAAATCCTCAAGTAGATTAAAATGAATTAGAATTGCATACTAAAATTCAAATGGACATGTAAGATATATGGATCATTTTTAAAAACTATTTGTTTTTTTTGCATTATCGTTGCTTAAGTAATTACTATATAGTCATGGCTAGCTACTGTATACTTATGTCCACAATAAAAAATTGAGGTGAATTACCAAATTTCCGAAGCTACAAATATTTATCTTGCATGTTGGCCCCATTTAATTTTTCGCCAGTTCCGCCACTGAGATCTGCCCTCCTACTATTGATTTAGGAGAGAGAAAGCAAAAAAAAACAGCTCCAACCAACCTCCTATCTTATTTCTAACTTTGGGAGAAGCAACCTCACTCTCCTAAATCTGAGAGCCCCTATCAGCATAGAAGCAACATGACCACTTTAAATGAATAAAATATATGAGAATGGTATATAGGGGGTGCAAATATGAGAGATCTGTTGGAGATGATTGTGAAGTAGGAGAGAGAAAATAGATGAGAGACTCTCATACAAGTGAAGTAGGGGGCAAAAATAGGAGTTGGGTTGGAGTTGCTAATAAGCAGTGGCGAATCTACAGGGGGGGCTGGGGGGGGGGGGGGGGGCTCCAGCCCCCCCTACTGCCCAAAACGCCATGGAGCCCCCCCACAGCCCCCCCTAAACTTTTGGTGGCCATTGATGAAGGATTTGGAGGGAGTAAGGAAGAACAATGTCACCAGCCCCCCTGCCTTGTGTTCCTAGCTTCGCCCCTGCTAATAAGCACATCACACATCACTTTCCAAATAAAAAATGCATTGAAAAAAGGACTCGTTGCTTGATCAAATTACATTAGTTAGAGTTATATACAGTTTGACTAAAAAAGAATCGGATACAGTTGGATTGTAGAGTCAGTGCATAAATCAAAGAGAGAGACCTTTACCTTGATCATATCGTTATATATCTTGCTACTACTTGGGAAGTACGAAACCAAATCTAGCCCTAAAATTCAACGTTTCAATGAGCTCATTGCTTGAATTTAATTTTTACCATCAACATGATGAGATTGCGAACCTTTGAAGAAGAACAATAAACTAAGAAGAAAGCCTCGTGATTTAGCGGACGAACACGAATATCACCTGGAATATTGGAGGCCGCATGGGTTCCCAGCAGACGGGGCAGTTGAGGGCATCCAGCTCCACGGTGACGCTGGTGGCGTCGCCATTCATCGTGCGGCGGCTGCCCTCTTCTACCACCTCTCGCTGACGTTCCTCGCTTCGATTCTCTATGGAGTTGGTGTCGCTCGTCTCCCAGCTGCTCCGCACGAACTGCATCAATCTGTTCATAGGGACGGGGGGTGAGATCGATGAGTGCAAGATCTGGCCGACCCTCTTCTCGTTACTTTATTTTGGAAGCAAATTTCGCCTTTTATGGCTTCTGAGGATTAAGAAAGACGACTTCGAGATTGTTGCTGGGAGGGATTCGTTTCCATATAAAGTTGGACTCTATCTCCATGACTCAACATGCAAAACTTTCGAGGCCCACGAGAACTCACAATTTTTATCGGACTCTTTAGTCACATTTTTGAAGAAATAATAAAACGTTACGCCTCATCACGATAAAAAACGCGATTACGTGGAATCGTCGAGTTCGTAACTAATACGTCTCTGACAAACTATCATTATATAATCTTATTTTCTATTATAAACGTGTGTTTCTATTAAACGTGTGTGTTGCACGTGAGTTCTTGCTAGTAGGAAGGTAAATCGGACAGAGTGAAAATAGCGTATATATCGAGATATTTGTGTTTTTGCTACTCCACAAGATGAGCTTCCATAATTTACTGCTCTTACCTGTATGTTGATTTGCGTCGATAATTTGTCCATGTAATCTGTAGAGGTGCCATAAGAAACCGGATCACATACACACTAGATAGTACCACATCTCTAAATAGTGTCTTGTACGTGCCAGCCTAAAAATCAAGGGGGTCTATAAATTCATAATTTGGACATTACAACACCACCCATCTTATATGACCTGTGCAATCTCTATAATGACTGCAACTTTGGCGGACACAGGATCTTGGGCGTCCAAAACGAATCCAAGAGCCAAAGCATGGAAGCTCAGACCCCCTCAACTGTTCAATGGACTTGCGTTTGCATCCTACCTTGGCACTGGTTGAAGGGAAAAAGGCAAGAACTTGGCGCCATTTTCTTCTTTCCGGAGAGTAAAGCGGAGGGAAACACAAGGAAAGCTGGCGAGCTACCGTGCCATGGAACCACCAGCGCCACCGCCTTCACATACGCGCCTTGCCAGACCTTCTTCTCCATCGATCACAGCGATCATGGTTCCTCTAGCGCCTCTTCCTGCAACTCGTGGAAACACCAGTGCCGCAGCTCACTATGTACGCGCGCGCCGGATTCATTTTGTATAGCCAGCAAATGGATTTAAATTTACATGTTGCTCTCGACGTATGGAACACTGCAGCAAATTCTATGCATCAAATATCTTGCTTGCCACTAAACCTTTATATATGACGGGTTTAAGGAAGATAGACTGGAATTTTTACACCATAAAACGAGATTTTTTTTTCGTTTGGGATCCTCCGTAATTAAAAATGTGTCACAAGATAGGCACCGAGAAGATAAGTAGTTGGAAAATGCAACTTTGCAAGGACAGTACCTTTTGTTTGTACTAGGCTATCACATCACCGTTGTTGATCCTTGTAATATATCGTGTTGGGACTTCGTTGCTGAGGGATTTTTTTTTTCTTTTGTACCCATCGCTGAAGGGTGTGTTCTGTCTGGAATATGAATGGCTTGTGGAAGACGGTGGTCATTGACTCATTGTCTTTGCATATCAAGACCAAGACACGTATGGTTGAATAGGCCGTGTGGCACCATCCTGGTCATGTAATTCTGCTCTTCAATTTAGTCCTTTTTTTTATGAAAGACCAGACACAGACGTAAATTTTATTCTTATGAGCACCTTTAAAAATTTACGTTAATAGATGTCGAGATAAATAAAGTCATGTTGCAGTAAACAAAAGCGATCATCGGTCTGCACCTTCGCCCCTCATTTCCAATCCATGAAACAGGATCTCTGGACTGCACCTATCCACCTCTGCATACCGCCAACACGTACTTCACTGGACAGTTAGGCAATATGGTCACAGGGACCAGCGGTGGTTCTGGCGTTCTGCAGTTCTGCCGTTGAATACATTTGAATAAATTAGCATTTGTCATGCGGTAGAGAAGTTAATAACACAAGATAAAAACTGGTTATACACTACTACATTAACATTTTTAGTGTTGGGTCCAAACTCCCCATCAATGCTTGTTTTTGAGGGAGGGTGGTGCTGAAATAGTGAAAGTGATAATAGTATCGGTTTGAACACCGATACTGAAAATCGGTAGTGATAATCGACTTATCTGCCAGTTCAAACCGGTAGTGAAAATGACGTTATCTGCCGGTTCAAACTAGAAACCGGAAAATGATGTTATCGGTTCGTGCTTTGAACTGACAGATGTGAATTTCAAAATTAAAAATAGTAATTCTACACTATTTTGATAGCATAATAATGTACAAATATCGCATGGCCACAATACGTATCACTAGCACAGTACATTAAGTATATTATAAGTCATTCAATCAAGTTCATATTTAGATATTATAAGTCATTCAATCAAGTTCATATTTAGATATTCTTTCATGTGTGTAGTTAATAAAACCGTATGAGGCCTGCATTATTTTTAGAATTGTAGGGCACTCGGCGATAATGAGCCTGGACGCCTCCAATCTACGGCTTACGTATGGTGCTATCCAATAGCTAGATAGCCAATGCCAATGGCTACAATGGTAGAAAGCATATCTTTCGGCTTAAGCATCGATCTCGAACAAAGTCGTGTTCGTCTATCTACAGCTATACGGCTATTTGACTATCCCCGGTCGCATCTATCTCTCGCAAACCCTGTCAATTGATACACTATAGATAATCTTAGATGTAAACTATTGAAAAAATCGGCTTTAATATAAGCTTTAAATAACATGTACACTCTTATAGATACTATATATATATAACTATCTCAAAATCCTCTTAGTCAACCCCGGACCATGTCCCTGCATGCCAACCTTGCTCTATCGGATTCGCAGCAATTAAAGGCCGAGTTAGTCAATCCATGCATACCTGCATGGCTATCACGCAGCCCTCCCCTTAGGCGCAGTATATAAACACAGGCACATCAGGCATCTCTTCCTATCAAACGTAAGTGTGCCCAACACCAGAGTATCGGGCACTCTAGTGAGCTAGAGCGACCGTCGCCATGACGAAGCTGAAAGGAGTGAGGCTCCTGGGTCTCCGAGATCCGCCACCCACTCCTGTAAAGTTCTTACACTTGATACACACAACCATGCACTGAAACATTTCCATTGTGCAGTTGTGCTGGTGCACTTTTTCTAGCTTGTCTTCCATGACTTGCATCTGAAGTTCTGAACACTGTTGTGTTGTGTTGCTTCATCTGTGGCTGTGGCGATGCAGGAAGAAGAGGATCTGGCTGGGCTCGTACACGACGGCGGAGGAGGCGGCGCGGGCGTACGACGAGGCGGCGCGCATGATGAGCGGGCCGGCGGCGCACACCAACTTCCCCCTGGGCGGCAGCGGCAGCACCGGCGGCGGCGCGCTCACCCCGGAGCTGCGCGCCAAGGTGGAGAAATGCTGCAGTGAATCGTCCAAGGCGGCGGCGCAGTACGGCGGCGCGAACGCATCAGGGGCTACAGCAGCGCGCCACGGCGGCGGCCCGCATGAGCAGAACGTGAATGCCGAGGTTGGCGAGCCCATGGATGCGTACATGATCGAGGAGATGATCAGGGAGCTCACCTACTATGGCACCATGGAGATACATCTCCCCTCCAGCTCCTCCAGCGCCGCCTCCGACTAGGCGATTAGATGACTGACTGACTGACTGACTGACTGATCGATCAGCTAGCAGAGTAGCCGCTGCAGTCGTCGTCGTCGTCATCTTTTTTATATTAAATTAAAAAAGAAAAAAGACACCCAGAAAAGTGTCTCATACAGTATATTATCCGAACAATATGTAAGCTTCTATCAAAGAAAATTTGGCAGAATTTATCAAGGTAAAAAAAGTAATATGCAGTGCAACTTAACACAAATGGATAAATGGCATTCAAGCCGTTGTTTTCTTAGGCACATTAGCCGTCCATTAGGGAGCGGGGGTTCACTGAATCAGATCAGCACCGAGCTAGCAGTCGATCGAGCACGCCGGATCAGACAGCCACCGGCCCATTCACTTTCTTGATGGTGACTCTGAGCGATCCTCCGCTCCTGGCTAGCCGGCTAGAAGGATCGGGCACCACGAACGGGAAGCTCCCCGCGTCCGACGGCATCCCGTCGGAGAGGTTGGTGCTCCTGATGCGCGGGTCGGAGAAGAAGAGCTGCCCGCCGTGCGTCGCGTTGTAGGTATAGTGCAGGTAGCAGAAGAACCGGGGCCGCGCGGCGTGGTGCGGCTCCACGCAGACCACGGAGACGGCGAGCCCCAGCGGCGGCGCCGGGCGCATCACGAGCAGGAAGAACACGCGCCGGTCGGCGTCGTCGGCGTCCTCGTCGTCGACGTTGCGGAGGACGCGCGCGCCGGGCACCATCGCCGGCACGTCGAGCGGCCTGTCGAAGCGGAACACGGAGCAGGGCCAGTCGTGGAGGGAGACGAGGTGGCCGAGGAGGAGCGGCGGCGGCGCCCCGGCGAAGCCGCAGCCGGGCTCCGGGCAGAAGCACGGCGCGTGCGGGCACGCGGCCTCGTGCGCCTCCTTGTCGTGGTAGGCCATCCGGGCGGCGCAGCCGCTGCCGGCGTGGGCGCAGGGGACGCGGAGGGACTCGAGGACGTGCTCCAGCGCGAAGCAGCGGTTGTAGCAGGCGACGGCGGGGCCGGCGGCGCACATGTGGCACTTGTCCCCCGGGAGCTTGGGGTGGCAGCACGAGCAGACCACGTGACCGAAGGCACACTGCAAAAGTTGCGCATACGGATCCAGAGACGATTCGAGATCATGTATACTGTATACTCCCTCTATTTAGAAATACAAGACATTATGGATTTTATGTATACAGAGCAGAAACTTTACACCTAGACATAATACATACGTATCTAGGTGCATAACTTATACTATGTATCGAGAAAAACTAGAATGCCGTGTATTCCAAAACGAAGAGAGTAGTTTCTAGAAATCGATGATAATTAAGTTTCTCAGGGTAATATACGTACCTGAAATACAGGAGGCTTCAGGGGAGAGTAGCAGATGGTGCAGTTTAGAACCTCGAGCCCGAGGTCAACGGCGGTGGCCGGCGGCGGCTTCCTCCGCTTGGAGCTTCTGCTGGCGGCCTCATCTTTGTCTTGCTCGCGCCGCTCCCGTCCTCTTCTAGTGGTATCCTTCTTCCTCCCCATCCTCCGCGCACATATATTGCCTCCAGGCTTCGATCTGGCAGTGATCACTCGATCGATCCAGCGGCGACGACTCGTTGAGATTAGGACCTCAGCTAGAGTCCCTCCAAGACAAAAGTTATGTACAAGAACACATCAGGCTCAGTGCACAGCCGGCGTTTGGAAAACCCAAAATCAGAATCGAGAGGACTCTCGATTTAGCATCGCGAGAGCCCCTTATTTGGCAAGGAGAGGGATATCGAAAGAACAAAACAAAGAACAAAAAGGAAGAGGTCACAAACCAAATCAAGAAAATAATGAATTCAAAGCTCCAACTCTAGTGACCCCTCTTCTTGCCCGGTGACCCCCTTGTTCTTCTCCGGTGAGCACTTCGGGGACCTCTTCTTCTCCGGTGAACTCCGGCCTAGGTTAGGGTTTGGGGTTAGGGCTACGAGTTTGGGGTTTGGAGGCGATTGGTGGCTATCGGATCTAGAGGGATGGCTTGGGGGGCTGGGACACTGGCGGTGGTGGTGGGTGCTGAGCGGGACGGTGAGGCGGCGGTGGCGCCGCCCGCCGCGATGGTGGAGGGGGCGGTTGCCAGGGACAACGGAGGTGGGGCGCCGCCGGAGTAGGGAACGGCGAGGGTGAGAATGGCGAGATCTGGATCGAGTGGTAGGGGAGGGCGGCTCTTAAATGCTTTCTTTTTTTATTGGGGAGTAGCAAGCGTATAACAGGAGGGGTGGCCGGGGAGGGGATCTCAATGGAAGGCAACAAGAAACTTCTTTGTGTGTAGTTGCCTCCTTTGAAAAAGGACATCTTTTGCTTTTCAGTTGTCCAAATTAGAGAAAGGACACAGACACACGTGGTTATTGTACGCCCCTTTGATGTCCAGCAAGATAGATAGTGACACAATGCCCATGTAAAAGCGCCCTATGCAATACATGACGCTCATATTTTTGGTATAAAAACTGCCGCTCAAGGCCTTGAATTTTATACCAAGGGCCAACATGATTATTATTGGCATCTGAATTTTATTTTAAGAAAAAGTATCCTGCTTAGAAAACGTAATTTTTTCATATATTTATATTAGAGTGAAATGCGTCAAAAGGTTCATCATTTTATAACCAGTGTCACTTAGGTCCATGAACTCCAAAAATATATTTTTATGTCCATAAAATTTTAAAGTTGGTCTCTTCAGGTCCATATCCCACCACGTAGGCACCTAATCATCATATGGCACGTTAATTGAATCTCCTCTCTCAACCTTTATTTTCTTAGCCTCTCAGATTTATATGAGCGTAAATCCTGGGTGACCTACTCATGTTTGCACACTGTCGCTGGCCAAGGCGGCTGGCGAGATCTCCACGGTAGCGATGAAGTCTTTGACTGCTCAATCTAGGGTGACCTTACCGGCGAGGCTTGGCCGGGTCATTGTACGGGAGAGGATGGTGGAGTTAGGAGTCCCTCTTAGACAAAAGTTCTATACAAGCACACAACACGCTTGGTGTAGAGTGGCTTTTGAAAAAGGACGTGCCTTGTAGTTTCCACAACTACACAAGGACATAGACACACACGGTTATCATTAGTCTCCTTGTGGAACAAAATTACGGAAGGCTAGTAAATGTCGGGCAAGCAGGTGACACAATATACCTAGGAGAAGTATATATATATGACCAAGGCGCCAACGAGCTCACCGCCGTTGACTAGCGTTGACATGGACATTAAGGTGAAAGGGCCTCACTACTATAAGAGCAACTCCAGCAGATGCCTCTATATGGACCTCTACTCTAAAATTTGGAGGCTTGGAGCAAAAATACAACTACAGCATGACGAGCCTGCATTTTGCATAGGCCTTCAAATCTCCCCTCCAAGCCTCCATTTCTAAAGGCCCTCCAATTCCCCCTCCAACATTGAGCCTCTCCAAGCATGCGGCTGATAGGTGGGCCCATGGAGAAATAGAGGCCCGAGTCCACTGGAGTTGAGTGTTTATTTTGGGCCTCTATTTTTTAGAGATGGACCTGCAAATGAGTTTTGGAGGCCTCAATTTGAAGGGCTCCACTGGAGTTGCTCTAAGGAGCCTTATTTTATTGGAACTCATGTTACAACCGTTGAAGCCGGTGTGACAGTGAACATGACAACAGCACTTGCGGTGGCGATGGTGAGAAGGCGGGGACCTCTAGATCCAAAGCCCACCCAAGACCCATCTGGACACAACTGAGAAACATGTTAACTAATATATGTACAGGTGGCTCTCTCCTTCCGGCCGCCGACAAGAACGCTGGAGATGGAAGAGGGTCGGGCTGCACTTGATTAGGATCGAGGCTCTAGAAAATTGTTTTACAGTTCGAAGCTTAGAGCGTATTCAAGAATCAAGATGCATGCATGTGACTACTGCAACCAGCAATGGCAATGTACAACGTGACCGTACCTTAGCCACAATGGAAGTCGCAGCGGCGCACCGGGCAGAACACCGGCGCGTACTGGCAGACGCGCTCGTGGCCGTCCTCCATGTCGCGCCGCGGGAGGAAGGACGGGCAGCCGAACTCGTAGTTGGGGCACGCGAACCGGACGGACCGGAGCCAGCCGGCCACGGCGCGGCTGGCGCCGTACTCCGTCGAGCCGCAGTGCGTGCACCGGTGGTGGTCTCCCTCGCCGCCGCCGGCGTTGCCGGAGCCGTGGCAGCTCGCGCATGTCACGTGCCCCTCGACGCACTGCAAATAATAATCAACGACGACGACATGAGAGGAGATCGAGCAGGTTGAGGAAATCTAGGAGTTTATTACTGTTTACAGATGGGTTGTTTGGATCAATGGATCACCTCGTAGACGGGAGGGCCGGGGAGAGCAGGCTGTGGCACCGGGCGCACTTGAACAGATCGTCGGAGCGGTTGATGCGCACGTAGAAGCCGTCGTCTTCGTCCGGCGACATGTACATTTCGTCGTCCGCCGGCCGAGGCGGGCAGCACCCCCTGTCCTCGCACTCCTCGCTGCGGGTTCGTCTCCGGCTCCGGCAACTCCTAGGCGCGGCGCGACGTCGTCCGCCGGGGCTGCGGCTGCGGCGCTCTGGCTCGTCCTCGTCGCGGTAACTGTTGGAACGTGCACGCCGGCGACGCGCCGTAGGGCTAGGGGTGCGGCTGCGGCTGCGGCTGCGGCGGTCTGGTTCGTCGACGTCGTTGGAACGCGAACGGCGGCGGCGCCTGGGGCTAGGGCTGCGGCTGCTGCTTCGCTCCGATTCGTCCTCGACCACGCCGCGGTAGCTGTTTGAGCGCGCGCGGCGGCGCCTGCTGGGGCTAGGGCTGCGGCTGCGGCTGCGGCGATCTACGTCGGCGTCGGAGTAGCGGTTGGGACGCGCACGTCTACGGCTGGGGTTGGGGCTGCGGCCATCGCCGTCCTCGTCGCTGGAGATCCAACAGTTACGCCGCGCCACGTACGACGGCGACCTGAGCACGCCGCGCTTCGCCTTCCCACGCCTGCGCCGCCAGTCCGCGTCCGAGCTCCTGCGCGAGGCGGGGACGGGCCACCGGCCCTCGCCGTCGCTGCTCATCGATCTCGGCGTGCTGACGCGGTTTTTTTTTTAGATTTGTTGAAAGCTTTGATGCATTGGACGAAAGATGTCGCCGGGGCATGAAGGTTTTATAGCCGGGTTTCTGGAGACGGCAGATTGGTTTGTTGGAGGAGATCGTGGCGGATAAGATAAGTACTCCTGAATTTCCGGAAGGATTACATCCTGGACTTTTTTCCCGTGTCACCAAGGACTCTGCTTGTTCGTCTTTTCGCAAAAAAGAAAAAAGACTTGTTCGGTGGTACATATTACTGGTGGAGTAGTTGTAATTTGAACAATCACATTCACTAGCAGAAGATTATGGTACTGGGGTAGTGGTATACCGTTGCAAACCACGCAATGGCACAAGCTACGACGTTTTTTAGATAATAAAGGATATAAATCCAAACTCTATATCCATATAATTGGGTATATGTAGCCAAAAAAACATGGGTATTTCGGCTCTAACCCTCAATACACACAAACTCAAAACATCAAGAAAAAAACTAAAGGCTAAGCGGAAAAATAAAGACTGAGCTTCGATCTTCTTCCACGTCTTTGCTTTAAACTTGAGTTGTCCGCGCGGAGTAATAATCATTCGCATCTCTTGTTTACTTAGAAACATTTGATGACATAATTGTCAATTCTGACCGCGACGCCAAGCCCGATCAAACTTAGCGGTCTCACCAACGGCACCGCAGGGCTCAACCCCTCTAAAGCGAAGCCCCAAGGGGAAGCGACATCAAAATGTCACCGTTGCTAGAACCAACGTAGAAGGGCACTAATGCACCACGGCCATGGCCGCAGACCACCGTCGGAGCATCACGCTCAAGAAGAAGAGAATGGAAGGGGAGACAGGGAGGGAGGATGTTGTGGATGGACGCCGGCTTCAGCATCGCCACGGGCAGCCGCTACCGCGCGTGCAGGCGGCGGACGGGGAAGGGAGCTCGGGGGTGGTTTTTTTGGCGGCGGAGGAGACGCCCCTCCAGTCGGCTCTTTGAGCGACGCACAAGCTACGATGTATCAGGTAGAAACCTTTCATCAGTTCAATTAAGCACTGAAAATCTATTACATATTTTGGGAAGAACATGAGCACACGACAATACTGCGCAGCACACATAGTTGACAGCAAATAGAGCGGGTGGAGCTAGGGCCCGTGCTGGGCGTGCTGCAGCACGGGTCCAATATTGTTTATGTTTAGTAAATACATGTAGATTTAGGTCTGAGTAAATTTTAGAAATGAAAAAAGTCCAGATCACCCCCTCACCTATAAGGGTTGGACTATATAATCCCTCAACCTATGAAACGGTCATATCACCCCTTTCAAAACTGGTCAAATTACCCCCTACAACAATTTTAAAAAATCATAGTAAATCACAAAAAATCATAAAATAGAAAATTCAATTGTGTTGGACTCCAAATAAGTATACCTACACAGTCCCTTTAGCACCGGGTCGTATTTACCACCGGGTCGTATTTACCAGCCGATGCTAAAAAACCTTTAGCACCGGATCGTAATATCAACTGGTGCTAAAGTCACCAACCGATGCTAAAGGTGACTTTTAACACTGGTTGGTGTTCTCAACCGGTGCTAAATGGTCCCTGAGGGCACCCAATTTTGCACCCGGTGTTAATGTTGCGTTAGCACCTAATATAGAGTGCGCCGAGACATGTGAGGGGGTCTCTACTACCACTCACGAGACAAACATCCAAATAGTCTCGATTTTATTTACAATCCAAATTTACAGACCATAATCTAAATTTCTGTAATCTAGGGTGGATCAAAGACTCCATACTACGTCACGCATTCACGCATCATGCACTCACACTCAAGTAATAAAATAATCTATTTATCTATCTATATCTATACTAAAAGGATCCTAGAGAATTGAAAACATGTCCTACCAAAAAATTCACCCCCCACCCTCTCATAGAGGACCCACCTGTTGGGCTTTGGTGGGAGGGAAAAACTAGAGAGCATCAAAAAATTTACATGTTCCAGCCTCTTTTAGTTGTTTTTCCGCTCAACTTTTTTCACCCAAAAAAGGATCCACCTAAATATACCCACATTTGTACCCACATCTATACACAATTATCCCGTATTACTAATAGACAATAAATCGAAGAGTTTTTCTTCATATAAATAAATGTCAACTATTGAGTTTTGAGAATACATAAAGCTTTGCTTTCTATGCATGAGAGAGCAAATATAAAGTATTTTTAAAAGCGCTTCGCACGGCTGGTCTTTTACTAAAGTAACACTGTTTTGGTACCTACATGTCATCAATAATAAACGTGCGTGGTACATGAATTGAGACAAATTGCAACTATATTTTATATGTTATATTTGATTTATTTTATACATGTGTGCACGCACATGTGCCTTTGCTAGTCATATTAAACTTTTCATCTAATGATAAACATATAATAAACTACCATAAATAGTTAGCGTAGATAGAGTAAATAAAGCGGCAAATCTATCAACTTCGGTGCAGAAATGCAAAAGAAATGTCCGGTGCGGCCTCTACTACATGCTTGCAAATGCTTGGGAAGCTAATCTACTACTGTACCAGGGTAGGTACACCGTTAAGACGGGTGAGTCTTCTCTGAGCCCACACGCAGCGAGAGCAAGTGCCTCTGTCGGACATGGATGGTGACGGAGACCCTACCGGAGGGGCTCCAGTGCGCGTCCGGCACGAACAGAAAACCCTCGGTCGGGTGCTGCCCCGCCCACCGGCGGGTGCACGTCACGGGCCCCGACGCCGACAGCGAGACGCCGCCGGGTTCGCCGCCGGCGCGGACCTCCATCGTGTACGCCAGCGCCCGGCCGTCCACGCCGGGGCTCGGGCCGACGCAGACCACCGACAGCGACCGCCCCGACGGCACGTCCCCGCCGTTGAGCAGCAGGAACACGCGCGCGTCCACGTCGTGCAGGAGCACCCGGAACAGCATGCTCCGGTGGAGCGTCACCTGCGTGGACACGGCGAAGCTGACCACGGCCGCGTCGCCGCCGCCGACGCCGCCGGAGGCGGCGGCGTGCGCGTCCCGGACGTGGTCGTGGAGGAGCGGGCCGGAGCCGGAGAAGGCGCAGCCCGGGAACGGGCACACGCACGGCGCGTGCTGGCAGGAGGAGGCCTCGTGGACCCGCTTGCCGGCGAACCTGAGGCGCTCCGCGCAGCCGTGGCCGGCGAAGGCGCAGGGGACCTCCATGGCCGCGATGGCGTTCTCCAGCGGGCGGCACCGGATGTCGCCGATGGGCGCGCGGCAGGACGAGCATGTCCCGCTCAGGCGCGCGCAGCACCTCCCGCACGCGGCGTGCCCGTTCTTGCACTGGTCAACCAACGCGAAATTAGCAGGTTATTTATGCAGGTGGAGTACAGACTACGGATAGTAAAATCTGCAGGTTTGTGATGAGTGATGACGAACTTGCCTGGAAGATGGATGCCTCGAACGGGGAGAAGCAGAGCGGGCACTCTAGAGCGTCAAGGTTGAGGCTGACGTGCAGGATCTTGGGGTCATTGGCTTCGTCTTGCTGTTGCTTCTGTTTGTTGGGCGCGGCGGCTTTCCAGATTGTCCTCGGCTTCTTGGGCGCGCCGTAATCCATGGCCTCGGCCCCGCTCTTTTTCTCCATCACTGCTGGTGCTGGCTCTTACCGACGCTGGGAAAGACGACCGGGCGACGGCGGCGCTCGAGCGAAGGGGAGTGCCTGCCGGAGTGGCGTTGGAAGATTGGTGCGACAGAACGCGCGTCCCCATTATATAGAGAGGAGATGGAGATGGTTTTCGGAGGGCGTCGTGGAACGTGGGGAGGAGCGGTTGCGGTGCCACTTCCATGAGCGGTTGCGGCAGCGATTTTGTAAGCGGTTGGCGGTTGCCGGCTTGCCGCGCGGCTGGACGGAGGGGATGGCGGCGAGGGGTGGAGTGGTGGGGTCCGCGCGCCAGTGACCCAATCACCCAGTGAGGGAGGGAGAGGAGAACGGGGGCCTCCTGTATAACTTCCGGACTTGGTAGCTTTGAAGCCCATGTAAAGCCCATATATCCACCACGGTAGCTTTTAAGTCCACATTGATAGTTATTTTATTAGGTAATGATTCACAGATTAATATGCTCTCGAACACAGCACATGTGTAGCTTTATTTGTTCCTAGCACATGCGGCGGTAGAGACAACACATATATTTTTTCTTTTTATACGCTTCTAATTATCTCTAGGTGCTAGCTAATTATATACAATAACATACGCAATATTATAGTCAACATTTAAAACAATGATTCAAGATTATACCATTTTAGTATTTTTTACATAGAGTGTCAAATTAATGTAGTCAACATTTGTAAACACTAAGTTCAACATTTTTGTAAATTTAGTTCAACAATTTAGATAAGCTAGATCAACATTTTGTGTGGAAATGTTGAAGCAATATATCTAAGATGTTGACATAGTTATTCAAATTGTTGAGATAGCACAATAGAAATGTTGATTTTAAAATATACTCATATAAAATAAAAATATACTCATATTGGATCTTATTTTGTTGCATTAATTCCAAATAACATGGTGGTTCAAGCGGATTTGAAAAAAGATTAACGGTCTAGGAGAAAATTGCATCTAAAGTTTGAAACTCAAAAAGATTCTTGATGAGGACATCAGTCGATTGCTTTGTTGTTTAAGCACGGAAGTACATCCATATTGCATGACCACAACCAGCAATGCCACCAGAGCAAGTCGAGGACGACTTGCAGCCAAGAAGGGGAGAATGATGAGGACATCACCGGCTTAGATACGACCATATTAATGGCTTGCAAACCAAAGGTGAATCAATCCTATATCACAATTATTGTTGGTACATTCGATGAATTGATGCTGCGCCATGATGTGTGTTCATTCTCATTTTCAGAAATACATACGTGGATTAAAAAGAGTGCTAGACACATGTGGAAGACATGGAGGACCAAAGAAGTTGATTGGGGACCAATTCTAAGTATTCCCACGTCCCCCATCAGGTTACCACGTCACATTGGCCTAAGGAAGGAAAGAGACCAAATCCAACACGTTTTGGAAAGTCTGGATTCGGACTGCAGGAAAGTGCTGACTTACGACGGCCACCACGGTTTCATCCGGACTCCGTTTTGGGCGTTTAAGTACTTGATGGAAAGCTTATCAAGTCTACTTTCAGATGGATCCGGACTCACCCTCGTACCTATTCAGATGCGGCCGCAATCATCGATTTACTACAGAGACCTTTTCTGCCCACGGTGCTGCGTCACTTTATTTTGGGCCAATGGGCCGTGTATCAAGTTGGGTCCATTAGGGGCGCGTCCTAGGGTTGTAGGACGACCCCAACCTCGTCCTGGTCGTCCTCCACCCTCTTTTATACCTCCATAGCCGCCACAAACAGAGTGGGGGTTTTGTTTAGATCAAGTTTAGCCATTGCTACTTGCTTGTAAGCGCGCGTGCTGGTCCAGCCGCCCGTCTTCGAGTCGACGGAACCCCACTTCGTTGGTGATTGAGTTTGAGATTGAGACATTTCAATTCCCATCTAGTAAATTCAGTACTTGTATCATACTTGTTCTTGCTAGTTCTTCGATTGCTTGCAGGACAGGTCAGGTGACGCGCTCCCACAAGATCGCGGCATCCATAGGAGGTGGTGTATCGGTCGCTAAGGCGCAGTCTTTGAAAGGTTGTAGTCGGGCCGTGAACGTCGTCTCCTCCAATCGAGTTATCCCCCACGCCTCTCATCGAAAGATTGGGCACAAACCCCAGCGGGTTCACATCAGTTAATGATGAGGACATCACCGGCTTAGATACGACCATATTAATGGCTTGCAAACCAAAGGTGAATCAATCCTATATCACAATTATTGTTGGTACATTCGATGAATTGATGCTGCGCCATGATGTGTGTTCATTCTCATTTTCAGAAATACATACGTGGATTAAAAAGAGTGCTAGACACATATGGAAGACATGGAGGACCAAAGAAGTTGATTGGGGACCAATTCTAAGTATTCCCACGTTCCCCATCAGGTTACCACGTCACATTGGCCTAAGGAAGGAAAGAGACCAAATCCAACACATTTTGGAAAGTCTGGATTCGGACTGCAGGAAAGTGCTGACTTATGACGGCCACCACGGTTTCATCCGGACTCCGTTTTGGGCGTTTAAGTACTTGATGGAAAGCTTATCAAGTCTAATTTTAGATGGATCTGGACTCACCCTCGTACCTGTTCACATGCGGCCGCAATCATCGATTTACTACAGAGACCTTTTCTGCCCACGGTGCTGCGTAACCTTATTTTGGGCCAATGGGCCGTGTATCAAGTTGGGTCCATTAGGGGCGCGTCCTAGGGTTGTAGGACGACCCCAACCTCGTCCTGGTCGTCCTCCACCCTCTTTTCTACCTCCATAGCCGCCACAAACAGATTGGGTTTTGTTTAGATCAAGTTTAGTCATTGCTACTTGCTTGTAAGCGCGCGTGCTGGTCCAGCCACCCGTCTTCGAGTCGACGGAACCCCACTTCGTTGGTGATTGAGTTTGAGATTGAGACACTTCAATTCCCATCTAGTAAATTCAGTACTTGTATCATACTTGTTCTTGCTAGTTCTTCGATTGCTTGCAGGACAAGTCAGGTGACGCGCTCCCACAAGATCGCGGCATCCATAGGAGGTGGTGTATCGGTCGCTAAGGCGCAGTCTTTGAAAGGTTGTAGTCGGGCCGTGAACGTCGTCTCCTCCAATCGAGTTATCCCCCACGCCTCTCATCGAAAGATCGGGCACAAACCCCAGCGGGTTCACATCAGTTAATGATGAGGACATCACCGGCTTAGATACGACCATATTAATGGCTTACAAACCAAAGGTGAATCAATCCTATATCACAATTATTGTTGGTACATTCGATGAATTGATGCTGCGTCATGATGTGTGTTCATTCTCATTTTCAGAAATACATACGTGGATTAAAAAGAGTGCTAGACACATATGGAAGACATGGAGGACCAAAGAAGTTGATTGGGGACCAATTCTAAGTATTCCCACGTCCCCCATCAGGTTACCACGTCACATTGGCCTAAGGAAGGAAAGAGACCAAATCCAACACGTTTTGGAAAGTCTGGATTCGGACTGCAGGAAAATGCTGACTTATGACGCCACCACGGTTTCATCCGGACTCCGTTTTGGGCGTTTAAGTACTTGATGGAAAGCTTATCAAGTCTACTTTCAGATGGATCTGGACTCACCCTCGTACCTGTTCAGATGCGGCCGCAATCATCGATTTACTACAGAGACCTTTTCTGCCCACGGTGCTGCGTAACCTTATTTTGGGCCAATGGGCCGTGGATCAAGTTGGGTCCATTAGGGGCGCGTCCTAGGGTTGTAGGATGACCCCAACCTCGTCCTGGTCGTCCTCCACCCTCTTTTATACCTCCATAGCCGCCACAAACAGATTGGGTTTTGTTTAGATCAAGTTTAGCCATTGCTACTTGCTTGTAAGCGCGCGTGCTGGTCCAGCCGCCCGTCTTCGAGTCGACGGAACCCCACTTCGTTGCTGATTGAGTTTGAGATTGAGACACTTCAATTCCCATCTAGTAAATTCAGTACTTGTATCATACTTGTTCTTGCTAGTTCTTCGATTTCTTGCAGGACAGGTCAGGTGACGCGCTCCCACAAGATCGCGACATCCATAGGAGGTGGTGTATCGGTCGCTAAGGCGCAGTCTTTGAAAGGTTGTAGTCGGGCCGTGAACGTCGTCTCCTCCAATCGAGTTATCCCCCACGCCTCTCATCGAAACATCGGGCACAAACCCCAGCGGGTTCACATCAGTTGGTAATCAGAGCGAGGTTTATCGGTGAGAGTGTATCAATTCTTTGCTGATTTTAATTTCCTATAGTCCAGAAAAGCCAAAAAAATAGTAGATTAGTTTTACCGCAATCCTATAAACCCTTTGAGCCTTTGCTAGTACTGCTTAGTTAGGGCTTGTTGAGTTTTTGGTTGCATCAGTCGCGTCGAGTTGCTGGTCTTAGTTTAATCCTTTAGAGTTTCGAGTTCTTGTCACTTTCTGATTCGGAGTCCCTGTCCAGCACGAGAAGAAAACCGACGCAGTTTCCATGTCCGATATCCAAATCAGGTGGTTTAGTACAATCTGGAAAGGTTAACTCGTGTGCTTTCCAACGGATCTGACCGTGCTCAAAAATTCCTTCTGAACACTCCGCAATCGCCTTTGAGATTTGCGTGTCTGGTTAGCTGAAATAAGAATTGTAAATTTGTTTTGTTAGGGGTTGTATGCTGCCATTTGTTTTGGTTGTCATAGCATCAATCAAAAGATTTTAGTCCCCAAATAGAAGAGGAACAGAAAAAAAAAGAAAAAAAATAAAAGAAAAAAAAGAAAGAAAGAAAGAAAGAAAGGGGGCTGATCTGTTCTTCGTGAGTATCTATTGTTTTCGGTGGTGCATTGTAACTTCCCTTGTGTCGAGGCTCGCGTCTCTAGCACGGTCTAGGCTAGGACCAGCACAGTGCCGCCGTTGAACGATTATTCAGCTTGCTTTTTAATTAACGTGGTGCTAGTTATTCCTTGTTTCAGCCCACCTATAGCTCCACATATCCGACTACAGTTTGACAGGTCTTGTTGCTGCAGCACCGATACACTATCTTTGAGGTTGTTGTCTTGTTGGTTGCTGTCACCACCTGTTTGGCTTGGTAAGAATTTGTAAGAGCTTGTTTGAACAAGGATAGTTTGAGAGAATTAGAACCAACACATCTAGTAGTTGACAGGAGGATACATCTTATTTTTGTGTTTCTTGTTGTCAACTAATCATGGCAGGTGATACAGATATTTTTGAGCGGTTGAAACTAGACCCTCATCTTCAGGATGTCATTCAACATTTGCCATTATATGCTGGTATGTTTGATCCTGAAGCTTATATTGATTGGGAGCTTAAGGTAGATGTAGAATTTGATAATTATGACTTGTCTGAACATGAAATGATTTTTGCTGCATCTAGTGCTTTAATAAAATATGTTTTGATTACATGGAAACACATTTGTAGGCACAACAAAGTTCCACAAACTTGGAATGAATTTAAAATGCTTTTTCGAGATGAATATGTTCCAGAATATTATGCTGACTGTTTACTTGAAAAATTGGACAAATTGAAGCAAGGCAGTAGGACTGTCAAAGAATACTATCATATGTTTAAGATTTATGTCATGTTTGGTGGATTAGATGAATGCAAGAAAGATGTTATGTGTAGGTTCATGAAAGGGCTTAATTCTGAAATTGGAACCATGCTAATTAGCAAATCATACAACAATATTGCTTCATTGTTTTGGCTTGCTATGAGTGCTGAAAAGGAAATTCTTTCATCTAATAGTACTTGCAAGAATGATGTGTCCCATAGTGTTGGAAATTTGTCCACTCTGCATGCTAATCAAAATGTGGAACCTACAACTGATTTGATTTTGTCACAAGAAGAATTAGTTGTTGTTCCTTATGATAAAGAGAACTTGTGCGATGATGCTTCTTGTACTTCTATGCCACAAGTAGTGAATAAGAGTGATATTTTTTATTTGAAACCATACACATGTGCTGAAACAAAGCTTTTCCATCCTATTACTTGTGCACATGATGAATTGAAATTGATGTCTTCTTTAAATACTTTGGGTTATATTGAATTTGATATTCTTTGTGATCTAAAATGTTTAGAGGAGAAACTTTTTGCATATTCTGAATTTTCATGCTTGTCTAATCATACATATCACTTTGTTGGCAAGTATAATTGCAAAGGAGAGTATTTGGTGCATAAAGTTTATATCTGCTCTAAGCTGGAATATCCTTTTGGGCTACAATATCATAATCAAATAGAGGGCTGCACTAAGACTAATGATGTTTTGCAAAGTTTCGCTAGTTTTTCTCTTAAGCAACAGGGTCAGCCCAAAGAAGGGGAGCATTGCTGGTTGTGGTCATGCAACATGGATGTACTTCCGTGCTTAAACAACAAAGCAATCGCCGTAGAATGCCACCAGAGCAAGTCGAGGACGACTTGCAGCCAAGAAGGGGAGAATGATGAGGACATCACCGGCTTAGATACGACCATATTAATGGCTTGCAAACCAAAGGTGAATCAATCCTATATCACAATTATTGTTGGTACATTCGATGAATTGATGTTGCGCCATGATGTGTGTTCATTCTCATTTTCAGAAATACATACGTGGATTAAAAAGAGTGCTAGACACATATGGAAGACATGGAGGACCAAAGAAGTTGATTGGGGACCAATTCTAAGTATTCCCACGTCCCCCATCAGGTTACCACGTCACATTGGCCTAAGGAAGGAAAGAGACCAAATCCAACACGTTTTGGAAAGTCTGGATTCGGACTGCAGGAAAATGCTGACTTATGACGGCCACCACGGTTTCATCCGGACTCCGTTTTGGGCGTTTAAGTACTTGATGGAAAGCTTATCAAGTCTACTTTCAGATGGATCCGGACTCACCCTCGTACCTGTTCAGATGCGGCCGCAATCATTGATTTACTACAGAGACCTTTTCTGCCCACGGTGCTGCGTAACCTTATTTTGGGCCAATGGGCCGTGTATCAAGTTGGGTCCATTAGGGGCGCGTCCTAGGGTTGTAGGACGACCCCAACCTCGTCCTGGTCGTCCTCCACCCTCTTTTATACCTCCATAGCCGCCACAAACAGATTGGGTTTTGTTTAGATCAAGTTTAGCCATTGCTACTTGCTTGTAAGCGCGCGTGCTGGTCCAGCCGCCCGTCTTCGAGTCGACGGAACCCCAATTCGTTGCTGATTGAGTTTGAGATTGAGACACTTCAATTCTCATCTAGTAAATTCAGTACTTGTATCATACTTGTTCTTGCTAGTTCTTCGATTGCTTGCAGGACAGGTCAGGTGACGCGCTCCCACAAGATCGTGGCATCCATAGGAGGTGGTGTATCGGTCGCTAAGGCGCAGTCTTTGAAAGGTTGTAGTCGGGCCGTGAACGTTGTCTCCTCCAATCGAGTTATCCCCACGCCTCTCATCGAAAGATCAGGCACAAACCCCAGCGGGTTCACATCAATTCTCGTCCGTGCTGACGTCGGACACCTCCCGCCATTTCTCTTCCGCGTGCTGCGATCCGGCTTCGGATGCGAATAAAGATATCATCCTGACCGTTGCACAAATCTCCAACATTGGAAGCTAAGTTGTTAAAAAAAACTTCCGAAAGCCATATAGGTTTTCCGGAGGAGAACGGGCCTGGCTGGTTTAGCTGGGCTCGGCCCAAGAAGAAAGGTGTTTTGGATCGGCTGGGAAAAGGGAGAAAAAGGAAAGGGCCTGGCTGAAATCAATGGGTTTTAGCCCAAAAGAGGTTTAATAGGGATTTAAAATATTCATGCCCTATTCTAGACCAAAAAAAGGTTCAATGCCCTATTTCGAACTATAGCGAATTTAAATCAAATTTTCAAATATATGGTTTGGGCAACTAAACCACCGCATCTACATAACATAGGGAGAGGGTTCCTCAAATAAAAAATGTGCGAGAGGGTCAATCTATGTTACGTGAGGGTGTGACTTCAGCAGTCATGTACGTTTCTTGTAACAGGGCATGCGCATTACGTTTGTAGCATGAAATGTTGCAATTTGTTAATCCTGTGTGTTTTGCAACTGAAGGTTAGCAATTTCAGCAATCATCAGCAAACTCCAGTAGTTATATAGGAGACGCTATGCTAGGGCGCGCTAGGGCATGCTAGGGCTATGCTACCAATAAGGAGCAGGGCATGCAAAGGCCCGAGGAAGAGCTACTACCAACAGCTAGGCTATGCTAGGGCGCTAGGCCTTATCGACGGCCACCTTCCGGACATGCACGGTGACGGAGACGCAGCCGGAGGAGCTCCAGTAGGCGTCGGGCACGAACAGGAACCCCTCGGTCGGGTGGTGCCCCGCCCAGCGGCGCGTGCACGGCACGGGCCCCGACGCCGACAGCGCCAGCGCCAGCGCGCCGGGCTCGCCGGCGCCGCTGACCTGCAGCTTGTACTCCATGGACCTGCTCCCGCCGGGGCGCGGGCCGACGCAGACCACGGACAGCGACCGGCCGGATGGGACGTCGCCGCCGTTGAGCAGCAGGAACACGCGCGCGTCCAGCGCGTGCTGGAGCACCCGGAACGGCGTGCTCCGGTGCAGCGTCACCGGCGCGGACCCGGCGAAGGTGACGACGGTGCCGTCGCCGCCGCCGCCGCCGGACGCGGCGTGGGCCTCCTGGATGTGGTCGTGGAGGAGGCCGGCGTAGGCGCAGCCCGGGACGGGGCACGCGCACGGCGCGTGCTGGCAGAAGAGCGCCTCGTGGACCTGGCGTTCGGCGTACCGGAGGCGGCGCGCGCAGCCATGGCCGGCGAAGGCGCAGGGGACCACCATGCCGGCGATGGCGTTCTCCAGCGGCAGGCAGCGGATGTCGCCGATGGGCTCCCGGCAGAGCGAGCACACCCGGTGGGTGCGGGCGCAGCAGGCCTCGCACGCCGCGTGCCCGTTCTTGCACTGGTTGGTTGATCAACACAACAACAGAAAAAAAGGAGAGAAATAAAAAATCAGATTTGCCATTGCAGGCCGGCATGCAGGCGCGAAAGTGCATTCGATTTGCATCTGCGACTTCGCAAGTATAGTAAAAACTGGGCTTGCCTGGAAGATTGATGCTTGGAACGGGGAGGGGCAGAGAGGGCACTGCAAGGCGTCGAGGTCCAGAACAACAGTGAGGGTCCTGGGCTCCTCGGCGTCGTCTTGCTCTTGCTGCTCCTCTTTCTTGGCCACGGCGGCGGCTTTCCGGAGCGTCCTGGGCTTCTTGGGCGTGACGGCCTCCATTGCCTTTGGGGCGCTCCGTTTCTCCATCCCTGGTCCCTGGCTACAGACGCCTGACGGAAAGAATCGAACAACTGATGAGCAGCGAAATGAACGGTAAAGGCACGATATTTGAACAGGGCTGGAATGGAGAGAATACCTGCAGCTGCAGTGCACTACCCACGTCCTGAGGAACTGAGGAACACCTACCAAGTTGAGGAGCCTGTACCGTGGGATAACAAATGGTAATATAGACGTGTTAATTCTCGGTAATTAATTGGGGAACCGAGAGTGAGACCAGCGTACCACTTGTAGTAGATAGACCAGTGCAGCACAACGCGGAGGTAGGCCAGCTGGTTCGCGCGGTCCCGATGCACCGGCGGCCGATTAATCTCCGGCGAACGAGTGCAGGAGACGATGCGACGTCGTCGATCGGACGGGGCCGGTTTGCTTCGCCTTCGCTCTGCTGCACGCTTGGTCGGTCGGTCGGTCTTTCTACGCAGGCTTTCAATGCGCCGGGCGGCAGCCGATGCAATGCAATGATCTTGTTTCCGTATCTGTTTTTTTACGCACATATTTGATCTCTAATTAAAAATATTAAATAAAGTCAGTTTGTAAAATTATGTATAAAATCTCCGGATTAATTTGTGAGACATACCTACCTAATAAGTTCTTTGACTGTATGATTAGATGATGATTATTATAGCATTACTCTAGCAAATCATGAGTTAATTAGACTCATTAGATTCGTCACGTAAAATTACACTCATCCTTAAAAAGTTTACAAATAGACTCTATTTAATACTTTAATGCATTTAAAATTCTCTGGGAAAAAAATTTTGACGTCAGGCCTGTGGCGCGTATACATGTGCTCCTGACACTTTAGGGTTAAAAATGAGGGAAAAGTTCTTGCAAAAACAATAGAAAGAAGTCTAATTTACACCTTTAACGAACGTAAAAGTTTGATTTTCGACTCTCTATTATAAAATCGGACATCATAGGCCATTCAACCGTCCAAACGTTCAAATTAGAACCTCAGGGTGGTTTTTTATTTCTAGATTCTTTTAAGAAATAGTTGAATCTTAAAAAAATATAGAACTAACTTATTTTAAATCTAAAAATTATAAACTGACCCTATAAAAATTTTAAAAATGTAACTTGTATGTTGGTGCTCTATTTAAAACAATAATTTAAATAATAATAAGTATGACTAGAACAAGTAAAAATGAGGAACAACAATATATAAAGTTCATATTACCCCCAACAAATCACCAACATACACGTTATGTTTTTTTTAGAATTTTTATGTTACCGGTTTCATATATTTTAAATTAAAATTGAATATTCATGATTTTTTTTAATATTAGACCATTTCTTAAAATTTTTCAGAAATAAAAATCGTATCTAAAACCAGCCAAAGGTCCAAATTTATACGGTTTTGAAAGTTGTATGGCCTATTATCAGACCTTAGACCGGCAATCCACCTGGGGGTACCCGAGTGGTTGATTTGTAGGCGGGGCGATTGATGAGCTAGCAGCTTGATGGTACACAGGAGGCACTGATTTAGACAAGTTCGGGCTACCCGGAGGTATAACACCCTACGTCCTGTGTCGGTGGCGTCGTTTGTATTGCTTGGTACTCGGCCGAGCTTCAGGAAGCTAGGGCGAGCGTTTGGGTTACAAGATGTGACGCGAGATGTCGTGTCCCCCATGGGGGTGCCCTAGGCCGCCTTATATAGGGTGGCGGGCTAGGGTTAACAAGTCAGTTTCTATCTAAACCTACTTGATATCGACAAGGACTCTAGTTCGAGTCGGTTACAACTGAATATCCCTGGATATCCGGATGAGCCGCCCGCCGGATCGTCATCAAGCTTGTCCGCCAAGCCGGAGAGTCCGTGTGGGCCGCCTAGGGATCGGCCGAAAAGCTTGTCAGACGTGGGCCCTGGCCACCGTGGTCTAGCCTGACAGTGGGCCCAGGGGTACCCATATCCCACACCTATAACGTCAGGTTTTATACTAGAGAGTTGAAAACCAGACTTCTGTGATAATTGAAGATTGTAAAATGGACTCCTCCCTTAAAATATATAAAAAACATATCCTTTCAGAATTTTAAGAATAGATTAGCAGTCGTAAGAAATGATCTTTACACGGTGTTGTAATTAATGAACCAAGTATTGTGTGGGATACATGTACCGGGGGTACTCGTTTCACCTGCATCACCGCCAAGAACCAAGATCAAGAAGAATGCAAGTAACCCAATCCTCTACAGATTGGGGGACAATAGTCTCTTTCCCAAGCTTATTGGGAAGGTTGACACCAGCTAGGAACACGGTGCCTCCCTGGACGAACCAGGAAGCACCACGTTGCGTCCAGGACAAGCCTGGACCAAGTACTCGGTGCACCACCACCTACGTGGAGCCACAAGGCCTGCTGAGGGCGTGTGGCTTCTCCTCGAGTCGTTTTGGGGAGATGTATCACACCTGCCAAGGTGCATGTTGGCCCTTAACACCTCAAGGGGCCAAGGCTAGCCACGATAAGGCATCCAGGTCCAAAGCCCAAGGTTCAGGCGTTCCAGTTGAAGCGTCCCCTCGAAAGAGAGGACTTAATGTGATACAAATACCAGTCCCAGGATGCTGGCTCACATTATTACAACAGATAGTTCAGTACAACAACAACATTACGGGAGACGGTGGCATTGCAGGGCCAAGACAAACAGAACTAACACTAAGCTCCAGATAAAAAGATTGATAACATAGAGGTCTTCATCAGAGTGGCAACGCATGCGGCTTCCAGCGGGTGACCCTAACACACAGGCAAAGGTTGGGTGCAGAACGAACCCCTCTAAACGACGTCCTCAGGCACAAAGTCCGGGTCTGCCTCTGCAACAGATTAAGCAAGGGTGAGTACATACGTACTCAGCAAGCGCAACCACAACCACGGAGGGAGTAACAGAAGTATGCAAGTATGGTAACAAGGAAGGCTCATGGTTCATTTAGTAGCAAAGCAAATTTTATTACACATGCAAGGGGTTGGTTTTCACAATGCGTTTTCGCAAATATTACTTTTAAAAGGAACAGTAATGTAACTTTTTTTTTGTACAAGATTTTGTTGCTACCAGATTTCCCATCTGTCGTAGCCCACGTCAAACATTTCTCAGCTCAACCAATCACCAACACTTTCTTACACCAAAACAGGGGACTAGTGAAGTGACCAAGCCGTAACTCGCCCAATACCGTGGACACGGCTATCCGGATAGGTTTTAACTCTGCAGAGGTGTACACAACCACAAGTAGGCTACCACAACAAGGACACCTTAGTGCCAGTGCAGCTCCTAACAAAGCCATTACCCACCATAGCTAAACTGACAAGTTATCACAGACGCGACCAGGGGTTAGCAACCTACCAACGAGGTTCTAACCAGGGGCATACCTCACATAGACCGTATCCCCGGCTCCATGGCCCTCTGTGGCTCACCAGCACACCGCATAACCAGCAGCTCAACTAGTGGGGTTTATGCTAGGCCGTTGCCACATACAACGGTCGAGTGGTGGTACAGTAAAAAAATGGGTTAGGCTAGATGACACATCAACATCATCCCAAAACTTGTGATAGGATAGACAACTCCCACCATGCTCAACCACACCGGTTCGAGCTCACCTCGGTATTTCACACGGAAATACCGCCTGTCTCATCCCACACGGGTACTCATTTTATTTACACAAATTAACTCTTTTATTTTAAAGTACGCACACGGTTGCTTTTGTAAACACCAAGTATTTGTCATGGGGGGTATAATGGTGAAATGTTCTTAAGCATTTCTAGCAGTGACTAATATTCAAACAGAGCATTGTCATATTCAAACATTAATCTGGGTTGTCAAGGAAGTAGTCATAGCAATCAAGGAATGGCTATCCAACAGGGTTTAGCAGTAAAATCATGCAAGTTTTATAGATCAGGCCATGGGTTGTGTTTATAAAAACTGGGACTACAGTATGCATCAAAGGGTGGGATTGCACTTGCCGTTCTCCCAACCCTCGGGGGATTCCTACCCGGGGTCTTGGTCTCCAAGCTCCTGCTCATAGCACTGCTCCTCCTCGAGTCCTTCCTCGTTCACAGCGGAGTCTACGGCACATACAAACAAACACCCAATAAATAAAAGAAAAAGTTTTTATTGAGCTCAGAAAGAAAGAACGGAAAACGAGAGTGAATGGTAATGATAGGATTATTTTTGAGTATGGATTGGACGGTTTTGGCGGAAATATATTGGTGAATATTGTGGTGGAGTTTGGGGTCAAACGGGATTAATTTGGCGCATGAAATGACGATTTTAATGGGGTTTAGGGGCTGTTTATAAAGAACAGGGACCTTTTTGTAAATACCAAAAAGTCCAAGGGCCTCTGGAGAATTTAGCAGAGAGAGAGGGAATAGGGCTAGTGGACTGCGGGTTGATTCAGTGAAAGTCCAGGGGGTTTTGCGTAAATGCGCCAGAGAGAGAGGGTTTAAAGTTTTGGACGGTGGGTTGAATAGCAGAAAGGGCAGGGGGTTATTCATAAAAGTCCTTTCTTTCACCCCGCGACAGAGCAGGGGAAGGGGGGCGGCGGTCGTCGGCGGCGGCGGCGCCGGCGCAAGGGGCGGTGGTGGTGGACTAGAGCTAGCGGAACAGCAAGAGGAGATCGTGGCGAGCTCACCGAGGTGCTTACCACGTGCGGTGGTGGCCCGTAGCGGCGTCACTGCAGAAGGGGGTGGAACGGCGGCGACGGCGAGCTGGGCGGCGGTGCTATGGTGGTGGGAAGGGCCAATTGGTGGGTGGTCGAGCTGCAGTGAGTGGAGGGGAAGCCTCGGGTGCTGTCGGCTGGGCTTGAAGTGGCTCGTGGTGAGCGGCCCACGAGGGCCAGAGACGGCGGCGGCAATGGAGATGGGGCGGCGGCGATGCAGGGGTGCGGGAGGTGAGTTGGTCGGCCGGTGAGCGGAAGATGGTGGTGGGGAAGCGGACGGGCCTATAAATAGGCGTGGAGGAGTGCCGAGGCGGTGGGCCGACGGGAGGCCGCTCGGCGGCCGGTGGCGGGGTTAATGGCGGTCGGCGTGGTCGGTGGTACGGCGGCGCTGTGCTTGGCGTTTGCGTCCGTCGCAATGTGGCGTGCGCGCTCGAGTGGAAGTGGCGAGGACGGGCGGTGGCGTGCGCTAGGACAACGGCGGGGCCGGGTGACCGGAATGGTGGCGACCGGGGTGGCGTGCGCGACGCGCGGCACGGCAGAGATGCGGGCGAGTCGGCCGGGTGTCGGTCGCAGCGGCGGCAGTGGTGGGGTCACACCGAGTGGTGGCACGGCGACGATGGTGAGCGCGTTGAGCAGAGAGTGAGCGGTGGTGGTGGTCGTGCGGCTTGCGTGCGGTGCTTGGCGCGGCGGAGCGGGGTGGAGTGCGCGCGACCGAGCCGGCGGTGGCGCGCGGTGGAGCGGAGGTGGTGGCGGGGCTGCGACCGCGAGCGTGACGAGCCGAGGGGTGGTAGGGGTCGGCCGGGCACCGGTGGCCGGCGACGGGCGGAGCGGAACAGAGCAGAGCGGCAGCGCGGCAGAGGGGAAGAAGACGGCCGGGGAAATAGGGGGAGGGAAAGAAAAGAGAGAAAGAAAGAAAGGGAAAAAGAAAGGGAGGAGGGAGAGGGAAAAAGAGAGGGGAGAGACGGCGGGATTCGCGGCGGAGAGGACAGGTGTTGACGGTGGTCGGCCAGAGACGGTCGGCCCGGCGGTCGACCCGAGAGCGGGCGACACGGGAGGGAGGCGGTGAAGCGATGCGGACAGGAAGAGAGGGGGGGGGGGGGGGAATGACAGGCGAAGAGGGTTCGGCGGAAAAGGGAGCTCGGCGGTAAAACATTTTGAAAGATTTTCACCGGGTGAATTATTTAGGTGATTTTCCCAGAGATCAAAACGCGGGCGTTACAAACCTACCCCACTTAAAAGGAATCTCGTCCTCGAGATTCGGCTGGCTCCTAAAAAGGTGGGGAAACTCTTTCTTCAAAGCATCTTCTCTTTCCCACGTAGCTTCCTTTACGCTGTGTCTACTCCACTGTACTCTGCATATCCGTACTTCGGAGTTCCTGGTTCTCTTGGTGACGGTGTCCAAAATTTTGATTGGCACTTCCTGATACCGTAGATCTGTCTGCAGGTCTATCTCTTCTTCTGGTATGTGTTCTTCCTCAGGTATTCTCAGGCATTTTCTCAACTGTGAAACATGGAATACTGGGTGTATATCCGACATTGCTTCAGGTAACTCCAATCGGTAGGCCACCTTTCCCACTTTCTTCTGCACTGGGTAGGGTCCGATATACCGAGGGGCTAACTTCCCATGGACTTGAAATCTGCGGGTTCCTCGGATGGGTGAGACTTTGAGATAAACAAAATCTCCTGGATTAAATTCCAGTTCTCGTCTCTTCTTGTCTGCGTAACTTTTCTGTCTGGACTGAGCTGCTCTCAACTTCTCCCTAATCTCAGCCACTTTCTCTTCGGCTTCTTTTATGAGTGCAGGTCCTACTAGTGTACGCTCTCCTACCTCTGAACACATTAAAGGAGTTCGGCACTTTCTCCCGTAGAGGGCTTCAAACGGGGACATGCCCAAACTTGCCTGGTAACCATTGTTGTAGGAGAACTCTGCATAGGGTAAGCTCTGTTCCCAATCTTTACTATAGGTAAGGACGCATGCTCTCAGCATATCCTCCATAATCTGATTTACTCTTTCTGTCTGGCCATCGGTCTGAGGGTGATACGCGGAGCTAAAATCCAACTTGGTGCCCATAGCTTTATGCAAACTTTTCCAAAACCTCGAGGTGAACTGGGTCCCTCGGTCTGAAACAATTCTACTGGGCACTCCATGCAACTTTACTATGTTCTCCACATAAAGCTTGGCTAGTTTCTCTCCACCATAATTCGTCCGTACAGGTAAAAAGTGAGCGACTTTAGTGAGTCGGTCCACTATTACCCATATAGAATCGTGTCCCTTCTGTGTTCTGGGTAACCCTACTACAAAGTCCATTCCTATCTCATCCCATTTCCAAACGGGGATAGGCAAGGGTTGTAATAATCCTGCCGGCTTCTGGTGTTCCGCCTTAATCCTTTGGCAGGTATCACACTAAGCGACAAACTGGGCTATGTCAGCTTTCATTCCTTTCCACCAATAGTTCTGCTTTAAATCCAAATGCATTTTGGTGGATCCTGGGTGAATGGAATATGGCGAGTTGTGGGCCTCGTCCATGATTATCTGTCTAAAGTTTCCTTCCTTAGGCACACAAATCCTATCTTTATACCACAGCGTTCCCTTACTGTCGACGCTAAAGTCTGGTGCCTTATTTTCTCCGGTATGCTTGCAGATCTGCACTAAATCCTTGTCTGTTCCCTGGGCTTCTCTGATCCGATCCTCCAGAGTGGACTGGATCGTCAGCTGGTGGCTAGCATTCTGGGGGACAATGTGCACATTTAATCGTGCCATTTCTTCTTGCAGGTGGGCACTCTTGGGTTTGTAGGATTTTCGGCTTAGGGCATCTGCCACTACATTGGCCTTGCCAGGGTGGTAATGAATTTCCACATTATAATCCTTAACCAATTCTAACCACCTTCTCTGTCTGAGGTTCAGATCCGGTTGGGTGAAAATATACTTTAAGCTCTTATGATCCGTGTATATTTCACACTTGTTCCCAATTAGGTAGTGTCTCCAGATCTTGAGTGCGTGCACTACGGCTGCAAATTCCAAATCATGTGTTGGGTAATTCTGCTCATGAGGTCTAAGTTGTCGGGAGGCATATGCCACAACCTTTCCATCTTGCATGAGGACACACCCTAATCCTTGGCGGGACGCGTCACAGTAAACGACGAAATCCCTGTGAATATCTGGTAGGGTTAAAACTGGGGCAGCGGTCAGCTTCTTCTTCAGCTCTTGGAAACTCTTTTCGCACGACTCGGTCCAAGCAAATTTCTTTTCTTTCTTGAGTAATTCTGTCATGGGTCTAGCTATTTTGGAAAATCCTTCAATAAACCTCCGGTAATACCCCGCTAAACCAAGGAAACTTCTGATCTCACTCACATTGGTTGGTTGTTGCCAGTTTGAGACTGCCTCTACCTTCTCTGGGTCTACTGCTACTCCTTCTGCGGTCAGAATATGGCCAAGGAAGGCTACTTTTTCCAGCCAGAATTCACACTTGCTGAATTTGGCATAGAGTTGGTGTGCTCTCAATTTTTCCAACACTACCCTCAAGTGTTGCTCATGCTCTTCGGCACTCTTGGAGTAGATAAGTATATCATCAATGAAGACTACGACAAACTTGTCCAACTCATCCATAAATACTTTGTTCATAAGGTTCATGAAGTAGGCCGGTGCATTGGTGAGTCCAAATGGCATCATTGTGAACTCATACTGCCCATATCGGGTGACAAATGCGGTCTTTGAGGTGTCACTCCCCTTAATCTTCAGTTGGTGATATCCGGTCCTTAAGTCAATCTTGGAAAAGTACTTGGCTCCTTTCAACTGATCAAAGAGATCATCAATTCTAGGGAGTGGGTATTTATTCTTGATAGTGACATCATTGAGTGCACGATAGTCGATGCACAATCTCATGCTCCCATCTTTCTTCCTTACAAAGAGTACTGGGGCTCCCCAAGGGGATGTGTTGGGTCTGATAAATCCCATCTGTTGCAACTCTTCCAGTTGTTTCTTTAACTCTGCTAACTCTGAGGCTGCCATCCTATAGGGTCTCTTGGCTATAGGAGAGGTTCCAGGGACTAGTTCAATAGCAAACTCTATGTCCCTATCCGGTGGCATACCAGATAATACTTCAGGAAAAACATCAGGGTATTCTCTGATTACCGGGACTTCTTCCATGGTTTTTGTTTCCATACTAAAGATCATAGGATCTGGTCCGCTTCCTTTGGTGTGACAGGTTACTTGCATTCCATCTGGGTTGGTTAGGTGTACTATCTTATCAGCACAACCTATGAGACCATTGTGTTTACCTAACCAATCCATTCCAAGGATCACATCTATTCCTTTGGATTCTAGTACTACTAGGTCTGCTAGAAACTCTACCCCACTTAAAAGAATCCGTACCCGCGAACAACCCAATTGGCACTTAATATCACCTCCAGGCGTTCGGGTTAGTAGGGGTGTCTTTAGTAGTACTGTAGGTATTTTGTGCTTTTCCACAAAACTTGATGATATGAAAGAATGCGATGCCCCAGAATCAAATAATACTGTTGCCAAAACTGAACTGACTAGGTACTCACCGAGTACTACTCCTTGTGCTCCTTGAGCTTCCTGCGCGCCGATGTGGTTGACGCGGGCTCGTCCATACGACTGCTGGGTGTTGTTGTTGTTGTTGCTGCCGGTGTTGGTGCTGCGGACGGGTACACGGTTGGCTCCAAACACTGGTGGCTTGGGTCCATTCACCGAGTTGGAGTAGACTGATATCGCAGGCTTGCTCCTAGGGTACGGGCAATCTGCGATGTAATGTCCGGTCTCACGGCAGTTGAAGCAGGCTCTCGCATTGCTGTTGCTGGCTGTGGCCTGACTGACTTTGCTCTGTGGTGGCTTCGAGGTGTTCTGGCTCTTGAACTGGTTGTTGGGAGCCTGGGAGCTTGTAGCCTGAAACTGGGTCCTATACTGCATGGGAGCCTGGGGTCTGGGTGCAGCATAACCGGAGCTCCTGGGTTTCTGCGAGCGATCCAGCTGACGATTCTTGCTCTCCAGGAACTTGCGCTTGTTCTCTTGCCTTGCCTCCATTCTGGCCTTTTCTGTGACAATGGCCTTGTTCATCAGTGTATTGAAGTCAGGGAAACTGTGGGTGACTATCAGGGCTCGAAGATCTGGGTGCAACCCTCGGATGAACGCGTCCTGTCTCTTTGCATCTGTCTTCACTTCATCAGGTGCATAACGGGCTAGCTCAGTGAACTCGTGGGTGTACTCTTCCACGGTTTTGTTCCCTTGCTTTAGTGCACGGAATTCATCAGCCTTGCGCCTCATGGTGGCGTCGGGGATGTGGTAGCGACGGAACTCTCCTTCAAACTCTTTCCAGGTGATTGCAGACTCGTTTGGGGAAGCTGCACAGTAAGCATCCCACCAAGCTAAGGCGGTTCCAGTGAGTTGATGGGTAGTCAGGAGGACTTTGTCACGGTCTCCGCACCCAAATGGTTCCAGCTTTCTCTTGATAGTTCTCAGCCAGTCATCTGCTTCCAAGGGATTGCTGGACCCTCCAAAGGTGGGCGGCCTGGTTCTCAGAAAATTGGTCAACTTATCACCCGCATTGGGTCTACGGGCTGTCTCCTGACGGCGGCTGGCGTTCCACACATTTTGCATGAACAGGGTGTGGTGGTACAAAGCTTGTGCCAAGTTGAAATCTGGTGGGAGTAGGGGCATAACAAAAGATCCCTCATTCTGACTTCTGGGATGGCTTGCTTCTGGTCTGCCTCTTACAGGCGCTTGTCCTTCAGGCTGGTTCTCTCCCATAGGATCCTGCTGATCCACCTCCTGGTTCTCAGGGTTCTCTCTTCTTCCTTCCGGTTGCTCTCCTCCAGCAAGAGGGGCGCGTCTCTGAGAAGCGCTAGCACGAGTGTTCACCATCTGCAGTTGGAGTAAGGCCTTCGTGAGATTGGGTTAAATGATGTTTAAGTTGATTAGTTCGCATTTTGAAAGGCAGAAACAGCACACAAGCTAACAAACAAACACACAAGGTTTCATTCCAACAGCTGGGGGCTACAACACTTGGGGGGGGTTACAACGGGGCTCGCACTTCAAGGCGGGGCACAAGACAAGGTAGGGAAACTACTGCTGGGGATACAAGTGTTCTTCGGACCAAGCTGGCTTCATTCCCCTCTGAGCGCTTGACTCTGGGCCTACTCGCGAGGCGAGCTCTCTTCTGGGTTGGTGCGCTCTTCTGGCGGTGCAAGTCGTGCCTGCTCAGCCTCGGTCAAGGTCCCATTCTCCCGAGGCGGCTCAGATGGTCCTTCCTCAGCGGGCGGCGATCCTGCCGGAGTTCCCGCCAGTGCCTGTGGGTTTCCCACAATTTCTCCCCATGCCATGATCGGTGTCCCAAGTAGGACATGGGGTTCTCCAATTGCCGGAACAGGCGTTCCACTTCTGGTCCAATCCTGGATACGCAGGTCCCGAGCCTGCCGGAGGCTTTCTTGGGCGACTGCCTCATTGCTGATGGCAGCAGCGGCTCTTGCTTCAGCTTGGGCCACCTGGACTTGGTGCATGCGGACCGAGAATTCTGCTTGTTCAGCCCGGGCGGTTTGTTCCCTCAGGCGTTCAGCCTGCTCGTCAAAGAGTTGGTCCAAGGAATTGAGGTAGGTGACCACTTGGTACAGGATGGGTTCCTCTTGACGGCGCTGCTCCAAGTTCCTTATGCGGGCTCGCCAGACTGGACTTCTGACGACCGGCGGAAAGTACCTCATTGGGGTGGGGACCAGGTGCCTTTCAAATATTCCGCACATGAAGCGGAGGGCTTTACTAAGTGCCAAGGGGTAGGTGTCCTGGTGCCTGAATCCCGTGGCGGTCGTACGCCATGCCTCGACAGGGTGGAGGTCACTCTTGGCGACAACTATGACCACTCTGCAGCGTTGGGTCCCATGGTGCTCATACTCCCTGCTGTAGTACCTCGGGCGTTCTAGTACACCAAGGCGTTCCAGCGCGGGGATCAACAGGCTAGCGAAGCCCGGTGTGACTGGGCAAACTCCCTGGGTCCATCCTTGTTCCGCCATCTGAAATCAGGGGAAAACAAAAACTGAACAGGTGCGGAATAAAAGATGACTTTTATTGCATAACACGGTGGGGTACAAAGATCATGGATACATCGAGGCTAAGCTGGTAGCGCTAACTAGGTACAACAGACTCTACTTAAGGAGAAACTATACTAAGTGCTAATCTAAACTAGGATTCTACTCCAGGCAGACTCGACGCTTCTTCAGAGGAAGTTGATGCTCTGGCACTTCATCCTCAGTCTGCGTGCTTGCATCTATGTGGGTCATCTCGGGCTCTCCCTCCAACAGCCCATTCTCCCTTCTGTAGGCTTCAAGCCTATCCATGTACTCAGAGTAAGCCTGGCACCTGGCCTGTTGAGCAGCTAGGGAGCTGACAGCCTGAGTAGCTGTCACCTTCTGTATCTCCAGCTCTCTCTTCACTTCGTCCAACTCCTTCTCTGCCTTCTCGGCTCTGCGGATCTGGTGTCTCAGCTGTCCCGATGTCTCCCGGTACAGCCTGTCCAAGCCAGTGAGGTAAATGGACATGTGGGATACAGTGTCCTCCATATCTTCATCTCTCCCAAGGTTTCTCATCTGAGTAATCCACTCACGTCCTCCACTCACCAGAGGTGGGGTAAAACCTAGTGTTGTTCCCACAAGGTACTGTCTGTAGAGTGTGCGGAGGCACATCAGGGCTCTCCTTGCGGCTTTGTGGTAGGCATTGGGGCGGTCGTAGCCGGTGGCGTGAACAAACCAAGGTGCCACTTCCTTGTACAGCGAGCTTCTTCCCACAAAGATGAACATCCGGCACCGACGGGTACCATTGGTGGTGAACTCCCGGCAAAAGTACTCGGGGATCTCTGTGACTCCAACGTGCTCCAGGCTGAGCAGCAGCAACTTGGGGAGGCCAGGTTCTGCGGGGCAGACTCCTTCGCCCCAACCCTCGTCGGCCGGCTGGGCCATCTGGAACAAGTCAAAAAGTCGTCGGTGAGTACTTGCGTGGGGGGGGGGAAAGGATTAGGCAAGAACAACTGGTGAGAGGAGACTAGGTAGGGTCAAGATCCTAGGGGTACGTCCTACGGCCAACCTATCGGCTCTGATACCACCTGAAGCGTCCCCTCGAAAGAGAGGACTTAATGTGATACAAATACCAGTCCCAGGATGCTGGCTCACATTATTACAACAGATAGTTCAGTACAACAACAACATTACGGGAGACGGTGGCATTGCAGGGCCAAGACAAACAGAACTAACACTAAGCTCCAGATAAAAAGATTGATAACATAGAGGTCTTCATCAGAGTGGCAACGCATGCGGCTTCCAGCGGGTGACCCTAACACACAGGCAAAGGTTGGGTGCAGAACGAACCCCTCTAAACGACGTCCTCAGGCACAAAGTCCGGGTCTGCCTCTGCAACAGATTAAGCAAGGGTGAGTACATACGTACTCAGCAAGCGCAACCACAACCACGGAGGGAGTAACAGAAGTATGCAAGTATGGTAACAAGGAAGGCTCATGGTTCATTTAGTAGCAAAGCAAATTTTATTACACATGCAAGGGGTTGGTTTTCACAATGCGTTTTCGCAAATATTACTTTTAAAAGGAACAGTAATGTAACTTTTTTTTTGTACAAGATTTTGTTGCTACCAGATTTCCCATCTGTCGTAGCCCACGTCAAACATTTCTCAGCTCAACCAATCACCAACACTTTCTTACACCAAAACAGGGGACTAGTGAAGTGACCAAGCCGTAACTCGCCCAATACCGTGGACACGGCTATCCAGATAGGTTTTAACTCTGCAGAGGTGTACACAACCACAAGTAGGCTACCACAACAAGGACACCTTAGTGCCAGTGCAGCTCCTAACAAAGCCATTACCCACCATAGCTAAACTGACAAGTTATCACAGACGCGACCAGGGGTTAGCAACCTACCAACGAGGTTCTAACCAGGGGCATACCTCACATAGACCGTATCCCCGGCTCCATGGCCCTCTGTGGCTCACCAGCACACCGCATAACCAGCAGCTCAACTAGTGGGGTTTATGCTAGGCCGTTGCCACATACAACGGTCGAGTGGTGGTACAGTAAAAAAATGGGTTAGGCTAGATGACACATCAACATCATCCCAAAACTTGTGATAGGATAGACAACTCCCACCATGCTCAACCACACCGGTTCGAGCTCACCTCGGTATTTCACACGGAAATACCGCATGTCTCATCCCACACGGGTACTCATTTTATTTACACAAATTAACTCTTTTATTTTAAAGTACGCACACGGTTGCTTTTGTAAACACCAAGTATTTGTCATGGGGGTATAATGGTGAAATGTTCTTAAGCATTTCTAGCAGTGACTAATATTCAAACAGAGCATTGTCATATTCAAACATTAATCTGGGTTGTCAAGGAAGTAGTCATAGCAATCAAGGAATGGCTATCCAACAGGGTTTAGCAGTAAAATCATGCAAGTTTTATAGATCAGGCCATGGGTTGTGTTTATAAAAACTGGGACTACAGTATGCATCAAAGGGTGGGATTGCACTTGCCGTTCTCCCAACCCTCGGGGGATTCCTGCCCGGGGTCTTGGTCTCCAAGCTCCTGCTCGTAGCACTGCTCCTCCTCGAGTCCTTCCTCGTTCACAGCGGAGTCTACGGCACATACAAATAAACACCCAATAAATAAAATAAAAAGTTTTTATTGAGCTCAGAAAGAAAGAACGGAAAACGAGAGTGAATGGTAATGATAGGATTATTTTTGAGTATGGATTGGACGGTTTTGGCGGAAATATATTGGTGAATATTGTGGTGGAGTTTGGGGTCAAACGGGATTAATTTGGCGCATGAAATGACGAGTTTAATGGGGTTTAGGGGCTGTTTATAAAGAACAGGGACCTTTTTGTAAATACCAAAAAGTCCAAGGGCCTCTGGAGAATTTAGCAGAGAGAGAGGGAATAGGGCTAGTGGACTGCGGGTTGATTCAGTGAAAGTCCAGGGGGTTTTGCGTAAATGCGCCAGAGAGAGAGGGTTTAAAGTTTTGGACGGCGGGTTGAATAGCAGAAAGGGCAGGGGGGTATTCATAAAAGTCCTTTCTTTCACCCCGCGACAGAGCAGGGGAAGGGGGGCGGCGGTCGTCGGCGGCGGCGGCGCCGGCGCAAGGGGCGGTGGTGGTGGACTAGAGCTAGCGGAACAGCAAGAGGAGATCGTGGCGAGCTCACCGAGGTGCTTACCACGTGCGGTGGTGGCCCGTAGCGGCGTCACTGCAGAAGGGGGTGGAACGGCGGCGACGGCGAGCTGGGCGGCGGTGCTATGGTGGTGGGAAGGGCCAATTGGTGGGTGGTCGAGCTGCAGTGAGTGGAGGGGAAGCCTCGGGTGCTGTCGGCTGGGCTTGAAGTGGCTCGTGGTGAGCGGCCCACGAGGGCCAGAGACGGCGGCGGCAATGGAGATGGGGCGGCGGCGATGCAGGGGTGCGGGAGGTGAGCTGGTCGGCCGGTGAGCGGAAGATGGTGGTGGGGAAGCGGACGGGCCTATAAATAGGCGTGGAGGAGTGCCGAGGCGGTGGGCCGACGGGAGGCCGCTCGGCGGCCGGTGGCGGGGTTAATGGCGGTCGGCGTGGTCGGTGGTACGGCGGCGCTGTGCTTGGCGTTTGCGTCCGTCGCAATGTGGCGTGCGCGCTCGAGTGGAAGTGGCGAGGACGGGCGGTGGCGTGCGCTAGGACAACGGCGGGGCCGGGTGGCCGGAGTGGTGGCGACCGGGGTGGCGTGCGCGACGCGTGGCACGGCAGAGATGCGGGCGAGTCGGCCGGGTGTCGGTCGCAGCGGCGGCAGTGGTGGGGTCACACCGAGTGGCGGCACGGCGACGATGGTGAGCGCGTTGAGCAGAGAGTGAGCGGTAGTGGTGGTCGTGCGGCTTGCGTGCGGTGCTTGGCGCGGCGGAGCGGGGTGGAGTGCGCGCGACCGAGCCGGCGGTGGCGCGCGGTGGAGCGGAGGTGGTGGCGGGGCTGCGACCGCGAGCGTGACGAGCCGAGGGGTGGTAGGGGTCGGCCGGGCACCGGTGGCCGGCGACGGGCGGAGCGGAACAGAGCAGAGCGGCAGCGCGGCAGAGGGGAAGAAGACGGCCGGGGAAACAGGGGGAGGGAAATAAAAGAGAGAAAGAAAGAAAGGGAAAAAGAAAGGGAGGAGGGAGAGGGAAAAAGAGAGGGGAGAGACGGCGGGATTCGCGGCGGAGAGGACAGGTGCTGACGGTGGTCGGCCAGAGACGGTCGGCCCGGCGGTCGACCCGAGAGCGGGCGACACGGGAGGGAGGCGGTGAAGCGATGCGGACAGGAAGAGAGGGAGGGGGGAAACGACAGGCGAAGAGGGTTCGGCGGAAAAGGGAGCTCGGCGGTAAAACATTTTGAAAGATTTTCACCGGGTGAATTATTTAGGTGATTTTCCCAGAGATCAAAACGCGGGCGTTACACCAGTCCAAGTATTGGGCCCTGTGCGAGTGGAGGCTCAGACCTACTTGAGGTGACAAAGAGAAGACTAGACTACAACAACAGGCCTAGGGACAGGTCTGAAGGGGAACTGGCGCCAGGCGCACATGCCCTAAATCAAGTACGAGCTTGACTCCCGAGTCCTCGATAGAGCTCGGGGAAAGTTTGGGTGGCGCCCAATCACATCATTGCAGTACGACACTGGTAATCCTACTTCCACATGATAACACGCCGTGATGATGGACCTGCCAGGAGGCTCTGACAAGCGCAGGAAGTAACAGTGTCAACGCCAAGCCTCGGCAAGACTAAAACGACTCGGGGAGAAGGAAACATAGGAGAGTGGGCCCTACGACGGACACTCAGAAGCCGCCCGGAGGCGCTCGGAAGCCTCTGACCCCTGCTTTCCACTACCCCATCCTTAATTTCTAAATGTAACCGATCCCCGGACATATATAATAGGAGAGGAAACCAAGTCAAAAGACACGTCCGAGGCTCTGAGCACGCGCACGCAGCTTTCCACAACACACAAACACGACGCTGTGCAGATTATCGCTCGATCGCACACCCCGGCTTGCAAGCCACCCCTTGTAAGCCCTGAGGCATCCAAGCTCAAGGAACACGAATTTTCCTCACTAGACGTAGGGACATTTAGCCCAAACTAGTATAACCCCCTTGTGTTTGCATTGCCTACCATCGCGTACCACGGAGAGGCGCCGCATGAGCAACAACAAATTAGACATCCGGTGTGAGAAGCACCGACATATTGATAAACCAAATCTTGGAAAAGGTAAGGAAGTCCATAAATAAATAGAAAATGCATTGAAAATGAAAAGAAAATTAAGTAAATGCCATGTATCTTGCTAAAGAAGAACTTTGAAGCGTTAAATGCATATACAACTAAATTTAGATCATCCAAAAGGTATAAATATATTCTTTTATCAAACAAAATTTTAAATACAAAAATACGCTCTTTACGGGGATAGAGAGAATAGAGTATGCATCATGTGTCTTCACCGTTTTTTTAGAAGAGTCTTCGACGGTACTCTCTACGGGATAAAGCCGTAAGCATCATGCAAAGCGAGAGTAGTGGTAAACATTCTTGAATGAAATTTTCTAGAACTCTAAATCCTAGTACGGAGTAAATGACAGTTTATCCCATGGTCAACAGAGATGCAATTGCGCCATTGCTCCTAGGCTAGCTAGCCAACAGTGTCAAGCGTGGGGGAAAATGAACAGTCAAGCGTGTGTGTTTTTTTTTGATACTTTCAAGCGTGTGTTTGGCGTTTGCCCATTCACACCGCAAGATGACTCTTCATTTGTTCGCGTTCCCACCTTGCCGCAGTCGCAAGGGTCAGATTCTAAATTCCATTTCTAAAATTCACTATGTAAAAATAAGATTATCATCACATTAAAATATCACCACATACATGTAGTACTAAATATAGATGAAATCTAAAACTAATTGCACAGTTTTATTATACTCTGCGAGACAAACATTTTGAGCCTAATTAATTAATGTTTGGATAATTATTTACAAATACAAACGAAATGCTATAGTAGCACACACTATAAGGGCTAAATTTAAGATGCAAATTTTGCATCTAAACAAGGGCCAGGATTGTATGTTGAACGACATGAGAGAGAAGCCATGTTTCTTTCCCATCCGGAAAAAAATTTCCAAATGGAATCTTGTATGCATGGAGTACTAAATGAAGTCTATTTGCAAAACCCTTTTAGGGATGAGTGCAACTTTGCGCGACGAATCTAATGAGCCTAATTAATCCATGTTTTGCTACAGTAACCATCCTCTAATCATGCGGTCAAAGGCCTTATTAGATAGGTCTCGCGAAATAGTTCAATGTTGTGAAGGTAGTTTTATAAACTGACTTTATTTAATACCTTTAATTATTGGTAAATGGGTGAAAATATTTTTCCACCCCCAAAGAAACACGGCCAGAGTCTTGAACATGACTTGTGTGTTTCTTGTTGGGCAAGCCTTGGCACTCGAAATGACATGACCTGAGCTGTCCTATCCTCTGTCTACTCTGTAACGGTGACATGTTGGCGATAAATATCTTGGCGGTGTTCCCTTCCCTGAAAAGGGAATGTTTTCAGGGAACGTGAATTTGGGTGAAAATATCACACCGAACATTGTAGCGCATTGTAGCACTTTTCGTTCGCTTGTGTTAATCATTGTCTTACCATGACCTAACTACGCTCAAAAGATTCGTCACGTCGTGTACGTTAAAACCATATACTTAGTTTTTTTATTTACCTACATTTATGTATGAGGAGAGAGATTTGATGTGATAGTGAATAGTGAAGTTTAGAGAGAGAAAGTTTGGGGAAATTTTTGGATCTGAAGGGAAGTGAACACCGCCTTTGTGTACGTGTATTCGTACTGTTGGTGCATTTAATATATTTTTTAGCATCTATTTATTTTTATATAGGGGGTTGGTTGAAAATGTGGCATAGTGTACCCCAAACTTGCTATGTAACATAGAGAAATGAAAATCCGATTTAGGCTAACTCGACCCCAAAGCAGAAAGGAGCAGATGGCCGAGAAGGAGCAGCAGGGAAACAAGCGCCCGCCGGTGCCGGGCGGCGAGAGCAAGGCGTTGCTGTCAGCCTCCCCCAGCAAGATACCGAGGGCGCCGGCGAGGCCGCAGGCCTTGCCCACCGTCGTGGTGAAGCAAGAGTGGCTAGAAGGAGGGCGAAGAAGAGATGGAGAAGAAGAGCGAGAGGGAGGAGAAGTTGGCCAAGACGGCGGCGCAGAGGCTGTGACGGCGATGGAAGCAGTCGTGGAGGCGCCGGCGCCGCAGCTCAGCAACCACTGAGGATGGGACTCGCCTTGTTCCACTGCCGAGCTTGCCTGCTTCCCCTCAAACCCCCCACCTTCAAGGTAAGTCTTCCCGGCCGGCGGCCGGCCTTCGATTCCCCCACAACGAATCTGATCCTCTTCTCCGAGATGCAATAATCTTGCTTCTGTATCTGCTGGCTGTAGTGCGAGGCCGGGCACGTCGTGTGCGGGACCTGCCGGGAGAGCCACGGACAGTCGTGCGGCGGCGGCGGCGCCGCCTACGCCGCCTGCGCCGAGGTGGACGCCTTCGTGGGCGACGCCAAGCAGCCGTGCGCGTTCCAGGAGCACGGGTGCGTGAGCTACGTCGTCTACCACCAGGCGAGCGACCACGCGCGCGCGTGCCAGTGGGCGCCCTGCCACTGCCCGGACCCCGGCTGCCGCTTCCTCGCCGCGCCGCCGAGGCTTCTCGAGCATTTCCGCGCGGCGCACACATCGTGGCCCGTCACCGCCGTGGCGTACGGTAAGGCGGCGGTGATCCCCTTGCCGGCGCCGAGCGTCCCGCACGTCCTCGCCGGCGAGGCTGGCCTGTGCGTGTTCCTCGTGACGACCTCGTCGGCGCTCGGCCCGTCCACGCTCGTGTCCGTGGTGTGCGTGAGGGCCAACGCCGACGCGGCGGCCGGGGTGGACCAGTACAAGTGCATGCTCTGGGCGGAGGCCCCGCGCGGCGGCGCCGCGGCGACTCTCGTGGTCCCGATGGTGGAGAGCACCAACCTGTCCGGCGGCTTGCCCGTGGTGGAGGAGTGCATCTTCATGGCGGTGCCGGCGAAGATGGTGCTCGACGCGTCCGGCGAGGCGCCGGTCCTCAAGGTTCGCATCGACAGAGTTGGCGGCGCTGCCGCGAACGCCACCCCGACTCCAGCAGCGAGGTCGTCCTCCGGCAGACAGAGACAGGTAGCAGCATCAGCGTAGATCAGGTCGAGGAACAGGTAGCAATCAGGATTTTGGAGCTCATTTGGTCGATCTTTTGCGTGTGTATAAACGACTAGCAGTGTTGATATTGATTCAGCAGTAGCTGCATCTGCATTGGCTGGCTGGACATGGTGGTGACTTGTAGTTTCACCATAAGGAGGGCAATGGCTTTGTAATGCTAGAGAGCCATGCATGGTTTTAGGGACTCCAAATGTTCTACCTGTGATTGTTCATCGAAATGGTGCTAGATGTCTGCATCTTTTGCTCTGAATGATATCTAAGAACTTGTGCTGCAACTGAGAGTAGAAGGGATCTTTTTCTTTTTTTAACAGAAATAGGAGGAACCTTGAAAAGCTACTAGAAAAGAATTGCACATTTCATTTCATTCAAAGTAGACAAGTTTTATCCATATTAACGTAAATGGTGCTTGGATGTCAGCAACTCAGCATACGAGTATTTCGCTCTGATGCTATCGCCTATTAGAGAAGTTTGTGCTGCATGGACCGTGAAATGAAGAAAGGATCTGCATATTTCATTTCATTCAAAGTAAACAACTTTTACCCATATACTATAGTACTCCCTCATGCAAACCTTCATCAAAATAGTTTCTGACAATATATATAGTGAACTGCAGGATGGACTGATGGACCTACTAGGAGAAATGATGCTATGTCAAATGTGGAGCAATAAAAATGACACTGCTAATGTAGTTATGTATGCTGTGGTCTCATCTCATTTTTTCATTGATCTGAACCCAAGTTTTCATTTGTTTATCCACCCTGTAGCCTTTCTTTTTTTTCTTTCTTTTTTTTTTGTCTTCAGACCAGCCACATGTGCAATTGTTTAGGTAATGATTTCTCAATTCAACTCAACATTTATAATTCACCTAGACTTGTTCCGCGCAGGTTTTCTCATATTCTTGTTTCCATTGTTCTTCGTTTTGTTAACCCAAGTTTTCATTTGTCTGGATCCACCCTTTAGCCTTTTTTTGGTTTGTTTTCGGACCAGCCACATGTGCAAATTGTTCAGGTAAGCCGAACAGTACTTAACATTAGACTTTTCAGCATGAGTGTTAGAGTTCCAAAAATGTTTCGGTAGAAAGGATGGACCCCAAGGCGGGTGAAGCAGTAGCAGCTGTTGCCTGTTGGACGTCGTCCATGGCGTGCCACCGTCCGCAGTGGCGGATCCACCGGGTATGCCGGGTGGGTTGAGGACCCTGTAGAATCCAGCCCAACAGTACAACCCTGCCCATATGCAAATTGTAAATTAAAAAAACAACCGCTGCCGACGGCCTAACGTATGTACAAGCAGTGCAAGTAGTCCGACGTTTCGTTACGTGCAACTCTACCGCTGCTGCATCTGACATTTCTTGCGCGCGCATCGCAATGGCGATCCCTCCGCTGCCGCTGCGCACTCCTCGGCTCCTGCCTTGCCTCGGCGCTGGGCATACCGCACACCCTTCCTAGAGCTACGCCACTGACCGTCCGTGGTGGCTAGGGTTCTTGCCGGAGTGCTCGGTGCCACGGGAGGTCGCACTGGGGCCCACGGGTGGGAGATGTGCAGCGCTCGCCTTGTTCGACGCGCCCGTCTTTCTCGGCGCCGGCGTGAACGCCGTGGCGCTTACAGGAGCAGAGCAGTGGGATGAGCGTGCTGGTGGACGGCCGTTACCAGCACACGAAAGAGGAGCCGTGTGGTTTCCTAGTTGGGACTGGTGAATACCCAATCATCATGAACAAATCTTACGGACCTGACTCCCCATAGAATTTCGACGATGAACAATGCGTGTTAGACATGAAACGGACAATAGCTGAGAAAAAGGTGAGACAAACAGGACGACACAGTAGAACGCATCGCCTACGTGGATATAGGCACGTCACCGCAGCGCAGTCTACCGATTCTTCTGGTGGGGACTCCTGCCGTGCGCCGCCACAACCGCATGGCGCGACACATTATTTGGTTCGGCCACTGGTACTAGCATCTAGGGCTTGTCGACGACGAGCTTGCGCACTTGGACGGTGACGGAGACGCTGCCAGAGTAGCTCCAGTACGCGTCGGGCACGAAGAGGAAGCCCTCGGCCGGGGCGTGCTCTGGCCCCGCCCACCGCCGCGTGCACGGCACGGGCCCCGACGCCGACAGCGAGAGCGCCCCGGGCTCCCCTCCTCCGGCGCGCACCACCATGGTGTACTCCAGCGCGCGGTCCCCGTCGGGCCGAGGCCCGACGGAGATCAGCGACAGCGACCGCCCCGAGGGCACGCCGCCGCCGTTGAGCAGCAGGAACACGCGCGCGTCGGGCGCGTGCAGGAGCGCCCGGAACACCATGCTCCGGTGCAGCGCCACCGTCGCCTCCCGCACGAAACTGACCGCCGCCGCGTCGTCGTCGTCGCTCCCGCCGCCGGCGGCGGCGCCGTCCCGTAACTGCTGGTGCGCGCCGCGGATGTGGTCGTGGAGGAGGGGCCCCGCGTAGGCGCAGCCCGGGAACGGGCAGGCGCACGGCGCGTGGCGGCAGAAGAGGGACTCGTGGGCGCGCCGGTCGGCGAGGCGGAGCCGGCGGCCGCACCCGGCGGCGGCGTGCACGCAGGGGAAGAGCATGGCGGCGATGGCGGTCTCCAGCGGGCGGCACCGGGCGGCGCCGATGGGCTCGCCGCATGACGGGCACGCGCCCTGCACCCGGTCGCAGCAGCTCCGGCACGCCGCGTGCCCGTTCTTGCACTGCGCAGGTTGTCAGCACGGGCGGATCATATCAGAATCAGACACAGGTGCATGTATTCAGAGCTCAGACGTCGGCTTGCCTGGAAGATGGCGGCCTCGAAGGGGGCGAAGCAGAGGGGGCAATCGAGGACGTCGGGAGCCAGGAGGGTGACGTCGAGGGTCTTGGGCTCGTCGGCGGCGGCCTCTTGCCCCGGCCCCGCCGCCGGCTCCTTCTTGGGCACAGGCACGGCGGGTCTCCGGAGTGCGGTCCTCGCCTTTTTCGACGTGGCGGCGCCATTGGCCGCCGTCGACTTGTCCACGCCCCGTTTCTCCATTGCCGGTCGGTCACCTCGATCGGACTAGGAGACCGGGGCCGGGCACGGGATGAACTGACTGTTCCTGTTGTTTTTGAAATATGACTGTTCCTGTTGTGAGACTAGTTTGAAGCCACAGGAAGCGGTGGAGGCGGGTTCTATAGGTGCCGGAGGACGACGACGCCGGGCGAGAGGTCAGGATGGGAACGGGCCGACCCGGCCCCATGGTCTCAAGGTCAATTTTAGAGCACCGACCGAACCAATCGAATAAATTTTGGTTTTGCTAATTTATAAAAAAATTAAGTTACTATAATACTACCGGTAATTACGTGTAAAAAAGGAAAAAAATTTGCTACTCGGCATTAACATGAAAAAAAAGGCTAATTCAATTCTAGAGGGTAATAAAGGCCCGCTTGCCGATGCCCATGTCGCCGATGCCCCCGGCGGGGGACAACCCGCCGCCGGTGAGCCATGATCGCCTCTGAGGCTCTGCTCTCCCCTCTGATCGTCCATCGGGTAATCCTTCTTCCCTTTCTCCTTTTCTCCCTTCGCTCATGGCTTCTTTGGGCTTGGACCCTCGTTCTGGTTTCTCCTTCTCCTCCAAAGTGCGTTCGTCTCTAAATTCGCCCGTCACTTCTCCTCCTTCTGGTGTCAATCCTGGCTTTCGCCTCATTGCCTCCTTCACCCGTGCCAAGTTTAGAATCAACTCTGAGAATGTTGGTCTTTCTCTCCAGTCGTGTTTGGGAGGCTATGCCTCTGAGTTTGCAGTTGAGGAACTGGATGATTGGATTTTCAAGTTCTCTGTGGCAAACAGTAAAGTGGGCTTTATGATTTACCATCTGAATTTCTTTGCCTGTGATTCTTTCAAAGTGGTGTTCAATCTCTGGAATGAGGCAGGTCTTCTTCGTGCCAAACAGTCCCTTGCTTCCTCTCAGGGTCCTGTCTACCACTGGACTCCAGGTTGTCAGCACGGACGGATCGTATCAGAATCAGACATTCAGACACAGGTGCATGTATTCAGAGTCCAGACACTCAAAACATCGTGGACGTCGGCTTGCCTGGAAGATGGCGGCCTCGAAGGGGGCGAAGCAGAGAGGGCAGTCGAGGACGTCGGGAGCCAGGAGGGTGACGTCGAGGGTCTTGGGCTCCCCGGCGGCGGCCTCTTGCCCCGGCCCCGCCGCCGGCTCCTTCTTGGGCACAGGCACGGCGGGTCTCCGGAGCGCGGTCCTCGCCTTCTTCGGAGTGGTGGCGGCGCCATTGGCCGCCGTGGACTTGTCCATGCCCCGTTTCTCCATTGCCGGTCGGTCACCTTGATCAGAGGATAACCGCAAGCAACGTAGCAAGGAGAAGGAGGCCGGGCGCAGGATGAACTAACAGTTCCCGGTGTGAGAGGGTTTTATAGGTGCCGTGGCAGCCTGGCAGGAGGAGACGACGCCGGGCGAGAGGGTAGAGGTAGAGCGGCAGCCGGCAGGGTGGTGAAGAGGAGGAGTAGTGATGAGGATTTGACGTGGGTGTTAGGCCGGTGGAAGCCCGTAGCGGTAGGGTGGTAGAGGTGGCGTTTGCTCCCGATGCGCCGAACGGGCTCTGACGCGATGGCTGGCCGTCCATTCCATACCACCGATGCGATACAGACCGATGAAGAGGCGCCGGGCTCATCCTCCTGACGCCGCACTGCTGCATAGCTGAGGCCATCGGACCATCACGTTCATCCGGAGAGGGAGAGAGAGAGCCAAGCGAGACGAGACGAGACGATTTGTCCGGCGTGGTGAAGGACTTGGTTCATGGCAAGGTTTGGTTTTGGTTTTGGCTCGGTTGGGAAAGGGCCAACGGGATCACGGAGGGGATCTCTGAGCAAATCTTTCACGGAAAGGGTGCGTCTCGGGGACAGCGAGCGGAAAGGAGGCCTGCAGGCCTGTCCTGCATCCCGTCGACCGTCCTCTCTCCCCAGTGCCTCCGCGACCTCCGAGCGCTGACCCTGCAGCTGCAGGCCAGCCTGCACGGCTCCTGGCGGTTCATGAGCCGCTGCGGCCACCGCTCATGGGTCATGAACTCTTTTTTTTTTTATCCGTGGCCGTGTTTCTTTCGAGATGGAAATATTTTTTCACCTCTTTAACCAATAGTTAAGGGTATTAAATAAAGTTAGTTTAAAAAATCACTTTCATAACATTGAACTATTTCGCGAGACCTATCTAATGAGGTCTTTTACCGCACGATTAGACAATAGTTGAGCAACTGCAAGTCTGGGACCATCGAAGTGGCTAACCTCGTTAGTGAATCAATCAGCGCGAAGGTTCAATAGCCAGCAGCATACAGTCCCATGGATCAATGAACTGCTTGCTGCCACTTCTAATGGGTCATCACTCATCAGCTAGCTACCACCCATCGTCTGGTGATGGTGGAGCAACATGCAAGTCGATCCAACCATCTTGCAAGAATATTCGAGGCGAGGCTAAGCTGTGCTGTGGTGTAAGTATATAACAAGAGATAAAGGTCTTAGCGGTTTGTGATGCAGTGACCGTTTGGTAATTTGGTCGATATCTTCTTCGTTTTAGCTTATTTCTCGTGTAGCATAAAACTAGTGTGGCCCTGGTGCCTGGTGGACGCTTTGTACCATTTTGGAGACCTTTTGTTTGACAAAAAGAAAACGTGGAAGGCCCAATCCCGCGGAGACGTACAATTGGGCCACTAACAGTAGACTCTAACAGAAAGCCCAGCCAATCATCCACCAACTCGTAAAGGACCTCCTGCTTGGCAGTGTTCACTTCCGGAATGTGAATTTGGATAAAAATGGCACATCGAACATTGTAGCGCACTGTAACACTTTTCATTTGTTTGTGGTAATCATTGTCCTAACATGATCTAACTAGGTTCAAAAGATTTGTCTCGTCGTGTACATCAAAACCATATACTTCGTTTTTTATTTACCTACATTTAATGCTCCATGCATGAGGAGAGATTTGAGACGATGGTGAATAGTGAAGTTTAGAGAGAGAAAGTTTGGAGAAAGTTTTGGATTTGAAGGGAAGTGAACACCGCCGTTGTTTGGTTGTCCTGTTGACAGTACGCATAGAAATACCCAGAGGGCACAAGAACGGGCATCAGGTTGAAAGATTATTAAAACAGTATGTTCACTTTATAGAGCATTTCCCCTACATTTAAGATCAAGAGATTAGTAATAGCCGAAGAAAAACTGGTAATGACCAACACGGTATATTGCGTTCTAGCTTAATCTTGAACTATACTAGTACTAACCAACGCTAGAACCAGTTTCATCTTTTTCAGAAAAGAGAGGTCATCCAGATTAGCTAAATTTTGAATGCTTTCTGAACATCAAAATATGAAATGTTTATATCATTTTCCTGAAGAACTAGTTGAAATTTTCTGGTTGTCTACTGTACAAAATCACAAAAAATCACAATTATATGAACATTTATGGGTGCATCAATACATCATACCAAGTATAAACAAAATGCGTCATACCGAAATACGTATTAACATCCACATAAACCGGTAAATATCTGGGTAAAATTTCAGTTCTTTGTTTCGAGCTACTACAGTACTACTACTACTTCATAGTCGAACCACAATTTCATCAGCGACATCCACGGATTTGCTAGAAAACCTACGATCTAATCCTGCAACTGAACGGACACGAATTATCCCTCTCCCGATCACGGTGGCGGCAGTGCAGATGGTCGGAGCGCTACGGGTACGGGGGGCTGGATGATCAGAGCTTGTCGATGAGCACGCCGAGGTGGATCTCCCTGGACGCTCCGAGCAGCATCACCGGCGACACCCCCAGCCACATCCCGTCCTCGACGGCGGCCTCGCCGGGCTGCGCGCAGCTCGGCACGTCGGCCTCCATGCACAGGCGGCGGCCGGCGCGCCCCGCCACGCCGCGCCGCGAGGGGGCCTTCGCCCAGAGCACGCACTTGTACTGCTGCCCCGCCCTGGCGTTCGCCCTCACGCACGCCACCGACACGGCGGTGGCCTCGCCGCGCGCCCGCACGGACAGCACGAACACGGCGGGGGCCTCCGCGCCATCGTCCTTGTCGTCGCCGTCGCCGTCGTCTTCCTCCTTGACCGCTGCCGCCTTCTCCTCCTCCTCCGCCACGACGAGGAGGCGGTCCGGCCCCGCCGCCGGGACGCGGAGCGGGTGGATGACGCCGAAGCGGGGGACCTTGTGCACGGGCCAGGCGTGTGCGGCGGCGAGGTGGGCGAGCAGCGCCGGCGGCGGCGCGGCGAAGGCGCAGCCGGGCTCCGGGCAGAGGCACGGCGCGTGCTCGCAGGCGCTCTGGTGGCTGGCGGCCCGGTAGTAGGGGACGTAGCTCCTGCACCCGTGCGGCTCGTAGGGGCACGGCAGGTAGAGCTCGCCGTAGAAGACGTCGAGGCCGGGGCAGAGCGCGTAGGCGGAGGCGGCGGCGCCGCGGTCGGCGCAGGCGCGGCAGGCGCTGGACCCGAGCTTCACGCGGCAGCCGCCGCAGGCCAGGTGCCCCGCCGCGCACTGCACGCCGCCGATCGAATCGAACGGCGTCAACCAACAAGCATCAAAGTTTTGAGAGGAAGAAGGGGAGATGAGAGCTAGTACTAGTAGTACTAGGGTATGGCGTCGAGGTGTTCTTGACTGACCTGGTAGATGGGGCGCTTGAGGGCGAGGGAGCACAGCGAGCAGCAGAGCCGGGCCTTGTCCACCACCAGCACCGTCGTCAGCTTCCTCGGGCGCGGCGGCGGCGCCGCCGGCCGGGCTCCGAACGAGACGACCACTCCTGCTTCGCGGGGCTTGCTTTCTTGCCTTCCGTGGCTGACCACTAGGGTCCTCGAAAGCTGCGGCGGCTCTTCCTTCGCCGCCTCGCCGCCGGACGCGTCGGTCCCCATGGACGGCGGCCGCGGCTGCTTCGTCGCCCGTGCCGACCGAATGGTGTGCGGTGGGAGGAGCCGATCCCTCACTGCTGCCGATGGCGCTGCGTAGCTTCCGTGTGGGAGTGGAGAAAAGCAGGCGCAGACCTGACACGCGGAGGGAAGATGGCGGAAAGCACCTGTCTGTCAAGCTTCAAGGCGTGCACACGTCCTCTCAGCTTTTTGACCGGCCATCCGGGGACGGTGAGATCCATATTGATTTCTTTTTGCATTGCAGGCAAATGGATGTGCATGTACCGATTTATCTATACAACTCTTGCTACTCCTAAAATGCAAAATGCAATGCACACACATAAATACTCCTAGTAAGGTGTAGAGAGTACGTATATTTGTTCCTTTTTGCGTAGATACATGGTACATGTAGATACATGGTACATGTAGATACATGTCGATGACACACTGAGACACTCAGAAATAATAGTACTCCTAGCAAATACAAGCGCAAGTAAAGTTCACACTGGAAAGTCGGTAATTATCAGTTGCACAGCTAGCATGAACTGATGAACCTACTGATAGGGTATGAGCTATGGGGGATACGAATCTTTTTGAATGTTCAGGGAGGTATTAACCTGAGGTTGTTGCTTGTTTACCTGTGCTAGTAAATGCTGGGATCCTTTGCTTTTCTTTTTCTACTCCCGGTGTATTTGCGTCCGTGTGAACCAGACACAAAAGAAAAAAAAAAGCACAAAGCTCTGCTCTACCGGTTCATCTCTTCTCCGCGTTGCCTTGCCCATCGAAGATGCAGGCGGAGATGGCCGATGAGCAGCCCAAGTGGCTCTCGCAGTCGCTTAGCGGCGAGAGCAGCAAGTGGACGAAGCTGCCGTCCGCTCCCGGCTGCTCGGTCTCCAGCGCCGGAGTGAAGGAAGAGCCGGTGGAGGGAGAGCTTGCGCACGCCGGCGGAGGATCACACGCGGGGGGTCCGGCGGTGGAGCCGCCGCGGATTGACATCAGCGTCGAGGTGCGGCTCTTCCATTGCGCCGTCGCCGACTGCAACCGCCCCCTCAAGCCTCCCATCTTCAAGGTGATGTTGCGAAAGAAATCTGTCTAGTTTGGGGGTTTTGCTGGCATGGCCATGGCCATGGAAAGAACAAAGATTGATGCTTTTGCGCCGTGCTTGCATTGCAGTGCGAGGCCGGGCACCTCCTGTGCGGCGCCTGCCGCGACGAGGGCCACTGCCGCCGGTGCGGCCGCGCCGCCGCCTTTGCGCACTGCGGCCCGGAGCTGGACCTGCTCGTCGGCGACGCCCGCGTCCCGTGCCCCTTCAAGGCGTACGGCTGCGGCCGCTCCATCGCGTACCACGCCACGGCGGCGCACCAGGACGCGTGCCCCTACGCGCCCTGCCACTGCGCGGTGCCCGGGTGCCCCTTCACGGCCTCGCCGCCGAGGCTCCGGGACCACCTCGCCTTCGACCACGCCTGGCCGCTGGACAGGCTGCCGGGCTACGGCAAGCCGCACCCGCTCCGCGTGGCCGCCGCGGCGTCGGTGCCGAACCGCCTCCTGGTCGTGGACGGCGACGAGCGCCGCCTCTTCGCGCTGTCCGTGCGCCCGCGCGGCGCGGCCAGCTTCGCCGTGTCGGTGTCGTGCGTCCGGACGGCCGCCGCCGCCGAGGCCGGGCCGCGGTTCACGTGCATGCTCTGGGCGCAGGCGCCCGCCGCCGCCGGCAAGGGGCGGCGCCTGATGATGGAGGCGGACGTGGCGAGCTGCGCGGTGCCCGGCGGGACCGCCGCCGAGGAGGGGATGGCGCTGTACGTGCCGCCGCCGATGATCCGCGGGCCGGACAAGGAGATGAACATCAGAGTCCGCATCGACGTGGTGGCCGATGCAGCTCCGGCGTCGCTCCGCGCTGCTAACGCGTCGTCTCGCAAAGCTTAATGCTTCAGCTTCGTTCTTAGCCAGATTTCGTTTTCTAGTTTAGTTGGAAGGAAAGATTGCAATCGCTATCAGATGCATGGGCAAATGTCAAAAGCGCCAGCATCGCTACGATTAGATTATGCATGATCAAAATCTCCAACAAAAAATGCGTTGGAGAATATTATGATAATGCATTAATGCTATTTGCTATCCAATCCAGTATTGGGAATTGCCATTTCTGTTGCTGTTCTTCTGCGTGCCAGCCGGACGTGTTTGAGCAATCTGATCCTTGGGGTAGTTGAGCATTTTGAAAGAATGCTTGGGTGCTGTACGGGTAAATAAAAGCTCTTCACCTGCTACCAGAGCAATGGATTGGAAGGCCCAGGCTGTGAATTTGTATTTTGTCACCAATTCTGCAATTTTAAGCCCAAAAATTCGCCTACAACGTTACATGAAAGAATTCTAGATTTGAGGTATTTGGAAAGCTTTCCCATTTCTAAGCAAGGCATCAAATGTGTCCAATAGCGAGGAAAATAATTGAGTTTAGTTTACACGTAAATCATGTCACAACTATGGTGTTGCGAAATAAGTGTTTTTTTTTCATCCGGTTCAAATGGAACGTCATACAGTTCATTAGGGCATCTATTAATAGTGGAAATCCATAATTGTATTTCTTGTGGGACTTGGGGAGTAATTTGTTGGCATGGTTTGAGTAGTGGAAACTGGCAAGAGGACTTGAACCGATGAAAGTAATATATCGAAAAAAACTGATTAAAGTAAGAAATTTGTTAAAGCCCAAAGCAGAGCTCAGGATCAATCCTTGCGCTGCAACCTGCTACGTGTGGTACACGGACAGCAGTGGTTGTACTGCATACAATGCAGGTCTGAAAAAAGAACAAAGCACTCAAGCCTGCCACCGTGCTCTTCAGTCGTCACGGTGATTCGGGGCATGTTTAGATGAAAAAAACAACTCCCAAGTTTACTATAAAAAAGAAGTTTCTCCGTCACATCAAAATGTCATAACATACATGCAGTACTAAATGTAGATGAAATCAAAAACTAATTGCACGGTTTTGTTGTGCTCTGCGAGATGAACATTTTGAGCCTAATTAATCAATTTTTGGACAATTTTTTACAAATACAAACGAAATGATACAGTGACGCAATGATTACGAAGTGACGTATACTCCCAAATTCACCCTCCCAAATTCAACATCTAAACACCACCTTGGTGCGCGTTCTCGGCAACTACACCACAATATCACATGTACGGAGTAGTTTTTGTTACGATATAATAAAGGCCAATTCAGCCTTTACACGTCATATTACCGTGGTTAGTTACATCCTACGAAATGAAATAGTGAGTTTTGTACGGGAAAAAAATTCAGATGTAGTTTTCTTAGAAATGAGCAAGCAATTGGCATTACATGATTATGTTTCAAAGTGAGGTTTGTACTTCCAATTAATCGAAAAGTTAAGAATCCAACTTCAATTATTTCTCACCTTCGAAATTTATCAGTACTTTTAAACTTCATATTTGATTGTTCCCTCCAAATTCAACACAATTTCAATCATATGATATTCAAGGTTAATTCCTAAAAAGTCCTCCATTATAAACATTGCATTTGTACATATTGATTTGATGCTCTACTAGTAAACTTTATTTACGATTGTAAAAAAGAATGCCTACAATCAATCTTTAAATATATTTGAAATGACAAGAACTTGAAAGAACCACAGTACTTGTGTCATCCACCGTATAGCCCCATTGTTGACTACTTGACTCGTCATAATGGGGACAATCTCTCTTTGGTTAAACCCTTTACTGTCAAATTTCAAACGATATTACCATTTCTTTCCTTGTAGCACATCCAAAAAGTTCGTTGTACACGTTTAGCTTTCGAATTTCTGTAGTATTTTTCCAAGGGACAGTGAATTCAAATATTTCAAAGTTTTCCGTTATCACTTTTATTCAAACATTTCAAATATTTGTGTTGAAAAGATAATATCACCATTTTATGTGCAGGCTGGCATCACAAATTTGAGTGCAAATTTCATTCCATCACAAAAGAAAAGGTTTCTTTGCGGAGTATATTGGACAGTAAAAGCCAAAATTGCCCCTGACGAAGTATCAGAAAAAAAAGAAAAAGGCCCTGAAGAATCAGAAGCTGAGATCTGCCATGGTTTGGTACGACGGAGCATCCTAGAAAACCCCCATCGTTTTGGCGTCCGGTCAGTTGGAGAAAGACCATGGAGTCAGGGGAGGCTAGTCCGATCAGCGAGCTGCTGTCGCCGCCGCCGCTGCCGGAGAGCGTCAAGCGCAACGGCAAGAGGGCAAGGGACTGGCCGCTGCTATTCGGTGCCCAGCTGATCAAGCACGACGACGGGAAAGACGACGAACTCGTCGAAGCCGCACCACAAGGAGCAGAAGCAATCGTCCCGTGTGAGCCATCGGAGAAGAAGCAGCCGGCGGCGGCGGCGGTTCAGGTGGACAAGGCCAGGCTCTACTGCTCGCTCTGCGGCTGCACGCTGACGCCTCCCATCTACCAGGTCGGGTTCTTGATTTCTCCGTGCGAGCTTGCCCCCATCTCTGCATCTGCAATTCCGATTTGTAAAGACATGGCCGTCGTATCCGGTTGCCGTGCAGTGCCCGGTGGGGCACCTGGCGTGCTGCAGCTGCCGCGTGAAGCTCCCGGGCCGCCGCTGCCGGACCTGCCGCGACCGCGGCGCCGCCGTCTCCGCCTATGCGCACTGCCCCGGCCTGGACCTCTTCTTCGCCGACCTCCGCGTGCCGTGCGACTTCGACGAGCACGGCTGCGGCGCCGTCGTCCCCTACTTCCTCAGCGCCAACCACAAGAGCACCTGCGAGCACGCGCCGTGCCACTGCCCGGAGCCCGGCTGCGTCCCCCTCTTCTCGCCGCGCGGGCTCGCCGCCCACCTCGACGCCGACCACCACTGGCCCGTCTACGACGTCGCCTACGGCACGCCGCTCCCGCTCGCCGTCCCGGTGACCGCAGCGCCGGCGGCGGCGTCGGCGTCGGCGGGCCCGGCGCGGGACGTCGGGGTCCAGCTGCTGCGCGGGGACGACGGCTCGCTGTTCGTGATGGCCGTGGGCCCGCTGGGCGACGGCGCGGCGGTGTCGGTGGTGCTCGTCCGGGCCCCGGCGAAGCCCCCGCCGTTCCCGCGGTTCACGTGCACGTTCTACGCGAACCCGCCCCCGGGCGCGGCGGCGGACCTCGCCGGCGGGTACTTCTTCGCGACCGTGCCGGTGAGGAGCAGCGCGCTGGCCGGCGGCGACGGCGTCGCGCTGCAGAAGGAGCTGTACTTCGCCGTGCCCAAGGAGATGCTGTGCGAGAGGAGCAGGGAGCTGTTCCTCTCCGTCCGCATCGATCGATCGTCGGGGCCTGAACCTCCCGTGGAAGACAAGAGGGATGATCACTGAAAGCTGATCAGTAAGCATAAGCACTACTAGTGGCCTAGTGGGTACCAATTCGCAAGCTTTTGGGATGATAGTCTCTACGAATTAGCTAGTGGAAAGATATTTCAGGTGCTAGAAATCCATCTGGAAGACTAGAAGTACCTCTGATAATCATGGTTTTGGCCCTGGTGTATGAACTAGCCTTTGGATCTGCACAATTGCAACTTGCATAGCATACCGGCCATAGCAATTTGGTCGTGCAAATTGCTGATATATATTAGCTTCAAGTCGATCTGCGTTCGCTAAGATAGGTGTATGATTCAGATTTGTGACGCCTCGTCGCACGCTATTGCGATCATGTCACGTTGGCTCGGCTTATAGGACTTTTTTTTTTGTCGCAGTGATTAAAGTTCACATTTTTATGCAAGACATTCGAAATTTGCCCTCGTCTCGAAGACAAGAGGGTGATCAGCAAGTTCTAGTACCAAATCGCAGGTTTTTTGGTCCCCATAAAACAAATCGCAGGATCTTGGGACGATACAGATTAGCCAGTGGAAACTATTTCGGGTCATAAGAAACTCCAGTGGAGCCCTTCAAATTGAGGTCTCCAAAACTCATTTGCAGGTCCATCTCTAAAAAATAGAGGCCTAAAATAAACACTCAACTCCAGTGAACATATGAACTCGGGCCTCTATTTCTCCATGGGCCCACCCGTCAGCCGCATGCTTGGAGGGGCCCAATGTTGGAGGGAGAATTGGAGGACCTCTAGAAATGGAGGCTTGGAGGGGAGATTTGGAGGCCTATGCAAAATGCAGGCCCATATAGAGGTCCTGCTGGAGTTGTGTTTTTGCTCCAAGCCTCCAAATTTTAGAGTAGAGGCCCATATATCCAAATTTTAGAGTAGAGACCCATATAGAGGTCCCTGCTGGATTTGCTCTAAATATCATGAGCACAAGTAGTACCAAATCGCAAGCTTTCGGGCACTCTTAAGAATTAGCTAGTCGAAACACATTCTTTTTTCCCTGGAGGAAAGGTTGTTGTTAGAGTTTGGTAGAGCATTCTTCTTTTAATTTTCCCTGTCACAAGTTGGAAACGTTGCCTTGCTACCGTAAAATCCCTCAGCGTGCCATGATTCCAGACATGAGGAGAGGCCAACTTTTGCATCTGCCATACAGCCACTGCGCTGCTGTGTGCACGGATCCTGGAACGAAGCCGCTGCGCTGCTGTGTGCCACCCAACCCCAGGACGCGACGCCACGGCCACGGCGCGACCTCACCTGATTTGCATGCCAGTCTGCCGCCATCCGCATCGGGGGCCGGAGCTGCTAGAGCTACAGTGCTACACCCACGTGCTTCAGCCACAGCGGAGGCCGTGGGGTTTCGCGGCTCCAGTTGCAGCTGCAGCTGCATCCAGCAAAAGCAACGGCAGGATCAGCAGGCCAGCATCCTACGGACCGGAGGTAACTGCGTGAAGCCGGTCTCGTTTATTTCCAGAAGAGAGAGCGAGAGAATCTTTTCAAAAAAAAAATAGAGAGAGCGAGAGATCAGATCCTTCCCAAGCATTTCCCTTGTTTGTTTGTTGGCCGTGTTTCTTTAGATGTGGCAAAGTTTTTCCAATTCCTTTGACCAATAATTAAGGGTATTAAATAAAGTCAGTTTATAAAACTACCCTCGTAACATTGGACTATTTCGCGAGACCTATCTAATGAGGCTTTTGACCGCACGATCAGAGAATGTTTACTGTAGCACTACTGTAGCAAAACATGGACAAATTAGGCTCATTAGATTCGTCGCGTAAAGTTGCACCCATCCTTAAAAAGGTTTTGCAAATAGGGCCTGCTTGGTTCCCTTCCAAAGTTTTGGTAAGCCAAAATCAGGGAAGAAAACTTGCCAGCATTTTGGTAGGCTCAATGTGAGAGGGTGCCAAATTTTGGTAGGAATTCAAATGGTAGCCAATTAATTGGTATACCAAAACTGTGGTATGCCAAAATTTTGGCATCCAACCAAGCAGACCCATACACGCGCTGCCGGGGTACGTACGGGAGGCCCTTCCCGCTCCGCGTGCCCGCGGCGGCGTCTGGGCCGGAGGAGCCGTACGTCGCGACCGCCGCCTCCTGGCCGTGCTGTCCGTGCGCGCGCGCGCCTAGCCTAGCGGAAGCGGCGTCGTGCTGGGCCGTATCGGTGGCGTGCGTCCGGGCCAGCGGCGCCGCCGAGGCCGGCCCGCCGGCAAGTGGCGCCGCCTGCTGATGGAGGCGGACCCAGTGGCGATCGAGCTGATGCGACGAAGCTAGGGACGATGGCGCTGCACGTGCCGCCGCCGATGCTGAGCGGGCCGGACAAGCAGATTCACCTATCGACGTGGTCGGCGATGCAGCTCCGCGTCAACTGCCGAAGCTTGATGCTCCTATGCCCGATCGTTTCTTCAGTCTACAGGACCCAAATGATTTGCGTTTGTTTTGCCAAAGTCCCTTCGATCTTGAGTGTTCGCGCGGCACGGTAGAACATGCCCGTCGGCCGCGCGGCAAAAGAACCAAACTGTGAATGCACCGCTCCAGAGTCCCAAGGAAGAAATTCTTCGTGGGAAACAATCCAGGCGATGGCTCTCATGATCCTCTGAAACGGACAGCCTGTTCAGAAATCAGGATTGGACAAGTTTTATCGATTTGGGTGGAACTCGACACAGCCACACAGGCGACCCGTTTGCTTGGCCAACAGTATTTTTCCCTTACATAAATCAGCACTAGTCAAACAGCGAGAAGTATTTTTCTCTCAGCATAAATCAACACCACCCACCAGCAACCAGCCAGCCGAACAGGTCAAGGGTCGAAATATTCGTATGTTGAGTGATATTTAGGGTGTCCATAATATATTTAAAAAGTAATTTATATAGACTAAAATATTCCAACCAGCTAGCTGAAATATTATGAAAATAGTTTATACTGTGAAAGATATCGTATGTGTTGTTCATAAGAAATAAAATATTATCTTATATCTTCTTTCTCTCTTTGTTCTCTTTTTTGTACATTTTCACTCTCTATTGTCTTCTTTTGCTCTAGATATTGTGAAAATAACTATGAATCATTGTCACGGGATGAACTGTTTTTTCCTTCTAATTGCCCTTAGCATATTCTTGCCCTTTTTATTTGGGAAATACTAAAGAGAGAGAGGTTGTTGGACAAGGCCTCCAAGGTGGTGTTTGCATCCAGGTGCTAAATTTTAACGTTTTAAATAAGTGATAGTTCGATGTATTAAACATAAACTAATTATAAAACTAATTACATAAGTCATGTCTATTTCGCGAGACGAATCTAACAAGCCTAATTTTGCTATAATTAATACATAATTAATATGCGTTCACTGTAGCATTACATTGTCTAATCATGATGTAATTAGGTTTAGGTCCTGTTTAGTTCTCTCAAAAACCCAAACTTTTCATCACATCCATATCACATCGCCATCACATCGAAACATTAAATATAGCAACGACGCATGTATGGAACACTAACGTAGATAAATAATGTCGGTGCCGGGATCGGTCGGCCAATCCCCAGCGCCAAACAGAATGCGCTGTGTCCCGTCCCTTGACGGTTGATGCAAGAGCTAGCACGATGAGACAAGCGTTTATCCTGGTTCCGACCGTGAGGTCGTACGTCCAACAGGGTGCGCTCGGGGCGCTGTACTATCTTGCACCGGAGTGCTTGCAGAGGGGGGCTACAAGCAAGGCGGGAGAGGAGGAGGAGTCTCCAACTCCCTGAAAGCGAGTGTGATTAAGGCGAGTACCAATATCGTATGTGGCGGTGTGTGTGATCGTTTTTCCTCTTTTCCCTCTCTCGCCCCCTCCCTCCTTTTATAGGCTAAGGAGAGAAGGAGGGGAGGGGCTTACAAGTACAGATACATTGTGTGCTACAGAGGTGTGTACTGGAGAGCGTAGCGCTGGGCGTGCGGCCGTCCTTGACCCAGGCGGGGGATTTATAGCGAGCTCCGGCTTCCGCGGGCGTCACGGCCATCCCTGTGCTTGTCCTAGAGTGATTTCGAGGGGTGGTGCTGCTGTAATCCGCACCCAACTGCCCGCCGCTGGTTGACTTCGAGGGCGGGGCAGGTGACGAAGGACGAGAGTTGGCGGCACGGGGGCCGGCATGGCGCTTGCTGTCGACCACAGTGCGCGGCATGCCCGGTTTGCCGGGAAATGGCCGAGAGTTGGTGGATTTGACCCGGCGTTCGTCATCACCGGACCGCGCCTGACCGGAGTCCGTACTCGGTTGCTGCTCGTATATTCGTTCGAGGGTCCTTCGCGCCCATTCGAGGGCTGCGCCGGGGGGGGGGGGAAGGACGGGAGCGGGTGGAATAGCGGTGCGGATTGACGCCTGCAAGTCCGCACAGGGCCTCGCGCAGCGCCGCATGCGTCCTCACAGTGGTGGTGAGGACGCATAGTGACCGGAGCAGTTGAAACAGCGAGCTCTGTGGTGTCAGCGGCGCGGCGTGGGGAGAGATTGCCTTTTTGACTTCGGCGCCCGCCTGATGGGGCGGGCATTAAATGCCGTTGTCGGGCGGGGCGCCAGAGTGTGCCGCGTTATGTAGAGGGGTAGCCTCGAGCGAGGCGGAGACGGCCCGCCCGCTCGAGGGGGTGCGCGGCCCTCGAGCGAGGCGGGGTTTGCGTTGCGCCTGCTCGAGGGTGCGCGGCCCTCGAGCGAGGCGGAGACGGGGGTAGCGACTCGGGTCCCTCGATAGGTGAGCTCGGACGTCCGTTCTTGGGCAGCGATAGGCCGTGACGGGCCGAGCTGCCTTGGCGGCCCCTCTTGGCTGTCGGTGATTCGGCCTTTCGTGGCATATCGTTTTTTGAGGGTGATTTGCCCCAATGATTAGGGGACCCCCGGGGTTTGTCCCCGACAGTAGCCCCCGAGTCTCTGCCGGACTAAGGATCAGTCGGGCAGAGGCTGATGGTTCGCGGGATCGTTCCCGGTCATCTTGCGGGGATTACTCCTTTTTGATTATGCACGTTCTTCCGTGGGGGCGCGCGAGCGCACCCGCGGGTGTAGCCCCCGAGCCCTTGGAGGAGTGAATTCACTCGTGCAAGGGCTTTGACTTTCAAGGGTCGTGTCAGTCGCTCCCCTTTCGACGTGGTGGGGGTGAGACCGAGTTACACGGAATTCGGGGGGCGGACCCAGCACGGCTTCGACGTGTTTTGTGCATAAGAGGAGGAGGACATGCTGCAAGGAGACCCCGAGCTCCTGGCCCGAGCGGAGTCGATCGGAGGGGCTTCTTGTCTTTGAGTTGCGACCCTCGCTTCCCCTTCGCGGGGGAGAGGGGTGAGGTCATTCGTGCAACCCTCGAATCGGGCAGCGTACACGGATGTCTCGGTGAGCTGTTAGCGGGTAGTTCAAGTGGACGCCCGTGCCCCGTTCGCTAGGGGTCGGCTCGTGGTCCGGAGACGCGTCCATGTAGCGCTTGCAAAGGTTTGCTAGGTGGGGCTCGGTCCCTTTCGCAGAGACCGAGGGCGCGAAAGCTCTCCCTCGTTGGGATCCCCCCACTAGCTGCCTCTGTCCGGCCTCGAACACAACAGGAGCGTCCCCAAACTTCGCGTTCGGGGTAAAGTCCGTTGGACACGCCCGAATCGTCCCTGACTCTGTTGATCTGGAGCGCCTGTCGAACCCTTTCACGGGCCAAGCTTCGTACTCCTGATCAGTAGGGCCTTGCGAAAGGTGCAGGTCACCCTCGAGCAGCGGGCTCGAGGGTTGGTCGAGCGTGACTGGCAGCCTTTGCATCGCTTAATCTGGGGCGCCCGTCGAACCTTTTCGAGGCCCGGGTTTCGAGCCCCTGATCAGTAGCACCCTGCGCCTCGAGGCGGAGGGGGGTCGTTGTCTTACCTGGGAAGGAATCCAACGGTTAGGTCGTTTCGGTTTTGCGGGCCCGCGCACGACCGCTGGCGGGCGTGGTCGTGGCTGACGTGTCGCGGAGTGGGCGAGATGGGCGTAGTGGGCGCGCCTTTTTAGGCGGAGTTGTCGTGCGCCGGGGAGAGGCGAGGCGACGGGCGGTCAGGCGCCGCTGCCGCGTCGTTTCGTTTTACCGTGCCGCAGTAAATGTTGCCGCTCACGCGTGCCGTTCCGCGGGAAAAAAGGGGAGGGGGGTCCCCGGTTGTCAGCGACGTGCCACGCGTGCGTACGGCCTGTTGCCAGTGGGTTGGCGTGTCGCGGCAGGGACGAGCCCGCTCCCTTATAAAAGGAAAGCGGGGGAGGAGGGGGATTTTTTACCTTCGCCATTCCTCGCACCAGCTCTCGCCTCTACCTTTCGCTTGCTTCCGAGCCCGCTAGTCGCACTCTGTTCGTCCTTCACGCCTCCGTCGCCTTTGCTCCGCCGTCCGCCATGGTGGTCATCGAAGGCGTCACGGAGTGGACTCCGTCCACCGCTACCGAGCACCTCCTGGAGGGCTTGGTGAACGGCGGGCAGCTTTCGCCCCGGGGCGATTCGGTGCGGCCGGCGTGGATCGTCCCGGCGCTGGTGGCCAGGGTGCCGAACCCGCCGGCGGGGTACGTGGTGAGCTTCATCCGCTTCCACGAGCGGGGCTTCAACGCGCCCGCCAGCCAGTTCATGCGGGTACTCTGCCACTACTACGGCGTGGAGCTCCACAACTTCTCCCCCAACGCCATCTCGCAGGCGGCGGCCTTCGTCGGCGTCTGCGAGGCTGTGCTGGGGATCGAGGCGCACTGGGACCTGTGGGTCCACCTCTTCCGCGCCGAGCTCAGCACGTCCGGCGCGGGGAGGGGGGTGCGCCGTTCTTCGTGTGCCGGCGGTCTTACGCTCGCGCCGGTCGAGTCCAGGAAGCACTTGTACCCGGCCTGCAGGATGACCACCAACAACAGCGGCTGGGCCAAGGGATGGTTTTACCTGCGCAACGACGGCCTGGGGTTGCCGGAGTACACCGGCAAGGTCTTGACGGAGAAGGCCGACTCCTGGAGCTACGGCGTTTCCGGCGAAGGTCAGCGGAAGAGGCTCCGCCCTGTCGTCGACGCCCTTCGTACCTTGGAGGGGTCGGGCCTGACCGTGGCGCACGTGCTCGCGCACTGTCATCGCCGCCGGGTGGTTCCACTCATGGAGAGACAGCTCCCTCTGTTCCGGATGACGGAGGACGCCGACCCGGTGGCACTGGCGGCTTCGCGCATGTTGTCGGAGCCGCTGCTTGAAGAGTACGTCGTTACGAGGGTGCGAACGGCGGTGCATCCCGACACCATGCCGAGCGACCTCCGGTCGTTCCGGCTGCGCCCCGACGAGGGCCATGTTTTGTCGGTGAGTCGTCATTCTCCCTCTCCGGGCTGTTGGATTGATTAATTTAGAATTCCCTTCCTCAATTCATCGTGATTTCAGGAGGTGAGCTGCGGCCTCTACCGCTCCCTCGCGCCGACTCCGGAGGTGCGTGCTTCGAACCGCGCCCGCCGTGACCGCGAGAGGGGCGAGAAGGAGGCGAAGAGAGCCAGCAGCTGGAGGAGGCAAGCCCAGCGGGACGCGCACCAGGCGGCGCTTCGTCGGTGGAGGAGGGACGGTGGGGCGCCGCCGTCCTCCCCCGAGGACTCCCCGGACCCTCCCAGCGAGGGGGAGGATGAGGAGGAGATCGATGCCGGCGGGGTTCCGCCCGCCGGTGAGGAGGAGGAGATGGCCGTGCTGCTGCCCGGGGCGGGCGCGGTGGCCTCGGGCGATATTGCGCCGGTGGCGGTGCGGACGGCGGTCGCGCCTGCTCGACCCGCGGTGCCGCGGGCACGAGCGACTTCTTCCCCTACTGCGGGCGGGCCGCGCCGCAGCGGATTGAGTGCCGAGGGCTCGGGGGGTGCGCAGCCCCCGAGCGGTTTGAGGGGGTCCTCGAGTTCGAGGAGGGCTCCCTCAACGGGCGGCTCGAAGCGGAAGCTGCAGGTGCTGCAGGATTGTGTTCGGTAAGTTCTGCCTCGAACTTTTTCGTAGCTTTCCATCCTTGTTTGGTTTTTCGTCTCGTGATTTCCGCTCTTTCTTTTCGATTCAGCACGCGGGGTGCCGCCAAGGCCGACCCCAGCCTCGCGCCTAAGAAGGCGTTGAAGGTTGGGGCGTCGGATTCCCCTCACGCCGGGGGATCGCGTTCGCGCGGGACTCCAGATCACCGATGGCAGCTCAGCAACCCACTTCCGGCCAAACTTGTTCAGCTTGTTGAAGATTCTTGGCCTCAGGCCTTGTAGTATCATGCCGTTGGCACGTTCTACTTGGCCGTTCGTTTGTGGATGTGCCACGGCCGACCAATCAACGTGAATGTGATGGTCGTCGCAGAACTCCAAGAACTTCTTGCCGGTGAATTGGGTGCCGTTGTCAGTGATGATCGAGTTGGGTACCCCGAATCAGTGGATGATGTCGGTGAAGAACAACACGGCCTGCTCAGATCTGATGCTGGTGATGGCCCGGACCTCAATCCACTTCGAGAACTTGTCGATGGCTACCAACAAGTGGGTGAATCCCCCGGGCGCTGGGCGGAAGGGCCCCACGAGATCCAACCCCCAGACCGCGAAAGGCCATGTTACAGGGATGGTGTGCAGGGCGTGCGCCGGGAGATGCGTCTTTCGTGCGTAGAATTGGCACCCTTCGCAGGTGCGCACGACCTCGTTCGCGTCGGACACGGCGGTGGGCCAGTAAAAGCCTTGCCGGAATGCGTTACCCACGAGGGTACGCGGCGCTGCGTGGTGTCCGCACGCCCCGGTGTGGATGTCGCGGATCAACTGCCTTCCCTCGGGGATGGGGATGCATCGCTGCAAGATCCCCGAGGCGCTGCGCTTGTACAGCTCGCCGCCGACCGAGACAAAGGTCTTGGCCCTTCTGGCGATGCGGCGCCCCTCGGTTCGGTCCGAGGGCAGCTCCCCGCGGTTGATCCACGCGAGGTACGGATCACGCCAGTCTTGTGGTCGCGTGTCTACGTCGATTTCCATGGCCTCGGCCGAAGAAATTTCAACGTCGAGGGCTTCGAGCCCCTCTTTCGAGGGGTCCTCTTCCATGGGCTCGACCCCCGTAGCCCCCGAGGGTGTCTTGAGGGTTCCGGCCCTTCGCTCGAAATTGACGGAGGGTTGATCGAGGTCGCGGGCGAAGACGTTCGGAGGAACGGTGATTTGCTCTGACGCGATCTTGGCCAGCTCATCCGCTTCCTCGTTGTATTTGCGTACGATGTGGTTTAGCTCGAGGCCATAGAATTTGTCCTCGAGACGACGAACCTCGTTGCAATACGCCTCCATCTTTTCGTCGCGGCAGCTTGCGTTCTTCATCACTTGGTCGATGACCAACTGAGAATCCCCTCGGACATCGAGGCGTTTGACGCCGAGGTCGATGGCGATGCGGAGCCCGGCGAGGAGGGCTTCGTACTCCGCCATGTTGTTCGATGCTGGGAAGTGCAAGCGAACCACGTACCGGATATGTTCTCCGAGGGGTGAGACGAAGAGGAGGCCCGCGCCTGCCCCGGTTTTCATCACCGACCTGTCGAAGTACATGGTCCAGCATTCGGCTTGGATCTGCGGCGGCGGAAGTTGGACGTCGGTCCACTCAGCGACGAAATCTGCTAAGGTTTGCGATTTTATCACCTTTCGCGGTGCGTAGGAGAGAGTCTCCCCTACGAGCTCCATAGACCACTTCGCTATTCTACCCGAGACGTCCGGGTTGCGGACTATCTCCCCCAAAGGGAAAGATGAGAACACGGTGACCGGGTGGGCCTCGAAGTAGTGTCGCAGCTTTCGACGCGCGAGCACTACAGCGTATATTAGCTTCTGGATCTGTGGATACCGCATCTTGGTTTCGGTCAGCACCTCGCTGACATAGTACACCGGCCTCTGGACCGGCAGAGCGTGGCCCTCCTCTATATTTTCCACAATGATGATGGCGCTGACAACTTGCGTTGTCGCAGCCACATATAGGTAGAGGGGCTCGCCGTTCCGCGGCGGCGTGAGGATGGGTGCGCGCGCGAGCGACGCTTTTAGCCCGTCGAGGGCTTTTTGGGCTTCGGGTGTCCACGAAAAGCGTTCGTGCTTTTTTAGGAGCCGGTACAAAGGTAAGCCCTTTTCACCAAGTCAAGAGATGAAGCGGCTGAGAGCTGCGAGGCAGCCCAGTACCCTTTGCACCCCCTTGAGGTCCCGAATCGGCCCCATTCGTTCCAGGGCCGAGACTTTTTCGGGGCTGGGTTCGATGCCTCGTTGAGAGACGATGAAACCCAATAGCATGCCTCGCGGCACCCCGAATACGCATTTTTCCAGATTCAACTTTACCCCGTTCGCCCGGAGGCAACCGAATGTGATTTGCAAATCGTTGACCAGATCGTTCGCCTTTCTGGTTTTTACAACGATATCGTCAACATATGCCTCAACGGTCCGCCCGATGTGGCTTCCGAAAACGTGTTGCATACATCGCTGGTATGTAGCTCCAGCGTTTCGGAGGCCGAACGGCATAGTGACGTAGCAAAACATGCCAAACGGGGTGATGAAAGAAGTCGCGAGCTGGTCGGACTCTTTCATCTAGATTTGATGATAACCGGAATAAGCATCAAGAAAGCATAGCAATTCACACCCAGCGGTGGAGTCTACTATCTGATCTATTCTAGGCAGAGGAAATGGAACGTTAGGGCATGCTTTGTTTAAACCGGTATAATCTACGCACATGCGCCATTTTCCGTTTTTCTTCTTAACTAGAACAGGATTGGCAAGCCAGGTCGGGTGAAATACCTCTTTGATGAATCCGGCTTGCAGGAGCTTGCGCACCTCCTCCCCGATGGCGCGGCGCTTTTCCTCGTCGAACCGCCGCAGTCGCTGTACCACCGGCTTGGAGTGAGGCTTGATGTCGAGGTTGTGCTCGGCGACCTCCCTCGGGATCCCCGGCATGTCCGAGGGCTTCCACGCGAAGATGTCGGCGTTGGCGCGGAGGAAGTCGACGAGCACAATTTCCTATTTGGGGTCGAGGGTGGTGCTGACCCTCAACGCCTTGCCTTCGAGGGCATTGGGGTCGAGGGGCAACGCCTTGGAGTGCTCGGCAGCCTCGAAGGTGCCCGCGTGCCTTTTGGTGGAGTCGACGGCCTCGTTCGCCATCTTCTCCAAGTCCGCCACCAGGGTCTCGCTGTAGGCGAGTGCTACCGCGCCCTCGACGCACTCGACGTCGCACGCGTAAGCGTGCTCGTACGACGATCCCACGGTGATGACGCCCTTTGGCCCTGGCATCTTCATCTTGAGGTAGGCGTAGTTGGGGACCGCCATGAACTTGGCATAACACGGTCGCCCGAAAATAGCGTGGTACGCTCCTGGGAATCCCACCACCTCGAAGGTGAGGGTCTCCCTCCGAAAGTTATCGGGAGTACCGAAGCAAACGGGCAGGTCGATCTGCCCGAGGGGTTGGACCCGTTTTCCCGGCGCGATGCCGTGGAACGGCGCCTCGCTTGGCCTCAGCTGGTTTGTGCCGATGCCCATGAGCTCCAAGGTGTGGATGTAGAGGATGTTGAGGCTGCTGCCCCCGTCCATCAGCACCTTGGAGAATCGCGTGTTGCCGATGACGGGGTCGACGACAAGCGGATAGCGCCCCGGATTCGGGACATAGTCCGGATGGTCCTCGCGGCCGAAGGAGATGGTCTCGTCCGACCAGGCGAGGTAAGTTGGCGTCGCGGGGTGAACGGAGAAGACCTCTCGGCGTTCACGTCTTTGTTTCCAAGACGTCGCGTTCACTGTGGGCCCTCCTACGATGAAGAATACATTCTCCACATGGGGGAACTCGTCGTTGCCGCCATCGCCCGTATCCTTCTTCGGGCCATCCTCCTTCGCGGAGGTGCGCCTGAAGTAACCCTTGATCATCCCACACTGTTCGAGGGTGTGGGTGACAGGGCCCTTATGGTACGGGCATGGCTTCTTCAGCATCTCGTCGAACAGGCCTCCCCCCTGAGGGGGGCCTCGAGGGCCTTTGCGGCCTCGCTCGACCACGAGGGCGTCGTCAGAGTCCTCGCCCTGCTGCTGCTGCTGCTGCGCGGCTTGCCGAGGCTTCTTGCCTGTACTGCCTCGTTTCTGCTTTTTTGCCTTTGCCTTGGGTTTGCTGCCCTCCGCGGGCAGCTCCTCCGCGCGTTTCCCCTTGGTCTTGCCATCGAAGATCGCCCCGACAGCCTCCTCCCAGAGGCGAAGTTGGTGGCGATGTCGAACAGGGCGTTGACGCTGGTGGGATGGTTTCGCCCCAGCTCGCGCACCAGCTCCCGACAGGTCATGCCTTCGAGGAAGGCGTGGATGATTTCGGAGTCACCCACGCTCGGGAGCTCGGTGCAGCGCTTGGAGAAGCGGCGGATGAAGTCCCTCAGTGGCTCGTCGGCCGCCTGCCGGCACCCGCGTAGGTCCCAGGAGTTTCCGGGGCGCACGTATGTGCCCTGGAAGTTACCCACGAACATCTTGACCAGGTCGTCCCAGTCGTGGATTTGGTTCGCGGGTAGGTGTTCGAGCCATGTCCGCGCTGAGTCCGCGAGATGAAGCGGGAGGTTGCGGATGATCATGGCATCGTCGGTGGCCCCGCCCAACTGGCAAGCCAGGCGATAGTCGTTAAGCCACGTCTCGGGTTTCTTCTCACCCGAATACTTGGTGATGGTGGTCGGCTGACGAAAGCGCGGCGGGATGGCGGCTGAACGGATCTTCCGGCTGAACACAGGGGTTCCCGGGGGTTCCGGCGTCGGGCTTCTGTCCTCCTCGCTGTCATAGCGACCTCCCCGTCGGGGGTGCCTGCTGCGACGAGGCGCCGCGTCCTGCCTCTTCTTGTTCAGGACGTTGCGCGCATCGCCATCGTCGACGGCGCCCCGCGTGTCCACGAGTCGGTCCTTCGCGGACCTCCTCGTTTCGCGGTCGCCGGTCACGAGCGCCCTTCCGTCGTTCGTTGGACGGTGAGGCGTCCACGCGCCCCTGGGTGGGGTATGGATGGATTGTTCCTTATCCCACTTGCTGCCTCCGGCCCTCGAACTGGCCTGGTGGCGCATGCGGGAGGCGGAACTTTCCGCTTGTTGAACGGCCGCTTCTTCGACAAGGGCCTGCACCTGGCGCCGCATGCTGCGCGCTTCTGGTGTTGATGGTTCGGGCATGGCCCGAATCAGGGTTGCTGCGGCGACGAGCTTCTGGCTTGCTCGTGGCGGCATGGCAGGGCCGGCGTCATCGCCATCACCCATGATGCGCGCTTGAGCAATACGCCCAGCAGCTCGCGCGCGTTCGCCGCGTTTGGGCTGCCGGGCTTCCAGGGCTGCGCGCAGCTCCTGTACCTGCTGGCGCTCCTGTTGGAGCTTGGCTTCCAGCTCTTGCACCTGCGCAAGCTGTGCCTGCGCGAGTGCGGCTTCGTTCGCTGGCTCGGCGGGCGCCGGTGGCGGTTCGTCGTGTCCGGCCCCGTCACGCGTTTCTTCATCCTCTCCCATGGACTCTACTTCGCCGTCGAGGACGAAGCATTCCCGCGTGGGGTCGTATTCCCCCTCGCTGGAATCATCGGAGCAGGTGAGGCAGAAGTCCGCGACGGCCTGGAAAGAGATAAGGCCTTCGCGGTCGCGCAACCCGGAGTAGTCCAAGTTCGGGTGCTCCTGTCCGCGCACACTCTCTCCGTCATCCGACTCGGACTGGGGCCCGTCGGGCGAGGAAATGCTAAGGCCGCGGATCGAACCCAGCTGGTGACCCGACGAATCCTCGTGCGCGTTCGGGTTGGCGCTGATTGCCGCGGAGTAGCTTGCGGCCGCGTTGTTCATCCCGTGGGGGAGCTGCGCCGGCCCGGCCACATTTTCCCAGCGCGCTCCCTCCGCGGGAGCCGCCGGCGGGGGTCCGCCCCCCTGTAATGTGGCAGCGGGCTGGAGCAGCAGGTGTGCGTCCCAGTCAGGGAGGACGATGCGCGGAGCAACGCGCCGCTCCGCGCGAATCTGCAGCTCGCGCAGTCTTCGTCGTCTCCTGAGCTGGGCCGGCGTCGGCGGTGTCGGGGTAACGGGCATCATGTTGGGCGGCCTGGAGGCGAGCCGCATGAGGAGGCCCTCACCGGTCGCTTCGAACTCCAGGCTCCCAAACGTGATCTGGTACCCGCGCGGAAGCGGGCCGGGGGACCCCGTGGCGGATCGTGGTGGCATGGTCTTGGCGTGGCCTGCCGTCAAGGGAACTAATCGGGTGTGATTGACCACATCGCAGCCCCCTACCTGGCGCGCCACTGTCGGTGCCGGGATCGGTCGGCCAATCCCCAGCGCCAAACAGAATGCGCTGTGTCCCGTCCCTTGACGGTTGATGCAAGAGCTAGCACGATGAGACAAGCGTTTATCCTGGTTCCGACCGTGAGGTCGTACGTCCAGCAGGGTGCGCTCGGGGCGCTGTACTATCTTGCACCGGAGTGCTTGCAGAGGGGGGCTACAAGCAAGGCGGGAGAGGAGGAGGAGTCTCCAAGTCCCTGAAAGCGAGTGTGATTGAGGCGAGTACCAATATCGTACGTGGCGGTGTGTGTGATCGTTTTTCCTCTTTTCCCTCTCTCGCCCCCTCCCTCCTTTTATAGGCTAAGGAGAGAAGGAGGGGAGGGGCTTACAAGTACAGATACAGTGTGTGCTACAGAGGTGTGTACTGGAGAGCGTGGCGCTGGGCGTGCGACCGTCCTTGACCCAGGCGGGGGATTTATAGCGAGCTCCGGCTTCCGCGAGCGTCACGGCCATCCCTGTGCTTGTCCTAGAGTGATTTCGAGGGGTGGTGCTGCCGTAATCCGCACCCAACTGCCCGCCGCTGGTTGACTTCGAGGGCGGGGCAGGTGACGAAGGACGAGAGTTGGCGGCACGGGGGCCGGCATGGCGCTTGCTGTCGACCACAGTGCGCGGCATGCCCGGCTTGCCAGGGAATGGCCGAGAGTTGGTGGATTTGACCCGGCGTTCGTCATCACCGGACCGCGCCTGACCGGAGTCCGTACTCGGTTGCTGCTCGTATATTCGTTCGAGGGTCCTTCGCGCCCATTCGAGGGCTGCGCCGGGGGGGGGGGGTGAAGGACGGGAGCGGGTGGAATAGCGGTGCGGATTGACGCCTGCAAGTCCGCACAGGGCCTCGCGCAGCGCCGCATGCGTCCTCACATAGTGACCGGAGCAGTTGAAACAGCGAGCTTTGTGGTGTCAGCGGCGCGGCGTGGGGAGAGATTGCCTTTTTGACTTCGGCGCCCGCCTGATGGGGCGGACATTAAATGCCGTTGTCGGGCGGGGCGCCAGAGTGTGCCGCGTTATGTAGAGGGGTAGCCTCGAGCGAGGCGGAGACGGCCCGCCCGCTCGAGGGGGTGCGCGGCCCTCGAGCGAGGCGGGGTTTGCGTTGCGCCTGCTCGAGGGTGCGCGGCCCTCGAGCGAGGCGGAGACGGGGGTAGCGACTCGGGTCCCTCGATAGGTGAGCTCGGACGTCCGTTCTTGGGCCGCGATAGGCCATGACGGGCCGAGCTGCCTTGGCGGCCCCTCTTGGCTGTCGGTGATTCGGCCTTTTGTGGCATATCGTTTTTTGAGGGTGATTTGCCCCAATGATTAGGGGACCCCCGGGGTTTGTCCCCGACAAATAAAAAAACTAATTGCATAGTATTGATGTACACGACGAGATGAATCTTTTGAGACTTGTTAGGTTATGGTAGGACAATGTTTACCACAAACAAATGAAAAGTGCTACAGTATGCTACAATGTCCGATGTGATTTTTTTACCAAACTTTCACATTATATTTTTGAAACTAAACACACCCTTGATAGATTCCTCTCGTACAGTACTTCTCGTTTAATCTAACGTTAAAAATTTAACGGATGGAAAGCAAACGGGCCCCACTTGTGTTTCTTCTAGGGCGAGCCTTGAGCTGAGCTGAGCTGAGCTGTCCTCTCCATTGTGCAAGTGCGACCCACAAGCAGAAAGGAGCAAATGCCCGAGGAGCAGGGGAACAAGCGCCCGTCGGCGCCGGGCGGCGAGAGCAGCATCACCACCAAAAAGAGCAAGGCGGCGCTGTCAGCCTCCCCCAGCCGCCCGGTCCACGCCGTCGTAGTGAAGCAAGAACCGGAGCAGGGCGACGTCTCCCATGGCGGAAGAGCATCCCGCGCAAGGGCAAGAGCCGCCGTTGCCGAGCCGGCCACTCCAGCCGTGAAGCCGCGGCGGGTCAACGTCAGTGTCGGGATGCTTGTGCTCCACTGCGCCGTCGCCGAGTGCAACCGCCCCCTCAAGCCTCCCATCTTCAAGGTGATATCACTGCTAAATACTACTACTAGTATACTAAGTACTGTAGATGCCAAGAAATCAATCTTCTCTACGCTTTTGATTCGATGGCTAATCGAAATGGCTGCTACGGCGTTCGTCGTCGTGCAGTGCGAGGCCGGGCACCGCCTGTGCGGCGCCTGCCGCGGCGACGGCGGCCAGGGCCACTGCCGCCGGTGCGGCCGCGACACCGCCTTCGTCCACTGCGGCCCGGACCTGGACGAGTTCGTCGCCGACGCCTGGGTGTCGTGCCACTTCAAGGCCTACGGCTGCGCCGCCGCCGTCGCGTACCACGACAGCGCGGCGCACCGCGCCGCGTGCGCGTACGCGCCGTGCACCTGCGCCGTAGACGGGTGCGCCTTCGCGGCGTCGCCGCCGATGCTCCGCGCCCACCTCGCCGACGTGCACTCCTGGTGGCTGTACGCGCTGCCGGGGTACGGGAAGCCCCTCGCGCTCCGCGTGCCCGCATTGGAGACCCACCCGCAGCACCACCAGCTCCTGGCCGTTCCGTGCGACGAGCTGCGGCTGTTCGTGCTGTCCGTGCGCGCGCTGCCCGGCGGCGGCGGCGCGGCGTCGTGCTGGGCCGTCTCGGTGGCGTGCGTCCGGGCGAGCGGCGCCGCCGAGGCCGGCCCGCGGTACGCGTGCAAGCTCTGGGCGCAGGCGCCGGCGGCGCCCGGCATGCCCGCCGGCGCGGAGCGGCTCGTGATGATGGAGGCGGAGGTGGCGAGCTCCGAGGTGCCCGCCGGGGACGCCGCCCAGGAGGGGATGGCGCTGCTCGTGCCGCCGCCGATGCTGACCGGACCATCGTCCAAGATGATTCACCTCAGGGTCCGCTTCGACGAGGTGGACGCCGGCCCAGCTCCGGCGGCCTCGCGGCTCCCGGCGCAGGCGTGCTGATGCGTCGTCTGGGGTGGCGAAGCTCCTCCTGCTTGATGGATGCCAGTGGCCAGATCGTTTTGCAATCTGCAGGATCCAAACCGATTAGCTAGTGTTTCGTACTAGTTTGTTTTGCTTAGCGTTGCGTTCTTGGCATGCACGCACGCCGTGTTTCGTAGTCTGCTCTCATTCTAATCTCGTTGGAATTTGGAAGCAAGGTTATTTTGGATGATTGTTGATTTGCAGTGGCTGCCACAATGGCGTCTGCAGGTTAGCAGGTGTGCTAGCTAGCTGAATCGCATGATGCTAGTTGGACGTGGTCTAGCATTTCGAATGGATTTCCAACAACGCTCTAATCACTCGAAACCACTCAATATTTGAGTTCGATTTGTTGACAAGTGTCGGTGTTGAGATTGGCCGACCAGCATAAACGCCGAACAGAATGCGCTGTGTCCCGTCCCTTGACGGTTGATGCAAGAGCTAGCACGGTGAGACAAGGGTTTATCCTGGTTTCAACCGTGAGGTCGTACGTCCAGCAGAGTGCGCTCGTGGCGCTGTACTATCTTGCACCGGAGTGCTTGCAGTGGGGGGCTACAAGCGAGGTGGGAGAGGAGAAGGAGTCTCCAAGTCCGGAGTGAGGTGTGATTGAGGCAGAGTGCCAATATCGTGGAAGGTGGTGATTGCGCGCGTGTGTGTTCTGAGTCTCGTCCCCCTTGGAAGGGCGCCCTCCTCCTCCTTTTATAGACCAAGGAGAGGAGGTTTACAAGTACTAACATAGTACAGTCTACAGGAATGAGCAATGGAGAGCATGGCGCCGGCCGTCCTGTCGTCCTTGCTCCTGGCGAGGTTTGACGGTGTGTTCCGGCCTTCGCGGGCGTCGCGGTGGGCCTTGTGTTTGACTTGGAGTGGCTTCGAGGGGCGGCGCCGACCGGGGTCTGTGCTGGGCTGCCATCCTCTGCTGATTCGAGGGGGTTGCCATGCTGCTCGAGGGCCTGGGCGCAGAGGGAGGACGGAAGTTGGCAGCACAGGCGCCGACGTTCAGCACAGTACGCGGCGTGCCCATTCCGTCGGAGGATGGCCGGAGGTTGGCGGATTTGACCCGGCCTGCGTCATCTGTACGGGCGGATCCGACCGGAGTCCCTGCCCAGTCGCCACCCGTTCTTGCCTTCGAGGGTCTCCCCTGCCTTTTTCGAGGGCTGCGCCGCGGGGAGAGGACGGGAGCAGGTAGAATAGCGCCTTGGAATGACAGCTGCCGGTCCGCACAGGGCCTTGCACTGTGTCGCGCATGTCCGCACAGTGGCGGTGAGGCGGCACAGTGACCGGAGCAGGTGGAATAGTGCGGGCCTGGTGGTGTCAGCGGCGCGGCGTGGAGGTGAGATCGTCTTCTGACTTTGGAGCCTGACTGATGGGGCGGGCATTAAATGTTGCTGTCGGTTGGAGAGGATTGAGGGGAGGGCTTGAGCGAGTCGAAGGCGCGGCGGGGTTCGCTCGAGGGGATGGGTACCCTCGGGCGTGGCGGAAACCGCACAGTGCTCGCTCGAGGGGACGGGCGACCCTCGAGCGAGGCGGAGTTTGTACAGTGCCCGCTCGAGGAGGCGTACGACCTCGAGCGAGGCGGAGACGGGGTTCGAGCCCTGCGCTCCCTTGGCAGGCAGCTCGTTCGTGGGCTGGGTCTTGCTCAGCTTTGGACTGTTGATGTTTGTATGGTTTTTGACCCATGGGTTTTATGTGGGTGATGTCTTAATTTGCGTTTTGAAGGGCGTTTAGCCCGTTAGTTTGGGGACCCCTTATTGTTGTCCCCGACAACAAGTAAACAATTTAGTAATTGAGCATTGGGAGTGATTTTGTAGCTAGAGATTGAGGATTTTAACCTACCGTCGATGGTCGCAAAATGGATTTACGTCGTTCTTTAATAATAATGCTATTTAACGTAGAGTTATTGATTTTATATAAATCATGATGTTAATTTTGCAACACGAACTACTCCGTTCATTTCAAAATATTGATTTTGATATAAATAATGATGTTTTAAGTTTAACTAAATTTAGAAAAAGAATCTACAATACCATATAGATGAAGCAAGACATATTTTATGATATATTTAGCGAAACTAACTAACCACATAGAAGTCGGTACATTTTTCTAAAAACTTAGTTAAAATTAGAATAAATGATTCAAGAGAAGATCTTACATTTTGGAAAAGTTGTGCATCTGTTAACATTTTCGAACGGAGGGAGTAATATCATGCCAGGGTATTTGTTTTCCTCTTACACCAAATTCTTTCTTCATTGGGCCTAAATTCAACTGTTGACCTATTTTCTTTTTGGTTTATTCTTTTCGCTCAAATCTTTTCTTTCTTGGCCTTGTTTAGGCCTTGTTTAGTTCCAAAAAGTTACTCCCAAATTTACTATGCAAAAAAAAAATCTCCATCACATCAAAATGTCATAACATGTATGGAGTACTAAATATATATGAAATCAAAAACTAATTGCACAAATTTGTTGTACTCTGTGAAACGAACATTTTGAGCCTAATTAATAATTTTTTGGACAATTTTTCGCACATACAAACGAAATGCTACAGTGATGCATTTATTACTTATCTGACGAGTCAGTCCCAAATTGGGACTCCCGATTAGGCCTTAGTCCAAAATTTCTCTCTCCAAAGTTCACTGTTCACCTATCACATCCTGTCACATCAAATCTCTCTTCTCATGCATGAAGCACTAAACGTGGGTAAATAAGAAAAACTAAGTGCATAGTTTGAAATTAAGTTGCAACTTCATCTTTTCTTTGTTGACCTAGTGATAAAAGATCATGCGTTTGTAAACTGAATCAAGATATTTGGCATTCGGCCTATTAACTTTGCATCATGGCATCAAGTTTTGATCACAAGAAGATTCTCTCTTATTACTTTGTGTTTCCCTCTATGGCCTCAGGATCTCTGGTACGGCCCGCTTCCAATTCGATCTCCGTTGCCACTATATATAAATACTAAACTAGTTCATCCTCTCTCAAAAATTAGATCACCACAACCATCATCATCATTTGTGTATTCTTTGCATTTCTCATTTCAGCTACGTATGAGCATGTTAGTAATTACTCTGTATTTGATTTGTTGTGGCGTGGGTCATTTATTATAGCTTCCTAGCTAAAGAAGCCGTCTCTCCATTGCGTAGATTCATTGCAATTCGTTCAGTATGAAGGCAGCAGAAGCAGAAGCTGCCGGTCCGACCGGCGAGCCGCCGTCGACGGAGATCGTCGCCGAGCGCAGCGCCAAGAGGGCACGGCGAGGCCCGCTGCTGTTCGGCGCCGAACTGGTCGAAGCAGCACCACAAGGTGCAGAAGGAGAAGCAAATCAAGCAATCGCCGTTCCGTCTGAAACCCCGGCGAAACCGGCGGCGGCGGTCCTGGTGGACAAGGGCCGGCTCAGCTGCTTGCTGTGCTCCTCCTCGCTGAAGCCTCCCATCTACCAGGTCAGAATCGCATCGCAGCGCAGGCTTCTATCGCTCGCTCTCCTGGATTTGAGTTCTTCCTGTTTGTGGTTGTGCTTCCGTTTCCGTACAGTAATTTCTTCCGGCGTGGGCGTGCAGTGTCCGGTGGGGCACGTCGCGTGCTGCCGCTGCCGCGTCAAGCTCCCGGACAGCGCCTGCCGGACCTGCCCCGGCCGCGGCGGCGGCGGCGGCGGCGGGGGCGCCGTCTCCGCCTACGCGCACTGCCCCGGGCTGGACCTCTTCTTCGCCGACCTCCTCGTGCCGTGCCACTTCGCCGAGTACGGCTGCGAGAGCTTCGTCCCCTACTTCCGCGCCGACGAGCACCGGGGCGCGTGCGGCCACGCGCCGTGCCACAGCCCGGACGGAGCCCGGCTGCTACCTCGTCTCCTCGCCGCGGGCGCTCGCGGACCACCTGGCCGGCGAGCACTCCTGGCCCGCCGACGAGGTGGCCTACGGCATGCGCATGCTCGCCCTCCCGGTGCCGCCGCCGCCGCCAGCGGTGGCGGCGGCGGCGGAGGCGCCCCCGGCGCGGCACCTGCGGCTGCTGCGCGGGGACGACGCGTCCGTGTTCGTGGTGGCCGCGGCGGCGCGGCGGTGTCGGTGGTGCTGGTCCGGGCCAACGCCCCCGTCCACCGGCGGTTCAGGTGCACGTTCTGCGCGAGGCCGCCCTCGGAGGCGGCGGGCCACGACGTCGACGCTGCTTCTTCGCGACCGTGCCGGTGCGGAGCAGCGCGCTGGCCGACGGCGACGGCGTCGCGCCGGAGAAGGGGCTCTACTTCGCGGTGCCCGGGGAGATGCTGTGCGAGGGCGGCGGCAGGGAGATGGTCGTCTCCGTCCGCATCGATCGGTCATGCGAGCTTGAACCTCCATCAGAAGATGGGAAAGTTGTAGCCTTTGGGGATGATCACTCACAAGTCAAAACTGATCGCTAATTAGTAGCTGTACCAGATGATGGGAAAGTTGTAGCCTTTGGGGATGATATTTTACTGAGATTAACTTTTCCCCCTTTGGAAAGGCATAATCTTGAAAGATAAACTTAAAATTCGCAGTTTTTTTAGTTATCTCGCCGGGGCTGACATGCCAGCAACTCAAATTATTTGCATAAGGGCAAGGCCAGTCGATCGGTTCGGCTGGCTAGTGCTGATCTGTGTTGAGAGAAAAATACTACTGATGTTGATTTGTGTTGAAAGAAATACTATTGGTTGACTAGTTGGTATTGATTTATGCTGAGAAAAAAAATATATTGTTGGCTGGCTGCTACTTCAAGCGAACGGATAGATCGTAGCTGGCTCATCTACACTTAAGTAACATCAGAAAATATGAGCTTTGTTTTCATCTCCATAATATTTGATGTCACCAGTAAGCATTAAGATGGACCCATGAGATAAACAGTACGTACAATAGAGCGAGAGAAATTGCTATTTTATTTGCTATTGCCAAACCATAAGCTTAAGGTGCATTTTACTTGCATGTCCACGATGGGTATGATCAAATACTATTGCTGTAATATTAAAGGTTAATTAGATCCGTGACATTATAATTTTCATATTTTTAAGAACGCCATTACTATTCGACTTACTACGCCAGTGCCATTACAATTTTGCTCTTGTTTGAGATATGCCATTATCTACGTCCAAGACCGTATTAGGCCCACCTGCAGGTGTACATGAGGGCATCGTATTTCGTATGTACCATTTTACCCTCCCTTCCCCTCTCTCCTACCTCTGACATGTGGGACCCATATGTAAGTATCATCTTCAACCTCTCTCTCCCTCTTCTACCTCCTTGCAACTCCTCTGCTCCTCCTTTCAACCCCGCATGCACCGCCGCCGCCGGTGACCAATGACCCCGCCTCCACGGGCTGCGTCCACGGCCACCCCTTTGCGCCTAGCCCTTACCGCCTGTTGCCGCAGCCACCCGAGCCGGCCGTCCCCGCGCCGCCGTAGGAGGCCATCGTGGTTGCTGCCGGGAAAAAGCCAGAGCAGACGGCGGAGAAGGAGCGACGGGAGAGGCGCTCCCGCTCGTCGCGCCCCGCCCCGGGCGGGAGCTTCACGAACAGGGCGCGTGGGAAGCAGGTCGCCGCCGGCTGGCCCGCCTAGCTCTCCGCCATCGCCGACGAGGCCATCGACGGCCGGACGCGCCGACTCCTTCAAGAAGATCGATAAGGTACGCACGCTCTCGATTTCGGCCCCCCTGCGCTTTCCCATCCATTGCCCCTCGCTAGCTCGGGTGACACCGGCGGGATTAGCCATTCATGGATTTGTGGGTCCAACACGGCGTCTCCCGCTCGTGGCCGAGGTCGTTGCCATCGGGGGCCACCTCCCCGACCTTACAGGGCGCCGGGGAGGCGGTGTCGGCGACGGAGCGGAGCGTGTGGGAGAGCGAGAAGTTGCCGCTAGGCCCGACTGGAACGGCAGCCCCAACACGCCAATCGGGACCTGTCGGCGGCGATGGAAGGTTGAAGCAGACGTGACGTGTAGGTCCCGCACGTCAGTGAAATGAGAGAGATGGAACGAGCAAGGGCAATCTTGTCCATACGAATATAGGACCCCCTCCAATATACCTGCAGGTGGGCCACGGGCGCCGTCGGGCGTACATAATGGCATTCCTCAAACAAGTGTGAAATTGTAATGGCACTGGCATAGTAAGTTGAATAGTAATGGCGTTCTTCAAAAACATGAAAATTATAATGGCACGGATCTAATTAACCCTAATATTAATGGCCTAAGGCTACCTTTTTTTATATTGTGGGTGCCCTAAGATTTGAGATTTTCTGTTCATGATCCTCACCCGTATCAAAATCGTTCAATGGGTGTGTTTAGTTCCAAAAGAAGAGCTGGGAAGTTTGGTGAAAATGTCATATCGGACACTGTAGCGCACTGTAACACTTTTCGTTTGTTTGTGGTAATCGTTGTCCTACCATGACCTAACTAGGCTCAAAAGATTTGTCTCGTCGTGTACATCAAAATCATACAACTAGTTTTTTTATTTACACACGTCCAGGGCATGTACAGCCCGGCGCTTGAGCCCGTCGCTAGACCTGCATTTGTTGCCAAAAAAACCCTCGCAGATACCCAGCAACGGGCCGAGCGTCGCTAGACCGGGCGATGGGCTCGTCCCGTTCCCCGACGCTTAAGAGATGCCGCGGCGCCGCGCTGTAGAACGACCGTCTCCACGACTCGTCGCCGGCGGGATCCCGCGCTCCGCCCCCGCGAAATCGAGTGTCTACCTCCCGCGCTCCGCTCCCTGTCCGCCAAAGCGACTCCCTTCTTCCCGCGCTCCGCCCCCTCCCCGCCAAACATTGCGCTAGATACCCTTCTTCCAGCACGGCGCAGCCTCCTCCGCCGGCAAGCGCGCATGAGCGGAGGAAGGCCACCGCAGGCAGGCCGGCCTGCTCCTCGCTCCTCTGCAGCCCGGGGCGGCGCCGACGAGGAGGGGGTAGGGAAGGGGAGGAGGCGCCGCGGGGGCAGCAGCATCAGGAGCTGCGAGATCCGGCCACCATGGTTCGGAGGACGCGGCCGTGGCGGTGCTCGAGCGCGCGGCGGCCGCGGTGGTTGTCGTCCGCGTCGAGCACCACGACGGGGCGGGAGTAGACCCAGTCATCCTTCCGCGTCAACGCGCACGATCCTGGCCGCCATGCCGACGCCGGCGCCATGCTCCGCGCCATCGCCGCCGAGCAGTCCTTGCCCCGCGTCGGGCAGCTCGCTCGACCGCCGCCGCCGCCGCCGCCGTAGCGCCGCGCCCGCCCGCCCCCGCACGCGCCGAGCAGCTCCCCGCGCCGCTCGAGGATGCCTCCCACCTGTGGTGCTCGATTGGAGCAGCTCCCTGCGCGGCTATGGTGCTCGATTGGAGGATGCGGCCGTCGCTGCCCCTCATCCTCCGCCGCTCCCCTGCGGAGTTGGCTGGAGTGGAGAGAGAGGAGGAAGGAGGATGCGGCGCTGGCCGGCAGAGGGAGCTGCGGAGGGCGCTGGCCTTGAGCAGAGCAGGGCAGCAGCAGGACTGCAGGAGCCCCCGCTCGTGGAGCTAGCGAGCGTGCTCGGGAGCAGAGAGAAGAGCAGCAAAATGGATAAAGTCAGGGAGAGGATAAGAACAACGGGTTGATAAAAAAAAGAACAACGGGTAAACAGCTAGCGTGTTGCTTTGCTGGTGGGGTCTATGTTCCTTGTGTCCACATGTCAACGAGTTTAACTGGATAGGTTTGCATAATGTTTTATTATTTCTTCTATCAAATAGCCACACAATCGTATATACAAATGTATGTGTAGTTGATCCTAAGCTAATGCAAAGCATTAAACATCTTATAGACGGTCTCTCTGTCTATGGGTTGTATGAGCTGTCTATATATCTGTCTGTATGTGCAGTTCGAGATTCTACAGACGACTTGGTGTCTAAGGGCTGTACATGCCCTTAGTGCTTCATGCATGAGGAGAGAGATTTGACGTGATTTAATGTGATAGGTGAATAGTGAAATTTGGAGAGAGAATTTTAGGAAGTTTCTGGACTAAACACAGCCGCGCGAATACGGAAGACCTGACACACGCCAACTCTATCACTAGAGGCTAGCTGTGCGCTATGCTTTGACCCTATTCGATGGCCGATGGGACACAGCGGGCAACTGCGCAAGCAAAAGGTCGGAGTCGCCGGCCTCGAGGCGCGCCACGGGACACAGTGCCGCTCGTACACTTGCCGGCTGCCCGGCTTGCCGGCCGGCGAAGATTGTGTTGCTGCTACGCTGCTCCCATCCGATTTCGTCGCGTCACGGGCTCACGGTCACGGCCTTTCAAATCAGCCAGCTTTGACTCGCATCGCTTTGGAAAGTTGCAACGGAGGACCAAACGGCACCTTTCTCATGTGCACACGCATCCGCAACATACGGAGTACTCCTCTGCTGGCCACTGAAACAGCAACACCGGAGTACTGTAGTACATCGTACAGACCTATATCTCCTAAGAAAAACATGTACTTGATGGAGCACCTGAGTAGTGGATTAAGCGTCCAGCATAAATCAATGCTGAAAACAAATGGCAATTGACGAGGGGGGCGACTTGGTGCTTATCCAGAAAAGGAACAAGTATAGCAATAGTGTGCATCATAAAGTAAGTGCCTCGTCGCCCTGTTCGTTTGGGTTGTTTCCAGCGAACCAACAGTGTTTTTCTCTCAGCGAAAATCAGCGCCAGCCACCAACCACCAACCAGCCAGCAGTGTTTTTCTCTCAACAAAAATCAGCGTCAGTCACCAGCCACTAGCCAAACGAACAGGGCAACATGGCGTGTTTGGATGGAATCGTGGCCTGGAGGCTCTCGCCCAGGTGCATCCAGCCCGAGGCTCTCAAAATCCAACGCCTGGGAGCGTTGCCTGGGGCAGGCAGGTTTCTCAGGACATGCGACGCAGATCAGTTCACAATAGTTAGTGTTACAGAGCAAAAATTCCGAGCGAATAACTTCTGCTATCACAGCATTAAATAGTTCAAGATGGCTCTTTAGTCTTCTAAACTCTACCTACGGCATTCGATATGATGATAATAAGCAGAGAGCAACACATGCCCCCAATTTTCAGTCTGGTTGCTGAAAAAGATCAGGAGCCCACGACCACACCATGTCTTGACAAAATGTCGATGAGATCAATTATGCACAGCACACTTGATCTTCTCGATGCGAATGTTGAAGGTAAGCTCGTTGGTCGATTCATCAATCAGTTCAGGAGGCACCAGCAGGAAGAACCTTTCCAATTGAACCCCACCATGCAGCGAGCTGCTTCCCACATGAGGATCCATCTGGAACAGATACCTCCCTTTCTCAGCTGCAGTGCGGTGGATGGCTGAGATCTTGGACGAGTAGCATGGTCCTGAGGATTCATGGGACCTGATGCAGATCGTGGAGAGAGCATTGCCAGTGCCAGTCAAAGTGTTCACCACGAGGAACATGGACTGGTCCTCCCCGACCAAGAGCGCGAACCGGCGACGCTGTGGCATGGAGATCCTCTGGGCCTTGTCATAATCCAAGTTTGTCAGCGACCAGTTGTGCTCTGTGACAAAGTGATCGCGAAGGGATCCTGTTGATCCTTTGAATGAGCAGCCAACCTCTGGGCAGAAGCATGGAGCGTGCACGCATGTCTTCTCATGCATCTGTTTCTGGTGGTATGTGATGTACTTACGGCATCCATAAATTGCGTTTGAACATGGCACCTTGATAGTATCGACCATTTGTTCAAGCGCAAAGCAGCGGCAGAAGACAATGACCCTGAAGCATATGGGACATGAATTGCTAAGCTTTCCACGGCAAACAAAGCATAAAACATGCCCAACCTCGCACTGAAGACAAAGAAGATCAGAATGTTATTCAAACAATACACGAATGATAAGCAAGATACAAAAATAGGAATAGATACACAAAAGAATGATATACCTCCTTAGTCATTTCATTTATAAAACACCCCATATACAAATAGAAAATAATCTAAACCTACCTCTACCAAGATTCCTAAGCTTTGTTTAAGAAAAAAAAATACTGCTAAATACCCGCAAAAAAGAACTGCTAAATATACAATCATAACATGTCCCACAAGGCCAACAAAAAATTTGTTGTTATTTTAAAGAGTATACAGCCACAAGAAATGTTGCATCTTTTCTTGAGGCAGCAAAATGTATTTTAAAAAATGGAACATTAACAAGTATAGAACAAACAGTGTCAACAATACACAGTTTATCGGTTCTGTACTCAAAGAAATTTGGGGCTGTTCCATGGCCCTGGCAATGGGACCCATAAAGGAGCCATTTGAGCATCATAACAGGATAACAGTTAAGCAAGCAATTGGAAACATTGCTGTAATAAAGCTCCTTATGCCATCAAAATGTTAATCCATTGACGCGTGCATACGTGTCATGACTTATTAGGGACAAAGGATGATGGGTTCACCTTATTGGCTTGTTTCAATTGTTAGCGAAAACACTTCCATTTAATCTGATTATGCACTTCCATCGATTAGTTGGATTTGGGAACCAAACTTCACTAGTGGAGTGTAGAACTGGCATATGCCACTCCCTTTTGTTTCTCCCTCTCCGGTGGCAAACCCAAACTAAATGTCAAAGCCAACGGCATTTGCTTGCTGCCCTATCGAAAACAATACTGACCTTTTCTAGAATCAAAATTAAAGCATAAAGAAGTTGTACTGTCTCAAGTTATGGCATCATGTCTTAATGATCGAATAAGCCAAATGTATCATTTTCCAACTTATCCTTGTAGCGCTAGCTGCGCTACCTTAGCATTCCAGTAAGAATTCACATATACTCCTAGGGAGAACAAACAGTCAAACAAAATGCAGACATTTCCCCACATAGAGAACCCAGCAAGGTTTGGAACAAAATGCTAGTCCACTTATGGGACATGTTTTGTAAATTATAGTAACAAAGGAAGATGTATCCACCTTATTTTTAAGGTTACAGAAAAAAGCTTCCATTTAACTTGATCATTTCTGATTGCTTATCAATTCGATCTGGATTTTGGAAACAAGCAATATTAGTGGGGCATGGGATTGGCATAACCCCTGTGTATTATTCTCCATCTCCGGTAATGAACCAAAACTTGATGTCAGAGGCAACCGTCTCTGCCCAAACTGACACGAACAACATCCATAATAGCAATTCCTAAGCAAAATCATAAATAGTGTCAACAATCAAGATATCACATTGTAACAGAATGATCAAGGTAGCCAAGCTCTCTTATTTTCCCATGAATTCCCATAGCTATCCGGGTCAGTCCTCAAAAGTTGCACATGTTGGCCAAGTGTTCCTATGCGAAGGAGGTGTGGAGATCTGTTGCATCACATTATGGTTTCACTGTACCGACACTATCATCGATCCACCGAATCAAGGACTGGTGGAACATGCTCAGCTCACTGGCCAATTCCAATGCGCAACGACATATGCAAGTCATCATATGTCCGGTTCCTCGGAGAGCGGCAACGCCGTCTTCACCTGGTCTCCCTCTTCCACCGCGCTGGAAACGCGTCTCCTACGAATCCGCGGCGGCATGGATGCCTCGGGGCAGATGAGGAGAGGAGACAAGGCGGCCTTCGATCGGAGCAGAGCAGAGCAGGACGAGGGTTTGATGAGCGGAGGAAGAGGAACCTTACCAAAAATCTCGTGAGTAGTGACGGTTGTTTCGCCTTTTTTTGAGGGCAATCTCGTGAGGTTGTTGAGTGGAGTGGAGTGGGTGCCTGCGTGGTCTCACAAGAGGGAGTAATTCGCAGGCATACCCACCAACTGAGCAGCAGTAGTGCTCCGTGTACTCCATAATAACCTGTCACTTCATTCCAAATTTTTGTTGTCTTTACCTAAATTGGCACGTCTCTATCTAATGATAAAGCAATGATTGATTCAGCGGTACGTCATAATTTTGCAAAAATATCCTTAATGCTTCATGTTCAAATATTACAAAAACAACCCTAATATATTTAAGAATCAACCCCTGGTCCTGAAAAGCCTTTTTGGTCCGTCTTTGCCGTGTTCGGTTCAATTCCGAGCCAACCCAAAGTGTCTCAGCATGACTCTGCCCCTTGTTCCGATGTCTCTTATTCTGTCACTCCGCCCTCTCCTAACTTGCTCCGTCACCAGAGACCCGGAGACCATACGCTGCTGCCGCTCTATGGCGTGAGAGCGACGGGTTGTCCCAGACGGCCAGACCCCTGACCTCATAAGAGCCCCTCGTGGTGGCGCTCTCCTCCATGGACAAGAGCTCGGTGCAGCGGCGGGATTGGCGATTGTGGGTTTGCAGCTGGCGTTGGCACTCCGGCAGCATAGTTGGGGAGGAGGTTTGCAGCGACAGCTTCCACGCGCAGCAGATATAGCGTGGACACAAAAACATGCTAGGAACCATATGCGTTGGATGACTAGGAATTAGGAAAAATCCACAAGAGTACGTCACTGCTGATCTGCGCATGTATTTTTTAAGTCACACGTAAATCAATGATGAGAAAAATCTCCACTCTCCAATTATTTTGTTATATTATTGAGAAGATTGTTGTGGAATCAACCGGGTACTGTGGTTCTTGGGGCACACTGCAGGGTCAATCAAATACCACTGCCATGATCTCTTTTGCAATTGGTTTGTGCTTATATTTTGGCTGCAAGATAGTAGGTCTACCGCTACGATTTCACTTCAGTAATTTGATCTGGAAGTTGAAATTTGTAGATAGAAGTACGTGTAGAAGAGTTGGTCATCATTGGCTATATTATGTGCAGCACATTGCAGAAGGTAACCTGATTGGTTGTTCAGATTTCTTATAGACCAACTAAATGGCTAAACCATGATGTCAGGCTGTCAGGGTACATAATACATGCAAGCATGAAGCGCACCAATATAACTTTTCTGATTCTTTATACGATACGATGTCGCTAATAATCATATTACTATAGGATGTCTATAAATTGCCATATATCTGCTACTACTAAGTACTATACACATGTATCGTTTATGAAAACTATAAGTTGTGATAGAGTAGCATATTTCAGTCTACTTATCGATCCACCCACCATTATCTCTTCAGTTACAAAACCATTCCATAAGCCACAACCGGAAGGAGCAGACATTCTCTAAAAACATGATGCCACAATACAAGTAGCGGAACTTTGGAATGAAGTTAATCTCAAAATAGTTTGGCAATACATATTATTATATTAAACTGGATACATTCATCCTAATTGCTATGTGACATATTTAATTTTAGGGGGTGATGCTGGATTGATGGTGAGTACACTAGCTGTGATGAGCAAGCTCCACATCCTTCATCGTACCGTGTTTTTTGTCGCTCCTATATATCGTCGAATAACAAAATACTCACAAGAGAGAATTAGCCAATCGTAGGGAAAACGCGTACCCGTGCTGCCTTATATATATAGGGAGAATGAAAGCACTCAGCCATCTCTATTTTGATCCTGTGGTGGTTGGGAAAATGCGAATGTTTAGATGAGAAGACGTAGAATCAATAGCCAAATTCTGGTTCTGCAGTAAGAAACATATATCATTTTGATTATATATGTTCGGCTTGGCAGCTTTCTTTGTATTTTTTTAATTATAATGTGTTTTTCTAGATATTACATGGGACATCTAAGGCTTGTATGTTATTTTCAGTAGCATAAGTAATTGGTATTATATCCACTGCACATGTACTTTGTTCGTAGTCCGTTGCAACGCACGGGCATATTTGCTAGTCACTAATAAAATAAATAAAAATGTTTTTTTAGAATGAGAAAGAGAATTTTTCTTTTGCACACCTTCCACAAATTTTAGACGGCCGACGAGGCAAGCCATTTTGCAATGTAAAAGAAAGTGAATAATGTACAAGCAATGACCAGGGCAATATTATAGGGTGCTAGTACACGTTGCTGTTGTCCATCCATAAATTCTGTCACAATTGTACAAGTGATCATTTCTTTTTTTGCCAAGCAGGCTTTGGGCGGTGTTTAGTTCCTCAAAAAGTGAAAGTGAAGTTGGGCGAAAATGTCACATCGAACATTGTAGCGCACTGTAGCACTTTTCGTTTGCTTGTGGTAATTATTGTCCTACCATGACCTAATTAGGCTCAAAAGATTCGAATCATGTACTTAGTTTTTTTATTTACCTACATTTAATGCTCCATGTATGAGGAGAGAGATTTGATGTGATAGTGAAGTTTAGAGAGAGAAAGTTTGGGGGAAGTTTTGGAAGTGAACACCGACTTGGTATCAAAGTTTTACTCGATCTTTTTTTAAAAAAAGTTCTACTCAATGGCATCATGGCGAGGTCCCGTTATGGATGGATACAAGATTTGTAAAACTAGATTGGAACTTTATGTTCGTGGCCATAACCCAAATCAATCTTGTAAAAAGAGAGATAAATCTAAAGGCTTGTTCAGAAAGAGAGTGTCCCAGGCCAGTATCAAGCAGGCCAGGCGTGAAGAAACCTGAACAGTCACACCTCGCTAATTTTCGAATAACTTCATTTTTATCATATGCAACCTTTCGACGAGTCAAGAGAGAAAATAGTTGCTCAACTGCTAGTGAGCATATGTAGTGATTATGACATTTTATCATAGCAATGCTGTAGCACTCGCCAACAAAACACAGATTATGCTAGCGCATGATCAGCCGATTCGACAATCAAATGCTTGGGCGACTCACAGGAGAGCTTTGATTCAGGGGCGCATGGGCATCAGCACGAGACCATGTCGATGCGGATGCTGAGGTGCATCTGCCTGGAGACGCCGCGGAGCATGCTGCGCGGCACCGGCAGGAGCGTGGCGAACTCCTAGCCGTCGGCCGCCGCCGCCGCGGCGCTCGGCACCTCCATGTCCACCAGCACGCTCTCCACCTTGCCCGTGGCAGGGGCCTTGCACCCCGTCGCCCACATCTTGCACGTGTACTGCGGCCCCGCCGCCGCCGCGCCGCGCGGCCGCACGCACGCCACCGTCACCGGGACGACGCGCGCGCCGCGGTCGCCCACGGCGAGGACGAAGAGCGCGCCGTCCTCCGCGGCGAGGAGGCGCCGCGCCTGGTGCTCCAGCACGCGGAGGCGGAGCGTCTCGCCGTACCGGACCTCGTCCACGGGCCAGGAGTGCGGCGCGGCGGCGAGGTGGGCGAGGAGCGCCGGCGGCGGGCCGACGAAGGCGCAGCCGGGCTCCGCGCAGGCGCAGGGCGCGTGCGGGCACGCGGCCCCGTGGTCGGCGGCCTGGTGGTAGGCGACGGAGGCCCGGCAGCCGTATGCCTGGTGCGGGCACGGCACCACGGCCTTGGCGACGAAGGCGTCCATGGCGGGGCAGCGAGCGTAGGGGCTGCCTCCGCCGCCGCCGCAGGAGAGGCACTGGTTGGTGGGGAGCTGGCCGTGGCAGCTGCCGCAGGCCATGTGCCCGACCGCGCACTGCAGAAACGAAAAAAAAATCATTTTTTTCTCCCATTTTGACGGTAATAACGCAAGAACGAGCGATGGATTTGGGGAGCTACAAGATCTTGAGGTAGTGGAGCAGACCTGGAAGATGGGGGGTTTCAATGGGAGGGTGCAGATCGGGCAGTGGAGCATGTCCCTGTCGATCTTCACCACGACCTCCGCCCTCGCGGCGGCGGCGGCAACCACCGTCAGCACCGGCGCGGGTCCTCCGCTTGCTTCCTCCTCCTTCTCCACCCCCTCCGGCACTTCCTGCTTCACTCGAAACCCCGGTGGCGCCTCCACCCTCGCCTTCTTGGCGCAGCTCGGATCGCCGTTCTCCATGGGCGACGGCTCTCCGCTCATGGGCGAAGCTGAAAAGACGCAGGCGGCAGGCCCAAGGAGGACGAAGGCAAGCAATCAGGCAGTTCCTCCGACAATCCCCTTTGCCACTGACAAGTCGAGAAGCAAAAGCACAGTGTGCAGGCAGGAGCAGGACGCGTGGCTGGACTTCGCAAACAGTTGGCGTCCCGACCATCCCAATGGCACGGATGGAAATTCCTTGTGAATTTCAGGGTTCCAGCTATCTCTTTGAGGATGGGAGTCTTATCATCTTCTTCAATCATGCACGTTAACCCACGGCGCGACCCGCCGCCGCCGCCGCCACCGCTCCAACCGCAAGCCCTCGCCGTCGTCTCCTCCTCCGGCTCCGACGGCCTCCGTCGCAGTCCACCACCACGGCCGACGCGTTCGCCGCCGCCCCCTTCGCCCCCGCCGCCCGTATCTCTCCTGGCTTCGGCGACCTCCGCCCCCGACCACTGCCGCGGCCGCGCTAACCTCGTCGGTCACCGTTTCTCCTCCACCTTCTCCGCCCCCGCCGTCCGGTCGGCGACGCCATCGCCGCCCGGCCCTCCGCCCGGCTTCCATCGCCGTCGTCCCTAACCCCCTTCTAGGCCCGTCGGTGAGCGGAGGCCCCCCAGGAAATCCCGGAACCCTAGCCTCGACGCTGCCCTAACCTTCTTCTCCGGCTCCGGCGCGGCGGCGCGAGTGGGTCGCGCGCAAGCGCGTCAGTGTTGGCGGTCGTTACAACCCAAATCCGACCACCAATACTCGGGAATAAATGAGGTTTTATGCAACATTTCATGCACTTAGGTTTTGTTTCTAATAAAGTTCCACGAGTTTTGGTGAGTGTCACTTGTGCAGGTACAACTACGACAAATACGTGCTATTGGGGCCGAAATTGACCGAATCGGCCGAACGACTCCGTTCGGCCGGTTACCCCCCTTAGCCGTGCACGTCACCGGGAGTCGTCCAAGTCAACAAGTATCAAGCGAACACGACGCACGACATAAGGACGACCGCCACTTCATCCCGGGCCAATGCCAAGCCAACCAGGGCCTGAACAACACGAAGCCCATCAACCAGAGGAAGCCCAGGAGTCCCAGGCACCAGAGGCGGTGCTGGGGAGGCCGGCCACGGTCCAGGCCCGGTTCGGCCGAACCGACCCCAGTGCAGCAACTGCCTCCAGGAGCATATCACAGCCGTTGGGAGCCAAGGCGGTGGATCCCAGGGTTCGGCCGAACCGACCTGTTCGGCCGAACCCGGGCCCTTCGCCCGAATCCCCAGGGGGTACCCCTGGCTCCCTTGGCCGTTACTCGTCCAAACCGCCATAGGACACCTATATAAACAGTGTCACTTCACTTGTATAACATACACCAAGCCAATGAGCTCTCTCATTCCACTTGTTCTAGTAGAGTTAGGATAGTTTAGTTGTGAGTTAGAGTTGAGTCGAGCTGTGCCTCGGAGGTTCCGGAGTCGTCTTCAGAAGCTCTAGTATAAGCTTTTGTATTTTTTACTTTTCCTTTTGCAAGACTTTGAGTTATCAATATAGTTATCTTTATCACTTGCATTTGTCATTTATAGCTTGCTTCTACTTTATTCTAGTTGCATCTATATCTTGTTTAGACTATAGTCAGTTATAGTTCTAGTGCTTGTAGTTCTTATTTAAGTCTTTGTCTTGGCTGGTTCTTCGATCTTGCTTGATACTGGAGGTGAATTGTCACCAAGAGTATTGACAAGGTTGTTTGCTCTTGCTAGCAGAGTAAGTAGTTGTTGACTAGTGTAGGAGTGGTTCCTAGCCTAGCCAGTGGCCTTAGCGTATTCCCGTCGCAACGGAGGTGGTAGCCGTGAGGTGGTGACAGCCCTTTCGGTCTTCGTAGCCCATCACGTTAGTTCCGGTCCGTAGGATCCCCCAGTTGGGAATTGCTGGCACCCCTTCTCATCCCTTTCTGTGTGTCACGGGTTCCCTTGTCCCGAAGCTAAGACAATAGAGTTAACCTAGATCTCATAGTGCTGGCTCTATAGCCGTTGTATCTCTAAGCTAGAGTGACATAGGTAGATAAAGTATCCAGGAGTCCTTTATCTCTTCTCGTTGTCCTCCCAGTTATCTATCTCTTCTCTCCCTTACCTGAGTATCCCTTCAGCTGTGTGTCTGGTATATCCACTCCTATCCAATACCATTATCCCCTGTCTTGTCTAGTCGTGTACCCTTCTCTGATAGTCTCGAATACCTGTTCACTAGTATTCTTGCCAAAGCTTCCCTGCGGAAATATAAATTACGATACCTCGGGATACTCCCAGGTAAAGTGCTACAGCGGTGATTCTGTGCGCTTGCAGAATATTTATATATTTTACTAAGCCATAAGGAAAACCACTGAAACACTCCTTATCCCAGTACCAGGATTCTCAATTCTGATATTGGATCGTAAGAAGTGCCAACAGTCCGCGCGACCCAACGCACTGTAGACTTAGCGTTTTTAGAAGAGGATTCATGTTAACTCTTTTTTCCTTTGCGGAATGAGGATTGATGCTAACTAATGTAACAACGTGTTGTTGTACTCTTCCAGAACTATCAAATCAAACGACATTAAGATTCCAATAAGAAAACAACATCAAGATTTGTTAGAGCGAGGAGAAGCAAATCAAATCCTCACACTTTCGCTGATCGCCGGGGAGAGAGGGATCGATTCGTGACATGGCTGCGACACCATGAACAGAGCGTCTGGTGACACACGGGGCGGGCCAAGAATCTCTCATCACATCGAGGATCTTCATTGATAGCGATTAGCGAGACTGAAAAGTGAAAAAGGTATCAATATGTTCGGCTTACGTTCTGGTGGTCGCTGGCTCGGAAATTTTTGGCGTTAAGCCGACAGCGCGTGCGGGGAATTAGAGACCAACGAAGGTCCAACATTACAGATAACACGAACACGCGTTGAAGCACGAGTATCAAAAGGGTAGAGACTATGGAGGGCAAGGATGCATTGGCCAAGGAGTGTTTAGTCACCACCTCCTGTTTTGTGGCAGTCAAAAAGATCGGAGATAGTGTTTGGTTGAGGATAAAGATATAGCATGTCACGACCTCTACAGGACAACAGTGAATTTTTCGCCACATCCTTAGGGTCGCATTTCGGCGCCGGTGCAGCGCGGTGACTGATGGCAAGCATCAAGCATGCCCTTAAGCCAAAACTGTGGAAACTTCTGGACATGTCAAGCTTGGACTCTTGACACTGTGTTTGGATGTAGACATTCAACATTAGAATTGGAAATTGACATTAAAACCCCTCAATACCATCTGTTTGGGTGTCCTGGAATTCAGAATTGGAAATCGCTTCAATACCAACCAGTATTCAAAACGCGCTCAACCCCTTGCCCCCAATACCGAGGTCACCCCCTCCGTACTCCCTGGAATCGTGCCATCCTGTCCTTGCGCCTCTCTCTCTCTCGCACCCTCTTCCTCATCTACGGTGGCCTGGGTCGGCCCACCGGCGGCGAGCCACACGGCGCCCACCCTTGCCTCCCCCACGCCACTACTTCCTCCTCGCCGCCGCTCCCTTCTCCACCCCGCAGCTCCTTCGCGCCGCCACTCCCTCCTCCCCCGCACTTCTCCCTCAGTCACGCCGCCGCTTTCTCCCCCGCGCCGCCACTTCCCCCGCGCCGCTCCCTCCTCCTCGCTGATGCTCCCTCGTTTCCTGTGCCGCCACTCCCTCCCCCGCACAGCCGCTTCCTCCTTGCCGCCGCTCCCTCCCCCGCACAACCGCTTCCTCCTCGCCGCCGCTCCCTCTTTCCTGTGCTGCCGCTCCCTCCTCCACGGTGCCCCTAATCCCGAGTGTGGTGGAGCAGTGGAGAGAAGAAAATAACGATAGTCAATTTCCAATGTCATGGTATGCACATCCAAACACAGAATTGATATTTTCCACCTCACTTAAATTTCATCTAGCAATTCTATTTACGTTCAAACAATAACTTTGAGTCTTTGACGAACCAATTTCAAAGCCCAGGATGATTTGACATTTAACCCAATTCAATGTCAGGACCTTTAATATCAACGTCCAAACAGAGCCTGAGAAATTTTGACCTTGGTCTTTTTTAAAAAAGATTAAATGCCTTCTTCACGGTTCAGATATTATAATATCATTATTTGATAGATATATCAATTTTTAAGTTTAACGTTGTGATAAAGTATATGCACCTTGCTGTATTTTTTATAACTTGGTGCATGTCTCTTGTCACTGATAAATCCTCGTAAAAAAAAACAGCAGTACAGAAACGCTGCTTGTGCACGAGCATTGAGACGGCAAACCATACAGATACATGTAACATGGAAATAAGCGTATAGTATATACCCAGAACTGTTCCTTTTCGTTTCTGTCTCTAGTTTTATCAGAATTCGTATATCATGTACTTAACTTTTGTTTGGGTCCAAATTACAGAGCCGTACATTAGTCGAAAAGTAAAATTCCGGCACCTAGCAAACCAAAGAGAAAACAATCGAAGAGTTACCAAAAGCAAAAAAAAAGTGCAAAACCCAGTAAGAAAAGCAGGCTGATTTATAGAAGTGCCGTGGACCCAGCAGAAACCTCCTGCTTTTGGGCCAACTTTGAGGGCCTTTGCAGCAGGAGCGCAGGCTGCTCGCTCCAACTCCATGTGCTACTGGCCTACTGCACTTGTCCTGGAGCAATTCGTGGGAGTGCCTTAACACGGTAAAAAGAGCTTTCTTTTGAAAAAAAATCAATTCACGTCCTTTCTTAATCCGGCTTTGCATCCATTTAGGTAAGATCGCGAATCCTTTCAAATTTCAGAATTCAAACGCTAACGTGAAAGTTCTCATATGGCTTGTTTCTCCCAGCCGGCCCAAAATCCAAGTGCAAAGTGCTACAGGAGCCAAGCAATGCTCCAAAATCCTGTAGTTGCTGATTTGCTGTGGCCTGTGGCAGGAATCCTGACACGCTTTGCAAAACGGTGCGCATGCCGCGTGTGCAGTCGATTCCGCGAGTACTGATGGAGTGATGGATCATCCTGATGAATGCTTTCTCGCACTGACTTCAGTTTATGAGCTGTGTTTATCAAAGAGGAAATACTCCGTAAAACACTGTCAGCAAGTAGTAACAACATCCCCGAGCTACAATCCTCTCCATTATGTTGGTCAACTTCTCAGTTAAACATCTCAAAAAAAAAAACTCAGTCGAACTGGAAAGATGGGATCACAATACATCTTCTCATGCATTCTCCTCCTGTATGATCACTGTCTCCTTGTTGCAATGCACAAACAGATTTCGGGATTAAGAATTAAAATGCAGAGATGAAATGCTAATACTAGCCTAGAGAGTACTAGAGAATACCATAATCAAGTTAGAATCACAAGCAAAAAGTCAGAACAATGGAGTAGTACAGTCTACATCGGTCATGATTTTAGCAAAGCCTACCACAATCTACAGTCATTTATGTAGTTACTCCTCCTGCTTACTATCCGATCGACGGCAGATTACCGGAGCTCCCAGCCGATGGAGCGGAGTTCAAAGCGGCAGCGTCACCAGCTTTCTCAATGCAGACCATGAGATCCGGCGGCTCGCCGGACGCGTCGTGGAGGAGCACCGGGGGCACGGCCAGGAACATGTTCCTGTCGGCGGCCGGCAACCCGCCGGACAGGTCGCTGCTGCGCACCGCCGACGTGATCAGGACAAGCTTGTCCTTGCTGCTCGGGGGCTTCACCCAGAGCGTGCTCTTGAACGGGGCCGCCGCGGCGCCGTTGGCCCCCACGCACACCAGCGACACGGCCGTGGCCGCGCCGAGCGCGCACGGGGACACGAGGAACACGCTCCGGTCCTCGTCGCCGACGAGGACGTGGCAGCCCTGCGCCGGCGCCGGCACGGGGAGCTTGCACGCCGCGCCGTACCGGACCTTGGTGACGGGCCAGCCGTGGTGGGCGTGGAAGTGCTCGACCAGCCGCGCCGGCGAGGTGAAGAACGCGCAGCCGGGGACCGGGCAGGAGCAGGGCGCCCACCGGCACGCGCCGTGGTGGTCGCCGGCCTGGTAGTAGACGACCAGGCTCTTGCAGCCGAACTCCTCGTACTGGCACGGCACCTTGGCGTCGAGCACGACGGCGTCCAGCTCGCGGCAGGCGGCGTAGGCGGCGGCGCCGGCGCGGCCGCACGCCTCGCCGTGCTTGCCGCGGCAGGTGCAGCACACGACGTGCCCGGCCTCGCACTGCAACCACGAAGACGGCAAAGAAGACGGACGCTGACCAATCTTTCCCAAAACAAAATCCAAAGAGATTTGCTACCATATTTCCACATAAATCCTTTTGCATCCATCACGATGAACAGGTGGAAGGGAAAAATCTCACCTTGAATGTGGGAGGCTTGAGGGGCAGGATGCAAGCCTGGCAGTGAAGCAAGGACACTCCAATCGTCAGGTTGATCTGCGGCTCGTCCATGGCGTCAAGTCCCGCCGCCGCCACAGCTCCTCCTTCTCCGTCGCCGCTGCCGCTGCCTTGGGTTGCGTATCCTTCCTCCACTCGCTCTTGCTTGACCACGCCGCCGGGAGCAATGGCTTGCGGCTGCACCCTCGGCCTCTTGCCGCCGCCGCTGCGCTCGCCGTCCCCCGGAACCGACCTCTCCTGCTGCTCAGACATTCCTTGTTAAGTGCCAAGGATTGCGTTTTGGGTTGGATGCCCCATTGCCCCTTGTGTTGGTTTAAAAGGAATCGGCTGAGGAGGCAATCAGGCAAGTGATGTGGTGTGGACGGACCCAATCAGGGCGCAAAAAGAGCAGTGTTTCCACCTACAAAAATTCTGATTTTTTTGTTTCCCTAAATTTTCGGTACACTTCTGAGATTGAACATTGAGGGGGGCTATCTGATAATCTCCATATGCCCTGAAGGCTGCAGTCTACCGGTTGGCTCGGCTGTTTGAACATTGCCTCTCTCAGATTGAATTCAAAGAGCAAGCAACTGATACTAGCACAGATATTTCTGGTGTGCGGCCCTCTTGATCAGTGCATCCATGTCACTCTCACCCACCTATCCGTCCAAGCACGACACTTGTATCAAAGAAGTAAAGATCTCTTCAAGAGGATAAAAGATAGCACCATCAGAAAGGCATGATCTCCTTCTTAGAATTCTGTGGATAGAGATACAGCAAAAGATTTGAGTGATTTTCAAATCGGCTTCTGTACAGAAATGGGGTTGCAGTTATCTGCATTGCGATTCCCCCTTCTCCTTCCTGCTCATCAGTCTACTTGATTTCAGAAGTGCAGGCTTTCTAAGCCCATCAATAATTTGCAACATGAAATTCACACATCCCAAATGTGCACTCCGACATAAATCCTAAATATGTTAACATCCAAGTACTAGCAAACCTTTGTCAGGTCCATAATCCATAGAAGTTAAAGATCAGTACCAATCCATGCCACCACTGGCTGTTACGCCAATACTGAAACTAATTGCACTGCTAGAATGAAACTAACTGTTGCCTAGCTTCGGATCACCACTACATCAGCCTCTTGGGGAGCCTCGACGGCGGAGTGGCGGTCGGGGACCTGGCAGCGGCAGCGGCTGCGCCGGCTCTGTCGATGCGGACCATGAGGGCGGGCTCCTCGCCGGACGCGTCGTGCAGCAGCTCCGGCGGCACCGCCAGGAACATGCCCTGCTCGGCCGCCACTAACCCGCCGGAGAGGTCGCTGCTGGCCACCATGGACGTGACCAGCGCCAGGTTCTCCTTGTTGCCCTCGACCTCCACCCAGAGCTTGCAGCGGAACTGGGGCGCCCCCGCGGCGGCGTCGCCGCTCGTCCTCACGCACACCAGCGACACGGCCGTGGCGGCGCCGAGCGCGCCCGAGGACACCAGGAACACGCACCCGTCGCCCTCGCCGACGAGCACCTGCCTGCCCTGGGGCCCCGGGACGGCGAGCTTGCACGGCTTGCCGTAGGCGACCTTGGTGGCGGGCCAGCCGTGTTGGGTGGCGAAGTGGTCGGCCAGCCTCGCCGGCGAGGTGAAGAGCTCGCAGCCGGACTCCGGGCAGAAGCAGGGCCCGCAGCGGCAGGTGCGGTGGTGGTCCCCCAGCTCGTGGTAGACCACCCAACTCGCGCACCCGTACTCCTCGTAGGCGCAGGGCACCTTGACGTCGCGGACGATGTCGTCAAGCTCGACGCAGGCGGCGAAGGCGCCGGCGCCGGCGCAGCCCTTCGCGTGGCTGCTGCGGCACTGGGAGCACACGACGTGCCCGCCCTCGCACTGCAACGGAAAAACCACGGAAATTCGAGGGAATCAATCAATCGTCAATCTATCATGATACGCAAGATTGTTGCCAAAGATCCAATCTTCCAAGACATCCTGAAATCCTCTCGCAGAAAACACTTCCCATCCAGAAAAAAAAAGAAAGTTTCAAGATTTCCTAAGAAAACCCTCTCTCCAACCGGAAAAGAACCAGAATTTCTCTCCCAAATCCTCGCATCGAGCACGACGATCGGTACTAGGAGCTGTGAACTGACCTTGAAGGTGGGGGGCTTGAGAGGGAGGAGGCAGGCGTGGCAGTGGAGGCGGCCGACGGCGATCCTGACGTTGATCTGCGGCTGCTCCATGGATTGCACGGCCACCACGGCTCCCTCTCCCTCGCCGCCCGGGCTCGCCTCCCGTTGACCTTGCCCCCGCCGCTCCTGCTTCACCCCGCCGTCGGTGGCGTCCAGCGACCTCGCCCTCTTGCCGCCGTGGCCGTTCTCCGGCGTGGAAACCCTCTTCTGCTGCTCAGACATGGCCAATGGGGGAGCGCCGAGTCCTTTCGTTGGGTGGAGACGTGTGAACTCTGAACCGGCCCGTCCCGTGACTGTACAGAAATAGCTGCAGTCTCTTGAGGTGGTATCGACGAAAATATCCACTCCTCCTGTACAGAAAAAGGTAGTAGAGCTGCAACAGAAGCCATTACTTCAGTGGTTAGACTAGACGGTGATGTATTTAAATTTATATCTCTTGATTATGGGGAGGCAGATCTTGTGGGAGATTACGGGCCTGTTTGGATACCCACCACACATCGTCAAGCCACAGTTGTGCCGAAACTCGGTGCCTAACTTGCGGCGGCCTGTGGCGCTGCCTAACCCGCGGCAGCAAAACTCGGTGCCTAACTTGCGGCGGCATGTGAACAACGGCTAGAAGAGAATAAAGTTATGGCATGACACAGTCTGATTAGCAACCAAGCACTTGCCATATTTATTATGACGCCGCCGCATATTGGATGTGGCAAGGCTTGGCTGGGAACCAAGCACGCCATATATACAGTGTTCGAATAAGTTAATTGGACTCAAACTTGGAAGGACAGTGGGACATTTGCGTGAAATGATAAGATTCATCCTAAACCTAAACACCTAGTACCAAGTCCAATTTTATCATTGTGCTTAACTGCTCACTTCGTATTGTTGACTTGCTTCAAAGAATTTTTTTTATGTTTATAGTTTTTGCAATAACCTCATACAGTTAGCTTAGTTGTAGTACTTTGCCTCTTATTATACTATGCTATAGCCTCATACAGTTAGCATTGAATAGTTTTCATGGGACTTCAGCCCTATTTAGTTCCATGTCAAATCACCAAATTTCTCAAAATTCTCTCTCCAAACTTCACTATCCACCTATCACATCAATTCTCTCTTCTCGTAAATGGAACACTAAACGTGGGGAAATAAAAAAACTAATTACATGATTTTGATGTACACGACGAGACGAATCTTTTGAGCCTACTTAGGTCATGATAGGATAATGTTTACCACAAACAAACGAAAAATGCTACAGTGCGCTACAGTGTCGAATGTGACATTTTCATCAAACTTTTCCTCCCTCTTTTTAGAACTAAACACACCCTTTGCTCCCCAAAAAGAGCTTCACCGTAAGCTATTCCATCCATAGGATTTGGATCCTTGGAAATGCCTCAGTTTTTGTTCCTCGTTGTGAAGAGAGTGAGAGCCTTCAATTCTATGGAAGCGGAATGACTTGTTCCACAGTTACTTGGATGGATTTAAAGTGAAATCAAACTGTTGCCAGGTGTTTCCGAAGTTCCACAGTTACTTGTGAAGGTCCATTGTCTCCATTTAAATTCAACTGTGCATTTTATTTGAAGTTCAAACTGTTGCCAGGTGTTTTTGGTGCATTTAATTCAGCCTGTTATTCGCCCGTTTTTTTTTCAAGTCTCTAGAATCAATTTGCCATCTATTTTACACTCCCATCTCCTGATCTCCGTCAAATTTCTTCATCTATCCTGTGTTCAAAACAGACCAACTCAAACTTTGTCAGGCAGTACAACGTAGATAAAAGTAGTATAGCAGCACATGCATTGCTCAAAACTTCTTCTTTTTTTGAAAAATACATTGCTCAAAACTCAAAAGTAACCTTTGTGTCCAATTTCTCCTTCGAATGGCACCAATGGCTTCACGGTTCAGGCGTCCCAAGTCACCATTGCTGGGCAGTGGGCACCTTGCTGCACCAGTATCTCAACCGCAGTGACTTAACTGCAGAGGAGCCACTTCCCTCGTGGAGAACCACACGCTGCTCTGCACATCAGTTCGGTCAGCAGCTGGCCAGAGAATCAAAACGCGTAGTTGGTGGACCAACCCAATTATCAATGCTATGAAAAAAATGAAAAATGCCAAACGCCTGATATGCAGAGGGATTAAGGGGAAAATAACTTCTGATTCTCTATTACATGGCATTGTAATGGTGATGGTAGTAGCTATGAAGTGGCATATTCCCTATGAAGTGGCATTTTCGTGACACGATTTAGATTCGATTCGTAGAAAATACGTGTAACATTTTAATCTCCAAATAAATTTATTAAAAAACTAGATTCAAATATCTATTTAATGATATCTATTATGTATTATAAATATTAATATATATTTTTATATATTTGATAAAAGATGTTTCTTGGGAAGCGAGAACGACATACATTTAGGAACGGAGGGAGTAGGTCACACAAAACAGGAAGAGATAAAAATGTAAAAAAAAGGTGACAAGGGACTACGGGCTACAGCCTACAGATGAGTAGGGACAAAACAAAGCACAGAGATAGTCTCTGCTTTTCCTCCTAGACGGTGTTCACTTCCCTTCAAATTCAAAACTTTCTCCAAACTTTCTCTCTCTAAACTTCGCTATTCACTGTCACATCAAATCTCTCTCCTCATGCATGGAGCATTAAATGTAGGTAAATAAAAAAACTAAGTACATGGTCTTGATGTACACGACGAGACGAATCTTTTGAGCCTAGTTAGGTCATGGTAGGACAATGATTACCACAAACAAACGAAAAGTACTACAGTACGCTACAACGTGACATTTTCACCCAAATTCACATTTCCTTTTTAAGAAAGTGAACACCGCCCTAGAAACAAAAGGGTCTCTACGCACGAGCTTGAAGGAATTTCACAGGACAAAGTAGAACAGTAGTTTGAACTTTGAAGCCCAAAGGCTGGCCCAAGCAATTGATCGAACCTTAACTTTCGTTGCATTGTCGTTCTCTGGGCAATGGAACAGGACTTGTACTTTGGGTTTGGGAGTGATTCGGCCGAGCATCAATTACTCAGGGCCCACGTCGTTGCTGATCAATACAGGGATAGATGGTGACGCCGACGTGTGCAGCTCCAATTGAATGCCTTAGGCTGCTGGCACTGGCCTTTGCTAAACGCTCAGCAGAGCTGCAGCGGGTCCTGTATAGGCTTTGGTAAATTCCAGTAGGCCCCGGTCTCTGCTATTCCTGGGGGAGGTGGCGGAGCGCCGCTACCGCGCGCACGTGGCGTGGGGCCCGCGCCATCCAACCGCACCGCACGGCCGCATCGCTGCGAGGAGGCCTGCCCGCCGCCGCGCTTGCCGTCACCGCCGCCGCTGTCGTCCCCGCCGCCGCGGTCGCGAGCAACAAGAGGGACGCCGCCGCCACCGCGAGGAGCCCAGCCGCCGCCGCCGCCGCCGCGAGGGCCCGCCGCGCGGAGCCCCGCCGTCAGCGAGGGGCAGCTCGAGGACCTTGAGGGTAAAGAGAGGGGAGGCCGACGGGGAGCTCTTGAGGCGGCCTCCTCTTCGGCCTCGTCGCGCGGGCAGGAGGACTTCGCCGCCCCGCCGCGGGTGGGATCTGGGGAGGGGGCGCCGTCGCCGCAGGCCGCGCGCAGTCGCCCCGCACGGAGCCCGCCGGCGCCTGCCCCCTCGCCGTCCGTGTGGGCCACCGCCGCAACACGGAGCCCGCCGCCACCGCCGTCCCCCGCGCCGAATCCGTCCTGCGCGCCGTTGTGCCGGCGAAGGGAGGGAAGGGAGGGGCCGCCGGACGGAGAGGGGACGCCGCGGTCGAAGCCGCAGTCGGCAGCGAGGTCGAGTAGACGGCGGTCCTCCCGCTCCCTGCGCGCGCGGGCCATGGCCATGCTCGGCCGGAAAGCAGCAGGTTGGGAGAGAGAGAGAGAGAGAGAGAGAGAGAGAGAGAGACAGAGATGGGGCGGCGGGGATGGGGCGGGAGGTGGGAGGCATGGGGCGGCGGGGATGGCGAGGGAGGCGGGAGGTGGGTGGCGGCGGGGAAAAAATGGAGGGGGCCGGAGGAGAGAGAGAGGGGCCGGGGCGGCGTGGGGAGGTGAGGGAGCCGACGGGGGGAGGAAAAAAATAAAAAAAGAGGGGGTGGGATGAAAAACGAGGAATAAAATATGTGGTAGTTGGGATAGGGGAGGATGATAGAGGAGAGACGAGTGCGGGAGAAATTGGTATAGGGGAAGGAATCTTGATGACTAGGATGGAATATTCTGTTTAGGGGAGAGAAATAGAGGAACACGAGTGCGAAGAGCAGCCTTAGAACACGCGTCGCGCAACAGCTCCGGCGGCACCGCCAAGAACATGCCCTGGTCCGCCGCCACGAACCCTCGAGCCAAATTGCTGCTCCTCACCACGGACCTCATCATCACCCCCATGTACGCCCTGCCGCGCGGGGCCTCCACCAGAGCTTGCACACGAACTGCGGCGCCCCGGCCGCGCCGCCGTTCGCCCTGACGCACACCACTGCCACCAGTGGCGAAGCCAACGTCCCAACAAAGGGGGGGCTGCTGCCTCCTTCTTCCTCCTCCAGCCCCCCCTTTCCCTCTTCATCTTCAACCTCCAGCCAAGGGCTTGGGAGGGCTTCCATGGTGGCGCCGACGGGAGCCCCCCCAGCCCCCCTGTGCCTCCGCCCCTGACTGCCACCGCCGTGGCCGCGCCGAGCGCTGACGCGGACACGAGGAACACGCGCCGGTCCTCGCCGGCGACGAGGACGTGCCACCCCCGCGGCGGCGGCACCGCCAGCCTGCACGGCTTCCTGTAGCTCACGGCGGTGACGGGGCGCGAGTGGCGGGCACCCAGGTGCTCCAGCAGCCGCGCCGGCGAGCTGAAGAAGGCGCAGCCGTGGTCCGGGCACGAGCACGGCGCCCACGGGCACGCGCCGCGGTGCTCCGCCTCCTCGTGGTAGGCGATGTAGCTCTCGCACCCGTGCTCCCGGAACGCGCACGGCAGCTTGGCGTCCTGCACGAAGGCGTCCAGCTCGGCGCAGGCGGCGTAGGCGGCGGCGCCGCCGCGGTCGCAGACCTGGCTGTGGCTGTCGCGGCAGGTGCTGCACACGACGTGCGCGGCCTTGCACTGCAACAAGAAACACGGGAACGGGAACACCATGCACGCGTGCACGACTTAATTTATCACGGCAATAGAACGAGAACTATTTATGAACCTGTTGTAAAACCCATAGCAAAATCTAGAAGACTACTTTTTTCACATTTTTTATACAAAACTAAAACGATTCTAAACTTTTATAAATCTAATATCTGCACCAATCATCCCATCTCAAACGATCACCTATGAGCTGAGCAAACTCACCTTGAACGTTGGAGGTTTCAGGGGATGGCCGCAAGCTCTGCAGTGCAACAAGGTGACTGCCATCCTCACGTTGATGTGAGCATCGTCGTCCATGGTTTCCACAGCACGCTCCCCTTCACTTTCTTGGCTTATTACTTCTCCTTCCTCTACTTCTTGTTTATTGATCACTGCCTGCGCCGCCCTCCGTTTCTTGACGCTGCGGCCGTGCTCGCCGGTCTGCACAACGACGGCGCTCCTCTTGTTAAGTTGATCGTTCATAATCTCTTCTTTTTCTTCTTCAAATGCCACGCCCTTGTGTCCTGCTTCCTTGGATGTCCTTAATATATATGCTAATCCCTGCTTCTATAGATGGAAGTAGATTACTCTATTGTATATTTGATTGCACCATTTACTTGTAAAACAGATCACACGACCAGTGGATCAATTAGGATCTCCATTTCTCTATCTTTGTTAATACACCAATTAGCCCCCTCTCTCTAAAAAAAGGTCATCGTAGGAAATCTCAGACATATTAATAGATAGAGATGTGAAAACTAATCTTGATTGCTTCTATCTACTAGATAAATTTGACACTAATTGATTGTAACATGCACATACTAAGTATGGGTAACAATGACAATAATTATGGGACACATTTTTAATCTCATGATGACGTACGTTAGAAAATATTCTTGACCCTTTATTGATAGGATTTGCTAACACATTTCCCACTTAGCTACGTTACAAAATCATTGGTGTTTGATTCCTACTCTAGCAAGATTGTCATGACGGTGCTCCCATTATGCATATCTGCCTGTGCCATCGAGTAGGATACTTGGATAACCCATGATGCACAGTGGCGAAGCTGGAGCAGATTTGAGGGGGGTGCAGCTGCCTTATAGGTATAAAAATTTGGCACACATACATGGTGAAAAATTTGTTTCTCAACACTGATTTTACATGTTTGGGGGGTGCATCTGCATCCACAAGTCACAACGTAGCTTCGCCACTGATGATGCAGAGATGACGTACAAATCTAGGATCATAAATTTCGGAACATTTAAAATTAGATAGCCCCTAGCGCTATGCCCTTTATTTGTCTCGGCTCTTGGGCCTACTTCCAGATAACACATGCTTTGGTAAACAGAGATGTACAAAACAGAGACGTACAAACCAGGGCGGATCCATGAGAAAGTTGGAGGTGGGGCACGGGCCTCCAAATTAGTGAATGTTGGCCTTTAAAACAGGTGAGAGAGGGCACCTTCGTGGGCTGAGGAGGGGCCCACATGGTGAAAATCTGGACTATATAATATGACTTTTGAAATTGATCGAGTGGCGGCCTGACCCTCACTCGGGCCTTCGTGGGTCCGCCCCTGTACAAAACAGGATATGCTCGCGTGTCGCGTCCAAATCTTGAAATGAGACTTTTTTTCTTCTAAAAATCCATTCTACCTCCTCAATATGACTTGCAAGATATACAGCGCTCCAAGCATAAACTGAAGGCCGGGTTCCTTCTGAATTTTAATGTGTCTTACGGTTGGATCAGGTTGGTAGTTTACAGAGCTGACCTCAATATTCTTGAAGTCTAAAACAAGCCTCTTGTTGCTTTGATCACACCGTTGGGTATGGGTATGGCCGTGCTCGCCGTTCTCCACAACTGAGCCGCTCTTGTGCTTTTATCATACCCGAGATCTCTTTAAGTGCCACCCCCTATTTTGCACATTATTCTCGTGTGCTAAATATTCATGGACATTATTGCTAACCTATGCTAATCTATCCCTATTTTGTATGCATGGACATAGATTATTCTCGTGTGTTTGTATACAAAGAAATCTCTGCAGTTGCCTCATTTACATGTAAAATTATATGACATGCATGACTTGCGGATCAATTATGATTAGCCAATACCGGCGCCAAATGCCTCCTCTGGTCGACTTGTGGACCGGTCACCAGCACAGAAATGGAGTCCCGAGCACCCAAAATTGCGTCACTGAAAATGCATTTGAAGTCATTCATGCATATAATAAAGTTTCATTACCAAGAATAAATTTATTTTTTCCAACGTCAAGGATACTGTAGACTGATCTATCTCTTTGCGGGGTTTAGGGTGTGTTTGGATCCAAAGGCTAAAGTTTAGTCCCATAAGTAAATGACTATTAGAAGTATTAAATATAAACTAATTATATAAGTCATGACTACTTCGAGAGACGACCCTTACAAGCCTAATTAACCTATAATTAATATATAATTATCACATATTTATTGTATCAATACATTGTCTAATTATAAACTAATTAGGCTTAATAGATTTGTCTCGTAAATTAGCACTCCTTTATGTAAAGGGTTTTTTAATTAATCTATATTTAATACTTCTAATTAACATCTTTACATCCGATGTGACAGAACTAAACTTTAGTAGGGGTATCCAAACACCCCCTTAACAACATTTTTTCTAGGTTACAAATATCATCTCCCCCCTTTTGTAAATATAGGGCCCCACAGATACTATATACACAGTATTATTTATTTCCAGCGAGGTGGGGAAATCTTGAGTTTCTTGACTCCTTGATTAGCATTCAACATACGGAGTACGAACAAAAGTAACAATAAATGTAGCTACTTTATGAGAATCAAAGAATATATGGGGAAAACGACATTTGATCCTAGACAGACAGTGAGGCACCACATACTGTAGCAATGTTGTCATGATCGTTATATTTACCATAAAATAGTACAACCTACGGAGTCAGCATGATTAGAATAGTGATGATATGGAGTGCAATGGGAGTAGAACCATAGGATTCAGATCTATAGAATAATGTTCTTGAGCGTGGCGGTAAGATCACATATGATTCACATAATCACATGATCATAATGTCTGACAATACTCAAAATTGCATGATGTCTGTCACTAATTCAGGTTTTACTGAACTAACCTGTTGTCTTTCATTTGTTTTTATGTCAAATTATAGTTCATGTATGGAACATCTAAAATGAACGAAGTATTTTTCAAAATTAAAGAAACTTCATAACTCAAAAATGAAATGGTTGATCAGGGGCAGACAGCATGACCAACCCGGCAGCCGTAAAAGCAGATGGCTTTCACAAAAACAAAAAAAAAAACTCAACAAAAGAAGCCAAATCTCCGATCAGAGGAATTCTGGATTGGTGCGGGTTACTATCTCCACTGCAGTCACATGATGACCTGAACTCCCTTGTCCCTTGCAGCTTTCAAACTGCCGTGGGGCCTTGTATTGGGCCCACTTCCAGGGTTAACATGCCAGCTGGACCCCCCAAGCACAAAAAGATTTGGCGTTTCTCGAAAAAGGAAAGGTTGGACCAGCTTGGCGGTTTACACCTTTCAGAGCTGAACTTTTCAGTGTACTTCACGCATAAAACAAAGATCGAGTATTATTTTTCTAGAACGAAAGAAATGAAAAGTACCAATAAACTTCGATGCAGTAATTTCTTCCCAATGTTGTGACGGGGCAGTGGGGCACTAACCACTGTAGTTAAACACGAATAGATTAGATTTAAAGCACTGGTTGACAGGTACAGACACACAACATAGTAACTGAAGCTCAAAGCTACAAACTAGTGAGATCAGACTAGAGGAGCGGACAAGGGAAGCACCCAAACCCAACGCCAACGGGCACATCGACGGGAGTACTGTAGCTCCTTCCAGGCTTGAACCCCCGGGCGTAGCAGCACTGCAGGCTGCAGCAGTAGCACGACGCCTGCAATGGCTTGCAAGAGGCCAATGCACCCATCTCAAAACACACACACACAGGCTGCTGCAAGAGGCCAATGCACCAACACGGACTCCGCTGGCATCAAGAACATGTTGGCACTCACAAACCATGCTGCGCCCACAGTAACAATGCAAGCTCCTGTAGTCCTGGTCCAAAGGCAAGTGCCAAGGCATCACTGCGTCCTCCTTGAACTCCTAGCCGGTAGAGCCGTGCATTTGGTGGCGGTGGCGGCGGCGCCGGCTCTGTCGATGCGGACCATGACGAAGGGCTCCTCGCCGGCCACGCCGTGCAGGATCTCCGGCGGCACCACCAGGAACATGTCCTGGTCGGCCGCCGAGAACCCGCCGGACAGGCTGCTGCTCCCCACCTTGGACATCATCATCGTCATGCTCTCCGCGCCGCTCCCGGCCTCCGCCCAGAGCCTGCACCTGAACTCCGGCGCCCCCTCCGCCGCGCCGCCGTTCGCCCTCACGCACACCAGCGCCACCGCGGCGCCCTTGCCGAGCGCGCACGGGGACAGCAGGAACACGCTCCGGTCGTCGTCGTCGCCGACGAGGACGTGCCACCCGTGCGGCGGCGGCAGCGCGACCTGGCGCGGCTTCCCGTAGCTCACCTCCGTGACGGGCCACGAGTGCGCCGCGGCGAAGTGCTCCACCAGCCGCGCCGGCGAGGTGAAGAAGCCGCACCCGGCGTCCGGGCACCAGCACGGCGCCCACGGGCACGCGCGCCGGTGCTCCGCCGCCTCGAAGTAGACCACGGAGCTCTTGCACCCGTGCTCCTCGTGCGCGCAGGGCTGCTTGGCGTCGCGCACGAACGCGTCCACCTCGACGCAGGGGGAGAAGACGGCGCCGCCGCCGCACGCCTGCCCGTGGCTGTTGCAGCAGGCACCGCACACCACGTGCCCGGCCTCGCACTGCAATCACAAGGGAAAAAAGATCACAAAAATTAAAAGCAAGATTTTCTCCCACATGGTCACGCAAGATTTCCTGTTTCTCTCTGTCTCTTTCCTATATGAAGAAAAGGATCCAAAATTTTCTTCGAAAGAAAACTTTGCATCGATCTGGACAAGACGATGATGATGGAATCAGCGGAAGCAAAGCTTACCTTGAACGTGGGAGGTTTGAGGGGGAGAAGGCAAGCTTTGCAGTGGAACAGAGACAGCCCGAGCCTCAAATTGATCTGCGGCTCAGTCTCCATGGCTTCCACAGCCACCAAGGCTCCCGAGTCGCGGCCTTGGCTGACTTCTCCTTCCTCTGGCTCTTCTTCTTCCTCCTCCACTACTTCTTGTACCTCTTGCTGCTCCTGCTTGATCACGCCGTTGGACATGGCCTGCGCCCTCGCCTTCTTGCCGCCGTTCTCCAGCCGCGACCGCGAACCCCTCTTGCTCTGTTCAACCATCTCCTCCTCGGAACCGAATGAGAATCGTCCTGGATTTGGGGAACTAGTGGAAGGGTGGTGAGTGGTGACCACACGAACAGAAGCTAGGCCCGTGTGGCCCCAACCGGCTATGCGGGTGTGCGTGAGCGAAGCAGCAGCTGATGAGTCACGTCGGGTGAATGAGCATACCAGAATACAAGAGGCAGATGCAAAGAGCTCAAAAAGGGCTGGGATCAAACCCTATGACAAGGCTGTATACTCTCCTTGGTTACAGATCAGTGATATTCTGGATATCGACGTGGTCTATCAAACATAACGTACTCTGACAACAAATTTTTCCTTTTTCTTGTAATATATAATTGTAATACATGCATGGAAAAACCACAATGAAACTAATTTGACACGAAATTGCTCGTACCACTTTCATATATCAAAGCGCGACGCATGAAAAGTAATTTGTAATAGAAGTTTAAAATGGTCGGCTTAAGATAACCAAAAACATCAGAGCAACTCCAACAGACTCTCTATATTTTACTCTTTATATTTTCATTTAGCTAGTCATTTAGCTAAAATCCACTTTATAAAAGCATGGGTAAACCAACAGCCTCTCCAAAATAAACTCTCCATATTTTAAATACAAGTGGACCCCATGTATCAACCTTATATTCTCCCTCCCACGGGAACAGATCGAAGGAGCAGCAATTTACGAAAAAAAGAAGGCGCATCGGCCGCATCCGCCAGGACACCGCCGATGGCGCGCTCGCCGTGGAGGGCGACGAAGGCGCCGAGGTCCTGGAGCCGGAGGCCGAGGGCGTCGCCGTCGACGACCTCGCCGGAGGGGACTGCGGCGAGGTGGCCGAGAGGGTCATGCAGCACCTCGTGCCATGCACCGGAGTCATGAACCTCGAGAGGCTCCGCCGCCCGCAGCTCGTCGCTCGTGGATAAGCGGAAGAGGAACTCGTCGTGGCGGAGCCGGCCGGCGGGGACCATCTCGAACTCCGGGCGCTCGACGGAGCTCACCACGGGGTTGGCGCCGACGACGACCGCGGCGGCGCCGTCGCCGAACAGAGCCTGCATGACCATGTGCACGCCGGGGTCGCTGGGCGCGCGGAACAGAACGAGTGTGAGGTCTGCGCAGGCCACGGGCACGTGCGCGCCGCGGTCGTTCTCGGCGATGTCCTTCGCCGCGGCCGCCGCGGCGAGCTCCGGGACGGCGGTGGCCGTAACGCCCAGCCGCGCCTCTCCTCCGCCGCTAGCTCCATGTCCGCCACGCCCCTGCCCATCAGCACGTCGGGGTCCGCCGCAGTAGGTACGGCGTCCCAGATCCGAAGCCCGGGAAGAAGAACAACCCGAGCGGCGCCACGAGGAGGCCGTCCACGTCACCGCCGGAGTCCGCCGCGCGCAGCCTTCTTCGCGGCGGTCCCACCCCCGCCGAGCCGCCGCACGCAGCTTCCCCGCCGCCGGCAAGCTTCCCCGCCGCCGCCGAGGTCGTGGACGAGCCTTCGAGGAGCAGTTGATTTGGCGCGGGAAGCAGGGGCGGGAGGGATCGATTTCGCACGGAACGACAAGATTGCGAGGCGCTCGGCCTCGCCAAACCTGGCGAGCGGATGGAGGCGGATGGCGAGGAAGATTGCGAGCCGATGTTTTAACGAGGCTGTTGGAAACGAGGTTTTCACCATTTTTTCTATTTGTTACCGATACGGAATGAGTCAGAAAGGCTGTTGGAGTTGCTCTCACTTCGTTTATGATTGCAGGGAGTAATTTCTTAAGTCTCACGAGCCTCAGCTAGATCATTGTTCGGTTACAATATACAACAACGGTGAATACATAATTAGATTCTGGATTAAAACACAGAATTATTATGACTTAGGAGTTCCCCCAAACCTTTTTTCAAAAGTGCATCTCAACACATACACATACACATGGTACTGTGTATGCGTGTAGCTGATAATTAGGTAGTTCAACAAACTTTCTTGCCTCCTCTTACACCTTGCCTTTCGAGTCTACTTCCTCTTCTATCTTCTCTTAACTTCTTTCCATCAACTTCCTTTCATTGAAGGGCATTGTATCTGGCATCTTCCTTTCACTCTAATTGTTGGTTAAAATAAGGATATTGCAAGTATGATAGAAAAATTCAAGTAAAAAGTATTTTTGTGAGGATATCAAATATTCTTATTCCACAAAATCTTAAAGACAAAAGATTTTAACTCAAGAAAAGTGTTAAATTTAATAGAGTTTAAGTTCCCTTCGCAAGTTTTTTTATCATCACTCACCTTCTGTGTCTTTTTTTAAAAAGGTATCTGTCTTTGTTGTACTATCTACAAGCGACCGCGATATCGTGCGACCAGCCGCGCTCTTGCGCACCGCGAGACCCCGTCCTCCTTTCTTTTTTGCCATCCGCCGCATCGTCTTCCTCCCCCGCCGGCTCCGGCGGCCTCGGCCGCCGCCATGCTAACCCGTCGGCCTCCTTCGCCCTGGCTTCGGCGGCGCCCCGGCGCCTCCGCCGCCGCCTACCACCGCCACCACGCTAATCTGTCGCCGTCTCCTCTTCCTCATCTCCGCCCCCGCCCATCGGGGGGCCTCCACCGCCCGGCCCTCCGCCCGTCGCCCCCACCGATCCCTCCTTCTAGGTCCGCCGGCGACCGGAGCGCCCCGCCCCCCAGGTAACCCCGGAACCCTAACCCGACGCCACCCTAACCTCCCTCTCCGGCTCCGACAGCGACGCGAGTGGGTCGGGCCCAAGCGCATCCACGCCACCCATCGAGCTGTAAACTTAACATCTAGAAGCCATCACCTCACGTTGTGGCCGCTTGGAATCATAACAGTGCTACATTTATGTCAGTTCAATCACGACCGGTCTCAACGTTTGCTTGTGGCATGCCTTTGCTTGTCTGCTTTTGCAACATGGGGGCAACCGGAGCTAAAACCTAGGGACGGGATAGGGTGCTACTCCACCTCCTTTGTTAATAATTCGACCAACGACGAGATGAGACAGAGAGAAGTGTATGTCAAGCTCAAACTGGCCCAATTAAAGGAACGAGCAGGAAGGAAGGAAAGCGAACACACGTTGCTTAGGGTTTTGTAGCACGACAGCAAGAGGGAGGAACTTCACTGGACACCACCATTTCTAGTGTTGCTGTGTTGTTTTACTTCGAAAAAAAAAGGTGTTGCTGTGTTGGTGGGGGTGGATCGTGGCCTGTCTCAGTTTCGGCCCATCTATCAAGGATGATGAGCTCGAATTGCAGAGACAGATATTTTCTGCCAGTACTGGGTGTGTTAGATCCATGGAAAAGGTGATCGAAAAATCACTGTAGCGCACTGTGACACTTTTCGTTTGTTTGTGATAATTATTGTCCTACCATGCCCTAACTAGTCTCAAAAGATTCGTCTCGTCGTGTACATTTAATGCTCTATGCATGCGTCATTTGCTATATTTAATGTTTTGATGTGATGGAAAGTTTGTAAAATTTGGGAAGTTTGATGGAACTAAACACATCTACAGTGTTCCCTCAAAACTTTATTTTTCTGTAACTACAACCTGTGTTTCGGTGGGCTTGATGCAACTTATATTTTCATTTCGAGCGCCTGTTTGGTCCAACCAAGCCGTCCTTCCCTCTCCCATGGTCAATGGCGTTCCACACATTCACCCACCCATATAAATACATGTAGTTAAAACTAGTCTCAGTGCATAGCTTACTACACGATTACCTAGACAAAAATGTTTTTAGGTAACCGTGCCATGAAACTCCTCTCCCATTTCATGAAACTCTTGCTTCTTTCTTCTATGTCACATCAGCGCATTTAATGCCATGAATCTCCCCCTAAAACTCCACTGAGATTGCCCTAACCCGTCTTTTTAGAGTAGTATAGACACACTAATTGATAGATCTAATTTTAAGATTTACGATCCCAAATTTCACCTCTAAAGTTCACTACGTGAAAAGAAAATTACCATCACGTTTAAACACGGGCTTGGCTTTATCCAGTCGTTGATACCATCGTGAGGTTTTAGAGGAAATAATGCAAACTGACATCCGAGTGTTTTGGAGGATGAGCTTTGCCGGCAAGGTGTGGGCACCGTAAACTAATCGTAGGTCCGATAAAATTTCCTATGATGGAATCTAGCTTCAAGTCCTTTATCTGGTATCAGCGTCGCAGTATTTTTTATCTAGTTTAGGATTTAACCAGCGATAATTTTTTAGTGATAGGCGACGTTTTCACCGACCGCGAAGCGTCTATAATATCATGCAAAAGTTCACTATACAAAGTTCACTCTGCAAAAAAAAAGATTACCATCACATTAAAATATTATACATGGAGTACTAAATGTAGATGAAATCAAAAAATTAATTATACAGTTTTGTTGTACTATGCGAGACGAACATTTTGAGCCTAATTAATCAGTTTTTGGACAATTATTTACAAATAGAAACGAAATGCTACAATTTAAGGGGCCAAATTTGGAGCGTAAATTTTGCACTAAGGCCTTGTTTAGATGCAAAATTGGGGGGGGGATTGGGGGTTTGAGGTCACTTCGCAATCATTGCGTCACCGTAGCATTTCGTTTGTATTTGTGAAAAATTATCTAAAAATTGATTAATTATGTTCAAAATGTTCGTCTCGCAGAGTATAACAAAACTGTGTACTTAGTTTTTGATTTCATCTACATTTAGTACTCCATGCATGTGCCGATATTTTGATGTGATGGAAATCTTATTGTGCATAGTGAACTTTGGGGTGAAATTTTGCATCTAAACAAGTGCTAAACAACGTCAAGACCCAAGCTGAAAATCGGTTCTGCAGATAGGCCGTGTTTGGATCCATAGTGTTAGTGTTAGTGGGAGTTTTTAACACCCCAACTAACACGCCAAAAACTAACATCAATTATGTTTGGATCCATGTGTTAGTTTGCATTGAATGCTACTTTTACGATCATTAGAAGATCTAGGTGGACGATTTGGGCTGCACGGGGCCATGTTGCCCTCCGTGGTTTAAGATAAATTCTTTTGCGCTGGAATTGAGCAGAAATTGAACATAATTTAAACCATATAACAACTACGGCAAGACACAGGTTTGACTTGCCTCGTTTTTTTATACTATAATTTCATCAAGTCATCCGCATCTTCAGTAAAAGAAACAGAGTCATGAGTCTCATCAATATAGTTGCAAGCAATCAAGCAAATGAACAAATACTCAGGGTGATTCTACTAGCTAGTGGAACTCAGACATCACTTTTTTATGTAAAGACGAAGTACCACGTAGACACACACACCAGGAACAGGTAAACATGAACTCAGGCATCAACATGCTATGAACAGACACAAAACACAGCATCCACCAGATTGTTTACGATGACTCAAACAAATTTATCCATGCACATAAATCCAACATAATTATTTCACTCAAACATACAAATATGAAGTAGCTCAGGGAAAAATAACAATTACAGTCCATACACGTTTACACTCAATAAAACAATGCATTAGCAAGTTCATCACGGAAGACATTCATGTTGGAATCTTCAACAAGAGGCTCATCATTTGTCCACGATGGATCACCATGGTTAGGCATTGGATCATAATTTGCATCCGCATCACATCTCTGAAAATCCCTATCCCCAATTCTGCTCTTTCTAATGAAATTGTGAAGAGCCATACATGCAACAATTATTCTAGTTCGCTTCCTCTCTGGAAACCTTGGCATGTTCAACAAAATCCTAATTTCATCTTCAACACTCCAAAAGAACATTCAATGACATTCCTAACTTGAGCATGTGCATGATTAAAGGTTTCCTTGATACCTTGTGGCAGAGAGTCGTTTTGCCACTGCTCGACATGGTACTGTGTACATCTATAAGGTGAAAGGTACCCCGGCCGGTTTGGATACCCCGCATCAACGACATAGTACTTACCTACAAGGACAAAAGGCAGTTAAACACTGATAATTAAATAAAAAATTACAATTTAAACAAATGCAGAAGCAAACCTTGTGGTGGATGAGGGAATTTTTGATGATGAGTAGTCATAGCATCTTTAAAAACTCTCATGTCATGCGCTGAACCAGGCCATCCCGCCAAAACAAAGGTAAATCTCATGTCGAAATCACATACAGACATCACATTCTGACTTGTTTCATTGTGCCTGTTCAAGTGTGGAATCTTGGTCCTATTGGGTACCATCATCTTGATACGAGTTCCATCTTTAGCTCCTATGCAGTCATTGAAGTGTGGCCAAAAAGAGGGATTTTCTAAGTGTGGGTGCACCTCTGAAAATGTTGGGTCCTTAGGTACAATTATGTCTTTAGATAACCTAAGGACACAAGTGAGAACTCTGTTGAAGGTTCTGCTTATTGTCTCCATTGACCTTCTAAATCGGTCTTCTGCCTGTTTAATAGACTGTGGTGCCCCAACTATCCATAAGAACATAGCTAAAGCCTCTATGGATGACAATTTGCTACAGTCTTGTAACCCATATGATTGGACTAAGGTATTATGCAACCTATTAAATAAAGCTCTCTCAACCCTAAACATATTGTAGCAAGAATTATCTCGGGCTAGTGTCCTCATAACCTACTCAATCCCTTTTTCTCCCTCGGTCTTGTAGGGAAATTTTCAGAAGTAGTGATCAGAATACATACCCAAAATAGGGGCCATTTGCGCAATAACATTCTAGGCCTCCTTCAGATTCTTGCAGCACATCGACACAATCTCATCCTCACTATATGCTGAGTTGCCATCACGATCATCCTCTTCCTCCATCATGTCACCATTGCCCTCATCCATCATATCCTGTGATAATCATGAATACAAAACATGTTAGCAGGGAATTGACCAAAGTAATGAACAGATAGTTGAAGCACAAAAAATAGAGATAATTGAACACAATAACATAGTTAACACATACTCAAACATAGATAGTTCCAAACTTAAACATAGATAGTTCCAAACTTAAACATAGATAGTTCCAAACTCAAACATAGATAGTTCCAAACTCAAATTCTAACACATAGATAGTTCTAAACTCAAATTCTAACACATAGAGAGTTCTAAACTCAAATTCTACTCCAAATTGTTGTCCCTGCACCATTTCTTGAAGTATCTCAGCCTAAGCTCTTTTGTTGGCAGCCCACAAAAGAATTGCCTCTGATATTCAGACTCAAAAAACATGGACATTGCATATACAGCTTCTGCAGTTGCCTGAATGCCACACTCCCACCCCAGGTCCTGACATCTCTTCACTGAGAAAGCCTCTTTCTGATCAACTCTTTTCTTCAGTTGCTTGTTGTTGACATTGACAACCTCTTTGAATGTATTGGCTATGTCCCTCACATACCTCACCATTGGGCTCTTGGTCTTCTTCACTGGACTGTTCAAAGTACTTGTAGTGTTGTCTACAGACCTCTTGCTCCTCTGGCTACTTGTACTCCTCGGGTGTTAAGTGGCTCTTGTTCCTATGCCTCTTCTTCCCCTTCATCCTCATCTGCTTCCTCTCCAAAATCATCTTCCGAGACAAAGGTTGTGCCACCATCCACAACAACATCACTAAACAGTTCCTCAATCAAATCTAAGTTTGCTGGAGGTCCATATTGCAACTTCTTTAGGTATGGTTGTTTCTGCAGCAAGGAAAAGCAGCACAATGTAATCAATATCATGGTGAGGTAAGTATCATCACAGTAATGACAATTGTTAGAATCGTACCTCTGTGTGAGTTTTCCACCAATCAGATTCAGCATCAACAGTCCCATCTGGTTTCCTCCCTAACCCCGTGTGGGTCTCCAAGTAGCGCCAGAATGAGAAAATTTTCCTTAGTATGCGGAGTTGATTTCTCACCTGATCATGATCGTCAACCAAGCCCCTCGTTGCTTTCAAGCCCTGTATAACAGCTCAGTACCTTTCACTATTCATCTGAGAACCACTATATGTTCCTGCTCTACGTTGTTGTATACCCAATTGTAACAAACATGCATTATTTTCATCAGACCAATATGCTCGAGTGCCTTGGCTCACCGGATGGCCGCCGTTGTTGCCTAATTCCTCCACACCATCAGAAAGTTCGTCGTCCTCATTGATGGATTGGCCGGAACCACCAATGTTGATGCCACCATTCCTTGGTGCAGGGGGACGACTCGCACGTCCGCGTTGGCCGCCGCCTCCAGGCTGCGAGGTGTTGGAGCGGGCAGTACGACGATGAGTTGAAGCAGAGACAGGTGTCGTCGCGGCTGTGTTGGCGCGCTGGCGACGAGTTGGAGCAGAGACAGGTGTTGGAGCTGCACCCGTCGGTCCCCCGCGACCAGCTGCTGACGAGGATGAGCCACCAAAGTTGAGATGACGGACGCTCTATGGCACTCGACCCCCCCCCATCCAGATCCACCTCCGACACGCTGGTTCGGCAGACCAAGCGAGCGCAGAGCGTGAGGGGGAGGCTGGGGAGGTAGGCCGACGCCCTAGAGGAAGGCCCCTGTGGGACCAGGATCCCTAGGGCCACTTATCCAGAGGATTAAACTACTCGACAGAGAGAGTCTGATCCGACTACTCCAAACCAGTCAGCTATGGTGCAAGACGGCGTAGTAGATTGGAATAACTAGTCGTGTACTAATAGGAAACTCCCCAAAGTATTCTGTTGTAGTTATTCATGTTGTATACGACTAGGATTGTACAAACCGACTTGTAGCCCTGCCCCCCGGACTATATAAGGCGGGGCAGGGACCCCCTCAAAACATCAGACAACCACATGTGCAATACATTCAAGCACACAGGACGTAGGGTATTACGCTACTCGCGGCCCGAACCTATCTAAATTGTGTTGTTCGTGTACTTTCGTTCCTAGAACTCGGCGAGACCCACACAAAACTACTCCCTGGGGTATCCCCGGTTAGACGTGCTCGACATAATTCGTCGACACTTGGCGCCCACCGTGGGGCTCTCTCTCCGAAGCTCGACATTAGGCGCGATGGGATCAACTTTCAGAGCAAGCGGCATTGAGGAAGGCGCGACGTTCGTCATCGGCTCATGGACTTTCGTCTCCGATGGCAAGCTCGGTTTCGAGTCGTTCCTAGCAGATCGACCGGGGCCTTACTCAATGCCGGCGTCTCCACTGGAGCCGCTCCAAGACCTCGTCGAGAATCAGATCTCGACGAGTCCATCAACCCCGACTTCAACATCAAGTTCGACTTCGACAACGACTCGGACTCCGATCGGGACTCTCCAAGTCGAATCTGGGTATAACTCTTTTCCAAACATGGAAAGAGCTGGGGACTCCGAGCCGGCCACGCCATCGGATAACCACCCGGATCGATTCCCGTTCGGCCTCTCCAACTCCGCGGCTATATATCAACAGATGTGCATCGCGAAGCGGGGTGACAAGACAAGCTTATCGCCTAGCCAGGTCGTGAATCGCTGTAAGGACTCTGAGCTGGTCTCTGGACCATCAGAGGACGAAGATGAAGACGATTTCACGCACTTACTAAGTGACTCGCCAGACAACGTGGCGCGATTCAACTGCAGCACTTACTACAAGTCTGACGTTACCCTCGAGCAACCACTCGTTCGGCTCCCCTCAGGACTTGTCGTGACCAACTCGCCAGGAGGACTCCTTGTTCACTGGCCAGGCGCGATCCCTGTTAACTCCTGTTGGGGCAACGAGTCGAGACTGAGTGCCGCAATACTGGAGGATCTGCCCTATCAAGACGGCAAGACCGCTTCAATCACTTCTTCCGACTCAACGGGGGATAACTTCTCTGGTGCTTTGAGCCTACAACTGCGCGATCCAAGCAGGCAAGTTTACATGGCAGGCGCACCAGGACAAGGAGACCAATATGAGTGAGAGCTTATGGGCGATATCTCCAACGAAGAGCCGACTGTACCCAATGAGACTGATCAACAGAGGACAGCCCGGCGATCGAGGAACGTGAAGCGCAGGCAAAGGCACGTCACTGCAGCTAGGCGCGCCGCCGCTACACGAAACCTCGATAATGACTTCCAGATGGTCGGGGATCAACCCGTTCTACCCGACGCACCAAGCAATCTGACTGTGGCTGCTGAAATTGTCAAAGCTATGCCTAGCACACCGCAGCTACAACAAGTACTCACCTTGCTAGCCGCGGCCCAGCCCCAACCCGAAGGTGGGCCAGGGATGGTCCAGAGGACTCCAGACCAAAGAACTCAAGGCAGCCGCTCCGTATCATCCCCTCACCCAAGCCGTGCCCCACAGGGAAACGTAGGGCAAATCGTGATCTGAGGCACTGCACCGGCTCCCCAAGGAGGAAACAGAACCAACCCTGCGGCTGGCGATCTCCGTAACACGATCAACGCCAACCGAGATGCCCGCTCCCAAATCGACGCCAGCAGAGCCAATCGTATAGCTTCCGAGATCCGTCGACAAGCTGAATTTGAACAACTCTACGGCCCAATCCCAGCTGATCAAGAGCAGCCTTCGCATAACCGGGAACAGAACCCGCCACGCGACACCAATCGTGATCGAGATCGTCGATCACATGGCCGTGGCAGAGACAATCAGCCAGACAATGACCCCTCGGGCGACGATGGCCATGGCGATCGTCCCCCACGTGGTCGTGACCGCAACTATCATGGTGGCTGAGGTCGTCAAGACCCCGAACCGAGTGGTTCCCCAAGCCACCACTCGAACCGCCGAAACGATGACGAGGACGACGGCTACCGTGGAAGAAGACATCAATCTCCATCCGACAAATATGATGGATTTCCAGCTTTCTCCAGCCGCATCAAAAAGGTCCTGTTGCCTCAAAAGTTCAAGACGACTGGAATAGAGAAGTTCACAGGCAAACAAGACCCAGAACAATGGTTGCGAGTCTAGTCGACGGCAATCACCATGGCGGGCGGCAGCAACGACGTTAAAGTCAGATACTTCCCAATCATGATGGATACTGCTCCACTGACATGGCTCGAGGGCCTCCGCCCTGGATCCATCGACACCTGGGAACAACTCACGCGCAAGTTCACTGCTAACTTTCACGGAACCTGGGCACGGCCCGGAACCCGATTTGAATTAGCATCTTGGAAGCAGGAGAAAGGCGAAACCCTGCGCAAATACATCAAGAGATTCTTCGAGAAAAGAGCCACGATCGTAGACGTGTCAGACAGAGAGATCATCGACTGTTTTCACGACGGTCTATGGGCACGTGAATTGCATCGTGAGTTTGGAAGACGACGCCCAGAAACCATTGCGGAACTCAGGAGCATGGCTGCAGATTGGGCAGATCAAGACGATCGAGAACGCGAGCGATTCGACAAGCGCAAGGACAACAACTCCAATGGTGGCAACAACCAAGACAAGAGTAGTCCCGAGCGCCGTAACAACAACAACAGGCGTGATTTCAACCGCAACAAGCGCAAGCCAGACAACACGGTCGTGGCAGTTGAGCGCTCCACGCGGAAGAAAAGCACCCCTGAACTGGATAAAGTCATGAATATCCCTTTCTCATATCATCCGCACGGCAAACACACAATGGCTCAATGCATCCACATCAAGAAAGAGTTCGACAAGCGGGAGTTGCCTGAGAAAAAGAATCCAACGAACAAGAAGAAAGACGGTGACAATGATGACCAAGACAATGGCTTCCCTCAAGTGGACAACTTCGTTGCAGTATTGTTCAGCGGAGAAAGCCTTACTCAGTCAAAGCGCGCCAAGAAGCTATCTCTCCGTGAGATCATGGCAATAGAACCAGCTACTCCGACATACCTCAAGTGGTCTGAGGTTCCCATTACTTTCTCCAGGGCCGACCAGTGGACCAATTTTGCCAATCCAGGCAAATACCCCCTAGTACTGAACCCAGTCGTGGCACAAGCCAGATTGACCAAAGTACTCATCGACAGAGGCAGCGGGCTCAACATCATCTTTGCCAAAACATTTACAAAGATGGGGCTTGACATCACCAAGTACCTGAAGCCCATGGAATCTCCGTTCTACGGCATTGTCCCAGGCAAAGCTGCAATTCCCTTAGGACAAGTCACGTTGCCAGTCACCTTTGGCACGGCGGCCAACTTCAGGACCGAGTACATCAAGTTTGAGGTGGCAGAATTTGAGACCTCATACCACGCGATTCTCGGGCGACCAGCCCTCGCGAAGTTCATGGCAATCCCACATTATGTCTACCTCGTCCTCAAGATGACAGCTCCCAATGGAGTCCTTTCCCTCAAGGGAGACCTCAAGATTTCCCATGACTGCGATGTAGAGGCGGTAGAGTTTGCTGCGGCTGCTCAAGTCCGAACTCAGATGATGGAAGTACTCGCCTTGGCCAAGAAATCCATAGAGCAAGAATCAGACGTTCCCACCAAGAAACCTGCGCATACGAGTTTCAAGCCCTCTGAAGAAGTGCAGCTCAAGACTGTAGACCTTGAGACGGGCGACTCGTCCAAAACAGCCCTCATAGGGGCAGGCTTAGATTGTAAATAGGAAGACGCGCTCGTCAAGTTCCTTCGTGCTAATAAAGATATATTTGCTTGGAAACCATCTGATATGCCTGGTGTTCCTAGGGAGCTTGCCGAGCACAATCTTAACGTTCAGAAAGACGCAAAGCCCAAGAGGCAGCGATTACGACGCTTTGATCAAGAACGACGCAACGCAATCAAGGCTGAGATAGCTAAACTACTCGCGGCTGGCTTCATCAAAGAAGTCTTTCATCCAGAGTGGTTGGCCAACCCAGTCCTGGTCAGGAAAAAGAACAACAATGAGTGGCGCATGTGTGTTGACTACACAGACCTCAACAAGCATTGTCCTCCAGATCCCATGGGTTTACCACGCATTGATCAAGTCGTGGACTCTACAGCTGGATGCGCGCTACTCTGTTTCCTCGACTGTTATTCAGGCTATCACCAGATAGCACTGAACGAAGATGATCAAATCAAGACTTCTTTCATCACCCCCTTTGGCGCTTTTTGCTACACCACCATGTCCTTTGGGTTGAAGAATGCCGGAGCCACGTACCAACGAGCCATACAGAACTGCCTCTCCTCCCAAATTGGCAAGAATGTAGACGCATATGTTGATGACGTTGTGATCAAGACACGAGAGCCGGAGAATTTCATTACCGATCTGCAGGAGACATTTGACAACCTCAGGACGTATCGATGGAAGCTCAATCCAACTAAATGCGTTTTTGGTGTTCCCGCTGGCAAACTACTCGAATTCATTGTAAGCCACCGAGGCATCAAAGCAAATCCTTCCAAGATCACAACCATCCTCAACATGGAAGCTCCTTCAAGCATCAAGGAAGTACAGAAGCTTACCGGGTGCATTGCAGCGCTTAATAGATTTATTTCAAGGCTCGGGGAGAAGGGTCTCCCTTTCTTCAAGCTACTCAAGAAACAAGACAAGTTTACCTGGACTGACGAAGCAAATCAAGCCTTTGAGCAACTCAAGACATACTTGACTACTCCCCCGGTACTTGTCGCTCCTCTTCAAAATGATCACTTATTCTTATATATTGCGGCTACTACACACGTAGTCAGCACAATCATTGTGGTCGAACGAAAGGAAGAAGGACATGTCTTTCCAGTACAGAGGCCGGTTTATTACATCAGCGAAGTACTTTCGGAATCCAAGATCCGCTACCCTCAAGTCCAGAAGCTGCTCTACGCAATTTTCATCACCTCCAGAAAGCTAAGGCATTATTTTCAAGCTTTTCATATTACTGTTGTGACTAAATTTCCTTTGGGCGAGATTTTTCACAATTCCGATGCAACCGGGCGAATCAGCAAGTGAAAGGCAGAAATAGCGGCATATGACCTCACTTTCACATCACAAAAGGCCATCAAATCTCAAGCCTTGGCTGATTTCACGGTCGAGTGGTTGGAAACCCAGTACTCCAGAACAACTACTCGCCCTGAGCATTGGGTTATGTACTTCGATGGGTCATTGAAACTGGAAGGAGGCGGCGCAGGAGTTCTTTTAATTTCCCCCAAAGGTGAACAACTCAAGTATGTTCTACAAATCCTTTTTCCAGTCACCAACAATGAAGCTGAGTATGAGGCCATGTTACACGGTCTTCGCCTAGCCTCATCTCTTGGTATCAAGCGCCTTTGTGTGTATGGAGATTCTGCAGTAGCTATCAATCAAGTCAACAAGGATTGGGATGCCACGAAGGAAACAATGGATGCATATGTCAAGGAGGTCCGTAAACTTGAACGCCACTTCCTTGGACTAGAATTTCATCATGTCGTTCGTGATTACAACGTTGCTGCTGACGCCTTGTCCAAGATGGGATCGCAAAGATCAGATGTTCCAGCAGAGATTTTTGTTCACGAGTTACATCATCCATCTATCAAAGAACCAGTCCAAGCAGATTCTGTTTCAGAACCACCAAGGCCTGATCTCCAGGTCATGATCATCGATACTGACTGGATGACTCCATTCATCGAGTACTTGCGAGATCACAAACTGCCAAAGCTAGAAAGTGAACAAGTTCGCATCAGGCGCGGGGCGGCAAACTATGTAGTAGTCAACAATACACTCTATCGGCGGGGCGCATCTGTCAACGTGTTGATGAAGTGTATACCAGCTGATCAAGGTAGAGCCCTGCTTGCGGAAATTCACAGTGGTACTTGCGGCAACCATACTTCTTCGCGCACACTAGTCGGGAGGGCCTACAGAGCTAGGTTTTTTTGGCCAACGGTGAAGAAAGATGCTGAAGATATCGTCAAGAGATGTCAGGGCTGTCAGTTTTTTGCTCGTCAAGCCCATGTCCCAGCACATGAACTCCGCATGATTCCATTATCTTGGCCTTTTGCCTGTTGGGGCCTGGACTTGGTTGGTCCTCTAGCTAAAGCCCCTGGTGGTTTCGAGTGGCTCATTGTTGCCATCGACAAGTTCACCAAGTGGATTGAAGCGCAACCGTTAGTCAATCCAAGGGCTGAAAATCTCATCAAATTCTTCAACGGGATTATTCATCGATTTGGTATACCTCACGAGATCATTACAGACTTAGGCTCTGTTTTCACAAGTGAAGCATTTCAAGAATATTGCGAAAAGTACTCGATTGAGACTCATTACGCTTCAGTTGCTCATCCAAAGGCCAATGGTCAAGTCGAGAAAGCCAATGGCTTGCTACTGCAGGGTTTGAAGCCTAGACTTTATGAACCACTCAAGAAATATGGTGGAAAATGGGCTCAAGAGTTACCGGCAGTACTTTGGGGACTACGCACGTAGCCAAGTCGTGCAACAGGACAAACCCCTTATTTTCTAGTCTACGGATCCGAAGCAGTTCTACCTACTGATCTTCTTTGGAATGCTCCATGACTAGAAAATTATGATGAACAAGTCGCTCAACAGGAACGTTTTCAAGATGTTGACGACATTGAAGAAGCTCGAGTAGCGGCTCTCATTCAGAACACCCGTTATCTCGAGGGCTTACAGCGTTATCATCAACGCTCTATCCAGCCTCGTTCCTTTGTCATAGGAGACTTGGTCTTACGGCGAATACAGAAGACAGATGGCTTGCATAAGCTCATGTCTCGTTGGGAAGGTCCATTCCTCGTCAAACAAGTCTTTGGGGCTGGAACATATCGCCTACAAACTCAAGAAGGCGAAGATTTGCCAAATGTCTGGAACATTGAGCATCTACGAAAGTTCTATCCATCGCAGTGGATTACAGAACCATACCATGTACTTTTTTAATTCTAGAGATATCAATAAAGCTCTATTTTCACTTGTGCATAACCCTGTGTTCAATTAAATTCAAATATCAGGGATAGTTGTGTTAACAACAACTCAAAAGACGTCACAACTGCTTTTATCACAAAAGCGGCACCAAGCCTCAGAAGTCTTGATTAAACTACACCTGCCTATATATGGTAGTTGTTGTTAGTTCTACAGTCTTTTGTTTATTACTGAAATCTGGCTCTGAGTCTCGTGCCAACTGCATCCGATTTCAGTATTGCGCCTAACAGGAAATCAACAGATTCACCTTTTACACAGTGCATCTATATATTCATGCAAATTATAAGTACATACTACTTTTTGTAGCATTACGGCTCTGCATCAGCAACCATTCATTATATCTGTTTAAGCAATGATCTTTTCATACAAGCATCTGCTTTTACAGGTTTTTGACCTTGGGTCTAGGCACATTATGTACTTTTGCATGACCTCATCAAAACCATCAGGTTCATTTAATGATCACGAGCTAGTTTAAATTAGCACACAAGTCGACATTTATCAGGCGACTACTTTTTCATTCAAATCAGTACTTTTGTTTCACACAAATATATGGCACAAAAGCTTCACAAATTCTTCTCACACAGATATCATAAGCCAAAGTATTGTTATTTATTACAAAACTTGCTTGCATTGACTGTCTACTGCAGCGAATTAACTACATCTTCAGCTAGAGGCTCTGTCTCCGCCACCAATGCTTCATACTGCTCATCTGTCAACCCAACCGGCATATATTTCACATCAAGCTTGGCAGTTGGGTTGTGAGCCTTGAAGAGTGCCAGAATCCTGTTGGTACAGTCCTTTAGAGTGGCTTTGCAGAATTCCCCCACCAACTCTGGCACTTGGCGAAGACGCTCGACAAGAGAAGGGTTGCCCGACTCCGCACCTTCAGGGATCAGCAATTCCATGATTGGCTCCATGGCTTCTTCAATCTCTTTCTTCTCAGCCAGCAGGTTGTTGACTTCTTCTTGTTTAAGCTGAGCCATCTTCACTGATCCTGCAATTTCCTTCTCCATGTCGGTGCGGATTCGGTGCTCCTTGGCGAACTCAACGTCCTTCTTCTCGATCGATGCCTTGAGCTTCTTTATCTACTCAGCCTGACGCTGGGTCAGGTTATACCAACTAGTGATTTTACCCTTTTCTTCATTGATCTTTTTCTTCAATTCTACAATGCATATTGATGAGCATATTATTTGTTTTAACTAACTATTTTTAATGAACAAGTTTATGAGTACTAACCAGCGTTCTCCTTGACCAAAGTGGTCACGCGGATCTCCAGTCGACCTTTCACATCATCAAGGCTGTCCCTCTGCCTCTGGAGAGCTTGGATATCTTCCCTGTGCTGTTTCCGCTCTTGCTCGATTTGTTCGCGGACATCAACGAAGTCTTTTTCCAACTCACGAATACGATCTGATAACTTGGAGTCACTAGGTTTCTCCACCACATCAACAAGCATCTGCATGATCATTTCAATAAGTATAACAGAATCCTACAATATACACATCGACCAATGAGTACAAGACTCACCAGAGCAAGACGCAGATGCTTGCGCAGTTCTTCAGCTTCATCAGTGCTGGTAGACTCTCTTATTTCAATCTACAGTAATGAGGAATTGTTAGTGGTTTGCAAGGATCACATAAATCTACCAAACAGATAGAGTGACTTACATTCTCAAGATTTTTCACAACATTGACTGTTGCTACCACTCGACCAATATCTTCGGGTTGTTCTGCTCCATGCTGGCCTTCGGCCTACAGGAATCAACAAGTTAACCACTCTTGTGTCATGCAAAACAAGACATTTAAGTGTATACAATAGCAAGTACCTGATTACTGGTTGAGGCAATATCATGAGTTGTCTCCTTTGGTAGTGGACTCCCTGGTAGACCTTGAGTTGCAGGGACAACCTCTTCAGCAGTTCCCAGCGGGTTCTCAACTGCATGACCTTCAGTATCTTCAATAACTACATCAGGAGTAATCTGTTGCTCCAGGACTACAACTTCCTTTGATGCTTCAGCTGCATCACCTTGTTCTGGCATTTCAGCTTGTACAATTTGACGCGCAGCAGACTCTTCAACCTTGTCAGCTTGCTGCCCGCCTTCAATTTGTAGCATTACTTTCTCCACGGGCTGTTCTGGTACTCTATCAAATAATAAGCTTTACATCAGAATCAAGATTTTCAGGCATATCAGTATTATATTGAGTAGTTTCACTTACTCTTTGGGTGGTTCTGGAGCTTTCAGCGGCTGAAATTGCAGCTTGAAGACGGGCTTGCTCCGCTTCGAGCTTGTTGTTCTCCTAGATGCTGTGCTTGCCAAAGCACTCGAGGAGGATGAACCTTGCACTGCAATAATCTTGTGAGATAACTTGATGCGTTTGCTCGGGTCTTCACACGGTACGGTATCATCTCTCCTGGACTGGCTTCTGCTGGATCTTTTCTTCCTGGCCGCTGCTGGCACATCTGGCGCTGCTACATACAGTAAAGCATTATTGCTGATTTCTACATTCAAATTCAACTGCTTGTGGGTGATCAAGACACTTACTTGCGGTAAGCACTTGGGGCGGTGCACTGATTTCGGAGTCCTCGACGATTTCATCTTCATCAGCGGCCTCTTGGTCCTTGTCCGTAATCGTCCTCTCTGAGGAACTCCGGGCCAGCTCTTCCCATTCACCCTGGGTCATGAGTTCTTTGGACTCTTCGGTTATTGCCTATCCACAACAAGACAATTCATATCATTATATGATCCTAATTATCAACATATTCAAAGGTGGGAGCACTTACTTCTGCTGGAGGGTTATCTTTGGACAATTCACTAACAATGACTGGCTTGTTGTTTACATCAGTAAACATTTGGCTCAGCCGATTCAACACCGCTTCATCCGAAATAGCTTTAGGCGCAGTGCGGGTCTGATCCGTGTCGCCTTCATACTCAAAGCCCAGGTGATGACGCTCCTGGAGTGGTTGGATCCTCTGCTTCATGAAGCTGAACGCGGTCCCCACTCCAGTAAGTCCTTGTTCCTTCAACTCTTGTACTCGCTTCAACAAGGCGGGTACATCCCTGGCTTCTTCAGCAGTTGGGCGCGAGTTCCAGTTCGACTGGTCTCGGGGAAACCACCCATCTTTTGGTGGACAACTCAACGAGTGGTTTCCTGCTGTATCCCAATATACAAACATGTGGTTAGCATGATATAAGGGTCTAGTTATTTGAATAAACAAGATATTTGAGTATACTTACCGATGGTAAACCACTTGTTTTTCCAATCACCACATGAATCCATGATGGGCATCTCAAACCACTTGGCCTTCATGTTCTGGCGAAATTGACTCCCCGCACCACCGACTACTTCTGATCGAATATTGTTAGGCTGTGGTTTTATGTGGTACAGGGTGCAGAACAAGGCAAGATTGGGTTTGATACCCAAAAACGCTTCACAAGCGTGGACAAAGACAGAAATGTTGAGCACCCCATTCGGGTTGAGATGATGCAGTTGCAAGCTATAGAATGCAAGTTCTTTGAAGAAAGAAGAGATGGGCAATCCAACCCCTCGCTCACAAAAAGAGATAAACAAATGAATTTCTTGATTGTTTTCAGTAGGAAAAGGTTGTTTGTAGCAAGACTTCCACTCAAGAGCTACGGAATCTAGAAGCAAACCTTCTTCCACCAGTTCAGTGAGGTCGTCGGTGTTCGCTGTACATTTCTTCCAAGAAATAGCTGGCGATGGCGGATCCGCGAATGCAGGCTTCGCTGATGACTCTGGAACCAATGACTTCTTCTTCCCGCCCCTCTTTGAGACAGCACTTCGCTTTGATCTAGACATATTTGAGCGGATTATGACCTTGGACTTCTCTCGCATTCACTGACTCCGAAGCTCGGGGGCTACCTCAACCAAATCTCAGGCTTGGGGGCTGCGGGTTTTTAGTTGACAAAGGATTCAAGGTCGCAGTGCGCTCTGAGGGTGGCGGCTATGAAAAAGCTCGGTGCGTGATTCGAGTTTGTTGGCCAGATCTATATAACCCTTCGTTAGGGTTACTGTACACTACAGTGCGGCGGCGCATGGCATTCTACATTCCCGCCTATTTTTTCGGGATAACTTTCCTTAACAGACGGCGGCGAGAATTTCGGACATTCAAGATTACAACGGATCAAGAAAGATTTACTCTGACCTTTAAATCAAAAAGATATTTTGCTTTAAAGCTCGGGGGCTGTTACCGGATATTCTGGGATTTGATTTTCCGACATTTATGGAACAACTACTCGAGGACCTTCGACTGGTTTCTTCAGGCAAACTACTCGAAGCTCGGGGGCTACATCCAATGGGTGCACCTACTAGGTGCACGCCATTGAACTACTCAAGATGAAGACAGAAAGTTGCTTTTGAACCTCCGACTACTTCACGAGTACTCGGAGGCTCGGGGGCTACACCCATTGGGTGCATCAAAAGATGCACTCCAATGGAACTACTCGTCAAGAGAAACTTGAGCGTCTTGAGCTTGGCTCCAATTATTCAAGACTTGAAGCAAAGGCGCAAGATGCTCGGGGGCTTGTGGGACCATGATCCCTAGGGCCACTTATCCAGAGGATTAAACTACTCGGCAGAGAGAGTCTGATCCGACTACTCCAAACCAGTCGGCAATGGTGCAAGACGGCGTAGTAGATTGGAATAACTAGTCGTGTCTAATAGGAAACTCCCCAAAGTATTCTGTTGTAGTTATTCATGTTGTATACGACTAGGATTGTACAAACCGACTTGTAGCCCTGCCCCTCCGGACTATATAAGGCGGGGCAGGGACCCCCTCAAAACATCAGATAACCACACGTGCAATACATTCAAGCACACAGGACGTAGGGTATTACGCTACTCGCGGCCCGAACCTGTTTAAATTGTGTTATTCTTGTACTTTCGTTCCTAGAACTCGGCGAGACCCACACAAAACTACTCCCTGGGGTATCCCCAGTTAGACGTGCTCGACATAATTCGTCGACAGCCCCATATTCACCAATATGGGGGAAGCCGTCGCTTGGGAGCTGAGGTCAAAATCCTCAAGTCCGGCACGCAAGGGGGCGCCATTGCCGTGGCCGCTCGCCGATGGGTTCTCCGACCACATGTTGCCGGCGGCAGACTCCTCGGAGAAGAAACCGAAGCCCTCCCCGTCCATCTTCCACGGATGGGGGCGGCGGCGTAGGGTGTAGGAGGAGGCGGCACTTGGGGATGGATCTATCGGGGATTGAGGCGGCGACGCTGGGGATGGAGGAGGCGCTTAGGGATGGGGCGGCGGCGCTGGGACGGAGCCGGAGGCGCAGGGACGGAGCCGGAGGCGCAGGGACGGAGGCGGCAGCGCTCGGACGGAGGTGGCGGCGCGTGGAGGACAGTCGCGGCTTGTGGATGACGGCGGCGGCGCGGGTGCTGGGCGCGGGCGGTGCGAGTGAAGGGACGGGAGCACGGGAGCGGGTATTCTGGATCGGGTGTGGGGAGAGAGAGGGAATCTGGTGGGGCCCACTCAAAAGTAACACCAACTACCACCTCTTGGAGGGATTAGTTTTTAGGGGTTTTAGTCCCAATTAACACCAAAGTAACACTGTTGTTTGGATTTAAAATGTTACTAGTTTGGTGTTATTTTGTTCCAAAGTAACGCTAACGCATGGATCAAAGAGGCTGCGTTTGGATTTAAAATGTTACTAGTTTGGTGTTATTTTGTTCCAAAGGATCGCTAAGGCATGGATCAAAGAGGCCCATAGATATGCTTGGTAGTCGTGGCGAGACAAAAGACAAAACCTTGGAAAGGCCTCGCAGCCTGGGAACTCGAGGCGTCGTGCTGCTCCTGCTCTACCAAGCACAGCACGACAGCAGAACCACTTGCCCGGCCCAGGGGGGGCAGCTTTTGGAGCTGCTGCAGAGCGTGCAGCAGCTGTGGCATGGCAGCAGTAGAGTAGACTGATAGCTATTCCTACTCTAGGCAGCTAGGCTTCACCGCTTCAGCTATTCGATGCGGTGCGAAGCAGACGGAATACTCCATTAAGCAAACTGATCAAATTGCGATTCAGCATAAACTTGCAGCATTATAGCATCATTTGATCACAATTTTCCAATTGGGAGCGCACCATGCAAAATCATCACTCGTTTTTATACGATGATTTCGCATAGCTCATCTCGAAGCAGATCAAACTACGATTCAGAACAGGCGCTTGGCTCTACAAAAGTAAAGACCCGCACTTGGTTACGGCGGCCTCTAGATTACGCTCACGCGTCTCGCGCAGCTACAAGAGCGCTCGCCGGGCGCCTCGCCGGCGGAGCGGCGGGGTTGGCAGCGGCGGCGGGCGCGGCCTTGTCGATGCGGACCATGAGGTCGGGCCCCTCGCCGGGCGCGTCGCGCAGGAGATCCGGCGGCACGGCCAGGAACATGCCGTGCTCCGCCGCCGCGAACCCGCGCGACAGGTCGCTGCTCGCCACGGCGAACGTGACCCTCGCGACGTTCACGCCGCCGCGCGCGTCCTCCACCCACAGCGTGCACCGGAACTGCGGCGCGCCCGCCGCCGCGGCGCCGTTCGCCCGCACGCATACCAGCGACGCCGCCACCGCCGCCGCCGCCGCGCCGGCGCTGGCGAGCGCGGACGCGGACACGAGGAACACGCGCTCGTCGTCCTCCCTGCAGACGAGGACGTGCAGGCCTCCCGGCCGCGGCGGCAGGGGGATCCGATGCGCCCGCGCGTAGGTCACGTCGGTGACGGGCCAGGCGTGGCTGATGGCGAGGTGCGCGGCCAGCCGCGCCGGCGAGTCGGAGGCGTCGCAGCCCGGGCCCGGGCAGCGGCACGGCGCCCACGGGCACGCGCGCTCGTGGTCGCCGGCCTGGTAGTAGGCGGAGCGGGCCTCGCAGCCGTACTCCTTGTTGGGGCACGCCAGCTTGCCGCCGCGCAGGTAGACGTCGACGTCCGGGCAGGCGGCAAACCCGGCGGCGGCGGCGGCGCACGCCTGCGCGTGGATGCCGCGGCAGGCGCCGCACACGACGTGGCCGGCCTCGCACTGCGGCCACACATGACACGGCACGCGAATCAAGGTCTTCGTCGGAGAGAAGATGAACAGTAGTGAGAGAACGCACCTTGATGGTGGGAGGTCGGAGGGGGCGGAGGCAGGCGCGGCAGTGGAACAGGGACAAGCCGAACAGGAGCTTGATCTGCGGCTCATCCACCATGGCTTCCGCCGCCGCCGCGGCCGCCGCCACAGCTCCCGTGCGCCTGACAGGGCTCACCTCTCCTTCCTCTGGCTCTTCTGGTTCTTGTTTGACAACGCAGCTGGGTACCATGGCCTGCTCCCTGGGCTTCTTGGCGCTCTGGGTCAGCTGGCCATTATTGTCCAGCGGCGAGCCCCTCTTGTGCAGCTCTGCCATCTCTCTACTCTTATCCAGACAAGTACCGAGAGATGAACGAAACGAGCTCGGGTCATTGACTCACTGGGGCATAAAAAGAAGTCCCTTTCCCTTCTCTGCGGACCACGAACTGAATAGTAACCTGCATGCACCATGGTGGCGTCATGGCATGGTGCCATGGTTGGTCCATGGACGATTGGAGGCTGGAGACACAAGAATATAAAATGTACTAAGCTAGTGCTGGGATCAGCTGATCATCGGATGAACACATCTTAAGAAGAGGTTACCAAACTGCTAACAATTTGAACTCAAATATCAACTAGTACTGCGTGAACTCTGCAAGCAAGCCCTTTAGGCCTTTTAGTTCCTAAATTTAATGTGATAGGTAAATAGTGAAGTTTGGAGATAGAAAAATTTGGAAACTAACCACAGTCATGTTACAAATTTGCTACTCCATTCATTAGAGTCAATTGTTTTAAACTTTTGCGCTTGGACCGCGTCAACTTTGCAGGCAAGTTACCGTCCCGTCGTATTTCTAAGCACGGTGTCAGTCTGACATGAGGAGACGGGACGAGGCCAGTTGTACCAGCAAGAGTAGAGGTCAACAGCGACGGTTGACTTGACAAGTTGACCCCTGCATGGAGCACACAGGATACACGATTGTATGTACAGTACTACTAGGAATTACGGAGTACTAGTTCTTCCAAGGAAATTGTTCAGGTCAGGCGTGAGGAATTAGCAGTAGCTTCTTGCAAAGAAGGTTTTGCAATTTTGCACATAATGGTTGTGGGCAAACTTTGCATTGCAATTACTTTTGAAAACGGTTCTGGGTTAATCATACATTTATGAAAACATTTGAAAATGCTTCATAAGATGAGTTTGATTACCCCAGAACCTTACTTTCAAAAAAATTACCCCAGAACCATTTACATCGATGCCCACTCTAACATTTGAAAACACATATAAGCTACAAGCTCGTACCTTCATTTGCCCTGGCGAGCACCGATAACACTAACCATCACCCATTTTTATTGCATCCATAAAATTAGACGCAAACTACAGCAGTCAGAGCCATAGCAGAGTCCATGCCATCCACTAGGCATTGCCATGCACAGGACAACCACAACTGATCGAAATCCCAACATTTCTAATATCCAGACCATATGTAAATCTCTGATTCAGCACCGATGCGATTACACACAAACTACAACAGCCAGAGGTACCTATCTAGTGACAGTCTCCATGGCTCCATGCCATGCTGCCATTCCATTAAACCATGCGGCCATTAACATGGACAAAAGAACCCAGTTCTAACACTCCTAAAAAAAAGAACCCAGTTCTAACAGCAGTTAGAGCTATAACAGCGCTCATCATCATCCATTTTTCTCGCATTCACAAAATTACACACAAACTACAGCGCTCAAGCTATAACAGAGTTCATGCCATTCATCTAGGCATTGCCATGCATAAAACAACCAGCACCGGTTGAAATTCCAGCATTCCTGACCATAACGACCATATGCAAACATCTAACACTGATGTAATTACACATAAACTGCAAAAGTCAGAGCTACCTAGATGACAGCCCCCTCCATGCCATGGCTGCCATTCTGCCTACCATCTGAGCATTACCATGGACAAAAGACCCCCAGTTCTATTTCCCCAACCTAAAACGACAGCGACCTTAATCTATCATCCCATGGTTTATCAGCTGACGCTTGGTTCGAAGTATTCATTCAGTCACCTTCTCCATCCTGACGCTAAGGTGCATCTCCATGTCCATGGACGCCCCGTGTAGCATCCTGGGCGCCACGTACAGGGGCGCCGCCGCCGCGTCCGCCGCGGCGCCGCCGGGCACCGAGCTGATGCTCCGCACGTCCGCCACCACATAGGCCACCTCCACCCGCCCGGTCTCCGGGCCCGGGTTCCCGGTCGCCAATATCCTGCACAAGTACGCCTGCCCCGCCGCGGCGGCCGCCCTCACGCACGCCACCGTGGCGCCGTGCGCGCCCAGGGACACGAGGAACACGCGCCCGTCGTCCTCCGCCGCGTCGAGCAGGCGCCGCGGCTGCGACTCCGACAGGCGGAGGCTGAGCGGCAGGCCGTAGCGGACCTTGTCCACGGGCCAGGCGTGCGCGTCCCTGAGGTGGTCGCGGAGCATCGGCGGCGAGCCGACGAAGGCGCAGCCGGGCTCCGCCGCGCACCCGCACGGCGCCCAGGGGCACTCGCGCTGGTGGTCGCCGGCCTCGACGTAGGCGACGCGGGCGCCGCAGCCGTAGACGTCGTAGGGGCACGGGATCCTGGCCGAGCGGAGGAGGCTTTCCAGCAAGGGGATGCGGACGTAGGCGCCATCCTGGTGGCACGAGTAGCACTTGTTCTTGGGGAGCAGGTCATGGCAGGCGCTGCAAGCCAGGTGCGCGGCCTCGCACTGTGCAAATCGAACTCAAACATTTCCGATAAGAATGCATGAACAAGCGGGGGGATCTTGCAGGTACTAGTGATTGCTGAAGCGTACCAGGAACTGGAAGACCGGAGGCTTGAAGGGGGCGGTGCAGAGGGGGCAGTGAAGCTTGGCCTTGTCGATCCTCACCGCAAGATCCAGCATCGGGGCGGTGGCTGCTTCCACGGCCACCATTGCGCCGGCGGCCCCGCCGCTCGACTGCCCTTCTTCCTCCGGCGCTTCTTGCTTGACTCGAGCAGTGACCAACTCCACCCTCGCCTTCTTGCTGTTGGGCTGCTGAACCTTCTCCATTGGCGGCGCTGTCTACATGTAACAGCAGCAGCAGCAATCTACCATTCTACCACCAATTTCCCTCCAGACAACTTCGATGAGGGTTTTCTGAGATGAAGAAGCTCTCCGAGTTCCCTTTATAATCTCACCGGGACTACTAGATGGAAAGCTTAAGGGAGAAGCAACTACAGTCTGCAGAGCCGCAGAGGAGGCTCAAGACTCTAGAGTTTTTTTTTTTTGATGGAGTGTAATTGGGAGTTGGGACTCGGAACGTGCAGGTGTAAGCAAAACTGCGAGTAGTTTCTAACCACGTATCCCGCGGGAATTTCGTAAATAATATTTGAAAACACTAAATTAATTACTTAGCAATATATTTTTTTCAAACGACATTATACATAATTTAATATTAAATTTGAAAATAGAAATACTAAGATAAAGATAATTGCATGGCAATATTCTTTTGCAAACAATATTATACATAAAAACATGTTTATTTTGTTGAGAAAGACCGACTCTTAAATAATTGATCATCTATGTATTCTACCAAATTTTGTAACATTCTACTTGTAAAGACAATGGATACTATTGGTAATAGAAGACCGGTGGATGACATCTACTGTGCGAATTTTGTAGCAATGCACTCGCAAAGACCATTGATGATATTGGTCATAAAAGATCGATGGATGATATAAATGGATAGTCCTAGTGGATGGATGACGTGGCAAGCTTGCATGTTGAGAGAAATCTGTAGTGGAGAGCTAAAATATAGTTTTGTAAGATAAGTGTATCTTTAAAGTTTAAATTTTGCTTCATCAATAAAAAGGTATTTATAACGTGTTCAGACCCCTTAGATTTACGGACTAGTTGTATTTAATATTCTAAAAGTTTAAATTTTGATCATGTTTAGTTACCACAAACTTTCTAAAATTCTCTCTCTAAACTTCACTATTCATCTATCACATTAAATCTCTCTCCTCGTGCATGGAGCATTAAATGTAGGTAAATAAAAAAACTAAATACATGGTTTTGATGTACACGACGAGACGAATCTTTTGAGCCTAGTTAGATCATGGTAGGACAACGATTACCACAAACAAACAAAAAGTGTTACAGTGCGCTACAGTGTCCGATGTGACTTTTCAACAATTTTACCTACTCTTTTTACAACTAAACACACCCTTTGCAAAAAAATCCTTTTTAGTTTCTAAGATGTACTCTGTTTTTTAATAATGGAAAAATCTGGCTCCAACCCCCTCGTAGAGAAGGAATCAGACCAAAATTATTACATATGGAAGGTAAACACTTCACGAACTTTAGCACATCCACATTTTTTTTAAAAACCAATCCGCAATCTAGAAGCCCTGGGAGGCGAAAAAACGCCGACATTTCCAGCAAATGGCACGCCTCTATCATGTTCTCTTTTGGGTTTCACTACGCTGTAACTGCGCCCAATGTCGGAACTAGTGTGTTCCCCTAAATAGGACCTGCATAAGAGTTTTTTGGTTGGTATTTATAAAAAATGACATCATTCCTTGTGAGCCAAATAGGCCAACACATAGCCGATATCCTGTCAATAAATTTAGATTTGGCTTACACACCCTTGTTTTACCTATTGATTAAACAAATCATCAATGTTTATTGGTGGTGGGATTCTAAAAACTATATATATAACAGGGCAAAAAAATCTAGCATAAACACAGCCGGAAAAAAGATGTTGGATAGATTCTTTCCGCTTACAAAAACTATAAATTTTACTTTCGTTCCGGTTCCTCCTCGCTAAGATACACTCGTATATCTAATTAAACTAATTTCTACATAACAAATAATATCTTGGACTACAACAACGTAGCTAGGGTTGAAAATTAGGACTCGGTTTCTTTTTGATCAATCGGCTTCTCAGCTGTAGACCAAGAGACGCTCCCCTTGCAAAACCGCTAAAAAAGTGGTTTTTTACCTGTACTAGCATTTACTTCGCGTGCCCGTCCCAAGCCTACAGCAGACAGGATGGATGTCCGGAAAAAAAAAAGGTACAGCAGACAGCAGAGGATAGCTCCGGCCTCCGGGAGCTGCTGGGTCCAAGGGCAGTGCGTGCGATTCCCATTCATTACTGTTCATTCTCCTCAGCTGCTACTAGTTCAACTGTTCGGGTTCCCCTTTGGTCCCCTCTCCTATTGATTGGTAATGCAAATTCTATATTTTCAACGTCTTTTCCTTTAACCATTTTCCTATCGATTGGTACCACAAAACTCACGAAATCATTTCCCTCCCCTTTTTTTTCTTTTTTGAAAAAGGAATCTCGTCTAGAGTTCATTCGTAGTGCTCTTGATGCTTCTTGTTTCTTTCTCCGCTGAAGTTTTTCTTCACAAATCCATAATCCATTGTCTTCAGCTTGAAGCCTGCGGTGATGATGATGGTGAAGGAGGAGGAGAGCAGCAAGAAGGCGAGGGTCGATGGATCTGTTGGTCAGGAAGAAGCAATTGGAGAAGGCGCAGTTGCCAGAGTGGAGCTCGTCTTGAACAAGGCCAAGTTCCACTGCCCCGTCTGCACACATCCCTTGAAGCCTCCCATCTTTCAGGTTTGGCTTCTTTACTAGTACTCCAAATCCGTGAGTTTGTTCTTGCGTTTTTATTACCAGATTGATTTGATCTCCGTGCAGTGCGCGGCCGGGCACCTGGCTTGCGGCGCCTGCCATGGCCAGCTCCCCGACATGGACCGGTGCTACAAGTGCTCCCACACCGGCGGGTACTCCCGCAACATCGCCATGGAGGACGTCGTCCGCTCGACCAAGATCGTGTGCCCCTACGCCTCGTTCGGCTGCCGCAGCTCCGTGACCTACTACGAGCTCGCCGATCACCAGCGCGGCTGCGCGCGCGCGCCCTGCCGCTGCTCCGAGCCCGGCTGCGCCATCGTCGCATCGCCGCTGGTGCTCTACAACCACCTCAGGGGCATGCACTCCTGGACCGCGTTCAAGATCGGCTACGCCAAGACATACCGGATCACGCTGCCGGAGGCACGGCCGCGAGTCCTGCTCGCCGCCGACGAGGATGGCGGCGTGTTCCTCGTGTCGGTGGCGGCGCTCCGCGGCGTCTCGCTGGCGTGCGTGCGGGCGAACGCCGCAGCGGGGCCACAGTACACGTGCACCATCGGCGTGACGGGGAGCGCGGGCGCGGCGACGGGCAAGGTGCACACCACGACGGTGGAGATGGAGGTGCCGAGCAGCGCGGCGCCCGGGGAAGCCGCGCCGGCGGCTGAGGAGGCGCACCTGCTCGTGCAGCCCATGATGTGGCGTGGGACTCCCAACAAGGAGTTGAAGCTCTGCGTTGCAATCAACAAGGTGCAGGCATGAATGAAGGTGACGAACCACAGAATCAAGGATGTCGCCGAATAGATTAGGATTTGTAGGGTTGGTTTTCTTTTGTCCATGGATCGGCTAGATGACTGTCTGGCGGACTTGGTTTGTGGTCTGTGGATTATGCTCAGCATGTATCTTGTAGCCAGTTTCAGATCTTGCACGGAAAAGGCTGAATTCCTTATTTTGTGATATTTAGGAGAGTAGACCCGAATCAATGCTAGAACTAGACGAGCAGGGCGAGATTGCAGAATCGATCCATACACTAGTACACTGCCATCACTCAATCAGTGATACAAATATTATCTTGTGTGCAAAATCCTATCTTTGGTGGAAAAGGCCGGAGCTTGTGGCTGCGTTCACCACCGGCACCGGGAAGCTTCTCGCCGCTGCTGTGAGATGAACTCTTTGTAACAATTTTTTTAAAAATTAAACCCTCTGTAACATTTGGCCAAACCACAAGCTTGTCATCAGCAAAAAAAAGCAAACTTTTGCATTCCTCTGTTCAGCAAACATGACGGAAGATCCATGCAGCGGTTCACATTCTGGAAAATGTAGCACCATTCATGATAGTAGCGTCCTGCCTGTGACCATAATACACCCACACATCATTATTATAAACCGACGAACTATAATGATATAACGACACCATGTCTAGTAGAGGGTTTAGCTCAGGATAGCGTGGACACAAGAACCCAACAGGGCAATTGGCTCAACGCTTCCTCTTAAGAGTCCCCAACTGCTTCATGACGTGCTGGGCGACTTCTTTCAGTGTTGCTTTCCGGTCCTTGTCGTAGTTCCACAGCTCTGGTACAGGATGGCGGCCACTAGGATTGTACTCATTGAGTTCAACCAAGGCCTTTGTTACCAAAGCACAGATTTCTTCACCGTGCTCTTCGTTTAGCTTCTGAAGCTTCTCATCCTCTAGATGAACTTCCTGCGCCAGAGAATGCTCATCAGATGCTACAAAGTAGCATGGAATCACTTGCAAAATTAGCAAGTCCTCAATGAAACGAAGACTCGAAATTATAAACACCCAGAATTAGGGAAGCAGGAAATCAATTGTAAGTGATTGAGGGCTGTACCATTTCTTTTCCATCAACCACTTCAACCTGAAAAGGGTGCCAGTTTGGGTTTTGAATTTCATCTTCCCATTTTGAACAAAGAAGAGCAGAAGTGACCTCTGCGTCCTCTTCTGATAACCTTTTCCTGCAAGCAATTCTGAATGTTTTGAGATCAAGGTCACCCATTGTCTCGATACCTATATTTGCTCCACCAACAGCAAACTCCTTAAATCCCTTCAAAACACACAAGCTGGAAGGACAATGGAAATTACATCTGATGCAAAAGCAATGGATACATAGGTTGAACAACAGAAAAGAATCTAATATCGGATACTTGATCAATCAATAAGGTTGCTTACATGTATCAGATCCTTCCGAGCATCTTGCAATTCAATATTGGTTTTCCTTTCCTTAATAAGCAGAGCCATGTTCAGCGACTCCATTGCTTCCATTTCATTGTACTTATCATGTAGCACCTCATTGAGTTCTTTTATCTTATTTGAGTTTGTAACTTGCAATTTTCCCTGCAGCCGTTGTATTTCTTACTCAAGCTCCTGCTTAGCATCCAGTTGCTGTTGTAACTTAAGAACTATTTCCAGAGCAGCTTGTTTAAACCTCTGCATTTTAGATGCAGTAACACACTCATAATATTATCAGTTTCTCAAGAAATATCATAGAACAATATACATTTGACCAAGAACCAAACCTTCTGTTCTTTCACATACTCAAGCATTTTCTCCCAAGCCTCCATTTCTTCCATCTTAAGATGCTTCTACATTCAACCAGAAAAGCTTGAAATAAGTTGCACGAATATCACACCAAAAAGAACTTACCTAACAGCACCCTGCATTTCATCACTACCATCATTGAATGCCTTCCAAAAAACTAGAATTTTGTTATGACTCCAGTGCCCAGTTATCTATAAAATTATCACCAACTTAATAACCAATAGGTTGCTAACGATGGTCAATAAAGCACTGGTGACAAATGAACTGGCTTTTATCCCAGGAAGATATGTAGGTATCAATGTGTTTGATGGGAGAATGGTTTCATAGCTTTACTGGTTCAGAGAAATTTAACTGGTGTAAGCATTGGTGCCATCCTTTGGGCCATATGGCAAGCCCGAAATTCGTTTGAGGAAAACAGATGGCTTACCATGGAGGCTTGGTGTTACTTCTAGTTCTGCTTGTTTTTGGATTAACAGATGGGAATTATTTCAGAACGAGGAAATATTTCTGAACATCAATGTGTGACGGATATACAACAATTGACAGGATGTTGATTTCTTGTTGCCATTTTAGTGAAGATGGTGAACTTCATCATTTTATTCAGTCAGTCTAATACATTGGTCTATGTTTGGCATATGGTGCTGGATGAAACTAGCAAAGGCAGTGGATCTGCTTTATAGCAGTATGGTTGAGTGAGCAGTATGATAGTCATATCACCTGCTGTGTGGCTTTGGTTGTTTTTCAGGAATAATAACTAGCAAAAACAGAGATATTGATTGCTTTATCAGGTTATTTACATGAAATTAGGGGAAATTCCTTGGCAGATCCAGGATTTGTGGGTTTGGTATTCCCACGGGGAAAAAAAATCCCCTTCCAACGATCCAAAGTTAAGGAAAGCTCTACAGTAACATGATTTAGGACGTGTTCAGTTCCGCATCAAGGTTGCTTTGCCTTGCTTCACTGAGAAAACCTTGCCTTGCCAGCGCCAACGAAGCCGAACTTGCACTCCTTCGAAAGCAGAGAAAAACCTTGCTGGTGTAGACACCAAGGTGACCTCGCCTGAGATCCAAACAAGCGCTCCTCGATTTCTGGACGAGCAAGGCGAGGCAAGCGCTTGCTTCAGAATCAAATGCGCCCTTAAAGTATGGACTGTTGAAACTAAGATGTCTCAACTAATTAAGCCATCTCAGGCTCAATGCTTGCTATCCTAGAACTGTCAGCTTAATAACTCTCATTAGTAACAAGCTGCAGTGAATCCAAATTTCATGTCTTTGCAGCTCTCTCCCACAGACTTAATCAGTTGGCGCTTCTTCGTTTGTCAAATATCTACTCCCTCCATTCAGAAATGTTTGTCATGTTTTGAATGGGCAAAAGTCTTCCAAAGTAGATTTTGACCCTTGATTTCTCTAACAATATAATGCCAATTGCAAAAGACTCAATATAATCTCAAAACCACTTTGAATACAAATATATTGATGCAAAGTGTAGGGCAAAGTTTGTAAAGTTTTGAATTTTTGCTGATCGACATATGCCTTACATTTGTGAACGGAGGGAGTATGGTCTACATAAAAATTGAACATATGTACTAAATCTGCTAAATAACAACACAAGTTGCGCAAGGAAATTTGAATCGGAATTTTGCGCAACATGAGGTACGAAAAGTTGTTCAACAATCAACACCCTTCCGGTCTCCTGTTCGCTGGTCGCTGCTGCGCCTGCTCCCATGGTGCTAGGCATAGGCTTGGAGCTTGGTACTCGTGTGACGTGTGCTGCTTGCTGGGCTCCAGCTTTGTGCTCGCACCCAGCATGCTGTGCACAGGCTCACAAGTCCTGCCTGCTCGCTGGCAGCCGGCTTGGGGATAGGGGTTAGGGAAAAACTCTGAGGGACAGAAGAGAGGAGAAAACACGCAGGAGGCGAGATGGAGCAGGAACCATGACTCACGGCTTGGAGTCCAGATCAGCCGAGCATGCTGGTCATCAGGTATGGACTGATTGGGCTGCAGCCTAGTAGGCATAAGTGCATAACATGTTTTGCAGCTGCTTGGTTGGCCCATAGATAGGCTTGCTAGACTGACCAAGAAGCGAAATAAGTAGCCCAGCTAGAAGTATACACAGGTATGTATGTGCTTTGTACTCTTCTTCTTCTTCTTCTTTTTTTTGCACAAGCGTTTTCTATTCCTGGGAATACCAAGGAATCATGCTGGTTCTGGCCCTTCCCATCCAGATTCTCTAGAAGACACAAAGTAAACTTGTACAGCCTCCTTGCATTTTACCCTGATTCCCCTATCAATAAACTATATGCAAATGTATAGTATGAAAACAAATGTAAGAGAAGTAAAATAAGAAAATGGCATGCTATGCACAACAAGTGGACTGGTATTATGAAGAAGTGCAGAAACAATCAACATTATCTCTGCAACCAAAAAATAAAAGAGAAAAAAAAGAGAGAGCAAACTTCAACATTCTTACAGGAGAAAGTTGGAGCCTAGAAATACACCATCACAGACCTTTTCCATATCTTGCCGAAGGTTCCATCTGTTGTCGCTTTCGCTTTGCGATGCTAGTTCATCCAGCTCCTTGGATCTCAAGTCAAGTTCCTGCATTTTTTGCAAAAGACAGAACACAGTTGTCAGATCTAATCAGGCTATTGGCACGGACAAAAGAACTCAAAACACATGAAATTTTCTTCATTGTGTCCATATCTGCACCTTGTCAATGCGAATGCTGAGGTGGATCTCCATGGAGGCTCTCTGAAGCATCTAGCGATGCACAACCAGGCGCACCGCCGCGGCCTCACCGGACACCGCACAGCTTGGCACCTCCATCTCCATCATCACGCTCTGCGCCTTGGCGACCCCCGTGGCCATGTGCCCCATCGCCCACATCCTGGATCTGTATTGTGGCCCCGCTGCGGCATTCGCCCTCAAGCAAACCAGCGAGACTTCGTGGCACTCACCGGGCACGCCCATGACGACCACGAGGAACACACGCCCATCCTCCTCTGCAATGAGCAGGCAGCGCCTCTGGGACTCTTGCAGGTGGAGGTCCTGGATCCTGTCGTAGCGGATCTTGTCCACAGGCCACCCATGCACATCCCTCAGGTGGTCACAGAGCATCGGCGGCGATCCGAAGAAGGAGCAGCCAGACTCCGAGCAGACACACGGCGCGCAGGGGCACTCGTGCTGCTTGCCATTGCCACTGCTCTGCTGCTCATGCTTCTCCATCGGCGGCGCTGCAGTCTACCTGTCACAGGGATCTCATAAGAATAACTCAACAAAAGCCACTGCAAGCTACCCCGACCCCCAATTTCCCCTTTCCCCGCACAGCCGAATCACCCTTGGACTAAGGTTTTCTGAGATGGAAAGCTCTCCAACTTGCCTTTTTTACCCTGATCTCTCCTTCAACTGGTACTCATGCATTTCACAAAATTTGGAATTTCCTAAAATACCATGTTCTCACTCAACTAGTACTCAGGCGTTTCACAAACTTTGGAATACTAGTAGATGACATAATTAGAGTTCGTGCATTGCCGTGGTCTAGTGCAACTCAAAACATATTTTGTCTGTACTAACAAATGACACTGTAAGACGATAGAACTCATTACTGGCCAAATTTATCTAAAATGAAAATTATCGTCGAATGAACTCAAAATTCAACAGAATTAAATGAGTCATGAGTAAGAATCACAAGAATTATACCAGCCAGATGCATCGTGCTTAAGTCACAATGACCATTCATGCTCCCAAGACGCACACCAAAACAAACGGCATTTCCTCATTTGACCTGCATTGGCAAATCATATCAGTGATTTCAGTATCCATACCGTATATATCACCAGAAAATTTCTCAAGTGCCATTGCTCGTGCAACAGAAACAGATAGCTGAAATAGAACTAAATGACACATATATGGAAAGGATACAAAGTTCCAAAGTTTTAGGGTCAATCAACTGTTAGCCCCATCCAGAAGCTAGTATTTCTTGGTCAAACTTAAACGAAGTACAGATTTCATAACTAAAAACATTCAAGATGCGTGATCATAACACAGGAACCATTATTACAGTAGGGATTGGGTGGGTTGGGCATCAGGGCATTGTAATAAACATCAAACGCGATCTAGAGATGCGTTACTCTTTTGTGATCTCAATTCTCATATTATGCTGTTGCTTCTCCTGTCGCTGTCCCAAAAGGCCACCAGGTAGCAAATGAGTGCTGAAATGAGTGCTATTCCCAAACAGGCTTTTTTGTTTGGGGTAGGGGCACGGGACGCGGACCGAGCGGAGGTATTCTTCCAGCGCGGGGTTACTGCCGTAGGAGCCGCTGCAGTCGCACGCGTAGCACTGGTTGCCGGAGAGCAAGCCGCGGCCGCCGCAGGCGCTGCAGGCCAGGTGCCCAGCGTCGCACTGCACAGGAGCTCGCCGTCGCCGATAAGGAATCCTTCCGATGCTAACATAGTGGGACGGAGGGAGTCCTAGATAGGCTAGTAGAGATGGCTGCAGTTAGCTCACCTGGAAGATTGCGGGCTTCAATGGGAGGGAGCAGAGTGGGCAGTCGAGCTTGGCCTTGTCGATCCTCACCGTGACGGTGCGGTGCCTTCCACTTATGGCTCTAGCTTCGCTTCACCGCCGGCACCGGGTACGTGTACGTCAGCCTTCGCCGTCTTGCTGCCGCAGTGCGTGCCCTCCTCCATCTTCCAACCTCGATGGCGAGCATTGGGAAACGGCACTCCATCTTACCACACAGCCACCCGCTCCCCTTCCACCCTGAGCCTAGAGGCCTGAAACTGCTAGTATCAAGGAGAAGAAGCATTGATGTCTAGCTGCAACAATTTGACCAACACCCAGTAAATAATAAAAGAGCTGAAACTGTCTTGGAACTTAAATTTTTTTACATAAAGGCTGTGTTTAGTTCCTGAAAAGTGAATGTGAAGTTTAACGAAAATGTCACATCGGATACTGTAACGTACTGTAGCATTTTTCGTTTGTTTGTGATAATCGTTGTCCTACCATGATCTAATTTAATTAGGCTCAAAAGATTTGTATCGTCGTGTACATTAAAACCATGTGCTTAGTTTTTTTATTTACCCACGTTTAGTGTTCCATATATGAGGAGAGAGATTTGATGTGATTTGATGTGATAGGTGAATAGTGAAGTTTGGAGAGAGAATTTTGCTTTTCATGGGAACTAAACAGGGCCTTAGTAGTACTCTTCGTTTCAAAACAAAAGGCACAATAGCCATTTTCATCCTCAAACTATCGATCAAAACTCAATTTCGTCCCTGAATTACTCAAATGATCATTTTAGTTCTCGAACTTTCTTACACGGCTTATTCGTCCTCCATCCTACGTGTCATGCCACATTAGCACGTCATATCAACACCTTGTTAGTCCCCCCCCCCCACAATATAAACATTTGCTGACTTTTTCCGTTCACGTTTGAGCACTCGTCTTATTGAATAAGACGAACAGTCAAACATGATGCAGAAATCGAGAATTCTTATATATTAAATATTTTCATGGCATGTCATTTTGAATTAGAAGTATTATATTAAAAATTATTTTTATTATGTGAATAAATATAGTTGTATTCATCATCATACGATAGCAAACAGACATTACAATATTAACCTTAGACAACAAACGATTACAGTACAAAAATGCAAGCATATGAATCATGTAGAGGGTAGAAAAGGGTATTTTACAAAACCTAACTGCATGAGTGCTGACTAAACGTGCCAACATGGCATGGCATGTAGGATGAAGGACGAAAACGAGCCATATGAGAAAGTTTTAAGGGTTTAATCGACCATTTTAATAGTTTAGGGATGAAATTGAGTTTCGGTTGATATTTCAAGGACGAAAATTGAGCCGTGTTTCATTGTGAGAGGGTAGAAAATTGAGCCGTGTTTCATTGCTAGGGTAGAAAAGGGTATTTTACACTAGTAGGACCATGGCTTTGTTTCTTCAAGGAAGAAATATTATTCCACTCCGTTTGACCAATAATTAAGGGTATTAAATAAAATCAGTTTACAAAACTACATTTACAACTTCTTTGACCGCACGATTAGAGCATGGTTACTTACTGTAGTAAATCATAGCCTAATTAGGCTCATTAGATTCATCGCGCATAGTTACACTCATCCCTAAAAATAATGTGCAAATAGACTTCATTTAATACTCCATTCATTCATGTAAGATTCCCTTTGAAAACTTTTGAGCGAGGGGCAATGAAACACGGCCCATGAGGAGCTCAGGATGTGCGCATCGGGGGCCGTGCTAGCGGCAGCGTCGTAGAAGAGCACGAGGATGGAGGAGCTTCGGGCCACGCTGGTCGCGCCGTAGGGGAGCACGAGGGTGCATGGCGGGGGCCACGCTGATAGCGTCGAGGAAGAGCGCGAGGGCGGCGCGACTGGCTGGATGCGGCTCTGTCCTCTACCACGGCTCCCACGACCAGCTACGCTCCCTCCTCGATGACGTCGGCCATCCCTAACCCCATTAGGCTATCCGCAGCGGCAACCTGGAAGCGGTACGCCAGTACGCTTTTTGCGTTTTTCTCCGCAGCGAGGTACTGAAAAGCGAACGAAAGCAGAACGTTCCATTCCGCGTACGCCATTCCTGGCGTCCGGCCAGGAAAAAGCATTGGGGCAACGTGGCGTGGGACCCGCCTCCCGATGCGCCGTGCACCAACGACCCCGCGGGGGAGGGAGAAGCCGGCCGTCGCCCTTCGCATTGCGCCCGCCGCGTTGATGCCGCCGCGGCCACCCACTGTCGTCGCGCCAGTGTCGTCTGAGGCCACCCACCGTCGCCGCACCCACAGCCACCGCCGCTGCCATCGCCCCACCGCCCGCTGCCATCGCCGCGGCAAGTTCGGCTAGCAAGCACTCCCTCCCGGCGCCGTCGCCCGGTCGCTGTGGTGCGCAGGGAGGCGAGCAGGATGTCGGTGCTCGGGAGGTGCGGGTCCGCCTTCGCTGCCCATCCGCACCGCGTCGGAGCCGTGTTGGTCCCGTCCGACGTCGGCGGAGCAGAGGACGAGGAGGAGGAGCACAACGCCGCCGCAGCGCTGGCACTGGTGCGGTCGCTCCCACCGACGCGGTCCTTGCCGAGGAAGAGGTAAGAGGCCCTCTGCCGCCGTCTCTCCCCAGCGCCGCCGCCGCCGAGGCCACTGAGCCTCGCAGGGAGAGGGAGTGGGGTAGCGCGCGAGGGAGCAAGAGAGAGGGCCGCCCAGCCCGCCCCGCCGAGCCCCGCCGCGCCGCCCACCGCACTTAGTCGCCGCCCGCGGGACAGGTAGGGGGATAGAGGAGATACAGAGGCGGAGCGAGCAGTAGGGGTGAAGGGGAGGGAGGCGGCAGGGACGGAGTGCGCCGGAGCTTGACCGCCGCCGCTGCCACCAAGAGTGGCCGCCGCATCCGCGAGCGGAGAGCACGGCCGGGTCCTCCACGCCCTCCCTGGACGGGGAGGGGCACGACGACGGCGACAGCGGCAGCGGCTACGGGAAGACGGACGGACGGGAGCGGCAGAGGAAGAGGGCGCGAGAGGTGGAGGGGGCGCCGCGGGGGAGGGGGCAGGCTGCGGCGAGGGGGAGGGGAGGCGGCGGGAGGAAGGGGATGCGGCGGGGAAGGGGAAGCCGGAAGGGAGGGAGAGAGAAAGAGAGGAGGGAAGGGAGGAGAGTAAAAAATAATATAACGCGTGGATCCCGCGATGGTAGTTGGTATGGAGTATGAATTATAGGGGATGACGAGTGCGTGAAAACTGAAACTGTACTGGAGAATTTTTATGGCTAGGAAATATTTCTTTTAGGGAATGGAGATGGAGTATGACGAGTGCGGATAGCCTTAGCCCCCCGCCGTCGAAGCAGCCGGTGGTGGTGTGCTTCGCGGCGGCACCGGATGCAGTGAGGATGGAGTGAAGGATACGGGTGTGGTGGTTAGTGTGGCGCCAGTGTGCGGCGACGTGGGCGGCAGCGCAACGAGCGTGCTTGTGGCTGCGCCGGGCGATCCAAAGAGAGAAAAAAATACTGGCAGGAAGGAACTTTATGGCCGTGTTTCACAACCCTTTCCAGAAAAATCTCCTAAGAGAATCTTACATGCATGAAGTACTAAACGAAGTCTATTTGCAAAACCCTTTAGGGATGGGTGCAACTTTGCGCGACGAATCTAATGAGCCTAATTAGTCCATGATTTGCTACAGTAATGCTATAGTAATCATCCTCTAATCGTGCGGTTAAGTCTCGTTAGATAGATCTCGTGAAATAGTGCAATGCTGTGAAGATAGTTTTATAAACTGACTTGATTTAATACCCTAAAGTATTGGTTAAAGGGCGGAGAAATTTCTAATTTATCCGGCGCCAAAGAAACACGGCCCATGCATTCAACCAAACAATGTTTTAGCGGGCTATTTTAAGTCACTCAATCAATCGTACTAGCCTGGTTAAATCGTACTAGCCTTGTTAATGCCAGACCTGATTATATACTCCCTCCGTTCCACAATATAAACATTTTTCGATTTTCGTGTATCACGTTTGACCATCGGTCTTATTCAAAAATTTTATGAATATATTATTTATTTTGCTATGACTTGTTTTATTACTAAGTATACTTTAAGTATGACTTATTTATTTTATATTTTTATAAATTTTTTGAATAAGACGGATAGTCAAACATGATGTTTGAAAGTCAACAAATGCTTATATTATGGGACGGAGGGAGTACTAAACTAGTACGATCAACCAATTGCTCTCATAGTACTACGAGTATGGAAGATTGGTAAAAAAAATAATCTTGATGATTAAGATAGGATATTATTATTGGAGGTACATCAGCGCGGATAGGGGACCATTGGTGGAGATGGTCTCAATGTAAGGCAAGTCGGAGACCCTTTTCATCTCAGAAAACCCTCGTCGGAGTTGGCTGGTTGGGAAATTGGGGGTAGATTGCTGCTACTTCTGCCGTTACTGGTAGACAGCGCCGCCGATGGAGAATCGCGACCCGCAGAGCAGCGGCAAGAAGGCGAGGCTGGAGTTACCAGTGGATGGAGTGAAGCAAAAAGCGGCGGAAGTGGAGGCAACCGGCGGAGCCAGCGGACCAGGGGCCGTGGAAGCCGCTGGGGCGAAGAGGATGAAGCTCCTCAACGTCATGGTTGACATGGCCAAGCTCCACTGCCCCAACTGCAACCACCCGTTGAAGCCCCCAATCTTCCAATTCCTGGTATGCTTCAGCCTCACTGGCACCAGCAAAATCCATTGCTTTTCTTGCGTCAATGGCAGGTCTATCTTGTGCAGTGCGATGCCGGGCACTTGGCTTGCGGCAACTGCCATGGCCAGCTCCCGAAAGACAAGTGCTACGCGTGCGGCAAGGACGGCGCCTACCGTCGCGAGACCACTCTGGAAGACGTCGTCGGCTGGCATACCGTCCTCTGCCCCTACGACGTCTACGGCTGCCGGATCTCCGTCCCCTACCACGAGTCCAGCGAGCACCAGCGCGAGTGCCCCTGCGCGCCGTGCGGCTGCTCCGAGTCCGGCTGCTGCTTCGTCGGTTCGCCGGCGATGCTCCGCGACCATCTCAGGGACGCGCATGGGTGGCCCGTGGACCAGATCCGCTACGGCAGACCCCAGGACCTCCTCCTGCCGGACTCGCAGCGGCGCCGCCTGCTCGTCGCGGAGGAGGACGGGCGCGTGTTCCTCGTGGCCGCCGAGGGCGCCCCCGGCGAGTGCCACGAAGTCTCGCTGGCGTGCTTGAGGGCGAACGCCGCGGCGGGGCCGCAGTACACGTGCAGGATGTGGGCGACGGGGCGCAAGGCCACGGGGGCTGCCAGGGCACGGAGCGTGATGATGGAGACGGAGGTGCCAAGCTGCGCGGTGCCCGGCGAGGCCGCGGCGGTGCCCCTGGTTGTGCATCGCGAGATGCTTCACGGGGTTTCCACGGAGATGGAGATCCACTTCAGCGTTCGCATCGACGAGATGCAGAAGTGAACACAGTGAAGCAAATTTCACTCGTTTTGATTAGGATGCTAGAATTTGGTTCGTGTCCATTGCAATAGCTGGATTGTATTGTATCTGACCGCCGTGTCCTGTCTTTTGCAAAAATGCAGGAAGACTCAAGATCCGAGGAGCTTGATGAGCTATCTTGGCAAAGCCTTTACGGCAAGGAAAAGGTTTGTGATGGTTCATTGCTAGTCTCCACCTTCCTCCCATTAAGAATGATGAAGATTGCTTTCTGTTTTGTGTTTCTTTTTGTTTTTTTTGGAAGAAAACGACAGGGGCACTGCCAAATCATATTAGAAGGAGAAGCAAAATAGTTTACGAAAATATCAAGCTAAAAAAATAGTATAACATAGGTAAATTATGGCACGATGGGCCCTCCAATAGCAAGATGCCTCAAGGCTATTTCCTCCTTGATGAACCACAAGACTTGCAGCGCATTAGCTGATTTCCCTTAAAAAATCCGCCTGTTCCTTTCCTTCCCGATGTGCCAAACAGTGTAGATTAGCAATGCTGCAACATTTCTTCGTTGGTTGCCTGTGTAAATATGCAACACAGAATGCCACCAATCTTCGATCAAGATGCTTGCTGCCGGCACCTGAATTAGTCCTCCTGACCAACTACTCATGTGCATCCAGACCTCCTCCGCATAAACACAATGAAGACAGAGATGAGCAGATGTATCTTCCTCCTGGTCGCACATACAACATATCGGGTTGCAAGGCCAATTTCGAATTTATAGTTTGTCTGCTGTTAATATCTTGCTCTGCACCAGAAGCCACGCGAAGAACCTATACTTGCCCTCTGCATGAGCTTTCCAAATCAACCAGTCATCAAAAGAGCACAAGGAACCTGCAAACTGTGCAAGATACGCCGACTTCGATGTGTACGCGCCATTGGCCGTCCATCTCCAAATAATCTATCTGGTCGATCTGTGAGCACTACTTGCTGAACCATTTCCCAAAGGTTGACAAATTCGGCCATCTCTTCAATTGTGCTCATGCGCCATAGCCCACGTGTCCAGTTTTGATTTGTAAGCTCCTCGCTCACCTTCCTATTCTTGCGCGATGCTAGTTTAAAGAGGCTCGGTGCAATATCCATGCGTGCTCGACCTTCCAACCAATAGGACTGCCAGAAGGAAGCCTTGTTCCCATCCCCAAGCACCACCATTGTGCTGGCACGAAAAAGTTGCCTGTCCATCGCATTGCAAGGCATCTCAGAGCCCACCCATGGTCTATCAGGGTCGGACCATTCTAGACAAAGCCACCTAAGTCTTAAAGCTCTGCCAAAGAAATCAAGGTCAAGGACTCCCAGTCCCCCCCAATATTTGGGTCTGCTGACTTTGGTCCATCGCACAAGACAGTGGCCCCCATTAGCATCAGTTGCACCCTTCCACCAAAAACCCCTCCTGATCTTGTCCATCTTTTTAATTGCCCATTAGCATCGGTGTTTCTTTTTGGTTGCATGATAGTTTACTTCTCATACATTTGTTTGCATAATACAATTGGATATGGTTCAGCATTAGAGGAATCAGGCTAAAATGCAGGGAAGCTGTACAACCTTGTATCTTGGGCAAGGAAGGATTCCCACAATTTTCATATAAAGAATCTTCTAAAACAATCTAGATTTTTAGTCTCAATCCCAAAAAACAACCAAAGTCACGGGCAGGTGAAGAACTGACACACTGCTCAGTTAACCATACTTGTATAGTTGTATCTAAAGAATCACAATGCAGGTGCCTTAACCTTGTGCAGTAGAATGAGAAAAGTATTTTACTTTGTTGGGAGGTGATGATACGGCTAGTTGCTAATGATGGAATGCATGGTTCTATTCAGTAATTTCCCTATAGTGTTCTATTAGCAAAATTAATCTCTGGCTTTTGTTGTGAGTGTAGAACAAAACAAAGTAAGCATCTCAGGATGGCAACATGAGAGCAACATAGAGCCATTGGTGGTCACATATTTTATATGTTATTTTTTTCTTGAGAAACTGTATGTATGAGCATGTTGTTGTCTGTAAATGCAGAGGGAGAAACAAACTGCCCTGGAAAAAATTCTCAAGTTACAACAGCAACTGGACTCCAAGCAGAAGCTCGAGTTAGAAATACAACAGCTGCAGGGAAAATTGGAAGTTATGAAGCATATGCCTGGTGAGGAAGATTCTGAATCAAAGAAGAAGATAAAAGAACTCGATGAGGAGCTGAAGGATAAGTTGGATGAAATGGAAGCAATGGAATCACTGAACCAGACTCTGGTTATCATGGAAAGAAAGAACAACGATGAGTTGCAAAATGCTCGGAAGGAGCTGATAGCTGTAAGCTACCATTGATTAACTAAGTGTCCAATATTATGTTTCATTGGGCTGTTTTAGATCAATTGGCACAAATGTGTGCTTTGCTTTTGCTCACGTCCGATACCATTCCCATTGTGTTTGTTGCATGCTGCAGGGCTTTCAGGAACTTGCTGTTGGCCAAGCAAATATAGGTATAAAGAGAATGGGTGAACTTGATCCCAAAGCATTCGGAATTGCTTGCAGGAAAAGGTTATCGGAAGAGGGTGGAGAAGTCAATTCTGCTATGCTTTGTTCAAAATGGGATGCTGACATTAGAGACCCAAATTGGCACCCTTTCAAGGTTAAAGTGGTTGACGGAAAAGCAATGGTACCGTCCTCGATCAGTACAGTTGCTTTCCAGCTTTCCTAATTCTGGTTTCTAATTTCGAGTCATCAGTTTCATGGAGGCCTTGCAGTTTTGCAACATGCTACATTGTAGCATCTGATAGGCATTTGTCTGGTGCAGGAAGTTCTTTCAGAGGAGGATGAGAACCTTCAGAAGCTGAAAGAAGAGCACGGTCATGAAATTTATGCACTGGTAACAAAGGCACTGGTCGAGATCAATGAGTACAATCCTAGTGGCCGCTACCCTGTACCAGAGCTGTGGAACTACAAAGAGGGCCGGAAAGCAACCCTGAAGGAAGCTGTCCAGCACGTCATGAGGCAATGGCGGTCTCACAAGAGGAAGCGTTGATCCATTTGTCCGGTTGGGTTGGATTTAAATCTAGCCTTAGTTCGTCAGTTTATTAACTCCTAAGGCAGACTAATATTAGCATTAAGTACTTAAGTTGATGGAGTCTGGCTGGATTCTCCTGTCGTAGCATTGACATGAATGCTGCTATATCTTCAGAATGTGAACAGCGACATCGATCTTCTGTCTAACTTGCCGAAGCAGAGGCATGCAAGAGCGTGGTGTTCATGCATTGTACATGTGATGGGCAATGCTTGGCAGGCATATGCCTCTGCAGCACTCTTGATTTGAACGGCCAAAGTTTTCAGCACTCTTCCTTTTCCAAAAAAAAAAAGTTTTCAGCACTCTTGAACGGCAAAAGTTTCTGTCAGGAGTTATTTAAGTTGCTGATGGCTGTTATTAAGGTTTAAGATTTCCATGTGCCTGCAGTGACCTTGGCTGTGTTTAGTTTCCATAAAATTCCCAAAATTCTCTCTCCAAATTTCACTATTCACCTGTCACATCAAATCTCTCTCCTTATGCATGGAGCACTAAACGTGGGTAAATAGAAAAACTAGTTGCATGTTTTTGATATACATGACGAGACGAATCTTTTGAGCCTAGTTAGTTCATGGTAGGACAAAGATTACCACAAACAAACGAAGCTACAGTACGCTGCAGCGTCCGATGTAACATTTTTATCAAATTTTTCCATCCATTTTTTGGAACTAAACACAGCCCTTACTTTGTACTTTTTTGTGTGCTTGTACATACTTGCCGATCTGGCTGCATTATACCGCGCGCTCTTTATTCTCCAACTAGTATCTTGCGCGCGGGCGCGCGGCTGTAATTCTTTGATTATAAATAAATTTGGGTTGAGTAGGTATATTTGCGGCGTTACTACATTGCAAAAGAAAGAAAATAGGCAACCTTTGATACATCTTCAAAAAATAAAAAGCCAACATCATTTGGTTAATACCTTTGATGCAGGTGGTAAGCCATCTATTATATTTATATTAATACAACAGTGTTAAAACGAGCCACCACGTTCGCCGAGAGGGCCAAAAAATTCTCACGTTAATCTAAAAAAGAGAAGAATATGTGCCGTCGGATTTTATGAAGATCTAACAGCCCATATTATTTTGTTGATTAAGAAAAGAAAAAATATAAGCCATCGGATTTTATGAAGATCTAACGGTCCATATTATTCCGTTAATCTAAAAAGAAGAAGAATATATGTCGTAGGATTTGATGATGATCTAACGGTCTATATTATTCCGTCCGCAGCTACTCCTTCATAGTCGTCGCGCGGCCGTGGCGGGAGCCCTCCGCCGCTACCACCGCACAACCGTTTGGGCTGCCATAGGAGGCCTCCACCGTCGTCGCGCGGCCACTGCGGCAGCCCTACACCACCGCCGCGGGAGTTCTCACCGTCGTCGTGCGGCCGTCCGCTGCCGTGATGACATTCTTTGTCACCGTGCAGCCGTCCGCCGCCGTGAGGCCGTTCTTCGTCGTCGGCGCCATGGAAGCCATCCGCGGCCGCCGCCCGTGCGCCTTTGGAGTTCGGGGTTCGGCCGCTCCGCGCGTCGCTGGAGGGCGACGACTGAAGGCAGCGACGGCCGTCCGCGGCCGCCACTGCGCAGCCGTTTATGCACGGCTGCCACTGCGCAGCCATTTATGGCAGCCGTAGGAGGCTTCCGCCGTTGTCGCGAGACCGTCCACGGCGGGACCCTTCCGCTGCTACAATCGCGCAGCCGTTTGGGGCTGACGTAGCAGGCCTCCACCGTCGTCGCGTGGACGCTGCGGCAGCCCTACACCACCGCCGCGGAAGTCCTCACCGTCGTCGTGAGGCCGTCGCCGCCGTGATGACATTCTTCGTCGCCGCCGCCGTGGAAGTCATCCGCGGCTGCCGCCCACGAGTTCGAGGTTCTGCCGCTCCTTGTGTCGCTGGAGGACGGCGGGGCTAGAGGCGGCAATGATCGTCCGCGGTCGCCATTGCGCAGCCGTAGTAGACTTCCACCGTGGTCGCGAGACCGTCAGCGGCGGGAGCCCTCCACCGCCGTCGTGCAGCCGTCCATGGCCGTCGCAGGAGTACTTCGTCATCGGCACACGACCGTCCGCCACCGGAGGTCGTCCATCACCGCGGGAGCCGCCTGCGCGCCTTCGAAGTTCAGGGTCCGGCTGCTCCACACGCCACCGGAGGACGGCGGGGCTGAAGGTAGCCAGCTGGGGAGACCGGCACCCCTCTCCGCCGCCACTAGAGGGGGGAAATAGAGGGAGAGAGATAGAGTTGGGGGAGTAGTGACGTCGGTGAAAGAAAAGGAGAAAAGAGATGGGTGGGCTCACGTGTTGGTAGTTGGTATAAAGTATGAGATATAGAGGATAACGGGTGCATAAGAAATTGATATAGAGGAGAGAATCTTAATGACTAGGCAAGAATATTTCTTTTAAAGGATGAGAATAGAGTACGATGAGTGTGGACAGCCTGAAGCGCCATGTGCCCTTCCACGTTCATCTATATAGGAGACACCATTCAACAATGAGTGGAGGACAACACGTTGATCTGCACCCCCCCTATTTGATCGGCCGCCCGTGACCCATGGGTCTATAGAAAGCCCTATATTTATGAGGACTACTGCAGGAGTTGTAGCATTTTTGTGGCCCTTAAAAAAAGAGGTAGTGTCCATTTAGTATTTGGAGAATCTGGTTTGAGAGGTATTGGTGGAGTTAATCTTAATAATATAATATTATTACTATATTAATTGAAACAAAAATAATACATAATGTTGGTTTTTGGTAAGATCTAACAATTTATATTAACCCTTAAAGTCCATTGATTAGAGTAATAAATAGTTAAATTCTAAATTAAATAAATAAGGAAATTATAAGTTGATCAAAGAATCAATATCAAATACAATTAGGAAATATAAGGTTGCACCATTAATTCATACCCTATGCCACATACATGATGATAAAAAAATGATAAGTTTAGGCACACTTGGACAAACCATATGACAATGAAACAATGGATATTTAAATAAAATTATATTTAAATTAGAGAAATCTAAATATTAGTATAAAAAATTAGCTAGCCGTGCAAATTTGCGAGGGCCACCTTACTAGTTTTGTTTAACAAAACGTCGTCACTCCTCCAAAAAAAACTTGGTTAGAGGGTGAACGGAGTCCAGCTTTCTAAAAAAAAGGCAAAATAGCCAAGTTGATCCCTCACCTTTTGCCCGGAGGTCAACTTCGTCCCTCAACTTTTGAAAAGACCAGTTTAGTCCTCGAACTTCATATTCCGGGTTCAATTCGGTCCCCAATCCGAACTGGACTGCCAAGTAAACGTGACAGGTCATCAAAGTGCATGACCCACTATAGCAAATGTCGTAAATACCCTCAATTCATTTGCTCCTTCTTTCCATCCGTTTCGATTAACACAGAATTAATGGCTGAACAGAAGGGGAGACACGCGCCTTGGATAGGTCGTAGCCGACTCTCCCAGACTGCAAGCCGCGCGTCGTGTTCATCTCTGCGCCGCTCAAAGCTTCTGTCCTATTCTTAGCTTGATAGTAATTAATGGAGTAGTAACAGTCTGTTAACCTAGCTAGTATATATATCCATCGGATTAGCATGCACATGCTCAACCGTAGCAATAGCATGCCAGCTCGATTAGTTCAAGACGCTGGGATTGGATTGGCCGGGCGTCGTGATGGATCGGCGGCGGGGAGCCGGGGACGCGTGGTGGCGGCGACCACGCCTGACGCCCCCGGGCGCGTCGTGTGGCCATCACGAGCCACACGATCAAGACATTTGGCTTCTTCTTCTGTTCTAAATTCCCATCCGAACTATGTTTTATGTTAATCAATACGGATGGGAAGGAGAAATGAAATGAATCGAGGGTATTTACGACATTTACTATAATGGACCATGCATTTTGATGACGTGTCGCGCTTACATGACAGTCTAGCTCAGACTGGGGACGGAATTGAACCCTGTATATGAAGTTCGAGGACTAAATTGACATTTTCAAGAGTTGAGGGACGAAGTTGACCTCCGGGAAAAAGTTGAGGGACCAACTTGGCTATTTTGCCAAAAAAAAGCTCGAATTAGTAACGTCTACATATGATTCAAAAGCAGATAATCTTCTTATAAGAAAAACCTTATCAAAAAATAGGAAACCAGAAACACCTAGAGCTACGAGAAGCAAAAACGCAACATTCTGATACCCTTTAACTTGATTTGCTTGGGCAGGCAGCAACCATACAGATAAATAAGTAAAGAAACATATACAATGAAATCCCAGCTTTAGGCTTTCTGTGTGATTTGACTATTAAGAAAACATATTGACAAGAAAGAGCATTATTTTTCAGTTCAGAGTGACATTTGCAATATTCCTGTACTCATAATTCATGTCAGGTGAAGCAGTTATTTTGACAATAAGAAAAGCAGAAAGATACCCTAAGTATTGCATAAGAAGAGTATGCATACCTGGTAAGTGGTAATCCTCAGGATGGACAATAGCACGGCAACCATCATTGGTTTAGTGCAGCCCTAAAAAATCATAATAACATATTAGGTAAAATCAGGAAGTAAGGATGCCTTAATTGTTCTTCTACCAATAAGATTGGGTGAATATCATATCTGCAAAGAAAAAGAATAGCAATTGGCAGTCCTCATTTGGAGAAACCTGCAACGTCCTTACAATGGTTTGTGCATACCAAAAGTCATGGTGGTGCAAGCTTCTGGGTTTGGCAAGGGGAAGAGCCTTTTATACTTGAAAATTACCATAGTAAAGGACACAGACGCACACCAAGAAGATGTTGTAGAAATTTCATCACTGTATGCCATACGATTCAGGTCCCATCCTATAGGAAAGAAAAAACAGATATAGCACTCCATTACCTGTCCCACGAAGCAACACCAAATTCAAAGGAATTCAAAACTAACCACGCCAGAGTTCTAGCGATGGAACTACAGATAGCATTGACAGCTGAGCTTTACAAGCTTGAGGCTAGACGTACAGCCATGGATAGTACAGTACCCAGTATAAGGCATTCATGATCTAGATGATCGCATCGTCTGCTTGTCGCGATTCACTGATCACGTGCCGGCAGTGGCACTGGCACATTTACACCAGCACTACTACTTTTTCGTTACTCTAACTGACAGTCCATGAGTTACGAGTTCAGCTACTGTTGCTGCTCTGCAGCATACGTAATTTGCATCCGAGTTATGACTACTGAGTTCTACTTCTACCAGCACATGCTTTTATTGTTAATTAATAACCCCAGCATCAAGCTAATTACGCCATGAAGCTTCAGAGTTGCTGCTCCTTGGCGCTCCAAGCTAAGCTCGTGTAGTCGTGTGTCGTCTACGTTGTGGACTTGCCGGCGGCGGTGGCGGCGCTCGCAGCACCGGCACCGGCACCGGCACCGCCGGGTGGGAGCTGGTCGATGCGCACCCTGAGCGCGAGCGTGTCGCCGGCCTGCAGCCGCTGGTGCAGCCCCAAGAACACCCGCTGGTCCAGCGCCGGGGTGCCGCCTGGCAGCGCGCTGCTGCGCACCTTGAACTCCATCACGACAACCTCGCCGCCGTCATCCTCCCCGCCGCCGCCGCCGCCGCCGCTCGGGAGCTCCAGCGCGAGCCTGCACGTGTACCGGGGCGCCGCCGCCGTTCGCCCTCACGCAGACCAGCGACACCGCGGTGTCGTCCGAGCACGGCGCGGCCAGCGACACGAGGAACAGGCTCCGGTCATCCTCCCCGACGAGGGCGTGCCAGCGCCGCGCGGCCGTCAGGGTGAGGCTCAGCTCCCGGCCGTAGCCAACGATGGCGGCGCCGTCGCCGGAGTCGCCGGGGTGGTCGGCGGCGATGTGGCCGAGCCGAGGAGCATCGGCGGCGAGCCCACGAAGGCGCACCCGCGCCCCCGCTCCGGGCAGGAGCACGGCGCGCAGGGGCACTCGCCGCGGTGGTCGTCGGCGTCGCAGTAGGCGACGTGGGCGCCGCAGCCGTAGACGTGGTAGGGGCACGGGATCCTGAGCGACCGGAGGAAGTCTTCCAGCGCGGGGTTGCCGCCGTAGGAGCCGCCGGAGTTGCACGCGTAGCAGCGGTTTCCGGCGAGCAGGCCGCCGCAGCCGCCGCAGGCCAGGTGCCCAGCGTCGCACTGCACAGGATGAGGAAGATCTCGCCATCGCCGATAAGAAATTCAAGTAGAATGCAATGCACAGGATCGAGCAAGCAGCCCAGCGTCGCACTGCACAGGATGAGGAAGATCTCGCCATCGCCGATAAGAAATTCAAGTAGAATGCAATGTACAGGATCGAGCAAGCACTGGAATCGTAGAGCATGGATAGATCAATCACCTGGAAGATCGGAGGCTTCAATGAGAGAGTGCAGAGGGCGCAGTGGAGCTTGGCTTTGTCGATCCTCACCGTGACCTCCTCCACTCTCGTGGCGACTCCATCCCCTGCTGCCACCGGTTCGCCTAGTCCTGCTCCATCTACGCCTGCTTCTTCCATTTCGATCTCCTGCTTCACCTGACCACCAGCGCCGCCGGGTACGGCCGCCTTCCTGTCGCCGCTGCGCGAGATCTGCTCCGTCGTCGATGGAAAGCACAAGAAACGCCTTTGTGTCCGCTCTCCTGTTCCCCTCTTTGTTTGTGTTCCCACGTAGCGTGTTGCTGTTGCAGACTTGCAGTTGGGTAGAGCCCGTAGAGGAAGAAGAAGAAGAAGCTTTGTTGCCACAGACACAAAGTGAGTGAAGGCTGCAACTTTTAACATTTAAACAGGGAGGAGTACTCTCGGGGACAAACAACAGTGGTGTGTATGTGTTAGGCTGTTCGCAGTGGGGATCTGTATATGCAAACGCTACAGGATTTACCGCGTCCGCAAGGAGAAAATTCTCTGCAGCGGCGTACTGAACCCCGTACGCAACGCTTGCGTTCGGCTCGGCGAGCGCCATTCCTAGCGGGGCCAGCGAGCGTACTCCACCGGCCACCGTGGCATGGGGCCCACGGCCTCGGGGCGCGCGCCCAACCGCCAGGGAGAGACAGCAGGATGGAGCCTCCATGGATGCGCCGTCGACGAGCTTGAGGGGCACGAGGAAGAGCTCTTGGGGAGGAGACGAGAAGGGGCGGGGGAGATGGCGGCGGAGGGACCAGGGAGGGGCGGTGCAGGGGGGCCGCCAAGGACTCGCTGGAGTTGCCGCCGTCACCGTAGGTCCGCCGCTGGCCGCCCGCGGGGCGCCGCCCTCCTGCCGCCGCAGGTCCGCCACGCGCCGCCCGCTGGATGCTCGCGGCCCGCCGCCGTGCCGCCTCCCGCCTCCAGCTCACCGCCCGCAGCGCGCGCCCCGCCGCCCGTCACGCAGCCATGGGGAGCCTCCCGCGGGCCGCCGTCCTCCGCGGCTCCCCCACCGGCACGCGCGGAGGCCTCCGCCGCCGCGCTGCGGAGGTGCTTGAGGATGCCGCGTCGCCGCGCAGCCGTGGGGCTCGCCGCTGCCCACCACGCGCCGCCCGGGAGCCGCTCGGCCGCCGCACCGCCCCGCAGCTGCCCCGTGGTGCTTGAGGATGCAGGAGGAGGAAGAGGAGCGGTGGAGGAGGCCGCGCCGCGCCCCCAGCCCGCCTCGCCCACAACGTTGCGCCGTTGTCGAGTCGTCGCCTCGAGCTCGAGCAGGGAGCTCCTCCAGCGGTGGATGTCGACCACGAGCTTGGCCGCCGGGGGAGGAGGAGAGGAGGTGAGCCGGCGGAGAGGGAGAGGCGAGCCGCACCGCCCCGTCGCTCGAGCATGGAGAAGGGAGGAGGCCACCGGCGCCGGCGCCGCGCGTGCTCGTTGGCCGACCCTGCTCGACAGCTCTGCCATGGCCACCCGTCGCCGCGCTTGGTCGAGCCGCACGTCCTCCTCGTCGTCGGCTTCGCCGGCACCGCCGTCGGTGTCGAGCTCCGGGCCGCGCACGCCGCCTCCTACCGCGCGCAGCCGTCCCGCCACACGCGCGCCGGCCGCCAGAGGGGAAGAAGTCCACCGGCTCGCCACGGCCGCCGCCCGCCTCGGCTCGCCACGGCCGCCGCGCGCCGCTAGCCACCGGAGGAGGAGAGGGAGAGAAGGGGCCATGGGCTCTGCTGACGAGCAGGGGAGAGAGAGAGAACGAGGGGTGGGGAGGGGGAGTAGATAAGGTCGACGGTGGGTCCCATTCGTCAGCGGCTATAGTAGGGGTGGGTAAAACAAATTTGAGTATAAAATGTTGATGACTAGGATATAGAGTAGGAATGAAAGGACCGTGATGTCACCTAGAGGGGGGGGTGAATAGATGATTCTACAAATTTCAGCACTTAAAACAAATTATCAGCTCAAACTCCGGATACTCCGGAGATTTGTCCGGAAACTCCGGACCAGGTCCGGATACTCCGCAAAAACCTCCGGAAACTCTGGACATAAACTTGGTGGAGTCCTTCTGTAGATGTTTTCTAGCAGGTTCACCAAGCTCCTGCACATAAGTAAAGCACAACCAAGTAGATCGAAGTGGAAGCAAATATATGTGCTAGAATTGAACAAAGTGAGGCAAACAAAAGAGAGACGCTTGGAGTTGTTTTCCCGAAGTTCAGATTCACTGCTTGCTACTAAAGCTGCCACAAAAGCACAGTGAATCCTACGTCTCCGTTGAGGAAGCCCCTAGTGACCCAAAGGTCGAGCTATCTCCTCGGTTCCACTAACTTGATCTTTTCCCCGAAGGAGGCAAGACCACACCTGCACAAACAATCTGTGGCACACCACAACCTTGGTGGCTCACCGGCGACGCCTAGCCGTCTAGGAGGATTCACCTCCAAGAGTAACAAATGCTTCAATGAGTTGCTAGACCTCAACCACGAGTGCTCAAGCTATGGATTCACTCTTCACTAAGTTAGCTAGCTCTCTAGCTCTCTATTGCTCAAACACAATCCCTCTCTCAACCCAATCCAATGATATGAACAAATTCAACCAACTCTCACAAAGAGAGGCTTGGGGAGAGCTTGCTGGTGCTTGAATTGCTTCTGGTCGCCCAAGAGACCCAAATGAACCAGCAGCCCTCAAAGGTGAGGGCTAGGGGGTATAAATACCCCACACACAAAAACTAGCCGTTATGCCCGTGGAAAACCGGTCACACCGGTTTCCAAAACCGGTTACACCGGTTTTTGAATAAAACTAGCCGTTACAATCTAAGCTCCCAAACCGGTCACACCGGTTTCCAAAACCGGTCACTAAGCCCCAAAATACTCCTCTCAAAGGCTATCTCACATGGGTTGACCTATGAGCACTTTTTGGTGTGTAGTCAAACAACTAAATGTTGCATCCCTCTTGATAGTACGGCATTCCTAAACTCAAGATTGCAAATAATAAATAACACCTCTACTTGAACTTTTATGTCTTCATTAACGCCATACTTGACCAATATCAACTTGAGGGCTCCAATATCCTTTTCTTGCTGAGCGAATCCAACTTGAGCTAGTGACTTAGAATTTCCAAGTGTATGATCACGAATCCATACCAATTCATAAGCCACTTCATCATATTATTCAACAATGATTGGATGCATTGCATTGCTTCACTAGATGAGGCTTGATTAATGCCTAGATATCAATCCACAATACTAGTTCCTTCACCCTAGCAAAGTTCCTCGGCCACAAGACGACTCTTGTCCTTCACTTCGCTTAGTACCTCGTCACTAGCCATCTAGTTTGATCCCTTCCATCCTATCTTGCCGCTTTAAGTTTGGCTTTGCTTTGCATCCACATGAAATCCACATTTGACATTCATGTCTTCAACAAACCGAGATATGTCCAATATCATCACATAAATTGTCCAAATATTATTTGACAAGCTTCTTCTAAATGAGACCTAACCATATGCATGACCTCATGTCTCATTTGTCATTTCCATTTACTTGTCATTGTCCAATTTAGACATATGGGACCATATCCACCTGTTTGCTTTCACAATATTAAACCAATAGAGCGCGTATTCTTATTAATAATTACATCACATGAATATCCATAAGAATAAATCCATGCTCATATACTTAAGCAAACAAGTTAGATCACTAATCATGTTGTCGTACAAATCACCAAAATACATAAGTGCCTAGATGCACTTTCAATCTCCCCATTTTTGGTGATTGATGACAACATGATTAAAGCTTACAAAAGATATGAAATTTAAAGCTCTAAACATTTGAGATATAACATGAGCTCCCCCTTAATATGTGCTTTGAGTGGAATATAAAAAATTTGGCCTCACATGCCAAATGCACATATAAAGAAGAATATGAGAGCTCCCCCTATATCTCAGCATCCAACAAGTGCAACAAGAGTGTGTGACAAAATAAAATAACATGTGATGCATATGACATGTATCTCACTCAAAAAGAGAAAAAGATGTACATGTGTTGTCACAACAGAAACCGGTTAGACTGGTTTCCAAAACCGGTCAGACCGTTTTTTTTACCGGAGTCAGTAGGGGAGGCCCCTACCTATTTTTTTAATTTTCTTTATTCCAAACCCAGTTAATTCGCTCCCACAGGGAGTCGAACCTGGGTCTGCAGGGTGCTACTCAGGTGCTCTAACCACTAGGTCAGACCAGTTTTGCCAGTCAGCACATGTACACAATAGTACATCAACCAAAACATGCATATCACACTAGCAAATTGTCACTTAGAATACATAAACATGTTCAACATACTTAGTAGCACACAATACAAGTCCTCAAGTCCACAAATAGATAAGATTGAATTTATTACATCCATGTTTCTGCCCACACAGCAGAAACCGGTCTAACCGGTTTCTGACTGAGAAACCAAATAATGCAAGTTAACCCCCTTTCGAGCTCTAGCACAAATGAAACTTGGTGGAGTGCTTCTGTAGATGTTTTCTAGCAGGTTCACCAAGCTCATGCACATAAGTAAAGCACAACCAAGTAGATCGAAGCGGAAGCAAATATATGTGCTAGAATTGAACAAAGTAAGGCAAACCAAAGAGAGACGCTTGGAGTTGTTTTCCCAAAGTTCAGATTCACTGCTTGCTACTAAAGCTGCCACAAAAGCACAGTGAATCCTACGTTTCCGTTGAGGAAGCCCCTAGTGACCCAAAGGTCGAGCTATCTCCTCAGTTCCACTAACTTGATCTTTTCCCCGAAGGAGGCAAGACCACACCTGCACAAACAATCCGTGGCACACCACAACCTTGGTGGCTCACCGGCGACGCCTAGCCGTCTAGGAGGCTTCACCTCCAAGAGTAACAAATGTTTCAATGAGTTGCTAGACCTCAACCGCGAGTGCTCAAGCTATGGATTCACTCTTCACTGAGTTAGCTAGCTCTCTAGCTCTCTATTGCTCACACACAATCCCTCTCTCAACCCAATCCAAGGATATGAACAAATTCAACCAACTCTCACAAAGAGAGGCTTGGGCAGAGCTTGCTGGTGCTTGAATTGCTTCTGGTCGCCCAAGAGACCCAAATGAACCAGCAGCCCTCAAAGGTGAGGGCTAGGGGGTATAAATACCCCACACACAAAAACTAGCCGTTATGCCCGTGGAAAACCGGTCACACCGGTTTTTGAATAAAACTAGCCGTTACACTCTGAGCTCCCAAACCGGTCACACCGGTTTCCAAAACCGGTCAGCACACTAAGCCCCAAAACACTCCTCTCAAAGGCTATCTCACATGGGTTGACCTATGAGCACTTTTTGGTGTGTAGTCAAACAACTAAATGTTGCATCCCTCTTGATAGTACGACATTCCTAAACTCAAGATTGCAAATAATAAATAACACCTCTACTTGAGCTTTTATGTCTTCATTAACGCCATACTTGATCAATATCAACTTGATGGCTCCAATATCCTTTTCTTGCTGGGCGAATCCAACTTGAGCTAGTGACTTAGAATTTCCAAGTGTATGATCATGAATCCACACCAATTCATAAGCCACTTCATCATATTATTCAACAATGATTGGATGCATTGCATTGCTTCACTAGATGAGGCTTGATTAATGCCTAGAGATCAATCCACAATACTAGTTCCTTCACCCTAGCAAAGTTCCTCGGCCACAAGACGACTCTTGTCCTTCACTTCGCTTAGTACCTCGTCACTAGCCATCTAGTTTGATCCCTTCCATCCTATCTTGCCGCTTTAAGTTTGGCTTTGCTTTGCATCCACATGAAATCCACATTTGACATTCATGTCTTCAACAAACCGAGATATATCCAATATCATCACATAAATTGTCCCAATATTATTTGACAAGCTTCTTCTAAATGAGACATAACCATATGCATGACCTCATGTCTCATTTGTCATTTCCATTTACTTGTCATTGTCCACTTTAGACATATGGGACCATATCCACCTGTTTACTTTCACAATATTAAACCAATAGAGCGCATATTCTTATTAATAATTACATCACATGAATATACATAAGAATAAATCCCTGCTCATATACTTAAGCAAACAAGTTAGATCACTAATCATGTTGTCATACAAATCACCAAAACACATAAGTGCCTAGATGCACTTTCAAGGAAATATAAGGTATGATGAGTGCGGAGAAAATGAAACTGTACTGTAAAATCTTGATGACCAGGCGGGAATATTCCCTTTAGAGGATGTGTTTGAAGTATAACGAGTGCGAATAGCCTTATGGCTGGCATTTAGCATATACAGAATGCTGGTACAACATCTTTTTTCAGTGAAGTACAGCATTCATGTTTCACAAAAAAGAAAGTACAACGTTCATGAATCACCAAATGAAAACTTTCATAAAGACACTAGTTACTACATTCAAGGCGAAATAATAGTCATCTAGCAAACACATGACACATCAAACTCCTACTGCATGTGCCAAACATTTAATCCATGCAATGGAAAATTAGAGGCAGCAAAAAGAAAATGTAGACAACAACAAAAAATAACACTTGTAGTAAATTGTTATTTTATTCAAGAGAAACGACAGTTGTAGTGGATGCTTCATATATGCGACGGTCCTTTCGAATCACTTGTGATTTCAACTACATGAATTTCACAACTAACATTTCGATCACGCATTACATGCACCAATGCCGTCCACAACTAGAAAGGGTTGCATATCCTGCGCCAGAGAAGCATTAATATGGAAAAAGCTGATATTTCATATCAAAATGAAGAGGTGTGCATCCGTTTTGCATGTATTGGTCGCTATTTACTTGGCCTGCTCGTCGCCAAACTTCAACATAGCTGCGCTTCCACGTCAGGGTCGGCAGCTCTGTAGCTACTAGTCCAACTGTTCAAGTGCAGGGCGTGGTTCTTTGCTGGGCAGGTGAGAAATCCTCCGTTGACTAGTTGAGTTTTTGCTGCTTCTGTCGGGTTCTTCTTGTTGAATTCCTGTTCTTCAACGGCTACTACGAGTTCATATCATAAGGATAGAAGATTTAGTGCTCGACAAGAGCTTTCAACCTTTCCCTTGATGAGCTCTCAACAATGGCAATTGCAGCCTAAACAAAGAGATCGTATTTTCTTTCTTTCTTTTTGCTACAAGATCTTCTTGCTTGGGCTGCGACTGGCATCGCTTGTTTTACTAAGTTTTGTGCAATGAAGGTTCGTGCTCACGCGCATTGTCTCGAGCTTGTTGCTTGCAGCGAGAAGGTTGCTTCAGAGCCGTCGCTGGTGGAGAAGGGCGAGGAGCAGAGCAGGAGCAGCAAGAGGTCGAGTGTGGAGTCACCCATGGATCAAGTGAAGGAAGAAGTCCTGGACCTGGACGGAGACGAAGCAACTGGAGAAGCAGCCACAGTGGTTGCCATGGAAGGCGCCGCCGCGGGAGTGGAGATCACGGTCAGGATCGCCATGGCCAAGCTCCACTGCCCCGTCTGCACGCTCCCCTTCAAACCTCCCATCTTCAAGGTCCAGCGTCTGCCTGCACCTGCACATACCACAAATCACCAAAATCCATGGCTCCCTCTTGTGTTCTTATCTCAAATTGCTATCCTTGTGCAGTGCGCGGAAGGGCACTTGGCCTGTGGCGCCTGCCATGACAAGCTCCCCAACAAGAACCGGTGCTACAGGTGCGGCCACGCCGGCGGGTACCGCCGCGACGCCGCCATGGAGGACGTCGTCCGCTCGACCAAGATCATGTGCCCCTACGCCGCCTACGGCTGCCGCAGATCCGTGACCTACCACCGCGCCGGCGAGCACCAGCGCGCGTGCCCGCACGCGCCGTGCCGCTGCTCCGAGCCCGGCTGCGCCTTCGTCGGCGCGCCGCCGGCGCTCCTCTACCACCTGAGGGACGCGCACGCCTGTCCCGTGGACAAGGTCCGCTACGGCAAGCCGCACCAGCTCCGCATGCCGGAGTCGCAGGCGCCGCCGCCTGCTCGTCGCGGAGGACGACGACGGCCGCGTGTTCGTGGTGTCCGTGTCCGCGCCCGCGGCGGCGCGGCGCGGCGTGTCGCTGGAGTGCGTGAGGGCGGCCAGCGGCGCGGCGGCGGGGCCACAGTACACGTGCAGGATGTGGGCGACCGGCAGCGCGGCCGCGGCGACCGGCAAGGTGCCGAGCGTGTTCGTGGAGATGGAGGTGCCGAGCATCGCGGCGGCCGGGGACGGGGAGGCCGCGGCGGCGGCGGGAGGCGAGGAGGAGGCGCCGCTGGTCGTGCAGCGCAGGATGCTGCACGGGCCTTCCAAGGAGCTGCACCTCAGCGTCAGGATCGACAAGGTGCAGGCATGAACGCGACGCGCCGAGCTCCATGCGCTTCGCGTAATAATAATCTAGTGCTCGATGCTTGATCTAGGATCGTTGTGTTGATCATGGCTCGAGGAATTCGAATTTTAGGAGGTACTTTATGCATGGGAAGGAGACTCTAATCGCATTCACATCATTTCTCTGAATCGAGATGAACATTATTAGTCGTCCGTTTCCATCACAACCATAAAGATTGATCATTACCATCAGTACTTCATCACCCTTCATCAACCATAAAGTGGGCCACCATCACCACGGCACGCTGGGTGGCAATGTGGCATGGCATGGCATGGCCTGGCCTGGCCAGCAACGGTAGGAACGGTGGTACCGTCCCTACCACACCCAGACACTACTTTAGTTCTGGATTGAGCGTCCAATTAAGATTAAAAATGTGGCTTCTAATTTTGGTTGGAACCACCAATTCGGACTAAATGTTTTTTAGTCTCAAGTTGAAATCACCAATCCGAATTAAAGGGTCACTATAAAAAAAACATCACATCCAAGGTCACATGTGTTGTGTATGTGGGATGGTCAGTATACTATACGCGACACAAGCTAGATGTTGTGAGTTCGAAGCCAAGGGGTTGAGAACCAGAATTAAAGCCCATTTTCTCCACTAGTGCTCTGTCTCACTCTTCGATCGCTCTTCCTTTCTCGCTTTTCTCCAATGTGTGTAATGTGCCTCTATCCTTACCCTCCCTCTTCTGCTCCTCACCATCTCATGGTGCCGGTATCTCCTCTTCCCTCTCGTCCTCATTGTCTACGGCTCCAGGCCCCACCTACGCAGATATACTGTAACCATAACTCTAGATCTACTCTCGTTTCTCCTTTGTATGTGAGTTTTTATTGTGGTTTTTATCTTTCTCCTCTTTTTTGTGCCGAGTTGTGCCAGGCGGCCCGTTTGGCCATCTATACTAGTTGCCTCCCAAAAGCCCCCCATTTTAAGTCCATGGAACATAATATGACCCAAATGACCCCCTCTTCAAACTCAAAAAGAGGTTTATGAGCGCATAGCAAGACACATCGAAGTAATGCATATATCAATATATCAGCAAAATAAGTGTTTACTGTTCATAATATTTGTTGGTCGCCGGACTCACCACAAGCCTCATCGTGTACATAATGTGGTCACTATCATCATCAACCTTCCTATTGTGCCAATACCCAATAAACCTCTTGATGACAGTTTTTAGGCTTTTGTTTCGATCCCATGTAGATTAAGGAAACGTTTGTATCCTTGATGGATACTGTGTAGCCTTGCCCAGCTAGAAGTTGAAGAGATGTGTATGTTTGTTTAGCGAGCAAATGTTGGTCAGCTTGTCCAGCCTAGACACTCAGATAGGCCCTTTGGTGAAAAGGTTTCAAAGAGCCCAAGCAGGAGCATCTCTTGCCATAGTGCTGGGTGGTTGGACTGGACATGCAGCCCCTTCGACCTCTTGCCAAATGCCAATAGAAATGAGAGGCCTTCTTTACTGCTTGCTTCCAAACTAGCCCAACGAAATAGTCTACGGAGGAATTCCATTCCGTTTGTGCCCACTGCCCAGTGTTTAATCATTCGTAAGCACAGTACATATGATTTGTAAAAAAACTACTTACACAAAAAATGTAAGTAGTCTTAAAGTAAAAAAAAAGTGGTCTTTGTATATGTTGTTCCTTTTCCCTTGCCCTTCCACAAGCGGCCAAAGCCTCAACCACAGCGGTAGCACTTGTACTTGCTTGGGGACGAGTTGTGCTGCTGCTCCGGGCCTCTGCTCCAGTCCAGGCGCAGGGAAGGAGAGGTGGGCTGTGGGCATCAGCCGAGACCTTCTCCCAGCTTTTGATTTTGGTTCTTCTGCCAAGTTCTTGTTCTTGCTGGTCAGATTCATGTTCTTCTTTAGTTTTTTTAAGAAAAAAGAAAGAAAACCCCTGTTCTTCCACCGCTAGATGGTCAGTTCTGTGATCTTTCCTCCAAGCAAATTGTTTGTCTGTTGCCAGTCTTCTTTTCCTGTCAGATTTTTTCCTCATAATTTTTAGAACAAAACTATGGAAAATTTGCACCTTTCTCCCTCCGTTTCTTGAATCGATCTTTGCCTACAATTGGTTCCTCCTGATCTTGATGCTTCCTACTGTTACTTCCTTTTATTTCTTCTGTTCGTTTTTCCGCAAAAGCATTTCTTGACTACTACTAGTTCCCTCTCACTAATCGCACGTATGCACACTCCCAATTTTCCACCTGACTTGTCCATCTGACTTGGGCTACCATTGTTTGTCCTGCGAGGCGAGACTAGCCCCGTCGCCACCTCGCCGATGAGGAAGAAGGCGCGGATCCCGGAGTCGTCACCCATAGGCCACGCCAAGCCGGAAGTGGAGATCCTGGAGGAAGACGAAGCGATGGCCGAAGGCGCGCTGGTGGCCGTGGAAGGCGCCGCCGCGGGAGTGGAGATCACCGTCCGGATCGCCAAGGCCAAGCTCCACTGCCCCGTCTGCACGCTCCCCTTGAAGCCCCCCATCTACCAGGTCCGGCGACTGCTTGCACTTACCGCAATTTGCTAGGGCCTAGTGCTTGTCAAATCCATGGATTTTCTTTCCTCAATTCTTACGGGCAAATTGTTCATCTTGCGCAGTGCGTGTTTGGGCACCTGGCTTGCGGCGTCTGCCATGACCAGCTCCCCCACAACGGCCGGTGCTTCGTGTGCGGCCACGCCGGCGCCTACAGCCGCTGCTCCTCGCTCGAGGACATCGTCCGCTCCACCCGGATCCAGTGCCCCTACGACGCCTACGGCTGCCGCAGCTTCGTGACCTACTACCACGCCGCCGAGCACCAGCGCTCGTGCCCGCACGCGCCCTGCCTCTGCTCGGAGCCCGGCTGCGGCTTCGCCGGCGCGCCGCCGGCGCTCTGCCGCCACCTCAGGGACGCGCACAAGTGGCCCGTCGACGGGGTCCGGTACGGCGCCGCCCTGACGCTCCGCGTGCCGGAGTCGGACCCCGGGCAGCACCGCCGCCTGCTGGCCGCCGCCGCCGCCGGCGGCGACGGCGAGGAGGAGGGGGACGGGGACGGGGCCGTGTTCCTGCTGGCCGTGGCCGCGCTCGGCGACGCGCCGGTCCGCGTGGTGTCGCTGGTGTGCGCCCGCCCAGGCGGCGCGGCGGCGGCCGGCCCGCGGTACGCGTGCAGGATGCGCGCCGCGGGCGTCGGCGCGGGCGGGGAGGCGGAGAGCGCCGCCGTGGAGATGGCGGTGCCCAGCAGCGCGGCGCCGGCGGAGGCCTCGGTGGAGGAGGCGGCGTCGCTGGTGGTGCTGCGCCGGATGCTGCACGGCGCGTCCCAGGAGATGCAGATCAGCGTCCGCATCGACAGGATCGTCTAGCTAGCTGCCGGTGATCGAACCGCGTTCATCTCGAATTCTCGATTAGGAAGTAGGAATGCTTGATGAGTGGCAGTTCATGTGGAACGGAACGGGAGCTTGCCGTAATTATCTTTGACTAATTAATTAGCTGGAGTTGTGTTCGGTTTGAGATGATTGCGTGGAAATGGACAAATGGATGATGCGTACTCTGATTCAGCAATTGAATTCCTGCTCAACATCGCAGGCGTCTGGATCACAGAAATACACCAGCAGTCCTCTTTCAGGGTGTCATCTAAGTCCCCGAACTCTCAAAATGCATATTTGAGTCTCTAAACTTGTTAAACTGTGTCATCTAGGTCCAAAGTTCTAAAAATACACCTACGTTGCTGATGTTTGTCCATCTTTTGATCTATAATTATCACTATCGTACAATCAAATAAAGTTGCCTAATTATTGTGATGGAAACAACCGATTTGGTTAGAGAAAGAGTATAAAATTTAATGCTCAATTGACAGCCATATCATCATGCATATGGGTATTTTTGGAACTTTGAACCTAGATGACATAATTTAGCAAGTTCAGGGGCTCAAATATGTATTTTGAGAGTTCGAGGACCCAGATGACACCCCGGGATAAGTTTGAGAACCGCTGGTGTATTTCACTCTTTCTTTTTTGTCCAGTCTTCTTTCTTCAAAGTTTGGAAAACTTGTTTGCAAGGGAAATGCTGGATCTGTTTTACTCTTGCAACAAACACTACTGATTCAACCTGAGCTGTGAATGTTGGTTAGCGCTTAACGGTTGATCGAGCTGCAAACTAGAGAAGCTAAACGTGCTGATCGATCGGTTGCTGCCGCACACGGCACTACTGATTTTTTTTTTTTTTTTGAAAAATTGGCACTGCTGAATTCCGAGTTGTTCTGCTGCACGGTACTGACAGCTAATAATTTTTTTGAAGAGAACTGACAGGAGGGACAGCTAATGGCCCGTTCGTTTGGCTGGTGGCTGGTGCTGGTTTTTCTGAGAGAAAAGCATTGTTGACTGATGGCTGGTGCTGATTTCTGCTGAGAGAAAAACACTGCTGGAAATCATCCAGCCGAACAGGGCGAATAATTGAGTGAAGATCACGGGCATGTCTCTGCGAGCTCGTGTGGGTGCAGTCACAGCCCCGGTGGCTTCCATGGCGGAAGCTGCCGCACCGGGAAGATGTGGCGGCGGCGGAGGGGAGAGCAGTGTGAGGCTGAATGATTTTGAAAGTAATGTGAGGCTGAATGATGACGGTGTGGTATCTGAAGCTCTGAAGAACCTGAATGAAGAGGAGGTGACTGAAGATGGGATGGGCCGTCTCCAAGTTAGGCTCAAGCGTACTCTGAAGCCCAACTACAAGATATCTGAGCCATATTGGGTTACGCAGTACGCCCACGAGGCTCGTAATCTGATCGAGCGAAGGCCTGGCCCAACCGATCTTTCACCTTCCAGGAGCCATGGCCCTTTCTCCCCCGTTTCCACATCAATACGTTGATCTCATAAGTAGATCAAAGAGAAATTATAGACCCCGTTGCACTGAAACTCCAGAAATCCTAAGTGTACAACGTTGAGCTGTTGTCGTGCATAGACCCTGATCAGTCCTTGTCACTTTGCGCCAAAAATAAAGTAGCACATCATGTAAATCCAGCCAAATTGGTCATACTAGTAGCATCACACTAAAAATTTGAAATGCCATGCCGATAAAAAAAAGTAATGGCACATTACAGCACCACGGCATGGCAACTAAACTAAGTTACAGTGCATACGAGTTCAACTCCTAATGCATACAGTAGTATACTAACTGACCACTAAATTGCAATCAGAAGTCGAACGATTATCGATAAGGCTACCTAGCTTAGGTTGTCGATGCAGATAGCAAAATCCTCCACGCTCACTACTTGGACCGCCTAGTCAGCACGGGCCCTAGCTGCCGGTGCCGACGACCGACTCCGGCGTATCTTGAGCGAGACGGTTCCCGCGGCCAGCAGCTCCTGGTACGCCCCCATAAACAATCCGTGGTCCGGCGACGGCGCCCCGTCAGTCAGCGCTCTGCTGCGCACCTTGGACACTATCACGCCAAACATGCCGTCGTCGTCGCGGCCGCCAGCGCTCGGGAGGTCCATGGCGACCTTGCATGTGTACTGGGGCGCCGGCGGGGCGCCGCCGTTGGCCCGCACGCACACCAGCGTGACCGCGGCGCCGGCGCCGAGCGCGCCCCGCGACGCGACGAACACGCTCCCGTCGTCCTGGCCGAAGAAGGCCCGCCACGGCGTCGCCGGGCCCATGGCGAGGCCCCAGTCGACGCCGTAGCGGAACGCGTCGACGGGGCCGGAGCGCGGGTGCGCGGCGGCGAGGTGGCCGCGGAGCATCGGCGGCGCGCCCTGGAAAGGGCAGCCCCGCTCCGGGCAGCCGCACGGCGCGCAGGAGCACACGCGGCCGTGCTCGCCGGCGTCGCAGTAGGCGACGTCGCTCCGGCACCCGTACACGGAGTAGGGGCATGGGACCTTGACCCCGCGGACGAAGGCGTCGATCGCCGGGGAACGGCCGTACGCGCCGCCGCCATCGACGCACAAGAGGCAGCTATTGCTGTGGAGCTGGGCGCGGCAGGCGCCGCACGCCAAGTGCCCGACCTCGCACTGCGGAAACGAAGTCTCGCCATGAGAGCGCAAGAAGAAGCAATGGATTGCGGAGAATGTACAAGCAAAGCTGCAGTTCATCGATCAGACTTGGAAGATCGGAGGCTTCAGAGGGAGGGTGCAGAGGGGGCAGTGCAGCACGGACTTGGCGATGCTCAAGGTGATGAACTCCTCTCTGTTGGTGCCACTGCGGCCAGCCGCGGCGGCGGCGCTCAGATCCATGGCGCCTGCTTCACCTCCGTTCGCTTCTTCCATCTCAGCTTCCTGCTTGACTTGACACTGGGTAGGTGCGTCTACCTTTGTGTTCTTGCTGCCGCTGTGCTCGCCGTGGTTCATCCCGGCGTTGAGTGAAGTAGAAATGGAAGCAGTCAGTCACAAATGGAGTACTCAAAGTTTTTTTTTTTGATACTTAACTCAAAGTTGGGTAGAGCCTCTACCGTAGATAGGCCTAAATATATACAGGGGAAAGTGGTTGCATTTGTTTGCGGGTCATGGCTGGTGAAAATAAAATATTTACTGCACAGTGAAGTCTACAACAACTAGGAAAGGATAAAGATCTTGTATGCAGACTTGGTAATTCCTTTCACCCACCTTTGCTCTGAGCGCATCTAACAATTTAGGTGGTGTTTAGATGTTAGAATTGGGAGGTTGAATTTGGGAGTAAGATGTCACTTCGTAATCATTGTGCTACTGTAGCATTTCGTTTGTATTTGTGAAAAATTATCCAAAAATTGATTAATTAGGCTCAAAATGTTCGTCTCGCAGAGTACAACAAAACTGTGCAATTAGTTTTTGATTTCATCTACATTTAGTACTCCATACATATTATGACATTTTGATGTGATGGAGAATCTTCTTTTTGCATAGTGTATTTGGGAGTGGAATTTTGAAACTAAACAAGCCCTTAGTGAAGTGGATAATTAGTACTAGTACTACGTACACACCAAAGGAGTGGGAGATGCACGGCACCTGTTCTGTCCGCGAGGCCACAGTGGAGTGCAACCGGCCGGAGCGTGCCCGGAGGCGGCGTGGGGCAGCTGTACTTGTGCGTCGCCCGCGACTGGAGCGGCCTCATCCGTCGACTCTCCGGAGCAAGTGCACCGACAAGATCAAGTTTCCAGCCTTCTGATGCACATTCACCGGTCTGCCTGCAATTTCCTTGCATGTGTGAATCTGCGATTATATGGATGTCTTTCTAGATAAAGGGAAGTTTATTTCATCTAGAAAATGAAACAGGTCCCGGCCTCTTCATCTACAAATGAATGTGGCCGTTATTTATTACAGAAACTTTTACCGTGGGGTAGACTTCATCGCCCACACAGAAAACACTCGACAACCAAAAAAAGGCTAAGCTTAAGCAAACGATCATCAAAGATTTAACCTATTGCTAAACATCCACCCATGGCTGGCGAAGATCTCCATTGTCATAGTTTCAAGGAGTTGGCATGCGCTTTTCAAAAAAAATGCGGTCCTCCTCTTTTTGGAACAAAGACCACATGCTTGTCCAATGTGTGCCCATGTAAATAACCTGCATATAAGAACAAATAGGTGTTTTGTCAAAAACGACATCGTTTCGGCTTAACCATATGGTCCAACACATGGCGCTTGCACCTACAAGGATTAATTTTTTGTTGTGTGATGACACACCAACAAACCAATTAGTGAACATATGTGTTATACTTACTGAGGCTTAAATCCAAAGGTAACCTCTACCATTCTTCAAATAAACTTAGCAAGGACACAATCAAAGAAAAGATGATGTATTGTCTCACTATTGTTGCAAAAACAACATCTTTCATTACCGTTCCAGTTTCTTTTAACTAAGTTATCTTTGGTTAGTGCTACTCCTTTACAGAGAAACCATAGGAAAACTTTTACCTTTAAGGCCCTGTTTGGAAGACAGGTTTTAGGTCCAAAACCCATGTAAATTACAGGCCTGTTAGTTTTTCCGATCTGATCCAGAATTTGTTGCTTGGATGACCGGTAAGCCGACTATTTTTACCTCTGGTTTGGACCGAAACCACCGGAAAAAAATAATTATCTATCGAGGTCTGGAAAAAAACACGACAACTATCGGGGCAATCCTTCCGTCGCTCGACTCCGGGGAAGCGCCGAGAGGAACCTGGCGGCGCGAGCTGCTGCAGATGCAATCGATCTGATTAACGCGGGGGAGCCAAGCATATCCTGGAGGAGGTGGCGGCTGCGAGCGGATCGACGCCGGAAGGGACGGTAGGCGCATCCACAGATCGGGCGAGCGCATCGACGGTAACGACGAGTGAATCCATGGCGACGGCGAGCGAATCAGCGGTGAAGGCGAGCAAGTCCACAACGAAGATGATTATGTGCCTCTGCTCTCTCGTCTCTCTCAAATATGTTTCGCTGACCTTCCAAATTTCAGGTAATCTGCCATCACCACACTTCTGATCCCCATTCTCCTCCCTGTATTTCGCTTCTTCTGCTGTTGCTATGATGCATCATGCATGGCTAGCTTTTTGCCAATCGATGTGATGATTGTCAGCGGAATGGCAGCGGATTACTCTGTCTTCTCCTTGCCTTGCTGACGGGATGGCCGATGTTCTTTCAGCGAAAGGGATACACCGTGAGGTTTCAGGTTTTTGTTGTTGCGGCAACAGATTACACCAGTGTGGTTATTTTCTCTTTACCCAACAGCTAATTCCAAGGGTGAAAAGAAACAACTATATTCGTTGTGCACTAAAATTTACACCTGTAAACCAATTACAGGTCCAAAAAAATACTAAACTGCCAAACAGGGCCTAATGGTATTTTAAGTTTCCAAAGGAATTTACTATGAGGTATAACATTTGAATTTAGCAATGCATTGTACATAGACCTAGCATTAAACTGTCCACTAGAGTGGAGTGACCATTTAAACAAATCAGGTTCGTCACTTAGCTCAATATCCACCATTCTTAGAACCAAAGTATTCCAAGAATAAAGGTTTTGACCCACTAATGACCTCCGGAAGGAAATATTTAAAGGAGCTGTATGTCTAGTAGCAGTGGTTTCAAAACTTGACCTGTTCTACTCCTGGACATGGACTGATGGATTTCTTGAGTTAGGATAAAGTTTGAACGAGTTTTACCTCTCATGGATGTTTTTTATTCCAAGATTTCAGTATACTCTAACTCTCTCCATCTATTGATCGGTGCCCACATTTCAGTTGTTCCGTGCTCGGTGCGACTGTACATAACTCGTCCAATTTAGATTTGATGGATGAATGCTTCATTTCATATGATGATTCCCTCTATTGTCAACAGAACTTGTGCACAGGAGCATGCAGAAACCTAGTACACCGAGATATCACACACGTTAATGTTATTATAATTACTAATGTTATATCACACACGTTAACGTTAGACTGAAGGTGCAACTAGTGGACTTACTGGACGGTTGTTAATACACACAGAGATCATCATAACAAATGTATATACCAGAATTTTTCTAGTGAGAACCAGATTTTACTGTTTCAGGCATATCTTCCAGAATTGCAAATTTGCAACTTCAATAATCTTCTACTTTCTTCAACTTTATTATTGATCCAACAAGAAAATGCCGACGGCCGAAGCCAGCAGCCACTGTTTTTTTTAGGACAAGCAGCCACTGAAATGCTAATCAATTTTCCAAATATGCAATACAGACTTAGAGGCAAAGCAGGCTGGCAGGGTAGCAGCAAAATACAAGCTAGCTTGCGGCCCGCGAAGCAACGAAGAACAGTGCAGGCCGGAATTTTTTGGCCTGCGCCATTATGATGGGCTGAGACCGTGCGAAATCTCGGCCCGTTCGGCCACCGAGATATATATACTCCCTCCGGTACAGCTGCTCTACTACTTTTTTTTTTCATCCCGTCGTCCGCTGCATCCCATCTACCAAGCTACGATCTTCCCCCAACTATTTTTTTTCGACCGTTCCTCGGATCATAGAGGCAAGTCTTCTCACCCACCTACCATGGTTTTCCTATTCGTGATTGTTCTTCTTCTTTTTCTTTGTTTTATCTATTTTCCACAAATCGACGCCGGTAGACCTCGAGTAGGGCTTCGGGATCTGGTGGTTTATAGGCGAAGTTTAGAGAGAGCCCACCCGTAGAGCAGCCTAGCTAGTAAATGAGATGGGCGGTGACTCGGTGAGGCCGTGAGGGCATTGCCGATCGGGGAAGGGATCAATGGATGCGGGGTGATCTGTGGTGGGGACAGTTAACATTGATCGATTAGTTCTGCGCTTCGCCAAGTGCAGATCTAGAAATGGAGATGCTTCTGGAAATTGAGTGTCGAGGGCGCGCGCGGTGGGTCAGCCAAGAAAGAGGTGAATTCTACTTCCGAATTCGATTGAAGCCAGCCATCTATTGTCTCTTCTTAGAAAACTGAAGAAGAAGATGACATTCAGTCCAAAGGGTCTGACCAGGTAAATGTTTGCCCGATCACATATCCTGTCGTCGACATTGTGTTGGGCGGGGCAACAGTGTTTAGGTTGATATTGCCAGGTTAGATGCCCAGCTACATCTTGGTGGATACAATCACATAATTATTCAGCAGCCATCGCTTTGTTCTCGAAGACTCTCCTACACAGCGTTCAGTTTGATTTAAGATAAAACTAAAATAGTATACCTTTTTGGAGAGAGAGTTTACCGAGACAAGGGAATGAGCAGATAATGGATCTTCATCCTACGATGGATCAACTATAACAATTCTTGTTTTTAGGCAACAGAAATTCAGCATTGCATGTGAATTTGTATTTTAAAGATCTCTCTATGAATATGATTACAGAGAGTTTAGTGAGAGCTCATTCACTCATGTGTGACACGCACGCACGCCACACTTACTGTGCATGAGCATGACACACACCTTCTTAATGAAATGCTTGACAAGGCAAGTTCTCGAAAAAAAATAAGCATGACACACACACTTGGCGTTCACGTACCTGTACGGATCGGAGTGGTCGAAGAATCGAGGCCTGCAAAAGTTAAACAGAGTAACAGACCCAACTGATTGTTGCACTGATGAAGAATTTGTTTGTTTGATAAGTTAGATGGCGGGAAAGCGGTCTGCGTGTTATCCCCTCATCGAGAGAAGGGACGGTAATTGGCACGGAGGCTTCGTGTTATTCGGCGCGGGAAGAAAGCGTCCTCAAATGAAGCAGCACAGGGTGCATGGTGAGGTCGAGGTTGAGATGCCGACGACACGGCAGCATGGGGAGAAGATCACCGTCGCCATTGACCGCGAGCTGCTGGAATGCGGTGTTTGCAACGGCCCATTGACATCATCTCTCTTTCAGGTAATTTTATGAGTAAAGTTTCTTACTTTGATCTCTAAGACTCTAAATCAAGCACATGAATGCAATGCTAAGAAATGTAGCAAAACGTCTTGAAATTTGAAAAGCCAATGCCCAATGAATACTGAATCAAGCACAGAGCATGTTAGTGTAAAGAACCAAATTTGGTTAAGATTACTACTTTTATAATTATCTAGAGGCATGGATGAATGTGTTAGTCTCTAACGTTGAATGTGAATGTTTCATCATTACATAATAGGAACAATTCTTTTCCTGTCATTGCAAGTTTACAGTCCCATATTTGCAACTGTGAGTGATAAATGTGGGCATTGTATCATTGACACACCGACGCCAAACTAGAGACTACAAATTTCTTCACAGGCAAAAGAGCAATTAAGTACCGTAATGTTTCTCAATTTTGGTCTCATGTATTATTTGTGTTTCTTTATAAAAGATAGCGATGCAACTACAGGAAATAAATCAAACCACTGCCTATATTTTTCATGGTCACCTTTCCCCCCTTTCGTTGTTGTTGATTGATAACGCAGTGCACCCTAGGCCACATCTTGTGTTCCCAGCGCTGCACCAAAGAGGCTCCGGACGGCGAGCTCGAATGCCGAATGTGCCAAGACACCGCCACCCGCTGCCGCGCCATGGAGCGCGTCGTCGCCGGCCTGTCCACGCCGTGCCCGTTCCGGCAGCACGGGTGCACCGACATGGTCCCGTACGCGGAGAAGCATTCCCATGAGGCGTCGTGCGCCCACGCCCCGTGCCTCTGCCCCGTCGCCGGCTGCCCTGGCCGCGCCGGCGTCAAGTCCCTGCGCGACCACTTGATGGCAGACCACGAGGAGGTGACGCTCACCCGCGTCAGGCCGGGCTGCCCCACGCCGCTGAGGCTGCGCGCCTGCGAGGAGAACGGCGGCGTGGCGTGCATCATCGGCAGCGGCGCGGCCGAGTTCTTGCTCGTCGTCGGCCATGGCGTGCCGGCGGGGCGCACGCTGTCGCTGCTCCACCTCAAGGACGCGAGCCAGCTGCTCGCCGGCGAGGAGTTCATGTACAGGATCGAGGTGGTCGGGGAGGCCGGGGCGGTGCTCTCGCTGTCCGGTCAGGCCGAGGGCGTGGTGCGGCTGACGAGGCCGTACCAGGCGAGGGAGTTCCTGTTCGTCCCGGACGCCATGTGGGGCTCTTGCTCCGGGGAGGTCTCCGTGTTGATCGAGCTGAAGAAGTGAAGGCTCAGTTTGAACTATGGAAAGCTTTCTCATTATCTAGAGTTTCTAGACTGTTTTCGTAGTGTATGAAATTTGAAGTTACTGTTGATGCTGCGTATGTTCGGCATTTCGATATCTATTTAAACTTGGAAGCGTGTTCTTCAGTTGGTTATTGCTGAACTCTCCTGGTAGTCTGTCTATCTGTCTGGGTAGTCGGCTTTGGCTTCACCTAGTACATCAATTTACAAGAAGTTTACGGCCATAGCTGATTGTTCTACTAACCAAGAACTTCCAGATTTGCTAGCTAAACACGATCTTGAAAGATCACATGCAGCGCCTGAAGGTTCCTTGTCTAGCACACTGCCGTTTCTGTGACACATAGTACTGCTGTTTTCTAGTCTATCCTTTCGGTCAAAAAATGCAGTGCACGAATAGCCACGTCACCACATCTCACGTTCAGAGTGCTGTATGCCTTTGATGCGCCGCGCGCGCCATGTCTGTCCACGACGGCCTGCCCGTGCCGTGCACGTTCTCTCAGATGGGCCGGCCGGATCGTGCCAGAGCCCGGCCCACTAAGATCACACCTTCCAGGCAGCCATGGCGGCGTGCTCTCCTCTTCCGTTACCACTTGCCAGCCAAGATATAATCGCCTTCGTCTCAATCTCACCCAAGTAGGTTACAGCACAGAGCAGTCGAACACGCATTCCATTCCATTGGAGCACAGGCCGGACCGCACGGCTGCTGCGGCGGCGGCGGCGCGCGCCTCCGATCCCAGGAGGCGAACCGGTCGATCGATCGTCCATCGACCATCAAGGTGAGTTGTCGTCTCGCCGCCGCCGCCGCATCCCGATCAAGTTTTTTGCACGTTCCAATCCAAGTTCTCGCGAGCCGCGGCCTCGGCGCGGCCGATTCGGGCGTACGGGGACTACGGGTCAATGGGTCATGGAGGTTCCGGGGAATTCTCAGACGGGGGATCCGTGAGCCGCGGTTTGGAGAGGGAGGGAGGGAGAGAGAGATCCAGGAGGCGCATGGTTTTCTCGTCTGCGCTGGTTTGTTTGGAGGGAAATTTTCGCTTGCCGAACTGAAGTTTGCGAGCACACCGCAGTCGCGTAGTAATCCTTAGATTTGGTAATTGGTTTGTTCTTTTGGAAGTTGAATGATGCAACTGGTGTCGTGTGAATTACTCATCCGGGTTCTTGGATCAGAAATTGGAGACCATTTTGGCTCGGTTGATCTGTCGCGGCAGCCCAGCAGGATATTCAAGATACAGTCATTCAATGTAGTATATGCAGAACAGGAATATGCAAACCGATACGATTTACGTAGTTCACAGACCGTGACACTGACGATGTACTGATTTCTCAATGCTGATACACAGCAGTGTCAGATGGGGGAGAAGAGGCCTAGGCAGGTGATGTCAACAGGGTGCGGCGTGAAGAGGACGCCGCATGTGTTTGCAGCCTCGACGAGCCAACACCGGGCGGAGAAGATCACCGTCGCCATCAACCCAGACCTCCTGCAGTGCTGTGTCTGTTCTGGCCCATTGGCAACGCCCCTTTTCCAGGTATGTACCCGAGGAACAAATCTCTTATGTTCAATGTTTCAGAACGTACACACATTTCTCGTTCTATTATTGTTTTGCATGTGGTCGTTTCATTTGTTGCTGGAAGGCCACCTGTTGCAAATCGTTTATTGTAGTGGTTTCTCTCACTCACTATATTCATCTCTGCTAATACCTGAGTTTTCTAGCTACCTCAGTGTAGAGTGTAGTATTCTAAAGTAAAACAAATGTGCTTGTTACATTTGTTATAGCTAATCACATAGTGTTTAATGTCCCCAGTTCCTCGCATCCAATCTGGTTAGACATTCTTATATAACAATTAGCCAATAAGAAAATTTCTGACACACTGTCACTGTCCAAGTAGGATATCAATTCAACTGGCTTCTGCAGTGTATTCTCCTTGGTATAGATACTTTTTTTTTGTTTTACTAAGCTGGTGTAGATACTCTGAGTACTCTGAGCACCCTTCGAACTTCCTTGTACCACTGATTCGGATTAAGCAAATTGATATTATCTTGAAAATTTTAAAAGCATTTTGTTGCGAAAAGAAATGATTGAACTATGCTTGGCATGAAACACTTTGCTGTGAAAAGAAATGGTTATAAAGCATGCTTGGCACATAACAATTTCAAATAAAAAAGAAATGGTTACAAAGCATGCTTGGCACATAACAATTTCAAATAAAAAATAAATGGTTACAAAGCATGCTTGGCACATAACAATTTCAAATAATCTGCTCACTGTAGAAAGTACATGCAAAGTCCAGCAAGACTGACCTGGTATCCTAAATCTCTGCAATGCTTGCTGTTCTAGTTTCTTTTTGAAAAGCAATGCTTGCTGTTCTAGTTCCAGTGACGCTTCCCTTTGTTTGTTTTCCACTTCTATTTCCGGTTGGCATGCAGTGCACGAGAGGCCACATCTCATGCCCAGACTGCTGCGCGGACGGGGCCCTGGACGACGAGTGCGAGTGCCTGATGTGCCGCGAGCCGGAGACCGCCACCCGCTGCCGCGCCATGGAGCGCTTCCTCGCCGGCCTGTCCCTGCCGTGCGCGTTCCGGCAGCACGGGTGCACCCAGATGATCCCCTACGTGGACAAGGAGTCCCACGAGGCGTCGTGCCTCTACGCGCCCTGCCACTGCCCCATCCCCGGCTGCGGCGGCTACACCGGCATGTCCCTGCGCGACCACGTCCAGGCCGACCACCCCGCCGTGCACCGCACCCGGGTCACCCCCGGCTGCCTCTCGCCGCTGCGGATGCGCGCGTACGAGCAGGCCCGCGTCGTGTGGCTCGGCAGCTGCGGCGCCGAGTTCCTGCTCGTCGCCGGCAGGGATCCCGTGCCGTCGGGGAGCTCGCTCTCCGTGGTGGGGCTCATGGACGAGCAGTTCGAGGATGAGTTCAAGTACAGGATCGAGGTGGTCGGCAAGGACGGCGTGCTCGCGCTGTCCGGCCAGGCCGAGGGCGTCGAGCGGCTGGCAAGGCCGTACCAGGCCAAGGCTTTCCTGTTCGTCCCCAACGCCATCTGGGACTCGTCCCCGGAGGACATGGACATCCCCGTGTTCATCTGCCTGAAATGAAATGAAGTAGTCCCGTGGGGATTATCGTAGTTTTCGCAGGACATTAGAATATTTAATGTTTTCCTCCGTAATCCGGATCCAACTTTTGCATACCAGATATACTTGAAATGGTGCAGGTTACTAAGACTATGTTTCTCCAAAACTTTTATGCAACTTTTGCATTCTGGACAGACTAGAAATGGTGCGCACAAGAGGTTAAGCTGCCAGGGCATGTGGTATTCCGAATGTAGGTAGCTTCAACGTTCAAATTTTATCCCTGAGTACATATTTATGAGGTGGATTGCAACTGGTGTTCAGTCCAAAATACCCCTTGCGATAATTAGCTCTTCAATTTAATTTCCTTTTAGAGAAAATTGGATCCATAGCATCTAAAGAACACAACTTTAGATATGTACCGTTAAAAGGTTGAGCTGTAGATTTTTACCATTAAAGATAACCCGTTATAGTTCTGTCAATGAAGGTCAATTTAGTCTGCTTTAATCCCGTCTCAGAGAGTAAGTTGTATCCTTCATCAGAAGGTCCGGCTGCTACTTGTCAAATACTAGGAAGATTTTCGCAACTATGACCATTCTGTATAGATCGCTGCATGAACGGCTACTGGCAATGCTATATTTTCAGTTCAAGCATTCTAGCTTGTTTTGAATGGAGAGTCCTAGACTACCACACTGCATTCTGATGGTCACAATTAACCTCTAATACAAACAGATCCTAGAAGGGGTTGAGATGCTACATTTCCATTGCCCACATCCAGTTCATTAGCTCACTAACGCCCTGCAAGGCTGCAATTAAGGACTGGCGCTGCATCACTGCAAGAGACCAGAGTTGTTAGTAAATATACACAGATGAGATGGAAGAACAGAACACCAAGATGTCGCATGAGATGATGAGATCATGAGAATAACTGCAAGTCAAGAAAAAAAATCTGTAAGCATTGTATTAACCACACGTCCACAACAGCAACAACCAAGGTCAACCAACAACATTCGCCCATTCTCCGTTTTCTCAATTCTGTATGGCAGCCCCAAGAATTCCATCAGTTCTATAAACAAAGGCACAGGTCATTCAGCTGATTGCTGCTAATTACACTGCCTATTAGCTTCCGTGTTTCCACCTTGTATGCACTAATCCCTTGAAGCCATAACAGTTACAAAAAATTCTAGAAAGAATAAACCCATCTCTCACCTTGGCCGTGTGCTCATACCCCAGGTGCAAAAATGCTTGCTCCGGAAGCAGTTGCTGCGAAGTTCTTGAGACGTGCTGAGCCCCTGTGTGCAAAATGAATCAAGCTCGACGCTTCAACCACGGGAACTGAAGCCTCATGCTTGGATGCCACTGCTATTGCTTGCAAGAGTTGTTGCTTGACTTTGATTCTTCTAAAATTTGGTCTATATATTTGCGAAACTTCTCAGCTTGAGGTCCAGGTCTAACAATGTTGACGTTGCTCCACTGGGAACAAGGATCACTGAACCACCTCCTTCTGCCTGTGCACCAGGCACCAGGAACAGGTCTGTGACGCCAACGTTGAAGCACTTTATCATCGATCTTGTCCAACAGGGGTTCATTCTCCTTAAACTTCCGGGCAAAAGGAACTCCACTCCCTACTAGCTCATCATAATGTGTGGAATTTAGGAAACGGGGCTCCATCTGAGGTGGATCGTCCCAAACCATATAGCGCAAGTCGTTGTTCACTGTGAAATTGCGGAAGTCTGAGTTGCATGCAACCGAGTGGAAATACCCCTCCAGAGGTAGCATCACATTTGTGAAGTACATGAGGAGTGTTCTAGGGAGATTCTCCCAACCAAAGACACAATACTCGACAAAGCGTCTGTTTAAAATGACCCATGGAGAACCTACAAAAAAGTGAATTGTATGTGTTAGGAAACCATTTAACCATTTCATCAAAATGAGGGAAAAACAAAGTGCAAGTAGAGAGCAATGCCTGTGAAAAATTTGAAACCATCAGGAGTATCCCGTTTCTCTGTGGCTTGGAAGAACTGATTCCTCCCTGCCAAGTATATTCCAGCATCTACTATAATCGGCTGCACTCTCTGAGACCTGCAAAAGAGTGTATATTGGTAAAACTAGCAGCAGCGCAATGTGTGCCATTAACTATTGCTATGCTCAGATAGAACATACTCTTTCCATCCAATGTCACTGGTGTGGTCAATAAAGTTGAGGTCCCTTGGAACAGAGGAGAAAACATGAATCAAGTCTGCAGCAAGGGACAAAAGAAAAGGCCATGAGCAGAAAACTCAAGAACCTCTAAGTGCTGTCAGTTGGAACACACAAGCAACAAGTCAGGTCAGAACATGCTAACAGATTAAAAATATGTAGTACTTACTGAAACCAAGATAACAGTATCTATCAACAACAAAACCAGACACAATAAGAAAGGGTGTGAACTAGACATTACATAGTGGAAGCAATACGTAACACACAGACGAAGTAACAAGATTTACCATGTATGGCATAATGAAGTGATGAAGTACAGGTAGGGTAAGATGAAATGAGGAATAAATGACCATGAAAATCAGAGTGCCGGATCGCGCATGCGGTGTCATGTATTGATGATTCAGTTATGTACTTGTTGGTTAAAGCTCTCTTAATTGTTCATTACAAAATGAAGGATTAATTGGTTGATGTGTTGCTCTCTAAAATATGTGTTTAAATGTTATGCTCTGTGCCCAAAGACCAGCAGACCCCCAAACTCAGTCAAAGTGCACATTATGGATGCTCATAAATGTAAGCAATTTGACATGCTGGGCTTAATGCTTATACAAGCTCAAAGGAAAGTACATAACAAGACTATAGAGCAATAAACCGCATATGGTCTTTGTCAGTTTCTTCCATCCTTTCTTATGTATGTCAATGTCTCATTACTATGGAGTGCATCAAGCAAAATAACTGAATCCAGTGCTGTAACTACTGCTAACTTTCAATACAATCTATGAAGCACAAAAGAAAAGGCATTCAATTGCCCTTAAAATCAGTCAAAAATAGGCTTCCAAGAGCATAACTGACTGCAGGTCTCCAAAGAAATAGCTAACCTACCACATGAATAAGCTTAGGACTCTCTGATGCTAGTTAATCAACATCTTTTTTTCATACTTATTAATCAACATCCTTTAGCAGTGTACAACATGAAACTAGACAGGTACATTCATCGTTTACATAAAATGAATGGCCATGTGTACATACAGAGGCACACAGCCAGGCGGCAGAAACAAAGCCACAGCAAGAGTTTAATAGCTTGTTGCTGATGAGAAGAGCCCTAATTGAGGAATTTCAGTACAAGGACGAGAGCAGAAATTAGCCACAGAGTGGTTGAGCTGGTAGGAACATAGAAAGCGAAGAAGACAGCATGCCAATCTAGTAGGTGTACTACATTTCCACCTAAGGTGGCTATTGTACCACAGTCCCAGAGGATTCCAAACAAGCAAGTTCTTCCAAAATCACCTAACAGAAGCAGACGGCTTTCTAATCCTGCTGGGGCATTGGTGCCCCGGTCCTTTGGTGCATAATTATGCATTCAATTTATGCAACTTGACAGATAACATTAAACACAACTTAAACCAAGTCAGCAGCATGCTGTGAAGAGCACAAATTTGATTTTCCTAGCTACAGCGACCCCTCAACCGAACAGCGGTAGCTGATCCCCTCCCGATTTCCTGATCTGTTCGTACAGCGTGCTCTGCCTCCAATTCGAGAATGGAAAAGCTCCCCTCAAACTCAATTTTGCGGAAGCGACTTTCCTTGTACGGAGTATTGTATAACGGACAAGCAGAGGGGAGAGCAGCTCAGATTTGTCTTAGATCCGGACAGGACTGTGCAGCTGCTCAAACAGATCGTGCTAGTAGATGGAAGCGGAGCATTCGAATCTTACCGTCCTGGGTGAGGAGGGGGTAGTCGGCGGCGTTGAGCGTGACGAACCAGTCCCACTCCGAATCCAGCCGGAGCATCGCTGCCGCGGCGCGGAGCGTGGCGGCGAGGCCGGAGGACCCCATGGGCGTGCCCGCGGTGGGCCTGCCCACGACGTCGACGTTCCCGAACGCGCGCACGACCGGGGCGGCCCGCGCGACGGCGGCGGCGAGCTCGGCGCGCTCGGAGGCCGGCGCGTCCGCGGAGAGGTGGAGCAGGTAGCGGTTCCTGGGGTGGTAGACCGCGAGGAGCAGCCGCAGCAGCTTCCTGCCGTCCCCGCGCCCTCCCGCCAGCAGGTACGCGAAGGAGGGCGGCGCGGCGGCGCCCCGGCGCACGTAGGAGGGCGGCGGGAGGCGCGCGAAGAGCGCGGAGGAGGCGGAGAAGCCCGAGAGCGCGGAGAGGAAGAGCAGGAGCGAGACGAAGGAGACGGAGACGAGCGGGAGCAGCCACTTGTCGGCGGCGCCCATTTCGGCCGGGCGCGCGCGCGATGGAAGCGGTGGTGGCTGGCGACACTACGTCGTCACCGCCGCCGCATTCGGGGCTAGGGCGCCGGCGAGACCCGGGTGGCGGGCGCGGGGATTAGGGTTTGGCGAGATCGCATCGGGGGAACGGGAATGGCGAGATCGGGATGCCGCCGCGCAGGCGCAGCGCTCTTGTATTGTGCTCTCTCGCGGGTGCGTGCGTTTCCCTCTTGCTTGGCTTTGGCACGGGGAAGACAAGGCCCAGGCAGGAGGGGAGGAGAGGCCGAAGGGGGGGAGGAGGGGAGGGACGCGAGCAGCGTTAGGGCGTGAGGCGCCTGTCGCTTGTACCACCGTAACGTAGGGAACCCGCCGCGCGGCTCGGCGCAGCCGGCTGTGAGTTACTGGCGTCCGGGGTCCACGGCGGCATGGCCCAGCGGTCAGCGGGGGTCACGCGAGGGGGTGTAGGCGAGGCCTGCGTGGGCCGTGTGGGAGGGCGGGGATGCGGGTCCCGCGGGTCAGAGCGGCAGCGCACGGGAGTCAGCTGTCGGATAGGACGAGCGAACGGCCTCCTCACCTGCACCTGCCCCACCACCCCAGTAACGGGACACTGACGCGTGGGCCAGGGGAGCGCGGTAAGAAAAGAATCGGACGGGACGGGGGTAGCTGGGAAGGAGGGAGTGCCTTTTTTTTTTCTCGCTAGCCGCGGGCGTGAGTCCACCTGGTGGGGCCCGGATGGCAGTGGCCTGCGAGAGAGACGTGCTGCTGCCGCTTCTAGAGAGTGGGCGGCGTCACCGTCGGCTTGGGGGTTTTTTAAATCGTTATTATTAGAGAATCTCCAAGAGAGTTGGTAAAATTGGGTCCAGGAGAGAGAAAATTATAGGTACCATAAAGTTGTCTTCTTCAACAGTGTTGCTAAACTAGGTACCTATAATTTATTCTCAAAGGAGTTTCACTCTCGATAAGCCATGCTAGGCGCGACGTGCAGGACCGGCGGCGTGACGGACGGCGGTGGCGGAGTTGCGCCAGCGACGGTGAGGACGGAGCTGCAGCGGGAAGTGGTGCACGAGGTGTTCCCGAGGCTGGCAAGATCACCTGAGGTCGTCGGTGGCGAGGAGGAGCAGTGACGGCGACGCTCCACGAGCTCCGGCGGCGGGGCTACATGAGGCGAGAGGGGAGCTGGTGAGGGTCGGCGGAGGTAGAGGACATGCGGGAACACGCGACGGCGCGAAGAACGGCACCGGAGGCTCACCGGAGGAGGAGATCGGCGCGGCGGCGGTGGATCTAATTTGGTGGCGGCGAGGAATCCGCAGCCGTCCGAGGGAGGCCGCGGTGGGAGCGCAGGCCTCCTCCATCACCTCCGTGCCGCCCTCCTCCTCCCGCGAATCGACGACGACAGGCGCCAGCATGCCGCTCCCCACGGCCAGCTCATGTGCTCGTCATGGGCGTGGCGGCGGCAGAGGCGGTGACGGCGGCGTTCGTGGATCCCAACACGGCGTGCGCGGCGCCGTGTGCTTCAAGAAGGAGACCGAGCTGGACAGCGCCGCCGCCACGTTGCTGCACTACTCCAGCCAGTAGTTGGAGCTGCCGCAGCTCGAGAGACCGTCGTCGCTGACAGCGTCAGGCGGGGCAAGAAGAAGGCGCGGGCCGACAAGATGGCCATGGACTAGAGGGCGCTCGACAAGTTGGGCCTTCCATGGCGGATCCGCCGGCCGGAGGCGGGAAGGGCGTCCGCGTCACTCGAAAGGAGGTAGGGAGGGCGGCGACGGCATTGGAGCGGCCGGCGCGGGAGCGGAAGAAGAAGCGGGGGAAAGAAAGGACAGACGGTTGGGCCTCCCGCGCGCGGATGGAAGAAATAGCAACTCAGGTTTGGGTTGGTATATTTGGGTCTCCATGGGTGGATTTTAGGTCCGGACCTAAAATAGCAACTCATATAGGTCCTCTGTTGGAGCTCGTTTTTTGGCTGTTTTTAGGTCCCGAGGTAGGTTTTAGGTATAGCAACCCAGTTTACCGACTCTCTCCGAGATGCTCTTAATCTCCCGCGTCTTGTCCACTTCGCGCAAGCGATTAGCGAAGCGTAGGCGTAATTAAGAAGCTTCCGTTGGCTCCTTCGACCGGTATCGCGTGTTTGAGCATCTTTGCTTCGACCGTTACCTTTGCTTCCTTCTGGGAGCAGAAGAGAACTGCAGACGACTTCGTACAGTATCTAATTATAAAGCCAGGCGACCCGGAAGGAAGTCAGCTTGGAATCCGATTTGCTGTACAGTAGTGCTTGTCTTGTTGACATGGAGTGGAATGCGTTAGCTTCTGTAGACAGGAAGATGAGACACGTTCAAACAGTGACCCGATTCGAGCGGTGTAGATTTAAATGGGCGCTTAGCCTGGCTGTTAATATATACAATTGCTGAGATGGCTACTTGGCATTTCACGAGTTTTCTCATAATTTAACAAAAAAACATGGGAACGAGAGAAAAGTACGTATGGTGCCGGCTACTTTGCGATCTCTCTCGTTCACATATTTTTTAAAAAAAAACTGGCGCGGATACATGCCGGTGTATATTATGTATCCCGACGTGTGGATCAGAATCAGATGTCAAAATCAGAGCATTGTCCTCGCCCAATCGCGTTGTAGAAATAACGTTCAGCATAATTCGCAACGTATTCACTCAGTCCAAGATAACGGAAGACAAAACATCCCATTGTTCCGTTCTTGGTCCAACGTTCTTGGTCCAAGAACGAAAAACAGCTTGCTATGAATCTCTACCTCTCTAATCTCTAATTATAAAGCAAGGATTGCTTCCACGGTACTGCTTCCGCGGTACGTCATAATTTTACAAAACCCCCTCTAACATTTATAAAATTCAACCCACCGTCCTTTTTTGAAATTCTGCCTTTGATACGTCGTCTACGTCAATTTTCATCTGTTGTTTTTTCCGTATCCGTATCCTATACGATGTCCAATAGAGCTCATGTACTACACGCTGGTTGACGCATGAGCAAAATAGAGACAGAGTTTCATATCTCTACTTCTCTACCTACCTAATTACAAAGCAAGGATTGTTTCTGCGGTACGTCGTAAATTTACAATAAAGACCATAACGTTTTATTAATTAACCCGCAGTCTTTTTATTAAATATTTTTTTCAAAAAAACCCAAACAGCCCCTACGTCTCTTCCCCAACAGCGTCGTCCGCGTCCCTGCGGCGTTGGAACGCCCGCCTCTTTCCCTCCACCGCGGTGCCCTGCCCGGCTGCCCCCCAGCGTTGTCCGCTTCTCCACCGCGGAGCCCGCCATCGCTTCCCCTCATTCCGCCACCCCAGCGATGTTCTCCAAAGACTCACGCAATGCAATTCCTCCTCTCCGCAGCCTCCGCACACAAGCGGAAGAAACACGCCCATCCGTCCGCCCGCCGCCGATGATCGCACATCGCCGCAGTTCCTGCCCCCTCTTGTGCGCCCAGCCCTCACTCCTCGGTCGTCACCACCGCCGTAAGATCACCGCCGCCGCCGCCTGACAGAAAGCGCTGGTACGCCCGAGAGAAAGTGCCGTACTCACAACCCCACCTCCGGTCGTCGACGTCTCCGTCGAAGGCCCAGAGACACAACACCATCGCCACGTCCTTCTATGACCCGAACTCATCCCCCAAGAACACCATCGCCAGCACCAAATCTCTACACGAAGCATCCGGAAAATTCTACTGCCACGTAGAATACAAAAATTTGAACTGCAATATTTTCCCTCCCTCCATCGGTCATGGATTGGTGGGCACTGACGGAAGGAAGCATCGATTACGTGATTTTTTTTCCAGCTGCTGTTTTTTACTGAATAGTGGGTCCCATATTAGTTATTGTAAACTAGAATTGCATTCTTTCATGGACAACTTTTAAACTTTAGAATTGCATTTTTTTCTGGACGGAGGGAGTACTTTCAGATTCACCCAATGGATTTGGCATGTCTTTTATTTTTGCTTAAATAATATAACATGAAGCACCAACAAATTGGTTGATTATAATGAAGCAAATTAATTGTGGCACATGTTATTCAGATGAGGTGCAACAAAGTTAGCACCAGAATTATAGTCACCAATATGTTACAATCTGATCACCGTAAAATCAGTAGTAGGAAATATACCAAGGTAATGAATCGAAGGCCAGTTTGCTTTGAAGGCTTATTTTTTTACCAATCATGATTACTGAGCTTGTTCCTTTCAGTAAGTTGTTTAAGTGATTGCCAACTCTGGGAATAAAATGCTTAAAAAATGGTAGTTTGCCCGGTTTGTTCTCCCAGTGATGTGAATCTTTAGTTTGCCTCCCAGCAATCTTGATCTATAATCATCATTTTTTATCAGTTCAAATTGTTGGACCCACTATGTTTTAATGTTCATTAGTTAGTTGTTTTTGCTAGACAAGATTTGAGGAACTCATAAGTTGTGAAAACTAATTTTGTTTGTTTCTGGGGATACATACCCTTTTAGGAATGGAAAATACTCAAATACTCCCTCCATCCATGTTTGATATACGTATTAGGGAAGAAAAGAAGTCCAAAATTGATATGTGTAATTGTTGTTGGAGTCTGTTGTAGGATCTAGGATTACCGACTAGAGGGGGTGAATAGGCGGTTTCAAAACTTCAAGCACAACACTAGGGAAATTTAATTTGAATCACAATAAGGATTAAATCTCTAGCTATTTCTATGCCTATGTTGATTGTTTTGCAACCTAGGATGACAAAATATAGTTCAAGCTCTATGAAATAAACTTGCTCAAGGTAAGTAAACAAACTAAATAAGCAAGCTACAAGCACAATGAGACACAAGAACTTATCCCGTGGTACCGATGACTTGCCGGTCACCCCTAATCCACGTTGAGATGGATTCAATGTTCAACCGCTCCTCTATCAAGTCTCCACTTGATGTATGAGCCGGCTAGAACCAAAAAACCGCTCCAAATCTCTTTTCACTAGAGTTGCCCTTCACCACTCCGGTGAGGTGAGCACAAGACCTCTCACACCAAATTTCCAAGGCCACTCCACAATCTTCTTGAAGTGCTCAAGGAACCACGAGCTCCAAGCCGTCTAGGAGGCGGCAACCTCCAAGAGTAACAAATCAATGACCTTGCTTGAAGACTCCCTAGTGCCACAAAGCTCAAACTCTTGATGCAAAGCACTAGGATGCTCTCAATCTCACAAAGATGCAACCACTAAGCCAAGTGAGTGAGAGAGAGTGGGGAATGCTCAAATATGTCAAGGAAGCTTTCAAATGAGCCAAGAGAGCCTTCCCAACCCCGGGGGCGGAGTATATATACTCACCCCCTCGAAATCTAGCCGTTACGTTCAAAACAGGGCAATGGCGGACAGTCCGCCTCACACATGGCGGACAGTCCGCCCTTCAAATCCAACGGCTAGAACGTGTGTCAGAGTGTGTCAGAGAGAGCCGTTGGGGACTGGCGGACAGTCCGCCAAGGCAAAATTTCCACGACTAGTTTTGCCTGCGGACAGTGCGCCTCACAAAAGTGCTCTAGATCGCTCGGAAACGCTTCTGTGTGAACTGTCCGCCAAAACAGTCCGCCTCACAAAAACATTACTGCGGACAGTCCGCCAGTAATGGACGGACTATCTGCCTCTCATTTTTCAGCCGAGCAGGATTCATACTTAGACAGACACAGCGCGCGGAAAAAGCCTGCGGACAGTCCGCCGCCTTGGTCGCAAACTGTCCGGGACCCCCAGACAGTCCGCCAACTGGCCAGGCGAACGGTCCGCCAGGACGCAGTCGGCACTACACAAGTTAGTTTTTCACTTCTTGTTTTACCCACTTTCTCAACTAAGAAAAAAACCTCATGCAAGCAAGCAATTGTTTGAGCAAAGTGGCACTATGGACTCATCAAGCCAAAGACATTGATCCCTCTTGATAGTATGGCTATCTTGCCTATAATCCGGTCAAAGATTCATCCACTAAACACCACTTAACCGGTAAAATAAAACACCCTATCTTATACCTTTGCCTTGAGCTCTTTTCAATCCTTCTCATGTACACCATGATCATAACATACCGCAAGGGCTCATCCAATCTCATGAACTAACCTTTTCTCATATCTCAATGAAATTGTTAGTCCATTATAATTGTCATTAATTACCAAAACATATATTAAATGCCTAGATGATTTCAATCTCCCCCTTTTTGGTAATTGATGACAACCATTTCAAGAAGTGATATGAGATAGGTTTTGAGTTTTAAAGTTACTTACTCCCTTTATATAGAATCCAAAGAATAGGTAGGGTGAATAACTTCAAAAACCCGAAAGATAGGAAAACTCCCCCTACATATGTGCATAGAACTTTTGTATTTGACTTTGCACACATTATTGAATAGAAGTTTTGGCGGAATTTCCCCTACAAAGGTGAAGAGAAGAGGCAACAAAAACATAGATATATCCAACAAGCTCAAATGGAGAAGAATTAGCCTCAAATTTTCACAAGAGCTAGAACATACTATGAGTAAAACAATGAGCATAACATAGTTCATCACAAGCAATCATTCATATAGGTTCTAGTTCAACAAGCAAGCACACATAGAGAGGTTTGACAATTATTACAAGCCAAAGTTCATGCAATGCCATAAAATAAATATGCAAATGCAAATGTTCATCCATGACCATGATTCATCCACTCCTACTAGCCCATCACTTCTTCAAATTTCTCTCCCCCGTTGTCACCAATTTACCCAAAAAGGGCCCTAGTCCTGCTGAGGCGGTGGAGGAGGCCGAGGATAGATGTTATAGAAATGGTCACTGAAATCTGTGAAGCTGGTGTTGACAGTATCAAATGAGCTCTCAAGTTGTGTCTGACGATCAAAAAGCTGTTGATTCCTAGTCATGAGCTCTTGTTCAGTGATGTTCATAGTGTCAAGACGAGTACTGAGAGCATCAAATTGCTGCTGAAACCCATACTGCATGTTCTGAAAGTTGGTGTTCATTTGCTGCCCATATGCCTCAAAGTGGTTGGCAAACCCCAGCTGCATCTGCTGAAACTGAGTACTCATGGACTGCTGCATGGTGGTAAAGTAAGGATCAAAGTAGCCCGGTGGAGGTACCCAATGTGGTGGAATCTGTGGCTGAGCTGCTGGAGGTGGAGGTGGTGGCATAGCTTGTGCATCAGCATCCTCAGCTTCTTCTTCATCACCATGTGGATCTCCCCATTCTTCATGTGCATCCTCAGGCAAGTACTCAGTCAACGCCTGCTCAAGAAAGTTCCTGTCATTTTTGAAAGGCCTGTATAGGGTATGCTTCTCATTGCAAGGCCCCCTAAACTTGGTCTTTTCAAGGATGAGTAACATGATATATGGAGCAAAGTAAAGATTGATCTCAAAGTTTGTCTTCTTGTCCATAATTTGACCCATGATTAAGTTTACCACATCAATCTTATCACCGGCCATCACATGCTTCACAAAGTTTCTATGCCACCCAACAAATGCCTCTCTATATCCACTCTTCGGGAGAACCGTGGCTTTGGCAATCTTGAGAAGAACAGCAGGATGATGCCTAAGACCGGTTATCCTCTCAAACACCCTGTCAATGTGTGTCCTGTGCGGCTCATAGAATTGGGTAATTTCATCAACTAGCAGTGGATTTTCATCATCAAGAATGTCATAGGTGGGATCACTAGTGAGGAATGCATAATCCAACTTATTTGCTGCGGCAAACTCAGCAAATGTAGCTTCATATTTTCTTTTTCCGGTCATCCACACAAGTGTCTTCTCAATCATATTCACCTCAACTGTGGCATAGAATTTCCTGATGACTTTATTATCCCAATCACATTTGTGCTCAAAAAATTCAGTCAATCCTATAGCCTCAAAAGTTGGCACTAAGCCACTCATGACATCTTTTTCACCCATGTAATAGAGATCAATCATCTAATGTTTGAACACTACCTTGTTGAGCATGTGACCATAGAAGACCTCTTGTTGAACTTGTGTGTGAAAGAACAAATCATGGGTGTCTCGCTCAAGTTCATATTGGTTGCCAGCCCGATCCCTTCTATAGTTAGTAGGATTCCAATTCCTACTACCTCTGTTTGCATTCACATCCACCAACTCATCCTCACTTTCCTCATCCTCCATCTCTGTCCCAGCATGCGATTGTTCCTCTTCACTTAGTTGATAGTCTTCATCACTGTCAGAGGGTTGTTGCCTTAACCTCTTTGAAGTTCTTTTCTTTCCTCTTCCTCCTCTTGAGTCACCGACACTGTCAAAATAACCCAGTAGCAGTGAGCAACAAACAATACATGAGCAATGAAAGCATCCTCAAGAAAGGCAACTGCAGCTGTCAGGTCTGACAGAGTACCCACGGATAGTCCGTCATCAGGATGGCGGAGAGTCCGCCGCATAACGGACAGTCCGCCATCAGGAGGCGGACAGTCCGCCGGTACTGTTTAGGTGACGAACAGCTACAGGAACCGCCCAACAATCCATGAATCGATCTCCATATTTATCCAATGAAAATCAACCAAATCACTAGCATGTATTCCTTTTGACTATATCAACATAATCCCAAAGTCATTTGCATGAATCCATGGACGAAATCGAGATCCCATATCAAACCCTAACCATGCCCTATGAGTGAAATCCAAGAAAACCAATGGAGAAATCAATGAAATACCGAGAGGACATGATGGAGAGAGTCGCGGAGTGTCCGGGAACGAGCTTCGGATGGTCCGGCGAAGCACCAAGTTCTCCCCCTCAATGAGAGCTTCTTCCTTGATGTAGATGGGAGAGAGAGAACAAGAGGAGGCTGCCTTGAATCGAATAGGGGCGACACCCCTTCTTTTTCCCCCTTTACTGCCACGGCCGGGCGGGTCCACCTGCGCCCGACGCGCGCGGACAGTCTGCCGGTTGTGCCGCGGACAGTCCGCCGGTTGTGCCGTGGACAGTCCGCCACTGCCTTCTGTTTTCTGTTGCTGTTATACTGACTGCGGACTGTCTGCCATTCTTTCTCTGGACTGTCCGGGACCCCCGGACTGTCCGCCTGTCACAGAAAACTTGACCCGAGATGCTTTTCTTTGATGTTCTTTTGAATTTTCTTCCAATATTTCTGCTCATAGACACTCTTTATGAGATCTTTGTTGCTTTGGAATGCTTGTAGCCAATATTTATAGTGATATGAACCAATAATCATGGATGAATATGCAAGAATTATAATGCAACAAAAATAGGAAGAAAAAAATGAATAAAGTTGGTTAGATGACATGCAAGATGCACAAGTCACATGTCCTAAACTCAAGCCACATTTGAGATGTCAATGACATTTAGCTCATTTCTCAATTTGCAAAACCTTGATTCATCCAAAGGCTTAGTGAATATATCCGCCAATTGATCATTTGTGCTTACTCCATCAATCTTGACATCACCCTTGCTCACATGGTCCCTAAGAAAATGATGTCGAATATCAATGTGCTTGGTTCTAGAATGTTGAACCGGATTGTTGGCAATCTTAATAGCACTTTCATTATCACATAAGAGAGGAATACCATTGAATTTCACGCCATAATCAAGAAGTGTTTGCTTCATCCATAACAATTGAGCACAACAACTTCCCGCCGAGATATATTCCGCTTCGGCGGTAGAAAGAGCCACGGAATTTTGCTTCTTTGAAGACCATGAAACTAGAGAGCACCCAAGAAGTTGACAACTACCGGAGGTGCTCTTCCTATCAACTTTGCAACCGGCATAATAGGAGTCTGAATAACCAACTAACTCAAATTGAGCACCCTTTGGATACCAAAGACCAATATTAGGAGTGAACTTCAAATATCTTAAAATCCTCTTAACGGCGGTCAAATGACATTCTCTAGGTGCGGCTTGGAATCTAGCACACATGCACACACTAAACATTATATCGGGCCTAGATGCGGTAAGATAAAGCAAACTACCAATCATAGACCTATAAAGCTTAGTATCAACCGGTTTACCTCCCTCATCAAGATCAAGATGTCCATTTGTAGCCATAGGTGTCTTGATGGGTTTAGCATCCTCCATACCAAATTTCTTCAAGATATCTCTCACATATTTAGATTGGCAAATGAACGTGCCTTCCTTCATTTGTTTGATTTGAAGACCAAGGAAATAGCTCAATTCACCAATCATAGACATTTCAAATTCTTTTGACATCATTTTACCAAATTCTTCACAATAAGCTTCATTTGTAGACCCAAAGATGATATCATCAACATAGATTTGATAAATAAATACGTCATTTCCAATTTTCTTAGTGAACAAGGTAGTATCAACCTTTCCAATTTTGAATCCCTTTGAGATAAGAAAATTTCTAAGCCTCTCATACCAAGCACGAGGTGCTTGCTTCAAACCATAGAGAGCTTTAGAGAGTTTAAAAACATGGTTAGACAACTTAGGATCTTCAAAACCGGGTGTTTGTTCAACATAGACTAGTTCACTAATTTCACCATTTAAGAAAGCACTTTTAACATCCATTTGATAAAGCTTTATATTGTGAGAACAAGCATAAGCTAATAAAATTCTAATTGCTTCAAGTCTAGCTACGGGAGCAAAGGTTTCATCAAAATCCAAACCTTCGACTTGAGTGTACCCTTGAGCAACCAATCTTGCCTTGTTTCTCACCACAATACCATCTTCATTTTCCTTGTTGCGAAAGACCCATTTGGTGCCAATGACATTGTAATTCTTGGGTCTTTCCACCAACTCCCAAACCTTGTTCCGGGTGAAATTATTCAATTCTTCTTGCATAGCCATCATCCAATCTGGATCAATAAGTGCTTCATTTATACGTATAGGTTCAAGAGAAGATACAAAAGAATAATGTTGACAAAATGAAGCAACACGAGATCGAGTTTGAACACCCTTACTAATGTCACCCACAATTTGATCAATGGGGTGATCTTTGGCAACTTGGTCATGAATTCTTGGTTGAGTAACTTGATCTTGAGAAGATGTGGACGATGATGTGATAGAGATCACTTGCTCATCTTCTTGAGGAGAATCACTTGAACTTGCATTATCAATCACTTGGTTTTGAGAAGATGAAGCAATTTCTTGAGTACAAACAATATGTCTCTCATCATCATCATCATCTTCTTCTTCTTCTTCTCTTGGTCGAATATCACCAATATCCATGTTCTTCATGGCTTCTCTCAAACTATCACCTTTCACATCATCCAAGTTGTCTTTCTCATCTTGTGACCCATTCGTTTCATCAAATTGAACATCATAAGCTTCTTCAACAAATCCTTTTGATTTATTGTAAACTCTATAGGCCTTGCTACAGGATGAATAACCAAGAAAGAATCCCTCATCACACTTGCTTTGAAACTTGGATAACCGAGAGCCTTTCCTCAAGATATAGCATTTACAACCAAAAACCCAAAAATATGAAATATTTGGCTTTCTTCCAACAAGTAGCTCATAAGGGGTCTTGTTGAAAAAACCATGACAATATAGCCGATTTGATGAATGACACGCGGTGTTGATAGCTTCGGCCCAAAATGAATCCGAAACATTATACTCGGTTAGCATTGATCTTGCCATTTCTATCAATGTTCTATTCTTTCTCTCAACCAACCCATTTTGCTCCGGTGTATATGTGGTTGAGAATTCATGTTTGATCCCTTTCTCATTGCAAAACTCTTCCACACGAGTGTTCTTGAATTCACTACCATTATCACTTCTAACTTTCTTCAATTTGAGCTCAAATTCATTTTCGGCCCTAATAACAAAGTTCTTGAAGTGATCATATGTATCGGCTTTATCATGTAGAAAGAACACCCATGTAAATCTTGAGAAATCGTCCACTATCACAAGACAATAATTATTGCCACCAATGCTTCTATAAGTTGTAGGCCCAAATAAATCCATATGCAATAGTTCAAAGATTCTTGTAGTGGACATAACACTCTTAGTTGGATGAGAATTTGCAACTTGCTTTCCGGCTTGACAAGAGCTACATAACTTGTCCTTTTCAAATTTCACATCTTTTAAGCCAAGAACTAGATCATGCTTGATTAATCTATTAAGTTGCCTCATTCCAACATGACCTAACCTCCTATGCCATAACCAACCCATGGAGGCTTTTGAAAATAAACATGTTGATAGATTTGCCTCATTAGAAGAGAAATCCACTAGATATGGGCTATCATGTCGAAATCCTTTAAAGATTGTTTCCTTTTCACCAAGAGAGGTTACTACAAAGTCATTGCTAGTAAAAGAACATCTATATCCATTATCACAAAGTTGAGCAATAGATAGTAGACTGAAATTTAGGGAATCAACTAGCAAAACATTGGAGAGTTTATAATCTTGAGAGATAGAAATGTCACCAATGCCTTGTACACCTCCTTTGCTATCATCACCAAAGGTAATATTATCAAAGTCGGAGATATCTTCATCAAGACATGAGAATATTTTCTTTTCACCGGTCATGTGATTTGTGCAACCGCTATCAATCACCCAATGTCTTCCTCCGGCTTTATAATTTACCTACACAAGAGAATCACTTCCTCTTAGGTACCCAACTCTTGGGTCCTTCAATGTTAGTGATCATAGCTTTAGGCACCCAAATAGATTTTAGCCTAGTGCTATCCATAGAACGACCAACAAACTTGGCACACACAACACCCTTTGAATCTTTCTTAAGAATGTAAGATGGATCAAAGGATACGGTCTTCTTGCTCTTGCACTTGTGATTCACATCTACCTTTGTCTTGCAAATGTGACATTTCTTGAATTTAGCTTCTTCTTGCAATGTCACACTTGATGGCACATAAGTGGTCTTTTTGCGAATGAAAGCCGACTTTCCTTGCTTAGGCAAATAACCAAGACCATTCTTGTTCAATGTGAATTTTTGACTTGTCCAACAATGATTAAACTTGACTTGACTTCCAAACCATTTGGAAAGATCCTTGGACAAACACTCCACTTCTTTCTTCAAAGATTCATTTTCCAATAATAAACGAGATGCATCACTTGAATCTTTCTGACTAGTGCAAGAGCTTGTACTTGTGCTACAAGAAGTGTTAGTCGAACAAGACAAGCAAGCATTACATTTATCATTGTTAACAACAAGTTTTTCTTTGGCCTCTTGCGCAAGAAGTGAGTTGTGAGCTTCCTTAAGTTCCTCATGCTTTCCCTTTAGAATTCCCAATGAAGTGTTGAGAGTATTATGGGAATTCTTTAGGTTGGCATGGGAGATCTTTAGCTTCCTCATAGGATTTTTGAATTGAAATGTTTTTCAATTCCAAATCCTTCAACTTTTCCTTTTCCTTGCGCAATTTGTCATCGGATTTTATAACTAGATTAGAAAGATATTCATATGACATAACACTATCACCATCATCATCATCACAATCACTATCACTATCATCTTCATCCATTGTTACCTTTGAAGTACTTTTTGCCATGAGGCAATGGGGCTTGGAGAAGAGTGATGGAGCTTCTTTGATGGCAATCCCGGCAAGACTTTTTGATGGCTTGTTGTCATCATCTTCATCATCATCGCTTGCATCGGAATCCCACTCAAGAAAGTAAGCTTGCCCATTTTTCTCCTTCTTGTAATACTTCTTCCTCTTGTGATCATTTTTCTTATTCTTGTTCTTGCCAAACTTGTCTTCTTTCTTGTTTGGACAATTGATTGATATATGTCCCTTTTCACCACAAGAGAAGCAATCTTTGTCTTCAAATGGATTCTTCTTTGAGAATTGATTTTTCTTCCCAAATTTCTTCTTCTCAAGAATTCTTTTAAGCCCTTTAACAATGAGAGCCATCTCCTCATCCGAATCATCTTCCTTTCCTTCATGATCTTCTTCTTCTAAAATTGCTTTGGCCTTGAGTGCAATATTTTTCTTTTCTTCACAAGTTGATTGACCATGAGCTTCCCTTTGAGATTGCTTGAAAATGTCATGTGTGAGTACTTCACCAAGCACCTCCGTAGGAGTGTATTTCTTCAAGTCTTCTCTCACTAGCATGGTGACAATTGTCTCATATTTCTCCGGGAGACTTCTAAGAAATTTTCGAGAGAAATCTAGATCCGGCACATCATAATCAAGACATTTTAGCTCATTCACAATCTCATTCAACCGATTGAACATGGATGGAATGTCTTCATCCTTCTTCATAGTAAACTCATTTAATTTTCCTTGTAGTACATAGAGCTTGGCTTCTTTAACCGAGGATGTTGCCTCAAAGATTTCCGCTAGCTTGTTCCACACATCCTTTGCAACTCTAATGCCCTTTACACGGTTGAATTGATCACGAAATAGACCCTCATACAAAATGCACAATGCCACCTCATTAAGGTCCTCATTCTCAAGATCTTTTTCGGTCTTGTGATCTTTGTCTAGGATGACAAACCCGTCCTCAACAATTTCCCAAATTTTTCTTCCGGACGTCCTTAGATAGGTTGTCATCCTAGTTTTCCAATAATCATAGTCTTCCCCATCAAAGTAAGGAACCTTCCTTTGCTTCATTTTACTTTCTCTAGCCATTTTAATCCAACTCCGGGATGATTAAATCCTTGATAAGGGAGTACTTAGCTCTGGTACCACTTGTAGGATCTAGGATTACCGAATAGAGGGGGGGTGAATAGGCGGTTTCAAAACTTCAAGCACAACACTAGGGAAATTTATTGAATCACAATAAGGATTAAATCTCTAGCTATTTCTATGCCTATGTTGATTGTTTTGCAACCTAGGATGACAAAATATAGTTCAAGCTCTATGAAATAAACTTGCTCAAGGTAAGTAAACAAACTAAATAAGCAAGCTACAAGCACAATGAGACACAAGAACTTATCCCGTGGTACCGATGACTTGCCGGTCACCCCTAATCCACGTTGAGATGGATTCAATGTTCAACCGCTCCTCTATCAAGTCTCCACTTGATGTATGAGCCGGCTAGAACCAAAAAACCGCTCCAAATCTCTTTTCACTAGAGTTGCCCTTCACCACTCCGGTGAGGTGAGCACAAGACCTCTCACACCAAATTTCCAAGGCCACTCCACAATCTTCTTGAAGTGCTCAAGGAACCACGAGCTCCAAGCCGTCTAGGAGGCGGCAACCTCCAAGAGTAACAAATCAATGACCTTGCTTGAAGACTCCCTAGTGCCACAAAGCTCAAACTCTTGATGCAAAGCACTAGGATGCTCTCAATCTCACAAAGATGCAACCACTAAGCCAAGTGAGTGAGAGAGAGTGGGGAATGCTCAAATATGTCAAGGAAGCTTTCAAATGAGCCAAGAGAGCCTTCCCAACCCCGGGGGCGGAGTATATATACTCACCCCCTCGAAATCTAGCCGTTACGTTCAAAACAGGGCAATGGCGGACAGTCCGCCTCACACATGGCGGACAGTCCGCCCTTCAAATCCAACGGCTAGAACGTGTGTCAGAGTGTGTCAGAGAGAGCCGTTGGGGACTGGCGGACAGTCCGCCAAGGCAAAATTTCCACGACTAGTTTTGCCTGCGGACAGTGCGCCTCACAAAAGTGCTCTAGATCGCTCGGAAACGCTTCTGTGTGAACTGTCCGCCAAAACAGTCCGCCTCACAAAAACATTACTGCGGACAGTCCGCCAGTGGCGGACGGACTGTCCGCCTCTCATTTTTGAGCCGAGCAGGATTCATACTTAGACAGACACAGCGCGCGGAAAAAGCCTGCGGACAGTCCGCCGCCTTGGTCGCAGACTGTCCGGGACCCCAGACAGTCCGCCAACTGGCCAGGCGGACGGTCCGTCAGGACGCAGTCAGCACTACACAAGTTAGTTTTTCACTTCTTGTTTTACCCACTTTCTCAACTAAGAAAAAACCTCATGCAAGCAAGCAATTGTTTGAGCAAAGTGGCACTATGGACTCATCAAGCCAAAGACATTGATCTCTCTTGATAGTACGGCTATCTTGCCTATAATCCGGTCAAAGATTCATCCACTAAACACCGCTTGACCGGTAAAATAAAACACCCTATCTTATACCTTTGCCTTGAGCTCTTTTCAATCCTTCTCATGTACACCATGATCATAACATACCGCAAGGGCTCATCCAATCCCATGAACTAACCTATTCTCATATCTCAATGAAATTGTTAGTCCATTATAATTGTCATTAATTATCAAAAGATAAATTAAGGGCCTAGATGCTTTCATCTGTTCCGCTTGAACTGATTGGGCATGTCTGTTTGGTACTCGTATCAATGCATAGCCAATCAGCTTTTGCATATTGGGAGGGATTAATTTCTCCTTGGTCTCTGTGTTGCTCACTTATATGCATATCAAAGATGGACGGAGGGAGTAATGAAAAACACTATTGCGGAATATGTAAATAGGTTATGTTGTACTATCTGATTAATAAGTAAATTTTATCTAAGATTAATTGTCTTGTGTCAATCCCATGATATCTAGGATTTTTTTTGTCTATAAATATAATATAATTTTATTTTAATATGATTTAAATCGGTAGCAACGCACGGGTATTTTTGCTAGTTAGCTAAAAAAGCTTGCTACGATCTGAGGTACTGTACGGGCCTACAGTACGTCTACGTATCACGGACTCAGTCACGGGTCGGGTCGCTGTATTTAAACGTGAACTCTAGTCGATGTCAAAGGCCCACCAACCTGAACCCAAAATCCCTGGCCCACTGCCTCACTCACAGCCAGCCCAACGAGCTAAAACGTACAGCCATGGCCCACACCAGAAAAGGCCCAGTTCAGCAACCCCTCATCCCCCGTCTCCTTCCCCCATCCTGCCATCCATCTCGTGCTGATGCCGCAACAAACAAACTAACCACCACCACACGAACTGCTCCTCCTCACACCCTGCTAAACCCCCTCTCACCCCCACCGCCACTTGCCAGCCACCACTCCGCATCGCTCTCCGCCGGCTTCCCACTCCCGGGACGTTCCGGAACCTTCCGGATTGTGGAGGGATCGTCCTCGGCGTCGGTGGGGTGGGGTGTGATGGAGGTCAGGGGGCTGGGGCAGCTCCTGGCGGCGCTAGCAGCGGCGCTCTTCGTCCGCGCCATCGCTGCGCCCGGGCCCGCCCTCCTCCCGCCGGCGGAGGACACGGAGGACGACGAGACCGACGCGGAGGCCGGTGGGGAAGGAGGCGGCGGCGGCGTGCCGCCCGTGACCATCCGCTGGGCCCGCATCACGTGCGCACTGAAGAACAAGCGCGGGGAAGTGGTGAGTCAATACTCAATACCGCCGCCATGGCACCCACCATCTCGCCGCAGCCGCGCGCACGAAACCCTCGCATTGGCCTCTATCGTCCTCTCGTTTGGTTTTCAGTTTAGTGATAGTGCCACCAGTGAAGAGCCAAGTGTACTCTAGTGATTGGTTGGCTGGGGGCGTTGACTCGTTGACCATCGCTCGGTTGCTTATTTGGCGACTTGCTATAGAGCAAATCCCATGAGTATCTTAAGTATAAGTAGATCATTGCATTCTACTATATGATCATGACATGTTGTGCATTTGTCAATTGCCAGGCAAGGTTTCTGTTGTCAAATGTGTCCGGGGAGGCGAAACCAGGGAGGCTGTTAGCACTGATGGGGCCATCTGGGTCTGGCAAAACAACTCTGCTCAATGTGCTAGCAGGGCAGCTCACAGCATCGCCTTCCCTGCATCTCTCGGGGTTTCTTTATGTCAACGGTCGGCCTATCTCAAAGGGCGGTTACAAGTAAGTTATATTCATGCAGTTGGGGCCTTATTTATGCTCTTGTTCATGGAAAAGGACTGATGATTGTTCGCTTGTGAAGGATTGCTTTCGTGCGGCAGGAGGACCTGTTCTTCTCGCAGCTTACTGTGAGGGAGACGCTCTCGCTTGCTGCTGAACTCCAGCTTCCTGACACATGGGCTCCTGATAGGAAGGAGCGCTATGTAAATGATCTTTTGTTTCGTCTGGGATTGGTGAGTGTTGCCATTTTGGTTAATGTTTCAACGAATTGAAGCAGACAGTTTTGAGAACAGTAGTAATGGTTGGATTCTTGAATAGGTCAATTGTGCTGATTCAATTGTTGGTGATGCGAAAGTTCGCGGTATAAGTGGGGGTGAGAAGAAGCGCCTCGCACTCGCATGTGAACTAATTGCTAGCCCTTCAGTCGTCTTTGCAGATGAACCAACTACAGGTGTTTTACCTGATTTACTTTTTCCTTTCGAACTTTAACTAGTCTTCTCTTCATTACGTATAACTGTCACTGTGGCTTAAATTTAGACCTGAAACTTTTTGCATGTATCTATATGTTCTATATATTTTTATCACATATCACGAATCCAACAATGCCTGTAACATATATGTAAATAAATTGTCGATATTATAAAAAAACATTTATCTTGAAGATATTCTAAATGTGTAGCTGTGAAGTTTAAGGATCTTCACTTATTCCAGTGTTTGCATCATCTTTTTGTTATCATTCAGAGTTCCTTTTTTCCTCTCACGCCATGTTGAGACATGGCAACTCACTCCTACTGTTGAATGCTCTACAGCCTTGCTGTTTGTATATCCATGGGAACTAGCATGAAATTTTAAAATTCCACTGTAAATATTAATCATAAAAAACTGTTTGGCCATCTGACAAGATGGAAATGCTAAATATGAAATTATAAATTTTTGCATGTTTGTGATTTGCCTTTTAGGCCTTGATGCCTTCCAAGCGGAGAAGGTCATGGAGACTCTTAGACAGCTTGCTGAGGATGGGCACACTGTTATATGCTCTATACATCAGCCAAGAGGTTCAGTGTATAGCAAATTTGATGACATTGTACTACTGTCGGAGGGAGAAGTTGTATACATGGGACCTGCAAAAGAAGAGCCTCTAACATACTTTGCATCATTAGGGTTGTTATGCTACATCTTTCCCATTCATTCTGTTCTTTTCTTGATGTTTTCTTAAGTATGTAGTTATCATGATTTCTGCTTGAATTGAATGTTTGCCTGCATATTTTTGTTTGTGCTCACTTTTTTGCTTGCCTGATCATGCATAATAAATAATTCAATTATGATCCTTAATAGTGAACAGGTACTCCACTCAAATCTATTTTATTTTGAATATAAGAAACCAATATACTGGGCACCATCATGTGCATTTTCAATGTTTGCATTTGCTCAAAACTAATTACCTGAGTCACTGACTACTAGTCATAACTTGAATTTCCATACTTTATCAGGTATCAGTGTCCAGATCATATGAACCCTGCCGAGTTCTTGGCTGATCTCATTTCTGTTGATTATGGCTCTGCTGAAAGTGTACAGACATCGCAAAAAAGGATTGCGAACCTCATTGATGAGTTTTCTAATAAAGCTATGGCCACTGAAGGTAGTGATTCAATTGCAAAACAGGAGGAATCTGAATTTTCTGCCAAACTTGTTGGGAAGTCTACTATGAAGCAAAGGCTTGGTTGGTGGAGGCAATTTCGTTTGCTTTTTAAGCGAGCATGGATGCAGGTTCATCTCAATAAATCAATCTCTTTTCATTGTGTTTCCCAGCTTCACCCATTTACGTTGATTATTTTCTTTTTCCACTGTTACCTTGACACAAATAGACACTTTCACCTTTTTGTGTGAAGGTTTTTAGGTACTTAAAAAGGCTAGTTGCTCCAAATATTACCCCACCATTTTCACATTTGCTTTTCGTCTAAGTATTTCAAATTTGTAGATTACCGATTCAGAACTTTCAGGTTTAGCATGACTTGAGTTGACCATGATTTCATATCCTGTACCTCAAATATCTGTAACATCCACCTTTTTTTGATAATTTAACATCCACATGTTACCTAATTCTGATCTTTATGAAATACAGTTTATTGTTCATATGAAATAAATGGGACAGGAAACCCATGATAATAATGTGATTGGAGAAGCATTAATGTTCAAAAGTTGAAATCTCTTGCATAGGTATAAGGTATTTTAGGACAGTTGAATGCACATATTAAGATGAAGCCTGAGTATCTCCTGTCATCAGTTGCTTCTTATTATAATGTATAGGGCCTTTTGTGTTCAGGCTTTTCGTGATGGACCAACAAACAAAGTGAGAGCACGAATGTCTGTTGCTTCAGCAGTTATATTTGGATCAGTGTTCTGGCGAATGGGTAAATCTCAAACATCCATACAAGACAGGATGGGACTACTTCAGGTAGAGTATTACGAAACTTTGATGGCTTCTTGAGTTAAATCACTGTTTGTACATATTTTGCATTCAGGATATATGTAATATACTGGTTTTCTTCTAGGATTTGGCTTTTCATATGATTGTTTCAATTGTATCTTCAAGAAATTGTTCTTTAAATATTATCAGAACATTTCTCGAGTTTGATCTTTCTAATATATTTGAATTAAGGTGGCTGCCATAAACACAGCAATGGCTGCACTGACAAAGACTGTGGGAGTTTTCCCAAAAGAACGGACTATAGTTGACAGAGAACGTGCAAAAGGTTCCTATGCACTTGGACCATATCTTTCATCCAAATTGTTGGCCGAGATTCCTATTGGAGCAGCATTTCCATTGATATTTGGATCGATTCTTTATCCAATGGCTAAACTTCATCCTACATTTTCTAGGTCAGTGTAATTTTTTATCTTATTTGTCAATGCTCAGAAGCGTCATGTTATGCATATTTATCACAGTTTTGCCTATGATTATCTAAAGAATATTTCACATTCTGTATCAGATTTGCCAAATTCTGTGGTATTGTGACTGCAGAGTCATTTGCTGCATCTGCGATGGGCCTTACTGTTGGAGCAATGGCTCCTACAACTGAAGCTGCAATGGCTCTTGGACCATCCCTTATGACAGTGTTTATTGTATTTGGAGGATACTATGTTAACCCTGACAATACTCCAGTCATATTTCGCTGGATCCCAAAAATATCGCTCATTAGATGGTATTCTTCATTTCTTCTTCTTGTTATATCTAGTTGGATCTAGCTTAGTGAGCATACCTAACAACTGGATGGTATTCTTTTGTGATTAATTTTCAGGGCCTTTCAAGGGCTTTCCATTAATGAGTTCAAGGGTCTGCAATTTGAGCAACAACATTCCTATGACATTCAAACTGGTGAACAGGTATTGATTATTCGCCAGAAACACATTTCTTACCCTAACCAAAAAGAAACTTGATTAAATGCAAGGGGAAATTACTTAGCTTCAAAATTTGTAATGTATACTAAAGAAAATGGCTCATATGATTCGTTATCCATGGATAGAATTGTTGTGGGTATTTGTTAACATGATAACTGTAAATGATAATGTTTGTTTGCTTATTATGGGAAATAATACTGTATATTGGTCAATCTACCATCTTCTATAAACATATTTATACTGGAGAAAATATTCTAGTTTTAATACATTTCTTCTATGTGGCAGGCCCTGGAGAGGTTTTCACTAGGAGGAATTCGAATTGAAGACACCCTAGTTGCACAGGGTAGGATTCTGATGTTCTGGTACTGGTCAACCTACCTTCTTCTGAAGAAAAACAGACCAAAGTATCAGCAACTCCTGCCCCCATTGGAAGAAGATCAAAATAAGCAGCAGGTGGAATAAGTGTTTCATCAGAGACTTGTCCAGAAAATAAAATAAAGTAGGGCATCTTTGCATCAATCATCCCTTGTAATAGCCCCAATTTGATAAAATGGCATTGTGTGGGAACATACTGCAATTAGCAACATAATCATGGTTACATAATGAGTCTTATTTTCTGTACCTTTCCGTTCATAGTCGTCTTCTCTTTCTCTGCCACCGAATATTGCTTCTTTTAATCATTTCACATGCTGAATGGGGAATCGATGCCAATAAAATCTGCCTCGGTAAGAGTTTCTTATCAGTATTTGGTTCTATTGTTCACTGTTGTTGTCAAAAAATGGCTTGAGGATAGGTGTCCCCAACAATTTGGGGAACTCAGCAGTCTCTATGACCCATTGAGATTAACCCTTGTTAGCTAGTGAAGTCAAAGTCATGAATCTCTTCACTAATCACTGCTATAGTTTAGCTGATCACCGCACATAGTTGGTTACTTGGGTGCATCACATTGATAACTTAAAACCCATATTATCGTTTGGATAGCGGGGAATCTGTATCCAAATCTTTATGATCTAGTTCAAATATTCGAGCTAAATTCTGAAAAAATCCTAGCAGAACATATGACCATATCAGAGTATCTCTTTTGACACATGCTAGTGAAGGCGTGAAACATATGCTGGTATCTCCTCAAACTCCTATAATCTCATTCAAATATAATGTATATAATCCTCCATAGTCTGTACCTTATATTTAAAACACATCGGTGGCAATACAAAAATACACCAAATCCTACTGAACCAGTGGAGCAAGTATTGGCAGAGAAATCATGAAACATATGCGTATCTCCTTGACCATGCCCCAATCCAATTTTCTGCACGAGTTGTTCCATTGATACCGACATCTAATTACCTGTGAAAAAAATGCAGCCATCTAATTTTATTTGGGCAAAAAAGTACAACCATCTAAATTACAAATCTTGTTTCTAATTGGCATCGGCATACTTTATTATATCTAATTTCCCTCCTGTATTTGACCCTTCTCTTCTTTACCAGAAGGAAGCTGCACCGCCTGGCTTCTGCGGCAGCATCTATCTGGCCATGAGAGCATCCAGCATTATGGACGAAGCAATTTAGAATCCGCCGCCCAGACGGTTTTCCAGGTTTGTAGTTGAAGACTTTTCTGCTCAATGATGAGAGGCGTTGTTTCTGTTCATGATTGTCCGGGCCATGCCGATTCGAATATAATATGTCCAGATCACCGCCCAAAATGTACTAGCACTGGTAGTGGTACAAGTAATGGTTTCTTATGGCTTCATCTCTCTACGTGTCACACTCCGGTTGGCTGGAGCGAGAACTAATCACGCGTTTGAGTTCTTAAATACGCTTCGTCCGGCTCTGACGCGTGAAGCCCCCCGGTGCCTATAAATGCGTACCCATTTGGGCTCAGAATTCCCATCAGCTTCCATTGATTCTTCTTCCCTCGATCCCTTGCTGTAGTGTGATTGTGAGGTGCTCTCTTTTCTTGCCTAGAGGTGCAAAGATAAGATCTTGATCGGATTCCGCCATGGCAACTTCTTCTTCCCTCTCGCTCCCGGCGGCGCCGGCCGCGCTCCGACACGGCCCGGCGCTGCCGAGGATGACGAGGAGGCCGCCGGCGTCGACGGCGCGGTGCGCGGCGTTCCGCCGGAACGCGAGCGGCGGCGGCGGCCGGGGCCAGTACGGCGGCGCGCTGGTGGACGAGGGCATGTCGGTGCTGCGGCGGCGGATCCGGGAGGCGCGGATGGCGGAGACCAACTACGAGGCGCCGGCGGGGTGGGCGGACTGGGAGAAGCGCTACTACCCGGCCTACGTCGCCGACGTGTCCGGCCTCGTCGGCGCGCTGCAGCTGGCGCTCATGGGCACCAGGCCCGGCGTCGCCATCGCCGTCGCCGCGCTCGTGCTCGGCAGCGTGCCGGTGTCCGCCGCCGCCGCGCTGCACCATCTCGCCATGGTGGCCGAGGCCGTCGTGCATCACGTTTCTTGATCCAGACATCCTCCAAGTCGAGCCATTTCTGGCCTTTGGGCTAGTCTGCCCTGTGTATATATAGTATTGGAAGCATGTAGCATTAGTCCGTTTGCAGCTGGATTGATCTGAAAAATCTTCTTGACAGATTATAACAAATTACTTTGAGTGCTATCTGAGATTTGTTTCAAAATTAGGGAGATTGGTAAGCCCTGCAGCAGGTTTTGTTTTCCCAAGATCGGCTTGGACCTTGCAAGATTACAGGCCCTTTGCAATATTACTTTGCCGTAGGATTTGTTGCACTACTAGTGACTTACATTGAAGTTAAGTTGCATCCTAGACATTCAGAATAAGCTTAGCATGGCTTTTCTACAGGACTCGTACCAAATTGAATCGATTTTTCCTCTGTTTTTGGCCGGTGTCACTTTTACGGCACTGTTAAGCACTGATGTCTATACTGATGATGATGGACAACAATGTAGTACATTGTACCATTGACTTGAAATGATTTGATCGGAAGTAATGTTTTATTGCATGATGGGTACAGAAACCCCACATCCACCCAATTGTTTTATTGCCAAGTTGGAGGTGTAAGCAAGTGGCAGGCTCCTCTGCTCCCAGCTGAAACAGTTATCGGATAGCATGATCAGCCAATACATTCATCTTTCGATAGCATAAGTGGGTTTTTTATATACAAACGGGCTTGAGAGCTGTCAATTATATTGATAAATAAAAGTGATGGCAACTAAAGTTGACCCAGCAAAAATTATTAAGACTTTTTTTTATTAATTTGAGGAGTCAATGCACCCTCGAAATTTGGTGAGATGACTCAATTCTTCCACATGTTTTTATTAATCATTTGATTATATACAACAAGAAAATTAGGTTGAAATAAGGGAGGGAAAAATATATGATGAGTGTGCAGTGCAAGACTATTAACTTCGTCCAACAGTTCCTTTGCTACCTACCAACCTGTGGGCAATGAGTTTGTTGGGAATTATAATCGTTGGTGATTTGGTAAAATTGAGAAATATGCCAATTACACCAGAAATACTATCGGGCACCTGAGAGAGAGTGAAAAAAAAAGAGACTAAAAGCAGTAAAGAGTAAACTGTTGGGCACTTGTGAAAAGAAAAGGGACGAGAAAGATTTAATTCATATGGTACAAGGTGGGTTAGTTTTAAATCATTTTCCTTTAATTCATATGGTACATTAAAATATGTGTACATGTAGAGGATTCATGAGCATAGGAGAGCTTCTCTTAACCTCCCTACTGCCGTGCTAGTTGGAAGGAATCAATAATCCGTCAGAGTATCAGACCACCGTCCCACAGCCACAGTTCAAATTGAACGTTCCATACTTCTCGGGTTGCCGTTCATAATAAAAATATGCTAATAATGTCTGAATATATAAAGCTAGGGATCGACCGACGCAATGTCAACAAGAGCGCGTGATTTCTGCGCACATAGATAGAACATGATAAAATATGCATTTCCTTCCAGTTCGATGGAACCTTGCAAGAAATTCTCTGGCGGTTATTATGTCAACAGGTGTCATTCAGTTTGAAGGAGCCTGCACGAGATACCCGCTGAATTCAGAGATGACTGCTAGCTCTTCATTTATGCACTTGCCACAATGCCACATCGTGATGAGCGACGGAATCGATCACCATTCAAACAAAAAACAACGAACTTAACTGACTTACGTGTCGATTACTCCAGTTATTATCTCGTGTTACTTCAAAAAAGAGAATTGACAGGACAGTTTTGCTTTCCGAATTGAGTGCTGTCCATGGATCAAGTCGGCTGCGACGTACAGCCATTTCCGTGAAGCAACAAGGAGCGGCGCCTGATACAAACGGAAGAAGTGCCATGGAAAAACCACGCTCGGTTACGTAGCCATCAGCCAACCGCGTCGAGTAACAAGAACGAAAATGACGCATGCATGATGATCGATGGATCGCCTACATCAGTACAGTTCGCGCTCGTCCACTTCCGGCCAACGAACCTGGCGATGCAATTTCAGTGGAATCAGCCGTCCATGTCAATAATTTCAGTGGTGTCGACCACGCCTTTCTATTTCTTTCGCTCCTTTTTCATCTCTTTTCACTTCGTTTTTTAAAGCGTCACGCAACACCCGACGAGCATCCTTATTAGCTTTTCAGCAGTCCAATTTTAAAGTTGCCCTCAGCTTAGATTGTCGTATCTACTAACTTTGTACGGATATATCGGAGTAGCTAACAAATAAAAAGAGGTCAAGCGCAAAATTAATCCTGCATCAAGCACACTAGCTAATCTTAGAATAGTGATGAATAATAAAGCGATATCCCACTCGCTAATGACCTTAGCTAGCAAGCATCCGGCTGCGAGAGGGGCCGGGGATCGAGATCTATCAGCTGGGGCCCCGTCCGTTCACTCGGCGCCTTCGCTTCCATTGCCGGCGCGTGAGTGCGCATTACTGCGGAACGCGTTTGCGTGTCCGTTATGGAGGATGCGCGCGCGCAGGAATAATGCACCGGCCTACACGCGCACGCAGGACGGACGAATTGAAGGGTTGACGTCGACCGGCCGCGGCCCGGCCCGGCCGACGCCGTCAACGAACTGATGGTACTTACGACGCATGCAGCGCGCCGACCGTTTCCTCAGATCAGGGTCGGACGTACGATCGGAATGGAATAGGCTGCCACTAGCTGCTTGGACTCGCTCGTATCAGCACTTGATGACTTGCAGAAAACGACGTTGCTAATTCGATGAATGAATATCTCCGCGTTGAAATTAACCGTACCGGCTCGAACCTGGTTGACAGCTAGCGTGTGAGTAAGGCCGGTCTCAGTGGGAGGATCATCGACACAGTTACCTAGACTGGAATCTTAAGAACTGTGCCAGTGGAGGGTCATGGTGATGACCCTCCTCTCACATTCCATGACCCTTCTATTTTCTCTCTCATAATACTATTGGTACATGTTATCAAATTTAATGTCTATGACACTCCCATGACCCTCCCACTGAGACTGGCCTAAGTACGTACGTACATGCATGCCCTGATGACGATGTCTGGTGATCTGTGAGTGGGGATTATTCAACGTTACCACCATGCATCCAGCAGGTAGCCCATTAATCTGGATGTGCGCGCGTATAGCAAGCTAGCACCGTCGCCGCCGGCCGGCGACCGGCCCGCTTCTCCCAGCGGCACGCGCCCGCACCGTCACCGCCCGCCGCCGCCGCACCTCCTGCCTGCGTCCCGCGGGCGGCGCGGCGGCCGTCGATCTCTTGGCTTGGCTTGGCTTGGGTCAACATGGATGCGTGCCGTGCCGCGCCAGCCAGCTGCCAGGTAACTAACTGCGTCATCCCTCCCGCAACGACCATCAGGTCCCACCCATGACCGCCGCGCCCGCGCGCGCGCGAGCCAACAGCAAGCAACCCGCACGACCAGCCTCCACGCGCGCGCGCGCGGCCGAGAGAGACAAGAACATGCGCGCCATCTTCTCCTCACCTGCCGCAACCCAACGCCGCCCATCGCCTATATAATGGTAGCTCACCCACACCCAACCTCCAAGGCCCCAATCGCCTCCAGAGTTTGCGTACGTGTAGCCGGCCAGCGCCCCCTATCGATCGAATCGATTCTTCGCTTCGCTTCCACTTCAAACCCAAGTCTTTTCTCTCTTCCTCCAATTCCAATCAATCAATCGGAGAGATCCCATTCCCATCTCCTTCTCAGTCTCTTCTCCGACACGCGCACTCGATCGGTTCTTCGAACGGATCGAGCCACTACTGATCCGAGTATCCGACCAGCAAGAATGCAACACGCGAGCTGCCAATTCTCCGCCGCCGCCGGCCGGCGTCCTCCACTGACGGCGGCGCCAGCATTATTCACCTCCATCAAGAAACCCGCCGCGTCGTCGCCGTCGCCGGCCGTGCGCTTCCGCCGCCCGGCCCGCCGCGAGGGCGACGACGACGTGGAGTTCACCTGCGGCGGCGAAAGAGGCGGGCGGCTGGTGGACGAGGGGATGGTCGTGCTGCGGCGGCGGATCCACGAGATGCGGGCGGCGGAGCGCAACTGGGAGCCGCCCGAGGACTGGGCGGCGTGGGAGAAGGAGTGGTACGCCACCTACGACGCCGACGTCTGCGGCCTCGTCGGCGCGCTCCAGGCGTTCCTCGTCGGCTCCCGCCCCGGCGTCGGGGTGGGGCTCCTCGCCGTGCTCGCGCTCGCCGTGCCGGCGTCCGCCTTCGTCATCGTCTCCCACCTCCTCGACGCGTCACGCGCGATCGTCTCCAGTCTGCACCACCACTGATCTGAATATAATGACGACATGATGATCCTATTCTTTCGTTCGTTGTATATCTATGTTATACACGCGCCTCATGCATCATGTGAGGATCCTGTGCTTATATATGTCTGTATGCTGGAGATTGGTAGAAACAACAATAACAAACTGATTGATTCTTTTCTCCCTTTTTCCAAACAAGAGTAACAAAGTTATTCGTCTCATTTTCTTTTTATGTTTCTCTTTGTTCTTTTTCAAATTTCAAATTATAGTATGGCAAATGTTTGGACGCATGAACACTCATCCATACAAATTATACACACATGTAGCCGACTAGAACGGTAAATTTTGATATTCATAAATTCAACACACGTATCCGACTAGAGTTGACCAGACTAGCCGTCAGTTGATATTGCAAGAATAGATATACGTTGACAATAGGTAACTTGCTTTAAGGCCCTGGGTAAGGAATCGTGCTTTGAGAAGCTTTGAAAGGTGGCCTGGCCTCTCAAAACTCAGTGCAGACGGGTGTCATCTTCATCCAGCTTGCATCAACACAAACTCACAAAACTAATTAAGTCTTCAAGACACCATGGTTATTCGATGGATGGTGCAAATTATGGAAGAAGTTTGGAAAATCATGCGGCCCACTACCAGCCATCCAGGCCCGACAATGGCCCGCGAGGGTACGACGCATTCGCACCCAAAACTCTGCCTCGCTCGAGGGTACTACGCCTCCCCCTCGAGCCACAGACCCCAGCTCCGCCTCGCTCAAGCTCATCTCGACCCCTCGAGTATGCACCTCATCAGCGGCGCAGGGACCGGCGATCCCAACTCCCGCACCGGGCGCCGAAGTCAAAAGAGAAATCCTCCTTGCACGTCGCCTCTGACAAGATCTGAGAGCACTGTGTCCCCTGCAACGCGGACAGGCGAGAGCCGCGTGGGGCATGCGTGGCACTGTACCCCTGGTGTCGCTGACTCCAATCGTACTCCCGCACAGCTTCACCGAGGGCCCCCCGTCGCCTCCCACGCCGAAACGCCCTCGAGCGGGTCTAGGGGACCCCACCAACAAGAAACCACCAATGACCGGGGGGCGAGCCCTGGTCAAACGACGTTGCCGGTCCGGCAAGGCAAGCAAAGGGTCTCCTAACCCTTGCCAACCACGTCTCCGGGCGACGGAGCGTACACTGTGGCAACGGTAGGCTGCACACCTACATCACCTGCCCCCGTCCTCAACGGAAGGGGCCCCCCATGGCGAATACAGAAGATTATCGGGCCACCCGAGCGGTGGCCGCCCCGTACGAATACGGCCTGACACCGTCGCCAGGGCAAAAGCCGGCCGTACCGGCCCAACGGAGCAGGCCATATTCTCGTGGTCATCATAACTGGTAAAGGTGTCTGACACTATGTTGCGGCCTACACCATGCTAGCCTCCGTGCCCCCGGCAAGAGACCCCTCGAAGCGGCACGGAGCCCCCCTCGAGCGAGGGACCAAGCGATAGTCCTGCCGCCTCGAGGCAGCATCGAGCGACCCCTCGAGGCTTTGACAAGACAGATGCAAAGAAGCGTCGTACCAACGGACAGGACCTAAAGACATTCTCAACTAAACTACAGGGGAGGGATACGCCTGAAGCAAGCACGCCCCCTCTGCAAGATACATCGTACAGATCGCACTGTAGCTCGCACTGTACCCACGACTGTAATCCTTCTCCCCCTTGAACTATAAAAGGGAGAGGCAGGAGCCCTGTAGAAAAGGGGGACAGTTCGCACGCCTTGGCTCACGCTGAGACACGAACACACGGCAACACACACCCGATATCGGCACCAGACTCAATCACTCTCACCACAAACCAAGGACTTGGAGAACGTCTCTCCTCTCCCGCATCCACTTGTAGCTCCCCTCTACAAGCACCCCGGTGCAAAGCTAATACGAGTGCGCGAGCACGCCCCTGCTGGACGTACGGCCCTGTGGCCGGAACCAGGATAAACCCGTGTCCTTATGTTAGCTTCCGCATCGACCATCAAGGGACGAGACACAGCGCATTTCTATGCGGTGTAGGGAGTGCCGGCCATTTCCGACACCGACAATGATATACAATACACCCGAGTAGTACGTCGGTACATCAATATACAAGAATACAATTGAATATTGTTACAAGAATAGTAAAATGTTATTTAAATAGAAATACAGTCACAAACACTCATTCTAATCGTATCTGTATGAGCACCTCCGAGAGATTAGATCGGCAGATGTCAACATTGATGAAGTCACCACGGACGCTTATCACCGCAAAAATAGCATCTATAAAATCATGGAGTAAATCTAAAAAAATGCGAACACCCGTGCGGAGTTGATGACTCGAACATGGGTAGATAGGTTCCATCGTAAGAATATTTACCGACTTACTTACGATTAGTTCACGAGAATAGCAATATTTTCTTTACATAATTGGGTATGCTCAATGTGCGTGCCCATGTACCACATTGTAAATCATTTCGTGGGCTTAAACCCTAAGCCATTTCGTGGTATAAAATTGTTTTTCATTTCCATATTATTATCATTTTATTTTTTTATTTTTACCATAATCATTCTCCTTTATATTCTAACCTAAAATAGTGGAAGAACTTAAAAATAAGTCCAGGTTTTAACAACTTCGTATTTTCTCTTACATAGTTATTATTTATATTCCAAGAACTTTATATTTTTCACTTTAATAGTTATTATTAATATTCCACCGTTTCCATCCCCATAAAATATGGAATTAAACCGAGTCCAGGTTCTAAGAACTTTATATTTTCACTTTAATAGGTATTATTAATATTCCACCGTTACCATCACGTAAAATACGGAATTAAAAGCGAGTGTATGTTCTCCGTTACCATCGCGTAAAATACGGAATTAAAAGCGAGTGCGGGTTCTAAGAACTTTATAGTTTCACTTTAATAGGTATTATTAATGTTCCACCGTTACCATCGCGTAAAATACGGAATTAAAAGAAAGTGCGGGTTGTATGAACTTTCTATTTCCACTTTCATAGTCATTATTATTATTCTACGGTTACCATCCCATAGAATATGGGATTAAAAGCAAGTATGGGTTCTAAGAACTTCTTATTTCCACATTCATAATTATCCGTTACTCCCCCCGTTCATCTATCCAAGGCCCATTAGGAAAGTGGAAAAGTTCAGCTTTGTACGGCCTATTCTTGTTTTCCACGGATGTTTAAGTTGCTAATGGCTTCGTTCATCGGTGCCGCAATTACTCAGTCGCACGTCTTGCCTTGGGAGTTAAACCAGCGCAACACACATCGGATCCGCTACTACAGACTTCTCTTTTTATTCGGTGATTTTGCTGCGGGCGCGTTGGTCAACAGAGGGGGTGAATTTTCCCCAGCCACACTTGATCAGCGCACGGGGAAGGGATCGAAGGAGTAATGACGAGAAAATCACGGTTGGGGTGGTTTAACGAAGAAAACTAAATGAAAACGTCAATTTTTGACCATCCAACTTTGACCTTAGTTTGGTTTTGGCCATCGAACTCCAAAACTGAGTATCTTTGGCCATCCAACTATCGAAACCGTTTAAATTTGATCATCGGGTCAGTTTTGATGGGTGGTTTTAATTTTTTTATTTATAATTTAGTCCTTAGATCTTAACATGATTATTACTTTTTTCTCGTATCTCCGATTCAGGTGATTCTTGCGGTCACACATTCATAACAATGAGCTTTATCGTTTAAACTAGTCTTTATACTATTTTATCACTATTTAATATATTATTTTTATGTTGTTGTGTAAAAACAATAATATAAGAAAAATAAAACAAACGGTTAGAAAATAATATGTCCATGACTTTAAAAATAAAGATCATCGTTATGAACACATGACCACACGAATCACTTAAATCAGATATACGAGAAAAAATGGTAATTATTTGAAGATACAAGAACTAGTTTATTTATAATTTAGTCCTTAGATCAACAAATGATTACTATTTTTTTCATATATCCGATTTAAGTGATTCTTGTGGTCATGCGTTTGTAACGATGAACTTTATCATTTAAAGTCACTGACATATTATTTTCTAACTGTTTGTTTTACTTTTATTATATTAGTGTGTTTACACAACATAAAAATAATATATTAAATAGTGATAGAATAGTAAAAAGACTATTATAAAAGCTCGCTGTTATGAACGTGTGACCATAAGAATCATCTAAATCGGAGGTACGAGCAAAAAGTAATAATCATTTTAAGATCGAAGTACTAAATTGTAAATAAAAAATTAAAACCACCCATCAAAACCGCCCCTGATGGCCAAATTTTAACGGTTTTGCTAGTTGGACGGCCAAGGATACCGTGTTTTAGAGTTTGGTGTTCAAAACCAAACTGAGACAATAGTTAGATGGTCAAAAATGAACGTTTTCCAAAACTATATGGCATGACAAGTCCTCTAGCAATAGCTAAATTTAGCTTTAAAAATGATTTGGCTGGTGTCTTAAAAATGCTCTAAGAATTCTTGTTTTCACTTTCATAGTTATCTATTATTATTATTATTATTATTATACGGTTACCATCCCATTCTACGTTTTCACCTAAATTACGGAACTTTTTTGTTTTTTTACTTTCATACTTATTTAATTTTACTTTATTTTTCTGTTTCCACCCCTACATTTTTCTCCTAAAATATGGAAAAGCTAAGAAACAAGCCCAGTTACAAGAGCTTTTATGTTTTCTTTTTTACTTTCACCCCTGGTCTCATGCCATTCCATGTGTGCAACCAGCCCAAAACATCATTTTGCAGTATTATGAAAAAAAACGAAGTATGTGCGCGTCTAAGCTTAGAAGATCGAGGAATAAGGTATACAACTTTACACCGCATTTATCTGGAAGCAAAGAAAAAAAGACTAGAAAATGTCAAATTATTATTGTTATTATTATTATAACTGAGAATCGTGAACGTGGTCTAGAAAATCAACAAGAAATTCATAGCGTCTCTGTAACAGGACCGAAAGAATTTAACAAACGGCAAGATGACCATTTTCCGCTTGGTACTTTTACGGTAAGTATTCTTTAAAATTGTCATAAAATACGTCATAGCAATACGATCCAAGTACTTCCGTTCACTTTTTCATCCGTCGAACAACGCAACGTACAGCGTATTCCACATGAAGCCAGAGATCAAACAAAATGTACACAGTATACAAAACCATGAACTATAGGAAGTTGCACCAAAGAAATCGTACACAGTACATCCGTAAGAGTGAAACCATGTTTTTACAGATCAGTTTGTGCCTACTCCTACAGCATACAGAAACTCATGTATAGAAACACGACGACGACGGTCACTAGAAACATCGAGCGTCGACAGAGCACCAGTGTGCGGAGAACCTCCCATGGCCAGGCTTCAAGCCCTCAGTGACACCTGCAAACAAGAGCCATGAACAAAGCACCATCTCCAGCATGTGCCCTGAGCTCAGATCCGGAGCACCTGGTGCGAATCTGTGTGTATTTAGTTCAAAAAATGGTGGAGAAGTTGGGTGAAAATGTCATATCGAAGACTGTAACGCACGGTAACACTTTTCGTTTCGTTGACCTACCATGACTTAGGCTCAAATAATTCGTATTGTCGTAAACATCAAAAATATGCGATTAGTTTTTTTATTTACCCACGTTTAGTACTCCACGTGGGGAGAGAGATTTGAGAGAGATTTGATATGATAGATAAATAGTGAAATTTAGAGAGAATTTTCCCTCTGTCAGGTTAGGGATAAAAGTAAAAGAAGGCAAACGAACCAGCGGCTTGAAGTGGGAAGGGGAGACGACGCTGTCCAGAGCGAGATCCAAGAGCCCCACCACAAATGCACACGCTGGTACGACCAGGGAAGTCGAAAGGAATAAAAATAAACAAGGCCACAAGGATGACATAACATCTCACCAGCTGAGGAATAAAGCGACGGCAAAGTACCCTTGCTTACTTGCCATCACCACGCTAGCAGCTCCAGCACGGATAAGTCCAACCCTTGAGCTGCTGTGCTGAATCTCCGATCCAGGACAAGATCGAGATATTAGTATATAAAACCAATAAATGAATGGTGATTTGGCCAGGGCTACAGCAAGCTCGAGACCAAAACAACGATTACAAAAAAAAATAGAACACCTGGGCATATTAGTTTCAGATCTACTTATAGGCTATACGGAGAAACAAATCAAATCCAGAAGTTTCAGCGCAGATTAGCAACCATTAGTGGGCTGGGCACACAAAGGCAAAGATGAAGCTTGTAGGATCAAGATGCAGAGCTCCCTTCAATCCAAAGAGTGGCCAGCAAAGGGGACGGTGCAGCTCCTCGGTCATGCAAGCCACAAGCCTATCTCAAGCCAATACCAGACCACTCATCTCTCACTCACACAGACAAACCAACCTCCAGGTGATGAGATAGGATAGTGGGAACCATGAACGAGCAGCTGAACCACCCATCGAAGCAGCCTTTCATTGGAATGATAGGAGCTCCGCTTCCAATCCATCCAGCCATCCGGGCTAAACCAAACAAACACCAGAAAAAGCAAAGCAGCGAGATCTGCAAACACCATAAACTAATGGAGAAGCGCAACAAAAAGAGCAGGAGAAACGCAAAAGGGAACTCCAAAGACGACGGGTCCGGTAGCAGGAGAGGCGCCATGTATGTCCATGGGGAGGGGAATCTTGGGAAGGGGATTGGACTAGACTATTCTTTCTTGCTGTTCATGGGTGGAAGGGGCGGAGAGGAAGGGCTTGCTTTTATAGATAGAGAAGGGGCAAGCCGAGGGGCGCCTGGTGGGAAGGTGTTTTTTTTTTGAATAAAAATGGGAAGGTGTTTATTGCCTGCCATTCGTGATTAATATTTTTATAACAGTTATAAATGGATTCCTTTTTAACCGTTGGCGGGGCGGGTCAGTTTCCTTTTATACAGTCATTTTCCAGAGTAAATGACGCGTTTTGTGTGGAAGGATTGAAGGGAGCTTTTAGGAAGGAGTTGTATGTGTGTACGTAGACGGTGGAAACGTCCAGATGAAAGTGATGCCGATGGACGGTAGATTTTTCCTGCCTCTCGGGCCTGGCTGTCCATTGGCCTGGCCCACACCAGCCAGCCTCTTCAATTCGTGGCATCTGTTTTCCGATGTACTCCAAATGGAGTTGGAAAACGTCGCAGGTTCTATTTCGATTTTGAATAAGAGGATCGAATATGCTCTACTCCCGCTTAAAAACGAAATCATTCTGTTTTTTATGTCAATTTACCTGAATTTAAAGAGGAAAAATTCAATATCTATCATACCAAATATCAGTGGCGGAGGGCTCTGCCATACCTTGAATTTTGCTAGGAGCACATACTTAAATTTGGGCTAAAGTATTTTATGAAGATTTACATTGGGTAACTGAGTAATTATTCTCTTCAATCTAGCTGTGCCACACCTTAATCACTATCCGTCCTCCGCCACTGCCAAATATGCATAATTTGATTCATCGTGAAACAGATCATTATAATATATCGTATAGTATAACTTTGGGGTGATTGATCTTGATTTTTTTTCTCTATAAATTTAGTTAAATAATTTGATATATGACAGAATTAAAATGATTTTTTTGACAGAGAAAGTACGTAATAATTGTATATGGAAAGAAATAGCTAAATAAATACTTTGAAACTAAGTATGTGGTGCTATTTTTTCTCTACCTACTCCATTGGACATTTGGACGGTAACCATAAGGTCATTTTACAGTTGATCAGATCCTGAGAAAAATGTGCTTCGTCTCCATCCACGAATATATATATTTAATCACTAACATACCCTGTTATTATTGCTGCCATTCGGAAACGGTAGGGATGCATTGATCGGAATGGGCACAGACTAGTTCATTTGCATTAGTTAATCAAATGGTTGGTGACGGTCGATGGTATTGGATGAGGATCGATGCCGTTTTGCCGATGACGTCTTGGTGCCTCGACGGGTGTCGACTCGTTGCCACGATTAGGTCCATGTGTTACTTTAGGGTAGATGCTTGTGCTTTTTGCGTACAATTGCCTTAATAATTAAGCGATCTAGCCTTGCCTTGGTAAAAATAGCGAGCCAAAATAAGACGACTCTTGCTGCTCTTTTAGCGGCGGTTGATGGTATTGGTTTCCATTTTAATTAATAATAAAATAATACTGGTAATATTTTGTCTAGAGAAGGATAATAAGACTGTAGGCTATAGTCACCGTATTTGTTGTTTTAGCGCCTTTTGCTAACACTAGCAAGAACGCACGTGCGACACGCACGTTTATCGATGACATTGTAGTAATAAAACAGTGTCACTTTAGTGGGTCATGGTAAACAAACCAGCCATGTGAAACACTTTTAAAAATATTTTATATTCGCTCTCTCATGTATAGAGAGTTTTATGTATTCTCAAAACTCAAATCTAGAGGCACATCATCTTCGAGATAGTTAGCATTTATTTATATGGAAAAAAAAACTCTCCAATTTATTATGTATTAGCAATACGGGATAATTATGTATAGACGTGGGTACAAATGTGGGTATATTTAGGTGGACCCTTTTTTTTTGGTGAAAAAAGTTTTGGATTTCGGTGGAGAAATCACTTTACAACGTCGACAAAATGGGTCTCCCCCCTCCCTTAAAACTCATGATAGTTGGCATTAATTTATATGGAGAAAACTCTCTAATTTATTGTCTATTAACAATACGGGATAATTGTGTATAGACGTGGGTGCAAATGTGTGTATATTTAGGTGGGTCCTTTTTTGGGTGAAAAACGTTTTGGATTTCGAGGGGGAAATCACCTTACATTGTCGATAAAATGGGTCTCCCCCACCTTTTCGTAGTCCTTTTTTCATGACAGGTGGGTCCTCTGTGAGGTGGGTTGTGGTACTAATTTTGGTGATAAGTATTTTCAAATCTAATTATGTTTATAGTATATAGATAAAAAAATTGTTGTTCTATAATTTTAGGGTCACTTTGATCTCATTATTAATTCCATGGATAGTTTTGTTACACTTGGTAAAAAAAACTTTAACTGCAATTAGAAAAGACATAAATACTGACAATGGTAAAATGATGTCAATGCATTCAGTGTAAAAGCAAGCTATAATAGTATGAAATAAGTTATATCTAGAGATATTGTTTGCCAGAAAGACAGAAGTGTTAAATTAGGAGAAACCTAAAACTAGCTTATATTTTACGACAGAGAGTACTATGAAAAGAGTGATTTGGCTGCTTCTGACATGACGAATGCACACTTTAGAGACACATATTAAGAGAATTATGATAATTGTATTTACTCGTTACTTCTTAGCTAGTGTCAAATGTATAGTACTGCCTTTTTTGAAAAAAAAAACTACAGGCGTACCTTGACAAAGAGAGCATAAAAAATCTGTCCATCATGACTACACGCAATTTTCACATACAATCAATATACATCACCTTTCGAAGATGTTCCCTTTCTGTTATCATTCCACTCTATCAAGAGCTGCCATTTACATGTTTAGAATTTAAATGTCAATTTCTATTTGAATATTTTATCAACTTTTAAAACAATTAACGTGCATAGATAATGCAAAGCCTATCTTCTTTTTTTTGTGGATGAAGATGCAAATTAGTGTACCTGTTATTGAAAGATCAACTAAACAATACAATGATACTACATTACTACTTCATACTACGGAGTAGTTCTTAGAAAAATCTAACCGAAGGGTCGTCGAGACTGACCGTCATTCCTACGAAAAAGAGTTTAACATGACCGGGTGGAAAGCAAACCCTGAAATTGACCCCCAATGAAGCGCAAAGAAACGACAAGGATAAAAAGCTCCGAGCTTCATATGTCTCTTCAAGAGGATTGTGTGGATCCACCGATGCCAGCAAGCGATGCTTTATTCAGAAACGAAAAGAACAGTGACACACACAGAATCCGAACGCCTGTAAAGTAATTTGTGCGGGAGCAGCAGCATCTCAATCGACGCTGCATCTTCACGTGTCCTTTCGAGAAAAGAAGAATGCAGCCACGACTCAGAAATCTTCTTGCCTCCAGATCAATCCATCGCTCACGGGTATATATTCTCAGTACTCTGGTTGATTTTTAGGTTTTTATTTTTTTATTTCTTGTCGTCACACGGAGATACGGTATATTACCTGCCATAGAAGCAGTAAATTTTTCCTCGTGTTAGGGTGCGCGCGTTTTCCTTGATCTAGTTATTTTTTATCCTCTCAGTTTGATCCTTGTCTAGATTTGTCAAAATTTTGTAGTCTCGCCGTCATCTCAAAAAGGGAAAAGAGTTGTCCAGGTGCAGCAGACGGAAAATTTTGCCATTCTACTCGTCTCTGTGGTCTGTGGAGTCGTGGATGGCTGCACCTTTCCGTAAAGAACATGATCACCCGAATGGCAAGAATGGTTAGCTGAAGAAGGAAAAAAAAGTTAAGATAGAGCATCTTGGTTAGTCGACCCATACCTAACAGCCTGTTTGCAAAAGTTAAGACATCCTTCAAACACACAACGAAAATGTCCAAGACTATTGTGACAGATATACTCGCTTCAGTAATTAAGTATGTAATATTTTCCCATTTTAGACGGAGTCAGGATTGATCTCGATAATTCGCGTAGTGATAGTCACTTAGAGAAACCTGGTAGAACAACTCGAAATGTGAAATTTGGACCGTAAAGTTTGCCTATGTCAAAGAGAAGTCCACGATAAACTCCACGGCTGCTAAAGTTTGTTTGGCAAGAAATGCTCGATGCAGTTCATTAAATTTATTGTCTACTCACCCGTCCTAAATACTAGATCAGTGCACTTCTAACAATCAGCTAATTTCAGGTTTGATTAAATCAATAAAATATACTAATATTTACAATACAAAATAAATATCACACTCAAATTTCATCGGTGATGAATTTTCGTCACTATGGTGTGTTTAGTTCCAAAAAGAGGTAGAGAAAGTTTGGTAAAAATGTTGCATCCGACACTGTAGCGCACTGTAGCACTTTTCGTTTGTTTGTGGTAAACATTGTCCTACCATGACCTAACTAGGCTCAAAAGATTTGTCTCGCCTTGTACATCAAAACCATGTAATTAGTTTTTATATTTATCCACTTTTAGTGTTCCATGCACGAAAAGAGAGATTTGATGTGATAGGTGAATAATGAAGTTTGGAGAGAAAATTTTGGAAAGTTTGGTGATTTGATGGGGAACTAAACACAGCCCCAGGTTCATTGAATTTTGGAAAGTTTGGTGATCGATCACTTATAATGGTACAAGTGCAATTTGAACCTTCACCATTGGTTCATTGAGTGCTGGATAGTAAGTTAATAAAACATAGCTGCTTTGTAATAATATTTTTTACATGGGTCGTGTTTAGGTAGAATGGAAAAAAAAATTCCTTCAAAAGTTTCTATATGTTTCACAAAAAATTTCATATGTTTCACAACAAAATTTGAAGAGCCAGCTACTGTTTTTAGTAAACATGTGTAAACTCTTGTGTAAACTCTTCAACTTTTGTTATGAAACATATGAAAAATTTTGTGTAACATATGAAAATTTTTGAAGGAAAAATTTTTCCCCCTATCTAAACACGACCATGGAGGCCAATCATATAATATTAACTATTTGATATGATTGGCCTTCATAGCCTCCATATAAAAAGAAAAGCTCCAATACACGTCCTATTAATTTTGATACTAGGCCCTGTTTAGTTCCCAATTACATCACCAAACTTTTAAAAATTCTCTCTCCAAACTTTACTATTCATCTATCACATCAAATATCTCTCCTCGTGTATAAAGTATTAAATGTAGGTAAATAAAAAAACTAATTACATAGTTTTGATGTACACGACGAGACGAATCTTTTGAGCCTAGTTAGGTCATGGTAGGACAATATTTACCACAAACAAACGAAAAGTGTTACAGTGCACTACAATGTCCGATGTGATATTTTCACCAAACTTTTCCTTCATCTTTTTGGAACTAAACGCACCCGCATCTTATCACAAATGAGTTGTTACGTAGCTCATAAAATAATATTACCTAATGATAATATGATTGGTATTTCATTCATTTCGTCTCTTTCCTATAAATAGCTATGTAATGATACAAAACTATATTAACACTCACCACTAAGGAATTCTCTCAATCCTCAACGCGTCACGTCATCCTCCACTAAGCACCATACCGAGATGCATTGATTGCTAATTCTATATCTATATTAAACTATATACTTCTCGCATGCGGTGCAGCAACATCATCTTAATTGTTTACACCGTCCAATTCTATATCTATATTAAACTATATACTTCTCGCATGCGGTGCAGCCACATCATTTTAATTGTTTGCACCGTCCAATCTAAAAAAATTCTATATATCTATATTAAATTATATTCGAGCACCCCACTACAAAATATTGATTTCTATTTCTCTTAGCATACAAGAATACGAAGAAATCATCTTAGTGTTTCTGCTTTCAAATTTCATTTTATTATTTTATTTTTAAATTTCACCAAAAGATCCCGCAGCAACACGCGGGGTATCACCTAGTATTTATAAAAATGGCAAACCAAATTGCTATTAGAACGTTAACAATTCAACGCTAGAAAAGGCTTTCGCATGGTATTAACAGCTACTACCACTACTACTTTCTAATTGATTCTTTGCATCACAAGTCGATATGAGATTGTTGTTGTGAAAACAACAGAAAAGATAATAATCTCACGTAATGTCCACGCGCCCGTTACTCCGCAATCCATTTGGCTGGCTGATTCCAGTGTGCCTTTTTTTTCTTTTTCGGTGGATCGCAGCACACGCGGACACGAATTGCAGATTGCACGCTGGCGCGGCATCTCACAGTTCACCCACCGGCCGCCCATGCTGCTGGTTTCTGGAGAAGATAAACACATCGGTGCAAGCGAGATGCAGCAGCGCAGCGCTTGCACCTGCACTGCAACGCAACGTGTGTTCCCGCGGCGCCCAAGCACAGAGCACGAGGGGTGGGGTGGGGCCGTGGGGGTAGGGCTCTGCTCTGCGTCCGCTGTCTGCTGCCGCTGCTGGTCAGTGCCACCCGCACCGGGCCGTGGCGGCGCGTATCTCGAGGCGGCGGAGAGGGGCCTGGCCTGGGCGACTGAGACGTCGCTCTCTCCCGAGGCCGAGGCCGCAGGGCGCGATGAGTGAGTGGATGGACGCACGAGCCCCCGCGCGGCCGGATCTGAGCCGGGCCCCACCCGGATCTTGACCGGTCAAGCACCCCCGCGGGCCCCGCCTCGGCGAGTGCGATCCGATTGGGTGTCTGCTGGGCCCGCCCTCGGGCCTCGACAGCGACGTGACTCGCGCCACTCCCGCGCTGGGCCACGCCCAGGCCCAGCCAGGCCCCCCCGGACCCTGTCTGTACTCCGTGTCCCTGACAGCATGGGACATGCGGCCACGCTGGGCCCACCCCTACGGCGACGTGACGGCCATGCCGCTGCCGCGCCGGGCGCAGAGGCGTCAGCGAGCGGGGGCACAGTGATCCGCTTGATCGCACGGTCAACGTGCACAGGAGCGGCGCATGATTCCCCACCATCCCCCGCGCGCGCGCGAAGCTGTAGCAATTAGCAAGCAACCACCGTCACGTCACGTCCCTCGCGGCGCCAGTGGCCGGTGCGGTGCACGGCGTAGTGTAGCAGTGCACGTACTTGCTTGCACCGCGCTACGTACTACACAGTAGTGTACGTGTGCTCGTAAAGCTACCGCTGGTACACTACCACTAGTAGGCTACTTGCTTAGGTTCCCTGTTCACGCCCGCCGGCCGGGCCGCTAGCTGCCGCTACTGTAGACTGTAGGAGAGTGCACAAGGCCCGCGGGCTTCTCAATAATTGCCATTGCGTACAAGGAAGAGTGTAAATAAAATTGGTGAACGGGTGATCGGATTCCTAGCATGCTCAAGCTCCTGGCGATCGTCCGTCCATGTCCATCGCTGCTTGTGCTCCCCGGTGATGTGATGGTCGAGCGTGCCGTGCCCGTAATCCATGCGGCGGATTAGCTTTATCTGCTGTCGTGTCCGGTTCCGAGCTCCAGAAAATGCTGGTGCACGTCTCTGTCCAGGCCTAAATCCTAATTAATCTTTATCCGCTCTCCACTTCTGGTGACAGTAACACCGACGGGAACACACTGGTAAAAATAAGCTTGGAACCACGGGTTTTGGCACTTCAGTTTGTGGAGAGTTCTGTGGAATACTTTGGAGTCCTGATGGAGTTCTTGACAGCGCGACTGATGATATTTTACTGCATGTCCAAGGCTGGTGATAGCCGCCCATCCGGACTCTTGGAGGGTTGACATTTGGTGTGACAGTAGATCGGCCATCGGTCCCAATTGAAGAAAAATGGTTAGTAAGTTTGTATATACTCCGTAGTAATATTTTTTGTGGTGTCACTGTTTGACCTCCATCCATTTTCTGAGGAAGTAGTTCCGTGAATCGATGATGACGCAGAAGAAGAGGTTGGAGAGAGTACACAAGGCCCAAATCCCGTCCTGAGAATTGGCGGCCCGTTCCACAAGGTTCCACATGAGCCTCAAATCAAGAGGCTGTGGATTTGAGGCCCATTGGGATTGGTCGGTTCAGTAACCAGGCCCGCATACCCAGAGCGGATCAGCGAGCGGGGCCTGCCGCTGCGTGGCCCATACAAAAGTAGCATTCCTTTTCCCGTACCATTTAGTTAAGAAAATAGTCCTTTTGAGGTCCCCCAACTATTACCAAAGTCCGATTTTGTTCCCTGATCTCTAAAACCGGACGTTTCTCATCCCTGAACTATAAAAACCGATTGTTTTTCATCCTTAGTGGTTTTGAGAGTGGTTTCCGAGGAGGTAAATTGAAATCAAGTTGAGAGTTCGAGGAATGAAAATGGACTTTTCAAAAAAAATGTTTGCAAATATTTTTCTCTTAGAAATAATGTTAAAAATTATAGAAAAGTGGTTTAGATAACAAAAATATGAAAGTAGTTTCATATTTTCTGTAAAATCATGTGTTTATTTTTATGACTACTTTGGAGTCATACTAGTTAACAGACATATCAGACCAATTAAAAAAAATAATAGGAGCAACTACTTAGTAAAAGTTATCAAAGCGAATTAATAAAAAATTAATAATAATTATTATCAAAATAAATTAGTAGAAAATTTATTTTAGATCGAAAACTCTCTCATTATTTACTATACTTAGTCCAATATGCGTAGAAAATAGTATGACTCCAAACTAGTAGTAAAAGAAAAACATAATTTTAGGGTAAATGTGAAACTACTCCTATATTTTTCCAATCAAAATAATTTTTATATAAAATTTTAAGATTAAACTAGATTTAGAAAATAAATTATATTTTCTCTAAGAAGAAAATATTTACAAACCATTTTTTTCAAAAGGACAATTTTACGTCCTCGAACTATCAACTAAAGTCCAATTTATCTCCTCTGAAACCACTCTCAAAACCATCGAAGATAAAAAATAATCTATTTTTATAATTCAGGGATGAGAAATGTCTAGTTTTAGAAATGAGGGATCAAAACCGGACTTTAACAATAGTTGGGGATGTCAAAAAGACTTTTTCCTTTAGTTAAGCCCTTGGTCGTTCCTCAAAATAATAAAAAAAAGTTAAGCCCTTGGGCCGGAAGTGTCTACCTTGGATGGCAGTTTTGCCCGTGGGCGCGGGGTATCCGCGGATACCTGACCTGACGGGCAAGGGAACGGGCAGCAAAATTCGTCCGCGGGCAGCTAGCGGGCGGCAACTTTCACCCGCTGATATATCCGCTACCCGCTTAAAAATAGAAGGCACATAAATATAACCAACACCCATTAACATAAATTGTATTGTAATAATTAAATGTCGACATGTCGTGTGTGACAAATTGATACAATGTGTTATGGTTGTCAAATTGTGGTGGTTCCTTACCTTTATTTACATTGTGGCTGTCAAATTGGTGGTTATTCTTGTTGAAATATCTCAAATTATTGTTGTTCTTGCTGAAATGAGCATATTGATATGTTATCTCTCTGCGGGTGCGGGTAAACCCGATACCCGCGGATATCCGTCGAGTGCGGGCGCGGGCAAGTTTTTTCGCCCGCGGGCAGTCTCGCGGGCGGGTAAAGGCTGGCAGCGCGGGTATACTTGCGGGCGGGTAAATGCCTTACCCGCACGTACCCAACCCGCTGCCATCCCTGGTGTCTACCACGTTACCCACATACACCACCTATCATAATTCATCATCATCAAATGTTCAATTCATCATTGGATGTGTTTAGTCCCAAACTTACTCTCTACAAATTTCACTATTCACCTATCCTATCAAATCACATCAAATCTCTCTCCTCGTGCATGGAACATTAAACGTGGGTAAATAAAAAAACTAGTTGCATGGTTTTGATGTACACGACGAGACGAATCTTTTGAGCCTAGTTAGATCATGGTAGGACAATGTTTACTATAAACAAACGAAAAATGATACAGTACGCTACAGTGTCCGACTTTTTCACCTCCACTTTTCACCATCCTTCCAGGAATTAAACACCCCATTGTCGTCGTCGTCGTTCTACTCGTGTCGTGGCAGCCCAGAAAGTTCCACGGCTCCATCAGCAACCTATCATGCTCATGCTCTCTGCTCGATTGATCGCCCCACTGGTCAGGGCGGAGCACACCGGACATGTGGCACCACCCGGGACAAGCTAGCCCGACCAGACACGACAGGATCGGACAGCGCCATTGATAGCACGCAACTGTCACCAAAGGATGCGCTCATCAGTAATGAAGGTAACGGCAAACAAATGGGCACCGCCGTGGACTGACGGTCCTCACACGGCCGCGTCGCCGTCGACCGACTCGTCGACCTAGTCCTCGTCGTCGATCGGTACCTGCAGACGCAGGGCTCACGCGCCATATGGGCCATGCAAATATACGTACGGTTCCTGGTCAAAATGTATCACTAGTGTTTCCTTCCGGCGCTGATGGTTTTTCATTTCGTGCGTATTTATCTTAGTGGGCAAGTGACTACTGACTAGCCAGTGAGCTAGTGGTTGCTTACGCATCAAGCAGATCTCTCACCTTTCCGTCAAGCTAAGGGTGCGTGTATCCTGAAGGACAGGGATATCGCGCGACCGGTCGCGCGATTGCGGACCGCGCGACCCCGCCCCCTTCCTCTTCGGCTTCATCTTCTCCCCCGCCGGTAGCCTCCGCCGCCACGCTAACCCGTCGGCGCCGTCTCCTCCACCCCGTCCTCCGCCCCCGCCGCCTCCGCCGCCGCCGACCGCCGCCGCCACACTAACCTACCGGTCGTCGTCTTTGAAAGGATCAACACTAGGCCTAGAGGGGGGGTGAATAGGCCTGTTTAAAAATTCCTGAAATAATTCTCAGAAAATCTGTCAGACAGTCGGATGATCCGACACAATCTCGGATCTTCCGACAGGAAGATCCGACAGTGTATAGGATCTTCCGAAAATAACAGAAAATCCGGAAGATCCGAAGATAAGCCGGATCTTCCGACAGGCAGTTCAAGTAAACTTCGAGATTTGAAAACTAATGACCTTTTAACAATTCCACTTGAATACAAAGCTCACAAATGATGTAAGGAACCTTCTAAATATGATCAATATCAGAGTATAACCACAAATAAGTAGATCGGGACAAATCAAGATATAGAAACGAAATGAAAAGTATGAAAGTGGAGACAAAGGATTTTCTACCGAAGTTCACTCCACAAAGGAGCTACGTCTCCGTTGAGATGCTCACAAGAGCCGGGCTGTCACACTAACCCCAAGTCTCTCCCAATCAACCACAAAGGAGGATTGAGTTACTTACTATGTGCTCCCACAAAGGGAAATGGTAATACAAACTTCCGGGACTCAAACCACAAGAGAATGGGAGTTCACCGGCACCTCTAACCGTCTAGGAGCAAGCTCCAAGAGTAACAAACGCAAATCGACGAATCCAAGTGCTTCAAGTGCTTGAGAGATGAACTAGTTGAAGAGGCACACAAGTCTCACACTTTGAAGCTTTTCTCTCACTCAAACCCTAGTTGAATCTTGGAAGAATCAAGCTTGGAGGGGGAGTAAAGAGAGGGAGTGAATGCTCAAGTGGAGTGTTGGCTCGAGTTAGGTCAGTATGAGCAACAGCAGCGAATGAAAGGGGGTGAGGGGTATAAATACCAACCCCCCAAAATATGACCGTTATGTTCACTGCGAAGGGGTACCGGATCTTCCGACACTTGGTCGGATCTTCCGATGAGCAACAGAAAAGAGTGAGAAAAACTCCAGGTAAGTTCCGGGGGTCGGATCTTCCGACAGAGTGTCGGATCTTCCGACAGACCCCGGAACATCCGACCCAGCGAGAAACCAAGACAGAGCCAGCCGGAACTTCCGGTCGGATCTTCCGGCCTCGGGTCGGAACATGCACACAGGACACTCGTGAGCTCGAAAAACGGCTAAGTCTTGTATCTTCCGAAGCCACGGCCGGATCTTCCGGCCAGGGAAAACCCGAGACCGAACTGCCCGGAACTTCCGGTCGGAACTTCCGGCCAAAGTTCCGGCCGAGCAAAAAAGGTGTTTGAGAAGTGTTTTTGTGGCTCTGAAAAGTTTGTCATCTCAAGCAAAGCACTTTGAGCAACTAGAATTCATCAACTACGTCCCCCTTGATAGTACGGTGGTCCTATACTCAATTTCAAACGGAAAATAGAATTTAAATTCACCAATTGAGTCTTCCACCACATGAATATGAATTGGGATCCTTGCTTGAGTGCTACCTTTCTTTTATTTCATTTTATTCCTGCACAACTCATGCACAACATCATATCCAAATTTCTATTGCCAATAATCACCAAAATAGATTAAATGCCTAGATGCACTTTCAATCTCCCCCTTTTTGGTGATTGATGACAATACAAATTTGGGTTCATAATAGGAATAAAATACATGTAGCTCCCCCTCAATTTGTGCATGGTGTGATAAAATCATCGTGATGCATATGACAAGATATTCACAACAACAAAGTGAGAAATAACATCACATCATCCATAAGCATTTCACTAAGAAGATAACGAGAAATATATCACACTAGCAATAACCATAAATAAGTCTTACAAATAGAAGTTTCACTTGTCACACCATTCATAACACAAATTAAAGTCTTACAAGTTCACAAGCTCACAAGAATAAAAAAAAAGATAAACGATAGATAAGGCCCAAATTCACTCCCCCTTTGTCATCAAAGACCAAAAAGGGAGCTACTCGTCCTCGTCGTCGTCGTCGTAGTCGTCACCCTCATCATCGTCGCTCTCATCATCATCGGCTACAACGGTCTTGCCCTTGCGACGATCCTCATCCGTCTCGGGCTCACTGACATATTCTTCTTCCTCTTCCTCAGATTCTTCTTCTTCTGCCACTTCTTCTTCTTCTTCTTCCTCTTCTACTATCTCCTCTTCTCCTTGTCCTTGGTATTGAGAGGCACCAAAGACATACTCCTGAGAATAATCCTCCCAAGGGTTTGCAAAAGGAGGTGGAGGGGTGACTTCCCGGAGTGGGCGAACTGGAGAATGTGGCAAGTTTAACTTCTCAAGAAGTTCTTTGTGGCGCTTATCCGCCAAGTATCTATCATTCTCGGCTCGTTGCTCACGCTCATGAGATTTCTTGACTTGATATTTGCACATATTAAAGCAAGAGAACATGCCTTGGAGTAGAAAATCTATTTTGCTCTTCTTGCCTTTGGGGGCATAGGAAGGACCACTAGAGGAAGCCGGAGCGGTAGATGGAGGAGCTTGGGAAGATGAACCACCTCGAGAGGATGAAGTAGGAGCACCCTGATATGCCTTGGACTTTATCTTCAAGAGCTGGGAAATCTTGCCCTGAGGAGATTTGTATGGAAGATGAAGCTTGTCAGTCAAGATGTTTACCCCAGACACATGCTTGATCATATGGAAGATGTATGGGGCATAGTGACAGCCACTGGAAGCATCATAGGAGCAGTAGATGATTTCATTCCAAATAAAATTGAATACTTTGAACTTGGGCTTCCCGGGGGCCATTTGAAACAGCAAGTTCTTGGCCCTCTTAGAGATATTGTCAGCATCTCCTGCTCTCGGATACAAGGTCCCTCTAAGAAGTTGATTCAGCAACTTATAGTATGGAAAGAGACCCTTGTACTTCCCAAAAACCACCTCACCATAGGCATGATCATACATGAATGCCAGTTTTGTGTCATCTAAAATTCTACCAAGATGAAGGTCAACCTTGCTACGATCATTGCTTGTATGGGCATAGGCAGTCTCCTCAGCAAGCCCAAACAGACCAGCAAAGTCATGCAAAGAAATAGAGAGGCGTTTTCCACATAAGGTCCAATGCATCTCATACCTGTCCTCGTCTACCCACAAAGTGGCATAAAACTGGGCGATGACCTCCTCATTATATGGACACTCAAATGCCATCAGCTGGTCCATGTCCATCTCCACACACCGCTTATAGACATCATCAACCACTGGCTTGAGCGGTGGTGGGAAACTTTTCAAGTATTTCCAATCGACCCAATACATTGGAGTGCAAATGCGGGTCATCTTCAAAATGACTGACTCATACCAGTCTGCCTGATGAGAAACCCAAAAGTGAGGATCACCCTTGAATAGCTTGTACTGTATGCGTCTTGGATCCTCATCTTCACTGAATCTGAGGGGCTTCATGCTGTTCTGAGCTAGTTTGAAGTTAACCAGAGGACTGTCTTGGGAGTGCCGGAAAGGAATAGCAATGCTAATGAAGTTCCGACCAAGAAAAGATATATCAATATCATCATTGTACTGTGTGCCCGGTCCTGCTCCTTGATCGGCTCTCTTAACTCTGGGGCGAGGAGGAATCTTTCGCCCCTGCACATTAGACTGCGCTCTGCCTCGAACAGAGCGAGAAGTTGTTTGCTTCATTGACCTCTTGTCCTTGCCAACTTCTCTAATCTCCCCATCTGAAGCAGTGTCCGGATCAGAGGATGAACCGCTGGGAGGATGAAATGAGCTTTTAGTGCGACCGGCACTTGGGCGCACTGTCAAGGATGTGGTCTTCTTCTGTGTAACCTTCTCTTTAACCATCTGATAAGATATGAGAGAGCATGTTTAGAGATTGGAACAAGGATTTGCAACTAAGTTGATAGGACAGGGCACGACTTGGTCGGATCTTCCGGCAATGGGTCGGAAGATCCGGAGGTTCGGATCTTCCGGCCCATAGTCGGATGATCCGACAGAGTCGGGCCAAACCCTAGCGACTCAGGAACAGTGGATTGAGCCCACCAAATTTCGTGAAATCATAGGGAAGTATTCTAGACATGTATATGAGATGATTCACCAAGGGAAATCAACTAGAACCTCCTACATTGATAGATCGGGCGATGGGGATTTTGAATCAATACCGTTGAGATTTCCCGCGAGAACTCCGGAAGATCCGATGGAGATTGAGTCTTGGAGAGTTGGGGAATCAAAAGATGTCACTTGAAGAAGAAATCCACGGTCCAAGCTCCAAATCGCCGTAAGGGGTGAAGTTTGGAAGAGAGTAGGCGTCTGTGGATGAAGAGATGAAGAATGGGGCACGTAACGGTTCAGTCCAGATAATTATATCCGCGCACAGGCCGGAAGATCCGACGTCGAGCCGGAAGTTCCGACCGAGACAGAACCAGAGAGACCAGAGCGGAAGTTCCGAGATCTCCCAGGTCCGGAAGATCCGACAACATGTCGGAAGATCCGACCGGGTCGGAAGATCCGAAAAATTCTTCGGAGAGAGCGATTTGAGACAGAACTACCCGGAACTTCCAGTGGCAAGTTCCGGGGGTATGTCGGAAGATCCGAGGGTCCAGAAGAGATATGACATAAAGATGATTTTGCAAGATGAGATTTGATTTGATTGAAGATTTTGAGAGAGCTTGCTTATGAACTGGTAAGACACTTGTCCCAAAGTTGATCAGCAACAAACAATCAACAAATTAACCATGATCAACTTGAGACAAGATGTGATCCAACGACCACAAGATCAAATATTTTGAAATACTCACACAAAACTAAGATAAAACAATTTTTCTCCTAGTCTAGGCATCAAACAATTGTGTATGCAACAAGTCAAGCCAAGTTACGAGAATCCAAAATATTTAGCTCACTCCTCAAGGAACAAAACCTTTGCTCATCAAGAGGCTTGGTGAAGATATCGGCTAATTGTTTTTCGGTTCCTACATGGCATATGGCGATATCTCCTTTGGCTTCATGATCTCTAAGGAAATGGTGTCGAATGTCTATGTGCTTGGTTCTTGAGTGTTGAACGGGGTTGTTTGCTAGTTTTATGGCACTCTCATTGTCACACAAGAGTGGAATGTTTTTGAACTCACAACCAAAGTCACTCAAGGTTTGCCTCATCCAAAGTAGTTGAGCACAACAAGCACCGGCTGCAACATACTCGGCCTCGGCGGTGGATAGCGCAACGGAATTTTGTTTCTTAGAGCTCCATGACACCAAAGACCGACCAAGAAATTGGCAAGTCCCCGTTGTACTCTTTCGATCTACCTTGCAACCGGCATAATCCGAATCGGAGTAGCCAAGTAGATCAAAAGTGGAGCCCTTGGGATACCACAAGCCAAGGTTTGGAGTATGCACTAAATATCTAAAAATTCTCTTAACAGCCATTAGATGACATTCCTTAGGATTGGCTTGAAATCTTGCACACATGCACACACTAAGCATAATATCCGGCCTAGATGCACAAAGGTAAAGCAAGGAACCAATCATGGAGCGATATACCTTTTGATCGACGGATTTACCTTCTTCATTTAGATCAAGATGACCATTCACAGGCATAGGGGTCTTGATGGGCTTAGCATTGGCCATGTCAAACTTCTTGAGCATATCACTTGTATATTTGGTTTGACATATGAACGTGCCATGCTTTAGTTGCTTGATTTGAAATCCGAGAAAGAACTTCAATTCCCCCATCATTGACATCTCAAATCTCTTGGTCATTATCCTACTATACTCTTCACAAAAAGTTTCGTTAGTAGAACCAAAGATTATATCATCAACATAAATTTGACAAACAAACAAATCTTTGTCTATTTTTCTAGTGAAGAGGGTAGAATCGGCTTTCCCCATTACAAAGCCATTTTTGAGAAGAAAATCCTTAAGGCATTCATACCATGCTCTAGGTGCTTGCTTAAGCCCATAGAGCGCCTTATGGAGTTTGTAGACGTAGTCGGGATGCTTGGGGTCTTCAAATCCCGGTGGTTGCTCTACATACACTAGCTCACCAAGAGGCCCATTCAAGAATGCACTCTTCACATCCATTTGATACAACTTGAAGTTGTGATGAGATGCATAGGCCAAAAGGATACGAATTGACTCAAGCCTTGCCACCGGAGCATATGTCTCACCAAAATCAAGTCCTTCAATTTGAGTAAAGCCTTGAGCGACCAATCTAGCCTTGTTTCTTGTGACAATACCATTTTCATCTTGTTTGTTCCGGAAAACCCACTTGGTGCCAATCACATTTTGCTTGGGTCTTGGGACCAACTCCCATACTTCATTTCTTGTGAAGTTGTTCAACTCCTCTTGCATTGCAATGACCCAATCGGCATCACCAAGAGCTTCTTCCACCTTGAGAGGTTCCAAAGAAGAAACAAACGAGTAACATCCACAAAAATTTGCTAAACGTGAACGAGTGGTTACCCCTCTTTGGATGCTCCCAAGGACATTGTCAACGGGGTGATCCCGTTGAATACTTTGATGAACTCTTGGGTGGATGTGGAGCACCAACTTGCTTCCCGGCTTGACAAGCACTACACAACCTATCTTTCTCAAACACAACATTTGTTAGTCCTAGGATATGTTCATCCTTTTGAAGTTTGGCCAAGTTCCTCATCCCAACATGAGCTAGCCGGCGATGCCAAAGCCAACCCAAGCTAGATTTTGCCACTAAACAAGTCTTCGGTTCCACTTTACTAGTTGTGAAATCAACTAAGTAAAGTTTTCCCTTGAGTCGACCCGTAAAAGCAATAGAGGAATCCTCCCTTCTTAGGATGCTCACACCCTCATTAGTAAAGAGACAATTGTAGCCCTTCTCACAAAGTTGTGAAACCGACAACAAATTGTATCCCAAAGAATCAACAAGATAAACATTTGAAAGGGATGAGTCTTGTGAGATAGCTATTTCACCTTGGCCTATGACATCACCATGATTGTTGTCACCAAATGTGATCTTCTCAACGGGTGAGTCATACTCTTGTAGCTTCGCAAACATATTCCTTTCTCCGGTCATGTGATTAGAACATCCACTATCCAACAACCATGAAGGTCCACCGGAGGAATATGCCTACAAAACAAGTTTTAAGCCTTGGACTTAGGTACCCAAAAGTGGTTGGGTCCTTGAGCGTTAGCCTTTGACATTTTAGGCACCCACACACTTCTCATCATCTTCCTAGTATGAGCACCTATATACTTTACCACCATCTTCCCATTTTGGTCCCAAGTTACCATATAGTCGATGGAGTAGTTTGGTGATGGCTTGTGCTCAATGACCTTCTCTTCTTTCTTGGTCTTGATCTTGACATTTTGAGTGGATGCCTTTACCTTTGTCAAGGACTCCGTGGGTCTTACCACCCCATGAGCCGCATCCATTAGTTCACCTAGATAGGTCCCCTTGGTGAACAATGTCACATCACGATCATTTACCCTTTTTGTGCCATTTGCCTTTCCTCCTCGAGTGTACCCAAGCCCATCCTTGATAGTACCATATCTACCGGCTTTATATGCCGGGTGGGTCTCGAATACACTCTTGCCCTTACCTTGGTCTTGACCAATGGCATTGTTCAACTTTTGGATTTGAGCATCTTTAGCCTTTACTTTCTCTTCTAGCTTAGAAATGTTAATTGCACAAGCATCTAAATCAATTTTATAACATCTTGAGCAACCTTCACTAGTAGAGACACTTGAGTCAAGAATAGTTTTGGAGTTGCTCTTGGTACTTTCCCAAAGAGAGCTAAAATTGGCTTCTAGATCTTTGTATTTGATCTCTAGGCTTGAATGCCTTTCTTGAAGCTCACTTTTAGCATTCTTTAGGTTAGTTATAGAGTCATTTGTCAAAGACAAGTTCTTTGACATCATCTCCCATGAGTCATTTGCTTGAGATAACTCACAAGCCAACTTCTCAACCTTGAGTTTCTCCTCAACTAGAGCCTCTTCTAGGACAAGGTTTCTCTCCTTTTCAAGAATGAGCAATTCTTCTTGTCTTTCAAGAGACTCCTCTCTTTTCTCAATTTTCTCTAGTAGCTTTTTGATAAACTTGTAGCCATCTTTTCCGAACTTCTTTATCATGTTTTTCTCATGTTCGGCTTCTTCACTATCTAGATCATTTTCAATGTTTCTAGATGACAAAGGGGTGGATGATAGAGGTGATGTGGTGTCCAATACCTTAGACCCTTGAGCCATGAGGCACATGGGTGCTTCGTCATCACTCTCATTGATGTAGTTGAAGAGTCGTGGAGTTGAAGTAGGAGCTTGAATGGCACAAGTGGCCATTTCTTCATCGCCGGAGTCATCACTTGATGAGTCCCAACCTTCACCAACGTGGGCGCTTCCAAACTTCTTCTTGTAATCTCGACTCTTCTCTTTGTATTTCTTGTCCTTGTCATCGTTCTTGTTCTTGAGCTTCGTGTTATCCTTGTCATTCTTCTTGTGAGGACAATCGGCAATGAAGTGACCTTTCTCCCCACATTCATAGCATCTTCGTTGAGAGTAGCTCTTCTTTTCACCTCTTGACTTCATGAATCTCTTGAAGTTTCTAACCATCATAGCGGTTTCTTCATCGGTGCTCTCATGATCATTTGAGTCTTCACTTTTCTTGGAAGTTGAGGTCTTCTCATTTGACTCAACCTTCTTGCTTGGTTCGGCCTTGAGAGCGATGGTCTTGACTTCGGTTGGTTGAATTGATCTTGTCACATCCAAGCTATTCATCTCATGATATTGCAACTTGTTGAATAACTCCATGGGCACCATTGTCTTGAACTTGTCACTTTCTCTAATCATTGTGGCAAGCATTGGGTTCTTGGGTGCGTATGCTCTAAGCAATTTCTTTGTGACCTTGCTCTCGCCCCAATCATTGCTTCCAAGCATTCTAATTTCAGTGACAAGGAGCTTCAATCGATCATACATCTCTTGCAAGGACTCATCCTTCTTCATGACGAAGGCTTCTAGTTCTCCTTGTAGAAGATCTACCTTGCCTTCCTTGACTTCTTCCGATCCTTCATGAGCCATTCGAAGAGTGTCCCATAGCTCTTTTGCACTATCGATTCCCCTAATCTTGTTGTACTCATAATCGCTTAGAGCCCTTCTAAGCACGGTCACGGCTTGAGAGTTGCGGAAGATGTCGTATTCTTGTTCACGACTTGGCGTTGCACTCTTGTCAATACCTATATTCACAATAGTCCAAAGAGATGGATGAAGACCATGCAAGTAAATTTTCATATCATCACTCCATCGGGCATAGTCAATCCCATTGAATTTGGGGACTTTGCCCATTGGAATGGATGAGAAATTAAGACTAGAAGGGTCAAAAGATTTGTTAGAAGAAGATGTCTCATATCGATAAGACACCGAGTGAAGTCCGTCGAGAGCGTCTCTTTCTCGTATCTTCTTCTTGAAAAGCTTTTGTGCCTCTCTTTCGGCCTTCTCCTTGATCTTCTTCCTTATCTTCTCCCTTCTTTGCTTTTTCTTCTCTTGTTCATCCAAGCTCTCATCAACATCGCTAATGTTGAATTCATCATCGCTTGAGCTTGACTCAATGGGCGTCGGATGTTTATCTTTGTGGGCGGAAGCCATCTCGGATACTTCTCCCATACCGGCCATAGTGTTTTCCCTTAGCGGTTAAGCCTAAACAAGGGATTAGGCTCTGATACCAATTGAAAGGATCAACACTAGGCCTAGAGGGGGGTGAATAGGCCTGTTTAAAAATTCCTGAAATAATTCTCAGAAAATCTGTCAGACAGTCGGATGATCCGACACAATCTCGGATCTTCCGACAGGAAGATCCGACAGTGTATAGGATCTTCCGAAAATAACAGAAAATCCGGAAGATCCGAAGATAAGCCGGATCTTCCGACAGGCAGTTCAAGTAAACTTCGAGATTTGAAAACTAATGACCTTTTAACAATTCCACTTGAATACAAAGCTCACAAATGATGTAAGGAACCTTCTAAATATGATCAATATCAGAGTATAACCACAAATAAGTAGATCGGGACAAATCAAGATATAGAAACGAAATGAAAAGTATGAAAGTGGAGACAAAGGATTTTCTACCGAAGTTCACTCCACAAAGGAGCTACGTCTCCGTTGAGATGCTCACAAGAGCCGGGCTGTCACACTAACCCCAAGTCTCTCCCAATCAACCACAAAGGAGGATTGAGTTACTTACTATGTGCTCCCACAAAGGGAAAGGGTAATACAAACTTCCGGGACTCAAACCACAAGAGAATGGGAGTTCACCGGCACCTCTAACCGTCTAGGAGCAAGCTCCAAGAGTAACAAACGCAAATCGACGAATCCAAGTGCTTCAAGTGCTTGAGAGATGAACTAGTTGAAGAGGCACACAAGTCTCACACTTTGAAGCTTTTCTCTCACTCAAACCCTAGTTGAATCTTGGAAGAATCAAGCTTGGAGGGGGAGTAAAGAGAGGGAGTGAATGCTCAAGTGGAGTGTTGGCTCGAGTTAGGTCAGTATGAGCAACAGCAGCGAATGAAAGGGGGTGAGGGGTATAAATACCAACCCCCCAAAATATGACCGTTATGTTCACTGCGAAGGGGTACCGGATCTTCCGACACTTGGTCGGATCTTCCGATGAGCAACAGAAAAGAGTGAGAAAAACTCCAGGTAAGTTCCGGGGGTCGGATCTTCCGACAGAGTGTCGGATCTTCCGACAGACCCCGGAACATCCGACCCAGCGAGAAACCAAGACAGAGCCAGCCGGAACTTCCGGTCGGATCTTCCGGCCTCGGGTCGGAACATGCACACAGGACACTCGTGAGCTCGAAAAACGGCTAAGTCTTGTATCTTCCGAAGCCACGGCCGGATCTTCCGGCCAGGGAAAACCCGAGACCGAACTGCCCGGAACTTCCGGTCGGAACTTCCGGCCAAAGTTCCGGCCGAGCAAAAAAGGTGTTTGAGAAGTGTTTTTGTGGCTCTGAAAAGTTTGTCATCTCAAGCAAAGCACTTTGAGCAACTAGAATTCATCAACTACGTCCCCCTTGATAGTACGGTGGTCCTATACTCAATTTCAAACGGAAAATAGAATTTAAATTCACCAATTGAGTCTTCCACCACATGAATATGAATTGGGATCCTTGCTTGAGTGCTACCTTTCTTTTATTTCATTTTATTCCTGCACAACTCATGCACAACATCATATCCAAATTTCTATTACCAATAATCACCAAAATAGATTAAATGCCTAGATGCACTTTCAGTCTTCTTCATCGCCTCCTCCGCCCCCGCCGCCGGCACCGCCCATCGGACGTCCCCCACCGCCCGGCCGGCGGCGCCATCGCCGCCCGGCCCTCCGCCCGTCGCCCGCTGCCACCGCCGGACCGACCGCCGCCCCCGACCCCTCCTTCTAGGTCCGTCGGCGACCGGAGGCCCCCAGGTAACCCCGGAACCCTAACCCGACACCACCCTAACCTCCTTCTCCGGCTCCGGCGACGGCGCGAGCGGGGCTGCGCGGCGGCGGCGCGAGCGGGCCTGCTGGGCCGAGAGTCGCGCGATCGCGCTGGAGCGCGACTCGTCGCGATTTAGACTTAACCGAATCCTGATGGCGTGTTTCGGGGCGAGATTTTTAGCATTATCGGCCATCCTTGTTCTGCGCCAAGTGAGTGGCCACCTTTCTTGACTTCGCACGCAGAAAGGGAGGCAAGGTGATCAGAAAGTAACCCAAAGGAAAGGCATCGCACTAGCGAGGGAGGAGTAGCCGACCAGGCCACTACGGGACACGCCCCGTAACGGAATATCAAGACACGTGCCGGCGGGCCCCCTTCCCCCGCGAGACAGAGACGCCCGTTCCACGTTGCCCGACCCGCCTCCCCTCGTCACCCCCGTCTCCCCAAACTACCCCTGCATCACAGCCTGGGCTCACCGTCATCCACCAAGCTGCGGCAGTGGCATATATCGTAATTACCTGCAAAGAGAAGCCCGGAATGGTCTGATACTGACCGGCACCAGCCACCACCGCGGCGCAAGAGATCCGGCTGGGTCCCACGGTCCATCAACCCCTGTCCCGCGGTCCTTTGGCTCCAGCGCTGCTAGTGCTACGCGCACCCGCCTCCCCTACACCCGGAGCCCACGTGTTCCTCGTGCGGGACCCGCCAGGCACTCGCGCGACGAGTACCGCGTCGCACGCGGCGTTGGAAAAGGGAGGACACGTCATCCGCCATCGCCCCCCACCCCCGCTAGGGCCACACGGCGGAGCGCACACGAGGTCTCTCTCGTCCCCCCTCGCGGCAGCAGTACAAGAAAGACCTGGAGAGAGACTACTCCGTAGTGCCCTGCGGCGCCGCGCAGTGTCACTAGCGGCGGTCTCCCTGACGGACTCCGCCCGCTCGTCTCCATCCACTCGCCCAGCGCGCGCTCCCCCGCCGTTTCGGAAGGCCGACCGCGCCGCGCGGCTCCCGTCGGGAGCCCTAGATGCGGCGGCGCGCGCCGTGAGCCGTGAGCCGTGAGCGCGGTGCCGGCCGGGATGGCGGGAGTCCGCCTAGCCGCCGCTGCTGCGGTGGCCGTGTTCGCGGCGGCGGCGGTGCTGGTGGCGGCCGGCGCCGACGGGTCGGGGGACTCGCTCGCCGACCTCGGCGGCGCGGCCAGGGAGATCGAGAGCGCGCCAGGTACCGCTCGCCCCTCCCTCCGCCGCCGGCGATACTCTGTGTATTGGTTTGTCGTTTATGGGCGATCGGGCGAGGGGGATCGGATTGGTCGGGCGAGCTCGATCGTCGGCTCCGGCCAATCCATTCGAGTGGTGCGGAGGATGTTGCGATGTTGGCGGTCGTATTGTTGTTATCTCATTGCCACGAGCCGTTTCGGCGATTCGATGCGTTAATGCGTGCACTGTTTTGATTTGTTATTACTACTTGGTGATTATGCGGCTGTAGAAACTCTCTCAGGTGATCTCAGCTCAGTCGAGATAGGCGTCTCTACGATGAAGGATACCCGGATTTGCTCGCCTCTGTTTAGCTTCCGCTCGATTTCGCAGCACTTGTGGTAGTTGTACTGTTTTGGATGATTCCGTGTATTTCGCGATCGCGCGGCGTACAATTGTTTTATATATCTGCTGCTCCTGTCAGTAGATCTTCTCTGACTGCCGCTCACTTTCTATACCCGTATATGCCTCGGCTTTGCTAATTTTAGTGCCTCGGTTAGAACAAGTGAAGTAGTACTGGCTGTTCGATTCCTGTAGTTAATAGTCATGTCGGTGCTCTGATCCACCTGCCCCTTCTGGCCTCCCCTCCTCTCCCGTGTCCCGTCTGTTCACACGTTGATGCACATGCACCTGGACCCAGGCTCACACACGATGCGTTTCTTAGTTGGTACTGAAACTATATTCTTTATTTTCTATGTAAAATCCCAGTGGTTACACTTGTTCCTATTGACATTAGATCTTTGTAATTTATTTATGCGCAATATCGTGCACTTTCTGCCTTCCGTGTATTGTAAGCAAGTGGGGACTTTAGTTCTCAGTTCTTGGTAAATATATCCTCCATGCTGGTTGTAAACGACTCTGCTTCATGAAAATATCTGTCTTATTTTAGAGGTGAAGAACTTGGGGCCATGGGCAAAGGGGCTGCTGAGAGGGATGCCGGCAGCGGCGGCTGGACCGGCAGCTATGGTCCCTATGGCAAAGTATCCACTGGTTCTAGCAGAGGACCGGACGCGGCGGCCAGATGTTCTCCACCATCTCAAAATGTATGAAGGAGGGTGGAACGTCACCAACAAGCACTACTGGGCGGTATGTGTCGCTGTTTGCCCTTTAAAAAGTCTCATGCGCATAAAGCTTCAGTTCATTAGAGATGCCACTGTAGTACGCCGGTAGTATTTATGTGGTTGTTGGAAGCAGGTTAGGTTGGATTAGTACAGGGTTTATATACTAACCTGAGATTCAGTCGGCTGCTGATACTTTGAGTAATCTAGAAGAACAAGGAGCTGAACTATCTTGATTCTTTCCTTCGTGTAAGAGGAAACACTGTATGGGCCAAGAGTCATGAGTATATAATATCTTTCTGGTTGGCTAGTTTATAATGTTTAGGTAGCTGATGACACATGTCCAAGAATAGTACTCAGTTACATGTTTAGTATTGTAGGGCTGTCATATATTTTCTTAACTTTCTCTTGCAGAAAGAATAATAACGCTAATCTTCCAATGACAGTGCCTTCATGGCATGACATGGCATACTTTCAAGTTAAACTAGACCAAGGCCAGAACTTCTATATTACCAAGCACAATTAGATGGCTATTTTCCAATCCATCCATGGATTTTGCATTTTGCATAATACTCACATTAATTGCCACGTTAGCTGAATCAAGTCCGTTTCAGTCTGTTTCATTCACAGGAGTTTCTGGATTTGTTCTTGCTGCCTTGTGGTTCATCTTTTTTGGGACGGCCGCTGCTGGACGATGCTATTTTGGATCAAGAATGGCCAAAGGAAAGGCTTCCCATGCAGATGCAGTACGCCCTGTGTTGCTCCTGGTCTTCACGCTTACTTTAATGTAATGAACTTAATCTCTTCAGCAACTGTTTCGTCCTTTGTTTTGTGATTTTGTGTGATTGTATTATAAGCAAATGATTTTCCTACCTTATTTTTGTCCAGATAAAACTTCTTAATTCATTGCTATAGTGTTGTATCATAACTAGTTCTGATTTCTTCTAAATATTCATTTTGTACCAGAGCTGGGTGCATTGTCCTTCTTTATGGGCAGAGTAAATTCCATGAAGAAGCTACACATACCGTGGATTTTGTTGTAAACCAATCTGATTTCACCATACAATCACTAAGGAATGTTACAGAATACTTGTCGCTTGCAAAGACAATCACTGTGGCAGCACTGTATCTTCCATCAGATGTTCAAGGTCAAATTGACAATTTGAAGGGGGACTTAAATAAAGCAGCTGATACCATATCTCAGAAGACAGCAGAAAACTACAAAAGGATAAGAAAAGTTCTCCATATCATGTATGTTTGAGAACCGCCCTTTCACTACATTTCGTCTTGTTTCCTTAACCCTCAGAATCAGCATTTGACAGCTATGCATGTTCTGTATTTTATCAGTATAACTTAAAAAAATTACTGTTGTACTGACAAGAAACTTAATCACATGCCAAAAGGACTAATGATGTCATTGCTTTAGCAATATTAGTAATATTTTTGCCTGCAATTGCAACTTCAAAATTTAAATCCTATCTCCTTGCAGGTCTGTTGTACTGATTTGCATAGCTGTGCTGTTACCAGTTCTTGCATTCCTTGGATACGGTATGCAATCCTGTTAGTCAGCATCCAAATCTATTATTTTTCCTTCTTTGAACATTATGTGTGTTACCACCATCTTCTGATTTATGAACACATTATCCTACCGCAGTGTTAGAGCTATATGGACCAAGATATACAGTTTACATGTAAGCTTTCTGCCCATCAGCCAAGTAATGTGTACCGTAGTGGTGTACTGTCGCAATTTTGACACCTTTCCATTGGAACTTTACAGATTTGTTACCTTATGCTGCAAAATGGTGGCCGCTCTGTTTATTCTTCTAGGGATTTTCCTGATACTAAACAGGTATATTGTTTAGTTGAACTAATTCCTTCCTTGTGACGACTATAGTCTTGGCGTTTGCTTCTTGCTGAACGTTTTTTTTCAGTTTGTCAGTTTTCTGTTATGCAACCATAAAAGGAAATAGAAGCATCTTGTAGGACCAGTCTGCTAAGTAAATTTACTTCAGTTGATAGATGCTGTGTGTTCAGAGTGTTATCAACTTGCTCCAAATGTTTTCCCTGCAAAACACCTAGACAATTGTACGCTGTTCTAATGACAATCCAGTCCACCATTTTTGGTATTAACAGTATTGCAACCTTCTTGCAACAGTGCTGCAAAGGATACCTGCGAAGCAATGGACCAATGGGCACAGCACCCTCAAGCAGAGACAGCTCTCAGCAACATCCTTCCATGTGTGGATGAAAGTACAACAAATCGTACCCTGTACCAGAGTAAAGAAGTTGTGGTGATGCTTGTGAGGATAGTTAATAGGGCTATATCTGCTCTTTCAAACCGAAGACCACATCATAAGCATCCTGGACAATTGATGCCTTACTTGTGTTCTCCATATGATTCAAACTACAATGACCGTGAGTGCAAGCCCAGGGAGGTTACATTTGAAAACGCAACAACAGTAAGTATTGATACTCTTCCCTTACTATATTCAGTCTTTTTGCCAATGTTTTTCCACTGAAGGTTAATGTGGATAGTCTTTTTTTATAGCATTTTTCCTTTTAACTTTCCAGGCATGGCAGAATTACACATGCTTGACCCAAGACACGGACTTGTGCTCAGGCAACAAAACCCTGACTCCAGAAATCTACGGACAACTTGTCCTGGCTGCAAATGTAAGCTACGCACTGTACCACTACGCTCCGGTCCTGCTCAACTTCCAGGACTGCAAGTTTGTCCGCGCCACCTTCAGCGCCATCGCCTCGCAGTACTGCCCTCCTGTGGAGCGCGACCTCAGGTTGATCTCTGCAGGCTTGGCACTCATCGCCTCAGGCCTCGTTCTCTACCTCGTCTGGATGCTCATTGTGGACCGCCCCCAAAGGGAGGAGGTGTCCGATCTGGTGTCAGGGTCGAGGATCGCACCAGTAGAGAGCTCTCCATTACCGTGAGTGAGAGCGGTTACACCCATGGTAAACCAAGAATTAGTACAGTTCCATGTCTATGTAAATTAGTATCGGTATAGTGGGTTCCGGATAGTCAGTAGAAGTGAGGAGACGGAAGCACTGCGGGGCGAAGCCCCATTTTGCAGTGTAGAGTTAGGTGGAATGAGGGCTTCCTACTGTTGTATGTTGAATAGTTGATGCTTTGGAGCATGACAAATCAGTGTAAGAAGTAAGAACGATTGGATAAGCAATCCGGGAGAGCAAGTCCCCTATCACGCGGCGAATGAGAAGAGTTGATTCAGTAATTCTGGATGTTTCACCTGGAGGACATGCTATGTATCGTGTATATGCCTTTTTCGTGTAGAATGCTTTGTTGGTGCTACCTTGGTTGGAGAAACAAATCTTGTACGGGAGCTAATCAGCGAGATGTGGACCATTTTTACGGAGTAATTCAGTTCATGAGCATAAGAGGCCAGAGCACCAATGAGTCTTGGGTCTGGCTTTCTGGGTTGTACAGAAGGAAAGAGTATCGCTGTGCCACCACAGAAATCTTTCCTTCAAATTATCATGGTCTGTGTGTGGGTTGGGCCTGTAACTGGCTCAGGATTACCAGCAAAAAAATCAGAACAGCAAGTGGCCAGTGCGAGATCTCGCACTACTCTTGCTTCACACACAATCATTCCGTCAGTTACCACCCAAATTGCCTGTCGTTTCTCGAGGACAGAAATCGCAATTGGAAAAGTTGATCTCCAGAAAGCAAGCATACCCAGAAACTCAAAAGTTGGAGCAACAAGAAAAGAATAGATATTAGAAAAAAATATGTAGGTAAACTCTTTTACTTACGTAAACTTCAAGTAAAACGCCTTTGTTTTTACCACACGCACTTGTAGCGGTCGCAAAAAATGTTACTCCCGTGAGTTGCAAGATAGCAAATTTTAGTGCCCAAGTGCGCATGTCTTCCTCTTCCTCTTTCGGTTTGAAGTGGTTGCGCTGCATCATGGCACTAGGCATGAGCTCTGGATAGAATGCGGTGAAGGCGTCAGTATAACCAGAGTCCTACTGTAGAGTGTAGAGTTGTTGCCTTGTTACTGTGCTCACCAGCTGTGAAAATCATGACGATCGATTTAATTTACGCTACTCTGTTTCTCAGGATGGTTGTGATCTCGGCTTTATTTTGTACAGTGATCAACCTGAATGTGACACATAGGAAATGAGGTGCTGTGCTTTGAGTGGATTCCATCCTCAGGGCTCAGGTTAATGGTAAACCTGAATGTAATACAGAGTGAATGAAGAACTGTGTTGTCTGAATTCCCAGTTGTGGGATGCTAAACATTCACAATCCATGATATTGGTCGTGACTTTTGCCAAGGCAACACACAAAAAGACTGACGTAATTCAGTGTTTGACCTGTCTCCATCGTGGGGCCTTTCTTTGGGGAAATGATGGAACTGATAGTGTTGAACCGCTGAGAGCAGAACATTCAATGGGGCATGAACGAGAGCAGCAGTATCTTTCATTTCCAGCTTTAATCTGGGTAACATCGCATCTTCATTTGGGCTTCTGTTTATGCTTGCAAGAAGCGACCCGCTTGACTAATCTCAGCCCGCCATCAGTTGTCACCGACCTGAATCACTGAATATGCATGAATGATTCCGTTTCTTTTCTAGACCATGATTCCATCTGACTATACGGTATTGGCGTTAGCTTCTATGTACCGTATGTCTCCCATTACCCAGAGAAGGTCGATACTATAATACTCGAGCACTCCATCTGCAATCTATCCTCTGCACCCTGCAGGACAGCAGGAGAGTGCGTAGACATTGATCAATACCACGATGTCTTCTCCATTTCATACTGCCATACACCACACCACATGTTTCCTTCTCACCAATTGAGAACCTCTCAAAATATACAGTGACGGACCTTTTTTTTCATTTACTTCTCATTTTCCTTTTCTTTTTCCATATGCAGTATTTCAGATGTTACTGATGATTGTTGCGTGTATGAGATCGATCCACTGCTTGTTTTTCAGGGCAGTGATGATATATAGGGTCGCTTTTAAGTTCCGAAAAACAGAAAGCTGAGAAGTAATCTCAAGCATAAACAGAATTTCAAACAAATAGGGATATGAAGAGTCGAATTGGTAATGTTTCTATTGAAGTGTGTAAAGAATTTGTAATGTTTCTATCGTAGTGCACATCCACCAAAACTTCAGGGTTCCAAGGGAATGCACTAGAATACGTACACAATGCTTAGCTAGCCTCATAAAAGAACGAACCTAACCTCTGCATTCAGAGAACCAGCAGCAGCCTAACACACAGTCACTGGCGGATGCACATTGGGGCAAGCTGGGCAACTGCCCCAGCTAAAAAAATCGAAAAATACAGTTGCCAAAGAGCCCTAGACGTCGCTCTAGAGCTAGAGGTTCTTAGAACTTTGCTAGTGGTATGTATATTCTTATCATGTTAAGTTGTTAACCACCACTTGAGTTGAATCATGTGATCGCTTTACTATTACTTGTTATTTGCTAATTGATGTCTTTATCCAATTTACAGGTTCATCTATCTATTACTTTTTTTTGCATTTTACCATGTATTGGTGCAAGAACCATCAAATTTTCTACAAATTTGAGGTAACATCTCAGCTTCGCTTTAAAATTGTGCGATTGCAATGTATGGATGCATTAATGCGATGTGAATTGCAATGTGCTTGATTTCAGTTCAGTCGATCATTAATAGTTCGCCCCAGCTAGTTTTTTTTTCTGGCTACGCCACTGCACACAGTACTTTGCTGCAAATATAGGACCCATGCAAATAAATTAGACACTGAAGAAAGTAAAGGTTGCGGCAATATGGTTCAGATAGAATTGACATGTGTACTGGCATATCACATGGGTTCAATAAGGGTCCGTGTTTGAATTACAAAACAATATTGGTCAACCTTGAAAAATTTAGCATTGCAAGTATGTGTTGCATGTAGGTGAGTTGATGAGCAACACAAATCTTTATATGTATCTTTTGCTCCTGAGAAAGCAAGTAGGTAACCATGCATACATACATATACATTTAGGGCTTTGGCAGATGTTGAGTTTCAAAAACTAAATAGTTTTATGTGCCCAAGTAGGAAACAAAATATTAGTGAACTTCTTCTGCTCCATCTTTATTGTATCCATTTTTATGTGTATTCAGTCAACCCAATTACAGACAGCTGCAACGAATTCTGTCTACCATTCTAAGAAAATCACACGTTCTTGTATTTTAATTGAGAAAACACAGTCCTTGTTTTTGGGGTAGATACGCAAATGCCAACAATTAGTACAAAAGATGTGTTTGTTTTAAACAAGATCATGGAGACAGAGTATAGGCCAACCAAACGCGATCACCCACACCTAAACAACAAGGTTTTCTCTGCACGACTCCATATGGCAGCCGCATGTTGTGAGCAGAGACAAGCTTGGTTGTGGGGTTCGCCAACCCAACTCCAACCAAAGTACTACCAGACTGACCGAGTTGCAGCAGTGGTTTAGAAATGAGCTCCCTTTTTGGCCAGCGATTAGGTCATCTCAGTTGACCGGTAAAGCTCAGAGATGGATTTGGTTTGGCACGTTTCAGATGAGTTCCCGGGAGAGTTGGTGATGGAATGGACAGGTCGAGCGGCCACATTTTCTCGTCTGAATTTGGAGGTATTTTAGTTGAATAATGTACGGCCACAGGCCCACAACTAGTTGAAATTCCTAGCGCCAGCTATACTACACATTAGCAGTTAGCACTGGACAGCATCATTTCAGAAGAATAGGGTCAAATTGCAAGCCGGCATTGCCATGCCAAAGGCAATCAACCTTGTAGCTTTTTGCTGGGGCATACCTGAATCTGAATGGATGAATTGTCACTTCAGATATTGGCCATCAAATGAGATTCGCGCGGTTGCTACTTGTCGAGCTGCCATCCATTCTCTCAGTTACAGAGAGGCACGAGGGGAAAATGTGGAAATACGGTATGAGGGAAAAAAAATAACAAGATCTGTGTAACCGGAGATGCTTACGGAAAAAAACAGGTTTACCGTTACCTAGCGTATGCGAGGTGGATGCTCATAGGAGGAAGGTGTGTCTGGATTCTTTTTTTTCCTGGTGTTTTAATCACTCATTTGTGCTACTGGTGTGGTGGAGATTCACGTGCCTAATTTTCAAAAAATCTACGAAACAAAATTTTCATATTTATCAAAAATAGTAAATAATAATTTTATTTTTTTAGTAAAGAGAACATATTTTATAACAAAAACTAGTAAAACAAAGGCTTCATATACAATGGCAGGTTAGCAAACAAACTTTGTAGGATTAAATTACTATAAAAACTATATAGTGACCTATGTATGTTCTCCATTTGCGCCAACATATACACCCATATAATGTTTATTACCAATTATAAATAATTATTTGTTTAGTAGTTACAACACTAATTAATTAAGTTCCCATAGCCTTCCATTGTATGGATTCATTCAACTTTAAATTTGCAGATGAACAATAAACTTTAAATTTGAAGATGATACCTCCACAAGTGCTTAAGGAAATTGGTAATATTGTCTTGTCTTTCGTTAAGCGCGCCTTAAACACATTATTTTGTTCACGTGTGTTTTCTTAGCTTTGCTCTCTCAAATCCCAACTCCGGAATACTTTGCTTACATATAAAGTCCTCTAATTTCTTGGGAAAGAAAATAAGATTGTAGTACGCAAAACTCGCTCTTTTTACCACGGTTTACGTCATCGACCGAAGATTGCACATTTGCACACAGAAAAGATAAAGGATTGCCGTAACCGGAAATGGGGAGAGAACGAAAAGTAATTCGAGGATATGGGGAGTGGGCATCGTGGTTTAGCGGCAACGGAGGATTAGTGGGCGTAGCCGTCGCGGCAAACGTGTGCAAAGCGGTTAGCCTACTGCATCCTACTCCGTACTTCCTAGGGCAGTGGAGCTACCAAGTCCCTGGAGGGGCATTCCTGTAATTTCCTTCACCCGTCTGCCGTTTTGCAGTGGTGGTGGGCCACCTACAAGGAATCCGTATTCCTCTCGAGCTTTGCGTTGCGTTCTTCCAAGTACAGGGAGAATCTTCATGCCAACTTCTTTCGGAAAAGAAGTCTTCATGCTAATGATGCGGCCAGTATTATGGATGAGCTCACATCCTAGGGGTGTTTAGTCGCCGAAAAGTGTAGATGAAGTTCGGTGAAAATGTCATATCGGACACTGTAGCGTACTGTAACACTTTTCGTTTGTTTATGGTAAACATTGTCCTATCATGAACTAACTAGGCTCAAAAGATTCGTCTCGTCGTGTACATCAAAACCATGTATTTAGTTTTTTTATTTACCCATGTTTAGTGTTCCATGCATGAGGAGAGAGATTTGATGTGATAGGTAAATAGTGAAGTTTAGAGAGAGAATCTTGTGTTTTGAAGGGAACTAACAGGGCCCTAGCCGTCTATTAGCTCCTAATCACGTGGCTTAGCTTTTGCAGCTCTCGCCTCGTGTCATGCAAAAAAAATGGATTCTTGGACTGAAATTGTTGAGCATGTATTCATGCAGATTTTCCGTCGTGTCTAAATATTCCTGCATAAAATAAAATATTTCGAGTTTAATCATGTGGCGAAATACCTGTCGACAACTACTGTACCAGAGTCTGTCGTAATTGTACCATAACCGCCAGGACATGCCATAACATGAGGGTAGTACAAGCTACCAAGCTGGTGAAATCTGAGAAGAATTCTTGTTGGTGTCATGGGAAGTCGCATTTGTTCTACGATTTTTACTTGCTCACTTCTACCGGAAAGAAGTTTACCACATTTCTGAATATCCTGAGCTCCAATGAAAAGAGCAGGCTGCATCTAGAAGAAAAGAGACGAATGAAAAGCCTGGCCTTCCACCCCCTCCAAACCTCCAGAAAATAGAATAGAAAGCTTTTGGAAAGTGACAAGGAATCGGAGGCCATTCCAGGGAAACCTACAAAAAAAGATCAGCAGTATCAGTGAAGTTGTTGCCGGGTGATACCAGTGCTTATTCCCACTCTTTACCTTGCCTCTCTTCTAATTTAAATCTGCTGCAAGGGGAAGAGAGAGGGGGTTGAGAGAGTAGAGAGAGGGTTTGTTTTGCCTTTGCCTTGGCTTGCCCTCCCCTCCATCGCTGCATTTCATCCGAGGGCACTCCATCTCTTGCGTCCCTTAACCCCTCCCCCAATCCAGCCCAATCCCCTCCGTGCCTTAACCCCGCTCCGAATCCAGCCTTCGAAGCTTCCTCTTCCTCCCGGGGTTCTGTTCTTGGTACTTAGGACAAGGTAAATATTTGTTTTTTTTCCATCATCTGGTTCTTCTTCTTGTGTTGCGCTGCTGTGTTGTTCAGTTTGATTATACCTGTTAGGCCATTGAGATCGAGATTTGGGAGTGCTCTGGCCATCCTCGCCAAATCACCAGCTGCATAGCCGCCCTCTTTCCCGGTCGTCCCCCTGTTCTCTTCTTCCTGGGTGAGTTTCGGTTTCTTGGTGTTCAATCTTGTTTGTCTTCTTTTTTTTTTGTTGTTTTCATGGTGTTTCTTCGACCTAACACTAATAAATGCACTTTCCTCGTGCTGTTGTAATGCTAGCAACTACTGAGTAGCCTCTTCTGCTGGCTCTCATCAATTAGTCCTCTTCCACTAAAAAGTGGCAGTTTCATTCGTCCATTCATGGCTTGTTCGGAAATGTGGAGGTTCTACCTGTTCTTGGTACACTTGCCGATTACCGCAAATAATCCTTGGCCTCTCTCGTTACCCCTGCTATAATTCCAATAATCCAACCTCCATTTCTTGCGGTATCAATTTAGTTTTTTTTTCTGGAAAACACTTACTAATCTTCAAGCGGTTAGTTTCTGTCAGACAGTCAGTCAGTTCCTAACATAGGGGAGCAGTTGCATGCGTGCATTGGATCCCCTACTCCAGTCCTCCTGCAACCGCACGCTCCTCGTTGGATTCTTGATTCTTGGTGTGCTCCTCGTCACACCCACCAATGTCTCAAACAAAATTTGCCACTTCTTTAAACGAAACTTTTGGCACTTGCGATTGCTGTTCATTTTTCTTTTCTTTTTAGTCTTTCGAGTGTCTGCAATTTTCGAAGAAGTTGGCATTGGGTTCCGTTTCACGGAGCCATGGATTGCATGCGCGCAGGTCTGATGGGTGACCATCTCGCGTTGCTCGTGGATCGGCTGCTGACGGAGTCGACGCTGGAGGCGGCGATCGGCGGTGGGAAGCAGATGGTCGATCTGCATCCGGAGGCGGTGGCTGTCGAATACTGCCATCGCGCAGCAGGCGACGGCGGCGGCGGCGCGGCGAGCAAGGTGGTGGAGTGCAGGATTTGCCAGGAGGAGGGCTGGGACTCCAGCATGGAGGCACCCTGCGCCTGCTGTGGCAGCCTCAAGGTAATCATGCTCTCTTTATTCTGAACCAAAATAGTTGCTCCTGATTATGCGGCTGATCTACGGCCTTACTATTTTATGATTATGCAATTGTTACTCAGAGTTCAGTGTTCTCAATTCCTGTTGTCAAATGAAAAGTCGGTCTTGTTTGGGTGGAAGATGGGAAAGCGACTACTTTTTCCTGAATTTTATTTCGGGGGGTCTACTTGAATTTCTTATTCTACACTAGTTAATGTACAGTTGACTTGGCATGAAAACTGTTGACGTTTATGGTTTGGGATAGATGTAGTAGGTTGTGCAGTTTGGACTTGGGAGTTCCATGTTAACTTGAGTCATTGCGGACAACAGCTATGAACTAAATCAACTGTGTTTATCACAATGTGGCTTGGAAGGCACTGCCTAGTATATATTGGGCCATCCTATTGGACAGTGACGTGATAGTATGTTGAAAGATATAGGGAAGGGGAAGATATTGGTGTTTTCGCAAAGATAGGGGGAAATGGGAAATGGAGGGAGCTATCTTTGTGAGTGTGACCTTCATGCAATGTGTGGGGCAACTACCCACATTATGCTATGTATGCAAGGCGGAAATGTAGTTGAAACCTCAAGGAAACACAAACACCCTGGAGTTTATCTTATTGCATATTCTTGTTTTTAATAATGGACATATACCATGCTACTTGAGGAATGAACTAGGAAGGTGTATTATTTCAGTTGGTTATACATTATTTATAAAAAAATAATTTAGTAGCTCCTTTGTTACAGTATGCGCACCGGAAATGCATTCAGCGTTGGTGCAATGAGAAGGGCGACACCATCTGCGAAATATGTCTGCAGGTAAAAAGGCTTAGGTGGATTATGCAAATCGGCTGTAGATTAAGAAAGTTATGTCTTGTGATACAGTTCTAATAAATGTGTAACTATGGAAACATGCCTGTGGCTTAATTTTGCTATATTTCTTCAGCAATTCAGGCCAGGTTATACTGCGCCGCAGCAGCTCTTTCACTATGGAAGTATACCCATGAACTTCAGGTACTATGCCTTTAAGCATTCTTAAGCAAGTTGGTTTGTCTTCTTCCTTAGTTCACTCTATAATGCTTTACCATCTCCGTACAGGGGGAACTGGGAGATTGCTCGTCAAGATCTCGATGATGCACAGATAATAACAATGGTGCCAACAGAGCGCGATTTCATGGACAGCTACGAGGACTACTTGCCTATCAGGACAAGAAGCAGCACACTTTGCTGCCGGACAGTCGCCATAATTGTGAGTTTCAGACATCAAATCGAACCCTGGTTGATGTAGTTTACTCTATCTCCTCTCTGATCAAGACCCATGATTGAATCATTGAACAGTTCATGGCACTCCTAGTCCTTCGCCACACTCTTCCTCTCATGGTCGGAGGAAATGGGGAGTACTCATTGGCCATGTTCTCAGTAAGACTGATGATCATCATGCACCCAGAATTGTTTATGACTTAAGCTATTGTTCTTGATCTGATGCCTCTTACTGTTCATTCTGCTCCTGGAAATAAAGCTTCTGGTGCTGAGGACTGCGGGAATCCTATTTCCAATCCTCGTGATGGTCAGAGCAATGACAAGCTTCCACCGTCGACGGCGGCAGCAGGTAATTTCATCACTGAATATTTGTCCACTGTTGGAACCGGCACAAGTATAGACAAACCTTACAATCCTGCTGTTTGGCGGCGCCAAACACAGACCTGACCCGTTCCTGCTCAGTTTAGCAGAAGCAGACAATGCACAATAGCACATCGCACTTGTTCAGATTTTTCCATTTGTAGTAGTAGCAACCTAGGTTTTTTCTCAGGCATAACTCTTGGATCTAGATCACTTAACAATGCAGGAAAGCCGGGAAACGTATATATCTTCATCAGATAGCGAGGAAGAGGAAGAAGAGGAGGCAGCTACCAATTCTGCAGCACCAAATTACTCGCAACCACGCCTCATACCAGTCTACTGACATGGCCAAGAACATGCCTCCAACCTCCAATCTGACAGGAAATTGCAGCGCCTCTGTGTAGCTGATAGAAGGAAGGATGATCCCAAGAAAAAGGAAGTCCAAAAAAATGAGTATATGATGACATAGTATGATAGTCTGAAGCCACTCGCTTCTGTGCGCATTGAGAAGAACGTAGTGGCCCTGTTACTCCTGTAGTGCTGTACATATGAGGAAGTAGCAGACTAACTTCTCCTGTAGTGCTGTACATATGAGGAAGTAGCAGACTAACTTGTAACTTGCGAGCCTCTACTGCAGCAAGTTCAGCCTACCCTGTGTACTGAAGATGTTATGGTGTCAAAAGTACTTGCAAATGGAAGGAATTATGTTTCTGGTTCCGAATTCATCTATTGATGGCATCTGTTTCTGTGATCTTGCATTTTGCATCACTGATTCTTGCTAAATTATGCATTTTGTTGTTATTTTGATACTTACCTGAAGACTATAATATCTGGTTCTTTCTATTATGAAACTCGCGATTGATCATGTCAGAATACGTGCAGTTTATTGTATTTCTGGTGGGGTATTGTACCCAATTTTCACGCAGTAAAACATCTATATGTCGGATGGCATCTTTCAAGGAAAACAATTCCAAAGTGAAATATAAGCATCCGGCAACATAAAAACACTGAAAAACTAATCCCACATTGAAGAATCAATCCGACAGTAAAATACTAAAATGTCATCCAGATACATCAGTGATTTGAGTCCGTAGTTAATATGGTAACAGGTATGATAACTTTCTGGGGGCAATAAACCAGGGATACATGTATATTTCACTTATGCAGGAAAGCAACAGTCGTGATGAAAGAACTATCCACACTAGGGTAACTTCGAACGTGGTCGAGGTAGCTGAAGACTGCTGTGTCACTGGTTGGCGATCCTTCTGAGCCCATAGCACCAAGCTTTCTTTGGTTGAAGTTCTCCACCTCCTGTACCAGCTCATCTTTGGTTCTGCTGCATGATGTTATGACCTAAAAAATATGTTGAAGTGGCATCAGAGGATGATGCTCTCTTTTAAATAGTCACGTTTCATTTACAGGGGTATGCTAGACCATTCTGTCATATAAGTTACTGCTTACCAACAGATAGTTACTAGAAAGGGTAAAAGCATGTAGCGAAAGGAGGAGCATAGCAATTTCTAGTAGACAACATAGGGATACATACAGTTTCACCATCAACAAAAACTGACAACTTGTAATTCTGCTACAAATGTCAGGGCAATAAAGAAAAATAAAATTCCAGGTTCAATCTGGATGGAAGGAGCATAACAATTTCTAGTAGACAACTTAGGGATACATAAAGTTTCACCATCAATGTAAAATTGACAGTTCATAATTCTGCCACAAATGTCCTAGGACTCCTAGCAATAAAGAGAGAAAAATTCAGGTTCAATTTGGATGGAAGTACTGACCAATATACCACCAGGGAAAACCAAGCTAGCAACTGACTGCCAATACATCATTCTGAAATGCAAAACAAAATAAATTAAAGGCTTATACATGTGTTCATACACAAAAGATCGCATTCTTTCTGCTATAGAAAAGTATAAGAAATTAGAAATATGTAGGTGTTGGTGAGAAAACCTAATGTTTATGAATTATGATAAGACTATGGACACAAAAGGTATATACAGTAAACATGCATTTACCTCTTCACAGGTCCATCAGGATGGAGCCCAATTGCATCAAGAGTCCCTTCATCCATGACTAGTTCAAATCTTCTCTCCAACTTTGACTCTAATACATCATCAACCTGCAAAAGTACCGTTCATAAAAGCTGGAATGGTTCTTTTCTGCTCTTTCAATATGGAGGCCAGTATTTGTACATAAGAGGACAACCATATAGTCATGGAGGAAGAAGGGCAGAAAACAAGGGTATGCAATATGAACATGCATGTTGATGTAAATTTACATTATATTCTTCACTGACTGACTCACCAAGAAATTAATGTGCTCAAAGCCATCACGAATTGCAAGATTTCGTGCAAGTTCAATGGCGCCTTCACTATAGTCAATCCCAGTCAGATCAGAAAACCTGTATATTGCATATGACACATCAGTACTGGTACTAACAACGACAAATCACAGTTTGACATTTCCTCAGCATACCCTTGCTTTGCAAGCTGCTGCAAGAGTCTGCCACTCCCAGTCCCGATGTCAAGTACGCTGCAGCTAGGCAAATCCTTGCTTAAGCACAAATTTTTGGTCCAGCCTACACGGACATCCATGACTTCAGTGCCAAACCTGCAACCTCACACAAGTTTTGGTCAACAACAATATAAGCATTCAATTCCTAAAACAAATAGAAAAACACATAATTTATATATGCATCTCTTCTTGAACAGTAAAATGGCTGCAAAACAGATGTTTACCCAAAATCTAAACCCTAAACCTATAAAAAGAAAAAGACTATTCAGCAGATTTTAGTATCTTATTCCACAAATGGGGTGGTGAGCAGAGCTTATAACAACCAAACCTCCAATGAAAGATAATAATCACCATATTTCCTGGAAAACTTGACGGTAAAGATGGTAAAGTTTAAACATGATAAAAGAAGGTCTCATACTGAAGTGAAGTCCCTTGGAACGCCAGGTCTAGGTGCCAGTTCGTAGTTGCAATACTGTGATGAGCCGTGGAATCTAATCTGGGAATATTTACTTATTCTAGTAAAAATTTCCTGTTATGGATCCTAAAAAGGATGTTTCTAACTAAATGAGACATTAGGATCTAAAAAAAGGTGCTTTTGAAAAGCCACATCAATGCCAAACGCTAACGGCAAGCAATTGCAAAAAGTTTGTACACCCTAGTTGTTCTAGTTGCCTTTACATTCTTAAAATAATTCTCCTCGTTGCTCATTTCCAAGCAAAGCTCAAACCAATTTTTGTTATAAATGCCCATGGAACAGACCACTTATCATCCGGGCAACAAAGGCCGCCACCCTAAATTCTTAGTGCATGAGACAAACAAGTTTATATGCTCATGAAAATAGCTTGCCGAATGTTACCAGTCATCAGCGTGGCTGCGTTCGTGGAAATTAGCTAGATCCTCAGCATAAGCACCATCCTGAAAATTCTGCATGACCAGCAATGGAGGCTCCACATCGCTGGAGTCAGGGACATCCTTGTCGAAGCTGTTCAAGATTCATAGCAAAGACAATTTGAATACACTGGCCCCCAAAAAATAAGATGATTTGGACCAAAATGCAATAACCGAGAGATCATTGGACCAAATTAAGCTTAAGGGGCAGAGAATTGATCCCCTTTCTTTCCCCCCGCACAAGGAATCAGATCACAGAAGCTCGCCCATTCCGCGGCACGAGAACAAGGAGAATGGAGTTGAAATCAGTTCACCTGAAGTCGGAGGAGGGGTGGGCGGGGACCGACGCGGAGGGCGCGGCCGCGGCGGAGGCGGAGGAGGAGGCGAGGAGGACTTCGGCGGTGTCGGCGTAGCGCTGCTCGTCGTCAAGGGTGCTGCCGTAGTCGCTCTTGATCGACCACGAGTCCGCGGCCACCGACCGGTCGTCGTCCGACGCCATCTCGCCCGGGGGCACGGCGGGGACCCACACGCCGCCGCTGACCATCCGGGACGGGAAGATCTCCGGGTCCTCCGGCGGCCACCGAATCCCCGCCATCGCGCTCGCCGTCGCCTCGCCGGAACCCTAGCCTTCACGTGGCGCTGGCGTGCTGGTTCTGCCGGGAGGAGGGGGAACGGAGGAGGAGGGATGCGAGCCGGCTCGGTGATGACAGGTGGGTCCGTGGAGAGATTGGCCTACGTGTCGGTGTCTCGGGTCGTAGGGATGGCGCGGGTACTTGGAGAGGGACGGCGGGTGGTTCGAGATTTTCCTACTGAAATATGGGGCCAGATACATGTGGGACCATATGTCAGTGATGCGGGTAGAATATCTGGTGCGAGAGAGCCTGGGTTGAAGGCCGTTAGTCGCTGGGACGGACTGACCGACCTTTTCCTCTCTCCTTTTGTTTTTTGATGACGAGGAAAAATGGCTTGGGCGATCTTTTATTCTTAGATGGACTGGGCCGAATTTAGAATAGCTGGACTTTGGTTTCCTAAATAAATAATTGGCCTCGTATAGCAGCAGCGTACTGGTAATTCGGAGCAAATATATTCTTTTGACCAGAATCGCATTAGTTTAAAAGGTCCTCTGATAAATTCCTGGCATCTTGTATGGCATTTCCTTCTCGGAGAAATATTTCTGAGATTATATAGTATCAAATTGGAGTGTAAGTAATTAAGTTGCCAGCCTTTTTAACCAGTAAATTGCCTGTTTAGTGGACTCTATTATGTAATCTGACCTCTTCAAAGTGCATCTAGGCACATACATGTTTTGGTGATTTTGGATGACAACATGATTTGTATTTAACTTGTTTGTTTAAGAATATGAACAGGGTTTTATTCTTATGGATATTCATGAAATATAATTATTGAAGAATGAGAGCTCATTGTTGGTATATATGATAGGAAAACAAACAAGTAATTATGATCCCATGCAACTAAGTAATACAATGACAAGTGAAGTGAAATGTCAAATAAGACACGGTCTTATGCAAATTAGTTGGTCTCATCTATAGGATACTTGTTAAAGGTTTTTGGGACAAAATAATTGAAGAAATTGGGATTTCCTTGAGCTTGTTCCATGGCAATGGTTACATTCAAAATGAGACATGATTCTATGGTTAGTATATGTTCTCAAATGCATATAAGCATATGGACAAGTGATTTACCAAAGATAACATAGAAGATAATGTTGGACATATCTCAAGTTAATTAAAGACATGGAATTCAATATGGTATTCATGGTGATGCAATGCAAAGTGAGACTCAAAGTGGCTAGATATGGTGAAAGGGATTAAGCTAGATGACGGTGTCCAGGTACTAAGCAAAGAGAATGGCAAGTTGGTCTTGTAGCCGAGGAACTTTGCTAAGGTGAAGACTAGCATCATGGTTTGGTCTCTATGCACTAATCAAGCCTTACCGAGTGAAGCTATGCAATGCATCTAATTCTTTATTGATCATATAATTGAAGTGGCTTATGAATTGGATATACTTGGAAATTCTAAGCCATTGGCTCAAGTTGGATTTGCTCAACAAGATACAGATCTACTTGGTTTGCCTCACAAGTTCAATTCTAGCATTTACATTTACTTCCGCTTCGATCTACTTGGTTGTGCTCTACTTGTGTGCAGGGGCTTTGTGAACCTGCTAGAAATCATCTACAGGAGCCACAAAACAAGTTTGGTTTGTGCTAGAACTCGTGGGGAGTTAAATTGCATAGTTGTGTGTTTCTGCCAGAAACCGGTCTGACCGGTTTGGGAAACCGGTCTGACCGGTTTCAGTACTGACTTTGGAAAAAGTTTTGTTAATTTGTAGATTCACCTATTCACCCCCCCTATAGGTGACATCAAGGTCCTTTCAATTGGTATCAGAGCTTGGCCTCACATCCAAGCTTAACCGTCGTGAGGAAAGATGTCAACTTCGTGTGAGGTAACCTATGAGCCACTAGCTAGTGACGGCTCAAATTACTCCACTTGGTCCGCTCATGTACTTAATGATCTTAGGGCTATGAGTCCCATTTTGAGCGGGTTGTGGTTGAAGGCATCGATCGTCCTAGTGTTGATTGGGATGTATCCAATCCAACCGAAGATGAGATGGATTGCCTTCAACTTAACGCTCGTGTCGCTAACTTCTTGTTTGGTGTTGTGAGCAAGGAAATTAAAGAAATAATCTTAGAAGATGCAGTAACTCTTTTTGATGCTCACCTTGTTTGGGCTCAAATAGAGAGATTATTTGCAAACACCACAAGCGACAAGAAAGAGGATACAAGAGCCAAGTCTCATGAGGAGTGCTCTACATCAGCAAATACATGCATCGAGCCTCATGAGACCACCACCAAGGAGCCACAAGGACAAGATGGCTAAGTTGCCGACTCTCTGCCAAAACCGGTCCGACCGGTTTGGGCAAGAGGTGCATCTGGCAATAAGAAGGGTGGCCGACGCCGCGCAAGCAAAGTCTCAAGCTCAAGAGCAGTGACATCCTCCCTTGATGAGGTGTCTCAGTGCTTCATGGCCAAAGGCGACAAGAAGGACGAGGACGCAAAAGATGCGACTATCCAAGCTCTCACCGAAGAGCTTGAGAAAGTCAAACTCATCAATCTCTCCTTGGTTTGTAAGTATGATGACGTGGTCAATGAGTATGCTCATGCTATAGATTCACTCACATGTGTTGCTTCTCTTGAAAAAGAAAATCAAATGCTTAAGCAACAACTAGGCTCGCTATCTAGTAAGCATGAGATGCTACAAGTGAAGCATGAAGAACTCTTGTGTTATCATGAAGAGCTTGTAGAATCACATGCTATGCTAGAGATAGCTCATGAGGTTTTGGTAACATCAGTAAAATGCTTTGAACCTAAATCTCACATATGCACATGTTCTCAAATTCAATATAATTTATCATGTGCTAACCCATGTTGCTCTCAAGCAAAACGATCTTGGTATGATGAAGTGTGTGTAGAGTCTTGTGATGACCTCGTTGCTAAAGGAAATGAAGAACTCAAGCAAGAGGTGGAAAGGCTCACAAAGGACTTGAGAACACTCGAGTGTAAGAGCAATGCACAACCTTCTCAAGATAACCGTGAGAACATGGTGAAGAAGCTTGAGAAGGGATCAACCGTGCAAAGCTCTTGCAAAAATCAAGTCAAGTCCAATACAAGCCAAGATCAAGCCGAAAAGAACAAGAAAGCTCACATCAAGTGCTCCATCAAGAAAGAAGGCAAGCCAAAACTCCCCAAAAGGCAAAGAAACATTGAGAAAAGAAGATGCTTCGGTTGCCTTGAGAAAGGACACGAGATTGCATCATGTCCAAGCAAGATGGGGTCTTACTTAGGGAAATCCGGAAGCTCTAGCTTTCCTAAGCCGGATACTCCGATTCCCATAGTGAACTCCCACATCAAGCTCAATAGAGGATTTCTCAAGGCCCAAGCAAAATACAAGGGAGAATTGGCCACCGAGCAACACAAAAAGAAGGCAACAAACATCAAGCACAAGACATGCTTCTCATGTTGGGAAAAGGGACACTTTGGTAAAGATTGTCCCAATGGTAAAATTCCTAAACCCAACCGTGTCCATTCTAAGAATGAGAAGCTTGGGAACACTCCAAATGTTTCTTGTGCACCTAAGGTGGTTAAGTCACCAAAGGGCACAAGAGCTATTTGGGTTCCTAAGCAAATTGTGACTAATCTTGTCAGACCCAACATGAGTTGGGTACCAAAGCATGCTTGATGAGATAAATAGGAACCAAGGGATGCATTGGAGGCTTGGCTTGAAAGAAACTTCTCATGATCAAGTAGCAAGCCAAGAAAAAGTTGCTTCTGCTCTATACTCTATGTCCAATGTCATCTCGGTAACTTCGTGCTCAATTTGATTAAGTCTTTGTCACTAGTGCCTTTTGTAGGATCAAGTGCTTCTAAGTTTTTAGCTCATGTGACACTTGATAGTGACGTGGATTACTTTCTTGAATATTAATCAACATATGACATGAGATGATTTTAATGGCTCTCTAGAAGAGCAACATTGTGTCAAATTTGCAGAGAATCAATCCCCGGAGTCTCAGAACTCAAATATGACCATATGGCTGTGCAACACTGGAAATTTCCGCCAATTACCGGAAATTTCCGTCGCATTTGCCGTAGATTGGGTTCAAGACCGGAAATTTCCGACAAAGGGCAAATTCTGGCAAAACCGGTCTGACCGGTTTGGCCCAGAATGTTGCAACTTGAATCGTCAAGTGTGAAATGAAGATATACTTGAGTTATTTCTTTGGGATATCATTCTTGGCATATGTATATCAACTTGCACCTATGTGGTAATAAGTTTTTTTGGCATTTTTCATATGAGTAATTTATTATGTGACTTGACCAAATATTGAATTAATCATCCCATGTCATTGACAAGACAAAAGTGTATGCCACATGCAATCTATTCATGATACACTTACTCAGGGGGAGATGACTTCAATATTTGTGTCCTTGAGACTAACGTTTCTTTTAGTGAACTTGTAGTCTCAATGGTGAGAGAGTGTCTCTCTCAATCGGAGTTGTCAACTCAATCTATGATCCAAAGCGGTAAATTTGTGTCATCTCATACTTTGGATCTCGTGTTTAATCTATGTCTTGGCAACTCACCATAATATAGTCTAAATTCCTTATTTGATCTCAATGTTTCAAAACTAGTGCATGTGCACCCTTCCTACACATTTCATCACATATGCACTAGAGAAAAGGGATTTGGTCTATATTGTGAGGTTTTATGATTAATGATCTTTTTGGCATCCACATACAAAGGTCATTGGTTATGAAACTAGTTGTTGTGTAATTTAATATGTTGTCTCTCTTTTGTCCAAGAATTGACATATATCATGAAAGAGGGCATTTGAATAAAATTTGATCATATTGCACAACACACTCAACTAGAGGCAAAGGTATGTTTTCCTTGACTAGTATTTACCTTGTGCATCTAGGTTTTACATCATGCTAGTGTGTGCATTCGCATGCAAGTACATTGAGTTTTGTGCACCAATTGGATATTTGTTTGACACGTTCTTAACAATTGACTTGGTGTCAAATATTGTTTAAGTGAGATGTGAGCCAAATATGCTAACATGGTCTATAGCTCAATATAAGTGCATGTGCTTATGTGACATAGGATAGATTTTGAAAAATCCAACTAGCTGATAGGTTGTGTGATTTTGAAAATATTTGAGTTTTGGTCTTTTGAACCTTGTCAATCTATTTGTGACTATAGTTAACTTTGCTTGATTGATGACTAGTCACAAATGGTGAGATTTTCTCAAGTCCATAAATCCTTTATCTATCTATCCTCTCACATTTCTTCCAGAAGAAACGAAAGAAAATGGATCTATTGGAAATCTCTCTTCTTCTATGGACAATCTTGAGATTTTGGACACCATGATCATCATATACTTCTCAAGACAAGTGAGCAAACTTTGGAGAACAAAATCCCCTTGCTTCAAACTTTTCTCCGCTGTCTGGGAGAAACCGGTCTGACCGGTTTCCCAAACCGGTCTGACAGGTTTGGCCCAGTCAGCGGGCCCACACGGATTTACTGTCATCCCGTGATTCTCTCTCTTTCCCTCATCCATTCACCACGCCCCTCATCTCTCTCCTCAAGGTTTCACCGTGGGAGACCCTCCCATGGCGATTTGAAGATCCAACCAAGGAAAAGTTGATCTCTTGGTAGATTTGGAGGGCCCCAAGGCTGCTAGGTTGATTCCCCATCAAGTTTTCATCAGGAAATCTTCATCTCCCTCGAGTTCAAGGTCCTCAAGGTATTCAAATCTTTCCATCGCCCGATCTACTCACTCGTTGAATATCTTGCAAATCCCTTTGGTAGAACATCTTCTGGCATGTCTAGGAACCTATCCCTAAGAGATCATTCGATTTGGTGGGCTACATTTTGCGCAACAAGGACTTGCACCTTCACTGGCAAAGCGGTCCGACCGGTTTGGCAAACCGGTCCGACCGGTTTGGGCAGTGAAGGCCCAAGTCCTTGTTTTGCAACGTGTTGGCTCACATATGGACTAGGGATGGCTTGTTTTGCTATAATCTTTCAATGTCCAGATCAGACTCTGTCCAGATTGATCCCCAACTCGTTTTGGCTCAGCTCAGGCAAAAGCGGTCTGACCGGTTTCCAAAACCGGTCTGACCAGTTGGGCCCTGAGCTGACCCAAAACTTGTTGGATGCTCACAAGTTGATCAAATATTTATCAATCTTTTTCCTAGGTTTTTATGCTATGTGTTTCATCTCTTGTGAACCTAGGAAAGGCAGTCGAAGATGCCAAGGGGACCTCATGCCGATCGGATCAAAAAGGGATGTCACGACCCTTCCATTGGCAGTAGCTCGCAAGCAGCCGGGGGGAGAAACTTGAGGCCAAGAAGGGGCAAGAGGGCAGCAGAACAGCTGATTGAAGAAGTGGATGTTGTGGAGGACACCACCTCTAGCGATGAGGATGATGTTGAGGATGAACAATACCGGGTAGAGCCACATGTGGATGATGAGGAGGAGGAGGAGATGGCTGCCGGTAATGATGAGGAAGAGGAGGCAGCAGATGATGATTCACCAGAGGCAAATGCCCCACTTGTTCTTGAGATTTGCCGACCCACTGGCCCAGCTAGTAGGAGAGTGACAGACTATCTTGCTGGTGGGATGACTGATGTTGTCAGGAGGTTGAGGAGGACTAGTCCACTTGATGTGGATAAGACAGCTACAGATTATAGATTTTGGACTCTTTTTCAGCAAGACTTCTATGCCACAACCATTATGAAGAAGACCAAGATCACATCAGATGCACAATTCATAGATTGGGAGTACATGAGCAAACAAGACAACCCGGTGTTCAATGAGATTATCAGAGTTTGTTCTGAAAAGCGAGTCAAACATCTCATGGGCTTCAGGCACAGCTGGAACAAGGAGGTCATTGCTCAGTTCTATGCTACTGTGTACTTTGGATACTACGAGCAGGGTGGTAGGCAGGAGAGAGCTATGCATTGGATGACAGAGGGACAGCGCTATTACATCACGTATTCTGATTTTGCCTCTCTCTTTAGAGTTGCACACGAGGATGACAACACTGTGAAGATACATGACAGCGGCATACTAGAAGCATCTGAGTTGAAGTTCATGTATTCTAGAAATCAGAATGGCAACTGGGGAAAAGTGAGTGGTCTCTACACCTATTATGAGACTCTTTATAGGATGCTTCGCAAGACCCTCACTCCTAGAGATGGCAACACCTCAGATATCTCACTCTACATGAGAAATTTGATGTACTATTTGAGGATTGGAGAGGAGACTCCTCCCTTTAGTGTTGCTGATTTCATTTGGCAGGAGATAAAGACCATTTCTGAGAGTCCTCAGAAGATTTGTGCCTATAGCCCATACATCATGCTTGTCATTGAGAGGGTCACAAACTTGAAGATTCAGAAGGATACTCAACACAAGCCCTTGCGTCCTCCCATTCCTCACAAGTTTAGGATGACTTTTCCTCCACCAGCAGACACAGATGCAGCAGCCGGAGGTGACCATAGGCAGCATAGAGAGCAGCCGCAGCAGCAGGAGCCACTGGGTGGAACCGGTCTAACCGGTTCTCCAAACCAGTCTGACCGGTTTGGCCCTGGTAGTTCTTCACAGCCAGCACGTCGCTCGTCTCCAATCAAGAAGCTATACAACTTCCTCACTGGTATGTGCAAGAGTCAGAGGGACATTGAGGTTGGTCTTCAGCAGCAGAGAATGGATAGCAAGAGAACTCGGGACGCAGTGAAGAGATTGCATACTATTATGAGTCCCGATAACCCTCCATCTCCTATCTCACCACCTCCCGAGCTACCCGAGTTAACCCCAGCACAGGAGTTCATGTCAGAGGCAGACTTTCATAGTTTGTTTGGCTATGGAGACATTGGATACATATCACGGCCAACACCACCGCCTCCTCCTCAGTCTTTTGGTGCTCCGGGGACCATGCCATACATGCCTACTTCAGAGGGTGACTTGTTTGGTTCCTCGTTTGGATTTGCACCTCCAAGACCTACCTATGCAGCTGCCACACTCCCGTCCTCATCATATGCATATGGTGGTGCGTCATCTTCTATGGCGGGAGTTCAGTTCTCTAGTGCACCATCTCCATCTCCCAGAAACTTTGCTTCACAGGCAGCGGCTTCTATCTTTGGTACCACTTCCGGTACCGGCCATGGTATGTTTAGCTCATCCATATCTTCTTCCATGGCTAGCACATCCGAATCACTCCAAATTATCACACATACACATTCACTTGAGTGAAGGTTTTCATTGGACTACATCTTCTTCGTCAGATGATCATAGCCCGACCTTCTAGATGAGGTGAAGGATGGATGCATGATGGGAGCGTGACTACAAGCTTCTCCAGGCCCTTTATGGATGATTGATGACAAAGGGGGAGAAGAATGGATTAAAGCCTAAAGCCTAGTTCTAGTTGATCTTGTAGTCATGTCACTTTGAATGTAATAAATTCGTTCTTTATCTATTTATGGACTTGAGAACTTGTAATGTGTGCTACTCTGTGTGTTGAACTTATTTATGTATCCTAAGTGACCTTATGTTAGTGTGATATGCATGTGTTAGTTGATGTGATGCTGTTTCACATGTGCTATCTGGGCAAAACCGGTCTGACCGGTTTGGCCTGAGACAACACATGTGCTTCTTTTTTCTATTCTTGTGTGGAATATTTGTCATATGCATCACATGTTGTTTTATTTTGTTATACACACTTGTTGCACATGTTGGATGCTGAGATATAGGGGGAGCTCTCAATTTTAGTTGATTATATGTGCATTTGGCATTTGAGGCCGAATTTTTTGAAATTCTATTCAAGGCACATATTGAGGGGGAGCTCACCGTACATCTCAGTCATCTAGAGCTTAAATTTCATATCTTTTGTAAGCTTTAATCATGTTGTCATCAATCACCAAAAAGGGGGAGATTGAAAGTGCATCTATGCACTTACATGTTTTGGTGAATTTGGATGACAACATGATTTGTATTTAACTTGTTTGTTTAAGAATATGAGCAGTGTTTTATTCTTATGGATATTCATGAAATATAATTATTGAAGAATGAGAGCTCATTGTTGGTATATATGATAGGAAAACAAACAAGTAATTATGATCTCATGCAACTAAGTAATACAATGACAAGTGAAGTGAAATGTCAAATAAGACACGGTCTTATGCAAATTAGTTGGTCTCATCTATAGGATACTTGTTAAAGGTTTTTGGGACAAAATAATTAAAGAAATTGGGATTTCCTTGAGCTTGTTCCATGGCAATGGTTACATTCAAAATGAGACATGATTCTATGGTTAGTATATGTTCTCAAATGCATAGAAGCATATGGACAAGTGATTTACCAAAGACAACATAGAAGATAATGTTGGACATATCTCAAGTTAATTAAAGACATGGAATTCAATATGGTATTCATGGTGATGCAATGCAAAGTGAGACTCAAAGTGGCTAGATATGGTGAAAGGGATTAACCTAGATGACGGTGTCCAGGTACTAAGCAAAGAGAAGGGCAAGTTGGTCTTGTAGCCGAGGAACTTTGCTAAAGTGAAGACTAGCATCATGGTTTGGTCTCTATGCACTAATCAAGCCTTACCGAGTGAAGCTATGCAATGCATCTAATTCTTTATTAATCATATAATTAAAATGGCTTATGAATTGGATATACTCGGAAATTCTAAGCCATTGGCTTAAGTTGGATTTGCTCAACAAGATAAAGATGTTGAAGCCCTCAAAGTTGAGAATGATCAAGTATGACATCGATGAAGAAATGGAAGCTCAAGTGGAGAGTTTATTTATTGTTTTTATCTTGAGTTTAGGAATGCCGTACTATCAAGAGGGATGCAACATTAGTTGATTGACAACACCAAAAGTGCTCATAGGTCAACCCATGTGAGATAGCCTTGAGAGAAAAACACTTGGGAACTTAGTGTGCTGGCTCGACCCAAACCGGTCTGACCGGTTTGGGAAACCGGTCTCACCGGTTTGGCACCTGACAGGCACAACGGCTAGTTTGGTTTGAAAACCGGTCTGACCGGTTTGGGAAACCGGTCTGACCGGTTTTCCACGGCCATAACGGCTAGTTTTGGATGTTGGGGTATTTATACCCCTTGGCCCTCTCCTTTGAGGGCTGCCGGCTCCTTTGCCTCATTTGTGCGTCCCAAGCTTTCTTGAGCACCAGCAAGCTCTCCCCAAACCTCTCTTTGTGAGAGTTGATTGATTTGTTCATATCTTTGGATTCGGGTTGAGGGATGTATCAGTTGTGAGCAAAAGAAAGATTGAGAGAGCTACTTGCAGCCATCAAGAGCATATCCATAGCTTGAGCACTTCCGGTGAAGTCTAGCAACTATTTGAAGCATTTGTTACTCTTGGAGGTGAAGCCTCCTAGACGGCTAGGCGTCGCCGGTGAGCTACCTTGTTTGTGGTAAGCCTCGGATCGTTTGTATAGGCCGGCCTTGCCTCCTTCGTGGAAAAGGGTCACAAGCTAGTGGAACCGAGGAAAGTGGCTTGGAGTGGATAAGCCCGCCTTTCGTAGGCCCTCAACGGAGAGTAGGATTCACCTTGTCTTTGTGACTTTCTTAGTGGCATTGGTGAATCCGAACTTCGGGAAACAAATCATCGTGTCTCTCTCGGTTTGCCTCACAAGTTCAATTCTAGCATTTACATTTACTTCCGCTTCGATCTACTTGGTTGTGCTCTACTTGTGTGCAGGGGCTTTGTGAACCTGCTAGAAATCATCTACAGGAGCCACAAAACAAGTTTGGTTTGTGCTAGAACTCGTGGGGAGTTAAATTGCATAGTTGTGTGTTTCTGCCAGAAACCGGTCTGACCGGTTTGGGAAACCGGTCTGACCGGTTTCAGTACTGACTTTGAAAAAAGTTTTGTTAATTTGCAGATTCACCTATTCACCCCCCTCTGGGTGACATCAAGGTCCTTTCACCTCTCTGGCTTGCTTATACATAAGTTTATCTCGCAAGTTGCAACCCATTGAGAACCGGTGTGTTGAGTTGTTTTACATCATTACAGGTAGATGATACAGTGGCATATCCTATGATATCTCCTTGTTTGCTTAAGGCAACATGACCTAAAATAAGGACCGGTTTGAGATATGATCCCCGTTGTTCCACAGCAAGTTGCTTGTACAGCTGATGTCCATACAGCTCTTGACACTCCCTAGTATTCTGTACAACCTGTGTGCCGTCTGGCTAAGTGTCCCAGAAAGTTGCAAATATAATACACCAACCAACTGTAGCATACTGGAGTTTTGCATAGGTGAAAGGCGAGATAACATATCCATGGCTATGGTTTTCTGTGTGCTACTACCATTCTCCAGAGTCCAGACATGGTACTGTTAGCCACACAAAAGTTTAGTTCGACAGCACTGATATAAATCAGTCACCATCCCATTACAGATTCTAAGGAATGAGATACAGAAGTAAAAGTAGCATGAATGCATAGAATATATTCATTCTCTGTTGTAGTACTATAGTAAACTGAATGTTCGGTTAGAAATCGAGTATTGCTATCGTTTTCCAGATAACAGAGTGGTATGTAGCTCTCTTGACAAGAATAGCACTTTATGTTGTAGAAAACAACATACAAATCTCAAAAACAGCAAGGGCTTTGTTTCGACTTTTGAACATGAACCAAGAAGATTAATTAAAGTGTTCTTTTTGTAAAAGTTTGACATAGGGTCATGTATCTTTTGAAAAGAGGTAACATGTAGAGTAGAATGCAGGAAGATTTCCTGAGAAATCAGACTATTGTCGTGGAACTTGTACACTCTCTTTTAACAGGCACAGATCCTACATCCTACACCACCATAAAGGAAAATCCTAAACATTGGTTAACATTGAATGATTATATTGATAAAAAAATACCCTGCTTCCTTCCAATTAATTTATATAGCGACTTAAAAAGAAGGTATTGATATACATTTACCCTTAAAAATTAAGCAGCCATTCCATATAGTAAAAAATGGGCCTGAGAACCTAAAGAAAGGAAAGTCCAGGCCATTAATTTGATCCTAATGACAATGGAATCACCAAATTCAGAATCCATAGCAAAATTAGAAGTACAAGAAAAAATAACTCAAGTAAATAAATTAGTTGAATTAATAAAAATTGTTCAGAAATTATATTATAACATAATGAATAGAGATTCGCCATATACCTGTGTTTTATTGCCTAAATGTTGAGATTTCGGGCAAATTTCAAAACATACATTTATGAATTTATCTGAACTTGAGATGGTTATTTCAGTGGAATGTTTACTAGCCCATACTCTAATTCATAAATACTGCCTGAAAATTCTATCTTTGCTGCACCATCGTCTTACGACAAAGGTGAAAAACCGAGGGAGAAACCCAAAAAGGCGTGTCTAGAGGAGGTTTTAGGATCTAGTTCAAAGAACTACCAGTAAATCACAAATGATTTGCTCATGCCCCGTACAAATGGGCTCTCGATTTTTCTTATTGTGTTTCCCGAGCACAAAATTTGACAATCAATTTGCCAGTGGTGCGTGCGTAGAAAAACAAGAAGAATGGCTTTACAAAAAATGGAAAAGGCAAAGAATAGCTGGAAGCTAGCTACTGTACACTCGGGCGCCAGCTCAAGCTAGCTGCCGCCCGCCTAACACCAGCGAAACCAAAGCTGCTCACTCCTGCGGCGCCCGGCTGGCCGGCCGGCCGGTCAACCGCCCGCCGCGTCACGGCACCTCCTCGATGGTGTCCAGCACCGGCTGCCACGACCGGTGCCGCCTCAGCCCGGCGCCGCCGCCGCCGCTCGCCTTGCTGGCTCCGGCGGCGCCGCCGGCGCGTGATGCAGGTTTATTAGTGTCCGCGCCGAGATCGCCGGCCTCGAGCAGGCCGAGCATCGGGTAGACCCTGTTGCCCTCGCCGCCGCATCCGTCCTTCGCCGGGCCCCCGCTCGCGCCCCGCCGGTGGTGGCGGTCGCGGGCGGCGGCGGCGGCGGTGAAGGTGATCCTCTTCCAGGCGGAGGCGGCGGCCGTGGCGGCGTGGGACTCGGAAAGCGCGGACATCTCCTCGTCGGTGAGCACGGAGTAGAGCATGTCCATGGGCAGGAGGAAGTAGGCGTGGCGCGGGCGGAGGAGCTCGTCGGCGGCGACCCCGGGCACGCGGCAGCCCACGGCGAGGCGGCCCGAGTCGCAGACGAACTGCCCCGGGTGGTCCAGCATCAGCTCCGACGCCCGCACCGGCCGCGCCAGCCGCGTCACCGTGCCGTCCGCGTGGATCACCTTGGTCGCCGCCGGCGACGACGCGCAGCCCCCGCCGCCGCCCCCCGCTGGCGCCAGCGGCATGCACGGCGGCGTGTTCCCCATGACCACCAACCAATCAATAACCAACTCCGTCAGAGATCAGACACAGGGGAGAGAGATCAGGAGGTCAGAGCAGGGAGCTAGAGCAGGGGACGAGACGGAGGTGGAGGAGGCAGTGATCGGAGGGAGAAGGTGAGGCGGGTGTATGTATACGACACGACGCGGCGGCAGGCGGGGAGGCCAGGGTGGAAGCCGAGTTGGTGCGGCGCATGCATGGAAGAGGACAAGCAAATGATCACCCTGACGCAGAGAGGTTAGCTTCCTCGCTTAATTAATCCCAAGAAGCCGCACAGGGTTACCAATCATTTATTTATAATCCAATTCGTTCCCGGGATTAACATTAACCAACGACAGCCGCTGGTCATGGTACGTGGCAGCGAGGGGGCGCGACAAACGAGGCCGATCCGGCAGGGGGAGGCGTGCATGCATGCACTTGGTCGATCGCGGTGGGAGGGGTGTCACTGTTGCATCTGCCGCTCTAGTTAGCAATGGCATCTGTTGATCACTTGTTAATTGTAATTCGGACAGACACGGGTGTCACAGGGATCACGGGTAGTCAGCGGATGAGCTGAGTGCGAGCTAGCTAGCTAGCTTAGCTTGCTAATTGTAATCAAGCAGGCCGGCTGCTTTGTTGCTTGCCTTTTCCCGTCAGACCTAATTTGCTATGAAGGCTGCTGCTGCTTAATTAGAACTAGCAAGGTGGCCCGCGCAAAACAGCGTGGGTAGCTAGATTTATTTTATATTAGCACTAGGTAAGTGCCCGTGCGTTGCTACGGGTATGATACATAGAGTAAAGATAAATTGACCATACAAAAATTCAATTTTGATGGCTTTAGAGTCGCACCAAAGTTCATGAAAGTAAGAACTTTTGTTTTTCACAAAAAGAAAGGTGTGACATTATAACATTTGGTTTTACTACATATTACATTCAAACATTATCACTTACATGTTTCTCCACAAATGACTTCAGATCTTTATACTGTACACTCGTATTATCTAGTTTGGTTGAATTCAGTAGTTTAGCGTTGATGACATCCCCTACTGAAATAAAATAAAATACAACTATGTGTTATTCTTGGGATTTAAAAACAGAAATTCAACAAATTCAAATAAAGAGAAAGATTGCAGATCTACAAGTCTGCCTTAGCGGTAGTGATAATTTTTGTAGATCGTCATGGAACAATCCGATAATACGGACATTTTTATGCATCATCGGCAGCCAAAAGAAAAGAACCTCCGAGATCGAACAAACTGTTCATTACAAACACTCGAAAACAGTGATAAAAGAGCAAACACGGATGCATGTGCCATAGTACTCTCTTGTGCTCCAAGAAAATTCTTTTGGAAGAACTTCGATGATGGAAACATCATCTTTTAGGGAGTTGATAAAGCGATCAACAACAAAAATTTCTTCGAATGAGCTGAAGCCAAAGAAAATGCCAGTACCCAAATTAATTCCAGTTCAACAGGAGACCACAAAATATAGTAGTATCAAACTCCAGAGGCACCTTGAGTCCTTCCAAACAAGGTTTACTTCAAGATGTGGGATCACAAGGATAGCAGTAAGAATCTTTGCAACTGCATCACATATCTACAGAACAAAAAGATAGAGGTGGATAATGTAAATCCTGATTCAGCAACTTATCTCAAGTTCAATATCATACTATCAATAACTGAAGAGCTTTACCCCCATTCTTTGCTGGTTAAGTCCACCATCAAGAAATACCTGCACGTATCCACTTGGCTCCAGAGGTAATGCTATCATTTCAAAACAAGTGTGTCAGTGCCTGATTTCTATCACAGGAAGAGGCATGTCGTTTCATAGTTACTGGATATCAGTATGTTACCATGAGAAATTGATGACTTTAAGCATGGTTTCCACCCCTGATATGGCAAGGGTGACCTGAGTTCTCTCTTCTTCTCAACTAGCTGTAACAAAAGGTTAAAAAAAAGATGAAAACACCCTCCAAAATCCAAGATAACAATTTTAGTTTTCATCTGAGGTATATGTACTCACAATTGCCCAGTGCAAAGCCTCATTTAAAAGAGAAGGATGCATTGGTTTAGGTGCATTCCACTCCTGCAAAAAAAATGAAGAAAGGAAGCAAGTCATGTAAACTTCATAAAAATAAAAGATTATAGGATATGTCATCAGAAATATACATATACTGCAACCTAAGTGCAGAGATAGAGAGCACATCCTAAATGCAGTGATGAAGCTGAGTTATTCAGTCCATGCTTCATTCCATGGTAGTTCCAAACAGATCCAAGAGTATGAGATCAAGCAGAGATAAAAAGACATGGTAGATCCAAAGAAGCCATCTCTTCAGACGGCAGCTTCAGTCCAATTATTTTCTAGGCCAGTTAGGGCATTCCACTTGTTGGGGCTTTAACTTGAAAAAGCACTGATTGAGGAGTAAGGAAAAGACAGTGCCATTGGTTCCAGATAATTGAGAATCGGTGTTAGGTTGAATAAATAACACGACTCAACTTGTAATTTCAAATATATGTGCCTCCGGGTACTTGTAAGTTTCAAATGTGTGTACCTCCAAAAAATGAACCAGATTACAATCAATAGATATGTTGTTTTTTGGAATGAAAAACTGAACCACTAAATGCTAAAAAAAGTGTTATAAACAAAAGGAAGTACCTGAATGTTTGATTAGCTGGCGTTCTTCTCAACCCCAAATTCTTGCATTGTCAGGAGCCATCTCTAATTTCACACGCTAATTCCAAAATTTTGGACCATTGATCTACCTGGGGATCAAAAGGGGTTCAGATACAGCAGAGGTTATAATGACTTTGTCAAATTAATTTATAATTATTAACATCCAAAATGCACTTGCTTTGTACAATGCACCAGGAACCATTTCTGTGTGTTTCAGTCTCTCATTTGGTCCTAATGCTGGAAACGCCTGAACATCCATCAGTGTTAGTTGCAGTTTCCATGCTGTACGCAGGTACATCACACACACTACAATTGACCGAGCAGCCCTCTTCTCGTGTCATACGTCGACAGCAACCTTCTCTGTTAAAAAAAACAGAAATACAGAGTGGAATCAGGACAGACAAACTTAAGCCAATTTCTTATTTTTTTTGTGGGTAAACAAAATAAAGGATGCAGAGTTCACAAAATAAACAGTCTGAGAAATCAACTTACAACAAGCTCGAACTGAGGGGCTGACAGGTTATTCTCGAGGTTTTTCAGCACCAACACGATCTGGAGGAGGCACTTTGCTTAATCTAAATAGGAGAGTCTGATAGTGTGAATTGCAGGATGCGAGAAACAAATCAGTAATGAACCCACCGTCTTGATGGTGATCTGATCCATATCCTTCATCTTGTGCAGATGGGCTTCAACTAGGATCGACGTGTTTGGGTCGAATATGTCGCCGACGAACCTGTACACTTGTGCAAAATGCAGATCATCTGCATAAAAAAGATCCAGCTTTCAGTTATTTCAGAATCAATTGACAACTGTGTTGTTTCATCAGCTCAGGTTTACTTCAAAAAAGAATTATTTTATATTGGAAAAAAGAGTTAGTACAAACCTGGCGACAATGGAAGCTCAATGAGTTCATCCTGCACTGAACCAACTGCAGATCCTCCACTTGTGCTGCTGCCATCCCATTCCATGCTCGTACTGCTGAAGCTTGGCGCCCCAATGAACTGGCTGCCACCTGAACCATTTTACTGAACTGAACGCAATAACTTGGAAGCCTAATCCCCTCCTCCCTAGCCCAATAGGTATCAAATAGATAACTCTATCAGAGATCTCTAGAACCAAAACGAATTAAATGTCATTCTAGATGCATAGATATATATTCATGTGGTATTTAACTGCGATTTAGAACAAAAGATACATGACGCCTTCAAGAACCTGACGCTCTCTATTTTTGAGTCTGACAAAGCAATGGAACAGAGAACTAACGTGTGAAGCCTGAGCTTCTGGAGGCGATGAATTACATTGCTTCTTGCCCTAGACGCTGGAGTCGCCGCGTCGTGCCGTGTGGTTACAATACGGCGCCCGTCGGCCATTGCTGGAGATTGGAGAAGAATCGACGAATTCTTCACTTTCCACCCCCACAACCATGAAAACATACGGAGAAACATTCACTGGGAGACACATGTGTGAAAGGCATCCCTGCAGGAGAAAAATCGTCGCCGGCGAGAGCGGACGGACTTGGCGTGGGCTTTGAGCGTCGGAATGCCGCGCATAGCATGTAACAATACAACTGGCATGGGAGGCGCACGGACGAACGCACCAGCGCTGAAGTGGCGAGGACGGCGTCTATCATGGCGGGGGACGGCGGACCAGGGCCCAGGTGGTCGGCGTGGTGCAGGGGAGGGATCATGACAGGGGAGTGTTGGCCTGGGGAGAGGTCGTCCAGCGCCCGCGGCGACCCGTCACCCCCGCTTCGTTGATGGCGCTAGGACCCGCAGGAGGGTGGGGCTCCGAGGTGGGGAGGCGTTTGGGTGAAGAAGCTGACCTGCTGGATGTTGGCCTCCACGCCCCCCGACGAGGAGCGCAGCGGCCGGCGGAGATCCATCGCCGCGGACGACGCGAGGGTTTGGTCTGGGGATTGGAATTGATGGGGCGGGCATTATCGATTCGGTCGGGCTGGGGCTGCAGGTCCACATGTCGGCGCCAGGAGCCGTCGCAGGAAGCCGCCGCCGCAGCGAGTTGTCCCGTCTGCCGTCGTAGGAAGTTGCAACTGCAGCAAGGAGCCGACCACATCCGCCGCGACGTCGTCCGCCACCGGGACGACGAAGGAGAGGGGGAGGGCAGGGTGGGCTTCGGGCGGAGGCCGCTCCCGCCGCCGCTGCTCGGCCACCCGCCGCCGGCCCTAGTCAAGATCTGCGTGGAGCAGGGGCGGTGCGGCCTGGAGCCGGCGGAGAGGGCGGCGCGGGTGTGAACACGGTGCTGGGGGCGGAGTGGGTGGGAGCCGGCGGAGAAGGGGCGGCGCGAAGGAGAGGGAGAGGGAGGGGTGGCGCGGAGGGAGCATGAAACGAACCGGATTCTCAACGACGAGAATCCGACTCCCTGTACCCTCGAGATAGTCCCAGGAATAGCAGCTATCTCGTACAGAACTCATCTCAGTCGAATATCACATCCATACAACGATAAAAGATCCATTACATGACATATATAAAACATAGCGTCTGGTACAAGCCCTCTGGGCTAAATCGACAATAAGAAACAACTGCGCAGCGGTAGCTAGAACATCAGGGACCACTCCTCCACAGGCATCCTTGAGCATAGCGCGCACCCTTCAATCGTACCATCCGTCCTGGTTGAACTCGTGGTCGGGGTCTTCACCTGAGAACCCAAAGTCTGTCCCCAAGGAAATGGGACAGGTCCACGTCACCAACCATAATATGATGCAAGCTTTAAAGTGGCATATTCTAAGGTATAGAAATAATCAAGGTTTGAGCCAGGGTTTTCTTATGCGAGCAGCAGCAATAACCCAAATTCATCTCATCACCAACTCCTTCCCTCACACGCACATCCACTCCCCAAAACCAACCATCAGCCTCACATTCCCATCGGGCTCGTCCTGCCACAGCAGGTTCCCGCAAACGTTATCCACCAACGCCTTTCACTCACTAGTCGACTCGGTGAGCTCCCTCCCCACCTTGTCTCATCAGCATCGCTGGACCAATCTCTCGTAACCCGAATCAAAGGATGAGGTAAGAAAGCAGATTCCCATGCTAGTCGGAACTTATCAGAAATGGGTCGTCCGTAACCGTGGACACGGCTGTACGTATAGTTTACACTCTGCAGAGGTGGCACTCCAGGAATCCATCTGGGCTGCAAGGCTAGTCCGCAACCAACCTGAGACACAGCCCACAGCAAAGACCCTAAACAGTAACGATGCCAATCCTGTCTCCCTAGGCTCGGGAAACATCTGATCTAACATCTGCCCCAGGGATGTGAAACCTTCCCATTGGGGCCAGTCGGGGGCCGTGGTAAATCAGGGAGATTACGCCGCAACGAATCCCCCCTACACATATCAAGCTCGATCCTCCTACAGTCTCGGCGCCGCACTAGAGTAGGCTTGCTGGAACCCTCCCCATACTGGGTAGATGGTGAGCACGGTATTCCCACGTCCAAAGGTGGAACTCGACTCGGTCCTTAATTGTCGGTAAAGCGAGTATCTGCGTCATAAGCGATCCGCCGCAACGGTCCGCAATCGGCACCCATAACAGGTATAGCCGCCCAAACTCCTCAGGTACTCCCCGAGTACCAATCCCCAAGAAACCATGTACCCGCAACAGGTACCCCATAGGGACTGCCCGAGTACAGTCCCCCAGCACCCCGATCAAATGATCGAGTTGTTATTACTCGCTTACACCGCCTAGCTGCTCTACTCCTCCCTTACCACCCTCAACTCACGCCAAGAGGATCAAATCATAACCATCCCAACACATGCATAGCATAGCATATTCCATAAAGTGAGTAGTAGGTAGCAAGGTAACAGGATATTAACAAAGGCAGTGCAGGTTTATCATGCGAGTAAAGTAAAGCGCTAGCATACTAGTTTGCATGTCTAATAGGTATTTCAGAGATTGGTCGGGTGTGAACCTGGGCAAAAGTCTTCGTCTTCGTCAAAGCAGTTGATGTAGTGGTCCGGCTCCTCCAGACTCTCCGGAGCTCCTAAGGTTGCGTAAAAATAAAATAAGGCGCGGCTACTAGCAAAGAAACACCAAAACAGCGAAGAGAGAAGACCCAAAGAACACCAAACTCTACACTAATGCGTAGATCATGTTTTTAGAAAAATATAGAAACTGGTTTCATATTTTTCTGAGCTACGGTTGATTTATTATTAATTTTTGAAGTTTAAATCATTTTCTAAAAATATTAAATAATTTCTGAAAAAGAAAAACAGACAATTAATTAGCCTGCTGACGTCAGCATGACGTCATGCTGACGTCAGCAGTGGGGTCCGCCTAGGATGACGTCAGCAGTGGGCCCTGCTGACGTCGGCGTTGACTGGTCAACGGTCAATGGGTCAACGGTCAACGGTCAGCTCTGGTCAGTGGGCCCCATGTGTCAGTGACACACAGTGTATGACATGTGGGTCCCATACGTCAGCGCGGTTAAAAGAAAAGAAAAAGATTAAACGATGGCTGGGCTGGAATTGGGCCGAAAGGTGAATGGGCCGAGATAGTTCAAGGGGGCAAACCAGACTTAAGCGCAAGATTCGGCCCACGAAGGGGCGCTGCTGGATCCGCTCTGGTGGACTATGTCCACCGTGAGCCGTGAGAGGGGTCCATGTGCTCCGGGTGCACGGGATCCAGGTGTGGCCGACTCGGGATCGTCTGCGGGTGGCTGTGTGGCGTGCGGGTGTGGTCGTGCGTGTGGCTTCGCCACGGCGCGACGCGAACGCGCGCGGCGCGCACCAGAGCACGTCGGCGGCGATGGTTGGCGGCGAAACTCACCGGGAAAGGCTCGGCAAGGCTCAAGGACGGTCGGAGAGGCTCGGCTTGGGTTCGGCGAACACGAACGGCAAGAAAAAGGCCACGATTCGGCTAGGCTTTGGGCCTCCCGACGGGAACGGCGGCGACGCGGCCATGGCGCCACGGCGGCCGGCGACGCGCGGGTGGAAGCTCGGCTCGGACGGCTCGACTAAGGGCGATCCGCGCGCGCAGTCCTCAGCAACTGCTGGGACGCGGCTAGGTGCGCGTGCGCGGGCACGTGGTCACCCACGGCCGCGACACGGCCTCGGCGTTCGCGCGCGGCGAGCGGAGCTCGGCCGCGGCGGCCTCGGCTGCAGGGCGGTCGACGGCGGGTTGTGGGCTAGGCTGCTGCGGCTCGACGGGGTCCTGCACACGTTCGTGGCCACGACTCGAAGGTCGGGTCCCAGAAGAGGGGCTAGCAAGTGGCGGCGGCGTTCGGCCGGAGACAGGGGAGAAGAAGGGGAGGAAGACGACGGCGCTCACCTAGGGGCCAGTAGAGGTTCGCTGCAGCTCGGGGTAGTGCTCGCGGTACGCCGGCGGTCCTCGCGCTCCCACAATCGGCTCCGGTCCGGCTCCGTCTTGGCGGCTCCACGGTCGGCGGCGACGGCTTCGGCGGCGGCGGCGTGGAGAAGGCAACGGGCTCCACCACTCCTTGCTCCGGCTGCTCCTCAACCTCCCCCACCCCTCTCCCTCTCCTCTCCTCCCACAAATTGGATCGGGAATAACCCCAATGGGGCTGCGGCGGCGCTGGAAGGGAAGAAGGGCCGCCGGCGGCTTTTATAGGCGATGGCGCTAGGGTTCCGCGGCACGGACGGCGAGATGAGACGGCCAAGCGCGCGCGGACACGCGACGCGCATCGAGCGGGCTGCACAGGGTGGATGGGATGGGCTCGGGCGCTCACGGGCGGCGCAGCAGAGAGAGAGAGACGTCGGCGCGAGGAAGAAGGAGAGGTGAGGGAGAAAGAGAGGTGAGGGAGAAAGCTGACAGGCGGGACCCGCCTGTCAGTGGGAGAGAGAGAGAGACGCGGAGGCGACGCGGTAAGGGATGCTGGGCCGTAGCTGGGCCGCAAGGCCGGCTGGGCCGCTTGGTTGGCTGGCTCGGTGAAAAGAGTTCGAGGGGGTTTCTCGGACTTGGGCTACGGGTTTCGGCCCACGACAGTTAGTTTAGGTTTTGAATTAGTTTAGGTTTGTATTTGTTTGAATTCAAATCTAGAATTTGAATTCAAACACAACCAAAAATCCAATAAAACCAAATTAACTCCAAATCACATCTATTTGGTCCTTAGCACTTCAAATTATTTTTTTAATTTGAATTTAAATTGCCTAGGAATTTAGGGAGCAATTAGAAGACACCCTTGTATGTTTGTTGACTTGCACAAAATTCACCAAAAATTTTTAAATTCACATTTTTGCACTCAACAAATCCTAAGGGAATTTTTAGGGTTGTTACAGAGCAGGAGGCGCGCGCGGAGGGAGGGGCGCCCGCTACGACGTGGGGCTTCGCGGAGGGCGACGTCGGTCCAATGCGGGCGGCATGCCGGGAGTCGATCGTAGCTGTAGGATTTAATTTCAATGGCTACGAGGATCGCAGGTGGGATTAGATGGCAGACGGAAGGAGAGGATGGTCGCAATTCTCCAGCACAGTCTTATTAGGAGTAGAGATTTATGTCTTTTTTAAATAAAGTTATTTAAATGTTTTTTCATCATAGAAAAGATGGATCATATTTTTATGACCGAATTATGAAATCATAATAAAATTATATTTTATATAGAATATATTTTTATTCTTATTAAAAGTAATATATTTTTCTTGTAATATTAATTCTTATTGGAGAGTTTTTTTAACAAAAGATGTGGATAACTTAATAGTTTTGTTTAGTGCGTTGTTGAGCGGGAGCTGGCAAATTGTAGTCGAACTCCAATTTATTAAATTTTTGTCTACAATTGAGCTAATTATATTAGTCTTTTATTTTTAATTTTCTATTAGCGGATGCATTTTTCAATGTCTTTACCAAGTTTCTTACAATCACTTTATTCAATATCATCCACTCTTTTACTTCGCCAAACCTATCGACTACCTTTTTTAGATGTTGTTTTTGACCTCATATTATATTGTTTGTTAAGTTGTTGATTTCGTCAATATCTCTAGCCAGCTGCTTCATTCCGTAGGACACATAGCATTTTCCGTTGACCACATATAGAGATCTCTTTATCGTGCAACAGTCTATTCATGATTTTGTATTTTCTTTCATTTGTACAATTGATGTTGATTTGTAATAAAACTAATCAATAAAAAATATCTAGCACGGCATGATATCATTGTCCTTACGGTATTTTTATGTATAAAATTTAAACCTAGATACATATATGCACCTTATTGTCTCCAGCCTTGGATGCATGTATGTGTGTGGGATTCCTAATGTGCCTCTTATTTCTTATCTTTTGTGTTCTATTCGTTTTTTTTGGTATTAGATTAAATTTTCCCAATCATGAGCGGGTCTTTTCTTTTACCATGTGCAAAATTTGTTTTTCTTCTCTAGTTAACTGTTTCACTCCCTAGTGCGCATAGCACTTTCCACTTATCGTATCCATAGATCTCTTTGTTGTGCGACACTCTCTTTAATTTTTTTTGTTTGTTTGTGTAACATCGATGGTGACCTTTAAGTAACTAACCAAAAATAATATTTTGTAGCTTGATATAATAAAATTTTCATAACTCTTTCTTATGGTATTGTTTGCCCACGAACATACAAATTTAAATGAAAAACGAATCATACAATAGAGAAGTTTATTAGTTGATCATCTCTTTTATAGTGTGGCAAATTTTTCCTTTTTCCATATAATTTCAACTGATGTTCCATCCAATGGCGTTGTTATCAACATAAATCAAAATACCTATTTCTATTATTTTGTTCCAAATTTGGTTTTCTAGTTGTCATAGTCTCTTTATTTAGATACTTTTTTCATTATGCATACAAATAAACAACTAATTTGATTATTATTTAATTATATTTGATATGAGATCTTTGATCAATCCCTAATTTTTTATTTTTTTCTAAATTTATCTATTTGTTTATCTTATCGAACACGAATATCTATTTGTTAATCTTATCTAACATGAATATCTATTTGTTAATCTTATCTAACAGGAACTATTTAACCAACTGCTAATTTTTTTATTTTTAAAATTCCAAATTTATTTTCTATTAATCACATTTGACATGAACTTTTTGGTCAATTGCTATTTTTTCGAATTTATCTACTAACTTCAACCCATAGATAAAAAAAATATATGGAAGATTAGACGGACAATTTTTATGGCTATCCGCACTCATCGAACTCTATTTTCATCCTCTAAATAGAATATACATCCCTAGTAATCAAGATTATCTACTCTATATCAATTTCTTTCGCACTCGTCATCTTCTAAATCAAACTTTATACTAACTACCAATAAGTGGTGCCATCATTTCTTTTTTTTCTCCCCTGCCCCTATGTCTTTCCCTTTCTCCTCTCAAACCCGATGTCCCCATTCTCTCTCTCTCTCTCTCTCTCTCTCTCTCCCTCTCCCCTCTCTTAGTCCTATGGCGGCGGCAGCGGCGTTCAGCGGCAGGAGGTGCGGCGCTGCGGAGGTGGCCAGCGCGGGCGGTGGCAGGTCCCTCGGCGGCGGCGGTGAAGGGTAGTTTGGGAGGCAGCGGAGAAGGGTAGTGTGGGCGGCGGCAGGCCCCTCGGCGACGACGTTGAAGGGTAATGTGGGCAGCGGCGGAGGCCAGAGCGAGCAGCACGCCGGGCAGCCAGCAGAGCGGAACGCGGCGGCCCCCTCAGCGGTGGCGGGCGGCCTGGGCGCGGAGCGACTGGAGGGCAGATGGGCCACACTCCTCGAGCCATTGGCGACGGTGGCGGCGGATGGATCCCGTTGGCGGCGGCAGCTCCTCGCTGTGGTGGCCGATGGCCCCCTATGCAACGGACGGCTTCACTGCGGCCGCGGATGGCTCCCAGCGTCGCATGGCTCCCGCGGCTATGCCGGCTCCCGTGATAGCCACTGACCGCTCATGCGACGGCCATGGACGGATCCTGCGGGTGCGGCGGTAGAGCTTCGGCGGTGTGCGGGGTCAGCGGGCCTCAGCCAGGCCAGCACCGAGACGGTGGCGACGCAGGCCCCGTTCGGCGAGGGCCCGGCCGCCCCGGAGGGGCGACACGACGGCCATCAGCTGCGGGGGCCGTGGCCTCCACGCAGTGGCGGCGACTCCTTCTTGCGGCTCCCCTCCCCTCCTCCCGCACCCCCTCCGGCGCCTCGTCCCTCTGGCGGCGGTGCCCCGCTGGCTGCTCTGCCCCGGCCGGATCTGCGCGCGGCGACCATGGCGAAGCAGGCATGCACGTGCCACACCGGCGGCCCCCTTCCTCCTTTCTGCTCATCGCTGCTACTCTCCTCCTCCCTCCTCCCTCCCGCTCCCATGGAGTTGGCAGTCAGGCCTGCCACCCCCTCCTCCCTCCCATGGCGTCGACGTGGAATCGAGCGGGCGCGGGAGGAGGCGGGGGAGCAACGCCGCTACCTCGGTAGATTTGGCGTGCGCGAGTTCCGTCCGCTGCGCTGCGTGCGGGGTAGCGACCCCCGGTGCAGCAAAAAAATGCTATATGCGGTCGGTATATTTTTAGCGTGCCTTTTACAGGGTATCCGTGCGGATAGCCTAAGAGATGCAAAAGTTTTTTCGGTTGATTGGATGGACGATCGGAGATCACATATGCATATAGCTCATGAAATACATCCCGTTAGATTATTCACATGATGTGTCTTAAATTTAAACCGCGGTGCGGAGAGGGCGGCCTCCTCCCTCCTTTCTGCTCATCGCTGCTGCTCGCCTCCTCCCTCCTCCCTCCCGCTCCCATGGAGTCGGCGGTCAGGCACTCAGGCCTGCCACCCCCTCCTCTTAAATTTAAATCACATGGCTACACTTGGCTCAAGATTAAAAAAATGCTATAGTAACCACAAATGCGACAATTCCACGGGTAAAAAAAGTGCTACATTAACCGCTAGTGCTACAGTAACCTGGCTGTTGTATCCGAGTCCAACTCAAGTTGGCACTAATGATTTTTTAATATTTTTATTCTTTGTTTTTTTATTAATTGTATTCGGTATGGATTTATTGAATTAATATAGACCATTTGATCGTCATAAAATCCAACGGTTCATATCCTTCTCTTTTTTAGATTAACGTGAGAATTTCTTGACCCTCTCTGCTTCCTTTTAACTCGATATGGCCTGCAGAGCTTGACAAAGTCCGGCACCAACGACCGCTTTGGCAGTGCAGTGCTAGCTAGCCATTGTTGAGTTGGAGGCCACATACTCATCAGCTAACAAAGCTGTGTAATTAAGCAGGACTTCTCTTGTTCGGAAACTTTTCAGAGATTAGCGTAGCATTCATCGAAATAACAGTGCTAGCTTCAAAATTCGCAGAGGATTGTGACGCGCATCGGAAATTAGCTGCTGCAGACTCGATCTACCGTTAGACAGCTCATGATTTTTTCTTTCTTTCTATCATTTCGTCGTGAAGAAACCCAATCAGCATTGCATATAAAGACTTCGTATTCCTCGCTCGTTCTGACTTTGGCAGTGGACCATGGAATTCTTGTACTATAAAAAAATCAGCACGACAAGCCTGTCGTTGGAGCAAACTAATTCCAGTTCGACGGCCAATAAACATTGCCCTAATTAACACATTGCTTTTCTTTATCGTTATATTATCTCGCTCAAGCTAGGTGATTAAACAAATGTGGAGTTGGGGGGTGGGGGTTGTGCTGCGAGCTAGGGGCCTCGATCGGCGTGGCAATTTTCAGAGGCGCGAAGGCGACGACAGATCCAGCCATATATTCCCCCAATCTCTGCCTGCCTGTGATCAGTCTGGTGCTGGCGACGCCAATCAAGGAGCTGGAATCTTAGGAGGGGATTTCTATTAATTTTTTTTGTTCGTCTTCAACACTTGCAAATAAGGTAGTGACTCACATCAAGACCGGTGGATCTGCTTAGGCATGAGAGTACTAGTGCCCCACTGAGGTAGAAGGGTGTTTTTTTCTCACTTTTTTTCGCGTGAATAATTACGCTCTTGAGAGGACGCCGTCTATAAGCGTTCAAATTGTTGGAAATGGCAGCCACATTGTCACGTTTTGCCGGCGCAAGGATTGTGCTGGAAAAGGGCCAGCACGACTTCCATGTGAAGGCCACTTTAGACTCGAACTTCTGATATGTGAGTCCATTATTCAGGGCGTTTAGACCGTCTAAAATGTGGGTTAGCAGCCTTTACAATAACTATAATCTCTGAACTAAAATATTTGAGTATGTGTTTAATCTAGAAATCTCAACCTTATCTTGTCAATCTATATCTTCTCTAGCTATCAATGGTCAAAGGCGCAAGATGTTGACTTATGACAACCTAAATAGTGTTAGGGAAAATGGCCCTAAAAAATAGTTAGGGAAAATGAATTTATGGGGCTAAATGTAATCAAACGAAGAAAGTAACGGTGTGCTAAAAGATTGGCATCGAGGTGGCTAAGAGTAAAATTTCCGCATGCAAAATTACGATGGTACCTCGAGATTGATATTCCAACGATTTGACCAATTCTTAAATCAAACTGCTATCTACTCATGTGCAACATGTTGGAAATGGCTAACACATTGTCACCTTTTGGCGACACAAGGATCATGTCGTGAATGCTAGCTCACCCCACAGCCCATCACACCACACAGTCTACAACATAGATGAGAGTGACATGTGAAGGCCACTTCGGTCTCGCACGTATATGAAGCCAATGGGGATAAAGAACCGCACTTTTTTGTGTGTCTTTGACTTTAAAAGGAGGTCGTAAAGATGACGATGCGAATGGAAATGAAAGCCAGAGTGGTTTCCAGTTGAGTATTTGTATTTACTTTTTTTTCTTAACCTCGATAACTTGTTTACTAGTCCTAATCATCGCCTAACCGTTTTTTTATAAAATTTAACTGCACTATACACACTTATTACATCTATCAAAAGTAAGTTGAGCAATATATACATTGATTTTATAATCAGAACACGCCCACGTCTTCTTTGTGAAAGTGGTGCTTCCTTTGTCTTTCCGTAGTGTAATTGTGACCTCCTTCCTTGTATTGCACTACCCTTAAAGTTGGAGTTGCTGATGTAATTTGTGGTTTGCCATATTCATTAATGAGAAGTTCAGGCCAGCGAATTTGCTTGCCGTAGTTGCTCTCTAAAAAATATCAGAACAGTCACCACCAGTTTAAAAAATGGTAATATACAATGGCCAAACGTTTAATTGCTTGCTCGTGTTAAACTGTTAATGTTACAAAACATATCCAGTATTAGCGTAAACTATCATTTTTTTTGGAACCACTAAGTTTTTGGAAAAGTGGTATCGTTTTGTTTTGCTGGTGATGGCCATCCTTCGTGGGCCTCTAGAAAAGCCCACTTAAATTTGGGCCACAGTTTCCCCCTACCCAATTCCTCTTGCTCCCCGACTGCCAAAACGTGGCCGCTACGGCTTGATCCCAACCGCTCGTCCGAAGATCAGACGCTCCACAGAGCCTCACCACCCAAAAATCGACGCCCACGTCGTGCCACAAAGGAACTCCCGCACCGCCTGGCCTCGCCTCGCATCGCATCGCCATATACCCCTCGCTCACCCACGCAACCCTAATAAACCTCTCCCTCCCTCGCGCCGCCGCCGTCTCCATCCCCACATCCAGATCCCCGCCTCCGACCCCGACGGCCCCACGTCGCCGCCCCCCGCGCAACTCGCCGGCGATCTACAGGTAAACCCGGGCAGCCATCGCTCAGTCTCATCGCCGTAGTGGGCTTCCAGTTTTTCTGGGCGGATTTGCCGGTCGAATCGATCTGTTGAGTAGGAAGCCTTTGCGCGATGGATTTCTCGTCACCGTCTTCGTGAATTCGCGACCTAATCCTGATTTTGCTGTTTGGTTTTGTTGGTGCGGTGCAGGAGTAGATCGCCGCCACAGAACCCTCGCTGCGACCATGGCGACCTTCGCGAAACCTGAGAACGCCCTGAAGAGAGCGGAAGGTGAGTCGATGGGAGTTGCTTGATTTCATTTGCAGCGATGCTGATTCTGGATGTTGTGGTAGTGTCGCAGTGGTGCCTTCCGGATATAGGATTCGTTAGGCACTTACGAAATAGGTGGTAGGATGAAGTGTTTGATGTATTTGCTACCTTGCTCTGGTCCATGAAGAAATATCTATCGCTGATGAAGTCGGCTCTGACAGTTGGTTGATTTGTAAAATTGGCTACATTGAGGTTGTTCCATTAGATATGTGCTTTGATAACCGTGGAAGAATCCCAAGAGAGGTTGACTGTCTGTTCTACTGATTTGCTCTGCTATTGTTTCTTTCTCTAGTCAACGCCTTCCCTTAGATTTTGGTATGAGTCCGATGCTTCAATGTCCACCCGCTAAATCTCTATGTGCCCTAGTGGTTTTGATTTATGTTATTCTGCCATCTATTGGTGTTCTCATTCCTGTGTTGAATCGCCTTGAGCTGTTATTAATATATGGATGTCTGTAGAATTGTTGCACCTATGTTAGCGTAATCATGCTGCATCATGTTATCTCATGCCCTTGTCTTGCATCGTCATCCTCACACAGACTAGAGGGTCTTTTGTCTTTTTACTTGGTAAATTAACTTTAACCAGAGCTAGATAGGTCATGGATATAAACTGCTGTTGAAATGTGGATGCGATTCATGTATATTGTTGCCTGAAATAAATTGTCAAAATGATCTCTTATGCCCAGGCTCTTTGAATTGAGGTGTGTCTCTATAATAACTAATAATAATGCTGACACAACATATCATATCTTCTATGATGTATTTTTTACAACAAATGGCCACTACTTCCTCAAATTTAGGTTTGTGTGCATATTTAAATTTGTCTAGCCTTCCATATTTATATAGTCTACTTTGAGAACAAACATGTTATGGGTTAAATCTATCTATGTTGTTATTTAGTTTATATTTTCTCTTATTCCTTGTGTCTATCAATTACATTACTTCTAGGATTTCGAAAGAAATATCCTGTTGATAAATCTAACCCAAATCATCTAATTATCGAATGCTCGAGTGCTTCAGGCACATGATGTCTGAACTTGTATCTATTATTTCTTCTGATTTATAGCTGCTTGATTTGATTTGAGCTTGTCATTGTTGTGGTTGATTTTGTATTGTCGTATGTTCAGACTAGATTACTTCATCATACAAAGTATAAACAAATGTTAGCCAGTTTGGCTTTTCTGTCTTATAGCGTGGGTCCTTGGCCCTGTTGGGTATTTGGCACATTGTAGTTCTTGTAGCTAAGCATGCCATGTTAGTTTTAAGACTGTTGGTGAATATTGAAGTGACTAAAGACTGCTATGTTTTCCTTCTTATCCATGTTTGAACTAGTTCAAGGATGTTTAAGAATAGAAACATTAAGAGTGTTGAGCTCAGCTCCATTTTATCTAAGCTTTTTATATGCCTCAGGGCGGTGTGAGTTTTGACTTGTCCTTCAGTTGAAAATTTCTATACATGACCATGTGTTGGGGCTGGAATGTTTATACTGATTTAGCACCTCTGCTTTATTTCAGAATTGATTCATGTTGGCCAGAAGCAGGCGGCGCTGCAGGCTTTACATGATCTCATTACCTCGAAAAGGTACAGGTCATGGCAAAAGCCACTCGAAAAGATCATGATGAAGTATGTGGAGCTATGTGTTGACCTGAGGAAGGGCAGATTTGCCAAAGACGGTCTTATTCAGTATCGAATAGTCTGTCAGCAAGTGAATGTGTCATCCTTGGAGGATGTGATCAAACACTTCATGCAGCTTTCTAACGAGAAAGCAGAACAAGCTAAGAGCCAGGCAGAAGCCCTGGAGGATGCTCTTGATGTTGAAGATCTCGAAGCGGACAAGCGTCCTGAGGACCTGATGCTCAGTTTTGTTAGTGGGGAGAAAGGAAAGGACCGATCAGATAAAGAAGTAGTCACACCATGGTTTAAGTTCCTATGGGAGACATACAGGACGGTCTTAGAGATTCTAAGGAACAATTCGAAGCTTGAAGCGTTATATGCTGTAAGCTGCTATCTTATGAGTAATTCATTGTTTGTTTTTGTCAAATACTCAAATTTACTTTCTTGTGAATGTGATGCATATATTTTCATTGATAATGGCACAACACACACCTTTGGCAAATATGATATGGTTATGTTAGTTGTTTCTTTGTTGATGTGTTTTTTACACTATTCTTTTTTTTCTTTTCTCCTGTCATGTTCAACAACAGCCCTATTCAAGTCTTTCCAGGCAGTTTTTTAGCTGAGTTAATCTTTTCTTCTGTTATAAATGCCGACCTATCTGCAGGCATCCAACATCTGGAGTCAACTGCTTAATGTTTTAGTTGATGTATTCTGGAGTTAGTTTATCATTGCTGACTTTTTACCTTTTGGATCGTGTACAACTTGTATCATATTTATTCCTTGTACATTTTGTTCTCCGCTGAATGCCTATAAGTCTCTTTTGGCCTGATTAACTTCTTAATATGCAGATGACTGCTCATAGGGCTTTCCAGTTTTGTAAGCAGTACAAGAGAACTACCGAATTCCGTAGGTTGTGTGAGATTATCAGAAACCATCTTGCCAATCTCAATAAATATCGTGATCAAAGAGACCGTCCTGATCTTACCGCCCCTGAAAGTTTACAGTTGTATCTTGATACCCGGGTTGAACAACTTAAAGTGGCTACAGAGCTTTCCTTATGGCAGGTTTGTTCCAGATCACCTATTTTCCTCCTATATGTTATACGTGTTACATTCATTGATTGAATTGTCACTGAACCTACATCTTGCAGGAAGCCTTTCGATCGGTGGAGGATATCCATGGTTTGATGAGCATGGTGAAGAAAATGCCAAAACCTTCTGTTTTGGTTGTATATTATGCCAAGTTAACTGAAATTTTCTGGATATCTGATAGCCACCTTTACCATGCATATGCGTGGCTCAAGCTTTTCAACTTGCAAAAGAGCTACAACAAGAACTTGTCTCAGAAGGATCTACAATTAATAGCATCTTCTGTCTTACTCGCTGCACTATCTGTGGCCCCTTATGACCAGAAGTATGGTGCATCTCATCTCGAGACAGAAAATGAGAAGGAACGTAACATGCGGATGGCCAATCTTGTCAACTTCTCGCTTGATTCCAAACGTGAAAATAGAGAATTGGTTTGTCCTCCGAACTCCTTGTGTATTAAAGGATATGTTCGTTAGCACCTTTTTCCTCCCTGACTTGTCTCCTTTACATTTTGCAGCCTTCAAGAGCATCTCTTCTATCTGAGTTGGTACGTGCTGAATCATTTCCCAGGCACTGTTATTCTACAGCTGTGTTGTCTGTTTGTGGGTGTGCTATTTGTTTTGCAACTAGTTGTTTAATTTTATCATCTTCAAAGCTTAGATTTTATCACTCTGGAAAGAGAGCTCAGGAAAATATTTTTCATACATACTATTGTAATTACAGTAAGCTGCTTAGCATGGCCTCTACACTCAAAACGGTTGTTGCAACTGTGTTATTATTTGTATGCTATAATTAAACTTGTCATTTGTAGCACTTCACTTCTTTCCCCTTTTCACTATGTCTGCATATTGAAACATGAAAGCATTGCCATCTCTCTTGCTGTTATAAATAGCTATTGGTATATCTGTATTTTGATTTCTTGTAGGTTTCGAAAGGGGTGCTCTCATGTGCTTCCCAAGAAGTGCGAGATTTGTATAACCTTTTGGAACATGAGTTTCTACCTCTGGACCTAGCATCGAAAGTGCAGCCGCTTCTTTCAAAGATTTCAAAGATTGGAGGGAAGCTTTCATCAGCTTCTTCTGTTCCGGAGGTCAAGTTATCTCAGTACATATCTGCATTGGAGAAGCTAACAACACTGAGAGTGCTGCAACAGGTCCTAATTCACGTTCTGCTATATATCTTTGTACATGTATTAGTTGCTGTATGTCGCAATTATGATCTTAGCGTTCCTCTTCCACCTTTTCAGGCCTCTCATATTTTCCAGTCCATGAAAATCGATATGCTCTCAAAAATGATCCCCTTCTTTGACTTTGCTGTCGTGGAGAAGATTTCTGTTGATGCTGTGAAACGCAATTTTGTTGCTATAAAAGTCAACCATTTATCTGGAGCTGTTCATTTTGGTACTGTGGTATGTGGTCCTTACTCTCCCCGACTCTAGTTTTAATGTTTTTTCTCACTGATATTGTCTGATCACTTCTGTCTCTTGATTGTCTGTTTTCTGTGGTCGTCCGTTATTTTTTATTGGTGGTATGGTTCAATATTTAGCATGGCCTTGTTTGCTTTGTTATGAATGTTTAATTTCTATATTAAATCAATTATGATTTTAGATATGCATACTCATCACCCACAATTTGTATCATGAGCATGTGCTCCACTGCGGTGCCCATTTCTTTTGTAATAGGAAATACATATAATATCCCTTTACTTCCTAAATTTCTTCCGAAGATTGTTTTGACATTTGGAAGAATTGCTGGTATTCATCTGTGCTTATGTTTGCTTGGCTCCCTGGGTTCTAGCATATTTCACGTGTTGCTGAATGCAGATTGAAAACAAAATTTGTAACCACTGATTTATCTTTGTATTTGTAGGACATAGAATCTGATGGATTAAGTGACCACCTCAGTGTTCTGGCCGATTCTTTAAATAAGGCCAGGAATCACATTCGACCTCCAGTAAAGAAGCCATCAAAACTTGGTGAAAGTCTTGTTAGTTTAGCTGGAGTAGTGGAGAATGAACATAGGAGGCTTCTTGCAAGAAAATCCATAATTGAAAAGCGCAAAGAAGATCTTGAGCGCCAAATATTGGAGAAGGTATAATATTTTATTGATCTACAATTCTTGTTAATTTTTTCCTGTTTTATTTAGTTTTTGTTTGCGGTTTGTCTTTATCCAGGAAAAAGAGGAGGAAACAAAGAGAGTTACTATTCAGAAGAAAACTGCAGATGAGGAAAGGATCAGGCTCCTTAATGAACAAAGGCAGAGGGAGCAGGAGCGGATTCGTAGAGAAATAGAGGAAAAAAATAAAGCAGAAGCTAGAAAGTTGCTAGAAGACTTGACAAAGAAAGGAGGGAAAAAACACGTTGTTGTTGAAGGGGTAAGAAACAACTATTGCCTTATATTAACTACCTCTGCTTGCTGCCTGAGTTCCTGAAAACAATGATCCCACGTTTGCTAACTGGCAAGATGGGATTTTAGCACCGAATAACCAGGCTCAGGCTTGTATTTCATGGTTCGTATCAGTATGATTTGGAGAAGATTTAGAGAACAATTGATTTTGGCTGTTGAATCATTAATATATTTTGATCCTAAATTGTTGCTTACATGTAAGACAAATGATCGTGGACCTGGCAATCTCGTTTAAAACAGTTTGTTAATCTTCATTTTCTTATTATCTCGCTGCATAACAGCATATGGACAAGATCACTTAAATTTCATTTGCATTGATATTCTCACTAGATTTGGTCCTATACACGATTAATATTTTCTAGAGCATTGTAGGTTAAAACTCGAATTACTGTAGTAGCTTTGAACTTGAAACCTCTTAATATTTTGAATATTTGGATGCAGGAGCTCACCAAGGAGGCCATCATGGAATTGGCATTGAATGAACAGTTGAAAGAGCGCCAGGAGATGGAAAAGAAACTGCAAAAGCTTGCAAAAACAATGGATTATCTGGAAAGGGCAAAAAGGCAGGAAGAGGCACCACTGATTGAGCAAGCTTTCCAAAAACGACTCGAGGAAGAGAAGGTCCTTCATGAGCAAGAGCAGCTGGTAAGTCTTCTGCTGTTCTTTTGTTGATTATATCTTGTACAGTCAAGTCTCACTTTGTCACTTGTTTCTGCTTGCAGCGGGAGATTGAACTCAGCAAGCAACACCATGCAGGTGACTTGCAAGAGAAAAATAGACTTTCTCGAATGTTGGAACACAAGGTTCGTATGCTACTTGACGTATCTCTTTGTTGAGCCTTTGTCACAGCATTGCTTGCTTCTGTTTGGTTTAACTTGTGACACATTTTCTCTAATTCTTATTGTATATTTTGACATCCGTTGCAAATGATGTTACCATATGGCAGCTTGTGTCTGGTTGTTATTTGTTCTTGATAGAATGCATGTCAGCTAATGTGAATTGTAATATGCATTTACAGAACATGATGTTTACCTGAATTGTTTTTATCTGTTACTTAACGAGCTGCCAAGCTTACTGATTCCAATTTTGTTGTCAGATAATAGCCACTAATTTATCCTCCTTTGTCTTCCTGATTTCCTGTCGTGGTGTTGCAGAATGCTTTCCAGGAGAGAATTGTCCAACGTCGTGAATCTGAATTTGGTCGTCTGAAGAAAGAGAGAGATGAACGGATCAGTCAATTGATATCGTCAAGAAAGCGTGAAAGGGAGACAGTAAGGAAATTGATGTATTATCTGAACCTGGAGGAACAGCGGATTGAAAGGCTTCGTGAGGAAGAGGAAGCTAGAAAACGTGAAGGCAAGTCAATTCTGAACTGTTCAAAATTTTCATTCTGCTGTTTAGTAGCTTGTGGGGTGCAGCACTATTTCTGTTAGTAGTCTTGAAGCAAAATTGTACTTGGGTGCAGCACTAATTCTGCTGTTTAGTAGCTTCTTGAAGCAAAAGCTGACCACTCAGTTATTTTCTGTGTTATCCTGCACTGAAATGACTGCAGTGCATTTTACCCTCATAAGAGCATCTCCAAGAGACAAGCCAAATCGTTTTCTAAAGTTAAATTTAGCTATTGTTAGAGAAAAAACGTATCCAACAGACTTGTTTATTTGATTATGCTTGTTAATAATTGATTCAGTTTGGTTACTTTTGTCTTCTACCAATGAAGACTGAAATTCATGTTTGGTTTCCTGTGCAAACTGATTCAATACTGACCCTTGCATTGATTTGTGATACTTAATAAAAACACATAAGTGCTACAATTGTTTCTATAGTGTATTCCATATTTGACCAATTTGAATTGCACGTGTCAAATCTTATTTCATCCATATTATTGATGATTTACTTTTTACTCAAAATACAGAGGAAGAAAGGAGGAAGAGAGAAGAGGCTGAGAGGAAAGCTAAGCTTGATGCTATTGCAGAAAAGCAGCGACAGAGAGAGAGGGAGTTAGAGGAAAAGGCAAAGGCGATGAAGGACCAGCTCTTAAGAGGATCTGAGGCAGCGCGTGCTCCTGAGGCTGCCCCTGTTGCACAGCCACCTCGTGAACCAGCAGTAGCACCTGCGGCGGCAGCAGCCGCTGCTGCTCCAGCTCCTGGTAAATATGTTCCGAAGTTCAAACGTGGTGGTGATGGTGGCAGCCAGAGACCTGCAGATGTGCGTCCAGACGACCGTTGGGGCCCGCGTGAAGAGCGCGCACGCCCTGATGTGCGTCAAATCCGCCAGGATGGCCCACCTATGCGGCAGGATGCTCCTCCATCCCGCCAGGATGCTCCGTCTACTGACCGCTGGCGTGGATCAAGACTTCCCTCCAACTCTTCGTCCTCTTCATCGACCTGGGGGAGGCCACGGAACTGAAGCTGTGTGCCTGAGATTTTTGCCGTGACGTCATGCAAAATGCCTGCTAGTGATCTCGAGGAACATGGTTACTTGAATTTGTTCTTACGCTGACTGCACCTAAAATTTTGGAGCTAGTCTGTTAGGGCTATGGCACCTTTCCAGTCAATGTTTGACGTTTGAAGTTGCTGTACTCCGTTCGTACTGTGTCGCTATTTGTTAGTAATATTTGAACCTTGTTATGTTTCGGTTGGTTCATGTCTTTGGCCTTTCCAATGCAAATCACTATTTTCGTGCTGCCTTGTCTCTGGTTAAGAAATTTTTACCGATTTTATTTTGTGGTCCTTAAGCTAGTTGCTGTTACTATTCTCTGCTTAATCTGTATCGTTTATTCTGTCGAGCCTGTATCTACCTATCAGTGAGGTTCGGCGCTCCCGGACCTGTAGCGCGTTTTGTTTGCCTTTTATTCTCCTTTCTGGTTGTAATATTGCATTTCGCTGCTAGCATGGCAAATTTAATTAAAGAAATCTAAATGGAAACTTCTAACAAGAGCATCTAAATTTGGACACAAACAAGTTAACGTCCTCGATAGACAAAAGCCCTAACGCAACAATGATCACCAGCTCCAAAAAATACATTGTACAGGGTTATTGCAAGAACAGGAAAATGATCAAAGGTTGCCAGAGGAAGTCAAGAGAAGATAAGCGGATACCTTTAAGTGAGGCTGCTGTACTAGCATATATATTGCAGTCTTGCAGACAGATGCATGCTGACGAAATGCAAAGGAACCCTCGAGGGAGGTAAAGCGCCAAGTTCAAGGAGCTTTGTAAATGAGGACAGATTTGCTGATGTGATTTTTGCAGGTAGGAAGATTGGATCATCTTATGGACCCTTTGAACTTGGAATGGGCAATACAGACAGTCAGGCAACCCGCATCATCTTATTATCCGGGACTTGAACAATCTGCTGCGCCTCGTTTCAATCCATGTTTTCTTCTACACGCTTTAGCGTCCATTGGCAATGGTTGCATGTTAGGAGCTAACCTTTTGCGGGATACTTCCTTATGTAAACAATAAAAACAATGCACAAGGCGCTGATGCAACTACAAACATTCATCTGGAATCAATGCAACACTTATCATCAATTAATCATCATGAATGTGGAATAGCTCCTGACATTCATGACAAGAAAACAGATTTGACATTTACAGTTAATCCCTACACTGTAACACTGAGTCAACACCAATATAGTATCCGAAACACCACAATCTGTACACTGCATCAACCACAATGTAGTAGCAAAAACACCACAATATGTACCAAAATGGTGAACTACAAAGACAGAGACAGCATCAACCGCAATATAGTATCAGAAACACCAGACTCTGGTTGTGGCACAAATACGCCCAAGGCACAGACGCAGCTTTAGGTTTCCAAATTTTCATATCAACTCCGAGCGACAGCCTCCCACCGCCCAAGGCGCAGACACAGCTTTAGGTTGCAAAGTTATCAGATTAACTCCAAGCGACATCCTCCGACCGGAACGCAGCGGAGAATATCGACACACCAGCTAAAGATTCGAATCACTCGATCCCCAACACCAGCATCATCATCACAGAACCTATATATATCAAAATCATATTCATAATCATAATATAATAATTCATTGAATACATTTAGTTTCACAACATAAACTTGCCTGCTATCAACATTGTTAGTGCCTCCATAGCATCCAGCCTTATTTAAGGTGACTTTGAGATCAACACTTGAAACATCAACATCAACAGATCTATCAACAGTGGCATTTGCATGAAAAAGCAAGCCAGTGGGCTGTCCATCCCATTCAGGGAAGACCTTGCAGACAGCCTGAAGTTTAATTTAAACCAAATGTTCAGGAATTGAAATGACATAGATCATAGTTTATCAAGACAAATCACATTAGTTAAAGTCATATCAAAATAAAACAACATTTGAGAATGCATGAGAAGTGCAGAAATACCAAGTATTTAGGAGGCCCGTACACTCTCTTTAATTAGAAATGCTAGATTCTACTTTGTACAACGAAACCCCTATGCTATGCCATACTGATTCTATCCTAACCTGTGTGACTTAATTTAACAATAAGGTATAGAAACCAATCAGGTGATCATAAGGCAGGTTACCTTGGCTGCAGCTGGGCTTCTGGTAACAATAGAAAATTGAGCAGACCTTCTTGAATTCTCCTTCTCACCATTATCTGGACAATGGTATAAGCACCAGCGTACTAAAAAAATAAAATAAAACATCTTTTACATATAATCTTGCTATGCATGTACCTTTGCTGAAAGGAGGTCTTATGATTCTTCCATCCACATTTAATCCAAAATCATGCATTTCCTAAATCATTACATTTAATCCATCACAAAAGGAAACAGGGTGAGGTGTGGGACATGTATCGAATAGTGAACAAGAAATACCCAGGGAACTCATGCAATTGTTCCAACTTCCATTTTCATCAAAGATCTGAACCTGGTATAAATACGAGCATACCATTTAGTGATTCAACAATTGACAAGAGAAGTACAGTGGGAAAATTAAAACATGAGGTTCAATGAGATCATGATAGAACATCCACCTCATCATTATTGCATAAAGTATTGTACTCCACCACGAATTCAGCATCTACTTGTTCCCAAGGAACTTGATGTTGCTCCCTAGAATGAAAAAAACGTGTAATTCAGTAGAGCATTCACATCAAGAAACATAGCGGCAACCACACAGATGAAGTCATTCCGTACCTGAAAACAGGGACCTCCATCTGTTCTAACATAACATTAATCTTCATTGGCGTACTCCCCTTCACATTAGGGTCCTCTTCATGGTACACTCTCTCAAAGACCAACGTCTGATGATCTTTCTTTGTAATGCTTATGTTTGTGTTTTTCCACACTCTAACCTGAAAATGAAACATACAAAATCACCTTGCGAAACAAAAACTAACAGAACAGAAATACTAGTATAATACATGCTAATATTTACCATGTGATCAAGAGACATTGTAGGTTCATTGATAGCAACAACTTGTACGTTAATGCTCTGCAATCCCATCTCAACAAGAATCCTGCCAACTTTGGAAAATCCTAGTCATAAAGTAACAGATTGTATCAGAAGAGTTTGAGCCTCTGTAGTTCATTCTTTTAGAGAAATATTTAGATGCAGCATACCATTTAGACCAACACGGATCCTTGTATACTCTCCCTTCTTGGTTTGAGCAGAATCTCCCTTCTTGGTTTGAGCAGAATCTCCCATCTTGGTATGAATAGAATCACCAGCCAGCCTACCCACAGGATTAACCATTACAAGAACATTGTTGGCTGATTCCAGAACGATCTTGCCTTCTGCAATTACCAGATTTGGTTCAGACTTCAGACCAAGAAACACAATTCGCGTGAACGAACGAGCATATACAAGATGAAGAAGAAAGAGGTGGCAAGAAGGCATGGAGATAGAACAAACAAGATTCAATTCGCGAAAATACACATCTGCAACCAAGAACGAGCACGAAGAACAACAAGAAGAGCAAGAACGAGCACGAGGAACAACAAGAAGAGAAGCGACGACCTCTGGCGGATGGCACACGAATGTGAACAAGTGTCCAAAGGCAGGTTCTATCGTCCTCGATGAGGACTACGTCGCCTAACCAAGAACGGCGGTCCTTGCTCTCAAGCTTGGCCTGGTCGCCGATGGAGAAGCGAGTCCGGGACTGCTTGGCTATCTTGAAGCGGACCGTGCTCCAGACCAGTTCTCCCTGGTCGACGAGCATCACGTGGCCAGGATAGCGGAGGTTGCGGAGGATGATCGTCATGGGCTCCCCCTCCATGCTTGACGGGAACCAGCCGGGGAAGAGCGAAGAGGTGGAGGCGGAAGAGGAGGAGCACGCCGAGGAGGAGGAAGCGCGCTCCATTGCTCTGCCTCCCTGTTCCATTCCAATTGCCGAAACGAAGGAAGATTCAGAGAACAGCAGTTGGAAGTCGGCGCATTATATAGGCGGTAGGCGACTACGCGAGCCGTGATCGGACGGACAGGGGGCGTTACCTGCCGTCATGATCCAACGGCCGAGATGAAGCCTGGCGAGTGGCGACACGAGCGGCACCCCTGGTGGCGGTGGCGGCCATGGACGCCGCGGGCTCGCTCCAGTGGGGCGAAGGGGATTGGCGTGCTCCGCGCCGCCGCTGCTGCGTGAGCTGGATCCGCCCGGGCCACGGGATCGCCGACGGCGGCGGGGTCCAGCTTGCCGTCCGCGCGGCACCACGGGACCGGCACCGTCGTGCCATCCCGCCGGCTTCATTCGCCCAGCGCCCTCCTGCACTGGGGCGCATCGATCTCATCTGAGATTTGAGCGCCGGGCGGGCGGGGGAGAACGAGAAATGGGGATGGCCGACCGCTCTCGGTCGAGCTGAGCAGCCGGAGACCAGGGAGAGGGAGGAGGAGGGGAGCAAAAGGTGTGGGTTGGGGCGTTGGGGTTTGGCTTGCAACCGTGTGGATTCCATTTGCGAGGGAGGGAGGCGAGCCGAGCAGAGCACGCTGCGGCTGCGGCACGGGAGGGGTGGCGGTTGGTGGCATGGGAAAGAGATTTTTATCATTTTGACCACGAAAGCGGTGAGCTTCTCTAAAATGACCACCGTACACTGGGCTTCTCTAAAATGACCACCAATCCGTTGTCTCGTACGCTAGAATGACCAAACTCAAGTTTTACAATTTTTGTAATCTTTTCTTCCCTTTTCTGCACCGGATCTGACCAAATTACCCTCCTCGCGCGGTCATGCTCTTGGGCTCCGCCGCCGGTGCCTTCTCCGCCGTTGGCGGCGGCCTGGAGGAGGCCCCTCCATCTGCGACGCCGTCCCTCCTCCTAGGACAAGGCCGCCATGTGCCCCGTCGGGCCCGTGGCTGCCCGCCGGCGGTGGCGCCCCCTCTGCTCCGCTCGGATGCCCGATGTGACGCTTGCTCCCGCGATGGAGAGCTCCTCGATGGAGGCGGCGGCAGAGGCAGACTTGGTGGCGGCGGCGGTGGTGATGGCGCGGCCGAGCGGGCGGTCGGGCGGCGGCACGACGGCGCGGCCGAGCGGGCGGTGCGAGCTGGCGGCGCGGCCGGGCGGCGGCACGATGGCGGCCGGGCGGCGCGGCCAAGCGGGCGGTCGGGCGGCGGCACGGCGGCGCGGCCGAGCGGGCGACCGGGCGGCGTGGGCTGGCGGCCGGGCTGGTGGAGGCGGGCGCCGTCGCGGTGGGAGCAGGGGGCGGGTGGAGAGCCGGAGAGCAGGCGGCGGCGGTGGCGCCGCCGGCGGCTGCGGGAAGTCGGAGTGGAGCAGACGGTGGTGGCGGGGAGCAGCGGGAGGGAGAAGAGGAAGAGGCTGAGGGTATTTTGGTCAGATCCGGTGTAGAAAAGGGAAGAAAAGATTACAAAAATTGTAAAACCTGAGTTTGGTGATTTTGGCGCATGAGACAACGGATTCGTGGTCATTTTAGAGAAGCCCAGTGTATGGTGGTTATTTTATAGAAGCCCACCGCTTTCGTGGTGAGAATGATAAAAATCTCCATGGGAAGGGGATGATTTGGAATCGGAGAGGGGCAGAGGCCGGCACGGCAGCAATAATTTGAACTGAATCGGGTCAATGCGACCGTTTACTCGCTAGTGGACAAAGCCCAGCTTGAATTTTGCAAGCCCAATGGGCAATGGCTCTCCAGGATGAGTATAGGCATGACATGACATTGTTTTACGCCCAATAGAGAGCTGATTTGATAGTCCTTTTTGCCATCCACGTATATCTATAAAGAATAGGAAAAACAGTATAACATATATTATATTTTCACAAAATCATTATAAAATTACAGTTGATAATATACACATATGGAAGAAATACCAGAGATCGGTTCCCTTCATCCGTTTACACTTTTCTACGTTGAATTATTGATTTTATTTGTGCTTATACAATTGACGTACACGTACCTACGCAAGGTTTTGCAGCAAGCCCAGTGTTAATCAACGTGTTGCATAATGCATATAACAAGCCTATGTGCAGTTGTGCATAAAGTTACCAATCCGATCATCAAGACTTAAAAGAAAAATATAAGTTGGTTTGAGCCTTCAACTGTGGTTTTTTTCCTTTCAACCACTGTTAAAATACAAGTCCCTTCTTTCGCATATCATCTATAAGTATCATCGACCTAAACCCTGAAACAATTGTCATCGCATGGAAGGCATAAGCCAAGCACATTTGTAAGGGGAGCAGGCTGCGTGCGCCGCGCGGCGGCGGCGGCGGCGAGGATACCGCGCGGAGGCGGCGGTGAGGAGGATCCCTGAAAGTGCATCTAGGCACTTAAGTGTTTTAGTGATTTGTATGACAACATGATTTGTAATCTAACTTGTTTGCTTAAGTATATGAGCAGAGATTTATTCTTATGGATATTCATGTGATGTAATTGTTAATAAGAATATGCGCTCTATTGGTTTAATATTGTGAAAGCAAACAAGTGGATGTGATCCCATGTGATCAAGGTGTACATGACAAGTAAATGAAAATGACAAATGAGACAAGAGGTTATGCATATGGATAGGTCTCATTTAGAAGAAGCTTGTCAAATAATATTGGGACAATTAAATTGAAGATATTGGATATATCTAGGATAGTTGAAGACATTGATTTCAATGTGGATTTCATGTGGATGCAAAGCAAAGCCAAACTTAAAGTGGTAAGATAGGATGGAAGGGATCAAACTAGATGGCTAGTGACGAGGTACTAAGTGAAGTGAAGGACAAGAGTCGTCTTGTGGCCGAGGAACTTTGCTAGGGTGAAGGAACTAGTAGTATTGTGGATTGATCCCTAGGCATTAATCAAGCCATAACGAGTGAAACAATGCAATGCGTTCAATCATTGTTTAATCATATGATGGAGTGGCTTATGAATTGGTGTGGATTCGTGATCATACACTTGGAGATTCTAAGTCACTAGCTCAAGTTGGATTCGCTCAGCAAGAAAAGAATGTTGAAGCCCTCAAGTTGATATTGATCAAGTATGGCGTCGATGAAGACATAAAAGCTCAAGTAGAGGTTTTCATTTATTATTTGCAATCTTGAGTATAGGAATGCCGTACTATCAAGAGGGATGCAACACTAGTTGTTTGACTACACACCAAAAAGTGCTCATAGGTCAACCCATGTGAGATAGCCTTTGAGAGGAGTGTTTTTGGACTTAGTGTGCTGGCTGGTCCAAAACCGGTCTGACCGGTTTTGGAAAGAGGTCTGACCGGTTTTACTGTTCAAGAGTGTAACGGCTAGTTTTATTCAAAAACCGGTCTGACCGGTTTGGGAAACCAGTCTGACCGGTTTTCCACGGCCATAACGGCTAGTTTTGGATGTTGGGGTATTTATACCCCTTGGCCCTCTCCTTTGAGTGCTGCTGGTTCATTTGGGTCTCTTGGGAGACCAGAAGCAATTCAAGCACCAGCAAGCTCTCCCCAAGCCTCTCTTTGTGAGATTGGTTGAATTTGTTCATATCTTTGGATTGGGTTGAGAGGGATTGTGTGAGTGAGCAATAGAGAGCTAGTGTGAGCTAGCTAAACCAGTGAGGAGTGAATCCATAGCTTGAGCACTCGCGGTTGAGGTCTAGCATCTATTTGAAGCATTTGTTACTCTTGGAGGTGAAGCCTCCTAGACGGCTAGGCGTCGCCAATGAGCCACCAAGGTTGTGGTGTGCCACGGATTGTTTGTGCAGGTGTGGTCTTGCCTCCTTCGGGAAAAAGATCAAGTTAGTGAAACCGAGGAGATAGCTCGACCTTTGGGTCACTAGGGGCTTCCTCAACGGAGACGTAAGATTCACCGTGCTTTTGTGGCAGCTTTAGCAGCAAGCAGTGAATCTGAACTTCGGGAAAACAACTCCAAGCGTCTCTCTTTGGTTTGCCTCACGTTGTTCAATTCTAGCACATATATTTGCTTCCGCTTCGATCTACTTGGTTGTGCTTTACTTGTGTGCAGGAGCTTGGTGAACCTGCTAGAAAACATCTACAGAAGCACTCCACCAAGTTTCATTTGTGATAGAGCTCGAAAGGGGGTTAACTTGCATTATTTGGTTTCTCAGTCAGAAACCGGTCTGACTGTTCCCAAACCGGTCTGACCGGTTTTGGTCCGGAGTCTCCGGAGGTTTTTGCGGAGTATCCAGACCTGGTCCGGAGTTTCCGGACAAATCTCCGGAGTTTCCAGAGTTTGAGTTGACAATTTGATTTAAGTGTTGAAATTTGCAGAATCACCTATTCACCCCCCTTTAGGTGACATCATGGTGAAAGGACCAACACTAGAACTAGAGGGGGGGTGAATAGGCCTGTTTAAAAATTCCTGCAAAAATCCTCCGAAAACTGTCAGAAAGTCGGATGATCCGACACAGTCTCGGATCTTCCGGCCAGGAAGATCCGACACTGTACAGGATCTTCCGACTGGGACAGAATACCGGAAGATCCGATGATAAGCCGGATCTTCCGACAGGCAATTCAAGTGTACTTCGAGATTTGAAAACTAATGACCTTTTGACAATTCCACTTGAATACAAAGCTCACAAATGATGTAAGGAACCTTCTATATATGATCAATATCAGAGTATAGCCACAAATAAGTAGATCGGGACAAATCAAGATATAGAAACAATATGAACAAGAATAAAAGTGGAGACAAAGGATTTTCTACCGAAGTTCACTCCACAAAGGAGCTACGTCTCCGTTGAGATGCTCACAAAGAGCCGGGCTGTCACGCTAACCCCAAGTCTCTCTCAATCAACCACAAAGGAGGATTGAGTTACTTACTATGTGCTCCCACGAAGAGAGAGGGTAATACAAACTTCCAGGACTCAAACCACAAGAGAATGGGAGTTCACCGGCACCTCTAACCGTCTAGGAGCAAGCTCCAAGAGTAACAAACGAGAATCGATGAATCCAAGTGCTTCAAGTGCTTGAGAGATGAACTAGTGAAGGGCTCAAGTTTGCACAAGTCTCACACCTCAAATCTTCTCTCTCACTCAAACCCTAGGTGAATCTTGGAAGAATCAAGCCTTGGAAGGGAGCAGAGAGGTGGAGTGAATGCTCAAGGGAGTGTTTGTCTCGTGTTAGGTCAGTGTGTGCAGCAGCCATGAATGAGGGGGGTGTGGGGTATTTATACCAACCCCCCAAAATATGACCGTTATGTTCACTGTGAAGGGGTACCGGATCTTCCGACATTTGGTCGGATCTTCCGATAAGCAACAGAACCGAGTAAGAAACACTCCACAGAAGTTCCGGGGGCCGGATCTTCCGACCAGTTGTCGGATCTTCCGGGCGACCCCGGAACTTCCGGCCCAGAGAGAAACCAAGACAGAGCCAACCGGAACTTCCGGTCGGATCATCCGGCCTTGGGTCGGAACTTGCAACAGAACACTCGTGAGCTTGAAAATCAGCTAAGTTAGGTATCTTCCGATGCAATGGCCGGATCTTCCGGCCAGGAAAAAACCGGGACCGAGCTCCCCGGAACTTCCGGTCGGATCTTCCGGCCTAAGTTCCGGCCGAGCAGAAAGGGGTGTATGTGAAGGATTTTGTGACTCTCAAGAGTTTGTCATCTCAAGCAAAGCACTGTTAGCAACTAGAATTTATCAACTACGTCCCCCTTGATAGTACGGTGGTCCTATACTCAATTTCAAACGGAAAAATAAATTTAAATCCATCAATTGAGTCCTCCACCATATGAATAAGCGTTAGGGTCCTTCCTTTAGCATTTACTCCCTTTTATTCCATTTTATTCCTGCACAACTCATGTAAAGCATCATATCCAAATTTCTATTGTCATTAATCACCAAAATAGATTAAATGCCTAGATGCACTTTCACATGGTCCTTTCAATCCCCTGCGGGGCGGCGGTGAAGATGATCCCCGCGACGGGGGAGGTGGGATCCCGAGATCAGGCGGCGGAGCCAGGACGCCGACGTTGGAGGGGAGCAGGCTGCGGGCGCCGCCAGCGACGCCGCCGCCGCCAAGCGCAAGATCCGGCTTGGCGATGGATCACGGGCGACGGTGAAGATCCCGATCGGTGATGCACGGGCGGCGGCGCCGAGGGAAGAACGCGGGAGGCGTCGGCGATGCGTCGTAGGCGGGGAAGATTGCTGCCGGATGACGGCGGCGGGCCGGGGAAGATCGTGGGCGGCGTCTGTTTTCGCGAGGGACGGGGCGGCGGCTGTCGCGAGGGACCTGGCGGCGGTGTTTCGCGAGGGACGGGGCGGCGACAGTTTTCGCGATACGGGGCGGCGGCTGTTTAGGGGTTTTGAATCGCGGGTACATGGGTACAGGTGGGGCCAGCGTGGGTGAAAAAAGTTTTGGGTTTAGAGGGGGAAATCAACACAGGAATGTCCCTCCCCCTCCTTTGTTGTCCATTCATCAACCAATCTTTCGGACAGGTGGGTCCTCTGTGAGGTGGGTGTGGTTTTTTTTGTTGGTGAGAAGTGTTTTCAAATCTAGTTCCAACCCCAGTCCCTCTGCGCCTCTTCATTGCGGATATACTTGCCACCTCCCGCTGTATCCTTGCTATTCGGCCGCGTAATGTCGCCGGTGGGCAGGTCCAAGACCCACACACCGCCGGAGCCACCCGGCCGTGATTCTGCAAAAACTTTGCAGAGCGGGATGTTGGTGAAGTACACGGAGTCAGGCCTTAGCCATGCTCCGTCGCCGGCACGCATGCACTGACGCACAGCGTCTGGTTCATGTCGCCGATGAGGAATGTCTGGCCGCGCAGGCACGTCGCCTCCGCCCACGCTGCCGCCGCCAACGACGATGATCCTCCTGTGCGGCTCGGGTCGTCGTAACGCTGCGCGACCATATCCACGCCGGACGACTCGGAGTGGTGGATCGAGCTGCACACAACGTGGACGTGGCGCAATCACAGCCATGCGTTCTATCCACGGGCAGGGTTAAAACAGAGGTGGGAAAAAAGGTGACGTGGAGCAACCACAGCCAAGTAAATCGGACGGTATTGCAGAAAAAAAACCCGCCGCAACATGAGTATAATGTTACATGCAACATGTAAAATTTTTGCAACATTCAAGAATAGCATATGCAACATCAAACAATAGTATCCGCAACATGAATAATCATCGTTTGCAACACTAAAAAAACACGCTCCCCCTTTCATCCACACATGGCATCGGTCAAAAAACTTCCAATAAAAATGCAACATCCGGATGAAACAAATTGCAACAAGCATGTAAAATATATGCAACATCCAACTTTTCAGATCTATTTTTGCAACATTCACGTAAAACAGTTGAACATTATTATGTAACATCCGAAACACGTAAAGCATGCTCTTGCAATATGGAGCGAAACCTTGAAAAAAAAAGGAATGCAGCCCCCTACCTCCCCTCGCCGCCCTCCATCTGCTCTCCCATCGGCGTGCCACCCCCTCTCCTGCTGGAGGAGATGGGCGGCTGCGGCGACGCCCGGAGGAGCAGCGGCAGGGATGGGGAGCGGCGGCGGCGTGGAGGAGGGGGCCGGCGGCGGCACGTGGAGGGTGCGGTGACAGCGCGTGTAGGGGCGGGGCGGCAGCGCGTGGAGCGGCGGCGAGCCACCGGCGGTGGTGGCGTCGACGACGCACGGAGGTGACGACGGCGACGACGACGACGGGCGGAGGCGGCGGCGACGACGGGCGGAGGAGGCGGCGACGACGTGCGGACGAGGGTCGGCGGCCGCGGCGCGCGGAGGGGTAGAGTGGCGGCGGCGGCGCGTGAGCGGAAGCGAGGAGGAAGGAAGATGCGGGATTTGTTTTTTTTTGGAATGGACGCACCGTGCGCGGAATAGTGTCGGGTTTTTTTAATAGGATGTGCGGAATGATGCCCCGGGGCGTCCGATGCCCCGGACGGCCGATTGGGAGCGTTACCGAAAAAAAAACATTGGTTCTTTCGGGCCTAATTAAAACCCATGCGCCCAAGCCCATAAACTAACCATATTGGTCTAAAATATCAGGCCTAAAGTCGTCGAGGCTTGGACTCGAGCTGGATCACCAGTTTCTTTAAGAGTAAATTTCCTATGTATTATTATAAAATATGACTTATCGTTCCTAAAAAATGACTTATTAAAAATAATTTTTCACCACCTCCACTACTGTTAAAAGGGTTAATCTGGAATGGTTTTTGAATTTTAGAAGTAGAGTTAAACTGGGAATATGCATCCAGCCGTCCACTCACAAGCGTCCTGTTCGTTTGGCTGGTGGCTGGTGGCTGGTGCTGATTTGTTCTGAGAGAAAAGTACTGCTGGGTGGTTGTTGGTCGCTGATTTGTTCTGAGAGAAAAGTAATGCTGGCTGGTGGCTGATAAGGCAAACGAACAGGGCCCGCCTATCTTCGTTTGACCTTTGACCTCAACTCGTGTGGAAGTGTGGAACCTTCGAAGAACCTTGCCGTGCCGTGTCGGCGCAAAGAAAAAGGTCCGGGACCCACTTGTCAATGCCTCACCGGCGGAAGAAAACCGTTGAGATGGCTTTGCCTATAAAATGGGTGGGCTCGGTCCACCGCAAGTTTCCTCCTCCCCTGCACCTCGAGTCGGGGCGGCGTCGACCTGCACGCGCGCGCGCGACAGCAGTAGCTCCGCCGCCGCCGTCGGCTGCGCTTCCCTGATCCGGTGAGTTCTACCTGCTCTTCGTCCAACTTCCGGGCGCGTTCCTTTGTCTACTCTCTATCTCCCCCCTTTTTTCTTTGAATTTCTCTTCTATAGTTTCGAACACCGTGTCGGGATGGTTGGGCGATTAGGCTTAGATCTCTTGCTGCGGCTGCCAGATCGGGTTGCCTGGAGCCGGATCTAGGAGATCCAGGGGTCGAATTTCGTAGAGCGCAGCTAGGGTTTGGGGCCAGCGCAGTGGTTCTCGGCTGCCTAGGGTTTCCTAGCGGTTCGGATCTGTCGCGTTTTCGAGAATTCTCGGGCGTATCGGTGCGGAGTTCATAACCTCGGGTTATGAGAGACGGTAGTACTAGGAATCAGAATTGGATGCGGCTGGGATGTGGATACGCTCCGTTGCCCTTATATGCGTGGATGTGTTCCTGTCTCTTAAGTCGAGAATGTCTCTGAAGTCTTGGAAGCTGCATTTCTATCGGATTTGTGTGTTTACGTACGTTCTTTTTTAAACGTTGCAGGTGAATTGTGGTCTAAGCAAAAGAAAAGGGGAGGTCCTTTCTCTGGACTAGGAATATTGGACAAGGTAAGAAAGTGTATAATCGTGCACACTCTTTGCTCTTTTATTAGTGGCAACTGCTATTATCTTTAGCTTCTCCTAGTGTAAGCCTTCATGCTTGTGCGGTGTGGTTTAAACTTCTAACTTGAACCTGGTTCAAGCTTGCACTACTATTATGTACTCATTTCTAAATAAGCATTTGGGAGCTAAACTAATTTCCTGCACCAAGATAATTTTTTTAGACCTATGCTGTATGAGAAGCCATATTTCATGGATCAAGGGCAACCAATTTTGGTCTATTGTTTGTCTCATATCAGTCAATTTTTTTAGGATATCCTGCATACTTATGAGAGCTGTGAGATTCCTTTTGTTAACATAGTTTTATAAGCTCTGAAAGCTTATGTAGCGTTGGACATAATTGATTGCGCACTCTCCATAGAAAGTTGACTTGACATTAAGTGATCTATGTGAGTCTAATTTGAGATTTTTTCAAGTTACGTTTGAAGTTTAAATTAACTGGAAGTGCCTCCCTAGTAACTTGTCTTATGCTTCTAGGGATTCCATTGATTATATTGTGTTATGCCTATATATGTAAATATGTTGGTAGTTCTTTTTGAGATGTCCAAAGCTTTCGTTCTATTTTTTATTCGAATTACTTCTAGTTCTATATAATGTCAGACGTTCAAAAAACTAACAGTGTTTTTGTCTCTCTTCTATGAGATGCACTTCCTTGCATCATTTCACGTCCCTACAGGTTTATTGTTATCTGATATTTCGGGATGGATGCCAAGAAGTTCCTGCAGTTGGTCGAAGAGAAGAAAAAGAGGATCCTTGAGAAGAAAGAAGCCCCACTAAAATGGGAGCAGAAGCTGGAAGCAGCAGCTAAGGCAAAGGCTGATGCAGAAGCCAAGGCGAAGAAGCTTAAATCAAGAAAGCACAGGAAGAGAGGAGATTCTTCCTCGGACTCTGGTAGTGACTCTGACAGCGATGTGGATCGGAGACACAGGAAGAGGAAGGACCGCAAAAGGAACAAGAAGCATCACTCTGACTCTGATGATGCAAGGAGGCACAAGCGGAGGTCCAAAAGGAGGAGCTCAGACTTGAGTGAGAGCGACAGTGAATATGAGAGTGGGTCTGAAGAGGAGCATAGAAGGAAGAAGCGCTCTCACAGAAGAAGGCACCATAGACATTCTTCAAGGTCAGACTCTGAAGACTATAGCAGTGATGAGGAAGAGCGGAGATCGTCCAAGAAGGACCACTCTAGGAGCCGCAGACGCCGTCATCGATCATCAGATGATGACTCTGACTCCGAGGGCAAGGTCAAGTCGAGACACAGGAAGCGTCAGAGGTCTAGTGACGAAGACGCACCATCAGATTCCAACAACCATAAGCATCGCAGGAGCCGGTCCTTGGAGGAGTCATCTGATGACAGAAGTGCTGATGAATCAGAGAAGATGAGAAATAGCAAAAGGTCTCAGAAGAATGGACACCACCATCACCGGCACCACCGGCATCATCATCATGAACGCCGCAGTAGTTCTGTTGAGCCTAACAAGAGGATAGTACCAAAAGATGACCAGAAAGCCCTTGAAGGCGACCGAGCAGACTGAAGATCCGCCATAGGATGGAAGATTGGATTTTCATTCGCGAACACATCTTTGATTTGACTGGATTCTGGACTTTGTACTGATAACATTTGTTTGATTTGGAGATTAAACATTAGAAGATATTTTCGTCATTCAATTTTACGAGCTATGTTAGCTTTGATAATTTGGCGATTACAGAATTAAGTAAGAATGAATGACCGAGCAGACTGAAGATCCGCCATAGGATGGAAGATTGGATTTTCATTCGCGAACACATCTTTGATTTGACTGGATTCTGGACTTTGTACTGATAACATTTGTTTGATTTGGAGATTAAACATTAGAAGATATTTTCGTCATTCAATTTTACGAGCTATGTTAGCTTTGATAATTTGGCGATTACAGAATTAAGTAAGAATGAATGTGGTTCGCTGCCCGACCTCCGAAGACACGTATCATGTTCCATCTTTTCTTCCTTGCAACATTGTTCCTGATTGATGCACTGTTTTTTTTCCTTGGTATTAGTTGACAATTAAGACACCACAAAGGAATAGGGCTCAAACAACAGTGCAACAGAACTACTTGAATTTGAACACGCGTCAGAACACATCTCCATTAAACAGCATGCATTCATACACATAATTTATTTCAAAATTTTGACAATGTACACCAAAATCTCAGTGCTGCAAAAGGTAAGCACAGCGCTCATATTTAAGGTATACTAACTGAAAATAATGCTATCTATATCCCCTATTGTTTCTCCAAGGGGGCTTTTGCTTTTTTTAGTACAAGGATACCGTAACAAGGAAGTAGCGGTCTCAGATGCTACAAAACATTCTCTCAACTAAGGCATTTAGTTCAGACGCCCATTGGCTGTTGAGATTGGCACTCGGCAATCAGAGAATTATTAGTAAGCACGCAACTGTCTTCCTGTTGCGATTTCCAGTCACACTCAGCTGTAAAGAATGACTGCTCGATCGTAGTACAAAACTGGTACAACATCCAAAATGGCTGGAACTGTGTCCTAATCACTGTCAGAAGTTAGTCAGGATTCTATCTTTAGACAGACCGTCAGCAACAAGAACCCTTGTAATTTCCTGCATCATGCAAATATATATAGTCGATCAGGAAGGAAGCACAGCAGTAACCAATATTTGTAAGAAATAAAGTGGACGAATGCAAAAGGAATGTACTAGGCACACAAACTTCTAGGTGTATGCTACAAAACTTGCACTACTAGTCTGCCTCAAATGTCAAAACAGGCATTACGAACTATAGATCAGCATGAATAGCATGGTTCACAATGATAATGGTGTGCAACTTTATGATTCAAATGAAGCAGACATGATTACCAATGAGCAGCCTAAAAACCTGAAGTAGAGAATAGTTCTAAGCTTCCAATAATTAGCCTGTATTACTTGTCAAAGCTGATATCTATTGTTTAAACATTTATAAATTTTCAGGTTCAGAAGAAGAGAAAACATGTTATGATGCTGATGTGGTCCATTTTACGCAAGAAGGAAGACAAGCTGCAGGTGCTTGCCACCTTTCGACAGCATGAGGAAGAAACAGCAGGAGAGGGAGAAGTGGAGTAGAATAATCATCGTTTCTTCATCTTCTTTTGTGCATGCTATGATGAAAACTGTGTCTTAGAGAGTAAGTGAGAAGAGAGGGTGATGATTGATGAAGCTGCTATGCTTAGCACTTTCTTTTTGTAAACAAAGATTTGTAAGTTAGTAACCCCAGAGTAACCTATTTGCTTTCAATACAAAGCAGGGCCAGGAGGTCTTTGGTCTAAAAAAGGAGAAACATGTTAAAGTACATAAAACATTGTGACACGTTGGCAACAAGAAAAGGTGCTGTCAAATTGCTACCAATAATTAGCTTCAGTGTTCTAAGGTACATATGAGGGGAAAAAGTGAGATGACAATACCTCAGTCATCTGTTTATGTCCACACAAAATTGCTCCCACTGATGAAGGGTTTACAATATTCTTCATCCTTGAGAAAACATTCTACAAAATGCAAAACAAACTCTTTAAGCACAAGAAAACACAGCGAACTAGAAATAACCCAGGAGTCAAAAGATAACAGCACCTGGATATAACCTCGCTCGCCTGTCCATTGACCATCTGGTCTTGAGAGGACAGGTACAATTTTAACTCCTTTGGCTTCCCAATCATCGAACCTCTCCTGTCAGAGCACACAGTCACAAGCCATTATATACAGAATATAACAATACAAATTGTACAACTAAGCTGACATAAACCTACCTGATATGCCATCCTCTGAAGATTTCTAACTCCATAAAAGAGGCTTACACCAGTTTTATGGTTTTCAACAAAACCTGACTCAATAAGTGATCGAATAGGGCTGCAATAAGCAAATGTGAAGGAGAGACTGTGAGGATAAACATAAATTCAAATGTAAGTACATTTGGTTGTCATCTACAAATGCACTTTGTGCGAAGGTGTACAATAGATAGCGTATTCCAAGGACAAAGGTGTATCTTTCCTTTGATAAAATAGATACAGATGCAATGATGTTGCAGCTTAACCCAAAAAAAAAACAGGGAAGGATACAGAGTTATTCATGGGAATGATATTGCTCATTGACTGTTGTGCGGAAGCAATACGATGAAGAATTCAATATTGTGGGTAAATTGGTTGGTCATGTTGCATCAGTAAACAGACACTTCGCAATAATTGAATAGCTTACTTATTTGAAGAAGCAAAAACCTAAGTAAATGCCATACAGTTTATGCATTTTCATAATTCTGGTGTGCATGTGCAATATTTATTATATCCAAAGAGCTCTACCGGTCGGTTACGAAGCAATAATGTTGGAAACTTATGACTCTACACTGTAAGGCTGAAGTAATTCCAGAAATAGATCAAACAATTAACAATAGATTCACCACAGTGCAGATGGCACCCCACATGATTAGCACAGTGACAAAATTGTTCATTCAGCCATAATGCCTATTGTGTCAGGCATCGAACTGTTATCGCACCAAGCAAGCAAATGAATGCTAGTCGAGAAGCACAGGGGTAGGCACCTGATCCCGGATCCGGTGGCGAAGACGAGGACGTCACGGGCGTCGGCTATCCTGGCAACCTCAAACCCGCGGCCGACCACGCTGGCGCCGACGTGGACGAGGTCGCCGGGGCGGAGGTCGCAGAGGCGCGCGGAGGGGGTGCCCGGGAGGCGCTTGACGAGGAAGTCGAAGGCGGCGGCCGCGGCGGGGGACCCGGGCGAGGGAGGCGGGGACGCGATGGCGAGGAAGATGGGGTAGGGCGCGGCGGGGAGGCGGAAGGGGAGGAACTGGCCGGCGGCGGCGTGGGAGGCGAGGAGGCCCCGGTGCGCGGAGAGGTCGAGGGAGACGTGGTAGAGCGAGGCGTCGGCGGTGGCCGGGCGGACGGAGGCGAGCGGCGCCTCGGCCCACTCGGTGGGGGCCTCGGGCGGCGCCGGGGCGGCGGAGGCGAGCGCCGCGGCGGAGAGGAGGCGGAGGTGGTGCGGGCGGAGGAGGTGGAGGCGGCGCGGCGCGGATCGTAGAAGCATGGAGGGCGTCTGTGGGGGGCGGTCGGCGACGGCGATCTGCAGGGAGGGCGTGCTGTGTGGCCGGGAAGCCCGCGTGGTCGGAACGGGACAGGACAGGACGAGCCGGCGATGAGGGAGGGAAGATGCCGGGCTGCCGGCGGCCACGGATCTCGCGGGCCTCCCGCGAGGTTGGAAAGTTGTAGGAGGCTATGACCGTATGAGGTGTACGCCTTCGATTTCCCCTTTTCGTCGTCAAAACTCAAAACAGCAACGAGAACACATGGCGAAAATAGAAGAGAAACAACCGGGAAGAATGGAAGACAGACGTCCCTTTTGTGAATACCGCGAATAGAAAAAAAAGTATAAGCAATGAATCAGCGCAGACAACTGAGGAAAAGAAGATTGAATTGTTCCCGGGCGATTATTCAGTACAATTTGTTCTTCCTCAAAACTTCAGGAGCTATCGTAAGGATTTCGTCGTAATCTGCTATAAAACACTGCAAAAATGCGAGCTCAAGACGATGGTATTGTCTCCATCGCCTTCAATTATTCGCACGGTTGGTTTTTCTTCCTATAAGAATGCCATTGCTCTTAAGATGCCGACTCCTTGGCGATCTTCTCGGCCTTGGCGATAACTTCGTCGATTCCTCCAACCATGTAGAACGATTGCTCGGGTAGGTCATCATACTTGCCATCCAACACACCCTGCAATCACGAGAGGGAAACTTAGACGATATGTCAATGGCAAACAGCAAGGTAATAACTAATAAGAGCTTCATGCTTCAGGTTTTGTTTCAAACAGTGCTCACAGAAATATGTCAATGGTATTAATCAGACTAGCCAAACAAGTTAACCTCCAAATATACCACTATAACTTCCTTGAATTGTGCAAGTCCAGTAGCATGGTGTGAAAAGTTTCCAAAACGTAACGTAATTATGAAGCTGAAAGAGTAATTGTACTGCACCATTTTTAACAAGCATAGCATGTTTACATAACCTTATTATAGCACAACAAGATATCCAAAAACACAGCTCCACATTGGCGTGATATTCACAGGAAATTGTTCAGAGGAGCTACCATTTTAGTTTGTGTAAATAACAGCATCAGAACCTCTGGATGGAAATCAGGGAAAATTGGCAAATGCAGTAAAATATGCTCCATACAGAACAGAGAATCATTGGTTCCCAACTAATCTTACCTGGAAGCTTTGGACACTTTCCTTCAGCTCCACATACTTGCCAGGTGCACCCGTGAAAACTTCAGCAACATGGAAAGGCTGGCTCAGAAACCGCTGAATCTTACGGGCACGCGCGACAGTGAGCTTGTCATCTTCACTGAGCTCATCCATACCCAAAATAGCAATAATATCCTGCAAGTTCTTGTAATTCTGCAGAACCTTCTGAACACCACGGGCAGTGTTGTAATGATCTTCTCCCAACACATGGGGTGAAAGCATTCTAGATGTTGAGTCAAGGGGATCCACGGCAGGGTAGATTCCAAGTTCAGAAATCTAGACAAGACAACACAAGACATTATAAATTAACATGAACAAAGTGTTGGGAGGATTGCTTTTTCTTTAAACAGCCAAAGATGTAAACAAACCTGACGGGACAACACTGTTGTGGCATCAAGATGGGCAAATGTAGTTGCAGGCGCAGGATCAGTCAGATCATCAGCAGGCACATAAATAGCCTGTACAGATGTAATAGACCCCTTCTTGGTGGTAGTGATACGCTCTTGAAGGCCTCCAAGATCAGTAGCGAGAGTAGGTTGATAACCCACAGCGGATGGGATACGGCCAAGCAATGCAGACACCTCAGAATTCGCCTGCAATATGATTTGTGTGCATGATTAACGACAGGCCCATAACACAAAACATTCCAGATGCCAGAATGCAGGGGACTGAAGGTAACCTGAGTGAAACGGAAGATATTATCAATGAACAGGAGCACATCCTGTCCTTCAGCATCTCGAAAATGCTCGGCAACTGTCAAACCAGTGAGCCCAACACGGGCACGAGCACCGGGAGGCTCATTCATTTGTCCATACACCAGAGCACACTTGCTCTCACTCTGCCAAGGGAATTGTCAACACTCTAGCTGATAGAGCAGAAACTAAGCACGCTATACATTATGACACAAAGATTTACTGGTCCTGTATCAAGGAGGACTCAAATATAACTGACCTGCTTATCCCCGAGCTTAATGACACCACTCTCAATCATTTCCCTGTACAAATCGTTGCCTTCACGGGTCCTTTCACCAACACCAGCAAACACAGAAAAACCACCTGATACACAGAAAGTTCAGAAAACTGCAGGAAAATAGTGAGATGTTAAAGGAACAACAGGTGAAATTCATGGAGGACAAACCATGGGCTTTGGCTACATTGTTGATCAGCTCCATGATAAGTACAGTTTTGCCGACACCAGCACCACCAAACAACCCAATCTTTCCACCTCTTTGGTAAGGTGCTAAGAGATCAACGACCTACACAGCATCTAAATCAGGATTGCACATAACACCAAGACATGTGAAACAAAATTGTGGCATCATACGAATTGATGTACCTTAATTCCAGTGACAAGAATCTGCTGCTCTGTGGCCTGTTCAACAAAAGCTGGTGCTTCACGATGGATTGGGAGGAAATGGTTTGTTTCTGTTGCAGGAATGTGACAAAGGGATTAGTGCTCAAACTCTCCAACACATCAGAACAAATTGTAACACAAGCATATAACTTACTTATGTCACCCTTCTCATCAATGGGTTCCCCAATGACGTTCATGATACGCCCAAGTGTAGCCCTACCAACAGGTACCTACAAAGTATAAGCAGTCGTTCATAAATTACGTTTGTGTAGAGTGATGGTCAATGTAATACATTGCAACATAATACACGAGGTACGCTAAAATGCTGCTGCAGTTATACATTCTGCATTGCATTTAATGTGATTCCCTACAGCATGAATGCTAAGAATGCAATGTTGTTCTTATCTAACTTACCAAATGCCACTATGGTTTGCACCAAATTCCAAACTTGAGTTCTCATTGGACCTATAGAGTTTCTAAATGATATGAGTAAATTAAAATATGTTCAACAGAACCCACTACACACCCATCTGAACTATCATGGTATGTAAAACTCGTTAGATTGGCATTGCTTCCACTACAAGTGCAGTCTATCCTCCCTATCGAATATGAAACGATCAGAGGGCTGGTGGAAATGGAGCTCCCTAACGAATCTGAAGCGATCAGAGGACTGGTGGAAATGGAGTGAAGAATATAACATACAGTGATTGGCGATCCGGTGTTGAGGACGCGCTGGCCGCGGACGAGGCCCTCCGTGCCGTCCATGGCGATGGTCCGCACCATGTTTTCGCCCAGGTGCTGCGCCACCTCGAGAACGAGGCGAATGTTGTTGTCGAGCACCTCGAGCGCCGTGAGGATCGGCGGAAGCCCCTCGTCGAAGCGCACGTCGACGACGGCGCCGATCACCTGGCACACCTGCCCCACCGCGCCGGCCCCCGTGAACTCATCCGTGATCTTGCCACCCTTTCCCTTGCCCGCCGCCGCCGCCGCCGGGGACGAGGACGGCGCCGCGGACGGCGGGGCCGGCTGCGCGGCGGAGGAGGCAGCGAATCGCGCGAGGAGGAGGCCGGCCGGGGACGCCCGGCGGGGGGCGGCCGGAGACGGCGCGCCCGCGCGGCGGAGGGCCGAGGAGGAGGAGCGGAGGAGGGAGGAGAGGAGGCGGCGGGACGCCATGGGTGCCCGCCTAGGGTTTGGAATCTGTGGATGGTTCTAGAAGGAGAGGCGAAGCATTGGATCGAGGTGAGGCGACGAGGAGCGTGGCAGTGGGCACTGTGCTGAGCGACGGGACGACGGTGAGAAGTTTTTTTTTTCTTTCTTTTTTTTACAGAGGAGGTGTTTTACTGTTTATTTACTCCTTGGCTCCTCGCGAATGATTTTGGCAAGGAAAAAAAAAGGAAATGGACATTCAGCATGATCTACAATTTCACGTGTTTTTGAGCAAAATATACGAAAAACCATGAGCAGCGTGTAATAAAATGAATCTTTAGATTTTGGCAGGCAAATTTCTTTTTCATGCCATTTCAGATATGTAATTTAGACCTTCTTTGAAATGTAGAAATTTCACAGCAATATTTTTTTAAAAAAAAATAATTTCACAGAAATAGCACGAAAATTCCCAATTTCACAACCAGAAAAATTCCGCATTTCAAAATAGGACTAATTAGTGTTACCTTAGTACCACATTAACATTTTAAGGTTTTATTTGGAACAACATTTTTAATGAATACCAATGCATCGCACTTTTTTTTGCCTAGTTACATTTCAGAATGACAAGTGGCAGCCTGACAGGTGGTGGCCACCCTGACCAAGAGCTAAGCTTTTGCCCACGTCAGCGCGGTGCCATGGTAACCAAGAGTTACGCGCACCTCGCCCTCGTTCCTCGGCCGCCACACACTCGGCTCTCTGGACTCTCGATCCGAAATTCCGAATCCAAGAGCGAAGAAGATGATGGCGTCGTCTGCTGCCTTGCTCCAAGCTTCCACGGCCTTCGCTCCAGTCTTCTCCCCGCTCCCGTCCCGGCTCCCGCCAGCGCCACGGCTCCCCCAACCGTCGCCGCCGCGGCGTCGCACTCGCCGCTTCCTCCGCCGCGTCGCCGGAAGTTGAGAAAGAGCAGTCACCCTCGCCCTCAACGCAGGAGTCTCAGTCGGTGAGTAGCCACGGGGTTTGTATAGCGGAGCTGCTGGTCCTGCGCATAAATTTCTAGCATATTTCCTCCATCTGTTTTAATGAATTGCTTCGATACAGTCTACATGACAAAGCTGTAAACTTTCAACAATCAACATCCCTTGGGTTCATGGCACATGCCAATCAGAGTGTTACTTTCTGCCATTGAGGCTATGCAAACTTCCTGTAAAATAATGAGATTCACCATGTACTTGTTGAATTCACATGAAAAATGTACAAGGTGAATTTCTTGAAAAATAGCATTAGGAAGTTATATACCACTGCCACATAATTTTATACTCCTGCTGTCTTGTTAAGGTTGTTATGCAACCAGTAAAAACTGTTTTCTTGATGCGTGTTTAGTGTAGGCTGTTGCGGACAGTGTGATGGTGCTCAAGGAGGCGGCCAAGACAAGGAAGGTGCCTGCACCAGAGGTGCTTTCAGCATTGTCCACGATCAAGAAGGCAAAGCTTGACACATCGACATTCTTTGAGACACTCGGTGGGACAGTGTCTCCAGGCAGGACATGGATGCTCATCTTCACTGCTAAGGTGAGAATTGAGTGACTGATATGTTTGTAGTGTCATGGATTAATTATTCATTTTGATGGATGATTAGTTTAGTGTGATGTCTGTTTAGGGTCGGCTGGAGAAAGGGCAGTATTTCCCAGTGACTGCAGTCCAGCGCTTCGATGCTGCGGTGAGCTTGTCGTAGCAGCCTCCTCATGTTGATTTTATGATATTATAGTTTATGCCCGTGATGCTTCAACAGTCAAGAACTTGGGTTACATGCTGTTATAGCTGTTCAAAGTTCAAACAGTTTATTGTTTGACACTGTAAAGTTTTTTTTTAAATTTTTTTGAAGAGATTTTTGCTCCGGTGGTCTCTTCTGGAAAATGCAACAAATCCATGTAGGCATTATATTTGATAGTTATTGGATATTTGCATCTTCGTATCTCTCAGAAACAAGAAGTCCAACATGTCCATTATTGTGCAATGCTCATTTGAGCTCATGCAGTACCGATATCCTGCGGCATGAGATAACATGCTTTTTAACTGTCAAAAACATTTTCCTTAAACCCCCAGAGTTGTATGTGCCTTAAATATAGTTGGAATTTGCCAATTCGTACACTGCCAGTCCACTATATGTTTTCTTTGTTGCAGCTTTCAAGTTTCAAGCATGTGTTGAACTCTGATATGTGCATGCCTACTGCAACTACTATCTGCAGGGAAAACGGATCGAGAATGGCATATATCTAGGCCCCATTGGATGCTTAACCTTTGAAGGGAGGTTGTCATGGAAAAAGAAAATTCTTTCATCTTCGAGCGGGTTCGCATAAAGGTTGGACCATTTGGTCCCCTGGAAATTGGTCTCGGAATGGGAGACGATGGCAGGGAACCCAGCACAAAGGACCCGTTCTTTGTCTGGTTCTATGTCGATGAGGAAATCGCTGTTGCGCAAGGCAGAGGTGGGGGAGTAGCTGACTGGTGCAGATGTCAGCGCGTCCCCTGAAGATTCAGTTCGCTTCAATTATCACTGTACAAGATCAGGAAACTTTCTCTGTAGTCTGTATAGTTAATGTAAATCTTTACAATATCTGCTTTGTCTCCAAAAAAGAAAGAAAAACAAAAGGAGGTGCAAATGATGAATATTGAAATGGTACACTCATGTAGCCTTTCAATCGAGGATGTCTAGTGTTTTCACTGAAAACATAGCCCTACTGCCTCACTGTATAATCCCAAAGGAGTTGAATGCAGATGGTGAGATTAATGTGGAAATTCCTTGGTGTCTGAACTTCGCAGTGTTTCACATGTTTCTATTCAGTGGGAGCATCAGCAAAGATCGTGCCTTTGCGCCATTGTTTTTCCTTATTGTTCTTGACACGTCAATACGTCATGTTAGTTCTTGGCCTGGTGCACGTTTCAAAAAAAAAGGTTCTTGGCCTGGTGCATGCATCAATAGTCCGATCAGACCAATATAAGTTTGGAGGCTTGCAGCTTATCTATTGATGTGTACTCCGTAAATATGTGTAATGGAGAGAGCTCCATTACATAAAAGTGGCCGAAGGTGACTGGGAAGCTGTTACGCTTGGAAGTCTATAGTTCGACAATGCCAAAGTTCCGGACATCTCCATAATCATCCAGCAAGTGAGAGAGACACATGGTAATATTGCATTTTGAAGAGGCATACTACCTGCTTTGATCTTTCCCAGTTCATTGGCCAATGGCCAGTACACAACCAACCTGCTCCAGTAAAGTTCTAATCAACTGTCTTTTATCTCCAGAAAGCTGGGCAAAGAACGAAGGGACCTCGAAATCAAGCCTGGCCATCTGTGAGCTTTTGACCGCGCCATGCCGCCATCAACATTTTTAACTAGCCGCGTAATTGAATCGACTTCCTTGTAGTTTCTCCCCCTGTCTGCTATAAATTGGCTTTGCAGGCTTCGTTCGTTTCTTCAGAATCTTCAGAGTCGTCAGATTTGACTGCTTGGCGCGCCGTGACGGGCTAACGCGTTAGCACCTCGCCACAACTTCTCCTTCCGCCGCTCGCCGGCGATCACTCCCAATCTCCCGACCCCGCGCTTCCACCGGAAGATGTCGACGGAGGTTGCGCCGGCGAGGCCTGCGGGCCCCACCAGGCTTGTCTACTTCGATGACATGTCGGCCCTCCGCTCCGCCGCCACCGTCCTCGCCGTCCACCAGGTCTCTCCTCCCCCCTCTCTTCTCCTCAGCGGTGTGTGAATATGAAATAGCCGCCGTAGGTTCGAAACCCTAGGGTGCCCCCCCTGCTGAACTATGATTCGGGTGTGCGCAGGAAGAGGGCGGCCGTGTAGCGGTGGTGCTGGACGCCACGGTCTTCCACCCGCAGGGCGGCGGTCAGCCGGCGGACACGGGCGCCATCTCCGCCGCCGGCGCCAGGTTCCTCGTCGAGGATGTGCGGGCGAAGGACGGAGTGGTGAGGACTCAGGAATCGAGCTTTTCGTTTTCCGGAAGAATATTCAGGAGATTGTAGCAGGAGTTCTGATTTTTTACATGCCATGTCTGTTTCATCTTGTGATTGCCATCCAGGTTTACCACTATGGAAGATTTGAGGGTGCTGGAGAAGGATGCGGGCATGGATTTAAAGAGGGGGAAAGCGTTAGCTTGGAAGTTGATGCAGAACGGCGCAGCTTGAATTCAAGGTGATGCAATCTGAATGATTCTACAAGTCTTGTTGGAGCATTAATTTACTCTGAAATAAACATATTGCTGTGTGTAGTTGAGGCTTTCCAATTTACTCATGGATATGCTAAACTCCTACATCTGTGATGAAATTTAGAAGAGTGTTGAGTCTTTAAGAACACCCATTTGTTCAGCCGTTTCTGCATCAAATTCACTAGTTAAGCTGCTTCAAGTTAATATTAATTCATAGTTGGCATCCTGGCCAGATGATCCATATTCCATATATACTTTAGTGGCTTTGTATTTCCACAAGGAATACCATATACTAGAAGTAAGAAGTGATGTACTGATGTATAAGTCAGAGAAGGTCAATGCAATAAGCTCAGTTTATGTCTGCTCCTTATTATTTCTTTAAATGTAAAGCTTACTTCTCATTATGTGATCCCTCTAATGCTGCAGGCTTCATTCCGCTGGGCATTTGTTGGACATCTGTGTGCACAATGTAGGGCTCTTTCATTTGGAGCCTGGGAAGGGCTACCATTTTCCTGATGGGTATGGTTTCTTTTTTTAATGCTCCTATTCTTTGTTTTCTTATTTGTATAACTAACATTTGGGCCCAGCTCACCGGCTATTACTAACTGCTGGCATCGAACTTTAACTCATTTTAGCATTTGCTATTTTAGTTGGAATTCCGGTTGTTGAATAGAGAACATTTTCGTGTCTCTCTTCTTTGTAGACCCTTTGTTGAGTATAAAGGAGTAATTCCACCAGATCAAATACAGGAAAAGAAAAATGAACTGGAAAGAGAAGCCAAAAAGCTAATTTCTGAAGGAGCCAAGGTAGCCAAAGAATCTGAATATGTTGAAGTGCATATCATCCATCATGTCATCTTGACTTTAAATATTCACCACTGATGCAGGTCTTAGCTTCTGTTTTCCCTTATGAGGAGGCAGCAAAACTGTGTGGAGGTTCTCTGCCTAGCTACATTTCAAAGGTCAATCCTGCACTCTGTCAGCATCATAATATTATACATTATGAGGAGGCATTGTCTTTGCTTGTACCAAATGTTCCGACAGCTTCATTGATAAGATTATATATTTTAATGACTCATTGGTCAATAATGTTCCAGTTTACTTCCTTCTCAAGAGTTGCAGAATCGTTTTGTATCTCTTGCTTTATTGGCATCACCACTAGTGATACTCCCCTGGATTCAAAATACTTGTTATTGAGTTGTGCACAAAGATTTAGAAAGTGGATCAAATGATTTTGTTACCCTTCACTTGTGAGAAATCGGAAAGGCACATCCATTTTTTTGTGACAGGATAACTTTTATTTAGCAAAAGCAAGAAACGAAGAAAAGAGCAAACAATGCCTAAAATTCTAGAACACATGTATTTTGAAACAAAATGAGAATGCTTAAACAAGTACTTTGAACCAAGGAGTATATGGCAGTTTTATGTTAGTGTCAATGAATCATAATGCCTCACGGTTTTGTTTCTCTCATTAACATTGTTAGCAACCTTATATTTTCATGGCAGGATAGCACTCCTCGCATTGTAAAATTCGGTGAATATCCCGGCGGTCCTTGTGGTGGTACTCATGTTGCAGACATTTCGATCATCAATGACCTAAAGGTAATTATCATTTTTTGATGCTATGCTATTATTGTTCTCGCAATTTGTGTTTACCAGGCCTATCAAAATTATAAACTGGGGTGTGGGCGGTAGTATAGCTTCCACCATGAAATTTGGAAGTAGATTGACTTTTGTAAATCCTAACAAGATATTCAATTCAATGCAAAGAATAGTTATTATGTTAGTTAACTGTTTTGCTAGCGCATTCCCCATCGGTGCTGTCTGTTTATCTGTCCTACCCATTTATGTGTATGCAAAATTAGGTAGCAAGAGTACCATCTTGTCAAAAACGTTTGCATTACTGACTACTACTGTATTGTCCTTGTTCCACTTGATTATCCAAGGACGGATTCTCAAGATGGCACTAGGTTTTTGTGGGGATATTTGCATTTAAGGGGCAAAGTATGAGAAAATTGCACCAACAACACTTTCTTTTCTTGACTATGGGGAGATATTCCCCTTGGGCCATTTTCTTAATTTCAAGGTACAGGAGTAATAAACCCTAGCTGAACAGGAAACACACTAAAACTAGTTTCTCAGGGAGGCACCCACAAATTAGTGTGGGCCGTCCTATCAATCGGTGATGCTTCAAAAACAAGTTTACCGTGACGAACTGATGATGTTTGTATCATTTTTCTGTTTATATCTTTACAACTTGGAGTCTGATCTCATTTCCTGTCCTTCATCAGGTAACAAACATAAGAGTCAAGAAAGGCCTCACTAAAGTCTCATACAGCATCAGCCCATGATCATTTTCCGCCGCATCACGCACCAGGAATTTATCAAAGAGATGAAGGAATTATTCAGGAATCAGAAGGCTGAATTTACTTTAATGGCATAGCACTATATCTGTAGGACACAATTAACTCATTTCTCTGTAGTATTTTGATAAGCACTAGTTCCTCTTGGCTCTTGTACCTGTAACTGTAAGGCTGTAACCTGCACGAGTCGGACCAGCAGTTATACTCTGTCTCTGCTGTACCTGTAACCTGTACCACATTTATACAATAGATTTATCACATTTTTATATATTCTCCCAAAATTTTCAAAGACACGGGTTTAACTTTGCAGTTTCAAATACTAAAACACCCTGTTTATTTCTTAATTTCTTTTTCCCTCGCTCACTTTTTTACTAGTGATTGAGGCGCGCCCAGCGCGCGACAGATGAAAATGTGATATCATATACTAAATTAATGGCATAAAAACATTTTACTATGAATTTGTTCATTTGGCTATAGACATAACATCACAAAAGTTCACGTAAAGATAGATATGAGTTCGTCAAGCTATAGATCTGAGAGTAAAAGAATTCAGAGATCACATATTTTACAGGACGAGAAACGAGGACCTATAACACTACAATAAATACAATGGTTTGGACATGCCAACAGTATGGTGTGCAAGCTTCTAGGTTTAGCAGGGGAAAGAACCTTTTATATTCGAAAATTAACGTAATGAAGGATACAGATGGACATCAAGAAGATGTAGTAGTAATTTCATCACTTTATGCCAGACCATTCAGGTCCCGTCCTAGGAAAAAAAAGAAATCAAATATATCACTTTTTACCTGTTCATACAAAGCAATGCCAAATTCAAAGGAATTCAAAACTAATCACACCAAATATGTGTATCTCAAAACAAGGTAAGCATTCTAAGTGACTGGATTGGTGTAGGACATCACCACATGGCAACTTGATGTATAGATAGAAGTTGACTGCCCTGATATGGCAAGAAGATTCAGAAACAAGCATCTTCCCCTGGCCTTGGCAACACTTTGCCATTGATTCACTGTTGTCCACAACAAAAGTGAGGCCCTGGGTGTCCTGAAAGTAGTGACTTCATAAGGGCATGTTCTTTTACAAGAAACATGGTAAGGATGAGGCCATGGGTTCATGGGAAGGTAAAATGAATGATATAATGAAGGTACTAACGTTGATAGACGACGGGTATGTTTTTGATAAGAGGTCAAAGTTGATCTCTATTTACACTCTAGTTATCAATACAAATTGAAACATAACACACATATGAATTTCCATGTGTAATTCCCTAATTTGCAATAATCAAATTCTGTTTTTTTTGTATCCAAACAACACAAGGAAAGTGTTTACATTTTCAAATAAGGCATTGATTAGACATTGCGGCCAATATTTTGAGGAAGTAAATTTCTAAGTGAAAAAGAATGAAGATTTTTGCTTTTGCACTTCTGGGATACTAATTTCTAAACCTTATTCTTGCAAGAACCTACAATACACCAAAATGCTTCGTTACTCACCGTAGAGCTAAAGTTATAGAGAAATTTAAGTACACCACATATATTCACGTACACTTCTGATGATTTTTTCCAAATAAAATGCAGTCACTGTGAATTCAATATAATTGCATTTTGTATTAACCACTCATTTGAATCAACACGGGACCTTCACTGACCAAGGCACAATATTTGTAGACAGCACACAAACACAACTATTCACTTTGACTTTTTGTGAACCTGAACAGGTGCCACATCTTCACGGCTGGAGTTGTAAACCATAAAGGCACAAACAATAATCAATAATGTAATTGACACATCCAACATATGTCTTATTTCAGCTCTGATGAATCATAAACCCTATTTAACCTTTACCTGAAAAGAAGTAAAGCAGGATGCACACAAAGGGAAAAATATGAACCTCACATGCAGGACGTAATCCATCCTTGTGTCTTATTTCAGCTCTGATGAATCATAAACCCTATTTAACCCTTCTGACTTCCCTAAGATGCAATGCTGCAAAACCTGAACACCAAAAGAGCAGGTTCTTCAAATATTGGTTCGAAAGCCAAACATAAGAGAAGGAACACATCAAACAATGAGGCAAATGTGTAAACTTTTAATATGATATAGGCAATTAATCTTGTGCCAAAGTCAATTGACAAATCGATTAATCTATTGTACTCTTCGTAACTAACAATGTTTAGCTACAGGAAGTGAACATCTCATAATTTGACCTTCTTTGTGAAAACTTTAAGAGGGGGAAAGCAGAACAAAGAAACAAAGAAGCAAAAGATAGGGGTTAGTGTAAACCTGAATAACATATTTATAATTACTGGGTACTGATTGAGTAATCTTGAAAGACCTTGAGGTCATACTGGGAATAGCAGTATAATTGGTCCTTTTTTAGTCATTCAAAAATGAATTCACGGTTTTAAGCTTCAACTTGCAAGCTGCAAAATTGTTGTACTGTGACATGAGATTTGTTAGTTATAAACTATCTAAATGAGAAGTCTGTATACATGTAATAATGGGGAAAAAGATTTGTAACTATTTGAATTAATCATGTGTTAAGACATAGAAATCACCTCTAACACATATCAAGTAAACAGAGCTGCTGCAAGTAACAAATATCGAGGGGGGTACCATGGCCCTTTTTGGTCATAAAGAAGTGCAGCCACTATTTGGGGATGGTACCATCTAGAGATGCCAAATTGCCAATAATACTGATACCAATTCTTCTATCAGCATATGATGGTAGAAAAGACAGTACTATCTACTTATCTAGAGATATCCAATAACAGTACAATACCAGAAAAAGCATCAATCTCCCCTTGACTTGAAGAAGGCAGCCTGCACATATTCAATAATCAATATTTTTATAGCCCGGATCTGAGAGTGTCAAAAAAGGAGCTCCAGAAGCAGCAAAAGTTTCAACTCATATGTACATGGTGTACCTCTTCCTCAGCAGAAGATAGAACTGGGCAGCATTTTGTAAATCACAGTAAACGTCTGCAACAAAAATTTCAACAATGGTACATGCACAAACAGGCTAAGTGGTCACTGCTATATAGCTGTAGCTTAAAGTAACGCCTGGTCCATTTTGAAAATGGATAAGCTAAATACTACGACATATGCTATTGCATAAATGTTTAAAGTGGAAATATAAATATACATTATAAAAATATACCAGCCGAATGTGAAAATTTTAAAAGTATTTAAATAATTAAAACAATAAGGAAGAATAGCTAAGTAACCTGCATTCTTTTTATCATTTAACCTGCATCTTCTACTGAAACTGTAAACAGTAGAGATGGACTGTTGTCAGATGCACTGCTATAAACTGCTATCAGTTTATCACAAAATCATAGCTCGAAAAAATAACCTTAAGTTGTATAATGTCTTTAAATAATTAAAACAGTAAGGAAGAAGAGGCTAAGTAACCTGCATTCTTTTATCATTGGACCTGCATCTTCTACTGAAACTGCAAATAGTAAAGATGGACTGCTGTCAGATGCACTGCTATAAGCTGCTATCACCTTATCACAACATCATAGCTCGGAAAAAACCTTAAGTTGTATAATACACTTCAAAGAATAGCAAATGGAGAGACTAATACGGCAAAATTATAGCATATGAAATGGAAAGAATAATTTCTGATAATTTTGTTTGGGAATGCATGTTCCTTTACATTGTGAGTTTGAACAGTCACATTGAACCCAATTGTCTGCAAAAATCCCTGCATCTATTTTGATCTGATTTGATGAGCAACAAATTTAGTCAATGTTCTAGGCTATCTATTTTTACACCATAAATTACTTTTGATAATCTCAATGTCCAGAAAGCTATTGAGCAAAGAACAAACATGTCTGACCCCATATTATTTACGACATCTCTACTTAGAATATGAATGTGCTGTTAGCTGTTGTAAAATTCATATGATTAGGTAAATGCATCGAGTTAGCTGTTGTAATCTTAGTGATTTCCCAAATAAGACTTGCGAGGAATAGCAGCTGATTATTGACAATGATAAAAATAAATGGTCAATATTTGTACGGAAAACCCTATATGAGTAATACCACCAAGAAAATTAACATTTTTACCAGTGTACCATGATATTTGTTTCAGTTATGATGTCTGACTTGAGACATTGACTCGCAAAGCTGAACCAACTTTTTTTGTCAAAAATAAAATATTGAAGCTTCAGGTTTGGAGGTCAAATAAACAGGAAATCTAAAACTTCTCAAATCCCCTGAAGCGTGCAACCATTTCGAACCTGGAAAAAACATGTAAGACAACTTTTAACCTGCAATGGCATATAAAATTAAACTATAAATGAAATACAGAAGGAAAATAAGATATGTCTAGGATCTATACACCTAATTCAACACTTCTTGAGAATTACGTGCTTGGACGGTCAAATCTGAAAGATGTGACATCTAAGCAAGGATGGTTCAAGCTCATAGTTTCTGAAATGCTATGCAGATTTGAGAGTACAAAATCAAACAGCTATGAGCACTATTTTGAAACTATATGTCTTCACAGTTCAGAGCCATAAGCCTAATAGGAGAATCACATGACACATGAACAAATGAAAAGGCAATTTTTAATGGGCAGCAAAAACGGCGAATAAAGCTAAAATTCATATGACTAATGTCAAAGCAAATATTTAAAATAATCTAAGCATCGAAGGGGGCTCATAGCTTCATGTATTAGAAGGTAATAGAAAAGTTGGAAGTTCTGAATGTGCACATGAAGAAATATTTTTAGAGAATAATTCTAAGAATGTATTTGATGGGGACAAAAATAACTGTGTAATCTGTTTACAGTGTCCTGTAGATGTAAGTTAGTCATTATTTGTGGCTCAATTAACAAGCCACCTATAGCAGTAACGATTAATCATGTTTCATTTCGTGGCACTGAATTGCTTTAGACTGAGACAAACCATTATAAGTACTCACTTTTACGATGAAGAGATGGTGCAGGAAATTATTTTTCATTCAACAAATTTAGCAACCCAAATGCATATAGAAGCTATAATTATGAGGATATAGTATGAAAACATGATAATTGACCTGAGAATAAGAGCACCTGTCCAAATCGTTGCCTGGTATTGTGGTGATGTGGCAACCAGGAGAACCTGTACAACAAGCATATAATAGTTACATATCAGCACTTCTGCAGTGTGACATGCTTACCTTATAATTAATTGAAGGGATAGGGCTGTTGCCTATTGATAGCTGTCACTCTGTCAGTGCTGCTACTTGCTAGCTTCTGTGTTTGAATGAGTGGCCAAGGCAGCAAGAACCATGGAGCTCACCATCTTAGCTATCTTTTTCTCATTTCATCCTTCTGCCAGTCTGCGTATCAATAATCACAAGCAAGTAATCACAATCTGGGTGCTACAGAACAGAAGTTGAAGAGGATAATTGAGTTTTAAGATCTACAAATGGAAATTGGAGGATTATGAAGGAAGCAAACAACCCTACTGAACATGGACGGGTTCCTTGTAGAGGTAGCCAGGGATATCGACCTGATCTGATGATCTGATATTCTGATTGATGCATCCACTGCTCGCCCTGGCCCTACGTTGAGGTAAGCTCTTGCTCGCAAAAAAGAAAAGGATGAGGTGAGCTCAATCCGAGGGAAAGAACACAATTTTTGACTGGATATGTGTGGATATGTGCGGTACAAAGCAAGGGCAGGAGGTCGATGGGTGGAAAAGCTTACCTCCGAGGCTGAGTCCGAGACCGTGCACCGCTGCTGCACCTCCGCTCGCCGTTCGTCTGCTGCCCAGCTCCGGCCGGGCGCGTCGACGACAGCGCGGCGGTCACGCATAGGGGGCTCCGCCCTGGCGCTCGAGCTCAAGCTGCGGCAGGTGGCGGCGGAGCTCCGGCGAGCGCGGGGGAAGGTCACGGCCGCCGGCAGAGCTCCGGCCGGCGCGCGGGAGCCTGAGGTTTTGGTGGGGGAGGAGCTCCGGACGAGCGCGGGTGAGGGGTGCGGCCGCCGGCGATGAGGGCTTAGATCAGCTCAAGCTGGACGTCAATGGCGACAGTGGGGGCTCGGGGTCGCCGGCGGCCCCAACTCTCTTGTTGCCGTCGGCCTGTCCGCGTCGGCCGCGCCGCCGCCGCGCCGCCCGCAACGCCCGCGAGGTGGAGGGTGGGTGGAGGGTGGAGAGCGTGAGAGGAGGCGGAGCGGGGGGCGGAGGATGGGGAAGGAGGGGGGAGGCGCCGGCGGGCCGGGAAGGCGGGGAGGGGCGGCAGCGGCCGGGGTGTTGACATCAAAAATTGGCACCAGGAAGAGGCTGACATGTGGGCCGGATTTGGTAGAAGGATGCCATTCGGCTAAAAGGGTTTTTTCTGAAGCATTCGGCAAAGATGCTCTGCGGTCGGGAACGCGTCGCCATTCGGCTGAAACATTCGGCAGAGATACTCTGCGGTCGGGAATGCGTCATCATTCGGCAGAGGCATTGTTCCACAGGCGAAGAGTGGTAGCATTCGGGAAGACATGATGACGTGGATCAACATAAGGAAAAGGCCGGTTCGAACAAGGAAAGCAATATGGGCACGAAGATTCGTCATTTATTTTTAGAAACAAGTGTTGTAGTCGTGTCCGACTAGGAGTTGTATCAAGACCTGGGTATAAATATAAACCCATGGCAGCTGTAAAAGATGAATCGAATCAATCATACAACAAACCGGCCCCGTGCCAACATCGAGTCCTTTAGTCGAGTCGTCGAGTTCTTCGAGAGGAGTCATCGATCCGTCGACCTCCGTAAGTACCGGCAACCTTGTATCATGCTTAGTATCATGCGGTGGATTTAAGCTTTGATGCAAGTAGTCTTGTTACCATGCTTAGTATCATCCGGTGGATTTAAGTTGTGGTCTCAAGAAGGTTCCTCTGTTAGGTCATGAGCCATGCGGTGGGCTAAGATCTAGTATGGACCAAGTTATCGGCTCTGTTAGATTTCGGCAAGATCTAACAGATTCATTAAGTTACCCCGTGTTGCTCCTTTTTTACTATGTGCTTAATTCATGCAACACACCTTTGCCCAATCTAGATCGGCTAGAATCGGCTTTGCTTTATGGTGCGACGACTTATCCCCTCACAGCCGAATCCGAAACCGATCTAGGTTGCCACGTGTCGCGGGTTCGAACTTGTCGGTATCGTGTCGGTCTTGACAGAACCGGGTATCATGCGGTAGATGCAGGTTTTTGGGTCGTCTTAGAGCTAATCATCCGGTGGATTAGAATTCGATTCGATCTGATAGATTTAACTTTACCGATTAGGCTTGTTCCTTCGCCATGGATCCCGATTCGGCTAAATAGCCGCATTCGGCAGTGCTTTCACGAGTGAACGTGTGTTCATGGGTTTGCGTTGGACAATGAATGCTTTTAGCCTTTCACGATTAGATTGTATCATGCGGTGGATTAATTTAATCTGATTGGTGGTATGGCCTCAAACGAGTTGTATCATGCGGTGGATTAACTCGTTCGTTGCCATGCTTGACGGGTGCTGCTTTCGGCCTATGCATTCTTGTTTCAATGTAAATTCGTGACTGTGTTGTGGGTTCGTAACTAAATATTGAATGCTTTTAGCTTTTCATGGTTAGATTGTATCATGCGGTGGATTGGTCTAATCTGATTAGTGGTGTGGTCACAAACAAGTCGTATCATGCGGTGGATTAACTTGTTTGTTATCATGCTTGACGGGTGCTGCTTTCGGCCTATGCATTCTTTGTTTACTGCGAATTTATGATCATGTTTCACCCTTTTTATTTATCTATCATGCTCTGTTTTCTCGTTAATCGGCTATGAGTATGTGTTACAATGTTCGTTCAATTGAAAGCCGATCTTTCGTCATGCTTACGTCACGCATTCGGCAGTATGCTCCTTGCGTGCCTTGCCGATTGCCGAACGTGGTTTTGACTGCCGACAGATAGCTTGTCCGTAGCTATATGTCTCTTGAGATTGGCTTCAATGCCGCAAATATGGAACTGTCTGGTCTCACCCGGCACGTTCCAGTTTTTGATCTAAACCTTTTTGTCCCTTTGTTAGTTTTCAGGCAAACTGACTGGCACGCTTCCGGATTCAAAAGCCTGGGCCACGAGTGAAGCCAGCTGATTCGGCTTGCTGTGTGCTTGGCGTGAGGTGCGGATTTTACGTCAACACGGGGCAGAGGGACGGCGGCGTGTGGTGATGGGGAAGGGGAGGGGGCTCGGGCAGATCGAGGAAGAGAGAGGAGAGAGATAATGAAGCGTCCCCTCGAAAGAGAGAACTTAATGTGATACAAATACCAGTCCCAGGATGCTGGTTCACATTATTACAACAGATAGTTCAGTACAAGGACAACATTACGGGAGACGGTGGCATTGCAGGGCCACGACAAACAGAACTAACACTAAGCTCCAGATGAAAAGGTTGATAACATAGAGGTCTTCATCAGAGTGGCAACGCATGCGGCTTCCAGCGGGTGACCCTAACACACAGGCAAAGGTTGGGTGCAGAACGAACCCCTCTAGACGATATCCTCAGGCACAAAGTCCGGGTCTGCCTCTGCAACAGATTAAGCAAGGGTGAGTACATACGTACTCAGCAAGCGCAACCACAACCACGGAGGGGTATAACAGAAGTATGCAAGTATTGTAACAAGGAAGGCTTGTGGTTTATTTAGCAGCAAAGCAAATTTTATTACACATGCAAGGGTTGGTTTTCGCAATAGGTTTTCACAAGTCTTACCTTTAAAAGGAACCGGAATTGTAATATTTTTCGTATAAGATTTTGTTGCTACCAGATTTCCCATCTGTCGTAGCCCAAGTCAAAACATTTCTCATCTCAATCAATTGCCAACATTTTCTTACACCAAAACAGGGGACTAGTGAAGTGACCAAGCCGTAACTCGCCCAATACCGTGGACACGGCTATCCGGATAGGTTTTAACTCTGCAGAGGTGTACACAACCACAAGTAGGCTACCACAACAAGAGCACCTTAGTGCCAGTGCAGCTCCTATCAAAGCCATTACCCACCATAGCTAAACTGACAAGTTAACACAGACGCGACCAGGGGTTAGCAACCTACCAACGAGGTTCTAACCAGGGGCATACCTCACATAGACCGTATCCCCGGCTCCATGGCCCTCTGTTGCTCACCAGCACACCACATAACCAGCAGCTCAACTAGTGGGATTTATGCTAGGCCGTTGCCACATACAACGGTCGAGTGGTGGTACAGAAAATTGGGTTAGGCTAGATGACACATCAACATCATCCCAAAACTTGTGACAGGATAGACAACTCCCACCATGCTCCACCACAGAGGTTAGAGCACACCTCGGCATTTCACACAAGAAATACCGTCTGTCTCATCCCACACGGGTACTCATTTTGTTTACACAAATCATCTCTTTTATTTTAAGGTATGCACACGGTTGTTTTTGTAAACACCAAGTATTTGTCATGGGTATAATGGTAAAATGTTCCTAAGCGTTTCTAGCAGTGACTAATATTCAAACAGAACATTGTCATATTTAAACATTAATCTGGGTTGTCAAGGAAGTAGTCATAGCAATCAAGGAATGGCTATCCAACCGGGTTTAGCAGTAAAATTGTGCAAGTTTTATAAAACAGGCCATGGGTTGTGGTTATAAAAACTGGGACAAAAGTATGCATCAAAGGGTGGGATTGCACTTGCCGTTCTCCCAACCCTCGGGGGATTCCTGCCCGGGGTCTTGGTCTCCAAACTCCTGCTCGTAGACTTGCTCCTCCTCGGGTCCTTCCTCGTTCACAGCGGAGTCTACGGCACACACAAACAAACACCCAATAAATAAAAGAAAAAGGTTTTATTGAGCTCCAAAAGAAAGGACGGGAAAAGGAGGGCGAATGATAATGACATGATTATTTTTGAGTCTGGACTGGTTGGATCTGGCGAAAATATATTGGTGAAAAAGGTGGTGGAGTTTGGGGTCAAACGGGATTAATTTGGCGCATGAAATGACGAGTTTAGGGGAGTTCTAGGGGCTGTTTAAAAGAAAAAGGACCTGTTTGCAATTATGGAAAAGCTCAGGGGCTTCGGGCAAAAACAACAGAGAGAGGGGAAATAGTGCTGTGGACTGCGGGTTGATTTGTTTAAAGCTCAGGGGGTTAAGTGTAACGTGCCCGAGAGAGAGGGTTTAGGATTATTGGACCGCGGGTTGGAAAAACAGAAAGGGTAGGGGGTTAAGTGCAAAGTGGCCTCCTCCTCTTCGCGAAACTGAGCAGGGGGCACGGGAAGGGGATCGGCGGCGGCGGCGCTGGCCTCGCCGGTGATAGGGGCAATGACGGCGGGCGAGAACTGGGAGAAGAGGGAGAGGGGGATTTGGCGAGTCCACCAAGGGTCTTACCACGGGCGGAGAGGGTCTGGGGTGAGCTGCCCACGGAAGCAGTGGCGGCGGCGGCGATGGAGGTGGGGGCGGCGGCGTTGCAGCGGTGGGGAAGGCGATTGCGGTGGCGCTCGAGTTGGTGGGGGTGGAGGGAATGCGGATGAGCCTATTTATAGGCGTGGAGGGGCGGTGAGGGAGTGGGCCGACGAGAGGGGTAGGTCGGGCGGCGTTAATGGCGTCCGGCGCTCGGGTACGGCGATGGCCGGCGGATTTCGTGCGGGGATTGGTACGACGACGCTGTGGAGGTGCTGCTGCTGCTCTTGTCGCGTGTGTGCGTCGCGACGCGGCGTGCGTGCCCGAGCGGATGGGGCCGCGGCGAGGACGGGCGGTGGCGTGCGGGAGCGGCGCGGTGGTCGGCGGTGCGTCGGTCGAGGAGCTTGGGTTGGCGGCACGGCAACGGTGCACGGCGGTCGGGAGCACGAACGCGCACGAGCACGTGGGACGGCGGCGGTGCGGGGTCACGGCAGCGGGGCGGCGTGTTGGCGTGGCGGCGTTGGGCGGCACGACACTGGCGTCCGGCCGGAACGGGGCAGTAGTGGGCAGCACGACAGGGGTGGTGGCGTGCTGTGGTCGGCGGCGTGGAGCAGAGCGTGGAGTGCGGCGGTAGCGGTGTGGCGAGGGGATAGCCGGTCGGCGTGCACGGCGGGGCAGCGTGGCCGCGGTGCGGCGACGGGGCGGCAGTGGCTGCTGCGTACGGCGGCCGGCACGGCTGCGTGCGGCGCTTGTGCTCGTCGTAGGCGTGCGAGCAGCACTGCTGCAGCAGTGCGGTGGTGATGGGCGGCACGGCAGTGGCGGCGTGCCGGGGATGCGGGCGGTCGGGAAGCGGTGGTGGTGGTGGTAGAGGGGACGGCGACGACGAGCAGAGCAGCGGCGGGGACGACGTCGGGGAGGAGAAGCAGAGGAAGCAGAGGAGGGAGAGGGGAGAAGGAAAAAGGAGGAAAAGGGAAAAAGAAAAGAGAGGAAGAAAAGAAGAAAGAGAAAAAGAAAAAGAGAGAGAGGAAAAAGGGGAGGGGTCGGCGGGATTCGCGGCGGGCGGTCGACGACGGTCGGCCCAGGGCGATAAGGTCCGGCGGTCGACCCAAGGGCGGACGACGCGGGATGGGACGGAAAGGAGAGAGGTGACAGTGATCGGGATGCAGACAGGAAAAGAGAGGGGAGGGAAAACAAAGCGGACGGGGTTTGGCGGAAACGGGAGCTCGGCGGGAAAACGATTTTGAAAGAGTTTTCACCGGGTGCGTTAATTAGGGTGATTTACTCAGGGATTAAAACGCGGGCGTTACAAACCTACCCCACTTAAAAGAAATCTCGTCCTCGAGATTCGGCTGGCTCCTAAAAAGGTGGGGAAACTCTTTCTTCAGGGCATCTTCTCTCCCCCACGTAGCTTCCTCACAAAGAGCACTGGGGCTCCCCAAGGGGATGTGCTGGGTCTGATGAATCCCATCTGTTGCAACTCTTCTAGTTGTTTCTTGAGCTCTGCTAACTCTGAGGCTGCCATCCTATAGGGTCTCTTGGCTATAGGAGAGGTTCCAGGGACAAGTTCGATAGCAAACTCTAAATCCCTATCTGGTGGCATTCCGGGTAGAACTTCAGGGAAAACATCAGGATACTCTCTGATTACTGGGACTTCCTCTATGGTCGTGGTTTCCATACTAAAGATCATAGGATCTGGTCCATTTCCTTTGGTGTGACAGGCTACCTGTATTCCATCTGGGTTGGTTAGGTGTACTACCTTGTCAGCACAACCTATGAGACCATTGTGTTTGCCTAACCAATCCATTCCAAGGATCACATCAATTCCTTTGGACTCTAGTACTACTAGGTCTGCTAGAAACTCTACCCCACTTAAAAGAATCCGTACCCGTGAACAACCTAATTGGCACTTAATATCACCTCCAGGTGTTCGGGTTAGTAGGGGTGTCTTAAGTAGTACTGTAGGTATTTTGTGTTTTTCCACAAAACTTGATGATATGAAAGAATGCGATGCCCCAGAATCAAATAATATTGTTGCCAAAGCTGAACCAACTAGGTACTCACCGAGTACTACTCCTTGTGCTCCCTGAGCTTCCTGCGCGTCGATGTGGTTGACGCGGGCTCGTCCATACGACTGCTGGGGGTTGTTGTTATTGCTGCCGGTGTTGGTGCTGCGGACGGGTACACGGTTGGCTCCAGACACTGGTGGCTTGGGTCCATTCACCGAGTTGGAGTAGACTGATATCGCAGGCTTGCTCCTAGGATACGGGCAATCGGCGATGTAGTGCCCGGTCTCACGGCAGTTGAAACAGGCTCTCGCATTGCTGGCGGTGGCCTGACTGACTTTGCTCTGTGGCGGCTTCGAAGCGGTCTGGCTCTTGAACTGGTTATTGGGAGCCTGGGGGCTTGTGGCCTGAAACTGGGTCCTATACTGCACTGGAGCCTGGGGTCTAGGTGCAGCATAACCGGAGCTCCTGGGTTTCTGCGAGCGGTCCATCTGACGGTTCTTGCTTTCTAAGAACTTGCGCTTGTTCTCTTGCCTTGCCTCCATTCTGGCCCTTTCTGTGACAATGGCCTTGTTCATCAAGGTATTGAAGTCAGGGAAGCTGTGGGTGATTATCAGGGCTCGAAGATCTGGGTGTAGACCTCTGATGAAAGCATCCTGTCTCTTTGCATCTGTCTTTACTTCATCTGGTGCATAACGGGCTAGCTCAGTGAACTCGTGGGTGTACTCTTCCACGGTCTTGTTCCCTTGCTTCAGTGCACGGAACTCATCTGCCTTGCGCCTCATGGTGGCGTCAGGGATGTGGTAGCGACGGAACTCTTCTTCGAACTCCTTCCAGGTGATCGCGGACTCGTTCGGGGAGGCTGCACAGTAAGCATCCCACCATGCTGAAGCAGTTCCAGTGAGTTGATGGGTAGTCAGGAGGACTTTGTCACGATCTCCGCACCCAAATGGTTCCAGCTTTCTCTTGATAGTCCTCAGCCAGTCATCTGCTTCCAAGGGGTTGCTGGACCCTCCAAAGGTGGGCGGCCTGGTTCTCAGAAAGTTGGTCAGCTTGTCACCCGCACTGGGTCTACGGGCTGTCTCCTGACGGCGGCTGGCATTCCACACATTTTGCATGAGCAGGGTGTGGTGGTACAAAGCTTGTGCCAGGTTGAAATCTGGTGGGAGTGGAGGCATAGCAAAAGATCCTTCATTCTGACTCCTGGGATGGCTTGCTTCTGGTCCGCCTCTTACAGGCGCTTGCCCTTCAGGCTGGTTCTCTCCCATAGGATCCTGCTGATCCACTTCCTGGTTCTCAGGATTCTCTCTTCTTCCTTCTGGTTGTTCTCCCCCAGCAGGAGGGGCGCGTCTCTGAGAGGCGCTAGCACGAGTGTTCACCATCTGCAGGTTGAGCAAGGCCTTCGTGAGATTGGGTTAAGATGATGTTTAAGTTGATTAGTTCGCATTTTAAAAAGGCAGAACAGCACACAAGCTACGAACAAACACACAAGGTTTCATTCCAACAGCTGAGGGTTACAACACTTGGGGGAGGGGTTACAACAAGGCTCGCACTCCAGGGCGGGGATACAGGACAGGATAGGGAAAATACTGCTAGGGGTACAAGAGTTCTCCGGACCAAGCTGGCTTCAAACCCATCTGAGCGCTTGACACTGGGCCTACTCGCGGGGCGAGCTTCCCTCCGGCGGTGCAAGTCGTGCCTGCTCAGCCTCGGTCAGGGTTCCATTCTCCCGAGGCGGCTCGGACGGTCCATCTTCAACGGGCGGTGATTCTGCCGGAGTTCCCGACAGTGCCAGTGGGTTTCCCACAAGTTCTCCCCATGCCATGATCGGTGTCCCAAGTAGGACATGGGGTTCTCCAATTGCCGGAACAGGCGTTCCACTTCTAGTCCAATCCCGGATACGCAGGTCCCGAGCCTGCCTGAGGCTTTCTTGGGCGACTGCCTCATTGCTGATGGCAGCAGCGGCTCTTGCTTCAGCTTGGGCCACCTGGACTTGGTGCATACGGACCGAGAATTCTGCTTGTTCAGCCCGGGCAGTCTGTTCTCTCAGGCGTTCGGCCTGCTCGTCAAAGAGTTGGTCCAAGGAGTTGAGATAGGTGACCACTTGGTGCAAAAGGGGTTCTTCTTGACGGCGCTGCTCCAAGTTCCTTATGCGGGCTCGCCAGACCGCACTTCTGACGATCGGCGGAAAGTACCTCATTGGGGTGGGGACCAGGTGCATTTCAAAGATTCCGCACATGAAGCGGAGGGCTTTCCTTAGAGCCAAGGGGTAGGTGTCCTGGTGCCTGAATCCTGTGGCGGTCGTACGCCATGCCTCGACAGGGTGGAGGTCACTCTTGGCGACAACAATGACCACTCTGTAGCGTTGGGTCCCATGGTGCTCATACTCCCTGCTGTAGTACCTCGGGCGTTCTGGCACACCGAGGCGTTCCAGCGCGGGGATCAACAGGCTAGCGAAGCCCGGGGTGACTGGGCAAACTCCCTGGGTCCATTCTTGTTCTGCCATCTGAAATCAGGGGAAAAAACAAAACTTGAACAGATGCAGGATGAAAGTCGATCTTTATTGCATAACATGTTGGGGGGGGGTACAAAGATCATGGATACATCGAGGCTAAGCCGGTAGTGCTACTGGGTACAACCGACTACTCTAGGAAGGGCTAGACTAAGTGCTAAGCTAGTCCAGACAGACACGACGTTTCTTCAGGGGAAGCTGGTATTCTGGCACTTCTTCTTCGGTCTGAGTGCCTGCGTCCATATGAGTCATCTCAGGTTCATCTTCCAACAACCCTCTTTCTCTCCTGTACGCTTCCAGGTTATCCAAATACTCATAGTAGGCCTGGCATCTAGTCTGGTGAGTGGCTAGAGAACTGACAGCCTGTGTGGCCGTCGCCTTCTGTACCTCCAGTTCTTCCTTCGTTTCTCCTAGCTCTCTCTTTACCTCTTCTAGTTCCTTCTCTGCCTTCTCGGCTCTGCGGATCTGGTGCCTCAGCTGTCCCGATGTCTCCCGGTACAGCCTGTCTAAGCCAGTGAGGTAAATGGACAAGTGGGACACAGTGTCCTCCATATCTTCATCTCTTCCAAGGCTCCTCATCTGGGTAATCCATTCGCGTCCTCCACTTTCCAGGGGTGGGGTAAATCCTAGTGCTGTTCCCACGAGGTACTGCCTGTAGAGCTCGCGGAGGCACATCAGGGCTCTTCTTGCGGCTTTGCGGTAGGCATTAGGACGGTCGTAGCCGGTGGCGTGGACAAACCAAGGTGCCACTTCCTTGTACAGCGAGCTCCTCCCCACAAAGATGAACATCCGGCACCGACGGGTACCATTGGTGGTGCACTCCCGGTAAAAGTACTCGGGGATCTCTGTGACTCCAACGTGCTCCAGGCTGAGCAGCAGCAACTTGGGGAGGCCAGGTTCTGCGGGGCAGACTCCTTCGCCCCAACCCTCGTCAACCGGCTGGGCCATCTGGAACAAGTCAAAAAGCCGTCGGTGAGTACTTGTGTGGGGGAAAAGGGTTAGGCAAGAACAACTGGTGAGAGAAGACTAGGTAGGGTCGAGATCCTAGGGGTGCGTCCTACGGCCAACCTATCGGCTCTGATACCACCTGAAGCGTCCCCTCGAAAGAGAGAACTTAATGTGATACAAATACCAGTCCCAGGATGCTGGTTCACATTATTACAACAGATAGTTCAGTACAAGGACAACATTACGGGAGACGGTGGCATTGCAGGGCCACGACAAACAGAACTAACACTAAGCTCCAGATGAAAAGGTTGATAACATAGAGGTCTTCATCAGAGTGGCAACGCATGCGGCTTCCAGCGGGTGACCCTAACACACAGGCAAAGGTTGGGTGCAGAACGAACCCCTCTAGACGATATCCTCAGGCACAAAGTCCGGGTCTGCCTCTGCAACAGATTAAGCAAGGGTGAGTACATACGTACTCAGCAAGCGCAACCACAACCACGGAGGGGTATAACAGAAGTATGCAAGTATTGTAACAAGGAAGGCTTGTGGTTTATTTAGCAGCAAAGCAAATTTTATTACACATGCAAGGGTTGGTTTTCGCAATAGGTTTTCACAAGTCTTACCTTTAAAAGGAACCGGAATTGTAATATTTTTCGTATAAGATTTTGTTGCTACCAGATTTCCCATCTGTCGTAGCCCAAGTCAAAACATTTCTCATCTCAATCAATTGCCAACATTTTCTTACACCAAAACAGGGGACTAGTGAAGTGACCAAGCCGTAACTCGCCCAATACCGTGGACACGGCTATCCGGATAGGTTTTAACTCTGCAGAGGTGTACACAACCACAAGTAGGCTACCACAACAAGAGCACCTTAGTGCCAGTGCAGCTCCTATCAAAGCCATTACCCACCATAGCTAAACTGACAAGTTAACACAGACGCGACCAGGGGTTAGCAACCTACCAACGAGGTTCTAACCAGGGGCATACCTCACATAGACCGTATCCCCGGCTCCATGGCCCTCTGTTGCTCACCAGCACACCACATAACCAGCAGCTCAACTAGTGGGATTTATGCTAGGCCGTTGCCACATACAACGGTCGAGTGGTGGTACAGAAAATTGGGTTAGGCTAGATGACACATCAACATCATCCCAAAACTTGTGACAGGATAGACAACTCCCACCATGCTCCACCACAGAGGTTAGAGCACACCTCGGCATTTCACACAAGAAATACCGTCTGTCTCATCCCACACGGGTACTCATTTTGTTTACACAAATCATCTCTTTTATTTTAAGGTATGCACACGGTTGTTTTTGTAAACACCAAGTATTTGTCATGGGTATAATGGTAAAATGTTCCTAAGCGTTTCTAGCAGTGACTAATATTCAAACAGAACATTGTCATATTTAAACATTAATCTGGGTTGTCAAGGAAGTAGTCATAGCAATCAAGGAATGGCTATCCAACCGGGTTTAGCAGTAAAATTGTGCAAGTTTTATAAAACAGGCCATGGGTTGTGGTTATAAAAACTGGGACAAAAGTATGCATCAAAGGGTGGGATTGCACTTGCCGTTCTCCCAACCCTCGGGGGATTCCTGCCCGGGGTCTTGGTCTCCAAACTCCTGCTCGTAGACTTGCTCCTCCTCGGGTCCTTCCTCGTTCACAGCGGAGTCTACGGCACACACAAACAAACACCCAATAAATAAAAGAAAAAGGTTTTATTGAGCTCCAAAAGAAAGGACGGGAAAAGGAGGGCGAATGATAATGACATGATTATTTTTGAGTCTGGACTGGTTGGATCTGGCGAAAATATATTGGTGAAAAAGGTGGTGGAGTTTGGGGTCAAACAGGATTAATTTGGCGCATGAAATGACGAGTTTAGGGGAGTTCTAGGGGCTGTTTAAAAGAAAAAGGACCTGTTTGCAATTATGGAAAAGCTCAGGGGCTTCGGGCAAAAACAACAGAGAGAGGGGAAATAGTGCTGTGGACTGCGGGTTGATTTGTTTAAAGCTCAGGGGGTTAAGTGTAACGTGCCCGAGAGAGAGGGTTTAGGATTATTGGACCGCGGGTTGGAAAAACAGAAAGGGTAGGGGGTTAAGTGCAAAGTGGCCTCCTCCTCTTCACGAAACTGAGCAGGGGGCACGGGAAGGGGATCGGCGGCGGCGGCGCTGGCCTCGCCGGTGATAGGGGCAATGGCGGCGGGCGAGAACTGGGAGAAGAGGGAGAGGGGGATTTGGCGAGTCCACCAAGGGTCTTACCACGGGCGGAGAGGGTCTGGGGTGAGCTGCCCACGGAAGCAGTGGCGGCGGCGGCGATGGAGGTGGGGGCGGCGGCGTTGCAGCGGTGGGGAAGGCGATTGCGGTGGCGCTCGAGTTGGTGGGGGTGGAGGGAATGCGGATGAGCCTATTTATAGGCGTGGAGGGGCGGTGAGGGAGTGGGCCGACGAGAGGGGTAGGTCGGGCGGCGTTAATGGCGTCCGGCGCTCGGGTACGGCGATGGCCGGCGGATTTCGTGCGGGGATTGGTACGACGACGCTGTGGAGGTGCTGCTGCTGCTCTTGTCGCGTGTGTGCGTCGCGACGCGGCGTGCGTGCCCGAGCGGATGGGGCCGCGGCGAGGACGGGCGGTGGCGTGCGGGAGCGGCGCGGTGGTCGGCGGTGCGTCGGTCGAGGAGCTTGGGTTGGCGGCACGGCAACGGTGCACGGCGGTCGGGAGCACGAACGCGCACGAGCACGTGGGACGGCGGCGGTGCGGGGTCACGGCAGCGGGGCGGCGTGTTGGCGTGGCGGCGTTGGGCGGCACGACACTGGCGTCCGGCCGGAACGGGGCAGTAGTGGGCAGCACGACAGGGGTGGTGGCGTGCTGTGGTCGGCGGCGTGGAGCAGAGCGTGGAGTGCGGCGGTAGCGGTGTGGCGAGGGGATAGCCGGTCGGCGTGCACGGCGGGGCAGCGTGGCCGCGGTGCGGCGACGGGGCGGCAGTGGCTGCTGCGTACGGCGGCCGGCACGGCTGCGTGCGGCGCTTGTGCTCGTCGTAGGCGTGCGAGCAGCACTGCTGCAGCAGTGCGGTGGTGATGGGCGGCACGGCAGTGGCGGCGTGCCGGGGATGCGGGCGGTCGGGAAGCGGTGGTGGTGGTGGTAGAGGGGACGGCGACGACGAGCAGAGCAGCGGCGGGGACGACGTCGGGGAGGAGAAGCAGAGGAAGCAGAGGAGGGAGAGGGGAGAAGGAAAAAGGAGGAAAAGGGAAAAAGAAAAGAGAGGAAGAAAAGAAGAAAGAGAAAAAGAAAAAGAGAGAGAGGAAAAAGGGGAGGGGTCGGCGGGATTCGCGGCGGGCGGTCGACGACGGTCGGCCCAGGGCGATAAGGTCCGGCGGTCGACCCAAGGGCGGACGACGCGGGATGGGACGGAAAGGAGAGAGGTGACAGTGATCGGGATGCGGACAGGAAAAGAGAGGGGAGGGAAAACAAAGCGGACGGGGTTTGGCGGAAACGGGAGCTCGGCGGGAAAACGATTTTGAAAGAGTTTTCACCGGGTGCGCTAATTAGGGTGATTTACTCAGGGATTAAAACGCGGGCGTTACAGATAAGCGAGCTGCCGAACAGTTGGCTTCTTCTGGAGAATTCGGACCAACGTTGCGTGAGCTTCCCCGCGGTAAAAACGAAGGACGCTGGATCGATCGTCGGAGGAGGGTGGGGGCGGCGCGGAACGGAGGAGAGGGGCGGTGGGAGACGAAGCGAGCGCAAGAGGAGGCGGAGGGAGCTGAGAGGGCGTGAAGGACCAGGAGGCTTGGCGAAGCTTCTCGAGCGAACCGAGCGGTGAAAATTTTTTACGCCGACGTGTCCCCCCTGGCCCGCCGCCGGACCCGCCCCCTTTCATAAGGGAGACTAGTGATTGACGCGCGCTGGACTGATGAGAATATGATATCGTACGCTGAATTTATGACATAAAAATATTCTACTATCAATTTGTTCATTAGTGTAGTGACAACACATTCTTATGGTCCTCCTTCAGCACTGGAACATCGGTACAAACAAGCTTGGAAGGCTCAGCATTCTTGCATTCCTTTGAGTCCTTGGCGTTGGCTTTCTCCCTGTTTCTGCTGCGGCGCAAGGGCACATTGTTCTCCTCAAACTCCCGCGACCCCCTGTCTAGCTTGTAGAACAGCCTCGGATTAATTAACGAATGTACTTTTATGTCGAATTTCTCGGTACAATATTCCTATAACGAATCCCTTTGTTATCCATTATACGTGGCCTGTGGCCACCCAAAAATGGCACTGAATGAGCTTGCTGCGCGCGTAGTGCTGTACGTTCTCATCTCATGTAGCATATGATGCTAAAGAGCATGTAGATATCGTACCATAGTGTTGACACCAAAAATTGGCACCAGGAAGAGGCTGACATGTGGGCCGGATTTGGTAGAAGGATGCCATTCGGCTAAAAGGGTTTTTTCTGAAGCATTCGGCAAAGATGCTCTGCGGTCGGGAACGCGTCGCCATTCGGCTGAAACATTCGGCAGAGATACTCTGCGGTCGGGAATGCGTCATCATTCGGCAGAGGCATTGTTCCACAGGCGAAGAGTGGTAGCATTCGGGAAGACATGATGACGTGGATCAACATAAGGAAAAGGCCGGTTCGAACAAGGAAAGCAATATGGGCACGAAGATTCGTCATTTATTTTTAGAAACAAGTGTTGTAGTCGTGTCCGACTAGGAGTTGTATCAAGACCTGGGTATAAATATAAACCCATGGCAGCTGTAAAAGGGATCGAATCAATCATACAACAAACCGGCCCCGTGCCAACATCGAGTCCTTTAGTCGAGTCGTCGAGTTCTTCGAGAGGAGTCATCGATCCGTCGACCTCCGTAAGTACCGGCAACCTTGTATCATGCTTAGTATCATGCGGTGGATTTAAGCCTTGATGCAAGTAGTCTTGTTACCATGCTTAGTATCATCCGGTGGATTTAAGTTGTGGTCTCAAGAAGGTTCCTCTGTTAGGTCATGAGCCATGCGGTGGGCTAAGATCTAGTATGGACCAAGTTATCGGCTCTGTTAGATTTCGGCAAGATCTAACAGATTCATTAAGTTACCCCGTGTTGCTCCTTTTTTACTATGTGCTTAATTCATGCAACACACCTTTGCCCAATCTAGATCGGCTAGAATCGGCTTTGCTTTATGGTGCGACGACTTATCCCCTCACAGCCGAATCCGAAACCGATCTAGGTTGCCACGTGTCGCGGGTTCGAACTTGTCGGTATCGTGTCGGTCTTGACAGAACCGGGTATCATGCGGTAGATGCAGGTTTTTGGGTCGTCTTAGAGCTAATCATCCGGTGGATTAGAATTCGATTCGATCTGATAGATTTAACTTTACCGATTAGGCTTGTTCCTTCGCCATGGATCCCGATTCGGCTAAATAGCCGCATTCGGCAGTGCTTTCACGAGTGAACGTGTGTTCATGGGTTTGCGTTGGACAATGAATGCTTTTAGCCTTTCACGATTAGATTGTATCATGCGGTGGATTAATTTAATCTGATTGGTGGTATGGCCTCAAACGAGTTGTATCATGCGGTGGATTAACTCGTTCGTTGCCATGCTTGACGGGTGCTGCTTTCGGCCTATGCATTCTTGTTTCAATGTAAATTCGTGACTGTGTTGTGGGTTCGTAACTAAACATTGAATGCTTTTAGCTTTTCATGGTTAGATTGTATCATGCGGTGGATTGGTCTAATCTGATTAGTGGTTGTTGACACCAAAAATTGGCACCAGGAAGAGGCTGACATGTGGGCCGGATTTGGTAGAAGGATGCCATTCGGCTAAAAGGGTTTTTTCTGAAGCATTCGGCAAAGATGCTCTGCGGTCGGGAACGCGTCGCCATTCGGCTGAAACGTTCGGCAGAGATACTCTGCGGTCGGGAATGCGTCATCATTCGGCAGAGGCATTGTTCCGCAGGCGAAGAGTGGTAGCATTCGGGAAGACATGATGACGTGGATCAACATAAGGAAAAGGCCGGTTCGAACAAGGAAAGCAATATGGGCACGAGGATTCGTCATTTATTTTTAGAAACAAGTGTTGTAGTCGTGTCCGACTAGGAGTTGTATCAAGACCTGGGTATAAATATAAACCCATGGCAGCTGTAAAAAAGAATCGAATCAATCTTACAACAAACCGGCCCCGTGCCAACATCGAGTCCTTTAGTCGAGTCGTCGAGTTCTTCGAGAGGAGTCATCGATCCGTCGACCTCCGTAAGTACCGGCAACCTTGTATCATGCTTAGTATCATGCGGTGGATTTAAGCTTTGATGCAAGTAGTCTTGTTACCATGCTTAGTATCATCCGGTGGATTTAAGTTGTGGTTTCAAGAAGGTTCCTCTGTTAGGTCATGAGCCATGCGGTGGGCTAAGATCTAGTATGGACCAAGTTATCGGCTCTGTTAGATTTTGGCAAGATCTAGCAGATTCATTAAGTTACCCCGTGTTGCTCTGTTTTTACTATGTGCTTAATTCATGCAACACACCTTTGCCCAATCTAGATCGGCTAGAATCGGCTTTGCTTTACGGTGCGACGACTTATCCCTTTATAGCCGAATCCGAAACCGATCTAGGTTGCCACGTGTCGCGGGTTCGAACTTGTCGGTATCGTGTAGGTCTTGACAGAACCGGGTATCATGCGGTAGATGCAGGTTTTTGGGTCGTCTTAGAGCTAATCATCCGGTGGATTAGAATTCGATTCGATCTGATAGATTTATCTTTACCGATAAAGCTTGTTCCTTCGCCATGGACCCCGATTCGGCTAAATAGCCGTATTCGGCAGTACTCTCACGAGTGAACGTGTGTTCGTGGGTTTGCATTGGACAATGAATGCTTTTAGCCTTTCACGATTAGATTGTATCATGCGGTGGATTGATCTAATCTGATTGGTGGTGTGGCCTCAAACGAGTTGTATCATGCGGTGGATTAACTCGTTTGCTGCCATGCTTGATGGGTGCTGCTTTCGGCCTATGCATTCTTGTTTCAATGTAAATTCGTGACTGTGTTGTGGGTTCGTAACTAAACGTTGAATGCTTTTAGCTTTTCATGGTTAGATTGTATCATGCGGTGGATTGGTCTAATCTGATTAGTGGTGTGGTCACAAACAAGTCGTATCATGCGGTGGATTAACTTGTTTCGTTGTCATGCTCGACGGGTGCTGCTTTCGGCCTATGCATTCCTTGTTTATTACGAATTTATGATCATGTTTCGCCCTTTTATTTATCTATCATGCTCTGTTTCTCGTTAATCGGCTATGAGTATGTGTTACAATGTTCATTCGGTTGAAAGCCGATCTTTCGTCATGCCTACGTCACGCATTCGGCAGTACATTCACTGCATGCCTTGCCGATTGCCGAATGTGGTTTTAACTGCCGACAGATAGCTTCCCTGTAGCTATATGTCTTTCAAGATTGGCTTCGACGCCGCAAATATGGAACTGTCTGGTCTCACCCGGCACGTTCCAGGTTTTGATCTAAACGTTTTATCCCTTTGTTAGTTTTCAGGCAAACTGACTGGCACGCTTCCGGATTCAAAAGCCCGGGTCACGTTTGAAGCCAGCTTGTTCGGCTTGCTGTGTGCTTGGCGTGAGGTGCGGATTTTACGTCAACACACTTTTTGGCACGCCCGGTGGGACACACACAAGTTTTCAAGATGCCTGAGTTGAGCGACATCATGGATGTCACTTTGGAAGAGTTGTCTGAAGAACATCAACAGATGGTAAAGGTTGCTGCCAACCAATTCATTAACAAATGCTTACTGTCTTTCGCCAAGAACAGGAGTGGTGCACCTTTTCTCAAGTCTGATCTGCCAAGAGTTCTCCTTCCTGGACAATCTGATCTTACTGAAGAAGAAGAGAGGGAGAGATTCTCGGGCTTGTTATACAAAGCTTTGGGAGAGACAATGACCAATCACAATGCTGCGTTCTTAAACAGTTTTCGGCATATAATGATAAGCATTTTTGGTCAGCATGTGGATAAACCCTTTGAGCAGATACATGGGCAATTGGGTGGTCCGACATACTTCAATGTTCAAGCACCAGTTCAGAAACCACATGGTAAAGGAAATGCTGATGAAACTGGAGGTTCTGGTGCTAAAGATATAAATGGACAACCGATTCGGCAAGATCCCCAGCTTGCACTGCCGAAAGCTCGCACATACGGTGATATGGCATTCGGCACCACAGGGAATCCGCCTGCTTCTGCTTACAAGATATCTCCCTTGAACAACAGGCTGCAGAGAGATTTGTATGGAAACGGATATTCAGAGTTTATGGATTACAATGCTATCGACGCTCTCCCGAATCCTGGATATGTTGGTACTGCAGGTATGTTTGCTGGAAGACCAGGGAATCAAGATACCAATATCGACCTCATGGTGCAAAAAATGACTGATGTATTGCAAAATCAATTCGGTCTGAAGCCTAAAAATCAGGGATACATGTACTCGTCTCCTTTCCCTGAATGGTACCAAAGGGTATCATTGCCGAATAGAGTCAAGGTGCCTACAGAGTTTACTAAATTCTCAGGACAAGATGATACAAGTACTGTGGAACATATAGCTCGATATCTGATGCAGCTTGGAGAGGCTTCGGCAGATGAGGCTTTCAGAATCAGATACTTTCCTTTGTCACTGACGGGTCCAGCTTTTACATGGTTTGCTTCTTTGCCTGCTCAGTCGATTTGCACCTGGAAAGACCTGGAACAGAAATTCCATGCTCATTACTACATTGGCAGCACCGAGAAAAAGTTGGTTGATTTGACCAGCTTAAGGCAGAGGAATAATGAAACACCTACAGAGTTCCTCAGGAGATTTAGGGAAACAAAGAGTATGTGCTTTTCTCTGAACATACCTGATGATCAACTGGCCGGTATGGCTGTAGCTGGCATGTTGCCTGCCATTCGGGAGAAGCTATTCGGGATGGAGTTTGATGACTTGGGCCAATTGTCGCACAGATTGGCCTTGATGAGTAACCAGGCATATGGTTTCAAGAAAGATGTCAGATTTGCCAAAAATAATGATGTAGCTGACATCTATAACCAATTCCTTGAAAGAGCAGATCAAGAAAATGAATATGAAGATAGCGAGGAAATAGCTGCAGCAGAGATAGTGTGGAGCAAAGAACCAGTTACAATGACTCAGAGATGGATCAAACAGATGAAGGGAACATATGATTTTGATGTGACTAAGGCAGACAAATTATTTGAGTTCCTGGTGAAAGAAGGCCGAATCAAATTGCCAGAGGGGCATTCTATGCTTCGGCCCGATGGAGTGAAAGATAAGAGGTACTGTGGGTTTCATGATAGAAATTCTCATTCCATTAATGAATGCAGAGTCTTTAGGATGAAGATTCAGAAAGCTATCCAGGAAGGACATCTGAAATTCGACAACAAGATGAAACTGGACAGTAACCCTTTCCCTCAGAATATGATCGGGTTCTCGATTAATATGGTGAATGCTGTTCCATCTGGAGAAAAGGGAAAATTGAAGGTTTTAACCTCAAAGAAGGCAAAGCAGGATGGTTCAGTTGATCCCGCTCGGCAGATCACAATGGAACAGATTCGCCAGAAAAATCTTCGGTTCCCGAATAGCCGAATTGAAGTGGGCGAATCCTTTAAACCCAGAGTTACTACACGTATTCTCCTCAACAAATGGCAGCGTCAGCAAGAAAACGAGCGTTTTCAAAGGCGTGAATACGAAGAGGAGGAAAGAAGGCGTGAAGAAGAAAGGTTTGAGGAAGAACAAGAAGAGTATGCTCGAGAGCAGGAACGTGCGCATTGGGGGTGTGCATTCTTCAGACATTGCTGGAACGAAGGTTTAAAGCTGCCTACGAGGAATAACTGTCCTGAGTGCAATAATGGGTATGTCGAACATAGGCAAAATGTTACCAATCGCCGGTCTGTCCATGAAAGAATTGGTAGGGTGCATCCTAATGATGATCGGCGTTTTGATGATCAACCAAGAAAGAGACATGCTGATTGCAGATGGATTGATCATGAGGAAGAAGATCGTGAGTATGTTTGGCAGAAAGGACAGTGGTGTCCACCTGGTTTAAGAAGGAGTCAGAAGAGAAGAGTTCAGCGCCTGAGGAATCAAGAATTAAAGCAAGCAAGGCCTAGGGTGAAATCAATATGGCTCCCAAAAAACAGGCCTGACGAGCATTGTCATTCGGCTCCTACATGTATGGTATGTTTTCTGCCGAATGAATTCATGGCTCCAGCTAACCAAATTGTACAGGAAGAGGTATTGCCCGATATAGACGATGCCGAACAATTTGGGTTAATGGCACAATTGATGTTGAACAAACAAGCTGTTTTTGAGAAGCCAACCCAGAATCGGCACATGAAGCCACTGTACTTGAAGGGATATGTTAATGGCAAACCATTGACCAAGATGTTTGTCGATGGAGGAGCTGCTGTCAATGTAATGCCATATACCACATTCAGGAAGCTTGGTATGGGCCTTAGAGATTTGACACCAACGAGCATAATTCTAAATGATTTTGCTGGAAATCCTTCGGACACCAAGGGATGCGTGCACGTTGATCTGATGATTGGGTCCAAGACTCTGCTTACGACCTTCTTTGTCATTGAGGGCAAAGGGGCATATAGCTTGCTGCTTGGAAGAGATTGGATTCATGCGAATTGTTGTATTCCATCTACTATGCATCAACAGCTTATTCAGTGGATAGATGATGAGGTGGAGATTGTCCAAGCAGATGATTCAATAAGCGTGGCAAATATGGAACCAGCTTTCTGGGGGTATCAAGGCATAGACTGTTTCTCAGGTAAAGACTAGGGAGAAGGTCCTGTGGCACCAGCCAGCAGTGATCAGCAGCCGATCGAAGCAGTCGGCTCTCATAGTAATTTTTGATGGAGAATCCAATTGATGGAACTGATGGAAAATTAGGACGTGGATTTATGTCGGCCGATAAATTAGAAGAAGTGGGCATTGGAGATGGTGATAAGCCAAGGCCGACATTTATCAGTGTTAACTTGGATTCGGTTTTCAAAGAAAAGTTGGTGACATTGTTAAAGGAATACAAGGACTGCTTTGCTTGGGATTATTCGGAGATGCCCGGTCTGGACCGTTCTATTGTTGAGCATCGGTTGCCAATCAAACCTGGATACAGGCCTTACAAGCAACCACCCCGAAAAATCTACAAGGAAGAAGTGTTGGCCGATGTGAAAAAGGAAATTGAAAGATTACTAGATGAAAATTTCATTCGGCCCTGTAAATACGCGGATTGGATCTCTAATATTGTTCCTGTCTATAAGAAAAATGGAAAGATGAGGGTTTGCATAGATTTTAGAGACCTAAACAAGGCTACACCCATGGATGGATATCCAATGCCTATTGCTGATTCATTGGTTGATGCTGCTGCTGGATACAAAGTGCTCAGTTTCATGGACGGTAACGCAGGATACAATCAGATTTATATGGCATTGGAAGATATAGTAAAGACAGCTTTCAGGTGTCCTGGACACATAGGGTTGTTTGAGTGGGTTGTCATGACCTTTGGATTAAAAAATGCCGGTGCAACTTATCAAAGGGCTATGAATTATATTTTTCATGAGTTGATCGGCAAGGTTGTGGAAATATATATTGATGATGTGGTGATCAAGTCATTGGATCATGAGTCTCATTTGGCCGACATAAGAAAAACTCTAGAATGCACCAGAAAACATGGGCTTAAGATGAACCCGAATAAGTGTGCTTTTGGAGTTTCGGCTGGAGAGTTTCTGGGATTTTTGGTACATGAAGGAGGAATAGGAGTTGGTAAGAAAAGCATGAAGGCAATTGATGAAATTATTCCTCCAACTAATCTTAAAGAATTACAATCGCTGCTTGGCAAGATAAATTTTGTGAGAAGATTCATATCAAACTTATCACAAAAGGTGTTGCCCTTTTCCTCACTGTTGAAAATAAAAAAGGATCAAAAGTTTGTATGGGGTGACGAACAACAGAAGGCTTTTGATGAAATAAAGGAGTACATGAAGAAGCCACCAGTATTGGTGCCTCCACAATTGAACAAGCCTTTCAAGTTGTACGTGGCGGCCGATGCCCAAACTATTGGATCGGCCCTCATTCAAGAATTTGAAGGGAAGGAAAGAGTAGTTGCATACCTTAGCCGAAAGTTACTAGATCCAGAGACAAGGTATTCGGCTATAGAGAAACTTTGCTTATGTGTTTACTACTCCTGTACAAAATTTCGGCACTACTTACTACATACCGAATGCATTGTGTATTCAAAGTTTGATGTGATAAAACACATGTTGTCTATGCCAATTTTGAACGGAAGGGTTGGCAAATGGATTTTAGCTTTGTCTGAATTTGAATTAAGATTTGAATCGGCAAAGGCTGTTAAGGGACAGATAATTGCCGATTTCATTACTGAACATCATGATACATCGATAGATTTGCTTAACATTGTTCCTTGGGTGTTATTCTTCGATGGATCTTCATGCAACAAAGGTGGTGGAGCAGGTATCTTATTAATTTCACCCAAAGGAGAAACATTTGAGTTTGCTGTTCCTATTCAATCTGCTGTTACTAACAATCAAGCTGAGTATGAGGCGTTGCTCAAAGGGCTCCAATATTTGAAAGAAGCAGAGGCCATTGCGGTTGAAACTTTTGGAGATTCAGAATTGGTTATAAAACAATTGAATGGTGAATATGAGTGCAAAAGTGATACCTTGAGGAATTACTATGAAGAATGCAAAGAAATATTGAAGAGCTTTCGGTCAGTAATTCTACAACACATTCCTAGAGGGGATAATGGAGAGGCAAATAGATTGGCCCAAAGTGCATCAGGTTATAAAGAACTTCGAGAAGTTTTTGCTAATGATGTATATGCATTCGGGAGTAATCTGGCAGAAGATGATTGGAGAAAAGAGATTGCCGATTATCTGGAGAATCCATCCCGAAAGGTTTCTAGAAAGCTCAGGTATAAAGCTTTAAAATTTGTTCTTCTTGATGATAATTTGTATTATAAATCCCTGGATGGAGTGCTGTTACATTGCTTAAGTCATGGAGAAGCAAAAAGGCTGATGAGTGAAGTACATGATGGGTTGTGTGGAGCACATCAATCGGCCTACCGAATGAAGTGGGTTATTAGAAGAACTGGATATTACTGGCCGACAATGTTGGAAGATTGTTTTGAATATTATAAAGGATGTCAAGACTGTCAGAAATTTGGAAACATTCAGAGAGTTCCGGCATCGGTTTTGAATCCCATTGTCAAGCCATGGCCATTCAGAGGATGGGGAATAGATTTGATTGGCCAAATAAATCCTCCATCTAGCAAGGGGCATAAGTTTGTGCTTTTGGCAACCGATTATTTTACCAAGTGGGTTGAGGCAATTCCATTAAAGAAGGTGACGTCGGAGAATATGGTTGAATTTGTTAAAGAACACATCATTTACAGATTTGGGATTCCTCAGACAATCACCACTGATCAAGGGACTCAATTTACATCTTCAGAATTCAGAGATTTTGCTGAGAGTATGGGCATCAAATTGTTAAATTCTTCTCCTTATTATGCCCAAGCTAATGGTCAGGCAGAGGCTTCTAACAAGATTATGATTAAAATTATACAGAAGAAGATTGATCAGAAGCCGAGAAAGTGGCATTCGGTACTCAATGAGGCTTTATGGGCTTACCGAATGGCTCCACATGGGGCTACACAGACGTCTCCTTATGAGTTGGTATATGGGCATCATGCTGTCTTGCCATGGGAAATACAATTAGACTCAAGGAGAATAAAGTTGCAAAAGGATTTAATTTCTAAAGATTATAATGATTTAATGATGGACGAATTAGAAGATTTGCATATGATTCGTCTCAGGGCCTTGGAGAATATTGAAAAGAACAAAATGCGAGTTGCTAAGTACTACAACAAGAAGGTGAAAGTTAAGCAATTCACAGAAGGTGATCTAGTTTGGAAAGCAATATTGCCGATTGGAACCAAATATGCAGCATTCGGCAAGTGGTCTCCAAATTGGGAAGGTCCTTTCAGAGTGGTTAGATGCATGCCTGGAAATGCATATATTTTGAAGACATTATTGGGAGAAGAATTTGCTTCTGCTATAAATGGAAGATATTTGAAGGGGTATTATCCCAGTGTTGAAATCGATCGGTGATTGATATATTAATTTGCCGAACAGCCGATATTCGGGAAGAAATCGCCTTCAGAACAAATGTTAACAGAAAAGGAAAATGGCCAGTACTGAATGTATTGCCCTTAGCACAAAATATACTACATCAGATGATTCATGCAAGATTACAAAAGATAAGTTTTATTGCCGAAATTCCATAAATCCCTAGTACAAACTAATGGAATAGCTTGTTCAAAACGGACTGAGGATGAATGGAATCGGCAATGGCGGCGCCATGAGCGTCAAGGCGATCTATGGAAGCTTCGATGTCGTCGATCTCCTCCGGGTTACCATTAGCGAAGCCGGTTGGTAGCCTGGAGTAGTCGGTATTGGTGTGCGTCGACATGGCGACTAGGCCTGCGGCAGTGCCCAGACGGATGCCGTGCGAGGCCACCTCGTCGATGCGGCCCGCTACCGCACCGAGACGAGCCTCTGGTGTGTCCCCAGGAGCATTCACCTTGTTCGCCAGCTCCTCCACCAGCGCCTTCAGTCGATCGAGTTCAGCATCACGCGCTGCAAGTTTACAAAAGGGGCAACAGATTAATATCATTCGGGGGATGAGATCGAGATTGAGCAGATTGCAGAACTTACCATCGATGACTTCGAGAAGTTGCTTGCGCTCGTGCTGCCATTCGAGGTCAGCAATCCCGGCTTGCTTGGAGATAGCTTCCAGTTCGCGACGAGAGTCGTCGCGCTCCGCCTTGAATCGGCGGGCATCGCCGTCCGTGTAGCGATAGTCGTCCGATTCGAGAGATCGATTAGACGAACTCGAAGATGCCGCAGGAGCAGCGGCTGGAGCTGCGACTGGCGCGCCAGCGCCGGCAATCCATTGGATTACCCTGAAAGAACAAAGAGATTCGTCAAGAAAGAGGGAGGAAATCTCGAGAAGAATAGAGAGAAGCAAGCAGCTACTCACCTGCGGCGAGCGCCGGCGCGACTTCCTTCGGCCTCATCGGCGGCCGGGCGCCTCCTGTTGTTGTCGGCCATTGAAAGTTCCTCGGAATTACTGTGGATGGGGAGAAGAATGACTTGAGTCGGCAAGAACTTGGAAGACGAAGAACTTGGTGGAGAAACTGTGGGCTGCCTGGGTGTTTATTTATAGAACCCGCAGAGAAAATCGTGGCCAAAGATCGTGGCACGTATTCCGAAGAGTTCGGAAGGTGGAAAGGATTCTCCAGCCGATCGGTTCTCATGTCATTTGGGATTCTTATCGAGTCGTATTCGGCTTTGACTGGATGGGATTCGGCTATGTCATAGTTGAAGCGTTTTCGGGTCTAAGTACTATTATGGCCAACTTTGCCGAATGAGTCATCCACAATGAAGGAAAACAGAGTTAAAGGGATGACAAGATTACAGGGTTAATAAAACATTCGGCTATCAAACATAATTCATACACCCAAGAACTTTGAGATTACATTTTTGGCATTTGATATCATGTTGCTGATGTTCTCTAATAAGTTTTTATCAGCTTCTTGGGTTCTGGTCAGGGCAGCAAGCTTCGCCTTGAGTTGTTTGTCTTCGTTTAGAGCTGCTAAGGCTTCTTTTCGCCTCTTCTCTGTTAGCTTGGGAAGCTCAACTATTTTCTTCTTGTCAGCTTCAATTTCGGCCGATAGATTTTTCAATTCGGCTTCAAGTGCAGCTTTTCTGATCTCCTTCATTTCAAGTTCAGATTCCAGTTTGGTTAATAATTCCTTGTCATTCTGGACTTGAGTATGCAGATCTTTTACAGATTGCTTAACCAAAGTTCTCCTTTGCTCCAAGGCTGGTTGAGCCGATTGATTCTTCAGAGCTTGCTTCACTGCGATAAAATGATCATCCAATCTGGAAATTGGATCTAAAGAAGTCTTGATATCGGCAGGAAGATCTTGGTCAAATGATTCAAGCAAATCTCTTAAAAGATCAGCATTGGTAACTTGTTCCCGAGTGTCCTTATGCAGAAAAGAGAGGATTTCCTTCAGTTTTGCTTGATTCTCCTCTGATAAAGTTTGACCAGAAGAGGTCTCTTCCCCTTGTTCGGCAATTAGATCATCCACAGCAAATGAATAGCTGGGTGAAGAAGTGGTTTTCTCCTGAAAGAAGATTATGCCGAATTATTGATGATTCATTGAATAAAGAACTGGAAGATTGAGTAATTATCTCTACCTCATTCCTGGTCTCTTGGATGGAAAGAGAGGGCAGCTCGAGCTCAGGCAAAGATTCTTGTATGTCATGCTGAGGAGAGCTTGGAAGATCTGTTGGTGGAGAAGAGGCTTCTAGTTGAGGAACGTCAGGAGAAGCTGAAGCTAGTTCTTGATGAGAAGGAGGACTCTCCGGGATTGGGTCTATTGAGATTTGCTCTGAAATTGAAAAGGAATCAATGCCGATGGAGAGGAACTTTAAAGACAAAAATGTGAGAAAATTTTACCAATCATTGAAGCATCGGCAGGACTTGTACTGATTGCTGGCTGTTGTTCTTTGGCCTGAAATCAAAAAGAAATAAAGCTGAGCAAAACACCAAAAGCATTATAGTCAAAGAAAAAGGACTCTGACCTTGGTTTTGCTACTTGTTCTTTTCTTCTTTACAACTGAGGGAGCAGCTATAAGGAGGGTTTTCCTCTTGACAGATGATGGTCTAGTGAGTATTGGATCTGAAGAAGCTTGTCTAGCCATCAGCTGAGCCAAGGTAGGAGATTGGTGCCCCAAAGCAGAGATTGGGCCTGCAGTTTTGTATAAAATTACCCTGGCAAGAGGGGCACGTGTTATGTCCTGCAAAATAATAGAGTCAGAATCAATTGGGGCTAATGTTGTTAAGACAGATAAAGGAATGAGCATATTACCTCTGTAGTTGGCTGATAATCAGGCATTAATTCGAGACAGAAGGGATGGATTGGCATGTTGAAGATATGATCATGGAATTCTTGCCACCAGAGAGTGAAGGAAGGATGAGCAGATGTTATTGGCACAAAAGGATCAGGTGCATAAATAGTTCCACAGCATTTATAGTTGAAAATCCTTCTTGTTTCTGTGAAATCCTTGACTATCTCCCTAGGCCTGAGGAATTCATGGAGGAATAGCCTAGGGGGCACTTGGCCACATCCCAACTGTCTAGCCATCATGTTTGGCTGATAATATTCATAAGTGCTTTGGACTAGCCTCCCTCCACAGAATTCGGCTGGCAGGATGCAGGGCTGGATGAAGGCATTAAAAATTGCTACAGATTGTACATCAGTGCATCCAGTCTCAAAGCTGAATTCGCAAGGGAGAGTAAGATTGTCATTGTCCAAATAAGGGAACCAAAGAGGATTGGCAAAACCTCTGAAGAAGAGCTCAAACAGTTCACCAATGTTTTTGTTGATAGGTACAGTGGAGGCAGCTTCTCCATAAGTTTGACAACCTTTGGTTCTCCGGGTTTCTCCTTCTTTATAATTGATTGAAGGGAAGTCTCGGCTGTTGAGATCAATAGCAACAATTTGATGCATGTATAATTGCAGCCACATTTGGACAAACCACCAGGGACCATTGACACAGGGGATCTTCTTGCTAGTGTGCATCAGGTGGGTGGTTTGGTTGAGCATATGGTAAACACTTCCCAGGAGGTATTTCCCAAGTGGGATGACTTTTCCAGCAGCCAGCTCTTCGGCCATCACAATATGATTCAAGGTTGGCTCATTGGCTTTGCCACAAAAGACTGATCTGCATAGCCACATGTTCAGGAAAGCTCTGTATTCAACATCAGTCAAAGGACCATCAGACATATGATTCTGGATATATCTCTTGTATCCAACCCCTGTTCTTACTCCTGTCTGCTTGGAGGAACCTTTATGGTCATATGGGTGCACAGTTCCTGTAACATTTAGGCCGGTCATCATGTAGACATCGGCTAAGGTAGGGGACATTGGGCCATGGCCGAAAAGAAAAGCATTTGCACCATTGGACCAGAAATGGCAAGCTGCGATCAGAAGGTTCTCATTCTTTGGTGTTTCAGCTAATGACAGCTCCAGGCAATGAGAAATACGCAAATGATCCCAATTCTGTGTTTGAGGGCTTTTATCATCAGACATCCTTTTATACCAGTTTCTCCATCCGGCGATTGGGGGCAAAGGCCAGTTCTTGAAAGCGTCTTGCCATTCATGAGGTTTTGTCAGTGAAATCTTAAAAGGAATCCGCTGAGATTCGGCCGCAATGATTTCAGAAGGATCTGAATCTCCTACGGGACCGAGGAAATAGGATGGAGATTTTTCCTCAACAGGGATGAGGATTTCGGCAGCTAGGGCCTATCAGGAATGAAAGGGGATAAGAAGAAATTTAAAATGCAAATCGAAAGAAGACTGCCGAACATGCTTGAGGGGATTGAAGTTTACCTGGAGAGCAAGATCTTGGTCCGCCATTTGAAGGTTGGATCTTGGAAGACGATGACTTAGGGTTCGGATCCGGATGAGAGCTCTGAAGATTCGGAAGGAGAAGCGGGTGCCGAGCAGAACTAACTTGGAAATGTTAAGTGCTTTTGGTCAATTCCGAGATAAAAGTTACCTCTTATCCCGAAATTGAAGGGGCATGTGTTGACACCAAAAATTGGCACCAGGAAGAGGCTGACATGTGGGCCGGATTTGGTAGAAGGATGCCATTCGGCTAAAAGGGTTTTTTCTGAAGCATTCGGCAAAGATGCTCTGCGGTCGGGAACGCGTCGCCATTCGGCTGAAACATTCGGCAGAGATACTCTGCGGTCGGGAATGCGTCATCATTCGGCAGAGGCATTGTTCCACAGGCGAAGAGTGGTAGCATTCGGGAAGACATGATGACGTGGATCAACATAAGGAAAAGGCCGGTTCGAACAAGGAAAGCAATATGGGCACGAAGATTCGTCATTTATTTTTAGAAACAAGTGTTGTAGTCGTGTCCGACTAGGAGTTGTATCAAGACCTGGGTATAAATATAAACCCATGGCAGCTGTAAAAGGGATCGAATCAATCATACAACAAACCGGCCCCGTGCCAACATCGAGTCCTTTAGTCGAGTCGTCGAGTTCTTCGAGAGGAGTCATCGATCCGTCGACCTCCGTAAGTACCGGCAACCTTGTATCATGCTTAGTATCATGCGGTGGATTTAAGCCTTGATGCAAGTAGTCTTGTTACCATGCTTAGTATCATCCGGTGGATTTAAGTTGTGGTCTCAAGAAGGTTCCTCTGTTAGGTCATGAGCCATGCGGTGGGCTAAGATCTAGTATGGACCAAGTTATCGGCTCTGTTAGATTTCGGCAAGATCTAACAGATTCATTAAGTTACCCCGTGTTGCTCCTTTTTTACTATGTGCTTAATTCATGCAACACACCTTTGCCCAATCTAGATTGGCTAGAATCGGCTTTGCTTTATGGTGCGACGACTTATCCCCTCACAGCCGAATCCGAAACCGATCTAGGTTGCCACGTGTCGCGGGTTCGAACTTGTCGGTATCGTGTCGGTCTTGACAGAACCGGGTATCATGCGGTAGATGCAGATTTTTGGGTCGTCTTAGAGCTAATCATCCGGTGGATTAGAATTCGATTCGATCTGATAGATTTAACTTTACCGATTAGGCTTGTTCCTTCGCCATGGATCCCGATTCGGCTAAATAGCCGCATTCGGCAGTGCTTTCACGAGTGAACGTGTGTTCATGGGTTTGCGTTGGACAATGAATGCTTTTAGCCTTTCACGATTAGATTGTATCATGCGGTGGATTAATTTAATCTGATTGGTGGTATGGCCTCAAACGAGTTGTATCATGCGGTGGATTAACTCGTTCGTTGCCATGCTTGACGGGTGCTGCTTTCGGCCTATGCATTCTTGTTTCAATGTAAATTCGTGACTGTGTTGTGGGTTCGTAACTAAACATTGAATGCTTTTAGCTTTTCATGGTTAGATTGTATCATGCGGTGGATTGGTCTAATCTGATTAGTGGTGTGGTCACAAACAAGTCGTATCATGCGGTGGATTAACTTGTTTGTTATCATGCTTGACGGGTGCTGCTTTCGGCCTATGCATTCTTTGTTTACTGCGAATTTATGATCATGTTTCACCCTTTTTATTTATCTATCATGCTCTGTTTTCTCGTTAATCGGCTATGAGTATGTGTTACAATGTTCGTTCAATTGAAAGCCGATCTTTCGTCATGCTTACGTCACGCATTCGGCAGTATGCTCCTTGCGTGCCTTGCCGATTGCCGAACGTGGTTTTGACTGCCGACAGATAGCTTGTCCGTAGCTATATGTCTCTTGAGATTGGCTTCAATGCCGCAAATATGGAACTGTCTGGTCTCACCCGGCACGTTCCAGTTTTTGATCTAAACCTTTTTGTCCCTTTGTTAGTTTTCAGGCAAACTGACTGGCACGCTTCCGGATTCAAAAGCCTGGGCCACGAGTGAAGCCAGCTGATTCGGCTTGCTGTGTGCTTGGCGTGAGGTGCGGATTTTACGTCAACACATAGTCCATAGATGACACATGCATAAGCATTGCAAGCACATTTCCACACGCTAAGCACAGGCATAGGGCTATTGAGGTTGAGAAGCAACAGCTATAAAACCTGCTACTTCTCAGCAACTTGTACTAAACCATCCGAACTAAAGTTCAAAAAAAAAAGTCTGAACTCTTGAACATATCAGTAGACCAAAGATTTGATGATGATTAGCGAAAACCATATAAAAAAGGCTCCTTCCTATTGAAAGTGCCTGAAAGTGCTTAAGGCCAAAATGATATTTGCCTTCACCAGTGGGGGCTTCCCCCGCTGTATAGCTTTCAAAAAAATATCTGCCTTCACCATCTGCAGCACAAGAGAAGGCAGGCTGGCATCAGTATTTTTTTTCTCTCTATTGTTGGTACGTGGGAACACATTAGAGTTAAAGACAATCTTTATCCCTTAATTTTCTGAAGGGCCAGCTGCTTGAAATCATATCCATCAGCTTCAAATCAGACTCTAGATTGTGTGGAACCAAAGAAAAAGGTGTTCTGAAAAACCATGTCAGATGTTTTGAGAGGCTTGAAATCGCTAGATGCAGTTTTTAAACTATCAATGGTGGCAGAAGGCAATATAACAACACGCCAATTACTTATCTTATATTTTTAGTTAGCACTGTCTGTTTTGTGAATTAGATCTGCAGATAAACTTAGTACATAACTTGTAAGTTTGAGAACTTCATTAATCAAGTATATGCTAAATGGAAAACCAGAATCTGGTACATGCTAAATGGTTTTGCAGTTTTGAACATGATGCTCTTACTTTGTTAAGATTGTTTCTTTTATATGTAAATATCTGACATTGACCTAAACCTAAGTTGTTGACTGTTGTGGAAGCAGGTACTAAAAGTGCAAGCTGCAATCTTGCTCATAGGCAATGCTAAATTGCAGAACTATGATCATGGAAGCTTGCATGGCAAAAAAAAAAGCAATATACTTCTCGGTGCATGGCAACAATATCCATCATGCTTCTCAGTGTAATGCAGAATAGCATTCACCAGTAAGAACCTTTTCTTTTTAAGCACACATACATGTTGGGTATAATGTCCTCGAACCTAGGAATAGGAAACTGAAAATGTTGAAACATTGTACTGCAATTTAAATGGCAGCTTTTGCAAAAATGGGGAAAAAATGCAAGGCAAAACTTTTGCAGTTGATATGTTGCTTGAAACTGCATCCACCTTTTTTTTGTTTATAATACTTAAAGAGATCATAGGCATTTCACTGCAAAGGTGAACATCTCGGCATAGTACTGGATAACATTATAAATATAAATAGCAGTGAAATTACTGGTTTCATAAGTAGTTTGGTAGAGTAACTTCAAACTATTGATTCCAAATGCGAAGTGGCACTACAATTAAACTACCAGTGCTCTTTGACTCTGCAATCTAAATGGTAATATTAAGTACATTTGTGTAATTTAACCAAAGAAACAACTTGTAGAATACCTTTGTATAAATAACATGACTATAAGAAACTTACTTACCATTACTGTCGTTGTGACAGTTCTGCAGCTTGTCGATTGTTGCATTGCTACTTCTGCTTCCAATTTGGTCTCCATCCTCCTAGATGTACTGCTCCACCACACCTTTCATGCATGGGGAATCCTGATTATTCTTGAAGAGGTCAGAACATGATATATTGGACAAGAACTACAAATTTGACACACAAAGCAGGAGTAACTGGGCACACATTACTGAATCGGCATCCCTTTTCGTGAATCCAATCAATTATTCTGTGAGTGTTCGGAGAAGTTCAGATTTTTAGGTATGATGTTTTGGACCCTTTTGGACGTGAACAACAAACTTAACGCCAAGGAATTAAGCTTAAATGATCACACATCATTGATGTTTGACTTTGAATTTCAGAGTATACTTGGAGGCCTCATAAGCAGAAACAACATAGTTGGGGTATGATATAATGCAATGTACTTAACACTCTACATGCTTTATTCTTACGCACGTCACTGAAGCATTATGAGCACAGGCCTCTGCTGTCAGTTTTGCATGAATATGAATTGAATAGACATGAACCAGGTTTTTCTTCTGCCCAGGGTTAAAGATAATGCCAATATATATGTATTCAGAGTATCAGTAAGGGAATATTATTCAATTAAGCACAATGTCTGAGAGGAAGAAAAGAAATGCACATTTCTTGTGCCATAATTTCTGTAGGAATAATAAAGACAAACACTCCAAGGAGGAACGCTTTGGTCTTAACTAAAATGTTGCTTCTTTATTAAAATTTCAACATCACTTGCCCAAAATTTTCCAGGGAAATAACTGAGTTTCCAAAACGAAATATTTTTCCAAAAAAATACAACAGCTAGCTTGAAACAGGTCCATATCATATGCCCATTGAATCAGAAGCATAGTGCATAAGCATTGCTTCAGTCAGGAATAATTGACAGGGCTGTTACCAAAAGTAGCCTTCCAGAGGTTCCTCCTCATCATCACAGGTTGCCAGATAATTCCCTGCACAGTCAATCAAATAATAGCATTACAAAGTTGTTCATCAAAAAGAACAGAGCTAAGATTTTTCACTAACACATATGCTTTGATCCATTTACCTATCAGCATGCTATGACTCTATGAGCAATCTACAGGAGGTGCACCTACAGGATCGTAATGGATCTGAGTGACACACCTTCATCCAGCTCTGCATGTGTCTGCAATAGCTTGTGAGATATCCCCTCCAGGATTAAGGTTACCATGTTTTTATAGACAATTTTATTAGAAAATAGTTAAGTTTTCTCATAATAAGCAATCTGCAAAACATTATGAATGGGCAATCACACATGGTCTTCTGTAGACCCTTGATATAAAAAGACAGTAACATGTCACGGAGCTGGAAGTCACAGTGTTTACGCTCTTTGATTTCCTCATTCGGCAAAGTACTACTGCCCAAGCTCATTACCATGATAGCAACCGCTTTTGCCAAGGCATGCTCCCGCTCCAATCTATCCGAAGAGTTCTCACAGTCCTCTTCAAATATTATTATTAGAAACTGCAAAATGTAAAGTCAAATGAGACTATCGAATGAAATACCGAAAGAGATGAATAATCACAGGACTGCTTTGCTTAAGAACACATTGAAGTTGAACAATATTTAGAGAGATCATTAGCTGAACAGTAGGGATTTGTTAACAATTTTGATCTGGTCAGCATTACAAGCACAATATCTATCCCCAATGATACACAGAAACCCCAATTGCCAGTTAAGCCCGATGGCCCCAAACCCACACCCAATTAATTAGGTGAGTACATGATCCGGGTGGGAAGGCAGTGTCATACCGCGCTGATGTGATGCCTGGCCTCCGGCGGCGCGACGGTCTCCTCCAGCCTGGCCTATGTTGGATCTCCAGGAACCTAGCATAGCAGCACCGATCAGAGTAATCAAAATAGAAGCGCATGAGCCGTGGGGAGCAACGCACCTGAGGACAGGGCGGAGGAGGCCATGGGAGTTGTACATCCAAAGGTCGGTTCCGAGGCGGCGTTTGAGCCCGAGCTGCTGGTGGTGGAGAAAAAGGAGCCCCCACTGGTGCTGCTGGCCCGCTCCTCGTCGCCGGGGGAGCCGCTGCCTAAGGGGCACGGACTGGTGGAGAGCACGAGCGCCAGCAGTGCCCCCTCTCCCCTGTGCCGTGTAGCTGTAGCGCTGCATGGACGTCAGCGTGGTCGCCATAGGTGGCGGCCAGCGCACACGCCGGCGGCGGCTACCAAGCACCAGCGGGTGGCGGTTGGGGCGAGTGGCCGGCAGCGAGCAAGGCGTGAGGCGACGTTGCGGCCGGCAGGCGCGGTGGAAGCCATTGAGTCAAGGAAGATACCCATGCTAGATCCAGAAAGAACACAAAAGAAAGACGACGGCCAAATCCAACAGGCGTCAAATCCAACCGAACACCAGGAGGTGCGGACATGGCATGGTCCAAAGCAACAAAGAGACGAAGAAGAAAGCGACAGCACAAGGAAAGGAGGAAGGGGAAAGCGATGGGGACAGAGGCGAAGAGGAGGAAGAGCTGACCACGAGGGCAAAACAGCCGAATGGGGAAGGAGTAAACGGAGGAAACGTGGGGGCAAGAGTTATTTTTTTATCCGCCGGAGCACACGAGCTGATTCGAGAGGCTTCCGTGGAATCAGAACGCGACACGTTTTCACTGCAGTAGATCGAGGGACACGGTGCTCATCAGCCGGCGGATGAAAATCGTAGGGACAATAACTTTTTCGCTGACGTGTCCAAACTGACCTGCCGCCGCACCCGCCCCCTTTCATAAGGGTTATTATATTATTCCTAGTTTTATCCTGGACCGGCTGCAAATTCTAAAACCTTATCCCAAACCTCGGCTTATATTTGGCCACCACACTCTGCTCCCGCTCCAACTTCCCCATTCTGCTCTCCAACCCGATGATGGCCTTGGCGCTGCAATGGCAGCTCCAGCTCCCAATCCCACTCCAGGTGCGGCCTCCCGCTCTCGCCGCTGCCCAGCGGCGGCAGCGGCGCCTCCTCCTCCCCGTCCGCCGCGTCCCTCCGCTCCGTGCTCGCTGCTGCGCTGCCGCCGACGCGGACGCGAACGCGGAGAAGGCGCAGGCGGCGGCGAGGAGGGCGTACCCGTACGACGAGATTGAACCGAGGTGGCAGCGGTACTGGGAGGAGCACCGCACGTTCCGCACCCCGGACATCGGCGAGGGGCTCGACACCTCCAAGCCCAAGTGCTACATCCTCGACATGTTCCCCTACCCCAGGTGAGGTGCTGCTTATCCATCTGTTTGCAACGCGCGAACTTTTGTGCTCGAATTGCTCAGGTTTGTCACGATTTTGTGAGCACTATGTATTGGTACCCGTGCAATTATGCTATGCTTGGTTTGAATTCATGAATTAGAATACTAGGGTGCAATAGACAATCTGGTTCATCTGAAAATCAACTCGTCCAAAATCACAATGGTCCATTGTGTTTCCTGTTGTTTACACGATACTTCAAAATGTTGTGCAGTGGGGCTGGATTGCATGTTGGGCATCCCCTTGGATACACGGCAACTGACATTCTGTCGCGGTTCAAGCGCATGAAAGGCTTCAATGTTTTGCATCCTATGGGATGGGATGCATTTGGTCTTCCTGCTGAGCAGTATGCAATTGAGGTAGTTTAGAACTTCAGTTGATGCCATCATATAGCTCTCATCTCTGAGCGTTATGATGTGCTCTATTTATCTGACTTTGTACACTCTGCACAGACAGGAACCCACCCTAAGATTACCACTCAAAGGAACATTCAGCGCTTCCGCACACAGGTAATATATACTGCACACATATGTATGTTTGCTGTGTATTTTGCTTCTAGACTTTAGTATATCATTGTAGCAAGTAAAGTAGTAAACATTACTTATCCTTTTTTTAATAAAAACAGCATTAATCCTTCTTCATGCATTCTCAATTAGATATCAGTTGCATTTGTCAAACACTGCATTTCTATTAGGTTTCAACCAAACAGAAAAGACATGGCAATTTTCATTCACCGCGTTAGTCCGTGCTAAAAGGGTGCCCTGATGCTTCATCCGAATTAGGAATTTGGCAAACTTAAGGTGCTGATAAGTCTTGGTAGTGTTCAGAGGTCTAGAGCAATGTAACCATGTATGCACTATGCATATGTCAAGATGTGAAAACGTAACCTGTATACCTCTTTTGTAGATAATGCTTGTTGGGTGCTTCCTTTTTATAATCTCCTTCATATGCATACTGCATGTATTAGATCCTCAAAATTCTTGATTCGTTACTGAGCAATATTTGACTCATACAGTTGATCCGTCAACAAATAATGTGTTTCCTTTTTTTTAGAATATGCAAGAAATTCCTGTGTCATTCTGTTTAGAAGTAGAAGTGTTATAATGCCATTCCATTTCTAGTTGTCATGAACACAGATGAAATGTTGATATTTGAAGTGTTGATGACCCTACTGAAAGAGATGTAAAAGCATTCTTTGTTGTAGTTTGGCTACCAGTGGTTCATTAGGAAGATATTTTCTCATTTTGCAGCTTAAATCATTAGGTTTTTCATACGACTGGGATCGTGAAATCTCCACGACAGAGCCAGATTACTATAAATGGACTCAATGGATTTTCCTTCAATTGTTGAAAAGAGGATTGGCTTATCAGGTCAGAAATGCTAGTTCCATCGTGCTTGTTGAATTTTAAGATACAAATATACTAATAATTTGTTTTAGTTCTTGTTTTGCACTTTCTTTATTCAAGTGATCAAAAGCTTTGTTCACTTTTAGGATTCGTTTTTTATGTTCTTAGTGTTGCATTTGTGGTTTTCAATGATTTTTAGGCTGGCATTGATATCTTACAATCAGGCCGAGGTACCGGTCAATTGGTGCCCTGCTCTTGGAACTGTCCTGGCGAACGAAGAAGTAGTAGATGGTGTGAGTGAACGTGGTGGTCATCCTGTTATAAGAAAGGTATGTCGTAGAATCTGCAAAACTGTTTCTGCTATGAGTGTAGATTTTCCTTTGAGCTATGTTAAGCCTTGTAAATGCATGGAGCTATCTGCATAAAACAAAAATCATATTACAGCTATCCATTTTATCCTCTGTTGTATAGCCAATGCGCCAGTGGATGCTGAGGATAACGTCTTATGCGGATCGACTTCTTGAAGATTTGAATGATCTTGATTGGCCCGACAGCATTAAAGAAATGCAAAGAAATTGGATAGGGAGATCAAAAGGCGCTGAGCTTGAATTTTCTGCAGTTGACCAGGAAGGACATGACCTAGGTGCCAAGTTGTTAGTTTACACAACGAGGCCTGATACAATTTTTGGTGCAACGTGTGTACTCTAGCTTCTCTTTTTTTCGAACACTGCGTATTACTACAATTGACCCAGATGGGCACTATACAGCTGACCTTTTTCTGCTGCAGATATCTTGTTGTGGCACCTGAGCATGTTTTGTTGCCATCTCTTACATCTGAGGAACAGCGAGAACATGTATGTCCTTCTGAACTTACCAAATATAGTATCATCAAACTTTGAAGTAAATTGTGGATTAACTGGAAACATTTAGGTTGAGGAATACAAAGAACTTGCTGCAAGGAAGAGTGAACTAGAAAGAACTGATCTTCAGAAGGGAAAAACTGGTGTTTTTAGTGGCTCTTATGCTAAGAACCCAGCAACTGGGGAGATCATTCCAATATGGGTGGCAGATTATGTTTTAGGAAGGTCTGTCAATATATGTTTCTATCCTGATGCCATGTTATGCAATATCGTTGCTATCTTCATATTTTTAAAAGAAATTATAAATCACATGCTAGAAACTCAAGGCTAGTTTGGTGGAGCCAAGTGTTTTGACATCTAAATAGCAAACACATTATGCTTATTGTAATATTAAAGGCAACAGTCTTACTACGGAATAGAATTGGTTTACTTGGTTCTCCACAAATGTTCTTTCCAGTTTTGCTTGGTATTGTTGTCTTTTGCTTTCCATAAAATGTGTTTTTGCTATTATAAGATACATGTAAGAGATGACTGGTCATCTGGCAGAATATTGCTGCTACTCATAAAGTTTGTTCGATAAATCATGAGACATTATATCATGCTGTAAATTTAAGAAATTGGGGAAAAGAAATCTATACTTGTCCTTAGTAGTTTTGTCCATTGTTTTTGTCTCTCTGTGCTCTCTAACCTTTAACTGCCTCTTTGTAGCTATGGGACTGGGGCTATCATGGCAGTTCCTGCACATGACTCCCGTGACCATGAATTTGCCATGCAATATGAACTTCCAATCATTAAGGTTGTAAGTCCACCCAACGGCAATTGTGATCCAGTGGAGGCATATGCGGATGATGGTATCATGATAAACTCATGCAATTCTTCATCTGGATTAGATATTAATGGAATGCTTTCCAAAGATGCTGGTCAGAAAGTTATCGAGTGGCTAGAGAGTAATGGCTACGGAAAGAAAAAGGTGCTTCCATCCTACTTCATCATATAATGATGTTCTGCACACTATTTGTTTTATGAGGGTTTAATTGAGCAGAATCAACAACCAGGTAAACTACAAGCTACGAGATTGGCTTTTTGCCAGACAACGCTATTGGGGTGAACCTTTCCCTGTGGTTTACCATGATGATACCAATGAGATGGTACCTCTTTCAGAAAATGAGCTGCCTTTAACTCTTCCTGAATTGGATGACTTCACTCCCACTGGTACTGGGGAGCCACCGTTGACCAAAGCAACAGATTGGGTATGAGTGTAAGCTGTTTATACTGAGAAATTATTATTCCTTTATACAGTGCTAATAGACCAGTAGAAATCTGAAGTAATTGTTAAGGAAGAAGAGGGTGGAGTTAGGTAGGAGCCCCCGTAATAAGATTTATGCATTTGTACAAAAATTAGGGAAAGGGAATTGGCAAAGGCGTATTTTAAAAAAATTTATATCCTGTGAATCCCAGAATTGCATTAGGAGATGTATGAATTGCACACAGCATACATGTAAAAGAGCCAAGTTCCCAAATGTTGTATTTCATCTCTGTTATTTGGGTTGCCCTGCATTGTTCGATGAAACATTAATAAATTGAAAATGCAGAAATCACCTCCCAGTGTCATGAAATTTAATCAGGCTGTGTTCGAGAAAAAGAAGTTAATTAAAGTACTACTTGACAATAAAAGCCTGCTTCTTTCTCTATTGGCAAAATTGCATCTAAGTTATTTTAACTCTTGCCTATACCGAGCACTCCTGTTTACCTATTTTCACTGTATTTTCAGGTTAGAACCACCGATCCGTTATCCAAGAAGCCTGCAAGAAGAGAAACAAGCACCATGCCACAATGGGCTGGATCATGCTGGTAACTTTTGTCATAATCTAATGGTTATAACTAGCTAGTGGGCACTTGTACAAGTTTTGTTTCACAATAGGAACCTTTTTGTGATGTTCATACGGACTCATGGAAGAATGTACTAATTGATAACATCATTTGAAAACCACTGGTGCCCCAAATTGTTGAAACATGTCCTTTCTGGTTTGCGAGTGGCTTATAAACCCTTAGATCTTTTATGGTGTTAAATGATCATTTCAGGTACTATTTGAGATTCATGGATCCCAAAAATTCGAGTATTTTGGTTGACAAGGCTAAAGAAAGGTGCATCCTTCTTTCGCATGTGATCTCTAGTAGGGCTTTTGTTGTATGGTGCAACTAATCTATTTTCTGTTTTTGATACCATACAGATATTGGGGTCCAGTGGACATCTATGTTGGTGGTGCTGAACATTCTGTATTGCATTTGCTTTATGCGAGATTTTGGCACAAGGTTCTATTTTTGTGTTCAAATACAAACTTCTAACCCTTCTACCATTGAAAGTGATGTGCAAATTTATGCAAACCATGTAGCTTAGTTTATTGATATAGTTTTATGGAAACTGATTTTTGGTGCATGAAGTCCTGAAAACAATCATGGGAGCCTTAGCTGGCTATATTTGTCAAGTTATACAGTGTGGAGCAGAAATTATGAGTCAAATTTCTCTGCTCTTAGGAAAACTGGGGACCAGTGGTTACTAGCTGGCTTCTTATTGTTTTTATCCTTTATTCTGCCATACATTTAGTGTTTGGCCTTCATTTTATTCTAACTAAATATTGTCTCTTAGGTTTTGTATGATATGGGTGTAGTCTCCACCAAGGAGCCCTTCAAGTGCCTTATAAATCAAGGATTAATACTAGGAGAAGTAAGTGATCTAATTTCTGTTAGAATTTGCACATGTACGTCAATGGCTTTTATTACTCCTAATAAATGCTGTAACAGGTTGAGTATACTGCATATAGAGACAGCGAAGGCAGATTGGTTTCTGCTGACTCAAACTCAAGTTTGATTGATTGCTACCAAGAAAAAGTACCTGCAGATAAGGTGTGTTCTGGTACTTGAATTTGTTGTTCGATTGGTGTGATAAAAGTCGGGAATTTGATTTTTGCCTGCTTCAATTTTGGCAAGGTTACAAAAGTTGGAGATCATTATGTACTGAAGGATGATCCAAACATTCGTCTAAATGCTCGTGCCTACAAAATGAGTAAAAGTCGAGGGAATGTCATTAACCCGGATGATGTGGTTTCAGAATATGGTGCTGATTCTCTTCGGTTATACGAAATGTTCATGGGGCCATTGAGGTGTGTATATTTTTTTCAGATGAAGATGTGACTGTTTAGAGAAAGCTGACTGGGATATTGTATACTTGCAGAGATTCAAAAACATGGAGCACTGGGGGAATCGAAGGTGTGCATCGGTTTCTTGGAAGGACTTGGAGACTCATAGTCGGTCCACCATTGCCTGATGGCTCATATAAGGATGGAACGGTTACCAGTGAAGATGAACCAACCTTGGATCAGCTTCGAGTTCTTCACAAATGTATTGCAAAGGTAGGTCACAGTTGCCATCCTGTTCCATTAAGGCATTGACATTCTTTTAACTCATGCACTTTGAAATGTAAACAATGCATAATGTTGTGTGTATTACCTGTTTTTTCGGGAAGTTATAATGTATAGCCGACTTGATATAATCTCTGAAAAGGTAAATTAATCAAACTATGCAAGAAACAGGTAAACTTGGTGAAGAAGAAACCTTCCTCTAGGCTAGGCCACAGCATGGCCACGGTTACTGTTCACGTGAATAGTGTGCATGTGCAGTGATTCCTGGCCATGATCCGACCCATCTTATAACATTGGGGTTGTTTTGTGGGACTAAGGATATGCATTAATCATCCCACGACACATGCAACCTGCCATTTTATTTTGTAGTTATTATATCCCCCAATGGTGAGTGGGCTAGTTTTGTAGTACTTATTTATCAATTGCCATGTGAAAAGCCATGCCCATGCACAGGTGGGATTGACACAAATAGAATTTCCTGATGTTACATATAGTTGTGCGTCCTATTTCAAGATTTTAATCAATTATTCAGTGTGGTCTACTGCAGAACATGATTGTTCGGTGATCATTTTCTAGTTGTGCTGTTGTGATTTACTAATTGTGGCTGCTATCAACTCTGATTATCATGTATTATTTTGGTTTGTAGGTCACGGAGGAGATTCACGAAACAAGATTTAACACTGCTATTTCCGCAATGATGGAGTTTGTGAATGCTGCATACAAGGTGAATCACAACTTCTCAAAAATTGGCAAGCAATGAGTATATCTGGATTGGCCGAGTGAAAGTAGAAATTAATTTACCTTTTATCAAGTATTTCCATTATGCTCTATCTTTTTATTGTTTTTACCAGCAGTGGAAAATACTGGTAAAAGTTGGTTCTATTAGATCATTCCGTGTCCGGAACGTCATGCATTAATGTAGAGGGGCATAAAGTTTCTTATTCCATGATCTATAGAACAACTTGTGTGACTCTTATTTTCTCTTACAGTGGGAAACCCAATCAAAACCTGTTATTGAATCCTTTGTTCTGCTCCTTTCACCCTTTGCACCACACTTGGCTGAGGAGCTTTGGTTTCGCCTTGGACATCCACAATCATTGGCGTATGAACAGTTTCCAGAGGTAACATTAAATCTATCCTGCTACAGCCTATCATCCCTCTTTGCTGGGTGCCTGGGTGACATACGTTGCTGATTCTTCTGGAAATGAAGATTCAGTCTGAAAGTGATAATTATATGGATGAATCTCACCTTCATGTTCGTAAAAAAAAATATGAGTGAATACTTGTAAAGGATTTCCGACATCCGAGATGCCTTACTTCAAGAGTGCTTTTCACAGTGATGCATCTAATTGTATTACAAGTCTCATGTTGTTCCCTTCAGTATTTCTGGTGATTTCTGAGTTTAACTCATGGGTGTGAAATCTTTTGTTTCGTGGCACATCAGAAAAGTTTACTGGGCAATTTCTTTCTTTCCCAGGCAAAAAGTGAGTACTTGGAGGAATCAAAGGTTGTACTCCCCGTACAAATCAATGGAAAGACCAGGGGCACAATTCTTGTTGACAAATCATGCTCTGAGGATGACGTGTTCCAAATAGCAGCCTCAGATGAGAAACTTTCCAAATATCTCGCTGGAAAGGGCATCAGGAAGAGAATTTACGTGGCTGGAAGGATCTTGAATGTTATCCTAGATCAACAAAAGGCAAGGACTTGATAATTTCTCTTGCTTTCCGTGTGATCTTGCCAGGAGTCCTTGAAGAGTAGTCGATAGAGATTATTGAGACTGAGATGTGACAAATCTGTAAATTTTGATTCTTTGCAACACTTGCAGTACTGTAGTTTTTATACAAATTACAAGGAATCTTTTCCCCCCTTGGAATACAATTTCCATGGAAGATCAGAAGAGACTTTTTTAATACAGTGAATTCAAGGTTGCTCTTGTTGGGAATGCTAAACTCAAAAGTACAATTGCACCTAACAAGCTAGTACAATATTTTATCCATTTTTTTACACAGTTTCAGTGATTTAGTTGTTCAGTTTCATATGTTGCTTCAGATGTTGCCAAGGAGGATTTGACCATGAGTAGAATCCTCCATGCAGCCCTTTAGTAACAAAGGGTTCGATCACCTAACTGGAACAGTGCCCTCGCCCCTCTTCTGTCTAACACCTAACAACCACTGATGGTGAGCTTGTATTGTTATCATATTGGTTCTTGTGTCCACTGTCGCAACTAATTCTGAACAGGTACCTATTCAGATGTTACGTTAGTTTGTTGTGATTTGTTTGTGCATCATGCTCTGTTTCATGTACTATAATTTATTATTTACCCATGCGATAGTCCTATAAATTCTTAAAAAGCATATTCTTTGTAATATCAACAGTCCAATTTGGATACACTTTGATAGGTAAGCAGAATGCAGACCATTTCTACTTCGTTTGAGTGGGAATTCTGCTACCTTCGCTCTACTGTAACGAACATGTAGACTTTCAACAGCAATGCACAATAACCACATTCCTACCAAACCAAAAAGGTGAGTGGGACAGATGGTTTGCTTCTTTTGTTTCTTTTCCACGTTGAGTTTGCTCATCTAACATTGCACAATGTCCCAAATCAGAACCCGTGTTGCAGAATCTCTTCAACAAACACTACTTGTTTCAATCCAGATGTCTGAACTAACCTAGGAACAGTAGAAGGTTCTTCTGGTTCTAGTTCATATAGAGAAGAATCTAAGCATACTGACCACTCAAAGCATCTCCATGCTGTTTTGTGCATCAGTTTGTAGTCTGTAGCTGAAGATTTAGGCATCGCAAGATGGCCTGTGAGAAGAAGGGTGTAAGCAATTTTGCTGTCAAGGTTGGATTGGTACTGCTTGCAGGATGCATCCTTGTGCCGATTTCACTTGCGACACTGTTCCGGAATTATGCAGTTCCTCTGCAAACATGTAAGTTATTTCACTAACATTGACCAATTAATCCTAACACTGACCAATTAATCCTATTTCCTCCAGTGCAGTGTGATTGATGTTATGTTTGCAGTGAGCTTATTGTTTTCAGTAGGTTCGGCTTCTTCAGTAATGTGGGGGGAGGAAAGGATTAGCTCTCACCGTTCAGGTATGTCAAGCATAGTCAGACACAAACATTCCAGAGAAATTCAATTCTCTGAATAGAAGAAGCTTCTTTACTATAGAAGAAGCTTGAACAATGTCGGCCAGAAAACTCAGCTGTTACCTGCCATTGTGCAGTCAGAAACGAAAGGCCCGTGCATTGCGACTTCTCCAGCTCGAGATCAGACGTGTGCGAGCTGAGAGGCGACGTCCGCGTCCTCCCCAACGCCACCATCCTGCTCCACCATCCCATGGCGAGGCGTCACTCATGGAGGATGAAGCCGCACGCCAGGAAGAGCGACCGCCACGCGCTGGCCCGCGTCACCGAGGTGACGGTCGCGTCGTCGCGCGCCGGCGCCGGCCACGCCGCCCCCCGGTGCACGGCCAACCACACCGCCCCGGCCGTCGTCTTCTCCGTCGGCGGCTACGCGGGCAACATGTTCCACGACCTCACCGACGTGCTCGTCCCTCTCTTCGTCACCGCGCGCCGCTTCGCCGGCGACGTGCACCTCCTCGTCACCGACGCCCAGCCGTGGTGGCTCGACAAGTTCCGGCCGCTGCTCCGCGGCCTCTCCCGCCACGACGTCGTCGACATGGACAGAGCGGGAGGCAGGGGGGGCGTAGTGCTCTGCTACCCGCGCGTGGTGCTCGGCCTCGAGTTCCACAAGGAGATGAGCGTCGACGCCGCCAGGACCGCCGGCGGGTACTCCATGGCCGACTTCGCCCGCCTCGCCCGGCGATCCTACGGCCTCACCCGCGACACGGCCATCCGGCTCCACGGCGAGCGCCGCGGCGGCCGGCCCAGGCTGCTGCTCATCTCGCGGAGGTCGACTCGGGCGTTCACGAACGCCGGCGCCGTGGCGCGTGGCGCCGCCGCGCTGGGGTACGAGGTGGTGGTGGGCGAGCCGGCGGGGCACGCGGAGCTGCCGGCGTTCGCGAGGGTGGTGAACTCGTGCGACGTGCTGGTGGGCGTGCACGGCGCCGGGCTGGCGAACCTGGTGTTCCTGCCGGCGGGCGCCGTGGTGGTGCAGGTGGTGCCGCTGGGCGGGCTGGACGCCATGGCCGCCGAGGACTTCGGCGCGCCGGCGCGCGACGCGGGGCTCCGGTACGTGCACTACGCCATCGCCGTGGAGGAGAGCACGCTGGCGAGGAGGTACCCGCGCGACCACCGCGTGCTGAGGGACCCCGCGGCGGTGAGGCGGGAGGGGTGGGCGGCGCTCCGGGAGGCCTACCTCGTCGGCCAGAACGTCACGCTCGACGTCCGCCGGTTCGGGGGCGCCCTGCGACGCGCCATGGAGCTTCTCCGCTAGACAGACAGACATAGTAGGTAGAGGCGAGCTGGGACGAGGTCACGAGGAGCGCATGCTGCGCTGGTGCGGTGATCAGACCATGGGGTTTAGCTGGGGTTTAGCTAGGATTTGTGGTGGTTTTGTTTGATCTGCAATTCTGCAATGAGATTCCAGGAGTTGTTCTCTGTCCTCTTGTTTCGTTTCCGCTACTCTTCGGTGCATGGCTGACAGGACCTCCTGTTTCGTTCCCGCTACTGTTCGGTGCATGGCTGACAGTGACTGTGATGTTTGGCAGCCGCTTTGCTAACAGAAATCAAATTATATGTGTATGATGAGGAGTATTTTTTTTCAGAATTTTTTAAATTAATATTATTTTAATTCGAAATTACAAATTAATTCCTCTTATTTACGGAATTACAGAAATGTGGTACTATCGTCTGCTGGGTAGACGAAAATAGAGATTTCGTCTACCCAGAAGACGAAATTACTAATTTCGTCTATCCATCGGACGAAAATACGTTTTTCGTCTATTCAGGAGACGAAATCTCCCAAATTTACAATTAAAAATAGATTTCGTCTACCCCATTAATTACATCTATTCGCTGGACGAAAATAGATTTCGTCTCTTGAGTAGACGAAATTTAGATCCCTAGGTTACAAAAATACAAAGTGTGCAACAAACATTGAAGTACTATATATTGATGAATTGGCATATTTGTACTCACCAGCCTAATGCATCCATTTGTAACTTTTACAACTTATTATACATAATTTGCTCTTAAATTCCTTATAATATTTTATACACTTATTACACATTATTATTATATAACCCGTAAATCATAATATTTCTGAATATTGTTTACGCGGAATATTAGTTATTCAGATATTAGTTATTTGGAAATATTATGATTTATGGGTTATATAATAATAATGTATAATATATTTTCAAGTGTATAAAAATATTATAAGTAATTTAAGAGCAAATTGTGTATAATAAGTTGTAAAACTTACAAATGGATGCATTAGGGTGGTGAGTACAAATATGCCAATTCATCAATATATAGTACTTCAATGTTTGTTGCACACTTTGTATTTTTTTAACCTAGGGATCTAAGTCCAGCGAATAGACGAAATTAGAAGATTTCGTCTACCGGACAGACGAAATCTATTTTTAATTGGAAATTTGGAAGATTTCGTCTACCGGTAGACAAAATCTATTTTAAATTGGAAATTTGGGAGATTTCGTCTACTATTTTTAATTGGAAATTTGGAAGATTTTGTCTGCTGAATAGACGAAAAATATATTTTCGTCTAATGGATAGACGAAATTAGTAATTTCGTCTTCTGGGTAGACGAAATCTTTATTTTCGTCTACCCAGTAGACGATAGTGCCACATTTCTGTAATTCCGCAAATAAGAGGAATTAATTTGTAATTGCGAATTAAAATAATATTAATTTAAAAAAATCATTTTTTTCAGCATCTTTTGCACCATCGTCAGACAGGAATGACATCCTGTCCGATGAGATCATTTGCAAATCAATGGGCTTCATTGTACTATGCGCAATTATATACAAATTGCAAATGATAAGGAACTAATTCTTTCCAAACAATCTTAGTTGTTACCTAAATGAGAGAATGTGTAATGTTCATTATAACTAAATCGATCCATATGGATTATCTGTTCAGCATCTGAACGTTGGATTTGCATGATAAGCGACCACAGCCATAGTTGTAAATTCCATTCCGGTACCGGCCGGAATGGCCAGAATGCCCCGTTCCGGTGCCTAAACCGGTATAGAAGGGCTGAAATCCCGTACCGGGTCAAATACCGGTCAATACCGGTCAATACCGATCAATACCGGGTCAAACGCCTATTCCGCTCATTTCGGTACCGGGGTAAAACCAAATGACGCCTCGTTCAATATGTGAGTTTGGTAAAAAAACTAAAAATGTCAGTGTGATGAAGCGTAATTATGCCGTAAGTATATATTTATATGAATATTTATGTATATGTACATTCATATATTTTTAATATAATAAAGTCCGGAACGGTACACCGGTAATTTTTAATATAATAAAGTCTGGAACGGTACACCGGTATCAGCCGGTACCGGAATGTTCCGTTCCAAGAGCAAAAACGGAATGACCTCCGGAATGAAATTTACAAGTATGACCACAGCAAAAAGAGTAGACATCTTTGAAATCAAATGATAAAACACATTGACCTGAAATATATATTAATCCAAAACCAGAGCACAACACACTGAAAAATCCACCCAAGAAGAACCCAAGATTCGGCTTCGTCGGGAAGCAGCAGAACTGCAAAACAGTGACTACCACAGCACAATAATTCCCCTAGCACGATTAACGCTTTCCACTTCACAGACATGCAAATATCGATACATCGAGAAACCATGAACAAACAGATTGCCACAAAGTTCAGGGTTCACTTATTTATTCATAACAGTTCAATCAGATGCTGCACAACAGCAAATTGTTCACAAATACAACCAAACGACATAGGACTTGCATCAAGACAGGCTTAGACACTGACGACTCAACCAGGGCACAGACCACCAGACACGACTCAAGACCAGGACACGCATACAATCTCCATCGGAGAGACAAAGGAGGCACCAGACTTGTGAACCCAGGGACGACAGCAGTTCCATGGCCTCCAGAAGTTACTGACCACCACGGAGGCGGAGCACCAGGTGGAGGGTGGACTCCTTCTGGATGTTGTAGTCTGCCAGGGTGCGGCCATCCTCCAGTTGCTTGCCGGCGAAGATCAGACGCTGCTGGTCCGGGGGGATACCCTCCTTGTCCTGTATCTTAGCCTTCACGTTGTCGATGGTGTCTGAGGACTCAACCTCAAGAGTGATGGTCTTGCCAGTTAGGGTCTTGACGAATATCTGCATTCCACCCCTGAGTCTGAGCACCAGGTGGAGGGTGGACTCCTTCTGGATGTTGTAGTCCGCCAGGGTGCGGCCATCCTCCAGCTGCTTGCCAGCAAAGATCAGGCGTTGCTGGTCCGGGGGGATGCCCTCCTTGTCTTGGATCTTGGCCTTCACATTATCGATGGTGTCGGAAGACTCCACCTCAAGTGTGATGGTCTTGCCAGTGAGGGTCTTGACAAAGATCTGCATGCCTCCCCTCAGCCTGAGCACCAAGTGGAGGGTGGACTCCTTCTGGATGTTGTAGTCGGCGAGAGTGCGGCCATCCTCAAGCTGCTTTCCAGCAAAGATAAGCCTCTGCTGGTCCGGGGGGATGCCTTCCTTGTCCTGGATCTTAGCCTTGACATTGTCAATGGTGTCCGAGGACTCAACCTCAAGGGTGATGGTCTTGCCAGTGAGGGTCTTAACAAAGATCTGCATCTGCAAATATTGAGGAACAGAAACACAGTAAGACAAACAGTGAATATTGGTACACAGAAACTGATAAATCCTGACCAGAACAGAACCACTAAACATCTCATAAGTTAATACATTTTGGCACTCTATGTTGAACATAAATTAGAAGTAAATCATGTTTGGAAGATAATAGAACACGCAGGAACAGGATGATAACATTTAACGTTACCATGCAATGAAAATTTAACAACATATTGTTATGGCCTAGTTGAATATAACAATAGAGAAACATAGACATGGTTTGAATATTCAATCGACAGAAACAGGCTACAAGTACCACACTCACTTTTAGCAATCTTGCATCAGTACTTGCGGAAGTCATGACACATAGATCAACCATGAACTAATCAATTACTCAATTACACACCAATAGGTTGTTATCATCATCCGTATACAGCCAAGAGTCACAAATCTAGATAAAACTATTATGAAGAATAAACAGCAATCAAACAGTGGCCCTCTGAACAGCACCCTAGATGAATCGAACCCAACAATCTAACCAAAAGCACATGTATTACCGCCAATCGAGCAGTAATCAGAACGTGCATGCTAATAACATCTCAACCAGCGCGGGAAATCAAGCGCACAGCACCGCTACACCAAACAACCTCATCACGGCGAGCAGATCTACAGTTCTACACATCTACCCATGAATCGACCAGCGGATCTACAGTTCTACACCTCTACCCATGAATCGACCCTAGATTGCAGAAGCATGAAAACGAATCGCCTCAAAACCTAACCCTAAGCAACAGGTATACGACGAACACGAACCGGCAGATCATATGAGGGGGAGGAACGGAGGATCCACATACCTTGAGAGGATCGGGAGGGGCTCCTTGGCTTCGCTTCGATTGCTCGGAGAAATTCGTCGACGGGATTGGGGATTGGATCTGATGAGAGAGGCGAGGCAGGAGGTGCCTTGTTTATATAGGGAAGGGGGAGGAGACGGGTCACGGGAGAAAGAGTCCCGTGAGGCTACGGCACCGAAGGGTGTGGGACCCGGCGGCGAGAGGCGGTTGCGTCGCGGTCTCGTGGAGTCCGTCCCCACCACACAATCCGCACAAAACCAGGAGCGCCGCGAAGATATCGAGAGGGGCGACGCCGTTTGCTGCCCGTGGTTGGTAGCCGTTAATGGAGACGGCGAGATTAACGCTGTTATAATGATGTTTCTATAATGCGGGCCTATATTTTCTTTTTCAACATACGATATATAATAACTGCTCACTTCATCTCTAAATAACTGTCACAGTTAGTTTTTTACCACAACTTTCATTCGATTTACAGAAAATACGTGCAATATTTTAATTTATAAATAAATTTATTAAAAAACTAGATTCAGATATTTATCTACTGATATTTATTATGTACTATAAATATTAATATATATTTTTATATATTTGATCAAAGATGTTTTTTAGAAAATAAAAATGACAGATATTTAGAGACGGAGAGAGTAGGGTACATTATTTTTTTTCCAAAAACTCAGGTATATTATACTCTTCCTAGAGAGAGTGTATCTGGAAAAAGGGAAATATTTTTTAATGAAGATTAAAGAGTAATAAATTACGTCGGTGTGAGCTGTCATCCTCGTCCATGGTGGTTGTCCAAGGTCCATCAAACAAAATCTTCTCGCAAAATATAAAAAAAAAACATACTCCGATGTGGATGGATTCTTAAAAGGTCAACATCACATCAGAATCGATTGGGCTTGCTATAGTCATTCCAAGTATTTTTTTTTCCTTGTTCAGGTCGTGCCACGAAAGTGGAAGCTGTGGTTCCTAAAATTTCTGCTAGAGATAGCAAATGGAGGTGTGTATGTGTCAGTCTGTGAACTCTAAAAGAGAAAGGAAGGTGATCTTCAGGGCGACATACTGGATCCGGACGTGGGCAAAGCTGTCCAAAGAGGAAGAGAATGAACTGTTAAACCATTGTAGCAGGAAACTGGAGGTGGTTGCCATGGAAGTTTTCGGTGCTGCGGGATGGAGGACTAGAGGACGGCTGGAAAATTGAGTCCTTGCTGCTGTCTGAGTTGTTCCTTTTGAGTATTTCAGGTTGTTGGTTGCAGCTTTGGCTGGTAGTCTGAAGGCTTACTCCTTCCTTGTATCAGCTAGATTTGTTAGGTCAGCCTCTGGGCTTTTGTGAGTCTTAAAGACGAGGGAGGGTGTGTAACCTTGTGGCTGTGGACTTCCCCAGGGAGGTCGAGGCCGGATGTTTTCCGTATTCTAAAAAAAAAGAGAAAGGAAGGAAGGAAACAGCAAAGACGCGCCTAACTTTTGGTTTTTTTTCTTTTTTTATTAAGAAGACCCTTTTGGTGGCCAGCTAGAGAGAAAACAACAAAATGAACATCACATAACAGCAAAATGCAGATTGGTCAGACTAGCGGTTGTATTTCTTTGACGCATTTTTGCAGCCTTGTATCGCAACGCAGGGACCGATGTTCTTGCCGCTCTTGGACCACTGCTTTTGTTTCAATCTCTATCCTCCCTGTGTCTCATCTTCCTCGCCTTTCTTGAGATGAGAGCAACCTAGGCAGCATCATCCCGCTACCATAGCTGATCGATCGCTCCATTTCTAGCCCTCGCGTCCGATCATAATTCCGTAGGGTGGTCTGGTCTACCACAAACTGTGGTCTCCATCAAGCTCTATTTCTGGCTTAAAAAATTAGGCCCCTTTGTTGTTTCTTGACCAGCCGGTCATTCCATGATTACCTGACAAGCAAACGTGCCTAACGAATTTTCAATGGATGCCAGATTCGGAGACGCCGGCGCGGGAGTGGAAGCCGCTGTGCGACGTCACGTCGAACCGCCGCATCGACTGGTGCGAGCTCGACGGCGACGTTCGCGTGGTCGGCGCCAACGCCAGCGTCACCCTGGTGGCGCCGCCCGGCGCCGACGAGCGCACCTTCCGGGAGGAGTCGTGGCGCATCAAGCCGTACCCGCGCAAGGCCGACCCGAACGCCATGCGCCACGTCACCGTGGTGAGCGTGCGGTCGGTGTTGTCCGGCGAGGCGGCGGCGCCGGCGTGCACGGACCGGCACGACGTGCCGGCGCTGGTGTTCTCGGACCGCGGGTACACAGGCAACTACTTCCACGCCTACACCGACGTGATCCTGCCGCTGTTCCTGACGGCGCGGCCGTACGCCGGCGAGGTGCTGCTGCTGGTTACGGACCTCCAGATGTGGTGGATCGGCAAGTTCCTGCCGGTGTTCAAGAGCCTCTCCAACTACGAGGTGATCGACCTCAACCACGACCCGCGCGTGCACTGCTTCCGCCGCGCCCAGGTCGGGCTCACCAGCCACGACGACTTCAGCATCGACCCGCGCCGCGCCCCCAACGGCTACTCCATGCTCGACTTCACCAGGTTCCTCCGCGCCACCTACGGGCTCCCCCGCGGCCTCGCCTGGCCTGCCGCCACCACCGCCGGCAACGCGACGATCGGCCGGCGGCCACGGCTGCTGCTGATCGCACGGGCGCGGACGCGGCGGTTCGTGAACACGGAGGAGATCGTGCGCGGCGCGGAGAAGGTGGGGTTCGAGGTGGCGGTGTCGGAGGGGGAGCACGAGGTGGCGCCGTTCGCGGAGCTCGCCAACACCTGCGACGCCATCATGGGGGTGCACGGCGCCGGGCTGACCAACATGGTGTTCGTGCCGACGGGAGGGGTGGTGATCCAGGTGCTGCCGCTGGGCGGGCTGGAGTTCGTGGCGAGCTACTTCCGGGGCCCGTCCAGGGACATGGGGCTCCGGTACCTCGAGTACCGGATCACGCCGGAGGAGAGCACGCTGATCGACCAGTACCCGAGGGACCACATCATCTTCACCGACCCGGAGGGCGTGAAGAGCAAGGGGTGGGACTCGCTCAAGGCGGCGTACCTCGACAAGCAGGACGTTAGGCTGGACGTGAAGAGGTTCAGGCCGACGCTGAAGAAGGCCATCGCGCACCTCAGGAAGGCCAAGGCCAATGGCGGCAGCAACTGAGCCGCCACCATAGCCGTGCCATGCGTTCGTTCATTCTGTCCTTTGTGTTTTTTAACCTTTTGGGTTATGTCAGTGTACGTAGCAGCATGCAGAAATCAACCAAATGTATGATATGCCGGGAGGAAAAAAAAATTAGAGCAGCTTATATGTTTTCTTCTACTTTTCGATCGGATGGCTGGTGAGGTCATCAGGTGAGGGTTTAAGGGTGGAGAGCATGATCATGAGACATGACAGCCGAAGTGTACAGACATTCCTCTTTGATAGGATGTTGTGTTTCTTAGGGGACTTTGGCCGATCAATAAGCTTATTTAGTGACTAGATAGTACAAATGATGTACGCTTTGATACATACGGCTATACAAAGAGCAAAAAGATACATTTTACCCTTCTGATGTTTGAGATGGCCCAATAAACTTGGTGAGTGCTATTTTTTTTATCTTGGACACTTCTTGCTCTCTGTCACATACTCTCTTTTTCATATTGTCATATTCCACACAACTTCATCTTCGATGAGATCTTTTTTCAAAAAGAAACCTAAAATCTGCTCTAGTGTTTTGGAGCTTGCCAATACTTAAATTTCTCCTTCACACATGCATGATGCTGACACTATGTCTTTCTCAACTCTAGCAACAACTTCGACTAGGTTAGGGTTTGGGGTTAGCGCCAGGGGTTGGGGACTATTTAGACTTCTTCATCACCCGGCTTAGAGGGAAGGGCGGTGGTAGTAGGCCGATCCGACGGAAATAGTGGCCAAGCGGTAGGGAGCTATTGGCCGAGTAGTGATGGAGGCCAGTCGAGCCAAATAGGAGTGGAGGTGCAATGATCTGCCAAGTCACTAGGTCAGTATTGCAAAGGGTGGCGATAATTGTCGGAGATGAAGAAGAAAGGTGGTGTGAGCATGAATGTTAGGATTGTTGCTCGACGACTCTCTAGGTGGATGGAAGGTAACAAAAGAGGAGGAAAAAGATGTACGTGCTACGAAAGTTTGAGTGTTGTGGAGGTCTCAACATTTACATATGTTGTAAATAGTATGGCAAATAGAAACATGGATGCTATTTACTGCTAGATTGTGGAGGTTGTAGCAGTTCTCAATTTTTCCATGGCTGATGTGTAGCTTTCCTAATTCGACGAGATTCTCATAAGTAGGACTGCGCCCGTAACATAATGTAAGCCACTACAACAAATTTGGGCAAGAGCCTATAAAATAATTCTAGTTGTGTTGTTGTACCTTTGCATAACTTTTACAACTTAGTCCTAAGAAGTTGTTAATTCTAGAAAAAAGTTTCTCTAGAGGCCTCTTTGAGAAGCATATCAAAGAGGGTTAAATTATAAGAATACCTCGGTTTGCCTGGCATCCAAAGGAAAAGTTCTTCAGGAACCTGATATACCAAAACACCTACAGAAAAACATGAAAGGGTTCACGCGTGTACTTCCGCTTTGTATCAGAGCAAAGCATTTTTACCATCTCCTCTTTAAATACATACAATGTACTTTAATCATACGAACGGCAACACCAATCATCCAGTACAATGTACTTTAGCCACAGTAATACGTCCTCCTAATTTGTCATTTTCTCGCGGGAACAAAGATGATGGGTGGTCTTCTGGAGTGTTCTGTGAGGGTTAGCATTCTTTAATCCTGCACATGCTGCCTATTCTATCACTACAGTCACGTTCCAAGTTGCCACAGGCAAAGTACTGATACTTAAACCTCGGAATTACAGGTAATAAGCTAGTAGCTAGCTGGTGCCGACACACGTGGTGATGTGGCATGGTGTATGCTCTGCACGAGCGCATGGGGCAACGTGAGCTCTGGGCCTGGCGCACGTTGTGGTGCACTGATGAACAGGTGGGTTGGGGAGGAGCATCTCGCGTTCCCAAGGCAAAGGCACGTAGCGCGCGCGTAAACTAATCGAGCAGAGCGTGATTTGGGGAGGTTTGCACAGCAGCTGAGCTCTGAGGTCTGAGCTAGACTGATCGCGTAAAATAAACAGTGCGGAGAGAATCTCCGTGGCGCAGAGATTGCATCGTGCGCGCATGTTTTATTATTTCATCCTCCGCTGTGGATAAACAACAAGCAAGAGTGCTTTAAGTACTCCGTGATTCCGTATGGCAGAACACAGCAACCAACGTTTTCCACTGTGTTGGTTTGTCGTAGATCGAACACGCGGTGTCTCTTTCATTCCCCCAACGGCAAAAGGGTACGCCATACGCTATGTACCGGTACGTACGTACATGTCTGGAAAATTAATGTTTTGGCACCTAAGGGCTACTTTGGCAATCAAGTCCCCCGCGGGGAAATCCGCCCGGCCTAGGTAGGCCGGGAGCCCTTCCCCGGGATCCTGGGTCCCAAAGGAGCCCTAAATGTATCTAGTAGCATATACACGTACCGACTAAAAACGGATTAGCAGTACGGCTAGCTCCCATCACCCATCAGCGTCTTGTCTAGTAATAATTCGATCTGTTGCTAGTACATCTCTGCTAAGTAATCCATGGAAATGGATGCGTGCGCTTGGTTGGCCGGCGGCCTGTGTGCTAGATGGCATGAGCAGCACGTAATGCTTCTCAATACAGCGTGCTGGGGGCAACTGGTTGTTGGAGAATAATAATACCGGTGATACGTATGTACCCATGCAAGGCAAGGAATGATTTGGGAATTGGGAGTCTGATGAAGCCATAGGTAAGGACTAGGGATGCAAGTGGGTACCCAATAGTGTTTTCTGGGTCAACCACTCTAGTTCATTTCACTTTTTGGGTCAACCACTCTAGTTCATTTCACCTTCTAAATTATTTACATGGCATACCATTCTATTTCATTTTTCTAAGTTTTGGGTCGACCCAATGACCAAAAATAGATGAACTTGCATCCTAGTAAGGACCATCCATCACGACCGTGTGATGTGATTGGGGATCTCTCTCTCACCGTCCTTGCAACGGACCATGCATGCATGCATTTTGAATTATGCACGCAACATGCATGCATCGATCCACCAAGTTGTGAAACACCCATCTTGTCGATTCATAGGTTTTCGCATGACAGCGGGACCATCAGTGTGTAATCATTCCCTTAAAAAAATCCACATGTAACCGTGACGGATTAACCATATACGTACTACCCATGAGATGCGCGAGATCTCAGCTTTGGTTGATCTCTTCTCCCGACGTACTATCAGACAAAAGTCACTGTCAATAGGGGAAAATTGTGTGTATATTAAATCTGCAGTTTGACCAATATAATGGGGCGCGCGGCTCGGCTAGCTTATTCCGATCCACCGCTGATGCTGAATGATTGATCGGGGGTGATCAGTATGAACTCCCACCGACGGCTTCCATTTCCTTAGCAGGAAGGTGACCGTATTGTCGTATTGATGCTCTCCGTGTTAAGTTGAAAGCCTCATCATATCAATCACCAGCAAGGTCCAAAGGCAAATAGGCGATGCAGTTAGATTGCACTATGTATAAATAGCCATCATCCATTACCCGCGTCAGCACCTCGCACTGAACGTCTGAATCCTTCCTGTGCGCCATGTTTCCACGTGCGCCGGGCAGCGGCACACCGCACATGCATGTGCATGGCGGAAAGGAGCACGCGGGGCCCTCAAGGCCTCCTCCACTGGAGGAGTGGCCTGGACCAGGGGGATCGTCTGGAATCTAGCCACAAGCAAGCGGAGGCGAAATAGAATAGCAACCAGTCATCAAGGATTAATTTGGGACCCTGATGCCTGATGGAAAGAAAAGTCGACCCGTAACCTGACTTGGCTGCCGCATACGGTAGTGCTCGCGTACATGACCTCGACGCCTTTCCAGCCCTTCTTCATTGTTGCCGGCCTGTCCCGTTCTCGCGAGTGTCGGTTCAATTCGGGCATCGGGTATGCAGGGGACCCGGGAGCCCGCAAAGGAAGTGTGCTGCTGCTGTGGGTGCGATTGTGAACATATGGTTGCTAATGCTATAGCTTCCTCTGACCGTACCGGACATGCCCCAACCGATGCAACGGTTTGCAACCGTGCAGATTAGCTTGCGTGCCGGCGGCCACAGACTCTATCCAAAAAGCACGCACACGCGGGCACGATCGATTTAATCTCTCCCACGTACTGTACGTCCTAGCGTCTGCAGGAGCAGGACCGTGTCGGGCGAGAGAGAACACATACAAGGGCGGGAACGTACGCTGCATCATATCGTTGCACGACGCCAAACGTGTCGTACGTGCCCAGCGGCCTACCCGGCCAGCCGTCGCGCTCCGGCCACCGTCCGTCTGTTGCGAGGGTGAGGACGTACGTGGCCGGCCCGGGGTGCGCGGCCGCGTTCCCGCTGCTGTCATCAGCTACCGAATTTCTGGCCGCGCGCCTGAATTCATTGACAAAAGTTATGTTACGTAGTACGACGCTGATCGGGCCAGGCGATCGCGGCGGTGCAGTGTGGTTGGTTCGGTTGGCAGCCGTTTGCGCGTGGATTTCGCGTACGTTGTCGCTACCTGGTAGGGCTGGACAGAACTTCGAAACTCGTTAGCTCGCTCGGATCGCAGCCGGCTCGGCTTGACTCGGTGCATATTCCTAACGAGTCGAGTAAGAATTTTTGCTCATTAGTATAACGAGCGAGTTCGAGCCAGCTCGCGAGCCAAACGAGCTAGAAGGTTTAATAGACTAATAAACAAATTATTAATTAATAATAATATATATACTATATGCGTAGTTCTAGATGATGTTATGGTTATATTATATTATTATAGTATGATAGAGTAGATTTTGAAGGTATTAAGACCATATAAATACTATAATTTTTTATATTATATATATTATTATGGTAATTTTAAATTTAATTCTAGCTCGCGAGCTTAACGATCCAGCTCGTGAGCTTAATGAGCCGAGCCGAGTCAGGATTTTTGCTCGTTTCCTTAACGAGCCGAGCTGAGATGGCTCGTTTGGCTAACGAGCTAGAACGAGACGAGCCAAAACGAGCCGAGCTGTCTCGATATCCACCCCTACTAGCTAGCTTGGCTCCACGCCTCCATCTCGGCTACCTGGCGGACAAGCCGGGATGCACTCAACAGACCGAGGTGTGTCAACGCGTCGGTGGGATTTCAGACACAGCTTAGGGCAAGTACAACCGTGTAGACAATTTGCTGTCTTTTTACACAAAGAGACAGCTTAAACAGACGGCTTATACAATGGATTGTCTGTTTGGCTGTCTGCAGGGTGTTTAATTCATCATTTGACACACAAATCATGATGATCTAATACATACTTGATCTTTATAGTCATTTGATCTAGTGCATATTTGAAACAGTCTGACGAGTGAATCCCTATATATGAGTATATACTTTTTTTTAGACATATTGTATGTATACGAGTAATATACTATATTCTCCTCTCAACCTTATCTCTAACTCCCCTCAACCTTATGTATACGAGTAATATACTATATTCTCCTCTCAACCTTATCTCTAACTCCCCTCAACCTTATCTCTTCAGGCCGCACCAGCACCGCTCGCACGTTGCCCAGGGACGAGCAAGCTGCAGCAGAATCCCCATCCTCCAAGCAGCGAAGCAATCCCCATCCTCGATCTGCCGGGCCAGCCGAAGCTGACCTCGTCGTCACGCATGGAGCTCCGCCTCTGGGATGCTCCACCCAAAGTCCGAGAGGAGCGGGCAGCCGCCGGTGCCGGCGTCGAGCAGGAGCGCGGCGGCGAAGGAGTGGCGCGAGGCGGCGGCCGCGGCGAGTGCGAGGGTGAGCTCGCGAGCGTTGGAGGCCAAAGGCGGTGACCCTCGGCGGAGTCGCGCCGCACGCCGTAGCCTTCGTCTTCGAGCTCCCAGGCTTCTTCCGCTTCTGCTCGCGGGCGCCGTCGTTCCGCCCGACGCTACCGGCGCGGCGGAGCAGAGGTGCGCCACCATGGCGGAGAAGCGCTTCTGCTCGCGGGCGAGGAGGGCACGAAGTTTGGGCGCGAAACGGAATCCCCGCGACGCGCAGCGGATCCCTCGCCTCCGTCGTCTCCCCTCTACGACTCGTACAACGGCCTTCGTCTTCGTCGACTCGCCTGGGAGCACGAGCGCGAGCCGTAGTCGAACGAGACGCCGGTTGGGGAGGAAGGCGCGTCGTGCGGGGTGGTTTTCGGAAAAATCCATTGCATGTCGACGGCAGTCGACGCCCGCTGTACGTGCCCTTAGTTGCCGGGGTTTGTATGTTTCTTTTCGAGACGCGCGGGACGGGGCAGAGTTTGTCAACGGTCATGGGTGGGCAGAGTCGGGCAGGGGGACGGACGAACGAACTCCGGCCTGTGACATCAGGGATAGAGATTTCTGGAGAAGTAGAATTCATTCACACTAGTAGTACACTACTACATGCCGGATCGGCGACGCAGGTAGAAAGGTCAGAGAATGCTAGGCTGTCATCGTGGGTCCCGAGTCCCCGGTTTCGCCGTCGCCGCCGCCGCCTCCCTCGTAAGCGTCGTGCGCGCGCGTCACAGTGCTCTACTCTCGTCACTTGCCAGGGTCGTTCAGTCATCTGGCCATGAATGATCTCATCTGGGTCTGCTGCTGGCGGGCAAGGGGAAAGGAAAAGAGGAACCAAAAGGGTGGGTTTCTTTTTTTTTTGAAAGATTAGGGTGGGTTTCTTTTGAGCTCGCAAAGTTAGAACATGTCTTTTATTTCAAAAAAAAAGTTAGAACATGTCTCGCACCACCAGCGGCAGACACCACACCACCGTAGGAGGCGCTCCGCACGAGTGCCGGCCGGCGCGGCGCGCAGGACAGAGGAAATCGCGGCGCTGATCTGGGTCAACCGGTCAAGCCTCACAGGCTTTTCTCGAGCGGTCCAGTGCGTGTCGATCTGACTCATTGTGGGCCAGGCCCACGCGCGGCAACGGCATGGGATATTCCTCGGAACCTCCGCGTCCGCGCGCGCTACCAACCACGAGGCAATTTCAGCCCGGCCCAGCACGAGATTCGCGCTGGTGGCCTGGTGGGCGGGTAAGTGGGTTTGTTGTGGGCCCTATTGTGTTGCTCTTTCGGCTTAAAACCCGTGGGCTGAATCCTCACCGCCGGTTTTTCTCTCGGAAAGAGTCCATTTGACGTCCCTCACGTTTAGCCCGTCGTCCGTTTTTCGTCCTCCATGTACAAAACCAGAAATCTTTGGTCCTCCAAGTTCTAAAACCGTGCGTTTTACATCCCTCGGTGGTTTCGACGACGGTTTCGTTGACGTGGCGGCAGTTTCGCTGACGTGGCGTGCTGACATGGCATGCTTAAAATGGCTGAAACTTTGAAAAATCATATAAAATCATAAAAAAATGATAAAAAAATAAATCCATTTTTTTAGCTTCCTCATGAGCATCTTTACACAGTGGAGTCATTTATTTACATATTTTATATTATTTTCTAGTCGAAATAAAATAGGCAAGAAAAGATGCCATAGAACTTGTAAAATGCAAAGTAAATATTTGAAATATTATAAAATAGTAAATCCATCTCCTGTGTGCCTCTGGTGAGTGTGTACATCTATCAGAGTTGTTTTCTTTACATATTAGATGATTTATATGGTATAATAGGATTATATTTAGCATATGCACTCACTAGAGGGACACTGGAGTTGGATTTACTATTTTATAATATTTCAAATATTTACTATGCATTTTACAAGTTCTATGGTATCTTTTCTTGCCTATTTTATTTCGACCAAAAAATAATATAAAATATGTAAATAAATGACTCCACTGTGTAAATATGCTCATGAGAAAGCTAAAAAAACTGGATTTATCTTTTTATCTTTTTAAATTATTTTTATGATCATTTCAGCCATTTTAAGCACGCCATGTCAGAGCGCCACGTCAGCGAAACTGCCGCCACGTCAGCGAAACCGCCGTCGAAACCGCCGAGGGATGTAAAACGCACGGTTTTAGAACCTGGAGGATCAAAGATTTCTGGTTTTGTACTTGGAGGACGAAAAGCGGACGACAACTAAACGTGAGGGAAGTCAAATGGACCTTTTCCTTTTCTCTTTGGTTGCTCCCGTCCTGTTAGGGCAGTCCCAACCTGTCACACCCGGATTTACACAGAAACCCGAATGCTGCTATATGTGTGCCTAGGAAGTCCACAGAACACATACAACTAACAAATATGATAAACAGAGTATATATGCTCGAATAAAAATAGTTTTACATCAGAGTTTACCTAAAACATAACGGAAGTCTAATTCTCTCGACAAGTAGAGTCTCAAGTCCACAAGGACACCGACTGGTTGACCATAGCTCAGTAGTACGGAAGATCCTCAATAAACTCCATCTGTTACCCATCCGGGATTTTGTTGAATAATAGCAAGCGTAAGTAAATGTCTTACTTAGCAAGTATAGCACGGGTGTATGAAGGCTCAAAAAGGCTAGACACGGCTGAATTGCATTAGCACTTTTAGTTGGTCCGTTTTAACATTATCCAAGTTACTACAAGTGAATGAGAACCCAGTTGCAACCCAATTAATAAAGTATAAGTGACATTAAGCATAAATAAACATAATCTTCTAATAAAAAAGGATCCAGGCCGCTCGTGACCCTGAGCAAGGCTATCATGATAGATTTACACTCTGCAGAGGTTTCGTCCTTTACCCACCAGTCGCGTAAAAGTTCAAAGGAACTTTGCACCCAACCACGCGGAGGTGGATCAGACCTCACAAACCACACTTCCGAGGTGTGGTCGCATAAGGACACTACGAGGCTTTTCACAAGACACCCTAACAAGACAGTAGCCGCTAAGGTACAACAAGGTGGTGAGACCCTAGGCACCGAGATTGACTGATCCTTAGGGCGCAACGTGAGGGGTCAATGGCGTCCGGAGCGCGGGCTACACAAGCCAACCAATGCGCAACGTGCGGAGTTCCTACGCGAGGACTCCCAACACGGGACTGTGCCTAACGAGACATAGCCAACGAAGCGCATCCGTCCTCGGTGGAATCAAGAAACACCCCGTGCCTTGCTTCCCTTAACGCCGTCGGCCCGTCGGTAACTACTGCCAAGCTAGAGCCGTGCAAGCTACTTGTCCAAGACCTGAGCCATTATAGTTCTGACGGTGGCGACAGGCTCCTGGGTTACCGCTTTAAGAACCAGTCCTTACGGAGAGATACTAGGGCCAAGCACGAAGCACACGCCCTAGCTCCCTGATCCATGTTGTTAAAAAGCAGGTTTTATTATCAATGTTGAAGTAAACCATTAAGTCAAATTTAACAATTAAATAGAGGTGACAGTAGCTGCGCATAGCAAAGATTCTACCCATATGCACATACCCAAGGTAATCAAAGGACAGGATAATCAAAACTAGGATCAACCTTAAAGGTACATCAATTTAGACACATGCATGTATGAAATAAATGATTAAAGGGTGTGTAGGTAGCAAGGATTGTCCGTGCTATAACTTGCCTCAAATCCAGTATATACTCATAGTCTTCAGCTCTTGATTTTGAAATCTCTCGAACGGCCTTCCTCTACTCGCAACAATCATCGAGCACAAACATGCAGCTAAACAAATAAACAAGATACAACTAAGAACAATACACCAATCAGAGGGAAAGCTTTAAAAGAGCGCGCTAAGGATAGGGCTTGGTTCGATGATCACGAGAGCGCAATGATCGCTGAAAACAGAGTTACGGTTGAAGAGATACAACTATCGGAGGATTTATATTTAATGAAAGACTATGAGCGTCATTTATTTTAATTTAAATAAAACCATGTATCAATAATGAATACAAATTATATTTTAACCTTTAGCAAAGACAAAGTAAACTTAGTCATATTTTAATTATAAATGTTCAAGTACAAATTACTCCAGTTAAAATATTAATTTAAATAAAATATGTGGGAGCATCTAATCGAATAACTTTATGAACCATGTTGAACTAATAAATATTATGATAGAAACACATTTATGTTGATATTAATCAATATTAATGATTATTTATGAATGCTCGAATTGTAAGTCTAATTTGCTTTTAAATTGGAAAAGCTAGTTCAATAAACATTAATCAAGTTAAATCCAAAGCTCAATTATATTTTATTCAAAAATAAATTGAATAATTTATTAAACAACTTAACATTTAATATAAAAAGCCGAGTATGAACCTTAATTGAATTTTAGTTAGAAAACACATTGAAATAATATTTAGTTAAATTAATATTAAATAAAATTTAGAAACAAATTAGATGTCAATTAACAGTGCTAACGAGTAGTTTAAGTTGATATAAATCTAACGCAACGAGAACGGACCGAAACGGAGTTAAAACGTGGAATCTATGGATAAAACAAGGTTCAGGGACTTATACGCGAAGAAAAGGACCTATGCGCAAATACTTTTGCACTGGAGTGGATCGCAGGTTGATTTAAAGGAAATAGGAGGGCTCTTTTGAAAATGTGACGCGGTTGACCAGGTTGTTGACCGGTAAGCCTCCGGTTGACTCGGGCTGGGCGCGATCTACGATCGTAGGATCAAGATCCGACGATCCTGATTGGATCTCGGCCAGGGGGTGGGGATTCGATCGGCAGAGTGCGGCGGCGGCGCCGCCCACGCGCGCGGTGGAGGCTCACCGGAGCGGGGTGAATCTCGGGCTAGGGGACCCCATTCTCGACGCGAGTTGGACAGGGAGGACGCTGGGGACATGGTGAGTCCACGTGGCTGCTTCACGCCAGCGGAATCGCCACGGCGCAGGTCGGCGACGACGGGTGACGGGGAGAACCTCCGGCGAGACAGCAAACGACTTGCGGCTTCGAGTTGGGCTCGGTTTCGGGCGCTACGGGTGCGGGGAGCTTGCGCGGGAGGTAGAGGAGGGCGAGGGGGTCACGAGGAGGTGCTCACCATGGTGGAGGGCGGGCGCTGGTTGCCGGAGTCTTGCCCACGGCGGAAGCAGGGGCCGACGGCGGCGGCTTCTCGCGGGGAGGTCGCTCTGGCGGTGAAGAGGCGACGAGGACCGGTGGGATAGACGTGTCTCGGCATGGGGAAGGTCGTGACGGTGTCGCCTTCACCCGCCGAGCATCGGGGGCGGCGGAATCGTGGCGAGGAGGCCGGCGGCGCTCTGCTCCGAGGCGCCCTGGCCGCGGCGGCGCTGCGCGAAGAGGAGCAGAGGGGAGGGCGGCGGTGGTGATTTCGAGAAGCGGCAGGGGTCGACGGCTTATATGGGACCGAGGGTGGTTGCGGGAGAGCTCGTGCGCCGAGGTGGCACGAACGCCAAGGGGGCGGCGGCGGTGGCCTGGGCACTGTGGCGGCGGTGCGGCGGGCTCTCACACGGGAGGGCGTCGTGGGTCGCGCGCGGAGGTGGTGGACCAAGATGGGCCACGGGGTGGGAAAGCGGGGACGCGGGCGCTGGGCCCGTTCGGCTAGAGAGGCCCAAGAGCGGAGGAAGGGGGGTTGGGCTTGCGGAGAGAGTGATGGGCCGGTTCGGGACAGTGGGTTGGCTTGGGCCGCAAAGGAGAGAAGGGGAGGAGCTGGGCCGCGTGCTGGAATAAGAGAGGAGGGAGAGAAAGCGGCCAAGGGAGAGAGTTTAGGGGGCAAAACCGAACTCGCTCCCAAACAACTTTTCTAGGGCTCAAAACACCGCGATTCAAACTCGAATTTAAACTAGATTTAAATTCTAATTTGAACTGCACACAAGCAAAACTCAATGCAGCAGCATGAATGCAACATTCAAAGCAATTTATTTATATTTCGCAAATATTTTCTTTTTTATTATAAATTCCCTGTAAATTAAATAAAGCTTCGAAAATTTTAGTAAATTGAGAAAATTATTGTATTAATTGCGTTAAAGATTCACATCCCAAAATTCGAAAATTTTGGGGTGTGACACAACCCAAGACACTAGTAGTGATGTCTATAATCTCCACATCATCAGGAAACTAGTACAAGACACTACTCCTCCAACCCAAATACTACTATTCCAAACTCAAATTTAATGACACTCACCTCTCACTATGTCTTGGATAATGTGTAGAAACCATGTCTTATACAAGACCCTCTTTCTTTATTAACTCACTTAACACATCATTTTTTAGCCTATGTGGCATGTCATTTAATTCTATGGACACCATTCTAGTCATGGGTTTGGGACTGCCCTTAGCCACCCGCTCACCACTTGCTTTGTGCGTGCCTCTAGAAGCCAATCCGTCGTCATCCACCGTCTCATCTGCATAATCCCTCATCTTCATGACAATGACTGCATCTGCGTCGCGTATAGGTTGCCATTTGGCGACGTCGATCATACCATGGGATGTAAGTTTTCATTTTTTTTTGCTTAGGGCAACCTAAAACTTAGGCAAAAGACTAAATGAACTACAATGGTATACCGGATAATTAATTTAGAAAAGAAACAATAGACAAATCGATGTAATTCACCTTTAACATTCTTGAGTACAACCGCATGTTTATGAGACCATGCATGTTTATCCCACCGCTCGCTGCTCGCATGTCCTTCATTCACTTCACTACGCACTCTCCAATCTAAGTGCAGGTGCAGCAGTGAAGAAGCTCGTAGCTAAACACTGGCGCTCGGATCTCGAGACCGCCTTCCGCAGTTGCTCAATTACATGCCTCCATGATCTGAGCCTTTGACCGCACATTGTTTGTACGATTAACATACTATCATGTGAAAGCTCACCGTCGATCTCAGGACACGATCCCAGGCTTCTAGCCGACCTGCATTCTTAAATTTGCCGTCTCCAAGGCCACAGGGAAATAAAGGCCGAACAGCAGGATCGAAGGGCTTGCGGTTCGTACAATACACAAAGCGGGAATGGAAACGGGAGATCAACGCCGGTAACATTTCAGCAATTCTTAATTCTGATCGTTGAACACGTACAGTTTACTTTTACTGCTTCGAAGAAGCCCAGGTGCATGCCGTTGGTCCAGTGGACCGACACAAGCTTGTCCTATACATACAACTACTAGTAATCTAGCATATACTCAGTGGAGTAAATTACAAACAAGATTACCGTCGGTAATTCTCACTCATGGAGTGATGGGGCCGCGTTCGCCCGTTCAGTAGATGCCAAAAGAAAGCGTTCACTCTCGCATGAACAAACCCAAGGTTTTCCTACTCGTTCGCGCTCAACACAATAACACCCAGTGTCAGTGAGTAGTGACCAACTGACCATGCTGCAGGAGAGTGGAGTGGAGGGCTCACTTGCAGAGATTCCTTTCAGGGAGGAGATGGCATTAATGAAGCTTCGAAGCAGGATTGGATCGGAGTTGACCCTGGGACATAGAATTCGGAGCACTAAACAAACTATCGACTCGGATCTCGAGATCGCTCAGCAGTTGCTTACTACTCTGGGTTTTAACTGGACACTGACCGAGAGGGAGAGAAATAGAGAGGAGGAAGAGCAGCAGCAGCAGCAGCAGCAGAAGGAAGCTGCTAGGTGAAGCTCGCCGGCCGGCCGGGAAGAGCATGAAGAGCTGGGTGCAGAGCCACCTCAACGTCGGCCTCATCGTCGGCGTCCTCCTCGTGCTCCTCACCTACCTCCTCGTCTCACAGCAGGCTGCGACTACCGGCGGCACCAGAGGTAACGAACCACTCGTTTCACCTTATCACCGCCACGGTTCATCGAACTGACGGCATATTGTTCTTATGGCTTAATCTGCACTTCTGCAGTTGTCAATACGGTAGCACAATGGCTCGCGGACAAACATCTGAATCAAGGCCCCAGTGAAACAGGTTAGGACTTGCTCGTTATATATAAACCCCAAAGTGGGTGTGTGTGTGTGAGAGCCAGCAACTATGAATTTACCAACTTGCAGTCCATCAAGTGATAATTCCTTGCTTCCTGCTAATTAATCTGCAGTTGTCGCTACGCAAGCACAGCAGATCGTGGATAAACAGCTGATTCAAGCCCCCAATGAAACAGGTGAGCACGCCGTGTAATTTTTCAACTAGTATTCGAGATTAAATTTGCTCAAAATTTCACAACTTTTTTTCTCAAAAAAATTCTAAGAATCTTTTGAAAGCTGGACCGGCATGTGGGTGTTAAGTTAATAAGCGCTAGTTAGTGTGGTAAATTCAGTTAGTCATCCCTTGTTCACAAAGAAAAATGTTGAATTAACCTTTACATTTTGCTTTATCGTGCAACAGAGAAGGCAACGACGAAGGTGTTGTGCAGCACGGAGGAGCGGCTGTCCGACTACTGCGAGCTTGAAGGCGACGTCCGCATCCGAGGCAGGTCCTGGTCGGTGGACATCGTCCCCACGACCTGGTCGGAGCACCGCGCGTGGAAGATCCGGCCCTACTCCCGCCGGAGCGCCACCCACGTCGACCTCCTCAACGTGACGCAGCTGGCCGGCCCGTCCGCCGCCGCGCCGGCGTGCACGGTCACCTACGACGTCCCGGCCATCGTGTTCGCGCTCGGCGGCTACTCCGGCAACGTCTTCCACGACCACGCCGACGTGCTCCTGCCGCTCTTCTACCTCTCCCGGCAGTACGGCCGCGAGGTCCAGCTCCTCGTCATCAACCGCGTCCAGCCATGGTGGCTGGGCAAGTACCGCCTCGCCCTCCGGCGGATGTCCCGGTACGACGTCGTGAACCTCGACGGCGACACCCACGTCCGGTGCTTCCGCCGCGCCACCGTCGGGCTCCGCCTCCACAAGGACTTCGGCATCGACCCGGAGCTCGTCCCCGGCGGCCGCAGCCTCGCCATGCCCGACTTCACCGCGTTCCTCCGCGAGGCCTACGCGCTGCCGCGCGGCGCGGCGACGAGGCCGGCGCCGGGGAAGGAGACGAAGAGGCCGCGGCTGATGCTGATCCAGCGGCAGCCGCGGCGGCGGTTCGTGAACGAGGGGGAGATCGTGGCGGCGGCGGAGGCGGCGGGGTTCGAGGTGGCGGTGGCGGAGCTGAGCATCCACGCGGCGGTGGACGAGCAGGCGCGGCTGGTGAACTCGTTCGACGCAATCGTGGGGCTGCACGGGGCCGGGATGACGAACGAGGTGTTCCTGCCGCCGGGAGGGGTGCTCATCCAGGTGGTGCCGTGGGGGAAGCTGGACCTCATGGCCAGGGTGGAGTACGGCGAGCCGGCGGCGGAGATGGGGCTCAAGTACATCTGCTACAACATCACCGTGCAGGAGAGCTCGCTGCTGGAGGAGCTCGGGCCGGAGGACCCGGCGATCACCGACCCGGACTCCGTGCACCGGAGGGGATGGGCGGCGCTCTACGACGTCTACCTCACCAGGCAGGACGTCCGGCTCGACATCACCCGTTTCTCGCGAACGCTCGCGGAGGCGATGGAGCATCTCCGGCGGCAGCAGTAGGTACGTGCAGGGAAGACGAATGAAGAACGCGTCGATCGATCCGGTGAACGTCACATGGTGATGCGCGCGCTTCAGTACTACATACGTGTGTGTTACCTCATCCGATTGATCCAGTAGTTGGTTAACTATTTGGTGAACCACCGTTTGCACGGTAATCCCTAGCTTATATACACAAGTAGCTCGTGTTTTTGTCGAGCGGTGTTTTTTTTTCTTCCTGGTTACTTCGTGCTTGAGTGTTGCGCGCCTAATTGAACAAGCTAGTCAGTCTGTTCACTCGCGGGTTAGAGCGGAAACCGCTGGGTTTTCAACCCAGCCCATCGGTGAACGGGTTGACTGGGCTGGTGCGGTTTGTAAGCATGTGTTTGGTTCAGAGAGAAGGTAGGATGGGACGGTCCCGTCTCTATTTTTCGGGATGGAACCGTCCCATATCGTGTTTGGTTGAGAGGGACGAGATCATTCTAGTTTTATGTTTGGTAGGAGGGATGGAGAAGATGGGACGAATAAGATTTTTAACAGCGTTAGATGCATTGCTCGGCGGGTCCCACGTTCCATGGGAGGAGCCCACATGTCATCCTCTTGGAAATCCATCTTTCTTTTTATTTTTTTACGTTGCTTATCTTCTTCCTCGGTCCAAGCCACCGCGCCGCCCGACCCATGCCCGTCGCCTCGCCTCCGGCTGCTCCAACCCACGCCCGCGCCGCCACGCCCCGCCTCCACGCCGGCTGGCCGCGCCGCCCCGCCTCCACGCCGGCCGGCCGTGCCGCCCCGCCTCCATGCCGCCCGGCTACGCCGCCGCCCCGATCCCACGCCTCCACGCCGGCTGGTCGTCGCTCCGCCTCGCCTCCATACCCGGCCGCGCCACCGCACTGGCCGCTCCGCCTCGCCTCCATGCCCGGTTGCGCCGCCGCCCCGGTCCCGCGCCTCCACGCCGGCTGGCCGCGCCGCCCCGCCTCCACGCCGGCCGGCCGCGCCGTGCCCCACCTCCACGCCGCCTGGCCGTGCCGCCCCGCCTCCATGCCGCCCGGCTGCGCCGCCGCCCCGATCCCACGCCTCCACGCCGGTTGGTCGTCGCTCCGCCTCGTCTCCATACCCGGCCACGCCGCCGCACTGGCCGCTCCGCCTCGCCTCCATGCCCGGTTGCGCCGCCGCCCCGGTCCCGCGCCTCCACGCCGGCCGGCCGCCGGTCCGGCTCGCCTCCATGCCCGGCCGCACCGATGCCGCGCCCACGCCGACGAGCCGCGAAGCACCTGGTGAGGAGCTCGAGCTCCCCCCATGCCGGCCGCCGGTTCCTGCCTTCTCTCTCGTGCTTGCTTACTGAGGAACGGAGCTGCGACGACGTTGAAGGGGGACGAGCCCGTCCGCTCGTTTTGGAGGGACGGGGTCGTCCCGCATCTGGAGGGGATATTCCTCTTGAGGGATGACTCCATCCCCCTTGTCCCCAAGCCAAACACTTCCAATCGTCCCATCCCGTCCCGGTTCGTCCCGCGAACTGACGAACCAAACACATGCTAAGATTTGCAAGCGGAGTGGCTGAGCGGGTTGGGCTGGGCTGGTTCCACGGTCTAACTGGTTTGAATAAACAACGCCACGCATTGCAGCAGTTAATAATACGAACAAGCAATAACGATCTGGAAGCGGGGGCTGAAACAACTAGCCCAAATCTTTGCATCAGTAGACAAGGCACACATTCCAGTCACCAGCGCAACAAAGATCACTCGACACCCAAGTTCAGACCAAGCACTGCACTACTGATCTAGACAAAATCTTTGCAAATATGCTTTGGAACAGACTAGACTGCACTGCACTAGACAAAAAGTAGCACTGATTTTCAGACCAAGGACTACTGATCTGGGAACACAAGGACAGGCAGCTCGTAGATAAATCCATCAGTCTATCGCCGTGTTCAATTTGGTGCATTACATGAACCTGGAATTCAGAATTCAGGTTCAGAACTTCATGGAACCTCGAGGTAGCTTAAATGCTGCACATATACAGATAACTCATGGTTCAAACATTACAGACTAAGTTTTGAAAACATAAATAATTTTGTGCGAACTTCTTGATGTCGCGGCAGAAATATCTTCCAGCATCCCCTGAGGCTTTAGTAATCTGATCAAAAGAAAAGAAACATTAGATTCAGCAATAATACACCAGTAAGTGCTCAAAAAGCTAACAACTTTCTGTTAGCTATTGTAAGGAAATTACTATTATATGAAAATTGAAACAACCCTACCTCTTGATTATAACAACAGCAAGGAGTTCTAATCTCCGGAATTCAACTCTGCAAACTCTACAATAAGACAGCATGTAAGCCAACTAGTTATATTTATAAACATAAATCAAAATGTGTTGACAAACGAACATGATTGTTACCTTCTTCAAGTGCTTCACAATTTTTCAAATCTCTTATGATTTCTTCCAGATCCACACTCTTAGGCAATGAACGCAACCAACTTCGTGAACATATCAGCACCTCAACCATCTTGGGAGACAAAGAGCTTCGAAATGAAGAAATCACTCGACCACTTGTGCTAAAGGCCGACTCAGAAGCTACCGTAGAGACTTGAACTGCTAGGACATGTGTGCTATCCATCCGGACAAAAATGAAAACGGTACGAAACACGGGATATCAAATATGAATATGGGACGGAAACGGTTTGGACTCTATCTCGATCGTTTTGGCATTTTCCGTATTATGTCGGGATATCCCGTATACATATAAGCGATATATCCCGTTTTCAGTGATCCAAGCCCAGTAATAAGAGGTGGTCCGGTCCAACAAAATTAGGTTACCTCACTAGTCACTCCCGCCGCTCGCGGCTCGCTCCAGTGCGCCGCCCCTTTGGCCAGGCGCGGACCACCCCGTCTGACCAGCCGCGCGCTGGTCCCTCCGTCTACGTCCTGCAGCGCGCTGCCCACTCCGACGGCCGGCTCTGGTAAGCTGGAGACCGCTGCTCTGCCCAGCTGTGCACGGTCACATTTGCTGCCAGCGAGCCCTCCCGCTCAGGATTAAGGATTTGCATTGCAAGCTGCCAATATTGCTAAGTGTACGTCAAAGCTCAAAATGGATTTGGATTTACAGTGATAGCATTTTAGAATAATAGATGCCAATATAGGGAACAAGACAAAAATTGAGGAGCCAAAAGACGTAATGTCATTTTAACATTTGATTTGGTTCTACGTATCTGTGTTTCCGTTTTATTTTTCCGTATCCCGATCGTTTTCAACACGTTCCTGCTCCAATTAGTTCGCTCCCGATATCCCATTAGTTCGTATTCGTTTCCGGCTTATTCGATTTCGATTTCGTTTTCGTTTCCAGCTTGAACGTTTCCAGCTTGTTCGATTTTGATTTCGTTTTCGTATTAAAATGTGAAAGTGAAAACGGTATGGGGTTTATCCCGACCGAGTTAGACCGCTTTCAACCCTAGGTGTCACCAACCGGTATTAAATGATTTTTTTCAATGTCGGTAGTGCGCTTTAGTATCGGCTGGTGTTCCCAGCCGGTACTAAAATGCCCCTGCGGGCACTGTTTCATAGAAGTATAGAACTGGTACTAAATATCACTTTTAGTACCGGCTCTAAAACAACCGGTAAGTGTCAGCGATCAATGTGAGTTTTTTCAGTAGTGGGATGGACTATGTGGTCACATGTATAACAGGATATGCAAGCAAGTCAAATATAATAGAGTGCTGACGAGAATGAATAATGGAAAGCACCAAACGAGACCAAGAAAGAAACAGGCAGGCGCCACCAGCAGCAGCGTCGATGCGAGGCCGTAGTCAAGAAAAGAGCTAGAGCCGTGAGCGAGCGGCAGACGTCTGTCTGTATATACTTTCCAAGGAAGGAAGGACGTGAGCAACCAAGCAAGCAATAGTACTCCATTTGTGAGAGAGGTCGACCGGATTAGGCAAGGGCGGAGAGAGTGAGTGCGGTCGAAAGAAACAAACAGTGAATAATACTCTGACCGAACCGCCTGTCCTCGTCTCCCTATCCATCACACACCACGCCACAATGCGTGCAGATAACTTGTCTGCTTCTTCGCTTCTACTCCAGCCCGATCCGCTATAAAGCGCAATGCTGTGAGCCAGTGACGTGTGTGCTTCTAGACCAGAGCGCGGATTATAACTCACAAAGTACATACTCCGGCGATGGCCGGCGATGAGCTCCGGTCGCCGCTCCTCCTCCCGCCGCCGCCAACGCAGCGCCCACGACGACGGGCCAGCGCCGCGGCGGCGGCGTGGGCCGCGCTCTCCGTCGCGGCGACGCTGGCGCTCCTTCTCCTCCTGATCACCGGCGGCTTCGGCCCTCTCCCCAGCACCAGCTCCAGCACGAGCCCCAGCAGGCGCCCCCGCTCCCCGCCGCCGCCGGACCCCGTCGAGCTCACCCTCCTCACCGGCGCCGCCGACAAGGGCGCGGGTACGCCGCCTCATTGCATGCATCGTGTCCTCTCTAATTTCTTCCGATCATTATATTCTTGCATCGCGTGCCGCATTGCCGCTTGCTAAGAGGATGCGTTGGAAAGCATGGTGGTTGCAGTGTGCCTGGACGGGAGCCCGCCGGGGTACCACCTGCAGACGGGCTCCGGCGGCGGGTCGCGCAGCTGGCTGATCCATCTCCAGGGTGGAGGCTGGTGCGACACGGTACGGAGCTGCTCCAGCCGCAGGATGACTTACCTCGGTTCGTCCAAGTTCATGCAGAGACGCATCAACTTCACGGGGATTCTTAGCAACGACCCGGTACTCAACCCTGGTACGTACGTTGTCCGTTGGTCTTTTCATACATGTTTTTTTTCTTAGTATAATGCCTGCATACATAGTACATATATATGTTTGTACATATATAAATATATATCATTCGTTTATGGATTCTTGTTGTGTAGTACCTTTCACTGACCTGATCCCATTTTGTACCAGATTTCTACAGCTGGAACAGAGTGTTTGTTAGCTACTGCGACGGGGCATCGTTTGCTGGGGATTCCCAACATGAGGATGACCATGGAAATGGCACGCTCTTCTTCAGAGGTCGGCGCATCTGGGAGGCCGTCCTTGAAGAGCTCATGCAAAAAGGGCTCGCCGATTCCGAACAGGCCAGTTCATTTAACCACATACTGATTCCATTTTTTTAATGCATTGATTCCATTTTCATACAAGTAGAAGTAGTTCAAATCGTCTCGTCCTTGATGAACTCGACTCGGCTGAAGTGATCTATCCGTTGCCTTGCAGGCCTTGCTTACGGGTTGCTCTGCTGGTGGTCTGGCTACGCTGCTCCACTGCAATGATTTTCGTGCACGGTTTCCTCAGGAGGTTTCAGTGAAATGCCTCCCCGATGCCGGATTCTTTCTTGATGCGTAAGTCTATCATCCATCCACACTGTGATTGTGTTCATTGATTTACTCCTACTCCAACTCTTGTACTGCGTGCGTGCAGAAAGGATGTGTCGGGGCAAAGGACCATGAGGTCTGTTTACAATGGAGTCGTTCACCTTCAGGTTAGCGCCTCTGTCATCGTCTCGTCGATATCAGTGACACATGACATGGTTCCAACTTTAAGATCATGTGTAACTCGAGAAAGAAGAGTTCTATCTATGTGCTAACGACGTTCTACCGGCTATCTTCGTCTTCTTCCTCCAGAATGTTACTCAAGTTCTGCCCATGGACTGCCTCCTCGCAAACAAGGATCCGACAGAGGTATGCTATATTACTCTGTAAATCGGTCTGCTTGCTTGGTAAGCTCGTATATTCATCAGTAATGTTGCTCACTTGCTTCCACATGCCATCTAGTGCTTCTTTCCTGCGGAGATTATCAAGAGCATCAGAACGCCCACGTTCATCCTAAACTCTGCTTACGACTCTTGGCAGGTAAAGTAATTCTATTATTTCAAATTTATTTTCAGTTCCTACCTCAAAGGTAGACAAGAGCAACAAAGAATCCTGACTGCTACCATGCTTGCATCGGTTTGACCACGCGCAGGTACAGAATGTTATTGCGCCGGATAGATCCTCTCCTGACGAGTCATGGCGCCGCTGCAGAGCTGACGTTCGCAGCTGCAACTCCTCACAGATACAAGTCCTCAATGGTTGGCTTGTGATCGATCTGTTTCCTTTTGTTTTCCTCTCCCACTCCAGCGGATCTTGTCAGCTGGTAGCTATTCTTGATTTCTGAACTGAAGCAGCACCAAATTTGTTTCAATCTGTCCGTTTGTTTGTAGAATTTAGAAAGGGAATGGTGGACGGCGTCAAGGCTGTAGAGGACAACATGAACTGCAGCTGGTTCATCGATTCATGCTTCACCCACTGTCAGGCATGGTTCGACAACTCCCAGTGGAACCCACCAGTCACCCCAATGCTTGGAAACAAGGTGATGTTGAGTAACTCAAGTGAAGTATATTTCAATGTAAAAATGATGCTCTTCTTGCCATTGCTCGTGGATTACTTGGGTTGAGGTTGACACGTCTTGGTTTTCTTGGAGCAGACACTAGTGGAGGCTGTTGGGGATTGGTACTTCGGCAGGAGGGAAAGCCAGGTAGTGAGAGAGATTGGCTGCGAGTATCCATGCAGGCCCACATGCAACAGCAACCAGTTGCCAACTTAGTTTACCCCTAATAATGGTACAAATCATATTCTTGTAGCGGAACGAAAAATAAATGGGAATATGATGTATATAGCACATGACTCAGTTTCCGCGATAATAAGCTTAACCTTATCAACATGATTTGTCATGACGGTATGCAAAACTCGATTTACACGGCAGCAAACTTTGGAGGTATTATCTTTCTTACTTTTACCAACTAAGACTCTTTTCTTCCTTCCTTGATATTCCACATGACACACGCTAAAAAACAATTTTGTAGACTTTAATCATCATTAATAATAATAGTAATTGTATCCATCATTTTTTTAAAAACAATATCTACCTATGTTATCATAAAAATAGTCTAAAGTAATACCTAAATCTGTATATAAATTACACACATCTATCGTTATAAAAAACTAGAGCAACCGCTTAATTTTCGTCAAAAACTACCATCTATTTACTTATAAAAATAACTTAAAATAACTCCTAAATTAGCATCTAAATTATCTATTTGATATCATTATTAAAAATAATATAAAGTAGTCTCTCAATTTGTATCTAAATTACCTACATCAGTCATTGTAAAAATAATATCCTAAAATACACAATTCTTCTATCGCTAGGTGAAACAATAAGAATACAAGCATATGTTGATGAAGTAAATAGAGTTCGGCCAAATTATATAATTTAAGTTTTTGGACCTAAACAAATAATTAGTATGATTTATAGCTATACAACTATCAAGTTGATGAATAGGCAGCACAAACAATAGAAAATATGAGTTTAAAGTACTGTATTTACAATAAAGTATATATATATATATATATAAGTGTAATAATATAATAAGGGCTCACGGGTCATTGGAGATGTGATTACCAGCAAGGCTATTGTGTCATCTTTAGTGCTTTGGAGTAGACCTGTGGATGCAGCGGTGACTCCCGTGTAGTGAAGTTCTACGCTCGGCACGTGGAGATTGCTCACCTTCGCACGGTCTGCCTCAAAGGCAGCCTCATTAGTGTAGCCACTCATAGTGGAGGTTTCATAGCCATTTCATTCTCATTAAATGAGTTACCACGTAGACAACAATGATGACATGATAAGGAATTTGTAAGGAGAGAAAAGATATGGGTTTAATCTAGCCAAAACTAGGTATGCATTGTTTCCAAGACTTTGAAATATGTTGAAACTAGCAACAGGGTTCCATTTCATTCTACTTTGTGTCCAATCACATGCATCGTAATTAAATGCGATGGCATGTATATAAAATCGTGAAATAAAACTATGCATTTTAGTCTCTATTTTATTCATCGACTCAAACTTCTTTGGATAACGTGTCACTTTTGGAAATATGAAATGAAACTCCCTAAATAACCTTAGAACTAACCTTTAAAGTAAAAACCTTGTGTCAATTTAACATATCTAGAACCCATTGGCCACACCAATATGCTAGCTAGGGAATTAGTAAATATCTATAATTTTCTATCTCACCAAGCGTGAAGATGACAAGGGCTGCCTTCCTCTATATATAAGATCCCAGGGAAGAGAGGACTCAAGCTCACTCGAATGGTTGAACTCCACACGGTTAGATATGTATTTATAAGCATGAGTAGGCTGTACTCATTCATAGACACAAACACATATTTTATAACATGTATACTAATATATAAAATATGAAAAAACATGATTATTATATGACTTGAAATCATGATCTTTTTTCTATAATCACACTTATCTAACCATCTCAATTCACGTACATATAATCTTGCATAAAGTTGCATATGGGTTCTTTTGGCCATTATTATATAAAAATATAATGTAATTTGTTGACATTTTTAATATTTTGTCAAAAAAACATATTTATGTGGTTATGTATAAATGCATAACGAAACACTAACTGTTGTTTTCGTCATAAATAATTTCAACAGCTCGAGGCTTAGTAAGTATTTTATAAACCTTTTCAAGATTTTTTTTAATTATTAGAGTACAATTCTCGATGTATTTTTCTCATAACCGACCAATGCAAACTTAATGAAGTTGCAAGATATACCATTGTAATTCTTGCTCATTGGATGATAATTTTGCAAAAAAAAAGAGCTGGTCATAGGCATATAAGCTTCTGAAATTAAAATATAGTAATCAACAATATTAACTGCAAAATAAATGTGTGTACATCTTGGTTTTGCAAATTTATATAATAATTAACAATATTGAAAATATGGTTTTTTTTGTTCCCATAAGGCATTGGTCTTCGAATCTCAGTGCACCCAACACGACATGTCGTGGTAGTTTGCCACTTTAACATAGTTGCACACTTTAGCGAGAAAACGTGTTGAATCAGTAAACATAGTTGAATGAGAGACTAATATTATGTTTGTTGTCTAGTTTATTTTTTTATGATCCAAGAACAAATAAGTTGAGATAACTAGAAACTTAGAGTGTGTAGTTGACTATGTGTAAAAAGGCATCGAGTGCCTTAGATTATTCACAATAGGAAGTCACTACTATCATGACATCCACTTTCTAAATCACAATAAAAAGCAACGAGAGTGGACATGTTCTTTTTCATGCCATACTTTTTAGTGGATTGAATGATAAGTTCTATGAATGTTCTTTAGAACATTGGATCATTCGAACTGAACATCGTTTATTGTGAAAAAAAATAAACTCGCATGGTAAGATTTAAACCTCTCCCGACTTACATCCATAGTGCTCATAAATTTTTTTGAGAAAAATATTTGCACATAAACATATAGTAAACTAGTCCATCAACTGTTATGTGCTCCTCCATGGGCATGTGTTTGACATGTGTTTAATCAAACTCTTAGCTTGAGCTATATTTCTAATATGGAAAAAAGTATTACTTCATCGTCTATTATATACATGTATACATGGTTCATAGGAAATCACACATCATACATGAATACTTTAAGCTAGTAGTATGTTCTATATTAAAAGAGGAAGAAATAATCATCTTAGAATCATATAATATTTTCTTTAGAATATTTTTATAATAACAAATATCGATAATGTTGTTGTATATTTTGAGATTATTTTGGGCTATTTTAATACAAGCGTATGTGGGTACTTTAGAAGAAATTTAGGGGGTTACTTTAGATTATCGATGTGTTGGTATAGGTGGATAATTTATATGAAGATTATGGGTTAATTTAGATTATTTTTATAATGATGGTAGAGGTAAGTAATTTAGATATAAATTAGAGATTTTTTAATGACAAATTTAATTAATTAATTAATTTAGATGCATGTTGAGGGGTTTCTTTATATTATTCATAATAATGATACGAATGGTAACTTAAATATAATTTTTTAGAGGTTACTTTTGATTATTCTTTTTATAGCATAGGTGGGTTATTTAGATTAAGATTAGGATGTTACTTTAGATTATGTTTTTATAGTGGATGAGGTGGGTAATTTATATAGATTTACAGTTACTTTAGACTATTTTCATGATGCTAAACGTGGTTATTTTCTAAAATAATATAATACATCCAATGGTTATTACTATTAATGACCAGATTGATGGACGGATATTACTAATTTAGTATTTATCTTTTATCCAATGTGTCCAGCGAGAATTAACGTGTAGACTCCCAAAAACTAACTAATTATTTTAGAACATTTGAAAAAATACTAAAAAAGATGAACGTGTGTACACTGTGAAAGGATAAATCTCGTTGAAGTCCACGTTACCTAGCCAACGAGTACTAGCTAGGCTACTTAACTAGGTAAGAGTAGTTAAGTACCCCACGAGATTAGCCTCGAAGGCAGCATAGATTAATGCAAGATTGCAAGGTAGTAATGTGCAACACAAGCCAGCTTCAGAAGCAACTTGCCAGCAGTTGCTCAGATAGGAGCACAGTGGCAAGCGGCAGCGGCGACGGCGGCAGAAAGAAGTATTGCCATGGGCAGCAGCGAGGTGAAGGCGGGGAAGAGCCAGAAGGGCTCGGCGCAGAGGCAACTCAACGCCGGCTTTGTCGTCGCAGGTCTACTCATGCTCCTCATCTATCTCGTCGCTCAGCATTTCGCGGTCAACGTCCCCCATGGTATGAATCTTCATTTCACCTCACCATGCTCATGGTTCCAAGCATATATATGCTTATAGTATGCTGATTTAACTGGTATTCTCACCTGAAAGGTGGTTTATGATTTGATCGGATCTTTCAAGGAAAAAACAGAGTGCTAGATCTTACAGTTTTAAGTATTTGTGCCAATGAGCCGAGCTATATATGATACACTGTACGAGCATTTCTCATCCCAATAGCTGTGTCTCTTTTACAGCAGTTCGGTAACCAGCGTGGATGAACAAATATGCTTATTTCCAGCATATAGTCGATGAGCTGATGATCTTATCCTGTTTAGTTTTCTTGCTTAATTTGCAGTTGTAATTACGGAGGCACAAGAGATCATGGACAATGTCAAAGTTCCCGGTGAAACAGGTAAGAATTAATGGATGAAGCTAACTCATAGTAAAATGGAAATGAGAATGATAAATTCGTAGGATCGAAGTCAACATGTTGGAAAGAGTGAACCCTGTCTCCGATGCTTCCTGATATTATATTTGATTACCAGTCATCTGATCTTGATCGTGGCTAAATAATTAACTGGCAGAATTTGAGAGTCTGATCTGGTGACTGTTTTAACCGGCAGAATTTGAGATCAAATATTTGAGAGAATTTTGCTCACAATGCTGGTGACTGGCATCAATGAAGCTAAGCTAATACATCATGGTGAATCTTTTCCTTGGCGTGTGCAGGAGCAGTAGAGAATGGCAAGGTGGTGTGCAACATGGAGGGCCGCTCCGACACCTGCGAGGTCGACGGCGACGTCCGCACCAACGGCACGGCCCTGTCGGTGACCCTCGTCCCGGCGGCCTGGTCGTCGGAGCGCCGCCGCGAGTGGATGATCCGGCCGTACTCGCGGCGGTTCGCCAGCCTCAAGAAGGCCACCGTAACGCAGCTGCCGGACCCGGCCGCCGCGCCGCCGTGCACGGTGACCCACCACACGCCGGCCGTCCTGTTCGCCGTCGGCGGGTACGCCGGCAACTACTGGCACGACTACGCCGACATCCTGGTGCCCCTGTTCGTGGCGTCGCGGCGGTACGCCGGCGAGGTCACGTTCCTGATCAGCAACATCCAGTTCCAGCCGCGGTGGCTGGCCAAGTACGGGGCCTTCCTCCGGGGGCTCTCCAGGTACGAGTACGTCGACATGGACGCCGACAAGCAGGTCCGGTGCTTCCCGCACGTCACGGTGGGGCTCCGCCTCGACAAGGAGTTCAGCATCGTGCCGGAGCTGGTGCCGGGGCCCCGCCGCCTCGCCATGCCCGACTTCACCGCGTTCCTCCGCGAGACCTACGCGCTCCCGCGCGGCGCGGCGGCGGCTGCGGGGACGAAGAGGAGGCCGCGGCTGATGCTGATGCACCGGGGCCACTACCGGCGGATCCTGAACGAGCCGGAGGTGGCGCGGGCGGCGGAGGCGGCGGGGTTCGAGGTGTCGGTGGCGGAGCTCCGCGGCGACGCGGCGGAGGCGGAGCAGGCGCGGGCGGTGAACTCGTTCGACGCGGTGGTGGGGCTGCACGGCGCCGGGCTGACGAACGCGGTGTTCCTGCCGCCGGGAGGGGTGCTGATCCAGGTGGTGCCGTACGGGAAGATGGAGCACATCGCGAGGGCGGAGTTCGGGGAACCCGTGGCGGACATGGGGCTCCGGTACCTCGAGTACAGCGTGAGCGCGGAGGAGAGCTCGCTGATGGAGACGCTGGGGCCGGAGCACCCGGCGGTGAAGGACCCCGACTCCGTCCACCGGAGCGGGTGGAGCCAGGTCTTCGAGCTCTACCTCGCCAAGCAGAACGTCCGGATCAACACCACACGGTTCGCGCCGACGCTCCAGCAGGCGCTCGACCACCTGCTGCGCCAGCAGCAGTAGGGGAGGCCATTATTGGTGTTTTTGGATATAGTTTAGCTTATGATGAATGATGTGATTCGTTACTTGGTACTACCGTTACAGTGGCAAGCTTCAATTGGTCACTTGTACAAGTATAAGTTCACATTTGTCTCACGACGATGATTTTTGCGAATGTCAGCGGAGGGTTAAGTGGCATATAAAGAGGAGGAGTAGTTCACAGTTTTCTCCGGTTGGCAATAGAAATTAGGAATTCCATAGCCGCCCGCCCTTGGGAGTTTTCCCACTTGCCCATGTCGAAAGCAACAACAAGGCCAAGGCCCAACTAGATAAAGAAGTTGGGCCGCTAAACCCGACACAACTTCACCGCGGATGCACTTACGGCCACACCGGCCTGCTCCTGCTCCAATGCAGCGCGCCGCAGCGCCGCTGGTGATGAGCCTCGCCGGCCGGGCACCGCCGACGCAGGGCAAGGCGGCGGCGGGAGACACCGGGGCCGCGCGCCCATACATGTAATTAGTACCACATCGCCGGCGCAGGTGGGATTAAGGTCAGATATAGGGCGCGATCTGGAGACGTCTACCACCGCGCGGCAAGCACGGTGTAGCACATCATCTCATGCTTGTATTCGATCTGACGGACTCCGAGTCCAACCAAGCAAGGTACAGCGCTATGCTCCGATTGCATGCCTCGTGAAGCTTGAATTGTTGTGAGATACTAACCTGACCAAACAGCCGTGCGGAAAGCACGGGACTAGCAAACCCCACACGGTTATACAGAGATCATTCCGCGCTGGATTCTCCAAGCATAGGGAACGGCGGGGGCGCCATCCTGCTACCGGTATGTTACAGAGAGAGCTCTTTACCCCATCAACTGATGGTTGTGTGGTGTGGTTATGCTAACCGATGAACAGGCATATTTCATTGCAGGTGGGCAGCCTTTTTTGCTGGTGCTAATATTTTTTTTATATACTCATATAAACCACAGCACAGTTGGTTGCTGCTTGTTCACAATTTTTTGGACTATTCATTTCCTAGAGTGACAGCAGCGTTTGATGTTAAAATTGGTTACTTGGTTTCACTGTTTGTCACCGTCTTCCTGCCCCCTCCTACGTTGGTAAATTGCAAAAACTCACATGGATCTGATTTATGCTATGTCACACCCGATTTTCGAGGGAAAACCAAGTGCATCTCATATGTGCGCCAGGATCATGTTTACACACATATGATAGACAAAAGAGTGTAATATCAAAACATAGTATTCTAAAGTACAAGGGATTTATTATAATATTCATATTACACTCTCGAGAGACACGAAGGTCTTTATCGTAGAACAAGCGATAGCTAAACGAGGTGTCTTCAACTTCCATCTTCCACAGACATCTTGACTGGGGGAAGCGCAAGCCTCAGAACTCGTCATAGTCGCTGTAGTATTCTTCTTCATTTCCTTCTTCTGAATCAGCAATGGCAAGTGTGAGTACACCTAACTAGGTACTCAGCAAGCGGGGTGAAAATGCAAGGCCATAAGGATAGGCTATGGTTCACAGCAGTGAGTTTTTTAGAGTTGATCAAGTTTTATTATCAATTTCCTATTTACTAGATGTAAGTTTGTACCAACCCACTTAAGGCTTTAAAAGAACACCTTATTCCAAAACCCACGAGTAAAACCACGATTTAGATTCCATCTTTAAGTTTAATTATCATGTGAGGGTCCAAGCCGCTCTTGACCGTGAGCACGGCTGATCGATCAGTTTTCACTCTGCAGAGGTTGTACACTTTCACCATAGCTCGTGTTCCCCATGTTGCCCGGGTTAGCTAGGCCCTTAAACACTTCCAAGGTGAGTGGCTAGGGGTCCACTTCGAAGCCTTTACAAAGGTATGCAAAAGTCCAACAACCCGCAAGAGTTACAGCTAGGGCGGACCACAACCCTCCCTAGTGGTCAGCACCTTAGCAAAGGCTGCTACCCCAAGAGGACCGAGCTGTACCCCTGCAACCCCAAACCCCCTCTGCTCCTTTCGGATAAGGCCATCAGTACGATCACACCCCTAATTAATCGGCTAAGGTCAGAGCCCATTTTGACACCATGGTTGCACTGTTTTCTTGGGTGGTTCTCCATGTTTCGATTAAAGAATTGTTCTCTTGCATTAACCATCATTAACCATCAAATTAAGTTGCCATGATATAATCAATATTTTATAAAGATCCAAATTTTATCATTCCCAAAGTATAGCAACGCTAAGCATAACTAACCCAAAACTTTATTTAAATCGGGGTTGTTTACAAGGAGTCATGGATGAAAGACTAGGTAAATCCTTAAAAAGGTATTCCCATCATATTAATGCAATTAAAGTAAATTTTAGTTGTCATGCAATTGTTTAGGATAAAAAGAATATGCGGGGAGGGCCACTTGCCGTTAACTTGCGTTGATCCGGACTCTAGCTTCTCGAAGTCTCGTGTCGATCGCCTTCTAATCGCAACAAGCACCATCCAAGAGAACAAACAACTATAAGAAAGCAATACACCAAGCATTATGAAATATTTTATAAAGCACCTATGCAAAGGAACTAAGCGACTGAGGATCTAAACTTGATTATAGATGGATCACAAGGGTTAGCAGAATATTATGAGGCACAAAGATTGGAGAAATTAAATTGGATAAATGTCAGGTGTTAGAATCACCGTGTTACGTTGCTGAACGAACATCCATGGAATTATAGAATTGTTATTGTTCAAGGAAAAAGGGTGTAAGTCATTAGCTTGCGGACATAAGAAAACACTAGTTTAATTATTCTGTTTGGTTGGTCTTGATAGGAAAAGTCTTTCTGCAGGCAAAACAAATGCACACATGCATGCCATCAGCTGTATGGTACCGCTCGACTTGCATGCTGCAGTGCTGCACTACAGCTGTAATTTTTGCCCAAAGAGCTTGCCGGCGAGTGATGAAACTACTAGCATAGGGACAGATGATCATACAGGGATTACTTCTCACCTGTGTGGTAAATAAGTTGTTAGCACAGTGATGTGGCTGATGGTAAATGAATAGCACGAGGCCGGAGAACTGTTGCACAGTGAATTGTGGTGATAATCGTCTTGTCGACGTTGAGGCCTAGAGCGATCAGGGATCCTTCTCGTGCTCCTGTACCACGGACAGAGTGGAGAGATCAATAAGAGAGAGATCAGGATAGCATCTTGATGAAGAACAATAGCTTTTACTGAAACCGAGATGACGAGGGCAGCGAGAGCTTCACGTCCACTGGTTGTGACCGAGGGTGAGGCGTGTAGCGGTTCTCTGGCAAGGTGTAGGAGCTGCAGATGACAAGGCAGAGCCCTTTTATAGCTCTGACGAGGAGGGTATTGAAGGGTCAGACTAGCAATGGTGGAGCTTGGCTAGCTTTTCATATTTCTGATCGTGGGAATTGAAGGACGAGATAATGCTTGACTCCATTTTTCCTCGTAGTTGACTATTGGTGCCAACAGACTTGATGACATGGCCATTAGCATAACTCTAGCAGCTGTTAGCGTTGGCTACCAAGAGTGGAATTGAAGACGTCAGCATGGAGAAGATTAGGAGGTAAGAATGCATGCAGATTGTGTGTGTGTGCGCGCGCGCGAGAGAGAGAAACTCAATGGTCCAGGCTTGATTACCATAACGTGAAAGCCTATTGGATTGCTTGCTGTAGTTACCGTACATAATAAAGGCTTTAGGAATAGAGTATGGTGCTGATGATGCATGCAGCGTATATGAGTATATGAGAATTGAACTAGATCGAGCTTCGAGGGGACGCTTCTCACCTTTGCACAACGATCAACAGGGGCATGAGTTTTGCCGGCAATGAACCCAAAGAAAATGACGGTGATGATCCGAGACTGTATGTGCAGCGCATGTTCTTCCTTGACGATCCTGTGATGCAGACCAGTATAAGATAGATAGATATATGAGAAGAGGTCTTGTTGAGGGAATAAAACAAAGCTGAGAGAATAGGTACAGTGTAGCGACTTTCACTGCAGCAGAAGGCAGGCAACGACGGCTTCTTCACGGAGGTTCATGGTGATATTGCGGAGATGTTTATTGGAAGAACGATGAAGTGGAAGCAAAGCAGACAAATGGGATCAGGAAGGCAAGAGAATCTCATTTATATAGGCAAGAGCAGGTAAATGGAGGGACATGGCTGGCTGGCGTACGTAGTGCCCCTGGTGGAGCACTAGAGCTAATGCCACTAGATGTAGCAGTTTCTTCTCCCGTGTAAAAATTAATGCAGATTGGAGTGGGCAATCAGTTTTGATGATTAGTGGGTGGAAGCAGAGTTTTATTAGGCAGTGGTGGAAACTCTCTTGGGCAGTCATGGTGTACGGTAGAGGAACAGTTTCTATGGGAAGACAACAATGTGACATTCCAACGCTACTGGCCTTTGGCCATGCGGTTAATAAAAAGGAAGAGAGAGATGATAAGGCCTGATTAGTAGTATAAAGAATATGTCAAGGCCCTTTTAGTTTCTTGTGTAGCTACGTGCATGGTAAAACAACAAGGAAAGATAAATAAAGAGAGAGGAGACGAACGAGCTTCAGCCTGAATCGCACCATATGGATGAGAGAGGAGAGAGAGAGATTACAAGAATTTTGGGTCTGACAAGAAATTGAGAGCTTGATTAGGATTTAGAAATTAGATTGGATTAAACTGAAGTATACTCGTGTTTTAAAATTAAATTCATTTTTCAAATAAAACACAATGCAAGTCAGCATGAATGCATCAATTCACTTGTAATGCTATAAAATTATTTAAATGATGTTTAAATACTTTTAGGCTCAATTTAATTGATAATTTAATTAAGCCCTTAGGAAATCTAAATCTAATCATGTTGCTATGATTTATTTGTGATGGAGTTTTTAGGGTGTTACATGCTAGTACATTTTCCAAATACCTCTTATGCCTACTGACCATCTGACACAGTTGTCTTTTTTAAAATTAATATTATTTAATTCAAAATGACAAATTAATTCCTCTGATTTGTGAAATTACATAAATGTGGTACTATCGTCTGCTGGGTAGACGAAAATAGAGATTTCGTCTACCCAGGAGACGAAATTTATGATTTCATCTATTAATAGGACGAAATCAAATTTTCGTCTATTGGGAGGACGAAATTACCCAAATTTAGTCCGTCGATTAGACGAAATCAAATTCGTCCAATCAGCTATGCATGACGAAAATGGCCCACGCATGACAAAATCTATTTTCGTCAACGAAAATAGATTTCGTCTAACGGGTAGACGAAATTTGACGAAAACAGATTCCGTCTGTTGAGTGGACGAAATTTAGGTCCTTAGGTTAAAATAAATACAAAGTGTGCAACAAACATTTAAGTACTATATATTGATGAATTGACATATTTGTACTCGAAGCAAGATACAAAGTCGTGAGAAACAAATAATTCCCGGCTTTAGATTGCATAGCTGCGTAGCATCGAATGAAATACATCACAAAGAGGATGGTAAACCATTGACCTCTTACCTAAACATTCTATTACAAGTTGCATTGGCATGTGCGATATTTTGCCAAGAGCATGTGTCGTTGCTAAACCTAACATGCCCTAGGGAAATGTAAATCGCCGGGATACAATAAGAATCGTTGGTGCCCTAGTACAACTGGTTCTGTGAGAACTGGGATGGACCAGCTCCAGCAGAGGAAGGTGGGGATGGAGGATCATCCTTCCTGGGGTGGTAAGGGCACTTGCACCAAGGATCCGGACATTTGGGGTCGTCTATGAGGCTGACGACCCAAGGATTTGCGTCAGCGTCGGCTTCAAGGCTCTCCACCCTTTGTTCTTGCACTGTAGGTAGTGGATGTATTCTTGGGTGTGTTCGTGAATGCGAGGATCCACCCACTTCGCGTAGCGACAGTTTCCTTCATCAAAGTAAGATTGGTAAATGAGTTAGATACTTAGATATGTGGGTGACCAAAAGAAGTAATGAAACAAGCAAAGTAACAATATAACTCGCGTGACCATAAGGGCATCTGAAAAATTGGCGTCCACCGTCACCATAGTCATCGTACATCTGCACAAGGCATGGCTCGCCATGGAGGCAGTTTGGCCACTCATCCTTCCGGCCATCATAAGGCCTAAGATACTGTGGAGGACGGAAGGAAGCCATTACTTCCACAGGGAAGTCGTCGATGGGTGCAAGGTACTTAGACGGGCCAAACGTACCTGGCCATGTGATTGTAGGAAGAGTCATAGAGCCTCCTTGTCCCCTCCCCCTCCCACAGCCTCTCCCTCCCGCTGCGACCACTGTTTTTACTGAATAGTACAATGGATTCAAACTCCGGATATATAAACACTTAACCGTATCTGAATAAACATCTGCATCCATTTGAAACCAGGCTACAAGCCAATCAATCAGATCTCTAATATTTCCTTCCTCTGGGATTGGATGCAAAAGACTAGTGAAGGCGAATGGACTAAGATCAACCCCGGTTGGACCATAAACGATTTCTCGATTCCCATAATATATCCTAAGTTCATTTGAATTCGACATTTAGGCCGCCTCACAAATCAATAACCTAAAACATTAAATTCCATACAGAAAACGTCCGCTCATTAGACGAAAACGTAGAAATCATCTACCCAACTTTTTCGTCTGTCCAGTAGACGAAAACCTTAATTTCGTCCAACCAATAGACGACGGTATCACATTTCTGTAATTTCGTAAATTCGAGGAATTAATTTGTAATTTTGAATTAAAATAATATTAATTAAAAAAACAACTTTATGGTAATTCCGTTTTGTCCTTACAATGCAAGCTCATCAAAGAGGAGTTTGACACATTCATCATCGAGACCTTTTCTTGATTTTGATAACATGCCTACTATGAGCTGTAGCTACGGCATCTCTAGCACGTCCTCGTGGTATATGGGGTTGGGTCGGGCGACACTACATGTGAAACACTAGGCCGTGTTTCTTTGGGTTGGCAAACTTTTGCCTGCCCATTTGACCAATAATTTAGGATATTAAATAAAGTCAGTTTACAAAACTATCTTCACAACATTAGACTATTTCGCGAGACCTATCTAATGAGGCCTTTGACCGCACTTTTAGAGGATGGTTATTGTAGCACTACTATAGCAAAACATGGACTAATTAGGCCCATTAGATTCGTCGCGCAAAATTACACTCATGCCTAAAAGGGTTTTGCAAATAAACTTTATTTAATACTTCATACATGCAAGATTCCCTTTGGCAATTTTTTACCGGGAGGGAAAGAAACACGGCCCGTGCATGTACATCAGCTAATCAGTATGGACACAAGGGTATCTAAAAGCTCTCAAGTCTTGCAGATGTTAGAACATAAGAAAGCGATATGTGTACGGGGTTGGGTCGCTGAAAAAAATTGAATACGTTCAGATGAGGACTCAATCTGTTTTTTTATGAATATGAAACCACGGAGGTAGCGTGGACGCGGCTCGCGCTCGAGTCGGAGTCGGAGACGGAGGTTGGGGATGACACGGGGGGCCACATGACAGTGGCTCAAGGAGAGGGGGCGACAACTGCATTATTGGGCCGGCGGTGGAGTGAGACGGGCTCAGAGAGAGATGGGCCGCGGAGAGTAGACGGGCCGGTGGGGAAATATTGGGCCAGAGGATGGGAGCTGGGCCGGCTAAAAGGGAAAGGAGGAGCGAAAAAGCCAGATCAAGGAGAAGTTTAGGGAGCAAATGCGAACTCGAACAGGAAGAACTATTCTAAGAGTCAAACAAATACAAATTAAATTCAAATTTAAACATAATTTTTTAATTTAAATACCACCTCATATGTGTACAAAATTAAATACCGAACACTTTAACAAATGAAGGTGTAGCTCAGCTGGACCCACCATAATCTTGTCTGTTTTCTTTTGAAAATTTATGACGTTCAACAGTTTTGCTTAATGACAAAACAAAAATCGTTACGATTTTGGCTTTTCAATAGTTTGTAACGATTCTTAATTACTCTTAATGATGAATACCGCAATTTTTGTCGCTAAATTGCACTGCATGATATAGAACGTCACAAAACCAAACATGATAACGACGAATAAGTCGAACGTCATCGGGTATTCGTCACAAAAGGCCAATTTTCTTGTAACGAGTCATTTACTCAAGGAGCACCCCACTACAAAGCATGCAAGCTACCACCTCATACGTCATGTCATCATCCACTAGACCATCAATTTATGTCTCTCACCGATTTTCTTTGCGAGTATCACGCTACAAAATTCCCACATCAGATATATATAAAAGATCAATCATTTAACAATTATTCTCTGTCAACGAAATGAATATATTAGTGTCGCTTGCAAAAGAATATCACCATACAATCATCTTATTTTCTATTTTGAAATTTCATCTTAAATTCTACAAGTCATGGTTCGATTTCTCTCGACCCTCAGCGCGCCACGTCATCCGCTTACGTCACTACAACAAATATGGGGTTTTATAACGTTTCATTTATGTCATAGAAAGTATAAATTATGTCATCTTTTGCAATTTATGACATTCGCGTGACGAAAATGCGTTCGTCGCCTATACCCCGTAATAAAAGGTATTCAATGACGTTTATGTATTTTTTTCATCATAAATTTTATGACGATTTTTATGTCGTCACTAGATTATGACGCTCGAATTCCGTCACTGTTAAGCTCTGAAAACGTCATAGATTAGCATTGAGCCCGCATAGCCCAGCCCAAGCCCAGCGTTTGTGACGAAAATAAACATATGAAAATGTCATAGATTAGCATTGAGCCTGCGTAGCCCAGCCCAGGCCCAAACGTTTGTGACGAAAATAAATGTATGAAAACATCATAGATTAACATTGAGCCCGCATAGCCCAGCCCATTTTACCAGCCCATGTGGCCCAAAAGATTCTATGAACATAATGTTCAAATTCAGCAATAATTTCTGGTAGTACCATTGTGAAACAATAATTTCCGGTTGGCGCGGCAATGCAGAGGGCGCCGCTCGCGCGGCTCGATCACCGCCGGACACGGGACACACGTAACTACCGCGACACGTATTATTAGTCCCACATCGGCCGCGGAGGTGCGGTTACTGTCAGATATAAGACGCGATTCGGAGACGTGTACCACCGCGCGGCAAGCACGGTTGTAGCACATCGCATACATATGAATTCTGAATTGTTTCTGAATCCAGCCAAACAGGTACGCAGCAACCCATCGGGTGTCTCCATTTGACTTAATTTGTTGGCCCAATACAGGCGGTGCGGCAAGCAGCGCTAGCAAAAATACATGATATATAGCTTGATATAGCTTCAAATTCATCAGACTTTAAGATACTAACTTTAGTAATAGCCGTGCGGCAAGCACGGGTCTAGCAACAATAACATGGTAAACAGATTCCGCTGGATTCTCCAACTCGGATTCGCATTGGCGCCATCCTGCAACTGGTACGTACAGGGGGCTTCACAGCCTCAGCTTTGACTTGATGGATGTGTACGATATTATATGCTAACCGATGAACAGGAAATTTCATTGCAGGTGTGGCAGCCTTTTTGTTGGTGGTGCCAATCTTTTTTTAGTCGTCCCACAAATATAATTGCTTGCCGCTTGTAACAATCAGGCATATATTGGCAGCCTATTCTAGTTCAGTAGCTTGTGTACGTCAACCGATGATCAAAGACGTAACGGGCTTGCTTACGTCCGGACGCTGCTTCGGACGCTTCAACCCTGCCACAACTGTTCAATCCGAATTAAAATTTTCCACCGCAACATCAACTCATGTTTCATGAAACATTGGATTGAATATTTACAACAGTAAAATAGAACCCTTGCAACATTAAAAATTTATATGTGCAACATTCAAACATACGAGTATATGAGAAACTAATTCTGTTTCTAAAGAAAAATTTTCAGCGAAACATCGGTACTTGTTTCATGCAAATTGCAAAATAATGGTAAACTTGGTTGAGTTCAAACACATGCAAGTGAAACACTTTCAAAAAATACTGCAGATGAAACATTACAAAACTAATGCTGCAACATTGAACAATTGCAACACTAACTGTCGGTGTCGGAAATGGCCGGCACTCCCTACACCACACAGAAATGCGCTGTGTCTCGTCCCTTGATGGTCGATGCGGAAGCTAACACAAGGACACGGGTTTATCCTGGTTCCGGCCACGGGGCCGTACGTCCAGCAGGGGCGTGCTCGCGCACTCGTATTAGCTTTGCACCGGGGTGCCTGTAGAGGGGAGCTACAAGTGGATGCGGGAGAGGAGAGACGTTCTCCAAGTCCCTGGTTTTTGGTGAGAGTGATTGAGTCTGGTGCCGATATCGGGTGTGTGTTGCTGTGTGTTCGTGTCTCAGCGTGAGCCAAGGCGTGCGAACTGTCCCCCCTGTCTACAGGGCTCCTGCCTCTCCCTTTTATAGTTCAAGGGGGAGAAGGATTACAGTCGTGGGTACAGTGCGTACTACAGTGCGATCTGTACGATGTATCTTGCAGAGGGGGCGTGCTTGCTTCAGGCGTATCCCTCCCCTGTAGTTTAGTTGAGAATGTCTTTAGGTCATGTCCGTTGGTACGGTGCTTCTTTGCATCTGTCTTGTCAAAGCCTCGAGGGGTCGCTCGACGCTGCCTCGAGGTGGCAGGACTATCGCTTGGTCCCTCGCTCGAGGGGGGCTCCGTGCCGCTTCGAGGGGTCGCTTGCCGGGGGCACGGAGGCTAGCGTGGTGTAGGCCGCAGCGTAGTGTCAGACACCTTTACCAGTTATAATGACCAGAAGAATATGGCCTGCTCCGTTGGGCCGGTACGGCCGGCTTTTGCCCTGGCGACGGTGTCAGGCCGTATTCGTACGGGGCGGCCACCGCTCGGGTGGCCCGATAATCTTCTGTATTCGCCATGGGGGGCCCTTCCGTTGAGGACGGGGGCAGGTGATGTAGGTGTGCAGCCTATCGTTGCCACAGTGTACGCTCCGTCGCCCGGAGACGTGGTTGGCAAGGGTTAGGAGACCCTTTGCTTGCCTTGCCGGACCGGCAACGTCGTTTGACCAGGGCTCGCCCCCCGGTCATTGGTGGTTTCTTGTTGGTGGGGTCCCCTAGACCCGCTCGAGGGCGTTTCGGCGTGGGAGGCGACGAGGGGCCCCCGGTGAAGCTGTGCGGGAGTACGATTGGAGTCAGCGACACCAGGGGTACAGTGCCGCGCATGCCCCGCGCCGCGTTGCAGGGGACACAGTGCAATCAGATCTTGTCAGAGGCGACGTGCAAGGAGGATTTCTCTTTTAACTTCGGTGCCCGGTGCGGGAGTTGGGATTGCCGGTCCCTGCGCCGCTGATGAGGTGCATACTCGAGGGGTCGAGATGAGCTCGAGCGAGGCGGAGCTGGGGTCTGTGGCTCGAGGGGGAGGCGTAGTACCCTCGAGCGAGGCGGAGTTTTGGGTGTGAATGCGTCGTACCCTCGCGGGCCATTGTCGGGCCTGGATGGCTGGTAGTGGGCCGCATGATTTTGCTGGCGTGGGTCCATGTGTTTGCGTGAGGTAGTCTTTATTGTGCGTTTTTTTAGGGTGGTTACCCTGATGATTAAGGGACCCCTAATTTGGTCCCCGACACTAACTGAAGGGGAAACTCTCAACTAAATCAATCATTGCACAACATATTTTATTGGAACATTTCAAATCTCAAGCGGAAACATAGAGAAAAATATATTGCAACATGGAAATTTCCAAAAAGAAAATCTCCACCAGACACCACCACCATGCGCGCCCCGCACCTGTTGTACGCCGGCCCACCACGGGTGCACCGCACCAGCCGGCCGCCGGCGTCCGCCGCGCGCGCACGCGTGCTGGCCGCCTGCGTCCGCCCAGCATCCCCCGCGTGCGCCTGCTAGGCGAGATGGACGACGGCCGTCGCGGAGGAGATGGGCGTCGGCGACCGCCGTGGAGGAGCCGTGCAGTGGCGGCGACGGCCATGGAGGAGATCATCGACGGCGGCGGTAGTCATCGAGAAACAATAGTCGCGCGAGATAATAAAGAGGGGGCGGCGGCTCGTAAAACGAAGAGACGGAACCGCTGATGGAGCGTCCGATTTTTTATTAGCTCCGGACGACTATATTCTAGCATTACAGAAGACGTAAATGGTGCCTGTGCAAATTAACTGAGCCTCCTATGAACATCACCTAGCCGTCTCAGCATAGATCTACATCCTTTTTTATATAGGATGTGGCAATGGGGCCGGGCAGGACGAGGAGGTTAGTACTCCTCCTTGTACTCCTGTTCTCGAGGGTACTCAACATGAAAGTCACCATCCTCATCCTTAATAGATTGCTTAGAGATCCTTCTAGCCATCTGTTGCTTGGGAATTGGGATAGAACCATGGCATGGCAACGAGGGTCATGATCAAAACCATCAGCCATATATGTGATAATTTGAGCTTGGAATCCTTGTAATGTGATAGGCAAATTGCTCACGCGCTGCTTCATAACACACAATATCGATACCGGGTAGGAAACTACCTTAAGTACCAGGTGAAATAATCGGTACTAATAGGGGGTCGTCACGCGGCAGCTACACGTAATGTGTTTCTAGTTTCTTGTTACCATTAAATTCTTTTCCATTTGTATTCATTTTGCATACTAAGTATGACATAAGTTCGTACAGCCTTCGTTCGAGTTGAAATTGTATGAAACCCAGCTAGATTAAGATCTCAAATTTATAATAATCAAGCTTAAAGTAACCATAGCACTCTAGTTGTTTTAAACACGCTTCAATGACACTTACTCAGTGATAAGTCAACCGAGTCAGTGATGCTTGACTAGATGGCACAATATGTGTTTTTTCTTGCCGGATCTCCTCGCGCACTTATATCAAAAGAGATACTATTAGTTTCATAAATAAATTTAGAGCTTGTGAGCTTTGCATAAAAGGAGGAGTACCACCAAAAAAAGAGGACCTTCACGTACGTACGAAAGAAGAAAACGTTATTTAAGCTTGGCCACACAGCATGCATAAGAGTAAGCTTTGCATTCGGGGCCAGAAGTCCAGAACACTTACTCGCGCCGCCCGCATCCTGCTCGCGCCCCCGCCCGCCTCTCCCGCCGCCCGCGACCGCCGCCGGCCGGCCGCCCTCCTCCCGCCCCACTGCCCGTCGCTCCGCTCGCCCGCCTCCTCCTCCCCCACCACCTCCGCCGCCGCCCACGGCCCGCGGCGTCCGCCGCCGGCCGTCCTTCCTCCTCCCGCCCACCGCCGGCGACCCCGCCCTTCCGAATCTCTTGGGCCATCTCCCTCCGTGCCGCCATCGCCCCCGCCGGCGGCCTTCCCCACCAGCTGTCCACCGCCGCCCGGTCGGCGGCGTCCCCGCCGCCTCTCCACCGCCCGGCGCCCGCAACCTCCGCCGGACCTTCCGCCGCCCCCGGCCGCCCTTCTTCTACAGCCGGAGCTCCTCCCCAACCCCGGCAACCCCAACCCCGAACCCTAACCCGCCTCGCCGGAGCTCCTCTCTTCTTCCTCCTCTCCTCTTCCTCCTCCTTCATCGACTGCAGCAGGAGGTAGGCGGCGACCGCACGGGAGGCTCCCGTGCGGTCGCCCTCAAAAACAACATTGCGGGTCGGAGATGAGGTCTCCGAGAGGTCGCGAATGTCAGCCAAGTGTGGACCTTCACGCCAATCCAGGCGATACCAGACTTGGTGGCACGGGGGCAATGGCAAAGTAAAGGCTCTCAAATTTAGTCTAGCAATTTTAAGGATCGAGTTTAAATTAAAGATGATCGGATTAAAATACTACTAATTTTTGAGCTAAAATAAGTTAGAGTAAAGTAAGATTATGAAATAAGCATGATGGGTATAATTACCGCCCCTAGAAAGAGGTGATGATCTTGGTCTTCATGGGCTCCACGGAAGGCGGTTGAGTCGATGATGTTCTTGTGGTGAAGCAAAGCGCTCGCATTCAGCAGCACGCCTTTGTTTGCAATGTCCTTCCGCGATGGAGGTTTGGTAGCAGATCGACAACTGGACTGGAGATGTGGTGCAGGTGTGTTACGGCAGGGAATTTAGGTGGAACAATGGTGGAGCGAGTCTCTAATTAACTTGCCAAAATCTGCAAGGCGGTGGAAAGCAGCTTATAGCATGGAACCTTTTGGAAAGAAAAGAAATAGAAGAATCTTTGAAGGACATGCTACGTAACTGAATCAGGTGGTGTTGGTCATCATGGAGGAGATGAGCTTCAGACGGCAAGCCTATGGAAGCCCTGAGCTACCTCTAGTGTGATGAATAATTGTCTTTTATCCATTCTCGGTGGAAAGGTATCCTATTTAGTTAGCGTTCCTCGTGATGAGTATTTTATTTTATGTAATATCACATCTGTAAAATTTGGACCTTTATTTCTTGTTGTATGACATGGCAGTGCTCTGCTTTACTTTTCATAAAAAAAAATGCGCTCGCGTTGGAGGAGCCAGAGGCGCGGCATGGTTCAACCATACCCTTGGAGACAAAGAAGAACTAAACGTTCACAAACGTTTTTTTTAGAAGAAGCGCTAATACGTTCAGATGGGCCCTATAAATTGGAATTTGAACTTTGCCCTCAAAAAAAAATTGGAATTTGAACTTTAAAAAAATTGGAATTTGGAAAATTTTATCGTCCTCGGAGTTTCCCACTGGCCAGGCCCAAATCAGCAATAAAGGCCCAGGCCGAAGCCCAACCAAGTTAAGAAGTTGGGCTGTTAACCCGTTGTGCTCGTGCGGACAGCCGGGCACAGGCGAGATTGCGGGTGCTCAAAAAAAAAACAGGCGAGATTGCGAGAGACACACCGGGAGTCTTGCCACTTTGCGAGCTCGTACGTTTTTTTCTTTCTTATGCTGAGAGAGACGCTCATACGTGTATTATTAGTCCCACATCGCCCGGGCAGGTGGGATTACTGTCAGATATAAGACGCGAATCGGAGACGTGTACCACCGCGCGGCAAGCACGGTTGAAGCACATCTCATAATTATGAATTCTGAATTGTGTCTGGAAAATATACTAACGTCATAATATCCGTGCGGCAAGCACGGGGTCTAGCAACAATATCATGGTATAAACAGATTCCGCTGGATTCTCCAACCCGCGCATTCGATCGCATTGGCGCCATCCTGCAACTGGTACGTACGAGAAGAGGGCTTCACACCTCAGCTTTGATGACGAAAATGAACCGATATATATGCTAACCGATGAACAACAGGAATTTCATTGCAGGTGGGCAGCCTTTTTGTTGGTGGTGGTTGGCTTAACTGCTGGGAGTGCTGGCCGTAAAAATCCACGTATTTCTAGCTTTCTTTTAGGGCTAGTTTGGGAACTGCTTCCCCGGGATCCCCCGCCCCTTCCCCGGGAAATTCGCCCGACCTAGGTAGGCCGGGCGTCCTTCCCCGAGAAGGCTGTCCCGAGTTGAAGGTTCCCAAACTAGCCATAACGCTAGAATTTTTGTGTTTTTATATACGTACCTGCTATGGCTGCCGACCAACTTATTACGTAGTTATCATGTAGCTAGCCTCACGGGTGATTTGGTTTTTTGTCCCTAATAAAGCTCAATCTCATCACTAAAGAGGTTTCATAGATTTTGGCGAATTCACCACTGATTTGAGAGACTGACCTTTTTTTAGATTTTAGTGCTATACGCCCATGCCTACTCCAGGCAGCTGTGCCAAATTTTATCGTGCATGAAGTGTCTCTAGCAGGGGCAGACCCTCTTGGAGGCGAAACCGGGCTCCGCCCCCTAACAAAACTCTGCATTGTGTATGCTGCACCAAGGTGTTTGCTAGCTACAGACTCCTTGAGCTTGCTCCTCTGCATTTGGGACCTCATTAATTTTAGGTCACGGTCCGCCACTCACTCTCTAGCACTGCTACGTGAAATCATAGCTGCAATGACATTTTACATTTTCCCTTCATATTTGAAGGCATTTGCGCATTTAGGCACTTCCAAATCAAAAAATGAACACGTACTGAGCACCTTGCCCTCACTTAAAACTTCGAAATTTCACGTTCCTTGAATTCCCCACTGCCCATCCATGTCGAAATCAACCACAAGGCCCAGGCCCGAGGCCGACGAGTGGGCCAATAGCCCAATACTAAGGTAGAAAGAAGTTGCTGGGCTGCTAGCTAGTCGTGAATTTCTGCTCAAAAAAAAACTAGTCGTGATTGGTGGGCATTCCGTTTTCGGTTCGGTTTCTTGATTTTTGACAAATTCGGTTTTTAAAAAACAGGAACCGATCGGTTCCAATAAATTATAGGAACCGAGAATTTCGATTTTTGATTATTTCGGTTCGGTTTCGGTTATAACTGAATTAACTGAAATTTATGAGTAAAGTTTAAGACAGCCAAAAAAGTATAAAAATTTTAAGTAAATTTGGACAACACTTACTCTTTTTAGATAATAATAATTGACAAGAAAGTAATAGCAATATATTAGCACAAATACATAGCACTTCAAATATGACACACCACACATAAACCTAACCTATAGTCTTGAAAAATACATTTTTTTCATGTAATTCAGTTATTTCGGTTAATACGGTTAACCGACAGTAGGAACCGAAATTTCTTCGGCTATTTCGGTTCCATACTTTTTGAACCGAATAGAGAATCGGTTAGTTCGGTTTCGGTTCCAGTTATTTTGATTCGGTTTTGGGTTCTCAGTTATTTATGCCCATCCTGAGTCAGTGAATCCGCTACACTCGCGGCGTGTGGGATGGCCTTGAAATCTCGGAGGAAACGGCACGTTGTTGTTGTTGGTTCCTGGCTTCCTCTGCTTTGCTGCACTGCAAATCTGTCGTCCGTGACTATGATAGTTTAACGCTAACCAACCGAATTAGCCGGCCTGACGGGATTGTACCGGCCGCCGAAAGCAACCAATTAAAACAAGAGACGGCGACGCATGGATGGGCAGCCAGCAACTCTACACCTGTGCCTACTAGTCTCGTTCAAACAGACTCGTTACGTTGTTATCAATTGTAGCGGCTCATTTCAAAATTAGGCTGCCTAATGTTACTGACCAAAAACGATCTTCTATACTATACTTCCAGTCTTCCAGCAATAACTGTTCCTCCGGTAGAAACTACAAAGTTATTAGCAACCCAGAATGGGATCGATTTGTCGTATGCATGCATCATTGGTAGGCGGCGTTCCAAGATCGTTGGTGACCTTATGTGTGGCGTTCCAAGAGATCTGTCCTTTCCGGTGATTTTTTTATAATAAAACAAGAGGTTTATAACACAGCTGCTCTAACTGTAGACTGGTGGGTTTGACCATCTGGTGTCTGACATCCTAGAATTATTCCAACTAATACCTGAATGGACACAAGTTCTCCAGCATCGCTGTTGCAGTCTGATATTCCTTTTTTTTTTAAAGGCAGATACTCCTGGTCAGGAGAGAAAAAGGTTGGTGAACGTTGGAAGGAAATGGCGCGCGATATGTACGTGCTGGCGACTCAGTGTCAATGATCATAGCATAGGAGTGCTTAACTTGCAGGGATTAAGAAAAAGAGCCTGGCCAATAATTCCTCCGCCCTGGATGTACCTGCCTGTACTTAGTTTGGAACTGGACAAGCGTCCCTCCCCAGATAGAGATATACCTTGCAAGAAGCAAGCTCCAAAACTTCCAAATCATTCCATGTGATGCATTAGATTAAGGCACCCCTTAACAACCCTAGTTAGATCCCAAGGAGAGGTAGCAAAAACAACAGGGCCGATCTACAGACAAACTAGCCTTAAACTATCATAGTCACGGACGACAGATTTGGATTATGCGCACGATATATCATGCGAATACAGGTGTTACTGCACGTACCGTTACGATCGTAGTTGGTAGGATGCCAGATGCTGCAACATGCCTGCATCAGTGGTCGCTTATTTTTTCGCCAATACAAGGATGCCGCGAACTAGTGTACTACACACCACCATGACTACCCGCCTCCTAGCTAATACAGCTGAATATAGGCTCACGTCTGCGTAATTCATTGGCATCAACAAGTGTCAACTGTCAAATGCTCCACTTTTCAACCCCGTTCGTTTGGCTTATCAGTCAGCAATGTTTTTCTCTTAGAGAAAACCAGCACCAGCCAACAGTGTTTTTCTCTCAGCAAAAACCAGCACCAGCCACCAGCCAGCCGCCGGTTAACTTTTAATTTCTTTCTTTTCTGGTTCAAACAAATCTTTCTTTCTCCTTTCTATTGAAAATTCAGTCCACTCGGTTTCAGATTCATATATCAGATCATAAAAGTACTCTTCTTAATTTGTGCTCACTTCTGGATCACAGTACTTTGATTTCATTTGTCAACCATGTACTAGAGCTTTCTTAAGAGAAAGAAAAACTATCTTTTAGAGATAGATTCTCTGGTGAATCATATCGTCCTACTCTTCTATAGAGCGACGAAAACAAAAGTGATTTGCATAATTCATAACCACTAATTCGCGATTGTTGTTCATTACTTTGTCCCAGATAGTACGTAGAGCACTAACTATAAAGTGATATATATGCATAAATAAATGCTTAAGATTTGGTTGCATGCGATGAGTTGCCACCATGTTGGTCGTCAAATCGAAATGATTAGATATGGGGACGAACATGCCTTGCGAGAGGTGCTCACGTCCGGGGCTTCATTGACTCTAGAAGCTAGCATATAGCATTACTCATGAAACTGATCGGTTGGCTGTTTCTAATCCATGAAAGAGGAAGTGAAGCCAGCCGTGAGCTGTTCAGATCTGATCTGCAACCTCGAGCGAAATCGACGTGTTTGCGTTGATGAGGACAGCCTGACACGAGATCGACTTGATAGCGATAGCATGTCTCGCTGAAAAATAAAATAATATAATCCGGGCGGTGTGTTTTTTTCTCCCAAGTCATTTCAGCACCAGCTCATCGTTTCACAATGCTCAAACAGATATGTATTTCTAAATCTTTGTCGGATTGTGATAACCTTTAGTTAGCAATTACTTTATACACATTTCATTAATATTTATAGTTTTTTTTTCACTTTGCATCTTACCTCCATATACGTTTGACATGTACTCAATTAAACTCTTAGTTTGAGCTACGTGTTCAACATCAAAATACCCATCGCTTCTACTATGTATGTATATATACTCCACACGGTGACATGGACATCATGCATAACATATCTTAAGTTAGGACTTTCAATATTAAAAATGATAAAAATATATAACTTACGATCATATATTTGTGCAGTTTGTATTTTTATCATATATAAAAATAGATAACTTACGATCATAGCTTTAATAACTCATATTTATGTAAACTTATATTTTGCGTTATCATTTTTCCAAGAATAAAGCAGGAGTAACTCATAATTATATAAGACCATGTCAAATTGTGGACACGCAAAACGACTTAGATTCAACTATATATATATATATAAACATGTAGGGCGCAGTGCAAGATAAAACTAGCGCAATGGGTTGCTCCAACACGCAGAAGATGATGTGAAACCATGCACTTCTCTCTTTTCCAGGACCAAAGCCGAACCCATGAAAAATGGCGGCACAGCTCGCGACCTGATCCAAGCCGATGTTACGCGAACCTAACGACGCGCGCGTACGCGTGTGGGCCATCTTGGATTGGCACGCACCACTCGTGGAAAACAAAGCAAAGTTGCTAGCTTGCCATATATACATGCCCACAGCTGTTTGCCTGTTTCCCGTCTGCTAATCTACGTGCGCGTGTTGCCAGGTTATTAAGACCTGATCAACACCCTAACAACGCAGCACTATCAGCAGTCAACCACCTTTTTTTTGTCTTTGCAAACCTGATTATCCCACCAGATTAATTAGTCTGGTCTCCACCTCCACCTGGCACGAGAAAAAAAGGCTCTCAATTATCCAGAGATGGAGAGAGATCAGGGTGTAGATTATTAGCGCAGATAGGGGACCGATGCACTAGATAGTTTGGGGGAAAAAAAGAAAGTGCAAGGTGATTGATGTCACCCAGCCTAGCTCGCTACAAAAGCGAGGAAAGCTAGCAACTTTGGACGAAGCCCACCACTATACCACACCACCACCTCGCTTTCCCTCTACTCCTCCCAAGTAAGCAAGGAATCGAAGAGGAGGAGAAAATTAAAGGAAAAGCCCGTGCGATTCTTCCTCGAGAGAGACCTCGAACGATTCAGACAGTGCCCGTCAGAGGAATAATTCAGGGGACATACTGAATTCAGACAGTGAGAGAGGCAGATAGGGAGGAGATGGGCGGCGAGGCGAAGCCGGGGAGGGGGCTCAAGAGCATGGCGCAGCGGCATCTCAACGTCGGCTTCGCCGCCGGCTTCCTCCTCGTGCTCCTCACCTACCTCGTCGTCTCGCAGCAGTTCGCCGTAACAGCGCCCAACGGTAAGGAACGAATTCTCCGTTCACGGTTCATGAAGCTTCTTGCTGCGCAGCCATCAGCCGCTGTTTCATTTCATCCGTCCCTGAATTCAGAATTCTCATCGGCTCTCGTCTCTTCCTCGTATGATCTCTGCAGCTGTCACTGTCACTACGAAGGGGATGCCACGGGCTGCGGATAAGCAGGTGATCAGAGCTGCCGGCGATGCAGGTGAGGCGCTTCTGCCATGTCTGATCGATCGCACTCTTGCGTGCGTGCTCTGTTTTTTCGGGCTGGGTTGTCTGAATTTCGCCGTGGAAAAGAGAGAGAATTGGGGACGCAGGAATCGAAAAGAGAAGGAAATATTTTATTTTATATAGGAGTAGAACATAATTCGTGATGGCTTCTGCTGCGTTTGGGACTGGTTCCAAACTACTTTTTTTTTCTGGATGGAGCGGATGGATGAAAGAGGGTGCTCGTTTTCTTCTTTTGTTGCCGAAAGCAGAGGCCGAGAAGAAAAGGGAGCAGGAATGGCAGCCCGAAACGGCGGCGGCGGCGGAGGAGCCCGACAAGGATACGTCCGGTGCCGTCCCAACAGAGGAGTCTCCGGAAAGAGACGACGCAGACGGCAAACCGTTCGGTACGTCCAAATATTTGCTCCCCGAAACAAAAAAGCGATCGTTTTTGGTGTCTACTCTTCCGTCACCATTATCTTCGCACTGTTAGTTGTTTTCTTCGTCACAGTGATTCGAGTGCTTTTTTGTCAATATTATGGAGCAAATTAGTCACATTTCACAATACGTAGTTTTGAATTTCGAGAAACTTTGTAACACACTGTGGAATGTGAACCCCGCAAAGAAAATTCATCTTTTTTTTCCCTTTCGGCGTGGCCGTGCAACAGAGACGGACAAGGACAAGGTGGTGTGCAACACGGACGGCCCCATCTCCGACACCTGCGACCTCGACGGCGACGTCCGCGTCAACGGCAGCGCCCTGTCCGTGACCTTCGTCCCCTCGACCTCGTCGGAGCGCCGCGAATGGAAGATCCGTCCCTACTCGCGCCGGAACATGGCGGGCGTCGACAAGGTCACCGTGACGCGGCTCGAGTCCCCGGAGGACCCGGCGGCGCCGGCGTGCGCGGTGACCCACGACGCGCCGGCGGTGCTGTTCGCGCTCGGCGGGCTCACGGGCAACTACTGGCACGACTTCAGCGACGTGCTGGTGCCGCTGTTCGCGGCGTCGCGGCGGCACGCCGGCGAGGTCGTCTTCCTCGTCAGCAACATCCAGCCGTGGTGGCTCGCCAAGTACGAGGCCGTCGTGCGCCGCCTGTCCAGGTACGACGCCGTCGACCTCGACCGCGACGCGAACGCGACGGTGCGCTGCTTCAGGCGCCTCTCCGTCGGGCTGCGCCTGCACAAGGAGCTCACCATCGTGCCGGAGCTGACGCCGGCGGGCCTGACCATGGCCGACTTCACCGCGTTCCTCCGCGAGACCTACGCGCTCCCGTGCGCCGCGCCGGCGAGCGCGAGGCCGCGGCTGCTGCTGCTCACCCGCCCCCACTACCGGCGGTTCGTGAACGCGCCGGAGGTGAGGAAGGCGGCGGAGGCGGCGGGGTTCGAGGTGACGGTGGCGTGCCCGCGCGCGGACGCGCCGGTGGCGGAGACGGCGGCGCTGGTGAACTCGCACGACGCGCTGCTGGGCGTGCACGGCGCCGGGCTGACGAACGCGGCGTTCCTGCCGCCGGGAGGGGTGGTGATCCAGGTGGTGCCGTACGGGAAGCTGGAGCGCATGGCGCGGGCGGACTTCGGCGAGCCCGTCGCCGACATGGGGCTCCGGTACCTCGAGTACGGCGTGAGCGCGGAGGAGAGCACGCTGCTGGAGATGCTGGGGCCGGAGCACCCGGTGATCAAGGACCCCGAGGCCGTGCACCGGAGCGGCTGGGACAAGGTCGCCGAGTTCTACCTCGGCAAGCAGGACGTGCGCGTCGACGTCAACAGGTTCGCGCCCACGCTCGCGCAGGCGATCGAGCTCCTCCGGCAGCGGTGATCGAGGCGCCGGCGACCGGGTGGGCGGCGGCGGCGTGTCCCGTTGGACGGAGAGAAGCACAGGGAACGCCGAACAGAAGAACACGCATACTGTTTCTGCTTGCATTTGCAGATAGGGTTAGCTTCGAATTTGAAGCGATTTGGTACAGAATCGGGGGAGCCAAAGACGCATTCTTTTTGTTGTCTAGAGCATGTAGATGATGAGGAGCTGTCAAATACTCAAATGAAGTTGTTTGATTTGGTCTTTGTTGATAAACTGTACGCGGCCTCTGATGCTGACATCCTGATCTTGATTCTTGAAGAAAAGATGAACCGTGTACGGTGTACCCAACAATACGCTCCAGTTCATTGATCGCTCGCCAACCCAAGCCCTGGTCAGTTCAGTGACAGTTTGGCTGCGATGCATTTCGCACATTGAGTGGTGGTCCAGTGCTTCAAGTTCGGCTACAGAATTGACAGGGCCGTGACGGAAAATGTGCTAGCAACTCTGAGCTAGAATTGACAGGGCCGTGACTAAAACATTATTTGTCACCTGAGCGATGCCGAACGGCGGCCCGCGACGGCCCACGCAAGAACGGGCCATTCTTAGACTAAATTTGTGTTACGGGCCTTTATCCATTTTTTGTTTACTTAGCCTGTTCGTTTCATGCATTTTTAGGGCTATATGGACGGGATTACTTTGTGGGCTTAATGGGCATTGCGGGCTGAATTACTAATCATATTTCATGGGATGTTTTCTAGCCATATTTCGTATTCTTATGCTCCAAATTTTTCTTGGTACGTAAAATAATTCTTAGCATTATTAGAACTTTTTTCTTTCTTTGAAGGTCCCCTTTAATGATAAAACAAGTAATAAAATGCTTACATAGTTTTTCTAATAAGAAAATTGATTAAATATCATGTAAAAAAGTCAATGTGCCAAACATTTTGAAACAAACAGAGTATTATGTTTTATCAGCACATTTTTCTTCCTTTTTCAAAATATTTTTTAGCATAACAGGTTTTCTTTCTCAAAATATTTTTATTTGGTCGAAACAATTTTCTCATGATTAGATTTTTTGCTGAAAATATTTTTTCATCGTTTCGAACATTTTCCTTTATACCAAAATAATTTATATTTTTTGGTTGGACCATTTTTTTCATGGCCAAAACATTTTCTGATGAAGATGTAAGTCTTCTAAAAGTTGCAATCATATATAGTTATTGAACATTTATTATCTTAACTGAAAAATTCTACTCATGAAGCTAAAGTATTTTTAATTTAAGTTGTGGTGAGACATATATACTTCAATTTTCGTTATTTAGATTATATTTTTAAAATAAACTTTGAACCAATGCTAGTTTAAAGCGATGGCCACGCAAAACTTGTTCTAGCTCTACCACATTGCGTTGCCTACATTGGTTAATAATCACATTCAACCAACTATTTCTAATTTCTTGGTTTGTATATGTCATAGTCTTGAGCCGGCCATAGCGTAACTAAACAACTAGTATTTCCTCAAAAAAAAAACTAAACAACTAGTAATTTGACGGAATAGGTTTCTAGCTAACTTTGTTGTTGGGGTGTTGGGGGTGGTCGTCTCGATCCGGTGGCCGAATTAACTATGCTTACTCAGTCTCTCTGTACCTACAGGCTACATACTGCACTACACCCCCTTTAGAGCAACTCCAGTGAAACCCTTCAAATTGAGGCCTCCAAAACTCATTTGCAGGCCCATCTTTAAAATATAGAGGTCCCAAATAAACACTCAACTCCAGTGGGCATATGAACTCGGGCCTTTATTTCTCCATGGGCCCACCTGTCAGCCGCATGCTTGGAGGGGCCTAATGTTGGAGGGGGAATTGGAGGGCCTCTAGAAATGGAGGCTTGGAGGGGAGATTTGGAGGCCTATGCAAAATGCAGGCTCATTTAAAGGTCCTGCTGGAGTTGTGTTTTTGCTCCAAGCCTCCAAATTTTAGAATAGATGCCCATATAGAGACCCCTGCTGGAGTTGCTGTTACACTTCAAGATTGAACAACGCGGAGATCATATGATGCAGCTAAGTTCCAACTGATCTTGTTGGTTGGTGTATATATCCAATTATTTGCATGATCGCCAAAATATTGCCGTGTTACCTATGCCACTGCTGGCAACCCGGGATGGCATGCAATTTGCGGCGATGACGATGGTATTACACATTTACACTGCTATCACCTATCAGTTATCCAACTAAAACAATAAAACATACAGTAGCATGATCATGAATATATTTTTAATGCCAGAGTTCCCTCTTTGCATTGGTTGCATGTTACAAACCAGAACAGGCAGAATGTATTATTGGTTTGCACACAGTATGTACTTGCAGGTTTGCATTATTCTCGCTAACTGAATTAGGTGGCCATGAGTAGCGAGCTAGAGTAGCATGTGCACGGACCGGGCGTGTACTTTGCTTATTGGCGCCTTCAGTCTAGGCTCAAAGGCGCCTCCCAGGTCCCAACTGCAACGTATCGCACATGACTGGACGTGACTGACTGTTAGCTCCAACTAACTGCGATCTCCACATGCATGTGATTGCCACCTCCATTTGTAATGTCGGTCTCTTTAACTAGCGATGATGATGCATGATATATATTTTCCTTGCTCTCCCCCAAGAAAAAAAAGAAAAGAAAAGGTAAAAGATACGTGTCGGCGGATATATATTAATTGAACGCGTCTATAAGTCTAACACGTACACGTCCAGCTCGATACAACTGAGGTAAGAATCATGTGTGTCATTCGTATGTACAAAGAATGGTTAATTGGACCAAGCAAGGAATTAACCAACTAACCCGCGTTACGTTGCCTTGGTCAATTATATTCTCAATGCCACGTCGTCGACCTCTACTCTCCGCTGCACGGGCAACTGGAAAGCGCAGCGCATATATATATACGTACTATTTCGTCCTATAGATAGATATAGCCACCTTTCCTTTCACATTCATTCTTTTGGACAAGCTAGGTACAGGAAAACATAAGAACGGAAAACACTTTCTTTCTGCTAGTAGTTGATTGTTGGAGCAGTACTGGCAAATTAAAGCCGAAAACGATTAGACATTTGGACTAGACGAGAACGGAAAGGGTTGAGCAAGTACGCCATCGCTGTCCCGTTTACGTATCCTTGCAGGCCGCCTCCTTGGCTAGCCACAAGCGGACAGACACGTTGTCCTCCTCCTATGCGTTAGCCAGCATCAATTCCGCCGACGGGTGATAACCAAAGTCCATAAAGCACACACCGACTAGTTATTCAGCATCTACAGTGTGACACGTACTCCTGTGTGAGCGTGTTTGGAAACATGTTCAGAATTCAGACTCAAGTACTGCGCCTACCGTTCACTTGCAGTTGCAGTGGGAATCCAGAATCCCTGATCGGTCAATCGCTGCACTTTCTGCTAGTGTGCTAATGGTCCTTGATTGATCGCCGCACCAAACACCATATCCGTGATGTTCAGTTTATTCAGAGTAAGCGGTTACATTTCCTGATCGGTTAGAGGGTACCTGTATGGCTCTGCTGGATTTTGCAGTACCCAGTTTAATTAGTTGATCGGCAGCCGTACGTCGACAGTGACCTGCTGAATGATTGGATGGTATGCTTGCCGAGTGACGATCAGTGCAACACTTAGCAAACCCATGAACAAATCAGCATAAAGTAATAATATCACGATTACTTTTCTTTCTTTTTAATTCAAAGAGAAACAAAAGGAGGTGGTGGGACAACGTTTCGTTGTGGTAGCTAAGCTAACTGCTAACTGAAGAGGAGGCCCATAGAGCGTACAGTGCTACCAATTAATCGCGATCGGAAGATTCCACCAAGAAGAGGAATCTCGAACAAGTACAGGTACTAGAGACAAGGAGGCGTCTAACCAAGAAACAAATCCGTGCATTAACCCAGAGCCTGCAAAGAGAAATTTGTCATATATATATCTTCGAGAACACACAGCAAAAAAATGTATTAAGCATGTATTCATGAGAAGTTGTTTAAAAAAAACAAAGAAAATTGGCTGAATATGCCACAGTTCAGCAGCATACTGCATACACACCATCCATGTGTTGGAGGGGGGATTGGTATTTACCTATCTTGCATCAGGCGATCGCTATTCGTGAGCAGAGGCAAATGGGTGACGCTGCATCAACTTGAGTACCCAACCGTCTCACTCATGGCTGAAGACGATGCCCTGTGGCACATGTAACAACAAACAAATACCTTTCAGTACTCAATACAACCATGAGAAAGAAACTGCGATAGCTCTTCCTTTCAGCTGATTCAGACGACAAACTTATCAGTACAAAATGAACCAAGCAGCACATTCGCCGGCAGAAAACAAAAAAAAAAACTGGCTAAACTGGCAAAAAATCCAAATACTCCTGCAAGTATCTATAAACCCTAGGCCCTAGCAAGGGCTGCCATCCATATCCATATGAACACAAAAATGCTTACCTCAGCCAAACATGATCAAATGGACCTACTACTATGGATGAAGCCAAAGAAATAATCAACGATGGAGCAATGTACCACACCATGCTGTAGGTTCTGAATTAGGCAGGGGTTGGTGGGGTCTCCTTGGTGACATACCCTGACAGCTCATGACTTCCTCTACGACTGAATGAAACATCTAAAAATCCCAATCAAATATTCCACGCATTTGACCTCCCTTCCCTCCCAGCATCTACCACCGCACACCCATGATCGATCAATCAATCAACCCTCACACATGTCCCTATTTTCTATTTTCGTATCCTACACCATCTCCCTGCCCAATCATACACACAACTCACACAAATTTTTAAAAAGCCCCTGTGCCAAACCGCTCTAAAACTAGTCAAAACATGGCATATTCCAAATCACCAGCACAATAATCTCAATCCGGAAGCTTTATGCTAACTGCTGATTTGTAGATGACAACACTCGTAATTATACTCCTAATAAGTAAATAAATAATTTATATAAACGTTGCCATCACGAGGGAGAGAGAGTTGGCGTTTGGCCAGGTCTACCTCATGGCAGGGCAGCAGCCATAGCTTGCCCATAAAGCACATCATGCGTCGCCAAGAACTGGTCCGTTGAAGAGTTCCCGGAAGGTTCTCCCATGTCAGCGTAGTTGGTGTGTCCCCGGAGACACCTGCACACGCGGCGGGGCACATATTTATCACAGGGAGCTTGAGAGGGGAGCTGAGGAAGAGGGGGTTCACACGCCGGAGACGAAGACGAAGACGATGGGGGGCGATCCGGAGAAGCTCATGAAGAGCGTCAAGGGAGTGGCGCAGAAGTACCTCGGCGTCGGGTTCTTGCTGGGGTTCTTCCTCGTGCTCCTCACCTACTTCACCGTCTCCGAGCAGTTCGCCATCTCCGCGCCCAACGGTGAGCGAGTTCTTTCTCTGGTCGTTGAATTGCTAGCTATGATCATGGGTACCGTATGGTTCAGTTCAGCCTGTTAGCAAGCTTAATTCAACACGGGAGTTTGGGTTTTTCTCTTACTTTTTTATTTTAATTAGTAAATTCGTGTTGGTTCTTTGATTGATTCTTGTTGACCGAGCTCGTCCATGAACTTTGCAATTAATTATAACCTGGTTCATTTGGATCCTTTTTGCTCAAAATAATCGCCCATAGTTTCTGATTAAAGAGTAGTAAGACCGAAACATGCCGATTTTCTTCTGATGGCTTCTTTTTTTCAAAAAAAACTTCCGGATTGTAAGCATCTTTGCAAATATCTGATGCATGAACGAATACATAACTATATAGCGCGTTAATTCACCATTATCAAGCCGAATTCAGCCTCCTAGTTTCCGAACTCTTTGGACTGAATTGAGCTCGTGTCGGCAGCAATTCGGAGGTCATCGCCGGGGCACGCGCACCCCTCGCCGTCGCCGATCACCCCGGCCGTGGAAGAGAAGACGCAGCAGGCCCCTGTCAGAGGTAAACCAACCTGTCCGTCCCCCTAACCCTTCTCCTTCTTCGCACCAATTAATCAATTCCCTTTTTTTAAATCAGCAAAATTCAATCTTTTCTTTTCTCATCTCTGCTTCTCTTGCCATGAGCAGAGGACAAGCCTCCCAAGACAGAGCATGCAGCCGAAGATAAGAAGCTCCCTGCCGTTGACGTAGATGAGGCCCACACTGAAACAGAGGAGGAGAAGAAGAAGCCTATCATCACAGGTAGTCTCTACTTGCCAATGCATCTCTGCTCCTTTATCTTCTCATCATAAAGCTGAAGAAAAGAACAGGCACAAAGATTGTTCGCTCGCCTTGCCTTGCTTTCCGATCAGTCTCAAAACTTGTTGTTGTCACTGCAACTTTCCCGAGCGGAAAGCGGTCGTTCAGAGACGTGCTGGGCGCAGATTCTTCGTCATCAGGAAGCCTCCAAACAACCTGATTAAAAAAAAGTCGTACCCTACCCTACCACTAGCGATGATTCACATTCATGCACCCATGCAGATGATGACGACGGTGGCCGGAGCAGCGTCGGCGGCGACGGCGCCGCCCCGGCGAAGAAGAAGCCGGCGTGCGACATCCAGGGCCCGTGGGCGGCGGACGTGTGCGACGTCACCGGCGACGTGCGCATCCGCGGCTCCGCCGGCGAAATCCTGATCGCGCCGCCGTCCGCCGGCGGCAACCCGAACCCGCAGGAGTGGCTGATCCGGCCCTACTCCCGGAAGCACCAGGCCGGGATCAAGGAGGTGACGGTGCGCGAGCTGGCCTCCGCCGCTGCGGCGCCGGCGTGCGACGTCCGGTCGCCGGTGCCGGCGCTGGTGTTCGCCATGGGCGGGCTCACGGGCAACTACTGGCACGACTTCAGCGACGTGATGATCCCGCTGTACCTCGAGGCCGTGAGGTTCAACGGCGAGGTGCAGCTCGTCGTGGAGAACTTCCAGCCGTGGTACGCCGGCAAGTACCGGGAGATCCTGAAGCGGCTGTCCCGGTACGAGATGGTGGACATGGACAGGGACGGCGGCAAGGTCCGGTGCTTCCCCGGCGCCGTGGTGGGCATCCGCATGCACAAGGAGTTCAGCATCGACCCGGCAAGGGAGCCGGCGGGCCACAGCATGCCGGAGTTCACCCGATTCCTCCGCGAGACCTTCTCCCTCCCCCGCGCCGCGCCGGCGAAGCTCACCGCCGGCGACAAGGTGACCAGGCCGCGGATGATGGTGATCTCGCGGCGGCATCCGCGGCGGCTGGTGAACGTGGGGGAGGTGGTGGCGCTGGCGGAGCGGGTGGGGTTCGAGGTGGTGATCGGGGACCCGCCGTTCAACGTGGACGTCGGCGAGTTCGCGAGGGAGGTGAACGCCGCCGACGCGCTGGTGGGGGTGCACGGCGCGGGCTTGACCAACTCGGTGTTCCTGCCGACGGGGGCCGTGTTCATACAGGTGGTGCCGTACGGCAAGATGGAGCACATCGGGGAGGTGGACTTCGGGGTGCCGGCGGTGGACATGGGGCTCAGGTACATCGCATACTCCGCCGGCGTCGAGGAGAGCACGCTGGTGGAGACGCTGGGGAGGGACCACCCCGCCGTGAAGGACCCGGAGTCCATTCACCGGAGCGGCTGGGGGAAGGTCGCCGAGTACTACCTCGGCAAGCAGGACATACGGCTGGACCTGCAAAAGTTCGAGCCCGTGCTGCGCAAGGCAATGCAGATGCTCAGGGATCAGCAGTAGCAGCAGTAGCCGGCCGGGGACAAGACACACGTACAGTCTATTTCCTTTTCTTTATATATGATCTTTTAGCAACTACAGTAGTTTTTGCTTAATTGAGTTACTCGCGATTCTTTTCCATTTTTTGGTGTTATTTCAAAGGGGAAAAAGTTATAAATCAGAGGTTTACTTACTTACTTACATGTTGCTGCATTGGTTGAGCTGAGTTGACTATGCTCTGCATTTGCATACCGTGTCAATCAACAAAACAAATGTGAACAGGCGAGATTCTTGCTTGATTGCCAGCAGGTTTGCCGTTGGAACAGTTGCATGTTCTCGTGAGAAAAGGTAAGTTAGGCCATCCTCAAAAAAAGAAAAGGCAAGTTAGGCCGGAGGCCCAGTACATGGTGCAATCTGGCCCATGAAGGGAGACGGGCCACGAGGTTGGGCCGGTAGGCGAGGGGTGGCTGTCAGTCGACCGCCAGCGTTGACCAAGCCGTTGATATGATTAGGTCAGGTAGGCGATCTGCAAAGAGCGGCAACGCAAATGCAAGCTAATGTAGCGAGGAGAGGCGGCAGATACGTGCAAGCAAGCCATCTATGTCCTAGCACGGGCACATGCCAACGATGCTGCTAGGAAATGGCACAAGAAGAACACTGTAGCGCAGCAGCGGAGTGCATGTTGTCCAGCTTCGCCGACGCACAATAATTGGCGACGGAGTCCAGGTGAAGCGCACATTCTACGTTTCTACCTGTAAAGGGCCCTGGGTATGCAGCACTTGTACATGATGTTCTGTGCGTGTGGTGCTTGGGTACTGAATTTCAGAGTGTTGCTTAGAGCATACAAACAAATTTGTTCCAAATTTAGCAAGCACTGGCCACCAAAATTGGGAAGCCCACAACCAAAATCGGAGAGGATAAATAGAGAGTACATTGTTATGATCTTGAAACGTTAAAAAGGGCCCAGAAAGGATTTGGCCAAAAGGCCGTGGCACGTGTTATCTAAAATTGGACAAGTGGGTTTAACCTCTCTTTTTTTGAAACGTAAGTGGGTTTAACCTAAATGGCATGTTTTTTTTTGAACTAGACTCCCTACTTTCATAGATGTATATAAAGCAAGCATTTTTTTAAGAAATAGCAAGCATTTTTTTTGAGAAATTCAGAAATTAGAATAGATTAATATATAAATAATTGCTGGTATCCTGTTGTCTCCTGATTGGGCGGCAGGGGGTGAAAATGGTACGGATATTTTCCGACCGTATCCGAGTTTGTATTCGTTTGGAGGGGTTTATATCCGTCCGAATCCGAATTCGGGTAGTTAATATCCGCTACCGATCCGAATCCGAATACATAAAATTGGATATTTAAGATGTCGATATCGATTCCTATCCTATCCGTCACAAGTGAACACTATCCGTATTCGATCCGAATCCGAGAGAAAAAAAATTATTTCGATCCGTATCCGGCAATATCCGTCCGTATTCGATCCGTTTTCACCCCAGGAGAGGTTTTCAGGGATAATTTAATGAGGGTGCTTTTGACAGAGGTGAATGCTCTAGAAATGTTTGTCGGTGGATAAATTTTAAACGTAAGAAATATTTATATTCATAAAATAGATAAGATCATTTTTAATGAAAAAAATTCTCCAACAGCATCTGTCAGAGTTGTTGGCAGATACACGGAGAGGAGATGAATACCTGCCTAGCAGCCCCGGGCCGCCCCATGTATGGGTCTGACTTGACTGCGCAAGATTTTATTTTGTTTTTCTTTTTTTCGAAAAGGATTATTTTTTGTTTTTCAGTCTCGAGGAGGAATAGAGGCACATGTCTTATTTGGACTCTCCTTCTCACCCATCATGCTGAACTAGCATCTCATTCGCATGCGCTTAGATTAAGCTCTTTTAGTCTTAAATTTTAGTAACTTTGCTTTAGCATCTTGGATCCAAACACCCTAATCGATCCTTGCAAATCTACGATCCCCAGTTTTTCGAAAAACAATTTACGATCCTCAAGTGATCCAAACCACGTCGTGCGTAGTATATAGCCCTGTTTAGTTTCTAATCACATTATCAAACTTTCAAAAATTCTCTCTCCAAACTTCACTATTCACCTATCACATCAAATCCCTCTCCTCATGCATGGAGTACTAAACGTGGATAAATAAAAAAACTAGTTGCATGGTTTTGATGTCCACGACGAGACGAATCTTTTGAGCCTAGTTAGGTCATAGTAGGACAATGTTTACTAGAAACAAACGAAAAGTCTACCGTGTCCGATGTGACTTTTTTACTTTACTTTTCACTTTTTTTTAATGAAGAAACATGGAGAGAAGCTGCAATGCCCAGGAGCAAGCAAAGCAGCTCATGACACGCTTTGTTTGCCCCCAACACCCACATGGGCGGCTGCTACACAGGCATCCGCGTAGGTGCACCAGAAAAGGGAACAGGTCGCGAGCAAGACGACGACAGACGCGCCCTGCCTTTTTACACTGACGTTGCATTTGTCCGGTGCCCTTTTTACAGACATGTTGTTGAAATAACCTTTTTAGTTTTTACTGACATATTACAGACTACAGTGTTGCATGCAGACCTTACCGATAGTCTGATACTTTACACCGTTTCAGAATGGCAAACACTAAAAAGCCTGTTAAGCCACTACTTGTCACAGCTGATTCAGGTTTGCGAAGAGAACTCGACGTTCGTGCCATCATCTCTTCAGATGCACCAAAACATTGTAAGAACAGCAACAAAAACGGCGTTAATCTTTGGTACTGTTTCTACTAATTATCAAGTTCCTGAGCGCGGTACCCACCTCAACTGACGTACAGTAAATCAACTGACGCAAAGCGAGCTCCCAATAATGGCCGCTTTCCACCCCCTTGCCGCCCCCCTCTCCGCTGTGCACGAACACCCACCAACACATGTCACATGTGTCAGCCTCACTCTCACATCCCCCACTCCTCCCTCACTCCTCTTTTACTCCGCTGCCGCCTGCCGCCTCCCAAAACCCGCAGCTGATGATTAGCTAGCCGAGTCATGGCGTCCCTGGTGCAGCACGGCAAGAGCAGAGCCGCCGCCGCCGCATCAGCAGCAGCAGCAGCGAGGGAGAGGAAGCCGAGGCCCGGAGCCAGGGCCGCTGCCGCGGCCAGGAGCCCCGGCAAGCCGGAGCTCGGGCGCAGGCAGCTCGCCGTCAGGCTCCTCGCGGCGTGCCTCATCGCCCCGGTGCTCTGCATCTGCGCGGGCAGGCTCCTCTCCGCCGTGCCGCCGCAGCGGCAGCTCTCGAGTAAGCCAGAGATCCTACAATTATACACTCCAACAACTCTGCTTCTTTTTTCCTGAGTTCTGTAGGAGTGATCTTTGTTGAGCAATTTGTGCCTGTAGCTGCCAATGGAGTTTATCTTGCCGAGAGAAACCAAGCTAGCTCCGACGATGCTGCAGGTGGGGGCAGATCAAGAATCCTTGAGGTTCCGAAATTCTCTGATTGTTCTACTCAATTTTGCGATCCCTTGATCTTACAGAACCGTTTGCTGTTGCAGGGGTTGAGGCTGTGAGTTCTTGGCAGCAGGTCGTTGTGGTGGACGGGCATGGACCTCAAATGCCTAGTGCTCCGATTCCTGAAAGATTTGGGGCTGATCCTGTCAGGAGCTCGCCAGAATTAGGTGAGCAGGGAGCTCAGGAAACTTCTCTTTCTCCTTTCCCTTTTGCCTCTGCCCAGCCAGATCATTGCTTGCATGTTGTGAGTGAGTGACACCAAAATGTGCTGGACTGGACCACACTGGTTGCATCCATGATCAGGGACAGTGCAATCAAAGTACTGTACATATAATTTATGCCTAGGTTTGGGATCTTCTGATCTTCTCTTCTGGGGCCACCTAACAGTTCTATAATTGGTGTGGCCCTCAATTATGCATTAGCTGCTAGATTGTTGTATGATAATAGCCATATAGGGGCAGGGCAGTGTTTGAGAATTGAGATGTGCTTGAAACTTGCAAGGTCCTGTGTTTGTCACTGCCAGCTACTGCTAGTGCCTTTCCCAGTGCTCGTTTCCAATAGAAGGATAGTAAAATAGTCAATGTTCCTTCTCAAAAATGTAAGTTTGGAAGTGAAGCGGTTAATCTGAAAAGAAGCCAAGCTATGCTTTCATGTATAAATCTCAACATGTACCTTTAATGATAATTTTGTGGAATGCTATACCTTAGCTTTATTTTGTGATGATTTTATACACATTCAACTGTTTGACTACAATGTCACTATGGAACGATGCATGCATTCCAGGAAGAGAGTTTTAAAAAAATCAGAAGATTTTTTTCATTATGCTTCAAATCATTATTTGTAATCCAAATTTTATCCTCTGTAGTTGCTGAAGTTAAAAACAGCGATGCCGAGAACAGAACAGATTTGGATAATAAATCAATAGTTGAGGGGGAGATTATATCGTCTGCAAAGTCTGGTTCCCCTCCTGAAAACTCTTTCATGAATTTTCAACAATCAGGTGAGATGACTAGTCACTATACTAATTTCTTGTACCATAAAATCGGGCCATATAGCAACACAGTGCATTTCAAGCAAGAATGAGTTACATGTCACCGTGCAAAGCACATACTACAGCAAGGTGTTTTTTTAACTTTGCATTGATTTATTCCTTTTGATCAATTACAGATATTGAAGTTCCAAAGCCTAAGAGTAAAATGTATTGTGATGACAAGAGTAAAGATGAGGGCTTCCCTTATGCAAGACCAATCATCTGCCAAATGTCTGGTGATGTGCGAGTTTCTCCAGGAAGCTCATCAGTTGCTCTTACTCTGCCCATGCAACAAGGCGTTGAAGGGCGGCGGGTTAGGCCATATGGTCGCCATGACGATTCCTTGCCACCTCTTGTAACAGAAGTGGACATCAGAGCAGTTGCAAGTGAAAATGATGCTCCCAAATGCAGCATCAGTCATGATGTGCCTGCAGTTATCTTCTCCATTGGTGGCTACACTGGAAACTTCTTCCATGACATGTCAGATGTGCTGATCCCACTATATCTAACATCCTTTCGGTTCAAAGGAAGAGTAAAATTCTTCATTACCAACTACAAGCAGTGGTGGATTCAGAAGTACAAACCCATGCTACGGAGGTTATCGCATTACGACATAATTGATTTTGACTCAAACAAGGATGTCCACTGTTTTGAGCAAGTAACTCTTGGTCTGATGAGAGATAGAGATCTCATCCTTCGGCCGCATCCAATGAGAAACCCAAAGGGATACTCAATGCTTGACTTCACAAGATTCTTGCGCCATTCATATGGCCTAAAAAGGGCAAGACCGTTAGTCCTTGGTGAAGAGCCTGGAAAGAAACCAAGAATGCTGATCATATCAAGAAGAGGCACAAGGAAGCTCCTGAACCTTCGTCAGGTGGCAGCCATATCAAGGGCGCTAGGCTTTGATGTGATGATCTACGAGGCTAGGGGAAACTTGAAGAGGTTTGCAACAATGGTGAACTCATGTGATGTGCTCGTAGCTGTCCATGGTGCCGGCCTCACCAACCAGGTCTTCCTCCCGGCTCAGGCAGTGGTGATCCAGATAGTCCCATGGGGGAAGATGGACTGGATGGCCACTAACTTCTACGGGGAGCCAGCGCGCGGCATGAACCTGAGGTACCTGGAGTACCACATCTCTGAAAAAGAGAGCAGCCTTGCTCAGAGGTATCCCAGGGACCACATGGTGTTTAAGGACCCCATGGCAATCCATGGTCAAGGATGGAATGCATTGGCAGAAATTTTCATGGCACAGGATGTGAAGCTCAATCTCAGGAGATTTAGGCCTACACTTTTAAAGGCCCTGGACCTTCTTCAGATGTAGTTTGATAGAAAGGTGGAAATTTTGTATTCTTTCTCGTACCAGTTCATTCTTTGTCAGTTAATTCTTTTTTCCTGACACAAAATCATACAGTTGTAACTTATGTTGTGCTAATGACTGGTAGTACAGCACGGCAAGTCAGTAAAACAGTGTCGGGTTGGCACAACAGGAAATATGTGGGACTAGTTCTATCACTGATTGGTCACTGAGGTCATGGGATTATGGGAATATGAGATTGTTCAGCAAAAACAGGCACGCACATAATGTCATGCGAAATGTGCCATAGTAACTGATGTAAAACAGACATAATTTCCTGTGATGTTGCCACGTCGAGCTCGTCGGCGACGACATCGAAGCCGACCTCCGCCGCCTCGCGGACCACGGCGTCGGTGTTCAGTAGCAGCCGGGTACCGCGGCGGGAGATGATGAGCAGGCTGGGCTTCACTCCCGTGCCGCCGCCGCCGGGGCGCGTGGGCGCGTCGCGGGGCAGCAAGAGCACGCGGCGTAGGAACCGCGTGAACTCCGGCATGCCGAGCCCATCGAGGCTGCGGTCGCGCTCGATCATGAGCTCCCGGTGCGCGCGCAGGCCGAGATGACGGCGCGGAGGAAGCAGTGCGCCTCGCCGCCGCCGCCGGCTTTAGCGAGATCGAGCGGCGCGTGACGCGACATCCCGCGCAGGAGCGCGTCGTACTTGGCGAGCCACCGCGTCGGCCACGACGAGGCGCACGTCGCCGCGGTAGCGCTGCGCGGTGTTGAACAGCGGGACGAGGACGTCGGTAAAGTCGTGTAGAGGTTGCCCGTGTACCCGCCGATGGAGAACACCACCGCCGGCTCGGCGTGCGCCGCCGTGCACCGCGGCGCGGACTCGGCGTCGGGCGTCGTCCGCACCGTGATCTCGGTGACGCGGCTCATGCTCGTGGCGTCGCCCTTCCACGGGTACGGCCGGACCTTGTAATAAGCCACTCCATTGGCGCCGCCCGCCGGGTCGACGACGACGAACGAGGAGGCGGTTGCGTTCATGCGGATGTCGCCGGCGAGGTCGCAGACGTCGGTGCGGCGGTCGGAGAAGTCGCACAGCGGTTGAGGCTGATGGTCCACTGAATCTGCGCGCGCCGTGATGCGCCCTGGAGAGACTGGAGAAGATAGTGTTGCTGCTGAGTTAAACCACGTGACACATGCTGCTAAATGTGAGTAATGCGCATCGTGATTTGAATGTGTATTTTGTGGCGGGTTGCGAGGTGATTGCGACGGCTGCACGCGATCTGCAAGGATTTGTCTTGGCTCGTTCTTATCCTCGGCGAGTGCAAGGAATTGCAGGTCAAATTTGAATTCGTTTTTTTTAAGAAACAAATTTGAATTCGTGCCCCTACCTATGGACTAGCGTGCTGCACTTGTGGAAGACTTACCAGGTGCTGCTTGGTCGCCGGAATCAGAAGTAGCGGCGGCGGTGCTGTCAAGCTGTGGTTCCTCACTTCCTCCGGCGGCTCTGCATTTATCTTGACGCCGTTCTTCTCTGCTCCGGTCACTGCATCACTAGCTTTTTTGAGGGAACCTACGGTAGGTTTACGCCGACCTGAACATTTTGATTAAAAAGATAAGGCTTACATCCCAATATTTTGATTGAAAGGATAAGGCTTACATTCCAAGCTTTTGTGAAGTGAGGGAGAGAAGGAGAGTACATCATAGAATTACTCTATTACAAGAATCCTATTCGCCACTAACAGCTAGCTGAAGAAACAGCTTCAGAAGACCGAACAGTTTTTAACTTTTTATGCGAGGGAGCCTCACAATTAAGGTGACTAGTCTATCAACCCGTGCTACTGCACGGGCTCCTAATCATAGGAGATACTCCGTAAGTATTAAGTATCATGAAACAAAACTTTTCTTTACTCTTTCTCATCGATTAACGTTTATAACACATACTGATCTATACAATTTGTTATATCTATTCAATTGTGATATAATTTAGTTTTTAGTTGCATCGTACCTCGTTCAACATGTGTTTGGTTATCACATTAGCATGAGCTATATTTTTGATAGGGAAATTTCTACTATTATTGCTTCTTGTGTACACATGAATGTGTGATTTGCACTGTAGAACATACATTCATGTATACCTTGAATCGATTTTTCTATATTAACAATGATAGACATGGATATATAATTTACAATTGTACATATGAATAATTTGGGATATTTTTATATTAACAGAGGTAGGTAATTTTTATATTTTCACTCTCCTGAACATTGGTATTTTTAAAATTATTAAGTATGGCCACCACTATTAATTAGAATTTTCTTTGACTTATCTGTTTTGCCATGGTTTCTCAGTTTATACTTTTTCCTTTTTTATCATATTTGACCTACAGTTTGCATCTCGCCCACTGTTCCTTTTGGTCTTCATTCTTTTGCTAAATTTCCTTCTTTGGGATTTGGTGTGTTTAGTTGAAAGCCTATCTCGGGGCACATGAAGATGTCACCCTAGCTTTTTTTGATTTAGTTCAAGTATCCAGGTTTTAAATGAGCTTCATAATTAAATGTAATAATAGCATATGCTACAAAAAATAAAATTAGCTATTGTATAAGGTTGTCTCAATAATCAATTAACTGTGTAGTAGCGCTCTTAGGAACAACAAAATAAACCCTCCATCAGTTTGGCCTTACCTATATGAATCATAATCATATACTGACAGATTAGTGTCCTTGCATTTTTCATGGGACGGAGAGAGTACATGGCACTACACTATTAATTAATATTTTGGTAATTCATTATCTAAATAATATGTACTAATACTGAACAACTAAACACTGATAAAAAACAGCACAAGAGAAGAGATGAATCGGACCTCGATATATTTGATGCATTCATGTCTCGGCTGGAGAAATTATTAAACACTTAGAATGAAACTCAAAAAGTAATCGGTTAACAAAAGAGTAACAAAGGGGAGGGGATACAGAAACCTCCAATGGATTAGATGCATTTATCACCTATAGGGGCGAAGCAGGGGATTTGATGCACTGAGGTCTGCATAGAGTATCTTGTTTTTTTTATGTGGCCATTTCATATGAATTGAAATAATAGTGATGAAAATGCATTTAATTAATTTGCCGGACCCCATGAATGCATATCCGTGCTTCTGGTGATACAGTATCTGATCGCCCACAACCAATTGCGCATTATGCAAAGACCTCGCATCAGATTTGTAATTTAGTTTGTGTCCATAGCATGCACCTGCATGTACGTGTGATTATTCCTAAAACTCCTAAGTCCATAGCATGCACCCGCATGCACATATGATGCAGATTATTGAATCATCCATGCAGCGGGAAGCAGATGAAACTACATGCTACTCGTAGGTCTGGAAATACCATCAATCTCAATGCAACCGGCAGCAATATAATCATAATCAACTTTCTTACCTGCCATGGCTACCGCGGCAGGGCACATCTCGCCATTAGGTGTTCCTCACGGTTGTTGAAAGCTAGAAACCAATCTATTAACGCTTACGCAATTGAGATAAAAAGTCAGAGAGAGCTACTTTTGTTTTTTTTCATAATGGCGTATGTGGGTAATTTAGATAAAAAATTAGGGGGTTATTTTAGACTAATTTTATAATGGCATATGTGGGTAATTTTTAGGAAACAAAATGAAATCCAATGGCTATTATTATCAATCATGATTAGAGTCTAGTAAATTGATGGCCAGATGTTTCTGATTTTTGTGAGAATTTATAGGATTTATCTTTTTTTCTAGCGCATCTCATGAGGATTAACGTGGAGCCTCTAAAAGGAGCCTCCAATTAATAATAGTAAGATGGCATGAACAAATAAACAAAAGATGCACTCGGTACCTTTCGACTTTCAGATTTCGTAGATTCTCATATAGATTCAGAAAATCTCTCATTTTGAAGAGTTCAAGCAGAAGGCTAGCAAGCACTGCACTGACGATGACGCACGCCGGTGGACGAGCACAAGCGGTGAGCGAGAGGGGAGCCAACATTTTTTTTTGAGATTACACTGTACAACGTAGGCGCTCACACACACGCACACTCACCCCTATGAATACACGTACGCAAACCCTACCCCTACGAGCACCTCCGAAGGACTGAGTAGAGCACCGGCAGATCCCCTACGAGCACCTCCTAAGAACTGAGTAGAGCACCTGCAGATCTGGAGATTTTCGAAGTCACCGTTGGCGTCTCGTTGTCGACGGGAACGCCGATTACCACTTAACGCATAGCGCCGGTAAATCCCAGAAAAAGGTGCGAGCATCAGGATTTGAACCCTGATGGGTAGCGTCCCACTGGACCGTCCTACCATTGGACTACAAGTCAATTCGCTGGGAGAGCCAACATTAAGAAGAAGCACTTACGGGTGTCGGGGTCGACGGTGGCGCCGTGGCGGGACGAGAGGAGGACGAAGATGAAGAAGAAGAAGCAGCCGACGACGACGGACAGCAGCCTCGACCGGTGCCACTCCAGCCACCGCAGCTGCAGCCAACTCCCCAACTGCTTCTCGCCGGCGCCGCCTTTCATGGCCGGCCAGATCGAGGCCCAGCACTAGCGGCGCAGACGCCTAGCTTCTTGTCTCAAGAAGCTCGGAGCATAAACCAGTGAGCAACTGTGCTACAGCATCCGCGGGTTCGGTACGAAGGAATCGTGTGCTAAACGAGCTTACCTGGCGTTCTACGCTGATCAAAAAAGAAAATTTCAAAAAAAAAGAAACAAGGAGAAAAAAGGGACGTGCCGCGTGACGGGAACAGGAACAGAAGGCGAGGGGGCCCTAAAAGCGTGCGCGTGCCGGCGGGCACCGTTGACAAACCCATGTCTTATATATACATTGTTGACAGTTTTTTCCATAAAATAGTTTGCAATTTATATAGTCATTGTAGAGGATTTTTGAAAAAAAAACATGGGCTGCGGTAGCCCAATATATTCAGACGATGTTCCAAAAGAAACATCAAATATCACTACAAGAATAACTCACATCCGCACCCCTCATATGTCTCGGTGCACTCAAGATCCGGTGCTAATGTAACGTTAGCACCGGGTGCGAAATTGGGACGCCCTCGGGAACCCTTTAGCACCGGTTGGTAAGGCCCCGACCCTCCTTTTAGCACCGGTTGGTGTTACGATCCGGTGCTAAAGGTCTTTTAGCACCGGGTCGTAACACCAACCCGGTGCTAAAGGGGGTGTCACATGCTACTACAAAACAAAAGAATCTTCTATCTCATCACATGTGCTTTGTAGATGAGATGGTTAGGTGGATACGCACGAGCCAAGAGGTCATGAGTTCGAATCCCCGCAGCAACGCACATATTTTTTGGCAAATGGACACACCTTTAGCACCGGTTATTTAACCCGGTGCTAAAGGTGGGTACCTTTAGCCTCGAAAAACATAGCACCCGGTGCTAAAGGTGGGTACCTTTAGCCTCGAAAAACATAGCACCGCCGGGTTTCCCAACCGGTGCTAATGTTTGTTTCTCCGGTAGTGTATATATTATTATTGGGGTTTTCCTATAAAATATGTTTGAGTTTTTCTAGCTAGTCATTGTAGACGTGTTTTGAAAAATCTGTTTGCTTTCACAAAAAAAGGAAAAATACTGTTTGTAACATTTTCATCGCATGAGAAATTGTAACATACGTTAATTTATCTTTTTGTATGTTTTTAATTAAGTAGAGTTTGCGAAGGAGACTTGATGGGGGCGTATATCATGTCAATTCTCATCTATGGTAAAAGAAACTAAAATATTTGTGAGTATGGGTATTGAATCCACGCAATTCTGATACATTCATCGGTGAAGTGTAGATGAAAACCCACAACGGTATGGATTGAATATCCACTATACCTAAAAGGTTTGTAAGCATTTTATGATTTTTTACAGAGATAAGGATGACATGATATATCTCTCCGTAAAATTTCTTTGCCAAACTCAAAGTAACTAAAAAATAGATAAATAAACTTTTTGTTATATGTATTACAAATGCCATAAATGCCTGCGACGCTATCACTGGACACTGGAGAGGCTCTAGTTGTGACTAGCGATGTGGCACCTCCGATATACCACTCACTGCAACATTCATGCTTGACATGCCGATGGTAGATCGGAAAAATATAAAACAGTTTTTATTTTTTTTTCTAAAATCATGATCTACTTTCTAGTGCCTAGTTAGGAGTTATTTAATCTTTTCAATCAACACAAAATTAGATGTTTGGCATTCTCCAACTTTATTAAAAATAAGAGTCATACGGAGTGGACTTTTTCATATTTATACAATATACTGTACATACAGTAGCTAGATCCAATCGAGTACGATACTCGTTTACCTTGGACTTTCCGGAGTTACGTGCTGTGCCTAATTCGGACGTCTCATTTGCCACGTCGTCGTCTCTGCCTCTCTGGGGCCGTCATTTCTTTTTCTCGGGCCCCGGCCGGACATGCTAGAGCCTAATTCCGGCGCCTACTTTGTCACTTCATAACATTTCTCCCGGAACACGTCATCTCCCTTTCCCAAGACCCGGACGTTACAGTGAAACTGCCGCTAAAACGTACGAAAATAAGGCACTTTGTTCAAATACTTGTATTACTAGTCTAACACCTCTAGTGCGCCCCTGCCTGCTCGAGTGCTCAAGGAGTACTCATGGTCCTGTTATGTCTTTTTCTAGACGGAGGGAAGTCTATTTCATTAAGAAAATGAAAGAGGTCCCGACCCTTGTATCATCCGACACATCCAATTGTTCTTTGTATCACCTCTAGTGTGTAGCTTTGCACATGAACCAGGTAAAAATCTTAATTTTTAGTGGTAGTTTAAATTTCCACGGGAAGGGATTATTGCTCACGTGCATAAGATTGATTAATAAGCTAGCGAGCGTCGCCCATTGCTACATGGAGTTGATAGAGAAATTGCCACTATTATGTACGGAGCAGCAGGGACCAAACAAAAACAAAACCATTTTCATCATTTAACAGAATTGGTTGGACTCTCCGTCCGACGGTCCCGTGCTAGCAACTTGTTTGATCAGTATACAATGCATGGAAAGGTTCAACTTGTTCGGCAATGTTAGGCTGGCGATGGTAAAAGGTACAGTGAAAGAAGAGAAGCTTGCCCCGCTCGCTTTCTCCACACTCCCACGGCTCGGCGGCTCATCATGCGCGCATGGAACGGGGCACATGCTGACCAACGAGAGCGTATAATAAGCTAGCGGTGATTCCCGGATGGCTAGAGCTAGGCTAGATCTGCACGCTCTCCTCTGACTCCAGTTTGTTTCGGGGATAGCTAGGCAAGGAGGACAGAGATCATCCAGTTCCTGGATCAGATGCCATTTCTGTAGTAGTAGTTCTGTAGGCTGTGGCAATGGGCGACGCTCGGTAGTTTATGGCAAGAAGCTAGTATAGTAGTATAGATGGCTGCGGTGGGGCGCGGCGCCGCGGCGGCGGCGGGCGTCAAGAAGGGCGGCGGCGACAGGCAGGTGCGAAGCAGGGTGCTGTTCGTCGCCGTCGGCTGCTTCCTCTTCTTCCTCGTCTGCCTCCTCTCCGCCCGCCCCGACGCCGCCGTCGTCCTCGCCCACGCCCGTAAGTGCTAGCTGCCACTCTCCGAGCAACCTCGTGCATCATCTCTCTGAGAGTCTGAATCGCCGTGGGTGTGGATTAACACCATATGATTTGGTGAAGCAGTAACCTGTTGCTTAGGCTCGTCGGGTGTACTTGTGTGCTTGCTTTCAGGTGCAGGTGCCGTCCGGCCGCTGCAGGGAAGGAGTCACGGCCACCGGCAGCAGAGTGTCGAGCAGAGCAATGGCATGGCAGCCACAGAACGTACGTTTACTCAAATTCTAGTATTCTCTGCGCAATCGCTCTAATTGTCAGGCTCCATCTTTGCCACCCATTTCTTCAGGGGTTAGCGACGAAGTGATCGGAGGTGAGAGGAACGGCGACGTCGAGAGAGACGCGGCGCCGGAGCCGGCGGAACGGGAGAGCACTGCCGCCGCCGCCACCACGCACAACTCCGGCGAGCAAGCCGAGCCAGGTACGCGTACGTCTTACTCTTCCACGAGTGTAAACGGACGCTGAGTCATAAGTGCACGGACCGAAATTTGACCTGCAATCCCTTTCCCTCGGCAGCCGCCGCCGACGCGGACCAAGACAAGGCCTTGCAGACCCCCGCGCAAGCCGCCGTGCGGACGACGTCTCCTCGGCACCAACTTCCAGGTGTCTAGCTAACCATCGAGTAACGCACGGGAAATTAATCACAAACAATTCCCACAGTGCCAATCCCGACGCACGTTGACGGCACGTAATGCATCACGTGACGGATCTGTGTACAGGGGACATCACGGCGCGTGCGGACACAGTGGGCCAGCCGCGGCCGCTGTGCGACACCTCCGACCGCCGCGCCGACGTCTGCGACCTCGCCGGCGACGTCCGCATGGTCGCCAACGCGTCGGCGATCGTCGTCGTCGTCGGCGCGAACGGGCCGGAGACGTACAGGGTCCGGCCGTACGCGCGCAAGGGCGACGCCACGAGCATGGGCCGCGTCACCGAGATCGCCGTGCGGGCGGCGGACGCCGCGCCGCGGTGCACGGCGGCGCACGCCGAGCCGGCGGTGGTGTTCTCCATCGGCGGGTACGCGGGCAACCTCTTCCACGACTTCACCGACGTCCTCGTCCCGCTGTTCAACGCCGCGCAGCGCTACCGCGGCGAGGTGCGCCTCGTCGTGGCCGACGCGGCGCCGCGGTGGCTGGCCAGGTACGGCGCGCTCCTGCGCGCGCTGTCGCGCCACGCGCCGCTCGACCTCGCCGCGGCCGCCGGCGGCGGCGGCGGCGAGGTCCACTGCTTCCGCCGCGCCGTGGTCGGCCTGCGCGCGCACCGGGAGCTCATGATCGACCGCGACCGCATCCCGGACGGTGTCGGGATGCCGGAGTTCACGCGGTTCCTCCGCCGCGCGCTCTCGCTGCCCCGGGACGCGCCGACGCGCCCCGGCGGCGGCGGCGGCGGCGGCACGGGACGCAAGCCCCGCCTTCTCATCGTCTCCCGGCGCGGCACCCGGCTGCTCCTGAACACCGGCGCCGTGGTCCGCGCGGCGGAGGAGGTCGGCTTCGAGGTCGCCGTCGACGAGCTGGCGGGCGTGGCCATGGCCAACGACGTCGCGGCGGCGGGGCGGCTGATCAACTCGTTCGACGCCATGGTGGGCGTGCACGGCGCGGACCTGACGAACATGGTGTTCCTGCCGGCGGGGGCGGCGGTGGTGCAGATCGTGCCGTGGGGTGGGCTGCAGTGGCTCGCGCGGATGGACTTCGGCGACCCGGCGGAGGCGATGGGGCTCAGGTACATCCAGTACGAGATCGCCGTGCACGAGAGCTCGCTCAAGGACAAGTACCCGAGAGACCACGAGATCTTCACCAACCCGACGGCGTTGCACAAGAAGGGGTTCAAGTTCATGAGGCAGACGTTCTTGAAGGGCCAGGACATCATCGTCGACGTCGAACGCTTCAGGGCGGTGCTGCTCCGGGTGCTAGAGAACCTCACAAACAGTAGCTAGGTAGCTGCTGCTTGAGCATTTTGCATGCGTGCGTGCACATATCGTGGTATATATATATATACTTGAATATATGTTGGTACATTTGCGATCTGATGTCTGTAATGCCACACACAAGGGGTGACCATAGGAGCCAGAATCATTGTGTGTGGGCCGGCCCGTTGCAGACTTTCAAGCCAAGCCATTGAAGGTCCTTTTTTATATAATTATTAAGCCATTGAAGTTTTTTCTTTGCGAAGATTAAACCATTGAAGTTAAAGCAGTCGATCTACAAAGCTAAGTCCCTGTTTGCTTGCGTTTCAGAATGTCTATACTATATAAGTTGGATAATTAATGTTGGATGTAGTACAATAAAAGATCATTATAGGACTACTATACGACCACATATAATCTAAAATAAATTCTACATGGTTCTAAAGTGGTCATAGGATGAGATTAATTTTCTCTTATTGTTCTTGGATTATAAACTAGCTTATATAATCGAGAAGGAAACACATAGGCTCTAAGCTAGTTCCTCAAACTATGTGTGCTTGCACGCCGGCATGTGTAAAGCAACTCTAGTCTAGAAGACAAAAGATTGACGAATGTATGCTTACATTCTCGAAAAAAGGGAAGAGTGTATGTTTAAGATTCTGACATGGAAAAAGTATATTATGTTTTTATATGTTGGGTTTTTCAAAAACCATGTATCAAAATAATTAGTTTAAAAACAAGACAGGTGTCAAATCACTGTTTTATTTCAAAAAATGTGATCACGAGTGAAGTTTTTTTAACTCTAAAAATACTACAGTTCTAACAACGGCATAGTTTTTTAAAATATTATGAGTCTTATTGCACCCAAATTCATTGTAGTTTTCCAAACTAAGGTATTTTGCGAAACTGTAATATATATGCTCCAACAGTTTGAAAATGACTCCATAGACGGTGCTCAAGTGTTTTCTTTGCAGGTGATTTTGTTTCTCATCTATGTTCTATGACCGTACTTTTTGCATTTTAGTCTTTTTTAAAGAATATTACATTTGGATCCTTAAAGGAAAAAACTGTGTTTTTCGGCCCCATTGGTTGGTGCCACGGTACACGGCGTCAAAGTAACACGTGTCGACGCCACAAATCATGGCGCCGAGGTGTGTGCTACGTGGGAAACTCCACGCCGCCGAGGTCTGTGTCCTACACAGCAGCCATCTCCTCTCTCTCTCGCTCGCTCTCTCTACGCACCGCCGCCGCCCGTCCGCCGCGCGCTGCCGCTTGGCCGGCCGCCGGCTCGCCGCCGCATGGGGCTCCGGCGCCTCTTCGCGCGCGGTCGCCGGAGAGAGCGGGGGGCTCTGGGACTCGCTGCTCAACTGGCTCCGAAGGTTCATGCTGCCGGGTTCTCTCTTTCCTCCTTTGAGATTAGCTTTTGTTAGTATATCGGTAAGAAAGTTTTACAAGATTCCAGTCTTTACTACTCCGTGTTAACACTGAGCTAATTCTGCTAGTTCGAAATTAACCGCGAGGTGCCAGCTTTAGCTGCATTTTGTTGGCTTTGAAGCAGTATGCATATCAAATCATCACAATTCCACTCACAGCAGTAATGTTCTCTATTGCAGGAGATGTGCACGGCCTCCTCATGATATCCTGAATAATGTTTTGTTTATCTAAATGATCTAAAATGCTAATATCTGGAAACAGAGGTAGGCTTTAATATGCGGAAAGTTACCAAGGGAGATGTAACAATTAAACTTTGGGATCTTGGTGGGCAACGGAGATTCCGCACTGTGCGAGCGCTACTGCAGAGGAGTTTCTGCTATTATGTAATTCCTTCTCTTCTTAGATATTCCATATTGTGTACATTGGACATTACCAATGCGGTTTTTTTCACGACCATGCCTTGGCACGTTTTTCATTAAGAAGAAAGCAAGTCAAAACATTTACATCGGAAACCATAGAGGCGATGGCTCGGTTCAGAAAAAATACATACGAAGATTACACACGCGAGATGTCAACGACCCTGCTAACTGTGGTCCACTGTAGCACGTCCGACAACGGACGATACCCGGCAGTCACCCACGTTCAGCCTTCCTCGACGATGAGCCACGTCAACTCCATATTAGACCGCTCATCTTGATTGAAAACTTGCCAGTTTCTTTTCTTCCGAAGCATCCACGGGACAAGGATTACAAAGGAATCGGAAGTCTCTCGCGAAGGTTTCGCTACCCTCTTCCTGGCTGACAACCACCATTCTGCAAAATCATTCAGCCGACCGTCCGGGGTTAGGCTGCCCCAGCCCAATTTCTGAAGAAACGAGAACCAGGTCACTGTATTGCAGTGAGTCGCGGGTGTATCACTGTATTGTCTTTCGATTGGTGCTTTATCGAATAAAAGGAACCCAATTACATTTACAGAGCATATCGTGTAATGCATATATTCATTTTACTTGAATGAGTAGACGTATTTGGTCCTGTATACACGTTTTGTTCCTTTATTTACCATACTAGCTGCATGATGCTTGTTTCCCAGATATTTTTCAGTTTGCTAGTATAACTAGCTTTTAATGGATATACTGATCTGTTAATTTTGTGATTTAATTGCAGATATGTGGTGGATGCTGCAGATCGAGATAGTGTCCCAATAGCGAAAAGTAAATTGCATGATCTGCTGATGAAACAGTCTTTCCCACGGCTGCGGCGGCATGCCCATTAACATCATCCAAACATAAAGGATGTTGCTACTCCAAGAAGTAAACATTGCAACATTTGAGAGCTGTGTAAATTATACCTACGGTTCTAAGCTGTTTGCCACGCCCCCTAAAAACTACTCCCCTAAAAAATACTCATCATAACAGTCCAGAGCTGGCAAGAAACAGCTGATAGTCTACTCATCCGGAACCAGGGAAAAGAACCGTGGTCGACAACAGACGGTCGACCGGATCGAGCACGGACGGGAGACGTGCCTGAAGCCAGGCAATGTTGTGAGTACCTTTCAGCACCAGATAAGCGGTATCCTCCACCACTTGGCCAAACTCTTTAACTTTGCGTAAGAGCAGCACATCGAGCACATGTGCAAGCACATCCTCCTCCTCCTCATCATCCGGTTCGACATCCTCCTCATCAACATCCTCCTTATCATCCGGTTCGACACGTCCGACTATTTTCTTAGCGTCCTTCGCCAGACGTACGAGCGTAACTGCTGAGTTCTTCAGGAGTAGGAGGTCTTTCAGGAAGCCCCCTTCTTCCAGCTTGGCCTCCTGAGAAACGAGGCGGGGATACAGATCATGCTTGATCTTGAGGAGCTCCAGCGCCACGCCTGCGATCAGCGAGAGGAGATCCATCTGGCTGTAGCGCCAGTAACTCCTGTCAGTCAGCTTGACCACCTTCTTGGGGTATTGCGAGTCCCTCCCCTGAATCAGGTTGAGGAGGAGTACACACGAGTCCCTCGCTACGCGCACGGACTCCAGAGAGACGAGCTCTACAAACATGAACTGCTGGTCGAGGCGGTTCTGCAGGGCTTGGATGTCGGCATGGCAGAAGATGCGTGCGGTGACCATCTTTTCCTTTTGGCGGCGGCGAGACGGAGATGCGGTGGCAGCGAGGAGGAGATGGTGCGGCGGCAGCGAGGAGGAGATGGTGGTGGCGGCGGCGAAGACGAGGACGGGGTGGTTCCCTTGATGTGGAGGTGCTGGGTGCGTGGGCGTCGGGACTTGGGATTCTTGAGTTCTTGACTCTCGGGAGAACCGGAGAAGACGAGGGGGAAGGGTGCCGCGTGCGGCGGCGGGTGGATTGGGAGGCTGGGGCTGCGAGCTAGGGTATATATATTGATATTTGCATCATGTTGGGCAATGGGCTTGGGCCAATATTCACTCGGCCTGTTGTGGAATGCTATTATATTCTTTTTTTTGGACACGGGCCTATTATTATATTTTTTTATGGAGGCCTGCTATTATATTACAGGGGTTTAGCCCCTGTTGGTATTTTTTTATGGAGGCCTGCTATTATGTTACAAGGGGTTTAGCCCCTGTTTAGTTCCAAAAAGCAGCCCCAAAGTTCACTATGTAAAAAGAATATTCACGTCACATTAAAATGTCATAGCATATATGGAGTACTAAACCTAGATAAAATCAAAAACTAAGTGTACAGTTTTGTTGTACTCCGCGAGACGAACATTTTGAGCCTAATTAATCAATTTTTGGACAATTTTTCACACAAACAAACGAAATGTTACAATAGCGCAATGATTATGACGTGACTCCAAACCCCTAATTCTCCATCCCCTATTCTCCATCTAAACAAGCCCTTAGTTCCCCTAATCCCCTTCCTTAAAAGCTTGTTCGGTAGGCAGGGATTTTGATACAGTATCGGAACAGACAAAAGATACTTGTACATGAATTTCTCAATAGTGCAAAAATAAGCTGTACAATGGCAGTAACTTGGAAATCGATATTCTAGTGCAGTACATAAATAGAAGCTCATAGTTCAGGTTTCTAAATCCTAATCACAAGAATAGCGTAGCAGCACATATTCCCTTTGGGGCACAACAAACCACATATTCTGATTTTACCCATATTCGCGCCCTGTTCGTTTGGATTATCAGCCACCGGCCAGCAGTATTTTTCTCTCAGCAAAACCCAGCACCAGCCAGCAGTGTTTTTCTCTCAGTAAAACCAACATCAGCCACCAGCCAACCGAACAGGCCAATGAATTGCATTGCACGCCGTAGCAGCACAACAGAACAACTACTGGAACAATAGGTTCAACGTTGCAGGGGCATACACAGTTACACAAGCAATAAAAGTGAATACAATTATTGAATATACTGATTTTACCGTTAAGCTATTACAGACTTCCAAAAAACTAAAAGAGGAGGTCATTTTCTTAATAAGTAGGAGGAGCTCATTTAGCATATAGTCTACAACTTGAAAGGTGTAAACATCATCCACCCCATCACTCTGCCTTGTTCTTCAGGAAAAAGCTTGGATCTGCCTCTCAAGATGCACTAGAGAACAAAATATCAGTTCTACATACATGATTAAGATGCAAAAATGGACAGGCAAACACATATGGAAACTAGTTATTTCACAGCTCAAGAAAGCCTCTCAAGATTCCCGAAAGCTGAATGCAAGAATAATAAAATGGATAGGCCTCCAGAAACTCTGAAAGGTTGACATGCCTACTTTTCCACAAGAAACTGGATGAAAACTTGTGGACCTTTATGTTTTGCTTTTCAGTTTTTAGAACATGCAATACGTCTGGTGCTAGACCACTCACTTCAACATTGATGGGAGGCTCCAGTGCCCTGGACACCTCACCACTACCTCAGAGAGAGAAGCACAACACAGTACTACCTCACACACATGAATGCAGATCAAGTCAGCAGAGATGCGCGCAAAAGCAGAGCTCCTGCGCAAAAGCTGAGATAACATGCATGCATATAGAGATCCTGCTCAACATATACGTTTCAGCAACAGCACACTACACCACTAGCATCGGCATTTTGTAGTAGTTCTTAAATTAAACGTCTACCCTTTGTATTTAATAATTATAGAGTTATTGAATGCTTCCCTTTATCAAAAAAGCACCAGACTCTTTCTCTACAGCGTGCTTATTAGTCTCATTTGCTAATAATTTTTACCAAGCTATAGAGCTTCAGCATATCTGTCCAGATTAGAATATGCCCCAGCTAAAAATGCAAGACGAAGTTCCCATCCCAGCACTCAGGTAACACCACAACGATCCAAACAGTTGAAGTAAAAACTCTCAAGCACAAATATCATTCAGGTAAGTTTCCCAACACCAAATCACCTGCTCATTTTTTCAGCAGAAGAACATCAAAACCTGATCTGCAACCTTTAAGATACAGATTAATCATACTTGGGGTTGTCAAATGCTTGATCAATTGAAATGGCCACAAATAAACATTGCTCAGGTAAACAAAGTTAATAAGTAGTAATTGTTTGAAAGCAGTCTCTTTTTCTAGTTTTTTACTCAGGACATGAATAATGCTTTAAGCCATAGCTACTAAAACCTAATAGGCACTTGGGAGCCGAAGGCTAATGACATAAATAATATTGAAATTAGAAGATCAGTGAACATACCCCGCCAGCAGAGGTGGCTACTCATGATGACTGGAGCTAGAAAAGTACATTTTGTACAGAAATTAGTCCAAAAGAGACATTTGATCCATTCAAATTCAAAAACAAATAAAACTACAAAAACAATCTAACATGTCCCTGAACTCAAAACAGTGTCACTGGAAGAACCTATCATATCATTTTAGAAAGGGAAGGGGAACAATAAGGCAACACGACCTCACCTTGGTCTGGGGCTGCTCGCGACGGAGGGATCCTGCATCGGGAGAGGTCGTCCTCCGTGCCGAACCGTGCCAATGCGATAGGACTTGGCCTGGTGACGGAGAGACCAAATCCTAGGTCGCCGACAGCAGCACCGTGCAACAGCAGATAGCCGGTCGTTGGCACAACGATTTGGGAAGCGCAACAGGTGGGGGATGCTGCTGGCCCACCCTGGCGGCGCAAGTGGGCATGGAGAGGGAGAAGGAGAAGGACGGCAAGCGCCGCCCCGAGGGCGGCCACCGCGCCGCTGCCCGACGCCCGTCGGCCTTGTCGCCTAGTGTTGGGCGAGTCCGAGAGAAAGAGATGGGAAGCGATGAGTTTTTTTTTACGGAAACATGGGGGGTCGGTAATATACTCGGCACGGCAAAGTAGCAGGATGTTGTCGCGGCCATCCATAGGAGGATCCGGCGGCCGAAATTAATTTCAGTGAATTAGCTGTGGGAAAGTTGAGGGAACTCTGCATCTTTGTTAAGAGTTAATTCTCCAAAAGAGAGAATACCTCCACGTGACTGTACATTAAAACAATGTTTCCGTAATGAGTTTTTACGTAATATTTATGGAGCTGCCGTTCCACATAATGGTGGTGGAGGTGCCATTCCACGGAATCATCCTAACTGAAAGTAATTGCAAGTTGCACCCTAGCATGGAATGAGAAAACATCACCATAATACAAATCATTTAAAATCCATTAGCATCATCCAAACAAAAAGTGTGTTGCCAATCCAAGAAGTACACATCGCAACATTTGAGAGCTGTGCAAACTACCCTTACAGTTCTAAGCTGTTTGCCACGCCCCTAAAAAATACTCAGCGCAACAGTCACGAGCTGGCAAGAAACAACTGATAATCTACTCAGAACCACGGAAATAAACCGGGGTCGACAACAGCTCGCCGACCTCATCGAGCAGGGGCGGGGCACGTGACTGAAACCAGGCAAATTTGCGAGTACCATTCAGTACCTGATCGACGTCAAACTTTAACACCGAGCCCACCGCTCCAACTTTGACAAAGAACTCCTCAACAAGCGATCCTTTGACACATTTTTTGATTACTTCCTCCTCCGTACCTTCGAGCACAGTTCCTGAGTTCTTCAGGAGTAGGAGGGCTTCTGCCAGCTTATTGGCCTCCTCAACGAGGGGAAACAGATCATGCTTGAGCTTGTGGAGCTCCACCGCCGCGCCTGCCACGAGCGAGATGACATCGATCTGGGGGCATCGCCAGTGCCTCCGCTCAATCAGGCTGCGGAGGAGTGCATACGAGTCGCTCGCTATGCTCAAGGACTCCAGAGAGACGAGCTTTAGAAGCATGCGCCCATCAGAGCGGACGTCCTGCAGGGCTTGGAGGTCGGCATGGCAGGAGATGCGCACCTGGTCCATCTTTTCCTTTTGGCGGCGGCGAGACGGAGATGGTTGGGGTTGTTGCGGCGGCGATATGATCTAGCCAGCCGCTGTTTTTATATAGGCCTATGGATTTATGGGATGTAGGGTTTCTTTCGGTAAGATTGCCTCTACCGTCGGATCCGATTTGAGGTTTGTTCGTTACAGGCAAAAAAGGAGGGCAGAGGGAGAAACCTGTGCTGGTAGCAGCTCCGCCTCCCATGGCTTCGTCTCCACCAGTGCGGGCGGAAGCTCCGTCTCCACCCACCAGTGCCGGCAGCAGCTCAGCCGCCCATGGCTCCGCCGTCTAGATTATATAAGTTGGATAATTAATTTTGGATATATAATACAATAGAAGATCATTATAGAACTACTATAGGATCATAGATAATCTATAGGATCATAGATAATCTAAAATAAATTATACATGTTCCTAAAAGTGGTCATAGGATGAGATTTTTTTCTCTTATTGTTCTTGGATTATAATCTCTACAGTAGCTTATATAACTGAGAAGGAAACAATTAGGCCCTAAGCTCCTCAAACTACGTATGCTTGGACGCCAGCATGTGTAAAGCAATTCTTGAAGACAAAAGATTAGAAGAGTGTATATGCTTACATTCTCGAAAAAAAAGAAGAGTGCATGTTTAAGACGACATGGAAAAAGTGGATTATGTTTTTATATGTTGGTTTTTTGAAAAAAAACATGTGTCAAGAAAGTTAGTTTAAAAACAAGGCATGTGTAAAATCACTTTTTTTATTTCAAAAAATGAGGTCACGTGTGGAGTTTTAATAACTCTAAAAATACTACAGTTCTACAACTCATAACAGCTCGGATACGTAATTTTGTGAACATTGCTCTACGTAAATTGATAATAATCTATCTATACTATAAAGTGTCGGACCTTAGGACCGGCAATCCACCTGGGGGTACCCGAGTGGTTGATTTGTAGGCGGGGCGATTGATGAACTAGTGACTTGATGGTACACAGGAGACACTGATTAGACAGGTTCGGGCTACCCGGAGGCATAATACCCTACGTCCTGTGTCGGTGGCGTCGTTTGTATTGCTGGGTACTCGGCCAAGCTTCGGGAAGCTATGGCAAGCGTATGGTTTACAGGATGTGGTGTTTCGTGTCCCTCATGGGGGTGCCCTATGATGAGGACATCCTCCACTATTACCCGTTGGCAAAGACGCAACAAAGTTGTAGTCGGGCGGCGACCGTGTGAGCCTCTGAATAATCCCACCTTGCTTATCTAGGGAGGAGGAAGCCACCTTAAAAGGGAGAGGCACCCTTCCCCTATCAAACTAGTCTTTTGGGGCGATTGAGCCTTTCCTCGAGTGGGTGTGCCTAAGAACTGTTGGGGTTCGGGCAACCTTAATTTGTTGGGCCTCGGCCGACCCCATGTCTGGGCCGGATGCATCATTTGGTATCAGAGCTGGGCCTTTGTTTAAGGGGGTGGGAATGATGAGGACATCCCAGGACACGATTTGGCCAGGCGCACGACAGTGTAGGCGGCAGCCGTGAAACGGTTTGGCCAGGCGCACGACAGTGTAGGCGGCGTGTCGTGGTCCAGCGGGAGCATGGTTAGGCCAGGCGCACGACAGTGTAGGCGGCAGCCGTGTGCACGCGGTTTGGCCAGACGCACGACAGTGTAGGCGGCAGCTGTGCACGTCCGAATTGTCCCACCTTGCTTAGCGAAGGAGGAGGAAGCCACCTTAAAAGGGAGAGCCACCCTTCCCCTATCAGACTAGTCTTTTAGGGAGATTGGGCCTTTCCTTGAGTGGGTGTGCCTAAGAACTGTTGGGGGCCGGGCAACCTTAATTTGTTGGGCCTCGGCCAACCCCACGCCTGGGCCGGATGCATCAGGGACGCTTTATATATGATAGCGAGCTAGGGTTTACAAGTCGGTTTCCATCTAAACCTACTTGGTTCTGACCAGGACTCTAGCCCGGGTCGGTTACAATTGGAATATCCCTGGATATCCGGACGATTCGTCCGTCGAGTCTTGATCAACTTGTCCGTCAAGTCAGGGAGCCCGTATGAGCCGCCTAGGGGTCGGCTCATGGGCCTGTCAGAGGTGGGCCCTGGACGCCGTGGTCTGGTCTGACAGTGGGCCCAGGGGTACCCATATCCCACAAGCCCCTGAGCAACGTGCAGGCGCGTGTCCGAACTGCTTGACGAAGTGCCGAGGCCAATGAGGTTGGCTGAAGGTGCTTCAATCTTGTAGTTGGCACAAGGGTGGGCAGTGCTCAAAAAAGAGAGAACACCCAATACGACGCCGAGTTCTTCGAGGTAGTCGGTCGGTCCTCATGAGGGCCGAGTACAGGGCGACGATTAGGAGCACTGTACGTACAGGAGCCCCCGAGCGTTGGGTTGGTTAGTATAAGCGAGCCAAGGCTCAAAAAATAACAACTAGACAACATGTTGCCCAAGAGTTGGTGAAGGCTTGCTACCACCAAGGGTACTTTCCGAGTTGGAGGGCTTGCTCAGCCAAATTGGCTGAGTTGCGAGTGGGTGAGAGCATGCTGCCACCAAGGAAGGGGCCAAATTTATTAGCACCCGTGACTCAATAGTGCGTTGATAAGAATGGACCAAGCCTGCCTGGTCAAAGGCTATTGTGACTAGCTATGCGGGAATCTCGCCGCTGAGCATGCTCAGTCAAGGGCATTGATGACCACCTGCCCAGGGAAAAAGCGAAACGCATGCGCATTCACTCCCGGGCGTTGGTGGTTCACGGGCCACCAGATTCATGACCTGAAAGTGCCTATAAATAGGTGCACCGGTGTTTGTTCACTATCGCAGTGTGTTGGAGATGATAGCCACCATGTGGATCTTTAGAGTCCTTCCTGAGAGGATTGGGAGCGAAGGTAGAGTAGGCCAAGGTACATGCCTTGGTGTTCACCATTGATGCCAGAAGAAAATCGTCGAAGGGTGGTGCAAATGCTGTGGGAAAGGAGCTGGGCATCGCGCTCCTCATAGGTGGAGGAGGTTCCTACTTCTTGGTGGATCCGGGCGAGGAGGCTGTGGTAAGTGTACTCTTCGTCAGGAAGCTAGCGAGTGATGCCGAGTTGATGGCTGATTTCATGGGCCCATCAAGGACGAACTGCGCGATCCGAGCCTAGGCACCATCCATGGTGATGTCTAGTCCTTGCCCTCTTCCAGCAATGCAGCCACGAGGTTCTTCAGTTGGTGGGATGCCACAAGAAAATCATCGAGAAAGCTGTGGAGACTGGTTCCGGCGTTTGTGTGCTGACCACCTAACTGAAGTGGTTCAAGAACCGCCAAGAGTGCGGCTTATGCCTTTGTATCTTGAAATGGCTTTTGGCCAAATATACTTTGTCTTTGTAAACTTTGCGATTCGCAAAGTATAGAATATGAACATGTTCGTTTTGGCGGTGGTGAACTTTGTCCAACCACTTGAGTGGATCAGTAGAGGTCGTGTAGACGTACCGAAACCTACCCAGCGCCCAGCCCCCGAGCATGCGAGGGACTTGGCCTAGTTCTCTTGGAACGCGCCGAGTCGTAATGCGGCGCCCAGCCCCCGAGCATGCGAGGGACTTGGCCTGGTTCTCTTGGAACGCGCCGAGTCGTAATGCGGCGCCCAGCCCCCGAGCATGCGAGGGACTTGGCCTGGTTCTCTTGGAATGCGCCGAGTCCTAAGAAATGGAAACATATCCCGTCCGTCAATTTCGGATCCGGCGGATCGCGTATCGCCAATCCCGCGGATTCCGTCCGTTAGTTTCGGAGCCGTTAGGTCAGGGCAGGGCCGCGTTATAAATATGCGACCGGGGACGCCGTCGACGTCATCCCACCGTTGCGCCGCACCCTTCGTCTTCCCCGCCTTGCTTTTTCTCAGCCCACCGCTACACCCGAGCGAGGTTCCCGAGGTTGAGTTGATTGATCTTCATTGACGAGCGCTGCCACTCCAGCTTTCATCCACCCCTTGCTTCACCTACCGAGCAAAGCCATGGCCGATGAAGCTGCTGAGCGCGCCACTATGGAGGCTCTGGCGGCGGCCGGAGTGCCACCGGAGGGCGAGCAGGAGGCGGCCTGGGGGAAGTCGAAGATGACGATGGAGCGCCTGGAGGACATGGTGAACCGCGGCGTGCTCCCCCCGAAGGAGACCTTGTCGTGGAGGCTTCCAGGGAAGGAGAAGAGGCCGTTCGAGAACACCGGCGAGGTAGCCGTCTTCGCGCACTTCGTTGAGCGTGGATTTAGCATGCCGTCCGGTGATTTCTTTCGTGGGCTTCTTCATTACTACGATCTGGAGCTCTCTCATCTTAATCCCAATGGGATTTTTGACATTTCGTTCTTCATCTACTTCTGTGAGGCGTTTCTTGGAATCGCCCCCCATTTTCACCTTTGGCGGTACTTGTACCGCGTCAAGCGCATTGGGTCGGGGAACAAGGGAGATGGCCCCACTTGGATTACCGGTGGGGCGGGCATTGCATTACGCATGGGTAGGCAGAGAGATTATTTCGATCTGCAGCTACTTGACTGTCACAAGGAATGACGTCGTGAGTGGTTCTACATGGTGGACCAGCCACCTTTTTTGCCGGGTAGAACTGGTATGGCGCCGAAGGAACAGGAGTCCTGGCGCGATCTTGCAGTCGGGGGTGAATGCGATGGGATCCCCGATATTATGGCGATGATTGCTGACTTGAAGCAGAAAGGCCTGACCGCCATGGCGGTGACAGTGTCGTTCGTGGCCCGGACCATCCAACCAATCAAGGACCGGGTTCACACGGCGTACGAGTTTTCGGGTCGCCTGGACCCAACCCGGGAGACGTCCCGGGGATTCGACTCGGACGAGGTCGTCAGGCGCGTGAGCACTATGATGAAGGGTGAAGTGAACAATCTTGGTGCACCGCGTCCTTTCGCGCTGAAAAATCCTCCGCTTGCGGTGAGGTTTCCATTCCGAGTCCTTTTCTTGTTTCCTTGATTTTTTCATTGCCTGTTGTCTAAGTGTGTGTTGCATTCTTTGTGCTAGGAGGTGACCAAACGCTTCTTCTGCCCAGCACCATTGCCTGAAGGGGACCCGGCGTTAAGGCAGAAGGTAATGAGGCCGGAGGAAGCGAGGGATGACCGGCTTCCGGTCTTGAAGGACTTGGAGGACTGGGTATCTGAAGAACTCGGCTCCCCACCAAGCTCAGGTGATGCTGCAGCTGTGGAATCTGCGGCCGCCGCTACTCGCACCCGAGCTGCCACTCGGAAGTACTACGCGCCGCAGGCACAGACCGCGGCGGCCGAGTCGCGGAAGAGGTCGGCGCAGGCGCAGGCGTAGTCGTCTAGCGCGTTGCGCACGAAGAGGCACAAGTCGGACCCTGCGCCATCGACTGGAGAAGACGTTGTTGCCTCTCCGGAGGTAGAAGATGAGGGTCGGGACCTGGATGCTGTAGCAGAGGTTGCCGTGGTACGATCCCCCACGCCCTTGCTTTCACCGGGGGATGGTCGGCCACCGCGCCCAGCAGCCAGCAGGCTTGGTCTTCAAGCGGCCGAGCAGGAGTAATAGGTTAGAGTCTGAACTCGGTTAAGTTGGTCGTGCTCGGGTACTTTGGTATCTTGAATCTTGATACTCGCTCTCCCTTGCTGTGATGTTTTCAGGAAGGTGGCCGTACTGTCGGACACGTCGCGTACTCGGTCAGGCAGTGGCGGTGACTTGGGGGACTCCGTGTCCCAGGGCCCGCCTGCCATGGAACCGGCTTCAACCCAGGTGGAGTCGCCAGCTACAGCGGCAGAGGGCGCCACAGATGGGACGGATTCGGCGGCCATGGTGACCGCCGCTCCGGGGACCGGCCCAAGCGTTCGACCTGACGAGGAGGACTTGGTCATGCCGGAGCTTGAAGATGACGCACTCCCGGATCAGCACGCCGAGTCGGAAGGTGAAGAGGAGGAGGTGCTGAGCCGCCAAGAGTGCTTCAAGCGCATCGCCGAGGCGAACAGGGCGGCGCTCGAGCGGATCCGTAGTTCATCAGGCTCGATGCTGGAGGATATGGAGGTAACTCTTCTGAATCTGAGATTGGTATTCTTTCACTTTGTTACTTGAGCTTTGAATGGTGCAGGTGCTGATGTTCGGGACCGTGGAAAGCACGCAGTTAATGCGTGTGGCTGAGGACGAGTACTTGGAGTTGCAGGAGCTCAGAACCCGGGTCCGCACCATTGCCAGTGAGGCTCGTGGTGTTGTCATTCAAAAGGACTCGGACGCGAAGGGCCTGGCGCGGCTCAACCAGGACCTCGTCGCTCAGCTGGAGGCGGCCAACAACGGTAAGTATTCCTTTGTGGAAGTACTCGGACTTTGACGGCGTTGCATTTTTATCTTGATTGTGCTGTGTTCTTGGGTCATGCCAAAGAAATGGAGCGCGTCCAGGGCCGTCTTGCGACAAAGGACCAGAAATTCAAAGAGGTGACGGCCATGCTGCGGGAGAGGGACGCCGAGCTGAAGCGTGCCCTAGAAAGTGAGCGGAGGCCTGTGCGGCGTCGACTTGAGTTTCCCACTTGTACTGACCATGAGGCCATAACACTTGGTTATGGGTGGTTTTGCTGCGCAGGTCATGCCCGCGAGAAAAAGATTCTGGAGGAGAAGGTCTCGAAGGCAGAACAGGAGATACAGGAGCTCGTCGGCGCGCACAGCCGAGCTCTGGGCGCCCATGATGTCGCCATGACTGGTGAGGGTTGCTTTCGAGTTCTATTCCTTTCTCAGTATTCATGATACCGAGGTATTTGATCCAATCCGTGCACATGTGCAGCAGATGCTGGTCGTTATGAAGAAATGGCGCAGGCGGCCGTGACTGCTTGCGACCAGATCCAGGTCCCTGGCGAACGGCCCGCGGTGCCACTTGTGGAACGGGTACAGCATCTGCCAGGGTACACAAGAGAGGTAGCAACGGAGACCGCCAAGTGTGCGGTTAGGTACACGCTAGCCCTTGTCCGCTCGTACCATCCCGACCTCGAACTTGAAGACATTCGTGATGGGTACCACCCGGACTTGTCGGAGCAACAGTTTGAAGATCTGGCTACATCCTTCGCCGGCTTGGCAATTGACGTAGTCCGCAGTATTGTCGATGTGACCGGCGTGTGACCTACTTGGAGAAAGGAGAAAGGAAAAAAACATGTAGTACTTGGCATACTTTTGTGTAATAATCATTACTTTCGAAGCTTGTAGCTTTTGTTTTGAGTCGATTTTATCAACCCCTATCGCTTCACCGCGATCATGACAAGCGCTAGGCACTTGGGCGAAGAACTGGCTGGAGCTCTCATGAAGGCAGCACTCCTACATGCTACGATGCTCTACATGGAGGCTTAGTCGTAGGCAGGGTCCCGGCCGAGTACTTTCACGCGTGTTTAGATTTTGGATATAGCGAATCGGACTTTCCATGTTAGCTTTGTTACCTCATAGGTAACTTAACTGGAGGACTAGCACGTGGCTGTCGTGGGAGAGTTAGTGCAAATATATTGGTCGGAGAGCACAAAATTTGAGTGGAGAGACTTTATTGAATGACGAAATAACAGGGTAAAGATACATAGCTGTGTTTTGGACTAAGGATAGAACTTAGTAAGGTGCTGGATGTTCCAGACATTTGGAACTGGATTGCCATCGGCCCATTCTAGGCAATAGGTTCCTGGAGATACCACTTCCTTGACGATGAAGGGACCTTCCCATGGTGCAGATAGCTTGTGCTGCCCTGCCGAGCTCATGACTCGGCGCAGTGCGAGGTCGCCCACGTTTAGAGAGCGTTCCTTGACGTTTATGTCGTGATATCGGCGTATCTGTTGCTCATGGCGTGCGTGCCGAGTTAAGGCACAGAGCCTATGTTCTTCGAGCGAGTCGACGTCGACCTGTCGACTGGACTCGGCTTCTCCCTCCTCGTAATTCTTAACACGCGGTGCACTGAATGCGAGGTCGGCTGGCAATACAGCTTTCGATCCATAGACCATGAAGACTGGTGAATATCCGGTTGCTCTACTCCGTTGGGTACGGAGGCCACATACCACGTGTGGTACTTCTTTAGCCCAGCGCCCTGCGTGTGGGTTTAGTGCGTCGTAGATTTCTTTTTGAGGGCGTCCAGGACCATGCCATTTGCCCGCTCGACCTGTCCGTTGCACCGTGGGTGAGCTGAAGACGAGTAGTAAACATCGATCTGGCTGTCTTGGCAGAAATCCCAGAATTTGTGTCATGTGAACTGGGAGCCGAGGTCGGTGATGATCCGATTTGGGACTCCGAAGCGGTGCGTTATTTCTTCGATGAAGGCCGCTGCCGTAGCCGACTTGGTGTCGGTGACGACCTTTACTCAATCCATTTGGTGAACTTGTCCAACGCGACGAGTAGGTGCTTGAATCCGCCTTAAGCTGGTTTAAATGGTCCCACATTGTCTAGCCCCCATACTGCGAAGGGCCAGGATGGTGGGATTGTGCGTAGCGCCTGAGCCTTCAACGAGCTTCGGCTGAAGGAGTTCGAGCACACCCGTGTTTTTGAGCAAGATTTGCTCAGGGACACGGGTTTGGACGTAGAGTTCACAGAAATCTTCCAGGCCATTGGCTGGGAGAATTTCTGGCACATCAACGAAGAAGGTTCGTACCTGCTCACCCTTGAATTCCTCTTGACTTTGGTTTCGGAAACTGGGGGGATTCGTTTTCAATTTTTCAACCAAGAGTTCTTTTGCTCTTGGAGGGATTTCAGTTCGGGTCTCGGATTTTCAAGCCGTTGTTCCTTAGACCCGAACAAAGCGCTGAAAAGATTTGATCGGGTTGCATTTTGGAAAAAGATTTTGGGGAATACCAACTGTCATGCGCCTCGCACAAATAATATACATAACCCCACTTTGCGTTTCATGCATCGTTGGGTGTCTATGACGGTATTCCCCCGGGCAGATTTGCGCCCTGTCAACACCATCGAGTTGCGGGTTCTTTTTGCCATGGTCAAGCAAATCCCCTATTCGCGTGTGAAAGACATGGTTGGTCACTGGCTGTCTCATATTTCTCATGCGGGTAGCATGGCGATGACTTCTCTAGTCACTCGCCTCGCTAACCATCTGGGCGTCCTTCCAGGCAACCGGCTCACGTACATCGAGACAGCGCATTCCGTCATGGATGCCGAGCACTTCGTGCAAGCCCACATGATACGGCGGATGCCTAACGCAACGCTGGCAATGATTTATCATGGCTATACAACTGAAGTGCCTTTGCCTTGTGCAGCACTAAGGTTGTATACCACGCCTAAACTAACCCTTCAGTTGAGGACCGAGTCGGACGATTCTCCACCTTGGAGAGAGCCCGCTCGGCACAGCGTTGCAGGTGACGGACCAGTCACGAGGGGACGAACCAGGCGTGATGCTGGGCTCGCCACCTCACAGGAACCGGAAGATGCACCACAAATGCCGCACCGACACACTTCCGCTTTCGAGGCTACCTACGACATGTACACCGGTGCTGGGATGTCCGGAGCAGGAGGCTCCGGGCAACACCAGGAACCGAACTACTTCGCCTCAGGATGCTGGGACTACAGCCAGGACACGGACTCTGAGTGGTCCGGGAGCCGGTATGGAGGGGGGTACGTGAAAGTGCATCTAGGCACTTATATGTTTTGGTGATTTTGGATGACAACATGATTAGTCATTTAACTTGTTTGTCTAAGGGTATGAGCAGGAAATAACAAGAAAGCAAACAAGTGGTATTCATCCCATGCAAGCAATACAAATGACAAGTGTGTGATAGTGACAAATGAGACATAGACTTAAGTAAATTGGTTGGTCTCATAGATAAGATACTTGTCAACGATTTTGGGATAAATCATTTGAAGAATTAGGATTTCTTTGGGCTTGTTCCATAGCAATGGTTACATTCAAAGTGAGACATGATTCTATTGATTAGTATATGGTCTCAAGTACATTGATGCCTATGGACAAGATTATCTACCAAAGAAGATATTCAAGCAAATCAAAGACATGGATTTCAATGTGTTATTCATTGATGATGCAATGCAAAGCGAAGCTTAAATTGACAAGAGAGGACGGAAAGGATCAAGCTAGATGGGAGTGACGTTCCTTACAAGGTTAAGGGCAAGTTGGTCTTGTAGCCGAGGTACTTTGTTAGTGGAAAGGTCTAGCATCTTAGCTTGGGTTCTATACGTCAATCAAGTCATATCAAGTGAAGCAATGCGAAGCATCTAATCTTTTATTGATCATATGATGGAATGGCTTATGAAATGTTCATGCAATGAAAATTCTAAGTCATGAAGCTCAACATTGGATTAGCTCAAACAAGACATGAAATGTTGAAGCCCTCAAGTTGAAGAACGATAAAGTATGGCATCAAGGAAGATCTACAAGCTCAAGTGGTAGACTCTATTTATTGTTTTAATCTTGAGTTTAGAAATGTCATACTATCAAGAGGGATGCAACAATATTTGTCTTGGTATACACCAAAAGTGCTCATTAGTTCAACCCAAATAAAATAATCTTTGGAGAGAAGTTCTTTAGGGACTTAGGGTGCTTTGCCCACCCAAACCGGTCTGACCGGTTTGGGAAAGCGGTCTGACCGCTTTTGGGCTTTGGGGGCTCAGCTCACCCAAACCGGTCTGACCGGTTTGGGAAACCGGTCTGACCGGTTTGGGGCTCTGACAGGTATAACGGCTAATATAGTTTGTAAACCGGTCTGACCGGTTTGGGAATCCGGTCTGACCGGTTTCCAACGGCTATAACGGCTAGTTTTGGTTGTGTGGGGTATTTATACCCCATACCCCTCTCCTTTGAGGGGTGCTGGTTGCATATCCTTTGTGGGTCGTCCAAAGCTATTTCAAGCACCAGCAAGCTCTCCCCAAACCTCTCTTTGTGAGAGTTGATTGAATTTATTCATATCTTTGGTTTTGGGTTGAGGGATGTATGGGTTGTGAGCAATAGATAGCAATTGATAGTTCATATCAGCTATAGTGAGCATATAGCAATTGATAGTTCTTTAGGGACTTAGGGTGCTTTGCCCACCCAAACCGGTCTGACCGGTTTGGGAAAGCGGTCTGACCGCTTTTGGGCTTTGGGGGCTCAGCTCACCCAAACCGGTCTGACCGGTTTGGGGCTCTGACAGGTATAACGGCTAATATAGTTTGTAAACCGGTCTGACCGGTTTGGGAATCCGGTCTGACCAGTTTCCAACGGCTATAACGGCTAGTTTTGGTTGTGTGGGGTATTTATACCCCATACCCCTCTCCTTTGAGGGGTGCTGGTTGCATATCCTTTGTGGGTCGTCCAAAGCTATTTCAAGCACCAGCAAGCTCTCCCCAAACCTCTCTTTGTGAGAGTTGATTGAATTTATTCATATCTTTGGTTTTGGGTTGAGGGATGTATGGGTTGTGAGCAATAGATAGCAATTGATAGTTCATATCAGCTATAGTGAGCATATCCTTAGTGTTGAGCACTTCCGGTGAAGCCAAGCATCAAGTGAAGCATTTGTTACTCTTGGGGTGATCCTCCTAGACGGCTAGGCGTCGCCGGTGAGCTACCTTGGTTGTGGTAAGCCACGGATTGTTTGTAAGGGCTGGTCTTGCCTCCTTCGTGGAAAAGGACCAAAAGCTAGTGATACCGAGGAAAGTGGCTTGGAGTGGATAAGCCCACCTTTCGTAGGCCCTCAACGGAGACTAGGACTCATCGTGTCTTTGTGACAGCCTTAGTGGCAGCGGTGAAGTCCGAACTTCGGGAAAACATATCTTTGTCTCTTGTTTACCTTCACAAGTTCATTTCTAGCATATACATTCGCTTCCGCTTCAATCTACTTGGGTGTGTTCTAATTGTGTGCAGGGACTTAGTGAACCTGCTTGATATCATCTACAAGAGCTCATCATCAAGTTTGGTTTGTGCTAGAACTCGTAGAGGGGGTTAACTTCACATAGTCGGTTTTCTCTGTTGAAAACCGGTCTGACCGCTCTGTCAAAGCGGTCTGACCGCTCTTCTCTGAAAAAAGCGGTCTGACCGGTTTTGAGAACCGGTCTGACCGGTTTAGCCACTAATTGTGTGAAAAAGTTTGTAATTTGCAGATTCACCTATTCACCCCCCCCCCCCCTCTAGGTGACATCAAGGTCCTTTCAGTACGACATTGCCTCCCAGCCACACTACCCCGGATACTCACAGTCCGCACGCTTCGACTACGGCCGGGAGCTGTCCTACATCTTCGACCGAGTCGAACTCATTGACGACCGTACCCGAGAGATCCAGGACACGCTAGCCTGCCATTCTCAGTACCACCAAGAGAATAGCGGGATGATAGCGTCCATCCAGCATGACATCCACGAGCAAGCGGAACAGCTGAGCCAGTACCTCTCAAGGCTCAACCCCTACCAGTGAAGAGTCCAAGCTTGGGGGAGGACCCCCACCAGGTACGTCCCGACTTATCCAGCACATTGGTCATGCAATTTCCCTTTCATTTCCCTTCATGTTAGTTTGCATTTAAAAAAATGAAAATACCAAAAATATTTCCCTTTAATAAAATAACTCCCAACTATGCATGGAATGAATCATATGCATCTCACCTTGGAAATGATGAATAGTTGCTCTGTTATTAATTTTGCAAGTACTTTGTTTCAACTAGTTGCTAAATTGTGCTTGAGTTAATTGGCATGAGTAAAAATGAACCTGAAAACCTTGTGGCAGCACATGCTTTATTCCAAGTCTAAGTTGTTGTGGGGATTGATATAGTGAGAATTTGGTTAAGTTCCATTCTGCTCTTAGTACGGGGAAAATCTCAGAGATTTATGCTTTCAAAATGAAACAAGTTCCTCATTGGTCAAAATACCTACCAGAGCCATATGATAAGCTTATTTGAAAATTTCTACTCATATGCTGCTTGTTATCTTAGTGAGCTTTGTCAAATTGTTGTGACCTTTGAGTAAGCTTTCATACTCTTAGAGATCGAGATCCACGTACACACACCACCTCTCACTTGCAATTCCTACACTGGGAGTTAGCAAACATTTTCCAACATCTATCCACAAAAATAAAATGCTCCATGTTCTATGATTTCCTTCTCCAAATATTCTTGATAGAGACATGGGCTATGCAAAAAGAAAAGCATGCCGAAGAAGCATGGCAAAAATAAGAGAAAAAGAAAAGCATGCCAAAGAGCATGACAAAAAGAAAGAGAAAAAGAAAAGCATGCCAAGTGGCATGGCAAAAATATGAATAAAAGATAGCCCATGTTCTCGAAAATAAATCAAGGAGAGGGAAGTTCATCCAAGGAGTTCCACCATATTCCACTCCATATATCTCACACACTTGCACTTCTCGATCTTAAGGTATGATTTGTTTCCTCAGAGATCCAGTCTTTGACTTAGCAAAATATAAGATGCATGCATGCCTTCATTCTTTGTCCCTAAGCCACACAAAAAGTCATATTAGATGTTAGGATGAAAAAGAAGGCATAAGCCTTTGGTGAGGATTCAAATACACTTGAGTGATTGAGTGTGCCAATTGAGGAATAATTTGAAGTTTTCAAAAACTTGTGAAAAACTCTGAGATGGGATCCTGAAAAGAGTAGAGTGGAATAAAACTGAGTTTAAACTGTTCATCCTTTCAACCGCCCAAGATAAGGAGATTGATATAAGCCCCATAGGTAAAAAGGTGAATTAAAAACTTTGCCTATGATTCAAGTATTTTTGAGCACTAGTTGTTTATAAAGTTACCTGCAAAAGAAATGACATTGTAGCAACTCCTGATCCACCGAGCCTAAGTTTATATCTTTTCTCGAGGACGAGCAAAGAGCTAAGCTTGGGGGAGCTTGTTGGCGGTCGTTACAACCCAAATCCGACCACCAATACTCGGGAATAAATGAGGTTTTATGCAACATTCCATGTACTTAGGTTTTATTTCTAATAAAGTTCCACGAGTTTTGGTGAGTGACACTTGTGAAGGTACAATTACAACAAATACGCGCTATTGGGGCCGAAAATGACCGAATCGTCCGAACGACTCCGTTCGGCCGGTTAACCCCCTTAGCCGTACGGACCGCCAGGAGTCGTCCATGTCAACGACAACCAAGTGATGACATCACACGACACATGGACGACCGCCACTTCATCCTGGACCATGCCACGTCATTCTTGGCCAGATCAACACGAAGTCATGCATCAGGAGGAAGCCCAGGGGGGTCCAGGCACCAGAGGCGGTGCTGGGGAGGCCGGCCACGAGCCAGGCCCAGTTCGGCCGAACTGGGGCCTTCGGCCGAACCGCCCCCAGCACCAGAACCGACCCCAGGGGCTGCATCCTGGCCCTTGGTGGCCGAGGCGGTGGATCCTGCGTTCGGCCGAACAGCAGGGTTCGGCCGAACCGACGTCCCCGGCCGAAACGGCCGCAACCGCCATCCAACCTCCCTTGGCGGTTACTCTAGCCCCAATCGTCCTATGGAGCTATAAATAGGACACCATACCCCCTCTTGTAACACACACCAAGCCAAGGAGCTCTCTCATTCCACTTGTTCTAGTAGAGTTAGGATAGTTTAGTTGGGAGTTAGAGTTGAGTCGAGCTTTGCCTCGGAGGTTCCGGAGTCGTCTTCAGAAGCTCTGGTAATAGCTCTTGTATCTTTTACCTTTTCCTTTTGTAAGACTTTCGGTTATCAATATAGTTATCTTTATCTTCTTGCCTTTGTCATTTATATCTTGCTTCTACTTTATTCTAGTTGCAAATATATCTTGTTTAGACTATAGTCAGTTATAGTTCTAGTGCTTGTAGTCTTGTTTAAGTCTTTGTCTTGGCTGGTTCTTCGATCTTGCTTAATACTGGAGGTGAACTGTCACCAAGAGTATTGACAAGGTTGCTTGCTCTTGCTAGCGGAGTAAGTAGTCGTTGACTAGTGTAGGAGTGGTTCCTAGCCTAGCCAGTGGCCTTAGAGTATTCCCGTCGCAACGGAGGTGGTAGCCGTGAGGTGGTGATAGCCCTTTCGGTCTTCGTAGCCCATCACGTTAGTTCCGGTCCGTAGGGTCCCCCCAGCCCGGGAAATAGTGGCACCCCTTCTCATCCCTTTCTGCGTGTCCACCGGTTCCCTTGTCCCGAAGCTAAGACAATAGAGTTATCCCAGATCTCCTAGTGCTGGCTCTGTAGTCGTTGTATCTCTAAGCTAGAGTGACATAGGTAGATAAAGTATCCAGGAGTCCTCTATCTCTTCTCGTTGTCCTCCCAGCTATCTATCTCTTCGAGGTTCAAGGCGCCATCGGAGTACAAGGTCCAGTGCTTAGGTGGCTCAGTGGGTGTGGGCGCCTGTAGTTCTGTCCACTCGGCCAGGAAGTCGACCAGCACTTGCGATTTGATAGACTGTCTTCACCTGAAGGTGATGTCAAAGCTTCCGAGTTCTACCGCCCATTTGACGACTCGGCCGTTGATGTCGCGGTTGTGGAGGATTTCGCCGAGCGGGAAGTTGGATACCACCTGTATGGGGTAAGCCTGGAAGTAGTGGCGCAGCTTTCTTGAGCAGATCAAGAGTGCGTAGAGTAGCTTTTGCGGGTGCTGGTATCGAATTTTTGACTCGGCCGGCACTTCGCTAATGTAATATACCGGTCTCTGAACCGGGTTAGAATGTCCGTCTTCTTGGCGCTCCACGACCAGGGCTGTGCTGACCACGTTGGTGGTTGTTGCTATGTATAGCAGGAGGGGTTCATTTTTCTTTGTCCCGGCAAGCACCGGCGGGGTGACAATGAATGTTTTCAGGTCGATCAACGCTTGGTCGGCTTCTGGCGTCCACTCGAACTTGTCGGCCTTCCTCAAGAGCTTGAATAAGGGGCCCCCCATTCACCTAGCTTGCTGATGAACCGGCTTAGGGCTGCCATCATCCCTGTCAGCTTCATTACTTCTTTCTTGTTCTTGGGAGGCGGCAGGTTCCAGATTGCCGCGATTTTGGTCGGATTAGCCTCTATACCCCGCTGGCTTACCAAGAACCCCAGGAGCTTGCCTAAGGGTACCCCAAAGACACACTTGGTCGGGTTTAGCTTCCATCTGTAGCGGCGGAGGTTGTTGAATGTTTCTTGGAGGTCGGCGATCAGGGTGTCCGGGTCGTAGGTCTTGACCACGACATCGTCGACGTAAGCTTCGGCGTTACGTCCGATCTGAGTGTCCAGGCAACCCTGGATTGCCTTTTGGTACGTTGCTCCGGCATTCTTGAGGCTGAAGGTCATTATCTTGTAGCAATATATACCATGGGGCGTGATGAACGCCGTTTTGTCTTGGTCAGCCGGGTTCAGCGCTATCTGGTGGTAGCCGGAATAGCAGTCGAGGAAGGAGAGTAGTAGACACCCGGCCGTGGAATTGACAACCTGGTCGATGCGGGGAAGAGGGAAGGAGTCCTTAGGGCAGTGTTTGTTGATATCGGTATAATCAATGCACATTCTCCATTCACCGGTTTTCTTCTTGACAAGTACAGGATTTGCAAGCCATTCGTGGTGCATGCACCCCCGAATGAAACCGGCTGCTAAAAGCTTATTCAACTCTACCCTAATGGCCTCCTTGCGATCTTGTGCGAACCGTCTAAGCTTCTGCTTAGCCGGCTTGGCGGTCTTCACCAAATGCAAGGAGTGCTCAGCCTTCTCCCTTGGGACTCCTGGCATATCCGAGGGTTTCCACGCGAATATGTCCCAGTTGTCCCGCGGGAAGGAGGTGAGCACGCTTTCCTATTTGGGGGACAGGCCTTGGCCTATCAGCGCCGTCTTGCTGGGGTTGTCGCTGAAGAGGGAGATTGCCTTGGTCTCTGCGTCTGGCTCGAGCGCTGTCATCGTTGCGTCTTGCTCCAGCACCTTGGAGTCGGCGGGTGGATTGGTCTTGGCCTCACTTGCGAGGAGCACGCTGTTGCCGAGTTGTCGCGAGAGCTCGACAAGGCGTATGGCTTCTCTATCACACTCGTACGACGTCTTGACGTCGCCCCTGACGCTGATAACCCCGTTCGGGGCCGGCATCTTCATCACCAAGTAGGTGTGGTTAGGAATTGCCATGAAGCGAGCCAGCATGGGCCGCCCAAAGATGGCGTGGTAGGAGCTGCCAAAGTCGGCGACCTCGAAGTGCAGGAACTCGGTGCGGTAGTTGTCGGGCGTGCCGAAGGTGACCGGCAGGGTGACTCTCCCCACTGGGTAGGCTGCCTTGACTGGGATGACGCCGTAGAATGGGTGGTCGAAGCCTCGAAGCCTGCTGTAGTCGAATCCCATGTCGTTCAGGGTCCTGGTGAAGATGATGTTGAGCGCGCTGCCTCCGTCGATCAGTACCTTAGTCAGGAGGACTCTGTCAACAACCAGGTTGACGATCAACGGATATGAGCCTGGTTCAGGCAAGTGGGCCCAATGATCCTTCCTGCTATAGGTGATCGGAGTTTCCGACCACCTGAGGTACTCGACGCCCTTGGTACCTACGAGATTTATCTCGCGGCTGTGGAGCTTCTTCTTTCTTTTGTCGCGGAACGCGTCGGGTACGCCCAGGATCATGTTGACCTGGCGGTCGGCGCGCTGGAAGTCGCTGCGCTGCTCTTCTGTAGCGGCGGCGTCTGAGCCCGGTCGGCGGGCGTCGCCACCCGGTGCTCTATCATCACGACGACGGTCGTTGCGGCGGTCGTTGCGGCGGTCATCGTTTCTCCTGTCGCCGCGGTTGTTGCTGTAGCGTGGCTTCTTCGGCGCCGGGGGGACGCCGAGTTCCTTCTTCAGGGTCCAGCAGTCCCTGAACGAGTGCTTCGCGTCCTTGTGGAGAGTACACGACTCGTTTAGGCGGGCGAGCTGCTCGGGTTGGAGTCGTGACTCCACGCGGCCTTTGCCTTCTGCAACAGTTGCAACGTCAGGCCTGCTGCATCTGTTGCGTGTCGGTTCCGCCTTCTTTTGCTCGGCCGGCGGGCGGTCGTGGTCTTTGTCTCTTCGGTCTCTTGTCCTGAACTGGGCTAGCTCGGCTGCGTCGGCTTTAGCCTCCTCCTCGACCACCTTCATCATCTCCCCAACTGTCTTGGGGTCTTTCTTGAACAGGTTGCGGAAGACGTCCTTGTCGTACAGTCCGCGTCGGAAGGCATCTACGATGTTCCTCTCTTCGACGTCTGTAAGCTTGTTACGGTTGTCGAAGAAGCGGTTGGTGTAGTCTGAGACTTTCACCCCTGCTTTGGCGTACTAGATCCAGATTGAACCTAGTGCCCGACCGAGTGTAGGTGGCCTGGTAGTTCTCTGTGAACACCTTGCAGAGTTGTGCCCAGCTATCGATGGATTGTTCCGGTAGTCCTGAGAGCCACAGGAGTGCCGCTTTCCCCCAGCATGTCCGGAAAGTAGGCTGCTGCCTGGTCAGTGCTGCCGCGTGCGGCTTTGACCGCCGTGATGTAGGTTTCGATCCAGAGCTTGGGGTCGGAGCGGCCGTCGAATTTCTCGACCATGGCCGGCTTGAAGGTATCCGGCTATGGGACCTGGCGTAGCCGCTTGGTGAAAGCCTGAAAGCCTTCGATCTCGAAGTCGTCCTCGCCGAAGCTGTCACTGCCGCCGCCGTGGCGGCGATCATGGGCCCTGGGTGAGCCGTAGCGGCGATCATATCGATCGCGCTCGTCGAGCTCGCGGCGTGCGCGGTGATCGTCAATGTCGGAGTACTCGAAGTAATTGGCTCGGCGTTCGGGTCGGCCGAAATCTTAGTCGTATCGCTCTCGGCGTTCCATCTCCGCGGCGTCGCGTTCGCGATGCCTCTTGTCGAGTTCTTCTCGTACATCGCGGTCATGCCTGCGTAACCGATCGTGGAGGTCGCCGTCGTTGCGACGTCGATCGCGTTGCCTGTTGCCGCCATTGCGGTGGTTCCGAGGGTGCCTGCCTGCGGACTCGTCCGGCTGGTGGTCAGCCGTGCGTTTTTGATCGACCTCCTCTAGGATAGCATCCAGAGTTGGGGATCTGTGCCGGCGCCTGCCCCGGTCAGATCTGCTATACCCGGTCCTGCGGGAACTCGTTCTGCTCGAGCGTGATCGGCTAGATCTTGATCTAGCCTCTCTGTCCTTCTGGTAGAGGTCTTGTGCGACGGTCAGCCGAGCTCGGAGTCGGGCCGCCTCTGGGTGGCCTCCATGTGTGCCAGCTCGGCGATACATGCTGCCATCGCCGCGGATGGGGTACGGTAGTCAGCCTGAGCCCGCTCGAACTCGCGTGCCAAGTTATGCGGGTCCAGTGGGTCCAGGTCTTCATGGCGCGATCCGCCGTCGGCGTCTATGTCTGCTGCTTCGCCCTGCCGGCGCTGGGCTCGGAGGGTGTTTGCATCTATGCGACGTTGTCGAGCGGATGCGGTCTCATTGTCTTCAGTCGGTTGGTCCTCGGAGACGAGCACCTCGCGATCTGGCCGCGAGGTGTGGCTCTTGGATGCGTCCGCCGAGTTCTCGGGGATCCTCAGTATGGTCGTTGCGACCTGGAACTCACCGCAATCGGGAATCTGGGTGGGTTCGGGCGGGTTTCCAGATTCGATCTGGGCCTCGCGGTGTGGGAGCCGGCCGGAGTAGTCGGCTGCCGCGTACTTCAGTCCGTGGGGGAACGTGTTCCCCAAGCGATCTAGGACTCGCTCGGACATGGCGATGCACTCAGCGAGCGTGTCGTTGATGCGATTTAGCCCGTCGATGATCTCGTCGGGGTAAGGTACTCGGCACGTCGGAAGCAGATCCGAAATCCATTCGTGGACGCTGAGCTGCTCAATCTGCTCAATGAGCTGATCGGGCACGTCGGGGGGAGTCCCGGAGTTGTCGAGGTCGAATCCGGCGGCGTCAAGTTGACGCTGGTGGAGCTGGAGTCGCTGGACCCAGTGAAGAAGCTGCATCCCGGAAGGTGCTTGGGGCTGCCGCTCATGTTCGCCGGGAAGACGACGTCGGATCGATCTGCCATCAAGCCAACGGTGTTTTCGAATCAAAACAGCTCACCAATCTACCCCTACCTGGCGCGCCAACTGTCGGACCTTAGGACCGGCAATCCACCTGGGGGTACCCGAGTGGTTGATTTGTAGGCGGGGCGATTGATGAACTAGTGACTTGATGGTACACAGGAGGCACTGATTTAGACAGGTTCGGGCTACCCGGAGGTATAATACCCTACGTCCTGTGTCGGTGGCGTCGTTTGTATTGATGGGTACTCGGCCAAGCTTCGGGAAGCTAGGGCGAGCGTATGGTTTACAGGATGTGGTGTTTCGTGTCCCTCATGGGGGTGCCCTAGGCCGCTTTATATAGGGTAGCGAGCTAGGCTTTACAAGTTGGTTTCCATCTAAACCTACTTGGTTCCGACCAGGACTCTAGCCCGGGTCGGTTACAATTGGAATATCCCTGGATATCCGGACGATTCGTCCGTCGAGTCTTGATCAACTTGTCCGTCAAGTCAAGGAGCCCGTATGAGCCGCCTAGGGGTCGGCTCATGGGCCTGTCAGAGGTGGGCCCTGGACGCCGTGGTCTGGTCTGACAGTGGGCCCAGGGGTACCCATATCCCACATAAAGAGAATTAGATTTGAAAACACTTCTCACCAACAAAAAAACCCACACCCACCTCACATAGGATCCACTTGTCGGGAAAATTGGTTGATGAATGGTCAAAAAAGAGGGGGGAGGGACATTCCTATGTTGATTTCCCCCTCTAAACCCAAAACTTTTTTCACCCAAAAAAGGGCTCACCTAAATATACCCACATTTGTACCCACATCTATACACAATTATCCCGTATTGCTAAAAGACAATAAATTAGAGAGTTTTCTCCATATAAATAAATGCCAACTATCATGAGTTTTGAGAATACCTAAAGCTCTCCATACATGAGAGAGTGAATATAAAGTATTTTTAAAAGCGCTTTGCACTAAAGTGAAGTGATATTGTTTTAGTACCTACATGTCCTGTCGGGAAAATTGGTTGATGAATGGTCAAAAAAGAGGGGGGAGGGACATTCCTATGTTGATTTCCCCCTCTAAACCCAAAACTTTTTTCACCCAAAAAAGGGCCCACCTAAATTACCCACATTTGTACCCACGTCTATACACAATTATCCCGTATTGCTAAAAGACAATAAATTAGAGAGTTTTCTCCATATAAATAAATGCCAACTATCATTAGTTTTGAAAATACCTAAAGCTCTCCATACATGAGAGAGCGAATATAAAGTATTTTTAAAAGCGCTTTGCACTAAAATGAAGTGATATTGTTTTAGTACCTACATATCATCAATAAACGTGCGTGCCGCACGTGCGTTCTTGCTAGTAAAGGAGAAAAAAGAAATAGAAAAGGTGAGAAAAGTGCAAATTGAAGACTAGACTAGGCATAGCGAACATTAGAATGTCTTGGCCCAGAAGGGCATCGGGGCATCTGGATTGGGCCGTTTTCGATTATTTTCAACATACGGCCTATGACTACCATGGCTCTCTCAGAGGAACATTATTTGTCTGCATAATTAGCTCTCTTAAAATGCAGAGTAAGCATTTACTGTTTTCCGGTTTATTATTTCTATTCTACTAGTTTAAGTTTCACGCCATTGACAGGAGAATGGCCTAAGAGAGATGATCAGTGATCAGTTGCGAATCCATGAAGGGGCATATGAATTAGTGAACACTGTTTAGCCGTTTAGGTGAGGTCAATTAATTGCATATGAATCAGTTGCTTTGTTTGCAATCATACAGCAGGTAGCAATAATACAAGCACCATTGTGTCATGCAAAAACGTTATCATGCAACAGTTAAACAAAACAAGCACGTTATCATGCAACAGTTAATCGAAACGGATGGAACGTACCACAGCACTGCTAGCAAACGATCAACAAGTTCCCTCGCCAAGAACATTCCAAGCAGTTCTGGTATTACGTATGATGCATTTGGATTACTCCGTGATCGATCAAGTTGTCAGTTATTAATGGTTCAAAAGGAAGTTATCAAGCCCCAGCTGATCTAGCTATGCCACCAAACGATCAATTATAGGGACGTACGTTTGAGCTCATACCCATGCTGTCCTTCAATTCGGAATGGCTGCATACACTCTATAAGAAACACAGCTGCTGGGTATACAATAGCTTTTATTTTGTATGCGCTGGAAGAATAAAGAGAATGAAGTGAGCCAATCAATTGTCCTTGAACACAAACAAGAAACTACTGAATCAATTGTCCTTGACAGCCTTGATAGATGGCGCGCATCGTGTAAAAGGACAAATAAATGATGATGTACATACTGTATTGTACTTCTCTGCACAACTAGATACATTTTCACTTTTTCAGCACTATCCGTTTGGGATGTACTCCTGTCTCCTTCCGTGTTAACTGTTATAAAATTAGCATCATCTTAAAACACTTCGAATGCAAATCTATTTATTTGTTTTTTTATACGCTAAACACTTGATAAAACTTGCAAAGCTTGACCTTTAAAATAAAAATACACCTTACACCAATGGATATGGGGAGTATGCAAGTTCAGGTGGTGGAGATTAACTTCGGCGGAAACTTCCACGGACAATAGCCATGCTACATACATGCATGCATGTCTAACCGAAAAATAATCTAAAAATCATCTGAGGCCAAAGAATGATTAACTCGATGTTGCATGTGATGATTTAGGTATAGCACATATAGAACCGTAGGTTCTGTTTCAAGAGAAAGAGTATGATACAATACTGTAGGTTAGTGGCACATCACCATCTGATCTTCCCTGTACTGTACAAGGAAAGAATATCGCTGTCCACGGGCGAGGACCACATTCATGATTCATGGGAAAGGCGATGCGTGTGTCCAGGCATCCTCAGGCACGGAATATGTCCCCGGCCTGCTTGGTGCATTGGTCCAATAAAACACGGAAATCCGCTGGTTGTGTATTTTTTTTTCTTCTTCCAGCGTGATATGACATATTGGAGTAAATAAAAAAGGAGCAACGGCATAGAACTGAGTACTAACTTTGGCACTATGTTTTGTTGTATATCACTGCACCACGATACAAATTCACCATCATTACTAAGTCACTGAAACACTCTTTACTGTTTATAGGGTTTTAACTTTTTATGCTGTTGCTGAATTTGTGTTATGGTCTGTTTCAAAAAAAATTGTGGTAGGTGTAGTCCAAGTTCTCTGTCCGTCCACGTCCACTGTCATGTTGGGGGGAGCAATCAGACGTTGTCAATCTGAAATTTGCATGTCCAGCCGGTGTTTCTTGGATTTTTATGTTATAAACTAGATTATCATTGGGACACTTTGTAATCTTCTCTTTAGAATCCCTTCTTTTTGAGATTTGGACGTGTCGAAGCTCACTTGGATGTCCTCTAGCAGTTGCCTCGTATTAAACCCGTTTTTTGTGTGCATTTTCCCAACTGTTTCTTTTTTGGGTGTGTCGGTAGACATCGTGTTAAATTCGGATGTCTTTATTTTCAGTGTATCATGCACCGTGCTAGTAGTGGTACAAGAGTACGAGGCCACGCCACATAATACTACGGGCATTTGTTTTTCCTTTGACAAACAATATATATGCGGACCACGGCGTTAATAGCTAGATCGGATCATAAACCCGCCAACCAATCGTAAGAGAGTAATGGCCATTTGCAAAATTTTAAGATCCCAAGCTAAAATGGCATGGTATAGTACTGCTGCCGTCGGTCATTCTGCTACGCCCTTTCTACACTTGAATTGAATTTCAGTCCACTACTCCAGTGGACGTATATATAGCTAGATAAATAACGGTTTGTGGTCGGTCTCTTCTTCCCGTTGGCAATCGATCTGCTTGTCCATAGTCCCTATTATTGCTCCCACTCACGCGGACTCGTCAAAGCGGATCCATAGTAACTCTTGTCCTTGCCAGAGTTAATTTCGATCGACGATCACACAGCTAGGGAGCTAGCGCTACTAACTCCTTTCAACCCGAGTAAAAAACATAGCGAGTTTGCATTTTGCAATACCGAAGTAATTAATCAAAAGTCGAGACAGAGATAAATCAAATCAGCACGTACGTACAAACATATATACTACAACATGCCATCCACCACGGCGCACGCAAAGTGCAAAACGAGTCACATGGAAAATCTCCACGGCTCGGACGGAGAAAACAAATATACTCCGTAGAAAAGAAATGGCCTTGCGCAAACGCTAGCTTGGATCGAGTAGTACCCTGCACGACGTCGTGCTCGTGCGTGCGTGTTGGGTGGGGAGAGACGAATTGAACCAGAACGGGAAGAGTATGGCCGGGTCATGCTCCCACTGTCAATCACACAACCTCGCACGCACGCACACAGGCAGCCAGGCACGCGTCGCGGCCCGCGCCGGGCCCATGCCCGACGGTCCAATCAGCCCGCGCGACCCGCGACACGACGGAACGTTCGGTTCGGGCGGCGATCACCAACCGGCGCGCCCGCCGCCTCGTGCACGCACAGGCCGCGCGTATAGCGGCGAGAGAATATATATGCAGCGCTCTGCGCGGCCTCGCCTTGCAGTTTTATTCTCAGCGCGATCGCCGGCTCGCGCGCAGGCCCGCCGCGACCGCGATCCGCTCCTCCATTGGCCAGCCAGCCTCGCTCTACGAAGACGACCTGCACGAGAGGAAGAAAGGGAGAGGAACCAGCTAGAGCGACTTGTCGTCGGATCGATCGGGCCACGCCATTGGCTGCCTGCCTAGCCGCTCCGGCCGGCCGGCCTTTTGCGTCCGCACGGTAGGTAGCTAGCTATTGGAGATCGAGCTAGCACAGGCCGGCCATGAAGGGCGGCGGGAGGCAGCAGCCGCTGCGGCTGGAGTCGCAGCGGTTCAGGCTGCTGTCCATCGTCGTCGGCTGCTTCGTCTTCTGCCTCGTCTTCCTCCTCTCCTCCCGCCCCGACGTCACCGCCTTCGACACCGGTCGGTACTCGATCATTTCCTCTTCTACTTCTACTTCTATCACCTGTGCCTGTCGCTCCGGCGTCGCGTGCTGACAGCTTCACGCTGCTTGCTTTGCAGTGAGCCCCAGGGCGTCGATTGAGGGAGCGCGCCGGACGGCCGCCGCCGTCAAGACCGTGCGGACCTCCTCCTCCAGCTCCGCCATCGGTACGCTCCCTTCCTCCGTTAATTCGCTCGCCGTTGATTATACGCCGTGGCGTAGTGAATTCGCACCAAATTTTAACAAAAACAAAAAAAGATTAGTAGCACGGTCAAGTGACGAAGCAGTAAGCTAGTAATCTTCTCCTTTGCTTGGACCCGTCGCGTCAACCGTGCGTGCTTTTTCGATCATCATCAGGTGGAGACTTCCATGTGGACATCCGGCCGCAGCTGCACCAGCACGGGGAGAGCCGCGTCGTGCAGCAGCAGGCCGGCGACAAGACGGCCACGGAATGTACGTCGCCGGCCGACGGCGCCAAGCGTAACTCGCACTCTTCGTCAGAATCGCGTTCGTGGTTCGGTTCGTGAAAAAAAGAAATCTTCTTTTTTTCCTTTTCAGGGGCCAGAGACACGGTGATCGTGGAGGAGAGGAGCGAGGCAGAGCTCGACGGCGACGGCAATGCCGCCGCCGCCGCCACGTCCAACTCCGGCGACCAGCCAGCACCAGGTACGGAGACGGAGGAGGAGGTCCAAGACGACGCCGTGCAGACCACGGCCGCCGCCGCGACGACGACGACGACCACCGCGCAACCGGCCGTGGAGACGACGGCGACCGCGCCCGACCGGCCAGGTCAGTGCTCTCTCTCCCTCCCTCCCTGAAGTGACTAGCCTAACTGACAAAATCCGTCATGCCGTGCACGGCGGTTAGTTGCTGGTGCCGGCCAATTAGTGGACGGGACTGTAACAAACTGCATTTGTGTGATGTGATGTTCTCCTTATTCCGATTCGTATCTTGTGCAGAGGAGAAGACGACGCAGCTGGCTGCTGCCGGCGGTCAGAGCAAGCTCCATCAGGAGCAGCAAGCGCCAGCTCAGCAACGGCGAGAGGAGGAGGAGCGCCACGAACCAGCACGTAGGTGCACTGGGACGGCGAAAGCGACGCCGGACCAACCATTTCAACTCGTCAACTTGTTTGTTTGTTTTTTTTGAAAAAATAAGATAAAGAAATCATTTTGAGGAAGAAAGAATCATAGACTTGTCAGGAAGTGCATCATCGTGGGAGAGCCTAACGAACGAATTAACCAACCAACGTGACATCACGACGCGTACGTGCAGGATCTGATGGGCCGCTGTGCGACTTCTCCGACTTCCGCAGCGACATCTGCGACCTCGCCGGCGACGTCCGCCTCGACGCCAACGCCTCGGCGTTCGTCGTCGTCGCCGACCCGGCGAGGACCACCGGCGGCGGCGACGCCCAGCAGTCGCACAAGATCCGGCCGTACCCTCGGAAGGGCGACGAGACCTGCATGGGCCGGATCACGGAGGTGACGGTGATGCGGTCGTCGGCGCCGCCGCGGTGCACGGCGTCGCACACGTCGCCGGCGGTGGTGTTCTCCATCGGCGGGTACACGGGCAACATCTTCCACGACTTCTCCGACGTGCTGGTCCCGCTGTTCAACACGGCGCGGCGGTACGGCGGCGACGTGCACCTGGTGATGGCGAACGTGGCGTCGTGGTGGCTGGTCAAGTACGACAAGCTCCTCCGCGAGCTGTCGCGCCACCCGCCGCTGGACCTCGCCGCGGCCGGCGCCGCCGGCGAGGTCCACTGCTTCCCCGCCGCCGTCGTCAGCCTCCGCGCGCACAAGGAGCTCATCATCGAGCCGGAGCGCAGCCTCGACGGGCTCGCCACGCCGGACTTCACGCGCTTCGTCCGCCGCGCGCTCTCGCTGCCCCGCGACGCGCCGGCGCGGCCCGGCTCCGGCGCCGCAGCCGGCCGGAACAAGAAGAAGCCCAAGCCCCGGCTGCTGATCATCTCGCGGCACCGGACGCGGCTGCTGCTGAACCTGGGCGAGGTGGTGCGGGCGGCGGAGGAGGCCGGGTTCGAGGCGGTGGTGAACGAGTCGGACGTGGGCAACGACATCGCCGTAGTCGGGGCGCTGATCAACTCGTGCGACGCCATGGTGGGGGTGCACGGGGCGGGGCTGACGAACATGGTGTTCCTGCCGCCGGGGGCGGCGGTGGTGCAGATCGTGCCGTGGGGAGGGCTGCAGTGGATGGCGAGGGCGGACTACGGGGACCCGGCGGAGGCCATGGGGCTCAGGTACATCCAGTACGAGGTCGGGGTAGGGGAGAGCACGCTCAAGGACAAGTTCCCAAGGGGGCACAAGATCTTCACCAACCCGACGGAGCTGCACAAGAAGGGGTTCATGTTCATCAGGCAGACGCTCATGGACGGCCAGGACATCACCGTCGACGTCGCCAGGTTCAGGGAGGTGCTGCTGCAGGTGCTCAACAACCTCGCGCAGTAGATGGTATGATATACATATGCGATCGACGACGACGTGACGAGCAAGCGTGTACAGAGATGATGCATGCCATGTATACGTACGTACGACATTGATTTAGTTGAATGATGGTGAAGGTTTGTTGTATCATTACGAATGTATATGTACACGTAGTAATCTTTTTGCCCTGGAAGAAGATCATCGATCACCATGCATGAGACATAGCTTTGTGGTCACCAGCTGATCACATGGAGCTAGCTTCTAGCTTGTTACAGTGAGTGGAAGAGGGAGTGAGACCTTGTTTGGGGTGGATGCCATTTCAGCACTGGATTTGTCCCTATTTTAGACCAAGGAAGAATGCATTTATTATGAAGCACACACACCCAATTTTTCGTTATTATAAATAAAGGTCTAGCCATAGGTTACTTGTCCATATTAGTGCATGACTTCTCCAAATGTATATGTGGGGACCGGATACTATCATCCAGGAGTCCATGACCATCACATGCACTGATGTACTGTACCAAAGAAATCGACAAATCTTCAAGTCCGAACTACCGCGCCCCATCTTCCATATGGACCATATCCCATTGACTCTAGGTCTCTAGTAGTCTAGTTCCTGACGAATACCAGGATATTTAGGATGTACTGTATATTCTTGTAGTCTAGTTCCACTAGTTTGGGCAAAAACTTAAAATACACTTTCATTTCTTAAGAATATTTGGTAATGGAACTATACAAGAAACAACTAGTAGGATTATGGTTTCCATCACTGGTCGGTCACCAGTTGTATTATTAGGTTTTGCCGTGGATCCTAGTAAAAGTAAACTGGTTAAATAGAAATTGGCCCATAATGTTAGGTCAAATTGTGAAATATGAAAAAGTAGTAATCTCTTTTTTAAAAAATTGTGTTTGAAAATACTAAGAATTTCGGGTTCACCAGTGCCTCCAACAGCTTTCTTAAAAAGACAGTATATCTATATACCCTGTCAGGCACCTGACTTCTAGGATCCATATATTTGTTGCCTAAATTCATATGGGGTTCCAACTATTTTGTAAAAAGGAATTTACTATAATTTAGCTAAAATGTTTTTGAGATGGTTGGTGCCTGTTTTTTTTGTCAGCCTTCTAATATGAGATACGCATAACAAATTGGATTTACCTTTGTACTGATATAAGACAACTGTTAGTGGATACTTCAACTCTTTTTTTGTACCAACAATAACTTGAAATGGAAAGATGGTTGTAACTCCAATAGAAACTAGGAATAAATCTAGTATAAATCAATGATTACTGTTAAGGCGACCCAAAAAATGAAGTTATTGGATATTCTAAGAACACCTAAGCGTTTGCACAAGCACAAAAAGAAATCAAGTGCTGAGAGGCTAGAAAAAACCAAGATAACATTTACACTTAACGACCAAACCTCTAAACTGAATTTTGTGCAAAAAGAAAAAACAATTCACAAGAAATAGAAAAATTGCAGAAGAAACGGGAAAAAATAAAACGAAATCTGGCCCGGCCTGCTTTTTATGGAACACAAGGTAAAATAACCCTAGCAAAACTAGTGTAGGGTCAAAAAAAAAGAAGGAAAGCAAACAATTCCGTAATTTTAGGATTCACCACTTTGCGTGCTATCATGGTTCATCATCTTAGCTCAATATTGTGCTACAAGGTGTGAGATGCTCTACTAGTCTTTTGATGTCAACATTGCTGTAGAAAGGACAGCTAGCTGGGACTGCTATGCGCCTATGCTGCATGTGACCTGACCAAGGAAAACGAGCTCCGATCAGAGCCGCCAAGAAACCAATTTGTGTAAGGCAGCCAGCTGATCCATAGTCCTTGACTTCAAAGCTGGTGTTGGCTCGCAAGTAGCAATCCTACACACTATCCTCGTAACAAACCAACTGAGATTAACGTTTTAATTTCAGAGCATCAGTAAGACCTGGCAAGAGTATGTACCTGCATCACATATATATCAAGGGTGTCACAAGTAACAACGACTGAAACTGAAAGGTCATGCTTGCATCGTGTTAGTTTGGCCTATCTGGAGCTTTGCATCTCTGCAGGGTAGCTTGACGGTTAAGATCACAGGGTTAGATGGCGAGTCGCCGTCGTCGGCTACATTCTCTGCAGATCGTGCGCACATTGGCATCTCGGCCGGGGGCATCATCAGAATACTTGATCGCATCTCTCGTGCTTCGGCGTGCGCGCGCCTCTGTTTGAACTTGTTCTGACGACTCATGCATGATTTGCTTGTGTGATGAGGGCAATCATTTGCATCAACACGTCGCAGCAGCATGTGATTTAAATATTTCAATGAGTTGTTCAAACGAATTGAATTGTTTGAAGCTCTGTGCGTTCGTCGGTGCTGAAGAAACCGTCAAGGGAATTGAAATCCGTCAAGCAGATTATTAGCAGCCACCGACACAAGTCGAGATCGAGCTGACGAATCTTCAGAAACGTATAGTGGACGTAGTTCAGGCTTCGCTTTCTTCCTGAAAACGAGAACCGAAGCCCCGCTCGCCCGCGCATCGAGCCAACCATATTAAACATCTCTCATCCCCGAACATGAATGAGAGCTAGTTTCCTTTCGTGCACGGGAGGATCGATCATATCATTGGAGGCTCTCTCAGCGTCGATCGAATTATGACGATGACGCCATCGATGCTGAGGAATCTTCTTGTCAACCCTGGCTGCCAGGTGTCTTGTACGTACTCACAGGAAACCTACCCCCCAGAGGCTTGATGAGACAGACAACGCAACAGCAGCGCGCAGCTAGCCGCCGGAGCCGCCGACGCCATGGCCGGCCGACGCGGTGGTTCGCAGGGCCGTGTCTCGAAGAGGACCCGCAGCGTTTGGGCCCGTTCGAGTTGCCGTTGTAGTTTATAGCTCCGAGCCTTCGTTCCGACTCGACCAAAGATCAGTGCCACGGGCGACCGGGACGACACATAATCAGACGTGATTCGCATTCAACTGTACTGAATAAGCACAGGTCAGACTTCACAGATATGACACACACATATATATACATATACATACAAATGTAACCACTACACTACTAGAGTCTCCAAAGGATCGGAAAAGAGACACAGATCGATATATAGAAATGGCGAGGAATCAAGTGCAGGGCGAGCTAGCAACAATCTGCTTGATGACGACCAATCAGGTGCCAACGGGATAGTGATCAGCAGGAAGGAGATAAAATTCCGAGCGGGGAGGGAGAGAGTCCGGGATAGTTTGTCAGATGCGCCATCGTTATCGCATCGCCAGTTCGAGAGCTCTTCTTTTCGCAAAGGTGGTGGGGAAGGGCCATACGACGACGAATCCGGTTAACCAGGCCACGCAAACGACACGAGGCGTTTTCTGGTATCTAGAGGGCAGGGACCAAAATTTAATCGTTGGTGGTTAGCAGCTCGCGGTATGGCTAAAGTATGAATTATTGGATGGTTGCATGACTGCATGCATGTGTCATGTCGAGGCTGGAATTATCGAAATAAAAAAAGAATCCGCAAGGTGATAGATTACGGTGTACCTCAGCTTGTTTTTTTTCCCCGGAGCGAATCAGGCCTCGTTCGGATGTGGAGCTGGAAAGGCCGAAAAATCTCGGCCCGATGTTAGCGAACCTGGATTGAGTTATTCGGCCCATTTTTATGCAATACATCGAGATGTCGCTTTATGCAATACATCGAGATGTCGGCTCATAGGAACAAGCCTCCACTTGTTTTTGGCTAAGTCTAACGCGCGCGGGGTCGCGCTCGCGCAGAGCGCGCGACCCTCGCGGCCCACGGCCCACGGCCGCTCGCGTCGCCGCCGCGCCGCCGCCGCTGTCTTCTCCGGCGCCGGCACCACCAGGTTAGTGCCCGGGGGTTAGGGGGCGGGGTTGCTGGGGGGAAATCCACCGCCGCCGGACCTAGAAAGGGGGTCGGGGGGCGGCGGCGGCCGGCCCGGCGGGGGCGACGGGCGCCGGGAGGAGGGCCGAGCGGTGATGGCGCCGCCGGCCGGGCGGTGGGAGATCCCCGGCGGGCGGTGCCGGCGGCGGGGGCGGAGGGGACGGAGGAGAAACGGCGGCCGGCGAGGTTAGCGGCGGTCGGCGGCGGCGGACGCCGCCGGAGCCGGGGAAGGTGCAAGCGGCGGGGCGGAGAGGGTGCTGGCGAACACAAACGACGGGTTAGCGTTGGGCCGTGGAGGTGGGCGGCGGCGGAGGCGGCGGAAGCCGCCGGAGTCGGAGGAGGTGGGTGGCGCCGGGGGCTGCGGCGGCCACGGTGGCGGGTCGCGCGATTCCCTAACGCGCGACCCGTCGCGCGATAGCCCGGTCCTTGTTTTTTTTTAAGTAACAAGCCTCCACTTGGGCCGCCTCAATTGGGACCTTATAGGAGAGGGCTGCTATCAAAAGGACAAGGAAAAAGTCCATTACACAACCCTCATCTACAGGCGCAGTTTGGGTTTCAACCCCCAACCACAAAACCAGCTATTGAATACCCACGAACTTTTCAAACCGGACATTTAACCCCCCTCGGCGGATTCGTGGGCTGTTTTGGGTGGTTTTCGTTGATGTGGTGCTGGGTCCCGCATGTGAGGCCGCCACGTCAGAGAGCGGGGGGAGAGGGAGCAAGGAGCAGCAGCTGGAAGACAAGCAGGCAGCTCCGGCGCCGCCGCGCTGGGCCAGGCTGCCGCCGAGGCCCCTCTGCCTTCGCCTCGGGTGAGGAGGCCGCGCTCGGCCAGGACGCCGCCGCCGAGGCCTCTCCAACTCCGCCTCAAGCGAGGAGGCTGCACTCGGCCAGGTCACGACTGCCGAGGCCGCGCCGCCGGTTTCCACGCCGCGGTGAGGCCCGCCGCCAACTGCGGGGCCGCCATGGAGGAGGGACAAGTGGCGCGTGGAGGAGGCGCCGTCGGTGTGGAGGAGGGAGCTCCGCCGCCGCCCTGGAACCCGCCGTTGCCAGGAAGCCGGCCGTCGTCGCAAGCCGCCGCCGAGAGCTCGTCGTTGCGCGTCCCACGGAGCTGCCGGAAGATCCCGCTGCCGTCGAGGTCTGGGAAGGACAGGAGGGAGCCCCGCGAAGCCTGGACAATGAAGGCGAGCGAGGACCTCCGCGCGTCGAGCAGATCCAGCCCGCGCCTGCTGCTCCTCGGTGGCGCCGCCGTCACCAGCGCCCTTGCTTTGCGAGACCCAGCCGCGCTCAAGCCCATCCTCAGCCGCTGCGCCCGAGCCCGTCAAGGGCCGCCGGAGGAGCCGAGGGAGGCCGCCTCCGGTCGCCTCGAGGTGCCCTGCCGCCTCGGAGCTCCGGGGGAGCTAGGGCCCGGGGGGCAGCGGTCTGCTCCTCCGCCGCTGCTCGGGTCCTCTGCTCCTCGGCGTCACCACGAGGCCAGGAGGGGGAGAGGGGGGGTTGACCGCCCGCCGCCCCCTAATCTACCTGCGCTGGCCATTCCCTACCTCGAGGCCGCTGGGGCTAGCCGAGGCCGCGCGGATCAACGTCGTTGATGCATCCGGCGGAGAGAGAGAGGCAGGGCTGCCGCCACGAGCTGGAGCTGGCGTCCAGGAAGGGGCCGTCGGCCGGGGGAGAGAAAGCAGAGGAGGTGGAGGGGAGAGAGAAAGCAGTGAGGGATATAAATAAACTGACGTGGCGGACTGTCATGTGGGACCCAGCGCCACATCAGCGAAAACCACACAAAACAGCCCACAAATACGTCGAGGGGGGTTAAATGTCCGGTTTGAAAAGTTCGTGGGTATTCAATAGCTAGTTTCGTGGTTGGGGGTTGAAACCCAAACCGCGCCTGTAGATGAGGGTTGTGGAATGGACTTTTTCCAAAGGACAAAAGATGTTGGGCCCTGTACACTAGTTTCGTTTTCCTTTTCAACCACTTCTCATCATTCTTGTGCTGGCCGAAAGGTCTGACACTGAACAAGTGAAAGAACCGTGGAGCAAACAAATAAGAATCTTTGCATAGGCCTGCTGGAACCCAAACACACACGGAGGACCAACCTAGAGTAGTGTCCCAGGCCCGGACATGAGCACATTCTGACATTCATCACCAGTGCAGACCTACCCCTACCTTCACACATCACAATGAAGCACCTGAATCATCAGCCATTTATAAATCAGCCTCAGCATCATACAGGTACAGAGCACACAGTATTACTCCGTAATTCCCCGTGCCCAAGGCCGTGCGCTGCAACCGGCAGATCTGAAACACATACCACCACCCTATAGGGCTAGAGGCTAGAGATCTTCAGAAACCAGGGACATGGGAACATGTTAACAACTGACAACATTGATTTCCCATGCATGCAGAAAAAAATCTTTTCAACAGTGTGGGGTCCGGAGCTCAGAAGATTGCATCAAGGGAACTCCACATGTCTAAATAACTTTCAACTGAAAAGATTTGAATCCTCATTCATTATTTCATGGATGCATCAAGGAAACTCCACATTTCAGAGCCGATGGACAAAGTACATGTTACAAACGAAATACAGGGAAACTGCTATCCTAGTTTGCTGATGAAAAATGGAAAGAGAAGGCATAAAAATTTCTCATGGATAATCCTCTTCAGATCACCTCGGTTGGCTACCACTACATGTACACAATTTGAATAATTTTTATGTACACGACAACACTGAATTGGAAAAAGAATGGGGTGCAAATAAATACTTTTGGTCACAATTTATAACCTTTTCCTTATCATTGTTCTGTAAATTTTGCAAGTCCAGACAAGAAGGAAGAGCACGAGAAGCAAGGCGACTGCCGTCCAGAATGTGACTAGCCACGACGGCATGGACTTCGGAAAGAGACCTGCTCAGGATCCAGTGCATCAGCATGCTTCAAGGAGGTAAGGATTTACTTGCAAGTTACATGCGCAGAGAAATTGGAGCAACACTCACCATGTCCAAACTTGACGCAGATTAGGAGCTCTACAATGCATATGGCCAGGGAAAGCCAACAGAAAGATCCTACCTTTTTAAAGGGTTTCCTGAAAACAATTGTATTTCATAATAATTATTTTACTAAAAAATCACATAATAGCCAATGGAAACACTGGAATGCTATTTGTATAGATTAGCATGTTGATTCCAAAAAATATCACATGCACAGTTCGCATGCAACACATGCCTAGTAGACAGGTGCCATTTATACCCAACATACAAGCATTCAAAATTTCTGCTATCGGAACAGCAGTAGCGTTGGGATGAAACGGACCATCAGATTGCATACTGATTACTGCAGAGCAGCTTTGTAAAGTCTGAACCAAGTAACTTCAAAATTATACCTGTCTTGCAAGTAGGTATTATACTCGCGGATGGTAGGTATCGCAATCAACCACCAAAGGACCAGCCGATAGACAATCAAGGGGTTCCGCGGAGGAATCCACAGGCAGAACTTGAGAAAGAATGTGTTCAGTTCGACAGCCATGAAAACAATGCAAAGGCTCAGCACCTGGATGAATCTCCAAGGACCCAGCAGAGGGTACCACTCATCCTTGTCCCACTGTGCTGGTGTGAACTGGCCTAGTGTCCTTTTGACCTAAGGAGAAGAAAATGTTAAAATAAATAAATAAAACTCTGGAAAAGGTCAACTCTCAATGTTACATCAAGATTCAGAGGCTGATGATAGTTTCTGAAACAAATAACCATGCATAGCCCTTGAAAGAAAATTACTGGTTGGAACAAAATAACTTATAGAGGCTATTAGGTTCTACAAACATGAAAAATTGAGAAAGGAAAATTTGCATTTTATTAGTTTTATTTTATGTAATGGCCTATCTGTTGCAGTTACTCTATCAAACATATATGAGAGTGTGAGCTGCTGCACTGAAAAAATTGATTATACTCAAAATAACACAAGCCAGATCAGCTAAGTGACATTTTAATGGACAGAACAAAGAGGGTCCTTGTCCTTGTTTCTCAGCACATCTCACATGCCCAGGACTTATCACCTTATCATGAGACTAAAGTAGGACAAACATCATGTGCAGTTTGGGAGCCAATATGTTCCCTCAAAGAGGAACAGCCACCAAAACTGGGCAAGAGACCCAGCTGCATGCTTTGCAGAACAGCTCATCTGCCTAAACATCCAATGGACTTACCTTACTGATAATGTTGGGTTGGCGGCTTAACCCAACCCATTCATATGTCTTCCCATCAAAGTACCTCACAGTTTTCATTCCAGCCCAAATACCTGAACCATAGACAAAATGACCTTGGTCATGAAGTGTTATGAAACCTAGCAGGTAAAAGCTAAATTATGCGACATTCAGTCTAAGACATAGGGAAGACGAAGAACCAACAAACTGAAGAGATATGACAAACAAGGGCAACCACTGAGTTTACATAGATATGGATGGAACATTTTCTAAATTCAGCAGCTAATAAACCAGATCAGAAGTACAGTTCCTGCAAACCTACACAGCTCTGATCCTCATCCAAACCTAAGAAAAAACTTAATAGAAAACTGATCTTTCTTGTTTGCAATCATCAACAAGAAAAAGGTATTTTTAATATAATTAAAGTGTCAAGGGCATCAAAGGATACCACTTAATTACTATTATACTAACAGTAAATCCACATGTCCAGTGAGTCAATAAAGTCATAAATCAAAAGGTTGATTTCAATATGTGATAAATACAGGTATTAAAGAGAAAACTAAACAAGCCTATGCAGAAAAATACTGAACGCCACATAAAAATCTTACCAAACCAATTGCAGATCAATATGTCTAGGACAATGCTATCCCACCAGCATTCATTAAAATTTGGCAACATATGACGAAAAGTGAGCTGCAGAGCATATATATTACATTAGGAATCTAGGTTTGGAAGGTACATGCCAAAAGGAATTTGACTTACCTCCATCAACTCAAAGCCAATTGATAACACCCACAAAAGTGGTTGGTTTCGTATCATTATAGCCTTACCCCACCATCCAAGGATATGAGCGATAACAAACTCATCAAAAATGATCTCCTACAAAAACCTATATTCAAATCAGAAAACTTGAAGCATATTGAATAGTCAAGACTGCTTAGTCAGAAGTATATGGAAAGCGAAATTGAACAAAAAGGAAAATAGGTCAGTGAATGAAGTCATCATACATTAACATTGTTAAACCTGCTTTTCGGATGGTCAGGTACATATATGCGGCAATCAGTTCCATAAGATCTTTCAGGCAATTCTGCTCAAAGTATATATTTCAAATCAGGATTTAGTCGAGCACTTAAATCTACACTACTGAACCAGATTATAAAATAAAATGCATTACCGACACCAAGATCGGGATGAAGATACTTCATGAATTGCCTAGCATCATCACGAGTCTGCAAAATGAATAAACGAAAAAAATGTATAAACACTGATTTTATATTATGAGGATGAGCTATGGAGTTATAAACATGTATATCATCAGAGTAAAGATATGGAGGGAAAATCTGGAACTGCGATTGCTTCACATGGTAGAAGCACAGGAGTCCGCAACTCCAGGCCTGGTTACAATCCTCAGCAGGAGGGGGTGAAAGCACCCTTTGAAGAAAGATATGGAAAATATGTATTAAAATAGTTACAGAATTTCTTAACTTCACAAACAATGCAATGCAGAGTGAACTAAATTTGAGCTGAGATCCATTTCTGTCAAAACAGTCAGCTGACTTTATTTACTTGTTTTGTAAATATCCTACAACATTTGACAAAGTGCTGTTGCCATTTGGACTACCTACATGAATATCCTCTACCATCTGAAGCACAGGAGTAAAATATGCCATCTGCTAATGTTCCTACTGCAAGAACAAACTAAGGTCTACCAGAAAACAATATAACTCTTTTTATTCACCCTAGTTTCAAACTAAGCTATACTAATTCCAGGTTACTATTATATTATGTTTCTGATACGATTGCTATGTACCTCCTTTTTTTTGAAAAATCACTGATTTATCTTTAATTTAAGTGAAGAATGAGGTCAGGTACTAGTAAAATTAAGGACCTATGCTAAGCAGGAAAGCAAGGACAGGGACATCCAGATGTTTATTTGATTCATTACCAATTTGTGAAATATAGGTACTGATAAAAATTTGCTCAACAGATATGAAAAAAAGAATGTAACATTTTGACCAGTCATGCAGTCAAAGAATCTTAAAAGAAATATTGAACAAGGTTCATGAAGTATACTCACCTGGAAAAGCAAAAAAGTGAGGGCCACAAGGTAAACAACTGCCATCCCATGGACCAGCCTCCAGATGGCAGGATGTGGTCTAATGAGTACACTAAATCACAGTGGAAGAAAATGTCAGTAGCAGTTTGCATAAACTCCAGATGCATTAATATAAAATAAATATAGAAGACTTTGAGGAAGCCATGTTTTTCTACAGACCCCCTGATCAGTTATTTTTAAGAAACGGAAAATAATTCCATGTCAACAACGAGGAGGAGTGGAGGGCTATGAAGCAAGAAAGTATAGGAAATCTATTATCACTTATCAGACATGTGATCCCACTCATAAATTTGTACTGCAACAGAACAAATGAACCAATCTGTGGGGGAAGGCTGTTTGCTGAATCATATTAGCAAGATGTTAAATCTGAACTTGGAATATTCGCTATTTTTGGACCAACAAGTGTCTATTATCCGTATTATGGATATCTATATGGTGATAAGGTACCTCGCTGAGTAAACTGCTTTCAGAGATATACACAATTGTGTCCTGGGCAGCAGGCGTTCCATGCCTTTCTCGACCTTAATTGCAATGCCTTGGGATGGGTCGAGTTTTTTTTATATGGTGATAAAACATAATCAGAGTTAGGTAAAGAGCTCTGTAACTCACGTTGAAGGTGCCTGGAGAAAAGAGTAAGCCAAAAAAACAGCAATCATCGCGAATACACCCCTGTTGACAAGAGATAGTACAAATTAGTGCGGAAGCCCTCCTTAAACTGGCAATCAGCGCATGAGGCCAAGAAAAATGGTAATCAGAAAATACCGAGTGCAGAACCAAAGGAGTTTCTTAGCACATATTGATGCAAAAAAAAATACAATAGAAGAGGACAAATCCTTACAAATACCTTTTAACCGACGAAACACGATCAGCAGATAAGCTCCTTTCTGGATCCAGAACACCACTTTCCCAGCTGATAAAGAATGAAACAATTATCATCAAACATAGAGTCCTGTGCATCTGCTAAGTAATATTTTGAGTAAACCTAACAATGGCAGTTGAAATCAAAGAAAAAGGTCTACCAAAATGCCACAACAGACCATATATCGTTATTAGTTTTAAAAAGCACGTTCCAGTCTATACAAGTTTCCACGGATAAAAGACTATAAACTCACATTAAAAAGCCTGTTCCCATCAGCAAGAGTGTGATCGTTCGAGGTTTGTAGAAACATGCTGTCAATGGATCAACATCACCAAAATTATTGGTTGGTTTTACAGTTCCATTGCAGCCACTGCCATTATATTCTCTGCGAGGTTTGTGATGACCATTGACCTCCGTTGTAGCAGCCATGGCAGTTTACTATCTGCAAAATATCCATAGTAGAATTGAGAATGCATAATCAAATTGACATTCAGGAAGGCAAAATTTCACCACTCCACCAGAAGAAAAACAGCATCTTGTTAAAGAGGCACAATATCCACTCTCAGTGAAATAAATAACTAGCATCTGGACAATGTACCACTAAGGCCGAGGAAATAAACCAGAAGGTACAAGTAGATAAAATGTCATGAATGGTCCAGCATATCTGGGAATAATCACTTGCATAGAACCAAAAAAAATGGCATAAAGCATCAAGATGTACCCTTGAAGCATAAAACCTACTTAAAGACAAGTTCTGTACTGCTTGCTCTATCATTTGCCGGAATGAGTGGTACTCATCTCCAAAATGATTTCGGTGGCATTCCGGCTAGGTGCCGTATCCCAAATCCAAAATGGTTCCGGTTATTCCCAAATAACAGAACGGGTGTGGGTGTGCTGCAATCAAAGGCTGCCCAAGAGCAGAGCACAACAGACCAAACCTGAAACAGCAAGGAGCAAGCGCGAGAAGAACACACTTGCACGAAAAAGAGGAGCGAAAAGGATCGAGCAATTCAAAAACAAGCGAGTGCATGGAAGAGAGAAAAAAAAACAAGGCCCGCAGTTTAACAACCGTGGAAAATAATTAGGCCGAACAGTGATCCGTACGCCCCCTCCAAATTAAGAAGGCAGAAAAGCTAAAACCGCAGCAGCTTTTGCAACGCCGCAAAAAGGGCCGGGATAATTTGAAGATGCGCGCACCAAATCCGGCGAAAATCCGCCGGGCGAAACACCCCACGAAACGAAAGCGCGCTCGAGTGCACGCACGCACATCCGGGGCAATCGAATGCGCGGGGGTTAAAGGCAGTAAAGCCCGCCCCGCTCGACGGGCAGTCAAACGCGGAGTAATGCGGGCAATGGAATCGAGGAAAAAGACGAGCTTTCGACGAGCCATTGCGCATGAGACACCGGAAAGCTGGCGTTTTGCTGCGCCCGCCCGCGGGAAAACCACCTCGGGTTGTTCGCCGGCGGCGAGCGCATTAATCCACGCCGCAACGGTCCAGTCAAAGGGCAACCGAAACAGTAACCGCCGTGGCGAAGTACTCGGGGCCGGGCCGGGGGTTCGTCGTGGCCGCCGGCCGCCAGCAGCGACAGAACAAGGAGTAAGCAGGATTTCCAACGGCGGGCGCGCGCGCGCCGGCAAACAGGATTAGGGCGGCTAATCTCTCCCTGGCGAGTGGGAAAAGCGCAGCTAATCCGGGGATTTCTGCGGCGATGGCGACGGGAGGAGAGCTGCGAGCATGGGGAGGGAAGGGGGGAAGAGGAGGTGGAGGAGAGCACGTACGCGGTGGAAAGCGACAGCCGCCGCGTGCCCGCCGTACGATCCCGCGTGCGGGGGGATCCAGGCCGTCGAAAGCGACCCAGGGATTCGCTGTCCCTCTCCTCGCGCCTCGCTTTCCTTCCCTTGGCAGCAGCAGCTGCAGCAGCCAAACTGTTTAGAAAGAGAGAGAGAGGGGATATAGCAGAGGAGGAGGGAGAGAGAGAGGTGTTGAAATAAGAGAGGGGGAGGGCGAGGTGCGAATCTTTTTATAAGAAGAGAGAGAGAGAGGCGGTCAAAGGAGAAGGGTAGTAGAGAGAGAAAGAGAGGAGAGAGAGAAATCGGAGTCTAACGAGGGATCATTGGGGCATTGATGACTCACTCGATGCTGTTTCTCTCTCCTCTTTCCTCCTCATACGGTGGGGCCCGCTGCGGAGCCGGAGGTGCCACCAACTGCCTGGTCTCTCTCTCGATTTAAACAGAAGACGCCAAAAACCCAACTTAAGTCGATGTCTCCTCGTCCAGTGCCACTCTGCTAGGCTATTCGCACTCGTCGACCTCTACTCTATACTCTAAAACTCTATACTCTAAAAGAGAATATTTCTGTCCAGTCATCGAGATTTTCCAGTACAGCTTCAGTTTCTCTGCACTCGTTTATACTCTATATGTCTCAAACTCCATACCAACTACCATCTCATATGGGACCCACACGCCATTTTTTACCCCATTTTAATCCCTCCTTCCCCCTCCCATCTCCCACCCTCGCCCGCCGCTCACTCCCCACGCCGCCGGCGCCCCTTCCCCGCCGCCGGCGCGCTTCCCCCACCACCCACCCCGCTACAGCCCCTCCACACCTCCCCCGCTGCCCCTTCCCCGCCGCGGGCAGCTGCGGCGGGCCCCGGCCGGCGGCGCGGCTGCGACAGCAAGCGAGGGCGGCGGAAGCGGCGCGGCTGTAAGGAGGGCCGGCGGGCGGCGCAGCTGCGAGCAGGGGTCGGCCTCCGGTGCCGCCCCTCCCCACCTCACCCGCCGAACGCGGGGGCCTCAGATGCGTGGCGGCAGCGGCGGCCGAGGCCAAGCGCGGGGCGGCATCAGGAGCTCATCGGCCATGGAGTAGAAGCGGCGCGGCGTCGGGAGCTCGTCGACGATGGCGACGGCGGAGGTCCGCTCCTCTCCTCCCTGGCCGGCGCCGGTCCACTCCTCTCCTCCCCGGCCGGCGCTGCAGGCGGGCGCGGCCCCTTCCTCTTCCTCTGCTTCGCTGGCGGCCAAGCCCGCAGGAGCGGGACCGCGGCGGGGCGGCCAAGCCGGCGGCTGCGCGCCTCTCCGGCCGCCCAGGCGGAGCGGCGGCCGGCCGAGCGGCGTGGAGACGGCGGGCTCCTCGCAGCGGCAAGCGAGCCGGCCACGGCGTCGAGGATGGCTAGATCCGGGCAGCGGCGGCCTCCTCACCGTCGTCGCCTTCTCCGTGTGCGGTGGCCTCCTCCTCGCCGTCGTCTTCTTCTCCGCGCGGCCGTGCCGCCGTGGTGGTCCGCGCGGCCAGCGAGGCGGAGGCGACCGGGCTCCGCTGGAAGCCCATGACGCCGGGCGGCAGCGCGGGCGCGGCATGCCGGCGACGGTGTCCCCTCCCTTCCTCCCGCACCACCTCCGGCCGGGCTGCTCTCTCTCCTCCGGCAGCCTCCTCCCTCCTCTTCCCTGCTCGCCGGGGCGGCGCCGGCAGTCTCCTCCTCCCTGCTCCTCCTAGCTGGCACGTTGTTTAATCTAATACACCCACCCTTCCAAAATGTAAGACGCGGTTGACCTATCGTGCTCTCTAGCGTCATATTTTGACCTTCTTTAGTCTCTCGTATATGTGGAAGTGTTTTCAAAATACAAATCCAATAACATGTAACCGCAAATGTGTGTAGGTTTTTAGACTGGATGTTGATGAGAGATTAAAATGTTTGAATCAAGCGTTACATGTGTGGTACACTTCATATTTTGAGACACTGAGAGTAGTTTACGTGAGGTATCTGTAATTTGATGAATCTATTTGGATTTAGTGTTTTCAGTTGAATTTGCATCGGTATAATAAATTATTTTCAAGTCATTGCGATTTCACATAATCCCTTATTATTTCCCTCTGTTAGTGACAAAGTGCATCATACCATCCCATATATAGTTTAGATATCGATGACAAATAATAAGAGGTTGCTAAATTTGCAATGGCAAATAAGGAATCGACACGTTCAAAGAAATCCTCTGAAGTGAGCATCGAGGTCCAGTTCAAGTCCTGGGGCCTGTTTGGAACAGCTTAACTTCAGCTTATGGCCAAAATAAGGTGAAATTAGAAGCCAAACGGTATGCTTTTTTGCAGCTTTTTTTGGCCACGCTTCTCCCCACTGCCCCCATTTGTACTAAAACACATAAGCTGGTTCAAACCCGCTTCTCAAATAAGCGTTATTTCCATATTTGTACAGCTTATCTGAGAAGCGATTCTCGCGACCGCTGTTCCAAACAGGGCCAGGTGCCCTTGCTCATCTTTTAAACCCTCTACCAACCCAGCTATATATGCTTAGTCCTCGGTTGAGCACTTAAAATTACCCCCACATGGTTGAATTATCATCTCGAGCCACTACATGGCTTTTTATTGTGCTTATAGTGTTTTTTATGAATTTTTTAGTTTGACAGGAGATGTTAAAAAAATTATCCAAACTCACATGCACACTTGCAGTAAAACAAATTGTTTACGAACAGTATGATTTATTCTTAGCAGTGTGATTGAGAAGAACTGGAATTCTTACTCTCATATAAAATGGAAATAAATTAAGGAAAAGGCTGAGGTAAAAATAGTAACATGTAAAGCCTACTTTTTCTTGTGCGAGGACCCCGGAGGATAGACAAGATTTCCATGCCGCTGATGCAAATAGTACTTCCACAAGACATCCATCAATCAATCCCCTTTAAAATTATGTGGACAGGGTTTTGACCATGTGGGCAAGGAAAATGATGGTCATCACCCACCAGAAATCCTAAGGGGCAAAAATTCATATCCCATCCAAGTACACACATTTGCAAGAGAGAGAAAAAACGACACTGATGTGGTGGGGGTGAGTGCCAAACCATAAATGGCTGGAATGAACCCCATCTGGTCCATTCTAGCAACAGTTATTGGGTCACATGCTATTTCCAAGAACTGACCAGGCACCCAACCACAAATTGGACATTAACCCTGAACTTTCCCGTTTTGGGAGCCTAATACGAGCTGGGCACCATCCATATGCTTCCTCTGACGCCTTTTAATGGTGGCACACGACATGACAATATATGCCATGGCCAAACCATGTTAGGGCATTCGATTGGACTATCATTGGCAAGTTTGCATGTAACATGCATACGCGCCTAGTTGCCTACTGATCCTATCATTAGATGTTCTAGAGCAAGTGATAATTGCTCCAATAAGGGGGAGTTTAGCACTTGCCTGCATTGCTTTGCTTGTCACCCCCAATCATTGCCCCTCTTGCAAGACGTGGTAGCGTGGTACTAAGTCAGATAATGACTGGCAAATTCATCCATTCGCAATCGAGTTCCGTGGCGCAGCGTTTGGCTTCACCCATGGCGCCTAGCTGTGGAGATTTTATGGCGCGCCGGCCAATGATTGGCCTGCATTGCATGGAGCTGCACCACCACCAATCAGGCTCAGCTCAGGGAGTAAATCTGATCAGAGCTGAGGGTCTCAAGATGAGGCGAGAGGTGAAATGCATGCAGGACACTGAACCCAGCGAAATGAAAGGCACGAGCACGCAGTCAGCAGCAGTGGCAGCCATGGCCGGCCATGCACAGGAGAGTGGGGGGCCTGCCGGAGCACCCTTTCCTCTCCTCTCCTCAGCTCGTAATTAAATGTAAATCAGCTGAATGACCGTACGTGTACGAGTGTCTCCGGCCGACAGTACGTCAGTACACAAACAAATACGCTGCTACAGTGTGTTGGCCGATCGACTCGTCAGACGCCGTCTGTCCGGCCTTTCCCGTTCGGAAAATATACCGCCTTTCCACAAAAATATATACCCCCCCCAGGTGCATGTGCTGCTGTATGTATGTTGCAACCTGCTTCCATACGGAAACATGTATAGATATGTGCGGCCAGCGCCTCCAGAATATTCCGACAATTATCAGTATTTTTCCAGCTCGGTTTTTAGCGGCATCACAAATGTGAGCCGTTACTCCAATTTTAAATATATAATATCATGCTTATAAATTATGATAAGCTAATTTATTTTTTTGCGGATAATAATTCAATTTATTTTTAAATACGTGACACTTAGTACAAATTAATTAGTTTGAAAATTAATAATCCATCCGTTCCAACAATATAATGTTTAAATTTTGTCATTAGCAGTTACACTTTTTTATTTTGATCAAGTTTTAGAAACAATGCACCATCGTCATCTCCAACATCAGATTGGTTCTATTAAATCACTGTGAAATATGTTTTTTGGTGTAGTTGTTAATATATATTTTTGTATAAACTTGATCAAAATTAAACAAGTTTAACTTACGAGTTTGGACCAATCTAAAACATCTTACATTAGAATAAACCCTAAGTAGCATATATTTAAATACGGAGGAAGTAATAATTATCGCAACCATCTGGATGGTAATATTTTACTTTTTGTTGCTCATAAATTACAGTCACGTTTGTACAGCAGAAATTCTATAGAAATTTTACAAGAGCTTCATATATAAATAAAATAATTATTATTGCATGAGTAGTGAAAGATTTTCGCCTTGCTCCAAAAGGAGACAGATTATTAGTAGGAACGTACCAGGAGTCTGGTAGTGTAGTACGTGAAGAAGATAGCGTCCTTACCTTTTCATCAAAGGGACCAAAGACTAGTCAAACAACAAAAGGAAAATGTATTGCAGGGTGTCAGGGTGAGGTGAAAGTAGGTGTCCCAAGGAATGGACTGTAATTGTAATTTTGTTCCAGCCAATGATACAGCATTCCGGGGTTGATTGTTAATTTCTCAAAATAGAATAAAATGCACAATTTAATAAACTCTTAAAATTAGAGCAATTGCTGGAGTTTTGGGCTCCAATAACGGCCATGCTGAACATCATTTTTTTGCCATCAACACCGGAAACAGTTTTGGGGTTCTAGTAGGGCCGTAGGGACTCCACCGGAAGTGCTCTTATAGTGAGCAATTAATATATATATATATATATAACTTCTTCTTTATTTTAAAATAAAATAAAAAGTATATATATATAACTTCATATTAAATTTGTGTTGAACAACAGATATTAGACCCTCTATCGATCCACTCGGACTTCTCTACAGTATGCGTTTTCAAAAATTTGAGCACAACGCGACAATGCTCAGGTCAATCATCAGGTCCGTCGATACGGCTGAGGACCCCCAGCACCGGTCGGGCCCCCGATCAGGTGCCAGCAATATGTTAAATACTCATTCCGTCCTATAATATAAGCATTTGTTAACTTTTAAACATCACGTTTGACCATCCGTCTTATTTAAAAAAAATTATAAAAATATAAAATAAATAAGTTACCGGAAAGATATCTAATGATAAAACAAGTCATAGTAAAATAAATAATATATTCACAAATTTTTTGAATAAGATGGATGGTTAAATGTGATACACGAAAATTAAAAAATGCTTATATTATGGAACGAAGGGAGTATAATTTGAAGTTGTTGTGTTTGCTGCCTTTTATTTCCAAGATAAAATATCTGCCTGAAAATTGGGCCTGTCCAAGAAACTGAGAATATTTCTTTTGATGCTCCATTTTTTTTAAAAGTAAAGACATAAGCATTTCCTCATGCTGAGCCTCAAATAGGGCCCAGCCTATTCTCTTCCATCTGCTCCCTTCTCAGTTCTCACTGGATCTGGATGGAGAAAATCACAAGAGCAACATGAAGCAGCTCATCATTAGCATCCAAACATATAGCCTTTGACAAAGTAAAAACATGTGCTGGCGCACGATCTCTATTCAGCGTCAAAAGACCTTTCATTGAAAAACAAACCCTGATTTTTGATGATATAATGTGACCTCTACACTCAAGCTACATGATAGTAGTTGAGACTTGAGAGCCAATTCACTGTTTGCTAACCCTTCATTCCAAAAATTACTGTTTAGTATTTATTTCGTGCAATTACATACATATATATATATCTCATTTAAGATCCATATTGATTATATTTTGACAATAAAAACGTTCATGCCATATAACATGACCCATGTCATTCTTAAGACACAAAAGATTGTGAAATGATTAGCTCGGTAGTAATACAAAGTCCGGGGGCATCTTGTCCCGTGAAGTGTTTGCGTGATAGCAAACGAGCTACTATTAGTTCTGCATGCTGTCCTGCACTGCACATATGAGATATTCTTTTTCTTGATTTAGGAACATATAAGGTTTTCTTAACAAAGAAGTAAGCAATCATCATGGAATCTGAATTGGACAGTGGTTGTTGCTTCATAAATAATTTCCAGGGCAGCAGCAGTACATTTATCTCGCACTGCTCCATAAGTGAAGTTTCTGACCAAGGATTGCATGGCAACTCGAGTCCAAACGGCAAGGAAACAAAATCCATCTAAGGCCTTTCAGAGCTTCAGTTCACCATCACTCCGCTGTCAGGCCAGCTCAAGGACGGCACAAAGTAGGAGAGCTCCATGATGCTGGAGCTGAAGCAGCATCATCACTCTCAGTCTCAGTTACTCGTGCAGCGGTGGTACGATAAAGAATGTCTCAGACTCCGAGTAGATGTCCTCAACAATCTGTTTCCCCCACCTGACCCTCTTTTGAAGCAGCATCATCACTCTCAGTGTTTTCCTCCATTCTTGTGTACCACAATCTCACGGCCTTGTACTGTTTTTATGTTATCTGAAAAAAAAAATACCCTTGTGGCCGGACACCGCTAGTACGTTTTTGTTTCTTTTGACTATTCGAGTGAGAATGTTTTTTTTACAATTATATTTGAGTGACAGGAGAGATCTGGATTATTATGACACACCTCATCTCATGAAATTAATATTATCTCTTGTTCTTGATTGGATCAGATGATGAGATCTCGGAAACAACCATGCATGGAAGAGAGATCAGCTCCAGCTCAAAACAACTTCTCTTCTTCTAAAAGGAGATGATCACATCAATCAAATCATCCTCTACGAAATTGATTAAAAAATGCAGCAATAAGAAAAAAGGACCAGAGGAAGATGATTCTACGAGAGACACGCCCTTGTGCTACGCAACATGCCATGTTTTGGTGTTTTGAGTTCGAGGCCCTTGCCTATCTCCATGAGTCAAATCTTGGATAGCTCTAGACAAGTATTATTGTTAGTATTCCAAGTTTATGCTATAATTAAACTAGTACTACACAGATCAAGTTGCCATCTGCTGCTGGCATTGGAAGAAGGGAAGTTTCTATGGGGCAGCAGAAGATGCCCTCGACGTGAGGCGATAGATACTGTAAAGTACACATGCATCAACGTAATCCTGTGTTTGTACACGTTAACTCCATCTGTTGCTGTCTCCTTCTACTTTAAGTAACAAACCAGTACATGCCGGCCGTCAAGAGATGTGCACAAGCAACTTGTAAGATGTAAACTAATTAAGTGCAGATGGTTTCCTGCATTTTAAAGTTCATCATTGCCTCTCTCCCCTCAAAAACACAAAATTTACTAGTTTCAAGGCTGCCTCAATATGTGATAAAGCATGATTATGTCCTGGTGTGTTGTTAAATTCAAATTAAAGAACCAGCAAAAAATATTACAAAATCGAAAGGAACTTATTTTTATCGTAAGGTCGTGGGAATTAATGATTTATATAGTAGAGAAAGAAAATTAGTAGTGTTTAATTAATTAGTACCTGTAGCAATGGTTACATGAAGAAAGAAAAGGTAAGATTTTTCACTTCCTCTTCACTGTTGGTCCTATATTATTATGAGGGATCGGATCACCGACGTTGCCACCACCATTTGCCTTGCCTATCGGTCTAGCCGGTGACCGGTAAACAGCACCCTACTACCGTAGGACGGCAAAAATGTCTGGAAAGTGAAGTAGAACAGCAGGGAAATTCGATATGATGCTGTAACTTCAACTAGTTCCTCGCAAAAAAAAAAGGAAAAAAAACCTTCAACTAGTAGCCTTACTGAGACCATGCATCAGATGCAGGAAGGTTCACAGGGCTCGTGTGAAATACAGTATATACCAAGATTCTGCGTGTGTGCGTGTCTGCTATATATATGATGCATTCAGAACTCAGAAGAATAATATAGCAATGCCAAATGATCTGTACTGGCAGAATTTTTTCCCACGTTATTGATCAGAGTTTCGTGCAGATGTAGAGGCAGTTTAAACTTTAAAGGTTACTGATCGATGCAATGGAATGCGTCTCTACGCCAAGTGCCATAGCCACAGGATCAGAGGCTATGTGCTCACCTCAAAGATCATCTGGATACTTGACAAGAACCAAGAGCCTGTTCGGCTGGCCCAATGAACCGTGCTCGGCTGGCTTATTACGGCTTATTCCCTCTCACATAATACTATTCATTCTATCAGCCGAGCACTATTCATTCTACCCGCCGAACAAGCTGAATATAATGCAATATAGGTGGCTAACAGAATCTATGCGTTCCCGAGCAATATAATGCAAAGACATCCCGTCGGCGAGCCGGCGGGGCACCTGAATGCCACTCTGAACATTTCGATTGTACAATTGCAAGGATTTACTATATGGCTAACAGAATCTATGCTGCTGGCTGCTTTACCAAATGTGATCGATGAGCTGGTTCTGAATCGGGCACTGTTGCGGTGTTGTATATGCGGTCGGCACATATAGGTGGTTTCCGGACACATTCCTGGTGATAAGCAGTGATCTAGCACCAGTCAGGTTACTGTCGTTGGCGATCCTATTGCCTGCAGGCAACTTGCAATAATGATCACATAGTACCTAGCTAGGGGCCAATGTTGAAGCTAGCCTGACAAGAACAACACAGTAAGAAGTCACAACTGCCGAATCGGAAGGGGAAAAAATAAGATGAAAGGAGCTTGCTACTGGTGGTAGAACTCACCTGTCTGAATCTTTGTGGTAAAACAGGAGTAGCTCTTCACAGGAGAAGACATGTCCTATCCTAGACATTCCTGTTGGAAACAGTAGGAGCCGTTGTTCCGTTCTTTAAAGAAAACACACAGTATGCAGAGCATAGATAGAATTAATAATCAAAGAGAGAACAGATATATTTAGCGAGCTGCTGCAGTGGAGAATCAATTGATGTATCTTTGTAACTGTTTAGAATGGAATGGCCATATATTATTAAAACCAAATACATGCATATGCATATGCCTTTGTCCAAGCCTCCATCCAAGCAGGATTGATGCCTGCCTGCCTCTGGAAAACCCCTCTTATCCTCTAGTGGTCAGAGAGGTAGCAACTAGCAAGTGGGATACATATGCATAGTCCGCATGCATGTGCAGAGATTGTTGTTGGAGCAGAGAAGGCCGGGCAGATCCAAGGTTGTCTACCACACATACTCTAACCAGAGATTAGCTAGCTACTACGAATATGGGCTTAACTGGCCAGGGCGCTGCAACCACCAACAGGCTAGCTTGGAAGCCGCTGGCCAGGGGACATTATAGTCTGCTAGGCGATGGAAATTAGGGCACGGCTCGTCGTCACGGGCTGGCAAGCAGGCAACTGATGAGATGAGGCCGCCGATGCTGGCACTATTGTATGCAGGTCGCAGCTCGCTGTAGCCTGTGTAGGAGGCGAAGCAGGATCGGCGGGCGATGATGCAGCCACGACGGAAGAAGCAGCGAGCAGTCGACAGTCAAGCGCGCACAGCCTGGACGGAGCACGAGCAGCTGCTGCGCGGCCTCGCTACGCAACAACACATCCAGTCAAGCCTACTGCTGCTGGCTGTATAGCTTTCTGTACGTGTGTGTATGCGATCTTAGCAGCAATTCTTTGTCGTCTCATCAGGCTCTCAGCTGCTACAGTAGCTGCATGCTGTACGTGTACGTGTTGCACAGTTCATTCCCTGTAATGATGTCAGTCAGGGTGTACGCCGGCCGTCGCCGGGGCCCTGCATATATATATGCAAGTCTCTCGATATATCGGGTGATATTTTACTGGAAAGGAAATAAATATACAAGGGTTTGATCGAAATGGCCGGTTTACATGTGCCATGGAGTATATATTTTACTTTTGGTCGTGGGGAAGAGGTGCACGAACTGATGCCTCCGGGAACGGATGATCAGTGGGGACGCGCGTGCAGTGTGATCCATGTGTGAAGATGTGCACGCAAAGTGCATACGTGTTTGGCAACCAAAGGCCTGCAGAGAGGGAGCACGCAGGTTGCTAGCTTGCCTCCGCTGTTTGCTCGATCTCGGTCGTCAGGGAATATATATATATATAGCGCTTGACTAATGGGAGCCCAGGGTTCGGGAAAATATATCTGGAAGCCCCGGCCAGCCAACCAGCCCCCCGCGTCCCCGCGGTCCACGGGAGCACCAACCCACCCGGCCAACTAAAATGTCGTAGATACCGGTACTCGTAATCGTATATTGTTCGCCGCGAATCATAGAAACCTTTCAAACAAAAGTAAATACCTGCCACCTGACGCCCTGTACCTGCCATGTGACACACACACATGCATGCAAAGCAACGAGATTCCTACTATTTTTCGTGATAATTCTTCACTCGAATCTCCAATTCACAAACGGGTTTCGCCACTAGTTTCCTGACATTTTTGTGCACAGTTTGAGATCCATTTTAATATATTTTTTAAAAAAACATAAATTTAAAATTCTACACCTTTTGGGGGGAGTTCTATGACAAAATTGATTGAAACAAATTCGTTTCGTCATGCGTAGAAACCTACTCATTTAGCCGTGAATCATATGAACATTTCAAACAAAAGTGAATAGTTGCCACCTGATGCGTCCTGTACCATGTACCAGACATCTGACGCACACATGTATGCATGCAAAAGTAGCGAGATTTCTACTATTTTTCGCGATAATTCTTTACTCGAATCTCCAATTCACATATGGGTTTCACCACTAGTTTGCTGACATTATTTGCACAGTTTGAGATCCATTTATAGGTCAAAGAGATATATGTGCGAGTTCTATGAATGATTCATATGACCTAGTTTTGCTTTGCATAGGGACATGCATGCAATCATAAAAACGTACTAAAGTTTGTTTCTTTAAAATTCAAAAATAAGAGTTCTATGATAAAGTGCACGATTTCTATGATTTTTAACTATACGACAAAAAATTGAACAGACCTAGCAACTGACGCAAAAGTATAAAAACCAACCAACAAAAATTTAACTTACACGCCTCATAGGAGAAGTCATAAAAACCAACCAACAAAATTATAGATAGTGTTTCAAGCTATTCTTTTTGTCTGAAAATTTGAATCCAACAAACACAAGTATAAAAATTATCACACATGAGTTAGTAATCACAATTACAAGCATCATCACAGCTCTATATACAAATCACAGTCACAAAATAATTTTCATAACAAAAATCTAAGATTTCTAGCTTGTTCCAAGGAGGATGCATCCAGATCACTGGCACTCACCACCAGGATGCACCAACTGCCCACCCTGCCATGAGACAAAATTAAAATAAGTGAGATAAAGCATTGGAAATTTGAATGCCGGTAAGAGATAGTATATAAAAGAAACATTCAATTTAGTTGAGTATGCAGGCTCAATTTAGTCGCGCATGCTGATGACAGAACAGAAATCAGATCATCAGACTACATAGTAGCTTCAGAAAATGGCATAGGAAATATAGCAAGAAGGCATAGCAACTCAAATTTTAACCAACCATTCTTTAAATCTCCTTATCTATTCAAAAAAATGGCCTAGAAAATACACAATAAAGCCATAGAAACATTCACCAGCTTCATGCATATGATTTTCACAAAAGAAATGTCACAGAAAATCTACTAGAAAATCATAGAAACCTAACAATGAAGGCAAGAACTTGGACCTACGCAACACATCGTCGCTAGAGAAACAATGAAAAAAAATCATAGAAACCAAGAACAATCCAGCACAAATTCCAGGGCCATGTTGGCGGTACAGTACTCAAATCCAACAACAGTCAGGAGGAAATTTGCATAAAAATCGAATTTTGGAAACAAAACTCACTTCACCACAAGCAAAAAACAATTTCCCACATCATATTGGTGGATTTTTCCATAGCTAGTCAGAGCCTGAGGAGCTCCATGGCTGCTCATGACAAAAGAAATGGCATAGGAATTCCAAACCATTTCAGCAGATATATAATACCTATGCTAAAACACATAGTATATATGAATGCTAAAACACACAGTTCATGAGACAGCTCTAAAATCTATGGCAGAAAGGCATAGCAACTTAAATTTTAACCAACCATTCTTTAAATCTTCATATCTGTTCAAAAAAAATAACGTAGGAAATATACAGTTAAGGCATAGAAACATCCGCCCAGCTTCATGCATCTGATTTTCACAAAAGAAATGTCATAGGAAATCTACCAGAAAATCATAGGAACTCAAATTTTAAAGTAAACCAGCATATATGTAACATGAAAAAAAATTGGAGGCCACAATTGCGCCAAAGCTTCATGCATATGATTTTCACATGAAAAGAACAGGGTTTTCCCTCACCATGACATTGATACAAACACTACAGCCTCCATAGCTCATGAAGGCCACCCCATCCAGAGCCACACACACCGAGGTCCGTGGAGTGGCCGACCAATCACTGCAAGATTTCTCAGTTCTGCAACTTACATGAAAAATAGAGAGAGGCAGAAAGAAATCAAACCATGATCCGCAAAGAAGAATAAAGCATCCGGCTATCATGCCATATGGAGTATCTATGAAAAAACATTGATTTTTATGCAGATCAAAACAAATCAAGAGCTTCTTGAGTTACAAATCAATTTTGACATGCAGTGGACACAATCAGAATGAAAAAAATCACGAAAATTAATATGCACAACCACAATACAGTACAAGTTCAATTTCTAATTTAAAACCAATAATTTCTATCAGCAACGGAGAGGACATATGCACAAACATAAGACAAATAATTTCACACGAAGCATAGAAACTCGAAATTTCTGTCAGTTGGTTCAATTGTTCAAACATTCAATTCAGTTCAATATAGATAGTTTTCTGATCCATTTATGGAAACACCAGCGCAAAATCATAGAAACTTGACAAGATGCTATGATTTTTCATCAAAATAAACAGCATAGAAACCTAGCACATATTCATAAAAACATATACAAATCCAGCACCTATTCATAAAAACAAGGCTAGATCCACATTTATTCACTGACATTTTTTTGCAGAATAATATGTAGCTAACAAAATCCAAATCAAATACCAACATTCTAGGAGTGTCACACATGGATATCCCATTTTCAGTTTTGCACTAGAAGTTTACTGAAGCTGGATAATGTAAGAAAAAGCATAAAAACAAATAGCATCCTGCGCCAAGAAGATCAAAAAAAGAATTTTTTGTTACTCACCCCATGATTTAAATATGCACAGGAAACAAATCATTTTTTTTGGAAAGGAGCAGAAATAGCATCCATGCACATCTATGCCCACCATCCTAAACACTGTGTGCTCCACGATCAGCACCTTGATCTGCAAAGAAGGGAATCAGGACACCCACGACATTGGTATGCTAAAGATGCAAAAAAGACTGTTTTCCCCACCGCAATACCAACAAGCAGATGTCGATTTTTGGACTGACCGAACAAGCAAACAAGCACTATAAAAAGACATCAGATGCCCATATTTACAAATTGTCTTCGGATCATACGATTTTCACCCAAAAGAAGCATAAGAATATGGGGTGGGAATGCATTGGGAATCAAAATGAGAGCCTGGAAGCAGACACACTAACACACCTCGCTGAAATACAGGTTACTATGTTCACGGGAATTTCATTGAACAGGTTACCTGCATGCGAGCTGCTCGCCAGCACAACCAGTATGCTGAAGCTCCACCTTCTCTGGCCTACGGCGATGGCAGGAGCATGAGAATGCAATTATGTGCTCCATGTTCTGCACCATGATCCGCAAAGAAGAAAAAAGAATCAGGAAACCCAAGATTGCTTGCACGGCTGGAGGTAGGAGCTCTCACGTACGCATAAGCCAACAGGGATTCGTGGAGCGGCGTCTGCTCGGGTCGTCGTGGAAGTCCGGCCTGCCACCACACCACGCTCCCCAAGAGCCGTGCCGCCCGGATCCAAGCTACCCCGCCGGCCAGCAGCACCACGCCGTGCACCTAGCGACGCGGTCGGGGCTGGGAGGGAGACGAGTCGACGATGCCCCGACGCCTTGCCGGAGCCGGAGCTCCGCAGCGCCGCAGCGCGGCTCTCCCAGAGGAAGCGCAGCCTTTTGGGTTGCCTCGTCGGAGCAGGAGCGAGAGGGAAGCAGCCGCCATCTCATTGCAGCGCCGCAGCAGCTCGACCCCTTCTGGATCCCGTCCTGCGCAGCACAAAATCAAGCACGCAATAAGAAAAACGCATCGTGCCTCCCGGGGCCACCGCAGGCACATGCGGATCTGAGTGCTCGGCCATCGCCGCCTCCAGGCCTCCACCTCGCCAGCCACGGATGAGGTCGCCGCCGCCGGCGCTCGAAACAGAGGAGGCCATGCTGGACATAAACGTCGCCGGAACCCAGGGAAGAGGCCGTCACAAGAGGGTAGTGGCGAGATCCACGAGCAGGCGGCGGCCGTGTTCTCCCTGCCCCTCGCCGTCGCGGCGCCCCCGGGCTCGACGAGGTCGAGGAGGATCCGCACCCCAGACACCCACCGGAAGGCCTCGACGCAAAGGAGGCGACGGCGTGGTGTGCGGCGTCGGTGAGCGCGTCGAGGAGGCCCGGCGCCGACACGAGCTGCTCCCGCCCGGAGATGGAGATGTTGAGGAGCGTGGCGGCGGCGGCGTCGACTCCCGCCGTGGATCCCGCGGCGAAGAGGGGTGCGGCGCCGGCGTCCGCCAGGAGCAGGAAACGAGGCACCGCCGGGCTTCTAGCCGCGGCGCCGCCCAGACCGCCGACCGCCGGGGCATGAGGCGCAAAGGTAGGGGCGCCTCGCCGTTGCCGAGCACAAGGTGAGGAAGCTCGCCGTCGGGGAGGAGGGCGAGCCGTCTCGTCAGAGCTCGTTGGGGAGGAGGGAGAGGAGAGAGAGAAATTTGAAATGATTTGAAATGGATAGGAGAGGGGATGAGAGCGTGGAGGGTTCAATAATATTGCTTGGTCGTGGAGCCCACGTTGATGATGGCGACGGGTGCACCAGGTCACACGGGGGCAGCGGGTGGATCGGCTTGCTGGTTGGGTTGGACCCGATGGCTGGTAAAGGAGGCCGGGGCTTCCATTTGTTATTAGAAGCCCTAGGCTCCTAATATAATATATTATATACAGATATTACCTGGAAGCTCCGGCCAATCAACTAGACCACCTGGTCCAACCGAGCCAACCCACCCCACCACATCCGGACCCACTAGCCTGAGGCCACCGGACCCACTAGCCTGAGGCCACCGGACCCACTGATATTTCAAATGACCCCTCTCTCTCTCACCCCATGGTTCATTTGAACCGTTGCTTTCTCTCTCCTCTCTTCTCTATCTACACCGGCGACGGCGTTCCCGGTGGGCGCTCCGGCAAGCCGGAGCCAACTCCAATGACGTCGAGCGGCGGGAAGCTGCGGCGCACCGGCGGAGGAAGCTGCGGCGCACCGGCGGAGGAAGGCCTGGCGGCGGCGGTCCCCATGTGCTGCGGCGCACCGGCGGAGGAAGGCCTGACCGCGGCCTTCCTCACCTCGTGCGCAGCAACGGCAAGGGCGTGTCCTCTTATCGGCAGCGCAGGGGAGATCTCCGGCGGCCTCCCTCTTTTCGGCGGTCGAGGTCGTCCTGGTGGCGGACGGACGGCGGTCTCACCTCCAGCACCAGCCGTCCTGCTTCCTAGCCAGAAGCACGGGCAACTGGATCTCTCGTCTCCCCTTCATGCTAGAGGCAGCGGAGGCAAGCAGCTCGCCCAAATCCGACGGACAAAAGGTTTGTTTTGTATTGTCAATTTCCTTCTCGATCTGGTAATGGTTGCAGTAGGAGAGATGGATTTAGCTTGTGGATCTGGTAATTTCCTTCTCGATCTGTGTCAAGGAATCTAGGATTTATTGCTTTTCTTGCTGCAGGTCTTGGAATGCAGCCGAGGTTCAGCGAGGCAGAGCAGCGGGGAGGCCTGGCTCCGGCTCCCTCCGGGTTGATCCCCACCGAAGACTTCTGCTCCGTCAGGTGCTGCTCGCTCCCCTCACCACGCGCTCAGATCTGGAAGTCCGTCAGGTGTTGCTCCCTCCCCTCCCGACACGCTCAGATCTGCTTGATGGAAGGCAGAAGCTGTGTAATCCAGTATCCTGTAATCCCTCTCAAGCCAGTGCTCCATTGATTCGCTTGCCTCGATTGTTTCTCTATCACAAAGCCATTATAGTTCTAGCGGCGGCGACAGGCTCCCAGGTTGCCGCTTTTACGAACCAGTCCTTAGGGAGAGACACTGGGGCCAGGCAAAACACACAAGCCCCAGCTCCCTGATCCAAGTTGCTAAAAAAAGCAAGTTTTAACATTAAGGTTGAAGTGGACCATTAATACAAGTTTAACAGTTAAGTAAAGGTGACAGTAATCGCGCCTAGCAAAATACTACCCGTATGCAAAAACCCATGGGAATACAAGGACAGGGAAAGAAATGCTAGGTACAACCTTAAAGGTAAACAGTATTAGACACATGCGTATGTAATGAACAGTGTATTAAAAGAGTGAGTAGGTAGCAAGGATTGTCCGTGCTATAACTTGCCTTCCTCGGAGAACGGCCGCTGCTGCGAGTCCTGCTCCGGCACGTCCTCAACGTACTCGAAGTCCAAAGCTACGGGCTCGCCGACTGGACATGATCATCACGCAAGCATCCAAAGCAATCATTACATGCAAACAAAATTAATTCTATTAGAACAGTACACCAAACAGTGAATGCCAAAAATTTTAAATTGAGCATTTTTTGGTGTTACAAACCTACCCCCTTAAGATGAATCTCGTCCTCGAGATTCGGATGTAGAAGCGAAGAGCCGTGGGTACTCGGACTTGAGATCTTCTTCCCGCTCCCAAGTCGCTTCATCTGCTGAATGTCGGCTCCACTGCACCTTGCACATCCGAATGGTCTTGTTCCTCAACACTCTCTCCGACACCTCCAGGATCCTGATCGGATACTCCTCGTATGTGAGGTCCTCCTGAACATTCAACTCATCAATCGGGATCTGCTCTTCTGGCACCCGCAAGCACTTCTTCAACTGGGACACATGGAACACATCGTGTACTCCGGCTAGTCTCTCAGGCAGGTCTAGCCGATACGCCACTTCGCCCATCCGTTCCTGTATCCTGAACGGTCCGATGTAACGAGGCGCCAACTTGCCTTTGACATTGAACCGCTTTACACCTCTCATGGGTGACACCTTGAGGTACACAAAATCTTCAACCTTGAAGCTGAGGTCTCTCCGTCTGACATCGGCGTAACTCTTCTGTCTGGACTGGGCCACCTTCAAGTTCTCTCTGATCACCTGCACTTGCCGCTCTGCATCTCTGAGTATTTCCGGACCAAAGACCTGACTCTCTCCAATCTGATTCCAGAACAATGGGGTCCGGCACTTCCTGCCATACAATGCCTCGAACGGTGCCATCTGCAGACTCTTCTGGTAGCTGTTATTGTAGCAGAACTCTGCATACGGCAAACTCTTATCCCAGCTGACACCGTACTGCAATGCACAAGCCCTCAACATATCCTCTAGTATCTAATTGGTCCGCTCTGTTTGACCATCTGTCTGCGGGTGATAAGCTGAGCTGAAGTGCAACTTCGTGTCCATAGACTCATGTAATTTCCGCCAGAAGTGTGAGGTGAACTGAGTACCACGATCTGACACAATCTTCTTCGGCACCCCGTGTAAGCACACAATCCGCTCCATGTGCAACTCTGCTAGTCTGGCGCCTGTGTAGGTGGTCTTCACTGGCAGAAAGTGGGCCACCTTCGTCAGACGATCAACAATCACCCAAATATAGTCAAATCATCTCTGAGTGCGGGGCAGACCAGTGATGAAGTTCATGCCAACTTCTTCCCATTTCCACTCCGGGATCTTCAACGGCTGAAGCAATCCAGCGGGCCTCTGATGTTCTGCCTTGACTCGCTGACATGTGTCGCACAATGCCACGTGAGTCGCCACATCACGTTTCAATCTGTACCACCAGAATCTCTCCTTGATGTCCTGATACATCTTAGTGCTGCCTGGGTGGATCGAATAAGCTGAGTCATGTGCCTCTCTCAGAATCATCTCTCTGATCTGCGCTATGTCTGGCACACATATCCTCTTTCCATGCCATAGAGTTCCCTGATCATCAACTCGGAATCCAGGGGCCTTTCCCAGAGCAACATTCCCCACAATCTCTCTGATCTTCTCATCCTGCAGTTGTCCTCTCCGGATCTCCTGCTCGAGTGTGAGCTCCACTGCCATCTCTGTGATGCTGGTGACGAATCCTAGACTCATCTTCTCAAGCTCTCGGTTGAGTTCTTCCGGCAAACAGTGACCAGTGATCCTGTTCACATAACTTCTCCTGCTCAGAGCATCTGCCACCAAGTTGGCCTTCCCTGGGTGATAGTGGATCTCCAGATCGTAATCCTTGATCAGTTCTAACCATCTGCGCTGTCTCATGTTTAGATCTGTCTAAGTGAAGACATACTTGAGGCTCTTATGATCAGTGTAGATGTCGCACCTGTGCCCAATCAAGTAATGTCTCCAGATCTTTAAGGCATGTACCACAGCTGCCAACTCCAAGTCGTGCGTCGGATAGTTCTGTTCATGCTTCCTCAGCTGTCGGGACGCATAAGACACGACTCTGCCCTCCTGCGTAAGGACGCAACCCAGTCCTAGACGGGATGCATCGCAGTAGATGGAGAAACTCTTAGCCAAATCTGGCAATACTAGCACTGGGGCTGTAGTCAACCTCTTCTTCAACTCTTCGAAGCTGACCTGGCACGCCTCTGTCCACACAAACGCGGCATTCTTCTCTAGCAAAGCAGTCAGCGGCTTAGCAATCTTGGAGAATCCTTCAATGAACCGTCTGTAGTATCTGGCCATCCCAAGGAAACTCCTGATCTCGCTCACATCCCGTGGTGGAATCCAGCTCAACACATCGCTGACTTTCTTTGGATCAACTGCCACTCCTCCATTGGACAACACGTGTCCCAGAAATGCCACTTCCCTCAGCCAGAACTCACACTTGCTCAACTTGGCGTACAACTGATGTTCCCGAAGTCTTTGCAGCACCAATCTCAGATGTTCTTCATGTTCCTCTTCAGTCTTGGAGAAGATCAGAATGTCGTCAATAAACACCACCACGAACTTGTCCAGATAATCCATGAACACGCTGTTCATTAGGTACATGAAGTATGCAGGAGCATTCGTCAGCCCAAAGGACATGACTGTGAACTCATACAACCCGTACCGAGTAGTGAAAGCGGTCTTGGGAATATCCGACGGGCGGATCTTCATCTGATAATAACCCGATCGAAGATCTATCTTGGAGAACACACAAGCTCCTCTCAGCTGATCGAACAGATCATCAATCCTTGGCAGCGGGTACTTGTTCTTGATGGTCACTTCGTTGAGGGCTCGGTAGTCCACACACAACCTCTGTGTACCATCCTTCTTGTCGACGAACAATACCGGTGCTCCCCATGGCGAAGCACTCGGACGAATGTACCCCTTGGCCAACAACTCGTCCAACTCCTTCTTGAGCTTTTCCAGCTCCTTCGCTCCCATCCTATACGGCCTCTTGGCTATAGGTGCAATGCTAGGTTTTAGTTCAATAATGAATTCAACATCTCGTTCCGGAGGCATACCTGGCAACTCGTCAGGGAACACATCCGGGAACTAGCTCACCACTCTGATATCTTCGGTTGTCGTCCCTTCAGCTTGATTGGCTTGGCCTGGCTCTGAGGAACTGGCTGCCTGATACTCCACCTTGTCACCGGACTCTGCTGTCAGCTGGATGGTCCTCGTAGCACACCGGATCACTGCATCATATCTGGTCATCCAGCTCATACCCAGGATCATATCAAATCCAAGGGTCTCCAGGACTATCGGACCTGCCTTGAACTCTACCCCCCTTATTATGATGGGAACATGGGGGCACCGTAGAGTGGCCCGTTGCTCACCCCCCGGTGAGCTTACTAGCATAGTGTTCTTCATGGGTTTCAGGGCTAATAAATTCTTCTTCACAAATGCAGTAGAAATGAAAGCATGAGAAGCTCCGGAATCAAATAAAACAGTGCCGCGGTCGAATTGACGAGGAACGTACCCACGACGACATCAGTGGATGCCTCTGCTGTCTCTGCTCCGGTGTGGTTGAGCTTGCCCCGTACAGGAGTCTGCGGAGCACGACCTCCCTGTTGCTGACTCTGCGACTGCCCAACTCTCTGAGTGCTGCCCTGACCGGTGACACCCTGAACTCTGCGAGGACAAGCATTGGCATAGTGCCCGGGCTCGTCACAGTAGTAGCACTTCTGCCCTGTCACTGCGGGGCTGACTGGACCCAGACGCTGAACTGGTCTGGGTGGTACCTGGCTGCGCTGAACTGGACCCATCTGTGGCTGACCCTGAGGACGCTGCTACTGTGGCGCCCGAGGAAACTGAGGACGCTGCTGCTGGTACTGGCCACGACCGAGCAAGCCGGACTGGCCCTGGAAGCGCTGCTGGCCTCCCACCTGCTGACTCTGTGGAGGTGCGAAGCGTGGACGACTGCTACTGCCCACCTGCTGTCCCTGGAGCTTCCTCTTCGTGTCCTCCATCTCACGGCGCTTGTGCTCCAACATCAGAGCGCCGTCCACCAGCTCGTGAAAGGTCGGGAACTTGGTGCACATCAGCTGGTACTGTAAAGCATCCTGCAGACCGTCACAGAACCTGGCCTGCTTCTTCTGGTCGGTGGCCACGTCTTCTGGAGCGTAACGGGCTAACGCGACGAACTTGTCACGATAAGCCGTGACACTCATCCCTTCCTGCTTCAGTGCCAGGAACTCCTTCTTCTTCAGAACCATCAAAGCCTCCGGCACGTGGTGTGCACGAAAGCTGCTGTAGAACTGCTGCCAGGTGATCTGAGTACCGGCCGGGCGTGAGGACTGGTATGAATCCCACCAATCCAACGCCGGCCTCTGAAGCTGCCCTCCGGCGTACAGTACCTTCTCTCTGTCATCGCACTGGGCGATGTCCAACTGTCTCTCTACTGCCTTGAGCCAATCATCTGCCTCAAGGGGGTCGCTGGCCTTGCTGAAGGTCGGCGGGCGTCCCTTCAGAAATTCGCCCCTCTTGTCTCTGGGCGGAGCAGCTGCCTGAGGATGTGGATTGTGTTGGTTCTGCTGGATCAGCCTCATGGTCTCAGCCATCTGCTGCATCATCTGAACTTGAGCATACATCAGCTGCTCAATGGTGGGGATCTGATGATTCGGATCCAGGTTCGGGGGCGGGTTCTGGTATGGAGGCTGGCCGCCCGCATTGCCCCTGGGTTAGCCATCTATAATCACAAAGGTCAGATGTCAGTTGATTAGTACGAGAAAGATATATATATCCCCCTGCTATCTAAACAATAAAGTCCTTAAGCCTTATTCCAACATCTAGATGGTTGCAGACAGGTGTCTACGCCCATCACAATCATTACAAAGAACCGAATCAAACATATGCATAATAACAATAAGTACAAACATTTAAAGACATAAACTCACACAAGACTCGACTGTTAGGTTTTTAAATTTAAAACATGGTGGTCTCCTAGTAATTTGTCATCCGTACTATCTAGGCTGCGTTCCTACAGTCAGCACGGCTCTGATACCAATCTGTCACGCCCGGATTTACACAAAACCCGAATGTGGCCGTATGTGTGCCCAGGAAGTCCACAGACACATATAGCGAGCAAATATGGTAAAAATCAGAGTACAATGCTTTATTAATCTCATGATAGCGTAGCGTTTACATCAGAGTGCTTCACAAATAAAATCATGGACAGCGGAAGACTAATACATCTCTCTAGCGTAGCCGCAACCCCACAGGGACTCTGATTGGGAGAACGCGAGCTCAGAAGTAAGGCAAGTCCTCTGGAAACTCCACAGCATAATCAGCTTGACTTCAATCTGTTACCCGTCTGGGATTTTGCCCAAAAATAATAATAACAACAAGTGTAAGTAACAGAATTACTTAGCAAGTATAGCACGGGTGATGAGGCAAAAGAGGCTTGACACTGGCTTAACTGCATTAGCACTTTTAGTTGGTTCATTTTAATCATAACTACTACATTAAGCAGTAATAAATATCATCTTCTAATCATAAAAGGATCCAGGCCGCTCGTGACCCTGAGCCGGGCTATCATGATAGATCGTACACTCTGCAGAGGTTTCGCCCTTTTCCCACCAGTCGCGTAAAAGTTCAGAAGAACTTTGCACCCAACCACGCACATCGACACTTCCGAGGTGTGACTGCATAGGGACGCTACGAGGCTTTCACAAGACACCCTAGCAAGACAGTAGTCGCTGGAGTACTACAAGGTGGTGAGAACCTAGGCATCGAGATTGACAGACCCTCAGGGCGCAACGTGAGGGGGTCAATGGCGTCCACGCGCCGGCAAATCATGCCAACAAGTAAATGGCGCAACGTGCGGAGCTCCCGCACTCACGGGGGCTCCCAACACGGGACTGGGTCTAACGGGACCTAGCCGACGGGGCTACCGTCCTCGGTGGAATCCGAAAACACCTCGCGCCTTGCCTCCTACAACGCCGTAGGCCACTCGGTAACCACTACCAAGCTAGAGACGTACAAGCTACTCAACCAAGACCAGAGCCATTATAGTTCTAGCGGCGGCGACAGGCTCCCAGGTTGCCGCTTTTACGAACCAGTCCTTAGGGAGAGACACTGGGGCCAGGCAAAACACACAAGCCCCAGCTCCCTGATCCAAGTTGCTAAAAAAAGCAAGTTTTAACATTAAGGTTGAAGTGGACCATTAATACAAGTTTAACAGTTAAGTAAAGGTGACAGTAATCGCGCCTAGCAAAATACTACCCGTATGCAAAAACCCATGGGAATACAAGGACAGGGAAAGAAATGCTAGGTACAACCTTAAAGGTAAACAGTATTAGACACATGCGTATGTAATGAACAGTGTATTAAAAGAGTGAGTAGGTAGCAAGGATTGTTCGTGCTATAACTTGCCTTCCTCGGAGTACGGCTGCTGCTGCGAGTCCTGCTCCGGCACGTCCTCAACGTACTCGAAGTCCAAATCTACGGGCTCGCCGACTGGACATGATCATCACGCAAGCATCCAAAGCAATCATTACATGCAAACAAAATTAATTCTATTAGAACAGTACACCAAACAGTGAAAACAGTACAAAAACAGGAGCTAGAAATAATTTACGCTTCGCTACGAACACATGAGCGCAAGAATCACACTAATCGGAGCTAAAACGTGAAAGTTATAGCGTTTCTAAGGTTCAGGGACTTGCTGGCAAGTTTCTGAAACTTCCAGGGGCTAAACTGCGAAAAACCGAGGACCTATACGTAATTAACAGTAGCCACCAGGGGCTAGCGCGCAAAACTACGCGTGCTGGACCGCGGGTTTAATTTTTCAAAAGCGCAGGGGCTAAAACGAATAAAACAAGACCTATCCGCAAATACTTTTGAACTGGAATGGACCGCGGGTTGATTATCAGAAAGTGCAGGGGCTCTTTAGCAAAAGGTGCAGAGCTGACCGGTATTGACCCGGCTCGGACGTGTGGCAGCCGTTGGATCTGATCTGGATGGCTGAGATTTAAAACGCGAAGGGGTATCGGCCGTTCTAATCGTGACCGTCGATCTGAGATCGGACATCCCGGATTTAAAACGCGAAGGGGTATTCTTGGGTTCTAATATGGGCCATCGATCTGAGATCGGACGGCCCGAGGCCGGGTCTCGCTGGAGACGACGACCGCGCGCGGCGGCGCCGCTCGGCCGCGGCGAAAACTCGCCGGAGTTGGCCATAACTCGCGCTACAAGGCTCGGTTTGCGACGAGGTTTGGTCCTACAGACTCAGGGAGACATGGCGAGTTCACCCAGGGGGTTCAAGTCGGGGATTTGGGGCTGTGGACGGCTGCCCCCGCAAACAGGCGGCGTTGGACGCCGGCGAGCGACGGGGAGGGTGCTAGGGGGTTCATTTGTGCCAAAACAAAGGTGCTAAAGTGCCAGGGGTGTGTGGCAAGCATTGCCAGGGTGTTCAAGTCGAGGTCTGTGCCGTGTGGTGGGTGTTCGACGGCGACCGGCGGACGAAGCTCGTCGGCGACAGAGGGGAAGCGTGCTACGGTGCTCAGGAGCTAAAATTGAAGGGGGGAGGAGCTTCGTTACCTCCTGGCGAAGCTCCTGGGGGTGTTGAATTGGAGCGAGAAGGTCCCGGCGATGGTGTTCGTCGGAGCCCGATGCTCGGCGGCGGCGCTGCTCGGGGAAGAGGAGCTGCTGCTGCTGCTGGGCTTGGAGTAGTTCGGCGTGCTCCACGGGGCTCGGTGAAGCTTCTCCAAGGCTCGGGCGGGGCGGGGCTGCACCGGGGCGTCGGGTCGACGGCGAGCGGCGGAGCACGGCTCGGCGGCTCGGGAGAACCCGGTGGAGGTGCGGCGGCGCGGCTAGGGTTGCTGGTGAGGGGCTGAGAGGATTCGGGCGGGGCTCAGGCCAAGTTAAGTAGGCGCGTGGGGGAAAGGAAGGCCTCGGCGTGCGGGAGGATTCGGCGGGCGCCATCACCGGCGTTCGGGAAAGGAAGGTGAGCGGGAGGAAGAAGGAAGGTGACGTCACGCTGGCGTCGGCGTCTGACGGGCGGGGCCGGGCTGTCTGCGAGTGGAGAGGAGAGAGGAGGCGCGACTGGCTGGCTGGGCCGAGTTGGGCCGCGGCGGAGGAAAAAGAGAAGAGATGAGGGAGGTGAAGTCGGGCCGGGGAAAGAGTTGGAGGTGCAAAAGCGGATTGGGCCGAGTGTTGTGAGGGAGAGTGTTGGGCCGGACTGGAGAAAGAGAAGAGGGGGCAGAATTGAACTGAAAAAAAGTTCAGGGAGCTAAAGCGAACTATGGGCCTAACAACTTTTCTAGAGCTCCAAACAAAGTGATTCAAATTTGAATTTAAATGAATTTAAATTCTTGTTTGAATCACAAGCAATACAAAAATAAATGCAGCAGCATGAATGCAACAATAAATGTTTCTATCACTTATATTTGATTTTAAAGTTTAGAAATTTATTATTTAGCCTATAATAAATAGGAGCAAGCTCTAATTAATTAATTAAATGCCAAAAATTTTAAATTGAGCATTTTTTGGTGTTACATCTGCCTGTTTATCTCTTGTTCGTGGATGTCTCATTGCCCTCCACTTGTATTCATGTGAGCATTGCAGCTCTGCGGGCTGCCATGTCCATTCACGGATACAATAATGATTGCAGATGCATGTGTACTCAAATGCAACCTTCCGTTCTTGAAATTCTTATTTTGTATAGGAGAAACATGCATTAATGCTTATATTCCTATGATTTTCCTATTGTTTCTATGACTTTTTGATATGTGAATATGTTGGTCCCAACATGCATAAATTCTTATATTCCTATGATTTTTCCTACAATTTCTATCACTTTTTGAGATTTAAAGAATGGTTGGTTAAGGAGTTGCTATGCCTTCCTGCTATATTTTGCTGTGAAGGGCCGCGCCGTCGTGCTCGCCCTCGGGCCCTGGTCCGGGCGCCTCGACGTGTTCAGCGAGGTGTTCAATTCTTTTCGTGTGATTAGTGCTGGTTTGCTTATGGAATTTCTGAACCTGTTCATGCATTTTTTCTGTTTGACATTGGATGGTTTCTATGAAAACATAGCATACTTACTATTACTTGTAAAGTAATTGTTGTTTGTCTTGTCGCATATTGAGGTTTTTATGCCAATATGGCATAATTCCTATGCCTTTCTCCGGTATATCTCCTAGATCTCATGCTGAAATTAATGTTTATTTCCTAGCATATATGTTTGCTGCCATTTGATATAATATGGTTTGTACCTCGAGATGCTCTTGATTTATTTCAATCTTCATAAAAATTAATGTTTATTTCATAGATATATCTGCTGAAATGGTTTGGATCTGTTTGATTTTTATTTTCTGTTCCTTTCTTATGAACAGGTTGCCGGAGGCTAATGGCTGTTGGGAGGATCGCTGGAGGAATAGGAATTCTAGTTGTTTTCATAGATATGAAAAGCTTGTGAATGTCGACACTATTATAAATTCATTTGAACTTTCATTTTCCCTCTCATCACCAACTCTCTCTCTCTCTCCCCCCATGATTGTAAATTTGCGTTAATCTCTCGCTGTACATGTGCAATGTCTAGAAATTTCGAAACTTCAGACAAAATTTTAGATAAAGAGAAAAAAATCAAAACACTATCCATGATTCTTTTGTGAAGTTACCATTCTGATAACGAAATTCAAGTTTGAATGAAAAGAAAAATAACTCAAAGAATCATGGAAAAACTAGCCGATTCAAACAAGTTCTATCATGAAAATTTTGCCGTCTGATTCTCACAACATATCGTAGAAACATGCACTTTTTCTCGTTTAAACACTTCACATTTGTAGGAAGGACCAGTTTCTATGGAAAATGTTGTAGTGGTGCCGTGAAATTGCTTGCGTCGGTATCTTGCTCGCGGTCCCCTACCACCCGAATTCAAAAACCGTGCACTGCAAACGAGCGGGGACCGCGAGCAGCGCGGGGCGCCGCGAGCCTTGTCCGGTCTGCCTGCCTGGGCGCGCGCGGACGCCTGGTGCGCATGGTTGTCCGGATTTATTCCAAAGGCCCATGGTTTCAATGATAAATGAGTAGGCTTATACGCATTGCAAAACAAATTTGTTTCAATCGATTTTATCATAGAACTTCCCAAAAGGTGTAGATTTTTAAATTTATTTGTTTTTCAAAAAATATATTCATATTGGATCTCAAACTGTGCACAAAAATGTCAGAAAACTAGTGGTGAAACACGTTTGTGAATTGGAGAAGTTGAAATCTCGTAGAAATCTCGTTGTTTTGCATGCATGTGTGGTGTGAGTCAGGTGGCAGGTACAGCCGTACAGGACGCGTCTGGCAGGTATTCACTTTTTTTTAAATGTTTCAATGATTCGCGGTTTATGCGTGTGTCCATTGGGTTTCTATGATAAATCAATAGGTTTCTTCGTTTTTGTCGTAGAACTCCCCCAAAAGGTGTAGAGTTTTAAATTTTTGTTTTTTAAAAAAATATATTCAAAATGGATCTCAAACTGTGCACAAAAATTTTAGAAACTAATGGTGAAACCTGTTCGTGAATTGGAGATTCGAGTGAAGAATTATCGCGAAAATAGTAGTAATCTCGTTGCTTTAGTAATCTCGTTGCTTTGCATGCATGCATGGGTTAGGAGGTGGCAGGTAGGGCGCGTCAGGTGGCAGGTACTTACTTTTTGCTTGAAATATTTCTATGACTTCCGGCGAGGAATATATGAGTAGGTACTGGTTTCTACGATTTTTTGCATGCATGTGTGAGTCAGGTGGCAGGTATACAGGACACGTCAGGTAGCAGGTATTCACTTTGTTTTGAAATGTTTCAATGATTCGCGGTTATGCATGTGTCCAGTGGGTTTTTATGATAAATCAGTAGGTTTCTTCGTTTTTGTCGTAGAACTCCCAAAAGGTGTAGAATTTTAAATTTTTGTTTTTTTTTCAAAAAATATATTCAAAATGGATCTCAAAGTGTACACAAAAATGTTAGGAAACTAGTGGTGAAACCCGTTTGTGAATTGGAGATTCGAGTGAAGATTTATCGCGAAAATAATAGTAATCTCGTTGCTTTGCATGAATACATGCATGTGTCAGGAGGTGGCAGGTAGGGTGCGTCAGGTGGCAGGTACTCACTTTTTGCTTGAAATGTTTCTATGACTTCCGAATATATAAGTAGGGTACTGGTTTCTACGATTTTTTTGGTTGGTCGGGTTGGGGTGCTGGCGCGAGCGGGGACCGCGAGCGGCGCAGCGCGCCGCGAGTGGTCCACGCGAGCCAGTTTCCCCCTGGTTGGCCGGGGCTTCCCAATGTATTCCCGAGCCCTGGACTCCCATTAGTCGGGCGCTATATATATATACACACACGGAGTATTCCGTGTACCAGATTTCTTGATGGCTTGCCTACACGTTTCCCGAAGACCTTGCAGCGGTGGCTACATTTGTATTAACTAGGTGATACTCTGCGCGTTGCTGCGGGAATTTTTAAACAAAAGGTGAAATTTCAAAATAGGTGATACCCTGCGCGATGCTGCGGAAATTTTTTAAACAAAATTTTAAGGTGTATTGTGAAAGTAGGAGCATCAAAGTAATTTCATGATAACATTCTTTTGTTAACAACATCATATATGGAAGCATGATAATTTTGTTGAGAGAGAACCATTCTAAATTATTGATCCTATATTTTTCTCTACTACGGGAATTTTGTAGCATGCTACTCACAAAGGCATGATATTAATCATATATAGAAAATCGGTTGAAGACATAAATGTATGATCTAGTGGATGGTGTCGTGTCGTATAGTGGATGATGACGTGGAATATTTGCATGTTGAGAGAAATCAATTATGACATGTTAGTCATAATTGAAGCCAGAAATATATCTTTACATTATCTAAAAAAGAGAAATATAATTATTTTCTTCATTAGAGAGCCAAAGCATCTTAAGTTTGACCAAATTTACACACTATTTTTTAATAAATATATTTTCATGATATATATATTCTGCACTATAAATTTTTTATAATGTTCTCTAAAATTTTAGTCAGATATAAAATGGTTCAACTTTCCAAAAAAATTAAAATAACATGTAATTTAGAACAAGAGAGTAATAGTCAAAGAGTTATATTAAAGAGAGGTGGTCCATGATGGTATAATTTGGATGACACGCAAGAATCCACCAAATAGTAGACAGCAAGTGCATTTTGCGCTATAAGGACGGCGGACGCTCACGTGCCCCGCAGGGAGAACTCCAGAAGGGTCAAGATGGAGTCATTACCACACAGATTGACAGGGCCTGCACCCGCACGTGCCGCTGGTAATTAAGGTGCTACGTACGCCGTCCACCCAATGCTTAGTATAATCTCCCATTTACTTACCCTGATGAGTTGTGACGAATGCAGTGTGGATCGATCCTGGCCCTAATTAAGCCTGGCTAAGAGACTGATGGAGTACATAAACTATACTTGCTTAGTTGGGATTTGAGAATGAAAGCGATTCACTCACTGTAGCAGAGTAGCTACGTACGTGCTCGCTGGGTCAGCGAGTCGGCAAAGGAAAGCTGCGATGCAAATCATGCAAGGCTTGCTTTGCTAGCCAGCCAGCGCTGGTCAGGTGCACGCAGAAGCATTAAATGAATCTATTGCTCGTGTCAGAGCAAGAGGAGCCCGCCGAGGCTGCCTGCTGACTTGACCCACAGCTGCTGCCGGAGATGCCGGCCGGTCGCGCGGCAGCGGCAGGCAGGCCCCGGACCGTCCGCCGGGCAGGGGCAGAAACTGGACTCCGTACGTACGTACAGCGTACTCTCTACGTACTCTCTACTCCAGCTACGTACTCCGTAGTGCGGTGTGTGGTATGTATACGGCCCAGGGGTTCCACGTCGCGTCCTCACCACCTCATCCCCTCCTCACGTGTGGTCGTCGTCGCCCTCCTCCAGCGAAGGCGCAAACTCTGGGCGGCTGCGGCTGGACGGCGCCGCCGGCTGCGCGCGCGTGCCTGCTTTGCACAGCCACTCGCCCAGCGCTGTCGGTCCCTGCTTTGCACAGTGGCGCGGTGCGCGTATGGCGGGCGGCGCTCGGCTAGCTTTGGCGCCAAATCTGATGGCCCCGCCACCGGCGCGCGCGGAGGGTGTTCAAAACTTCAAACTAGGGGATGGATGATCCCTGCCAGTTCAAGGGTTCACTGTCCCCTGCCCGGCCCGTGCGCACGCGCACGTGCACCCATTCAAGTCGTTCAGTGAATGGAACCTGCCGTCGCGGGTGGGTTCACAAGGTCAGTCCCAACCCAAAATATTTAGACCCAGTTTTCATATTGCCACGTAATCAAAACACTTGATGAAGAAACTATTCCCTCCAACCCATTAGCTCTTGACCTGGGTCTACAATAAATTCCATCCCTATTTCTTTGTCCTTTCTTTTCTCTGAGCTTTTCCCGGTGGCCACGACGGCCAACTATGATGGCGGCGGCGTAGGCATTCACCCGCGAGTGACGGCCGACGGCAAAGGCGGCCCTGCAGGCCCGGCACGGGCGGATAGTAGTGGTCGTCCAGCTGCTGCAAACCGAGCATAGGCGGCCACCGGCGGGCGTCCGACTGCTACTCGAGGAGGTTGAGATTAGCTTTTGCTTTGCTTGTTTCCATGTACAGAAACGATTCCTCAAGCTTACGAGCTCTCAAATCCAAAGAAAAGAGAGCTGCCAGGCCTGCAGATTGTCTATACTTATCTATTGGAATGCTGCCGTGACTGAGTATGGTTTAATTTTTAGAGGGGATTAATCAATTTTTTTCTGTATTCAAGCTTTGACTTGCTGATTCTGGAAACCCCTTGCTCGATTCCTGATTCCGGTGAACATGGCCGGGCCTCTATGGGCGACACGACGGCCGGGTAACCAAGCGCGGCAGGGCTCAGCATGCACGCGGTGGCCATGCGTGGCAGGACGGGCAGCGGCGGTGCTGAGGGAGTACAGCGCGGCCGTGGTCGAGCCGCGAGAAGGCGACGGGCGACGGCAGCAGCATTCGGGCGGCGGCCTTCGCGACGGGCGAGCGGCGGCGCGGCACGCCGGCACCCATGGGAGCTCTCTCTCGCGGGGCCGGGGAGCGACGGGCCCACAAAACGTGTGGAGAAGAAACTCTCCTGCGGCGCGGCTTTCTTGGTGCGCGCGTCGACACCGGTCGCATGCACGACTCGGTTTCATGTATCTTCTTCTCTCTCATTTTTTAACTCCTGTGTCACATTAGAATTTTGTCTACTTGGCACTCTCATTAATTTTATGGACATCAGCTCACTGGGAGTGTTGGGACTGCCCTAAGTCAACAAGCAAAGTAAACTACACCTAGCTTAATTTATGTAATAACCCTTAATTAACATAGCTTCACACGGCCGCCCGCACGTTGATTTGTTCAGTGGTCGACGGTCAGCACGTACCGCGGATCACGCACACGATCGCTCCGTGCATATCGCATATGAACACGATCGACCGCACCACACTCCTCTCTGAGCTGACACCGGGAGAGGTGGAGAGCAGGCACGAGGCACGATCGAGGCATCCATCATATGCTACGGCCCACAAGGCTAAAGACCACGAAGGCTTGCCTTGTCGACTCGACCCGACCCGACCCGGCCTGTTCTCCTTGAGCTCCAACCCGATCGACGGAGGTGGCCCGTGGCCGGAGCAGCGGCACATGCAGGGGCGACTAACGTAACGTGCGCCGGATCTCGGCCGCGATCCCACCCGCCCAGATAACGAAAACTATACGCTTGACGGCTTGTAGATCCATGGGTGCGTTTAGTTATAAAACGAAAAATAGAAAGTTTGATGAAAATGTCACATCGGACACTGTAGCGTACTGTAGCACTTTTCGTTTGTTTGTGGTAAACATTGTCTTACCATGACTTAACTAGGCTCAAAAGATTCGTCTCGTCGTGTACATCAAAATCATGTAATTAGTTTTTTTATTTACTCACGTTTAGTGTTTCATGTATAAAGAGAGAGATTTAATGTAATTTGATGTGTTAGGTGAATAGTAAAGTTTGGAGAGAGAATTTTTGAAAAGCCTGGAACTAAACACAGCCGTATCGCTCTGCTCTCCAGGCTGTAGGACTCCGAGGGAGCCAGTACGGTCACTCCCCTTTCTTTTTCCAGTGGAAAATACTATATTCATTTTATCTCCTTGCACGTACGTCATCGCTCGTAAGCTGTCGTCACTTCCAAGGCTCTGGCCTCTGCCTCCCCCGCCATTGCTGCTCAATTGTTTTCTTTTCAGGCTCGCGCAGTCGCGCGCGCTTTCTGGGTTATGTTTAGTTCTAGGAACTTTCCAAAAATTTTATCTTCAAACTTCACTATTTACATATCACATCAAATCTTTCTTCTCATATATGGAGCACTAAACGTGGGTAAATAAAAAAACTAATTATATGGTTTTAATGTACACGACAAGACGAATCTATTGAGCCTAGTTAGGTCATGATAGGACAATGTTTACCACAAATAACCGCAGTGTCCGATGTGACATTTTCACCAAACTTTCTCTTCCTCTTTTTAGAACTAAACCCACCCACACCCCTGGTATCGCTGACGTCTCTGCGGCAGCGTGCGTGCAGTGTGGTTTCGGACTCTCCAGTGCTCGGACTGTGCCCATCATAAATAGCATGCAAGAAGCATGTTCCTGGGCCGACCAGCCCACTTATTTCGCCCGAGAAGCGCGTCAAGCCGGATCTCGATTGCTTCTTCCTACAACCTGCCAAGAGGCTAGAGCACATGAAAATACTGAGTTCCCATTCTGCTATCTTTCTGCAGATCAAGCAGGCTTTAGTCTTCACCAGCTAGTTAACTCTTCAACTAATATGGTGCCTGGAAATAATTAAACTCCATGCGCTTAAAAAACTCTGGGTTTACAGCCGGGAAGTTTACTAAAATCAGTACATCTGACGAAAAATGGGTCACCTTCCTTCCACTGCTACAGCCCCTCTCGGCGGTTTCGTTCTGCTACTTCAACACACAACTTGCGGCCCAGACGGTGCCGTGCTCTCGAATTCCCAGGCACCCTCCGTCAAAAATATTGCTACAATGCTACGTTGAAGTCCTCCAGTAACTTTTCTCGCTAGCACCTATGCTCAACTATGCTTCTTGACTGCTACATAAATGGAAAAAGCATACGCTGTTCTCATCAGCTCCTCCTACGATGGCCATGCCGCTGCCTCCTGTGCGGAGGTTTCGTCAGCACGGACATGGGGTCTGCTTCTCGGGCGTCCCTAGAGTCAGGGGCCGCACTCCCACCATCTCCTGTGAGCCAGTTCAGGGCCTCCGCCGCAGCGTCCTTCTCCGCCAGCTTCTTGTTGGCGCACGGCTGCCCGACGAACTGCATGCCGTTGAACTCGACCGTGGACCTGAAGAGGCTGTTCTTGATCTGCTTCGTCTTGTAGGACGGGTTGTCGTGCCCAGCCCGGGTCAGGAGGGTCTGGAGCTGGTTCTTGGCATTGTCCCCACCATGGCCGCCTCCACCGTTCATGGAGGATGACGAGAGCATCGTCTTTGCTTTCTTGGATCTTGGCTCCTGCCGGCCGTAAACGAACCGACCACTGCATGGGTCCTCAGTGACCAGCAAACGGATGGCTGATAGCAGCTCTTCACTCGTTTGGATGTCCATCCTTGGGTTCTGGAGCTGTTACGAGAGAAAATTGTTATTACCACAACACGGGAGACACAAACAATAATGCCATCTGCCATCTGATCAGGTAAGAAATGATGAGTTCAATTCAACTGAATTCAACCGAATGAACAAACAATGGGCTTGTTACAGAACCAAGATAAGCTGGTATGGCTAGTTCTGCTAAGTGGTACAGCAGTTGGCCACCAAACAGCATCAAGGCAGGTAAAAGGGAGTGAAACCATAGCATGTATCTATTAACTGCATGTGATAATACCGTGTGTACCTAATTGCATTATTACGTAAATAAATCTCATATACAGTGTTGACTGTTGAATTGAACCTAGTACTGCCTATTTATTACTCCCTCTGCCCAGATTATATGTATATTGTGTACAAAAGCAGCACCAAAGGTCATATTCAATAACCTTTCAGACGGTGTTGCTATTGTAGCAATTCACAATATCACAACTGAAATCAATTGTCAAAATATATTTTTGTAAACTTTGTCGTAATACGCCTTACAATGATGGAGGGAGGGAGCATAGTTTCAAAATGTCAGAGAGTAGGAAATAACAAAACACAAGAGCATGATGGAGTGGTATAAAACAAGACATTGGAAATTGCTAGTACCTTGCAATGGATTAAATTCTCGAGCTCACTCTTCAGACTCAAATAAGTTGATGCAAGATCACGATTCATGAAGAATTCAAGATAACCTCCAAGCATTTTTAAGTGTCCGTCCTACAGCACACAGCAATAATTATGAAATGATCCATTTGCTAGTTTGCAAGATAATATTTCCAAAACTAGCGACGCAAAGGAACATACCAAGCCCCCTTGTTTTATGTTGCCTCCGAATAGCAACAGTATAGAATCAGTTATAGCAGTTGAATCCCGGAGGAAAACAGAATTCACCTTCACCTTCTCGTTGAAAACTAACCAGGGGAATGGAATTTTGGCTTCTTTACCATTAACCGAACTCTAGAAACAATAAAGAGCAGCTAGATGAAACTTTGTCAAGACGCCAATAAAATTGAAAGTTATGCTACATAGAATGCAAAGACTTACCGAATAAAGCATAACCTGTCCATCCTCCATTGTCTTGAGGGAAATTGATTTCTCCTTGTTCTGAAATTACAAAGAGGCAAATAAAAATCGAAGATGAAGAATTCATATTTCAAAAGATAGACTACCACCAGATCATTAACAATATAAAGTTATCCTTCATAGAAAGCATGAAACAATAAAACTTTAGAAGCATAATAAGTGTAAAATGCAAATAATGCTACAGCACAAGTTAAAAGCAACTCACCACAACAGAGGAAACACCAGGATATAGCCCTGCACAAATTACCGCCCGAACTAGATTTTCATCACGGCTCCATTTATTGCACAAAGTCATGTTTTCATCAACCAAACCAGTATCCTTCAGAAGAAAGAGAAACTGCCGCCGAAGGGAATCAATTGCTTTTAAGGTCTGCACCGAAAGAAAATTTTTCCAGCAGTAGTCATAGCCAGCACGATCTCGTTCAGCCTCCCTCCATCCTTCGTATGCACGAACAAGTGCAAGATGATCACTGTAGTCCCGGCATGAAAACTGCAATTTTGCCGACTCTGCAAGCTGCATGGAAAAATAGTGGCATCATTTACACAAAGCGAAGTAGGAGGGTAGAAGTGAAGAAAATAACTAGGAAGATAAATAAAATGATAGTAATGAAAACACAATATATATTCGAGTGTGCCACAGAAAAAGCAGACAAAAATTGGGGTATCAAGAAGACATATACTTACATCTTTCTTGTCGAAGGGAGTCAAGAAAGGGTCTCTAACACTAAGTCCAGAAACGATGGTTAATACTGGGTCCAGACAATTAAAAATAGCCCCAAAAATAAGCATCTTGCCTAACTTAGGTTCAACTGGAAGCATAGACAAATGCTTTCCTGAAAATGACAGTGTAGTCAGCACCCAGGCTACAGAGATGCAGAGTAAAGCCATAATAATTTCAAATTAATCAAAAGGGTGGATCTAGTACCAAGAATTGTCAACTCTTCATTCTGATCAAATGCTCCAATGAGTTTGAGATAATCAATGGCATTTTGTACCTGGAAAAATAAACAAAATAATTTATCAAATCCATTTAGAGAGACAAGAAAATAATTTTTGTTAGGCATGATAACAAATAGCAGAAGAAACTTACTGATAGAGATTCTGGTGACTGCAAAGCTCTGGATAGAAATTCCGATATACTTCCCAGTCTCAAGCTTTTTATTTGCAAACAGAGGGACTGGAGAGGGGTTCGTAGAAGCTCTGGTAACTGGTAGTCAGCAAATGAATCATATACGCATCGTGGATAAAGATGGTAGCACTCGCCCGGTTGGACTCGGCCAGCTCGTCCCCGCCTCTGAATCATATTAATTTAGTTAGCGAAACAAAAGGAGGTAGATGGAAATGATGTGATAGGGCAGTGAAAATTTTCAGTTTAAAAGCCAGATATATCTGAACCACGGTAATATGTAATCAATCAAAGTAAGAGTAGTGGTAAAAATAAAATGGTTAGTAATATTTAAATAAGAAAGAAATTATTACTTGTCTGGCAGAAGCCTTGGAGATCCAGGTCGGAAGCAAACAGGGAGTATTATTTAGTGCATCATAAGATGTCTCTTTTGCCTTGCCACAGTCAACAACAAAAACTACATCATTGATAGTAATACTAGTCTCAGCCAAATTGGTGGCAAGAACAATTTTCCTTACTCCAGGCTCAGGCTTATCAAATATTAATTTCTGCACAAAAGATGGACAAAAGAATCAACAGATTAACCCATATTCATTACAACAAGATACATAAAATGACAAAAGGATGCACTCTTCCATCCCTGGCCACAGCATTATGCCATAGCATGACAATAGAAATGTCCATTGTGCACTCAAACACAGACAACTATTAAGGATAACAAGAGGGAAAAAATATATATATACTTCAAGAATCCAACACATTAACATAAGTTATCTAAGAAAAAAAATCACAATTTAATCAGGTCAGAGAACTTCCATGTGCCTCTATGCAGAACAGGCAATAACAAATAAGATCTTAATTCCAGTGGACTTTTAAGTGCCTCTATTCCAGGGATTGTCAACAAAATGTGACTAGTGACTAACCAGTACTCGCTCTGTTTCACAACCACTCGCTGAGATCAAGGAGACTCAAGCCTAAGAAAATATGGCAACAAATGGTTTCATGCCCCTATCAAATGACATTGGACGATGACATAACCTCTTTCATAATATTAAAGTAATGGTAGTGAGTGAAAATGTAGCAATAACAACAACACCATTGTTTTGTTTAATTAACTTCTATTGTGAACAAGAGACTCCCGAGTAAATGGCCTTATATTGTGAAACAGAGAGAGTATATACTATTATAGAGTAAGTTGTAACAACTTGGGCAATTAGACAATATAGCGACAGGGTTATCGCACAGCTAAATAAATATTTTATTGCTTGATATGACAACTGAACATTTTTTTTGTCAGAAGTTCAAAACGTAGCCACAGTAATGCAATACAGATTGTTGTAGTAGTTCTGGTAATACCTGCTCTGAACTGGCCATAGAGCCATGACAAGCAAGCAACAACACTTTGCTCGGATCTCCAAGCAATGGATTTGCTTGCAGCTGCTCTTTTAAGGCATTAATGTCATCCCACCCAGTCATAAATACAAGAACAGCACCAGGTCGTTCCTTTTGACAAATATGGCATAAGACATTTTCTATTAAATTGAAACCAATTGAATCAGGATTCCAACATGATAGAGAATCACGAGTTCGGGGACTATAGTTCCTCAAATCAGCAGCTTCAACTGCATCCTGTTCAAAAGGAAACTTTAGAAACAAAGCTTTGAGCAGAAAATAAATGGCCAAGAAAAAAAAAACTACCATACTTCCACAGCAGAAGCGATTTGGCTCTTCCTCTTTCGTAGACCTTGTTTTTGCATCTTCCAACTTTTTTCTTGACCATAGTCATCGATTTGATTATAAGGAGTCAACCGATGTCCAGTAAATTCAAGAATATCTTCCAGAAAATGATTCCGAACAGGATATGTAAAACCCTAAGTTGAGATATAAATGCAGCTATTAGGAAGGACATCTAACAAAACTTGAATAAGGAGCACCGACCCAGCAAAACACACTAAAACAAAATACCATTTGAGCAAGGAAAACAGTATAAAGATTTCATGTCAGAAACTGACAGATGTAAATGAGTGCATAATATGAATGTATAATAATTGGAAATAATACAAAAGTTGCACAACAGTTAACTATGTAACCATATAGCAATTATTTCAAATTGACACATAACACATGGCTTTAAGTCCCAATAACGTTTAACGGAGCACAAGAAATAAAAAAGCTATACATATGGCATACTACTATGTTAAGTATTTCAACAAAGTTACACCAAGACAATAAAATAAACTTAGAAGGAATTGATGCCCAAACGGGAACATGAAATGCTATCTTCTTTTTGTTTCAAGATGGTAAGGCTGCCAGAGTGGCAGACTGGCAGGTCAGTGAGACTTTTTGCGGCATGCTGACTTATGTTCAGGATTCTATAAATCTAAAGACTGAGACAATGAATAAGATGGGACTGAACCAATGCCTATAGACAAAATGACAGTCGACAGTCGAGAGTGAATGTGAAAAGATCTTAAGAAAAAAAATCTTACAGGTATATGTATCATGGGTGCTCCACCAAAGTATGAGGAGAACAGCTCGGCATTAAGGGTTGCACTCATCAATATAAGCCTTAGCTCAGGACAGCGTGGAAGAAGGTCTTTTAAGACAATAAGAAGAAAATCTAGCAGAAAGACCAAAAAACATTAGCATACAACAATATAAATCCAAGTCCCTTTCAACAAAGTTTTAGTATTAGTTATTATAATGGCTAATGCAGACCTTCGTTCATGCCCCTCTCATGGATTTCATCTACAATAACATGGGTAACACCTTTCAAGTTTCTGTCCACCAGCAATCTCCGCAACAGGACTCCAGTGGTGCAGAAAAGAAGGCGTGTGTCCCTTCCTCTCATGCCTTCCAGTCGAACTTTGTACCCAACCTAAAATTAAGGATTAATTATCATGATAATCAATCCAAAAATATCAAGTTTTGCCAGAAATGTTAGGCTGAGTGCATCTCAGCAGATCAAGGAAGTAAAAGGTAAGTGATTCTAAACTTATTTTTAAGGGGCAAAAATAGTACAATAGAGCCCCCAGGAGAATTTAAGTACTGGCCAACATCAACTCAATGATGGACTGAAAAAGTGATCTAGGGCCTTTTGGAGTCTTGGGAAACATTCTCAGACTATAGTACTGAATTTCCCATTGAACGCTGCAAAATCATACTCCCATTATAACAAGAAAATGTTATCATTCTGCAGGTACAAGTAGCTTACTGATTCTCCAATTTTCTCGCCCCTTTCAGCAGCAACTCTTTCAGACACAGCAATTGCTGATATTCTTCTTGGTTGAGTGCAAATAATACTGCACGTAGCACCACGAGCAGCATCGATTTCAGATTCTAAAATGTACTGCGGTAGTTGTGTTGTCTTACCACAGCCAGTCTCACCTGAAACTACAACAACCTGTTCAATCAAACAAGACATGTTAACCACTAATGTAGAGCAACTCAAGAGGTTTTGCCAGAAATGCTATTTAATAGCAAACTTCCAAAATAACAAAAACATGAGTAAGTTGATTCAGTGTCTATCTGCCACTAATGGAAGGACGTCCATATTAAAACAAAAAACAGAAAGTAAAGGTAGTACAAAGGACAAATTGGACAAATAAAATAAGAAATAACAGAAGGCATCAGACCCATTACTTCAACAGGTATCCAAGCTTCTAAGGCTTTGTAATTTAAAAAAAAAACTGGTAAGCTCATTTGGCCTCAAGCAGTAAAAATTGTTTAACTGTTTTGCTAAATCATTTAGTTTAATCGTTGATTGCTTGTTTCCCAATATGTTTCTTATGGTTTCATCACTTCCTCATGGACTATCCTAATCTCTCATTTAAAATCTTCCTGCCTATATATTACCCACAACACTTCTGGATAACATAAACACGCATATCTAGAACAAGAACATGACCTGATTCTGTGATATAGCTTCCAATAAAGTTTGCTTTTCTTTATAAGCAGGGAGACTGCGACGAAACTCCATCATGCTTTGTCCATCATTGGATTCCTGTAAACGGGAGAAGTTCAGTCAATAGAGGGGCATGAATCTAAGACACACGCTGTATCCTTTGAAACTGATCGATGAAGAGCAAACTTCAGCCAGAAAGAATAACAACAAATCAACAGTGCTAAACCAAACATACGACCAAAAAAAAAATCCAAGATGAAATTTCTGGCAATTCAAACAAACCAATTGTGAGTATGTTCTTTCCAAAAGAGAAGAGAACAATTGTTCAATCTGGCAAAAAAAAATGATGCAACAATACATGTACTGCAGATTGATTCAGAATACCCTTAGAAGCAAACCCAAAGAAAACTGATCTTTACAAATCGAAGATAGAAATTAGTAAACATGTAACTAAAATAACACAATGAAATTGTGACTAACATTCAAAATTGCAATCTCAACAGAAAGCCTAGGTGAGGTAAGATATATAGTGCTCCCCCTGTTTCATACTTTGGATGATTAATTAGTGTAAACAGTGTTGCTTAGGTGGCATCAAAATAATGGTGAATTTCATCTTAAAGACTAAAGAGGTAAATGATAACATATAATATCAAACAGCAGAGTAAGAGCTAAATTAGAAGTGCATACAAACATAAATGCAACCAGTCCACTTGAGGACAGTAATGGCAAGGATATTGAGAATTGACACAGATTTTAGAAAGTTTTTTTTTTGTGCCCAGGGCCTCCAGCGTTCCCATAAGCAAAAATACAATTGAAAAAAAAGACATACCATAGAAAAATATGTATGTATAAACATAAAGTTCAGTTTCAAATTCAACTTTGATATTGATACTTTTAAAAACACAAGTGGTACTTTAACACATGGTGTCTGTCAGAGAATTGCTTGTCTAATTTGTTTCTTACCAATTTGGGTAGATCTCAAACCGGATTTTTGTAGTTTACTTAACTATGCGTATTACATGCATGGTTTCATTTTACAGATTTTGCAACATTGCAACAGCCTGAATCAGCTAATGGGGATGTCAAACAAATAGCAAGAAGTTAATCTTATAAACAAACCTGCCAAGCAGCTTGCTGGTTCCGCAGCTGTAGGCTTTTCCTTCTTTGGATTCTCTCCATCACAGCACTAGTGGAGGTTTGATTATCTTGCTGATCAAAGAAGCTTTCATCAGTTGCAAAACTGTCTGTGCTGCTTGACCTAGAGAAGGCTGCACTAGGGAAGTTCCCGCTGTTTGTTCTCTTTCGTGCAAGGTAGTCAGAAAGCAAAGCATCAACTTCTCTTTGCAAACCAGCAGGTATAGATACCTATATATGAAGAAAACACATTTGTTAACATCAATATGAATACACATTTAAACCTTTAAGCTGCTAGAAAATTGGCGCACCTCTCTTTGAGGTCTTTTGTCATCAAGATCCGATCTATAGTTAGGCAACGGAACCTTACTGAACACAACAATTCTAGAATACTGACGGCTGCCATCATGTAGACTATTGTCAGATTACAGTGTAAATACTATGCAGTATCAGAATCTGAAAGAGGCAATGAAGTGACCTGTGCAAACCCATTCGGTCAGCCAGTTGGGCAAGTTGTTCAAAATCTCGCCTATCCTTTCTTTCCCTTGAGATAATCTCTTGTTCATCATTGTTACGGAGAAGCATGTGCAGTTTCCATTTCCATTCATCAACATTGTCTAAAGTGGACGCACCCTGGAATTTTTCATTTTAGTACAACTGTAAAGAAAACAACATGACACAGAATCAAAGCAAAAGGGAGTTGTAAGAACCAAACATTCCCTTCATTTAAGCAAACTAAACATGATACATTGCTGTAATTAATTACATATTTTTAAGCAAGCATGATGATTTGCCCACTACAGTGGTAATGGCATTATGTATTGCATGTCCAAACGGATAACAGAGGCTACACACATACAATGGTGGAACCAAAGATATGTACTTACATTTCATACATAGAATTCTAGTTTCTAGCTATTCATGTTTCCACAGATTTCTTTTAGCACTGCAACTATTACTATCAATGGATGTATTGTGATATGAATATGGCTATCCAATGTTCCCCTATATTTACTGTGTGTAAGACCCTATGCAAAGCATGGAAAACACCTAAGCAGCATAGATGCAAACGCAAGGTAATCATGCTAAAATGCACACAAAAATAAAAGGAAACAACTGTGGCAGATGCAGCAACAAACCCTACAATTAATACCCATGGACCCAATTCTGGGAAAGACTCTGGGTTCACACTCTAGTCAAGCATAACTGAGTTTCAACTGGACATTTCAATCACCTTGCTTGAAACCGATGAGCGGTCCATCTCCCGATCCGAGTCATCCTCAGAGAAATCATCGTAGGCGTAGCGGGCATACCCAGCGCTCTGCTGCCGGAAATGCTCTGGCTGGGGCGGCCGCGGCAGGGGAGGCATATCGCGCCGCCGCGGCCGAGGCGGCGACGGGGGGCTGAGTGAACGCTCCTCCACCCGCCACTCCGGCGACCGCGCCGCTTGCTGGGCCTGCGCCGCGGCGGACGGCGGTGGCGCGAGGCTCCCGTTGGTGGACGCGATAACGGAGCGGAGCCGCCGCATCGGCGGCACGTAGACCCCGCTGGTGCTAATGCCGGCGGACGCGGGGGGCGATGGGAGGTGGGGGTTAGTCGTGCCGGGGCTAGGATTAGGGTTTCTGGAGAGGAAGAGAGGGGAGGGCATGGTCAGGGGGCGGGGCCGGCGGAGGTGGCGGAAGCGACCCCGCAGGACGGAGGTCAGGAGCATCACCACCAGCGCCGTCGCCGCGACAGCCGGCTCAAATGTCTCATTCAATCCCCCTCCGCGTCCGCTGCTCTGCGCGCGGCGGGGGCGGCCGGCTCGACGGAGGGATCCTCACCGCTGCAGTTTGGGGTTCGTGTGCTCTGGGCGGGAAGAAAACGCTGGCGCCGGCGAGGAAACGGCGGCGGCGATTGCGCTGGGTGGTGGGAGAGTGGGGCGGCGGCTGGAGGGGCGAGGGGGAGGAGGGATGGGATGGCGGTGAGGAAAGGGAAGAACAGTCCTAGGCAGTGGGACGGATAGGTCGCTGATATGTGGGGTTTGCGAGCTCGCGTCACGTACACGGCGATTCGTCTGCATCGCGGGCCCGCACACACACACGCACGGTATCGAGGCGAGGGCGACGTGGCTGCAGTTCGAACGTCGAAGATGGACGGCTGCTTGGCGAGCAGGGATTGGTTCTTAACGCGGGCCCAAAGAGCGTTCACGATATTTCTGCGGAATTTTTTCCACGGGCTCCTTTCTTTTCCGTTTTAGGATTGTCCACGGGCTCTTGGCCTGTTGACTGTTGGGCCCAGCCACCTTGACCACGAAATAATCCGACGCGTAAAAAGAAGAAAAAAAATAACCTGACCAGCTGTGATTAGGGCCTGTCGATGACTCAATTGAGGCACTTGGCAGTTGGCATCGAACATTTCGCAAATACTACTAGAAGTGAAATTAACCATACTGGAATACATCTACTTTCTCAGAGTATGCATACAGTAAGAGTTCATTCTCAGGATAATGCTTCAGAAGCTCTAAGGTTTCTCCAAACGCTAATGGTGCTAGAAGTCCCTGGGCACCAACAAGGCAACAAGTTGGTGATTATTCACTCGAGTGTTCAAAAAACCGTGACACCAAAACGAGATATGTATATCATTGAAAACTCCCCCCACATTAGTAGGTGTAGCCCTTCTGGAACATGCCTTTCTTGGCCTCGGCGCTCTCACCCTCACCGGTGTAGCGACCGAGCTGCGCCAGGGAATTGGCCTTTGCGCGCACCAGCAAGGCCTTCTGCGCCGCCTCCACATTCTCCGGGCGTCCCTGCCATGTCTTCAGCACTGAGTTCTGGAGAGCACGGGCGTAGGAGAACGACACATGCCACGGGTTTGGAGACTGGTTCATCGCATTCAGGTTCAGAGTCGCCTCCACCTCAGACTGTCCACCAGAAAGGAACTGCAGAAGAAATCAGAGTTATAACATTTCTTGATCTGATTCTGTATGGTATTTCTCGATCTGATTCTGTATGGATATTATTTGCTTCAAGAGTCAAGACAATACCATGATTCCAGGAACAGCAGGTGGCACTCTCCTCCTGAGCATTGTTAGCGTGTGCTTCGCAATCGCTTCAGGAGAAGCCTTCTCCTTGTGCTCAGCTCCAGGGGTGACCATGCTGGGCTTCAGAAGGATACCCTCAAATAGAACGTTGTTTTGGGCCAGGTAGAAGAAAACCTCAGACCACACTGTCTCAGCCACCTCAAGAGTTCTCTCAATCCCATGGTCTCCATCAAGAAGGATCTCTGGCTCCACAATTGGCACCAAGCCATTGTCCTGTAGATTATTCATGTTCAAACATGATAAGCAATGATGACAAAATACTCTGGGAGGTGCAAAGTAGTAAAGCATATAATCAGGTGGAGCTGTAAAAGTTTGTTGTAGATATCAAGATGTATGATTTTGTTTGCTTCATTTCAAGATATTTGTATGGTGTCAGCTCTAACAAAGTGCATGTTCAGACTCCATGTCTTTCTATGTGCAGTAACTGCAGCATGGCTAATGTGTAAGATTTCATAAACAGCTCAAGTGATTAATGTTATACAGATAAGGTTGTTCATCCAAGCTCTGTGAGCCATGAAACTAAAAATTTGTCACAAGATGTTCCATAGTTGAAAGTTTATTTTGTTATTACCTGAGCAATAGCAGCATATCGAGCAAGTCCCCACGCTGCTTCCTTGACTGCTAATGCAGATGGACCACAAGGGATGCTAACAACAGTCCTCCTGGAGAAGATCAATATACCATAGAAACTTAGAAACAGGAATAGCAATAAGAATAGTTCACATATGTATAATGAGAGCATGAACGAACCACTTTGCAAAGCGTGCCCCCTTCTTGTAGTATTCAGCACACCTTGAAGCCAACCCATCAAGACCTTGGCACCATGATTCATTGTTGGATCCAGGCAATGGAACCAAACCCTGTTCATGAAACCAAAGCAAACAGCTAATGAGAATTATAATGCTAGAAGCATTTTGTGGACTATCATGATGATCACCAGATCATAACATACATACCTTGTCAACCTTTATGCCGGGCATGATATTCTGATCCTTCAAACAGTCAACAAACTTCTTCCCATCCGTAGTTGACTGATAAAGAGTCTCCTCAAAAAGAATAGCACCAGAAATATATTCACCAAGACCAGCAGTAGTCAGTAAAAGCTGCCTATAAGCTTGACGGTTAGCTTCTGTGTTGTCCAAACCAATGGACGATAACCTCTTTCCACATGTTGCATTCGACTCATCAATGGCCAGAATACCACGCCCAGGGGAAGCAACAGATTTCTGCACACAGAAAAGTTATAAACGTTAGCATTAACAAAAGTCAACGGAAAAATGCATTACCACTAAGGATGAGCAACAGTGTGGCTCAAGAAGACCAGGTTGCCATACCCAACCTCATCCAATCAAACAGTCAATTCCACTAGCTAAAACACATATCACAAAGTATGGTAAATCATTACAGATGATACCACATAACGTATTCAGATATATAAGACAGTGTAAATAAAACACATTGTGTTCAACCCAATTCAAGAATCCCATCAAACCAGCTTAAATCATACTTCAGCACTTCTTATGAGTTTTATATATTGGTGATCCTTGCATTGAAACATTAATCATATGCACAGAATTGCACAAGAGCGACTTAACATTTAACAACTAGATACGTAGTAGTTACATTAACTAGCCAAAAACAGAACAAAAGGTAAAAACCAGGTATTGCCTTTAATTCGTTCACCAATTTGGTGGCCCTAGCAGTTCAGATCTTTGTGCCTAGATCGAAACTCTCCTGCAGTCCATGCTAAAAGGAAAGTTGTCCATAGACAAAAGAAGTCAAACCAAATGCATTTTATCTTTTAGTGCCTATCCAAAGGCTCTAATCAACATAGTTCCAAATCATATTAACTATAACTGGATCACGCAATTAGCAATAACTGGCAGTAGGTGCATTGCTGTGGGTAATCAGTTCATCAAAACTAACGTCCATTAATAAGTACACTATTCACATGACTACCGATCAGGAGTCTAGGAGAGACCAAGGACTGTAAAGTAGGTGAGAACCTTGTCGATTCAATTCATGTATTGGAAACATGAGATTTTCCATGCGATAGATACAGGCACACGTAGTAAGACTTCTGCACTACAGCTTGACATTTTTTTAAAAAAATTAAAGAGGATATCTATACATCGTCTAATTCCATAAACACTTCTGATTCATCTCAGTAAGAAATGAGACGAGTAAGGCATCTTGCATTCAACTAAAACATTAAATTGATTGAATTAGCCGCCGCCTTAGATTCTGACATGCATACCACGTTGTGAAAGAGAACCGCGACAAATAGCAACCACGAAAATATTTCAACCCAAAATTTATCAAAATCGAGTAAACCGAGAAAAAAGTCGGTTTCTCCCCCACCAACCTAGTCGTACCGAATAGTCCCCGTCACCATTCGCAGATCACCAGATGCCAACAACGAACCACCCCCACATCACAGATCGCCGCACACGACACGTGCAACGCCCCAAAAACCCAGATCCTCCCGCGGTTAATCCCCACCTACTGACGGAGCAGGGGTACAGCAGTTTGGAAAAGGGATGGAAGTAGGGTTTGGCGGGGGGGCGCTCACCGCGGTGGAGACGAGCTCGTCGGAGTAGGAGCCGGCGGCGGCGCGGATCACCGTGGCGCGGCGGGCCGGCGCGGATCGGCGGGTGCGGCCGCCAGCGAGCAAGCCTGTGGCCGGGGAGCTCAGCTTCACCGTCGCCATCGCCATGTGTTTCGGTGCGTGCGATCGCTGGCCTTTGGTTCGGAGTTTGGACGCGACGGCGAGGAATAAGAAGCCCCCCGAGGAAGTGGGTTGGTGGCAGACGAGAGAAGTAGGTTGCCATTTTATCTTTAGGTCCTTTTCTCTGCCTTTGATCCAAGTTCTTTTGTGAAAACAACCCCTTGACCCACATTTGTAGTTTTGTACTGAGAAATGGTCGTTCTACTACCATGACACAACGTCCTGAACAGAAGCTAGGACCTCAGCCACAAATTACTCTTTGCATGAGTTTAGGTTTTAATACTCTCGGTATTTGGTTTTGATTGATTTTCCTTTGATCAAATTGCGCTGAGTCAGTAAAATTATTTGCATTTTGACGAGAGATTGAGGTATTTGTATTTTACGCAATTACACGGTACATTGAGGACCAAAGACGAATGTGTTATTTACACCTGGCTCTCTCCGCCGCCGGGCGGATCCACCGAGGCCGAAAGGTGCACCTTGGGAATTACGAAAACACCCCTAGTTCGTGACTCCCGTTTTGTTTGCTTTCTTTTTTTTTCCGGTGATCTCAAACACAAAAGGTACGGCCTTTGTGCGACACAAGGCCCAATTGGAATCTGGGGCCTTCAGGCCCTCTAAAGCGAGATCGGCCCTTGTCTGTTGATCATAACATTTTGGACAAAGATATAGCTGGGCTGATATATATGTGTTGGGCCTTCAACAAAGAAAAGAAACAAAGACGTTATCATAAAACGTTATCGCAAAGGAAAAAGTCATTTTGAGGTCCTTCGTATATCGTTATAGCCTGACTTACGTGTCTCATATATATCTTTTACATTAATCCTATCTATTTGCAAAAGTGTAGAACACCATGAAAGATAATAACTCCAAGCAAAGCGCCATAAGATAGAGTATGATTTCTAGAAAAAAATGGACTTGGTTTCATTTTCTCCGAGCTAAGATAAATTTTATATAAAATTTCTAAAATTGAACAAGATTTTAGCGTATTTTCTTAAGATCGGTATCGATTCACATTGTCTACACTAAGAGCAACTCCAACAGACTCTCTAAATCAATCTGATTAGCTAAAATTTTAAAAAAATTCAGAAAACAACCTTCCAACAGCCTCGTCATCCCGTCGGCTCGCAATCAGAATCGGAAAAACGGAACCCACGTTCGACATATGTGGCTTGGCAGCGCCGCTCGTCATATCGCCTTCGCCCCTCCCACGTGCCTTCCCGCCCTCCAGTCCTCACGCCAAATTTCATGGAGCTGCCGGCGAGGGTCGTCGAGGAGGAACCCGCGCCCGCGCACGTCGGGGGAGCGGAGCCGCCGGGCAAGACAAGAGCGCAGAGGACCAACCGGGGGAGGAGAGCCGCACGCCGGCATCACTGGGAGGAGGCCCGGCGCCGGAGAGGAGAGAGGCGCAGGGACGGCATGCAACTCGGCTGGGAAAACTCGACCATGGCGGGCCAAATCGGCAGTGGTCTGGTATCTTAGGGGCACGGTCGGATAGCAGAGGAGCTGGAGGAGATGGAGGGGATGCAGGTTATGTGCTCACCACAGACAAAGATGTACAGGTGCGGCCGGATTTTGGCTCACGGCGGCCGGAGGAGATGGCCGGCTCGAGGCTTTCGCGCGGGCGACGATACTCTGGTGGCGGTGAAGGGTCAAGGACCGGTGGCGTGGCTTCAGCTCGGCATCGTGATCCTCCCGGCGACATCTGCTTGCTCCGACGAGCATCCCAGCCGGCGAATCGACGCGAGGACGGCCGGCGGCGCTCTGTACTGCCAGTAGCTCGGGCGGCGACGTTGCAGCGTGGCAAGGCGAGGGGGCTGGACGCGAGCAGGGGGACGCGAAGCAGCCAAGGCATGCGTGCGGCGGCGGTGGCCAATAGCTAGACGATGCAAAGACGCAAGGGAAAAAACGGTTGTACTAGCGCCCGGACGTCCGATCCAGGCGCAAAAATCGGACGGTGTGACGTGGTAAAACGTAGACCAAGCGTTTCTCTTCAATGGTTAAAACTCCCGCCGCAACATGGATACTATGTTGCATGCAACATATAAATTTTTTTGCAACATTCAAAAATAGCATATGCAACATTATAGAACAATATCTGCAACATGAAAAACCATCGGTTGTAACATCGGGAGCACGTACAGAAACAACGCCATCACGTATCATCCGCTTGCTACGGGAGTTGAGTAAAAAATCCCGCCGCAACATCAGAGCATGTTTCATGAAACATCCAATTCAGATGAGACATCCAATCAGATTTCATATGAAACATCCAACAAAACTTCATGCAACATCAAGACAAGGCTATTGCAACATCAAAATCATGTAACTGCAACATTGAAAAAAATCATTGCAACCAATACAAACATCCATAGCACAACGAAACATTGGAACGCGGGAGGTTGCAACATGAAAAAATAACAGATGGAACATCAAAGAACAATTGTTGCAACATGAAAACAATCTGTTGCAACACCGTGGGGTGCTTAACGCAACATCACCCTAGAGCTCGCCACCGGGGTCGTGCGCCACCGTCCTGGAGCTCCCTGTTGCTGCTGCTCCGCAGGTGGGTCGCCACAGCCAGCCGGCCGCCGCTCCCGCGCGCGGAGGCCTCCGCTGCGCCGCTCGGCCGCCGGCACGCGTGGCCTCCGGCGTGGTCCTGACCCATCAGCAGACGCCGTGATGGAGTGCGTGGAGGAGCAGGCGCGGAGCGGATCGAGGAGGAATTGGGGGCGGAGGAAGCGAGGAGCAGCGCGGGGCGGCGTCGTCGACAACGGCTCATGGGGCGGCGCCATGCGGGGCGGCCGCGTCGGCTCGTGGGCGGCGACCTCGGCGCACGGGCGGAGCTTGGAGGAGCGGCTAGGGGCGACGGCGCCCACACCTGCGGAAGAGCGGCCGGCGGCGGCGGTGGGCGCGCCCGCGGAGGTGCGCCCGGCAGCGGCACTGCGGCAGCGGCGCGTGCAAGGAGAAAAAATAGAGCATCGCGTGGGGAGAAGGAGCAGAGGATAAGGATGAAGTGGGCAGGTGGGATTATGTGGAGGAGACTGAGGCACGTGGCCTGGTCATCGTCCGGATGGAGCGCGTGCGGTCGGACGTGCGACTCAAAGCATTACCGAAAAAAAAGATGGATGTGTGTGGGTATGTGGGAAACGATCGGATGTGGGCCGGTTGTGACTTTTGTGGGCCAGGGTGATTTGGAGAATTAGCTTTGTCGAGTCCGTTGGATATCCCACTGTTTGTGTGGCTTTTTATTTTTTTACAGACCTTCAAAGTCTTCAAATTTAGCTAAGATTTTATCTAAGCTGTTGGAGTTGCTCTAACATGTTCATAGATAGGATCAAGTGACACTTGCATTGTCGTCAAATGACAAAAAATCATTTTTCTTTTCGCACCGTCTAGGTCATCACTTTTGACAAAACACAATAGTCAATAGACAGGTAGAGCATCTACTAGCAAATAACCACTCAAAACGTTGACATGGTCTATAAGATATTAAGATGACAATTTGGCTAGAAATCTAGAAAACTACCATATTCAAATAAAAGAAAATTAAATACTATACATTTACATTTCATACTAAAGATCTAGCGAGTGATGTCTTACATTTACAATTTGGCTGATTAAACTAAAATGACGGGACTAAAAGCATATCTAGCACATCCCCATTCCCCAATCTGACTATCGAATTGGGGGAGTTAATGATCCAGCACAACCTAATACTTTCTTTTTTTTCCCAATAATTACTAAGATAGATAAACCAACAATTCATTGTAATTCTCCCCAAATAAAGTGGGAATTGGGCTCTCCCAATACACTAGTTGGATTGGGATGACATTATTAAGGAACTCTAAAAGCAACTCTCCTGAGCATCTCCAAGAGTATATATCCCGTTAGCTAGCTAAAAAAATAGAAAAGAGAGAAAAAATTGCATTCAACAGACTAGTTAATTGGATAGCTATCTTTCCATGCTAGCTATTTTTCTTTCCTTCGCTAGGTATCTTTGCCTAGTCAAGCATGCTCTCCATCCATGTTTGCCAGTTTTAAAGATTCGGTTGGTTTATCCATACTTTTGGGAAACTTTTTATTTTTTTAGTTAGCCTCTTAATCTTTAAATTTAGCTAAGATTATTGCTAGTCTCTTGGATCGGAGTCGTGAAATAAATGTTGGGACATTTCTATTAGTTAATTATTAGAAAAGATTTATTTGGAAAACTCTCATTTTATTGAGAATTCTGTACTGTGCAATCTTTTGTCGGATCCATAATCTGCGTGCGCGTTCTACCTTGCATGTGGATGTCTAGCGAGTAGCGACCATGCATGCAGATTGGCAGGTTGTTGCTGCATGCATGTTGGGCAAACTGGCGGTGGCCGGGCCATGCGTCAGCGTGCCGGAGCCAACGGCGGTAGATCTTGCACGGGTACGGGTGTCCCTCTTCCTCCATCCCCCGAGCCGCCCCGACATCGCCGGCGGCGCTGGCTGGCACCTGGCAGTACGCGCTCGCGTACGTGTGCTCGCGATGCAGGCCTCTCTCTCTCTCTCCGCGCGCGCCGCGCATGCATGTCCACGATTGTACATGCATGACGCAGGCACGGAACGATGATCGAGCGCGCGTACGGATCGAACGGGCCGGGGACGGCTGATCGAGTAGCTGACGACGTGGAGCTGACGCCGCAGCCTCCGACCAAAAGACGCAGCAGAAAGCTGCCCTTGCGCCCTCCGGCCTGTCCACTCCTACCTGTAGGCTAGTTGCGTGATACCAATGCGCGATCCGCCGGCCCCGGCCACGCATCAAATCCAGATCCACCGGCGGCGGCGGTCGACACCCTCAGGCCCAGCACGTACTCTCGCAGAAACATCCCATATATCCCATCCGTGCTTGTTGTCTGCTTCGGTGCTTCCTCCTCGAGCCATGAATAGAATAGAATGGGCCTGGGATCATCGATAATCAGGCAGATCGAGCTGGGCACATACCGTGATGCTGGATCAATCAACGGACATGCATGCATGCCAGTATTCGTGCAGTGTCCGTTTGTGCAGACAGGAGGGCAGGCCGGCGACTGAGATCGAGGCGCTAGCTCGTACGAGCTGTAGTACGTACGGCCCCAGCAGCGAGGTATGTATCGATCGGTTCGAGTCCACGGCCACACGTACGTACGCGCGCTCCGCTCCAGCACGCCACGCGCAATGATACGATGCACAGGGCGCGCGGAAAATTATTCAGACATGCGCACGCTTGCATGCTTCCTGTGTACTGCACACGTCAATTAGCAGCTAGCAGCACTGTATATAGTTGCATGTACTTGCATTCCAGTTCCAGCAACGAAACAAGCAAGAGATGAAGAGAATGCAGGCACAGGACAGCGCGCTATATATGCTATACATTTCATTCCTTTGAAAATGCAGGAAATTAAACCGTACTAATAATGAGAATTGATAATTATCATGGAAAGAAAACTATGAGCATGACAGCTCGTAAGATCTTGTCGGATGCGCCCAGCAGCGAGGGCTGGCTGGGGAACACTGTGTCCGGTGTTCAATTGAACCGTCATGTCATCGCCATCACACTCATCAACGTGTACTGCGTACGTATTTGATAAATAACTGTATTGTGTATATATACATGTACAGAACAAATTTGTTTTTAAAAGAGATTTACAGAACAAACACTCCAACTGTGAACTGTTGATAACATCAACTAGCTAGGTAAATGCGGAGTACTCCCTCCGTTTTTAAATATATGACATTTAGGACAAACAAATTAGTTCATTTTTAAGCTAAATAACTTATCCTCAACGACGTATATTCGAGAACAGAGGTAGTAGTATCGTATCAATCAGTTTGTCATCAGCAGAGACGACAGTGGTGGCGACCCACATATGGCTGGCAACATCGTGTACCCCAACTCATACTTGCGATGGTTGGTTGACTCAGTCATTATAATATAGTCGATCAGGACGGATTGGTGACCCTGTCCTCCTAAAGCATAACAGGGGGCTGTTAGGCGTACTAATGTAGATTGATGCATGTAGGAACGATGGATGCACTCCTGTTCTCATGCGAAAACAAGGAATGCGACCTGATTTTGATCTTTCTTCTTCTTTTAGGGGGGAAAAGCTAATGCACAGTCAAGTGTTTTGGAGTACTCGAGTGCCCGATTTATGACTAGTACGTCCGATTCGTTTTGATTCTTCCTCTTGGCTGTCTTTCCAAACTCCAGCGAGCTTTGATTGAGTTCGGCTCTGAGATTTTATTTCGTCGGTCCATAAACTTAATTAGTTTCGTTTGCAAGTGCGTTTAAACCTTATGCTTATGGTACTTGTGGCCAAAGGGTGCTTAGCCTAGCTTATGGTACTTGTGGTATCTACTCATTGGCTCTCTTTTTCCCTAGATAATTGAGGCAATCTCCTTTCTTCTATAAATATCTTATATTTTTTTGAGAATTTATAAATATCTTATATATATAGACTGAATATGATCAAGAAAAAAAATATGGGCCCCTTTAGTCATTCAGTTACATACTTTCTTTATGACTAGCAAAGATGTACCGCGTGGCATACATACATACTAGGCATGTGCAAGCATAGCGAGGGAGTCCTACGTGGAGAAAAGACGAACCTAGAATCCTAGGCATGGACGGGAAGGTGCTTATTGTATAGATATATATATATATATATATATATATAAATTTATCAAATTGGGTCGATCAAATTCGACCGTGTTATGATTCTTAAAGTTTGAGCAAAAAGAGAGCACAAAGACCAAACAAATCCATGAACTGGGATAAAAACCCTCTAAGACAGGAAACCATTGAGACAAAAAAAATACATGTAGATGCAAAACTAATTGAACAGAATAAAGACCAGGTAAATGGACTAAAAGAATTGAATTGTTACAAACCAATGTGGAGCATTGAAGTTCTTAACCAAAAACAAACACTACTACAGAACATGGATATAGTAACACCAGATTGTGTTACTATAGATCAATAATAGTGTTACTAACTCTTCTAGTAACACATCTTGTTAGTGTTCCTAATCTTGATGTTACTATACCCTGATCTATTGTAACACAAAACATGTGTTCTTTTCCATCTCAAAAAGTGTTACTACTTTGTAACACAATTTCTTATCTAATGGAACATTTGACAAATGTTAGCATGACGCTCTTGTGTAACATTCTATTCTATATATTGTAACACTTTCATATAGTGGTAGTTACACTTTGTAAGAATACAATTCAATAGTTTAGGGACATATGGTTCTTAACGCGTGTTTTTCCTATTATAACACAATCAAAATTTCACTACGGATCCCCAGAAACCACAAATTTCAATAATCATATAAATGAAGTTGCATTGATTGTAGGAAGATACTGTTTCACATGATGTGACAGTATATATGCATAATGACATTCTAGAGACCAAAATGTTCATACATATCAGTTGAGAGTACGAGCATGCACTACTAGAAATAAAATTCTAATATAAATATATAGCATTCTTGGAATCCATTTCTTCTTGGTCCATTAGTGTGTGCATCCAAAATGTACTATTCAACCATTCATCATTTCAACCTACACACAAAAAACATGTCATAAGATTGATCATTCTTTTAACCTACAAAAGAACGCTTGTCATAACATTGATTATTTCAACTTATATAGAAAGAGCTCTTATTGCTGTTCCAAAATAAATACTTATAGGCCCAAATACCGACACAATTATCTAAAAGTACAGTGCTATTAAAACACAAGCAATCATTTGATAACTTTTTAAATGGATAAAAATAGTTGTCATCATTGTATTGAGACTTACATGTATGTTTGTTCTAGTAATGAGAATAGAAAAGAATAGCAACAGTGATGTAAAGAAACATGAAAAACATGAGAATTGACAAGAAAAGTAATAGTTGTACTAATCATGAGATTCACCAGTTTTTCCATCAAACATGTCTCAACAGTTCCGAAAACCACAATGAACTCTCTGCAAATTTTGAACAATATGAAAGCGCAGAGAGACGAAATTATATGTACCAAAACATGAGAATAACCTTTCTCTTAAAATGCACCACTTGCTTCTGAAAATTACCATCTACGATAAACTTGTTTATCTAGGTTTCTCTTCTCTCCCAATATTTTCTAATACCTTCCCATGCAATTCTTACCTCCCTGTTTTATGCTAACTCTAGTTGTTTATCTATGAGATTGTTCCAACTGAACCTATAAATGTAAAATGTACACATAAATATTCTTGTAAGATAAAGTAAAACAACCTGGTATTTGCAAACTTCATATACATGTTCTTGTGTGTAAACATTTGATTTGTAGCTGTTTTTCCAATGATTTTAATTTCTTAGTAAACTTTTGTTCTATGTGGTTGTTTAATAATGCAATTATTAGGTATAAACATTGAGGGAACAACAACAGATACTAGCACTAGTGGATTGAATAACCAATCATAGTTCATGAACTGCATTTAAGGTTCTTCCATGAAATAAAAACAAAATAGGTGTTCACTGTTTTGTAAATACGTACATTAGCAAACTATGTAGTTTAAGGCATGCTGTCTGACAGTAGGTAGAAGATAAATTTATTTTTGTTACCCAAGGATGAAGTAGGATCATAGTCCACATACCAAGAAACTTCTGACACTGACGATTTCTTTCTCAGCAATAGGATAAAAGTAGGTGAAAACACAAGTATTTGATATAAATTTATCAAGCAAAACTAATTCTAATTTCACCTCAGAACTATAAGTATCAAAATGCACAGATATTATACTGGCAATAACACAATGTTTCCAGCCTTCCAGAATTTAAATCTCACCCATACACACCACTAGAATGACTACAATTCAATAAAATTTGCATAGGCGTAGTTTGTATTTCTTGGCCAGAACACAATAACCACGTACAGTGAACTAAAACTAGGCGTATGCAACAGATCAGATCCTAGTTAATATATATCAACTAAAACCATGTCTCTGATATACAACAATATGACAAATCTAGATTGACACTGCCCAAAATAATTTCAGTTCGGTATAAGACAAAGCCCAATTTCAATCTCAAAAAGATAGCAGCAGATGGGACAGATATGATATGCAGCCTGGGAAGTATGTCAATGCTTACATCTCCTTGAACCAGTGATGTGGCCGTTAAATCCTTTCCTGCATAATGCCCTAGACCCAGCATGATGCAAATTCATCTTCTTCCCGTGGTCCCCTACATCCGTTCCTGCACGGGGCACTTAAGCGGTAGGTCAGGAGGGGCAATTTCACTAGGAGATCTATAATTTGGATCCAGGGCACACAACCGCGATAGATAGGGGGACTGGGAGAATTGTATGGCAAGGAGGGTGAGTCGAAATTTACTAGATACTTGACGAAGAATGCTTTCAGGAGAAGGAACGTCGTGGATCCCCTAGTCCGAGGTTGACGCCGCACGCCGGCCGTCTCCCCGAGGTCGCAGTGAAGGAACAACGGGACTTCCTTTTCCTACATGCAGTTGGATTTGTGCGAGAGTTTGGCATTATGGACAACTGCAATTTCTCGTGTGGAAAAAAATCTCGGTTTTGTTGGGGAGTTACGATTTTCAAGTCAATTGGACTCTTTTGACTTACGTTAGTGGTGGGCAATTAATTTTTTGGTCCATAGTACCGAGAGGATACTAATAAGTTCTGTCAAAAAAAGAGGATACTAATAATAAACTCATGGATAAACTTTATGATAAATTTTGATGGGGTTACAAATTGGTTAAAAATAATTAATACATTCACAATAGTATCAAACATGTCTTATGTGTCTAACAAATTAAAATAAAGCAATAGCAGAATTTGAGAAATCGCCAACTTACTGTCACGGATTTTAATGATATTATAATATTATAGTTACGTGGAGGCTACGTGTGACGTGTGCACTGCTAGTTTACATGGATCTACTTGAAAGTATCATGGACGGACTGTGCAATATGACCAATGCTAGTTGGCGTGGTGCCCACCTGGCAGTGACATGGAGGTGGTGCGTGTTGTGACCACTTCCTATCGGGTGGTGTCCACATAGCAGTGACATGGTGGGACGAGCGATGTGATCATGGATAGTCAATGCATGGCCCATCTGGCAGTGACGTGGAGGGGTAGTATAACATGACCACTCCCAATTGAGTGTGTCCAACTAGCATTTGCATGGAGGGGCTATGCGACCTACCCTTGACCCATCACGACAAGGAGTAAGAAGACACGAGTCCCACATGGAAGTGACGTGAACGGGCTGCAAAACATGATCACTGCTATTCAGTCAGTGTGGGGTCCACCTAGTAGTGATACTGAAGGTGTGTGATGTGAGGCCCACATGGAAGTCATGTGGAGGGTTGCAGGATGTGACCACTACTAGTCGATGATGGCACATGTCAGGTATGTTAAGGTGTTGTGTGACGTGGTGACCTCACGTCAACGCACGCCATCCAACACATGGAAAGGATGTGTCCAACTTGTAGCTAGGGTTGTCGATTTCGTATTTGTTTTTAAGTCTCAAGTGAAATCGCTGAATTTAGCAAAAATTTGAAGGATTTTTGTCAAATATATATTTAACTTTAGAATATATAAATATATCCTTGTTTTATATTATATATACAAATCTGGTAGTAAACATTAGCCTCATATTTCATTTGTGCGGCAGGTATATTACATGAGAGAGGTCTCCCGTTCGAAACCTAACTTTTGCAAGTTATTTTTGAAAATAAATTATCATTAAGTGGTTGATCCCATTTGTGAGGCGAAAAAATGTTAGGAAAAATTAAGAGCAAGAAGGACCCAAACCCATGATGCCTTGGACTTGAAGGTGGCCTCCACCTCTTCGCTACATCTAAGAATTTGTATATGGTACTTTAAGGAACTTTAATAACTACAAGTTTAAATCAAGTTATTTTTATTTTTTGCCAAAATTAATTTCTCCCACCGACAATATGTTTCTTTGTAACACTTTTATTGTAACATTATCATTTATGTGTTACAACATAATGCTATCGCTGTAACATTTAAGTTGTAACATTAATTTTGTGTTACTAGAATCATTGTCTGTAACACAAATTTATAAAATAAATGCTATGTGTTACAACATCTCTTTGTAACACATATTTTTGTGTTCCTATGAAACTTCTTTGTAACATATTGATGAATATGTTACAAGATTATGTTACAAGATCTATGTTTTGTAGTAGTGAAAGCGACAGTGAATACAGTATATATGAACTCCACTTACAAGTAACAACAAACAAGTACAAAAAAGTGTGCAATTAGAGCAATAAGCAACATGTAAAACTAAACCAAATTTAAAAGAAATCTCTGCAATCAAAATGAGCTTCATGAGCACATATTTATTTGTAAAATTAAAATAAGAACAACATATAATATTAATAAACCAGTCAGCTCAAATACACATCAGAACAAATCAATCCTGAATGAACCTTAACAGATTCCTCCGTGGGTTCCGAGTAATATATTGAAGACAAATCAATGAAACAAAAGCACAAAATTGCAAACTTTCATAGGTTAGGTTCTTCCTTGTAGGGAACTGCCCACCCGAGTTTTGAGTTCTTGATTCATCATAATGGTTTTTTTTTTCTAAATTTATTCTATGAGTAAATTGCACTATTTTTAGTGGTACACGATGTCAACGACAAGATGAGTGCGACAACTTCGTCAATTCTAAAATCTGTTTTAGGATAAAATAAAGCATAAATTGGAATAGATATACTCGCTTCGTATATGATTTAGATATTGTTTTGAATAATGACACGATCTCCAAAACGTAACTTTGACTTCTTATTTTTACAAAAATATTTATTAAAAAATAATATATGTATATTTTTATAAAAATATTTTTAAGACAAATCTATTCATATGTTTTTCACATTTTTAAACTCAACGACTTAAAATTACTCGGGATTTATTGACTAAAATATTGTCTAAAACGATATCTAAATCCTATATGAAGGAAGTATATGCCCAAAAATTGATAGATCCTGGAACAAAATATATGTCATAAGATAGATTGCAAATCTCTCTTTTTTGTAAAAAAAGCAAAGTTTTAGATTTTACATGTCAAACCTGTATCTTCCAAGTAAATGAAAGCCTAGATATTCTTCTAATGTTCTCCGTTGATGTTGATATTGTCCCTGCTTGACAACAAATCCCTAGTGTCATTGTCAATAAAGATCTCATGATCGGACCACGCCCCGTGCCTGCTTTGCCTGTGGATAGCATATCATCGCTGTCAGGGCTCTACTGGCGTAATTAATGTGAACATCTCAATTTTATCTGGACAGGCACCTGACTGAAATGGGATCAACATTTTTAAGCATCAGCACTGTTATCATCATTGTTGCCATGTGCCATCAATCTGAGCAGTATCTCGTTTAGCCAATTTCACCATCGCCATTTTCGGGTCCCGATGAATACTGTTGTAAATCCTGACCTCGACATAACACACATGACAGATCGATTTTGCCTCATCAAACAGGAGCCATTTTGGCTCACATCGTGGTACATAATCATTCTCATAAAAAGTTATAATTCATTGAGGACATTTCAATAATGGTCTCCAAGGTATAATTTTGACTAATAATATGATGAAGGGATTATATATTGTCGTACGGAAATACTTTTTGCGGCAAATCTTTATATGTGAATAATTGAAAATGGAAAAGTTTTGACCCTTGAGAATATTTATATAAAAGACTTGTGTTTATATAATTGGAGGAAATATTAGTTTATGCTGCAGCTAATAGTCTTTCACTCTTTCTTGCCGTTTAGTTTTAGGTAGCGTGTAGTATCCTGTCTCTACTCCTCGAATGAGTGTGTGATCAAGCTTAGATTGATTCCAACCATGCATGAAGTGACTTCAACTCTGTGCGATATACACCTCTTGCACAGTAAACACACTACAGACCCCACAGCAGCATGACTACTGTTCCACACCGGCAACCCATGCCCAACTGTGTTCTTGGTTGCCTGTTTGGAACAGTCGAAACCACCACACAACTCGTACAATCCCAGATTCAACACAACCACGGGCGCCCTTGATCACCGATCGATCGATCGATCATCACGCCATCAGGTCAATTGCCGGCGCTGCTTCTTCCTCTTTCGCCGCAGCATCATCTGCCCCGAGCAGGTGCCTCGCCATGTCCCCTCCTTCCCCTCCCTGCTCCTGGCTCCTGGCGATCGCCTTCTTCTCCGCGCTCTTGCCCCATAGCACGAAGTACAGGCCGATGACGATCAGCACGGCTCCAATGATTCTGCCAAAGTAGATGCAGACTTATATATATACATATGTCGTCAGAGACAGATAGATGCATGAGTTCTTTCCATGGCTGGCGATGCATGTGGCTCTGAATCTCTGATATCCTTGCTGTGTTTGTATCTGCGAGCGCGCACGTGTGCCCTTACCCTCCCGTGTAGAGCTGGTCTCCGAGGATGGCGGCAGCCATGACGGCGACGGCGACGGTCTGCACCGGCTGGAAGACGGCGGTGAAGAGCGGGCCTCCCCTGTCGATGCACCAGATCTGCAGAGCAAACGCGACGCCAGACGCCACCAGTCCCTACTCATCTCACAAGCAAACAAATAGAGAACATGGCGTTTTCAGTCTGAAGCTCAATCAAACAGGACCTAACATTGTTTTCTTTTTTGCAAGTCAAGTTGCCAATGCTTACAGCGTAGAGGATGGTGAAGAGCTCCCCTCCGGAGCTGACCTTCCACCTGCTCAGGTCCTCCTCGGTGAACACCGCGATGACCAGGAACTGGAGGAGCCCGAAGATGCATGTCAGTGACAGGACCGAGAGCCTCGCTGGGTATCTCTTCAGCACCGGCACCTGATGCAGGAAAAAATTAAAAATTAAAATCAGTGCATCAAATAGGAGCAGTATACTGCATAGACTTTGTATACGCATGCAGAGCATGATCAAGTACTGAATAGTGAGCAAGAGCTAGGTACCTGAAGAACCATCCATCCGGACCAGGAGAGGCAGTGCCCGAGGATGAAGACGCAGCCGAGAGTCCAGTTGAGGATGGGGCTGGAGGAAGACAGCGTCACGAGAGACCTGATGGTCAGGTTTTGATGGAACAGTGGAAGGCCCTTGTAGAGGGTGATCACGGTCGCCCCTCCGATGCTCACCACCGTGCCCACCACCTTGGCCACCCCATGCCTCTTGCTCAGGTCCACCTGCTCAAGCCTGCACAATTTTAAGACATTCTTCAGTGAACGCTGCAGCATACTAGACTGGTCTGATCATACTGAAAAAAAAAGAAAAGGCAACATGATTCATGGATTGTGTGCAGACTAGTTAGCAGTTTAGCACCTGAGGACAGCGGCCATGGCGAAGGTGATCGCAGGAACCGTGTTCTGTATCGCGGAGGCGTAGGTTGGTGACAGGTGATACAGACCCAGGAGGTAGAAGCCCTGGTTTGCAGTTATCCTGAACAACAACCGTTCATTAGCATAAACACTTAGTTAAGGAATCAAACGAATAAGATAAAACTAGCAAAGATGACATGGAACATCTCTTTCACTTACCCACACAACGCTAGCAGAAAAAATTCCACCAGCAAAGAGAAGGTGAGTGGTGGCCTGTCTTTCCTGAAACAAATCATGCAGATATCACGAATTCACTCTAATAAATTCTCAAAAATATGGAGCGAAACAAGTGACTGTTATGTTGGAAAAGAAATGCGGTTTACGCACTTCTCGAGGAAGTAGGCGAATGGGGCGAGCAAGGCGAGCGAGATGATGTTCCTATACACGATGAACACGATCTTGCTGATACCCATGTTGAGTGCCGCCCTGGAGACAATGTGGAACCCTGCGAGCAGGAACTGCAGGGCCAGCACTCCTATGAACAGCTTCAGCTTCTCAGGAGCCATCACCGCTGCAGCTGCCTGATCTCTCGCCATCTCTCTCTCTCTCTCTACCCTTTCTCTCCTCTATTCCTATCACTAGTTCACTGCAGTTTGGTATATTTGCAGTGCTGCTAGTTTGTTGCTTGTGTGTTTGAGATGCTTGCAAGGCGCATATATATATAGGGCCTTGGGCACACAGCATCTCTCATCCCCTATCTTTGGATGTCCTAGCCTGTCACACGGAGATGTGAGGGGATGGATGGTCCAAAGGAGACATGACAAATGCACGAATGCAACATTGCTATAGAAGTTTGAGAACAACCCCTTAATTGTGGTAGCTTTTTTTGAGCAAAACTGTGGGGGAGATCCCCACAGTATAAAAAACTTTTTAATTATGAGAAAGTTCAGAAAGACTTAATTGTTGTGGTAGCTTTACGTCATGTTTACGACATATTTGCGCAGAGCAGTAGACAGAGTGTTAAACGTCCACGTTTCTTACTTGTTCATGCAACGTACTACTATTTTGTTCTCAGAATCTATTTTAAATTCAAACGCTTGATGTAATGCAGGAAGTAATGAGCATCAGAAGTTCAACCTGATCATGGAACATCGATATGATGATCCTAGTGGTTCCTACTGATCGATCATGTGATCCTTTTTCGCCCCCCCATATTAATTGTTTTTCACTATGTGATTTCTGGGCAGATCGGTCTGATTTTTTCTCGTTTATACAGTGTAGCATGGGTGGAGTTTGGAGACACGCCGTTGGTCTCACATACGGGCAAGGCAGTGGGTTCATGACAGATAAGGCTGCTGGCTGGAGTGCCTGGGCTTTCCGCATACAACAATCAGTGAGGAGGGCTGGGCTCCCATGTATCCCGTTCTATCAACATCCAATTAAATGCGACGGATGCTTCTTACATCTTTCTCCAATTTTATTTTATATAATCTTTTGGATATCTATTTCTACTTTTCTCCTTGAGAATCTTGTGATTCTTCAGGTTAAAGGTTTACTATAGCGATCTTGATTCATGACCAATTAGTATGGGATGTGCTTTCTGAAAAAAATAATGAAGAATGGCTCTGAAGTTCAGCTTCAGTTGTCACTTGTCAGGCAGGCTTCACCTTCTCCTCAGGTTCAGAAGAATTACTGAATCAGAAAGCATCATGTACTCCATCTCCATCCGTCCCATGAAGAATGCAATTAGCATATGAAGCTCCCAGTTTGAACCTTGGATCCGATATCTTCGGTGACATGAATAATAGCTCTTAGGTTCATCCTCCTCCTTAACACGGATCAATGAGTTCTAGAAGAATTTGCATGGTGCATCAACATGACATCCTGGACACGCCATGCGGCATGGCGTTGCGTGCACCGGCAAGCAGGCACACGTGTGGGACGCCGACGACATGGCGAATCCGCTGCCTATCCAGCAACCAGCCAGTGCAAGTGCAACAACCGCCATCATCTCCCCCCTCCCGCATTGCATTTCGTCAGGTTTAGCATGAGCGGGGTGGAGGCAGGCTGATTAAGGAGTGATCAATGGTCGTTGAGACGGCGCAAACAGGCCATCATCTTATTAAATCCCCCACCTGATAGGGTTGGTGCAGCACATGGCACAGGCGTGTGGACCTGCACGGCCGCACTGACTGAACCAACAGTCCAACCCACACACATTCATCTGAACATACAAAGTCCTCAGACCAAGCTACTTTAAGTTCAGGTTCAGGTTCAGAATCAGGATCAATTCAGCTCACTCAACTCAACCAAAGGAGGCCCACTGTTTAGTAGTACTAATCAGTGATCATGGCGTACTTATGGCGCGAGCATGGCGGGCATGATTTGACGGCGCGCGTACGGTCGTGTTGACGATTTGGTGACCCATCCTTGTACTGAATTTAAAAGACCTGTTCCTTTGCTCCTGTTCGTCTGCGTGCACAGGTAGTCAGGTACTAGGGCAGTGTTCGGCCAGGGCTGGAATAATCAATGGAGCGGGGCATCAGTGTCTGTAGCCAACTAAACATGGATGGGATAATCAGTGTCGCTGTTTTTTAACATGGAAAATATCGTGATCAACTCTCAACTGAAGACAAACTGGAGAACTCTGAATTTTGCCCGCTTCCATCTGGAAGTTACTGAAGTAGGACAGCTATGTACACGGGCTAAAACTCCCCTAGGCCCAACAAGGCCCATGGGCTGGAATTTCCTCGCGCCCGCCGCCGCCGCCGCCCCCGCCCCCAAATCACACCCTCCCGCCGCCGGCGCTCGCCGCTGACCACCGGCCGATCAAATGCTATCAAGCTCCGTACGTGGCTCGGCTATCACCTCACGCGCGCACCACCGTCTCCTGAGTCCTGAACGCCATGAGCCGCGAGCCCCTCCTTGCCGCCGCCCTCCGCTCCGGTGAGGGTCTCACGCGGCAGCTCGCGCGGTCGGCGCTGCAGCACTCCGGATCCGCCTCCTGCTCGGCACTGGCAGAGGTAACCCCTTGTAACTTACCTTATGCGTTGATAAATTCAGAATAATTGTGAGCCCATTTGAATGCGTCCGTTCGCATTGTGGTGAAATTTGTGTGATCTGGGGGGTGGGGAATAAACACGCACACTTCGATTGCCCTACATAATGATACTCTTGTCACATTTCGACTAAATCCTGAGCCCTGGCACATGAAAAGGGACAGCTACAACACCTTACTGAGTGTTCATGGAGAAGTGGCATTGGCACACAAAATTGAAGGGCGCAGAAAAATCACACTAACAGCACTGTCAGATAACCACAGCAAACCAACCATGAAACTGGAAATCGACTCCAATGATCCAATGTGATATGTTACTATTTACTCCATTACATGCTGAAGACTGACAACTTGGATGATTGATACAGTTTAATAATTTAAATACATTGCATGTTATTTCTTAGGCATTACTGTGCTCATCTGCTCACTCGTGGAGCATACATAACTCGGATACATTTACTGAATCATGGCAGTCTATCCCTGCCGTTTTGCGGAATAGGGTGGCTTTCAGATGACACAAACGGCTTAGGTGGCATCTGTAGGTTCTGCAACCTCCCTGTTAACATGTTTACCACCTTTGCCATTGATGGCCTATTTTTGGGGTTCCACTGAATACACCACAGTGCCACAATGGCCAGCTTCTTCGCTGTTTCTCTATCTTCTTCTGCTATTCCTCTAGTAAGTGTCAAGTCTTGTCCTGTGATTACTCTGTCATAGATCCACTGTGGGAGGTAGACCTCATTTTGGTTCTCAATACTTTGGTCTGAGTTCCTCCTTTCACTCACCATCTCTAACACCAGCATACCGAAACTGTAAACGTCTGACTTGTACGATATCCCACCGAAATTTGGTGAATATATCTCTGGAGCAATGTAGCCCATTGTGCCTCTCGCTGCGGTCAAGATAACAATACTTTGCTCCCTTGCACACAGCTTTGCAAGGCCAAAGTCTGAAATCTTTGGATTCAAGTTGTAGTCTAGTAAGATATTGTGAGGCTTGATGTCAAAATGGAGGATCCTCTGGTTGCATCCTTGATGTAGATACTCCATTCCTCTGGCGATTCCTATAGCAATATCTAGCATTTTTTCAGGTACTAGGAGCTCTTGAGAAGAATTAAGGCCACACAAGAATATGTATTTCTCCAATGAATCATTCGGCATGAATTCATAAATAAGGGCCCTTCTGGTGCCTTCAGAGCAAAATCCTAGTAGGCGTACGATGTTTGCATGATGGATTCTCCCAATGGTTGCAACTTCATTGATGAATTCCTCGCTTTCTCCTACAGAGTTTTCTAGCATCTTCACTGCCACTGGCACTCCATTTGGTAGCTGGCCTCTGTAAACACTTCCAAAGCCACCTTGGCCTACTCTTTCCTTAAACCGTCTTGTTATTTTCTTAACTTCAGAAAATGAGAACCTTGTGGGTTTTGATGTTTCGTATGTCCGGAGAAACATTTCCACTTTCAAATGTACCTCTTTATTATACTTTGATTTCAGGGAAAGGTAAAGCACATCTGCCACAGCTAGACAAAGAACTATAAAGCAGGATACTGACGATGTTGCTGAAAATAAAAACAGAGAACTGGAGATCAGCACACTGTGTATAAGAGAATGTAAGTGAAGCTAGAAATAAGGATTGATATATGATGGACAATTTATTTCTTTTTCACTTTCTTTGGATAAATTTAAATATTAAGTTGCTGCAGTACCTGCAACAACTTTGACTCCTGAACCTGCAAATACAAAAGAAGAGAATAAGATCTCAGGGTAATGCTTTAGTAAACAAAAAGGAAATTTATTTCTTGAAAATAGTATGGGCGTCACTGCTAAGGAATTGTTATGTTAACATATATTGCAATTAAAATTATATATAATTCTGGCTAGTCAGAAACAGTACCTTTGTGTTTGGGCATGCAGAATGTTTGATTCCTTTGTGAGCTAAATGCACAGTAGTGGCCCGAAACTTCGCACTTTCTGCAACTGTCAGTAATGTTTGGTCCTTCGGTTCCCCACTGAATCCAACTGACTGTGATTTCAGATGAATCGAAGATTGCTTCTGCCCTTTGCCTGAATGTTGAGCAATCCCCGTATGATCTGAGGGGTATTGGTATTACACTATTTGAGATGGTTTTGCAGTCTCGCGGAAGGAGGAGCATGGATAAACCAGCATGCACCAAATATGTGAAGCTTTCTGTGTTGCGTAGGCAAGGGATTGGGCCAGCAACAAAATCAAAAGGACCACAGTTATCACAGGAGTTGATAAGTTGAGCATCACTTAGTATGAACGCCGCCCAGTATACATAAGTGAAAAAAGAATCAGAAGATTTCCATAGAAACTCCGTTGAACAGCCTACCAATCTTCCAGGATCGTAGAGGTACGATTCACAGCCATACTCAACATGAGCTGGTGGAGCTATCTCCTGGATCGGGCACGCAGAGGAGCGCTCTGCGAATGGGATGATCTTCATGGAACTATGCTTGTAATCAATTGCGGTTACCTTGGATGGGCCGAAATACGGGTGATGCAGGATGGTGTCTTGGTCAGAGCACTCCAATTTCGTGCATGTTGTGCCCCTGCCGCATGATGGCGATGATTCGTTGCTGGATTCGAGCCGGAGCGGGAACCGGATCTGCGGTCCGTCTTGGCTGCACCATGATGTTGGACAGTAGTTGAAGAAATCTCCATCATCCCATGCGGTGGCCATGTCGGTGCCATGGTTGGCAAGACTGAGCAGGAAGACTGTCGTGACAAGGACAAATTTGCTCATCTTTCTCTTGTGGGGAGAGCATAGGTGGGCACCAACGACCAAGGTACTGCAAGTCAGTTACGTGCCATGCAGGAAGAGAACCAGAACTCATCATTTTTTAGTTGAGATACTCGTTCTTGATTTCTCATCAATCACCCAGTCAAACAGCACATGGGACCAAAAAGTATCTGTACTCTCATCAATCACCCAGTCAAACAGCACATGGGACCAAAAGATATCTTTACTTACTAGTCAAAGCAAGTAAGAGACGTGGCTCAACAATAATTAAAGTCAATGGTCATGGACGGACCTGTTTTTCTATGGGAGCAGTTTCAGTATCATTATTGAAAGGCCTTTGTCAGAAATAAAGCTAGAAGATATTGGAGGGCGAAAGAATTGTACTAAGCAAGCTAGAATATTAAAAAAGGTTTGAACTATGGTACATTTTTGTATGGGAGTGTAACGCGAGATTTCAGGAAGGAAAAGAGCACAGACGCAGCAGCAGAACAAGAGCAAAAAAGGTGAACCGTCCTTGCGCCCATGGCGATGTCTGGTGCATTTCATTGCTATTCTACTCTCTTGTGTGTGCTCGCATTTCTTGCCGCAAACGTTGAGGGGAGACATCACAGCACCTGGTATGTCTGTCCTCCTTTCTCCTGTGGGGGTCTTAGAAATGTGTCTCATCCTTTCCGTCAGCAAGGTGATCCAGTTGGGTGCGGTGTTCCACCATACGAGTTGGCTTGTACTGATACCGAGGCTACAATTCAGATCGGCTTGCGGAAATACTATGTGGTTGACATCAATTATACGGCTTCTTCTTTCTGGGTGGTGGATGCCAACTTAAACATGCACAGCAGCTGCCCTTTTTCTCGCTGGGATCAATTTCCTCAAGTTTATGGCTTGATAGGGTACCAATGGGACACCATCAGTTTGGCACCTTCTGATGAAGTTACATGGGCAAGCTTTTTGAATTGCTCGCAGGCAGTATGGAACGATGGTAGGTACAAACCGGTTGCTTGCCTAAGCACGAACAACTCTTTCGTTTATGTAGCCACTTCAAAGAATCCTTTTTATGTTGGAGACCTTGGGGCCTCTTGTGGGCTTTTTGCCATGGTTCCTTTGGGTGGTGGTTGGGGCAAGACAGTGCCAGAGAACTCTAGTTTTGAAGATGTCATAAGGTTCATGAGGAATGGATTCGCCGTCCGGTTTCCGTATCCACGTGCCGTACCTAAATGGATAGAAAGCGTTATCTCCTTTGCCAAGCTATATCGGTGAGTCTGAGCTTTTGATCTTGTCCAATTGCATGGCCTTGCTCCCGCTTTAATCTCTTTTCTGTACCTTGCTTTGGTCTTGCAGCATGTTCCGTGAAGACCGGAACAATTATCATCGGATCATGTACCTCCTTTGGGTTGATTTTTATGTCTGGAACGGGATGCTTCGTCTCAGTAAAGGAATAGCACTTGCCTTGTTGCTTGTGAAGTTTATCGCTGGTATTTCAACATCATATATTCTTTAACTATAGTTTCCTGATAATCTCACATCTTCATGTTCCAGTGTCCTAACTAAACCTTTATACAAATCTGTTCACCATGCAGTATTGTGCAGGTTCGTCCTGGCGCCACTAGCAGTATTGATCTTCCTTGTCCACAAATATTTGAAAACAAGAATAACAATTGATGCAGTTGAGAAGTTTCTGCGAATGCAACAAATGATTGGTCCGACGAGGTATGCCTATACAAACATAACTGCGATCACAGGCCATTTCAGAGAGGAGCTTGGCCAAGGAGGTTATGGCTCTGTTTATAAGGGTACACTACTTCCAGGAGATGTCCATGTTGCTGTCAAAATGCTGAGCAACTCCAAATGCAATGGAGAAGAGTTCATCAGTGAGGTCTCCACAATTGGTCGGATCCACCATGTTAATGTGGTGCGCCTTGTGGGGTTCTGCTCAGAGGAAATGAGGAGGGCACTTGTCTACGAGTACATGCCCAATGGTTCTCTCGACAAGTACATCTTTTCATCAGAGAAGAGATTCTCATGGGACAAACTCAATGAAATTGCTTTGGGCATCGCCAGGGGGATCAATTACCTGCATCAGGGTTGTGACATGCAGATTCTACACTTTGATATCAAGCCACATAACATCCTTCTGGATAACAACTTTGTTCCGAAAGTTGCTGACTTTGGGCTGGCCAAACTATACCCAAGGGATAATAGTTTCGTGCCGGTGAGTGCTAAAGCGGGAACAATTGGTTATATGGCTCCAGAGAGGATATTTCGGTGCTTTGGCGCCTTATCCAGCAAATCAGATGTGTACAGCTTTGGGATGCTGCTGCTGGAGATGGCCGGAGGACGCAGGAATTCTGATAATGCAGCAAACTCAAGTCAAGTATACTACCCATCGTGGGTGTACAGCCGCTTGGCTCGACAAGTATTGGGGGAGATTAGTGAAGCTATCCATATGCATGAGTTGGAGAAGAAGCTATGCATGATTGGGCTCAGGTGCATCCAGATGAAGCCTCAGGATCGTCCAACCATGAGCGAGGTTATAGAGATGCTTGAAGCTGGCATCGATGGTCTTCAAATGCCTCCAAGGCCATTCTTCTGTGACGATGAGGACGACCATGTGGTGGATTATTCTTGTTTGTCCTCAGAACTGAAAGAAATAAACGAGGATGATGAGTGAAATACTGATATGTATCTGTGTTCTGTAAATGTGTGTATATATAAGGTAAAGTGCCAAGGTTGTAGGCTTGTAGCTTGTCATAAGCTCCGGCGATGGCTGCATTCAGTGTGTGATGAACCGATGATGTACCATATTTCCTACAAACGTTTATGGCAGAAAATGCTTCTTTTTCCCCTTTACTAAGATACATGACACAGAGTATTGTTTATTTGATGCAAAGAAATGCAGCTACCTATTGCTTTATGCTAAGGCCAAGAATGCAGTGTTTCAGAAAACATATATAACACGCAGTGACGCAGCACAGTGTCTCGAATTTACACTTGAGTAGGCAGGCTACACTGAAATGAGTACTCCTTAGGTTCTGCTCTTTTTCAGAAGATTCAGAAAACATCATTCAACACGTAAAGCTCCCGTTTCAGTATTTACATCAACACAATCTTCAGAGATGAATAAATCCTTTCATGTTTATGCTCCTCACTAACAACAGCTCAATGAGTACTAAAAAGAATTTGCATGGTGTATCAACATCACATCCTGGTCACAGGACGCATCAGGCATCACATCACCAGGTCTCGTCTTGATTTCGTACCTATCTAATTTGATAGGGCTGATGCAGCAGATGGCGTTGTTGGCGTGTGGATTGGATGTGAACTGAACGAGCACGCATATCAGAACTGAATATAAGGTGTGTTTAGTTGCAAAAAGAGGTATGGAAAGTTTGGTGAAAATATCACATCACTTTTCGTTTGTTTGTGGTAAACATTGTCCTACCATGATTCGTCTTGTCGTGTACATCAAAATCATTTAATTAGTTTTTTTATTTACCCACGTTTAGTGTTCCATGCACGAGGAGAGAGATTTGATGTGATAGGTGAATAGTGAAGTTTGGAGAGAGAATTTTGGGAAGTTTGGTGATTTGATGGGGAACTAAACACAGCCAAAGTCCTCGGACCAGACTAGATTACTCATGGTTTAGGTACATAATCATAGTTTACTTAGGGTGCAGGTATGGCAGACAGGATTTGACGGCGTACGATAATACGAATCATTTGGTGGTTTATCCTTACTATAAGCTCTGTTTGGAACGATCAATGTACTGGTGCATGCATGCAAGCCTGTAACAAGTCAGGGTCTCGCTTTATTATAGGTATTAATGGCAAGGGCAGTGTTTCATATAATGACGATAAAGACATTATTGTAGGACCTGATTCTAGACATATTTTAGTGTTTAGCTTTGATTTGGAAAGAAGTTCGTATTTATACTCTAGACAGATCCTAGAGCGCATGAGTGTCACTGGGAGTTGTATCTGATTTTACACGAGTTCCATGCTGAAAAGTCTCAGGAGAAACACCTTCATAACAGTTGTGATCTTAGTGAACTGAACTGAACAACTGAAGTATGAAAGGTAGCATAAATATGGAAGATGAAACTTTCAGAAATGATTTCCTCAATGTTGAACTCTAGTTTTATGTGTTTGAGCGTGAGCATTTATTTTATTACAACTTCAGTCTTTGACTTCGAACCCTGAGCATTCCCTCTCAGTTTTTTTTTTTGCCTTCCCCCCCTGACTCAAACGGATGAACACAACTGTCTGGGCCTGGAGGCCCATTTACGTTGGGGCTCGGCCTCAGGCTTTGCGTCTCAAACATAACTCCGATCACAACTCTGATGTTGTGGGGGTCATCTCTTCAGCTGTCAGTCTGTGTCTGTCGCCTCCTGGCCATGTTGACACCGGCCTGTGAAAGGCAAAGGCACTGGCAAGAGGCAGTGTGGCAGCAAGTGTTGACAGCAGCAGCTAGCCTCCATGCCATGCGTGCCATTTTCGTCCCAAGAAAAAAAGCCTTCTATTGGAGATCTAGTACTTGAGTGGTCATTTGGAGTACAATGTGTTGGTCATCCAGTACTTGAGTACTCTCACGAGCACATGACATGTTTGGGTGACATCGGGGGTGAACAGTACACTCACATCATCGATGCCGGGCATGGCGCCGCCGCCGCCATGGTTGTTGACTGTCGGCAAGATGCAAGCCTGGAGCACACTTCCGGACGCTGCTGTTGACTGCTTGGAAACTGAATACGATTGCAGAATCTATTAATAACAAAAAAAACAAAAGATCGTATTGCTTCTTTCAAGTTCGAAATTCGAAGTTCACTCTTGTGAAATTTCGGTGTTCCAAGAGGGCGCGAAGCCAAGTTCCAAAAACGGAGGAAAAATCCAGAGCGAGAGGTCAAATTACTCGTCGATGTCGTCTCTTCTGGAGAGTTGCAGACTACTGGAGCAGACGACAAACAAAGGCCTTTCGGCTGTACGTACGTACAAACTGGGTAGACATATAATGAACCCTTGACCCGTCACCATCACCAATATCAGCCAAGGCTGGAACTGGTGCAAACGCAGAGCTGGCATGCGTCCTCTGAAACGGAGACGCTTGATGCTGTACTTTAGCAGCAGGCCGGTCAGCAGCACTCTCCAACGTCTACAGATTGACTCCATTTTTTGTGTGTGCATAGTGCAAACGCTTGATGCCGCAGATGGTCTCCAAATTCTCATGTTTTTTACCCAGGGCCACACAAGACGATACAAGAAAATGAATAGGAGCACTGTAAGCCTACATGTATAACAGTTTACGTACATTTTAAACGAAATATGTAGTGAAGTAAGCTAATAAAGCCCTGCTCCACTTTATCGACCAGACATTATTATTGGCTGACAGTTTGATGCCTAGCTACACTTGTGCTACCATAACCATACCCTATGGACGACGCCACTACAGCAACCCAACTTTTCTTAGCTCGCAAGTTTACAGATGACATAGCTTTACCTCACAACAGAGAATGGACAGTATATTATAGCAACTAACAGAGAGCCAGCCAAAAATTACTCAATGTTTGATCCCCTGAAACGATGGGACTGAAGCATAAGATTAGCCATCTACCATTGTCCAGTATGCATGGCACTGTATCCAACCACCGGTTGCCAGGGAGGACAGCAGACTGTAGAGGCCGAGTCAATGCCCGAACCACCACCATTGCTCTGTGCTAAGGACCTGCCAGAGCTGGGTCCTTATCACCTAGCAAAGGTTTCCTTTCAGCGCGCGGTTCGTTCTTGACTCGGACTCCTCGTCGACGGCCACCCCCGTGTGGCGATGTCCATTGTAGCGGTCAGGCGGCGTCGCACTGCAGCGCCGTCTTGATCTTCTTGATGGTGCAGGAGATGAGGTTGTTGACGGTCTCTACTGATTCCACGGTAAGCTTGGCGGTCGGCTGGCTGTTGACGAGGATCTGGAAGGCGACCGTGAGCAAAGAGCCATCTGTCTTGTGCCCGGCGCCAGCACCGGGGCCGTCGGGCAGGATGGCGAACCCAGACGGCAGTAGAGCAACATAGGTGGAATCTCCACCGTTCATGACGAGCTGCATTGCCGGGATGTCCACAGGAGCGTAGACGACCATGGAACCTGATGCATCAGTGCAGGTCTCCTGGAGGATCAACATGCTGCTCTGGTTGGCACTCACGGCCTGCAGTGAGGAAGGCATAAAGCATGAGACGTTTGGCAAACCTCCAGAATGGCCCGTATCAAAATTAAATGTTGAGATAGTGGGAGGCCACTGCTACTGTGTGATTAATGAGAAATGCTAATAGTTAATGCTTGACACGCAAACATTCAAAGCATCAGCATGGGGCATGGGCCAGTGTTTTGAGGATGGTCAGATGCCTAAGATAATGTTTTCTCATGGCAAAATATATTAGCTAACACAATCCAAAGAATCATGCCAAGGCAGAAAACTGCTCAATAGATCTGGACCAGCAATTGTTTTGGATCCTAACAATTTGTACGTACGTACTAAACAGTAGTACAAAGTTGTCAACCTGACACCTTTCCAAGCAGATCTGCCCTTCCTACCCTGTCTGGTCCCAGTTTGTCCTTTTCCACTGAACTTGTGAAAAGTTAGGTGCTTCTCAGTTCTCACACTAGTAGGCTTTATCTTTTGGACAATGATCACGGCCTTTTTTTTCATCCCCCAGCAGTATCTGGTAGAAAGCTGCCAGACTTTTTCTGGTAGTTTTCTTTGTGTCGATATCGGTTTTACAATATAAAAATAACTTAATATAGATATTAATACATACTAGTTCAACAGACGGCAAAAGAGATTATTAGAAAACATTATTCTATGTGAGTTCCCATAAATTACTTATGATTCTGGCCGGTAACCAGCATAACTCTTAACTTAGGTGGTGCAATGTAATACTAAACTAGTGCCAAAGAGCATTGCATTGTTGGTATCTTTTAGTTTTGTCACATTTGAAGTGAGCTGTGGTACTGTGCCTAGACATGCTATTGGGACCAAGTAACGGAACAGAGAACAGTAGTAAGCAATAATACTCACACTAGCCCTGAGGAGGGACACCGAGTTTCCATGCTCCTGCCGCCCCTTGGCAATGTTTGCCATCTCCTGCATGGGGCCCCCGTTGCTGAGGATATCCCACTCCGCACGCAGCTGCTCGTCACGGAGGAAGTTGAACAACTTCTCTGGAGCCACGGGTACCCACACTGAAGTAGCAGCGCTCAGCACCACACCCGGTGGCTCTCCCGGCTCATCCACGCTCTTTCGTGCCATCACCCACACATCCTCCCCAATGCTGCCCGTCGCACCGTCCAGTTTGCTCCATTCACGTGCAGATGATGCGCTGACCCCAGCACAGAAGTTCTCTGTCATCCGACGTGCCAGCTTTAGCATGCTTCGCTTGCCCTCTTGCGTTATAACTGCATTGAAATGATATTTGGGCCGTTATTATCATATCTCATCAGTCATGGATTCTCCAAAAGTTAAAGCTAGCACTTAATTATATGCTGACCCATACTACATTTTTTACTATATGGTTAAAAATACTCAGTACCCCTTGGTTGCCTTGTTCTGGCAGCAACAGAAATCATTCATGCATGAGCAATGCAGTTTTCTATTGATTCAAAAGAAAATGCAGTTTTCTACAATATATGAGCAGTGCGACTATTGAACAAGCAAATGTTACTCTATATGCTCACACAGTCCTTTACAGGGTGTGCATGGAAAATGGCAAAAAAAGGCTCAGGCTTTTCTGTACCTGAGGAGTCATTTGCTGAAACTGTATCAGGAGACATGAGTATGGCCAAGCATTCACACTGACGCTGCAGCATGGCAAGCCACCGCCTGGCTCCAAACGCGAGCCCGGACCGGAGAAGTGGTCTATAGAGCTGGTGTACTGATGCCTCATCGTATTCCGTATGCTCGACCCATGTGACCTACAGGGTAAATGCATCCGTTAGTCCATAAATGCACGCCCACATGCAATTGTCCACAAGGGGGGCTCTGCAGAGCAATACAACACTTATCTGGCTTCACAGTAGAAAGAGCAGTCCTCTTTGTACCTTGTGAAAAAAATTATTGTGGGCCAAGGGTAAAAACTTTAGGGAAAAACGGGGTCTGTTTGCCCGTTAAACAGTCTCGAGATGTGAAACCACATGAATCAAATAATAACATCATGTATGGTACGTCGATCTAGGTAAGAGCATATCACAAAATGATAATATAAATCGAGATTTCTTTGCACGTGGATTGGATATGAAATTAGCATAAACCTGACAAGCCTTTGTAAAGTTAACTCTGTGCCTTATGACGTGATGCCCCAACTCCCAGCTTTCAAATGACAATACAAACTAGTCCAAGCGATCTCACGTTGAACTCTTCAAATAACCCGTAAGTTCATACTGGCATGCATCATAGGAAAGATGTAATTGAGATGCCAAAAGAACAATTTATTTATTTTTTTTCCAAATTTTTTGGATTTGCTAATATAACTTCTTCATACACCTCGATCCAAAATCACAAAACCACTTTTGTTCAGCACATTTTCTTTCTAAAAATACCTTCACTGTTCAACATGAAATTTTATAGCATATCTTTAATTTCTTCATCAATGGTCCAGATCAAGATCATGTCAAGACTTGTGCAAACCTCGAGGACCCGAATATTGACATCTTTTAACACCGATACATGAGCTAGTGGTCCAAATTTCAACATACAGGCAGGGACAGACTGATTAAATTGCGAACAAGAAGTTACCCAAGGTGCTCCAACCGAGGGGTGGAAGCATCTAATCCCCTAAAATAGCCTGTGCTGTGACTAAACAATCACAGGGAAACATGCTTGGGGAATAGTGTTGGATCCAGGAAACATTTGATTATTCCTAAACAACTTGTTTGGCCTCCCCCTCGTTGACCAAGCAGTATATTTATTTGGGTTGTGGGCTCATGACCCTAATTAAACTACTAGGCCTTGACTTGTGAACACTATGATGCATGGGCATCACCAAATCATGCCATTAAATTAATGCAGCGCTAAAAAAGAAACGTCGTACGTAGTCCCAAGCTCTGAGAGTGAGACGGGTGTGGAGGTAGCGGAGAAGAAGTGGAACTCATGGTTAGTTTCTAAGCTAAAGGGTAAGCTCTGACCAGTAACATGATGTAAAGTTCAGAAACTTTACTGAGTAACAATCACGTTAGCTTGATTAGTCCAACACTTCTAGGTATGGTGGTCCAAAGAGTCCCCATCTCGATATGCGAACGCTACAGACAGAAAAGAAGTAAATGTCTTTTGGTTGCTAGTACCTTGCAGTAGCCATTGGGAGTGTCTTGCATCACACAGCCAGAAGGTAACCTCCTGCACCTTGCATTTCCAGCGTTGGATGCTGTTGCAGAGTTCTGATCTCTCATCAATCCATCAATAGACACATCCACTACTGCCCATGCACCCTCAGCCAGCTGCTTGCAAAACCTGAGAAATGTGACCTCCCTGATGGGAACTAAAGGTGAGAGCACCTGTAGCTCAGCCTTCATCTGTTGCACAAAAGCAAATCCAAGTTAGCTATTTCGAATTTAGAAGAGAGTCAAAGACACGTACTCATGGTCACTGTAATACATGTGATCAGGCCTGGGAACTGTTAGGCACTCACCAGCAGCAGCGCACCATTTCTACTTCCTGCAATGCCGGATGTCACCTCCTCTAGGACTGTGGCCTTGGCAATCATGCACGAGAACATGTCAGACCACCGCAGCTGCAGCATGGATGGAGGAGCAATAGCATGCAACATCAGCACAAGTCATCATGATTCGAAAGAACAATAGTATGAATGGAAATGACAAACATGAGCACCGACCTCATCCATAAGGGTCTCTACAAGGGCGATGCTATCGTCGATGATGACAAGGCCAGACTCCCTAGAGGCCTCGGACACATAGCCCATAGGCTTCATGCCGATGCACGGCAGGAAGGAGTGGGCATACTCCTCAAAGTTAAGCACCTCATTTTTGGGAGAACCATTATTGAGGCTTGGAAGCCACAAAGGCTCGTCAATCTGTGCCAGCTTGATTAGCTCATCCATGGCGCTGATCGCAAGCTCCAGCAACATAGACCTATCAATGCCCACCATAGCCGGCGGAGCAGATCCGGTTGCCCGTGCCGGTGTGATGACCGTGCCCAGCGGGCTAGACACGCCCCCAGCAAAGTCGCCCATGGAGCCATGCATGGCAGCGGAGGGCATAGACCCTAGGCCACGGAAGCCGCCGCCGGCCAGCTCCAGCGAGGAGCTCGGCATGGGCAGGGAGGACATGTGCGGCTGCAGCATGGGGCCCGAGAGCATGGACATGGGCTTGCCGAGGAACTTGGTGGCGAGGGCGTAAACGCGGCTGAGCTCGTCCTTGAGGCGCGCGTTCTCGATGCAGAGGTGCTGCTCCTCGAGGGACACCTCCCCGAGCATGGCGGGGCTCCCGCAGCTGCCGCACATCGGGCTGCGCATCGCCTCCCGGATCGTCATGTTCTCCGCGCGCAGCTTGTCGTTCTCCTGCTTGAGCAGCGCGTTCTCGTGCCGCTCCAGCTGCGTCTGGGCAAGCGGAATCATTCCACGGGAATGGAGACCAACCATGTCAGGAAGCGGATCGAGCAACGGGCTGAAATCATTGCATGGCATGGCAGTAATAAAAAGGAGAAGGAAAAAATGGGGACGATGAGAAGGAAATACCTTCATCTGCGTGCGGCGGTTCTGGAACCAGAACTTGACCTGGCGCGGGTCGAGGCCGAGGCGCCTGCTGAGCTCGCCGCGCTGCTTCTCGTCCGGGTGAGGGCACTCCTTGAATAGCCTACGCAAGGCACCACGGGAGGGAATCCATGCATTAGATGACAAGAAGAAGAGAAAAAGGCTGCTGGAGCAGGCAGGAGGAGAGATGACGCGAATGGCATGGGGGTGTGGGGGGGTCTTTCTTACGCCTCGAGCTCCTGGATCTGCTGCGGCGTGTGGCGGTGGTAGCGCTTCTTGCGCTTGCGCGGGTTGCCCGGCTCGGCGTCGTCCTCGTCCTCGCCGCCGCCGGACATGGCGTCGAGGTGGTCGCTCCCGGAGCGGCTGTCGTTCTCGGCGTCCGCCGCCGCGTCCCTCGCCACCCCGCCGTGGAACGCCCGCCCGCCGCCGCCGCCGGCGTTGTTGTCCTGCGAGACGAGAGATAACATCATCAACGGCGCATTTCATCTCAGACAAAAAAAACACGGAGCAAAATCACGTACTCGCAGCGCGTCGCGAGTACTCGAACAACGCACGCGCGCGTCGAACGGGGCAGGGAAGAAGGGGGTAGTCGACGTACCAGGCCGAGGGAGAGGCCCGGGGAGGAGGCGAACCCGGCGGAGAAGGGGAACTGCATCCCGCCGCCCGCCCCGCCGTCGAACAGGCCCCCGAAGCTCATGCCGCCGCCAGACACCGGCGCGTCCCGAAAGGGCTAGGACGGGATCCGCGCACCGAATCCTACCAGCGCATCACCGCCCCGTGCGCGTGAGATCGAGCTCCGCTCCTGTTCGTCGAAAAGCCCCAAACCCTCCCTCCACGGCGCGGACGAGTCAGTCAGTCGAGCAGGGAGAGGGAGAGGGAGAGACGAGAGAGCGCTAGGCGTCTAGGCTTAGGGATAGCGAGCGAGCAGCTAGCGCAGTCAAAGGCACCGGGCCGCCTGTTTTGTTGCCTTGCCGTCCTCGCGTGGTGTATGGATGGGTGCGAGGAGGGGAGAGGCACGGGTGAGGGAGGGTGCGGGGCCGTGTGATCTGGATCCGACGGGGGTGGGGGTTTGGTTGGTGGCCGGGTTCAATGCCGTGGGGCAAGCAGACGCGCCAGGCCGTTGGCGAATGAATGCGGCGACCTGGGATCCGATCCGACGGCCCCTGATCCCACCACACGAATATTGAGGCGCTTCAATGGCTGGCTGGCCGCTGGCGTTTGGCTGGGGTGCGGCGGCGCCCGCTCGGGTCGGGTCCGCGCGACCAGCTGGGCTAATTAAATGGCCTCCCCTCCTCTCGTGCCGCGCCCGTTTCCGGAGAGGTAGGTATTAAATGGCGATCGGGCTGGCCGTCGTCTGTGGTGGTGGTGGAGGGGGGTGATGGGGAGGTGCACTCGCGAACCACGAGTCAGTCTGCTACTCCCTCCGTATCGAAATATTTGTCGCCGTTGACTTTTTTCTACAACTTTGACCATTCGTCTTATTCAAAATATTATGCAAGTACCATCCATTTTGTTTGCCACATGCTTTACTATTGTAGCTATTTTAAGCTTGACTTACCCTTTTACATATTTGTGATAATTTTTTGAATAAGACGAATGGTCAAAGTTGTAAGAAAAAGTCAACGGCGACAAATATTTCGATACGGAGGTAGTACTACTATACCCCGGCTAGCGCCTGCGCTTATCAGGTCTCGGGGCGGAGATCGAACGAGCACCACATGGTCACTCTCACAGTCTCACGTCGTAGTATGAGTGTAACCCTCTAGGCTCGCTCACACCGCGTCGGAGACGGCAGGCCAGGGGATTAGTTTTGTTTTTGGAACTAACACAGGATTAGTACAGATCTGAATTCTCTATCTATCTAGCTCGATTGTGTTTGTATGGGAATAGTACAGTAGTTGTTTGTAGCAAAAGGCCAAATCATTCTACTCCCTTTGATCATAGAAATAGTTAGGTGAAGTCAAACTTTTTATAAATTATGATTGTCAATAGTTAAAAAACTGAATAGTTTTGTAACATACTCATATCATGAAAAGGCAATATCATGATATGTACAACTTCTCTGTTTAAAAGTATTCTTATAGAAAATTATGGTTAAAGTTGTTCCGTGGAACATGTTAATGTAGCAAATTGCTTATACTTGCAATCAAAATGGATATTACGGATGCACGGAATATTTGTGTGACATGAAGATGATTTTCATAGTAAAACTTGCACAATAATCATCCGTTGATCTAGACGTATGATAACGCAAATTATTTTAAGGCGTGTGATTTTTTGCAATTGATTTTAGCTATCAATTAATTTTAGCATTTTGAATATTTTTCTTCTAAATAAATGTCTTCTATCCATCACTGAAGTCAATTGAACTCCAGTCTTAACAGTGCAATAAAACTCCACATTAAGACTGACCTTAGGTACATACATGCATTCAGTGTAGGTATCAACATCGACTTTGTTATCAAATTGTATATTTAATGAGAGTAATAAATTTAGTTGTTGGTTGATGGCTTCGCATGACCTTGATCTCCTGAGGAATGTAATGTGTTTAATTGGAGGGACATCCTAGGATGGGAGGGTGTTCATAATATTTAAATTATACACACAACTTAATTGTAGATGTGGAGTCCATGATGTTGCGTTGAACAATTTTTCTCATACATGTAAAGCAAAACTGAAATATTATATATTGTAACAGTATGACAAAGGTGCAGCTGAATTCCAATCTCCATCTTGCTACCACCTTGCTCTCTTTCTCTGTAGTCCTTTTTTCTAGATAATCGAAAAAAGTTTTAGTTTCATCCTCCTCATAGATGAGAAACCGTTTCATTTATCACACACTGTAGCCGATGCTACATATTCTCAAGCAAAAATATTAAACGACATTAAAGCCAACATTAAAAACCAAACTGTAAATTGAAAGGCCATATATGTGATGCAAAGAAACAAAGACAATGTTTTCAATGTTTGACATGCCTGAATTAGCATATCTCGATTATGTTCACTACGACAACGCCCACTATCAAAGCCAATATATATTTCCCTCAATGTAATCTAAAAAAAGTTTTTGGTTAATATTTATAAAAACCAACATCGATCCTTGTTAGCCACATTGCCTAGCATATAACGGTAGCCCCTATCAGTAAGTGTGGATTTCGTTTACAAACCCCTTTTGAACAAACATTTTAAAAAAGTTACTAGTCTTTGTATGCAAGTTTACACCTCGAAAATGATGTGAATAGCATGCCATAAGTTGGCATAGTCATTTAAAAAAGTGATGGTTTATGGTTTCACAAAATTATAAAACTACAATATTTGCTTCTATTCTAATTTCTCTTAGCTAGATTATCATTTGCAAGAACTTCACCCTTTTAAAATACCACGAAAAGATCTTGTTTTGATCCTTAGATGTACTAATATAGTATGCCAAATTTTCTATGTGATTCTAATGCCGCTATTGATGAGATGTTTGTTCATTGAACATACAGTGAAGGAACTATTTATGTAACGGTCCAGATAAAAGGAGTCCCTACCATCTTGTGGATCAATGTTTAGTTTAGCTATCAGGCTGTGAAGCTCTGGTAACTTATTGTTGTTTCCACAAATGCTCTTCTAAAAGGAATATTTAGTGGCACTCTGCTAATAAGGACCTCAACTACGCCGGTTGAGCTTCTCTTTCGAACAAAATTATACAAGTTTAGGTATTTGCATTTTTAGTGCCTGATTACTCAACCATATATCTTCCCAAAACCTAATCTGTATGCCCTAATTCAATTTAAACTGTTGTAATCCTAGGAATTGATCCTTCACTCCCGTTAAACATCCAAAAGTTCTATCAAAGGTTTGAGAACGTAATAGTTCAATTTCCTGACTCTAATAGTCCAACTCTGCAGTGGGTTTAAAATGGATTAATCTTCTTATATTCTATGTTTGCATTTACACCAATTAATGTGCATACCGAATAGGGGGGTCGAAAATGAAATGAGATGAAATGTACGAGTAGCCGTGTGCATATAAGGACGTGTTTAGATGCAAAATAGGGGGTGGTGATTTGGGGGTTCGGGGTCACTCTGTAATCATTGCGACACTGTAGCATTTTATTTGTATTTTGTTCAAAAATTGATTAATTAGGCTCAAAATGTTTGTCTGGCAGAGTACGACAAAACTATGCAATTAGTTTTTGATTTCGTCAATATTTAATACTCCATGCATGTGCCGATATTTTGATGTGAAGGGAATCTTCTTTTTACATAGTGAACTTTGGGTTGAAATTTGGGAACTAAACAAGGCCTAAGTCCGTTTTGGTACTTTAGTAGTTCCATCTTTCTGGGAGAAATCATCGTCATCATCGTACAAAACTTAGTTTTGGCACCTCACTAAGAACTTCTCTAGACTCTTAGCTAATCCACGTCAGCTCCGGCCCCCCCCACTCGATCCCACGGCCGATCGCGCGAGTGCGTCACAGACCCGCCGTCCACGACGCCTCCAATCACGCCGCCGCCCTCTCGCCTCCACACTACCTCCCTTCCACGCCTCCGCCCCCTCGCCTCTTGCTGCCGCCTCCTCCCCTTCCCACCACCGCCTCCATCCCCATAAAGTTGCCCCCAGGTCCACTAGGAAGGAGAGGAGGGCGAGCGCGGCGCGCCCTCGCCGGCAGCCACGCAGGACCGCGCGGCCGGCCAGCTGCAACGGCACAGCCTGAGGCCTCGCGGCGACGCCTCCTATCCATTTTTGTCAGAGATTGGGGCCGTCATCGCCGAATCCACATGCGGAAGCATCCAATGGGGCTTTCTGTCACGCGCAGCGGCCGCGATATGGGGGTTGCGCCGCCGGCTCCTCCTCAGTCTACGCTTGCTCCCCGTCGCGTTGCACGCCGGGGCCGCGCAGCCGTCGGCGCAAGTCAGGGTCCCCGAAGTCTCGGAGGTGAGCAACAACTCCTTCCTCCGTTTGTAATACCTCAAGATAAATCAATCACATCAGGCATTACTAAAGATGAACTGTACTCGATGGAAGACAGATAATGATGCTTCTCTGTGCTTGCAGGACAGCACGGCCTCGACCTACCAGGACTGGAGGCCCTGCCGCTCGCCGGCTGCTTCCCCGCGCGGCGTCGGCTTCCGTGGCCTGTGCTGCCCTGCCTTGCGCCATGCTGACCGGCTATCCGTGGTGGGTGGGATCCCGCGGTGAGTGAGCTGAGGAAGAGATATTCAGAGGCAGAGCAGAGAGAGAGCGGAAGAGGGATTGAGATAAGAGAAGGGGAGCGAATAAGAAGATGATACGTGGATTGCAATGGGTACAATAGAGTCCATCCGTAAGTGAAGTTATGTACAATTTTGTCCATTTGCAATGGATAAAATAGTGCTACAACATCATCTTCATACTTTCACTCGGTTACATTTCTATTTAATCCATTAAGCATTGTATCGTCCTTAGTTATCTATCAAGTAAAATATAATTTACTTCATGTAAAGAAGTTTCAAATCTTTACTCTTTCCAAGTGCATCAAATAATTGTTAAATATTTCTCATAATTTCTCTTGTTTCAAGTGCATCAAATAACCATAGAAAATCTTTACACTTTCCCAAGTACATCAAATAATTGTTAAAAATTTCTCAAAATTTATCTTTCTTTCAAGTGCATCAAATAATCATAGAAAATTAAGCAACGTATCCCGCGGCAACGCGCGGGGAATTCACCTAGTAAATAATGATTTGTACGGAAAAATTTCCCAGCAGCTGAACTGACACAATCCTAGTCCTAGGCTGACTATATACCCAGCTGGAACTGTTTAAAGATGTTGAATTTTCATAGCTGAAACTGGAAAAGCAACTGAGCTCTCCCCATCAAATGTGTACAGGGATGCTGGTTTGCGTCACACAGGTCCAATTGCGAGAAAAAAAGGACACGATTCAACAGGAGAGCGACCTTTGTTTTGGCAGGTATGGGTCGTGATGTGAACCACTGCAATGCAACGAGGCAAGCTTCCGACTCACTGATCGATGAACTTTTGACGATCATTGAGAAATGGGAACGGGAGACTATCGAACTAGAGAGTTAGACATCGATAACGATAACGAGTCCTTGGACTGACGTGATAAAAGGTGTGCAACGATTTTAACTGTCAACTTCCGTGTAAACTGATTCTGTTGATCTAGATTGCATCCGTTTACTTTCGAACTGTCGAATCCATCGCATTTTACTCTTCCGGTGTGAACTGCGTCTCCGAAAAGGCCTGACAAACGTTTACTTCAGTTTTCAGCTATGGATGAGCACGAGTGCACGTCTGCACGACCAAAGCACTCTCCGATAGTCTTCAGCGGGCCTGAATGCTCCAAATTACGGCCCGTTGAATAGCAAGGGCCCAACAAAGAAAGATGGGCCACAATCTTGACCACCCAACATAGCCCGGAGCCCCGGACGGACGGACTACCAGTGGACTCCCTTGAAGGCCTTGCGAAACTTTCTTTTACGTCGAACAGCCCATGAAGGCCTAACCAATCTTGCTCCCATCAACTCGCCCTCGATTTCTTTCCATCCCGAAAGCCAGACAGCCCATGAGTAGAAACCCACTTCCGACAGCCCACAAGGTGTGCGTGAGCAAGGAGGCTGCAACGGATAGCCCACAGCCCAGTAGTTTTTCTTTTTTTCCGCGTTATATTATTTTTCGTTTTGTTTTGTTCTAATGTAGATCCCATTTTATTGAGTTTATAGCATGCTGATTTGGAATCGAAAATGGGCTCATATTTTGAGGGAAAATGTATTAATAATTTTTTTGAGGGTAATGTATTAAACATTTTGGGATTAATGATCTAAAATAACTAGGTGATACCCCGCGCGTTGCTGCGGGAATTTATAAGCAATACTTTAAGATGAACTTTGAAAGTAGAAAATTAAGATGATTGGAAGACAACATTATTTAAAAATGACATCATACAAAACTTAGTTAAAGTTAGAGCAAAGGATGTTACTTAATTGATGACATTTCTTGATCACAAAACTAATGTTTGAACTTTGAAAGTAGAAAATTAAAATGATTGGAAGACAACATTATTTAAAAATGACATCATACAAAACTTAGCTAAAGTTAGAGCAGAGGATGTTACCTAATTGACGACATTTCTTGATCACGAAACTAATGTTCTGTTAAGGCGACAAAGAGTGATATATAGAGAAGAGATATAGCTTGGTAAAAAGGGATCAACCATAAGTAGGATAAATCAATTAATATAAGCCTGCAAAATTCAGAATGTCTTATGCAATAGGTAAGCATACAATGAATGACCAATTCAGAAAATAGTGACATACACATATCCCATGATGTCGATCACATACCTTGTTGAAGCATACTACTCATCCGGTTGGATCCTTGAATATTGATAGCCCCACTTCCAGAGTTGCCACTTAAATTCATGCGAGATGCTATACGAGGCATAGACAGTAGTCCTGCATAGCTTATGCTTCTCCCAATATTGCTCCCACCCACAATATTTCCAGAATTTGCTATTCGTGGGCCTAAATTCCCCAAAACTGGGGAAGCTGCCAACCCAGGAGCAGAATTGCGGCTACCCACATTAGCCAAGTTTAAGGATAAACCTTGTATCGAGCCACCAATAGCATTCATGCTACTACTAAATCCAGGATTTCCCCCAACATTCATACCTCCTCTATTGCTGATCCCAGAATGCCCATGAGGAATCTACAAATGGGCAAACAAAATGAGAACGAAAGCAACAAAGATCCCACTTTGAACATGAACATGCTTTGGATGCTGGGGAATAAACCTGAGACATGGAAGCGCTGCCTGGTCCGCCGACGCTGCTGTCGCGTGCCGTCTGCGGCTGCCGCCAAGCGCGCCCGTCCGCGGCCGCCTGGAGGTGAGGAAGAAGGCGAGCACGGACGCACGCGCACCCGTCCGCGACCGCCGCGGCGGGAAGGGTCGCCGGTGTGGGATGGAGGGGAAGGGGCCGGTGGTGGAGGGGAGGAGAACATGCAGCTGGCAGAGTGGCCGCCGCTGCCGTCCCACACGGTGTCGGAGCAGCTATCACCGCGCCCCCGGAGCCGGAGAGGGAGGGGCGGTGTGGATGGAGGGGAGGGAGGCGGCGCGGCGCGGCGGCTGGGAAGCGGGCGGCACGCGCGAGCTCTCCGGCCGCCTCGGCCTCGGTCCGCCCGGCGGCGCAGCGCTTGTGAGGGAGGCGGGAGCGGCGGCGCGGAGAGGGAGGCGCGTGTGCGGAGGGAGAGGAGCTGGCGGGGCGGCACGGGGAAGGGGATGCGGCGGGGAGAGAAGGGAGGGAGGGAGAGAAAGAGAGGAGGGGAGGGAAGGGGGAAGAGAGGGGGAATGGGCGGCGACTGGATGTAGTGGGGAGGGGAAGGGGCGACGACGGGAAAGCGAGGGGTCTGCGGTGGGCAAGCGGCGGCGACCTTGCGACGGAACGCGAGGGGGCGGCGGTGGGTGGATGGGAAATGACGTAAGCAGAGCTGATGTGGCATAGCTGAGAGTCCAAAAAAATTCTTAGTGGGGAGCCAAAACTAAGTTTTGTATGATTAATCACTCGTCGGCTCCACCCCTCCATTCAAATGGTACAACATGTCGTACATATGACTAATTGGCGTATTGGCCGCCTCATTTCAGATATTTCTATTATAGCACTAAACTAAAACAATAAAAGATAAATAATCTAAAATATTGCAAAACATGGATGGAATTCTTGGCTAAAATTTTCAGCCGATACAATCTAGACATCGAGCAAGAGAACCCTCGAGGTTGAGAGGAAAAAAATAAAAAAGGCCGAACGCGGCTAACAGGACACGACATAACATGCGTAACTCTGGAAGCAGTATTTTGGTGAAGGGTCTTTTAAAAGGGATCAAAATCCTAGACAGCCGGCATCACAACTGGTACCCATATACCATATTGTGTGTTTTCTGATTTCTAGTTAGGATTTTCTTTTCAGTTAGAAAAAAGATCTTTTGTCTTGGAACCTTTTGGCATAAGTTTTTCTTATTCAGAATTATATTGAATAGTGGCTTTGGTCTAATGAGAAATCATTTTAATCTCAGACTAATATCCTTAGAATTTAAATAAATTCATATGTGCCCTTATCTTTGATGTGCAGGTTTTCGGTATCATACTGAGTAGATGTTTAGTTGATTTGTGATGCTTTGCTGGTATATTTTTCTTTTGTTATGGGTCGTGTGCCATCGTCTGTGGTTAGTGAGCTTGTAACTCCACGTTTCTAAAACTCTCCTAAGGTTATATTGTTGTAATTATCATTCTTCTTAATACAACAAGTTTTCATGTGTCTTGCATTATTCATCGATGTTTTGGCAGAATCAACTAGTAGAAACAATAATGTTTTTTTATCGATTAGGAATGGGCATTTGTAACCAAAACTAATCCGAGTGGTGTATAATACGATTTTTACAATTTTCTCTTTTGAAGTTTTTTTTCCTTGAACACTCATAAAATGGCACCGAACTTTTAAGATGATAGGGCAATGCTAGGGCAACCTATGGATCTCCTTTTCGGTTCCGCTGATCTTGGAACCTTGGGATCAAAATCCAACCCAAACATTTTCTTTGCATAAGCCCTTGTTTAGATGCTGAAATTGGGAGCCAAAATTTGGTCTGTTGGAGTGTGTGCGCTACTGTAGCATTTCGTTTGTATGTGTGAAAAATTGTCCAAAAATTGATTAATTAGGCTCAAAATGTTCGTCTCGTAGAGTACAACAAAACTGTGTAATTAGTTTTTGATTTTATCTACATTTAGTACTACATGCATGCTATGACATTTTGATGTGATGAGAATCTTCTTTTTGCATAGTGAACTTTGGGGTTGAAATTTGGATATAAACAAGGCCTAAGCATAGTTGTTTCCCCACACAAACCCAACTGGTGTTGGTGCCCAAGTGCGCTCGCGTTCGTCAGCCGAGCCGAGCAGACGAGACTTTGGGGACGGAATCGACCGCCACATTTTTCGGCCAGCCGCGCTCCTCCCGAACCCCCCAATTCGAAAATCCCCTCCCCCCCACCTGCCGCGCCGGCCGCCGCGCGCCCGTGCACCGCCAGTGGCCAGATGAGGAGATCCCCACGGCTGAGGTCCCCTCCTCCTCGCGCGCCCCCTCCCGCGCCCGCCCCGCCGCCGCCGCCGCCCATGGTCGCGCCCGCCGCCGGCGACGAGCAGGAGCAGGAGCCGGAGCCGGAGCAGGAGCAGGAGGAGTTCGTCATCTGCAACGACGACGGCTTCGTCTACAAGGTCCCCAGCGGGCTCTACACCGACGCCGCGCCCTCCTCCACCCAGTCGTCGTCGGCGGCGGGCCCCGACCCCGTGGCGGCCGGCCTGCGCCGCCGCCGCCGCGCGCTCCTCCGCCTCCGGGACAAGCGCCTCCGCCAGCTCTCCCGCTGGGAGGCCCTCGCCTCCGAGCTCCTCGCCCCGCTCCCCGCTCCCCTGCCACCGGCTTCCGAAGCTCCTCCTGCCTCTCCTCCTCCCGTCGCCGCCTCGGCTTCCGTCCTCGACGACCTCCTCGCCCAGGTGACCTACCAGCATTCACCTCGCTGCCCGCCTGGCTTGCTCGGCCTTCTCCACTTTCCCCTTCCCTACTTCGGATCAGTGACCTTGCTCTATTACGGGTGTCTGTGCAGGCAGGTTTGCAGGCCGAGCTGCTCAAGAGGGCCTCGCAGCTGTGCGACGAGGTCAACGCGCTCTGCGACGCGCACGAGGCGGCCATGGTGGATGGCATCGCCACGCTGCCGGTATGGGGCGACCCACGGGAGCTTATGGCTTCACTGCAGAGTCCAGACCGGCAGACTGACCCCGGTACCAGTTAGGCACTTCATAGCCCTATAAGTTGTTTTGGTATTTGTCTAGATAGTTTGTGTTGGTTACCTTGGATGATGCTCACAGCGCGTGTTCTACGATGGTAGATATTTCTGCTGATGCTCCCCCCTGAATTGGGGAATTGACCTTGTATAACTAGCTTAGGTATATTCAATTGGAATATGTTAAGCTAATTTTAGTATGCTATCACAAGTATTTGAAACATAGCGATGCCTGGAAGTATTTTGGTGGTTGTTTCCTCATGTAGTTCTTTCTTTCTGAACAAGATTAGTAAACATTGAAATGTAGAATTCAGCACATATCAGCATAATTGGGTCGATTTGTCATGCTGCACTTTCGCAATTTGATATCACTGCTTAGATGGCACATAATGATACTACTAGAAAAAGATTGAATTTCACTATTTTACAACTGAATAGACTGAGAAAGTTTCACCTTTTCCATTTCCAAGATAGTCTGGGAAAAATTTAGGTTTTCCATTTCCACAATATTTTCCTTTTGGTTTCTGGTACCACTGTATCTGGATATTAAGGTAGGGTACTGCCATCTCAGTTGTGTCTATGATCTTTTTGCTTACCTGCTCCTCGGTTGTAAGGGAGAGGAACTGAATTCCCCGAAGGCCTGGAATAATGAGTTGTGACTTGAATTGATGAAGTTCTGAAATTGGAAAATTCATTTATGTACCTCTGAAAAATCAACCTGCAAGGATTTGCAACTGAAAGGTGCTGACTCATTTAACTAGCACCAAAATCCCATATGAGAAATACCTTTCTTGTCTCCCATTTTGGCATTGGAGGCAAAGGTGAAACGTTGGAAAATAGGCATACTATTGCTGGGCAAGCTATGAAGAGCTATATTTCTGGTATGTTGGTAGATGCAAGCACACAGTTAATCTTGCCACTCATCAAGAGCTTCTAACTTTTCTGAGTGCTTCAAAGCATATGAAGTTTGTGAGGACTATTGATAGGTGTGAGCATGTGTATCAAATTGAGAAACAACTGATGAATGAGGAAAATGAGCTGCAAGTTCGAGTTGGTTTAATTGGTAAATAGGAACCATGACAGATATGCAGCAGATGATTGGTCCTGTGATCTTTCTGGCCTGAGGAACTACAGTTTGTGGATACACCATTTGGCCCCTCGAGCATATGTGAATTATGATGAAGAAGAGCAGCATCACCAAAGGGAAAGGCAGGATGATGATGTTGTAGACCTTGAGGTGCTAAGCTATCGTGCTTGATTCTGTAGATCTATATGCTCATCTCACCATATTTGAGCGGGACATCCCAGAAATAGAGAAGGGCTCCATGTTTGCTGATATTTCATGCTATCCATCAGGCAATGTGCTGCCAAAACAGATTTTGCGTCCAAAATATTGCATAGTGACAGGTTGGTGCATGTCAAAATCTGTGGATGCGGAATATAATTGGAAAATTTGTGCAAAGAAACTATGTGGTGGCAACACATTCATGGTGAACATAGGCTTTATTTTTTGGCCCATTATGCAATATTCACCTAGTCTTATTGTCATACCTGTAGTATTTTTGGATTTTGACAAATTCATCTTGTTCTGTATTTAGGTGGCTTGGATGAAGGGAACAGAGGCTTCCAAAGTTTGGATAGCCAACAGGGCGAAAGAGCTATTGGAGTGGCCTCAGCAGCAGTTGAAAGGGTAATCAGTGGTGATAAACGGATACAAAGCGAAGTAGGCGATGAGCTTCCTCGACCTGTTCTCATTGAAAACAGGTAATTTGAAATTTATTTCGGATAAGTATTTGGTCATTTAATGCAACGTTTGATCCAATTGCTTGTATCTTTTCCCCCATATGTTACATTCATCGCTGAAATGCAGGAAGAGGAAAGAGGCACTCATTCCTTCAAGCTCCAATAGTGTTGCAACAGTAGACCCACTGAAATCAAAGAGGTATGAAAATAATCGTTTCCAAATCCTTTTCATTTCTCCCTTGTACGATCACACTGCAAAATGCATTCAACGAGGCCTTTTTTCTGGCAGGCAGAAGGCATCAGGTAGTAAATCTACCACCCAAGGCACTCCTGGTTCGACAACCAGAAGGAAGGCTGCTAACACTCAAAGAGCTCCAGACACATCTCGTAGCCCAGGGCCTACAACCAGGAGAAGGGCAGCGGCACAGATTGTATCACCATGCTCATCATGAGCTCTTATATATGTTTGTTGTAAACCAGTGCGTGGTTTCTCAGCTTGACGTGTGGTGTAAATGTGCCCTGAGCTAGTGAGGTGTCCTTTTATGTTATGTAAACTTATTGGGCTGTTAGGTTATCTCTTTAGCTGTCAATTGTTATTGTGTATTTATTTGTGAAGTTGCAGTCCAAAATGCAATTCACTGTAATCACATATTGCTGACAATGCTGCTGACACAAGTGCTTGACTTCCAGTCCATTTGGAACTACTGAAATGTAAGTGGCTGTCAGTTTTCCGAGTTGCAGTACATGAGCATGGAATCCACTGTTCGGATTGGAAGCAAGATGTGCTGCTTTGTTATTCAACTCCAACCTGTTTGTTTGAGCACCTTTCGCAGGAAAAGGCCTGGTACCAAATGTGCAAACCTGAAACTGGGATCACAGCGTTACTGTTTGCACAATAATTAATCTGCTGTAACAGAACCAGCAAAAATACGAAGAATGGAACTCTCCTCACAGATTTGAGGGAAGTTCAGTCCCCCCCCTTCGAAGCTGAACATTTCCCACCCTGAAGTCTGAACTCCGAATGCACATGGGCCGAACCGGGCCCATGGGCCATGGGCATGGCATCTCACCGCCACCACCTGGCGACCTCACGCCACGACGCCGGCGCCGGCGCCGGCGCACCCCCGACCCCGGTGCTGAGCGCATCCCATTCGTCTCATCCCGTCCAACCGCGCTACGGCGTGCCGAGCGGTGAACTGCGCCACCGCTTGTGGTGAAGCTTGGTGGCCCATGAGGAAGTGCCATGTTTTCCTTCAGGCACACCAGCACACCACCGCCCCCGAACGCCGGGACGCCTCCGCCCCTCCTTGCCGCCGCCCTCCGCTCCGCTGAGGACCACCTGCGGCGACTGGTGCTGGTGCTGCTCTCCCGATTCACCAACTCGGCAGAGATAGAGGTAACCCCCCACTCGCTCTTGCTTTTGCGATGCTAGATCTCTGGACAACTGTCAACTGTGTTCATGTGCGGTGTGCCTGGTGGCATAAGCGTGGTGGAATTTGTAGTACCTGGGGCGTGGGGAATGGGCATAGGTTCCTTGCCCTGCGTGATGATAATGCGAGCTTGTGTCGTGCGTGTTACGTGGAGACGGAGCCTCCAAAATATCAAAATTGTAATAATTTTCAGGCGGCATGCTAAGCAGCGGCCGGGACACTTTCATTTGTTTAATGAAATAGACTCCCTTTTTCTAAAAAAAACCATACCATTGGCGAGGACAAGTAAAACACCTCATTGAGATTTATTTGTTTAGTTGCCCAGCAACCAGCATGATGATTGATGATACTCTTGGGTCACTTCGACCAAATCCTGAACCATGGATTGGAAGAGTAGAACAACCTTACTGATTTGTGCTGGGACTTGGGGTAATATATGCTGATCAATATGTCAGGGTGGAGAGAAATCCTAGAAATCTCTTTTCTAGGTAATCACAATTCACAATTATTGAACCATGAAACTAGAAATCAAAACCGATGTAACATAATGAAGACGGGAAAAGTCTTACTTAATGTCGTTGATACAGTGGAACAAATCCATTTGGATTGTATGCTATTGATAGGCATTACCGTGCTCCCATGATGGAAGTAAGCATAACTCCCAACCATCCTTGCTAAACCATGGTAGTATATCCTCCATGTTTTATGATACACTTCATGCAACGGGGTGAAACAGTGGAGTGATCCAAATACATTGTATGCTACACCTAAGCATTACTATTTTCACATGTGAAATTAAGTGTTAGAGTATAGATGGTTACATAATCCCGTACTGCTTGTGTAAACACGGAAGGTGCCTTTGTACTCTCATATATACCACCCTAGGGGCTCAATGCAATACATTGAACACATTCCACCATACAATCCCATCTCTCTACATGGTATCACGAGTTTAGGGTTTGAGATCCTAGGCTATCTTCCGCTGCCCTAGCGCCGCCGGCGCCCCTCCTCTCGCGCCGCCGCCGGCCGTCCCCCACGGCGCGCGTCCAGCGCGCCCCCTCGACGGCCTAGTCGCGCCCCTGGAGAGGTCGCCCATGGGGATCTCTGCCGGGGGCCACGCCTTCTCCAACCCCCGCGGCGGCCTCCCCTGCTTCGCCGCCTTCGTCGTCGTCGTCGTCATCGTCATCGTCAAGCAGTAGATCGTGAAGGACCTCACCTGGGTGCTGTCGTTCGTGGGTCGAGCCCCTTCCGCCGCCGGCCGTGCTCTCCTCCGCCGCCGGCCCTGCTTCTCCGCCGCCGGCCCTTCGACGCCGGCCCGGCCCTGCCTCTTCCGCCGTCGCCCCTGATCTCCATCGGCGGGATCCACTCTCCTCTTCGGCGTCGCCCACGCTGCGCGATGCCTGGAGTTGGGCGCCACCGACGGGATCCGCCTAGCGCCCCTGGTGTTGCTACTCCCGGTCGGATCCGCTTCTCTCCTCCCTCCGCTGCTTCTCCGCTCGGCCTCACGACCGCGACAGCTTAGCCGGTCTCCTTTCTCTCTGTCTCTGTTTCTCTCTCTCTCACCGGTGTTCGACGATGGGTGAGGTCGTGAGGAAATGAGATAAGTGGGAGTGGGGACTGAGCTAGGTGCACACCAGGAACTCTACACGAGATACTGCTGCTGTTTATTTTTTTGGTGTTTCTCTGCTTTTTACTCGAGCACTGCTCGAGATTGAGTCGCCCACCGCCCGTCGACCGTGTGCCTCTACTTCGACATCGGCATCGACTTCACCGGCTTCTTCTTCACCCTCGACTGTGCGGCATGGTGACATGGACGGCGCCCTAGGGGACGCCCATCTTTGCCGCCCACCTCGTCGCCTTGTCTGCACGTCGATCTTCGCCGGCTCGTCGTCGCCTCCATCGATCGGGACGCCTCCACCGACTTCGCCCATCGTCGTCCCGCCTCGCGCATACTTGGTCTGATCAGCCGACGTGCGCGACCCACCTGGCTCCCGTGACGTCCTTCGTCGTATTGCGCGCCTCTTCCCCGATTATGGAGGGTGGTCGCTGCTTCGCCTCTTTGGGCAGCAGCGGTACCGTCCGTGGTGTTCTCCGTCATACATCTTCATTGCCGTCAACTACGTCCTCGACTTCATCTACGCCGGCCTCTTCGACCGCGTCTCCGACATCGTCATCGACTACGTCAGTGCGCGCCTACACGCACATGGTCTTCACCGAGCTGTTCGGTTCTTCGTCGCCTTCTTCGAGTTCCGCCGCCGCGTCATCCGGATCATCAGGCCTTGCGCCAGATTGTCCGGGTACACCTCTTCGCTTCGTTCAGCACCACCTCGTCGCCAACGTCGCCGTCTTGTTCTACCCCGTCGTCTACTCCAGCAACTGCGGGCTGCATCGGCATCTTCTACCTCACCGGTTCTTCTGCGCCTGCGACCGTCATGGAGGCCTTCTCTGCTGGTCCCTCAGACAACGGCGTCTTGGTGGTGCACTCTCCCTCGCACGTCCGGTATTGGCAACACCGGTGCGTGCCATCGTCCCCGATGCGTTCACGGGTCTGGCAAACCCGGGGATGTGTCGCCCGATGGCGTGTCTGCGTCGACTTCGGCATCGACTCCCTCTTCGACTGCCTCGACGCGTCGCCGTCTTCGTCTCCGGCGTATTCTCGGTTACGCCTCCACCATGGCGCTTCCTCGTGCGCCTGCGGCTTCATGTGCGGCTCCCTATCCTGGCGACATCGACAGCTCATCCTCGACCACGGCTACCCTACGCACGACTTCCTCGTCTCGGCTACATCGACATCGGCACAAAGGGCTACCATCCGCATGAGTTCCTCGTCGGTTCTCTCCAGTCGCATCGTTCGCACCGCGCCGACGCTACAACTGCGGGGGATGTCAGACCGTCGGGTCCTACCTTCGGCTTCTCCTCCAGTCTCATCGTCTGCGGTGCTCCCGTTGTGACTGCGGGGGGATGTTAGAGTATAGATGGTTACATAATCCCGTACTGCTTGTGTACCCACGGGAGGTGCCTTTGTACTCTCATATATACCGCCCTAGGGGCTCAATGCAATACATTGAACACATTCCACCATACAATCCCATCTCTCTACATTAAGGATACTTCCTGCTCATGCTTGCTAAATCATGGTACTATATTCTCCATAATGGAATATAGAACAACTTTCAGACTAGACATACAGCTTAGGTGGCATCTGTAGATTCTGCAACCTACCTGTCAGCATGTTTACCACTTTTGTCATTGATGGCCGGTTTTTGGGGTTCCAGTGAATACACCATAGTGCCACAATGGCCATCTGCTTCACCTTTTCTTTCTCCTCATCTGTGATTTCTCTATTAAGAACCAGGTCTTGCCCACTGATTACTTTCTCATAGATCCACTGTGGAAGGTAGACCTCGTTTTGGTACTCAATACCTGGGTCTGAGTTCCTCCTTCCACTCACCATCTCTAACACCAACATGCCAAAACTGTAAACATCTGACTTTTACGATATGCCACCAAAGTTTGGAGAATATAGCTCCGGTGCAATATAGCCCATTGTGCCTCTTGCTGCAGTCAAGGTAACAATACTTTGGTCCCTTGCACACAGCTTAGCAAGACCAAAGTCTGAAATTTTTGGATTAAAGCTGTGGTCAAGCAAGATGTTGTGAGGCTTGATGTCAAAGTGGAGGATGCGCTGGTTGCATCCTTGATGTAGGTACTCCATTCCTCTAGCAATGCCTATAGCGATATCTACCATTTTTTCAGGTACTAGGAGGTCTTCAGAGGAATCATGCAAGAATATATATCTCTCCAATGACTCGTTAGGCATGAATTCATAAATAAGTGCACGCCTTGTTCCTTCAGAGCAAAAACCCAGGAGGCGAGCAATATTTGCATGATGGATTTGTCCTATGGTTGCTACTTCGTTGATGAAATCTTCTCCCTCTCCTGTAGAGTTCTCTAGCATCTTGACAGCCACTGGTACACCATTTTGTAGCTGTCCTTTATAAACACAGCCAAATCCACCCTGACCTACTTTTTCCTTGAACCGTCTTGCTATCTTCTTAACTTCAGAGAAAGTGTACCTTGTTGGTTTCGATGTGCCATATGTCTTTAGAAACATTTCAACTTTCAGATGTATTGCTTCATTGTATCTTTTCTTCAGTGAAAGATAGATTGCAGTGGCCACCAGAACAACTAAGGTTGCTGCAGATGTTGTAGCTGAATAAAAAAAGAAAATTAAACTAGCTGCATCAGGATAAGACAGCTCGTCTCATGACCAAGTTGCTTGCTTGGAAAAAGAATGTGGTGGCTCTTATTGTAACATGATAGCATAAAGGTTGGGTTGCGGCAACCAAAAATTCAATTAGAATGAGAAATTTTCAATTGCATCATTATCTGCAATGAGGATGACATGCGAACCTGTAGATGTGAATCGAGAAAATTAGTCTTCTCCTGGTTAAATGTTGGCAAGAAAAAGCAAAGTACTTTTAAAATGTCTCAGGAACCTTTAGTTGATTACTAGTTTTACCTCAATTATTTCTTTAAACACCGGCTGTTGTACTGATTTTTACTCCCCATTATTATGCTATAGGTGAGTTCTGCATGATTTACTCTTTCAATATTAGATATTTTTATCAGAACTCAATAGTTAATTCAGTAATCAGTACTTCCTCTGGTACTAAACTGAGGCTGGTCATAACCTCTTCCTCTGTCACTAGATCGAAGCTGGCCATAACCTTTCTCAATATCTATTGAAAGATTGGCATACTATATTGGTAATGAATGCATATTATATAAGTAATAATGAGATTTTATAGATTGTTTCCACCCATTTGGACTTCACATGTAGGTATACTGTATATGTATAATGTACCCATCAGATGTGCCTTGAAATAGACCTAACTTTCATAATTAAACCACCATCCAATTTAATCATGATTGCACTGCCCTTGTACGAAATATGTCTTATTTCTGCCAGAATTTTCGAAAGGAATAACTATCACCATTGCAATTCAATATTTCTCTACACACTTCATATAAGTTACGACAAAAATCTAGAACACAACAACAACCAGTGACTCAGCTATAAGAACACGAGTACCAGAAAACAATTTTACTTCTTTGGAGTTGATTTTTCTGAAATAATTTAACTGCAGGCAGAAATCTTGTGGGACTCACGTAAAAACTCGATTCTGTAGGTTAAAATGATGCAGAAAGTTTGTCCCATGTGATCTGGGGCTGAGAAAACAATACCGTGGTGCTGGCAGAATGCTTGTCCCATGTTTGAACTGAATCCACAATGCTGTTCTTCCTGTTCGCACCTTTGACAAGTGCTGGTGATGTTGTTGAGGAGCCAATTCAATGTGGTTTCACCAAAGTTGATTGCCCTACTTGCCTTTTCGTTGAAGCGTGACCCACCGAAGAATGTCTCATAGACTGGACCGTTTTTATTGTAAGTGTATGGTATTGGGATATGCTTTGCAACCACCACACAGCCCGTGGGAAAAGTAGACATGTCTATTTGAGGATCCACCAGGTACCAGAACTGGTTTGCGTTGTTAATGAGGCTCTGGCAAGAGCTGGGATCAACAATACCATCTTGGTTTGTTGCTACTCTTGAGCAACCTACTAGTACTGGATCATGATATGAGTGTGAAGCAGGTGTGTACACATCAGTTGATTGATTTCTTGAGATCAGCTTCTGAAGTGGGCATTGTGATAATGAGTCTGCCAGCGGGATGACGTTCATGACACGATGCTTGTAATATATTGCTGTAACTTTGCAGGAGCCAAGAACTGGATGATCCAGGATCGTGTCATGCCCAGAGCATGATAACTGCATTCCAGGTGCGCCACATGATGGAGGGTGGGTCGAAAGCCGAAATGGAAACCGGATCTCTGGCCCATGATGCTTGCTGCATCGATGTGATGATGAACAAGTTTTGAGGAAGTTATCACCTTCCAGTGATGTGGTGGCGTATGATGCATAGTTGAGAAGCACAAGCGGCAGGGTGGTCAGTAGAACTTTGTGCAAGTCCATGGAAGGTATGTGGAGATAAAGGTGAACGAAGAGAAGGTTGCAAGTTCTTCAGACCGAGCACTTGTTTGCTTTAACCTCTCCGGGGGTTGGGGATGATGCTGTGCTTGTCATGATAGCTACGTCCCTGAGCTGGAATTCCAGCTGCCAGTCCAGTTTTCTGTTTTGTTCTATTGCGCGGAAAGTTATGTGGTTCTATGGAAATGAGTGCCGTCACCGTTGATACTACTATTATTGTCCTTTTGACTTTGTAGGTGCCCTCTTTTCCTTGAGACAACCTACTATTCTGACAAACTTGTACAGTTCTAACTACATGGAACTTGTACTAGTTTTGTAGTGAAACAATCTGTCAGCTGGAAAAGATCCCCAACAAAGGAGTAAATTGGTATAACCGTGTAATATTCTTGCCCAGAAAACACTGGGATGGAAGAAGTTGCCCTGACAGCTGGAAATACTGCCTATCAATCAGTTAATTGGTACTACAAAGGAGCAACTTGTCTGATCACCATCAGAAGATATCAAGATAGTGAGTTTACGCTTGCAATTTATTTTTCAACACTACATGAACAACTTTTCGTATCACTTTATCAAAAGATACCAAGATAGTGAGTTCACAAATGCCATTTGGTTTCCAACGCTATTGTGACTAAGAGTGGAATTCGATGTTAGGATTGTCTTTTCCTCAGCTGTACCACCAAAGACTTGACTCTTGTGTGCCAACTCAACACCATCACTGTCATGTACAGCCAAGCCAAAAGCGAACTACTACTCCTTAATCATTTACCCCTCTGCTGCATTTCATCATCCTGCTACCCCTGCAATGGCCATGTCTGCAGCATTTCTTCCTCCCACTGCCCTGCAAGCCTTATCTGTATTCTCTGTATTGCTTGCAGTTCTGGTTGCAGATGCAGAAGGACGGCATCATGTCCATGTGTGTCCTCCATTCTCTTGTGGTCATCTTAGGGATGTAACTTCTCCTTTCCGTCGTCGAGGTGATCCACCTGAGTGCGGCGTTCAATCATACGAGCTAGTTTGCACTGATGACAAGGCTACAATTCACATTGGCAGAGGAACCTACAACGTGGTTAGCATCAACTATACTGGTTCTAACTTCTGGGTTGTCGAGTCCAATTTGGGAACGCGGAGCAGCTGCTTTCTTCCTCGATGGAATCACCATGCTCTTGAATACTACAACTCCGTTAGCCTGGTACGCAGCTTCGAATTGCCCCGCCGCAGCTTTGAATTGGCCCTGTCTAGATGGACGACGTGGGCAACCTTTATGAAGTGTTCACAGCCAATAGAGAACTATGGTATGTACAAGCCAGTCGCTTGCCTGAGCACCAACTCTTCTTTCGTCTACGTGATGACTGGCTTTGACTCTCCTTATGCCCGGAGTTTCGAGCCCTCGTGCGGTTACCTGGCAATGACTCCTTTGGCTGCTGCGGTCACAAGTGTTGTGGGCAATGCAAGCTATGCAGACGTCCTGAAATTCATGAACAAAGGATTTGCTGTTCGATTTCCTTACATGAATGGGGACTTTAGGCAATGCCTTATGCGTATGACTAGGTGAGCACTTTGTGACCTTGTCATATCTTTATTTTCTTTTACTTTTTTTTTATTTTTTTTGAAGAAGCTTGTGGTTCCTCTTTATTTTACCATGTACCTGTCTATCTCAATTCTATTTTCTTAACGCAAAATCATCTTGCTCAGACTTGGTGGTCTCTTTTTAAATTAACTATTTAATGTCCAAAGTCTTGGTACCGTTTCTGATCGTGTTGAACTGTTGATGTGCCATGGCATTGTCTCGCAGGGAATTCCATGAACCAACAGATAGTACAGGCATCAAGGATCGTATTGATGGCATTCTTTTTATTGACCCTGGTTTCTGGCAATGCACAATTGAACAATTTAGATTTCCCAATGGTGCTGCTGCATTGTTGCTCATTGGCCCGGCAATAACATTTCCTATTGCGATGTGGTTCCTGAAGTTTATTATTGGTACTTATAACTATACATATCGCATCATTGTACTATAGTAATATTTGTTAAATCCTTTCTAAAGCACTATTCCATGTATAAAAACTTGTTTCTATGCAGTGATTTGCAGGTTCGTGTTGGCGCCGCTATCGGTGTTTACCTTCCTTGCCCACAAATATTGGAGAACAAGAATAACAATCGATGCAGTCGAGAAGTTTCTGCGAATGCAACAAATGCTCGGTGGCCCTATGAGATTTGCCTACACAGACATCACTGCAATTACAAGTCACTTCAGAGAGAAGCTCGGCCAAGGAGGATACGGCTCTGTGTACAAGGGAGTCCTACTTCCAGGCAATGCATATGTTGCCGTCAAGATGCTGGGAAATTCCAACTGCAACGGAGAAGAGTTCATCAGTGAGGTTGCCACCATTGGCAGGATCCACCATGTAAATGTGGTACGTCTTGTGGGGTTCTGCTCGGAGGAAATGAGGAGGGCGCTTGTCTACGAGTATATGCCCAATGGGTCCCTCGACAAATACATCTTCTCACCAGAGAAGAGTTTCTCCTGGGACAAACTCAATGAGATAGCACTGGGCATCGCTAGAGGGATCAACTACCTGCATCAAGGGTGTGACATGCAGATTGTACACTTTGACATCAAGCCATACAACATCCTTCTTGACAGAAACTTTGTTCCAAAAGTTGCTGATTTTGGGCTTGCCAAATTGTACCCAAGAGACAATAATTTCGTGCCACTGAGCGCTATGCGGGGAACGATAGGATATATAGCTCCGGAGATGGTGTCACGGAGCTTTGGTGTCGTATCCAGCAAATCTGATGTGTACAGCTTCGGTATGCTGCTATTGGAGATGGCTGGAGGGCGCAAGAATGCTGATCCACACGCGGGGAGCTCAAGTCAAGCGTACTACCCATCATTGGTGTATAGCCAGCTGACAGGAGAACAAGTTGGCGAGATCAGTGAAGATGCAGACATGCATGCGTTGGAGAAGAAGCTATGCGTTGTTGGGCTCTGGTGCATTCAGATGAAGCCTCATGATCGGCCGACGATGAGCGAGGTCATAGAGGTTCTTGAAGGGAGTGTTGATGCTCTGCAAATGCCTCCGAGGCCATTCTTCTGTGATGACGAGATGCTTCCCGAAGTGTCTTCGTACTCTCTGTCCTCTGAACTGAATGCGATAGAGGAGGATGAGGATGAGTGAATGTATTTTAAGTTATGAAGGTGAAGCTAGGTTGTAGATTGTCATAATAAGTTTGGTTAATGGTTGCCAGTGTGTGATATGTAGTTTCCTAAAACAGACCTCTGAGAACATGTTGGTTTCCTTTAAAAAGATACTCAAGATATATAGAGGATCACTGCTATATTGTGTTCCTGCAAAGAACTGCAGCTGTTGTATTTGTGCTGAAGTAAAGGGTATGATCTTTCTTGTGTATATATTGTCCCGGTACTGTGCACGCATGCATATCTGTAAGACTGTGACTAGTCAGACTCTTGCTTTTACTTGGGGTGTGTTTAGTTCCAAAAAGAGGAAGATAAAGTTTGGTTAAAATGTCACATCGGACACTGTAGCGTACTGTAGCACTTTTCGTTTGTTTGTGGTAAACATTGTCCTACCGTGACCTAACTAGGCTCAAAAGATTTGTCTCGTCGTGTACATCGAAACCATGCAACTGATTTTTTTTTATTTACCCACGTTTAGTGCTCAGGAGAGAGATTTGATGTGATAGGTGAATAGTGAAGTTTGGAGAGAGAATTTTGGGAAGTTTCGAGGAACTAAACACAACCTTGGTAGCAAATGGTAGTGGCAGTGTTTGACATAATGGCAATTAAGAGATTGCAGGTTGGCATTGAAAATGAACTAGTGTTTGACAGATTCTAGCTAGAGCCCGTTCGTGTTCATAGGAAGCTGTTCCTGATTTCAGAGAAGTTGTGTGTGCTTGAAACCTGAATAAAACCTTTAAAACATTTGTGATCTGAGGTGAAGTGAACTGAACAACCGAAGTAGAAATCGCGGTATAAATATGGAAGATGAAACTTTCAGAAATAGGCGAGATGTTTCGGATCTTAAGAGATTCGAATCCTGAACTCTGAATGCATTTCTATATGGGCCGAACCGGGCCCATGGGCCATGGAGATGACATCACGTCATCACCTCGTTGCGTGAGCTCACGCCGCCGTCGTCGGCCGGACTGCCGGAGCATCCCCGACGAGCGCTCCCCATTTCTCGCGCCCCACCCACCCAGCACCCGCGCTGAACTGCGCCGTCGCCAGCCGCTGGTCGGCCACCGACGGATCAATCCTTCATGAAGCTTCACACGTCGTTCCTCGTGTGCGCCGCCGCTTCCAAATTCAGATTTCGGAACGGGTCCGCCAGTTCTCGCCGCCGCCCTCCGCTCCCGTGAGGTACACCTGCGGCAACTGGTGGTGCTCTCCGGATCCGCCTCCTACTCCGTACTGATAGAGGTAACTAACCCCCTTTCTTTTGCTCTTTCGATTCGAGATCTCAGGATAAGTGTGCTGATATACCTTGGGCATAAGCATGGTTGAATTTGTGTTACCTACGGAGTGGGGAATGATCACAGCTTCCTTGCCCCGCGTGATAACATTGTCGTGACATTTCGACCAAATTTTGACTCATGGTAAACACATGTTGAACACCTTATTAATATTGACACTTCTGTTAGATCAAAACGATCTGCATTAGCTTAACATCCTTAAAACAGGATCATCTAGTCTAACAAGATCACATCTAACTTAGCTAATACGAATAAACATGAGGTAGTTCGGCTTATACCGGCGGCGTTGGTGTCCATCGTCGTCGGTGTCAAAGTCACGAAGTCGATGGCGAAAGCGGAGTCGGGGACGTAGCGTAGACGCTCCTTGAGCGTCTTCTCGGGGTAGCGGCGGCCTTCTGGTCTCCAACGGCACTGCCCCGGGCGTGGTGCTCGAGCTTCCGAGCTTTCCAGCGTGCTTAGAGATCGGTAGGGTGGTTTAGGGTTTAGGTAAACCTTAGATTGCGTGAAGCAAAAGATGAGAGGAATCCTTGGGGTTGACCCTCTACTTATAGTCGCGTTGTAGGCAAGGGGCCGAGCCCAATGGGCTTAGGTTTCGCCTCCCGATCACGGCGAAAACGGACTCGGGATAAGATCCGAGTCCGAGGTTTTAGGGGTGATGGAAATCCCCTCTGAGTCGTTGGTTTGTTGTTGACCGAGGTCAAACTGAAATATCCAACAACTTCAACCAAATCCTGAACCATGAATTGGAAAAGCAGAACACCTTACTGAGATGTGCAGGGATTTGAGTAGTACACAAGATGTAAGGGTCAAGAGAAATCCTTTTTAATGAATTTATTACATGGTGAAGAAAACTGGAAAAAAGTCTTATTTAATAACGCTGATAAAGCGTACTGATGCAAATATGTTGTATGCTTCTGCTAAGCAGTAAGCAGATGATGAAAACGAGCATTACTCTAGACCATCCTTGCTAAATCATGGTAGCAAATCCTCCATGTTTTATGGTGTAGGATGTCTTTCAGACTAGACGTATGGCTTAGGTGGTATCTGTAGGTTCTGCAACCTTCCGGTCAACATGTTAACAACTTTTGTCATTGATGGCCGGTTTTTAGGGTTCCACTGAATGCACCAAAGTGCCACGATGGCCAGCTGCCTCACCCTTTCTTTCTCTTCTTCTGCGATTTCCCTGTTAAGCTCCAGGTCCTGCCCAGCGATTACTTTCTCATAGATCCACTGTGGGAGGTAGACCTCGTTTTGGTTCTCAATACCTGGGTCTGAGTTCCTCCTTCCGCTCACCATCTCTAACACCAGCATGCCGAAACTGTAAACGTCTGACTTGTATGATATCCCACCAAAATTCCGAGAATATAGCTCCGGTGCAATATAGCCCATCGTGCCTCTTGCTGCGGTCAAGGTAACAATGCTTTGGTCCCTTGCACACAGCTTAGCAAGGCCAAAATCTGAAATTTTCGGATTGAAGCTGTAGTCTAGCAAGATGTTGTGAGGTTTGATGTCAAAGTGGAGGATGCGCTGGTTGCATCCTTGATGTAGGTACTCCATTCCTCTAGCAATGCCTGTAGCAATCTCCAGCATTTTGTGAGGGACTAGGAGCTTTTGGGTATTATTGGAGCCATGCAAGAATATATATCTCTCCAATGACTCGTTAGGCATGAATTCATAAATAAGTGCACGTCTTGTTCCTTCAGAGCAAAATCCCAGGAGGCGGACAATATTTGCATGGTGGATTTGTCCAATGGTTGCCACTTCGTTGATGAATTCTTCTCCCTCTCCTGTAGAGTTCTCCAACATTTTGACTGCCACTGGTACACCATTTGGTAGCTGTCCATTGTAAACACTTCCAAACCCACCCTGGCCTACTTTTTCCTTGAACCGTGTTGTTATCTTCTTAACTTCGGAGAAAGTGTACCTTGTGGGTTTGGATGTGCCACATGTCTTGAGAAACATTTCTACTTTCAAATGTATTTCTTCATTGTATCTTTTCTTCAGTGAAAGATAGAGTGCAGTGGCCACCAGAACAACTAAGGTAGCTACCGTTGTTGTAGCTGAATAAAAAGAAAACAAATGAGCTAGCTGCACTAGGATAAAGCAGCTATGTCCCATGACAAATTTCTTGTTTGGAAAATATTAGCATTACTATTGGAACATGATAATGTAAAAATTGCGTCATAGAAAAAAAAGGTGGCAGAATGGTAGAGTTTTCTGTGGCAGCTTTACCTGCAATGAGGATGACATGTGAACCTGCAGGTATGAAGAATGAATATTAGTCTTCCCATGGTTTAGTTTTGACAAGAAAAAGTAAAGCACTTGTTCGTCTAGGAACTGTTGTTGATTCCTACTTCGACACCAATTATGACCTTGGATATTTTTTTTACAAATATGCAGTAGAGCCGCGTGCCATATCATTAAATAAAGAGATATGACCCGATATATTGGTTGTTATACTTATTTTGGTGGACTGGTTGCAGAGTTGAACTCCGGAGTCGTTGAAACTCCTGTCTCGACCCGGGTTCGAAGCATGGCACCTTCTTATGGTCGAGTTTTTTTATTTACCCAGTATTTTGATTAGAACTTCATTTGATACTTCCTATGTCACTACATCAAGGTTATTAACTCTTTTATAACGTTTACTGCAATATTTTGATTCGTATAAGATATTAGTAAACCCAGGGCCCACCCTCTGAGGGAGCTTTCGGCACGGGGTACACCGTTTTTTATGATGTATATTAGAAAAAATGTATATTATATAATTGTTTTACACAGAATGACATTATTTTTAGTATACTGTATATGTAATATTACTCCATCAGCTGTGCTGTTGTTGGGAAAAGGCACAACAAGAGGCCTAGCGTGTCATGGGGCGACGACTTGATCATGCTTGCCTTTTTTTTCTTTTGAGAACAGGGATGATGCTTGCCAATTCTTTTTCCATTACCGTATGAGTTTCTTTGGTTGGTAGGATTAACCGATTAGACTTGGGGTTTGTTTGGGAGTTTTGTTCCCTGGCCTCATCTATAGAAGGATGATGACATTCGTCATATACAAGCAAGCAAGAGGCCCTCCTCTGTCCCATCTACTACCACTCTGGAATGACGAAGTTGAGAAGCCTTGCCATCCAGTCGAGCAGCTCCGCGCCGCCACCCCCTAACCATGACACGTGCCTTGATTGGACACAAACATTCTTAATTAAACCACCGACCAACTTACTGATGTCTGCACTGTCCTTGTACGAATGTCCCTTATTTCTTTTTTACTTCGTTATGTCAGATTTTTCCTAAAGAATGACCATCAGCGATATAATTCTACATTGGTGTCTATTGACTAAATTTCTGTGGAGATATCCTTGGACGACTCTACGGTCTTACTGTAAGCTATTACAGAGATCTACAGGACTACAACAAAAACAGCCAGCAACAAAAACCAATGGACTTATTGCAGTTGAATTTTTGCAAAAAAAAGCACAAAAATCTTGCAGGAAGTTTGGAAACACTGAATACTGTATGTGAACAGAACTGATGCAGAGTTTCCTTACAACATAAGACAGAAAAACAAGAAACATTCCAGCAGGATGATGAACTGTAGCAGTAACCATTAGGCTTGTTTGCAGTACAATTTTGTAAAAATATTAATTTTTTGTCCAGAATCTTGTGGAAAGTGTAAGGAAATTGGATAATACAGAAGATGCTAAAGCTAATAAACATTAATAATAATAGTACAAGTAAAATGGGACACAACAACAGTATGAGTTCTAGGCTGGGAAAACTATACCATGATGCTGGCAGAATGCTTGACCCCTGTTTGAACTGAATCCACAATGTTTCCCTTCATGTTCACATTTTTGGCAAGTACTGGTGATGTTGTTAAGAAGCCAATTGAATGCCGTGTCACCAAAATTGATTGCTCTATTTGCCTTTTCATTGAAGAGTGACCTGCCGAAGAATGTCCTATCTTTTGGACCATCTTTATCGTAAGTGTAGGGTATTGGGATGCTCTTTGCAAGCACCACACAGCCCATGGGAAGAGTAGACATATCTGTTTCAGGATCCACCAGGTACCAGAACTGGTTTGCGTTGTTACTGAGGCTTAGGCAAGAGCTTGGACCAGCAATACCTTCTTGATTTGTTGCTACACTCGAGCAACCTACTAGTACTGAATCGCCGTCTTCGACAGGTGTGTACACATCAGTTGATTGATTTCTTGAGACGAGCTTCTGAAGTGGGCAGTTTGATGAGTCCGCCAATGGGATTATGTTCATGACACGATGCCTATAATATATTGCTGTAACTTTGCATGAGCCAAGAACTGGATGATCCAGGATGGTGTCATGCTCGGAGCATGATAACTGCATCCCAGGCATCCCACAGGACGATGGTTGGGTTGAAAGCCGAAACGGGAACCTGATTTCTGGTCCATGTTTGCTGCATCGATGCGATGGACAAGTTTTGAGGAATTTATCATCTTGCCATGATGTGGCGGCATAGTTGAGAAGCAAAAGCAGCAGCGTCGTGAGAAGAAATTTGTGCAAGTTCATCTTGTATGTGTGGAGATGAAGGTGGGCGAAGAGAAGGCCGCAAATGCTTCAGAATGAGCACCTGTTAGCTTTACCCTCTTGGCCTCTCGGGAGGAATGATGCTGTGCCTGTCATGATAGCTGCGTGCTGAGGAGGAATTTTCCATCTGCCAATGAAACTTCTGCCGTGCTGTATTGCTTAGCCAGTAACGTGGTTTTTGGGAAATGAGTGGTGTCACTTTTTCCTTTTGCTTTTTGACGGTGAGGTGTCACTGTTTTGTTCACATTAGACAAAACTATTCTTGTCAGTTACCCTGCAGATGCCTTCTATTTTCTTCATTTTTATCCCTACTATATACTGTTCTGACAAACAATTGCAAATCTAACTAGATGATACTTGTATTCTTCGTACTGAAACAAACTATGGTGAAGTTGACATGGCAAAGCAGTATACGAGTGTCAAATTCTGATAAGGCTTGTGATGCGTGAGTGCCTGGTGAGGAGTAATTTATACAGCTGTTGGGAGTGCCATGAAAACGAAAGATGAAAATAGAAAAACAAAACATAAAGTAAATGAAAAAGAAAAACTGTTGATACAACATGCTCGTCTTTTTTCTCAAAGTAGTGAAACATGTGAAATTGATTGTGCAATTAGTTTTGTTGACTCTGGCAGCTACTTGCCTCGTTGGTTGGGAGCAACCTGTCTACGGTCTACCAAATTTTAGTACCTTTAGTAGCAAACTCAAGTTATAATAATTTTGACATGTTCGGGACCTTTCATAGTAACTACTGCAAAAAATCATACTTATATTAAGATGACAAAAGTTGGGTTCATTGCACTGTCTGCAATTTTTTGGGGAAGTGAGGACCAGGTGTGTCCGAGGACCAGTGGATGGTCACTTCTCAATGTGATGAGTGATTGACAACGTGGTGTGGACTGACTCTTGGCCTAGTACTGCAGGTGTTGGTGCGACTTGGTTTGCGTTGGTGCAGGTGAAGAACAAGTGCGAAAGGTCTTAGGAGAGACAAGTAGGCTTGGTTCGAGGGACCCGGTGGCCAGACGAGATCAAGTGCAGTCAACATGGTGCAAGAAGAGCAAGACGAAGTCGTGGACTGGAGCCGGTGCAAGGTGGCGGTTGACAGCCGAAGCTTGCACGCGGGGTTTGATGGTTGGGCCACAAAACCATCGGAGGAGGGTTTCTCGGTTTGGGCCTCAAAACCGAGCCCGAAGGCCCAACACGACGGAGACGGTGATCCGGACGTGTTCGGGAAGCTTCGAAGCGGTGGACGCGTGGCGGGATCCGGGAGCTTGCGTAGGAGCTAAGCAAGGCCAGATGGACGGCGCGTACCAGCCGGAGGAGATGCCTGCAAGTTTACTGCTTTGCCCCTGCGGGCGTGTATCGTAGGAATTAGCAGTAGGGCAGTCTAGTCATTTTACCCCACCAGGACTTGGTATGTATAGGGGTGGAGGGGATGGCTCTAGTAGTCGCTTGGAACCCTAGTTCATTTGCACTCTGTTTTTCTCTCTCTAGCTTTCTCTCTCTAGGCTAGCCAGTGCATCATCGATTCATCTGGAGCGGGAGGATGTTGGGAGGTAGCTAGCCTTGTACAGATTGTGACCTCTGTGATTTGAATTCAAGTGCTAGTTTGATTCCTCTCATGTGTTCTTCCTGAGTTCTTTTGGTTCCTCTCTTGTTTCTCTCGATTCTTCGTTTCTAGACCGTTTGGCTCCGGATTTGTTTGAGGGGATCATGGGTGAGTGCCTTGCGCCTCTTTGTTGATGATCTTGCCCTCTCAAACGCCGGGAATCGGTCTCGATTTGGGATTTTCGGGATGAACTCGTGGGAAGGGGCCTAGTTCGTGTGATCCGCGATTTCTCGATTTGTAGGGCGTTAGAGGCCGAGATTTTTGGGGCATATCTTCACCTTAGGGTGCTAATCATCTCCCCAAAGTTTTTTCTCTAGAGCTCTAGCCGTTTGGGAGATCCGGTGATGGATTTGTGAGGGAAAATCGCGATTTACTGTAGCTGTTCGTCCTGTTCATCCGACGACATTTACGGACGGTCCGCCCAGTCCTGTCGGACGGTCCGCCCGGTCCACGGATGGTCCGCACTCTCATGGCAGACGGTCCGCGGTGTGCTTTGATCTGCTCGAACGTCGATTTTGGCTAAGTCTTTTCTCGGACGGTCCGCCTGCTCATCTCGGACGGTCTGCGACACTGGCGGACGGTCCACAGTAGCAGCTCGGACTGTCTGCTCGAAGTGCCTGGAGCTACTGGAAATTGGAGTTATTTTTCGGACGGTCTGCCGTGCTCTGACGGACGGTCCGCTGTGCTCTGTCGGACGGTCCGCCGTGACCTGACAGACGGTCCGCCGAGTCCGCGGACAGTCCGCTTCTTCTGTGCGGACGGTCCGTTGTGCTCTGACCGACAAGTGTTCGTTTGATCATCTTGAGTTTGCTTCCGCTACTTGTGTTTGATCTAGGCTTGTTCCTAAGGTTGGTAAGTCCGGTGTGACTACGCAATCTTGGCAAGTTAGTGAGGATTTCTCCGGTTGTGAATTTCGGGATATAGGCCAAGTTTCGAAAGAAATTTTCATTGGCTCCCATTCACTCCCCCCCCTCTGGTCGCCATATCGGTCCTTCAATTGGTATCAGAGCCGGTTACGGATCTTCGTGATTCTAACCAGTCTTAAGATCCAAGGATGGCGTACGCCGGGAAGGGTTCGGGTCCTCCTCTTTTCGATGGAAAGAATTACCGGATGTGGTCGGTTCGCATGGGAGCTTTCCTCCGAAGCAAGGGACAGTTGATATGGGATATCACTATTGATACTTCTTATATCATCCCAGCTTCGAGAGAGACACAGATTGCTAAGGACAAGTTTGAGGTGAATGCAAAAGCCGTTGATTTCTTGTTCAAGGCGCTTGACGAGCATGAGTTCAATCGTGTGATCGAAGAGCATCTTGCTTGGAAGATTTGGCAAAAGTTGGAGATCGCCCATGGAGGTGATAGTGGGGTTAAGGCTCGGCTCTTTTCGACTTACCGGAGGAAATATGAGAACTTCTCTCATTTGTCCGGTGAGTCAATTGATGCCATGTTCCAGAGGTTCACCGTGATAGTGAACAACATGAGAGCCAACATTGCCAACCTCCCTTATACAGACCATGACATGGCTTTGAAGCTTTTGCATTGTCTTGATATGTCTGTTTGGGGCACTAAGGTTGAGGCAATCATGGAGTCGCCGAGCTATCTGACACTCACAGTCGATGGGTTGTTCTCAAAGCTCAAGTCCTCAGAGGTTGATAGGCAAGCTAGAGCCAAGCTTGAGAACCCGACTGATCCCCATAGTCTGGCGCTCATGAGTGGTTCTAGTTCTAGATCCGGTGCTAACTCTTCACGGCAATTTGCATTGTCTTTGCTTGTATCTTTGCCAGATGAGGAGTTCGAGGTGCTGAGCGAGGAGGATCTCGCGTTGCTCACCAAGAGGTTCGGGCGCATGTACGAGAACCGCAAGAGTACAATGCGCTTTGGGAGCACGTGCTACCGGTGCGGCAAGATGGGGCACTTCATCGCCGAGTGTCCGGAGCCGGCCGAGACGGACCGCAAGCACAAGCACCGTTCGAGGGACAAGAGCCACAAGTACAAGGACAAGAAGAAGCATGACGATAGCAAGCACAAGCACAAGCGCAAGGAACGAGCCATGGTGGCCGGGGCGAGCGACGTCGACACAAGCTCAAGCAGCGACGATGAAGATCAAGGTCGACGCCGGAGGAACGAGAACTTTAATGGCTTGGCATGCATGGCGTCTCGAGGCTTCTGCACCATGGCGCACAACTCCGACAACAAGAAGAATGCAAGAGAAGACTCCGAGTCTGAGTCTGAGGATGAGGTAAACCAAGATCACAAATTCTTGTTAGAGGAGAATGCTAGGTTGAATGCTTTGCTTGATAACCGTGATGATGTGCTTCGTAAGACCAACAAGGAGAAGAGGGAGTTTAGATCTTTGCTTGGTGAGTCCAAGGAGAAGGTTGTTGAACTCGAGTCCTTGCTTGTTGTGTCTAATGAAAAAGTTGCTCACCTTGAATCATCTCTTGCTAAATCACAATCTGAAATTGATGCTTTGAAAATTGCTCCTGTTGTCTCTGATGAGCATGCTTGCACTGATTGTGATGTTGTAATGAATGATTTGGTTGAGCTTAAGAAAAAGCACATGTCTCTGGTTGAGAAATTTGATCTGCTTGCTGCTGAGCATGATGAATTGAAGTCAAGACCTGTTTTGCTAGGAGCTTGTACTTCATGTCCTGTCTTGCATGCTAAACTTGATGATGCTCATGCTAAAATCAAACTGCTTGAAAACTCTGTGAAATCTTCTTCCAAGAATGTTTGCTCTACTTGTGAAGAAGTCACTTTAAAGAACCTTGAACTTGAGCATCATGTAAACCGTGCACAAAATGAAAATTATGATTTGCGTAAATGCTTGAGTTGGTTGTCTAGCTATGAACCACAATTGAGCATGATGATTGCTAAGTTCAGACGTGCTGATGGGTGTGGTCTTGGTTCTGAGTTGGTGGTTGAGCATGAGGGCATGATTTGTGAGAATGTTCCTATTCCACCCCTAACCCCAAAGAAAAACATCTTTGAACCCAAGCCAAACCACCTGAGAAACAAGCTTGACACAACTCCAGATCCTCCAGCTTCCTCTATCCCAACCAACAACTTCCAGAAGCGAGTGAAGTTTGTGGGTGAGTCGAGTGGCCTCAAACCTAGTGAGAAGCCAGGGCAAAAAGAAGCTCCAAAGCCAAAGCCAGTCTGTTACCATTGTGGGTTTTGTGGTAAGGATGGTCACCAAGAAGAGTTTTGCTTCAGGAAGAAGAGAGAGATGAGGCGTGAGAAGGAAATGGGTAACCGGGACAGGTACCGCTCTTCTCATAGCGTGCCTGAGCCTCGTGCACCTTTGCCTAGGGGTGGTGGTTTTGCTCCTCGTGGTGGAGTTCGTCAGAGGCATGGTGGCTTTGCCAGGCGTCCTCCTCCTCATGGTCAATATGAGGTTAGGAGAGACAACCGTGGCTTTGGATATCGGAGGGAGTTTGGACCGCGCTTTCCCCCGCGTGGTGCTCCTCCGGTTAGGCGTGATAGGTTTGGTAGAATGGATTTTGCTAACCCCTCTTTTGAGCAGATGGCTCAGCACTGGTTTGATTCTTTCTATTCTAACCCCAGTGTTGAGTCGTTTGCTCATTCTCGATCTCGCTTCTGATTGTGCAGGTGGGAGGCTTGAGGAACTTGTGGTTGATTGACTCCGATTGCTCTCGACACATGACCGGAGATCAAAGGTGGTTCTCAAGCCTCACCCCGGTGATGACAAGGGAGTACATCACTTTTGGGGACAATGGTAAGGGAAGAGTGCTTTCAGAAGGCAACATTCAGGTGAGTGAGAAGTTTGTGTTGAAGCGTGTTGCTCTCGTCAAGTCGCTTGGCTTTAACTTGCTTTCGGTCTCTCAGTTGCTTGATGAGGGTTTTGAGGTTCGCTTTGTTAGTGGTGCTTCTCGGATTCTTGATTCTCGAGGTGATCTTGTTTGCATGATTATTCCCGAGAGTCAAGTTTCCGTTGCTGATTTCTCGAGAGCTTTTGGTGTTGCTCGATGTCTTGTTGCTGGTTCCTCTTCCGAGCTTTGGAAGTGGCATAGGAGATTGGGTCACTTGAGCTTCGACTTGCTCTCCCGGTTGAGCAGTCTTGACCTTATCCGAGGATTGCCCAAGCTTCGGTTTGAGAAGGATTTGGTTTGTGCACCTTGTAGGCATGGCAAGATGGTCGCTACTTCCCATCCACCTTTGACTGATGTGATGACTGAGCGTCCTGGGGAGCTTTTTCATATGGACTTGGTTGGTCCAGCTCGCGTTCGCTCAGTTGGTGGGAAGTGGTACGTTCTTGTGATTGTGGACGACTATTCTCGCTATACTTGGGTGTACTTCTTGGCGACTAAGGATGAAACATTTGGTTTTGTTCGGGACTTGATCTTGAGGTTGAAAAATGAGCGAAATGGTGATGCCATACGAGCTATACGCAGTGACAATGGCATCGAGTTCAAGAACGCTCTATTTGAAACCTTTTGCCGTGATCTAGGTCTTGAACATCAATTCTCTTTGCCTTATGTTGCTTGTCAGAATGGTGTTGTGGAGAGGAAGAATCGGACCATTTGTACCATGGCCAGGACGATGCTCGATGAGCATAGGACTCCTAGGAGGTATTGGGCCGAGGCGGTAAACACCGCATGCTATGTGTCTAACCGGATTTTCCTTCGAGCTTTCAAGAAAAGGACTTGCTATGAACTCTTTCATGGAAGAACCCCCAAAGTGAGTCACTTTCGAGTTTTTGGTTGCAAGTGTTTCATTCTCAAGAAGGGAAATCTAGACAAGTTTGAGTCTCGGTCTCATGATGGTATCTTCCTTGGTTATGCTAGTCATTCTAGAGCATATCGTGTGCTCAATCTTGCAACTAACCAAATCATGGAGACTTGTGAAGTAACCTTCGATGAGACGATTCCGTGTAGCTCTGTTGTCTTTGAGTGTGCAGGTGATGAGGAGATGGGATAGCCAATCTTCGAAGACAAGGATGCGGATGATGAAGATGAGGATGGAGATGACTCACCTCCGGCGGCGCCTGTACCTACTACTTCCACTACGACCACTACAGATGATGGTGGTCCGTCTACCACCTTGACAACAACTCAAGTACATGGAGGTCAAGTGGAAGCAACTGTTGAGTTGGAGGCGATCTCAACACGTGAAGCTCCAAGACACATTCAAGCTCGCCATCCACCCTCAGGGATGATCGGAGACATCGATGAGCGCACTACACGGTCAAGGTCAAGAAACACCTCTCACTTTGCTCATTCTGCATTCGTAGCGTCTTTTGAGCCCAAAGATATTCGACATGCTTTATCTGATGCGAACTGGGTCAATGCCATGCACGAAAAGCTTGAGAACTTTGAGAGGAATGAGGTGTGGGAACTTGTAGAACCTCCACCAAATTGCCACCCTATAGGAACCAAGTGGGTTTGGAAGAACAAACAGGATGAGAGTGGTGAGGTTGTGAGAAACAAAGCGAGGTTGGTTGCCCAGGGCTTTTCACAAAAGGAGGGAATTGACTATGAGGAGACATTTGCTCCTGTTGCTCGTTTGGAGGCAATTCGAATCCTTCTAGCATTTGTTGTTGCTAAAGGGTTCAAGTTGCACCAAATGGATATGAAGAGTGCCTTTTTGAATGGGGTGATAGAGGAAGAAGTGTATGTGAGGCAACCACCTGGGTTTGAGAGTGAGAGATATCCCCACCGAGTGTACAAACTCCACCGAGCACTATATGGCCTCAAGCAAGCACCTAGGGCATGGTATGGTAGGTTGAGAGGGTTCCTGCTGAGCAAGGTGTTTGTGATGGGCACCGTTGATAAGACCATGTTCCTGCTTCGTGTTGGCAAAGACATCTTGATCGTTCAGATTTACGTGGATGACATTATCTTTGGTGGCTCTTCTAATGCTCTTGTTGCAAAGTTTTCTGAAGATATGAGCAGGGAGTTCGAGATGTCTATGATGGGAGAGTTGCAGTTCTTCCTTGGACTGCAAATCAAGCAAGTCAAGGATGGGACTTTTGTACATCAAGCGAAGTACACCAAGGACATGCTGAAGAAGTTTGACATGAGCGACGCCAAGCTGATGTCGACACCGATGAGTACAACTACGGCTTTGGACGCTGATGAAGACGGAGAACCCGTGGACCAGAAGGAGTACCGGAGCATGATCGGCTCCCTCCTCTACTTGACGGCAACGAGGCCGGACATACAATTCAGTGTGTGTCTGTGCGCTCGTTTTCAGGCTTCACCGAGGACTTCACATCGGTAGGCCATCAAGAGGATCTTCAGGTACTTGAAATACACTCCTGATTTGGGTCTTTGGTATTCTGCCTCCTCGACACTCACACTTCACGGATACTCCGATGCTGATTTTGCTGGGTGTCGTTTGGATCGCAAGTCTACCTCGGGTCAGTGTCAGTTTCTTGGTTCTTCTTTGGTCTCTTGGTCTTCTCGCAAGCAGTCTAGCGTTGCCCAGTCCACTACAGAAGCCGAGTATGTAGCTGCCGCTAGCTGTTGTTCCCAGCTCCTATGGATCATGTTCACCATGAGTGACTTTGGCTTGAACTTTTCCCATGTTCCACTTCTATGTGATAGCACAAGTGCCATTAGCGTTGCCAAAAATCCAGTGCTTCATTCCAAAACCAAACACATAGAAGTGAGATACCATTTCTTGAGAGACCATGTTGAGAAAGGACACATTGAACTATCATATGTCCCAACCCAAAACCAACTAGCCGACTTGTTCACAAAACCACTTGACCAAGCCACATTTGCCCGCTTGCGACGAGAGCTTGGTGTGTGTTTCCCTTTCTGAGTTGGTTTTGGAGGCTTCTGTGTGATATATGTATGATATTGTGCACTTGCATGTTTATCTTTTGCATTTGTATCATATTTTGCACTTTAGAGCAAGCTTCTCTCATATGGATTGATTACTCTAATCTGCTACTTGTGAGCTTATGGACATGCTAGTAGTTATGTGTGGTTGTTTAGCAAAGCTCTTGATTCAATACTTTCTACAAATATGAGTTTGCTAAATCTTGGACAAAGAATGAAACATTGACTCTCACCTTGAGCAAATGATTTACCATGTGTTGTTCTTGCCTAGGTGATTGATCTTGCTTAGATTGTGCTTAGGAATCTTTGTCTTGCATTTTTGGGTCAAAGACCGGCTATCACTATGAATGTTTAGCCCATAGGTTGACTTGTGGAGAGACATAAGTCTCTTTCTGCCGCAAAGGCATTTCATATACCACTTTGCAAAAATCTGAAAAAGAAATGTTTATGCTTGTCAAAATTTGCTCCATGTCATTTGTGCTATATTAAATATGTTTTGGGTGCTAAGCCGTTGCAAGCTGTCTACCATAGAGAAGTCTCTATTGTAAGAAGTAGACACTTGGCACGGTATGCTTTGACATGACATGAGTTAGTCCATGGGTGTTTATAGTGATCTTTTGCTAAGAATGGATGACTTTGTTCAATCTCTGTATGATCATGCTTATCTTGGTTTGAATCACTCATGGCTATGACTTTGCTCATATGGTGAGAACTCCTACTAAAATTGATTCACTTGCACTAAATTTGATCAAATGCCTATTCTATGTTCAAATCTTGTTGGCATTGCATCTTCACCATCTTGGACTGTCTTGCTTGCCTAGTAGCTCTCTTGTAGCATTTTAGAGTGCTTATTGCATATTTGAGAAGCTCTAGCTCATTGCTTTTGCATCTTGTATCTTGATGGTTGCATTAACAACAAGGGGGAGAACATAATGTGCATTTGGGGTGCATTTGGGTGCATTGTGCATCTGGGAGAACAAAAGTGGGATACTCAGTTCAGGGGGAGAACTTGAGGTTGTATGCACTTGTTCAGGGGGAGCGTGCATGATTTGCTCTTTTGTCTGGAGCTTGCTGTCTCGGTTGTGTTGAGCCTTTGCCCTTGTCTTAGGGGACCGAGATCTTTTCTCCTTCGAGTGACTTGTTCTTGGCTTGTTCATTGCTTTGGTCACTTGATTGAGTCTTCTTTTCTTCTTCTCTTCTGCTTTTCTTTCTCAAACTCTTGAATCATTATGTGTGTTGTCGATGCACTCATCAAGGGGGAGATTGAGGACCAGGTGTGTCCGAGGACCAGTGGATGGTCGCTTCTCAGTGTGATGAGTGATTGACAACGTGGTGTGGACTGACTCTTGGCCTAGTACTGCAGGTGTTGGTGCGACTTGGTTTGCGTTGGTGCAGGTGAAGAACAAGTGCGAAAGGTCTTAGGAGAGACAAGTAGGCTTGGTTCGAGGGACCCGGTGGCCAGACGAGATCAAGTGCAGTCAACATGGTGCAAGAAGAGCAAGACGAAGTCATGGACTGGAGCCGGTGCAAGGTGGCGGTTGACAGCCGAAGCTTGCACGCGGGGTTTGATGGTTGGGCCACAAAACCATCGGAGGAGGGTTTCTCGGTTTGGGCCTCAAAACCGAGCCCGAAGGCCCAACACGACGGAGACGGTGATCCGGGCGTGTTCGGGAAGCTTCGAAGCGGTGGACGCGTGGGGGGATCCGGGAGCTTGCGTAGGAGCTAAGCAAGGCCAGATGGACAGCGCGTACCAGCCGGAGGAGATGCCTGCAAGTTTACTGCTTTGCCCCTGCGGGCGTGTATCGTAGGAATTAGCAGTAGGGCAGTCTAGTCATTTTCCCCCACCAGGACATGGTATGTATAGGGGTGGAGGGGATGGCTCTAGTAGTCGCTTGGAACCCTAGTTCATTTGCACTCTGTTTTTCTCTCTCTAGCTTTCTCTCTCTAGGCTAGCCAGTGCATCATCGATTCATCTGGAGCGGGAGGATGTTGGGAGGTAGCTAGCCTTGTACAGATTGTGACCTCTGTGATTTGAATTCAAGTGCTAGTTTGATTCCTCTCATGTGTTCTTCCTGAGTTCTTTTGGTTCCTCTCTTGTTTCTCTCGATTCTTCGTTTCTAGACCGTTTGGCTCCGGATTTGTTTGAGGGGATCATGGGTGAGTGCCTTGCGCCTCTTTGTTGATGATCTTGCCCTCTCAAACGCCGGGAATCGGTCTCGATTTGGGATTTTCGGGATGAACTCGTGGGAAGGGGCCTAGTTCGTGTGATCCGCGATTTCTCGATTTGTAGGACGTTAGAGGCCGAGATTTTTGGGGCATATCTTCACCTTAGGGTGCTAATCATCTCCACAAAGTTTTGTCTCTAGAGCTCTAGCCGTTTGGGAGATCCGGTGATGGATTTGTGAGGGAAAATCGCGATTTACTGTAGTTGTTCGTCCTGTTCATCCGACGACATTTACGGACGGTCCGCCCGGTCCACGGACGGTCCACACTCTCGTGGCGGACGGTCCGCGGTGCGCTTTGATATGCTCGAACGTCAATTTTCGCTAAGTCTTTTCTCGGACGGTCCGCCTGCTCATCTCGGACGGTCCGCGACACTGGCGGACGGTCCACAGTAGCAGCTCGGACTGTCTGCTCGAAGTGCCTCGAGCTACTGGAAATTGGAGTTATTTTTCGGACGGTCCGCCGTGCTCTAACGGACGGTCCGCTGTGCTCTATCGGACGGTCCGCCGTGACCTGACAGACGGTCCGCCGAGTCCGCGGACAGTCCGTTTGGTCTGTGCGGACGGTCCGTTGTGCTCTGACCGACAAGTGTTCGTTTGATCATCTTGAGTTTGCTTCCGCTACTTGTGTTTGATCTAGGCTTGTTCCTAAGGTTGGTAAGTCCGGTGTGACTACGCAATCTTGGCAAGTTAGTGAGGATTTCTCCGGTTGTGAATTTCGGGATATATGCCAAGTTTTGAAAGAAATTTTCATTGGCTCCCATTCACTCCCCCCTCTCTGGTCGCCATATCGGTCCTTCGGGAAGCAAACATCGCAAAACGTATACCTTTGTTTTTCAAAGTAACTATGACTAAGACTGGAATTGACCCGTAGACTCACCTGTTCCTCTCGTGTCCGATCAAAGACGTTTAAGTGCCCTCGCGAAAAAAGGGCAAACATATTGGAAAAAAAAATAGAGAGAAAGACCTCCAAGTCAACGCCATCACAATCACGTACAGCCAAGTAGTAGTATTTTGCATTAATGGGTGAAGGCATCTTGTTAATCTGGTAACTCCTGCATCTACTCAGATATCTTATCGTTCACCCGTCTGCCGTTCTCTCGCTTCAATGACCATGCAGGTCTCAACTGTTTTTACTGTACTGCTTGCTTTTCTTGTCTCAGATGCAGAGGGACGACATCATGTATATGACTGTCCTCCGTTCGCTTGTGGTCATCTTAGAGATGTATCTTATCCTTTCCGTCAGCAAGGTGATCCACCTGGATGTGGTGTTCAATCGTATGAGCTGGTGTGCTCTAATGCTACAATTGGCATTGGCAGTGGAACTTACGACGTGGTTAGCATCAACTCTAGTGATTATACCTTCTGGCTTGTCGATGACGTCTGGGGTATACAGAGCAGCTGCCTTCTCCTACTATTCTGACAAACTCCGATAGGGCTTTCCATATGATATTTCATGAATTTCCCCAACAAACGAGGAACTTAGTATAATCGTATGATATTCTCGCCCAGAAAACACCGTGGTATGGAAGAAGTTCCTGCATGTGACAGCTGGAAATACTCCCTATCAACCAGTTAATTGGTACTACAAAGGAGCAACTTGTCTTGTCACTATCAGAATATATCAACTTAGAAGCAGAATTTTAGTGGGTGCAGCGTCTGTATGTTGGACAAATTCAATTATAGCAAAACTAATACCACTTTGCATGTAATTTTTAGGGCAACATGTTGGATCCGCACCGGTCCTTGCTACGTAAAAAAGATGAGATAAGACTATCTCCAACAAAGAACCCAAACCGCTACCCTTACCCAAAATGGGTCATGCACAGTGAAAAAGAGGCCTCCAACAGGCTACCCAAACGCGCGACGCAAAATGGGTCAGAGGAGAGAGGAGACCCAGAGATGCGTTGCCCTTTCCAGCGACCCAAATCGCTGGCGCGGGCCCCACCACCGCGAGCGCCTCCCTCCGCGGCGAGCGAGCAGGGCGGCGAGCGGAGCGGAGTCCGAGCGGGCGGAGCAGCAATGGGGAGGCGGGGAGCTGCAAGGAGGCGGGCACCTCCATGGCCAGACGGGGGCGAGCTCCCCGTGGCCGCCGGGGCCTCCGTGCGCGCCGCCGGAGAGGAGGGAGGGCCGCGGCGGCGAGCTCGGCGGCGGGCAGAGGTGGAGTTGGCCGCCGCCGCCGGAGCCGAGAGAGAGAGGAGGCCGGCCGAAGATCCCGCTGCCTAGGCATCCGCGCGCGCCGCCGGAGAGGAGGAGGGCGGCGGCGGCGAGCTCGGCTGCGGGCGGAGGTGGAGTTGGCCGCCACCGCCATGCTGCGCTCGCACCGCCGCCGGAGCCGAGGGAGGGAGTAGGCCGGCCGGAGATCCCGCAGTCGGGGCCTCCGCGCGCGCCACCGGAGAGGAGGGAGGGCGGCGGCGGCGAGCTCGGCTGCGGGCCGGCGATCTCCTCCTCCCCTCTCTCCGATGCGCCGCTACTCGGGAGCGGGTCGGCGGGGCGCGGTCGGGCTGGCGCGGCCGGGAGCAGCTGCAGAGAGATGGCGATGCGGACAGGCGAGGATGACGACGAGGCGAGCGAGGATGGGTCCTCTGTTGGAGAAGGAAATAAATGGGGGTGATCTATCTACTGTGCAGGGAACCCAATTCAGAGAATAGGTCTCCGATTTGAGTTCTGTTGTTGGGGATAGTCTATGAGCATGCTTCACGAAGGCTGTAGACTTTTGGAGATGGTGGCCATGGAGATCTTTGCTAAGGCCCTGTTTGGTTCCAGGGACTAAAACCAAAACGGACTAAATTTAGTCCCAAAACGGACTAAAGATCCAAACTACAGGGACTAAAATGGCTTAAAGGGACTAAAACTCTCTAGCTCCACAAGAGGAGCTTATAGGGACTAAAACTGCTACTTTCCAACAGATGCCCTCCCTCCCACGGTCCCCCCCTCTCTCTCTCTCCTACTTTTCACGCATCACTCCGGCTTCGCCGCCGCGCGCTCCCCTCGCGCTGCACCGCCGCCGCTCCTGCGCTTCGCCGCCGCCGCAGCCTCGCGCTCCCCGCCGCCGCCGTCCCGCAGCCCCGCCGCCGCAGCCCTCTCGCTCCCCCGCCGCCGCCCTCCCGCAGCCCCGCCGTCACTGCCCTCCCGCTCCCATGGAGGCCGCCGGGGGAAGCGCCGCTGCGATAGGATCCTGGGCGGCCGGCCGGTGCGCCGAGGGCCGCCGCCAGGGAGGGCGGGCCACCCGCGCGCCGCCGGAGCTCGGCCGCTCCGCCCGCCACCAAGCGGCGTGCTTCCCGCCTCCAGGCCGCCGCTGACGCCGCCCGCAGCTGCGCGTCCCCGCTGGCCGCGGTCGCCGCCGCCCTACCAGTTGACGCCACCCGCCGCCACACCGTGCGCCCCCGCTGCCTCGGCCGCTGCTCGCCGCCGCTCGGAAGGGAAGGGAGGAATGGGAGGGGCGGCGCGGACAGAAAGAGGGAGGGGAAGGGCGCGTGCGGGAAGGAGGGGCATATGAGCAGGGGTAAAATCGTCTTTGCGCAAGTCATCAAAGCATCTTTAGTCCCTTTTAGTCCTGGGATCCAAACAGTAATTTTAGTCCCTTAGAGACTAATTTTAGTCCCTTAATTTTAGTCCCTGGTATCCAAATAGGCCCTAAGTTAGTCTGAAGGTTTAGGAATAGAATTGGTGCATGGGGCTTTATTTATTGTTCTAAAACCTTTGCGTTCGTGGTTTTAATGTTTGTTTCCTTTAGGGTATTGTCCCTCGTGTGAGGTTTGAGCATAAGCGCTCGTTATTGTATCCAACGACTGTGTACACCTTGTGTAGAGGCTGGAACTTTATTTCCATTATCAAAACAAATCATAAATATCGAGACATTGAGTTTACACATGCAATTTATTTTTCAACACTGCATGAGCAACTTGTCGTGTCACTTTATCAAAATATACCAAGATAGTGAGTTCACAATTTCAATTTGTTTTCCAGCGCTAATGTGACTGAGTCTGGAATTCGATGGTAGGATTGTCTTTTCGTCAGCTGTACCACCAAAGACTTGGCTCTTGTGTACCAAGTCAACACTATCACTGTCATGTACAGCCAAGCCAAAAGCAACTACTACTCCTTGGCTGTGTGTTTAGTTCCCCGTCAAATCATCAAACTTTTAAAAATTCTCTCTCCAAACTTCACTATTCAATTATCACATCAAATCTCTCTCCTCGTGCATGGAACACTAAACGTGGGTAAATAAAAAAACTAATTACATGGTTTTGATGTACATGATGAGACGAATCTTTTGAGCCTAGTTAGGTCATGGTAGGACAATGTTTACCACAAATAAACGAAAAGTGCTACAGTGCGCTACAGTGTCGGATGTGATATTTTCACCAAATTTTTCGTTCATCTTTTTGGAACTAAACACAGCCCTTAAACATTTACCCCTCTGCTGCATTTCATCATCCTGCTACCTCTGCAATGGCCATGTCTGCATCATTTCTTCCTCCCACTGCCCTGCAGGCCTTAGCTGTATTCTCTGTATTGCTTGCAGTTCTGGTTGCAGTTGCAGAGGGACGGCATCATGTTCATGTCTGTCCTCCATTCTCTTGTGGTCATCTTAGGGACGTATCTTCTCCTTTCCGCCGGCGAGGTGATCCACCTGAGTGCGGCGTTCAATCATACGAGCTAGTTTGCAGTGATGACAAGGCTACAATTCGCATTGGCAGAGGAACCTACAACGTGGTTAGCATCAACTATACTGGTTCTAACTTCTGGGTTGTCGGGTCCAATTTGGGAACGCGGAGCAGCTGCCTTCTTCCTCAACGGGACTACCTTGATTTTGATTTTGAATACAACTCCGGTAGCAGTTCACGCAGCGTCGAATTGGCCCCGTCTATACGGACGACGTGCGCGACCTTTGTGAATTGTTCACAGCCAACAGAGAACAATGGTATTTACAAGCCAGTCGCTTGCCTGAGCACCAACTCTTCTTTCATCTACGTGACGACTGACCTTTGCTTCCCTTATGCCCGGCTTTTCGAGCCCTCGTGCGGTTACATGGCGATGACTCTTTTCGGCGGTCCAGGCATGGAGGTGCCCGAGAATGCAAGCTATCCAGATGTTGTTAAGTTCACGAGGAAAGGATTTGCCCTTCAGTTTCCTTTTACGCTTCCTTGGGACACCACAGACGAGTGCCTCACACGTTTGGTGAGGTGAGTATCTGACCACCCATTTTCTCCCATACATGTTGGTTCCCTATGTAATCCCTGTCTATGCCATGACACGGTTTTGTAGTGAATTCCGTGAAGAGCGAAGAAATAGTTCAGGCATCAAGGATCGGGTCGAGGATATACTTGTTGCGGACTTCTATTTCTGGATCTGCGTTCTTGATCCACTTATTAAATCAGCTAATGCTAGCACTATCACATATATGCTTATCATATTCATCCGAGTCGTAGCGTGTGCTATGTGGCTTCTGAAGTCTATGCATGGTATTCACATCAGATACACACACATCATCTTAACTGCATCATCTTACTTGGTTAACACATTCTCACTCAAGCGTTGTTCCAAATATAAAAACTTGTTTCTATGCAGTTCTTCGCAGGTTTTTGTTAGTGCCGCTAGCAGTATTTGCCTTCCTTGCTCACAAGTACTGGAAAACAAGAATAGCGATCGATGCAGTCGAGAAGTTTCTGCGAATGCAACAAATGCTCGGTGGTCCATTGAGATTTGCCTACACAGACATCACTGCAATTACAAGTCACTTCAGAGAGAAGCTCGGCCAAGGAGGATACGGCTCTGTGTACAAGGGAGTCCTACTTCCAGGCAATGCATATGTTGCCGTCAAATGCTGGGAAATTCCAACTGCAACGGAGAAGAGTTCATCAGTGAGGTTGCCACCATTATTGGCAGGATCCACCATGTAAATGTGGTACGTCTTGTTGGGTTCTGTTCAGAGGAAATGAGGAGGGCGCTTGTCTACGAGTATATGCCCAATGGCTCTCTTGACAAGTATATCTTCTCATCAGAGAAGAGTTTATCCCGGGACAAGCTCAATGAGATAGCTTTGGGCATCGCAAGGGGGATCAACTACTTACATAAGGGATGTGACATGCAGATTCTACATTTCGATATCAAGCCACACAACATTCTTCTTGATAACAACGTACTTTGTTCCAAAGGTTGCTGATTTTGGTCTTGCAAAACTATTTCCAAGGGACAATAGCTTTGTGCCATTGAGTGCTATGCGGGGAACAATTGGATACATAGCTCCAGAGATGGTGTCCCGGAGCTTTGGGGCCATATCAAGCAAATCCGATGTGTACAGCTTCGGGATGCTACTGTTGGAGATGACTGGAGGGCGCAGGAACGCTGACACGCACGGAGCAACCTCCAGTCAGGCTCAGGTATACTATCCATCGTTGGTGTATAGACAGCTGAGTTCTGAAGAAATGGGTGAGATTAGTGAAGGTGTCAGTATGCACGGTTTGGAGAAGAAGCTATGCATCATTGGGCTCTGGTGCATCCAGATGAAGCCCCATGACCGTCCGACAATGAGCGAGGTAATAGAGATGCTTGAAGCTGGCGTGGATGGCCTTCGAATGCCTTCCAGGCCATTCTTTTGTGACGATGAGGTGGAGGGTTCTTGCTATACGTATTCCGAACTAAACGCCATAGATGAGGAGGATAGTGAAAATGTGAAATACACGTGTGCGCGTGCGTGCGCTTAAATGCATCAGACTAAGATGGTAGCTTGTCATAAGCTCACGTACTGATGGTTGTATCCTGTGTGTCAGTGTGTGTACTAATGTGATGTCCTAGAAAATGCCTCCAAGAACATGTTTCACTGTAAGAGGACAGACGGTGGCAGCTGTTGTATACATGCAAAGAACTGCAGTTGTTGTTTCTGTGCTAACTGCTAAGGTTATGGGTATACTGTACTCCCGCGTCATCCCTATACTCTTTTTTCCTGTCGGAGAAACTCATTTCCCCGGCCTGATTTTTCTTTCTGATTTGCTAGCATTCGTTATAGTTTCTTCATTCATTATACCGGGCCAATTCATCAAATCAAGAGTCTAAACTTGAGTTTGATAACAAGTCCTGAATGCACAGTGGCTCGCCTTCTCATCAGCTCATGATAGGCTTCATAACTGTCAGGCTATACTGTTTACATGTATATCACTTATGTACAGTATGTACTCCTCATGGAACCCATCTTATTAGAAGTCATAACACGCTCAAATTTGGATACGTGCATTTCATCGCACCTCAGACTTCCATTGGTCTGACGATGAGACTCTGTTTCCATTTCCCAGCGTCCCATGGATTTGGCGCACTGGCATGGCTCAACTGTCTATTTAGTATTTGTGACGAAAGGAGAAGGCTTCTGTCCCTTCCGTCCCCCGCGCCGCCCCCTCCCACCCATCTTCCGGCCTCGCCATCGTCGGAAGCCCGTGCGACGGCAAGGACAGCGGCGGCGTAACTCTCTCTTCCCCTTGTTCTCCAACCTTGACGCTAACCCTAACCCTAGGTCCTTGCCGCGGATCTGGGAGGAGGGGGTGCGGCGGTGTAGGGACCTACCGGTGGAGGATGATGCGAGGGATCCGCGGTGGCCGCGAGGCGATGTCGGTGCGGCAGTGCAGATGGGTCGGCCATCACTAGCGGGCCATTGCAAGGCCACGCGGCCGGCCTTGATGGCGTCGGCAGGGCTTTTTCTTCTGATCCACTCCATCGTTATGGCGGCAGGGGCTCGATTTGGATCCTCGAACCTGGATTGGGCGTCCTCGGTCTCTCTGTCAGCAGTACCTTCCTCCGTGTGGTGGTGGTTTGTCGACGGCGGACGGTGTGTTGTTCGTCTTACGATGGCGGCGTCGGGTCGTATTTGGGCCCCTTGCCTTCCGAGCGAAGCTGTTGGTGTCCTTCCGGTGCAGGTGTTCTTCTCGTTGGCCGGACGCAGTGTTGACGATGGTGACGGCGGTTTGGGTGAAAACCTTGTCTGACGTGTTTTGCCGGGGCGGCATCGGTGGAACAGTCTGTGCCACCTACCTTGTTGAAGGCGATGTTGAAGTCGTTGGTAAGTCCGTCTCCCGCTGCGCATGTGGTTGTTCAAGAATTGGATGAAAACCTAGCCTGGTTTCTCCAGGCCGGCGGCGGCAGTGCAGGCGCGTCGTCGAAGTTCTTGTTCTCCAAGGCCGGACAGTTCTCTCGTGTGGCCACTCAGTTCAGTATTCATTTCAAGGCGGAGGTGGCATTCAATGGCGTAACAGCTTGGATGTTGGTTAGCAGGTTGTATCTGTACCAAGTCTTTATGCTGTTGCCTTGTAAGAAGCATACCATCCTCAATGATGGGCGGTGTCCAACGTTTCAGTACCTTTTAAGGACTATCAAACTTGACGTTGGTGATCGTATTCTTGAAGAGTTGACATCACGTAGCAAGCTTGTTTGTCGCGTAGGACTACTAGAGCTCTTTGTTGGGGATGTAATTTTCCCGTCAGTTTTTCCTCTTTAATTCTTGATGTAATAATGTGGCCTGATTCTATCCACTGGTAGATGAAGCCGGATGTCTTTTTTGTGGCGTAGCCAATCTTGATTAAGGCTGAATTATATCCATTATTAAAAAAAGTATTTGTGACGAGCTGTGAAGAGAACCTGTGGCCCGAGCGAAGCACTGTGCTGAAAAGCCTGAAGAGAAGCTCTATAACACCTGCAACCTGAACTGAAATAACTGAATTATGATTATGATATGCAGTTTCAATACGACTGATTTTCCCCCATCTGAACTTGGAAAGCTCTAGTTCGGCTCCTTCTCTACATGGGCCCATGGGCCATGGAATAGCATCTCCTCGCCGCTCACCGTGACCACGACGGCAGCCGACGGCGACCCCCATCCGCGACATCCAGCGCTTCCAATGGTCGGAACGCGGCCACCGGGCAGCGGCTCTCCACCCGCTCATTCGAGCTGGGCCACCGGTCACGATGTCTCGCGTCTTGCCTCACGCGCACACCGCCGTCTCCCAAATGCCGCACGCGGCCCGCCCCTTCTCGCCGCTGCTCTCTACTTCGGCGAGGACCGCCAGCGGCGGCTCGTGCCGCTCTCCCACTCGGTACTGACGAAGATAAGCCCTCAGTTTTTTGCGTCCAAAATATTGCATAGTGACAGGTATGTTGGTAGATGCAAGCACACAGTTAATCTTGCCACTCATCAAGAGCTTCTCCTTCAAAGCATATGAAGTTTGTGAGGACTATTGATAGGTGTGAGCATGAGTCAAATTGAGAAACAACTGATGAATGAGGAAAATGAGCTGCAAGTTCGAGTCGGTTTAATTGGTAAATAAGAACCATGACAGATATGCAGCAGATGATTTGTCCTGTGATCTGTCTGGCCTGAGGAACTACGGTTTGTGGATACACCATTTGGCCCCTCGAGCATATGTGAATTATATATGATGAAGAAGAGCAGCATCACCAAAGGGAAAGGCAGGATGACGGGGTTGTAGATTTTGAGGTGCTAAGCTATCGTGCTTGATTCTGTAGATTTATATGCTCATCTCACCATATTTGAGCGGGACAACCGAGAAATAGAGAAGGGATCCATGTTTGCTGATATTTCATGTTATCCATCAGGCAATGCGCTGCCAAAACAGATTTTGCGTCCAAAATATTGCATAGTGACAGGTTGGTACAGGTCAAAATCTGTGGATGCGAAATGTAATTGGAAAATTTGTCCAAAGAAACTATATGGTGGCAACACATTCATGGTGAACATAGGCTTTATTTTTTGGCCCATTATGCAATATTTACCTAGTTTATTGTCATACCTGTAGTATTTTTGGATTTTTACAAATTCATCTTGTTCTGTATTTAGGTGGCTTGGACGAAGGGACCGGAGGCTTCCAAAGTTTGGATAGCCAACAGGGCGAAAGAGCTATTGGATTGGCCTCAGCAGCAGTTGAAGGGGTAATCAGTGGTGATAAACGCATACAAAGCGAAGTAGGCGATGAGCTTCCTCGACCTGTTCTCATTGAAAACAGGTAATTTGAAATTTATTTCGGTTAAGTAATTGGTCACTTAATGCAACGTTTGATCCAATTGTCTGTATTTTTTCCCCATTTGCTACATTCATCATGGAAATGCAGGAAGAGGAAAGAGGCACTCATTCCTTGAAGCTCCAATAGTGTTGCAGCAGTAGATCCACTGAAAGCAAAGAGGTTTGACAAATAATCTTTTCCGAATCCTTTTCATTTTACCCTTGTACGATTCACACTGCAAAATGCATTCAGCGAGACCTTTTATCTGGCAGGCAGAAGGCAGGTAGTAAATCTACCACCCCAGGCACTCCTGGAGTCCTGGTTCGACAACGAGAAGGCTGCATGCTAACGCCCAGTCCCATTCGTCTCACCCCGTCCACCCACGTTGCGGCGTGCCGAGCGGTGAACTGCGCCACCGCTTGCGCTGAAGCTTGGTGGCCCATGAGGAAGTGCCATGTCTTCCCTCGTGCACACCAGCACACCATCGCCCCCGAACGCCGGGACGCATATGCCCCTCCTTGCCTCCGCCCTCCGCTCCGCTGAGGACCACCTGCGACGACTGGTGCTGGTGCTACTCTCCCGATTCGCCAACTCGGCAGTGACAGAGGTAAACCCTCACCTGCTCTTGCATTTACGGTGCTGGATCTCGGGGCAACTGTCAACTGTGCTCATATGCCTGGGGGCATAAGCGTGGTGGAATTTGTAGTACCTGCGCCGTGGGGAATGGGCATAGTTTCGTTGCCCTGCGTGATGATGTCGTGACGTTTCGATCAAATTCAGACCAGTGGCGAGGACATGTTAAACACCTCATTGAGATTTATTTGTTTAGTTGCCCAGCATGATGATTAATGATACTCTTGTGTCACTTCGACCAAATCCTGAACCATGAATTGGAAGAGTAGAACACCTTAGGGACTGTTTGGTAGAGCTCCATCGGATTCTCCGATTCTCTATGGGAGCTGATTCTTTGAGAGAAGTGATTCTATGGCTGAAAGTGATTCTCTTTGATTCTCTAGCATAAGTTATCAAAATCAGGATGGAAAATTACTTCACAGGATCAGGAGAAGCTACTTTTTTCAGTTCCAGCCTCTTAGTTCATTTCAGAGAATTACTTCACATAATCAGCAGAGAATCACTTCTCTCTGAAAAACTGTAAAAGGGAGATTGCTCTGGGCATTGTCAGGGGGATTAACTACCTGCATCAGGGTGCGACATGCAGATTCTACACTTTGACATCAAGCCCCACATAGGGGTGGTAACGGATCATGGCCCGGTTGTTCCTTTACAATCTAGCTTGGCCCTAACAAAATTTAGCTCAAAAACTAGTATTATTTTGGCCCGACCCTAATCCGGCCCGATCCTTAAAATTTCTAGTATAAAAGTGAGGGCCCTCTGCCACCCCTAGCCCCACAACATCCGTCTTGACAACGATTTTGTTCCCAAAATTGCTGATTTCGGGCTCGCCAAATTGTACCCAAGGGATAGCAGTTTTGTGCCAGTGAGCGCTATGCGTGGAACGATCGGGCATATAGCTCCAGAAATGGTGTCCCGCGGGTTTGGCGCCATACCTCGTAAATCAGATGTGTACAGCTTTGGGATGTTGCTGCTAGAGATGGCGGGAGGGCGCAGGAACGCGGACCCAAATGTTGCAAACTCAAGCCAAGCATACTATCCATCATGGATCTATAGCCGGCTGAATCAACAAGAATCGGGTGAGATCAGTGTCGATATGCATGAGTTGGAGAAGAAGTTATGCATTGTTGGGCTCTGGTGCATCCAGATGAAGTCTCAAGATCGGCCAGCGATGAACGAGGTCATAGATATGCTTGAAGGTGGTGTTGATGTCCTGGAAATGCCTCCGAGGCCATTCTTTTGTGATGATGGGCAGACGTCTGTGGTGGGTTCTTACTATTCATCCTCTGAACTGAACACGATAGAGGAGGAGGATGAATTAAATGTACATGTTCTTGTGCTTTTAAAATCAATGTATGATGTTAATTATACTATCCATGGTCTGAATTCACACTGTTTTGCTACTTTGCCCCTGTTTGTTTGGACGAGCACTAGACACTGTTAGAGTTTGAGCCATGACTGGAATACTTGTTGCAGGTATGTAAGTATTCAGGCCTCGGTTATTAAAGCAACTCGTCGTCAGTAGGGACAGAGCTTGATCTTTGATGTTACAATGACACGCTCATAGGGTGTTATATTAGCATGATTGAAATATATTGTCATAGTGTCTACACTCTAGAGCACATGAGTTCCGGAAAAGCGTGCTTGAGAGAAATGGCGACTGGAAAGCCTGTATTGAGAGTTTGAGATCTTCAGTACTGAAATCTGGGCCGAACCAGGCCCATGGGCTGGTGGATTGCTCGCTCTCACCGTCAGCACCATGTTGTTCCTCCGCTGAAACTCTGGAAGTAGGCTAATAGTCATCCTTGGCCAATAGTCATTGTATCCACAGATTGTATCCAAGTCTGAACCATGGGCACCCACGGTGGAGTATTGTGACACTGAACAGCTTATTAGCGAAAGAAGTTGTAAGAAGGATCCTATTCTAGGAAACCTAGCTAGTTGCAGGTGGCAATTGTTGCCCTCTGGTCGATCTGGACATTTTGGGCTGTCTGAAATTTCAAAAGAAAGAAGAAACAAGGAAACAACTTCAGTCTTTTTTTTGGAGGGTCACCGGGGGATTCCCCACCTGAATTTCATTTCAGGGCCTTCGGCAGGCCAAAGCCATTACATCTTAGAGTTTGAACAATGAAGAAAAAAACAGGGGTAAGAGAATACAGGCACCATCGACATACATACATCTACATGCAAGCGCATGAAAACACAGAAACTACAAGGCCGCGATAGAGATTTCCGCGGTAGAGGCGTGTCGTTGATTGTTGGCTATTGTCATCGCCAACTGGCTGAACTCCAACGGCCTCCAATCCACATGCGACTGTAAAGCTTCGAGTCAAGTAGACAGACGACAGCCGTGATATGCATTGTCTATGGGCACATCTAGGGTCCAATTGACGCCCACCAACGTTTTTGGGGGAAGGAAGCCCCAAAGAGGGAGGACCGACGATTGGAGAACGAGGAGATCCAAGAGAGGGGATCATGGTCTCGCAACCCGGCATTTGATTAGACAACACAATCAAGGAACTTGGAAGCCAGCGGAGCAAAGATCCTGGCATCAAACATCTCCAGCAAGCAGCTTGTGCCCCATCGAGGGAGGATTAGCAAAGGACCTTTGTATAGGAGACATGGTGTTGAAACCAGCAGTGAGGGCTTCCACGGTGACGCGTAGGATGCGACGTCTTCCGACGCCGTCGTCACCGGTCTGGTAAACCAGAACTAGGTTTTCACCCAGAGAGAGCCCTTACAAGGGTGGAGAGTGGTCACGGCGCCTCCAAGGAGGGGAGCAACGCCGCGGACGTTACCATCGTTTGCACCAACAATAGGTGCATGGATTTCGCTAAGCACTCTCAAGACTCACCGCATGACCTTACCAGTCTCAGCTCTGCCGGCGGCGAGATTGAGCAGCTCACAGTCCACCGAAGCTCCGCCGGTGCCATCTACCACCAGTAGCGCGCACCCCTTGGTGGCCCTCGCGAAGGGCGGGCCCGACGGCGCGCTAGGTCGGCCGGCGGAGCGCGACGACCAGGTTAGCAGGCCACTGGGCGCGGATCTCCGACCGGCGGCGTAGAACCGCCATCGGGATGGCCGCGCTCAGTGCGGGCGTGGATCCGACGCAGGGGAGGCCGCCGGCGGCAGATCCACTGAATCCGGCGGGGGAGGGGGGGCGCCACCGGCGGATCCGGAGCTGGGGTGGCCGTCACCGGCGGATCCGGAGCTGGGGTCCGGCGGATCCAGAGCTGGGGTGGCCGCCGCTGGCGGATCCCGGGCTGGGATGGCCACCGCGAGCGTATCCACTAGATCTGGTGCTGCGAAGGCCGGCGGCGTCGAATCCTCTGTTGGATGTGGCGGCGACGGTGAAGCTCAACCGGTGGAGGCGAAGGGCGGTGGCGGCCGGAGCCCGTGGACGGCGACCGTCGCCGGCAGCTGCAGCGGTAGGGGGGTGGGGGGATAGGGGATCGGGAGATGGGGAGGAAAAAACGAGGTGGGAGGAGCGCCTGCCGCCGCCCCCATCGCGGCCGGACGGGCTTCCGCCGGCGGCAGCGAGGTTGACGCGGGCTCTTGTAGTTGTTTGAGCTCCTTCCGAAATCAACAACTTCAGCCTTGGCACGAGTACATTGCAAATCCATGCAGGAATACAAATATCAATTCAGTCTTGGCACATATACATGAAGGAAAACAACATGTGTATTCTAACATTCATAGGATACATAGCGGATTACACGCTGAGTACATCTATCATTTGCTTACCATAAGCTAGAACCTTATTATTTTCACTGAACCTCCACATCCTCGGATATAGCTGTCATTTCAGAGGACATATAGTAAGAGCCTACTGCAGGAACGTGCTCATCATCACAGAAGAATGGCCTCGGGGGCATTTCCATACCATCGATCCCAGCTTCAAGCATCTCTACGACCTCATTCATCGACGGCCGATCATGAGACCTCATCTGGATGCACCAGAGCCCAACAATACACAGCTTCTTCTCCAACTCATGCATATCGACAGCATTGATCTCACCCACTTCTTGTCGGGTCAGCTGGCTATACACCCACGATGGATAGTATGCCTGGCTTGAGCTTTCCGCGTGTGGGTTGGCATTCCTACGCCCACCAGCCATCTCCAACAATAGCATCCCAAAGCTGTACACATCAGATTTGCTGGATATGGCACCAAAGCACCGAGATATCATCTCAGGAGCTATATACCCTATTGTGCCCCGCATTGCGCTCATTGGCACAAAACTGTTATCCTTTGGGCACAATTTGGCTAGCCCAAAATCCGCAACTTTTGGTGCGAAGTTGCTGTCAAGAAGTATGTTTTCTGGTTTGATGTCAAAGTGTACAATCTGCATATCACAACCTTGATGTAGGTAGTTAATGCCCCTGGCAATGCCCAAAGCTATCTCATTGAGTTTATCCCAGGAGAAACTCTTCTCTGACGAGAAGATGTACTTGTCAAGAGAACCATTGGGCATGTACTCGTAGACCAGCGCCCTTCTCATATCCTCAGAGCAAAACCCCACAAGACGCACCACATTGACGTGGTGAATCCTACCAATGGTGGAAACTTCACTAATGAAATCTTCTCCGAAGCAGTTAGAATTGCCCAGCATCTTGACAGCGACATGGACATTGCCGGGGTGTAGCACACCCTTGTACACAGAGCCATAGCCTCCTTTGCCGAGCTTGTCTCTGAAATGGCTTGTGATCGCGATGATATCCGTGTAGGCGTACCTTGTTGGACCGAGCATTAGTTGCATTCGGAGAAACTTCTCAACTGCATCGATTGTTATTAGTGCTTTCCAGTACTTGTGTACAAAAAAAACCAACACCGAGAGAGACACCAACATGTACGTGGATAATAGTGATAATACTGCACAGATGGTTTTATTAGTTAGAACATATGCATGTGAATACTGTACAAATAAACTACAATTAAGATCTAATAGTGAGTTAATCTTTATCGACGTACCAAGAATCCAAGTGATTAGCAGCGACAGAGGCGGGGACACGAACTTGAATATTAATGATAATGCCACGGGCACGAACAGGCATATACCTATATGGTTTTAATTAGAATGTACGAATATGAAGAAGTGATTAAGAAAAGAAATATAATTAAGAGTGAGCTATCTTGACTTACCAAGAATCCACCTCACAAAGGCAAAGACTGTGATTAACACCGAGAGAGGCGCCATCATTAGCCTGCATAATAGTGGTAATACTGTATGCACGAACAGGTATATCCGTATATGCATATATGGTTTTAGTTAGAAAGTATGACTATGAGATGCGATTAGGAAATAATAAACTATAATTAAGAACGAGCTAATCTTGACGTACCCTGAGTCCACCTCACAAAGCACAAGGCTGCCAGAATTAGTGTACGAGGGAACGATTGTTCAAAATAGTAGTCAGGAAGCAAGTACTCCAAAACATTATTATATTCAGGTATTAAGACATCGTTAATCCGCTCTTTGGCTTGATCCTTATGGAACTTTCTGCGAAGACCAAGATGAGAGTACAGAAAGGAAAATTAAGGCGGGGAGCAAGATGGAAACCGAAAAGAAAAATCCAATAATGCTCACCTAATCAGTTGATGTATATGGTCGATGATTTCCTGCCATGGTGTCGATCTAGCAGCGACCTGGGCGTGGTGGTAACGTGGAAATCGCACTTCAAAACCATCCCGCATGAATCTCACGACATCTGCGTAAGTTACGTTCTTCACAGGTGCCATCTGGTCCCCAAAACCACCGTAAGGAATCAAGGCCAAGTATCCGCAGGAAGCCTCAAGGTCTTTAACAGAAAAGGGATCCCTTCTGGTGTACACATAAACATAAGAATAGCTCGTGCTCAGGCAGTCAACCGCTCTATAGTCATGATTATTTCTTACAGCCTGCGAGCAATCCAAAAAGTTAGCCCACGCAACATCAGGAGCAAGGAGCAGCTCGTAGCCGCCGCCGTCCGACGTTTCCAGGCCATCAGGATAATAAGGAAGCTTAGCCCATCCAGGAAGAGGGCAGCTGCTTTGCATGTCCAAGCTTGCATCTACCACCACGAAGGAAGAATCCGTATAGTTGATGTTAACCACATAGTATGTCCCTGTGTTGATGCGAATTGTAGCTTTGGTATCGCTACAAGTTAGCTCGTACGATGGAACACCGCACCCAGCTGGATCTTCTTGTCGACGGAAAGGATAAGATACGTTTCTATGTTCACCGCAGGAGAAAGTAGGACATTCGTACCTCCTGCTGTTGCTATGGCGCCTCCCGCCAACATGTGCTATCGCCAGCACACAAAGGACAGTAACAGCTTGAAAGTATGCAGCGCTATGAATGCCGAAAATCGCCATGGACGCAACTGGTCTGTTCTTGTTCAGCTGATTTTGTGTTGTTTTTCCGCTCTAGTCTCACTACAAACCACACTGCTACAGGTTTCTTTAACCCTATGTATGGTTCTTCCAAGGAACAATTGCAGAAAAAACCATCTAGTTCCTTCTTATAAGTTTTTTATTCCAGTATCCTTTTGCAATTCCGTGTTTAATTTCAAATTACCCTAGAGCTGGTTTTCATGCAAAAATAACCCAATGTCCATGTCGTTGTCACATAATCACTTTTTTCAACTCCCAGCCTTTTAGTTCATTTCAGAGAATAACTTCACAGAATTAGCAGACAAACATTTCTCTCTGGAAAATTGTTTGACAAAGGTAGCATGCGCGTATTACCGGAGAGGGGTGCATCGGTTTCCCAACCGGTGCTAAAGGTTTCCATTCTCCAAAAAATATGTGCGTTGCTGCGGGGATTCGAACTCAAGACCTCTTGGCTCGGGTGTACTTACCTAACCATATCACCTACGCAGCACATGTGATGAAATAGAAGATGCTTTCCTTTTGTAGTAGTATGTGACACCCCTTTAGCACCGGGTCATATTTACTAACCGGTGCTAAAAGGACTTTAGCACCGGGTCGTGTCACCCTTTAGCACTGCTACACCAACCGGTGCTAAAGGGTCCCCGAGGTCACCCAAATGTTGGACCCGGTGCTAATGCACCTTTAGCACCGGGTCCAAAATGTGCCGAGGCATTTGAGGGGGCGGATGTTGAGTTCTCTGATAGTGTGTCACGTCACACGTGAGCATATTTGCTAGTAGTCTAAGAGGGGGGAGGGGTTGTCGGACCAAGAACCCTGGTACTCCTCACAAAGGGCCCAGGTCTACTAAACAGGGGATAGGCCGGGCCGACTACTCCAAAGAAAATGGATACGTACAAGATGGTGTAACTAACTAGGAAAACTAGTTGGACTATTTTAGGAGACTTCCTGACTACCGTGCCGTAACCGACATGTAACTCTACCCTTCATTGTATATAAGGTGGGGTAGCGATCTCCCTCCAAAACATAAAGACAACTGATCTACGCAAGACAATACATCATATATGATGTAAAGTATTACACATATTGCATCTGAAACTTGTCTAAATTGTAATCTCGTGTACACCATCGTTCCACAAGAACTCGGTGAGCCCCAACTTCTCTTTACCATGAGGTAACCATAGCAGGTACTCTGTGCTAAAACATCGACATCTAGTACCCACCATGGGCTAACTTGTCAAAAATTTGCTGCCGAGATCGATGGCATTAGTCATCTTCAACAACCACAATGAAGATCAAGGAGAGCTTACCGTTTGTTCTTGGCCCTGGACTTGTGTTGCCAGGCATGAGGGTGTTTCACCCGCTTTCTCGTCGAGGAAGCGGGCCCACTCGCCATGACCGCGTCTCCACCAAAGGCACTAATGTCTAATGTCTTATTTAGATTCAATTGAGGCAAGGGTACAACATGATCTCGGCTAGAGATCAGTTTGAAGATTTCAAACCAATTTAGAAGGCAAGGATTGGAGGATCACCTGGTGTTGGTATTTTTGCACTGAATACCTACCTAGAGATATCTCACGACCAAGAGTAGTCATGGAATTTGAGGTCTACGCCTACACTGCCATTCAAGGTAAATAGTCGCGGCGTTCCTGAGCCTGAGTGGAAGTTGATCTTTGGTTCGACATAGGGTTGCTGAAGGTATCTAGACCCCTAATTTATGTTTTGGTAATTAATAACAATCTTTGTGGACTAACAATTTCATTGAGAATATGAGTATAGGTTAGTCCCTGGATTGATATTGAGTTTCACAAGTTGAGGTGGTTATTATGCGGATGATTCGTATCAAGAAAAGCTCAAGGCAAAGGTATAAGATAGGGTTTTTCAGTTAACCGGTCATGAGGTGATTAGAGGACGAAATATGATCGAGTTAATAGGCTAGATAGCTGTACTATCAAGAGGGATAAATGTCATTGGCTTGACATTTCTGTAGTGCCACTCTGCTCAATGACCTGCATGGTTTGCATTTAGATGAGTGACGATTAACAAAATTGTGGAAAAGTGTTGTTGAATATCTTTGTCACTGTGGACGGACAGTCCGTGACCATTGTATTGCCTAAAGGGCCCACACAGTCAAAGTATGCACTGACTTGGTGAGTTTTTGTGCTGACTGACAGACAGTCCGTGTGGAAGCACGGACAATCCGTATAAGAAAACACGTTTTTAGACACAAACGGTTTCTGGTGTTCCAGGGGTCAGACAGTTTGTCCATGCTGGTCGGACAGTCCATCAGCGGTTGACGGACAGTCCGTGGTGGCTGGACGGACGGTCCTTCAGGCCGCACCGGCTAACTCTAACACACGTTTGACTTCATGTTTTTACCATTGGAATTCAAACTCTAACAGTCCACGAGTTGAGCTCGGATAGTTCATGGGAGCAGCCCGAAGGGAAACTTGTTCCCTGAGCGATCTAACCCCTGCTCGGACAGGGCGATGCACTCCGCCAAGGTGGCGTTGATGCGGTCCAGCCCGGCGACGATCTCGTCGGACGGTGGAACTCGGCGTCGAGGAAACAGATATGGGATCCGTTCCTGGAGGCTGAGCTGCTTTACCTATTGTAGGAGTAGGCTGACGACGTCGGGGGATCCCCCCGAGCTTGCTGAAGTAGATTCCACCGGCACCGAGTCGATGCTGGCAGAGCTGGAGCTGGTGAAGTCGACGAAGAAGATGATGCCCGACAGGTGCTTGGGGCGGTCCTTCATGCTCGCCAAAAAGGTGACACCGGATTGATCTGCCATCAAGCTAACTGAATGGAAAAACTCAGCAATCACCCCTACCTGTCGTGGAAACTATCGGATCTAAGACCTGGCAATCCACCTAGGGGATACCCAAGTGGTAGATTTGTAGGAGAGGGATCGTCGAGTTGAGTAGCTTGAAGGTGACACAGGTTCAGGCTACCTGGGGGTATAATACCCTACGTTTGTGTCGGTGGTGGTTTGTATTGCTTGTGCTCGGCAAAGCTTCATGAAGCATTGACGAGCTTTGTGGTTACAAAGTATGGATCACCCTCGTGGGGTTGCCCTAGGCTGCCTTATATAGGGTGATGGGCTAGGGTTTACAAGTCGGTTTGAATCTAAACCTACAAGACTGCAATCGCAAGTCGTATCCGAGTAGATTTCTATAGATACTCCAAGATATCCGGGGTACAATCCGCTTCGCCTTCATCAATCTTGTCCAGCAAGCTGGGGATTTCTTGTGGGCCACCTCGGGGTCAGCCCACAACCCTGTCAGGTGTGGGCCCAAACCGGCTGTTATCCCCTCTGGTAGTGGGCCCAGTAGTACCCGTATCCCACACCTAAGATCATTAAGGTTCGATAATGATGCGTCAGCTACAAGATCTTTGGGAGTTGGCTCCAAAGCAGGATTCTTGGCCTTACGACGAAGGGCCTCCTCATCTTATTCATCTTGTTCTTATTTCCCTTATTGATGACACACTATTCTAGGACTAAATTCATGTGAGTACTCCATTTCTCATCAGTGAGGAATTTCGAAAGAGGAGTAGGGACGAAATAGAACAATCTCTCTCACTGCATAAAAATGTCAAGGAAAATTGGTACTCGAATGATTATAAAAACAACTAAAGGAAAGTACTCACCACTTACATCTCTAGGAGGGTTATATGAATTGAATTCTAGAGGGTTATGGGGCCCAAGTCCACCCCATTTAGGAAGCAGCTGGCCCATTCTAAAATCTCATCATGACTCAGTTCTTCCTTGGAGAACTATGATGGATCGTCTAAACCCTTCTACAAATATTATAGACTTCACAATGCCAGAGGAGCTGAATTCAGCACTTGATAAAAATGTAAGCAATTCCTACTATAGTGAGGCATTCCCTCTTCACCTTGGCAATCTTCTCCAGCATATCCGAAATCTGATGACTTTCCCTAAATTTCGGCATTACTGCCCATGCCATGGTAAATTTGGGCTTGTGCCTAGTTCTTTTTTGGTAGTTCTAGGTCATGGTTCCCTAATAAACAACACGAGCACCAGTGAAGATGTTACATTGTTCATGGAATAACTACTCGAGTGAGATGAGTTTGTACACACATTATTGGTGTTTAACGATCGAGTACCTACCTAGGGTACCTTAGAGTAAAGAAGTCGTGGGTCTCACCGAGTTCTCAGGAATGATAGTGCACACACAAGACAATGCAAGGATTTAGATAGGTTCGGGGCGCAATATGCGTAATACCCTACGTCATGTATGTTGTATTGCTTTGTTTATGAGTTGTGTTATTTTGAGGGGGTCCCTACTCCGCCTTATATACACGGGGAGTAGAGTTACAAGTCAGTTACATGATCATAGTCGTATACAACAGGAAGTACTACAATATGGTAATTGGGGAGTCTCCTATCACCACACGGCTAGCCCTCCGAGTCAACTACGCCGTCTTGCACCATATAGTCGACTGCTACTTGGAGTACTCAGGTCAAACTTCTCCTACTCGAGTAGTTTTATCTCGTATGTGAGTGGCCATAGGGATCCTTGTCCAACAAGCCCCTGAGCATCTTGCGCCTTCTCTTCAAGTCTTGATTCTTCTAATACTTCTTCAAAACTTCATCTTTGATCAGTCGAGTAGTTGAGGTGAAGCACAAGATGCTCTTATCCTGTTTACCGAGTAGTTTCCATTGGAGTGCATCTTTGATGCACCCAATGGGTGTATCCCCCGAGCCTCTGAGGTTGGGGTCAAGGTCGAGGTCGAGGTCACCATCGAGAGTTGTTTCTCGTTGAGTAGATCGACGAGATCGTGAAGCGGCTCTAGTGGAGTCACTATCATCGAGGCAGGGCCTGGACGAACCGCAAGGTATCTTGCCCTTGTCGAACGCGATGAACAGTTATTGCTCTCATTTCTTGTTTGAGTCCTTTATAGGGACATCAAAGTAAAAATTGGCAGACCTTGACGGACTTGGAATCCCACCCCACCAACTACTTTGATGGCATCTTTGGATGGTTGATGATTGAGGCGAAAGAGATGTTGGAAAAGGGGAAAATTGGGCTTGATTCCCATGAAAGCTTTGAAGAGATGAACATATGTGGCAATGTGAAATATACCATTGAGAATTTGAGAAAAGAGTTGAAGAAACTACTCAGTGTGGCTCCAAGGCTTGCTAAAAATTTGTGAAGAGCTCGAGGACTTGATGGACCAGGATTCTAATGACTCTCTAAGACAAGCCCTGATACCCCTAATAGGGAATAAATGGCACTGACTAATCTAAGAAGGCAAATACAGTATAAGATGGTGTAGCTGCCGGGAAAAAGGAGCAATACTAGTCAGACTCAATATGGAGACTACCTAAAGTACTCTGTTGTAAGACTATCTCCAACAAACAATACCCAAAAAGAGACCCATTTCCCCAAAAGGGTCCTCTACAGTAAAAAATGAAACCACCCAAATCTTATCTTCTCCAACAGCCGAGACGCAAAACGAGACCCAAATCCCTCTCCCCTACGCGCGCCGGCGACGAGAGCACCGGTCGAGGCTCTTCCTCTCGCCGCTCGGCCGCCCCTCCCTCCCTCCGCTGGACGCCGCCCCTGAGCCCCGCCGCCGGCCGCGAGCTCCTCCGCCCCGGCCTTTCCCTCCTCCTCCTCCCCGGCCATGGCGGCGGTGCGTCCTTCTCCCGCGCGGACGACGCCGCGCCGACGGGGTTGCTACGCCAGGCCTGCGCCCGCGCCGCCTGTTGACGTAAAATCCGCACCTCACGCCAAGCACACAGCAAGCCGAATTAGCTGGCTTCACACGTGGCCCGGGCTTTTGAATCCGGAAGCGTGCCAGTCAGTTTGCCTGAAAACTAACAAAGGGACAAAAAAGTTTAGATCAAAACCTGGAACGTGCCGGGTGAGACCAGACAGTTCCATATTTGCGGCGTTGAAGCCAATCTCGAGAGACATATAGCTACGGACAAGCTATCTGTCGGCAGTTAAAGCCTCATTCGGCAATCGGCAAGGCATACAAGGAGCGCACTGCCGAATGCGTGACGTAAGCATGACGAAAGATCGGCTTTCAACCGAATGAACATTGTAACACATACTCATAGCCGATTAACGAGAAACAGAGCATGATAGATAAATAAAAGGGTGAAACATGATCATAAATTCGCAGTAAACAAGGAATGCATAGGCCGAAAGCAGCACCCGTCAAGCATGATAACAAAACAAGTTAATCCACCGCATGATACGACTTGTTTGAGACCACACCACTAATCAGATTAGACCAATCCACCGCATGATACAATCTAACCATGAAAAGCTAAAAGCATTCAATGTTTAATTACGAACCCACAACGCAGTCACGAATTTACATTGAAAACAAGAATGCATAGGCCGAAAGCAGCACCCGTCAAGCATGGCAACGAACAAGTTAATCCACCGCATGATACAACTCGTTTGAGGTCACACCACCAATCAGATTAGATCAATCCACCGCATGATACAATCTAATCATGAAAGGCTAAAAGCATTCATTGTCCAATGCAAACCCACAACGCACGTTCACTCGTGAGAGCACTACCGAATGCGGCTATTTAGCCGAATCGGGGTCCATGGCGAAGGAACAAGCCTAATCGGTAAAGATAAATCTATCAGATCGAATCGAATTCTAATCCACCGGATGATTAGCTCTAAGACGACCCAAAAACCTGCATCTACCGCATGATGCCCGGTTCTGTCAAGATCTACACGATGCCGACAAGCTCGAACCCGCGACACGTGGCAACCTAGATCGGTTTCGGACCCGGTTGTGAGGGGATAAGTCGTCACATCGTGAAGTAGAGCCGATTCTAGCCGATCTAGATTGGGCAAAGGTGTGTTGCATGAATTAAGCACATAGTAAAAACGAAGCAACACGGGGTAACTTAATGAATCTGTTAGATCTTGCCGAAATCTAACAGAGCCGATAACTTGGTCCATACTAGATCTTAGCCCACCGGATGGCTCATGACCTAACAGAGGAACCTTCTTGAGACCACAACTTAAATCCACCGGATGATACTAAGCATGGTAACAAGACTACTTGCATCAGAGCTTAAATCCACCGCATGATACTAAGCATGATACAAGGTTGCCGGTACTTACGGAGGTCGACGGATCGATGACTCCTCTCGAAGAACTCGACGACTCGACTAAAGGACTCGATGTTGGCACGGGCCGGTTTGTTGTATGATTGATTGTATGATCCCCTATACAATTGCCACGGGTTTATATTTATACCCAGGTTTTGATACAACTCCTAGTCGGACACGACTACAATACTTGTTTCTAAAAATAAATGACGAATCTTCGTGCCCATATTGCGTTCCTTGTTCGAACCGGCCTTTTCCTTATATTGATCCACGTCATCATGTCTTCCCGAACGCTACCACTCTTCGCCTGCGGAACAATGCCTCTGCCGAATGATGACGCATTCCCGACCGCAGAGTATCTCTGCCGAACGTTTCAGAGGAAACCCCTTAGCCGAATGGCGACGCGTTCCCGACCGCAGAGCATCTTTGCCGAATGCTTCAGAGAAAACCCTTTAGCCGAATGGCATCCTTCCACCAAATCCGGCCCACATGTCAGCCTCTTCCTGGTGCTAATTTTTGGTGTCAACACATGCCCCTTCAATTTCGGGATAAAGGATACTTTTATCTCGGAATTGACCAGGAATCCCCAACATTTCCAGGCTGAGCCCGCTCGACATCCGTTTTATCTCTTGAATCTTCAGAGCTCTCATCCGGATCCGAACCCTAAGTCATCGACTTCCAGGATTCAATCTTCAAATGGCGAATCAAGATTTTGCCCTCCAGGTAAGCTTCAATCCCCTCAAGCATATTCGGCATTCTTCTTTCGATTCGCATCTTAAATTTCTTCTCATCTCCTTCCACTCTTGATAGGCCCTGGCTGCCGAAATCCTTATCCCTGTTGAGGAAAAAGCTCCATCCTATTTCCTCGGCCCTGTAGGGGATTCAGACCCTTCCGAAATCATTGCGGCCGAATCTCAGAGGATTCCTTTCAAGATTTCGCTGACAAAACCTCATGAGTGGCAAGACGCCTTCAAGAACTGGCCCTTGCCCCCAATTGCCGGCTGGAGAAATTGGTATAAAAGGATGTCTGATGATAAAAGCCCCCAAACACAGAACTGGGATCATCTGTGTATTTCTCATTGCCTGGAGCTGTCATTAGCCGAAACACCAAAGAATGAGAACCTCCTGATTGCAGCTTGCCACTTTTGGTCCAATGGTACAAATACCTTTCTTTTTGGTCATGGCCCAATGTCTCCTACTTTGGCCGATGTCTACATGATGACCGGCCTGAATGTTACAGGAACTGTACACCCATATGATCACAAAGGTTCCTCCAAGCAGACAGGAGTAAAAACAGGGGTTGGATATAAGAGATACATTCAGAATCATATGTCTGATGGCCCTCTGACCGATGTCGAATACAGGGCCTTCCTGAATATGTGGCTATGCAGATCAGTCTTTTGTGGCAAAGCCAATGAGCCAACCTTGAATCACATCGTGATGGCTGAAGAGCTGGCTGCTGGAAAAATCATCCCACTTGGGAAATACCTCCTGGGAAGCGTCTATCATATGCTCAATCAAACCACCCACCTGATGCATACTAGTAAGAAAATCCCCTGTGTAAATGGTCCCTGGTGGTTTGTCCAAATGTGGCTGCAGTTATACATGCATCAAATCGTTACTATTGACCTCAACAGCCGAGACTTCCCTTCAATCAATTACAAAGAAGGAGAAACCCGGAGAACCAAAGGTTGTCAAACCTATGGAGAAGCTGCTTCCACTGTATCTATCAACAAGAACATTGGTGAACTGTTTGAGCTCTTCTTCAGAGGCTTTGCTCATCCTCTTTGGTTCCCATATTTGGATAATGACAATCTTACTCTCCCTTGCGAATTCAGCTTTGAGACTGGATGCACTGATGTACGATCTGTAGCAATTTTCAATGCCTTCATCCAGCCCTGCATCCTGCCAGCCGAATTCTGTGGAGGGAGGCTGGTTCAAAGCACTTATGAATATTATCAGCCAAACATGATGGCTAGACAGTTGGGATGTGGCCAAGTGCCCCCCAGGCTATTCTTCCATGAATTCCTCAGGCCTAGGGAGATTGTCAAGGATTCCACAGAGACAAGAAGGATTTTTACTTATAAATGCTGTGGAACTATTTATGCACCTGATCCTTTTGTGCCAATAATATCTGCCCATCCTTCCTTCACTCTCTGGTGGCAAGAATTCCATGATCATATCTTCAACATGCCAATCCATCCCTTCTGCCTTGAATTAATGCCTGATTATCAGCCAACTGCAGAGGTAATATGCTTATTCCTTCATCTGTCTTAATAACATTAACCCCAATCGATTCTGACTCTATTATTTCGCAGGACATAACACCTGCCCCTCTTGCCAGGGTAATTTTATACAAAACTGCAGGCCCAATCTCTGCTTTGGGGCACCAATCTCCTACCTTGGCTCAGCTGATGGCTAGACAAGCTTCTTCAGATCCAATACTTACTAGACCATCATCTGTCAAGAGGAAAACCCTTTCTTTAACTGCCCCCTCAGTTGTAAAGAAGAAAAGAACAAGCAGCAAAATAATTGCACAGGTCAAATTTCTCCTTCCTCGAGTAAAAAATGCTAATTTCATTCTGCTCATTTTCTACTTCCTTTATGATTTCAGGCCAAATCACAGCAATTGGCCACTAGCACAGAACCTGCCGATGCTTCTGTGATTGGTAAAATTTCTCATTATTTTGTCTCTAAAGTTCCCCTCCATCGGCATTGATTCTTTTTTCAGTTTCAGAGCAAATCTCAATGGACCCAATCTTGGAGAGTTCTTCTTCTCATCAAGAACCAGCTTCAGCTTCACCTGATGTTCCTCAGCCAGAAGCCTCTTCTCCATCAAAAGATCTTCCAAGCTCTCCTCAGCACGACATACAAGAATCTTTGCCTGAGCTTGAGCTGCCCTCTCTCTCCATCCAAGAGATCAGGAATGAGGTAGAGATAATTACCCAGTCTCCCCAGTTCTTTATTCAATGGATAATCATTAATTCGGCAATATCTTTTTCCAGGAGAAAATAACTTCATCACCCAGCTACTCATTTCCCTTGGATGATCTTGTTGCCGAACAAGCAGAGGAAATTTCTTCTAGTCAGACTTTATCAGAAGAAACCCAGGCAAAACTAAAGGAAATCTTCTCCTTTCTGCACAAAGACATCCAGGATCAAGTCAAGGATGCTGATCTTCTGAGAGATATGCTTGAGCCCATTGAACAAAACCTTCCTGTTGATATTCAAGCTTCTTTGGAACCAATCTCTCAATTGGATCAACAATTTGCTGCAGTCAGACAGGTTCTGAAAAGTCAATCTTTACAACCAGCTTTAGAACAAAGAAGAGCCATAGCTAAGCAATCCTTGAAAGATCTGTATATTCAAGCTCAGAGTAATAAAGAATTGTCAGCTAGACTGCAGCCAGCACTTGATCTGAAGAAGACCAGAAAAGCTGAACTAGAAGCCGAATTGAGGACTCTGTCAATCGAAAACGAAGCTGACGAGAAGAAGTTAGCCGAACTCCCTGATCTGACAGAGAGGATACGGAAGGAAGCATCGGCAATTCTAACTGAAGATAAACAGCTCAAGACGAAGCTCTCTGCTCTGATAAAAACCCAAGAAGCAGGCAAAAATCTTTTGGAGACCATCAATAGAATGATATCTGATGCTAAAGATGTAATCTCCAAGTACTTGGGTGTGTAGTTGTATCGAATATTTAATTAGCCGAATGTCTTACCGACTTTGTAGTTTCACCAATCTTTTGCTTTCTTCCTCACTTTATTGTGAACAACACATTCGGCAAAGCTTAGTCGTAACAGCATTAGACCCGAAAAACGACCTAACACAACACAGCCGAATCCAATTCAGTAGAACTGAACCCGATTCGGCATGAATCCCAAACGACACCGAAACCGCTCGGTTCGTGGGGCTTTCCATCTTTCGAAATTTTTGGGACGCGCGCCACGATCTCCTCTGTGGGTTCTATAAATAAATACTCAGGCAGCCCACAGTTTTTTCACCAAGTTCTTCGTTTTCCAAGTTCTTGCCGGCTCAAGTCATTCTTTTCCCCATCCACAGTAACTCCGAGGAACTTCCAATGGCCGACAACAACAGGAGGCGCCCGGCCGCCGATGAGGCCGAAGGAAGCCGCGCCGGCGCTCGCCGCAGGTGATTGGCTGCTCACTTCTCTCCATTCTTTTCGAGATTTGCCCTCTCCTTGACAAATCCCCTTGTTTCTTTTAGGGTAATCCAATGGATTGCCGCCGCTGGTGCACCAGTTGCGGCTCCAGCTGCTGCTCCTGCGGCGTCCAACTCCTCGAGTTCGTCCAATCGGACTCGTTCATCGGACGACTCCCGTTACTCAGACGGCGATGCTCGCCGATTCAAGGCGGAGCGCGACGACTCTCGTCGTGAACTGGAGATCATCTCCAAGCAAGCCGGGATTGCTGACCTTGAATGGCAGCACGAGCGCAAGCAGCTGCTTGAAGTCATTGATGGTGAGTCCTGCAATCTGCTCAATCTCAATTCTCGTCCCCCAAATGATATTAATCTGTTATCCCCTTGTAACTTTGCAGCGCGTGATGCTGAACTTGATCGACTGAAGGCGCTGGTGGAGGAGCTGGCGGACAAGGTGAACGCCCAAGGGGACACACCCGAGGCACGCCTTGGTGCGGTGGCAGGCTGTGTCGACGAGGTGGCCTCCCATGGCGTTCGCTTGGGTGTCGCTACAGGTCTCGTCGCTATGTCGACGCACACCGGCACTGACTATTCCAGGATGCCGGTTGGTTTTGTCAACAACAACCCAGAAGACATCGATGATATTGACGCCTCCATTGATCGTCTCGATGGCCATGGTGCTGCCATTGCCGATTCCATTCATCCCCAGTCTGTTTTGAACAGGCTCTTTCAGTAGTTTGTACTAGGGATTTATGGAATTTCGGCAATAAAACCTATCTTTTGTATGAACTCTTGATGTAACATATTTTGTGCTAAGGGCAATACATTCAGTACTGGCCATTTTTCTTTTTCTCCAATGTCTCTGTCAATTTCCTTCTAAAGACGATTTCTTCCCAAATATCGGCTGTTCGGCAATTTAATATATCAATCACCGATCGATTTCAATACTGGGATAATACCTCTTCAAATATCTTCCATTTATAGCAGAAGCAAATTCTTCTTCCAATAATGTCTTCAAAATATATGCATTTCCAGGCACGCATCTAACTACTCTGAAAGGACCTTCCCAATTTGGAGACCATTTGCCGAATGCTGCATATTTGGTTCCAATCGGCAATATCGCTTTCCAAACCAAATCTCCTTCTGCAAATTGCTTGACTTTCACCTTCTTGTTGTAATACTTAGCAACTCGCATTTTATTTTTTTCAACATTTTCTAAGGCCCTGAGACGAATCATATGCAAATCTTCTAATTCGTCCATCATTAAATCTTTATAATCTTTAGAACTTAAATCCTTTTGCAACTTTATTCTCCTTGAGTCTAATTGTATCTCCCATGGCAAAATAGCATGATGCCCATACACCAACTCATAAGGAGACGTCTGTGTAGCCCCATGTGGAGCCATTCGGTAAGCCCATAAAGCCTCATTGAGTACCGAATGCCACTTTCTCGGCTTCTGATCAATCTTCTTTTGTATAATTTTAATCATAATCTTGTTAGAAGCCTCTGCCTGACCATTAGCTTGGGTATAATAAGGAGAAGAATTTAACAATTTGATGCCCATACTCTCAGCAAAATCTCTGAACTCTGAAGATGTAAATTGAGTCCCTTGATCTGTGGTGATTGTTTGAGGAATCCCAAATCTGTAAATGATATGTTCTTTAACAAATTCAACCATATTCTCCGATGTCACCTTCTTTAACGGAATTGCCTCAACCCACTTGGTAAAATAATCAGTTGCCAAAAGCACAAACTTATGCCCCTTGCTAGATGGAGGATTTATTTGGCCAATCAAATCTATTCCCCATCCTCTGAATGGCCATGGCTTGACAATAGGATTCAGAACTGATGCTGGAACTCTCTGAATGTTTCCAAATCTCTGGCAATCTTGGCATCCCTTATAATATCCAAAGCAATCTTCTAGCATTGTAGGCCAATAGTACCCAGATCTTCTAATAACCCATTTCATTCGGTAAGCCGATTGATGTGCTCCACACAACCCATCATGTACTTCACCCATCAACCTCTTTGCTTCTTCTTGATTCAAGCAACGTAATAATATCCCGTCCAAGGATTTATAATATAAATCTTTATCAAGAAGAACAAACTTTATAGCTTTATATCTGAGTCTTCTCGAAACTTTCTGGGATGGATCCTCCAAATAATCGGCAATTTCTTTCCTCCAATCATCTTCTGCCAGATTACTTCCGAAAGCATATACATCATTAGCAAACACTTCTTGAAGCTCTCTATAACCTGATGCACTTTGGGCCAATCTATTTGCCTCTCCATTATCCCCTCTAGGAATGTGTTGTAGAATTACTGACCGAAAGCTCTTCAATATTTCTTTGCATTCTTCATAGTAATTCCTCAAAGTATCACTTTTGCACTCATATTCACCATTCAATTGTTTTATGACCAATTCTGAATCTCCAAAAATTTCAACTGCAATGGCCTTTGCTTCTTTCAAATATTGGAGCCCTTTGAGCAATGCCTCATACTCAGCCTGATTGTTAGTAACAGCAGATTGAATGGGAACAGCAAACTCAAATGTTTCTCCTTTGGGTGAAATTAATAAGATACCTGCTCCACCACCTTTGTTGCATGAAGATCCATCGAAGAATAATACCCAAGGAATAATGTTAAGCAAATTTATCGATGTATCATGATGTTCAGTAATGAAGTCAGCAATAATCTGCCCTTTGACAGCCTTTGCTGACTCAAACCTTAATTCGAATTCAGATAAGGCCAAAATCCATTTGCCAATCCTTCCGTTCAAAATTGGCATAGACAACATGTGTTTTATCACATCAAACTTTGAATACACAATGCATTCGGCATGTAGTAAGTAGTGCCGAAATTTTGTACATGAGTAGTAAACACATAAACAGAGCTTCTCAGTAGCCGAATACCTTGTCTCTGGATCTAGTAACTTTCGGCTAAGGTATGCAACTACTCTTTCCTTCCCTTCAAATTCTTGAATGAGGGCCGATCCAATAGTTTGGGCATCGGCCGCCACGTACAACTTGAAAGGCTTGTTCAATTGTGGAGGCACCAATACTGGTGGCTTCTTCATGTACTCCTTTATTTCATCAAAAGCCTTCTGTTGTTCGTCACCCCATACAAACTCTTGATCCTTTTTTATTTTCAACAGTGAGGAAAAGGGCAACACCTTCTGTGACAAGTTTGATATGAACCTTCTCACAAAATTTATCTTGCCAAGCAGTGATTGTAACTCTTTAAGATTAGTTGGAGGAACAATTTCATCAATTGCCTTCATGCTTTTCTTGCCAACTCCTATTCCTCCTTCATGTATCAAAAATCCCAGAAACTCTCCAGCCGAAACTCCAAAAGCACATTTGTTCGGGTTCATTTTAAGCCCATGCTTCCTGGTGCATTCTAGAGTTTTCCTTATGTCAGCCAAATGGGACTCATGTTCCAATGACTTGATCACTACATCATCAATATATATTTCCACAATCTTGCCGATCAACTCATGAAAAATATAATTCATAGCCCTTTGATAAGTTGCACCGGCATTTTTCAATCCAAAGGTCATGACAACCCATTCAAACAACCCTATGTGTCCAGGACACCTGAAAGCTGTCTTTACTATATCTTCCAATGCCATAAAAATCTGATTGTATCCTGCATTACCATCCATGAAACTGAGCACTTTGTATCCAGCAGCAGCATCAACCAATGAATCAGCAATAGGCATTGGATATCCATCCATGGGTGTAGCCTTGTTTAGATCTCTAAAATCTATGCAAACCCTCATCTTTCCATTTTTCTTATAGACAGGAACGATATTAGAGATCCAATCCGCGTATTTACATGGCCGAATGAAATTTGCATCTAGTAATCTTTCAATCTCCTTTTTCACATCGGCCAACACTTCTTCCTTGTAGATTTTTCGGGGTGGTTGCTTGTAAGGCCTGTAACCAGGTTTGATTGGCAACCGATGCTCAACAATAAAACGGTCTAGACCGGGCATCTCCGAATAATCCCAAGCAAAACAGTCCTTGTATTCTTTTAACAATGTCACCGACTTTTCTTTGAAAACCGAATCCAAGTTAGCACTGATAAATGTCGGCCTTGGCTTGTCACCATCCCCAATGTCCACTTCTTCTAATTTATCGGCCGACACAAATCCACGTCCTAATTTTCCATCAGTTCCATCAATTGGATTTTCCATCAAAAATTACTATGAGAGCCGACTGCTTCGATCGGCTGCTGATCACTGCTGGCTGGTGCCACAGGACCTTCTCCCCAGTCTTTGCCTGAGAAACAATCTATGCCTTGATATTCCCAGAAAGCTGGTTCCATATTTGCCACGCTTATTGAATCATCTGCTTGGACAATCTCCACCTCATCATCTATCCACTGAATAAGCTGTTGATGCATAGTAGATGGAATACAACAATTTGCATGAATCCAATCTCTTCCAAGCAGCAAGCTATATGCCCCTTTGCCCTCAATGACAAAGAAAGTCGTAAGCAGAGTCTTGGACCCAATCATCAGATCAACGTGCACGCATCCCTTGGTGTCCGAAGGATTTCCAGCAAAATCATTTAGAATTATGCTCGTTGGTGTCAAATCTCTAGGGCCCATACCAAGCTTCCTGAATGTGGTATATGGCATTACATTGACAGCAGCTCCTCCATCGACAAACATCTTGGTCAATGGTTTGCCATTAACATATCCCTTCAAGTACAGTGGCTTCATGTGCCGATTCTGGGCTGGCTTCTCAAAAACAGCTTGTTTGTTCAACATCAATTGTGCCATTAACCCAAATTGTTCGGCATCATCTATATCGGGCAATATCTCTTCCTGTACAATTTGGTTAGCTGGAGCCATGAATTCATTCGGCAGAAAACATACCATACATGTAGGAGCCGAATGACCATGTTTGTCAGGCCTGTCTTTTGGGAGCCATATTGATTTCACCTTGACCTTTGCTTGCTTCAATTCCCGATTCCTCAGGCGTTGTACTCTTCTCTTCTGGCTCTTCCTCAAACCAGGTGGGCACCATTGTCCTTCTTGCCAAACATAAGCATGATCTTCTTCACGATCAACCCACTTGTAATCAGCATGTCTCTTTCTTGGTTGATCATTAAAACGCCGATCATCACTAGGATGCACCCTGCCAATTCTTTCATGGACAGATCGGCGATTGACAGTTCCCTGCCTATATTCATCATACCTATTATTGCATTCAGGACAACTATTCCATGTGGGAAGCTTCAAACCTTCGTTCCAACAGTGTCTGAAGAATGCACACCCCCAATGCGCACGTTCCTGCTCTCGAGCATACTCTTCTTGTTCTTCCTCAAACCTTTCTTCTTCGCGCCTTCTTTTCTCCTCCTCGTATTCACGCCTTTGAAAACGCTCCTTTTCTTGCTGACGCTGCCATTTGTTGAGGAGAATACGTGTAGTAACTCTAGGTTTAAAGGATTCTCCCACTTCAAATCGGCTATTCGGAAACCGAAGATCTTTCTGGCGAATCTGTTCAATTGTGATCTGTCGAGTGGGATCAACTGAACCATCCTGTCTTGCCTTCTTTGAGGTTAAAACTTTCAATCTTCCCTTTTCTCCATATGGAACAGCATTCACCATATTAACCGAGAACCCGATCATATTCTGAGGGAAAGGGTTACTGTCCAGTTTCATCTTGTTGTCGAATTTCAGATGTCCTTCTTGGATAGCTTTCTGAATCCTCATCCTAAAGACTCTGCATTCATTAATGGAATGAGAATTTCTATCATGAAACCCACAGTACCTCTTATCTTTCACTCCATCGGGCCGAAGCATAGAATGCCCCTCTGGCAATTTGATTCGGCCTTCTTTCACCAGGAACTCAAACAATTTGTCCGCCTTAGTCACATCAAAATCATATGTTCCCTTCATCTGTTTGATCCATCTTTGAGTCATTGTAACTGGTTCTTTGCTCCACACTATCTCTGCTGCGGCTATCTCCTCACTATCTTCATACCCATCTTCTTGATCTGCTCTTTCAAGGAATTGGTTATAGATGTCAGCTACATCATTATTTTTAGCAAATCTGGCATCTTTCTTGAAACCATATGCCTGGTTACTCATCAAGGCCAATCTGTGCGACAACTGGCCCAGATCATCAAACTCCATCCCGAATAGCTTCTCCCGAATGGCAGGCAGCATGCCAGCTACAACCATACCAGCCAGTTGATCATCAGGTATGTTCAGAGAAAAACACATACTCTTTGTTTCCCTAAATCTCCTGAGGAACTCCGTAGGTGTTTCATTATTCCTCTGCCTTAAGCTGGTCAAATCAACCAACTTTTTCTCGGTACTGCCAATGTAGTAATGAGCATGGAATTTCTGCTCCAGGTCTTTCCAAGTACAAATCGACTGAGCAGGCAAAGAAGCAAACCATGTAAAAGCTGGACCCGTCAGTGACAAAGGAAAGTATCTGATTCTGAAAGCCTCATCTGCCGAAGCCTCTCCAAGCTGCATCAGATATCGAGCTATATGTTCCACAGTGCTAGTATCATCTTGTCCTGAGAATTTAGTAAACTCTGTAGGCACCTTGACTCTATTCGGCAATGATACCCTTTGGTACCATTCCGGGAAAGGAGACGAGTACATGTACCCCTGATTTTTAGGCTTCAGACCGAATTGATTTTGCAATACATCGGTCATTTTTTGCACCATGAGGTCAATACTGGTATCTTGATTCCCTGGTCTCCCAGCAAGCATGCCTGCAGTACCAACATATCCAGGATTCGGGAGAGCGTCGATAGCATTGTAATCCATAAACTCTGAATATCCGTTTCCATATAAATCCCTCTGCAGTCTGTTGTTCAAGGGAGATATCTTGTAAGCAGAAGCAGGCGGATTCCCTGTGGTGCCGAATGCCATATCACCGTATGTGCGAGTTTTCGGCAGTGCAGGCTGAGGATCTTGCCGAATCGGTTGTCCATTTGTATCTTTAGCACCAGAACCTCCAGTTTCATCAGCATTTCCTTTACCATGTGGTTTCTGAACTGGTGCTTGAACATTGAAGTACGTCGGACCACCCAATTGCCCATGTATCTGCTCGAAGGGTTTATCCGCATGCTGACCAAAAATGCTTACCATTATATGCCGAAAACTGTTCAAGAACGCAGCATTGTGATTGGTCATTGCTTCCCCCAAAGCTTTGTATAACAAGCCCGAGAATCTCTCCCTCTCTTCTTCTTCAGTAAAATCGGACTGCCCAGGAAGGAGAACTCTTGGCAAGTCGGATTTGAGAAACGGTGCACCACTCCTGTTCTTGGCGAAAGACAGTAAACATTTGTTAATGAATTGGCCAGCAGCAGCCTTTACCATCTGTTGATGCTCTTCAGACAACTCTTCCAAAGTGACATCCATGATGTCGCTCAACTCAGGCATCTTGAAAACTTGTGTGTGTCCCACCGGGCGTGCCAAAAAGTGTGTTGACGTAAAATCCGCACCTCACGCCAAGCACACAGCAAGCCGAATTAGCTGGCTTCACACGTGGCCCGGGCTTTTGAATCCGGAAGCGTGCCAGTCAGTTTGCCTGAAAACTAACAAAGGGACAAAAAAGTTTAGATCAAAACCTGGAACGTGCCGGGTGAGACCAGACAGTTCCATATTTGCGGCGTTGAAGCCAATCTCGAGAGACATATAGCTACGGACAAGCTATCTGTCGGCAGTTAAAGCCTCATTCGGCAATCGGCAAGGCATACAAGGAGCGCACTGCCGAATGCGTGACGTAAGCATGACGAAAGATCGGCTTTCAACCGAATGAACATTGTAACACATACTCATAGCCGATTAACGAGAAACAGAGCATGATAGATAAATAAAAGGGTGAAACATGATCATAAATTCGCAGTAAACAAGGAATGCATAGGCCGAAAGCAGCACCCGTCAAGCATGATAACAAAACAAGTTAATCCACCGCATGATACGACTTGTTTGAGACCACACCACTAATCAGATTAGACCAATCCACCGCATGATACAATCTAACCATGAAAAGCTAAAAGCATTCAATGTTTAATTACGAACCCACAACGCAGTCACGAATTTACATTGAAAACAAGAATGCATAGGCCGAAAGCAGCACCCGTCAAGCATGGCAACGAACAAGTTAATCCACCGCATGATACAACTCGTTTGAGGTCACACCACCAATCAGATTAGATCAATCCACCGCATGATACAATCTAATCATGAAAGGCTAAAAGCATTCATTGTCCAATGCAAACCCACAACGCACGTTCACTCGTGAGAGCACTACCGAATGCGGCTATTTAGCCGAATCGGGGTCCATGGTGAAGGAACAAGCCTAATCGGTAAAGATAAATCTATCAGATCGAATCGAATTCTAATCCACCGGATGATTAGCTCTAAGACGACCCAAAAACCTGCATCTACCGCATGATGCCCGGTTCTGTCAAGATCTACACGATGCCGACAAGCTCGAACCCGCGACACGTGGCAACCTAGATCGGTTTCGGACCCGGCTGTGAGGGGATAAGTCGTCACATCGTGAAGTAGAGCCGATTCTAGCCGATCTAGATTGGGCAAAGGTGTGTTGCATGAATTAAGCACATAGTAAAAATGAAGCAACACGGGGTAACTTAATGAATCTGTTAGATCTTGCCGAAATCTAACAGAGCCGATAACTTGGTCCATACTAGATCTTAGCCCACCGCATGGCTCATGACCTAACAGAGGAACCTTCTTGAGACCACAACTTAAATCCACCGGATGATACTAAGCATGGTAACAAGACTACTTGCATCAGAGCTTAAATCCACCGCATGATACTAAGCATGATACAAGGTTGCCGGTACTTACGGAGGTCGACGGATCGATGACTCCTCTCGAAGAACTCGACGACTCGACTAAAGGACTCGATGTTGGCACGGGGCCGGTTTGTTGTATGATTGATTGTATGATCCCCTATACAATTGCCACGGGTTTATATTTATACCCAGGTTTTGATACAACTCCTAGTCGGACACGACTATAATACTTGTTTCTAAAAATAAATGACGAATCTTCGTGCCCATATTGCGTTCCTTGTTCGAACCGGCCTTTTCCTTATATTGATCCACGTCATCATGTCTTCCCGAACGCTACCACTCTTCGCCTGCGGAACAATGCCTCTGTCGAATGATGACGCATTCCCGACCGCAGAGTATCTCTGCCGAACGTTTCAGAGGAAACCCCTTAGCCGAATGGCGACGCGTTCCCGACCGCAGAGCATCTTTGCCGAATGCTTCAGAGAAAACCCTTTAGCCGAATGGCATCCTTCCACCAAATCCGGCCCACATGTCAGCCTCTTCCTGGTGCTAATTTTTGGTGTCAACACCGCCGCCGCGGGGGCCGGTGCTGCAGAGCCGCACGCCGGCGACGAGGAGCACCGGTCGGGGCTCTCCCTCCGCCGCCCGACCGCCCCTCCCTTCCTCCCTCCCGCAAGACGCCGCCCCGGAGAACCACCGCCAACCGCGGAGCTACCTCCTCCTCGCCGTTGCGGCCATGGCGGCCGCGCCGCCGCCCCGGAGCCCCGCCGCCGGCCGTAGAGCCGCCGCCTCCTCCCCGGAGCCCCGCCGTCGGCCGCGACCTACTCCGCCCCAGCCTCGTTCTCCTCCTCCTCCCAGCCATGGCGGCGATGCGTCCTCCTCCCACGCGGACGACGCCGCACCGGTGGGGTTGCTACGCCAGGCTCGCGCCCGCGCCGCCGCCGCCGCGGGGGCCGGTCCTGGCGTCGGTGCTGCAGTGCCGCGCGCTCGAGCCGGTGCTGCGGCAAAGATGGGTCGAGGAGAGAGAGAGACGCATCTTTGGGTGCTCGGTGGAGGCGGACCCAAAATGGGTCTCCATTTTGGGTAGCCTGTTGGAGGCTAATTTTCTCCCCAAAATCACTGTGGAAGACCTAAAATGGGTTTGGGTACCCTGATGGGGGTAGCTTGTTGGAGATAGTCTAATTCTCTATATCATAGCCGACTAGGAATCATATAACCTACTAGTAAAATCTGCCCTCCAAATATATAAGGCTGCCTCCAAAATGTATAAGGCGGGGCTGTGATCTCACCAAAACTAGCTACAACCCAACGCAAGGCAATATACCACACAAGACTTGGGTTATCACTCATATTGCAGCCCAGACGAGTCTAAATCGTTGCAGCTTGGAGATCATGTTCTCGGTGAGTCCTACCAACCAAAACTCTACCTCAAAGTATCCCTTGGTAGGTTGCCGATCGTAAAACAGCAACACACAACAAATTGATTACTAAATCTCGTTTGTCCTAACGTCAAATGATTAATTATTATGGTCTTCAAAACCTTTTAGTGGCGACGATGTTTGCAAGTGTCCATTTTTCCTTACTATCTTTTCAACATAATCTTCATGCTATAGTACATGGGCAACGAACATTTCATACATCTGGAAATATTTTTTTTGTGAAAGAGTAGTACGGTTGTAGAGGCTCACACCCAAACAGACTCACCCCTATGAATACATGTAGTGTGTACGCAAATGCTTTGCATCAGCTTCAATCTACTTCTTATTCCCAGTAACGCGTACAGTCCACTCACTCCTATGAATACATGTAGTGTGTACACGCAAATGCTTTGCATCAGCTTCAATCTACTTCTTATTCCCAGTAACGCGTACAGTCCTTTCGGTCAATGCAACAAACCCTCTAGAGGATGCTGGGTATCAACCGGAAATATCTTTAATGTAATTTTAATTCTTAGTGGTCGTTTTATGTTAAGTTATACTTTTCTAGTACTCCCTCCGTTTCAAATTATAGTTCGTTTGACTTTTTTGACTCTAAGTTTGACCGCTCGTCTTATTCAAAATTCTGTGCAAATAATTATTTTTTTATGGTGACTTGCTTTATTAATAAAGAATCTTCAAAAATACCTTAAATTTGATTATATTTTCACAAATTTTTTAAATAAAACGAGTGATCAAACTTATGGTAAAAAAAGTCCAACGAGCTACATTTTGAAACAGAGGTAGTAATATCTACTGTCTTTTCTTACTAAGATATGATGAATCTTTAAGTATCTTTATAGAAAATGATGTTAGGTCAACCGTCACTATCCAGGTCAGATAAATTTAGCCCACGTGTGTCAGTGTTGAACTGATCTATCCAAGTCTAATGACGGGCCTGACGGCGAAATGCCGTTCCGGGTGTGTTTAGTTTCAAACTTTGGCCTTAAAATTCCACTATGCAAAAAGTCACATCACATCAAATCTCCCCTCATGCATATAGCATTAAATGTAGGTAAATAAAAAAATTAATTGCATAATTTTGATGTACACGACGAGATGAATCTTTTAAGCCTAGTTAGGTCATGATAGAACAATGTTACCATAAACAAATAAAAAATGCTACAGTGCGCTACAATGTCCGATGTGACTTTTCTACCAACTTTTCGCGGAAACTAAACACACCCACGGAATGTTAAACTGATCAATCCAAGTCAAGTCGACTGATGGCGAAATGCCGTTCTTTTTCCGCACGAAGTGTTGGACTGATCTATCCAAGTCAAGTCGACTGACGGTGAAATGCCGTTCTATTTCCGCAAGAAATGTTGAACTGATCTATCCAAGTCAAGTCAACTGATGGCGAAATGCCGTTTTATTTCCGCAAGAAATGTTGAACTCATCAATCCAAGTCAAATCCACTGATGGCGAAATGCCGTTCTATTTCCGCACCAAGTCAAATTAACTGATGGCGAAATGCCATTCTATTTCCACATGAAGTGTTGAACTGATCTATCCAAGTTAAGTCGACTAATGGCGAAATGCCGTTGCATTTCCCGCATGAACATGGAAATGGGTGTTGAGTTGAAGATCATAGTTCAATTTTAGCTATATAAATAAATATAAATAAAGGCTTTTATGTATACAAATAAGGGATTTCATACGGTCTCTAGAAAAATACCGATAAATGTGTACACCGGAGCATATATAGTTCAGTTCATAAAATTTCTTATGGTAAAATTTGTCTACTCAGATTTTAGTCCTTAACTCGACGCGGATGCCAAAGTTCATCTTTTACTCAAGATATTGCTAAAGTTTGGTTTTAGCCATAGGACTAAAAAGCCAGATCCTGACCATCAAATCATGGAAATAGGACGAATTAAACCTTATATCTGGTTTCAAAGGTGGTTTTGCCTATATTTTTTAAAAATAACAAAAATCTATTTTAATTTTAAAAATCATAACTCATTTATTTTAAATTAGAAAAATACAAAAATCGATAATTTTTTTCCTAAAAATAGTCTATGTACTCCTGCTCTGTTTAGAATTGTTTTCCTCCTCGTAGTTGCCCTTGTTATTTATTTAAATTGTTGTTTTATGCTATATTAGACTAGAGATTGACCCAAAGATCTAAGTAGACTCTGGGTACATTGAGGATCACTAAAGTGCAAAACAATAATTTAAATGTTATAAATTTTGAAGATTAAAACACTTTTTATTATGCCTTTTATACTGGTTCTACATTAAATGTTGTTTTCATTCTTGATGGCTAAAATCGACCTCCGAGGATAGTCGTTCAACGGTAAAAGAATGGACTTCTCAAATATATCATGTCACGTGGCCGGATAGACAATGGCAAGATATTTAACACACATACATACTACACACATACGACCGTTTACAGATGTTCCATATAAATGAACTCCCCTTCACCTAATATCTGAGCGCTGTTCCGGTACCTTCGCCTTGCCTTTGCCTCGGTACCTAAAGATGAGTAGATTTCTTGCCATAACCTCACTCCTCCTCTGTCTTCTCAACCATGGCGCTGGCACCGAAACCGGCGCTGATTGGGACGACCAAGATTTCTTCAGCGTTTGTCCACCATCCCGTTGCAGCAAAGATGGGCCAGAGATCCGGTTCCCACTGCGGTTTGAATCCAGCAGCTCTTCGCCGTTCTGCGGTGCCACAACATGCACCAAGCTAGCATGCTCTGGCCAAGACACCATCCTACGGCACCCAGTTCTTGGCCCGTCCAAAGTGATCGCCCTGGATTATAAGAATGCCTTGATGAAGATTATCCCATTAGTAGAGCAGCGATTTTCTGAGTGTCCGATCCAGAAGCTAAGTCTACCACCTGCTGACAACCTGTGTTCCATAAACCTCTTCGAAATTGGAAGGTTAGTAGGTTGTTCAAGGCAAGTTACACTAAGTGGTGCTGTTAAATATGGAGGCTCTTGTAACTCCATTTATGCTTCTGGTAGGGATCCTGCTGCCGATTTTATTGCCGGCCCGATCCAATGCCTTAGCAACCCAGGCAAATTCATTTATTTGGTGCATGCTTGTCTGCTAATGTCCCTTCTTCCCTTGGACTGCAAGGCCCTCTCAAATAGTACACTGGTACCGGTCTTGACAGCATCCAACGGAACATTCAAGGAAACAGCAGAAGCAATCATCGGTTTTTCTGAGATCACAATCAGTTGGAGTCATTATGATGGGGACCAGCAGATTTTGATGCCTAGTAACACTACCGACATTTGCAGAGATTGTGAAAGCCGGGGGCAATCCTGTGCATTCAGCTTTCAAAGGTATCAACCATTCTGCATGCCTCAGCCTCACTCTAACAAAGGTATCACTTCTGACTGGCTAGAATTTCTATAGCATCGCAGATCCTCCACCCTTTCTAAGTATTTACTGCTTCCAAAATAAACGTGACCATGTACTTCAGTCTTCAATTTACATTTAACTCATGCCAAATAGCACTGCAGTATCATTTGAAAATTTACGAGAATTTTGATGTCAAAATTGCTTTGGAAAAAGTAACACAAACCATATTGTTAGCTAGCATCTGCAAGCACAATGAGTGTCCTCAACTGTAATCGTCAAACCTCACAAACTTATGCATACAAAGTAGAAAAATATGTTAGCTCGTCTAACTGCTTAAATTTTGCACGAGACCTCAAGGGATAACTTGATCCAGATAAGTGGATTTTAAATATTGAAAATAGCAAATGTACCAAACTTCAGGTACTGCTCAAAAAGGTCGTATGCCACTGAGGCCATGTATATATTGTAACGACTTATGTGATATTTTAGATTCATACTGTTTCCAAAGAAGTAGAGTTCCTTTTTGCTTAATAAACTGATATCTGATCCTGTTCTTTGGGATTTGCAGGTTCAGGTCACAAAGTCATTGCAGGTACTGCTGCAAGAACATTTTCCTTTCATCCAGAGAAAGAAGAAAAAGGAATAAAGCTATCAATCACACATAATGACAAAAATGTTTATTGATAGCCACTCTTACATTATCGTATGCCTGTTACAGCAATATGTGATGTCTTCCAATCGAACACAACGTGCTGAATTTCTATTCTTTTTTTTTCAGCAACATCATCATCAGTAGCCAGTTTTATAGTTCTTTCTCTAGTGGTGGCAATTACGGTTTATCATTCGCTCAAATCAAAGTATGATGAAGAGATACATTTAAAGGTTGAAATGTTTCTCCAGACATATGGAACATCAAAACCCACAAGGTACACTTTCTCTGAAGTTAAGAAGATAGCAAGACGGTTCAAAGAAAAAATAGGTCAAGGTGGATCTGGAAGTGTATACAAAGGCCAGCTGCCAAATGGAGTGCCAGTTGCAGTCAAGATGCTAGAGAATTCTACGGAAGAGGGTGAAGACTTCATTAATGAAGTCGCAACCATTGGGAGCATCCACCATACAAACATTGTACATCTTTTGGGCTTTTGCTCAGACGGCACCAGAAGAGCTCTTATTTATGAATTCATGCCAAACGAGTCACTGGAGAAACACATATTCCCTTGTGATTTTAATTCTTCTCAAAGACTTCTAGTACCAAACAGAATGCTAGATATTGCTTTAGGCATTGCCCGGGGAATGGAGTATCTACATCAAGGATGTAACCAGCGCATCCTCCATTTTGACATCAAGCCTCACAATATCTTACTAGACTACAGCTTCAATCCAAAGATTTCAGACTTTGGCCTTGCAAAGCAACGTGCGAGGGACCAAAGCATCATAACATTAACTGCAGCAAGGGGCACAATGGGCTACATTGCACCAGAAATATATTCAAGGAATTTTGGGGGGATATCATACAAGTCAGATGTTTATAGTTTTGGCATGCTGGTGTTAGAGATGGTGAGTGGAAAGAGAAACTCAGATCCAAGTATTGAAAACCAAAATGAGGTCTATTTCCCCGAGTGGATCCATGAGAAAATAAGCGCTGGGCAGGACTTGCTGGTACCTAATAGGGAAACAACAGAAGAGGAAAAACAAATGATGAGGCAGCTGGCTATTGTGGCACTTTGGTGCATTCAGTGGAATCCCAAAAACCGTCCATCGATGACAGAGGTGGTAAACATGTTAACAGGAAGGTTGCAGAATCTGCACATACCACCTAAACCGTTTGTCTCGTGTGGAAGCCATATCCTATCTATGCCGTAAAATATAGTATTTGGCAGCTCTGTTTTTTTTAATGAGTGGCAGCTAGATTAATGCACGCATATTGATGCTCAGAACTATCATGTATCATTCCAGATTCCACTGTATTATCCTCCTGAGGCAAGAGTTGTCAGAATTCATCACCATGTAATACACTTAATTTGAAATAAGTAAAGTGTACGGTCGGTCCCTAAACTATCGCGGGTGTATCATCCCGGTCCCTAAACTCTCAAATTGACCGTTCAGGTCCTCAAACTTGTTCGACTGTGTCATTTCGGTCCCTAAACTTACAAATCATCCGTTCAAGTTCTCAAACTTGTTCGGTTGTATCACATCGGTCCTCAAACTTGATTTTGAGTCTCATCTGGGCCAACACAGGGTGATCTAAAAACTTTATATCAAAAAATAATTCATACTTTTTCATACGAACTCGAATGAAGACGAACTTTATATCAAAATTGTAGCCCTCAACACGATCTACAACTTTGTAGTTGAATTTTTTTATTTGACCATGTACTCAAAAGTTTTATGCTCCCTTCAATAGACAGTAGGCACATCAAGCAGCATAGTTCATTCATCATTTCTACTGCTACAGTTAGCCTCTCATGAGGGCTCACAACTCCTAATTTGATATACATATCTTCATTTTTTTCCTTTTTGCACTCGCTGATTTCCAAGACATATGGCTCTGCGCTTGCTATGCCCATCTTGACAAATGGCAAGCTGCAAATATGGCTCACCCACCACCGTGCATCCACACGGCTCTATGTTGCCTTAAAATTTTTGTCAGAGGCGGAGCTAGAGCCTTTTAACTTTGTGTAATTTCAGTGAGAAAAAATAGTGGTGTGCATTGCTCATATATACAACTGACATCACTCTTTAATAGAGCTGACATCGATAGTTGTATTGGCTGGCTTCGCCCCTGATTGTTGTTAGCCAAGTTATACACTACATCCCTTGTATTTCGTTTGTGCTTTCCTCACTAATGCGGTTGTAGCTCCGCCACAGGCGGATTTGCATCCGACCGATGGCAAAGCCAAATCTGATAATTGGTTCCGGTTGGACATGTGAATGTACTCCCTCCATTATGAAATAATTGACGTTTAGTACAGCGACACGGTCTCCAAAACACAACTTTAACCTTTTGTTATTATAAAAATATTTATCAAAGAGTGATATATGTATACTTTTATGAAAGTATTTTCCAAGACAAATCTATTTATATAGTTTTTACATTTACAAACTTAACAATTTAAAAGTTATTGATGATTTATATTCCTAATGTTTGACCAAACCTTGTCCTAAACGACGTCAGTTATTTCAGAATGGAGGGAGTACGGTGCTATATATATCATTCTTTGGCACCAGTTTTCCGCATTAGCCAAATCCGCTTGAAAACCTCCGCCGTATAGTTGGTGGGTCCACAATTGGTGCTGCTTCGCCCGGGTGCAGCAGTACTGAGTACTCCAAGGAGTCACCGAACTGCTATCTACCTTTGGACTGAATCAGCTTTGGTGGTTAATACAGGAAAAAGTGTTGTTTACCCATTGAGATGTGAAGGATTAGATGTGACGTCGATTATGCAAGCTTTTCACTGTCCAATCAAAGAGTTTCCCAACAAGTATATCTTGGGCTACCATTACGTTCAGACAGTGTAGAAGGGTGGACATACAACCACTCATTCATAAAATGAGTGCAAGATTATTACCGGGTGGAAAGGACGTACTCCGTATGCTCAATGGAGCAGGATGATTGAAGGTGCTGAATCACATTTTGACATCTATCCATGTGTACTTCCTCACTGTATTTGCAATAAAAAAGTGGGTAGTTAAGAAGGGGATATTTATGTGGAAAGGGGAGTCTCACGCTAGTGGAGGAAGTTGTTTGGTAAACTGGGACAAATGCAAACGACCAAAAATAATGAGGATTACGGTGCTTGGAAATTTTAAGAGCCATTGGTAAGTTTAGATCTAACGGTTAGAAAATAGAAAGAACCACTTATAAGGAATAGATTGGCGTTTCATAGACCTACAGTTCTGGAGGCGTCACAGGCTCACCGCAGCATATATTCAGATGCAGCTGCTCGGAACCAGCTCCATACTCCAGGTTAGACTCTTTGACCAGCCAACCATGCCGTCAACTACGGTCCAACAAATCCCGTTGGTCAAATATACAGGTTTACGATTGTGACGTTGATTGTTATGGCTGGATTTGTTTTTCTTCGGGACTGGACGTACTAGGACTATTATACTGTAGTCTATATAGATTTTTACAAGCATTTTCAATGGTATATGCACATCAAATTTTCAACTGAAGTGTAAAAAAAGGCGATGGAGTAAACGACAGAACCCAAAAAATTCGACATTCGTGCTTGATCTCCAGGTTGGTAGGCTTCACTAAGAAAAATGTTGTGGCTGTAATTGTTCATTTGACATGAAGATGTGGAGAAGAACAGCTGTTGCATTACTTCATATTTGCTGATGGTCTTTTCATCGTGATGCTGCTGCTGCAGTAGTCTTCTGTCATGAGTTATGTCCATTATTTTACCTTTACTTTCTTAACGTTGTTTGGTCAAAGTTACACAGCCCTCACAGAGGCCCAGGCCATTGGTCGAGCTTTGATGGGCTGCTTGCTGGGTCATCATCTGCTGCCTGTGCCATTCAGGCCCACTTACTAATTCAAGGGAGCCCAGCCCATCTCAAACTTGGCGTGTCTCAGCCCAAACTCACGGAGACCATCCACCGTTCCATCCCGGCCATCTCCCCTTCCCCACTCCCACAGGCCACAGCACACGCGCCCCAGATTGCCAGTGCTCCGACCGGGGCGGCGACGGCCGGGATCTGGAGGGCTGCGCTCCAATGTGGCGCCACGCCGTGCGGCCCGTGCCGCTGGATGCAGGGCACCTCATCCATCGCCGCCTGCCTTCTCTGCATTGATTGAGGTGAGTGTCTCCTGCCTGGCTGCCTTCAAATTGCTCACTGTCATGGCTTGAGCAATCAACAGTGGTGATAGTTAATTCGTTGTGCAAGCCGTATAGGAGTTATTCGTTGCAAATAATCAAAGTTTGCAACGGAGATACATCCCCACAACAGAAAGGCCGCAACTACACGGAAAAGTAGTACATTACTAGAGTAGAAAGCTTACTCTACTCTCAGTAGAAAATCCATGGCTGGAAATATTTGGGAGAATATACCACATGAGTATATGACCCACTTATATGCTAGTAATGTTTTTTTAAATTACTTCAGCATTTTGGATATTGGGAACCCAACTCCCAATCTCCTTTCAGCTTGTTCATATTACTAGCATTGTGAAACTTGATAAAAGTTTCGAATAAAGAGAAAAAACTGTAAGAACTCCAAGCAAATTTGTGTTACATTGGGAGACCAAAAAATAAAGAATGGAACTTAGAATCTAACACAAGATAGAGCAGCTATCGAGACTCACGCCCCCACGTCGCCCCTCTCCCCGGGCGGCTACCACGCCTCCGCCGCCGACCCTTCCCCCCTCCTCCCACTCCCCCACCTCGCCGCCGCCGGAGGACATCGCCGGAAGCCCGGCGGTCCCGAGGATGGCGGCGGCGGGGCGGCTCTCCGGCGGCCGTGCCCGGATCTGGCGGCGCCGCCCCCTTGGTGCGGTGGCGGCCGGATTCGCGGGCGGGCTCGCCGGCGACGGCGCGGGTGGGGTGCGGGCGGCTCTCCGGCGGCCCTGCCCGGATTTGGCGGCGCCGCCCCCATGGTGAGCGGTGGCGGCCGGATTCGAGGGCGGGCCCGCCGGCGACGACACGGGCGGGGCTTGCGCAGGTGGCTGGGCGGCGCGCGGCCGGCTGGCCTGCGTGGCTGCCGTCCGGCAGTTGGCGCGGTTGCGGGGGCCGCCCAGCTCGGGGCGCGTGAAGGCCGGGGGCGCCGGCGGCGGTCGGGGCTGGAGCACGCCAGCGCGTCGGCGTGGCCTCCATGCGTGCGGCTGCAACCTGCCCCCCGTACGGCTCCCCTGGGGCGGCCAGATCTGGGGGTTCGAGCCCTAGATTGTCGCCCCGGGCCCTGCCGGTGCTGACCGGAGTGGCGGGCATCAGTGGCGAGGCGACGGCAGCGGATACCGCCATGGTGGCGGTCCCTGACATGGCTTCGTGGTCTGCTGCTCTGGTCGGGGTTAGGGCGGACGTTGGTGCTCTCCGTCAGTGGCGGCGTCTGGGGTGGCCCCGACCCTCGTCCTGGCTCCAGCTTACAGCTTCACCTTGGCCGGTGGTGCCGCCTCCGTTTTCGGTTCGTCGACGAAGCCGTTCCCGTAGCGCCGTCAAGTCCCTACCACTGGGTTCATGGTTTCGATCTCACTTTGTGAAGCACGGTGTCGTCCTATAGAGGGGACGACAGAAGATTTAGGGACAATTGAGGTCCCCAAACCTTCCCGAGGTGTCGGGTGTTGCCAACAGGTGCATATGGAGCCCAGTGGCGAGCTTCGGCGGTGACGATGGTGGCTGGTGGATGGAAGCGAGTGGGATCGGTTCAGGCGCTCTCGGCTCGTCGGGCGGAGGTCCTCAAGCGTAAGCTTCGATCCGGTGTCGGGTCGGGCAACGTCGTCTGCTTTCCCTCTTGATGGTGTTGTCTGCAGGATCTCGTTCGACGGTGGCTCGTGGAAGCTCTCCTTGGTGAAAAGCAAACGTTGGCGCCGTTGCGCCTTTGCCTTCCTGAAGGCGTTGTTTGGAGTCCTCCGGTAGCCGTTGATGGTGCAGTCGTAGGCTCCGCGGAAGGTCGGGTCCAGTCGATTTGTAATGGTCTCACGTCCCTTTAATTTATTTTCTTTACGAGTAGTTCCTTGCTATCTCTGGCGCGCGGCCTAGAGAGTCCCGTTATGAGTTTGTTGGATGCTGCTCTTCGAGCGGTCTATGCGTTATTGTAAACTGGTAATCCCAGTATTCTTTGAGGATGCTTTATATATAAAGCTGGCTACGGCCTTTCCTGGAGAATCTAACACAAGATATAGGGGGCCTTAAGATTGTACTAACTCGGAAACGAAAGTACAACAGATAATGGCTTTTCCAAAATACACATATCTTCTATGCGTAATCTAGCTACTAAATTCTCATAACTACCCCATATCACCTGGGGGTCGATAAATGGGAGGCTTGAGGTGGATCTGAAGAGCCTGTATTTTCAGCAATACCAAACGTTGTTTGACTTGTTGCGACAAAATTATGATCAATTCTGCTTTCTGCGTTCATGTGACCTTCTAAAACCTTGATCACCTCAGACATTTGAGGCCTTCTTTTAGGATCAATCTGTAAACACCACATGGCAAGTTTCATCATCTCAATTACTTCTTGCTTGTGTACATGCATATCGGTACTGTGCTTGTCAATCAGATCTGTTAACTCATCATTCTTCACCTTCTCTTCCAGTAAGGTAATAAGATGGATGCTCTCTTCAGATTGTGAAGTGTCAAGGTTCTTTCTACCACTGATGATCTCCATGACCACAACACCATAGCTATAAACATCAGCTTTTTCTGTAATTTGGGATGTCAACCACTCAGGAGCTAAATATCCAGGTGTGCCTCTCATTCTTGTGATCACTTGGCTCTTATCCCTATCAATTAGCTTGCATAGTCCAAAATCTGAAAGTTTGGCATTGAAGTTTTCATCTAAGAGAATATTTTGTGGTTTGACATCTAAATGGGCAATCCTCTTCATGCACTCCTCATGTAGATAAGATAGACCCTTAGCAATGTGAGTAATAACTTTGCGTCTAGTTTCCCAATCTAGAGAGGGAGTATCATTGTCACGTGAATAATAGATCCACCTGTCCAAGGACCCATTGGGCATATACTCATACACCAAAAGCCTATGTGATTTCTCTGCACAGAAACCAATCAGCCTCACCAGATGAATGTGGTGAATGCTGCCGATTGTCTGAACCTCTGCTAAAAACTCTCCCTTGCCCTGACCAGCTCGATCCAGACGTTTAACTGCAATTCTTTCTTCACCATGTTGCCCCTCAAAAACAGATCCAAATCCTCCTTCCCCAAGCTTGTATCTGAATTGGTCAGTTGCTTCTTGTAGCTGCTGAAATGTGAACCTCATTGGCATTCCTGGTAGCTCCCCAAACTCTTCATCCCCGTCCTGCATCTCGTTGTATCGCCTTTTTCTTCGTTTATATGCAAAGAAGAAAGTGACAGATGTGACAAGTAGTATCAAACCGATTATGGAACCTAGAACCACACCGAAAACTCTGCTTCTTGTAGAGGATGAATGATTCGTGTGTGCTGGTTCAGTAACATCAGGTGCAGGAGGATCTGTTGCTGGAGGTGTAGCTGAAATGTCAATCGAGGGACAGAAGACGACCTGATAGTTGGTGCCTGAGGGGCAAGTGAAGGTAGTGCTTGAGCCATCATCCCTGGAATAACTGTATGCATCGGGGCACATCCTCACAAAGAACAGCGAGTAGGTGGTGGGTTCACAGTTGTTGCTGGCGTTCCCGGTGCAACAGTACTTGTCTTTTTGCTCGAACACGTTGCACGGGCTATTGCAGCCAGCCGCTGCCTTCAGATCGCTTGGGCACTGCGCCGTGATGTTTGCAGCGCAGCGAGGCCCCCTGCTGCACGCATGCCCTCCCTGTCCGTTTGCCGGCACCGGCAGGAAGTCCATGGGCACGTTGAAGCCATCGACGAGAGAGATGTCGAAGAAATCTGTTCCTCCTCCGACGGTGAATTCGCCAAGGGTGACGGGTGGCTGGCCGCTGCGTGCACAGGAGAGCACGCCGCCGCAGTCTCCTGTCTTGCACGACCCGTTACCGGGGGTGTCAAATGAGCAGCCCGTGCGTGGCCACACACGCCCGGTAGTAGTTCCGGCCGGCATGCTGAGGGACCAGGACTCTCCAGGGTCGAGCTGCTTGCCGCCGCCTGGCACAGCAGCCGGCCATACGGTGTAGGAGCATCGGTTGGTGATGTTGAATGTGGTGGTGCTGCCGAATGGTAGTAGCACAAAGAGAGGTAAGAAGTGGAGAGTCCAGGAAGAACTCATCGCTGTCATCTTGTGTTGTGGATTCCTTGCATTTGCCTACTTGTTGGATTGCATTTGGGCCTGTGGCAGGGCGGAAGAAGCAGAAAAATCGAAGGGGACGGGTAACAGATAAAAATGTTTGCGTGTTGAATCGGTCAGTGGCATACAGCCAACCACGTACACACACTGGAGGAGAACCTGGAGACCCAATGGAAAAGTTTGACATGGATGGGACTTGCTTCTTCAACTTGTTTACTTGTTGCATCACCAAACTGCTGTACCTGCGAATTGTTGAGTAGTAGCGTTTCTCATCTGCCAAGCACCATATGTAAATGTGAAGTAAAACCTTGCCGAAATCAGTTTTAGCGCATGGTGATTCTTACTGCTATGCCATATAGCTTATCAGCAGATTATGCAACTCTGTTCAACACTAAACTGCTGGCCTTTTTCCTTTCAGGTCACCTTCAACTTTAGAGGAAGCACCTCTGTTCAAGCTTTGACCCGAAACCTACGGCATGTATGAAGGGAACTATTTCGTTCAAAAAAAAAGGAACTATTCGGAGTGCAGTCGCGTGGAACAAGGCTCCAGGCTTATGGACTCTCTGACGGGAGAGACGTGCTGCCAGCTACTATTAATCGCATAATTTTGTGATTGGGACGCAGATTTCCGTGGTTGGATTTTTGTGATTATGACATCCATTCTCAAATGAAGCACGTGTACCGGGACGAAAGCGTGGGCCTCTTGTTTGCCATTGCAGTGGTGTTGCCCTTCCGATATATATCCGGATGCTTAGATTTAGGAAAAGAGGAGATGATACATGCTCGGCTCCTGGCTGGAGATAGCATCCTTATGAGATACATGAAGCTTGTGCCAAATAGTTGAGACGAAAAATGACATTCTTTTTCCCTGCTTGTGTTGCAGCATTCGGACTCGAGAAATTCTGCCGACAATATGAATTTGTATCAGGCAACCCGAGGGTTATTGATGGAAACTAGGGTGCCCGATCTTCCGTCAGGTGAAGAATAAGTCGTTTTGGGCGAAGCGCAACACACCGATTCGGCTTCAAGTCAGCAAACTCGAACCCCGCAATCTTAGCACCACGGCTTCTCTGGTTATCAACCGTGTCACGACCCGGTTGACCTCGCCAAGAAGGCTAATCCCTGTCTGCGAAACGAAGAACACAAGCGAGAACTCGAAAGAAGCAGCTCCCAAATTGAAGTGACACTGCAGATGTATGATTAAGATCAAAAGTTGGGGTTCTACAAACCGATAACGGCGAAACTGTTCTCGACAGATTAATCTAAGCAAAACTCAAGTCTAAACAGCGGCGGCTACTGAGTTTATATAGCCTAAAGGGGCGTGCTAGGGTTGGGGGGCGCCTCCCTATGGGCTTCGACACGATACACGGCCCAAAGGCCAAAATACGGCGACGCAGCACCAAGACAGATTCTGGACGTCAACTTGTTTCGTCGATTCCCGATGACTTCGGACGAATTTTGACATGAGACTAGTGTCATTGGAAAGCTTATCTCCTTAGCTTTCCATGCATATGTAGAACGTCAAAAACCGAGCCAGTATGCGACCTGGGCGACCGATTTAGTGTGGGCTGCTCCTGGAGTCCGAGGTGGATTCGAACTTGAGTTTCTTTGGGCCTCCACCTTGACGTCTCGAACAGGATAAGCTTCGGGCCTCCTTCTTGTCTTGGATAATCTTGTTGATCTCCTTCTTCTCCACCCCATGCACCACTCCTCAATATATGCATGGGTGTCATGTCCTCATGATCCTCCCCTTCTTGACGAAAAGCTGTCCTCGGTGTCGTTTGTGTTCTAAGATGGCCCTGCACAATACGAAGAAACACGAGGTTGCGGAAAATAAGGAAACTGAGAATATTGTGGGGAGTGACATGACCATATTTCCAATCTCCCAAAGTATCGTCTCCTATAAAGGTGTCGGCAAATACGTAGGCTCCTTGATCGAAACACACACAATCTTTTTCAACACTATCCTGCAAAAGATTAGCACTAACAAAACGCAATGCAGGCAAAGATGGTTGCATAACCATTAGTAGCTGTTCAATGCAAAAAAAAATCAGTAATAATACACATAGGTAGCAGCCAATAATGCTCCCCTTCTTGAGAGTGAACCCGATTAATTAATAATGCTCCCCTTCTTGAGAGTGAACCCGATTAATTATAGTAAAACTAGAGGAACTATCTAGTTAAGCACAATCTTGTACATCAAAAGAAGATTTCAGATTTGCACAAATATAGACTCGATGCACCATATACTCTCCTTTACAATTATATTTTTTAATAAAATGATATGTATAAGTAGACAACCATGGTAACTCAGCACATCTAAATTTCTCTTCCAAACTATTAAGAGCACATAAAGTATCAAACTCAACATAACCTGAAGTGTTTAAAGAAGATAATAATTTCAGTTCGTCATGTGCACAAGTAATCGGCATAATAATATTATTTTCAGCACATGTATATGGATCCCGAGTATGTGCATAATTAACATGGACTAGTGGTGCCATATGATTAAATGAATCAATTTGACACAACTCTTCTTTGTCACAAGGAACATCAAGAAATTCATCTTTTGACAAAGGAAAAACATTGAAAGGTTCCACTAAAAGTTGCTCAATATTAGCATGATCGGTGGATAAATTTGGCTCATCATCAAAAGAATTCTCAACTTGTGTGAGGGTAGCACATTTTTTATTCCCTTTGATCTCATTTTCAGAAATTGTAGGTGCAATTAATTTTAACACATTATCATCACCTAAAAGTTGTTTTTCAGCCATACAAGCATGTTCAAATAATTGTGAAAAAGAATTATAAGGGTAATCAACAAGAATATTCTGAATTTCAGGTCGAAGACCATGCAAGAATCTATTCTCGGTTGCTTCTACATGTTCGTTAATTTCACAACATATTCTACACTTTTGAAACTCTTTATAGTATTCCTGAACAGACATAGTGCCCTGCACTAAGCGCTGCATTTTTCTAAGCAAATTACGTTTATAAGAAAGAGGAATAAAACGATCACGCATTGCTTCTTTAAGTTGTTCCCATGTTCTAGGTAAAGCATTAGTTGCAGCTAGCCCGTACCACCAAATAAAAGCAAAATCTATAAATTCACTTGTAGCATGTTCAACTCTGTGTATCTCAGGAACTAGGTGGGAATTAAACACATGTTCTACAGTCATCTCCCAATCAAGATATTCATCTCTATCATAAGATCCAGAGTAGAATGGTATGATAATGTTACTTCTCATACCTTGATGACTGTCGGCTACATGTGGTTATGGTTTGTTCGTTTGTTCCATCCCTGCAAACATCTGTGCCATAATTTCCTGCAAATTTAGACTTTAAACAGAAACGGTTGTTTGGTATTGATCAAAATAAAACTCTATGACCTATTATATGTGTTGGTGGATACACACACTCTCACACGTCTTACCAAGCTCTTACAAGGTTCTTACCAACGCAAAGCAGTGGATAGGACAACCGGTGGCTGGTTCGTGATACCTGTGAGGAAGTAGTACCAAGATTGCAAGGATCCTTCGATGTACTGACCTGAAGTATGTTTGTGAGCTTGGGAGGCAAATATATGGTAGCAAGGATTAACAATAATTCAATTCAGAAATTGCAAAACTGAAAATTTGTCTCAATCTAGTCTATGTCGCCGGCCTAAACTTGTCTTGGACTAGTCAAGCAAGCAACAAAACAACTCAGCACAAGGACTCAAAGGATGCAAGCACTTCTGTTTTTTTCTTTTATTTTTCTTTTTCCTCTTTCTTTTCTTAGGTGCGGCTCTTTCTCTTTTTTTCAGCACCTCTGCCTTTTGCTTTCTTTTTTTTTACTTAGAATGTGCCGCAAAAGAATGAGTACAATGCAAGGTAGTACAGTTCTGCAAGAAAAAAAAGTTCCAATGCGCAATCTGTTGGACCTTTCTATACAGGGAATTATGCAATATTCAAGGTGGACTTGGTTGCTTTTCTAGCGCAGGAACAAAAGTCAGAGCAATATTTTATTCCTTTATCTTTCTTCCCTCATTGGAACAACCGAAGGAAACAAAATGAGATTGGAGAACGGGAGTATTTGACAACTCGAAACCAATATACAAGTTGCCGCTCTGCTGATAGTGGATCACCAAAAATAAATCCGCTAAAAACTTGCACTTTATAAACGGCAGCACGTGATGCAAAAATATGAGATCAGAGAAACAAATCTTTGCACCACCGGCTATAGACCTTGGCTCGATTAAACCAGCGAACACGACAACGTAGCGGGGGACTAAAATTTAGAAAAGCAATCTAAAAAGAAAAATTGCGAGGCACAAAGAGGTTATAGAATAGCGGAAACACGATGAACAAAATTTTTTTTTGTGGGGCAATTTTCTGGAGTTTTAGGACAAAGGAACAAACTGAACAATGAAGGGATACAACTGATGCGAACCTGACGGTAAACCTGTCTCTGAATACCACTTGATGGAAACTAGGGTGCCCGATCTTCCGTCAGGTGAAGGATAAGTCGTTTTGGGCGGAGCGCAACACACCGATCCGGCTTCAAGTCAGCAAACTCGAACCCCGCAATCTTAGCACCACGACTCCTCTGGTTATCAACCGTGTCACGACCCGGTTGACCTCGCCAAGAAGGCTAATCCCTGCATGTGAAACGAAGAACACAAGCAAGAACTCAAAAGAAGTAGCTCTCAAATTAAAGTGACACTGCAGATGTATGATTAAGATCAAAAGTTGGGTTTCTACGAACCGATAACGGCGAAACTGTTCTCGACAGATTAATCTAAGCAAAACCCAAGTCTAAACAGCGGTGGTTACTGAGTTTATATAGCCTAAAGGGGCGTGCTAGAGTGGGGGGCGCCCCCCTATGGGCTTCGACACGATACACGGTCTAAAGGTCAAAATACGGCGACGCAGCACCGAGACAGATTCTGGACGTCAACTTGTTTCATCGATTCATGATGACTCCGGACGAATTTTGACATGAGACTAGTGACATTGGAAAGCTTATCTCCTTAGCTTTCCATGCATATGTAGAACGTCAAAAAATGAGCCAGTATGCGACCTGGACGATCGATTTAGTGTGGGCTGCTCCTGGAGTCCGAGGTGGATTCGAACTTGAGTTTCTTTGGGCCTCCACCTTGGCGTCTCGAACCGGATAAGCTTCGAGCCTCTTTCTTGTCTTGGATAATCTTGTTGATCTCCTTCTTCTCCATTCCATGCACCACTCCTCAATATATGCATGGGTGTCATGTCCTCATCAGTTATATAGACTTTTTTCCAAAATAACATGAGCTTGTGTTGCAATTTGAATCCCTGCCCTTCACAGGAATCGAGGACCGGCTACGTATGTCATTCATGATCATGCTGTAAATTATGGAATTTCTAAATTCAACGAGTGTCCTTCGATTATTACACATACCAAGAACTAAAAAGGTAGAGTAGTGGTAACTTTTTCTTTTGAGACCCTCTATGGTGGGCTGAAACATGGACCGGCTGATCAAGCAAGGAAACCCGGTCCACCTATCCAAAGGCCACGTCAGATGTGGAGTATTGAAGCCCAGACTTTTTTTTTTGTGAAATGCAGCCCAGACTTTTTTTTTGTGAAATGCAGTCCAGACTATTCTGAAAGCGGAAATAGCTCTGCATCCCCCCCTCCCACCGCACACGCGTGCACCGGCGGCGGCGATCTCCCCGATGACTTAGCGTGCCGACGGGCCACTGCATCTTCTACCGTCCCGGCGTCCTTGGCGCGCAGTCGGTCCTAACCGCATTAACCAAACCTCATCGATGCAGCCTTCGAGCTCTGTAAAGGTGAGTCTCCTCCAGTCCTACCTGCAGATTAATCGGTCTGTATTTCTTCAGAAACTAGGAGTGATAGCCAATAGCTTGTCCATGAGGCAGCAGTTCTTCTCTAAGGACGGATAACCTGTGTCAATGTTTACAATGGAGATAAACCGCACGAACAGCAGCAGTTTTCAAAAAGAGGAGAGAGAGGAGAGGGAGAGAGACATATTCTGGTAATAGCGCTACATATTCATTAATATGGTCAAAAAAGGAAATCTGATCCTGCAAAATCCAGAATGTACAAAACGCTTCTGGTAGAATATCAAAATGCAATAAACACAAGGCATCACTAATACAGTAATATATGTCGCTTACTGATAAGTACAAAATCTGCGATTGTGACGGGTCACCGTCTCTAACTTTTGCATCATGACCGGTGGCCAAACTATGGAACAAATGGTTTAGGGGGCATCTTTAGGCTCTGTAAGCTATCTGTCAGCATGTTCACCACTTTTGTCATAGACGGGCGATTAGCTGGGTTCCACTGAATGCACCAAAGTGCTACAATAGCCAGCTTCCTCACTATATCTTTCTCTCCTGGTGTCATTTCCTCGGTCAGTTCCAGTTCTTGTCCGGTGACTATTTTCTCGTATATACACTCTGGAATGTAAACATTGTTTTGGTTCTCGGTCTGTGGGTCAGAGCTCCTCCTTCCGCTCATCATTTCCAGCACCACCATGCCGAAGCTGTAAACGTCAGACTTGTATGATACTGTCCCAAAGTTGCGAGAATATAGTTCTGGTGCAATGTAGCCCATTGTGCCTCTTGCTGCAGTAAGTGTGACAATGCTTTGATCCCTTGCACACAGCTTTGCAAGCCCAAAATCTGAAATCTTTGGTTTAAAACTGTAGTCCAGTAAAATATTGGAAGGCTTAATGTCAAAATGTAGAATACGCTGATTGCACCCTTGATGCAGGTACTCAATCCCTTTGGTAATCCCTGTGGCTATTTCAAGCATTCTGTTTGGTGTTAATTTTTCTCGACAACAAGTATCAGATGCTTGTGAGAATATATATTTCTCCAGCGATGCATTAGGCATAAATTCATATATTAGAGCACGTCTTGATCCTTCAGAACAGAAACCCAGAAGGCGAATGACATTGGCATGATGGATTGTTCCTATGGTTGCAACTTCATTGATGAACTCTTCTCCCTCTCCCTTTGAGTTTTCCAACATTTTGACTGCCACAGGGACTCCATTGGATAGCTCACCTTTGTATACAGTTCCAAATCCACCTTGTCCGAGTATGTTACTGAACCGTTTTGTTATCTTCTTAACTTCAGGGAATGTGTATCTTGTTGGTTTCGATGTGCTGTAAGTGTTTAGGAACATTTTGACTTTCAAGTGTATCTCTTCATCATATTTTGATTTCAGGGCAAGATATAATGCACCAGCCACCATTGCTGAGAGAACTAGAAGTGTGGCTACTGATGACGTTACTGAACAAACAAGTTGAAGAAAATCAGGTAGTTAGATACTTAGAAATCCGTTATACATACTCAGTATCTCTTTTGTGAAATTTACTGTGAAGAGTACTTGTAAGGAATGAAATAATACAATGATTTAAACCACATACCCGCGATGACTTTAACATGTGTGCCTGCATGCAAGGAAGAGGTGAATTAGATTCTGTTAAGTCCTTTTTAGTAGAAATTTAAAGGGAATACAGCTAAATTGCTTTCCACCGGAGACTAGAGTGATTCAAAACCTGGAGATTGACCAACCCAGAGAGTAGGCTTGTCGTGTCAGGAATTAAGAAAATAGTAAGCACTTTTTTTTCTCGAACCACACAGGAAAATAAAAAGCACTTGTTGCTCACTTCCATCTTATATTAGTTCATAACACTATTCGTGCATCGTTACTATTTTGATGCATATCCAGCAAGTATGATAATTTAATTGTTTACTGGAACAGGAGATGCATTTAGAAATGCCACACGTGTGAGGTGATAACATACACGTTGAATCTTGCATTCAGGGATATCTCGCGAAAGAGTTTATTAAGAATGAAATGCGAGACAGAACTGTGTATTAATGCATTTTTGTTCCAAAATCAATAATAGAATTTCTATAAGTAAAATCATAACATATAAGCTGCTGATTGAGATAAGTTCATTGTTGCATAAGTAATTTAGAAACTTACTGTGATTCTTCCTCTTACAGAATGCGTCCCTAGATTCTGAGCGAAATCCACAGAGCCTCCCTCCGTCTTCACAGTCTTGGCAAACATTGGTAATGTTAAGAACTGACCACCTGAATGTCGTCTCACCAAATATAATCATTCCCTTTGCAATTCCATTAAAGTCCGTATATGTATAGTTAACAGGGTAGCGGATCATAATGTCATTTGAAAGAACCGTGCAATCCAATGGAAGGACATCCATAGATTCAGATGAAGACACCAAGTACGAAAACTGGCTCGTGTTGGTAAGGCAAGAGATGGGGCCAGCAAAGCGGACCTTATTACTTGCTCTGAACTCTCTTGAACAACTCACTAGGGTGGCCAATTCAGACCCATAAGGTTTACATACATCAGTTGATAGATTAGTAGATATGATGTTTTGAAGAGGGCACTTGGCAGCTGCAAGCGGGATAACATCAATTAAACCGTACCTATAGTTGATTGAAATCACCTTGCATAAACCAAGATTTGGGTGAACAAGGATGGTGTCTGCTTGCTTAGAGCAACTTAACTTCATTCCCGGTGCGCCACATGACACAGGGCTGGTTTCAAGGCGAAATGGAAACCGGATCTCTGGTCCATCTTCACTGCAATTGGATGGTGGACAGTTTTGGAAGAAGTTTTCATCGCTACTTGCTGTGGTGGTCGTGACTCCATAGTTGAGAACCGAGAGCATCAGAGCTGCAGCTAAAGCATTAGACATTTCGTGTGGTGGAAGGAAGACAGAAGGTAAAGAGATGACTTTGTAAAACTTGAATGTCTTGTTGGTTTCAGTGACCATTAAGTATCTGTTGTGATGGCAGGCCCATTATAGTGGTGGAAGAATTCAATCTGTTGTTTCTTTAAGGTGGAATTTCTTGGAGAGATGCAATACGAGCCAAATAATTTTCTCAGTATAACAGTGAGGCTGGAACGAGTTAGTCAACTAAATTAATTGAAGTTTTTGTTTACATGTTGAAGTCCACATCAGTTTGGCTAGCAGTAAAGACGTCAGGCTTGACTTTTCTTCTTCGTCACCCATATGCACCCAAAACATTTCCTAGTTTTGATCATCGTCAACAGTATTAGTCAACCACGCAACCCACAGATAATTGACCTTGTCCTTTACTCTGGCTTCAAGTTTCTTGTCTGATCTTGCCATTGCTAAGCTTCCATGGCTAGCTCTCGTGTGTTTCTTCTCGGCGTTGCCCTGCAAGCATTAGCCATGACTTCCACACTTTCAGTTCTTCTAATAAACACTGAAGCGGTAGATGTTCAAGGGCAAACGTTTTGCCCGTCTTCTTCCTGTGGGATTCTCCAAGAAATTTGATATCCTTTCCGTAAGCAAGGTGATCCACCTGATTGTGGTTTTCCAGAATACGAGCTGGTTTGTATTGATAACAAGGCTATAATTCACATCAACACTGGAAGATACTTTGTGACTAACATCTCCTATACTGACAATACATTCTGGGTTGTGGATGCCAATTTGGATAATAGCAGTTGTCCCATTCCTGAGAGGAACCAACATCCTCGTATATATGGTTTGGAGTCTGAAAACATCACCCTGCTGTATCCTGATGCAATTACTTGGGCTGCCTTTGTGAGTTGTTCAGAGCTGATAAGAAGTAATGTTGTTCCCTTGTCCACCAGCTTCTATAGTGTTATGTACAAGCCCGTCAATTGCCGGAGTACGAAGAATTCTTTAATTTATTTCTTCATTACATCCTCTCCTTGGGTTGGGAACATCAAGCCTTCATGCAGATACTTGTCGATGATTCCTTTGGGCAGTTGGCATCTGAGGGCACCAAATAATGCAAGCTTTGAAGATGTTGTAAAATTTATGAGGAATGGATTTGCTGTTAGATTTCCTGAGCAATTTGAAGACTGGACGTACCGTTGGGTAATTAACACATGCCTGAATGATTCAATGAGGTGAGTCCGAGCTCTGCAGACTGGAGCCTTTTATGTGGTTCTGTTTTGTTTTAAATTTTGAGTAATATATCAAATGTGCTCATCATAACTCGCAGCTACTTCTACACTCAAATATCTAGTTCAAGCATCCTGAATCGGACTTCTGCCATTGTGGGGATCGACCTGCATTTCTTAAGATGTGTAAATGATTACTCCTACCGGACTAAATTATTTTGGGCTGCCGTGGCCATAATATCTGTTATGGACATTGTGAAGTTCGTGATTGGTAAGAGGTAATTACATATTATAGATCATTGAGGTGCATCCTTGCATTAATTTAACGTAAGTCTGCAATCCTTTCTGTGCAGTAATTGCAATACTATCGAGGTTCGTGTTTGCACCATTAGCAGTACTGACCTTCCTGGCCTACAAATACTGGAAGACAAGGATATCCATTGATGCAGTTGAGAAATTTCTCCAGATGCAACAAGCTCTTAGCCCAACAAGGTACGCATATACCGACATCACTGCAATCACAGGGCACTTCAGAGAGAAGCTGGGCCAAGGAGGCTATGGATCCGTGTACAAAGCTATGCTTCCAGGTGATGTCCATGTTGCTGTCAAAATGTTGGGCAACTCTTTGTGCAACGGAGATGAATTTATCAGTGAGGTATCCACCATCGGAAGCATCCACCATGTCAATGTAGTGCGTCTGGTGGGGTTTTGCTCAGAGGAAATGAGGAGGGCGCTCGTCTACGAGTACATGCCCCGTGGATCTCTTGACAAGTACATATTCTCATCTGAGCGAAGTTTTTCCTGGGATAAACTCAATGAAATAGCTTTAGGCATTGCCAGAGGAATCAATTACTTGCATGGAGGATGTGATATGCAGATACTGCACTTTGACATCAAGCCACACAACATCCTTTTAGACAACAACTTCACTCCTAAAATTACTGACTTTGGGCTGGCCAAATTATACCCAAGGGACAACAGCTTTGTGCCGGTGAGCGCTGCACGGGGAACTATTGGGTACATAGCTCCTGAGATGATATCTCGTAATTTCGGTGTCGTTTCATGCAAATCAGATGTTTACAGCTTTGGGATGCTATTGCTGGAGATGGCTGGGGGACGAAGGAACTCAGACCAACATGCAGCAAGGACAAGCTTTGGGATGCTATTGCTGGAGATGGCTGGGGGACGAAGGAACTCAGACCAACATGCAGCAAGGACAAGCCAGGCATACTACCCAGCTTGGGTGTATAATCATCTAACTCGACAAGAGGTAGGCGAGATTTGCAAAGCTTTTGATATCCATGAGGTGGAGAGGAAACTGTGCATTGTTGGGTTATGGTGCATCCAGATGAAATCACATGATCGACCTACGATGAGTGAGGTCATTGAGATGCTTGAAGTTGGCGTTGATGGTCTGCAGATACCTCCGGAGCCATTTTTCTGTGGGGATGAGCAAAATCCTGTAACTGGTACTTTCCATTTATCTTCCTCAGAGTTGAGCACAATCTCAGAGAATGAATGGGGCTACTGAATCCACAAGATGAATTGCCATTGCGGCATTGTGCCCATGTGCTACAAGTAGCTAGAATCTGAAATCTGTATTCACTATTGTTACTTGAATGATGCTCAGTATTTAATCGTTCGCAATGCGCGATGTAGCTTGATTATATGCAGTGATACAGCTGCTGGCGGCAGCAGCTTCGCAGATGGAAGGCAAGAACCGGGAGATTTGTAGGTACGTGTGAGTGTGACTCCTATGAACTATGATGAATAAAGAATTTGGTGATACGGACGCGAATTGCATGTATACTTACCTATGCTGTGACCCTGCCTACCATTGGCTCAGAAATCATAATTTTGGGAGGAATCAGAACGTCCTCCTTACGCAGCTTGGCTCTGTTCAGGCTCGGTACCTTTTTTTAGCTTTTATATGGGATGTCTCCAAAGAGGTTCTTATACTCGTTATAATTCTATTTATCTAGATGTGCTAATCATTTTCTTTTTTTTCTTCCACGTTCATTTTCATAATGTAAAGATAATCCAAGCCCCCCAACCCCAATAGTTAAGTTCAACTGTTCTTTTACACATTCATTGATTTCAACTACTATCTGAAGTCAAGAAATGCTAGTCCTGACTTTTGAAGGAAACGCGAAAGCTAGAAGTAATCCTAATATTTCTAGGAAGAAAACTAGTATAAAAGTCAAAATCTGGTCTGCGCATGGATCGACAATTTACTTTGACATGGTTCTGGCTTTTTTCTCGAAGCCAACCAATGTTGACCAGGGCGCTCAGATGCAAAGACTCCTGCTTTCACGGCACCCTGGATACGGGGCAGGTGCACGCACCTCTCATTTTCCAAATGTCCAAGATCAAAACGAGAACGCGATTTAAACGTGCAGCAACATTCTCAGTCAATCTCTCCTAAAAAAACAAAAAAAAATCAATCTCAGTCAATCTGGCTTGGCGCGCCGCGCGAGCCCGTTTCATGGAAGTAGGGTAGCCCAACAAGGTGTGATCCAGCGCGGGCTTAGAAACCGAGCTTTTGGTGTGTTGTAGACTGCTTCTACTTATGGGCCTATCCGATACCAAATTACCCACCTCGTTAAAGCCCAGCCCAATAGCTGATTCCTGGGACCATCACCCCTTTTCTCTCTGTCCTAAAAAAAAATCACCCTTTTTCTCCCACGGCTCAGGCCACCGCATAATTCCCCGGCGGCGCTCAAGACCTCAAGTGCTCCGTGCGCCGCCGTGCATCGCCGCGCAGCCGGCGAACTGCAGCAGCATCTTGCTCCTGATGGCCACGGCTCGCCGTGGGTCCTCACCAGCCTCCGCAGAAGAATCCTTGGCGATTTGGACTTGTTGCGCCGTAGCGAGATGAATTGGTGGCTGGTTGTCACTTCGAAACGGTAGGTATGATCTTTTTTTCATTTTCCCCATCTTGTTCCCTCGCTCTTCCAAACTCATGGATTGCGCACAAGTACAACACTTCCATTAACAAGGGCAAGATCAAGACGAGACATAACCTTCTTATATGAACCTAATCGATTAACCCTGATTTTAGCCACACATAGATGAACGTGGCATGGATCTACTGCACATAGGAGGCTATAAAGCTACTGCCAATGGTACCAAATTTAATAGTTTAGCGCGATGCTTTCTTTTTTCTCTTTGGTTTGTTTACTAGATTTAGGCGAAATTCTTTTGTGTTGAGGAAGAGCAAGTTTGCCCATCTGGAGGCCAATGCATGAATGTTTACGTGCCTTCCTTTTGACAATGAAAAATCAATGTGCAGCTATGATGCTAGATATGGACTCCATGTTATTTTCAGTACATAAAATCAATGTGCAGCAATCTTGGTAGTTCAGTCAGTGGTAAATTAGAATTGGAATGTTTTTTTAAATATAGCTTATGGGAAAGAGGGAAAAAATATCAACCAACTCTATCACCACTTTCAGTTACAGAAGTGCAAACCGAGGATTCACCGAGTGATCCATCAGAAAGAGGAATAAACACTAGAGAGGTTTCACATAATAACAGGAATTGGGAAGCACTCTCCTATCTGAAATCATAATGATGGAGAAGAGAACTTGGGCTAGACCGATTTGTTTTTGCTGACTTTTCAATTTTGGGAAAAGATAAATCCTCTTGAACAACACAGCAAACAACATTCAGATGCCACACCGGTTAGACTAGCTTCTGTCTGGTGACAGGGGTTGCATGCCATGATCCCTAGACCCGGAAGATTGGTGATGGCTATCACCGGAGACTGGAGCCGGTGGTGTATCTCCATGCCCTCGCCCGCCCATGGACTCTGCTGCTGTAAATTCAGTAGAATTTAAGGTGCCATTCAGTATCCTCCAGAAACAAAATGCTACACCGTTTTTTCATACAAACTGGAAATCCTCTCAAATTTGAAAATCGTGATGTTTCAACTGAATCACGGTACCACCTCCGGATGTACTCCGACTACTGTAGGTAGTCTTTTTTTCTCTCATTTTGGCGTGAAAATTGGGGCGACACTCCATGATGCCATGGCACACAACATGGGACAAGATAAAAACTCTGTTTCAAGTCTGAAAAGAAAACACAATGACATTGAGATGCTACACCGCTTGAACTAGCCATTGTCTGGAAAAATGGAAGCCGAATGGGTACTCCCGCTGGAGGTTGGCGCCGGAGGCGACACAGCATCCACTTGCCCGCCCATGTACACCGGTACTGTAAGTTCAGTGGCACGTGAGCTGATGTTTTGCCATTCCCTAGAAAGAATTCCTTCCCAAAAAAGGTTGCTATTCTACAGATAGCTAAAGAACTGTTTTTGGCAATGCGCTGAATACTGATATTTCTCTTATTTTTCATGAATGGAGATACTGGTGAACAGAGTGCAACTGGAAAGTGCATATGCTTTGATATGGAAAATGGCAAGGAGCCAAGCAGTGGCGGAGCCACCTATGTGGCAAGCCATGGTGGCTGCCATAGGTGCCGATGGCGAATCACTCCATTAAGGTATGCTGGCTGCCGATGAAGAGCAGAGACAGCAAGGTCTCATCCATGGATTCGCCATAGGTAAAATATGCCCCTAGCTCCGCCACTGGAGCCAAGGACAATAGTAATGCTGAAGCATTGCATGACAAAATAAAATAGACGAGGCAATAAAAGGAGACAATATTGTTACCTCCTGTGAGGAAGCCGATGAGCATCACGGCAAGGACGACCGCGGATATCAGTACCGCGAGGAGCTTATGGCTGAGGAACGAGCACCGGCTCCTCTGCTGCTTCATGTCCTCTCTGTGGTCTGTGGATTGATTTTTCTTTCCTTTTGCCTTTCAGGAGAGCAGCTCATGTACAACTAACAGGTATGTGCACCAAGTGGGCTAGTAGTTTGACCTCTGCTGTTAAGGGCTTGAGGGCTGAGGCAACTCATCTTGATCTGAGCCGTTGTGTAACTGACACAGGATAATGGGTTAGTTTTGGAGGTCTGACTAGCTGGCTTAGCTTCTGGGATCTTGTGAGCATCTTGGTTTACATTGAAACTGCACGTGTGGTACATTCATGACAGTATCAAACCGAATCAAGATGCACGAATAGTGTGTTGCTCTCTGCTGTAATATTTCCCTGTTTCACGGAGCAGAGCTACATCATTGTCGAATCTCTGGCTACAGTTAACTACAAGATGCAAAGTCAAATTGGTTAAACCTGACACTACAGGTTGACAACATTACAGAGGAGGTGTACGTGTTTAGGTATGGTTTATTCCTGAAGATCTAAGATGGACCACGAACCTATTTTGATTCGTGCTGTCGCTTGGTTTTTTCTATTGTGACAGTGTATTCAGAAGAGAGTGGAGACCAAGGAGATTCCGGGCTTCTTCTATGGTATACGTGTCATTCATGAATATGTTTACATATGTGGTGTAATATTTGGTTCTGAGATTTGAGTGGTTGTAACCAAGTACGGTCTGTACGTTGTTTGCTCTTATTGACTGGGTGAATGATCTCGATTTGGGCGAGTTCTGTGAATTTTCTCTCTAGCAGCTGCAGCCTGCAGGCCTCTAGCGTCTGGATGTCCTGATTTGGGCAACTGAGTTGGACCATATCCTCAGCCCTCAGAAGTGGAGAGACTGTGGGTAATCTTTCTTTCGGTCTTCAGTTTAGCGCTAGTTCAAAATTTGTTTGTCCTGATGTGGTAATTAAACCCGTTTTACTTTTCGTCTGTTGATCTATGCATGTGCGAGATCGTTGCGGTTCAAAGTTTTTTTTTGTTTGCGGGTAACATGTTTGGTTTGGTTCCTACTGTGGATTGTACCACCGACGAAGTTGCTCGTGCACAATCTACAGAGTACTACCATCGTCCACAAGTCAGCAAGTGGGATTAATAATTGGCTTTTGGAGCCGCGAGAGAGTTACTTGGAAGCTTATCGTCAGCTTAGTACAAACACGAATGTATGGCTAGCAAGGACGAATTGTTTATAACCAAAAGCACACTCCATTCCATTCGTTTTTACAATGTGTATTGGGATTTGGAAAAATATTTAGGGTGTGTTTTACCATCAAGTACTCTTACAGTATATCATCTTTATTGCTACAAAGTCAATCCGTAGTAATTAAAAGATACGGTAATAAAACTTATATATATATATATACTATACATGCATATGATTTGACATTTCCGAATCCTAATACGCATTAGAATACTAATCTACAATTTGGCACACTATTCCCGCTAAATCAACAATGATTTGCGTTGTACACTGCCAAATTGTGTAATGCGACGATCATGTTGGAATAATCAAGGGAATTACCAAGCATCTTTGTGCACGCTTAGAATAATCAAATTGTCTCTGTGACAAATGTCTGAGGAAAGTTATGTCGGAGGAACCGGTTCCCTCCTCTGCGCAAGATGCAAGTTGCTGAACGCCACCGGAGGTAGGCTGGGCATTCTGGTATGTGGCGGTCGAGATGGAGGTCTGCCGGGCCTTATGGGTGTATGTGACTGCGGAGGAGGGGGTGAGAGCGGGTGCCTCGACCCTGCAGATACATGCATCATAACAAAAAATTAGCACATGCAAATCGGCTTACTTATATAGATCATGACCAGTACGGAGTAGCAAAAATAACAGCCAGCTAGCTAGTGAACTGAAGGCACAGCCAGACCACCACACGTACGTGACTATAGGTAAGCAGAACAGACTACGTATACACGTACATACCTTTTTCCGCAGGCTCAGCATGGACGGAAAGGACGATGAGCATGGCTGCGAAGATCGCCGAGCACACGATCAAAGCCGGGGAGGCGGACGCGCCCTTCATTTCTGCCGCTTGCCTTTTTCGGTCACTTCGTGTGGTTCTTTCAAGTTGCAACTGGACCAGCGGAATGCATGTATCAGACTGTATGTAAGTTGGTGCTAGGTGAATGTGGATGCATACCAAGGTTGGGGTGACACTGCCCTTTTGTAGCTGGGAGCTTGGGAGTTGAGAGGAACCTGTACGAATCAACTAGGGTGTTTCCAGGAGACCACGACGCAGACACCCATTGCATTGCATCGCTTGCCAGTGTGCAATGCACCAAAACTAAAAAGTGCGGTGTGTGTAGCTTTGCTGTACCCAAAAAGAGAGCTGTCAAAACCTGCGTGCTTACCTAACTTTGGTTGTTCGACCTATGTTATCTCTGAGTGTTGCTCAAAAAAAAATTGTTATCTCTGAGTGCAAGTCGATGTACTGACTTGACCGCGGTAGCATTGCGCTTGACCGTTTTGGCTGGTGAGGATTGACGTCAGGCGTCAACCATATAGACTTGGGATTCTAAATCTGAGGGCCCCAAACAAAGCTTTGTTCTATAGCCATCATGATATTTCTTGGGTTCAGCTCACGTGCCAAGCTTTTTACACAAATGGTAAGGCGGATCTGTTGGCTCTTTCTGGTGGAGGAACTCATGGGTTTGGTTTCTGATTTCAGATGGCTACATTCTTGTTCAATTACTGATGGCCCACACTCCAATTTTGGGACGACATTTGAAATTTAAGTTTCTTAAATTAACCTTCCAATGGCTCTTTTTCCATTGCCAAGGTCCCAAGGATCCCCCAATTTCGATTTTCCCACTACGCTCCCGAAGTCACGATCGATCATTCAGAGAACTTTCACTTGCCTCCTTCAGTAATAATTCCAAAACATCTCTGAAAGCTTCATGAGATGATTGACTTGCTTGATAAATAGTTACTCCGTAGGAGTTAAAGAGTGTTTATACACTGAACATGAACGTATTTCTCACGTAGTGCATGCACTTGTTGAGGTGGAACATATAGGGACAGGGAACAAACAAGAGCTCACGAGGCGGGGTGAAGTCTCCATCCTCTGTCGTCTGTCTCAAGTCTCAACTCGAAATTCTTGCGCGTCTCCCATGCAATTCTGAGATCGGTCAGCCAAATGGTGATTTTGTGGGTGCACGGCTGCAGGCATCCATGGCTCTGGTAACGCTGCCCGTTTGCAGCAAGTGAGAGTGTGAGAGGAAAGCTGGCAAGGTAGGTCTCTGGCAACACTCATGTAAACGATGAACGGAGACATCCGAATATCCGATTGAAGCTTCTGGCGCTGTCCACCTTCCTCCTCAGGCTTCCTTCTCTCTCATGTACCTCTAGCCCTCTCTAGAACCTTCTACAAGCTCCTTAGTAACCTGTCCCTCCTGTTGTACTATACTTCCTAGACTCACTCCTTCCCCTGCTGTCAGTTATCTCAATGTGTATCCAATTGTGTGGCTAATGGGATTAGTACGAAGCAGGTTGCTAACAAATTTCTGGCCCAACATGGTGCTCAATTTCGATGGGCCTCTCATAGGAGCGTGTCCACATGGCGGTTTTGGGCCCGTCCACATCGCATGATCAGAAGTGTTGTGCTGCACGTACACGTAAGCTCTCCTTTGTGAAAAACCGGCGCGACCAATTCGAGGCCACTTGTTTCATGAAAATGCGTTGGACGGAAGAACGAGACAGAAATCAGAGCATTGTCAGCACCCAAGACGACGATATATAGTACTTGTTTGCTCTGGAAGAGAAGAACGACTACTAATAAGCTGTTTGCCTCCGAACAACCTGCACCTCGCCTGCATTGCCCTCCTCCGGTTTCCCGCAACCATTGCTTCCTTCTTCGTGAACTTCGGTAAGACCCTACAGTCGTCAAAATTATTTTTTTCATTCATGTGATCTATTTATCTTGCTCCATAGATATCATACCCGTAGCAACGTACGGACACTTACCTAGTATATGTTATATGTATCTCCGAGTGCAAGTCGATGTGCTGACTTGACCGCGGTAGCATCGCGCTTGACCGCTTGGCTGGTGAGGATTGACGTCAACTCGTCAAGGCGTCAACCATATAGTCTATAGATTTGGGACTTTAAATCTGAGGGCCCAAAACAAAGCGTACTGTTTGCTCAAATTTCTTCACAACTTCTATAAGCATCATGATATTTCTTGGGTTCAGGTCACGTGCCAAGCTTTTTACACAAATGGACCTGTTGGCTCCTTCTGGTGGAGGAACTATCATGGGTTTCGTTTCTGAGTTCAGATGTCTAGATTCTTGTTCAACTGCTGATGGCCGCACACTCCAATTCTGGGACGGTATTTGGAATTTAAGTTTCTTAAATTAACCTTCCAATAACTCTTTTTCCTTTGCCAACGATCCCCCAATTTCGATTTCCCAATACGCTCACGAAGTCACGGTCGATCGATCATTCAGAGAACTTTCACTTGCCTCCTTCAGTAATAATTCCAGAACAGCTCTCTCAGCTTCATGAGATGATTGACTTGCTTGATAAATAGTTGAGTTAAAGAGTGTTTATACACTGAGAGAAAGCAATATTTCTCACATATATAGTGCGTGCACTTGTTGAGCATAAGCCCTGTCTGGAACAACGGCCGTGAGAAGTGCTTCTCAGATAGGCTGTATAAATATAAAAATAACGCTTATTTGAGAAGCGGGTCTGAACCAGCTTCTATGTTTACAAATGGAGGCGGTGGGGAGAAGCGTAGCAAAAAAAACTAAAAAAAAGCGTGTGTTTGGCTTCTAATTTCAGCTTATTTTGACCATAAGCTGAAGTTAATTTATTCCAAACGGGGCCACATAAACATGGAGGGACAGAAATCCAAGAGGCAGAGGTGGAGCATAGGGACAGGGAACAAACAAGAGCTCACGAGGCGGGGTGAAGTCTCCATCCTCTGTCGTCTGTCTCAAGTCTCAACTCGCAATTCTTGCGCGTCTCCCATGCAATTCTGAGATCGGTCAGCCAAATGGTGATTTTGTAGGTGCACGGCTGCAGGCATCCATGGCTCTGGTAACGCTGCCCGTTTGCAGCAAGTGAGATTGTGAGAGGAAAGCTAGCAAGGTAGGTCTCTGGCAACACTCATGTAAACGATGAATGGAGACATCCGATTATTGAAGCTTCTGGCGCTGTCCATCTTCCTCCTCAGGCTTCCTTCTCTCTCATGTACCTCTAGCCCTCTCTAGAACCTTCTACAAGCTCCTTATTAGTAACCTGTCCCTCCTGTTGTACTACTTCCTAGACTCACTCCTTCCCCTGCTGTCAGTTCTCAATGTGCATCCAATTGTGTGGCTAATGGGGATCAGTACGAAGCAGGTTGCTAACAAATTTCTAGCCCAACATGGTGCTCAATTTCGATGGGCCTCTCCTAGGAGTGTGTCCACCGGGAATCATATATGGCTTCCACAAGTTTTTTAAGCCACTTAGCTTCCAATGTTTGAGATTCGTGCATCAATCTTCGTCCGTAGGATTTTTTCCTCAATCCCCACCCTCCTCTTGCTCCGCACCTCCGCCGCCGAGCGCCTCCTCTTCCTCGAACTTGATACGAAGGTGAAACCGAGCTTCTCCCTTTCTCGGGCTTGCCGCGCGCTGCGGCTGCGGGCCTCCGCTGCCTTGCGCAAGTCGCATCCGCCGCCGCCGCTGCCGCCCATATCATACTCGTCGCCGCTGCCGAGCATGTGCATGTGCGCCGCCGTTGTCTCCTCCTTGGATGTGCGTAAGCACTTCTCCTTCTTTTTGTCGCCGTTCACTGAGCACCATTGTCGTTACTCCTATGCACCACCGCTGTGATCCCCTATGCACTGCTTCAAGCGCCGACGAGGACAGAGATAAAGATTCAAAAACTTTTTCCCCTCAAAAATGTTGATCTTTGTTTTGAGAAATGATGAGTTCGCCATTTGGAGATGTTGAGTTCACCATTTGGAGATGTTGAATGTTTTTTTTGGTAAAATGTTGATTCGGGTTTTAGAAAATGTTGAATATATTAGTTTTAGATGTTGGTAGAGACTTTTATTTTGGGACTGATGGGCTTCAAAGCCATGATTCTGGACGCGGTGGCGGAGGACTCATCCGGATGGACGGGGTCGGCGACGAGGGCGAGGTGATGTCGAGCGGCGCGAGCAGCATGGCGTAGTGGTGGTGGTGGTGGGCGGAGGGGCGGTACGGCGCGCCGCCGCCGTGGGCGGTGGAAGACGGCGGTAGGGGCAACGATAGGTCAGCAGGGCGGGGGAGCATGCCGGAGAGGAAGCAAAACGAACAGCCGACGGCGGAAGGAAAAAGACGATGAAATTGGGCCTTATTGGGCTTTAAAGCTATATGGCTTATCCAACTTATGTGCGCTACATAGGAGCCCCCGTGTGTCCACATGTGTGGTAACCTCCCTTTTGGTTTTGGGCCTGTTCACATCGCATGGTCAGAAGTGTTGGGCTGCACACGTACTATGGGTTGGCTCTCCTTTGAGAAAAACTGGCCCGACCAATTCGAGGCTACTTGTTTCATGAAAATGCGTTGGACGGAACAACAAGAGAGGGGCAAAGACGACGATATATAGTACTGTACTTGTTTGCTCTGGAAGAGAAGAACGACAACTAGGGCCTGTTTAGTTCTAAAAAGCAACTCACAAATACACTATATAAAAACAAGATTTCCTATCACATCAAAATATCATAACATGTATGGAGTATTAAATGTAGATGAAATCAAAAACTAATTGCACAGTTTTGTTGTACGCTGCGAGACGAACATTTTAAGCCTAATTAATCAATTTTTGGATAATTTTTCACAAATACAAACGAAATATTACAGTAGCGTAATGATTACGAAGTGATATCTTACTCCCAAATTCACCTCCCAATTCTAACATCTAAACACCACCCTAATAAAGCTGATGCTAAACGAAAGCCGCAGTGCATTATTACAGCACCAGATGAGCAGCATCATAGATTATTGCACGTGTAGCACAAAAGGTCGCAAAGGGGTCTTCACGTCGCTAATAACCATCGGCGTCGTCCCTACCAGCTCCGGCCAATCCTCCGGTGCGGCGGAGGTGGAGCGCCGGGGTGCGAGCACTCGGGCTCCGGGCAGTGGTGGTGCACGGTGCCCGGTCGCGGCGCCGGCGGCGACCAGCCCTCATGCTCTCCATCAGGATTCGCAGCTGCGTCATCTGCATGAGCATGCGTTGTAAGCGTGTTTTCTTCCATCAACCACCATCGATGATCAACCATAGCTTAGCTGGGCGCGCCATGCATGCATACCTTTGACCTCCGAGCAATCGACGACGACGGAGCAAGAGACGACGATGGCAGCCAGGGCGATCATCGTCACATAGAGGCAGGGAAGAAAAGAAGAGCCCCTCTCGGTCATGGTTCATCAGTTTGCCTTGGCCTTCTCCGCGTCCTGAACTCCTAATCACCTTTATAAACCGCAGTTGGCAGTAAGCTGCAGCTGAAAGTATTTTCCTTGCTAGGCGTTGACCTTGACCTAGAACTGAAGACCTTTGCCCCTGGAATTCCGGGATGGCCTTCGACTTCGAAGCCGTGCGAAGCTGCGACCCAGGACCAGTCAACCTGTGCGGCTGTGCCTTGGTTTATATACTAGCCAACGTAACCTACTCTATATATCAATCAGCTCACGTACCCTCAAGCTTTGACTCGTTTTGCACTGGTGTGAGTGTGATCAGGTGAGAAGGGATCAAGGCTGTCCACACTCATGTCCTCTATCGTCTCCTCTAAAAAGAATATTTCATCCTGGTCATCGAGATTCCTTCGTCTATCCCAATTTCTCCTGCATCCATCTTTCCTCTAACATCTTCCCCTATCCCAACTACCACATATTTTATTCCACTATCTCCAACTACCATCTCATTTTAACAAACACATCTTTTTACTCAACCATCTACAACTATACTATCATCTTAAAATTTATTTCCTTCCTTTTTTTCTTTTCTTTTTTTCTTTTTTCCTTTTCTTTTTTTCCTTTTCTTTTTTCCTTTTTTCTATTTTTTCCTCTCCCCTTCTTTTCTCCTATCTCGCCTTCTTTTTCTTCTCTCTCGCTCCCCCTCCCCACGCCCGCCGCCCCACCGCCGCCTCCTCTCCCCCATGCGCCGCCGCCCCCTGCTCTCCTCTCTCTCTCTCCGGCGGCGGGCGCGGCGGCCCCGGACTTGCCTCGCGCGGCGGCCGAGGCATCGCGTGGCGGCCCACGGACCTCCCTCGCGCGGCGGCCGGGGCGAGGCGCGGCGGCCAGCGGAGCTTCCCGCGCGGCAGCCAGGGCGGGGCGCGGCGGCAAGCCGAGCTCCCCGCGCGGTGGCCGGGTCGGCCGCGGCGGCCCGCGGAGCTCCAATCCACGCCTCCGGCCATGGAGATCGAGGCCGCCCCCGCCGGGAGGGCGAGGCCGCGGCGGGGAAGAGGGAGGCAGCGGCGAGGCGCTCCGGCCATGGAGATCGAGGCCCTCCCTGCCGGCCGCACAGCTTGCTCGGGAGGAGCTCGAGGCACCTCCTCGTGTTCGCGCCGCCGCCCGTCAGCAATGCGGGGAGCCCTAGCCCCCGCCCCGCAGGCCTGCCGTCCGCCATGGACTCGGCGAGCCAGCGGCCGGTGGAGCGACGGCCTTCGCCGACCGGCCCTCTTCCTGTGCCGGCGTCGTGGAGAGGGAGCTCGCCGGCAAGCGCGTGGTGGCCTCGGTGCGCGTCGTGGAGGGGGAGCTCGCCGGCGAGGGCGCGGTGGCCACATGCTACTCCGCGGACGGTGGGCGGTGGGCGGCGGTCCGCCAGCGCCGGTGGTCAGCTGCTGCTCGAGCGTGGCGTTCGGCGTTGGGCGGGCGGCCACCGGCGGCCCGCTCCGCTCCTCCTCTTCCTCACCGTCGCTGTCGTCGTCCTCGGCTCTCTCTCTCTCCTCCACTCTGCCCCTGCCCCTCTCTCTCCTCCGCAGCGGCCAGCAGTGAGCGCGGGGAGCAGCGGCTGCGGTGCGGGCCCCACGCCACGTCGGCGCGTGGGGTAGCTCCGCCATCCCACCACAGATGGCGGAGAGCCGAGCCTCCGGCAGTCTACCGAAGCGTGTGCAGGAGACCGTTGCAGCTCTTTTCCTTGCTAAACGTTCCTGCAGAAGTGTGTCCAGGAGACCGGTGCAGACAGCCTAAGAGAAAAGAGGCTGAGCAACAACCTGCTGCATGCAGCATGACCGGTCTCCTCTGGAACGTGGGGTGTGTTTAGTTCCCCGAAACTTCCTAAAATTCTTTCTCCAAACTTCACCGTTCACCTGTCACATCAAATCACATCAAATATCTCTCATCATGCATGGAGCACCAAACGTGGGTAAATAAAAAAAAGTAGTTGCATGGTTTTGATGTACACGACGAGACGAATCTTTTGAGCCTAGTTAGGTCATGGTAGGACAATGTTTACCACAAACAAACGAAAAGTGCTACGGTACACTACAGTACCGGATGTGACATTTTTACCAAACTTTCTCTTCCCTTTTTTGAACTAAACACACGCCAGGTGACTTGGAAGTGGGAACCGTCCAATCTCCAGAGTACAAGGCATATCCTTTGACCTGACAGACCTGTTGTAGTAGTCCTTTTTGTAAGGAATTATAAAAGATGGGTTACTTTTATTTTAGGGTTTAGCTGTCACCATTATACAGTCAAGCGGAGCAGTGCGATCCACAAGAGCCGAAGAACTGTCACTGAAGACCGGCTGGCGTATTGGTCAAACATTTGGGAACTAAAAATATTTGTAATGCGTTTAATAACTTATCAGCTCCTCGTGTTGCCTCAATATTCAAGATTAGTGGCCGACAGGTAGCTCCGCCAGTGCTCAAGAAGCAATTAAACTTGCCAAGAGTTGGGAGGATCCGACTATTTGAGATTTTCTTTCAAAAAAAACAGATAATAGTACAGCTTCGATCTGCTTGTTTGGTTTAAAAAGAAGAAGCTCGTCCGGAATGAATAAATATGATACTAGTCCTATTTTAAATTATAAATGGTTTAGATTTTTATAAATATATAAAAAACCTATGTATCTACAAAACCAATATATATGAACTATAGTTTAGGATGAAAGGAGTATACATCAGTACAAAGCCTCAAATAAAGGACTAACATTATTCACACCATGATATTCAAACTCTCTAATCCTCTTTCCTCAATTCTAGGAAGGAAGAAGAACTCAAGGTGGAATACTGATGACCGTTAGAGTATGACCAGCCGTTCATACAAAATCGAGTGTCCAATGTTCATTCCCAACAGATGTTGAGCGTGGAGGGAGAGCCGATGGCGGTGGCGGCAATGAGCGGGGAGGGCCGACGGCAGCTGGAGTTGCCCTCGGCGACGGCGAAACAGCCGAGAAGAACTCGTGTGGAAGTGACGGAGCGAAGAAGATATGATTATTTTTTAGTCTGCGGGTCCCACCTCTAGAACCAGGCTGGTCCATACATTGGACGGTTTGCAACATCACACATCAATTCAATGTAGACCCCACCTATAGAAACGGGTGAGAGCCCAAGAAGAACGACAGACGTGAACAACCAGCACTAATCCAACACCTCTCCTCATCCACAATGACCTCTAAGGGTGCGTTTGGCAACTGATGGGGAAGGAGCATGGGAATTAGTGGTGGGAGTTGATAGAGGGAATTCACTTGGGAAATTGATTTTAGTCCCATTCCTTTACTTGGCTTGTGGAGAGAATTAGAAGGGGGAGTTTAAGTGAGACTTGATATCCTTTGTTTGGTATGGGGTCTAGAGAGTGGGAATTGTATTTTAAGTCATGATTAACGGTGTAGATGTATCCATCTTGCACTTAAAATAAATTCCCTCCCAATTACCACCCCTCCCCCTGGGAAGAGATTAGTGGGAATTGCTCCTCTAAATTCCTCTTCCCCATCCCACTGCTATGAAACAAACAATAGAATTTTAATCTGTCAATTCTCAACTCCCATTCCCTTCTTCTAATTACCTCCAACCAAACGAGCCGTAAAAGGCCATGGATTTGGGTTGAGGTGCCCCTAAACACTGTGCAGTTCCTCTCAATCCAGGGCTTCCAGACAACTAGCACAACTAGCTCGAGAGTCAAAACCTTTTCGAAGATTTTTCTCACCTTCCATGCGCAAAGCCACCAAACGACCATCTCTGAACTAAGCAACGGCATTTTGTTTTGTGGCGTGCCGCACGTTAATTAGGTGTGGCAAAGCAGGGCGAGGAACCAAACACCCCCGAATTACTCATTTATACTGGACAGACAGTAGCAACGTTCACAAGTTTCAGTAACAACGAATCGGTTGATAGCTTCAGGAATCAATATCTTGTCACTCTCAATTTTAAATAATTGCCGGTCATGACTCATGCGAATGATAGACTTTTCTATTCCAATTCCATCATGACCAAGTAGCAATTTTTAGTTAATGCACACTAAATCCTTATAAACACATGGTATTAGTACTATCTATATCAAATCTATCAATCTTATAGTTATCTTATATAAACTGTCTGAGTCATCAAATGGTCAAATTTGGAAAAGTTATTCCCTGCAGCTTTATTGCATGGTCCAATTCAACAAAAATTAAACCGTAAGAACATCTACCATAACAGTGGTACACTGGTGTAGTGCAGCCGTATCCCAAATAAAAGGCAAGCCAAGTGAACTTCTCCTTCCGTGTAGTGCCAAATTGCAGCAATGAGTAGATTTTTTTCTCCTTCCAGTAAGGGCTCGATTGGACAGGTTCCACCATAAGTAACCTTACCGATAAGAGTAGATATGATGCTGGAATAATCACAAGATTAACGCCGGGCATGTACATTGGCAAGTGCTAACAAACGCCTCCGGGGTGCAGGAGGCGGCAAATCTGGCCCGGTCCAGCCTGGCCCATTGGCTCGGCCGAATTCGGCCGGAGGATGGTCGATGCGTCCCTGTGGTGGATGCGAGAACGGAGATGGAGGTGAACGTAGCTGTCTCAACCCTGCAGATACACATCGTGTATGAATGTATGATATATGAGGCAGATCTGTTCATAATTAATCTTGTTATGTTTTTCAGTAGCAAATCACGTATGCATCGATGGTAATGCGACATCATCTAGTGGTGCCCGCATCTATTGTGAGATCTTGTGGCCTAGGTTCTCGAAAGTGCTAATCAGAGTAGATTGTGTATGTATTTCTAGGTGTGATTGTATTTGTGTGTACTTGTAAAAAATAAGCTTATAGTCATTGTTGTTTGTAATTATAGATGAACACTAGTAGGCAGAGGAGCCAATGAGCCGATATCTCGCTCCTTCAAAATGTGAGCCAAGCTCGCGCTGCTCATAAGGCATAGAGGCCGGAACAGGCGAGTGCTTGGTACTTTTGCAGAAAGGTTCTCGAGCTTTATCGGTATCAACCCGCCCTCTAAACCTTAGTGGGGAAAAACCGGTCCGGGACTCAAAAGAATTTTACGAAGTGTTTGTTCCTGAACGAGGGAAGTGGAAAGACAAACCCGTTGGTACTCCGCATCTTCACGGAGAATTCAATTTCACGGGGACCGGCACTTTTAGAAATTGTACTCAAGTATACCGAAATCATTATTAATCTACGTCGCTTCCTATCTATACTGTAACGAAAAACCGATGGTGACACAGGCGGCATATGCCCCCCCCCCCCCCCCCCGCCCATAAGGTCGTGAGCATCCGTTGAAGGTAGAAGAGAGAGAGAGTGGGCCCGTGACCTGAAAAAGTATCTCTTTGCACTGTTTATCTCCACCATCCTATTTTTTCTCTCCCATCCACCAAATGTAGCATCCAAAATGTTTACAGTATTTGATAGTTGAAAAATCGGCTCCTTTTATGAAAAGAACATATGTATCTGAAATTATATGAAAAGACCATCTGAGAATTATAACAAATCTTCCTGTTTTTTTTGCATCCGGATGAAGTGCCTGCCCAAAGAATCATTACAAGATCTTTTGGATGTGTTGACACCAAAAATTGGCACCAGGAAGAGGCTGACATATGGGCCGGATTTGGTAGAAGGATGCCATTCGGCTAAAAAGGTTTTTTCTGAAGCATTCGGCAAAGATGCTCTGCGGTCGGGAACGCGTCGCCATTCGGCTGAAACGTTCGGCAGAGATACTCTGCGGTCGGGAGTGCGTCATCATTCGGCAGAGGCATTGTTCCGCAGGCAAAGAGTGGTAGCATTCGGGAAGACATGATGACGTGGATCAACATAAGGAAAAGGCCGGTTCGAACAAGGAAAGCAATATGGGCACGAAGATTCGTCATGTATTTTTAGAAACAAGTGTTGTAGTCGTGTCCGACTAGGAGTTGTATCAAGACCTGGGTATAAATATAAACCCATAGCAGCTGTAAAAATCAGAAACAATCAATCTTACAACAAACCGGCCTCGTGCCAACATCGAGTCCTTTAGTCGAGTCGTCGAGTTCTTCGAGAGGAGTCATCGATCCGTCGACCTCCATAAGTACCGGCAACCTTGTATCATGCTTAGTATCATGCGGTGGATTTAAGCTTTGATGCAAGTAGTCTTGTTACCATGCTTAGTATCATCCGGTGGATTTAAGTTGTGGTCTCAAGAAGGTTCCTCTGTTAGGTCATGAGCCATGCGGTGGGCTAAGATCTAGTATGGACCAAGTTATCGGCTCTGTTAGATTTCGGCAAGATCTAACAGATTCATTAAGTTACCCCGTGTTGCTCTGTTTTTACTGTGTGCTTAATTCATGCAACACACCTTTGCCCAATCTAGATCGGCTAGAATCGGCTCTGCTTCACGCCGTGATGAATTATCCCCTCACAGCCGAATCCGAAACCGATCTAGGTTGTTACGTGTCGCGGGTTCGAGCTTGTTGGCATCGTGTAGATCTTGACAGAACCGGGTATCATGCGGTAGATGCAGGTTTTTGGGTCGTCTTAGAGCTAATCATCCGGTGGATTAGAATTCGATTGGATCTGATAGATTTACCTTTACCGATTAGGCTTGTTCCTTCGCCATGGACCCCGATTCGGCTAAATAGCCGTATTCGGCAGTGCTCTCACAAGTGAACGTGTGTTCGTGGGTTTGCATTGGACAATGAATGCTTTTAGCCTTTCACGATTAGATTGTATCATGCGGTGGATTGATCTAATCTGATTGGTGGTGTGGCCACAAACGAGTTGTATCATGCGGTGGATTAACTCGTTCGTTGTCATGCTTGACGGGTGCTGCTTTCGGCCTATGCATTCTTGTTTTCAATGTAAATTCGTGACTGTGTTGTGGGTTCGTAACTAAACATTGAGTGCTTTTAGCTTTTCATGGTTAGATTGTATCATGCGGTGGATTAATCTAATCTGATTAGTGGCGTGGTTACAAACAAGTCGTATCATGCGGTGGATTAACTTGTTTGTTATCATGCTTGACGGGTGCTGCTTTCGGCCTATGCATTCTTTGTTTACTGCGAATTTATGATCATGTTTCACCCTTTTATTTATCCATCATGCTCTGTTTCTCGTTAATCGGCTATGATAATGTGTCACAATGTTCATTCGGTTGAAAGCCGATCTTTCGTCATGCTTACGTCACGCATTCGGCAGTACGTTCCTTGCGTGCCTTGCCGATTGCCGAATGAGGTTTTAACTACCGACAGATAGCTTCTCTGTAGCTATTTGTCTCTCGAGATTGGCTTCAACGCCGCAAATATGGAACTGTCTGGTCTCACCCGGCACGTTCCAGGTTTTGATCTAAACGTTTTTATCCCTTTGTTAGTTTTCAGTCAAACTGACTGGCACGCTTCCGGATTTGAAAGCCCGGGCCACGTTTGAAGCCAGCTTGTTCGGCTTGCTGTGTGCTTGGCGTGAGGTGCGGATTTTACGTCAACACACTTTTTGGCACGCCTGGTGGGACACACACAAGTTTTCAAGATGCCCGAGTTGAGCGACATCATGGATGTCACTTTGGAAGAGTTGTCTGAAGAACATCAACAGATGGTAAAGGTTGCTGCCAACCAATTCATTAACAAATGTTTACTGTCTTTCGCCAAGAACAGGAGTGGTGCACCTTTTCTCAAGTCTGATCTGCCAAGAGTTCTCCTTCCTGGGCAATCTGATCTTACTGAAGAAGAAGAGAGGGAGAGATTCTCGGGCTTGTTATACAAAGCTTTGGGAGAGACAATGACCAATCACAATGCTGCGTTCTTAAACAGTTTTCGGCATATAATGATAAGCATTTTTGGTCAGCATGTGGATAAACCCTTTGAGCAGATACATGGGCAATTGGGTGGCCCGACATACTTCAATGTTCAAGCACCAGTTCAGAAACCACATGGTAAAGGAAGTGCTGATGAAACTGGAGGTTCTGGTGCTAAAGATATAAATGGACAACCGATTCGGCAAGATCCTCAGCTTGCACTGCCGAAAACTCGCACATACGGTGATATGGCATTCGGCACCACAGGGAATCCGCCTGCTTCTGCTTACAAGATATCTCCCTTGAACAACAGACTGCAGAGGGATTTGTATGGAAACGGATATTCAGAGTTTATGGATTACAATGCTATCGACGCTCTCCCGAATCCCGGATATGTTGGTACTGCAGGTATGCTTGCTGGAAGACCAGGGAATCAAGATACCAATATTGACCTTATGGTGCAAAAAATGACCGATGTATTGCAAAATCAATTCGGTCTGAAGCCTAAAGGTCAGGGGTACATGTATTCGTCTCCTTTCCCGGAATGGTACCAAAGGGTATCATTGCCGAATAGAGTCAAGGTGCCTACAGAATTTACTAAATTCTCAGGACAAGATGATACAAGTACTGTGGAACATATAGCTCGATATCTGATGCAGCTTGGAGAGGCTTCGGCAGATGAGGCTTTCAGAATCAGATACTTTCCTTTGTCACTGACGGGTCCAGCTTTTACATGGTTTGCTTCTTTGCCTGCTCAGTCGATTTGCACCTGGAAAGACCTGGAACAGAAATTCCATGCTCATTACTACATTGGCAGTACCGAGAAAAAGTTGGTTGATTTGACCAGCTTGAGACAGAGGAATAATGAAACACCTACAGAATTCCTCAGGAGATTTAGGGAAACAAAGAGTATGTGCTTTTCTCTGAACATACCTGATGACCAGCTGGCTGGTATGGCTGTAGCTGGCATGCTGCCTGCCATTCGGGAGAAGCTATTCGGGATGGAGTTTGATGATCTGGGCCAGTTGTCGCACAGATTGGCCTTGATGAGTAACCAGGCATATGGTTTCAAGAAAGATGTCAGGTTTGCTAAAAATAATGATGTAGCTGACATCTATAACCAATTCCTTGAAAGAGCAGATCAAGAAGATGAATATGAAGATAGCGAGGAGATAGCCGCAGCAGAGATAGTGTGGAGCAAAGAACCAGTTACAATGACTCAAAGATGGATCAAACAGATGAAGGGAACATATGATTTTGATGTGACTAAGGCAGACAAATTATTTGAGTTCCTGGTGAAAGAAGGCCGAATCAAATTGCCAGAGGGGCATTCTATGCTTCGGCCTGATGGAGTGAAAGATAAGAGGTACTGTGGTTTTCATGATAGAAATTCTCATTCCATTAATGAATGCAGAGTCTTTAGGATGAAGATTCAGAAAGCTATCCAGGAAGGACATCTGAAATTCGACAACAAGATGAAACTGGACAGTAACCCTTTCCCTCAGAATATGATCGGGTTCTCGGTTAATATGGTAAATGCTGTTCCATCTGGAGAAAAGGGAAGATTGAAAGTTTTAACCTCAAAGAAGGCAAGACAGGATGGTTCAGTTGATCCCACTCGGCAGATCACAATTGAGCAGGTTCGCCAGAAAAATCTTCGGTTCCCGAATAGCTGATTTGAAGTGGGAGAATCTTTTAAACCTAGAGTTACTACACGTATTCTCCTCAACAAATGGCAGCGTCAGCAAGAAAAAGAGCGTTTCCAAAGGCGTGAATACGAGGAGGAGGAAAGAAGGCGCGAAGAAGAAAGGTTTGAGGAAGAACAAGAAGAATACGCTCGAGAGCAGGAACGTGCGCATTGGGGGTGTGCATTCTTCAGACATTGTTGGAACGAAGGTTTAAAGCTGCCTACAAGGAATAACTGTCCTGAGTGCAATAATGGGTATGTCGAACATAGGCAAAATGTTGCCAATCGCCGATCTGTCCATGAAAGAATTGGTAGGGTGCATCCTAGTGATGATCGGCGTTTTGATGATCAAACAAGAAAAAGACATGCTGATTGCAGATGGATTGATCATGAGGAAGAAGATCGTGAGTATGTTTGGCAAAAAGGACAATGGTGCCCACCTGGTTTAAGAAGGAGTCAGAAGAGAAGAGTCCAACGCCTGAGAAATCAAGAATTAAAGCAAGCAAGGCCTAGGGTGAAATCAATATGGCTCCCAAAAGACAGGCCTGACGAACATGGTCATTCGGCTCCTACATGTATGGTATGTTTTCTGCCGAATGAATTCATGGCTCCAGCTAACCAAATTGTACAGGAAGAGGTATTGCCTGATACAGATGATGCCGAACAATTTGGGTTAATGGCACAATTGATGTTGAACAAACAAGCTGTTTTTGAGAAGCCAACCCAGAATCGGCACATGAAACCACTGTACTTGAAGGGGTATGTTAATGGCAAACCATTGACCAAGATGTTTGTCGATGGAGGAGCTGCTGTCAATGTAATGCCATATACCACATTCAGGAAGCTTGGTATGAGTCTTAGAGATTTGACACCAACGAGCATAATTCTAAATGATTTTGCTGGAAATCCTTCGGACACCAAGGGATGCGTGCACGTTGATCTGATGATTGGGTCCAAGACTCTGCTTACGACTTTCTTTGTCATTGAAGGCAAAGGGGCATATAGCCTGCTGCTTGGAAGGGATTGGATTCATGCGAATTGTTGTATTCCATCTACTATGCATCAACAGCTTATTCAGTGGATAGATGATGAGGTGGAGATTGTCCAAGCAGATGATTCAATAAGCGTGGCTAATATGGAACCAGCTTTCTGGGAGTATCAAGGCATAGATTGTTTCTCAGGTAAAGACTGGGGAGAAGGTCCTGTGGCACCAGCCAGTAGTGATCAACAGCCGATCGAAGCAGTCGGCTCTCATAGTAATTTTTGATGGAAAATCCAATCGATGGAACTGATGGAAAATTAGGACGTGGATTTGTGTCGGCCGATAAATTAGAAGAAGTGGACATTGGAGATGGTGACAAGCCAAGGCCGACATTTATCAGTGCTAATTTGGATTCGGTTTTCAAGGAAAAGTTGGTGACATTGTTAAAGGAATACAAGGACTGCTTCGCTTGGGATTATTCGGAGATGCCCGGTCTAGACCGTTCTATTGTTGAGCATCGGTTGCCAATCAAACCTGGGTACAGGCCTTACAAGCAACCACCCCGAAAAATCTACCAGGAAGAAGTGTTGGCCGATGTGAAAAAGGAGATTGAAAGATTACTAGATGCAAATTTCATTCGGCCATGTAAATACGCGGATTGGATCTCTAATATCGTTCCTGTCTATAAGAAAAATGGAAAGATGAGGGTTTGCATAGATTTTAGAGACCTAAACAAGGCTACACCCATGGATGGATATCCAATGCCTATTGCTGATTCATTGGTTGATGCTGCTGCTGGATACAAAGTGCTCAGTTTCATGGACGGTAACGCAGGATACAATCAGATTTATATGGCATTGGAAGGTATAGTAAAGACAGCTTTCAGGTGTCCTGGACACATAGGGTTGTTTGAGTGGGTTGTCATGACCTTTGGATTGAAAAATGCCGGTGCAACTTATCAAAGAGCTATGAATTATATTTTTCATGAGTTGATCGGCAAGATTGTGGAAATATATATTGATGATGTGGTGATCAAGTCTTTGGATCATGAGTCTCATTTGGCCGACATAAGGAAAACTCTAGAATGCACCAGGAAACATGGGCTTAAGATGAACCCGAACAAGTGTGCTTTTGGAGTTTCGGCTGGAGAGTTTCTGGGATTTTTGATACATGAAGGAGGAATAGGAGTTGGTAAGAAAAGCATGAAGGCAATTGATGAAATTGTTCCTCCAACTAATCTTAAAGAGCTACAATTACTGCTTGGCAAGATAAATTTTGTGAGAAGATTCATATCAAACTTGTCACAAAAGGTGTTGCCCTTTTCCTCACTATTGAAAATAAAGAAGGATCAAAAGTTTGTATGGGGTGACGAACAACAAAAGACTTTTAATGAAATAAAGGAGTACATGAAGAAGCCACCAGTATTGGTGCCTCCACAATTGAACAAGCCTTTCAAGTTGTACGTGGCGGCCGATGCCCAAACTATTGGATCGGCCCTCATTCAAGAACTTGAAGGGAAGGAAAGAGTAGTTGCATACCTTAGCCGAAAGTTACTAGATCCAGAGACAAGGTATTCGGCTATAGAGAAGCTTTGCTTATGTGTTTACTACTCCTGTACAAAATTTCGGCACTACTTACTACATGCCGAATGCATTGTGTATTCAAAGTTTGATGTGATAAAACACATGTTGTCTATGCCGATTTTGAACGGAAGGATTGGCAAATGGATTTTAGCTTTGTCTGAATTTGAGTTAGGGTTTGAATCGGCAAAGGCTGTTAAGGGACAGATTATTGCCGACTTCATTACTGAACATCATGATACATCAATAACTTTGCTTAACATTGTTCCTTGGGTGTTATTCTTCGATGGATCTTCATGCAACAAAGGTGGTGGAGCAGGTATCTTATTAATTTCACCCAAAGGAGAAACATTTGAGTTTGCTGTTCCCATTCAATCTGCTGTTACTAACAATCAAGCTGAGTATGAGGCATTGCTCAAAGGGCTCCAATATTTGAAAGAAGCAGATGCCATTGCGGTTGAAATTTTTGGAGATTCAGAATTGGTCATAAAGCAATTGAATGGTGAATATGAGTGCAAAAGTGATACCTTGAGGAATTACTATGAAGAATGCAAAGAAATATTGAAGAGCTTTCGGTCAGTAATTCTACAACACATTCCTAGAGGGGATAATGGAGAGGCAAATAGATTGGCCCAAAGTGCATCAGGTTATAAAGAGCTTCGAGAAGTTTTTGCTAATGATGTATATGCATTCGGGAGTGATCTGGCAGAAGATGATTGGAGAAAAGAGATTGCCGATTATCTGGAGAATCCATCCCGAAAGGTTTCTAGAAAGCTCAGGTATAAAGCTTTAAAGTTTATTCTTCTTGATGATAATTTGTATTATAAATCCCTGGATGGAGTGTTGTTACATTGCTTAAACCATGAAGAAGCAAAAAGGCTGATGAGTGAAGTACATGATGGGTTGTGTGGAGCACATCAATCGGCCTACCGAATGAAGTGGGTTATTAGAAGAACTGGATATTACTGGCCGACAATGTTGGAAGATTGTTTTGAATATTATAAAGGATGTCAAGACTGTCAGAAATTTGGAAACATTCAGAGAGTTCCGGCATCGGTTTTGAATCCCATTGTCAAGCCATGGCCATTCAGAGGATGGGGAATAGATTTGATTGGCCAAATAAATCCTCCATCTAGCAAGGGGCATAAGTTTGTGCTTTTGGCAACTGATTATTTTACCAAGTGGGTTGAGGCAATTCCATTAAAGAAGGTGACGTCGGAGAATATGGTTGAATTTGTTAAAGAACACATCATTTACAGATTTGGGATTCCTCAGACAATCACCACTGATCAAGGGACTCAATTTACATCTTCAGAATTCAGAGATTTTGCTGAGAGTATGGGCATCAAATTGTTAAATTCTTCTCCTTATTATGCCCAAGCTAATGGTCAGGCAGAAGCTTCTAACAAGATTATGATTAAAATTATACAAAAGAAGATTGATCAGAAGCCGAGAAAGTGGCATTCGGTACTCAATGAGGCTTTATGGGCTTACCGAATGGCTCCACATGGGGCTACACAGACGTCTCCTTATGAGTTGGTATATGGACATCATGCTATCTTGCCATGGGAAATACAATTAGACTCAAGGAGAATAAAGTTGCAAAAGGATTTAAGTTCTAAAGATTATAAAGATTTAATGATGGACGAATTAGAAGATTTGCATATGATTCATCTCAGGGCCTTGGAGAATATTGAGAAGAACAAAATGCGAGTTGCTAAGTATTACAATAAGAAGGTGAAAGTTAAGCAATTTACAGAAGGTGATTTAGTCTGGAAAGCGATATTGCCGATTGGAACCAAATATGCAGCATTCGGCAAGTGGTCTCCAAATTGGGAAGGTCCTTTCAGAGTGGTTAGATGCGTGCCTGGAAATGCATATATTTTGAAGACATTATTGGGAGAAGAATTTGCTTCTGCTATAAATGGAAGATATTTGAAGAGGTATTATCCCAGTATTGAAATCGATCGGTGATTGATATATTAATTTGCCGAACAGCCGATTTTCGGGAAGAAATCGCCTTCAGAACAAATGTTGACAGAAAAGGAAAATGGCCAGTACTGAATGTATTGCCCTTAGCACAAAAATATACTACATCAGATGTTCATGCAAGATCACAAAAGACAAGTTTTATTGCCGAAATTCCATAAATCCCTAGTACAAACTAATGGAATAGCTTGTTCAAAACGGACTGAGGATGAATGGAATCGGCAATGGCGGCGCCATGAGCATCAAGGCGATCTATGGAAGCCTCGATGTCGTCGATCTCCTCCGGGTTGCCATTAGCGAAGCCGGTCGGTAGCCTGGAGTAGTCGGTATTGGTGTGCGTCGACATGGCGACTAGGCCTGCAGCAGTGCCCAGACGGATGCCATGCGAGGCCACCTCATCGATGCGGCCCGCCACCGCGCCGAGGCGAGCTTCTGGTGTGTCCCCAGGAGCATTCACCTTGTTCGCCAGCTCATTCGCCAGCGCCTTCAGCCGATCGAGTTCGGCATCACGCGCTGCAAGTTTACAAAAGAGGCAGCAGAATAATATCAGTTGGGGGACAAGGTTGAGATTGAGCAGATTGCAGGACTCACCATCAATGACTTCGAGCAGTTGCTTGCGCTCTTGCTGCCATTCGAGGTCAGCAATCCCGGCTTGCTTGGAGATAGCCTCCAGTTCGCGACGAGAGTCGTCGCGCTCCGCCTTGAATCGGCGGGCATCGCCGTCCGTGTAGCGGTAGTCGTCCGATTCGAGAGATCGATTGGACGAACTCGAAGATGCCGCAGGAGCAGCGGCTGGAGCCGCAACTGGCGCACCAGCGCCGGCAATCCATTGGATTACCCTGAAAGAACAAAGAGATTCGTCAAGAAAGAGAAAGGAGATCTTGAAAAGAGCAGAGAAAAGCGAGCAGCCAATCACCTGCGGCGAGCACCAGCGCGACTTCCTTCGGCCTCGTCGACGGCCGGGCGCCTCCTGTTGTTGTCAGCCATTGAGAGTTCCTCGGAGTTACTGTGGATGGGGAAAAGAATGACTTGGGCCGGCAAGAACTTGGAAGGCGAAGGACTTGATGAAGAAACTGTGGGCTGCCTGGGTGTTTATTTATAGAACCCGCAGAGGAAATCGTGGCCAAAGATCGTGGCACGTATTCCGAAGAGTTCGGAAGGTGGAAAGGATTTTCCAGCCGATCGGTTCTCATGTCGTTTGGGATTCTTATCGAGTCGTATTCGGCTTTGACTGGATGGGATTCGGCTATGTCATAGTTGAAGCGTTTTCGGGTCTAAGTACTATTATGGCCAACTTTGCCGAATGAGTCATCCACAATGAAAGAAAACAGAGTTAAAAGGATGACAAGATTACAGGGTTAATAAAACATTCGGCTATCAAACATAATTCACACACCCAAGAACTTTGAGATTACATTTTTGGCATTCGATATCATATTGCTAATGTTCTCTAATAAGTTTTTATCAGCTTCTTGGGTTCTGGTCAGAGCAGCCAGCTTCGCCTTGAGTTGTTTGTCTTCGTTCAGAGCTGCTAAGGCTTCCTTTCGCCTTCTCTCTGTTAACTTGGGAAGCTCGATTATCTTCTTCTTGTCAGCTTCAATTTCGGCCGATAAATTTCTCAATTCGGCTTCAAGTGCAGCTTTTCTGATCTCCTTCATTTCAAGTTCAGATTCCAGCTTGGTCAATAATTCCTTATCATTCTGGACTTGAGTATGCAGGTCTTTTACAGATTGCTTGACCAAAGTTCTCCTTTGCTCCAAGGCTGGTTGAGCCGATTGATTCTTCAGAGCTTGCTTCACTGCGATAAAATGATCATCCAATCTGGAAATTGGATCTAAAGAAGTCTTGATATCGGCAGGAAGATCTTGGTCAACTGATTCAAGCAAATCTCTTAAAAGATCAGCATTGGTAACTTGTTCCCGAGTGTCCTTATGCAGAAAAGAGAGGATTTCTTTTAGTTTTGCTTGATTCTCCTCTGATAAGGTTTGACCAGAAGAGGTCTCTTCCCCTTGTTCGGCAATTAAATCATCCACAGCAAATGAATAGCTGGGTGAAGAAGTGGTTTTCTCCTGAAAAAGATATTGCCGAATTATTGATGATTCATTGGATAAAGAACTGGAAGACTGAGTAATTATCTCTACCTCATTCCTGGTCTCTTGGATGGAAAGAGAGGGCAGCTCGAGCTCAGGCAAAGATTCTTGTATGTCATGCTGAGGAGAGCTTGGAAGATCTGTTGGTGGAGAAGAAGCTTCTAGTTGAGGAACATCAGGAGAAGCTGAAGCTAGTTCTTGATGAGGAGGAGGACTCTCCAAGATTGGGTCTGTTGAAATTTGCTCTGAAGCTGAAAAGGAATCAATGCCGATGGAAAGGAACTTTAAAGACAAAAATGTGAGAAAATTTTACCAATCATTGAAGCATCGGCAGGACCTGTACTGATTGCTAGCTGTTGTTCTTTGGACTGAAATCAAAAAGAAATAAAGCTGAGCAAAAAACACCAAAAGCATTATAGTCAAAGAAAAAGGACTCTGACCTTGATTTTGCTACTTGTTCTTTTCTTCTTTACAACTGAAGGAGCAGCTATAAGGAGAGTTTTTCTCTTGACAGATGATGGTCTAGTGAGTATTGGATCTGAGGAAGCTTGTCTAGCCATCAGCTGAGCCAAAGTAGGGGATTGGTGCCCCAAAGCAGAGATTGGGCCTGCAGTTTTGTATAAAATTACCCTGGCAAGAGGGGCAGGTGTTATGTCCTGCAAAATAATAAAGTCAGAATCAATTGGGGCTAGTGTTGTTAAGACAGATAAAGGAATGAGCATATTACCTCTGCAGTTGGCTGATAATCAGGCATTAATTCGAGACAGAAGGGATGAATTGGCATGTTGAAGATATGATCATGGAATTCTTGCCACCAGAGAGTGAAGGAAGGATGAGCAGATGTTATTGGCACAAAAGGATCAGGTGCATAAATAGTTCCACAGCATTTATAGTTGAAAATCCTTCTTGTTTCTGTGAAATCCTTGACTATCTCCCTAGGCCTGAGGAATTCATGGAGGAATAGCCTAGGGGGCACTTGGCCACATCCCAACTGTCTAGCCATCATGTTTGGCTGATAATATTCATAAGTGCTTTGGACTAGTCTCCCTCCACAGAATTCGGCTGGCAAGGTGCAGGGCTGGATGAAGGCATTAAAAATTGCTACAGATTGTACATCAGTGCATCCAGTCTCAAAGCTGAATTCGCAAGGGAGAGTAAGATTGTCATTGTCCAAATAAGGGAACCAAAGAGGATTGGCAAAACCTCTGAAGAAGAGCTCAAACAGTTCACCAATGTTTTTGTTGATAGGTACAGTGGAGGCAGCTTCTCCATAAGTTTGACAACCTTTGGTTCTCCGGATTTCTCCTTCTTTATAATTGATTGAAGGGAAGTCTCGGCTGTTGAGATCAATAGCAACAATTTGATGCATGTATAATTGCAGCCACATTTGGACAAACCACCAGGGACCATTGACACAAGGAATCTTCTTGTTAGTGTGCATCAGATGGGTGGTTTGGTTGAGCATATGGTAAACACTTCCCAGGAGATATTTCCCAAGTGGGATGACTTTTCCAGCAGCCAGCTCTTCAGCCATCACAATGTGATTCAAGGTTGGCTCATTGGCTTTGCCACAAAAGACTGATCTGCATAGCCACATATTCAGGAAGGCCCTGTATTCAACATCGGTCAGAGGGCCATCAGACATATGATTCTGAATGTATCTCTTATATCCAACCCCTGTTTTCACTCCTGTCTGCTTGGAGGAACCTTTATGATCATATGGGTGTACAGTTCCTGTGACATTCAGGCCGGTCATCATGTAGACATCGGCCAAAGTTGGAGACATTGGGCCATGACCAAAAAGAAAGGTATTTGTACCATTGGACCAAAAGTGGCAAGCTGCAATCAGGAGGTTCTCATTCTTTGGTGTTTCAGCTAATGACAGCTCCAGGCAATGAGAAATACGCAAATGATCCCAATTCTGTGTTTGAGGGCTTTTATCATCAGACATCCTTTTATACCAGTTTCTCCATCCGGCGATTGGGGGCAAAGGCCAGTTCTTGAAAGCATCTTGCCACTCATGAGGTTTTGTCAGTGAAGTCTTAAAAGGAATCCGCTGAGATTCGGCCGCAATGATTTCAGAAGGGTCTGAATCTCCTACGGGACCGAGGAAGTAGGATGGAGATTTTTCCTCAACAGGGATGAGGATTTCGGCAGCTAGGGCCTATCAAGAATGAAAGAGGATAAGAAGAAATTTAAAATGCAAATCGAAAGAAGACTGCCGAACATGCTTGAGGGGATTGAAGTTTACCTGGAGAGCAAGATCTTGGTCCGCCATTTGAAGGTTGGATCTTGGAAGACGATGACTTAGGGTTCGGATCCGGATGAGAGCTCTGAAGATTCGGAAGGAGAAGCGGGTGCCGAGCAGAACTAACTTGGAAATGTTAAGTGCTTTTGGTCAATTCCGAGATAAAAGTTACCTCTTATCCCGAAATTGAAGGGGCATGTGTTGACACCAAAAATTGGCACCAGGAAGAGGCTGACATATGGGCCGGATTTGGTAGAAGGATGCCATTCGGCTAAAAAGGTTTTTTCTGAAGCATTCGGCAAAGATGCTCTGCGGTCGGGAACGCGTCGCCATTCGGCTGAAACGTTCGGCAGAGATACTCTGCGGTCGGGAGTGCGTCATCATTCGGCAGAGGCATTGTTCCGCAGGCAAAGAGTGGTAGCATTCGGGAAGACATGATGACGTGGATCAACATAAGGAAAAGGCCGGTTCGAACAAGGAAAGCAATATGGGCACGAAGATTCGTCATTTATTTTTAGAAACAAGTGTTGTAGTCGTGTCCGACTAGGAGTTGTATCAAGACCTGGGTATAAATATAAACCCATAGCAGCTGTAAAAATCAGAAACAATCAATCTTACAACAAACCGGCCCCGTGCCAACATCGAGTCCTTTAGTCGAGTCGTCGAGTTCTTCGAGAGGAGTCATCGATCCGTCGACCTCCGTAAGTACCGGCAACCTTGTATCATGCTTAGTATCATGCGGTGGATTTAAGCTTTGATGCAAGTAGTCTTGTTACCATGCTTAGTATCATCCGGTGGATTTAAGTTGTGGTCTCAAGAAGGTTCCTCTGTTAGGTCATGAGCCATGCGGTGGGCTAAGATCTAGTATGGACCAAGTTATCGGCTCTGTTAGATTTCGGCAAGATCTAACAGATTCATTAAGTTACCCCGTGTTGCTCTGTTTTTACTGTGTGCTTAATTCATGCAACACACCTTTGCCCAATCTAGATCGGCTAGAATCGGCTCTGCTTCACGCCGTGATGAATTATCCCCTCACAGCCGAATCCGAAACCGATCTAGGTTGTTACGTGTCGCGGGTTCGAGCTTGTTGGCATCGTGTAGATCTTGACAGAACCGGGTATCATGCGGTAGATGCAGGTTTTTGGGTCGTCTTAGAGCTAATCATCCGGTGGATTAGAATTCGATTGGATCTGATAGATTTACCTTTACCGATTAGGCTTGTTCCTTCGCCATGGACCCCGATTCGGCTAAATAGCCGTATTCGGCAGTGCTCTCACAAGTGAACGTGTGTTCGTGGGTTTGCATTGGACAATGAATGCTTTTAGCCTTTCACGATTAGATTGTATCATGCGGTGGATTGATCTAATCTGATTGGTGGTGTGGCCACAAACGAGTTGTATCATGCGGTGGATTAACTCGTTCGTTGTCATGCTTGACGGGTGCTGCTTTCGGCCTATGCATTCTTGTTTTCAATGTAAATTCGTGACTGTGTTGTGGGTTCGTAACTAAACATTGAGTGCTTTTAGCTTTTCATGGTTAGATTGTATCATGCGGTGGATTAATCTAATCTGATTAGTGGCGTGGTTACAAACAAGTCGTATCATGCGGTGGATTAACTTGTTTGTTATCATGCTTGACGGGTGCTGCTTTCGGCCTATGCATTCTTTGTTTACTGCGAATTTATGATCATGTTTCACCCTTTTATTTATCCATCATGCTCTGTTTCTCGTTAATCGGCTATGATAATGTGTCACAATGTTCATTCGGTTGAAAGCCGATCTTTCGTCATGCTTACGTCACGCATTCGGCAGTACGTTTCTTGCGTGCCTTGCCGATTGCCGAATGAGGTTTTAACTACCGACAGATAGCTTCTCTGTAGCTATTTGTCTCTCGAGATTGGCTTCAACGCCGCAAATATGGAACTGTCTGGTCTCACCCGGCACGTTCCAGGTTTTGATCTAAACGTTTTTATCCCTTTGTTAGTTTTCAGGCAAACTGACTGGCACGCTTCCGGATTTGAAAGCCCGGGCCACGTTTGAAGCCAGCTTGTTCGGCTTGCTGTGTGCTTGGCGTGAGGTGCGGATTTTACGTCAACAGGATGCTTCATAACCAATCCTCCCCAAAGAAAAATAAAAATCCTGAGAATCATTATTACAAAATATTTTTTAAAATATCATAGCCAATCTTCCCCAAAGAAAAATCCTAAGAACCATTACAAAATCTTTTTAAAATATCATAACCAATCTTCCTGTTTTTTCATCCGCAATCAGTGCCTTCCCTAAAGATTCTGCATTTTATAGAAATAGCATAAAGCGGATCGATCTGGTAAAAGGAAGAAAAAAATACAGGTGATTGATACAACATGACGCTGAAGTTCAGAAAAGGGGAAACAAGGCAAAGAAATGGACATGCAAGTCGCTGCCGTACTCGATGTCACCGCTGCTGCGCTCGCGCGCCGGCGCCCGCCACGCCTGCGCGCCGCCGCCCGCCAGGCCCGCGCGCCGCCACTCTGCCAGCGTGCTCGCCGCCGAGCGCTCGCGCGTCGCTGCCCGCCACACCCGCGCGCCGCCCGACTGCCCGCGCGCTCGCGCGCCGCCGCCCGCCACACCCGCGAAGCCCGCCCGCCAGACCTGCGGGCCACCCGTCTGCCCGCGCGCTCGTGCGCCGCCGCCCGCCACGCCCGCGCGCCACCCGCCCCGCGCCTGCTGAGGAGGGGAGGAGAGAGAGGGAGGAAGATTAGGAGGCCAGGGATGAGGATGGGAGGGAGCGGTGAAAGGGATAAGGTGCCTGTGGGGCCCATCACGTGGGTAAGATTCTTTTGCCTGACGTCGTGAACTCTGTTAGATTTGTGTAGGATGAATCGCGACCATTGAAAATCAATCGGACGACAGATAGAGGGGGTGGGCATATACCCCTGATGCACGGAAGTTGCTCTGATACTATAAAGATCTAAAACTTTTGAGGGTCGACGAGCCCACAAATCATTAAAACATTACACCTCCTGTCTTAAGAGTTTGACTAAACAGTCTGTGGAAAAAAAGCACGCGCTTGCATGGAATCGTCGAAAGTTCGTTGGTCTCTGACCGACTATCCATTATATAATCTTATTTTCTATTAAACGTAATCTTTATAGTATAGATTTTCTATTAAACGTGCGTGTCGCATGTGCGTTCTTGCTATTAATAATATAAGGATCTAGTTATTTTGAAAACACTTCTCACCTAAATAATTCCTACCCACCCCTCATAAAGGACCCATATGTCAGGTCTAATGGTGAAAAAGACGTGAAAAGTTTCAATAAATAAGAGAAAAATGATGTTTCTAGAGAGTTTGTGTCGTTTTGACATTACTTTTCTCATCATAAAATTTATTTACCCACCCCACGTGCCCACCAAATAAATAATCTAAAATAACTCTATAAATAATAAATAATAAAGGTAGCACGCGTGTCGCGTGATCATGTTTGCTAGTAACATGTCATATTTCAATATTCACCCAGTTTACCCAAAGAAAAATACCACCAGGCCACGCCACTATCCTTCAACATCTCTTCATGTATACTCTCCCGTAACATGTTGTATTTCAAAATCATAAAATACTTAAATAATAAGGACCTACAGTATATCACTTCAGGTTCTTACAAAATATTACGTTAATAGACCACTTCAAAATATTAATAAATGATAGTGATAAGCTATTTCAAATTTGTACATACATTAAATAATTGAATATAAAATAACAACATCAGCAATGGGTTAGCTGACCAGTATCCACACCTACGACGGTCGACATGTACAATCTTAGTAATCGATCGATAGGGTTTAAATATACGATCTTAATACGCATCTCAACGATACGGATTCTATCACAATAACAAGAGATTTGTTCTATATCAGTCGACTGATGCGTCCGATCAGAATCTGACGGCTCGGGCGGTTTCAGGTGTTCACGATGTAACGGGCCCGCAGCAACCTTTAGTGTACCCGGTAATGTTTGTTTTGGGTCCGCATCTTGCCCGTTAGCATCTGTGCGACTCAGGTAGGGTCTCGATTGTTCATTCCGTCCATTCTCGAGGAATCCTCCCGGCGGAAGAGCTAAGCGGCGGGATGGCGACCGCGGTGTTCCGGCGAGGTTCTGTTGACCCGGCGTGGCGGCGATCTCGGCGCTCCGACGATCTGGCGGGGGCGACGATCCAGCAGGGCAGCGACCCCAACAACACCCGCGATCTGGCGATTTGTGTGGATTCGTGGGGAATTTCGATTGAAGGATCACCACCAGCGATTCATGTGGGAGGCCGTCGGGATCCCGACGATCTGGTACTCCTCCCACCTCTCCTTCCCCTCCCATTTCCCAGTGCAAACCGATGTGTTCTCAAGGGTTTTGTGTGCAGGGATCAGCTCGATTTGTGTTGCGGCTAGAGTTTAGGAGGACATGAGATAGAGATTCTCTGTAGATTTTGTGTTAGGGTTTTTCAGAGAAGCTACCTTTATTATCTGGCCTGCTCGCGGGCTGAGCGTCGAGTGTTTTATCTGGCCGGCGAGGATTTCTTATCCTGTAGGTGTGGTGTTTCAGTTGCCAGCAGCGGTCTCCAATTCTGTTGCTTGTTTTGTATCCTGTCCAATATGTTTTTTACAGCAGCAGCTTATTGTCAGCTATTCAATTCGTTTAAAAAGATTTCTCCTCCAAGCTTATGTCTTTAGATTTCACTATCTCAGTGCTGTAGCATCAGCTTGGTTTGCTTTGTGTTGCAGGCAGGCTAACGACAGCAGCAGCTCGTGCAGCTTCGATTCAGCCTGCAGAAGCAAATAATAGCTCATCTCGGCTGTCAGGTACAGTAGCAGCTTGGCTGCATTTTTCTCGGTGGGCAACAACATGTTAGCAGCTTAGGAGCAACAAGGTTACTCTTAGTTCGATTCACACATGTTCATTTTTCATGGAGTGTCACTTTCATGGTACAGGGATCAATGCTTTGAGTAACTAGCATAGCAGGCGATTATCTTATTTAATCCTTGTGTGGCCTGTAGCATGTACTTTGTACAATTTAATTAACTAGCATTTTCTCTTGTTGGATAGCTGTATTGTGACTACTGTTCCGTTTCTTGGAACTCGATAATAGATTTGTGCTAGCGTTTCCTACAGGATAAGTGTATGTGTATGTGTGTCTGTTCCATTTTCTGTATGTTCATTTTCTTGGAACAGGGTTACTCTTCTTAATTTGCTTCCACATTGCTTTGAGTTGTGTGTACGCGTGTTCTCACTGTGGATAAATGCATACTGTGTTTTAAGCCACTTGTATTGTACTATGTTTTTATTTTCTGTTGCCATTTGTATGTTCAAGGTGGATAAGCGTATCTTTTGACATATTACCATAATTATAAGAAACCATAAATGATTTAGAGTATGTGTGTGTTTCTCATAAATAAAAAACAAATAATTGTGGGTGGGTGGGTGGGTTAACTCGTGAGTATGTGTTTGTGTGTGTCTTTGGGCATGTCTATGTGTGGGTCGTGGTTGTGGGGGTGGGTGTATGTTTTTTTTTGTCTGTGTGGGTGTGGGTGTATGTTAGCTACCATTTTTTTTAAGTTTGACTGCACATTGAAGAATGACATGTATTTGGAACATAGGAGTACTTTCTTCAATCAAAATTTATGCTCATATTGTTTACTTTTTAACCAATATAAGCATAAATGTTAATGCAAGAATTTTTTTTAAGTTTCATGTTGTCTGCTTTTTCATATATATGCTGCTTTCTCGACCTGTTGCCATCTTTTCGTGGCTTAATATCCAATGACCTAGCAATATTTTTATTGAAGTGTTGTTTGTGAAATACATGTGAGTCTGCACTTTTATGGTCTTTGAATTATGTCCTTTTTTAACACCCTTTGCATTAGTTATGTGAAATAGCTTGAGAAAATGAGAATGATTTTTGGTGGGTAGATGCTGATTTCATATGAATCTCCTTAATGTATTTAGCAATATTTTCCCTCATTTTTTGGTTTATAATGCTCGCCTAAAACTGTTAAACTTGTGTTCCTGTTGGTTTTAGGTTCACGTCGGATGTTAAGATCAAAAGCATTTCTATGGTTAGTGGTGTTGATGCTCAAAACATGCTGCCATTTTAGTGTTTACTATACTTCTTTGGCATATTTTTCTGTTTGGTTGGGCCTCAAACTGTTCTATGTTTAGTGTGGGATTTTCGGTGAAGACCTTATTCCGCCATTTTTCATTTGTCTAGGACTGCAGCTTGACCATTTAGTCTTTGTGGTTAATTAATTGAGCTAAGTTGTTGTTGTGCTTGTCATCAGGTGATCTTCAGACTCTACCAAAATGACCACAGTGACTGCTTCACACTTGAGGTATGCATTTTACTATTTTCATTTGCATTTGCATTTTCACATTTTTCATTTAGGATATTCATTTAATATTCCAATTCAGCCTGCACACAAGCCCAACTATGAGTTATTGTTTTGAAAAGATTAAGGTAAATGAGCAAGAAAAGGGCACAAGCTGAATTGGCAAATATAGTTTGTTGTATAATTTAAATCATATGTCGTATGTATTTTTTGTCTGTTTTCTATAGGGTTCACCCAGACTAAGTTTATCTTTTTGTTGGTTAGAATTTCTTTTATACCTATGTTTTTTCAATATATACTCGTGTTTTTTCAAGATATACTTTGTGTTTCTTCAAGAAGTATGTGTTTCTTCAAGAAATACCTATGTATTCCATAAATACTTATGTTTTTCTCAAGAAATAATTGTGTTTTCTGAGAAATACTTGAGTTTTTTAAGAAATACTTGTGTATCTGTGTGTGTACGCCGGTGCGTTTCTTTATGGCAGAACATTGGTAAGGTACTGATCATTGCGTACTTGTGTTTCTTTATGGGTGTTTGTGTGTGTTTGTCTAATTTGTGGGTGTATAGCTGTGTTGTGAACATTGCTGGATTCCTGCAACCGTGTTGTCTAATTTGTGTTTGTGCTCGTTTCTTAATCTGTTAGCTACACTATCATAATGTGCTAAGTTTTAGGTTATGCACACTGTACCTAGCACACCCTCCAGCACTTGATCTTTCACTCACCAATTTTTTATCCCACATGTTTTGCAGGTGGTAAACTAACGTGCCCACCGGGGCAAAGAACCGTCGCAGGAATATTTTTGATGATAGTGTAGCAATCAGTTGATTCTCACCTTTTTTAATTATATACTATGTGTATTGTGTGTGAAGGATATATAGGTCATCAATTTTAAGTATAAATCTGCTCTCAGAGATGTTGTTATGTCTTGTGTGTTATGATTGTCTTGGTCAGTCAAGATTTAGTGTAAGTTATTTTTTACACATTTGCTTGTTGTTGCATTTTTTTATGGTAGTTCCATTCAGGCTTATCCTGACATTTTCAAAAAATAAAATAGAAAATTGGCATCCAAGTCATTAGCTATTTTATACTTTAATGTTGTTCAACCTGAAATTCTAACATTGTTTTGATACCTTTGTTTACCACGTCCTGTTTTGAATCATGTTAGTACTTGAGATAAGCTTGGTTTTCTTTTTATTAAGACTATATTGTCTTTTGCGTTGAAAGAGTTATGAAAAATTGTTGTGGATTCGCAATTTGGAACTTGTTTGTTCATCGATTTCATTTGATGTGTTTTCAAAAAATACTTGTGTTTTTTTTTTCAAAAAATACTTCTGTTTGTTTTAATTTTTTTTTGTGTTTTCAAGAACTACTTGTGTCTTTTCTCACCTAAAGGCTTGTTCTTCCCTGCTTGATCTAGTTTGTTGCTTGGCACTAGGCATACAACTCTACCTATTCTTGTATCCATTGGTAGTATGGGCATAGCAGTAGAAGTAGTGGTTCATGCCTTTCACTGTTTCCAATTAGACCTCTATTTCTTGTACTCAGAGAAATAATCTTTGACCACCATGGTCTGCCATAACAAATCCTTTGGGTATGTCACTAATCCTTTCTTCCATCACTAATCCTCTAACATAACAAAACCATATATTTTGTTTGATTTTACTTATGTATCAACCTAGGAAATTATATGGCTGTTTTTCCATAGAATGCATCTACTAGTGTAGTTAAATACTGAGCTGTTTTTTTTTGTTTGTTTCAGGAGCTGGAGTGGCATTGCCATGCGTGACACAATCTCATACTGTTGTGGACTTTAGTTTAAAGTAGCTAGGATGAGCAGTGCATGTGTTATACTTTTGTGCTTCCTGCCATATTTAGGGCTAACCTTGCTTTGCACAAACAGCCTAAAGGGCATGCATGGAACTAGTCGTAGCTTTGTCAATGTCTTACAGCATCGCCACTCACAGGGCAAGGATCCTTCCAGTCCCAGATCACAAAGTCATCAATCACTGTGCACAGATAGGGGGCACACAGAAATGGATGTACATCATGGAAGATGGTGAGCTAGGAGAAAATTTTCATGTACTTTTGTTGACAAAAAAATAGGCGTCCTTTTTGTTTTTTTGGCATTGTGTTTGTTTTTAGTTGGCAAAATAAAAGTATAAAACACAAATAGCTCTGGCACAAATTTTACTTGTAAATCTTTTATCGACTTTTGGAACTTTTTACCACAAATTTTACCAGTGACTTATTTATCTGTTATTTTTTTTCGGATTTTTACTCTAGTTGGAAAGAAAACAAAAAAGATACAATCATTTTTTTTGTACTGGGCAGCCAGTCCACAAGAACCTTCTCTTAACAGACCCAAAAACATAGACAAAACAAGCTCCAAGTGGTAACGGGTCCGCAAAGCATAAGTGTGCCCGTTATAACTGTAAACAGGCGCGAAACAGTAGATTGCGGGCCCGTTAACATCTAAGAGACAGGTAGCAAAGGGGCCAACAGGTGAGCCGTTGGATGATGATCCAACGCTTGTAACAGGTGACTGACAAATAATCTATATTTCAGTCGACTGATGTGGAGACACGTCCTAACAACAATACAGAAAATTATGTCGATCCATTCAATTCGCATATCCTACTAAGCTCTCCATTACACCAGGACAAAACCAGCGCGGCTCCAGACATACGTACGCAACAGAATTGCTCAAATGAAAGGGCTACATTATTACGCAACAACGTCGAACGTACATCAAAATCTACACTGGCTCAATCAAGGCGGGCACAGCCACTACTTAGAATACCCCTCGTACATCATCGGCCGTGCATGCGCACATCACAAACGACGTGATAAGTTGTCATGGGGAGCACCATCAGTAACCATTCATCATCGACGTCATTAACATGCACCAACTGGTCTTCCGTTACGGTGCAAAACGCAGCTGCGGCGGCGGCGGCGGCGGCGGCCGCAGAACTGGCCTTCCGGGAAGCGGGCGATGCCGGGAGGAGTTCGGATGCGGCGGCGGCGGCGGTGGCAGGCGCCGACGACCGACGCGCCCTTCGTCCCCTCCGCCCGGGCATCGGCTGTGCCCAGGGAGGAGGCCATGGCCATGGGCCGCCAGTCGCGGCATGGGCTCACGGGCTCCGTCAGGATGGGCTGTAACTTCATCTGTGTGCATATGTCGTATCATCTTGTTATTAATATAGCCTAGAAGAAAAACAGCAGGATTTTTAGACCTTTCTTATTGTCCGTGTAGCTATTAGGGGAATATATGACGTCTTTATTGTGTAACTATAATTAGCTATTCTAAACGCCATATATTTGATAATATATAAAGAATTTATATACAAAGGAGAGAATATTGAAGAAATGGTACAAGCTGTTTAGTAAAGACTCTAGTAATTTTGCCTGCAAAAAAAGGACTAGTAATTTAATACAATAATACTTTAGCACAACAGACTCTCGCGTGGTTTAGTTCCAAAAAGTTACTCCCAAATTTACTATGCAAAAAGAAGATTCCCCATCACATCAAAATATCATAACATGTATGTAGTACTAAATGTAGATAAAATCAAAAACTAATTGCACAGTTTTGTTGTATTCCGCGAGACGAATATTTTGAGCCTAATTAATTAATTTTTAGATAATTTTTCACACATACAAACGAAATGATACAGTACGCGAGACTGTGCGACGTGATCCGCACAGTCCCGAATCGGGGTTCCAAATTCTGGAACTAAACACGGCCTATGTATCTCTCTAGCTAACTTATAGAGCTATATCTATATATTGTTGGAGATGCTTTGTGCTCCATGAATGTAATTAGGGATGAGAGATAAGAAGAAAACTTCTTCATATGGTAGGATTAAGAGAGGATGCAGCAGCTTATTAATACCAGGATCAAGAAGTAGCATATATGATATTAGGATGACTTGAATGTTCGTTGGTTGTCTTCTCCGCCCTAATTGCCGTTTATATAAGGCTAGAATCCCATGCCGTTTCCTAGCAATTCATCTCCAACAAATGGAGACAACACATGGAGTAGTGCAATGGATTTTGATCATGATGGATTTCGCTATCGTGTATGAATTAAGAAGGTTTCACCGCACACACGGTAGTGCGCAACTACTCTTTCCACCAGCATTCTCGAGCATGTGCACTCCCAAGTTGACTCTTCAGTCGTTTGGCAGGTCTCCTCGTCGGCCCATTCCCAAGTTGCTTTGTTGCGAGCACCTTTGAGCCTTCAATTCTGTCACGAACGGATGCCATCATTCGTTGCTTATGACTCAACGGATTAGTTTAATCCGCCATATATCCTGTAGCCAGTCAAGAATTTCGGGAATCAACCTTTCTTTAAAACAAACATTTGGGAATTCAACATTCCGTTGATTCGTTTCAGAGTTTGTGGAGTGAGAACGGCTAATCCATTTCGGAGCCCATCACAATAATGCACTTCATGCAAATGACTATCTCTAACAAAGTATTATGTGGAGTCATGGTAGCAATCTCGGCGCATTAAGAATTGCCTTTTGAGTTTTTAGGTTGTTATGTTACTTTGTGGTTATTGACGTAACAGATTGCTACTACTTGTAATAATTGAACTGATTTTTTTTTCTTAAAAGGTGAAGCCGGATTTATTTTTGTTATCTAAAAAAACTTGGCGCATTAAGAATGCACCATTTCATTTTAAGCGCAATAAAGAAAACATAAGTCAATAACACAACGCTGTCAGGATAGGACGCGCTCGATTCAGTTCGGAGAGAGGCAAATTAATAAAGTTCCACAACCTTTTTTGCAACACCTAAGACTCTGTGTCTTACGTCCCGGACCTGGATTTGATTTGGCTCAAGAACGCTTGGTTCATGAAAGAAGAAAAGGTTTTCAGGAGCAAGCAGGAGGACGCGCGTACGATAGAGAGAGAACGAAGAGAGCACGAAAAGGCACAGGCCGGACACAGTGCTGCACTGCTGGACGTTATGGATGTGCGTATCTCCGATGAACGGTTCAGATGGAGCGAGCGAAACAGTAAATAAATTGTGCTACAGTAAATCGGCACGGTGTGCTCGCTACGGCCCTTTGAATCGTTGCGTTCCGCTCCTTTCGTGTTGCACGCGAGAGCGACTGCATGCCGAGAGAGAGAGAGCAATTAAGACCGAATGAAGGCTGAGGAGTTCTAGACAAGAACTGAACCCTCTAGGTGAAGGTGACGATGCTGAACATGCCTTATTTCTTGGATAATAATAATACTAACAAAGCTGTGTGCATGCCTCAGTTTCCCAAGGCAGAAATACTCCATATCATATATATGCATCGACCGTACATGCACTGCAAAGCTACACAAGGGCGACTACACGTCACCATCAGTCGTAATTATCCGACCGCCGTCGTCACTACCCGATCCGGCCGATCCTCTTCCGATCCGGTGCCTTGCAAAAAATGCACGGCGGCGGCGGGACATCGTACGCGCGCACGGGGCCGCCGCGAGGCGCTGGCGGCGCCGAGCCTCGACGGGCTCCCTGCAGATGAGCTTCACTTGCATCTGCATGCAGATATGTAGGTTCCATCGTCGTGATCATCGACAACTTAGTTTGGTCAGTAGAGGAGCAGCAAGCTAATTAAGGTTCTTAATCACTCTGCTAATAATTACGTACCCAGTTAGTCGATCGTGAGCTAGCGTATAGTACGTACCATGGGCTGCGACGACCGAGATGGCCAGTAGTATGATCGCTGCTACCAGCAGCGCGTGCATCGCCGGCAGTGAGGAGAGGCACAAGGAGAACTTGTTCTTCATGGTAGTCTACTAATGAGCGAACGAACCAGTGTCAGGATGAAGTAAGTGGTGCCTCCTCCATTGATCTTCTCCATCTTAACGGCCTTTTATATATGTACTAGCAGCTAGTATACTCCGTATTGTATAAGATAAGACTAGATCGAATTCCAAGGAGTCAACTGATCAAGTGTACAGTACCATGGACGACCGCTGGAAGGGTTGATTATATTATTGCTCTTGATGAGGCCATATGTCTTAATTACACTGTATAGGGAGCAATAAATCCGGTCAAATTAAGTAGGCTGCGGCTGCGCCCAGCACACAGCGATCCGTGCTGGCGTGCAGCTACCTTGTCCACAACTCCCAAATCTTGACTCGTGAGTCGTTGTCTAGTATTGGCGTCATCCTCTCCACAGATGGACCTGATCAAATAATAGGCTAGCTGAGAGTGAGAGCCACGCTTTGAACCATCGATCGACGTAAGTATCGACGGGTTGCCTCTTTCTTTTTTTTCTCCTCATCAATTGTTCCATGGAAATGACTGAACTTTCCATTGTATTGTTGCGTGTAAGTATCAACGGGTTTGCCTGCCTCTTTCTTTTTGTCTCCTCGTCAATTGTTGAATGGAAATAGTTGAACTTTCCATCGTATTGTTGTGCGTAAGTATGGACGGGTTGTACGCTAATGAGTTGCACACCAACTAGAAGTCCACGCTACTAAAGAGACTCTTGTACGTATCGGTTTATATATACGACACGCACGTAAATACGTGGTATAAAAAATCTTGATAACTAACAACTTTAAATTTTAGCTGCATATTAAGCATTTAATAGCCATTATTTTTTTATTATTGAGGATTTGAAATTTGTTTTCTAGCTAAGTAATAAATTGGATTATTGTAAGAAAGAAATTTTCTATAGAGATTTTATATAGAAGAGAGCTATGATTTGATTTGATTAGTTTTGAGGGGCTCTTCCTCAAATTAAAGCGCCAAACTCCACACATCTTCTTCGTCAGGCTGCTGCCAGCTCTAGCGGTGTCCATGGACCTTGTTGGACAATACAAGTTCTGCAAAGATTACACCGAGATTCCTTGCAGTGGAAACGGCAAAAATCCTAATGGTTATACTTTATAGCACTATTGAAATGGTTAAAATTTACGAATCGATCATAGATCATTTGGTAAGATTCCTGTGGTGGAACCTGCACACCGGGGTTTAAGGAGTAGGATACGCAAGAGCTCGGTTAAAAAAACGGTGGAATTGGCGGAAACATCTTGGAAGCGCAATTCTAAAAAAAACATCTTGGAAGCGCAGGTTTACACGCGACGACGGTTTGATGAAAAAGTTTGTGGGCCTGAGAAGAATTATTGTCACTGATTGGTGGGTCCAACGGTCCTTAAAAGTTTGATAAAAAAAGTCTGATAGGGTCGCTAGGAGGGGTAGTGTTTCAATAATTTGATGGTCCATCAATCATCAAAATTTTTGAATCTTTATATATACTAGCAAGGACGCACGTGCGACACGCGTTTAATAGAAAATACTATTATCGTCTAATTTAAAAAGTGCGACCATTTAAACCGTGATGAGTCATAACGTTTTATTATTTTTCAAAAGTGTGACTAAAGAGTCCCACGAAAATATAGTATAGATTTATGTTCATGTATTGTGATGAGGCGTAACGTTGTATGATTTCCTCAAGAAAAAATTCTAGTGCGGCTAATTTGTGGGCCTGTCGTTCTCGAAAGTTTTAGATCTTTATAGTATATAGATACAAAGATATATATAAAGAGATAGATTGACTGAAAGTATGGTGACTGTACCGTTTAAGACGATGAATGCTCCGATCCGTTGGACAGCTGACTTTGTCGTAGAAACTAGGATCTGTCGCTTCACTGCCCGAACAAATATAATACTCACAAAGAGGATCAAATGATCCATGACCATAACCAAGAGTCCAATTAACTCGTCTGTGCCCGGCCGCCTACCCTGGAACACGCGATCCTCCTATCCGCCGAGATTGGAAGAGGAGGTCCAACAGTGATACACACGTTAAACGAGAATTATTTCTGGGAGAGTTCGGCAGTATCAACCTCTCTCGGGCACATTTTCTAAAAAAAAAAACCTCTCTCGGGCAAACCACAAGCACATACAACTACGATATCATCGATCGTACATGAACAACACAACGTTTCTTTATCTAGAGGAAAACAACAGAACGTGATAAGGGATCGTGCATCACCATCGTTAATCGATGAAGTTACTACCCGCTCCGGCTGATCTTCAGCTGCTATGCAAAAGGCGGCGCAGGCGCCTGCAATGGACGATGCAGCTAGGCGAGGGTCTGCCAGTCGGCGACGGCGGCGAGGAGCCCTCACGGCCTCCATCCAGATGAACTACAGATGAAATCAGCAAGGTTCCTAATTACTGTGCTACTCCACTAAATAATCAGTTATTAGTCGTGCGTGTGCGTACCGTGGATTTGGACCTCCGAGCAGTGGACGACGGAGCAGCAGGAGATGGCGATGGCCAGGACGATCATCATCAGCATGTATGTCGCCGGCAGGGAAGAGAGACAAGAAGAGGCCTTCTTCATGGTAGTATTAACCGTGATGCCGCAGTGCCTGAAGCAGTAGTGTAAATGTGTAATCCTGTATTCACCCTTCTGTCCTAGTCGCTTATTTATTCTCTGCTCCATGAGCATGGACCATACACGTGGACACGACGACCAAACAATAATGGAGTAGTACTGTGGATTGATCTTGATGGTCTTTGGTCTTCGCTACTGCAGGAAGCAAGTCGCGAGCAAGTCAACGGTTTGCAATTATGAGTTTCATACTTTCATGTCACTAAATTCTCATTCAACGTTCAAACCATTCGAGCGTGCCAACACACACCGGCGGACAGAAATCATTTTGACGCCTAGGGCCACTTGCCAAAGCAACTAGACTATTAAAACCCTTCCATATGACAATATAACGGTAATACGGTACGATAGTGCATAAAGGCAACTAAAACCATAATTTTGAGTATATTTCAATTCAAAGTTGAAGCATACAATGAAATTTATAAAAAATTACAGAAAAGTAATGCATTACCTAACTAGTGCCAATTTGGTTAATCCTCGTCTTCGTCTATCATTTCTTCATCAATAGTAGGAAACGAAATTGAGCCTACACAAGTAGAAAAGACATTCAAAGAAATTAGGAAAGATGGTCCTGATGAAATTACCGGAGTAGGCGCCGAAGAAAACAAAGACATCAGCGTCCTGCATCTCTTCTTCCTCTGACCCTTCATCATGCTCTACTGCCTCTTCAGACTTCAGGCTCTTCAAACTTGAGACTTCAGCAGGCAACAGCAGCCAGGCGCCCAGGCGAGCGGGCGAGCGGCGACCGCGGAGCAGCCGCACAGGTGCGGCGGGCTGGCCGGCCGGCGGCGCAGCGCAGCAGGGCCACAGGGGCGCACCGCGGCACCGGTGCAGCCTGGCCGCGCAGGGCAGCAGGCGCGCCGCACGCACGCACCAAGCGGCAGTGCGGGCGGCGACGCGGTGGCATAACCGCAATGTTGCGAGGGCGCGCAACCGGGCTGGTAGGACAACGGGCTGGTGCGGAGGGTGGCGGCGCGCCGGCGCTGGCCGCTAGGGTTAGGCAGTGGCGGGCGAGCTCGGGGACGGGGACGGGAGTCGCGACTCGGCAGGTTGGGGGAGGAAAGAAAGGCCGGCTGGGCCGCTGGCGAGGAGTCAGAGAGAATGCGAGATGGCGCTGGGCCGCTGGCTGCTGGGCCGAAGAGTAGGGCCAATTTAGATAAAACATAGCTGGACAAAGAAAAATTGAAGATCATATGAAGAATATTTTGGGCCACGCCTAGGGCCATGGCCCTAGTGGCCCTAGGCCCATATCCGCCCCTGCCAACACACATATCCTCCCTCTGTTTTCCTCTAGCGCGCCCGGCCGGGGCAGGTTCTCCTTACCTTGAGTTTAGCAGCCATATCAATTACAACTAGAAACACAGGCGCGGCCAATATACTGTATAGATGTGATGTTTTTTTCCAAGGCCTAAGTACAACCATGAATCTAAACATACTGCATATCCAAGCACTAAGAGCAACTCCAGCAGGGGCCTCTATATGGGTCTCTACTCCAAAATTTTGAGGCTTGGAGCAAAAACACAACTCCAGCAGGACCTTCAAATGGGCCTGCATTTTGCATAGGCCTCCAAATCTCCCCTCCAAGCCTCCATTCCTAAAGGCCCTCCAATAGTGGGTCCCATGGATTCCCATCCATCCGACGCGCATCCGCCGCCGCCCTGCATCTGTCGCCGGCGCCGCCGCGCATCCGCCTCGCCTTCCTCCCTCCCTCTTTCCCTCTCAGCCCCTCCTTCTTCCTCCCGTCGTCAGCGGCAAAGCCATAGCCACCTCCACCGCTCACCGACGGCGCGCCGCCGTCCTTGAGCATCCGAAGGAATGCCCGGATCACCTCAGCCGAGCAGTCGCCGTCTTGCGCGAGTCCGCAGACCATCGCGTTCCAGGAGACGAGGTCCTGTCGGCATCTCGTCGACCCGCCCCGGGAGTATGTCGTGACAAGCGCATTGCAGACGAACACATCGGCGGTCTGCCCGGTGCGTGACGCCAGCGCGTGCAGCTGCCGCACGAAGCCGGGCTCCGCCCGTCCGACGGCGAGCGAGAGCGCGATTGTGAACGTGACGGCGTCGGGCCGCACGTCCCTGGAGCGGAGCACCCGGGCGGCGAACACGAGCGCCTCATCGGGGTCGGGGATCGTGGAGAGGATGGTGTTGTAGGAGCTGGCATCCCGAGCCCACGCGGTGGCGAACACGCGGACGGCGGCGGGGAAGGAGCCCGCCTTGGCGTAGCGCGCGGCGAGGGAGTTGGTGACGGCGGCGAAGGCGTGGAGGCCCGAGGCGACCGCAAGGCCGTGGAGCGCGGGCAGGGCGCCCGGGCCGGAGCGCGCGACGGCCGCGGAGAACGCGGTGGGGGAGACCGGGAAGCCGTCCAGGAGGCGGGCGCGGAGGGCGGCGATGGCGGCTGGCCGGCGGGGAGTTTCAGCGAACGGGTGGTGGGCGGCCGCGGTGGAGAGCGCGTTTGATTTGGGCGTGGCGCGCGCCGGCCAAATAGAGGGCTGAGTTGATTTGTTGCTAGAGTTGGGCTCTAATTTGAAGGGCCTCTATTTTTGAGTTGGGCCTGTAAATTAGTTTTGAAGGCCTCAATTTGCATAGCCTTGCTGGAGTTGCTCTTAAGAGAGATTCAACATGAGCTAAAGCTAAAGTTCCATTGTTAATAGTAAAAATGTAGGAGATGCTGGCTTGTCGATTATATGAGCATTTAAATCATTGGACCGAAGTCTTTTTCTGGTTTGTCTTCAGAAAGGTATATCTACAGTGAAATAGTGAAATTATCATTGATCACACTATACAGAGTGTAAAATCAAAACTTGAGTAAGACAAAAATACTACCATGCTTATTGATTTTGACACCAGTATATCATGCCTGTTTGAGTATTATGCAATACATATTAGAAAGCCTGGCATAGAAATTTCGCCTGCTTCTTGTATTTATCCAGACTCCTCATAAATATGAGAGCAGAACTGCTGTTGTAACTATAACAACATAGCTACAGGTTTGCAGGGGAGGCGGCGCTTTGTCGGGACCCTGTAGCGACCAGAGTTGCGGTTTTGGAGAGGAGTGTACGTACTCCTGTCCCGAGGATGTAGGCCTTATGGTTGAACCTCGTAAACAAATATTATGCGTCTGGTGTTGTCTATGATCTCGCATACATCGTCTCGGTAGATCAATCATTGCTTCCGCGCGCTAGTTTTATTATAACACTAAGGCTAGATTTGGGGGCAGATGGATGGCCGGAGCCATCCTTCGATGCAGGTGGCTAACGGCGTTGCTTGCCGACTGGCAGCAGCATAGCTTGTTGATCTGTGCGTAGAGGAGGCCTGAGAAGAGCTGGCTGCGGAGTTCATACGCCATTGAACAACCACGATTCAAGCCTCGTCCTCCTCACTCGTAACTCGCAAGCTCGCATCAATGCTCCGATTTCCTCATTCTGGCGAGGCCTTGGCCGCGCGACGGACGGCAGCTGCTCGCCAGCGCAACCCATCTGAGGAGCAGGGACGCAGTGGACAAGAGGCAGCGCGCTGGTTATACAGGGTGTGGGTTGACACCGCGCGAAGGGTCGAGAACTTGAGAATTGGGAGGCGAGGAACTGTCTGTGCCGGACTGCCAGGCGGCAGCGCCCTGATTTTCAAGGGGGTGAAGGCTCTAGGGACGATGAAGCAAGCCAAAAACAAGTAATCCAAGAACCAACACAACGATTTTATCCGATGCTTAGGCAATTATGAGCCCTAAAGAGAGGAATAGGTTAGACAGTTCTACATCACTACATTTTTGTATATGGTAAGAATCAGAGGCCCTGTAGGGTCAAGTAGGGTTGTGAGGGGCGACAATCAGTTGAACTCTTTTAGAGTTATGTCAAAGAATTTGCGGTCGGCTACGTCAAAACACTATTATCTTATCGCTATTGTTTCAACGCCGTCATCTATGATTTTCTACGAGATTTATATAGATATATCCTTGATATGGTGCAAGCTCATGTGGTATTCACAATATCTAGATCCAAGGATTGCTACACGTAATTAACGGGGGTATCAGATTCTAAAATCACCAACATATGGCACGCAGAACAGAACATATATAATTAGGTCGCTCCCAATGGGTAAGCGAGCTTTATGTGTACGATATAGGATTTTTCACCGACTTGACGGTAAATTAACGAGAGAATAGGAAAAACGTGTGCGACGGAGCAACACAGATGGAAATGACAGGTACGGTCGTCGTCAGCTTGTTTGTCATGGCAGGGAAGGGAACTTGTTTGTCATGGCAGTATTAACCCCGGTCCAACTTAGTACCAAGATCAAGAGTAATATATTGAGATCATGCATGCGGTGCAGCACAAGTACATACTATAGGCGGCCACCGGCCTGACGACGTATCTAAACATCCTCCTCGTACGCCTCGATACGTACGTAGGGTACATGACGCGGGACCCAACAAATACCAACCAACACTGACCCTCAGTCTGATCCACGCACGGCGTGCTCTCGACGGTGCAAGGAGACAGACTGAAGAATTATTGAATTGTTAAGCCCGCAGCAACAGCAAGGCAGAAAAATTGAACCACATGGAGATCAGACGACCATCGGCAGTGCATCAACGACGACACAAGATGCACTGACGGCCTTTGTCAGGCTGCGGCGACGGTGGCGCCATGCCCGGACGGAGGATTCTGCTGTTCCGATGAGCTACAGATGCACAGATGAATGCATATCGTCGTCATCATACGGAATTAATTAATTTCACTTCAAGACGGCCTAGAGCGACTAGTAGAAAACTAGAAGGGAATGCAGAAAAAAGGGGGTCGTCCTTAATCACTCCGGCCCGGCACTTCATTAATTAGCACTCCACTAATTATTAATTAGCAGTGCGCGTACATACCAGCATGACCGGCTGCTTGGACCTCCGAGCAGTCGACGACGACGACGACGACGACGACGACGACGGAGCAAGAAGCGGTGATGGCCAGCATGATCGTCACCAGAGAACACGCGGCCTGGAGGGAATTGATACGAGAAGAGTTCTTCATGGCTCCGTACGTGCAGATGGAACTTAGCGAGTTAGCGTAGTCGTGGTAAGGATGTGCGTGCTTGGCCCCGTCGCACATATACTCGCCTTTTATAAAACATAATATATGGTCTTCCCCTGAAAGTATGGACACACGTATGTACTGATCGATGGAGCTGGTACGTCGTCCTGGTCTTCGCCGGCCGGCCGCGCGTGCCAAGGATGTCGATGATTCAAAGGCGGCTTGTAACCATGCACACACAACTATTTGTGCCATGGTTGGCACGTCGAAACGTCGTCGTTGGCATCGTATCACCGTCCTCGCTCTCTTCTCTCGGCCGTACAGACGATACTTGTGATCTGGCTGTGGACGGCACATCGATCATATATATTCACATCCACCGCCGAAGACATGCCATATACGACAGCATATCCTTCACACTACTCACTACCAGAGACTTCAACATCCGCCCACCCCCTCCGCCTCGGTCATTTTTGGGCCCGGTGCTGATGGGGCTTCAGCACCGGATCCAACGGCTAGGAGCGGGGGCGGCGCTGCGATGTGTCAGGGCAGACACATTAGCACCGGGTCGTGGCAAGACCCGGTGCTAATGCACCACTTTTAGCACCGGTTGCAGCCAACAACCGGTGCTAATGTGCCTGAGGCCATTTAGCACCGGTTGGTGGCTGCAACCGGTGCTAAAAGTGGTGCATTAGCACCGGGTCTTGCCACGACCCGGTGCTAATGCCTTTTGTATAAAGTGGCTTCTTCCTCCCCCGGCCCTGTGTTCATGCTGGCTCGGCCGGGAGAAGAAGGGGAGGTGCTGCCAATTTTTTTTCAAAATTTGTGAAGATTCTACTCATCTAAGGAGCACTACAAGGTACACTCTTTCATTCTCTAATGTTTTATTTAGCTTGTAATCGTTCTATGCTTTAGAAATAGAGGAATTTGTGAATCAAATAACGCTAGCTAGAGAGCTTGTGTTCATGGAGGAGAGAGAGGAGGGAGCTTGAGTTCATGGTGGAGAGAGAGTGTTCATGTTGTGTTTTAAATGGAGAAAGAAGGCAAGCTAGTTAGTATTTTGTTTTGTATGACTTATGTATGACTTGTGAATAGTTATTTATTAATTTAATGGAATGTATATTTGTTTTTAGAAAATGAATATAGTAATTCCATGTAATATATATTATTGGTTATTTATTAAAAGTTGGAATAGTTATTTATTTAATGGAAGGTATATTTATTTATTTAATGAATATAGTAATGTAGTTTTAGAAATGTGTTTATATAATGGAATATATATTATAAATTGTATTTATTTATATATTAAATTTGTATTAACTTTATATTGTATTATATATTTATTGTTGGTTAATTATGCAGAGGAATAGACAGTGGATGTATGGGGACAACCATGATCAGGCGTTCCGTGATGGCCTCAGGACGAGCCAAAGCGTCATATAGTCCTTCCTGGAAAGAGAAAAATCGTAGGAGTTGAGGACAAGACGGATGAAGATTATGATATGCTCGATGGCCTGCCTCTATTCTCGATGGCTGATGACCCAAGCATCCTGTTAGAGGCGGAGGAGACAACGTATCTACAGCGTGATCACAATCAAGGAACTTTTGTAAAGAGGAAGTTTATTAGTGTCCGAGTAAACGATGATGCCATGTAATTTCATTGCACTATGTTCCACCTATGTTGTAATGACTATACTTGCAATTATATATGTTCCACCTATATTCTAAGATTTTCTATTAAATTTTTAGAATTTGTTATTAATTCTAGAATTTTATATTGATTTTCTATTGATTTATAAGATTTTCTATTAATTTTCTAGGATTTCTTATTAATTTTAGCATTTTATATTGATTTTCTATTGATTTATAAGATTTTCTATTAATTTTCTAGGATTTATTATTAACTCTACCATTTTATATTGATTTTATATTGATTTATAAGATTTTCTATTAATTTTCTAGGATTTATTATTAACTCTAGCATTTTCTAGGATTTTCCATTAATTAACTTATAGTAAATATTTTGATATAACATTAAAACAAGTACTAAAAGGTGAAATGCATAAATGGAAATAGAAATAATATAATAAACACGCCCGGTGCTAAATGTGTGTTTGCAGATGGCAGGAAACGAAATCTGGGCAACTTTAGCACCGGGTCTAGCCCACACCCGGTGCAAAAGGTGCCCAGATTTCGTTTGCCGCCTTCTAGGCACCCCTTTAGCACCGGGTGTGGGCTACACCCAATGCTAAAGGTCTTTAGCACCGGGTGTGTGATCGGTCCGGTGCTAAAGCTCATGCCTTTAGCACCGGGTCTTTGATCAACCCGGTGCTAAAGGGACTTTAGCACCGGGTCTAGCCAACACCCGATGCTAAAGGCAGTGGGGATATAACCTCCCCACACTTCTCTCCTCCCTCACCTCGCCCAGATCGACGCCCCCTCTCCTCCCAGCAGATCGACGCCGCCGCCCCCTGGTCTCCTCCGTCGCCGCAAGCCCGCCGCCGCGCCGTCGACCTAGGCCCGTCCCGCCGCCGCCGCCCGTCGCCCGCGTCGTCCACGGCCGCGCCGAAGCCGCCGCCGCCCATCGTCGACCCCGCGCCCGGCCACGCCGCCGCCGCCGCCCGTCGCCGCAGCCGCACCTCCGTCCACGCTCGTCGGCCCCGTCGGCCCCGCACCCACGCCGCCGCCGCCCGTCATCCCTACGCCCACGCCGCGCCGCCGCCATCGTCGGACCGCGCCGCCGTCGTCGTCCCCGTGACCTCGCTCGTCTCCCACCGTCCCCACCGCCCGATGTCCCCGCCGACGCCCTCCGCGCCGCCGCCCGACGTCCCCGTGCCGCCGCCCGCGTCTTCGCCGTCATCCCCGCGCCCTCGCCGCCGCCGGTCTGCAGCCCGTCGCCGTCGGTGAGCCCCCTGTGAAGCCAGCCTTCGTGTCGTGCGTGCTTGTATGTGAGCCGGGGCCTTCGTGTCGTGCGTGCTTGTCTTGTGTGTGTGTGCAGGTACCCGCTGCGCTTAGCGAACGCGTTCGGCCGCTAACCAGATGCGCATACTAACCCCGAACACGTTCATACGTATTGAAAATATTAGAAAATAGTAGAAATTTATTTTATTAGAAATGTATTGTATTGGAAATATTAGAAATATATATGCTTCATATGTATTGAAAATAGTAGAAATTTATTTTATCGGAAATGTATTGTATTGGAAATATTAGAAATATATATGCTTCATATGTATTGAAAATATTATAAAATATTAGAAATTTATTTTATCGGAAATGCATTGTATTGGAAATATTAGAAATATATATGCTTCATATGTATTGAAAATATTAGAAAATATTAGAAATTTATTTTATTGGAAATGCATTGTATTGGAAATATTAGAAATATATATGCTTCATATGTATTGAAAATATTAGAAAATATTAGAAATTTATTTTATTGGAAATGCTTCATATGTATTGAAATATTTACATTGAAATGTATATCGGAAATGTTATATCCTTCGCGAACCTGAACCACGTCGCGTCACGCCCGACCCATTAGCGAACCACGTCGCGTCACGCCCGACCCCTTAGCGAACCACGTCGCGTCACGCCCGAACCCTCAACCCCTGAGCGAATCCGTTAGCTAAGCGCACCGAACCCCTATGCGAATATGTTGCTTATCAATTATTTTTAATTTGTGAAAGGGACTCTAGCCTAGTGGTCAGAGAACCTGAGTAGCACCCAATAGACCCAAGTTTGACTCCCTGTGGGAGCGAATAATTGGGTTCGAAATAAAAAAATATATATTAAAAAATAGGTAGGGGCTTCCCCTCCCGACTTCGGTCAAAAAAAATTTATTTTTAATTCTATAGATGGCGGACAACAACAAGCCTGTCCCACCCATGCAAGAGGACAACGACACGTTCTTAGCGAATCAACTTTTTAATATTGTAAGCCAACCCCTAAGCATGGATGAAGTGTTGAGGGCCATTGGAAGAGACGACAATGTTGAAGGGGCCGAGAATGTCCAGGGCGAACGTGTCCAGGGCAGCACTATTGAAGGGGCCGGTAATGAGCCCTCGTCTAGTCAGGTGTTTATATATAACATAAATTTGTACTGTATATGTCAATTATCTATATCATCTCTATATCTAACATAAATATGTATCGTATATATGTAATTTGTGTAGGCCGCCTCTGTTTCTACAAGTCGAGCTAAGAAATCAAAACGATCGACCACGAAGAAGCTGAAGGATGTCAAGTTTCACATCACTAGAGTGGAGGATGACGGAGAGCCAGTTGAGCCCCCAAAAGTGGCCAAGAAATTTGTATCTCAGTGCGGGGTAATTGTACGGGACAATGTGCCCATTAGCATCAGAAAATGGAAGTCCACGGACCCCTCTGAGGAGTACGTGCTCCCCAATACAGAGAAGGAGATGTTGTGGAGGGAATTAAAGGGAATATTCGACTGGCCTAGCACTCATGAAGCGGAACTGAGGGATTGGACAATGAAGAAGATGACAGTTCTGTTTCAGGATTTCAAGAAGAAGTTGTACTCGCATTTTCTCAAAACCGGAGAGGCATCGGATCTTAAGAAGTATAAGAAGATCAAGGCTGACGATTGGGAAGCATTCCTGGAGTACAAGACCTCCGAAGAGGGGGCAAAGGCTAGCGCTAGAAATGCTGGCAACGCCTCAAATAAGAAGTACTCCCATAAGATGGGTTCGGGAGGTTATAAGGGAAGCATCGCTAAATGGTAGAAGATGGAAGAAGATCTATATGCTAGAGGCATCACTCCAGCGACACATGACTGGCCCACACGGTCCAAGCATTGGTACTATGGTCATGGAGGCACCCTAAGCCCAATCGACGGCTCCTTAGTTTTTCCCGAGGACCTGCGAGAACTAGCTCAGCATCTCCTCGAGATCCTTAGGGCATCTGAGAGGGGAGAATTTGTTCCCAATAGAGACAGAGATGAGCTAACCTATGCCTTAGGGAACAAGGAGCATCCTGGACGGACGCGCGGCGTAGGCACAACCACCTCATGGAAGAAAGGTTTCAAAGAGGACGCCGCCACCTATAGAAGCCGTTCGAGGAAGAAGGTCGAATATGAGCAGAGGGTGAGGGACCTAGAGCAAACGGTTGCTGCCCAGGGCTCAAGGATCCAGGAAATGGAGTCAGAGATGGAGCGGCGGATGAAGGTAGCATGGCTGCAGATACAACAAGCCACAGGCGGGACTGGTTCCACAGAGCATGCGCCTCTCCAACAAGTCGCAGGCGGGACCGGTTCCACAGAGCATGCACCTCTCCAAGATCCTAATGATGCGGCCCTTATTAGCCCTCCACAACAATATCAAACCAGTCACGCTTCCACACATGCCGCCGAACCGGTCCGTTACCCCGTGGATGAAATAACTCAACGGACCACGTGTGAGCTTGTCGTCAGGCAGAAGAATGTAACTGTGGCGGTACGTATGCGACTTTAGTTCGTACTGCATACATTTCACCGTAAATACCATTCATTTACTAACTTTCTTTCTGACTACTAAATTTTCAGGTCGCATACGGTATGACCAAACGTGTGGAAGAAGGGCAAAAATGGCATTGCAATGACATTCCACATGGTTATATACCGGTTGAGGTGGAGCAGGTCGTTGCCAAGTGGGAAGACTTGGAACTTGACATCCCCGGAGGTGACAGAGAAACAAAACTCGGTCAGTGTTCTCACTGCATCATTCTATGGAGCAAGGCAGACGTCGTCATACCCGGTACACCTGCGGCTACCACCGTCACCTCCCCCGTCTCCAAGAGATCCACCGGATCATGACGATTCTCCAGGAGCTGCTGATGCAAGCCCGCCTCCTCCGCCACGGAGGTCTCCGTCCCCTCCGCCGAAGAGGCAGCGCCGCACTAAAGCCTCCGCCCACACTCCACCAGGGAAGAAGGTGCGGAAACCCAAAGAGAAGCTCGCACCAGAGAAAACAGCGGCTGAGAAGACTCCAGAAGAGTTCGAAGCTTGGGTGAAAGCAGACACAAAGAGGCAAATGGCCAAGTGGAGGAAAAAACCGGAGCCGGAGCCGAAGCTTGACCCCAGTGTCGTCAAGTCATTCCTCGGTAATTTGACCAAGGGTCAACAGAAGGAAGTAATAGTAACAGACTATGACCGCTCATTACTGAAATCTCGCCGGAAGCGGAAGGCAGCAGATAAGGAGGCAAGCCCATCCAAACCTGTTCCTCAGCTCGGCGAGCAACCTCAGCGGTCCTTGGGTCCATTGCCATCTCCGGACGAGATTAACGTGCAACAAGTAATGGCCGAGACATGACTATCCAGAGAGCAAGTCCAGGGGATAGAAGATGTCCCTTTAAGCACAACGTTAAAGTGGTCGTTTAGGCTTGGCGAGCCTTTGGTCCCTCCTGAAATGGAGTGCAAGCTACAGATGAAGATGCGCCGATTCCATCAGTGGTACTTGGAAGAATCAAGAAGGAAAAGACGCATGATCAAAGTAGCCGTGAAGAACCAGGATTTCTACAATGGCGACGATGATTATGTCTGGCTGAGGTTTCAGGATATATATGAGTTGTACCACAGTGACGCCATGGACGTGGATTTGATCACCTGTTGGACACTGTACGTACTTTGTTCTTGTTTACGATTCACAGTTTGAAAACAATAATTCCAATCTATGCTGACGCGGCCTTTATTTATTGCTTAACATATGCAGAATGGAGATTCAAAAATGTCGGAGAGAAGGAATATATGATGTTGGTTTCGTGGATCCGAGAAGAATAAGTGAAGAAATGATAATTGTAAATCCTGAGGAAACATATCAGAACCTATACAAGTATCTTAAGAAACAACATTATTGCGACTCCATACTAATATCGTTCAACATCGAGTGAGTACATATACACGCTTCTACTTATAGTGTCTATGGAATATTTCATTTCTCATTTTAATGTATACATGTATACAGATTCCACTGGCTCCTAATCATAGTGTGTCCTGACCGGGGTGTCGTCAACGTCTTTGATTCGTTGAACACTCCAACATATAAATTACAGAACATCATTGACACGATCACAAGGTGATGTATATTTCCCCTGATTAATTCAGCCCTTCCCCCACAATCACTTAACTCAGTTTTTTTGTTCGCAGGGCGTGGGTTCAATTTCGTGAAGACCACCCCGGTATTGAACATGAAACACTGACATGGAAGACTGGCTTTCCGGTAAACAAGTAATTTGTATATGTAGGCCTCGGCTAATATATTATATGAATTTTACTTAATTTCTTTTGGTCGACAGTGTGCCAAACAGGGAAAGGGAAATAATTTATGTGCATACTATGTTTGCGATTTCATGTGGAATTGGGCACATAAAAAGACTACTCAGCATGATATTATGGTACGTAATAATAAACACATTTCCATTATTATTAAATGCATAATTATTCTCTCCAACTCGGCCGATTAAATATCTTTCAATTATTTATAAATTATAGATGTTGAAACTGGAGGAAGAGAGTCTAGAGCAAGAAAGAATTGACGCAATTTCAGAACAGCTCGTCGGATGGATCTTGGACGAGGTCGTAAATCCCCGAGTAGAATTCCACGTCCGAGTGGAGCACGTGCCGGATAGTTCTACAAGTCATGCACCGTCTTAAGTTGTAAATACAGTTTAAATATACAACTCGAGTCCGATATATATTTTGTAATATATATGTCTTCTATTTGATTACAGTGCCTAGCTAATATGAATATAGAGTCGGCCGAATACGCATTAGAATACACGTATTAGAATATATATATACGTATATAAACTTGCATGCATGGCTACTGAAAAAGGTAAAAAAAACAAAACCCAGGGCCTTTAGCACCAGGCGTAGACAACAACCGGTGTTAAAGGCCCTGCTAGCCCCGCTGCGGTGGCAGGCCCTTTAGCACCGGTTGCTGGCTGCAACCGGTGCTAAAGGGACCCTTTAGCACCGGTTACGCCACCCGGTACTAAAGGACTTACTCTTTAGCCTCGGTTTAGTTGCACCGGGTGGGAAACCCAGTGCTAAAGGGCTTTCCCACCCGGTGCAGATATCAACTATTCTAGTAGTGACTGTATGAGTATATATATACTCGACTGCATTGCATATGCAGTATTAGAAAAGAAACCTCGAGGTCGTCTCGTCTCTCGCCGGTCAGTCCTGGGGCGAGGCCGGGCGCAGCGTTTTCCAGCATGTGGAGCCGAGTGCACACTGCAGACGTGTACTAGCCTGTACACACCCTATTCGGTCCTGCCGCTCATCAAGCAACAAGTAAGTGTACCACGCGGCGGCTCTAAGCGCGACATCGGCGGTGGGGAACAGCCCAGGATCGTCTACATTGCGGCCGGCGGGCTTCAAGCCTGTTGGAAAATCGCATACTCAATTCTCTACGTCTCAATGTTGATATTATCTATTGTACAAAAAAATCCATTTTACAACATTTCAATCACCGTGAAAGTCTGACTTTTTTATTAAACATAAAAATTACTTAATATTCAAAGAAGGACCTTGCTAACGTAATCAAATTTAAATTCAAAAAAAAACTAGTACCATAAGAATTTTAAAAATATCTATTCTATACTATAAAGATTCAAAACTTTCGAGGCCGACGAGCCCACAAATCAGCCACAGTAGAATTTTTTCGAACCCACGATTTTCGTCGGACTCTTTAGTCACACTTTTGAAGAAATCATAAAACGTTACGCCTCATCACCATAAAAGAAACACGCGCTTGCATGGAATCGTCGAGTTCGTAACCAATACGGTCTCTGGCTAACTATCATTATATAATCTTATTTTCTATTAAACGTGTGTTTGTATTAAACGTGCGTGCGTGCGTTGGTTCTCTATTTGGTGTTATTTGGATATTATTTTTTGTTTCTTGTTTTTTAATGCTTCTATTCATACCTATTATTTATTTAAATTATTGATTTGCAATATTTCACCTACTTACATGTTGCATTTTTAGAATTTTTTGAGTGCTAATTTGATAATTTTTTATATAAAAAAATTAGGTTTTAATTTTTTTAGATTCAGATATTTTTAAAAAAATCTAGAAAATTAAAAAGCACCTGGAGGTCCTAATTTGCACGGTTTTAATAGTTGGACGGTCAATGATGTCTGGTTTTATAGTAGAGGGCTGAAAATCAAACTTCTATGATGGTTGTAGGGTATAAATTAGACTTTTTCCTTTATTATACATCTTGCTAAAGTTGAGGTACTTTGACCCACACCAAATCTAGAATTACATTCTTTTATAGGAACAGAGGTAAAGTTATTGTTCGCACCCAAAATTGGCAGCAGCCTATCAGGCTGAGCGAAACCGGTCAGACCGGTTTTGGTGGTCGGTCAGACCGGTTTGCCTATAGCCGATCTGGCAACGACCGTAACCGGTCTGACCGGTTTACTCCGAGTTGGAGTAGAATTAGGAGTCCTGGTCGTTTTCGAGTTGTAAAAAGATTCCTTGCGGGGCAAGACCTCCCCACCCTATAAATATAAAGGGCCGTGGCCGATTGAGACCTATCAATCCAATCAATCAAATACTATTTTCTACTTTTATCTCCAAACCCTAGCTTTTCCAACCCCTTTACTTTCCTTGTTTGTCTCAACGACGTTCGAGGAGGTTCTGAGTGGCCTGACCGATCTCAGAGCAACCCTAGACGCGCCATCTCCGACGGGGTCCCTCCTGAGGTGGTGATTCTAGGTTTTTCTCGAATCCCCCGATGAATCCGGTCAGACCGGATCCCTACACCGATCGGACCGGTTTGGGCTGAGGCTGCGGCGAGTGCAAGTTTCTGTACTGCGCATGCAATCTAGCACTCGTGTGTGTTGGTCGGAAAAAGTGTCAACATTTATGTTGTCCTCTACCCCCATTCTTCTGTCCCCCGAGCGCCGTACTAGGTTGGAAAATTTAAGTGGCCTCCTGGCCTCCTTTGGTCCCTCAGGAAAAATGATTAATCAGTATCCCACCTGATCTAATCCTCTGAGAAACATCAACATAATCTAGCATTGATCCTATTTATGCCCACGGACCTAATCTCAAAGAGAACGTTTCGTGAGCTCTCATTAGTACAAGCTACCAAGCAAGATCGAGCACAATCCGTGAGATGCCAATAGGACAAGCTAGCAAACAGCCGGACGGAAGGTTCAGCAGGCAAGCTGCCAGGCTGCTACCGGCTACCACACAAATCAGTATATCACAGATAAATAGCAGACACACTAGCTGATATATAATGATGTGTACATAAAGAAATTGCATCAGTTTGCAACATGTTACAAAAATAATAATTTGAATCAACATTTGAGTACACACTGATTCGAGCCAGTTCTTCAATTCAAAAGTCTAGCATTCAAACTTAGCAACTACAATCATGATTACACAAAATCTGAACTCTCCGTTTACATAGAGAGATCACTGGCCATGCAACTCTAACTTGTACAGTCTACACCGTGTGCAGCAAAGATTCTCGAGTACTCCACTAACCAGACTCAATATGTCCATGAACCATTCTTAAACTTCAAATTTTCCAAGTTAAACATTTGGAATCAAAACTTCACAACACATATTCCTCGATCGTCACGTGGCTTTCAACGGGCCTTTCGTGGCTGCATCCGGCCAGTGTCCATGTAGCCACATGGGCAATGTTCTGTTCTTTTTCTCTTCTACTTTTGTTGGTTGGATGGGCAGGTTATTAGGTCTTCTCCTGAACAGCTGGAGAAGTGTTCATCATGCTCCATTTCAATGTTCTGGTGATGCAGAATAATTTGTGATAGCTGAAATACAATAGAACTATCGTACAGAATGCATGGATTAAAATCTCTTTGTGAGTCTAGTTGTTTGAATCCGCCATACTATGTCGTCGATCATATATATGAAGTTCGTCCAGACAGATTTCAGCCCAGTTGCAGTGCGTCGCGTTGCTAGTTTATTGATAATGATGAAGCTATGCCGCAGCCTCTCGCAAACCGCATACAGAACATATGGATATATACGGAGTACAACACAACGCGGCAAGAGGTCATGTGTGTGTCACCATCTTCATGATTCATCCCTGATCATCATCACCCGCTCCGGCTAGTCCGCCGTAAGGTGCAAAAGGCGGCGACAGCACGGCACTCCCGGAGACGGCCTGACTCGCGGAGACGGGTTGATAAACGGCCTGGGATGCGGCGGCGGCGGCGGCGGGGCCTGATGGCCTCCGTCCGGATGAGCTATGGCTGAATCTGCATGCATGAACATGCCTATATCGTCATCTATCATCAACAAATTAATTAATTTCACAGAATCACAGACAGACTAGCTAGAGCGATCAGTATAGGAGAGCAGCAAGGTTTTAAAATACTGCTACTTCACTAGTTATGCGTACCCGTACCATCATGGACTTGGACCTCCGAGCAGTGGACGACGGAGCAGCAGGAGATGGCGATGGCCAGGACGATCATCATCAGCATGTATGTCGCCGGCAGGGAAGAGAGACAAGAAGAGGCCTTCTTCATGGTAGTATTAACCGTGATGAACCTAGCTAGTCTGCCCTCTCCGTCCTAATCGCCTAGTATTTGCATAAGGGTAGAACGTCGGCGGCGGCGTGCAGTTTCCTATTTATTCTGCTCCATCACGGAGTAGTACTGTAGATTGATGTTGATGGTCTTCGGTCTTCGCCACCCCGCATGAAGCAAGGTCTTCGGTCTTCGGTTTCATAGCAATTTGAGCAACCTCCATCGTGCCCATATGCACAACCAATGGGGGAGTACATACATACAATAGTACAGTAGATTTTTTCGACATTCTCCGCCACCGTACGAAGCAAGGGTCAGTCGGTCAACACCTGTTGTGCATGCCTCGGCGGCATGCAGCACATGCAGTGCACCACGGACCCTATGTCCCTATCATCCATGCAGCTACTGCTCTAGCCACCGCTACCATTCACACTTCACAGGATATTATCGTGCCCATATGCACAACCAATGGGGGAGTACATACATACAATAGTACAGTAGATTTTTTCGACATTCTCCGCCACCGTACGAAGCAAGGGTCAGTCGGTCAACACCTGTTGTGCATGCCTCGGCGGCATGCAGCACATGCAGTGCACCACGGACCCTATGTCCCTATCATCCATGCAGCTACTGCTCTAGCCACCGCTACCATTCACACTTCACAGGATATTATCGTGCCCATATGCACAACCAATGGGGGAGTACATACATACAATAGTACAGTAGATTTTTTCGACATTCTCCGCCACCGTACGAAGCAAGGGTCAGTCGGTCAACACCTGTTGTGCATGCCTCGGCGGCATGCAGCACATGCAGTGCACCACGGACCCTATGTCCCTATCATCCATGCAGCTACTGCTCTAGCCACCGCTACCATTCACACTTCACAGGATATTATCGTGCCCATATGCACAACCAATGGGGGAGTACATACATACAATAGTACAGTAGATTTTTTCGACATTCTCCGCCACCGTACGAAGCAAGGGTCAGTCGGTCAACACCTGTTGTGCATGCCTCGGCGGCATGCAGCACATGCAGTGCACCACGGACCCTATGTCCCTATCATCCATGCAGCTACTGCTCTAGCCACCGCTACCATTCACACTTCACAGGATATTATCGACGGGACTGCTGCCGTCCGGAGACCGATTGGATTACAATCCGACAATACACGAGAGAAAGGATGAATGATTAGAAGAATTCCGTCAGGCTCGCCAAAGGTGCCCGCACGTTTGACGGATCAAATACAGAATGCCTGTTGTTCTGTAACTTCGAGGTAGTTTCAGCCCACTTTTTCCCAATCCTAGGGCCCTCACTAATTATAATAGTACTGTGGATTTTTCCCAATCCTAGGGCCCATGATTGTTAGTATCCGACCCGATCTAATCCTTTGGGCCATCAACCTAATCCAGCCTTGATCCTATTAATAACCACACGGCCGGGCCAATCTATTTACAGTCAAGAGAACGATCCGTGAGCTCTCATTAGTACAAGCTAGCAAGCGATAGCACGATCCGTGAGCTGCCAATAGCACAAGATCTAGGAAGCAGCCGGACGGAGGTTCAGCAAGCAACAAGCAGCCAGGTTGCTACCGGCTACCACACATATCAGTATTGTTGGTATATCACAGATAAACAGCAGACACGTACACTAGCTGATAACAATGTGTGTAAATAAAAATTGCATCAGTATGCAACATGTTACAAAAATAATAATTTGAATCAACATTTGAGTACACTTATTCGAGCCAGTTCTTCAAAAGTCTAGAATTCAAAGTTAGCTACTACAATCATGATTACACAAAATCCAAACTCTCCGTTTACATAGAGAGACCACTGGCCATGCAACTCTCTGTTTACAAACTAAATTGTACACCGTGTGCAGCAAGGTTCTCGAGTACTCCATTAACCAGACTCAATAAGCCCATGACACTCAATCCGATTTTCCAAGTTAAAAATTTTGAAAATAAAACTTCTCATATTCATCGTCAAGTGGACTCAACGGGCCTTTCGTGGGCTGCATCCAGTGTGGCCATGTAGCCACATGGGCAGGTTAGTCTTCCCCCTGGACAGCTGGACAAAATCATACTCCATTTCAAAGTTCTTCAGGGCAGGTGGTGCAGAATAAGAACATGTACGTGCGATAGCTGAAATATCACATATAGAACTATCGTATGGATTGCATGGATCAAAATCTCTTTAGTGGGATTCTGGTTGTTTGAATCCGCCACACTATATATATATCATATGCATGATGTTCGTCGAGACGGATTTTAGCCCAATCAAAGCTGCGTCGATCAGCTCTATCTATCTCAGTGGCAGTGGGTCGCGTTGCTAGTTTATTGCTAATGATGAAGCTATGCCTCAGCCTCTCGCAAACCGCATACAGAACATATGGATATACTATACAACACAACGCGGCAAGGGGTCATATGTGTCACCGTTTATGATTCATCTCTGAAGATACTAACTGGCACCCGCTCCGGCCAGTCCTCCGTAAGGTACAAAAGGCGGCGGCAGCACGGCTGTGCCGGACCTCTGCCACGCGGCGCCGGCGGTGCCAAGCCCTGACGGTCTCCGTCCGGATGAGCTACGGCTGAATCTGCATGCATGAACGTGCCTATATCGTCAATCTCTCATGTCTCATCAACAAATTAATTTCACAGAATCACAGACAGACTAGAGCATCAATATAGAAGAGCAGCAAGCTTCTTAATTAATCATTTATTAGTCGTGTGTGTACCGTGGATTTGGACCTCCGAGCAGTGGACGACGGAGCAGCAGGAGATGGCGATGGCCAGGACGATCGTGATCAGCGTGAACATCGCCGGCAGGGAAGAGGAACGAGAAGAGGCCTTCTTCATGGTAGTAATATATTAACCGTGATGCAACCTAGTGTTAGTGGGAAGCTAACCTCCTCTCCGTCCTAATCACCTAGTATTTGCATAAGGGTAGAACGGCGGCGTGCAGTTTCCTATTTATTCTGCTCCATAGTAGTACTGTAGATTTGTAGATTGATGCTGATGGTGTTCGGTCTTCGCCACCGCATGAAGCAACTCGCAAGCAAGTCAACACGGTTTGCAAGGAGTTTCCAAGAGTTAGGTTCATGTCACTACACCTCAAACAATGTTCACACCGGTCGAGCGCGTGCCCACACATATCTCTTTCCACACTGCATTTCCTTTTTTAAGATCAATGCACACTTACAACACATGCAAACTTATCTTTATAAATGTCACACCCGGCCCAGTTTGTATGGCCCGGTAGTGGCCCATTAGTGCGGGATGCACATGTTTAGTGCCACATTGCTAGTTGAGCAAGGGTGGAGGCAACTTATAAGCCTTTGTCTTCCAGCCATAGCACCTTCGGGTTAACCCTTTTACACGAAGCGAGGACGAAAGTGTAAGCAGGGTGCTATGTGTACGCGTGCACGCCCCTCGGAAGGGCTGTGCGGTGCGGCTTTGGAGGGCGGGGTGTTACAGGTGGTATCAGAGCCGACCCTCGCGGTTGCGCGTACGGGCGCAGTGTGCGGGCATAGGGCGCATGGCGCGTATGGCCCGGGTAGGGCATACGGCATGGACTATGGCGCCGGCACTGGACGTACGGTCGTGCGCCAAGGGGGGACGTTCCTGGACATTTGCCCGTGTGGGTGAGTTGCGCCGACGAGGACCCTCGTGGTTGCGCGTACGGGCGCAGTGTGCGGGCATAGGGCGCATGACGCGTATGGCCCGGGTAGGGCATACGGCATGGACTATGGCGCCGGCACTGGACGTACGGTTGTGCGCCGACGAGGACGTCGGGTTCTTTGAGGGGGGGTGTATGTCACACCCGGCCCAGTTTGTATGGCCCGGTAGTGGCCCATTAGTGCGGGATGCACATGTTTAGTGCCACATTGCTAGTTGAGCAAGGGTGGAGGCAACTTATAAGCCTTTGTCTTCCAGCCATAGCACCTTCGGGTTAACCCTTTTACACGAAGCGAGGACGAAAGTGTAAGCAGGGTGCTATGTGTACGCGTGCACGCCCCTCGGAAGGGCTGTGCGGTGCGGCTTTGGAGGGCGGGGTGTTACAGGAATCAAGTAGTGTCTCCAGATCTTCAGGGCATGTACAACAGCTGCCAACTCCAAGTCGTGCGTCGGATAGTTCTGCTCATGCTTCCTCAGCTGCCTGGACGCATATGACACGACTCTGCCCTCCTGCATAAGGACGCAACCCAGTCCTAGACGGGATGCATCGCAGTAGATGGAGAAACTCTTAGCCAAATCTGGCAACACTAGCACTGGGGCTGTAGTCAACCTCTTCTTCAACTCTTCGAAGCTGACCTGGCATGCCTCTGTCCACACAAACGGGGCATTCTTCTCTAGCAAAGCAGTCAGCGGCTTAGCGATCTTGGAGAATCCTTCAATGAACCGTCTGTAATAACCGGCCATCCTAAGGAAACTCCTGATCTCGCTCACATCTCGTGGCGGATTCCAGCTCAACACATCGCTGACTTTCTTCGGATCAACTGCCACTCCTCCATTGGACAACACGTGTCCCAGAAATGCCACTTCCTTCAGCCAGAACTCACACTTGCTCAGCATGAATTTAAATTCTCGTTTGAATCACAGGCAATACAAAAATAAATGCACCAGCATGAATGCAACAATAAATGTTTCTATCACCTATATTTGATTTTAAATTTGAGAAAATTTATTATTTAGCCTTTATAGAATGGGTGAATGCATATGGGTAGTATTTTGCTAGGCGCAACTACTGTCACCCTTACTTAATTGTTAATATTGATTTAATGGTCCACTTCAACTTTAATGTTAAAACTTGCTTTTTAGCAACATGGATTAGGGAGCTAGAGCATGTGCTGTGTGCTTTGCTCTAGTGTCTCCCTATAAGGACCGGTTCTTAAAGCGGCAACCCAGGAGCCTGTCGCCACCGCCGGAACTATATGGGCTCTGGTCTTGGTTGAGTAGCTTGTACGTCTCTAGCTTGGCAGTGGTTACCGAGTGGCCTACGGCGTTGTGGGAGGCAAAGCACGGGGTGATTTCGGATTCCACCGAGGACGGTAGCCCCGTCGGCTAGGTCCCGTCAGACCCAGTCCCGTGTTGGGAGCCCCCGTGAGTGCGGGAGCTCCGCACGTTGCACCATTTACTTTCTTGTTGGCATGATTTGCCGGTGCGTGGATGCCATTGACCCCCTCACGTTGCGCCCTGAGGGTCAGTCAATCTCGGTGCCTAGGTTCTCACCACTTTGTAGTACTCCAGCGGCTACTGTCTTGTTAGGGTGTCTTGTGAAAGCCTCGTAGCGTCCCTATGCAGTCACACCTCGTAAGTGTTGATGTGCGTGGTTGGGTGCAAAGTTCTTTTGAGCTTTTACGCGACTGGTGGGTAAAGGGCGAAACCTCTGCAGAGTGTACGATCTATCATGATAGCCTTGCTCAGGGTCACGAGCGGCCTGGATCCTTTTTGATTAGAATATGGTATTTATTACTGCTTAATGACACTTACACTATTTGATTGGGTTACAACTGGGTTCTCATTCACTTGTAGTAAATTGGATAAAGTTAAAACGAACCAACTGAAAGTGCTAAAGCAGTTAAGCCAGAGTCTAGCCTTTTTGAGCCTTCATAACCCGTGCTATACTTGCTAAGTAATTCTGTTACTTACACTTGCTATTATTATCTTTTTGGGCAAAATCCCGGACGGGTAGCAGATTGGAGTCAGGCTGACTATGAGGTGGAGTTTCCCGAGGACTTGCCGTACTTCTGAGTTGGCGTTCTCCCAGTCAGAGTCCCTGTGGGATTGCGGCTACGCTTAGAGAGATGTATTAGTCTTCCGCTGTTCCTTGTATTTCATTTATGCAAACTCTGATGTAATCGCTACTTTTTGATGAGATTAAAGCATTGTACTCTGATTTTTACCATTATTTGTTCGCTATATGTGTCGATGGACTTCCTGGCACACATATAGCCGCATTCGGGTTTTGTGTAAATCCGGGTGTGACAATAAATATACGCACATATAAATCTTGCCACTGTAAGCGCATTTGAAAAATCGGACATGCAGATATTAAAGTTGATAAAGTCAACATAGACGTCTTGCTTTCGATAGGCATATCACCTACCACTGAAAGAATAGCGCCGGCTAAATTCTAAAATAAATGCAAAAAAATTATGAACAATGTTGAGTTGAGGATGTATAAAACGGACCCGTACCAGGGTAGCTAGTATGTATGGAATAGACCAATATCAGGGTTTAGTTAAGAATGTTAGCCTCAGTTTAACCATCTCATAGAGAAAATTTTGTAGCGGTAGCGATCCAACTCCAGTAGATCATGGACGGCCACTACCAGAGGTGCAGTACAATGGATTGCCCTAAGAGCAAGTATTATAACAGGCTATATCCTACATGGAGGAGAGAGAAGAAAGCGGTTATAAACTTATAGTCTCCTCCGCCGAAGAGGTCTCCGTCTCCTCCGCCGAAGAGGTCTCCGTCTCCTCCGCCGCGGAGGTCTCCGCCCCCTCCTCCAAAGAGGGGACGCCGCACTAAAGCCTCTGCCCCCACCCCACCAGCGAAGAAGGCGCGAAAAACTAGAGAGAAGCCCGCACCAGAGAAAAGAGCGGGCGAGAAGACTCTAGAGGAGCTCGAAGCCTCGGTAAAAGCAGACACAAAGAGGCAAATGGCCGAGTGGAGGAGAAAACCTGAGCCGGAGCCGAAGCTTGATCCCACCATCGTGAAGTCATTCCTCGGTAATTTGAGCAAGGGTCAACAGAAGGAAGTAATAGTAACAGACTATGACCGCTCATTACTGAAATCTCGCCGGAAACGGAAGGCTGCGGATAAGGAGGCGGGCCCATCCAAAAAGGTTCCTCAGCTCGGCCAGCAACCTCAGCGTCCCTTGGGTCCATTGCCATCTCTGGACGAGCTTAACATTCAACGAGTAATGGCCGAGACTGGACTAACCAGAGCGCAAGTCCTGGGGGAAGCAGATGTGCCAGTAAACACAACGCTGAAGTGGCCGTTTAAGCTTGGCGAGCCTATGGTCCCTCCTGAAATGGAGAGGAAGCTACAAACGAAGATGCGCCGATTCCATGACTGGTATTTGGAAGAATCAAGAAGGAATAAACGGCGCATGATAAAAGTAGGCGTGAAGGACCAAGACTTCTACAATGGTGACGCGGATTTTGTCTGGCTCAGGTTTAATGATATATATGAGCTGTACCACCGCGACGCCATGGACGTGGATTTGATCACATGTTGGACACTGTAAGTACTTTGTTGTTGCTTATAATTCACAGTTTGAAAACAATAATTCCAATCTATGTTGACGTGGGCTTTATTTATTGCTTAACATATGCAGAATGGAGATTCAAAAATGTCGCAGAGACAATATATATGACGTTGGTTTCGTTGACCCTCGAAGGATAAGTGAAGCAATGATAATGCACAATCCTGAGGAAACATATTTAAACCTATACAAATATATCAAGAAACAAAATTACTGTGACTCCATACTAATCCCGTACAATATCGAGTGAGTACATTCACAGCCTTCTTCTTATACTGTTTGTGTAACAATTCATTTCTGATTATAATGTATACATGTGCACAGATTCCACTGGTTCCTAATTATATTGTGTCCTGATCGGGGTGTCGTGAACGTCTTTGATTCATTGCACACCCCAAAAGAAAAACTACAGAACATCATGGACATGATGGCAAGGTGATGTATATTTTCCCCTACTAAATCCACCCCTTCCACTCGCAATGACTTAACTCAATTTTTTTGTTCGCAGGGCCTGGATTCAATTTCGTACAGAACACACGGGTATACAACATGAAACACTAAAATGGAACATTGGCTTTCCGGTAAGCAAGTAATTTGTACATGTAGGCATCGACTAATATATTATATAAATTTTACTAGATTTCTTTTGGTCGACAGTGTGCCAAACAGGGACCGGGAAATAATTTATGTGCATACTATGTGTGCGACTACATGTGGAATTGGGGACATAAAAAGCTCACACAACGCGATATTATGGTACGTAATAATAAACACATTTCCATTATTATTAAGTGCACAATTATTGTCTCCAACTCGACGGATTAAATATCTTTCAAATATTTTTAAATTATAGATGTTCAACCTGAAGGAAGAGTCCCTAGAGATAGAAAGAATTGACGCAATTGCAGAACAGCTCGTCGGATGGATCTGGGATAAGGTCGTCAATCCCCGAGGAGAATTCCACTCGCCAATACTGGAGGACGTGCCGGACAGTCCAACGAGAGCTAGCTAGTCGTCAATCTTAATTATGTAGAAAATACAGTTTAAATATATATAACTCGAGTTGACATGCATGAATATCTACTTTTGTATTATATATGTCTTCTATTTTGATGAAATGTCAGCTAATATGAATATAGAGTCGGCCGAATACGCATTAGAATACACGTATTAGAATATATACGTATATACACGTGTATAGACGCGCATGCTTGGCTACTGAAAAAAGCAAAAAAAAAAAGAAATCCGGGGCCTTTAGCACCGGTTGCAGACAGCAACCGGTGCTAAAGGCATGCCCTTTAGCATCGGGTGCAGCCACGACCAAGGCCCTGCTAGAGGCGCTGCGGGACAGGCCCTTTAGCACCGGGTCGTGGCTGCACCCGGTGCTAAAGGGACCCTTTAGCACCGGTTATTCAACCCGGTGCTAAAGGGGTACCCCTTTAGCCTCGGATTAGTTGCACCGGGTGGAAAACCCGGTGCTAAAGGGCTTTCCCACCCGGTGCAGATGTCGATCATTCTGGCAGTGGACAGCACGGCACTCCCGGAGACGGCCTGACTCGCGGAGACGGGTTGATAAACGGCCTGGGATGCGGCGGCGGCGGTGGCGGGGCCTGATGGCCTCCGTCCGGATGAGCTATGGCTGAATCTGCATGCATGAACATGCCTATATCGTCATCTCTCATCAACAAATTAATTAATTTCACAGAATCACAGACAGACTAGCTAGAGCGATCAGTATAGGAGAGCAGCAAGGTTTTAAAATACTGCTGCTTCACTAGTTATGCGTAGCCGTACCATCATGGACTTGGACCTCCGAGCAGTGGACGACGGAGCAGCAGGAGATGGCGATGGCCAGGACGATCGTGATCAGCGTGAACATCGCCTGCAGGGAAGAGGAACGAGAAGAGGCCTTCTTCATGGTAGTATTAACCGTGATGCAACCTAGTGTCAGTGGGAAGCTAACCTCCTCTCCGTCCTAATCACCTACTCCCTCCGTTCCAAATTATTGATCGTTTTGACAAATCTAAATTCATAGTTAGTAGTATATATCTAGACATAAGTATATATGCAGATACATACTACTAGTTATGAATCTAGATTTGTTAAAACGACTTGTAATTTGGAACGGAGGAAGTAGTATTTGCATAAGGGCAGAACGGCGGCGTGCAGTTTCCTATTTGTTCTGCTCCATAGTAGTACTGTAGATTGATGCTGATGGTGTTCGGTCTTCGCCACCGCATGAAGCAACTCGCAAGCAAGTCAACACGGTTTGCAAGGAGTTTCCAAGAGTTAGGTTCATGTCACTACACCTCAAACAATGTTCACACCGGTCGAGCGCGTGCCCACACTACCAGAATCGTTGCTATCTGCACCGGGTGGGAAAGCCCTTTAGCACCGGGTTTCCCACCGGTGCTATATTTCCGAGGCTAAAGGTACACACCTTTAGCACCGGGTTAAATAACCGGGGCTAAAGGTGTGTCCAACCGGGGCTAAAGGTGTGTCCATTTGCCAAAAAATATGTGTGTTGCTGCGGGGATTCGAACTCATGACCTCTTGGCTCGCACGTACTCATCTAATCATCTCACCTATAAAGCACGTGTGATGAGATAGAAGATTCTTTTATTTTGTAGTAGCATGTGACACCTCCTTTAGCACCGGTTGGTGTTACCACCCGGTGCTAAAGGGTTCCCGATGGCGCCCTAATTTCACACCCGGTGCTAACGTTACATTAGCACCGGATTTTGAGTGCACCGAGGCATATGAGGGGTGCGGATGTGAGTTATTCTTGTAGTGCCACACATATCTCTTTCCACACTGCATTTCCTTTTTTAAGATCAATGCACACTTACAACACATGCAAACTTATCTTTATAAATATACGCACATATAAATCTTGCCACTGTAAGCGCATTTGAAAAATCGGACATGCAGATATTAAAGTTGATAAAGTCAACATAGACGTCTTGCTTTCGATAGGTATATCACCTTCCACTGAAAGAATAGCGCCGGCTAAATTCTAAAATAAATACAAAAAAATTATGAACAATGTTGAGTTGAGGATGTATAAAACGGACCCGTACCAGGGTAGCTAGTATGTATGGAATAGACCAATATCAGGGTTTAGTCAAGAATGTTAGCCTCAGTTTAACCATCTCATAGAGAAAATTTTGTAGCGGTAGCGATCCAACTCCAGTAGATCATGGACGGCCACTACCAGACACTATGGAAAACCCCCCGTTTGCCGAGTGCCTGGGGCACTCAGCAAACCCCGAAATACACTCGGCAAAGCCTTTGCCGAGTGTAACACTCGGCAAAGGGGTTACGACATACCTCGTGTCGGCAAACAGGCTATATCCTACATGGAGGAGAGAGAAGAAAGCGGTTATAAACTTATAGTCGGTTGATGCACAAGTTTCTAAAAGTTTTGTGAGAGAAGGTGGTGAGCCAAATATTAATGATTTAGTATGTTTCTTAGCCAATCTATTATATAGGTGGGTAGCAACATAACGCTCGTTGTTGGCTGTATTATTACTCTTGTTTTAAATGGTCTATGCTTCGCATGAATAAGGAAAAATTGGATCAAAAGCTGCTGCTGCGACCCCGACATGCAGCTAAGCTCACAACAACTCTTGCTGTCGTGCAGCTATCGTGTCCACCGGCTGCAAGCCTGCAATGACCACCCATGACCCATCTATCAGCCTCAACGAAAATTAGCATTATGAAATTCTCCGGTCTAGCTCTTATACGCTAAGTAAAACTAATGTGCGTCCTAAAAAAATGAACATTATTGAATAAGATGTAATCAAAAGGTATGTTTGAGGCAAGGCAATCTCTTAGTTAAGAGCTGCATGTTTTCTTCTCCACATAGAAAACAAGATGAGATGGATTCTAAGAGCTAGCACGTATATCATTGTTAGAGGATGCCACATCATATATGTGTGTTCTGCATGTAAAATATATTTCACTAGCTCCCAAGCTGACATTAAACAATGGGCAGCAAGTTTGAGGACCCCGGATCAATTGCTCACCAACTGCAATTTAGTCATAAGCATGATGGACTCTTTTGAGGAAGTCAGGCCTTTGTCTCAGGCAGAGTTCGCACTAAGAGAATTGGTCAGGAATGCGGCAGTCTCCCACTCCTCCATGCTAGCACAGTATTGGCGCCAGAGAGGGAAAGTTAAACGTTGTCGGTTGGGCGATGAAAATACGGCCTACCATCATATGTGTGCCACAGTCAACTTCAGGAACAATCGCATTCGGGAGCTAGTCAGTAATGAAACCTCTATCACCTCCCACTCTGGCAAAGCGCAAATCCTTCTCGACTTCTATAAGGATTTGTTGGGGCAGCAGACCGCCATCATCCCTATTCAGGGCCTCCATGAAATCTTTCAGGACTCCCGCCTTGATGCATTCTAGGCAGATCAACTAACTAGGCCTTTCACTTTGGAGGAAATACGATCAACTGTGTTCAACATGAGGGTGGCCAGTGCTCCGGGACCAGATGGCTTTGGGCCGGCCTTTTACCGAGTGATGTGGGAGGTGCTCAAAGGGGATCTTCTTGCTTAATTTCATGCAGGAATTTCACGATGGGAGGGCTGATATGCGTCGCATCAACATGGCGCACATCGTCCTCCTACCCAAAAAACAGCCGGCCTTGCATCCCAAAGACTATAGGCCCATTTCTCTCCAGAATTGTTTCACAAAACTATGCTCCAAGGCTCTAACGCATCGCCTGCAAGTTTTTGTTCAGTTCCTTCTGCATGTTGCCCAAACAGGATTCCTAAGGGGAAGGAGCATTGCTGAGAACTTTGTCTATGCTGTTGAATTAGTGCAATGCTGCCACAAAAGAAAAGCTCAAGCAGTAATCCTCAAGCTAGACTTTCACAAGGCCTTTGACTCGGTTAGCTGGGAAGCTCTAGACCTGATTCTGGAGGCCAAGGGCTTCAATGATGTTTGGAGAAGCTGGATCAAGGCCCTCAATATCCACTACGGGAAACCCGGAGTTTGCCGAGTGCTAAGGCTTTGCCGAGTGTAACACTCGGCAAAGGGGTTACGGCATAGCTCGTGTCGGCAAACAGGCCCTTTGCCGAGTGTCTTCTGTCGGGCACTCGGCAAAGGCTTTGCCGAGTGCAAAGCCAGCACTCGGCAAAATAAAGCACTAACAGACGGCCCGGCGCCGTCCGTGGACGGCTGTTAGGGCTAACGGAGCCTTTGCCGAGTGTCACACTCGGCAAAGACACCAGCCTTTGCCGAGTGTTGGACCCCGGCACTCGGCAAAGCCTGGTTAGGGGGCAGGCCCTGGACAACCCTTTGCCGAGTGTAAGGGCTTTAACACTCGGCAAAGGTTGCATATTTGCCGTGTGTAAAAGCCAAGACACTCGGCAAAGCAGGAACACTCGGCAAAGGCTGTTCCAGAAATGACAGAAACAGCCTCTTTGCCGAGTGTTAAAGCCAATACACTCGGCAAAGCACCTCTTTGCCGAGTGTAACACTCGGCAAAGGCTCAAATTTTTTCCTATTTTTATTAATTTTTTGCGTTAAAAGGACCCATCAACAAAAACATCACAGACAGTTTCTAATAGGCATTACAGGCAGTTTATAATAGGCATCACAGGCAATTCATATATATATATAGCCACTAAACCATCAAACAACCATAAACAAACACATATAAGTCACTAAACCATCCAACATCACAGAAATGTCACAAATTCAATATCCAAACATCCAACATCCATCATTCATATGTTTACAAAGTCCAACATCCATCACTCACGGAAGAGGGGGTCCGAACAACGATCTAACCGCCCGCGCCGCAAGGTCTTCGTCTTGAGGGCCGTCATTCGACGCGGCCGAGCCAGGAGCCTGCCCAAAAGAGATTAGTGGTGTGTGTTACAAGATTTTCGACAGAAATGAGTTGTGAAATGAAATCATAGGGTTCTCAAGTGACTCACGGGAGAAATAGGAACACGTGGTGGTGGAGGCGGAGGTGGCATCGGCGGCGGCGGACCTTCACCCACGCGTTGGCCAATGCTCTGCAGGTAGGCAAATACCTGCTCCTGCCACGCTCGGTTCGTCCGCTCGGCCTCCTCCTTCTGCCTGTCTTTCTCGGCCTCCGCGTCCTTCATCCGCTGCACCTCCGCCTCCAGGAACTCCCGCCTCTGCGTCTCTTCATCCAACCGGGCCTGCAATATTCAATCACATTGTTATAATACATTATAAACGTAAGCAAACTTCACATACAAAGATAGAAATAGAAATAACCTGGAGTGCCTGCATCCCGAAGTGTGAACCGGGAAGAGGCTGGCGGATAGCCGCTGAAGAGCTTGTGCTCCTGGCTCGAATCTGGGAGAGTGTGGGGGTAGAGGCCGTGTCGATGGTGTTGTTGGCGATCAAGTACCGCCCGTGCTTCTTGCCTCCTCCCGCCCTCATGACCACTTCTCCATCAATGTCGTGGGCGGTCGGATCCCAGTCTGGCCCGTGGACCTCCTTCGCGACCTCTTGATATGCTGTGAGGCGACTGTGGACGCTGGCGTTGCTGTATGCCGCGGGCCCGTCCTCCAGGTTGTACCGGACGTCGGAGGTCGCCTTGCCCTTGTGGGCCATAGCAAAAGTCTCGAGCTGTGAGCAAGGCGCACCACCATGTGACGCCGACTGAAAAAACAAACAATATGAATTAGTAATTACACAGAATAGAGTGAGCGAATATAGAAATGACTCGGCGTACCCATTTGGCCCTGTACTCCTCGAGGCTAAGGCTGCCTTGATGGTGTGAGACACCGGGCATCAGCAAACGCCGCTCCCGGCAAAGGTCGTGCGGAGCGGCCCACTCGGCGCTGCACCACTTGTCGACTATCACCTCCCAGCACGTGGGATACGGGGCACACCACCACGGAATCGCCTACAAGACATCAAGTGTACGACATATAACAAGATCGAATTTAGAGTACTTAATCTTAGAATAAAACAGTATCGATTTACATACCGCCAGATACTGCTCCTTGGTCAACTTCATGTTTCTTGCCTCCGTTTTCTTCACGGAGATCTTGAGTGCCGCGAAATAATCAATTACAGCCTGCACGCGCGCCTCGTAGTGCAGGTCCTTGACAAGCTTCCAGCAGGCTGCATGTGCCACAACATCCGCCGAAGCCTCCTGTCCCGGGGCGCATCTGTAAAAGTCCTGCGCACATATACACGATGAATGTTGCATTATTTGTAGATTGTTCAATGAAAGTGTTGTGTTGAGCACTGTAGTACAACGAATACTTACCCAAAGCTCTCCCTTTACCCGGGGAAGGAGCACGGCGGCCGGGGCCGGGGCGGGGACGGGCCAGCCTGCGCGGCGGCCGGGCCGGGGCGGGAACGGCCGGCCGGGGCCGGGGCGGGGACGGCCGGGGCCGGGGCTGGGACGACCGGCCGGGGCCGGGGCGGGGACGGCCGGGGTCGGCGCGGGGACGGCCGGGGCCGGGGCGGGAAGGAGCACGGGCGGAGGCGGCCGGCCGGGGCCGGGGCGGGGACGGCCGGGGCCGGCGCGGGGACGGCCGGGGCCGGGGCGGGAAGGAGCACGGGCGGAGGCGGCGGCCGGGCCGGGCGGGAAGGAGCACGGGCGCGGCGGGGAGCGGTGGCGGCGGGGAGCGGTGGCCGGCGTCGCGTGCGGCGGCCGGGGCCGGGGCGGGAAGGAGCACGGCGGCCGGGCCGGGCGGAGGCGGCGGCGGGTGGGGAGAGGAGGCGGCGGCGTGTGGGGAGAGGAGGCGGCGCGTGTGCGTGTGTAGGGTTGGGGGCCGCGTGGGCGGCTAAGTCCCCCCGGCACCCCCTGTTTGCCGAGTGTCCCAGATCCGGCACTCGGCAAACCTCCTGTTTGCCGAGTGTCCCAGATCCAGGCACTCGGCAAACAGATCTGGCCACACGCTGGCCGCTGACGTGGCCGCGCGCGGCCGAAGGGGACGGCCACGTGGCCTGTTTGCCGAGTGTCTGCCCAGGGCACTCGGCAAACCTGCCCTTTGCCGAGTGCAGGCACTCGGCAAAGGTGCCACGTGGGCCAATGACGTGTCCCGCATGGCCGCGGGCCGGCCAGCCCACGTGGCATCTTTGCCGAGTATCTCTGACCTGATACTCGGCAAAGGTGCTCTTTGCCGAGTGTCTGCCCAGGGCACTCGGCAAACCTGCCCTTTGCCGAGTGCAGGCACTCGGCAAAGGTGCCACGTGGGCCAATGACGTGTCCCGCATGGCCGCGGGCCGGCCAGCCCACGTGGCATCTTTGCCGAGTGTCTCTGACCTGATACTCGGCAAAGGTGCTCTTTGCCGAGTGTCTACGACCTGACACTCGGCAAAGGTGTTGTTTGACGAGTGTAGCACTCGGCAAACATTTCCCAGAACAATTCTTGCATACCAAATTTTTCAAATTCGATCAAATACACATCAAAATATCTTGTCAAATACATTCAACAATGCACATTTTATGCTTAGATGAAATGTTTTCATTATTTGAAGCATATATATCTCATAATTCCTTCATATATTTCATTATTTCATGTGGAGATTGTTGTAAAAATAATTTAAAAAATATCAAATGGGTCCGGAAAAATATGATAACTTCAAATGAAGCAATCTACGTCGCCTATTGCCTATACAAAAAGTTATGAACTCAAACTCTAATTCAACTTCACTTCGTTTCGAAATCCAGCTGTCTCCTTCTCAACTCTCCGAATCTTCTATGGGGATATGCTCCGATTGGAAAGGCCGTATATATAAACTTTTCGAAATCATCCCAACTTTTTCCCACAGGCTCCACATAAGATATAAAGAGCCTTTGACAAGTATTGTTAGAAAAAAAATAAACTTTGGATCCCAAAAACATAAGTTTAAATAAACAGGGCCAAACTTTGTCGAATGTTTTTTAGAAAACAATCGGCAAACATAAGCTTTGCCAAGTGTCTCCTAGGAAACACTCGGCAAAGAGGTGGTTTGCCGAGTGCCCCGCCGAAGCACTCGGCAAAACTACCAATCCAGCCCGCCAAAAACTCTTATATTTAAAATGTTCAAATTTTTTGAGTTTGAATTTCAAGTTTTTTAAAAATATTTTTCAAAAAATCAAACTCTTCGCCGAGTATCTGACCCAGACACCCGGCAAAGGGCCACGTGCCACATGTTTACCGAGTGTCTAGACTGTGACACTTGGCAAAGAACTGACAGGCCAAACGGCCGTGGACGGCCGTTGGCGCGCGTGGCACGTGCTGGACACGTGCCACGGCTTTGCTGAGTGTCTGCCGTGTGACACTCGGCAAATCTACTGGAGCCCAAACGGCCATCCGTGGCGTGGCACGCGCCCGGCACGTGCGTCAGCTTTGTCGAGTGTCTCTGTCGTGACACTCGGCAAAGATCCTGTTTGCCGAGTGTCTCTTTTCTGACACTCGGCAAAGATCCTGTTTGCCGAGTGTCGCCTCTTTGCCGAGTGCCGTTGTCTGGGCACTCGGCACAGCCAGTCTTTGCCGAGTGCCCGACAGAAAGCACTCGGCAAAGAGGGAAGCACTCGGCATACGTCGGGTTTCCCGTAGTGATCTCCAGCCAGACCTCTATTCTGTTAAATGGCGTGCCGGGCACATGGATAAATTGCAAAAAAGGGCTCCGGCAGGGAGACCCCCTCTCGCCTTACCTGTTTATCCTGGTTGCTGACTTGCTACAGAGGTTAATCGTCCAAGCTACAGCCACTGGTTCCCTCCTGCACCCGTTGGTCTCCGATGCACCCTGCCCGGTGCTGCAGTACGCCGATGACACCCTTATCATCTTGCGTGCTGAAGTTCAACAACTACATCATCTTAAAGACATTCTGGATACCTTCACGGATTTCACCGGCTTAAAGCATAACTTTGAGAAAAGCACTCTAGTACCCATGAACGTGGATTACGACACTGCCTCGCAGCTAGCAGAGGTGTTTGGGTGCCCGGTTGCCTCCTTCCCCCAATCCTACCTGGGCTTGCCACTCTCTACTCACAAACTGAAGCCTTCTGACTTCCAGCCTTTGGTCCAACGTTTTGGTGCTTGTATCTCTGGTTGGAGTGCCAAGCTGCTCACCCCAAGCGGCAGCACCACTATGCTCAACTCTGAGCTAGTCAGCTTACTAGCCTACGCCATGTTGTCAATGCTGTTACCACCTGGGTCTCTACAATCCATGGAGAAACACTGCAGAGCCTTTCTTTGGACTGGTGACCAGAGCTGCAAAGGCGGTCAGTGCAAAGTTGCGTTGGAAGCTGTATGTCTTTGCAAGGATCAAGGAGGCCTGGGCATAAGAGATCTGTTCAGACAGAATGACTGCCTCCTGACCAAGCTGATCTACAAACTCCATGAACCTTCCACGGCGCCTTGGCAGTCCTGGTTCCAAACAAACTATGGATGGCGCAGTGGTAGAGATCTGGGTGACAGACACCACCTAGATACCCCGGTATGGCGAGTGTTGACACGAAAGTGCGCCAACACACTCGAAGATCGATCGAACGCGCAGCTCGGCCGTCACAACGGCCAACACCCGGCCTTCCTCAGGCAAACCGGTCTGACCGGTTTGTAGAACCGGTCTGACCGCTTTCTGTCGAGAAGTCGTGAAGACCTAGAAACCCAAGCTGGGGAGGGACCCCGTCAGAGCTCGAGCAATCTAGGGTTGCTCTAAGGTCGGCAGGCCACCTAGAATGCCCTTGAACGCCGTAGAGACGAGCAAAGAATAGAATATGGGGGTTGGAAAAGATTAGGGTTTGAGAGATAAAAAAAGTAAAGAATAAATGTATTCGATTCGATTGGACTACCTCAATCGACCGTCTAGCCTTTATATTTATAGGCCGGGGAAGTCTTACCCCTTCCGAATAGGTTACAATATGGGATTAAACTCAGAATCCTAATCCTACTCGAATTACAGAATCAAACCGGTCTGACCGGTTTGGCAAACCGGTCAGACCGGTTTGGCCGGGCCAAAGCCAATTTTGACTGTCAACACATGCCCCCCTGCGTTTTTAGTGAACTTGAGAACTAAAAAGCAAGTAAGTACAATTCAGGAGCTAAATTTTATGCTAAGGGCGATATCATCAATATATCGGCCATTGGTCTTCATGCGTCTTGCCAAACACTTGGATAGAACTTCTTCAAATATCTCCCGTTGATAGCTTTAGGCAAATGATCTCCCTTTAGTGTCTCTAACATGTAATAATTCCCAAAAATGACTTTGACAACTCTATAGGGTCCTTCCCAACTTGGTGACCATTTACCAAACTTGTTACTTTTTGTTCCAATAGGCAAAATCGTCTTCCAAACAAGTTCACCAATCTGAAAGTATTTTCCTCGTACTTTCTTGATGTAAGCTTTAGCAACACGAAGCTTATCTTTCTCAATCTCCTTCAAAGCTTTCAATCGTTTGTCGGTTACCTTGTCAATATTGTCCAACATCAAATTGTGGTAATCAACAGCATCAATGTCATTTTGTTTAGCCAATCTATAAGCGTCCAGATTCACCTCAACAGGTAAAACGACATCTTGACCATACACAAGCTCAAAAGGAGTAACTTTAGTAGCACCATGTCTAGATATACGATGATCCCACAATGCTTCAGATAAAACTTCATGCCATCTCTTAGGATTGTCTTCTATCTTTTTCTTGATTAATTTGATCAAAATTTTATTACTCGACTCGGCTTGTCCATTAGCCTGAGCGTAATATGGAGATGAATTGAGCAACTTAATTCTATAGGATTCGGCGAATTCACGTACCTCTTTAGACATAAACGAAGTACCTTGATCCGTTGTCAAAGTTTGAGGAATACCGAATCTATGAATAATATTTTGCGTAACAAATTCAATCACCTCTCGATGCGTCATATTCTTTAAAGGAATCGCTTCGGTCCACTTAGTGAAATAATATGTAGCAACTAACACAAAACGATGTCCTTTTGATGATGGAGGATGAATTTTTCCAACAAAGTCCAATCCCCAACCTCGGAACGGCCATGGCTTAATAATAGGATGCATCAATGCAGCAAGAACAAGTTGCAAATTTCCAAACTTTTGACATTCCTCACATCCTTTGTAATATCTGAAACAATCTGCCATCATAGTAGGCCAATAGAAACCGGCTCGTCTAAGCAACCACTTCATCTTTGGAGCCGATTGATGTGTGCCACAAATACCTTCATGGACCTCCCCATGGCAACTTTGGCCTGATCTGAATTAAGACATTTTAACAACAAATCTTCGGCGTTTCGAAGATAGAGTTCATCGTCAATCAAAACATATTTAAATGATATTCGCCGAATATTTCTTTCTGCACCACGACCAGGATCTCTCAAATAATAGGTACTCTCCAATCCTGATCTTCAACTTTGGATTGATTAGCATCATCCAAAGGATTTTTGCTTCTGTCAGGGGACGAAGCGGTCAGACCGGTTTCAGAACCGGTCAGACCGGTTCTGGCAGTTAGACCGGTCTGACCGGTTTCTGAAACCGGTGTGACCGGTTCGTCCTGAACCAGAACCTCGGCTTTCGTTTGCATCGGTTTTTGGAGATAGAAATATTTCTTTGCAACCATATAACCAGATGCTTTCTGAGCCAAAATATTTGCCTTGTCATTCTCTTCTCTCGGAACATGTTTGATAGTAAATTCATCAAAAGAAGCAATGATATCAAGACATCTATCAAGATATGCATTTAATGAACCATTATAACATTGGCATACCTTTGACACTTGTTGTGCCACCAGGAGTGAATCACCAAAAGCCTCAACATGCTTTACTCCCATGTCATGCAAAAATTCCAAGCCAAATAGAAGGGCTTCATATTCAACTTGATTATTGGTTCGCTTTTCTTCCAATCGGTTTGAAAACTCAAAGACGGCACCACTTGGAGAGATCAAAACAGCACCAATTTCTTGACCATCATTACAAACCGATCCATCAAAGTATAGCTTCCATAATGTACAAGCAACATAGCCGACGTCGAGATTGTTTATATCATTTATTCGATGTTCAACTATAAAATCAGCTACAATTTGGCCTTTCATTGATTTTAAAGGTTCACAAGCCAAATCATACTCAACCAAAGTATAAGCCCATTTACCGACTCCTCCACTAGAAATCGGGTTTTGCAACATATGTTTAATCACATCGGTTTGACACAACACGATGCAAGTGCTAGATAATAAATAATGCCTCAATTGAGTACAAGCATGATACAAGGATAAACATAACTTTTAAATGAAAGTATACCTTGTTTCTGCATCAATGAGTCGTCGGCTTACATAAGCGATCACATACTCCTTGTTGCCGATTTCTTGAGTCAAAACAGCCCCAATAGTATTATTTTCAGCCGCCACATAAAGTCTGAATGGAACCCCTCTCTTAGGCGCCCTAAGTACTGGTGGTGAAGACAAGTACTCTTTGATCTTCTCAAAAGCTTCTTGCTGTTTTGCCCCCCCCCCCCCAGTTAAAATCGGCTTCATCTTTCAACCGAAGTAAAGGAGTAAAAGCATCAACCTTTCCAGACAAGTTAATTATAAATCTCCTCAAGAAATTTACCTTGCCTAGAAACTTTTGCAAATCTTTCTTGCAAGTAGGAGCTTCGACTTTCTTCATAGCTTCAATTCTCTTGGGATCAACTTCTATGCCGTTCTCATGAATAACACACCCAAGAAACTTCCCAGCCAAAACACCAAAAGCACATTTGAGTGGATTCATCTTCAATCCATACCGTCGCATCCTCTCAAGAGCAAGTTTTAAATCGGCTAAATGAGAATCCAAGCCATCCGATTTAACTACAATATCATCAATATATACTTCCACAATAACACCAAGTAAATCATGAAAGATTAAATTCATAGCTCTCTGATAAGTTGCACCGACATTCTTTAATCCAAAAGTCATAACCACCCACTCAAATAAACCAATAAATCCTGGACATTGAAAGGCCGTTTTGTGCATATCCTCTTCGGCCATGAAGATTTGATTATATCCAGCGTTACCATCAAGAAAACTAACAACACGATGCCCAGAAGCTTCATTGATTAAGACATCGGCTATAGGCATAGGATATGAATCTTTTGGAGTAGCTTTATTAAGATCTCTAAAATCAATGCAAACTCTAAGTTTTCCCGAACCTTTCTTTTCAACGGGAACAATATTAGAAATCCACTCCGCATATCGACAAGTCCGAATAAAACCAGCATTTAGTAAACGATTAACTTCTTCTTTTATTCGATCATAAATAGCGGGATTAAAACGTCTAGCCGATTGTTTAAAAGGTCTAAAACCGGCTTTTATTGGTAAACAATGCTCAACTAAATCACGACTCAAACCAGACATCTCACGATACTCCCAAGCAAAACAATCGACATACTCTTTCAACAAATTTATTAATTCGGCTTTATACTCAGCCGATAAATTCTCGTTTACAAAAGTCGGCCTAGGAATAGTACCATCGCCAATATCTATTTCTTCTAAAGGGTCGGCTGACGTGAAACCCTGACCCAACTTATCCATATCATCAAGATCTTCAATAGCTTCAAACATACCGGCCGAATGTGTTCGATAATGATCAATTCGGCCTTGAAGCCACTGTTCCGACGTAAACCGGTCTGACCGGTTTCCAGAAGCGGTCTGACCGGTTTGGCTCGGCTGGCGCTGTTTAGTTCTAAACCGGTCTGACCGGTTTCCAGAAACGGTCTGACCGGTTTGTCTCTGTCGATTTGTTTGCTCCATTAATTACAACAAGTAATTCAACCGATTTTTCATCGGCTTTAATGTAGCATAAACAAAACCATCCTTGGTGCAACTGATCAGCTCATAGTCGGTCAAATCCATGCCCGACAAACATTGGACCTTCTCATTTGCACTAAGAGAATCGGAATCGGCCGTTGCAACGAAGGAAGAAGCGTCACCATGGACAACTTCAACTTCATCGCCGATCCACTGAATAAGATATTGATGCAAGGTAGATGGAATACATTTATTTGCATGAATCCAATCTCGACCAAGGATTAAACTGAAGTTACCTTGCACCTCGGAGACGAAGAAAGCCGTAGCAATAGTCTTGCTCCCGACGGTCAACTCCATAGAAGCCACCCCCTTGGCACCAATGGGATCACCTCCACCAACTCCACTGACCGTCATGTTTGTTTTGATCAATTCTTCGTCTTTTCCGCCAATCTTCTTGTAGAGAGAGTATGGCATAAGATTTACAATAGCTCCACCATCAACCAACATACGAGAAATTGGCTTCCCGTTGATGTGCCCTCTCATATATAAAGCCTTGAGATGATTCTCTAATTCACTAGGCTTCTGAAAAACAGCATCTCGAGGTCCAAGTTGAAGATGAGAGACTTCCTCCTCCGGCACCACATAATAATCAGAAGACAAATAAACAACATTAATTTCCATGTTATCACGCTCTGGAGAAGGCTCAAAATCAACCAATTCTTCATCTTCAACCACTGGAGGAATTGGCGGAGTAGTATCGATGGTTGAAGTAATCTCAGCTCCCGCTTCTGTCATCAAACCGGTCTGACCGGTTCCAGAAACCGGTCTGACCGCTTTTACAGCGGTGGGCTGACCCAAACCGGTCTGACCGGATTCTGAAATTGGTCTGACCGGTTGTGTTGTTGGTTGCACAACTCGCCAGGTTTTGGTCTGAGGAATCATGGGCCTGTAATTGTTGAAGTATTCATCCCTCAGCTTCTCAGCTTCCTGTTCCCTTTTTTCTTTGTTCCGCAGGCGCTGTAATTTCCGCTTTTGCGTATGGGTCAATCTAGAAGGACACCACCTTGGTTGAAAAACCTTCTTTACGTCCTTGCTGCTGCTAGCCTCATGATCATTTACTATGATCGGCCTTTGGACTAGAACAGGAGCCGAATCTCCAATGACTATCGGCTTTCTACCCAAGTCTTGCATAGCCACTGGAATACTGCCAATTTTTACAAATCCACTGGCTTTGGCTTGCACATCCTCCTTCTTCTCCTTGACACAGTATTCTTGCTTAGGAGGAACTTGAACTCTCTGATCAGACCGAAACCGGTCTGACCGGTCTATAAAACCGGTCTGACCGCTTTTGGAAGCAGCCGAAGGACCTGATTGGCATGAACCCAATCGTTCATGTAACGGAGCTCCAGTAACATCACCACGGCGCTTATAGGCTGTAGAATTGATCCAACGCTGCGGTGACCTCTGTCTCTTTTTTGTTGGCCGATCAACTTGAACGGCCTTTGTGTACTTGTTCATGAGCTGAGAGAAAGTAGGTCCTTCCTTCAGAACCCTACCTTGAACTTTTGGCTCATTAAACTTCCAAGTACCCACTTTCGGGCGCTTGGACTTGAAAGTCCTTGGACGGTCTGGAGACAAACTGGTCTGACCGGTTTGGGAAAACGGTTTGACCGGTTTCGCCTGACTAGCGAACCGATTCTCTTCCAAGGAACTTCCTTGCCCCCCGGGCCTTGATGTGTTAACAGTAATTTTCAGAGACTCTTTTCCATCTAGAGTCTTCCCAATCATCACTGTTCTGACCGGAACTTTGTCATCAACTTTTTCCGGCCTTGGGTCTCCAATCACCACGTTCTTTCCCTTAGCTCCATCGACTTGTGACGGCCGAATCAACACTTTAGTGTTCAAATCCAAGGTATGAACAGGGAAAGGAGACTTATCAACTTGCATTTCAGCTAGCACTAATCGACCTTCATTAAGGGCCGATTGTACCTGTCGTCGAAAAACATTGCAATCATTGGTTGCATGAGAAAAAGAATTATGCCACTTACAATATGCACGATTTTTCAATTGATCGGCTGGTGGAATTGCATGAGAAAGTTTAACAAAGTCATTCTTAAGCAATTCATCAAAAACACGATCACATTTGGCTACATCAAAAGTAAACTTAATTTCTTCTTGCCGATTTTTCTGAATCGGCTTCAACGAAGGACAAGAACCATGTTTACTCTTTGATGACCAAACAAATTCAGCAGCATAAATTTCTTTATCATCGTCCAAACTATCAGAATCATTATCAACAATATGCACATTCGAACGATGAGGTTTAGCAGATTCTTTTGAATTTTTAAACTTAAGCTCTAGACTCATAGCCTTCATTTGCAAGTGATTAATAGTAAGGAAACCAGAATCCTCTAGCTTTTCCTTGAAATGAGACCGTAAGCCCGCAAAAGCTAAATCTGCTAAATCTTTTTCAGAAACAGTTATGTTAAAACATCGGTTCTTAACATCTTTAAATCTTTTGAAGTAATCAAGAACTGATTCCTCTCGGCTTTGCCTAACCGATGTTAAATCAGACAATTTAGCTTCGTTTTCTCCGCTAAAGAAATGATCATGAAATTTACGCTCAATTGAGTCCAATTTTGAATAGAATTAGGAGCAAGCGAACAAAACCATGAAAAAGCAGTTCCAGTTAAAGATAATGAGAACAACCGTATACGCAATGGTTCATAAAATGATGCTTCTCCTAACTGCAAGATATACTGACTAATATGTTCCCAAGGAGTTCTATTATCTTCGCCACTGAATTTAATAAAATCAGGAACACGCCAACCATTAGGATAAGCAACTAAATCAAATTCAGGTGGATATGGTTTTTGATATAAGCGTGAAGTACCCAATTAAAGCCCGAGTCTTGTTCTAAGCGTATTAGCTATATCTTCTTTAAACTTAGCTAACTCGGCTTGATAATTCCCATCACCTCTATTTTGTGGAAAACGAGGAACATTATACGCCGCACTTTGAGAAGTACTCGGAATCGGCCCGTGAGACGCGCCAGATCCGTGGGTTATACTTCCCACAACCGTAGTGCGTGGAGTAACGTAAACACGACCAGAAGCAACCGTATTAGATAAAATCATCGCACCCGGCGCCCCTGCACCCATGGAACCGGTCTGACCACCAGAGGAGGCCAAACCGGTCTGGACCGAACCAGGGTGAAGTGATTGTCCCGCATAGAAATTCATCGGCATGCCCAAATTAGGATCTAAAACATATTATGGCATGCCCGATGAGCTAGGAATTGAATTAGGTAATTCATTAGATTCTACATTATTTTTACCCTTATCAGAATTACCCGACATATTAGCAATCAACTCACTAGTAACAGTTTGTGCAGCAAGCAATTTATCATCCAACATGCGAGTAATTTGCTGCAACAAATCAGAGGATTCGCCAGTTACCTTTGGAAGTTCTTCAACTTGGTCGTTTGCCAGCTTGAAAGCCGGCATGGCGAATTCCTCGACTCTCTTGACAAGACCACCGCGATCTTTCTTGAAGGCCTTCAAGAATTGCGCCCTGAAGTGCTCCTCAGCAACCAGGTACCGCTTCCGCTCCTCGTCCGTGAGCTCTTCCATCGTCGCGGTGATGATGTTGTCATTGTCAAGATTGCACGTTGATCCAGACATATTTGGAGTAGATTGAATCGGTCTTGAAACCAGATTAATCGTCCCCAGCGGAAGTCGCCAAAAAGTATGTTGACACGAAAGTGCGCCAACACACTCGAAGATCGATCGAACGCGCAGCTCGGCCGTCACAACGGCCAACACCCGGCCTCCCTCGGGCAAACCGGTCTGACCGGTTTGTAGAACCGGTCTGACCGCTTTCTGTCGGGAAGTCGTGAAGACCTAGAAACCCAAGCTCGGGAGGGACCCCGTCGGAGCTCGAGCAATCTAGGGTTGCTCTAAGGTCGGCAGACCACCTAGAACGCCCTTGAACGCCGTAGAGACGAGCAAAGAACAGAATATGGGGGTTGGAAAAGATTAGGGTTTGAGAGATAAAAAAAGTAAAGGATAAATGTATTCGATTCGATTGGAATACCTCAATCGGCCGTCTAGCCTTTATATTTATAGACCGGGGAAGTCTTACCCCTTCCGAATAGGTTACAATATGGGATTAAACTCGGAATCCTAATCCTACTCGAATTACAGAATCATACCGGTCAGACCGGTTTGGCCGGGCCAAAGCTAATTTTGATTGTAACAGCGAGCACTGCTGTCCTTGCTGCCCATGTTCAGAGAGAGTACATCGGTCATAATTGGCAATGGGGAGATGACTTCTTTTTGGTATGATCACTGGATCGGCCCGGCACCTCTTGCTGAACTCAAGCCGGCCCTTCTCTCCTACTCCTCCAGACCCAACATTTCCATCAAGTTAACACTCCAGGACAATGGATGGGATCTTCATCTGATGCCTCGATTGTCTGATGTTGCAAGAGATGATCTCAACAAACTGCGACAGGCCCTCCAGGGCGTCCATCTCCAGCCCCTCCATCCAGATCAAAGGCGCATGAGAACCTCCCTTGCCCCCTTCTCCTCTGCGGCACTGTACAGGCAGCTATCTCCACCACTACCGCCGGATCAACGAGCACACAAGATATGGAACAGTTACGCCACTCCTCAGGTCAAGCAGTTTTGCTGGCTCATTCACCGTGATAGACTGCCCACTAGAGCACTCCTACACCGTCGGCACATCGTGGAGTCGGCTGCCTGCGCCTCCTGCCACAACTTGGAGGATCAGCAACACCTTTTCATGGGCTGCTCGAAGGCGCGGGCAGTATGGCAATTGCTTTGCCCAGGGCATGACATGACCGAGGTACCTTTCCACAACCTTTGGGATCGGCCACGACTTCAGGGCATTGAACAGACGCTACAATCCTCCATCATCTCTGCTATTCACTGGAACATCTGGAAAGCACGTAATGCCAAAGTCTTCGACAACAAGGACACTCATGCCCGGGTGATTGCTCGAGGAATTGCAGATGATCTTCACCTCTGGTCCCATCGTGCAAAGAATGCCACACATGCTATTTCTCTATGTTCTTGGGGAGAACAAATTCGTGTTGTAATAGGCTAGCGAGTGCCTGACTCTCCTTCCTCCCTAACTTTCACAAATACTTGTATGCCGCACTCTTTCGCATACCTTTTATAAAGTTCGGGTCGGCGATTTGCCTGCCATAGTACAGTTCAAAAAATATATATATTTCACTATGGGCATTCTCTTCTTTAATTTATGGTGTGGGGCCTGTCAGTGAGATTATTAACAATTCTCGTCGCCCTCCTTTTCTGGTTTATAGGAGAAAAAAAGAAGAGGGGAGAAGTACGCTCAGAAAATGTGTTGCGCCCAGATAGCGTAGAATTTTATTTGCACGTGGCAAGGTGTTTTTTCACACGTTCTCTCTCCCACTTCGGATGGAATTCCACGTTATCTACCTCCAAATTTCCTGTTGGGGACACCGTCTCATAATGGTCCATAGACTTTGGCATGATATTTTTATGTGGCGTAGTTGGTCGTCCTCATTTTAGAGAGAAGACTAAAAGCATTTTTTTTGTGTGCCGCTAAAAACAGTGCACACATGAGTTTTTAACTATAGATTTGTCAAACACCATGTCATTATAGCTTAGCCAAATAACCCGACACCGTTGTTTCAGCTTTGATGGCACCATGTCTCAATTGCTCACGCAAGAACCATTGCATCATCAACCCATAACATGCACAACAGAACGTAATTAGTCAGTCCCAATGGGTAATCGGGCTTGTGCACAAAACCCAATCATCAGAAATCACACAATAGAATTGTGTGAAATTGTTTCAGAAGATACTTATTTTGAATATACTTGCAGATATAGTGGTTTTACATAAAAAGTAGCACGATACAGTAGGTTGAAAATAGCATGGAGTAACGCGTAATAATATCATCTTTAATCATTTTCATTGTTATCACTTATTACTACTACCCGCTCCGGACGATCTTGGGGTGTGGCGCAGGGATCGGCGGGGGCCGTGTGCAATGGGGGCACTTCCCCGGCCTGAACGGGGGTCCGCCATGCGGCGGCGGCGGACTCATGCCCTGATGGTCTCCGTCCGGATGTACTGTAGCTGAACCTGCATGCATTTGTCTTTCCATCATCAACAGCAACTTATGTAACTTAACTGCCAGCCTAGAGTGACCAGTAAAACAGAGCAGCAACATTTTCTAATCGTAGTGCTCCGATCCGTTAATAATAGGCGTTAATTAGTTGTTGTGCGTACCAGCATGATGGGCTGCTTGGACCTCCTTGCCGTGGACGACGACGACGGTGCAACAGATGGAAACGACCAGGATGATGATCGTCGTCAGCACGTACGTCGCCGGCAGGGAAGGGAACTTGTTCGACATGGCAGGTGCCAACTTATTAGTACCAAAGATCAAATACTAGCACGATATGATTTGATGGTAGCGTTGTTATTGCCTAGGATTAATAGATGATTTGCCTTCGTCGATCTTCACCGCCTTTTATACAGGACTGAACGACGTACTGGTAGAATCTGATGGGTGAGTTTCGTAGAAATTCAACTCCACTACTCAAGTCTACAATAGTTGATCCCGATGGTCTCCGCTACCGAACGAAGCAAGTCGCGAGCACCACAGCTAGCCTACGAAACTCACCTCCACTACTCAAGTCTACAATAGTTGATCCCGATGGTCTTCGCTACCGAACGAAGTGTTGACACCCAAAAGTGGCACGGACCGAGGGAAACCGGTCAGACCGGTTTGGATCTATAATTCGAGTAGGTTTAGGATTCTGAGTTTTGTCCCACATTGTAAACCGACCTAAAGGGGTACGACTTCCCCACCCTATAAATATAAAGGGTCATGGCCGATTGAGAGATAGATCCAATCGAATCAAACATTACCTTTACTTTTTCTTTCAAACCCTAATCTCTTCCAACCTCTATGCTTCTCATCCTCTGATCTCCACGGTCATAGATGACGTCCTAAGGCTCGCTGGTCGACCTAGGGCACGCCGGCGACGTCCACGCCCTGACGGGGTCCCTCCCGGGCGAGAGCTTCGACGGCCTTTGCTAGTTTGCTCGTAAACTAGTCATTCTTCGCCACGTAAGTGCTTTGTTTATCTCTTTACTGGTTTGCTCGTAAACCTAGTCGTTCTCCAGCACGTAAGCTTGGTAGTTATCCTCACGAAAAGTCGATTCTAGCGAAACCCTAGGAAACCGGTCTGACCGCTTTGCTTAACCGGTCTGACCGCTTTGTGCCCTGAAACCGGTTTGACCGCTTCTCTGAACCGGTCTGACCGCTTTATGCGGTTTTGCTGCTATTCAGCCTGTTCGCGACCCGCGCGTCAAGCGCTCTCTCGTGTGTTGACCGAGATTTGCGTCAACACATTTTGGCGACTCCGCTGGGGACGAAAGATCCGGTTGCTCAAACCATTCTATCAATCCCTAGCCTTGTACTTAATTGATCTATTATTTTGATTTGCCGCTATAGTTGCATCTGGTCTTTTTGGACCGATTGCACCTATATCTGTGACATTGCATCAGGTTGCTCAAAAACCGATTGCATTGTGTTTTGCTTGCTACTTCATATTGAAGATTAAAGTAGAAGCAGAGTCTTGGTCATTGATTGCTTGGATTATCTTGAATATCTGGATTTATCACAAGACTGGAAGCAAGCATCAAGACCTATTATGGCGGGTTATTCATATGCACCACAACAATATTACTACGCCACGCCTGAGGTACAGCATGCAAGTACATCATATGTTTCTAATGATTATTTTGCTAGTACCACAAATTCTCATGTTGATGTTGCTAGATATGATACTAGTAGGCATATTGTATCGGCTAGTAATTGTTCAGATGAAGTTTCTTATGTAAATTATAAATCTGAATTTTATAAGCTAGAACCATTACCATATAATATGCATGCTTTAAATTTTAATGCTACTAGCAACATACAACATTATCCTAACACATCGGCTGCAGAACAAGTTCACATGCCGATGAACAATTATCAAGGTCAAACTAACATAGTGGGTTTGGCTAATCTTTATGAGACATCATGTGCTAATGATTTTAATCCTATTCGGCAAGGTGTTTCATATAATTATTCATCGGCAACAAATTCAGAATATTTGATTCAAAGCATGCCGATGAATGAGAGAATTGGCCATACTGATTTCAGATATCCGGCCAATTATTCTCAACCATTATATGCTAGAGTGGGAGATGAATGTATAAATTCAGTATCATATACGAATGCTAATACTCATATTTCGGTTCCAAATGTTTCCAATACTTATAGCCGAATTAATGAGAATTCAGCAAGATCATATTCATCTCCACAAATTAATCATTCATGTGTATCATCGCATATTTTCGGTACTACTCATTCTTCGTTACCGAAAGTTCATGCCGGTGATTTTGCACAAAAGGCTGCACCAAACAGTGTTTCTATTAAATTGCAAAAGTCAAATACTTTGTGGGATGCAAAATGTGCTGAGCTTAAGAATGACATGATTAAAAGATTTAACAATGGTAAGCAGTTTGAGGGTAAGCTTAGCAAATTTGTAGAAACACAATTAAGGTTATATAAATCTTGTTTCCAAGAAACAGAGCAAGGATTGGTTCAAGTAATGGAACTACCATCCATTGATGATATATTCAAGGAAATGAGATTCGCAGCTACAAAGCCGGTTACATCATCGGTTGATACTAAGAAGAAGAATGATTCAGATTTGATTAATAGTTCGGTAATTACAATAATCGAACGGTCTGGATCTGTTCAAACAAAAGAAACAAGCTTGGCTATACAAAACCTTGTCAGTAGTAAGAAAACAGCTATGCTTGAAATCCCAGATGAAGTTGTGCATTTGTCTAGCGATTATTTTATTATCAATAAATGCCAACTCTCGGCTGGAAAAAGTTCATCCAATCAAAATATTGAAGCCCATGGCGTTGGAGGCAAAGAGGGGACATTAACATGTCACGACTTGGTAATTTCCAGCGAACCTGGAAAAACCGGTCTGACCGATTTTACAATCCGGTCAGACCGGTTCCAAAGCGGTCAGACCGGTTGCTTAAACCGGTCAGACCGGTTTCTTCGAACAAAAGCTGCTGTTGGCTGCCACCGGGAGAATTACGATGACATCTACATCAAGGTTCCACGCCTCTCCAAAAATTTCAGCAAGGTATGCTTTGCAAGTAATTCCCAATCAGATGATGCATTATTAATTAATTCATCTACTAGTGATGCTATTGTGAATATTTCTAAAAGATCGATTGAGGATGGTAATTTACTTACTAGCAGTGTCATACCTTCAGATTATGTCGGCCATTGTAATGTAAAAGTTAGAAAGGCCGATAACAGCAAGATTTTGACATTTAAAATCTCTCCATCATCATTGTCAAAATTTTTCTCTAAATGGTTTACTTATGGTCATTTTGGGATTAAAAATAAGAAACCAAAACCGAAAAGCATTGTGAAATCCGATGATGGTGTAGTGATGAACTCTAAAGCATCGGATGTGAGAAGGACACAAAAATGTATAGCCGAATGGGTTAATGAAAAATTTGAACCATTCGTTTTCTTGGCTTTAAAACCTTCTCCACAAAAACATCGGTTAGAGAGAATAAAATATACCTTTGATTTAACTTTGTGTGATGATTTATTTGATATTTTGCTAGAGAACAATCTTATTAAGCTATCTGATCACAAAGTTATTCCATCACCTCTTGAATTAGAACAGCGAAAGTATTGCAAGTGGCATAATTCTTTTGATCATAATACGAGTGATTGCAATATGTTTCGCCAATTTATCCAATCGGCCATTAATATCGGACGATTGAGATTTTCTCTAACACAAGAGGATAACCAATTGCCTACAATTGGTTTTGGTGCCAAAGGATCATTAAATCGGTTAGCATTGACCGATTTGTCTAAAGATCCAAGTTTAATTGCCAAAGAGGAAGATTCTAAGCCCTCAAGTGGTATAGAAGAGATCGTCCAAGTTGAAGACGCGTCAGAGGACGATGAGCTTAATCTGGAAAACACTGGGGGGCAAACAACTTCTTTACAATCGGAACAAGAGCCAGTTACTCCTACTGTGCTGGCAAAACTGGTCACACCGGTTTGCTTAACCGGTCAGACCGGTTCCAAAGCGGTCAGACCGGTTGTGCAAACCGGTCAGACCGGTTCTGACCAAGGACGCCCAAAAATATTAAAATCAGAGCGTCCTAAGATGAATGGAGGTAAAGACCGTGTTAAGCACAATGGTAAAAGGCCGAAGCTCACTTTTGATGAACTTCTGGCTAAATATCAAAAAGAAAATGAGGCCAAGCGTGCTAATCGGTCAAATGGAGCTAAATCATCAAGATCACCTCCTAAACATAATTCTGAGAATTGGAATTGGCAAAGAAAGGGTTTTAGTTCAGCAGCACCGTATTCTTCTTTTGGTCCATCAATGTCAGTTCCATGTGCTTCACATCCCACTGATTTTCATTTTTACTCATCACGGGGGTGGAATGATTCATGGGCACATACTCCTTCATGTTTTAGGCCATATTATATAGAGTATGTAGCTCCACAAGAATCATCATATGCAAGACAACCTTATGTTAAAAATGACCGTTTTGAGTATAAAGATCGGTCTAGAGTTCAAAATAAGAAAAAGGTTGTCAAGCAGATTTATGTAGTGAAAAAAGATGGTCGCAAAGCTACAAGTTCAGATCCGAATACAATTGCTGAAAAGCCGATTAATGTGTTAAAGACTTCGGCTATTAATGGCAATGAAGAGAAAAACTCAGCTATTGATATTCCAAATATTAAATCTGGGCAAAAGAGATTAAATGAGCCAGAAATCAAGAAAGAGTTGTCGCTGTCCAAAGCTCAAGCACAGCCAAAGCATTTACTTGGTTCATCAAGTTGGCAAAAGAAGAAGCTCCAAAGACTTAGTGCCCAAGAGCTAAAAGAAAAAGGCATGGCGTGGGTTCCTAAAGGAAGCATTCAAACTCAAGACGAAGACGATGTTTCCACAGAAGTTGCAATGCAAGTAAAGAAGAATAGAAGATCCAAGGAACGATCTTCAAATATAAGGTTTGCACCAAATCATCAAAATTATTGGTCAATGCATCGTCTATTTGGTTCACAAATACCATATATGCCCATGTTCTTATGGATAAATTTACTGTGGATAATAATTTGTATCATCCTTGGCAACATATATGGCCGATGAATGTCTTTGATCATCATCCTAAAGTGTTAAATTCCTGATAAGATATCACCTAATTATTTTAATACCCGGGGGGGCAAAATAATTCATCACGGGAGAGTCGATCAGCTGATCAGGCGAAACCGGTCAGACCGGTTTCCCAAGCCGGTCAGACCGGTTTGTCCCAGGATTAATAGAACGAGCATTTTTTCCTTAATGGATTTGGTGTTCTTATTGGATCGACTTGAAAAGAGTTCTCAAGGAATTGGTGCTGTTTTGATCTCTCCAAGTGGTGTCATCTTTGAGTTTTCAAACCGATTGGAAGAAAAGTGTATCAATAATCAAGTTAAATATGAAGCTCTTCTATTCGGTTTAGAATTATTGCAAGATATGGGAATAAAGCATGTTGAAGTTTTTGGTGATACGCTCCTGGTGGTACAACAAGTGTCAAAGGTTCATATCTCATGGATATGCAGGAATATGAGCAGCACAATGAATCCATCGTCTTGAAGACCAAGATATGTGGACAATTGGGTCTCTTCATCATTAGAGACAAGATGTGACTAATGTACGGGTGCTTATCATTGTTTCAGTGCAGTTTTTGTCTTGGAGAAATGTTTCTTGCTACGCAAGCTTTACCAAGAAACAGGGGGGCATGTGTTGACACCCAAAAGTGGCACGGACCGAGGGAAACCGGTCTGACCGGTTTGCCCAACCGGTCAGACCGGTTTGGATCTGTAATTCGAGTAGGTTTAGGATTCTGAGTTTTGTCCCACATTGTAAACCGACCTAAAGGGGTACGACTTCCCCACCCTATAAATATAAAGGGTCATGGCCGATTGAGAGATAGATCCAATCGAATCAAACATTACCTTTACTTTTTCTTTCAAACCCTAATCTCTTCCAACCTCTATGCTTCTCATCCTCTGATCTCCACGGTCATAGATGACGTCCTAAGGCTCGCTGGTCGACCTAGGGCACGCCGGCGACGTCCACGCCCTGACGGGGTCCCTCCCGGGCGAGAGCTTCGACGGCCTTTGCTAGTTTGCTCGTAAACTAGTCGTTCTTCGCCACGTAAGTGCGTTGTTTATCTCTTTACTGGTTTGCTCGTAAATCTAGTCGTTCTCCAGCACGTAAGCTTGGTAGTTATCCTCACGAACAGTCGATTCTAGCGAAACCCTAGGAAACCGGTCTGACCGCTTTGCTTAACCGGTCTGACCACTTTGTGCCCTGAAACCGGTCTGACCGCTTCTCTGAACCAGTCTGGCCGCTTTATGCGGTTTTGCTGCTATTCAGCCTGTTCGCGACCCGCGCGTCAAGCGCTCTCTCGTGTGTTGACCGAGATTTGCGTCAACACGAAGCAAGTCGCGAGCACCACAGCTAGCCGTGTTGTTGTGTATCCACCAGCCGTAAGTTTCGAACCATCCGTAAGGCCTTGATTACCCTATCAGTAAAGCTTTCTCAATCTCCATCTTAAAAAAACTATACAAGCGCAGCTACTCCTGACTCTCTGCTCACCAGCAACGGCATTGACCTTGATGCGCTGGCGCTGGTGTCAGACACCTGGCACTAACGCCAGCGCCAGCGAATCAAATCGTGGTAGTGCAGCTATATCTGGGCCTTTCATTGGGCTGCATGCAGTGGCCATGGGCTTTATGGGTAGTTGTAGCGTGGCTGCATGACCCATATTTAGGCTATCAGCGATACTCGAATTTTACTCTGAAAAATATTCTAGCCACATTAGTACGATTCTTTAATCTATATGAGTTTCTCTCACTCTTATTCTATATATTTACTCTATATCCAACAATTATATATTTATTCATTTACTTTCAACTATTATCTATAATTAAAAATATTGCAGCAGCTTTTACTTCCGTGCGCACGGATAAAAAAGTTGGCCTGCGGCTGCTATACCATGACGCTTCTGTTACGTTAGATATGGCGTGAAGATGAGTTTACTAGCGTTTCGTTTGCCGTGAAGCATTGCAGCGGTTTTTACTCCATTTTTTGCGCTACGATGGTTATCGAGAGTTATGTCGTAGCGCAGCGCAGATAGCCTTAGGGTTTCTTCTTTGATTTTGGTCGGGTGATGCTATACGTCGCATAGGCAACCAGCAGGTAAGGCGCATGCAACTTTTTTGTTTTGTTTTGTTTTTTTGCCAGTGGAACATCACTACAAGAATAACTCACATCCGCACCCCTCATATGCTTCGGTGCACTAAAAATCCGGTGCTAATGTGACGTTAGCACCGGGTGTGAAATTAGGGTGCCCCCGGAAACACTTTAGCACCGGTTGCTAACATCAACCGGTGCTAAAGGGTGACATTTAGCACCGGTTGGTGTTAGCAACCGGTGCTAAAGGCCCTCACACTTTAGCACCGGGTCGTAACACCACCCGGTGCTAAAGGGCTACCCTTTAGCACCGGGTCGTGTTACGACCCGGTGCTAAAGACCCTTTCGCACCGGGTCGTGTTACGACCCGGTGCTAAAGGGGGTGTCATATGCTACTACAAAAGGAAAGCATCTTTTATCTTGTCACATGTGTAGCGTAGGTGAGATGGTTAGGTGGGTGTATGCGTGCGAGCCAAGAGGTTCTTGAGTTCGAATCCCGCAACACGCAAATATGCAAATGTTTTTTGCTAGTGCCCCCACCTTTAGCACCGGTTATTTTACCCGGTGCTAAAGGTGGCACCCGGAAGATTGGCACCGGGTGGGAAACCCACTGCCAATGCGCATGATTCTGGTAGTGCATTCTTCTGTGCGAACGTATCATTTATCCCTCGACCCACGCATGGAACACAAGATCATGACCGTAAACAGCAATTTATTCACGCTCCAGTCCCATATATGCCACGTATAGTAGCATCGACGAGAAAATGGAAAAGCAGATATACAATTAACCAACGAAGAATAATATAATAATTATTAAGGTGACGGTGTACACTGTACAAGAATATTTGTCTAGACTTCTCTTATCGCTCGTACATGCACAACACAACTTGATTAAGGGAAAAGAGGGGCCATCACACCACCATTCAGCCTGAGGCCGCCGCTCTTCCGTTGAGACCTGCAAAAGGCGGCGCCGCTGTGGCGGCGGCGGCGGCGGAACAGTGAAGAACCCACTCCTGGGAGTGCTGCGCGGCGGGGTCGGTACAAAGGGCTGACGACCTCGGTCCAGATGAGCTACACCGGCATCTGCAATAATAATTCATGCGTTCAATTTGTCATCATTAACAGCTTAATTTCACTGCCGGGACTACCGGAAATCGGCTGTTTGCCGTGTGTCAAAGTCTTTGTCGTATGGTTTGCCGTGTGCCAAATAAAAAGCACACGACAAAGCCTTTGATACACGGCAAATCTGTGCATGACAACATGGCACACGGCGAAGAAGACACACACGGTAAAAGTGCATGTTATTTGTCGTGTGTCTGACGATGTGGCACACGACAAACCACATGACACATGATAAATCATATTCTTTGCCGTGTGTTTTATTTATTTGTCGAGTGTTTTTGGAAAGCACTCGGCAAAGATTTTTTTAAAAAATCATTTTTTCTGTCCCAACTTTTTCTACTATACACGTAAGGTACGTTTAACGTTACGTTAAGATTTGGTATATTTCTCGCAGAACTACAAGATTGATTTTTTTTTACGGGAGGCAAGCAGACCCGACCGGCGCTCTGTTTCGCCTCGATCCACGTGCAACTGTAGCAGCAAAAATCTTCCTCTCGACCGCTCGACGCGCAGCACAGGAACTCGACGTGCAGCACAGGAACACCTGCCACTGCACGATTTCGTAGATCGGCATGACAGCAGCGAATCTTCGACTCGAACACGGAACGGAAATCGATTCCGTTCTCCAAACAACGCGCAGGACTCCAATTACGCCGGCGGCGGCGGAACCGAAACCCTAATTTCTTTTTACGCGATCTCGTACCAAGATCTGATATCAGTTGTAAGCAAATAATACGAAAACAAAATCGAACACGAGACACGATTTTAACGTGGAAAACCCTTGCGGGAAAAAAACGCGGGCGTCAATCGGCGATCTTCACTATAATGAGAGTTACAACGCGGGGAATACAATGAGTCGTCAACTCTTCCCGTGCGGCTTACAAGATGTATATATAGGGCGGACTAAACTGACTGCAGTCAAATACGGGCCCTACAGGCGTCCCCACAAGATTCACATTATAATTCGGATCATATTAAACAGCAAACATGATCATCATTAGCAATGGCGTTGCCGGCGGGGATGAGAGATAAGAAGAAAACTTTTTCATGGTAGGATTAAGCGTTGCAGCTTAATACCAGGATCAAGAAGTAGCATATATGATGTTAGGATGACTGAATATAATGTTCGTTAGTTGTCTTCTCCGCCCTAATTGCCTTTTATATAAGGATTGAGTCACATGCAGTTTCCTAGAAATAATTCATCTCCAACGACGGAGACAACACGCTTGGAGTAGTGCAATGTATTTTGATCTTGATGGATTTCGCGATCGTGTATGAAGAAGGTTGCACCGCACACACGGTAGTGCGCAACTACTCTTTCCACCAGCATTCTCGAGCATGTGCACTCCCAAGTTGACTCTTCAGTCGTTTGGCAATTCTGTCAATTCCGGGCGAGTGCAGTTGTTTTTTCTTTTCTTTCTTGTTTTCCTGGCTACGACCTTTCAGAATCGTGGACTTGTATTTTTTCTGCTATATCAATAAAACACGCACAGTCTTGTGCGGTTCGTTCAAAAAAAAGTCCAAATATTTATTTGGGATTCAAGATGCCTACAAGTACGGTTTAATTTTTGGAGGGGATAAATTTGCTCCTTGCTAAAGATTTTGATTCGATGATTCTAGGAAGCCCATGAGGCTTCGGTGGAATTTGCGCAACATGCCAGTGGTCAAGCCCCGCTCGCAGTATATGTACTAGCTAGCCTCTCTTTTGCAAAAGGATATATTAGTAGCAACGTACTGTACTTATTTAGGACGATGCTATTGCTAGCCTCTCTGCCTGCCTGTATATATTATCTCCATCCGAATGGCGTTTTTATAGAAGTATAGAGTGGCTCGCGTGTTTGGTTTACGACCAACCCTGGCCCCGCCAATTATTGGCTCGCCCACGGTCCATTAGATCAGGTATTATAGGAGGCCGTAAGAAGGCTAAATTGTGAGGTGGAGAGAGAGGGGAGATGGATTGTAAGTTTACAATAACCAATAACTTTGTGAGAGATATAAATGGGTCATGTATTAATAATGAAGAGCTAAATCACTATATAAGTGGGCTGAGAGATGGGCTGTATACATTCTTACAGCCTGCTGCTGCCTAAATTTGTCGGGGACAAACCCAGGGGGTTCCCTGACCATCGGGGTAATCACCCTTAAAAAATACTAACCACGAAAGGCCGGATCACCAACGGCCCGAAAAAGCTAGCAGGGCAACACGGCCCAACGTAAACTCACGGCCCAAGATGGCCGTCCAAACTCGCCTAGCGAAAAGGCCGAGTCATCACCCGACTCCGCCTCGCTCGAGGGTAGCGAACCCCCTCGAGCGGGCAAAGCCAACTCCGCCTCGCTCGAGGGTAGCGAACCCCCTCGAGCGGGCAAAGCAAACTCCGCCTCGCTCGAGGGTAGCGAATTCCCTCGAGCGGGCAAAGCCGACTCCGCCCGGCGCACTCCGGCGCATCACCCGACAAAGGCAGTTAATGCCCGCCCCATCAGCCGAGCGCCAAAGTCAAAAGGCAATCTTTCCCCCACGCCGCGCCGCTGGCACCAGCAGAGCTCGCTGTTCCACCTGCTCCGGTCACTGTGTGTCCTCGCCGGCACTGTGCGGACTGGCAGGCGTCATTCCGCTCCGCTGTTCCACCTGCTCCGGTCACTGTGCGTCCTCGCCGGCACTGTGCGGACTGGCAGGCGTCATTCCGCTCCGCTGTTCCACCTGCTCCGGTCACTGTGCGTCCTCACCGGCGCTGTGCGGACGCGCAGGGCACAGCGAAAAAGCCCCGTGCAGGCTGGCAGGCGTTATCCCGCACCACCATTCCACTTACTCCTGTCCTCTCCCCCCAGGGACACCCCTCGAATGGGCATGGGGAACCCTCGAACGAATATACGAACGGCAGCCAAGTATAGACTCCGGTCAGGCGTGGCCTGGTGATGACGAACGTCGGGTCAACTCCACCAACTCTCGGCCATCCCCTGGTGAGCCGGGCACGCCGCGCACTGTAATCGACAACAACCACCATGCCGACCCCTGTGATGCCAACTCCCGTCCTTCTTCACCTGCCCCACCCTCGAAGTCAACCAGCGGCGGGAAGCAGGACACCGACTACGGCCACGACGCCCCTCGAAACCGCTCCAGGACATGCACAGGGACGGCCACGACACCCGTAGAAGCCGGGGCTCGCCATAAATCCCCCGCCTGAGTCAAGGACGACGGCAGGCCCGAGGCCATACTCTCCAGTGCACACCCCTGTGGCACACACCACGCTTGTGCTTGTAAAACTCCTCCCCCGCCCTTCTCTCCTTGGTCTATAAAAGGAGGAGAGGAGCGGCGGGAGAGGGGGACCGACGAGGAGACGAACAACCCGAAACACAATCTCACACACCGCTTCACGCGATATTCACACTTATCCTCAAGGACTTGGAGACCGCTTCTCCTCTCCCGCCTTGCTTGTAGCCCCCCACTGCAAGCACTCCGGTGCAAGATAGTACAGCGCCCTTGAGCGCACCCTGCTGGACGTACGGCCCCCACGGTCGGAACCAGGATAAACACCGCCTCATTGCACTAAGCTCTTGCATCAACCGCCAAGGGACGGGACACAGCGCATTTTGTTTAGGCGCCGGGGATTGAGCGACCAATTCCGGCACCGACAGTGGCGCGCCAGGTAGGGGGGTGCGTTGTGATCGATCACACCCGGTCAGCTCCCTTGACGACAGGTCGCGACGAGACCATGTCATCTCGATCCGCCACGGGGTCCCCCGGTCCACTTCCGCGCGGATACCGGATCACGTTTGGGAGCCTGGAGTTCGAAGCGACCGGTGAGGGCCTCCTCATGCGGCTCGCCTCCAGGCCACCCAGCGTGATGCCCGACACCCCGACATCGCCGACGCCGGTCCAGCTCAGGCGACGGCGGAGACTTCGCGAGCTTTAGATTCACGTGGAGCAGCGCGTCGCTCCGCGCATCATCCTCCCCGATTGGGACGCCCACCTGCTGCTTCAGCCTGCGGCCACATTACAGGGGGGCGGACCCCCACCGGCAGCTCCCGCGGAGGGAACACGCCGGGAAAATGTGGCCGGGCTAGCACGCCTCCCGTACGGGATGAACGACGCTGCCGCAAGCTACTCCACGGCGATCAGCGCCATCCTGGGCACGCGTGGAGACTCGCCAAGGCATCGGCGGGGCCCGATCCGCGGCCTTGGCATTTCTTCGACCGGTGGGCCCCATTCCGAGTCGATGGACGAAGAAAATGTGCACGGCCAGGAACACCCGGACCTGGACTAGTCCGGGTTGCGCAACCGCGAAGGCCTTGTCGCCTTCCAGGCCGTCGCGGACTTCTGCCTCACCTGCTCCGACGACTCCAGCGACGGGGAATACGACCCCTCGCAGGAGTGCTTCGTCCTCGACGGCGAAGTAGAGTCCGTGGGAGAGCACGAAGAGACGCACGACGAAGCCGGACGCGACGAACCGCAACCGACACCCGCCGAGCCGGCAAACGAAGCTGCTCTCGCGCAAGCGCAGCTCGCGCAAGTGCAAGAGCTGGAAGCCAAGCTCCAACAGGAGCGCCAGCAGGTGCAAGAACTGCGCACAGCCTTGGAAGCCCGACAGCCCAGGCGCGGCGAACACGCACGGGCCGCCGGGCGTATTGCTCAAGCGCGCATCCTGGGTGACGGCGACGACGCCGGCCCGCCCAGGCCGCCACGAGCAAGCCAGAAGCTCATCGCCGCAGCAACCCTGATCCGGGCCATGCCCGAACCATCGACGCCGGAGGCGCGCAGCATGCGGCGCCAAGCGCAGGCCCTCGTCGAAGAGGCGGCCATCCAACAGACAGAAAGTTCCGCCTCCCGCATACGCCACCAGGCCAGTCCGAGAGCCGGAGGCAGCGAGTGGGATAAGAAACGATCTGTCCATACCCCGCCCAGGGGCGCATGGACGCCTCACCATCCGACAAACGACGGGAGGGCCCTCGTGGCCACCGACCGGGAAACAAGGAGGTCCGCGAAGGACCGACTCGTGGACACACGGGGCGCCGTCGACGACGGCGATGCGCGCAACGTCTTGAACAAGAAAAGGCAGAACACGGCCCTTCCTCGCAGCAGGCACCCCCGACGGGGAGGCCGCTATGACGACGAGGAAGACCGGAGCCCGACACCGGAACCGCCGGGGACCCCCGTATTCAGCCGGGAGATCCGCTCGGCCGCCATCCCGTCGCGCTTTCGCCAACCAACCACCATCGCCAAGTACTCGGGCGAGACGAAACCCGAGACATGGCTCAACGACTATCGCCTAGCCTGCCAGTTGGGCGGGGCCACCGACGACGCCATGATCATCCGCAACCTCCCGCTTCATCTCGCGGATTCGGCGCGGACATGGCTCGAACACCTACCCGCAAACCAAATCCACGACTGGAACGACCTGGTCAGGATGTTCGTGGGCAACTTCCAAGGCACGTACGTGCGCCCCGGAAACTCCTGGGACCTACGTGGGTGCCGGCAAACGGCCGGCGAGCCGCTGAGGGACTTCATCCGCCGCTTTTCCAAACGCTGCACCGAGCTCCCGAGCGTGGGTGACTCCGAAATCATCCACGCCTTCCTCGAAGGCACGACCTGTCGAGGGCTGGTGCGCGAGCTGGGGCGACACCATCCAACCAGCGTCAACGCTCTGTTCGAAATCGCCACCAACTTCGCCTCTGGAGAAGAGGCCGTCGGCGCGATCTTCGACGTCAAAGCCAAGGGAAAGCACGTGGAGGAGCCGCCTGCGGAGGGAAGCAAACCCAAGGCAAGGGCGAAATGGCAGAAACAAGGCGCTGGAGGCAAGAAGCCTCGGCGAACCACGCAGCGTCGGCAGGACGAGGATTCCGACGGCGCCCTTGTGGTCGAACAAGGCCGCAAAGGCCCTCGAGGCTGAAATGCTGAAGAAGCCGTGTCCGTACCACAAGGGCCCTGTCACCCACACCCTCGAACAGTGTGGGATGATCAAGGGCTACTTCAGGCGCACCTCCGCGAAGGAGGACGGCCCGAAGAAGGATACGGGCGATGGCGGCAACGACGAGTTCCCCCACGTGGAGAACGTTTTCTTCATCATAGGAGGGCCCGCGGCGAACGCGACGCCCCGGGAACAGAAGCGTGAACGCCGAGAAGTCTTCTCCGTTCACCCTGCGACGCCGGCTTACCTCGCCTGGTCGGAAGAGACCATCTCTTTCGGCCGCGAGGATCACCCAGATTATGTCCCGAACCCGGGACGGTATCCGCTCGTCGTCGACCCCGTCATCGGCAACACGCGGTTCTCAAGGGTACTGATGGACGGGGGCAGCAGCCTCAACATCCTCTACGTCCACAGCTTCGAGCTCATGGGTATCGGCACAAACCAGCTGAGGCCGAGCAAGGCGCCTTTCCATGGCATCGCGCCGGGAAAGCGGGTCCAGCCCCTCGGGCGGATCGACCTGCCCGTCTGCTTCGGCACCCCCGACAACTTTCGGAGGGAGACCCTCACTTTCGAGGTAGTAGGATTCCCGGGGGCATGCCACGCCATTTTTGGGCGACCGTGCTATGCCAAGTTCATGGCGGTCCCCAACTACGCCTACCTCGAGATGAAAATGCCCGGGCCAAAGGGCGTCATCACCGTGGGATCGTCGTACGAGCACGCTTACACATGCGACGTCGAGTGCGTCGAAGGCGCGGAAGCACTTGCCTACAGCGAGACCCTGGTGGCAGAATTGGAGAAAATGGCGAACGAAGCCGTCGACTCCGCCAAAGGGCACGCGAGCACCTTCGAGGCTGCCGAGCACACCAAGGCAGTGCCCCTCGAGCCCAGTGCCCCCGAAGGCAAGGCGTTGAGGATCAGCACCACCCTCGACCCCAAATAGGAGGCAGCGCTCGTCGACTTCCTCCGCGCCAACACCGACATCTTCGCGTGGAAACCCTCGGACATGTCGGGAATCCCAAGGGAAGTCGCCGAGCACAGCCTCGACATCAAGCCTCACTCCAAGCCGGTGGTACAACGACTGCGGCGGTTCGACGAAGAAAAGCGCCGCGCCATCGGAGAGGAGGTGCACAAACTCCTGCAAGCCGGATTCATCAAAGAGGTATTTCACCCAACCTGGCTTGCCAATCCTGTGCGTAGACTATACCGGTTTAAACAAAGCATGCCCTAAGGTTCCATTTCCTCTACCTAGAATAGATCAGATAGTAGACTCCACCGCTGGGTGCGAATTGCTATGCTTTATTGACGCTTGTTCCGGATATCATCAAATCAAGATGAAAGAGTCCGACCAGCTCGCGACTTCTTTCATCACCCCGTTTGGCATGTTTTGCTACGTCACTATGCCGTTTGGCCTCCGAAATGCTGGAGCTACATAACAACGATGTATGCAACGCATTTTCGGAAGCCACATCGGGCGAACCGTTGAGGCATATGTTGACGATATCGTTGTTAAGACCAGAAAGGCGAACGATCTGGTTAACGATTTGCAAGTCACGTTCGATTGCCTCCGGGCGAACGGGGTAAAATTGAATCCGGAAAAGTGCGTATTCGGGGTGCCGCGAGGCATGCTGTTGGGTTTCATCGTCTCCCAATGGGGCATCGAGCCCAACCCCGAAAAAGTCTCGGCCCTAGAGCGAATGGGGCCGATTCGGGACCTGAAGGGGTTACAAAAGGTACTGGGCTGTCTGGCGGCCCTCAGCCGCTTCATCTCTCGACTAGGTGAAAAGGGCTTACCTTTGTACCGACTCCTAAAGAAGCACGAACGCTTTTCGTGGACCCCTGAAGCCCAAAAAGCCCTCGACGGGCTAAAAACATCGCTCGCGCGCGCGCCTATACTCACGCCGCCACAGAACGGCGAGCCACTCTACCTCTATGTGGCTGCGACAGCGCAAGTAGTCAGCTCCGTCATTTTTGTGGAAAGGATGGAGGAGGGGCACGCCCTACCGGTCCAGAGGCCGGTATACTATGTCAGCGTGGTACTGACCGAAACCAAGGTGCGGTACCCACAGATCTAGAAGCTGATCTATGCCGTAGTGCTCGCGCGTCGAAAGCTGCGGCACTACTTCGAGGCTCACCCGGTCACCGTGGTCTCATCCTTCCCCTTGGGGGAGATAGTCCGCAACCCGAACGTCTCGGGTAGAATAGCGAAGTGGTCTATGGAGCTCGTAGGAGAAACTCTTTCATACGCACCACGAAGGGCGATAAAGTCACAAACCTTGGCCGACTTCGTCGCCGAGTGGACCGACGTCCAACTCCCGCCGCCGCAAGTTCAAACCGAGTGCTGGACCATGTACTTCGATGGGTCGGTGATGAAAACTGGGGCAGGCGCGGGTCTCCTCTTCATCTCACCCCTCGGAGAACATATCCGGTACGTGGTTCGCTTGCACTTTCCGGCATCAAACAACATGGCGGAGTACGAAGCCCTTCTCGCTGGGCTCCGCATCGCCATCGACCTCGGCATCAAGCGCCTCGATGTCCGGGGAGATTCTCAGTTGGTCGTCGACCAAGTGATGAAGAATGCAAGCTGCCGCGACGAAAAGATGGAAGCCTACTGCAACGAGGTTCGTCGTCTCGAGGACAAATTCTACGGCCTCGAGCTAAACCACGTCGCGCGCAGATACAACGAGGAAGCGGATCAGCTGGCCAAGATCGCATCGGAGCGAATCGCTATTCCTCCGAACGTCTTCACCCGCGATCTCGATCAGCCCTCTATCCACTTCGAGCGAGGGGCTGAAACCCTCAAGACACCCTCGGGGGCTGCGGGGGTCGAACCCATGGACGAGGACCCCTCGAGGGAGGAGCTCGAAACACCCGACGTCGAGACTCCTTCAGCCGAGGCCATGGAAATCGACGAAGACACGCGACCGCAAGACTGGCGCAATCCATACCTCGCATGGATCGACCGCGGAGAGCTACCCTCGGACCGAGCCGAGGGGCGCCGTATCGCCAGGAGGGCCAAGACCTTCGTCTCGATCGGCGGCCAGCTATACAAACGCAGCGCCTCGGGGATCTTGCAGCGGTGCATCCCCATCCCCGAGGGACGGCAGCTGATCCGCGACGTCCACGCCGGGGCATGCGGACACCACGCGGCGCCTCGTACCTCGTGGGTAACGCGTTCCGGCAAGGCTTTTACTGGCCCATCGCCGTGTCCGACGCGAACGAGACCGTGCGCACCTGCGAATGGTGCCAATTCTACGCGCGAAAGACGCATCTCCCGGCGCACGCCCTGCAGACCATCCCCGTAACATGGCCTTTCGCGGTCTGGGGGCTGGATCTCGTAGGGCCCTTCCGCCCGGCGCCCGGAGGATTCACCCACTTATTGGTAGCATTCGACAAATTCTCGAAGTGGATCGAGGTCCGAGCCATCACCAGCCTCAGGTCTGAGCAGGCCGTTTTGTTCTTCACTGACATCATCCACCGGTTCGGAGTACCTAACTCGATCATCACTGACAATGGCACCCAATTCACCGACAAGAAGTTCTTGGAGTTTTGCGACAACCATCACATTCGTGTTGATTGGTCGGCCGTCGCACACCCGCAAACAAACGGCCAAGTAGAGCGTGCCAACGGCATGATACTACAGGGCCTCAAGCCAAGGATCTTCAACAAGTTGAACAAGTTCGGCCGGAGATGGGTTGGGGAGCTGCCATCGGTGATCTGGAGTCTCAGGACAACTCCGAGCAGGGCCACAGGCTTCAGCCCGTTCTTCCTCGTCTATGGCGCCGAAGCCATCCTCCCAACTGACTTGGAATACGGGTCTCCGGGGCTTAAGGCCTACCAAGAGGAACAAAACTAGAGAAATCGTGAGGATTCGCTGGACCAAGCGGACGAGGCTCGCGACATAGCGCTGCTTCACTCTGCGCGCTACCAACAATCACTCCGGCGACATCAAGCTCGGAAGGTTCGGCGTCGGGACCTCCACGAGGGGGACCTGGTGCTAAGGCTGCGACAGGACAATCGAGGGCGCCACAAGCTCACCCCTCCGTGGGAAGGGCCGTTCATCATCGTCAAGGTCCTCAAGCCGGGCACCTACAAGCTGGCGAACGAGAAGGGCGAGCTCTTCACCAACGCCTGGAACATTCAACAGCTACGTCGCTTCTATCCCTAAAACTCCCAGTATTTCTTGTAAATACTTCATGTTCTTAGCTAACAATAATAAAAAGTCCGCGAAAAACTTGAAAACATTATTACTAAGAACATGATCAGGGGGACTTGGCTCTATTCTTCAATAAAGCCAAACACCCCTCGGGGGCTACCCAGGGGTTTACCCCCACCCCCCGATCATCTCATTTTCGCTTCCATTGCACTGCAACTCGAGGCACCTGAGAGAAATGCGGGGCGCAAGCCAATTAAAGCTGGAGCCGGTTGAGTCGCGGGACCGCCTACGCCCGCGAAGGGATACGACATCTCCCTCTCCGCTCCACGCATTAGTTGCTCGCGGATTCGAAATACCCGGCCAAAATCTCTCTAAGCCAAGAACAACGAAACGGAACGAAAACAGGGTGCCAAGCTTTTCCTCCTTAAATCCAGAAAGGTGAAAGCAAGTCACAAGTCTACTGTGGCCAAGAGGCGGCAGAGTCGTGGGACCGCCTACGCCCGCGAAGGGCTATGGTATCCCCCTCACCACTCGGCGCCAAAGTTACTAGTGCCCCTTTGCCAAAACCAATCTCGAGTTAAGGGGAAGGCGCGGCAGACCAAACAAACGAATCCCTCCACTGTGTTGGTGGTCATCCTGCAGCCCAGGTACAGACGCTCCCTGGACTCGACCGGCGCGAAGCATCCGCGTCGCCATGAGAAAGGCCGTTCATCATTGACAAGGACCCCGAACCCGGCGCCTGCAAGCGGGCGAGCGAAAGGGGCGAGGCCTTCGCTAGCGCCCGAAACGTCAAACAGCTACGTTGTTCCTATCCTTAAATCTCTTAGCGTTTTTTCTCGTAAATACTCCATGTTCTTAGTTAACGGTAGCGAAAAGTTTACGAAAAAATTTGGAAACATTGTTGCTAACAACATAACTGAGGGGGCCTTGGTTTTATTTTCAATAAAGCCAAGCCCCCCTCGGGGGGCTGCAGGGGGGTCAACCCCCCTAATCGTCCCGGTTTTTTCAAAAGATTGTGCTAAGACTCGAAAACGCTTAGAGAGATGCGGGGCGTGAGTTAGTCAAAGCTGGAACCGGTCGAGTCGTGAGACCGCTTATGCCTGCGAAAGGATACAGCGCCTCCCTCACCATCCCACGCTTTAATTACTCGCGAATCCGAAGTACCCGGCCACAATCTTTCTAAAAGCTAAGAGTAGCACGTCAGAACAACCGAACAAGTACGAAACAGGCAATCGGCTTTTAAACTTAGTTTTCATATATACATATATACAAGATACATTTGAAGCCTGAACTCTTCAGGCTCCACCCCCCTGCGCACGAAGGACGGCCGGCCGCACCGAATCGCCCCGGGGCGACAGTTGCCCACCATTCACCAAACCCTCCAGGAGGTGTTCGGTGACGGTTGATGGAGTCCACTCCGCGGCACCCTCAAGAATAACCATGGTGATAAGCAGAGCTGAAGCGCGGAGCGAGAGCGGCGAGAGGCGAGCGGAGCACGACTAACAGGCTTGGAGGCAGGTGCTGGGCATGGGCGAGAGCTGAAGCGAGAAATGGCAAAGGTAAAGAATCCTCCTCTTCCCCCGCTTCCCTTTTATAGGGGGCCAGGCAGGCTCTCCCCGGCCGCGCCACGCCAGCCCGCTAGGCGGTAGACCGAGCACGCGCACTGAGTGCGGCGGCACGTGGAGTCACTAACACCCGGGCCAGGCGCACGACGCGGATTAACCGGCAACCGGCGCGCGTGGGCGGCGGCATTTGCTACGGCGCGGTAAAAGGAAGCGACGCACCTGCGATGCTTAATTGCCCGTCGCCTCGCCTCTCCCACGCGCGCGCCGAGTCCGCCTAAAAAGGCGCGCCCACTACGCCCATCTCGCCCACTCCGCGACACGTCGACCACAACCACGCCCGCCAGCGGTCGTGCGCGGGCCCGCGGAGCCGAAACGACCTGGTCATTGGGTTCTCCCCAGATAAAGCTGCGACGCTCCTCCTCCCCGGGGTGCGGGACGCCACTAATCGGGGATTCTAAGCCCGAACCTCGAAAAGGTTCAAAGGGTGCCCCAGATCGAATAAAAGCGAAGGCCGCTGGTCGCGCTCGGCCAAGCCTCGAGCCCGCCGCTCGAGAGCAACCCGCACCTTACGCAAGGCCCTACTGATCAGGAGTACGAAGCCTGACCCTCGAAAGGGTTCGACAGGCACTCCAGATCAACAGAGTCAGGGACGATTCGAGCGTGTCAAACGGACTTTACCCCGAACGCGAAGTTTGGGGACGCTCCTGTCGTGTTCAAGGCTAGACAAAGGCAGCTAGCCGGGGGGATCCCAACGAGGGAGAGCTTTCGCGCCCTCGGTCCCTGCGAAAGGAACCGAGCCCCACCTAGCAAACCTTTGCGAGCTCCGTAAATGGACGTGTCTCCGGACCACGAGCCGACCCCTAACGAACGGGGCACGGACGTCCACTTGAACTACCCGCTAACTGCTCACCGAGGTATCCGTGTACGATTGCCCAGTTCGAGGGTTGCACGGATGACCTCACCCCTCTCCCCCGCGAAGGGGCAGCGAGGGTCGAAAACCGAAGACAAGGAGCCGCTCCGATCGACTCCACTCGGGCCAGGAGCTCGGGGGGCCCCTTGCAGCATACGCTAAGGTGACCCGCACCTTACGCAAGGCCCTACTGATCAGGAGTACGAAGCCTGACCCTCGAAAGGGTTCGACAGGCACTCCAGATCAACAGAGTCAGGGACGATTCGAGCGTGTCAAACGGACTTTACCCCGAACGCGAAGTTTGGGGACGCTCCTGTCGTGTTCAAGGCTAGACAAAGGCAGCTAGCCGGGGGAATCCCAACGAGGGAGAGCTTTCGCGCCCTCGGTCCCTGCGAAAGGAACCGAGCCCCACCTAGCAAACCTTTGCGAGCTCCGTAAATGGACGTGTCTCCGGACCACGAGCCGACCCCTAACGAACGGGGCACGGACGTCCACTTGAACTACCCGCTAACAGCTCACCGAGGTATCCGTGTACGATTGCCCAGTTCGAGGGTTGCACGGATGACCTCACCCCTCTCCCCCGCGAAGGGGCAGCGAGGGTCGAAAACCGAAGACAAGGAGCCGCTCCGATCGACTCCACTCGGGCCAGGAGCTCGGGGGGCCCCTTGCAGCATACGCTAAGGTGACCCGCACCTTACGCAAGGCCCTACTGATCAGGAGTACGAAGCCTGACCCTCGAAAGGGTTCGACAGGCACTCCAGATCAACAGAGTCAGGGACGATTCGAGCGTGTCAAACGGACTTTACCCCGAACGTGAAGTTTGGGGACGCTCATGTCGTGTTCAAGGCTAGACAAAGGCAGCTAGCCGGGGGGATCCCAACGAGGGAGAGCTTTCGCGCCCTCGGTCCCTGCGAAAGGAACCGAGCCCCACCTAGCAAACCTTTGCGAGCTCCGTAAATGGACGTGTCTCCGGACCACGAGCCGGCCCCTAACGAACGGGGCACGGACGTCCACTTGAACTACCCGTTAACAGCTCACTGAGGTATCCGTGTACGTCGCCCGATTTGAGGGTTGCACGGACGACCTCACCCCTCTTCCCCACGAAGGGGTAGCGAGGGTCGAAAGCCAAAGATAGGAAGCCCCTCCGATCGCCTCCGCACGGGCTAGGAGCTCGGGGGCTCCTTGCAATATATCCTCCTCCTATGCGCGAAACGCTTCGAAACCGTACAAGGTCCGCCCCTCGAATTCTGCATAACTCGGTCTCGTCCCCACCACGTCGAAAGGGGAACAACTGGCACAAAACAAAGCCCCTGGAGGGCTCGAGGGCTACACCCGCAGGTGTGCTCGCGCGCCCCCACGGAAGAGCGTGCATAATCAGGAAGGAACAAATCCCCGCAGAATGCTTGGGAGCAACCATGCGAAACCGTCAGCCTCTGCCCAACTGACCCTCAGTCCGCCAGAGGCTCGGGGGCTACTGTCGGGGACAAACCCAGGGGGTCCCCTGACCATCGGGGTAATCACCCTTAAAAAATACTAACCACGAAAGGCCGGATCACCAACGGCCCGAAAAAGCTACCAGGGCAACACGGCCCAACGTAAACTCACGGCCCAAGATGGCCGTCCAAACTCGCCTAGCGAAAAGGCCGAGTCATCACCCGACTCCGCCTCGCTCGAGGGTAGCGAACCCCCTTGAGCGGGCAAAGCCAACTCCGCCTCGCTCGAGGGTAGCGAACCCCCTCGAGCGGGCAAAGCAAACTCCGCCTCGCTCGAGGGTAGCGAACCCCCTCGAGCGGGCAAAGAAGATTCCGCCTCGCTCGAGGGTAGCGAATTCCCTCGAGCGGACGAGCCGACTCCGCCCGGCGCACTCCGGCGCACCACCCGACAAAGGCAGTTAATGCCCGCCCCATCAGCCGAGCGCCAAAGTCAAAAGGCAATCTTTCCCCCACGCCGCGCCGCTGGCACCAGCAGAGCTCGCTGTTCCACCTGCTCCGGTCACTGTGTGTCCTCGCCGGCACTGTGCGGACTGGCAGGCGTCATTCCGCTCCGTTGTTCCACCTGCTCCGGTCACTGTGCGTCCTCGCCGGCACTGTGCGGACTGGCAGGCGTCATTCCGCTCCGCTGTTCCACCTGCTCCGGTCACTGTGCGTCCTCACCGGCGCTGTGCGGACGCGCAGGGCACAGCGAAAAAGCCTCGTGCAGGCTGGCAGGCGTTATCCCGCACCACCATTCCACTTACTCCCGTCCTCTCCCCCCAGGGACACCCCTCGAATGGGCATGGGGAACCCTCGAACGAATATACGAACGGCAGCCAAGTATAGACTCCGGTCAGGCGTGGCCTGGTGATGACGAACGTCGGGTCAACTCCACCAACTCTCGGCCATCCCCTGGTGAGCCGGGCACGCCGCGCACTGTAATCGACAACAACCACCATGCCGACCCCTGTGATGCCAACTCCCGTCCTTCTTCACCTGCCCCACCCTCGAAGTCAACCAGCGGCGGGAAGCAGGACACCGACTACGGCCACGACGCCCCTCAAAACCGCTCCAGGACATGCACAGGGACGGCCACGACACCCGTAGAAGCCGGGGCTCGCCATAAATCCCCCGCCTGAGTCAAGGACGACGGCAGGCCCGAGGCCATACTCTCCAGTGCACACCCCTGTGGCACACACCACGCTTGTGCTTGTAAAACTCCTCCCCCGCCCTTCTCTCCTAGGTCTATAAAAGGAGGAGAGGAGCGGCGGGAGAGGGGGACCGACGAGGAGACGAACAATCCGAAACACAATCTCACACACCGCTTCACGCGATATTCACACTTATCCTCAGGGACTTGGAGACCGCTTCTCCTCTCCCGCCTTGCTTGTAGCCCCCCACTGCAAGCACTCCGGTGCAAGATAGTACAGCGCCCTTGAGCGCACCCTGCTGGACGTACGGCCCCCACGGTCGGAACCAGGATAAACACCGCCTCATTGTACTAAGCTCTTGCATCAACCGCCAAGGGACGGGACACAGCGCATTCTGTTTAGGCGCCGGGGATTGAGCGACCAATTCCGGCACCGACAAAATTATTGGCCTTGCTCTTAGCTGTCGTTTGGAGTAGCGCCAAATATTTGGCTTGCCCGATGCCCGCTCCGCGTCGTTGGTTCATGTTCCCGCGCAGTTCATTTTCTCGCCGAATGAGATTTATAGTACTCTAGTATTGTAATAGACCTTATCCTGACCCTAGGTTCATGTCCTGGGTATTGTTTTGAGATATGTGCAGTACAGACATAGACAACATTATATCACATCGAAGATGTATCTAATACAACGATATGGTAGGAATACATTTACATTTTATATTCTGTCCGACCTCGATGAACCAAGATTTACTGTATGTAGCCGTTGGTTCGGTTCCCCACATTTTCTCAGTGATATAATAACAACACCTTCGTCTCTCTCCTCATTTCAAAATTATTTGAAACATTCACCTTCTATCTCATCTCTATCTCCACCCAACATCTCTCCTCACCGCCGCCGGCCGTCGACGCCACCGGCCGCCATCGAAGATGGAAAGCGAGAGGCGAGCCGCCGCCTCCACACCGTTGTAGGCCGCCGCCCCCTTCCCCTTCCCAGTTGGCTCCAGCACCGCCGCCCATCCCTCTCCCTCTCCTCCGCGCGCCCGCCCTCCCTCTCCTTCTCCTGCACGGGGCCCGGAGCGACGGCGGAGGGCGGAAGGCGGCGGCAGTGCGGCCAACGGTGGGTGGGCGGCGGCAGGGTATCGAGGAGGCGTGGCTGGTGGCGGAGGCGCCGGCCAAGAAGTGCCACGCGAGCGCGGCGGAGTGCGGCGTCACGGTCAGCTTCGACCTCCGCGACCACTTCAACTCACTCGTCCTCCTCCTGGTGCTCGTGTGCTGTTCATCGTCCTCGCCGCCTCAGTCACCGCCAAGAACGACGGCAACGGCGGCCCCGATGAGCATCAGGCGGCGACGGCGAGCAGCTGGGTGATTAGGTGGGAGAGTGGGACATGTCGTCCGGCCTCTGGGTTTACGACGCCGCGGCGTAGCCGCTGTACGAGGAGAGCTCCTGCAAGTTCATGTCGAAGACCAGGCGGCGTGCGGGCGGTTCGGGAGGATGGATTTGAAGTTCCAGCACTGGATATGGCAGCCGCACGGCTGCGACCTTCCCAGGTACGTCATACGTGGTGTGTCACCCATGGCGCACGAATGCATTATGTCTTGAAATGGAAATTCGATTTTCAAAATTGTTTTGAAGTCAACGGCCGGATTGTTCAACTGCATGCTGCTCACGTCGTAGAAGCAATATATGCGGTTGTTGATCGACTTGCTTTCTGCTCACCTGTTGATTTTGATGGATGCTTGTGTTGTATTCAGGTTTGACGCAGTGAAGCTGCTCCGGAGGCTGCGGAACAAGCGGCTGGCGTTCGTCGGCGACTCGCTGAACCGGAACCAGTGGATATCCATGGTGTGCCTCATCGACACCGCCACCCCGACGCTGCACTAGTCCATGGCCGGCGGCAACGCCTCGCTCCGTCAGGCCTGGGGCAGCCTTGACGCGGCTCGCAAGCGCCCCTCATCCTCTGCCTCGTCCCAGTCGCAGCAGCAGCAGCAGCAGGCTCCTCCGGCCACCTCGCAGTTCCTATCGGACGGGGCCGCCGACCCACGGGCGCGGCAATGGTGACATCGACAGCGACATCGACAACGGCATTGATGGCGGCGCGACGGCGGCGACGGCGACATCAACGGTAGCGGCGTCGACAACGGCTACAGCAGCATCGGCGACAGCGGCCACAGCGGCATCGGCAACGGAGGAGCATTGGCCGGACAAGCAGCAGCCGCAGCCGGCGGCTCTTGACGACGAGCTGCCGGCGCTGTTCGAGGCGTTCCAGACCAAGGAGGGTGCGGTGTTGGCGGCCAACGGGGAGGAGGACGGGTCGCGGTCGGGTGGACGCGCCGCGGCGCGGCTGGGCTTCTCCGCGCTCACCGCCGCCTACCTCGATCGCTGAATCCTCTCCGGCGGCGTGCTCCGGCTCGGCGACCAGCCCTGGATTGACTGTTCCCTTTTCTTTTGTACTCCTAGTATTTGATTAAACATTCATAAATATATGTACCTATTTGAACATATCACATATTGCTTAAATATGTATACATTATTCAAGATCATAATTGTCATGTGTTTGTATAAAATTTGCATTTACATATGTTTTTACTTTCAAATTGTATACAAGTATAATGCAAAATCTTAATCTTGATTGCGCTTGTGCAGCCAGGAGACTATGCCATAAATAGTGGAACATGTTTCTAATGGATATATGGTGCTTAAAACAATTCTTTTAATGGATTTATTGTTCTATAAGTAGGTACTGGTACCCACTCAAGCAGGTACAAGTAACAGCAGTCTCGTTCCGAGTAGATATCATGTGGTGGCTATTATTTTTTAACAAATTACATGGCTTTTGTTATTTACATATATTAAAAAAACGGTTACATCTTACAGTGAATATCAACGTAGTATCAACATGTATCAATATCTTCTTAAGTTGTACCAAATATAAATCAGTACATATAACATAATTAAGATTAACATAATTTTACTCTACCAATGGAGCAAGGAGACGTGCCATCACAAAAATAACAAATGCCACTCTAAAACTATTGATCTCTAACTTACTAGACTTGCCATCAAAATGTTTTTCCAATGCATATCAACATATACCCTCGTATCGTGAATGTGTACCCCATCTTTAACGAGATACATATAAGAATGGTCGAGACCTCAACGGCTGTCAACAATTAAACAATGCTTCGAACAGTGAGCCGATAAGCTTTATGTCTGATCATCTCCTCCTTGCCTCTTCTACACCACACATTCAAACGCCATTATAGTGAGAAGATAACCTTTCAACACCGGATACTTCTTCCGCACCACACACTCAAACTAAAAAAGATATATAAAAAATCTAACTCGTCACCCACTACCCGTGCTGCGCATCCCACTACCTGTTCTCGAACGAGGTTCCAGCTTTCTGTCACCTCAGTACAGGAAAGATTCCACTTACACTATTAGATACGAGAAAAAATAAAACACATACGTTGAAAATACAAGTGCATGAGACAAAGGAGCGGGCATCTCCACGCGGAACGAAGCTACCAGATTAAGTCTTCCACGAGTGACGGGTCTCATAGTATGGGTGTGGGACGCGTCACTCGTGGTGGAATCAATCGCGACGCTTGGTTCCGCTTCGGCCAGCCCCGAGATCTGTGATTCCTTGTCTCTTCCTCCTGTATTTCTAATATACAAATATTATTTTCTACACGTATCTGACATGGCTCTGTCATGGCTATTATTTTCTACACGTATCTGACATGGCTCTGTCATGGCTGAGAGAATCTTACAGTGCTGGCGCGACTCCCGATGCGCAGAAACTAATATGGATCACTCGTAGTGCGGTTGGATCCTGTAGCTTTATTATACTTAATTTGCACCATGCAAGCGGTAAGCTCAAGCCTGAATCTGTACTGGTCAAGCTTGGATCCGTACTTAAATTGAGCAAGCAATTATGGTCTACGAGTTGTTCTTTGCCACCAACTGCATTGTTTGTAAGTTATTCACTTGTACTAGTTGAAAAAACGTCTACGATGGTAGAATGTGATACATGTTGGTACCACACTCTCCGTACATGTTGAGTACAATGTGGTACATGTATCATACTGAATAAATATCTTGTTCTGTACTTTAAACAATATCACAATATCGGGTTGTGCTGTACTGAATACATGTGGTACCTTCATTCTATACCGGTATTAGATGTTACACGATGGTACCGCACGGATATTAAGTACACGTAATTATTTAAAGATGACTAATCTTCTTTGCTGCAACCTTACAATACCGCATGTATGTAGAAAAATAAACCATTGATTGATAGAACCGATCAAACCATAAGCACATAAGGTACATGTATAATATATAATCTAAGAAAAATTATATCAACGCAATTATAAAAATATTGCGGCTAATATTCTCATGGCTTAACTCTTATACACGCAAAAAGTCCCACGACAAAATTAAATATATTTTCATTTAGTGCTTTATATCATAATAAAAATATCAATCATGCATGTATGGCCCGCACAAAACACCCATCAAATAACGCTTTTCTTCTAAATGATCTTATTGTTCCACTTGGATTAGTGCGGACTTTTCATCAAACATGCTACCATCAACGGATAAGAGTTTTTAAAAAATTACACAGCTATTCAAGATCCTATTATACATGGGCAACTAGCATTACAAAATAAAAGAGAGCAAAAAGATGAAATGATTAGCATGAACTCATACATCATAGTACCGTAGCCAGTACTACAGGGATGAAAGGTCCATCGATCAGTTAAAAGAACACATCATTATCCACTTACCTGAAGTCACCAAATGATCTTATCCGCAAGCCTTGGGGATAAGCCCAAGCACGAACAAGCAGGCGGCTGTGAGATGCTCCCAGCGAAGCGAGGCGGTGGCGTCCACGGCGAGTTTCTCAGTGTCCCCGGTGCCGCCGCGACGAGCTTTTGGAGCAGCACCAGCTTGGGGAGACGGCCTCCCCGGCGTGGCGGCGACGAGCTTCTGCAGCAGCCGCGACGCGAGCAGGACCGGCGCAGCGGGCCCTGCGCTTGCGGGTGGTGCAGCAGCTCGGAGAGCGAGACGAGGACCCGCCCCAGCTGCTCGGCGCCCTCGACGACGGCCTCCGGGGAGGCCCGCTAGACGAGGTGCAGGTCGGCGACGTCTCCCTTCTTCGACCTACATTGCGGCGACGCGGGCTGGTTGCCGAACATGCCGAGGTCCACGCCGGGTCCCGCGAGGCGGTCGAGCTCCTCGATGGCGTCGGCGAGGCGGTCCATCTCGGCGCTGCGGATGAGCAGTGTCCTGAGTCCCGCGACGAAGTGCCGGCGGCGTCGCAGCCGGGGGCCTTGGCGCGGAGCACGTGGAGCCTGGCTGAGAGGGGCGGCGCAAAACAGCGCCGGCGGCCCGCGCCTCCGCCAGATCCTGTTGGAACCGCCAAGGAACACGCGTTCCCGCAGCTCCCCCCTCGCCTCGCTCTCTCTAGCTCGCTCACACGCCGGGAACCCGAGGAGGAAGATGAACAGTGGTATGTCCGGCGACGAACGCCGCGGAGCCGGTGGCTCCTGTATCTTGGCCTACTCTCTATTCACATGGTCACAGCACCGAGTACAGGGGGGCACAGGGGTTTACATATAGGCCAGGCAACGCACGGAGCAATCCTCCACGTCCCGGTCTTCTCGCCATGATCTGCTGGACACATGCACAACGTCACCACGAGCCACACGCTCGTCCGGACGACGCGGCCTCCACCAACAGAACGGCACCACGCACACCACTCCCTAACCGCGCCCATCGCTGCGTCTCTGCGTACGCGGACCTGACTCGGTCTTCCTGGAACGCGCTGCACCGCACACGCACGGGCAAGTCCCTGACCCGACGCAACACACAAACGCACGCACACATGCACGTACTCACACCACGCCAACAGATCCGGCCGGTGCACGGTCGGATCTAGTCCTGGGGCCGCCGGATCGGGCACGATTGGAAGACGGAGGTCGGGGACGCCGCCGCGGCGTGGGACTCCTCGCTGGAGCCATGGAAGGTGGCGGACGACGAAGCGTTCTTGCCTTCTTGGCCGACGCCGCGCGTCGCGAGGCGCTCGGCGACCTCGGGGACAGCGGCCGCGTCGTCGCACCTGCACACACCGGGGCTCCGCGCCGCCGCTGTTGGCCTTCCTCCAGCGATGCGCCGCCTCCGAGGAGTTGCCCCAGCGCCGCCGCCGCACGCAGCTGAACCGCGGCTCTGCGCCGCCGCGCACGTGAGTAGCCACCGCCGACCCTGCCGCACCGCCTCGCGCCTCCGCCAGATCGGGTCTTGACGCCACTGGATCGAGTGCCTCCATCGGAATCTCGCGGCGGCGGCGGCGCTCTCCTTGGCGGCCGCCTTGGCCCAGATCCGGCGCCGCCGATGCTGACGCCGTCGGTTGCTCCTTGCGCCGGCTTGGTCCACGCACTACACGAAACTATTTATTCTATGACGATCTCCTGACGACGGTTTCAGAAAACGTCACTATTTTATGTTGAGCCCAGAAAGCTCAGACAAGCCCAGGAAATTGCAACAAAATCATTGTGACGGTTTCAGAAACGTTACCATTTTGCTCTAAGCCCAGATAACTGTAACATTTCTTCGATTCTGTCATAGTTCGGCCCAAAACACTGCAATGTTTATACAAATCCGTCGCGAACATAAATTTAAAAAAATTATCATTTTCCATATGAAAAAAATAAAAAAAATTACACCATGTGAGGTTCGAACTGTGGTGTTGAGTTTTACGAATAAAACGTTCGCGATCATCAAATAAAATATAGTCATATTTATGAATGAAGAAAAAAATCTAAAAAAAGAAATATGAGCAGATTGTGGCTAGAACCAAACACGTCATCCTCTAATCCAAAGCGTCTTACAACCAGTCTACTTCACACCTTTTGTCTTTCTTATGCATTTGGGTTTTTTTGTCAAAATCTAACTACAGTACTGGGCCGCGCGCTGCTCCTGGCCTGCTCGCTCGCGCGGCGCTGGTCGCCAAAAATAAAAAATGCGAACAAGTGAGTCGAACCCGGGACCTTGCAGGACAAGGCTGCACCTTCTACAACCGCACCACTTTGTCGGTTTTGATAGTTTGATGATATTTGCTTCATATATTGATCAGTGGAGTTTTGGGACCACGTGGAAACATTGGTATGGTCGAGTTGCTTCGCTGGGACCACGTGGCGCACGGTAAGCTCGTTTCCCCATCGTTTTTTCTTTTTAATCTACAATTAAAATTTGAAACTGGTGTTTCTCGGTCATAGTAACTTCAAATTCATTGGTTCTTTTTTCTGATTTTTTGTAAAATCATGGTCTTTCATGTAATATCGTTCGTTTTCATATTAATTGCTACTTCATTTACCTTTTTTATATAGCTTCTTCTCTTGTACCGAAAGAGAATAAATAAAAGATATTTTTGCATAATAAATGGTAATGAAACTTCATATTTGCTAATATCATACTAAATGTGAGGCTGTGTCAAATTTTTAAGTGTATATGACCAATATAAGACTTGAGTTGTATGAAATTTTAAAGTTTGAGTTGAGTTTGTATGAAACAATGTGAGAGAACAATCTAGTTTATGAACAATGCATACTTCAATTTGCGTAAAATCTTAGGAAACATTTATGCCAAGTTTTTACATTCATAAAATGATTCTATTCTAATTTACATATTTTTTGGAGAAGTTTTAGGCATTATTATCATTATTTTATAATAAGATGGCTAGTAGAAACTTGAATTTTATCTATAAGTCTATTGATTTTTTCATTAATCTCCAAGAAGTGGACTAGAATAGAACATGTGCACCTAAATATTTTTTTTGCAATTTTTCAAATCTTATCGGAGGTACACGTAGTTCAATTTTGAATTATTTCAATAAACCACGCGGAAATTCATTTATACTGCTAAAAATAGCAAATCTACTTGAAAATTCTTGAAACTCCTACATAAAAACTTATATGTTATTTTTTACGTGTGAAAATATATTGGTTAATTTAAGATAGTTATTTTTATGTGCTACTTCACAATGGTACAATAAAATAAAAAAGAAAAAGAAAAAGGTTAAGAAGAGAAGTAATAACCGCAGCTCGGTTCTAGCCCAAACCGCCCAAACAATTCTGGCCATCCATCGCTGATCCGACGACCATCGCTCCCCCACGGTGTAAAGAGCCTGAACCCTAGGCGCATTCTTGCGTTTCCCTCTCTCCCCGCACTCTCCTCGCCCGCGCCGCCGCCGGTGCTCCTCGCTCGCTCCTTCTCTCTCCCAGGCCGCAACGCCCTTCTCCGCTCCATCCCCTCCCCACCGCCGCTCCTACCCTCGACCGGCGGCGCTCAGATGCGGCTCGGGTGGCCGGGGCTGCTCAGATCCGGCGGAGACGCCCAGGTCCGAGGTCGTGACGACGGTGGAGCGTGAAGCGCCCGGCCATCCCGGCGCGGATCCTCACGGCGGCGACGCGTGGGCGCACGGCTCGGCGGCCTAGCGGGGCGGCGGGGTGGCTCGGCGGGCAGGCGCAGGCGCTGGGTGACGGATCTCAGGCAACCCCTCCCCAAGCGCCGCTCCTCGTCGCGGAGGCGGATGTCTGGCGACGGCCGCGGCCTCGAGGCGGTGACGGCGGCGGCCGTGGCCGAGCCCCCGCCGCCCACCTTCCCATCCGCGCTGGCCTGGCAGAGCGCCGCCGGTCCCATCCGCGCTGGCCGGGGCAGGCCCCTCCGGATCTCATCCGAGTCGGAGGTGCAGATCGAGATGCGGGTGAACCGGAGGTGAGATGCGCTGTTGCAGGTACGGGAGCCTCCCCATTCCTTCTCTCCTTCCTCTCTCAGTTTGATGTCGCCACTAAAACGAAGCAGGTGTTGCAGGTATGCTGCTGCGGCCTATTCGCCTGGCGGGTGAGAAGCTGGTGTGGCCTGGGCTGCTGCTCGTATCAGTCTGCCTCCCATCCCAGGCGAGTAGATGCTCCATCTGTTGCCGTTACCTAGGAGCCCTTTCTTGAACCCTCATCATCTGTTACTGTAATTCATATATGATGCTGCTGCTAATTCTTGCTGGAGTTGTTTATCCAGTACTCATGTTTTGCAATTACATGGTTTGAATGTCAGCAGCGTTGCATGATCAATTTATCTGCATATTAGTACACATCTGCAAACCTGTGGCGTCTCTGTTCCTTGCAATTCTTAGTATTGCAAGCTTTGTTATAGGAGGTCACCCAAGTTGTGCTGTACATGAGCCTAATCACGTGAGAGTATGCTTAGCTCTAAGCAAAACCTGCAATTACCAGCGTGGCAGGAGCATTTTCTTTATCTAGGAGTTCATGTACTTGCTTAGTGTCATGATGATTCTTCTGGTCCTGTATTTTGAAATATTCTGCAGAAGATAGTACTAATGAGTTAGGGGTAATCTGTGACTTGTTTTCACTGCCAAGTGCCAACACAGATTATGTTATTCTGAATATTGTTTGAATAATGAGTTAGGCGTCATTCCCAGTCTGCTGATTTATGCAAACAACAGTACCAATTGTATGCTTATAGTGATACTTTCATTGTACAATGCACACTTATATCTGGAACTCCAGTTTTAGGTTGGTTTCCCTTTATATATACCTTGTCAGAAATTTCAAAATTGAGTTATTCTGTATTTGATTGTCTTTTCTGTTAAAATGTAATTACAGTTGAAACATGACATGCCCTTTTTTTATTTCAGGATTTATACGAACTCACAAGGAATCAGAGAAAAGAGTGGCAGAAAGCATGACATTCTATATGTATGCAAGGTGTAGTTTTTTTGGAATGGTAGACATCTGAAAGCATGTGTTATCTGCTTCAATTCCTGATTGTGTTTGCTAGGTTTTTTTTACCAGAGATTGTATTTGATTTGATGATGTAAGTTCTGTTAGTTGAATTTTGGTAAACGGGTTGGAAAACTGTATCCTCTGATAAAGGCTGAAGATGGGCTAAATTTGCTAATTTTATGTTGGAATATAATTCTGAAATGGGCTTTGTGGGCTGGAAAAGAATCTAAACCGGGCAGTGGTGGGCCAGAATTTATATGTGCTGGGCTAAAACTGTGGCCACGTCATCGTCCATGTAGGATGCCATGTCATCGTCCAAGTAGGATGCCATGTCATCATTCCTGTAGATGCCACGTCATTGTCCACGAAGGATGCCACGTCATCGCCACATCAGCATCCACGTCATTGTCCAGTAGGATGCCACATCAGCATCCTGGTCAGCAGCCACGTTACGTTATAGTCAGCAGCCATGTCACGTCCTAGTCAGCAGAACCAGTGACGTTTAATTTCGTCGCTAGAACTGGGCTATGGGTTGGGCTATATGGGCCTCGGGCTAATCTGTGACGGTTAACGGATCGTGACGTTTATTAAGAAACGTCGTATTCTTGATTTAATAACGCTCATTCCACCACGAAAATTTAAATCGTCGCAGACGCTATATTTGTGATATTTTTTCAGCAATTCATGACATAATAGTTATGTCACTTGTAGTGACGTCCGGCGCAGCCGATGCTGACATTTTGTGCCGCCCGCAGTTCGCCAACGTGTGGGCTTCGTAGCAATTCGATCAACCAACATTATGCACAACACCAATGGAGGAGTACATGCAATACAGTAGCTTGATATCGACGGTCTCCGCCACCGTACGAAGCAAGGGTCAGTAGTCGGTCAACACCCTCTTGTAGTGCCTCGGCGGCATGCAGTGCACCACGGACCTTATGTCCCTATCTTCCATGCAGCTACTGCTCTAGCCACCGCTACCATTCACACTTGACAGGATATTATCGCCAAAGGTGCCCGCACGTTTGACGGACCAAATGTACAGAATGCTTGCCGTTCTATATATCTTCAAGGTAGTTTCAACCCCCATTGTGTTTACCTTCTTGGTTCTTGTGTCCAAAACTAATACACGCACAGATACTGTGAATAAGAGTGAAGTAATAAGGTCTATTTCTTTTTATAAGGTCTAGTAGGATTTTAAAAAAATGTCTACAAGTATACTTTGGCCACTGATATATGTACTACGGTCCTACTATTATCAATTAGATTTTTAAAATCCTCTATGCTAACTCTCGCGAGCACGCCTAGAGAAGAGGAATAAAATAACCTCTGCATTTATATAAAATTACACATCACTGTCACCATCAGAATAATTACATCTAGATTACATGCATCTATCACTAAGAAAATATAAATTACTGATATATATACATTTTTAAATTACCCACTTCTGTATTTTTCAAACATATATTTTAAAAAATAACTTAGGGTATATATGCATGCATCACCATGCAGGTGTGCATAATGCATGTATGCATGAAACAGTTACAGAAAAATTTAACTTAGGGCATATAATTGTTCAAGTCAAACATGGCCCAAATTAAGGTTCAGCTGAACTAAATATGTATTGAACACACATGCATGTCTCTTTTAAAGTTACTTACCTTTCCCTCAAAAAAAGTTACTTACCTTATAAACACGGGTGTAAACTTCAAACATCATTGAACTTATATAGGACATGACAGAAAAAAAACGATGTTCTTATCTAAACACTAGAGCACCCTACTGTAAGACGAGTGGGCCGGGCTTATGCTACTGAGAACAGAAAGCCGGCCGGTGGAATCGTCTCAGCCTCCCAGGCCGGCCAACTCGAGTGCACAGATATTCTATCATCATATCGACAGTACATACACGGCACAACGTGACAAGAGGTCATGCGCATCATGTCACTAATTAATCCTTGACGAGAAAATGGACGAGCAGATGCACAATTATTCACGCTCCAGTCCCATATATGGTGCATACAGCATCGACGAGAAAATGGACGAGCAGATGCACAATTAACCAAAGAAGAACATGATAATTATTATGATGACAGTGTACACTGTACAAGAAAATTTGTCTAGAGACCTCTTATTGATCGTACATGCACAACACAACGTGATTAAGGGAAAAGAGGGGCCATCACCACCATTCAGCCGGAGGCCGGTAGCTCTTCCGTTGAGACGTGCAAAAGGCGGCGGCGCGGTGGCGGCGGCGGTGGATCAGCGGAGTACCTGATCCCGCGAGCGCTGAGCGGCGGGGTCGGTACAGAGCCCTGACGATCTCCGTCCAGATGAGCTACAGCCGCACCTGCAATAATAATGTATGTGTTCCATTGTCATCATTAGCAGCTTAATTTCAGTGCCAAAAAAATAAACCTGGGGATTGATTAGTAGAAGAGCAGCTTAATCAGCCCACTAATCCGTTACCATGGATGGGCGCCTTGGAGTCTACGACCTTTGAGCAGCGGACGACAGAGCAAGACATGGTGATGGCCAGGACGATCACCATCAGCGCGCGCATCGCCTGCAGGGAAGGGACGAAGCAAGAAGAGAACTTCATGGCAGTATACTAGCCGTGATGCAAAAGGATTAGTAGAAACGTATACAGGATGCTATTGCTAGCCTCTCTGCATGTATCGTCTCCGTCCGAATGGCGTTTTTATAGGAGTATAAGACTAGAATCTTATACGGTTTCGTAGCAATTCAATCAACCTCCATCATGCCCATACAGATATAAGACCAGTCCCAACCCATCAATCGATGTCCATGCCGCCACATTATCTGGACACTTTGACGGACATTGCACCTCCCAACCCACGGTTTCTTTCGGTGGGCCCGTAATAAATTCTATCCCCATCATCGTCTTCCTCTCTCTTCCCCTCCGTGACTCCTTTCATTTTCCTTCTCTCTGGCATGGGCAAGACGAGGGCGCGGCCGAGCTTGTGCAGGGGATACTCCGGCGCGATGGGGCCAGGAGCTGCCCACGGCCGCGACGAGCGGGCATCAGACGAGGGGCACCACGCAGGCGGGCCACTGCGGCGAGTCGCCGGGCCGGTGGGCGAGGGTCTCCGTGCAGGCATCTCGAATCGATTGGCATCATGGTGTTGAGTACTACTTGAGATAGGCTAGCTAGCTTGTTGCATGTTGCTATCATTCAAAATCCGAACAGTATGTGACATGAAATTCTTTTGATTTGTTCCTTGTCTGCTAATAGAGCATGCTTGCTTCATCACGCGCAAGCAGGGGAGTATGCGGGGATCTGGGCTGTGCAGAGCGGGCGACGAGCTACGGTGGGTGGGCAGATCGACGCGCGGCCGAAGCTCGAGCCACGGCGAGGTTGAGGCCTGAGGGACGGCGTCCCCTTTTCCCCCGAGACGGCCATGCGAAGCCAAGACCATGGCGGCAGGGGCAGCTTGCCGGTGAGGAACGTCTTGGCCGCCATGGCTTCGGCCGGACCGATGGTGGGTCCCAGAAAAAGCACGGGGAACGAAGAACAGAGCCTTGGATGTCGTGGCGACCCGGTTTCTCGGTTGAGAAACGGTGTATTTATCTCTCTCTTTATTAATTCTAGTGCCACCTCAGATTTTTATCACTCTAATAAATACTATGGACATCAGCTGAGTTGAGGGTTGAGACTGCCCTGACATCAATAATTACAGTAGCTTGATATCGACGGTCTACGCCTCCGCCACCGTACGAAGCAAGGGTCAGTCGGTCAACACCTGTTGTGCATGCCTCGGCGGCATGCAGCACATGCAGTGCACCACGGACCCTATGTCCCTATGCAGCACATGCATTCACACTTCACAGGATGTTATGAACGGCACTCGATCCCGTCTGGTCTGGAGAACCGTTGGATTACAACCCGACAATATACAAGAGAAAGGATGACTGCTGGCTAGAAGAGTTTCGTCGGACTCGCCAAAGGTGCCCGCACGTTTGACGGACCAAATACAGAATGTTTGTTGTCCTATATATCTTCGAGGTAGTTTTAATATATTTCCTTTTCTAAAAGAAAGTAGTTTCAAGCCCCAAATTGTCCGATCCAAACCCTCACTAATTGCAATAGTACTGTGGATTTGGGGAAGAGAGTGCGTGTGTGCTTTTTGCATCACAAAGGCACACTTTAGAGAGCAGGTAATTAAGGGTAGGATGATTATTTTGTTTACCTTTCTTAGTTCTTGTGCCCAAAGCTAATACACAAATATTGTGAATAAGAGTGAAGTAATAAGGTCTATTTCTCTATTTCTTTTTGTAAGGTCTAGTAGGATTTTAAAAAATGTCTACAAGTATACTTTGGCCACTGATATATGTATTACAGTCCTATTATCAATTAGACTTTTAAAATCCTCTATGCTAACTCTCACGACCTAGAGAAAAGGAATAAATTCTAGAAATTATCACAAAAGTTAGAAACATTCGACCAACAAAAGTGGTACACTTTAATCATGAGTATCAATAATAAATTCTAGAAAATATCCATATTGCTATTTTAAAATTGTATAAAATAACCTCTGAATTAATATAAAATTACACATCACTGTCATCATCAGAATAATTACATCTAAATTGCATACATCTATCACTAAGAAAATATAAATTACTGATATATATACATTTCTAAATTACCCAGTTCTGTCTTTTTCAAACATAAATTAAAAAAATAACTTAGGGTATATATGCATGCATCACCATGCAGGTGTACATAATACATGTATGCACGAAACAGTTACAAGAAAAAATAACTTAGGGCATATATATCATTGTTCATGTCAAACATGGCTCAAATTAAAGTTCATTTGAACTAAATATGTATCATGTCACTAATTATTAATCCTTGACGTTACTTCCCGCTCGATCCGGCCGTTCTTCCGGTGTGGCGCTGGTGCAGGAGGCGGCGCAGGGCTTGGCGGGCGTATGCAGTGGTGATTGGGGCAAGGCGTTGGACGCATCGGCGTCGGCATCGTCGTATGTTTCGGTGGCGCTCCATGCGGCGCCGGTGGCCCCGAGGTCAGACGGCTTCCGTCCGGATGAACCACGGCTGCACCTGCACGAATAATAATAATATAATAATCCATCGTCATCATCAACAACTTATTAATTAGTTCACAGATCAAAGCCTATGGTGATCATAAGTACTAAAAGAACATCAGGGTTTCTTAGCCAGACCGCTCGCTAATCGATCTGCAGTCGTTGCGTACCATGGGCTGCTTGGACGAGGGAGCAAGAGACGGTGATGGCCAGCATGATCGTTACCACCACCACGTACATCGCCGGCAGGGAAGAGAACTTCTTCGTCATGGTAGTACTAAACATGATGCATGCGGTTCATTAGGATGAACTAGCTAGTAGTGGGATGTTAGCCTCAGCTCGTTCGTCTTTCCCGGCCGCCTTTTATACAACACTAACGATGATCCCCGGCCAGTGGAGTTTCCTAGCAATTCAACTCCAATGAGCAACGCAAGGTAATGCGGTACAGTAGATTGATCTTGATGGTCGTCGCTACCATACGAAGCAAGTCCAGTCCAGTCGATGCGCATCTACGCCTGCAGCAGCTACTGGACCGACAGGAAATGAGAGGCGAGCGAATCCGAGGCACAGGCCCAACCGACCAGCCTCAAGTTTTGACTCGTCACTCGTCGTCTGGCAGACTGGCGCTAGCGTCGCCCTCTCCTCCGTACATTCCATACGCGGCCAGCGCAGTACTCACTCGATCTGACTTCAGTGCATGGGCGCAGCACGTACTGCACCCAATGGCCGTGGACACTGGACAGTCAAAAGTTTCGGAAATAAACTTTCTCTCTACAAACTTTATTATTCATCTATCACATCAAATCTCTCTCATCATGCATGGAGCAATAAACGTGGATAATAAATAAAAAACTAGTTGCATGATTTTGATGTACACGACGAAACCAATCTTTTGAGCCTAGTTAGGGCATGGTAGGACAATGTTTACCACAAACAAACAAAAATGGTTGCATTGCGCTACAGTGTTCGATGTGACTTTTTCACCCCATTTTCACCCTCTTTTTAGGAACTAAACACAACCACTGGAAGAATGCGATTGGAGCGGACGAATGACAAGGTACAAGATATGAAGGTGATTTCATATTTCTTTTCTTCCATCCATAATTGGTCAATTCTACTAAATTGTACCTATGAACTGCAAGAACTAGTAGGCAAGTTCAATGTTAATTTCTTAATTTATTTGTCTTGTTTCTTTTGTATGCACTTGAATCCATTTTCAATTGGTCTAGACAACTAGTGTTCCCAGAATCAAGTCATGTCTTCATCCACAAATAGATGTAGAAAATATGATTCCAGTGCACAGAACCGTAAGAAGAAACAAAGATTATAGGATTTAACTCAATCACAAAAAAGAGCTATGGACAGGTTCGTTATAAAAAGAATCATATGTGTCATCCAATAATCGAACACTTGATTCAAGCCCTGCAATTGATAGTAATGTTAGCAAATGGCAATGATCCTATAAATAGTTAGAAATGGATACATCTTCAAAATCTTGGGGATCCTATAAATAGTTAGAAATAGAGACCAAAAAAATGTCAAGCTTGAGCAAGTTCTTGTTGGAAACAAAGATGTTGAAATGGATACATCTTCAAAATCTTGGGGATTCTTTACAGCCTGATATGTCGACTAAACAACATACAACAAATATTAAATAGGTACAATTCTTGGTGTATCGATTGCTATGCGCGATACATTATACCATATAAGTTATAGTCTTTTTAATTTTGATAGTCTAACATAGACCTCACTTTAGAGTTTCGCACAAGGCCTCGGTTTTTGCCGGAAGTGGCCCTGGATGATACAACTTGGAAGACTTTAATTTGCCCGTGCAAAAAGTGATGCCAATTCGAGAGCAAGGGACGAAGAGAAAATGCAAGCCCTTGCCCTACTACAGGTAGCCAAAGAATTGCGTGGATCGAAGAGCTCCACTGGAGCTGTGGATCATGCTGGGTCGACCCACCCCAGCCCACTCGGCCCACCGACCCTCGTCAACTGTCAACTACTCAACTCCATATCCATGGCAGAAGCAATATACGGCTTTGTTTAGATTCCAAATTTGGGAGCATGGTGTCACTTTATAATCATTGTGTCACTGTAGCATTTCGTTTATATTTATGAAAAATTGTCCAAACATTGATTAATTAGACTCAAAATGCTCGTCTGGCAAAGTACAACAAAACTGTGTGATTAGTTTTTGATTTAATCTACATTTAGTACTCCATGCATGTTATGATATTTTGATGTGATGAGAATCTTCTTTCTGTACAGTGGAATTTGGGGGTGAAATTTGAGATCTAAACAAGGCCGCAACGGAGTGTGCATCAAATCGATCAGGTTCGCAGTGGTACCAAATGGTTCGGAATATTCTCTTATGCTAGCTGGCTGTGCATGAGTAATATATCCTTCATTTCAGTTACTCAAATCTGAAAATCTCATCTCGTTTGCTTCTTCATAATCGCAAGTCCATCCATCGTTCTCATCGCCGACGATTGTTGTTTGTTTGGGTACACAAACAAAGGTCACATTGAGCAAAAGTTGGCCTGCCTGATCCAGCTTACGCCACATGATCCAATGTTCGACAATGTTTTATGTTTTCATTCTTTTTTTCATGACTATATAATTGGTAAAAGCATAACATTCAAAATTAATCGAAAACATATGCAAAACCGAGGAAACATCTGTTATTTTTTTTTCGGAACACGTCGTGAGTCCAAGTAGCAAATATAGATACTAGGTAGTTTTTTTAACTTTGATACTAGGTAGGTTTGGAAAGATATATATTGTAAGCATCATACATGTTCAATTGAAGAAATCCAACTAATAAAATCAATTGACTTTGATTTATCATCTTTTTTATTACTTTACCAAGGCCTCCTCCAATCGCGATGGAGAAATCGCCGGTGAGAGAAAGAAAAGAATAATTCTTCATATTTTCTCTCCTCTGTATAGACCACCGGTCCAGCTTTCTTCCTCACATCACCTTGATTCGCGCCCCTCTCTGTTCACCCCACCAAGTCTAGAATAGAGATGAGTTTGGTAGTGTCCATGATGCCATATTAATAAGACACTACTTTAGACATTGTGTTCTCTAACCCATGATTTTTTAGTATGGGTCCTCAAAAAATTCATCATCTCTCCTCTCCATCAATCATATTTGTTTTTTTATCTATAATGAAGACACTATCATCTCTCAATCCAAACTTGATAGTGTCATGTGCATAGGTTCTCGTGTAGAAACTGGGTCTTGCATGAGACCCAGTGTCCTGCTCTTTTCCCTCTCTCTCTCGTATTTAATCCTATGTGTCATCCTATTTAATGCTATAGAAACCATCCTACTTGAAGGGTTGGGACTGCCCTTATTGATCCTAACTTTATTGGTACTTGCCAGCTAGCGTCAAGTGTCAAGTTAGGTCAGTCTCAATGGGGAGTTTCATGGCATTATAAATGTGTTGATGTGGCATAGGAGAGAGAATGAAAAGTTTCATAGTATGTGAGAGGAGTTTCATCGTCATAAAACATTTTTGGCACAATTACCTAGTTTTTGACCTAGGTAACTGTGTAATGAAACTCGGCACTGATATTGGCCTTATAAAACATTGGCTATTGTGGTAGAGACAACCTGGAAAAAGGGGAGAGGGGGTGGCCCCCATGTATGAACCTTGATCTGATCTCATGTGGGGGTCTTTTCATGTGGCTATATACGTATTGCCTTCCTAAATTCATTTGTATTGGTGTGTGTTTAGATCCTGCGAAAAGGAAGGGTGGTAGAAAAGTTACATCGGACACTGTAGCACATTTTAGCATTTTTTGTTTGGAGTAAAATGCATCGTTAGTCTATGAACCTACAGTGTTGTGTCAAATAGGTACATTACTTAGAAACCAGATATCCAGCCCCTTAAACTTGCAAACCCGTTCACCGCAGGCCCAGCCCGGTCTTGCATGACACTGTGCGACCCCGGATTTGCTACAGTAACCACGGTTTTGTTTTTTCCCTTTTCTAATTTATTTCGGCTGAATCTTCGAAAAACCATAACTCTTGGATACGACATCGGATGAAGATGATTTTTATATGAAAATTGTAGCCCTCAACGAGATATACAACTTTTTAGTTTCGATTTTTTTCATTTGACAATGTTAAGGTGCTCAAAAACTAGAAAGTTAACATCTTAGCATTTTAAGTTGCTAAGATGTTTTTACATTTGAAGTTGTTAAGATGTTTTGAGTTAAAATGTAAAAAATACAAAAACTCAAAACTACAAGAATCTAGATCATTAAAAGTGTTAAAATTTTGGTATACAAAGTGTCTTCGTTTGACAACAAGCAAAAGTACGCGATTATTATGGTGCTGTAATTTTATATAATTTTTTTGAGCACCTTAACATCGTCAAATGAAAAAATTCAGAACTAGAAAGTTGTAGACCTGGTCGAGGGCTATAATTTTTATATAAAAGTCATCTTCATCCGATGTTGTATCGAAGAGTTATGATTTTTTGGAGATTCGGCCGAAATAAATTAGAAAAGGAAAAAATAAAACTGTGGTTACTGTAGCAAATCCGGGGTCGCACAATGCCATGCAAAACCGGGCTGGACCTGCGGTGAACGGGTTCACAAGTTCGAGGGGCTGGATGTCTGGTTTTTAAGTTTATGGACCTATTTGACACAACGTTGCAAGTTCATGGACTAACGGTGCATTTTACTCTTTCGTTTGTTTGTGGTAATTGTTGTCCTACCATGACCTAACTAGACTCAAAAGATTCATCTCGTCGTGTACAAACTATGTAATTAATTTTTTATTTACCTATATTTAATGTTTCATACATTGGCCGATATTTTGATGTGATGTGATGAAACTTTTTGTATAATAGAATTTTGGAGTGGAATTTTGGGAACTAAACACAGCCTTGGATTAAATGCATATATGTGTACAAGGAATAACATAGCATGTCCTTGTGTTGCTAAGGTTATCATACATTTAAATTTTATAAAAGAAGAAAGGATCAATTTGGTGTATCAATTGCAACATTATGATGAGCTTGATGAGCTACAGCATAGTTTTAGAATTTATCTAATGTTGTTGCAGTTGTAGAGTGAGAAATTAAATATTACCATTTAATTTGATTGATGTGTTTGTCTTTTTTGCTTTGTGTAACTGTACGTTATGTTCATTTGAATTATAATTGTAATTTTATATTGGTTTTTAATCAAATCGCACTTAAATTCTAGACCCCTTTGGCGCTGATGCAGCTAAATTCTGAAAAGGCCACCAAAATTTTCCAATTTAGACCCCCTGCCTTTGCCAGTGCATGGCGTTCTACTAAAAAAATCTGAACACTAAAACAAATCCCCTTAAACACACATAAATAGCTTCCGTGGGTAAACTCCCCTTGCAATCCAAGAAATACATTCAACCCTCATCAAAAAATACATTCAAAACTTTTCAGAAGTTTTGAAGAGGTTGAAATCCAACATTGCGCTACGCCTTGTATAGGCTTGCACTAATATAATGATGATATATCAATCCCGTAGAAACTATAGCCACGTAGTACTTGCTTTGGGATATATGTCGTCACACGCCGAGCTGTACGCAGCACGGCGGCTGCGGGCGTCGTGGTGGCCCGCCCTTGGGCGCCGGCGGCGCCGAGCCCTGATGGCCGCCGTCCGGATGAGCTCCAGCTGCATATGGATGCATAATTTCATCATTAACAACAACGTAACTTCACTGCGCGCGAACCCATAGAGTGATAGGTAGAAGAGCAGCAAGCTTCTCGTAGTTACTACTGTATTCCACTATTTAGTTTGACGTGCGTACCATGGGAGGCTGATGGGACCTCAGAGCAGTGGACGACGAAGCAAGAGATGCTAATGACCAGAATGATCGCCATCATCACCGCTAGTACTAGTTCTTGGCTTCTTGCATCGAAATCAATACTCACCGGTCACCGCCTGCAGGAAGAGACAAGAGAGGGGTGAAAGAGAACCTGTTCACGGTAGCATTAACCGTTACGCAACTCAATTCCAGTGTTTTAGGTATATAAATTCTTTTTTTTGTCATGCTTGTTTAGTTCTAAAAAGCAGCACCCAAATTCATCGCTATGTAAAAAGAAGATTCTCCATCACATTAAAATGTCGTAACATGCATGGAATACTAAATGTAGATGAAATCAAAAACTAATTGTACAATTTTGTTGTACTCTGCGAGACGAACATTTTGAGCCTAATTAATCAATTTTTGAATAATTTTTCGCATATACAAACGAAATGTTACAGTGGTGCAATGATTACGAGCCCTTAAGTAGTAGTCTTAGTAGGGCATAATCCTCCGGTTCAGTTTGCGTCGTCTGCTCCTCTCCTAATCGCATTTCACGTATTGCTTAAACAAAAAAATAGCATGATCAAGCCCAAGCTGCAGCTTGAAAGCAAAGCACGGTTTCGGTCAACAGCTATGAACCTGCGAGTTTAGTTTCTCGTGATTTTCCAAATTTTCTATCACATCGACATCACATTAAATATAGCAAATAGTATACATGGAGTATTAAATATATGTAAATAAAATAACTGATTACATACACGATGAGACGAATCTTTCAAGTCTAGTCAGATCATGATAGGACAATAATTACCGTAAAACAATAAGTGATACGGCACGCTATGGTGTCGTGGGCCGTGTGCCCCGGTCCTTTTGACTCGTTCCTCGATTGGCGGATACGATCAAAGTGATCAGCGGCAGCAGCGAATGCATGCGCTGCGCGCCCAGTAAATGGCCTCGGCTTCAAGCAATGGCCAGTTCCGAGGGCCGCTAGGAATACACACTCTGTCCGATCCACGGTAGCTTTACGTTTGAAAAACCAACCACTGGATCAGCAGGAAGAAAAAAAGAACAGCACGGTAGCGCCTTGACACCACAATTTTGCTCTAGCACGTTTGAATGCTCCGTTTATTTCTGCACAAGGCTTTTAGAGTTTTAGATGCATCAGATTTCCATATTGTGATGCACAATGCAAAATACACCAAAACAGGTGAAAAGCAGCTATTCCGAAGGAGGTCCTCGCCCGCGGGGATGGCGGCGGTGTGGCTTCCTTCCTCGGCGGTGCCGGCGGCGCCGGCATGGTCCCTTCCTGCGGCGGTGGCGGCGAATCTCGTTGGATCCGACGCGGCCTCGGCTGGATCTGGCGGCTGTGCAACTGGACCCTGCTCGGTGCTCTCAGCGGCGGTGGTGTGGATGTTATTCGGCGATAGTCATGGTTGGGCTGGTGTTGCTATTTCTTTGGGTGGTAAACCGTAAGCGAAAGCTTCGATCTGGCATGCCAGATCGGGCAACGGTGTTTCTCTGTTGGGGGCGTTGCTTTAGATTTATCCTCTTTGGCGGTTCGTGGAGGCTCCGGGGTGGAAACCTTACGTTGGCGCTGGCTCGACGCCTTAGCCTTCCTGAAGGCGTTGTTGTGGAGCCTTTCCTCGGACCTTTGGAGGCAGATTTTCATTTCGTGTATTGTGAATTGCAATTGCATCAGATTTCCGTTTGAAGCTGCCCGTGACGCGTCCCGTGACAAAAGAGGAGAAAGCTGCAAAAACAAAAAAAAAACAGGAACCGAAGCTGTACGCTGGTGTTAGGAGCAGCAGGCCGGTGGGAGCTGGGCAGGTGAGGTGAGGGCTGTGTGACGATGAGGCCGTCGTGCGACTGTGTGCAGCGGAATCCCGGCCCACGTTTCTGCGCGCGCACGGAGCGCGAGGGACTACACGGGCGGCGTAGCGTCTAGCACTCTACTATCGTCGGCGTGGCCCGTGCCGCCTCTGCAGCTGCAGGCTCCCTCGAGAACCACCGTGCTCCCTCCCTCCCCCTATATATAAAGGCATTTCCGCAGCGGAGGCAGCCACGCCACCAAGCGAGAGCGAGCGAGTAGCCGGGAGGACCCAAACCGGAGCAGAGCTCCTGGGAGTTGTAGGATTAGGTGCTTGGGAAAGTCATCAGTTGCCGGCCGGGGCCTCCGCTCCGGCTCCGCTGCTAGCACGACTTTCCTATCCCATCTAATCCGATGATTTCCAGGGACTCCTTCCCTCGCCCGCGCCCCATCCGTATCCGCCCGCCATGGGTACTGATCCTCTCGTGTCAGATCATCTAATCTAGTCTAATCCGACGAGATTTTGCTTCAGCGCGCGGGCGCACCACCGGCATTCGTCTACCATTTCTTCCTTTGTTTCCTCTCGTTTTTCCATGCTGGGGTGAGGATGTCCGATCGATTTTGTGGTTGTGTTCTTCCTGTTCCCTCGTAAAAAAGAAGCTGCGTTTCCCATCTCTTGAGTTGGTGCTTCTCTCGGTTCCCGCTCCCTTTGGTAGCTGCAGTGGAAAAGATCCAGATCTCTTCCAAAGCCACCGTGAAATCTGCTAGCGGCCGTGCAGAAGGCCAGAAGCGCTGCTTTGGTTCTTTGTTTCATGAATTTCGACCAGTTTTTTTTCCTAATCCCTGCACTGCCATTTGACCCTTAAGCTTCAATTTGTCAAATACGTTGGTCTCTGTTTATCAGGTATGCGCACATGACGGAGGACTATGAATGGGATCAACCTTTGCACCAATCACAGCACACAGCATGCGCATCGCTGCCCATGCCAGCCATCGCCATGCATCCGACAGACCTGAACGGGCCGAGCAATACGACATTTTGGGTGGGCTGCAGCCCATGGGCATGATGTGTAGTCTTGCTTACGTCGCTTTTTTGCAACGGAGAAATATGTCCATCATTGTACAATATAAAACCAACCGTGATTGAATACTTATCAATTTTAACTACCTCATTTGTTTTCACAAATACTCCGTACTTTGCACTTCATGTTTCCCGAAACATACTTTCCAATTTTACCCTTGCGCAAATAGTACGTTTCAGAAACACTGAACCTAATAGATAGCTTTATAAGGGTAGTTTGGTCATTTCTCATTGAAAAGAGAATCACCTTGATATGAGTGTGTATTGGTCAAAGCTGTCAATTATGGGCATGTTCGCTTGGCTGGTGGCTGGTGCTGATTTGTGTTGAGAAAAAAATACTGCTGACTGGTTGCTGGTTGCTGATTTCTGCTGAGAGAAAAATACTGTTGACTGGTGGCTGATAAACCAAACGAACATGAGATGTATGAGGAGTACTGTTCTAACCTAAAAATAAGCCTACAGTATTGCGTTTGCTAGCCGGCTAGGCTAGGCCAACGGACGGAGGAGGAGGTTGCTGGCCACGGGCACCCGAAGCAGCAGTCGTGTAGAAAATTTTCTTTTTCTCCCGTAAATCTAATATCGCTCTCTTCGCTTGGCTTATCACCACCAACCAGCCGAACAGGGTCGGTAGCGTGCCGTCGTTGTAAGTACAGCAAAGTAGTGGGCCGCATCACTGGGCTGCATCTAGGACTAATGGACCATACTTCCTTTTTGGGCCCCGAAATCCCCAAAGTAAGATTGATGGGTCAGCACAGTCGGCAGACCGTGGTATGGCCAAGCGCTGGATGGACTACTCTGACGACTCCGACTCCGACGGCGACACTGACGGGGCATTCAACGCCGGTGAGGTTGGCGCATCCTCCCTAACCCCCTACCTTGATGCCGTCCGTCGCAGCCCCGCGCCGGCTCCGAGGCCCACGCTTCGCTCCATCGTTGTGCAGCCTCCCCGTGGTGAGGGCGGACACCGCAAGCGCCCCCGGCGGCGGGGCCGCCGCCCACCACCTCCACCGCCCCAGCCGGTCAAGCGTCACTCCAAGCGTGGCAACCGTTGGCACGGAACGACGGAGACGGTCATCGGCCTTCGGAGGCATGACCACCCCTTCGCTGGTAGGATTGCCGCTGGCCATAACGGGGGCCGTGCGGCGCAATGCCCTCCTCACGTTGACCCTGATGGTTGGCAGCGAGTTGAGAGGCGGCGAGCATCGCGGCGTGTGGAACCTCAGCACCGGGAGCAGCCTCCCAGGTCAGAGGCATCACGAAGGCCCTTCCCCAAGGTGCTCGATGGGTGATGCTTGAACTGCCTCTCCTTCAAGCATCGCGTTGCTTCGTGTCATCAACCATCGCGATGCCTTCACTGTCATGGCCTCCGACACCATGCCAAGGATTGCAGGCGGCCTCGTCGGCCGAAGCTTCGCCAGGGCCATACTCGAGTGGATGGCCATGCTGCCCCTCCAGTTGGGTCTGGGCATGGCCGTGCTCAACCTTCGATCTCGGATGAGCGCGCACCGGCCGTGGTGGCTGATAGTGGCCTCGCCCTCATGCTCTCGGCCACCGATGCCTTGTCCATGGTCGCTCTGACCGCGGCTAAGTCCGCCATCGTGGTTGCGCTTAACATCGAGGATGACGACCTCACCATCGAGCCTGCCTTCCCCAAGCTCTTTGTGGCCACCTTCCGGTCACCGGAAATCCGTGATCGGGTTTCGATGGTAAGTGCTTCGTTGGTTGCTGCTGTCACCCTTGTGCCCCATTTGGAAGCACTAGCTGGGTGCTCGCTGGTGCCACCAGAGACCGTGGTGCCTCCTGTAGAGGCAAGCGCCACAGTTATAGACTCAGAGGTTGACACCCCGGCGACTCTAGAAGGCTTCATCGCTCAGGTTACGAAGGACATCCCGACGCCTATGGTGGACAAGCCGCCTCGTCGTCGTCGAGTCGACCCCGTCCTCTTCGATGCCCCCCTCGACCGCCTTCTCCAGAGGCGTGTGGGCTCAGGAGAAGCCGTCGCCAAGCCTCGGACCCTCTTTCAGCCGTCAAGACGACGGAGCGAGGAGCGGTGGTTCTGAGACGCCGGCTCGGTGAGGTCGGTGTGCCCCTTGACTTGACGGTTTCGGCAAGGCAAGCGGTGAAGCAATTCTTCGGCGAAGGTCATTCTGCGCAACACATGGATGCAATGACGGACATGTTCCCAATAATGAAGAACAAGACCTCTCCTTGAGATGGAGTGTCGACTGAGGGCTCTGCATAGAGCATCTCGTCTAGGTTGTCTAGGTTGTCTTGGATGTGAGTAGTTCATGTTAGAGTTTTGTTTATTTCGGGTTGTGTTCAGCTGGCTCGCCGGTTTGTGTTTATTTGGAGTCCGTTCTAAATGGGTTGTAACCGAACTTTGTATCAATTGCTTCTTCGTCTTAATACAATGATACGTTGCCCGCGTATTCGAGAAAAAATGGGTCAGCACAACGCAAACTACTACACCATGCAATGGAGAGAGGCTGGCTCTAGGGAACAAAAATTGGAGTCTGACCACTTTGTTTTCATGTGTCGTGCTGGGTTAGCGTCAATCAAAAGGATAATTGCCGCATATGCTATCCCAACTGCCAACTGCAAATGCCTCATTTCGTAGCTAGTTAGCGGTCAGTGTTGGCCGGGTCGCACGTACGCACGTGTCACTGACTCGCTCTGTACGACGCGACGCGCGACCGAACAAGGCCGAACCATGCGCGACTTTACCCGTGTCCACAACTCGCAATCCAGCCGAACGAACTAACCAGGCCGAACACCGACAGCCGGCCTGTTTCCATTTTATTTGTCTGTGATCGATGTCGATCAGCATCTGTGGTGAGAACGATGTAATAACTTGATGTTTGCGATTGCAGATACAGAAGATTTTTACATTTCTGATATATGTTTGTTGTTTTTAAAACTACCAAGGTGGCCCGCGCAATTTGCGCGGGTAGCTAGTTTCTCTTTTGTCAATCTTTATATTTTTATTTAAAATTAGTTGCTTAATTGTGCATGCCGCACACAGCGTGAATGGAAAAACTATAAATTTTATAGTGATGCATTTATTTTTTCAAATAACTCAAATCAAAAGAAAATAGTATACTTTATAAAAACATATTTTTAAAATTAATATATGTTTTTATATTTTTACATGAATGTTTTTAAAGTATATTTTTATAATTTTTTATTAGTGATGTTGAATTTTAGTTATTGTGCATGATAAATATCTCTTGTGTCCTTATTTTTGTTTGTGTTTATTACTGACTTGTTAACGAAGACCATCAAACGGGTTTAAGTGTGACGAAACCATTTGATGATCTTCCAAGAGCGCTGAGCGTGGCCGTGGTTATGGTGATCAATGTCGACAGCGATTCACTCCCTTCGGATATGGAGACTTTTTCTCTTTCATTGTGCTCACAACCTTGGTGAACGCTCTAAATTTGAGCAACTTTCATCAGTTACATGTGCAAATAAACGTGATGTCATCCGCTCATTGTTGAATGCTACACCACTTCAGTTTCTCCGCTTTGTTTTTCCTCTCTTTGCGCCTTCTTGCACTATTAGATCATCAAACGGGTTTGAGCGCGGGTAACCCATTTGATGATCTTCCACTTGTATTGGTAAAGACCCCGAGTGCTGAGCGTGGCCATGGTGCTCAATCCCGGCAGCGATTCGCTCCCTTCAGACAGGGAGAATTGTTCTCGGATGTTGTGCTCACAACTTTGTTAAACGCCCTAAATCCGAGCACCTCTTGCCAGGTACACGTGCAGATCGACGTGTTGTCCTCCACACATTGTTGAAGGTTGCCTTCTATATAGAGGAACATGATAGGTCACATGGGGCTTTAGGCTGTCTGCACTCATCGTACTCTATTCTCATCCTCAAAGAAATATTCATGCCCAGTCATTCAGATTCTCCCCTCTATATTAATTTCTTCTGCACCCGTTATCCTCTATATTTCATATTCTATGCCAACTGCCAACACGTGAGCCATCCATCTTTTTTTCTCCTTTTATTTCACCGACGCCACCCCCAACGCTATCTCCCTCTCTAGTGGCGACGGCGGCGGCGAGGGCTACTGGTCTCCCCCGCTGGCAGCATTCAGCCCCGCCGGCCTCCGGCGGCAGCCGCGGATGGCTCCCGCGGCGGCGACGTCGATAGACGGCCTCCCGCTAGCGGACGGTCGCGCGGCGACGACGATGACTCCTGCGGTGGCCACAGACGGCCGCTCGACAGCGGTGGAGGGCTCCCACGGCGGCCGCACGACGACGGTGGAGGCCTCCTACGGTGGCCACGGACAGCTGTGCGGCGGCGGCGAGCTCCCGCGGGGCCGACGGCGACATCATTTACATGTGCAAATCAACGTGATGTCCTCCGCTCATTGTTGAATGCTACACCACCTTAGTTTCTTCGCTTTGTTTTTCTCTCTGCTCCTTCTTGCACTATCTCGTTAACATATACAGGAAGAATTGTTCTCGGATGTTGTGCTCACAACCTTGCTAAACGCCCTAAATCCGAGCACCTCCCGCCAGGTACACGTGCAGATCGACGTGTTGTCCTCCGATCATTGTTGAATGTTGCCTCCTATATAGAGGAACATGGTAGGTCTCATGGGGCTTCAGGCTGTCTGCACTCGTCGTACTCTATTCTCATCCTTAAAGAAATATTCCCGCCTAGTCATTCAGATTCACCACTCTATATCAATTTTTTTTGCACCCGTTATCCTCTATATTTCATATTCTATACCAACTACCAACACGTGAGCCATCCATCTCTTTTTCTCCTTTTCTTTCACCGACTCCACCACTCCCCCTCTCTCTAGTGGCGGCAGCGGCGGGGAGGGGTACCGGTCTCCCCCGCCGGCAGCCTTCAGCCCCGCCGCCCTCCGGCGGCGGCCGCGGATGGCTCCCGTGGCGGCGACGGCGACAGATGGCTTCCCGATGGCGGACGGACGTGCGACAACGGCAAGGACTCCCGCTCGATGGCGGTGAAGGGCTCCCGCGCCGGCGCCTCCTACGGCGGCCACGGATGGCTGTGCGGCGGCGGCGGGCTCCCGTGGGGGCGACGGCGACGGACGGCCTCCCAGTGGCGGATGGTTGCACGGCGATGGCGATGGCGATGACTCCCGCGTCGGCCACAAACGGCCACTCGACGGCGGTGGAGGGCTCCCGCGGAGGCCACGCAGCGTCGGTGGAGGCCTCCTATGACGGCCACGCGGGGGCGACGGCGACGGACGGCCTCCCAGTGGCGGACGGTCACGCGGCGACGGCGAGGATTCCCGCGGCGGCAATGGACGGCCGCTCGGCGGTAGTGGAGGGTTCCCGCGGCGGCCGCGTGGCGACGATGGAAGCCTCCTAAGGCGGCCACGGACGGCTGCGCGGCGGCGGGCTCCCACATATATCCTTCTCTTTTTTTGATTAATATATAGAATAATATAGACCGTTAGATCTTCATGAAATCCAACGGTTTGTATTCTTCTCTTTTTTGGATTAATGTGATAAATATACACCGTTAGATCTTCATAAAATCCGACGGCTCATATCCTTCTCTTTTTTGGATTAACGTGGAAATTTCTTGGCTCTCTCGGCGAATGTGGTGGCTCCTTTTAACACTGTTGTATTAATATAATAGATAGATAAACTTTTCCCTGTCACGGTTTAGACGTGCATGGCGCTCACGAGCTGCGTCAGTCAGACAAGAACCGCTCTCCTACCGAGCGCGCGAGCGCCAATTCCAGCCGTGCGTTCAATCGACTTCGTCATGACTCTCTTTCGGTTATAGATGTAAGCTTTACAAGTTTACATATCGACATCAGTTAAGGCTGAGCTCGATGCACTTATTAATATATGTTGGCATAAATAGCAGAAAAGTCTCACGTCGTCACACACGTCGATCAATATCAGGCTGCCTCGCGTGATGTGGTAACTTCAAAAACAAGCTTGCACCGTGCTTTTCAAAATATAAAATTAAATGTGAAAACTTGGCCACTAGTATTGCAGGCAAAACTGTTAAGAGAGCTTGGCCCTCGGATTCAACTGTAGCGCGTAGGGGATCCAAGTTTTATGTTCTCTCATCCCCGAAACTTAATTTTGACCGCAGAATAATGTTTACCTTAGTAGGAATAATTCGGTTGCTCAAATAAATGTTTCTACAGAAACTGATTCTGATTCTCCTGAAAAACATGTTCTCGTAGTTTCTGATGATAGAACCTAAGAAACGTTTATAGTTTTTTGTGCCTGAATCCCTAAATAGTTCTGTAGGGATCCTCCTGTAGTCCTGTTACTCCGTTTCCCGTTTGGCAAGAACTCTCCGGTTTCTTCAGTTTAGAGAATCCCTACCAAATAAGGTCTAATTCGGATTTCGAAGCACGAAAAGCAGAGGAAAATGAACTAGGGAGAGTGAGACGATACAACTCCCCATTTGCGTTAAGTAATACCGCCCGCAGGCAAACGTTGCTTTAAGAAAAGCGCTAGCTATTATCTTTTTTTTTTCAATCTTTCTTTCGTTCTTTTTTCATCAATCATGTTGTCCGAGAGCGAGAGGCTACACCCTGTCTGCACACGCACCTGATTAGTTCACACCTGATAAAATCGCTATTTCTTTGCTCATGTTCTTCATGCATGGCTTTTCACCGAAAACGACGTGCACGACAGAGATGCATGCTCACCCTGCAGTTGCACTAGCTACTCTACATACAGGAATCCTTGTGCGATAAGCAACGTGACCGAGCTTAACAAAAGCTTAATTACTATACATCATGCAGTGCTATATGTGCTCTGGCTAAGCTAGCTGTAAGAGGATGAGTGGCAGAGAAGACAAGGGGCTTTGCCGAGGAGAAAGCTAAGGGCGAATCCCACTAATTGCAGTTTTTTAATCGAGGGTGGCAAAAGTTATATGTAAACAAATATTTAGCTATAGATTACGGCAAAGCGAGAAAAGGTTTCCGGATAACGTTCGCATTATTCATTGTATTACAGTACTAGCCGCAATGCGAAATGCTAGCTAGTGGCTGGCTTGTTTATTCGATCGGCCGGTCCAAAAAGTTTTTGTAGGCCATTAGGATGATATTCTCTGTTTCCGAGTTTGAAACTATCCTTTTTTTTCCTTTGCGAGGAGAAAATATCATTAACTTGCCGACAGCTAAAATGAAATGATTTGTGTGTTTATTTGTTCGTTTTGTTTTTTTGACCGAAGTCCGGATAGAAAGCTCCTACCTATTTTTTTATATTTTTATTTTGAACCTAATTATTCGCTTCCACAGGGAGTCGAACTTGAGTCTCCTGGGTGCTGCTCAGGTTCTCTGATCACTAGGCTGTAGACCCTTTCACTGTTCGTTCGTTTTGTTTTTCCCGCAAAACTCAAGCCCCAAGTCTTATAGTCATAGTCAAATGAAAACCATGCATCTAGGTTTTAATTTAAATCTGGTATAATAATACGCACTTTTCAGAGGAGGAAGCTAGAAGCCGGACACTGCAGGATTATTATCGGCAGCCTCTAGGCGGCTAATTAAAGATGCACAGGAGCTCTCCGTCCATGTCAGATCAACTTTTTACGGAAAAAAATAGCTGGATTCATTTTGCCGCATGTCAATGTTTAGTTCGAGCTTATACGTGTCGTCCTTGCATTGGCCCGAACCTCTTGCCCCGTTCCATCCATCATCGAAGAGTAAAGTGTACGGCCGGTCCCTAAACTATCGCGGGTGTATCATTCCGGTCCCTAAACTCTCAAATTAACTATTTAGGTCCTTAAACTTGTTCGGCTGTGTCATTTCGGTCCCTAAATTTGCATATCATCCGTTCAAGTTCTCAAACTTGTTCGGTTGTATCACATCGGCCCTCAAACTTGATTTTGAGTCTCATCTGGGCCAACATAGGGTGATCTAAAAATTTTATATCAATAATTCATACTTTTTTCATACAAACTCGAATGAAGACAAATTTTATATCAAAATTATAGTCCTTAATGCGATCTATAACTTTGTAGTTGAAAAGTTTTTATTTAAAGTCGTTTAATATCTCAAAATTTAATTTTAAATTTTAAATTTCAAATGATATAAATATACAACAATATTTTGGCACCTAAACAGTTTATATTCAAAAACTTTTCAACTACAAAGTTGTAGATCGCGTTGAGAGCTACAATTTTGATATAAAGTTTGTCTTCATTCGAGTTTGTATGAAAAAAGTATGAATTATTTTTTGATATAAAGTTTTTAGATCATCATATTTTGATTCAGATGAGATTCAAAACCAAGTTTGAGGACCGATGTGATACAACCGAACAGGTTTGAGAACTTGAACGGATGATTTGCAAGTTTAGGGACCAAAATGACACAGCCGAATAAGTTTGAGTACCTAAACGGTCAATTTGAGAGTTCAGGGACCGAGATGACACACCCGCGATAGTTTAGGGACCGGCCATACACTTTACTCATCATCGAATAATGTTTGCGCGCAGAAATATCTATCTATATTCCGGAGGCAAGAATATGACAGCAGATTAGAGGTTGAAATGCATATCACTTACCGAGGTTTTTTATTTCGTTTTCGGTAAATTTTCGGTCCCTGCCGAAATCAACGAAATTCGCGAAATCTATACTATAAGGATCCAGTACTTTTGAAAACACTTCTCACCCAAATAATTCCAACACACCCCTCACAACCCTCACAGAGGACCCACATGTCATATCCAACGGTGGAAACGACGTGGAAAGTTTTCACAAACGATGTTTTTAGAGAGTTTTTGCCGTTTTAGGCATTACTTTTCTCACCTAAAATTTCTTTACCCACCCCATATACCCACCAATCAAATAATCTAAAATAACCCATAGACTAAGCCAACGTGTGCCGTCGAGAGCTGTCCTCGAAGCCGAGCTCTAGGCGGAGTCCAAATCAGTCTAAATTCCATCCTTTATATCTAACTAACCATTACCGTAACATCAGGGATCTAAATAGATTGTATTGCATGGTTGTTTTGTTGTGGGCAGCAACCAATTACAGATGAATTCTCAAGATGGGATTGCTTTGCCTCTCATTGGCATCTACACGGATTGCCAGACGGTGTGGTTAACGATGTCGAGCATGGAGCCGACGGGGCTGCAGGTATTGGACACGACCGTGCGCGTGCAGGGTTCCGGTTGGTGCTCCGCAACGAGGACCAGGGCGCCATGCTCTCGACGCTGTCACGCTATGCGTCCCCGTGGTGATCTGAGTGTGCGTCGTGGTAGCGGCGGCGGCGTGCGTGCTGCCGGTGCGGTGGACGGCAGCGAGGGAGGCGGTGCTGAACGCTGATCGACCTGGTCCGGCAGAAGGAGGTGCTGAACAAGAGCAACGCCTTCGCCAGCGCCAGCCTTGGCTTCCTCTCCGTGGCCGCCGGTCTCATGGACATGTCGCGGCCCGAGGCGCACACGTTCCCGGCGTCATGGAAAACCTCGACCAGATGGCCGCCTGCACCAACAAACCTCGACATGAGGACATCGACTGCATGGCCATCGTTGGGTTCAGGGACAGGGTGACGAACCCGGTGCCCAAGGCTGACGGTACATACAACCGCGCGGGCAAGGCCGGGCAACCGCTCCCCCGGTGTCATGGTGCAGCCGGAGGGCAGGGGCTTCCTCATGGACGACCACATCGTCAGGTAAGCAATCGACATGATTTTCGTCGGGTGAAGAGCCTGTATTGATGGAGCTTTTATGTTTTTCTTTCTGTCGGCTGCTCCTAGGTTGCTGGGCCTGAGTTGGCCGCTAGGTTTTGGTGGCCTTTCTGTTTTCTCTCTGGGGTTTTGAGTTCCTGTGCTTGTTGCTTTTTGCTTTTCCCTTCTAATAAAAATTACGGCAATTCTCTCGCTGTTCGTTCAAAAAAATTTTGGACCATCAATTTTACAACGTGTTGCAAAACTTCTACTGCAAACCCATGTCTAAATATATAAAATCCGTCTGCTAATAACCCAGGACCCGTCATGGTTTAATATTTTGTCCAAACTTATGACCCACGGACAGATCTAGAACATATAAATATTTTTTATTATATATCGTAAGAGTATAGTAAATATATAGGAAGAGTAAATAACCACAAAGAATTGATAGTATAACATTAATAGAACACCGATATAATTTTTTTCTCAGGATATACATGCCTCACTGTTGCTACGTGCTCGCGGTGTATTAAGTGTCAGCTTGGTTAAGTGTTTTTCATTGCTGCTAGCTGAGCGGCTGCTTGAAGCTAGCTAATGATCAAGTAATAAGTGATTTTGATCGCTCAATACGTACTAGAACTGCAGAGCCTATAACAATAATCTGGGAGCACGGAACTTCATGACGGTGGTCATGCTGCCTAAGGTGAGGTGCCTTCCGGTGACGAAGAACCTCAATAACATGAGGTCATGAGACTGCGTCGCCAACCAGAACGCGATGTTGCTGGCGTACGTCGATGTCTACTCTCCCTAGACCCTACATAAGGACATGCCGTTACAACCCCAGAAATACGACGAGCAATTGCAGATTAATAGCACACAAACAAGTCGCATGATGCGAGCACGTATAGATGGAGGCACCAAATAACTCTTTTATTGTGTCGTATGCGTTATAGGTTTCACGGAGACGATCCAAGGCCATTGTGGGAACAAGTTGCTCTCAATGGAGGTGATGTGCACTAGCTTACTGTTGCAATGCCTGTCGTTGGCGCAATACATGTTCTTCGACTCGGTGCACCCGACGCAGGTCACCTACAAGGCGCTTACCAAATACATCGTCCAGTGTCATATCCTTAAGTTCATCAAGTAAAAATAGTGAAAGGACCGTTAGATTATTTATTTTAGGGAGTGCTGCTAAAACAAGACAACAAGGAAGCAACGACATGATGTGCTGGTCCGCTAAAGGAGAGGAGGATTACTTGCAGCGGTACCAGCTACTTCATACAGAAAAAATTGTTGAATTAAAATAATATAAAATTTATTAATATAATATTTTATCACGTGACGCACGTGCACTCTACTAGTTCATCAAAAATTTCGGTCAAACTTATTTTTAAAAAATCTTATTTTATATTTATTAAGTGTCCTTATGAACTAATAATCACATTCGTGACAATAGCTTAGTGGTATGCCTCCATTTTTGGCCAGAAATGGCCCGAGTTCGAGCCCCCCTAGCTGCATGTTTTTATTTTTCTAGGTGTTGGCCCCACCTGTCATAGAGACAAAAATGCCAAAAAATACCATGCAACAAGGGATCTCGAACCTGGGACCTGTGGTTCACCGGAAAGGAGCTTCCACCACTGGAACATAACTTCCTAAGTGTTCATTGAGGTCTACTACTCTATTTGAGGATATCATATTTCGAAATTTTTAACTGAAATAGCATTTTTCGTTCACAGTCGAAAAAACCGAATTTCGCGAAATTTCGGCGAAAATTCTACGAAATTTTAAACCGTGTCACTTACTACTCCTAACATGCATAAATAATTACAGTACATAAAGTCACGCAAAAGCAAAAAAAAACAAAAAAAACGGCCGGTTGCCGCAAGCCACACACTGTGACACTGCACAGCACACGTGGCGCCTGAAGTATCGGATCGAATCCAAGTCGGAGCGAGGCCGAGCTGGCACCGAATGGCATCCGTCCACGTCACGCGGTGGCCCACCCCAGCCGGATCCTCTGCGCGGTTGGTTCCGGCCGCACCGCGTGCGCGAGCCGGGCGCCCACCCCCCAACGGCACGCGAGCCGTGGCTCGCACGGACCCCGGGGCACGTGTCGCCCGCGGCGTGGGCCCGCGCAGGTGTCTCGCGTAAGCAAAGCGCGCGTGCTCCACTCGAGCGGATGGATGGAAGACGCCCGGTTACGGCCTCCGGACGTAAACGCACGGGTTTATTCTTTGCCCGATCGCCGTTCTTCCTCCTCCTTAGTCCTTTCGAGTCGTCTTTTTTTCCCCTTATTTTTCCCCCTCTTTTTGTCTCTAATTTCATCGGTGTTTCATATTTAAGATGTGGCTACAAGATTGGTGGTTTAGTTTACTACTATAGCTGATATGTGAAGCACTGCACATTGTGATTTGTAGAAGTAAGTAATCATCTTGCCGTGTGCTTCTAGCTAGTTTGGCAGATGCTGATGAAGATGGTAAGCAACAAGAGATTGCTCTGTTTCTTACTACCGATGCATGTCTGGTGATAACGTGGCAGAAGGGGTGAAATGATATTTGTAATTAATGGATGTCACAATGTTCAACGGAAGGAATTAATCTAAATGATGGCCCGTTGACGCAAAGGTTAGGTTAATTAGGTGCAACCTCTGACTTGTTTCATCCGTTCATCGTAACAATATATGGCTACTAGTGGTGGCTACTTTGGCGTTGAAGTTCAAAGGGGCTAACTGAAGCAACGGATGAAAGTTAGAGCGATTTAGATAGAAGGAATTCCTAGATAGAACGATCAACTCGCGCATCTAATATCCGTTTGGGAGCACTATTTAAATGCCAACAGCACGAGAACTCAAGAAGTGATCAGTACCATTTTTCAATTTATCCAAAAAAAACACATTTGCATTCTTTTCGAAAGATTCATAACATTATCAGGTATTATCTTAATGAAAAGAATACAACAGGACTTTCTTATGACTGAAATCCAACCCAAAATCCATACAATTAGGAATCATGTCACACTTACAGAGCTAGTAATAATGTTTTCATGCCATCTCTACAACTGAGTAACCATGTTTGCATGTCGGCTAAAAGCTGGTAATAATGTTAGCTCCCTATACAATACTGTACTGTAGGTACATGTTAGGTGCCCATGAGCCATGCATGATCCGCCATGGGAGAAAGAGGGAAAGAAAGGCAGCCAGACAAAAAGAAGAAAAGCCCTGATTAACCAATCGAGACTAGCTCTCCATCGGATAGGCTGCCGTAGCTCTAAAGCCAAGGGAAGGCATATCGGCTTTTCCTCTCTTTGGCTTCACGCCCACGCGACGCGAGCCAAGCCACCCTCTAGCCGCTCAAACCAACATAACGGCGCCTGGCCGTTCCGTTCCGTCGACGGCCGCCGACTGCTTCCTCCGTTCCGTTTTCCCCACAGCACCGTTTACCGCCGTTTTAAACTTTTAATCCATTTACTGCACGGGTTAATCTTGTGGTGAATGGTTGCCGTACGGTTCTGGCATGCAGTTAACAATTCTTAATGCGGTCAAATTAGTACTGAAGAACTATACTACTACGACGACGAGGGTTAGCGCAGGCGCGATTGTTAATCATCAGGGGGATGTGACGTTTTTGCGTCGTGACACGGTGATTATTTGCGGATAAATATAGAATATTTACCCATGTCAGCTCCAACTAGGCCGACCAGAAGCAGACAGTTTTTAACAGACACCAAGTTGCTTACTGATCAGTGAGTAAGGTCATGTTTGGACTGCTCTGCTCGAATATTTTCAGCTCTGCTCTACCAACTCCATCATAGAGCAGCTCTAATGTGGAGTTTCTGGAGCCAATGTCCTGTTTGGCACCGGTCTAGCTCCGGCTCCTGGAATACGTGGGACCCACATGTAAGGTCTTCTTCAACCTCCTCCTCACCTGTTCAGGCTCGCGACACTGTGGCTCGCGCCGCCGCCTCGTCGCTGGTCGTGCGCCGCACCGCATGGCCTCGCCGCCGGTCGCTCGGCCCCGCGCCGCTTCGCTGCCGCGCGCCACCGCCGCACAGCTGCGCGCTGCTCAGCACCGCCGCCGTGGCCCTGCTCCGCTGCTTGGGCTCGCGCCGCCGCGGCACGACTCCACCGGCCGCTGCTCGCGCCGCTGCTGCGCTGCACCGCCGCTCGGCCCTCGCGCGGCCGTGGCACTTCTCTTCTTCCCAGCCATCGACGAGCCGCGCGGCGCCGCCTCGCCGCCGGCCACCCCGCGCCACCTCACCGTCGGCCGCCTCGCACCCCTCACCGCACGTGCGCCGCTGCCCCGTGCCGCATCACCGCCGGCGGGCCACGCCCCTCCTCGCCGGCGGCCGCCCGCATGTCACTTCTTCGCTCGGGCCTCGCGCCGTCGTGCGCAGCTCCACCGCCTGGGCCTCGCTCCGCCCCGGCCGAGCACCGCCGCCTGTGAGCCGCGCGCCGCGCCGCTGCCGGCCGCCCGCCCGTGCGCCGCCGCAGGATCTAGCGGGCGGGCGTCGGTGGGAGGAAGGACGGGCGCGGTGTGCGTCAGGAGGAGGGGAAAAGAAAGAAAGAACCCTTACATGTATAACCAGTGGCATGGTGGGTAATTATCCCCCAACTCTAGCGTGGAGCACCCCTTCAGAAGCTCGCTAAAAAATGTGGAGTTGGCTCACAACTCCACCTTTTTTCTGGAGTAGAGTTTTTGGAGTCGGATCCGTTTGGCTGGGTAGTTTGGGAGCAGAGTTGAAAAAAGTGGAGCGGAGCAGTCCCAAACAGACCTTTTCTTTTTTAAAAAAAATGCAGATCGATGAGGGCACGCAGACTCCTGGTTGCCACAGGAAGATGCTTAGCATAATCACGTTAACTAGAGTGAGTATTTAGTCCGTCTCTTGACCACATTTCTTAGCACTAATGAATACACATGTGGTTCCAAATTCTTAGACACAGTCACACAGGTACGAGCAGCCAATCCACAGCCACAAGAGATGCTAATTTCGATGCTCAGCACCAGATATATAATTCTTTCTTCTCAAGGCCACTGCTAATTGTTTAATTCTTGTAGCTAGCTGGCCGAGGTCATCTAAATATGCTGCTCTACTGCTCATCAGTCATGGCTACCCTCTTCTAATCTAGTAGTAATTAACAAAAGTGTACGTAACTGCGTGGTGTACTCTCCGATCGAGCAATATATATACTATCTCTGCCAGTCAAATTTGTTAATTGGCAATGGTAATAAGAAATCAGCACTCGATTCCATCGCGATTAAACTAAGCTAATCTTTGGGGCTTTTAAACCTTGAAGTGTCTGTATGTAGGTTGATAAATTAGTCATGTTGCGTACATAATGACGATCTTAGTTGCAAGTGGGGATGTGCTAAGCACTTATACGTACACGTACGAAGCTAGACAGCTAACTAAGAGTATCATCATAGTATATTTTCTTTTAATTAGAAAATGAATCTTGAAGAGGTAGCTAGCCCTTGCCATCATCATGCTTACGTAACAAGAGGCTCACACAGCCCATAAAGCTAGCGGAGGAGTACTAGAGTATCATTTGGGTGTTGGGGAACGTACAATTCCTGTTGCAGTGGCGGCACATGCGTTGCCATCTACTAATCTTGGAGGATCAGCAAGAATATCATGCGTGTGCGTTTTTTAATCTCAACTTGGTTGGCAAATGGCATCTGCACGATACCTAATGAACCAATAACTGGCCAAAGCCATAGCACGTAAGGAAAGAGGATGGGATGAGCGCCCCTCACGCTCACCCCGGCGCCGCTGGCGCCGCCGGAGCCCTCGCTCCGGTCGGCCAGCTCGGAGCCCCTGCGCCTTCCACCGCCTATCCTTGCCTCGCCTCCTCGGCCCCTCCCCTCCTCCCTCTCCCATCAGCCCTCCTCCCGGTGTTCACCCCCATAGCAGCGACTGTCCCGTTCGCCTGCAACCCCAAGGCGCGACGCTCCTCCAGGAGCCCGGGGAAGAACGACGGCACCGTCTTCCGCCCCTCCCCGACTGGAGCTCCGCACCGACGCCCGCCGCGCGATGGGCCGTCACCTCCCCTCACCGCGGGACGTAGGCCTACGTCCCCGCGGCCGCTGCACACCACCGTCGCCCCAGGTGTGTCTTTCTCTGCCAAGGTTCTCGCCGACTTCCATGCTCTCTCCACCGCGCCTTCCCCGCGCGACCTTCCGGGCCACCTTGGTTCCCTCTGGATTGTTGCTTCCATGGACAACAGCAACAACGTTCCTCCTCACATGGTCCAAAATGCCTTAAACTTTCATTTCGCTTCTCCCCCTTCTCGCTTCCGGGTCTCCTTGCTCGAACCGGGCCTCTTCGTTTCGGCTGCTGTCTCTGCCAACGTCGCTGCGTTCATGGTGGTACACGGGGTCTGCTCTGTCTGCAAGGTCTCCCTCCGCCTCTTCTCCACTCTGGATGCGGCCGTCGCGGTGGCCCGGCGGGTCTCCGGCGTTACTGGCGTGGGTGAGGCGGGCTCCGGCGAGCCTGTCGCGGGGAAGGCGGGCTCCGAAACCCCTTTCAAAATTCAAACTTCCGCCGCCCACAACCTGCAAAGTCGGCATGGGCCGGCCGTCAAAGCCCAGCAGCATTCCCGGCCTGGCTCCGAGATCTCGGCCTCTCCCCGCCCTACGGCCGCCCCCTCCACTACCCATTACAGTGAATGCCGCTTCAGCTACCTCGCCGCTGACCCCGTCCCACCGGCCAAAGCTTCTGACCTCCATGAATGTCTGGAACAGACCTTTGCAACCTGCTCCCCCTTCCTGACTAAATGCGCTGAACAGAGCGTTCAGTCAGCTCCTTCATGGCCTAGCACTACCGGGTCACTTCCTAGCTCGGCGGACTCTACAGCCGCGCCATCCGGGCAGACTTTGAAAATGGCCGCTGCCCTGCCTCTCCCGTCTCATCCTTGTGTGGCGCGACCTCACCCCGCTGCCCCTCCTGCCTCCTTCGACTCTGGCTATAAAACCGACGCCCCGCACGGCTCTCCGTCGCACCCGCTCCTTGCCTCCTCTTGTTGCTCTTTGCTCGAGTTGCCTCTCCTCTGATCACATTAACGCGGCTTGCCGCGAACCACCCCACTGCCGAGAGTGCCTTCGCCTTGGGCACCGCAGCCGCTTCTGCTCCATGGCCAGTTCGTCGAGGTTTCTCTGGGACCGGATGACTCGGCGCGCCCGGAGCCCTACTAGGGATGGTACGCCGGCTCCTCACCGCGTCGCCGCCCCCTCGGCCTGGGAGTTCGGCAACGACCTCTCCTGGAGGTCCCCTACGCTGGATCAGCGCAAGAGCGGTGGCTGGTCACCCAGCGACAGCATGGTCCAGCGGGAGCGCTCCCACTCCCCGATCCGCCGCGACCACAGCCGCAGTCGTTCGCCGGTGATCCGCTTCACCAACTCCACCGCCAGGGCCGGCTTCCACCTTCACCGCCCCGGCCACTAGCGGGTCGCCACTCCGTATCTGCCTCGCCTCCCCATGGCCCTCCTCCCTAACGAGGAGCTCGCTCCTGACTTCCTGGAGGTCCATGCACCCCGGTTGACCTCGAGCCGAGCCGGCGCCTGGCGTACGCCTTCCTGGAGCCTGCTCGTGTGGACCCTGGTCTCTTCATCCGCAGGGCCCTCGAGCGTCGTGGGGGTGACCCCCCGGTTAGCCTGGCGGCGTCCTCCCATGGTGCCATGATGGTGGTCTTCCAGCACCCCTACTACCGCGAGCTCACTCTTCGTCGGGGTCCGCTGACCCTCGACAGAGTCACCTTGCACCTTGTGGGTCATGAGGAGGCTGACTTCCGCTACACCTGCCACTATCGTCGTCTCGTGGAGGTGGCTGCCACCAACTTCCCCCCGAAGCACTGGTATGAGTCCAACATCCGCTCCATCTTTGAGAAGGTTGGAGGTGTCTGCTGCATCGACCCCACTTGCCTCGTCGGCGCTGAGCGGGAAAACCCTACCGAGGTGGCTGACTTCTCCGCTGTTCGTGTCCTTCTGCTGGTGGACCATGTCCGGAAGGTCCCCCCTCACCTCTTGGTGCGGAACCAGGACGGGGGACTGGCCGGCGTTGCCAAGATCCGGGTGGTGGGCGATTGGGCACACCCTGCTGGGGCGCCCATCCCCCGCACACACGACTTCTCCCGTGACTCCGACCGCGAGCCTCCTCACGATGGCTTCGGCAGCCCCGACCAGTACGGCTCTCCGGCTTACCGCGACTTCGCGGCCTTCGGGCACCGCTTCACCCCTCCCTCCAGTGCCCCTCTTCCTTTCATGGCGGCGCTACGAGGGCTCTTGGTACGCTGCTCTACCCTTCCGTACCGCTCTGGTCCTTTGCTTCGGGTGCCTTGGAGGACCTCTCCAGGTCTCTCTCCCTTCTTGGTCTTCATGCTCTTCCTGCAGGAGGCTCCACTACTACTGGCACTCGGAGGGTGAAAGCATCTAGGCCCTTAAATTATGTTTTGGTAATTAATGACAATTATAATGGACTAACAATTTCATTGAGATATAAGAATAGGTTAGTTCATGGGATTGGGTGAGCCCTTGCGGTATGTTATGATCATGGTGTACATGAGAAGGATTGAAAATAGCTCAAGGCAAAGGTATAAGATAGGGTGTTTTATTTTACCGGTCAAGCGATGTTTAGTGGATGAATCTTTGACCGGATTATAAGCTAGATAGCCGTACTATCAAGAGGGATCAATGTCTTTGGCTTGATGAGTCCATAGTGCCACTTTGCTCAAACAATTGCTTGCTTGCATGAGGGTTTTTCATAGTTGTGAAAGTGGGTAAAACAAGTAGTGAAAAACTAACTTGTGGAGTGCTGACTGCGTCCTGGCGGACTGTCCGCCTGGCCAGTCGGCGGACTGTCTGGGGGTCCCGGACAGTCCGTGGCCAGGGTGGCGGACTGTCCGCAGGCTTTTCCCGCGCACTGTTTCTGACTAAGTATAAATCTTGCTCGGCTGAACAATGAGAGGCGGACAGTCCGTCTAATACTGGCGGACAGTCCGCAGTTAAGTTTTTGTGAGGCGGACTGTTTTGGCGGACAGTTCACACAGAGACGTTTCCGAGCGATCTAGAGCACTTTTTTGAGGCGGACTGTCCGCAGGCAAAATTGGTCGTGGAAATTTTGCCTTGGCGGACTGTCCGCCATGGGTTGGCGGACTGTCCGCCTATCCCTAACGGCTCTCTCTGACACACTCTGACACACGTTCTAGCCGTAGGATTTGAAGGGCGGACTGTTCGCCAGGTGTGAGGCGGACTGTCCGCCAGTGCCCTGTTTTGAACGTAACGGCTAGATTTCGAGGGGGTGAGTATATATACTATATACTCACCCCCGGGGTTGGGAAGGTTCTCTTGGCCCATTTGAAAGCTTCCTTGACATATTTGAGCATTCCCCACACTCTCTCTCACTCACTTGGCTTAGTGGTTGCATCTTTGTGAGATTGAGAGCATCCTAGTGCTTTGCATCAAGAGTTTGAGCTTTGTGGCACTAGGGAGTCTTCAAGCAAGGTCATTGATTTGTTACTCTTGGAGGTTGCCGCCTCCTAGACGGCTTGGAGCTCGTGGTTCCTTGAGCACTTCAAGAAGATTGTGGAGTGGCCTTGGAAATTTGGTGTGAGAGGTCTTGTGCTCACCTCACCGGAGTGGTGAAGGGAAACTCTAGTGAAAAGAGATTTGGAGCGGTTCTTTGGTTCTAGCCGGCTCATACATCAAGTGGAGACTTGATAGAGGAGCGATTGAACATTGAATCCATCTCAACGTGGATTAGGGGTGACCGGCAAGTCATCGATACCACGGGATAAGTTCTTGTGTCTCATTGTGCTTGTAGCTTGCTTATTTAGTTTGTTTACTTACCTTGAGCAAGTTTATTTCATAGAGCTTGAACTATATTTTGTCATCCTAGGTTGCAAAACAATCAACATAGGCATAGAAATAGCTAGAGATTTAATCCTTATTGTGATTCTAATTAAATTTCCCTAGTGTTGTGCTCGAAGTTTTGAAACCACCTATTCACCCCCTCTAGTCGGTAATCCTCATGACATTTTCAAGCAATCTCAAAGGGAAGCTCATGGTCAATCAACTTGTGAAGAAAAGAAAAATATTGCACTCAAGGCCAAAGCAATTTTAGAAGAAGAAGATCATGAAGGCTGAAAGTGCATCTAGGCACTTAAGTGTTTTGGTGATTTGTATGACAACATGATTTGTAATCTAACTTGTTTGCTTAAGTATATGAGCAGGGATTTGTTCTTATGGATATTCATGTAATGTAATTGTTAATAAGAATATGCGCTCTATTGGTTTAATATTGTGAAAGCAAACAAGTGGATGTGATCCCATGTGATCAAGGTGTACATGACAAGTAAATGAAAATGACAAATGAGACAAGAGGTTATGCATATGGATAGGTCTCATTTAGAAGAAGCTTGTCAAATAATATTGGGACAATTAAATTGAAGATATTGGATATATCTCGGATAGTTGAAGACATGTATTTCAATATGGATTTCATGTGGATGCAAAGCAAAGCCAAACTTAAAGTGGCAAGATAGGATGGAAGGGATCAAACTAGATGGCTAGTGACGAGGTACTAAGCGAAGTGAAGGACAAGAGTCGTCTTGTGGCCGAGGAACTTTGCTAGGGTGAAGAAACTAGTATTGTGGATTGATCCCTAGGCATTAATCAAGTCATAACGAGTGAAGCAATGCAATGCGTTCAATCATTGTTGAAACATATGAAGAAGTGACTTATGAATTGGTATGGATTAGTGATCATACACTTGGAAATTCTAAGTCACTAGCTCAAGCTGGATTTACTTAGCAAGTAAAGGATGTTGAAGCCCTCAAGTTGATATTGGACAATTATGGCATCGATGAAGACATAGAAACTCAAGTGGAGAGTTTATTTGTTATTCGCAATCTTGAGTATAGGAATGCCGTACTATCAAGAGGGGTGCAACATTTAGTTGTTTGACTACACACCAAAAAGTGCTCATAGGTCAACCCATGTGAGATAGCCTTTGAGAGGAGTGTTTTGTGGCTTAGTGTGCTGGCTGGTCCAAAACCGGTCTGACCGGTTCTGGAAACCGGTGTGACCGGTTTGGGAGCTCAGGAGTGTAACGGCTAGTTTCGTTTGAAAACCGGTCTGACCGGTTTGGGAAACCGGTCTGACCGGTTTTCCACGGGCATAACGGCTAGTTTTTGTGTGTGGGGTATTTGTACCCCCTAGCCCTCACCTTTGAGGGCTGCTGGTTCATTTGGGTCTCTTGGGCGACCAGAAGCATTTCAAGCATCAGCAAGCTCTCCCCAAGCCTCTCTTTGTGAGAGTTGGATGAATTTGTTCATATCTTTGGATTGGGTTGAGAGGGATTGGTTGTGTGAGCAATAGAGAGCTAGCTAACTTAGTGAGGAGTGAATCCATAGCTTGAGCACTCGCGGTTGAGGTCTAGCATCTATTTGAAGCATTTGTTACTCTTGGAGGTGAAGCCTCCTAGACGGCTAGGCGTCGCCGGTGATCCACCAAGGTTGTGGTGTGCCACGGATTGTTTGTGCAGGTGTGGTCTTGCCTCCTTCAGGGAAAAGATCAAGTTAGTGGAACCGAGGAGATAGCTCGACCTTTGGGTCACTAGGGGCTTCCTCAACGGAGACGTAGGATTCACTGTGCTTTTGTGGCAGCTTTAGTAGCAAGCAGTGAATCTGAACTTCGGGAAAACAACTCCAAGCGTCTCTTTTTGGTTTGCCTCACTTTGTTCAATTCTAGCACATATATTTGCTTCCGCTTCGATCTACTTGGTTGTGCTTTACTTGTGTGCAGGAGCTTGGTGAACCTGCTAGAAAACATCTACAGAAGCACTCCACCAAGTTTCATTTGTGCTAGAGCTCGAAAGGGGGTTAACTTGCATTATTTGGTTTCTCAGTTAGAAACCGGTCTGACCGGTTTTGGTCCGGAGTTTTCGGAGGTTTTTGCGGAGTATCCGGACCTGGTCCGGAGTTTCCGGACAAATCTCTGGAGTTTTCGGAGTTTGAGTTAACAATTTGTTTTAAGTGCTGAAATTTGCAGAATTACCTATTCACCCCCCTCTAGGTGACATCACGGTCCTTTCAATTGGTATCAGAGCCTAGCCTCACATCCAAGCTTAACCGCCGTGAGGAAAGATGTCGACTACATGTGAGGTACCCATCGAGCCACTAGTTAGTGACGGCTCAAACTATGCTACTTGGTCTACTCATGTACTTAATATTGTTAGGACCATGGGTCCTCTTATTGAGCAGGTTGTGGTTGGAGGCCTCCACCCTCCGAGTGTCGATTGGGACGACTTGTCCAATCTAACTCAAGAGGAGATGGATTGCCTACAACTCAACGCTCATGTCGCTAACTTCTTGTTTAGTGTTTTGAGCAAGAAAGTGAAGGATCTCATCCTAGAAGGTGAGATGACTCAAGTTGATGCTCATCTTATTTGGGTTCAACTTGAAAAATTGTTCTCAAGCACACAAAGCGTCGAGCAAGAGCAATCAAGAGCCAAGTCACATGAGGAGTGCTCAACATCATCAACTACATGAACTAAGCCTCATGTGACTCTTACCAAGGAGCAAGAGGGTCAAATCGATGCTACTGCAGCCTCTCTGTCAGAACCGGTCCAACCGGTTTCTAAAACCGATCTGACCGGTTTGGGCAGAGGAGCTGCACAAGGTCGGAGAAGGAGCTGTCGACGCCGCACAAGCAAGACCTTCAACTCAGAAGCTTTGATTACTTCTAGTGATGAAGTGTCAAAGTGTTTTATGGCCAAAGACAACAAGAAGACCAAGAGGGACGAAAATGCAAGAATTGGGACTATCCAAGCTCTCACCGAGGAGCTTGAGAGAGTCAAGTCCATGAATGCCTCCTTGGTCTCATCCGTGGAAGAAGAAAACCAAGTGCTCAAGCAAAAACTTGGTTTGCTAGCTAGTGAGCATGAGATGCTACAAGCAAAACATGAGGAACTTTCGTGTTCCCATGAGGAGCTTGTGGAGTCGCATGCTTTGCTAGAAATAGCTCATGAGGTTATGGTAATATCGGTAAAATCCTTTGAACCTCAAACTCACACATGCACATGCTCACAAGCTGAAATTATATTATCTTGCGATAACCCTTGTTGCTCCGAAGCAACCAAATCTTGTGTTGAGCATGTGATCGTAGAATCTTGTGACGACCTCATTGCTAAAGAAAATGAAGATCTCATGCAAGAGGTTGAAAGGCTAAAGAAGGACTTGATCAAGTTGAAGGGCAAAGGTCAAGTGCAACCTTCTCAAGATAACCGTGATCACATGGTGAAGAAGCTTGAGAAGGGACAAATCGCTACTCGCCCAAGTCCTCAAAAAGATCAAGCTCACAAGCACAAGATTCCAGCTGGTGAGAAGAAGAGCCTTGATCATATCAAATGTTTCAAGTGCTCAACAATGGGACACTACGCATTCATGTGTCCTAGAAAGCTTAAGAAGACCAAGAAGAAGTCCCCTTCAAAAAAAGAGAAGCAAAAAGCGAAGAGGACATGCTTCAGATGCAAGGAAAAGGGCCACTTGATTGCCGAGTGCCCGATTCCACAAGAAGCTGTCTGCTCAGCCAAAACCGGTCTGACCGGTTTGGCAAACCGATCTGACCGGTTTCAGGCAGCAGCAGCCCAACAACCTTTGAAGAGGGTGTCTCAAGTCGTGACATCAAGCAAAAGGCCAAGATTTGATGATGGCCACAAGAAGAAAGTCTGACGAGGTTCAAGAGGGGTCCGAAGCCTTTTTTGCTACACGTGCCGGACGAAGGGACATTTGGGTAAGGAGTGTCCAAATGGTAATGTTCCCAAATCCAACCTCGTTCATTATGACTTTGTTAAGCTTAGGAAGGACAAAGTGAGCACCTATGCTACTAGAGTGATTGACACACCTCAAACTAGCATAAGGGTCATTTGGGTTCCTAAGCATCTTGTGACTAACCTTGTTGGACCCAACATGAGTTGGGTACCAAAGCATGCTTGATAAGATAGTAGGGACAAAGAGATGCATTGGAAGCTTGGCTTGAAAGCAATCACTTGTGATCAAATGACTAGCCAAGAAAGATGCTTCCGCTCTACAACCTACACCCAATGTCATCTCGGTAATATTGCGCTTAATTTGATTAAGTTTCAGTCACTCATACCTTTGGTAGGATCAAGTGTTTCAAACTCATGTGATATTTGATAGTGACTAAAACTACATTCATGAATATGTTTAATATATGCCATATGGTGCTTTTGATGGCTCTCTTGCAGAGCAAAGTCTTGTCATTTGCAGAAAAATCAAATACTCTGAATATTGGAAGTCAACATGACAAGATACACGCATACACACTCAAGTGGCACAAGTCTGGCGAAACTGGTCTGACCGGTTTCCCAAATCGGTCTGACCGGTTTGACCCAGAAAGGTGCTACTCGAGTAAATAAGTGGGAAATGAAGACGCAAATGAAATATTTCTTGAAGTTCTCACTTTGGCATATATTTATCAACTTATACCTATGTGGTAGTAAGTTTTCTTGGCACATTTCAATATGAGCAATTTATTATGTGCCTTGACCAAATGTTGAATTAATCCTCTCATGGCCTTAACAAGATAAAGTGCACGTTACATGCAGTCCATACATGATGCACCTATTTAGGGGGAGATTACTTCAATATTTGTGTCTTTGAGACTAACATTTCTTTTAGTGAATTTGTAGTCTCAATGGTGAGAGAGTGATTCTCTCATTTGGAGTTGTCAATTCCATTTGCGATCCAAAGTGGTAAAATTGTGTCATCTCATATCTTGGATCTTGCTCTTAATATATGTTTTGACAACTCACCATAATATAGTCTAAATTCCTTTATTTGATCTTGATTGATTCAAAACTAGTGCATATTAGCCTCTCCTACACAATACATCATATATGCACTAGAGAAAAGGAATTTGGTCTACACTGTGAGGTTTCATATTTAATGACCTATTTGCCCTCCCCATTTAAAGGTCATTGATATGAAACTAGTCGTTGTGCAAATTAATGTATTCTTTCTTTTTGTCAAATGGCTCATCTCATAGGAGAATACACATGGCTTAAAGTGATTATATTGCACAACAAATGTGGCTAGAGGCAAAGGTATGTTTCCTCTTTGACTTGTTTTATACCTTGTGCATCTAGGCTCTATATCATGCTAGTGTGTGCATTTGCATGCAACTATATTGAGTGTTTCTCTTGTGTACCAATTAGATATTTGGTTGACATCTTCTCAATAATGACCTGCTATCAAGTGGTGTTTAAATGATGAAAGATGTGAGCCAAATATACTAACATGGTCCTTAACTCAATATAAGTGCATGTGTTTGTGTGACATATGATAGTTTTTGAAAAATCCAACTAGCATGATAGGTTGTGTGCCGACTTGAAAAATATTTGAGTTTTGATCTTTTGACCGTTGTCAATCTATTTGTGACTATAGTTAACCTTGCTTGATTGATGGCTAGTCACAAATAGTGAGATATTCTCAAGTCCATAAATCCTTATCTATCCATCCATCTCCTTCCCATCTTTCTTGGAAGAAGCAAGAAAGAGTGGAGTTCTTGGAAATCTTATCTTCTATGAGGAAAATTATGAGATTTTTGGAGACCACTTCCATCATATATCATCTCAGATCAAGTAAACAACTTTTGGAGCTCATATCCACACAGAATTGGACAAGTGTCAACTGCCTGGGAGAAACCGGTCTGACCGGTTTCCCAAACTGGTTTGACCGGTTTCCCAAACTGGTCTGACCGGTTTGGCCCAGGAAGTTACCCACGTGGATATTTTACCCCTCTCGATCTTCTCTCTCCTCATTCATACCCTTTCACCACGAAAACTCCTCTCCCCTCAGTTTTTCACCGTGAGAGCACCTCCCGATGGCGTTTTCTTGAATCAACCAAGGAAAAGTTGATTTCTTGGTGGGATTGGAGTGCCTCAAGGTTGCTTGGTTGGATCCCCAATCTGTTTTGGAGTCAAATCATCATCCTCTCACGTTCTCAAGGCTCTCAAGGTATTCAAATGTTTCCATCGCCCGATCTACTCACTCGATGAATATCTTTCAAATCCCTTTGGTAGAACATCTTCTGGCATGTCTAGGAACCTATCCCTAAGAGATCAATGGATTTGGTGGGCTACATTTTGCGACCCAAGGATTTGCACCTTCACTGCCAAAAGCGGTCTGACCGATTTGGAAAACCGGTCTGACCGGTTTGGGCAGTGAAGGCCCAAGTGCTTCATTTGCACCGTGTTTGGCCTCCATAAAGTGTAGGGATAATTTATCTTGCAATATCATGCCCATATCATGTTCATGCTCTGTCCAGAGTGGTTCTCAGCTCGATTTGGCTCAGCTCGAGCGAAACCGGTCTGACCGGTTTCTGAAACCGGTCTGACCGGTTTGTCTCTGAGCTGACCCAAATTGTTTTGGGAGCTCTCAATTGATTCATCTCTTGATCAATACTTTTTCCTGGGTACTTATGTTGTATGTTCCATATCTTGTGAACCCAAGAAGGGCAGTAGAAGATGCCGAGGGGAACCCATGCTGAGAGGATCAAAAAGAGTCGCCAAGACCCATCCATTGGCAGCAGCTCGCAGGCAGCAAGAGGAAGATCTTTGAGGCCTCGACGGCCCAAGAGAGCAGCTGAGCAGCAGATTGAGGATGTGGATGTAGTGGATAACACCACTAGTGATGATGATGATATTGAGGATGAGAATTATAGGGTTGAGTTCCGACATAGGAGTGGGGCAGCAGGTGATGATGATGACGACGACGATGACATGGCAGCAGGTCAGGGAGAGGAAGAAGAAGAAGAAGAGGAAGAAGGGGGCAATGGTGATGATGATGGAGAGCCACCATTTCCTAGAGTTAGAGAGCCAACCGCCCCTGCCACATGGAGGGTGGTAAACTATAGAGCTCTAGGAATGACAGATACGGCTAGGGATCAGAGGAGAATAAGCCCTATTGGTGCTCCGAGGACAGCCACCGACTATAGGTTTCACACAACTTTTCAGCAGGATTACTATCAGTCGGCTGTGATTAAAGGGAGGATTATTTGTGAGCAGCAGTGGATAGACTGGGAGTATATGGAGAAAGCTGAAAATGTGATCTTTGATCAAATCATTGAAACATGCAAAGCAAGAAAGATTTACTCCATTATGGGCTACCAGTGGGATTGGAACACAGAAGTAATAGCTCAATTCTATGTCACGGTCTACTTTGAGGGGGATGAGCTAGAGACCCAGAGGATGCATTGGATGACAGAGGGTACATCATATAGCATTTCTTATCTAGATTTTGCAGAGTTACTTGGCTTCAGGCAGGCTGACAGGAGTCGCCATAGGCTGCACCTAGATGGAGTATTCCCAGCGGTGGACATGAAGTTCATGTACCCCAGCACAGAGACAGGAAATTTTGGGAAAGTCGCCGGCCTTTACACGTATTATTCGGTGTTCAACCGGCTACTTAGAGCGACACTTGCTCCTAGGGGTGGCAACACATCTGATATATCCTTGTTTGCCAAGAACTTGCTTGCTAGGATGAGACTAGAGGAGATCAAGCGTATTTCTGAAAATCCTCAAAAGCTTTGTGGTTATGCACCTTATCTCATGAGGGTTATAGAGAAGGTCACGAACATTACTTTTCAATGTGATGTATCTCATGGGAGACTTCGTGTACCCATTCCTATGAAGATCAGGCTTCCATCTCCACGAGCAGACCCACCAGAAGACACAGAAGCAGCAGAGCAGCAGCAGCACGAGGAGCAGCCGCAGCAGTTTGACACTTCTCAGCAGCAGCCTAACCAAACCGGTCTGACCGGTTTGGCAAACCGGTTTGACCGGTTTGGGCCTGGCAGCTCTTCACATGGTGAGCAGCGGACATCTCCCATTAGAAGATTCATATCTATGTTCACAGGCATTTGCAAGGGTCAGAGGGATGTCTAGGTGGACCTTAGGCAGCAAAGAATTGATAGCAAGAAAACTCGGGATGAGTTCAAGAAGTTGTGTGCCGTGTTGAGTCCGGATAACCCTCCATCTCCTATCTCTCCACCTCTTGAGTTGCCAGAGATACCCCCGCTTTGAGACATTATGACAGATCATATGAATGCGGGTTACTTTGAGGAGTTTGGAGATATTTTTGGATATGGACCTGTTGCATCGAGCTCACAGCCTCCACCACCAGTTCCACCTCAGTCAGTTGGTGCTCCAGGGACATACACATACATACCCACTTCAGAGGGTGACACTTTTGGGACATCATTTGTATACCCACCGCCTGGAGGTTCGTCTTTCACAGCTGCCACATATCCGTCCTCGTCATATGCATATGGTGGCACATCATCTTCCATGGCAGGAGTTCAGTTTTCTAGTGCACCATCTCCATCTCCCGGAGACTTCGCTTCACAGGCAGCGACGTCTATTTTTGGACCTACTTCTGCTCCTAGTCATGGTATGTTTAGCTCATCTATATCCTCTTCCATGACTAGCACATCTGATTCACTCTATCACACATATACATTCAATTGAGTGAAGGTTTTCATTGGACTTCAACTTCTTCATCAGATGATCATAGCCCGACTTTCTAGTAGCGGCGAAGAGCAGATGGACAATGGGAGCAGGACTACAAGCTTCTCCAGGCCCTTTATGGATGATTGATGCCAAAGGGGGAGAAGAATGGATTAAAGCGTGAAGATCTAGTGATTCTTGTAGTCTATCAGACAAAAGCGGTCTGACCGGTTTTGTAAACCGGTCTGACCGTTTTCTGCTGAACATGGATGTAATAAATTCAATCTTATCTATTTGTGGATTTGAGGACTTGTATTGTGTGCTACTGAGTGTGTTGAACATGTTTATGTATTCTAAGTGACAATTTGCTCGTGTGATATGCATGTATTGGTTGATGCACTGTTGTGTACATGTGCTGACTGACAAAACCGGTCTGACCGGTTTTGGAAACCGGTCTGACCGGTTTTGGAAACCGGTCTGACCGGTTTTGGAAACCGGTCTGACCGGTTTTGGAAACCGGTCTGACCGGTTTCTGCTTGACAGCACATGTACATCTTTTTCTCTTTTTTGAGTGAGATACATGTCATATGCATCACATGTTATTTTATTTTGTCACACACACTTGTTGCACATGTTGGATGCTGAGATATAAGGGGAGCTCTCATTTTCTTCTTTTTATGTGCATTTGGCATGTGATGCCAAATTTTTGATATTCCACTCAAAGCACATATTAAGGGGGAGCTCACAATATATCTCAGAAGGTTATGCTTTAAAATTCATATCTATTTGTAAGCTTTAATCATGTTGTCATTAATCACCAAAAAGGGGAAATTGAAAGTGCATCTAGGCACTTAAGTGTTTTAGTGATTTGTATGACAACATGATTTGTAATCTAACTTGTTTGCTTAAGTATATGAGCAGGGATTTGTTCTTATGGATATTCATGTAATGTAATTGTTAATAAGAATATGCGCTCTATTGGTTTAATATTGTGAAAGCAAACAAGTGGATGTGATCCCATGTGATCAAGGTGTACATGACAAGTAAATGAAAATGACAAATGAGACAAGAGGTTATGCATATGGATAGGTCTCATTTAGAAGAAGCTTGTCAAATAATATTGGGACAATTAAATTGAAGATATTGGATATATCTCGGATAGTTGAAGACATGTATTTCAATATGGATTTCATGTGGATGCAAAGCAAAGCCAAACTTAAAGTGGCAAGATAGGATGGAAGGGATCAAACTAGATGGCTAGTGACGAGGTACTAAGCGAAGTGAAGGACAAGAGTCGTCTTGTGGCCGAGGAACTTTGCTAGGGTGAAGAAACTAGTATTGTGGATTGATCCCTAGGCATTAATCAAGTCATAACGAGTGAAGCAATGCAATGCGTTCAATCATTGTTGAAACATATGAAGAAGTGACTTATGAATTGGTATGGATTAGTGATCATACACTTGGAAATTCTAAGTCACTAGCTCAAGCTGGATTTACTTAGCAAGTAAAGGATGTTGAAGCCCTCAAGTTGATATTGGACAATTATGGCATCAATGAAGACATAGAAGCTCAAGTGGAGAGTTTATTTATTATTCACAATCTTGAGTATATGAATGTCGTACTATCAAGAGGGGTGCAACATTTAGTTGTTTGACTACACACCAAAAAGTGCCCATAGGTCAACCCATGTGAGATAGCCTTTGAGAGGAGTGTTTTGTGGCTTAGTGTGCTGGCTGGTCCAAAACCGGTCTAGGAAGATGATTCGGATGAGGAGATGGCTCTCATTGTTAGAGGGCTTAAAAGAATTCTTGAGAAGAAGAAATTTGGGAAGAAAAATCAATTCTCAAAGAAGAATCCATTTGAAGACAAAGATTGCTTCTCTTGTGGTGAAAAGGGACATATATCAATCAATTGTCCAAACAAGAAAGAAGACAAGTTTGGCAAGAACAAGAACAAGAAAATAATATTGGGACAATTAAATTGAAGATATTGGATATATCTCGGATAGTTGAAGACATGTATTTCAATATGGATTTCATGTGGATGCAAAGCAAAGCCAAACTTAAAGTGGCAAGATAGGATGGAAGGGATCAAACTAGATGGCTAGTGACGAGGTACTAAGCGAAGTGAAGGACAAGAGTCGTCTTGTGGCCGAGGAACTTTGCTAGGGTGAAGAAACTAGTATTGTGGATTGATCCCTAGGCATTAATCAAGTCATAACGAGTGAAGCAATGCAATGCGTTCAATCATTGTTGAAACATATGAAGAAGTGACTTATGAATTGGTATGGATTAGTGATCATACACTTGGAAATTCTAAGTCACTAGCTCAAGCTGGATTTACTTAGCAAGTAAAGGATGTTGAAGCCCTCAAGTTGATATTGGACAATTATGGCATCAATGAAGACATAGAAGCTCAAGTGGAGAGTTTATTTATTATTCACAATCTTGAGTATATGAATGTCGTACTATCAAGAGGGGTGCAACATTTAGTTGTTTGACTACACACCAAAAAGTGCCCATAGGTCAACCCATGTGAGATAGCCTTTGAGAGGAGTGTTTTGTGGCTTAGTGTGCTGGCTGGTCCAAAACCGGTCTAGGAAGATGATTCGGATGAGGAGATGGCTCTCATTGTTAGAGGGCTTAAAAGAATTCTTGAGAAGAAGAAATTTGGGAAGAAAAATCAATTCTCAAAGAAGAATCCATTTGAAGACAAAGATTGCTTCTCTTGTGGTGAAAAGGGACATATATCAATCAATTGTCCAAACAAGAAAGAAGACAAGTTTGGCAAGAACAAGAACAAGAAAAATGATCACAAGAGGAAGAATTATTACAAGAAGGAGAAAAATGGGCAAGCTTACTTTGTTGAGTGGGATTCCGATGCAAGCGATGATGATGAAGATGATGACAACAAGCCTTCAAAAAGTCTTGCCGGGATTGCCATCAAAGAAGCTCCATCACTCTTCTCCAAGCCCCATTGCCTCATGGCAAAAAGTACTTCAAAGGTAACAATGGATGGAGATGATAGTGATAGTGATTGTGATGATGATGATGGTGATAGTGTTATGTCATATGAATATCTTGCTAATCTAGTTATAAAATCCGATGACAAATTGCGCAAGGAAAAGGAAAAGTTGAAGGATTTGGAATTGAAAAACATTTCAATTCAAAAATCCTATGAGGAGCTAAAGATCTCCCATGCCAACCTAAAGGATTCCCATAATACTCTCAACACCTCATTGGGAATTCTAAAGGGAAAGCATGAGGAACTTAAGGAAGCTCACAACTCACTTCTTGCGCAAGAGGCCAAAGAAATGTAATGTTTGTCTTGTCTTGTTAACAATGATAAATGTAATGCTTGCTTGTCTTATTCGACTAACATTTCTTGTAGCACAAGTACAAGCTCTTGCACTAGTGAGAAAGATTCAAGTGATGCATCTCGTTTATTATTGGAAAATGAATCTTTGAAGAAAGAAGTGGAGTGTTTGTCCAAGGATCTTTCCAAATGGTTTGGAAGTCAAGTCAAGTTTAATCATTGTTGGACAAGTCAAAAATTCACATTGAACAAGAATGGTCTTGGTTATTTGCCTAAGCAAGGAAAGTCGGCTTTCATTCGCAAAAAGACCACTTATGTGCCATCAAGTGTGACATTGCAAGAAGAAGCTAAATTCAAGAAATGTCACATTTGCAAGACAAAGGTAGATGTGAATCACAAGTGCAAGAGCAAGAAGACCGTATCCTTTGATCCATCTTACATTCTTAAGAAAGATTCAAAGGGTGTTGTGTGTGCCAAGTTTGTTGGTCGTTCTATGGATAGCACTAGGCTAAAATCTATTTGGATGCCTAAAGCTATGATCACTAACATTGAAGGACCCAAGAGTTGGGTACCTAAGAGGAAGTGATTCTCTTGTGTAGGTAAATTATAAAGCCAGAGGAAGACATTGGGTGATTGATAGCGGTTGCACAAATCACATGACCGGTGAAAAGAAAATATTCTCATGTCTTGATGAAGATATCTCCGACTTTGATAATATTACCTTTGGTGATGATAGCAAAGGAGGTGTACAAGGCATTGGTGACATTTCTATCTCTCAAGATTATAAACTCTCCAATATTTTGCTAGTTGATTCCCTAAATTTCAATCTACTATCTATTGCTCAACTTTGTGATAATGGATATAGATGTTCTTTTACTAGCAATGACTTTGTAGTAACCTCTCTTGATAAAAAGGAAACAATCTTTAAAGGATTTCGACATGATAGCCTATATCTAGTGGATTTCTCTTCTAAGGAGGCAAATCTATCAACATGTTTATTTTCAAAAGCCTCCATGGGTTGGTTATGGCATAGGAGGTTAGGTCATGTTGGAATGAGGCAACTTAATAGATTAATCAAGCATGATCTAGTTCTTGGCTTAAAAGATGTGAAATTTGAGAAGGACAAGTTATGTAGCTCTTGTCAAGCCGGAAAGCAAGTTGCAAATTCTCATCCAACTAAGAGTGTTATGTCCACTACAAGAATCTTTGAACTATTGCATATGGATTTATTTGGGCCTACAACGTATAGAAGCATTGGTGGCAATAGTTATTGTCTTGTGATAGTGGACGATTTCTCAAGATTTACATGGGTGTTCTTTCTACATGATAAAGCCGACACATATGATCACTTCAAGAACTTTGTTATTAGGGCCGAAAATGAATTTGAGCTCAAATTGAAAAAGTTAGAAGTGATAATGGTAGTGAATTCAAGAACACTCGTGTGGAAGAGTTTTGCAATGAGAAAGGGATCAAACATGAATTCTCAACCACATATACACCGGAGCAAAATGGGTTGGTTGAGAGAAAGAATAGAACATTGATAGAAATGACAAGATCAATGCTAGCCGAGTATAATGTTTCGGATTCATTTTGGGCCGAAGCTATCAACACCGCGTGTCATTCATCAAATCGGCTATATTGTCATGGTTTTTTCAACAAGACCCCTTATGAGCTACTTGTTGGAAGGAAGCCAAATATTTCATATTTTCGGGTTTTTGGTTGTAAATGCTATATCTTGAGGAAAGGCTCTCGGTTATCCAAGTTTCAAAGCAAATGTGATGAGGGATTCTTTCTTGGTTATTCATCTTGTAGCAAGGCCTATAGAGTTTACAATAAATCAAAAGGATTTGTTGAAGAAGCTTATGATGTTCAATTTGATGAAACGAATGGGTCACAAGATGATAAAGACAACTTGGATGATGTGAGAGGTGTAGTTTGAGAGAAGCCATGAAGAACATGGATATTGGTGATATTCGACCAAGAGAAGAAGAAGAAGATGATGATGATGATGATGAGGTACATATTGTTTGTACTCAAGAAATTGCTTCATCTTCTCAAAACCAAGTGATTGATAATGCAAGTTCAAGTGATTCTCCTCAAGAAGATGAGCAAGTGATCTCTACCACATCATCGTCCACATCTTCTCAAGATCAAGTTACTCAACCAAGAATTCATGGCCAAGTTGCCAAAGATCACCCCATTGATCAAATTGTGGGTGACATTAGTAAGGGTGTTCAAACTCGATCTCGTGTTGCTTCATTTTGTCAACATTATTCTTTTGTATCTTCTCTTGAACCTAAACGTATAGATGAAGCACTTATTGATCCGGATTGGGTGATGGCCATGCAAGAAGAATTGAATAATTTCACCCGGAACAAGGTTTGGGAGTTGGTGGAAAGACCCAAGAATTACAATGTCATTGGCACCAAATGGGTCTTTCGCAACAAGGAAAATGAAGATGGTATTGTGGTGAGAAACAAGGCAAGATTGGTTGCTCAAGGGTACACTCAAGTCGAAGGTTTGGATTTTGATGAAACCTTTGCTCCCGTAGCTAGACTTGAAGCAATTAGAATTTTATTAGCTTGTGCTTGTTCTCATAATATAAAGCTTTATCAAATGGATGTCAAAAGTGCTTTCTTAAATGGTGAAATTAGTGAGAACAACCACCCGGTTTTGAAGATCCTAAGTTGTCTAACCATGTTTTTAAACTCTCTAAAGCTCTCTATGGTTTGAAGCAAGCACCTTGTGCTTGGTATGAGAGGCTTAGAAATTTTCTTATCTCAAAGGGATTCAAAATTGGAAAGGTTGATACTACCTTGTTCACTAAGAAAATTGGAAATGACATATTTATTTGTCAAATCTATGTTGATGATATCATCTTTGGGTCTACAAATGAAGCTTATTGTGAAGAATTTGGTAAAATGATGTCAAAAGAATTTGAAATGTCTATGATTGGTGAATTGAGCTATTTCCTTGGTCTTCAAATCAAACAAATGAAGGAAGGCACATTCGTTTGCCAATCTAAATATGTGAGAGATATCTTGAAGAAATTTGGTATGGAGGATGCTAAACCCATCAAGACACCTATGGCTACAAATGGACATCTTGATCTTGATGAGGGAGGTAAACCGGTTGATACTAAGCTCTATAGGTGTATGATTGGTAGTTTGCTTTATCTTACCGCATCTAGGCCTGATATAATGTTTAGTGTGTGCATGTGTGCTAGATTCCATGTCGCACCTAGAGAATGTCATTTGACCGCCGTTAAGAGGATTTTAAGATATTTGAAGTTCACTCCTAATATTGGTCTTTGGTATCCAAAGGGTGCTCAATTTGAGTTAGTTGGTTATTCGGACTCCGATTATGCCGGTTGCAAAGTTGATAGGAAGAGCACCTCCGGTGGTTGTCAACTTCTTGGGTGCTCTCTAGTTTCATGGTCTTCAAAGAAGCAAAATTTCATGGCTCTTTCTACCGCCGAAGCGGAATATATCTCGGCAGGAAGTTGTTGTGCTCAATTGTTATGGATGAAGCAAACACTTCTTGATTATGGTGTGAAATTCAATGGTATTCCTCTCTTATGTGATAATGAAAGTGCTATCAAGATTGCCAACAATCCGGTTCAACATTCTAGAACCAAGCACATTGATATTCGGCATCATTTTCTTAGGGACCATGTGAGCAAGGGTGATATCAAGATTGATGGAGTAAGCACAAATGATCAATTGGCGGATATATTCACTAAGTGTAACACCCTAACAATGCCTATTTTAAAATTTAGTAATTAAATTTGCTTTCATTTAATTTAATGCACATATTTATCTAAGGAAAATAAATTATTTATGAGAAATAAAATTTAATATAAGGTTAGAAACATTTTTGTTGCATTCATGCTGTCTGCATTGAGTTTTGTTTGTGTGTGGTTCAATTGGAATTTAAATTCTGTTTAAATTCGAATTTGAATCATTTTGTTTGGATCCCTAGAAAAGTTGCTGCGGCCCGAGTCCACTTTTTCCCCTGAACTATTTCTCCGGCCGAACTTGCCCCTCCTACTTTCTTTCCGCAGCAGCCCACCTCCCCGCACTCCCGCTTTTGGCCCACTGCCGGCCTGCCTCCCGCCCCCGCGCCAGCCCACCTCGCGGCCTAGCTCTCTCTCTCTCCTTTTCTCAACTGGCCCATTCCCTCTCGTTTCCACGGCCCAGCTCCGCCAGCCAATGCAGCCCAGCTCCCAGGCCACCGCAGCCCCCGCCACCTCGTCACTGCCGCGTGGACCCCACCCGTCAGTTCCGTCCCCCACCTCGTGACGAGTCCATCCCGGACACGGCCGCGGAGTCCGGCCCGGCCACGGCACGGACGCCGAGGGCCACCCGAGCCGCCCACATCCGTCCTATTTAAGCCGCCGCCCTGCGCCACGACCCTCCATCGAGCCCCAGCCGCCTCCGCTCGAGCTCTCCTCGCAGCCGCCGCCATAGCCGCCGCCGAGTTCTGCGCCGCCGCGGATCCGCCGTCTCGCCGTCGCTCCGGTCCAATTAGCTGTCGGAGAAGCTTCGCGAGGAGGTAAGGATCCTCCCGAGCCTCTCTTTGCTCCTTTTCCCCCTCTGTTGCAGGCTCGCCGTCGATGCCCGAGCGCCGCAGCCGCCACTGCTCGGTGTGAGCCACCGCCGCTGCTCCGCCGCCGACGAGATCCACCCAGTCGAACTCGTCGCGTCACCCCGCGTCTGTAGCACCCGGCCACGCTCCAAACCGAGCCCCCTAGCTCATTTTCGAGCCACGCCGGCGAAGCGCCGCCGCTCACCGCCGCACCCGACCTAGCGCCGCCGCCGTCAGCCACCGCCGCCAACGACTTCCTCTCCCCGATCTAATCCCTGCCGCCCAAACCAGATCGGACGACCCAGATCGAACCGAGCCGAGTCAACCATGTATTGGCCCAAACCAGATCGGACGGCACAGACCGGGTCAATACCGGTCAAACCAGTCAGCCATGGCCTTTTTGCAAAAGAGCCCCTGCCCTTTTTCGAAATCAACCCGCGGTCCAGATCAATTCAAAAATAATTAGAATTAGGTCCTAATTTTTACAGAAAACCCCCTGTCTTATTTAAAAATAGTACCCGAGGTCCTGTTTAAGTTATTTTACGTTTTAGCCCTCCTGTTTTTAAATAAAATTATGTTTTAGCCCTGAGTTTTTGCAAATAAGCCCCTGGAACTTTTAAAACTTTGCCAGCAAGTCCCTGAACCTTAGAAAAGCCGTATCTTTCTCGTTTTAGCTCCGATTTGAGTGATTTTCGTGCTCACGTGTTCGTAGCGAAGCGTAGATTAGTTTCTAAACCTTCTTTTGATCTGTTTTTATTGTTTGGTGTACTGTTCTAATAGATTAATATTGTTTGCATGTACTGGCTTGTATGGATGCTTGTGTGTTGATGTATGAGTCCAGTCGGTGAGCCGTACGCGTTTGAGTTCGAGGGTTACGAGGAGCAGGACCAACAGCAGCAGCAGGAGCAGCAGCAACAGTTGGATGAAGGCAAGTACAGCACGGAAAATCCTTGCTACCGAAACACACCTTTACATTATTTACTGCATATGTATGTGTCTAAATTATTCCTATTAAGGTTGTACCTAGATTTGTTTATCCTATACCTTGATTACCTTGGGTTATTGCATTTGGGTAGAACGTTGCTAGGCACAGCTACTGTCACCAAGGTTTAACTGTTAATCCTTACTTAATGGTTCACTTAAATGTTAATGGTAAAACTTGCTTTTTAGCAACATGGAACAGGGAGCTAGGGCGTACGCTTCGTGCTTGGCCCTAGTGTCTCTCCGTAAGGACTGGTTCTTAAAGCGGCAACCCAGGAACCTGTCGCCACCGCTAGAACTATAATGGCTCTGGTCTTGGACAAGTAACATGTACGGCTCTAGCTTGACAGTAGTTACCGACGGGCCGACGGCGTTATGGGAAGCATGGGTGAGAGTATGGTTTGATCCACCGAGGACGGAGTATCCGTTGGCTATGTCCTCGTGAGGCACAGTCCCGTGTTGGGAGCTTCCGTATGGCGGGGGTTCCACACGTTGCGCTATTTATTTTATTGTTGTTATTCTTTACCGCGCTTGGACGCCATTGACCCCCTCGTGTTGCGACATGGGCGTCAGTCAATCTCGGTGCCTTGGGTCATGCTGCCTAGGTTGTACCATAACGGCTACTGTTTGGTTAGGGTGTCTTGTGAAAAGCCTCGTAGCGTCCCTATGCAGTCACACCTCGGAAGTGTTGATGTGCGTGGTTGGGTGCAAAGTTCCTTTGAACTTTTACGCGACTGGTGAGTAAAGGGCGAAACCTCTGCAGAGTGTATAATCTATCATGATAGCCTTGCTCAGGGTCACGAGCGGCCTGGATCCTTTTTTATTAGAAGTTGATATTTATTATCGTTTAATGTTCACTTCTACCTTATTAATTGGGTTTGCAACTGGGATTCACTTAATTGTAGTAACTTGGTTTATGTTAAAATGAATCAACTAAAATTGCTAATGCAGTTCAGTCGAGTCAAGCCTTTCTTTTAAGCCTTCATTATCCGTGTTGTATTTGCTAAGTAAGACATTTACTTACACGTGTTATTCAACAAAATCCCGGATGGGTAACAGATGGATTAGATGGTACTGCTGCTGTTGAATTTCCTGAAGATCTACCATTCTACTAGCTGTGCTCAACCAGTCAGTGTCCCTGTGGTTTATGGTTATCGGCTTCGTCTTCGTCTTCGTTTAGAGAGAGTTAATAAAGAGACTTCCACTGTTTTATTTAGTTATTTGAGTCAAACTCTGATGTAAAACCATTTTATTCGAGCATATGTACTCTGTTTATCATATTTGTTATCTATATGTGTTCTGTGGACTTCCTGAGCACACATATAGAAGCATTCGGGTTTCAGTGTAAATCCGGGTGTGACACTAAGCCTTTGGATGAATCAAGGTTTTGCAAATTGAGAAATGAGCTAAATGTCATTGACTTCTCAAATGTGGGTTGAGTTTAGGACATGTGACTTGTGCATCTTGCATGTAATCTAACCAACTTTATTCGTTTTTTTCTTCCTATTTTTGTTGCATTATAATTCTTGCATATTCATCCATGATTATTGGTTCATATCACTATAAATATTGGCTACAAGCATTCCAAAGCAACAAAGATCTCATAAATAGTGTCTATGAGCAGAAATATTGGAAGAAAATTCAAAAGAAAATCAAAGAAAAGCATCTCGGGTCAAGTTTTCTGTGACAGGCGGACAGTCCGTGAGGGCAGAAGCGGACAGTCCGGGGGTCCCGAACAGTCCAGAGAAAGAATGGCAGATAGTCTGCGGCTAGTATAACAGCAACAGAAAACAGAAGGCAGTGGCGGACTGTCCGCGGCACAACCGGCGGACTGTCCGCGCGCGTCGGGCGCAGGTGGACCCGCCCGGCCGCGGCAGTAAAGGGGGAAAAGGAAGGGTTGTCGCCCCCATTCGATTCAAGGCAGCCTCCTCTTGTTCTCTCTCTCCCATCTACATCAAGGAAGAAGCTCTCATTGAGGGGGAGAACTTGGTGCTTCGCCGGACCATCCGAAGCTCGTTCCCGGACACTCCGCGACTCTCTCCATCATGTCCTCTCGGTATTTCATTGATTTATCCATTGCTTTTCTTGGATTTCACTCATAGGGCATGGTTAGGGTTTGATATGGGATCTCGATTTCGTCCATGGATTCATGCAAATGACTTTGGGATTATGTTGATATAGTCAAAACGAATACATGCTAGTGATTTGGTTGATTTTCATTGGATAAATATGGAGATCGATTCATGGATTGTTGGGCGGTTCCTGTAGCTGTTCGTCGCCTGAACAGTACCGGCGGACTGTCCGCCTCCTGATGACGGACTGTCCGGTACGCGGCGGACTGTCCGCCATCCTGATGGCGGACTGTCCGTGGGTACTCTGTCAGACCTGACAGCTGCAATTGCCTTTCTTGAGGATGCTTTCATTGCTCATGTATTGTTTGTTGCTCACTGCTACTGGGTTATTTTGACAGTGCCGGTGGTTCAAGAGGAGGAAGAGGAAAGAAAAGAACTTCAAAGAGGTTAAGGCAACAACCCTCTGACAGTGATGAAGACTATCAACTAAGTGAAGAGGAACAATCGCATGCTGGGACAGAGATGGAGGATGAGGAAAGCGAGGATGAGTTGGTGGATGTGAATGCAAACAGAGGTAGTAGGAATTGGAATCCTACTAACTATAGACGGGATCAGGCTGAAAACCAATATGAACTTGAGCGAGACACCCATGATTTGTTCTTTCACACACAATTTCAACAAGAGGTCTTCTATGGTCACATGCTCAACAAGGTAGTGTTCAAACATCAGATGATTGATCTCTATTACATGGGTGAAAAAGATGTCATGAGTGGCTTAGTGCCAACTTTTGAGGCTAAGGGATTGACTGAATTTTTTGAGCACAAATGTGATTGGGATAATACAGTCATCAGGCAATTCTATGCCACAGTTGAGGTGAATATGATTGAGAAGACACTTGTGTGGATGACCGGAAAAAGAAAATATGAAGCTACATTTGTTGAGTTTGCCGCAGCAAATAAGTTGGATTATGCATTCCTCACTAGTGATCCCACCTATGACATTCTCGATGAAAATCCACTGCTACTTGATGAGATTACGCAGTTCTATGAGCCACATAGGACAGACATTGTCAGGGTGTATGAGAGGATAACCGGTCTTAGGCATCATCCTGCTGTTCTTCTCAAGATTGCCAAAGCCACGATTCTCCCGAAGAGTGGATATAGAGAGGCATTTGTTGGGTGGCATAGAAACTTTGTGAAGCATGTGATGGCCGGTGATAAAATTGATGTGGTAAACTTAATCATGGGTCAAATTATGGACAAGAAGACAAACTTTGAGATCAATCTTTACTTTGCTCCATATATCATGTCACTCATCCTTGAAAAGACCAAGTTCAGGGGGCCTTGCAATGAGAAGCATACCCTATACAGGCCTTTCAAAAATGACAGGAACTTTCTTGAGTGGGCGTTGACTGAGTACTTGCCTGAGGATGCACATGAAGAATGGGGAGATCCACAGGGTGATGAAGAAGAAGCTGAGGATGCTGATGCACAAGCTATGCCACCACCTCCACCTCCAGCAGCTCAGCCACAGATTCCACCACATTGGGTACCTCCACCGGGCTACTTTGATCCTTACTTTACCACCATGCAGCAGTCCATGAGTACTCAGTTTCAGCAAATGCAGCTGGGGTTTGCCTACCACTTTGAGGCATATGGGCAGCAAATGAACACCAACTTTCAGAACATGCAGTATGGGTTTCAACAGCAATTTGATGCTCTCAGTACTCGTCTTGACACTATGAACATCACTGAACAAGAGCTCATGACTAGGAATCAGCAGCTTTTTGATCGTCAGACACAACTTGAGAGCTCATTTGATACTCTCAACACCAGCTTCACAGATTTCAGTGACCATTTCTATAGCATCTATCCTCGGCCTCCTCCACCGCCTCAGCAGGACTAGGGCCCTTTTTGGGTAAATTGGTGACAACGGGGGAGAGAAATTTGAAGAAGTGATGGGCTAGTAGGAGTGGATGAATCATGGTCATGGTCATGGATGAACATTTGCATTTGCATATTTATTTTATGGCATTGCATGAACTTTGGCTTGTAATAATTGTCAAACCTCTCTATGTGTGCTTGCTTGTTGGACTAGAACCTATATGGATGATTGCTTGTGATGAACTATGTTATGCTCATTGTTTTACTCATAGTATGTTCTAGCTCTTGTGAAAATTTGAGGCTAATTGTTCTCCATTTGAGCTTGTTGGATATATCTATGTTTTTGTTGCCTCTTCTCTTCACCTTTGTAGGGGAAATTCCGCCAAAAACTTCTATTCAATAATGTGTGCAAAGTCAAATGCAAAAGTTTTATGCACATATGTAGGGGGAGTTTTCCTATCTTTCGGGTTTTTGAAGTTATTCACCCTACCTATTCTTTGGATTCTATATAAAGGGAGTAAGTAACTTCAAAACTCAAAACCCATTTCATATCACTTCTTGAAATGGTTGTCATCAATTACCAAAAAGAGGGAGATTGAAAACATCTAGGCCCTTAAATTATGTTTTGGTAATTAATGACAATTATAATGGACTAACAATTTCATTGAGATATGAGAATAGGTTAGTTCATGGGATTGGGTGAGCCCTTGCGGTATGTTATGATCATGGTGTACATGAGAAGGATTGAAAAGAGCTCAAGGCAAAGGTATAAGATAGGGTGTTTTATTTTACCGGTCAATCGGTGTTTAGTGGATGAATCTTTGACCGGATTATAGGCTAGATAGCCGTACTATCAAGAGGGATCAATGTCTTTGGCTAGATGAGTCCATAGTGCCACTTTGCTCAAACAATTGCTTGCTTGCATGAGGGTTTTTCATAGTTGTGAAAGTGGGTAAAACAAGTAGTGAAAAACTAACTTGTGGAGTGCTGACTGCGTCCTGGCGGACTGTCCGCCTGGCCAGTCGGCGGACTGTCTGGGGGTCCCGGACAGTCCGCGGCCAGGGTGGCGGACTGTCCGCAGGCTTTTCCCGCGCGCTGTTTCTGACTAAGTATAAATCCTGCTCGGCTGAAAAATGAGAGGCGGAAGGACGTCTAATACTGGCGGACAGTCCGCAGTTAAGTTTTTGTGATGCGGACTGTTTCGGCGGACAGTTCACACAGAGACGTTTCCGAGCGATCTAGAGCACTTTTGTGAGGCGGACTGTCCGCAGGCAAAATTGGTCGTGGAAATTTTGCCTTGGCAGACTGTCCGCCATGGGTTGGTGGACTGTCAGCCTGTCCCTAACGGCTCTCTCTGACACACTCTGACACACGTTCTAGCCGTTGGATTTGAAGGGCGGACTGTCTGCCATGTGTGAGGCGGACTGTCCGCCAGTGCCCTGTTTTGAACGTAACGGCTAGATTTCGAGGGGTGAGTATATATACTCCACCCCGGGGGTTGGGAAGGTTCTCTTGGCCCATTTGAAAGCTTCCTTGACATATTTGAGCATTCCCCACTCTCTCTCTCTCACTTGGCTTAGTGGTTGCATCTTTGTGAGATTGAGAGCATCCTAGTGCTTTGCATCAAGAGTTTGAGCTTTGTGGCACTAGGGAGTCTTCAAGCAAGGTCATTGATTTGTTACTCTTGGAGGTTGCCACCTCCTAGATGGCTTGGAGCTCGTGGTTCCTTGAGCACTTCAAGAAGATTGTGGAGTGGCCTTGGAAATTTGGTGTGAGAGGTATTGTGCTCACCTCACTGGAGTGGTGAAGGGCAACTCTAGTGAAAAGAGATTTGGAGCGGTTCTTTGGTTCTAGCCGGCTCATACATCAAGTGGAGACTTGATAGAGAAGCGGTTGAACATTGAATCCATCTCAACGTGGATTAGGGGTGACCGGCAAGTCATCGATACCACGGGATAAGTTCTTGTGTCTCATTTTGCTTGTAGCTTGCTTATTTAGTTTGTTTACTTACCTTGAGCAAGTTTATTTCATAGAGCTTGAACTATATTTTGTCATCCTAGGTTGCAAAACAATCAACATAGGCATAGAAATAGCTAGAGATTTAATCCTTATTGTGATTCTAATTAAATTTCCCTAGTGTTGTGCTTGAAGTTTTGAAACCGCCTATTCACCCTCCTCTAGTCGGTAATCCTAGATCCTACAGAGGGCCGCCCCATCCCCGGTGATCAGGGACCTTCCGGCCCCCTCCCGGCCACGCACCCCGCCTCCACCCGTCTTCGACTCTGCTGGCACGGTCGAGGAGGACCTGGTTGAGGCCGGCCTTCAGGCAGCTCGCTCCCAGCCCCGTCAGATGACTCCCTCTCTTGAGGAGCTGCTCCTCGAGGAGGAGCACGAGGCCTCGCTGCGCCGCCGTCGCGCACGCCGCAAGCGCATGGTGGACAGCGCCTCCAAGAGGCGGAGCTCTCGCCTGGCCGCAAAGGAGCTGCCCTTCTACGTCGACGCCACCTCCAGGGCTACTGCGGTCAAGGCGGTCAAGCTCGACCTCACCGACGCCTCCACCTCCCTGCGTGAGGCCATCGCCGAGTCAGGGATCCTCCGTCGCCCTCCGTCCCGCCGCACTTCCATTGCCAGGCTTCGTCGTCTGGGCCAGGCTTGTGGCCTTCCGGGCATCGCCACCCTGTCTGACCTCGAGGGCGACCTCGCTACTTGATGCGTCCATGTACCTCTCCCTGCCGGCCTGTCGGCAGCCGGCTTGGCGCAGTGTGCGCCCTTGTTTTTTCTTTCACTGTCTCCTGGTGTTCATGTACCTTTAGTTTGATCGCCTTCATGTTAGGTTTGTTGGGAGGTAGGGACACTCCTTGTAATGGCCGACCTGTTTCATGTTCGTGTTATGCTCTCGGTGTCTCTCGGTTCTTTGATGAATAAGCTTGCGTTCTCCATCCTTTCATGGAACGTCCGCGGCCTTGGGCAATCCCACAAATGCACGGACGTCCTGACCACCTTGGTCTCTGCGCGTCCTCAGCTTCTCGCTCTCCAGGAGACCAAACTCTCAGACGCAACGCACGTCAAACTCTCGGCCTTCCTCCCGTCCTCCCTTCTGCATGTCTCTCGTGTCCCTGCTGAAGGCTCAGCTGGGGGCATCCTCTCTGCCTGGGAAGGGAACATGTTTTCTCTTGTCGCGGAAAACGCGGGCACCTTCTGTTGTACGTGCTCTCTCCGCTTCTCCCACGATCACAGCGTCCTCCACTTCACTAATGTCTACGCCCCTACGGACCACTCGGAGAAAGAATCTTTCCTCCTGGAGCTCTCGTCTATGGCTCCCCCGGACAGTGAACCGTGGATCATCCTTGGTGACTTCAACCTCACTCGCTCCGCAATGGACAAAAATAACGACCACTTCAATATGTCCGAGGCCGAGTTGTTCAACTCAGTGATCGATGACCTAGGGCTTCTTGAGCTCCCTCTTCTTGATCGAGCATACACTTGGTCTAACGGCCACAGCATTCCCACTCTTGTGAAGCTGGATCGCGTCCTGATTAATCTGGCCTGGAACATGAAGTACCCGAACTCCACTCTCTCTTCCCTAACACGATTCACATCCGATCATGTCCCTCTCCAGGTGACTGTCTCCACGGATATCCCCAAGACAAATATGTTCCGCTTCGAGAATTCTTGGCTGCATCACCCCCCGCTTCCGCTCGTCCCTCCGGAGTTTCATGTAGTCCTTGCCAGGCCATGGCCTCCCCCTGGCAGGCCGCCTAAAGCATTGTCGCCGGGCTTGCCGCTCTTGGGCCAAAAGCCAACACTCTGTCGCCCAACGTGAAGCGGACACTAAGATCTTGCTACAGGCCCTGGACTTGCTAGAAGAATGTCGCCCTCTCACCGGCCCTGAATCCCAGCTCCGTTATATTGCAAAGGAAGCTCTCCACACTTTGGCTGCTGAAAAACTCATCCACTGGCGCTAGCGCTATAACATCAAGGTTGCAATACACGGTGATGAAAATTCTCGTTTCTTTCATGCTTCTGCTACACAGCGCCGTCGAAAAAACACCATCTCTATCCTCCAGGCTGAGGGTATTGAGCATACCTCCCACGAGGCCAAGGCTGCCATCCTCTACAACTTTTACCAATCTCTTCTCGGCTCCCAATTCGAGACCTCTTGGAGTTTCTCCCTACAAGACCTCTACCCCTCTTCCTCAATCCCCCGCCACTCCATCTCAGAGCCTTTCACCAGGGACGAAATCTGTTCTGCTCTTTTCTCCATGGATTGCAATTCCAGCCCGGGCCCTGATGGCTTTGGCCCCTCCTTCTTCCGGGCATTCTGGCAGGAGCTGAGTCCCCATCTACACAATGCCTTGGATGAGTTCTACTCGGGCACCTGTAATTTGGACTCCCTCAACCGTGCTTACTTGGTTCTTCTTCCCAAGAAAACCGGGGCTCGCACGACAGACGCATTCCGCCCGATCTCTCTCCAAAATTGTCCCATGAAACTCTTCAGCAAAGTTCTTGCTAACCGTGTTCGCCCCTATATTCCCTCTTTGGTGGATCTTGATCAAACGGGCTTCGTCCACGGCCGGAACATCGCTGAGAACTATGTCTACGCCTCGGACCTTCTCAGTTGCTGCTCCAAACGCCGCGCCCCAACCGCTGTCCTGAAACTCAACTTTCGTAAGGCCTTCGATTCTATTTCTTGGGACAGTCTCCTTTCAATTCTTCGCTGCAGAGGTTTCGATGACAAGTGGATTACCTGGATTTCAGCCATCCTACACACCGGCAGAACTGCCATCTTGCTGAACGGTGTCCCGGGACGTTGGATGAGTTGTCGACGTGGACTTCGCCAAGGCGATCCTCTGTCTCCCTTCCTGTTTATCATCGCCGCCGATGTTCTTCAGCGCCTTCTCAAGGACGCATGCCAGCGCGGAGACATTGCCCACCCGATTGCTGCGGACATTACCTGCCCGGTACTCCAGTACGCGGATGACACCATCATCATGGTCCGGGGCGATCTTGCTGGGGTTCGCGCCCTCAGAAACATCCTGGACTCTTTTTCCCTTGCCACTGGTCTTGAGATTAACTACCACAAATCCACCTTTGTACCCCTGAACATCAGTGACCAGGACGCGGGGGCTATGGCGTCTGTCATAGGGTGTGAGGTCTCCAGCTTCCCTCAAACCTATCTCGGCCTCCCTCTGTCCCACATTGTCTACGGGTTTCAGATTTCAACCCACTGATCTCCATGTTCGATAAGTATCTCTCCGGTTGGAAAGCTCGTCTCCTCTCTGCAGGTGGACGCCTCGTCCTCACAAATGCTGTCCTGGGGAGCCTTGCCGTTTATTTTATGAGCTCCCTCCTTCTTCCAAAAACGGTTAGAGAACTCCTTGATGCCCGTCGTCGTGCCTTCCTGTGGACCGGGGACGACCACTGCTCGGGTGCCCGCTGCCTGGTCGCCTGGGAACGTGTGTGCCTCCCCACCAATGAGGGAGGGTTGGGAGTCAAGGACCTGGAATGCCAAAATCATTGCCTCTTGATGAAATTCATATCCAAGCTCCTCAGCCCGCAACCTGCAACTTGGAAGACCTGGATCCGTCGAAACTATGGGGCCATGCCGGATGGCTGCCGCCCTGACAGCTTCCTTGGCCGTCTGATTGCAGACGAACTCGCTCGCTTTCGCTCTATCACCAACGTCCAGCTTGGTGACGTGCGCCTCACCTCCTTCTGGCAGGACAGGTGGATCCTTGATGAACCTCTCCAAGATAAATTCCCGTCCCTTTTCTCTCACTGTATAGATTCCACGGCTTCCGTCCGGAGCACCATCTTCCCCACCCTTCATTTTGAGCTACGGCCTCGCCTCACACGTGTTGCGTCCGAGGAACTCTCTTCTATCAGACAGCTTCTGAATGGTGTCCTTCTCCTCGATCAATCGGATCGCCACCTCATCAGCACCACTCAACCCTCTGCTCAGTCTTTCTCGAGCCGCGCTGCATATCAGCTGTTGCGGCCTAGAGCCCCCCATGATGCTGCTGGGGACTTGATCTGGAGCTCTCGTCTCCCTGCCAAGGTGAAAATTTTCGCTTGGCTCTTCTGTCTTAATCGTCTTAACACATGAGCAAACCTGTTCCACAAAAACATTAGGGAGCGGGAGGATTCATACTGTCAGCTCTGCCCTTCCCTCCAAGAAACCCATACTCATCTCTTCCTCGACTGTCCAGCTGCTTCCCGCGTCTGGCTGAAGCTGAACATCAGGCTGGCAGGAAACAATTTGTCCATGCCCTGGGATAACCCTCCCCCTCCCAACCTGCCTGCTCAAGTCTGGTTGGATGTTGTGATCACCCTTCTCCGCAGGATTTGGCTCGCTCGGAACACTCTCATCTTCGACAAGGTTCAGTTAAATGCAGAAGCAATCGTCCAAGGAGCCGTCAGCGATCTGGATGTTTGGCGCTTCAGATACCGCAAGGATAGGGCAGCTATAGATGTTTGGATCGCCTATCTGAAGAGCTTGTAATTAATCAGTTGTTTTGGGTTGTTTTTTCTGCTTTTGCCCTCTCCCCCTGCTGTCCTTGTACCCCTCGTTTCATCGAGTGTGAACGGTTTCGGGCGCCTGCCGCCTCTTCGTTGCAATATAGTAGGTGGGGAATCCCCCCCCCCCCCCCCCCCCCTCGAAAAAAAATGGAACCAATAACTACACACTCGAGAAAAAAAGAGAAATGCGAGTCGATCTTCTCAAATTGAATAAAATAAAAAGTCTACTAGTACGAAACAGGTGACGTACAAATGTACAATAACCTGATTAACATGCATCGCCTCACGCACATGACGAGTTAATAAGTTGACACGCACCTAACAATAAGGGTCGTTGGTTATTAGCTATGCAATTAAGTTTGTGCACAGTGCGTGCATACATGTTGCAGTGTACGTACGTACACGCACGGAACGGGATGAAGGACACATATCACATCACATGCATTGCTATGTAGTATATGTAGAGGAAATTGGCGAACGTGCATGATGAACAGTGTATTTTTGTGTGCATGCACGTGCTACCTACCAGCACGTCGCTTTCGATCTCACCGAAATATCGAGTGGTGCATGCTGGATGATGCACGGCCAGTATCGCACCACCAGCGCGCCCTCGCTCGCTCCACCGACAAAATAAACCATTTCATCATGCAATGCAGTGGTCTTGGTTTGACGTGGGTGCATTTGGGGATTAATTCTCCAAATCAATTGTCTTCGAAAGCAGAAGAATTCAAGCTGAACGAGACATGTTTCTTTAGAAATGGGAGAATTCCTACCAAAACCATTCAGGGATACAGAACAGAACTAGAAACATTTATTGGATTCTATTACACGTTGTTTTGATACTTATATATGATACTCCCTCCGCGACTGTTGTCATAGTCAATGACGGTTGAAACTTTCAGGAAAAAACTTCGAATTGGGAGGGCGATCCTCCCGGTGAACTGACCGTACCGGTATCGTATTGGAAGTCGTTTTGAACAAGGTTTGAGTCAAACATTGAGAATATAAATCATGAATAATATTTAACTCTTTGAGGTTGGAAATGTGAAGATCATATAAATAGATTGATCTTGAAAATTACTTTTATAAAAATATACATATATAACTTTTTAAGAAATATTTTTATAGAAAAGTGAAGTCAAAGTTGTGCTTTGATGACCGTGTCGCTGTCCTAAATGACTTCTAATATGATACCGGAGGAAGTACGTACCATTCTACATTGAGTAATTAGTTAAAGCTGCTACTTTTGATTATCTGCTTTTCATTCCAACAAAACCTTACAAACCGGCGTGGACGCATCTTCTAAAGATCTTCTTGGACGAACAACGCTAGCTGCACCATACTTTTGTAGAATTACACGGACAGAAAGAAAAACAAAATGCAGCGTGCAAGCAAGTAGTTGCACTATTTGGTTCGTCAAAAAAAATGAATGAAAGAAAGAAAGAAGTAGCTGCACAATACTGTTGTCTTCAGATTACATTACGGTTGGGCACCTGAAATCCTGGTGGATCTTTAGCGGGTCCTAGGATCGGTCCCGGTGAGGTCAGCACTAATCGGGTAGCGAATAAGCCAAACTAGCTGCATGCAAAATCGAAGCATTAGCCCGGGGCGAAAAATAATAGAATATATCACGAGGCGTGCGTGGCGGCACATATCAGCAGGTACAGGTTGGTGACCCGTCCATCAGATCGAAGACGCAGGCACCTGAGCTGAATGGAAGGACAGTGGCGAGCAGACAAGGCCAACGGCAGTTACGACTCTGCACTGCATCGGCATGTGGTTTGCCGTTGCGGAAAGGCAGGGCGGTTAGCTAGCTACCTCCCCTGTTCCTTGGTTGACACTGGCTGGTGCCTAGCTGGCGCAGTGGTAGTGTACTGGTCCGTACGCGACGCGCGCGTGCACGTACACGTGCGTGCGTAGTCGGCAGCGGACAAGGAATCAATGGCCTGCAGAATCAGCACAAGCAGCGCGCGTGCAGCTTAGCTGGATCACTACGTGTACATGTAGTAACATATACTGTCAGTGTTTAGTGCCTACTGGCTGCTAAGCTTTCCATCGATTTCTTCCCGGCCCGACTGACCGATCCTGTGGAAGCACGCCTCGAGCAGACGAGCACGACGGGATCCAAATCGATCGGCGTCGCGGTCAGTTTAGTTCGATCACCGGCTAATTAATTGCGACCGCGACGGGTCTAAACGTGCGTGAGCCCTCTGATTTGGGTCCACAAAAGGGTATGTAGCACACCTAGGCGGTACACGTACGTTGTGTTAATGTTTGTCGCAGTGCAATATGATCGACGAAGAAGAAAAGAAGGAAGAACACCCACAACTGACGAGAAGAAGGACGCATTCGCAAGCGGCCGTGGCCGCGTGAACTGGTCCAGCGGCAGCCTATTTCTTTTAAGTAAAGGCAGGAGCACTGCCGATTCATTTAAGAAAAAGAAGCAATTGTACATCACGTGCCGAAGCGAACACCACCACACACAAACAACGCACGCGAACAACGCACACAACAAAACACTACACCACCACCACCTGGGAGAAGAGTCAAAGTAAGCCGTCACAACCCGCGCAGTCGTCACCAACGCTGTATTACAGCCAAAGCCATAACCTGCTGCAAGCTCAAGAGGCCACCTGACACCTCCACCATGAGCTATCACCACAAGCTGCACACACACGATCGTCGATCCCTCTGCTCCGACTTTGCTTCGATAGAACACTCCCGTCGCAGTACCAATGAAACCACTGATCCTGGGCGGCAGCCTAGCTAATAATCTCCCATCAGTTAAACTGACCTACGGTAACTAGCTGAGGTTATTTGACAGCGCGCGCGCATCGCCGTCACGCACGGCGATCCGGTCGCCGACCCATCGACTGACTCGACCCACCCGAATCCGAAGCCGACCGCGTCCGGAGACCGACCCGTCGCGTCGCCGGGGGCCGACCCTGTCGCCGCCCCGGTTTGTCTGGCCGCTGGCCGGCGATTAGTTATCTAGAGCAGCAAGCCAACGAGCATATACGTGTGCGCCCTGATTAGGAAGCAAGTGAACCTTGTCATACACTAACCTGGGGCACTCTGCTACCACGAGCTCCTTCTTCGTTCGATCGCTGTCGAACGACTTGCCGTCCAGGCCATGCATGCTCGAGCTCGACGATGATGCAATCCGAGCTCACAATCTCATCCACTCTGTATGTGCCCCGTAGTATGATTCAGTCCCATAATACTCCGTAACTAAATGAATCCATATCCTTTTTTGTCAAGGATTTTAAATTACATCCTAACTCCTCTGTATCCAAAGCTCGGATTCAAAATTGAAATCACGATCAGACCCGTTGGATCCGATCCAACTGTGCAGCGGGCTGAGCAGGCGACATCGCACCAGTTGCCAGCGTCCACGGCTGCCGCCCCGGCCTGAAACAACGCATTCAAGCGGCAGCAGTAAACACTAGTCTAGCGCCCCAACGGGAACGGACCGTAACGAGCAGATAACGGCCGTCGCCGTCAGGCAGTCACCTCCCCGTCAGGCGACCCCAATAAGAAGCCGCGCCGCTGCCCCACCTCCCTCCCCGTCTCTCTCTCTCGAGCTCTCACACCTCCCAACCCCCGCCGACCCAGCGAGGGACAGCACAGGGGAGAGGGAGAGGCGCGGCAAGGACAAGGACCGGCGGAGATGGAGTCGCCGGAGGCGTGCTCGTCCGGGGAGGCATCCCCCGTGGCGGCGGCGGAGCGGCCGTCGGAGGCGGCCGCGCTGCGGGCGCTCGTCGACCGGGTGCGCGCCGGGGAGGTGGACGCGGCGCGCGAGGTGCGGCGCCTCACCAGGGCCTCCGCCAGGCACCGCCGCAAGCTCGCCGCCGCCGTCGACCCGCTCGTCGCCATGCTCCGCTCCGGCGCGCCGGACGCCGGGGAGGCCGCGCTCCTCGCGCTGCTCAACCTCGCCGTCAGGGACGAGAGGTGCGTAACTTAACAGGATCGGGGACCTCCTCCTCTGGCTAACACTTTCTCCGTTCCTCGCCCTGCCCGCCCTCTGTGAATCGCTTTATTGAATTGAATTTCCCATCGAAAAAAAAATCAAAGGAAGAAAATCTAGTTTGTCACGGACGCCTTCGATAAATTTCGGCAGAGCTTGCTGCTTTCGGGTGCGAACCGCTTTATTGAATTTTTCGAAAGTACGATCCGTTTTACGCCCAATTCGGCAAAACACCTCATGGATTGCTTCATTTTTCTGGCATACGCCCGCCGAATCGTGGTGAAAGTTGCAGTCTCTATCGTCTCCTTCCAGCATAAGCCCATTTAATTTTAATCGTCACTTCTTCAACTGATTCTGCTATGTTCCCCTCCAAATTTTTTAGTCGCGGCGGCTTATAGCCTCGTTCCAGCTGACATGTTGTTTTTTTCACCCTTCCGGTCAAATAAACAAAAAACCGACGTTTCGGGGCAAAATCAATTCATTTTTTGAATTAAAAAATGAATTAAATTCCCCCCCTCGTGTTTTTCTCCAGCTTACCTGAAAGATTGAAGATGTGTGCCGTTTGATAGAGCTCAATCCTATATGTGTCTGTAGTTGTTCCAAACTAATGCGGCGTTATCTGATTGATTTCACCGTGATAGAAACTGAAGATGCGTCCTTGGATTGTATTAGCTGCTTAGGGATTGCGTATATATTCGCAAGCATATTCAACAAAACCTGGTAGGATAACCTCGCATCGGATTTCCTAGATGGTGTCTTCATCATCTAGCAGCTGTGGTACCATGTTGCTTTTTTAGACGCTCAGCGATCACATAGAATTGGCTGGTAGCGCAGAGATTTTATTCTGATGACCCTTCAACCATCTGGGGATTCCTAGTTTGTGGTATAAATTTCGTGGAAGATGGCAACCGGAAGGCGAAGAAAACGGCCGGTTTAGATGTCGCAAGAAGCAGTTGGTCTGATTTTGAAGCTGACCGAAGGCTGCCAACCACCCTGCCCTGGTTGGCTGCTTCTGAGAAAAATCTATCACCAGGAAGTTGGAAAATCGTTTAATTTGTGATGTTTCTTCGGCTGCCTAATATTTGCCCTCCTTTTCAACTGCTGTGGGTGTGGTCAGGATACAGTTATCCAGTACTTCCTTTAGAAAATCTGTGCCCATGCCGTGACCTAATTGTCTTGGTACGTATCCAAACATGTTTGACCTCGTGTTCCTCTTTAGGCCTTGTACCTACCTGTGGCCTGTAGCTAAAGGTGAAGTCAGACTGGTATGGTGCTATGTACCAGAATTTTTTCTTCTTATCTGCTCCCTTGCCTTGCGCTCTACTAGAAGCAAAACGAGGATAGGAAAAATGGTAAATTGAGCACCACTGTTGTGTTCAGGTAATCCTTTGGCAAGAATCTGATGGCTTGTGTTGACTGGTGCTAGTGGAATCAACTGTTCCAATTCCAATAGTTGGGAGTGTCAAGTCCTTGTCTAGATAGATCGTATATGGAAGTATGGAACATATACGTTAGTCTGCTTTCTGGCTTAGCACAGACAGGATAAGGTATGGGAAGGATATTTAGGGCCTCTCCTCTTGATGTGTATGGGCCAAGGGCCATTATATTGTTTATGTGCCCATATCTCGCATTTATGCTGCTCGTTTCAGAGAATTAAACTAGACATAAAGAAATAGGATCTAATTCAGTAAAATATATTGCCATTGTGGTATTGCACTTGGATGCCATCTAGCTAGTGAACTATCCTTGATTGTAAAGCCTTAAATTTATATGTAATATCCAATGGCCGCCCTAACTTACATTAAATGTGATGAGTGTGGACTATTTATCATGCAATTTGTAAATGGCCCCTAAACTTATATTTGTTCCATGTATGCAGGAATAAAACCAAGATAGTGGATGCTGGAGCACTTGAGCCCCTGCTTGGTTATTTGCAGTCAAGTGATCTGAATTTGCAGGAGTATGCAACTGCTGCTCTGCTTACACTTTCGGCCTCATCCACCAATAAGCCTATCATAAGTGCTTCAGGAGCAATTCCTCTACTTGTGAAAGTCCTTAAAGAAGGAAATCCACAAGCCAAGAGTGACTCTGTGATGGCTTTGTACAACCTCTCCACAATCACAGACAACCTTCAAGCCATCCTTTCTGTCCAGCCGATTCCCGCTTTGATAGAGCTACTGAAGGATGGCAAGAGGTCCTCCAAAACAGCCGACAAATGCTGTGCTCTTCTGGAGTCATTGCTTGCATTTGATCAATGCCGTGTGGCCCTGACATCTGAGGAAGGCGGAGTCCTCAGCATTGTGGAGGTACTTGAGGAAGGCTCCCTTCAGGGTAGGGAGCATGCTGTTGGAGCACTCCTAACAATGTGCGAGAGCGACCGCAGTAAATACAGAGACCTCATTCTAAATGAGGGGGCGATCCCTGGTCTTCTTGAGCTGACAGTACATGGCACACCCAAGTCTCGAATGAAGGCTCATGTTCTTCTTGATTTGCTGCGGAACTCCCCGTATTCAAGATCAAAGCTGCAGCCAGACACGCTTGAGAACATAGTGACCAACATTGCCTCCCAAATAGACGGTGAAGACCGTGGCGGCAAGGCGAAGAAGATGCTTGCTGAGATGGTGAAGGTCAGCATGGAGCAGAGCCTGAGGCATTTGCAGCGCCGGGCTTCCTTCGCATGAGAGGTGACCGCTGACCCTGTTTTGCAATGGAAATAGAAGATAACGCAAAATAATGAGATTACTGGTGATGCCGGTCCAGGCCTTGGTAGGACCGAGTGACCGGTCTAAGCCATTATATACTCAAAGCTCTTGACGTAGAACTCCCTTTCCCACTCTTGTGTGCCTTGTTCTAAAGAAAAACAGGACAAGTTTTCTTCTCGCTGCTATTTCCCCTTCCCAAGGTTTTGTGCATTTATGAAAAGAAAAGATGCAAAAAGAAGGACATTTCCTTTGGGGAATGGATTGTATATAAAGTAAAGGATCCCATTCCTCATGTCTGGAAAAGCCGGTGTAATCTCTCTGTTGGGTTCACGCCACTCTTTTCTGTTTGCTGATTAATATGTCTTCCTTTTTGCCTGACAAGCAAATCAGTCGCCTTGTTCTCGAGTCCGATCTGTTTCTGACTGTGATCCCCCTCATTCCTGACTGGACACGCACGCTGGTGGTTCTCCGTGTTTCTCAGATTCGATTTTGGTTATGCTTTGCTTCTTCAGTAAACAATTCTGAAAGTTGTGAGCCGTTAAACCCTCATTGTCGCATGGATGAATAATAATCTCTTGAATTGACCAGGCGGCATTAAAAACGGCATTTGTCTCAGGCTTTCAGCCCACTGAACACTATTCTCTGAAACTTTATCAGCCGGACAAAATGTCTATCAATTTTGTCTTTAAGGCCTCCTTTCGAACATAGGATTTATGGAGGAATTTTGTAGGATTGAAAACCTATAGGAATTTTTCCTATGTAGCCCTTTGGAACAAAGGATTGGCTATCCTGAAATCCTTCAAAATTCCTAAGGAATGGCCCAATCCATTACAATTTTGGAGGAAACCTAACATGAGGTCCAACCTCTTGGAAACTTTCCTTTGTGTCTATCTCTCTCTTCACATTCTTGTGTTTTTCCTATGTTGCATCCAAACACTATGTAACAAAATTTCCTATGTTTTCAAACCCTATAGGATTGCAAGTTACATGCATCTCAATTCCTATGGTTTTCCTATTCCTATGTTTTGAGAATCCTTTGTTCCAAAGAGGCCCTAACACTGTTCCACTTCCACACGATGCAGTTCCCTCTCCGAAAGGCGCCCCAATAATAACACCTCGTTTCGTTTTCGTTGTGTGTGAAAAGCTTTTGTCTCATTGGCCGGCCCATTTTAGTTTTTAAGCTGCGACTGCTTCATCTTTGAGACGGGTGATCATGGCTTACTTGACGACACGGGCGAAAGATACACGACCAACCATCGCAGCTTTCTTCTTTTCTTTTGATCACCAAAGCAAAGCAAGATCGATCGAGCGACTGATGCCTCTCTTTTTCATCATAGCTTGATCATGTGGTGTAGGTGTAGGCGTGTAGCTTTGTTAAGCTTTATCTATCCACCGGCTGATCAGACGTCCGGAAGACGTTGGCGTGGGGAGCTTTCGCGTGCGGGGGCTTCTGCACGCCTCGTTCCGCATCTCGTCTCTGAATAATAAGTTTAGCAGCTTGCGCTGCATTTTCTTTTTTTCGTTGGAGAATATCCCGGAGCCCGACAGCAATCAGACACCCAGTCGGCGTCACAAGGAAGAGTGCCGGACCTGTCAAGTAAAAGAGACCAAAAGCTCTTTGGCCCATGACAGTACAGTATTTTCTAGCAACATGCTTTTATCTTTTTTTTTTAATATGTCTCTTGCAACATTGTTCTAGTAATTTGTCTGTTCATCTGGCATGTAGTAGAGCTGATGGTATTCCATCGTCATCAGATGTAACCGCATGCTGCTCTGACTTATCACTCAACAGCTCAAGGAGGTGATCAGGGACGGATACACAGGCTCACATCTAACCTGAACGAATTAACCGTGCTTCTGGTCTGACGGATCAAGAATCAGTGGGAGCACGCAAAGCGACTGAATCAATTCAAACCTCATGGGCCCTTCTGTTGGTTCAGTTTCATCACAAGCCCTTAAGCCGATTCAGACATAATCCGTCGCACCTACAGCGAGCTAGCACGCAGCAGCAAGAAACCCGGTTCTCCGATCTCTCAGTTCTGACACGCCAAGAGTGTGCTTTGACCAACAGTACTAGTTAACCCGGTTGCTGTAACTGCCCTATCTACATATTGACCAGCCAAATCCGTAATTCCCCGGGAAGATTAATTACTTGTACGGCAGTGGCGAAATGGCAACGGATCACGTCGGGAAAGACGTCGCCGGCGGCGATGGCAACGACGACCAGCGTTCGAAGGTGAACGACCTTGATCTAGAACAGCCTCTTGGTGAGGAGGAACAAGCCGCCGATCATGTGAGCAGAGGCCTAGCCATCGGGCATTTCGTACGGGAGGTAATGTAGTATATTATTTTATTTCCCGTAGATAAATTGATTGAAGGAAACGATTCAGTAAATTATTATTCAACTTAACTAGCACGCACGCACAGTCATGTCAAGCTAATCTAAGAGTTTGTACCAGCAGCATCGATCAGCTCTGCCATTTTCTTTGATTAATTCTGATGATGAGCAGCTGATGGTGGAGGCGGTGGCGTCGTTCCTGCTGGTGTTCTGGTCGGGCGTGGCGGCGCTGATGCAGGAGATGCACGGCGCGCTGACGTTCCCCATGGTGTGCCTCGTCGTCGCCCTCACCGTCGGCTTCGTGCTCTGCTGGCTCGGCCCCGCGCACTTCAACCCCGCCGTCACCGCCACCTTCGCCGCCTTCGGCTACCTCTCCTGGGCCAAGGTGCCGTTCTACGTGGCGGTGCAGCTGGCCGGGTCAGTGCTGGCGTGCCTGTCGGTGAACGGCGTCATGCGGCCGCGCGAGGAGCACTTCTACGGGACGGCGCCCATGGCCGGCCACACCACCAGGCTGCCCTTCCTGCTGGAGCTCATCGCCTCCGCCGTGCTCATGATCGTCATCGCCACCGCCGCCCGAGGCTCCGTGCGCGCGTCTTTCTTCTCACTTTGTTTGCTTAATTTGTTGTTGCTTTGGCTAACGGAATCAATCGATCGATTAATCAATGCGTGTGCAGAGTCCGACGGCGGGAGGGCTGGCGATCGGCGCCGCCGTGGGCGCGCTGGGGCTCGTGATCGGGCCGGTGTCGGGCGGCTCGATGAACCCGATCAGGACGCTGGGCCCGGCCATCGTGCTCGGCAGGTACACCTCCGTCTGGATCTACCTCGTCGCGCCCGTCGCCGGCATGCTGCTCGGCGCGCTCTGCAACCGCGCCGTCAGGGGCTCCGACGCCATCCTCGCCTTCCTCTGCGGTGGCGGCGGGGAGAGGGCCGCAGCGGCGGCGGCGCCCAAAGCCAGCAGGAGGGTGCCGGCGCTCGCCATTGCAGCTGTCGCGTCGCAGCAGTTCTAGCCGCCCCGCCGTCGTGACCGTGGTGGCTGATAGGTTGATGGCTCCCCCTCGCTCGTGGTAACAGTGGCGACTGGCGAGAACACGTCAGAACGATCGAAATACTACGAATTTTACAGCTCTCGGGAGCTCAAACTCAAACTAAGCTCTCCGCTGAATTTATTACACTCTTCAGCTTCTAAATTTCAGTTTGTTGGACGGAGCGCCTGTGTGCTCAGCATTGATCCTGTACTTGCCACGCATTGTTTTTTTTTTGCTTTCATTTGTTTTTCGCTCCTTTTTTGTTTTTCTTTCTCTTCTTATATTTTTTTTCGCTACGAAAAGTACTGTAGTAGTACAGGCCAGCCCAACAATTGGCAAGCTGCAGGAAAGTGAGACAAACAGCGAAATAGCCCAACAACAACACTGCAACCGCCGAAAAACCGAAGCCCATACAAGTCGCACGGCCCGTCACGTCAACCAGCAGGCCTCCTCTCCAAATTGCCAAATCAACTCGCCCCCATCCGGCCGCCATTCCTCGTCTTCTCCCCCAAAACCCTAACCCCTCCTCTCCTCTCCTCTCCTCCCCCCCCTTCTCGTCGGCGCCGGCACGATGACCCTCCTCGCCGCCATCACCAACCCCGCGGCCACCCCCGCCGCCGCCACCGCCGGCGCGGGAGCCCACCCAATCGTGCTCACTCCGGGCGCCGCGCCGCCGACGGCGACCTCCGCGGCGCTCCCCACCCCGATCCCGCCCTCCACCTGGTCGCTCGCTCCCGCCGACCCGGCCCTCCCCACCGCCGCCTCCTTCCTCGCTTCCTCCCTCGCCTCCTGCTCCTCCCTCCCGCGCCTCCGCACCCTGCTCGCCTCCTTCTTCGCCACCCTGTCCCAATCCCTCTCCCTCCCGCCCCCGCCGGCGGCCCTCCCCGCCGCCGTCCGCGCCCTCGCCCCCTACTTCCCCGCCGCCCTCGCCTCCCTCGTCGCCTCCAAGGCGGCGAGCCTCGCGGAGTACGACCTCCTCCTCGCCCTCGCGGAGTCCCGCCTGCTCCCGCACCCGCCGCCGGAGCTCATCTCCTCGCTCGCCGACAACGACCGCGCCGACCTCGTCTGCGCCGTGCTCCGCCAGGCCGCTGACCTCCGCTCCTCCGAGATCCTCGCCGCGCTCCGCTTCTTCCTCTCGCCGGGCTCCGAGAAGGCCTACGACGCCATGATGGAGGTCAAGGGCCGCTGGAAGGACGCCGCGGTGCTCGCGGTCAACAAGTGCCAGGAGAAGGACGCCGGGAAGAGGAAGAAGGCCGACACCGCGGCGAGGCATGCGGCGCTGCTTCTCATGATGGGGCACGACGGGTTCTCGTCGCCGGAGCTGTGCCTGCATTACCTGTTCGCGTCGGGGAATGTGGATTCCGTGGTGTTAGGAGCAGCTGTGGCGGAGCTTGATGGTGGGGAGGTGGTCAGGCTCATGAGGTACCTCAACAAGTGGATTGGGAAGTACCGGAGGTTCCCTCAGGCGTGCTCCGAAGCTGTGGGAATGCTTGGATTGGAGCAGTGTGACAGCGTGCCGCCGTTTGTGGCAGTGGTCAGGGCACTGGGAGTTGTGCTGGATAATCATTTCTCTCATCTTGTGTTGAATGCGGATGTGCGAGAGGAGTTGAGGGCTGCTGAGGTGACAGTGAGGGAGCTAGCGGCGGAAGCAGAGTCTTCTGGGCCAATCCTGGACTTGCTGCGTAGGTTGCAGCAAGATAAGTGAGAGATTCCAAACTTGTGCTCTCAAATCTATTTCCTTTTTGTAGTTCTGAAGCTGATGTGTGGAAATTTTGACTGTTTTTCTGCATTGCAGTGATGAGTTATGTGTTGCGGGCATTGAATATTGAGTATAAGAGTATATGTTTTGGTTGGAAAATGGGAACTAACGTTTTCAGATTTCATTGTATTGGCCCCATTGTTGGTAAATTTACCTAGTGTGATATCTTACCTTAACTGTTGTGGAATCATAGTAGGATCCAAACATTTTTGGGTTGCACCTACCCTCTTGTACTTCTGTAGGAAATAATGAGAGGTCTTAATTATGCATTGATCCAAGGCTGAAGCAAAACTTCTTAATTGAGCTCTGAATTGCATGATAGCTGCTGTCATGTCAACATAAGTGCTTCACTGTGGCTTTCTTATAAAGTCCTGCGAGTCTGTGGCACAAGTTTTGCTGGTTACTCTTTACTACAAATTTTTCCCTCCTATGAATGCAACTTATCTGATTATGTCTGCCAGTACTGACATGCTTTGGTCTTGGGCATCAAAATGAGTAATCCCTTTGACTTAATATCTCCTTAAGTACCTTTATCTGATTTGTGTGGTCTAGAACCTGAAAATGCTCACTGTTTGTTCCTTGTTACATCTTGAAGATCTGTTCTTCATCAGGTTTAATTAGTTTTGCCATGGATTGATAAGAAATGATTGGGATAGGACCAAGGACTTAGGAAGCATGGGCTTGCAAAAGTTTGGTAGTCATCCAAGTTAGTGTTGAATTTTCTGGGTAGCGAAACTTTGGGAAGGTTTGTTGGGGCAACAAAACACATTCTGAATGTTCACCCAACTCCAAGAAATCAGAGGGACTTTGGGAAGGCATGGGAATTGGGAACTAACGTTTTCAGATTTCATTGTAGTGACCCCATAGTTGGTAAATTTGCATGGTGTGATATCCTAGCTTAATTGTTGCGGAATCCTAACATCTAAGAACCGGCCATCCAGATCCATACATATTTGGTCGCAGCTAGCCTCTTGGTCTTGTGGACTTTTGTAGGAAATAATGAGCTCTTAATTATGCATTAATTTGAGGCCAAAACTAAAATTCTGAATTGAACTGTGAATTGCATGATTAGCTGCAATCGTGTCAAACATAAGTTCTTCACCATGGCTCTCTTCTGAAGTCGTGTGTCACAAGTTTGGTGCTTAGTGTTTGCTACAATTGCTCCCTTCGATGAATGCAACTTATCGTTTGTCAGTATTGACTACTGAGATGCTTTCGTCTTGGGCATCAAACTGAGTAATCCTTTGACTTAATATCTTCTTAAGTACCTTTATCTGACTTTTGTGCTCTAAAATCTGATATGCTCATTGTATGTTCCTTGTTACAACTTGAAGATCTGTTGCTCATCTTAGTTTTGCCATGTGGGATATAACCAACAGACTTAGGAGGCACGGGCTTGCAAAAGTTTGGTAACCATCCAAGCAAGTGTTAAATTTTCTGGGTAGCAAAACTTTGGCAAGCTTTGTTGGGGCACAAACAGTACACATTCTGAATCTTTATCCAACCCCAAGCCCCCAATAAGATATCAGCTTGTACATGACTTTTGCTTATGATATGTCCTCACTCTATATACTTAGTTTCAAACAATATCTTTGGTCCTCAACGCCACCTTTTTTACACTTGTCAGGAATTTACACGTGTTTAAGAAAACTGCCTCACGCTTTTGCATTGACCTGAATAACGCTGTCTCCTGTTTGGTTAATATCTTAATTATCTTCATCTGAACGTAAATGGTCTGGTTGTCTACTGTAAATTGCATTCCAGGAAGCTTTTGAGAGGTAGTATTGTCATCCATGCATCAGCTAGTTTTTGCTGACCTTCATGTAAGATTACAATGTTCCTCTGATGCTTAGAAATAAAATGTTTGTGGTGAATGCTTGCAATTATGAAATGCTTTTTTTATTTGAAAAAAAATACACAGCTGCGCAAAGCCACATTCTCATTTTTGGAGTTTCAAAGGCGGATTCCTTGGGACAACCCTTCGCTGATTCACATGGTATACAGGAACAGGACAATGCATAGCCGCCTTTGAGGAAGTCTTCAGCTTTGGCTGCTATGGCCACCAGGGAAATTTCCTCTTCTGCTGGACTGCTGCCCGTGGCACCACACACGCACCAGCTCCCAGCTCCGTTTCGCATTACTGGTAGAGTGGTAGCTGTGGTTTTTGCAGAGTTTGGAAAAGGGTAAAAAGCCATCCCCATGGAAATCGAAAGAGATGCCACACCAGACCACGCGCTTCCAGTTTCCATGCCAATCCCGAGCATGTGAAAAAGTTCCTTTTCCTGGGATGAGATAACAAGATGTGGTGCGCTTTGCCTTTGCTGCTGGGCTCGGCTCTGCTACCGTTCTGTTCGTATGTGAGCCCATGCATCTTGCTCGTGTAGTCGTGTTACACAAACAATCAATGCATTGTAAGCCCCGTTTTACTTTGGTAGTGGTGTTCATCTCTTACTTCATACATGACATCAGAAGTTTGCTGCCTGCTAGTGGTTGGCTTGCTGCAGCTGGAAGTTTCTCGCTCTTGGATCTCCAGGTGCCGTCGTGCCGATACGTTTCGGCCAAGTGTTACTGAGTTGGATCATGCGCGTGATGAGTGCTGGAGCACGAGGCTGGCCTGCCTCGTTAACCTGGCTTCAGAGGAAGAGAAGGAAAAATTCAAACCGATGACTTGCATCCTCTGCATTTTCCGAGAGCACCTCGAAGTGCGCAGAGTCTAGAGCTACGAACCAGGCGCCACCTCCTTCCCTCGGATCTGGCGCGAACGCATCGACACGTGTGTCGGTGCTCGCCCATCCGTGAATGAATCCATCATTCTCTGCGCTGTGCAGCTCCAGCCGTGGAATAGAATGTGCCTCGCCAGTCAGTCAGCACCGGGCCGCATAAGCAACATATTGGCATGAGTCTCTCCAAGACTTTTCGTAGCAACAAAATTCCGAAGCTGCTTGCCGGTGTGGTAATCATGGCTATTGCGTCTTCTGTGTTTATTAGTACTAGCTAGCATGATGATAACACTATCATCACGAGAGAGATATACACCACGAGTGATTTTTTTATGTAGATACGCTTCAACATGTAGCATGAGAAAAGGGACCTTTTGGGTGTGCGTGGCCGGGCCATGCCATGGCGCACCACCACCGGTGTTTTTTATTTTGAATATATAAACCCGGCCGATTTTGCTGTGTTGGCAAATACCGACACACACACCAAGGGAGGCTGGCTGGCTTTTGGCGCCACCTAACCTAACAACATGAGCCTTTTAAACATGGCTTTATTCCTTCACTATCTTTCCTCCTCCGATCCGGCCCCGTTCCGTGCTTTGTTCGTTCGTTGCTCCCTTTTCTCCTCACACCACCGGTGTTGTCCTCTGCTCTGTGGGAAGGGAAGCTTCGCGGCAACGACAGTGCATCGCCTGCTGACGGGATGAACCTGAGCTAGAGCTCTACTAGGCAGAGGCATCCACCCAAAATCTGACGGCTTTTGTCATCTCTGCGAGATACATGGAGCATCGTCGTCAGGTCTGAAACCGATGCCGCCCAACGCGGACGAGTTCAGAAAGCAAAGGCCGGCTGCTACATGTGCCAAGTGCTAACGTACTGTCAAGTACGTGTATGATCCTTTGCTTGTGAGATGATGCATTGTGCATATCAGAAAAGTCCGTTCTCTTCGTCGAGAGGTTAGGCTGGGTTATTTCTCTGCCCATGCATATCAGACAGGGAGGGAGGCTTTGACAAATCACACACGTAATATATATCCATCTAGAACCGTACGTACCACATCGTGTAGTAAAACTACATACTATACTCCATAGTATGGAGTGTGTCAATGATTGAAAGCACAACTCTTTCGAAAAATATAAACCAACCCATCCCACAGCAGCATACGCAGCCACGCAGGCTACTAGCTCATGCGTATACATACCCTCATACTCGCTTGGCCGTGTCCTCTGCTTGCAGCTGGATCATACATATCTCTTCAGTTTCTATGCGCGCAAGCTGTCCCCAACTCCATGTGCGTACGACGCCGCTCTAGAGACCCCAGGCCGGCTTTCCCGGAGACGACGAAGCCGCGGCCAGTGAGACAAATAGGGAAACGCTAGCTAGCTGCTCCGCCTCTCGTCATCACCACCAACCCCTCTCCCTCTCTATTCCCGGCCATGGCTTGCATTTCTAGCTAGCTAGCTCCAACCTCCTTTTCCTTTCCCTGCAGGCCTCCATGCCTCCCATCCTAGCTTTATTTGGTTCTCTGCTGCCACCCCGTCACCAACAAGGCCGGCGACGATGCTCAGAAAACCTTTCCAAGGAATATTGCTTGCTTGATCACCCATGTGAATTGAAACTCTGAACCTTGTTCTAGATGAAGCTTTGTAGCCAGGGCCCTGCTGAGGGATGGACTGAAGTTGACTCTTGCAGCGTTTACCACTATCCAATTACTACCGTATTCATGTCTCGATCACTCCGTAGATAGCTAGTAATATAAATGCGATTTTTTCCATGGTGGTACTGTACTTCGGTCTCTAAATTCATGAACGGACGGTACGAGAGTCCAATTGATCACTGTAGAATCTTACGAATCCAGCGTCCTCGCTTAATTTCTTAGCTGGCTAGAACCAATTTCTTTAAAGGGAATATCGAGCATTTTAATTAATCAGAAATGTATATTAAGCCCAGTAGCAATGCGCAATGTTGTGCGTACTGAAAAGTAGCTAGGAATTGGTACGATATACACAAAAATAAAACTGAAAGGAAAGGCACTGGAAAAAAAAGAATCAGATTCTTGTAGTCACTAGCTAGACAGCCATGCATGTAACTAGCTGATGCTCCCGTCAAGAACTAGCAATAGTTTGCTCCACTACCAAGATCGAGTTGATTGGTAATCAAGAAAGTAGCTAAGATACGTAAATGTAAATGATATACTAGTACACAGTGATATATATAATGCTGCGCCGTTATATATTTCTGAATCCTGCATAATAAATTAATAAAGGGGAAAAAATCCCTGCTGGGGAGGAGAAGAGAACGAAGAGAATAAGATCAAGTGATCAACTGACAACTGCTGCTACTAGATCATGATCAGCAGACCTGCGGCAGCGAGTGCCGCCGCGGCAAGGGCAGAGCGTCCCCTCACCGGCGGGGCCGACGACGACGGCGGCGTCTTGTAGTACCAGGGGTACCACGGCAGGATCGGGTTCGGCGGCGGCGGCGCCGGGTAGCCGAACCCCCCGCCTCCACCACCACCTCCACCGCCGCCGCCGCCACCCCCTCCCGCCGCCGGCGGCTGGTAGTAGGGAATGTAGCCCCCCGGCGGCGGCGGGTAGCTCCAGGACGACGACGACGGCGCCGGCGGCGGGTACGCGTACGACGAGGAGGACGGCGACGGCGGCGGCGGGCAGTTGGTGGTGACGGGCGCCACGGGCGGCGGCAGGCACGGGTACGGGCAGTCCGCCGGGTACGTGGTGCCGTCGGCGGCGGCGGGAAGCGGCGCCTGGAGGAGGAAGACCATCGCGGAGGAGACGAGGACGGCGACGGCGAGGAGCCTGCTGCTTCGCGCCGCCATCGCCATGGTCGGCGAGGCGCGGCGAGGCTGAGGCCGAGGCCGCCGAGGCTGCCGGGGCAGAGAGAGATGGCTAGAGGAGATCGCTGATATGACTAGCGGCAAAGCGGTGTGTGTGCTTGCGTGCGCGCGCGCGAGCGCGTAAATAAGGCCGGGGAGGAAGGATCGCAGCGCAGCTCGGCTCGAGGTGGCGCGGCGCGTCGGGGTCTCGGGGATGATGGGGAGCGGAGTGGAAGTGTGGAACGGTGTGATTGTGATCAGCGAGGCTGGGTTGGGTTATATTGGGGGAGTAAAATACACGAGCGGTCTCTAAACTTTGTCTCATGATGTCATCTAGGTCCCCGAACTCTCAAAATGCATATTTGAGTCCCTAAACTTGTTAAACTGTGTCATCTAGATCCAAAGTTCCAAAAATACCCTATACATGATGACATCGCTGCCAATTCGGTTGTTTTCATCACAATAATTAGATAACTTTATTTGATTGTACCATAGCGACAATTATAGATCAAGAGATGGATAAATATCAGTAAAATAGGGGTATTTTTGGAATTTTGGACCTAAATGACACACTTTAACAAGTTTAGGGATGCTAACGTGTATTTTGAGAGTTTGATGACCTAGATGACACATCGGACAAGTTCAAGAACCACTGGTGCATTTTACTCTATTTGGGGGCTGGGGGATGGCGACGGCCTGGCCTGTGTGGGCAGTTGTGCCTCTGCATGTGGGGCCGTCTCGTTGACTGGTCCTGCTTCAGTGTTTCGGGAGTAGATTAGTGTACCATAATTGGCCCAAAACATTCGGATTTATAGCTGTTAGGGTCTACTATGGAACAGGTGGCTGTGAAGGGAGAGTTTTTCCGCCAAATATAACCAGTCAACCACACATGTCTTTATTTCGTGAGTGACGGAGAGTTTTTTTTGGTTTGAATCGACTCTGCCCGACGTTACAGTAACTGAGGAGAGTAACTGAGGAGGAGGAGGAGGTGCCATGAGAGGCCGTCGTCATTGTTCATGTTGGCTTACGTCGATAGGTGCCAGGTTCAGAGCTCTGGTGCTGATGTAGGGGAGTGAGTGATGAGCGATGCTGTTGCTTGGTGGCTCATTTCTCAGAAAACAGAGGAGGATGGGATTGGTGCTCATGAGCTTGATCGACGACGTACAGTGGCTTCTAGGATTTTCGCTATGCATCCTCATCTCCCCTGTCTGTGTTTGGTTCCTCTGTAACTCCGGCCTCTCCGTTACATACGGATTGTGGATTAGGAAAGAACAGACGGAGGGAAATCATGCATACGGAGATGAGACCCTCCGTTTACTGGTTCCATCACCCGTCATCACACACTGATAGGCAACGGCGCGTTCGCCGGATCTGTGCCGCCAGCATCTGGAGCGGGGACACGCGGATCCGCCTACCGAAACGGGCATCATCCTTGACTTGTTCTCAGCTCCATCGATCGGTGGAAACTGAAAGCACCACCAGCTCGATCTGCATCAGAACCAGGAGCGCATGCATGCACATCGTACTGTCCGGCAGGGCTGGTGCCGGCCAGTGCCCAGGCCGGCAGGAGTGGTGGCCGAGGAAGATACGGCTGCCCGGCCTGGCCATTCCATGGTGTACTAGATCGTTTGGTGGGCCGGTCGGTGCACGCAGTGATGACTGGTGAGGATACACCTAACGGGATGGGATCGCAGGCTTTGCCGCAGCACTCATGAGCGGCGCCGCCGGCCGGAGCGTATGCACATGCACGCCGGCACACCTGTCCAGACGACGGCTAATGAGTCCGTTCTGCTCCGGCCGCCGCCCGTGCTGAATGTCGAGGTAGGATAGGAAGGAAGGCCCAAAGCTACCGCTACATTCTAGTCTGTCTGGCAATCATATTATCAAATCGTATATTCGTATCCACACACTGGTGCCATTGTGCCAATGGTACCTACCGGCATATGATTTTTCAATGCCATTGCAGGGCCATGGAAAGCACGGGCGGGCGTAATCGATCGGAGGATGCAAGGTGCCCCACGCAACTCCGCCAGTACGCTGATCGATGATCATGGATTGAATGGGAGGAATATAGAAGATGACAAAAGAACAGAGCCTTCCGGCCTCTCCCCTCCGTTGATTGTTGCCGGCTGGCAGGCAGGGATGTCAGAGGAATAAGAAGCTTCGTCGCTGGACCAAACCGCCCAATCAGACCCTGCCCATGCCGTCCTGCTTCTCCCTCCATCCCGGTTGTGCCAAACCGACCTGCACTTCTCACCCTTCATCAGTACTAAAGTCACTGCTCGACGCCGAGACCAATCAACGAAATCGACAGTGCCGATCGATCGGCCCGGAATAAGCTAAGAACGAAATCCAATGGCGCCTCTGTTTAGTGCACTGTACGATGTATGAGGACACCCCGATCGGCGGTCCTGGGAGAAGATGGAGCAACAGTTGCATGCTCATCCCTCGTTCATCTGTCGGCTCCGGATACTGTAGTGGGCGCGTACGATCTTGAGGCTTGTATGTAGTGCGGGCGCTGACGCGCTGTAGCCCAGAAAGATTAGGACTAAACTATACGGGCGGTTTTTAAAGTTATATCAAGATTGTCACATATGTTCATAAACTCTTAAAATGTATTTTTATGCCACTCAATTTGTCTTGTTTTATGTCATCTAGGTCCCTAAATTCTAAAAGTACATTTTTACATACTCAAACTTAGAGTCAAATACACCAACGGTTTTTAAACTTGTCCCGAGGTGTCATATGAGTCCCTAAACTCTCAAAATGCACATTAGCATCCCTCAACTTGCTAAAGTGTGTCATTTAGGTCCAAAATTCTAAAAATACCCCTATGATTCTGACTTTTATTTATCTCTTAATCTAGAATTACTATGATACCATCAAATAAAGTTTATCTAAGTATTGTGATGGAAAAACTGATCTAGTGAGAGAAATAGTATGAAAAATCATACTCAATTAGCAGTCATCTCATTATGCATAGGGGTATTTCCGGAACTTAATTTGGACCTAGATGACACAATTTAGCAAGTTTAGAAATTTAAATATGCATTTTGAGAGTTCGAAGACCTAACGACCGCTAATGTATTTTACTCCTCAAACTTCTATAGGGGTGTCACTAGGTGCATAAATTCCTACAAATATATTTGCATGACAAGTTAAGCTACCGCTTATTTATTGTACTCAAAGATTAGCTTGGCCCATGCATGTAGCAAAGTACGCATGGCCAGCAACAGGGCTAATAATCTGCACTTTGACGAACACTAGGTGCCTGTAACCAATATTGGTTCTCTTTGTACTGCTTTGGTGGCAAATAAACACAACAAAAGCGTGCGACCCTGCGCCACAACATGGTCCGGATGTCCACTAGCCCACTGCGTCCTTATTTACGCAATGCACCCACATATGCAGCTATGGCCAATTACGTACTTGACACAAGTAGGGGAAAAAATCTGATGATTCAGTATCTACCCTCAGGCTCGAACTGATAAAAGGGACCGAAAGTGACGAGCAACACTACACCATTATCTATGTAACGCTTGTTTTTCATCCTATCCTCACATGAGAATATCTCCCTCTCTCAAATATCAATCCCGCAGGGTTTCTCATTCAAAATCCAATCCAACCTATCCCTATGACATTGTCTCCTCCTCCACCTCCATTACGGATCGATTTACTATATCTAGTTAATTATTTAAAACAAGCCAAATTCATTTCCAGCTTCCTTCTCTCATCCTTAGCTTCGGCATGCTTTGGGTATCCGCTCAAAAGATCTCTAGTCCCAACACATGCCTGCCGAAGCTTAATTAGAAGCCACATTAGCACATGTCATTGGTTGTTGTTGGAGGAGGATGTGTTTTAAGAGTAAAAGATTCATATATTACATTAGATGATTAATTTGCTATAGCATAGATGGGTGAGCCGTTGAGTTAATGTATTTTCATTTTTTTAGAATATGGAGTTAGATTGTTTCATATGTTTTCTTTTAACTGTTGCGACACATAAATTGACACGAGATAATAAGAATTATTCATGGCTTAAGGAAAAGGAACGGCCCAGGAGTGGAGTCCAAGTACTTGCAGATGACATAGGATGAGCACGAGGCTAGGACACACCTCGACGTAGTAGACCTTACATAGCGGCTAAGCGGGGTTGCTTTGAGAAACGTGTAAGTGTTTGCGGGTTTTGCCCCAAAACCGGGCATGATGCAGATCGAAGGAAAATGTCACCATCGTCAAACTTGCGTTGAGTGGAAACAAAGTTGCGAATTGTGTAGAGTTATCCAATCCCGTTAGAAATACTTGAACCAAAACGACCGTGCGTGGAACGGTATCCGTAAGAAATACTTGGATCAAAACGTCCATGCATCAGCAATTATCCGTAAGAAATATCACGGGCAATTATTATCATATCATAAGAGTTATATAAGAGGAGATTAGAGAGACAAGAAAGTTATCTTTTTATGTATTTCCTACTAGAAGAGAGAGGATGAGCGAGGTTTTCTAGATTTGTAAAGATGGTGACTTCATGAATCAATTGAAGTTTTTAATCAAATTCTTATCCCTCATGACTAGTTCCTTTGTTTTTCTTTTGCTGGATTTTTGGAGGTATTTTTGGTGAATCTATCGATCTCAAGTTTGGTTGAGTTTTTTGTTGAGATTATTGGAGGAACTTGGCACTGGTAAATGTGCAAGAACATCTAGGATGATCCCCTAGTAAATCCATGCATGAGCACACTTGAATTTGATTTTTCCCCAACTCTCCCTTCTCTTGTGTTCTTGACCTCATTTGTGCAATTCATAGTGAAGGCTTGAACTTTTTGTAGAGATCACTTTGAAACATTCTCACCATGTTAGCAAGAAGCAACTGACCAAGTTTGACGAATTTTGGAGACCATTTGCTCAAGCTTTGGATTTTTTATCTTCACTTGGCTAAATTTTGGGCTGGTGGTTGGACCGGTTTGAATAGTGTTGACCAGTTTGGGAGAACTATTTTTCAAAACTTGCTTATTTTGAGCTCAGGTCTCAAAATTTTTTTAGATCGTTCGGTCTAGTTTTGGTATTTTTTTCTTGAAGTCTTGTTAGGCTACCTGTGCAAAGCAATCAAACCAGTTTTGTCCTAAAAATTCTTGATCTTGTCTTGTTTTTTCTTCTGTTGTGCATCTAGGGCTTTCTTGCATCACTACTAGCCTCAGTATGTCTGCAGGGACTGAGAGTGGTGATGGCCAAAAGAAAGGTGATTTGAGTGGATTTTGGGTTTTAGACCAAATTTCTTAGAAATAGAAAGAATTTATTTTCACTCCCATTCACCCTGCTCTGGTCAGTTTTGATCCTACATAAATAATTAAAATCATTAGGAAAAGAAAAGAAATCTCCCCGCAACCATGCAACATCCACTTCCTTCCACTCCTCACGCATGGAGAAACATACAAGAAGATGCCGGTCGGTCCGTACCTCACAGGAAAGAAGAGGATTTGGTAAGTATAATAGCACATACATGATTTTTTAAAAATTGGCAAGCACCTTGTGTTCGCACTTGTTCATGTCAAAAAAACTTACACGAAAAGTCACACTTTACATGTTTGCTTTAATCATATTAAAAAGTTACAAAATAAATTATGTCACCATACACATCTCTATATATGTCACATTAAAAAAGAATTTTAAAATAAATATGTGTATTATAATATTAATTATATATGCATGTTAGTTTACTATATACACCTTTTTCGATATAATCATGTTAAAAAAATACTATGTTACAATATGTGTTATTCCCTCACATAAAGGCTTGGTGAACTATACACAACAAAAGAAAATAAAAAAATACAACACATGTGTTCCATCATGGACCCTACATGTTATATATAATTTGAATTCTTCACTTTTTGCCTAATATATCTATTTTCCATGTTTTTAACGTTGCACAAAAGTTAGATTACTCATCATCTTCAGACGTGTTCAATTTGTTGTCATGATAGCCATAACAAAATTAACACGAGCATTCATTTCAACACAAACTAATCACATGCATGGAGTCAGCAATTAGATCTAATCCAATGATTTTTTTCCATATTCATCATATCTCATAAAACAAAAGAAATGTATTGCTTCTATTACCTTCTAGGAGGTAATATGTGAGAAAACCCTACACATCAATGGCTTACAGTAATTTCGGAGTACTATAGGAAATCCTTGTTGTAATTTTTTCTTTTTTTCTTTTATAGTTATTTTGCAATACATCATAAGTATATTATTGACTTGTTACAAATGCGAAAACAAGGATTGAAATGTGAAGAATTCAACTTCATGTTCTTTAGAAGTTTTTCCAAATGTTGTGGTAAATGTTCTCTTGTGTTTTGCAACCATGAAACTATGCTTCTATTACGTAGAACTTGAGTTCTTTTCCATGTTTTGGTTTAGTTAGAGTGGTGATGACGTCATGTGCCTTGTGCTACTACATGTTCCATCTTTTTATTGATTAGTCCTATTTTGATAGACTTTTCTTTAAATGATTGAGATTTTATTAGCTTAGTATAGGGTTAAACTATGCATCAATGAAACTTATGTTCAATTTGTGCCCCTTCTATCCCATCTTGGCCTACGATAATTGTAGAGTTGACCAAGTAGCTAGATAATAGGGCATGAAGCATAGACAAAACATTCAATTCTAGGTTAGTCTTTTTGTTTTTTAAGTCACTCTAATGTGTGAGAGCTGCCACATTCTTCACAACTCGTACATTTTGCGTCCTATGGAAGGAAGAGTGATGCTCAAGTACGATGGTGCACTTCTGAGAAAAAAAAATACTACTAAAAGGATAAGGGGCCTTGGGGCTCGTTAGTTTTGAGTATGACAGGTCACTTGTTAAGGCAAATGTTAGTATCGGCCAGTGAAGAGGGAGGACTGGACGTAGCCTGGGAGGTTGTAATCTTGGGGCTGATTGGTTTCCAAATCGAATATATATGTTAGTAGAGTTATTTTTACGCAAATGATCCAAAGATATGTGTATTTTGTTAAAAAGAGTTGAGCCGCCATGGTGCCAAGAGTGTTGGCAAGTGCCATGTATCGGATGGCTAGAGGCTCAATCTTGCACTAGTTGGAGCATGACAAATGAGAAGTTTTTCTTCTCTCTTTTACTCTCTCCTATGGTCGCCTCGCCCCCCCTCCTTTACTCTTCTCTCTTGTTATTGGAGACCATGGAATCGTGCCTCGAATGCCAATTTCTAGAAAACAAAAGGAGTTTATGCTAATTCTATACATATTTTATTTAAATTAATAAAGTTCCACAAGTTCTATTGACTTTTGACAGTATGTATAAGTGCGAGCGAAACAAGTTAAGATGGGGGAATACCCCACACCGGCCTACCTTTCCACCTTATCTCCATCCCACATCAACAATCCCCATGCAAGAAAATGCAGTTTAGAAGTACCTGGATGGTTGGATGTGGATTGCATTATGTGGGCCGAAGTGCTTCAACCATGGATTGGGTCCCCCACACTTTGAATGTATAACACATAAATGACTGGGCCCTAGTGAAGGTAATGCATCGAAGGGCAAGTGAAAAACTCATAGGTTAGGCGTCCCATCAAAATTGGGTGGCTTTACTCCCATGGATGTTCACATGCCACCGCCACTGCAATTGGATAGTACTCCCTCAGTCCCATAACAAGTGTTTATTTGGAAAATTTAAGACAGATTAATAGTCATGACAAATAACCATGTTACCCTCATTGGAACTATAAAAGTAGCATTAACTAACCATTTGATTGGCTCTATGCGTTTCTCTATGCACTTTTGTAGTTTCTCTATGCACTTCGGTATTAATGTGTGCATCCCTTCAAGCTAAATGAACACTCTTTGTGGGACAAAATTTAAATGCTATATGAATACTTATTTTGGGACGGAAGGAGTAGACTCTAGGAAGGCATAATATGAAGTTACGGATCCAAAGGCGGCTCTTGCAAGGCTGAACTTCCCCGCTTAGTCCGGCCAATCCCACCCAACTGCCCAATCACTGTACCTACTTGCTATCCACTGCTCCTAGACCATAAATTGGGATGTGCTCTTTACTACTCGGCACACACTTGAAGGAGATCTCGATACTATTTCTCTTTTAAAATATGCTAGTACTTGTGAGTTAAAATCGAGTCGAGATTCACCTTAGGGTTGTGGAGTCTAGTATAAACTCTTGTATCCTTTGCTTTCCTCTTGTTAAACTTTGGTCAACTCAATACAAGTATTTTCTTACATGATAGACTTTGAGTCAAGCATTTATCTTTAAACATTTACTTCCAACATATTGATTTGTTTGCATAATATCTTTTCTAAATTATAGTTGGCTCTGCTTAGTCAAGGTCTAGCTTATAGCGTACGTGTTTTTTTTGCCTCATACTAGTTGGACTTATTAGTATCCATTAGGTTTAGAGGAATTTTCTTGAAGGCATGGAGGAGTTCTAGTGCTTAATGTGTAGATATAGTGCTTCCACTATGCTCTAGCTTGAATTGTGTAACCCTCACAGATATACAAAATACCAGTCATATGGCATCGAGTAAATTTGAATAAAAAATGGTCAAGAAATTTATATAGTTTTAAAGCATACTACGAGGGTTGTCTGAACTTTTACGGCAAATGGTAAGACCAACTATTTACAATGATTCCAACAGAGAAGGGTAAAAACACGCAAAGGAGGTAAATGGGAAAATAGTAAAGGGGAACAGAGGGAAAGGAGTTGTGTATCCTACCATAGGATTTATTCTGAATCTTTCTATTATGAATTCAGTTAACGATGAGATTTAATATCCTTTCTTGCACTTTCATAACTCGTGAAATGTCGAGTAGAAGGAAAAAAAATACTCTATTCGTGAACTTCAGGAAGTTTATTTATATTTGTGTGCAAAATTACCACATATGATTCTTTTGAGTGGAAGGACGAATCATTTGCACGCACGCCCTTTATCCCTTTGGCACTGCTGCCGTTGTCTGCCATTTGCGGTCAAAGCCGTACTAGATACTCCCTCTATCTAGTTTTATAAGGCATCATTTAATTTGGTATGGTCTTTTAAATTATACTTTGACTATTTATTTATCTTATATTATATCATAAAATAAATTTATAATCATTGAAGAGTATATTTGATTAAAAATTCAACCATACCAAGTTGACATTATAAAATTTAAAAATTATTAATCAAGATTGTAAAGTTTAAATCTTATTATTCATGTATGCTTTACAAATATAGATGGAGGGAGTAAGTACCAAGGAACATGCCTAACTTCCAATGCTGTGGTGGGATGGTGCCACGGTAATAAGAGGAGATCACGTTAAAAAGGAAGTAATAAGAGGAGGTAATTAAAACAGAGGCAAAAAAGCAGGGTAATCACCGAACACGAGTTTGTACCATGGCTGCGCTGCGAACGGACTCGGTCTGATGCCGTGGGATAAAAAATCTCCCTCGCTGGTGGGCCAAGGTTCGAGGGTTTTCTCGGTCGGGTTGAGAGCCGAGGCTGTCGCTTCCTCTTAATAAAACACGGTGGGCTCCGTCACAACCCCTGATCGAGTTTTTTTTTACCATGGCTGCGCTAGTGACACGTTCGTAGTATCTCGATCTGCCGCCGTGTACGCGAGCATCTGTAGCGGCATTCGGTTGGTTTTCTCAACCAAAGGATTGGAGGGCGCGACTCAGAATAGTACGTACTACATGTTTGTGCTCTACAGCTAGCAGCTCTCTTCTTGGTCGCTGCCTCTGCCTGTTTGATTTGTGTTCTCTCTCTTGACCAACGATCGCGGATGGAATGATCCAATGGAAGCTGGCAAAAAGAAAGAGGGGCCTGGCTTGGGGCCTCCTTCCCATCCCCTGATCGTACCCGGACGGGCTGTCAGAGCAGAAGAATGAGAAGGTTCCTGCTCTCAAGTCTGAACCCAATAACCGACCCAATCAGTCATCCGTGTCCATCCATCCCCTTGCACGCCGGCATGCTCCCAGCCCCCTGCCAAACCGACCTGCAGAGGCTGCAAGTACCGGCACTTCTCTTCATTCACACCCGTGCTAATGCCTGCCTGGTGCCTGCTAGTGCTAGCTTCACCCTTCAGCACCAAATCACTGCTGGACGCAATGGCGCCAATCAACATCTATGGTGCAGATCGATCGGCACAGAAGCTACAAGTACAACACACGATCGTGAGAGAAGAAGATGGAGCAACAGTTCGATCTGTCATTCGGTGCTTATCACCTTCGTCTTTCGGCTCCGGATAGTGGCAGCGGACAAATATGATCTTCAGGACCTGTATGTAGTGCGGATGCTGTGGTTTACAAAGGCCAATAATCTGCGGTTTGACAAACACCGGGTGCATGTCCGTGCGTTACATGTTTAGTTGGGCCCGTGTCTTTGCGTTCATACGCGCAAGAGAGAGACTGAATGAAGCAAAACTCCAGCAGTGCAACGCATCACGAAAGGCAGGAGCAGGCCAGGCCAGACGTACACCAAAGACTAGCAGCCTTTTATAGCTTTTGACAAGCTTACCGTTTCAACTAACAACGGCCGTAGCCATGATTGACAGTGGGCAATTGAACACAAACAGAAGCTGAAGCCGCCAGCACCTGAATTTTCTGACATACAACCAGTTACATGCTCTTTTACCGATTACTTTTTTCTTATAAGATTTTGCCATAACTCTTGTACGTTTTTTTTAGGAATCTACGGTAGACGATCGCCGACCTGAACTTCCCATTGAAATGGTGTGGCCAAACCACAAGTTACATAAGAAAGTTGCGAGCTCAACGCAACATGTACAACAAAGAAGAAGAAGAAGAACACAGAAGGAAACACAAGACTCAGGGACCAGACTGAAGCTTGCACAATCCCAAAGGCGAGCTGCCATTCTCCCTAGAGCACCACAACCAAGCGACGTACTTGCCAGCTTCCCAAAGACCAAAGAGCCACCCACACCCCCTCGTGGCTACACCTCCCCGCTGCCGCCCTCCATTCCCACTCATATACTCATTCTGCACCTCCACGTCAAGAAATGAGGGACCGCCACAACGAGAAGGGGACTAAAGGCTGGGGGAGCTCGCAGAGCAAAGGTACACCGGAAACATCGATCACCCTTAGAGCAAGTGGCAACACCTTTCGCGGCACATCCAGGCGGCTATCAGGAGCGCACCCGGCATAAGATTTGATGACACCACAAGCAAGGAGCGCAATGACGAAGCAGAGGTACCAGAAGTGGCCACATATCGAATCACAACGGAGCCTATGGCCGCACAAACACAAGCCAAGTCCAGGGGATGACTTTAACCAACGGAAGAGGGCACTGCAGTGCTGGATCTCTTGCTTGCTTGATAGGAGACCATGCGAAGGTCAGGGACCTCCCCGCGCACCGAGCGCGATGCTTTCGCTGCAGGCCACAACCATCACATGACAGAGCAGCAGTGCACCACCGGAAACAGCCACATCGAGCAACCAGAATCTTGGCAAGACTGCGCGGAGGTAGGGCACCTCCC